>OX326946.1:8215448-13246762 GCA_946800315.1 Misopates orontium | reverse complement strand
AGAGAAGGAAAAAAAATAGATAAAAGTGAGATATTCCAAGAATTTTTTATGGAATTTTTTTGTTTTTTTTTGTTTTCCAGATGTTTGACAACACACTTATTTTCTAAGAAAACTATTACATTTAGAGGTTTTGTACAATTTAAAATTAGTTTAACCTCTTAAAATAATTATTATACTAAAAATGTAAAATAAGAATTGATTGATTATGGAGATGCAGGTTATCTTTCATATCCACATAAAACCAGATCTCAAACATGGTATGTTCACATATGGAGGTACTGCTATTTCATGGCGTTCTCAGAAACAGACACTAGTTGCCACATCTTCAAACCATGCTGAAATTACAGCACTTCATGAAGCAAGTAGAGAATGTGTTTGGTGTTAAAGTTAATGTATTTTCTAGAACACTCTAGTTTGACTAAATTAATTGTTATGCAATTCCCAAAAAATGTAAGTACCAAAAAATTGGTACAATGCATGAAAATTACTTAGGCATCTAGGAAATATCATGTCAGAGTTCCAAGATTTTTAGAAAATAGTAGAAGTCTAAAAGCTAGTGCATGGAACTAGTATAAATAGAGACTATGCTATGTACTTTTAATTAGACAAGATATAAGAGAATAAAAAGGAGATACGAACTCCTAAATTCTTCTTGTTCTAGTTCAAATAAAATAAACTTATGTATTTTATCTCCAACATTTGTTCGCGATCAATGACACATCATATCGAAGTAACCTCTGTTTTACTAATTAAGGAAGGTCCCACAAAATTATACGAAGATAATTATGCATGTGTTACTCAGATGAAAGAAGGCTACGTCAAAAGTGATAGGACAAAACACAGACCACAAAAGTTTCATTTACTCATGACTTGAGAAAAACAAAGATGTCGAAATTCAATATATTTGATCATGTGACAATAAGGCAGAAAAGCTCTAGCCTACAAAACTTTTAAAAGCATGCTCATAGTATCGGGATCCGAAGATTGCAATATTTAAATGACCATCCATCTCTACTTGAGGGGGAGCACACACAACTCTACTCTTTTTCCTTTACTGTGATTTTTATCCCACATGATTTTTCCTAGTAAGGCGGCACGGGACGTGCGTGCATGGCTGATGTACTCTTTTTCCTTTACTATGACTTTTATCCAATGTGTTTTTCCTAGTAAGGTTTTAACGAGGCATCTCGAAAGTTTGGATGGATAAAGGTGGAGTGTTATAAATAACTATAAATTATTATTAGCCACCAACTTGGAATGAATATTTGAAGAACAGATTATTTAGTTAACTTGTCGTGTAATGGTCTTGAGAAATAATTCATCCATTTAATGAGATAGAGAATTTGTAATAATATAGTTAAATAATTTTTCTATAAATAGGTGTTCATTTCATTTGTAAATAACACTTGGCAATATTGAAGAACACAATATTATTTCACTTTATATCATTCTCCCAAAATAAGTTAAGTTTATTTAGCTTTATTCGCATTATTTACGTCACATCAAACTTTGTAAAAAAGAAATCTAATAAACATAACAAGATGATATTATAAAATTATATTTAACTATGTAGCTAGAAACATTTATTGACATAATATAACTGTAATATAAATTAAACTTAAATGAGAGCTAAGAAAATTAACAAATATGTTGTAGTATATAATGAGTTAAACTTAACTATGAAGATGAAAAAATAATAATAATAAAGTATGCCTATTTTAATTATATAGGTTAAACTTAACTATGTACAAAGGAAATTTCGTAAACGCAACATGGCCATATTATAACTTAAACCTAACTTTGTAAATAAGAATTTTATAATTATTTTATTTTATTATTATCCCCCATGTCTTAAATTTTTTTCTGTAAATATTTTATTCCTATAGACAAATTGTATATGATTTATTTTCTGAAATTGTTAGTTGTATTCAATTTTTCATTCATAATGACGAATTTTCTATATCATATCATTTTATTTGTTTCTAAATATTGATATCTTGTTTGATTTATATAACTTTTTTCTTAACTGACTGACAATATTATTTTTTTTGTAAGATATTTTTTTTAATTAATCTTTTTCGTTCCGATCAACAAAAACTTAGTTTTCTCTACAGTTTTTTATTTTGTTTCTGGACATTCTGTGATCGATAATCGGCCATTAAGAGATTAAGTCCAATTTTTTTTTTTTTTAAATTTTGGAGTTTACTTAATCCAATATTCATTATATTTCTGAGTAGAGATTCAATCATAAACCCGCGCAACAGATTTTTCTCATCCGTAGATGTACTATGTGGCAACAACAAAATCGCATGCAAGAGCAGATAATATCTATTATTCTTCATACAAGAAAATTGAACGGAGTACAATCTCTAGTGTACATGCAATATTACATTCCATGCATATATATTTGGAGTTTTATAACATGGTATCATCAGAGGTAGCCTATTATTCATCATACAACAAAATTGAACGGTACGTACATGCAATATTACATTCCATGCATATTTGGAGTTTTATTAGGAACATGTGGTATTCATGAGAGGTAGCCTTTTTCTCATTCTCATTGATGTTGTTTGAACAAGTCGGATAGTCTTACAGCCAAACTCTGCTTTGCTTCTGGGGATACACCATGTTTCCCGATAATCGACTCAAGTACTGCTTCGGACAATTGTTTGTTCTCTATCACCTCATCACTCCCCTTCTCAGGTAGGGCACCGTCTTTGGAAAAATCAATCTGCCGTGCAATAGAGACGCGTAAATTATGAATCATAAGAAAATCAAGAATACCGACAATAACGGATCATAAGATCGGAAATTGTAGGGTAGGTACCGTTAGTGATCCAAGAGGTGATTGAGTGAAAAGGATGGAGGCCCCTGGTGGGAAAGTTTGGTCCTTGAAGAGCTCAAGGAACATTTTTGTTGCTTCAGACTCGGCATCAGTAAAAGTTCCAAGGGACTTCCAGTGACCAACGCAGTTCTCCACCACTTTCTCCGAGTATTGTTGCCCAGTCAATGGCAATATCATTCTCACCTGCGTCAGCTTCTCAAATGGACCTATATATATACACAACATTTGATCATTTCTTAACTTTTCATAACAATACTTGTATCTCTATCTATGTGAATAATAATAATATTAATATTACCGGTGACAATGTCTTTGAAGAAGTCGACAGAATCGGTGAGCTCCTCGGCTGTCTTGCCCTTCCACTTATCGGCAAGCAACGAAACGGCGTGGTCTTCTACGTAAATAGCAATGGCGGTGAACTTGATGAACTTACCCTGGATCTCTAACCCCCTAACCCCTGTGACAACAAACTAAAAACATATAAACTTGTCCAAATACTAATTAATATTAAAACATACAAATATAATAATAATTGTTTATTAACCTGCGCCTCCGAGGAAGAAGGTCTTTGTGGAGCCTGGAGGCTTGACTGAGGGCGGGAATGCGTGGGACTCGACCTGGATTTGAGTGACAGACATATTTTGATTTGTTTGTTTACTTTTTTGAGTCTACGTTACATTTGTTATATAGAGGGGAGAGGGTGTAGGGCTCACTGGAAGTTGATTAATGTTTTTAACTTTTCGGTGTGGGTGTGTTGTGGTGCATGGAATATTAGCATTATTTAGTAGTAAGGTACTAAGTCAGTAGGGTAGGTAACATCATAATAGTGACTTCTTGTACGTCGGGCAGCAGGCCACGAGTTTCTACCGACCTCGCACACTGCGAATTCCCTTGTCTAAACACAATAAAACTTGAACAATTAATTCTCGCCTTTTTTTTTTTAACAAGAGCCAAAGGTCATTTATTTACCATAATACATCAAGCTATGGACTATAGAATCTAAATGTAGCCCGACAACATCAATGCCTTGGATTGTTTGGTAGACAAATACCAATATATATGTTAAACTCATTTATTCTGATTGTACTACTATTGCCTTTGGAGTGAATTGACAAAATAACATTATTAGAAAAAGTAATTGCCCCAATAATACTTTTACAAAAATAATCATCGAACTATCACTCTTGAACATGATATACCCATTCTAACCTTTTTTTTTTGTCAAATAGTTGGCAAAATAATACCAATATGTAGTTCATGTGTATGCCAAATCTGTAATTTATAGCAAGATATGATCAATTTTTTTATAATTTTAAAATGAAAATATTAACTTTATGTCCAAAGAAATATCTGATATTATAATTCATTAATTAAAATTTAAAAAGAAAATTTATCCAGAATCCTTATTAATAAATTTCTTAAAACTTATAAAAAATCATAAACTATATTTTATTTTTAAACTGAGGAAAAAATTAAAACCACAAATACGTGTTTCAAATTTTTGAAAGAGGCATTTCATTTTATTTGAGAACAGCACACTAGTGAAAATGTTTATAAGAAACAAAGTTTCTGAAAGAATAAAATCTTTTCAATTTGAAGAATATTAAATAAAAAATAATAACATATTCACTTGTCTTCCTCCCCAACCCAATTCTCTCTCCCCCGCCGCCCCCCCTCCAAATCCACAGATCCTGCCCCAACCACCCATCAACAATATCGCGCAATTGTTGCCGAAGACAAGCCCACCGTCGGAATTTCTTTGATTCTATGATTCTTTTTCAAAATATTGAATTGTTTCTTGAGATCCTATGGTTATTTTCCTTTCAATTACTGAATCGCAGGATTAAAAAGGGTTTCAAGGAGCGGCAACGGAGATGGTGGTGTGTGAAAGTACTGTTTTTTGAAATTATGTAAATTCCTAATAAACTTTGTTTAATATGTACAGCAAATGCCTTTAATACATTATTTGACCAAAAGAAAATGTTAAAATTGTAATTCTTTATTTAAGACTAATAGTTTGGGAATTACTTTTACAATAGTGTTATTTTGGCAATTACTTTTTCTAATAGTGTTATTTTGGCAATTCACTCTTGCCTTTGCGTTAAAGGTGGTTAATTTATAGGAAATTCAACCATTATTTTTGAAATTTAGTATTCGAGTTAAATATGCACTTTCTATTTATGTTGGATCCTGCTCTCTTTTTAAGATATATTACATCCATATGAGGAGGAACTTACTAGAGTGAGGATATATAAGAGGGAGCTCATATATACGGAGCAAAACCCTTAAATAAAGAGCAATATTGTGTTTAGAGTGAGGATATATATAAGAGGGAGCTGATGCATACGGAGCCAAACCTTAAACAGAGAGCAATATTGTGTTATTTATCAGATTTATCCTTTCTAAATTAGCAAATTGAGTAATTAACACACCTTGTTATTTAGATCTCTTAGTCTTTTCTATTTATGACAACCAAAAACTAAATCTTATCCAAAACTAGATGACAAAGTTTCTCTTTCTTAAATATAAACACAATAATCAAAAGAAACAATCAATTTCCGAAAAGTTTGAATTTTTTTTCCAATTCATGTAATAGGGTAAGAAAAATAATTCATCAGTTGTCTTTGTGAAAGAATTGTGTTTATCGGAAACTTTTAAAGAATCAGAGACTTACATTACACTAATTATATTGCATGGACTTTAAAACAATATATGCAAATTGCGTTACATGTTATTTTATTTTGCTAATTTTTCCAAACTATTTCTTCTTCTTAGTTATGGCATTAATGATTTAGGAAGCCTAGCAGATGATTGAGGATTTTTTTTTTTTAATAACTCTATTCCAATATTGAGCAATTAATTCTCGCCTTTTTTTTTCCGGAGAATTACACAAACCACCCCTGAACTATGGGCAAATTACACAAACCACCCCTCATCTTTGGGAAATTACACAAACCACCCCTGTCACTAACTTCTGTTAATAAATCCTAACAGATTCAATTAAAAGACACTCATGTCCTTCCCCTTGAAAAAAAAATTAAATCATAAATTAGATAAATTTCAAAAAGACAATTTGCCCCTTTTGTAAATTATGTGTAAAACTAAAACATAAAATAAACAAAAAAGAAAAGAAAACAACAACAGCCCTCTTCCTCCCGCTCAAAACATGGAAAAGCCTTAGCTATTCTCCTCTTCATCTTTGCTTAACAACTTGAGGCCTTTAGTTTTCGAGTTTCTTCGAGTTTTATGCTACAATTCCACGATTTTATCCCTATGTGTTTGTAGAAGACGAGATTTCTGGAGATATTGAAGGTATTATCGAGTTCTTTACTTTATAAGTTTTGGTTTTTTTTTTTTGAAATTCTTGTTTATTCCACATGATTAATAGCTTTGCTTGTATATCAACTTCAACACTTTATGAAAATGAGATGTTATTGCTGAATACCCAAAAAATTAGGGTTCAATTTCGAGATTTTTTCTTTTTTCTTTTAATATTCAACGAATATATTGTGCGTTTTTTAATTCATGGTTTGAGATTGTGGTTTAGTTTGATGAAACATCATTTGATTAGTAACAAATATGAAGTTCAGATTTTATTTTTATTTTTTTTTTCTTTCAGATTAGTTCAGATTACTATGTTTAAAAACTTAGTTGTTCCATTTTGCAGGTATGGAGGATAAGACGTATGAATTAATCATTCACTACATGGGTTATAAGGGTAAGATACCTAAAGTTGACCCTGATAGGTATAATTTTGTGGATTTGTTGGATGACATACGTGTAGTTGCATTATATCGTGTGCCAGGGATAAGCGAATTGAATTTCAACCTAAAATATTCTGTTGATGGTAGTAGTGAACTGAGTGAGGTGTCTAATGATAGCAATTTGCTTGTTATGTTTGAGAGGAACTTAAATTGTACTTCAATTGATTTGTTTTCTAGTAGTTTCTGAACATCATGTTGATAATGAGGTTGAAAATGTGGATGTTAATGAATTGGGTGACATATATACTGATGTTGAGAGTTCGGGAGGTGATGGGGATGATGAGGGCGAAGAAGGAGAAACAGGGGCATATATAGATGAAGGTTATGAATTTGATTATCTTGGGAATGTGGGGAATAGCACCGATGAAGACTTTGAGAATGATAAAAATCAGAAGGGGCAATGTAGAAAGAAAAAGAATATGGTAGGTGGTGAAATTAACAAAGACAATGAGAGGGTTAATGTTGATGAAAACGAGTATGAAATTGATTTTGTTGCAAAGATTGGTGGTGAAAGTGAAACATCAGAAGAGTCGGGTAGTGATGGTAGTGATTGTTGGCTTAGTGGATATGAATCTGATAATCACTGCGAAGCTGTTAACGATTCAGATGAAGATTTTGTGAATGATCCACATCATGGATGCCTCGATGGAGATGAATTGCTATTACCTAGTGAACCTGGAAAAAAGATTGAATTGAAGAATAAAATGGTGTTTGAGAATGTTTATGCATTTAGAATTACACTACAAGACTTCGTTGTTCAAGAAGGGTTTCATCTAGTTAGAGATAAAAGTGAAAAGAATAGAATGACTGCACATTGTGGAGGGAAGGGTTGTAAGTGGAGGATTCATGCTTCTTTAATGCCTGATAAATCCTCTTTTCAGATTAAAACATATTATTCCAAGCACACTTGTATAAGGAAGAGTAAAATGAAAGATGCAACTTCTACTTGGATGGCTAGGAGATTGATAGAAGTTCTTAGATATGATCCAGATTCTAAGCCTAGCAGTTTGAAGGCTGAATTGAGAAAGCATGGTCAAGACCCCCCTTACATGACATTGTATAGGGCAAGAAAGAAAGCACTGGATATTATTGAAGGGAATCATGCTGAGTCATTCACCAAGTTGCCAAAATATGTTCAGATGGTGAGAAAAACAAACCCAGGTAGCACGGTGGGAATTCAGTATCACATGAATGAAGAGAATGAGCAGCTTCCTAGCATACCACCTATTCCATCATTTAAAAGATTTTTCTTGGGATTAGAAGCTTTGAAGCGAGGGTATTTGAGTGGTTGCTCTTCATTCTTAGGATTCGACGGATGTCACCTAAAGGGATCATTTGGTGGTGTGTTACTATCAGCCATAGGTTTAGACGGAAATAATGGTTTGTATCCAGTTGCATTTGCTGTTGTTGAAGTAGAGAGCAAGGACAGTTGGTGCTTTTTCTTTGAAAACCTTGCTGATTTTCTTGGAGGTTTTGGTACTGACCGGCCTTGGACCTTCATGACAGACAGACAAAAGGTATGCATTTCTTTATTAACTTTGTATATTGTAATTGTTGTTGTATTAACTCTTGGTATTTTAAATGCAGGGATTGGTGGAAACAATCAATGAAGTGGTTCCAAATGCACTTAACAGAAAATGTGCAAGACACATATTTGCAAATTTTAGACAACAATTTCCAGGTATTACTTTGAAAAAGTATTTCTGGATTGCAGCCAGAGCTTATCATGCATCTGATTTTAACTTTGCCATGAACAAGATGAAAGAATTAAGTCCTCGTGGGTATAAATGCTTGTTGGAAATTCCAGCTGAGTTTTGGTCACGACATGCTTATGACCATGCTTTAAAAAATGAACACGTGACGAATAACCTGTCAGAATCATTCAATCATTGGGTTAGTGATTTAAGGCCTAAACCAATTCTTTCATTGATCGATGGGTTGAGGGCTAAATTAATGTGTCTTCTTCAAAAAAGGCATGATAAGGGAAGAAAATGGAAGAATGTTCTAGTACCAAATGTGGTGAAAAAATTGAATGAAACAAGGGAGATGGCTAGGAAATGCAGCATATTAGGGGCTGGTAGAACTGAATTCACAGTTTTAGATGGAGGGGTGAGTTACATTGTTGAGCTTAGTAGTAGAACATGCAACTGTAAAGTGTGGGATGTAACCGGACTACCTTGTAAACATGCTGCAACTGCAATAGGTTATAGGAGAGAAAACCTTGAGGATTACACTGATCAGTGTTTCTCAAGAGAGAACTTCATGAAAGCTTACACTCCGGAGATTCGTGCCATCCCAGATCATGCTTTTTGGCCAGAAATGAATGTTACTCCAGCTACAGTACTTCCTCCACCGACAAAGAGACTTCCTGGTAGACCTAAAAAGAACAGAAAAAGAGAAATGGGAGAGGGTGAAGCAGTAGGAAGATCGAAAGTTGTGAGATGCACAAAGTGCCGCACTGTAGGCCACAATGCAAGAACTTGTGGGAAGGGTACAATTCACTCAAAAAGAGGAAGAAAACATAAAAATAGAGAAAGTGATACATTGTCTCAGGTTTGATTTACACATTTTATTTGTTTTCTAAGCTTTTTTTTATTCTTTTACATTACATTTGTAACTTACAAAATAGTCTTTTATTTTTCAGCTTGATGGAAGTCAAAATCCTGGAACAACTGCTGAAGTGGGAGGAGAAACAAGAAAAACAAAAAAAGCTCAAACAAGTTCACGAACTAAGTAAAGGGAGAGGCAAGAAAAAGGCAACAACATCAAAAGAGAAGAAAAAATGAAAGGTTACACACTTGTGAGAGCAAGGAAAAACAAGGATGATAAGAATGATTGATTAGTGAATTACTAATTATTTTTTGGAATTGGGGAGTACCCAAATGAACAACTTAATTGCTATGGTTTGGTTGTTTTGTGCTTGCAAAATTTTGTGGATGTAATCAAATCTTATGGCGCAATGTAAGTTGTCATGGAACGGTAGTGATTTTGAGAACTTCTGTGAATGAGTAGGTTTGCAAAAAATTTACGTGTTTTGAGAACTGGGTTTGTACTATAGTTTTAATGTTCTTGATGTAATGCAACGCTGAAATCTGAATTTTCATTTTGCATGACTGCACAAGAAATGTACAGCTTGTAAATCTGTTTTGCAGAAACTTGTGCTTCTATTTGTGAGCTGCATTAAGGTTTTGTGCAGCTCATAAAGTGCTGCACAAAATAGATTTGTGCTTCTGTTTTGTGCAGCCCTTTGTGAGTTGCATTAAAGTTCTATGCAGCTCATAAGTTGCTGCACAAAACAGAAGCAAAAGATATTTTTGCTTCTGTTTTGTGAAGCCCTTTGTGAGCTCCACTAAGGCTTTGTGCAGCTCACAAAGGGCTGCACAAAACAGAATTGTGCTTGAGCACAATACAGATTTGTGCACAGATGTATATAGGTTGCTGTACGTTGCTGATGTATATTGGTTGTTGTTCATGTTTTATTCTCTTGTTTTGTAGCTCCTGTGCATCTTCAAAGTACTGTATGCATAGATTTAAAAGTTTCTGGAAATTCTTGAAGTTTATTCATTTTGTACTTGAGGTGTTTTAAGGTTTAAGTTGTTGTTTTCATTTGTTGACTGTTGTCTGGTTTTAAAAGTTTAAAGCTTCTGGGAATTATCTTCAAGGTTGCATACGTTTTAGTTTAGATTTTAAGTTTCTATACGTTGCTCTTTGATTGGCTTTTATGTTTGTGTAACTGCTCTAATCCTTTTTTAAAAGCCTCTGTACAATTCTATAAGCTTTGTTTTTTAAAAGTTGCTGGTCTCTGAAAATTTCTTTTTAAAGCTTAAAAGTTACTGCCTCTTAAAACTTTTGCAAAAAATTATATCATTCTGCTCCCAGCAATATTCGAACTCAAGCACAAATTTGTTTTGTGCAATTATGCACAATTTTTTATTTTTTTTTTGTTTTTTTTTTGTTGTTTTGTTTTTTTGTTTTGTTTTGTTTTTTTTTCAGTATACTTTAGTGATCGGACATTTCACTCACTAAAGGTACATTTATTTGCTTAACAAAATTGCTGTAAAATCATAAAACATGATAAATTTCATAGAAAAAATACACTAATTTTTTGTACGGAATTATTTATTTATTTTTCTCAAAGTTAGTTTTATTTTTTAACACAACATTTTCATTGCAATCAAGATTAATTTTCATCCAATAACATCTTGAATGATAAACTTTGACATAACAATTGCACCCTTAAATGAAAATATACATAACAGACTACACCATTAAACAAAACTTTACATAACAATTATACCCTTAGATGAAACTTAACATAACAGTTACACCCCTTAATGAAACCTGACATAACAACTACACCCCTAGATGAAACTTGACATAACAATTACACCCCTTAATGACAATTAACATAACCATTACACCCCTAAACGAGACTAAACATAACACTAACACCCCTGAGGGTACTTTTGTCTTCAAAAATCAACCAAGGGTAATTTTGGAAATTTTGAAGAACAAGATCTGACGTCATAATTTTCCGTTAGAATTTAACGCCGTAAGGGGGTAAGTGTAATCCCAAACGTAAAATAGGGGTGGTTTGTGTTATTTCCCAAAGATGAGGGGTGGTTTGTGTAATTTGCCCATAGTTCAGGGGTGGTTTGTGTAATTCTCCCTTTTTTTTTTAACAAGAGCCAAAGGTCATTTATTTACCACAATACGTCAAGGGACCATAGAATCTAAATGTAGCCCGACAACATCAATGCCTTGGATTGTTTGGTAGTCAAATACAAATATATATGTTAAACTCATTTATTCTGTTTGTGCTACTATTGCGTTTGCGTTAAAGGTGGTTAAATTATAGGAAGTTCAACCATTATTGTTCAAATTTAGTATTCGAGTCAAATATGCACTTTCTATTAATGTTGGATTTTGCTCTCTTTTTAAGATATATTACATCCAAAGGAACCTAATAGAGTGAGGATATATAAGACCACTACTAAAAAGATCATAGTGTAAAATATATATATATATCATATGTTTTTTTAAAAGCATGTACATATATACGGGAAGTTATAACCAATTGTATTCTTTTTTTAAGAGCATGTACTAATAAACTTTGTATGTTTCTTTTTCTTGAGCATTTTTTATTAAGATAAATAGGAAGTTATAACAAATTGTATCTTTAATTTTTATATTCTTAGAAAAAACAATAATTTATAAACTTTATAAATTGTACTATGATTTCCTAAACATTTACAGTTAAATTTTGAATTAATGAATTATATTATGTATCCTTCTTTATAAAAAATGAACTTTTATTTGCAGTTATCTTCGATAATATAATCTTAATTTTGGTATATAAAAGGTATCTGTAGACTTTAAAATAGATATTTATCTCAACATAAAGTGTTTAAGAGTATATTATGGAAACTTTGTATAATACTAATTAGAATCGTCCAAGGGTAAAATTGAAACTCTCCATCCATATCTTAAACATTTGGACCTTGTTGTAGATTTTATGCAAGTTTCAGGTGGTGTCTCTGTAATATTCTAAGGCTCAAGGGTGTTTTGGTAATTACACTAAACTTCAGTGGGTTTGGCTGCAGTTATCCCAATTAAATGTTCCACCACCGCATCCTGTTAAACTCGAAAGGTCACATGCTTAACAACTCACCTCAATACTATTAATTTCAAACGGAACAAATGACAATATGGTATTTTCCATCCACCTCTTCCGAGGTTTCAGACTTTGCAAATATTCCCCTGAGGTTTGATATTTTAGCATATAACCCTCTTCATCCTTTAACTGTTAGTTAACGTTTAAATATGATTGCATTTGTGTGCATTTTTCTCAAAATATGATTAAATATTATTTTTAAATTTTCATTCAAAAGAAATATATTAAGAATTCATTTATTTTCACCATTCAAGTACTCTCACGCTTAATCTTTTGTATGATTTGAATTATTGGTTTATTTTAATGCCTCTATAGTTATAAATTTTCAAAATTTAGTTTTTACCTTAATTAGTTAAGAAAATTAGAAGTTGTCGAATTATTTAACAAGATCATGAAAATACAACTTACAATATATTCTTTTTAAGCATCATTTGACTTTAGTTGAGGTTACAAATCTATTTGCTTACTTTTGATGTTTGTAGTATTTACATAATTTTTGCATTGTTTTCTAGTAGTTTTAAGCATTATGTGAATTATGCACAATGATTGGCTGGCATTATGTTAAATATCTCATTATAATATTGATGTTATTATATATGTAAAATATTTTATCTCGTTCTAGTCAAGAATATTGTAAATGATTTGCACCAATATTTCTTATATTTGGATAGCAAGCAAAAAAGAACATCTATTGCCTAGACACTTTATAGTTCTCATGTTATATAGTTATTGCACTGTTTTAAATTAAATATAAAAGAAATTAGATTTTATAAAAAAAACGAAAAATATATTTAACTCCCAAGTGTAGTAATAATAAGGAAAAAAAGTAAAAAGTCTAACGGTCAAAGGATTAGGGAGTGTTATTTGTACAAAAAATGGGGCACAAAAACTAATTTTCCCAAAAGATTAATGCATATCAACGAGCCAGAAAAAGCAAGAAAGCTATTGAATATGATTTTTCAAAGTTTTTTTCTTTTTTTACCACTGTGGGGCGCCCGGTGTCCCCACCATTTGGTGAGACTAATCCGGACTCGGCCTGCGGAGCGCCTGAAGAGTCTGACTCTAACTCAGGGGTAGGATTTGGCCCCTAGCTCTTTCATGGCACCAACCACCCAAGGCTAAATTGGAGAGACTTGTCCACAATGGGATTCGAACTCTCGACCTTGGGGAGGCATTAGCAAGCCGCTACCACTTGCTCCAAGCTGAGGGGTTATTTTTCAAAGTTATTAGTCTTCAAATGTGCAGCAATTTATTATATGTCAGTTATTAAATAAGGTAGATAGATATTAGATGATAAGGTATGGGTGTGTAGTTAATAGGTATGGTGAGTTAGATAGAATTTACTATTCCACTTGTATAAATAGCTAGTCCTTCTGATGTAAACATAAGATGAATATATCTTCTTCCATTCAAATCTTCATGGTACCAGAGCCTATTCTCTGAAATCCAGCAAAGCCACCACTCTTTTCCATAGCCACCTTCAACAACTCTCCCTTCTTCCTTCCTCTACTTTCATGTTTTCTAATCGAAGATGTCTAATCCTGGGGATGCCTCTCAATCCTCCACAACTTCGAGTGAATCAGCACCTCAATCAAGAGGAAATAGGGATGTTCATGGTCTGGTCCGAAACGGGTAGCCAGACCGGACCGTTCTTAATGGTTTATCCAAACCGGACCGTTTCCAAACGGTCTAGTTAACGGTTCGCAAAAAAGGGCCTAACGGGTTTACTGGATTTAGAAAAACCCAAAACGTTAGGTTAACGGTTAAACCGTTAACCGTTATAATATATATATATATATATATATATATATATATATTTTATAACTTGTAATTGTAAAAAACGTGGGTGCTTTAAGGTGATTTGGAGATGTAATGAAACTATTCTTTTTGTTGTTGATGATTATCCTTTTAGTTGTGTATGAATATTATGGAAATATGCATTTATATTGCTTTGAATATAAACTATTTCCTTTATTGTTGATGATTATGCTTTGAGTTGTGTATGAATATTATGGATTTATGCATTTATATTGCTTTAAATATTGTGATTTGGAGAGATGTAATGAAACTATTCTCTTTGTTTGTTGATAAATATACTTTAAGTTGTGTATGAATGTTATGGAATTATGTATTTATATTGCTTTGAATATTGTGATTTGGAAAAGTAATGAACACTATTCCTCATCTTTGTTGATGATTATCCTTTGAGTTGTGCATGAATATGATTTGATTGTGTATAATTTTTTTTTGGGATTTTATTGGATAATTTTTTTTTTTTTAAAATAAAAAAAATTGTTAACGCGGTTTGGCCAAAACCCGTTAACCGGACCGTTAACTAACGGTTAAACCGTTAACCGGATCGTTTGAAATGATCCGGTTAACGGTTTGGATATTTAGGCTTAACGGGTTGACTGGTTTTTAAAAAACTGGACCGTTGGTCCAAAAACCCGGACCGTGAACAGCTCTAAGAGGAAACATGGAGGTTGTAACTCATGGCAACCCAGAATCTTCGCCAATCTTAATCACAAGTCATAGACTGAATGGCCGTAACTTTCTCCAATGGTCTCAGTCAGTCATGATGTTCATATGTGGTAAAGGCAAAGATGATTACCTTACAGGTGAGGCACCAATGCCTACTTCATTAGATCCTGGATACAAGAAGTGGAAATCTGAAAATAATATGATTATGTCATGGTTGATCAATTCCATGAATAATAATATTGGTGAAAATTTCTTACTCTTTGGGACAGCAAAAGAAATTTGGGATGGCGCCAGAGAAACATACTCAAGTTCAGAGAACACCTCTGAGTTGTTCCAAATTGAATCTCTTCTCCATGACTTCCGCCAAGGAGATCAATCTGTCATACAATACTTTAACACTCTGATTCGACATTGGCAACACCTTGATCTATTTGAGACATTTCCATGGAAGTGCACAGGTAATTCTACTCTCTATAGACAGATTGTAGAGCAGAAAAGAACATTTAAATTTCTTCTAGGCCTTAATAAAGACTTACCCAGGTGAGAGGCTGAATCTTGGGAACAAAGCCATTACCAAGCCTTCGGGAAGCCTTCTCTGAGATCAGGCGTGAAGAAAGTAGAAAGAAAATGATGATGGGGCAGCCTGAATCAGTGATGGATGCCTCTGCTCTTGCAGCCCGTGGCACACCCAACATTGGAACAAGTGATTCTCGTCGGAGAGGTGAGCGGCCTTGGTGTGATCACTGTCACAAAGTCGGGCATTACAAGGATAATTGCTGGAAAATTCATGGCAAACCTGCTGACTGGAAGCCACAACAAAAGGCTGACCGAGATGGGCGTGCCCATGTTGCTGCTGCTGAAAATCCAACACCTATTGAAGCACTTCCGTTCAACAAAGAACAAATACAGATGCTTCAACAACTGTTTGCTCAAGCAACAGCTAAGCCACTTAATGTCTCAACGGGATTTGTTGTCCAGAAAAACCTTCCCAACCCCTCTGCCTTCCATGCTAACACTAAGAACAACCCTTGGATTATCGATTTAGGTGCTTCTGATCACATGACAGGCGATGCTTCCCTTTTCCACGAGTATAAGCCAAGTAAGGGTGATTGTTCTGTTCGCATTGCTAACGGATCTCATTCAAAAGTCAATGGGACAGGTTCTATAAAACTCTCAAAAGAGTTAACTCTTAATTCAGTCCTTCATGTACCATCATTAGATTGCAATTTACTTTCAGTAAGCAAGATCACTCGTGATCTAAATTTAGTAGCTAAAATTTTTCCAAATCTCTGTGTTTTTCAGGACCTGAGTTCGGAGAAGACGATTGGCAGTGCTAGCTTGTGTTCTGGTCTTTACTTCCTTAATCTTCCACCCGATGAATCTGTCTCGAAGTCAAGTGCAAATCTGTCTTCAAGTTCTTTTAGTACTATTTTCAATCCCATAGTTAATAAAAATAGTGAAATTGTCTTATTACACTATCGATTAGGTCATCCTAGTTTTTTGTACTTGTCTAAGTTATTTCCGAAGTTGTTTATTAATAAAAATCCGTCTTCATTTCAGTGTGATGTGTGTCAGTTTGCTAAACACACAAGACATTCTTATAATCAACTTCAATACAAACCCTCTCAACCTTTTACTCTTATTCATAGTGATGTGTGGGGACCCTCTAAGATAAAAAATATTTCTGGGGCAAGGTGGTTTGTATCGTTTGTTGATGATCACTCACGTATCACGTGGGTTTTCCTCATGAAGAAAAAATTAGAAGTGGGAACAATTTTTCAGAAATTCCATATTTTAGTTCAGAATCAATTCAAAACAAATATTAAAATTCTGAAGTCAGATAATGCAAAGGAATACTTCTCTTCTCACCTTTCCTCTTACCGTCACAAGCATGGCATTCTACACATTAGCTCATGTGTTGACACCCCCCAACAAAATGGGGTTGCCGAACGTAAGAACAAGCACCTCCTTGAAGTTGCTCGTTGTCTAATGTTCTCCACCAATGTCCCAAAATTCTATTGGGGAGAATCTGTCATAACCGCTGCCTATCTCATAAATAGAATGCCTTCGAGAGTTCTTGGTTTTGCACGTCCTCACCAAATGCTACTTGATGCATTTCCTCACTCTAGGTTTGTTTCTCCAGACTTACCCCTAAAAATATTTGGTTGCATGTCCTTTGTTCATATTCATTCGCAACAAAGAAGTAAACTTGACCCACGAGTCCTCAAATGTATCTTTGTTGGCTATTCACCAACTCAAAAAGGATACAAATGTTACTCGCCTCAAACTCGTCGAATTTATACTTCTATGGATGTTACTTTCTTTGAACAAATCTCGTTTTATCCCAAGTCTTCAATTCAGGGGGAGAATGTGAGTGAATCTCAGCTTTGGGAAAGTTCTTTGTGTGAAACTGACTTGACACCAACACCACAACAACCATCTCAAAATCCTGCCGAAACAGAGCACAATTCAACCCAATGTCAGCCACCAGAATATCCCTTTGATAATGCCAACCCAATCCCAGTAACTAGTCCTACTCACATTCGAGTCTATCAAAGGCGAGGAAGATCAGGTGTAGAGCACGGAACACAACAGCCTGACCAAAACTCTGAACCTAACTTAGTGTCATCTGATGACACAACAGGTATGGATGAATTTGTTACTAACACGCACGTTGCTCCTACCATTGATGATTTAGACAGGCCTATTGCTGAAAGAAAAGGGGTTCGGAAGTGCACAAGTCATCCCATCAGTAACTATGTATCCTATGATGACTTATCATCATCGTACAAATCTTTTGTCTCCAAACTGGATAGTATCCAGGTCCCTTACAACATTCATGAGGCACTCCAAAGTCCAAGATGGAAGATAGCTGTTGAGGAAGAACTGAATGCTCTTAAGAAAAATGGCACTTGGGTCATCACAGACCTTCCTCAAGGGAAATGATGAGTAGGTTGCAAATGGCTGTTCACCGTTAAACATAAGGCTGATGGCAATATAGAAAGGTTGAAGGCTCGGTTGGTGGCCAAAGGTTCACTCAATCCTATGGGATTGACTATCAAGAAACATTTGCTCCTGTGGCAAAGCTCAATTCCATTCGAGTTATCCTTTCATTGGCAGTCAATCTTGAGTGGAATCTCTATCAGTTAGATATAAAGAATGCTTTTCTCAATGGAGACTTAGAAGAAGAAGTATACATGGAAATTCCCCCCGGTCTCGAGACAAATCTGCAAGGAAATAAGGTCTGCCATCTTAAAAAATCTTTCTATGGCCTTAAGCAATCTCCACGTGCTTGGTTTGATAGATTTGCAAAGGCTGTCACAAGGTTCGGTTATGTTCAATGTCAGGCAGATCACACACTTTTTGTTCGTACAGCTCCCAATAAGAAGATTTCTCTCCTAATAGTATATGTTGATGACATTATACTATCAGGAAATGGCGAGGAGGAGTTAAAAGCACTAAAGGGACGTCTTGCCCAAGAATTTGAGGTGAAAGACCTGGGCAATCTAAAATACTTCCTTGGAATGAAAGTTGCTAGATCACATAAAGGAATAGTGGTATCCCAGAGAAAATACGTACTTGATTTACTCAAGGAAACAAGTATGTTAGGGTGTAAACCTGTTGATACACCCATGGATCCTCACAAGAAAATTGGACTAGAAACAGACAGTAGACCTGTGGACAGGGGGAGATACCAGCGACTCGTTGGAAAATTGATATATCTGTCTCACACTCGGCCAGATATAGGTTTTGCTGTTAGTTTTGTAAGTCGATTTATGCACAGACCCACAGAGGAGCACATGGATTCTGTTTACAAAATACTAAAGTATTTGAAGGCGACACCAGGGAGAGGGCTGTTTTTCAAGAAGTCTGGGGATAGAGATTTGATTATCTACTCAGATGCAGACTGGGCTGGAAATTTTGTAGACTATAGATCAACTTCAGGCTATTGCTCATTTGTATGGGGTAACTAAGTGACCTGGAGGAGTAAGAAGCAATCTGTGGTTTCAAGAAGCAGCGCAGAGGCAGAATTTAGAGCCTTAGCTCACGGAATTTGTGAAGGAATCTGGATTAAACGTCTTCTCAGTAAACTTGGCATACATCCATGCACACCAGTCAAGATGATGTGTGACAATCAAGCTGCCATTAGTATTTCTAAGAATCCAGTTCATCATGATCGCACTAAACATGTGGAGATCGATAGGCACTTCATTTCTGAGAAGCTCTCAAATGGCATAATTCAGTTGAACTACATTCCTTCTCGACATCAGATTGCACATGTGCTTACCAAAGCATTACCTCGTCCTAACTTTGAAGGATTAAATAGCAAGCTTGGTCTGTATAACATATACACACCAACTTGAGAGGGAGTATTGAATATTATTATCCAAAGTTATTAGTCTTCAAATTTAATTATTAGTATAGGTGCAGCAATTTATTATATATGTCACTTATTAAATAAGGTAGATAGATATTAGATGATAAGGTATGGGTGTGTAGTTAATAGGTATGGTGAGTTAGATAGAATTTACTATTCCACTTGTATAAATAGCTAGTCCTTCTGATGTAAACATAAGATGAATATATCTTCTTCCATTCAAATCTTCAAAAACTACCATCAGGGAGGGTTATTTATACAAAATGGAATGAGAATCATGAAGGAAAATCTATCAAAGAAACTAGCAACACAACTAAAAACGCAAAAGCACAAAAACATATAACTGCTTAGTCCAGTTATTTCTTACTTCGAATAAATTGGATTTATATTTGTTTTTTATTAAGAGTAAAGTTTTGATCCAAGTTGGATAAATCGCATACCAATTACATTGTTGGTCTCAAAAGTTGTTTGGCAAACACATGCCAAACATGATTTTGCTTGTGTGATGCTTCCCTAGGTTTTCAAATCATGCGTCTTTCGAAAAACGGCCTCTGAATATGATACCAAATGCGGTCTTAGTTATTTGTATTTTTGTACATTTTGAATTTTGGAAAGAAACAATTCTTTTTAGAATCTCACTTCAATAATCGGGTGCCACAAATCTTATGGATCGTTTGCCAGTATTTAAGATTTGAATTTATATTTTTGATTAAAAAAATTTCACATATTGGAAGCACATGCCCATATATCTCTTAATCATTTAGAATACATAAAACAAAAATGCATTTGAGGCAGATAGTTAAACATAATTACTCAAATTCAAACTAAAATAGAGCAACTATAACTGCAAAGAAATGACTAATGGTCCCTTTACATGAGAATACATGACAAATAATAGTGCAACTTAAGCTAAAAAGATCTGCTCCTATAACATCTGTTATTATGTCAACTACATCCTGTCTTGTGAAAAATTACAAAAAAAACATGATATACTTCTCGTACAACCATAATATTTCATCGTCGTAAGCGGGTTAATTTCCTGCATGATATGGCATACATTGTCCTTCCTTTCCAACCAAGCAACATCCATTTACCATTTTCCTCGATGAAAAAATCCTTATGGTAGGCGGATCTCACCTTTATCTCTTGACATGTTCATGACGTCACTACCAAGCGACACTTGTGAGAATCCAGCTCTCGAGTTCCAGGCTTGCCACAGTATATATGGCTCAGGCCTTTCGACTCTTTCCCACCCCTCACAAGCTATGACTTTCAACGCTTCGCATCCAAATATATCTCTCTCCATCAGTAGTCTTTCTTGTTTCTCTCGGAGAAAAAGTATTCTCCAACATATCAAATAATGCAGAGAAATGGAAGAAATCCTCATTGAACCGCCTCAGAAAGAACAGCAATCTGTAAGCCCCATTAACTACCCCGTGGATAAGAACCGCGGGATTAATTCTCCTCAGCAAGTTAAGAACCTGTGTAACTTTCAGCCCCCATGTCTGATCGAGTAGGTTTTTAGTGCAGTGCAAACATGTGACGACCACCAATTCATCCTCCTTGATCTTAAGATCCTCAACTTTGATAGTCTTCCATTTCTGTGCTATGGGATTGTACTCAAATGGAACGTTAAATGTCTAGGCATAACAAGCGAATCTGCGTCCAATATCCTCTATCTTTTTGGCTGGTCTGGTCCCTGGTTGAGGAAAGTCTATCCTCGTTATCCGGAGCCTTGCAGGACAACCTTTCCTATGAGAAATTCATCGATTCAAGGTTGGCCACTGGAATCCATAGTGGATACCGATATCTATTACACGATCTCTCATTACTTTTCGTAATTTGTCATCTATTGTCTCGTTCGAGGCAAAACCTGAAATATTATAGAAATGTGATGATGCAAGATAGGTATAGTACGCTTTTAGCAATCAGCAACAGTTGTTGTGCTACTAACAATTGCTTTATGCAACTTACTACTATTGGCAGCCAATCGTGCTAAGAGTAACTTTAAGTAAGTATACAAACACTTTAAGTAATATAAATAAAAACCATGAACATTTGCTAAATATATACTTAAGGTAAGATATAATCAAACTCATATATATTTTTCGATAAATGAAAGCTAGTAGTAAGAATCATATTTTGAAATTCTATATTTAGTCCGGTGTTTTAAAAGGCACTTTTGAAGTGCGCCTCAATGCTCATCTTCGGCAGAACTACTCAAACCTTCTAGGCGCATAGAAAGACATTAGCACCATGAGGAGTACGCCTAATTGGTCAGGCGGGGCACAATAGTTGGATGATAGGCATAAGCATTACAAATGTTTAATAAGAAAAAGAAGCTGATTAAGGCAAAAGATGTACACGGCTTCAGTTTAAGATGAAAATAAAAATTTCCCTTGTCATTATGCCAATGAATGAGTTGGCCAGTTTGGCAAATAAATATTTGATGAGTTACATATGACAAATTAAATAGAAAGATAGAATTAACTTAATTTGCGGTTGATTTTAGATATTTAGTAATGGACTCTATAATTTTTTTGACTACTATTGATGAAATTTATTATGCTATTGATATGAAAAAGATTTTATTTATCATCAAAGTTACGTTTTTCAAATGTTGAAAGCATTTTACTGTCCCATTTTAACATTGTGAATCTAAACCTTGAAGAGTAGCTTCTCGAGTTTGATATTCTCTACACTTCTACCAGTAAACTGAGGTGGATCTGGCATCACTGAGGATTTCCCAGATGGATCCTCCAAATGTTGTAGTGGCACCAGACTTTTACCAGGGTTAACATTCTTCACACATAAGGAAAATTGTGATATGAGTTTATATATAGTACACTAGAAAATTATGCAGACTTAAAAGATCATATCTTGTCAAGGCAACAAAATATTCACAAATATGATTCTTAATACTTTATTTATAGATCATGCAACAAAAGTGAGGTAGGGAGTAGAGAGTTATTGGACTTCACCAACTAAATTAAGTCTGACAGCGAACAATAGTAGGAAAGACTGGTTGAGAAATGCATGGAGGAACCAATGTAAGATTGGTTGACAATGTAATTAATGGTGCCTTTGGAATTAATGAACAATACGCTGGTACCAATTGGATTCAATATTGAAATGATATGAAATTGCACAACAAGTTTCCAGCTCCCCCAGATCAAACAAAATTCAGAAAGACTGCATCATAAACCCTCTTATGTAAGTTTGATGGTTAAAGAAAACCATATAATCGCTTGGAATCATTTCCTTTGATGATTATAGTTGGAGACAAAAACAGACTTTTCAAAAGGATTAATGCATACCCATGAACAGAAAAAGTAAGAAAGCTACCATCAGCTAGGGAGGGTTATTAATATGTACAACATGGAGTTGGAGTCACGACACAAAATCTGTCAAAGCAACTAGCAAGACAGCTAAAACACAAAAACTTATAACAACTTAGCCCAGAATTGTTTTTACTTCGGATAAATTGGATTTATAATTCTTCTTTCTAAAGAGTACGGTTTCGATCCTTGTTGGATAAATCGCATACCAAATGCATTGTTGGTCTCAAAATATATTTCGCAAACACGATTTTGCTTGTGTGATGCTTCCCTAGATTCTCAAATCATGTTTGTGTCTTTCGTAAAATGGCCCCTGAATGCGATACCAAATGGGGTCTTAGTTATTTGTATTTTTGTACATGTTGCATTTCGGAAAGTAACAATTCTTTTTAGAATATCACTTCAGTAATAGGGTGCCACCAATCCTACGGATCATTTGCCAACATGAACGCAGACCCCAAAGCCACAATATTCATGATTTTACATTAAATTTCACTTTGGAATCACATGCCCATATAACTCTTAACCTTTTCGAGCACTTGATGTACTAACTCAAGCATAAAACAAAATGCATTTGACAGGTATTTAAACATAACGACTCAAACTTAGACTGAAATAGAGAAACTATAATTGCAATAAAATGAATGACATTAATGGTTTCTTTACATTGAGAATACATGACAAAAACCGTGCAACTTAAACTAAAAAGATCTGCTCCAATAACACATCTGTTATTATACTTGTGCGAGATTACAAAGAACATGTTATACTTCTCATACAACCATAATCTTTCATAGTGCTAAGTGGGTTTTCAGCATGATATGGCATTGATTATCCTCCCTTTCCAACCAAGAAACATCCATTTACTATTTTCCTTGATGAAAAAATCCTTATGATAGAATGATCTCACCTTCTCTGTCCACATGCTCACGACCTCTCTATCAAACGGAACTTGTGAGAATCCGCCTTTCAAGTTCAAGGCTTGCAACTGTTTAAACGTCTCAAGCCTTTCGACTCTTTCCCACCCCTCACAAGCTATGACATTCAAAGCTTCACGTCCAAATATGTCTCTCTCGATCAGTAATCTTTCTGGTTTCTCCCTAGGAATAGTATTCTCCAACATATCAAATAATGCAGAGAATTGGAATAAAACCTCCTTGAACCGACTAAGAAAGTATGGATCGATGTAAGTCCCATTGACTATTCTGTATATGAAAATCGTGGGATTTATTCTCCTTATCAAGTTAAGAACCCGAGTTCTTGAACTTTCAGCGCCCACTGTCTGATCGAGTAGGTTTTTAGTGCGGTACAAGCATGTGACTACCACCAATTCATCCTCATCAATCTTAAGATCCTCAAGATTGATTGTCTCCCAGTTTTGTGCTATGGCAATATACTCAAAGGGAATGTTGAATGTCTTGGCATAACGAGTCAATCTACGTCTTGTTTCCTCTATCTTTTTGGCTGGTTTGAGCCCTGGTTGAGAAAAGTCTATCCCCGTTATACGAAGCCTCAATGGACCACCTTCTCTAAAAGAAACACGTTGAATCAAGCTTGGCCACTGGAAGCCATAGTGGATACCAAAATCTATTACATGAACTCTCTTTGCTTCTCGAGATTTCTCTATTATTGTCTTGTTCGTGGCAAAACCTGAAATCTTACGGAAAGGTGACGACGCAAGATGCGTATAGTATGCTTTTAGGAAATCAGCAGCAGTTGTTGTTTTGCTATTAATGGCTTTATGCAACTTACTACCATTGCTAGCCAACCGTGCTTCAAGACCATCAGCAAAATAATAAGCAAGCCTCTGAGTCCCGTCGCCATGAGGAGATGAATGTTGTCTGATCTGTTTCAGGAGTTCACTTGCAGTTCGACGATCATCAGTAGCAACTGCCTGAGCACAAATAACCAAAAAGGTTCGCAAATCTATCCCTTCTTTTATCTTGTTCGGTTTCTTACCAGGACCCTTCTCAACCCTGGAGACTTTTCTTTTCCCATTTTGCTGCACATGTTTAATCGTCGTACTTGGGAGGTCTGCACTAGAAGCAGAAAACTTCCCCTGACATTCTCCAACAGAATGAAGAAGCGAAGCATCAACTTCCTCTGTGCGCACATTAGAATCTGAAACAAATGGTGGTAACTTGCTACTGCTCTCTTCTTCCAAATCTGTCTCTACAGAATGAGAGCTTTTCTTTTCCACCACAAATGTATCTCCAAGAGATTGTCCTTCAGCTGGTAAACCATTAATATCTACATTAACCGACAATTCGTTCCCACTAGGGAAGAATTTACGTGCTTCCTCAATCCCCTTATTGAAATTCCACACAGATTTTGGTTGCATAGAAGGCGGATACTTTTTGCCACGTAGCTCATAAAAAGACTTCTCTTTTGCTTGTAGATCCAAAGACTCTTGCAGCATGTGAGTTCTATCCTCCATGTCCTCTTCCATCAGCATTTGATCTATGTATTTCGACACCTCATTTGAAAAATCGCAATCGTCTTCATCATCATGGTGAATATCCGCCAACGAGTCAAGTAGATTACCATTTGGAAAGGGCTGACTGGGGGGTAAAAGTTCTCCTCCAGTACTGTGTTCTTCGGCGGAAGATATCTGAATTCCATTTCCAATGAGATTAGATTGATTTCCCAACTGAATAACATTAGACGACTCCCCATGAAATTTTGAATCCATTGTAGTCTTCTCTATCAGGAAAATATGTATCTCAAACTTTCTGAGAAGGAAATTTTCTTCAATCTACTGAATCTTCTAGGCAAACATAGCACTTTTAGCACTAAACCTTGTTAAAATTAACAACCGAATATAGATGCAAAAATAACCTTTTTTTTATCTGTATAAAGCGGCAACATTGCCTCTGTCCTCAGATGAAAACAGAGGCAATCTAGCTTCTGTTTAATTTCAGATGAAATCAGAGGCAACAACTATCTTCAGCTATAGACAGAAGGACTCTGTTTTTCTATTCTCAGCTGAAAACAGAAGCTAAATATACACTCACACACACACATATTAGTTTATTAGTTTATTGGAAGTAATCTAACCCAACCCAATCCCAAGCCAAATCCTAAATTTTATTCCGTAAAATAGAAAAGAAGCGTTATTTGGTTGAATATTTCTCTATCTGTCGTTTTTAGCAATAATTTCTTTCTTTCTCTTTTCTCTCTTATGTTTGATACAGTTCTTTTCTTTTTACGTCATGAAGAGGCTTTTAATCTATGACGAGATCATCAGTAATGGAAGGCAATTAAATGAACATAACTAAGTATTCTTTTGTGTCACCTAAACCGGCGTTTCACCAACATTTCCTTTTCTTCTTTGTCATTCAGTGTTCTAAATTCGCGAATTGCGGAAACTAAATTCGTGAATCAGAGTTTTTTAGGGCGGTTTAGTGCGCCGCTCACGCACCGAAGTTGTCAGGTTGCAGCTGACGCGAACTATATGACCTAAGAAGTGCCAATTATTACATGAACAAAGGTCATCAATCTAACCATTAAACTGCTTCGGTTAAATTTAGGCTATATTTTTCGAATAGCATATGCAGAAATATGCAAAACAAAAATGCATGCAAGATGGGAAAACTTAATCAGTCACAACACAAAATCTCTGATACACCGATATCTAAAATTACAGATAAAACAACAAAACAGTGTAAATTTCAAAATCAAAGGTCAAATTAAACAACACAAACCTAGCTAGTTTTCATACTTCAAAACATAAAAAATACCTCAAAATCTTCAAGAGAAGTGCACGAGCTTTACAATTAATTCCTGTACAAAAATATTAAAATATCACTATACAAAAGGCTCGAACTACATTTAATTACTACACAAAATATATTTGTTTACCTTTGCTTGGAGATGGCAATAAACCGCAAAAATCTGAGTAATAATCGAACAAGTAACCAAGAATTTTGGATCGACTAGGGTTTCACAGAACTCACAGATCTGAGGGTAATTACACAAAGCAATGGAGAAAGGATCAGAATTGAGAAAATATGAGGGTTTTCAGATTCTATCGGTCTGTTTACAAGTGAAAGAGCTGAGAAGAGAAGTGAGAGTAGTGCTCTATAAATTACTACCTACCAAAGCATGCATGCGGCCGCGTGTAAAAGTTTGAAATATTATTATTGTAGCGTTCCTTTTTTTTAATAAATTTATGCTTTCGCCAAATTTGATAATATATATAAATACATTAAAGAAGTTGAAATAGTTAAAAAATTGCTTATTTTGATTGTTTTTGGACTCTCTTTTGATTGATGGAAAGGAGTTTATGGTCTTTTCTGGGCTCAGCCGGAGTTTTTCAGTGTAATAGGGTTTGGGGTTTGGGGTCATCGAGTTCGGATCCTAGGTGGGAGCTTGGTATCGATCAACTGGCTAAGTTTAGTCGGGTCGAGTCGAGAGAGTGGCTCGACTCATTCATCTTTTTTCGTTTTTTGGACAAGTATAGTAAGGGGAGAATCTTTCCTTACTTCTTATTCTAGTGAATTGATCGCCTAAATAGCAACTTAAATAGCCTTTCTGTGCCGGTCAACTAGGAATGAGAGCTTGCCTATTGATTTGCCTCAATTCTGTTTTCTCTTTTCGGCTTGAATCGATGTGCCTTTTTTTGCTTATTCTCTAGTTTCCTTTCTTGTCAAAATGAAATGCACAAAGTTGGGTTTATCGCCTTTTTTCCTTGATGAGAATCATAGGAACTACTTAAATGTCTTTCGAGAAGGAAAGAAGGTCAGCTCCTCTATAAAAGTCTCTCTCTATATGCGCCCCACCTTTACACACAAAAAAAAAAAAACATTTGTTGTGACGAAATATTTCGTATAGTTGAACCTGTATTTTCGTCACCAAAATTTTAGTGTGAGCGTATTTAAGAATAACTACGTCCAATGATTTGTTTCACATTTTAGGAATAAGGCAAATCTAATATATATGCAATTGGAAATCATATTTAGGAAACTGAAACTGGACACACCAAAAAAAAAAAAAAAACTTGATTGTAAATTACATGATTTCAGGGCCACATCATATGTGAGCAAACCTTGAGCCAATGTCGAAAAACGCATGTTACCAGTTAAATCTTTCACCAAAACTATAAATGTATGTTAGTAATAAATTATTATATCATGACGAGAGAATTTAAGGACCAAATATAAGTTGCTACCAGAAAAATTCGTAGATGGAAAAAGAAAAATATATCAGAGTACATGATTAAACAAAAAAATTGTGAAACTCCCAAATGGTAAAATCAAATATTTTCCAATACATATTTGGATTGTAAGCAAACTCTTGCCTTCGTAGGGTATGATCACTCAAAAACAGTGTTAGGGTTTCATGGGCTAAAATTTATTGCTTTGCTTGGACATCAAAATATTATAATTAAAGAAAAATATGGAAAATAGCAGAATAATATAAAATGTGAATGGATTGATATCCAAAGGAACTAAACGACTCATATTTGAGAATTAAATAATTACAGCTACATCTCTTGAGGTTTGGTATAGTTGCAGAAATCAGTATTGAGGTTTGAAAAATTGCATAGGCATATTCTTTAACTATCTTATAATGTAATGAAAAAAGATAATAATACCTTTATTAGTTTTATTAGAGAATCTGAAAATAGATTTAATTAAAAAAGACTTGTTGCTTTTTTCTATTTGGTTTGATGAACTCTCACTTTTTTCGTTTTGTATTTACTTTTACTTTGTAGTGAATACGGTGACCTGAATATTTTCAAATTGCAAATCTTGAAAACTTTGTATATTTCTTTTTCTTGAGAATTGATTAAGATAAATGGGAAGTTATAACCAATTGTATTCTTTTACTTTTATACTCTCAGAACAAACTATAATTTATAAACTTTATTAATAATACTATGATTTTCTAAACATTTACAGTTAAATTTTGAATGAAATGAATTAATTATGCGTCCTTCTTTATAAAAAAATGTACTTTTATTTTCAGTCATCTTCAACAATGTAATCCTTATTTTGGTATATAAAAAGGTATCTGTAGACTTTAGAAATGATATTTATCTCAACATAAAGTGTTTAAGAGTATATTATGAAAACTTTGTATAATGTTAATTATAATTGACCAAGGGTAAAATTAAAACTCTCCATCCATATTTTTAACATTTGGACCTTGTACATTTCATGTAAGTTTTAGGAGGTATCTCTATAATTTTCTAAGCCTCAAGGGTGTTTTAGTAATTACACCAAACTTAGGGGCTTGGCTGTAGTATCCCAAGTAAATGTTCCACCACCGCTTCCTTTTAATCTGGAAAGCTCCAATGCTTAACAACTCCACCCAATACTATTAATTTCAAACGATACAAATGAAAGTACAGTGTTTTCCGCCCACCTCCCTTGAGGTTTCGGACTTTGATAAATATTCCCTTGTGGTTTGATATTTCAGCATATAATCCTCTTCATATTTTGTTCATATTTTGACTGTTAGTTAACGGTTAAATACGATGGTACTTGTGTACATTTTTCTCAAAATATGATTAAACATTACTTTTAAATTTTTATTCAAAAGAAATATACTAATAATTCATTTATTTCACCATTCAAGTACTCTCACACCTGATCTTTTATATGTTTTGAATTATTAGTTTATTTTAATACCTCTATAGTTATAAATTTTTAAAAATTAGTTTTTTACCTTAATTAGTTAAGAAAACTAGAAGTTGTCAAATCATTTAAGATCATGAATATACAACTTACAATATCTTATTATATTATCCTTTTAAGTATCATTTGACTTTAGTTGATGTTACACATCTATTTGCTTACTTTTGATATTTGTAGTATTTAAATAATTTTTGCATTGTTTTCTAGTAGTTTTACTTCTAAGCATTATGTTAATTATGCACAATGATTGGTTGGCATTATTAAATATCTCATTATAATACTGATGTTATTATGTAAAATATTTCATCTCGTTTTCAATGTAACAATGAAGAATATTGTAAATGTTCTGCACCAGTATTTCATATATTTTGATAGCAGGTAAAAAAAAACACATTGCCTAGACACTTTATAGCTCTCATGCTATATAGTTATTGTACTATTTTAAATTAAATATAAAAGAAATTAGATTTTATAAAAAATGAAAAGATATTTAAGTCCCAAGTGTGGTAATGATAAAGAAAAAATAAAGATAAACTAGTTATATTAAGAATTTACACAAATATCATTATATTTAACCATTGACTAATGGTCAAAAAATGGAAGAGACTATATGTCAAGATTTCAAATATGCGGGAGGTATTTGTCAAAATTTGAAATTTCAGAGGAGGTGGATGAAAAATATCTGATGAAAATACGTCATAGTCAAAAGCGGGTGTCACTCATTATAGTGAAAATACTAGTGACCATATCCCAAATGAAGACTTTCAATTGTAACGGTGGGGTTCATCAAAAAGAATTTTGTAAAGGTGGAAACATTATTGTCCATTAATTTGATTGAAAATACATCGATGGAGTTGTTATTTGAACATACTATGCATATGAGTCCTTACTTTTTAATTAAATCTTGTTGACCTTTATTCTCCAAACTTGTTACACTAACCTTATATGTAAATTATTGCACATATATTACGATGTGTGATACAAAATAAAGTTAAGCTAGCCCAATTGATTTGCTAAGTTTAGGCTTAAATTGACTTTTGGTCTCAAGTACAATTTCGATCCGTGTTGGATAAATCGCATATTAAGTGCATTGTTGGTCTCAAATGTTGTTTCACAAACAAACGCCAAGCACGATTTTGCTAGTGTCATGCTTCACGATATGAACCCTTTCGAACACTTGATATACTAACTCTCATGCATAAAAATAAATGTATTTGAGGCAGATATTTAAACATAACTACTCAAATTCAGACTGAAATAGAGAAACTATAATTGCAAAGAAACGAATGACATTAATTGTTCCTTTACATGAGAATACATGATAATAGTAACGGAGCTTAAGCTAAAAAGATCTAGCCCTATAACATCTGTTATTATGTCAATAACATCTGTTATTATGTCAACTACTGGACTCGTGAGAGATTACAAAGAACATGATATACTTCTCGTACAACCATAAGCTTTCATCACCCTAAGCGGGTTGCCAGCCTGATATGGCATAGATTATCCTTCCTTTCCAACCAAGCAACATCCAAGGACCATCTTCCTCGATCATAAAATCTTGATGGTAGAATGATCTCACGGTACCTTATCTCTCGACATGTTCATGACGTCGTTGTATCAAACGACACTTGTGAGAATCCGGCTCTCGAGTTCCAGGCTTGCCACTGTTTATGCGGCTCAGACCGTTCTACTCTTTCCCACCCCTCACAAGCTATGACATTCAAAGCTTCACGTCCAAATGTCTCTCTCTCGATCAATAGACTTTTTGATTTTTCCCCGAGGAATAGAATTCTCCAACATATCAAATAATGCAAAGAAATTGAAGAAAACCTCCTTGAACCGCTTAAGAAAGAACGGAGCAGTGGAAGCCCTATTGACTACTCCGTGTATGAAAACCGTGGGATTAATTCTCCTAATCAAGTTAAGAACCTGAGTTCTTGAACTTTGAGCCCCCAGTGTCTGATCGAGTAGGTTTTTAGTACAATACAAGCATGTAACCACCACCGATTCATCCTACTCAATATTAAGATCCTCAAGTTTGATAGTCTCCTAGTTTTGTGCTATGAAATCGTACTCAAATGGAACGTTAAATGTCTTGGCATAACGAGCCAAATCTTCGCTCAGTGTCCTCTATCTTTTTGGTTGGTTGGAACCCTGGTTGAGAAAAGTCTATCCCCGTTATACAAAGCCTCAAGGACCACCTTCCCTGAAACAAATGCGTCGAATCAAGGATGGCCACTGGAAGACCCCTTAATGGATACGAAAATCTATTACAAGAACTCACGTTGCTTTTCGAGATCTGTCTACTATTGTCTTGTTCGAGGCAAAACCTGAATTCTTACGGAAAGGTGATGATGCAAGATAGGTATAGTACGCTTTTAAGTAATCAGCAGCAGTTGTTCTTTTACTATCAAAATGATTTTATAAAATCTATGAAATAAGATTTACATCTAATGCTGTTTTTTTACATGTAAAACTGCTTAACTTTATAAATAGTTTATTCGTAGCTAGTCATACTATTAAATTTTGTTTTACTCTCTCTTGATTCTTTTTCATTTAATAAATAAAATTACTTTGAACATATAGTTCTAAATTTGAGTGTATATTCTATTTTCTCATAGGATAGTTTAAGAATCTTTAGAAAATTGTAGCAATATTTTTGGATAAGAAAATTAATCTCAACAAAGTTATCGAGAAGTTAAAGATAATAGGATCACAATTTATATTACGAAAATAAACTACTCAAAACAATAATAATAAGTTTAATTTGAGTTTAACATGCGTGCAAAGCATACGGCACATCTGAATACCTTTGAGTGAAAATAAGGAATAGAAGACTTCTTAAAAGTTATTTGTTATTTATTTCTTTTGAGATTTAGTGATTAACATGGGAAGTGTTTGTAATTTGTTTTTTTTAAAGCAGTTTAATAGCTTTTCAAATGTTAAAAGCAATTTACTCTTTAACAACATTTTACTCTTTGAACTTTTATAGTAAGAATAAATTGAAGTGTACAAACACTTAAATAAATGAGATAAAAGCATCAACCCTTATAGTTTACTCCTTGTTGTACTTTTCCTCCGTGAAAAGCAATCAGGGGCATATTATAGGAGGTTTGACGCTTTTATCCCTAAATAATATAAATAGAAACCATGAAGATTTGCTAAAAGTCCACTTAAGAAAAGATATAAAGTCGAGTTCAAACTCACTCTTTTCCTATATACTTTCCAATAAACAAAGCTAGTAGTAAGAATCATATGTTCAAATTCTATATTTCCCCTTTTTAGTTAAGTTCAAAGTACAATGTCTTAATAGGCACTTTTGAAGTGCGCCTCAAGACTCGTCTTCGGGTGAAATTCATCAAACCTTCAAGGTGCATAGAAAGGAATTAGGACCATGAGGCATACACCTAACTGTCAAGGCGGGGCGCAATATTTGGATGATAGGCATAAAGCATTACAAATGTGTAACAAGAAAAAGAAGTTGATTAACGCAAAAGATGTACAAGGCTTCAATTTTAGCCGAAAATAAAACTTCTCGTGTCTTTCTTTGCCAATAAATGAGTTGGGCAAATATGTTTTCTTGAGTTACATAAGGAAAAATAAGTAGAAAGATGGATTTTATTTTGGGGTTGGTTTTGATAATTGTTAAGTAATGGACCCTATAACTTTTTTATTGCTATTGATGAATTTATTACGCAATTGATATGAAAAAGCTTTTATTTATAATCAAAGTAAGTTTTTCAAATGTTGAAAGCATTTTACTGTCCCATTATAACATTGTGAATCCAAACGTTGATGAGTACCAGCTTCTCGAGTTTGATATTCTCTACACTTGTATCCGTAAACTGGGTTGGATCTGATATCACCGAGGATATTCCAGATGGATCCTCCAAATGTTGTACTGGCACCAGACTTTTACTAGGGGTAACATTCTTCACACACAATGGAAATTATGATCAGCATAATGAGAGTTTATATAGTACACAAGCAAATTATGCAAACTTAAAAGATCATATCTTGTCAAGGCAACAGAAATATTCACAGATATGATTCCCAATACTTTATTTCTAGATCATGTAGCAAAAATAAAATAGAGAGTAGAGAGTTATTGGACTTCACCAACTAAATCAAGTCTGACAACAAACAATAGTCCTGCCTTTTTGTTTTTCTTGGATATATTGAGAAATGCATGGAGGAACCAATGTAATATTGGTTGACAAAGCAATGGTGCCTTTTGAATGAATTATATGCTGGTACCAATTGTAGAAAATATTGAAATGGGACGAAATCGCATAACAATTAGAAAGACTAGAGTTGAAGAGCAGCATAAACCATGAAACTGAAAAGAGATGCAACACAAACCCGCCAAACGTTTGATGTTTAAAGAAAACCATAGAAATCACTTGGAACCATTTCCTTTCATGATCAAAATTAGACAGTTGCAGCTTCTGAAAACCCGTAACACAACCAAATGAGGCACACAAACAAACTTTTCCAACAGATTAATGCATATCAATGAGCCAGAAAAAGCAAGAAAGCTACCATCAGGGATTGGTTATTTGTAGAACATGGAATTAGAATCATGAAAGAAAATCTATACAAGCAACCAGCAACACAACTAAAATACAAAAACATACAACAGCTTAGTCAAGTTATTTCTTCTTACTTCCCATAAATTGGATTTATATTTTTTCTTTCTTAAGAGTAAAGTTTCTATCCACGTCGGATAAATCGCAAACCAATTTCATTGTTGGTCTCAAAAAGTTGTTTCGCAAACACACGCCATACACGATTTTGCTAGTGTGATGCTTCCCTAGATTTTCAAATTATTTTTGTGACTTTCGAAAAATGGCCCCTGAATACGATACCAAATGCGGTCTTAGTGATTTGTATTTTTGTACCTGTTGAGTTTCGGAAAGAAAAAATTCTTTTTATAATCTCACTTCAGTAATCGGGTGCCACAAATCTTCTGGATCATTTGCCAGCATTTAATATTTAAATTTATATTTTTTACATAACAAATTTCACATTGGAATCACATGCCCATATTTATCTTAATTATTTAGAATACATAACACAAAAATGCATTTGAGGCAGATAGTTAAGCATAACTACTCAAATTCTGACTGAAATTCAGACTGAAATAGAGAAACTATAACTTCAAAGAAATGAATGACATTAATGGTTTTTTTACATGAGAAGTGCCGCTTAAGCTAAAAAGATCTGCTCCTATAACATCTGTTATTATTTCAACTACATCCCGTCTTCTGAAAAACAAAAAGAACATGATATACTTCTCGTACAACCATAATCTTTCATCGTCCTAAGCGGGTTAATTTCCAGCATGATGTGGCACAGATTGTCCTTCCTTTCCAACCAAGCAACATCCATTTACCATTTTCCTCGATGAAAAAATCCTTATAGTAGGCTGATCCACCTTTATCTCTTGACATGTTCATGACGTCACTACCAAACGACACTTTTGAGAATCCGGCTCTCGAGTTCCAAGCTTGCCACAGTATATACGGCTCAGGCCTTTCGACTCTTTCCCACCCCTCACAAGCTATGACATTCAACGCTTCACGTCCAAATATATCTCTATCGATCAATAGTCTTTCTTGTTTCTTCCGGAGAAATAGTATATTCTAACATATCAAATAATGCAGAGGAATGGAAGAAAACCTCATTGAACCGCCTTAGAAAGAACGGTTCTGTAAGCCCCATTGACTACCCCGTGGATGAGAACCGCGGGATTAATTCTCCTTATCAAGTTAAGAACCTGAGTTCTTGAACTTTCAACCCCTACTGTCTGATCGAGTAGGTTTTTAGTACGGTACAAGCATGTAACCACCACCAATTCATCCTCCTCAATCTTAAGATCCTCAACTTTGATAGTCTTCCAGTTATGTGCTATGGGATTGTACTCAAATGGAACGTTAAATGTCTTGGCATAACAAGCCAATCTGCGTCCAGTATCCTCTAGCTATCTTTTTGGCTAGTCTGGTCCGTGGCTGCGGAAAGTCTATCCCCGTTATCTGGAGCCTCGGAGGACGACCTTCCCTATGAGAAATACTTCGAATTAAGGCTGGCCACTGGAAGCCATAGTGGATACCGACATCTATTACACGAACTCTCGTTGCTTTTCGCGATTTGTCATCTATTGTCTTGTTCAAGGCCAAACCTGAAATATTACAGAAAGGTGACGATGCAAGATAGGTACAGTACACTTTTAAGCAATCAGCAGCAGTTATTATGTTACTAACAATCGCTCTATGCAACTTACTACTATTGGCAGCCAATCGTGCCTCAAGGCCATTTGCAAAATAATAAGCAAGCCTTTGATTCGAGTTGGCAAAGGGAGATGAATGTAGTCTGATCTGTTTCATGTGTTCACTTGCACTACTGTGTTCGTGGGCGGAATATATCTGAAGTTTTGGATCCATTTTAGTCTTCTCAATCAAGAAATATGTATATCAAACTTTCTACGAAGGAACTCTTCTGCAGTCTACTCAATCTTCTCCGATTCTCTCACTATTCCCTTCCATACTTTCTAGCAAGATGCAACAAAAACATAGCATGTTAGCACTAAACCTTGTTAAAATAAGAACCAAATATAGATGTAAAATAACTCTTTTTAAGTTGTATAAAGAGGCGACAATGCCTTTGTTCTGTTGAGGCAAGATTGCTTTTACATTCAGTTGGAAACAGAGGCAACATCTGTTTTCAGCTAAAAAAGAAGCAAAGGTGCCTATGTATTCAGCTGAAAACAGAAGCTAAAGTGCTTATGTTCCAATCTAAGTGACATAATGCGAGAGCAGGTGAGCGTGGATTGCGCCAATTCACCAATTCTCAAAATATAGTGTTTCGAAGATTATGCAAAACAAAAATGGGACAACTAAATATTTTATAAGATTCCATATTATACAGCAACAGTTGAGTAGCAGTGACTTCCCATGTAGCAAATGCAAGCAAGAACCCAAAGACCTCTCATGCAATGATAGCTAAAATTACAGGTAGCAATAACTCCACACGAAACCCCCTCTCGGTGTATTATAATCTCGTTAAATTATACTAGTTTTTGTCTTTTAAACTTGTATAACTATTAAATTGATTATAATACCCTAATAAAATAAATGCACCAAAACCCCTTGCATTTTCTCACACTTCATCAAATCTCATCGTGCATTTAAAAACTTGCCAAAACCATCCCCTATTATCAAAAATCCTGCACAAAACTCACTCATGTTACTAAAAACTTGGACCAAACCGCCTTCCATCATGAAAAACCTTGCACCAATCATTGTCTATTATCATATATAGTGCACCTAAATTATAAAAGAGGGTAAGAATTGACAATTCACATTTAATTAACATTTCTATTAAAGGAGGACTTTATTACATTTTATGTTGCACGAGGAGGTGTGATGCAGATTTTTGCAAACAATGACATTTTTATGCACTTTAACCAACATTCTTATTTGTTTTTTTTTTTTTTTTGATAGCATATAATTTTCTATTATTGTTATTCTTGGTCAAACAATACATAACTTTCACTATGCATTAACAAAAAATTATCTCTAAAGTTTTTCAATTTTTTTTTGTTTAGTTTACTTTGTTTTTTGTAGCCCAGGGTATAAAAAAATCCTGGCTACGCCCCTGCATGCAATGATAGCAAAAATTACTGGTAGCAAAATAGAACGGGTAATTTTTCATCCACCTCTCCTGAGATTTTATATTTTGCAAATACCCCCCTACCCCCCCCCCCCCCCTACCGGAGGTCTCATGCATTAGCATATACCCCCCTAAGGTATGAAATATTGGCAAATACGTCCTCTAGATGTTTCAATTCTTTTGCATCCGTTCCATCCATTGACTCTTAGTCAACGATTAAAAGTGAGGTTAAATATGTAATTTTCTTGTATTCTAAAATATGATAACTTGTTTATGGTTATTAATTTTTTAATTAACTAAAACATAATCTATTTATTTTTATAGTCTAAATATCCAAATTAAGCATTATTTATTATTTATCATATTGGTCCATTAACATGCACATTTTTCTCTACCAAACAATAATATTATTTAGAAACATTCTTTATATTCTATATTTTATTTTACATATGTAACATATTCATAAGATCGATATTTTAATAAAACATAACTTAATCAATATAACCATGAACAAGTGTGATAAAAATAGAATTTTCAATTTTGTTAGTAAAAATGATGCAAAATTTTCTATAAATATTAAAAATAAGCAAATGACCAAGATCTAATTTTCAAAATCTTGTCAATTTTTAACTACTTAAAAAACTTATAAAAAAATTTGTAAATACAAAGTTGCTAATATAATTAAAAATAAATCATGTTTAATTTATATACTTAGAATATAAAAATTAAGTGAGTAAGTTAATTGACAAATTAATAATCCTAAATACGTTTTAATGATTTAAAGTACAAGAAAACTTACATATTTACCCTCCCTTTTGATAGTTGAATAAGGATCAACGGGTGGAAGGGAGGTATATGCAAAAGAATTGAAACCTCAAGGGAGAATTTGCCAACATTTCATACCTCAAGGGGGTATATGCGAATGCATGAAACCTCAGGGGTTATATGCCAAAGTATGAAACCTTGGGGGAGGTCATTGAAAATTACCCAAAATAGAACAGTATAAATAAACAACACAAGCCTAGTTTTCATACTTCAATACACAAAAAAGAAATGAATACACAAAAATACACAAGAACTTTATGATCAAGTCTTGATTTGAAGTTTAATGTAGAAACCTTAAAAAAGACACAAAAATATTTTTTACCTTTGCTAGAAGATGGCAGCAAATGTGATTCATAATTCGACATTGATGGTGGAAAATTGGATCGGTTAGGGTTTCAAAAGCAAGGATTTAGGAGGGTGTCAAACAGCAATGGAGCGTTATTAGATGGCTTAAACCGGATGATAATGGTGTAAAATTAGAAATAAGGTTTTCAGATTCTTTATGCGCTAGCTATTGGTGTTGTTGCTTTTTGTTTATAGAGCTGAGAGAAGTTCTCTTATTAATAACAAGCAGTAGCAAGCATGCACTCCAACGTGTGTAAAATCTTCAACGCGTGGAAAGTTGCATGTACAAACATAAAAAATAAATGACAACACAAAAGGCTCGAACAAGCAGTAGCAAGCATGCACGCCAACGCGTGTAAAGTCTTCAACGCGTGGAAAGTTGCATGTAGAAAGCATAAAAAGTAAATGAAAACACAAAAGGCTCGAACTATGTTTAGCAACAAAAATATTTTTTCTTACCTTTGCTAGGAGACGACACCAAATCTGAGTCATAATTCGACGCGAATGATAGAAATTGGATAGATTAGGGTTTCAAATCTCAAGGATCTAGTCGAATGGGAGTATCAAACAGCAATGGAGCGTTATTAGATGACTTGACTCCGATGATAATGGTGGAGAATTGGAACTAACGTTGTTTACGAATTGAAAGCACGCAAGCGAACGTGTGTATAATTTTAGTGTTCCTTTTGACAAATTTATGCTGAAAATATAAATTACATAATTGGACCATATGAAGGGTAAATTTGGAGATCATTTAAAACGTTGAACCAAAAATCTTCCCTTATAAGGATAAATTCGGAAATCAATTAAAATGTTGGACCAAAACCTCTTTCTTTATATATATATATATATATATATATATATATATATATATATATATATATATATATATATATATATATATATATATATATATATATATATATATATATATATATATATATATATATATTATGTTTACATTCTTGAGTTATTGCTTGCACAGTAAAAGGATTTTGGAGAAATGATCTACCACCACATTATGAAACTACATTTAACTAGGTTAGGCCAAAAATTTCACATAAAAGGTAAATAGTAAACGTTCTAGTAAATATATTTTGAAAATTCAGATATTTTTTGAGACAGTTGTTTTTGTCTCAAAAACTTACTTATAAGACATACATAAGTTTCCTAACAAGATTATCATGAGAATTTTAATTTATGATGAGGCGATTATTTGTGTCTCAACAAATTTATTTTGTTCATTTTTTTTTATGTTTGGTTGCATGGTAGAAAGATGGGTGCTTTGATATGTGTTGCATACTATGTGGAATGCCTTTAATTTGTAATGTAATAAATAAGTGAACTCGATTTTTCTGTTATGATTTAGGATTCATTAAAAACTTGTAATCAACCTCCAAGTTATACAATAAACCTGAATAACATGTTTACAGAGAACGTTTTTATAACATAAGGATTATTTTTGCCTCAGAACATCAGGCTAAACATGCCCTATGTTCAAAGCACAACAATTATTAACGAGAAAATATTGCTATTTTTTTGTGTCCATAAAATATAAGAAATTGATTCCTAATTGTTGACAATTGGCGGCTACTCGTAAATCTTCGTTTCTAAATGGTCTCCGCACTATCATTTAATGGAGAAAGAGTGGAGATGATAACGGAGATGGAGAGGAAAGATAAATAGTAAAGCTGGAGTGAGGAAAAGAAAGACTATGAAGATTGTTAATCGAAAGGGAAAAATAATAAATTTAAGGGTAGAAGTGTAAATATTAAAATATATTTTTTCAGTATTTCTTTTTTACAACAAAATTTATTAGAAGGACAAGATACTTATTTTACAAGATTATTTTGTGACGGATGGACTCATATTATCAAAACCTTAGCAGATACTATCAATATTTGGCCAAACCTCAAGATATGATCACTCATATTGTCCCTTAATTTTACTGGAAATACTTCAATGGAGTTGTTATTTGATCATACTATGTATGAGGTTGTTATCTTTTGAATTAAATCTTGTCAACCTTTATTCCCTAAATTAGTAATTTAGTTACACTATAGGCTTATATATAAATTATTGAATATATATTACTAATTTGTGATACAAAGTTAAGCCCGATTAATTTGCTAAGTTTAGGCTTAAATTGAATTTATTATTTATGATTTAGTTGTGAGCGATATGCGAGACCTAAAGGTAAATTATTTGTGAACAAAGATAAAAATGACAACTAAAAGATAATAGGAGAATTACGTATGTAGTAGTTATATATGATCCTCAAGTTGCACCACAAAGGTTCCCAATCCTAATTTCTAATTAAGTATCTTACAGGGGCTATTTTGATAGATTTTTCTCTTTATTATATAGATATTCTAAAAGGATATAACAGTTTGTAAGATCTGTTACATTCTTTTGACACCAATATGTGTCATTATTAATATTATGAAAACTTCAATGTTAATGATATTTCATCAAATTTCTGAGGTGCCATTGATATTATCCTAAAAACTATCTTATACAGTATAGGGATAAAAACATTAATTAAATCTAATATGACTATATCATTCGTCAAACTTTGTAGAAGATAAATCTAATAACATAACATGACGATAAGAACATTAGTTGACATAATATAACTATTATGAAACTAAAATTAACTATATGATCATCGCCCAAACTTAGATAGGAATTTGACACCGCAAGTATACGGGTTTCAAATAATATTATGACCCACAAATTTATAGATCCCATAGGAAACAGTACGAATATTGTGTGAAAATATTAATAATTAAATCTAATTTCTAATTATCTAACTCTGATAACAAATAACAACTAGCGAGATTTTTAATGAATGATGATGTATTGACTTCAATAAAAGAACTAGCCCTAAAGTGTTGGTTTCATTGGATTCTTGTGATTACTTATCTCACATTAATCATTGAATTCTCATATTGTAATATTTCATGCAGGTATTCCTAAAATAGTGCGTAGTAGTAGTTCGCGGATCCTTGCACTCTATTCACTTAAATGGTATTATATGTACTTTGTTTTCATGAATGCATTACCTTCATTGAATCACCTATGTCCGAAAACACAAAGCAACACAAAACATGCATCAGGTTGTCAATCGTACAACATAAATGTGTGGTTAACAAAATGCATGAGATCTATTTCATAAAAGTCTTTTGTCAAAATTCAATATGAAAATCTGAACAATAATATATTAGCCAAATATAATTAAAGCGTTAAGATTACAAATCATAGACAAAAATACTTCAATACCAAATAATGTTTACTCAAAACACAAGATTCATAATCGCATAAATCCAACTAATCCATAACTCATGGTTTAGAAAATTAGCTACTCATAACTCGAAAAACACAACATAGTACAAAAGTAAACATTAACAAAATATAACTAAGTAAAAAGAAAGATGATGTAATCATTTCCATCTGCTCCACATTCTCAAAAGAATGTGTCATCATCTTCTCTATGCATGCATAATACTGAAACTAATGAATTATTAATGCTGATGTGAAACTCTAGCAAATATCTATCATCTTTCCAGCCTCCATGCTTGTCCCTTTTATTCCACTTGTCTTCTCTCCTCCTCTTCCTTGTGTCTTTGGTTGATTGTAGGGTTTTTTAGAGTAGTGGACCGAATTCCATGCGAAAGACAAGATTATCCTTGTTAAAAATGAAATTCTGCAGAACAGCTTCCGCGACAACCTATCGCTTTCTATCTCGCTTATATTCTAGCTTTAACTCTCTTTCCTTCCTCTGAAACCAGCTAAGCAATCGCTCTCTCTCTCTGCACAAATCGCATACTTCAACTAAGCAATAGGTAAGCGTTTGCTTAGTGCTTAGCTTTTCTCAGCTTCTGCATTGATGTCTTCATATCTTTTTCTCTAGAACTCCGAATTCACTTTTGTTTCTTGGCTACGCTCCTTCCTCAACCCTCTTTGCGGCCATATCAGCCTTTCATCCATCATCTGCTCCAGAGCATTCTTTTTAGCCTTAAAAATGCTTGCGTTCGCCAAAAGACTCCTAAACATAGAAAAGAATAGAAACAGAAGTAAATGACTCGAAATACTCAATAGTATGCATTTTGCATCCCTTTTTAAAAGAGTATGCATTTTGCAACCCTAAACTTTATATGTTGACACTTCGTATCCTCGTCTTTGCTTTTTGGTGTAGTCAACAAATCAAGCCCTAGAGGGTGGTTTTATCATTTCAAGTTTTCGGTTCAATTTTTTGCACTTAACCTCCCCAAATAAAGGTTTTTTTATTCAATTAACATTTTTTTATGCCAAACATTTTTAAGGTTTGGACCAAAACAAATATTAAAACCATCTAAAGAGTTTTTCCAGAAAAATTGTCAGAAAATTGGTGAATTCAAAAAATTGGTTAACATCAAATATCCAATCCAAGAAATCTTCAGTTTGCAACTCTCCATAGAAGGATGGGATATCGGTTTGAATATTAAAATTACCTCAAATTTATTATTCTTCATATCACCAAAAAACAAAGAATTACCGATTTCAGTCGACTCTCCTCCCAAATCATCTTTACTGAAATTATGAAATCCGATTGTCCTTCCTTCCCTATATTGGTCGGCTATTTGGTTGTTTAGGTTGTTGAGACATTGTTGAAAAGCTGTCTTCAGTCTTGCAAAACTATGTTTCAAATCCTGTCTGAAACCTTGTCTTAAATCCTCCACGGTGCTCGAAATTCTCTGACCAACGTCATCGGAAACTACTACATTTGTGTCTCTCCTAGCCATCTGAACAAGGCAAATCCTCGCTCAAAAGCTACCAAACACATTAAAGGATGATTAATTGACTCAACTTCTAATTCATCTGAATCTTTCTCTCAATTCTCATCTGAATTATTATTTGAACTTTCACCTGAATCTTCATCTACATTATCATCAAAAAATTTATTGAAATTCTCATCTTCATTATCTTGTTCAGAGTTATCCTCATATTAGTTGTAGAAAACTCAAAGACGCTCAATTTGATAACTTATGGACCCAAAACCGAGTACTGGATCAAAAGTTATGACGATTTTTGTGCAAGCCTTTTTCTACTACAAAAATATCCAAATCAGGGGGTTCTTGTCCTACATCATCAATAGACCAATAATATTAATTTTGGTTGGAAAAATAAAGATGTCTGATTGAGCGTGTTTTGACCAACTAATCTTCTTATTAATTTTTTGTTTTCGTTTGGTTTGATATATACTTTTTGCAAATTCTCTAAACTTCCAAATTCCATGAAAAAAGTATATGGAATGCATTTATTATATGATATTGCAAAACCCTCCATTCATGGTTGTATAAGGAAGTGTTTGATTTAACAACTTAAAGGTTTAGTAAGAAGAAATCTCTTGCACATATATTATTCAGAAAAAAAATGCTCTACTACCTTCATAACAAAAACCATATTTTTTTAACTAAAGTCCATGCTTAAAAGTATATCAGTTAGTTAGAAACATCAACACTACCTCAAACCAAAGCAGCTAAATTTACTAGTGAATCAAGTTAAATTGAAATTCAAACCAACTAATAAGTTCAAATAAGACTCTGAACTGGAAACCTTTGTTCTCTTCTACCATTAAATCACCTCTCTTTATTTCTCTCATTCTGGCTCTAATCTCAATCTATTCTACCCCTAGTCTCTTTGAAAAATTGAGCAAAAAAGAAATGTATCTCAACATGGTTCGATGCGTTTTAAGGACAAAAGGAAATTTTCAGCGACGGCTAGACCCAAGCTATGAAGCATAAAGTAGCCATGGTGGTAATCCATAGACCTAACAACGAAGGAGTGAAAATGAGTCCGTCACAATGGCGCCAATGAGCAAGTACGCAACGTCCTTGTGAGGGCCATATGGAGGAGCAGTAGTTGTAAAACATATTCAACAATGAGAACTAAGATACAGAGCATAAGGCAACCATGGTGGTTTCGAATATATTAAATATCTCGCCATATTAAAGAAAAGTTCAATATAATATGCTGTTTTTTTGGGTTTAATCAATGTGGAATATAGAAAGGCGGTAGATCAATGTGTAGCTTTGAATTGAAAGTTGTTGCATTTTTTTTGGATGAATTGGTATATCGGTCTCTTATATATAAAGAATATAAAGTATTATTACAACTTAAATATATTTTATTTTTGTTTGGTTTTAACTTGTGTTTATCACTATAATAGATCAAAGATATAACTTTTAGTTTTCAAAAATGCAATTTTAAAAGTTTTGGAGGAAGAAAAAAAAAAGAAAGAAGAAATCAAGGGAAAATGATGGGAGAGTGGTTTAGAACAAAGTAAAATTATAGTTCATTTCAACTAACAAATCTAGTTGCACATGAGGATTAGCAATTTGTAGTTGGCCAAAGTGCCGCATAGGACACACGTCAGCACTATATAAGAACAAATTAGCTAAATGTTTGTAAAATCGGACAAAACCGATTGATCCAACCGATTAAACCAGTGATCGATGTGTCATCAAGTCCGAGTAATCCAGAGCTCCATATTATAGAATTGTTGAGTTCTATAGGTTCCAATGTGCTGAGTCACCAGTTCACAATGAACGAAAAAGCTACAAAACCAAGTTATTCCAAGTAAAGAAAAGCGAGTGAAAACAACCAAAATTTAGATGAAAACCCAAATGAAGAGAAGCAATGCATAGTCAAAATTAGTGATCGAAACGTTAATGGCTCGCGAAGTTTTGGATTTATTCCAACTTCAATTAGAGTTTTAACTCTTTATTGGAAACTCCCAATGCATTAACACACTAGTAAACCCACTACAGAGTGGGGATTTTGACGTCAACAACTGACAAAACAACGTCAAACAAAAGGAGCTAGAGTATAGGCAACTCCTCAAGACAATAACTAAAAGATAACGTAATCAACCAACTACAACACTAATGAGTTTGGTCATGACCAAGCCCATGCCATCATAATTCGTATAAATATCCCGTGAGAATTCATTTCAAGTAAGTTCTTTTATAATTTCTTAATCATATTTCAGTTATCATTGACACCCCCACGCTGCTATCTAAGACAATCTTAATTGTCTTCTCGTCCAAGCCTCAACTCATTTCACAATTACAACATAGGTAATTCACCAGGTCAGCCCCAAGCTTCCCTCATATGCATTGTTTAAGTGCAAGTGTACCAAGCAAAAGCTCGTTAAGGATTTCTAAAGGAACTTGTATTAATATGAAGTGGTATGTCCCACCGTACAAAGATACCCGAATAATGGAATTTTTCTCATCACATTTACATTTGACCGTAGATGGAATAGGGCAATTTTCTCCTTAAAAAATATAACAAAACGTGAATGTAAATAACTTCAAGTGTTAATTTTAAAGGCATAACTCATCTTTCCAATTTTTAGGCCCTGTTTGGATCTTTTTTGGCCCATAAGTTTTAGATTTTCAAGGTTTCAAAATGGTTTGAGACCCATTTCAATGTTTCAAACTAGAAATTTTTTGGCCCAGTTTTTGAAAGTAGGTCAAACTAACCACTTATAGGTTTATAGGCTAATCTATAAGCCCATTTCTAGGCATTATTTTCTCACCCGTTTAACCACAAACTTGCAAATCAATTTGCTCCATAAATTGCTCCTGTAAATTGTCAACTCCTAATAAAGAGGAGAATCTGTTACTTTTTGTACTTATATTTCCCAACTTTTTTAAATGCTTTGTTTTCTTAATTAGTACTCCTTAAAAATAGTTGTTCCTCTCTCTCAATTAAGACGTCTTTATATAAATTATTATCTATATAAGGATTTGATAAATCATATGGTAAGATATTCTTGACTCTGTATTTAGATGATTAATACGTTTAACATTATAAAAAATTAATTTTCAAGCACATTTAAATTTTTTAAATCAAAGTTAAAAGAAAATAAATATTTATGTGTTTCTTTTCAGAGTCATCTACGATAAAATTTAAGATTTGTACTTCATAATATTCAATATTTCTATTGAATAATGATTAAATCTTAACATATTGCTTTTATATATATATATATATATATATATATATATATATATATATATATATATATATATATATATAAAGTGACGTGAATTATAACCTAACTTCAGTCTCTCTTGCAGTTTTATATGGTTAGTCTAATATTTTGCTTAAATTTTTAATTATGGTTATTGTATATGTACTGTGAAATTTAGCAAATTAATGAATAATTTATTTGTCATATAATGTAACATTTTAAATTGAGAATTAATTAGAATTTTTATTTAAACAACTTGTGCTTAGTAATAGCTGAACTATCTTTTTCTTCATAAAAAAATTATTGAAACAAATTTACATAATGAACTAATTGAGTAAAGAAATTAATACAAAATTTTGTAGAGAAAAAAATTTACATAATGAACTAAATTGAGTAAAGAAATTAGTTGCTATAATTTAGGGATATTAATTAGAAAAACCGATAAGAGTTTTCCTAATACTAAAATTTAGTTGCTATAATTAAGGAATACTAATTAGATAAACAGATTATACGATTTAAGGAAATAAAATTAAATATTCCTCACTTAGGAGGGGTAAACAAGAGATAACAAAAAAATTGCTTTGTCTCCAACAATTTTCGCTTTGGCAATAACACTAACCTATTAATATTTAAACATCTATAAATGAAATTTAATATAAATTTTGATAAAAAGTAACAGTTTATGTAGAACCCATTTTTATACCTGTAAACGTGAAGAAAAAAAAAAGAACAAAAGAAAGCCATAATGATCCCTATAAAGTAGTTTAGCAAAAAATATATTTAAATTTCTTAGATTTTAGTCGATAAAATAACACCAAAAATATATGAATTTTTCATCTAGAGACAAATGGTTATTTGTTATACTTTCTGTCCTTTTTAAAAAAAAATAAAAAGGTACATACAGTTGAAAATTTGACAATTCTCGAATTCTCGAATAGTCACTTTTGTACCTCTTTATATTAAAATATATTTTTATCTCATATAATGAATATAAATAGTCACTTTTGTACCTCTTTATATTAAAATATATTTTTATCTCATATAATGAATATAAATAGTCACTTTTGTACCTCTTTGTATTGTATATCTGTTGTGGAAAATCTATTGAGTGTTTGAAATGCATTGTGTATTTTGTCCTTAACTTATTTATGCAGAGTGTCGTAGTAATTGCGGGTGATATTTGTAGTCCATAATTATGTTGTTGCTCAATTTATTAGATGAAGCGGCTTATCGTGTTCATAAATTATGGAGCGACGTAGTACGTATTTGTACACTTTGTATTCTGAAAATTATGTTGCAGCTTTTAATTTAAATATTGTTATATCATATTTATGTTCTAATATCACATTTTTTATTGTACACACACACACGCACACACACACACACACACACACACACACACACACACACACATATATATATATATATATATATATATATATATATATATATATATATATATATATATATATATATATATATATATATATATCAATCATCAAACAATCAAGTCAACTATTCTTAATCATCAAACAATGATTATTGATTATTATATTTACTTTTACACTCCTTTACTTAAATTGATTTGATGTCTATATACCTATTTTTCTCCCTAAAACTCTAACACTCAAACTACATCCAAACTATCTTTCAAATGTTTTGCACGCTTTTCAAAATAATCTTCCAAACTTCAAATAAATTTTGAGAGAACCAAACATGCGAAAATACATTCAAACAGGACCTTAGTTTTTCTTGATAAAACTCGTCTTTTAAATTTGATTACTAGAAAATTCCACTTCTTAAACTCTAGCCAAGCATGAATAGTATAAGATAAATGCTGAAAAAGGTTTTTTTTTTTTTTTTTTTTTTAAAAAAAAAATTTATATATTGTATTATTGTTGCATATTTTGAGAGTGGTAAAAAGGGAATTTTGCAAAATTGGTCCCCTAAGTTGTCACATCTGCAAAATTGGTCTCCTAGCTTTTTTAACGGCAATTATAGTCCTCTAATTTGACACCAGTTTCAATTTTGATCCTCCGGGCTTAATTCCGACAATTTTCGCCGGAAACTTGATTTTTTATTTTTCTTTTTCGTTTTAATTTATTCCCTCAACAAAGTCGTGTTTTGCCTAAACAAAAACTATCAGAAAATTGAATTAAAAAAAAAAAACTTTCTCTCTCTTAAACCACCTATGCTTTCTCTCTCTCTCTCTCCCCCCGTAAATGCAGAAATCAGCCTGAGAAAGGATGGGAAATTGATCCCTGACTGGCTGCAAAGTCTAAGAGCAATGTCAAGAAAAGAAAATCTCCTACAAATGAGAAAAGAAAATTGAGTTTGCAATCAGTTTGAGGTGAAAAAAAGAGAATGGGAGGAAAAGGACGAAAACGAAGGGAGAAGAATTACGAAGCGGCGCACGGCGGGAGCACGAGATCACTCCACCCTCTAAACTCCGCCAAATCATCTCTCTATCAAAACCTCCTAAAAGAAATATTGCAAAAAATGGTTCTGTAATCTCTTTTAATGTTTTGCTGTGTTCCTCTTTATTAAATGGTGCAAGATGATATAAATATAGATATATTATTTGTTTTGTAGGTTAATAGAACCACTGAGGCTACTAAAAGGAAGAGAACTGATGATGATGATGATGATGTGGATTTGAAGGTTGGATTCGGTGATGAGTTCCCTCATAATGGTAAAAATAATGAGAAGAAGAAAAAGAAGAGGAAGAGGAATCAAGCGGAGGATCTTCGATTTGAGAAGGAGTTAGCGGGTGCTGCAAAAGTTTTTATTTTATTTTAATTCAATTTTCTGATAGTTTTTGTTTAGGAAAAACACGACTTTGTTGAGGGAATAAATTAAAACGAAAAAGAAAAATAAAAAATCGAGTTTCCGGCGAAAATTGCCGGAATTAAGCCCGGAGGACCAAAATTGAAACTGGTGTCAAATTAGAGGACTATAATTGCCGTTAAAAAAGTTAGGAGACCAATTTTGCAGATGTGACAACTTAGGGGACCAATTTTGCAAAATTCCCGTGGTGAAAATTGTAAGTTGGAAACAGTTAAGTCAGTACATCGCAAAAGCAGTTTTTTGCAGTTCCCTCGAGTTGCTCAATACATACATACATACACACACCTGTATCTATCACCACTACTAGCTCAATATAATCTAATCACTACAGATGAGCTGACGAAGTTCAAAAATTCACCAAAAATCAAAAAGAGTTTGATTAGGGTTATGTAAATTGTGCCCCTAATGGTGGAGAGGAGACAAAGGAAGCCGCTGGTGCTCTCTTCCACCAAAGCTGTCGTCAATTCGTTGCTTAATTCTTCAAAATCGATCGAAGATTCAGATGTAAATTACCATATTGCCCCTTATTGCCCAGCTCCCACGCTGCAGTTAGCTGCTGGAATCCTCAGATTCTCCAAGGACACAACTGTCAATTCGGTGGATGATTCGGCCTCCGTTGGGCTGCCCACTTCTGTGCTCAAACGGTTGTCCATTACTTCAGGATCATTGGTATTGTTTTTCGTATTTGATTTTTGTGGTTTTTAGTGATTTTTTTTTTTAGTTGGAGATTATGTTGAGGAGATGTTGTTGTAGTTGGTGTGTTATATTTTTGTCGTAGTATGTCGGCTTCATGATCGATGATTTGGTTGCCTGAACTTGCTTTGGAAAACCATGTTTTTTTGGATTGGCAACAGTGATGGTTAAAGATTACATTTTTATTAGAATTTTCTTCATTTTTTTTCGGTTTACACTTATGTATATGTATGCGGATTTCGTGTTGGGTATTAGTAATAAATGACAGATATATGAAGTGCTAATGCGCATCGATTCGAGGACTTAAATTTGCTTTCTTTTATATCGTGTAGATACTCGTCAAGAATTATGATACTAATATAAGTAGAATTGGACAAGCGTTGGTTTTGGACCCTCCAAATGCGGATGACAACCCGGTGGATGATGGATCAGTTTGCTTACAGACTCCTAGGACATTATCGGTCTTACCATCCTGTGTTTATCCTCAAATCGGATGTGCAACATTGGATCCTCAAAGGGCATACTTGTCTCCAATTTTCGCGTTTAACCTGAATTTGCACCTATCTTGTTTCAAATCTGTCGTGCAGGAAGGGAAAGAAGGTTTTTCGTCATTGTTTGAAGTGAACGAAGATGACGAGAAAAATGGGAAAGAAAATGGGATCTATTCTGTTAATATAGGGCTTGAGCCTTGGCCAGAGTTGCCCAAGTACGCCTCACACTTGAGGGCCTCTTTTGTGAAGATACCAGAATGCGGGACCTTTGAAAAGCTTAAAACTAGTTCATCAGATGAAGCAAAAGATCGGCAGGACCTGATAGACTTGGCATTGAACAAATATTTTTCCATTGATAGATATCTTACCAGAGGCGATCTCTTCAGTATATGCATAAATTGGAACTGCAAATCAGAGCTGTGCATCCCTTGCAACCAAAAGATGCTAAGTGGTGGAGGCGAGACAATATTTTTCAAGGTCAACAATTTTATTGTCTTCAGCTGCTTGTGGATGTGAGGCGCGTAATAACACATCTAAGTTGTGCTGGTTTTCAGGTTGCGGCTATGGAACCATCAGAGGAACCTGTTCTACGGGTTAATCGTCATCAAACTGCGCTTGTTCTTGGAGGTGGTGTCAGGTCTGCAATGCCTCCTGATCCTTTGGTTGCACGATCAAGAAGTCTCTCCCCTTTACAAGTGGATACAGTGCTGAGTCTAGCCTCCATACTTGCCCCAACTTTATGTCCATCAACATTGTTATCGAAGTTCAGGGTCGCTGTCCTGTTGCATGGTGTCTCTGGTCTGTTATAAACTTCTATATCCGTCTCCTCAGGGAAACAATTCACTTGTCAAAGTTTATTAGGATACATGAAATTTGTGAACCAATATCTCCATTGTTTATAGTATATTATTGTGTAGACTGTCACATTTTTGTAACTTGAAGGTCCTTTTATCTGATGTTATGGCTGAAATTTTTGTTAGAATACGAAAGAGATTTTTCAACTTGGGAAAATAAAAGCTCAGATTCTGTTGTTAATTTATAACATATGATTTTCAGGTTGTGGGAAGAGGACAGTTATAAGATATGTTGCTCGTCAATTGGGATTGCATGTGGTAGAGTACAGTTGTCATGATTTCATGACATCTTCTGACAAGAAAACGTCTGTTGCTCTAGCGGAAGCCTTTAATACAGCTCGCAGGTATCTGACAGCACTATGGTACTGATCAGTATGCAGTGGCACACATTAACTAGTAAAATTGTGTGGCTCATAGTATGCTTTTCATATAATGATTTCTAAACAACTATTCAATAGTTTGGTGGCTCACTGAATTCTTTCTAATGTTATTTCCTTCCTGGTCTGGTTGTTTGGTGCCATTCTCTTTGGTTCACTGATTCCTTATTTTTGATATGCTGTTACTATTTAGATATTCTCCAACAATCCTTATACTCCGTCATTTTGAGCTTTTCCGCAATGAAGCTGCTCAAGAGGGATCATCTCATGAGCAAGTTGGTATTAACTCAGAAGTTGCATCTGTCATTAAGCAATATTCAGAGCCAATTATTGAAGAGGAAGATGTCCATATGGTGGAAAATTCACTTGGTGATTCTGTAAGCTCACAATTTAATGACTAGTTATTTTGTCTTTTTCCTCTAAACCTTAAATATTTATTAGTAAGAACCAGATTTGCAGTGACGGTCCGGATAGCTTCTCCATGTTTCTTTCACTTTATTTTTCATGTTTATTTTTGTATTAATCTGAGATAAAATGGTGTGCCAAAATAATATAACAATTTTTTAAGTGGAGCACCAGAGCTAGTTGTACAAATCATTCTCTGTCTTCTGGTTTTCTACCCGTGAGTTTATTAAGCAGTAGAGCATTTAAAAGTGTTAAATGTCTCTCTGAAGTCCTCCAATTGCTTTTAAATTCTTTGAATTGCTTTACTATATTGTCTTTCCAGTAGCTGACGAATTCAGCCATCTTATTTTGGTCTTTAGAAAGTCATGTGCCCTCATTCGTTGCAGAGAACGGTTTCTAAACTAAACGACATGCCTTTACTTTTTGTTAGATCAATAATGTAACTGTACTGGTCTTTGAGTAAAGATATCTCCTTTTCAGGGAAGTTCAGTTGAGTACTACTCAGTTATAGATGATGAATTGATATTATTTAATTTTCTTTTCTGATGCAGCACCTTAAAGTTTCTGAAAGGATTAACTTGCATCCAGTACTTTTAGTTGCAGCTGCAGACAGTTCTGAAGGTCTTCCTCCAACTATTAGGCGATGTTTTAGTCATGAAATTAAGATGGGACCTCTGACTGAAGAACAAAGGTCTCACTTGCTGTTTCAGTCGCTTGAACATGTCTCTGAATTGCTTCCTGATGTATGTCATTGCTTCAATTACCCTTGATTTGCATATAAACCTTTTACATGTAATATACTCCTGAATTTGAAAATAATATCATCTTATTACTTTTCTTAACAACTCATTGTCGGCTGTTAGTGCCAATTATGATTATAGCAAGGATGCAGTCTCTTTTATTCAGTACAAGTTTCCCACTTGGTATACTTCACCATTATTTTTAAAATCAGACTGTGGCTTCTCAGCCCCTGTAAGAATATCGAAATAACAAGGTTCAGAATGCAAAACACAAACCCAAAAATTCACTTTGCATCTTATATATGCATGCACAATGATGACATATTACAAGTTCAAGGGGCACTATTTAAGTGGTTATATTTATAAAGGTTTGAAACCTTTTCCTTAATGTTACCTTTCTTGTTGAAGAACTAAGTGTATAGTGTAAAACAAGAATCAGAATAGACGAAAAAGGGCCAAAGAGAAGTTAACTAATATAATAATTCGTTGATCTCAATATTACTTAAATGGAAATAACATCCTTGTGTAATTTTTTTTATTTTCAGGAAATAGTTTGCTTGATGCTATTCTTTATCTTAATAACGTTGATGGTGTAATTCGATGTGAACTGTTTTGTAATAGCAGTTACTTAAATTTCTAGCTTCACCATAATCAGAGCTATAAAGGATTCCAGAGTTTTTGTCTCTTCTAGTTGTATGCAATGTAATTAAGTTGTCGAGTATGGTAGTTGTATAGAGAAGAACAGATAAAATGAGGAAAAAGTTTTGTTGATGACTTCCTTCTCAGTGGGTATTGGTTCTGATGGATCATTATATTTCTTGTTGTAGACTTCTGCCGAGGAGCTTGTAAAAGATATAGTTGGTCAGACGTCAGGTTTCATGCCCAGGGATCTGCGTGCTCTTATTGCTGATGCTGGTGCAAATTTAATTTCTGAGAGGAAGAAGGTGGATCCTGGAAACACAGTGGATATTTCATCTGAGTCCAGTTCGATTGAAGATAGTAGCAAAATAGCCGATGCACCTTTGCATTTTGGGAAAGAGAACTTAATCAAAGCATTAGAAAGATCAAAGAAAAGAAATGCATCAGCTCTTGGTACTCCAAAGGTGGGCTGAACGTTACCTTCCTGCCAACTTTCAGTGTTTTATTGGTATTTTCTGGTTATGATGAAATATATTATGGAACCAATGATGTGAATGAAGAACAGTTTGTTTTGAACAATATTCGATATGGTTCATTTTATGAAAGCAGGGCCTTATTTGTTTGCGAAGTTAAATCATGTAGTCAGAGATTACCACACCACCCTGCTAATATGTGAAGGTGCTACTATAGGTACCCAATGTCAAATGGGAAGATGTTGGTGGACTTGAGGATGTTAAAAAATCTATCCTTGACACTGTCCAGGTAAGCTTTTCTGCATCTTATTCCATGGAATGTATTTTTGGATATTGTTTAATTGGATTGGGAAAATAGGGATGAAGGAGGGTTGTAACAAATGAATAGGTCTCTTGCTAAAATTCTCTTGAACTGCTGAAATAGAGTTTGTGGTTCTATATATTACAGTTGTGAATTTTTAAGAGTTTTACTAGTAGTACCTCTTTAAAGGTCAGGGCAACTATACTCATTAAAGCACACTCTTCATAGGACCTAACCGTAGCATGATTCTGTCCGTCTGATAAGCTTCAACTTTTTCAAGCTTCTTACCTTGCCTTCTCACTGTTCTGGATATACGTTGCAGCTTCCTCTCATGCATAAAGATTTATTTTCATCTGGATTGCGTAAAAGATCAGGTGTTCTTTTTTATGGTCCTCCAGGGACAGGCAAAGTAAGTGCTTGACATCATTTATTACATTGTGTTGCACTGTGATTAAGATCAGATACAGTTCACAACCATGGCATTCACCATTATTATTTTATTGCAAACCTCAGACATTACTGGCAAAAGCTGTTGCTACAGAATGTTCCTTGAATTTTCTGAGTGTAAAAGGGCCTGAATTGATCAATATGTACATAGGGGAATCAGAGAAAAACATACGAGACATTTTTCAGAAGGTAAAATGTCTAGTATTATTCCTCTGTAACAAGTAACTGGCAACTAAAGTTCAACATATATTAACTTAGGAACACTTCTGATTGACTTCGTTTTTAGGCCAGAGCAGCTCGCCCATGTGTCATATTTTTTGATGAACTTGATTCCCTTGCCCCTGCCCGAGGTGCCTCTGGAGATTCTGGAGGTGTTATGGACAGAGTGGTGTCTCAGGTAAAGATGTGTGCTCTTCTTTTTACTAGATTTTATCTTTTTTTCAAACACATTAGAATTTCCATCTGGTGATGGTTTAGTGAGCTTTGGTTCAGCCCCCCTAAAGAAAGAAAGCAAAAGAAGAAGAGGGAAGGAGAAATCCTCCACTAAACCATGAAGCCAGGACAGTATGCATGGGTGCATGAATAAACATATATACAAGAATATTGATATTAGTAATATGAACACCAGAAGTATCAATACTGTGATTATCTGACGTGATTTGTTATATCTAGATGCTTGCAGAAATCGATGGCCTTAATGATTCTACTCAGGTTTGTTCTAGCTTTCTTTTTCTATATCTGATATTTTTTATTCCTTTTCTCTTTTTCATTTTATTTTGTAATTTGGGTTCTATAGGACTTGTTTATTATTGGAGCTAGTAACAGACCAGACCTTATTGACCCAGCACTTCTGAGACCTGGCAGATTCGATAAGCTCCTCTATGTTGGAGTTAATTCTGAAGCATCTTATAGGGAGAGGTTTGTTTCTTTTCTTTGAGTCCCTGACTAGATGTACCCCATTCTTGTATTTATTGATCCATGCTCTATTTTTGTGGCAGAGTCCTTAAAGCACTTACTCGGAAGTTTAAATTGCATGAAGATGTATCGCTATATGAGATAGCACAGAAATGCCCTCCAAATTTTACTGGTGCTGATATGTATGCCCTCTGTGCAGATGCTTGGTTTCATGCTGCAAAACGGAAAGTCAGTCTGGTTTTCATCATTCTTATAATCTGAAATTTGGTTGTATGCCAATTGTTGCATCAGTCAAATATTTCTTTTTCACATAATTTCAAAGGGAGAGGGAGGAACTTTTGGGAATCGGATTTTCTTGTTTTCCTCATGCGATATTACGCTACAGAGCACTTGGCGTTTGCTACTGTAAGCTGATTTGCATTTTCTTCTTTGTAGGTGCTAGCTGCTGATTCAGATGTAGGCTCCCCCGATCAAGCTGACTCCCTTGTTGTTGAATACGAGGATTTTATTGAGGTATGACACCCAAAATCTCAGACGTGTAAAGTATTTCTATTTTTGTTTCTGAAGCATTCTCTTACAAGTTAAAAATAATCCAAAGTAGGCATGTAGAACTTGTTGAAAAGCATGTATACTGATTTTTACAATTTAGTGCATCGTAATATGTCAAACGTGAGCTAACAGTTGAATCAATTGAAATTCTCCAATCACTCCATGATGTCTAAAATATTGTATTAACATCGTGTTAAGGTCTTAAGGGAGCTTACTCCATCATTATCAATGGCGGAGCTGAAAAAGTATGAGTTGCTGCGGGATCAATTCCAGGGGACATCAAGATGAGCAGTGTCAGTTTTCCATGTTTATTATGTTATTACTCAATTATTTCATAGTCTTAGATATCTCCTGGGATACTGCTGGCAATAAATTCATGTGTTCTACACAAGTAACATCTTTAGCAAATGAACCGATCAATAATTGTGTATTACGTCGACAATGTAAATTGACCTGTATATCGTTTTTCTTTTGATTTTTAGGATAGAGCACCACCTTGTCGTTTTATAAGTTGTACATGTTCAATTTAGGTGTACCTACCATCTAGTTTGAGTAAATTGCTTAATAAAAAGCTTAAGCATGAAACTTCTTGTTGAAAAAATCAAAGTAAATTGTGAAAATTATGTCTGAATGTCTTTATTACCTAGTACTCCGATATAGCAAAATTGTGGCATGGATACGACAGAACAGGGCTGCAGCACAATCTGGAAATATATGGCTTCTATATTTCTCATTTTCTTTTCAAAGCTATCAGAAAGAGCGAAGCAGCATAAAATTTTGGACAGTTCTATGAATTGCCATTAAGTTGGTGACATTGCTGTTACAGCTGCAAGGGCACCCCGAAACTTAGCAAACAACGTTCGATGGTTGCATTTGATCCATGGTGAAGCTCTTTTTGATGTTAAGAGAAAAACAAGTTATGTGTTATCCAGTTTAAATATTAGGTGTTAAATGTGCTGTTCATTTGATAGCTAAATGCAAAATATCTCCGTGTGTTATGCTAGGCAGTTAAAGCTCTGTGAAACCAAAAGGGGAAAAAGTTCATCTCCCTTGTATAATTGACGAGGACTCACGCGAGAAACAAATTAGTTTTTTCCACATACAATGAAGGTTTTGGCGGGGATGGAGGATTTTACTTTCTTTTTTTTTTTTTTTTTTGACTACGCAAGCATGGAAAGATTGTTTTTTTTGCCCAAATTCTTCAGATGCTCAAAAATTGTCAGGAGCGTCGATCGACTACTCACTTTTTTCATGCAGTTTACAAATCAAAGTGCACAAAAAGATAAAATAAAATAAAGGCAAGCATGCTCTTGTTCACCCCACGTGTTTCTGACTTGAATGACCTTACTAATGCAGTCGTTTCATGATGAGATGGTACAATAAGTCGGTTATTTGCACGATTTAAATGAGTTTACTTCTAGTTTATTGTGAATTGCCTAGCGTCATTTAATGCCCCTTTAAACGAAATTGTTCAAGTAAATTGTAAAGATTATCATCGTCATTAACCTCAAAAGAACCAGTAATGTAACAATATTGGATCACCTAGCCTAGCTGTCGATGTTGTGGCAATGTAACTAGCATGAGATATCCCATTCCCAGTAGTTGGTTACTCGACAAGCTCATGTATAGATTTTCATACGAGTATGGCATGCATCGCTTCTTTCACACATCAGAATGAGTTGTAATTTGTAAAATGACTCTTCTACATCAGAATTAAAGCTGGTGATAGGAAGGGTTGTGCATCACTTGTATTGTCTGCTCCAACTCCAAATCCAGTCTTGAATCGTGCAGATTTCTTGAGCCTAAGAACTCAACTGTCATTGCATCGTTTTCTCCTAATAATCCAGTGGGAGCTATTGCCATGAGATTCCTTCCTTGCATACGTGTGGAACTCTGGTCACTATTATTTTGCAGTTCCACCACAGTTTTCATCGGCATTCTATCATATATCACGGCTGATCCATCAGCTCCACCAGTTCCCTTGTCGAAGAGCTGAGTCACCGCCTGATCATGTGCAGGGCTCTTGAGCATAAGCTGAGTTGCAAATCCCGCATTGAAAGGTGCATGTTGTTCATTTTGAGCCAGTCTGGCCGTGAAGTTGTTGCACGAACGAACATTATCACTGGATAAAGTCTCTAGGCCTGGCAAGCTGCTAACAGAGCTCTTCTGCATCACCGAGGAGTTCATCAAGTTACTTGTTGTTGCACCCATTTCGGCTGCTTTCTGCCACATAGAGAAGTTGGCAGATCCTGCAGGAATCTCTTGGTTACAGTTGTAGCCTGATGGGGTTGAGTTTGAGTTTAGCAGAAGCCCAAATGGTGATGAATTCATGCATTTTGGGGTGCCAAAAAGGGTGCCTGAACTACTTGAAAACATTTCATCGGCGCTCGACATGTTCATGGGCTTGAATGGTATAGGTAATAGCTCTTGGGGCAGAGAGTGTACTGGGCTGTTTAATTCAGTCAAGCCCGTTGCTCCATTTGTATCGTTTTTTGTGAGCGTAGTCGACATGATGTCGGTCGTTTGGGCTTGCGGATTTGGTCCCATCATGCCATGGTTCGCTTCGCTGTTTTCTTCAGCTAATGCATCACAGAATGCCCTGTGATTGATGAAACTTTCTTTCCTATATAAACCAAAGTAGCAAAATTAATCATAAGATCAGGCTGAATATGCTGAAAATTCAACAATAACATTTGAAAATAAATTACAAATTTTTGCATGATTTGATCCTAATCTTATTTTTGATGACATACTGTACATTCATGCATCATCTTAAGAAAAGCTCTATGTGTTTCACTAAAACTGAATTAAGAGTAAAAATGGAAGAAAAAGGACCTGGAGAAAATGGTTCCACAATCACATTTATATTCCTTTGTGCCACAAGTCTTTTGATGTGCCTTGCAGTCTGATTGCACTGCATACTTTTTGGAGCATTTGTCACACTTCCATTTCTTCTCTCCATGTTTTCTGCTATAATGCTTCTTGATTCCAGTGAGATCGCCCAAAGCACGAGTCGGGTCGTGGTGCACACAGGTCGGTTCGGGGCAAATATAAACGCGTTTTCTCACCTCCGCTTTTGTTCTTTGCTTGAGGTTCCATGGAAGATTATGACCCCTTCTGTGTAATTGTAGATTTTGGTCTCTCTGGAATCCTTTGTTGCAAACTTCACAGATGAATCTGTTCGTGGCCTTCAGGGTTGTAGGTGATAGAGCAACAACTTCTGCCTCGGGATCTTCATGTAAGAAAATAAACAGATCTTGATAAAAATACCAAAAAGAATTCTAAATAAAAAATTTGCATTGTATATTACTTAGGTGTAATGCATGTTAAATGTGGTAAGCTATACCAGATTATGTATAATTAAATGAAAAGGGTGACTTTTGGATGTTAAAAGAAAAGGATGTTGAAACATGACATCTCAAAATAAAAGGTTATAAGAATCAAGAAATTATTAGGTGATATTCAAGATGTAACCTAGCTAGGGTTCTTGATTTTCATTATGTGCCTCGAATATAAACATGGGTTGGACTCATGACATGTCCTCAGGCCGAGTCTCATACCGCATTAAATGACCACTTCATCTAAAAAACAAATAAGATCTGTACGTATACGTAGAAACAATAGACATTAATAATATATTGTAACATATATCTTCTCTTAGTACGTACTATATCAACTACAAGGTTCTACTTGAAAGAACTTTTAACATTTAATATAGGGATAGTTACATTTACACAGTCTAATAATTACAAAAAAACTTATAATAAACTTAAGAAAATCACAAAAATGCGACCTGGACTTAAAAAATATCACAGACAGGATCCGCGAAAGTGTGAATAGTTATAAAGACATTCCAAGTTTGAATTTAAGACTTTACTGTAATGACCTTATTTTTACATTTTTAAAGGGCGTCTTTGCAATTCTTTAAACATTAGGGTAGATTTTGTACTTAGACCAAACTTTAGAGGTGTTGATGTAAATGATCCATTTTATACGTACTATTTTACTATATAACTTCCACATTTCAAAAGCACAAGAAAAAGAAAACCAAAAGGAGCAATAATTGTAATCTTGAATGCAATAATTGGAGCCTTAGTTTATAATAATATGACTTTTTGGCTAATCATGTACCCCATCAGGGAACAGTACTTGAAAAGTACGTATAATCTACCTTGGTGTTTATCTTCATCATGCTTTAGTCACTAAGAACACCATGCTACTAGCTACTTCATACTTCAATCATAAACCATCAATCCAACTCATGATAGCAACAAATTGTACTTCAACATGCATGATATATACAACAATATAGTGATCTAAAAGCAAAAAGAAAATAGAAGTTTGATGAATTGCCTGGAGTTCCTGGTAAATTTCTTTTCTTCTTAGCTGAAGGCTGCTTAGAGCTGGAGCCATTTCTTTTGGTCGATGCAGGTTTCGAAGGGAGCGACGAAAAACTTACCTCCTCACCTGTAATATTATTAGGCATTTGGATCATATAGTTGGCTAGCTATTTTTTAGTAAATAAATAAAAGTGTATTTGTAAGGGGCTCAAGCTTAATTGAGCTTGGTTCTTAGCTATTTTGCATGCCAAATAATCCTAAATGAGGATGGATTTGCTTTTCGATAGTGGAAATAAAAATAAGGGATTCGGTTTTGGTGGAGGACAAGAGCTGGGGGGGGGGGGGGGGGGAGGGGAGATGGAGCTCTTGTATTTTGAACTTATGATTTGGTCAGTTTGGCTTAATTATATGGTGCATATTATAACAAATCTTTTTTTGTCTCTATTATATTATATTTTGACTGGCTAGCTATTTCTTTATCTATTTCAGGTTAGATAATTCTCCGGGGCAGCCACGTTGCAGCTACCTCCTCGATGGGCATTCGGGCTACTAGCCTATACTACCTATGTTTTGTTTTCCTTCCGCTTTGTAAATATATATTTAAAATATATGTGTGTGTTACTACTTACTAGAAGAATACAATGAATGTGAAAGTTTTTTCCCATGTGAATCATTAGCTTCTAATTATTGTTTTGTTTTTCAAACTTTTGCACATGTCGAAAAGTAAAATTTCTCATCGAACTACGTTAGGTTTCATACTCTGGCAAGTACTTCCTGAAATTTAGAATTTTATCTTATGCTTCTTTCAATCTATTGACGATTATGAAAAAAAAAAAAATACAAATGACACATAAAATCAACATACCTCTCTTTTTCGAAATAATCTTTGACGCTTTTTCCTATTATAGTCAAACATAGAATGAAAATATCTCTTTTTTTGCTCCAGTTATTTTTCACGTTAGTAGAAGTAGATACATTTATATCTTATCTAATTAAAAAATTTCATGTGTCAATTGTAAATAAATAAATATTTCATTAAATTTTAATATTCAAGAGATGGAAATATTTATTTAAAGAGGAGGAAATATTATTCCATCAAAACTTTTATATCCAACATATGAGAATATATTCTTTAAATCTCAAGAGAAGGAAATCATGCTCCATCAAATCTCAATTCCTCAAAGATGAAAATAAATATTTCCTCAAACTGCGCCTTCCATTTTCGACAAATATAAGAGTCAGTCACAATCCTCCATTTCATCGGGAGATTCTGACTAAAAATGCTTTCTACTACTATAAAAATAGAGGTCTTCCTCTAGAATAAAAATCACAATTGAAATCAAGGATTATTGGAGCGACAAAGTTCTACGAATTCTCTCCCTCAAGTTCATGGAACTTCAAATGTTCAAGCAAAGATTCAAGTTGTTCGTCGCGAATAATAGATAGTATATTTAATATATATCTTCTGTAATTATTTAGTTGTTAAATAGTTACCATATTGATTACTACTCTCTTTACCAGATTGATTAGGACTCTCTTTACCAGATATATATACAGGATCTCCTATCCATGTTATTTAAAGAAAATCATTATCTTACAAGGTGTCGAGCCTCCTAAGGTCTTTCTTTCTCTTTTCTCTCATTTTCTCTTTTCTATTCTCCATGGTCGTTGACAACCCTAGTAACGATAAACCTGCCGACGACCCCTCTATGCCTTTAATATCGATACTGCCCAAACTCCACCTGGCCCAGGCTATTTCTACCGTGAAAAACTTTATCATCACGTTAGACGTCGAAACTCGTGGTCTGAGCTATTCAAAATCCATGCTCGTGCTTATCAGGTCCTAGATCAAATTATCTCCTCTCTGACCTCCTCCTCGGACTCTGATCTGGACGCCACCCTTTGGGATTGCCTGGATGTCATCATTCTCCAATAGATTATGGCACTATCTCGAATGATCTTCTTCACATGATCATCGAGTTAGATTCTTCTGCCATGAGTACCTGGAATAGACTCGCAGATCTTTTTCAGTATAGTAAGATTTCCCAGGCTGTTCATCTTGAGAATCAATTCTCCTCTATTATTAGCTATGATTTTTCGAACATGGGCGCTCATTGTCAATAGTTGAAGATGTTAGCCGACCAACTAGCTAACGTCAGCGCTCCAACCAACACCTCGCCCTTCAGCTCGTTGCTGGTCTTATTGATGCTTATAGTGGTATAGCAAGCCTAATTCAACAGAGCGACCACCTTCCATCGTTCAACAAGGCACGCTTCATGCTTACCCTGGAAGAGACTAGTTTTGATGAAACAGGCCGGCCGCCAAACCGATTCGACGTTTCTCACAGGCAGCCCAATCTCTATTGCTCGGCCTACATCGGCCCTTCCACTCAGCAGTCTGCCTTACCCGACTCTCAGTACGCCACCAACTCCTGCAACTCCAACAAATGCAGTCGCGATCGGGGTGGTCGCTATGCGGGCCGCGGTGGTCAGCAAGCTTTGACCCCAGCCTGGCCCTGGCCTTATCCGGCGTATCCCCCGTACGCTCCATCGTGGTCGGCACCACCCTCGCGTTATCTGATGGCACCTTGGATGCCTCGTCCCGCTCCCCCAACCCGCAGGGTCGGTATCCTTGGCCCTCGCCCCGATCAGGCGTAGCTAATTAATTCACTGAGTTTGTAATGCGTTTTGAGGAACAAAGTACCATTCCAAGTTACAGAGTGTCACACTCACAGTTATCGGAATACCTCATAGTTTAATATATCCACATATGATTCAATTATAATCTATCACAACAATGGTTTGTCTATGAACCTCCGATCAGATCCATCTAGAGAAACCTTATTTCTTACGATACCACTAGTTTCTTATTAAATTAAGTCTAGTTTAATTAAATGTGTTTAGTTATAAATCATTCAATTCAAAATCCCCTATTTGTTTATTTTAATTGTTGAGTCGTGAGAGTGAAAAGTGACAACTTCACATTCGTTAGTTGGTATTTATACACAAATAAATAAGATAGCAGTTAAAGTCAAGTGCAATCCTCCCTAGAGATTGTTATTTGAGGATCGTAATCCTGCTTCCATTTATTACTTATACTCGTACACTTGCGGTGAAATATCGTTGTATAGTTTAAGGTGATCAATTTCTACTAATTCTTTTTGTCTTTAATTTTTAAAAACTTGAAGTTTTACCACCACAATCCTAATAGTTATAAGATAGTTATAAATCATTTGAATTTTAGAGTTGTTCGACATTATATATTGAAGAACTATTTGCGACTAGTTTTACAAAAAAAAATAAAAAATGATGCAATATATTTTGTAAATACTCTTCTTTATTGAATTATCATTTTGTTCAAGCAAAGAATGGATTCTTTATATATTTGTAATCTTTGGTACATATAGCAACTATTAATTATAAATATGAACCAACCGTTTTTAATTTTTTTTAATTAGTTAAACAAAATTAGACACTTGCTCAGATTTGAAAGATAATAAAAATACAACTTATTGTATATATATGAGGAGAAGATATATGGCAGATAAAATTCTTAATTACAGAGGAATTATATATTGTTTACTATTATACCCTTCTACACTTATTACTTCTTTTTAATACCACCTATAACCAGTTGAACTTTTCGAAACTTAATTTAAAGATTCCTCTTTCCAATTTATGAAATGAAAAGATTATCTTTCTTTACTATAACAATAGTTAATAAACAATAACTCATGTAATTAAGTTAGTTACTTAATAAAATCTAATTAATATTCGTTTCTTCAAAATTTTGGGTTTTAACTTTATGGTGTAAATTTGTGGTGAATTGAATTTATTATTGTTTGTAAATACATATATTAATGCATATATATACTAATAGTTGAGTTGTTGTCGTACTTTTATTTTTCTATTTTTTTATCTTTTCATTTTTGGTTCACACAATTCCACGGATAGTTAAGAATTCTTCTTTGGAAGTTTGCACTACTAATTGCAAGGTTAGTGCCAGGAAAATTATTTTATGCAACAATTGCATAGATGACGTTTTGCAACCAACGATTCTAGTTAATATATTTTTGTAAATTATAGGAAATAATTTATCCATAATCTCATCTCAATTGTGTATCTACACACATAACAACTTGTTGTGCCTCCTCATGGTGTAAAGGTTGCACGAATAATTTCTCCAATGCTAGGGATTAGAACAAATAACTTGTTTAATTACATTTTATATATATATATATATATATATATATATATATATATATATATATATATATATATATATATATATATATATATATATATATATTATCATCAAAGCTAACATCGTTAAGAAGAGAGAAAGATACAGGGAGTTAAAAAATGAACTGCCATTAATGTTGTGGAGCAATTACGTCTGAGTGTGAGGTGTTTGAAAATTTATTCACTAACTGAAAAAAAAATTCATTATTTTTGTACAATTAATGAATAATTTAGTCATATCAAAATTATGTTATTAAAAATTTTCTTGTTCTTAATATGTTTATATGTACAAATCCGTAAGGCGTAATGGATTGTAGATACTTAATCCTAGTCTTATGAAATAACTTGTTCATCTAAGCTATTAACAAATTTTATATAAAGAAATATAATCTTTCCATTTTAGAAATGGAAAGATGAGTGTGTATAATGTTTCCATAGGCTGTCCTAGTTATTGTCAAGCATTATAGGGAAAATAAACTAAACTATTAATCATGGATCAAAGTTTCGTTTATATTGTATGTTTCAGTGCGTTAAATATTAGAAACTTTTGCCAATATTTCGACATCTTTTCGATATGTTTCGAAATATTTGTAAAAATTGTTGTTGAAATAAACATAGAAATACTTGTATGTTTCGTTTCTATTGAGTCAAAAATGGAAACATTTCGGTACTTTTCATGGAAAAAAAAGAAACTTTGATCCATGCTATTAATATGAAGAGGATATAATAGTAAACAATAAAAAATGATATGTATTTAGGGATTTTACTCTATTTTATATATATTAAGAAAAGGTGTGCCCATTCTTAATATATATAAAATATTTATTATAGAGATACGGGAATTATGAACCGTGAGGGTGGAAAGGGGAGCGATGGAAGTCTTCCACAGCTTCGCGACGGGCTGCAGTTACACGAATCTGGTTCTCAGCTGCTAATGCCTGCGAGCTTCGAGGAATCGAGGCTCACCCTGTCAACGCACCTCGGCGATGCGTTCTTCGCGCTCAGCAATTTCCTTTTCTAGTTCTTGGCAATGTACAAAGGCAGAGCTGGCACTTTCTTCAGTGTTGGCCAGGTCCACGGTCAGCCTAGCAATCTTGGCGTTGGCCTCATCCAGCTCCGACGTTAGTTTGGAGAAACAGCCATCCATCTCCTCATGTTTCGCGGTTAGAGCGCGAACCCGCTCCTCTAGCTCGACTACTTGTGCCCCCGTAGTTTGCACCTCTTTGAGTTGTATGGACAACTCATCACCAGTCATCTTAGCGTCATGGACTGCCTTCTTGGCTCGCCTTCGACTCTCGGAAAGCCTAGCGCAGTTGTCGAGGGCCTCCCTCCTCGATTCCACTAAGTCTTGGAAGGTGCGTACATGCTAGGCAATAAAAAAAGAAAAAGAAAATGCATTCCGTATTGATGCTCAAAACATAAAAAGTTACAGAGGAGTGAAGGGTACCCGATCAGGACTAACAAATGACATGTTTTCAAACTCGAGTGGGGAGTTGCTTCAGATACTCCTCATCTATCAAGTCAGAAAACATGTCCAAAATCTTTCCACAATGATCCCGACGTGAGCTAGCCTCAGCAAACACGGATCGAGGCTTGATTGGCAATGGGATGCCCCACCGTCGTCAGACGAGCCCCCTTCTTTTTCAACCCCATCTTCTTCGAAAGCTTCCTCACCCTCGGCAGAAACCCTAAGGTCCAATGAGAAAGCTGCAGGTTCAATTATCGCATTCCTTTTGATGGTGAGAACCGGCTTAGGAACCCCAAGAGTGGAAAGGGGAGCGATGGGAGTTGGTGCTTCTTCTAAGTCAATCACGGGGAGATGAGGGCTCGGGACAATGGGCGAGGTATGCCCCATGCTAGCGCACGAGGCATATCAATGGACACCACCAAACCCGACATTGTCGTCTCAAGCACTTGAGAAGGGGTAGAGACAACATTTTTCAGCTCAGACGAATCTAGTACCCTCGTACCAACTGGGGCATCATGACTTAGGAGCGGGTCAATAGCTACAAGGGGCCATGACCCCTCCAAAGACGCACCCCATGGGGTGCACACCTCCATTTTTGAGCCCACATTCCCACCTTCGGGCTCGTCCATCGCCTCTTTGTCAGGCGCCCCATGCACAGACCCCTCTTCAGGAATATCAGGGAGGGTGTATGATTTGTTCTCCACGGCTAAACACTCATGGCCTCACCTACACAACATGAAATTGAGGTTTTTGCTATAACAAATAAAGTAATAGTAATGTAGTAGGTAAAACAGTAGACTTGAGGGAGAACTTACGGAACTCGGGAGTATGATGTAACTTATCTTGCTGATAGGTTACCCGCTCCTCGCCCTGTTGCATACCCCCATCACGAATAGGAGGGAGAGCTTGTCCACTGATTGCTTAGTGCTATACAACCCTTGAATAGGCCCTCGTCCTTGAGCCTTTCGAACACTATCTTTGAGCTCGATTCACTAGGATTGAAGGGGGGGTTGTCATCCCTCTTCCACCGAGGAATGATCCTCCAATCCTTTGCGACCCCCCTCTCCCTCGGACGGAAGAAGAAAAATTTCTCCTTCCAATTACCCCATGAAGTCGATTGATCCACGAGGAATCTCTCACTACGGGGGTAAAGTAGTATATCGGCAGATGCTTAGGGTTATGGCTAATCTTGAAAGCCCCAAAGAGCTGCTTCGCAGTGTAAGGAAAGCTAAGCAGACGCGAACACAGCTAAAATCCGGCCAAAAATTGGGACGAGTTAGGCAGCAACTGACTTGGCCACATGTTACAATAGTTGAAGACCTCAACATAAAAGGTAGAGAGAAAAAGACCTCAACCCTGACTTGATTTGGGATATGTATACTGTTACGAACCCCTCGGAGGGGTTGATGGCTCACTGGTCCAGAGTAGGAATTTAGATGCGCAATGTTGATAAGTCAAAGTTGAACTTGGTCAGTTTTGTGTTCACCAGATCCCTCGTCATGGAGCTTGCAACGACCCAAACACCAAGTGACTCGAACGTGGCCATCTTAGGCCTACCCCAGTTTGTTTTTGAATTCTTGAGAAGGGATACGACACCCCTCGGCGTCACTCTTTTTTGCTTACGAGAGGGGAGATCCTGCGGCGATGCTAGAGGTGGACGTTGCCACTTTACCCTTATGATCACCGCAATGCTTCTCGACTGCCCGCTTTTTGGGCACGCGGAGGGGAGGCGATACCAATGACCGGAGACTTGTAGAACGTTTGCTTCGGTGACTATCACTATCAAATGCAATGGAATAGATAAAAGGGGAGACACTAAGCAAGGGAGAAAAGATTATGGTTTTTGGATAGAGGTCGCCGGGGAAGATGGCTCGAAAAAGGAAAAGAGGGAGGGAGGGAAAAATTTGCAGAGAGGAAGTGAGGAAGATGAAGAGGAAGAGGGTATTTATACCTAGGCATTAAATATACCGACCCCCTCACCGCTTGAATACCCAATCCCGGCCCGCCCGTGGTTCATGCCGAGTTGCACGTTTGTCGTGTCGATCAGCCGAAATGACAGCTAATCATCCATCCCCCCCACGTTGTGGAACTTACGCGCATTCGAAATTTTTGAATTCAAATTTTGAAATTTGAAAAAAGTGTACAAGGAGGGAAAGGGCTTATGATCGCCCCATGCCTGAGGCTCGTGGTGACATGAGGCCTAGGGGTCGTATCAACTCAACGCCTGATGCTCGTGGAAACACGAGGCCTAGGGGTCATATCGACTTAGGGCCTGAGGCTCATGGTGACATGAGGCCCAGGGGTCATCACGACACAAGGCCTGAGGCTCATAACGACGTAGGGCTCAAGGGTGATAACGACCCCTACCAAAGATCCGTGACAATGTCAGAACCCAAAGCTCGTAACATCATCATTTTGCATAAAGATAGAGGCTCAAATTTAAGTTTCCAGTGTAGTCCACGAATAAACTAGAAACTGGAGGGACTTATGATGAGGTAAATAACTCTAGCTGACTAAACTCTATTTAATCCCTTCAAGCCCACAGCCTACAGGGCTCAAGGGGCGTAGCCTCAAGGGGTCGAAGCTCTCAGCCTTATAGGGGCTCGGCGTACATAACCCCCCAAGCCCATAGCCTCTGGGGCTCGAGGTACGCAGCCCCCAAGCCCACAGCCTAGGGGGCTCGAGGCACATAACCTTGAAGGCTTGAATTCAAGCTCCACTCCTCCAATGCTCTTGAAAGATTAACTCATTCAACGACACCGGCATTGATAACAACGTTATCCAAGCCATAAAGACATAGAAGCTTGAAGCGCTTTACGTGAATCAGACACCATGATACTTAATGAACCCGCGTGAAGGTGTGAGGGTTAACGCAGGTCACCCACGTGGCCGCCCTCGTGGAATCTTAAAGGCTCTGTCGGATGTGACACATGTCGCTCTTAATTTCCATGTTGGATATGACACCTAGGTGCTTGACCCCCTATATAAATACCCCAGGCCCGGCTCATATAGAAGTTAAGTTGAAACCTTGGAACCAAAGTCTAAGCAGGTGATATACCGCTAACTTAATTGTATACGAGACACACTTCCTAATATAAGCTTCGTGCTTAGGATTGGAGTGTTCCGTCTAATAACTGAAGAGATCAGCCTAACCCGTGCCCCTATCCTCTCATTAACCTCTTGACATCATCACAAATAGTATAAAACTCCTAGGGATGTAAACAATATCTCTATTTTATGACATGTTATTGTATATATTTATGTATTTTTATTTTAGTTATTGAGGTTTTTGAAACCATGTATCATGCCAAATTAGCAAATTACTCTCTGTGAAAAATAAATAGGGAAACTACCCCCTGTAATGTTAAAAAGTGGCAAATTACATATCTATGCAGGGAGGTGTAGTGCGCTCTCCAAAACATGAAAGTTGGGATACTTTTGGCTAAAAAAGACAACTATACTTCCTTTTTTTTCTCAAAAAAAGTCTTAGTGGCATAAAACCAATATTCTTTGGAACTTAACTTCTAGAGCTCCATCTCTCTGAATCAAAAGCTGGAATAAAATATTGAGTATATGGAGAGATGATGATACGCTTTCTTTTTCTGTCTTTAAAGAGTGAGTAAAGGTAGGGAATACAGGAGTTAGTTTGTTCAAGTCAATAAGTTAGTTTAATACTAACTTGTTAAAAAATTCAAAATAATTCATAATTTCATAATATATGTGTTTATATAATGATCATACTTTTACTTATCATTTTTTTGTGAAGAAATGCTATAGCTAAATTTATATATATAGAAAGGAAATTAATTAAAATAATAAGGGTATTTTGGTTATTAATATAACAAATACACTAAAAAAATTATAGAGAATTAGTGTGCAATTTTTTTAAAATCACATAAAGATAATTTGCTTATATATTGTTCACGAGTTAATTTGCCAATTTACAACCCCAAAATCAAACGGACCAATTTCGATTGAACGTAATTCCTTCTTACACCCAAATCATGTTTGTCCATCACCTCGATCACTTATATGCCATGCCTTAAATATTGTTTAAATCTTGGAACCTAAATTAGTTTAGGATAATATTATTATGCTCTCTTAGTAAACATCACTAATAAAATCTGATGTACCATATTTCGGTACCGCCACGTCATAATATCCATTACAGTACCACGAGCGTATTTCGGGACATATTATGCCACGTCAGCACCATTATTTTTTAATGCAAAATTACAATTCAAGACAAAACTCAAAAGTCGACCCGAGTAGGCCCAAATCAAGCCCATGCAGGCCCAAGTTGGGCCCAGACAGGCCCATTTTGAGATATAGCAAGCCCAATTTGAGCTATATGGGGCCCATTTCGATCTATTTGAGGCCCAATTCGACCTATTTGAGAGGCCATTTTGATCTATTCCAAAATAGCTCTATTTCGAGCTATCTTGAAGTATAGTTCTACTTGCAGTGCACTTCTAGCCGAATAAGGACTCTTAATACTATATAACGGGGTCTCATACTTCATTTTCAGGTACGTTTTTATATTTTCAAGCATTCATTTCGAGCAATATTAGTCAGATTTGAGCTGTTTGGCATTCATTTCGAGCTGTCTGAAATAGCTCTCGTTCGACCTATATTGAGTGCATTTCGAGTTTTTTGAAGTCTTCATTTCGATCTATTTGAAGACCTTTATTTCGACTTACTCGTGCCATTTCGAGGTGTTTGTTTTCGACCAGTTAGGTGCATTTTGACCTATTATTTCGATCTGTTGCCTTGCACAACGAGATCTCATATTCCGACCCATCTGACTTGAGCGGCGGAGTGCCTTCGCTAGGAAGGCACCGGCTTAGTTTACGTGTAGTGTTGAGTGCAGGTTCCGAACTCAAAAGCTGCTTAAGGATCCAGCAGGGACTGAAGGAGTCTGACGTGGAGTGTTGACAAGTGGACACGTATCCAGACGAAAATACCCTGCATCAGTGGCACCGTCTGTGGGAACCTCTATACGCATTTAGTAACAAACACTATCACTGATTCAATGGCTCATCGTAGAGTCACGGAGATGTAGCTACAAGGACTAGATCACAAAGGGAGGATGAGAATCGGGTTAGTGATGCATTTGAGCACACATCAGTGGTAGCACCCACTACTCTCTTAGATCCACCACGCGCTGCAGCGGATCAACCTGCAGTGCCTCCCCCGGAACAGCAACTATTGAATCCTGCTCAATTGGATCAAATCATGACAACTTTTCAATGGACTATGGTACCGATGATTGTGCAACAATTGGCTAACATTGTCGTGCAGCAGAATGTTCAAGCACCAACTGCACAACAAACATCGTCGCGGCAAGCAAGGTCTCATCAGACGCAGCGTCGTGCTGATTCGAGACAATACACTCATTCAAGGTTGACAAGATCTACTCGGAGGGATCCATCACCCTCCCCTGAACATAGGAATCCTCGTTCAGTGGGAACCAATGGGAACAGAGCTCCTAGTCGAGCAACTGTTAGAGATGGAGAAGTTAACTCAAGGCGAGAGGTCCAGAAGTCCGTCAAGCGCAAGTCATACTACGAGGAGAAATAGGGATCTGCCTGAAAGAGTTATACCAAGGCCAGAACCGATTGTTGCTGAACATATTCCACTAGTGGAGAAGCCAACTCCATTATCTGAGGCAATTAGCAAATTGACACTAAAGGAAGGAACTATTCTTCCTGAGATGAAGAAGTATGATGGAACAACTGATCCTGCAACGCATTTTGATGACTTGGATGCAAAACTGCAGATTATGGTATACACTGAGAACTTAAGGGAAAAGTTGATATCACTTAGTCTTAGGGGAACCGCCGAAGAATGGTTCAAGAATTTGCGGACACGCACAATTGAATCATCAGAGCAATTCAGAGATATGTTCATCAAAAAGTTTGCTACTTATCGCTTGAAGAAGAGATCTCCAAGTTCTCTATTCAATATTCACAGAAAGCTTGAAGAACCATTGGGGAAGTACATAGAACGTCTCAATATAGAGATTGGACGAGTGCAGTCTCCTACTGCTGATTTGGTTATCTTTGTATTAGAGAATCGGTGCCAGAGTAAAAAGCTGATAGAAGTAATAACTTGGAAAGCACCGACTACTATTGAGCAAGTCATAGATCTTGCTCGAAGAATTATTGACATTGAAGAGGCCACTATGAATCAGGGTCTAATGGATTTACCAGAACCTCCCAGAGGAAAAGAGAATAGAGACTGGAGAAAGGACAGTAGAGGGAAAGATTGCAACCGAAATTTACCACCCTTCAAGAAGTTCGATAACTACACTCATTTGAGAAAATACATTGCTGAAATCTATGCAGTTGCAAAGGATAGATGGATATTCAAACCGCCTAGACTCTTTAAAGAAACTGATGAGATGAAGGAGTCAAGGAAATATTGCAAGTTCCACAAGCAACATGAGCATTATACTAATGAATGCAAGGCCTTAAGGAACGAAATTGAACGACTCATTCAAGATGGGAAACTCATTGAGTATGTCCTTGAGAATAAAGAACCGCGAGAAGAAAAACCCTCAAGTGGACGAAAGCGGAGCCGATCTCCCCATGAGAAGAAATATGAACCTAGGCGTAAGAAGGGTAATGGCAATGATGCCGCTGAAAACAGAATCAATGTGATTGCTGGAGGACCGACTGGAGCCGACTCGGTCAAAAGCAGAAAACCGATTTCACGTGACATATACAATGAGCGTCTGAAACGTCCAGAGATTGATCTTGTGTTTGCAGTAGACAAGTTAGATACAAAGATCACATTCGATGATAGTGCTTTTGAGAGCCTGTTTTCACAAGCTAAGGAGGATCAGTACTTTAATTGCCCTATGGTAGTTTCAGCAGTAATTGCAAATCATCCTGTAAAGAGGATCATGATAGATAATGATTGCTCAGCCAATATTATCTTTATGGATGTATTGCAACAGATGAAGTTAGGAAGGTATGAGATTACGGAAGTAAATTCTCCTTTAATGGGATTTGGTGGAGGAGAAGTGAGACTCGTTGGAAAGATAATGCTACCAACATCTTTTGGGGAAATTCACGAAGGAGAACTTTGAATGTGGAATATCTCATTGTTGACATTCCTTTCGCATACAATGTATTGGTAGGGAGGCCCGGAATAACAGCATTCGCTATGATCATATCAACGGTGCATCAAAAGATCAAATTTTCTACACCTGGGGGAATTGCTGAGCTTACTACAAACTATCGTGACTCCTGGAGTTGCTATGTCACGTCAACGAAACCGATTAAGGAAAATATCGATCCCAACATCACGATGATTGGGATTCGTCTCTCAGAAACACCTAGAATAATTGAACATATGGATACAGAGATGGTGCTTGCAACACATGAGGATCACACAATGATGCCAAACAATCATGTCTCATCAAACAAGAAACTTGTCCCAGAGGAGACTAAGGAGGAGAAGGAAGATAAGACTACCCTGCGTTACAAGAAACAAATGGAGATTGAGCGCATGAAACCCTCTAGAGAATTTAAAGAGGTTATTCTGGTAAACAATGAACCTGACAAGGTCATTAAGATCGGTAGCGAGTTACCATCTGAGATTGAGAAGGCATTATTGGAATGCTTGCAAAGGAATTTTGATGTATTTGCATGGACAGACTCAGATTTGAAGAGAATATACCCTCGAGTTGCGGTACATCACTTGAATGTCAATCCAAATGCCAAGCCTGTTTGACAGAAGAAGAGACACTTCAGTGATAAAAAGAACAAGGCTACAGAATTGGAGGTACAAAAAAAGTTAGTTGCGGGTCACATATTTGAAGTGTGATATTCTGAATGGCTCATCAACGTTGTACTTGTACCGAAAAAGCCAATTGTATGGCGTATATGTGTGGATTACACTGATTTGAACAAACATTGTCCACGAGATCCTTTCCCATTGCCCAGGATTCATCTCGTGGTTGACTCCACTGCCGGGTGCGCATTACTAAGTCTCTGTGATGCACAGAGCGGATTTCATCAAATCCTAATGGCTGTAAAAGATCAACACAAAACGGCTTTTATCACTGACAGAGGCATATTTTGCTATAGAGTGATGCCGTTTGGCTTGAAGAATGCAGGTGCAACCTTTCAGAGATTGGTAGCAAAGATGTTCTACCACCAAAATGGCAAAACTATGGAAGTATACATTGATGACATGCTTATCAAAATTCTAAAGGCGGAGGATCACGTTAAACATCTCGATGAGGCTTTTGGTATCATGAAACAATACGGAATGAAGTTAAATCCAAAGAATTGTATATTCGGAGTCAAGACAGGAAAATTTCTGGGCTTCATGGTAAACGAGCGAGGCATAGAAGCTAACCCAGACAAGATCAAGGCTATAATGGATCTATCATCTCCCAAGTCCGTTCGCAAGGTGCAACGCTTGGTGGGGAGAATCACGGCGCTTAGCCGTTTTATTTCACATTTTGCGGAGAAAAGCTTACCTTTCTTTAAGAAGCTACGCAAGACACCTAAGTTTGTCTGGACAGAAGACTATGAAGAAGCCTTTCACCAGCTAAAGGTCTATCTCACGACACCACCATTATTATGTAAGCCCAAGCATAACGAGATGCTATATCTCTACTTGGCCATAACAAAGAACTCACTGAGTACAGTACTCGTGCACGAAGAAGATAGGAAGTATATGCCAATCTATTACGTGAGCAAAGTGTTGAATGGGGCATAACTAAACTATCTGGAAATCGAAAAGCTAGCATATGCACTCGTGATAACAACACGAAAGTTGAGGCCATATTTTCAATCACATTCGGTAACTGTCTTAAATCAACCATTGAAGCTAGTTATGGCAAAACCGAAAATATCAGGTAGACTAGTGAAGTGGGCGATCGAGCTAGGAGAGTATGGTCTCGAGTATCTACCAAAGATTGCCATTAAAGCGTAAAGGTTGGCAGACTTTGTGGCGGAAACTATCTCAGAGGAAGAACAGTCACCTGACTTTGCCATGGCAACGAATGAAGCTAAAGGGGATACATCTGCGATTGCGAAGGAAACATGGACCTTGCACGTAGATGGATCATCCACAATTGATGCTGGTGGAGCTGAAATCTACTTAAGATCGGCGGATGGAAGAGAATTTGATTATGCAATAAGATTGAACTTTCAAGTTACTAATAACCAAGCAGAGTATGAGGCTATGCTAGCTGGAATTCAAATGACGAAATCATTAGGGATAACCAAATTTTGTGGCGTTCACGGATTCACAACTGATTGCTAATCAGTTTGAGGGAAGATATGAAGCTAAGGAGGCTGCAATAGTCAAATATCTTGACAAGCTTAAGGAAGTTACTTCAAATTTTGAGACATTTATTATCTCACAAATACCAAGAGCAGAAAACGAGCGCGCCGACTCCCTGTCACGATTCGCTAGCAGCACTGAAGTCTTTGTTGAAAGGCGGGTCACTCAACTCGCTGCAGAACAACCCTCAATCAGAAAAGGGGGCGAATCGAATCCAACACAAGCATTGTATTACGCTCTGCTAGTGGAGGTTGAGGAATGCTGGAAGGACGATATCATTGACTACTTACAGAATGGGACTCTGCCGACTGATCCACAAGCGGTCAGAAGATTGAAGTACAAATCGGCAAGATTCACAATGTTCAATGGAGAACTTTCAAAAGATCTTTTGAAGGACCACTCTTAAGATGTCTATCACCAGCACAGGCTAAACCCGTTATAAGCGAGATACATGACGGAAGTTGCGGAAATCATTCAGGAGGACGATCCTTAGCACAGAAAATACTCCGACAAGGATATTTCTGGCCAACTATTATGAGAGATGTCATGGATTATACTAGGAAATGCAGAAGTTGCCAACTACATTCGAAGATTATTCATACACCTGCACAACCTATAACAACTGTAAGTTTTGGATGTCCTTTTGATCAGTGGGGAATAGATGTTGTTGGACCGATGCCAATAGCTTACCTTCTGGTGGTAGAAAATGGCTATTGGTGGCAGTGGAATATTACACCAAGTGGGTGAAAGCTGAAGCATTGGTGTCAATAACGGAGGCAAATGTCAAGCAATTTATATGGAAGAATATCATATGTTGATTTGGAATTCCGAGGGACTTAGTTTCCGACAATGGAAGGCAGTTCCAAGGATTTAAGATTCAGGACTGGTGCAAGGACATGAAGATTGAACAATGGTTTACACGTGTCACGCATCCCGAAGCAAATGGACAAGTTGAGGCTACAAATAATACACTGGTGAAGAGCTTGGAAAAAAGATTGGAAGGAGAATGACGAAATTGGGCAGAGGAGCTACCAGTGATACCTGCAGAGATTGGGATGCCAACTTACCGTATTGTCACATACAATGAGAAACAAGCTCTAAGGGCAAGACAGATGGACCTTGAACTGATAGGAGCAACAAAGGAGGAAGCTTATCAACGTACTCAAGTATACAAATCTATGATGGCTAAAGCATATGATAACAAGGTTCGGTTTCAGAACATCCAAGTGAGGGACTTGGTCTTGAGGAAAGTTGAAGCCACCAAGAATGTTGGGAAGTTGAAGCCAAACTAGGAAGGACCATACAGAGTTGAGAAAGCAAGCGCCAAAGGATATTACTACTTGCAAGAGTTGGGTGGAAGGATTCTATCACGCCCCTGGATCGTCAAGAACTTGAGAAGGTTTTATAGTTAGGACACTAGTGTTCTAACGGCATTGTGGCACATTAGGATCGTAGTTTCGATGTTATTATTGCTTATTATTTCACGAATTACGAGTCTCCGCATGTGGACCTCGATTGTAATACTTAACACTGAACTACGGGGACTTGATTCCTGACCACTCGTAGGCAACTCGGAAGTTACTTGAGCTCAGTCCCAAAACTTATAAAATTTCTTATTTTATTCAAGTTTGATTGTTTGCCTACATCCTACATACATGTTAACGAGCACAAACACTCTTAAAATTGAGCACAAGCACTCAAACACATAAGTATAAAAACTTAGAACAAAACGAGCACAAGCACTCTTAAAATTGAGCACAAGCACTCAAACACATAAGTATAAACACTTAGAACAAAACGAGCACAAACACTCATAAAACGAGCACAAGCACTTGTAAAGTTCAGCACAAGCACTCGCAAAAACGAGCACACGCACACGTAAAACGAGCACAAGCACTCGTAAAGTCGAGCACAAGCACTCGCAAATCGAGCACAAACACTCGTAAAACGAGCACAAGTACTCGTAAAGTCGAGCACAAGCACTCACAAATCGAGCACAATCACTCGTAAAACCGAGCACAAGCACTCGTAAATAGAACACAAGTACTCAAACACCTAAATAAAAACGCTAACATAATGAGCACGAGAATTCACGATATAAGCACAAGTACTTGATCACAAAGCATACAAGCATGGAAAACACATTCATGTCATAAACAAGAGAAGCAACGAGATAAGCATCAATCAAAACACATAAGGTAAAAAGACACCGAGCAATATCAAAAGGCAATATGTACTAAAACGAGGGATAAGCGCTAAAAATGCGCAGAAGTCAAAAGACAATGTACTAAATAAAAGAATACTGTTCGAGACTAAAATGTTCTAAAAACTAAGGCACAGATGCCGGACATAAGGCACACAGGCCAGTCAGAAAGAATATCAAGGGCAAAGGTTCAACCAAAGGGACTCCATAGCACCCTGACTCTGCTCCTGGATATCGACGAATGACTCATTCAGAGGGCCAGTATCGTCGATAGGGGAGATCCGACGAGGCACAGGAGCTGAAGCAGAAGCATCTGGCATAGTGAGGTCCATCTCCATCGGAGTCTCCAGAAACTGAGGATCAAAGGCTAGCTCATCCTCCTCAAGAGTCGCAGTAGGCGCGGCAGCATTGGAAGTACTAGGCTGATCGGCTAAGTGATCCTTAAGCCACACCTGCTGCAGTGGGCGACTAGGGGCAAAAGGATCATGCTTCGGCAAGCCGGCCTCCTCCTCAGGGACAGGATCAGCAGCAGCAGCAGCAGAGGTGTCTGATGCCTCGCCAACCTCAGTGTCGCCGTCCTTGAGGCAATCAAAGATATCAAAGTCCTCCTTCTTGAATCCTGCAACGAGAGCATCGCGGGCGATGACATCATCCAAGGCCATGTTGTAGCCCTTCGCCGTGTCGTATCCGCCTCGGATCGTGGCACTCTCCTTCCAGGTCTCTGCGTTTAAGAACTCCATGGCCACTGCCACCTTGTCATCGTCAAAAAGCTCCTACAAAAACACAATCACAAAGTTAAAATTTAACACATGACAAAGAATGCAGAGCTAAAGAAAAAGTTAGAGTCAAAAATTACCTCGTGCATCGCCCTATCGTAGCTGTCCTGCTCAACAGTAACGAGCACGGCCCTCACAGCAGCTAGCTCAGCCTCAAGCTTCGCGCGCGCCTCTACAGCGGCCGTAGCACCGTCCCTCAGGGTCTGGATCGTGACATTACAATCATCGAGCTCCGCATTAGCATGCACCAGATCCTGAGTCAGCTGAGCAGCATGAAGCCTATACTCCTCGACCTCTCGCCTGGCAGCGGCAGTCGCAGCATGAGCAATTTCCAACTCAGCATTGGAGCGCTCCAACTCCCCAACAAGGGACTGCAGGTCCTTCTCCGCCTTGGCAGCATCCTCCTTGGCCTTCTTCTCAAGGTTCTGGGCCTGGACTGCAGTTGTGCGATGTCTCTCCAGAGTCGCATTGAACTGGCCCTGAGCATCCATGACTATGTCAAAGTTCTCTGCCACAGTCCGCGCATTGGTGAAGAACTGCATAGGACAAAGAAAGTTAGCACAAAATACACCATACAACAAATAGAGCAGTTGGAGAAACAACTTACTAAGTACAAACAGATAAAGTTTACTAACCTTGCACATGGACAGCGCCATGCAACTGAATAGCTTCTCATGGCCAAGCTCCTTGAAGTACCTCTGACGATCGAACGCAGGCATGAAACCCTTCATCAATCGAAGCGCAGTAGTGTCAGTCATCTTGAACTGACCAGCCTTGATGGACGCCCAGTCAATCTCCTCCACGTCAATATCTAACTCGCCAGGCTCATAGGTGTTTGACGTATCATGGGTGGGTCGCTTGCCGCGACGGCAATCCTCAGCGGTAGAAGGTCTCTTCCTCGCTTTCGGGTCAGGACCCATCTCATTCCCCCGCCTAACAGCATCCACAACGGGAGCAATACACACCCTCTCGGTCAAACAGGCGGGACGAGGAGAACGCTCAGGCACAAATGGCTCTGCATCAACCGGCGGTGAAGTGGGAGCAGTAGTAGAAGTCGACTGAGATGGAGCAGGAGGAGGAACAGGCGCAGCACCCCTACCACGACTCGATCCCCGTGTCGAGCCAGCAGCAGCAGTAGGGGAAGTAGGGGCGTTGGGAGCCTAAGAACTGGAACCAGCACCAGCAGACTTGGCGCCATAACGACTCATCTTCTCAGGAATTGTCGTCTCAGTAGGTGGTGCATTAGCATTCCTCTTCATAGCAGCCAGTCTCTTCTTGGTCTGGTCCATCAATATCCTTTCTTCAAAGCAAAAATAATCAAAGGTTAGAAGACATATAAAGAATAAAGAAAGAGCAAGTAGAAAACAATAAACATGCATAACTATATACCAAAAATGGAAGACTCAACAGCAGCGTAATGAGTAAAACCACCGGCCCGCACGACTTCTGACGTGGTCAATGCAAAGGCATCAAATTGATGCTCCTTGAGCATATCAATTACTATCTGAGTATAGACAGCAGCAGGACACGGTGGCGACCGACGCCCGTCAGACCAAAGTCTCTTGAACTGGAACTCGTGAGGCTTAGACTCCTTCACGAAGAACCACTGCTTCTTCCAGTGTGACCCAAAACTCGACTGCAAGTCGGAAAGAAAGCAGGTGTTCTTCCTTGAACTCAGGTAATAGAACCCTGCATCAACACCCTTGTTGCGAAATTTAACTAGGAACAGTTGCCAGAAACTTTTCACAGAGCAACGCAACTTGAAGACGCGGGTAAGCATGACATACGCATACATCTAAGTATACGCGTTCAGAGTAAAATGTGAAGGGCAAGATTTCAGGGAGCTAATAATTTCAAAAACTACGGGATCGATGGGGAACCTAAGACCACACTAGAGGTAACCGTTGAAAACGGGGAGACATCCTTCAGGCGGGTTATTCATTCTATCCTCTGAACCGGGTTCTATGACTTGATAAGTGTCAGGAATGTCAAAGGTCTCACGGTAATAACTTATGTCATGAGGTAAGACGGAAGGATGTAAATCAAAGTTTAGAATGTTGTTAACAGGGCTAGGAGCAGGAGAATTTAAGGTAACTCCTCGTCGGCCAATTCCTGAATGGTCTCATCTACTATGGTGGGATTAATAGAAGGAGCATCAGCGGTTGGTTCAGAATTGGGGTTGTCAGAAGGGGGATTTACATACGGCACAATGTTATTCCTAGCAGAAACGACGTCATTATTCTCATCTTCACCTAGGATGTCTACTTCCTTATCAGAGCCTCTATCGGTACTAGACGAAGAGTTATCGGATGAATCATCGCTACTGGACTCGTCATCTCTCGACCTATTAGACATAGTGCTCTCACGGCTACTATTACTTGTTGACTCGCTATCAGAAATGTGCGACATTGTAAAAAGTTCAAGGTAAGTGATTATCAGAACGTGGATCGAGGTCAACAAAGTATTCCTTGCTAGGATTTTTCCGCTCGTACGACCTTTCAGCAGGTACGAACAACTTAGGAGCACCAGGAACGCGGATCTTTGCAGGCTGCGTTTGACGAGGGCGTTAAGGTGACTCTGGACGCCTTGTGTTCGGATTTCGAGGATTGTTGTGGTGGTTCTGGTAGGAAGGTGAGGAAGACGGACGAGATTGATCGCAAGAATTGTAGTATGGTCGAGGACGAGACTGTGAAGGTGGAATGGATGGACGTCTCGGTGATCGGTTACGACGAAGGCAAGCCGTTGTAGCAAAATCTGCAAGGAATTGTCACGTTTAGTAAACAATACAAATTCGAAAAATTCAAAAAATTCTGCTAAGTGTCATAACTCAAAATACTTGGGCCTTTCGACCTATAATTTTGAGTGATCCAGGTAATTTCGACTTACGGAGGGTAAAACAGTAAAATCAGAGGTTTTTTTTCGAGTTATTTTGGAGGAATTTCGATCTATCCTCACTGTTCACTCTCTGAGTATTTCGACCTATCTATTTCGAGCTATTTTGTTTACTCTCTGGGTTGCAGGGTGCGCGAGAAATGAAAAAATGAATTTCAGCGTGGAGCATTTATAGGCGAAATGATCCGGAAATTACGAAAATACCATCATTTCGACCTATTGCCTATTTCGACCTACAATATTTCGAGTTACAATTTCAGGGTCGTAATTCGACCTATTCTATTTCGAGTTACCAAAAATAGCAAATTCGACCTATTTACGAGTTTGGTTATTTTTGTCCAAAATGTTGGTTTTTTACACCGAGGCCGCTTTCGTTGCACGATGCTCGGTTGTTTGACTTATTTTATAGTTTGTATGACCAATGTTTGTACACATTACTCTTACAAACTGGGGGACTCCATGATGTACCATATTTCGGTACCGCCACGTCATAATATTCGATACAGTACCACGAGCGTATTTCGGGACATATTATGCCACGTCAGCACCATTATCTTTTAATGCAAAATTACAATTCAAGGCAAAACTCAAAAGTCGGCCCGAGTAGGCCCAAATCAAGCCCATGCAGTCCCAATTTGGGCCCAGACAGGCCCATTTCAAGTTATAGCAAGCCCAATTTGAGCTATCTAGAGCCCATTTCGATCTATTTGAGGCCCAATTCGACCTATTTGGGAGGCCATTTCGAGCTATTCCAAAATAGCTCTATTTCGAGCTATCTTGAAGTATATAGTTCTACTTGGAGTGCACTTCTAGCCGAATAAAGACTCTTAATACTATATAAGGGGGTGCCATACCTCATTTTCTGGTACGTTTTTATATTTTCAAGCATTCATTTCGAGCAATATTAGTCGAATTCGAGATGTTTGGCATTCATTTTGAGCTGTCTGAAATAACTCTCGTTCGACCTATATTGAGTGCATTTCGAGTTGTTTAAAGTCTTCATTTCGATCTATTTGAAGACCTTGATTTCAACTTATTCGTGCCATTTCGAGGTGTTTGTTTTCGACCTGTTAGGTGCATTTCGACTTATTATTTAAAATATGTTACCTCGCACAACGAGATCTCATATTCCGACCCCTCTAACTTGAGCGTTGGAGTGCCTTTGCCGGAAAGGCACCGGCTTAGTTTACGTGTAGTGTTGGGTGCGGGTTCTGAACTCAAAAATTGCTTAAGGATCCAGCAGGGACTGAAGCAGTCTGACGTGGAGTGTTGGCAAATGGACGAGTATCCAGACGAAAATATCCCGCATCAAAATCATTAATCGAAGACAAAGAAATAACAGAAACGTATCTAACTTTGAACATCACTTTTGGAAAAGGTTTTATGAAATTTAAATTTTAAAGTGTCCCCAAAAATAGATTGGCTCAAATATTTCTACACTATCATAACTTTAAATTATTTATTTTATTGTAAATGTTGTTTTGTTCTTTGAAGAACAAAAATAAACTCCAACTCGACATTCCTTACACCTACCCATAAACTTTAACTAAAATTTTGTTTTTGTTAGTCGTGTAAATGATATTCCTTTAGAAGCAATAAAAAGTGTGTGTGGTTCGATTGATGAGTTTTCTTCTGTTTTCTTTTGTTAAAACTTTATAAAAAGTTTAACAATTGAAATAGATTATCTCATTATAAGTTTCTATAGTTCAAGAGAACTGGGGTTAATCTATTTCTAAACGTACTTTTATATTTAAATTTAGAAAATTAAAGTAAATAGACATAGTTTGAACAACAAACATATCTTAAAAAAAAAAAAAAAAAAAAAAAAAAAAAAAAAAAAAACTAATAAATGTGTTAACAATGTTAAGTAAGAGAAGACTTCACTAATATGGTTAAACTAAACATTTGAGAGTGTCACTAATATTACAACAACCTTCATAGGTGTAATGGATATTATCTCTTTAGTATGGGCATGTATGGTTGTCCATATTAACTCCTTATTATGGGTATTTGTATGAGTTCGTATAGGTTCCATCATGTTTGGTTACTCTTATTAAATCCAGGGTCAAAAGGATTGAATCCATGTGACCTGGTTCAAATGGCTAGAATTTATCCTCATACCCCTCAAAGACTCGTAACTCGGTGCCTAATCAATGAATTGTCCAGATTTTTGTCTTGGGCCCACTATTGTATGGCCTAATTCAAATGGGCAACCATACATGCCCTTTATGTACTAATCTTTATCTTTTGTAACTTAAAAAGATGTATATATACACACACTCTAATGATTGGTTTTTTGTATAGATTGTCTTTGCTTGATGTGTAGATGTTCTTGTTTATAATTCGCTCTTGTATATCTCTTTACTGTTTAAACTTATATTAGTCAGGTCGGGAGAATATATATAAATAAGATTTTCAGCCAAAATTCGCCTACTTATTTTTTAATACAAATTTTATACTAAAATTTTTAGATAATGATTGTTATTATCTAGCTCTCCCCTTCTATAGTTTTCAAATCTAGCCTGTGGGACGTGGTGGGATGGTTTTCGTCTGATATATAGTAGAGTGCACCACACTCTGCTCTCACATACATGTGGAACCCATACATATGGGTCTCACGTGGGGCCCACAAATTATGTGACTGGAGGATGTGTTGCATCCTATTGTAGATAAGCCTAACTCGGTGAGGTGGGAGGTTGCTTTCATGGGCACGATCGGTTTGCCCTCTTTTTTTTGTTGCAGATCTGTATCCCTTTTTGACTTTTCCCAAGTTGATTGTCAAAAGGTTTAAGAATATTAAAACAACTTTTCACAGTAAAAGCAATAAATGAGTTTTCGATCACCAAAATATTTGTCTTTAGGTCTAGAAATTCAAATGTTGCGGCTCACAATTTAGCTTGTTGGGCTAAATCTTTTAACAGGTCGGGTTTAATATCCTTTTGTGACCTCTGTAAATATTTATGGTGACGGGATACCTTCTCATGGACTCCTTTTAATCATCATTATATAAAGTAATCTTCTTATGCATAAGAAAAAAAAAAAAAAAACCAAGAAAAATCAAAACAAAACAGTTGATGGTCAAAAGGTAACAAGAGTTAAAATTGAGAACAACTTAAGCAGTTAAAGAATTTGAAATCACTGACCAATATTATATACGAAGAGTTACATAAAGACCCCTAAAGCATGGATAAATTATAAGAACACCTCCTCATGTAATGAGAAATGAATTACACAAACATCTTTTATGGTTAACTTCCGTTATAATTCTGTTAAAATTTGATGAATATAACTAAGGTATGCCCATCAATTACTATATACAATGGGTAGAAATAAACCAAAATTGTGAAAAACAATAAAAAAATATGTGGTTTAAGAAAAGAAAAAAAAAATATATATATATATATAACAAAGTGCATCTCCTAAAATTTCACTATATTATTTGCCACATCATCTTTCCCTCTACTAGGATTTAAAGCTCTATTTGTCTGTGTAGTTAGGTATACATATGCAGGATAATATAAGTGGTGTTTGTATAATTCTTCTAACGTGAGGAGATATCTCTGTAATTAGTCTATACCTCAGGGTGGTTTGTGTAATTCTCCCATATACTGAATTTTCAACAGAGATTTGGGTATTCACGTTCATCTTATATACATAATTCTAGGGGGATGGTGATCCCTCTATTATGAGAAGCTGCAAACCATTAGTTTGCTCTGGCTAATAGTGTGTAATTTGTTCACATGCGGGCATTGCAAAATTTGACTTGAAAGAAATATGATTGCTATATACTTTTTGTGTGTGTTTTGTAAGTATGAAACTCTAAGGAGAGACTCTTTTCAAATGCGCGAGGAACACAAAAGAAAAATCTCACAAATATAACAACTAGCGGATTACACATGCAATAATTTTTGTATTTAGTTTGATGAATGCAAACGCGTTCACTAACAATACTGATTGATTTCCTACAGGTAATTAAATAATTATCTATTGCGATGTTCACCATATTCTTCTACACAATTTGTAACAAAAAAATAAATATTGCAAAGTTCAAAAGACGGCCCATGCTTGGGCAAAGCCCAAAAAGTCAAATTGGTTGAGTTCAACGAGTACATTATATTTGCCAACGCGTTTGGACCAATCCATACTAGCGGATGATTTGCACCCTTTCCCTAGTGGGCGAGAGAGAGCTTCTTGGAAAAATAGTTGTACCGAATATAGAGTTGGTCCCAAGCAGGGGCGAGTCAGGAATTTGGCTGGGGAGCGGGATCATGCAATTTTTCTTTTTAAATTACGAATATTTTTATTATTTAATTATTCTTATTCACTTTAAAAAAAATCATCTTAAGAAACATAAGTACCTTAAAAAGCATATATTTATAAAAAATTATAAAAGTGACTTGAAAGTAACACAATTATAGCTAAAATTAGTAAAATAATAAAAAATATAACTACATAAACATATAAAAAATGTCATAAAAATTGAGATATTGTATACATCCTAAGAATTTTTATATTATTTATGCAATTCACTTAAACATTTACAATTGTGTCGCATGTTATAAGATAGTATTAAATTATAACTAACTTAATATGAAAGTGTTAAGTAATATCTTTCTTATTGTGTATTACTAATGCAAATGTAGAAAAAATAGCTTTAGTTCTAATATATAACTTGTCTCCACAATTTTTTTTATTAAAAAAAAAACACATTTTATTGTAACTATGTCTCTAAGAAAAAGTCATATGCTCAAATGTTATATAGAAAATCACCTTTTATTTATTCACTATACAAAAGGTGGAGAGTTTTGAGCTAGATTCTAGAAAGTAGTAAAATATTATATTATAAATTAAATAATTGAATTAGTCAAAAATAAAAGTAAAAGCTTGAATATAAAATTAAATTAAAGTTTCATAATATTTAAAATTATAAGTATATATATTACAACACTGATATATATATATATATATATATATATATATATATATATATATATATATATATATATATATATATATATATATATATATATACTACAATGATGTATCAATTCATTAGTATACAAAGTAATTACATGCCCACTACGGACTTGTGGAGTTTTTTTATGAAACAAATCTCAGTGATTTATTATCAGATTATTGCATGAAGTTGTTGACACTAACATATTACTTTGAGGACGATTGCTTGGATGTTACACGATACTGTATAGGTGGGAACAAAAAGGGTAGAAATGGCGCACAAAACACAAGGCAAAATTGGTGGACATACACTCGAAATTCATCAAATAATGCATGTCGACAAGTACGTATAACAATAGAAGAACACAGATGGCGCGGTTCTATACATGATGATCCGATTGGAATTCTCAGTGGACAAGTTGCTAAACTGTCCAGTTCCCATGGTTAATGTACTTCCAACAGAGACTATATATATTGTTGCTGGAAAATTTGTAATTTAAACATGTTTTGTTGTATCGAATTTGGGAGGTTTCAATTTTCAGGGCACTCACTTGTGGGGTGGGCCTGTGCTTGTAATAGATTAGGTTTCATGATTGCTTGGAAGCACATCCAAAACAGACAATACCCTAGAGAATGGTTGAAGAACAAAAGAAAATGTACAACACACGGCACAAGATGGAGACACATTATTTGTGATGCTTTATTTTTTGGATATGTTGTCATCATACTAGTTAAATTTCTTTGTAATCGCGTTGTATTCCGGTTGGCGAAAATGTTAAAGCCACCGTAGCTTTTGTTTTGATTTTTAAGTGGAGATAATTTGGTAGAGTGCAACAAACCATCAACAAATATGTAATGCACTCTTTTTATTAATAAAGCCATAATTTATATTATATAGTACATTAAATAAAATACACCTAATATAAATATGCATATCTATGTAAGGGGGCTGGAGCTTGTGGTGGTGGGGGGGGGGGGGGGGGGGCGCACCCCCATATGCCTCCCCCTTGGCTCCGCCCCTGGGACAGGGCGGAGCCAAGGGGGGCATATGGGGCCCTGTACAAATTATATTATATATTGTATAAAATATATTATATTATGATTATATATATATATATATATATAAAGTTTATAGATATAGTCAATTTGATATTAATATTCTGAAATTTTAGTTTTTGTCCTGATATTCTTTTTAGTATTTTTTAACTTATTCAATTTCCTAACTTCATAAGGTTTTGCCTATAACTTGTTGTACAAACCTTTAAATTTTATCTTAATTCTTTCGTGCACTTTTCAGACAATAAATAAGATAAAGCGTGACTATTTAATATAACATTGTGCTTATACTTATTTTATAGAATATTCTTTTGAGTCTTTCTTAAAAATCTTTACAACGAAAGTGTATTTTTTTATTAAAGCTTTTGTGGTAGCAAAGTTACAGGTTAAAATTAAATATATTTTCTTATTATTGCAGTACCTGATATATATTTAGTTATAATTTAATATTCTTTTAAAGCATGCAACATTGTTATAAATACTATAATGAACATATATAACAAAAAACTCTCGTAATAAGTCTACAATATCTCAATTTTATGAAATATTTTTTGTAAATGCTTATGTACTTTTATTATGCAAAGATTCACGGTTTTAAAAAATTCTGTTAATTATTTATCTCTTAAGGGTATTGGTGTTTTTACAATAATTTATTATTTCAAAAATAAATTAATAATAGAAATATTCGTAGTTACACACAAAAAAAAAAAATTTTGCTTGATTTCGTCCCCCTAACCCAAATTCCTGGCTCCGCCCTGATAAGTCCTACATATTAAAACTTCAAGGTTGATATTTTTCTCCATATGGGAACCATTCCCCACTTTATTTTCCAATACTTCACACCTTCAAGTAGCTGATTTTGAGCATTAATTTCCCGTTTACCAGTGATTTATTTTAAGCATATCATAGATTTATTCAAATCTCTCACGAATGACAAAATATTCCCATCTTAATCTTGATAAACAGCTAAGTGTGACCCACTCAAAATCGGGCCCAAAACCATTACAAGATATTGTTTAGCAACAACTTTTTCCAAGAATCCCTCACATGTACGAGATTGACTAGCAATGCAAACAAAACGTGGTCATAGAGTTCTACAATCTATATATACCTCCATAAGATATGTAGTTTGCAACTTTTAACTAGGACCGACTTGTTTGGGCATACAAAACAATATGTGTTCAATAGACGATATGTTCCTATATTTCATCATATCATGCAAAGGTGAATGTCACATATCTAGACTTATACACAAGAAATTTGATAAGGACTAATATTATGTGCATATCCAATAAAAATACAGCCTTGAGCCTATTTTCATTTTATCTGGTAACGGTGTTGCCACCTTAGCAAGACACTTTCACAGTTGAAGCATTTGTAAGAAAGATTTCTACCTTTCCATAACAAATATGAAGTCTTTTTCTTCTTTATTTCATTGTATCTTGTTTTAAAGATAATTACTCAACAAAATAACTTTAAACCTCGTGTTCAGCGACAATTCAGAACTTATCAACATTATGTCTTTTAAAGTACAATTTTCTCATTTCGCCACCACATTAGATTGAGCATAATATGGTGGTCTGACAACGTCAATAATTCCATGTTGTAAATAAAAGTCATCAAATGGTTCAACATATTCACCATCAAGGTCACTTCTTACCTGTAACGCCCCTAATAATTGAAAGAAAATAAAAGTAATTTAGAATTTTTATTTTAGTCCTTGAACTTTTTGAAAATACGATTTTGACCCCTAAAGTTTTGAAAAAGTTACAATTTAGTCCAAGATTATTTTGAATCAGCCATAAACGTTTTGTAGACACTATATTTATTTCAAATTGATTATGATATGTTCTAATTTTTATAATTATCCCATGTTTGATTTTTAATGAACTTATCGCTTTTATTTTACGATATAGTCATCCATTGGTTCTTGACCGGTTATAAATTAAATAAAGGTTAAAGCTTTTCATCATAAGTTTTTCTTGGTCTTAGAACATTGATTTCAAATCTCTTTTGCATTGAAATTCTTTTGAATTTATCGACCATGTGGTAAAAGTTTGATTTAAACCTAAATTACCTCAAGTTTTTACGTAAAGTGATATATGCATAAAATAATATTAAAATTTTATTTTTAATATTTCATTTACAGCTATTTAACAGACCATATAGCTGGAGATAGCTAATACCTCTTATTCAAGGTAAAATAAAATATTCAAGTTAGACAAAAATGGGGTATACCTATTTACTCCATGTCTCAAATTCTTGTCCATATGATGTTCACCATCTTCAACAATTTTTCTACACTTATCCTCTCCAAATTTCTTCTCATTTCCATCTGAAAAGTTTCTCTCCTTGATGTCTAGTTTACCATAAAAATTGTTTCAGCCTTTAATCCTTCTTCATCGTCCTTAAGAATCCTCAAAACCGAAATCTATCAAAACTGTCAGTTTCAGTATAGAAACTTTGGAAGTCCGAAAACCATATTGAAACTTTGAATCTTTCTCTGAAATTTTACCACATACTGGTTATTGTGTAAGCTAACTTTCATGTTCAGAAACCTTCTTCAAAAGAAGTCGTTTGAGGGGTATAAAAATTAGAAATACGCACCACTGTCCAGAATATCCGAAAACAGCTCCTAGCTTTCATGATTTATTTAAAATACCAAACCTTGTCCTATTGATCTGATTTTGAAATTACATACTCTCCATGATGTTTAAGATTAAACCCCTCAACCAATTTTAGATTATCATATCGTTTGAAAGTCCGATTGAAGGTGAATCTAAGATTGCTACAGTTTTCTGCCTTATATTTGCATAAACATTTTGATTAACCAATATATGTTGCAAAAGCTACACAAATCATGATATTGATCATTAATATTGACTCATTACATACTAATAATGATGTTGGATCAGTTGATCATAATTTAGAATCGTGTCTAATAATTTTCATGGATTTTGCAACATTTAGAAGACATGTAGTTTGTTTCACGGTTGATCTTTCAATTTCTTTAACTTTAATTGAAGTATTGTGTTTATCTTGTGATCTAATCATCTAATCTAGTTTATTAGCATGATAAGTATTCTGGAAATATTAATTTTAATTAGATCTAAATGTTTACAATTTATTTTAATTGTTATTAGTGATGTATGCAATATTATGTAATTTTATACTAATAACTATAAGAAAATTAGTGTTTACCAAAGTTATACATATGATATGATTTTTATTCAAGGGCTTACTGAAGTATTTGTTCAATGTTAAGATCATGGTAAAATTTTTGGATTGAGATTATTATTTAATAAGTAATTTACAAGAATTTTGTTAAGAATAATTGTTTTAAAAATGTTTAAATATGCATTGAAAATATATATGTTTGTTAATATGAAATATGTTATTAATAAATTAGAAATTGAGACTTTAATAATAATTTTGTAAATTGATTTTGTCTTCAACTTGTTACTTTGAAATGGTAAATCCCATTATTTATATTTTTACGTCATAGTTAAAGTTAAAATAGGTAAATGTGGAATTTGTCCCAAATTAACAATAATTAGATATTTAACTAAACTTCTTTAAATATGATAAGTATTGAAAATATATGTTTATTGTTGTAAATTTATGAGCAAACAATTGATTATATCTTTTTGATTTATTTAAGGTTCGACAATTATCGACGTTAATCAAGAATTTCCCACACGGTAAAAGGTGAGGTTTGATTTCTGATTTGCTCAAAACCCCGTTTGGCATCCGGCCCTAAGAAACTTGGACATAACAATTGTGATTCTTTGTTTCGAATCACGAGCAACATTCTATCACCATTTTAATCCTTTTATATTGATAATCATTAATTCCTTACATAATCGGTTTTCTTGCCTATTGTTAAATCAAATCTCATTTAATTCATAATCGAAAATTTTCTTCATAATCATAATTAACCTGATATCATGATCACCCAATTAATTCTTGAATTGTGCAACGAGCAACGAACTATGTTCGGCCTATGTAGCTCAAAACGAGCAACGGATATTGTCCGGATTACTAGCTCATCTGATAATTATGTTTCACCCATTGGGACGCCTTTGGGAAGTTGGGCCCAGGGATTGAAAGGATTTACTGCTGGGCAGCAAAGGGCTGTCGGTTTAAGTAATTCTGATTAATACCCATTCTGTCTAAGTGCCGCTTGCAGTCAGGAGTTGGTTGTGACCCGCGTGTTAGACTGGCATGTACTCGAGCATATCTTCTGTTCTGTCGCGAGGTAGCTCCTCGTAGGGAGGTATACGGTTGAAATTTGGAGCTAAGGTTGGATCTGTTATATGTAATTGCACAAGTTCATTTTCTCGTTCTTCTGAATACTCCAGTATTATCGTTAAAACCGATAATTTCAGTTCAGTGATGCAGATGTAACTATTCTGGTCATTCTTGTTCGTTTTGTTCTGATTTACTGTTTGATTATTGTCATGTTCTAAGAATCTCACTAAGTCATTAAAGACTTACTCATCTTTTGTCCTATATGTCCCTTTCTCAGAACAAGATTGGTATAGCAACATGGATGGAACGAAAGATTGACAAGTCTGCATTTTGGAAACTTTGCAAAATTGTTAAGTGTTTTATTTTATACAAGTTATTTTGAAATTGTAAAATGTATTTGTATTCCGAAAACTTCCGCTGTATTTAAAGTAGAGATATTTTATAGTGCTATAGTTTTGATCCTGGTCAGTGAGACCCCTTCCTATGAGCTACAGTTCGGTTTGAGTTGAGTTTGTTAGGTGGCCAACACCGTACCAACTCGGATCGGATTGTGACTCGTGGGGCGCGGTCCTCACATTACCATCTTAATTTTCTTGTTAAATCAATTTTCGACTTGTTTGTATAGAACAAATTTGCATCTTTAATTTTCAGAAAATACATGCATCAAAATATTTGTTATATATCACCTCTCGTTTGAGCAAATATTATATAACATACATTGTTGTGAATGAGGTTTATTCAACCATGTGGAACAAAGGTCTCGTTAGTTTTATACGTTACAAAAGCTTTCCACTTAGATTTGAAATCAAAATAAATGGGAGTACGTGATCCAAGTTAATGAAGTACGAGATTCGAACACAAATGTTAGTGACACAGAAACAATATCTGATATGAAATTTATATTAGAAGTTAAAACATGAATCTCAGCTAGACTTGCATTAAAACAACTGATGTCGGGACCATTTGAGTTGCTCAATAAAAAGATGGATTAGTCATGATTTTAGCCATAATTGTTTTTAACTGGGATCTAGCAAATTAATCGTGTCAATAATTTAATAAAATTAATCATTCCATTTGTTTTTCGAGAAATGATCCCGAGTGTCTTTGTCATTTGATTTCTAATGCCTAAAGATGGAATTTTAAAACAAATCTAGATTTCACCACAACAAAGTACGTAATTGCACAAGGGTCGCATAATACGAAAACCTAGCTATTTTTCTATAAACTATAATTCAAAATTGACAGCACATTAATGAGTGCTTCACTGCTTATAAACTTCAGCATACTATAAAGTGCTGAAGTATAATTAATGCTAAAGCAGTGCCTTCAAGACTTATTCCATACTTATAACATATAGTTCGTATACTATATGAGAAATTCATAAGTAAATAATATTAAGAAAAAAAAAAAGTTCCAGACTACAGATTCAGTAGTCAGCCATGCATATGCTCTAGAGTTCATAAGTCATCCCCACTTTGAGCATTCTCTTGTGAGGAATATTAAACACCTTGGTGGCTTGCCTCAAATTCCTCTCCAAGAAATTATATAGATAATCAATGACGAACCTTTTGGCAAAGTTAGATCCTTCTGCGGCTACTATGTCTCGTTCACCCACTAAGTGCACCACCCCGGAATCACAAGCCCGGTCGAGCACCTCAATATCTCGTCGTACTTCAACCTCATCTTCCTCTTTACCACGGTGGATGTCGAACTCTTCTCCTCCGGCCTGTTCAACGTCTTCTTTGCGCGATTTGTTCACTGCCATGTAATAATCCTCTCTAATGAACTCCTTCAATCGCTCGACTAACAACTTTTCAAAAGGCTCTTCCTCGTTACGCACATCAGTGTAGCCATAACGCGCAACGCACCTGAAAACGTGGAGGTGGTTCGGGTGTACCCTTCGGAAAAGGAACCGTTCTTCGATTGGTACTTTACTGATTGGCAGGGATTTAATGGATACAAAGACCATAACAGAGTGAAGGGCTGGAACGTTGTTGACGTAGTGCTTGAAAATTGGGGGGATTCCGTGTACTAATTCAGAGTAGAAAATGGCGAGCCCTGGTAGCCTATGGGAGTTGTTTTCTTCGATAACTTCTTTTACAGTTTCTGGCGAAATCTTGTGCTCTTTCTCGTAATGGTACTTCTTTCTGAAGACATAGTTCCAGATGTACATGACCGACATTAGAGCTAAGGCAAACGCGAGTGGCAAATACCCGCCTTGCAGAAATTTGAAAAGAGACGAACTCAAGTAAACAAGCTCAATTGTTAAAACGATCGCCGCGTATATTAGTATGATGAATATGTTAGTCTTCCAGACCAAAAGCATTATCAGTATAAGGAAAGCCGATGTTAATGTCATCACAAAGACCACCGCAATTCCTGAGAAAAGTTCCAAAACAAAAATCAAGAGTAAATACATATACATATACATATACCTTTTTGAAAAAAGAGAACACGGATATTTCCTGATTATTGAATCAGTTATAATTACCATATGCATTGCCCAAACGTTCAGTAGTCTTAAATGCGAAAGTGACAATAACGCAAGCCACCATGAGAATGTAATTGATTTCTGGAATGTAGACTTGTCCTGCGTACTTAGCTGAGGTGTGAACAATTTTAACACGAGGGAAGCAACCGAGCGACAAAGATTGCTGGATTATTGAGAAAGTTCCTGAGATCATAGCCTGACTTGCTATGATTGATGATAAAACAGCCACCACAAACATTGGCCAGAACACAGCATCTGCAAATCATTTGGAATTAATTTGAACAAATCAAACCAACATTGTCGCAGAAGAATGCATAGAAACTGTAGATAATTAATTTGATTGGTTTTTATATTTGAGACGTGGAGTAAAAATTCAGACCAGGGGTAGATCTGTAGAAGGTATTAGCAACGTCTTGTTCGTGCTTGCGAAGGTAAGCAGCTTGTCCTGTGTATGCTAGTATGAGTGCGGGGTACACCACACTGCACATGCTTATTTGTATGGATTTCACAGAAAAGTGACCAACATCAGCAAACAATGCCTCCGCTCCTGATCAAACCAAAGTCGGAGTTTAAACTTAAAGAAAATTTGAAGTAATTAAACCAAACTCAGGTGTGTAATTATTGAAAATTCACCTGTTATACAAAGAACAACACCGCCGAGGGAAATCCAGCCCTCTCTCCCGTTCCTCCTGAAATAATCGTAGATGTATTTGGGGTTTAAGGCTTTTATAACGGTAGGGTCAAACCTGATGAAGTTGTAGACGCCAATGCCAGCGATGAAGGCAAACCAAACACAGATAATGGGAGCAAAACTGTAGCCAACTTTGTCCGTTCCAAATTGTTGGACAGCGAACAGAAGTATTAAGATCGCGATTGATATCCAAACAACCCTGTCTGTTTTATTTTTAACAATTACAAGGAGACAAACAAATACTTAGAAATATGCTAGAGCTTGTAAATTTAAATGAAATTTGAATAAAGGAGGTTGTGATGAAAGCTTGGAAGTGAATAGAAGATACCTGTTGTCATTACAGATGTAGCTTCGCTAAGTCCACCAACTGCTGATAGCACTGTATACAAATTGAGATATAAATTTTGTTACTCACTCTAATTGCAAGCTACAAATTTGTTAGATAGAAGTAATATGTAGAGAATGTTTGAAAATGTACCTGAGATACATGGAGTGAGGACACCATCTCCAATAACCATAGAAGTACCGAGCATTGTGGCGAACAACAGAAAATACTTAGCGAAATTGCTGTTTTCTAGCAAGGATTTGAGTTTTGAACCTCTTTCCATTTTTTCACTCGGCAATTTAAGCTTGAAAGTTGAGACATCTCGATCTTCTGCCTCTTGGTTCGGAATTAAGCCGATTTTAACAAATCGGCATATTAAGGAGTACAGAGCAAAAGTTCCTCCTGAAAATTTCATAAAGGAGATATTAACATATCATTCTAAATGAGCTCAGTAGTTACTAAAAGTGAAAATTTTCCTAAATGTATCGCAGCCAACTTTAGAAAACAAAAACACAAGGATCATGCGTAACTTTTAGTAGCGCTTTTTTGTATATGTAGAAACATCAGTTTGTAATGGTACTTTGGTAACCTCGTCATCTGACCACAATAAACAAAAGACATTTTTCTCAGGGAATCAATCCTCTAATTTTAACACTGCAGTGAAAATAAAAATTAATTTATTCCAATGTGTTATGATTTGCAGCAAAATACTTTTTCATACTCGTGGCTATTTGAAATTTTTAATAATAATATTCTTACAGCTTTTCAAAAATAACGAGCCAGATCGAGGTTTATATTTTTATTTGATGAGCCAAATTACGTCAAACAATTAGGAAGCTACAAGAACTTTGAAAAAATTACAAGGGAGCTTTTTTTGTTATTCCTTCACAAGAAGATAACGTTCGAATTTGCGTTTCGCTATAAACAAAATACGGCTATATATATGTATGATTTACAGTAAGCAAAGAAGTTTTTCAAGAAAGGAGAAGTTTCGGAGTTTACCGTCTCCATTGTCGTTGGCGCGTAGCACAAAGAAGACATACTTTATCATAGGAATCAAAGTGATGGTGTAAAAAATCAAAGAGAGGGCACCAAGAATATCCTCATTGTGTTTGATCCCATTAGCAAAAATGCTAGTAAACACATACAAGGGGGATGTTCCAATGTCACCATAGACAACCCCAAGACTTTGAAATGCTAGTTGCAAGACCACAGCCCACTCTCCACCCTATAGTTAAACCAAATATTCACAACATTAATTTGAGTGAAATAAGTACAAGATATATACACGAGAATAAGCAAAAGAAAAGTAAAAAAAGAGGCGCGGCGCAACCTTTGGCTGGCCACCGTGGTGGCCGTGGCCAATTGTCAAGTCCCGGCTACTCATTCTACTCGATTCGAGTTAATGTTTCCACCAACCGAAACGGAAGGATATAGAGAACAAATGCAGGGAAAGGCGGAGCGAGGGTAAGAGATGGCGAAAATATGATTGTAATGTGTTGATCATAAATACTCGGTTTCTCCCGGTAAATTAGGAAAATATAACACAACTTCTTACCTACCCTATTGGCAGATAAAAACGACTGTCACAAAAGCTGACGGCTCCAATGTTTTTTTCTGAATCCGACTTGCCCTCTCTACCACTGACCATAATTATACAAGGATTTTGCTCCATTGAATAATGCAATACGTGTTATTGACTAAAAAAGGAATAATGCAACACGTACGTATAGTTGACTCCATCTAATGGCTCGATTTCATTTCTTCTCTTTTGATTTTGGACTTCTCCTTAAATTTGAGTTTCCCTCCTATTTCATCGGCAAATTAATTTGCAAGCCTATTCCTAGCTATCTATACGAGTCAAAAATAGCACTACTCGTATATGATATTTCTCAAGGATCGCAAGTCACATTTTTTTTCTTTTTCTAGTCGGATCAGCTTATCATGAAAAGATGAATTCATTTCAATGCTACCACTCATTTTTACGTGATTCAAATCCTTTGGACTATGCAATAATCATACATATAATGCATATATCCACATGATAAAAAGAGAAAATGTATCCACATCGTGCATCTACCATATATGTTTATCACTTGCGTGTCACCATTAAAAGGAACAATATATATTCTCTTTGAAGTGCTTCATCAACTCTTGTCATTAGTATTTAATACATCCTAACTTCTTAATACATAATACATACATATATAGGGGTAGTTCTATCCACCTCCCCTGAGGTTTCTTCTCTTTCCATCCACCTCCCCTCTTGTTTGAAATTTTTCTATCCACCTCCCCTAACTCATTTGACTATTAATTAAGACTTAAATTTGAGGGGTAAAAGTGACAAACAACAAAAACAAAATAAACTATTAATTTCTATTCACAACACAACCAAACAACTTAATAAATTAATAATTACTAATATGCATAATTGGAGGAAAAATATTAAATGTAACTATGTAAGTCTAAGATTTGCATAATTGAATTTTAGTATATAATATACATGTTTAATGCAAAGCAAAATATAAATATACATAGTTAATGTACTAATATATTAATTTTGGGGCTTACCTCAACACAAAATTAATAAGAAGAAAATGAATAAATTCATGGTTAAGTAGTCGATACTAATTCAAACAATGTGATGTACCATATTTCGGTACCGCCACGTCATAATATCCGATACAATACACGAACGTATTTTGGGACATATTATGCCACGTCAGCATCATTATTTTTTAATGCAAAATTACAATTCAAGGCAAAACTCAGAAATCGGCCCAAGTAGGCCCAAATTGAGCCCAAGCGAGATCAATTTGGGCCCGAAAAGGCCCGATTCGAGCTATACAAGCCCAACCCGAGCTATATGGGCTCAAATAAGATCTATTTGAAGGCCCAAAAGTCGAATTTGAGCTATATGGGCTAAAGTCCGATCTATTTGAGGCCCAGGAATCCAGTTCGAGCTATATGGGCCCAAATTCGACCTATTTGAAGGACCAATTCGAGCTATTTCAAAATAGCTCTAATTCGACCTATTTTGAGTCATAGTTCTACTTGGATTGCACTTTTAGACGAATAAGGACTCTTATTACTATATAAGGGGGTCCCATGCCTCATTCTAAGGTACGTTTTTATTTTCTAGCATCTAATTTCGAGCTATATACATCGAATTCGAGCTATAGAGCAATAATTCGAGCTATATTGCAATAGCTCTTGTTCGATCTATATAGAGTGTATTTCGAGCTATTTGAGAGTAATTCGATCTATTCGGGTTTTCTCATCACGGTTCTTAATACCATTTCGATGTGTGCTAATTCGACCTATAGAGCTCAAATTCGACCTATTTGGGCATATTTCGAGCTATAATTTCGAGCTATTGTCTCTGACGACAATACCTCAAATTCCGACCTATCTGACTTGAGCGTCGGAGTGCCTTCGCCGGAGGAGGCACCGGCTTAGTTTACGTGTGGTGTTGAGTACAGGTTCTGAACTCAAAAGCTGCTTAAGCATCCAGCAGGAACTAAAGCAGTCTGACGTGGAATGTTAGAGAGCGGACACGTATCCAGACGAAAATACCCCAGATCACAATGTTTTATTCATAACGAAAATAGGTATACATGAGCACATTTTGGAGTAAGTATAAAATAGAGTATAATCCTAAAATTAGGGATAAACATAACTAAATCCCTATGTTAGAATAGAAAATTGAAGCAACCAACTAATTATATAATCCACCACATAGGAGTCTCATTGTATTAACAGCACCTACAATTCCTATGTATCATACAAGAAATATAAACTTTCACATTTTACTTCAACTCTCGAAAATATATAAATTTATTTAAGGATACCAAAAGCTTCTATTCATGCATTCAACTGCATATATAAAATAAGCTTCAAAAAAAGATTAAAAATATTAACTATGTTCATGTTTTATTGAATACGAGCATGCATATCGTTTCCCAAAATTTAATTATGTAAATTCAATAATTTTCATTGGATACTATATATTACTAACTGTTAAACGATTATGTTTTTGAGTTATATTATAACAAATAGCTTCATTAACTTAATAATTCAATAGTTCATTTATTTTTTAATAAATTAAAGTAGGTGTATGATCCAATAATTTTTAATTTCTTCATAAAAGTAAAAGATACATGAACTCTTGAATTATTAAGTTAAATGAATCTATTTATTTTAATCGTATCTTACATGTTGATATAAGCCCCAAATTAATACATTTGTACATTAACTATGTGTATGTTTTTTTTGCAACCAACATGTATATTATTAATTTAATTTAGTTATTTAAATATAAGACTTACAATTAAGATTTTTCCATAAAATATAGCGTATATATTAGTAAAAGTTAACTTATTAAATTATTTGTTTGTTTTGTGAATAGAATTAGTTCAATAGTTTATTTTGTTCTTAGTTGTTTGACACTTTTACCCCTTAAATCTAACTAGAGGGGAGGTGGATGGAGATATATATATTTATATATATATATATATATATATATATATATATATATATATATATATATATATATATATATACATATATATATATATACATATATATATATATAAGATCTTGAAAGTGGTGCAAAGCTATAATCTGTGCAGAATGAATTAGACCTTATTCAAAATTCTACTACAAAGCCACAAAAGTCTAGTTTATAATGTAAAAAGTGGATTGAAATTTTGACATTTGAAAAAGACGCTATAGGCAAAACTGTAAAGTCACGCTAAGCCACTAAGTGTCGAGTGCTAACTATCGTTGATAATGCTATACATGGAGGGTGATCGGCGTGACTACGCTGTGTTCGAGTGTTGACAATGCTATTTGGACAGAAGGTCAACTTAGCTGATCTCCCTACAACATTGACAACGATAGTCCACAACGTCGAAATCCTCCCAAAAACTCAAAAATATTGTAAAATCGTCAAGAACTTGAGTTCAACAAACAAACCACCTTTTATGCTTATGTTATGCATGAATTCACCCTACAAAACATCTATTAGAAAAACCCCACAAGTCTCACAACTCAACAAGGAGCAGAGTAGGGTCAAATCTGTAGAGAATAAAAGTTTTTGTATATTGATTAATTTAAATCGTATTACACAAGGTGAATATATATTTACAATAAAAATCTACAATTAAGGAAAGATAAATATGACACGGGATAGAAACAAATCATGTTGTTATGAGATGGAAGTATTCCTAAGATCCCTAATACGCCCCCAAAAAATTTTTGTTTCGTCGGCCTAAGCAATTTTAAACAAGAGATTTTAGTACCGAGCATGCAAAAGTACTTTGGTGAGAAGCTCATTCATCTGATCCTCGGTGCTGATATCGAAAACCAGATGAGCCCTTTAGAAGTAACATCACGCACAAAATGAATGTCAATAGCAATGTGTTTCATTCTTGAATAAAGGACCGGATGCGAAGAAAGGTGAGTCGCACCAATTTTATCACAAAAAATTGATGGCCGGAAATGAATTGGGACTTGAATTTCAGAAAGAAGATTCTGAATTCAACGAACTTCAACGGTGGCATTGGCAAGAGCACGGTATTCAGTTTCAGTAGAGGAACAAGAAATTGCACGTTGCTTGCGAGAACTCCATGAGATTGGATCTGGATTTCGAAAAATGAGAATGGCAGTGGTGGATGAGCGGTCAGTAGGATTGCTTGCCCAATCAGAATAGGCACGAAGAATAAGCGAGGAAGCGCGGCGTAAGAGGGGATTGTGAGAAATGGTGCCTTTAAGGTAACAAAAAAGCCGTTTCTTTCTAGCCCAGTAATGATCTGATGGAGCAGCGACAGCTCGGGCGAAGCGATTAACGGTGAAGGCGATGACCAGACGAGTGAGAGATAGGTATTGAAGCTCACCTATGGCCTGGCGATATTCTTTCAAATCATAGACGTTGGCAGACAATGAAACTGAGGGTGGAGAAGTGGCTAATGGAATAGACACTGGCTTGGTGCCATCCATTGTGAGGAACAAGAACATCGTAAATATATTTTTGAAGTGATAAGAGCAGACCATTGGAGCACGGAGGAACCACAACACCTGAGAAGTAAGAAAGATGACCAAGATCCCTGAGAGAACATGTAGAACTGAGGCTGGAAATAATAGAGGTGATGCGTGTAGAATCGGAACCAGTGCTTACAATATCATTGAAATAAACTAAGGCAAATATTTTGACTGAATTCTGACGAAGAAAAAATAAATAGGAGCCCGAGCAAGGTTGTATAATCCCAACGAGAGAAGAGATGTGCAAAGAGCACAAGACTATTACCGCGACGCTTCCTTGCGACCATAGAGGGATTTCCGAAGGTGGCAAACATGAGATGGAAAAGAGGAGTCCACCAACCCTAACGATTGATGCATGAAAACATCCTCATTGAGATTCTCGGTGTAAAAATGCATTGCTAACATCAAGTTGGCGAATGGTCCAACTATGAGTGACGACAGTAGAGAGAATGAGGCGGATTGTAACCGAATTCACGATCGAGCTAAAGGTCTCCCGTAAATCGATGTTGATGCGCTGGTGAAAACCTTTCTCAACAACTCGTGCTTTATATTTCTCAGTAGATCTGTCAGGCTTGCGTTTCACACAAAAAAAACCCACTTGCAACCAATGATACTCGAGGCACGATGTGAAAGAACAAGATCTCAAGTTTTGTGTGCCATGAGTGCATTGAATTTGTTGAACATTGTTTGACATCAATTGGGGTCCTTTAGAGTAGTGGAAACACAAGATGGTTCGTCAATGTCAGTTATAGGATTATTGGTGGCGGCATTAAGAATTTTTGGACAATGAATACTACTTTTAGCACGCCTGACCATGGGATGAATGTTGTGAGGTGATGAGTGTGGATCAGCGGGAGAAGGTGAATGAGGTCGCAGTTCAGCAATAGAGTTTGGAGCAGAGGTCAAAAGTAAGGGAGAAGGGTAAGCCATTACTGGTGATGAAGAAAGATGATGATGTTAGTGACGGAGAAGAAGACCGCGTCACGGAATGCGGTGGAGCTGGCTGCTGGACTTTAAAAATCAAAACGAGAGAAGGAGAAGTCGTCAACATTGGTGGATCTCGAGTGGGAGAACTCTATAGCAGAAAAATATGTGCAGTGAAACGAACATGGGGACAAATATAAATACGACGATTCACTAAAGCCATACACTTTTAAGCACACTGAGAAAAACAATTTCCCGAAAAGAGACAATGTCGAGAAGGAAAAGAGAGTTTTCTACTGATATACGAACGGAGCCACGTGTAGCAAAGACAACCAAAAACCCATAACTTAGAATAGTTCGGTGCAGCGCCAAACAACTTTTCACCAGGGGATATAATACCAATTGCCAAAGAGGGATGATGATTAATTAAATGTACCGCAGTTTGAATAGTAAAGGGCCAACATTCAGTCGGCAAGCGCTCCTGATGTAAAAATGCGCGACCAATTTCGGTAGTTTTCCAGTGACGACGTTCGGTCAAACCATTCTTTTGAGGGGTATGTGGGGCCGTTGCAAGCCAAGAGATGCCAGCCTCACAAAAATAATTTTATAAAGCAAGAAATTCACCCCATTATCACTATAAAAATTCACAATTGAGTGCTTGAATCGTTTCTCAACAAGAGGACGAAATTGCTGAAAAAACACCATAAACTTGCGATTTAAGAGTCATGGAAACAACCAACGGTAACAAGAAAAATGTCCACAAAAATTATGTAAGTAGGACCCCAGACATCCGGAAAAACAAGCATAACAAATGCAAAGCAACAAACTACATCTGTGAAAATGGTAAACGATGAGATTTTCTCACATAACAAGATTCACGGTGCATATCCTTCGTATATGATTTATTAGAAAGCGGTAAATTAAAAGCAAAAATAAGTAAAGAACTTGTCTTGAACGCTTGTCCAAAACAAGAGTGCCATGTGCGTGCAGACGTCTGAACTCCCAGGGATGCAAATTTCTCCGAAGATTGTAAATAGTAGGATGGTGTACAAATGTGGTAAATGTCATTACTACATAGTCCCTTCGTCAGAGGGTCCCCCGTACATATGTTCTTGAAAATAAAATGGTCAAGAAAAATTTCCAACAAAACATTACAATCCCTAGTAAACTGGTGAACAGAAAGAAAGTTTGCTTCGACGACAGAATGCATAACACATTATCTAAACGAAATTAACAAGATGGAAAAGTAAGAAAGGAAGAGTCCATAAGGGTAATTTTAATACGAGTACCACAATCAATTTGGACTTCATCGTTACCATCGTATTCCAAATAGAATTGGAGATTGTTTAAATCGCCAATGAGATTATGCAAAGCTCCAGAATTGATGATCCAATTTCCCTATTGTTGTTGTCGCGGTGGGGGGGTGCTTGCGGCATTGGCGGTTAGATTCAAGGCATTGAGAAGATGCTAACACTTGATGGCGGTGTGGCCTAGGAGTGAATTGCCAAAATAACACTCTTAGAGAAAATAATTGCTTAACTAACACCTTTCGAAAAGTAATTCTCAAAATAAAATAACATTGTGAGCAATACATTCCCTATTTTAACCTTTGTCTTTGCGAAATAATGTAAAAATGAAACCAATTACGTATACTTCAGGCGATATATATATATATATATAGGAATATTTAATTTAAAAGGTGACTACTTACTGTTGTCTGATGCAATAAAAGAACTTTAGTTTAATAGTCAATTTTTCTAATATATATAATTTTGTTATGGATTTTATAAATCTTGGTTTTTGGTGAGGAAGACAGAAATACACTTTTTCTATTTTTCTTTTTCTTTTTCCTTTTAATGTTATTAGTAATTTTATGGGTTTTGGTATATAGTTACAGGAGTTATATATAAATATATCACAAAAACAAATAATTTTACAATTATTCATGAAGTATGATTAATTAGTGTTATATTAATATTTATTTCACAAAACAAAGGTTAAAATGGGGAATGCATAACTCAAAGTGTTATTGTGGGAATTACTTTTTCAATAGTGTTAGTTAGGCAATTATTTTCTGTAAGAGTATTATTTTGACAATTCACTCGTGGCCTTGTTTGTTGCAATATTGGCATATGACAGGCTCGCCAAAGTTGGAGTTAGAGTTTTGAAAAGCAGCATTAAGGAACCCCTAACCGCAGCTACGATAACTAAAGTAGTTGTAGGAAAATTAGTGTTTGAACTGGATTAAAACACCTTCATGGTAGAATTTGAGTTTGTGGATGAACAAGAAATTGATGCTCAAATATTATTTTCTTTTATAATTTATTTTAACAGATAGATAATAAGTATAATTAAATTGGTAATTTATTAAGGATAAAAGCATTAAACCCCATGTACTATGCTTCGATTGCTTTTTGCGCCCTATCCTTTTATTTTTCGCGACTTGCCCCCTGTACTATGGATGAATAAGCACTTTGCCCCCTGAGTTCGAATCCAACGGCAAAAAATGGTGACATGTATCCATATCCAACGGTGAAAAAATAACTTAGGAGGCAAAGTGTGTATTTATCCATAGTACAGGAAGCAAGTCGCAAAAAATAAATGATAGGGGGTAAAGTGCAACATGGGGTAATGGATAGGGGTTTAACGCTATTATCCCATTTATTAATTACTAATTACCTTTTGATGAAGGCTTGGTATCATCAGTTTTAAGCTAATTAGAATTCCATTCATCATGGAAACTTTTGTAATTGTGGGACACCTAATTACAAGTAATAGAATTCCAGTATAACGCGTTAACCTCACTTTTGCATTAGTCTATATAAGTGGTCGCTCTCCTCAAGGTTTTATATGACAGAAAAACAATTTCATAAGCACTTTCTTTTGCATAGAAAAACGTAAACGTTCTCTCTGCATAAAGTCCGTAGTAATTTGTGGTGGTAGAGTAAAGGCGCAGTTCGAGGTCACCGAAGCATTTCGTTCGTGCAAACTTAACAACTCGTTGTCGTCGTATCCTGTGAGACAGTCACTCACGTTTCTCAAGCACCGTCCGAGATGGCGAATCTGCTTTAAGGAAACTGTGATTCACTGCCTCGACATCTCTGCTTTCGTTTATTTTCTCGGTTAAGGTTTATTTAAATATCGCAGTAATTTATTGTAATTGCTTATTTGTATTCGTCCATAAATATTTATTTATTTCGTCTGTGTAATTAAATGTTCTTCCAGTACCCCTGTTGTACCTAAGACAATTCCCTAGTTATGAACCAACTATATGCAGTGTGCAATTACTACACAGAATTCTTAAGTTGTCAGTTATACCTCCTCTAGATCAGAATAACTTTAATTTTGCAAATTTCTAGCTTTTTCAGGAGAAAATAGTAGAAGATAGAATCCTCGCTCACAAGCTATGATGCACGGACACGGGCACGCAGACACAGACACAATACGATATGGACAAAGCGACACAATTTTTTTGAAAATTACAAGACACGACACGGCGGGGACACTTCTATTTTTTTATATTAAAAATATACAACATCATTAAAAAAATTCATAAATAATATTCGTAAGTCCAATTACAAATCCAATCCAAACATTTTTGAATTCAAAACTATACAACCAACTAATATTAAGTCTGAATAAAGTACTCATTGAAATTCAAGTCTCAATTCTAAGTATTAAACACAAAATAAGTAAAAGTACAAATTAGTCAAAGTGTTACATAATGCTCAAATAAGTAATTTTCGATTCATCAAGTCAGATTTGCAATTTTTATAATGTCAGCATCATCTAAGGAGTCAATTTCATTCTCCACCACATCACACATCATCGATTCCCCTAACATATGTTGTTGAGATTATGAAAGGTATCCCAAAAACTGTCAAAAAGAATGACATGGTGTCCCTTTTAATTTCTTTTAATTTAATTAAGACACGCCATGTTGCAAGTCTAACACGTGTCAAAGGTGTCGGTGTCTGACACGTATCGGACACAGACACGTGTGGTTTTTCATAGTGTTGGTGCATCATAGCTCACAAGTCACAACAACTACTCAACAGGTGAGAAAAACAAAGCTGAAAATGTAACACATAATAATATTTATGAACTTGACACGTGGATCAAAATTTTCATATGTTCCCTTACAAACACCGAACGTTTCTATCTTGAACTATGTCAAAATGAAACCTATAAGGCTATAAGTATGTTCAAGCTTCATTACAACTACAACTTTTCCGAAATTTTCAAAACATGTCAAAAGCTCTAAAAAATTTACAACGCATTTCTGATACACGGCAGAGCAAAACATACATTGAAACGGTAAATTACTCCATGAGTAACACATAATATTATCTCCATGTTCGAAAACAAATATAGTCTTTGCTCCTCTATGAACATAATAGAGTCTCTTGTTTTGGACCTCAGTTACTGACAGGCGTTGTCGCTCTTAGCCCACAAAGTGCCTGTTATGATTAAGTCTGCTTATGATCTGTACACAATAAAGCTACCACGACCCTATTGAATTGGCATGTATTAGTAATTAACAGCAATTTATCTTGCCATCATTGAAACTTCAAAGGTACTATTCACAGTTTATCTGCAATAGAAAAGAGGACACTTACTGAAGCATAGTCTATTCCAGGTTTAAGGAGCTAATCATGGTTATTTTACTTAATAATGAAGTTAAAAGTAAAATGTACAAGATTAGGAGAGACAAGAGTAACAGTAAAATTGAAAGAGCTTCTTCCATTAACTGAACTTCCAGAGTCGTGACAAAATTACAACCCCCATATCTAGTGTGTACAAAATTAGCACCATTGTATTGGAAAATTTTGGCGCCTGAAATAGGGGAAATCAATGAGGTACAAATTCCCTCATCTTAAAGTCTTCTTGTCCACATTTTTCTTCTGCAAAGCTCCTTTCAGCAGTAGGCAAAATACAAAACCAGCAGACTGCAGATTCTGTCTTCTTAAAAGACCTGCAAACTTCTTGTTTACTAGTTTCTTCCACTTTTTTTGCGGCACTTGTCGAAAAGTGGATTCTCAAGCAGTTCTTTAGCAGAAGGTCGCCGAACAGGGTTTGGATCCATCATTACCTGAATGTATGGGGATGAGTGACTTCTGATACAGACAAACTAAGCCCCAATTGAAACAAAGCAGTATCTTGTTTTCCATGTAACTATATAATAAATATAATCAGTTTGTACAAATTAAAGGATATAGAGAACAAGATGTACATAAATTGGCAGTACAAGTTTCCACATACTTTATTTTTGTCTTCTTAACTAGAGCTCCACTAGATGCTTTCAATTATAGTTCAAATCAAGGTGTTTCACAATTGTCAATTGAGATTAGAAAGGACCTCGGATAGTTGACAACACACATTTGGAAGATATAATAATGTATCATTTGCTAAGTCCTACATGCTTAAAGTGACATATTTCAGTCACTCCAACCTCAATATAGTTTGGGAATTTATATACAGTTTATTCCATCAAGTCTTCACAAAGAACACTATATTTCTAGGCACAATAGTCGTGATTGAGTGATCTCTTCTTATCATTAAGAAACATCGGTATACAACTCAGAATGTAGTTATCATGGCCAGATTATATCTTGATATGCTTGAGACGCATCAGAATACTTTGGGAAAGCTGCAAATTACAGAGAAAGGAAGACAAGCAAAGATGATCAAAAGCTTTAGTAACAAAAGTCAATGTACCTTTAGTAAATTCTGGAATGGCAACGAATGACCAGGAAGAAGAGGCAGTTTTCCTTCCCTGAGATTGAGAAAATGGGGCCCTGATTCAGGCAAGGGCGACCCTCTGACTAGCTCATAGATAGCAACTCCCAAGGAGAAGATATCAACTTTGTCTAAATTATCATACTGCTCATTCAGGATTTCTTGGGGCATATAGCGTGCATCCCCTTCTTCAATCGGAAGGCTTTTATCAAGAAGAGTTGCACAACCAAAATCTCCGAGCTTATAGACACCATCTTTTACATAAATATTATCTGGCTTTACATCCAGATGAGCTACCCCCCTCAGGTGTATAAATTGCAATGCCTTTGAAATCTGCAATTTTCTAGAGACATTTAATAAGAAATATCCTAAAATTGCAGCGGCCTGGTGTTCATAAAGTGAGCCATTTATTAGCTTTTTACTAAAGCATATTCTGTATTCTCCGCAATAAAAGCAGCATATGCCACTATTGGGCTGTTATCCTAAACTGAGGCAAGCCCCAGAAAATATCAAGTAAAGTGGCATAATGAAAACCTCAAAAGTCGAAAGGAGCAATCAACAAGAACGTCCAAGACATCCACCGGGAACACAATTCAAGAGCCACCACTAGGAATTTAAAGCACATCAAGAAGTCATAAATCCATTCAATCCTAACAACTTGTTCACAAAATCTCCAATCACAAAGACAAATTGAGAAACTATGTGAAAATAAGTTGTATATTTTCAGAGTCAAGAGCTTCATCTAGCAACTTCCTCAAGTGACAGGTAAGAGTTCCATGCAATGTGTGTTAGATAGTTACTTAGAAATGTGGTCTGACATTCTTAAGTTTAAATGTGTTAGGAGTATCATTCACCATACAACTGAGCTGTATTACCTTAGATACTAAAGAGCAGCCTTATAAATCTACGGGTAGCTCAAAGATGCGCAATACTGTGAAAATTTTATCACCTGGTACATCACTTTTAAAGCTTCGGCCTCTGTTGATAAGTTAGGCAGATTATTGATAGATAAGCTGTAATCACATAACTCCATCTGGATGTAGAGTTGCTCATTTTCAAACCAAGCAGAATAGTAGCCAACTACATTTTCATGGGAACCTGAAAAGAACAGTAAAATGAAAAGGACTCTCAGTTTAAGAATCTCAACCTTCTTCAAATGGTAATGAAAAAGGGTATGATATACAACAGACCTAAAGCTGCCAATGCTTGAACTTCCATCAACGCCTTACGCCTGTTATGATAAACTAATGAGTATGCTGCAGAAAAGAGAAGCTTTAAAAGAGGCAGCCGAAGAAAGAAACTAACCTTTCTGTATCCTGATGCAATTTCCTAATGCTATGCTTCACAGCATACATGCAACCGTCAATTCTTTTCAGTGCTTTGAAAACATGACTGAAATTTCCATTACCAATTTTCTGGAAAATAAAAATATCAATTAAAGCTAGATAGCCAGTTTTCAAATGTCAATATATTCATTAAGCTTTTTAGCTTTGGCAACACACCTCTATTTCCTGAAAATCTGTCCGGTAGCGTGAAAGGCCATCACCACCAATACCTACAGAGTAGAAACCTGGAGAAAACAAATTACAGATATAATGAGGACCTAAGATAGGTTGATCTTGTGATGAAGTAAAAAACAGTTTAACTTAATACTGCATTTCAGACACCGATCCGCTCCTCCAGAAAAAATTGAAGACCACTGAAGTTTATCACAAGATAAACTCACCTGCACATTTGGATCTTTGATTTCCAAAAGGATCAGCATCAAATTCTGATGCATCCTTAAGGTATGGGTTCTTGAGGCATGGAGGAGGCATGACTCTACACCGTAGAGCTACTGCAGATTGTGAAACATAACTGTGATTCTTTTGCAATTCAATTGCTTTTTCTGTCTTCATTTCATCTGTCTCGAAGGAATCAATAGCAAGTTCTGACAATGCTTGATGACCATTATTAGTTGATTCAACAAATGTTCCCAAGTTAACATCTGAGAGGAAAGCACACACAAGAATCAGAAAAAGTATGTGTAAATCACCAAAGGTAATAAACAGCAAGTGAGACATTTGGAAAGTTGAGTAGATATATCTATATTACTGATAAACAGGGGCGGCTGTGATATCCAATTACAACATCATGACTTGGAGTTATTTGCATGAAGTGTTTGTTGAAATTCCGAATCACATACTTGACATCTAGCTTGAGCAATTCATTACAGACGTATTCTCTAGGTCAGATATCAATCAAGCGGAACACTTGCTCACAAATTTAATTGGAAACATACAACAGATCAGGGGAAATTGAAACTAGAATCACGTAAAATGACTTGATATAAGAAAGTTATTTTAGCAGAGCATGAAATCACAATTACAAAGACAATGCCAAACAGCTAATAAGATTCGTTGGGATATGACACCTCCGTAGTTAAATTTCTCTGCATAAGACATAGAAAAGCATACTAGAATCTAATTTTTGCCAACATATTTGTTGCATACGTGCCCTAGTTGCAATATTTACTTCACTTAAGATGGTGTTCAACTACATTTTTGATCCAGATACTATTCTTATGGAGCAAGTCTCATGAGACGGAGAAAATAATAGTACCAAAACTAATACAACAGAAGAAGAAAAAATAGAGTTCTCTTACCCAATTTCTGCCTTTTGCTTTTGGTGGTTCTGATTTTCTCGGGTGACCTGGGACACGGGATATTATCCTACAGCACGAGTGCCCAATAAGTTCATCATGTTTGCAAATCAAAACATTACACGATACAGTCAAGACCCTAATTGACATCCAAAAACACTCTCACCCTCCGCCCCCACTCTCAGACGTGGTTTTAACGCATTATCGTCACATAATATTAGATAGATCATACAGCACTTAGCAAAGCAACGCCCTTTCAATTTTCCAATCAAATCCGAAGCTATCTAATTTACACAAATTAGGCGTGTGTACCTTATTCCAGTCTAAATTGTTTGTCATCACGGGCATCTCCGGAGTTATATAATCAGGAGTACTACAAAATTCAAAGAACAACAAAAAGCAGGTCAAGTACAAAAGTTGAAAAGAAATGAGATTATAAATTGATATTAATTTTTGTGTTTTTTCACCAGAAGAAATCTTGACTGAGGATGAAGTCTTTGTCGTCAACGGTATCAGAATCGAAATCCAAGGGCTCGGATTCGGAAGAATCCAGAAGCTTCTGGAAGCGGGAGGGTTTGGCGGATTGAAGAGAGACATGGTCCAGCTGTACCGTCAAGTGATTAGCGAGTGTGCCTTTCACCATTATGTTGTTAATTTTAGGATTCTTCGTGTAGCTGCTGCTGCTGCTGTTGTTCCTATTTGACTTGCTTCTCTTCATCAACCAAATTAAGACCTCTTTCTCTCTCTTCTCTCTTCTCTCTCTCTATTTGGGAGTGTGAAAATGAAATTTGAATTGGCGCGCGTTTGCCTGAGAGCGGGAGAATAGAGTGTGATTTTGAATTGGATTGGAACTGATGGGATCTTACACTTATATATTATTATATATATAAAAGAGGGAGGAGAAATAAGGTGGACTGGACGGGACTGCGTGCTGTGTAAGCTCTGTTCTGGAGGATGATGGGCCACAGACACACTTTAGCCAGCCCTCTTCCTTTTTTAAGCTTCGAATTCAAAACTGAGAGGAAAATATTGTTTCGTTTAGGACTGTGCTAACATAATCGAATCGATCGAATCGTTTTAAAATCGATTGATCCATCCAATTTGAAAATCGAGTCGAATTTTTGATTCAATTATTGATTGTCACGATAATCGAAACACACTTTGATTCGATTTTCCATTTTCGATTTTCGATTTTAGGGGTCGATCCCCAAATAGAATCGAAAATCGTAACTATTTTTAAATATTTTTTGAATATAGGTATAACACTTCAAATAATTTACTTTTTACTTTTTCATATTCGTTTTTGAAGAAAGAGGGAATGGAGGATGAATTCAATGATTTACTGAATATTTATGAATTCTAATGTATGACTTGACGTCTCTTATGTTTATTAATATTTGAATTTAATCTTCTATTCCTTGTGGATATTGTTGAATTTAGTAGAACTGTAGAAGTATCACTTTTGAATTGTGAATATTTTTACGATTGATGAATTAGAGGGCACACGTTATTATTGTAGTATTTCATGCATGTTTTTTCTAGTTCAAATATTAATTTTAACTGCTATATTGCTTTTCTTTTTACGAAATTTAAATCCAATAAATGTAAGACATATAATGGAAATCGAATCGGATCATTTCAAACGATTCGATTTATGGTTATCGTTTCTACATAACCAGAAGAATGATCCAAGCTAATTCGATCTATTCGATTCGATTTAATTGAAACGCACAACCCTAGTTTCGTTGATGGCTCTTGTCGTAGCTAAAAGTTAATATAACAAAACTAAAAGAGCTTCAATACAACAATTAAGTAATTTTAGAAATATGGTATTGTTATTTTTAAGATTTTGCTTAGTTAGATTCTCAAAGTTTCGTAAATAAAAAATGAAAAGTAATTTTTTTATAAAGCAATAGAGTTTGAGATTTTGTGCGCCTGTTTTGATATTATTTTGAGTATTTTGATAACAATGTATTCTTTCACAGTTGTCAAGTATTTAGATTTCAAAAGAGAAAAGATTAAACCACAATAGATGATTTAAACCTTTGTTTAAAACGGGGCGCTCAGGGCTTTTTTGACCCCAAAACACGTCAAGGCGGTCATTTGGGCCTTAACCTTCACGGGGCTTATGCCTCGTGATTTTGGACTTACGCCTGAGGCAGAAACTATGTCTTTTGCACCCCAAGCTATTGGGCTTATAAAAAAAATAACAAATAATGTTGATTTTGTTCACTTATTTATAATTTTTCTTCTTTACTTACCTTTCAAAATATATATTTGAAGAAAACTAACAAGTCTATTGCAACATATTTGATATACTTGTTGAATTATTCTCTAAATCTGAAAGTCGTCTTCCTTTTTAAATTAGTTTTATGATCATTATTTTGTGGATTTCTTTTTCGTTACTTATGTAGTGTTTTCTAGGGATAAGTTGAATGAAATTTATAAAGTATGTAAAGTATGATAGCTTTTTTTTAGTACTTTTCTAATTTTATACTGGTACAAATATTTCTTTTAATTTATTTCAAGAATATCTTAACTTATTCATTATATTCTTAATTATAATCTCTACTTTTATCATAAGTATATTTTTTATAAATTAAACATAAAAATTTGGAGGCTTATGCCTGGCTTCTGGGTCCACGAAACGCCTTTTAAAACATTGATTTAAACTAAATTTCGTCTGTCTTTGTATGAAAAAGAAGAGCTAGTGTAGGGAGGATTTCGACTTTTGTCCTCTAACTTGACCACGATTAGTAAATAGTCTTCTAACTTAGTAGAACATAAAATTAGTCTAATAATTTGGCAAAAAATTCAATTCGGTCTTCCAGGGCTAAAAATTACTTAACATCACCGGATTTTGGCACGTGGCCTCAAATTGGGGATTTAGGGCTTGGAATTGACACACATGCAAAGCCACCTAGAAAAACCCCGTTTTGCAATTTTGCCCAAAATTTTATGCGCTTTCCTCTCCTCTCATCACTTAACAACATTAAAAGAAAACATCTAACGCTCAGTTGCCATACACAATGGAAGTGAGAGAAATACATTATGAAAAAAAAAACCCTAGTTGCAAAAATTAGGGCTTTATCAGCTTGGAATCGAAGAATTCGGTAGATTTCCGAGCTCGAATGCATGGATCAGGGTTGAAGCAATCTCATTTCAAAAGCGCATTTGTGAGGACCGCGCCCCACGAGTCACAATCCGATCCGAGTTGGTCCGGTGTTGGTCACCTAACAAACTCAACTTAGACCGAACTGTAGTCCATAGGAAGGGGTCTCAGTGACCAGGATCAAGACCATAGCATTATAAAATAATTTTTCTTTAAATACAGCGGAAGTCTTTGGAATACAAATACATTTTACAATTTTAAAATGATGTAAATACAAAATCAAACACTTAACAACTTTTGCAAAGTTTCCAAAAGCGGACTTGTCGATCATTCGTTCCATCCGTGCTGCTATACCAATCTTACTCTAAGAAAGGGACATATAGAACAAAAGAGGAGTAAGCCTTTAATGACTTAGTGAAATTCTTAGATCACGACAATAACCAAACAGTAAATCAGAACAAAACGAACAAGAATGACCAGAATAGTTACATCTGCATCATTGAACTGAAATTAGAGTATTCAGAAGAACGAGAAAATGAACTTGTGCAATTACATATAACAGATCCAACCTTAGCTCCAAAATTCAACCGTATACCTCCCTACGAGGAGCTACCTCGCGACAGAACAGAAGACATGCTCGAGTACATGTCAGTCTAACACGCGGGTCACAGCCAACTCCTGACTGCAAGCGGCGCTTAGACAAAATGGGTATTAATCAGAATTACTTAAACCGACAGCCATTTGCTGCCCAGCAGTAAATCCTTTCAATCCCTGGGCCCAACTTCCCAAAGGCGTCCCAATGGGTGAAACATAATTATCAGATGAGCTAGTAATCCGGACAATATCCGTTGCTCGTTTTGAGCTACATAGGCCGAACATAGTTCGTTGCTCGTTGCACAATTCAAGAATTGATAGGGTGATCATGATATCAGGATAATTATGATTATGAAGAAAATTTCCTATTATGAATTAAATGAGATTTGATTTAACAATAGGAAAGAAAACCGATTATGTAAAGAATTAACGATTATCAATATAAAAACATTAAAATGGTGATAGAATGTTGCTCGTGATTTGAAACAAAGAATCACAATTGTTATGTCCAAGTTTCTCAGGGCCGGATGCCAAACAGGGTTTTGAACAAATCAGCAATCAAACCTCACCTTTTACCATACGGGAAATTCTTGATTAACGTCGATAATTGCAGAACCTTAAATAAATCAAAAAGATATAATCAATTGTTTGCTCACAAGTTTACAACAATAAACATATATTTCCAATATTTATCATATTTAAATAAGTTCAATTAAATATCTAATTATTGTTAATCTTAGATAAATCCCTTATTTCTATTTTAACTTTAACCATGACGTAAAATTATAAATAATGAGATTTACAATTTGAAAGTAACAAGTTGAAGACTAGATCAGTTACAAAATAATAATTGAAGTCTCCATTTCTAATTTATTAACAACATATTTGATATTAATATATACATATGCATCAATGCATATTTAAACCCTTTTTAAAACAATATTTCTTAACAATATTCTTGTAAATTACTTATTAAATAATAGTCTCAATCCAAAAATTTTACCATGATCTTAACATTGAACAAATACTTCAGTAAGCCCTTGAATAAAATCATATCATATATATAACTTTGGTAAAAACTAATTTTCTTATAGTTATTAGTATAAAATTACATAATATTGCATATATCACTAATAACAATTAAAATAAATTGTAAACATTTAGATCTAATTAAAATTAATGTTTTCAGAATACTTATCATGCTAATAAACTAGATTAGATGATTAGATCACAAGATAAACACAATACTTCAATTAAAGTTAAAGAAATTGAAAGATCAACCGTAAAACAAACTACATGTCTTCTAAATGTTGCAAAATCCATGAAAATTATTAAACATGATTATAAATTATGATCAACTGATCCAACATCATTATTATTATGTAATGAGTCCATATTAATGATCAATTTCATGATTTGTGTAGCTTTTGCAACATATATTGGTTAATCAAAATATTTATGCAAATATAAGGCAGAAAACTGTAGCAATCTTAGATTCACCTTCAATCGGACTTTCAAACGATATGATAATCTGAAATTGGTTGAGGGGTTCAATCTTACACATCCTGGAGAGTATGTAGTTTCAAAATCAGATCCATAGAACAAGGTTTGGTATTTTAAATAAATCATGAAAGATAGGAGCTGTTTTCGGATTTTTTGGACAGTGGTACGTATTTCTAATTTTTAGACTTCTCAAACGACTTTGGTTGAAGAAAATTTCTGAACATTAAAGTTAGACTACACAATAACCCGTATGTGGTAAAAATTTCAGAGAGAAACTCGAAGTTTTGATATGGTTTTCGGACTTCCAAAGTTTCTGTATCAAAACTGGCAGTTTTGATCAAACTCGGATTTTCAAGGACTATAAAGAAGGCTTAAAGGACTGAAACATTTTTTCTAGAAATTTAAACATCAAGAGGAAGAACTTTGCATAAGGAAAGGAGAGAAGATTCGGAGACGAGAGGTGTGTGAAAAATGTTGAAGAGAGCCTCCCTTTTATAGGTGAAAATGGGAGACAAAGAATTAATTACCATACCCTACCCATTTTTATTTTAATCCAAGCTAGGCCACCCTAATTATGATGAATTTTCCAGACATTATCTGACAGGATTTTATAAGAATAAAATATTAGAAATATCTAGCATAAAAGACAAAGCAAAATTACCTTTTTACAAATGTAAATGTAAATATGTGAAGATTTACCATTGTAAATGAATGCTTGGATATTTTGAAACTACAAGGGACCACTTTGAAATTTTTGATAACTCATTTGGTCTTAAAGAAAATATTTGTGGTCAATCATAAATTTTTCAAAAGGGGAAGGACTAAAATGTAACTTTTTCAAATCTTTTGGGGTAAAAATCATATTTTCAAAAAGTTCAAGGACTAAAATGAAAATTCAGAAATACTTTTATTTTCTTCCAAATTTCACGGGCGTTACAATCCTCCCTTCTTAAAAGAATCTGGTCCCCAGATTCATACCTGAATTATTTCGAAGGAAAATAAGAAATGCTTCCACCTTCCGTATCCGTACTCCAATGCTATATCCTCAAAGTTGTGATCCACCTAAAGCATATTCATAATCGAAACCTTTTGATTTTCAACTCTCAAATCATTGGTCAATAACATCTTAGTATCTAATGAAACCCAAAAATATCACCTTCACCTTTTCAAACTTACTACTATTTCGATCACAAAATAATCAATTTTCATTTCATCCCAAAATAATCAATTTTCATCTCAAATGATTCAAACCTAAGAACCCCAAGTAAATCACAATTTCTTCTGCAGTTTCGTAAAACTATTTTTTTTCCTCGAAACTCATAAAATTATTCAACCACCGTTATCATCCTTTTTCTCTTAACCGTCATGTCACTAATACGAATATCCCTAATTTGCTTAAATACTAAATCCCAAATATATCAACATGTCAAGGAATCGTTTAATCCAAAATTCAAAGTATTATTCTAAAGCCCAAAGTCTTTTATCAAATTTCTTTTCCCAAAATTCCAATCCTCATATTTGTTTCTAAAACCCAAATATATCTTAAATGTCTTTTCTCAAATTAAAGCCCAATATCAACTTCTTAAACCTAATAACATTTATATGAGGTTGGATAGTCTATCAATTGTCGAATATTACTATCTCTTTGTAATCCACCTAAAATCGATCTTTTGAGCCCAATCACAACTCATGAGTCCACAAGAGAAATATTTCCACTTATTCCCTCAAATTAAATTTCATCCGTCAACATCAATACTTAAGTAAGATCGTAAAGCCCTTTCGTTGGAAGAAGAAAATTAATACTTTTAACGGTTTGAAGAGAACATATGCAAATCAAAACGTGATTGACATCATGAGTACAAAGCATAAAATTTCAATAGATGTTGAGCTTGTTGGAGTCGAACCTTTCAATTTTTAAACACGGAAATAACACAAAATACAAAAGTAATTTAAAATAAGACCATTGTCATTCAAAATGCAATATTACAACTTTATCTAAAGAACCAAATTCAATACGAGAGCGAAAACTAGAATGGGTGTTACTAAATACAAAAGCAACTTCGTTTGGTGTTTCTTCATTATTTACCAAAAAAATAAAATGACAAATAACTAAAATTACAACAATTAATAAGAAAACAAGAGAAGATCTCATTATTTTCGGTAGAGAGGGATAAGAAAAGATGAGTGTGAGTTTTGTGGGGTAAAATTTTCAATTTATAGAAGAGTGTTTGGCCAATATAGCCGTTTATAGCCGTTGCTAGTGGGGAAAAAATTAAAATTTTGAATTTTTTTTTTTTTAACGGTATGGTGAACCGAAAAAAAAATACAATTTTAATGAGAAAATTATTTATTCATGTATGAAAGCATTTATCTTATAAAATGCAATTTCTTGTTTCAAATAATAATATGACATAAATAGGTAAGGAAAACTATTTGTATGCAAATCTTTGAAATAATCGAGAGACGGTAAAAACTTTCTACTAAGGCCTTTGCACCATTGATTGGTTACAAAGATTCTAAATTCAATATTTGAATCAATGACAGAAATAATCAAAATATACCCCGATATGGAAAATATGCGATTAAGATTATATATTTTCATGTGAAGATCCTTTTGAGAATAAAATACGAAGAATAATCATATAAGCGGAGATTTTCACTGTTCATTTCTAAACTTGATGAAATAATTTTGGAATACTATGCACAATATTTTAAAAGGAATTTATGAATGTAGACATAAATTTTTATTTATCAAAGTTTAAGATGTGAATACGCGATCACATAAAAATGATGTGAATCGTTTTTCCTTAGTTAAGAAATAAGGTCTAGACGCAAAATATCTGCACTAGATAGAATTGAAACACGAAAGACAGATTGCTCAAGAAGCCATTTAAAAAAAATATCAATTTAAAAGAAAATCATCTTTCTAATGCTTTCTCGGTACGCTAGCTTTCTCGACACGCTTACTTAAATTTTCTTATAAATAGTATTTACGTACCAGCAAGGTCACAACAAAACACAAGCACAAATACACAAACAATATTAAGAGGAAGAAAAGAAATCGAGATGGAGAAATCATCAACCAGAAGATTCCAGACTATTTGTGTCTTTGGCGGTTCAAGTTTTGGAAAAGATCCAGAGTTTATAAGAGAAGCGTGCAATCTTGGAAATATTTTGGCTACAAAGAAAATCAAGTTAGTGTATGGAGAAAAATCAGGATTAATGGAGTGTGTGGTGAAGAGTGCACTTTCGATTGAAGGTAAGGTCTTAGGAATCATACCAAAGAATTTAGCTGACGTGAATCCAAGAGGTCCAATTTTAGGTGATGAAATTAAGGTACCTAGCATGCATGACCAAATGACAGCTATGTTTTACAATGCAGATGCTTTCATAGCACTACCTGGAGGTCTAGAAACACTTGAAGGAATATTTTCTGCAAGTTCATGGGCTCAGTTAAACATGGATCAGAAACCCGTTGGATTGTTAAACGTAAACAATTTTTATGATAACCTATACATATTCTTACATGATTGTTGTACTCATGGATTTGTCAAGCCGATGGCTTGTGCACAGATATTTGCAGGTAAAAGTGCTAAAGAGTTAATAGACAAGATGGAAGCTTGTGTACCTTTCTCAGATTCGACATCAACAAAGCAAGAAGGTGGTGCTAGCAGCAGTAAGAAACGTGGAATTGATACGACACTCAAGTTGTCACTCTTTAATTTTAGAAATAAATCGTCAATCGAAAATCCCTTTATGTAATAAATTTTTTGTTTATCAATAAAGTAGTTTAGTCAAAATCTTTTCTTTTGTAAAGATTTATTTTAATTTTAAGCCCAAAGCTGTGATACCATACTGTGAGGACCGCGCCCCACGAGTCACAATCCAATCCGAGTTGGTCCGGTGTTGGTCACCTAACAAACTCAACTTAGACCGAACTGTAGCCCATAGGAAGGGGTCTCAGTGACCAGGATCAAGACCATAGCATTATAAAATAATTTTTCTTTAAATACAGCGGAAGTCTTTGGAATACAAATACATTTTACAATTTTAAAATGATGTAAATACAAAATCAAACACTTAACAACTTTTGCAAAGTTTCCAAAAGCGGACTTTTCGATCATTCGTTCCATCTGTGCTGCTATACCAATCTTACTCTAAGAAAGGGACATATAGAACAAAAGAGGAGTAAGTCTTTAATGACTTAGTGAAATTCTTAGATCACGACAATAACCAAATAGTAAATCAGAACAAAACGAACAAGAATGACCAGAATAGTTACATCTGCATCATTGAACTGAAATTAGAGTATTCAGAAGAACGAGAAAATGAACTTGTGCAATTACATATAACAGATCCAACCTTAGCTCCAAAATTCAACCGTATACCTCCCTACGAGGAGCTACCTCGCGACAGAACAGAAGACATGCTCGAGTACATGCCAGTCTAACACGCGGGTCACAGCCAACTCCTGACTGCAAGCGGCGCTTAGACAAAATGGGTATTAATCAGAATTACTTAAACCGACAGCCCTTTGCTGCCCAGCAGTAAATCCTTTCAATCCCTGGGCCCAACTTCCCAAAGGCGTCCCAATGGGTGAAACATAATTATCAGATGAGCTAGTAATCCGGACAATATCCGTTGCTCGTTTTGAGCTACATAGGCCGAACATAGTTCGTTGCTCGTTGCACAATTCAAGAATCGATAGGGTGATCATGATACCAGGATAATTATGATTATGAAGAAAATTTCCGATTATGAATTAAATGAGATTTGATTTAACAATAGGAAAGAAAACCGATTATGTAAAGAATTAACGATTATCAATATAAAAACATTAAAATGGTGATAGAATGTTGCTCGTGATTCGAAACAAAGAATCACAATTGTTATGTCCAAGTTTCTCAGGGCCGGATGCCAAACAGGGTTTTGAACAAATCAGAAATCAAACCTCACCTTTTACCGTACGGGAAATTCTTGATTAACGTCGATAATTGCAGAACCTTAAATAAATCAAAAAGATATAATCAATTGTTTGCTCACAAGTTTACAACAATAAACATATATTTCCAATATTTATCATATTTAAATAAGTTCAATTAAATATCTAATTATTGTTAATCTTAGATAAATCCCTTATTTCTATTTTAACTTTAACCATGACGTAAAATTATAAATAATGAGATTTACAATTTGAAAGTAACAAGTTGAAGACTAGATCAGTTACAAAATAATAATTGAAGTCTCCATTTCTAATTTATTAACAACATATTTGATATTAATATATACATATGCATCAATGCATATTTAAACCCTTTTTAAAACAATATTTCTTAACAATATTCTTGTAAATTACTTATTAAATAATAGTCTCAATCCAAAAATTTTACCATGATCTTAACATTGAACAAATACTTCAGTAAGCCCTTGAATAAAATCATATCATATATATATAACTTTGGTAAAAACTAATTTTCTTATAGTTATTAGTATAAAATTACATAATATTGCATATATCACTAATAACAATTAAAATAAATTGTAAACATTTAGATCTAATTAAAATTAATGTTTTCAGAATACTTATCATGCTAATAAACTAGATTAGATGATTAGATCACAAGATAAACACAATACTTCAATTAAAGTTAAAGAAATTGAAAGATCAACCGTAAAACAAACTACATGTCTTCTAAATGTTGCAAAATCCATGAAAATTATTAAACATGATTATAAATTATGATCAACTGATCCAACATCATTATTATTATGTAATGAGTCCATATTAATGATCAATTTCATGATTTGTGTAGCTTTTGCAACATATATTGGTTAATCAAAATATTTATGCAAATATAAGGCAGAAAACTGTAGCAATCTTAGATTCACCTTCAATCGGACTTTCAAACGATATGATAATCTGAAATTGGTTGAGGGGTTCAATCTTACACATCCTGGAGAGTATGTAGTTTCAAAATCAGATCCATAGAACAAGTTTTGGTATTTTAAATAAATCATGAAAGATAGGAGCTGTTTTCGAATTTTTTGGACAGTGGTACGTATTTCTAATTTTTAGACTTCTCAAACGACTTTGGTTGAAGAAAGTTTCTGAACATTAAAGTTAGACTACACAATAACCCGTATGTGGTAAAAATTTCAGAGAGAAAATCGAAGTTTTGATATGGTTTTCGGACTTCCAAAGTTTCTGTATCAAAACTGGCAGTTTTGATCAAACTCGGTTTTGAGGATTTTCAAGGACTATAAAGAAGGCTTAAAGGACTGAAACATTTGTTCTAGAAATCTAAACATCAAGAGGTAGAATTGTGCAGAAGGAAAGAAGAGAAGATTCAGAGAAGAGAGGTGTGTGAAAAATGTTGAAGAGAGCCTCCCTTTTATAGGTGAAAATGGGAGACAAAGAATTAATTACCATACCCTACCCATTTTTATTTTAATCCAAGCTAGGCCACCCTAATTATGATGAATTTTCTAGACATTATCTGATAGGATTTTATAAGAATAAAATATTAGAAATATCTAGCATAAAAGACAAAGCAAAATTACCTTTTTACAAATGTAAATGTAAATATGTGAAGATTTACCATTGTAAATGAATGCTTGGATATTTTGAAACTACAAGGGACCACTTTGAAAGTTTTGATAACTCATTTGGTCTTAAAGAAAATATTTGTGGTCAATCATAAATTTTTCAAAAGGGGAAGGACTAAATTGTAACTTTTTCAAATCTTTTGGGGTAAAAATCATATTTTCAAAAAGTTCAAGGACTAAAATGAAAATTCAAAAATACCCTTATTTTCTTCCAAATTTCAGGGGCGTTACAGCATTAGGGATTTGAGTTGAAGCTGATTCGTATTTGGTAAGCCCATGCCTCCTATTACTTTTAATTGTGCGAGTTTCTCCGAATTGAACGACTATCATTCTATAATTTCGCAATTAGGGTTAGGGTTTATGGTCATTTAGGTGTTGAAGATGATGAACAGTACAAATTACTTTGTAATTAAAAAAAAAAATATTTGTTACAGGGTTTTGTTCAATATTATGTTGCCTTTTTTTGTTATGGGTTATTTGTGGAATTAGAAGATTTGAAATTAGTAAAGGTTTTCTGCATATTACCATAGTTTAGTGCATTAAGTTGTTTTAGTTTTTCATAAGTGTTTTTTGTTATCGTTCACTTAAGAATGTCAAGGAACTCATAATCTAACCCAAGCCAAGAGTTTTACGAGCACTATGGAGATCTTCTTCCATGTGTGAGATGTAACTGTGGTCATTTATTGGAACCATGTACCCCATGGAGTTTGCTAGATCCCAGACAAAGATATCATTAATGCCCAAACTATGGAGTGTGCTACTTTTTATTTTTTTAGTATCTTATGCTAGTACAATTTATATTTTAATTGTTTGTTTAGTGCAGGGGCGATGTCGCTTCAAGGAATGGATAGACCCAAGAAATGTGTCATCGATCAACAAAGATCATTCCTTAGTTGATAAGGAGACTAAGAGAAAGAAGATCAGAACTTAAAAAGCAAATAACCAGCTAGCGGTGGAGAAGAAGAAATTTGAAGAGGTTGCTAGTAAATCAAAGTTTGCAAAATGAAGTCCAAATGTTTGTTTTTCCTACTCCTCGTGGCGTGCATGATTATAGATGTGAGATGCTATAAATCAACTCCTACCAAACAATATGGGAATTGAGGTTTCGTTTTAATGTAGCAATCCAGATTAATTATAGTTTTGTTATTGTTAGGTGATGTTGTAAGGTTAAACTTGAATTATTTCTAAGTTAAATTGTGTTATATGTTAGCATGGTTTGTGTTATAAGATTTAGTAGGTTTAATGTGTTATGGTTGTAATGGTTAGTGACTTTATTAGTAACTCTCAAAGGTCATTGTAATGTTTGTCGATGGTGGTGTGGTTTAGTTTTTTGTGCCATATCTTTCTGATGTATTTTGATTTAACAAATACCTAGAGTGGCGTGCATTATTTCCCTAGCATGGATATCAAAAATATAAGTTGCTTATATAAACCACAAAATAGTCAAAGAAAAAACCTACATGTACTACATTCAATACCACTCACATGCTTATGTAATCTACCCAGCAAAAATACAAGTAACCAAAATCAACATAGTTTGCCATCCAAAATGTCACGTGCATTTCATTTCCAAAAAGTAAGATACATAGATCATAAAAAAAACATGTCACCAAAACATCATCAACAAATGACTGGTTCATCATTCAAGTGCCATGACAAAACATGAAAGTAAAATTCACACAAAACATGTCCAATCTTAACCATGGCAAAATATATGAACTACATAAACGAACACGTTTATAAACACCACAATTGACATTTAGTGCTCTTCCCTTCCTTGGATTCTTAACATATTTTGGATCCAGAATACTAACTAGCATAGAACAATCCCCATATTAATCTTTTAAATTTTGCGCCTATTAGTGTTTGAACCAGTGTAGAAAAGAACATTCATTCATTTCTTTCTTCCCCGTCGACCACGACGACTAAAACGACTAAAAAAAACAGACCCGGAAGGCGAATAGTCGATGATGGGAATTTGGGAAAGTCGGGGCAATTGGGTGTCTTCATTCAAGCGACGGTACAGAAAAAGAAAGAAATGAAGTGAGAGGCTGGGGGTTGGGGGCCAGGGAAAAGAGTCGAGTTGGTCAGGCTCGACAATCTGGAGAAGCAAAACAAAATCCAGATTTGGCTGAAAAAGAAGCAAGGCTATGGATACCATGACCGATCACCATCGATAAAGAAAAATCCTTTTAAATCACTTTGGGTCAGCGGGGCCTTTGATCATCCAAAATACGCGGGGTTGTAAATGGCCTAGCCTTCCACTCCTTCAGAAACGAAGTTATTTAAGTTCTTTTTCCAAAAGAAGTCCTGCTCTGACGACCTGACGAGTCATTTACTTAAAAGGACCCTCCCTACAGTGCGCTCTTCCTTGAATTATTCGGTCATGCAATACTTATTGAATACCAAGAACGAAATGCATTTCAATCCCATCATAGTTCTCAATCATTTCGTGGCACCGGGCGTGGCTGAACCATCTACGAGTGGGAGAGCTAATGCACAGGAAAGAAACTTAGATAAGAGAATACATTCTCGCGTCACTTTTTTTGTAGAAAGCTCGACCAGCGAGAAAAAGTGTTTGGTCGAAGGCAACAAGAGGTTGACCTACTTCATTCGCCAAGCGAATGATCTTCGCTTCGCTGGAACAACAAAAACTACCATCTCGCTGTTTTCTTTCTTCGGTGCTACCTTTTTTTTCAAGGGATGGGGTTGGGATGTATAATAACCTTTTCTTTTTTTAAAACAAAATGTCCGGGAAAAACTCCTTGGTCAATTAAGAAGGAAATGTTGGAAACTCATGGCTAAGGATAAGGTAGTGGAATTGATAGTGAAATTCATAGACCTAGGTAGGATAGGAGAATTGGTAAATGGAATAAAGATGATGATAGAGATCATACTGAGAAATAGAATAATTCCATACGTGTACAACTCTTATTTGAACGCAGTGAAAAAATGCGATATTTGTTGTCTAATAGAACAAACACTAATACTTTAATTGAATCGGTCAAGATCAAATCTGATTATCAAAGTTCTTCTCCGATTGCTCAAGACATCTCTTTTCAACTCAGGACCAAAAGAAGATCATTTCTTTCCATTTTTAGCCAAATAGTAAGAAGATTCCATTAGTAATAGAAAAGGAAGTTACGGGGATCCGTACATGTTGTTCAGGTTGATCAGAAGGTGTAGAAATAGCTAGAACTGAATGCGAAAAGTATGGAAAAACATCTCATAATGTATTTAACCAGAAAATCGATTATGCTCCTGGGGAAGTATCTACTCGTTACGGAATCTTAGGTGTCAAAGTGTGGATTTCATATAGTCAAAAAAGAAAGGGGCGTGTTATATCCAAAACGTATGAAATATAATAAATATCGTAAAGGCAGATGTAGTAGGGGTTGCAAACTGGACGGTACACAACTTGGTTTTGGAAGATATGGTACTAAAAGTTGTAGAGCATGTCGTCTTTCATATCGAGCCATTGAAGCAGTGCGTCGGGTTGTAATCGGACACTTCCATCATGCTTTGAGCAGACAATTCCAAAGAAATGGTATGATATTGGTAAGAGTTCTCGCGAATATCCCTATTACGGAATGGGAAGAGGAAAAGGTAATCCTACGGCTTGGATTACTTGTGTGTCCACGGGACAAATCCTATTTGAAATGGATGGTGTGAGTTTGTCAAATTCTCGACAAACTGCTACATTATCGGCGCATAAACTATGTTTGTCAACCAAGTTTGTTCAGTGGTCGTAAGCTAATTAGTTAGTGGGGAAAAATCGGGCCAGGATTCAAAAGAATTCGACAAAGTCTTTCTTTCTGAACGACGGAAGTGACTACTTTTGTATACTAGCTATTTTAAGATCTACCTTATCTTGCTTATTTTAGCAAAAGGCGATCCATTATCGGTTGTAGTTTGATTGATCTATCAGGCGAGGCTTCCATAAATGAGAGAAAAGGGGAGTGCGTAAGCGGGCCCCTTTGCTTTAGTCTAAGTCTTCATTCTTTCAGCTATAGTCGTAGAGCGAGGTAATAGGGATGCAGGCTTTTCCACCTGCTCCGATGCCCTTCGCCCCTATCTTTCTCTGTTTTGGTAGATTGACCGGATATTTCCTTTAACTGATTTCCCTTCTTTTTACCGGTAGATCTATATGCATATAGTTGTAGATGTCTTTCCCTTATCTTTCCTTAGAGCTCTTTTCTGGAAGTGATTGACCACCACCGGCGGATGGGCAGTCTGCGGGTGATAGAAAGAGGAGAGGAAATTCAACTTAAAGGAAATTGAAGAAGGCGCGTTATCGTAAAGGCTGATGAAAGCCCTTACAATAAAAAAATTAAATATGCACATGACTAAATGCATTGTAGTATCTTTCATTATAGATAAACTTCTACCTTCATGGAATGATTACAAGAAGAGTTTATGGCATAAAAAGGAAGACATTACTGTCAGTGAATTGAATTCTTACTTTTGCATTGAACAATCTAGAATGTAGGAAAAACATGAACTACAAGTTGGTGGCTCCTCTTTGTTGCACATGGTAGAAGAAAATAAAGAAACGGTCCCAACACTTCGAAAAAAACAATGGAAATCAGAAAAGGACGGAGAAATTCACTAAGAACCAAAAGAATGAGAATAAAACAAGAAAGGGGCTAGTGGGCATTGTGAGGTGTCAGGACATGTCAAGAAAGAATTTTTGAAGAAAGAATAGAATCAACGTAATATTATTGAAAAAAGTTGTTGCTATAATTTTTGAAGCAAATATGATACAAGATGATAGTTCTTGAAGGATTAACTACGACGCGACAAGGCACATGCGCAAAGACATAAAATGCTCAACACTTATGAGTCGTTTATTCATGAAAGCGGTGTCTTGTACATGGGCAACTCGTCATTGATTGTTGTGAAAGGAAAAAGAACCACGGGCTTGAAACTCACTTCTTGAGACATGCAAGTGTCTCGACGTGATTTGAAACTTAACTCGTCGATAGTGTTGTGTCTCGACATGCAAGTGTGACATAACTTATAATCATTTCATTTTTGTGTTACTAAAAACCTTTAACAAAATTCTCTAGACATTCATGATTTCGTCATAATTTTTATTTTTTCTAGAGTATAAATCCTCTAAACGAAGTATATGATTTAATTTGAAACATTGGATAAAACTCTAAATCACAAGTCGAGAGTGATTGAAAACCATCTAAAAGCTATAATAATGTTTTTTTTTTTTTTTTATATATAGTTAAGTGCTTAACCACAATATATTTAATTTATATATTATCTTTATCCAATTACATAACCACGAGAAATACTTAAAAGTAAAAAAAGTCTTATATTTAGTTTAACACCAATTTCTTTTTGGATAATATGACTTGAATTTATACGTGAATTTCTATGTATAATACCACGAGTTTCGTCGCAAGACACAATCATATACGTGAACTTCTCTGTATAATTTTTGAATAATGTTATTTATTATTGTAGATTATATGTGGTAATATGACTTGATATTTACCTATATACATAGGCTCTGGTATTATTAGAATTTATTGAAAAAACATCAATTCTTTACTTATTGGCATTTTATCTTTCAGTATCCTAATTCAATCAATTTAAGTTCACAAATCGTCAAGCAAATTATATAAGTCAACATTATATGAAACTATAACAACCAACAACAACCAAGCCTATAATCTCAATTAATTGAGGTAGGCTATATGAGACAAATAAGAATCACATATAGTCAGCTACATGAATTCTCCTCTTCCACTCGCTCATGTTGAGTAAAATGTCTTCACTTAGACTTCTAACCTTCATGTCATTTTGTACACTTCTATCCATGTTTTCTTCATTCGTCCTTGTCCTCTATTTGTTTTCTCTAGGTCCAGCATCTCTACACATCTTACCGGTGCTTCAATAGGTCTTCGTTTTACGTATGTGCCATCATAAGCATTTTTTTTTGAATCTTCTCGACAATGGGATCCATGTATAATTTCTTTCGAATGTCTGCATTTCTTACCTATCTCTTCTCGTGAAACCACACATCCAATGTAACATACGCATTTCAGCTACACTCATTATGTGCGGGAATTGTCTTGATGATCCAACATTCTGAGCTAACAAAGCAGGCCTAATAACAGTCCGATAAAACTTTCAAAGAAAAGTTACAGTCGCACAAAGTCGCTGTAGCGCTATTTCATTTCATCCAGCTAACTTGAATGCGATGGTTGACATCACTATCTATTTTTCCATTGTGTTAGAGTATAGACCATAAATACCAAAATTGGGTGCTTCTCGGTATCTCTTGCCCATCCAATGTTACAGTACTAGATCAAAGAACTTTTGTTTACTAAATTTGCACTCAAGGTACTCTGATTTTGTTCAACTTGATCGAAATAATAAACTAAAAACATAAATTCTTTTTAAAGAGTATTACATAGGTAAAAGATAGAAATAAACTTGGCGGTGTGTACGATTTTACTAAAAGTATATTTGTATGATTTAACTGTAACATATTTACAAAACAAACCACCATAATCTAAAAAACATATTACTTGATACAGGGAGCTTCATTTTTCATGTGGCTCTTAAGTTTTTGTAATGGTATTTTTTATGTGCACCTAAAGCTTGTTTACAACTAAACTCTTTTGAGACAAAAGTTAGACCAACTATTATCTGCATGAGTCTTGGACATCACATTTATCTCAACCAATCTTTGTTAGTATTTTCTTGCTTTAATTATAACTCTTACATTATTCTGCAACTAATTTTTGATCTAGGTACTTTACGTACAAAATATGTCTTACGCATAAAGCATAATGGCAGACGAGTTTGTGAAATTCTGAAAATGTAAGAGAAATGTAATTCAGAATGATAAAACAGAAATAGAAAATTACAACAGATTATGTACATTTTTTGCCAAAAGCAGAGATTTTGGTAGATGAAAAATTATTAAGAAATAATAGTAAAATGGATAAAACATATTAAGTAATTGATAAGAGAGAACTGAGAGCCTATGACGTAGTACAATAGGGTTCGTTCATTCTCATAAATTGTGAGTAAACTTTGTAAGATATATCGTTCATTCTCATAAATTGTGAGTAAACTTTGTAAGATATATATATATATAATCAATTAGCTTCTATGTACCTTGACAGGTCAAAAACTCTAGAATATATCCCAATTAATTGATTTTGCAACAAGTCAAGAATTAGAGGTGTTAATATCAATCCTAAACCTATATACCCGTCCAACCAACTAACATAAATGGGTCATGAATTGACCCATAACATAAATAGGTTTACATGAATGACATGTTGACTACTCGATATTAAAATGAGTGATAAGTGTGTATCTATAGGGACACATTAACTATATCTTTATGAAAAGAATAAAACTTAAAAAACGCACACTACAGATAAAACACATTACACCTATTACTTTAAAAAGCACATATTGCACTTGAATCACTTAAAAAATACATTGTACCTAAATCACCCAAGAGAATCGACACTATTCCTAAGTTACCTTAAAAAAACACACACAATACGTAAATAACCTTAAAAACAAACTTACAACACCTAAATGACCTAAAATTATCACACACCACACATAAATCACCTAATCACATACCAATACCTAAAAAGAAAAAGCAGAACCTAAAACACGTAGCACACCTAACCGACCAAAAATTGTGCATTGTACCTAAAAAAATATGACACGTAATTCAGCAAAAAAAAAAAAAAAAAAACACTCACACACACACTACACCTGGAAAGCAATTTATCTAAAAGCGTAAAAGATATACATTGCACCCTAAAACTGACATACAACAACAAAATTTCCTTAAAAATAAACAGTATACCTGATTACATGAAATATCACACGGTACACCTAAAATACACACATCACACCTAACTCACCTATAAAACATACATGATGCCCAAATCACCTAAAAAGATTCACATGACTTCTAAAAAACACACACGCACGAGAGATATAAGCTATACATGCACTATGCCTTAAAAACCTAAAAACATACCCTACACGTAAATAGTAGGAAAAAGAATTGGTTCAATCTGATCAGGTTCGGATTTAACCTAATTGTTTTGGTTCTCATGGTTCCAAATCCGTAATAAATTTGTGGACCCGTTTGATTTTTCTAAATATCCCTCTTATCTTGTGATAGATTCATATTAATTCATAATAAATTCATAGTATTATTTTAAATTTGACGAGATAAAAGTCAACCTTATTCGTTTCTAATATACCCACCTGCCTAATACAATAAATATCGTTAAAAAGTTGACACCATAGTTAATCACCTACTAAGAAACCCACTACACGTAAATCGAAAAAATAAACATACAGTGCACCTGAAACATACACTAAATTTAAATTGCCTAAGAACAATACTACACTAAAAACACACACTAGAAACAAATTGCCTAAAACACACATTACTCGTAAAATGGACACCATACATAAATCACCTGAACAAAACCTTCTACATCTAAAATATACACTAGACGTAAACCACCCAAAATATACACTAAACTTAAAATACTTAACAAAAAATAATAAACTTAAACCTAATGTAAACACTTGAGAAAGATCACCTAACTAGATAAATATAGAGGTAAATCATCTAAAAAATATGCACAATATTTTAAACACAAAATACAAGTAAATCACCCAAAACTCACATTGCAACTAAACATGACCATTTGGTTAAATAATTGTTTATTTTAGATATGGACACCGGAAAAAATAAATAAATGAGCCTTATATTCTATTTTTCTTAGAAAAATATTGAAACATTCATACAACTCTTATGCGGAAATTTTTCAAAACTGGTCCTCTAAAATGACAACTTTTCAAACCAGGTCCCCCAAAACTGCCGAGGGTCAAATTCAGTCCTATAAAGTGCAACACCAACCAATTTGTGTCCTCTAGTGCCTGATTTCGAGCAAATATTGGATGGTGTCTTCTATTTTGAGCCCAAATTAGACATGTGGCGTGCACATGAATGGTTAATTTCCTTTTCTTTTTTTATTTACACACCGAATTTCATCTTTAGAACTTTACCAAGTCTTTTCTCTAAAGTAAATCCTTTTCAAACCAGGTCTGCTAAAATGGCAAAGGCCAATTTGAGTCCTATAAAGTGAAAAATAAATCAATTTGGTTCCCAAAGCTAGAATGAATAGTTAGACCAAATATTGAACGGGGTCTTCGATTTTAAACTAAATTGGACATGTGAAGATCACGTTTCTATTTAATTTTAAGTTTTTTATTTACACACCTAATATTACAAGTATCCACATTACACCCCAATTTGCTTTTTAAAAATGGAAAATACAATCTCACAGGTTTCTAATATGTCAAAGTTAGTTCTAAAAAGTTTAGGCCTTTATAATTGTCGTTATTATGGGAATTTAAATTACACAAATATTGTTATATTTACTTTGAGATTTTAAATTAATATTCTAAAAATATTGGGTTATAAGGAAATGAAAAGAAAATAAATGCTTGAAGATTCTTAGCTTGAAATGATGTCTTATTGTTGGTGATATAGGTACGGGGTTAGGGGAGGGGGTTTAAAGTTGAAGAGAACCTAGTTTTTGCAAAGAAATAAATTAAAGCTAATATATACATATGTCGAAATATATTCTCAATTCAAGCTCTTGATACCAATGTAATTGAAAACGTCTTTTTTTCTTCAAAATGTCATTGTTTTAAATTTTTGGGGTGTAAATATAAATTATTGAAAGATTTGGTATGTAAAAAAATATCTAGAAATAAAGTGGTCACTTACACACATTGACTATGGTACCAGAGGAGCCATATAGGTTTATTTTACCTTTATACGGGTCAAATTGGACCGTCCCACTTCGGGGGACCTGTTTTGAAAAGCTGACACTTTCGAGGACCAACTTTGGAAAAACTTTGATTTTATGTTGAGGCACCTAATTAATATATTTCTCTAAACTTATCTATATATACCGCTCATTTCTAATGTAGTGGGAGTTTAATACTCGAAACCCTATTCCTCCTAGATTTAAAAAAAAAAAGGAAATCTTTGGATATTGTTCGAAGCACACCATGGAAGCGGCCCAAACTCAAAAGCGGTACATCTGCAACAAATGCAACAAAGCTTTTCCGTCCCTCTATGCGTTGGGCGGTCACATGTCCAACCACAAAAGAGAAGAAAAAAAGTCGCAACGTGCCAACGATCCAGTTTTGCCAACAATTGCGCACAATAGAAACAATGTTCCAATAATTTTTGATTGCCAGTGGTGCAGAAGGACCTTTCCCGATCGGCAAAGTTTAGTAACACGCACTCGGTTCTGTCTCATGAAGGAAGAAGTGACTAATGAGACAGTAAATCCGCGTGTGGTTGTCCCAAATTTGGATGAAAATGCGATAGTTCATGATTTTGATCAGAATGAAATTGTCTAGGATTTAAACCTGAACGAGGTAACATCGAATGTTCTTTAGGCCAGAGAAAGTTCTTAGTCTGAACTGGCGTTGATGATTCATTGGTGGTTTATGATTTCTTTTTGATTTCTTTTTCTAATTTTTAAAAGTTTGCTTTGATGTTCTATTTAAATTATATCCATTTGAATAAACTTTTGTAATGATCAAATATATTTGTATTATTGGTTTAATCTTTCTATAAGTGATAGATCTTAAAATTTTAAAAAGAAATTAATTAATTGATAAAAAAATTGATATTAACACAAAACTACCTAAAATTGAATGACTAAAACTTCAAAAAATGTGAAATACAAATTGAAATTCTAGAATGTATCTTGTCACATAGGTCTGACATAACTCATATTCATTTCATGTTCGTGTTACTAAAACTTTAAACACGATTTTCTAAATATTAAGGATCTTACGTCATAATTTCAACGTCATAATTTAATTTTACTTTAATTGGAAGAAACTTTAAATCAAGTTACGAGTGATTGAAACACCATCTGAAAGTTGTAACGTTTTTTTATGTAAAGTGCTTACAATTTGACAAACATGATTTTATTAATTTTCTTATAAATTGATTATAATATCGTTAATTCATATATTATTTTTGTAAAATAAAAACTAAACCTAAGAAATATTAAAATGTGAAGAACTTTAGTGTATATAGTCAAATTTTGACAACGGATTCTTTTTCACAAGTATTATATAACCAAGAAATACTTACAAAGTTTCGTAGATATATTCATACTTGAACTTTAATGCATTTAAGGATAACATATATTGTTTTTGTAGATGATTATAATTGTTTATGCGATAATATGAGTTGGCCTTTCAACTATACAAAAGGGCTTTTATTTTAATAAAGGGATAAAAGCGTTAAACCCCCTATACTTTACCCCCATGTTGCACTTTGTCCCCTATCTTTTTAATTTTTGCAACTTGCCTCCTGTACTATGGATAAATAAGCATTTTGCCCCTTAGTCATATTTTCACCGTTGGATATGGACACATGTCACATTTTCTACCGCTGGATTTGGACTTAGGGGGCAAAGTGCTTATTTATCCATAGTACAGGAGGCAAATCGCCAAAAATAAAAAGGATAAGAGGCAAAACGCAATCAGGGCATAGTATAGGGGGTTTAATGCTTTTATCCCTTTAATAAATTTGTTGAAATAAACATCAACTCTTTCATTACGTTTTGGGAATTGTTTTTTGTGCATCCTTCTTCAATCAACTCAAGTTCACAAATCGTAAAGCAAATTATATATGTCAACATTATCAGAAAATAATAAAATATATTCTTTTTGAAGAGTATTACATAAGTAAATAATAAAAATAAACTTGGCCTTGTGTAAGATTTTTGTAAGAGTATATTTGTATGATTTAGTTATTTGAGACGGAGATCTCCAATCTTTGATCACATGGCTCTTAAGTTTCTACAGAAGATCTCTTTTATGTTCAACTAAAGTTTGTTTATATTTGAATTCTTTTGTCACAAAAGGTATGTCTAACTATCATGTACGTGGATCATTGATTTGACATATAACTCAACCAATCTTTGTTAGTATTTTCTTACTTTGGGTATAACTCTTACATAACTCCAAAACAAGAGTTAGGTACTGGGAAAATTGCATTTTTCGTACCTTAACTTGGCACCATTTATTTTTTCATACATTAACTTGGCACCTCAAGTTTTTGGTACCGTAATTTGGAAATTTTTTCAATTTTGGTACTCCGGTGGGGGCGATTTCAAAATCTCACCGAAAACTTTCATGTAGGACTAAATTTGGTGATTTTGGTCTCGGTCACACTCCGACTCACCCACTTGCCACCTTGAATTTTGTTTTATTGTTATTTCGTTGTATTTTATTATTTTTCCCCGCGTGGCTTCTAAGGTGGCAAGTGGGTGAGTTGGGACTCTGACTGGGGTCAAAATCCCCATATTTAGCTCCACGTGAGAAATTCCAGCGAATTTTTGAAATCGCCGCCGCCGGAGTACCAAAATTGAAAAATTTTCCGGACTAAGGTACCAAAAACGTGAGGTGCCAAGTTAATGTATGAAAAAGGAAATGGTGCCAAGTTAGGGTATCAAAAATGCAATTTTCTCAGTTAGGTTCCCATGTATGTACAAAAAAAGCGTCATGCGCACAATCATAACTATAGACAAGTTAGGCATGTTGAAATGTCTCGAAAATGCAAGAGAGACGTCTGAATGTTAAAATGGAAAAAGAAAAAAAAATCAAATCCTCTACGTTTTAGTCAAAGCCTAAAATATTAGTGGATGAAAAATAATCAACAAAAGAACGGAGAACTGAAAACCTCTGAAGTAGTGCAAAAGGGTTGCATATTCCCATAAAATGTGAGTAAGAGTTTGTAGTTAATGTTTTATGTTTATACACAATATCTATTAGTTTTTGTTACGACCAGGATCGGGTCCTTGATGTTTGAATTTTAGGTTGTCTTATGTTGTTTAAGCAGTCGTTCGTGGTTAAGTTCCTTATCCATGCTTTATTTAATTACGGCTTAATTCATTATGTCTCTTAGAGTTTTATCTTAACTGAACGTGATTTACTTGTGAGATTATGTGATAAGACTTGATTAATCTCGTCCTTAATAATATAAATGTGTGTTTATCTTCTATGATTAATGAGTTTATCTTTTTGAACTATTTAAGATAGAAAAGATATAATAGGAATATTATTTATGGTTGTGTATTTTAAGTAGGATTCTTAAAAAACTGCACAAATAATATCCTTGCCTAATTTGAGTAGGATTAGGTTGTTTCCTTATCCTAATATTCTATGAGATTGTGTATATCTTTTATGGCATAGTAAGTGTTTATATTACTTAGGAAATTATATCTTCATTAAGAGCATTTATTTATTCTTCGGCTTATTATCTTATTAATTAACTCGTGTGTTCTTAATTAGTTTGATTAAGAATGATTTGATAAAGAATTTATTTGAATAGTTAATTAATTAAGTGTTCCACGTTTTTAGGAAGTTTATTTTGTCGAAGTAAATTAACTCACGATTTATTATTTCTTCCAAATGTTTTTTTCTCTACGACTGAATTATCCTTCATGTGTAAGGATTCGGGTTACTGATTTATTTAGGATATAAAGATTGATAAGTTATTGTGTTTTCATCTTTAGGAGATAGAGTTTTTCTTTGGAAATAATTCTATCTCATTTGGGATACTTATCTAATCTTTGGGAAGACTATCGTTTTATTCCTGGATAAGCACAATTGATCTTTTTACTTGGATTGTAGGTTTTTGTTTGTGGTTTTATCTCACAGATCATACAACAAGGAGATAAATACCGAATACAATCTAAGATTCTAAAAGCCTTCAAACGTGGAAGCTGTTGAAACAGCTGGAACGGATCAGACCAAATGTTGAACCTATAAATAGAAGAGCTGACTCATTTGTATCATACAACATTTGAGCGAAGTATTTTGTATTATGTGAGGAAAGGTTCATAGTTTAGTTTCATGAATGAAAAGGTTTAAATCCTTTTTTCGTTTAGTGTTTCATATTTAGTTAAAGAGTGTCCCTCTTCTAAAGTCAAAGAGAGTCTGAATGAGGCAACACATCTTCTATCATATGGAGTAAAAGAACTAATGGCGTGGCTGCAGGGGTTTAACCATAGAATGGATTTCGGTGGGTTAGAGTAACATCGTGTATGTGTAACTAACTTTAGTATATTGAAAGCAGCCTGAAGTTTTAGACGAAAGTCTCGTGGAGTAGGGTAGAAGTACGAACCACGTTAAAATCCTTGTGTTCTTTATTTACTGTCTTATAGTGTTGTAACTAAATATTTACTATTACAACACCAGAATGAATATTTATATAATTGAGATACTATGCAATTAAGATTTAAATTTTTTTATATACATAGGCATGTGGAAAAGCTTGAGAACACATATCAATTAGTTGCTTTTGCAACAAACCGAGAATTAAAGGTGGTAATCTAAATCCAAGACCTATATAACTGCACAACCCGTTATGATAATTGGTCATGCATTGACCCATTGAAATAGATGGATTACATGATAACATGTTGACAACTCGATATTTAAATGGTGATATGTGGGTAGAATCTTATATATTTAACAAAAAAATTATACAAATTTGAAGCGCACACACACATCAAAAGCACATTACACTACACCTCTTCACCTTAAAAAGCACATATGCACCTAAATCGCCTAAAAACGCATTGCACCTAACCACATAAAAGAACACACGATACTCTTAAATTACCTAAAAGACATATACAACACCTAAATTACCTAAAAGAACACAAAGCAACACATAAATTACCTAAAAAGACCACAATCTACACCTACATTAAAAAAAAAAAAACTACCGCGAGACCTAAGAAAACACAAAACTACACTTAATATATATTGTACACATAACCACCTAAAAACATACATTAGATAACCATGATACCCGAGTCACCTAAAAACTACACTTTAATTAGAAACATAAGAGGCACACACTCCACCTAAAATATATACACGGCAACAAAATCATCTTAAAAACGCACATCATACCTAAATCACAAGAACACACACTACATCTATACTGCGCACATCACATCTATTTCACATGTAAAAGCACACACGTGGCTAAATTACCTAAAAGATACACAAGACACTTGACAAACACACAAAACAAATAAACTGTCTAGACAAACATACATTACACGTAAATCATCTAAAAACATACACTTCTTGCGTAACACTTAAAAACACACACTACTTGAGTAACCTAAAAACACATACTACATGAGTAACACCTAAAAACACATACTACATATAAATCATAAAAAAAAAACATTTGTTCAATCTCATCACGTCCGGATTAAACCTAACAATTTATATCCTCATGGTTCCAAATCCATAGTGAATCTACGATGTTGAATCCTTAACAAATTACAAAATGAATTTTGTGTGACCAACTCAATCAGTGGATTCAATAGATTCTTTAAATATTACTTGAGTTATTAAATAGATTTGTGATAGATCCACCATATTTCTGATAGACCCACAAGAAATTCATGGTATAATTATAAATTTAACAAGAAAAAAGTCAACTCAATTTATTCCTAATATACCGACCTACCACATCTACTCACTCTACTCACCTATCTAATGTTAGTCAATAATCCCTCAAAGAAAATTGACATCATAAAAAGGCATTCATGAATCACCTAAAAAACACAACTAAATGTAAATTGCATAAATAAAAATACACTACACCTTACACATATACTGCACATAAAACGCACAAACAACATACACTACACATAAATTAACTAAAACACACTCTACCCCTAGAACATATACTAGACGTAAATCAACCAAAAATTACACATTAAACCTAAAACACTAAAAAAACCACTAAAACCAAAGCCCACACTTGAGATAAATGACCTAAAAGGATACACACCACACTAGATGTCAATCAACTGAAGAAAATACACATGACATTTTAAACACCCACACTACATGTGAATCACCAATAACCACATATTTCACCTAAAACATACACTAGATGTAATTCATCTGAAAGATACATACTACAACTAAAACACACACTACATTAAAATCTCCAAAAAAATGTACAATGCACCACCTAAAAGTACATTAGACATAAATTAGTTACAAAAGACACACTACATTTATAACACACACTAAATATAACTCGCTCGAGAAACATAGACTGTATAAAAAACAAATACTAAATGTAAATCACCTAGAATACACGAACTACTCTAGAACACACTAGTCGTAATTCACCCAATAACAATAACTACACCCTAAACACATACTTCTAAATGTAAATCACCCAAATACCTCATTCGTTCTGATATGCGTCATTAGATTCCTCACCACATTGCATTACTCGCTACCTTTGTTCATGCTACTGCACCAATGCTCAATTCCATTGGGGTATTTTCCATCCAAAGAGGAAAGATGTTCATTCTTCTCTTATTTGGTTACAATCAAGTCACTATTGATTGTCTTGCATTTTCTCTACCAAATCATGTGAATCTGAATTCAATTTACACATCTAATTTTCTATAACTTGTACTTGGTTGTGAGTTGAGCTCCCAGCCTAGAATTCCTTCCCAAGTTAGTGCAGTCTACTTTTGTGTTATTGTTCGTCTATCACATAGTCCTCTACCATAGACTCTGATGAGCATCTAAAATACTCATATTTTATAAGATGAAAAGACTAATCTTAAGTTTATTTCTCGATTATTTCTTGTCTATTTAGTTCTTTTTTTCCTGATTTCTACAGGTTTAGAAGAATTGTGCGAAGGCGTGCAGAAATCCCGAATCGCACAAGGTTGTGTGAAAAAGTGTACAATTGCACGGGATCGCACAGATTGAAGAAGTGAAACCTTATTTAATTAAATCTGTCGCGTGATATTGCATGCAATCGCACATGGATCGCACAAGTATAAAATCAACAAAACTATAGTTAAATCGAATTATAAGTCTTCTTGAGCAACCAATGTTATAAATACAAGACCTGGACGTTTTACAACAATCTTTTTAAGTCTTTTAGAGCTTTTCTCAATTTTTATTCATTCTTAGTCATTAAGGTTATAGATTTAGTTGTTTTTAGTTTTCAGATTAAGCATCATTGCTCTTAGGGTTTATTATTTTATGCAAGACTATGTTTACTTTTGTGGACTATCATTCCTTTTTTTTCTCGGTCAGCAAAAAAGAGCTTTATTTATAATGCAACAAAAACTCCAAGAGCATAAAAAGTACTCCTTACACAAGTGCAAAGAAAATGAAACATAAAACGTCCACCATCACTAAGCCAATCACTCTAATGGTTGTAAATACCAATCAACAAAAGTGTAAATAAACTCCCTATTTTTTGCCTTGAACCAACTCCAGGTTTTAGCTTTAATAAGCTCGCAGGACTTCTCTAAATCAAATTGATCACCTCTAAAGCAGCTACCATTTCTTGTTCTCCATAATTCTCATATCACAAAGAACCACACTTGATGCCATTCCTCATATCCTTTCTTCAAATGCCATAGTCCATAGAGTTGTTCGAAATGATCTCTTGCTCCGCACATTAGAGCCAACGAAAAACCAAACCAGTTAAGTATCTTTATCCAAAGTTGATAAGCAACATTACTGGTAAAAAACAAATGCACCAGATTTTCCTCATGTAATCCACAAAGACTACAAGTCGTGTCTCCTCCTTCCAACTCCACACCTTGGTGTTGTAGATTACTTTTGTTTGGGATTCTATCACGCAAAACTCTCCATGCAAAAAACAAAAGTTCAGACGGGGCTTTCACCTTCCAAAAAAGTTTATGGAAATCAGAATCCACATTGAGACGATCTTCATTACGAACCACTTCATATGTTGATTTGGGTGAAAAAATAGACCGACGAGTCTGCTATCCACTCCCATCTGTCGTCAGAGTCAGTTTGTAATTGAACTCCTTGAAGCCAATCTAAAAGTTCCTGAAACAAGTCTGACTCCCATTCAAAAAATTCCCTATGCCATCTCCAAGTCCAACACCAGGTGTTTTCATGCCAATAACCCATGTCATATACCAAATTAACCTTATCCAAATATAAAGCAAAGAGTCTATTAAAACGCGACTTTAGGCATTCGTCACCAATCCAGACATCCAACCAAAAGCGAGCTTGATTTCCCTTCCCCACACGTAATTTAAGTCTGTTCATAAACTAGTCGTATCTAGGAAGATCTTCATCAAGGGGGGCAATATCCCTCCACCAAATCGAGCTGGATTTAGATATCCGATCTCTATTAAATTGTCATAAATTCATCTCAAAACCACCATACTTTGACCGAATTACCCTTTTCCATAAAGTATCTGACTTCGACAAGAACCTCCATCTCCATTTCGCTAAAAGAGCAATGTTAAAACTGTCGAGTTGTTTTATGTTCAGCCCACCGTTGTCTTTCTTCATACAAAGCTCTTCCCACTTAATCCATGCTATCTTCCTATCTTCGGCACCACCTCCCTACAAAAAATTCCTCTGTAAACTTGTTAAAATACGAATCACCTTCTTTGGTGCTTTGTAAAATGCAAACATATAGGTAGGTCCCATAAGCGATACTATGTTATGAATTTTATGTTTTTATTTTATGCATAGAATAATTAGTTTGATTTTGTATGCTTGAGTTTAATACTTTATATGCTTGATCAAAATACAATTGAATAGATAGCTTGAGAGGGACTCAAGAGAGAAAAACACAAGATTATGTTCCATGAGATACGTAAATCCACAATCTATGATATTAATGTCAACAGTTAAGACCTAGGCTATTCATTGAAACTAATGGGTCTGGAAGAACAACGTGCTTCACGTATTATTCTGAAAGATAGAGCGTAAAGTCAAAATTATAGGAACCTCATAAACTAATACATTCCGCATATGACTGTGGCACAAATATACATAAGTGTTTGTCTATGAACCTTATATTAAATGTTTTTAGTGAACAAAGAGCCTTAGTCACTGAAATTCATCTTAATTATTTAAGTTTTTATTTGAGTGTTCAACTCAATCAAAATCCCCCCATTACAAGTCTTATTATTTTAGCTCATTAAATTGTGTGCTAGAAGGTAACAACTCTAACATTTAATAGTTTATAGTTTAAGTGTTAGTAAATTTGAGTTGTTGAAGTCATTCGTCAATCTCCTCGTAGGTACGATATTTGTGGGTCGTAACTTTACTTCCTTTATTACTTGTGACTCATGCACTTGGTTTGGGTGATCAAGTTTTTGGCACCGTTGCCAGAAAGTAAAATGCATTCAACTTCTTTTGCTTACTTGCACTATTAGTTTTAATTTCTTTTGTTAGATATAAATTTATTTTTCGTTTTGTTCTTTAGATTTGAGGAAAGTTGAGGTTGGTTTATGACCCGAAGTTCGAAACGTGAATCAATTCCAATCAAACTTGAAATCGAGAGAACATGCAGGATTATTTGAGCTAAAAGAACGATGGCTGTTACGATTACGCGCCTTACGATAACGCGCCTTACGATGCCACCTGATTTCTTAACGATGAATGGGAATAAACTAGAAATTGAACATCAAGGTCCAAATTATCACATGATGATGTTAAAAAATAATTTTAGATGAGTAGTTTTGAAAAGATGTGAAGTTTGCTTGTCTTTTACAAAAGCAATTTATAGAATGATTCTTTTTTGAGATTTTGGTCAGGATGTAATTGGTGAATTGTATAAAAGAATGGATAGAATGCTATGTTCTCCTTAAAAAACATTATCAGAACATATTGAAATATTTCAAAAAGTTGAAGCTTTGGTTATGAAGAGATGGGAAATAATGAACTTGCCCCTTCATACACTTGCCTACGTGCTAAATCCATAATATTATTTAGAGGCATGATTGCAGAGTAGTGGTCCTGAAAATGTGAGACGAGGTAAGTGTCATGCAGATTCTTTTGTACAAAGTTTTTATTTAAATGATACTCGTAAGCTTGCAAGTACACAAATGCATCACTTGTTCGAAGGCAACTTAGTGATTTTACTAGTGATGGAGGAGTCTTTGCTAAGCGTGAAGCAATTGAAGATAGAAAATAATATGAATTCATAGGAATATATATGGTTTTGCTGCTCCTCAACTATATGAATCGATAAAGGTGTTGCCTGAAAGTGTGAATAGGTCTTGTGCGGGGAGGCCATGTAGCTCATATAATTTGTTTCACAATGTTAGGAGAAACAAGCTAAACTATGCTTAGCGTCGAATCACTCATTTATGCTCATTATAGCAATCAGATCTTGACAAGGTATAGAGAAGACTATCATAAGATATATAAGAATTGATGTCGCATTACATTTGAAGACTATCTTGAAGATGATTTAGAAACTGTTGAAGATCAAGAACTTAATGCTCTTGAACAAGAGGAAAGTTAAACGAAATGTGTTAATCTTCACTTTGGTAAATGAGCAATAGTTTTTTTTTTCTTTAATTTTTTTTTATCTACTTTTGCTACTTTGTTGCTGGAATATGGCAAGTATGGTCAATATTGCACTACTTTTGATTGGTCGGAAGAGTAAATTGAATGCATGGACTTGGAAAGAAGTGTTATTCACTATTACATTGTGATTATTGCTTCTATTTGTTTTTATTAATTTCTGCTATGCTCTTTTTGTTGAATGATGTGATGACTAACGATATTTATGTACTGATGTCGTACTTGTACATGTTAGATTAGATAAAAGAAGTTAATACGATTAATTTCTTGCATAACTTTGCTCTAATTATGCACATGATATGTCTTCAAAGTCTATTGTTATGTTAAAGTTATAAATAGTTTGAGATACAAGTAAATCATAGTGTTGAATAGTTATATCGGTTCGACCACTGGTTCGGACGGTTCGATCAGTAAAACCAGTAACCAGTGAGGCGGCCGGTTCGATGACCGGTCCGGTTCTGAAAACACTGATTGGATCAGATGGTGACTTGTTTAATAAAGTCATTTAAAAAAAAAAAAAAAAAAATTTGAGCTCCACTTTGTGACGTCTATTTAGCAATTTGTGCTGTAGTCGTCGTTTTCCAAATGCGACTTGTGCTGTAAAAACCGCAAGCGCGTTTTTCTTCTACACGAGCTGCATCACTCTCAACAATGGGGAAGAGAATGTGGAGGAGAAATGCTTTCCCGGTCCGTAATTCCAATTTCTCATTCTCTCGTTTTTAGGTTTTAAATTGCAGCTCTTTTTCTTTTTTTCTACATTCAGCCAAAATACGCAGCTAAAAGAGTTTAATTTAATTTACCCTTCTTTTTATAACAAATCCGCAGGAAACCCATGATTCTGATCAGAGTATATCTGGTAAGTTATCACTCAAATCTACTAGTTTTTTTTTTTTTTTTTTTAATTTTTAATTTAGGCCATTTTTGTTTCTAATTGTTTTTTTTAATCTCTAACTAGAAGAAGAAGAAGAAGAAGAGGAAGAGGAAGGTGTAGATGGTGACTGGGTACAAAGACCAATTTCTTTGGCTGCAGAAAACAAGGTCAATCATCTAATCTTTACAATTTGGCCATTAAAGATTATGATGATTAGCTTAATCATGAAAATCTTGGGTGATTAGCTGAGACGTGTTATATCTCCTTGTGCAAGTCTCATGGCCCATTTTCAAAGTATAAGCTCCTTTTGAAAACCGTATCTGGGTTTTAAACTTTACCCATTTTGGCCAGGGTGGAATGCAACTTCTGTCGATATTCGCAGGTATTTTCGTTCATTAGTTTTATCTCATGTAACGGAATTTATGTACACATCTTAGTGTATCACGAGTTGCGAATGAGTTGATTGCGTCATTTCCTAACATGCATCTGCAGATTCCAGTCAATTTATTCCAAATGATAGAGTCTCTATTTTTTCTCCTGAGGTAATAATTCAAGCAGAAAAAGGCCTCTTTTGTTTTAATGAATTCTGTATTTACCGAACCTTTTTCTGATACAAAACGGTCTTTTACTTGCTTGACTGACACCAAACTCAGTAGTTCATGTATCCCCTCATAGAAGTATTTTATCCCTTGTGATCATGTTGGGTCTTTATTTTCTTATTTTTGGTTGCTTTAAGTGGTTTCTGTAAATTTACGAGAATGTAATACTGTAACTAGCATAAAAAGGTTAGATTCCCATGGTTTCCATCTCAGAATCTTGTTGTTAACAGAGGAAAACAGGTGCTTTTATTGATGACGACGTTGAAAATTCTCTTTCTGATGAGGAGGATAGTACCATTCATGTCCCAAGTATCGCGTCCGCATGCCACTCTAGAAAAGGGCTCACTGACTTGCCAGCAATGGCTTCAGCTTCACACTCCGATGAAGAAATTATTTCTGATGACGAGGTGTGGCAGTTGAATAATTCACACGCCTTGTAGTTATTATATTGTCATGTTATCTCTTTACGTTGAACATAAAGTCTGATTTGTCATATGTATAGTTGTTTACCAGTTATGGTCTTAATTCGAGGAATGTTACTTCCAGAAAGTTAATCCTTCTACCCTTGGAAGTGCAAAAGATATTGTGGGTGGTGCATGGTCTGAAGCAAGTCGAGAAGTGGATGCATTAGTTCGGTTACATGAAAATTCTGGGTGTTCCTCATCTCAAAGTCATGGTCTCTATCTGAGAGACAACAAACTTTCTAGGGGTATTGGACCATCCTTTTTTCTATTCTTTTTGCTTTTATTTCACAACAGATTAGGGAGAATGTTACTTTGCATTTTCTCTTATCCGCATCACTCCTTGAATTTTGTAACTGATCTGTTCAAAATGGTTTTCCCATGATATTCACCTAGCTAATACAGACTTAAATATCTCAAAGTTCATCAAGTTAACTCTTCATTCCAACTACGACCCTTTCTTTAACCCGGTGTAGATTTTTGTGGTTCATCTGATAATTAATAAACACGTTACTTGGGGACACCAGGTGGTAGCAGGAGCAAACCAAAATCAAAATTGTTATTCCATTTCCAGTCACATTTGAAAGATCAAACAAGGGTTTTCAGTGATGGTGAAGGAAAAACGTCGTTGCACAATTACCCATTGCCAAGTGAAATTAGTGCTGCAGCTCATGTGGATATGAATAAAGTCATGGTCGGGTCTCAGTTAATTTTTCATGAAAAGGAAGCTGAACAGTTAGGGAACTTCACAATACCATCTGAACTGGTCCATAAACGTGATTCCAAAGAGCATTCAGTGGCTGAGTTTCTAGATTGCTTGCAGGAAAGGAGTGGCCTGATGCGGGACAGTTTAATGGTTGGGTTCTTCATTGTTAACTTTATTTTCCTTTTCACTTATGAATTTTGGATGTAATCTTCTAATAGTGAAATAGGATGTTGGTAAAAGAGGAAGCACAGTGAAGATGGTTAGAGAAAGAAATATGTATCCACTGGGTGGTCACGAGAACTTGGATGATGACGAGGACGACCCACCTGAGGCTTTGGATAGTGGGCCTTCCACTCCCATTGACGATGAGGTATTCCTTGGCGACTGGTCCTTCAAGAGATATGTGGCAATCATTCGATGAATGTGATTTCTGACAACTCCCTTGCTTGATTGAAGAACCTGTTGCTTCAGGAGAATCCTGGAAGTCTGAAGCCAAATATTTCTGGGAGGACTATGGCAGATCGATTTCATGAAGCTCTTGGAACAATGTCTGCTCTTGATGGGAAACCGCTCTTTGCTTTGCCCAAGGCGTCATGGTAGCAATGGAATTAGAGCATGCAATTTGATCCCATATATGGATAATGTAATTCCAATTATATGTCAAATATATTCTTTTTTCATACTGTGAATTGTCTAAATCTGCAGTGGCGGATTGTTTGGGAAGTTGCAGCAAGTAATGCAGAGCGAGAAAGAAAGTGATACAACATACCTAAAAAGTTTAAGTGCAGAAGCCAATTCCATGGGTAAAAGCTAACCTTAAACTGTCTCTTTGTCGTGCATGTCACGGTATGCAAGTTTGTTTTACTAGTCAGGTTTCATCTTCCAGTTGAAAAGAGCATTTCTGTGAGAATTTTGTCGAGGTCTCTGGAGGCAAAGCTGACCGTTTGTTCTTGCACTTCTTTGGAAGATGAGGTGTGTGCTTTTGCCATCTCAAACGGGAGTTTAAGTATAGCCAGCATAGTCTAGCTTTAGCCACGCTTGAATTTGCGACAATTTATTGAAATCGAATCATTCATATATGTGGGTCTCTAGCCTAATGGAAAATTCTTCTGATAATATCTTGAGCAAATAAAAAAATCAGATTTTCTTGTCTGCGAGATCCAATTAGAAAATGGAACATGGAGCAACATGTAGATTCTACTGAGAGAGACTGCATTATTTTCATAGACTGATACTTAAATTTCTCATTCATGCTTGGCAGAAAAAAAAGGGTGCATTACTTCCTCAGAACTCGTATTTGGAAAATAACTTCCAAATGGCAATAGAGAGTGAGCGAAAAAATTTGTCCGTCATCTTCAGCCCAAGAGTTTGCAGTGATGTTGAGCTTGAACGTGGGAACCTTATTTGCATACACCCACCTTGGTAGGAATTACTAAGCTGCATTGCTTTTCCCAAACTTTTGCTAATATATAACGGAAGTGGTTTAAACTTGTCACATCATCACCGATAAGATCCATTTACTTTCAGGGCTTTTCACGTACAAAGATAAGTTTTGCTTGAGCAAAACATATCTGATTGCCAATCATTCGATTGTTTCCCAGTCCTTGCTTGAACAGAAGGAACACCCTAATTTTTTATCTGCATTGTGATTGATGCCTTATTTACTCAGTGACCTACATAGGATGGAGTGATATGTCAAAGATGTCATTCTGATATAAATGCCAGAATTTTTCATGTGAGGCGACTTAAAGGTCCTACAACTCAGTAACCTACTTAGGGTAGAGCGAGAAACTGAATAAATGATCATGCTACTTCAACTTTTTGTGTTATTCCTAGTACCTATTTGCGGTGGCTGTTTCTGTTAAAATTGCTTGATTGGTGATGCCTTTGGGAACAGGAAGGAGGTAAAGGTGAAGGGAAAAGATGAAGTCATCATCTTATGCTCATATTTTTCCCAGATTCAGTCTTGACGGAAGCTGATTTTGATTCTCGTAAAGCCAAGGTTCTTAATCACTCGCCGGACCTTTTCCAATAGTTGGTCAAAGCAGATGAGCTATATTTTACATCAGGAAATTGAAAAGATGCAGGTATGAAGGGCCATATTTTTTTTTTCACTTCGCAGTTCTGTTTGTAGTATCTGAAATATAAGTGCAAATGACGTCGAGTTATACCTGTGCACTAGCTATGATTTTGTAATAGCATGATTTGTGGTACTAAAAACAACAGATTAGAAGAAAAACCATACACAGGTCAAGTACCTATATATGCATGTTGATGAAATTATGGCTGTTTTGAGTAGTTTGTACTTTGCTTGGCTTTGTTAGATAGTTTCTGAAAGTAAAATTACATATAGTGTTGACGGAGAACGTTGTTATTAGAATTTCTCTAGTCTGGCTGGATATTAGTAGATTGTTTAAAAGTCATTAAAAAATAAAAATTGACATGAGAACTTACTTTATAAGTAGCGCAGTTCTGGTCGAACGAGTGACGGAAAAATTGGGAGTATTGTGGAGGATGATTACAATTTGCGATTATCTTCATTAGAATTATACCAATGAAACTAACAAATAATTTGCTCATAAAGTATATTGAGGAAGAAACAAAAGTTTTACTGGGTTGTCGACACTCTGCTACCAAATACATGTCAAACTAATGTGCGGTTTTTTAATTTTTTATTTGGATTAGCATTTTATCCTTGATATATATCTCACAACCTATTGATTTTGCTCCCTTCCCAGATGCCAATCCAACGAACAACAATACAAACACTTGTCTCAAAATGAACTATCGATAATTCATGGGCAGATTGCACAAAAATCAATAAATTGGAAAGCATGTCGCACATTTTCATAGATTAATGGATAAAATGTAAAAGGCTCTATAGATAGATAGGGGTTGTTGCAATCAACCCTAAGAATTCTTATTTTTAACTTTTAAAAGAAAAACATGTTTCTAACTAGAGAAATAATAAATGTTATGGTTAGGGTGATGAGACTTATGCCCCAAATAAGTCGATCAGTAATTTTTTAAGGAAAAAGTTTGTTGTTAACCATTTTGAGTTTAAAATTAAAGATAAAAATTAGTCACAAAAAGATATGTAAGGCATCTGAAACTTTTACGAAATTCTATTTAAGCTAGTAGAGTATATAAAGAGGGAGAATTACACGAACACCCCTTGAGGATTGGGCTAATTATAGGGACACTTCCTCATATTTGAGGGATTACACAAACACCTTACGTAGTATGTATCTCATCATACAAACACCCTATGTAGTGTATTTAATCAAACGGAAAAGCTTCTATGTTAGTTCCTAATGCCAAAAAAATGATGTGACAAATAATTTATTAAAGCTTTTAAAAATTCACATTGTTTTTTATGTTTTTTCATTTTCCAAAATAAAATGAAGGAGACTTATTTTCTATTTTGTTAGCAATTTTGGTTTTTTTCTCATTTATTTTACAAGAGAAATGAGGGGCTTAAATTTACATCAAGCAATAACAAATTGTGAACCGAAGTATGTATGTATACCTCATTACACATACACCCTTTGTAGTGTATTTAATCAAATAGAAAAAGCTTCTACCTTAGTTCCTAATGTGATAAAATAATGTGACAAATAATTTACTAAAGCTTTCAAAAATTCACATTGTTTTTGATGATTTTTTCATTTTCCAAAATAGAATGAAGGAAACATATTTCTTATTTTGCTAGCAATTTTTGTTTATTTTTTATTTATTATACAAGATAAATGAGGAGCCCAAATTTACATCAAGCAAAGTTTAACAAATTGTGAACCGAAGTTAAGCACAAGGGATGTTTGTGTAATTTCTCAAACATGGGGAGGTGTCCCTCTAATTAGCCCATACCTCAGGTGTTGTTCGTGCAATTCTCCCTGAATATTAAGTTAGGGTTGTACCGTGTATTTTTTAGATTGAATCTAAATTTTGATTTATTGTTATCAAAATAATCAATCAGCAGTCAAAAACTTAAAATTATAAGATCGACACAACCAGATTTATGTTAATATCCCCTTAAAGTTTCGATAATATCAATGAAACTCTCTTAGTTAGCATTGTCAACAGTATGTCCTTTTGAAACATCTCTTTTCTTCTTCTTTTTTTTTTTGTCCTTGAATATTACTGTTTTAAATTTTTTTTTTTCTGAATTACGAGATTATCTTTCAAACTGAATTGGCTCAAATATTTTTGTGAACAATCCATATAATGGCTAATTAATCCTTTCAACTACTAATTTCTTTCAATAGTACTTTCTTTAAGAAAAAGAAAAAAATTTGAATACACCCAATTTATAATAACTAGAGATAAAGTGAGGTTTACTATTTTTTTTTATTTTATTTTGAATAGGTAACGTCATATAATTTTCTAAATATTTTTAGTTTCTGTCAATGTGTTTTCAAATGTATTTTAAAAAAATTTAATTTCAAAAGAGTTTATGTAAAAGAATTCAAAATTACACTAAGGATTTTTTTCTTTTGGTTTTAAATGAAGTTTTATGGTATTACCGTTATTTAATTTACAAAGATATATGTGAATCGTAAAATTTATCTCAAAAATCACGCCCCCAAAACCCAATCGATATGTGTTGCTGCATTTGGTAACCTGTTATGAACTTATGATCGTAAAAGATCACATTTGCACGTAGAAACATTATTATGAACAAGACGATGTCGTTTAATTTCTAATTAATTTGTTATGTGTTTCGTAAGAAGTCTGGAGGCAATATCCACTTGTTAAAACATGTCAAGTCAATTTATTCGTCATGTTTAGTCTTAAAAGTGAATTTGTCTGACGGTCTTGTCTGACATACAGCAGGGTGCACCACGCCCTACTCTCACATACATGTGGGTTCCACGTGGACTCCATATATTTTGTGAGTGCAGAATGTGGTGCATCCTGTTGTAGGCTGTAGCATAGACTTACTCGATACATAAACTACTTATCTCGACATAGAGTAAAACTAGAATGATAGTCCACAAAAGTAAACAGAGTCTTGCATAAAATAATAAACCCTAAGAGCAATAATGTTTAAGCTAAAAACTAAAAACAACTAAATCTATAAACTTAAAGAACAAGAATGAATAAAAATTGAGAAAATCTTTAAAAGACTGAAAAAGATAGTTGTAAAACGTGTCCTAGGTCTTGTATTTATAATTGCTCAAGAAGACTTAGAATTGATTTAATTGCAGTTTCCTTGATTTTATACTTGTGAGATAGACGTGCGATTGCATGCAATCACACACGACGGATTTAATTAAATAAGTCTTTGCTTCTTCAATCTGTGTGATCCTGTGCAATTGAACACTTTTTTCACGGGCATTTTTCATCCACCTCCCCTGAGGTTTCAAGCTTTGGCAAATACCCCCCTGAGGTTTAAAATATTGGCATATAGCCCCCTCCATCCTTTAATCGTTAGTCAAATGTTAAATATGATGGCAATTATGTAAATTCTTTATATAGTTAATTTATCTTATTTTTTTTAAACTATTTGATATTCTTTCCTTATTATTATTACACTTGGGTTTTAAAAATCTTTTAGTTCTAAAAAATTCAATCACATTTTGTATTTAATCCATTTATGATGATACAATACATTTTTTGTATTTAAATTAAAACAATAAAATAATTATACAACATAACAGTTATTAGTGTTTAGGCATATCGTTTTTGTTTCTGATAGTTATCCAAATATCCAAAAGTTGGTGTAATTCATTTATAATATTCTTTACTATTATATTATAAATATTTTCTTTTTTTATATTATACATGTGACGAAATAAAATTAACACAATAACTCAACACTTTAATGAGATATTTAACATAATACTCAACAACAATTGTGCGTATTTCACCTAATGTCCATAATCACTAGCAAATAATGCAATAATGTTGTGATTTTAAAAAATATCAAAAGTAAGAAAATATACTTGTAACCTCGACTAATGTCTAATGATGCTAAAAAATGTATATATTGTAAATTTTATTTTCGTGAACTTATCAAATAATTAGACAAGCTTCTAATTTTCTTAACTAATTGAAGTTTTTTTTTTTTAGAAAGTAGTACCTATAAAGTTGTTAAAGTAAATCAATAATTCAAAATTTTATAAAAGATCATCCAAAGTTAAAATAATAATTGAAGGGTGAAAAAAAATAAACTATAAATATGTCCTATTGAATGAAAGAAAAGATAAAAATAATGTCTAATGATATTTTTGAAAGAAATTACACAAATGCCATCAAATTTAACCGTTGACTAACGGTCAAAGGATGGAGGGGGTATTTGCCAAGAATTCCAAACTTCAGGGGGTATTTGTCAAAGTCTGAAACCTCAGGGAGGTATTTGCCAAAGTCTGAAACCTCGGGGGAGGTGGATGAAAACTGCCCCTTTTTTCACATAACACTGTGCGATTCGGAATTTCTGCACGACTTTGCACAATTCTTCTAGAACCTCGTTTTTTGACCTCTTTTTATTATTTTTCACCACAATAGCTTTTAATCCTGTAAAAAACAGAAAAAAAAAACTAAATAGGCAAGAAATAATCGAGCATAAACTCAAGATTAGTCTTTTCATCTTATAAAAGATGAGTATATCATATGCTCATCGTAGTCTATGGTAGAAGACCATGTGATAGACGAACAATAACACAGAAGTACACTGCACAAACATAGGAAGGAATTCTTGGCCGGGAGTTCCACTGACAACCAAGTACAAGTTATAGAAAATTAAATTGGTAGATTGAACTCAGATTTACATGATTTGGTAGAGAAAATGCAAGACAATCAATAATGACCTGATTGTAACCAAATAAGAGAAGAATGTACATCCTTCCTCTTTGGATGGAAAATACCCCAATGAAATTGAGTATTGGTGCAGTAGCATGAACAAAGATAGTGAGTAAAGCAATGTGGTGAGAAATCTAGTGACGCATATCAGAATGAATGAGGTATTTGGATGATTTACATTTAGTATGTGTTTTGGGTGTAGTTATTTTCATTGGGTGAACTACGTCTAGTGTGTTTTAGAGCAGTTCGTGTTTTCTTGGTGATTTACGTTTAGTATTTTTTTTTTATATAGTGTGTGTTTCTTGAGCGAGTTATATTTCGTGTGTGTTATAAGTATAGTGTGTATTTTTTAAGTAATTTATATCGAATGTACTTTAGGGTACAGTGTGCATTTTTTCGGAGATTTTAATGTAGTGTGTGTTTTAGCTGTAGTATGCTCTTTCAAATGAATTACATCTAGTGTATGTTTTTGATGGAATATGTGGTCTTTGGGTAATTTACATGTAGCGTGTGTGTTTAAAATGTCATGTGTATTTTGTTAGGTGATTGACATCTAGTTTGGTGTGTATCCTTTTAGGTGATTTATCTCGAGTCTTTGGTTTTATTGTTTTTTTTAGTGTTTTTTTTTTTAGTGTTTTAGGTTTAATGTGTGATTTTAGTTGATTTACGTCTAGTATATGTTCTAGGGTAGTGTGTTTTAGCTAATTTATGTGTAGTGCATGTTTCTTGGGCGTGTGCACTATATGTGTAAGGTGTAGTGTATATTTATTTATGCAGTTTACAAGTAGTTAGGTTTTTTTTTAGGTCATTCATGAATGCCATTTTATGATGTCAAATTTTTTTTTTTTTTTTATGGATTATTGACTACATTAGGCAGGTAGGTGGAGTGAGTAGATGTGGTAGGTCGGTATATTAGGAATAAATTGAGTTGACTTCTATCTTGTTAAATTTATAATTATACTATGAATTTATTGTGGGTGTATTAGAAATATGGTGGATCTATCACAAATCTATTTAATAACGAAACTAATCTTTAAAGAATCTATTGAATCCACGAATTGAGATGGTCACACAAAATTCAATTTGAATATTGTTAAGAATTCCATTGTAGATTCACTATGGATTTGGAACCATGAGGATATAAATTGTTAGGTTTGGTCCGAACCTGATGAGATTGAACAAATGGTCTTTTTTATGATTTACATGTAGTGTGTGTTTTAGGTGTTACGCAAGCAGTGTATATTTTTAGGTGATTTACGTGTAATGTATGTTTGTCTAGACGGTTTATTTGTTTTGTCTGTTTTTAAAGTGTCTTGTGTATTTTTTAGGTAATTTGGCCACGTGTGTGCTTTTACATGTGAAATAGATGTGATGTGCACACTATATATGTGGTGTGTATGTTCTGTGATTTAGGTATGGTATGTGTTTCTAAGATGATTTTGTTGTCGTGTGTATATTTAAGGTGGAGTGTGTGTCTTTTATGTTTCTAATAATGTGTATTTTAGGTGTAGTGTAGTTTCTAGGTGACTCATGTATCATGGCTTTTTAGTTATCTAATGTATGTTTTCAGGTGGTTATGTGTACTAAAGTGTAAAGGATTTGAATTTTTTTTCTTTTTCCATTTTATCATTCAGACGTCTCTCTTGTGTTTTCAAGACCTTTCAACATGGCTAACTTGTCTATAGTTATGATTGTGCGCATGAAGTTTTCTTGTACACACACTGGTACCTAGGTCCAACTTGTTGTGGAGTTATGTAAGAGTTATACCTAAGTAAGAAAATACTAGCAAAGATTCGTTGAGTTATATGTCAAATCCAAGATCCAAGTAGATGATAGTTAGACCTACCTTCTGTCATAAAAGAATTCCAATGTAAACAAACTTTAGTTAAACATAAAAGAGATCTTTTGCAGAAACTTAAGAGCCATATGATCTAAAATTGGAGATCCCCGTCTCAAATAACATGTTTTTAAATTATGGTGGTTTCGTTTGTAAAAATGTTAAATTTGAATCTCACAAATATAAACACAACGCCAAGTTAATTTTTATTATTTATCTATGTAATACTCTTCAAAAAGAATATATTTCTTAAAAAACTTGCTTTGCGGTTTGTGAACTTGAGTTGATTGAAGAAGGATACACAAAAAACAATTCCGAAAACGTAATGGAAGAATTGTGTTTATTTCACAAATTTATTAAAATAAAAGCCCTTTTGTATAGTTGAAATGCCAAGTCGTATTATCACATAAACAAACTAATCATCTACAAAGAAAATATTATCCTTAAATTATGCATTAAAGTTCAAGTATGAATATGTCTACGAAATTGATGTAAGTATTTCTTGGTTATTTAATATATGTGAAAAAAGAATCTGTTGTTAAAAGTCGGCTATATACTCCAAAGTTTTTTACATTTTAATATTTCTCAATGTTATTTTATTTTTACGGAAATAATATACGAATTAACGATATTGTAATCAATTTATAAGAAAATCAATAAAATCATGTTTGTCGAATGTAAGCACTTTACTAAAAAAAACATTACAACTTTCAGATGGTCTTTCAATCACTCTTAACCTAGGATGCACGGATACACCTCTAGGACGTATTCGATACGTGTATCGGAATTTAGGGGGCGATTTGTTAGTTTTTAAAAATTAGATGGGGTTATTTTGTAATATCAAATAACTATGACTTAATTTTGCAAGTTAAAGGATAAATAATGTTACGTGTTCTTCAAATGAAAGAACTAACATACAGAGAAAAAAAAAATGGGAGCTTCTATTTCGTCGAGACAAATAAAAGAGGGACCCACCCTGTAGGCTAGGGTGGGCTGGAGCCCGAGATCGTTTATGGCCCAAAGTTTAATATATATATATATATATATATATATATATATATATATATATATATATATAAAGCCCACCTCAACAATACTATAGAAATAAAATTTAGGCCCAATCCACAACCCTAGGCAATTGGCATTTTGATGCAGTAAAATATTATTTGAACCAAACTAAATAACTAACTGATCATTATTCAAAAGCCCAAAAACAAACTGATCAACACATGACTCGGTCAGCTTAATAACTAAAAAAAAAGGAAAACAGAAAGAAAAAGAAAGGGAACAATCTCACGGCAAAAAACGCCCATGTTTCTCCAAAGAGACAAAGACAAAAAACATCTACCTCTCTCTTGAAATTTCACTCAACCCTTCTTCTATTCCAAAATTCAATTCCAAATTCACTTTAATTTGTAAGTTAATCAAATTTCATTGTTAATCTTTGTTATTTTCCATAGAATAGATGATTATTGACTTATTGTGCATTCAAACCCTAGTTACCTCTTGTAGTTTTTGAATATACATCAAAGTTTTTTTTTGTTTTGTCAATATTTTATTTTAATAAATAATTGATTGTGAGGGCTTGAAATTGAGACTAGTATACTCTTTTTTATGCATAAAAATGTTTCTGGGATATATTTTGCTTCATGGTTTAGATGTTTGATGGATTTTAGGAAAAAAAAAAGTAAAAAAAATATTATATGTTTTTGGTTGATTCGGTAATTGATGAGTTTTACTCTATGAAGAACCGTAGAGCTCCACTCCAATAGCATTTTTTTTTAACACTATGACATGTAACTTTTATTATTTTGTAACCAATGGATATTACTCATTCTAAAAATTCGTGTCTCCGTGTTAGTATCGTATCGTATCCGTATCCCATATCCCGTATCCGTATTCGTGCAACCTAGCTCTTAACCTATGATGCACCGCCACTCCGAAAAACCACACGTGTCTGTGTCTGACACGTGTCAGACACCGACACGACACCGACACCCCCTTTGACTTGCCACGTGGTGTGTCTTAATTAAAATAAAAAGAAATTAAAAAGGACACCGTGTCGGACACATTTAAACGTGTCCAACTCATTTTTTTTGGACACGTTTTAGGATACTTTTCATAATCTCAACAACAAATGTTAGGAGAATCGATGATGTGGGATGTGGAGGAGGATGCAATCGACTCCTAAGATGATGTTGGAATTATAATTAATGATTGCAAATCTCACTTGATGAATCGAAAATTACTTATTTGAGTATTGTGTAACACTTTGATTACTTTGACTTTTACCTATGTTTGTGTTTAATACTTGGAATTGAGATTTGAAATTCAACGAGTACTTTATTTGGACTTAATATTAGTTGGTTGTATAGTTTTGAATTCAAAAATGTTTGGCAGGGCTGTGCGATACGGTATTATCGTATCATTAACTCGGTATTTTATATATATCACCTGATTCGGTAATTTCAAAAGCCGGATCGTTTGCCGGATCAATCCAAATCGGTACGATTCGGTAATTATCGAACATAGTTCGGTAATTATCAATGATTCGGTATTTTTGCCATACTATTTGTGACCTTTTTTTATAAAAAATAAAAAATCGACATTATAACACCGTTCAAGGATAAAGTGATATTACCATGTAATAAATAAGACAAGACAAAAACAAATTATTCATCAAACGTAACCATCATTCATCAAGTGCGTTTCATCTTTCGTCGATCACAAGAACATGAAACAAATAGCAAGAAATAAAATTAAAAAAAAATTGCATAAAGAAGTTTCAAGCTGGTCTCAAGTTTCTCAAGTTTCAAGCTTCTCATCAGTATCACAACTTCCAAACATATGACATCCACGTCTCAAGCTTCTCAACTTGAAATCTGCTTTTGCTTCTTACCTTCAACACTTCTAAGTAAAAATTGCATAAAGAAGTTTTTCAACCTACAATAGAAAATATTTCATTAATACAAATAAGATAGCAATCAATCATTTGATGCAAGTAGAAGAAAAATATTACCACAATCTCATTTCAAGACTAAACAACGGAAGGCTGGGAGGAATCAACCAAGATCAGCATCAATATTCAATCCACTAAGTTCAATAGCCAAATCTGATCAAAATTCAAAACAAGTATTAGACAATGATAAACAAGTAACATGTGAATCACTTTGCAAATCAACAAAAGAATTAGCAACAAAACGGTATAAAATTTCAAGTAAAATACTGTACCATTCTCTATCCTCTCAAGCATTGCTACACTTTCCTCAATCGATTTCAAAGGTCCTCGTCGATGCCAATCTTGATAACAAATCAACGCTTGCACGGCCTTAGGAGTCAAGGAAGACCTAAAGTCTGATATAACTCGACCGCCAGTGCTGAAAGCGGATTCTGAGGCAACTGTAGATAAAGGCATAGCTAATAGATCTTGTGCCAAGGTTGCTAAGACTGGATATATTTTAGAGTGGCATTTCCACCACTCCAAAATATCAAATGTTTTAGGATTCACTTTTATCAACCTTTCTCCAAGAAACCGCTCAAGCTCGGTTTCATCACCAGCTCCATCAAATTCCATTTCCCAACCTCGCTCTCTTACACTAACCAAAGAAAGAATTGCCACTGGACGCGAGCTTGGCGAGGTGCTCAATGTTGGTGTGCTAGAAACTTCACTTCTACTAGTCCCAGACCCAGTTGTTTGAAGTGAAGCTACCTCATGATTACTCTTATACTCATCAAACAAACTAAATAGAGCTTCCTTAACCTTTTTTGCTAAGTTACTTCCAGAGACATCCCCATACATTTGCTTCAGGACATACAATACATAGTTATACTTGCGTCTTGGATCAAGTAACACAGGAACATACAACAATAAGTTCAAGCGCTCATGTTCATCCCAATATTTGTCAAATTTGTCCTTCATTTTAAGAGCCATCATATGCAAGTCCCCATCATTTCCATCAATCCATGACTTCAACAGCATATAAATGTCACATACATGATCAACAAATAAGTTAGAGGTTGTGTATTGTGTACCCGAAACTTTATCTGTGAAATCATTAAAATGGCGCAATACTTCAACCATTTTAGCAGCAATATTCCAATCCTCTTTTGTTGGTAAACTATCCAGCAAAAAATCAGCACGAAAGTCCGCATCACATACCTCGTACCTCTCAAATGCATTCTTGTAAATAACAGCAACCTCTAGCATGGAAAATACTGAGTTCCATCGAGTAGGAACATCCAAACACAAAGCCTTCTCGCTATCTATCTTCTCTTCAACCACAAATTCTCTAAATTTCCTCAAACGGCTAGGCGACTGCCTCACATATTTTACCACTGTTCGAACACGCTCCACGGATGTATTCACATCCTTCAATCCATCCTTCACTATCAAATTAAGGATGTGAGCAACACACCGCATGTGCATATATTTTCCTCCCGCTATCACCATTCCTTTATTCTGAAACCTTCTCTTCAAAAAATTCAAACAAGAGTCATTGGCGGAAGCATTATCAACAGTGATCACAAACACCTTCTTAATTCCCCAGTCCCCTAAACACTTTTCAATCATTACACTCAATTCATCCCCTTTATGACTTGGACAAGGAATGAAATTTATAATTTTTTTGGTTAATTTCCAATCTTCGTCAATGTAGTGAGCAGTCAAACACATGTAATTTACTCTTTGAACTGAGGTCCATGTGTCTGTGGTCAATGACACTCGTTGACCACTTTTTTTAAAGAAGGCTTTCAACTTACTCTTTGCCTCTCCATATATCTTCAAACAATCTCTTGCCACTGTTGTTCTAGACGGAACGAAGAATTCTGGGCACGCCATCTTCATAAAATCTTTAAAGCCCTCGTTTTCCACAAACCTGAAAGGTAATTCATCTACAATTATCATGTGAATCAAGGCTTTTCTTATAGCCACTTGATCAAACTTCCACATACGCGGCACTACGTCTCCACGATGCTGCCCATCCTCCCCCTGAACAAAGCCTTGAAGAGTATTAATGGATCTGGTGTTCTTCTTATAGTTAGGATGATTCTTGCATTTCTTCATGTGAGTGTTCATCCCACTAGTACCATTTTTACCAGACTCGGCGGCGTAGCTTTTGTCACAATAGTTGCAATACGCCCTCGTCTTTCCATTTTTATCTTCTTTAGCCGTGTAATGGTCCCAAGCTTCAGATCTTTTGAGAGATTTTTTAACAGCCTTTTCACAAGCTGCGGGTTTAGAAGAACTTGGAGCCTCTTTGGTTGTGGCTTGAATAGATGGCTGTTCGACAGATGGATTTTGAGAAGCTCCAGATTCACCTTCACGCGCAACTGGAGACGTGGAAGTAGATTCTACTCCCACCAGACTTGTTGAACTCATCTTGATTCCTAAAACAAACAAAATGTTGTTATAAATAATTCAAGTTCTTATAAATTGTGCTAATCAGTGACAAAGAGTGACCATCATTCGAACTACTTAAGGTTTAATACATTAAATTATACTGAATTAAGAGCAAATGATGAGACTAAGCCTGAATTTTCAATAGTGATGGGAACTACACCAAATGATGAGTGTCTGTCAACAATAAACACAATAAGAACTTTCTACTTAACCTTTAAAATGAAGGTGGAAAACATCAAAAAACTTCTGCCTCTCTCATATCAATTAATGCAAATATCAAATGGTACAAGAATATATGCGTGGAAACATTGATCTCAACACCACATTATCGTGAATGTGATACTTAGTGCAAACATATAATGGATCAAATTTGATGTTGACAGGCTCACAATTAGAGTTAACATATGCAATTGATTTAAAATTTAAAGCACTTTGAGCAAAAAACATGAGATGAGAGTCTCTGTTAATAAACAAACCATTAACAGGCACACAATTAGAGTTAGCATATGCAATTGATTTAAAATTTAAAGCAATTTGAGCAACAAACATGAGATGAGAGTCTCTGTTAATAAACAAACCAAGGATTTGAAATAAGAAGCAAACAACAATCTAAAAATTACAATCCGCTTTGAAATTTAGCAGAGGGTTTTGAAATTTACCTTCGTAAGCGGCGGAGAGAGGCGGCAAACTACGGTGAACGGAGTGGGAGGCAGAGAAGTGGAGGTTGTGGAGAGAGACGGTGTACAGATCATCGTGTGTGCGTCTCTTAAAGACGAGGGCTGAAGAGTGAAAAGAGAGTTGTGTTCCTTAAATTTTGCAGTTGAATACGCGGGAGAGGAAGAGCTGTTGTATGGACTTTATTTTCTTTCCAATTTGAAGACCACAGTCACGCGACTTTATTAGGTAAAAAATAAATTAAAAGATTAGGGTCGGTATTCGGTACGATCCGGTATACCGACCCCTTGTATCGAATACCGAATCATACCTTGATTCGGTATTTGGTGCATGATCGTTTGCCGGATCAATTGAATTGATCCGGTAAACGATCCGTATCGTTGATTCGATTTTCGATTCGTATCGTTGATTCGGTATTTTTTGCACAGCCCTAATGTTTGGTTTGGATTTGTAATTGGACTTATGAATGTTATTTTTGATTGTTTGGATGATGTTATATATTTTTAATATGAAAAGTATAAACGTGTCATCGCCGTATCGTGTCTTGTAATTTTCAAAAAATCTATGTCGCCGTGTCCGTATCGTGTCAGGTCGGTGTCCACGTGTCCGTGTCGGCTCATCATAACTCTTAACTTATGATTTAAAGTTTCTTCTAATTAAAGTTTAAACTTAAATTATGACGTAATTGAAATTATGACATAAGATCTTAAATACTTAGAAAATATTGTTTAAGGTTTTAGTAACACGAACATGAAATGAATACAAGTTATGTCAGACTTGTGTGTCAAGACACATTCCTGAATTTCAATTTGTATTTCACATTTTTGGAAGTTTTAATCATTCAATTTTAGGTAGTTTTGTGTTAATATCAATTAATTAATTTCTTTTTAAAATTATGAGATTATCAATTAAAGAAAGATTAAACCAATAATACGAATATATTTTATCATTGCAAAAGTTCATTCAAATGGATATAATTTTATTAGAACATCAAAGCAAACTTTTAAAAACTGAAAAAAGAAATCATAAATAAATCATAAACCACCATTGAATCATCAACGCCAGGTCAGACTAAGAACTTTCTCCGGCCTAAAGACCATCCGATGGCTCTTGATCCAGGTTTAAATCCGGGACAATCTCATTCTTATCAAAATCCTGGACAATTGCATTTTGATCCAAATTCGGGACAACTACATTTGGGTTTATTGCCTCAGTAATTAGTTCTTCCTTCATGAGACAGAACCGGGTATGCGTCACTAAACTTTGCCGCTTGGGAAATGTCCTTCCGCACCACTGGCAATCAAAAATTATGGGAACAATGTTTCGATTGTGCGAAGTTGTTGGCAAAATTGGGTCGTTGGCACGTTGCAACTTTTTTTCTTCTTTTTTGTGGTAGGACATGTGACCGCCCAATGCGCGGTGAGACGGAAATGCTTTGTTGCATTTGTTGCAGATGTACCGCTTTTGAGTTTTGGCCGCTTCCATGGTGTGTTTCGAACAATACACAAAGATTTCCTTTTTTTTTTTTTTTTTTGAGATCTAGTAGAAATAGGGTTTCGAATATAATACTCTCTCTACAATAGAATGAGCGGTATATATAGATACTTTTAGAGAGATATATTAGTTAGGCGCCTCAACATAACATCAAAGTTTTTCCAAAGTTGGACATATCACAGTCAATGATTTGGACCCCGAATTGGACATATCATGTGCAAGTGACCACTTTATTTCTGGATTTCTTTTTACAGACCATATCTTTCAAAAAATTATATTTACACCCCAAAAATTTAAAACAACGACATTTTGAAGAAAAACAACGCTTTCAATTACATTGTTATCAAAAACTTAAATTCAAAATATATTTCAACATATGTATTTATTAGCTTTAAGTTACTTCTTTACAAGAATAAGGTTGTCTTCAACTTTTTAACCCCCTCCCCTAACCCCGTACCTATATCACCAACAATTAAAAATCATTTCAAGCTAAGAATCTTCAAACTTTTATTTTCTTTTCATTTCCTTGTAAACCAATATTTTTAGAATATTAATTTAAAATTTCAAAGTAAATATAAAAATATTTGTGTAATTTAAATTTTCCATAATAATGACAATTATAAAGACCTAAAATTTTTAGAACTAACTTTGAGATATGAGAAACCTGTGAGATTGCATTTTCCATTTTTAAAAAACAAATTGGGTGTAAATGCGATTGCTTGTAATATTATGTCTGTAAATATAAAAATAAAAATTAAATAATAACGCGTATTTTCACATGTCCAATTTAGTTTAAAATTGATGACACCGTTTAATATTTGTTGGTCAAACTATTCGTTTTAGCTTTGGGACCCAAATTGATTTATTTTGCACTTTATAGGACTCAAATTGGTCTTTCCCAGTTTAGCAGACCTGGTTTGAAAATGATTCACTTTAGAGAAAAAACTTGGTGAAGTTCTAAAGACAAAATTCGGTGTGTAAATAAAAATAAAAAAAAAGAAAAGGAAATTAACCACTCTTGTGCATGTCACATGTCTAATTTGGGCTCAAAATAGAGATACATCCAATATTTGCTCGAAATCATTCACTCCGCTATTATAGGACACAAAGTGGTTGTTTTTGCACTTTATAGGACTCAATTTGACCCTCGTGAGTTTTTTTAAACCTGGTTTGAAATGTTGTCATTTTAGAGGACCAATTTAGAAAAATTTCCACATAAGAATTTTTGAATATTGTTCTAAGAAAATAGAATATGAGGCCCATTTATTTATTTTTCCCGTGCCCATATTTTAGATAAACAATTATTTAAACAAATGGCCATGTTTAGTTACAATGTGAGTTTTTGGTGATTCACATGTATTTTGTGTTTAAAATATTATGCGTATTTTTTAGATGATTTACCTCTACATGTATCTTATTAGGTAATTTTTCTCAAGTGTTTGCTTTAGGTTTAATATTTGTTGTTAAGTATTTTAAGTTTAGTGTATACTTTGGTGATTTACGTCAAGTTTATATTTTAGATGTATAAGTTGTTGTTTCAGTGATTTGTGTATGGTGAACATTTTAAGAGTAATGTGTGTTTTACAAAATTTACGTCTAGTGTGTGATTTTGGTGTAGTGTTTGTTTCTTAGGCGATTTAAATTTACCGTATGTTTTAGGTGTAGTGTATGTTTATTTTGTTGATTTACGTGTAGTGGGTTTTTTATTAGGGGATTTGACTATGGTGTTAACATTTTTAATGATTTTTATTATATTAGGAAGGTGGGTAGGGTGGGTTGGTGTGGTAGGTGGGTATATTAGAACTTAATATGGTTGACTTTTATCTCGTCAAATTTAAAATAATGCTATAAATTTATAGTGCATTTATCACATGATAACCTGAATATTTATAAAAATGAATTGGGGCCAAAAATTAAGTTGGTCAGATTGAATTAAAGTTGAATTTGTTGAGAATTCAACATGATAAATTTATTATGGATTTGGAACCATGAGAACCAAAACAATTAGGTTAAATCCAAACCTGATCAAACTGAACCAACTCTTTTCCTACGATTTACATGTAGGGTGTGTTTTTAGGTTTTTAAAGCATAGTGTGTTGTGTATAGCTTATATCTCTCGTGCGTGTATGTCTTTTAGATGCCATGGTTATCGTTTTAGGTAATTTGGACATCATGTGTGTTTTATAGGTGAATTAGGTGTGACGTGTGTATTTTAGGTGTACCGTGTGTGATTTCATGTAATTTAGGTATACTGTTTATTTTTAAGGTAGTTTTTTTGTTATGCCAGTTTTAGGGTGTAATATATATCTTTGACTTTTTTAGTAATTTGCTTGTTAGGTGTAGCGTGTATTTTTTTTGGTGAATTACGTGTCATATTTTTTTAGGTACAATGTACAATTTTGGTTGGTTAGGTGTACTACGTGTTTTAGGTTCTACTTTTTCTTTTTAGGTATTGTGTGTGATTAGGTGATTTATGTGTGGTGTGTGATATTTTTAGGTAATTGAGGTGTTATAAGTTTGTTTTCAAGGTTATTTAGGTATTGTGTGTGTTTTTCTAAGGTAACTTAGGAGTAGTGTGTGTTCTCTTAGATGATTTAGGTGCAATGTATTTTTAGTTGATTCAGGTGCAATATGTGTTTTTTAAGGTAATAGGTGTAATGTGTTTTATTTGTAGTGTGCGTTTTTGAAGTTTTATTCTTTTCATAAAGAAACAGTTAACGTATCCTACAGATACACACTTATCACTCATTTTAATAACGAGTAGTCAACATGGCATTCATGTAAACCCATTTATGTTATGGGTCATTCACGACCCATTTATGCTAATGGGTTGGACGGGTATATAGATTCACAATTGATATTAACACCTCTAATTCTTGACTTGTCGCAACATTAATTAATTGGGACATATTCTAGAGTTTTTGCACATGTCAAGGTACATCTAGAAACTAATTGATTGTATATAAATATTAATTACAAAGTTTTACTCACAATTAATGAGAATGAACCCTTCTGTACTACGTCACAGGCTCTCAGTTCTCTCTTATCAATTACTTAATATGTTTTATTCATTTTATTAGTATTGTTTCTTAATAATTTTTCATCTACCAAAATCTCAGCTTTTGGCAAAAATCCACAGAATTTGTTGTGATTTTCTATTTCCGTTTTATTATTCTGAATTACATTTCTCTTGCAATTTTAGAACTTCACAAACTCCACAGAATTTGTTGTGATTTTCTATTTCCGTTTTGTAATTCTGAATTACATTTCTCTTGAAATTTTAGAACTTCACAAGCTCGTCTTCCATTATGCTCAACGCATAAGACATATTTTTGTACGTAAAGTACCTAGATGAAAAATTAGTTGCAGAATAATGTAAGAGTTATAATTAAAGCAAGAAAATACTAACAAAGATTAGTTGAGATAAATGTGATGTCCAAGAGTTGGTCTAACTTCTGTCCCAAAAGAGTTTAGTTCTAAACAAGCTTTAGATCCACATAAAAAATATCCTTTGCAAAAAAAACTAAGAGCCACATGAAAAATGGAGCTCCCTGTATCAAGTAGTATGTTTTTTAGATTACAGTGGTTTCTTTTGTAAATATGTTACAGTTAAATCATACAAATATACTCTTACTAAAACCGTACACAACGCCAAGTTTATTTTTATTATTTACCTATGTAATACTCTTTAAAAAGAATTTATACTATTAGTTTATTATTTCAATCAAGTCGAACAAAAACAGAGTACCTTGAGTGCAAATTAATAAACAAAAGATCTCTTATGCTAGTACTGTAACATTGAATGAGCAGGAGATACCGACAAGCACCCAGTTGCGGTACATAGGCTCTATACTCTAGAAAAATCGAGAAATAGATAGTGATGTCAACCACCAATTCAAGCTGGCTGGATGAAATAGAAGAGCGCTACACGGATTTTGTGCGACCGTAACTTTCCTTTGAAAGTTTTATCGGACTGTTATTAGGCCTGCTTTGTTTCATAGCTCGGAATGTTGGGTCATTAAGCAAATTCCCGCACTTAAGATGAGTGTAGCTGAAATGCGCATTGTAATACCCATATTTTTTCTAAATTAATTTTAATTAGTTTTAAATACTTGTAATCTATTATAGCATAAAAATTTATGATTTTGGAGTCATTAAAAGTTTATTTTCAACTATTTGCAAAATTAAGCTAATTAAAGATTGATTACATAAATTTTTGCCTGTTCTTAAAAGCTTAAAGCCCACACGGATAGCCCATAATTAGATTCATTAAATTATTACTTATTTTAAACATTCCTTAATATATGCGTTAGGTTTAATTTTAATCGTCTCTGCAAGATAATCTTTCTCGTTATGCCGCTGCCGCTCTCGTTCTTTCTTTTTCCTTACAGGTAATTCTTTTCGTTTTTATTTGGTTCCAATCCTAAGTAATATTGATCTATACTAGGCATTAACTGTTCCATGTTAAAGGTCACATGGACTTTGAATGAAGGATTTGATTATGTGTAGTAATGAAAGTGGAATATGTAAGCTTAGTTCGGCAAGAATCTTTATGTTCTTTTGTTTATTTTGCTGAGCATACGGTTGTGAGAAACTAGTGCAAGCCTATAGATATTACTACATTAAATTGTTGAATCTTGGAAACCTTGAATTCTGAAAATGCTAAAAAGAATAATAGTACATTGTTTTCTATGTCAAGTGTCATAGTTACATGTACGTATATAAATTATGTATATATATTCATTTAAAGTTGTCAAAAATCCTTTTAATTATTGAATCTGTTTGGAATTATGCGTTTTAAATCATAATTGTTCTTTGTCTACTCAATATAAATTATAACTAGTATAAACTATTTAATTTATATTCACTAAAACAAACAAAGTGATTATTGGAATTTTAAACTACAATCAAAGAAGTAGAAAGATATTATATATGTTTTCTTTGAAGATAGTATACTTCATGCACCAGATATTATTTAGTATTAGTTGTTCTTTTTGAGTTGTTGACTAGACGTAATAGTTAATATTCTTTTGTACTAACTGGGTTTCAGGCTAGCTCTTGATGATATATTATCTTATGGTCACTAATAAGGTGAGTACTCCAAAACTGTTTTATTTTTAAAACTGGAAGGATGTGTATATAAATATGTAAGTAATATTACTATATATGTGTGAGATGTTTTAAAGATACATGCATTGTGGTCAAGAGCAAGTTTGTTTCGTTTGAGGAATTATTCTAATTAATTCTCATCCATGCCTTTTTAATGATACATGCATATTGAATTGAGTTGTTGCACTTTATATGATTTGCACGGTAAGAAAAAGTAAATAATGAGGATACCTAAATTTAGTTGTTCATAAATAATCAGCTTGAATACGTTCCTTTTATTAGTGGATTCATTTGGCTTGGGTAAGAACAGGGTTCCATTGGGCAGCAGAGGGCTCGTCGGTGTGGCTTCGTCTCCTCCTTGCCCCTTTTCTTGAGACTTTGAAGGAGGTTCGTTAGTGTCTTTTGGGATCATCGAGCATGTACCATGGCATGCAGATAGTTTCCAGGGTCGCTTTTTAGACGGGAAGATAAGAATACTTTGAAGTGGCAATAAGGAGGGATGATATTAAAAATTGAAATTGGATATTGGATATTGGATATTGAGATCTGTAAATGAACAGGACTTTGTGTCTCATGCATATTATATGCCATTTTTATATGAATTAGTATTGTGATATGCCTCTGCATTCCAAAATGTTTTATTTTAAAGAAAAAATGCATTTCACACACCTCATAATAACTCACTGAAATTTTAATCTCACAAAATAGTTTTCTTTTTCTTCATTCCTTTCGAACCTAGATGTCAATGGCGGGCGAGAATTTTGGGCATTGTTGGTGAGAGAGAGCTGGAATTTGGTCTTTGTATAGAGTTGATTTATTAGGTTTTAGTTAGATTTTTCGTCCTAACTTTCAAATTGTAAGATTTGTTTTTTGAGGTAGACTTCATTTTGACATTGTAGAGAAGTTTCAATATTGAATTCAGTGTTTTTGTGTTGAATGGTTGTCTCTTATTAGGCTTGAAAAGCTGGGGTTGTTACACGCATGTTACGTTGGATGTGTGGTAACACACGAAGATATAAGGTAAGAAATGAAGACACTCGGAAGAAATTTCACATGGCTCCCATTGTCGAGAAAATGCAAGAAATATTTCTTACGATGGCACAGACACGTGAAACGAAGACCTATTGAAGCACCGATAAAGAATTGATGTTTTGTGTAAATGTTAATAATATCAGAGCCTATGTGTATACAAAATAATCATCTACAATAATAAATAACATTATCTTAAAATTATACATATAAATTCACGTATATGAAAGTGTATTTCTCCAAAACTCATGTAAGTAATTTTAGATTATATATTGTATTTAAAACCAAAAAGAAATTGGTGTTAAACTAAAATATAAGACTTTTTTTACGTTTAAGTATTTCTCGTGGTTATGTAATTGGATAAAGATAATATACAAATTATATTTTTTTTTGGGTAGATATACAAATTATATATATGGTGGTTAAGCACTTCACCATAAAAAATAAAATAAAAAAAAAAAAATGAAAAAAAGAAGAAGAAGAAGAAGAAGACATTACAGCTTTTAGATGGTTTTCAATCACTCTCGACTTGTGATTTAGAGTTAGGTCAAATGTTTCAAATTATATCATATACTTCCTTTATAGGATTTATACTCTAGAAAAAATAGAAATTATAACAAAATCATGAATGTTTAGAGAATCTTGTTAAAGATTTTTAGTAACACAAAATTGAAATGATTACGATTTATGTCACACTAGCATGCCGAGACAAAACAGCCATCGACGAATTGAGTTTCAAATCATGTCGAGACAGTTGTATGTCTCAAAAAGTGAGTTTCAAATCCGTGGTTCTTTTTGCTTTCACAAAAACCATCGACAAATTGCTCATGTACAAGACACCACTTTCATGAATAAGCGACTCGTAAGTGTAAAGCATTTTATGTCTTTGCGCATGTGCCTTGTCGCGTCGTAGTTAATCCTTCAAGAACTATCATCTTGTATGTATCATATTTGCTTCACAAACTATAGCAACAAATGTTTTCAATAATATTATGTTGATTCTTTTCTTTCTTAAAAAATTCTCTCTTGATATGTCCTGACACCCCCACAATGCCAACTAGCCCCTTCTTCTTTTATTTTCATTCTTTAGGTTCATAGTGAATTTCTCCGTCCTTTTCTGGTTTTCGTTGTTTTTTCTAAGTGTTGGGACTGTTTCTTTATTTTCTTCTACCATGTGTACCAAAGAAAATCCATCAACTTGTAGTTCCTGTTTTTCCTATATTCTAGATTGTTCTTAGTGCAAAAGTAAGAATTCAATTCACTGACAGTAATGTCTTCCTTTTTATGCCTTAGACTCTTCTTGTAATCTTTCCATGAAGGTAGAAGTTTATCTATAATGCACGATACAAATATGCATTCATCCATGTGCATATTTAAATTTTTTATGTGTCATAAGATGCATTGCAATTCATTAAATTGTTCACTCACATATTTTAGTAGATCTTGTGATTCATAAATTGGGAAAATAAAAATTCTTGCTCGTAGCATCTTCAGTCAAGTACGATTATTGAGAGGATCCCAAAGATTTTTGTTGTCTCGACATTTTTGATAGATCTTTAGGTCTAATACTTTACGTTATAAACAGTAGTTGCGGTACCTAGTCTAGACAGATAAGTAAGACAGGTAAGTAAGACAGTAAAGTAAGACAACAGATTTTAACGTGGTTCGGACTATGTCCTACATCCACGAGGCTTTCGCCTGAATCAAACTTCTTTCAACGGACAAAAGTTATTACACCAACTGGTTTTACTCTAACACCGAATCCCTCTAATGTTGATACCACCGGAACCTTTTTCGCGTCTACTCCGTTTGACCCGTAAGACCAAGACTCCCGTAATGATCTTCTTATGAGAATGCTTCCAAGCGAACTGCACGTACGTATAGATCCCTCTAACTGGCGCAATCCTTTCCCGTTGAACTCCCTTCAACTCTTGTCGGCTTCTCACGTTCTTGATGTAACTCAAGAGGGCGAAAACTAAGAAATCAAAATAAAAGAGAACACCTAATGATGTATATTTTGTTACACGTGTGTTCTACATTGATTCCTAGGATTTCTACTATTTATAGGATAGCTCTCCTGAAAGATATCCTTGAATCTCGGCTAGTCTCCATATCCAGTCGAGACAGGATCTTTCCAAATATATCCGAATCTTTCCGTGATAAGGCGATCCTTCCTTTTGCAACGTCTTTGCTTCCGTTTGATAAGATCTTCATGATCTTCGTATATTCTGCACATCAAAGACAAAGAAGAACTCCACAATGAATAGATTATTAAAGGATATAGGAAAGAGTTTGATAAAGATTAACTTTCCATAAGATAAGATACTATAAGATCAAGTTAAATCTTTCCAAACTCACCTAAATATTCACGCGTCTAATAACAGGATAAATACCATAAAAACCGTGTGAATAAATAAGTAAATAAATCAAAGTAAATAAAACCGAATTTTCCTTTAAAATAATTTTGCAAACAAGGAAATAAAATCTAGTTGGACCTGGCAGTCCTGACTGTTCAACCGAGTTTGAAACCTGTCGGACTTTGCGGTGCTAACAATTTTGATATACGTCAAAGAGATTATTCGTCAAAACATTCAAAATATGTCCCTGACAAATTTCATCATCCTTCACCCATTTTGCTAGCATTCAAGATTCCTCCAATGTTTAAATTTCAGGCTCGAGATTTTTTCTGTTATAACATAATCAACCGCAAGAGTGAACAAAAGCAAACATACTTTATTTTGCCATTGTGTGAAAGTTTTACCATGAAACCTCTCTAATTTGTTGAAGTCAGTAGTAAGTTGCAACAAGTTTGAAACGTCATAACATTTTCTTGAGATTGTTAGTTTGAAAAATTCGCACTCCTTACTTCAGATGACCATTGCAACAAGGACCTTGAACAATCTTCAACAGCGAATTCGAACAATCCGCAACCACGAACTTAAATACTTCAAGTCGAACAAAAACGCGCTCTTCTCAAGACAATATTTGCCCCCACAGATCAATCGAGCTAGGATCGAGTTTTTTCTAAGATACAGTGAAGATCAATCTAAATATTGTTATATATCTGCGAATTGCACTTTTGAAGATAAATCTGAATATTCAAAAATTATAAATAGGTTAATATATTTTATTGAAGGGATAAAAGCGTTAAACCCCCTATACTTTACCCCATGTTGCACTTTGCCCCCTATCCTTTTAATTTTTGTAGCATGCCCCCTGTACTATGGATAAATAAGCACTTTGCCCCTGAGTCATTTTTTTACCGTTAGATATGGACACATGTCACTATTTTTCGCCATTGGATTGGATTCGGGGGGCAAAGTACTTATTTATCCATAGTACATAGGGCATGTTGCAAGAAATAAAAGGATATGGGGCACAACGCAATCGAGGCATAATGTAAGGGGTTTAATGCTTTTATCCTTTTATTGAACTAGGCAGAGGACGTAATTCTCTGTTCTTCAATTTATTAAACTATGGACTTTGTTTTTAAACTAAAGAAATATGTTTTGCAACAAAGGAAAAATTCCTATGTAGCGAAAAGAATGCAAAGTTTTTGGTACATAATGCAAACATCTTTCTCTGACTTATAAGAAACCATCAAACTCCATTTTATATGTTTTGGCAACCCCTTAATTCAGACACAACTTTTAGTTGTGACAATTCTTTGAGTTGGCCGAGACTTTTGAAGGAAATTTACAAAATGACTTCAAAAGTGAGTTAACTGCAAAAACTGGGTTCAGAGTTTAATAAGTTTATTTTGTTTTGTAAAATTAGTAACACCAATCACGTGCAATTAAAGAATAGAATGTCAAACCCATATAAAGTTCATCATCTATATTCACGAGGCCTCGTTCATGTTTGCAACAATGAATGAACTCTCACCTTAGACTTTCCGCGAAACTAAGGTCTCCCTCCTGTCCAAGTGCTGATTGAAGAGGCCCCAATCATGTATGGCCAATGCATATGTTGACCACGTTTGACATTGATTATAGCCTTGTTAACTGCGTTTCTAAAGGCAACCAAACGAGCTTTAAATTATTTAACATAATAAAAAGGTGTAAATATGTGGACAAATATGTCTTCTCACCATACGACATCTCAAATTACCATTTATACCCCTCATTCAAAAGGTGTGCGCGAGGCCATAATAGTCAATACCAAAGAAACCACATCCTTTACTTGTTCTCTTCCGATAAAAATATCAAAAATCCAAATCCTACTCACTATAATCCGTCCTTATCCCTGCCATGGCCACCGTCTCACACCCGAACCCGAACCCGAACCCGAACCCGGACTTCATCTCCCCGATGCTCCATCCCTACCTCGAACAGCAACAGCACCTCGACGACGATCATGACGATGATGATCAAACCACAAACGACGCCGTTTCAGAACCCGGTTCTTCAATTACTACCTACGATAATCTAACCACTCAAAACCCTAATTCCAGCCCTAATTCAACCAAGCTCCTCCACGTGTCATTCAACCAGGACTACGGATGCTTCGCCATGGGAACGGACGGCGGGTTCCGTATCTACAACTGCGATCCCTTCCGCGAGCTGTTCCGTCGAGACTTCGAAGGGAACGGAGGCGGAGTCGGCGCAGTCGAGATGCTGTTCCGATGCAACATTCTCGCCTTGGTCGGAGGCGGTGATTGGCCGCAGTATCCGCTGAATAAGGTCATGATTTGGGACGATCATCTGGGGCGGTGTATCGGGGAGTTGTCGTTTAGGTCTGAGGTGCGCGGGGTTCGTTTGCGGAGGGACCGGATTGTGGTGGTTCTTGAGCAGAAGATTTCGGTGTACAATTTCGCGGATTTGAAGCTGTTGCATCAGATTGAGACCATCGCGAATCCTAAGGGGTTGTGCGCGGTGTCGCAGGTTACGGGGTCGTTTGTGTTGGTTTGTCTTGGGTTGCAGAAGGGGCAGGTTAGGGTGGAGCATTATGCTTCCAGGAGGACTAAGTTTATTAACGCTCATGATTCGAGGATTGTCTGCTTTGCGTTGTCGCAAGATGGGAATTTGCTGGCTACTGCTAGCAGTAAGGGAACGTTGGTTCGGATTTTTAATACTCTTGATGGGAGCTTGCTTCAGGAGGTAAATTGTTTTCTCGAATTTTCGTTGATTGTGTTGTTGTGTGTTGTTTGGTTTCAGTTGATTTGCTTGCTCGAGAGATTGGTTCTGTGATTGTTAGTGATTGATTATGACAAATATACTGTTTGTCCGGTTCTGATCAAGAGTCACTGCCTTGTCAAACATGGTATGAATGATTATGTAGAATGTGCTGACTTTTTGATTTTATTAAGGGTAAAACAATATTCTGCTTAGAGATTGATAATTTGCTATGGTATTTGTATATTGGGGTTGCATAATCTTGATAGCCTCCTTAAAATATTGAAATGGGTTCTATTAGGATTGGTTTTCATCGGAGCGTCATCAGATACCTACATTTATTTGTAAGGACATAATAAAAACTTGAAGATGTTCCACATACATATTCACTTTGGATTTCAATCAAATTCTGCAAGAAAATACAAGTTCTGTCAGAACAAAGAAATGACTGTGGTTTGAGTACAAGATTAGAAGAAAAAAGAAAAAACCTGATTGCTTGCTTGAGTAGATTTGTGTCCTGTTGGCTAATCCACTTTTGGGTGTCTGTAATAGTTGGAACCCCCTTTGGTACGTGTGCTTACATCGCGGTTCTTTAGTACCTAATCCAAACTACTAGTGTGTTCCCTGGTTAAAATACATCACAATTGATGTTAGCTTGAATCAAGCAGAGAACAATGATCTACTGATAACAATTATGTGTTTCCACGAACCAACTACTACGCAAAAAAAATGCAGACTGCATCCCTGGAGTCTTAGTATTGTGTGTAACTTCAGCTTGTATATATTACTTCTGATATCTCACAGAAAATTGTACTCTGTGTTTTCTTGTGAGTATGATGTACATCCTGTTATCTTCACTGAATTGTCAAGCAGGCACACCGTGATTAATTGAAAAGGTTGCTCTATTCTCTTATTGTGATTGGTTGGCTTACCATGTTATTGTCATGAAATATTTCTGTCTTCATTGGAAGTCACTCGTGACAGGCAATATGCGAATTTTTGCTTGAAACGCAGAAACTTTATATGCTAATTTTTAAAGTGAGCCTACTATGAGCTCAAGCCAGGCTTAGTTTGACTGTAAACGTCATGCTAAATTTTAGTTCTGAATGAATGTGCAATAGATAGGCTTGATTTAGATTATACTCTGGTTCTGCACTGATATACATTTTTGTAATTCTATATGTAGTTGCAAAGTAAAACAACTTCCCTTGGGTGCAGAATTGAACTAAATTGTACTAAACATGAAATCTTAAGTATGATATATTATTAACACAGAAACCCAAAATGTTTTGTAGATTTTCCATATATCATTGCAGATATATTATCTCTTACTATTATTCTTGTCAGGCGACTGTCAATATTGTGCATGCACTAAAAGATTGTGGAAACTTAGAATTCAATTTCTGATCACTTTATTTCTCTCTTAGAGAGAGAAGGGCGGGAGCAGTGGGTCTCACATAGACCTGTGCTAGTTCTGTTCGGCATCCTTTATCGCTATATATTTCTTTTCTGGGAATTTTCTAGGGCTTATTATTGCTTGCTTTGTTTATAACTGGCATTCGTTAGCCTGGATGTCTTTTTTATTTAATATCATGTATTGATTACATGAAAAACCGTCATATATATTTTCTCTATTTGAGTGGGGCTTTCTGATTGAGTAAATTAGGGCTGTTTTTATGGGCTTTCATTCCATTGGAATTGTGCCTGCAATATCTCAAATTTTTTGGTGCAGTGGATTAAAGAGTGGTATTTTGTGAGTGATTTTCATGTGATTCATATGTTTTATGTTTGTCTGTTAACCCAATTTTTTGTTCAAACATGGAATTCATGAAATGAAGGCTTGTAACACACTCTTGACAATATGAAACAGGTAAGGAGGGGTGCAGATAGAGCAGAAATATATAGCCTGGCATTCTCACCTACTGCGCAGTGGTTGGCAGTGTCAAGTGATAAGGGCACTGTTCACGTTTTTAGTCTCAAGACTAATGCAGGGAATGTTGGAAATGAGAGGTTGACTAGTCCTCCTGAATCAAATTCTTCTGTTGCAGCATCAAGTTCTTCGCTCTCTTTCATAAAAGGTATATGTTTGTTAAAGTTATACTCCTTTTTTTATCAGTATCAGAGGGTTCTTATTCTTCGTCATCGACTAGTTAGAGATTGTATGTTAGCCTATAGAAATGTACCCCTAGAGATTTGTATATCAGGCAGCCTGTATGGGCTCTTGGAGGTAATATTTCCTAGTTTCTTCAGAAGAAGTTACGCAGTTTTTGATTGTCATCCTTGAATTCATAAACTAAATTTCAACTGGGGGTTTCTTCAAGACTTGGCATCTTTCTTTTCCTAGTGGTCTCCTGTCATGAAAATTCCCATGTATTGGGTGTCTCTATAGTTGGTTGGTAACTATCTAGTTGGACATAATTTTAACTCTGATCTTGGACATTGTAGTCTCTGTCATGGTTCTCTTCGTGTTGTGATTTCACCATTGATGACATGCTGCAGTGTATTCATAACTTGGGGCCACTAACGTGCTCCAGATTGCGATTTTTGTTTCCTTAAGAATCTATCTTGTTCATACTTAAATAAGTATGCCTTCCGTTTAGTCTCAGCAAGTATACGAACTTCATTCTTACCCCTACTTCCCCAAGCGTGAATGGTAGGAAGCCACATGTAAGTGGAGAACACAAAGCACTTTCCCTTGTCGGCTATGGTATCTAACTCATGCTTTCACCTTTTTAGGAGTGCTGCCCAGGTATTTCAGCTCCGAATGGTCTCTGGCTCAGTTTCGCTTGCCTGAAGGCTCGCAATATATTGTTGCATTTGGTCACCAGAGAGATACTATAGTGATACTTGGCCTGGATGGAAGGTCAGTTCACAAAAATCCCATATTTAATTGTTATATAACATTACCCAGCTTCTGTAAAATGCCCTTCTGGGTTCTTTAAACACCATGTAGGCAGACCCCTGTACCACCACCCCCCCCCCGGTCTGTGTGTTTATCTTCCTAAAACTGAGATTGAGGCGTGGAATTTATATGCAGTTTCTACCGCTGCAAGTTTGACTCAACTACTGGTGGGGAGATGACACAATTGGAGTATCACAATTTCCTGAAGCCTGAAGAAGCTTTCTAGGGATATTTGTGCATAAGTGTTTTCCTTTTTCTTTTTTCTCTGCTAATTTGTGGGTTCAAGATGTAAATATTGAGTGTAAATATTGCTTTTAACTTTTGAGACGTGAAACAAAGATTTTAAGTGAAAATGGAGAAGATGTGTTTACGAGGCTCTTGTTTGTAAGTGAATCATCTTTTCCTATTACCTTTGAATACGCATGGTAATATTCCGAAGTTGATACAGAAGCAAAGACGCATTCTTCATTGCTGATGATGATGGTTCTCTGCGCTTGTTTTTAATTCATTTCTTAAAAAAAAAAGGATTTGAATAGATCATTTTGATTGAGGTAATCACGATTTAAACTATAAGAAAATTAACATCTTAATTCAAGTGAATAAATGACTTCGATGTATGTGTAATTCAATGATATATTTTTTTTTTTTGAAAGACGAACTTCCATATTAGCAACAGGCAGCAATTGGCCAAACTGTTTCATACAAAGCAAATGCTCAACAGGATACTCACCAAATAAAGCAACAGCAAAGAAAAACAAGAACAAATGCAGAAAATAAAACAACAAAACAGAAAACTGACCCCAGCTTTCAACCAGCAGCATTTCTCGTCCACCCCCCGATCAGCCAGCGCGAATTTGGCTAAGGAATGTGTAGCCATGTTAGCTTCTCGGCACGTCCACTTGAAGACAATCGTACAATAAGCTTGTGGATACCCCTGATGATATTCGCATATTCCGTTCCACATATGTAATTCGATGATTAATTGTTCTAATTTCAGTCTTAAAACCCTCTCACATATGTTGGCACAGGTTATTGTACCTCTGCTCTTAAGAGTTTGAACTTGTCTTAGTTGAATTCAGTCTCGACTTTAAATAGCCAAATAAAAATAAATCTTGAATTTGGTTGGTCCGCGATTTGGACTAAGTAACTTAAACAAGTTGGTGTTTTCGGAGTTCGGTCTCTTTGGCGTATAACGGTATAAGTCAAGGCAATTCTAGGGATAGATAAAAAGATCACTAAAATAACCTTAATTAGTGAATCAATTGATAGGGAAAACTGGATTGTCCAAATATCAGTAAATTGATTATAAATTATCTATATAGCATCCCTAGCGTTGAGTTTGTATAAATTCTCGGCGTATTTCGAAATGTTTCTATGAGTAGAAGTTAGGTTCGTAATTACAAACAATGTGCTCAATTCATGTGAAAACACAAAATTTATTTTATCTTGAGGAGTAAGAACACTTCTTAAGAATTATAATTCAATTTAGAGTCCAGAGCCTGTTGACAACCACAGTCCTCAACAACAACCCCCCTTTTTTGTGAGTGTGTGCAATACAATGTCAAATGCTCTAGATTGTTCTTTAATCTTTATGGACTTCTTGCTAAAAACTTACTGATTGATAACGGCATGAAAGACGTGGGTGAGGCGGCTGAACAATATTGCCATAAACTAACGCTATACTTAAAGATTGAATTTCCTATCTACCATGTCCTCTTTCCATTTGTACGAAACTGCTGACCCATGTTCATATCTGCTCCCCTTATTTATGTAATTGTTTAGTTGAATTTGGTGCCACTATACACTAAAATGCAGCATTTTTAATTGTCCCTCGACAGTCAAATAATAAATAAACAAATGTAACTTGTGAAGCACTTAATATTCAAACTGATCTTAACTTTAACCTTGCCGCATGATTCAGCCATGATGACAGCCCACACGCACTCATGAGTCATGACTCATTCACCAATCACACCAACCGCCTCTCCCCAAAGAAAGAACTGATGAGGAATGACTAATAACTCTAGAATTCTAATTCAATTGAAATTAATCATTATTAGCAGATTTTTTTTCATTATTGTTGCTCACCAACATATAACAATCTTAATCTACTAACAGCTAATAATAACTCTAGAATCCAAATTAAATTGAAAATAATCAATATTTGCAGATTTTTTCATAATTATTCCTCACCAGCATATAAAATTATAATCCACTAGTTAACCATCAATTTAAAATAGATCCTTATTAAATATAACTCTTTCTTAATTAGCTCAAAAATGATCCTTCTTGCTAGATTTCTTCATAACTATTCTTCACCAAAGTATTAAATCATAATCTAATAAAAATCAATTTAAAATAATCCTGAAATGATACTCTAGAATCCTAACTAATTTGTAAATAACCTTTTTTGGCAGATTTCTTCATAACTATTTTTCACCAAAATACAAAATTATAACATAAAAACAACCAATAATTAATATAAATCCTAAACAAATAATAACTCCAAAATCCTAATTAATTTGTTCATTAACTTATATCAGATTTCTTCACATTAACTATTCTTGATTTCCATCACCTCTTCACATTACTCAAAATTAGCTGGCAATAGGTCAGCAAAATTTAATTTGAGAGGTATATTCTAGAAACTATTCTCAACCTATCTCTATTATAAATAACTACAACAATCTCCATTCTTCAACAACAATTACTAATTAAACAAATCATTTCACTTGTAATTTGTTTGTTTCTATCATAAATTTTCATAGCGATGGCAATCAAGGTCTATGGTCACCCTTTTTCACCAGCAGCACAGAGAGTTCTTCTCGCTCTAGCAGAAAAAGATCTTGAATACGAATTCGCCCTTGTCGATTTAACAACCGGTCAACAAAAACAAGAAGCCTTCATCTCACTCAACGTGAGCACACGTGTGAAAAATATCATCACACACTTATACTCAAAGTTTGTAATTTTTTTTTGTCTGATTCTCCATTTTGTATTTTGATCATGCAGCCATTCGGACAAGTCCCCGCTTTTGAAGATGGTGATTTAACACTCTTTGGTAAAATACCCTCTTATAAAAATTTGATCTTTTTATTATCATAGTTTAAAAAAATTCGATCTTTATGCATGTAACAATAATAACAAATGTGACGATCTTGATCTGCAGAGTCGAGGGCTATTACGAAATACATAGCACATGCATATTCCGACAAGGGAACGCCATTACTACCGGAAGACGTAAAAAAGAACGCGATCGTTTCGGTTTGGTCGGAAGTTGAGGCCTTGAAGTTCGACGCGGCGGGTCAAAAGCTGAGCTTCGAGATTATTGTGAAGCCGTTGAAGGGGTTGACTCCCGACGAGGCAGTTATCGACCAGCTGCAGAAACAGTTGAGCCCGGTTCTCGACGTGTACGAGGCTCGTTTGAAGGAGTCGAAGTACTTGGGTGGTGACTCGTACTCGCTGGCGGATTTGCATCACGTGCCTATTGTCAACAACTTGATGAAGACGAAGGTGAAGGCTTTGTTCGAGGAACGCCCGCACGTGATCGAGTGGGTCGCTGATCTCTTGGCCCGACCGGCTTGGCAGAAGGTTGTTGGAGGGCCTAAGGTCTGATTGTGTGTGATCGTTTTGTTGTGTTGTGTTGTGTGAGTCATGTTTTCATGTTTTCTTCTTGCATCACATGAGTTGATCATAGTCAACTCTTGTTGTATGTTGCCAAATTAATAAGGAGAGTTTGTTGGTGTGATGGTTGGGAATTTGTGTGTTGAATGTTATTTTTTTAATATAGAAGTAACGTTGTATTCGTGTTGACATATCAAAAATTAAGGCAGATGGGGCAAAACCAGTGTAATGAGAGGAAGTTTCACATAAGTTCTTGTTTAGAAACAATGGATCAAATTGAATATTATAGCAGAAAATGCTCCAAAAATATGAAAAATGAAGACCTGAGCACTTCACTGGTGCACATTCTCCATTCTCTTTTTCTTGATGGGTAGGTGGTATAGGAAACGGTAGCACGGAAGCGAACAGATGAGATAAGATGGCAAGTTGACTTTGAATCTATCAACAACTTAAGGAACAAACTATAATCTAAGAGTTGGCTTACCATCTTTTCAAAAATAATATTTGTCTTCACCGATTAGTCATCAAAAATTGGTGCAACTAATTTGGTGGCCTCCATTTTATAGAGAGAAAAAGACACTTTTTACGTTGTCAATCGCCCGATAACTAAAAGAAACTTACTATCCATGGGAGCTTACTGATCTTTTCTTATCTTCTTACTGAATCTCAAATTCTTATACATGATGGTAAAACAGATCTCCTGCTTGTTTCTTTAATTTTGTGCTTTGCACTCTTTAAAGTTGTAAAAGTATTTGATAAATTGAACTGCAATTTAGTTCTTTTAGAGTTTTAACGCCTTTAATAATATCAAGTACAAAAGGACACATGAGAAACTTAATATTATAAGAACTCATTTGTCCTATAATAATAAGCTAAATTTTGGGGTCCTTTCATAGCTTCTTAGTTGTGAATAACTCGATACCACAAAATAAGTTACAAATATAACTGCAAGTACTTGCAAGCTAGTCTTATGAATCTCAAAGCACGGCTTATTTATTGTTATACAATCCGTTAATCCCCTACTACAGTGGAGCAATTTCACAATGGCTGTACAATTACGAAGGACTTGTCTAAAAACTATACAACGAATTCAAATGCATACGAAATGAAATAGAACGGAAAACATTATAGGCAGAAACGCTCAAGATAATCCAGAACAGACAAAAAATTAGAAGCACAAGACTCGTTACTAGTTTAAGAGGCCCACGGCAGGAAAAGCAGCATACCTCTTCAAACTGGCATTCTATTCTTGGATGTCGACAATATACTACCCTTGGCTTAAAAGAAAATCTTTTAACCAAAGACGAAGTTTCTGACTATAACCGAGTCACAAGGACATGCAAGCCATAACGGTCTGAAGATTAGGATTAATTTCCATTCACTGAAGGTAAGTTTCGCGAAAGTAAATATCCTTTTCACTGAGCGGTTGGATATATTCGGGCAATCTATCTCCCTCCAATCTTATGCTAGCCTTTTAGCTCCGTACTTCTTAGGCTGCTTATTTCTTACACATTGAAGACTCCGTGTAGTAGTCCTTGAAGCTCCATAGAGGCACAATTACATGGACCTTTCTTATTTAATTCCCTCCTACTTATCACATGATACATGAAGTCTGCAATGTCTATGACATAACCAGTTGATGAAGTATGGAGCCAAAAGAAGAGCAAAAGAGTGGCAGGAGACAGATAAATAATTTCCAGTTTTACCGCACGGTCAAAAGGATATATAGTTTCCGGTTAAAATTCCTCTTTTGTTTTTGCCAAACAAGTCAAGATTAGCATATCTGGTGACACTCAAATCTAATGACCTCATAAGACTGCAACATAAAATTCAAGATGCCAACTTTCTGTCATCAAATACTAGCTGTCTATAGGGATGGCAAACTTCTCTATTTACGGTAGCTACTTTCATTCTCAAGACTTCAGACAATTGGGAAGCTCAAGAACTCGTATCGAGAACCGGAGAAAATGTAGAAGGCAAAGAGTTCTATACCACAAACACCTGCACAAAGTTAGAGGAACAAGGCTGAATCTCCCATAATAGTAGATTGTTTTTCCTGACCAAAGACGAGCTCAAACAAACACATCATGCAACTAATTGAACGGTATTTTCCTGATATTCAAGCTCAACTGCGCTGCTACCCATATCCTTCTTAAGACCTCTCTCCTTCATCAATTCCCGAATTTTCTCCACGTCACTCCATTTTCCCATTTCAGCATACATATTGGACAACAAGACATAATAAGCGGAATTTTGAGGTTCCAACTCCACTAGTTTCCAAGCAGCAATTTCGCTCAACTCCAAGTTTGATTGAGCTCTACCACCAGCAAGCAACGATCCCCAAATACTCACAGTAGGCTCAAATGGCATTTCTTTGATAATCCTAAACGCCTCATCTAAACATTTGGAACGAGCTAAAAGATCGACCATACAAGCATAATGCTTTACAGTAGGTGAAAAACCAAATTTTCCATCAGCCAATGAAGAAAATATACGCCGCCCCATATGCACAAAACCTGAATGCACACAAGCGCTAAGTACTGAAAGCAGAGTAACTGCATCAGGTTTAACCCCTTCCTCTTCCATCCGGTAAAACCACTCGATAGCTTCCTTTCCGCTCTTCGAAAGAGCTAATCCTTTAATAACAGCATTCCACGTGAACACGTTCTTCTCACTCATTTCGGCAAAAACACACAAAGCTTCCTTCATCCTCCCACACCTCCCATACATATCAATCAACGAAGTCCCCAAAATCACGTCCAACTCCCACCCATTCTTCTTAATCAGACACTCGTGTATCCACACACCCATATCCAACGCCCCTAAACACGCACACGCGGACAACGCGTTCACCGCAGTCACCCGATTAGGCTCAACCCCTTCACTCTTCATCCTCTCAAACGCCACCAACGCCTCGTCAAACCTCTCAGCTTCCTTCAACCCCGATACCACGACAGTCCACGAGACCACATCTCTCACAGGCATTTCGTCAAACACCTTCCCGCACGAACCCATATCCCCATTCGCCGCGTACAAGTTCAACAACCCATTCCCGACATAAACATCGTTCAACAAACCCACTTTCGTTATCTGGGCATGCACCGATTCCCCCTCTCTAATCAACCTCAAGTCGGCCAACGCTTTTAACACAAATGGGAAAGTGTAGTTACTCACAGGAACAGAGTTCTTGTGCATGTGGGAGTGTATGATCAGACATTTTTGAGGCGTGGGTGAATGAGAAAAGGCTTTGAGAAGAATGTTGCAAGTGAAAGTATGTGGAGGTGTTGTTGTTGTGAGGGTGTTTATGTATAATGGGAACGCGGCGGAGTTGAGGAGGTTTAAGGAGTTGCAGGCGGCGATGAAGCGGTGGGATATTGAGGTGTTTGATCGGAGGTTGTGGAGGATTAGCTGCGCCTGGATTTGACGGAGGTGTGAAGGGGTTTTGCAGCGATTGGTGGTTAAGAGGTGAAGGATTATTCTTGCAGGTGCTGATGATGCGGTGTTCATTAGTAGTTAGTGTTCAATCATATGAAAAACAAATTTGTTTGTGTTAGTTATCAGGGTTTGTAAGAAATGAAGTGTGTGACCCACCGCCGCGGCGGAGGCGAGCGGCGAAAAAAGAACGGGGGTTAAAAATGCGCATCCAGGGAATCGAACCCTGGTCAGTACCGTGGGAGGGTACTATGATACCACTACACCAGATGCGCTTACTTGTTCTATTATCTCTCACATAGTATTATTAATTAGGATCTACATGTTATTGATGTTTTTGGAGATTGCTCCTGTAATTAGATATAATAGCGCCCAAGCCCACCATATGGTAAAAATTATTAGGTGCAGTTGCTGCATGATAACGGTGTACAGTCTGTGGTGGAGATTAAATATAATTCTTAAATAATAGGGCATTAACTTCTCCACACCTCATCCCAACCACGCATTTACATTAATAACCGACTTACTGTATTACCTGATCGTACATCCGCTGCACCTAATGATCTCTCCATGATATGTGGGCCATTCTAACTCTCTTTTTTAGATTTAGGGTCGCCTCTCCTCCTGCCATTAGCGAATTCCGAGTGTGATTCAACATTTTTACCTACTATACCCTCGGGGATATTATTATTACCCTGTCAAAGAAATCTAAAAAAATGTAAGGACGCTTTACACAAACTATGTCTTGGTTAACACGCATGGCAGACAAACTCTCTTCTCTTTAGCGTAGTCATTCACCGGCAAAGGTAGGGTTTCTTAGTTTCTTACTTCGGTTACTTGACAGTTTCCTTTACTAATCTAGATTATTTGTTGTTTTACATGTTTTGAAGGAAGATTCCAGTTCTTTGGACGGTTAAAGGACTGGACGGACAAGCAATTATGATCTTAAACACCTTTACCATGTGGTACTTTGAATTACGAAAGTTTTGTTCTAAATAAAATGTTTCAATTTTAGTACTTTACTACCTGATTTCACTTAAATTTGCTGGAAGTAGCCATGTGATACGCACAAGCCATTGAAATTGGGAATTGCTCATCAATCAAGCAACTCACATGGGCGAGACAAGCGTATTTTCCACTTAGCGTAATAGCCACGTCAATGTTGTCCAACCATCAATCAGTAGGATCCCTAAACAAATGAGATATCTAGACAACCTACTGAACACCAAAGACACTATTGTTAGGAATAGTTCATGAGGTTATTTTTGTTGCTTCAATATTCTGGTGATATACGTCCAACTAGAACGTAAGAATATAAAAAAAGTGCAATGTTCTTAGAAACTTTAGGACATCCGTCAAAAACTGAATTACTGTGAGTAGTTTCTGTCGTTTTGAGAGACTAGACGATAAGCGAAATTTAGTAGCAAAAAAACTGAGATTCCGAGATCGACTTTTGGAGACCGAACAAAATTTAGTAGCAAAAAAACATTTTGGAGACCGTGACATTGTCTCCAAAGAAATTAGTAGCAAAAGCAATTTAGAGACCGCATGTCACGCCCCCAAAAACTTAAGAGTCAAACTAGAGACATGAGTAAAAGATGGCAAAAAGTTAAAACTAAAAATCGCTCACAGGCGGAAGAAAAAAATATAATTCCGAAAGAAAACATAGATCAAAATCCAATCCCACGTTGGTTCGCGCCCCACGAGTCACAATCCGATCCGAGTTGGTCCGGTGTTGGTCACCTAACAAACTTAACTTAGACCGAACTGTAGCTCATAGGAAGGGGTCTCACTGACCAGGATCAAAACCATAGCATTATAAAATATCTTTACTTTAAATATAGCGGAAGTATTTGGAATACAAATAAATTTTACAATTTCAATATGACTTATATAAAATAAAACACTTAACAATTTTGCAAAGTTTCCAAAATGCGGACTCGTCAACCTTTCGTTCCATCCATGCTGCTATACCAATCTTGTTATGAGAAATGGACATATATGACAAAAGAGGAGTAAGTCTTTAATGACTTAGTGAAATTCTTAGATTATGACAATAATCAAACAATAAATCAGAACAAAACGAACAAGAATGACCAGAATAGTTATATCTGCATCATTGGATTGAAATTATCGGTTTTTACGATAATTCTGAAATATTCAGAAGAACGAGAAAATGAACTTGTGCAATTACATATAACAGATCCAACCTTAACTCCCAAAATTCAACCGTATACCTCCCTACGAGGAGCGACCTCGCAACAGAACAGAAGACATGCTCGAGTACATGCCAATCTAACACGCAGGTCACAGCCAACTCCTGACTGCAAGCGGCGCTTAGACAGAATGGGTATTAAGTTGAAATACTTAAATCGACAGCCCTTTGCTGCCCAGCAGTAAATCTTCTCAATCCCTGGGCCCAACTTCCCAAAGGCGTCCCAATGGGTGAAACAGAAATATCAGATGAGCTAGTAAGCCGGACAATATCCGTTGCTCGTTTTTGAGCTACAAAGGCCGAACATAGTTCGTTGCTCGTTGCACAATTCAAGAATCGATAGGGTGATCACGATACCAGGATAATTATGATTATGAAGAAAATTTCCAATTATGAATTAAATGAGATATGATTTAACAATAGGCAAGAAAACTGATTATGTAAAGAATTAACGATTATCAATATAAAAGCATTAAAATGGTGATAGAATGTTGCTCGTGATTCGAAACAAAGAATCACAATTGTTATGTCCAAGTTTCTCAGGGTCGGATGCCAAACAGGGTTTTGAACAAATCAGAATTCAAACCTCACTTTTTACCGTACGGAAAATTCTTCATTAACGTCGATATTTGTAGAAACTTAAATAAATCAAAAAGATATAATCAATTGTTTGCTCACAACTTTACAACAATAAACATATATTTCCAATATTTATCATATTTAAAGAAGTTCGATTAAATATCTAATTATTGTTAATTTTGGATAAATCCCACATTTTCCTATTTTAACTTTAACTATGACATAAAAATATAAATTATAAGATTTACCATTTCAAAGTAACAAGTTGAAGACTAAATCAGTTACAAATTATTATTTAAAGTCTCCATTTCTAATTTATTAACAACATATTTCATATCAATAAACATATACATATTTTCAATGCATATTTAAACCTTTTTAAAATATATTTCTTAACAAAATTCTAGTAAATTATAGTAAATTACTTATTACATAATAATCTCAAATCAAAAGTTTTACCATGATCTTAACATTGAATAAATACCTAAGTAAGTCCTTGAATAAAATCATATCATATATATAACTTTGGTAAAAACTATTTTTCTTATAATTATTAGTATGAAATAATATAATATTGCATATATCACTGATACAATTTAAATAAATCGTAAACATGTAGATCTAGTTAAAATTAATATTTCCAGAATACTTATTATTATAATAAACTATATTAGAAGGTTAGATCACAAGATAAACACAATACTTCACTTAAAGTTAAAGAAACTGAAAGATCAACCGTAAAACAAACTACATGTCATCTAAATGTTGCAAAATCCATGAAAAATATTAATCATGATTTTAAATTAAGATCAACTGATCCAATATCATTATAAGTATATAATGAGTCCGTATTAATGATCAATTTTATGATTCGGATAGTTTTTGCAACATAAATTAGTTAAATAAAAGGTTAATGCAAATGTAAAGTTAAAAACTGTAGTAGTCTCGGATTTACCTCCAATCGGACTTTTAAAAGATATGATAATCTAAAATTGGTTGAGGGGTTCAATTGTAAACATGGAGAGTATGTAGTTTCAAAATCAAATCAATAGGACAAGGTGTGGTATTTTAAATAAATCATGAAAGATATGAGCTGTTTTCTGATTTTCTGCACAGTGGTATGTATTTGACAACTTTAGACCCCTCAAACCACTTCGGTTGATGAAGGTTTCTGAACATGGAAGTTAGCTTACACAATAAACAATATTTGGTAAAAATGTCAGAGAAAGATTCAAAGTTTTGACATGGTTTTCGGACTTCCAAATTTTCTGTACCAAAACTGGAAGTTTTGACCGAACTCGGTTTTGAGGATTTTTAAGGACTATAAACAAGGCTTAAAAGACTGAAACAATTTTCTAGAAATCTTAACATCAAGAGGAAGAAATTTGCAGAAGAAAAGAAGATCAAATTCAGAGAAGAGAGGTGTGAAAATTGTTGAAGAGATCCTCCCTTTTATAGGTGAAAATGGGAGACAAAGAATTAATTACCATACCCTACCCATTTTTATTTTAATCCAAGCTAGGCCACCCTAATTATGATGAATTTTCCAGAAATCTTATCTCTTATCTCTTATCTCTGATTTGATTTTTATAATATTAAATATTAGAAATATCTAGCATAAAAGATAAAGCAAAGTTACCTTTTCTCAAATGTAAATGTAAATATGTCAAGATTTACCATTGTCAATGGATGTTTGGATATTTTAAAACTACAAGGGACTAATTTGAAACTTTTGATAATTCATTTGGTCTTAAAGAAAATATTTGTGGTCAATCATAAATTTTTCAAAAGAGGAAGGACTAAATCGTAACTTTTCAAATCTTTTGGGGTCAAAATCGTATTTTTAAAAAGTTCAAGGACTAAGATGAAAATCCAAAAATACTTTTATTTTCTTCCAATTTCAGGGGCGTTACACTTATGAACTAAAAGTCTAAAGAACTAGGAATTCCTTAGAATTTGTTATTGTCCAATACTCAATAAACCAATAAATCAACTCCACTCAACTGCATATGCCCCTCCTGTTAGCTCATACGGGTCAATACTTAAATCTGAAAGGAAGGAAACATAAAACGAATGAGATAAAAATCTCAATGAGTTCTCGCTGAGTGTGTGGGAAGTGTAGAACTTTCTTTGAAAAAGAGTTTAACTTTATGCAAAGGCACAACACAATATTTTCACACAGAAATGCACATAGAACAATTGCCAAGACTAATTCCAATTCCGATGTCATTCATCCTTATCGCCTCGAATAGATTTTCTTATCTCCCCATCCAAGGAGCTACCTTGGAAACAATAGACAACATGTCATGGAACATGCGATAAGTGATCCCAAAAGACACTACGAACCTCCCGCAATGTCTAAGAGGAAGGGGCCAGGGGACACAAAGCTCAACCGGCAAGCCCTCTGCTGCCCGGTATAACCTCGTGCCTACCCAAGCCAATGGATCCAACAAATCACTTATTCAATACACCACATAATCATAGTCAATTGAGTTCAACCATTTCACGTTTATCTTTGTCATGCAAACCTCATAATATATCATGCTATAATTCAATAAGTAAAGAATCTTTAAAAGACATGAATGAAAGTTAAACAATATAGTTCCTGGTTTCAAAATATAATTTCAACCACTGAGTATGAAACATTAAAATTATCGTGCAATAATACAATAACTAGTTATATATTTATACACACATTCCTTCCAATTTATGGAAAATAATATATTTTAGGAGAACTCATCTGAAATGACACTTTCGATGAGAACACTACGAAAATTTACCTGAAGAACCTATTAGAATAAACTAGCAATTTAAATATTAATACCGAACTATCAGACATTAACTAATATATAACATCTATGTAATACTATAGTTCAAAGAGGTACTAATCCTAAGCATAAGATTTTTAAAAGACTAAGTAGAGGAAATTTCTTAAAATATTTTGGTACGCCCACTGTAAACAATTGAATTGGTAATGAAAACTATTCCTATTTAATGCCTACATAATCTAATGCCTAAATATAATATTATATATAAAAAAATAAGAGACTTCATTAAATGCTTACTGCTACAAAAAGTTTATGAAAATCTTTTGATTTTTTTAAAGTAACAGAAAGGCTTTGGCAAATGAAACCAACAAGATTTTTAATTCCAAGACCCACCACAAACAGTAATGCAAATAAGTTTCAATTAAATACTCCAATGGACAAAACTAACTATATGCATGTGATTACGTAATGTTCTTCTTTCCTTAAATAACCAACCGGTCCCCACCACTTGATGTTACAAAACAAAAGCTAACATTTAAAATTCTGAAAAGTCAATCTACAGCAATTGCATACATAGAGGATTTATAATTTCTACATAAAAAAATACATTCTTTCTTACTATCACATCATGGAATAACTATGCAAAATTTACAATGGTAACAAGAAGGAATATTTGTATACCTGATGACTGCGCACGAAGGAAACAATAAGAATAGAACTGACTCTAGTAGCTTTAAATACTACCCTAACCCTACTAACTTAATTATTATAGCAATATGAATTTTTAATATGACTAGGATTAATAGGAATTTTTAATATGACTAGGATTAAGAGAATGGGCTTTCGTGAATAAAACCCCCACTTATTCTAAACCTTAATGTAGGAACCATAATAATTATTAATCTCACTAGCTCTAGAATACGCATAAGACTCAACCAAATAACAATAAATAATATAATAATACTAATAATACTAAAATAAAAATTAGGCTATTACACCGCATATTAGAGACCGCTACAAATTTGATAGCGATAACTTCACATTAGAGACCGCAACTAGTCTCCAATTAGTTAGTTTTCGAAAAAAGGAGAAATCTATTAAAAGATAAATTTTAAAATATAATAGTAGTAATTGAATATATATATATATATATATATATTAATAAATTAAGAAATTAATGGAGATCGTCACGCGGTCTCCAATACTTTCATTAATATTGGAGACTGCCGCGCGGTCTCCGACAAGCCTGCTATAACAACCACTTAGGCTGTTGTTCAAAACAGCAGCCTAGGTGCTGTTGTAGCACGCTAAAATGAGCGTGGTTTAGGGTGAGCAGCCACTTAGGCTGCTGTTCAAGACATCAGCCTAAGTGGCTGCAATATCATGCGCAACTACCTTATGTATTGGAGACTGCTGGCAGTCTCCAATATTAGTGCAGTAAAAAAAATTGGAGATTGTTGGCGCAGTCTCCAATTTGTAATGGGAGACCAACCTTCTCCTATAAATTGATGTATATTTTTTCCATTTTGAACACAAGCAATTTGCTCTTCTTTTTTTTAAATATTATTGCATAAAATCTTTACTAAAATGGGAGATCGTTCTAAAGAAAGTGGTAAAAGTAGTAGCAATAAAAGTGGTAAAGGCAAACTAAGTAGAGTGAAAAATTTATTAATGAAATATGAAAGTGGTAAAAGTGTGTCCAACAACTCTAATGTTGGTAACTCGCAACAAGTTTTCAAACAACATAAGGAATTCGAGTGAAAATTCTCTTCGTGAACGTTCAGTCGAATCTATTTTACAAAATGATGTTATGTCTATGCACAAAATATAATTTCGAATCAAGATGTGGGGTATAATAGTCCTCTAATAATAGGTTCTGAACCTATTTCATCGCCAGGTGGATCTTCTACGTCTTCACGACGTAGGTCTGTTGAGGAACAACCTGAGAGATCTAACAGGACATCAAAAAGGGTCGAGGTGTAACTCAGGAGGATCAAGTTCCAGATGATCCAAATGATAGAAGATTCATTAGTACATAAAATTCAGCAGCATTGTACTCATCAAAGTTTGGGTTTCTATGATGGATCCAATCGGTCGCCCGTTTGCTTGAAATATTGATAATTCGCCATTAACACTCGATGCTATCGTGGTTTCATTCACGTTAAGACGATTCCTCCTTGTCTCGACTCCAGATTCAAAGTAAAGCGAATAAAAGTATGTGATCTCTGACAAAATGTATGCCTCAACTGTTGAACCTTCTAACCGTGCTTTGTTTTTTGCTGTATTTTTTAGTTCATGCATGCGTGTGTCCATTTTAATTCACATATTAATATTCAAAAATTTCAATTATGTAACATATAGAGAGGAGAAGGGGAGAAATACCTTTCAAATGGATACATCCATCAGTATTGTACTGGACCACCTACTTTTGCCTTATATGGAAGATGAATAACTAAATGTTCCATCGAGTCAAAGAAAGCAGGAGGAAATATCTTTTCCAACTTGCATACAATCTCCACAATCGAACGCTCTAAAAACTCCATATCAAATGTTTGAATTTGGCTCGCGCATAAGGCTCGAAAAAAATTGCTACCTTCAACTAGAGGCCCCTAAACAATATCGGGTATCATGTCACGAAAAGCAATCGGTAATAATCCTTGCATAAACACATGACAATCATGACTTTTCATTCTATACAACCGAAGTTGTTGCATTTGCATGCAACGTGATATGTTTGATGCATAACCATCAGGAAATCAAAGTTGTCGTAACCATTCACACACGAGTCTTCTTTGTTCTTGGCTCAAACAGTAAGTCGCTTTTGGTTTCAAAACTCTTCCATGACTATCAATTTTGAGAAAAAGATCCTTACGTCTCGTCAATAATTTCAAATCTTTCCTCGCATTTATGTTGTCTTTACTCTTTTCCGGATCATCCATGACAGCATTTTTAATATTGTCAAAAAGATTCTTCTCGCAATGCATCACATCCAAATTATGCCGAATTAGATTTGTTGACCAGTATGGTAGATCCCAAAATATGCTTCTCCCATTCCAATTATGGCTCACACCAAACCCATCAATACTTTGTCGAGCCAAGCCATATTTTGCAAGGTTTTCCAATAACTCAGACGTTTCTGATCCAAATCTTCTTTTTGGTGGTGGGTTCATCTCTACCCTGTTTTTCACAAAATCTTTCTTGTTTCTTCTAAATGTGTGATCCATTGCTAGAAATTGATGGTGACAATTGTAAAAGGCTGTTTTAGTCCATGCTTCAATTGAAAGGCTGTCGTACTCTCCATGCAATAGGGACAACTCATCCTACCGTGTGTACTCCACTAAGACAACATTCTATAAGCTGGGAAATAAATAATTGTCCACAACAGAGATGCACGCAATACGAAATTTTGTTGGTTGAAACTGTCATAAGTTTCAATTCTCATTTCCCTCAACATGATTAGTTCATCAATTATTGGCCTTAGTAAACATCAATAATTTTTCCTCGACTTTTTGGACCCAAAATTATTAGACTCAAGAAAATATATTCTTGTCGCATGCAAAGATCTTGAGGAAGATTATATGGGGTGACAAATATTGGCCAACACGAGTAAGGAACAGACATATTACCGAATGGAGTGAAACCGTCAGTGCAAAGACCGAGCTTGACATTACGTGGCTCAGCTAAAAATGACGGATGCAGCCTATCAAAATGTTTCCAAGCCTCTTCTGAAGTTGGATGGATGACTTTATCTGATACTCCATGACACTTCAAATGCCATGTTATGCGTTCTTTTGTGTGGCGTGACATGTACAATCTCTGAAATCGAGAACCTACAGGAAAATACCACAACTTTTAACGAGAGATTGCATTTCTATTCTTACACACATTTCTCCCTGGTTCATATCTAGATTAGGAACATACAGGACATGAAGTATAGCTACTGCTTTCTCCGCCACAATATAAGAAAAAATTATTCACACAAACATCAAATGTTGGATAAGCAAGCCCAAGTTTTCTCATCATCTTCTTCAAGCTATACATACTATCTGGAATTTTTTCTTGATCTTCTTCTTTCAACAAACTACGTGAACTTAATAAAAGTTTGTCACATAATGCAACACTAACGTTATGCAGAGTTTTCATATTTAAAAATTGTGTCACCCACTTCAAAACTGTCGTATCAACGCCTTCAGAAATAGGAACCTCTGATGCATGTAATAGGTCAAAAAACTCTTTTGCTTCTTTATTCGGGTCATCGCGTCTAGGCGCATGGTTATCATAATCATATTGAGGACCAAATGCATCGTTAACCATATTTAAATACGTAATATTTTCATTATCTCTTTGATTTATGCCAGATGACTCTCCCATTTGAACACTCAAACCCTTCTCACCATGTGCTATCCAATTATAATATTGTCCAGTAAATCCCACTTGCATAAATGTAGACTAATTTCCTCACGAATATGAAACCTTTTACCGTAACATCTTTTACAAGGACATTTAGCTGTGTCTCCAATAAGTAATTGTGTCTGTGAAAAAACATAATCCGAAAATTGTTGTACCTTGTTAACAAATCTTTTGGTCAATCGACCATTATCTTCAATCTCTTGCACATCCATCTTCGATCTTTAGACATACTTGAATCTGCATAGAGAAAGAACAAATTACAATACGAACTAATAAATTATTATGATAACAAAATTAACTTAAGAATGAGATAAGATTCTACATACCTTAGAAGCACTGTTATTTTTTCTCGTCTGAACAAATTTATTTGGAGAAATCCGAATAGAAGTTTGTATAAGGATATCTTCCTGCACAACGCTTAAATAATAGAAAGGTAAAGTACTTGGAGTCTGATACCCAGTCTCTAAATCGTGCATTTGCAGTCTTCCGCCACACTCAACGGACAAATAATTGAGCAGATCGAAAAATGGTTTCAGAGACTGCAATTTCGGTCTAGAAAAAACATTGGAGACCGATTGTTTGGTCTCCAATACCTATTATTATTAGAGACCTTAACTTGGTCGCCATGGTAGCATGATTGGGGACAAACTTACAGTCTCCAATGGAGTTTAGTATTTGAGATCGTAAGTTGGTCTCCAATTAAGAAATAGTGGAGACCGTATTTCAGTCTCGAATACTGAAATGTATTGGGGACGAGAAGATGGTCTCCAAAGTTGCTGAAGCAGCATTTTTTGAGAATATAAAACTATCAGAGACTAACGAGCAGTCTCCAAAAAGAAACAAGGCGAGAAATTTTGAATTTCAAAATATTTCGAGACTACTTTGGTCTCCAATTTAAACTACGTTTCTATACATACGCTACTCATTTACCTTCAAAGCATTTTTCATACAACCATTTTTTTATAACTCTAGCTCTTCTTTACTCTCTTCCTCCACCTCCACCTCATTTATACTCCACATGCACATCCATATCCGCCTTTGTCACCGTCGCCGTCTCCTCTTCTCCGCCGCCTCCCCTCGGCTGCCGCTTCCGCCTCGGACCATAATTACTTCTTCATTTGCTACACTAATTTCATTTACGTTTTTTCATATGATAATATTCTTATGAAACATATTAATTGTCAAATACTATTCTTCTTATATTTGTTTTGGTTCTTCTATTTTATATTAGTCAACATTTAAAAGCTTTTGAATCTTTGTTTTGTTTCTAATATTTCAAAAGTTCTTAATTTTTGTTTTGTTTCTAATATTTTAAAAGTTCATTAATTATATAAACTAAAAAATCTTTGAAAAATAATTTGCTTTGTTTTGTTCCAAATTAAAGTCCAAATAACACTAAAAATATATAGTAATCAATTTTGGTTGCTCGATTTCTAAGTTTTTTTTTTTTTTCGTGATTGTTGGAGACCGCCAATTGGTTTCCAAAATGGTTAAATTTGCTACCAGCTTGCAGTCTCAAAAAACTTTTGAGACCGGCTGCAAATTATCTCGAAAGTTTTTTGAAAAGCTTTCGAGACCGCATGTCAATGGTCTCGTAAACTTCTCGAAAAAATTCGAGACCGCCTGTCAAAGGTCTCTAATACAAGATAATAATTTATTTTTAATACAAAATTAAATAATATTACAAGTTTTGGAGACTGTACTTTAGTCTCCAATTGAAAACGTGTCAGAGACCGAGTGGTTGTCTCCAAAAAATAAAATCTTCTGCGACTGTATGACGGTCTCTAATGCATGACGTATGAGAGTCTGATAGCTAGTAGCTAATAAGCGGTCTCCAAATACGTTTTAGAGTTAGAGACTGAATCCGCCGAAAGCCTGTTTTCTTGTAGTGATTCACCAAATATTATTGTCAAATGGTTTCAATGTTTGATGAACACATTGAATCTAAAAAAGGCCTTACTTTCTCAAATCTTTGCAGCACTATATTATATTTCCACTCAAATCAAAGAGATCTATCTCTTGTCAAAATCCAGCGATTTTAATCTTCCGGAAACATAATCCAATTCTGGCCATTACTCTGATTCCCAATAGTTTTCTCCATTGAACATTACAACAATTTAATGGAGAAGAGTGTTGTCCTCCTACCTGAGAAGTTAGGGCTTTGATGATTCTTTTGTAATACTTGTTCATGTCTTTCAGTTCTGGCACTAGACTTATGCATGCATGTGTAATTTTACTTCAATTAAGTGTTCCTTGTCCAGGTTATTGGCACCTTTTATATCTTTTGTGGAAGAGTGTTTAAGCTTTTGACTTGGAAGCCATGTCCCTCTGTTTTATAAGACCAAAAATGAACCAAGTATTATCATTGTTTGGGTTGGTCCAGATTGAGAAACTAATGACAAGGAATGCCAGCGGAGCACGAACGAGGCTGAAATGCCTCGTGATCTGAAAAGGAGCAACGTAGATATTGTGATAGCTAGATAATCTGAGTGAAATACTGCAGAGAGGATCATGGTAGACACGTAGCCCTTTACATGGACCGAGTGTTTGGCTCTCTAGCTTTTGAACTTTCCTAGCGTTTGTTTCTGGTCTAATTGACATCGCATTGTTCATGGTGATTTTCTCAAGTATTTGATGGTAAATCTCGGGAGGTACAAATGACTTCCCCCCCCCCCCCCCCCCTGATTGTAGTTGCTTCGGACATCGATACTCAACTTTGGCTTTTCTTAGATTCAATTCAATTGTGCGAAAAGTTTGCGAGTTGATGGTATTGATTTAATCTAGGAAGAGGATAAATGATAACACTTTGTTGTAATTATAGTTTTGCGATCCAAGTTTGTGACTCAATCACTACTTCTGTTTTATCAGTTAAATGGTGTCGGTTCCTCATGTTTTAGGCACATCAGATGAAGGCTACCAAAAACAACATCTTGTTCAATTCTGAGAATGCAAAGACTAAGCTTAATGGCCCTCAATTTGGTGGGGCAGCTTTTTCGGCTTCCATCTGAACTTGCATGCTCAGTATGATGCTGAATCATATTTTATCTGTTGAATATTCTGCTACTAATAAATTACACAACATGTTCTTTGTCAATGCTTCTCTATTTTGAAGATGGAGCCAATATTATGTCTAGTACCTTTACCATTGATTCTGGAAGTTGCGGGTGACTTCGTACACGGGTGGAATTATTGATGGTTGCATTTTTGCAGTAATATTTACTTCTTGAACGTGAGTTTTACAAGACTTTTAAGAGTAAATTGGAGTCTATGAGAATGACAGTTCTATTTCCATTCACGAACAGCATGAGGATATAAGTGGTTTATGTTGTCAGAGTTCATTTTGATCTCCAAAGTTATCTCAGACAATCAGCTTAATGAAAGTTGGGTTCTGATATAGGCAACTTGAGGACCTTTTTGCTTCAAAAAATAAAATGATAAAGAGTTCACCTTTTGGCTTGGAGATAAACTAATATTTGAGGTATATTTATCTCTTTCAACATCTCTGGGACTGAATTAGTTGCATGAGAAAAAGCGTTCCATTTACTTGTGGCTTATCTTTAGCTTCTCTTTTGTGCTTGAGCTTTTTGAGGTATTCCTTAGATCCTCCGTGTGGTATACTATATGTCATAAGTTGCTCGCTCTACATGTTTTCTTTTGGCAGTAAGAAATTAATTGTAGCACCACTTAAGATTCTTGTTGAATACATGATTTTTCTTTCCGAATAAAATGCAACTATCTTAACCTGAAGGGACAGTTATTTTTCTCCTTTACTGTTCCATTATATGTGGAATGACTATTACCTAAAGATTAATCAAACAAACTGTTTTTTTGCCAACTACAGTTAAGAACTTATACCATTGAGTTTACCAGATGAAAGTTTACTCATGCTACCAGTACTGTGCCATACAGGCAAATAACTAAATCTTGATATTAAATTCTCCTACTACCAGTGGCAACTTTTGCATGAGTAGTACATAGACTATTTAGTCCACACAGATTCTTGTGAAGGAAAAAAGAGCCAATATACATTACATGTATTGGAAAGCCACTAGCAACTAAAAGTAGTGACTGCCCAGAATAACTTTTCATTCCTTTATCAAAAGTTGGGTTCTGAAAAGAGCCCCTAACTGGTGTGGTAATACATTTCCTATGTTGTCCCTGTGTGGAGAATAAAGGGCCAAAAGTTATCAATGCATGTGTGCATGGTTGAAGGAAAGGTTAAAACAGGAAAATCAGCCTCATATTTTTTTTTTTGGTCTAATTGCTGGACATAGTCATTAAGGTTTGGTAACATGTCAAGTTCATAGTGATCTTTGGTAGTGCTTCTGACGTGGCCTTCGCGCTTAAGGGGCGTATTAGTCTTTTACCTCTTGCTGCTTGATTTGTTCATACTATTAGATCTCCTATTATATCACTCTCCACTTCATTGAAGCAAATACTAGAACAGAGAACTCTGCTCTTGTCTTTCCCTTTAACTCCACTCTGATAACCCAATACTTTCTTTTCCACACACTCAAAAGGACACACTGGATGGAAAAAGAACCGGCCAGCGGTGACGGCCCCGAACCCCTCAACTACACGGTAGCTTTTTCAATCCTAGTATGTATTTGATAATCATTAAGCTTGTTATAACCTTAGCTAATCTATGAGTTGTTTTATGTGTACTTAAACACAGACATGGACCTTGAGAGTGTCTATCCACTGCGGTGGCTGTAAGAAGAAAGTAAAGAAAGTGCTTCAAAGTATTGAAGGTAACATGTTATAACATTAATTACAAGTGTGTTTGTCTGTGTATGTCTCTTTGATCACTCATTATATAATTTATCAGGAGTGTATATGACGGATATAGACTCCAAACAACACAAAGTTATGGTTGCTGGGAATGTGGACGCTGAAACGTTGATCAGGAAGCTTGTCAAATCAGGGAAACGTGCCGAGCTTTGGACAGAAAATCCAAAGAAAAATAAGGGCCACAAGGATTCAAATGATAACAAAGATGATGATAGTAGCGGTGACGATGGTGATGAGCACGAGAAAGACGAAGAAGCGGAAAATCCCGAAAAGGGGCCTAACGGTGATGAACATGGAGAGGGTAAAGGTGGCGCATCAGCGGTTCCTGCCCAGAGTGGCGGTGAAGGAGTTAAAAAGAAGAAGAAGAAAAAGAAAAAGAAGAAAGTAGCTGTGGCAGCAGAAGGAGGGGGTGAAAATGGTGGTGGTGCACCTCCAAACACTGAATCTGCTCCGCCCATGATAAGTGGATATCCACCTGCTGATCAAGTGAATCTCAACCCTCCATTTCAGAACAGCTTCTCTAATTATCCTCAGTTTTACCATGCTGCTCCTGCATATGGGATGAGTTACAATAATGCACCACCTACGGCTACTGGCACTACCTCTTATTACTCCTTGCCCATGCACTCGTATACGTACTCGCACCCAAGTTATTACCCGCCATCGGATATTTATTATCCACCGTCGCCACCTTTTGATCCAGTCCTAGATGTCAGTGGTCGCGATGGTGATCGCGGTGACGATGAAACTGGATGCTCAATCATGTGATATGTTAATCTTGTCAAGTAACAGACTAGAGCTTGTTGCTTGTGATGTTTTAAGATGGAGCACGCTAAAATTGTGTAGTACTCGAATGTTTTCTTCTTTATTAGCTTTTCTCCACCAGTCTTCAAGAGTTGGTAACTTTTCATGTTTGAAACTAATTTGGTTTCTTGTAGAACTTTATAAGTTAAATACAGAAGAGTTGGTGTTGGTAATTGATAATAAACTTTACATATATTAGCTAGTTATATTTACATGTCGTTTGTCTTGTCTTGTTTCCATTTAATTGTACTAACAAGTTAATTGTGTGTGTTAAAAGTTAAAACACATATGAGTGAGTTTCGAGGACCTAAAATCTCTTTTTACTCTTTCTCTCTGTTGTGTGTACAGATTTTGGTATGTGAAGCTCAACCACCTGATAAATTGAATGACAAAAGATGGATACGATTTTCTTTTTGCAAAAGAGGGAACTTCTTTTATGTGGTTGAAAGTTTCATTATGTAGCTTTGATATGTAGGTAGACATCCACTTTAGGTTGGAATAAAGTTTGTGTGGTCAATTGCAGCATAATTGTTTGCTTTAAATCTTTGAATGACATGAAGCCATTATGCGCCCATGCATATATTGTTACTATAGTTGTTATGGAGGGATCTCGAAGGTTGCATTTTTATGTTCTAGATATCTAAGGGATTATAATTGCGCCACACTTTTGTAAGCTTGATCGAGTTAATAAGATACATTTTTGAAAATCAGAATCTTTATGGTGACAGGACATAAAATTTATACAAAGATTATAGAGATACCCTACCCTCTATTTCCAATGTTTATATATCCTTTAAACCAAAATTATTTTTTTGTTTTGGTTATTCAATTAAACCAGAATTCGAGTATTATGATTTAATGTGTCCTTTATAAAGGTGATGATGTAGGTGCAATAGCATGCGGTTGAGATGTGGTTGTATTTGTCTTCTAACTTGTTTCCTCAATATTTCTAGAAACTTCATACAAATCTACAAGGATTTCAATTTAAATAGCATAGCTGCTCTAATATTCTTCATATGCAAAATGTCAATGTAAATGAGAATATTATATTATTCCTTTTCAATAAAAAAAAAATCTAAATGAGAATACACGGTAAAATTTGTAAGTATCAAATAAAGACTAATATTCTAGCCAAAAGAAAAAAGAGACTATTACTGAAGCATCTGTGTTGTGGGCATAATTCATCTGTTATCCGTTTCGAATATTCATTTTTGGTGAAAATGATATAACCATTGCTTTCTATCCGATGGCACATTTTCGTATTCTTTCTTGAAAAGTTATGAAATCATTCCATATATATTAATATCATTAATATAAACAACATCACGCATAATTGAGTAATCCAGATTTCAGAGGCTTTCCGTACGCATCAAAGAAACATCAAATTAATAGGAATAATTTTTCGAGTGTGCCATTTACATTCCTAAGGTATATCATAATCGCTTATGATAGTTAATTTATTCGAGAAAGTCCTGTTAATTACTTTTCATTCTTAAAAGTAAATAAAATAATTGACTAAGGGGCAGTGTCTAAGACTAAGGTCAAGAAATATTAATTAATCAAGTTGACTGTATACGCAACAATATTACTGACTTGTGATGAATATGATATAGCTAGTACTTAATGTGTAGTTGATTGTTTTTTTTTTTTTTTTTTGTTTTACAACTCATTACCACTTATTTCCTACTGACAGTGATACTTATATTTTCTCCCTAAATCTGAATATCTAACAAAAATACAAAAGAAAAAGAAAAAGAAAGAAAACAGCATCCTCTTTTAGGAGAATAATTGATAAAATCTAGAAATGAAGTCTAAACTTTTTTCACCAAACAGTTTCCAGCCCATTACCCTCCAAATCTTTACCGCACTTCCATGAAAAAGCACCCAACTTTCGAATTACCATCGCTTTGATTGATTCTCAAAGGTGTCGACATAATAATACTACCGATGAGTGTGCCATAGAGAATTTTGCTCTGAAATAAGAAAAGTCCTTTACGCACACGTTATGGTTTAAGTCCTTTCGGATCAGTTGAATGCTATAAAAATTCAAGATATAGCAATCTTTATAACTACATAATCTCATGTTCATTTTAGCATAAAAACAAAATAAGAAATTTGATATATGATCATGTGGTTATTGCATGAATAGTTTATCTTAAAATAGGTAGAGACAATTGATTGTCACAAATCATAGAATAACTTCTAATGCAGCTTACCTCGCTTTCCGTATGGAACTTTTGAGCTTTTAAGCTGAGAACTTCTATTATGGTAGTTATCAAAAAGAAAAAAAATACTTCTACTATGGTTGCTAGTCTAAAGAGGAAAAAGTATATGCAATAAATTATTGGTTTAATAAAGCATCTTTATTACTCGGAGTTGTCACTAAAACTCTATAATTCTTTTTTTTTTTTTTTAATTAATCTATAATTCTCTTCTTATACTATAATTATATTACCCACCAATTCAACTACAAAAAGCAGATCAATACACCACAAAATGTAAGCAAATCTGACACCACCACATTGCCATATTAAAAGCACATATTATTTGTTCTTTTAATTATATAAACACTTCTATATATAGATCTAATCTCAATCCAGTTTTCCAACATCCCATTCTTGGGGTCTTGAAGTCGTCCTTGAACTCGCGCGCATTCATCCACTTTTGGTAAGATCTTGCGTGTATTATGTTTGCACTTTGCCTCATATCCTTTAAATGTTTGCAATTTGCCCCTTATCTTACCAATGAATATTTTTTTAAAGATTTGCACCTTGCCCACTATTCTACCAGCAAATAAGTATTTTGCCACGGGTCAACAATCCGGCTGAATTTTTTCGTTGAAAAGTTCATTTTCGCCGGAATTTGAAACGTGAATATGGGGTTCATCATGATTTTTCCTCAAACTCAATAAAATGCCATTTTTTTTCTTCAACTTTGTGTACATTTTCTTAATTTTCACAATTAAGGGTCGAACATTAAGAAAATATAACGAAATTTAAAGTGAAATTGGACATTTTATCGAATCTGAGGTTAAATTGTAATGAATCCCTATGTTCACGTTTCAAATTCTGGAAAAAAAAAACTTTGAGCGGATTTTTTTTACTGATCAACTAATGATGGGGTAAAGTGCTTATTTATAAATAGGATAAGAGACAAGTGGCAAAACTCAAAGAATATGGGGCAAAGGATAGGTTAGCTTGACCCTTTTATCCTTGGATATTATATTGTTAATCAAAATATGTTGCCTTAATAATTAAAGAATTCCAATCTATTTTCTTATATTTATTCCGAAATATAAAGTAAATACGTAAGGATATAGTTTTTAATTAGTTGAAGCTCTAATGACCAAAAAAAGCTGATATATATTATTCTAAAAGATCGACTTGGAAAATAATAGGGAAAATTGCAGCAAGCCCTTTAATCTATAGGTGCTTTTGCATTGTGCCCCTAAACTATGAAAATGTGTGATATGCGATCGATTTTTGTGCGATTTATCCCCTGATGCCAAATTTAACAGACAAAAACTTAGACACGTGTTCAAAATTAACTGTTGATCAACGGCTCAGGGGCCAATCGCACAAAAATCAATAGATTGGGGTTCATATCGCACATTTTCATAGTTTAGGGAGTTTAGTGCAAAAAACACAATAGGTTGGGGGTTTTCCGTAATTACAAAAATAATATTTGAGAAACCCAAAAAAAAACCAAAAAATGTGCTTGCAAGTGCAAGCAAGTGTTGGCAGTTGGATTTGAATATGTGTCAACATTTTTTGTCGTTGAATTTGGACTTAGGGACAAAATGCTTATTTGTCAATAGTACAAGGGGCAAGTCACAAAAAAAAAAAGACAGGGACTATTATCCCTAGTTTTTAATTATTTGAAGCTCTAATGACCAAAAAGAGCTGATATATATTATTCTAGAATGTCGATGTGGAAAATAATATTTGAAAAATAAAAACAAAAAAATAGTTAGCGCAACTGGAAGCAAGCGTCGGCAGTTGGATAAGGTGGATAGTTTAGTTAGTCCATGAATTCTGAATGGCCGCGCCAATATTTGCACCACCCCACCACCACCACCACCCACCCCATTTCTCAGCCCTACCATCATTATCTATAAAATGTCTTCTCAACATCAGAACAACACGGCCCATTTCATCTTCTTTTTGGGCTCCAATCGCAACCACTCACGGCGGCGGCGGCCCACTAATGCATTGCTCCCCCTCTCCTTCACCGCCCGAAGTTGGTGCCCAGCCCACCGCTGAGTCATGTGTCAACTTGGGTCTCGCCCTTTTTGCCAAAGGAAGGGTATTATTTCTCTTAACTATTTAGATTAAGTTTTATTCGTCTTTAAATGCTCTACTTATTCGAACTTGATTACAATTCACTTAATCATCTAATAATGTATCACCTGGTAGAGAATTTAGGTCTGGAAAATGAACGAATGCCGGTCGAGATTGATCAATAAGAGCGGGTTGAGCTTAAAATTGTTACAGAGCAAACTAATGTTTTGACTCTTTTTGTTTTTTTTATTCTAGCTTTAACTCGACTAGATATGCGAACAAATTCAAAATCTATGCGAAATGTCTCTAGTTAGTTGATTTCAACTAATTCACGTAGGCCGAACGTCGCTTTTCTGAGCTCGGCTAGTCTAAAAATAGATAAATTCAGGCGAGAGAAGAAATTCTAATCGAGCTTGGAAGTTGTTTTGTAAGGGCTCAATGTGTTAATTTTTACAGCCCTGTATATGTGTGTGTGCGTGTGTGTGTTTATGTAGTGCCTAAGGATATAGATTGCTGTTTTCAGCGTGAAATTTAGAAGCAATATTACCAGTCTTCATTATTTGGAGGGAGTAATTTCCGATTTCTAGTGTCATTGTCTTAAGGAATTTACATTCCAGGTTAAAGATGCTCTCGTGGAGTTTGACACGGCTCTATCTTTGGATCCTAACCCTCTGGAGGCTCAAGCTGCTCTGTATAACAAAGCCTGCTGTCATGCCTACAGGTATAACTTTATCTCCGTCAGGTTTTTTATGGAGGAAGTATACAAATTCAATCCATTAGAAGCCCACAATTTCTCGACACAATTTTAGAGTTGCACAATGTATTAGAAGACCATAACTTATGCCATCACTTTAGGTAGTGAAATATGACATCGATAACAACAATGTAGTCCATTCCAAAAGAGTAGAGGAAGGCGGTTATACTAAGTAACCATGAGTTGCATACCTACTCATTTCTCAGATTCAGAAATTAACTATCTTTGAGCATTGTGTGTCGATCAGGAATCTTATTTTCTTTTTTATTTGTTTTGAGGAAGGGGGGAGGGAAAGAAAGCTGCTAGCTGTTTGCGCACTGCTTTGAAAGAATATAACCTCAAGTTTGGCACCATTCTGAATGATCCAGATTTGGCCTCATTCAGAGCAATGCCTGAATTCAAGGAGTTGCAAGAAGAGGTTTGCTGATCATAAGCTTGCAAATTTTTTCTTTTCCTGCAACTAGAAAATATTTTTTAACAATTCCTTTCTCGTGTAAGCTTGCACCATAACCTCTGGAACTTGGTTATATATCTCACTAATTATATCTTGTAACATTGCACCCTCCCCGGCCTTTGTTTTTTCCACTGACAGGCTATAATTGGTGGAGAAGACGTAGGCTATGGCTTCCGGAGGGATCTTAAACTTATCAGCGAGGTCCAAGCACCATTTCGTGGGGTTCGGAAGTTTTTCTATGTAGCATTTACGGCTGCTGCAGGAATATCATTGTTGTTTACCATACCTAGGCTATTCAGTGCAATCAAAGGGGGTGATGGTGCTCCTGGTCTACTGGAGACTTCTGAAAATGCAGCGATAAATATTGGGGGTAAACAACGACTTTTGCCTCAAGCACAAAGAAATTAGTCAATGATTCTCTTTGTTGAAACTTTAGTTTATGACAAATATTTACATACATGAATAGCCAACACCTTGTAACAGAAATCAAGTAAATTTTGGACTCAGTTTGGTGCAGGTATTATTGTTTTTGTGGCTTTATTCATTTGGGACAATAAGAAAGAGGAGGAACAAATTGCAGCAATTACACGAAATGAAACTCTGTCAAGGCTGCCTCTCCGTCTTTCAACGAACAGGATTGTGGAACTTGTGCAACTAAGAGACACAGCAAGGCCTGTTAGTGACACATTCTTCTCTTGCACCTTGCCTTCCTTTCAGTTCCTTGAAAAAATCAGGGATCAATAAGAATGAAAAAGAAAGTCCCTAACAGCTATTTTTCTTGTTTATCATCATCGATTAAGTGCGCCACATTCTTGTTTATGCCTGAACTAAAGTGTTGTAGACCCTATTTGTTGCCAGCACTACTACTCTGATTACCTTTTAGATTTTCATGTCTGTAAATCTTAATTAAATGAGACTCCTAATTTCCTTCTTTCTTGTTCTAGAGGCAATGAGTATTCTGTTCTCGTATTCCACTAGCTTTTTATCTTCTAGAAGTTGCTAAAGGTTGTCTGAGTTTCTCACCTCATTTGTCTTATGTCCCTCACTTAAGATAATAATAGGTTAATACCGTCTGCAGGTTATTCTGGCAGGAGATAAGGAGACGGTTGAGGCAGCCATGAGGAAAGCGGAGAGGTTCCGATCCGAGCTTCTTAAGCGAGCAGTTATTCTGGTTCCTGTTGTATGGGGTAAGGGCAAAGAACCACAAGCAGAGAAGAAAGGCTTTGGTGTTTCTCCAAAGGCAGCGGCTTCTCTTCCATCTATAGGAGTAAGACCGCGAATCTCTCACATTTACACACGGCATTAACAGTATTGCCGTTACAGGCAATTAGTTTTCCATGCACCTTGCTTATTTATAAATGAGCATCCATGAGTTTTGCTATATAAGATACTTGTTAAGTAGTCAGTAGTCGTATTAATTTCCGTAGTGTGCTGTTAGCCAGCAAACCATAATTCACTTCCTTTACCATGGCTTGAACAGTAAGTGTATTGCACAGCAAACCTCTCTCTCTCTCTCTCTCTCTCTCTCTTTCTCTCTCATGGTTCTTTTGGTTCCTTGGTAGGAGGAATTTGATAAGCGAGCTCAATCAGTGGTCGCAAAATCAAAAATTAAAGCAGAGGTTCGCTTCCGAGCAGAAGTAGTATCACCTGCTGAATGGGAAAGGTTGGTAATCCTAACTCTCGCCGGAAAGTCTCAATTTACATCAGGCACGTGGTCATCCTTCGAGCTTCAGCTATCTCAACCGAAAGTCTCTTTGCTATTCCTATGACCTTCTACAATAGCATTATTTCTTTTCCCCAAAACATAAAACTGCCTTCTCAGTATCTTTGAGTAGTCACCCATAATCAGGAATTTAAGTCAAAAAGCATGTGTAGCCAAGTTGAATTAGTTCGAAATCTTTTGTGAAATAGGATGCTTTTCAAGAAAGTGCAGGGTACCATGTCTATGAACTTCAATTTAAAAGGAAAATTCTAAGCTGTAACTAGCTCTTTTTATTCCTCATAGTTTCTGGACTACCTAAACCTATTCTTTCAACTCCCAATTCTTTTTCTTCTTGCCAGGTGGATTAGGGATCAACAGAAGTCCGAAGGCATAACTCCAGGCGAAGACGTCTACATAATTCTCCGTCTAGATGGCCGTGTTCGAAAATCAGGCCGGGTTAGTGATTCTATTTCATAACAAAACAATAGATATAACATAATCACTTGGCATAATCATCAATGATTATCCGGTTTCTTTTGATTGACTCTAATAAATTTACAGGTTACTATAATTTAGATTAAGATAGTAGAATTCTTCACTGTTGATATAATGAAAAACTCCCAGTGAAGAAAGTTTAGGCGCAGAAAGGATAACACCTCTACTTGAACTATGCTCCTCATAATTCTTACTTAGACTATGTACCATCATATGTTAAACTTGTTGTCACAATTATATCACATAACGTATTTAACATCACAATGTTCTGAATAACGTGGAAAAATAATGGCCGAAATATGAAGCCTTGCTTAAGAGGAGAATCGCCCTTACTCTTTACTCAACCAATTACTCAAGTTGGCAAACCAATAGGTCCTTAGTATCGCTGGCAAAGAAGAAAAGATGGTTAATTTTTTTTTTATTTTCACCGTGAAGTTTTGATTTTACAAGAGTTTAATGGTGACTATGTAATAAGATGTTCCCTTTTTGCTTTTCAGGGTATGCCTGATTGGCAAGAAATTGTTAAAGAGGTGCCCCCTATGGAAGCATTTTTAAGCAAGCTAGAAAGATAGTTAAAGATAAGGCTTGTGCAGTTGAAATGGGAAAAATATGTACATCATTGAGATTGTTTGGCCACTTTCAGATAAAAATATGTGTAGGTTGTTGTCTAATTTCATATTTTTGGTATTGAAAGTTGATCTTTCCCTAAGGTACACAGGTTTCTTCACATATTCATTGTTTAGATTGTCTGTAATAGTTTGTAATTGTAATTTAAAAAAAAAATTACGGTATGTCTCGTATTTTTGAATCGGCCTTGTACTTATCATTTATTAAAACTAGCAAACCTACTGTAAATCTTGTTCTAATGCCAAAATAATTTAGTTATAATGCGTTGATCTCATGCATATTTAGCTAGGAATAAAAGTAAAACTATACAAATCTTATATATTTTTAGGTATGAGTAATTAAATTGTGTAGTTTCTCAAAGAAAAAATAAATAAATTGTGTAGATTAATAACATGTGAATAGTTATATTAAATTGCCATACTTAGTAATTCATGTGAATAAATTGCATTAAAAGTAAATATCAAATTTTTTTTGTTTAAAATAAAAGTAAATATCAATTTTTTTTCAAATTTAACGTGCTATATGCTATCGATAGAAAAGGTAGTATATCAGTACAACATTCATTTTTAGGTTAATTAAAAAATATAGATGAGCAAATTAGAACATTGAAATGCTTTTAGACACTGTCAAATGCTTGAATTGGCCAAAGAATCAAAACACGAAAATAAAAATAATATTGTAAAGCAAAACCAAAACTATATCGGACTATAATTTTTGATTATCAATCATTCTCAATAAGTAATAGTTTTTGCATTAGAAAAAACAAACAAATTATTTTTGAAACTACTACAACATGTGATACAGGAAATGAAGCATTACTATAAGCTATAATTATAAGGGATAATTACAGCTACAACCCCTGAGGTTTGGAGTAATTACAGAGACCTCCCCTGAGGTTTGAGAAACTACAAAGACCTCCCCTATGACTAACTTATGTCATGTAAAAGACAATTATACCCTTCAATAATTTTGTTTGGTAATCTAAAAGACTAAGTTAATTACAATAGACTTATTGATTTTTCTTTTTTGCTTTTTGGATCGATAAGCTCTACCCTTTTTTTTTCTTTTTGCTTTTATTTATAATACCAAAATATTATTCAATTTGCAAATTAAGAAACTTTATTGTTTCACTTTTCGTGCATTTTGTGTTGCGATGAATGAGGAAGCTCTAAGAATATTGTATTCTTTTATTTTTTATATTATTGGAATAAACTACAATTTATAAACATTAAAAAAGAAATTATGAGTTTTTAAACATTTACAATTAAATTTAGATAAATGGATTAGTTAAGTAGATCATGTGCCTTTCTTTTAAAACAAATGTACTTTTACTTTTCAACTTTTTTCAACAATATAATTCTTATTTTGGTATTTAAAAATGTATTGGTAGACTCTAAAGGATGATATTTATTTTCTATAAAGAAACCATTCAAATTTTGTATAATATTAATTGAAATTGACCAAGGGTAAAATTGGATGTTTTCATCCATGAATTCAATAGAATGACCTTGCTGTAAGGTTTATGCAAACTTCAGGGGTGGTGTCTGTAATTTCTCAAACCTCAGAGGTGTGTCTGTAATTACACCAAACCTCAGGGGGTGTAGCTGTAATTATCCCTAATTATAAATCACACTTCACAATAATAAATGAACCTATTACAAAAGAATCCGATAAAAGAGGAATACCTATTCCACCAAAATCCTACCAGATTCTCCATGGCAATGGAACGAAGAAAACCAATCAACTGGCAAAAGAAGAACATTAATCAATATAGTAATAAATTTTTAAATACCTTAATAAGAAAAATAAAATAAAACGGATATATCACAAAGATAAAATAAAATAATACCTGCTCCTACAAAACCATTCCCAAATTTCCAAAATGAAGAAAACGAATCCAAATGTCAGAAGAAGAATATTAATCAATACAATAATAAATTTAATTACCTAATGATCGCAAGAGGGTCTGAGAAATTTGATAGTAAAAACCGGACGAAGTGGATACAACAAATATAGGAAGATGAGAAAAACCGTATAATTTGAAAATAGGGGTGGAGAACGTGGGCTTATGCGGTTGAGTAGAGAACGAAGATAATGTCCCTTGTATCCTTTTCCTTTTCTTTTGGTGATGGGTTAAAACAGGGGTATTTTTGGAAACACCAAATTAGGTATCACACCCTCAATAACTCCCTGTTTGTGAGTAAAAACAGGATTCTCATATATAATAACTAGCCACCGAGGCGCACGCGGGGACCGCGTGCAGTTTTCTAATTATTGTAAAGAGTGATTTAATTTAAAATGTTTGTTTTTATATAATTTATGCTATCCATAAAAATGTTTATGTACATACTTAAATTGTTTTCAAGTATAACTCAAATTGAATAACTCTAAATTTTGCAATTCGGTCTATATATCTGCTAAAGCATTCGATTACATGTGAGGCTGCGCATTGGTAAAAGAATCATAGGAAAAAGACATAAGAAACCCCCCGAAAGTAAACGTAAGAGGGAGTATTGAAGTTTTCAGATGTAAAAAATTATGAATATTTTTCCCTACTTTATAATTTAGTTACTTTTAATGCAAATGAGTGTTTTTTTATTACAAAGCGTTTATTTTGACATAATTTACTTACTGGTGGCGTGCCTGCTTAATTTGAGTTTAAGTTTCAAGTTTTAGTTTGAGTATAAACTCAGTGAACTAACTCCGAAATTTCCTTTCCTCCAAAACTTTCAGCTGACATAGGATTTAAACCAAATAATATACAACAAAATTGTTGTTCTTATGAAAAGAAACATAAGCAGGGATAAAATTGATGCATTCATATGAGAAGATCTTAAGATGCCACAACTATAACTCAACTGCATTTCTATGCACTTCAGGAAACTAACATACATAATAAATTATATGCTTAATAGCATGAATAAAATGGCAGAATACAACAGGAAAAGGAAAAAGAATATGAACAATTAGAACACCAAAATATATCGTCTTTGTTACGATAACCCCAAGTTCAAATCATAAACTAAGCTACACAGAATCCCAAGTACAATAATGTATTGGACATCAGAATCCCAACCAAATAAAATATATAGTTTGACATCAGATGCAAAACTCTTCAACAAAGCAAGCAAGTTTGTTGAGAATCGTCTCTGGTCATGATTTATTTGCCAAAAACCGAACGTGATAACCCGAAGCAATACTTGATATAATAGAGATTGTGACAACCTAAAACAAACATGACAATCACAGGTAAAAATAAATAAAAACTGAATCAATGAAATCTCAGTTACATTCACTCCATATATAACGCCAGACTCACATGGAATAGATACCAACCTACAAAAAATAGAGAAGGTAGGAAGTTAGAATTCAATAGAGAATATTTAAGAAAATTTATAGTATATAGACATATAATCGCATGAATAATCACGCATAACAGTGTTCAAAAGAAAAAGGATAGCAAAGCTTCAAATCATCCACAAATCAACAAAAATTTCAAGTGTTAGAAATATAAAAAGCCAAGTGAATGAACTTCAACAAACAAACATGTATTGAACTACATAGTTATGCTAGAAATAAAACAATGAACAAAATTTGATGGTAACTGCTGTTTGCAGAGAATCTATATACTTCAAGTTCTAATTTTGATTATGTACATTTCAAGTTGTAACTTCAGCATAACAAAATCACATATGTCTTGAAGTACATAACCATGCATAACATTAGATTTCCCGTGAGAAAGTCATAGACATAACTATAATTTAGCAAGAATCCAAGCACAATATAACAACAACAAACCTTGTTTTTTCTTTGAATTTCCAGTTATATGTTGTAATTTATAGGGAACTTGTCTATGTATGGAGAAATAATCAATTTACACACAACCTGCAAATTTCTTTCTCGTTTACTGCACTATCATACTCTCCAACAAAATAACAAAATCCTATTAAATCTGCATAAATAAAATAAATGAGCACGTGCATGTGTTAACTCAATTGTTAGTTAAAAATTAAATATCCGGCTGAAAGACACTAAACAGCAAGACAAATCTAAACCTTACACTCTCCATATTGCATGCTACAAATTCAAATAACTTATAGCTCAGTTATTTGAATTCCAACCTTCACATTCTAATTATTGTTATGCAATGACTCTGTGGTAGAAAACAATAGAATGTTGATAAGAATGTGCAATTACAGATTTAAAAAAAAGTAATATGTAAAATTGCAATCTCCACCCCACTTCCAGATTTATTCAATAAGTTTCAACCACACAGAACAACAAAATTGATCTAAAACATTATAGAATATAACTTAGTAATGGCAGAAGTAATCTAATCAAAATAAAGAAATTAAATTACACAACAATTGGGAACATTGTACGGACCCTTGCACTTGCTACTTTGGATTGCTCGTAGATTTAGTTACTAAAAGGGTGAGTCTACCATGAATTTTCACACAAATCCTGAATTCAAGCAAAGGATGAAATATTTAATTGAATTAAAGTACCTGAAGTGGATAACTTTGAAGAGAATCAGTACGGAAACATCTCCATACAGGGATTTTTACTTGGATAAGAAGCAATTCTTATCCAGCAATACACATAAACCTCTCAATGTAACCTGCAAACAAAAGTACGTTGTATTAAAATTTTAATGCTATGTATAGATGAAACATTGTAAAACTATGACATATATCTCTAGTTTTAATAAATTTCGATGACTCCTAAAATAGAAAGGTTAAAGCAAAGGTATATGTCAGAAAGATTAGAGATTACATTCAGTTATTGTGGATCTGCAACTTTGTGAAAATTTCTGGGTAAACGACATTTCTGGTGTAAGTTCCGTCGTGCCCATATATTTTTCCCTTCTTCACCAAGACTTTAGTCTGTGCTTGAGAAACTCCTCGAGAAAAAGCCACATATAGTTGTCCATGACTGAAGACATGTTCTGGTAAATAGATTCTCACATATGGTATCGTTTGCCCTGGAGATTTGATTATCGTCAGTGCAAAGCTTAGTCGAACAGGGAATTGCTTACGTGTCATTTCAAATGGAAGATTTGCATCTTCTGACGTTTTCAAAGGTATGCGTGGCAAGAATACTCGTGTCCCTTTAAATTCTCCAGTGAGAATCTCTGCATCTATGTCGTTTCTACCAAATCTATGACAAATTAGTCTTGTGCCATTGCATAGCCCAATTCGTGGGTCAATATTTCTCATAAGCATGATCGGACATCCTTTCTTCAAAGTCAATTTGTGTGGTGGAAGATTACCAGGAGAAAGTGAATTTAAAAACTTTGGCAGAAACAAATTACGATGATCATCTTGGATGGAGTCAAATGAGTAGTACGTTACCTCATCCTCAGACTGAAAAGATGAAATTATTTTTTCATTTAATGCATTAACCTCATCATTTCTTGGAGTTATAATAGCCCTTTGCATCATGTAATCACCATTATGCTGATGTGAACCCAATCCTGGGAACGTCCAAGAAATTAGATTATCTATTGATTGTTCTCCTTCCCATGGCATAACCATCGAGTCTAGAATCCTTATCATATCTTCCTCTATTGTTGGTTCTTCACCATTTCCCACCCGAATAAGGAAATCCGCAAAAATCTGATCATCATGTGCTCTAATATTTTCTGTCAAGCGAAGAAGCTGGACACTGGACCATAGATATGATTCAACAATGCTTGCTTGTATAGATTGTAATCTGGTGCCTCTAACCACAACCGGAACAACCTGACGAAAATCACCCCCAAATATCTCTATTAAACCGCCAAATGGCAAGTCCACTTCAAGCATTTCTCTCAAAGTAATGTCGACTACTTCAATAGCCTTTCTGTTTGCCATAGGTGCCTCGTCCCAAATAATTGCTGATGCACGCTTAAACAATTGACATATTTCTGATTGCTTGCTAAAATTGCACCTTGCTTCCGGATCTAACTTAATTGGTATTTTAAGTTTTGAATGTGCAGTTCTCCCACCAGGAAGTTGTGTTGATGCTATTCCAGATGTTGCAGTGGCAAGCATTATGAGACCTCTACTTCTAAAATATGCAAGCAATGCTCGATATAAGAATGTTTTTCCAGTCCCTCCAGGACCATCTACAAAGAAGAGTGCACTCTCTTTTCTTTGAATAGCATTGCTGATTGTGTCAAATGCAAGCGTTTGGCTGAAGTTCAATTTATTTTTTGTCTCTAAGTTAGCTGGACAGATTGAGATATTAAGCTCATCTTCTATTAAACTGGGAATAATACCCATGTCTTGGAACTGATGGCTAATCTGCGGCAAATCAAACTCACTCAAACTTCTTTTATGATGTTGAAGAATAACACTTATGTCATGAAGAAGTCTGTTCTGGACGAACAAATTGTTTGTATTTGTGGATGAAGGATAGTCTTCAATCATATAAGAATAATTCTCATCCCACAATCTTCGCACCCCGGTTGGTTCACAATAAATCAATATTGTTGCAAATAGCCTTCTCAAAGCAGAAGGCATTCTGACAACTCTTGCCTCAATTAAGCATTGCCGAATACTATCATCTTCTTCAAGAATTCCAAATTTCTGAGCTGCTTGCCTAAAAGTTAGATACCGCTCACCATTTACGGTCATCAAATCATCAAAAGATTTAGGCCCTGTAATATGATTTAGTAAAGCACGCAGATAAAATCTCTCTCCTTCATGCGGCGAAGCAGCATATAACCGACCAATAACTTGTTGTGGCGATGTTCGTCTCTGCCAAATTCTGTCTTTTGAAATCCATCTATAGTATCTAGGAAACTCGCTGTACAAATATTTGGTATTCTCTCGATCTTCAGCATAAACTTGGAAGAACTCTGTTAACATTGTCCGAGAATTTCGTGCATCACTTAACACATTAGAAATATTTTGCTCACTATAGTATCGAACTTGTTGTCTGTTAGGCAAATGAAGCTGCAAGCGCACAACAGAGGGATAGATTCGACTCATTGGAAACTTAAAGATTTTCCACAATGCCTCAGGAGCACATATCCATCTCCCGTCAACATACTGATTAATTTCATCGTTTGTTGGCGATGGGCTTAATTGTAATACCACACAATCGGGTCCTTTGTACACGTACTTGTACAGGTACTTTATGCTTTTTATGCTTGAGCAAATCTCAACATTAATGTGACAATCATACTTCAGCAACAACCAAGGATTGTATGGGACCACATCTCTGTCATCAACAACTTTATCTCCTTCAAAATCCAAGGCAATAAATCTGTTCCTATTCCGACGCCGATAAATAGGATAAGAATCACTTCCTTTTAATGTGGTATCAGCGAACTGCTTAGGATAGTTTTTCTTACAACAACCGTTCTTCATGCAAGGAGAGTTGGGATTTCTAACTCCACATGGCCCGTGAATCATGTGTTTCAAGACAGCCTCATACAATTGAGGTTCTTCATCTCTATCGGGAATTTCTGCTCTAACAATTTTGTCGTAATCATCCGGCGTGTTTAGCTTGTCATCTTCATGTAGAATGACCACCAAATGCACATGGGGCAAACCACGCTTTTGATATTCAATTACATGAACATGTGCGACAACTCTTCCAAGAACTCCATGTTTGAAGACATCATTTTTCATATGCTCATATTTTGCTCGAAAAATTCTAGTCAGCAAATCTGGCCTATCTTGAGCAGTTTGTCCCGGATACAGTTGTTCTTGAATCTCAATCCAATTAGGATTGCAAGTCATTGTGAGGAATATGTCCGGTCTGCCAAATTTTTTCACTATTGCCATAGCATCTTGGTAGCGTTGGTACATATCTCGTGGACTTCCGACAAAAGACGATGGCAACACAACGCGTTTCCCGACATTCCCTGAAAAAAAATAGGTAATGCGAATTAGATGCCAAAATAGGTGGGATATGACGCAAATAATAATCTATGAGATGTGAATGGCAAAAACACTAATTACAACAAAAACCAAAAAAAAATTTACTCGCTTCAGTTTCTCCAGATTCTAAGCAATCTTGTAGACCCTGGTATAGCTCTGCTCTGATCTTATCTTGATTATTTCTTATATATCTGAGCCTTTGGGTCTCAATCTTAACATAGTTGTCCACAACGTATTGTTGGAATAACCGACCTCCATACAAAAGGATGGATGAGTTATTTGTTCGGATGGATGAGTCATTTCTTCGGTTATTTTCTCGAATCTGTCATTTTTATAAGAATGAGCAAACTATATACATAATCTAAAATAATAAAAGAAAAAAAAGTGCAACACAAAGTACCTGTAACATGTATGCATAGTAATCACAACATGTGACTTTCTTATTATGAATCGTAAGGCAACCAGGGTCCCATCCATATGAGCCGTACGGAAAGAACAAAGGGTATTGCATCGGGTCGTAATAACCTGAGAATTCCTTAACATTCATAAGTTGTCCACCAATTGTCTGAACAATTATATCTCTATGTGAATCATCAAGTAACTCGTCACCACCAGTTACAATAGCAGCCACTTGAAATGCAGTGGGTAATACATATTGTCTCTCCGCAGCAGGCCTCTCTTTGATTCGCAACTTGCAATTAATTATATCAGGACGCTGAGAAAGTTGTCTAAACATCTTAACAAATGGATTATGAGCATCTAATATCCGTTTAATTTTATCAATGAGCTCAGCTCTCAGTCCACCACTTTCACGTAGACGATTTTCGATCTCATGCTCAGTATCAAAGATAAACATCTGTACAAATCTTGGCTTTTTTCCTGGAGGAGGTAATAGTGTACCAATCTTATGGTAAATTGCTCCATGAGCTCTATATGCATGCACCCCTTGGCCAGTTGCGACGCTTAAGTCAAGTTGAACCCCGATTGATGTAAATGAGAAAACATGATTCAAAGGTCGTATATTTTTTCTGAACAATCTGCCTTCAGGAGAGTCAGCAGTGAATAACTCATACAACTCATAAGAAACAGGAATTGCAGGCAATATTACTCTTCCCCTCTTGCAGCAAAAGGATTTCAGTTCTTTGTGAAACAATCTTGCTCTACAAAATCGACAATTAGTAGGTTTTGGGAGTGTCAATTGCTGAACTCCTGGCATTTCAATGAAATTTCTAGCAATATTGCGATGGCGACTTATTCGTGCTGGCCTTTGTTGGTCCTCATCAGAGGTAGAGTTTTCACTTTCTTCACTAACTTCGTCATCTGGTTCACAACCTAAAAGAGTAAAATGATAAAAGTAAGATGAAAATAAAAATGTAAGGGCCAACATGAAGCAATAGAGGAACATAATGACTCCCACCAATAGATGTAAGTAAATTACGAATTTGATAAAACCTAGGTTTCAAATTAGTTTGTTTGTCTGATATATGTTCAGCTGTGATGGCCCTATAAGTTCTAATTAGTAAAAATATACAAAATAAATATCTATTACTATGAAACCAACTTATAGACACAATTGCCGCTTAGTTGCTGGTATGTTGCACCAGTTAAAAAGATTGAATGTGATAAAGATAGACTTACTTTCTCTCAGTGGCGTGCGTACACGTGAAGTTGATCCCTCACATTGATTAGTAAGTGATGGATTGACACTGAAAGGGTTATGTAGTAACGTCGTCAAATGCCCTCTTCCCACACCTACTCGAGCATCTGATAAGAAAAACTTCTTTTGTTTTAGATATTAAACATTACATATGTTAAGAATGAAGCATTGTGTACTTTTGAATAGTAGAAAAAAACACACTTGAAGAATATGGGTTGACACCAAGTTAAAAAGATTGAATGTGATAAAGATAGACTTACTTTCTCTCACTGATGTGCGTACACGTGAAGTTGATCCCGGAGCTGATCTCTCACATTGATTAGTAAGTGATGGATTGGCACTGAAAGGGTTATGGAGCAACGTCGTAAAATGCCCCCTTCCCACACCTACTCGAGCATCTGTAAAACTTCTTTTGTTTTAGATATCAAACATTACATATGTTAAGAATGAAGCATTGTAACTAATGCAATATGAATACATTTTACATCAATCTGGGAAATAAAGTGAGATTATAATAATACTTCATATTTGTTAATTACCCGGCGATTCAGTAGTTGCATTCGGTGAATCGAGATTTCGAAGTTGATTTCTTGTAATTGGATGAGGTTGGACATTGCGTGATGCATCTGTAACAGAGGCATCTAATGCGTGTGATGTGGTAGGAAAGGGGTAACCGACATCTGTGGTTGCAGTAATTTATTTTTTACATCATTAAAAGGAAAAAAACTAAATTTCAGATATCTAAATAATTGATTTTCTTACCAGCCCTAAATTGTACACTTTGTCTTTGCTCATTGGCTGCTCTCGCACGGCGTGCATGGTAATTTTGACGCCTACGGGCCAGACGCGCTTCTCGTTCTTCCGTACTTTCAGCTTGTCTTCTTTCTCTATCTCGCGCGCGAGCCCTTGCTCTACCTCGTTCAACTTGATTGATAAGATTGTTCGCATCATCAGGTGGTCCTTCCATATTCTTTAAGAGATTCTTATTGGGAAAGAACGACAAAAATTGAGAATTGTGCCTTCTGTGGAGTCCTTATGAACTTTTATAAACTGAACTCACACATAAAAAGATTAATCAATAAAAGAAAATATTTTCCATGTGCAAACCACAGAGGTATTTTAAATGATGATTAACAAACATTGAGATGCGTTATCTTTTATCCATTACTACTAAAAACGAATTGAATCAAGTGAAAACATTTTTATTGTGAATCATAGAGACTTGAATAGTTTTCATTATACAAACAAAAACATAAATATTGCTTCTTTTGAAAACCCAAAAAATTAAAACCTTATTCTACTTTTCAAGCTCTTGTTGGAATATAAAGTCAGTTTTCCTGAAAATGACAGCTCTCAGCCGCAGCGGCTGTGATAAACCAAAATCTTCATTATGAACTTCAAGTCCTACAATTTGAGGATTCCGACTTACTTCAGCCCATTAATCATAGTTTACTCTTACAGGAAATTTAAGTACTTGATCACTTGAACCCAAGAATTGCCCTTCTGTTCTCCACAGAAGAAGCACATAAATTTCTATACATGAACTCCACAACAGCCATATGTATGAAACACATATTGGTATTAAAATATAAGCACATGTATTTGATAATTTTGAGGCTACTCTTATGACGTTATATTTTGAGGGTACTCTGTAGGCTAAATCTTTAACAGCAGGCAAGTGGATTCAGAGCAATTTGCAAATTTTTTATATAGAAAAAAGTTTATGCAAAGCATTTTTCATGAAAAACTTGAGTAATTCTTTGGATCTGCAATATCATACACCTATACATCATTAACTCTAAAGTGCAAAGCAAAAATTGGCTATTGAGCAAAGACAAATTAAAGCCTCTAACATAAAGTGAAGATATGGGAAATGTGAGGTGAGAAATGAGTTTTTACTATTACCTTTTCCTTACAGAAATGCTTCTGCCCTAAGGCCACCCTTTTGCAGTTCCACCAATCTGTTTTCTTAACAACCAATTTCTTCAATCTTCGTCTATATATCGTCAAGAAACAGATGCTGAAAATAAGGAGACCAGATAACAATATTAAGAACTGTAAAAATGAACCTAAAATTTGAGAAACCATATAGAAAATACTAATCCATTAATAATCAACAGATTAATCACGACCTTTTCTTCCACAACAATTCTAAAAACATATATTGACATCAGGAATGCAACATTAATCTCAGTAACCTATGATGTATGACATAATGGAAAGATCTTGTGCATTATTTCAAACTGTAAATGAAGTACAGTAACATCAACATAAAAATGATTGAAAAATAAAATGAAGTACATTAATATAAGTTGTAATGGCATTATTTTTATACTAATCAACAACGGAAATCCCTTAGAAGTAAGCATGCATGTTGCCCCCACGGATAATCTGTTTCATGAATTGTCCAGAACTCATGCAAAGCATTTCGTCATGAAAGAGTGAAGAAATAAAATGAGGGGTCATATATGAAGTTGAAATACAATATTTGTTTCTCTATAGGATCAATATACTCCTTGGTTATTCACAAAACTTGCGGCAATGTAGTCATAATGAACTTAATGAGCTAATGTAGCACATAAAAGTTACTAATATCATCATGATCAAGATAAATTAATGCATTTGTTAACCAACCAATTTAAGTATATAGTTTGGCATCAAAAGTATTAGTCTTACAATTATTATTACTATCCTCGGTACCCTGTCTTCCTCCTAATGAAGCAGTACTATCCCATTTTAAATTACCGCCACCCTTTCCATTCCCACAAACAACCTGACATATTCAAAGCCCAAAATTATTTATGTCCAGAATCATGATAAATAGAGTTTCAGTGCATTTGAGTTCCTATCTTCTTTTACGCAATAAGACATGAAAGAGAAGTTTTTAGAAGTATAGGATTCCTGCTAATATATCCAGAATGTCCAGGGATGCTTACTTTGCAACCACCCACCCACCCACACACATAGCCTAATTATACTATCATAATATCATGAAGAATTCATGAATGAAACAGAAGATTTAGCAAAAAAACCAAAGCGCAAAAAGATGCCCATGTAAGTGGACAGGAGGTTAGTCAAGATAAAAGACTTAAGGGACTTATGCAACTAAGAACTACACGTACAACACAATATCTCATATAAGTTTTAGCAAAGTAGTCCATTGGAACAACACTCTCAACTCCAACCAACCAAAGGCTAATTTAAGTTGTACCTGATAATGGCACCACACATTGTGTTTGATGGTAATTCTTGATGTGATAGATTGCAACACTAATTTACATGTCAACAAATCATTAATCCTATACCAATAAAGTACAATGCATATTCAAATTTAAGGTCTTAAATCTAAACATTTGCTACTTTCTGTTATTTTGTAAGATAGACAGATCATCCTTAAAAATATGATTAGATAACTGCATTAGTTGCCTGAAGAAGTCAGGACAACTCTTTTCTTTTGTCAATCTGCTACATAATAGCCAACTTAAATATAAACATCAGTTGACACATAATAACTTTAGTATCAATTAACAATTATTTCGATATCATGTAGCTTTTAATTAACAAACCATTTCATTATAAATCGCTACACCATGTACAAATTTTGTATCATTTGCTTCTTCCCCTGTACATTATCGAAGTGGAGAAGCTTCATCATCGACATTATTGTCAGGCAAGCAAATGCCAAAAGGTGAAAAAGACCACGCTAAGTTGTTTCCTGTAAGAATTCGATAGGCAACACATCATTTCGAGAAAATTCAAAAATACTCATTAAACTCCTTTGTACTCCATCCTTGTTGAGGAGTTCTTGCCTCTAGGTACAGAAAACTGAAATTTAATCCACTCGACAACATACTATGTTGAATACGTGTATCCAAGCATTAATGTATTACCGCAATCTTAATTAATGATAGCCATTATGTTCTCCACAGAAAAAGCACATATATATTTCTATACATGAACTCCCTATCTAAAATTGTCAACAGCCATATTGGTATTAAAATATAATCACCTATTTAAAATAATGGACTTTGTTTTGTGAAGCCGGATCTTGTAGATAAAGTCCCAGCTTAATCTTAAGAAACAACCGAGGAATTCTTTTTTCACAAAGGAACAGTAAAGTTTATTTGGTTGAAGAAATGGCCTTAGAAAGAGATACGAAATATATTCAACCTACAGATTGATAATTATCCTAATTCAATTGGTTGCAAAAATCACGGAAAATAGTTGCAAAAATCAGGGAAAATTAAAGTAGTTGATGAGTTTCATTACATGAGATTCAGTGTGACTCCACCATCCCGCCATAAATGTTCCGCCGATTTCCAAATTCTCCGGCGATTTCTGGTTTTGGTGCAACTCCAGCAGAATCTCCAACACTCCAAATGGGTCCGCCAATTTCTCGATTTCGACGACATTCTCCGCCGATATGTGAGTTTCAGGTTCGTAACAATCCCACGAATAATAATTTTGTTGTGGAGAGGAATACTTCATGTTTTGGCCGAAGAAGATGGTGGGGAATAGAGACGTACGTGGGTTCAGTTGAGTTGGGTATTGTCTATTTTGCCCTAAGATCTTTCAATTTCTGGGCAGTTTTTAATAGGGGCAAATATGAGAATCAAAAATATGGACCGAGAACTGTAAATGAGCTGTAATTTCCGTTTTTACCCTTCTAATGCAACTAATTTCGAAACTTGGTCAATTTTTCAAAGGGTACATTCTGTAAAATTACCAAAAAAACTGCTATTGTGTGACACAAAAATGGGTTTTTTTAATATAGTAATAGACTAGTAATTTCACACACGCCGGGATCGCGTGTAAAATTCTCTATTAATTTAATGAATATTTTAATTTTAAAAAATAAGAATTAGTTGAGATATGAGAGAGAAAATAGAACATGGGAGACAAGTTGAGAGAAAATGGGATTGGATGAAAACGTATAGATTTTGGTGGTTACAAAAATTTAGAAAATTACTTTTATGTCCTCTTTTTTATTACATGTCTAGAGAGAAGAATTAGGGGTATTTTAGGTGAACTAATAATTTGGTACAACAACTGCAAAATATGTGAGGGTGGAGAGTTTGCTTTTAATATAGTAATAGATATAGATATCTTGATTGTGAGATCCTATTAGATTTGCTGGCTGTGTTTCAAAGTCTGGGCGGAAGGGTCATAGTTTTGATATTTAGCTTTTTAAAAACTAAAATTAATTAAAAAGACAAATATGAGGTAAGATACTATTGCAATTTTCATGTCAATAAAAAGAAAAACTAACAAAAAAGAAAATCCGTATTTATTTTTCATATTAGCTGAATGTTGATATTCTTATAAAACCTTCATTATGTTCCACATATTATAATTGATAAAAACATAATATGACGGCTTCCTCGTAACTAACATTATTCATAAGATATAATCATAAGTTCATGTACCCTAATTAAGTTTCCATCCATCATGTATCAAATTAGGGGTGACGTTTATCTTCCGCCTGTGACATTTGTCACCACCCTCGTGACAAATGACACCTACGTGATACTTGTTTATCCTCTATTATCAAAAGGGCACCAACACATCTTACATTTGTATTTCCCCTGTCACAATAATCACCGCCTACATGGTATCCCACCTTATGAATAGAGGAGGCCACCTACATGGTACTTCACACTAATCAACAAACTCTAACCAAACTATGACATGACATGATTCCACGAGTGACATGCCTAGGTAGCTTGAAGCCTTTTCAAGCCCAACTGTACATCTAAAAAACACTTGTCTCCAAAAGAACAAGTCACCACCGGTTGTACAACTGTCATATTCCGGGGAACATCTTGACTACCCATAAGAGTAGAAGCACTTTAGACACATGTGTGTGGGCCCCATACCATGTGGGACCCACACACATGTGAGGGAAAGTGTTTCTAACAGTATGGGTAGCCAAGATATTCCCCCATATCTCGGGTGGTATTCCCAATAAATACTTTGCGGAGTTGGGTGAATCCCAATGTTGTAAAGGAAAAATAAATTATATAACAAATGAATTACTATATAGTTGTAATTAGTTCCGTCTAAAGGAAAAATGGTAAAGATAATTCAATTGGGTTTGAAGTTGGAGAACCATAAAACAGTTAACAATAAATTAATTTAACTCTTGTACTTGAAAATTGTGGTAAATATTTTTTCCTCATACTCTAGAATAAATCGAGTCAATATTATCATTTATATATAGACACAACGCCCCCGTCTCTAATATTTTGGAATTTTTGAACTCGTTTTGCAAATTAATTTAAATGTCTAATACTTTGTTTTGATATGAAAATTTGAGCGCGCGGTATTTTCAAAGTCTTTCATTTTTCACCAATAATTTTGTGGCACAACAAACTTATCCCTGATAACTTCTGTCCCTACTATGTATATGTATACACACATACAATTTTCAATTTGTTTCTCATTTCATGCTTATATATACTAGCTCGATTCATCATTTATGTTTCCCTCTTATGCTAATCATTTTTACAATACCATTAGCGAGTGCGAGCTCAAATTATAACTCTTTCATTATATATGCATCTTGTTTTTTGTAGTTGTGTTTATGTGTTGTCATTTTATTTTTGTAGGAATTGGGGAGGAAGATGCTTTCAAGGGGTAAGTATTGGAGCGGTCAATATTAAAGAATTGGACTAGTCAAGCCTCAAGAATTGAATCTGAGTTTGAGCGAGAAAGAGATGCATCACAATAAAAAATGTAATATCAAATATGTTTCTTGTCTTTAGCTTGAATTAACAATAATCATTTCTCTGTAGGTTTATGCTAATAAGTTTTTGTAGGAAGCATTGTAGAAAATCGAGCATAGTGTCGAGGCAAGAGTTGGAATGTTTATCTTTAAAATGATATTGACGCACTACGATGCTAATGGAACACTATATTTCAGGCAATCGTTTTTCAAGATACAACGAAACAAAATTTTAATAAAGCAGTAGTGCATTTACTAAGAAACAATGAATCAAAAAGATAGTTTTGAACTCTCGAAACAAAACAGAAAGAAAGAAAAGAAATGTATTGAATGAATGAATTTGACAAGGTCTGGAGTCTATTTATAGATACTGGAAAGTTGCTTTGGGATTGACTGGACGAACATGACTGTACGTCCGTACCCCTAGTCACACATATTCGGTGACATGGCGGGAAAAGGAGAAGTTGTTCGCCGCTGACTGGATGCCAACCTTTTGTTGACTTAGACAACTTTTAGGTGACTCGACACACCAATTAGTCAAGACTTTTTCGTTTTTTATATGCAATATAAAAGAAATAATAAATTGAACCAAAAATTAAATTAAAACATAAAGAATTATTCTTTAAGGAGGAGCTCAAGCTAAGCTAAGTTAAGCTAAGCTCAACTCAATCCAAATCCAAGCCTAGGCACGCGACTCACGACTCCGACCCCGATCCAGGCCGGGCCGTACGCGGCGCGCGTGTGGACTTTAAGAAAAAGACCCATAGTACATAGTACATAGTACATAGCTCTCATCCCTTTAAAGACCTGGAACCCCCAAAGGGTCCACACCCTTGTCAAAGGAATGCATTGATAAACAGAAAATACAAGAACAAACTTTCCATTCGTGATGGTGACTTTTCACCTTCCAACCTATTTTTGTTTTTATCATTTTACTATTTAAATAGCTAACTTTAGCATTTAGTTTCTCATTCATCCTAGCATAAATTTGAGCAATTAAATATTCTAAATTCATCTACAAAAGTGTAGATTCTATTAATCTAAAAATATCTCAATTTTATTAATATTGGAGTTTATTTAAACATCGGTCAAAATATGGGTTGACAAACCTATTTTACAACAGTTTCGAGAGAGACCGTTTCCACAATTTTATTGCTAAACTTATTCGCTTCAAGAAATAATCAGGTTCCACTTTTTAGAAACAATATTTTTCAATGCTGAAAAGCTTTAGAGGCCAAACTGAGACTTTTAGTAAGCAATCTTGTTCCCCTTAATAGTTAATACTCGTTTTTCTTGTAGTGTAGATTATCTAAAGTGTAAGAAAATTACAAATGTCGAATTTTCATTCAGTTAGTATTTTTATGAATAGCATTTAGCAACGATTTTTTGGTAACAATTGAATACTATATTAATTAAGTTAAAAATACTTTTCTCACTCTAACAAGAAGTATTCAGTTCATTTAACAAAACCAAGAGATTTGTCACATTTCTGAATGAAATTAATGCTACTAAAATTAGCAAATTGGAACTAGAAATTCTCTTCGTTTTATCTTATTGATAAAACATTCGTCAATTTTTTTATTCAATTCAGTTTCCAAATCCAATACTAGCTAGTATTCTCGTATCTTTAAACACATGTTACGTTACAACTATCCATGCGATTCTGAAATAGTTTATAATTATATTACATCATTTTCCATGGCGTTTTGAGGGATCCAAGTTTTTCTCGACTAGGAAGCGCTTCAATCGGAAAAGAAGCATATGAAAACGAGTTTCTCTCGCTTTCAATATGAATATGAATATCAAATCAATATCAATATTATGATATAATTAAATTATTAGATCATACGTCGACAGTTCAATATATATACCAATATAGCCCTATTGACAAATCCGTTTGTTTATACTGAGTACTTAGTTTTTTGTTTCCATTTGTATATGTCGATGAAAATAAAATAAAGCACAAAAGATGACAAACCACTAGAGAATATTTAAATTGCAAACCCATTTGCTTACCTGACCTCCCTTAAATTAAAGGGAGAATTACACAAAACCCCCCTAAGCTACATAGTAATTATAAAGAAACCTCCTCATGTTCAAAAAATTATACCAACACCCCTCTCCCTCTAAAATCTGTTAAAATTTTGTTGAATGTACGTTTGCTCCACTCATTTATATATTCTGCATAACAAATGAAAATCTAAAATCGAAATTGCTAAAAAAATATAGAAAATAAGTCTTGTATATTCTGTCTATAAAAAACACACTAAAAACAAAGCTTATTTTTGAACGTTTAGTAAATTATTCACCACGTCATTTTTTCTTGTTAGGGTTAACCCCACAATATATAGTTGCTTGTAGAAATAGATATACACCAGAAATATAGTTTTTTTCTTTTTAATGATACACATATATACTAACTTACGTGTTTATGTAATTTTTTAAACATGTGGAAACACGTAATTTTTGAAACATGTGGAATTTCTTTGCAATTAGCACATACCTCGGGGCCTTGCGTTAACTAAAATAAAAAAGGACAAAGGTTAGTTAACTCTCGTCACTTTCCTTATTTATGTTTAGAGTTGTAACTAGAAGAAAGAAAAATTAAAACAAATTTGAGAAAAATGGCGATATCTCACTTTCTCCGCCACCTCGTTTTCGTGATGGTGCTCATTCTTATCACCACCGCCGATGCGGGCACGTGGACGGCCCCTACGCCATGCGGAGGATCAATCGAGAAGTGCGGTGGAGGTGATGATGAGTTTGAGATGGAGTACTATTCGGAAATGAACCCGCGGCGCATTCTAGCGGGGACCAACTACATCAGCTACGGCGCGCTGCAGGCAAACCACGTGCCGTGCTCGCAGAAAGGCGCGTCGTACTACAACTGCCAACCAGGTGCCGAAGCTAATCCTTACACCCGCTCTTGCACCGCCGCCACACAGTGTCGGAACGATTAATAATTCTGTTATTATTATTATTAGATAAAAGCTAGTGCATTATGAGGAATTGTTATTGGCACTCGACTTTTGCTATTGACACTCCGTTTACCTTGGATGTGAATGAGAAAAGTAACAGTGCCAGTCCGAAAGTGGCAGAGTAGTAGGTACATTATATTGCAGATTGTTGTAGGAAGTAATATATTTTTCACATATCTAATTAATTAATATACTCTAGATGTGCTTCTACATATGTGTTCTCATTGGTTCATTAACTAGCTCTATGTGTGAGTGAGGTACATTAATTGAGATTATTCATGAGTCTACTCCATTTTATTTCTTCTAAATTTTTCTTCAAATTGTTTTTCTTTTTTCAACTATTGATTTTCTTGATGTTTGGGTGATTAGCAGGTTAGATGGAACTTACTTACTTTTTTGCATTTAAAGATGTGAATACATGTATTCTTTTTATTCTAATCACTAACTACTGTGTGTGTTAAAATTAATTTCCGCCATACATTAGATACTCGTATAGTTAAAACTAACAGTGACACGAATTGCCATATTCATACAAAAGATTTGGTTTGTTTATCTAAAAAGTAAAGAAGGTTACCTATGATACCTAGAGGAACAATGGGAGGGGGCGTCTTCTTTCTTGGTTTAATATTCTTGTAGCTGCACCCTAATAGTGTATGAGATTTTAAGTTAACACAGTGCTACGAGTGGATCATACGCACTGTTGCACCAATGCAACTGGTATGTAGCATTCATTTATGTAGACTACTCTGTATAACCAGGATGAAAGAAAGCTTAAAGTAGCGTATAATGTCGAACTTGTTCGACACTGTCCTAGCTACTTTTGAAGAGATTAACTTGGCAGTCTCAAATCGGTTATGGGAATTAGTAGTTTTACAAAATTTTAAATAATTTATTTTTGATTCCATTGAGATACAATTTCATGACACCGAGTGTTTGGGAGAAGAATTCTGGATTCTGAAGATGGACAAAAATAGGGACGCCTCCGATTACGTTAAAATCCAATGTAAGGTGAAGTTTTGATTTATTGCTTGGCAAAAGCCATGGAAAGTCTGAATCCGGGATATTTTAAAGAGGAAAACAAGCTAATAAGTTTGAAATACTAGGTGGGACTGTGTGTTTAATGTAATTCGTTCAGTAGTTTTATAACAAACATAAGAATTAAGATGCATAGGGGTTAGGAAATATTTTTCCTTTATTATTTTAGATATTTAATTAGAATAATAAATTACATGAATATTTATCTATTTTTTCTGCTGAGTACTAAAGAAAGGAGGATTGAAGGTTGATTCAGCGACTAGAATAAAATACGAGACTTTCCGGTATATCATATAATTGGAAGGGGGAAACCAAATTCTAGCATCCATGAAACAGTAATTTTTGCACCAATGCTAAACTAAAGAACATTTTTTTTCGAAATAAAAGAATTTTTAGCTGAACATAAAAGACTAGGTCAAAGGATACATAATATTTAATAATATATAAACGTTAATACATACCACTAATGAATTTATGTCATATGGTGCTTCATAGAGTGATTCATTCATTTATGAACCAGAGTCTATACTTTATGCCAACTCCAGTTATGTAATTAACATAAAACAGTCAAACATACAAGAATTCTATTAAATAACGATGTAAAAGTCAAACACTACATTGAAATAATAAAATAAAAAATAGGCACATATTTCTAACTTTTAGGCAGAATTTTAATCTCATATTCGTTTATCTCATTTTCATTTATTTAGTATCAAAAATTCAACATATCACGTCCAAAATCAGATAAGTATGTTATATAAATGCAATATACCTATTTTATTTTAGGATTTTGGACTTCAATCTTCTACAAAAGTTGATTTTCCTTTCTTATCATTTGACTACTCCTCAAACTTTAACTGAACCTCTCTACCCAACGACGAAAATCAAGAGTTTATTAAGGAGTCTTATTTATTGGGAGATGATATATACATAGCAAAATTCATAATTACATAGTATTTTTTCTTTGTTTACTATTTTACCCATTTCAATTTAATTGAACAATTAACTTACCCTTTTAATACCAACCTAGTTATCAATCAATGATGAACATAATTTTTAGAAACTCAATTAAGTCATGCTTCTTTCCTATTTATAATGTTGGAAGATTTTGTTTCTTTATATGAACATAGTAAATAAATCATGTGAATAAGTTGTCTATTAAAATCTAAATAGATAATCATCATTTCAAAAAAAAAAATGAACATCAATACAAAGAAAGCTGCCTTTGTGGTCAATTTCTACAAGGTGATTCGTTGTTTGGCAATAACTTTCTTGTTTTGATAAAAATACTCTTAACTTCTTTTTTTCAAAATCACATTCAAGAGAGGCCTTTTTTCTATTAATGAATGACCTTTTTCTATTAATGAGGTAAAGTCAACTTTTTACTTCTACTTCATATTCAAGAAGTATAAACAATGCGTGAAATAACTATGAAGATTGGAAACACACTGACAATTTGAATTTTAAGGAATTAAATGGTCTGTCTCTTCTGTTCATAAGAATCGAAGAAAACACAGTGAAGAATCCATAAAGAGAAAAAACCTCTGACTAGATCTATGACCACTCAACTCAATCAACCACCCGACTCCCCACTTGACCAACCACAACCCCCACCACCCCCAAACCATGATACCGTCCAAACCCAGCCGCACCAAGTCCCAACGATGTCCCCAAGTCAACCCCAAACCCCACTATCATACAAACAAAAGCTAGTAGAGTAATGTTCCCACACTTTCTTTCCATATTGGTTGAAAAGCTTTGACAAAGCCCACTTTCTCAACACTTCACAAAAAAAACACCTAATGTCCAAACCACTCACCATTCTAACCAAGAACCTACTATGCCATTTACCGAAGAGGAACTAACAAAAATTTGACTTCCGTGGAGAAATGCTCTAATAATCCACACAATGAGTCTAAGTCGATCAATTCGCGTTGCTACGCATCTCAAGAGACTATGGCATCTCACATGCCAAGTTCAAATCACAGATATTGGATAGGGGCATTACATCGCAAGATTTACTAATACGAATGAGTACTTCGTAGCGCTTGCCGGAGCACCATGGTTTTTATTCAACCATTTCTCGCAATCACCAGTGGAAACCCAACTATAATCCTCGCATGTCATCTCCGTTGGAGCTATGTGTTTGAATTCAATGTTGATGTACACATCGTGAAGATGGAACGAGCGCGATACGCCCGGATTCGTTTTCATATAGACATGTCTCAAGCATTACCAAAATCGATAAAAATTGGTGACTATGTCCAACCCATAGTTTTTAAGTTGAAAGGTAGCTTCTATTTCAATTGTGGAATGGTGGGCCATTTCCAAGCGGAATGCAGCAAAAATATACCCACCAAAACAATAGATCCGGAAAATCCGAGTTCGACGACACCACCGAGTCCTCAACTGAAAGTATTACTTCTAACGATGTTCAAAAAATTGTGAACCGTCACCGAAGGTGAGAAAAGGCTGCGGAAGAGGTGAGATCCTCATCGGGAAATTTGAACGATCGAAGAACGACGGCAACACTGAAATAAGCGATGGAAGCGGGGTCGACCAAAGCGGCGGAGGGTGCAAACAAATCAACAAAAATCCAACCTAAACCTACTGCTCCAATTTTAGCCCAAAACACAAAAATCACAAAAAAAACAACAGTCCAAACAAAATCGACCCAATAAAATCCCAAAACCAAACACCAAACCCAACAGCCCATATGGAAATAGACCAACCACAACCCAACCATCTAAGCCTCACACCAACAAGCCCAAAGAAAAATAAACGAAATAAAAGAACCCAACCCGCATCGGCTGTACTCAATTCAGGGGTGCACACCATAACAAATATGCACCATACCACACAAAATAATAACCTTGTCCCACACCTAATCACGAATCTGGTGAACCAACCACACCTGATTCCACCACCCAAACCACCCCTTCCAGCGCCATCGCCCCCTATCCGCGCCTACAAATCTCTGACCACGTCCCGACAATGATACCACAGCCGCCCCACATGCCATCTCTAGCACCGCCTACCTAACTTCCCCCTCAAATACCTACTACCAACCATCCCCCTATACCACACTCTACCCACACCATAACTCACCACCACAACCATCAAAACCGAGCCCACCTCCACTGCCACCACCGTAGCCGTCCTAATCCGACACCAACCATGTCAAGCCGTCTCAACAACTACAGCCCGAATTTCGCTCATCAAGTTCAAGAACCGCCACCAACACCTGCGAATTACTATCGCCCGTCGCCGGAGGAAATCTCTCACAGACACGCCTTCTCACACCTCTTCTTCAACTGCCTACCACCACCACCAAACCCAAGACCCCAACCCTCACAAATCCACCACAATCGAGTCACGTCACTCTCGTCCAACAAAAACCGCAATTACTCACTACAACACCACTTCAATCTAGACATGAGCTCATCCGGTTCTCGGTAAAACCTGAGTCCTTGCACAACCCCAAACTCAACCAGTTGTTCCCATTAATTCAACTACAACCCAACTTTCACACACCTGCAGAACCCTTTACTTATACCTCCACACCTAATTCCACAGTATATCCTACACTCGCAGTCTACGCCCACAACAGTGATCATAGTTCTACACAACCAGTTCAATTTCCCACCTGCCTGACGCGACATATTTTACCAGTTACTAATGATACCAGAAATAAGAGAACGATAGGTACCCCTGACGGCAATACCATACAAAAACTGCACAGAGAATCCGACTCAGAAATGGCAAGCTGGATCACAGACCATCACCTCTTCCAATCAGTTTCTAATGATACGGATTCTAGCATGGAATTGTAGGGGGCATGTCGAGATGACTTCGTAGCGAACCTCAATGACTTGATGTAGGAAATCATCCCATGGTCATTGCAATAATGGAAACCAAACTCAGATTTCGACGTTCGACTACAATAATCAGAGGACTTTCATTTGACGAACACCAAATCATTGCAGCAACAGGATTATCAGAAAGAATCTGGCTTTTGTGGCACAGGAATCAGATCACGATGAATCTTATAGCAGAGTCAAGCTGGACAGTACACATTGACGCTCATGTCGCGGCGTCGGCGGAACAATTTTTCATGTCAACAGTGTATAATCAACCCCCACCACCGTTATATGAAAAATTATTAGGTGCAGCCCCGCTACATGATGACGTGGTACAACCCGTGGTGGAATTTAAACATAATTCCTTAGCATTAACTTCTCCACACCTCATCCCAACCATACATTTACACTAATAACCGACTGGCTGTAATACCACATTGTACAGTCGCTGCACCTAATAATCTCTCCCGTTATAGGCACAAGTATTGTCAGAGCTCGAGAATATGGCTGCTATGATTACGTCTTGTTGATTAGTTCTTGGTGATTTCAATAATATCTTGCATGTTCATGAAAAATCCGGTAGTAGACCTAAATCTAATGTTGCCATGACACGATTCTCAAATTGTATACACGCATGTGGTTTGCTGGACTTGGGTTATATAGGATGTCTGTTTACATGGTCGTACCGTAGGTTTGGTAGACAGTTTGTCCAAGAGCGTCTATATCGTTTCTTTTCTAACACCAGCTGGATCCAGGCATACCCGAACACCATTGTTACTCACCTTTTGACTCTAAGAACCGATCACTCCCCTATCTTTTTGAATACCAACCATCGCCCTCCTCGACCTTTCAGATACGAAATAGCTTGGGATTTGCACCCTACATTCACATCTCTTGTACATTATACCTAGGTGAACCTAAACTCTGATCCCGTGCAACAACTTTTCTCCTCTAAGTGCCAACACTTTGGCAAAGTTTCACGAAGATGGAAATCTAAATGCTATGGTAGATTAGATAACGAAATTACACATGCACGTAACTTAATATACCAATCCCAAAGCACCTTGAGTCCAGAGTCAAGTAACGCAAATTTCCATAGAGAACGGTCCCTCAGGACCTACATAAACTGTCTACTTGTCCAGAAGCAAACTTATTGGAAATAGAGAGTTAAAAATCAATGGATCAAAGATGGTACTAATGTTAATAATCTGAATTTGGCTCAGTGCCTTGAGTTAATTCATTACTGACATTATATAGATATTACAAGTACAAATCAACTCCCTAATTAAAGTTAATCGGAATCTTTCCTAATCTATCTTCGGTAAGAAGATTACTAAACTAGGAATACATATTTGCCTAATTGATTTGATGTGATTAGGTTGATTGAGCATATCTTTCCTTGACACTCCCCCCCCCCCCCCCCCCAAATTGATGCTAATTAGCATCAATTTTCCTACTAGCAGTCCAAAAATCTTCCATTGACTACATAACTAGTTACAATGATTGACAATCTAAACTGAAAAGTGAGTTACACCCACTTGACATATCCAGAATCAATCCTTGTCGATTCGCCTGCAACTCCGCATAATCCGCAATTCTGCAGTGACGAACGATTGGCAACACCCCAATCAACAAGATGTGGAACCACTTAATCCACCCACAAGAGACGACAGATTGAAAACCAAATAGCAAAATTCGTAGAATCGGAACCTATACTCAAAACTCGTCAATCCACGGAAATGTCACTCCAGTTATATATCCAACCAAAGATGACAACAACAGGAAGTCAAGAACTCCAAATGAAATCAAAAACCCAAAAGACTGAAACCAGCGATATGTTTTTTTTTTTTTAACAGGCAGATTTTGACCGAGACGAGACAACTGGTTGAAAGGGGTCTGGCCTCAACTCGCGACAAGGTAATAAAACTCTAAAATATTCTAATAGAGATTTCTGGATGAAATGGATAGCGTCTGAGACGAGCAGCAACACAAATCACTGATCAGGAGGCGAAGGCGCAGGAGAATGTGGAAGCTCAAGATGTAGTTGAAGTTCACTCAAAGCTTTGGATGGCGCTCGACATTGGAATACGAAAAGTTACAAAACATAATAAAATAGGATAAGAAAACTGACAAGACAATGCATATCATCAAACAAAGATAAAACCAACATTTGGGCACTAAGTAGAAAAAACTTAAATAGTCTTCAAAGACTTTGGTTATAACAAACAAACTTAAACTCAAACAACCTGAGACATACAACCTACGTTCTCTTCAAATAAACCTTGAAATCACAACCTACGGCTTCTTCGAATAATCCTTGAAATTGCATGGGAACTGATGGATGATCCACAGAGTTGTCCCAAAGAAGAAGGAGAAAGCAATAAGGCTGAAAAACACCATCAACACGCGAACTTCGAGCGCCATCCAAAGCTTTGAGTGAACTTCAACTGCATCTTGAGCTTCCACATTCTCCTGCGACTGCGCCTCCTGATCAGTGGTTGTACCCTCGGAAGCAAGAGTTGCAGCACCACTCGGTTCCCACAAAACCAGTCTGTCACCTTTTTCGAGAGCTTTTTCCACAGTCGTTTTGCTAAAGGTGCTTCCCCGTCTTGTGGAGCAAGAAGACGGAGGAGGCGGGTGGCTTTCATCACCATAGCCACCAAAGTCATTAGATTCAAAGCCCCTGCTTCGGCAGCGAGCCAAAAAGTAGCCATTCTATGGTGGCACATAAGGTGCAATGTGGTGCTATAAACCCCTATCAGAATCTCAGTTTGAAAAACGAAAAAACATATTTTCTAAAACTATGATTTGATTTCTTATATCTCTCAACTCAATTTTCCTACCTCACGCAACACATTGTTCTCCATTTTCTTTTCTTTTTTCTTTCTGTTATCTCACTCACTCCAAGATGTGGCACGACACACTGGAGAATAGTGGTTTCTAGCTGAGAATAGTGATGGAATGGGTTCGAGGAATCTCGAAACTGGACGGACAAAGGAGGTACTTCGAGACAGCCACGATATGAACACAAGGGTTCAAAACGGTGGAACTGGAGATTGGTGTTGAAGAATGTGAAACTAAAGAAAACGAACACGATTTGATTGTGAATTTGAAAAAAATGACCGCAACAACAAAACAAAAATTTGACTTTAGCGGCTGCCGCGGCGAACGAAAAGTTGGGCCGCCGCGACAGCAACGGTTTGCTCTCAAGAGTATTTCTTCTGAAGTGTTTTGACAATGGCTCTGATACCATGTCAAAATCCTGAATTTGGCTCAATGCCTTGAATCAATCATTACCAACATTATATAGAGATTACAAGTACAAATCAACTCCTTAATCAAAGCTAATCAGTTGCTTTCCTAATCTATCTTAGGTAAGAAGATAACTAAACTAGGAATACATATTTGCCTAATTGATTTGATGTGATTAGGGAGCATATCTTTCCTTGACAGATAACAACACCAGATTGTACCATGCTTATGCTACTAATCGAAAGAGAACGAACTATATCCAAGGTATCAAAAATCAGGCGATTGGATTACAAACCTCTTGTAAATTCCACAGCTATTTGCCGAGCACTTTCAATCTAGGCTTTTGCCAATCGATGCTCCGGCTTTCCCGTTTCACCTGTTCACCCTTCCTTCTATTCACATTCATTCACACTTTGCCCTTACTAAGCCACCAGGCCTCCAAGAAATTCTCCAAGGAGTGAATAGTATTGGAGGCCTTAAATCTCTTGGCCCAGATGGACTAAACGCTCACTTCTATCAGAAATATTGGTCAGTCATCTCCCTCCGGATTTCACTCTGCAACCCTCCAACCCCACTTGAAGGACACAAACATCATTTTGATCCCTAAAAGAACCAACCCAACACTTGTCACCGATTTTTGACCCATGAGTTTGTGCAATGTAAACTATAAAATTATAGCTAAAATACTAGTCGCGTGTATCAGGCCCTACCTGAATGATCTCATATCTCCATTTCAAAACGCGTTTGTTCCCGGCCGACAAATTACTGATAATATTCTCATGACCCATGAACTTTCGCACACACTACAATCTAAAAGATGTGGTAAGAAAGGCTTTAAAACTCAACATCGTAAAAGCATATGATAACCTCAGTTGGGAGTTCCTTCTTCATACGCTCCAAGCCTTCAGCTTTTCGCAGCCCTTCATTAATCTCATCATGTCTTGTGTAACTTTCGTGAAATTTACTGTTTTGGTAAATGGGCATAGATCAGCACCGTGGCAACCAACTAAAGGACTACGGCAAGGAGACCCTCTCTCACCATATCTGTTTATTCTGTGCATGGACATGTTCATTCACCTCACTATTCTGTCATCCCGAAATCACACCTTTAAGGTTGTCCGTGCCAGTACCAATGGACCTGAAATTCCAATTCTCAGTTTCGTAGACGATTGCTTCTTGTTTCGTGAGACAACTAGCTCTACGATCAATAACTTTAAAGTAATCTCCAGCTATTTGCTAATGCAGCAGATCAGATGATTAACTGGGTCAAATGTAAAGTACTTTTTGCTCCAAATGTTCCACCTAATAGACGACTCACACTCGTTAATCGTCTCAATCTGGCTATGATGGCTTCGGAAGATAAATACTTGGGTCTACCAGTATGGGCAGGGCGGTCAAAAACTAAAAACTCGTAACCTCAAGCCCATCCTCACTCATGCGTCCAATAGTATCGACACTTGGTGCAATCGTATGTTATCCTTTCCGGGACGAGTTGTTCTTACCAAATCAACCCTAATAACAATTCCATCACATGTCATGTCGGTGTTTAAACTCCCTCAAAACACCCTTGGCCAAATCCAGAACCGCACTCTAAAATTCCTGTGTAGCGCTACACCAGCACAACAAATGAGAGCAAAGGTAAATTATTCCACTGTATGTCAACCGATCAATCGGGGGTTGGGAATACGGAACCTAATTGATATGAATGACGTGTACTGCCTCAAATTGGGCTGGCAGCTTTTAAATCAACCCTCATCCCTTTGGGCTACATTTACTAAGGCTAAGTACTACCCGGACTCCAACATACTTCATACTCGTGCTCACCCTCACTGTAGCTAGGGATTGATGTCTATGGTGTCTATGACCCCACTTCTGTCCTCTTCAATCCGTTGGCATGTCGCTTTGGGGTACCTTCTAAACTTCTGGCTATCTAAGTGGTTAGGAAAGTTCACAATTTCATATCTCCCCACACATTACACCCTTGTCGGTGGCGGACGTCATAGATTCTAATTCAAACTCGTGGAATCTATCAGTAGTCGGCCCAAACCTACCGCCCCATATAGTACTTATTATCCATGGCACCCATATTCCTGTTTCAGAAAAGGAAGATCGCTTGGCCTAAGCTTGGTCCAAAAATGGACAGTTCTCTATTGGCAGGTATTAATTATACAGATCTAAAAATTATGAACAGAAACCTTTTAGTTTCCGGTGCAGAACTCGCCCGGCCAGGTCATCGCCTGGCCAATTTTCAGCGCTTGACTCCGCTTCTCTCACACTCCGGCCTAAACGGGCGGCACCAGCCGGTGTTGCCACCGAGTTGCGGCTGAACCGGACGGACCGGGTAGTCCGGTCCGCTTTAAGAACACAGGAAAGAAAAAAAGGTAAGAAAAAGGATTTGGCTAGATGAAAAGAGTTTGAATTAATGGGAGAGCGAATCATTATAATTGGAGTAGAATGGAAAGAACAGTAATTTCCGTTGAAAGAATATGAATTGTACGGAAACTAAATCATCCTTTTTAGTAATGGTCTAATTAATTTTATTTAACTTAAATTGTAGGGTTAAATTGAAAAATTAATAATAAAATACTATAGTAGAACAAAAGTTATAAGGTTAAACTTGAAAATTGGTGTCACGAATATTGCTTCTTTTATATTAGTATAGATTCTTGTACTTGCGAATTTGTCCGTTTAAGTTTAAAAGTTGTTCTATACTTACTTCAAATTTCTTGTCTAAGCTGTAATCAGTTGATATGTTCTTGATGTTATTGGAATTAATTTATATAGTTATGTTAATTTCTATCAAATCATTTTTCGAAATATTAAAAATATTTTGCAACATCTAGTCAAATAGAAAAAGTAAATCAGTATAAGTTCTCAATAATTTTACAAGTTACAAATATGTATGGAGGAAAGAGTTTGAAACCTGTCAAACACCAAGACTGAATCTTGTACTATACGCTGGATCGATGTCGAATCTTGAAAATAATCTGTAAATGTTACATATTTAAAACTCAAGTCTAATAACCCGAAAATAAATAATTACTTGATATTTATGAAACACGATACAGACACACTCAAACGTTTAAGATATATATGATTATGAGGCAAAACTGCGTATAATCATGGCTGAAGTTTCGAGAGGATAAAATTCCATCTTAGAAGTTTTAATATTTTGATTATGACGTCGATTCCAGCATAACTGCGTCGTCGAATTTTGACCGAAGTTTCGAGAGGATAAAATTCATATAATATGTCATAAGATTAATGATAAATCGCGAGAAAATTGTGTTGTACATATGCATGCATGCTTAAGGCCGAAGAGATAATTAAAATAAAGAAAAGCACGTTCGCCAGTCACCATAATACAAATCTCCACGTGTACACTCTCTCGCCGCTTCCCGCCACGTAGCCTAGCTCCTCCTCCCTATTACAGATAAACTCGTTCAAATTCGACTATATATAAAAGGCTCACCAACTAAACCGGATCCAATTTACAATAGCAAGAAAAACTAGCTAACTGATGGCAGAACTAAAACACCGAACAAAAGAATCGGATCATGATCATGTTCAACATGAAAAAAAAGAGCAACAACCCACCAACGTTATAGAAACCTCAACAACAACCGACATGAACAACAACACTACAACACGAAAACAAAGAAAACCCGGCACGGCACGACGTGGCCTCCGCTCATTGGGCCTCGCCCTCGCCTTCCCGCTCTTCCTATCGCTGCTTGACATCTACTTCTTCGGTTCGAGTACTCGTTACCGGAACGTGCAGAAGCCGTTCTACTTCCCGCCGCTCTGGGCCCTGCACGGGGCCTGTTTGGCCAACGTGTTCCTCTCCGGGGTGTCGGCGTGGCTCGTTTGGGCCGAGGGCGGGTTCCATCGCCAGCCCAATGCGTTGGTTCTGTACTTGGGCCAGCTGGCGATAAGTCTGCTTTGGTACCCTGTCGTGTTCGGGGCGGGAGCGGTTCGGTTCGGGCTGGTGCTGTGTGGTGCGGTGTTTGGGCTGCTGGTTGGGTGTATGTGGGCTTTTAAGAAGATGAACCCGATCGCGGGTGATTTGATGAAGCCGTGTTTGTTGTGGGCGGTACTTCTTGGTGTTGTCAATTTTAGGCTTGTGTATCGTTGATGAGTTTCTTTTTTTTTTTTCTTTTTGGGGGGTTTTGTGTTTGTTTGTGTTTATGTGTGTAATATGATCGGTATGTACGTGGATATAGATGAAATAAAAATTATTTTAACGCGCTGAGGTTGTTTTTGAAGTTTAATTTGTTGTACGCATAAGTGAGTCCATGATCTCGTTACATTAAGCTTAATTTGTTTTATGCATAAGTTTAATTCCCGTCAATTTACAATAAGTACGTTATAGAAAATTATCTAATTTGACCAAAATTTTGTGAATAATGTAATTTGACCGAAATTTTGTGATCTCGTCATATGAGTTCTTTATGATTCCCTATCCATGAAGTGTTTCTTTTTCGTTTACCAAAAATAATTTATTATTTAGATCAAGTGAGTTTTATGGAGACTTGTAATCTAATTGCACTCGTGTAATTTTAACTCGACTTTTCGCTTCCTGTATCTCATTTTGACGATCGAGTGTTAGGACTATCTCTTACTTTGTTATAATGAAGGTAGCTGATGTTGCTTCTTTTGCCAGATGAAGCTAGGTCTCTGTCAAGGTATAATCTGTTATCATTACATCTACAAGGTTATATTTGTTATATTAGAAATAATCAATAATCATTTTGTTTGTGATGTTGACGCATTAAATAAAAGAAAGGGGGTGAACAAAAAGACAAACATTAAACATATAGATGCTGCTCCAACCTATGCATATTGGGGTCAGGGTTGGGGTTGTAAAACATACAATATATGAAATTATATATAGTGCGAGTGTGTCGAGATCTTGATATTCTTGAGCAGAATGTAATAGGTTGCTTTTGATTTCCAAAATAGGATGTTTTTCAAGTTCTGAGATGAATCTAGTGTTTTCAATTGTCAAATATGCTTTTAGAAATGGAAATTAACATGCTTTTTGGTCTATGAAAAAAGAATAAAATCTGAAAAGGACTTGAAAAATGGCTAGGTTCTCCAAGCTCTTCAAATTTTGTGTTTGAGGTTGTCTTTTCAATAGTGTGAAATGACACCATTAGAAATTCCCGTCAGGGACAAAGTATTACCAAGAAGACAGTCGCTAAAAATTTGCTTATTACAGATGGAAATATTAGAGTCTTTGAATTCTTACAAACGGAAGCCCAGTTTGTAAAGTCTTTTGATTTCTTTTGAAGCGGCAAGTCCAATTTTTCAAAATATTACTAAAAACAGACCGGTCATTGTAATAGTATTAGTTTAATTGTAATTTTAGCGACCTCTAATCGTCATTGAGTGAATTGCCAAATTAACACTTTCACAAAAAATAATTGACATACTAACACTATTAAAAAAATAATTCCCAAACTAACATTCTTCAACTAAAAATTCCTCTTTTAACCTTTTATTCGGTCAACTAATTATCAAACTAATATAATTACAAACATATATTTACAGAAAAAGATATTAAAAATATTGACTTAGTTTAATTAAGAATATATAAAAGGAAAATACTCATCTTCCTTCCCAGCCCCACCTGCAACCCCTAACCCCGTAGCCCTGAATCTCTCCATGACTGCTCATTTTTCCTATATACATTGTTTTACTATCAAATTAACAACTCATTGAAGAATTATCATACGCATACGCATACACATTCAAAAGGGCCTTTAATTTTTGAATCAAATACTTTCTTATTGAATTTAGGAATTAACCATTTTTATCTCTTTCTTTTTCAATGTTTAGTTTAAAACAGAGAAGGAAAATTACTCCATACAAGATACAACGACTGAGATTTGTGAGGATTTGTTAAGTCTTGTTTAATTAGAGTTTAGTTTGAGGCAGGATAATTTCTACAATTTTTCTACTCCATTCTTTTCCTGCAATCATGGCGAGGGTTTCTTGGGACTTGGGACAGGGTTGTGCAGGCTGAAGGCTGGTATTTGTTTTAATTATATTAGTTAATTATTTAAATAGAGTTTTCAGTATATCTGTTTGTGTTTATATTGAGACCAATTTTCTGATATACAAAGAAAATGTGATTTGATAGTATCTTCCTATTACATGATAAAATAAAGAGGTCAAAAGAGGAATTTTTAGTTGAAGGATATTAGTTTGGGAATTATTTTTGAATAGTGTTAGTTTGACAATTATTTTTTGTGAAAGTGTTAGTTTGGCAATTCACTCATCGTCATTCGCGTCTTCGACATAACGACTACTACAAACAAAATAGCGGTTTGTAAAGTTGAACCTCAGCCCTGTCTCTAATAGTGGAATATGAAAAGGCGCGAAAGAATATGGAAAGGATTGTCCGTCGCTAATAACCTAACACTATTACAAACCGACAGCTGTTTGGAAAATATCTTTACAAACAATCAAGTTGTATTAAAAATATGGTTGTATTGGGCACAGAATAAGGAAGCCTTAGGTAATATAAATACGGAAAAAAAAAATATATCTAATATTAGATACGGAGAAAATTTGTTCCCGGATGTAGGTAAGGATAAAGTGTTGGACCTAATGTAACAAACACTATAATATTGTACATAAACTAAATTCCACAAGAGTGCTTGTATTTGGATATTCAAGAAACAAAAAAAAAAGTGGTGGTACTGTCGCCACTTTTCAAACATTTATGCGGGCACGTGTATATATATATATATATATATATATATATATATATATATATATATATATATATATATATATATATACGTGTGTGTATATATATATATATATGCATATATATGTGTATATATTAATTCGATAAAAAAACATTTGAGAAAATATAGATCAAATCTTGATACGTTTCAATAATACTTACATATTTATTTCAGAAATATGAAATAAATATTATACATTAGATAATAAATGTACAAATAAAATGATATATGGGAAATTAAGAAGTTAAAAATATGATTTTTAGAAATATTTTTTTAATATATGTGAATATATATTCAGATCTCTATATTTAATATTAAGTAGAGAAGAATAAGAATTGAAGAAATAAAGAATGTATTTTTTTAGGAGAATTAGAGAATAAGGCAAAGAGAAATGAAGAAATGTATTGTGAAGATGGGTATTTATAGGCAAGAATATGAGTTCGGTAGTGAAATTTAGTTAGGGAGATTTGTGTCCCTATAAGTATAGGTAAGTGAAAATTCGAATTCCAGTTGTAGGTAGGGATTACATTTGCCACTAAATTATAGGGTACATATTTATTTGTCCCTAAAAAATCAGGGAAGGAATATTTGGGATGTACGTCCTTCCCTAATGTTTAATTTATTTATCTCTGTAGAGTGTAGGTTATGGATATAATTTAGATAAATAAAAAAAAAAAAAAAAAAATTTGGTTGTACAACTTGGAGACAGGCATTAGGTAAAGAAAGTTTATCTCTACAACTTAGAGACAAATTTTAAGTAGTAATAATAGGTCTCTATAGCTCATAAATAGATTTTAGGTAGGGATAATCAATTTTTTTCTCTAATTGTGTTATAGGAGATGTAACTTATATATATCTTGGCTATTTGATAAAATTTAGGCATAATTAATAATTATGTCTAGATATATAATTTTAATAGAGTAAATTACTCCTAATTATAGTTTAGCTAAATCAAAACAACTAACATATATATATATATATATATATATATTAATTGAGTAAACTAATATACACTATATATAAGTGGGAAATGTGGTAAATCTAAATGAACTTCTTCTCCTATTGATTTTTGTTCATCTATTGAAGTTATTTGAATCAATAACTCACTAAATTGAAATACTAAGGATTTTGTTAAATTGGTAGAACTTATTGAATAAATAATCCTACTTACATAGGAACATAGGAACTGAACTAAATAGAGCAAGACTTGCTTTTTGTTAAATTATTTGAACATATTAGAAGCAATAACTTCTCCTTAAACAAACTAAACAAAACCACTTTTGATAGTAAACTGAAATTATTTGAATGAATAACGCCTAATTACATAAAGATTAAACTATATAGAATTACTCTTGATTTTTGTTGAATTAATTGAACTTATTTAAATCAATACATCCTTATTATATTAGACTAGATATAACCAATCTCGATTTTTAAAACCTTAATTGAACTTATATGAATTTTTTGAATTAACAATTCCTAATTACATAAGAATTGAACTAAATAAAACCGATCTAGAATTTTCTCAAATTAAGTGAACTTAATTGAATAAATATTATACAAGAATTCAACTATATTAATCTAATCTTGATTTTTGTTAAACTAGCAGATGTTTTTGATGAATAACTGCCAAAATTTTGAACTAAATATAACTATTGATTTTTGTGAAATTAATAGAACCTATTTGAATGAATAACTCCTAATTACATAAGAAAATGAAATTAACCTTGACTCTTGTTAACTAATAGAACTTATTTGAATTAATAACTCATAATTACGTAAGAATTGAATATTTGAATTAAAGAGAATTAATTTTTACTTTTATTTAATTAATTAAACTTATTAGAATAAATAACTTCTCATTAAATAAGATTTGAACTAAACAACCTCTAGATTTCAGTAAATAAATTGAACTTATTTGAATGAATCACACCTAATTACAAAAAATTGAACCAAATAGAATTACTCTTGATTTTTATTGAATTAATTGAACTTTTTTGAATCAATTACTGCTCGTTACATTTAGACTGTGATCTAAGTGATAAACAAATTACACTAATTACATTTCAAATAATAAATAATAATCACACGAATAATATAAATGATTAACCAGAATTTGAGACGCCTCTCGAAATAGGTACAAACAGATGACAATATTGCAACTCTTATTTATAGAAACTTACATGGGATTTTTACAAAGAAAAAATTATATCTCTAGAAAGTTTGGGAGTTTTACAAACGGACAAGCTATAATAATGAACTGTAAACACTTTAGAGATGCCAATCATGTTTGTTGAAATGCTTGTTCTGCAAACGGACAAGCCTATTGTAAAGAGTGTTTTTTCAGATAGATATGCCTTTTGTAAAGACTCCAACCTTTAAAGACAAAATGTCCGTTTGTAAAATATATTATTACGTAAAAAAAATACGGATGACTTTTTCCAATTTAATACTCATTAGTGATGAGAGCAGTAATGACGAACACTATAAACCAGTGTTATTAAAATCGGACCGGACCGGCCGGTCCGGCCGGGCTAACCGTGAACCGGCCGCCGCGCCGGTCCGGAAGCACCCTTTGAACCGTTTTTTCCTCAGCCGAGTTCGTCCGCCGATTTTTCCGGTTCAACCGGGGCGGACCGTTCAACCGGACCGGTTATTGAACTGGTCCATTGGAAAGGGAAAAAAAAAAAAGAAAAGAAAGGAAAAACCTGTTAGCACACACCAAACAAAACTGAGCAAAAACTTAAAAGAAAAAGATGAAGAAGAAGAGGAAACATCTCTTGCCGTCGCCGCCCCTCCCATACCTCCAGCCGATCCCGTCGATCCCGCCGCTGCCAACTCAGGTAATCGCTTCCTCTTCCTTTTTGTTAAGTTTTATATAGTTATTTGTTTATTATGAAAATTTGTTAGTTGTTAATGTTAATTATCAAAATGTTTAATAGAGGAGAATAACGAAGGAGAAGAAGGATTATTTTTCAGTGTATATTGCTTTGAAAAGAATTTACAAGTATAAATATACAAGGGATAGTTACCAAAAAAATGTATATACAAGGGATAAAACGAAACAAGGAAACTACTAACAGAATCACTATATACAAGGAAAGATAATAATAGAAAACAAGATCAAAAGTAAATTACGGTGATGGAAGAGAATCCTAGATTGAAGATTATTCCATAATATAGAATAAATTAGAACTTAACAAATTAGAAGTAATTATATGTCCTATTCAATTTATATTTTGTAGAACACTTGTTTTTATAATATTTTCTTTTTCAACTATACACTTGTAGTAAGTGTTAAGTTTAAAATTTAAAATTGATTGCTATATTTTCTAGAATTCCTTTTAAGCAACTAATATTTAAAATAGAAGCAAAAGAGACCAACTACAATATTTGAAATGAAAATATGTATTTTTTAGTAAGTGATATTTTTATATTTACTAACCAAATATTTTAATGATATTACTAAATGATGAAATTTCATTTTCATATATGTTATGTTATCTTTTATTAACTTTTCATATTTGTTTAAATAGAAAATGATAGGAAATACTTCAAGTAAAGCTCCATCTCAAGTTTAATTGAAAAAGTCGTCAAAATCAAAATGATATTGCATGAAAATACACCTTCACCGGTTCGAACCAGCGGTTAAACCGGTTAAACCGGTTGAACCTTGAACCAGTAACCTCACCGGTTCGATGTCCGATCCGGTTCTGAAAACACTGCTATAAACTGACCCTCCCTCTCTAGTAATCATTAGAGTTATAGCCTTTACAAACACACACGTTCCTTTCTAATTAGAGATTTTCTGGTAGTGTGAAGTTGTTAAAGATGATATGAAATCGTAGGTTGAAAAAAAAATGTTCGTTTGATATTGAGTAGTTGATTTTTTTCTTCCTTGACATAGACTTTAGCGTTGTTGAACCAACCAACTTTATCACTAAAACCCCATTTCTGTAACCACGTACTATTGCCAATTTCTTGTATATATATTATAGGTACGAACTTGTTATTATTACTGAACTTTTTTCAAATACTCAAATATGCATAATCTCTATGTAGGCGTGTGGCGCGCACACATGCACATATATAATATCAACATAAATATCCAGTGGTTATGAAAAAGGATAAGAATGTTTAGATTAATGAAAATGAGTGGTTATCAAAATTCAGAACTACACAACTTTACATAATTCCTATCTTTTTATATTAGTGGAATAGTGAAAAGTCTGATTCATTAAAAGAACAATTCTTGAAATTTTCATGTCTTGCTTAAGATGAAATACACTTGGGACAAGTTTGGTTAACAAATTACTAAATTAGAGATTCGAAGACTCCAATTACACGTGGACAAATAACATATATTTTAGGTTTGTTAATACTAATTTGTTATGACCTCAATTACTTATTTCGAAATTGGTTCAGCTGATTGGTCGCCCATAAAGGCACTTAAATACCTAATTCCCCAATAGATTTTATACATGCGTGTCAAGTGTAATTGGACATACACAATTACACCAACCAATGCGATACCACCTCCAGTTTGATATTTTATCTGCCATAATTTAAACAACCAAACTTGTCCTTGCTTCATGTAGAATCGTCAAGATTTGTTGGGATTTCGTATTGAACGTTTTTTTTTTCCTTTTTTTCCTATCCTGCTTTTTGGAAACCCAATTGAACCTTATAGAACAGAACCAAAGATTTCATAGTGGATAAAGTTTCATTATTCTTTTGAGTATCGGCACATTAGCCTAGACTAAGCAGTAAGTTAAGTCATAAAAAAATTTAATTGGACTGATTACACTTATTATATCACAAGATTTTAGCATATTCTTAAAATTTTGCAAAAAGAAAAGGAACCATCTTAATTCCTGTCAAAATTAATATAACACATTGGAATATTTTCATGTATCGAAATATTCTGCCATTAGAACACTCTTTTTATCGGGCAAAGCAACCACGTGAACAATTACATATTCACATAAATATTCAAATTGCCGAAATGAATATCTTTAATATTCATATTTGTTTTGGAACGTCTGACAAATTTTGTGAAAGGACGCCAATTATATTCTTTTTTCTTTTTCTTCTTTTGTTAAATAAAAAAGTCTCCTTAGTTACATTACAATAAATAAAAGAATATGCAAGTTAGCACAAAAGTCTTAAGCCCCAGTATGGGTTGTGGACCTTAAATATTAGAGAGCCCATAATCATCTAGAACCTTTTATCAGAAAAGAACAATTATGGGCCCAGTCCAGTGGATTAGAGAATCTTCAATCGACCTCGACGGACGTGCCGCCACGCCATCCCCTGCCACCGCACGTACTCTCGTGAGAAATGTGAAATAAATCATCCAACTACCTTTGTTTACAACCCACTTTTCATGTTTAAATAGTGAGAATTATAATCAATGTTAAAATTAACAGCCTAATCGTGTTATTCAACGCTTAGATTAAGTTAGGTGTGACTAAATTAAAGCTAGTTCAATCAAGTTAGACAAATACTAAGCTTGAAAATGTGCAGGGAAAAATATTTTCCTTTTTCTTGGGGTTCCATAAACAACTAGAATAAAAATAATTACATCTAACCACTAAAATTTGTCTGAATTACCAAAGTCCCTCTAAGTATGAATATACACACTTTAACATCATAGGTATGTTTGTAATATTTTTGTAAACTTTAGAGAGTGTTTTTGAAGTAAGTCTCACTATGCTTTTTAAAAAAAAAAAAAAAAACTCGAGTCTCACTATGATTATGCGAAGCTGAAAAAAATTGTATAAGACCTTATAATATTTAGAACTATCAACGTAACTATTTTTCAGATTAATGGTACCAAATATTATTATTACCAACAAATCACAATAGACAAGTATTTTCGTACTTTTACCATTTTTTGATATTATGGAATAGAAAAGGTAACTCTACATGCTTATGTAGTTTGACACGTGACTAAACTACATAAGTTCGAAAATTTTATGAATTCATATAGTTTTTGTTTGCTAAACATAATTAAAATTTGTAAAAGAATTGTTCAAGGAACATCCTTATATAAAGCGGAGTAGTTGCAACTTTCCTCCATGCTATCTTTTCCACTCCTCCTAACTATTAATCTTCTCTAACTCAGACAATTTTAAATTAAATGGCGGAACCAGAAGTCAAACCGACTACAGATCCGGCGGTATGTACATGAATCTTTATCTTTTACTTTTTTGTAATATATGTTATGTCGCAATTAATTAATTAATAGTAGTATTGGATCGTGAGATTTACTCTTGTCCGAAGGTTGAGGAAAATGATCCAAAAAGGCTAAAGTATCTTGATTTCGTCCAAGGAAGTGCAATCTACGTGGTGATATGGTGTTCGACGCTCTACGAATATGCCAAAGAGAATTCCGGCCCGTTACGTCCCGGAGTCCAGACCGTCGAAGGTACCGTCAAAGCCGTCATCGGCCCGGTTTACGACAAATTTCACGACGTCCCCTTTCAGCTCCTCATGTTCGTCGATCGCAAGGTTCGGTATTTTTGTGGTGGCATTGTGTTTCCGTAGTTCGCACCAATATTTATTTTTAAATATAAAATCACATGTTCACATGAATTATGCATTTCAAATTGTCTTATGATTGTATTGTTAATTTTTTTGATTGATGTAAGTTTGTAACGCTTTTTAGCACACATGACATGTAGGTGGACGAATCCTTAAGTGATTTGGACAATCACGTGCCTATTCTCGTCAAGCAAATTGCGAGCCAAACTTGGGTGGTGGCTCAAAAGGCTCCAGAAGTGGCGCGAGAGCTCGCTTTGGAAGTGCAACGACACGGATTTGTGGATGTTGGGTTGAGTCTCGCCAAAAATGCATACGATAAGTACGAGCCAACGGCTAAGGAGCTCTACGCCAAATACGAGCCGGTCGTTGAGCAACATGCGGTCGCGACATGGCTTACGCTAAACCAGCTTCCGTTGTTCCCTCAAGTGGCTCACCTAATGGTCCCAACGGCTGCTTACTGGGCTGAGAAGTACAATCAAGCCGTGGCCTATACAGCTGAAAGAGGTTATACGGTCTCGTATTACTTGCCTTTAGTTCCCATTGAGAGAATTGCGAAAACGTTTGAGGGAGCCAAGAACGAGCCGGTTAATTTGCCCAATGGTCAATATGTTGCTGTGTCCTAATGATTTTTGTGTGATTTGATTTGTTTTGTTATCATAATTCATAAAAATCCAATTTTCCTCTTATTGTTTGGAGATTTGGATTGACTATTTTATGTTTGGACAACTAGTGAGATCCACCCTCATTATTAAATTGCAGAAGTGTATAAGTTCTTATCCTAATCATGTAATATTGGTAAAGTTGGTTTATGAAAAATCTTGTGCCCTCACACAAATTTGTTTGTTTCAACAACTTTATTTACATATAGATATTTCGTTTGGAGTAAGCAAAGCAACTCCAAATTATACAGATGACTAGTAGAAACGGTACATACATACTAGCATCACTTTCTATATAATTTGTACTTGCAAAATGAGCCGATCATCTGTGTCTTAATGTAACAGAATTTTTTTAAAGACGGAAACCATAACAAAAGCCATACCAAGACAACCAAGCATTTACAACACTCTTGAAGGTACTCGTAATTGTCCCCATTATCTGTATCTGGCGAAACTCTTGAAGGCAACCAAGAATATTTTTACTCGTAATTTTTATGTAGAGTGTAGACGCATTTAAAGACGGGAAATTATATGTTTCTATTATTTTAGCATCTCTTACATGAAATGAAATCAAGAAACAGTATTTTTACTTCGATATGTGGTGTTGTAATATTTGTTTGGGTACACACACCTTACATATATGACTACATAATAATATATAGTAATACAAATCCTGTATTTTTAATTAAATTGTTTCATTTAATCTTATATTTTACTTTAAGTTATAATAGTTTTATGTTGCATTTTGTTTTTACTTATTTACTCCTTAATTTATAAATTTATTTGTATGTCATACTACACCTAAATTTTATCTTTATTTTCTGTTATGTTTAACATGGAGTAAATAAAATATAATCATTAATAAAAACATTTGGTTGCAAATTCAGTTTAAAATCTTTTCTACATTCAAACGGTTGACTATCATTTTAGCATGATGATTATTTTTTTATTAAATCTTACAAAACTTGAGTATATATTTTATCTTAGCAAGATCATTAATCTTAAATCTTTACAGAATTTGAGAGTATATCTTTTGATGAGAAAATTTGTGTTAGTGATATTATTTCTGATATGAAAGATAAATTCAACAAATTTTGACAACATGCTAGAAACTTTAATATTTATTTTTAGGTAATCTTGCGACCAACACCTAAGATCTATAGTAGCGAAGAAATTTTAGGAAAATTAACGTATTCTCCTTAAATATTTTTACAGGTGACAACAATTAAGAATTCGAACTAATAATTTGGATAACGAGAAATTATACCTTTATCTTTAAATTAAATAATAGCAGATTATATTTTCCAGTATATTTATCACCCATCAATATGAAGTGGCAGCTTGCATTGGCGCAATAGAACTCTCATCAAATATTGGGTTGGTTTATTGTTTTGATAGATCAAAGAGAATTATTTTATTAAAATACATTCAATATTTAATTACTTGCGTCTTCTTTATTACATTCATGGCAATGTTGCCAAATAGACTTATAAAAATCATTTTACACTTATCTATGAATTCAATTATTCAACACATAAGTTGTTTTGTACAACATGAATAAATTAATGATGAGTTTGCTGAAAGATATAAATAGTAAGTGACATTTATTTGTAGTTATAAGAGATCTATAAATGAATTAAAGAACGAATATAGTATAAATATGAGTAAGTCTTTACGAACCCATTATTGAGGTTTGATCACATATGATTGGGACACAAATGAATATGCAAGCCAACGAAAGTCATTTAAAAATTCACTTAATTTCGTCAACTAATAGTTATTAGTATATTTATCTTAATCCATCATCGTACATGGCCTCATGTATGTCTTGAATCCCATTTTAATTATAGAACGCAATGTTGTCAAAGTTTACTGTTTTTAGGCTCCCGTCTTAGATGGATCAGAGATGAGTCCTTGAAATACGACTCCCTTGTAAAAAAAATTAGTTCAACACTTATTTAGACCTGAATGCTCAATTCATAAGAATATAAATATGCTTGAAATATTTAAGAATAATGAAAGTTAATGAGGTTAGATTAGAAAATATATTTTTAGCGACACCCAAAAGCGTCACTAAAAAGAATATATAGAGACGCTTTTTCTTTAGTGACACTTATATAAAGCGTCTCATTCGCGGCCGTAACTATAGGTTATTGTAAAGCTTTATGGCGTCTCTAAAGTATTGTATAGTCACGCTTTTAGTATATCTAAAAAACTATGTAGTCACACTTATAGTGTCTCCAAAGCCCTATATAGTCACACTTTTTGTATCTATAAAGTATAATCTAATGACGCTTTTGGGGTGTCTAAAACATAATTTAGCAACGCTTTTTGATGTCTCTTAATTATTATCTTGCGACACTTTATAGTGTCCTCCTAAAGACCTCCTAACTTTTAGGTCAGTCCCCCAATTTTTAGAGATCCTTTTTTCCCTTGTAAATAATGTTAAAGAATTAACTCAATAATAATCAATATATGACTACTCGAAAGACCGTAACATCTCATCAAATTTATTGAAATTAAATACTCAAAACTGAAGCATCATTTACAATAAAATCTAACCCGACATTAAAGTAACTATTTAAACACTCATTTTACAAGAGTACAAAAAAGTGATTGATCTAGTTAGAGCCACAATAGAAATTTGGAAATGAATCTTCAACCATGATTAAGATAGCTAGGGCTGTGAAATCGGGTTCGGGTATTGGGTACCCGATCCGACCCGCGGGTAACCCGAAATAAGGAATTTCGGGTAATCTCAGTTTCGGGTACCCGACACCTGATTTCGGGTACCCGAGAAGAGCTCGGGTACCCGTTAGGGTAATTTTTCTGAATTTTTTTTTACAGGTTTTTTTTTAGCTCAGAATCGTTTCTTTCATCAAGTTTTTTTATGGGATTAAAGGTAAACACAAAACACACGCTTCCTTCACTACAGAAAATTCACAAAAACCTTCTCATCTCATGTTCATTAATCACACAGGGAAAAAAAAAAAAAACTTCAAAGCCTTGGAAAAATGGACACCGCTCCTTTTGAAGCCCAGTGAATCATAAGACTGGAGAATGATGTTCTGTGAAAATTTAGGCGTTGTTGGTGTGATTCTTCATTGGTTTTCTATAATTATACAAACACTAACAGAAAAAGATTTGGAAGCCATTTTATGTGTTTGAAGGAAAAAAAATAAAAAAGAAAAAAAAAAGTACCCGAAATACCCGCGGGTACCTGAATCAGGTACCCGCAAAACGGGTACCCGTCTGAAATTTTACACCCGCAGGGTCGAGTACCCGTCAGGAAATACCCGACCCGTCACAGGCTTAAAGATAGCTTCACCCAAGGAGCAAACTTCTTCGCTATGCTTCATCCACCAAACTACAAAGTCAAATATAAAAAAACATATCAAACACTAGAAATGAACATCTTTGTTTTTAAATCTCTCGTGTATAATACTTCTAAAACAATTTACTAACTACTACGAATCAGGAAGCAAACTCTAAACTAAAAAGAAAATGTAAATACAAATTGATCATCCCAAGTTTTCCACTTATCTTCACACAACAAAGATAAAAAAGAATACGCAAACCAAAAATGTAATGAGTCTACAAGAATATGCTTGAGTTATTATAATATTGAATTAATATGGCATAAAAAGTACTTACAGAGACGAGTTCTGCATTTATTTCCAAAAGTTTACTGCAAAAATGCAAAGCAAATAAGAGGTACTAATGAACACAAAAGAATATCGATGTTGATGATAACTAGTTCAAAAAAAACATAAAGACGAAATATCCAATATCCTCTAGTCCTAAGTGTATAAATAGAGCTGCAAATAAACATATAAAAGCAAAATATACAAAGCAAAGACTCCATAGGTACAAGCAATCTATATAACTGCTCTTAAAAATATGTTATAACCGCTTAAGAGATCCAAAATTTTAAAACAAAAAAACATCACTCTGGTTTGAGCCCAGTCCGCAAATCAACTCATCACATTTTAGAGAGATCAATACAGATGTTGAAACAAAAATTCGAAAGGAAAGTAGATGTACAAACATAATATAAAATGAGATACACATAGCTACAAATTAAGATCCTTACCCAGGTTTGTAAGTCATTGAGGAGGGATTCTAACCAATCAAAAACTAATCTTTTCGACGTATCTACTATCTCTTGAATTATCTAACAGCATGTGTAGTAATCAGCACTTCATCTTGATACATTCTGCAATCATTTATGCACTAATGAGTATAGAGCATAAAGATCTATAGATCATTATGGGAGGCAAGAATAAAGCTTCTAAAATAGATTCATAATCAAATGTATATCAATACTTCATCTCTAGCTCTCATCCTCCACCACCTTCAAGAAAAAACAACAAAAAATGATTGTGATATGTAATACACAAATAGTCCAAACCAACCCAATTATGGAGCCATCACCTAAATTATCTTGGACATCTAGTGGCACAAAATGTTTCATAGATCAAGAACTGGAGATACGAAGGGCTTCAAGCGAAGGCCTGCACCGAGACTAAGAACTCATTAACACTCACAGATAGAAGATAAATTTGGCTGCAAAAATATTTGAATCAATATGCAAATTGTGAGTCATTGACCTATGTTTCATCTCTGTATATAAGATCCATACAGGTGTAAGCAGAAAAGCATCTTAGTTGAGAAAGTGTAGGCCGTTGGCCGTGTGAGAAACCCAATCTTCCGAGATGAAATTTTTTCCTTTACCCCGGCATTCGGAAGATCTGCATAGGGAAAATAACTTTAAACCAATTAATAGGCCAGGAAAGTATAATGGATTTCAATAGAATTCAACGTATACCAGGCTTTTGTGCACGCTTCCAACCGTTACCGACTTGGACTATTTTCTTTGTTGAAATTAAAGTTGTAAGAATTGATACTTTTGTAACTACTTAACTGGTGGAGTGGCAAAGGGCTAACCCCATTCATCATATGTAAACTTATGGAATAAAAGAAACAGAAAAATAGCCAAACATCCCTCATAAACAGTTAAATGTTGAAGCAGAGAAGAAAATAATTTGAACAAACAAACAAATAAATAAATAAGACTAGAGGTGGCACAAATTCGTGATTCACCTATGTCAACTCTCATTTCCTCCTCAGATAAATCCCAGCATCCCTCAATCATTCACACACTTTTTTATAACAAGATACAGTGATTCCACCGCTTAATTAGATTTCTCAGAATTTTGAGATTCAGTGGTGTCAATTCCTCCTCAAAGAAATCCAATCATTCTTCAATTAATCCATAATCAAAATTAACACACACACAAATTTAAACCTTTATGTAATGGAAGAGAGGATACCATAACGAAACCCTAGGCTAGTGATGGAGGGGCGGTGGAAGTAAACCCAGCAAATACTTTGACGGCATCGAAATCCATGGGCTGCATGGAGAGCGAGAAGAGTAATTTATGTGGTTTCCTTGCATCTTTTGTGTTTTTATTTTCCTTTGAAGTAAAAATTTTGTGTCTAAAATCTAAAAAGGCAAAAACTGAAAAAATGGGTGGCAAGTTAAATTATTCACTTACTAGTCTACCGCATTTCGATGTGTCACAATCTATACTATTATCTATACTTATCTATCTATTACTATATTAAAAGCAAACCCTCCACCCTCATATATTTTGGCAGTTGTTGTACCAAATTATTAATTTTCCTAAAATAACCCTAACTCTATTAATTTCTGACAATTCAAAAAGGATAAAAAAATAATTGCGTTTCATCCCACTAACCCAATAACCCACTTTCTCACTCATATTACAATTTCACTTTTCTCTCTTCGTGTGTATCTATTTAAATATGACAAAAAAATATTATATATACTTTGAAAGTTTTACACGCGGTACCGGGTGTGCTTTAGTGGCTAGTAATCTATTACTAATATAAAAGGGAACTCATTTTGTGAGACAAAATAGTAGTTATTTTAATAGATTTACAGAATTGTCCCTATCATTTTTGACTATTTAAAATTTCATAACTGAATTTAAGGATAAATTTGGAAAACTATATTAATATTGAGGTGGTTGTTGGACCATCGGACCAAAAGACAAACTTCTACTCCAACATTTTTGAATTACCTTAAATCCTCACTCCCACTTCCCCACATTTTCGGTAATTTTGTTTCAAATTAAATTTACAATTTTTTTCCTATTAATTGTGAGCTTATTTGAAACTTTGAATCACCGTAAATCCTCACTCCCCACTTCCCCCACGTTTTAGGTAATTTTGTTTCAAACCAATTTTCAATATTTTTCCTATTAATTGTGAGCTTATTTGAATTTTGAATTACCTTAAATCCTCACTCTCCACTTCCCCACATTTTCAGTAATTTTGTCTCAAATCAAATTTACAATTTATTTCCTATTAATTGTGAGCTTATTTGAAAAATAACTGCACATCCAACTCCCACAACATTCCATCATCTCCATAATTCACCGCTAACAAGTATCGGTTGGAAATTCTTTTTTAATTCCAAAACTTTTTCGGATTTTAGAGAGATGTTAACTCATTTTCCCTATCAAAACATGCTTGAAGTCTGAGAAATTCAAGTATTTCAAGTACGTAGTTGATTCTTATGCTTTGGGATTCATTTCAGTCATCGTTAAATGCCGGTAATTTTTTTTTCATTTTCAGTTCTCTTCCTCATTCATTGAATTTATTCTGTTTGAGTTCATTCTTTTTTCTATTTGTTTCTTCTCATTATTTTATGTGGCAGGTTTTTACCTCAAGCGTGTGGATGGATATGTACATTTGCCAAAAGTTCAATTTCAGTAATTACAACAATCTAAAGATGTATTAATTTGGTGGAAGTACGTACTGCTATGTTGTGTGTATATATATGCATATATTTCTATAGCAAGTGTATTTAAACTTACAAGTTTTTTATTGTTTTCAAATTTACTGTTTCTTTCTTGGTTCATGTACTCTATCTAATATCTGAAATTACTTTCTCTTAACAATGTTTTTCTCCTAAAATCATGGTGCGGCTGCCACGAGTCCATTTTGTGCTTTCTACTATTTACATTTTTTTTCTACACAAATGTTCTCATTCACCACTATAAATTAGTTTTTGGATTGTGGACTTGGGTGTTTGATATATATGCAATATTGTATTCACATTTATAAGCAAACCAAGTTACTTTAATATTTTTATGTGATTAATGACAATTCTTTCCCTTCTAATATTTTATCCTATTCTTTTTTTATGACAAATGATTATTAGATATGCATTTGAGGGGAGTCTTGCTGCTGAATTTGGCTGTGATTTTCCAAGAAACTATCTTGGAGCCTGAGGTTGATTTCGTGAAATTCATGTATTTTCTAATTTTCTTAGTAAACTTCTGTAAATTAAATTATGTCATTCTCCTAATTATGTATCCCCATTATTTCATAAATAGAGAAACAGTTGTGTTTGAATTAAATTTTGTTTTCCTGTTTGTTTTATTAATGTTTCATAACTATTATGTTTGACATGAATATTGTGTGTTACTCATGCAATATTTTGAAACTTGAGGCATATATTCATGTAAGGTTTAAGTGCGATCTCTTCTATTCCTATAATTCTCAAACAAGCAGTACCTGTCCATAAAATACCCTTTCATTAATTCCCATTTTCTTATCTCTTATACACACAATAAAACACTTTACATTTGTAACTCTTATTATGTTGTCGAATTGTGATGTAAACATAAAATTTATTATATATTTTATTGTTTTGATTTTACCATTTAAATACCAAACTAATAGAACACAATTTTGATGATTCTATTCATATGTTTTTCTGATGTCAGGTTAGGAGTATTCAAGTAAAATCCTACTTTTCAGCATGGACAAAGTTTCTGTTTCGATGTGTGTTTCGGTCTCCTAAATATTAGAAACATTTTATAGTTTTTCGAAAGCTTTTCGACGTGTTTCAAAAATTTCGTAAAAGTTATAGGTGTAATGAAATTGGAAACTACTTCTGGGTTTCGTTTAGACTAAGTGAAAAAAGGAAACATTTCGTTGGTTTTTGAGGAAACGTATGGAAATTTTGATCCATGGTTTTCAGTAAAGATATGATTGAGTTACAACATATTGCTGGAGTTGAAGCTACACGTTCTAATTCCAAATTAATTTCAACAGCGGCTAAAAATTTCTTATTGTTATAACAAGATTGGTTTATTTTTTTATGATTATAACAATAGTGATTTGAGTCTTTTAATTATTTATACCTTATATTATTTTGTTGACAGAATTTTAGAAGTCAAAGAATTGTTACAATGAAAGATTTAATACTTTTGGAACAGCTAATCGGTGCCAGATAAATGAAACTTGATTCTTCTTTCTATGTCTGATTTTTTTTTTCTTTATCATTTGTAACTTTAACGTTTCTTTTATGTTTGACTTTTTGATCAATTTTGACATGGAACTTTTCTTAAACAACTAAATTTAAATAATTTAAAAGTTGACACGTAAGTTATTATTTGAAAATTCATTTGTATTATTTTAGGCACACCTAAGAGTAATTAATTGATATACAATATTTCATATTTACCAATAACATAAATTATATAAAGTGAAAACTTTGCACTGAAAATAACTTTTAACACCAAACCAACATTGCACGCGGTCCTGCGTGCACTCGGTTGCTAGTTATTATATAAGAGAACCCTGTTTTTACTCACAAACAGAGAGTTATCGGAGGTTTGATACCAAATTATTTAACTGACTAAATTATCCTTCCAGCAAATCAAATTCGTAATAAAAATGAGGACATAATGGTAATTCCATTTATTCTTGATAACCACCTAAATTTACACGTTCTCATCCACTCCCATGTTTCTCTCAACTTCTCCCCCTTATTTTATCGTTTATCACATACGATTTTGTGTTCCTTTTCTCATAAAACTGGTTTTCATGATTCTCCCTACCAACAAAGGTGAGTAAATTTTAATTAGTCGAGTAGTTGCTTCTTCAGTTTATGTTTTGGCCAAAAACGATTAGCATGGTTGTGAAAATAATGTGATTTACTGATTCACCGTCTTTCTTTGAATATGCCATAATTAAGCATGGGCATCCGAGTGAGTAATTCTATAAAATAATTTGGAACGGAGTTGATGGCCTGATGTTGATTTTTTATTTTTTTGGGGTTCGCATTACACTCATTAGTTAAGCCGATTAGTTGAAAAGAACAAAGTTTTCTTTAATTTGTTTTGCATGTGAATTTCCTACTATTCCGTTGTGATTTTTTTTCTATCCGTTTTTCCTAATGATTTCAGTTGTGCATCTATTTCTTTTTTGTGATTAGATTTTAACTTTCTTACTTCTCTAATTTTTGCAGATGGAGGTTGTAAGGCAGGCACTAATTGTGCCACAATGCAGTTATTGACCACCCGTACCATTTGTTTACCTATGATTCCTTTCAAACCTGGTTGCACCGTCTATGTTGGCGTTGCTTCCCAAATATTTTGAATAACTTCCATTTTGTTTTTAATCTATCACGTTTTGATTTCATCCCCCACCTATGTGTGTATATGTGTTTATTTTGATCTGTCACCTATGCTTATGGTTCATATTCAACAATATCTTTAGACTTATGAATTTAATTCACTGTCTGGCTATTTCATTATTATCACTTTGTGATATTGGTTTATTTGCACTTAGTGCATTACTTTTGTTTCGGGGACACAATAAAATCTTTGTTTTTTCTTTTAGGACACTATCAGAGGTTCTTTTGGCTAAAAAGTTATAACATTTTGAAGAATTTTTCAGTTTTAATTTATTTTGCTTTTTAGAACTATAAATACACAAAAAATATCTGATCTCGATCTGTTGTACTTATACTTGAACAATTAATTTGTAAATGCTTAAATATTGGGTATTAATTATCTACCTGCATGTAGTGCAATAATTTGTTGATATAATTCCACAACAAAGATTTTGAGTTCTATTCTAAAATTGAGTCTTACAAGTTACAAATTTGAGATTCCTATTCTATTTCAGTTTAATTTGATCTACACTCCTACTTCGTAGCAGTTTGATTTGATCTACACTCCTACTTTTTAGAATTTCTCAGTATAAACACGTTTCATCGCAACATTTCTATGAAACTTCTCTTTAACTGAAAAAAAAAAAAAAAAAAAAACCTTTGCCCATTAGTAGAAATTAGTTTAATTTTCCGATGGATAAACATAAACGATAAATCCATAAGGATTAATAAGTTAAACAACTGAGAAATTTATTTATATTTTGCACCTATTAGGTTTTATATAATTACAAGAGAATGCGACATAATATTTTTGCATCAAGGGTCCATTCTTATGAACTCTAGATTTCTATCACCCTTACTGATCATATTTACCGTTTTGTTTTTTAAACTGCATAAAATACTTACTATTTTGAGTTTTGATTACATTTCTAATTAATGTCGGAATTGTCGTAGTATTGCAATCTAGGATATTTTCATCCGTGAGATGCATTCAGAATTTATTATGACTTCCAAAGAAAGACAACTTCGTTTTTCTTTGGATATTTCAATATAACTATTCACTGAATACTGAACATAATTTTCATTCATACACTACTAATTCACATAAAAAAACATAAATAAAAACAATTTTATTTTTATTCTTGCATAAAGCATATATATAAACAACTCATTAGAGTTAAATTAATTTAACACCAAAAATAAACTTACACGCGATCCCCGCGTGTGGAGGTTTGCTAGTACTATTATATAAGAGAACCCTGTTTTTACTCACAAACAGGAAGTTATTGGAGGTGTGATACCAAATTAATAGTATGCCTAAAATACCCCTAATTTTATTAATTTTACTAACAACCCAAAAGGATAGGAAAGTAATTATCCTTTTGTATCACAAACACCGCTAACCCACGTTCCCCACAATTATGCATTTAATTCACAGTTTTATTACCTGCATACTCCATTTTCTTTTCGAGCAACCGATCAATCATCAATTATATGCGACATGGGGTCTGTAGGTTTAATTTCGTTCTGATTTCTTGACAAAATATCTATTTCTTTAGTTTATAAGTTTCAATTTTCATATTCATAGGCAAAATTCAGATTTTCTCCAATAAAGGTGGGTACATGTCGAGTTTGTTTTTGATTTATAGACAGACTACCTTTTTTCTTTTTGATCAATGGACTGATTACGAGAAAAATAATCTTCACCATCCGTTGTCTTGCAAATACAGGATCATACAAATCTCCACCAATATGCCTTCGATTTATCAACCACTGCAGTAAGGGATACTTTTGTGTTTATTTGTAAGTATTCTGCTGAATTCTTTAACTTCATACTTCTATATTTTGATTGTTGATCAACTGCAATATTCAACTAGGTTTCGAAGGTAAAATAGACAATTTCACTTCTTTGAGCAGTTGGTATGCCAAGTTTATTTTTCAAAAACACTCACTCATATTAATTTATTAGCATAGTTAGACACAATTCCATATGCCAATTGCGATTTCTCTTGATAGGTAAATTATATTAAAGAATGCGTCAATATTAAATTACTCCTTACAATGCATACATGTTACACGCGGTCCCCGCGTGTGTCACCGTTGCTAGTTTTATGATATTTAAACGTTTTTGATAGAGTGTCACTAAAGGTGCGTCAAATTTGGTGGAATTTTTAGTATTAAATCGCTAATTTGGGGCAAGAGACATTGATCATTTGAATCACTATATGAGTGGACACTCGTTTTGAGTAAATCTATATCTACGATGAATTTTGAGTACTTTGTAGAATTGCAATTAAAGAATTAATTCAATAAGAGATATTAATTGAATTCATTTGTTGGAGCTTTGAATTCTAGGCCTAATATCTGTAAAATTTTACTCTAGCAATAATTTGTAAAGTGTTTAATTAGAAATAAGAGTTATACCTTGAAGTTAGGATTTTGAGAATCCTAAATTTAATTACATAAATTCAATTTATTATATATTTTTTTGAGGTTATACGAATTGAGAATTTCATAGTTTAATTCAATGAGAAAATGGGATTAACGAGCCCATTTTCACTTTTATCATTTAAACAAAAAGGATCCAAATAAAATCATAACCAAATTTAGCCTACTTTGACTTATAATTTTCACCCATAAGGAGAGAGGACAATCTCATTTTCACCTCGTTAAACGGGATTTTTTCAACATTAGTCATTTAATATGTACCATGTACATGTTTAGTCCTTTAATGTGAACTTTAAATTTTTTGGTCCTCTATTGTGCATAAATTCAACAACTAGTCCTTTTCGGAGAAAACACTATTCACCACCTAAAAATGCACATGAATGGCATATGTCTAGCAGAAAATTACATAAAATGCCCCTAAATTATGGGCAAATTACAGAAATTGCCTCTCATGTTTGGAAAACTACACAAACTACTCTTATTTTTTGTCTGGTGTTGCACTTACCCTCTTATGGTGAGAAAATTAACAAACAAAATATGGCACGAACAAAAGATTTAATTGAATAACCTATTCTTTAATTTCATAATTATATTTATAATCTAGCAAAAAAAAAAAAGAAGACAAGTTTTAAATTTTTTACATATTATAATATTTTCTTTATACTTCAAATTAATGTAACTTTTATTTGAATTGTTATATTTTCTTTTAAATATTAGTTATTAATAATTCTTTTAAATATTAATTATTAATAATAAATACTAAAAGAAAAGAACATAGAAATTGGGCAAGACGATAACCTGCAAAAGCTTCTTCATTCCTAACAGCGGACTAGTGGTGTGACTAGAGGTGATCCACCTAGGCCTGTCAAGGGTAAGGTCTTACCCTTACCCTTTCAGAAACCTGTTGAGACCCTTCGAAATTTAAACTCGAAGACTCTTACCCTTACCCTACTCATATATACCCTTACCCTATTTGAACCCTTACCCTGTCTAGACCATGTACTTCAGACCATTACCCTACCCAGACCTTGTTTTCTTTTTCTTTTTCTTTTCCTTCCTTTGAATTTCTTTACTTTGAAGTTTCTTTGAATTTATTTGTTTACGTTTCATAAATTCTTGAAATATTTTGAGATGTTACGTTTCTGAAATGTCATCAATTTTTGACCATACGAAACTAGTTATTAAAATGAAATTTTAATCATTGCCAATAATTACATCAAAAGACCAAAGAAATATTCATTAAAAATCAAAAAAAAAAATCCTAAGGGTAAGGGTCTAGACCCGGACCCTATTTTAAAGTTTTACAGGGTAAGGGTCTAGACCCTGACCAGACCCTATGGATAGGGTCTGGGTCTAGACCCTGTCTCTAATTTTGGGTAAGGGTCACGTAAGACCCTACTCTTGACAGGGCTAGACCCACCACCTCCAATTTTCCTCGCACCATAGCGAAATTGCATATCGATCGTGGTGCGAGTACTCCGACCGCGTGTGGCTGGAGCTTCGACGCGACCAGGTCTCGCCTGACCTGGTTGCGATTGCGCCGCCACCTGCGAGGGCGGGGGTCTGGGTTAAAATTGGTTGTAATCAGGGAAGACGATTCCCCGATCGTCTTCCCCCAATTTCTTTGTTTTTTCTTTTTGTATTTGTTATTAATATTTAATATTTAAGAGAAAACATAACAAATCAAAGTAAAAGCTACATTAATTTGAAATATAAAGAAAATATTATAATATGTAAAAAAAATTAAAACTTGTCTTCTTAGTTTTTTTTTTCTTTTAGATTAGAAATATAATTTCTGAAATTAAAGAATAGGCTATCCAAATAAATCTTTTGTATGTGCCATACTTTTTTTTTTTTTTTGTTAATTTTAACACCACAAAAGGGTAAGTGCAATACCAAACCAAAAATAAGAGTGGTTTGTGTGTTTTAAAATAAGAGCAGTTTGTGTGTTTTTTCAGACGTGAGAGGCAATTTCTGTAATTTACCCATCATTTTGGGTAGTTTATGTAGTTTTCCGCCGGACATGTGCCATTCATGTGCATTTTCAGGCGATGAACAATGTTTTCCGCAGAAAAAGGACTTGATTGAATTTGTGCACAATAGAGGACAAAAAAGATTTAAAGTTCACATTAAATGACTAATTTTGAAAACATTCCCTAAACATAAACTACTAGATGTAAACATAAACATAATATTCTGCCAACTACATGTAACCTTAGGAAGGAGGGTTGTCTCGGAGGTTAATTGTCCAGTTTGCGAGGGTGGAGTCGAAGAGTTCTCACATTGTTTTGGGTCATGCCTGGGCATTACTCAATACACCACTGTCAAATTTGATTAAAGAGGGAGAAGATGGGGAGACGTGGCTTCGTCGGTGTGCATCGAACGTGATTAAGGAAGAATTGTCTAAAACTGGGATCACTTGCTGGGCACTTTAGGGAAGCAGAAACCGTTGTGTGGCTAGAGAACAATTCTTATCACCTGGTGTTTGGGCGAATTTCATTTCCTCATTTATTCAAGAATGGGAACGCGGGACTTCGGCTCCAATTATGGATACTCGCCTAACTCATAATATCAGTTGGTTGACGAGGCATCAAAGGTGGGTACTGGTGACTTTTGACGGTGCTATTTTCTCATCTGGAATTGGTATTTATGCAGAGAATGAGGAGAGAGTGTGCATTGCCATGATACAGAAGCGGATACAAGGTAACTTGGGACCGTGCAATGTGAAAGCACAAGCTGCATTACTCGTTGTTCAGATTGCAGTCACGGGAACAATGGAGAGTGGTGATCTTATAGTATTGGTACAATTCATGAGATTGCAGCTTGTGAGGTTGCGAGATTAGCGAATTTGGACCGGGAATGGTTTGAGAAGGATGATCCGGGCTGAGTCGATATATCGAGTTTGTTTTAGTTTTCTGTTTCATTTCTCTTTTGTATTGCCTTGACTTTTGGTCTGTGCGTTTTTCTGTGTTTTGTCACTTAGTTCCTTCTGTTGAACTGAGTTCAACTATTTTGGTCGTTTGGTGGCTTTTTTGATATGAAGTCACTTTTCTTTCCCAAAAAAAAAAAACACATAAATTACTATTATGGAGATACAACACAGAGCAAAACTCTTAGTACATGTAATTTTCGGCTCGTAAATAAACAGGTGTAGTAATATTTTCTCCAAGCTTTTGCACTAAAGCTAGGATCATCACTCTTTCTCTAATGTACTCTTGTGATCCCATTCTTTTTTCTATTTTTTTTTTCTTATCAAATCCAACACAGGTTCAAATAAAAGTATAAACACTTCAAGATTTAAGGAAAAGTCAAGACAAAGACTTTTCTTGAGTTTTTGGTTCGTGATTGCTAGTAGATCTTGGCATCCACACTATGGAGTTTGTTAAGAAGCATATCATTGGGTTCAACATTAGTTTTAATTCTTGCTTTTTGGGGTTAATTGCAGCAAACCCTCTAATCTATGGGGTTTGTTGTACTTTCCCCCTAACCTATGAAAATGTGTGAAATGCCTCTTAATCTATTGATTTTTGTGCGATTTGTCCTGAGTCGTTGATCAATCGTTCATTTTTTACACGTGTCTAAATTTTTGTCCGTCAAATTTGACATCAGGGGGCAAATCGCACAAAAATCAATAGGTTGGGGGACATGTCGCACATTTTTATAGGTTAGGGGGCAAAGTGCAACAGATCCCATAGATTGTGGGGTTTGCTACAATTAGCCCTATTATATTTTCCTGGGAATTCAAAAGCATAATTTTCGTTAATTAAAGATTTTAACATGGGAAGAGATTGCATCCCCATCATATAAAAGGTACTTTTTATATAACAATATCTTTTTCTGTTACAAGTTAAATAAATAACTAAAATTATACATGGTTCACAATTTGTGCTGTTTTTTTCCTTTTATTATAGGTAACGTGCCTAATTAATATGACAAATAAGATTGTTAATATTGGTTCTTGCATTATGATTTTTTTTTTAAATATAATATTGTAAGACATACTTTTAGAGTTTTATTTCTCAGTATAAAATATAGCCACAAACAATTAAATCTTAGATGCGAGAACATTTGTATTAATGTCTTAAATGGCTTTCTTGTGAAAAAAGTCAATTGGCATTCATGCTATGATACCTACGTGGTAATAATGCATCAAAGTACACGAAGAAGAAAAATTCACATAATTTTGTAAAACACACACACCCACACATATAAAATGCAGAAAACACTGTCCTCACTTAATAGAGGACGAGTTATTCTTCGAAGTCTCCAACCCCTGGTAGGGGTGGGACGGGTCGGGTACCCGCGGGTTCGGGTATTTCCCGACGGGTACCCTATCCCGCGGGTACTCCTTTTCCGAGTACCCGAAAGTAGTCATTTTTCGGGTACCCGAAATTCGGGTACCTGAATTTCGGGTACCCGAATTTCGGGTATTTCGGGTACCCGTTTCATTTTCTTTTTTTTTTGTTTTTTTTGTTTGTTATTTTGTTTTTAGTTTTATCTTCAAATATTGTATTATTTGCATTATATTATATTATATTATATTATTAGTGTTGGGGCTTTTAGTTTTTTCTTGGATAAATTTTCTCGTTTTGTGCGATCCGATTTGTTAACGCTTAATTAGTATATTACTATTAATATTACTAAAAATTGGACATAAATGCTTTGCTATATATTGATTGATTTTGTAACATAAACGCCAACTAACACACCAAAGTAAAATTGGACATGAATGCTTTGTATTTTATGATTCAAACCTGTAACATAAATCCCAACTAACACACCAAAGTAAAATTGGACATGAATGCTTTGTATTTTATGATTCAAACCTGTAACATAAACGACAACTAACACACCAAAGTAATTTGCGCATATTAACTCCACGACAATTCAACAACTAAACATCATATTCATCAACAATGCCATAAACAATTCAACAGATCAAATCATAATTCATCAACAACAATTCAATTTGCAATAAAGTTGCAATAGTCTAGACAACAAGTTGAACAAATAAATAAAAATCCATAAAAGTCGGCATTCTCTCAATCATCCAAAATGGCTGCATCTTGGCCCATTTTTGCAAAATCTACAAAGGAATGAGAGATAAAAGTAAGCAGTTTCAACAAAGTATTATAACATAAAAGTAATCTACAAAAGAATGACTAAAACGAATTAAAGCTACCTTTATCACGATTTTCCAACTCCAATATACTCTCCTCTATATCAAGTGGCGTATTATCGTCCCGAAGCCAGTCTTGGTAGCAAATGACCGATTGCACTATTCTAGGACTCAACGAGCTCCTAAATCGATCAAGAATACGTCCTCCCGTGCTGAATGCAGACTCTGAAGCCACTGTGGAGACTGGGACTGCCAATATATCACGAGCCATCTTGGAGAGGATTGGATATCGACTGCAATTTTCTTTCCACCACTTCAGAATGTCAAATGCCACATCTTCATCCTCAAGAGGATCCTTGTAGTACTTCTCAAGCTCAGACTTCGCTTGCCTACTCCTTCCTGTCTTGGACCTAAGAATAATTTACAAGCCATGTTTTTTAGTTAATTATCCATAAATAATTTGAATATAAACATAATCAAAATTATGATATTTTTAAAACTCGCATACCTAACAAAATTAGTATGCCTCGAAGACACTGGCCCCGTAGTCCCGATATTGAATTTCGGAGAGGGGCTCGAAGAGACTTGTATCTCATCATATATCTTCTTATATTCATCAAACAATTCTTTAAATCCGTCTCGAATCACCTCTTTCAAGTCCTCGTCGTCCAAGACCTCGGAAAAGTAATAATACTTGTATCGTGGATCTAAAATCACAGCATAGTAAACCAAATGATTCATCCTAGGAGTTGCACCTCAGTACTTATCATACTTCTCCTTCATTTTTAATGCCATCGCTTTTAACTCTGAGCAGCATCATCAACATTAGCATCATCAACATTATCACTGTCACTATCTTCAACACTCAACCACTTTGCAAGGAGTTCATCAATTGCAGCTATTTGCTGATACACCATATTAGATGTAACATACGAAGCACCCGAGACAAGTTCTGTCATCTTTTTGAAAGGCTCCAAAAACTCCACAAATATCTCCGCCTTCTTCCAATCAGACTCTCGTGGCACCTTCTCACCTAAAGCTCGTGCAACACTGCGCTCGCATAACATGTATGAATCAAATGCCTTCTTCAGTGACAAGGCGGAACTCAACATGTCGTATGTCGAGTTCCATCGCGTAGGTACATCAAGACATAACATCTTGCTACTATCTTCGCGATGACCAATGTACTCATTAAATTTTTCTAACCTTGTTGCTGTCCACTTCACATATTTCACCGCAGCTCGAATCCGGTCTATAGCACTATCTTCTTCTGTGCTCTTCAATCCTTCTCGTACCACAAGGTTAATAATATGTGCAATACACCGAACTTGCACATACTTCCCACCGCCAACAAGGGTTGCATTTCTTCGCCCCTCGATCTTCCTTACCAAAATTTCAATCGCATTATCATTTGGTGAAGCATTGTTAACCGTTATTGTGAAGATCTTCTCTATTCCCCAGTCTCTAATACACTTCTCCACATCATGGGCTATATCCTCACCCGTATGCCCGGATATTCGGCAAAAGTTTAAAATTCTTTTTCTCAACTTCCACCCCTTGTCAATAAAGTGGGCAGTGAGACACATGTAATTCGTCCTCTAAATCGAAGTCCACGTGTCAGTGGTGAGGCAAATTCTCTGAGCATTTTCTTTAATAAAAGTCTTCATCTTCCCTCTCTCGTTAAGATACATCTGATAGGTCTTATCAGTCACTGTCTTACGACAAGGCATGCGAAACCATGGACAGGCTCGAGCCATCATCTCTCTCATTCCACCTTTCTCAACTGCAATGAATGGCATCTCAACCTTAATTATCATCAACGCGACCCCCTCCATTATGTAGTCCTGATCAAATTTCCAGTTATCAATTGCATCCTTAGTTGGAGGGTTTACTTCTATATTTTTGGGCTTCTTTTTGCAAGCTCTGAAGTGGTTGATCAATCCTTCCGTGCCATGTTTCACAGGACATGCAGCAATCTGTCGAGAACAATATAAACACCGCCCTTTCAAATGTTTACTCACTTTACAAATGAAGGGTTTGAAATGTTTCCAATACTTTGACCTAAGCATAATTTTTCTTCTCTTCTTTCTAATTTTACCATCCTTCCCCTTCTCCTCTATCTCATACGTAAACACAATTGCTTCCCCTTCTTCTCCGCCTCCTTCTCCTTCTTCTTCTTCTTCTTCTTCTCCTTCTACTTCTTGTGCTTGTTCTTCTTCCCCTTCCTCTGAATCAAGTAAGGGTTGTTGGGATTGGGTGGGTAGTGAAGATGGTTGTTCTTCTTCTATCTCCTCCATACGCGACACAAAATCTCCAACATAATACTCAGTCGCCCGATTATGAGAAGAAGATGCCTCCTCATCCGCCATTGTCTAAATAACTAACAAAATAAGAAAATGAAAGAAGTATTAGAAACCAACAAGAGCATCATCCAACACCAAGAAACAGATTCAAATATACAGGTTAGCGATGCAAGATCCTTTTAAGACGCTGCCTTCATAAAATTATGCAATCACCTCACATGTGTATGCATCAAGTATATTGCTGATGTGGAAGCTAAGTTTTGTTGAGGTTTTTAAAGCTTAGCAGCACTATATTACATTACTACTCTATGATACTATTCTATGACACTTCAGCTGGCAATTTTATTTACAAAAGGCATATTATTCTCAAGGTAAGGAAAATTGGATAATCATTCCTCGTGACCCCAAATACCTTTCGTTTATGCATATGTACCCTTACAACTTACAGATGCAATTACTATTCACAGCACTAAATTTGATCAAACTGAACACTGACAGATTTGGGTATGAAATATTAATTGAAAACTTGAAAAAACACAGTACCCCGTCATTTACTGATCAAACTAAGGGCCAAAGTTCAAAAAAAAAAACTGTTGTAATTCATAGAGACAATCTTATTGCATGTCAAAGCAAATATTGCAAACGAACACTATTATTAGAAACAGGCTTTCATACAAAAAAAAAAAAACCCATAGATTCAATAGCGCTATGAACCCATAGATTCAAACCCTAATTCGAAATTACTAATTCAAAACCCTAATTCGAAATTACTAATTTGAAACCCTAATTCGAAATCCCCAATTCACAAACCCTAATTCCATACCCTAATTGAAAACCCTAGTTCACAAATTACAAGATATTTGGAAAATAAAACAAAAAATAATGTACCTAGTTTAACTCGACGAAGATGTGCAACGATTTTCCCAGGACACCGGATTTGCGCCGAAGAGCCCGCCGGATTTGCGCCGAACAGCCGGCCGCCGTGTCGGATTCTTTGGTGTTCTCTTTTTTTTTTTTTTTGAACGAACTCTGTTTGTTTTTTAGCGTTATTTTTGGGCAAAAACGTTTTAAAAAACGTGTTTTTTAAAAAAAAAAAAAAAAGAAAAAAAAAAGAAAACTCTCGGGTACCCGAGCGTTTTTCGGGTACCCAAAAATTTAAACGCTCGGGTACCCGAAAATTATTTCGGGTATCGGGTACTTTAGATACCCGGAAACTGCAAATTCGGGTTACCCGATCGGGTATTTTACCCGCGGGTCGGGTCGGGTCCCCGAAACCCGAACCCGAATTTGCAGCCCTAACCCCTGTCATGAAAGGTCTCTAAGATAGAGTCACTTGGTAGATAAGAAATAGTTAAATACGAATTATAATATGATATTTGCATGATTGCGTGTTTGATTGGTAAAATAATTTATCTCCTACTATGATCTATTTTTCTTTATAAATTATAATCTATCCCAGAGAGTTGGATTTTATTACGTATGTATACCTAGTTGGTCATGAAAAGGTCGTAGAAACAAATTAGAGTGTACTAGTGCACTACCAGTCAACCGCTTATTCAATGCGGTGTAATTAATTCGAGATCAAGAAACTCAACAACCCTTACAAAGTTTTTCTGATAGTTGTGATAGACAAAGTAAAATCTTATTTTTTCTGAGTAAAATTTAATCATTACGTGTAAAAAAGATCAATGCTGACAACATGTATACCTCGTCGGTCATAATAAAAAATTAAAGTGTAGTAAGTGCTACCAGACAATCGCTTATTCAATAAATTATACGCGTTAAAATTAAATCGAAATCAACACACTCAACAACCATTGCAAAGATTTTCTAATAGTTTGAGATAGATAAGTAAAATATTAATTTGAAGTAAAATTAAAACGTTACATGTAAAAAAGATCCATATATGTTGGCAACTAATGTGTAGTCGGTCATATGAATTAATCAGAGTGTAGAATTTGCTACCAGACAACCGCTTATTCAATTAACTCTACTCATTGGAATGCATTCGAGATCAACAAACTCAACAATATTTACAAAGTTTTTGCACTAGTTACGATTTATGAAAGATAAATGTAAATATTTAATTTCAAGGTAAAATTAAAATGTTACATGTCAAAAAGAGCAATGCTAGCAACCTGTGTGTACCAGGTCGGTTGTATAAATAAATTAGAGTGTAGTACGTGTTACCAGACAACTCATATTCAATTAATTCTACGCGTTGAAATTCATTCGAGATCAACGCAGCAGTTATAAATTTTTTATAATAGTTGTGAAAGTCAAAAGCAAAATATTAATTTTTGAACTAAAATTAAAACGTTACTTGTAAAAAAGATCAATGCTGGCCAATTCAAAATTTACAATCCAATTTTATAACAGATTATGAAAACAAAAGATGGGGAGGAGAACTTTTTTATTGTAAGTTGTAACCATCAAAAGCTTACTCAAAATCACTTCCTTTTTGACATTAGATTTCCACCCATAATTGATATTAGTTTTCCTTTTCTTTTTCTTGTTCCGAAAAAAAAAAAAAGAAAACCTTTGGTTACAAGTTGGGTACCCCCAAAAGTTTAAATCATCAAGAATTAATATAGATTCCGCTCCCCCAAACCCCACCATCCCTCCTCAGACCTCTACCCCCATTGACCTCGCACCTAACAATTGTTCACACACACTGCAAAAAAGTGTAGACCTCACCAACCCCTTCAATTCGTAATCCACTTCCATTCAAACCCAACAAATTCTCAATTTATTCATTATTCTACTTTCTTAATTCACGTGAATTTACAGAAAAAAAAGTTAAACATACGCATTCATAAATCTGTCATATAAACAACGGCTTTTTTCGTTCATTCATATTTAATAATGAATAAAACAATAGCTAAAGAGTTTACTCACCGTGAAGCAATACTCCTAAAACAACACTTAAGCATTACCAATTCGAAAGTTTATAGAGGCATTGAGTTTACTAAAAATACTTTCTACTAAAAGTTATCGAGTTTACTAAAAAATTAGCACAAGTAAGTCATAACTCATAACTGATCCAAACGCCAAAATTAGAAAAAGAAAAAAAAAAAGAACCAGCAAACAAATAATTAATTAAAGTTAGTAGTAGCTCGCACAAGGCAAAGGCCAAAAGGTGTTGGTATATATATAATATATATATAAAACCGATTTCCCGCAAATCATTTTACCTTTTCACCTCTTCTCTCTCTCTCTCTAGCTCTTCTCTCTCTCTCTGCTCTGTGGCTAATCTACAGCTGCTACAAAAATTATTATTATTATTAAGTGCAAAAGATATTAAATCAATTCAAACACATACACAACAATATCTAATCTGCTCATAACTCTCTCTTTTGAAAAAAAGATTCAATCTTTTTCTGATTTTGATTATTTAGATCAAGAAAAAAAAATTAAAAAAGATGGTTGAAACGCGGCGGAGTTCTTCTTCCTCTAAGCGTCCTCTATCTTCTTCGTCTCTGCCCAACGGAAAAAGATCCAAGGTTAGGGTTTTTTTTTTTTTTTTTATTTATCTTTTTTAAAAAAAGAATCTTTTTTTATTTTTATTTGTGATTTTTGTGGTTATTGTTGATTGGGGATTGTTTGTGTGTGTGTGCATGTAGGCGGTGGATGCGTCTTCTTCATCTACTGAAGTCTCGCCGTTATCTGAGGAAGTTGTAATCGCCGGCGGTGGATCGGCTGATCTGGCGGCGGATAAGCGGTCGGGTGCGGATAAATCGACCGACACGGCGGCGGTGGAAGGTGAGGTTTTTGTGGTCTGCATGTGGTTAATCTTGGTTCTTTTATGGTGTTTCTTGTTATGGATTTTTATTTTTATTTTTGGGATTTTAATTTTTTTGTAATTTTGGCAATCTTGGTGGTGGATGCAGGTGGTTCTGTTATAGATGTGGATAAAGGGAAGTCGAACCGCCAGCTGAAATCGGAGACTGGGGTTGCGTGGGGTAAACTTCTTTCGCAGTGTTCGCAGGTGAGTTGAATAAAGATAAACTTGTTCTTGATTTTGATACTAGAACCTTGCATATGTGTTATATGTTAGAAGGAAAGCACAAGGCTGGTGGTGGTGGGGTGGGGGGGAGTGAATTGCGTTATGTGAGTAATGTCCATGTGCCTCTGATGAGTTGTTTGTGTGTTGAGCTGCCATTTATAACTGTATTTTGTAATTGAATAACGGTTCTTGGCCTTATTTCTATTTGTCTAATGCTCTGCAGAAACCTCATGTTGTAATGTGTCAACCTACTTTCACGGTTGGTCAAGGCAGCAAATTTGACTTGTCACTGGAAGATCAAAAAGTTAGTAACTCGTTGTGTAGTCTGAAGCACATGGAGTCAGAGGTAATTTTGATTTTTATCTGCTTATGCCTTGTGGGAGGGGGTTTGAATTTTTCATGGTATCTCATCACAGTGATTGTACTGATCTTATACCTGTATGACTCGCTTTCTCAACCATTCCTAGGGAGGAGAATCAGCTACGTTGCTTGAAATCACAGGGATAAAGCCTATCCAAGTGAACGGCAAGGTTTACGCCAAAGATACTACTGTTCCCTTAAATGGAGGTGATGAAGTGATTTTCAGCTCGTCTGGTAGACATGCTTATGTATCCTTTTCCCAACATATTCAGTTCCGCTCCTGTTCCTTAATTCTAGCTGTTTTTAGTTATTATACTCAGAATGATTGTTATAATACAGTTTGGCCCATGTACCTTTTTATTTTCTTGACATACTATTAGATTTTCCAACAACTAACGGATGGCAGTGCATCTGTCACGAGATATCCGCCTTCACTCAGCGTACTGGAAGCTCATTCTGGATCCCCAAAAGGATTACATGTGGAGGCGAGGTCGGGAGACCCTTCTTCTGTTGCCATCGCATCAACGCTGGCATCGCTATCAAATCTCCATAAAGAATTATCTATTATTCCTCCATCACCTCCTACTGGTGAAGAGGTACACCAAGGTTTGGAAATATCATCCTTGCCTTCTGCTTGTGAAGTATCAGACAATCCCATAATGGATGCTGAAATGAACGATGCATCTGACCATAATAATGCTGATACTGGATCAGTTTGTGCAAAGAGTGGTGTTCCATCTCCTGATATTGTCGATGACAACTTGAATGTAGATGTCGACAGTGGAAAGATTACTGACGAAAGCAATGAGTTGAGACCACTTTGGCAAACTCTAGCAGGTTCGACGGCTCCTGAGTTTGACATGATTAGCGAGGCATATAGAATCCTTAATGAGCGTAGGGAAGCCAGAGATCAGTGCTCCGATACTCCTATGTCAATATCATCTAGGCGTCAAGCTTTCAAGGATATTTTAAGACAAGGACTACTAAATTGCAAAGACATTGGTGTTTCGTTTGAAAATTTTCCGTATTACCTAAGGTAAACTTTCATGTTGAGGTCGTTGTACTTCTTCATATATTGTATGTGTGTGTATTTATGTCTGTCTCCATCTGTTTGTGTGTGTGTGTGTGTGTGTGTGTTTGTTAACAAGGATCCCTACCCTCACCTTGATATCCATTGCAGTAGGAAAGGCAAATGTTCTTGAAACCTCGTGTAAATTTATGATTTGATAATAAACAAAGCAACAAATGCTTGTAGAAGAGTTGACCTACATAGCATATCTTATATACTCAGAAGTATTCTGAACGCCATTTTTGCCCAGAAATTTCTTTCTGATGCTAAAGTGAGATAGGTTGATTCTGTTCGGATTAATTAGTCCAATTTTAGTGTATCCAGATTTCTAAGAGTGCTAATTTTTTTATACTCTGTCACAGTGTTCATGGGTACCAAACGTCCCTGATATGGATGATCTGCTAGCATTTTTACTTAATTTTTTCTCCTTTTATTTCCTGTCTATGAACTTGGGATAAACACCCTTAGCAAGAGAATTAGATTCAGTTTTTATTCACTGACCCTGTGTAGTTTACTCTTTTGAACGCTTGGTATGGCTTTTTCATTTAGTCCTTCCTGTTCTTTTAACTAATTTGTATGTTTTCTAACAGTGAGGCTACTAAGAATGTTCTTATTGCTTCGACATACATACAATTGAAGTGTAATAAGTTTGCAAAATTGACTTCGGATCTCCCAACATTGTGTCCGAGAATCTTTTTGTCAGGTCCTGCAGGTATTGTAACCAATTTCATTTTATATCTACATACGTTCTTTCCCCACATTTCCTTTCTGATATAAATCCTTCCACGTTGTTTAGGTTCAGAAATCTATCAGGAAACATTGACCAAGGCACTTGCTAAATATTTTGGTGCTGGACTCCTGATAGTCGATACTATTCTATTACCTGGTGTAAGCTTTTATAATATTTGTTATCCTCTCTCTTACTAAATCTGTTAATTTATGCTAACTTAGAACTCAAAAATCTGTCAGGGACCAACAACAAAAGAAGCTGATTCTGCTATAGAAAATTTTAAGCCTCAGAGACCCAGTGTATTTGGTAAACGGACTACTGCTTCTGTACAGCTAAAGAAACCAGCTTCAAGTGTGGAGGCTGTTATTACTAGGGGTTCTACTATAAGCTGTCATGGTGTCCCTACGCACGAAGCATCTACCGCTTCATCAGAAAAATATACTTTCAGAAAGGGTATTATACCTGAATATTTTACCAGTGTCTAGGTTTTGGATGGGAATAGTGGTATTACTGATTTCTTCTCTGTTTTTTCAGGTGACGGAGTAAAATATGTGGGTTCATTAGGATCTAGTCATGCTCGAACTCAAATTAGGTAAATTTTTTATGAGAATTATCATTCGCAATTCAGTTTTTGTTGAATTACATGATGTTGGCTGTTTGAATATGCTACCAGTTTCTTCTCTATTGGTATTAATGATGCTAGTAAGGGGTACTAACATAAGAACTTCTAGGGTCCCATATCTGATTTTTAATTTGATTGTTAGTTAAGTTTTAAAACAGACCGAATCATTATCGCTCCCCCCAATTCTTATCCGGCCGAGCATATATCTAGGCTGCATCACGGAGATGAGCATCTTTATATTAGAATCGAGGCGCCTTACACGATTGAATCATTATAGGCAAAATTGCTGCTGCTTATCCGTCCCTCAGGATGGGCTTGGGCCTATGGGCGCCATACCGTTCTATGCTGCTACTGATAGAAGCTGGGGTATGTAGTTTGAATTTTCTGGCATCTGCATAGACTTTGGAGAAGGTGTCTTGAGATAGATGTATATTTTACTCTATTTGGGAAGATTTAAAAAGTGAAGGTGTCTATACATTTCTTTTAAACAAAGTTTGTTACTTTATCTGAACTGAAGGTGGGTGGACATTCAAAAACCAATTATTGATCATGACTTGACTTGATATTCAACATTAGACACCTCTTATATTTTGTTTCCACCGGTTTAGACTTTTTAAGCCAATAGTTGTTACCCATGAGCTAGTTGGATGATGAAAGTAGTAGAGTTATATTTGTTTTTTTAATTTCTTTATCTTTAGTTAACTATTGCATCCCTGAGCTATAGTGTGATGACTATATTTAAGTTGCCGAATTGTAGTGATACTGTTTCTGAACAAATTCAAGGGCTTGTGGCTTCCGGATGCTGTGGTACTTGGGGTTTTAAAGTTGTTTTTTTTGATTAAAAACAGTTATTCTTTTACTTGGCTATTAGTCGTTATGAAAGTTCACTTGAGCCTTGCACGCCAGAGTAGTAGTTTTCAGCGACATGCCTTGTTATTTATGTCTAGGGCTCCCAAGTTATTAATTTTCTATATGTTGGGGAAGAAATGCAGTATTCGGTATGTTATAGCTTGTCGTATGAACTGCTGTTTCTTGAGAGTGCTTCATGTGTGGCGTCTCCAAACCGTCCTACCATACAACTTATTAGATTTGCATGTACTTCTTCATCACCATTATTGCGCATAATATTTGTCATCCATTATTTTACTCTTTGGGTCTTCATATACTTAATGATTATCTACAAAGTCGCTGAAGTCCAAGTCTTAGGTTTCCCCTGATTACTTGGGTTTGATGATATTTGGTGAAATGTTCCCATATATGCATGTGGTTTAATGTATTTTTTTGTGCAGGGGACCAACCCAGGGTTACAGAGGCAAGGTGGTTCTTGCTTTCGAACAAAATGGCTCATCCAAAATTGGAGTTAGATTTGATAGGACTATTCCAGGAGGAAACGATCTTGGGGGCCTCTGTGAAGAAGATCATGGTTTTTTCTGTGCTGGTAATTTTACTTGCTATCTCTACTCCTCTTTGCACATGCAATGAATCACAATATATTCTGGCAATTTTGCAGCTGGTTCACTAGTTCTTGAGAGCTTCGGTGTTGATGAAGTTGAGAAATTTGCCATTAATGAACTCTTTGAGGTAATTCTAGTGCATGTAATGAAACATCACCTAAAAAATATGCTTTCTGTTCAGTTGGATATATGTGGTCATCCAATAATAAATATATATATATTTCTATCTTTGTAGGTTGCCTCCAGTGAAAGTAAAAGTTGTCCATTAATCTTGTTTCTGAAAGACATAGAGAAATCCGTGACGGGGAATACTGAGGCATATGCAGCCTTTAAAATTAAGCTTGAGTCCCTACCAGAAAATATTGTTGTAATAGCTTCACATACTCAGACAGACATTCGGAAGGAGAAAGTGAGTTTTAGTTTCGATCATGCTTTTCTTACTCTTGTATGCGTCTGGATGTATATGTAATAATATTTGTGTAAGTACATGTGTGTCTTTTAGCACACATGTATTTATGCTATATGCTCGGACATGTGTATCGTAGAGCTGAACACCAACCGGTCTATATGTCTTTTTCAGTCCCATCCAGGTGCACTGCTTTTTTCGAAATTGGGAATCAGCCATACTGCATTGCTTGACCTTGCCTTTCCGGTATGTCAGATTAAGTAAATATAGACTTTTGGTCATCATCCTCGTGCTATCAGATGCTCTACTTTACAGTTAATTTCTTTGCTATGCATAGCAGCATAATATTCTATGTTCTTTATTTAAATTTCCCCTTCCATTATATTGAACATAATATATACTCTCTCCTGCTCGGCATAACTTCGTCAGACTCCTGCTAGCAGCAGACTGATATTTGACCACAGTTCCATTTCAAGTTGGCTGAGGTTCGAATCTCAATGGCATATATTTTTTTTCCTTTCAGGAAAATTATACTAGATCAACTGATAGAAGTAAAGAAACTCCAAAAACAGTGAAACAGCTCAGCCGTCTTTTTCCAAACAAAGTGACCATACAGATTCCCCAGGTATTTAGTTGTGTATCTTTGATATTTTGAGTTAAAACAAGCTTTTAATGTTGTTAATCCTGACAGGATGAAACAGTACTAGCAGTCTGGAAAGAACAGTTGGATCGTGATATTGAGACAATGAAATCACAGTCAAACATTGGTAGCATTCGCTCGGTGCGTCATGTATATAGACTGCCTTTCATAATTATGTGCTCTCCTTTTTCCTTGTCGTTATGAACTTTAATATGTACTTGCGTTTCTTTTTGGCTTTCACATGCTTCTATGCTCTCTGTTGCTAGTTAACTCACTGTACTCTGTTAAACAAGTAAAGCTATGTTTAGCTTACTTGATTAGGTGGAATATAGTAGTCTGCTCTTTATGCAGGCTGGAAATCATCCCTTTCTGGTTACTATTTTGCGCTTTTATTCATGTGGGTGGACAAAGTAAAGTTAAATAACAGAGAGTTGCTTTGCCAAAATTCTCGTTGCTGGTGTGGCTGGAACTTTGGTTGTATGATATCTTGTATTTGCTGGTTGTCATAAATTTTGATGCAACAATTTGTGCCTCTCCCTCATTCTCTCCATGAATTTCAGGTTATGAATCGGATTGGCCTTGATTGTCCTGATCTGGAAACATTATGCATAAAAGACCAAGCGTTGACTACTGAAAGTTAGTTCACAATTCAAATGTTCAAATAGGTCCATGTGTTTCCAGCTTGATGTTCTATAATACTTGTCCTAATTGTAATAGGTGTCGAAAAAGTTATAGGCTGGGCTTTAAGCCATCACTTCATGAATTGCTCAAAAGCTTCAGTCAGAGATTCAAAACTTGTCATTTCAAGTGAAAGGTTAATATATGCTGAAATTCTTTCTTTTGCTTACTACTATAGCAACACTGAAAATGTAAGACGACTGGAGATAAATGAAAAATGGTTAGCATGTGTTAGTTAAGGTTCTTACTGTTTCTGTGGTTATTACAGTATCAACTACGGTCTCGATATTCTACAGGGCACTGAAAATGAAAATAAGAGCTTGAAGAAATCTCTTAAGGTGAGAGCCTGCATCGTATCTTGATTTTCTCATTAATATGCTAGCTTGCAGCTTTCCTGATAGTTTTTGCATAGTTCGGTATAGAATAATTACTTATTTGAATTTCAGGATGTGGTTACTGAGAATGAATTTGAGAAAAAGCTCCTTGCCGAGGTTATTCCCCCCGGTGATATTGGAGTTAGTTTTGATGACATTGGAGCATTGGAAAATGTGAAGGAAACTTTGAAGGAATTGGTGATGCTACCTCTGCAAAGACCAGAGTTGTTTAACAAAGGACAGCTCACTAAGGTACGTGAATCTTACTTAAAGAGCATACTTGAAGTTTTAATCCACTATTGTTTGTATGTTAGTGATGATGATGTTGGATAGTTTATCTTGTTGGTAACTATGTAATCCTTGGCAGCCTTGCAAGGGAATATTGCTCTTTGGGCCTCCAGGTACAGGTAAAACAATGCTGGCAAAAGCTGTTGCAACTGAAGCTGGTGCCAACTTTATCAACATATCTATGTCAAGCATCACTTCAAAAGTACAATTATTATTCGTCCTCTTGTACAGTGGTTTTATTTCAATTTTACTTTTTTTCCCTCAAATATCAACTCGTTGAATTTTGCATTCAGTGGTTTGGTGAAGGAGAGAAATATGTGAAAGCAGTCTTCACCCTGGCCAGCAAAATAGCGCCTAGTGTTGTTTTTGTTGATGAGGTTGTCATAATTTCATAAATCTTACTTTGTTTTTTCCTTACCTTACCTTCTCTTCTCAACTTATTCTTGGCATATTTTTCTTCGTAGGTTGATAGCATGTTAGGGAGACGGGAAAACCCAGGAGAACATGAAGCAATGCGGAAAATGAAGAATGAGTTTATGGTTAACTGGGATGGTTTACGTACAAAGGATAAGGAACGCGTACTAGTACTTGCAGCAACCAATAGACCTTTTGATCTTGATGAGGCTGTAATCAGGAGGCTTCCTCGAAGGTTTTGTAACTTGACACCTTCTATAAAACTCTCCAACCAAAAAGGAAGAAGTTTTTCATTTGTGTAACTTTGTTGCAGGCTGATGGTCAACTTGCCAGATGCTCAAAATAGGGAGAAAATTTTGAACTTGATATTGTCCAAGGAAGAATTGGCTCCAAACGTTGATCTCGCAGCTGTTGCTAATATGACAGAAGGGTATTCAGGAAGTGATCTGAAGGTCCGTGCACTGTATTTTGTGTTCTGAACCATGTGGGCAGCTTTTCATTTTTTGGGTTGTTGTTCTCCTACTGACTAAAATTGGATTTATTGTGCGCGTCCAGAATCTCTGTGTGACAGCTGCACATTGCCCTATAAGAGATATACTGGAGAAGGAGAAGAAGGTATTATTTATACTTATTACCTTTTCCTCCGACATTTTGAATGGTAATTATAGGATTTCTTGTAAAGCTGCTGACATCAAGAGCACACACTGAGATCTGCTACACCTAATGTACACCAGATCTTTTTCTGCCTCTTCCTTTTTTCTGCACGTATCTCTGTACTTCAGGCTATTATCTCAAGTGGCATGTGAAGTTTAAATATGCTTTTGATGTAATTAATCTAATTTGTAAAATTTCAGGAGAAAGCCCTGGCACTTGCAGAGAACGCACCATTGCCTGCATTGCACAGCAGTGCAGACGTGAGGCCCCTGAGTATGGATGACTTTAAATATGCACATGATCAGGTATTCACACCTGTTTTCTTTGTGTTTGTCTCGTTCAAGTTTGCTGTTCCATGAACTAAGAATACTTAAGTGTGGGGTTAAGCGATGAATGGGGGCGTTTGCTTATTTTGTTAATGTGTTCATTTCGAAGAAATTGTAAATTTGAAAGTTGTTTTTTCTTGTCTTCTCTTTTATTAGGTGTGTGCAAGTGTTTCATCCGAATCACAAAACTCAAATGAGCTTCTTCAGTGGAATGAATTATATGGAGAAGGTGGATCAAGGAAAAAGAAATCACTTAGTTACTTCATGTAGAGTTGTTAGTTACCTGAGCTGTACAGTGTTCGAAGTGTAGGTTCTTTTTATTGTTCGACCTGAGATGGTCTGGGACCTGTAGAACATGGAAATCCTTCTTCAGGTTCCTCCGGCCATGAACCCCCCCCCCCCCCCCCCACCTGTGTATAGTGCCTATATGGTTCTATTGTGTCCCCAGGTAAAATGACTGTCAAAGCTTATCCTACAAATTTTATTTTTTTTTAAATGAGACATCTCTTTTCTGTATATTCAACTTTTAATTAATTAAACACCTACCTAGTTGTTTCTCCAATCTATGCTCTCGCTGCACCCTCGTTGTAAAATTAATGAAGATGGTGAAAAATCAGAATTGGTAAAGAACTGTGTAAATGGTAGAAATATAAAAACTTTTCTTCTACTTTTGTGATCTGTTTCTCTTTGTAAGTTGTTTGATATAGGTGTTTTGGTTATGATTCCTTTCTTTCAGCTGATCAAGCAAAAATGAGGTGACCGTGAAAATGTGCTTAAGATTGTTTCATGTGATATTACAAATACTATGCTTTGTGTTCTTTTGGCGAATACAGTGTCTTGTGTATATAGAGTTTTTATAGAGATTGTCCTTTTTCTTACTCAGTAGTTATTCAATTTTTTGTTCCTCTTTATTTATGTGTCTAGTTTAATTATGCTGAATTATGAATGGTGTCTTCCTTTTACATTGATTTTGTACAGATAATTATTACGAATTTTGTAGTTTTATTGACCTTTTAGCAGATAAAATTTTGATTTAGGGTATATATGCGGTCATATAGACCTTAGTTGTCACAATTTCTTTTGTGCAATTAAGACATATTAGCCAAAAGTAAATTAGATGTATGATTATCATAATCTTTTGTGGCGTGTATAATTTGTAACCGCAATGTTAACATTGACCAGAATACTCGTATTCATGTAAGGGCGTGACTGAAAAAAGTTTAAGATAATTGTTCTTCTGTGATCCGAGCAAGGCTATGTAAATATGAAAATTAGCTTTCTGTATGTAGTATAACGCAGTAGGGATTTAAATAACTAGTTTGTTCCTGGTTGTCTTAGTAAATTGTAAATCGTCATCAACTCTTCACTGTTGATATCCTTGCTTAACTATGAATTGTAGCCCTGTCGGAAAAATTATTTCATGTAGCGACTATGTGATAACTGGTGATGTGGTCCAACCAATGATTAAAGTTATAGTTTTGATTTAAATAACAAGACATTGACTTCTTTATATTTTATTTTAGTCATATATTAACATTAACAACTTAATTAACTGCACTACACTCTACACATAATGATCTCACATAATCACAGCAACGCGTTTTCATGGCATTTTATGTTGATTAATTATGGTTGCGTTATAACGGACCAACTGGAACGAGCTACCCGCATACTTTTGGCACAACTTTGAACTAGTACATGCGAATCGATTTTTGTTTTGTTTTGTTAAAAGTACGTGCGAATCGATTAAACCAACACCGAAGCAGACTTTTTGAAGCATTCACACAATGTGAGGCTGAAATCTTTTTTGACATTTAATATTAATGAGTAAAAATCTAGTATCTTCGATTTGATATCATGCAACCTCAAAAGGAAAAGTTCATGAGTTGGGACCCTACACCAATCGATTGCGTCAATCTTAACTCAGAATCACCAACCCACTAAACTCGTTAGATTTTGTGTTCATTTATCATAATAAATAAAATTAAATGTGCAATCCGTGAACTTTAATGGTTAACAACTTAACATGTTGAGTGCCCATTAAAAACTTCAAAGATGATATTCTCGTAAGTCATAACTGATTTTTTTATCTTATTTTTACAAAATTGACATGCACGCGCGTGTAATTTATATCTTTCCTTAGGAAGCTATCTAGAATAAAGGACTCCCTTATATTTGATTCCGCGGATTGATATTATTAATTTATTAAGGAATAAGTATAACTACCACTCTTGCATGTAATATTGATAATTCATTGATGGAGGACCGTAGGCGGTTGGTGTTCGTGAGTGGCTACGATTGATTGATTATGCTGCTTCGTTAGGGATTGGCTAAGTCAATATGCTTAGTTTAATAGAATATGACATTTTTATAATATTAAAATCAGTGCTAATGACCTTTTTAACTTCACAAAATAGTTTATGGTATACAATTTATTGCTATAAAATCTAAGTTCAATAATCAATATATTTAATTTGAAACTGAATGTATTATCATTAATTGACTAAAAAGATAACATATGAACAATTCATAAATTTGACTATAATTGTTTAATCAACTGTATATAAATATGAAATGGTGGTTAGCGATTTAACAATATTCTCTCTTAATTCAATGACTTTTCAAACCACCGCTCATTATTATTCATCAAGTTTCTATCTCTATGCATAATGTCGGGTATCTTTGTCGGTTGACTTGTTTAATTGACTAAACATTTCTCGTCAACTTGATTCAGACTCCAATTAATCATAAACCAGTTTTAAGTTTGAGAAAGTTGCACTCGAAAACTACATATGAGCTCTTGACATGTTGTAGGCCCTCTGGTGCTTAAAAAAATATTCGAATAATAATAAGTTCGAGCATCAATGTTGAATTGATTGAGGGTCAAATTTTCCTAGGTCGAAATGTTCAACAGCTATCATTGAGCGTCGAACTTTAACCCTGATGCTCAAGGTCGAATTGGGGCTAATGGTCGAACTCAATGCTCAGGTTCGAAGTCTGCAGTATATAATAAGTTAACATATTTTTTGTGTTGAGTCTTGTAATATTTATACGTGATGATCTCAAGTTTATCATATTAATATTCACAATTTTCATCTAATCCTCTGATAAGCCTTTTTATGGGTCGAATGATGAAAGGTGAACTTGGGCTTGGAGGTCGAATATGCTTCTGAGATCGAGAATCTATACAAAACTGAAGGTGAAATCCTTTTGAAGGTCAAATTCGACCTCCAAGGCCTCACAATAAGTATGTTTTTGTCTGGAATGTGTCTTTATTTTGTATGAACACATGGCGATACCAAATTACAGCACACCATTATTCTTATATGTACAGTGATGTAATCCAATAAGACGCGCATTTCGTAAAACATTTTAGATATTTTGTTCTTGAGCAAAACAATCATTTTTACACTGTGTTAAAAACTAAAATCTAGTTAATTGGTGTAAGGCTATCGTGTATATGTATAATAGTGGGGATAATTACTTTTACCTCATAAGTTTTGCGAAAAAGAATCCCATCATTACGTTTATTCGCAACATAAATTATATAAGTTAGTAATTAATTTATAAGGTTTTTAAATACCCACAACTATTTCATAATTTAGATCGAACAAGAAGTTACAATCTAATATAATATATTGTACAAATTCGTTTGGTAGCACGATAACGCCAACTCTTAAAAAGTTGAAATCTATTTTTTGCTTGTATTCCAGGTGTTTGCAATTCGAGCTCTTGTGGTTTTTTTTTTTTTTTTTTTTTTAAAAAAAAAACAAGAACTATATTAATCAAAACATGGGAGCTACAATAGGATAGCTCCATCACAAAAAACGGCGTTCGGAATTACATCAAAAGGAACTAAGTCAGAAAAACAAGAATCCCTTGCCCAGGCTGCTAGGTGGTGAGCAGTAAAATTACAACAACGAGGCACAAAACGAAATTTCCATTTATTCCAACTGCCCCAAACATCTATGATCTTCAAAATAGTTGACTGCGAACTCCAATTAGAAAATCTATTTTTCTTCCACTGAACTCACAACACCTATGCCGACATTGAGTTTTCTTGAGTTACAATAGTCTTTTTTAATAAAATAATTTAGAATTTTTAGCTTCTAAATAATATTTCGTGCACTTTCAATTTATATAGTAAAACTACTTTTAAATTGAAAATTTAACTATATGCTTTTAACTTTCTAGAAGAATTTGAAAATATCTTATCGAAGAAAATCCCATCACCAGGCATTCTTTTTCGCCCTTGATGGTTGACTTCCTTTTTGTACATGAAAAAAAAAAAAAACAAAAGCTCATTTTTTGGATGCTTAAAAAGATAAATGGACCCATCTCATTATAAAAAAATAAAAATGCTAACTTGACCCAAGTCCACCGCTACGGACCACAAATATATATATACTAGGAAAATTGCACGTGCTTCACACGTGTGGATACAATTACAAACGATTTAACTGGTTCATCACATATTTTCTTTACAAATAAGAAAAAACATATTTTTCCGTAAATAATAAAATAAAGAAAATAAATGAGCAAGTTAAGTTATTCTACCAGGTCATGCTAAATTATTCATCAATAACAACATCTATTATTCATTTCAATTTATTAGGATTTATCCACTTTTTACAATAATACTAACTTTTACTTTATAATAACTATTTTGAATTCAGCACTACTATGAAGTTCTTTTTTATTTATCCAGATCTTCTTGAATGGATGTTTGAAGACTATATAAGCAAGTATGGCATTATATGTACTTAATCTAAAGTAAATGAAGAAAAGTATTATTTAGTCTCTACTTGTAACCAATCTCATGTTCAAGTATGAATAAACAAACTTGTGTTGTAATGATATAAATAATTGCATCTTTTTGTATTTAATAATACAAACATTAACAGTTCGTGGATCATTTAAATGTAGCATCAATAAATATTTGTCTATATGTTTATTTTAATTTTAATGAATCAAGATTTTAGTTGTCGATACAACTAAATAAAATATAACGACATAGGATCTATTGCTAATTTATAAATTTTACAGAGCTTTCTACAAAGAAAATAACACGGGGGCGGGGGGTTAATTGCCATTTAGGATTAACACAGGGGCAGTTTCTGCTATTACCACTTATGCTTTTTATTTATTAGAGTAATTAATTATGCAACACCTTTTTTCAGGAATCTTTACAACTTTATAACCCGTATAAATCATTTTTTGATATTTATTGAATTTATTAGTAGTTAAACATGAATTAAGTTATATTATTGTTTTAATTCATTCTTAAAATTAAAATTGGAAAAGAAAAAAAAAAACAGAGAAGAGACATCTATCATCTTTTCCAATCGACCCTAAACAGCTAACCCAGAACCTCAACACACCCTCCCCACCAAGCTTTGGCAGCGCGGCCTCAGCCATCCTTTGATTATGCGATTTTTTATTCTTGCCACTGTGGCAAATCAGTTAGAAGGTCAGGTAAAATCGAAATAAGCGAAAATCAACTCAACTAAATCCATATCTAAAGGTTTCAGCCAAAGAGACGAAGAGGAAAAAGGGATTGTAATGAAGAGTAAAAAAGGCATTCACAAAAGAGTACTGAGATGAAGCAAACACGAGAATTTCGCAAGTTTAGTCCTTTAATGGGTAAGCTGTCCAACTTTAGTCATTTAGTGTGCACTTTCTGTAATTTGGTCCTTTAATGTGAAACAATTCCTAAAATGGTCATTTTTGGACTTAATCTTAATATAATCAAGAAATAATTACACAAAGTATCCTTAAACTAATCACACAAACCACCCCTCATGTTTGAGAACATATTACTTTTTATTATTTGTTAAATAAAATTATTGGAGCCTTTATTATTTTAGTAAATTTTTACAGAATTTACTATTTTACAAAATATAACTTAATGTTTGAAACAAAATGTTTATTCTTAATTATTTGCTTAATTTCAAATAAAAACAATAAGCTTTTAAAAAAACAAAAAATAATAAGTAGCACACTTGTTTTATCAAGCTTTATCATTACAATAATTTTATTATTATCATAATAATAATTTTATTATTTTTCTTAAAATTTTAAACTATTTTAAATTGCAGTTTAAATTTCAAACAAATTTGTATTTTTCTTCAGAACTAATATTGAAAAAAGTAGTAAAATTAAATAAAAAAGGAAGCAAAAGACGTCTTCTTCAGCCCTTCTTCCACACCCCCCGCCTCCTTCTTCAACCTTTCATCTTCACCGGTCACCACCTTCCAAGCAACCGCCGCCGCCCGCCCCCTCTCCCCGCCTCCTTCGCCTTTAATTGCTTCACCTAGAGTGGTTGGGATTGGGATTCCGACGACAATCCTTGCGATAGATATATATATATTTCTTTTTCCCATAATTACTCCAACGAACGACTTGTTCCCACATCGCCTCAGTACAAATAATACTTTGAATATTCAGTTCTCTTCGATTGATTTGGGAGTGGCGCACGTTAGTCAGCCATGGAGTTAATGACTCATTCGTCCGCCTTCCTCCTCCCTAATCCTCCACCCACCGACAACGGCCCTGCTCTAACGTACGCCCTCGTCGTCCTTAACCGCCGCGTCCCTCGATTCACTCCTCTCCTCTGGAAGCACGGTAATTCATCATGCACAACAGTTTTTTGATTATGTGTGTGTTTGATTATTGTGTTTATTATGTACAGCAGCACAGCTTCGTCTGTGTGCAGACGGTGGAGCGAACAGATTGTATGATGAATTGCCTCTCTTGTTTCCTGATGAAGATGCTTCTGCTGTTCGTCAAAGGTTTGTTGTAGATTGCGTTTTTCTCCGTAAATGACTTGATTGTGTTTGTAGTGTTTCGTGTAGCAACGATCTCAAAGCTAATCAGGAATGACTGTTTTGTATACTCTGATTTTGAATCAGGCTAGAATTTAACTTAGATTTAGTGTAGATTGTGCTAGTTTGGAAGAAAAGTAATGACTAATGAGAATATGGTGTATTTTCGGTGACTAATCATTTTATGTTCCCGGGGAGTATGATATTTAGCGATGTTACTTTGGTCTTACAGCAGTCGTTATGGATTTGAATTTTACTCTATAATTTTCTGACTTACGCACTAGGCGACTACACACATTATCGTGATGTTTTTGGGCTCTATTTGCTCATTGGAATATGCGTATAAATATTGGCTATACCCTGTGCGTTTACCTTTTGTGTATAGAGGTAGATGGAATAACCAGGATTTATATAATGTGATCATTATAGATCAGTGAATGAATTGAACTATGTTTCCAATGCTTAGTTTGAATATACGGGGAAAACAAGGCTGGTACGAGGTTTTCGGTTCTTTTGGCGGCAAATAGACACTAGTTGTGTATTTAATATTTAGATTTGTGTTTGTTATCTAGGTACAAGCCAGATGCAATAAAAGGAGACATGGACTCGATTAGAGAAGACGTTTTGCAATTCTACAAAGATATGGTAAGTTAATTGTAGGCTCTCTTCTTTTCTTTCAGTGAGGATCTACTGTGTAAATTTGAATCCTGACTTTATTTCTTTCCTTGAGAAGAGTTTGCAATATACTTAAAGCTTTGTTCATTTGAATTGTTCATATTGGTGTATGTTTCTCTTATGTAGCATAAATATGTTCCATCTACAAGCTACTTTTCGTTGTTGGGATTTGTGACGTGTCAAAATTTAGATGATATGTGTAATGACTGGGAAATATCTGTTTATGAATAAATAGTACTTTACAGTTTTTGATTAGGTATCTGGTTCCCTTCTATCTACTGGAGCATGGCAATATAAATGCTTAACTTTTAAGACCAGCCCCATAGCTTAACGTAACACAAAGTGAAGATCTTACTTCTTAAATTTAAGAACATGGTTAGGGGTTTGGGGAAGCTTGTGGTCTAAATTCGCATGTCGCCTATTGTTATGAGTTTTCATTAGAATCATACCTGTAAAATAACTTTCTTCTGAATGCAGGGAACCGAGGTAATTAATGCTTCCGATGATCAAGACACAACAGATTTACATAAATGTGTAGCTTATATTCGAGATCTACCAGACATGAAGAATCGAAATGTATGTAAACGCAGTCCATTACTCGATTTTGGCTTTGTCCTCATGTTGTTATACTCTGTTTTAGTCCACTTGGCCATCACAGAAATTGGTAAATGCTACAAACAACCTCATGTGAAACTTGAGAAATTGGCAAATGCCAAATGAGAATTGAAGTTGATCATGCACGGTCGATGTAGCTTACGTCCTTTTTCGTTTTGTAATTTACTAATGCTAGTTCTGCATCTTTCCTATCTCGGTCAGAGTTCTTCAAGCTGCTGTACTTTGGAATATGACTTAAAATGTTCTCTTTCTTTTTCTTTCATTTCTGCAACATTTCCATGCCTGCAACATATAATATCATGTGTGATCAGTAACACCTGCGTGTTACTTTCAGCTGTGCATTCTCGCTGTTGGAGCTCTTGGTGGAAGGTTTGACCATGAGGTTGGAAATATTAATGTTCTATGCCGTTTCTCAAGCCTGCGGATAATTCTTTTATCTGACGATTGCCTCATACAACTTCTTGCAAGTAGTCATCATCATGCGATCCACATCCATTCTGCTATTGAGGGACCTCATTGTGGACTTGTACCTATAGGTGGACCTTCTAAAAGTACTACAACTACAGGGCTAGAATGGAATCTTAGTGAGTATCTGTTATTCTGTTTTAACTGTTAAAACATTCTCTGTGCATCGATTGTATTCTTGCCGTGCATATTATGATACTAGTGTCTAGACCTTTTCGCCACAAGCAAACCATCTATGCTATATGCTCATAGAATCTTATTATCCTGGATTCTCCCACTAACGGCACTTTTACGACATCATTTAATGTATTGGAGTTAAAATATGTATAGTTGCATGATTTGGCTTACTCTTCTCATTTTGATCTCTTTGGCGGGTCGTGTAGATGGTCTCATTGGCATTTCACTCTTGATAACCATTAAGCCTTTGCTTTAACTTCTTCATTTAATCTTGCTCCTGATTTGTCTTTACTGCTGTTTGTTTCAGATAATACAGAAATGAAATTTGGTGGTTTGGTCAGTACATCTGATATTGTAAAGGGGGAAGTAGTAACCGTCCAATCTGATTCCGACCTTCTTTGGACAATATCCATAAAAAAAGCATGATGACACGGTGGATGTTATCGATTACCTTCGGTTATGATGTGGTGATGCCTTCTATTACTTGAATGATGTGCTTCAATGTTAATGTTACATTCAGCCCAATTTTTATTAAGATTTGTGTATATTGGTTTCAAGTCTTTTAAGGTAAAAATACTACTTTGAGTGATCTTATTCATACTTAGATAATAAAATAATAACCTATATTTGATTCTTCAAGTTTCTCCACACGTCAATTGGTCTTGCTATGCTGTTTTGGCACTTGGTTTGCAGTTGAAGATGGAAGAAACTCTTCTCAAAAGCGAAGAGCAGAGTCAAGAATCCACGCTGGAAATTTGTCTGTTCTCGTTTTTGTATTGCCATCACATTGTCGCTCAGTTGTTAGTTATCTTCATTTACTGCTCTTCCTCATAGTGTTATGGATACGAACTGGCTATCTTATAGGAGACTCTCACGAACTGGCTATCTTCTCTCTTGCCTTTTTGTAGGCCAACTGCAAGCAATCATAACTTTATCATAACTTGTTTCAAGGCCTTTGCATCCTAAAAGAGAATAGTGAATAGGTCATGTTATATAGAAAAGCAACCACTATTTCACTATGCGTGCAATCTCACAATTTTACAAATTCTCTTTCTACTAGTTGTATTGTACTCACCTGAATTTCATGTTTAGCGCTATAATAAATCTAAATTAAAGTTACTTTAAGGTGGTGCCTACTAAATCTTATTAAAAGCAGACCTGGAAAATTCAAGGTAAAACATTAAAAACTATTCTTATTATAAGTTGAGGATGTCCAAGAAATATCTAAATTTACTTAGACGGAGTCATTAGCTAAAAGTGGGGTCACAGATATTGTAGATTTGTTTTTAGTTTATATAAAGGTTTTCACTGCAAAAGTTCAATTAGCAAACACCTTTACATCACTTCACTCGTACAAAAGCCAAACTTTAGCATCTTAAGAGTCTACAAGCGACGGTCAAGTAAAAACAGAGAACTTGAATAAACACTTACAAACACCACTTCATTTGGTTTTTTTAGTTGATGGTGATGAGATTTTGCATCTCTACTTCTGTTGATCCATGAACTTCTAATTTGATCAATACATTTAATAAATGTTGTATTGGCTTTGGCATATAAGAAGGAAACCAAAGAAAAGGTAAATATCACACAAAGCAGTTGGTATAAAAAGGAGACCGTTAATAAAATTTAATATAGATAGAACAGAACAAACACAAAAATGATAATTAATAATAATTGGCTTCGCCCGGGTTCGAACCGGAGACCTTCAGTGTGTTAGACTGACGTGATAACCAACTACACCACGAAACCTTGTTGTTGTTTGCACCCATCTTGCAATAATGTTTAAATTAGTGCTTCACTCTTCTTCCACTTGCACTTGCACGCTGCAAATATAAATATGCCTAATTTTGCAGTTAGCCGGAGCTGGAATTTTGGCGGCAAAATCACAGAATTAGGGTTTTAACCAGCTACTTCACCATCTTCATAATTTTGTAGCTGGAACCACACAATTTTATCAATCAATGGAAGGTGGAGCGGTTGTTTCTCCGATCATCAAGCCGATAAACAAAGGCGTAGTCCACCGGATATGCGCCGGACAAGTCATATTGGACCTCTCCTCCGCCGTCAAGGAGCTCGTCGAGAACAGCCTCGACGCCGCCGCCACCACCATCGAGATCGCACTCAAAGACCACGGCCTCGAATCCTTCCAGGTCATCGACAACGGCTCCGGCATCTCTCCGCACAATTTCAATGTAAACAAATCAAACCTAATTTTTACCGCATTTTGTGTTTTGAAGAGTGATTAACATTCTTAGATTTTGTTGATGTGATTGTGTTTTGATAATAGGTGCTTGCGTTGAAGCACCACACGTCGAAGCTGTTGGATTTTCCGGACCTGCAGTCGCTCACGACTTTTGGATTCCGAGGGGAGGCGTTGAGTTCCCTGTGCGCGCTGGGGGATTTGACGGTGGAGACGCGGACTGCGAATGAGGTGGTCGCGACGCACCTGACTTACGACCGTTCGGGCCTTCTGACGGCGGAGAGGAAGACTGCGCGTCAAGTTGGCACCACGGTTACGGTCAAGAAGTTGTTCTCCAACTTGCCGGTGAGGAGCAAAGAGTTTCGGCGTAATATCCGCAAGGAGTATGGCAAACTGATCAGCTTGTTGAATGTGAGCCTTTCTGCTTTTGGGTATTCACTCTTTGGTTGTTTTATGATTATGCATTTCATTTTTGGGGTGATTGCGTTGCATTACACAAGTGAAAGGCATTGTGAGATTTTTTGAGTTTGTTATTGGCTAAAATCCACGTTAGTAGAACCTAGCGATGCATTAAACAAGTGAATAGCATTGTGAGTATTTTTGGGCTAAAGTCCACATTAGTAGAATCTATTTATTTGGTTTCTCTTAGTTATGGAGGAAATTGATTAGCTGTTAGCTACTTGAAATTCTTTCACCGTAAAAGTGCAATTCTTTTGTCTTCAAGGTGAGAAAATCTACTGGTTAGCATGTTTTATTTATTACTTACACATATTCTTTTCTGTTTCTTATTTCTCTGAATAAATTTTTTGAAGAACTTAAACGCAATTCACGTGTTCAATTACCAAGCGCTCTACATAATTCTCAACTATATCTACTGACGTGCCACATTGAGTTGAGATTCTTTCTGTGTGGAGTCCCACTTTTCCTCTTTCAAATGTTGTGATCAATTGTCCATGCAACTATTGCTACTTCGGCTGAAAGGATTTTCCTCCGATTTATTTCATATGGGGGGGGGGGGGGGGGGGGGTGGGTTATGTGCCATATTTTCATGGCTCCCTACTTTATGTGAGATTAAACACTGGTCTAAACTTTAGGCCTCGTGGTTAGTTGGGGGATTCATTAGGAGACAAGCAAAACAGTAAATTTTAAATGATAATTACATTTACACTGCCTGAGGTTTTGATTAACTACAAAAACCTCCCCTACTGGTTGGATAACTACAGAACCACCCCTAAAGCTTCAAAAACATGTAAAACTAAATGGTCTATCAAAACCTCTTTTGAAACATCAAAGGTTTCTCCGTTGTTATTCAAATATCAAGGAGCCTATCTCCAATGATTTGTTTGAATTTCAAGTGGTGTTCATGTAATTGTTCAAACAACTAGGTTATGTTTCTAACTCATGGGGCACAACTGTAATCGTCCCTAAATCTTATACATGGGCTTTCTAATTCTTCATTTCGTTTTAAGCAGATTAACTCAATATATTTGTGGATAATACAAATTTTCACATTAAGTTTCTAGTGAGGTGCTTCCTGGGTCATGCCATTACATCCTATGGCTAAATGTTATTGATAACTAATAAATGATCAGATATGCATGAGTTTCATGTTGGCTTTACTAGTCTCCCCATGCTTTTTCACTTTGTCAGGAAAGATGATATTTAATTATTGCTGTTAATATGAGCTTTGGCTTTCAGGCATACGCTGTGATTGCTAAAGGAGTTCGACTAGTTTGCACAAATACTACAGGGAAAAATGTAAGGTCTGTCGTGCTAAAAACACAGGGCAGTGGATCTCTTAAAGACAATATCATCACAGTGTTCGGTCTAAACACTTTTTCTTGCTTAGAGCCTGTGAGACTTAATATATCAAACAGTTGCGAGGTCGAAGGCTTTGTTTCTAAGTCTGGAAATGGAAGTGGGCGTAATATAGGCGATCGGCAGTTCTTCTATGTCAATGGACGTCCAGTTGATATGCCCAAAGTTGGCAAGCTAGTGAATGAGTTATATAGAGGTGCAAATTCCAAACAATATCCTATAGTAATTATGAACTTTTCTGTTCCTACTCAAGCATATGACGTGAACGTAACTCCTGACAAAAGGAAAATATTTTTTTCCGATGAAAGTTCCATTTTACAGTCCTTAAGAGATGCTTTGGAGAAGATTTATTCTTCAAATCAGGCAAGTTATTCAGTTAACAGAGTGGAGGAACTTAATGAGGAGCAGCTTGGTTCTAATCTTCATTCTCCACGTGAGAGATCTCAAATGCCTTCTAAGCAGTTATTTCCTGATATATGTGTAATTCGAGAGGAAAGTGATGATAAAATGTGTGCAGATGATGGCATTGCTGTCACACCAGCTCAAAGGAACATTAGAGAGTCCTCGGATGTGGAGATAACACAGAGCGGCATTTCTTGTTCAATGATAGAGGATTTTGCAATCAAGGTTCATGATCATCAGAAGAAAAACTTTATGGGTCCTAATAAGCAACTTAACGATTTTGCTTTTGCTCGAATTGACAAACATGCTCCTGTTGAGTCCACTTCAGCACAGAAAGGCTGCGGGGATTCGCATGGGCATTCAAGTATTGTTCAGATGTCACTCAATAAGTTTGTTACTGTAAATAAGAGAAAACATGAAAGTGTTGAGACTGCATTGTCTGAAGCACCACTTCTTAGAAGTGGACCTACCATCTGCCGTTTGGAGGAGAACAGCTCTCTAAAGCATACCGAGCATAAAAAATCTGCAGATGGTTGTGTTGAGGTTTTTGATTTCAATAAAATGAACAGCACTGAGCCTCAACCATCCAAAATTCCAAGAGTCGACTGTATCTCTGGTCAATCAGATACGAGCATTCTGTATCCTTGCATGGACAGAAAACAGAATGTACCCAAAGATGAACGAAATCCTAGTGATCCGCCTTTGTGTGTAGACATAAAGCAAAGTGGAGCGAGAGAGGTATGACATTCTCATGTTCACTCTGATCAAATTCTGCCTAAATGAGATAATTCTCCAGTCAAGTTATATGCAGTATCCAGTAAAGGTCTATCTTTGCAAAGACACAGTTTCACAAGATATATAAAGAACATATCCTATATCTAGGGAATTGTTTCACTGCTTAAGGTCTCATGAACTTTTCGACATTGAGATATGATTTCTGATACAGATTTAATTGCAGGAAGACAAAACTCAAGAGGCAGAACTAGATTCCAATTCAGTACTAACTGCTTCAATAAGCACAAACTCCCAACTTTTATCCCATGACCTTTCAGAAGCAACAAACAGATTACAAGATTCCCATGTGCATACAGACACTCGGCTGGTTTCTTCTGATTCAAAAGTTGGTTTCACATTGCATTTTAGTTTCAAAGAATTGATGTCAAGGAGGAAACAAAGGCTGTCAAGACTCCAACGCACCAGTCATACTTCTGGAAGAATGAAAGTAAAAGGGTATCTTGAAAATTAATCCTTTTGAACAAGAGTTCGAAATAGCTACCTAAATCATCACCCATGCATGTTTTAACCTGATGTATTGTTTTCATATGTAGGGGATTTGCTGCAGCATCATTGGAGCTTTCACAACTGATAAATGAAGAGGGGAAGGCTAAAGCTTTGGCTGCCGCTACCAGTGAGTTGGAAAGACTATTTAAGAAGGAGGACTTTAAACAAATGAAGGTTCTACCCTGATTCACCTTCATTTGGAATATTATAAATTGCAGATTACAGAAAGAAAATTTAGAATGCAAAGACACCATTTTCAGTTTAGGGGTAGTTAAAACTACACCCCTTGAGGTTATGTGCAATTACTGAAACCTCCCCTAAAACTAGGCATATTAAAAGTGACTAATGGAATTACTAAAGAGACAATTTTTTTCCTCACAAAATCTAACATATAACAAACAAAAATTTAACAATTACTTAAACATATAAATTCCCTTATAAATTGTGTTGACCCACATTTTATGGGTCACAAAATGGGTTACCCCTATTTTAGTTTTTAAAAAATAAGAATAATAAAACAAATAAAAGAAAAATAAAAGGCTAAACATTGAACACCCACCCCCAGCGGTTACGATTGTGCCGTTACATGATCAAGTGCCTGGTCCCGGTGCGACCAGTTAAGCTTGGGTGAGGCTGCACAACCTGATATGGCCATGTGGCCCCATGTCGTGACAAAAAGAGAGGCTTGGTGAGGGGTAGGGGGGTTGGGAGAAGACTATTTCTCAGGGTGAAGTAGCTCTTTTCTACCTTATTAGTAGCACTCTTTGCTGCTTGACTGCTTGACTTAGAGCGCAGATGTGATGACTGCTCTCTCTTTCCGGTTTAGCGTACCATGGGAAGGGAAAAGACAAAGCCTCTTCTTCATACGATGATGTTGGAACTGTTCACTGTTCTCAAGGTCTCCCCCACTCGAGTGTGAGAACGAGAATCGTATCGATTGAATCACAAAGATCTATTCACTTATATAGAAGAAGAATCAGAAAAAGGAACAGATGGTGAATGCAAAAAAAAAAAAAAAAAAAAAAAAAAAAGAACTTTTTTTCTTCAGAAATTTAAACTTAACATAATAATACAAATTTTGTAATTGTAATAAAATATATTTTTCAAAATACTAGAAACAACATTACAATAAGAAATTTATGATTATAATTATAAAAAAGACATTAGTATTATGTGAAGATGTACAAATATCAGTGTTTCTCTTAATATTAATATAGTTATATAAAAGAGATCTTAAATTTTTTAAAACTTGACATTCAATAGTAAAGTTCTTTTTCTTTTTCAATGCCGTTGCAAATAATAAAATTAAGTGTACATGATAATTCAACAAAATAATTTTATATGTAATTTTTTTTCTATTTAGTTTTTTGTTTGTGTTTTGGAAGAAGTTTGTGTAGACTTTGGTTAACATTGCATAAGAAAACTCTTTTCAACTTGCCCCACCCCTTGTGTAGAAGGGTAGTTTACTCTAAAATATAATTCAAAGTCAAATAAAATTGACCGAGAGCAAACTTAGAAGTTCATGCTAGCATCAGCAAATCCCATTTACTTCTATAACGGCTGGACCAACTTGCAACGTTTGTATATGTTTAGGGAATGTCGTAAAAAAATTCCAAACAATATGGGTGGTTTTTGTTAATAAACTTCACCTTAGGGAGGTATAGCTGTGATTATCCCTTCAATTTATTAGTTCAAACCAATATGATGTTATTTATACTCGATTTGATGCAGTACCAGAAAGGTGTTTGTTCTGCATCCATGACTAACTTCCATTAACACCTGCAGGTCATTGGGCAATTTAATCTAGGATTCATTATTGGAAAGATTGATAAGGACCTCTTTATAGTGGATCAGGTGATATACCTTGCCTCCTTGCAAGTGACAGAAATTTAGTCACGATTATATATAGTATTATTTTGTCAATAGTCAAGCTTTTATTTGACATAATGTGGTTTTACATCAGCATGCTGCAGATGAGAAATACAATTATGAACGTCTGTCACAATCAACTATTTTGAACCAGCAACCTTTACTTCGGTAAGGTGTCAACTTTACTGGTTTCATGTAAAGAAAGCAACACAGTGAATTCTGTTAACTGTCAGCCTTTTAAGACAACTGGTAGAGTGTAGATGCTTAGCTTATTCTCTAGGTGTGTGTGTTCGTGATACGGGCCTCAACTTACCTGATCCAGTTGTTAGGCCCAGGCATCGGACTCAAGCACCAGTTTGGGCTTCCGATTATTCTGGTTATTCATTATTACATAATTAAAATCATTTTCCCCGATATCCCACTTTAGATGGTTAATTATTTTCAGTTACTTTGTTATGTAATGAGCATATTAATATGGGTTGTGTCAGTTTGTTTATACAGAAAATGTCTTTTTATATTATCAAATTCTAATCATCCCATTCCCTTCTTGGAGTTTGTCCTAAGCACATAAATTAGAAAACTTGGATCTTTGATCCTTATCATAAGAAGCCATTTGTATGCGTTGATGTAAGGGGAAATCATAAAAGTTGATATATTGATCCGCGTGAAACAACCAATCTAAGGGATTGGTACCATCAAAAGTAGCCAACTGAATTATGGGGAGTTTTGAGGTTTGTATTAGGAATAGGCTGAAAGGGAACAGTATGTGCTGGAGCGGTGACATGGAAATGAGGACCTTGGACAAAAGGACTCGCAGGACTTTGATGTTTTTTAATCGCAAAAACTTAGCTTCAGAAACAAGAAACAATAAAGTTTCAACCTGCTGTTTACTGGCGTCTTGTAAATCCAAAATTGGGCGTAGATGTTCAGCACCTATGTCTGCCAATTCGGATCGTAACTGTCGAGATTATCGCCTTGCATTTTTTTCATGATTTCCAACAGAAGCGGTTCATCACAACCTGATTGGGATTGGCTGGTTTAGGAGGCATGGAATCGACTGGATAAAAGCACCAATAATAAGGATCAAATATCCAAGTGTTCTGATTTATGAGCTTAGACCAAACTCCAAGAAGGGGATGAGATGATTAGAAATTGATAATATAAAAGACAAATATTTTTAGCATAAACATACTGTATACAAACCACACATATTCATATGTTCATTACATAACAAAGTAATTGAAAATAATTAACAACCCAAATAACTTCTAAGATAGCGGGATAGTGGGGGACATGACTTTAATTAAGTAATAATTAATAACTAATAAAATAGGAAGCCCAAACTGGTGCTGAATCCGACGCCTGGGCCTAACCACTGGATCAGGTAAGTTGAGGCCTGTATAAGTTCGTGTTAGTATAATTGTACTCTATAATATATGCTGGAAGGTAAAATATAGTCTTTTGTCTCAAGTTAGGTAGATTCAGTTTGATCATTATAAATGGTTCGCTGTTAATTACAGTGTTTACTCCTTTTGGCTGCTCTGCTTGTGACGACGTATATGATATGATAATATCCTATTGTCTAATTTACCATGTAGCATTTTTTCTCTGTAAAAGCTGAATATGTTATTAAACTTTTTTAATAGCAGTTACTTGAATGCTTTATGCTATATTTTTCTACTGCTTTCTTCAATTTTTTCTTCTCTGTATAATTTCTCTATTCAGGCCATTAACTGTGGAGTTATCTCCTGAAGAAGAGATAGTCATCTCCATGCACATGGATACCATCAGGTGCGGGTGTTTTATAAGCGTCTCTTCTTGCTCTTTAACCATTCAGTTCATCTATATACGTCAGACAGATGGGTCTGTAATTCGAATATGGCTAAATTGTTTTACCAGTAACTTAACAATGTCCATGTGGGTGCCAGAATATATAGATACTACTGCCGGAAGTTGTAAAATTTTCTACTTATTCTTTTTGGCCTTGTACAAACTTTCTTTGAGAATTCCATGTCTCTTACAAGTTAGGCATGAGTCGTCTTGTCTAAATTAATAGCAATGACATGTCACGTTAAAATTTTTAAATTTCCATAAAGCAGATCTTTCATGATGGACATAATTCCTTTTTTTTTTTTCTTGTAAACACTGATGTGCAGTACATTCTTCTCAACTTTCAGGAAAAACGGATTTTTATTGGAGGAGGACATGCACGCTCCTTCGGGGCACCGGTTCAAACTGAAAGCAGTTCCCTTCAGTAAAAACATAACTTTTGGGGTTGCAGGTTGTGTCACGTGTGCTGTCCCTTTCTTATTATTCCTTGATTTCTTGCATGTGTTAGGTTCATGTCCGGTTTTTCTCTCAAGAGATCTAATATTTTAGTTCCAAATACTAGAACCAAATCCCACCAATATAGATACTTAGAGCTATTTGGGAAGTTCCCCGGAAATGCTTTTCGCATGCTTCCATTTCTTGCTTATGTTCTCACATCTCACCCTCCACTATATGTTGCGTTATGCGCGTGATAAGTTCAAAGTTTTTCTATTTTGTATCTCAACATTAAAGCATTTGAGATATGAGAATTTCACAACACGAACTGCTTTGCCAAGAAATATAAAGGCATGGTATTGGTCACGGGATTTTTCTTTCATATCATAGTAACTGTTAAAACAATTTGATTGATGCAAGAATAATTTCAGTGATAAGGCAGCTTTCTCATTAATTAGGTTAATAACGTGATTGTCCTCTTGTGGTTTTCACAGATATCAAGGAACTTATTTCTATTCTCTCTGATAGTCATGGAGAATGCTCCATAATTGGCAGTTATCGATCAGACACAGCCGATTCAGTTTGCCCCCCCAAAGTACGCGCAATGCTAGCATCACGCGCCTGCAGATCATCAGTTATGATTGGAGATTCGCTTGGTAGGAATGAGATGCAGAAGGTAGTATTTACTGCAGTTGAGAAATGATAAATTTTAATTTATTGAGATAATCACGTATACACCCTATGATGTTTGTCTAAATATAGAGACTACTCTTAAAGTTTGAATATTTACAGAACCATCCCCTGAGATTCTAAGTACATGAAAAAGTAGGGAGTCTATTTGTGATATATATCGAGCTCAAAGGGTTGTCTTTGTAATGATTCATCTCATGGTAGCCTATTCTAATGCTTTTATTTATTTGTTTATTTGAGGTAGTTAAAATTACTCTAAATCTATAGGGGAAACGTTCATAATTAGACTAAACATCAGGGGTGCAATTAAATTTTGTACCCGAGTCCTGGTTTCACTACATTTTCCTGGAAATATATTCCAAATTCGTCGTTCCTTGCTCTTAAGTTATTACTACTCTAGCTTTTCACTCTCAGCCTAAAGGTTCTTCTAAACTTCAATGATGACTAAACCGGTTGCTTTTAATTGTAAAACAGATATTAGAGCATCTGGCGACCCTGAAGTCTCCTTGGAATTGTCCGCACGGCAGACCGACCATGCGGCACTTGGTTGACTTAAGAACCGTACGTAGAAGCACTGATGAAGAAGAGATAGTATCTTTGTGAATCCTTCTTGTATCTTCTTCTGGGGAGATCTCTTCATGTATAAATTATTGTTTACTGATGTTTGTTGATGTAAAATCTCATCTCGTCTTGAATCTCTTTTTGGGGAGCTCTCTTTATGAATAAATTATTGCATATTGATGTTTTTTTTATGTAATTATGGTCTTGTCTCCTCTAAGAGTTTGTAGTCTAGTCATATTAGAACTAGAGAGGGATCGAATATAAATCTCGTACTTTGTACTTACCATTTCAGTCATCTAAGGATGTTATTCTTGTTGGACTAAAATCTTCTTTTTTTTTTTAATGAAAATTGTTAGAAATAATATGAGACTATTTGTTCATGGAACGTTTGATGTGTGTAATTGAATAGATATGAGTTTAGTAAAAGTAAAAAAAAAAAAAAATCATACTTTAAGAAGTAGATAAATTACATAAATTAATCTCTATTATTATGCTTATTTAATTCCATTGACTATGCTTGTCAATTTCTTTAATGATGTATGCTAATTTCCTTGATTAGTTTTGTTAACACTTCGAATATTTTCAAATACTACGCCTCAAGTTAGACATAAAGATTCGTCATGCCGATTTGCAATAAAGGACAATAACATTATCCTTGCAATGAGCTTTGGTAAAATATCAAGTATTGTTGAAACGTACGTTAGTTGAATCGATATTTATACCATGTGACATCACAACAAATTTATGTGTTAAGTGTACTTATGAAACACTGGATTTTGAGTGATGCAAATGACAACTTTAGTATCATGTAAAGTAAGATGCATTGCGAAACAACAAGATCACAGAGAAAGGTTTTCCATCAGACGTGTTCAATGTTGCGGTGGCCACAACACGATATTCAGTTTGAGCAGAAGATTGAAAATAATGTATTGTTTCTTAATACGCCAATAAATGAGGATGGTACAAGTGAAATAAGGAAACCAGTGTCAGAATAACTAGAGTCAAAATCAAAATCTGCTAAAAAACGAGATTAGATTATTTTAAATAAAAGGCCATGCTTAGGACAAAGATTGGTCAGGTAGTTCAGTATTTGGATAGTTTAGGCGGAAAAAAAATTTATTTTTCATACAATAATTTGGAACTATTTTCATTTTTACACACCCTCATCAACTAACATAAAATAAGTTGGACACTTTCTTTATATTGGGTACTCCGAAGTTGAAAAAGTACAATGTGACATTCGGTGAACCCAATTTAGAGATTTAGACCGATTCAAAATATTCTATGTCAACTACATTACTTTTCCGGCATCAGAGTACTAAATGTGCAAAAGGTGTTCAACTTATGGTATTCATATTGATGACTAACAAATGAAGGTATGAAAAAAAAAAATCGTGTCAAACTAAAGTATGAAAAATGATTTTATCTATAATTTAGACAAATCCCCTAACTATTTAGTCACCAAATCCCTCAAAAGAAACAAGCACCCGAGAACTTGGGTACGCGAACTTGTCAAGTACCCACTCTAAGTTGCAGAAGGCAAAATTCCTTGTGTTTCTAGGTCGAAAAAGGTATTTTGCCTTGTGGTTAAACTTCAAGCCAAACAAAAAACTAAAATATGTAAGCAGATTCTTATTCCGTGGAGGAATTTAATAATTTCATATCTAAGGCACATATATGCACTTCTATTTTGTGCAAATACTTCTTCTTGTACTAACTTTCTTTCTATTTTATTTTTCTTTTCTTCCAAAACAAAGTAAAAGTAAAAAAAAAGAAACGTTATGACATAACAAAGAGTAAATTGGCAAAACTACAATAAGTTATGTATAACAGGATGCTTTTGGGGCCTTTATCGGCAAAATAGGCTGACCTAAGGGGCCTTTGCCCCTTTGGTTTGCTGCTTAGGCTGGTTATAACCTACCCCCACAAAACTAACAATTATATTTATAGATGACATGACTAATTCAAATGTATTCGGTTGTTCAACTCATTCCTTGAAATTGCTCTGTCCCCCATTTAATTTCGGTAACTTCGAATTCCAGTAAGTATTGCTAATTGTATGTCAACATTTGTTATCATGCTATTACGATTTGCCATTGAAAAGTACAGATATGTGATATTGTACCAATATCACATTTATGGATTCATGTGCTATGTCAGTTTCATGTCCATGGTATGTACAACCCCATTTTGGTAGTTGATGTTTTGTTCAGTTGTGATGCTCTTTGCTTTACCAGAATAAATATGACGTGTTGGGTGAAATGAATGAAGTTTATGTATTGCAAGGAGTTAGCTTTTATGCAAAATTGCATTAGTATTTGTGTTCTTTTTTATGTGTTTAATTTCTCTAAGTTGTGTATTTGATTTGTGATGCTGGTATGAATTGATGCGTGGTAGTTTTATTATTCATTTGTGTAGAAGACCAAGTTCATTTCACCAATACTAAACCTCAACAGATAGCTAAGAAATGGGAGAAGAATATGGAGATTGGATGATCATGAACCTTTAGGATTTTGTAGTTAGTTTGTTGAGCATATCTTTGATACAGAGCTTGAGGATAAGCATAAACTCTTAGAGATAGGAATAAATCTCTCTCTCTCTCTCTCTCTATATATATATATATATATATATATATATATATATATATATATATATATATATATATATATATATATATATATATATATATATATATATATATATATATATATATATATATATATCAAGCTCAACAAACTAGCTACAAAATCCTAAAGGTTCAGGATCATTCGATCTCCATATTCTTCTCACGTTCCTTAGCTATCAGTTGATGTTTAGTATTGGTGAAATGAACATGGTCTTCCACACTTTGCGACAGTTACTTGTTGAAAAATAATGAAAGAAGTAATAACATGATTAACCACACTCCAGACATTGAAACCACCCAAGTACACGTTAGTAACGGGAAAATGAAAGTAACAGGGTACAATTGGAAGTAACAAGCCACAAATAAAAACAATAATCTTTGCATTTACATATGGCACTTACTAGCTACAATTATGATCTTATTAGGTACTCGGTCACGTCAATGGATTGGAGGGCGATGGCCATGACCATGGCAGTTAGTTATTTGATTATGCTGCGTATTAGAATGATGTGTGTCTTTCTATTTTACTATGGCTAGCGATATTGCCAAAGCAATAATTGTTGCTACCAGAGCAATTGATTTATTCTCCCTAATTTGCCCTAGTCAATCAATCATTATAAATCCCTAATTTATAGATATTATGTTTTCTTTCTTAACTAGCTTTGTATTATGGAAAGTTGATCTTTTTCCATTCATTTCTTCTCAATCTAATTATTTTCTCACTCCATCTTATATTCCTCAATTCCAATAAAAAAATTGTAAAAATATTAGATTTTGTTAATATATACTAACTTTTCACGAATTATTTTATATTTGTAACTAATGAATATTAAAATTGAAAATAAGATTGAAACTAGCATAATATTTAAGTCTTTGCATTGAAACAAATATCAGAAAAAGAAAACATACACATAATTGAATTAACCAAGGATAAAAAGTAAAACTCATAATAATACTACATAAGATCTATATTCATAATCATAAATTATATAAAAATATTTTTCGTTCGAATATTGAGAAAGGTAATGAATTTTATCTTTTAATTTTTCCAAAGAATATAATTATAAAGTTTTTGTAAACGTGATTACTCTAATAATTTAATTTATAAAAATTAGTCTTTTTTTATAGAGATAATTAATAGAGTGACTTTTATTTTGGACGTGCTAAGCTTAATATTACGTGAACATGAACATACTTTCTTGTAAAATACAAGCATTCAAATATGATGAATCTTAAAAAGAAGAATGTAGCAAATTCTTTTCAAAAAAAATTAAAAACAATATTACAATTGATACGAACTAATATTACTTTTTCGAATTACTTATCAAAACAATGTGCTTATCCTTTGGTTAATGATATATTTTTTTCTTAATTATAGCAAATGTTTTATACACAATTTTCACTTTAACTTAGTATTGTTCTGGGAAAAAAAATTGTTGGAATGGAAAAAGAAATCAATTGTGCAATTATGATATCATTGATTGAGTTTCCATAATGTAAGAGAAATAAATTGAGAAAATAATGGTATGAAGGAAATCTAGATACTTAACTTTTATATTATTTGATTGACAAGGACAAATTAGAGAATTAAAGATAATTGTTCTGGAAGCAAATTTTGTGCTTTGGCAATATCGTCTTTTACTATTTAGTAGAAAAACGTAGGATAGAGAGAAATAAAAGAAATCGTGGGCACCATTACAGTCTAATCAATAAGATCCCCAAGTGTCATTCAATTTTGCAAGACCTAGTGCACTTAAATAATTAGGATTGCATTGACATACTACGTATGGAAGTTTTCACAAGTTGTGCTACCCCCTACAAGAACGGTGGAGGGGGTAACCAACTCTAGATACGTTTATGTCCAAGAACAAACGGCGCTGTTCTTGCAGACTATTGCGCACCATCGTAAAAATCGGGTAGGTAGATATGATTTCAAGAGGTTCGGACAAACAGTTAGTCACTATTTTGACAAAACACTTGCGACCCTGTTCGAGGTATAATATTTGCTAATAATTAAGCCCAAACCGATTGCACCAAACTCTACAGATGACAAGTGGGAATCTTTCAAGGTACGAAATAAAACACAATACCAGTCGTGTGCTCTTTCATATTTAGACAAGTTTTAATAAGTTAAAAATTTGTCTTTAATTGGACTTAAAATATATTTATTTGGTTCTGAAATCATTGATATTAGGGTTGTCTTTGAGCACTAGATGGAACACATGTCTCACTACGAGCGCCGCTTGTTGACAAAGAGTGTTACCGATTGAGGAAAGGTGATATTTGCATTAACGTACTAGGAGTATGTGACACAAACATGAACTTCATATATGTACTAGAGGGGTGGGAGGGTTAAGCCGAAGATGAACGTGTTCTTAGAGAGGCCCTAGTACGTGAAGGGGACTTAAGATGCCTTTTAAGTCGAATTATTACTCATTTCACATTAGTAACAAGCAAGTACAATATAAAACAATGTAAAACACTTTAAATTAATTCCCTTAGTAACATTGTGCATAACTAAATCAAACTTATAATGTAGGTCAATACTACTTGTGCAACCTAGGATACCAAAACACTGACGATTTTCTTACACCATACAGGGGTAGAAGATACCATCTAGATTAGTAGAGCCGATGGACCAATAGACCTCGTGACAAGGAGGAATATTTTAATATGAAACATCGCAAGACTAGGAACGTAATTGAGTGCGATTTTGCTCTTCTCAAGGGTCGTTAGTCGATTTTAGAACATATGACTCACTACTATGTTGAATGTCAATAATTATGGCATGTGCTCTAGTACACAATTTCATTAGCCTAAACATGTCAGTGGATCCCATGGATTTAAGTGGAAATCCGTTATCCACAGAACCTCCTGGTGACACTGAATATATCGACGTTGTGGGACTCTATCTGAAGTGGCACACTTGGCGTGATGAGTTGGCAACTCAAATGTGGGACAATCAAAGAGGCGGGCGTAATTGACGACCATATTCTGTCTATTTTGTAATGTGTAATTTACATAACTATTTTGTAAATTGAAGTGTATTTTATAGTGAAGTTTGTATTGTTAACTATGTTGTTCTTTTTCACGAGATCGCTTAGTTTGTAATGATGTATTTGTGTAATGAATGTACTTTTTTCTGATTGTCTGTGATCTGATTAGTTATCCACAACCCTGATGTTATTTAGTGTGTATACGAATTGTTTTTTGATATTGCATATATGTTCTGCCATTTGCCTTGTTGCCTGTACTAATTGTAAATTGATCATAATTTGTTGGGCAACATTATTTATTAATTTTGTAGATGGAGGGCTCTAGAAACAACTCTCAGTCTATTTGTCCGAAACCAACCACTGGCATGACTCGTAAGTTTTGGACGAGCAGTGAGGAGGACGCTGTGGTGATCGGTGTCAAAAAGAGGTGGTAGAGTGGAGATCTGGTAATGGTTGGCGCCATGGGTTTTACAACAAAGTTGCTTTACGCATACGTGAGATAGTACCGGGAAGCACTTTTAGGGGTGATCCACATGTTGTGTCGAAGCTCTCAACCTGGAAAAAAGATTATAAAAATCTGGTGTCTCTGTTCGGAGCTAGTAGTCAAGGCCTGAATCCCGATGACTACAAACAATCCCCATCGTTGGATCGAAAACTTGGCAAGCAGAGGTTAGGGTAAGAAATTTTCACAAATGTGTTATTGTCATATTTTAATTTTAAGAAATCAGAACACCAATTTACTTATTCTACTTCTTTTAAAAGGTTAACCCGGACATCGAGAAAATGCGTGGCAAATCATACCCTTATTATGAGGATTGAAAAGAGATGTTTAGTAGGGATCGGCTACGGGGGCGACAGCTCAAGACTTTGGCAGCACCCTTGAACAAATAAGGAGGAAGCGCATGAGAAACTCTACTCAACCACCACAATCAGCTCGGAATGGCCCTACGTTAGGTGAGGATATAACCGGCGAGACGGATAATGTAATGTCTGCCTCCATTCTTCCACCAGTGAACATTGAGTCTGAGCTGCCTGGTGCAAAGAAAAGGAAGTGACATAGCTTAGAAAGTGATGATCATATGGTTGCTATGATGAACGAGTATATGTCTGAGACAAAAGAAGCTATCGTTGATCTTTCAAGAGCCATCAGTTCTCTGAATAAGATAGACCCAGCTGTAACAAATGTATTTGCGGAACTGAAGAGTATTTTGAGTTTTACGATGCATGAAAGGGCTACTGCTGCTCTGAGAATTGCTGCCTCGCGAACGGATATCGTTATTTTTTTTCAGCATGAAAGTTAAAGCTTAAAGTAGCTTCGTCCAAAACATTCCGCTGTAGTTGATCGCTTTTGGACAGAAGATAGCCGGTAAACTCGATGATTTACATCATTGTGATTCACATGGCGGGAGTTATTTTTGTGCATTGCAAATCGGTCGACATTTGTGTTATAGAAAAAAACTTTGAACCATTTGGAAACACCTCTGATTTTTTCTGTAATGCTTTCTCCAATTCGAGTTACCAGGCTATCCTATCATGGAAAATATTTTGACTCTATTTTTTGATGCTTTGTATCCAAATATTTGATGAATATCTTCTGTAACTTGTTATATGACATGAGATGCAAATATTAGTTCATATTCATATGATAGGGGCCACCCCCTGAATAAAGTGTACAATGAATACACATCTTACACAGAAAGGGCCCATCGATTTTGTATTATATGTCTTTGTTGGGTGGTGAGGAGTATTTATTCATGCAATCTTTACAAAAGCTTGATGTTATAATTCAAGTCACACTGGGGGAAGGGCATCAATGCATTGATTTTATGTTCACATGGTACATTCACTTGGAAATTTTTAACTTATATACTGTCATGCAAGCGGTATTTTATATGAAAGTTTTCATATTTTTTATTTTCATTCCGCAGAACGAAGTAGCGCCATTTAGTATCCGCGTAGACGAATAATTCAGCATTCACAATACTCTGTAACCATGTGATGATTTGTGCTATTATTTTTAGTTTAGCCTTATTCCACGTCTCTGGGTTTTTTCCATATATAGGTGAAGTTATGATATGAAACTGATAGATAGATAGGCATAACAAAAAATGATACTTCCAAGAAATGCATAAGTCATAAAATAACAAGGGATGTGTTGGTAAATATCCAATGAAATTTGATTTATACAAAATATAGGAAAGCAAAAGAACTGCATCTTATCACGTAGTAGCATATTACAAAGTCGAGTGAAAATCACAAAATAAACATTATGCAGTTTAGAGTAGACTTAGTACAACACATATAAGTTGTGCTGTTAAATAAAATTAGAGATTTTAGGCGTATGAAAGGTAGTCGTGACCGAACTAGCGGTAGCATTCTCGATGATGGTGCAATCATTGTCGAAATTTTAAATTTCATTGATTCACACCCTCTTCCAAGTAACCCAACTCTTCCCAAAAAGAGTTTGAAGTTGTTGCATCGAGGGATACAAAACCATCACGCGGAAACAACATGACACCACGGTGCACAATCTGGAGGTCATTTTCAACAGATGGTTTACGAACATGTTCATCGAATTCTGTTTCATTGTTGGCCGCAGTCGGAGATAGCGGAGGACCTTGTTCACTGGGTTCGAAGAAAACTATTTGTAACGCATCCAAATGCGGGTTCTCCGTTTATCATGTACGCCTCGACCAATCTATATTTTTGTTAAGATGGATTAGATTTTAAGAGAATTAGTTCTTCTCATAACTCAACCTAATGCTAAGAACAAGTAGTCGAAAGTCACAAAATTAGAAAAAGAATCATACCAACACAAATTGATCCCAACTAAAGTCTTCGAGCATGTTAACAACATTAGTATTTGGTCGTAAACAACCAAATTGAGAGAGATTAGGTAGTTAAAAATCGTGTATCTAGTCCGTAGTTTTCGGATCGCATGCATCCATAGAAGGAACGATAATTCCTTGTCTAACAAAACATTGACCTTCATTTGGGATTGATTCAGAGTCTATGCGTGCGAAAGTAATGTTGCAATTTGTGGCTACATGGACTAGTGCATTGATGAAGATTCGCAAGTATATATTGGGATATTTATATCGAGCAGGGGTAGTTTTGTAATTTCACTTTCTGTTAGTTAGTTACAACTCCTTTTCTGTTAGTTAGTTAGGCAGAGCTATTTGTATAAATAGCAGTTCTCTTTGTATTTTTCAGCTGAACGATTTCATTTTTAATCAATACAAACTTCACACACTCAATTGAGTGTTGTCTTCTTCAATATTTTGCTCTCTATTTTCACATGGTATCAATCGCCATTACGATCCGCCATTGATCTTCGGTGATTTACAGTAATCGCTCGTTCTATTCATCATCGCGATGTCAAATCAGGATAATGTTCCGCAATTTTCGGCCAATTCCGATGCTTTTGATCGGAGCATCAACGGTACATTGCAGCTACAAGGATCCGATCATCCTGGCTTAAATCTCACTACGATTCCGCTTACAGGTATACAAAATTACCTTCCTTGGAGTAGATCCGTTAAAATTGCTTTAGGTGCGAAGCGTAAACTAGGTTTTATCACTGGAGTAGTTGTTAAACCTAGTGTAGATGATCCTACATATGAGGACTGGATGCGAGTTGATTGTATGGTCACCGCATGGATTTTGAACTCTATTTCTAAAGACCTTGTTGATGCATTTCTGTATGCTGATTCGGCTGCTGGTTTGTGGCGCCAGTTGGAGACACATTATGGTTTAAATAATGGTCCTCTGTTGTATCAGTTACAACGCGAGGTTGCATCAATTTCACAGGGAAATTCTACGGTTTCTCAGTACTATACTAAGCTCAAAAAGCTTTGGGATGAGCTGAGTTGTATTATACCTGCTGTAAGCTGTCATTGTAATGCAGCGTCTATTTGTACTTGTGATTTGGCAAAACATGCCTTGGATTTTGCATCTCTAACCAAGCTCATGCAGTTTTTAATGGGGTTAAATGATGAGTTTGATGCAATCAGGAGTCAGATTTTGGGGTTGGAACCTCTTCCTTTAGTAGAAAAAGCATATGCAATGATCTTGCGTGTTGAGAAACAAAGAGAGGTTCAGATCTCTTTTCATGTGCCAGTAGAAAATTCTGCTCTGTTTGTTAAGAATAACTCTGGTTTTAAGGCCTCTTCAGGCAACTCTGGTGACTTGTTGGTTCTAAGGATTACAAGAAGATGAAAGCTGATCGTTTCTGTGACTTTTGCAAGGCAAAAGGCCACACTAGGGAGTCTTGTTTTAAGCTGGTGGGAGTTCTAGATTGGTATAAAGATCTCAAGGAGAAGAAACCTTTGGCTCAGGGGAGACAGGTTGCTAATTCAGCTATTTCTACAGCTTATACTCAATCTGATGATGTTCAGGGTACTTCAGTAGGTGAGAATGGTGAGCTTCAGGCTCAGTTCTACAATATGATGAAGTCTTTCTTTCAGCAGGGCTCCACACAGGGTAAAGTACATTCTGAGGCAGGCCAAGTGAACTTTGCTCACTTTGGCGACTTTGCTGGTACTAATCTGAGCTTTCTTAGCTTAGATTCTTTTGAAAAACACTCTTGGATTCTTGATTCAGGTGCTTCTAGTCACATGTTAGCTGATGTTTCTTTGCTGACAAATCCTCAGTCTCCTACTAAACTTACACCTGTATATCTCCCTGATGGAACAATTAAGTTTGTGAAAAGTATTGGAGATGTGCAAATAACTTCTTCTATTTGCTTACAGAATGCACTTCATATCCCTGAATTCAAGTTTAACTTGCTTTCAGTTTCCAAGCTAGCTCAGAATTCTCAGCTCAAATTCACATTTTTGCCAACACATTGCATTTTGCAGGACCTTCTGACTGATGCTGTGCTTGGGTATGGCTACTCCAAAGGCAATCTCTACATACTTGATCCTAAGAATTGTACTTCCCTTGATAGAGTGATATGTAACTCTGTGGTTTCATGTTTCCATACTTCTTTACAGAAAAATTCTGATGTAGTATCTCTTTGGCATAAGAGATTGGGCCATGCTTCTGTAACAGCAATAAAACACTTAGCACCTTTATCTCAAATATCTGTTGATTCTACTCTTGATTCTCCTTGTGATATTTGTCATCAATCCAAGCAGTGTAGAACTCCATTTCCTACAAGTACATCTACAGCCTCTCATCCCTTTGCCTTGTTGCATATTGACTTGTGGGGACCCTACAGGCTAGCCACTGTATCTAATGCTCACTATGTCCTCACTATAGTTGATGATTTTAGCAGATCAACTTGGACATTTTTGTTGCAAAATAAAACTCAGGTGCATAGTACAATTGAGCATTTTTTAGCCTATCTTCATACTCAGTTCAGTGCAAAGGTGCTCACTATCAGAACTGACAATGGTTCAGAATTTTTGAATGCTGCTTGTCAAGCTTTGTTGTTGAAACTTGGTATTATTCACCACAGAACCACTCCATACACTCCACAGCAAAATGGAGTGGTGGAACGCAAGCATAGGCACTTGCTGCAGGTCACCAGAGCCCTCTTGTTTCAGGCTAATATCCCTCTTGCCATGTGGGTACATGCCTTGCTAATGGCTACTCATCTGATCAATAGAACACCTAGTAAATTGTTGAATTGGTCTTCACCTTATGAGGTTCTTTACTCCAAGAAACCTGACCTGACAAATCTGAAGATTTTTGGTTGTCTTTGTTACTTTGCTGATGTCAAACCTCACAAAGACAAGCTTGCACCAAGGGCATACAAGGGGTGCTTTCTTGGTTACACACCAGGCACCAAAGCATACAAGATTTTTAGTTTCCATCATAATCAGGTGATCACCTCCAGGGATGTTTCATTTCATGAACACATTTTTCCCTTCACTGCATATAACACTGATAGTTCTGTGTCTCCATTGCCTCTGGTACACACACACTCTCACTATTCAGCTGATTCACCTTTAGCTGTCTCTACACCTCATTTGATGGAAAATCAGGATCATGACACTCCACCCCTTGATCACACTTCTCTGCCTTCTTCAGAATCTGATTTATCTTCTAATGACTCTGAATCCTCTGTGCATTCTGCTTCTCCACCTCCTCCTGATTCCCTTGTCAGAAGGAGCTCCAGACCTCACAAATTACCTACTCATCTCAGAGATTTCCTACTTACTTGCTCTGCTGATCCTTTTCACACTCCTTCTAAATCCATTACATCTTCTCCACACACTCCTCCTACATTTCCATTCATTGATACACCTCATTTTTCACCATCTTATACACAATTCTTAGCAAATGTTACTTTACATTCTGAGCCTAAGACTTACGAACAGGCTAGTCATGATCCTAACTGGCAACAGGCCATGCAAGTGGAGTTGCAAGCTCTTGAAACAAATAACACCTGGGATTTGGTTCCCCTTCCTGATGGAAAACACCCCATTGGTTCAAAATGGGTGTACAAGTTAAAACTGAATGCTGATGGTTCTATTGAACGCTACAAAGCAAGGCTTGTAGCTAAGGGTTATAATCAAGTGTTTGGTATTGATTATGTAGAAAGCTTCTCACCAGTAGTGAAGCTGGTAACAGTGAGAATTCTTTTAGCTATTGCTGCACAACAGAACTGGCATATTCACCAACTGGATGTGAATAATGCCTTTCTCCATGGGTTTTTGGATGAGGAGATATATTTGAAACCTCCTGAAGGTTATACCAAAGCATTACCTGGTTTTGTTTGCAAGCTTAACAAGTCTTTGTATGGGTTAAAACAGGCTTCAAGACAATGGAATTTTGAGTTTACAAAGCATTTGATTGGTGTAGGCTTTACTCAATCTTCTTTTGATCATTGTCTTTTCACAAAGGGTTCTGGATCTTCCCTTTTAGCATTGTTGGTTTATGTGGATGATGTATTACTTGTGGGCCCTAATCTGGAGCAGATTACATCCATTAAGAGTTCAATACATAAGGCTTTTACCATTAAAGACTTAGGCCCTGCTAAGTACTTTCTTGGTCTGGAGATTTTGCGCACCTCTACTGGAGTGTCAATCAATCAACGCAAATACATACTTGACATCATTTCTGATACAGGACTTCTTGGTGCCAAGCCTGTTTCAGTACCTTGCCAGAAGGGATTAAAATTCACACTTGATGGAGTTCCTTTAAAGCATCCAGAGAGATATAGGCGCCTTGTTGGTAGGCTCTTATATCTCAACATGACACGTCCGGATGTATGCTTCATTGTCAACCAATTGAGCCAGTTTATGCAGTCACCTACTCAGGCTCATTGGGAAGCTGCTTTACAGGTGGTTTTATACCTCAAAAACACTCCCTCTCTTGGTTTGTTTTATCCAGCAACATCACATTCTCAGTTACTTGCCTATAGTGATGCTGATTGGGCGGTTTGTTCTGACACTCGACGATCAGTAACTGGTTTTTGTGTGTTTCTTGGTTCTTCCTTGATCAGCTGGAAGTCCAAGAAACAAGTCACAGTCTCACGATCATCAACAGAAGCCGAGTATCGAAGCATGGCCTCCACCTCTTGTGAGCTGTTATGGATCTCATACATCTTGCAGGAGTTGCAAGTTCCTTTCCCTCGGCCTATTTCTTTGTTCTGTGACAATAAATCAGCCGTTCACATAACTCAAAATCCCATATTTCATGAACGAACGAAACATTTAGACATTGACTGTCATATCGTGCGCAATTGTTTCAAGAGTGGTTTCCTTCTTCCACAGCACATCTCAGCCTTACACCAGCTGGCTGACTTCTTTACAAAACCATTACCTATATCCACATTTCATCACTGGTTGTCCAAGTTGGGGCTGTTCGATCCTCATCAGCCTCCAACTTGAGGGGGGATATTGGGATATTTATATCGAGCAGGGGTAGTTTTGTAATTTCACTTTCTGTTAGTTAGTTACAACTCCTTTTCTGTTAGTTAGTTAGGCAGAGCTATTTGTATAAATAGCAGTTCTCTTTGTATTTTTCAGCTGAACGATTTCATTTTTAATCAATACAAACTTCACACACTCAATTGAGTGTTGTCTTCTTCAATTATTTTGCTCTCTATTTTCACAGTATAATTTGTATTATTGGACATTATACTATCTTATCAAACAGGTTTCATAACCAATTTCTTGCAAACATAGAAGAATGAAATACTGAACACCTGGGTATGTAGTTACAGAAAAGTGTATTATTCAGGTTTTGCAAAACCACCAAAACTTTTTTGCATTTTGTTCTAGAAATCTTTGTTATAAGCGGTAAGAAAAATGAATAGTTTTCTTCAATCTAGTGGTGAAACGACCATTCTCCCACGCAACAAACACAAAACTTTACTGCTGAGATAGGTGATTATTACCTTTTAGCAGCAATAAACCCCTGGTATAATTCAGTCAAAGTAAATATAATCACGGTTAATTTTAAGTTATAGCCTATATATGTAATAAATCAGTAGTAAAGCTCGAGTTTTTATTTTTGATGCACGAGGGGTAAATATTGTCAAAATAAAGTTTCTATATATAGAAATTGATATGATTTTTGCTTTCATATCTATAAAACTAAAATGTAACATACGATAACTGTTATTTTCAGGATAATTTTAGAACAAAAATAATCTAAATAATTTACATAAAACTAAATAGTAGTTGAAAACAAATTCAAAATGATTTTTTACAACACAAAAATCTTTAATTACCATTCTACTCGTGAAATCATCTTAAAATATTATTTATTAATTTTTAAATTTTGCAAGTAATCTTTTTCCCCGATGAATTAGGCCTAATATTGCAAGTAATTAACATTAATGATGCAATTTAGTAAAATAATGTAAGGACTAATTAGGATCCCTTGACCTTTGAGGAAAAGGATCGATGGTGACTTCGACTATATATATGTAAACAAGAATAGCTCTCTCAGAATAATAATTAGAAGTAAAGATCAAGAGAGAGAAAGTGGAAGCATATTATAATTCTAGGGTTTTTTCTCTCTCGGATCGAGACAAGTTCAAATTCGCACTCGGTAATCTTGATTTGTTTTATTTAGGCATAATTATTCGATGATACATTCTTGTGATTCTGTTAATTTTACTACTTGTCTCATAATTATTCACAGTTTTTCTCTTTTAGTGCAGTTGAAATCTGTTCTACCGCAGAAAAAGAGAACATAATGGTGAGTTGAGAGTCGCTGCTTCAGATTCTAGGGTTTTATCGATAAATAGTTTTTCAATTGAATTTTGATTGTCTAATTTGTTTTTGTTTTTTTTATTATTTATTTGCAGCTTCCACTGTCTTTGCTCAAGACCTCACAAGGCCACCCTATGGTACGTTCGCCTTTTTGCCCTAAATCTTCTTGTTTTTTTAATATCAATTTACTTTTGAAAGATTAACAAAATAGTGTACCTTATATATTGATAGCTAAACAAGGATTTTATTGGTGTCGATTTATGCGTATGTATCTTGAAAGAGAGCTAAACTAAAGTGAAGCATGAACACAAAGTACTGTATTGTCAGGTTATTTGGTAATACAGTTTGGAATAATACTTTTAACTGTCGAGTGAAATTGGCTTCCGCCTTACCAAATTACTTGATCATTCGGCTGCCACTTATTACTTCTTGTACTAGTGGAATTTTACATGGGTATGATCGTTGCATTACCTCTTCTTCTCAACCGCGAATACTGTCTGCATAAAAAACCGGTTTCCCGTTTAAGAAAAATGCCTCTTACGTGACGCTTTTCCAATTGGTTGTATTAGTTCTAACAATCCCATCAATGAGGACACATTGTGGTGGGAGCTACATCATATTTGTCATGAATATCATAATTCTTGCTCAGGTTTTGTCCCGTGTTTAAGCTATAACAGATTTATTTTTATGTTTGTGTGTGTAATTATTGTTATGCAACTTTTCTGGATAAAATATATGTTTGTATCATGGAAATAGATTTGACCGAGTTTTGGTTGCTCATGCTGTTTTGATTGCTTCACTAACAGTTGGTGGAACTGAAGAATGGGGAGACATACAACGGGCACTTGGTTAACTGCGACACTTGGATGAACATTCATCTTCGGGAAGTCATATGTACCTCAAAGGTTATATTTTGTAACTATTTTACTAGTGTTCTAATGTTGAGAGCTATAGTCTGTTTTTTGCTTTTGTATGTGATTTTAAGACTTCCTCCCTTTTTCCCACTCTTCAAACTTATGACTTACACTGTTTTCGTAATATGTAGGATGGAGATAGGTTTTGGCGAATGCCTGAGTGCTACATCAGGGGGAATACGATTAAGTACCTTAGAGTTCCAGATGAGGTATTCCAACATTTTTCTGCAAATTCCAGATTATGTGATTCTCTTATCGGGTGCAGGAAGCTCTGATTTTACTTTTACTTAGTATCCACAAGTGCACCCCAAGTGCTGTTAATGTTTTTAGAGGGCTGCAATATTACATCAGTTGTGATAAAAATTAATAGGCATAGCTTGAAATTCTTGGGGATTTTAATTTGTAACTTATTTTCCACGGTTTTCACTTCATGGTGCTTCATGTCAGTGGCCCTCTTCCAGTTATCCAGCTGCTTATTATTGAATAATACAATATCGATAGACATAAGAGCTGGATATTTTAGGACTCTTTTTTTTACGAAATTGAATATTGTTGCCAATTGCTCTCGATATATATCATCATCTTTAATCCATCTGTTCACATGCACTCGTTCTATGGCGTTTTCTTAAACATAAACTAATCAGCATTCATGAATTCTCAGGTAATTGATAAAGTTCAAGAGGAGTCAAAGAGCCGATCTGGTATGATATCAATCAATATTATTAAGGTCACGAGTTAAACTCATCTTTGTTTTCTCAAGTTGCATACTGTATTTGTTTTCAGATAGGAGGCCTCCAGGAGTAGGTCGTGGAAGAGGAAGAGGAGGGGGTAGAGACGATGGCCCAAAACCAAAAGGCAGTGGTCGGGGCATGGAAGATGGAGGTGGCCGAGGTATGGTAGGAGGTAGGGGTAGGGGAGGATATGGAGGAAGGGCTGGTGGAAACAGAGGTAAATCATTAAAGTCATATCTAGTAAACTTGTACCACAGATACTTTCTATGTTAAATCAAGATTCTCTCATGCCCTTAATAAATAAAGTCGCGAGGATAAAGATTGAATTTTCTTTAATTTCATATGGATCTTTTGACAGGTGCAGGGAGAGCCTACTGATGCCGGGCGAGGTACCCAGAACAACTCAAATCTGAAGGGAGTGGTCTGTTATTTTTTGAAGACCACTGTCTTCTGTAGTTTGTATGACGACATTGGTTTCATCTTTCCGATTGCAGTAGTCTTTGGATATGTTTGGTTTTGTTGAGAAATCTGAATTTTCAATATTTAAGTATATTGTGTTTAGTTTTAATGATTTGCCGTCTGTAAGGTCTTCCATAATGGTAAGCCTGCAAATATAATCCTTGATTATGTTATACATTAATCATGGTTTTAATCTGATTAGTTATTTTGAGTGAAGACATGACTTTCGTGTGGCGTTGAGTATTTTACCTTTACCCTCCATCTTTAAAAAGAAAAAAGAAAGGAAAATCAATCTATAGAACTAGACATGATAAAGAGTAAAAATGTTCAGAAAACCAGGGACATTACTCTAAATGTGATTCATATCAATTATAAGATATTTTTTATGTTTCAATCTTTCATTTGCCACATGGCTAAATTAGTCTCACGGGAATAAAGTCATCTTTGATAATAGGGGAATTGATATTGTACGAACAATGGACAGAATTGAAGTTGGATCATGAACACATGGATTAAACCCTAACTCTGCAAGATTTTCTTCTCTTTTGTTGATTGTACGCTAGTTCGATGGCATGTTCGAATTTATGTTTCTGGGAGGAGTGGTTATGTGAACTTATTAGGAGTGTAAAGGGTTGGAATAACACTCGATAATAATAAATAATCAACCTTCAAAATACAGAAATCACAAATGGTGAATCACCTGTACATTGCATTTTGTTAGGTTTCATTGCTGTCTTTCTTTTTTTTACTTGGAATTGCACTCCTTTAGGCTCAGTCTTATCATAGGATTGTCTCAACTATGTCGAAACATAAGGAGCTTGCTTATAACATTTGTTTTTTGTAATTATCCAAACCTCAAAAAAAGAATCTATGTGCAATTTCTTTTTTCCAAATTTAAAAGGTGTTCATGTAATTATTTTAATACTTAGGAAATGTCTATCTAATTGGACCAAATCCTGAGGGTTGTGATGCAATTCATCCCTATTTTCTTACTTTTCCCAATCATTTTTTATGTTCGCATTGCATGTGAGCTCAGACATCTCATAGAAACGAAGGGAAGGGAAGATATAGAGCAATGTTAGCATAGAGTTGCTAATACATTCCCAGCTCTTGGCAAGATGTTGTGGACTACCCAACCCAGTCAAGTAGTTATCAAGTACTGGACAGTGATGCCTGTGAATTAAAATCAATCAAATTAGGGTTAATTGTAGCAAACCCCCAACCCATGGGGTACATAGGACTTTGCCCCCTAACCTATGAGAATGTGAGAAATGTCTCCCTACCTATTGACTTTTGTGCAATTTGCCCCTGAGTCGTTAATCAACCGTTCATTTTGGACACATGTCTAAGTTTTTGTCCGTCAAATTTGACATCATGGGCAAATCGTACAAAAATCAATAGCTCGGAACGCATTTCGCACATGCTTATAGGTTAGGGGGCAAAATGCAACAAACTATACAGAATGAAGGCTTGCTACAACAAGCCCATCAAATCAATAAATTCAAAGGCTTCCAAATTATTAAATGAGTTTTGCAGGGAGTTGGCTGCAAAATCCCCTACAAGCTTGACGGGTGTAGCATAGATGGATTCGAGTTCGAGGCCGCATGAAGGAAAACACGGTAATTAAGGAAAATAATATATTTTCTTTAATAGAAAATAATATATGCAGTTGTAAGGTTGAGTCTCGAGAAACATCCTTATTAAATTCGAGAACTTGATGTAAGAAAATTATCGAGATCCAAATTCCAGTGAGGTCCACATCTTGGTGGAGCTCCTGCTCAAGTCAAGTAGAGGTATCAGGAGCAAATGGAAATTTTAAAAAAATTATATTATTAAGAACTCTTTGTGCTTAATTTATTATGATAAATCTGATATTCCATGTGTTAGTTGAATTCAACTCTAATTCCTACATGGCAACCATAGATTTTATTCTGTGCTGACTTATATCGTGCTCTACTCGGGCGTGCATAGGTCTCGAGTGGGTTATTACTTATTCCCACTCAATGCACAAAACCAAATTGGGGCTTTTTGGATCGTATACTATGAACATTAACATGACCAATTCATGACAATTTATTTGATTCAGTGAGGAGTGATCTATGAAGGGAGGAGGATCTGCTAATTCAAACAACACCAATTTTCAAATGATTCACCCATAAATTAGCTGGAAGTTACAAGACCACAGGTTGAATGGGAAAAGCCGGAAAAAAGTACCGCCGGAAATGCTTGGTCAGTAAGAAAATATCAGGCTAAAACACCTCAATTCCAACACAGACCATGTTTTTATAATAAATTATCAATGAGAGAACTCCAGTCAAAGGCATAAACAACATCTGAGTTAATCACGCTTGTGGTTGCGCCACCGGCTCTGACTTATTCTCCGAAGCTTCTCCCTCGGCTTTATCATCAGCCACCTCTTCATGCTTTTGGAGTTCTGCATATAATCAAGGTGATAATGACCAATGTGCGGTGGGAAATAAAATCAAAGAAATTGATTAAAAAATTAATAAAATGGGATGAAGAGTAAAGAAACCATCCCTGTTTACATCCACAAGAAAAAGAAAAGCAGCAGTAATTGTTACACTTCTTTTCTTTTCTTGTATTGTTTGTGACATTTTTTGTTGTGGATCGAAACAGGGATGGTTTCTTTATTATCAACTTGTTGACACCAACAAAAAATTTCAGCTCTGGACTTGTTGACACAATGAATAGCTCAAACCAAAGTCATTTGTACTCATTATAATGCATCGTGAAATGATACATTTGATACCAGCACAAGCATAACAACCCCTTGTGCTCGAAAAAGGATGCAACTCAGAAGGACTAACCAATTTAAACAGAGCAAACAAAGTTAGAGAACATTATTTTCCTACAAACACTGAAATTGGATACGCACCTTCATCATCGCTATCGTCAAAGTCATCCCCCATACCATCATCTCCCAGCCCACCCATGTCACCAAATTTCTGCAGAATAAACGAAAATCGAGAACAATTAGAAGAGCTGCTAACAAAGCAAAACAAGATTATAAACCAAGAAACAGAGAAAAACTCACCGAGAAATCCATTCCACCCATATCAATATTAGCAGGTGCTCCTAATTAAAATTGCAAGAAGGGATATGGATTAGTCAATGATCCCTGGTGAAGCTAGTCGAAATCATATAAAGAGAATATTAGTAAATATACCAGTATCGTCATCTTCATCTACCCATTTATCCCAATCTACTTTCACATAGTGAGGCGTCTTTTCATTCCCACGCAATAATTTTCCCCACCACTTTTTCTCTGTTTTCTCCAAAACACAGAATATGTTCCGCACGCCAATGTTTATTTTACTCTCCTGAAAAATGAAATTGCAAGCAAATGAAAAGCTAATAAGTAGGATCAGCAAGCCAGGTCCTCAGAGATCGAATGTCTATTTATCTTTAATTAGTCCAAATTACAGAAGTGCTACCTGACTTTCGGAGTCAAATAAGGACTTAAATACACATTTTCCTGAAATTTATGTAACTACCAAAAATAAAATTGAAAATAAAAGCTGCAAGTGATAGTACCATAATACTTCAAAAAGTAGTTTTTGTACAGGTAACTTTTCAACCCAGAATATAGAGACGATTCTTTCATCATAACAAAGAAAGAACAGGTTTTGTCTGGTGTAAGAACTTGACTATGAAGATTAAAAGGAAATCAAGTTCAAGTCTAAACTAACAGAATGGCATTAAGTTTGAATACTACTAATAGTGTAACAAATAGGCACTCGACAGACCTCTAATGTACTCCAGACGCAAATAAGCAAAAAGCACCTTACCTCTGCATCAACTTTATCAAGAAGATTTAATTTAAGTTCATAGGTGTTGTTGTCTGTCCCAGCAGTAGCAGAAAAAGTAAATGTTCCTTCAGGATCAACGTTGACCTTTGGACTTTTAGCATCTGGCAGCATCACAGTAAGGAAAACCTTGTCCTCCCTCTCGGCCCATTTCACCTCTGGGTGTCGACTGCACAAGAAAACAGTTCAAGCAGACTGCTTAATTACGCAAACAAGAAAGAACCACTCCGCGGAACAACAATTATGATAGACCTGGAAAGTTAATCATATAGAAGTACAAAGTTGAAAACTATACGTGCTTATTTACATTGGGAAAATCCATCATAATTTGTGACTTTTCAAAATTTGATTCACTACTACTAGAACTTAAAAGCCCCTCTAAGTTCCATATAAACACCTTATCAAGGGAAAAGGGATGATAATTGATGTATGACCCAGAATGGTGCAAGGTGTGACAAATCTTAACAATCTCCATCACGTGTAGACCGGAACAAGCACCAGACATTATCACGTGGTAGTAGACAAACCCGTCACTAATCTTGCACAAGGGATCTCATACAATATTAATTATTAGCTCTGATGGGTTCCAATCAAACATTTTTGTTAAGATGATTAGAGGAGATTATTGATGAAAATCTCAAAAATTACTATTTTCATGGAAGGTTCATGCGTATCGCTAACTTATAAGCATTGGTGACAGGACTTGGGTGTCTCTCGTAATGGGGCATCAAGTGATCAAGTACATGTATCATCAGGTTGATCGTAAATTATTTGGAATGATGACCAAGGCCAAAGTACTTTTATCATCTTCTTGAACATAACAACATATATTCCTTTATATGTCATTGATCATTAACAGAAAAAGGATAAAACAGAATTATCTTGAAAAAAAATGAAATTAAAGACTCAATCTATGAGACCAAACACAAAATCTTGTGGATGCTCAAAGCAAAGCATGCTTTTTGAGATATGAATCATCAATCAAGCTCACATACATAACAATTAACACAAACAATCATGCAAAAAATTGAATTACCCAAGTGCAAATTTTGTTGACTAATAATATATCAAACGAGAACAGAACACCAAATGCCACTAATCATCTACAACAAAGAATGATCTTGGAGAAAATTAACACAATTACAAGCGATGATAAATAGCGAAATCTAAAACTAGCTTAAATATTAACATACCTCATTTTAGAAGAAGTGAAGGAGAGAGAGAGAGAGAATCGAAAGCCCTAGAAGCAACAAGAATACAGTGAGAGAGAGAGAAGCACGCTGATAATTCTTTCTTTTATAAACCTCGGGGATGATATTTTATAGGGTTATTTGGAGCAAAACCTTGGCTTACGGGATCTGTTGCACTTTGCCCCATAATTTATGAAAATGTGTAATTTATTGATTTTTGTGAGGTTTATTAGTGAATTATTTATCAACCGTTTGGATACTTTCTTGAATTTTCGTCCGATAGATTTGACATCGGGGGCAAATCACACAGAACAATAATAAGTTGGGAAGGCATCATGGTCCATGGATCAAAGTTTTATTTTCTTTTCCTCGAAACGTTTTCATTTTTTACTATACGGAAAAGAAACACTCAATATTTTCTACGTCTATTGCAACAATATTTTTTACTAATTTTCCGAAAGACTTCGAAAAGATCTCAAAACATTGCAAATAGTTTTTAATATTTAGCACGAAACATACTAGGAAACGAAATTTTGATCCACGGGAGGCATGTCTCATGTTTTGATAGATTAGGGAGTATCGTGCAATAGATTCTATAAATTGGGAGATTTGCTGCAATTAGCCTTATTTTATATTTAAAATCTTCACACGTGGCTAACATTCCAAGCGTGTGAAACCCGCAAACAAAACAATAAGTTCGCCCAAGATTTGCCAAAGCCCCATTGTGAAATTTCACTAAGTTTCAGGCCCTAGTTTTGGGCTTTTGGGTAATGTTCTCAACTACGTTCTATGTGCTTAAAACCGAGTGTAGTACCTCTTAGAGAGATTCTATTGTACTTGTTTTTTTATTGAAACAAAACAATCGAAATGATTACTTTTTTGAAATTATAGTACACATTATACTATTGTTCTATATATATATATATACACACACACACACAGATTGGCACTGCAGCTGCATGAGTTACTAGTAATCACGTGTAAGTTGTAATTTACATTTTCGTCTATGATTTACGTTGCATTTGTAATAATAACCCTGCATCTATAAAAGTCAATAATTTTAGTAATTTTATCAGTCTCATTCTTTTTATGCGATTTGTAATCTTTTCTACTGGATCAAGTTATAAAATGTGGGAACTACCTACTATGATAAGCTTATCTCATACATTATATACCAAACTTTGATATTATCCAAAACTTGCACACACAAAAAATACTTTATAAAATAAGCTAAAATACTTGCAAAAAGTTTCAAAATGCAGCCCATGGATATTATGGGCATGCTTGGACATATACTTAAGTCTTGTTTTGAATGAATTGCATGAAAAGAGATTGGTACATAATTTTTTGTGCAAAACAAAAACATGTGTTGGATTAATTCCGTATGTTTGTATTCCTACCAAAATGTTTGGCCACTTCATAAGATATTGTTGTTAAATCAACTATAGTATGTAGGTTTATAGTTTTTTATTACTAGTCACAGAGCGTACGCCATACTGCATGCAAAATTTTGTTGATCTAAGTTGTTATTCTTTTTCAATCATATTTTTCTATTTAATATTTTTATATAAATTGATTTAATTAAAAATATGAGGAGGATTAGTTGGAGAAAAATAGGGGAGAATCAATTTGACCAATTTTATCCCAGTTAATATTTCACCTCAATCTTTCATAACCCCCAACCCCCCCCCCCCCCCCCCCCCCCCAACACACAAAAAACAAATGACTGCACATTTAATTACTAATTTACTATTTTTGTGTTGATTCAGTAACCAGTCAACCTGCCCGCAAGCCCAACCCCATGATTTAATAATTAACTTTAGTGAGGTTGACAAATTGATAACGCGTAAAGTTTAGATATGGTCATATTTTTAATAGCAACCCGCCCACACACACCTTTAGTGTGTAGATTCATAAAGAAATTAGGAAGCTAGAAAATTTCCCAAAAATCATATAGAATTACCACAATTATCTAATTTATCACAATTAATTAAACCATATCTATCTCGACTTAATTATCAAAAGATTTATTATTGTTTTTTATTAAGTTGTGGTGTTGCTTTTGTTGTTTTTCAAAATATAAACTAGGTTATGTTGTTGATTTTATATTGAAATATTGCTATATTTTTCTCACAATTCAACCCGCCTCCAAGCTGTGTAACCTGGGATCTACATGATTTAATTATTAAATTCACTCGCTCGGTTAACAAATTGGTAACCTAAAAGTTTGAGTACGATCATATTTTTAATGACATTCTGCTCAAACCCTCCCGCTAACACCATTCAATGAGTGTAAAACTTTAGCAAACATAAAATCGCTTGCTAAAATTGATGACCGCACAAAATGAAAGGAGGGGAGTGTTGCGCAACAATCAGGATGATAAGAAACATACACACGAAAAGCGATAACAGACATGACATATTTGTTCACCCAGTTCGTCAAAAGACTACCTCTTGGGGCGCTGTCAAGCCAGGATTTTCTGATGAGTGTTATGACAAACGCAAAAATACAATTACATATTACTGGCTATTTATAATAGGAACAGTTTCCTAATTATAGTTTTACAAGAACTCTGCAACTCCTAGGTAATTTAGGTTTCTGCTTCCCATACCAATTGGATATCCGTTTCTAGATTAACTAGGTCTCTATTTCCGAGACTAGCTAGATCTCTGTTTCCAGATTGACTGGGTCTCCTACAATTTCTAGGCAATTCAGACTCCACAACCGTTACAATCTCCCACTTGGAGACTGAATCCATATGTAATCATCTTCAACATTCTCAATAGCAAAATCCATAAACACTGACAACGCCAATCCTCTGACTCTTCAAGTCTCGAGGCCACTTAAAACTGTGCATAGTTTCAAGCCATCTAAGGTCACAACCCTAGACATTATATCAACAAGCTCCCACTTGCTCATGGTCACATACAGAGTTCTCTTCTTCAACCCCCGAGCCAACGCCATGACTCCTTGGATTATCTCCAATGTGTCTCCTCCATATTTCCGATGTGGGACTGTTGTTCGCCCCAAAAATCCTCCCCTCGAACAAAGGACCACTGAACTTCCTCTACGCTCCTCGTGCGACTGAAATTCATAACCTTTTTTCCGTTCGTTCCCAGGATATTATTTGTCACAAATTATTCCCTTGAACAAAGGACCACCGAGCCTTCCCTTAATCTTGGAGTTCACCATCTGGGAACCTCACCTTAAGCCGGGATCTCACACCTCCTTTCTCGTTCAATTTGGGAAACCCACATGGATTGGAGCGCCTGGCTCTCGAACATACACTCATCGCCTTCTGATCCAACACGGATCATCTTCTTCCGTCATGTCCTTCCGGTTGTCCTTCCACGAATCTTTACCATACAGGTAATCCTCAATCTGCGTCAGAACCTGTTGCCCAAACCATCCAACTTTTCGATCCGTGATTTTCCTCCATCCGTCGTGATTGCTCCCACTCAAACCTGAGCTCTGATACCACTTGTTGCGCAGCAATCAGGATGTTAAGAAACATACACACGAAAAACGATAAAAGACACGACATATTTGTTCATCCAATTCGTCAAAAGACTACGTCTGGGAGCGCTGCCAAGCTAGGAATTTTCTGGTGAGTATTATGACAAACGCAAGAATACAATTACATATTACTGGCTATTTATAATAGGAACAGTTTCCTAATTATAGTTTTACATGAACTCTGCAACTCCTAGGTAATTTAGGTTTCTACTTCCCAGACCAACTGGGTATCCGTTTCCTAGATTAACTGGGTCTCTGTTTCCCAGACTAACTAGATCTCTGCTTCCCAGACTGACTGGGTCTCCTACAATTCCTAGGCAATTCAGACTCCACAACCCTAACAATCTCCCACTTGGAGACTGAATCCATATGTAATCAAATCTTCAACTTTTCAACAGCAAAATCCATAAGCACTGACAACGCCAATCCTCGAACTCTTCAAGTCCCGAGGCCAGTTGAAACGGTGCATAGTTTCAACCCATCTAAGGTCACAACCCTAGACATCAGCAAGCTCTCACTTGCTCATGGTCACATACAGAGTTCTCTTCTTCAACCCCCGAGCCAACGCCATGACTCCTTGGATTAACTCTGATGTTCTCTTCCATTTTTCCGATGTGGGACTGTTGTCCGCCTCAATAATCCTCCCCTCGAACAAAGGACCACTGAACTTCCCCTGCACTCTTGCGACTGGAATTCACCGCCTCTTTCCGTTCGTTCCTGGGATATTATTTGGCACAACAATTATTCCCTTGAACAAAGGACCACCGAGCCTCCTCTTAATCCGGGAGTTCACCACCTGCAAACCTCACCTTAAGCCGGAATCTCACACCTCCTTTGTCGTTCAGTCTGGGAAACGCACATGGATTGGAGCACCTGGCTCTCGAACATACACTCATCGCCTTCTGATCCAACACGGATCATCTTCTTCCATCATGTCCTTCCGGATGTCCTTCCACAAATCTTTACCATACAGGTAATCCTCAATCTGCGTCAGAACCTGTTGCCCAAACCATCCAACTTTTCGATCCGTGATTTTCCTCCATCCGTCGTGATTGCTCCCACTCAAACCTGAGCTGTGATACCACTTGTTGCGCAACAATCAGGATGATAAGAAACATACACACGAAAAGCGATAAAAGACGCAACATATATGTTCACCCAGTTCGTCAAAAGACTACGTCTGGGGGCGCTGCCAAGCCTGAATTTTCTGGTGAGTGTTATGACAAACGCAAGAATACAATTACATATTACATATTACTGGCTATTTATAATAGGAACGCTTTCCTAATTATAATTTTTACATGAACTCTGCAACTCCTAGGTAATTTAGGTTTTTACTTCCCAGACCAACTGGGTATCTGTTTCCTAGACTAACTGAGTCTTTGTTTTCCAGATTAACTAGATCTCTGTTTCCCAAATTGACTGGGTCTCCTACAATTCCTAGACAATTCAGACTCCACAACCCTAACCGGGAAAGGGCGTACCTTTTTTTTTTCTTTTTTTTTTCCTTCCAGAATTTTCAAGTAGACTGTTGCTCACTAGATTTGTAAGCAAATCTTTTAAATGTAAAAGCTATTTTTGCTGAGTAACTTTTAGCTTTCTGCTTTTGCAAACAAATCCTTGCTAAACTATACTATACAAAAGTTTTATAAAAAATGCTTGCATGATGAGCATTAGCAAGACATTTATTGTATGCTATGTTTTAGCAACTAAATGTCATCCTAGTCGATCTTATTTCAGCAAGGAATTAGTAAGCAATATTATATATGCTTTTTATTTATTTTTCTACCCTTTACAACTCATTTTTCTTCTGCATTTCATCATCTTCTCTATTATCCAATTCCTCCGCTTTCTCCTCAATTTCATTCACGAAAATTAAAGTTACAAAAACTTTCAGTTAAATATTTCAAGAGACTTCCTTACAAAATATGTACTTTATAAATATATGTACTTTATAAATTTACAAAATTTACATAATTTGGGTGAACTATTTCCATAAATACAAGTTATTTGAAAAGGCAGCAAAAAAAAAAAAGAGACTTCCTTACCTGGTATTTTTCGTTTGCCATTGTTAAATACTTAGTCCATGATTAGTGTACATAAATATGGGGGTATAAAGATTTAATGCTTAATATTTGAATTATGTAGCATATATTTAACGCAAATTGCTTGTTTGAACTTCTAGGTCCCAACAGGAAATATTTTTAGAAGGGAACAATCAAAACGTAATTTTCATATGAAAGTATATTCAAATATGACCCAAAGAAAATGATACAAAATTAAAAGCATAACCGAATTAATTTGATTATTATCTCTAGACAAGACAAAAATATCGATGAAGAGGGATGGACTTCTGCAAAAATCCATCACAGAGTAATTATAAACTTTGAGCTTAGATATCTTGAAGTTTGAGTACAACTTTTCTTTTAAAATAAGCACATGAATTATATTCTTTCCTTGAAATTGACTTTTTTGGATAAGATACTATTACCAATTGTAGATAATGAAGACGGGTTTTATTGATTTAGAGCTCGTTTTGTATGGACAAAATGTATCTAAATGATATAATAAAAAGTTAAATTCTTTATTGAAATGATTATCTTTTGTTTTACATAGGCTTAGTAAATGTCTACTAATTAAAATTTATTTCACTTGGGCTTGAGACCGTCCGAGCCCAAGCATGGACCCACCTATGTTTATAGTCGACAAAGTTATTCGGCATTAACTACTTTTTATAGAGCATCACGGATAGAATGAATAAAGCCTATAGTCAAAATCGAATCTTCGGGTTCAATTATTGCAAAACAATCGTGAAAAAGATCTACTACAGAACACGAATAATACTTGAAAAGTCAAATGGTTAATCCCACTCAAGTGAAGTGACGTCCTTTCGATTTTCTCCAAGTTTCGCTCAAAATTTATTTTCAACGATTCAAGTGTTATAAAAATTATTAGATGCATTCGTTGCATGATGGCATGATATAATTAAATATCAAGATTAAATGTGATTCTTATTGAATTTGATCTCCACATGGAGTTAAACATGTCTCTTTTGTAATAACAGTTTTAACAATTTAAATAATACAAAAAAGACGAATGTATTTTCACTGTCTTACAATTTTTTTTTGGTTATAGACTTATAGAAAGAGTTACCACTACTTAATTGGGCATGCCAAATAATGATCCCTGGTACTTGGTAGCTGGTTACGGATAAGAATTAAAAATTTAAATGTTTCTATCAAAACATAATTTATTTATTTAAGTAAGTCAATAGAACTGAAATGAAATTAAACTTTTGACAGTTTACACGGTTACCTATTTTAATGATATGTTCATATTACTTCAAAACTATAAAAGAAGTTACAACTTTTTAAATTGTTAGTAGAGAACTAGAGATACACCTCAGTACTATAAAATCAAAATTTTGATTGAGGTTTAAGATTACTATTGTCGTGAGCAGTGTTTTTAAAACCGGACCGGACCGGACCGGCCGGTCGGACCGGCCGGATCGGGACCCGGTCTCTTGTATTTGGTACCGGTTTGACCGGTTCAACCGGTCCGACCGCCGGTTGAACCGGTCCGACCGCCAAAAAACGCGAACCGGTGCCTCGCCGGTTCAAAGGCCCGGTCCGGGTTTAAAAACGCTGGTCGTGAGAACGTGTGAAACGAAATTGAAAAGAGGGGAGACAAAGAAAAGGATTTGCCACAGACACAGTCACGTAATAAGTTGCAAGAAAACAAAACAGATGGCCTCCTATTGGCCACGTGTCTGATTAGGCTGGAAAAAATGGAGACTAAGCATGTGATTGTAGAAAATTGGCAATACATTGAGAAATGAAAATAGAATTGAACTTCCTCTTTTTGTATATTTGTGTTTAGTCCTTTCAATAATTTAAGGCCATTTATACGATTATAATCATATAGCCCCCACCAATTCACACTGTCTTTTTCCTTTTGAGACATTTTCCATCACGTGATGTTCGTGGTCAGCAGGAATATTGCTGCTTGCTTGTTGCATTATATTTTTGCAATTTTTTGCCATAAATAAATATACTGCACTCCACCTGGATAGCATAAAAGTACAAAAATAAAATCCTGATTTTTCCTTTTTAACGTTTTGAGAACCTAAAAACAACTTCTTGTGAGCAGGGGCTTGTCTAATTATTTTTATGCATTCCTTTTGAAATAACGATATAGTATATACCTTTTGATTTATTTTTCAAAATAGATTCACAAATTTAATTAATATATACATAATCGACAAGGAATGTTTTAAGTCCATGCTAGCTTAATACTTGTTTTGTCATCACCTTATTTCAGCATTTTTTTCCTAGTCATTGTGCTCCATCACTATCTTTTTTTCGTAACTATCTAAATCTTAAAAACTTAGGCAACTAAGATGCGTAACTCACCATCCTCCGCCACCTCCCTTCATCACCACTTTACTGCCACCAACATACCACATCTTAACAACTAGCTGACAAATAACATCTTTTCTTCACCTATCTCACCATCTTTTGCTACCATCACCTTTACCTTTCTGACTAACTAAGCAAGATTTAAGAATTATATAAACCACCCAAGTCATCAATAAGGGGCTCGCCCTCGGCTGCCATCTTCTCCTCTAATTTACTAACATTCTCAACTAAACTTTAGACAAAGAAATACGCACAGACGACTCTCAAAATAAGTAGGCATTTCGGAATCACACAAATTTTTTACATCTCGTGCTCTGCTAATTAACATGCCTCGTGTTCGAGTGTTTTAATCAAATAAGTTCTTTTGTGGTGCAAGACGAATCTCGACCTCGTGTAACGACCCCTAAAACTTCTTGCATCATCATAATATATACAAATGTACATAATTATATATACAGATTTACACATACACATACACGTAGACATATATACATGTATTACATATATTTCTTAAAGACATGGTACAAGTTGGCTAATCCAAGTATAGATATAATCATGTATACCATGTCTATCTTAATTTTCTTTGGTCATTTTTTTCGTAGTTTGTCCTAAGTAGAGAAAGTCGATGTCTCTTATTATTGCATTTTCAAATGTATGTCCAACGTGATTAAATCAGCACAAACATATCTTTTCTATTTTCTCCTCTCAATAGGCAAAATATATGTGTCCCTGCAAATTCAACCTAACATACAATATAAGGTGCTGCTGAACAAAGTTGTGTTTAGAGTCCAACTTTGGAAGTAATATTTATTTTTACCCAAAAGAAAGTACTATTTACATTATAAAATTAAAGTCAAATTGCAAACTACATTCTTTTTTCTCAATACTATCCAAGCTATATATAAAACAATCCCAATAATATCATGAGTCTTGGCTTAAGTTGAATGAAAAGAAAAGAGTTTTTAATCAGTGGTGACAAATCGTCATTTTAATAGTTTCCCAAGTTTAGCTACACGTTACAAAATGAAATATACTTGGTTAGCTTGACAAAAGAAAAAAAAGAAAAAAAAGAAAAAAGAAAAATACTTGGTTAAAAATGAGCCCAACCATTCTACTGTACGAGAACCCCATCACTTCAATGATTTTTGTACTCTTTTGTCAAAGTCAATAATTGTGTGGACCGCGGGCGTCATGCATGACGTACTTCTTTTTGCACGGATCTTGGTATTCTACGTGTGGCCTACGTATGGTACAAGACGAATATCACGTGGTACAAAATCCATTCTATGTGAAAAACATTTCGTGACTATCAAGTATTTCCGTAGAACTTTCAATGTCAAAAAGTAAGATTAGGAAACTTGTTCCCCAAATTTGTAATTTGAAAAGGTTAATTAATAATTAGCAAGTAACATAGTTTTATTCTGCTAGTTTGTTTTCAAGCTCCAATTCACAACCATTGATTGAATACAACATACAAGACAACCAATTTATAATTAAGAAGTATTACCTGTTAAAAAAGATTAAATATTTTTGAAAAACTAATTTGTACCTAAAACAACAAATCTTGAATCTTAAATCAGAAACTTTAGGAAATATGCTGTCAATCAAATAATTATTTTAGAAATAAAAAAAGAATCCGGCTTATGCAACAAAGTAATTTCAATCAATTTTTAAAGGGTTTTATGACTTAATTAGAAAAGAGTGATCCAGCTAATTAAGTCCACATTATTTCATCCAGTGGAATCTCTCAGTTTGAAGGCAGAATTACCATAATAAATGCATATATAATTTCTATCGAAATCCATTTAATATCATCAATATCCATAGTCGTAGGTTATAAATCACTATCATGAAATTCCTTAACTAGGAGGCGTCACTTCATTGAGAAATCCATTTGTTAGCTCGGTGTATAGTCCCAATTGTCACATTTTTTTCGTAAATCTAAATTCTTTAATGTACCTTATGTCATTATTTTTAATCAAATGAAAAAAAATCATCGTTACAAGGTTTACTCACATTTTTGTGTAAAATTGCCCCCTTTAACATTTTCAAGTCCTATTTTTTTCAATTGTAATATATATTATACCAATACCACCGTAAAGTTCTTACACTTTGATATTGATTTTGGTAGAGATGAAATAGAATTGAAAAATGAACTCCACGTAAAACTTTCTTCTGTCTTTATCATGGAGGAATATTCGAACTTTTGAGAATTCGGGATAGACTCCAAACATAATAGTATATATTATTGGAATAACAAACTCTTTTATTCAACCCAAGAAGTATTTACAAACATTCAAAAGCTAAATCATTACTGACCCTTTTGTTATGGATTTTTGTTCTTCCGGGTGATGAAGAAATCGTAAGAGCACGTTCACTTTTTTAAGCCTAATTTTCATACTATCAACTAATTTTATTAATTACACACTTACCCACAAATTCCTATCGACATATCCGAAGACATGTTGGTGAATGACGGAAGGTTTAAGCTTCTCATTGCCTGACATATTCTATGTGGGAAAAAAATTATTTTTTATATTAATGTTTGGCATGATTTTCATTGTTATACTTTAATTTGACACTTATCGATTTGCATATCATAAGTCGAACATTTTTTTCACAATGGATACTTCGTCCATGAAAAAGTACAAGGTGTCATTGGATCTGACACCAACTTTAGAGATTTAGATCAGTTTTTGACCTTACAACTCACCATGTTCTATGTCAATTGCATGTACTTTTTAGACATCGAAGTACCCAATGTAAAAAAAATGTTCAACTTATAGTATGCAAATTGATGTGTACCTAATTAAGGTATGAAAATGAAAATCGCTCTAAATTATGGTATGAAAAATGTTTTCATCTCTATTCTATGTCCTAAAAATAGTAGTTGATAAGTTGGCGCTAGTGATCATAATTTTCCATCTAACATAGAGGAATAATTTTCCATCTAACATAGAGGAAAACTTGGAAGACCAAAATTTACGTTTTTCCCGAAAGTTGTCGTATCATTTGGGTAAAGAAAAACTGAATCTTCCGGGACCATTACAAGAATATTAAAAGAAAAAGTAATATATTTTAGAGGCTTGTGTAATTGAACTTTATTTGTTAGCGGTTGAATTCATTTGTCATATTCGTGGTGATTATAAAATGTGTTTATTTTAAAAAATCTAATAGCGAGCAAAGGGTTTTTACCTGTGTAAAATTTGCGAATTCTCATATTTCATTTTGTTGAACCTATTTGTAGTATTTTGAAAATTGTAAAAATGTTTGAAGATATTGTACATGTAAAGCTTGACTCATCTATTTATTAATTTATATTTTTTTATATTATTTTAGAATTTCGTATAATATTGATTATATCTGTTTATAGCCAACTCTATTTATTTTTTTAGTTGTTAAAACTATTTGTAATAAAACAAAGCCCATATGAGAGTTTTTGTAATTGACGGGTTTGGGTAACTTTTTAATATTTTGAACAAATTCCTGCAACTTTCTCAATTAGGCAGGTTTAACCTACTTTAATTTTCGACAATTACCCCTAAGGAGCCCGTATAATTTCGGCAAGTACTGTGTCTATGAGACTTATTGTGATGAAAATTTATGAAATATGAGATATGTGAAAAACAAATTGCACTGAATCACTGTCAAATCATAACTTGCTAGGGAATTGGTGGACTGGTAATGGTACATCTACTAAAAAACAGGACTAACAATTTACTTAATTAATGGGGCCAACAACAGTTTTTTCAAAGTTCAAACTGTTCATAGAGGTGGATGGCACAATACTCTGGGTGGATACAAATATAGAAATTGCACACTAAAAAATTAATGATGATCAGATGAACAGAAGTCAGAAGCAAATCATATTGTTAAATAAGCTTATCTTTTTTATTTAAAATTCCAAAAACGTTTTCTTAACATCCCCAGAAGATGTGGCATCTTGTTTACCTCACGGGTCTCTATTGTCCTATTCGTATTTTTGAAGACAATATTGAGAACCAAAAAGCCAGGATATAAATATAAAAGTCCACTACATTATTTAATTGTTGGTAAAGATCGTCTAAAAATATTTGAGCATAATGTCACATGTTTGAAATATGGCAATATTATGAATATGGAATGATAGGAACATTAAGACTTTATAAATTCAACAAAATATATTGTTCATCCAGACAGTCTTAACTCAAATGGTCTAATATGAAACTAAAAGATATTTCTCTCGACATAGTCCAAACCAGAGTTTTGTAATATTAAGATCAATTTCGATACAACCATGTTTCATAGTAGGAAAACGATTGGAGTATATAATCGATTATTCGATTGACGTTGTTGCAAGAAACTAAAGATTTATTGATCCAGAGAATGCTGAGACAATTGCAGCTCGATGCTGAGTGGAATTAACTTTCTCTCATGAATGGAAGACAAGCATCATTAGAGAACACTATATGTGAAAGTCATCATGCGATTGAACAAAATAGGCTAAACTTCATAGTAATTGGTTGCAAACTTTTTTTTTGGATAAATAATGGGTTCAATTTTTTACATGATTTTAAAACGCTAGGTCAAAGATTAAAAGTTTTACATGTACAATTTGTACGGCGTAAAGCAAATGAGCTAGCTTATCTCTTAGCAAGAAATGCGAAGGAGATTTAGGTGGATAGACCAATTATTTGTTGTTTCTACTACACGATACTGAAAAAGCTTAATAATTATCTTAACTATTGAAAGAAATTTTTGGTTCTATAAAGAAAGTGTATAGTCCCAATTGATTAAAACCTTTAATGTAATTTTCCAATCAAACACTCTGCTCGGTCGCAAGCGCCATCCCTACGACGTTCATCAGAGACACCTTCGATCAATTTTCGAAATGTCATAAATAACACAAAATAAGTAAATAAAAATTTAATGGAAGCTAATAATATTCGTAATCTAAATTTAAAAACTTCAAAAACCAATGACCTCATGACTCTGAGATGAGATAGGTCAATCCTAAGTAACGTAACTTAGCCTACCACTAGGGAATCTAAAATTAAAACATGAAAAATATATTGATTACGCTAAAGGAGTCAATATGCATAATGCAAAATAATTTTTAATAAAATATAAATTTTGTAAAACAATTTTGTCGGAATATTTTTCAAAAGTAGTTTATGAATCACATATATCAAATCATAACATGTCTTAACTTGAAATCACTATATTGCAAAGCTCCGTCTAGACGTACAATAGAGTTTGCTCCAAACTTGCGTTGAACGTTAAAATCTATACCTATAGTCCGATCCTATCCTGGAGAATTCTAACGATTTCCAAGCCAAACCAAAAATAATAGCCATGAAAGTCGAAAGAGTAAAGCCAAGTCACAAGTGGCTTACACAGCTAATTTTTGTACGACAAAAAGGCAGGTCTTAATACAATGAAGCTCATACGTGGATCATGAATCCGTCCATGCATTTTCAACAAGATAAGACAATTTCACAATATTTGATACGGAAATCAAGTTATTAAGGAATTACTTCAGCATTCCTTGAATTTTTGCAAACAATTATTTTTTGAGTTTTACGCATGTAAATTTTCAGAATAAAATACTTGGATGAATAATTTCTCACTAGAGACAATAAACCAATAACCTTCCTCACTTATAACTTAGAGTATCCTGACCTCCAATATCGAATAAATGGCATAAACTGTTGGAAAACATAACAATAGTTTTTTGGAAATTGATGAATGAGAAATTCATGCAATTTTGAAGTTATAAAATATTGAAAACGTATAGAAAAGTGATCATGTAGAAGAAACTTCTGTTTGATTTAATTATTTACTTACGTACAGGGCTATTAGTAAGTGTTAGGTATTTGATCTCATAAACACGCGCCCCCAGGATTTGCCCATTATGGAATATGAAGCAAAACGAATAAATGTTGACAATAGTAACAACACAAGGATTTACGTGGAAACTCCAAAACCGGAGAAAAATCACAGGGACCAGAGCGGAAATGCACTATATAGAAAATTATTACAACTATATAATTTTCCCTCACCCCAACGACACCTACAAATGTGTCCTTCACGAAGAATAAAGAAAGCCTCACTTGGCTCAAGATCACTGCAAAGCCGCTGAAAAACTGTTTCTGAGGATCGGGCTTCTGCTAAAGGAGATCGAACCTCAATATATTCAACAAGTTCAAAAGAACTCAAGGTGAAGATCATATTGTTCGTCGCGAGCTTCAAGTCAAGTTCAACTTTAATTCAAAGATCAAGCTCAAACGCCATTGAATCGAAGTTCAAATTAAAGCCACGTGGAAGAGATCAAAATCAACTCTACATTGAAGTCTACCAATTTTTCAAGTTCATATGTTTTAGAAAAGAATCAGAGGATTATTGAGATTGTAACCCCATATCTTTTTGAATAAATATAAATTTTATTTGTTCTAACTTTTCCAGTCTTTTATTTTAAGGACTTGAAATTTCATAGCAACAGTCTCAACTATCAACCACCTCTTAAAGAGGTGGTTGATCTGCCAATAACCCACCTCAATTAAGAGGTGGGTATGCCCACAATCTCCACCTTGAAGATTTGATTAGTGAACAATCATATCTTCACACCATCTTCGTCTTGGCCTTTCGCAACCCCACAACGACTCCACCTTGACGATGATCGTCATAGCTTCCGCTATCACTGCAACGCAGCCATAATTCTTCAGAATTGCCATGCTCCACCATAAAAAGCACAACCACTCAGAATAAGACCATTCCAAGCATTTCAAACCATGTCGAAAAATACCCCTGCTGATAATTATGGTGCAACTCCCACTTCTGGACCTCCTGGAAGTCATCAGCCATCGACATAAATTTTCACCACACCTTGCATCAATTCCAGAACAATGCCCGTGTGCAAATCAAGACCCACTAACATTAACATCCTGTATCATGGAAATTTTTAGGGTCTCATGCCATCAGGATGTGCATGTCGCTTACAAGACGGCATCTTCGCAGTAAGCAATGTCAGTGTCACTGTCAGTATTTCCCTGTACTGACCAAGAGCCTCTTACTGAACCAGCTCCCCGATTCGGATAATTTCGTTTTTTGTACCAGGTTGTCCGCACCCCCAACAGGCTTTCTTCCCTGAGTTCCTCTTCCCATCGCCATAAGCAACCATCGCATTATTTTCATGTGAAAAGTCACTCCCACTGAGCCTCCTCTTTCAGAAAGAAGCTTGCTAGTGACATCCGAGAAATTGATTTTTTCCTTCCCATGAATCAAGATCGGTTTCATGTGCTCGTATGATCGTGGAAGAGACCAGATGAGTCTCAAGGCTTGATCCTCCTCATCAATCTAAACTCCAATGGACTCAAGCTCAACAACAATACCGTTAAGAACACTCAGATGATATAAGATACTCGAACCCTCATTTATCCGCAGTGTGTGAGATACTCGAACCCACGTTCATCCGCAGTGTGTGAAACTGCTCCTTCACGTACACTCTATTTGAGACGCCCTTCATCTCGTATAACTCCTCTAGATTTTCCCAGAGTTCCTTCGCCGAAGATATTCCATGCACGTTTGCCAGAACATTTTTTGCTAGGCACAGACGGATTGCACTTGCAGCTCTCAAATCGAGATTTTCCCAATCATCATCACTCATTGCAGCTTTGCCTGTTGCACTAACAAGGGTATCTCTACCCTTCAAAGCCTTGTGTAAGCCTGACTGAATTAACACATCCTACTCGCACTTGTCACAAGCCAAAGTTGATTTTCCCGTCAAACAACTTTACGTCAAATTTAACCATATTCGTTCCTTGCTCCCTAATATTGCACTTGTGAGTTTTGACAAATTTACAGTAGACCAGAATAGTACTCACTAAGTAAGCCCCCGGAGATGCTCAATCTTTCCCAGACAGACTTCAAGGTTCCCAGACCACTGGCGGGGTCACGACGGTCCCACTTATAACCAATTTTCTTTGCAACGAAACCGCCTTAGACAGTACGTGTTCACAACTACTACCACACCAGAGCTCCACCTCAGCAATAACTCCACCTCAACAGGACTCGGGCTCTGATGCCACTGTTAGTGTTTTGATCTCACAAATACGCGCCCCCAGGATTTGCCCATTATGGAATATGAAGCAAAACGAATAAATATTGACAGTAGTAACAACACAAGGATTTACGTGGAAACTCCAAAACCGAAGAAAAACCACGGGGACCAGAGCCGAAATGCACTATATAGAAAATTACTACAACTATATAATTTTCCCTCACCCCAACGACACCCACAAAGCTTTCTCACTAGCACCACTCCCTAACTACACCTCACCCCGTGTATAAACACCTTACAACATGATATAAGAAAAGTAATACTAGGCACTCAAGTTTGGGATGCTTTACATTTGTACTAAACTTTGCTATTTATAGCAAGTATAAATAGCAAGGTTCAAGGGAGGCTCGATTGATCCTCCACCACTCATTTGCCTCAACTATCAACCACCTCTTAAAGAGGTGGTTGATCTGCCAATAACCCTTCTCAATTAAGAGGTGGGTATGCCGACATTAAGTACTAACACAAACATATACAGTACTGCCTTCTGTATTGACCAAGTAAATTCTTAATCCGAAACCAATTAGAATAGGTGATTAATGTGATGAATTTGGCTATATTCAATATTGCATGTTTCTGAAATTTAATTATTTAGCCAACCTTTAGATTTGTTAGTGTTACATATATACATATAGTTAATTGCCAAAATACATATACAGACGCCATATCCTGTTACTTTCTGAAGATTGCAACCTGGCCATCTTAATGCATGCAACGTTGAGATTTTCAAAGCAACATTTCTGCTTTTAATATATTTGCCCAAGAACATATACATATTCCAGATACACGCGCTAATTGAATCTAGTACTTTTAAATTTTAATAGCATATATGTAGAATTGGTCTGTTGTTTGTATAACTTTATGTCCTAATAAAATATTATACCAATTGGTTGACCTTAAGGGATTTGTCTACATCAGGGGCACACCCCCTGATACATATTGCGGGGCCTACATGTTTGTGTCAGGGGGCTGTTGTGCTCCCTGGTGTACCTAAGACTAACCCGACCTTAAGTCTATATAATTGATAGCCTGATCAATTCCTAGGATAAGATTATGGCATTGATGACGAACCCAGTTTCATTAACCGAATTGAATCCTCATGATTCATTTTGACTTTAATTAAACAGATGACTTTCATTTATTATAAGTAGAATTTGCGTACGGACCCTCTGACTAAAACTTTCGGCAATTTAAAGCTCGCAAGTTCTGATTATAACAGTTGACACGTACAATATTTAGAATCCCAGTTTCACTTGATCCTATTGAAAACAAATAAAATTAGACTTAATCATATATGTCAAGCCTTAATTAATTCCAACCTTGTGTTACTTCAACTCCCCAATATCGCCGTTTGCTAATTTTTACATTTATTTTTCCGTAGTGAATGTGTATGAATAAGAAAAATTAATAATCTGAAGATGAAGCAGGTCCGAGTTTACTCTTTAATTCTCCCCTTTGCGTGTACAAATGTGATGGAACGTGTTTGTGAGGTGTATCTATAGGTAGCGTGGAAGAATGAGCAATGGCTGTGTAAAGGGGATACGGTGAATAAGAAACACGTGCCTCTACCATTTATTCTTGATATGTATAGTTTGGGTCTTAATTAAAAATGTAAGATGTTGGACAATTTTGGTGTAATTAAAGTCAAATCTATTCGAAAATAGAATTCAGTTGTCATGTGATTAATTTGACATTGTTTATAAACTTAAATGCAAACAATCTATTTTGAATGATAGGTCAAAAGAAAAAGACAGCGGTGCAACGTTAACTATATTATTGTTAGGGATAATTACGGCTACACCCCCGAGGTTTGGTGTAATTACAGATACCACCCCTGAGGTTTGAGAAATTACAGAGACCACCCCTGAGGTTTGCATCAACCTTACAATAAAGTCCCTCTATTGAATATATGGATGAAAACTTCCAATTTTACCCTTGTTCCATTTCAATTGATATGATACAAAGTTTGAGTAGGTTTTATTATATAAAGTAAATAGTATTTTTTTTTTAAATTCGACAAATACCTTTATAAATATCAACATAAAAATTATATTGTTAAAAGATACTAAAAATAAAAAGTATATTTTTTTAAAAAGAAACACACATCTATTTAATTAATTCATTTATTTAAATTTAGTTATAAATGTTTAAAAAATCATCATATTATTTTAATGTTTACTCATTATAGTTTCTTCTAATAATATAAAACAAAAGAATACAATGTGCTTAGAACTCCTCATTTATCTCAATAAAAAATGCACAAAAGAATGAAGCAAACATAGGTTTCTTGATTTGCAAATTTAATAATATTTTAGTATCAAATTTATTACAAAACTAAAAGAAAAAAGAAAGGAGAAAAAATGAGAGCTCATCAAACCAAAAAGAAAAAATAAAAACCAATTAGCCTTTGGTACTTAATTTAGATTCTCTAACAAAATTAATGAAGGGCATTATTGTCTTTTATATGGCATAAGTTAGTTACAGGGGAGGTGAGTGTAATTTCTCAAACCTCAGGGGTGGTGTCTGTAATTACACCAAACCTCAGGGGGTGTAGCTGTAATTATCACTTATTGTTAATAATGAATAATTCAAAGTGTTATACGTACTTCTAAACTACAATATTGATAAATAATTCAAAATTCGTCTTTGAAGTCTTCAAAGTGCTTTTCTAAAAAAAAAATATTTGTTATATCTAAAATTACGTGTCCTTTTTAAAATAAAAAAAAAAAAACTTGAAATATCACAAAATACGTCTCTTCCAAAATTAAACACATGCCGACTTTTCCTTTTCCACGTGCATGCACTTTTCTTTACATAATTTGTTTAAGAAACAACGACTTTAGTCTTTTCATCTCACTGTTTCGTATATAAAGATATAAAAGAGTATGGGTTTTTTCGCAAAATTAGTCCCTTAACTTTTCCCTTTTACAAATTTCATCCTCTAATTATTTTAATTGCAGAACTTGTCCTCTAACTACGCAACCTTTGCAAATTAAGTCCTCCGATGACTGTAGACGCCGGAGTTAATTAAAAAATAATTTTTTTAATTACATGTCACATTGTCCGAGAGGTTGGTAGGTGGCAAAATCGTTTTTTCTCCCAATTTTTCTCCCGGCTAACAATACTAAAACCCAATACACAACTCTCACGAATACAAACCCACCCAAAAAATGAAGAACCCTAACCCTAATCCACCCAACTGATTTTGATTTCTGCGTAATTGATAGGGATTTTGTGCTATTGTTGTTTGCGTATTGGGTGTTGCATCGCGTAGTGGGTGTTACGTCGGTTCTCGTACCAAATTGGGTGTGTTGAATTAGCAATTAGGTTCTTTGTATTTCATTTGGGTATTTGTTTTCCTGATTCTAATTGTTAAGGAGTACTACAGTACGTAATGTATGTATTATGCTTTTTTTTTTTAGTTTTTAGTTTTAAATTTTTTAAAAACGTTCTTGTGCAACTAACGTTTTCTCTCTCATGTGAGACTAGGGTATAAGGTCTAAAATGGCTCTATTTATGCATTATCTGCTAGTCACTTGACGTTTTCCGGCAAATATTAGAATATTCCGTCGCCGGAGGACTTAAATTGCAAAAGTTGCGTAGTTAGAGGATGTATTCTGCGATTAAAATAATTAGAGGACGAATTTTGCAAAAAGAAAAAGTTAGGGAATTAATTTTGCTAAAAGCCCAAAAAAGTATCTACGAATTCTCCTTACCTTGACGACCGTAGCACAAAAGTGGCACCACAGTCCACATACATATTACTTAAAATACAAATTAATATTCAAAAGACCATCTCAAATAATTTCTTAAGCCTTTTAACCTTATTAGCCTAATAGCTGACGTCATTACACATATCATATACATCTCTATATATTAATTAATTAATTAATAGAGATTCAAAATCAACGAAACACAACACAATTATTATTTTCCCTGACATGTTTGAAGATAATCTTTTTGAGATTCGGGACCAATAGAAATTGAACCAACAGTTTAGGTCAGAAAAGAAATGCGGAATAAATTTGTTCTCTTGTATGCTAAATTCCAATAAAAATTAAAAACTATCGTTTTGTGTCGGGCTCCTCTCCTTCTCTGAAAAATAGGCAAAAAATGCCGACCCTAGCTATCCCTATCGTCACAAAAATTTAAAACGTAACAAAATTGTGACCATTGCCGGCATTGTGTCCATTTATCCTAACAAATCTCTGCATTATTATTACCTCTTCATTAAAAAATATGATTACGTTTATTTTCGTCTCTCCTGCACGTTTTTAAAGAAAAAGACATGTCGTGCTTAACAAAAGTGGTTGAAATTGAAAAGTTTTGATCCCAAGTAAACTGCGTCATTATTTTATGATCTGTACGTACTACCATTTCATCTTTATAAAATAAACATTAAGTACATATATTTGCATGTCAATTGTGTTAAATTCCGTAACTTATTTTTCAGTTTCTATGTCTTTCTTAGCCTAGCTATTAAAATGTGTGACATGTTCCCTAACGTATGCTAAATTGTGCTGTGCGGATTGTCTCGTACTGTCAAATCTAATGGATGAAAATAGAGACACGTTTTAAAATAAATTGTTGATCAATCACTCATGGAGCAGGTGGACATAGGTTATGAGAAATTATTTGGTGCAACAACTGCACGATGAGATGGTGCAGCAATTCGATTATTAGTATAAATGCATTGTGATGAAGTGGTGATGAGGTAGTGCAACAATTCAATTTTTGCTATACCACGTCACTGTCCATACGGCTACACCTAATAATTTTTCATAGAGTAGGGGATTTGATGCTATTAACAAATAATTAATGTAATTATTAGAAAGAAAAGTATGTAGGCCGTTGATTTGTGCGGTCAATGATGTTTGTTCGTTACATAGAAACTAGAAAAGATATAGTAAGTCTCATCATCATCGGCTATTGATTACTTGCGCATCATGCATTGAATCTTGTTTTTCCACTTGTCTCACTTTCATTATAAAAACACCATATATATTTCAATTTGGAAAAATGGAAGTGGAGAGCATATAAGGTAGAAAACAGCTAATTCACTTCTCCTTCGTTAAATTCCTACTAAGTCCAGTCAATCATTAGGTAATTAATAAATACTTAATAATTTTTTCAACTCATCACCTCCTCCTTGATTCTTCGTGCATGGTGCTTATTCTTTTTCTTACATAAACTCTGCAGGTTCGTTACTAAAACTTCTAAAAAGTTGTTCTACTTTTTCCATAATCTTTCTGCATATTTTTTTAATAGTTAGATGTGTGGAACAAAACCCATTTACGCCATAGATTTTTGCTACAGTTTTTTCTCTCTTTTTGTCTTTTTTAAAGAATCGCTTTCTCGTGATATCATCTTCTTTAAGACTTTTCAGCCTCATTAGTATAACTTCTTGGCTAATTGCTTTTGTGGGATTTTCTGAAAAAATTGTTTCTTATTGTTGTTGTTGTGTTGTTGTTGTTGGTGTTGGTGTTATTTTTCAAAACTTTCAATCAGAACTGATCTTATTCAGATTCTGTAAGTATCTTCTCTTACAATATTAACTATTTTAGTACTTCACAGCTTTAACCTTTCAACTCACGTACTTGTTTTTGCACCATTTTAATGTATGATATATTATTCTGATTTTTAACGTTGCAGGTAACTTAAATTATTGATAGGGGTGCTTGTCTTTTTTCACAGTTTTAGTTCATGCTAACCTGTCGTCGTTCGATGTAAACAATATTATTACAAAAACCATTTTCACATCACTCATTTATTTTTCAATTTTTGTTTTTGTTTTTTACAGGGCAAGAAGATGAAATCTTAAATCTTGTAAAAAAGCTTGACATTTATCAGCAAACATGTCATCTTCTTGGCTCACTTCACTCTCTTGCTCCACCCCTGTGGTGCAATCATCAGGCGACACTTCTGTGTTTCAATGGCTGAGATTCATTCTCCTATCTCCATGTCCTCAAAGGCTACTTCTATCCTCTGTCAACATTCTGTTCTTGGTTTTGTTGCTTGGATTTGCCATCCATAAGCTGTGTTCAAGATTCTATTCGACTGGCCATTCGGGTTCTGAGATTCATAAGCCTTTCATTGGTAACAAGAGGGCTCAAGTTAAAACTGACTCATGGTTTAAGCTTACTCTTGTTGTAACATCAGTTTTATCACTCATATCAACTGTTTTGTGCGTTTTGGCTTTTGTTGGAGGTGGTGAGTCTACATGGAAAACTGCTGATGGTTTGTATTGGTTGTTTCAAGCAATTACTCATGCAGTAGTTGCTGTGTTGGTTGTTCATGAGAAGAGGTTTAGAGCCGCGGCTCATCCGGTGTCGGTTCGAGTGTATTGGATTGTGGAGTGTGTTGTTCTAGCTCTGTTCTTTGGGTCAGGACTGGTGAGATTGATATCTTTCCAAGAAACTGGTTCTGGGTTGAGGTTGGATGATATAGGTTCAATTGTTGTTTTCGTTTTTTCAGCTGTTCTTTTTGTTGTTGGGATTAAAGGGTCAACTGGGATTACAGTGTTGGAGGATTCTGAAACAGTTATGGATCAAGATACCATATATGAGCCCCTTTTGGATAAATCCCATGTGACTGGATATGCATCCGGTTCGATTATTTCTAAAGCATTTTGGCTTTGGATGAACCCCCTTTTGAAGAAAGGTTATGAATCGCCTCTTAAGATTGATGATGTCCCTTCCCTTTCACCAGAACACAAGGCTGAACGAATGTCTAAACTTTTCGAAACAAACTGGCCTAAACCTGATGAGAACTCGAAGCATCCTGTAGTGAGAACGTTAGTTCGGTGCTTTTGGAAACAGCTTGGTTTTACTGCTTTTCTTGCAGTCTTAAGGCTTTGCGTCTTGTACGTTGGCCCTACGCTCATTCAACGGTTTGTTGATTACACTTCAGGAAAGAGGACTTCTTTATATGAAGGATACTACCTTGTAATGATTCTTTTAGTCGCTAAGTTCTTTGAAGTTTTTTGCTCGCACCAATTCAATTTCCATACCCAAAAACTCGGAATGCTTATTCGTTCCACGCTCATTACTTCTTTATATAAGAAGGGATTGAGGTTATCTGGCTCAGCCCGACAAGCCCATGGAGTTGGACAAATTGTTAACTATATGGCGGTGGACGCTCAACAACTTTCTGACATGATGTTGCAGCTACACTTTTTGTGGCTTATGCCAGTGCAGATTCTCGTGGCTTTAGTCATCCTTTATCAGTACCTTGGCACTTCAACATTTGCTGCACTCCTTGGACTCGTCTTGGTAATCCTCTTTGTATTATTCCGCACGAAAAAGAACAACAGCTACCAGTTTAACATTATGAAGAATCGTGATTCCCGAATGAAAGCAACGAATGAGATGTTGAATTATATGCGAGTGATTAAATTCCAGGCGTGGGAAGAACAGTTCAACAAGAGAATTCAGTCGTTTCGTGAAACTGAATATGCGTGGTTATCGAAGTTTATGTATTCCGTGTCTGCAAATATCATTGTTCTGTGGAGCACGCCTCCTCTTATCGCCACACTTACATTTGGAAGTGCCATATTGTTTGGGGTTCCACTTTCTGTTGGTACTGTCTTTACCACAACGTCACTGTTGAGAATGTTGCAGGAACCCATTAGGACATTTCCTCAGTCGATGATCTCACTTTCACAGGCGATAATTTCCCTTGAACGGCTGGATAGATTCATGACTAGTAAGGAGTTGGTGGATAAGTCGGTGGAGAGAGTTGAAGGTTGTACAGGTGACATTGCTGTGGAAGTAAAAGACGGGGCATTTAGCTGGGACGACGAAAATGGGGAGGAGGTAGTAAAAAGTTTGAATTTTGAGATAAAGAAAGGGGAACTTGCGGCAGTAGTTGGTACGGTAGGATCAGGTAAGTCTTCCCTCTTGGCGGCAATTCTTGGCGAGATGAACAAATTATCAGGAAAGGTACAGTCTTTTTCATGCTCAACACTTGCTATAACTTACAACTCTTTGAGCTTCATCACTTTATTTATCCTAGGATATGTTCATGAACTCTTTTCAGATGTGATGTGGTTTGAGTGGACCATGATGCACAAATTTGTTATTTCATTGGCACAGCTTAAGGAATTCTTGCTTTCATTGTCTCTTCATTATCAACATGTTCACTTTTTCTGGAACTTTTGTTTCTATATGCTACACTTTTTCACTTTTATTAAGTTCTTGTCCTTACAGGTTCCCACAATTTGGTTTCAGCCACATCTTGTCTCTGTTATTACATTTTTTCATTTTTTTCTTTCTTTCTGGAAAGTCACTTATTTGTCCTTTTTCAGGTGTCGTTTTTCATATATGCTTCATTCATACTATTTCATAATTCCATTCATATTAAAACTTGAATAATCATGCAATCCTTTAAGAATATTGTTTCCCATATAACAGATCAGAGTATGCGGTAGCACTGCCTATGTTGCTCAAACGTCATGGATCCAGAACGGGACTATACAGGAAAACATACTATTTGGTTTATCTCTAAATGGAGAAAAATACAAGGAGGCTATCAGGGTATGCTGCTTGGAGAAAGACTTGGAAATGATGGAGTTTGGAGACCAAACTGAAATTGGAGAGCGCGGTATCAACTTGAGCGGTGGCCAGAAGCAAAGAATTCAACTTGCAAGAGCTGTTTATCAGGATTGTGATATTTATCTACTTGATGATGTGTTTAGCGCCGTTGATGCTCACACCGGGTCAGAAATATTCAAGGTAATAGCTGTTTTACCAAATTATTAAGGGGTTATCTATATTAACAAGATACATCAAACAAGTCAAAAAAGTTTTATTCAAATCTAGTCCAATTTAGTAACTCTTTGTAATCGGCTTTTATCTTTCATATGAATTTTCAGTTCAATGCCTAATCCATTATCTGGTATCCTACTAAGGGCTTATATAATTGCTATCTTTCAGGAATGTGTCAGAGGAGTTCTTAGGGACAAGACCATTATACTTGTTACCCACCAAGTTGACTTCTTGCATAACGTCGATCAAATCCTAGTACGTAATAACCATTTTTACATCGAAACTTTTCCATTTTATTGGAGAAATTATGCATTTTCTGCATTTTCAAAATTGTATTCTTGACTGTGGTTTCTTCAAACTAGGTTATGAGAGAAGGGATGATTGTGCAATCAGGGAGGTACAACCACCTAATGGAATCCGGCATGGATTTCAAAGCTTTAGTAACCGCACATGACGCCTCTATGGAGCTAGTAGATGTGGAAACAAATGAAGAAAACAAAAGTTCCCCTACATTATCTACTCAAAAATCTTTCAAACTTGGTGAAGAAAATGGTGAAAATAATACTCAAGGACAATCTGAGTCTAATCAGGGAAGTTCGAAGCTTATTAAAGAAGAAGAAAGGGAAACTGGGAAAGTTAGCTTAAATGTATACAAATTATATTGCACGGAGTCGTTTGGATGGACAGGAGTAGTGGCAGTTTTGGTGTTATCTCTTGTCTGGCAAGGGTCTCTAATGGCGAGTGACTATTGGTTGGCATATGAAACTGCAGAAAAGCGCGCTTCATCATTCAATCCTTCTTGGTTCATTGAAGTATATGCTATTCTTGCTGTAGTTGCTTTGGTTCTGGTTCTTTTGAGAAGCGTTTTGGCTGCAGTAATGGGATTAAAGACCTCGCAGATTTTCTTCGGACAAATTCTTCATAGCATCCTACATGCTCCCATGTCGTTCTTTGATACTACACCATCTGGACGGATTCTGACTCGGGTAGGCACCGACAAACCAGACGTTTACAACATTTTCTAAAATTAGAGCACTTCATGATATTTGCTAGAGCAAAAACTTACCAAAATATTTTCTTTACGTCTATTTGTGCAGGCATCCACTGACCAGACCAACGTCGATATTTTAATTCCTTTCTTCATGAGTATTACGGTTTCAATGTATATTACGCTTCTGAGTATCATCATAATAACTTGTCAATATGCTTGGCCAACAGTAATCCTTTTGATTCCTCTTGCTTGGCTGAATTTCTGGTACCGGGTATGGCCCTTTCTCCTATTGTCTAATATTCTTGTTAATATCTATCAGATAACTGTAATTGATACCGAAAAATGCTGATATGTAAGATTACTTGTCACATTGTTATAAAGCATAAATCAATTATCCTATCAGAGAACTGAAGTTTTACCTGACATTTTTAACTGGTTTTCAGGGGTATTATCTTAGTACGTCCAGGGAATTGACACGATTAGATTCCATCACAAAGGCACCCGTCATTCATCACTTCTCTGAGAGCATTACAGGGGTTATGACTATCCGTTGTTTCAGGAAGCAGGAAAGGTTTTGCCAAGAGAATATTAATCGCGTGAATGCAAATATTCGCATGGATTTCCACAATAATGGATCCAACGAGTGGTTGGGATTCCGTCTGGAACTAATTGGAAGCTTCATCCTCTGCATATCTGCGATGTTTATGATAGTTTTGCCTAGCAGTATCATAAAGCCAGGTTTGTTACTTCACCTCATTTCTCCGCAATGATACTTGGAAGAATTACACTCGTTCACGACTGTATTAATGACCACATTATTATTCATATCTTTTAACATTTTCATAGAAATGCAATTCTTCAAGCTATGTTTCTATCTGTTAAACATGTCCGGACTTTGACATAATTAGCTTGACCTTTGCAGAAAATGTTGGTTTATCTCTCTCGTATGGATTGTCCCTGAATGCCGTGCTGTACTTTGCTGTATACATGAGTTGCTTTTTGGAGAATAAGATGGTTTCAGTTGAGAGGATAAAACAATTCACCGTCATACCATCAGAAGCAGAATGGAGGAGAAAAGATTTTCTTCCTCCAACTAATTGGCCAACACATGGCAATGTTGAACTCATAAACGTGCAGGTGAATAAACTCTATCAATAAGCTGTCATTTTTGCTACAGACACACTTGAACATAATATATCGATATATCTGGAAAGGAAAATATGTTTAAAAGTTATTATAAGATAACAAAAAAGACATCTTCTGTCAAGATTACCGGTATCTTGAATAGACTGATCAATGTAGTTTCTGAATGAACAGGTAAAGTACCGTCCAGATACGCCGTTAGTTCTGAAAGGGATTAGTCTGAGCATAACTGGGGGAGAGAAGGTTGGTGTTGTCGGTCGTACGGGCGGAGGGAAATCGACACTGATCCAGGTTTTGTTTAGATTGGTGGAGCCTTCAGGAGGTAAAATAATAATTGATGGCATCGATATCTCGGCTCTGGGACTTCATGATCTCAGGTCTCGTTTTGGAATCATTCCTCAAGAGCCAGTCCTTTTTGAAGGAACTGTGAGAAGTAATATTGATCCTACTGGGTTGTATTCAGATGATGAAATTTGGAAGGTAAAGATAGTTCTCCTAATCTTTTAGCTCTTACTACATTCCTTGATATTCAAATACATGTTACATATAACTCATTTGAGGTATGATTCAGAAAGTTTGAAAACAATACGACCAGACCCCTTAAATTTCCATGTTTTAAGCTTTTGATATGTGTGGAGATTACGACACACTTCTTTTACTTACGTTTCTTTTACTCGTTTGTGTTGGTCATCTGTAGTCTCTGATTGAAGTATCATTCTATGGAGCCTCGTTTGTGTTTGTCATCTGTAGTCTCTAATCTATAAACTGTCATTCTATAGAGCCTTGAACGATGCCAGCTTAAGGAAGTGGTTTCTGAAAAACCGGGCAAGCTTGATGCTGCAGGTACGTTATTTTCTTATCCATAACTCAACTCCTGATTGCTTATATAGAAAATAGTAAACAGGAGAAACACCAAACAAAAATTCTAATCAACATTTTATTATTTTCTTAGTTCTTGATAACGGCGACAACTGGAGTGTTGGGCAGAGGCAACTCCTATGTTTAGGACGAGTGATGCTCAAGAAAAGCCGGCTTCTGTTCATGGATGAAGCAACTGCCTCAGTTGATTCACATACAGACGGAGTGATACAAAAAATCATCCGTGAGGACTTTGCATCATGCACTATTATAAGCATTGCACACAGAATACCAACGGTGATGGACTGCGACAGAGTTTTGGTCATAGATGCAGGTTTGTGCTCAATTCCTTGGCCTTTTATTTGATCTCTATGCAGTTTAGAGATATCAAAACTTATTGTGGTTCATTCATGTCCAAAACAGGAAAGGCAAAAGAATTTGACAAACCATCTCGATTGCTGGAGAGGCCATCACTTTTCGGTGCTTTGGTTCAGGAGTATGCTAACCGATCGTCAGAACTTTGAGCAGGAAACTTGTAATCCTAGGTAACATGCATTTTATCCAGCAGTATGTGAAGATGGAACATATAAAAGAGATGTTAAGAGCTGGAATAACAAGTGGCTAAGTGGCTTGATAATGTTTATAGCATCCAGAAAGAGCAGGGCGAGGTGCAGTTTGTAATGTGCTTCACAAAAGTGAAAATAAGCCACGAGAGAAGTATGTAGATTTCAATAATGTAGTACTGATAATTCAACAACATTTGCCAATGTCTAAGTCGATTTATACATTAATTAAGCCTTGTATTATTGAGTTCTGTTGCATTTTCAATAGTAGGTGAATTTTCTGTAGCATGCAAGAATGATCACTCTGAAGAAGTGCATTAACCTTTAACTTTGAGAACTAGTACATTAACATGCATTGGAAAGGTAAAACACAACAATTTTGCAGCAAATGATAACTCACACAGTTTTATTACAAAAGCACCATATTGGTGTAACTAACTCTGAAAAACTTTGCAAAACAACACAACTCAATGATAGTTGTAACCACTGGAAAGACGCACATGACGAATTTAGTGCTCAGATGCCCGTAAAGAGCCGGCACTGCGATTCCCAATGCTCCTTTGCCTGTTTAATCCTCTCTACCTTTTCAGTTTTACGCCGCTCCTCCCAATACTCGGGACAACTGGTAAAAAAATATTTTGGAGAGTTAAGAGGTAAAGAACTGAAAACCTCGAAATGCATTGCTTCAGACATAAGGTTTACCTTCGGCCTAATAGAATATGTAGCTCTTCCAAATGCACAGCAGCTTCATATACTCCTTCCTGGCATCAATTTCAAACGATTTTATCAGTATGAATTAGGTTTTTCAAGAAGATCTCCACACAACATTATGATGTTACTGGTGGAAGTAAGGATTTCAGATATTGGAGAAATTACAATACCTCTCGGCATATTGGGCACTTCTGATTTGTGCTTGCTGCCTTCAGTCCATCCACTATGGTCACTGAACCAGCCTTGCATGCACACATGTAGCAGAATATATGTCCACAACCAAGTGAAACCGGATCAAATAATGTCTCCTGAAAAAGATACTCATGGTTTAGCTGGCTGTCGAAAATTTGAGTAAGAAACAAGATATCACTCAGCGGTGGTACAGAAGAATGTAAGAATAAAAAAACGACTTCTGTGTGAATGTTCTGCTAACAAGATCCAAGATAACATTAAAGACTCAAACTCCCTTCCTCAGAACTACCTAAGAAGGAAAAATGAAGTACATATTTTACTCTTGCCCCAGAAGAGCCCTACCTATATATATATGTGTGAGATTAAAGCATAAAATTGTTACTTTAGTCCATAAAAAAGTTTTTATGGACCATCTGTGTAACCCGAAAAAAGATCCACTTGAGTGACTAATGTAACAACCAACAGATATTCATTTTCTTTACAACAAAGCTCAAAACCCAAATGGACAGGTTGTATTCGGAGGGCAAGATTCAGGCACTCACCAAGCATATAGAACAGGTCAAGTCAACGTCAAGCTTGACTGAATCAAAGAGCTCACAAGAAAGAGACGGTTTTTCATCATTGAAAATGAGAGAGCAACCGTCGAAAAGCGCGGGAGCATTTTCTGAATTGACTTTGGACTCTTTCAAGTTTATGTGAAAAGCCATAAGTTCACAGAGCCATGGTGATTGAAGGATCTCAATGTGCATGGTTTGGACCTGGGACTTGAAAGCTTGGCCTTGCGTAGAGTAGTGAACCTGCAATTGAAATTATGAAATCATTAGATCAAAATACATAGAGAATACATGAAGTACATTCAGCTTCGCTTAGGCGAATACCTTATCGTATTTCTTCAGTATTTTACGCATGGCAATCGCATTAATGATGGCATACGTTACTAGATCCCTGCCTTCCTGGACCAACGCGACGTGATTTCCTTGTAACTTGTCTTTCAACCAAATAAAGCATTTGCTGAAACCAGATGCTAGGTGTAGATCAAGCAGTTTCTGTGCTCTTTCATTGAAGAATCCAACAACTGCAGACATCTCCTTAAGGAGCGACGGGAAAAATGTCCCATCACAGACTACAGAGCACATTGAATTGAGTCAGAATAATGAGGAAGACTATGTAAATAACAAAACACCACTTAGAGTACATACAAACACCTCAAGTATCAATCTAGATGTTAGTTCAAAAGACTTACATATAACAATAATGAAATATGGCCTATTAGAAACTAAACATGGATGCCGAAAAAGTCCATTATCTTAAACTTTAGGGATAAATTAATTTAACACCCATGAGGCTTGACCCCAATTACAGAAATCACCTACTGATAATTACTTACGCGAACACCCCTTCAAATTTAATAAAACAAAAGAATGGCTGCAGAGTATATATGTTGCGAAAATCGCTCCTATAAATAACTTTCTGATAATGAAATTGCATGATTGATCAGCAAATATGCCTTGATACCATTACAAGTTTAACCTTCTTTTCATTTTCTTTTGAATGAGTAATACAAAACTCTCTACTTTTAACCTACCTCAAGATACTTGAGATCATACAGTAACATCAAACTCTTTAATTTTATAACCTCCTTGTATTTAAAGAAATTAGGCAGCTATAGTGCACACTATTTAAAAACATAAAAACAAAATCCACCAAGATTCTCTGGAACACCAAAACATCAACTCATACGCACGTCAAAAATTACTAAATCACAAAAAGTTTGAATCTTTACCAAAATCCAAAATCCAGAATCAGAAACAATGACAAATTAACCCATAAATGAATTATTAAAAGACTACACAAAAGCATAAAAAAAAGTTCAAGATTATGAGACATGAATATAAAGTACCAGAACAATGCTGTGGACAAGTGGATGATGCATCATGAAGAATCATCTCATTGCCACTCTGATTTTGAAGAACATTAGCAGACGAATGATGAGGATGATGTTTTCTGCACCTTTTCAATATTTTCTTGAGCTTCTTGAATCCCACACCGGGTAATTTCTTTTGACCCTGTCCCTGCATGAACTCCTCATATTTCTTGCAAAACTTCATTTTTAAATCTTGATCACATAACAATAACAATAATAATACTAAAGATCCCTTTAAGTTTTTCTCGATAAGACAAAATGAACAAGTGTCCGTGTAGATTTTTAACTCTGTATATATTTATCTCTATCAACAAAACAACGGATTTATTTTCCGTTTTTAAGCAGATGACGTATATATAGATATAGACAAAACGTGAAAAAGTCAATTTTTGTTGTGGGAAACTGAAAGCAAGAATACCGTGGGTACAGCTACCATTTTTTAACTTTTTCTTTATATATTTACTTAATGAGATAAAGATCCAATCTTTTGAAAGTCTTCGCTTGGGAAATTGACAATATTGGTTATTAAATATTAATATTTGCTTATTTTGTATGTGGCTATTTGTCATTGGGACGGGATTATGGAACTAATTCAAATCTAATTGCAATAGGCCTTTGTTTATTATTTATATTAAATGCAAATATTTGTTTTATTGTAAGATTTTTTTTTTAAAAATAACCACTTGTATTGGTAATCTGGTAGCTTACTGTCCTCTTTGTCCTTTTCCATACATTTTTTGTTTGAAATGACTAATAAGATATCTAAACCAGTCCGCGTGTGGACTGACCTGATCTACGTACCCTAATCTGTCCCACGACCCCTCTATCTCCATTCCCCGACTCCAAGGTAAGAAGGTAATTATAGTACTCTCCGTAAGCTAACTCCCTCGACCCCCGCGTTGGACAAACGAGGGAGGGGGTCGTATCTTTCACATGCAGAAACATTGCTTGGCCGCTAAGCTAAAAACCACCGTTCCATCTGGCCAATCAGCGCCACTCGCTACCCTAAGCCTCTACTTCACCATCCACTATCTGAATGCGTTGTCACACGCCCAAGCTTCGACCGCCCTCTTTTCCCAATGTAGAGGCGAGGATACGAGGGTGAACGGAGCACCGCGTGCACCAAGGGTCACATGCAGGCACCACGTGCCCTAGCACCGTCGAATCAACATGCACGCCAACACATGCCCCATGGCAAATTACACCTATACCCTAAATTCGCCCTATAAAAATGAAGGAGGGTTCATCATAAAAATATGACAGACAGGCAGCTGAAGGAGTAAAGAAGAGAGATCTAGAGAGAGAGCGAGATAGGCATCTCTCCGAGCCTAGCACGTCAGAGGAGGCGCGAAGAACAATTCGAAGGAAGCCCCAGTGTCCATCCGACCCAACGAAGAACTAATGAAATCACGTCAACAAGCTCTCAACACTCCCCTCCAGAGCTTATCAGGTCCAGAGCCATCCCAAGTCGAGATTTGACGTTTGAACATGAATTGGTGACGCCGCTAGGATCCTTCCGGAAATTCAAGGTGTCATCAATTATTATTATTATGCATAAAACAGCAAAATTTGTTGCCAAAATACGTTCATTCCACGAAGCCAAACGTGTAACACTGCTCATGTGTTGCACTTGGGCCTTAATTCCTTAACATGGTCCATTGAACTGTGCCAAGTAAGGTGTGAGTGTGACATGACTCATGTGTTGCCCCTTGAGATGGTTCCTTTGGTTGTGTTAAGCTCAGTGCATATAAAAAATGTCAATTTCACAATTAATTAAATTTAATAGACGCTGATGTTTTGATGTCCGCAAAGGATACACCCTTAATTCAGATACATCCTTAATCAAGTTCAAAGAAATCGACGTTTAATTAAATTAATGCTAAAAACAGTGAAAACAAATGAACTTAATGATTCATTGGTTAGTGCGGTAGCTGAAAATCACTATGCAAAATAGTGAAAGGCCACTACCAACAAATATTCAGACTTCATCATTGTTGTCCTCTAGTGCCGAAGAATCAATGTCCCTCCACTAAAATTCTGATAAAGTATCATCGTGCACTCTTCTATGAAAGTAAACGTGTTAAATTAAATTAAATATTTCATACTAGTTTTAAATTAAATTGAAGAAGTTTGAAAAAATGTAATCTAAAAACTCATGAAACATTACCATAAGTGAAAGATTACGTGAGAATATTTTTTTCCAAAATTGTTACTCTTTTAACATGACTTAAGTCTTTCAGCAATAGAGACTTATTAAGCAAACACCAATATGGTTTAACTTTTAATCAAGTACACAGATTTCAATATATGTATTTTGGAAGATTACCAATACCAATATGGTTTATGTTAAACGTGTGTAAGTAATTTTATAGTTTAAAACACAAATTTTATGTAGCAATATTTTAAATAACGCGACAACATATGAAAGTCTAAAAACCTAATACCGATAAAAGGCACACACGGCACTTGGTAGTCTTCTGAATTCTAATGAATAAAAGAAACAGAAGTGATAAGGTAAAATTTAATTATAAATAAAGAGCGTATGATGAAAACCCATGAGAATGGAACGAATGGGCCACTATGTTTTGTCTGGTACTCGAGTACTAACACATAGCAGACTATAAAGAACGATCCTCGTTCTGCTCTTTTTTCTTTTGGTAATTTCCTCGTTCTGCTCTAAATTTCAACTAAAAACACCAATTGAATATTTAATTTTAAGTGGTGACGGTATTGCAAGAACAAGTATTGTTGTTAGAGTAATTTTTCTGAACTATAATTTTTCATCCTCAATCAAAATTATAAGAAGTAAACTGCCTAAGTTTCTTTAATAATGAATACACTATTCTTTATTAATTATTTACATCTAAACCATAAATATTCTCTATCAAAAATACAAGATTGATTTATGCATTGGAACAAATTGGTAATTTAGCCAATTAAAAAATCACAAGAAATTGGGTTAATAATACGCGTCAATCTTCCACACAAGCCCAGTTATCTGCTGATTGTCCAGTGGGCTCAGCAAGACCAGTGCATATCAGGCTCGTGCCATATTAGGCCGACGAGTTTACTGCATAAGTGGCTTAAGCCCAGTTTTCAGTATTAATATTTATGTAAGAATGTTATTAGTATATTCTTATCAAATAGTATTGGATAAGATATGAGTCTATGACTTAGCAATTTTATTTTCAGAATTACCAAAAAAGAAAAAAGCAATTTTATTTTCAGGTTGATGTGTTATTAATATGTAATGAACGTCCACGTCCATCTTAGGCTAATGAATGAAGCTTTTGCTATTATTCATCCTTTTCTAATTTCCTCTTCTAATTAGCTCAAAATCGAAACAACGTAACCCCTCAATGGTGCTTTCATCCAAGATTTTGCTATTATTCTTTCTTCTAATGTTTCTAATTTCCCCTAAGGAGTTTCATAACTCGAAATAGGAACTAATCACTATCAATGGTGCTTTCAAATTAACAGAATCATGCTTCCAGAGTGTTCGTAACAAAATCAAGTGTTGAAGAATTCCAAACAAATTAAACTTCTAAGCACGTATTATTTAGGGATAATTACAGTTACACCCCCTGAGGTTTGGTGTAATTACAGATACCTCCCATGTGGTTTGAGAAATTACAATGACCTCCCATGAGATTTGAAACCTTAGACATACCTCCCCTCTACAACTTAAGGGTTGTTTGGGGTGTAACTTAGGATATCAATGTGCTTATTATATTTAGACCCCTAAAGTTCAGGATAATTATAAAAATAATCTTTGATGTTTGAAAATTAAAAAGAAATACTCCAAATAATTTTAGAAACTACTATATTATTAGCTAAAAATATAAAAAATGGTTAAATTAAAATTTTAAATTTGAGAATAAGTTAAAATATAATCCAAAATATATTTTTGAATCAAAACATTTAACTTTTAATAATAAAAAAACAATTCACACAAACTTCGTTCAAACACAACTAAATACTCATCTTTGTGCGCTTTTTCTCATTGCAATTGTAACCTAACAAATATTTTTGCAATAGAAGAAGATAGCACAATGAAAATTGGTCTCAAATATTGAAAGAAGAAGAATACCCCAAAAAATAGAAGCTGCAAAAAAGGCAGTGCACTTAGGTTGCTTGTTTCGTCAAAAAAGTTCAACAAAACTTGCTATCTAGAACTAGTGACCACGTCCAATCCTAGAATAATAATTTCCTTGTCACTGTTGCTTGTAATTTTATCATCATTCGTCATTTCTTAAAATGGGATTTGAAAATCTTAATTATTTATGTTATTTTTGTTTATTTTCATTGAGAATGATAGTTTTTACAACTGAGTTTTCTATTTCTTGTCTTTTTTTTTTTTCTTCTGAAGATTGCATAGACATGTTATTCTTTTACCAAATGCTTCGTCTTTTTATTGCGATAAGCCGAAAATTCTTTGATCGATAGTAATAGTATTTAATATGGAACTGTGATGAAAAAACGTAAAAAAAAATAAAAATAACAAACAAAAACAAGAAATTGAATTTAAATATTTTTATATTTTTGGTTAGTCATATAGTAGTTTATGAAATTATTTGGAGTATTTCTTTTTAATTTTCAAACATCAAAGATTATTTTTATAATTATCCTAAACTTTAGGGGTCTAAATATAATAAACATATTGATATCCTAAGTTACACCCCAAACAACCCTTAAGTTGTAGAGGGGAGGTATGTGTAAGGTTTCAAACCTCAAGGGAGGTCATTGTAATTTCTCAAACCACAGGGGAGGTATCTGTAATTACACCAAACCTCAGGGGGTGTAGCTGTACTTATCCCTGTTATTTATCATTTTGAGGCGATTCATCATTGTATTAATTTAAGCCTCATCTTTCTTACAAGTGATATATTTATTTTCTAGCATGCATAAACTTTCGGTTCCCTCTTGAGATAGTTTGAACTTTACAAGTCCACAGGTTCTCTTACTATGAATGTTTTCCCATCCACCTTCTTTCTTTCTTTTTTTGCGCGCTTTGTAGAATTCTTTGCAATTCGTAGTTTTCATATTTAAATATTGGCGGTATGGGGCCTAATGTACCCATGTGTAGTACAATATTTGACAATATTCACTACTTAATTTGATGTCTCTAGTGAACTTCTAAAAAGACTTTTATAATCCTTAACTACTTTTTTTGTGACACTATGTCATCAATTGTTTGATATACAAGTACAACGTTGACACTCTGATACAAGTTGGATATCTCTTTTTCTTTCATTACTTGATCAATGGACTAGTATTTATGGCGATCTTCAGCATAAAATAGTTATTACAGTGCATTTATCTTATACTGAATTCACCAAAACTTGCATTCTATTTCCTTGATCAATTTCGTTACTGATTTACTGAACTTCCCTTCAATTTTTTTTTTCTAGATTTATCTATCATCTTCCTCCACATTTTTATTGATGTTTCTGCTATCACATCTAAACTCGTAACTTCAAATCATGGCTTAGTTATGTCCATGTTATTTGTCAACTGATTTAGATAGTCCTTGATTATATCATTTTCATCAGGTTGGACTTGAACAAATTTACTTTTGATTGTTCCTCACACCTATGATCGCATCATGAATCCCTTAATTGTTCCTACTACATGATCATTCCTGTTGTAATGTCTGATTTAACCCTCATATTATTTATCGTTGAAGATCCATTTTGTCTTCTAATATCACCATCTTCTACCTCTTTATATGTAAGTTGCTCTAAAGAGTTCATTTTCCTACTTTTATAACCACTTGGGGTACTAGTACATTAACTTATTCTGTGTAATGGTCTAAGTCTTGACTTTAGAATGGGTTAGAACACGAAATTAATGTCTACTTTAAATATGTTAGTGGATTTCATCTTGTGGTGTGATATACTAATGTTCACGTGAGTGAAAACATTAATTCTGTGCGTTGTATCACTTTTCAGTTTATGTGTCATTATGCACGTCATACTACAGTTCATGCTTTATATGTTTCACTAAGATATATACTGTTTTCTTTTTAAAGAGAAGAGAATTGTGTGTACTTTAACACCATAAAATATGAATTACCAAATTGACTTGTTGACTTCTTTGTGAATTAAGAATTTAATTTGAGGACCAAATTTCTTTAAAAGGGGTTGGTTGTAACATTCTACGTTTTTTTTTTCTTTCATGTTTGATCTAATAGAAATTAAATCACTCTTAATATAATTTTAGGAATTTTTGTCATAAAAGAAAATTAAAATGTTAACTTAGTTTGTTTGAGTTCTAAAAGTAAAAGAAGCACTAGACATTAAAAGTCGAGGTAATTAGACTATACCTATTCTTTACTAATAATCATTTGTAGTACCGGCAAATTAATTAAGAATCAGAGTTTTTTTTTTTCAGTATTCGAATCAGCTCATTTTCTTTTTTTAGTTTCTCTCGCTCAGTTCGTGAGTTTATCAAGGTAAACCTTTCCTAGTTTCCTTGCCTTTGTTATTATTTATGATTATAATCAGTTTGCATTTTACCTAATTCAATTACTAATGGAGTGAGCAATTGTGCTTGAGCTAATAGCAAAAACTATTCCTATGTAATTCCTAATTGGTAGAAATCTCCATGTGTTATTTTAATTAGCAAAAAAACCCATTATTGTCAATGTTTTCTATACACACTCCACCCATACGTTTGAAACTTATTTTTCCCATGTGATTTGATGATTTTGCCCGTACCACCTTCGGTCTTCCTTGTAATAATACTTGCGTCTGAGTAAAAAATACTCTCTTTTTTTGTAGTTCGCTCGTCGTATTTTAAGAAATTTTATTTTACTTTAATATTGAGAGATAATAGAAACTTGTGTGTATTGGGTTATTCTACTTCATATGTTCAAGAATGTCGAATTTGTAGAAGATTAAACACGAATTTTAAGTTTCAAATTATATGTCTTTACTTTTTCTCTATGCAAATTTCTTGCTTTCTATAAAGAAAAAAGATATGTCTATATCAATTTTCAGGGGTGGACCCACCCTGTAGTCTAGAGTGAGCTCCAGCCCGGGGTGTTTTTTTGACCCAAAGTTCAATAGATATACATATATAACCCAATTAAATATATCATTGAGTAAGATAAATAGGTCCAATCAACAGCCCAATATAATATATATATATATATATATATATATATATATATATATATATATATATATATATATATATATATATATAAATTGGCCCAACAAAATTCACTTCTTCATCAACAAAAGACATAAATTCAGCTCAGTAGCTTATTAATATAAAATGTTGGTCAATATGTGAAAAAGTAAACAACAACTACATGCTACAACAAACCGTTTTAAAGAACAAAGAACTACAATAAAGTAAAAAAAAAAAAAAAAAAAAAAAAAAAAAAAAACCGTCCTCCCATACCCTGGTTTTTGCGTTTTCATCCTTCTAATTACAAAACTTCAATTCTCAATTTCAACTTTTTATGGAGGCAATGTAATCAAGTTTCATCAAATTTATCAAGGTAAATGTTATCAAGGTAATGTAATCACTTTTTTTTTTTTTTTTTTTAATTTACATAATTTTAGAGTAGTCCAGGGTGAAAAAAATTCCTGGTTCCACCCCTGTCAATTTTGTAGATTGAGTAAGAATGTGAATGAAAGAGAGAGAAAAATCGGCCATGGTTGAGGATAAATTTGAAGTGAGAATTTCTTGTGCAAATCGTTTGTTTCCTAAAAACTTACCTCCTTTTAACTAAAGCGGGAGTAAATAACTTATCCAGAATTACTTGTTAATCAGCAAGAATAGTCAACCTTATCTTTTCTAATTCTTTACTAATTAGCGTAAGTTGCCGCTAACTTCAACAAAAAAAAAAAAAAAGAAGGCTAGTTTGCTCATGGTGTTGGTTTCCATATGATTTATCGTAATCATAAGCTTACAATTTGTGGGCTTGAGAAAATAAGATAAAGAGTAACATAGGCATTCAAACGCAAGTCAAAGCCTAAAATACAGATTGATGCACTGTGCTAGTTACTTAATAAATAATAACACATGGGGTTTTGTGTCAATTAACCAATTAGAGATAACACTGGGGTAGTTTATGCTATTAGTCGAATTGTGCTTGTTAGATTCTTTCTAGAGCTAACGCTGACCAATTAATGAAATGACAATTTTAATTATTATATTGGAAAATAAAATTTTACATTCATAGACCTTATGTAGGATTAAAATTTGTACAACACTTGACTTTGAGCGATAGGCCATGGTCGTTCAATAAAAAAAGACGAAAAAGGAAAAATAAAAATTCTATCTGCAGTTCTTGTACTTGTAAATATTTACGTGCTTAAGCATGAAAGAATAATATTTTGATCATGGGTATTTATAAAAAGAGGATTCTTCTTGTATATCTGATTTGGGGTTGAGTTATACGCATGACCAACCTAAAAAATAAATAAATTGCACTATAAGTTTGCACGTGTGTGATGTGTATGTTCTGGTTTACAATTATTTTGTGGGTTTTGAGTTTTATGTTGTTCTTTGGAAATTCATTGTCCAAGCGAAAATGAAGCGGTAGCCGAACAAAATGGGTTTAAGGGCAATAGGTTAAACTTTTGCCTCTTTCATATTTTCTACGAGTTCTGCGAATTTCTGCTTTAAGGTTCATTTTGTTTCTGTTGTTATTGTTCGTATTCTTCTTCTTAAATTTATGTACTGATTGAATTACTTGAAGTTGCTTGTTGTTTCTGAAAATATTATGTATACAACTATACATGCTTTGTTATATTATGATAAATAAACTCACCTTTTTTCACCTTTATTGAAAAATGTCAAATCATCCGTACTGAGTATTGGGTAAGTTTGAACTCGAAATTTGTATTACTGATTCATTGTACTTTTCTACTTTTTAATTTATTTTAACTAGCATGAATTATTTAATTGTTTGAAAATTACACCTGGGATATAACTTTCAAGTTTTATTGAAAAATGATAATTGTTTAGCGGATTACGATGATTAACTTTTGAACTAATCTTGTATAATTATATATACTTTTGGACTAATTTTGTAAAATTAAAAGCAGATTGTAGCTTTTTTTAAGTGTTTGTAAACACCACCATAATAAAATATTCACTACAAGAATTTGTTCATATAGAAAGGGAAATGAAGGGCCTTTCTAAATTAGTGAAAAATTAAATTGAAAGTAAAAGAATAATGGTAGAAAGGGAATTTGAGGTTTCTACCGTAAGAAACGGTCTAATCCCTTTTTATTGATATTAAAATAAAATAATATAATTAAAAAAATGGATAGAAACGGAAATTAGCATTTCTGCCCATAAAGAGAGCAGAAAGGGAATATTCCCTTTCTATGGCAGAAAGGGAAATGGTCACGCGGATCATGCATAGGGCATGATCCGCGTGAGTGTAGAAAGGGAAATATCCCTTTCTTCAACTTTGGCTTGAATTCTATAAAAACCCTCCATAATTTGTCTTCATCAAACACTCACAATTCCTCCATCTCATATCCTCCTAAGGCTCCAATACAACAATTCTCTCCATCTTCTTCATCTTTTTTATTTTTATTTTTTATGCTTAATTGTTTATAGTTTTTGATACTTTTATGTAATTAATGCTTTATATTGTAGTTTCACCCATAACATATACTATTGTTTCATCCATGAATTTTTTATGTTTCATTCGTAATTAATAATGTATATTAATATTGTTTTTCTATTTCATGTAAAATAGTAAAAATATGTTGTAGTTTTAATTAATTACCCTACTAGTTATAATATTGTAAGTAGTGTAGAAATATAATTTAATATGTTAGAATATACATTTATATATATATATATATATATAGTATACAACACATAGTTACAAGTTAAAATACTTAATTTTATATTATTCAAAATCTAATTATAATAAAAAGTGGAAGTTAATAATTTAAGTTGTAGATCTATAGTACATTATAATTTTTCTTTTTTCTTTTTTATGAAAAAATATGGGAGAAACGGATTGCTCCCTTTCCACCTTTTCAAAATTTAGAGTTTCCCGCCCATTTATTTCACCTAGCAAGGGACGCAGTTGTTTCTGTCCAAAGAAAGTACCTAGTCCCTTTCTATGGGAGAAAGGGACAATTCTCTTTCTAGGCTAGAAAGGGAATTTTCTCTCCTTTCTGAATTTACTTAGCAACCACACCTACAGAAAGATATTCTGGAAACAAAATATTGCCTTTCTATTGCTCTACAGAAACGGATTTTTAGCCTATAGAAAGGGACTAGAGACTTTCTATATGGACAAATTCTTGTAGTGATTATTGACATTGAAAAATAAGACTAACATGCAAAAACTACTAAAAGCTGAAAAGGACTATCAAGAATTGCTGCAAAACGAGCTCTAGGTCTTGTATGTACGGTCTTAAGTGCCAGAGAAGTCTTGAAATTTGATTTGGCAGGAAAAATCTAATTTTTTGTACTAATGCGATTTGGATGCGATCACATGCAATGACAATATTTTATTAAGATTGTAATTCTTCAGATTGTGTGATTCTATTCGATCGAACACATTCGTTCACCTATGTGATTTAGGCTCTTTCACATGCCTTCACACTTCCTCGCATAAATTGTTCAGAACTCCGTTTTGCAGCCTCTTTTCATCATTTTTAATTTCACCACAATGCCCGATAAATAAAAAACAAAAGAAAACAACTAAATAGACAAGAATACTCAAGAAATAAGAATTAGTCTTCTCGGCATAAAAGATTAGTATTTTAGAGACTCGTCACCATGGTAAATATTTTGATATAGTTAAGTTAGATTATATTTATTTTGGACTTTCTATGGGTAGTTTTACTCTCTAGTATTGATATTGTAGACCAGTGTGGATGTTTATGTCTATATTAATGTTTTGATATATGGTTCAAAAGGGTCGAAAAGTTAGATTCTTACGAATTTAGACTTTATTGTTGTTGTTTTATGATAATTCATAATAACCAAAGAACAAATTAAGTTAAACCATTATTCGCGAAGAAGAACATCCGCACTACTGGGCCGGATTCATCATTGATGGAAAGTCTATTTGTTCGTGCACACACCATCCTAGATTCTGAACTCTCGAAATGGGCGCGCAGATAGTTTAGCTTCATAATGATGTAACCCACAAACGATCATACAACAAACTCATTTTGTAGTATTTGTTGGACGCAATAAATAATTATAAATTCTGACAAAAGATAAATAAATAAAGTTACAGTACTTAGAGATGTGAGGGTGTTATAACTTTCAATAGTAACCTATTTTGTACTTAATTTATCTCTTTTTGCACTTAATTTATCAAGCACACAAAGCATACCAAACGCAATTGTAATCGAGCCCCACTTTGTAAGTACAAACTATAATAACTATAACAATTATGTCATAGAATCTTTAACTATCATGATTTTCACCTTCACACATAATGCGAAAATATTAGAGTTTAACATACCGGAATCCATTTGTAGAGTGCTCTTGTGTTTCCTCCTTCTCCTTTGCTTTATGAAACTTTTTAAAAGAACATGAAGAAAACTTATAGGGATACTATTTCTCTCTGTTAACCTCTATATTTTGGGGTGTCAAAATCAATGGGGAACCTTGACTATATATAGGTGGAGAGAGGACAGTTTTTTCCAAGGTAAAATAATATTTACTCCCCATTAGAGTAGGAAAAACATTCCCCCTTAAGATCACATTTAATAATATACATTTCCTTTATGAGCTAATTTAGTACCTCATAATATATATTCATGTATTATCTTAAAGTCATACATCTTAAAGAGCCAACGTACATTTCTAGATTTATAGTGCATTCATTTAGATATCTTGAATTCAAGAACCATCTTTCAAGAGTCATGATACATGAACTAATGAATTAAATCCAAGATCCATAGATTCATAATTCATAATTCATAAATTCATGCACTTTGATTCATGAACTCAAATTAATACATTAAGATTCAAGAATGTACATGCACTTAGGAATCAAAACTCAAAAGTCATTTGGGACATATTTCTTACATTCTCCCACTTGGACCATATGACGATAATACATACTTCCATTAATGAGGTAACTTTGATATGCGCATGCATTAGCCCATTTGTATTCAAATGTGATTACTTTAATATTATAATTATATAATTCACTAATACGAGTCATGGCGGTAAATATCATTAAAGCGACATATTCCCTTCCATGTACTACAATACTAGAAAAACACTTAATCATAACCAGGAAATTTTTCTGTAATGTTCCTTTAATGTCTTTGTCAAAGACTTATTCAGTCATCAATAATCCATTGCTTGTAATACTAGTAATTCATGGTTAACAGGAAATATCAGAAACAACAATAATGAGATCTCATAAATGTCAAAGAAACAAATACATAAAGATCCACTATTATAATTAGGGATCGCCAATAAGACCCATTCGATCAACATATTCCTTAAATGTCTTTGGCGGTAACCCTTTAGTTAAAGGATCTGCTATCATAAGCTCAGTTTTAATATGCTCTATAGACACAGTTTGTTTCTGGACCTCCTCCTTCACGACCAAATATTTGAGCTCCATATGCTTGGTGCCATTAGTATATTTGTCGTGTTTGAAGAACATGACTGCTGTAGAATTATCACAATACAATCTCAACGGCCTAGCTATACTGTCGACAATTCCAAGTCCCGAGATAAAATTCCACAACCATAAAGCATGATTTGTAGCCTCAAAGCATGCTACAAATTCAGCTTCCATAATGGATGTTGCTATAATACTCTGTTTAGCGCTTTTCCATGATATTGTTCCTCCAGCTAATAGGAACAAATAACCAACAGTTGATTTTCGACTGTCAACACATCGAGCAAAATCTGAATCGGAGTATCCAATAACCTCCAGTTGGTTGGACTTTCGATATGTTAGCATATAATGCCTCGTACCCTTGAGGTACCTTAACACATTCTTTTCAGCTTTCCAATGCTCCATTCCGGGATTACTTTGGTATCTCCCAAGCATACCAACAACAAAGCTAATGTCTGGTCTTGTACAAGTTTGTGCATACATTAAACTTCCAACGACAGATGCATATGGAATGTTTTCCATGTTATTCTTTTCTAGGGCATTTTGTGGATAATCTTTTAAACTTAATATGTCCCCTTTATAGTTAGGAGCCGGTGTAGCTGCACAATTGGTCATGTTAAATCTTTCAAGAACTTTATCAATATATCCCTTCTGAGAGAGTCCTAATATCCCACGTGATCTATCACGATAAATTCCAATTTCAATCACGTAAGACGCCTCTCCCATATCTTTCATTTCAAAGTTCATAGAAAGAAAACTTTTAGTTTCATGCAGCAAACCGAGATCATTACTGGCAAGCAATATATCATCAACGTACAGAATTAAGAAAATAAACCTGCTCCCACTGACCTTTAGATATATACACCGATCAACAATGTTTTCTTTAAATCCAAAAGTCGTAATGGTATTGTGAAACTTGAGATACCATTGTCTAGAAGCTCGTTTTAGTCCGTAAATTGATTTCTTTAATTTGCATAACATATGCCCGTTTTATTTAAGAAAGAAACCTTTGGGTAGATCCATGTAGACCTCTTCATCTAAATTCCCATTCAAGAATGCAATTTTCACGTCCATCTGATGCAGCTCTAAATCAAAATGAGCTACAAGTGCCATTATGATTCTTAGAGACTCCATCTTTGATACATGAGAGAACGTCTCTTTATAATCAATACCTCCTACTTGAGTGAAACCTTTGGCAACAAGTCTGGCCTTATGGCGTTCAACATTGTCTTTACAGTCACGTTTGGTTTTGAAAACCCACTTGCATCCGACTGCTTTAAAACCTTTAGGCAATTCAACAACATCCCAAACATCATTCTGTTCCATAGATTTCAACTCATCATTTATAGCATTGATCCACTTTTCAGAATCAGTACTTTCAATGGCTTGTGAAAACGTAACCAGATCTTTACTTGTTCCTAAAACATAATCAGATTCGTGTAAATATAAACAATAATCATCTGAAATAGCTGATCTTCTTTCTCTTTGTGATCTCCTTAATGCTATTTCAGGTGGTTGTTCTCAATGTTTTCAGAACCGGACCGGTGACAAAACCGGTAGCCTTACTGGTTACAGGTTTGATCGGTTGAACCGGTTCAACCACTGGTTGAACCGGTAAGCATTGTATTTATGAAGAAATCAACTAGTTTAACATGGACAAGTATATATATCTTCATAACTAAGTAATATATTATAACTTAGAAAATCTTATCAAGTTATTAAACCATAAGTAACATATATATCCAAATTAATCACTTTAAATATAAAATTTAATGTAATTTCAATTCTTCATTGGCCAAAGAATATCATATAAGACTTAATAAGTTATTTCAGTTCTTACAAGACTAACATACGTATTTTACATGTAAGTATACTTAAATCTTTCTCACAATTATATTATTTAGTGTCCATATTCTATAAAGTATAATTAAGACTTACATAGAATTTATTATCTATTTCTTATGTTATAGAAAATAATTAAGTCATAGAAAAGAAAGCCCAACACTTTGAATACATGTTTTCCTAATTATTTGGCCCAAAAGCCTAGCCCACAATCTAAATAAAATAAGTTCTAAACCTAAAATTACAATTCTTATGTTATGCAGATGCGCTTACTCTCTTCTCCTTCTTTCCTTTTTTTATTTTCTTTATGTTGCTTCTCACTCCGTCATTTTTGCAGGAGATCTCTTCTATTTCCTTTCTTTGCCCTTTTTTGTTTCATTTTTCTACATTTTCCCTCAAATCTTGTGTATATTCATTGATTCAAACTCCTACCAATTCATCTAACACCAAATTATGGTAAGAATTGATCCAGATTTTGAAATCGCAAATAGTAGATCTGAATTTTTAATGAGTTTTCGTGGCCGGTGGTTCATAGGCCGAGCCGGTTCATCGATTCGACCGGGTTTGATCGGGTTTAGAGCGGTCAGAACCGCTTGTGAGACAAACCGGTTGTGAGTGCCTCTCCGGACCAGACGAAAGGCCGGTCAGCGGTTGAACCAATCCGACCGGCCGGTCCGGTCCGGGTTTAATAACCCTGGTTGTTCTGTATTAGTGGAAATATCATTATGAAGTGATTGATCATTCTGTGGTTGATATTCACTTGGAGATACCACTTCAATTAAAGTTCTGGGTATCGGAACACTAACCCAAACTTCTTGAATGATCACTTCCCGTGAATTATCACTCCCACTAATTTCACCATTCTCAAGGAATCTGACATTTCCGGTTTCTACAATTCTCGTACTATGATTAGGACAGTAAAATCTATACCCTTTGGACTTCTCTGGGTAACCAATAAAGTACCCGCTTACAGTTCTAGAATCCAATTTCTTTTCATATGGATTATAAACTCTTGCATCTGCTGGACATCCCCAAATATGAAGATGTCTTAAGCTCGGTTTCCTTCCCATCCACAATTCAAAATGGGTCTTTTGAACTGCCTTAGAGGAACCCGATTAAGTAAATACATAGCGGTTTTGAGAGCTTCCATCCATAATGAAATAGGCACAGAAGAATTACTTAATATGCTCCTAACCATTTACATAAGAGTACGATTTCGCCTTTCAACAACACCATTTTGCTGAGGCGTTCCAGCCATTGTGTATTGAGCACAAATACCACGTTCTTCAAGGAATTTAGCAAACGGTCCAGGACATTGTCTGATTCCATCATACCTTCCATAATATTCACCACCCCTATCCGATCGAATAATTTTCACTTTTCTATCTAGTTGTCGTTCAACTTCAGCAACATAAGCCTTAACAGCATTTATCGCTTCAGACTTTTCATGCAACAAGTAGATATAACAGTAACGTGAAAAATCATCGATGAAAGTGATGAAATACTTTTCTCCACCAAGAGACAGTGAATCGAAAGGTCCACAAATACCAGTATGTACAATCTCCAAAAGTTCTTTACTTCTTGTGGCGCATTTCTTAGTGTGTTTAGTTTGATTTCCTTTAATGCAATCCACACAAATATCAAAATCAGTAAAATCAAGATTCGAGAGAATCCCTTCTTTTACTAATCTATCCATCCTTTCTCTGGATATATGACCCATCCTTTTATGCCACAAGATAGAAGAACTTTCATTAACCCCACTACGTTTAGTTCCAACTTCATCATGCAAGATAAGAAGAGTTCTAGCAAAATTCTTATTCAAATTAATGTTATATAAACCTTCAAATAAAGTACCAGAACCAACAAATGAGTCATTTCTAAATAAACGAAAGCTCTTATTTTGAAACATAAACGAATATCCATCATAATCGAGTCTTGATATAGAAATTAAATTTCTAGAGATACTAGGAACATAAAGAGTATCAAAGAGGTCTAAACAATGACCCGACTTTAAAATTAAATGTAAAGTTCCAACACCAGCTGCAGATACTCGAGCTCCGTTCCCCAATATTATAGAATACCCATTTTTCTTTATGTTCTGGATTGAAAGGAATCCAAGCATTGAATTTGAAACATGAACATTAGAACCAGAATCAATCCACCAAGTGTTTGAAGCAACTTGAGTCATATTTGATTCGAAACATACATAAGCTAAATGCTTACCCTTTTTCTCGAACCACGCTCTTCTTTTCTGGCAATCTTTCTTTATATGCCCAGAGCGATGACAAAAGTGACACTTTGGTCCGTTATGTTCTTTATTGGCAGCCTCAATAACATGAGAAGGCTTTGCAATCTGTAATGGATCTATCGAGTTCTTCTTAGGTTTCTTTCCTTTCTTTCCAGCTCCATGACTCACAAAGTTAATTGAATGTTGGCCTTGTCGTTTAAGCCTAGCCTCTTCCTGAACAAGCATACTTGCCAATTCATTCACATTCCACTTTTCTTTAATAGTGTTGTAGTGAATCTGAAATGGCCCATACTGAGGAGGCAAGGAATTTAAGATAACTGAACAAGAAAACCTTCATCAACATTCATCCCTAAACTTTTGAGCTTGGCAGCCAAACTAGTCATCTCAAGGACATGTTCGTTCATTCCACGACTACCATCAAATTTCATGGTGGTAAGTTCAGCCATTAATTTTCCACCAAGGGACTTATCAGCTGAACGGAAACGATCCTCAACAGCCTTGAGGTATTCCATAGCATCATCAACTTGAGGAAGTGTTGACTTAATGTTGCTAGCCATACACATCCGCATAAACATCATGCTCATCCTGTTTGATCTTTCCCATGACTTAAACAAAACCCGCTCTTCCGCACTGCTTGTTTCAGTAATAGCAGCTGGTTTCACTGTTCGTAGTGCTAAGTCGAGATCCAAAACACCAAGGTGAAAATGGATTTGTTCTTTCCAGTCAGAGAAGTTGGATCCATTAAAGATCGGAACAGAAGAAACCAGCAAATGTAGAGCAACATGTGGTGATACTGTAAAACATATCATTTTAAGAATAACTATTAGTTTTTTGAGAAAACAATAATTTAGTAACATTGCGTTCAATCTTTGGATTAACTAATGCAATATACTAACCTTATGAATAACATCAGGACATGCATAATTGATAACACAGTTAAACATTATTGGTCTGTCACCTTTGGGTATACATTCCAATCTCACTAATTTATCAAATAGCCAAATTCTTTAATCTAATGATTATTTGAACTTTGGGTCAAACCATAATACAAACAATCATTTCATAATTTTGACAACTATTTCTATTTAATATCTATAACTTTAAAGCAAGATCACTTTGGTGAATACATGCGAAATCCATAATATAAATATGAAAGAAATAATTAAGCAAAGTAGACATAATCATCTTAATAGGAATTTTAGTATGACAAATCAAATATAAAATCCATGATTGATATATATGTACATAATATGATTTATCATCAAACTTAACATCTCTTTTAAACCATAATATAAGAAGTTGTAGATAGAACATTTCATCAAACAACTACCAAATAATCATAACTATAATTTAGACATAATAAGGGAAAAACACGAAAGTTTCAACCATGCTCTGATACCACATGTAAAATGCAAACTATAATAACTATAACAATTATGTCATAGAATCTTTAACAATCATGATTTTCACCTTCACACATAATGCGAAAATATTAAAGTTTAACATACCGGAATCCATTTGTAGAGTGCTCTTGTGTTTCCTCCTTCTCCTTTGCTTTATGAAACTTCTTAAAAGAACAAGAAGAAAACTTATAGAGATATTATTTCTCTCTCTTAACCTCTATATTTTGGTGTGTCAAAATCAATGGGGAACCTTGACTATATATAGGTGGAGAGAGGACAATTATTTCCAAGGTAAAATAATATTTACTCCCCATTAGAGTAGGAAAAACATTCCCCCTTAAGATCACATTAAATAATATACATTTCCTTTAGGAGCTAATTTAATACCTCATAATATATATTCATGTATTATCTTAAAGTCATACATCTTAAAGAGCCAAAGTACATTTCTAGATTCATAGTGCATTCACCTAGATATCTTGAATTCAAGAACCATCTTTCAAGAGTCATGATACATGAACTAATGAATTAAATCCAAGATCCATAGATTCATAATTCATAAATTCATGCACTTTGATTCATAATCCAAGAATGTACATGCACTTAGGAATCAAAACTTAAAAGTTATTTGGGAAATATTTCTTACACACTTCACTTTTGTAGAATATAGATATCATAAGCGTGTGGACATATAAGTGGATTAGATTAGACGTGTTTTGTTTTTCGTTGATTGATAACATAAGATTAGATGTGTTCAAGGGTTGAAGCAGCAAAACACCTAAACAATGAATAACGTGGTAGCATAAGGACGGTCACCACCACCCTCAGGCATCAACAGTTCAATATTAAATAACACAAAATTTACGTATAATTTATTAACCGGAATGATAAAAATGAGCCCTTTATGTGATTACATTTGGGGTAATATAGTTACTTATACGTGTCAGTTTTGGCTCGATTTTAAAAAGAAAAATCATCTATTTAAATTATTACGAACAATTTATTGAAATGTGGACAATTTCGAGGATCTATGTGATTTGAAAATATTATAGTTAGATTTTTAAGTTTTAAATTTTTTCAAATATGGATGCTACTTTCTAATCATTGCAATTTCTGAAATAAGCAATGGTCATATTTGTTCCTTTTTATTTGATGCATGGGACACACTAACAATTAATTTATTGATGTTTTAATGGGCAAACTCCATTGACCTCCCCTGAGGCTTTATCTCTCTCCATCCACCTCCCCTCTAGTTTCAATTTTCTCATTCACCTCTCCTCAAAAAGTTAAAGTGCTAGTACACCATTAATTTGAGGGGTAAATTAGTTAATATATTTACTAAATATTATTTATTGGACAAATAATGAATATTATGTATATTTAGAACAAAAAAATTGAAATAACTTACGTTGAATGAGAGTTCATTTCTTGAAAATTCATTAAGTGATTATGATATTTATTATTTGTAAATCTAAAAATTTTGTGAATCTTTATTAAATTAGATAATAAATTTTAGCTTATGTCTTTTATTTATTATATGTTATATTATAATATTTTGAAAATCGTGATAAGATTATAGTCATAGTAAATGAATTCATTCAAAATTCCAACATTTTTAACTTTAAAAGACATCTAATCTAACATAAAAAATTTAATATATAGTTTTAATTAGGTACATGTTTATATTTTTATGCATTCTTTTCTCAACTTTAAAAAGACACAAAAAGGTGTTAATGTGTAGATTTTTTCACAGTATAATTTAGACAGTGTGCCTTCTTCAATACGGTGTCTTAAATATTCTATATTGTCTTTAACGGGTTAATTGGTAAAATAAAATCGATAGCTTGTCTCATTTCCTTCAGTAAAAAATGTTCGTGTATTAAATCCAAAGAAACGGAATATTTGTAATTAACTACAACAGCCACGATTGTCGTATTTTAATTTCATGAAAAAGAAGTGAATATGTTATCAAACTCGCTGTTTAATTTGTATATTTTATATAAATGTAAATAAATTAGTAACTATACTTAATTAGTAGTGCACATTGAATCATCGATATAGTTATATTTTGTGCATTCATCCGAAAAACAAAATTTATTTACAAACAACAAAAGAAAATCAAACATGTATTTGAACTTAATTTTACTCCTGCACTTGAATTTAATGATCTTGTACATATTATATTATTTTTCTACCATCATCAGTCAACTGGTAGAACACGAGCAAAATATTTAATTCTAATAGTAATTTCAATGATATCTATCTCGGGATAATTTTAAATTATAAATAATTAAATTTATTTTTAATATTTATCATATTATTTATGTAACTATTTAATATTTTTTTAAAATGGATGTATTCAATATAATGCATTTTTTTTGCACTAATAGGATCTTGTGTCTTATAATAATATTTAGTAAATACATTGACTAAACTACCCCTTAAATTAATGGTGTATTAGCACTTCTAAATTTTTGAGGGGAGGTGGATGAGAAAAGTGAAACTAGAGGGGAGGTGGATGGAGAGAGATAAAACCTTAGGGGGGTCAATGGAATTTGCCCATGTTTTAATTCTAAAAGATTTCTGATGACGCCCCTGAATCGCCGTGCCCGTCACCGAGGCTGTCCGCACCCCGGTCCCGACCTAAGATGATCCTGGACTCGGCAAGCTCTTGGGGGGTAGAGCGTTGTGGGGCTTGTTGGGGGAGGCCTTCTGCTGCTACTTTCCACGACCCTTGGGGGTTCGAGCTCCGCTCGCACGATCTCCCTTCAAACTGCTGTTGTCGTTGGGGCTCGAACTCCTCCGATCTTGCTCGCTCTCACTTGCTCTTTCTCTCTTTAGGTGGGGCTCTTATAGCTGTAGGCTTGCTTGGATTGGAGATGCATTTATGACCAGCCTGCTTTCCTATTATAGGGCATGTGTCGGCATGCATGTTGATTTCGAGGGTAGTAGAGTACTTGCTTGTCTTCGTAGAGTAGGGTACGTGGAGCTTCTGAGTCTAGAGAAAATAGGCACGTGATGCTTGAGTAGGCTTCATAGAGTAGGGAACGTGGTGCCTGCATGTTACCTTTGGTGCATGCCGTGCTCCGTTTACACTCTATAACCCCCGAGCCCTCGCTCTTCATTGGGGAAGCAGGGCGGTCGAGCCCTGTAAGGACGACAACGCACTCGGATAGTGGAAGATGATGTCGAGCACACTAAAAAAATAGTCTAATATGACGCCTATATTGTAACACCAAATGAAATGTGTCATTATACCTTAGATGTTGTGACATCTTGTTAATAGCCGGTTCCTACAATTCTCTCTCACCTAAAATTTATTACCTACCGATTAAAATCCTTGTGAATGAATTACCAAAATAAAGCCTTCCACCAACTCTCTCTCTCTCCCACGGATTGTGTCCCTCTTCCCCATTGAATTTGTTCATCTCTCTTTCTCCATGAAATTAACCGCCTCTTCCACTCTTTCTAGTGAGAAATTCAACAATTCTCGTCACGACGTGGTTTTCCCCCAATTCAAACTTGAAACTAAGCTAAATTTACCCAATTCAAAGAGAAACTCCTCTCCATGTACGTGATTTAGTTTTCTGTAGTTTCTACAATTCTTTTTTTTTTTTGTATGTGCGTGTCAATGAATTTTCGTTTTATTATTTGGGCACTGTAAAAAAACCGTGATCTTAGGTTCAATGTAAAAATCTAAAGGGTTGTAGCCCTAGTATCGGATTATACACATACCTCTAATAAATTGAGAAAATTAGTTCTTGGATTCAGTACAATTTAGTCCAATATGTATACAATAAAGAGTTTGAATTCAGGATGAGTTGAGCTATTCTGCGGGCTTGATGGTACAAATTTGTCCAAGTATTGAAGTTCTGTATGTCAAGTGCATAAGTTCTTACGTGTTATGGCAAAATAAATACCTACTTAAAGTGTCTTTTCTTTTATTTTTTGTTTTGGCAGAGTGGGATTGTGGTGTGGGTTGTACTGATGGTTACATCTAGGTTTTTTTTTTTTTTTTTACATTCTAAGTGTTAATAATAGGATGATTCATTGTTGTATGTTTTTCCCTATAGTTAATATGTTTTGGGGAATGGGCTGAAATATTTTTCCATGAAAATAGTGAGCAGAGAACAAGAATGTTGTTCACATGTTTAGAGTGTATTTGAACTGACTCTCATTATTAGGTAGCAAAGATTGAAACTTTTAAACCACTTTGTCACTTTCCTAGTAAAAATTTGAACTTCCTTCATAATATATGTGAAAAGCTGGAAGTCTTAATATCTTCTTGCTATGCCTTTAACTTAAATTGGTAGTTCAAAGTTAAATATTTTAACTTTTCTTAGGCAATTGATTTATTATCTTTAATTCTCCACGATAACTAGTTATGAGTTTTTGGTTGATAACTGTAGGAACCTTGAGTAGATTCTATGGGATAGAGCCGATGTGGAGTTTGTCGTGGAGTGCAGATAAATATTCACAGACGAGGCTAATGAACACTTTATCTATTTTGGACAACTTTTGTTAGGACCGCAAAGTCCGACAGGTTTCGAGCTCGGTTGAACAGTCAGGACTGCCAGGTCCAACTAGATTTTATTTCCTTGTTTGCAAAATTATTTTAAAGGAAAATTGCGGTTTTATTTACTTTGATTTATTTACTTACTTATTCACACGGTTTTATGGTATTTATCTTGTTAATTAGACGCGTGAATATTTAAGTGAGTTTGGAAAGATTTAACTTGATCTTATAGTATCTTATTTTATGGAAAATTAATCTTTATCAAACTCTTTCCTATATCCTTTAGTAATCTATTCCTTGTGGAGTTCTTCTTTGTCTTTGATGTGCAGAATATATGAAGATCATGAAGATCTTATCAATCGGAAACAAAGACGTTGCAAAAGGAAGAATCGCCTTATCATGGAAAGATTCGGATATACTTTGGAAAGATCCTGTCTCGACTGGATATGGAGACTGGCCGAGAATCAAGGATATCTTTCAGGAGAGCTATCCTATAAATAGTAGAAATCCTAGGAATCAATGTAGAACACACGTGTAACAAAATATACATCTTTATGTGTTCTCTTTTATTTTGATTTCTTAGTTTTCGCCCTCTTGAGTTACATCAAGAACGTGAGAAGCCGACGAGAGTTGAAGGGAGTTCAACGGGAAAGGATTGCGCCAGTTAGAGGGATCTATACGTACGTGCAGTTCGCTTGGAAGTATTCTCATAAGAAGATCATTACGGGAGTCTTGGTCTTACGGGTCAAACGGAGTAGACGCGAAAAAGGTTCCGGTGGTATCAACATTAGAGGGATTCGGTGTTAGAGTAAAACCAGTTGGTGTAATAACTTTTGTCCGTTGAAAGAAGTTTGATTCAGGCGAAAGCCTCGTGGATGTAGGACATAGTCCGAACCACGTTAAAATCTGCTGTCTTACTTTACTGTCTTACTTATCTGTCGAGACTAGGTACCGCGACTATTGCTAAAACGTAAAGTATAAGACTCTAAGATCTATCAACTTCTATTGCAGGTGATGCAATTTCTTATTTGTGTTCCATCATCAGTATCTCAACTGCATACTTGTTTGGTATTTCAAAGACGGCCTATATCACTTGGTGTTAAATTTCTTTATATTGAGATGTAACTATAAGTTGTGGTTGCTTTGAGTTTGATAGTGATTCTGACTGTAGGAGAAATCTTTGTTAAACATGTTGTAGCTTTTCATCTAATTCTTATATCTTGCTAATGATTCTGAACTTTTTTTACTTTTTCACAGAATGAAAAACTGAATTCTACGAATCTGCTAAGCTACATGGAGCTTATAGTCGTTATCCTTCCACTTCCTGCGACATTGTGTATTCATCGCGCCTACTGGTGAGATGATGGATTCTTTTTATCTCTACATGTTTTACTCCTTTCGCTGTTTTCATTTATTGGAGGCTACTTTTCAGCATGTGTTTTTCTTAGTTTGTATTGATAATACATTAACCTTTTCTTAACCTATTTGTTGTTTTATTTTGTAATAATTGGTGTCTGCGAATTGATTAACAAGTAATTGAAGCAGCTTCCATGTTCCTTGTTCCTTAAATGGCTAAGTGGAGTCATTTTCTAGTTTTATCTAAAGAACTATATTATATGATTCTCTTCGTTCCCATGTTGTGTCGCTGCCTTCTCTTATTTTTCTGATTGCATTCAAGAATTTCGACTTATGTTCTGCAGTACTTTTTTCTGTAACAAGTTCTTATATATTACATTGCACGGATGTGAATGTATATTAGCTCTCTCGATGCTTGTTTTTGATGATGTAATGGCAAGACCATGCAAAATGAAGTTATTGGTAATGCATAGGATATTTGATGAAGTAGTTAGTAAGTTTTAAGAGCACTCAAGTATACTTTGAGTTAATATGCATGTCGGAATTTATATTTGAAGTCTTCCAAGTAACTTGATGCATTATGCTGATGTTGCATTTAATTGATGTGCTATTCTTTTTTAGTTACTGTTTTTGGAAAAAAATAATTTGTTCCTCAAATTTATTTTTGTAAATTATGAAAGCATGATGGCGAATTTATGTTTCTCATGGATCCAGAAGGGAAAAGCTTTTGTTTCACAGTCGGAGAATTTTCTGAAGCTTTTTCTTATTAGATATTGTTCTTACAAATTTAGATGCTTTTAAGTTGTAAGTATAGTTTGGTTAAATTGGTACTGTAGTTGTAATAGATGCTTTGAATTGGAAGCTTGAACCCTTTAATTCTTATTGAAGTTTTATAAAATTTTAATTTTATACTAATGCTTGGTGGTTTTAATGGTTTTGAATTTTCTATTGTTTTTGTTTTCTTTGTTATATGTAAAATGCTCCGTGTATGACCATGTATGGTGACGCTTTGAGTTGTCTCAAAAGAAGGTAAGTTAATTAGTTAGAAAGTAATTATATGACGCCAAAAGATGTTACTAAAAAGATTTTATGCAACGCTAATATGCGTCACAAAATATTTTTTAGTAGACACTAAAAAGCATCACTATAACCTATAGTTACGCTCGCGAACTACACGCTTTTCTCAAGCGTCACAATAGCAAAAGCGTCACTAAATGTGGTTTTCGGTGACACATAGCCGCGTCACGAAAGACGTATTTTCTAGTAGTGGAGGTTGACGTCAGATGCCCCCATCCGGTTGGTCAGAGGGGGCGGTTGCCTTTGCTTAGCCATTAAGGGTGTTATACCTGCACGTGCAAAATACGACCCCCCTCCTTGGCTCAAAGAGGGGTTGGCGAGGCGAATAATATATTATAATGCATACCATGCTCGGGAAATTCGAGAGAGGAGGTCGTGAGGCAGGCCGAGATCAGGAGATTAGTCCACGTGGACGGGTACGATCACAGGAGGGAGAGTAGGCGTCATCAATTTCGATTGCGTATGTTCACAAGTAGTAAATTCAGGGTCTTCCCGGTATCTCTATTTCAACCATTTAGAATGTGAAAAGAAAAGTAGATATGAAAAAGAATTATAACGATAAAGATCAATTACTTTTCATCTAACTTGAGCAAAAATTGCATATTCTCTCTTGTTTGTCTTCTCTAAAACGAATATCATTTTAAAGATGCAGTTGTTCCTCGTCACTTTTCTGAAATTAACAATTTGGAATATATCACATCATCCAAGTAATTTGTACTGAATATATGAATATAAGTTCCCTTTGCATTGGCAATTTAATATCAACTTAAACGGAAATGCATAATTTAGGTTGGAAATGCTAAAATCTGAGTACTCGCTCAAATTCCAAATTTTTAATAAATCTAAGATAGAGGACAAAACAAAGAAACCTCCAAAATAAACATATGGCGGCCAATTAATCTAGACCATCTTTTTTATTTTTTTTAGAAAGATTTGAAGGTTCTTACTTCTTATCCAATCTTATCATTAGGACCCTTTATTTTATTCTTTACACTTTCCATTCAATTAGTCCCTCACTCCACAGAATAACACCTTCAATTGCGATCTTATCAACTTTTGACTTGAAAAATGCTCAATTTTTTATTTTTATTTTTCTAAAACAAGGCATGCTATTAATAAACATCGATCTAAGGTTGCGGGTTGTAGAGGAATGATTGATTAGAGAATTTTTTTTTTTGATATTTAGTGTTACTTATTGACTTTCTCCATTAAGTAAAATATTCCAGGTAACCTTCAAATGGTAAATAATTGCTTTTAACTTATCCTATTGCAGAGGTTAATAGTTTATATTAAAAATAATATATACATGCACTCTATAGGGTTCTAACAATCTTGTTGATTACGTGCTTAAAAAAGATCATATAATCTAATTCTCCACATAAAAAGGGTGCGCTCTTACTATAAAGTTTGATTATGTATAAACTTCCACATAACATGGTAATTGACAATTAATAAGAAGATGTTGTTGAATAAAAGATAAATAAGTACAATACGAAATTATTTAGTGCGCAACCTAATTTCCCAAATCTTTAAAAAAGTAGGACATGGATATAGATTTAAAAGAACGAAACATCTTGAAGCTTAGATATATAAGTCAAACCCTATTATATTTGAGCTTATGTATGTGCAGACTCGTTGGGAAGTTAATTAAATTGCTCAAATAGTCAACCTTTATGACAAGTAAACTGAAGTCATTTTCAAGATATGGTCGAGCTCAAACTTGTTCGGTTTAGCTACGTGTTCCAAGAGTTAATAAATTATACATTTTAATTGGTAATTGATGGTCGGCTATGATACACCAGTATTTCAAAATATCAAACGTATCCGCATCGATATCGACACGTCTCTAACACTTGTCAGATATATCATGTGGCATGTACGCCTTAATTAAAATAAAAAAAAATCAAAAAGATATTGTGTCTAACATGTTTGAAGTGTGTCCAACAAAACTTTTGACACGTTTTGGGAACACTTTCATAATCTCAACAATATATGATATATAGGAGCATAGAAGATGTGGAATATTGTGGGGATGTATTTGAGTATTTAAATGATGTTGACATTCTAGAGATTGAAAATCTCACTTGATTAACTGTAAATTATTTACTAGAGCATTGTGTAACTTGATTTAAATTTGTGTTTAATATTTGGAACTAAGACTTGAATTTTACCGTAAAATTTATTTGAACTTAATATTAGTTGGGTTATTTGGTTTTAAATTTAATTTTTTTTTTGTTTGAGTTTATAATTGAACTTCAAAACACTTGAAAGAGAAAAAGGAATAAAAACAGAAGCAAATAAAACCAGCGGCTAATATAAATATAGCATCCGGTTCCAGTCACAAGTAGCAAGCAGGTTTGAACTCCCACGCTACTTCTTTATATAAATCTTGTAAAACAAACTATTAACTATACAAAAGCACCTCCAATTCGATCGAAAAAAAGAGCAGAGCAGCAGATATCATCTTCAATGGCGACGGAGAAAGCAGTGATGGTGGTCGGAGTTGACGACAGCGAACACAGCTACTACGCTTTGGAGTGGACGTTGCAGCACTTCTTCTCTCACCCGCAAAATGCCGCTTTCAAACTTGTGATCGTGCACTCTAAGCCCTCCGCCGTCACCGCCGTCGGATTTGCTGGTCCTGGTGAGTTAATATACAGTGATTGTTGATAAATTAGTATTATTCGCTTTATTGACTCAATTCTAATTGGTGAGTTTGTGATGATCGATTCGTTATTTGAGTATGTGATCGATCAATGCCTACTAAATTAATGTGTTGGGAGAATAGATAATATAGGCTTGAATTGCTTTCGGTTTCAAATGCTTTAGACATCAATCGACTTTGATTAGGATATTTGACTTTTGTAGTTGAAGTTGAACAAATATAATTGGGGCATAGAGATTGGTATCCTCTTGATCAATTTGATGCTGGATTAATCGTCTAGCTGTTTTAACAATTGTACTTCACAGGTGCCGCTGAAGCGCTGCCGTATGTGGAGAGCGATCTGAAGAAGATTGCAGCCGCGGTTTTGGAGAAGGCTAAGCAAATTTGCGCAGCTAAATCGGTACTCGCCAAGACTATTTTACGAAATTGTTGATGTGTTTGAGTAAACAATAGCTGCTTTAGGACCTTATTGACATAACTATACTTCATTTTCTCCTCAGTCCTTTCCTTCTCGGAGAATTCTATTAGGTTATCTCCGAAGAAACAATACGTGCAGTTTTATTCCCTCTCAGTTTTGATGTCCATAACTTTGTAGAAGTCGGTCTAAAATCTGCACAAACATATGCATCTGCTCCTTGCAACTGGCTAACAGTCTTTTAGCTTGAACTTGATTTGGACAGTGAGTTCAATTTGATTGATCTAAATGAGTAACATGTATGCACTGGTTCTAGTGACATATTTAGCACTATGGCGAGGAAAATACAGACATATATATCATCTTGCCAATTTCTGGCTTAATACATGTTACAAAATACAGAGCTAGTATCATCAGATGCCATGTTTTTAAAGTCTCAAAAAGTCGAACCTTAGTAGTTCTTACTGATATGCACCTCTAATTCCGTAGTACCCAACAGTTGAAAATGTTCATACGCATAGTAATCGAGTTTTATGCAGGTGCACGATGTGATATTGGAAACTGTGGAAGGCGATGCTAGGAATGTTCTCTGCGAGACCGTGGAGAAGTACCATGCCCACATCTTGGTTGTTGGCAGTCATGGTTATGGAGCTATAAAGAGGTATTTTCTTTTGCCAATACAAGTTACCCTGTCCATGCTTACTAATTTATGTAACGGAACATTTTTCGTGTGCTGATACGTGTTGAATGCAATTGCTCTGGCAGGGCTGTATTGGGAAGTGTAAGTGATTATTGCGCTCACCATGCTCACTGCTCTGTGATGATTGTGAAGAAGCCAAAGGCCAAACACTAAACTACTCCATTATCCAAATATTGAAGTGTGTTAATTCGTGGCAGCGGCATCCTTCTGCGTTTCTTACTTGGTATATGTACTTTGTGGTATTGATCGATTGAATATTCTTCTGCACCCGTATAGTTTTGAGCTTGATGCTGCACATATTGTAGCATTTTGTCGAATAAAGTGGTGCCTGGTGTGTGCGTGCAACTCTTGGTAGAACTGTATATGAATTACAACAATTGAAAGCAAACAGATGTGCTCTTTGTAGTTGTACTTAATAACTGATGCTCTTTTCTTTTGGATCAATTTTTCTCGTTGTATATACGTTTTTATATGTGTTGATAAAATAGTTAACAGTGCAGAACAGTATCAGTTAAAAAGATGTAGGATAAGAAGATGTATAGGGGTGGACATCAGGACCAAAACCGTTTGAACCGTTGGTAAACCGGATCATTGTTCCGGTTAAAAAACCGAACCAAATATTTGGTTCGATCCTTGGTTCGAGAACCTGTACCGAATAGGGTACTGGTTTGGTTTTAGTTTTGAGCCTCGGTTTACCGGATCGAACCGAGGCCCTTCATCTTTTTTATTTTTTTAAAGTTCTAAGTTTTAATATTTTATAGCCTTTTAATTGTGTCATATTTGATATTTATAGAATTTTGGTTGTTAATGTTAATTATGGTTTAAGACTTGTGAGTTGTAGGTTGTGAAGTTGTGACCAATAATATATGTGGTTGTTTCATGTTTGTGATTTGTGAATTGTAATTTAAATTATGTCTTGTTAGTTGTGAAATTATTCTTTTCATGATGTTTTATATTTGTGTTGGTGATTAATTAATAGTAAAGTATATATGTTGTGAGTTTGTGACAGTTTTTTGTCAATTTAAACTTGGAATTTTGGCCTTTATGTTGAATTTTTTTTTTTTAATAAAAAAGGCACAAAAGAAAATCAAAACCAATGTGGATCGAACCAGATCGGCATTGGTTCGATCCATACCGAACCATTCTAAATGGTGCGGTAAACGATCCTAAATCTTTTTGAATCAAAATCGAACCCAAGTTCAAAAAACTGGCTCATTGGTTTAGCTTACCGGATCGCCCACCCCTAAAGATGGACAACTTTTTGATTACCGGCTACAGAGCACTTGCATAGCTTTGTATGAAACCTTGTTTGAAGCTTATTGACTATTCTAGTTATATTTAATAACTATCGGTAAGCTACACTTAGGTTGTGTTTCCAAACATTTTAAAAGGCAAAAGTTCATAATTTAAGTTAAATCTGTAAAAATAGCTCAAGTTATCAGTGAGTCGTTTGCAAAAAAAGTTAAAAGCCCCCTGGTGGTGCTTGCCGGAAAAAAGTTAAAACAAAAAGTTGTATATATGTTGTTTGAAAAAAAAAAAAAACTTTTGTGATTCTTTATAAATTGACTAAAATTATTCTACACTAATGCATTTACTTTTATACAATTTATAATATCAATAATTCTGAATTAAACTTACCTGTTTTGTGATAAGTGTAAAAGAAGGTTACGTGATTTATACTAAAACTTATGATGGTAAGTGTTAAAATAAATTTACGTAAATTGTACCAAAACGCTATGATAATAAGTGCTTAAAAAATAACGTAAAAATATATTTTAAAATTAAGAATAACGCTAAGGAAAATATTGTAGTCTTCTCACATGACTCACCAATTTGCTTAAGAAAAGGAAGTCATATCTAGTGGAAATTTCATCAATTAATTGATAAGATTATTGTACATTAAATAATTAAAATAATGTTCAATGGTATATGATTTGTATCCAATCACACAACTCAATTCAACAAATTATTAGAGATAATCACATAAGTGAGTGCTAACAGAAAATATTTACATACTTAGAACACCAATTATTTCAAAAGCCTGTAACGTGTATATATCATTCCCGACCCTATCTATTGTCGTCTGAGGACATGAGATTCGTCGCAATCATCCCCATGATTTAAAATGTTTTCTGGAGTGCGATCATAGTATACGGAGCCTTCATCTTCCAATTCATTACTAATAATGTTATGAATTGCCATCATTGCATTTATAAAAGTGACTCAAATCTTTCCAAGAGTAAGTGTCAGGTATAATTTTAGATCGAGACTTCCAACACCCTAATAATTGTTCAATTGTCGTACACAAAGACGAGTGGACATGGTTGAACAATTCAAAGTGATACTTTCGCATTTATATGGAGCTAAATATCCATTTATATTAGGGCTACTAGAATTCACTAGATATTGGTTACCTATTAAAATATAAAAATATTAGTTAATTAATTTTAAAAATATCTAAAAATCACAAAACACATAATATTAAATATCTTGTACGTGGTGGGGGATCTGGAAATTTCTTATGAGGGTCTCTTATTGTATCATAGAAAATACATGTATCGTGTGAATCACCTTCCCGACCAGTCAAAGCAAGGATAAAGCACATGTCAAAATTACCATAATATCTTGGGTTGACTCTCTTTTTCTACCAATATATGCTGCTTTATCTTTCTTTGAAAACTTAGTTTTTATATGAGTTCCGTCTATTGCTCAAATGCAGCCTGTATTTTTCAATATATATTAAAGCAAGTTATTTGATGTAGGGTATATAACTAGGCACTATATTGGTTCAATATAATATTTTTAAATTACAGATAATATCTTAAATAAATGTAACCGTGTGTTAATCTGTTGTTACAAAATGGCATCACCAGATCAATCACCATCCGCGTACAAGTTTTTAAAACTCTATGAAATGATCGGCTAATGGTGTAACCTGACCGTAGTAGAGTCTCATGCGTTTGTTTATTTCCTGCCTTAACTCCCACCATCGCCATGGAAGTAGCTAATTGTTTCTCAAGAGTTACATAAGTCATGGGTTTAAGTCCATAATTATCCACCAAAAGTCAGCATAACTCGTAAAAAACTTCAATTTTCATCCTACATTGTTCGCCCTATCTATGATCAAGTCCATTCAAAAGATACATCAATGCAGCCCAACCCAAATATGGCCTCGTACGACATGAAATTTTATGTAAATAGTTCTCGTAATATCCCCCAACCGCTATGGCACTTCAAATCAATTTTCTTCTTTAGTAGTAGCTTAGGATGATACTTCTTGTTCTTCTTCACTACTTGTGTCATCTAAACATCTACTCATCTCCGAGTTACTTACATCTAAAATTGAGTCTGGATCAATATCATAACTCGTTGGTTTGTTTGCTCTTGAATTGTGAGCAACGAAGTTTACTTGTTCACTTGATTATTATCCACACTTGGATGCATTTTGAGAAGCTAGGCCCACAAATTCTATTGATTTATTGTCCCACAGTAGACACTGCTGTCTATTCGTAAAGTAATTTTGCTCCATACCCATCAATCTAGACGCTACTTTCAGTCAGAAGTTATATGTAACCAGCGTGCTATATGGGCATGAAATAAATCATGTCTTTTCGTTTTGTTGTGAGGTTGTTCCTCGTTGGGAGACATAAGGTAGAACCTTGGGAATCACAATGTTGAATTCGACAAATATATTGTTTAAATGTGCATGTTTATAAAATTCCCTATCTTGAATATCCTATTTGTTATGATAGACTAATTTTTTCAAATGTATATTACTAGAGCACTAATGTATTGAAGCTTCCTTTATTATTTGAATGAATTATTCTTTTTAAAAGTCTCATTAAGTCAGACGATATGTATGCTCTATTTGTTCTTTACATCCATCCCACAGAAAAAGAAGAAGACAACACTGTTGAGGTGAATAATCAACTCTCATTTAAGGCATGGTTGATATTCTGAAAGGATTTAGATGTAACAAATTTTAGTAAATATGGTTTTGATCTGACTTATTTGCTGATTATCGTCCTTACCTTCAGTATATTTCTTTACTTTTTTATTTCGCATGAATAAAATATTTTCTAACTACGCCTTAAATTAATTTACTTGAAAACAATTAAAAAGTGAGACAATTGACTGACGACCGTAATTAGATTTTGTGGAGTACTATTAACATCGAGTTTTCTAAGAAAATCAAATAAAACTTATATATTTTTTTCCTGTAAAGATTGCAGAGAATCGTGAACATTTTACGATGAACCGACACCTTTGATCCATTATTCCATCCTGTAAGAATATCTAAACTTACATTTGGAGTCTGATATTTGTACGGCTGCCCGCAACCTGTTCGACGAAATACCCAACTGAGGAAAAAGTGGCACAAATGCTATGCAGACGGGGCCGAACAATATTATTAAACCTGCACCATGTTTTCACCCGAAAAACGTACAAGGAGAATCTCACAGCCACAGCAGAGCTAGAATCTCGTGCTTGTGCATTATAATCAACGGGGTCGAGTCTGGTGGAGCTACCGAGAAAGCTGAAAAAACTGCGAGAGGAAGCCTTGGGTGACTGACATTAATGAACTCAAGCGTCGAGCTAGAATGGAGAAGCAAGAGAAGAGAGTGGTCCGAGAGGTCGCGTTAAGACCGCCGGAGAATGGGTTATTGGTGAAAGAATTAATCCCGGTGGCCCATCAGGTGTTTGACGCAAGAGCTCGATTGCTTTATTGTGCTTCAAAAGTTGCTGATAGCATTCCTTTTCATGTTTGCAGGTGATCATATACTATCCTTCGGCGAATTCTGATGCAATGCAAATAGAGGGAGATTTCATGGCCCAATGAAGTTTCACAAACTCAAAATTAGCCAAAGTCGGACCAGAAGGTCTGGTTTAGATAAAAGACACCATTATCAAACTTTGACTAATTTTGACTTGAGATGTTTCTTTTAGGCCATTAAATTCCCCTCTATTTGCGTTGCATCAAATTCTGACTTACCATTTTGAAGATAATTTTAGCTTACTATAGATCTGTCTCATGTCCCATGCAGTGTTTGTGGAGATGTCCATGTGGGTGATCCACCACATGCGATCAGAACTTGTGATGTAAGTGGCAGTCAGAAGAGTAAAGAGCATACATGGGAGAGAGGTGGCGTTGATCATGTATTGCCAGTTGTTGAATCCTTTCATCTTTACGATAGATTAGGAAGAGCTGTTTCACACAACGAGCGGCTAGAAGTGGATCGGATTCCAGCCATTGTGGAGCTGTGCATTCAAGCTGGTGTGGATGTTCCCGAGTATCCAACTAGAAGACACGACTTCCCCATATATCGTGTCGCTGGAAGGGTGATTGATTTTGAGAAGAAGTTTCCCAAACATGATTTGTCAGGAAAGGGCATAAAAGCTTTTGGGTTTTGGGAGAAGGAAAAGAGATTAAACAAAGATAAGAAGTCTCTGAACTTCAAAGATAAAGATCTTAAAGGTTTCCCTCTCTGCTGCTAATCTTTGAAATTTGGATTTCGCTTCATTAGACTCGATCTTTCTCTACATTGCTATAGCATGAGGATTTTTTTTTTTTTTTTTTTAATTGTGATCTGAGTTTTAAGACAAGATACATTAACCGCAAGTGAGTCTCTTTTGCCTTCTCACTGGATTTGCACTTTGTTCGGGAAAAAATCAAGGAAAATCAAAAGCTGTATGTTTATAAAGTGATAAACTTGACCTCTTTCATGTTTTCATCTGTATACAGCAGGACTGTGTATTCTTTAGCTGTCCAAAGTATTGTTTATGGTGCAAACTAATGTATGACCTCCTTGTGCAGGTATTGCTGAACAGGGAATGGAAGCGTACGAAAGATTGCATGCTGGAATTGTTAAATTAATGCAGAAGTATCCTGTCCAAACATGTGGGTATTGCTCTGAGGTGCAAGTAGGGCCGAAAGGGCACAGGGTGAGGAAATGCCAGGCGTTCAAACACCAGATGAGAGACGGTCAACATGCCTGGCAAGAAGCAACCTTTGAGGATATTTTTCCATCGACATATGTATGGCATGTCACGGATACTAATGATACACCTCTCATAGATGCTTTGAAGAGGTATTACGGAAAGTTGCCTGCGGTGGTTGAACTGTTTGCACAAGCTGGGGCCAAAGTAGGGGAAAACTATTGGACCATAATGAGGGAAGATGTCGTTGTACCCAGGTTGGATGAAGAAAAGTTGGTTGTTTGAAAAGGTAAATAGTTTAGATGGTAGTTTAGGTATTAGTTTTTGTTGGATTTTACTGTGGAAAGTACCCTAAACAGTCGTTCATTCTTTAGCCTGACAATTGCAACATTTTTAACAAAATAATCTGCAGTTAGTGTGGTTACAGGATGGTTATATTGATACCATACCATCTGATGTGACACTGTTTTGATATGGTTTGGTAACATAATCGTTTGGTGTGTTTGATATTCTTTAATATATTATGTTAATTTGTCAACCACATTTCCCACAAGAAGTTAACTACATAAACATCATTTTCATTATTAAGTTGCCAAATCTGCAACTGATATTCAGTTTTTCTGAGGGGAACAAGGGATATATTTGACAACTTTTGGTCTTTTCTGCCGACTTTATTGAGTTAACAAGATCTCACCTCAATGAATTTCGACGCAAAGCGTGGAATAGCAATAAAATTATATGTTATGAAAAATGTGTAAATAAAAGTGATACAAAATTTTATTTCACAAACGTCGTTCCAAATTTCCACGAGATAAGAGTACACTATGTTGTAATACAGAGCAAGTTACAGCTTCATTTCCAGACTGTAGAATATGTATGCATATTAAGTAAAAGTAAACTAATGAGAGAACTTTGACCTCAAAGAGACGAACTTATTATCCTTAGTTTGAGTAATCCATTTGGTCCAGTGATGCTCTTTCCCTTCAAGAAGTCGGAATACCATCGAGCAGAGAGCTTTGGGTATCTCTTAAGATTGTCGTCCAAATCAACGTAGTAAAGACCAAAAGAAATACTCCAACCATTCAAGAGCTCCAGACAATCTAAGAACGTCCACACAAAGTAGCCTTTTACATTTGACCCATTCCTTCCATGGAAAAGATTATAGGTTTCAGACAAGTGTTTAATCTGCAGTACTAATTACGAAAAAGTTCCCCCCAAAAAGACGAGGTTAAAGTTATTTCTGTTCAGTTGAAGATTGCATATTATCTTACCTCACTGCATTAAGCACACTTCCTATGTAAGCCTGTATATATTCCACCCGATATGTGTCATTTAGAGTTCCATTGCGCCGTGAGAGCTGACCTGTTAAATTGACACCATGCCATCTATCTCACACTTCATATGTGTCAATGAGAGAAAACACAAAATCTTCAACAATGACTTGAAAACGCTCAAGCCGAAATACCAAGTTTCTGGCAAGTTTGTGTGTGCGTATCTGGAGAGAGAGAGAGAGAGAGAGAGAGAGAGAGAGAGAGAGAGAGAGAGACCGTTTTCCTGGATATAAATAGGTGGATTTCCATAAACTTGTTTTAGATACTCGAGCACTCTCTCAAGTCCCCATGGCATTACAGGATACTGAGAAGAAAGAGAATATTAAAACACGAGAATAAGATCAACTCTGAGATTACATAATTGATTTTCACCTGGTCCAGTAGTGTACCACCGCCCTCAACTACAAAAACAGAAAAGAAAGAACGAGAATGAGTTGATGGAGAAAACATGGAGTTACAGCATGAACTGTTCAATAGATAGAATTTGGGAAACTACAAGGTCTTAAATTAATGTAAGGTTCTAAGTGAATATCTATGAAATCATCTAAACTTTGAACTTTCAACCATAAAGGATACTCTTTGATGAAAAGAGGATAAGAATTATCCGTGCATGATACATCGAACAAGCCTGATCAACTTGAGTTAGCAGAGACTAGATCATGGACTACAACCTGTATGATTCAGTAAAGCATTGAAGCCATACATATTAACTCCACAGCCGTATCAGTGTCGAAGCCCGTGACATTCTCTTTGGGGTTGGGATTGTCCTTTACAGATACTGTTAAGTAATGGTTCAATCCTATGAAGTCAACTGAACCCTTGATTTGCTTTGCCTCCTGTACGGTGAAGGCAGGAAGTCTTGTCTGAACATGCTCCTTTACGGTGTCAGGGTAGTCTCCAAAGATCACGGGATCAAGTATCCTGCAGAGAACAATTATTGCGCATCGGTAAACCTAACAACGTACCAGGTGGTTATTAGAATTCAATCGACAGTAATCACTAACTATATGCAGGTTTCAACATACCAACCAATATAGAACTCATTAGCTCTTTTGGTAGCTTTTACATCTTCTGTAGAATTTGTGTACGGAGAAAATCCAAACGCGTAGATGCTAATCCCCACATGCCCGTTTTGAATAGTCTGCAATGAACATACATGTTAGTGTAACAGATATACATAAGCACAATAAAACAGACACATATACAAGTATATATATATATATATATGTATATGTATATATTTATATTACATATACATGTATGTGTATATATATTATATATATGTATAGAATATGTGGTTCCATGAGAGGAAGATTATTATTTTTCCCGCGTAAATGGCCTTTCTGAGAGTCAATGTTAATGCAATCTTGTCAAAGGTGAAGTTGAAGAGAGAGATATAATGGTTTTATTGATCAAAATGTTAGTTAAAAGGACTCAGAAGATACCTTGTACTTTTCCTTGTACAGTTTTGCAGCAGCTGAATGTGATAGCAGCATATTATGCGCTGCTGTGTATGGCTCAGTTGAGGAGTCACCGTCGGCACATATAGCTCTTATTGAACAGCGCCCTGGGGCAATTAATCCTTCGCCATAACCTCCTAAGGCAGCTATGTTCAGCTCATTAAAGGTCGTCCAGTGAAAAATCCTATCACCAAATTCCCTAAAGCAGACATCAGCAAACTCCACAAAGTCCTTCCTGCACCAACAAGCCAAGTTTCTTACATCGATTTCTACTTTTACACCGTAAAATTAGAACACATTGTGTATAAATGAAGATAGAATGATAGTACATACACAATTTTTCGACTAAGCCATCCTCCATATTCATCTTCAAGTGCTTGAGGCAGATCGGCATGCATCAACGTAATATGCAGCTGAATTCCTATTAAGTAAAAAAGAACTTTCACTGTGTATGCGCCAAGTAAACCGATCTTTCTAAAAGGAAAAAATCACTTTGTAGGAAACACAGCTTTTACCATGGCTTATAATTTCATTAATCAGATTGTTGTAGTACAGTAAACCCTTTGCATTGACAGGTCCCCGTCCATCTGCAAATACAGCATTGTGGGTGATTAAGAAGAAACAACGGTCGCAGTTTAGTCTTGATTCTTTAGAATGATATATGTTAAACATACTTGGAATAAGTCTTGACCACGATATAGATAACCTGAAGGCCTCTAGACCAGTATCGACCATTAGCCCAATATCGTCCTGCAAGACATATTAACGCTGTTTAATTCTACCCTTCATCCTTGATCACAGTTGCACGATCTCAGATGGCATTGCATAAATCAGGTAATAGGAGAGAGGTAAAATCCAAACAATTTTTAAGGTTTCTTTCATTAAAATTGGTAATGAAGGCCTCTAGAAACCTCTTTGTCAAAGTTTAGCATTAATCCTTTAAATTCCCCAAACACGCGTAGCAGAAAAGGAAAAAGAAAGCCAAAGTGTTGTTTGCAAACACACTGTAATGAACTTAATAAAAGGATTGCATTTTATCCATACATAAGATACAGCTTAAGATTGTAGGCAACAGTGGGTAATTTGGCAAAAAAAACTTAAATGAACCATCCCTTTCGGTTCACAATATATGCAAAGAAACAGTCTCCATTATTATGCGACATGAATTCACATGTCAAGTGGAAAAAGATTCTGTCATAAATGAGAAAAGACTCAGTCCGTTATGGCTTTAAGTTGTAGATTGACCTTATATTTGTGATATCCATCGCATGCTATATCTGCATTGGCTCCTTGTGTATGACCTGAAATATCAGAGAGGGACACAAGAATATTAAAGAAAAAGTATATTCGTTATCACAGGGTAATGATTCACATTCTTGTGTGAGTACTTCATCAGTAGCTCTATACAGAATACAGGCTCACAGAAGAATCTTATTCAGAACATCAGAAATTGTAATTTTTCATTTAAGAAAGGCACGTAGCTTCTTTCTTTATTCCTTCTACCTTAGATTGGAAAAAGAGATAATATTGACTTCTGATGTATATAGAACATATGAATTTTTGTTTATTGTCCTTATCATGAACAATATTGCCTCAGGATGAATATGGAAAGTATTTATGCTCCAGCCTCCAAGCATAATTCTCTAAACCATTAAGCTTCATGAATAATGTGCAAGCCTTTTACTAATTTGAGGAATCAAATATAATGTAAGCAATAGGCAATCTTCAGCAATCACTTGCCAATTTGACAAACTTGTATTAAGCCTTTAGTATCTAAAAGCATAGGGGTCAGCATATATTTTTGCCTTCCACACAAAACATCAATAAACAGCAGAGGAATAGGAACAGACCAGTGTGAGCAAAGGTGTCCCAAATGCTAGGCGTTTTCCCATCCTCAAATGCAGCTCCCTCGTACTACTTTCCCATGCATAAGATATCATTGCATCAAATTTGTGTCGGAAGGTGAAGACTTACAGAAAATACAAAAAAAATTGTAATGCTTTCATTCCCTCCGCTCCCCCCCCCCCCCCCCCCCCCCCCCTTCATCCTAAAAACTTAATCACAAGCTTGGGGGATACAATTGAATATCTTATTGGTCTACAAATAACATGTACGGCAATCCCTCGTTGGTTAAAAACATAGAGCAGAAGTGATAAGTAATACGAGCTACTTCTTGGCACCAAATTATACTTCAAGATCTATCTGCTTAAAATTGATTAATGCCGACAGAATAAATACTCAAAACATACAAAATACTATTTCTCACAGAAATAGTACTTCAGGAACCTATTTCGAGCTGGATGATGTCGAAGAATATAAATTATATTGTTTAAGCTCTCTAGATCCCTACTACTCATTCTGATTTTGCATGGCTTATGATACACTAATAACTTTTGACTCAATGTTATGCTTATTTCATCACAGTAATCAAATAAACAATATCATATCCATATATTATTCAGGTTGTGACTATTATACTACAATCTCAAATTTGAAAACGCACATTCGATCTTGAGTGGAATATTTATGTAGTGCAAGAGTTGTGCCTCGATTTTGAAGAAGTTCGTGATAAAACAGGGCTGCACGAAAAAAGACATAACTTTGGGGTTGGTACTTCGGTTTGGGCCGAAATGAACACCTCTCTACACTTGGTGCGGGGTTTGACCCGGAACTTGCCTTTTTAGTCCCAAAATTGGTCGTCTGAGGCAGCTGCGCAGCATGACAGATTTATCTCACTTTAGTGAGGATTTTTCCAATTTTCTATATTTATTTCCTTTTTTTCAATTAGGGAACTATACGCACTTTGTTTTTTCGCTAGTATTAGCAGCTTTTGATTATTGAGTTATTGTTCGAGAGTCTTTTATCAAATCCAAGTTGTTCTCCATCTTCCCTATAGCTTTGGCCACGTCAAACATCCAGAAGGGGCGCCCGACGCGAACAATGATTGACATGAGATAGCTAGTCAAGGGACATGATTAAGCAAATGTAATTCGTGGAGTTACGGCACAATTCTCACAACATTCTTCCTCTGAGTTATTTAATTCTCCTTTAGAAAATCCTCACGCATTTCATCCGCGGAGTTACCATCCATGTACACTCTGTAATCTAACTAGTTGATGATGTCTGTTGTTTGCATAGGCCATTTCCCCAGTCTCCCAATACTCAACTAGTAACATGATTATATCGTACTAAAAATCCATAGAAACGGGTTTATCTCGTATCGAAAGTACAGAGAACACGACGAAGAGAAACTAATTAAGGAGAAGAGAGCAAAGTAACCTGACAAGCAGAAGTTCCAGAACCAAAAACGAAGTCTTTTGGAAAATCTGCTCTGGAATAATAATGGTCCCCTCCGAGAACCACCACCACAAGATTTAGCAGCACAAATAGTTGAGAGCTTAGGTGCACCATTATTATTATTGTTATTATATAATGCTTATTTCAAATAAAACTCATGAGCATGCAAGTGCAACATCCCATTTTATACACAACGTAACAGGAGAAGTGAAGAACGAGTGGTGAGCAGAGGATGAAAAGAGGATAACGTAAAATGCTAAAACTCAATGCGCTGACGGCTGAGAGTTGAGTCTTTGCAAGTTCGGGAATTCTCAAGGAGCCTTTCGTCGTCTCGTGGCTGGCTTATGGTTAAAAACAATTTTTAAATTTTAATTAGTTAATGTGATATTTGGGGTTTTTTTTTTTTGGTAAAAATAGTCATCTAACTTTTCGCTTTTGCAAAATTAATCACTCAAATGATATTAATTGCAATTTCAGCCACTTATTTTAGCAACCTTTGCAATTTATGCCCTCGGGTGACGTAATATTCTAATATTCGCCGGAAAGTGACACATGACGTGCACATGAGGGATTTTAGCAATGATCGTCCAATACGTTCACACTATTGCAAAATTGGTCCTACGTGTTTTTTATCAGCAATTTTCGTCCTCTATATTGCCACAAGTTGCAATTTAGTCCTCCATTTTTCCGTCAAATTAACCGTAAGCTTCCTGTATCATTTTAAAAATTTCTATTGGATTTGAGTCTTTTAACTCGTAAGCTTGTGGAAGATGGATACTCCAGTTTATAGGTCAGGGTGACCCCCGTGAGAACTGAGATCATCATTTGTGCAACTCGCAATGAGAATGTTCTCGGTAATTTTTGCTAACTTGATTTATTTTATTTTGAAACTCACAATTTGTATACATACATTAGAGATTAAAGAAATTAAATAATGCATATTCAATTAAGACTAGAGAAAAACAAATTATTTTTCCAAATATATATGATATAAACTAAAATAAAATAAATATAATATATTTTCCATGAGAAACAAATAACAAACATGTTATGGTTAGATCACAAAAGTCTTGTTCTTTATTTTTTTTATTTTTTTGCGTGAAATGGAGAATAGAGATGAATCGAATAGTAATCCCAACTAGGTTGGCCCCACCAAGCGGTACCCCTAAAACTCAAATATTATTAATAAAATCGATAGTTTGTCATATTACATGAATCGTCAAACACAAGACAAGAAACGAAAGAGGGGTGCGTCGACCACCATCGAGCATCAGGTTGGTATGTCCCAAAATTAGCAAGAGTATCGGCCACACTATTGCCTTCTCGAAAAATGTGTGATACACGAAATTTAATGGAGTTTTTATACAAGCCCTCCATCTTAGAATCCATGGAACCTTATCTGAGTTAGCTTGAAGGAGGTTGACCACGAAGGTTGAGTTGCTCTCCAACCAGATGCATATCCATCCTAAACCTTTTCCAGCACAAAAACTACACCCAAAGCTCCACCTCAGAAGCGAATAAGTGCTCCAGTGGCGCGACAAAAGCACCAAGCGTGAATCCCCTCACATTGCAAAAACTTCCACCCGCTCCTCCATTTTCAGTATTACCAAGCGAGCAACCATCGGTGTTGCATTTTATCCAGCCCGAAAGAGAGGGATACCAATTTACCGGTATAATTTTTGGCGCTCTTTGGAGAATAATGTCCATGTTAAAAGCCTTTAATATTCTGAGGTCCTTAGTCGGACAAGCGCAACTGGTCTTAAAAAATTCTACAGCTTTAATACATTTCCAAAGATGCCGAAGAAGATCGTGAATATCAGAAACACAATCCTAAAAAATGCGCCGATTCTGGTCTACCAAAGTAACCAAACACATGAAATAATTGTTGTGATCCATAGTGCCTTAATTTGCGAATTGACGTAGTTATTTGAACATGATGCTGAAAAAATCTCGACACAACAGTCATGCCGCTCGAGCAAACGGACAATGCATGAGAACATGATCCACAGACTCCTAGGAACCATGTCACATGTGACAAATTGAAGCAAATTGAAAACCTCTTCGCACGAGAACATCTTTCGTTGGTCAATACCCATGAGCAGCCCTCCAGCAAGTGATTGAGCGTGAAGGCGGCAAAAATTCTTTCCATAAGAATTTCATCCAACCTTATCGAGTAGCAAAAAAAGGGCAGAAAGCTTTATAAGCGGATTGTACTTGGAAGTCACCATTCGAGCTTAAAGCCAATATGAAGGTATCCGGCCTATCGGTGGTGGAAATCGGAGATCACGTCTCGGCAGTTTAATTTCTCCACTTCACCAATATTAAGCCGATCCGATATGCAAGGGTATATCCAGTTGTCACACCAAAAATTACAAGAAGATTCCTTGCAAGACAACCCGATAGCCCGAAATAACCCTGACCCCATGTTTAAGAGAGCACCAAATGAAGAAGTCAAGTAGTTGTGTTTGAACATGCATTTGCCACTAATTATTCTGCTTCGCAACAAGCATAAATGATATGTATCCGAGATGATCAACCACCAGTGCAGCTTGGCAAGAAGCGCGCGATTCCAACAAGTTAAATCCTTAATACTGAGTCCCCCATCACCAAGCGACAGACAACATTTACCCCACAGGGCCATGATTAACTTCCGGTGATCAATCAACCCTGACCAAATAAAATTCCAAATAGCCCTCTCCAATCTACGAATCAAACTCATGGGCCATGCATAAATAGAAAATGTATGAATAAGCGAACTCTGGATGACTGAAGAAACCAAAGTAGCCCAACCTGCCATGGAAAGAGTCGAACCTTCCCCATTGGCAAATATACTCAAGATTTTATCCGCAATAGGCGGTAACCACCTTTCCATGGAGTCCCTTTGAAAAGTGGCACGCCAAGATAGACAAAAGGGCAATTCAGTTGTTTATGATGCAGTGAACTCATGATACATAATCTCTTGGCACTGGAATGTGTTTGCTAGAGCAAACGCCAGACTTCTGCCAACTAACTTGTTGCCTCGACTGTGAGGACCGCGCCCCATGAGTCACAATCCGATCCGAGTTGGTCCAATGTTGGCCAACTAACAAACCAAACTCAGACCGAACTGTATCTCATAGGAAGGGGTCTCACTGACCAGGATCAAAACCATAATATTTTAATAAAATAGTTTTACTTTAAATACAACGGAAGGCTTTTGAATACCAATACATTTTACAATTTTAAAATGATGTAAATACAAAATCAAACACTTAACAATTTTTGCAAAGTTTCCAAAAAGCGGACTTGTCGATTATTCGTTCCATCCGTGCTGCTATACCAATCTTACTCTGAGAAAGGGACATATAGAACAAAAGAGGAGTAAGTCTTTAATGACTTGGTGAGATTCTTAGAACATGACAATAATCAAATAGTAAATCAGAACAAAACGAACAAGAATGACCAAAATAGTTACATCTGCATCATTGAACTGAAATTATCGGTTTTAACGATAATACTGGAGTATTCAGAAGAACGAGAAAATGAACTTGTGCAATTACATATAACAGACCTAACCTTAACTCCAAAATTCAACTGTATAACTCCCTACGAGGAGCTACCTCGCAACAGAACAGAAGACATGCTCGAATACATGCCAATCTAACACGCGGGTCACAGCCAACTCCTGACTGCAAGCGGCGCTTAAACAGAATGGGTATTAAGTTGAAATATTTAAACTGACAACCCTTTGCTGCCCAACAGTAAATTTTTTCAATCCCTGGGCCCAACTTCCCAAAGGCGTCCCCATGGGTGAAACAGAAATATCAGATGAGCTAGTAAGCCGAAAAATATCCGTTGCTTATTTTTGAGCTACATAGGCCGAACATAGTTCGTTGCTTGTTTACAATTCAAGAATCAATAGGGTGATCATGACACCAGGATAATTATGGTTATGAGGAAAATTGCCGATTATGAGTTAAATGAGAGATTTGATTTAACAATATGTAAGAAAAATATTTTGTAACGAGTTAATGATATGAATGTAAAAACAGTAAAATGACGATGAAATGTTGCTCGTGATTCAAAACAAAGAACCACAACTATCATGTCCAAGTTTCTCAGGGCCGGGTGCCAAACGGGGCTTGAATGAAATCAAACCTCACCTTTTACCGTATGAGAAATTCTTGATTAACGTCAATAATTATAGAACCTTAAATAAATCAAAAAGATATAATCTATTGTTTGCTCACAAATTTACAACAAATAACATATATGTTTAATATTTTTCATATTTAAAGAAGTTTAATTAAATATCTAATTCTTGTTAATTTTGGACAAATCCAACATTTACCTATTTTAACACTAACAATGACGTAAAAATATAAATAACGAGATTTACCATTTCAAAGTAACAAGTTGAAGACTAAATCAGTTTACAAGATTTAAACTCTCCATTCCTAATTTATTAACAATATATTTCATATTAATAAACATATATATATTTTCAATGCATATTCAAACCTTTTTAAAACAATTTTTCTTAACAAAATTCTAGTAAATCACTTATTACATAATAATCTCAAATCAAAAGTTTTACCATGATCTTAACATTGAATAAATACCTCAGTAATTCCTTGAATAAAATCATATCGTATATATATAACTTTGGTAAAAACTATTTTTTCCTTATAGTCATTAGCATTACATAACATAATATTGCATATATCACTAATAACAATTAAAATAACTTGTAAACATGTAGATCAAATAAAAATTAAAGTTTCCAAAATACTTATTATGCTAGTAAACTATATTAGATGGTTAGATCACAAGATAAACACAATACTTCATTTAAAGTTAAAGAAAGTGAAAGATCAACCGTAAAACAAACTACATGTCATTTAAATGATGCAAAATCCATGAAAAATATTAAACAAGATTCTAAATTATGATCAAATGATCAAAAATTATTATTAGTATGTAATGAGTCCATATTAATGATCAAGTTCATGATTTGGGTAGCTTTTGCAACATAATTTGGTTAAACATAAGGTTTTATGCAAATTTGAGACCGAAATTTATAGCAGTCTTAGATTTACCTTTAATCGGACTTTGAAACGATATGCTAATCTGAAATTGATTGAGGGGTTGAATCTTAAACATCATGGAGAGTATGTAGCTTCAAAATCAGATCAATAGAACAAGGTTCGGCATTTTAAATAAATCATGAAAGTTAAAAGCTACTTACGGATTTTCTGGACAGTGGTCCGTATTTGACAACTTTAGACCCCTCAAACCACTTCGGTTGAAAAGGTTCTTGAACATGAAAGTTAGATTAGACAACAAGAAGTATGTGGTAAAAACATCAGAGAAAGATTCGAAGTTTTTATATGGTTTTCGGACTTCCAAAGTTTCTGTACCAAAACTGGCAATTTTGACAGAACTCGATTTTGAGGATTTTTAAGGACTATAAAGAAGGCTTAAAGGACTGAAACAATTTTTCTAGAAATTTAAACATCAAGAGAAAGAACTTTGTAGGATAAAAGGAGAGCAAATTTGGAGAAGAGAGGTGTGTGAAAAATGTTGAAGAGAGCCTCCCTTTTATAGGTGAAAATGGGAGACAAAGAATTAATTACCATACCCTACCCATTTTTATTTTAATCCAAGCTAGGCCACCCTAATTATGATGAATTTTTCAGAAATATTATCTCTGATTTGGTTTTTATAATATTAAATATTAGAAATATCTAGCATAAAAGACAAAGAAGTTACCTTTTCTCAAATGTAAATGTAAATATGTCAAGATTACCATTGTCAACGAATGTTTGGATATTTTAAAACTACAAGGGACCACTTTGAAAGTTTTGATAACTCATTTGGTCTTATAGAAATTATATGTGGTCAATCATAAATTTTCAAAAGGGAAAGGACTAAATTGTAACTTTTCAACTCTTTTGGGGTCAAAATTGTATTTTCTAAAAGTTCAAAGACTAAAATAAAAATTTGAAAATACTTATTTTTCTTCCAATTTCAGGGGCGTTACAATGACAATGCAGCTTATGTATTAAAAATCTCTTCGATGTGCTTGACATTCCGCTTAGTAGAAGTCGCAAATAAAAGCACATCGTCTACATAGAGCAAGTGCGTGGGAAAAGTCGTATTGGAAGTGTAGTGCATCGGCTGTAGCTTACCTTCAGCCATATATCTTGTGATAAGCCTACTCAATAACTCTTCTGCAATGACGAACAATAACGGTGATAAGGGGTCGCCTTGTCGCACTCCACGAGTGCATCCAAAATAGCCAAGTGATGTGCCGTTATGTAGAATAGATATCTGGGTCGCAGAAAAAATCGCCATGATCCATTGCCAGAACTTCACAGAAAAGCCAAAAGCCTTTAAAATAGTGCAAATGGACCCCAAATCCATTGTGTCAAAAGCCTTTCTAATGTCAATTTTTAGAGCCATATTACCGCAAAAAACCTTCTTATCCACTGAATTGACACCTTCTGAAGCCATAGTAGTGCAACGAAAGATATCTCGATCTTTCAAAAAACCGAACTGATTGGGAGATAGAATCCATGATGCAATCCTGGCGAGCCTATTAGCAATTATTTTTGTAACAATTTTGAAACAAAAATTGCTGAGAAAAATAGTTCGGAAGTTCTCAAGGTGAACCACATCCATAAGCTTTAGAATTAGAACCATGAAGCTGAAATTGAGACCCATGGTAACCCTATCATTCAAAAAGAAAAATTTGACACAGTGACACGGATCCGACCCAACTATATCCCAAAATGCTTGGAAAAATTTCTCGGTGAATTAGTCGGGACCCGATGCGCTATTTTTGTCCATCTTCATAAGATAAATCTCCTCATCCAAAGGCGGTCGCGTTAATTCATTATTATCTGCATCTTCAACCAAGCAGGGGATAACTCCATGTACAAACTAACGGTTTGCAGTAATGTCAATCAAAACCCCAAATATATGCTCATAGTAATTCGAGATATGAGCAGCAATATCCTCATTGTTGAGAGATAACACACTGTCAATAGCCCTAGAAATTTTTATGGCTGCCGAACGTTGAAAGAATGCACAATTGTGATCTCCTGCCGCCAACCATTTATTTCGGCATTTTTCTTTCAACCAAATCTTTTGTCGTGTCAATACAAGCTCAAGGTCTGACTGCGCAATAGCTTCCTGAGCTATATTTTGTTCCGTCATCCCATTTTCTGAAATATCACGCTGAATTTTACCAACCAAATTCTCTGTCGAAGTAATCCTATTATCAAGCATGCCAAAAACATTCTTGTTCAATCTCGAAGCGTTGTACGAAGGATTTTCAATTGAAACTGCAACGCGTGCATCTGATGCATATTATTAGTGGATGGCCAGGTTTGTCTAATGAAATAGTGTAGATCCGGATCACTGAGCCACATTCTTTGAAATTTGAATCGATAGATTTGCGGCACAGACGCAGAAATGAAAGAAGTACAATAGGCGAGTGGTCCGAGCGATGATGAGGTAGCGCCACACAATTAATAGAATTGCATCTATTCAACCAACCGAGTTAAGCATAGCCATGTCAAGCCAACATTCAACCCGTGCTCCGTTGTGTCTACCATTGCACGAAATATAAAAGGGCACCTTGTAACGGAATATCAACCAAATCACAATCGTCCGAGAAATTTTTGAATTCTCGACAAGGGATGTTAGCTGGTGGACAACCAATTTTCTCATGTGAACCTTTGATGACATTAAAGCCACCAACAACGAACCAAGGTAAACTAGCGAAGTGAGTAAAAGTTCTAAGCTCCTCGAAAAGAGCTCTCCTTAGTTGCTCGTCATTACTGGCATACAAGATAAAGCCTAAGCCAAACCTGGTATGTTAAAAACAAAACTCACATGTTAACTGCTGCAAACAACCGAAAGTTGCGGGTCAATAATGCATTTTCAGAAAACCCATAGAGATGGAAGATCCATGATAGTAGAACTAATCCAGTGTAAATTTAAAGAATCCTGAAACCTCGTGGGAATAGAAGATATAGCAGTTTTAGGTTCAGCTAAGTAAACAATGGGCGGCTAGAAGAAACGACAATAATTATACAACAATCTCCGTGTACTCGGGTTTTCAAAACCCCGACAATTCCAAAAAGGATAATCATTAATTATACCTGATTGGTTTTCGAGATGCTCGTTTTTCGCGAGACACTTGACCCTCTCTTTGTTTCATTTTTCCTGTGACCTTAGTCCATTGTTCTTCATCCACTTCCATAGATCCGCAACCTGTGATTCTCCCCGAATCTTCCAAAGGTGTGTGTGAACCCTCAACTGTCTTTTATTGTTGTTCTGGAGCTAGACTAGGCGAGGCTTGCCGTTCCTGATTGTGTTCCAGTTCCATAGGTACGGCTCTAGTATTTGCTTAGGTTTGGACTCCATCCGCAACACCTCTGTCTCTTTATTGACAATCGGTGGTGTTGCCAAATCATCCTTTATTCGACTAAACACCCGAGTAACTGGGAAATCAGGTCTCACTCCTTTCCATCACCATTTTTTTCGCTCGCGTGACCTGCCCCAAACAGTATCTGGTGGTCCGTGAGTAGTTTGCTCAAGTGTGCTATTTTTTGTATCAATGCGATGACAAGTAGCCAGTATGGCCAATCGCTTTACAAGTAGTACGAAGATTAGGCAATCCTTCATATTTAAGTTGAACCTAAATTTCAATGTCGTCCTTGTCAACCCTTAGTATTTTCTGTATTAGCTTTTGAAGATCAATATCAACGAGCACTCTGGCATAGTGACCAAATTCCCCGTCCAGCGTCTTACTATCAATTTTTGGTGGAATTTGACGCCCCTTGCAATCTCGGAAAATATTAACGTATCCAAAAAATCCTTGGTAATTGAGAATACACACCTAAACTTGTGTAAATGTAGATTTGTGAGCCGTCGGGTCAAAGCCTGGAGTTCAGTGCATAAGCCGGAGTATCCTCGGCTACAAGTTCATTGCTCCGCGGCTCCAGATATACTACAACTATGCTTCTGTTGCCAATATAATTTGAAAAAAATCCTTTCCCTAAAGAGATGAGTTTCCGGTCCATACGCAAACCCCATAGCGTATTAAGTTTCTCTTTCAGATCCGATTGACGCCATGGTTTTTCCCATTTCGCCAGTGTGACCCGTCCAATCATTCAGAATTGCACGCAGCTAAGCGTTGATTGAAGGCCTGTTGTGTGACCTTTACCGCAACGTAGCACCCGATATCCCCTATGTGGCCCTCGTTAGCGATATGAACAACAGTACATGAGGGTTTCATTGTAATCTCTGCATAAGTCAAATTTTGGATCGAAGGGATCTCAATGGGGGGAGAAGAAGGGCGGTAGAGATTTGCGACCTCGGGGGATAGCAGATGACAGTCCATGTTGTCGAAATTTCGATGAAGCACAGTCATCACAAAAGTCTTGTTCATAGAGTATATATACAGATATAGATGGCTTAAATTTAAGTTTTTAATTTTTACGTTGGTGGGACGATGAAAGTTTTAAAGATTTCATGAAAGATTTGAAACTTGATGATTTTCTCACCTTTTTTTATTTTGGTATAAACTGAAAAGTTTAAATAATTTTAGATTTGGTTAATATTTTTCATTTATTTTACAGGAGGATGTTTTCCTCCCTTTTTCGTGAGATTTCCTTTCTTTTCTAGAAAATATTGAGTTGCCTAACTGAGCCTAAGTATAAATTGCAGAAGTATCAAACACACGGAAAATCTAAGATTTTTCAAATACCTTAAAAATATTAAAGACTTATATTTTGAAACTAAAGGCATATGAATTTTAAACTAATATTAATATTACAATATGCAACCATGAGATTCTTCTTCTTAACAAAAACAAAAGTTGAATTTATTGTTTTCAGAAAATCGTTAGGTTCACGTACCGTACCGCGTAGGGGCGAGCCAGGATTTTTTTTAACCATGGGCTACTCTTAACTTAAATAAATTGAAAATTAATAAATATAAGAAACAAAAATATATAAAATGTGTAAAATAGAATGAATAATATCCATTGAGTACAAAATATAAAATTTAAAAACCATTAAACAAACACAAATGAAAATGCTATTGAAGTCGAGCTCTACGTTTCTTCACGTAGTAAATTCATCACTTACCGAATCAACTTAATACAATATTAATGAAAATGCACACAAACAACTTTAGAAATCCTACGAAATTCTCTTAAAAATACAAAGGTTCCCATGAAGCTCTTCTATAAATGCAACTTTAACACCCCCTAACCCAAACAATATAATATAGTACTATATGAACAATGATTTAGTTTTCTACTTTTAGTGAGAGAATCTAATTGACTAGAACATTTCAAGCTTACTTTAACTATAAATCATTTTGGATGTATATAATTATTTAATCTTTGATACTAAGGTTCTCAATTTCCTGTTAGGTGACGACTCACCAACCTTAAAGCATATACTAGTTCTTGGCCTAATGCCATCAAACACCTAAAGATTCTAAACTATCAAGAAAAATAAAAATAATGTCCATCAAATATGAGTCAAATATCTCATATGTATAAAACATTTCTACTAATTTCACTTTCAACTCACCACAATTAAAAAAAAAAAATCATAAAAGATAATGCAACAATTTTTATACATTTGCTCGAAATTAAAAGTCACATAGTAAAACTTAGTAAACTACTTAACTTTTAAAATCTTGAAATTAGAATAGCAATCGGTCACTGTTCCTTTTACGTCTTGGGTAAGCGGAAACTAGTTTCCTTTTTTGTTTTGTTTTTTAAAAGTAGTTAGAATCGCATGGACATTTTTTTTATTTTATTTTTAGATGAAGCACATATGAGATTGAAAGATGTAGTAACATTTGCTAGTTTGAATTAAATTTTAAAGTCAAGCCCATAAGTCATTTGCCATGTTAGACTAAACTAATTGGGCCTTATCATCACAACTCATAAATTTGTGGGCTACTTGTATATATATATATATATATATATATATATATATATATATATATATATATATATATATATATATATATATATATATATATATATACATGCTTAGGATGTTGGGGTCAAAATTTGACCCCGGGCCGGAGCCCACCCTAGCCTTGTGAATGGCTCAGCCCCTGGTACCGCGCTAGTGAAGCCCATCATGCACCGAGGCAATGAATGTGTATGCTATCTAATTTATCTACCAGAACCCCCATAATAAACTCTTCTATCTACCACATTCATTTTTCCCAATCGTGTAACAATTTTGGAACTATATAATATATATACATATATATATACATATACATATATATATATATATATATATATATATATATATATATATACATACATACATACATACGTGATTGAAACCACAAATGTCGTTGCTAATTAACAAACCATCCAAGTCTTTTCTCGTGCGTTGTTGTGCTGATCCATCTTTTGAATCCTAATGTCGTCATGAGTTCAGTCATAATCGCTATTGAAGAGCACTGGTCGTATCCAATTCACTTCGAGGTATATGTACTAACCTATTCTCGATCCTATCGTGTGATTTGGTCACATTTAGCGCTATCACATGTCATAAAGCTACATTTTTATTTTTCTTTAAATTTGCTCGCACATATTTATTAGCCAATGCGCGAGGGGTGCGCTATCCGATCATCAATTCCAATTGACCAATTTTTGAGATGAAGACAGTGAAGTGGATATTACTTTTGCAATGCGCCAATTTTTAGCCAACCCAGTTCCTTAATTATATGTAAGGGATGAATGAAACACATACATTTGATAACATTGATTTAATTATGTCAAATGTATTTTATGGGCACAAGAACAAGTGGTTTTTTCTTATGCATGGTGAGGCCTGGCAATGCATCAGTGTCAATGCAATCAAGATCAGGCGGCAATGCCCAATCAAACGCGTACAGGAGATTCGCCAGTGCCAGCTCTATCGATATCAGCCCCATTCCCATTCCGGGGCATCCCCTCCTTCCTCCTCCAAAAGGGATCATATCTAATTTATCCAACACATTTAGTACTAGTTTCCTGTCACTAGTGATGAATCTTTCAGGTATGAACTCATCAGGATCCTTCCAGGTTTCGGGATCTCTTGCCACAGCCCATCCATTAACAATAACTGAGGTCCCCGGACGGATTTTGTGCCCTTCAATCAGACACGTATCCTCCGTTATTTGCGCTCGAAATAAAAGTGGAGCTGGTGGATACATCCTAAGTGATTCAAGCACCACAGCCTTTAGAAACGGTAGTTTCTTGATATCATTTTCTTTAACCATTGTCTCCCTTTTACCATTAATTACTTGCCTGATTTCGAGCTGTGCCTTTTTCATTATTCCTGGCCTTAATATAAGGGCCGTCATTGCCCATACTATTGAAGCTGCCACGGTGTCGGTCCCGGCCACAATTAGATCCTGTAGACAGCCACACACATGGGTTTCATAAGTTGGATGGAACTAGGTATGTAGTATTGATAAGTTACATACGGCCTTTTTGTAATTACTAGATGCATTCTCTGCTATATATAACTTCACTAATATATATGAAAACTAATCAATTTGATAGTACTTATATGTGTACACATATATGAAACTATGAAAGTAAGATAAATTACTAACCATGAGCAGTGCTTTTATATGATTCCAAGTCAAATCTAAAGATGATGGTTTTTGATCTTTCAATTGGATCATGAAATCAAGAATGTCCTCTCTGTCGGGTTTTGTCCTTGAGGGATCCAAGTGCTCGTCGATGAGTTGTTGGTAAAACACATCAAACTCCTTGCAATTATTGTCAAGTCTTCTTAGCAATCCCGACACCTTATCGATCCAACCCAATGCCGGAAAATGATCAGAGAAGTAGAAACTCACCATCAACTCCTGAGCTTCTATTAGAAGCCTGTCGAAACTTAACTTTTCATATTCATCTTCATCATACCTCCTACCAAATGCGACTCTGCAGATGAAGTTGCTGGCGACGGACATGGTAATTTCACACAAATTCACGGGCCCAGAGGAAGAAGAAATCTTGCTGATCATGCGGGACATCTCGTCCTCACGGACTGGACGAAACTTGAGGACTTGCTTCGGAGAAAACAAGTGAAGGACGCAGAGTTTCTTCATGTTTCTCCAGTGGCGATTGTAAGGAGAGAATGCAATGTCTAGGCCCTGGTACGCGAGCTTCTTCTGGCCAAGAACTGATGGCCTGCTGCAGAATGAGAGGTCATGAGATTTTAGTATTTCAGTTGCAATTTTTGTCGAACTAACCACGAGTATTGGTGTGGAGCCATGTTGCAAGTAGGTTAAGGGACCGTATTTCTTAGAGAGCTGCCATAGGTAAACATGAGGTTTTGCTTTATCGAACTGATGCAAATTTCCAATGAATGGCAGCCCAGAGGGACCAGGCGGGTTTTTCCCGTTTGCTCTTTGCTTAATAATGTCTAAAAGAAGGAAGACTAGTGCTGTAAATAACATCAGTACTAGGATTGGCATGATTTTTGTAACTGGAGCAACTGAACACAAAGAAAGTAATTAGAAGCAAACAAGTATTTGGTACAGAAATTGCTCAATCTCGAGTGGGCATTTTATATGCATGAAATAGCTAGGATGAGTGTCCAAAACGCTTTTACATGGATCATCATGTGATGAGAAAAGATCTTTGTAACTTTCCAAGTTTCTAAGTTAAATCTTTGGTATTTACTTACAAAATATATTTGTCTATAATTTAACATTACTAAATATGGCACTCTAGAAATGCATTGGATCGTCAAAAAAAGGATTTGATCGAGTATCGGGGAGGCAAGAAATTTGGACCAAAATACCGAATGAAAGTAGATCGTTTTTTTTGTTCATTCCCGAGGAAGTGCATATCTTACCCGGGTCTTCTTCCATAATGGTACGGAACAATAGTATTGATGGTGTAGAATGTAGATACACAGATTACTTTAAATACGAGAAGCATATATATCGGATTGCAAGTTTACAATAATTTAGTGAGATTTGCCATATACGTACCTTATTTCAGTATATATGCTTTATCTTTTTATTAACATATATAGTTTGAAAAGTTAGAGTATATATATATATATATATATATCTCTTCTTCTTTTAAAATGATTCTCTTTTATTTTTTCTAAATTTTCTATAACAAGTTAATATCAACGAAGTATTGACAACAAGATTTCCATTGTCAAAGCCAGCATATATGATTGGCTTCTACGGGTAAATGCGTAATATAGTAGTATATTTTGTTATGTTCTGTCAATATCTTTTGAATCAAATACACTTTAAGAAAAAAAAAATAGAATTGATATCTACTTAATTAACTTGTCTAATCCTAATTTTCCTTGTGAAAAATACTAACAACAAAATGTACTTTCTTCCAATTTTTATAAGTTTTGGATAGTCATTTATTATATCAACTATCAAGTGCCTTCTATATAACTTTTTATTATTTACAATAAACTGCTTCATTCCTTTTTCGTTAAAACAAGTAATTATGAAAATAACTATATATATATATATATTAAATCTGTAAAGTTAAATCAGTTGATCACAGAGAAGCCTATGAGCTACAAGGTAATTGCGTTAATTATATAGTAAATCTGTACAGTTCTCTACATTTATTGTAAATATATATATATTACTATGCCTTTTACATGTATCTAAACTTAACACAAAACATGTTTGTAGCGACAAAAAGAAAAAGTGAGAGTACTTCCTGCAGAGAATCATATAGACTCATGCCTGTTGCGCTTGGACAGGAGAAATTCTCGTGGCTTCTACCCTGTAATAGCTCGCATATGGTGGAGAAGATCACGTGACTGGAAAACGTACTTTCTTAGGCACAAAAGCATGGAAAGAATGAACTTAATTATTGGAGTTGGCTCAAACGGATAGTTGATTATTTACCAACAGAAAAAAAGAAGAAGATAGATGGATTGTTGAAGTACTGCAATATATCAGGGAGAGAAAGTGAACTATCAATCAAAAGCACCTTGTTCTTGATGTCAGGGCCTGAGAATTTCTTTACTTCACCTGTGATCACATCACCTATAATGGAAAACACATATTCATTTGAACTAGTAGAATCGTAAACTTTAGGGTTTATGCAGGAATATTGCAATTGAATCGCAAATTGTGTACAAGATTAAACAAAAATTTTAAAGAGGATCGCAATTGAATCAAAAGTTCGCAGAATTTAGTATGATCGCAGCGCACGAGTTTTATAGAAAAAAACCTAGACTATTCATACCATACTGAGTTATTGATCAAAGAACAAAAAGGAAACTTGAGTGTTGCATTGGTCTTGTTTATACATGACACTTACAGAGGGAGAATAATCAAAGAATTTCCTATTAAACCTCCAGATGAGAGGATCAGTCGAGGTGATGATCTAAAACACATATTCATATAAACACAGTAGAGTACGGCAAACTTTGAATCACGCAGGAAAATCACAATTGAATCGCAAATTGCGTATAAGATTTAACAAAAGAATAGAGGACTGCAATTGAATCACGGAATGCGCATAATTTAGTATTATCGCAATGGAAGAATTTTATCAAAGAAGCCTAGACAAATGATTCCATATTGAGTAAGTGATCAAAGAATGAAAAGGAAACTTGAATGTTGCATTGATCTTGTTTACACATGACAATTATAGAGGGAGAAAAGACAATGGAGGAATAACCAAGGAATTTTTCATTAAATCTCAAGACTAGATGATCAATCAAACTAATGATCTAAGAAAAAACGTATTCGTTTAAACCAGTTGGACCGCAACCTTTAGGGTTTACGGAAGAAGATAGTAATTGTATCGCAAATTGCACAAATGATTTAACCAAAGAACAAAGATCGTGATTGAATAACAAATTGCGCAAAATTTCATATAATATCAACTGAAGAATTATATTGGAAAACACTAGATATATGATACCAATTGAGTTATTGATCAAAGAACGAAAAAGAAACTTTAATGTTTCATTTAACTTAAATGAATTTCTATACATGCTGGCAGAAGCACATGTCTTCACCCATAGTGGCTATTATTTATTTCTCCAATTAATTTGCACTTGGGAGCTCCATCTACTTCCTATTAAAAATGGAGAAAAATGGATTCATGAGCCTGTTAATACTATGCTCTGCCGATGGAAAAGAACACACCAAAAAAGAAGAAAGCCTCCAGTCTCTTATATCATCGTTTTCTCTCTCTAAGAGTTTTTAGCAAAGTTATCTCTCTTAATGTTTTTCGGTTGTTGAGGTTTTTAGTTCGTGGATATAGCGAATGTTGTTCTAGTAACATATTCCACTATCGGGTTTCAACTCGTGGGATCAATTCAGGTAACAAATAGCTATTAACGGCAATTGAGGTATAACAAAGTTAATTTGTATATCTCTTTATTCTGCCGCATTAATTTATTGATAGAAGTGACGACATTATCATTTATATCCAATGTCCAATGTGGGTATTAGAGCATATGGTTAATTTGGTTCGATGTCTTTGGATACTCGGTGTTAGAATCAAATAAATAAATCAATGAAGTTATTTATATAATTATGTTGTTGTAATACATATCTGAAAATAAGAATTTAATGGGATTGAGACTAAGTGTTATTTTCTATGGGCTTACTTAGTTTAGTATACTATGAACTAATTCACACAAAAATTATGTTAAATAATTATAATTAGACATTGTGGGGCAAGAGATGATTTGAAGCTTAACGAACTTTTAATCTTGAGACATGTATTAATTATTTTATTTAATCTTAGATTATCGCGACAATATTTTTAGTATGTGTGTATCATTTCATGCCTTGTCCGCTTATGTGGTGAAAATGGCCTCAAGAAGAATTGTTGCTGATTTGAATAAGGGAGAAATTTTGATGGTGAAAACTACAACATCTGGCATCGAAAGATCCGGTATGTACTTAACAAACATGAGGTCCAAGAAGACCTCACCCATTTGACGGAGGCTCCTTGTCAAAATGGGTCCAATGCTGAAAATTCTGAAATACACCTGCAACATCTTGCAGCCTATGACAATTGGATAAAGAAATATTGTTGTGCACACTTTACCATGTTAAGTAGCATGCGCAGTGATTTAATAGGTGAATTTGAAACTCATGAAACGGTCCAAGAACTATGGGATGCATTGAAAGATATATGATATGAAGGAATGTCTGCTACCAGGATTTGTGATTTGACCATGAAGTTTAACTTGCATGCGATGTGCTGAGAGCATAACATCAAACATATTCTTAGGACGATGCCATCCATGATATGCTAATTGAGATCCAAAGGTAATGCTGACTGATGAACAGTAGGTTCAGGCAGTGATATAGTCATTAATTGGCTCATGGGAGACTATGAGCCAAAACTTGATGAATAATGAGAACAAAACATTTGATGATGTGGCGCGCCTTTTAGAACAAGAAGCTGAGCCCCTAGAGATAGCTAAGCCTAATAGTTCTGTTTATGTGGCTAAGTTTGGAGCGCTTAGGGAATAAGGGGCCAACGCACCAAGCATGTAAAGAAAAAATCGGAGTGCAAGCTAGTCAAGTTCAGAAGAACACCAATACTAATCGGCGTCGCAAGAGAGGCAAACACGGTATGAGGAATGGTAAGCTGGTATGCCATAATTGTGATAAAGAATGCCACTTTGCTCGTGATTGCACTAAACAAAAGAAGGAACTCACTAATACTTTCCCTAGTGCGTATGTAACTAGCCATGTTATGGTAGCTCATAGATCTCCTACGTGGATAATAGACTTTAGAGCAACCAAGCACATATCTTAGGACATAATTGGATACATAGAGTTCTGCGAGTACCTGCCGATAGTCAAGACATCAAAGTAGGAAATGGATCTAGCCTTGATGTGCTGGGTAATGGCACTTAAAAGCTATATTTGTGGGACGGCCGCACCCTGTTACTACATGATGTTTGGTATGCGCCAGATATTCAGAGATATTTACTTCCTTTGGTTACATTGTGAAAAGTTGGTTTTCGTTTTGTTTTTGAAAACAATAAGGTTCTATATTCCTTGGGAGACATTTTATATGGACATGGTTTTATTCAAGATGGTTTTGTAATATTGGATATAAGTTACCCTATTGTTGATGAATCTATTGTTCTCTATACTATTTCTAATAATGCAGGTTCTAACGTGTGCATGCTAGACTGGATCATTTAGGGCAAGATGAGATGGCAAGATTATCTAGAGAAGGCCTATTAGGAAATCTTGCTAATGTCTCTCTTCCTATGTGTCAAAGTTGCCTGATTAGGAAGGCCAAAAAAAACCATTTGGTAAGGCCAAAATACCATCTTTTATGTTGCAACTTAATCATTTTGATATTTGTGGCCAAATGAATGTAAGGGCAAGACATGGTGGTCTCCACTTCATTATCACCCGTCACGTGCATGAAACATCCTCTTGATATATTATTCACCATAGTCCAATTTGATGGATCTAAGCTTGTAAATATTATTATCTCCATTAAATTCCACTTTGAAAGCCCATGTGATGGCCATTGCCGAAATAACATATTAACACTTGTCTAGGCCTCGTGCACAAACTCATCATCTAACTGTTGGAAAGTTAGAATTTGGTTTTTTTTTTTGGTTAAGCTCTTTCTACTGGGGGACAACTCACGTAACATGTCTTCCCATGTACAATTGTTGTTATTTGGTATTGCTTAAACCACTCAAGGGCTTTAACCTCAGAGAGGATGAGAACAATCTGAGCATTAGGTACACCGAGAGTATGCGGTAAAGTTGATATTACAGATTCTTATAAAGATTTTGATGTGCTGGTCCACTAAATTTTTGTGTTTAGGATAAGATCAGAAGCATAAAATAGTTCTTTTGGAAGAAGAACAATAAACTCCACAAATTGGGGAGAAAATTAGAGATAAAAGCTAAATATTTATGATATCTTGTTCTTCAATCCGAAACATTACATAAAATAGCACACATACATGTTGTAATGACTACCCACTACATAAAAAACTAAAAATAACTTCTAAATAAAAGTGAAATTTAGATAACTACTAGTTAAATAAACATAGAACCAGACTACTAAATTAAAATAAGATGGGCCCTAACTATATCTGGTAGTCCACAGTTTATCTTCTCCTCAATCGTGGATTACAGCCCAACACACTTGGGCCACTATCACTTTGCACTATAAATAAAAATAAACACACATAGACACACGCACACAATATTTTTGTTAGATGAAATCTTAAGATGGGGCGGGGTGGTGGGCTATCTTTATTAATACAGCCCAACGCACACCTGGTCCAAAAGCGCGATCTCATTATAAATACAGTCCAACAGAGAATTGGGTCACAAATTTGAGAGGAGTAGAAAAAAGCCCAACGCATACCTGATCCAAAAGTGCTCTCTCATTATAGCCGTTGCGAGTTTCTTTTTCTTCTTATTTTTTTTTGATGGGTAAATAAATTACAGATCATTAGAGATTCTTTGATCAGAGTTCGATTACGCAAAGAAAAACACGATAACGATCTTCAAATTATCGACCGTTGCGAGTTAGGGTTTCGAAACTGATCGTTGATTTTCAAGATCACTGTGGACTTTCTTTGCGTGAATCGAACGAATTAGGGTCTACATATAATTATTCAACAATCCCGACTTTTGAAGTTAGGGTTTACAATCGACCGTTGCGAGTTACGGTTTTGTATAACTATAAAAGAATGACGAAGGCAAAATGAATTGAGTTACGCAAACTGATCGTTGTCGTTGAATCTTGGATCCTTGTGCGATTGATTTTCAAGATCTGTGCGGATTTTATTTGAATGTAAGTGAATTCCTTTTCTTGGTTCGTTTTCGCATCCTCTCGAGATTTGGATTGTGTTTGCGTAATTTTCCGGATATGAGGGGATAACCCTAATAATTAGCCCAAAGTTTAGGGGTGATTGTCTGATAGCCTGTCATGTATTATACGAAAGATGATAAATATTTTTGTGACGCTGAAGTATGGGTTGACTACTTATATGATGACGCTTTCATGGTTATGTACGTAACGTTATTGACGACTCTTAGTAAGTGTATAGTATATTGGCCATGGTTTTGATATAAGGGGGAGAAACAAGAAGAGAATGGTTCCTAGTTGAAACTACTCGTCCTATTTTGTGATTCGTAGTTGTTGTACAACATCTAACCCTTAAATTCATTACTGGAACAGAGTGCAAGTGAAAGAATTTTTTTTGCAATAGTGTGTTATTTCAATAAAATGGAAAGGAAGGGGAAGTACTGGTCTGCCGAAGGTGAATGCTTATTGAGTCATCATTTATGCAATGGTGAAGTAGCACCCTCGTCGTTGAGAATATGTTAATGGTTCGTAGAAGATGAAAATGCTATATCCCATGGTTTTAGAAAAAGTCAAGGGTTAATAGAGAATGGTTCCTAGTAGTAGACTAGTGGTCACATTTTTGTGATTCCTATTAGTAAGGCTACTGACCATTAAATTCTTTATTGTAATAGGGTGCGAATGAAAGAAAACATTATGCAATACTTTGTTGGCACAATATGTAAATGGTTTCGAGTAGATGAAAAGGCTACTGACCATTTTCTTGCAAAAGACAAAGGAAATATAGAGAATGGTTCCTGGTAGTAGACTATTGGTCACATTTTGTGTTGTAAGGCTACGACAATTAAATTCGTCATTCCAATAAAATGCAAATGAAAGCAAAATAATCGTCTGCCAAAGGGGAATGCTTCATGACTCGTAATTTATGCAATGGTGAAGTTGCACCCTTGTCGTTGTGATTATGTTAACAGTTCTTAGTAGATGAAAATGCTACTTCCTATGGCTTTACAAAAATTGAGGGGCTAATAGAGAATGGTTCCTAGTAGTAGACTAGTGGTCACATTTTGTGATTCCTACTAGTAAGGCTACTGACCATAAATTCATTATTGTAATAGAGTGCAAATGAAAAATAAAACTATGCAATAGTTTGTTGGCGCAATATGTAAATGGTTCCTAGTAGATGAAAAGGCTACTGACCATTAATCTGGATTACTAGTCTTGTCAAAATACAGAGGAAAATTAGGGAAATCTCCCACAAATGGTGGCATGAAAAAATAATCCGACCCTTATAATCCCAATGCATACGATGCATCCGGTGTGCTCACTGCCAAATGTCTTACAACAGAGCCCATTATATGAAACGACGAAGTCGATGAGTTAGTAACAACAATATCCGACGTTAAATGAACATGCCAAAGAGTTACAGTGTGCTTTACTTCACCAGTATGGCCCTGTGTTATAAGTTCTACTCTGATTGGATCTCGAATTGCCTTTAAATTGATTAAAAGTCCAAATACTTGGGGACCATGACACCCCAAAATCGTTTTCGCTGACTGAGGAGAATGATAATCCTCCTTGAGTGATGGGATAAGTTTCATTTTTCCCCTTGAGGGACTGATATGTGCAGTAACTCCGTTGTGCCACTGTGCTGCATTTGAGGTCTGAAAGAAGTGATTAAGCCAGCAGGTAGCATTAAACTTCCTTTCAGAGTATTTTACGCCCATTGCTGATAGTGGGATATCTTGTTTTTGGTTCAAGCAGAGGATTGATGAAGAAATGTTTTTTACTGACCCTTGTTTTGGAGCCAGAAATGTTTTCTATTGACTCATCATTTACACAGTGGTGATGTTGAAGCCTCGTGATTGAGAACATGGGCACGGTTCCTAGTAGATGAAAAGATAGAGTAGCTTGTGTGATTTTCCCTCGAAAATGGCACAGTAGACCAATTGATTCATTGAGAACAAACTGATGTGGTAAATCTCCAGTTCTTTTACAGTTTGCTGGCTGATCATGGATGTTTAAATTTTAGAACTCGAATCTTGACTGAGCTTAAACTAATGTAGTTCAGTATATGGCTTCAGGTAGTAGCTGTTTCACTTTATGAGTATACCTGCTGCTACTCCATTTAGGTTGATGCTTTGATTTTAGCTTTTCCTCTCTCACTGGTTGCTTGAAAATTCTTATACAAAAAGTGAGAGGAGTAGATATGAAAGAATTCTCTGAACTTCTAGCTGTGCTGCCATGGTTTTTCTATCTGACATTGTATTACTAGCATGAATAAGTGGGTTGATAGAAATAAGATTGGTAGAAGTCAAAAAGAGAAAAAGAAAAACCACATGAGTGTTCAAAAAATCGCCGAGTATTGTATCTGTAATCTGATAGCCTGTCATCTAACATGCGAAAGATGATAAATAATTTTGTGACGCGTGGATTATCTTCATTAAGTGTCTGTTTGATTTTTCAGCTCATTGAAGCTGTCTCCAAGAACACTCTTATCTTGCTCCACAGTTTTTTCGCCTGCCAAAATGTATTTTAAGAAGAAGAGTGGAACTTATCACATGATCTTGATGATTTTTTTGGTGCAAAGCGCAACGGAGAGACTAGGGAGCCATTTCAACAGAGCCTTCAGATATTAAGTACTCAAACCAGAAAGCTAAGTTGAGGAGCTCATTGGTTGCAACTGGGAATGTGAGTATAATGTTGATTTTAGAAATAAATGAAACATGATAGAGTATTTCTGTTGTCGCATTTTCAGCAAAGTACTTTCCACTTGAAGAAGAGGACTAATAGATAACAGAAGTGGAGGAGATTTTAAAACGCCAGCACTATATCATTTTGTCACACTGCTATATCGACGCTAAGCTCGTTCTTTTCTATGATTTTACGTAAGTAGACAAAAAGCAATTGTACATGATCTTTATCTTCTTGTATTTGCACTGGTGGAAATCTTAAGTAGTTATGTTCCTCGCGAAATTCAAAATAGACAAGGATACTGCCTAGTACCCTGTGGGAAATCACAAAATAGCAGCGCTTTGTTCAATGTCCCGTGCTCTGGGTAATGTTCTCCCCATGAACATGCTATGTGCAGAAATATTAAGAGTTTAAGTTCATAGAAATGCATGTATAAGTGCAACACCATGCTAATTTTGGATGAGATTAGATCCAGCTCTTGTCTATTATGATTTAACATCCCTCATCTTTCAGTTTTGTTTTGAGTGGAAAGCATATCTAGCAATAACATATTTAGCCAAAAAAAGAACATCATCAGTAACACGCTAATCAGTCATGTGTTACTGATGTGAATGCCTATTATCGCCCCAGTAGATAGGGAATAAGTTGAAGCCTCGTTGTTAGAACATGCATATGGTTTGTAGTACATGGAAATATTGACTACCTTTATGATTTTCCCTAAAATTGGCAAACTAGACCAACCGATCTATTGAGAACAAAGTTTTTGGTGTTTCTCCAGCTTCTTTTTAGAGTGCGCAAGCTGATCATGGAAGTTTAATTTTAGAACTCGAATCTTGACTGGTGCTTAAACTATAGTTCAATACCACCAGAGTATGGCTTCAGGTGGTAGCTGCTTCTCCATTGAGGTTGATGCTTTGATTTTGGCTTTTCTTTCTCACTGGTTGCCTGGCGATTCTTATATAAAGAGTGAGAGGAGTAGATATGAATGTCCACAAAGTGTTTGAGTACACGCTAAAAATTTTATAGTATATGCAATCTGATGGTCTGTTATATATCATATGAAAGATAGTAAATATAGTACAGTACCCTAATATTTATGTGATGAGTGGATTATCTTTCTTACGTCATTGTGTGATTTCAGACCATTGAGAGCAGCCTCCAAGAAGGGTACATGTAATTTGTTTAAGCAAGTTCGTTGTGTATCTGTTTATATTCTTTGATTCTTTAACAAGAAAATGGAACTTATCACATGATCTTGTTGACATTGTTGTTGCAATGACTAACAAAGGGAGCCATTTTTCAAAAGAGCATAGAGATATTGACTACTTATATATGATGATGCTTTCATGACTATGTACATAACTGTATTGACGACTCTTAGTAAGTGTAAAGTATATTGGCCCATAAGAGAATTTTTCCTCAGTCTGAGAACAAGTATACGGTTACTAGTAGTTAAAAAAATTATTGGCCATGGTTTTGATATAAGGTGGAGAAATACGAAGAGAATGGTTCCTCGTTGAAACTACTAGTCCCATTTTGTGATTGATAGTTGTTGTACAACATTTAACCCTTAAATTCATTATTGGAACAGAGTGCAAGTGAAAGAAAAAGGTTTGCAATAGTTTGTTCTTTCAATAAAATGCAAATGAAGGGGAAGTTCTGGTCTGCCAAAGGTGAATGCTTATTGACTCATCATTTATGCCTTGGTGAAGTAGCACCCTCGTCGTTGAGAATATGTTAATGGTTCGTAGTAGATGAAAATGCTACTTCCCGTGGTTTTAGAAAAATTCAAGGGTTAATAAAGAATGGTTCCTAGTAGTAGACTAGTGGTCACATTTGGTGATTCCTATTAGTAAGGCTACTGACCATTAAATTCGTTATTGTAATAGGGTGCAAATTATACAATAGTTTGTCGGCACAATATGTAAATGGTTCCTAGTAGATGAAAAGGCCTCTGACCATTGTCTTGAAAAAAACAAAGGGGATATAAGAATGGTTCCTAGTAGTAGACCATTGGTCACATTTTGTGATTCCTAATAGTAAGGCTACTGACCATTAAATTCGTAATTCCATATAATGCAAATGAAAGTAAAATAATTCTATGCCAAATGTGAATGCTTCATGACTCGTAATTTATGCAATGGTGAAGTTGCACCCTTGTCGTTGTGATTATGGTAACAGTTCTTAGTAGATGAAAATGCTACTTCCTACGGCGTTGCATAAATTGAAGGGCTAATAGAGAATGGTTCCTAGTAGTAGACTAGTGGTCACATTTTGTGATTCCTACTAGTAAGGCTACTGACCATTCAATTCATTGTTGTAATAGAGTGCAAATGAAAGAAAAAACTATGCAATAGTTTGTTGGCACAATATGTAAATGGTTCCTAGTAGATGAAAAGGCTACTGACCATTAATCTGGGTTGCTAGTCTTGTCAAAGTACGGATGAAAGTTAGGGAAATCTCCCACAAATGGTGGCCTGACAAAATAATCCGACCCTTGTAATCCCAAGGCATACGTTGCATCCGGTGTGCTCACTGCCAATGTCTTACAACAGAGCCCATTATATGAAATGACGAAGTCGATGAGTTAGTAACAACAATATCCGACGTTAAATGAACATGCCAAATAGTTACAATGTGCTTTACTTCACCAGTATGGCCTTGTCTTATAAGTTCTACTTCGCTTGGATCTTGAATTGCCTTTAAATTGATTAAAAGTCCAAATACTTGGGGACCATGAGACCCCAAATTCGTTTTCGCTGACTAAGGAGAATGATAATCCTCCTTGAGTGATGGGATAAGATTCATTTTCCCCTTGAGGGACTGATATGTGCAGCAACTCCGTTGTGCCACTGCTACATTTGAGGTCTGAAAGAAGTGATTAAACCAGCAGGTAGCATTAAGCTTGCTGCAGTTTAATTTTTGAGTGACAGTTTCAAAACAAAACAGCCCCTTAAATCTGAAAAAGTGACTCCATGTGCCCATTGCTGATAGTGGGATATCTTGTTTGTGGTTCAAGCAGAGGCTTGATGAAGAAATGTTCTTTAAGGACCCTTGTTTTGGAACCAGAAATGTTTTCTATTGACTCATCATTTACGCAGTGGTGATGTCCTTGTGATTGAGAACATGTGCACGGTTCCAAGTAGATGAAAAGATAGACTAGTTTGTGTGATTTTCCCTCGAAATTGGCACAATAGACTAATTGATTTATTGAGAACAAACTGATGTGGTAAATCTCCAGTTGTTTTAGAGTTTGCTGGCTAATCATGGATGTTTAAATCTTAGAACTCGCATCTTGACTGTGCTTAAACCAATGTAGTTCAGTATATGGGTTTAGGTTGTAGCTGTTTCACTTTATGACTATACCTACTGCTACTCCATTTAGGTTGATGCTTTGATTTTAGCTTTTTCTTTCTCACTGGTTGCTTGAAAATCTTGTATAAAGAGTGAGAGGAGTAGAGATGAAAGGATTTTCTGAACTCCTTGTCGTGCTGCCATAGTTTTTCTATCTGACATTGTATTACTAGCATGAATAAGTAGGCTGATAGAAATAAGATTGCATAGAAGTCAAAAAGAGAAAAAGAAAAAGCACACGATTGTTCAAAAAATCGTTGAGTATTGTATCTGCATCTGATAGCCTGTCATATAACATGCGAAAGATGATAAATAAATTTGTGACGCATGGATTATCTTCATTAAGTGTCTGTTTGATTTTTCATATTGATGAAGCAGTCTCCATGAACACTCTTATCTTGCTCTACAGTTTTTTCACCTGCCAAGAAGTATTTTGATAAGAAGAGTGGAACTTATCACATGATCTTGATGATTTTGCGGGTGCAAAGCGCAACGAAGGGACTAGGGAGCCATTTCAACAGAGCTTACAGATATTAACTACTCTAACCAGAAAGCTAAGTCGAGGAGGTCATTGGTTGCTGCAGGGAACGTGAGTAAAATGTAGATTTTAGAAATAAATGAAACATGATAGAGTATTTATGTTGTTGCATTTTCAGCAAAGTACTTTCCACTTGAAGAAGATGACTAATAGAAAACAGAAGTGGAGGAGATTTTAAAACGCCAGCATTATATCATTTTATCACACTGCTATATCGAAGCTAAGCTCGTTCTTTTCTCTGATTTTATGCAAGTAGACAAAATGTAAACTGTACATTGTACATGATCTTTGTCTTCTTGTATTTGCACTGGTGGAAATCTTAAGTAGTTATATTCCTCGCGAAATTCAAAATAGACAAGGATACTGCCAAGTTCCCTGTGAGAAATCACAAAATTGCCGCGACTTGCTCAATGTTCCGTGCTCCGGGTAACATACACTATCAAGAAACATACGTATTAGCAACTAGAGCAAAAGGTAATGCAAATGTTCTCCCCATGAACATGCTATGTGCAGAAATATTAAGAGTTTCAGTTCATAGAAGTATATAAGTTCAATGCCATGCTAATTTTGGATGAGATTAGATCCAGCTCTTGTCTATTATATAAGTGCAATCCCATGCTATTGCAGACAAGTGATTTAACATCCCTCATCTTTCAGTTTTATAGTGAGTGGAAAGCATATCTAGCAATAACAAATTTAGCCAAAAAAAGAACATCATCAGTGACATGCTAATCAGTCATGTGTTACTGATGTGGATGCCTATTGTCTCACCAGTAGATGGGAAATAAGTTGAAGCCTCGTCGTTAGAACATGCATATGGTTCCTAGTACATGGAAATATTGATTAGCTTTTATTATTTTCCCTAAAAATTGGCAAACTAGACTAACCGATCTATTGAGAACAAAGTTTTTGGTGTTTCTCCAGCTTCATTTTAGAGTGCGCAAGCTGATCATGGAAGTTTAGCTTTAGAACTCAAATCTTGACTGGTGCTTAAGCTATAGTTCAATATCACCAGAGTATGGCTTCAGGTGGTAGCTGCTGCTTCTCCATGAGGATGATGCTTTGATTTTGGCTTTTCTTTCGCACTGGTCGCTTGGCGATTCTTATATAAAGAGTGAGAGGGGTAGATATGAAAGATCTTTCTGTACTTCTTGCCGTGCTGCCACAGATTTTTCTGATATCAGCCATTGCACTTTTGAAATCAAAAGCAGAAAAGGAAAAACCTCATGAACGTCCACAAAGTCTTTGAGTATATGCCAAAAATTTCATAGTATATGCAATATGATGGTCTGTTATATATCATATGAAAAATGATAAATATTGTACAATTCCATGATATTTATGTGACGAGTGGATTATCTTCCTTAATTCTCTGTGTGATTTCAGACCATTGAGAGCAGCCTCCAAGAAGGGTACATGTAATCCGTTTAAGCAAGTTCTTTGTGTATCTGGTGTTATATTGTTTGATTCTTTAACAAGAAAGCTGAACTTATCACATTATCTTGTTGTTGCAATGAGTAACAAAGGGAGCCATTTTTCAAAAGAGCATACGGATAGTATCTACTATAACTAGAAAGCTAGGTTGAACGTAGTGGTTATTGCTGGAAATGAGTATAATGCAGATTTTAGAAAGAAAGGAAATACGATAAAGTATTTTCAAGTTGCTTTTTTTCCAAAGTACTTTCCCCTTGAAGAAAAGAAAAAAGAAGTATAAGAGATTTTAGAAGGCCAACATTATATCATTCTATACACTGCTATATAGATGTTATCTCGTTCTTTTCGCTGATTTTCCACGAGTAGACAAAATGTAATTCTACCTGCATTTGTGGGACATTTTAGACATGATCTTTGTCTCGTTTGCACTCGTGGAAATCTAAGCAATTTGCTCAATGTGTCCTGCTCCGTTTAACCTAACAACAAGAGCAAAAGGAGTGAAAATGATGTCCTTTTGAACATGCTACATGTAGAAACATAAAGATTTTCAGTCCATAGAAGAGTATGTATAAGTGCAATGCCATTCTAATTTTAGATGAGATTATGTTGGAGCTCTTGTCAACTGAGAAGTGATTTAACATTTTGCAACTGTTTCTTTCAGTTTTGTTGTGAGTGTGAAACTTATATAGCAATAACATATTTAACCAAAAATGAAAAGCACATGTATTATGCACAAACATACACTCTTAAGTGAAATTCGGTTATTTGATACGAAGTATACAAACTTTAGGACAGAGTTGCTTGTCTTGTATAATCTAAGTCTTGAATTTTGTTGCTGATCCATCATAGTTAATAGCAGAATGTGCAAGGATCTTCTCTACTAGGTTACAGTTATATGTAGCTTCAGTTTTCACCTACTTCAAGTATCTCATCTTCTGTCTATACAAAAAGGATAAGAATTTGAACTTATTGTTCCCTATTAAACTGATGTGCGACATGTGGATCATCACTTTTAGTCAGTATAGTATGTCCATGTTTTAGTAGTGTAAACCACCTTGAGTAATACAGACGCTTTTTCAAGTATAATGCTCGCTTATTGCTTACATGTGAGGACAATGTGTAATTCATTTTTAGTTTTTCAAAGAGAGGCCAACAGAAGGAATGCGATGTTCGTCATGATGAAGTCCACATACAGAAGTACTCCTAATTGTGAAGAAATTTACAGGATTTTATTTGTTGGAAGATACTTGTGGGAAAATAGAATAATATTAAATTCTATTGATATGGAAAAAGTGCAAGAAATATATATTATCCAATACATAGAGCTTATGTTGCTGAACTGAAAGAATGGGTGGCCATGCTACTGTACCAAATGCAGCATGTCGTTTGCTAGATGAGTATCTGGTCTCTTTTTCCGCTTGCTAATTGAGATGTGTAATCTGACCTCATAATATGGTATGTACTACTATTTAATAAGCTTTTGTGTTCATAATATATGTTTGAAATCCTAGTGACAAAGATTTTAAGTTTTATGATGCAGGTAGCACTAGCAGCTGGATAGTTGATCATATTTTTGAAATTGGTGGTCTTCGCGGCTAAGTGACTTGAACACTTTACGGAGGTATAGATTAGTGGATAACTCGGTTGTGTTGAGGCCTTAATATTCTCTTTTTATTGGTTTCGACTTCATCTAAAGTAATGTTTTGCAAGATTTCAGAGCATGTTTACGCTTTGATACATTCATGCAAAATTTATTGAATCGTCGTGGATTTAATTCCAAAGCTCATGTTCTCTGCATACCATTGTCCAAAAGAAGATTATGATAATAGTAGTGATTTTTCCATGTGGCAACTAATGTGATAATGACTTTAGTTATATAGGACTTTAGTTATTCAGGACCTTTGGGGTTTTGAAGAATCTTGATTAATTGCTTGAGGTTGGCTTAGCCAGTGGTTGCGGCAAGGAGATTGAGGTTGGTATAAATTCTCAGACTTTCATGAGTTCAGGCTTATAAATCATATCTATCCATTTTACTTCATCTAGCATATTCACAAGGTGGTAAAAGACTGCATTGTAGAGTTTTACTCAATCTGCTTAGGTTATCTGATGAATCATGAAAGAGCTAGCAGTTAGCCACAAATATAAGCTAGCTGAGCGGAAACACTAGTAAAATAGCAATCCATCTGCCTCCTCATTTTTAAGTGTGCTTTGCTGAGAAAATGGATAGAAAATGTAGCAGGAAAACGATAAGGCTAACTTAAGTGAAGAGATTGGTCGGTTGAAAACCCAAGAGTGCAAACATCATTGTTCAAAATTAGATGTATGAGAATGTACAGAGATTATATAAAACCTATACGCAGCATCCAACTTATCTAAAGACTTCAGAATTTAAAGTCTTCTTCAATAAAGAATTAGAGCCCATCTCTTTCACCTTGGATAATACAGTTGATTTTCTGATTATGATGCTAGTTTCCTGCTTGCCGGTGCGGGTAATGAATAATGAAATCAAATAAAGAGCCCATCAGAGGGATGACAATTTTGGTTTTGACGCTGTCGACATACAAAGAAGTACTTCTAATAGTGAGCATCTCATTTCTGAGAAAATGTTCATGGGAAAAAAGGGTAATTAAACTGTATTGAAATGGAAAAACTGCAAAACATGTTAAGAAAGCAACTGGGATATTATCCAAAGCATAAAGATTATGTTGCTGAAATGAAAGAACGTGTGGCCACCCGATGGTACCAATAACAGCTTCTTGTTTGTCAGATGAGCATTTGGTCACGCATTTGGTCACTCTTTCCCCTTTGCTAATCGAGATGGATAGTTTACCTCATAATATGGTATGTACTATTAATATGCTTTTGTGTATCAAATGCTCTTTTTGATATCCTAGTGACCAAGATTTTAAGTTTTATGATACAGGTAGCAGCAGCTGTAGCAGCAGCTGGATAGTTGATCATCAAACCTTTGAAATTGGGGGTGTGTCACGGCTAAGTGACTTGAACATCTTTATGGACAATTTACAACACAATTTTGGTTTGTATCCTTGACCAAGATATAGTTTTCATGGTACCCTTGGCTGTACTTTTGAACATAAATCTATAGTTTCTTGCAAGATAGCACAATGTGCTGCCACTTCATCTATTTAAGACTCTGAAGATTAAGACAAGCCATGAAGGGAAGTACTTCCCTTATTCGCTAATGCATTCTAACGCAACATCAAATTTAGTGAATGTCTATGATCATTTTCTTGGACATACTTATTATATGAGAATTTTGTGAAAATGCATGCATAGCCCTTAGAAAATACTATATTCCGTATGAAGCAATGAGAACTCATTTTCGGCTCACAGGTGTATAGCAATAAAAAGTTGTGAAGTTGAGGTTGTAAATAACAAATTTGATAAATTCCTTCGAGATTTATTGAATCTTCACAGTCCAAAGGGAAGATGTACGATAAAAGTATTTAGTTGAGGTTTTGGAAAATCCTAATTACTTGAGGTTGGCTTGGCCAGTGTTACTGGTTTATAACGAGATTGGCGTTGGTATAGTTCTCCGATTTTTCACTGAGTTGTTAGCTTATAAATCATATCTTATCCATTGTATTTCAGCTAACACGTCTGGAAGTTCCTTAGAAATATTGTTCATCCCTATTAGGTAAGAACCTTCGCCTTATAGTTGTCCCCAGTCTGTTTAACTATTCTGGTGAAGAAAGAACGATTTGCAGATTTTTCATATACTTTCTGTCACAAAATGTTCCATAAATAAATTAACTAAATGTTCCATTAAAATGGGGCATATTTAGTCTGTTTTTACAAAATATTCGGTGGAATATGCAAAAACGAGAAATGTTCTGTAGTAAACAAATGAAAAGCTGATTTCGTGTATACTGCAAATTTTTAAATAAGTTGGGAACAAAATATACAGGGCCTCAACAATTTCGATGGCGATGTCCAAAATACGTCACCACATTTCGTCCATTTTCAACAATAATTGGCCTAGACCTAGCTTTGTATCCTGTCAAGACTATCTAGGTCGTTTCTTTGAGTTACAGTCAAAAGATCCTTAGATTTGAGAATAGGCAACTTCTTTTTCTCATTTTAGCTTTTCCTCTGAACCGGTTGACTCTCTTCTTCCCATTCGGGTTTGATTGATCCATAAGTATAGTAAGATCACTGTTTAAGTCTTGCCTTGTCTTAAGGGAAGGGAGACTTAAACGGTTTAGCTACTATTTTAGAGTGCGCAGCACTATTTCCAAGCAAAAGAAAGTCGGTAATACGATCGAAAGACCATCAAGTAATATGGTTGTCTCCACTTGGTTGTCGTCTTTTAATCAATGCAGTCAAAGTGAAGCAGTCCCTCATCTCTCTTACGTTGGTTATCAATTCGAAGGTCGGGTTTTTCTTTCTTTTTGTTGTTGCACTTGTACACGTAGAGTGAGGCAAAGATAGGCTGTGAATGACTTTGGTTTTTGGCAAAATTACCTTATGGTTGACAAATTATCTGTTTGTGAAAATAAAAATAGAAAATAAACAGACTCGTTCGTTCCTGGTGATACCAGAAAATAGTACATTTTCCCCTTGTTAATTTTTGTACTATACTTACTACATTAACTGATAATAATACTCTTGACATTTTTAATATTATATATTGTGTAATTTCTAGTTTAACTGTAATAATTTCTATAACTGTTTATTGGTAAAAGTATAAAACACAAAATATATACATATATATTACAACTATAACTTAATTCAATTATATTTTGTATTTTCTCGTAATTTAAACTATAAAATGAGAGATGTATAATTTGCTTGAACAAAGAGAGATCACAAATTTTCCTTTTTGCCATTCATAAAATAACATTCCTTTTTTAGCCAAAACTCATCCTACTGTTATGTGATAAGTTAGTTCATAACTTGCTGGATTAAGAGTAGTTTAGCTTGTTAATTGACTATTATAATGTTGGTTAGTGAGAGTAATCGAAATTAGAAAGCCCAGTTTAAAAGTTAAAAAGTTAGTTAGAACTTTCTGTTTTGAGGCTGGTTTTTGCAACCTATTTAAGGCGGATTTGTAGATCGGTTTTCAGTGATATTATTTTAATTTCCTTCCTGGGAATTTCTCTCATATCATTTCGTGGATGTAGGTTTGAATCGATTTGATTCAAATGCGAACCATGTAAAGATCGATGCGTGTTTGTGCATGTTTTTTCGGTAATTTTCATAACTTTGGTTCTGCTTAATTTCTTGATCTGATATCATTGTTTTTTTGTTCAATTGAGTGAGAGTTTCATTTGTCAACTTCAGAGGTTTAATTTGAGAGATTGATTGGTATAATCTCTACAAATTGGTGTGGTGGGCGTGGAACGAGATCAATCCGATCAAATGGCGACTGCTAAATTTGATGTTGAAATGTTCACTGGTTTGAATGATGTTGGCTTGTGCCGTCTGAAGATGAGGGGACTACTGGTGCAACAGGGGTTGCTTGATGCTCTGAACGAATCCAGTATTAATAAAGATATGGATGAGAAGGTAAAGAAGACAATGTTGAAGAAAGCACCAAATGCTATAATCTTAATAAGTCTTGGTGATAAAGTTCTGAGGCTAGTTTCGAAGGAGACAAGTGCAGCTAGCGTGTGGTTGAAAGTTGAGAGACTCTACATGACTAAATCGCTGGTAAATCGTCACTATCTTAAGCAAGCTCTGTTTTCATTTAAGATAACTGAAGATAGGTCAATATAAGAACAGATGGATAGTTTTTATTAAACTGATTTTTGCCTTGCGAACGTTGATGTTACTGTGGAAGATGAGGATCAAGCATTTATGCCATTGAGTTCTTTACCTAACACTACAAGAAATTGTTCAAATAGAAAAACTCAAATCCCTTTCCATACGGTAGAAATCCCTTTCTATAGAGCTACAGAAAGGGATTATGATGTTTCCATAATCCCTTTCAGTAGGCATGGTTGCTAAGAAAAAACAGAAAGGGGAAAATAATCGCTTTCTATGGGAGAAAGAGAAAAATCCCTTTCTCCCGTAGAAAGGGAAAAGGTTCTTTCTCTGGCAAAGAAAGAGAATAATCCCTTTCTTCCATAGAAAGGGAAAATGTACTTTCTCTGACACAGAAAGTAAAACATCCCTTTCTATGCTATTACTATTTTTAGGCTAAACAAATTGAGGAGAGTGGCGGGAATGTGAATTGTGAAAATATGGGAAAGAGACAAATCCCTTTCTATCACATTTTTTTGAAAAAATTTGAAATTTTGAAAAAATTCGGCGGGATTTGAAATTTTTAAATTTATATAACACATTTAAATTATATATCTACACAACTTATGTTGATGTTATAACTACTAGGGTAATTAATTAAAAGTTAAAACTACAATATAGTTTTAATATTCTACAAGAAATAGCAAAATACTATTAATATACATTATGAAACATAAAAAATTCATGGATGAAACCTAAAAATCTCATGAATGAAACCTAAAAATCTCATGAATGAAACAATGTTACATATTATATATATGAATGAAACTATACAATACAATATTATTAATTACATAAAACTATCAAAATCTATTAAACAACTAAGGGAAAAAAAAAAAAAAAATGAAGAAGATGGAGATCCTTGAATTCTGAACTGCATTTTTTTTCCTCATGAATGTAATTACAATTTCTCATATGGTTTAATGAAAGAAGATGGAGAACCTTGAATTAAAAAAAAAGGATGGAGAAATGTAATAAAAAGAGGGTGAAGAAGAGTAAATTGTGAATAGGAGGTGGGGGTTTTTATAGAATGTAATAAAATGTGAAGAAAGGGACAAGTCCCTTTCTTCACTCACGCGGATCATGCCCAAAAGGCATGATCCGCGTGTATTATTCAAGGCGGGAGAAAGGGATTAAATCCCTTTCTGTCAGAGAAAGGGAGAGCTCCGTTTCTCAAAATTAATATGGCAGAGAGAAAGGGATTCGGCCCTTTTTTAGCGGGGAAACGGATTATTCCCTTTCTCAGGCTTTTCTTTTATGTTTTTTTAATAATTTCGAAAAGCAGAGAAAGGGATTCGGCCCTTTTTTAGCTGGGAAACGGATTATTCCCTTTCTCAGGCTTTTCTTTTCTTTTTTTTTTTTTAATAATTTCGAAAAGCATAGAAAGGGATTCGGCCCTTTTTTAGCGGGGAAACGGATTATTCCCTTTCTCAGGCTTTAAATTTCTTTTTTTTAGTAATTTCGAAAAACATAGAAAGGGATTCGTCCGTTTTTTAGCCAGGAAACAAATTATTCCCTTTCTGTTGTATTATTTTTTAATTTTGATTAAATTTTACACTTATTCAGAAAGTGACTCCAATTCCCTTTCTATATTCACTTTCCATTTGGACATTTTCTTGTAGTGTAAGTCTTTTAGTCACTTCAGAGAAACCTTGATCTATGGCAGAGAAGTTTTAACTTTTAATGATTTTCAATCTGCCATAATCTCAAGAGAATTGAATCAAAGAAATGACACAAAGGCTTCTGTTAAGGGTGAGAGACTTATAGTTAAAGGAAAGTGTCCAAGAAATAAAATATGTTTGAAAAGAAGAAAAACAAAGAACAACATAAAACTGGAGAGAATAACTCAAAAGGGTGCTATAATTCACAAAGAATGACACATAAGAATGTTTTGTCCTGAGATGTTAGAGAACAAGAATCCTGAGAGAGGAAATAAGGATTCTAGCAATGCAGCAATAACACAAGATGGCTATGAGTATGCTGATATGTTGGTTGTGACATATGATAACCCTGACGTGCAATGGGTTATGGATTCAGGGTGTCATTTCACATGATACCCAATCAAGAGTATACTGATAAAGAATGAGGAAATATACTGCTAGGGAATGATGAGCAGTGCAAGGTTGAAGGAATATGATCTGTGAGATTCAAGCTACATGATGAAAAGACCAGGCTTCTAAATGATGTGAGATATGTACCAAAGTCGAAAAGAAACTTAATATCTCTTGGTGATGTAGACAAGATGGGTCTTGTTTATCACTGCAATAATAGAATTTTGAATGTTCAGAAGGGTTCTAAGTTGGTAATGAGAGGGCACATAAATAATAATCTGTACTTTCTTGAAGGAGAAGTGTGCAAAGGTACTGGTACATCAACTGAAAGTAAAACATTGTCAAAAGTGGAGCTATGGCATAGAAGATTGGGACATGTGAGTGAATAAGGCTTGATAGAGTTGAGTAAACAGGGTTGTTGGGGTCTGATAAATTGGAGAAACTTTGTCTCTGTGAAGATTGCATTTATGCAAAGTCCTTCAGACTGAAATTTACTGCAGAAACAAAAAGAACCAAGGAAACTCTTTGACTACATACACTCAGATCTGTGGGGACCTTTAAGAACTCCCTCACATTATGGTGCCATGTATTTTCTGACTTTGGTGGATGATTACTCAAGAAAGCTGTGGATTTATGTGTTGAAAACTGATGATGAAGTTTTTGCTACCTTCAAATCCTGGAGAAACCTAATTGAAACTCAGACAATAAATAAAGTAAAGAGGTTGAGAACTAACAACGGGCTTGAGTTTTTTTCTAAAGAATTCAACAAATTTTGCAAGAAAAATAGCATGGTAAGACATAGAACAACCACAGGTACTCCACAACAAAATGGTTTGGCTGAGAGATTCAAAAGAACTCTACTTGAGAGGGTAAGATGCATGTAAACAATGCATCATTACCAAAGGTTTTCTGGGCTGAAGCTATGATGACAACCACTTACCTGATAAACAGATCACCTTCAACAACTCTAAGCATGAAAACACTAGAAGATGTGCGGTCAGCTCATGCACCTGATCTGAGCAAGCTCAAGGTATTTGAATGTGTAGCTTATGCTCATATAAAGCAAGATTAAACTTGAGCCTAGACAGTGAAGTGCATGTTCATTGGTTATCCTAATAGAGTAAAGGCTCACAAACGGTGGTGTTCAGAAGCTGGACAAATAAAATGTATCATTAGTAGGGATGTCGTGTTCAATGAGTCTGAGATGGCACACAGAAATCAAGAGAAAATGAACACTATAGAAGAAAAACATGCTAAAGAGACCCTGAGAATTGAAGGAGTTCAGTTTGAGGTGGAGCCAACTGCTGATTCAAGCCAAAATACAGCTGGAAATTGGCTCATACATGAAGATGAGGAATAAGATACTCATGATACACAGAATGGGAATGAAACAGAAGGAAATCATCCAGAAGAGGAGACATATATACTGACAAGAGACTGAACAAAAGAGCCTATAAGGCCTCCTAACGGGTATTGCTATGTTGATCTCAATGCTTACTCTCTAGTAGCAGCTAGTAGTGTACTAGATGATGATCCAAAGCACTATCAAGCTGTTTTAGGAAGTAAAGACAGTTAAAAATGGATATAAGCTATGCAAGAAGAAATGAGATCCCTTGAGAAAAATAATACTTGGCATTTGACAGAAAGACCAAAAGGATCTAAGGTGGTTAGAAGTAAATGGATTTACAAGAAAAAACCAGGTATACTAGGTGTTGAAGATGAAAGGTACAAAGCAAGACTGGTTGCTAGGGGTTTTACTCAAAGAGAAGGAATCGATTATAATGATGTGTTCTCACTAGTGGTTAAACACTGATCCATTAGAGTTTTGGTTTTAGTTGCAAAGCTTGACTTAAAACTGGAGCAAATGGATGTAGAAACACCTTTTTTGTATGGAAAGTTGGATGAAGTCGTACTCATGAAGCAACCTGAGGGATTTGAAGTTAAGGGTAAATAAGATTTTGTATGTAGATTGAAAAAATCACTCTAAGCAGTCACCTAGACAGTGGAACGAAAGGTTTGATGAGTTCATGAGCTCAATTGACTTCAAGAGGAGCAAGTTTGATACTTGTGTGTATTTCAGGTTCCCCACATAAGGTACTTTCATTCTTTTGTTACTTTATGTGGATGATATACTGATTGCTAGCCACAGCAGAAATGAAGTTGAGAGCATAAAGGGAAAATTGAAGAGTCAATTTGAAATGAAGGATTTTAGGCATGCTACAAGGATCCTTGGCATGGAAATTAGCAGGAAAAGGAGTAGAGGTCTGCGATATTTATCTCAGAAGAGTTACTTAACGAAGATTCTTGAGAAGTTTGGGATGATCGAAGCAAAATTAGTAAACACACCCCTATCTCAATAGTTCAAATTGAGCAGTGATCAAGCACCAAAATCCAAGGAAGATAAGTAGTTCAAGAGCTCAATTCCTTATGCAAATACAGTTGGCTCATTAATGTATGTGATGGTATGCACCAGACCTGATTTAGCATACTCAGTAAGCATCATTAGCAGATTCATGGCAAATCCTGGAAAAATGCACTAGAAGGCCCTGAAGTGGATTCTCAGATACATCAGAGGATCTCTTAACAAGGTTCTAATCATGCTGATTGAGGGGTTTTGTAGATTCTGATTATGCAGCCTGGCTGGACACTAGGAAGTCTCTTACATGCTACATATTTACTGAATTTTCCAGTTGGAAGGCAAGTTTACAGAAGGTGGTGGCTTTATCCACAACTGAGGCAGAGTATATAGCTCTAAATAAAGCTATAAAGGAAGAAATATAGCTTGAAGGCATATCTAAAGAGCTGAGGTTTCAGGAAGAGGTCATTACAGGATTCTTTGACAACCAAAGTGCCATACACTTGTCTAAAAACCAAGTGTACCATGAGAGGACAAAGCATGCTGATATTAAGCTACACTTTGTTCGAGATATCATCAAGAGGAGAGGTGTTTGTTCAGAAGATTGGTAGAGAACATAATCATGCTGGCATGATCACAAAGGTGTTGCCAAGTGAGAAATTCAGCTACTACTTGGAGCTTGTGCAGCTGAAGAATGAATATCCTAGTTCAGGCTAGTGAGGAAGTGTTTGGTTGGATTGATGAGGACAGATTAAAATCGCAATCCAGCGTCATCTAGCGCATAGTTCGCATGATTCGTGCAAGTGGGCTTTTTGCCAAACGTGAGAGAGTCTGGTACTGTAGCCATTTAATCCACCAAATTAGTCTCACCCCCCCCCCCCCCCAAGATTAAGTTATCTCAGTTTGGTGAGATTAATTTACCATTTAAAATTTCTGATTTGCCCCTTAGTTTTAACAAAATGGTTGCACTTTTTAACCATAATTCTAAAGTATTATATATATTAAAATAATAAATTCAATAATTACTTTTATTGTATAATATATATATACATATATATATATATATATATATATATTATTATATATATATATATGTATATTTATTTATTTTTATTTTTTTAGTGTGTGTAACAATTATCACATATACCGTATATATGTACATGCTCTTAAAAAACATATGGTAAATATCATATAATATATTTTACACTATATAACATTTATTTTATTATATATTTTATTGTATGAATATATACAATACTATATAATTGTGTGTATATATATATATATATATATATATATATATATATATATATGTATAAGTAGCAAAACATATTTATATATAATATGTTATACTAGTATATTATAATTATTATACTATACAATTTGTTATATATTTACCACATATGAGTGTAATATAATATATTGTTTATGTTATATAATATATTCTATAATGTATAATATTAATATACCATATATATGTAATAAAATACGTGTATTATACAATGTTTATTTTACTATATTATACATATCATACATACCATATATACGTTATATATATACATATGCATAAATAATAGAACATAATATAGTTTATACTACATCATATTATTATACTTTATTATTTCTTATATATTTACCACATATATGTGTAATATAATCTACTTTAGGTTATATAATATATCTTATAATAATATTATTATACCGTATATATAACATAATATGTATAATATATAATATATCTTGTACTATGTAATATTTGTTATATATACCATATATATAATCTAATTTTTGGATTTTATTACACATCTTATATAATATAATATTTATATTATTTTATATATATGCATAAGTAGTACAAAATAATATCTATATCATATCATATTTCTTATACTATTTAATATTTATTTTATATTTATATATATATATATGTATATATATATGTATATATGTATGTATATATGTATATATGTATATATATGTGTGTGTATATATGTATATATATATGTGTGTGTATATATATATATATATATATATATATATATATATATATATATATATATATATATATATATATGTAATACAACATCATATATGTTATATAACATATCCTATACTACATAATGTTTATATAACTCTTCAGGGGCATTATTGTCAATTCACGTGTAATCTTACAGGCAACATTCAAACCAAACACAAAAATTATCACGAAGAAACCTTTGTGTGCAAAATTAACAAGCTAAGCAAACACATGTATAAAGTTATGGATAACTTTAATTCTTGAATTTATGTCAACTTTAATCAATTTACAGATTAAACGATCCCCAACCAAACACTTCCTGAGTAGTTGGTGTAGAAGTGTAGGAACCAAAGTGGAGAATTGCGAGAAGTTAGTTCATAACTTGTTGGACGAAGAGTAGTTTAGCTCGTTAATTGACTATTATAATGTTGGTTAGTGAGAGTTAACCGAAATTAGAAAGTTCAGTTCAAAAGTTAGTTAGAAATTTATGTTTTGAGGCTAGTGTTTGCAAGCTATTTAAGGCGGATTTGCAGATCGATTTTCAGTGGTATCATTGTGATTTTTTCTGGGTTTTTCTCTCATACACTTGTTCTATAGTATATCACTCTGTGGATGTATGTTTGGATCGATTTGAGTCAAATGCGAACCACGTAACATCCGATGTTGTTTGTGCATGTTTTTTTGGCAGTTTTCATAAGTTTGTTGCCACTTAATTTTCTTGATCCGATCTCATTGTTTTTGATTCAACTGAGTGAGAATTCATTTGTGAACTTCATCTAGAGATTTAATTTGATAGATTGATCGTTATGATCTCTACATGTTAGGCTTGAACGAGTGAACCAAAACTTCTTGTGTTAGGTGGTTGTACCACTTCTCGAGATCCCGTGGAGTTATTTTCCTATTTATCTTTTAGAGAACAATTATCTAAACAGAATAACACTATGTGGTCATTTGCCCAAAAGATCTGTAAAAGGATCGACGCTTTATTAGAGACCAGGTGGGTTTTTCCCATTTGCTCTTTTCTTATTAATCCCTTACAGAAGGAACACTACTGCTGTAAATTATATGCATGAAATAGCTAGGTTTCTTGATGACGTCTCTGTACCTAAGAAGAGTATTGAAACGTGTTTATATGATTACTGTGTGATGAAAAACGATCAGGTATATGTTTTAAATAACAGTTCAGTTTGTTATTTTGTCATTCTTGTAAATTTCTAGATTAAATCTTGTTCAGGTCTTGCAAAAGCTATTTATCGTAGTTTAAGTATTTAGCATACCTTAGTACTTTGTTTAGAATAATTTAGTGAGATTTGCGATACGACTTATATATACCTCTATTTCAGTACCAATGCATTTATTTTCTCATTTTCAATTATCTATGAAATTCACAAAGCTAGAGTCTATATTTTCTTCTTATAAAATGAGTAACAATTTTATTTTTTCAAAGATTTCTATACATAAGTTAATAGCAACAAAATATGGACAACAAGATTTAAGATATCAAAGCGAGAATAGATTATGAATGGCTCCTACGAAATGCGAATATAGTACTACAAAGAAACTAGGCAACAAAAAAAATAAAATTGAAGCTAATCATGCTAAAAACTACTAAACGACTTTACCAATGAAATGTCTAACGACTTGTTTTATTGTTTATATTCTTAGAAGTAATAAAAAATTCTGCCTTGAAGAATGTTATGTTTAATTTTATTGATATTTCGTCAGGTGTAAGTTGGGAAAAAAAAAAGTTGTACTCTCGATAAATTTATAGACAAATGTGTGTTGTGAAATTCTCTGGTAATATTGAACTTAAGTGACTTTAGTTACTTGGTAAATACACAATCACTACATTTAAAGAACATAAACATAATTCCCCATTTTCTTAATGAAACTTACCTTATATTCGCTAGGCCGTTTCATTATATACTCATCACGAATCAAACATTGTCTAGCTATGTCAATTAACTATTTTTATCTAATCCAACAAGCTCACTAAAGTGAAATCGATGTTACTTCTCCCTTCAATTATTTATCTTCTAGCTAGCCCATATATATGGATCGTAATAACAAACATCAGTCAGTAAATAATTAAAACAATCTAAAGACACTATTTTATTCATATGATTTACCAGATATCAACACTGAATTATCAAAAGTCATTAATGACCAATACCAATACCAACACCAATCATTTCCCATATTCATCATAAAATCTCACTAATCATTCCCTATATAAATCATCAAAATTAACTAATAATCCCTAATATTCACCATGCATGCTGATAGAACCCCCCACGGTAGCTCTTCTTTTGCGCCTTATTTCTGAATAGTCTCACTTGTTCGGTCTTCTACTTCGTCGTTGCCAACTCCAAATGGTGGATGTAGTGAGGAAAGAGACGATGTGGAAGTCAATAGAGGTTCTCCTGGTAGGAGGGATCATCCTTTTCGGCGAGATTGTTCGTCTTCGCCTAGTTGATCTCACTAGACAAAGGGTGTTGGGCGATTGTCGTGAATTCCTAAAAAATCCTATTAGTCAGAGTTAAGTCTCACTGAAAGATTGACTACATTGAAGTTTTAATAATCAAATTACATTACATAATTGTGAGAAAAAAAAAGATAACTATAAAATTAAATAAAATACGTGTATCAAATAAAAACGATCCAAAAAAAAAAGTCGTATATGCTATGGAAAGATAGCTCCATACATCGACCGTGGCCTTGTTAATAGACTCTTCACAGTCTTCCTGATCGTGCATACTACCCTCATTGATCAGACCAATTCCCCAACTCGTCGATGGATATCACTATTTAATCCTCAAATAGACTAAAGGGTTGATCTACAACAACCATATCCCGTGTTTGTTGCCTCGGCTAAAGAGCCAGCATGAGAAGACCCATCATGAGAAGGACATAAAAAAGGACAGTCGGGATAGGGCCCATCAAGCTACGACCCACATCTAGACGTGGGGTAGGTGCTGCTCATGCAGACATGGAGATGCCCTCTGAAGGTCAACATCATGCATCCAGTTCATGAGAAACGCAAGATCCTAGGCGTGTGCTGAGTGATCCCACATGTGAGGTGGGTGATGGAACACCTGACCAGTGCAGCCTAGGGGAGGACACCGAGCCAAATCATACGCTGTTATAAGCACTACCAAAGTGAACCTATCGCGGTGGAGATGTGGACCCTATCGGTGTGTGGTAGTGTGAGGTCTCCCTTGATGAGGCAAAACCTTCATGAAATGTAGCCAGTGGCGGAGCCACGTTGAGGGCTCACTCAGGCTGTAGCCCGGGGTGAGTTTGTTTGAATTTAGCTATCAGTACTCTTAATTATAGTCTTAAATATAATTGAAGCTATTAAAGTCCTCAACATTAATATTTAATTGGATAAATTTATTGCTATTCAACAGCCAAATTAGACGGTGAAACTTTCACCATCCATATTGGAACACCAGTACACCACCTTTTAGAATTTAACAACTTAGATTTGTTTTTGGCCCATATTTGTTAACTTTTAAACAAGATAATGTGTATAGAAAAATTATAATAGCTTTGGGATCAAATAAAATTTATTTATATAGTAAAAAGGTTAGTTATCACATTCGTAAATTACAAGAATTTTAAAGGTTCGTATTTTATTATTAAGATATCTACTTTTTTTTTTGTATTACGCTTGTTATATAGTACTTCAAACTTTTTGAATTAAGAGTGCAAAATTAGTTGTGCCTATTGCTATGCTACCTCTTCTAAGTTAGCCGAGGGTGAAAAAAAATTCCTGACTCCGCCCCTGGATGTAAAACAACCATTGCTATTTCGGGCCGCAGAAGACCGGGTTGGCTAGCCTGCAGGACCCTATGGTGCTAGAACATTATTAAAACATAAAAGAACATAGATGAAGAAGATGATAGAATCGACATTGCAAAGATGAGAGAAAAACAATGCTACATTCACTGAATTCTTGATGGATTTACACTCAATACATTGTACTACTTATAGTACATAAAAGGAATAAAATGACTAGGAAAGATAAGAATATAATTGTACTATCTAACTAACTTATATTCTCTCTGAAATACATTCAAATTATGTCACCAAAACCGTTGCACACTTCACTCTTTTTAGCTATCACATTAGATGCATTTGAGCTGATATTTTCCTTAGATACACTGCTCCTGATCATTCCTTTTGCTGAAGGTACAGCTCCAGGTTTGAGTTCCTCTATCTTTGGTGCAGCTCCATGTGTGTGCTCTCTTGCATGCATGTAGCTGCTTCCATACTCCCCCTCAAGATGAGAGCTGGTGTCCACAATTCTCATCTTGTCCATCAACTCTCTAAGTCTTTTGAATCCTAGAGCTTTTGTGAAGATGTCAGCCAGTTGTGTCTCTGTTGAGACATGAAACAATTTAAACAAACCTTGTTGCAATTTTTCCCAAACAACATGACAGTCTATTTCTATATGCTTTGTTCTTTCATGAAAAACTGGATTGGATGCAATATGAATTGCAGCATGAATGTCACAAAACAATTGTCCAGGTAGATCATGTTTATATCCAAGATCAGTGAGCAAGTTCTTCATCCAAACAATTTCACAGGTAGTTGATGCCATTGATCTGTACTCAGCTTCTGCTGAAGATCTTGAGATGGTTTTCTGTTTCTTTGACTTCCATGAGACCAAAGCTCCACCTAGGAAGATGCAGTAACCTGTGATGGATCTTCTTGTGTCCATACATGAGTCCCAATCTGCATCACAATAAGCCTTTATGTGAATTGAATTCTCTCTTGGAAAGAATAGGCCCTGTCCAGGTGATGTTTTCAGATATTGGATGACTCTATATGCTGCCTTCATGTGAGTGTGTTTAGGATCACTCATAAACTGACTTAGAGTCTGAACAACATAGGAGATGTCAAGTCTGGTTACAGCAAGGTAGAGCAGCCTTCCTATGATTCTTCTGTATTCTGTAGGATTCTCTATGCTTATGCCTCTTTCTTGTGAGAGTTTCAAATATTGTTTCATAGGAAAGCCTACTGATCTTTCATTAGCTAATCCACAATCACTTATGATCTCAAGAGCATACTTTCTTTGATTCATTGAAATTCCTTTCTCATTTCTTGTAATATCAATACCAAGAAAGAATTTCAGTGGACCAAGATCCTTCATCTGAAAATGATTTTTGAGAATGTTCTTCAATGATTCTATTGCAGCTTCATCATTTCCTCCCATAATTATGTCATCTACATAGACAAGAATCACTGTGGTTGTTCCATTTGTATGCTTGAAAAACAAAGAATGATCTCCACTTGATTGTTGAAAGCCTTGTTGAAGAATAATGGAACTTAGCTTATGGTTCCATTGTCTTGAAGCCTGTTTCAAACCATAGAGTGATTTATGCAACTTGCAAACCATATTCTCCCCCTCAGTAGCAAATCCAGGAGGTGGTTTCATATAAACTTCCTCCTCTAGATCACCATATAGAAAAGCATTGTTCACATCAAGCTGGAAAAGTGACCAATCAAGAGCTGCAGCAACAGCTAAGAAGCATCTAACACTTGTGATCTTTGCTACTGGAGAAAAAGTCTCAAAATAGTCCAATCCTTCCTTTTGGTTATAGCCTTTTGCTACTAACCTTGCTTTATACCTCTCAACTTCTCCAGTGGATGTGTGCTTGATCTTATATACCCACTTACATCCTATAGCTGATTTGCCAGGAGGTAATGCCTGTAGAGACCAAGTGTTGTTCTGCTCAAGAGCCAGAAGTTCAGTGTTCATTGCAGATTGCCATAAGGGATCAAGGGATGCTTCTTCATATGAGTCAGGTTCATGTAATGACACAGAGGAAAGAGTAATAGAAGGAGAAGATAAAGGGAAAGGAGAAACAGAATGAGAATCAGAATTACCTGAGTGTAAGGAGATGACATCTGGAGAAGCATTTGAGTTAGCTGAGGAATGAACAAGTCTGCATTGGTAGTCCTGCAGATGCTGTGGAGTGTGTCTAGTTCTTGTAGAATGGCGAGGAGGTGGAGTTGGAGTTATTTCTGGTGACTCTGGAACAGAATCAGAAGTAGAATGAGAAGAACTAGGAGAAGAAGGAGGTGAGGAAGGAGTTCTCTGAGGAGAAGGTGCAGAGTCAGTAGCTGTATCATCTTGAGTTATATGTGGAAGTGTGGAGTGAGGAATGAGATCATCAAGAGGTGATGCAATGTGTGGAAAGGTGGAGGCATTTTCATCAGGAGGACATGTGGAGAAAGGAAAGTGAGTTTCATGGAATATAACATCTCTAGATATGAAAATTGATTTAGTTTGCATATCATAGAGTTTGTATCCTTTGATGTGTGCAGGGCAACCAATGAAAATGCATTTTGTGGCTCTTGGAGAGAACTTGTTCTGAGGTTTTGGAAGTGTGGTAGCAAAACATAAGCATCCAAATGTTTTGAGATGAGAATACTATGGATGCTTAGAATGAAGATGGAAGAAAGGAGTCAGGTTGTTTAGTAGAGGAGATGGTGTTCTATTCATGAGATATGCTGCTGTGAGGATGCAATCTCCCCAGAAAAAGAGAGGAAGGTTAGCTTGGATTCTCAGGGCTCTAGCAACATTAAGCAAGTGTCTGTATTTTCTCTCAACAACTGAGTTTTGTTGAGGTGTATATATGCAACTTTGTTGGTGTATGACTCCATTTGATGCAAGGAAATCAGTCATTTTGAACTCTTTTCCTTGATCTGTTCTAATTGCTTTAATGGATTTGTCATATTGTGTTTGTATATGATGAAAGAACAGCTTTATTTTATCTCTGGTTTGGCTTTTATGATGCATGAGAAACACCCAAATGAATCTACTATGATCATCCACAATTGTTAGAAAATATCTTGAACCATTGAGTAAGTTGGTGCTAAAAGGACCCCAAATGTCCAAATGAATCAGATCAAAACAACTATCAGTTTTATGAGGTGCATTAGGAAAAGGAACTCTGTGTTGTTTGGATAAATGACAAGTATCACACACAATAGACTCAAAGTTAGAAGGAAAGTTTTCATTAGAATGATGTAATAAAGATAAACGAGGTACAGATGGATGGCCAAGCCTATTGTGCCAAAGTTTAGATGAATGAAAAGCAGAAAGAACTTTAGAAGAAACAACAGAAGTTGAACTAGATACACTCCTGTCTGGAACCATGTAATACAGACCCTTTCCTTCCTTAGCTATCCCAATCGTTCTCCAAGTGTTTAGCTCCTGAATAACACACAAGTTAGACCAAATTATCAAACAACAATTGAGATTACGAACAATCTTACTAGCTGACAACAAATTGAAAGTGAAGCTAGGAACACAAAGAACATTAATGAGAGTCATGTTTTTATTGAAAAGAACTGTCCTTGTATGTGTTGCAATGACATTCTTTCCATCAGGGAGCTGAACAAAAGTATTATGGAGTTTAGTGGAGGTGGTGTATATGCTTGGATCACAGATTATGTGATCTTTGGCCCCTGAATCCAAGATCCAGGTGCCTGGTTCAATAGAGAGTTTAGAAGAGAGTTTTGTATTGAAAATAGAGTGAGAAGAGCAGCTGAATGTGATGTGTTTTATACCTGAGGTATCATTACTTTTAGTGACCTGATTAACTTGATTGAAGATCCCATGATTCCCTTATAGTAAGCTGCAAAGTTGCTGAAATTGCTCCTGAGTAACAGGCAACTGAGGTTTGGTATCTCCTTGAGTTTGAGTCACTTGATTCACATTGTTGTTGTTGAATCTATTTCCTGAATATCCTGGTTTGAACTTAGCATACTTGTGTCCTGGAGGGTATCCATATACCTCAAAACATGTCTCAATTGTGTGGTTTGTTTTCCCACATTTTGTGCATGGTGCTCTACCTTGGAAACCAGTTCCAGAAAACCTGTTCCATAGTTTGGATTGGTTCATCTGCTGTCCTGTTGTTGCTGCAACAGTTGGTGTGAGTGGTACTTGTGTCTTTAGAGCCATTGCTGCAGTGTCAAGGCCCTGATGCTGATGAACACTAAGCTCCACATTTTCTTCTTCCTGAAGCACTAGATTGAACACATGATCAAGGTTAGGAAGAGGATCTCTCAACAAGATCTGATTTCTGACTTGAGAATAGGATTTATCCAACCCCATGAGAAAATGCATCACACGCCGAGTTTCATTTCTTTTTCTCAAGACAGTAGATACACCACAATCCTCATTTGAACACACAGAGTTCTCTTCATAAATGCTTATCTCATCCCACACAGATTTCAGCTTAGAAAAGTAAAGACTCAGGGGATTTCCAAATTGTTTTGTGCTTATCAGTTGTTGCTCCAGCATATAGACACGATTATTACTAGATTTTGAGAAGCGTTGCTTCAGTTCTTTCCATACTTGAGTAGCTGATTCAGAATACAAAGTATAGCCAGCTATTTCTGGAGATAAGCTGTTGGATATCCATGTCAAAACCATGTAATTACACCTGATCCAACGCCCAAAAGATGGATCTGCAGCAGGTGGTTGAGGCAACGTTCCATCGATGAATCCTAGCTTGTTTTTAGCTAGAAGAACTATGTACATGGCACGGCTCCATTGATGATAATTTTGTGAGGTTAAAGGTTGGTTTACCAACACTTGACCTGGATTTTCACCATGATGTAAGTAAAGAGGATTTGAGGGATCTTCGATTGTGTAGGGAGCTGCATTGTTTGCAGTTCCTTGCACTGCTTGAACATAGGATGGATTTGGTGGAGTAGACATTGTTTTGTGTTGATAAAAACTTAAAGATTATGTGCGGAAATGGTAGCTCTGATACCATATTAAAACATAAAAGAACATAGATGAAGAAGATGATAGAATCGACATTGCAAAGATGAGAGAAAAACAATGCTACATTCACTGAATTCTTGATGGATTTACACTCAATACATTTTACTACTTATAGTACATAAAAGGAATAAAATGACTAGGAAAGATAAGAATATAATTGTACTATCTAACTAACTTATATTCTCTCTGAAATACATTCAAATTATGTCACCAAAACCGTTGCACACTTCACTCCTTTTAGCTCTCAAATTAGCTGCATTTGAGCTGATATTTTCCTTAGATACACTGCTCCTAATCATTCCTTTTGCTGAAGGTACAGCTCCAGGTTTGAGTTCCTCTATCTTTGGTGCAGCTCCATGTGTGTGCTCCCTTGCATACATGTAGCCGCTTCCATAAACATCAAACTGAATACTGCTAGACTGCCTACAAGGCATCATCACCAACTTCTGCTTCCTCAAGCCAATACCAGATGCATGGGTAAGTTTTCTACCATCTGCCCAATAAATAAAAAGCAATGAACATCATTAAAAAAAAAACTTAAATTAACGTACTAAAACAACGGGACGTAACGATTACATCACAAATAAGATACTCATAATTCTACGCTAGTAATTAAACTAAGTCTAACATTTGAATATATATATATATATATATATATATATATATACGTACTGAGCAAGCATATATTATTAAAAATACTAGTTATAAAACATTGTAAAATACAATAGAGATGGTAAAATTTTAAAAACAATTGTTGTAAAAACATAATCTAAATGATAATAACGCAAAAGACAAAATTTAAATGGTAAAAAAATTATTGTGAGCGACAAGTTATCGTAAAACACAATATAAACAGTACAATGCCGTAAAAGCATATTATAAAGGATAAACAAAGTAAAAATCATAATTAAAAGGTAAGAAAATAATATCTTTAGTGGAAACTGATTAAACACCCATGCGGAGGGGAAACCATTTTCTAAAGAGGAGCAGAAATGACAGAACGCTATGTCCCTAATGCTTCACTTACAAACAAACTTACAAACAAACTGTTCGTCTATAAAATACTTTTACAAATGGACTGTCCATTTGTAAAAGTTATTACAAACCGACCAAGCGGACTGTCCGTTTGTAATATTATTAGGTTATTAGTGACGGGGAGTGCGTCACTAGTAACATTTGGAGCCTTTTTGTATACCTTTATGAGAGACGAGGCTGCGATTTGCAAAAGTTTTTAGCTTTTCCGAACTTCTACTCCGTCTCTAGTAGTTGAAAGTCAAAATGCGCGAAGGGGGTGAAAAGGACAAAAAAATTACTAGTGACGAATTCTCTATCACTAGTAAATCAATACTATTACAAACAGGCAACCCGTTTCTAGCAATATGTTTTAAAACGGTTAATCCATTTGTAAAAGTCAAGAGATTTTTTAAAACAGACTTCGTTTCTAAAAGTCCAAAGACTTTTACATACAATTTGTCCGTCTCTGCTGAGCAATTTTTTACTGAATGAAAACTTCTCTCTGTAATAGATCGTCTCTAATAAGCAAATTCTAGTAGTGCAAAACCTTCAAAGAAAACGAGAACAATGTGTGCGTTAATTAGGTATCCGGTAGTACTGTGTCCGAGGATAAGTTGACACTAAAAATTCTCATAAAGTTTAGCAGGTGGTGGTCCAAATCCTCTCTTCTCTGTCACCAAATGTTTGTGTTTGTACCATTTAAAGCATATAAGTGGAATTAATTGGTCAATATTTTTCTACAATTGATGTAGTCTTTTGCACGTTCCCAACTACTCAAAATTGGGTGGCACCCTTCCTTTGCGAGTATTTTACTCGATTCTTATAAGAACAAATACTTCGTTGAATTGTTTCCTGAAACATTAAAACACAAGAAAAAATGTACAATAAAAAGAATCTAAAGCAAAGAATAAAAATGAAAGCTAACTCACTGACTTCAATTACTACACTGTTGTCCGACACAACAATTTATTGACCTTCACTGGCTAGCCAATCAAGTAATATAAATCAAAAGAATTCAATAAAAGCAAGCAATACTAGAAAGCAATGCATTTGTTAAGATTTGATTTACGGAGTAAATATTTTAAGAAAAGCACAACTTTTTCAATTTTACCTACTAGATAAAAAAAAGTTTTTGTCTTAATTAGTGTGCCTCCTATATTTTGACAAGTTTATAAACGTGCGCGCACACACATTTTATATATAGTCAACACTTCAGAATATGTATACCATGAATAGTGTTCTTTTTGCTTTAGTCTTGATTTTTTGATTTATAAAACAGACTTTTATTATATAACTAAACCACTTTTCTTAAAGTTGATACAGAGCTAGTCGCTCCAGAATTGACCAAAAGAATCTAATTGATCAAGTATATATATATCAAGTGTCAATGGTCCATCATTTTGTCCCATGTTAAAATAATCATGTCCAAACGTAATAGAATCTATTAACTGTGATCTAAATCTAACTAATAGAGACGGTAATAATTTTCTATGCGAATGAGTGCAGGGTTTATTTTAATTTTTATAGGGATTGAGTGCAGGTTTGCCTAAAAAATTAATAAAAGTGGAGTTTCTATGATGGGAAGAAGACGGATCACATTAACAAATGTTGATCCTTTGTACTAAATCACGCCTTTCACGTGTCATTCCCGAACACGTGCTTCAGAAGATCTGATCATACATCTGAAGGACATTTCGTCTTCTTCTCCACAGATAATCGACGTTTTCTTAAAACCTCATTAATTTAACTCATTCTCCTTTCTTTTTCTTTATTTTTTTTAACAAGGCCAAAAACCATTTATTTAATGAAAGAGAATAGTTATTAATTTAACTCATTCTCCTTTCCTTTTCTTTATTTTTTTTAACAAGGCCAAAAACCATTTATTTAATGAAAGAGAATAGTTTTAAATACAGGGAATAGGTGATCTAGATATACGAGAAACAATAGTACAAATATTAAAATATAACAACGACAGTAGCCATGACGGATAGATAGTCCAAATAAAATATGTTGCTGTTGAAGTTTCGCCTGTGTATTGATGCTTGATTCATGTGAAGAAACTGATGTTAATCCGCCAAACTTAGCAATGACGTCCGCTGTTTGATTAATCTCACTTCTTCTCCTTTTTGATAAATATTGAGGCATGATTAAATTTGAGGTGGGAAAAGAAAAAACAAATACTAGACTATATATCCATAATAATTTTCTTTATGACAGATGATTAATACAAAAGTATCTTAAAAAATTGGTGAGATGTATAGAGTTGCAAGAAATATCGGACGACGTTTATGAACGTGGCTGTCAAAAATATCGATTTCAATATTTAATATTCTATTTATTTAGACCGTCGACAATCGTGTGTGACCAATTGGACATGATCTATCGATTCAACATGATCTATCAATTCAGATTAAAGCTAAATGATTTGACGCAGACAACATGCATATGGGTGCTACCACGATGTGACCTTTTTAAGAATTTGTAATATGAGAAAATTGTAGAATAGACACATATTAATAAAAATATAAGGAACACACAGTTCTAGTACTAAAAGCACACATCTTAAGATAGTGAACACATAAATCAGTCAATTTTTCAATAAAATAGTAATAAAAAGATGGGTGAACCTAAAAACAAAATCTGAGTATTACGCTAAAGTATATATACTTAATTGTATAAATCACCTTGTTTTATAGTATAGCTAATTGTTTCCCTCTTCATTTCGTCCCAACACAACGTTGGGGTGAGTTTCGACGTATGCAAAGCGACTATCGGACCTAATCATGGGTTAATTAGGGCGCACAAATTCAACTTTTATTCGGTAGATTTTGATATCAGAAAAATTTAGAGTCTCTCTGTTAGCCCTATTAAGTGGAGTGGGGAAAATGATTAATTTACATAAATTTGATTCATTATCAAACTATATGAGATAGATTTCAACAAGAAGAGCATAACGATACCCACTTTGGATGAAGAGTGGTAACTTGGACGAAGGCATGCTTATTGTGAGGTATTTGATCCTTTCCTGCATAGTGGAAATATAAAGTAAAAGAATAAATAATGACAATAATTATGATAGTATGATTTTGACGTAGAAACTCCCAAGTTCGAAAAAAAATCACGAGGACCAATACAACAATAGACTATGTAGGAAAATCACAAGTTTCCCTTCGTCACCCAAATGACATCCACAATCTTCTCATTAGCAACAATCATTAATTTATAGATCGGCCCAATATATGAAATACAAGAAATAGGATTAGAGAAAAACTAATTATGTTAGATTGCACCTTTTGGGATGAATAAAACCTTACAGCTGACTTCTAATTACTTAAAACTGCTTCAGAAAGTTTTCCCAAATTCTTATAACTAGAGGGGCCTTTAAACACAGATTAATTAGAGGAAGACACATTACATAATTTCGCTAGAAGTGACTAGTACACGCATTGAGTAGAGACCCTTATACCACAAAAATGTCTCACGTGGCCATAAGGCATCTTCTAACACATGTTTCATGAGAAAGATCCAATAAGGATCCACACTAGGGGCGGAGGGGAGGGTGGCATCCCTTTAGGGTGTGTGTGTATATATATATATATATATATATATATATATATATATATATATATATACAATAACTACATCTAATTATATATTCCCAAAAAAATAAAAAAATAATGTCTAGTTAATTTCTGTGGTAACTTTTTAATTATCTCACTTTTAGTGCTTAATTTTATGCCAATTTACTTGATGTGTCATACAATTTTCTAAATTTCATAATCTAATTATGCTTTCCAAGTAGGAAGTTAAATAAAATTGGTAAATTAGACAAATATTTGCTTAAATACATTTATTAATAAGATAATTTAACTCCCGGGAATATATTTTCGAAATTAGAATTTTGTGTTGACAATATATTGGCTAAAAATAAAGAAATTTTACAAATATCGCATCGGTGATACAATTAAGAAATAAATTATATAAAGCTTAATGTTAATTATTTGCACTGAACTTGTAACATGATTAAAAATGTCCAAGTAAGAAATATTGAGAATAAACCTTTTCTGATATACGTGCTAGGGAGAAACGCATGTTGAAAAATAGGCAAAAAGCTATCATGTATTATATGAGATAAGCCAAGAGAACTCATGAAAGAGAAATAAGAAAATCAAAACTCTTCTTTAATTTTAAAAATAATAAAGGAGGGGGTTATCATCTTTAAACAAAATTAATTGTGGAGCTTTTTGTTTCTTTATTGAAGTAATTATATTTTGTGACGAATTACAATTTTACAATAAACTAAAGTGAATTAATTATAAAAAAGCATACATCCTAATGAATAAAATTATTCAACGTTATCTCGAGTAATTTCTGCCTCCATCCCTAATCTAAACCACATCATTTATGTACACTGAAGATCATTGTCTAGTTTTTCCCTCTCACGTTTTCCTTTTCTTTAACTTAATTGACTGAAGTTGCATTCGACCTCTTATTAATGCAAACGGTATCACAAAATGAAAGACAATCTATATCAAAAGAAAACATATGTATGTCAATACATGTATATAAAACCAACATCAAATTCATACGCAAATTGTGTCTCGGACTGTTTTAAAAAAAGAAAAAACTATATCGTTTTACTTGTTGCAGCAAAACTGATGTATGTTTTTCATGCACTTATTGTACGTATAATATGTAAGTGATGAATGGAAAGACATACTTATTTAAACAACACTGATTTAACTGAAGTATAACGTTAAAGGTACTTTTTGGGCACAAGAACAAGTGGGTTCTTCTTATGCATGGTTAGGCCTGGAAATGCATCAGTGTCAATGCCATCGTTATCAGGCGGCAACGCCCAATCAAACGCGTAGAGGAGATTAGCCAGCGCTAGCTCTGTCGAAATCAGCCCCATACTCATTCCGGGACATCCCCTCCTTCCTCCACCGAACGGGATCATCTCCAATTTATCCAACAATACTTTGGCATCATGGCTACTAGTGATGAATCTTTCAGGCAAAAACTCATCAGGATTCTTCCAAGTTTCGGGATCTCTAGCCATGGCCCATCCGTTCACGATAACCGAGGTCCCCGGGCGGATCTTGTGTCCGTCGATCAGGCATGCGTCCTCCTCATTTATTTGCGCCCGGTATATGAGTGGAGCTGGTGGGTACATCCTTAGTGATTCCAGCACCACCGCCTTGAGGAAGGGCAGTTTCTTGATATCGTCTTCGTCAACCACCGTGCCATTTTTATCATCGATTACTCGTCTGATTTCGAGCTGTGCTTTTTTCATGATTTCGGGCCTGCTTATGAGGGCCGTCATTGTCCATACTATTACAGCTGCCACGGTATCAGTTCCAGCGACAATTAGATCCTGATAGACAAACAACACATAGTATTAATTACATGCAATTGTCCAATGGTGACGTAAATAATTATTAGATATGAGCTTTTTGTTACTACTAGCTTTAGAAATTTTGACCCGTCGTATTCCCTTACAAGAGAGCTTATCTCATACAATCGTTTCACGATGAGGTGACACAACAAATCAGTTACTGGTATAGAAAATACATGATTCAGATGAGGTGTGAGGAGAGTTAGAGCCTACAAATTACGAAAGCATGATCATTTTACCCATTGATTGTACAACGTAATCAATGCAATAGTTCTTTGATTAAGCTTTGTTAGAGGGAACATTCAGGAAATTTAAATAAAAAGGATAAATTAGTTTATTCCTATATATATATATATATAAATCTAATCGTACCCATATATATTCAAGTATTTTATAGGAGTTATTACTAAGTGATATATAGGCGGCATTTTACCAAAAAGAAACGTAATATTCAGTATGAATTATACGAACCATGAGCAGTGCTTTTATATGATCCCATGTCAAATCCAAAGATGATGTTTCTTGGTCATTTTTCAACTGGATCATGAGATCAATTATGTCCTCTCCGTCGGGTTTGGGCCTGGAGGTATCCAAGTGCTCATCGATGAGTTGTTGGTAAAAGACATCCAGTTCGTTGCAATTCTTGTCTAGTCTGCTTAGCAATCCCGACACCTTATCGATCCATCCCAGTGCCGGAAAATGATCGGAGAAGTAGAAACTGACCATCAGAGCCTGAGCTTCAAGTAGAAGCCTGTCGAACCTTATCTTGTCGTACTCGTCCTCGTCGTACCTCCTACCGAACGCCACTCTACAGATGAAGTTGCTGGCAACGGACATGGCTATTTCACTCAAATTCGCGGGCCGGGAGGAAGACGAGAGGCTCGATATCTTGCTGATCATGCGCGACACTTCGTCCTCCCTGACAGGACGGAACGAGAGGACTCGCTTCGGAGAGAACAGGTGAAGTACGCATAGTTTTTTCATGTTTCTCCAGTGGCGATTGTAAGGGGAGAACGCTATGTCGAGGCCTTCGTACGCGAGCTTCTTCTGGCCGACAACCGATGGCCTACTGCAGAAGGAGAGGTCATGAGATTTCAGTATTTCGGTTGCCATTTTTGTGGAATTAACCACAAGTATTGGTGTGGAGCCGTGTTGCAAGTAGGTTAAGGGACCATATTTTTTTGAGAGCTGCCATAGGTAAACATGAGGTTTTGCTTTATCAAACTGATGTAAATTTCCAATGAATGGCAGCCCAGAGGGACCAGGCGGGTTTTTCGCGTTTGCTCTTTTCTTATTAATCATGATGATCGTTAAAAGAAGGAACAATAGAGTTGTAAATAATATGAGTACTAGGATCGGCATGATTATTGGAACAGGAACGACTATTGAGCACAAATAAGAAAGTGTTTAGAAGGAAACAAACAATTGTATTTGGTACAGATATTGTTCACTCTCGAGTGGTCATATTTATATGCATGAAATAGCTAGGTTTCTTGATAACGTCCTTTTTGGCTTGTACATGCATGTTTTCAGTGGCTAAGGAACCTCGGCAGAGGGTGTTGAAAACGTGTTACATGCATGATCATTTAGTGATGTGTGATTGTTTGCATTTTGGTTTATCTCATTTTTTACTTGTGAAAAATAGATCAGGTCTATATATCTTTTGTATCTTCTATATGCAATCATATATATCACGACATAAAATGGTAAAGGAAATAACTCTGGACACAAAAATGATGTACAAATTCCCTCTAATATATTGTACGAGCGAGAGGGAAGGGGGCGTGTCGGAACAAAAATCTTATTTATCAAAATGGTGCAATAATTTTGTGTCAGTGTAATAAAATTAAGTAATGATTTAATTTCTTATTTTTCCAATTTTCCACAGTTTGGTGCGTGCATTAAGATGTTACCACGAATTATGTGAATGTATCATAAATGTAACAGTGGCAAAAAGAATGACATACGATTTGATACAAAAGAATTGGACAGACCTGTTGGGGCCTCTCGGGCCTCTCGAACCCCAACCGCAATTCAGTTTGTTACTTTTTGTTATTATTATTCGTTTGTAAGTTAAGTCTAGTTTTGTACATATAACAAATATTTATCTATAATTTAACTTAATTAACCTTTTACTTTGCTTACAGTAATTTAATTAGATTTTTCAAACCACTTTTATACGTACCTCTCTTTTTTAGTATTTATGCGTTTATTAAGTCAAGGGAGGTGGAGTGGATCAAGCTCCCAGAAAAGGACTTTGCGTTTCTTTTGTCGATTGGCACAACCTTCCACTTGCTTGATTTTGTAAACTATCTTGTCTCTGGCCTTGAGAGTACCACATTGCTTTCTTTTGCTAAATAAAACTTTGCCGACCAAAAACAACACAAAAAAAGAATTTATGCTTTTATTTTCTCTTTTTCGTTTATTCATAAATTAGAAAGTTTAGAGTCTATATTTTCTAATCATAGTAATGATTCACTTTTAATTTTTCCTATATTTTCTATAGAAAAATTAACATCAACAAAAATTTGTATAACAAGATTTAAGGTCAAATTGAGGATAGATTGTGAGTGGCTAATTCTACGAGTAAAAGGCTGCATATTTTGTGATATTCTGATTATGGATATTCCATGCATACCGTGGATAGTTGATACGCGTCCGCACTTAAATTTATGTTCGGACGTCAATCTCGACCAAGGGTGTAAAACTCTAATTTTTATTATGTTCTTATTCGTATAAATTAGTTTAATTTGAAGATAAAATGTACAGTGGTTTAAATCTTGACTTTGTTTAGACTTTTTCTTTCTTTAGGACTCTTTGTATTATTAGGAATTTTTAAATTAGGATTAGTTTTCTTGACTTCCGTCTTTCAGAAATACCTCATATATTTAGAAAATTTAATTACTTTAGGATTCTAATTACCTTAGGACTCCTTGTATTTTTTAGAATCTAATCGTATAAGAATTCTATCTTCTTTAATTGGATTAATATGCTTGTTTTGTATATATAGAAATTGAGAATTTGCTAATAAATTAATGTTCATTAATTATCTTTATCCATATATACATACATATATATATATATATATATATATATATATACAAACTTAATAATAAGATTAGGGTTTTATTCCATTAGTTGTACGAACCAATTTCTCTTTCCTTGCTATGCATGCAGAGGCGGAGGTAGGGGGGGGGGGGGGGGGGGGGGGGGGGGCATACAGCGGCGGCTCCCCCACCCAGCTTTTCTAAAAAAAAATTTTAGTACATATATATGTATGTATCTTTTAAAATATTTAATGTAATTTTGTAAGATATGTATTAAATATTCCCTTAAAAAAAAGATAAGCATTAATATTCTAGGCAGCTATTAAACTCACGTACATGTAAAGAACTGCTAGGCCCCACTTAATTTGAAAAGATCTCCTATACCTTAACTAATGCACTTAGAAATTAAAATCTTTACCTATCAATAGAAACACACGGTCAAAGTAAAAACTTACCAATTTTCACTTGATAGAATTTTGTATGAATAGGAAACTATTAGATAACTACAAATCAAAGAATCATACACAATAAGTTCATTAGAATCAAACAAAAAACTCACAATCTTTACCTATCACGAGTTTTATCTTACTATGTTCTTAAAAGCGGCCCGGACGTTCAAGCGGCAACTTAACTGGTTACTGGTTTTACAGGTCCAACCGGTTCGATCGCTGGTCCAACCGGTCTTAGTATATTTGACAAAAAATATATATATATAGGTGTGGGTGTGTAATACATAGTGTAACAATTGAAAAGAAAATAATTGTGTTGATCATAATTTCAAGTTATACACCATAAATAATGGGACAACTTAGAACTAACAAATAATAACAAGTTCTCAAAAAGTGCCAAATTACAAAAGCCTTGATACTATAATTGTCTTCAATATCAAATACTAAAGGATTCTCAAATGCAAATCAAAACAAAACAAAAAGGTCTTAATGTTTTAACTCATGAGAATAATACTTAATCACTATCAGAATCAGTAATTGCGGTTGAGTTGCAGAAGAAGGTTGTGTAGCAGAATTGTTCTCCATCCCTGATTTTCCGTACAAATACATTAAAAAATTTAATTAAAAATTTAAAATAAATAAGCATAAACAAAATAAATTAGCAATCAACATCCTAATTAATGACTAAACTGTAATTAAGACGAAAATTAGAAAAATAAATAAATTTCAGATTATGTTAAATAATTTCGTAATTATTATCTTCTAAAAGTCCTAAATTGCAATTAGCCACAACTCTATCCCCAATTCTCATCTCATCAGTCATCCCCGTTCAATTTTACAGCCATGGAACAATACGTTCAACAAAAAAGGAATCTTAACTCAAAAATTCAATTCAGCAGAGATTTAAGAAGATAACCTACAAAGCTTGAGGGTGGAGGTGGCTGAGCGCGGCGGACGAAGAAGACAACATGTTTTTTTTTTTTTTTTTAAATTTGGGCACGAAGGCAGGCAATTTATTTTTCTTTTTTTAATTAAGGAAAACCTACGAAAAAAGAAAAAAGGAAATAAAAAAAAGTCGAAAACGCATTTTAAGGAAACGCGTTTCTTCTCCAGATCTGAAATCCTGAACAGAAACTTTCGAGAAACTCGCTCGCCGCTTTAGATCGCCCGACCGGGCCACCGCCCGGCCGGTTCTTGACCGGTTTTCGACGCTTCACACCGCTTCCCTCACACTCCGGCCCAAACGGGCGGCCTCGGCCGGTGTTGACGCCGAATTGCGGCTGAACCGAGCGGACCGGGCGGTCCGGTCCGCTTTTGAAAACACAGTTATCTTATGAAAAAACGTAGAGTACCACTCATGTAGCCTAAGTGAACAAAGATTTTATATTAATTGAAATAATGCAGTTATCCGTTATTATTATATTTTATGATGTTTTATAAACATAATTTTGGTTGCATTTTAAAGTATAATTTCGCCCCCCTAACTCTAATTCCTGGCTCCGCCCCGGTATGCATGCCGCTGTCGTTCTTCCTCCGCTGGTAATTGAATTTTTTTTCCTTATGTTTACTTTGTTTCGTTCTATGCAAGAGAATATATGAAAATTCTTTGTTAAAGTCAAATACTTGTACATTATTGGATTATATAGGCATTCCACGGTTTTGGCAATAAAGAAGTAAACAAGTCTAATTAGTCTTTTTGGAAGTTGTTATTTTTCTATGCACGTATGACGAGACCTAAGTGTTTATTGTTTTAAAGTTTGAGATAGTCATCCATGCATGCAAGGATTATTTTAATGAAGTGAAGGATTACTCAATGTGTAATATATATATATATATATATATATATATATATATATATATATATATATATATATATATATATATATATATATATATATATATATATATATATATATAATTGATCTCTTTGCTAATTTACTGCCATGTTTTTATAGATCCTAAATATATCTTATATCATGAAGTGACGAATTAAATTCAAGTTCTAGAGTTACCTCATTGCCTTTAGATAGTTAACGTGAACTTGTATGCCTACTTGATAATGTATTTGGGAAAATGAGATTGTTTGTATGTTGTAAATTGAATTAAGTGGGTATTTGTATCTCTCTATTCGCACACTAGTATTTTATTAGTAAATATTGTATAATTTGTGAAAAAAAAGAAGGAATATTAATAACAAATTTCACGTATTTAAATACTTTGACTCGACTAAGTCATGGTATATTTTTATATTTGAATTGTTGAGTAAGTTAGGAATTGTTCGTTACGGGATTTTACTTGAACTGATTGAATTAGGATATTAATGAATATTTATTTTCGCCTGTTAGGTTGTTCGATTTAGCCTTTGGGTATTCTTTCCTCTTTACACGGTGATTCAGGTGAGTGTTCACAAACCTATACTTATTTTTGAAAAACTGGAAGGTTGCATGTATATATGTACGACTGTAATATATATGTATTAGTTGCTCAATTGTTTTATGAAAGTATGTGACAGGTTCAGTTTTCTGAAAAGTATTTGTTTCACTTATAATGATAATGTCCCGTCTGTTATGTTCTGTTCCGTTCTGTTCAGTTAGTTGGATCCAACTTTAGCTTGGGTGTGCTTGGGGTGAGACCGGGCAGCAGAGGGCTCGCCGGTTGAGTCTCATGCCCCCATGGCCATTCCCTCTTAGACACAACGGGAGGTCGTTATTGTTTTTGTTGGGTCGTAGGTTTTGCACATGAACTATGGCATGTGCTTTTGTCTGATTGTAAGGTCGCTCCTTACACGGGGGGATAAGGCAATGATTCTGGAAAGGGTTGTAAGGGTGATCGGCATCACCAAATAAACGGGAACGCTCATTATCATAAGTGAATAAAGTTTATGTTACGTTTATTTTATGTTAAAATTACCTAGATTTTCAGAGTAATGTGATTGCGTGTGATGTCTTGCTTCCTATTCAAATCTTTTCAAATAAATGTTTTATCAGTAAAAGTACAATCTGCACACACTTATGGACACTCACTGAGATTTTTATCTCATAAAAATATTTTATTTTCCTTCCTTTCAGATTTACGTGACTTTCAGGACATAACCTCAGGACTATGGTGTGTGAGAGAGTCTAGATTGACATGCTAGAGTTGACACAGTTCGAGTTGATTAGAGTATTGTGAGATTCTTTTGTAACTTTTAGTTTGACTCTATGTTATTACGTCAAGTATTCTCTGTTTAAATAGTTTAGTTATTCTTGTGTAATTTTGTTTAGGCTTAATTTTTGGGGCTGTTACAATTGGTATCAGAGCCTAGGTTAACACCTAGGCTCGCTAGGATAGGATCTTCGTAGTTAGTTAGATTGTGATAGGGTGACCATAGATCAATCTTCCGCGTAAGTTACAAGTTCTGCTTAGTACCATGGGTTGATGGATTATTTTCGGGCGGCCGACTTTTTATAATCCATTGCGGACCAAGGTGTTGAGTAGATGTTGTACAGGGGATGCTAACATTATAGTTTAAGACTGGTCTTGAATGGCTTGGTCCTTCAAGTTATTAGCTTTCTTTTAGTGTCTAATTCTTATTTGTTTTTACTTCACCCGGTTGTGTTTTGATTTTCTTTTTTGATTGGTTGGTCCACAGTTCCATAGTTTGTTTGAAACCTGTTTCCATCCATTTTATACGTTAGCAATTTATTGCACTAGAAAATGAAATATTATTTGAATGCATGGAACCTCATTTTGAAACACATGTCTGCTAATTACTATGAATTCGTCTGTGGTTGTATATAGCGTATATAATGTGTATGAGTAAATTTTAAATATTTAGGAAACTAAAATTTAGAATTCTTTTGGGTATATAATTCGGTTCTTTGAGTTTAAATTTCGGTGTGTGACTTATGATAAATATTGGAAGTTTTACTTTAGAAGAATGATGATTGTGCTGTTATAATGTATGTTTGCATGTAATAAATAAATAAATAAAGCAATTAATAGAGACATTGGTTGTGTATAGAAACTTATATATTCAGAATGTGAGTGTGTAGTATTGTATTTATTTTATTTCATCCTTCTTCGTTTATGAATGTAGTTTTTTTTATGATGTGCAGAGTAAAAGTTATAGGCAATAAATATTTGTATACCTTTGGAAATATTATTTTCTTTGATTATAAATTTTAATGTGTGATTTGTGTGTATAGAATGTAAACTTTCATTTATACCATTTTAGTTTTATATGGTAAGAGACTACTAATAGGTAACAATTAATGTGAATAGTTAAGTATGATGTTATAACATTCAGAATCGGGTACTTTACTTCAATTGGTACAAATTATTTTTTTTAAGATCCTAATACATCAACTTTATCTTGTATTGTTTATTCATTTTCACTACTTGATGTATTTACTTGCAACATGATTGCTCTCTTTACTATCCTATACTCTTTACAATTTGAAGTGTGGTAGGTTTACAACCATCTCTTATATTTCATTGTTTCAACAGCCTAGTTTTAGTACTTGAACATGATTTGTATGACTGATTTTATCTACTACTTGTTCTCCATATTCATTGCCTTATCATCCATTCTCATTCAATCATGTCCACTTAATGACTTGCATAATATGATTCTACTTGTATAAAATCTTTACAATTCTTGACTTTAAGAAATTCCTGAGCTCCATCCCTTTATATGTTTGCATTGATCTCATAGATAATAATTCTGAATTCTTGCTTATTTGAATTCCTTGTGAATACTTTGTTAACAGACAAACTGATTTTCTATTAGTTATCACCTCAAACCAAAAATCTCCATGACTTGGCGTAGCAAAAATTGTCATGACTGGTAGTTTTGTGTCAGCTAGAAAACTCTAATGCATTAACTAAATTAATTAGCAGCGAATCACGTAATAATCTTTACACATTAAAAAAAAAAAATTGCAATGACTATTAATTCATAATGCCGAATATTACGCTCAACATGCAAATTCTTATCTGAAAAACAATGTCTCTCGATCTGTTTGACACCCTATTACTTGGTCGTTTCTCTTGTAGTATTCATTGTTGTTATTTTTTTTTTCTCGTATTGAATGTCTTGTATGCTTTATGTTTTCTAGTATATCTTATTCCCAATTGTTGCAATATTTCTCATGTTTGGTTAAGATTTTTAATATGACCATTATTCTTGTGCAATGATGTTTGACTAGTTTTTATTCGTGACTATGTGCATGATAGTATAACTTCACATTATGCTAATTTATCTGAAAAGAAAAATCTTTTATCTAAATCCTTTAGATATACGTGTAAAATGTGTAAGTTGAAATGCATAATAGTTTGCTTGACTTAAATGTTAACTAAACTTAGAATTTGGGGACCAAATTCTTTTGAGGCGGGTAGATTGTAAAACCCCAATTTTTATTATGTTCTTATCCGTATAAATTAGTTTAATTTGAAGATAAAAAGTAAAGTGGTTTAAATCTTGACTTTGTTTAGAGTTTTTCTTTCTTTACGACTCTTTGTATTATTAGAAATTTTTAAATTAGGATTAGTTTTCTTTACTTCCGTCTTTCAGAAATACCTCATATATTTAGAAAATTTAATTACTTTAGGATTCTAATTACCTTAGGACTCCTTGTATTTTTTAGAATCTAATCGTATTAGAATTCTATCTTCTTTAATTAGATTAATATGCTTGTTTTGTTTATATAGAAATTGAGAATTTGCTAATAAATTAATGTTCATTAATTATCTTTATCCATATATATATATATATATATATATATATATATATATATATATATATATATATATATATATACACACACTTAATAATAAGATTAGGGTTTTATTCCTCTTTCCTTGCTATTCATGCCGCTGTCGTTCTTCCTCCGCTGGTAATTGAATTCTTTTTTCCTTATGTTTACTTTGTTTTGGTTCTATGCAAGAGATTATATGAAAATTCTTTGTTAAAGTTAAATACTTGTACATTATTGGATTATATAGGCATTTCACAGTTTTGGCAATAAAGAAGCAAACAATTCTAATTAGTCTTTTTGGAAGTTGTTATTCTTCTATGCACGCATAACGAGACCTAAGTGTTTATTGTTTTAAAGTTTGAGATAGTCATCCATGCATGCAAGGATTATTTTATTGAAGTGAAGAATTACTCAATGTGTAATATATAATTGATCTATTTGCTAATTTACTGCCATGTTTTCATAGATCCTAATATATCTTATATCATGAAGTGGCGAATTAAATTCAAGTTCTAGAGTTACTTCATTGCCTTTAGATCGGTTAATGTGAACTTGTATGCCTACTTGATAATTTATTTGGGAAAATGAGATTGTTCTGTATGTTGTAAATTAAGTTAAGTGGGTATTTGTGTCTCTTTAATCGCACACTAGTATTTTATTAGTAAATATTATATAATTTGTGCAAAAAAAAAAAAGAAGGAATATTAATATACAAATTTCACGTATTTAAATACTTTGACTTGACTAAGTCATGGTATATTTTTATATTTGAATTGTCGAGTAAGTTAGGAATTGTTCGTTACGTTTTACTTGAATTGATTGAATATATTAATGAATATTTATTTTCGCCTATTAGGTTGTTCGATTTAGCCTTTGTGTATTCTTTCCTCTTTACACGGTGATTCAGGTGAGTGTTCACAAACCATACTTATTTTTGAAAAACTGGAAGGATGCATGTATATATGTACGACTGTAATATGTATGTATTAGGTACTCAACTGTTTTATGAAAGTATGTGACAGGCAGGGGCGTAGCCACCCCAAAGGCTGGGGTGGGCTACGGCCCGGGGTATTTTTTTTATTTCTTCATTTATATATACATATATATTAGTGTAGCCCAATAAAATTTAATTAAAAAAATATTAAAGGAACATAAATATCTTAATGCACTTTAACAAATCGATTTTAACCAAACTAAAAAGCTATTTCACCATCAATTGACTATGAACTCAACCACAAGGCTATAACTAATTTACATCATAAAATACACAATTGAAGTGATATATTATTTCCATTTGTATAAACTATTCGTGTCTATACCGCAAAAAAAAAAAAAAAAAAAAAAAAAAAAGCATTTGCAGCTATGAACATTTAAAACTATGTATAGGAATAGGATGGGATAAATTTTTATAGCAATGTTATAGATATCATTTCAATTAATTGATTTTATTTTCTAAAGAACCGCATGACTCAATTTCAATGAAACGTTCGGAAAAAAATACATAAAGTCTCCCATATTTTCAAAAATTAGCACGAAACCCCCTCGTGGTATTAATTTTCAAAACTACATCATGATATCAAGAACTCCACACGGACCCCCCTCTCAGTTTATTATAATTGTGTTAAATTAGACTAGTTTTCGTCTTTTAAACTTGTATAATTATTAAATTGATTATAATATCTTGATAAAAAAGGCATAAAACCCCCTTGCGTTTTCTCAAACTTGCACAAAATCACCTCCTATTATCAAAAAACATTGCACCAAACTCACTGATGTTACTAAAAACTTGGAGCAAACCGCCTTCCATCATGAAAAACCTTGAACCAAACCATTGTCTATAGTCAAATATCGTGCACCTAAATTTATAAGAGAGTAAGTTTTTTTTTAAAAAAATACCTATTTATGCACTTTAACCAACATTGTCATTTGTTTGTTTGATAGCATATAGTTTTCTACTATTATTATTCTCGGTCGAAGAATAGATTTTTTTTATTATGCTTCAGATATTTTATAGTGAAGTTTTTCAAATTATTTTTAAAATTTACTTAGTTTTTAACATAGCCCGGGGTACGAAAAAATCCTGGCTAGGCCCCTGGTGAGAGGTTCAGTTTTCTGAAAAGTATTTGTTTCACTTATGATGATAATGTCCCGTCTGTTATGTTCTGTTCCGTTCTGTTCAGTTAGTTAGATCCAACTTTAGCTTGGGTGTGCTTGGGGTGAGACCGGGCAGCAGAGGGCTCGCCGGTTGAGTCTCATGCCCCCATGGCCCGTTCCCTCTTAGACACAACGGGAGGTCATTGTGGTCTTTGTTGGGTCGTAGGTTTTACACATGAACCATGGCATGTGCTTCTGTTTGATTGTAAGGTCGCTCCTTACACGGGGCGATAAGGCAATGATTCTGGAAAGGGTTGTAAGGGTGGTCGGCATCACCAAATAAATGGGGACGCTCATCATCATAAGTGAATAAAGTTTATGTTACGGTTATTTTATGTTAAAATACCTAGATTTTCAGAGTAATGTGATTGCATGTGATGTCTTGCTTCCTGTTCAAATCTTTTCAAATAAATGTTTTATTAGTAAAAGTACAATCTGCACACACTCATGGACACTCACTGAGATTTTTATCTCACAAAAATGTTTTATTTTCCTTCCTTTCAGATTTACGTGACTTTCAGGATATGACCTTCGGACTATGGTGTGTGAGAGAGTCTAGATTGACATGCTAGAGTTGACACAGTTCGAGTTATGGATTAGAGTATTGTGAGATTCTTTTGTAACTTTTAGTTTTACTCTATGTTATTACGTCAAGTATTCTCTGTTTAAATAGTTTAGTTATTCTTGTGTAATTTTGTTTAGGCTTAATTTTTGGGGCTGTTACAAAGGGTGAACCAGATTGATGCAGTAGTCTTCGACAACGAGCGGAACAAGGAGAAGGTTTGTCCTGTTTTGCTGTGATTTATGTCGTGGATCTTTGAACGAGACCAAGTTCTTTGATGAGTGTATGTACCAGATAAGGTGAATGATCTTTTAGTTACGATTCTCAAGTGCAGTGAGTGTACTTTGAGAAGAGCAAATTCTTCTCAAAGCGAGTGAACTTTTCTACAGTGTCTGATATCGTTGTCATAGTGCATTTAGTGCCTTAGTTGCCAATGGTTGTTCTTGCCTTAAATGCAGTCGAGCTCGCCTTTTATAGAAGAGCTAGTTTGTAGCATCGGGGCATTAGTCGCTAATGGGTGCCAAGTATCGGTTGCATGCTCCAACAAAAATATTTCGTAGGTGAAGTTCTACTTAAGTACCTGGGAGGCCAGCCTTCCTGATTCCAAGGCAACTTCGTTATTGGTGCAAAGGAAGGTTATGGGAGGATCTGAGGTGCAGGTTGCCCAAGGCTCTCATAAGTGGGTCATGACCTGTGTATAAAGGATATAAAGGATCCAAGTGATTCGAGTAGTCATGTGGTGATGGAACGACATGGAGCGCAGAGCATGCAAGGTCGACCATGAGTGGTCTGTGACGTGTGTTTTCTGACACAAAGGACACAAGTGATTATGGCAGTGATGAAGTGATGAAAAGTTCCAAAGAGCAGAGCATGCAAGGCTACGCATTGAGTGGTTCGTGGCGTATGTCTTCTGACACGAGAGACCCAAGTGATGGAGCAGTGATGCGGTGATGCAGTGATGGAATGACACAAATTGCAGAGCACGCTAAGTCATCCATGAGTGGTTTGTGACAGTTCCTCGTTGTAATACGAGGAGGCCTGAGTTGTTATCAGAATGAAGTGGGTGGAATACCTCCTCATTAGCCTTTCGAGTGAAACTGATGTGCCAACAAAACAAAGTATTCTTTGTGTCTTTATTCTACGGACATATGTGCGTGAGAGGGACAAAGGTTCGGAGTAGACCACGTATACGTGTACGACCCATGACGGAGTATATGTTATCATCAGTACTCCAATCCCTAATGCAATCGAAGGGTGTGGTAGGGATTTAAAGAGTAAGCAGTGTCCTACTAGGCGGTCGCACTCTTTTTATCGTGAGCCAGATTTGATGACCCCTCGTTTTTTCCGTGTTGATACTACATTATGCGCCTAGTGCCTTCTTCTTTGATTGAGTTGAAAAAAAATCAGAAAAAATAACATTAGAAACAAAATAAATGCTAAAAGTTGAAATTAGAAACAAAAGATTGGATAGAAGAAGCATTCTAGCTCTAGCATAATGTTGTTACGACTATAATAGATACTAAGGTAAAAATAATAATTAGATATTAAAAATAAGCAAAAATACAGAGGTAAAAGAAATGAAAGAAGAAACTGAGAACCAGAAATGCTTAGCGTTAGGCACTAAGCAATAGTATAAAGAAAAAAAGAGTTAAATTGAGGAGTAGGTGACGAATTCCTCGTTTTCATAAAAAAAAGAAAAAAAATAACAAAATACAATTACTCACACATAAATAATTCAAATTAACTTTTGACTAATTAATCTATAAATAGACATCAATTGATTGTGCATGTTAGATTTACATCTTAATATGATATTTGATGTACTTATAAATTTATTTTTTATTATTTTAATAAACGCACTAAGACGCACTCAAATTTACGAAATTTTAAGTTAACGCACTGACGCACACGTTTTCGCATCTGCACTAGCTCGCACATCCGCATTATGTGACTTAAGTTGATATTTAGCTAGCGTACATTGGAAGTTGTGTGAGATACGTGCCATGCTTCTATTTGCTACTGGTGGGTGGGAGTTCAATGACTCCTATCACTTCAAATTCCTCTTTTGTTGACTCGTGTATCTATACCTTCTGTGTTTGGCGCTCACTTACAGCTTTCAGGGTTTCTCTTTCCCTTTTCTTTCCTGCGATTCTGTCGCCATTCTTCCTTGAGTTCCACTATTTTTTTGCAACCATGTAACTGACCGAGCAACTTGATGCATCAACTACAAGCAACATATTTATTGCGAGTGCACCAGCCTCAAGTAATATAGGGTTGTAAATTACGACCCCAAATATCGATTCCACAAAGAGTATCTATCGTTTATTATTCGTACATACTATTTTTAATCTACTTAAGTTGATTAAGTAACCAGGGCTATTTAGTTTTTAATAAATAAGTAATAAATAAAAACAGTAAATAACAAGAAATATATATTACTAAAAGTTTATAAGGATTTTGGGTTTCACCATAATCATCTTAAGTTGACCTCAATTGCTATATAAATGATTTGATGAGAATACATAATTAATAAATTTCTATATTAGTTTTGGTTCAACTATCACTTTCTCCCAACGCTTTATAAGTCAAATAACTTAGTCGCATGTGTACGAAAACTAAATATTCTACGTTTTGAGTAGATTTGAGCATGACCATAAGTGTTATCCTCCATGAATTCACCTTTAGAAACCATCAATACACCCTGTAATAAGTCGTCAATCTACACATGTGTGTATGGTTCGTATATATAATATCTATCATGTATCGGTACATGTATTGCATTAATGCATATAACATCAAATCATTCATGTGTTTGTCATGCAAATAAAAGGAGATCTAGATCTGTGACACCAAAATAATGTAGAAACTCCCTTTAATATGCGGGGTTGCCCCTCCAACCCAAACAACAGTTCATTTGATATTTTTGTTATAGTTATAAAGTTTTTAAGTAAAATCTAGCTTTATACAAACAAGAAATATTTATCGCCAAAATGGTGTACAAACCTCTATGCGGGGCCGCCCTCCAACTCGAACAACAGTTCATTTGTTAATTTTCTTATAATTATAAGTTTTTAAGAAAACTCTCTATTTTTGTACAAACAAAACTATTTATCTATATTTAACTTACGTCAATTACTTTGTTTATAATATTTTATTTAAATTTAGTAACCACTTTATGCGTACCTCTATTTTAGTATTTATGATTCTATGGCTAGGAGATGGAGATCAGAGCTCAGAAAAAGGACGATTGCTTCTCTTTTGATTGAGACCATCCCTTACTTGCCTTCAGGCTGTTTTGTACTTTGGTTAACAAGTTCATGTAATCTATCTGGTCTCTTGCCTTGAGAGTACCACTAATTTGCTTTTGCTAAAATAGAACTTTAATTTTGCGTTGCCGACAACAACCAAAAAAAAAAAAAAAAACTATTTGTGCTTTTATTTTCACTTTTTCAATTCTGTATATAATCTAGAAATTAAGTTAATAGTCTGTATCTTTTTATTATAAAGGATTCAGTTCCTTTTTTGTAAAATTTCTATCGGAAATATCAAAAAAATATGTGTATAAAAGATGTCAAACCTAGGATAGATTAGGAATATGGCTTGTACAAGTAAACGCGTAATGTAGTGGTATATTTAATTGTTAGCTTTTAGAAATTTCTTTTGATATATTCATATATATATATATATATATATATATATAACACGTACATGTCGTTTTAAAACAGATACAATTGATCGTTCGACTTTAAGTTGTTTGCTCCTGATTTTAGATAGTCATATATTATATCAACTATCAAGTGTACGTCTTCTCCATAACTTACTTTATAATTTTGTAACAATTAATATACTTCTTCTTCGTTAAAACAAACAGTTATGAAAATAACTATGTACGCTCACAATATATGAACAGCTAGCTGTAGCTGTTATAGCACTAAGACTTTTCTATACAATTCGAACAGCTAGCTGTAGCTGTTATAGCACTAAGACTTTTCTATACAATTCGTGTACCAAAATAGTGACACAATTAATATTGTGGCGATGGATCACAAACAAGGCCTATATATGAGCTACATATTATGTCAATTACATATTAACTATTGTAAGGTTATCGACATTATGTGTAATTTAATAACCTAGGCCCTGCACATGTATTACTAAAGTTAACACAAAACATGTTTCTTGCGACAGAAAGATAAAGCGAGAGTACTTGCACTACAACAAAAGTTGCTTATAGTGACACTATGCTTGTTACATTTTTGTTCAAATGTCACAATAAACTAATTAAATGACATTTTTAAAATTGTCACAATAATTTACACATTAGTGACATTTACATACTATATTTACTGAAATTAGTCCTAGGATGTCACTGTAAAATAATACAATGACATTCTTAAGAAATGCCACAATACTCTACAATATATAGTGACACTATGCAGCTCACAATTTTTCTAAATGTCATAATAATGTAATTAAATGACATTTTCAGAAAATGTCACAAATAATTAAGTCATTACTGACATTAACTCATATTAACTAGTGACATTTAGTTTTAAAATGTCAATATAAACTAATATGTTGACTTTTTAAAAAATGTCACAATATGATATAGTTTAAATAATTTTTAGTGGCATTAGCATGTAATTCAAATAATTTTTAGCGGCACTAGCATGTAATTCAAATAATTTTTAGTGGCATTTACCTTTTCACTAACGTCAATAACATCTTTGAGTAATTTTTAGTGGCATTAATATGTAATTTATGAAATAATTTGTATTACTTGCCATTTACTTTTTTACTAAGGGCAAAACATCTATAACAAAGAAAGCCTAAAATTATAAGGAAAAAAAGAAAAAGAGATACAGAACATCTAAAACGTAAAGAAAGAAAAAGAGAGAAAGAACTAAAAGTCTAAAACTTTCCATCTACTGTCCGGCCGCCGCCTCTCCATCTACTGTCCAACCGCCGCCTCTCCTCCGCAAGTATTGAATCTTTCATACTTCAGGTACTATTCTTGATTTTTGACACATTTACTTTTGCCAATTGAAGATGGGTTAACCAGTGAGGAATTACTTTATGATCTATGGTTTGTGTATAATGAATTTTTTGATGTATCAACTACTTTATGGTCTCAATTTTCATTCTTCCCGTCCCAAGTAATATTTATGTTGATTGCAGAATCTTTTGATTCCAAAATCATAGGTTTGTATACTTCGTTTCAATGATTCCCTGAATAGATAATAGTGTTTGTAACAAGTTTGTAAACCTTTTTCATTGATTGCCTGAATAAGTTATGCGATTCCGTCGTAATTAGTTTATCAGAATAAGTTCCATGAAAGTATGTAAATTGGATTAGTTCTCCACCTTTTCTTATGAATCTTAAGAACCATTGTATTCTGTTAAATTTTAGTAGTTGCTGCAGTTGAATTTGTAACCTTTCCTACTTTTTTTTATTGGAAATATGGTGATATCTTGTGGGGTTTTGAATGATAAGGCTCACTGACTTTGGTATTTTACATTTTCTGTGTTCTGCAATGCATGAGAAACATCACTTAGTGGAACTTCTCATGCATTGTAGTATGAATTCAGTATGGTTGTAATTTTTTTGTCTCTGAAGAGGTGAACCATAGCCAAATAAACATTGTAATACATATTTGAACAAGCAAGGACATGTTAATACATAAATCACACTTTATGGGAGCTGAAGACTTCACTATCTATAAGCAGAAAGAGCCAGAAACACTTTTTATGATTGGATAAAAAATGAGACTATGAAGTTTTGATGTTTTTGAAGTTCTTGAAGTTCTTGGACCATATATTTTGATGTTTTTGAAGTTCTTGAAGTTAGTTTTCTCTTTTTTCTTCGTAATTGCAACTTCTGTTGCCTCCAAATACCACTCCTCATGTAACATAAAGACATAATTGAATCAACTGTGTTCAGGAATGGTAAAAGGTCATTACTTTAACATATATGGTCCAACAGGGTTGCAGTACTTTTTTTTACTTGGGTGGGGTAAAGTAGTAAAACTCTACCTAATCTTGCATACAGTAAACTTTCAATCTTAATAACCAAACAATCGCCACTTATTGCCGAACCCTTAATCTGGTTTATAGGCCTAGCAACCGAACACAGTTTCCTATTGTATTGTCAGTAATTATCATGACTCTAATACCGATCAGACATTAATCTGGCTAAATCCCAGATGGGCAACCATACGTGCCCTAAGGGAATCCTTGACATCAGTCAATACCTTTTAAACCAAATAAAAGAATGTTTATGTTCAGGAGTTGAATTCTTAGAAAACTAAGACCCTTGTTAATGAGGTTTTGTAGTATAGAAACAAAACATCCAAATAAGATGTCATTTACATTGATTTCTGATAAAAAAGTTGATACTCTTCCCTTATTAGCTATGGTTTGCATTGATAGTAATAGCAGTTAATTTATCATAGCAAAATTATTTGATTGTTGGAATTATCTTGTCTTTCTTCTAGGACATTATAGCATTTATATTTCTCTAACATAACAGTTATGTTTAGTCATTTTTATTATATTAAAGACAACTTTATTGAACAGGTATGGATAGAAGTTGGATGAAACAGTCAAGAGCTAGTGATGCTTATGATAAAGGTCTTAACATGTTTCTTGACTTTGCATTCAAGAATGCAAGTTTTGAGCAAAAAATCAGTTGTCCTTGTAAAAAATGTCGGCTTCTTTTACCAGTCTCCCGCAAAGATGCATATGATCATTTGATTGCAGATGGTTTTATAAAGGAATATACTACATGGGTTTTTCACGGAGAATTGGAAGCATCCGCTGAACCTTGCAATGCTGGTCAGAATCCCGAAAGTTCAGAAATGAATATAGACATGGAGGGTTTATTGCACGACGCGTTTGGACATGATGAAAGTGACACACCTGTGAATTTTGATGAAGAACCACATGCAGAAGCCGAGACATTTTACAAATTCGTTGAGGACTCAAAAAAAGAATTGTATCCTGGATGTAAAAGTCACTCCAAACTCTCATTTATTATTCAGTTATTTCATATCAAATGTCTTGGTGGTTGGAGTGATAATTTGGCATGTTGCTAAAGCTTCTAAAGGTTGTTCTTCCTGAAGGCGAGACATTACCCAACTCGTTTTATGAAATGAAAAAAATAATCAAGCAAATGGGTCTTGGTTATGAAAAAATCCATGTATGTCCGAATGATTGCATACTGTATCGAAAGGAGCATCAAGACAAAACTGAATGTCCTAAATGTCACTTGGCAAGATATGTAGCACCAGAGAGTAGCTCCAGTTCTTCTTCGACAAAATGTTCCAACGTGCCTGCCAAGATTTTGAGATACTTTCCGTTGATACCCAGATTGCAGAGATTATTATGTCTTCACAGACATCTTCTTTTATGAGGTGGCACGACGAAAAGCGTACTAAGGATAGTTATATGAGGCATCCAGCTGATTCTCCAGCATGGGTAACATTTGACTATAGAAATACAAGTTTTTCTGCAGACCCTCGAAACGTTAGGCTAGGTTTAGCTTGTGATGGGATGAATCCATATAGAACAATGAGTACCACCTATAGCATATGGCCTGTTATTTTGATGGTATATAATTTGCCTCCGTGGATGTGTATGGATGAGAATAATTTAATTTTATCGATGATTATACTGGGACTAGGATCACCGGGGAATAATATTGATGTTTATTTACAACCTTTGATAGATGAGTTGAAGTTGTTATGGGAGTCCGGTGTGCAAACATTTGACATCTCCTCAAAGATGAATTTTCAAATGCGGGGAGCATTGTTGTGGACGATTACTGATCTTCCTGCATTGGCTTATATGTCGGGGTGGAGCACAAGAGGAAGATATGGATGTATTTCTTGCCACAAAGAAACCTGTTCTAAGTGGCTTAAGCACGGTCGGAAATTTTGCTATATGGGTCATCGCCGATTTTTAGATAAAAAACACCATTTTCGTCACGATGATAAATCTTTTGATGGTGGCAAAGAAAAAGGAGTAGCACCAGTTCCCTTTGATGGAGAAATGATATTAGAAATGTTGGAGGGGTTTGAAGTTGAATACGGGAAAACTAGTGTGAATCCACAATTACTGTACAACTGGAAGAAGAGAAGCATCTTGTTCGAGCTCCCATATTGGAAACACAATCTTGTTCGTCATAATCTTGATGTGATGCATATTGAGAAAAATGTGTGCGAGAGTATAATTGGAACTCTACTAAATTTAGATGGAAAAACAAAGGATGGGATAAATGCACGTCTTGATTTAGAAGTCATGGGTCTAAAGCCTGAGTTGCATCCAAGACAGGGTCCAAATGGCAAAACTCATTTGCCTCCGGCATGTTCATTTATTGTGGCATTTTATTTCTGTCACTTAATGATAAAGTAGTGACATCATTATAATGTCACTGTACTTAGTTATTGTGTTATCTTAATGTGTTAGTAAAAAGAGATTCATTGACATTTTTAGCATGTCAATCAATGTCATATTTGCGACATTTTCTAATATCATGATATTCAATTATTGTGACATTTTATTTGTGTCACTTAATGAGAAATTAGTGACATTACTACCTTTAGCTACATCGCTACAAGTGACATTTTAAAAAAATGCCACAACATATAAAAATGTCATTATATTGTTATATTATTAACATTTTTGACTGTCACCAAATCTCATTTTTGTTGTAGTGTTGCTACCGATAGTCATTTAGCATGCCTGTTTGTAGCGCTTAAACAGAGATATTGTCTTGTCGCTTCTACTTATTCATAGAGCGTTTCGCGCAAGTTTTCAAAATCACTAGCGTTTTAGTTTGATATCACCTTAATACAAAATTATAAGTACTTGTTTAGCTAGGTTTAGACAATCCGACAAAAATTAGATTTTGCGATGTTAGGACCGAGAGAGACCACAATTACGGAGATATAGTTCAATGGACCAAAGTGAGAATGTACATTAATGGGCTTGACACCACACCTTGACACAAAACCTTAAGGCATTGGGTCTGTGGGTCATTCTCACAAATAAACCACTAACTTTTCTCATTCTTTTTTTTTTTCAATGTGGGACGATTGCAAACTTGATTTCTAACATGCGACACTTACAAGTTTCAAGCACTTTTAAACATGTGATGCATTAGATAATTTGTTGGGATATTTGTATGGATAGGTCCTGTACAATAGCTGTAAACTGAATGAAACGAACTTCGTATTGACGACTAGAGAGAAGAAAAACTCTCTAAATGTGTTTACAAAAGAATGAAAAGAACAAGTGAGTTAAAAATACAAAAGACGAGCTATTTATACTAATAACTAAAACTAACCGAACTTACTAATTTAGGACGTTAGTTATTAACCGATTTTTGAAAACTTGCTATAAAAGGAAAATATAAACTATATATTTTAACACACCCCCTCAAGAGGGGCATGTATATCGACGATGCCCATCTTAGAAGACATCTTTGTAAACGGCAGAAGTGACAATGGCTTTGTGAGAATGTCAGTTACTTGATGTTCATTAGAGATATGAACAACTTTGATTAGCTTTTGATGCACCTTTTCTCGTACAAAGTGACAATTAATTTGTATATGTTTAGTCTTCTTGTGGTGGACAGGATTGTTGGCTATACAAAAGGCACTTTTGTTATCTGTGAATATCAATGGAGTCTTTGTTTGTTGCACATGAAGATCTTGAAGAAGCTGTCTTAGCCAAACTAGTTCACAAGTTGTTGAAGCTACAGCTCTATACTCTGCTTCTGTGGAGGATCTGCTCACTGTTGGCTGTTTCTTGGCCTTCCATGAAATGAGAGAATCACCAAGGTACACTGCAAATCCAGTAACACTCCTTCTTGTTTCAGGGCAAGTCGCCCAATCACTGTCACATAAAGCTTTCAAGTTAGGTTCTGTTTTTCTGGAGTAAAAAAGTCCTTTACCTGGATTGGTTTTAAGGGATCTCAGAACTATCTGAGCTGCTGCAAGGTGTGAAATTGTAGGTTTGGACATAAACTGAGTTAAGCATTGGATGCTATAGCTCATATCAGGTATGGTTATTTTCAAGTAAAGCATTTTGCCTACTAATCTTCTGTAGACAGTAGGATCTTCAAGGAAAGGTGAATCATTGCTTTGAAGTTTGGTTGAAATGTCCATTGGAGTGTTGGAAGGTTTACAACCAAGATAGCCTGCATCATGTACATATCAAGTGCATATTTTCTTTGACACAATGTTATTCCTTTTGAACTCCTTGCAACTTCAATACCAAGTATATATCTTAAGTTACCCAAGTCTTTGATTGTGAATTTTCTGTCAAGTTGATGTTTGATGTGATTTATTTCATCTAAATCATTTCCAGTAAGTATAATATCATCAACATAAACACACAAAGCTGTAAAGGAAGAATCATTCTGCTTGATAAACAAGGAACAATCACTAATGGTTTGGCTATAACCAAAAGAAATAAGACAAGTAGTAAGCTTATTATACCATTGCCTTGATGCCTGTTTCAAACCATAAAGGCTCTTCTTGAGTAGACAAACTCTTGTCTCATTTGGTGCACAATAACCTGGAGGTAAGGACATATATATTTCTTCATCTAAATCACCATGAATAAATGCGTTGTTAACATCTAACTGCTGCAGATGCCAATTATTAGAGGCAGCAAGAGCAAGAAGAACTCTAACAGTAGTTATTTTAGCTACAGGGGAAAAAGTGTCAAAATAATCTAATCCCTCTTCTTGAGTGTACCCTTTTGCAACCAATCTAGCTTTGTAACGTTCTATAGAACCATCAGCCTTATGTTTCACTTTAAAAACTCATTTACAACCAATGCAATGATGATTAGGTGGAAATTCAGTAAGCGTCCAAGTGTTAGTCTTTTCAAGAGCATCAAGCTCCTTTTTCATAGCTTCTTGCCATTCTTTAGACTTCTTAGCTTGATTATAAGTTTTAGGCTCAATAGCTTGAGTAACAACAACAGTGAAAGCTCTATGTTTAGAACCAAGCTTATCTAAACTTAAGTAGTTCTGAATAGGATAATTAGTAGTGTAAGTCACAACAGAATTGGATTTATGAATAGAAGGCAACTTATAGTCATATGCCTGAAGATAAGCAGGTGGATTAGAATGTCTACTGGACTTTCTAATAGAAACCTCAGGTACAGGATTAGAAACCTCAGAAGCAAGCATGAAGATATCTATGACATTATCAGGAGTAAATGTATCAGAAGATGTAATAGGTAAAAGAACAGAATGCTGTTGAGAACTAATGTCAGTAGAGATATCATTTTGATTTTCATGAGAAGAAATATTATCATGCATAGACATGTCTGGAAAATAATCAACATCATTATGAAATGATTCATCATGATCAGAAGAAGCAGGAATGATATGAGATTGACTTTGAGATATAGTATCAGGAGAAAAAACATTATCAAGTTGAATATCAGGTACAGAAGTAGTTCTTTGAGGAACCTGTTGTCCATGAAGTATAACAAAAGGTGCTGAAGGACTAGAAGCATCTCCATCAGCTTGAGGTTTAGTTCCCTGTATCTGATTAGTAGAGACCATAAAAGAAAAATTATTTTCATAAAAAACCACATCCCTGGACACAAATACCTTTCCAGTAGCCAAGTTAAGTAACTGATATCCTTTTGTTCCTTTTGGATATCCAATGAAAGCACACTTGTTAGCTCTAGCTTCAAACTTGTTCCTGTGTGCAGCTAAAGTAGAGGCAAAACATAAGCAACCAAAAGCTTTTAAAATAGTATAGTTGGGAGGTCTTTGAAATAGCATTTCAAAAGGAGTCTTATTCTGTAAAACCACAGATTGTAATCTATTTATCAAGAAAGCTGCAGTAGCTATACAATTATTCCGAGAAGGATGCCCAAGTCTATAATGCCATATATCACAAGGTAATATGTTCTTATTACATTTAGAATGAGGAATCTTAGAGATACAAGATATCTTCTGATGAGAAGGATGCCCAAGTCTATAATGCCAAACATTATTCAGAGTAACATCAGTTTGAGCAGAATTACAAAGAAATGTATCAATTTTATTACAAGGAATTTCATTATGTATAGCATTGAAATCAAGAACATATAATCCTCTATAGGCTTTAGCTAAACCAATCATCCTCTTCATGGATGTGTCCTACAACACACAACCAGAGGATGAAAAAATTAAGTGAAGATTATTAGCTTTAGTGAGTTTACTTACATAGATCAAATTAAAGCTAAAATCAGGAACATAAAGAGCATCAGTAAGGACCAAATTTTCAGATAATTTAACTGTGCCAATAAAGTAGCTGCAGAGTGTTTTTCATTAGGTAAGGAAATAGAAACATTAGCACTTCTGAAACTAGAATCAAAATTAGCATGATCACATATCATATGATCAGTAGCACCACTATCAAGAATCCAAAGCCTCTTATGATTTTGGAACTGTAAAGCAGATAAACAAAGAGGTAAAGAAGATAAAATTTTACCAGTTGTTGCAGTTGCAACAAAGGATTTACCAGCACCAGTGTCAGCATGTGAAGAAGTATTGTTTTGTGCTTTTGCAAAAGCCAAAAAAATTTCAATCAGTGCTTGATCAGGATCAGCTGACACCTGTGGTTCAGTAGGAGCAGAAACCATGTTAGCAGAAGGATTATTAGATGGTGGATTTCTTTTACCAGTGGCACCTTCCCACCCTGGTGGATAACCAATCAACTGAAAGCATCTATCAATGGTATGCCTATTGAAACCACAATGAGTGCACTTGAGTTTCTTCTTGTCCTTGTTCTTTGAAAATTTGTTGTTATTCTGGTTGTAACCATCAGATTTAGATTGACCAGTAGCACCCTGTGAATTATTTGTCCTGGTGAACATTGCTAGTGGATCAGAAGCAGTTACTGAGTTATGTAAACTCCTCTGATTCTCCTCTTGCAACAGCATGGAGTACACCTTAGACAAAGATGGAATAGGTGACTGAAGAAGAATTTGACTTCTTATGGCAGAATATGATTCATTCAAGCCAACCAAGAATGTCAAAACACAGTTAGATTGTTTCAACTCAACCATATTCTTGTTAACATCACACTCACACTTTCCACAAACACGTGCTATAATAGGACGTTGGCTAACATACTCATCCCAAAGTTTTCTGAAAGTGTGATAAAAGGCAGTGATATTCATTGAGCCCTGTGAAATAGTTGCCAAAGATTTCTGAAGATGAAACACCCTAGAACCATCAGATCTATCATATCGAGTCTTTAATTCGACCCAAACTTCTTTAGCAGTCTTAAGATACAACAAACCATAGCGGATATCCTTAGCAATAGAGTTAACAAGCCAAGATAACACAAGACTATCAGCTCTCACCCAACAAGTCCTCATTATAACATCATCTGCAGGAGGTATAGGTAAAGAACCATCTATAAAACAGAGTTTATTCTGTATTTTCAAAGCCATCTCAATGCCTTGAGTCCAAGAAATGTAATTATCCCCATTGAACATGTCACATACTATAGATGAACCAGCAGTGTTCAAATTCATAAGAAAGTATACCGAAGCAGAATCATCACTAGGATTCTTCAAGGATCCAGTGGAAGTAGAATTAGAACTCGGATTTGAATTCATTTTGATGAAGAACGATCAAAAAACTAAATTTCAACCGATCAATTTCAAATTAACACCGTACAGATGTTACAATCACAAGATCAAAGTGATTAAACCGATTGAATTCGATAAAATCAAATTCGCACAAAATTTGAAACCCTAACAAACAGAATTTCAACAGAAAATCTCAAAATCAATCGCAAATCCAATTCAACACAAACGAATTCGCAGAATCAAATGTAGATCAGAGTTTAAACGGCGGAAAAAGGATCGGAAAATGGTGAATGATACCATGTAAACGGAATGAAACGAACTTCGTATTGACGATTAGAGAGAAGAAAAACTCTCTGAATGTGTTTACAAAAGAATGAAAAGAACAAGTGAGTTAAAAATACAAAAGACGAGCTATTTATACTAATAACTAAAACTAACCGAACTTACTAATTTAGGAAGTTAGTTATTAACCGATATTTGAAAACTTGCTATAAAAGGAAAATATAAACTATATATTTTAACAATAGCTTTTACAAGAGAAAAGCGCATCAGAGTCCAATTAATGGGGGCAAATTATATATAATTGTGTGCGTAAAAGCCATTGTCAAAGACAAAAAAGATTGCTTCTGAAAAAATTACATATGGTTGCTAAAACTCTATGAGATTACTCTGACAAGCACGAGAAAGTATTTGCGACAAGAAAAAAGTTGTTAGTGTTGTTAGTATATTGTATACCACAAAGTTGACGGTAAGCATTAGAAGATTGGCAAATTACCCCCCTGTGTTATCTGAAATTGGCAGATTACCCCCCTGTGAAATGTAAATAAGCAAATTACCCCCCTGTGTTCTTAGAAATTTGCTCACTGCCCCCCTCTACGTTTTTTGGTGTATTTTTCGTACGAAATGACCGAAATACCCTTCAGTAATTTTCTTGTATTGTTGACCAAAATCTTCTCATTTCTACGGTAGAAAAATCTGAAACCCCTCTCCCAAACCCACTTCACACACCCCTGCTCTGTTTCCTCTTAATCCGACGGCATTTCCGTCCATTTTCCGACGGTGAACGTGGTAGGAAGTTCGAATCATCGTACTCTTTCACTAATCGAGAAAAGAATCGATCTACATTATGCTTCAACAAACCCTAGATTCATTCAAACTTCTAAATACAGTTCACTAATCGATTCTTTGAAGAATCGATCGACCCAAGTCTGCTCGGCTAAAAGAAAGTCTTTGTTATGCAGATACTTGACACTGGTGATGAGGTAAGAACTCTCTGCTCACTTTTTGGCTAATATATTGTTGAACATGAACTATTTGATAACTTTTTCCTATATATGTTCTTGAAGAAAGTGAAATGTAAGCATGATGTACTATTAAAAGGAAAGGAGTAGGGTCTTTTTTGTCGCTTTGTTAAGTTTGTGGTCCTTGTATTGTGAGTAAAATAATAGGTTGAAAGTTTTGTCTATTTGTTTAATTACTAGTCCTTATGTGTTTATGTGTGTTAAGAGTAAAATAATACATTAAGAATTATGAATTTGTCTGTTTAATTGGTGGCTGCTAGGGTGTTTTGAATGAGAAAACATGTGACTCCTCTTTAAATACACACACATGAGTTGTGGAAGGACAACACGGTGCATATTTTCAACAGATTCTCTAAGTCTTCATTCCTCTCTTTTTCAAAGATATGGCAGAAATGTAACGCCAATCTTTAACATGCAAAAAAATCATTTATTTTTTAATAAAGCACATTGATTTGATTTGATTAAAGGTGGGATTTTCCCTAATGGCTGTTGACAACAGCTTTGACTTGTTCTGTAATGAAGAAAGTGAAGACTTGTTTCTTAAATGTGGTGTAGATTTAAATGTGGGATCGGATATAGAAGCGTTGATTAATTTGCCTTGTTTGAGTGATGAGAGTATTTGTTGGATGCTTAAGAGAGAAAAGGAGCATTTGCCAAGAAAAGGAGCATTTTGTCATCAGCAGCTGCAAATGCTGATTTGCACCAGCATTTGCACTAGCAGCTGCTGCTGTTGCAGATCAGCATTTGCAACAGCAGCAGATGCTGGTGCAAATGCTGATTTGCACTAGCAGTTGCTGCTGATGCAGATCAGCATTTGCAACACCAGCAGCTGCTGGGGCAAATGCTGTTGCAAATCAGCATTTGCACCAGCAGCTGCTGCTGACAGCATTTGCTGGTGCAAATGCTGATCTGCAACAGCAACAGCTGCTTGTTGCAAATGCTGCTGCTGGTGCAAATCAGTTTTTGCAAAGGCTGTTGTTGGTGCAAATCAGTATAGGATTTGCACCAACTGCAACAACATTTGCGCAGTATTTGCACCAGCTGCACCAACGTTCCATTTTGTGAAAATTTATATGTATGTTATAAGTTGATGGAGATTGATTAACAATAAACATATTGTTGAAGATTGATTAAATGTATTACTTTTTGTTATGGATTCTGAATGTTTATTTTGTTTGAGTGATACATGAAAGTACTAAAATCAACATGTTTGTTTTAGTTGTTTTTCCTAGCTTTTCTTGACTGCCAACTAATTATATTTATCGTTTATGTACGTAGATGGATAGCGTTACAGAAGGAGCACTGTCAGTGGATAAAAATGATATGGGTAATGAGTTGCCAGCGATACAACTTGGTGAAGAAATAGCTCATGTGACAACTATTCGAGACAAAGGAAAACGGCCAATTTGTGAATATGCTTCGGAAGAAGATTTAGTCGATTCAGATTACATACCACAATCAGAGTCATCGGATACACATGTTTCTGATGACGGCGAAGAGATAGATTCTGATGTTGCAAGTGTTTCTTTCGAAGATGTAGAGGGGTCGAGCGATGATGATATTCTTCAAGAAAAAAATCCAAGCAGACAACAGTTGATACAAAAGTTCAATCGGATGATTCGAAATAGTAAAAAAATGGCTCTTGCGCAAAAGCATTTTGAGCAGCCTTCAGTTATCGAATCAGATGATTGGTATAGTGATCCTGGGGAAGAGGATGAGTTATTGAGCATGTCAGATTCTGATGATGATACTCCCCGCCATCCTATTTACAAGAATGGTGAGAACATGAAAAAGTTTGAAATGATTTGTGGGTTAAAGTTTGCAGATGCAAAACAATATAGAGAAGTTCTAAGAGACTGGGCTGTTAGGAATGAATATGAGCTGGTGTTTTTAAAAAATGAGAAAGCACGCGTTACAGCACGATGCTCTAATGAGGGTTGCACATGGAAAATTCATGCTTCGCCAATCATGGGAGGGCCTACTTTTCAAGTGAAAACGATCCAAGGTGTGCATGTGTGTTCAAAAAAGAATACTAATAACTTGGCTAATTCAAGATATATTGCCAAAATATTAGAAAGTACCATTAGAGATACTCCAAATATTGCAATTTATAAACTACGAGAGAAAATCAAGAGAAAATGCAATGTGGAGGTGGGTCAATGGAAGGCATATCGAGTGAAAAAGTATGCCATGGAGAACATCAGAGGTAAAGACGGCATGCAGTATAGCAAACTATGGGACTATTGTGAAACAGTCAGAAGAAAGAATCCTGGGAGTACACTATTGCTAAAAAAAGTAGAGAATACGAATCCTCCTATATTTGAAAGAATGTACTTTAGTCTGGATGCTATGAAAAAAGGATTCTTGTCAGGTTGCAGGCCTCTTATTGGTTTGGATGGTTGTTTCTTGAAAACTATGCATGGTGGACAACTTTTAGTTGCTATAAGTAAAGATGGGAATGATAACATGTGGCCGATTGCCATGGCGGTTGTGTCTATTGAAAATAGAGAGAATTGGACTTGGTTTGTTGGCCAATTATTGGAGGATATAGGAGGCGCAGGAAGAAATTGGTGGACATTCATATCAGATAGGCAAAAGGGTTTAGTGGAGGCTTTGAGAGAGTTGGTACCCAATTGTGAACATCGGTTCTGTTGTAGACATATGTATGACAATTTTAAGAAGAAGTTTAAAAATCCTAAACTGAAGGATCTTTTCTGGAGGGCTGCATCTACTGCTGATATCGTGGAGTTTGAATTGTGCATGAAAGAGATTGAAAAACTTGATCCAAAGATTGATCCCGAAATTGAAACTGCTGTAGAGTGGTTGAGAGACATATCTCCTCAACATTGGTGTAGAGCCTTTTTCTCTACATATTGCAAGTCTGACACTTTGGTGAATAATATATGTGAGTCATTCAATAGCTACATCCTTGAGGCAAGAGACAAGCCAATTATCACAATGTTTGAGTGGATTCGAGAGAGGTTGATGACGAGGATACAAACAAAGCGATCAGGAATGGAAAAATATACAGGTACATCTAACTTAATCTTCCAAAGATGTTCAATTTAGAGATATAATATAATTTAACTTGGAACTCTTACTTATTTTACAGGCACTATTTGTCCAAATATTGTGAAGAAGAAGTTGGATAGACAAACAGTGTTATCAAGAGGTTGTAATGCAATGTGGTGTGGCGACAACGAATTTGAGATTGACCAAAATCTGGACAAGTACATGGTTGATCTCGATAAGAAAACTTGTAGTTGTGGAATGTTTCAGTTAAGTGGAATTCCTTGTTGCCATGCTATCGCTGCTATAGGTCGTAAGAGAGCAAACATTGAAGATTTTGTAGATGATTACTTCAAGAAACCGAAATACATGAAAATATATGAGCACATGATTCATGGTGTTCCTGGGCAGAAACACTACATTACTACTGGTATCGAACCCCTTGGGCCTCCAAAGTTCTTAACTAAAGTTGGTAGACCGAAAAAGATGAGAAGAAAAGGTCCTGGTGAGAAAGAAGGAAGCGGATCTACAAGAAAGGGACTCACTCATAAGTGTAGCAATTGCCTCCAAGTAGGACATAATAAAGGAAGTTGTCGCAATCCTACTCATCCCCAAACCAAATTGCACAAGGTGAAATTATCCAACTGTATTTGTCATTTCGAAGTTGATATGTGCTCGCTTTTTCGCCGATAATTTGCTGAAATTGCTGTTATTTTGTTGTGTTGCTTCTGTTTTGCGATTGTGCTATTATTATTCTGCTACTGCTGCTATTCGTTGTTGTATTGCTGTTGGTTTTATTGTTGCTGTTTTTCAGCAGAAAAAGCAGAAGAAAACTGATCCAACTTTGCAGAAAGGGAAGACGACGAAAGAGCCTCCAAAACAACGATATGCAGCTGCCACTCTTAGTTCAAGAGCGAAGAGCGTCGATGATGGAGTTCAAAGTGCACAACCTCGTGTTGAATGTAGCCAAAATATAGTCCAAAGTGCTAAAACGGTGAAGGCAAAGGATGTGGCACCATGATTGATAGGCTTTTCACACTTATGAGTTGTTTCTCATAAAATATTTTGTCTTTTCATGTATCACGATAAACTAGGTTTGAGAATTTGTGGTACTTGCTTTTGAATCATTTGATATCATAAACTTGATCTATTTGATATCATAAACTTGATCATGGGATGTTTTTATGTGTAACAAAGCCTGAAGGTGATTATGTAATGATAACAATTTATTTTGATGAAGTTATGAAGTTGGAAGTTCTTAAAGTGATTTGTATTTAATTTATATTGGTACTTATCATATATTCAACAATTTTATCTTTTAGTTTTGAATTTGTTTATCTTTAAAATCACCTCTGAAAATTATTAGAACAATGCTAAAAATAATATTGATGTTTTTTTCTTACCCTTCTCCGGAAAAAAGGACAACTTGTTAGGTATTATAATAATTATATTCTTGTTGATTCAAAACACTAAAAATTGTTATAATTTGTCAATAATAATAATAATAATAATAATAATAACTGTAGTTTAATAGGTAACCCGTTTGTCAACTTTTAATTTGGTAAAAAAAAATTATGTAATTTAAAATTTAGAATAAGTAAATTTTTTAGACCTTATGGTCAGTTTAGACTTCAAATTAGAAGATATATGTGTTTTTTAAAGATAAAAGGGGTAAGAAAGTCTTTTTGAAGGCAAAAGAACATCCCCACTCGCACTATAAGGCGAGTGAAGCACACTTGCATAGATAAGGAGGTATTTTGCCAAGTATAAAATACACAGGGGGGTAATTTGCTTATTTTCATTTCACAGGGGGGTAATCTGCCAATTTCAGATAACACAGGGGGGTAATTTGCCAAAAACCCACAAAACAACTTACTCTAAAAGTTTTTTTATTTAAAGGGAGAATTACACAAACACCCCCTGAGGTATGGGCTAATTATACGAACACCCCCTTCATGTTTGAGAAATTACACAAACACCCCTATAGTATGCATCTCATTACACAAATACCCTTTGTAGTGTATTTTTTTAATCGAATGTACAAGCTTATGGTGTTAGATCATAACGCCAAAAATCATGTGATGAATAATTTACAAAATCTTTCAAAATATACATTGTTTTTTATGTTTTTTCATTTTTCAAAATAGAATAAACGAGACTTAATTTCTATGTTATTAGCAATTGTGGTTTATTTCTCATTTATTTTACAAGATAAATGAGAAGCGCAAATTTACATTCAGCAAAATGTAACAAATTTTGAACAAAATTTAATCAGAGGGGTGTTTGTGTAATTTCTCAAACATGAAGGGGTGTTCGTGTAATTAGCCCATACCTCAGGGGGTGTTTGTGTAATTCTTCCTTATTTAAAATAAAAGAACAAAATTTTAATTATAGATGGAAGTCATTTCAGCTTCGCTCATAAACGAACAAAATTAAATGTTTTTATATGGTTTTTAGTCTTTTGCGCCAAAATTTAAGTTTTTAGGGACAACTATTTTGACTCTCAATGTTTTTCGTCAATACGACACATTTTTCCTTTTCTTTCTCCACTTATCGGCAGAGGTACTGCTCTTCAAATATTTTTCTCCTCAAACTGCTATTGTCGTTGAGCTTCTTTACTATTGTTAAAGTAAGTTTCTTCTGTATTTACTATTATAATATTTTAGTTACTATTATGTATAGATTCTATGTTTTTGTTTAGTAGTTAATTAAATAAAATTATTTAGGTTTATTTATCAAATTAATGTTTGGGATTTTCGTTGATTTTTGATTTAAATATATTAGACGTTTATTTGTTTCTCTAAACTGGATGCGACGCCATTGTGCTGCTAATATTATGTTTAGATTTTTTTTAAACGAAATATTAATAATTTGATTTCCTTTTTTGTTTGGTTAATTTTTTTTATTGTAGATTCATAAGTTTTATTTGAATATATAATTTTTTGTCTACTAGTATGATTCTTTTACTGTGAATATTATAACGTTGGTCATCAATTGATAGAAGGAAAAGGTGTTTCATTAAAAGTTATGATACTTTTTATTATGATAAGTTGATCATGAATCTATAAGAAACACAAGTAGTCTCACAGTTTAGTATATAAGATGTTATTTTAGTTTTATGGTCAAATAATCAGTTGTTCATTTTGATCATTACGTTAACCAATTAATATATTTCTACGCCATGCACATGTATTACTCAAGTTGACACAAAACATGTTTCTTACGACAAAAACAAAAAGTCAAGAGTATTAGCTGCCTAGAATCATTTACTCATGCCCGTACGCAGCGCTTTGGCAGAGACTTCGTGGCCTCTAGCCTTCTACTTAGTAATAGACTCGCATACGGTGAAGAGAAACACGTAATTGGAATGTGTACTTGTGCTTAGGCACAAAAGCATGGAAATAATGAATTGTTTGGAATACGTATTTAAGTTAGGGATTTTTTCAACGTTAGTCATTTACTGCATGTGTACTATGTACAGTCACATAGGTTTAATAATTTAATATTCACTTTTAATTTTTAAGTCTTTTAGTGTGTACAAATTCTACAAGTAGTTTTTCTTTTTTGGCTAGAAAACACTATTTCTCGCCTGAAAAAGCACGTGACGGGCACATGTTTAGCATAAATATTAGTCTTTTAATGTGTACCATGTAGAGATTTAGTTCTATAATGTGCGCTTTTAATTTTTTGGTCTTTTATTGTGCATAAATTTCACAACTAGTCATTTTTTTTTTGCCGAAAAATACTATTCCTCGACTGAAAAAACACGCGATGGGTACATGTCTGGCGGAAAATTAAACAAACTACTCCTGAACTGAGGGTAAATTATATAAACTGCCCTCATGTCTGGAAAAGTACATAAACTACTCTTGTTTTATGTTTGGTATTACATTTACCCCATTACAGTTTTAAAAACTTAACAAACAAATATGACATTAACAAAAATAAAAAAATTTACTTAAATAACCTACTCTTTAATTTCATAATTATATTTCTAATCTAGAAAAAGAAAACAAAAAAGATAAGTTTTTTAAAAAAAGGTACATGTTATTATATTTTACTTACTTCAAATTAATGTAATTTTTATTTGAATTTATAAAAGGTTTAATACAAAAAAGAAAAACACGAATTTCGGGGAGAAAACGAAATCGGAGAAAAAAAAGGGTCATCGCAAGACCAGAGCCAACTTTTTCTCGCACCACCGCCACTGCGGCCGCCGCCCATGCTAAACCCTAAACTTCTTGACATCCTCCACCGCCTCTCCAGACACCATATGTATCCTCTTCGTTGCTTCGGCCCATCAAGCGACATCACAAAACCTAAAAAATGCGCATCTCCTCCTTTCACAACAACCTTCTCCGCTCCTCTTAACATCTCCCTCACGTTCTTGTTCCTGAGTCCCGACATCCTTATCTGAACTACCTCAACCCCATCAACATCCTGGTGCAAGCAACGAACGAAATGGGTACCACTACCACTGATTTCGATTTTCACTACGCCATCTCTTGCTGCACAACAGTGCGAACTTCCGCAGGTCAAGCCGTTGCGCGATTGATTCTGCAGGCAAGGAGTTTTGAATCGGGAAAGACGACTTCCCCGATTTGGGTTTTCTTTTTCTTTTTTATTTTTAAATTACCAAAATAAAAAGTGAATAAATAATAACAGAATTATTAATATTAAAAACTTATTTGGTTTTATTGTATTACAAAAATAAAATTAATAATATTAAAAACTGGTTTAATTTTTCTTTTTTTTGTTGTGTAATCTAAATAATAATAATAACACAATAATAAAATGTAAACTAGGGTACCAAAAAAGATTTTTTCTTTATATTTTCAGTTATTTTTAACACCATAAGGGGTAAGTGCAATATTAAACATGAAATAAGAGTAGTTTGTATACTTACCCAAACATGAGGGACGATTTGTGTAATTTACCCATAGTTCAAGGGTAGTTTGTGCAATTTCCCATCAGACATGTACCCATCACGTGCTTTTTGACGTAGAGGAATAGTGTTTCTCGACAAAAAAGGGCTAATTGTGGATTTTGTGCACAATAAAGGACCAAACAAATGAAAATGCACATTAAAAGACTAAACGTGAGTATACATATTTAAAAGACTAATGGTGAAAAAAAGAATCCCCTTCAAGTTGGCTAAAAGGATATTTGAATTAATTACCAACAAACAAAGAGAAAAAGAGATTGTTGAATTATTAAAACACATCGTTCATCCTATAAAGAAAAAGTGAAAAACTATAGAGTAACACCCTAATTTTTTTTAAAAATCAATCGCAGATATATAAATATATATATATCCACACACACACACACACACACACACATATATATATATATATATATATATATATATATATATATATATATATATAACTACATATAGAGAGAATAACATATACATGGGGAGCGGGGTGGGGTGGGGTGGTAAGAGGGGGGGGGGGGGGGGGGGGAACGCTAGCTTCTCATTGCCGATTGGCTCCACCTCTTGTTCTTTCCGTTAGTCATGTCCACATAAAATCGGTGACGCGTTGCATTTTGTAACAAGCATCACGTTTAAAGTGTGGTTCTGAATATTGCATGTCAACGTAAAACCGGCCATAACAAAAAGTTATCAACTGTCGAACCCAGGGCCAGGTTTTGTGCCCTCTTGTTTCTACATACATCAATGAGTTGGGCGGCAACTTTTAATTGCTGATCTCTTGAGTGCAAAATTATTAGCAGTTGTACTAGGTTTACGCGCATGTCACACATCAACAAACATAATATTTTGTACTTATTTCATTTGGACCACTTTTAACAAGTTATGCATTTAATAATTTACTGAAATATTTATATGGACAGGTCCCGCACAATATATAGCTTTGACTCAGCTGCTTTTGAATCTCCGGCGCAAACACAGTGTTGATTTGGTGTTGGCTTAGATCTTCCCCAAGCATTTTCTTTAGGCAAAATTGCATTTTATGCCCCATAACTTTGTTCAGATTGCAATTATATAAGAATCATGATTTTATGCCCACCACGGCACGAATGAGCTTCCACTCATAATGTGCATAACTCATCCTACATGGTGTGTCCGAGGCATTTTTGCGTTAAGTAATTTTAGAAGTGTCGGTGCGTTGTAGCTTCTTAGGTTCTACTATGATCCAGTCGCATGCACGCTACACTCAGTGCACGAACTTGGGTATGTGTGGACTCCTAAATAATAAATGCATGAACCATAGATCCCTTCTCATTTGAATAGCGCCAGCACCCGTTGCACTTCCCTCCACACGTGTATTAATCTTTGATCTCCGATCTTCTCCGTCTTCTCTGATCTTCACAAAAGTTTGACTCAAGATTATTGTCAAAAGGTGTTCTCCTGTCTCTAAACTACTTCTCTCTCTCTGGCTCACATCTCTTTCAGTGTTTAGGTCTTCCCTTTTATATCCTTTCTGGCGTGGAAAGTCTCACTCTTTAATTCTTCTCCAAACCTAATTTTTCAAGTCAAAGCGAATGTAAGCGAACGCTTTCGATTCGCATGTGGCGGCTGCTGGAATTAGGGTTGCATCATTCTTCAGTTAGAAGCGATCGCTTTTGGTTCATCTTCAATGCAAAGCGATCGCTTTCGCAAGCGATTGCTTCTCTTCGCATGCCCTCACTTTCTCGCTCGCATTGTAACAGCCCCAACTTTCAAGCCTAAATAGAAATCAATTCTTCAAGGCAAAAACACTGAATCCAGTATCGAAACTTCTTTAAAACGCCAAAATGAGATCCACCTCAGTAAGATTCTTACACAAATCAACATTCTCTACAAAACAATCTACCATCTTACAGCTTGTACGACGAATCTAACTAAAATATCAATAAAATTGGACTTTATACATAACTCACTCTCACCAGCTCACTCACACCAACAAAGCCCCAAAGTCTCGTCGCAATGGTACCTAGAAGGAAGGAAGAAAAAAGAAAACATTCTTGTGAGATAAAAATCTCAGCGAGTTCTCATGAGGTGTGTGAAGTGCAATTTTTCTTTAAAATAAAACCTTTTCGAATGCAGAGGCACAACACAATAATAATTCACATACAATGACACACAATACACAGTAGACATAAAGTGTCGACCATTTACAGATATCAATATCAAATTTCTGTTTCAATTTTCAATATCGTCCTTCCTTACTACCAATTTAAAATATCCTTATCTCCTCGTCCAATGAGCGACCCTGAAAACTATATGCATGCCATGGTACATGCTCGGTGATCCCAAAAGACACTAACGAACGTCCCGCAGTGTCTAAAGGGAAGAGGCAAGGGGAACACGAAGCCCAACCGACAGCCCTCTGCTGTCCAGCAGCACTTCGTGCTATCCAAGCCAAATGGATCCAGCACTTCGTGCTATCCAAGCCAAATGGATCCAGTAACTGAACAAACGTATTCAAACGACCTGATTATAAACAATTAAATTTAGTTATCCTTAATATTTACTTTTCTTACATAGCAAATCACATAAAGTGCAACAGATCAATTCAATATGTCTGAATCTTTTTAAAGCCATGGATGAGAATCAATTAGAATAATTCCTCGAACGAAACAAACTTGCTCATGACCACAATGTACGTAACCTTAAAACATTTCACACATATATAGTAATATAATATTACGTACATATCTATACATACATCCTTCCAGTTTTGAAAATAATACAGTTTATGAGAACTCACCTGACTGCACAGCTACAAAGAAATTACGAATATACCAGAAGCTAATCCAAGCAACTAAGTCCATATAACCTATTAGGCCAAAAGAAATATGAAACTTTTATGTCTTTTATACAACTTAAATATGCAAATATGCAACTTACCAAGACTTAATCTATCTAAAATATGCTATTATGCAAAATTGCACACTACTTATGACATTCAAATATACAATTTAACTAGTTTCTAATCGACAACACTCATTTCTAAGTTTCTTTGAAAATACATATACATGTCAAATAAAAATGCTAAAAGTTTATGTTACATGCTAGATACATTCATCAACCTATAATCAAGTTTGGCGGAGATCAAATTATAATCATAGTAAAACACTTCTTTCAATCTCGACATTTTTCTTGAAATCAAATACTACTAGAGACGTACATTTAGAATAATCATAAGAAAATACATACTTGTCCAAATATTTTGAAATTTGAGTATTATCTTTAAAACAGAGTAAATTAGAGAGAGTAAAATTTCATAAGGGAGTTGAAGGGTTTAAGTCATCCAAAAGGTTTCACGAACCAAAAATTATTTTGCTGAAGAAAAAAAAAACTAAATAAAGCAATTGTATTAAATCTTACATAATCTATAATTAAATCTCTTGTTAACACAAAAAAAAAGGAGAAAACAACTTTACTAATTATTACTAGGAATGAGCTCTAGTTTTATACGTTCTGCACACAACCCTCCAACACTATTTATAATACATTTACTCATATATGCATGTTGACTTTTCAAATATTACATATACACCTTTTCTTTATTAACGCCTATACAAGTATGTGATTAACCACTTCTAATATAAAAACGAAAATATGTTTCGTCACTTACACGTGAACCGAGAGACCGCCACACAATGATAAGACTAACCCTGCTGTACCTAAGACTAACCCTGATAAGAATAATGATAAGCAATTAACACTATAAGGAATGTGTTCAAACAATCTGGCCTAGGAACGGTTTAAAAAAAAAAAAAAAAATTCTGGCCTAGGAAGAAACAAATGGAAATTATAAAGAAAGAAGTTTACCTACAGGACTGAAGCACAAAACGGCATCGAGAGGGAAAACTAAGGAGAGATGAAGTCGTGGAAAAATTAAGACGCCTTAACCTAAATTATAAAAATCTGATTTACTAATTGAATATCAGTTTAATAACACTTTTGGGCTAATAATATTTGGGATTTATAAAATTGAGGTACTAATTAACATTTTTGACATAAGCAGTTTATCTAATAATTCTAATTGGCCCAAACTTATAATAGAATAAAATTTAATTAAAATGATATAGATTCATAATATTTTACATACCAACGATTAAACTAACTTAGTAATAAAACAAATATATGTATAAAAAAATTAGGGTATTACACGCATGATATGCGCAGAATTCCTCTTTTTAGCTCATTTTCATCCATTTTCACCAAAACGACCCCTAAACAATAAAATAAAAGAAAATAGTAAAAATACTCGAAACAATCAAGGAACATACAATAAAATGGTCTATTTGACATATGAATAATGAGTACAAAATGGACTCATGACACAGTATGAATTTTTAATAGTTACAAGACACGGCACAGTGGGAACATGGTCATACTTCTTTTAATTATATTTTCAATATCATTAAAATCTTCAAACTTATTATTTCAAAGTCCAATTCTTAATTAGAAAGGAAAAGAAATCATTAAGTATTGACACCAAGAAATCATAGCAAATAAATGAAACTATAAGTCATAAGAAATACAGAAACAGACTCATATATTTTAAAAGTGGAAGAACTTAAATTACAAAAAAAAAAAAAAAAAAAAAAAAATTATTTTGGTTGTCAATCAGCCTAGAGGAAAACGAGAAGAAAGGTTCTAATCGGTTTTTTTCCTTTAGTTAATTTGTTGTTTACTTTTTAAGAAAGTGATTTTTTTTTTTTAACTTTCCTATATGTAATAGTTTTTAATTAAAAGTCCTAACCACAAAATTATTAAAACTATAAAAGTATACTCAAACGTGTTCAAAATGTGTCACACAGCTTTTTAAACGTGTTCTTAATTATTTTTATTTGTTAATTTGCGGACATGCAATGTGGCATGCCGACACGTGTCCGAGGCGTTTCTGCGCGTTAAGTAATTTTAGAAGTGCCGGTGCATTGTAGCTTCTTTGTTTCTACAATGATCCAGCCGCATGCACGCGTCTCTGAGTGTACGAGCTTGGGTTATGTGCGAACTCCTAAATAATAAATGCAGGAACCAAAAAAGAATAAAAAAAATGCATGAACCATAGATCCTTTATCATTTGAATAGCGCCAGGACTTGTTGCACTTCCCTCCACACGTGTACTAACCTTTTACCAACCAGCAAATGGCTTGCTCCAGGGCCTCGATGAGTAATACTGCTTCTTTATCCAACCTTTTATATATGCTCTTGTGTTTGGGCAGGCTCCATAGTAATTTTATAGTTCACCATGCAATTTCGCTAACATCTTGGTCGGTTGCCCCTCGTATTTCTCTTAAAGAATTAATGTAATAATAGAAAAACGAAAAAGAAAAAGGAAAAGTAAAAGAAAAAAAATCAAAACAAATGAGAAAAGCTTTAAGATAATGTATTATCTTTCTACTAAACACGTTGTGCATTGTGAAAGGTGCCCATCACCCCATTTGGGCTAACTGTCTACAGATAAATTAACATGTATCCAAATACTTTATAGTATTAATCAATTCATGAATATCCGTCAACAATTTCTGCTGCTAATAAGTTTGGATAAACATATAACTATTAGTGTGTTGACTTGCCTAATCACAACACAAAATTCAATGTTTATATGAGAAAATGAGAATTATGAGCTTAATTGCATAGACTACAACATAATGATAACTTTCTGTATTTTGAGTAATAATAGTGGTGTGACGACATAGACTTACAATTTCATACGGCAAACTCTCTTACAAGTTACAAACTCCAACACAATTTTCCGTAATATGGGCAAGATGATACCTAACATAGAGAAAATCTGAACTTATTTAACAGATACTGAAACACGGATCTCCATTAGTATGGCCTTTATTTAGAAAACTTTGATCTCCACAGACTTATTATCATTAATTAGAGTAACTCCATTTGATCTGATGATGCTCTTTCCCTTCAGGAAATCGGAGTACCATTGTGCAGAAAGCTTTGGGTATCGCGTCAAATCTTTGTCGTCCAAATCAACGTAGTACAGACCGAAAGATATACTCCAACCATCCAATAACTCCAGACAATCCAAGAACGTCCATGCGAAGTACCCTTTCACATTTGATCCATTCCTTCAGTGAAGAAGATTGTTGTCAGTTTCGAAAACAAAATGGCCAAGTTACAGTTACAGAAAATTGTTATCAAAAAGAAGAGGTTCGGGGCTATTTCTATCCCGTTAAGATTTTGCATATAGCTTACCTCACTGCATGAAGCACACTTCCTACGTAAGCCTGTATATATTCCACTCGGTACGTATCATTTAGAGTTCCATTGCGCCGTGACATCTGACCTGTCATATAGAAACCATGTCAAGCCATCTCAGACAATTTCATAATATATGCGAGAGAACCATTACATGGATACAAATAGGTGTGCACATATATAATCATTATTTAGTATAATTCATGTGTATGATACTAAATAAAGGATCAAATAGGACTCTAACACACTCAAACTGAAACACCAATCTTGACAAGTTTGTCTCTCCGTATGTGTGCGTGTGTGTGTGTGTGTGCGAGAGAGAGAGAGAGAGAGGACCATTTTCCTGGATATAAATAGGTGGATTTCCATAAATTTCTTTTACATACTCGAGCACTTTCTCAAGCCCCCAAGGCATTACAGGATACTGAGAAGAAAGCATATATTAGAACAGAGGGTAGGTGATCAACGCTGTGAAATTATCTGTTAGATAGATCTTCACCTGATCTGCTGGGGTATCACCGCGGTCAACTACCAAAACAAGAAAAATGACGATGAGTTGAAATAACATAAAGCATTGTTGTGGATTAGTCAATAATGTTAACTTAGCAAACTACTAGGTCCCAACTAATCCAAGACGGAAAATTGGATACTTTGAGGAACAAAATTATCCAAAGATTTCAACCATAAACGATACTCATTAAAGGAAAAGAGGAAAAGAAATATAGATGTGCAATAGACGCAGTGAGCTAGATCAACTTGAGTTGGTAGAAACAACATCTTTGTCTCAGAGACTCTATAACTTAGGAAAGCATTTAAAGCATACATACATATAAGTTCTACAGCCAAATCGTCATAAAAGTCCTCAATATCCTTTCTGGGGCTGGGATTGTCCTTGATATATGCCGTAAAATAGTGATTCAATCCTACGAAATCAGCTGAACCCTTAATTTGCTCTGACTCTTGTTCCGTGAATGCAGGAATCCTTGTCTTGGCATGCTTCTTCATTATATCAGGATAGTCTCCAAAGATGAGGGGATCAAAGATCCTGCAACATTAAATATGACACGTAGGTACTTACTTACCAAGTGTATGACACATGATGATTTCTCGAGACACCCCTATGTTATAATGAGACCGCTTGGTATAACATGTATTAGTATATATGGTAAACTCATCAACTTACCAACCAATGTAAAACTCATAAGCCCTCTTAGTTGCCATCACATCTTTTGTGGAGTTTGTGTAGGGAACAAACCCTGTAGTGTAAATGTTGATTCCCACGTACCCATTTTGAGCAGCCTGCAAATGAAATGTTATTCCCACAACATAAAACTAAAATGTCTCCAAATTCACGTCTCTTATATTGTTTACCAACCTTGAAAAAGAAAGAAGAAATGTTGATTCCCATGTACACATTCTTTTTATATTATGTGTCAATAAGGTTATTCTTAAATATGATTAGATTCCTACTTAAGTTATTATTAGTTAGTATCCTAGTTTGGCATACCTAGAATTCTAGTTAAATTTAGGATTGTGATTACTTGTTATATGTTTATATAAGGAGATCATTGTACATATGATTTTTGAAATATTATATTGACGTTTTGTTCGGAAAGATACCTTGTATTTTTCCTTATACAGTTTTGCAGCAGCTGAATGCGCTAGCAGCATATTGTGCACCACTGTATACGGTTCAGTAGTGGAGTTGCCAATAGCACATATACTTCTATTCGAACAGCGTCCAGGGGCAATTAGTCCATCAACATAACCTCCTAGGGAAGCTATATTGACCTCGTTAATGGTTGTCCAGTGCAAAATCCTATCACCGAATTCTTTGAAGCAGACATCAGCAAAGTCCACGAAGTCCTTCCTGCAGCCAAAAACTAATAAATGTCCAAACTAAAGTTCCACCGTTTCCCCTGTAAAATCATCAGAAGATGTACATATATGTAGATAGAACCATAGCATACACAATTTTTCGACTAAGCCATCCTTCATACTCATCTTCAAGTGCTTGGGGCATATCCAGATGAGTCAATGTAATATGTGGCTGGATTCCTGTATGATTAAAAAAATATAACTTTTACCATTTTATACACCCTGGAAACAGATCTTTTATGGATTATTTGGTCGCACGTTCAGTGACCAACCATGGTTATTAGAGAAAACAATGTAAAACATTACTTTCTAAAAGCAGAAATAACTTTGTAGGAAATGCAGTTTTCACCATGGCTTATGAGTTCATTTATCAGATTGTTGTAGTACAGTAAACCCTTTGCATTGATAGGACCTCTTCCATCTGCAAATACAGCAGGCATTGGGTGACCGGTAAAAAAGAACTTGATGCAGTTCTATCTTAATTCTTCAGATCCATAGAGGTTAACATACTGGGAATAAGTCTTGACCACGATATGGATAGTCTGAAGGCTTCCAGGCCTGTGTCCATCATTATTCCAATATCTTCCTGAAACACATATGAACATAGGTTAATACTATACATCGTCCGTTGATCACAGTTGCATGTATATAGCAGTTTGTCGGGTAGCATGATAAGATCCAGACATCTTCTAATGTTTTTCTTCCGAAAATTTTGTACTGAAGGTCAAAACACCAACCAATATGACAAAATACCTCATCTCGTAAAAGTTTAGCAAACCAAAACCAAAACCACAACCCCAACCCTCGTCTTAAAAAAGAATTAGGGAACAAAGCAAACCAAGGAGTTGCTGATCAAAGCATAATAATGAAGTAAAAAAAAAAAAGGATAGCCTTTCCTCCATGCATAAGATCTAGCTGTAGGTTGTATACAATACTGGACAAATTTGGCTAAAATTTGTATACTATCCATACGTTTAAGTTCATATATATACAAAGAACTATTGACTGCATTTACATATCACCGTTTCACATGACAATAGGAAAAATGAGTATGTGATAAAAGACGAAAAGACTGAGTTGATTATAGCTCTCAATTGTGCACGAACCATATATTTGTGATATCCATCGCATGCTATGTCTCCATTAGCTCCATGTGTATGACCTGGAAAATTAGAGATGGATGCATGAATATTAATGAAAAAAGATGTTCACTATCACAGAGTAATTCTTCACATTCTTTCCTTCTTTGGTCGTTCTTATACACACTACTAGCTCAAAAAAGAAAAATATTATCTCATAACACCAAATAATGTTGTTAGGTTCTCAACCAAAGCAAAGAACTTCCTTTCTTACTAGAGAGAATTTTATCTCATAGCATCAAAAATTTCTTACTTCTTCTATCTTACTAAAAGATTGGGATCTATCAGACACATCATTACATTTGATGTGTATGACCGAACGCTTCATCTCTTTATTTGTTCTTTACATGGACACTGCCTCATTTTGCATACGAAAGTATCTATTGACCAAGCATAATTCTCTAATCCGACAAGCCTCAACAGGGGAATAATACACATAGCCTTGTCACTGGTCACGGGAATCATATGTAAGCAATAGGACAATCTTGAAATTTACTTGCAGAATTAACAACAGGGGAATAGTACAGAACGTCACTCGCAGATTTAACAAGCTAATAATCAGCCTTCTGTATCTGGAAACAAAGGATCGGCAGATAACTTCCTTTCACGAAAAAACACCAAATAAACAGCATAGGGAATATGAAGCAAACCAGAATGAGCAAATGTGTCCCAAATGCTAGGAGTCCTTCCATCCTTAAATGCTGCTCCTTCATACTATTTTTGCACACACAACACCTTTCATTACCAAATTGATTTTAAAAATTTCTCAGGATGATGAAGTTTCATCAGAAAGTGGACAAACTAATTGTACAACAAATTCTGTTCGTAAAACCATAAAGCAGAAGCACTAGCACAATACCTTTTGCACAAAATAATACTCTATAACCATTTATTTCAAATTGCAAGTCAACAATATTCTTACGAATACAAATTAAATATTTACACCATACAAACAACTACATCTCACAGAAATAAAAGCTCTAACACTGAACCTATTTCAAGCTGGATTGATTGCCTTGCCAATATATATTACATCGTTTAAGCTCTTGATAACTATTCATCATTGTGATATCATAAGACTTATAACGACACCAAAACTATTAAATCAATGCTTTGTTCTATCACATCAATCAAATACTAAAGACCTACATCATATACAATTAGCGCCAGGCCTACAATACTGCGATTTCAAATTCTAAAGTGCACATGTGATCTTGAATGGGACAATCCAAGAGGCGACCATATGCAGAACACTGATCCCCAGAGAGGTAGCTAGTCAAGGAACAGTTTGAGCTTAGTCAGGTTCACACTGTTGTAATTGCCTGCGTGATTCTCACGATTTTCTTCCTACAAGCGGTTTCCTTCCCCCGTAAACCACGCTCACACCCACGGAACAAAGTACTATCCATTTTACCTTCTGTAATCTAGTATTCCGGGGTGCCAGCAATCAGGGGTGACTTAAACCTCGAGGAGTTGTAGCCGCAGCAACATCTCGTTGCCTAAACAGTTTTCTCGATTGCCATTAGACCCCCGGCATCTTTGCGCAAGCTTGATAATTTGTTCATGAAACTTAGTCAAAACGTTGGATCATTGATAATTTGATCGTTGCAATTAAGCCAACTAGCCGAAGTAAATTATAACACACAGACCATCTCGAAAACTCCACTAACTACAGATTTACGCAATTTCGGTCCAAGAAAGAAACTTTAAGAAAACCCAAATGTATTAACGTAAAAAGATAAACCAGAAAGAAGTAAAAAAATAAATATAAACCTGAGGAGCAGCAGTTCCAGAGCCAAAAACGAAGTCTTTTGGAAAATCTGCTCTTGAATATGAATAACAATGTCCACTGCTGAGAGTGATGACTCCGTACAAATGCAGCAGCAGATAAACTAGAGAGAGAAAGTAGCTGAGACGCAGTACCATTATGAGTTGAGATTTAGTTCAGTTTCATCATCGGACAACAACTCAATTTTGAATACATTAAATCAGAGCGTGATCGATATGAAAGTGAAAGAACGATGGAGGAATGAAGGGTGGAGAATAGTAGGAATTACGTAAAAGGCTTCTTCTTCTTCTCCATACAAGATAGACATTCTTAAAGAGGAAAAGTTTACATCTTGTGAGTTGTGAGACTAATGGTGAAAAAGACTATTTGAAAATGGGCGCTTATATATATTTATTTGCACACCAAATTTCTTAACCACATAGCAACTTCTTAGTAACCCATCATCTCATAATAAAAAGACAGCATGTTGTCTGTCTTGTATCATTCCTTAACTAGCAAGTAGCAATCTAAGATTAAAGAGTTTGTAGCACGATTCTAGGAAAATAATTGCACAAGGCACCTAAGTTGTATTGTATACCTTATTTACCTAAAAAATTATGATATCTATTTTTCGGGTAATTAAGTTCCATCCACCTGCCCTCGGGTTTCTTTTCTCTCTTCCAACCTACCTTCTAGTTTGAATTTTTTTATCTACCTCCCCTCAGTTAGTTAATTTGCTAGTCTGCAATTTGACTTGAGGGTTAAAAGTGTCATTAGAGACAAAATGGTATATATATAGAATTATAATTCACAACACAACCAAATTACTCAAATAATTAAGAATTACTAATATGCAATATATATTCGATGAAAATCTTGTATGTAGATAATTATATTTTAATAATTACATACATGTTCAATGCAAACAAAGTATAAACATGGTTAATGTATAATATACATGTATTTGAGGCTTATCTCAACATGAAAAATAAAAATAAAATGATTAGGTTCATTAATTAACTAAATAATTCAGTATTTAATATATCTTATATTTTTATGAACAAGTTAAAACTCATTGAATCATATACCTATGTTTATTTTATTATATATTGCTTACAAGATCTACGCCAGTATTGAATTATTGAGCTAAATGGGTCTATTTATTATACAACTAAAACGTAATAATTTTACAACTAATAATATACAGTATTCATCAAAAATATTAAACGAAAATATTAATTAGGCTTTGTGAAATGATATACAAGGGATTTAGTTGTGTTTAGCTCTAATTTAGGGTCCACTCCATTTTATACTTACTCTAAAAGGTACTCATGTATTTTTATTGTTTTTATTAGATGAAACATTGTTTGAATTCAATCACCTTCTACTTCAAATTAATCTATTTATTTTCTTCTTACATTTTTTATGTTGAGGTAAGCCACAAGTACTTTTGAAATTTACTGTATTTATGTTTAATAATGGAGTTGAGTGTAGAGAAATCCTAGCAATGTTTCAAAAGGTAATTTAGTAACCGCCATCTATAAGAATTGCACGTGTGTATATATAGGCTTTTAGCTAAAAGCCTATACGAATAGTTTCAAAACTTTCTTAAAAGTGAACTTGAAAACTGAAATTTAACATGATTTTTAACAAAGTAAGAATGAATAATACAAAAAGTGATAGGTGTTAATATATACCACACATATCACTGAAAGTCGAAACATATAAGTTTATTATTGAAAAACATGTATATTATTACTATTATTTAATTGTTTAAATATAAGAGTAACATCTAATATTTGTCATGTAATATTGCATATTAGCACTTGTTAATTTATTAATTTATTGGGTTGTTTTATAAATAGAAATTCAATAGTCTATATTATTTCGTATTTATTGACATTTTTACTCATTAAATCTAATAGTTGATTAAGAATTTATTAAATATATTACTATATTAAAAGCAAACCCTCCACCCTCACATATTTTGACAGTTGTTGTATCAAATTAATAGTTTTCTTGAACTACCCCTATTTTCATTCATCACCAAATTGATCAAGAGGATAAAATTGGCTTTTCAAGGGATATCCACTTTTCTCTCTCTTCACCAAACTTCCACGTAAAAAAATAGAAATTCATATCCCCTTAAATCTCTCAATTTCTAACCACTTATTTGGATAAATATTTCTAATGTAACTACTAATCTTCTCTCATAAATTATTTTCAGTAAATTTACACGTTGTGCTTGCTAAAATAAATAATGCACACCATTACATTCAAATTAACTTAACACTGCAATAATATTAACACGCGGTCCCTGCGTGTGTAGGTTTTTCTAGTAAAACTAAAAGGGAGGTGGATGAAGAGAGAAGAGACCTCAGGGGAGGTGGATGGAAGTTGCCCCTATTCTTTTATAGTATGGACAAAGGTTTATGTTTTAAATGGATTAAAAGTTAAATAAACAAATAATAGAAGTGAAAGTTCTTAAACTTTAACTTGAAAGTAACAGAGTTAACTTAAACTAAAAGTTCTTAGTTACGAAATGGGTTGAGTAGGAAAAGTTAACACACACACATAAATATATATATACTCTAGAAATAAATTTAAATTACATTTATATTTTCTAGAATCAATTAATTAATTATTTTACTAAAAGGGATTAAATAATTGTCTACCGTATTTGTCATGAGCGAATACTAGGAGGTGATTGGAACTAGTTTGACCTACCTTATCAAAGAGACTGATTTTTGAGATCTTCCAAATATATTATTGGACTTTAACGTCATCTTATCAAAGAGGAACAATTGGCATTTGTAGGGGAAGATATATTATAGAATGTAGACAATATTTTTATCATGAACTAGATAATAGATGAGGCAAAAAGGAGTAAGAGACAAAACCTCATTCTCAAAGTTTACTTCAAGACGGCCTATAATTGTGTCTCTTGGGAAATTCTTAGACTTTATGATGGAAAAACATGGCTTCAATACCATGTGAAGATGGTGGATTAAAGAGTACATTCAGCCAGCGCCAACGTCAATTTTGATCAACAAGAACCCTAAGAGGGAGTTTGGGATCAGTTTAAATTGAAATGAGGTCTTAGACAAGGGGATCGACTTTCCCGTTTTCTCTTTCTCCTTGGGGCGGAAAGACTTAGTGGTATCATTAAAAAGTCAGTGAACATGTCCTATTTTGCAGATTCGATATCTGTCAGTTTAGAGGCAAGGTCACTCACACACCATCACGGATGACACTATTCTTTTTAGTGACTCAAATGAAACGAATGTGCGGCAATCAAGTGTCTACATAGGAACTTTGAGGTTGTTCCAGGATTGAAAGTTATCTTTCTTAAAAATGTTGTTATTGGAGTCAACAAGAAAGAAAAAAAGTAGATTGTAGTAGTTTGTGTTGGTAATTTCAAATTATCAGAAATTTAATTTAGAATTTTCAGATTTTGAAAGTTATTTACGTTACTCTTCTTTCATGCTATAACAATATTTAAACTTTCCCTCCATGATTTGAAATTAACGGACAACTCAGTTTGCAAGAGTTGTGTTCTTTTGAAAAGGTTTTCTTAAAGTCGTGTTCATTCAATGGGTGCTTATGCTTCTTATTTATATATGAGGCTGACGGATGAAGAGATAAATCAGATGAGATTACCTTTTGAAAACAAAATATAAGCACTTTGCTTTTCGTGAACAGAAGTCACAATTTTTTATTTTCTCTTTTTCGCATACGAAACAGAAACTTTGTAAGAAACAGAATCTTTTATTTCTTCTGTTGAAAACATACCAGTACTTTGCTTTGGTTAATTCTTTGCTTTGAGTATTCGGGGTTATCTTCGAAAGTGCAATTCGCAGATAATCAACAATCTTTAGATTGGGCTTCATTGTATTCTGGGACAAACTCGCTGTTAACTCGATTGCATAGTGAGGGCATATATTGTCTTGAGGAGAGCGTATTTTTGCGCGACTTGAAGTGTTTAAGTTCGTGGTTGCGGATTGTTCGTGTTCGTTGTACAAGATTGTTCGGTGTTGTTGCGGCATTCAAATTCCAAAGAGGTGCAGTTTATTTTCCAACAATCTCAAGACAATATTATGGCGTCTCAAAACTTGTTGCAACTTACTACCGACTTCGTCAAATTGGAGAGGTTTGATGGTGGAAACTTCAGACGATGGCAAAAGAAAGTACGTTTCCTTTTGTTCACTCTTGCGGTTGATTATGTCCTAACTACACCAAAACCACAAGAGCATGAAAATGAAACGTTGGTTGAATCTCGAACGCGAGCAAAATGGGTGAAGGATGACGAAATCTGTCGAGGACATATTTTGAATGCTTTGACGGACAATCTCTTTGATGTGTATCAAAATGTGGAAACGACAAAGGAACTTTGGGATTCTCTAAATAATCGGTACTTGACTGAAGATGCTACAAGTAAGAAATTTTTATCTTCCCAATTTATGAATTACAAGATGGTAGATGGAAAATCCGTGAGTGAGCAATTTAATGAATTGCAATGCATCTTAGGACACATGGAAAATTTAAATATGCACATGGATGAATGCATTATAGTATCTTGCATCATTGATAAACTTCCACCTTAATGGAAAGATTATAAGAAGAGCCTAAAACATAAAAAAGGAAGACATTACTGTTAAAGACTTGAGTGCTTACTTTCGCATTGAAGAACAATCTAGAACGCAGGAAAAAGAGGAATTAAAAGTTGGTGGCTCTTCTTTGGTGCATATGGTAGAAGAAAATAAAGAGCCTAAACAATCCCAACACTCCGGACAAAACAATGAAAATCGGAAAAGGAAGGAGCAATTCACTAAGAACCAAAAGAACGAAAATAAAAAGAAGAAGGGGGCTTGTTGGCATTGTGGGAAGCCGGGACATCTCAAGAAAGAATGCAAAATTTTGAAGAAAGAAAAGAATCAACAAAATAATAAAGAAAAATTTGTTGCTATTGTTTCTGAAGCAAATATGGTACAAGATGATGGTTCTTGGTGGATTGACTCCGGGGCGACGAGGCACGTGTGCAAAGACATAAGTTGCTTCACCACTTATGAGCCTATTCATGAAGGCGGTGTCTTGTACATGGGCAATGCGGCGACTGCTGTTGTGAAGGGCAAAGGAACCGTGGCTTTGGAATTCACTTCTGGAAAGATTTTATCTTTAGTAGAAGTGTATCATGTTCCTGAAATTAGAAGAATTTAGTTTCTTGTAGCCTTTTGAACAAGCATGGCTTTAAGCTTGTGTTTGAGTCCGATAAAGTTGTTTTGTCCAAGAGTGGTACCTTTGTAGGCAAAGTTTATTTGTACGAGGGAATGTTTAAGCTTAATATTAATAAAGTGATGAATGATTCTGTTTATATTGTTGACTCATTTGCTTTATGGCATAATAGATTAGGGCATGTGAATACAAGACGTATGAATGACATGATTAAATTAGATTTAATACCTAAACATGAAAATGATTCATTAGATAAATGTCAAGTGTGTGCACATGCAAAAATCACTAAGAAACCTTTTCATTCGGTAGAAAGAAAATCTGAATTATTGCATCTTATTCATAGTGATTTATGTGATTTACATGCCACCCCTACTAAAGAAGGAAGTAAATATTTGCAACTTTTATTGATGATTATTCTAAATATTGCTATGTATATTTGTTGCATGCAAAAGATGACTTACTTGATAAATTTAGAATTTATAAGAATGAAGTAGAAAATTACTTGAATTGTAAGATTAAATGTCTAAGATCTGATAGAGGAGGTGAATATCACTTTCCTTCTTTTTGTGAATCATTTGGCATAATTCATGAAACTAGTGCTCCTTATTCACCACAACAAAATGGAGTAGCGGAAAGGAAAAATAGAACCTTAAAAGAAATGGTGAATGCTATGCTTTATAATTCTGGATTAAATAAAAGTTTTTGGGGTGAAGCAATTTTAACTGCTTGTCATATTCTTAATAGAATTCCACATAAAAAATCTCATGTTACACCTTATGAACTTTGGAATAAAAGAAAGCCGAACTTGAACTATCTTAAGGTTTGGGGTTGTAGAGCTATTGTTAGATTGCCAGAACCTAAGATTAAGAGTTTAGGTGCTAAAGGTGTTGAATGTATTTTCATAGGTCATGCTGAACATAGTAAGGCCTATAGATTTCTTGTGGTAGAACCTAATGATTCGATTAGATTAAATACAGTAATTGAATCTAGAGATGCTATATTCTATGAAAATAGATTTAACTCTATTCCTAAAGTATGTGATAATAGAATTCATAGTGATCTACCTATTGAACATAAAAATAATAATGAAAAACAGGTTGAACTTAGAAAAAGTAAAAGGATAAGAACTGAAAAATCCTTTGGACCTGATTTTATTGTGTATCTAGTTGAAGGAACTAGGGGTACTCTTTGTTCTCCTTCTGCTACTTTGCCTAACATTGAACCAGATCCTCTTACATATGAAGAAGCAATGAAATCTAGAGATGCTAGTTTTTGGAAAGAAGCTATTAATTAGATATGTTCATTGGGTCGGGTTGGCCCGGCCCGGCCCGGTAAAAATTCGGACCAGGCCCGGACCGGGCCCGGATTTGGCAGCCCGGGACCGGCCCACCTTAGTCCAACGGGCCAAATCTGGGCCCCAAAATGGTCCTGGGCCGGTCCTATGTGGGCCAACTTTTTTTTTTTATTTAATGGCCCAGATTTTAAGTCTGGGCCAAACCCAAGAAAAAAAAAATTAAATAATTTTTTTTTTAAAATTTGGAGCCGTTGGGAAGCAGCCAATGGCTGCCTCGCCCAACGGTCATTATTTGAACCGTTGGGCGCCCAACGGCTCTGCCGCGCCCAACATAACTTTTTTTTTTTATTTTTTTTTTTTGTTTTTTGTTTTTTAACCCCCCAACCCCTTTTTTCATAACTATAAATACCCCCTCACTCTTTTCATTTTTTCACTACCTCTCTTCACCTTATTCTAAAATCTCTTCAAATTTACTTCTATCTACTCATTTTAATCCCTCTATTTTAGCAATTAATCTCTTTAATTTTTCGAATATTACTTTCTTCTATTTTACCAATTGTTCTAAATTCCGAAAAAAAATCCAAAAATGCCAAGGCGTGGTATTAATGTTTCTTCAGATGAAGAAAGTGATCAAACTGGATACAGAACACCAAATGTTCCACAAGATTGTGCACCATTTGTTCATCAAGGTCCAAGTAGTTCATTTCATGGAATGCACGATATTCCAATCCGAAGGGGCAACGTTGTGGACTTAAATCAAGCTTGTGTGCACCAACAATTTGATGGTTTCTGCTCCAACACGGAGCAACGGGAGGAAATGCGTAACGTCCCACCTGCAAACACAGAGCAGTTTGTGGAATTTAATCGTCGTCTGAATTTTGATACTCCACAATCTCAAGGAGGAGACACAAATTTGGATGATTCTCAACCACCTTATGATGCAGAGGAGGAAAACGAGGAGGCACATGATTCTCCACAACCTCCCTCTACTCGTTCAAAGAAATTGAAATCCAAAGTGTGGGAACATTTCGAGAAGGATGCAAACAACGAGATGGCTACTTGCCAAATTTGGAAGCTATATTTAAATTTACTAAAAATAGTGGTACAGGTACGTTTTCTAGACATTTGCAACGAACGGATCATCAAGATCGGATGAGCACAGGCGAGACTTCTCGGGCCGGTGCAACAGGGAGTTAGGCTCCCTTCAGGTATGACGACCAAATTGCTCGTATTGCAACTGCCGAGTTTATTGTTCAAAATGATTTGCCTTTCACGTTTGCAGAAAACAAAATAGTAGAAAAATGGATACACAAAGCCTTTTGTCCCGATGCTAAATTCGTTAGTAGACATACATGCTATAGGGATGGTTATAAGCAATATCTAAAATATAAGATTGAACTAAGGTACATGTTAATGAACTTGGATGCGAGAATTTCTTTTACATCAGATTTGTGGCAATCCGTAGGTAGTTCACATTTTATGTGTATAACTGCACATTGGATAGATCCTGAGTGGATGATGCGTACAAGAACAATCGAGTTTGTAGACTTAGACTACCCTCATACGGGTCCACTACTTTGTAGAGCCTGGACGGATACGTTCGAGGAATACCACTTAGAAAGTAAAATCATGAGCCTTAGTTTAGATAATGCTGCAAACAATATTAGTGCTGTAGGATCTTTGAAACAACTTCTTAATCCAATGCTTAACGGTAGCATATTTCATGTTAAGTGCATTTGTCATATTTTACATTTATGTGTGAAAAACGGTTTAAAAATGGTGGCCCAACATATACAAGCTCTTAGAAACTGTCTGACTTATGTTAAAGTTAGTCCAGCTAGACTTCATTATTATGAAAAAATGTGCCAGCAAATGAAAGCACCATTTAGAGTTCCTTATCTAGATGTTCCAACGAGGTGGAACTCAACATATAAAATGATACTTCGTGCATTGCCTATGGAAACTACTATAACTGTTTTCTGTGAAAATCACGCCCACGTTGGTGCTCCTCAATGTGATTCCGAAAATTGGAGAATTTGTGGAGTGATTGTACCTTTTTTAGAAAAGTTTGACGAAGTTACGAAAGCAATGTCAAAGGTTTACAAACCTACTTCAAATGAGATGTTGATGCATTTAGTAAATGTTGTGCAATTATTTGAAGAAACAAGGCAGGAATTGGGATATCATGTAGGGGACAATCAAACGATGTCGGATACAGAAACTCAAGAAGAGGTAGGTGAATCAGAGGTTTCAATGATAGTTCGGGGAATGGAGGTAAAATGGTTGAAATATTATAGCAAAGTGCCTGAAGTTGCCATCTTATCTGCATGTTTAGATCCTCGGATAAGATTAAACTCTTGCATTGATCTACTAAAAATGTACTATGATGGTTTGAGTTTAGTTTTTGATGAAGATGACGAAAGGGCTCGAATAATGGCGACATTTAAACAACTCCACCAATTGTACTATCGCGGCCCATCAACTCCTCAACGCCAATGTGCTACTCGAGAAAATGAATCATCAACTAGCAAGGTGAAAAGTCTAATTAAAAGGACGTTTGGTAGCAAGAGGACTCGGACATCAACAGAGAATGGGTTCGAAGAGTTTAACTATTATCTAAACAGGGTACCAGAAGAGGAAGTCGAAGGTGTGAAATTCGATATATTGCAATGGTGGAAGCATAACGAAGGCGCGTACCCGGTTATTGCTCGTGTAGCTCGTGATTTGTTAACGGTTCAAATGTCTACAGTTGCATCCGAATCGTGTTTTAGTCACGGAAATAACTTGATCACGGACCACAGAACTCGACTAACACCAACATCGATTAAATTTTGTATGATGTGGAAGAATGGTCTGGACCAGGCATGGCGTGAAGCAAATCTCAAAAGGCGCCAAGTCTTTACAGCATCAAGGATAAAGAAGTTCACATCGACCTCACCTGGCTAACACTCTGATTCTTTTTATTTTAACGTTAACTTTTTATGTATTTTTTAAAATTACACCTTTTTTTTTACTAAGTTATCCTTTTATGTTTTTTTTTTTTCACTAGATAGAAGAATCGTTCAACCATTTGTACTACCTTAATTTGTATGTTTTTCTAATTATATTTTTTTTTCCTAAGTTACCTTTTTATGTTTTATTTCATCGAATATCATTTCACCTCCTTTTGTGGTTTACTATTTATGATTTTCTTTGAAGGCATAATAATAAACAAATTAATTTCATCGTTGTGCCATTATTTTCAAAGTTGTTACATTCAATAAGATACTGAAAAAAGGCAAAAAAAAAAAAATAAAATTGATTCGAACGGGCCTGGGCCGGGCCGGGCCCGGGTTTGGTGGGAAAATTGACCCAGCCCGGCCCGGCCCGGTTCAAACCGGGCCGGGTTTGGACCCGGGCCAAACCGGGCCTGGGCCGAGCTGACCCAGCCCGGCCCATTGAACATGTCTGCTATTAATGATGAAATGGATTCCATTTTAGGTAATGACACATGGATACTTGTAGATTTACCACCTGGTTCTAAACCTATAGGATGTAAATGGATATTTAAGAAGAAAATGAAGGTTGATGGTTCTATAGAAAAGTTTAAAGCAAGATTAGTAGCAAAAGGCTTCTCACAAAAAGGAGGTATAGACTACTTTGATACATATGCTCCTGTTGCTAGAATCTCTACAATTAGATTACTAATTGCTTTAGCTTCTATTCATAATTTTTTTATACATCAAATGGATGTTAAAACAGCCTTTTGAAATGGTGAACTAGAGGAGGAAATATATATGCAACACCCAGAAGGTTTTGTTATGCCTGGTCAAGAACGAAAAGTATGCAAATTAATTAAGTCTTTATATGGCTTGAAACAAGCTCCTAAACAATGGCATGAGAAATTCGATAAAGTTGTTGTCTCTAATGGATTTATGATACATGAATCAGATAAATGTGTTTATAGTAAATTCCATGATAATAGAGGAGTTGTTATTTGTTTATATGTTGATGATATGTTAATCTTTGGCACTGATTTAGAATCTGTTGAGCATGATAAACAATTTTTGTCTTCTAAATTTGACATGAAAGATATGGGCATAGCTGATGTGATTCTTGGTATAAAAATTATTAGAAAAGATGAAGGATTAATTCTCTCTCAATCTCATTATATAGAAAAAGTGCTTAAGAAATTTAATCAATATGATTGCATTCCTGTTAATACTCCTTTTGATTCTACCATTAAGTTATGTACTAATCCTGGTAGAGCTGTATATCAACTTGAATATGCTAGAGTAATTGTTTGCCTTATGTATGCTATGACTAGTAATAGGCTTGACATTGCCCATGTTGTTGGTAGATTAAGTAGATACACTAGTAATCCTAGTCTTGAACATTGGAATGTTGTTAACAGGATATTGAGATACTTGAGAAAAACTATAGATTATGGTATTTGCTTCAAAGGGTATCCTTCGGTTTTAGAGGGATTTACTGATGCCAGTTGGATTATTGAGCTAGAAGATCATAAATCCACAAGTGGGTGGATCTTCACTCTTGGAGGTGGAGCTATCTCATGGAGTTCCAAGAAACAACCATGTATTACAGATTCAACTATGGTGGTTGAATTTGTAGCTCTTGCTTCAAGTAGCAAAGAGGCTGAATGGCTAAGGAATTTGTTAATTGAAATTCCTATATGGCCAAAGCCTGTTCCGCCAATATCTATTCATTGTGACAGTGAGGCCACACTGTCAAAAGCCTATAATAAGGTGTATAATGGAAAGTCCAGGCATATTGGACTAAGACATAGCTATGTTAGACAATTACTCACTGATGGAGTAATTACAATTGATTTTGTACGGTCTTGTCAAAATCTGGTTGATCCTTTGACGAAAGGGTTGACAAGAGATCTAATTCTCAAAACTTCAAAAGGGATGGGACTTAAGCCCAATGAATATAACCACCAATGATGAAAACTCAACTCACTCTTGAGATTTCGAGGAACAGAGTTCAATGAGCAAAGTACATTATATGATGTGGTTGAAGCACTTAATAATATTCATCCCTTGGTGATTAGTGCTTGTACATGTAATGTTAAAGGTAGGTTGAGCATCAAGCTCTTAATAGACTTATTGCATATATGTGCTAAAGTGTTTATGTTACGTGGGCACTTTTGATAGGTCTACCTATATGAATGTCGAAGGTGGTGCCGCCTTCTATGAGTTAGGGGCTTAACTCTAGAGCATTTCATGAAAACAAGATATAGACACAAGGCCAGTTCACGTGTCGGCTTGTTCGAATACTTGGAGCTCTTGGAATATGTGTGTGTTAGTGTTTCCGGTTAATCATATAGGAAATTGGTTCAAAGATACGTCTACCAAATTTTTCGATTAACTTTGACGCGCTTTCACTAGGTAATGGTTCAAGTCGTAAGACACCATTATTGAATCACGCATTCCTGAATTAAATAACCATATTATTTTATATTATCTTATTTTGAAAATTGTGGGGGAATGTTGGTAATTTTCAAATTATCAGAAATTTAATTTAGAATTTTCAGATTTTGAAAGTTATTTACGTTACTCTTCTTTCATACTATAACAATATTTAAACTTTCCCTCCATGATTTGAAATTAACGGACAACTCAATTCGTGTTCGTTGTACAAGATTGTTCGGTGTTGTTGCGGCATTCAAATTCCAAAGAGGTGCAGTTTATTTTCCAACAGTTTGCACTTTGCAGACACTCATACTTGTAAGATTGGATCGTTATCGTTCAAGTACTTGCATGCTCCAAATGGTGTCAATCCCAAAAAAATCACACTTAACAGTCGATGATCGAAACAATGAAAAACAAGCTCTTAAAATGGAAAGGTAACAATCTATCTTTTAGAGGGCAGGTCACTTTAATCAAATATGAGTTAACATGCATCCCACTATACTATTTATCTTTCCACAAAGTTCCAAAATGAGTTACTAAATAGCTAACCAAATTACAACAAAGCTTTTTGTGGGGTGGGAATGAAGAGACAAGAAAGACAACTTGGATTGAAGCTGGTGATTCAAACATAAAGGATCTCAAATGTTTTAACTTGGTGTCGGTTGCTAAATGGAAACGAAGAGCTCTTAGTAATGAAGATTCATCGCGGAAGAGAATTTTGCTAGTGAAGTATGAATTGTTTTGCATGCTGAATGGAGCAATTAGTAGAACGATAATCCCAAAAGCTTTGACTAGGCGGGGTGATATGTCAAAAATCATCTTTTGAGAGACGCATAGAAATCGGTTTGAGGAAAAACTTTTTAGAACCATTGGGTGATGGAAGCAATACAAAGTTCTGGACTGCAACTTGGCTTCATTACGAAGCACTTCACGTACAAATAAGTCAACTGACCCAAATCTGAACCATTGAGTCCCGCCACATTGTCGAATTGAGAGATCAGACTACTATCGGGATGTGCAAATAAGGAATAAACTGTAGATGGATGGAGTCCAAGGATCTTCCCATGTCTTTACCAAAGAGTTTATGAAAATTCTGAAACATTGTTGCTTTTCTGTTAATTCCTTAAAGTTGAGGATGCTTCTCCAAAGTTATGATCAACCTTGGTATTTGTTGTGAACAAAGTGAAGAACTCACGCTTAAGATATTTTGCAGCAAGAAGCAAGAAACACTATATTTCACGTGGTTAAGTTAGTTGCGCGCGTGATTAGCACATGTTCCCGCCCAATTCTGTTAGTTCGGTTAGCACATTTTACAGCACACATTTAGTATATACAGTTTCATCTCTGTTTTTCCATTTTCAGACGAATATTACCGAGAATTTTATCCTTTCCTCCATGTTCTGCATTGCTCTATATTCTGATAATCAACCATGCCCATCCCCTCTTTGGAGTACGCTCTATTGGTCAATTAACATGCATCCAAATATTTTTTGTAGGATTCAATTCATGAACACGTCAAGAATTTACGCGTGCTAATAAGTTTGGATAACAATTATTATTAGTTTCTTGACAGGCCGAATCTGAACAAAAAATTCAATAAAGAAAATGGGAAATATGAGCTAAATTTGACAGGCTACAACATAATGATAACTTATTGTATTCCATTTCATAATCGCGGTTTGACATAAAATTGCGATTTGAAATCACAAACCCTCTTACAAGTTACAAGTACTACTCCAAGCACAAATTTCCAAAGATGGGGCAGATGATGCCTTATTTAACAAATACTGAAACACACATCTCCATTATAATGGCCTTTACTGGGAAAACTTGTGTCTTCAAGAGATAGACTTATTATCATTAGTTAGAGAAATTCCATTTGATCTGATGATGCTCTTTCCCTTCAGGAAATTGGAGTACCATTGGGCAGAGAGCTTTGGGTATCGCTTCAAATCTTTGTCGTCTAAATCAACATAGTATAGACCGAAAGAAATACTCCAACCATCCAATAACTCCAAACAATCTAAGAACGTCCATGCAAAGTACCCTTTCACATTTGATCCATTCCTTCAATGAAGAAGATTATTATAATTAGTTTCAGAAAAGAATGTCTAATTTGCAGCAGTAGTTAAAAGATGGTTATAAAAGACGCGGTTTTAAGGCTACTTCTACTCCGCTAAGGTTTGTATTTCGCTTACCGCACTGCATCAAGCACACTTCCTATGTAAGCCTGTATATATTCCACTCGGTACGTATCATTTAGAGTTCCATTGCGCCGTGATATCTGACCTGTCATATTGAAACCATGCCAAACTTTATTACACAATTTCTACATATTTGTCAAAAAGAGAACGATTACAAGGATATAAATCGGTGTGTGTTTATATAATCACGATTTACCATAATTCATGTGTATATACTAGATAATGATCAAATAGAACTGGATGCGCTCAAACTGAAGCAGCAAGCTCAACAAGTTTGTCCATGTGTGTGTGTGTGTGTGTGTGTGTGTGTGTGTGAGAGAGAGAGAGAGAGAGGACCATTTTCCTGGATATAAATTGTTGGATTTCCATAAATTTGTTTTATATACTCGAGCACTGTCTCAAGCCCCCAAGGCCTTACAGGATACTGAGAAGAAAGCATATATTAGAACAGAGGGTACGTGATCAAAGCTGTGAAATATATGTTAGATCTTCACCTGATCAGCTGGGGCATCACCACGATCAACTGCAAAAAAAGAAGAACAACGATGAGTTGAAGAAAACATAAAGAGTTGTCATGGATTAGTCCATTATGTAACTTTAGCAAACGACTAGGTCCCGACTAATCCAAGACTGAAGGTGGATACTGTCAAAAAGACAAATGTATCCAAAGATTTCAACCATAAACGATGCTTCTTTAAGAAACGAGGGAAAGAAATATGCGGTGCGTGATAGACCCAGTGAGCCAGATCAACTTGAGTTGGCAGAAACAAGATCTTTGTCTGAGAGACTCCATAATTCAGTAAAACATTTCAACTATACATACATATGAACTCTACAGCTATATCACTATAGAAGTCCTCGATATCCTTTCTGGGGCTGGGATTGTCCTTGACATATTCAGTAAAGTAGTGGTTCAATCCTATGAAATCAGCTGAACCCTTAATTTGCTCCGACTCTTGTTTGGTGAAAGGGGGAATCCTTGTCTTGGCAAGCTTCTTCATTATATCAGGATAGTCTCCAAAGATCAGAGGATCAAGTATCCTGAAACAAATAAATATAGTGAATAGGTACTTACTGTGTACAACACGTGATTTCTCAAGATACCCAAATGTGATCATAATGAGACCACTTGGTATAAAATGTATTAACATAAATGGTAAGCTCAATAACTGGATGTGGTCTTTAACTTACCAACCCACATAAAAATCATTAGCCCTCTTAGTTGCTATCACATCTTTTGTGGAGTTTGTGTACGGAACATACCCCACAGTGTAGATGTTGATTCCCACAAACCCATTTTGAGTAGCCTGCAACAGAAATGTTATTCACACAACATAAGTTGAAATGTCTCTAAATTCACGTTTTTTATACTATTTACAGACTTTGAAAAAAAGCAAGAAATGTTATGTATCTATCAGCACATTCTTTTTATATTATGTTCTATACAATACCTTGTATTTTTCCTTATACAGTTTTGCAACAGCTGAATGCGCTAGCAGCATATGGTGCGCTGCTGTGTACGGCTCAGTTGTGGAGTCACCCTTAGCACACCTAGTTCTTGTTGAACAGCGTCCTGGGGCAATTATCCCATCAACATAACCTCCTAGGGCAGCTATATTGACCTCATTAATGGTTGTCCAGTGCAAAATCCTATCACCGAATTCTTTGAAGCACACATCAGCAAACTCCACGAAGTCCTTCCTGCAGCCATAAACTCATAAATTTCATTGTATAAAGTTCACCTTTTCCCTCTAAAATAATCAGAAGATGTGCATATTTAAAGATAGACTCGTAAATCATACACAACATTTCGACTAAGCCATCCTTCATACTCATCTTCAAGTACTTGAGGCATATCGAGATGAGTCAGAGTAATATGTGGCTGGATTCCTGTATGATTGAAAAAAAGGAACTTGTACCATTTTATACACAGCAAAACAGATTTTTTATCGATTTATTTGGTAGCACGTTTATCGAGCAATGATGATTCTGTAAAAAAAAAACATTACTTTTGTAAAAGCAGAAATAAAGTTGTAGGAAATGTAGCTTTCACCATGGCTAATGAGCTCATCAATCAGATTGTTGTAGTACAGTAAACCCTTTGCATTCACAGGTCCTCTTCCATCTGCAAATACAGCAGACATCGGGTGATCAACAAGAAAACTTGATGCAGTTGAAACCTATGTCTTTAGAACCATAGAGGTGAACATACTGGGAATAAGTCTTGACCACGATATAGAAAATCTGAAGGCCTCCAGACGAGTGTCCATCATCATTCCAATATCTCCCTGAATGACAAATGAACAAAGGTTAATACTATTACTTCATTCGTTGATCACACTTGCATCTCAAAGCAGCTTGTCAGGCATTATGATAAGATTACCTCTTCCAGTGTTTCTCTTAAAGAAGAAAAATGTCATGAAGGTCAAAGCACAACCAATATCAAAAAGTACCTCATCTAGTAAAAACTTAGCATACCACCATCACCACCCCATCCTCGTCATAAAAAAGGAAGAACTAGAGAGAAAAAGAACGGAGTTGCCCACCAAACATAGTCATAAACTGAATTAAAGGAAAGCATTTCTTCCATGCATAAGATCTGGCTGCAGGTTGTAGACAATACTGGGAAATTGCGCAAAAACTTATAGAACTTACCATATGTTTTAGTTCACATATAGAGATAGAAACTATGACTGTCTTTACATGACATCATTTCATGCCAAGTGGCAAAATGAGTATGTGACAAAAGACGAAAAGAATGAGTTCATTATAGCTCTTTCCTGTATACGGACCTTATATTTGTGATATCCATCGCATGCTACGTCTCCATTAGCTCCATGTGTATGACCTGGAAAGTTAGAGATGGATGCATGTATTTACATAAAAAATGATGTTTACTATAACAGAGTAATGGTTCGCATTCGGGCATCAGTTTCGTAGTTCATATACACACTACGAGCTTACAAAAGAAAAAGAATATCTTGTAACATCAAATACTGTTGTTAGGCTCTTAACCAAGGAAAATAGCTTCCTTCTTTCTTGCTCACCGAAGAAATTTTTTTATCTTGTAACATCAAAATTTTGTATTTAGGCTCTTAATGAAGGAAAAGCTTCCTGTCATTATTCTTCTGTATTCCCAAATGATTGGGATCTACCAGAAATACCATTTATTTATATGTTTTATGACCGAATCCTTGAACTCTTTACTGACATGGACATTGCCTCAGTATGCATATGCAAATATCTGTTGACCAAGCTTATTCTTTTAACCCAACAAGCCTCAACAGGGGAATAATACGAATAGCCTTGTTACTGATTTAGGTAGTCATATGTAAGCAATAGAACAGTCTTGAGCAATCATTTGCAGATTAACCACAGGGGGGCATAATAAGCATAGAGTCGTAGGTCATTAAGGTAATCTTATAAAATCAATAGGAAAATCACTTCCAGATTCAACAAGCTAATTATCATTCTCCTACATCTGAAAACAATGGAAAAAACCAAAAAACCATATAGGGAATATGAAGCGAACCCGAATGAACAAAGGTGTCCCAAATGCTAGCAGTCCTTCCATCCTCAAATGCTGCTCCTTCATACTATACTTGCAAGGACAAGACATTACATTATCAAATTGATTTTCAGATTTTTGCAGTACGATGAAGTTTCATCATAGAACGGACATGTAGACCAAGTTTCGTCCGTAAAGCAGATGCACCAGCATGATACGATCTACTCCGTTTGCACAAAGTAATACTGTATAACTATCGATTTCAATTGAAAGTCAACAGTATGCCAAAACATACAAATCATAAAGTAGGACTATAGAAACAACTACTTGTATTTCGAACTCGATTGTCGACGTTAGCAATATACAATACACTCTTTAAGCACTTGATGACTATTCATAGACCATCATTGTGATATCATAACTTACGACAATATAATACTTCAAAACCCGTATCTGTCACATTGATCAAATACAACTACCAAACCCAATTTCGCTCGAAAAACAGAAACTTTAAGAAAACCCACAAGTATAAACACAAAGAAAGATAAACCCAGACAAAATTATAAGAAGAACAAGAAGTAAAAAAATAAATATAAACCTGAGGAGCAGCAGTTCCAGAACCAAAAACGAAGTCTTTTGGAAAATCTTCTCTTGAATAGGAATAATAATGTCCACTGCTGAGAGTGATGACTCCGTACAAATGCAGCAGCAGCAGCAGATAAACTAGAGAGAGAAAGTAGCTGAGCCTCACCATTGTGTGATTGTTAGTTCAGTTTCATCATCTCACATTCCATTTTGATCACATGGATGAATGTACGGCGGAGGATAAAGGGATTGCGTAAAAGGCTTCTTCTTCTACAAAATTTCCATATACTGACGAATGAGTTTTTGTGATTGTCACTGCACTTTTCAAGAATGTTGCTTTCATCTTAGCTTGTGACTTAATGGTGAAAAGGACTTGTGTTGTTTTTTTGTTAAGAATGAAAAAGACTATTTGGATGTAGTTTTTTTTTTTTTTTTTTGAACGAGAACTTAGCAATTAATTAACGTAAAACAACAGTCTTAATACAAGGAATAGAAGTACGTGATAAACGAAATACAACATTAGAAAGATCAACTAAAAGCATCGGCTCCATCCATGTAGGGCATGTATCCCATCTACAATATCTGGTCGCAACTGAATTATCCAAAGTCGATGATGATGTGGCACCAAGTTTAGCTAGATGGTCAGCAATATGGTTGGTCTCACGATAGCAAAACTGACCGCACACTGATATAAAGCTAAGAAGCGTCGTCTGAATATCCCGAAGAAGTCCCGCTAGGTGAGCCGGGTGGTCCTGAGTCCTGGTGAGACAATCAAGCATAAACAGAGAGTCTGTTGCAATAATTAGGTGTGTGATCTGTAGGCTTTTAGCAATAACTAAACCATCACGTAAGGCCCAAAATTCTGCTACATTATTAGTGGAGTGGCCAATAGAGGAAGTGAACGCTACTCTAAAGTTTCCGAGTTGATCTCGGATGATACCTCCTATACCAGCAGGGCCTGGATTGCCAAATGAGGATCCATTGACATTAAGTTGCATGTAGCCTATGGGGGGCGGTTGCCATTTCAGTGAGAAGATAGTGGGTATGGTTGACGAGTTGGAAGTTGAATTAGTGGTGGTGGGAGGATAATTCTGAATCTGATAGGAATAGATCGCCTTAATGCTAGATATGTTAATGGGTTTGTTATTGAAAACGAACTCATTTCTGGCTTTCCAAATGGCCCAAGCGAGAACAACCCATTTATGCCTCCCAGGTTTGGGGAGATTTCTGAGATGTATAAGGGGATGTTTGTGGTTTAGCTGAGGTAGTGAAGGTAAGATAGATTGCATAATGGTGTGGATACGGTGACAGTGGAAGAAAAGGTGTTCCACTGTTTCTGGGTGTAGGTTACACACTAGGCACATCGGATCTGGCATCCTGTGTTGTGTAAATAATCTTTGTTTGGTTGGTAGTTTCCCATGACACAGCAGCCAGAAGAAAGCTTTGACTCGAGGATTAACCCTTAACTTATCAATCGTTCCCCATGGCAAAGGTGGGGAGTTCATGTGGCGGCGATGATTGTTGAGCACGGAGTAGGCACTAGCGATAGAGAATTTTCCAGTTGGCGACCAGGCCCATGAATAGCTGTCTGATTGGTCATCGATTGGAAGAGGAGTGCCAAGTATGGATTGAGTGATGTTGGGTGGGAGCAGATCTATTATTGGTGAAAGATTCCAACTTCGAGAATGTGGATTGATAATTTCCGCAATAGTCAAATTGGTGAGATGATTAGGAATGAATTTAACAAAATCTGCTATGAAGAAATTACCCAACCACTTTGTAAACCAGAAATTCAAAGCCTGACCTTGTGAGACATGCCAGCGGATCGATTGGGGAAGATGATGTAAAACAAAAACGATTGACTTCCAGCCCCAACTGTGGTGTGTGCGGCTTTTGGCAAGAAGGATATGTGAGTCAGGGTAATATTTGGCCTTAACGACTTTCGCCCATAAAGAGTCTGGTTGTGTCAGTAGACGCCACCCCAGTTTAAGCAGGAATGCATCATTCATTGAAGGAAGACTACGGATACCAAGGCCGCCAAGATCGGTATTCAGGCAGACTGTTTCCCAGTTTACCTTTGCGGGTGAGTGGGTATCAGGTTTAGCATTCCAGATGAACTTTTGTGTACGTGCTTCTAATTTAGACAGTGTTGCACGTGGTAGTCGAAACACAGACATGGCATGTGAGGGGATGGATGTGAGGGTGGATTTGGCTAGAGTTTTGCGGCCTGGAAAGGATAGAAGGCGGTTACACCAAGTGTCAATGCGACATGAGGCATGCAAGATTAAAGGGTCCAGACTATGAACTTTAGAACGACCCGCCCAGACCGGTAGACCCAGATACTTATCTTCAGGTGTCATGGTGTCCAGGTTAAGTTGGTCCGTGAGTTCTAGACGTCTGTGGTGAGGGACACTAGGTGCAAAGAGAACTTTAGATTTCGTCCAATTTACAGTTTGCCCAGCTGCTGTAGCGAAGATGTGGAGATTATGTGTAAGGGTTTGAACAGTGACAGGATTAGGATCACAGAAGAGGAAGCAATCGTCAGCAAAGCTAAGAATAGGAATTTGTGGGCCGTTCCTAATAGCTCTAAGCGCCTTGAACTTGTGATTACGGGTTGAGAGGGAAGTGAGGTGAATGAACATATCCATGCACATGATGAATAGGTAGGGGGATAGTGGGTCCCCCTGGCGGAGGCCCCGTGAGGGGCTCCATGCCTCTGAAGTATGTCCATTGGCAGACACTGTGAACTTGGCAGACGTGACACATTTCATAATGAGATTGACAATATGGGTTGGGAATTGGAAAGCCTCAAGAGTTTTCTGGAGGAAGTCCCAACTCAAGTTGTCATACGCTTTCTCAATGTCAAGTTTAAGGGCCATATGCCCATTCCTTCCTTTGCGTTTGGACTGAAGAGTGTGCAAAAGTTCGTGCGCCATGAGGATATTGTCAGTGATTTGGCGTCCCGGAACAAACGCATTTTGGTAGGGGGAGATGAGTTCATTAAGGAAGGGTCGGATGCGATTGACAAGAATCTTGGCTATGATTTTGTAACTTACATTACAAAGGCTTATCGGCCGGTAATGGGTAACAAGTGTTGGGTTGATGCGTTTAGGGATGAGAACTATGGTGGTGTCGTTGATGTGCGGTTGGATGCTCTTGTGGGTGAAAAATTCAACGACGAGGTTTGAACAGACAGTGAAATGACACTCCAATATTTTTTATAGAAATGGGCATTGAGTCCATCAGGACCTGGAGCTTTCATTGATCCAATGTTCTTGACAGCGTACCATATCTCTATTAAGGATGGTACTGAACAAAGGGCTTCATGTGCATGATGAGGAATGGAAGGTAGTGGGAACAGGTGAAAGGGAAAGTCGGTGGTATTGGTTGGTGGGGTTGGGGTTTGGAAGTGATTTGCAAAGGCTTGGAGGATTTGTGGAGGTTTAGTAATCCAGTCGTTGTTCTGATCTTGGATACCCTGGATAGAATTGTTTCGGCGACGTTTACTAGCATACGCATGGTAAAATCTAGTATTGTTGTCACCGTCATTAATCCACTGATTCTTTGCTCGTTGTGCCCAGTGGGTTTGTTTTTGGTCCAAAAGGCGGTTAAGATAGATGCGGAGGGATTGCTCCCTACGAAAAAGAGCTGGAATAGCATTAGAGTGAAGGGAGGCTTGGGCATTAGCTAGCAATTGCTGAGCTTGAGCAATCAGATTATCAAGGTGCCCGAAACAGGTTTTTTTTTCCAGTGTCTTGTGACACGAGAGAAGTGTTCACATTGAGTGGAAAATAGTGGCATGGTTGAGCTAAGGTGGAAATTTTGCCAAGTGTCAGTAACTAATTTGGGAAAGGTGGGGTGTGAATCCCAAGCTATCTCATAACGAAAAGGTCGTGGCGGACGGCGGTAATTGGAGTTAGTGCAGAGAAGAATAGGTGAGTGGTCAGAGGACTGAGCAGTTAAATGGGTAACTTTGGCTCCAGGGTAAATGTTAAGCCAGTGTGTGTTAGCAAAGAAACGATCAAGGCGTTCACATATGAATTGGTTGCCAAAGCGATGGTTATTCCAAGTGAACGAATGGCCTATGAAACCTAAGTCATGTAAACCACAAACGTGCATGCACTCACTAAATCTATTCATGACAGCAGGAGATTTAGGAAGACCACCTAATTTCTCATGTCCAACAAGAATATTATTAAAATCACCTAACACAAGCCAGCCTGACGTGATGGAATTAGCCAAATGCGAAAGCTCGGATCATACCTGTAGCTGCTGCTGCAATTGAGGTGGATTATACACTGTGGATAAAGTAAAAGGTTCAGTCGGGGGGATAGTCTCCGCTTCCATATGCAATGTTCTGGTCGTTTCAGCAATCGGAGTCATAGTAATCTGTTCAGCGTGCCAAAGGAGCCAAATGCCACCTGCAAAACCGGTAGAGGACACAATAGAGTAACCCGAAAAGGGTAATCGTCTGACGATCGAGATTGACCGTTCATAGCTGAGGCGTGTTTCAAGGATGGCCACAATCATTGGTTGATGTCGGTATGTGAGCTCCCTAATTTCTGGTAAGAAGTCACGCCGTGCTGCGCCCCAGCTATTCCAAACTAAAATGCGTATCATTGGAGACAGAGGTATCAAAATATGGGACTGTGCTCCATAATATGGAGTCAGATCGTAAATCTCTTGGTCTCTTCGGTGTTGTGGTAATGTCTGGTATTGTCGATTGGCGTTTCCCTGTGGTAGAATTCTGAGGCGGTATTGTATGTCGCGTGAGGCGGGTGTGGGTGTTTGACTTTGTGAGAGAGAAATGACCATTCTGTGAAAAAACCGTCGGTGTTGGAAAAGGAACAGAATTAGCTGGTGAGGATTGATTATTAGGTCGTCCAGGTATGGGGGTAGAACTGGAGCTTCTTGTTCTTGCTCGTTTGTGGTGGGAAGACTGTATAGATGTATCTGTTGTGTTAGGGTTGGGTGTTGCTGGATTTGTTGCGAGAAAGGTGAAGAGTTGGTCTGGCCTATCGACGGGGGTCGGTGTGGGAGGGCGTGTGTTAAACCGACCACTGTCGGAATTGAGAGCAGGTTCACAGCCGGGTTTTGGATTGTTGGTGTGGATGCCCTCATTGTAGGTGGTGAGGGGCGGCGGGTTTGGTGAGGGAGGAGGAAGATCTCGGGTATTAGGTGGGGTGGGATTGGTGGAGAGGAGGGGCGGCTCCTCCTTCGGTTCGTCGGTGGCGGGCGGCGGCGCGTGTTGTTCGGCATTTGACGGGCGACGGATGAGGGAGGAGGAGGATTGGTTGGTGGTTTTCAAGAGGTCATTAATATGGAGAGGAAAAGGGTTGGGCATGGTGAGTGAGGTTATGGGTAGGGGATGGGTGGTGGTTGTCAAATTCTGGGCGGTGGTTGGTGGGGGCGGCGAGGGTGGCGTTTTGTGGGAGGGAGGGATGGAAGGAGCAGGTGGGGATGGGTTCGGCGTGGGGGGTTTCAGGGTGGAGGGATATGGTGGGGGTGGTGCACCGGGTGTTGGGTGCACCACGTTTGGGATTGGTTGGGGTGGGGGCTGGGATCGTGTGTATGTGGGTGTAGGCGGTTTGGGTGAGGGCGACGGGTTGGGCTGGACGGGTTGGGCTGGGGATTTAATTCTTTGGGCTGGGTTTTATTTTGTTGTGGGTTTGAGTTGTTTGGAGTAGTGGTTTTTTGGGTGGGCTTAAAGGTAGGGTTTTTATGAGTTCTGTGCTGGGCTTGGGAATTAATATTAGAGTTTGGGGTTTGGGCCGAATTAGGCGGAGGGTTTGGGCTTTGGTTAAGATGAGGGATTTTACCTTTTTCTTTTTTTTCAGCCGCCATTTTTTTTTCTGCCGGTGTCGGTACCGACGGCCTATTTGGTCGCCGGGATATTATTTTCCAGCCATCATCCGCCATTTGAGCCGCCGCTTGGACCGCCGCATGTGCCGCCGGTGGTGGAGTTGTCGGGTTTAGGTTGCGCGTTTCCTCCGATTGAACCGTTTTGCTTGTGTTGATCTTGCACTCGGTTTGAAAATGGCCAATACACCCGCAATAGAAACAAAAGGCGTTCTTAATTTCGTACGACACACGTTGGGTATGGGTACCAATTTGAACGGTTTTGGCTAGCGGTTTTGAGGTATCTATGCACACACAAATTCGAGCATATCTTGCGCGATCAAGTCTTGTTGTGTGGAGATCGATTTTAATTGGGCGGCCGATGAGCTCTCCAATTTTAGCGAGTGCCGTTTGATCGTAGTATTCAATTGGGAGATCCGGCATTTGGATCCAAACACAAAGTTCCGTTGGCGGGTTCGTCGATGGGTTGTAATTGGGTCTCCATTGAGATATGGCTAGGTAAGAGTTAAACAAAAACCACGGACCGCCGGTTAACGCAACGAAGTAGTCGTCTCGCGTTGGAAATCGAACAATGTAGTGTCCCGAGCCTAGATCCGTAACTTGTAAGTTTCCCGCTACCTTCCATAACCGTTTGAAGTGTCCCGCGATGTTTTTGATAGAGCGGTGGATACTCGTTGTGTAGATGATGAGCGATTGCCGCCACGGTTGGCGGAGTGATGTAATTTCAGCTGCAGAGAAGGGGTGGTTGATGTCGGTTGCAGATGGACATGAGGTAGTGTTTTCAAAGCTCTCCAGCCAAGTTTTGAAAAAAGTGTGGGGGTTGATATCACTAGTTTTTGCTTATAAGTTGGGACTGGATCCGTGTTTGTGGGCTTGGAATTTTGAGATGGTTGTTCTTTTTGTATGTTAGGATCTTTGTCAAGTAGTGGTGGAGGTGGTGGGGTTGGGGGATCTTGGATTTTGTTATTTTCCGGTGGTGGGGTTTTTTCACAGAGCATCATGGTGTCGGTGGGCTATTTTTTATGCATTTTATTTGGATGTAGTTCATAAACACACTTGTGATATTATCATTTATGAATTTTGAATGTAGTTCATAAATGATATCACTAGTGTGTGGCTCGAAATAAATTTACTTGGGATTTTTTTCGATCGTATCGGTCAATTAGTCAGATCATCAAACATCGAAAGTTTTTGATATTAAAGAAACGGGGAGTTTATATTTTATACTACATTAATGAGTATTCTTCTTATTTTCGCTTGTCTGTTTCTTCAAAAGAACCCAAATTAAAAGTCAAAACCCTTCCACAAAATATCACAAAATAAACTACACTAATTTGTGACAAATAAGTAATAGCATTGAAAATTAAGAAACATGCCAAATGGAGATGGATGAAGTTCCAGAGCTAATAACAGGAACTTTGAGAATTACTCTATTCCCCAACTGCCGTTGCCGTCTATTTTCTCTGTTGGATAAATATGTTGCTGGAGATTTGATCCGAAATGTAGAAAGGGGAGATGAAAAATCTGAAATGTATTTAAGGGTGAAAATGACATCTCACGTCTAATCTTGGCCATGATTCATAATAGCAGGGGGTAAGGCTACAATTCATAATGGGGTGTAATGGGGGTGTGGCCCACATTTTGTAGGCCTCCCCAGTTGTGGATAGGTGCATCCAAATGTAAAATAAGTCCCAATTACTAACCTAATCTTGAACAATAGGGGCATCCAAACATGCCCATATATAAAGTTTTATCTTATAATAATTTTAAATGAAAAACATCTTAAGTTTGCCACAGGCAAAAGGAGTAGAGATCTTATAGATCTTTTCTTTTTGGGTCGTATCATATTATTCTTTGTAGAATAGCAAAAAGAGTTTTATCTTATGTTTTTTAAGAGAAATATTAAATAACCATGATTTTTTAAGATATAAACATTTTTGTATTTTAAAATAAAAAAGAAAGAAAAATAATATAAAAATAAAAATTCTAAAAAAAATCATTTCAAATTATAGTAAATAAAAATTTTAAAAATAAATATTTAACAGATATTTCTAATTTCATAAACAAGTAATTAATAAAACAAAAAAAATATAAAAATATAAAAAATGGGGGAAATCGTCTTCTTATTTTTTTTTATAAAAAACAAGTAATTACAATAATTTGAAATGATTTTTTTTAGAATTTATATTTTTTTTTATTTTTCTTTTTTTTTATTTTAAACTACAAAAATGTTTATACCTTAAATTTATAAATACAATTTCTTATACAAAGGTTTTTATAAATACAATTCAATTTTTTATTCTTTTTATTTATTTTTTCTTAATTGCTTACATGGCATAACACGTGGCAGTATACGTGGCAGATTTTGGCCACGTGTCTTTGGCTATGGTCAAAATCGTTAAATCTATTGCCACGTGTACAATTCCCGCCAAATTTCAAATTTTTCGGCGACGGGGGACTCAAATTGACAAAAATTCCTAAACCGGTTGAGGCACCAAGTTTTAAATTGTGCCAAGTTGAGGCACCAAAAATGAAATAATCCCTAAACCGGTTGATGTCAGCACAAAATTATGTTAGACTTCCAGCTCTGCCCTTGGACTATTTTACTTTTGACTTGGACTATTTTTTTTTACTAAACTTCCCTTTTATAACAGGGGTTGTACATGATATATTAAATAAATTACATGGATTGTATATGTAATATTACATAAATGTTGACAGATGTTTATAAAAGCTCAAAATACTTTTGCCCTTCTGTTATTTATTAGTTACTATCAAAAGATATTTATATTGATAGTTTCATTTCCATTTCCCCATTAAACTTTTTTTCTCAATTTTTCAAATTATACTTTTGGTTTAAATTACAAATATGAAGGAGAAATCATATTTAAATCTTCAGGTCATTGATTTTCTTGTTTTAAGGGAAATTGGATGATTATGTTTCACTGCTAAATTTCAAGATAAATTTATTCAAGTTTAAAATTATTTCTTCTCAGATTTAATATCTAAAACTAAATAAATAAATAAAAAAGACAAGAGTCGTCTTCTTCTTCGCCGACCCCCCCCCCCCCCCCCCATCCGACGGTAATTCAAAAATGGCTCCGCTCCGACTCACCACCACTGTCTTCACAACGTGCTTCCTCTCTACAATCTCAATCTCAATCGCCATCAAAACCACATCAGAGGATCTTGCCTTTGCCTTACCATCTTAACAATGTTCTAAAGATTTTTCAAGCTTACATAATGGCTACCATGTGTGAAAGTATTCTCACCTTTTACTTGCTTTCAACAAAAGAGATTAATTATATTTGTCTCTGTAATAATGAAAATTATAGAAAGCTAACCATTTATACAGATACTTGATAAAAATCTCTTGATACCCAATAAGATGCACAAACAAATGTTAATATAATTTGATTTTCAAGGTATTACTTTTAAAATTTTATTATTTTCAAAGAACATACGTTTCAAATTATCTCTCGCATATAAAATATAAATTGTCCATTTAATTTTTTATAATGCAAAGAGTCACATTCAGTTTACCATTGACGTAATTAATCGTACCATGCATATTAATTGGAAAATGGCAATTTTGTCTTTTCAATTTTTCTTTTATGAATCTCTCAAAGGATATTTTTTATTATTCTAATGAAGGGCATTTGGAGTAATATAACAATTCTAATTATCTTTTTTGACGGATGTTAGTGTAATTGTAATTTTTCGAACCTCAAGGGAGGCGTCTGTAATTACACCAAACATAAGAGGTGTTGATGTAATTGTCACAATAACATATGAATAGCTAACAACAGTTCAATAATTAGGAAATGCTATATTTATTAATTGATGAAATTTTAAGAAAATATATTTTTAATGCTAATTATTACATTTATACCATAGAGTACTAATCTATTGTTATCTTGAATGCTATAATAATTAAAAGTGTTTATAATATGTTCTCTATTTAGCATGTATATATATTTATTCTAAACTTGTACAAGTGGTTGATAACTTAGATTAACAAATCTAAAATATAGTCCCATTATTTTAAAATTTGTTATTTTAACTATACTTTAAAATTAGTACATACTTACAATACAAAAATTTTAATATTATAAGTGCACATTTTATTAATTAAGAAGTTATAATTATAATTAATAAGAAGAGAGAGAGAGAGAGAGAGAGAGAGAGAGAGAGAGTGCTGCAATCAAGACATGTCATGTGAAAGGATTATAACTTCTTACACTTCCTAGAATATAGGTGTTGCACTTTTCAATTTTTTTGGCTCAAATTGAATTCAGACCAAAATTTGAAAAGTGTTCCAATTCATAGTTGAGCTACCAAAATCTGAAAATCATGGGCTAAAATTGATCCAAACAGGCCTAAAGTTTTCCCCTCATCCCCAGGACGCTAGTGAGAATTATGTGACCAATCCCAAACTTGAATTGTTTAGAGAAAAGTTCCCGAACAAACTTATATGATTTTTTAAGTGTTAATTCTAACTATAAGAAAAATGATGATAGCAATGGATTGTAGTGTACCACTACTAGAAGAATATAAGGGAACAACGTTGATATGGCATCGACGTAAACAAATACGTTTGTATTAGTAATAGTAACAGATTTACTATAACAAAATATCAACATAATACTAACTATACATGATATTATTTTTAATGCTTTTGCATATTTTCACTTTTGGATATTTTTTTTAATGCTTTTGAGACTTTTAGTTAGTTATTTTTGTACTTAGTTCCTAATTTTTTTCAAACGGGATTTCATTCTTAGTTATCTTATTGATTTTTATAGTATATTCTTGTGTTTTTTTCTTTAATCATGAGTACCTAATTTATTCATGTATCGTGAGGCGAAGGAATACCTGGAAAGTGATTATGGTGTGATTGTTATGCACTGAGTCTTGTCTGTTGAACAATTAATCTGATTTCGTAAACTTGAGTTTAATTCTTTGTATATTTGATCACCACATACATGATTAGATTGCTTATGATGGACTCCTTCGAAGAACTTATAAGTTTAGATCTCACAAGTTACTGAAATCCAGTGTTTGTGATGTTCAATGTCTATAAATTACGACATAGGAGATACATAGAGAGAAATACTTTTGAGGGAATAGTAAACACAAAGTGTTATTTCGATAGACAGAGTGGAAATCCACAATCATATATAGGAACACCTCATAAATCAATATATTCTACACATGAATTGAGCATAATTAATCATAATAATGGTTTGTCTATGAACTTTAGATTTGTAATATCTAGTGAAACCTAGTTCCTTATGATACCGCATTTTATTATTGAAGTAAGTTTAGAGCTTAAGTGATATTTAGTTAATCTTTTACCAATCCAAGACCCCCTATTTGTTGTATTTAGTGTTTGTGAGTTGTGAGTGTAAAATGTGACAACTTTACATATTTCTGTTTTATTTAAAATACAAGTATAAAAAATTAGTTGAGGTAAATCGTAAATCTCCCTGTGGGATAAATATTTTGGGGTCGTAATCCTACTTCCCTTTATTACTTGTAACCCGTAAACTTGCGGTGAAATATCGTTGTATAGTTTTGGGCAATCAGTCACAATGCTACAGATACAATGCTACAGATGATGATGCTTTGCCTTAAATACCTAATATTCCTGATTTATCGTCCAAAACTATGTAATAATATCTTACCGCAAGTATACGGATCACAAGTAATAAGAAACTAGAATTACGACCCACAGATATCGAACTCGCATGGAGATTAACGCTTGACTTCATTGTCTCTAATCTACTAAAACACTTTAAACTACCAAATGAATGCACGAGCCGTCACCTTCACTCACATAGTGAAACAGGAAAACAGAAAATTATAACGTGCGATGGGGATTCATAATTTTAGCTTACTTAAACTAACAAATGTAATTCTAAAGCGAATATCAATAATATGTATCACAAGGATTAAGTTTCATTGCTTTTGATCTAAGTTTGATATAAAAATCATTGTTATAGATATTTGTGAGTAATTTTGTGAGGACCGCGCCCCACGAGTCACAATCCGATCCGAGTTGGTACGGTGTTGGTCACCTAACAAACTCAACTTAGACCGAACTGTAGCTCATAGGAAGGGGTCTCACTAACCATGATCAAAACCATAACATTATAATAAAATAATTTTACTTTAAATAGAGCGGAAGTCTTTGGAATACAAATAAATTTTACAATTTCAATATGATGTAAATACAAAATAAAACAGTTAACAATTTTGCAAAGTTTTCAAAATGCGGACTTGTCAATCTTTCGTACCGTCCGTGCTACTATACAATCTTGTTCTGAGAAAGGGACATATAGGACAAAAGAGAAGTAAGTCTTTAGCGACTTAGTAAAATTCTTAGATCATGACAATAATCAAACAGTAAATTAGAACAAAACGAACAAGAATGACCAGAATAGTTACATCTGCATATTGAACTGAAATTATCAGTTTTAACGATAATTCTGAAATATTCAGAAGAACGAGAAAATGAACTTGTGCAATTACATATAACAGACCCAACCTTAACGCCAAAATTCAACCGTATACCTCCCTACGAGGAGCTACCTCGCAACAGAACAGAAGACATGCTCGAGTACATGTCAAGCGGCGCTTAGACAAAATGGGTATTAATCAGAATTACTTAAATCGACCGCCCTTTGCTGCCTAGCAGTAAATCCTTTCAATCTCGGGGCCCAACTTTCCAGAGGCGGCCTAATGGGTGAAACAGAAATATCAGATGAGATAGTAAGCCGGATAATATCCGTTGCTCGTTTTTGTTTAGCTACATAGGTCGAACATAGTTCGTTGCTCGTTGCACAATTCAAGAATTGATTTGGTGATCATGATATCAGGTTAATTATGAAGAAATGTGTGATTATGAATCAAATGATCGGTTTAACTTAGCAATAGGTAAGAAAGCTGATTTGTAAAGAATTAACGAATATGAATATGAACGCATTGTAATGGCGATAAAATGTTGCTCGTGATTCGAAATAAAGTATCACAATTATTATGTCCAAGTTTATCAGGGCCAGGTGCCAAACGGGGCTTGAACAAATCAGAAATCAAACCTCACCTTTTACCGTATGGGAAATTCTTGATTAACGTCAAAAATTGCAGAACCTTAAATAAATCAAAAAGATGTAATCAATTGTTTGCTCATAAATTTACAACAATAAATATATGCTTTCAATATTTATCATATTTAAAGAAGTTCAATTAAATATCTAATTACTGTTAATTTCGGATAAATTCCACATTTACCTATTTTATCTTTAACTATGACATAAAATATAAATAATGAGATTTACCATTTCAAAGTAACAGGTGGAAGACTAAATCAATTTACAAAATTATTATTAAAGTCTCCATTTCTAATTTATTAATTACGTATTCCATATTAACAAACATATATATTTTCAATGCATATTTACCTTTTTAAAACAATTTTTCTTGACCAAATTCTAGTAAATTACTTATTACATAATAATCTCAAATCAAAAGTTTTACCATGATCTTAACATTGAACAAATGCTCAGTATGTCCTTGAATAAAATCATATCATATATATAACTTTGGTAAAAACTATTTTTCTTATAATTATTAGTATTAAATAACCTAATATTGCATATATCACTAATAACAATTAAAATAAATTATAAACATGTAGATCTAATTAAAATTAATGTTTACAGAATAATTATGATGCCAATAAACTATATTAGATGGTTAGATCACAAGATAAACACAATACTTCACTTAAAGTTAAAGAAATTGAAAGATCAACCGTAAAATAAACTACAAGTCATCTTAGTGTTGCAAAATCCATGAAAAATATTAAACACGATTCTAAATTATGATCAACTAATCTAACATCATTATTGGTATGTAATAAGTCCGTATTAATGATTAATTTCATGATTTGGATAGCTTTTGCAACTTAAATTAGTTAAACAAAAGGTTAATGCAAATCTGAGGTTTAAACTGTAGCAGTCTCGGATTCACCTTTAATCGGTCTTTCAAACGACATGATAATCTGAAATTGGTTGAGGGGTTCAATCTTCAACATCATGGAGAGTATGTAGTTTCAAAATCAGATCAAGAGGACAAGGTTTGGTATTTTAAATAAATCATGAAAGATAGGAGCTGTTTTCCGATTTTCTGGATAGTGGTATGTATTTCTCATTTTTAGACCCCTCAAACGACTTCGGTTGAAGACGGTTTCTGAACATGAAAGTTAGCTTACACAATAGCCAGTATGTGGTAAACATTTCAGAGAAATATTAGAAGTTTTGATATGGTTTTTGGGCTTCCCAAGTTTCTGCACCAAAACTGGCAGTTTTGACAAAACTCGATTTGGGAGATTTTTAAGGACTATAAAGAATGCTTAAAGGACTCAAACATTTTTTCTTGATATTTAAACATCAAGAGGAATAACTTTGAAGAAGAAAAGAAGAGAATATTCGGAGAAGAGAAGTGTGTGAAAATTGTTGAAGAGAGCCTCCCTTTTATAGGTGAAAATGGGAGACAAAGTATTAATTACGATAATCTACTCATTATTCAAGCTAGGCCACCCTAATTATGAAGATATTTCCAAAAATCTTATCTCTTATCTTTGACTTGATTTTTATAATATTAAATATAAGAAATATCTACTATTATTAAATAAATGAAGACAAAATCAAAGTTACATTTTCCAAATGTAAATGTAAATATGTAAAGATTTACCATTGTAAATGAATCTTTGGATATTTTGAAATTACAAGGGACCACTTAGGAAGTTTCAATAACTCATTTGGTCCTAAAGAAAATATTTGTGGTCAATCATAAATTTTTCAAAAGGGGAAGGACTAAATTGTAACTTTTCAAATCTTTTGGGGTCAAAATCGTATTTTCAAAAAGTTCAAGGACTAAATTAAAAATTCAAAAATACTTTTATTTTCTTCCAATTTCAGGGGCGTTACAAATTTATATGTGGGATAATTTGGTTTATGAGATGTTAGTAAACTTGTAATTTTACACTCTCTTTATGAATAGTACTCAGGTGTACTTTGTTCCTTCAGATGCATTTATCTCTATCCTCTGTCTTAATTGACATCACAGACTGTAGATTTATGTATTTTATGAGATCTAGATATTTTTAGTTTCTCTCTCGAGTGTGTCACAATCTATCTAATTAATTATATGTTGATTAGGCATACAAAGCATTAAATTCAAGCACACAGAATTGAACCAATTGTTTCTCACATACAAATCACGTCACAATATTCAGAACATAATTACGCTTCCAGTTACTTCCATACCCCGTGACATATAAACAACTTAGCCAAAGACAATGTAGAAATATTGCTTTATTAACGAACCGAAACAGAATGCGTTACAGGGATTAGCATGGTTGTCGCATTCTACCAACCATCTAATTACAGAAATTTATCAGCATGAATTTAACTCCGCAGAGATCCTAACATGTAAATCCGCCTAAGGAGTAAAACTTTAGAGTAAATAATAAAAGAGTACAAACAAATATCCGAACATTGTTTGGCTATGTCTAGAGACCACAAAACTATCCCACAAAACTTTCTCGGTGAATACGACAGGGTTGTACGGCGTTAGCAAAGTACATACCCGAAAAGATAGAAAGTTCCTGTTTAAGCATGTAGGCCTTAACAGTCCTAAATATTCGGCCGTCTCTTTAATACTCGCCATTAATCTACGCGAAAAAGTTACATGTGTATGCCCCGAATGACCTCGAAACAGAGATTAGGGCTCCTGCACCCTAATCACTAAAACTAGATGTGGCCGTGAAGTCCCATACCTCCCCCTTAGTCAATTAAAGTCGTGCCTACGATGAGTCTCATACCTCGAGCGTCGCACTAAAACCATAATTGTCACCACACTCATAGCCCAAACGGTCACCCGATCATGCTAAAAATTGCTCCAATAGTTGACATCACCTTTGAAGCTATGTCATGGCCGAGATGTCCCATACCTCCTCCTTAGTCTATTACAATCGTGCCCACGTTGAGTCCCATACCTTCATCGCCGCACTGACATCGTAACTGCCACCATACATATAGCCCAAATAATCAACCCGATCATATAAAAAAGCCACCCACGATAATTGTAATCACCATATATCACCCTTCGTAATGAGCGCCACTAGAAGCCGCAAGTTTAGAATAGGTCGCCGAGAAATTTGTCCGACGGCGGCGCCATCGTCGGACCACTGAGCTACTCGACCTACTCGTGATCGCCGCCACGTCAAGCACCACCAATGAGGCTGGGAGCCGAAGTTGTCCGTGGCCGACACTTAGAGGTTTTTTTTTTCTTAAGGTCAAGGTTTCCCCGCCACAAAGCGACTCGGGCCCACCGGTGACTCGGCCTCACGTGTGTGCCAACGTGCGAATATGAACACAATAAATATGAACACAATAAATCATGTACATAAATATAGTCTTTGCAGTAAAAAAGTCGAAGAACAATAATCTCTTGAGCATAAAAGTATATAAATAAACTAAGAAAATATGTCAACAAAAGTCTAGAGCAATGTAAATTAATCTAAACATGCAAAACTACTTAAAAAGATGAAAAATGCATAAATCAACTGCTGCAAAACGAACTCTAGGTCTTGTATTATATTCTCTTGGGCTCGAAAAGTCTTGGAATTTATCTTCAGAAATCTTAATTTCTAAAAGTTTGAGATTATATGCGATCGCATGCAGCAATGGTATTTTGTTATGGCTGCAATTCTTCAATCTATGTGATTGCATAGTTTTTGCATACTTCTTTGCGATTTTGCTCCTTCGCCTCCCTTTGCATACTTGTACACAAACTTTGAGAAGAACATAATTTTCGGTATTTTTTTTTATTATCATTTTCACTAAAATGACTGCTAACCACAAATACAAAGGAAAATAACTAAATAGACAGAAATACTCGACAAATAAGCTCAAAAAAGTCTTTTTGACATATAAAATATGAGTATTTTAGAAACTCATCACTGATCATCATTAACTAGATGAAGAGGATAGTCTTAAGACTAACCATTCTGTGCAGCTACCTGAGATCAATTCAACCTCTCCTCGGTAATGTTTCAATTACTATTAAGGCAAGCCAACCTTCTCTCCCTGAGGAGAATCATCCACAAGTTTCAACTACTGCTCCTCCAATAGTCACCAGAAGATCCAAAAGATATCCACCTCATCCATTTTACCTTAAAGTGTATGCTTACTCTCTTCTTACTTCACATAAAGCATGTTTTACAACTGACTCTTCCCCCGTCAAAGGGAAACAATACCCTATTTAACAATATCTATATACTGATTGCCTTAGGCCATCTTACAAATCCTTTATTGCTTTCGTATCTCTCTTAATAGAGCCCAGGATGTATAATCAGGTTGGTGAAGTAAAAGAGTGGCAAGATGCCATGAAAACATAACTCAATTCTTTAGAAAGGACTAATACTTAGGTTGGTGATCCACACCTTAACCATAATTGCATAGGTTGTAACTGGATCTATAAAGAAAAATATAAAGCAGATGGTTTTATAGAATGTTATAAAGCTAGATTATTGGCTAAGGGTTACACATAAGAAGAAGGATTGGACAACTTTGACATGTTTTCTCATGTTGCAAAGTTAACATTCGTGTTGCCATTGCTGCTTCTCAAAACTGGTTTTTCCATCAAATAGATGCTAATAATGCATTTCTTCATGGTGATTAAGATGAGAAAATTTATATGAACCCCTTGAATATTGCCCTCCCAATGACACAAGGGTGTGCTTGTTGAAAAAGAGTATTTACAGTTTAAAGCAGGTTTGTCACCAATGCTTTAATAAACTTAATTCTTGCCTTATTGCTTATGAATATACTCAATCCATTTCTGATTGCCCATTACTTATCAGGAAAACTAGAAACTCCTTTACTGCATTGTGTGTATACGTGGATGGTATCATCCTATCATGCAATGGTACGCATGAGATATCTGCTATTAACAAGCAGTTAGATGATAGTTTTACTACAATAGATTTGGGAGCTCGCAAATACATACTTGGTATTGAAACAAGAATGAGTAAAGCGGAATTACTCTTTTACAACACAAATATGCTTTTGATGTGTTAACAGAGGCCGGCTACCTCGGTTGTAAGCCATTCAACACACCAATGGAGACATCAAAGAAAGCTAAAGCTACTAATGTTGGAAAAAATCACTTTTCATACCATAAATTGGCATAATTTTCATTTCATAGCTTAATTTGGTACTTATCAATTTTCATACCATAAGTTCGACACTCTCTGTGCATTGGATACTCCAGTTCCGTAGAAGTATACGCCGACATCCTTGACCCCATATTTGGGAATTTTGACCAATTTCGAACCCACATCAACACTCTACCTCAACAATTTTGTATAACAACACTTCATTTTGTGGTGGTTATGAAATATTTTGGCAATGAAAAAAGCTAGCATTGACGTGGAAAATTATTGAGATGGAGTGTTGACGTGGGTCAAAATTGGTCAAAATCTCCAAATTTGGTGTCAAGGGATGCCAGCGGGTACCTTTTCGGTACCGGAGTACCCAACGTGAAGAAAGTGTCCAACTTATGGTATGTAAATTGATGAGATCGTGCCATATTATGGTGTGACAAATGATTTTATCCCCTACTAATGTTGTGTCACTCACAAGAGGTTGGTAGGTAGATTACATAACCTGGTCGAATTTACAACATACAACATCTAGCTAAATTTATGTCCAAACCTTCTATGATTGACTTGGTTGCAGCTTATGGAGTCCTTAGGTACATCAAAGCGACCCTAGGTAAAGGTATTTTGCATTCTACTAACTCTTAGATGCAATTAAAAGCATTTTCTTATAGTGAATGGTCAAGTGAAAGTTGTTCAGATACAAGAAGCATAACATGTTATGCCATATATTTGGAAGACTCGTTCTTGTCTTGGAAAGCCAAAAAGCAGCCAACTGTTAGTAGATCATCAACAAAGGTTGAGTATCGAGCAATTGCAACTGCAACTGCAACTTATGAATTATTGTGGTTGCATGAACTCTTTATCGATCTCAATATCACACAAACAAGAACTCGTCTCTTATATAGAGATAATAATATTGCCTTTTGCTTCGCAAACAATCCGGTTCAACACAAACGAACAAAACATGTGCAAATTGATTCTCACTTTGTTAGAGAACTTGTTCATCAAAAGTTCCTAAAGGTAGTGCACATTGCAAGTGAACATCAGATCTTGGACGTGCACGCTAAACTTCTCACTTCCAACAATTTGAGATTTTATTGTCCAAAATGGGTCTCTGAACATTCAAGCACATTTTATGAAGGATCTTAAAAATATAACAGAGACAGAGGACCAGAATGCAATTTAAATTCAAATTACAGTTATACCCGCTCCTTAGCGAACAGGAATGAAGTAAAACAGAAAACGTACTATCGACCTACTGCAACTAAGTATAAATAGCATCTTAGTTCAACACTTTTTCACTTTTGTATTTTCTGATTTTCTTCCACACGGCTTCTCTATGAAATCATTCGATTCCGACGTTCAATTTAATAATGTTTAAATTAATTCATCTTCATTCAGATTTCCATTACCAATACTGTTTAGAATTTCCAAGAGGAAATAGTACATAATGCTGTAAAATAGAGTAATTAAGCCATAACAGCTTAACTTCCAGAAGAGAAATTTATATGCATATCAAGTAAAAGTAAACTAATAAGAGAACTTTGATGTCCAAGAGGAGGATTTGTTATCCTTAATTTGAGTAATTCCATTTGGTCCAGTGATGCTCTTTCCCATCAAGAAATTGTAGTACCATCGGGAAGAATGCTTCGGGTGTCTTTTCAAATCTTTGTCGTCTAAGTCGACGTAGTAAAGGCCGTAACCACTCATCCAACCATCCAATAACTCCAGACAATCTAAGAACGACCATACGAAATACCCTTTCACATTTGATCCGTTCCTGCAATGAACAAGATTATTATTAGTTTCAGAAAAAATGTATTTGCAGTAGTAATTAGATATATAGCGAAATGTTTCAAGAAAGATGGGTTAAGATCACCTCAGTGAAAGTTAAATAAAGCTTACCTCATAGCATCAAGCATGCTACCTATGTAAGCCTGTATGTATTCCACCCGATATTGGTCGTTCAGAGTACCATTACGCCTTGACATCTGACCTGTTGATGGAAAAGATGCTGAGATCTCCCATTCTCATATATGTCAATGAGAGAGAATCATTGAGCATATCAAGTCTGAGTACATACACAGATAACTTGAGCTTGATTATCAGGCTTGACAAGTTTTTCTGTGTGGAGAGAGAGAGAGAGAGAGAGAGAGAGAGAGAGAGCACCATTTTCCTGGATATAGATAGGTGGATTTCCGTAAACTTGCTTCAGATACTCGAGCACTCCTTGAAGACCCCAAGGCATCACAGGAAACTGAGAAGAAGAAGAAGAAGAAATATCAGACCACGGGGTTGGGGATCAATGCTATGAAATTGTATGTTAGAACTTCACCTGATATGATGGCGACTCACCTTGCTGAACTACAAGAAAAGAAAATATGACCATGAGATGATGACAAAAACATAAGAGTTACAATCAGCACTATTCGATAGCAAGAATTTAGCAAGCTTCCAGGTCCTAACTAATCAAATATTCAGTGAATAATGTGACGGGACAAAATTAATATGTAAATTGATTCTCTGTGCAAAGTAGGCCAGATAAGCCTATTCAACTTGAGTTGGCTGAAACAAGACCTTTATGTGACCAATTTGTATAATTCAATAAAGCTTTGCATTCATACCTATTAAATCTACAGCCATATCAGCATAAAAGTCCATCAAATCTGTTTTGGGGTTGGGATATTCCTTAACGAATATCGTCCTGTAGTGGTTAATTCCAATGAAGTCGACCGAACCCTTTATTTGCTCCGACTCTTGTTTGGTGAAGGCAGGAATTCTTGCCTGTGCACGCTTCTTTATAATATCAGGATAGTCTCCAAACATCAGTGGGTCAAATATCCTGCAGCAGATGACTACTCGGTAAACATACAACTTTTACAAGATGTAAAGCAATTTGGTATTACATTTACTGCGACTACCATCAAACCCACTGTGGTTTCCAACTTACCAACCAATGAAAAATTCATTAGCTCTTTTAGTCGCTATCACATCCTTTGTGGAGTTTGTGAAGGGAACGAAATCATAAGCAAAGATGTTAAGTCCCACGTACCCTTTTTGTGACGCCTGCAATTGGTTTTATTTCCACAATATAGATGTTGTATAAATGCATGTATAGATGCACACCCGCACATGCGGACACACAGACATATGAATATATGAACCTTTAACCTGAGAGACCGGATTTGTTGATAAGTTGAATATGATGACTACAAAAGATATTGTAAAGGTTTTGCAGAATTTGATAAACAAATTAACTGAGGAAATTCCATCTACTTTAGTGAGTTACAAATGGGCTTAGCTGCATATATTTATACTTGAACACACAGAGAAACCTCATCATCCCGAGCTAACTAACCGAATTGACTAACTTTTGAATAAACCAACTAACTTAACTTAAGTTTGAATGATTAAATAATGGAGTGTATCTAAAGAGATATATACCTTGTATTTTTTCTTATATAGTTTTGCAGCAGCTGAATGTGCTAGCAACATATGATGCGCAACTTTGTATGGCTCAGTTGTGGAGTCACCGTAATCACATTTACTACGAATGGAACAACGCCCTGGGGCCATAGTTCCATTATTATAACCCCCTAGGGCACCTACATTCGCTTCGTTGATACTTGTCCAGTGCAAAACCCTATCCCCAAACTCACTAAAGCAGACATCAGCAAACTCGACGAAGTCCTTCCTGCGGGGACAGAATTATCCAAAGTTCTATTTGTTACATGTATTTATGTTATGCCAGAAGCATTAAAACATACACAACTTTCCGACTTAGCCATCCTCCATACTCATCTTGCAGTGCTTGAGGCATATCAATATGAGTTAATGTAACATGTGGTTGAATTCCTGCGCGATTATAAAATCTTTAACATGATTTTGTGACAACAATATTTTCTAATTTGCCAGGAACTTCCGTTTAATCAAACGAAATTTAATTAAAGAAATACCAAGGGGGGGTAGCAACTTGTATAGAACTTTGTATAATTTTTCTTCACTTGTTTTTTTGATTTAAGTCATAAAAGCAACGATAAGTTTGTAAGCAATGCGATTTTCACCATGTTTTAGAAGTTCATTGATCAGATTGTTGTAAAATTGTAAGCCCTTCGCGTTGGTAGGTCCTCTTCCATCTGTATATAGAGAAGATGTACATATCCGGTGATTAAAAAAAGAAATAATAATTTGCACTCATTTCTTTATATTTTAGTATGATGCTAATTAACATACTGGGAATAAGTCTTGACCAAGATAAAGTTAGTCTGAAGGCCTCCAAACCAGTGTCCGCCATCAATCCAATATCTTCCTGAGGAGATTCCGAACATATATCAACGATGTTATTCATCCCTTGCGATCACAGCTGAACATTGTCGGATGAAATTGAATTAAACTAGTTTAATTAAATGAAACGGATAAGACCGATAACTCTCCTAAGGATGCTATGCGGAAAATTTACTAGCTAACATCAGAACATGCCTCTTTCATCAAACTTTAGTATCTCCCCTGATACCCAACCTTGCGTGGCCCACACCATCCAAAAACAAAAGGAGGAACAATAAAAGAAAGATACCAAGTAATTTGGTAAATTGCCGGTACAATTAGCTTTACCTTTAGTTCATTCTGCCGCATTTTAGGAAGATGAAATGACTAAGACTTTTACGCTTTTAGTTTTTTTACGGACCTTATATTTGTGATAGCCATCACATGTAACATCTCCATTGGCTCCATTTGTATAACCTGAAAAGTTTGATGAAAAGTACATGTTCTTTATCACTGAATAATGATTCACATTCTTCTTAGCTCTCCATCAGTACACACCATAAGCCAACCAAAGAATTGTATTGTCTCGTAACATGAGAAAAGAATCTTATGTACTAAAGAAGTGCTAAAAGCTTCATTTTTCTTCAATTCTTGCTAATATTGAATTTAATGTTTTTATTGTACTTTATATGGATAGTCTCAACATGCATGAGTGAAACACACATCTCTAAATCCAGATAGTTTCAATGGAGACCAATCAATTACTGAAATGGAGTTCAAGTCGCATCATATTTTACTTAATATTGCAAATTATAGCCCAACTATTCGAGAATTTCTGAATCAACATATAATTTTCTTTTCCACACTACAAATCCATTGACAGAACATAGAAAAGCCAGAAAGTAATTATAGGGAATAGACAGACCAGAATGAGCATAGGTGTCCCAAATGCTAGGAGTCCTTCCGTCCTCAGATGCAGCTCCCTCGTACTTTTACCACATGCACAAGACATTATCACTTCAACATATTCCCAGTTGGATCGAAAGATTACAAAGATTCAACGCAAAATACGCAACATACAGAAAATGTTAAACACTTATGAGTTATTTCTTGCCTCGTCCATCCAGACAGCGGCCACAAAAAATAGCCTCACATCGGAACGAAAAATGAGAGTAACCAGTTCATAGAAATTTTTTATATATTCATTGGCGATAATATCTATTTATACCGTATATGAGAGATACCAAGAACAAGAAGTTGGGGAGTCAACAAAAAATACTACAACCTCTTATGTAAGATGGCTTATTTCTTACGTTTTTGTTTTGCCTTATTTCTCATCTTTATGCATTGCATTGGAAATACCTGAATGAGTAGTACTTTCAAAATCACCGTAATACAAGAAGCAATTGTTGACACACAAACCAAGTCTTTGTACCCATGTCCCAATCTTGTCAATATTTTCTCATATTCTACCAACTATCGTGCAATCTATGTTCAGGGCTAAGCACTTGGTGTACCTACTATATAAACTTGTCGCAAACAGCCTCATTAACATTACAAAGTAGTTTATTGGTGAAAAATTGCAATACGCAGTATAAATCATGGTTTGTATATCGATGTGTATGAGCACCTCTGATGCCCGTAGTAATTTGAAAAGGAAAAACTGGTGCTTCACTATCCACTCTTCATTTCCCATTTGATTATATTTTTGTACTCAAATCGACCACCAAATGCATCATCAATATCCTACGTGCGTAGTAATTACAGCTATGCAATTGTTATTTATCTCACCATGTGATACCCATACATATTTTTGAGGAACAAACTCTCACTTACAAAGATGAACTTGAGTGACATCCCTTTTTAATTATTTAGTCTTGCCACATTTTCTGCAAGAAAACTTAACTTTAGCATCATCTAATAAATGAGTTTGAGAAAATGTAAAGAAAGCTGTAGGAATTTTGAACACCATCCACAAAATGATCATTCTGATTACTTTTGTTTGCTCGATTTGTCATTACATTAACTTCAATCTTTATTGGAACAAATTAGGTTTCTAGTGCAAGACCAATAAAAATAATACAACTTATTGCAAATCACAAAATATTCGTTAACCTCTAAAAAAAGGTAGATCATATCTTGAAAGAGGAGTTCTTTTTTGCTACCTCTTCAATTTGTTCTGCATTTATGGAAGATTTCAACTCATTAAGCTTAAATAGAACACCAAAGTTTGAATGAAACCTAGCTCTAGAGCTCTATGTTTGCGGAGATTAGGAAGAAAAGATTTCCTTAAGGCAAAATTATGTGTGATGAAATGTGTTGGAAGAAGATAGAAATTCTGTGGTTGTAGGAAGAAAAAGGAAAATGAGGTAGGACCTTTCACTTGTTTTGTCAATCCCTAAGAGTCTAGGGTGAATTTTTCAGGAATGGATTTTTCCAATATTAAATCCAAGAAAGAAACTAACCCATTCCTAAAAGTGCATAATGAAAAAATCCATATGTAGGAACTATAGGAACATCCAAAAAATTTCAACTTTTAGCAAATGGTTTTCCCTCTGGATCTTCCATCCCTCAATCAAGCCACTGAACGTTTCGGCTCATAATCTTCCTCCCCACTTGGTTTTTTCGTAATTAATTAATACTCACCTACTCATTTTGTTTTTACTATCTTATCTTTCTCCTTCCCAATTATTTTTACCTCACACTATATTTTAGTAATATTTTACTTCTTTAAAAATTTAAACTACTCTGTTGTGTTAAATACTCATATATATTATACTTATACAGGTTTTTTAATTTAATATTTCTTTCTTTTGTTATTATAAAGTAATGATAACATTGTTTTTAACAATTTATCATACACAAAATAAACACATTGGTCTATCATAAAAATTAAAATAAGTAACATAACACTTTAGCCTTAAAATATGTCCAATAAATTTGTTTTTACCCCTAAAAGTAAAAAAAATGAGCAATATTAATTTCCTCTAAACAATGTGCATGTTGAACATACCCTTAAGATTTTGACAAACTTATGTTGAAATCTTGGGGAGCAAAGTGCTAATAATATGTAAATATGTATTCATGTGTGTATATATGTTGTATGTATGTACAACCAAGAAGAACAAATAAAGCGAAATAATCACCTGATAAGCTGTTGTTCCAGAACCGAAAACAAAGTCTACCGGAAAATCTGCTCTACTGACGCCGAGAACCTGCACCGCCACATGCAGCAGTACTATAAATAACAATTGAGATATGAAGAGCTGTTTCATTTTTAATTGTATTGGGAGATTTGCAACAATATAATTATCTGTATTTATTACTTCTATGCGCTATCATCCGATGATTAATGATTTAGTGAACTCAATTACGCAGGACAAATATTTATAAACGAGTGGTACCAAATGGAACGAAAACTTTATTTCAAACAACTTGTCACGTCAATATCACTTACGCGTGACGTGTTCTGTCTCACATGAATCACATACATATATACATGTAGATATTCTCACTCAGTCTCAATGTGTGTATTTTCTCAGTTATAATATTAAGGGATAATTACAGCTACACCCCCTGAGAATCAAAATTAGTTAAGGGAGTTGCTGTGTGGATACAGTTGTCTTGGTTTACACCAACGACTGAACAGTTCAAGACATCATGTTCACTGATTAGCCAAGTAAATCCGATGTATTCCACTAAGGAAGGTTCAAAGCCAAAAGCTACCTTTCCCGATGCAGTTGCTTTCCGCCTGAACTCTCGAGTGTACGCATTGAATTTTCATTCATGTGGGGGATTGTTGTAAAATGGGTTTGTTAACCCATGTTTTGACCAATATTTAGCTAGACTCCAAATTATAAAATTGAGATTTCTTTAGCTCATTGGAATCTACATGTTGTGTAGATGAATTTGGAATATTTAATTGCTCAAATCTATGTTGGGATGAATGAGAAATTAAATGCTAAAGTTAGCTATTTAAAACAAAAAAATGGCAAAACAAAGCTAGGTGGGAAGGTGAAAAGTCACCATCCCACATGGAAAGTTTGTGCTTATATTTTCATGTTTATTAATGCATTTCTTGGCAAAGGGTTTGGGCCCCTTGGGGGTACCCAAGTGTTTAAAGGGGGGAAGACCTAGGTACTATGTACTATGGGTCTTTCCTCCAAAAGCCCACACGCGCGCGCCGCCGCCGCCGTCCGTCCGGCTCGGGCCTGGGCTTGGACTTGGGTTGGGTTGGGTTGGGTTGAGCTTAGCTTAGCTCTCCTTAAAGAATAATTCTTTTTGGACAAAATTTAATTAGTGATTTAATTTAATTTTGTTCAATTAATTATTTCTTTTATAATGCATTTAATTAAATACGAAAAATGGAAAAGTTTCGACTGATGGGTGTGACCAGTAAGCGAATAGCTGCCTGAGTCAGCAGAAGGCTTCCCGCCTGTTTTGGCACCCAGTCAGCGGCGAACAGCCTTCTCCTTTTCCCGCCATGTCACCGAATTTGTGTGACTAGGGGTACGGACGTACAGTCATGTCCGTCCAGTCAACCCCAAAGCAACTTTCTAGTATCTATAAATAGACCCCCAGATTGCTGTCAAATTCATTCATTCAGTACATTCTTTCTTGTCTTTAGCATTCTGTCGAGAGTTCTAAATTTCTTTTGATTCGTTGTTTCTTAGTAATAGTAGTGCTACTTTATTAAGATTTTAGTGTCGTCGTATCTTGGGAAACGATTGCCGAAGTAGTATTCCGTTAGCACCGTTGCGGGGCAATATCATTTTAAAGACAAAGAGTCCTACTCTTGCCTCGACACTCTGCCCGATTTTCTACACCGCACCTAATAGTTTTAAAACGATATTCTGTCAAAATTTCTGAAGATGGTGACTATAACTCCAGCACATGGCGGTCATGAAAAATCGGAGAAATTCACCGGTACTGATTTCAAAAGGTGGCAACAGAAGATGCTGTTCTACCTCACGACCCTGCAACTAGCCCGGATGCTGTCCGAGGATGCCCCCACTGTGCCAGACGATGAACCAGACAAGGACAAGAGGGCAGCTTTCGACGCATGGTCCCAAAGTGACTTTCTCTATAAGAACTATATACTGAATGGTTTGAATGATTCACTTTACAATGTATATCGTTCTACAAAAACTGCAAAAGAACTCTGGACCTCCCTGGACAAGAAGTACAGAACGGAGGATGCCGGCTTGAAGAAATTCATAGTTGGCAAATTTCTGGACTTCAAAATGATTGACTCAAAGACAGTGACGAGTCAAGTCCAAGAGCTGCAATTGACCCTGCATGACTTAGATGCTGAGGACATGAAGCTCAACGAGTCTTTCCAAGTAGCTTGCATGATAGAGAAGCTACCACCTTCCTGGAAAGACTTTAAGAATTACCTGAAGCACAAAAGGAAGGAAATGAGTCTTGAAGACCTGATTGTCAGACTCCGGATTGAAGAAGATAATCGGAAGTCTGAGGCCAAAGCAAACAAAACTCAAATGGAGGCTAGAGCCAACGTGGTAGAGACCAAACCGAACTCTAACAAGAAGCGAAAGAAACAGGGGACTGGTGGTGACCAGAACAAGAAGAAAAAGAAGTTCAAGGGGAACTGCCACAACTGTGGGAAGCCAAACCACATGGCTAAAGACTGCCGATTGCCAAAGAAGGATAATCATCAGTAGCAGCAGTAGCAGCCAAAGAACCAAGTCAGTGTAGCTGAAGACAAGAACGTCCCAATTGACATGGGTGATCTCACGCTCACTGCTGTGGTGTTTGAAGCCAACATGGTGGATAATGCGATGGATTGGTTCGTTGATACTGGTGCAACTCGCCACGTCTGTGCCGACAGGGAAATGTTCTCATACCACAGAGCAATCAGTGGAAGAAAGCTGTATATGGGAAATTCAAACACCTCAGACATTGTGGGGTGCGGCAGAGTGGTGCTGAAGATGACTTCTGGCAAGGAGCTGACCCTAGTTGATGTACTGCATGTCCCGGATATACAAAAAAATTTGATATCCGGTTCTGCACTTGTTAGTAATGGTTTTAGACTAGTGTTTGAGTCTGGCAAGTTTGTGCTAACTAAGAATGGCCAGTTTATAGGCAAGGGCTATGTACTGAACAGAATGTTCAAAACAAATGTAATGGTTGTGAAACGCAACATCGTTGACATTGCTAATAAAGATAAAGATTATATTTACTTGGCTGAGTGTTCAAATTTATGGCATGTTAGATTAGGACATGTTAATTTTAATACTCTTCGTAAGCTTGTAAATTTACAATTATTGCTTTCATTTAATTTTGATTCTCAAAATAAATGTGAGATTTGTGTGGAGGCAAAGTTAACTAAAACTCCGTTTCCTTCTGTGGAAAGGAACACTGAACCTCTAGACTTAATTCATAGTGATATCTGTGACTTAAAATTTGTGCAAACTAGAGGTGGCAAAAATTACTTTATTACTTTTATTGATGATTGCACAAGATATTGCATTGTTTATTTACTTAGAAGCAAAGACGAAGCTCTTGAAGCTTTTAAAGTCTACAAACTTGAGGTTGAAAATCAACTTAACAAAAGAATAAAAACTATCCGCAGTGATAGAGGTGGAGAATATGGAGCTCCATTTGATGAATTTTGTGCTTCCAAAGGCATTATTCATCAAACGACTGCTCCTTATTCACCGCAATCAAATGGTATAGCTGAACGCAAAAACCGAACTCTTAAGGAGATGATGAATGCTATGTTGATTAGTTATGGCTTACCCCAGAATTTGTGGGGGGATGCAATCCTCTCAGCAAATCATATATTAAATAAATTGCCTCATAAAAGTAGAAATAAAACCCCCTTTGAATTATGGAAAGGTCGAAAACCTTCCTATAAGTACTTGAAAGTGTGGGGGTGTTTAGCTAAGGTAGAAGTACCTAAACCTAAGCAAGTAAAAATAGGGCCAAAGACTGTTGATTGCATATTCATTGGATATGCTCATAACAGTAGTGCCTATCGCTTCTTAGTACATAAATCACAAATTCCTGATATCAATGAGAATATGATTATTGAATCAAGGAATGCAGTATTCTTTGAAAATGTCTATCCTTGCAAAGAAAAGAAAGAATCTGGTTCTCTTAAAAGAACAAATGAAGCTGTAAGAGGTGATCATGAAGAGAATGAAGAACCTCGACGCAGTAAAAGGGCCAAAACAGCTAAAACATTTCGTCCTGATTTTCTGACATACATGTTAGAAAACGAACCAAGGACATTAAATGAAGCATTGTCCTCACCCGAAGCTCCTTTATGGAAGGAAGCTATCAACAATGAAATAGAGTCCATTTTGCACAACCACACGTGGGAATTGGTTGATCTCCCTCCTGGTAGCAAAGCTTTAGGCTGCAAATGGATACTGAAGAGAAAGTATAAAGCAGATGGATCTATTGACAAATACAAGGCTAGATTGGTAGCTAAAGGGTATCGACAAAAAGAAGGCCTTGATTTTTTCGACACTTATTCACCAGTGACTAGGATCACTTCGATTAGAGTGCTCATTGCTATTGCTGCACTGAAAGGTCTTGAAATACATCAAATGGATGTCAAGACAACATTTCTTAATGGTGAATTAGATGAAGAAATATATATGGAACAACCCGAAGGGTTTGTTGCTCCTGGAAAGGAGAAAAAGGTGTGCAAACTCATTAAGTCATTATATGGACTTAAACAAGCTCCGAAACAGTGGCACGGAAAATTTGATAGAACTATGATGTCAAATGGTTTCAAAATCAATGAATGTGATAAATGCGTATACGTAAAAGGCACACCTAATGATTACGTGATAGTTTGCCTATATGTAGACGACATGTTAATCACTGGAAGTAGTAATGATGTTATCATGACTACGAAGAAAATGTTGACCAAGCATTTTGACATGAAAGACTTAGGTGTCGCTGATGTCATATTAGGGATTAAGATCACTAAGACATCAAAAGGAATCGTGCTATCGCAGTCTCATTACATAGAGACAGTGCTTAAGAAGTACAATGCATATGACGGTCCTCCAGCTAAAACTCCAGTAGACTTGAGTTTACACCTAGGTAAAAACCATGGTGAACCTGTCTCTCAAATAGAATATGCCAGGATAATAGGCAGTTTGATGTACATCATGAACTGCACTCGTCCGGATATTGCTTACTCAGTTAATAAACTGAGCAGATTCACAAGTAATCCAAATAAAGATCATTGGAAGGCGTTGATTAGGGTACTGAGATACCTAAAACACACCTTAGCTTATGGATTACATTATGAGAGATATCCAGCTGTATTAGAAGGATACAGCGATGCTAATTGGATATCAGATACTAAGGACACTAAATCCACAAGTGGTTATGTATTTACCATTGGAGGTGGAGCTGTGTCATGGAAGTCCTCAAAACAGACTTGTATAGCTCGATCCACGATGGAATCAGAGTTTATAGCTTTAGATAAAGCTGGTGAAGAAGCTGAATGGCTTCGTCACTTCTTAGAGGATATTCCTTGTTGGAATAAGCCAGTGCCTGCAATTATGATACATTGCGATAGCCAGTCAGCTATTGGAAGGGCACAAAGTGGCATGTATAATGGTAAGTCTAGACATATTCGTCGTAGACATAATACCATAAGGCAGTTGATCTCTAATGGTGTCATTTCCATTGATTATGTGAAATCAAAGGAAAACTTATCGGATCCGTTGACTAAAGGCCTACCAAGAGATCAAACATACTGCTTATCGAGGGGAATGGGTCTAAAACCCAAAAGTGAAGAACAATTGTAATGGAACCCAACCTTGTTGACTGGAGATCCCAAGATCTTGGTTCAATGGGAAAACGAAATTATAAAGGTTCAGTTTAGCATAAAGGAGTTAACTCCAGCTCATTCCCGTGTACGATAAAATGCTATCTGCAGAGTGGGTAATGATAAGTTTTAACTTTTAATGATTCCTATGCTTAATTAAGCGAAGTATGGCAGGATACTTCTGATAGGAGATCACCTATATAAGTGTGAAGTGCGGGCCGCTTCATAAGAAAACACTTATGAATCCAAGAGTTGTCCACGGCCAAAATGGACACAACTATGAGAATCAAAATTAGTTAGGGGAGTTGCTGTGTGGATACAGATGTCTTGGTTTACACCAACGACTGAACAGTTCAAGACATCATGTTCACTGATTAGCCAAGTAAATCCGATGTATTCCACTAAGGAAGGTTCAAAGCCAAAAGCTACCTTTCCCGATGCAGTTGCTTTCCGCCTGAACTCTCGAGTGTACGCATTGAATTTTCATTCATGTGGGGGATTGTTGTAAAATGGGTTTGTTAACCCATGTTTTGACCAATATTTAGCTAGACTCCAAATTATAAAATTGAGATTTCTTTAGCCCATTGGAATCTACATGTTGTGTAGATGAATTTGGAATATTTAATTGCTCAAATCTATGTTGGGATGAATGAGAAATTAAATGCTAAAGTTAGCTATTTAAAACAAAAAAATGGCAAAACAAAGCTAGGTGGGAAGGTGAAAAGTCACCATCCCACATGGAAAGTTTGTGCTTATATTTTCATGTTTATTAATGCATTTCTTGGCAAAGGGTTTGGGCCCCTTGGGGGTACCCAAGTGTTTAAAGGGGGGAAGACCTAGGTACTATGTACTATGGGTCTTTCCTCCAAAAGCCCACACGCGCGCGCCGCCGCCGCCGTCCGTCCGGCTCGGGCCTGGGCTTGGACTTGGGTTGGGTTGGGTTGGGTTGAGCTTAGCTTAGCTCTCCTTAAAGAATAATTCTTTTTGGACAAAATTTAATTAGTGATTTAATTTAATTTTGTTCAATTAATTATTTCTTTTATAATGCATTTAATTAAATACGATAAATGGAAAAGTTTCGACTGATGGGTGTGACTAGTCAGCGAATGGCTGCCTGAGTCAGCAGAAGGCTTCCCGCCTGTTTTGGCACCCAGTCAGCGGCGAACAGCCTTCTCCTTTTCCGGCCATGTCACCGAATTGGTGTGACTAGGGGTACGGACGTACAGTCATGTCCGTCCAGTCAACCCCAAAGCAACTTTCCAGTATCTATAAATAGACCCCCAGATTGCTGTCAAATTCATTCATTCAGTACATTCTTTCTTGTCTGTAGCATTCTGTCGAGAGTTCTAAATTTCTTTTGATTCGTTGTTTCTTAGTAATAGTAGTGCTACTTTATTAAGATTTTAGTGTCGTTGTATCTTGGGAAACGATTGCCGAAGTAGTATTCCGTTAGCACCGTTGCGGGGCAATATCGTGTTAAAGACAAAGAGTCCAACTCTTGCCTCGACACTCTGCCCGATTTTCTACACCGCACCTAACAATAAATATATATATATATATATATATATATGTATATATATATGTATATATGTATATATATGTATATGTATAAATACACATACGTACATAAAATATAATATATAATATATAATACAAATATATATAAGTATATATTAGTAGGGGTGGGGGCTGGAGCTGGGGGGTGGGGGGTGGGGGGGGGGGGGGGTGGACAATGGCCCCCCTTGGCTCCGCTCCTGGAAATAACGTCCAATGGTTTGTATTTTGGTTTCTTGTTCTCAAGAAAATAAAGCATACATTACGCTTTTTCCTTTTTGAAAATAAACGTGATGTCTGTTATTTTTGTCTTGTGACATAACACTCTACGCCTGTCTGATTCAATCCCCATTGGATTATGAAATAACTTTTAAGTCCAGAAACCTACATTGGGACACCAAACGATATCTAATTCGAAGTTACATGGCGTAGGATATACACGTTTAGCATACTTGTTACTTTCTTTATTGCTTTTGTTTTTATTCATTCGAGTCTATTTATGTGTTTTATAGGTTTAGGATTGAGTTTGGCAAAATATCATAAAAGGAGCAAAATATTGCCAACTTTTGGGATTTACAGATGAAGTATGAAGGAAGAATTCAAAGATTTGTTGTATACCACCGAAAGTCAAGGATTGTCTAGGTTTTAATGCAAAAAGCAGAAGGCGCGCAAAGCTGGAAAGCTACTGCTTCACAGACGCAATAGGTGCCACTCTGTTGATTTAACTAGAATTCACAATTTTGACTAGAATTTTATCCAACACCCCATCAACTCTTCAAAGGCCTTCTTATGCACAAAATTAAACTCTAAAATACCTATATAAAGCTCCCAAAAGCCTCATAATTCAAAGGAACCACTCTCTTGTTCTTAGATTAGGGTTTGATGTTTTCTTTAGATTAGATTTACTTTCGTGGTAATTACTTTGATGTATTTCATGATGATACATGTGAATTTGATGGTGTTCTTATTAGAAATGGAAAACGTTATTTTATCACATTCATAGATGTCTACGTTGATTATATATACTTTTGTATATCTTTATGAAAAATAAAAAATTGCAGCTTTTGACATGTTCAAATTTGAATAGAATTGAAAATCAATTTGATAGAAAAAATAAGAGATTACGAAGTGATAGAGGGCGTTGAATATGAATCTACTATCCTAAGTCACATAGAGCAAATGCGTGTGCGAGGGCTGGAGCGAGAGCGTGTGCGCCAGTGCGCCAAATTTAAAATTTTGAAAATTTGAGTGCGCTTAATGCGTTTATTAAAAATAATTGAAAATATATATTTATATGAATATAAATGATAAAAGTAGTTAATAAGTAATTATAATGAATTAAATCAAACATATATAATTCATCATTGTCGCTACCAACATTGTGAGTGTTTAAACGACTAATAGTTCAATCTTTTGTTTCTATAATTTTCTTTGATTTTAAGCAATTATTCATTTTGCAAACTTGGTTTTGTTCACTCTTATTCCAGTTCTCGACTTTTTGCAATTATTTCATTCTCTAGTTTTATTTTGTCAAATTATTCCTTCAATCTAGTCGAAGGATAAGGCACTAGACGCATGGAGTAGATTAGATGTGGAACAAATTGTAGAATTGGATGTGTGTAAAATAATAATTCTCATTACAATAACTAAGATTTTTTAGTGCGAGAACTAAGGATTCTTAAATCGTCTTAGTTCGGAGCACAGGCACTCAAGTCGCTAGAGCACGACTAGTGCGCAGTGCGTTGACAAGTGGGGGAGGATTATGTGATTTAGCTACTATCTTCAAAAAGTTTTATGAGTCGAGTGAGATTATTCATGAAAAACTGCACTTTATTCTCCTGCATGGATTGTAAAGCTGAACGAAATATAGAATAATTACCAAAGCTACTGTAGCTAATTTACTTAAATATGGTGTTGCTTCTTATTGGTGGGGAAAAATATTGTTAATAGTAAGACACAACAAAGTTCCAAAATCAAAAAGTAATATTTCTCCTTATGAAAAGTTTAAAAATAGAACACCAAATCTCAATTATTTTAAGACTTGGGGTTGTTTGACTTATTTTCGAATTCCTGATCCTATAAGAAGAAACCTGCTAATAGAGCTTATGAATGTGTTATAATGGTTATGCTATAAATAGTAAGCTTATAGATTTTATGACTCAAATGATCATGTGATTATTGAGTCAAATGATTCTGATTTTTACGAACATAAATTTTACTTTTATATTGAAAAAGAGTAGGAGCTCGACTTCTAAGTTTACTCCTATAGAAAGGATCCAAGGATTGATGAATCAATTAAGGAAGTTGACCTTGAAAATAGTAGAAATCAAACAACTCATACCAATTAGAACTATGGTTCTAATTTTTATGAAAAATTTAGAAAATGGTCCAGATACAAGAGAAGAAGTTTTATCTTTTTTAGATGCAAGTTTTTAACAAGAAGCTATTGATGATAAATGAATTTACTTGAGCCGAATAGACCTTGGCACTTAGTTGATTTAGCTCCAAGTTACAAAGCTATTGTAAATGGGTCCTCAAGAAGAAATAAAAAGTGGATGGGAGTATTGAAAAAATATAAAGCTCGTTTTATTGCAAAGTGATATAAACAAAAAGAAAACATTGATTTCTTTGACAAATTATCACAAGTTAGTAAAATTAGTTTGTTTCGTATTTTGATTTCTTGCTGCCATACATGATCTGATTGTGCATCAAATTGATGTTAAAATTGCTTTTTTAAATAGTGAATTAGAAGAATAGATTTATATGGAACAAACCCAAAGGTTTTGTTGTTCATGGTCAAGAATACAAATTGTGTAAATTAGACAAATCTCTTTATGATTTGAAACAAGTACCTAACTGATGATATGAAAATTTTGACCATCTTGTTATTTCTCAATGTTCCAAAGTAAATGAAAGTGATAAATGCATTTATTATAAATCAGAAAAATAATATATGAATTATTATTTGTCTATGTGGATGACTTGCTTATTTTTTGTTCTAATATTCCATGTCTTAATAATGTAAAAGCTATTTTATGTGCTAAATTTGACATGAAAGATTTAGGAGAAGAGAATATGATTTTTGCCATTAAGATCACTAGGTCTAAGGCATTTCTTTGGATCAATCTTCACACATAGAAAAGATTCTAAAAAATATAACTTTTTCGATCAACGAAAATTTTTTATTGAAAGAATGCGGGGTATAAGAAATATTCTGAGATCAGTTCATAAAGTACAACAAACGGGGAAATTGGACCACTCAGCAAATGACTAACTAAAAGATGGTAAACTGGATTCAATCCAACTCCAAACTTGAATTTTTATTACTTCGACAATATCCTAAACTTGAGGTCGATTTCTTTGAAAGAAAGCAAAATTTTAAAGAAGTATTATTACTTTGATTGTAATTATGTATGCACACCTTATGATTCTAGAGTAAAACTGTCAAAAATGTGGGTGATATTGTTAAACAATCTTATTATGAAAGTATTATTGTTAGTTTACTTTATGCTACAGATTGTACTAGACCGGATATTACATGTGTAGTAGGATTGTTATGTAAATAAATTTACTAGTAGACCTAGTATGGAACATTAACATGCTACCGGAAGAGTTATAAGATATCTTAAAAGAACTATGAATCTTGGATTACACTATACAGGGATTTCAGCTGTACTTGGAGGGTACAAAGGTGCTTACTAGAACACCCTATAAGATGATTCTAAGAAAACTAGTGGCTATGTTTTTAGCATTATCAATGGAGCTTTTTCTTGAAAATCAAGAAACAAACTATTTAGGCACAATTAACCATGGAATCAGACATGACTGAATTAACTGTGGCTAGTGAGAAAGCACCATGCTTAAGAAGTTTACTTTCTGATACCCCTTCATGGGAGAGACCAATTCCACCTATATTGTTCATTGTGATAATACAACATCTATTGAAAAGATTCGGAACCATTACTATAAAGGAAAAAGGCTGAGAATACGTCATAAACATAGTATCGTTAGTCAGTTTATCTCTACTGGAGCTATGAGAGTGGATCATCTTTATTCTGATGATGCGGTTGGTTCTCTGATGAAAGGACTAGCTAGAGAGAATGTTTATAAAACCTCCTAAGAAATGGGACTAAAGCCTATAGAATGATAAATCACTCATGATAGAAACCCCAACGTAGATATTGGAGATCCTAAGAAGTACATTCAATGCGTAATAACAAATCATGAAGCGAAGTGAGATGAATCATGTTATAATTATGAGTTCAATTTTAAGAACGCTTTTGAAACATGAGTCATGTAGTGAATAAACGTTGAGTTACTTATAAAGTTTTAATGAATTCTAATTCTATATTGAGTAGGGTACCCAACAACACGAGTTCTTTTAATTGATTTGCCTACATGTATGTGAAAATTGGGCCGCTTTTTATGAAAATTATTGGCAAATTTTCTAGAGCATTTTCTACACTGAGGTACACGTGCATGGTCGTAAAGCACGGGCGTTCAATCTTCACCTTGACAGGTTTGTGTCTGTGATATTGTTAGAGGTAGAGTTCAAAAACTACAACTTACTCTAGTATAATCTAAATCATCAATACTATGTAAAGGTTCAAGTTGATTAGCGCATTTATTTATGCACAAACTTGTATATAACTCAAGGAAAAAAAATATTAAAATATTCAAGTGGCGGATTGTTGAAACATTTGAATATTTTGAAAAATACTATTGACTTGGCTAGAATACTGCTTGGATAATCTTTGATATGGCCGCGAAAAAGTCTTAAAGAGAGCTACATAGGCCACTACTCAATCTAAGCCTTTTGATAACTACTTTCTAATTTTTGGCTTAGTACATCAAAAGGTTATTATTTCACATGGTTAATTGACTAAGGTTATTATTTTTTCCTGTCAAAGTCAATGTGTACTCCTCTGAAAAGTTACTATATATTTATCTCTTTTATATATATATATATATATATATATATTAATGTAAGCCTGGAATTTCTCAACTTTCATTTTCCTTATGATTTTTCTGAATCTTTTGTATGTTACAGACTCATTCCTATTTTTGATTTTTTATCTTGATTTCTTTGTATTTAACTTACATTATATCTTTTGTCTTCTCCGGTTAGTTATTTTTACATTTTCTTTATATTTCAATTTCTATTTCAACTTTTATTATATTTATTGATTTTATAATTAATATTTCTTATCCTGCTCTTTCAATTTTTATTTCTATTGTCCATTGACATGCCATATTGTCATGTCGGTAGGATACCAAAGAGGAAACCACTTGTGGTGAAGCTTTTACTAGTGAAACTTGTGGCGGGATAGGAAAGAGGAACATGTGGGTATTAAAGAAAAAGGGGTTAAAGAAGAGAACTTTGTCAAGGGGAGAAGAGAGGAAAGAGAGTAGTCAGTAGATATTGAAGGTTTTAGAGTCTGCGAGTCGTTTCAGTAGTGTTTTTAGAACGGGATCGGACACTGAACTGGTAACATTATTGGTTCAAGGTTCAACCGGTTTAACTGCTGGTTCAAACCGGTGAGGGTATATATCAAGAAATGAGTGAATTGCCAAACTAACACTCTTGTGAAAAATAATTCCCAAAATAACACTCTTGAAAAAGTAATTACCAAAATAACACTTAAAACAAGATATTCTCCATTTTAACCTTTCTCCAATACCTCTAAATTATAATTCATGTATTAATTAATATTTTTCTGTAAATAAATAACAAATTCTATATAAAAAACTGAATCAAATCTAAATATAAAAAAATAGAATCATCTTCCTCGCCCAACATCTTCCGCGCCCCCGCCCCCACCTTCCTCATTCGTCGGAGGCGGCGATTCATTTGCTGATTACGGAAACTATCTTCAACTCCGATCAATGCAAATGTATTCACAAAACCAGAAAATGAACCCTAATTTTCACCACCAATCATCATCACTCGTCAAATTTCTCAATTTGATTCCCAGTCACAAAACAATTCCGTCTTTTCAAATTGGTTCCCGAAACAACAGACGTTCACTTTTCAGTTTTCTCTTTTTACTTTGATTAGTTAAAAAAAATAAAAATAAAAGTCCCTGCTGTTTTCGTTCTTCAATCTGTAGAAGTTATGGTGACGGACAATCTCCAACTTCACCTCCAAACGCATCGTCGACAGCCCTCAATCGTGGCGGCGGAATCTCCGCTCACCCGTGGCCTCAATCGTCCGCGGTGATTCGGAATAGAATCATAGATCCATTTGATAGAATAACTTGGTGTTGTTGTACATGGAGTTGGTCTCTGGGTGCTGGGGAGTGGGGGTGGGTTGCTCGAAGAAGATGAGTATCTTTTTTTTTTCTTTTTCTTTTTAATCATTATTTAATTGAATAGAAAACTTAAAAAATTTCGTATCTTTTCTTTTTTGAATTACAGAAGCTGTAAGTATGTGTATATGTATTACATGTAATTTAGAGTTATTTTGGACATTATTTTACAAAAGACAAAGGGTAAAATGGAGAATATCTTGTTTTAAGTGTTATTTTGGGAATTACTTTTTCAAGAATGTTATTTTGGGAATTATTTTTCACAAGAGTATTAGTTTGGCAATTCACTCAGTGAATTGTCAAATTAACACTCTTAGAAAAAATAATTGCCAAACTAACGCTATTGAAAAAGTAAATCCCAAAATAACACTCTTAAACAACAAATTCCAATTATAACCTTTATCTTTTGTCAAATAATTAACAAAATTATATTAAAGTGTAGTTAGTGTGTATATACAAAAATCTTTGAAGTTTATAACAAAAAAAAAAAATCACTAGAAATATTATATAAGTTTTAAAAATGTATTAATTCCATGTTCAATAAAATCTCAAATACTCTAATTCATTATCAAATTTAAAAGGAAAATTTGATCACAACTTCAGCAGCATATTCTTGAAACTTATATTTTCTTTGGAAACTTTATAAATCCTATTTTCTTTTTTTAACTAAGCAATAAAATTTGCACCAAAAGTAAACTAAGCTATAAAACTAAATTAAAGCACGTGTTTTAGATTTTCGAAAGAGCACATTTTATTTTATTTTAAAACTAGCGCATATTTACTTGTGTAATAAAGTTAAATAAAATTTAATCTAAAAGAAAGTTATTGAAGAAAATGAAATTTATATAAATTAAAAATAAAATAAAAACAAATTACTCATCTGCCTCACAAACCCACCCCCGCCAGCCCCACCCCACCCCTCCCCGGCCTACACAACCACCCCACAACGATCTCCACCGGTGGAGAAAGACCCTCAGTAAACAATCTAATGGACTCGCACTTGTCATCGAGATCTTGTTCGCCGGGTACCACGACTCGTAAAGCTTAGAACTTTTAAATCCATGGCAGGGGTTTGGGGGTAGGCGGCGGCGAGAGGGGGGTGGGCGGGGGTGGAGTGATACTTGAGGAAGACAAGTTATTGAAAAAAAAAAATTACGTTTATCAAACCTAATTAATATTTTTCATAATTTTTTATATATATTTACAGTAAATGTTTTTTACATGCCGGTGAATTTTGAATTATTTTGCTAATTATGAGACAAAAAGGAAAAGGGTAGAATAATAATATTTTGTTAAAGAATGTTATTTTGGGAATTATTTTTTTAAGAGTGTTAGTTTGACAATTATTTTTTTCGAGAGTGTTAGTTTGGCAATTCACTCTGGAATATGGCATGTCAATGGGTAATAGAAAACAAAAATTGAACGAGCATGAAGAGAAATATAAATTTAAAATGTGATAATGAAGCGCCCCTGAAATTTGGAAGCAAATAAAAGTATTTTCAAATTTTTATTTTAGTCCTTAAACTTTTTGAAAATACAATTTTGACCCCAAAAGATTTGAAAAGTTACAATTTAGTCCTACTCCTTTTGAAAAATTTATGATTGACCACATATATTTTATTTAAGACCAAATGAGTTATCAAAACTTTCAAATTGGTCCCTTTTAGTTTTAAAATATCCAAACATTCATTGACAATGGTAAATCTTGGCATATTTACATTTACATTTGAGAAAAGGTAACTTTGCTTTGTCTTTTATGCTAGATATTTCTAATATTTTATTCATATAAAATTCTATCAGATAAGGTATGGAAACATCTTCATTATTATGGTGGCCTAGCTTGGATTAAAATATAAATGAGTAGGGTATGATAATTAATCCTTGTCTCCCAATTTTCACCTATAGAAGGGAAGCTCTCTTCAACATTTTTCACACACCTCTCGTCTCCGAATCTTCTCTTCTTTTCTTCTGGTAAGTTCTTCCTCTTGATTTTTAGATTTCTATAAAAATTGTTTCAGTCCTTTAAACCTTCTTTATAGTCCTTAAAAATCCTCAAAACCGAGTTTGGTCAAAACTGCCAGTTTTCGTACAGCAACTTTAGAAGTCCGAAAACCATATCAAAACTTCGAATATTTCTCTGAAAGTTTTACCACATACTGGTTATTGTGTAAGATAACTTTCATGTTCAGCAACCTTCTTCAACAAAAGTCGTTTGAGGGGTCTAAAGAAGAGAGATACGTACCCCTGTCCAGAAAATCCGAAAATAGCTCATAGCTTTCATGATTTATTTAAAATACCAAACCTTGTTCTCTTGATCTGATTTTGAAACTAAATACTCTCCATAATGTTGAAGATTGAACCCCTCAACCAATTGCAGATTATTATGTCGTTTGAAAGTCCGATTAAAGGTGAATCCGAGACTGCTACAGGTTTTAACATCAGATTTGCATTAACCTTTTGTTTAACTAAATTATGTTGCTAAAGCTATCTAAATCATGAAATTTGATTATTAATACGGACTCATTACACACTCATAATGATGTTGGATCAGTTGATCTTAATTTAGAATTGTGTTTAATATTTTTCATTGATTTTACAACATTTAGAATGACGTGTAGTTTATTTTACGGTTGATCTTTCACTTTCTTTAACTTTACGTGAAGTATTGTATTTATCTTATGATCTAGCCATCTAATCTAGTTTATCACAATAATAAGTATTCTAGAAATGTTAATTTTAATTAGATCTACATGTTTACAATTTATTTTAATTGTTATTAGTGATATATGCAATATTGTGTAATTTTATACTAATAACTAGAAGAAAAATAGTTTTTACCAAAGTTATATATATGACATGATTTTATTCAAGGACTTACTGAGTATTTGTTCAATGTTAAGATCATGGAAAAATTTTTGATTTGAGATTATTATGTAATAAGTAATTTATTAGAATTTGGTTAAGAAAAATTGTTTTAAAAAGGTAAATATGCATTGAAAATATATATGTTTGTTAATATGGAATATGTAATTAATAAATTAGAAATGGAGACTTTAATAATAATTTTTTAAATTGATTTAGTCTTCAAACCGTTACTTTGAAATGGTAAATCTCATTATTTATATTTTACGCCATAGTTAAAGATAAAATAGGTAAATTTGGAATTTATCCCAAATTTACAATAATTAGATATTTAATTGAACTTATTTAAATATGATAAATATTGAAAGCATATATTTATTGTTGTAAATTTATGAACAAACAATCGATTACATCTTTTTGATTTATCTAAGGTTCTGCAATTATCGACGTTAATCAAGAATTTTCCATACGGTAAAATGTGAGGTTTGATTTCGGATTTGTTCAAAACCCTGTTTGGCATCCGGCCATGAGAAACTTGGACATAACAATTGTGATTCTTTGTTTCGAATCACGAGCAACATTCTATCACCATTTTAATGCCTTTATATTGATAATCGTTAATTATTACATAGTCAGTTTTCTTGCCTATTGTTAAATCAAATCTCATTTAATTCATAATAGGAAATTTTCTTCATAATCATAATTATCCTGGTATCATTATCACCCTATCAATTCTTGAATTGTGCAACGAGCAACGAACTATGTTCGGCCTATGTAGCTCAAAAACGAGCAACAGATATTGTCCAGCTTTCTAGCTCATCTGATAATTTTGTTTCACCAATTGGGACGCCTTTCGGAAGTTGGGCCCAGGGATTGAGAAGATTTACTGCTGGGCAGCAGAGGGCTGTTAGTTTAAGTATTTTAACTTGATACCCATTCTGTCTAAGCGCCGCTTGCAGTCAGGAGTTGGCTGTGACCCGCGTGTTAGACTGGCATGTACTCGAGCATGTCTTCTGTTCTGTTGCGAGGTCGCTCCTCGTAGGGAGGTATACGGTTGAATTTCAGAAGTTAAGGTTGGATCTGTTATATGTAATTACACAAGTTCATTTTCTCGTTCTTCTGAATATTTCAGAATTATCGTTAAAACCGATAATTTCAGTTCAATGATGCAGATGTAACTATTCTGGTCATTCTTGTTTGTTTTGCTCTGATTTACTGTTTGATTATTGTCATGTTCTAAGAATCTCATTAAGTCATTAAAGACTTACTCTTCTTTTGTTCTATATATCCCTTTCTCAGAACAAAGATTGGTATAGCAGCATGGATGGAACGAAAGATTGACAAGTCCGCATTTTGGAATTTTTGCAAAATTGTTAAGTGTTTGATTTTGTATTTACATCATTTTGAAATTGTAAAATTTATTTGTATTCCAAAGACTTCCGTTGTATTTAAAGTAAATATATTCTATAATGCTATGGTTTTGATCCTGGTCAGTGAGACCCCTTCCTATGAGCTACAGTTCGATTTGAGTTGAGTTTGTTAGGTGACCAACACCGGACCAACTCGGATCGGATTGTGACTCGTAGGGCGCGGTCCTCACAGATAACTATAACAAGAATAGAAATAGAGAGAAAAATGCAAAACGAATGAACTTGATTAGATAATTAATATAAAATTGATATTAAATCTTATTTAACAAACACTGTTCCGAATTTTCAAGAGTACATAATGATATAAGATAGAGTAAATCAGAAAATCTTAATTTTCAGACAGTGGAATGTGTATGCGATGCATATCATATCAAGTAAAAGTGAACTAATAATAGAACTTTGATCTCAACGGGACAGACTTGTTATCCTTAATTTGAGTAATTCCATTTGGCCCAGTGATGATCTTTCTCTTCAAGAAATTGGAGTACCATTGAGAAGAAAGCTTCGGTTGTCTTTTCAAATCTTTGTCGTTTAAATCGACATAGTATAGACCGTAACCACTTGCCCAGCCACTCAATAACTCCAGACAATCTAAGAACGACCATACGAAGTAACCTTTCACATTTGATCCGTTCCTGCAATGGATAAGATTATTATTAGTTTGAGAAAGATGTATTTGCAGAAGTAATTAGATATATAGCAAAATGTTTCAAGGAACACAAGTTAAGGTCACTCAGTGAAAGTTAAATACAGCTTACGTCATAGCATCAAGCGTGCTTCCTATGTAAGCTTGTATATATTCCACTCGAAATGGGTCGTTGAGAGTACCACCACGCGTTGCCATCTGACCTGTTGATTTGAAACCATGCTGAGCTCTCTCACGTTTCATATATGTCAATGAGAGTGAATCACTTGATTTATATAAGTACGAGTAAGCATATATAGTCCAGTGTACATAGTAGAAAATGTTCGACTAGAACACAGACACACTTGAGCTTGATTACCAAGCTTGACAAGTTTGTCTGTGCATATGGAGAGGGAGAGGGAGAGGGAGAGGGAGAGAGAGAGAGCGAGAGAGAGAGAGGGTACCATTTTCATGGATATAGATTGGTGGATTTCCATAAACTTGTTTTAGATACTCAAGCAGTCGCTGAAGACCCCAAGGCATCACAGGAAGCTGAGAAGAAGAAAACATATCAGAGCACGGAATCGGGGATCAATGCTGTGAAATGGTATGTTAGATCTTCACCTGATCTAGTGGTGCCTCACCATGCTCAACTACAAGAATACAAAGAATGATGATGAGTGGATGAAGAAAACTTAATAGTTACGGTCAGAGATTCTGTGTGCAAAGTAGACAAAATAATGTGACGGAACAAAATTATCTAAAGGTTTCAACACGAAGGATAAGAGATCTTCAAGCAATGAGGAGCATGATTCTATGTGCAAAGTAGACCAAATAAGCCTAATCAACTTGAGTTGGCTGAAACAAGACCATTTTCTGAGCAATCTGTATATTTTATTAAAGCTTTGTGGTCATACATATTAACTCTACAGCCATATCAGCATTGAAGCCCATGAGATCTGTTTTGGGGCTGGGATTATCCTTGATAGATACTGTCATGTAGTGGTTCAATCCTATGAAGTCCACCGATCCCTTTATTTGCTCCGATTCTTCTTTGGTAAAGACAGGAATTCTTCCCTGCACACGCGTCTTTATAATATCTGGATAATCTCCGAAGATCAGTGGGTCGAGTACCCTGCAGTAGATCACTACCCCGTAAATTGCCACTTACATAAGATGTTACGGATTTTAAAATACTCCAACATAAGAACATACCATTTGGTATTACATTTACTTAAACTAACATTAAACTCACTCACTAGATCGATTTGGTGTCCAACTTACCAGCCAATGTAAAATTCATTAGCTCGTTTAGTTGCTATGACATCCTCCGTGGAGTTTGTGAAGGGAACTAAAGCGTAAGACAAGATGTTAAGTCCCAAGTACCCTTTTTGAGTAGCCTGCAATTGGATATCATTATTTCCATAATGGAGATGCTATTAGAAATGCATGAATAGATAGCACACCTACTCATGCACACACGCACATATATGTATATATGAACTTTTAACAGAGGGATCGGATTTATTGATAAGCTGAATATGATGACAACAAAAGATATTGTAAAGATTGTGCAGATCATGAAAAACTGAGAACAAGACAGAGCATTTTTATTGAACAAGTGAACTGAGTAAATTACATCCAACTTTGAATTGCAAATGCGCTTACCCGCATTTATTTATACTTAAGCTACATAGACGGAAAACTCATCTTCCCGAGCTAACTAACTGTTTTAACTAACTTCTGAATAAGCTAAATAACTTAACTAACATTTGAACAATTAATAGCGAAATGTATCTTGAGAGATATATACCTTGTACTTTTCCTTATATAGTTTTGCAGCAGCTGAATGTGCTAGCAGCATATGATGCACCACTCTGTATGGTTCAGTGGAGGAGTCACCGCTATCACATATAGTACGGTCCGAACAGCGTCCTGGGGCAAACAAGCCATCATTATAACCCCCTAGGGCCTGTACATTCGCCTCGTTGATACTAGTCCAGTGCGAAACCCTATCACCAAACTCACTAAAGCAGACATCAGCAAACTCGACGAAGTCCTTCCTGCAGCGACAAAATTTGTAAATTCTTTATCCAAAAGTTCTACTTGTCCCATGTATGTCAATGATGGCGTAAGCACTAAAAACATACACAACTTTCCGACTTAGCCATCCTCCATACTCATCTTGAAGTGCTTGAGGCATATCAACATGAAGTAATGTAATATGTGGCTGGATTCCTGCACGATTAAAAAACCGTGAACATGATTTTGCGACAGTAATCTTTTCTAACTTGCAAGTCACAAAAGCAAAGATAAGTTTGTAAGAAATGCGTTTTCACCATGCTTTAGAAGTTCATTGATCAGATTGTTATAAAACTGTAAGCCCTTTGCATTGGTAGGTCCTCTTCCATCTGTAGATACACCAGACACATCAGGTGATTAAAAAAGAAGTGATAATTTGTACCGATTTCTTAATCCTTTAGCATGATGCTGGTTAACATACTGGGAATAAGTCTTGACCAAGATAAAGTTAGTCTGAAGGCCTCCAAACCAGTGTCTGCCATTAATCCAATGTCGTCCTGAAGAGATTACGAATATTTATAAATATATCCTTCATACCGCGCGATCACAGTTGAAAATTGTCAGATGAAGTGGAATTTAACTAGTTTAATAAAAAGAAACGAATAAGAACTCTCTTGAGATGCTATTCGGAAAATTTAACAGCCAACAATATTAGAATATAGCTCTTCTAATCAAACTTTAGCATATTGCCGATCCACCAACCCCAGGTGTGCTTGGCCTACCTCATCCATAAAACAAAATAAGCCGTATCTTTAGTTCATTTTCCAGCACGAGTGTACCAAGCAGACAAAAAGAAAATATGTAAGGAAGTTAAATGACAAATATCTTTATGCTTTTAGGTGTATACGGACCTTATATTTGTTATAGCCATCACACGCAACATCTCCTTTGGCTCCATAAGTATGACCTGAAATTTTGATGAAAAAGGTGTATTCTTTATCACTGAGTAACGACTTCTTCTACCAGCTCTCTATTGAATGCCGTTCTCACTAAAAGCTCAAGCTTGTAGAGAGGATTGACATTTTTATATTTATGTATATAATCTTATAACACGCCCCCTCACGTGCAGGCCGTATAGGCCGTAAATCTTTTTCTTACGCCTGACACGTGCTATTTTTTGTTAAGTGGGTGGCGGTGGGATCCAGGACCTCCTCTTTTCCTGAGCTCTGATATCATATTGAATGCCGTTCTCACTAAAAGTTCAAGCTTGTAGAGAGGATTGACATTTTTATATTTATTTATATAATCTTACACTCTCTAGTACACACCATAAGCCAACCAAAAAGCTGTATTGTCTCGTAACGTGAGAATGAAAAAAAAAAAAAGACATTACGTACTTAAGACGAGGTAATAGCTTCCTATTTTCTTCAATTCTTGCCTAGTGACAGGAAGGATATACGAGAGAATATATTGAATTTTAACTGTACATAACTGAACACAACATTTGCTTTGTGTACTTTGTATGGATAGTCTGCATGAAATGGTACACGCATATCTAACTTAAAAGTTTTAACGGATAGCCGTAATTCTCCTTAAAGAACTTATATGAGTGTATGTAAGCAATAGGACATGCAATCGTTACCATAATGGCGCCATTGTGGCACAAATATTTGAGAATTTCTGAATCAACATATAATTTTCTTTTCTACACTACAAATCCATCGATAGAACATAGAAAAGCTAGAAAGTAATTATAGGGAATAGACAGACCAGAATGAGCATAGGTGTCCCAAATGCTAGGAGTCCTTCCGTCCTCGGATGCAGCTCCCTCGTACTTTTACAACATGCACAAGACATTATCACTTCAACATATTCCCAAATGGAATTTTAAGATTATGAAGATTCGACGCAAAATAGAGAAAATTTCCTACACTTATTAGTTATTTCTTGCCTCGTGCATCCAGACAGTGTGATCACAAAAAATAGCCCCAAAATTAAGTTAAATGAGAGTAACTGAGTTTATAGAAAAAAGTAATATTTTCATTTGACAGGAGGCATTTTAAATGAAGTCTAAAAACTATCCATAAGGGTTTAGGCTCAGAGTGAACAATATTATGCCATCGTAGAGATAATATTTCTAACATTTAGTATCATTATTAGTAGTCTAGTCCTTTTGGGTTTCAGTGTGAACAAGAAAGGATGTCTGAGATCTCGGCTTAAAGAGAGGCCCATAGGTGGTTTTATCTCAGATCGAGAGGAGGCTTCATGATTATTTGTTCGAGGGAATAACTGTTAACAAATAATTTTTGAAGAACGAACGAAAATGTGATGAATCCCCAGTCATGTGAGACACATATGGGAAGTTTAATGGTCTTTCGGTGGAAGGGAGGATTGTTGAGACGAACGACAGTCCCACATCGAAATATAACGGAGAGCAATTGTGTTTATAAGAATAAGTAATACTTTTACCTAGTTTCATGAAAAAGACTACCTCTAGGGATGTCTTAAAACTAGAGTTTTTCTTCAATTTTCTTATGAGTGCAAGTAATTACATATAAATGGCTAGCTATAATAAAAATGTAATTCTAATTAGAGTTAATTTAGGTTTTTTGCTTTCTTGGCTGACTAGGTCCCTGTAGTTACTAAGTTATTCAAACTCCAACCACAACTATCTCTACTTGTAGATTAAATACATATGTAATCATCTTTTCGACTTCTCAAAAAGAAAACCCATAAATAACAACCTCGTCAATCCTCGAACTCGTCAAGTTCCAAGGGCAATTGAAACTATGCATAGCTTCAACTTCTCTAGAGTCATAACTCTAGTCAACATATCAACAAGCTTCCACTTGCTCATGGTCATATACAATTCCCTCCGTGAACCCTCGAGCCAATATTACGGCTCCATTTATCTTCCAAGCACTACACCCAAAGGATAAATAATAGCCTTCACCATCTAACCATCCTACATACCTCAAGTTTCTCTTCAAATCAGGAATATGTCTCACTCCATGCAACAATTCATTTGGTGTTCTAATTCTAACATCTCTATTTTCAACGATTTGCAAAGTTTCAGCATTATCAAGATAGACCTTACCAAATCCAACTAACGTTACGCTCATACTAAAACCCTTGATTCCAATACATTGCACAAGCTAAAGATTAATGCATGCATTACTAACCTCCACTGGAATGTGCTACTAATACATGGTATTAGGAACAAACTCTCACTTACAAAAAGGAACTTCAATGATGTCCCCTTCTATATATTTACTATTGCTGTATTTTCTGCCAGAACACTTAGCTTTGGTACCATCTAATAAGCTAGTTTGGGAAAGTACAAAATTTAGAAATTTTTTAACACGATCCACAATTTGGCCATTTGGATTACCCTTTTTTACCCAACTTATCATATTTAGAAGCGAATTTCGTTCCTACAAATTCGTTTCTGTAATTATATGAATTTAAGGAGGAAAACCATTCCAAAATTCAACTTTTACGAAATGATAGTCCCTCGTTCTTGTAAGTTACAGATATTTTATTCCTGAACTTAGCCGCCAAATACCTTCGGCTAGTATTTTATTTTTGGCTTTTCTGCACCAAAACTTATAGCAGAATTTTTTTTTTCTTCCCACTTGATTTTTTTATTAATAAAAACCCACCTTCCCATTCATTTTTACTATCTGTTCTTCTTTCTTCTTCTCTCTCTCAGTCCCATTTATTTTAATCTTACACTTTAATTTTTATAATCTTTTACTTCTCTTAAATCACTTTATTGATTTAATTACACATATGCTTATATTCATTTTAAAATATTTATTTATTCTTAATGTTATTATAATTAAATTTAGTTTAGTTCTTGATATTATATTATTGTCATTCTTGTTTATATGATTACATTTTACTAGTTTAACAATTTGATATTCTTAGGTTTTTTTAATGTTAATAAATTTATATATGTAACTTTTGCTTTATAATGTTTTTACTATTTAATAAGTTAATTTATATATGAGTTTATATAAAATGGCAATTTTTAGCTAGCCACTTATTTTGTTTTGAGAAAATCAAGAAAAGTTTATGAACGAATATTAGGATAATAGATGCGATATGTTCCTAGAAGTTTTACTTAAAATAAAATAAATTCGGAACGGTACCAGTTCCAAAAATTGGAACAAAAGAGTATTGCATTCCTAAATATTCCTTTAATGGATGAGACTTTTAGGAACGGACTCAAGTATCGTCTGTCCCATTAGCCTTTCAGGAACGAACTTTTAGGAACGTGTTTGCGTTCTTGATTCGCTTTCTTATTGTAGTTATTAGTGAATATGTACATAAAGTCATGTATTCAAATCTTTTGTAGTTTTGTTTTTTTATAAATCAATGATTACTTTATTTTTTACAACTTATCATATACAATTAAAATTAAATTGTAATAATTTTTTATATGTCTAATAAATTTCATTTTGACCCTAAAAATTCAAAATTGGGCACTATCTCCTCTAATTAAAAAAATGTGTCATAGTAAAAATACCCTCAAGATTTTGTGAAAAATATTACTGGGGGACAAACTTATTTTGAAATTTTAAGTGGCAAAGTTCTATTATTCCTTTTCTAATGTGTTCTTAATTATGTAATTTACATAAAAGTGTTTCAATAAGTTACTTACATTCGGTAAAACGGCTACTCTCTTTAAATAGTAATTGAGATATTTATATTAGTTTAGGAATTTTCAGGGTTTAGCTAGTTGTTTTATTCCATTCGTTCATGTGTAAATAGATGATAGGATATATGGACAATTGATTCATTCAATTCACGTATTTTGATATTCAAATAAAGATTTCATAGTTCTTTACATATGCATGCATGTGTGCATATATATATGTGAATATTGTATACGTACATATGTTGTATATACGTACTAGGAAGAAGAAGAAAAGTGAAGTAATGAATTACCTGATAAGCAGTGGTTCCAGAACCAAAAACGAAGTCTGCCGGAAAATCTGCTCTACTGACGCCGACAACCACCGCGTTCGGCGAACGCAGCAGTACCAAAAATAGTAATATTTGAGATATGAAGTATTTAGTGAGCTGTTTCATTATTGTATTGAGAGACTTTCACAACAATAATTATCCCGTATTATTATTTCTATGCTATCATCCGCTGATCCGTTTTATACATGATAATATGGCAGCTTAGGACAAATATTAACAAACGAGTGGTACTAAGAGGAAGTGGTAGCAAAATGGAAAGTAATTACACATCACTTGCACGTGACACTATTCACATTAATCACATGCTTACATATATATGTAAATGGGATCAAGAGTCATTTTTAATGTTTAAACCAAGTCCATTAGAGTTCTACAGATGAGGCAGGGGAATAAGGGTCAATTCAGACTGATTATACCCGCTCAATCTAACAAATCAAAACACAGGACAGATTGCTAAGCACTTAGCCAACAATCTCACCTAACAGTTGATATTTTTTGATATGATCTCAAAAACAATTTCTTTTAGTCTAAAGGGGCCATTCGATCTGTTGGACCACATTTTCAATTGATATTCATTTCCAATGGTTCCTTTTGCTGGTTCGTGTTTTCAGGAAAAATAAAGCACAAATAAACATATTCTAAAGAATTGTCCGTGCCGTTCAGCAATCGAATTGTATAACAAACGTCTAATTTGTAGAAGCTTAAGCTCTCTATGTTGGAACACAAATGGAAAACATTTATAAAGAAGACAATCATCATTGTTCTGCCTCGTCTTTAATCGTCAAAAATATTTGAACATATTTTGTGAAGTGAATTACAATGTGTTAGTAAATCTTAAATTGGTTCACATGCGAATATACTCCATTTGGTAAAGTTTAGATGTTACAATCAAGGGTTGTGATGGGCGTATAAAAATAGTGACTTAGTTACATTTATATGATAGTCATTAGTGATGGGAGATGATATATACAGAGCAAAATCCCTTAATACAGAGAACATTTTCATTATTTACTATATATTTTGCTCCTTTCAAATTAATATTGTATATTTGTTTTCCTTTTCTGTTACATGAAAATGATTAACATAAATTTTACAAACTTAATTAAAACAATCTTCTTTCCTCTTAGTGATATGGAAATTAATTAAATTAGAAGAAAATCCAGGAGAATGTTTGTAGTCACTTTCCTTGTGCATGATTTGTTATTCGGAATAATTTTCTAGCGGGAAATAGTTATGAATTTTTTTTTTAATTCAAATTAAAAAGGTTCAGTCCATGAAGCTAAATACAGTACATCATCCTTTTTCCTCTAGTTTCATTCAAATGCTCTAAAAAACTTAAATAAATAAATAAAAAAAAAAGAGTACATAACTATAGCAATGTGTAATGCATGGATTAATTGTATTACACAGTATTAAGGAGGACAAATCAAAATTAATAACTCTTAGCTAATAAAAATTATTTGAATCTTGATAAATACTGCAAAAGAAAACACTACTTGGTCATTTTATTTTTTTCACGGATATCAAGTCCTGAATCATAAACCACGATTAAACAAAATAGAAATTAAATGAACTATAATTAATGTAATGAACAAAATGGAATTCAACAAAGAAGAAAAAATAATTAAGTTTATAATAACCAGAAAGAGAGAAAAAAAATACATGCATAAGAATAATTGATAAAAAGTTTCATTTGATATTTTGATTTTGGAAAATGTCACGAACATAGAACTTTAATTTCTGGTTCTTGGTATCGTGCATGAAAAGATAATTCTAATCATATTCACAAATGGAAATGACTAATCTACATTAAGAAAAATAAGGAAGTTAAAAAGCAAGATAGATTTGTTTGTTGATTTGAGAAGGGTAAATTAGTGAAAAACAAAAAAAAATTCTTTGTATTGAGGGATTTTGCTCTGCCTATATCATCTCTCGTAATTAATTGGTTAACTTAAGTAATTACTTTCTTGCAGGAAGAATCTATCTTAATGACAGAGAGGTCTTAGTTTATACAAATCTCATGTGCTATTCCGTCAAGCACGAGCATTTAGACACAAAATAGTAGACCAGAATTACTCTTTCAATATTCATTTAATCTTAGGTAGATCGAAGATTTCAACTCCAATACTTAAACAACAATGATCGGAGGTAACTATTCCTCCTTAAGTTTATAATTCTTTCACAATGCACTTCAAAAAAGAAAACAATCAAGGAAGTTAAAAATATATTAGTTCTCCCCATCCGATCCAACTTGAAGCCATACGAACCAGCACAATAGTACAAGACATCTACCTGTACGGACCAAAGACAACTAGTAACTTAGCCCCATAAGAAAAATTATTTTATGAAGCCGTTGCATGCATGATGCCATGGTACAATCAAGAATTGAGATTATATATAATTCTTAGATTATAGGTGCAAATTTTCCATCTAATTAAATAAATACTTGTGTCAAATAGGTGGCCACTTAGAACGAAATAAATATTCCATCAAATCTCAGTACCGAAGAGCTGAAATATATATTCAAAGAAAAAAAATTTATTCCTTCAAAACTCAATATTCAATCAATAGAAATAGAAATATTCATCAAATCTCAAAAGAAGGCAATAATATTCTATCAAATCTCAGTTCCCCTAGAGATGGAAATAAAATCTATCTCCAATTATGTCTTCCATTTTGAGAAATTCAAGAGTCAATCACAACCCTCTATCTCTTCAGACGATTGTGGCTGAAACTTTTTCTACAACTATAAATATAGGTATTCATAAGAAAAAAAGATCACAATTAAAATATCAAGCATTCTTAGAACAAAGAAGTTTTGGAAATTCTCTTCCTGAAGTTTATCAAACTTCAAAGTGTTCAAATAAGGATTCAAGTTGCTGAAATCCTCCCTTTGATTCGACATCAAATTCAAAGGTCGTTGATTTGTTTTCGAAGACTGCGGTTCTGGTGAAGAAGATCGAGTTTCATTATATTCAAAAATATGAAGAGGAAGTTCATACTTTTCTTCATACAAAATTAAACAAAAATCGTATGTTGATTTGGGTTAAAGCTTTTATGCTATCGAACTAACGTTTTTCCAAGCTCAAGCGAATTTTGGCAAAAATCAAACTGAAGACTTTACCTCCAAAGTCTAAGTCCCGAATACCTTGTTCTTGTTGAATTGAATTAGAGTATTTTAAAAGATTGTAACTCAAAATTATATAAATTTTATTTGCACTAATATTTCTACTTTTTTTATGAATCCATCCCAATTATGCATTTACATCAAAAACTGAATTGACCCACCTCATCGTTAATAGGATGCACAAAATAATATCTTCACTCTGACCCAGCCTAAAAGGAGTTACTGAAAGTTACTAATCGTTCTCAGACATGAACCCGTGTTAGTAATTCCACTTTCCCAACTGTAGAACATATAGTAGGAAGTTATTTGAATTCAACGAGTGCTATTATGTAAAGAACAGTTCTATTATTTTTTTGAAGAATAATTTCCTTTCAAATTTTATATCTCTCCATCTTTCATCTCTTTCTTGGAACCGGTCCTTGCTTGAATTAGGATAAATGAATCCTACTCTATCAATTTCTTGTAAATGTATTGTTGTGTCCCCACGAAAGATTACGGTTGTTCTTCCGCTCTGAATTGTATTTATTAGAGTACTAGTTATTCCGTCCTCCAGAATTTCTAGCATAGTCAACTTATTTGACTTGCTCCTCTGCTACTTCCTTGGGTTTAAACTTTTCATCTATTTTCTTCAGCTGCACATTGATAGAGTCCAGTTTTGCAAGCACCCCATCATACTCGGGGATTTGGTTTAATCTAGCAGTTCTTTTAAATTCCTCTGATTCCTCACTATGCCCTTCAAGAGCTCAAAAACTTCATCGCCGGGCTTCGTGATTCCCATATGCTGTGGCATCTTGCATAGAAGTTTGCTGATTGGGAGTACGGTGACATCTAAAAATTATTTAGTAGAGGCTGAAGTCTAGTCCAAGACTAGTGGAGTTCCTTAGTATCCTTTCGACGAAAGATACTATTTCACTCTTTGGCTTCACAATTTTTTATGGTGCGCAGAATTCAGAGAGAAATGCCCTAACTATTCTTTCCCACGTACATATGATGTTGGTAAGCAATGATTTGAACCACTTTTTAGCATGATTGTGTAGTGAAATCTAAATAAGTTTAAGGAGAATTTCCTCTCTTCTTGTGTGATAGTACCTGTGAGGCTCATTGCCTCTGGCTGGCTGGTTGGACGGCAATGACCATGGTGGTGCATTTCCTCCCTTAGGTGGATGTTCTTCTTCTCCGTTGTTGGCCATCGTTCTTTAAGCTCTTAATTTCCTCCATGTTCTCCCAATGTCAATGTGTATTGGAATTGGTTCACGTTCCAAGCTCTACGTCATAAACCAATTTCAATTCTGCTGAGTATCGAAAACACAAAAATTAAACTTAAATAAAAAAAAAGTGCAAGTAGACAAAATATATTGAGTGCAATACTCCCGTCAATGACGCCAAAAACTTGAATTGCCAAAACTCGCAAGTGTACGGGTACAAGTAATAAGGAAAGTAGAAATATGATCCATAGATATCGATACCATAGAGAGTTTCAAGCTTGACTTTAATATCTTTAATCTCCTAAAGTACTTAAATCCTAACCTATTGAATGTAAGAATTTTCAGTACTTTTCAACATACAATTAAATAAAAAAAAATAGAAAACAAACGTGCAAAGGATGTTTGTAAATTTGAATGCTTCAATAACTAATTAAACACTTAAAACAAATATCAATATTGTATCAATTTATCACAATGATCAGGTTTCACTAGAAACTTTTGACCTTAGGTTCATAGACAAACCATTGTTACAAATATTTCGACATAAGGTTCATAGACATTCGTTAGTACTTGATGATGCATACTCTCCCTCTTGGGATCGTACCCGTCCAGGTGGCCTAATTCTCTAAATCCTAGCCTATCTCACAACCCCCTACTCGCCCTCCGACCCCGGTAAGACTTATACTATAAAATATCTTCCCTCGCCCACCTCTCGTTGGATAAATGATGGGGAGGGGTCGTATTTCACACGTGCAGGAAAGCCTCCCTTTGTTGCTAAAAAAATACCACCGAACCATCCGACCAACCAGAGCAGACAGCTGTCGTCAGCTCCTACGTCATCCTCCACTATCCGAATGCGTTGTCGCCCTCTCAGAGCTCGACCGCCCCGCTTTCCCAATAAAGAGCGAGGGATCGGGAATTATAGTATGGAAGCAGAGCACGGCATGCACCGAGGGTAACATGCAGGCAACTCGGGCATCACGTGCCTATTTCGACAAGACTCCCAGGCACCACGTGTCCTACTCTATGAAGACACTCAAGTACTCTATTACCCTCGAAATCAACATGCATGCCGACACGTGGCCCCGGTAAGATTACATTTGTACCCCTCCCTCGCCCTATAAATAGGGAAGCAGGCAGGTCATAAAGGCATCCCAGCAATCAGACAGCTAAAAGGTCACACCTAGAGAGAGAGAGAGAGAGAGAAGCAAGGAGAGCACGGTCGGAAGAGCACGAGCCCCGCCAGCCAGCAGAGGATCAGAGAGGAAGCAGCGAACAAGGTGCAATCCCCACAAACCGCTGAAGAACTGCTGGAATCCCTTCAACGAGCTCTCAACGCTCCACCCCCCCCTCCCCCTTCCAAGAGCTTGTTGGGTCTAGGGTCATCTTAGGTCGGGACCGGCGTTCGGACTGCCTCGGTGACGGGCATGGCGAATCGGAGGCGTCATCAGTACTGTGATTCACTTGACTAATAATAGTAGAATTGTTGCTACTCATAAAGGGACAATTCAATTGTTTACTGATATTATGTTCATAATGTGCTTTATGTTCCTTCTTTCAAGTACAACCTATTATCAGTCTCTAAATTACTTGCTTCTACTCAGTTGAGTTTCTTTTGTTTTTTGCTTCTACATGTTTTTTGAATTTTCGCGTGATGATGTTTGGGACCATTTTCTACCACATCATTAAGAATAGGATTCTTTCTTACTTTGGTTGATGATTATAGACTTATAGTAGATGTACTTGAGTTTAATTATTCAAACACAAGTCTGAGGTTAAGTTTTATTTAGCTAAGTTCTATAACTTCGTTCTTAATCAATTTTTTTGTCAAAATTAAAACTTTGAGATCTGACAATGGTACAACATTCATTTTTAAAATATTTTTATCATACCTTGGGCTTTATATGTCAGACCTCTTTTCTTGAAACTCCGCAGCAAAATGGCTTGGTTGAGCGCATCGATCAAAGTTTCATTTCTTTCCCTCGAAAAGTACCAAAACGTTTTTATTTTTTACTTTATGGAAACAAAATGTGAAAGTATTTTTTACATATCAACATCAACTATATTTACGAATTTTCTGAAATATGTCGAAAAGATCTCGAAAAATTGCGAAAAGTTTCTAATATTTAGCACACTGAAACATACATTCGAAACGTTCCATGATTGAGCGTAAGAATCAACACCTTCTACAAGTATCAAGATCTCTGAAATTTTTGTGTAATATATTCATTGAATAATAAAGTAATTGTGCTGCAACAACAGCCTTTATTATCAATAGATTGTCATCTAAAGTCTAGTAGAACAAATGTCCCTATGAGGTTTTTTTAATAAACCACATGATTAATAACTTTTAAAGGTTTATGGTTCTCTTGCATATGCATCAATTAACAGTGCGCACACGCAAAATTTTGATCAAAAGCAGTGAAGTCTATAATCATTGGTTATCCACACGAACAAAAAAAGGTATCTTTTGTTGAATTTCCTTACAAAGAAAGTCTTTATTTCAAGGAATGTTTATTTTTATGAATACATATATCCTTTGAAAGTATCTATTAGTGACAACAAGAGTTCTAATGTTATTCAACTCTTTAAATAAGGGCATGTACCATCCATTACTAACTAACCAACTGCATACAATATTCAATATTGAATTTGAAAGTGGTGATAACTCTCATATTCCAAATACACCCGATATGGTTTAGAATCATCAACAAGAAGAAGAATCTTATACTCATGATTCTACTCTAAACTCAAAGAATTTTTACCAAATCTCCATTCTTGAAGCAATCGTTCCTTCTGATGAAGTGCTCACCCATCTATCAAATAATCTCCTGCAATCTTCAGCTCCTACTATTATTGACCCACCAGTTTTAGTCAGAAGATGTAGCAGGTATACAACACCTTCTTCTTACCTTCAAGTGTATGACTATGTGCTTCATAAATCACTTCACAAAGCTAATTCAACACTACTCAAACTTGTTGCGAAGGGCAAACAATATCCCATCAGTGTATGTCATGCACATATCAACTTGGTGAAACTCATAAAGTTTTCACAGCTTCCATTTCACAACAGACTAAACCAAGTTCTCTTACACAAGCTAACAAAGATCCTGTTTGGAGGTTAGCTATGCAAAACAAGATTGAAGTACTGGAAAAGGCAAACACTTGGGTTTCGACGGAGTTGCTTCCAAATCAGCATTGCATTGGATGTAAATGGGCTTACAAGATTAATATAAGGCTGATGAAAGTATTGAAAGATACAAAGTAAGATTGGTAGCAAACGGGTACACAAAGGAGGAAGGTCTAGACTAGTTTAGCACATTTCTCTCCTGTGGGTAAGCTTACTACAGTAAGAACTTTACTTGCTTTGGGCGCATCTCACAATTGGTACCTTCATTAGTTGGATGTGAATAATGCATTTCTACATGGATACATAGATGAGCAGATATTCATAAAACCTCTACCTGGATATTCTAAACCAATAGACAACAGAATTTGCTTACTCAAGAAGAGTTTATATGGCTTAAAATAGGCATCAATGAAGTGGCTTCATAAACTTACTGATTCTTTACTTTGTTTTCGTTATAATCAAGCTATATCATATTCTTCTCTATTCATAAAGAAAGAAGGCAGCAGATTCACAAGCTTGTGTGCATGTGTTGATGACATTATCTTACCTAGTAAGGACTTAACAGAAACTGAAAGAATAAAAGTTGAGCTTGATATAAGATTCACAATTAAAAGATCTTGGTACATTGAAGTACATACTTGGAACTGAAGTTGCAAGATTAAAGCAGGGCATTGTTCTTTGTCAAAGAAAGCATGCTTTGGATATATTAACAGAATCTTATTCTGGCTACTTAACTTGTAAACCACCAGCTACACCTATGGAGACCAAAGCAAAGCTTCTCACAACACACTCTCCTCTCCTTGAAAATCCAGCTGAATACATAACACATTGGGGAAGACTTCTGTACCTCATTATCACAAGGCCAGACCTAAACTATATCATTCAGTGTCTGAAAAGATTAATGTTAAGACCAGCTACTAATTATCTTGCTGCAGCTCACAAAGTTTTAAGATACATAAAAGCAACACCAAGTAATGGTATATTCTACTCATCTAATTCATCTACTCACTTAAAATCTTTATGTGACAATGAGTGGGCAGCTTTCCTTGAGACAAGGAAGAGAGCTTTACTGGTCTTGTGTGTGAATATTGGTAATTCTCTAATTTCATAGAAAGCCAAGAGGCAACCAACTATTAGCATGTCCTCTACTGTGTCATAGTATAGAGCAATTGCATCAACTACTTGTGAAATTCTCTAGATACAACAACTTCTACAAGAACTTCATATCACAGAAGAGAAGATTCCTTTGTTATTTATAGACAACAAAAGTGCATATTGCATTGCCAACAACCCTGTGCATCATGAACGTACAAAGCACATTCAAATAAATTGTCACTTCATTAGTGAAAAGGTGCAGCAAGGCCACTTGAAGATATTCCATATCTCAAAAGAACACTATGTCGCACATATCTTAACTAATCCTCTACTTTTGCAACCTTTCCCTCACATGATGTCCAAGATGGGCCTTCACAAAATCCACGACCATCTTGGGGGGGGGGGGGGGGGGGGGGGTGGGTGGGTCTTGAATCTATGAATAAAATGCGATTATAAATCGCATTTATAATGGTATCTTACTATTAGTGAAAACTTTTGAAATAGCTATTGGAGACGTTAGGCTCGCGGGTTTCTATTTTTGGTTAAATTATGTTTATTCCAGCTCAGTATAAATAAAACTAATTTAGTTAGTTTAATCACTTTTGTCTTTAGATTCAAACTCATAGTTATCCCTCTCTTAACCATTCAATTCATGTGACATTCAAACCGATCAACATTCGGCTCTGATAAAATCGTTCAATTTCACTTTTTTTTTTTTTGTGATTGATTAGATTGCTCAAGTCAACAATAGACTTACGGTTTCATCTTATAAACTCTCTTACAACTTCCAACACAAATTTCCATTAGAAGATGCATATGATGCATTAAAATAGAGAAATTCACATTGAGTATGAAAAAATAGAAGACCACGTTCCAAATAAAAAAGGCCTTCATTGGGAGAACTTTGTTCTTAATCATAATTAGGAGTTTGTCACGGTGCCAGACCTTGCTTAACCTGAAATTCAATTTCTCGGTAAATAATGGGAATTAGTAGTTGTATTATCGGGACATTAACAAGGGAATGTACTTGACAACTGCTAGTGTTTTCTGCTGAGGTTATTGAGTTACAAGATCTCATCCTCAATGAGTTTTGAAGCGACGTGAGAGAAAATTGTGGCGCCCCCCCCCCCCCCCCCCCCCCCACCCTCCAAAAAAAAATTTTGGGTGCTTTTGCATTGTGCCCCATAACCTATGAAAATATGCGATATGACCCTCAATCTATTGATTTTTGTGCGATTTGCCCCCTGAACTATTGAGCAACCATTCATTTTGTGCTGATATCCCTCCAAAAATCTCCAATGGGTTTGAAATCTTGTACAGATCATACGGTTTGTTAATTGTCTAAAAACCACCTTAGTTTCATAAAACTTTGCACAAAATCTTCTTTTTATGATACCACAAAGGGGTGTTTTAGAGAGAGCTTTATGAAACTATAAGGGGGGTTTTATATAATTAAGAAACCATAAGGAAAATAGGTGCAGGATTTTAAAACCATTGGAATGTTTTGGTGGGATATCAACACAAAATGCACGGTTACTCAATAGTTCAGGGGGAAAATCGCACAAAAATCAATAGGTTATGGGGCATATCGCATTTTTTCATAGGTTTGGGGGCACATTGCAAATAACCTCACATATTGGGAGGTTTGCCACAATTATCCCTTAAATTTATACGTTAGAGAAAATTTGTGATTTAAATTTATACCAAATCTTATTTCACAAACGCAGTTCCGAGTGTCCAAGAGATAAGAGTACATAATGCTGTCAAAGAGTAAGTCACACCAGCTTAACTTCCAGAAAATGGCATATATATGCATATATCAAGTAAAAGTAAACTAATAAGAGAACTTTGATCTCAAAGAGAGGGACTTTTTATCCTTAATTTGAGTAATTCCATTTAGTCCACTGATTGTCCTTCCCTTCAAGAAATTGGAGTACCAATGAGAAGAAAGCTTTGGGTGTCTTTTCAAATCTTTGTCGTCTAAATCGACGTAGTAAAGGCCGTAACCACTCATCCAGCCATCCAATAACTCCAGACAATCTAAGAACGACCATACAAAGTATCCTTTCACATTTGATCCATTCCTTCAATGAATATGACTATTATTAGGTTTCAGAAAGAATAGTTAGATATAGCAAAATGTTTCAAGAAATACTAGTTAAGGTCACTCAGTGAAAGTTGAATAAAGCTTACTTCATAGCATTAAGTGTGCTTCCTATGTAAGCCTGTATATACTCCACCCGAAATGGGTCGTTGAGAGTATCATTACGCCTTGACATCTGACCTGTTGATTTGAAACCATGCTGAGCTCTCTCACATTTCATATGTGAATAAGAGTAAATCATCGGATTTCCATAAATGCGTGTAAGCATATATAGTCCAGTGTGCATAATAGAAAATGTTCGAATAGAACACAGACACACTTGAGCTTGAATACCAAGCTTGACAAGTTTGAATGTGTGTGTGGAGAGAGAGAGAGAGAGCGGGTACCATTTTCCTGGATATAGATAGGTAGATTTCCATAAACTTGTTTTAGATACTCAAGCAGTCGTTCAAGACCCCAAGGCATCACTGGGAACTGAGAAGAAGAAAAATTATCAGAACACGGGGTCGGGATCAGAACTATGAAATCGTATGTTATATCTTCACCTGATCTGATGGTGATTCACCATTCTCAACTACAAGAAAACAAAGAATGACGATGAGTTGATGAAGAAAACATAAGAGTTACAGTCAGCACTACTCAATAGCAAGAACTTAGCAAACTTCCAGGTCCTAACTAATCAAAGATTCTAAGTGACCAGACAAGCCTAATCAACTTTGAGTTGGCTGAAACAAAATCATTTTCTGAGCAATCTGTATAATTTATTAAAGCCTTTGCAGTCATACATATTAACTCTACAGCCAAATCAGCATTGAAGTCCAAGAAATCTGTTTTGGGGCTGGAATTGTCCTTGATAAATATTGTGTTGTAATGGTTGAATCCTATGAAGTCAACCGATCCCTTTATTTGCTCCGACTCTTGTTTGGTAAAGACAGGAATTCTTGCCTGCAAACGCTTCTTCATGATATCTGGATAATCTCCAAAGATCACTGGGTCAAGTACCCTGCAGTAGATGACTACTTGGTAAACTTAAAACTTATATAAGATGTAACGGACTTCAAAATACTCCACATAATAACATACCATTGGTATTACATTTACTTAAACTAACATTAAACTCATTGACCAGATTGATGTGGTGTCCAACTTACCAACCAATGTAAAATTCATTAGCTCTTTTAGTTGCTATGACGTCCTTTGTGGAGTTTGTGAAAGGAACTAAAGCGTAAGCTAAGACGCTAAGTCCGAGGTACCCTTTTTGAGTAGCCTGCAATTGGATATTATTATTTCCACAATAGATGCTATCATAAAAACATGTACCGATGCACACGCCCAAATATGTATGTGTAAACTTTTATCCAGAGAGATCAGATTTATTGATAAGTTGAATATGATGACTACAAAAGATACAGTAAAGATTGTGCAGAACTTGAGAAACTGAAGAACGAGACAGCGTATTGTGATTGAACAAATGAACTGAGTAAATTATATCTAACTTTGGTGAGAGTTACAAATGGGCTGAGCTGCATTTATTTATACTTAAAATACATAGAGGCAACACTCATCGTTCCGAGCTCACTAACCGTCTTCACTAACTTCTGAATAAGCTAAACTTAATTAACATTTGAACAATTAAATAGTGGAATGTATATTAAGAGATATATACCTTGTATTTTTCCTTATATAGTTTTGCAGCAGCTGAATGTGCTAGCAGCATATGATGCACCACTCTGTATGGCTCAGTTGAAGAGTCACCGCTATCACATTTAGTTCGCACCGAACAGCGTCCTGGGGCAAAGAATCCATCATTATAACCCCCTAGGGCATCTACATTTGCCTCGTTGATACTTGTCCAGTACAAAACCCTATCACCAAACTCCCTAAAGCAGACATCAGCAAATGCGACGAAGTCCTTCCTGCAGCGATAATATTTGTAAATTCCTCATCCAAATTTATTTGTTCCATGTACATATATGATGGCTGAAGTATTAAAAATATACACAGCTTTCCGACTTAGCCATCCTCCATACTCATCTTGAAGTGCTTGAGGAATATCAATATGAGTTAATGTAATATGTGGTTGGATTCCTGCACGATTGAAAATTTAACATGATTTTGTGACAATAATCTTTTCTAACTTGCAAGTCATAAAAGCAAGATAAGTTTGTAAGAAATGTTTTTTTCACCATGGTTTAGAAGTTCATTGATCAGATTGTTGTAAAACTGTAAGCCCTTTGCATTGGTAAGTCCTCTTCCATCTGTAGATACAGCAGATAAATCAGGTGACTAAAAAAGAACTCTTGATCCTTTAGCAAGATGCTGGTTAACATACTGGGAATAAGTCTTGACCAAGATAAAGTTAGTCTGAAGGCCTCCAGACCAGTGTCCGCCATTAATCCAATATCTTCCTGAAGCGATTACAAATATTTATCAAATATATCCTTCAAACTGTGTGATCACAGTTGAAAATTGACAGATTGATGAAATGGAATAAGGAAAAAGAATAAGATCAAGAACTCTTTTGAGGATGCTATTCGAAAAAATTAGCAGCCAATATCAGAATATAAATATTGATATTCAAACTTGAACATATTTCCTATCGAGAAACCCCACCGCATCCATAAAACGAAATAAGGAGGAACAAGAGAAGAAAGAAACCAAGTAATTTGGCAAAGTTTCAGTAAATTAAATTAGTCGTACCCTTTAGATCATTTTCGAGCACGAGTATACATGCCAAGCAGAGAAAGAAAAAAAATGTAAGGAAGATGAAATGACTAAGATTTTTGGCTTTTAGGTGTATACGGACCTTATATTTGTGATAGCCATCACATGTAACATCTCCATTGGCTCCATTTGTGTGACCTGAAAAGTTTGATAAACTGAGTAACGACTTCTTTACCAGCTCTCTATCAGTACACAACATAAGCCAACCAAAAAACTGTATTGTCTCGTAACATGAGAAAAAGATTATGTATTTAAGACAAGCTAATAGCGTCCTTTTTTCTTCAATGTTAAGTAACAGAAAGGATATCTGGGAGATAATATTGAATTTTGACTGTACATAACTGAGCAAAACATTTGTTTGGTGTACTTTGTATGGACAGTCTCAATATGCATGAAAGAAACACCCTAAAAGTTATAATGGAGATCAACCAATTAATGAAATCGAGTATGAGATCCCAGTCCTATTTTACTGAATGTGGAAAAGGAGATATTTGGACAGTCACAAACCACAAGTTACAAACAATTACATTTCAGCAAAAGAAAATGTAGATTAACAAAGAACTCATGTAGCCGTAATTCTCCTTAAAGAAACGAAGCTTTTATCCAGTAACGGTTTATATCAACCTTTCTCTGGTGAATGTATTGCCTTGAACTGATATGAGTGTATGTTAGCAATAAGACAATCGTCACCATCACTTGCAAATTCATGAAATTAGTAAAGAGCCTTTGTGGCGCAGATATTTCTGAATTTTCTTAATCAACATATTATTTGGTTTCTATAGTACAAATCCATAAACAGAGGAAAGCTAGAAAGTAATTATAGGGAATAGACAGACCAGAATGAGCATAGGTGTCCCAAACGCTAGGAGTCCTTCCGTCCTCAGATGCAGCTCCCTCGTACTTTTACAACATGCACAAAACGTTATCACTTCAACATATTCCCAATAGGAACAGGACGACTATAAAGATTCAACACAAAATACAGAAAATGTTCCACACTTATTTGTTATTTCTTGCCTCGTCCATTCAGAAAGTAACCACAACAATAACCCCACATCGAAAAGATAAATGAGAGTAACTGAGTTTATAAAAAAAATTAATATATTCATTGACATGAGACCTTTTGTACGAAGTTCAAAAACAGCCCATGAGGGTTCGGGCTCAAAGTGGACAATATTTTACCATTGTAAAGAAATAAATTTCTATCAATTAGTATGAGTATCAGTACTCTAGTTCCTTAGGGTTTCCAGAGTGAACTAGAAATGAGGTTTGAGATTTTGGCTTAAGGAGGGTCCACAGGTAGTGAGATCCTAGATTAAGGACCGGCTTCGTGGTTATTTGTTCGAGGGAATAATTTTGAATAAATACTATTATAGGAACGAACAAAAAAGTGCTTAATCCCCCAGTAACATGAGGCGCATAGGGGAAGTTTAGTGATTTTTCATTCAAGGGGAGGATTAATGTTGGGATGAACAAAAATCTCACATCAAAAAGATGAAGAGGAGTTATGTTTATAGGAATACGTAATATTTACTGTTATGGATAATATCATTGCTTTTTGGAGATAAAATATTTTTAACAATTGTTTCGCAACATTACTATGTAAGAAAATCATAAACACAAAAAACAATAAGACAGAGATTCGTTTACCCAATTTCATTAGAAAGACTACCTTTGAGAACGCCGACAAGCTCTGATTTTTCTACTATGTTCTTACGAGTGGAGAGTGTACTTACGGTGGACTATTTATGATAGAAATGTAATCCTTATTAGAGTTAATTAAGGCTTCTGCTTCTTTGGCTAACAATGTCCGGTAGTTCTAAAATTATTCAAACTCCGTTACTTTAACCTCAACGACCCCCCACTATTGAATTTATATGTAATCATCTCTTTAACTTCTCAACTACAAAACTCATAACAATGACGACACCAATCCTCCAACTCCTCAAGTTCCAAAGCTAGTTGAAACATTGCATAGCTTCAACTTCTCTGAAGTCATAACTTTAGTCAGCATATCAACAAGCTCCCATTTGTTCGTACTCATATACAATATTCCCTTTGTGAACCATCAAGCAAACACCATGACTTCTTTGGTTATCTTTAAACATCCACAAGTTCATCGTTAGATAGTCTAACTAAATTATATGAATTGATGCAGAATTGAAACGTCCAACCGACACACATACGTGTAATCGATTAAAAAAATTTGGAATCCACCAGAATTGTGGAGTCCAACAAATGAACTTTCAATTTTTATTTCATAAGTAATCAAAGCTAAATAAAATACAAAGAAGAAGAACTATATATATATATATAGTCTTCAAAACGCTAATTTACTAGGAAATAGACTACTAATAGGAAACAAATTCAAAAAGAAAACAAATCTAATAATAATAAAATTCTATTACTACTAAAACTCTAAAATAATAAAAATCCTAATAAAATTAAAGTTCTAATGAAATTGCAACAAAAACTGTAGTGCTCCGAAACTGCATTTGATGACGTTTTTAAAACTCGAAACTTTACATTTACGAGTCAACGTATAATTTGAGTAGTAATGAACAGAATGACGTTCGTTTTGATATCTTATGGGCCTCAATCGGAGCACTAGATCAAAAGTTATAGTTGTTATTGTGCAATGTCTTTTTTCCTGCGGGAATCTTCAAAATTCGAGATCCTTGTCCTACATCATATATGAACTTAAGTCAACAACCAAGCTAAGTACCGCTGAGGCACTATATTGGTATATATCCAAGGCTTCATTTGCTTAATCATTTGAATTATTTATAAAAATTGTGTTAGCAAAATTTACCCCTCGTGGTTAAAGTTTAGGGAGGGAAAATCCATTCCAAATTCCAACATATACGAAATGATCTCCCTTCCCTTGTTGTAAAAACAGGTCTTTTATCCCTGAACTAAAGCCGCCAAAAACTTTGGCTAGTATTTCAATTTTTTTTTTTTTGGAGGGGGGGGGGGGGGGGGGGGGGGGGGTTGTTTATGCACCAAAACTTAGAAGAAGAAATTTTTTTCCAAATACCCACCTTGGATTCATTTACTATCTATTCTTCTTTCTTTTTCTCTTTCTCATTTACGTATATCTAATTAATATTGCACTCCATTTTTATAATTTTTTATTTCTCTTAAATGACTTGATTCATTTAAAATAAAAATATCTTATGCTTATATTAATTTTAATTTCTTTATTCTAGTTTTTATTACAGTTGTGGATTTTATATTATTGTCATTCTTGTTTATATGATTTGTAAATTATTTAACTAGTTTAACATTTTGATATCCTTGGGTTTTTTAATGTTGTTGAATTTATATAAAGTTAATATAAAATGGCAAAATTTAGCCACTTTCTTTTCAAAAAAATCGAGTTTAAAGTTTATCGAATTTCAGGTTAAGAGATACAATTTATTCCTAAAAAAAATATTTAAGAATTTTTTGGAAGGGTACCAGTTCCAAAAATGGAATGGACCTTTTTCCCCGATCGATTAGGAACAAACTGGCTGTTCCTATTTTAGGAATATATTTTCAGTTTTGGAGAAAAAGTGTCGCATTGCTAAATCACTTTGTCAATAAGACTTTTAGGGACGGACCCCAGTATGGTCTGTCCCATAAGGCTATCAGGAACGAAAAATATGTATTCTTTATTGTCTTTCTTTTTGCAGTTTTTGATGAATAAGTACATAAAACTCACGAACTCAAAGGTTTTGAACATTTTTACGAATTAATGGTTACTTAATTATTCACAATATACCAATTAATTACAATTAAAAATTAAACACGTCGATCCACAAATTGTTTTCTTTTCAAAGTAACATAACACTGTCCAGAATGTATGTCTAATAAAGTTTCTTTTGCTCCTAAAAATTCAAAAATGGGCACTATGAAAATGTGTCATGGTAAAAATACTTCAAGATTGTTTTAACAAATTTACTGGTGGAAAAAATTATTCAATTCCCAAATTTTGTGATACAACACTCAATCTTCCCTCTCTCACTTTCATACTTTCAATAAAGATTTTCCTATAGTTCTTTACATATGCATGCATGTGTGCATATATATGTGAATGTATACGTATATATAAACATACTAGGAAGAAGAAGAAAAGCGATGTAATATTACCTGATAGGCAGTAGCTCCAGAGCCAAAAACGAAGTCTGCCGGAAAATCTGCTCTAGTGACGCCGAGAACCACCGCCTTCGGCGAATGCAGCAGTACTATAAATAGTAATATTTGAGATATCAAGTTGTTAGTGAGCTGTTTCATTATTGTTTAAGGGGACTTTGCAATAATTATCTTTATTATTATTATTATTATTATTTCTATGCTATCATCCGGTGATCCGTTTTATACATTATAATATCGCAGCGCAGGACAAATATTAACAAACGAGTGGTACTAAGTTGAGCTTGAATAATAATGGAAAGAAATTAAATATAACTTGCACGTGACATATTCACATGAATCACATGCGTTTATATATATATATAAATGGGGATCGAGAGTCATTTTTTATGCTTAAACCAAGTCCATTCATTCTACTGATGAGGCAGGGGTGTAAGGGTCAATTTGGACTTACTATACCCCACTCAATCAAACAAATCAAAACTGAGGTCAGACTGCGATGCACTGTAATTAATATATAGCCGATAATCTCAGCTACCAGAGTCGATATTATTCGATATAAAATCTCAAAAATAATTGATCCAGATGAAATCAACACTTAGTCCTATTGCCGACACATGATAGTTTCTTTTGTGCATTGTGGGGTCAGTGAAAAAAAGCTTTTGGTCTAAAGAAGTCATTCTTTGTTTGAAGAAAGACGACAAGATCTTGAAATGCCTCTTCGAACGGTCAGGAAATAATTTGAGAATTTGACAAATCATGCCCAAACTATTTTTGACCGTAGGAAATGATTTAAAAATTTGAAATTTCCCCCAAAAAACATTTTTAACCATGTATGCAAGAGAAACCAAGAATTTGATTTAGGAGTTCGAAATTCTGAGAACATTTATATAAATAAATTAATATTATTGTTTTTTTATTTTTTGAAAAATTTATCTCAGTATCCTAAACTATCTTACAAATACAAGTAACTCAAAAATTAGACATTTAATATAAAATATTATAAAAATAACACAATATAGTTAAAATTTGCAAAAGTGTGAAAGTAAAACTACATAAATATGCAAAAAATTATGTCATATAAATAGACACTTTGGATACTCCTAAACTTTTTCTATCATTTATATTCTTAGACATATATAGTTTTGTTGTATGGATTAAGAGTGTTAGACTATGACTAAATTAATCAAAGTCCTGAGTATTTTCTTTCATAATGTATATCATTAAACAATTTTAAATAACATTCTTTATAATCCATAATTTGTGTACACAAATTGTTTTCACCAAAAAAAAAAAAAAAAGACGTTTCATTGTGAAAATATTTATGAAAAAAGTTAAATTACTAAAGTTAATTATATACTCAAATGTTATATTAGATATGTGACATTATTTTATTTATTATATGAAAATAAGATTTTTTTTAGAAAGTAGCTAATAACCAAGTTATCCATAAACTATTATAAAGTTAAGGAATTGGACAAATTAAAAGGAGAAAATTTTGGATAAAGAATTAAACGAAACTTTCAAAATATTTAGAATCATGTGTCATACACACACACACACACATATATATATATATATATATATATATATATATATATATATATGATGTGGGGTATTTTCGTCTGGATACGTGTCCGCTCTCCAACACTCCACGTCAGACTGCTTTAATCCCTACTGAATGCTTAAGCAACTTTTGAGTTCGGAACCTGCACTCAACACCACACGTAAACTAAGCCGGTGCCTCCTCCGGCGAAGGCACTCCGACGCTCAAGTCAGATAGGTCGGAATTTGAGGTATTGTCGTCAGAGACAATAGCTCGAATTTATAGCTCGAAATAGGTCGAATAAATAGGTCGAAATATGCCCAAATAGGTCGAATTTAGGCTCTATAGGTCGAATTAGCACACCTCGAAATGGTATTGAGAACCGTGATGAGAAAACCCGAATAGATCGAATTACTCTCAAATAGCTCGAAATACACTCTATATAGATCGAACTAGAGCTATTGCAATATAGCTCGAATTATTGCTATATAGCTCGAATTCGATGTATATAGCTCAAAATTAAATGCTAGAAAAATAAAAACGTACCTTAGAATGAGGCATGAGACCCCCTTATATAGTAATAAGAGTCCTTATTCGTCTAAAAGTGCAATCCAAGTAGAACTATGACTCAAAATAGGTCGAATTAGAGCTATTTTGAAATAGCTCGAATTGGGCCTTCAAATAGGTCGAATTGGGCCTCAAATAGGTCGAATTTGGGCCCATATAGCTCTTACTTGACTCCTGGGCCTCAAATAGATCGAATTTAAGCCCATATCTTCACGAGAAAAATAGAATTGTGTCAAAAGATCTCTTGGGCCTCAAATAGATCGAATTTGAGCCCATATAGCTCGGATTGGGCTTGATATAGCTCGAATCGGGCCTTTTCGGGCCCAAATAGATCTCACTTGGGCTCAATTTGGGCCTACTTGGGCCGATTTCCGTATTTTGCCTTGAATTGTAATTTTGCATTAAAAAATAATGGTGCTGACGTGGCATAATATGTCCCGAAATACGTTCGTGTATTGTATCGGATATTATGACGTGTCGATACCGAAATATGGTACATCATGGAGTCCCCCAGTTCGTAAGAGTAATGTGTATAAACATTGGTCATACGAACTAAAAAGAAGTCACATAACCGAGAATCGTGCAACGAGAGCAGCGTCGTTGTAAAAAACCAAGAATAGGACCAAAAATATCAAAATTCGAAAATAGGTCGAATTTACTATTTTTGGTAACTCTAATAGGTATAGGTCGAATTTATCTTTGAAAAAGACAACTCGAATTCCATAAAAAAAATTCCGTAAAATAGCTCGAATTTGCCTGAAAATAGCTCGAATTCCATATTGGTCGAAATTAGCCTCCAAAAAGATACATCGAAATTGCGAGAAATTTTTTCGGAAAATAGGTCGAAATGTTGCGCAGCAATCGAGATGTTAAGAAATAAGCACACAAAAAGCGATAAAAGACACGACATATTTGTTCACCCAGTTCGTCAAAAGACTACTTCTGGGGGCGCTGCCAAGCCAGGATTTTCTTATGAGTGTTATGACAAACGCAAGAATACAATTACATATTGCTGGCTATTTATAATAGGAACACTTTCCTAATTATAGTTTTACATGAACTCTGCAACTCCTAGGCAATTTAGGTTTCTACTTCCCAAACCAACTGGGTATCCGTTTCCTAGACGAATTGGGTCTCTGTTTCCCAGATTAACTAGATCTCTGTTTCCCAAATTGACTGGGTCTCCTACAATTCCTAGGCAATTCAGACTCCACAACCCTAACAATCTCCCACTTGGAGACTGAATCCATATGTAATCAAATCTTCGACTGTTCAACAGCAAAATCCATAAGCACTGACAACGCCAATCCTCGAACTCTTCAAGTCCCGAGGCCACTTGAAACTGTGCATAGTTTCAAGCCATCTAAGGTCACAACCCTAGTTTATATCAGCAAGCTCCCACTTGCTCATTGTCACATACAGAGTTCTCTTCTCAAACCCCGAGCCACTGCCATGACTCCTTGGATTAACTCCGATGTGTCTCTTCCATATTTCCTATGTGGGACTGTTGTTCGCCTTAACAATCCTCCCCTCGAACAAAGGACCACTGAACTTCCTCTACGCTCCTCGTGCGACTGAATTTCATAACCTTTTTCCCGTTCGTTCCTGGGATATTATTTGGCACAACAATTATTCTCTTGAACAAAGGACCACCAAGCTTCCCCTTAATCTGGGAGTTCACCACCTGCGAACCTCACCTTAAGCCCGGAGCTCACACCTTCTTTCTCGTTCAATCTGGGAAACCCACATGGATTGGAGCACCTGGCTTTCGAACATACACTCATCGCCTTCTGATCCAGCACGGACCATCTTCTTCCGCCATGTCCTTCGGTTCGTCATTCAGAGGTTTCTATAAATCTTTACAGTACAACTAATCCTCAATCTGCATCTTCCGGAACCTGTGACCCGAACCATCGAACTTTTTGATTAGTGATTTTCCCACATCCATCGTGATTACTCCCACTCAAACCTGAGCTCTTGATACCACTTGTTGCGCAGCAATCAGGATGTTAAGAAACAAGCACACAAAAAACGATAAAAGACACGACATATTTGTTCACCCAGTTCGTCAAAAGACTACTTCTGGGGGCGCTGCCAAGCCAGGATTTTCTTATGAGTGTGATGACAAACGCAAGAATACAATTACATATTGCTGGCTATTTATAATAGGAACACTTTCCTAATTATAGTTTTACATGAACTCTGCAACTCCTAGGCAATTTAGGTTTCTACTTCCCAAACCAACTGGGTATCCGTTTCCTAGACGAATTGGGTCTCTGTTTCCCAGATTAACTAGATCTCTGTTTCCCAAATTGACTGGGTCTCCTACAATTCCTAGGCAATTTAGACTCCACAACCCTAACAATCTCCCACTTGGAGACTGAATCCATATGTAATCAAATCTTCAATTCAATAGCAAAATCCATAAGCACAGACAACGCTAATCCTCGAACTCTTCAAGTCCCGAGGCCACTTGAAACTGTGCATAGTTTCAAGCCATCTAAGGTCACAACCCTAGACAATATCAGCAAGCTCCCACTTGCTCATTGTCACATACAGAGTTCTCTTCTCAAACCCCGAGCCAACGCCATGACTCCTTGGATTAACTCCGATGTGTCTCTTCCATATTTCCGATGTGGGACTGTTGTTCGCCTCAACAATCCTCCCCTCGAACAAAGGACCACTGAACTTCCTCTACGCTCCTCGTGCGACTGAAATTCATCACCTTTTTCCCGTTCGTTACTGGGATATTATTTGGCACAACAATTATTCTCTTGAGCAAAGGACCACCAAGCTTCCCCTTAATCTGGGAGTTCACCACCTGCGAACCTCACCTTAAGCCCGGAGCTCACACCTTCTTTCTCGTTCAATCTGGGAAACCCACATGGATTGGAGCACCTGGCTTTCGAACATACACTCATCGCCTTCTGATCCAGCACGGACCATCTTCTTCCGCCATGTCCTTCGGTTTGTCCTTCAGAGGTTTCTATAAATCATACCGTACTGGTAATCCTCAATCTGCATCTTCCAGAACCTGTTACCCGAACCAACGAACTTTTCGATCAGTGATTTTCCTACATCCATCGTGATTACTCCACTCAAACCTGAGCTCTGATACCACTTGTTGCGCAGCAATCGAGATGTTAAGAAATAAGCACACAAAAAGCGATAAAAGACACGACATATTTGTTCACCCAGTTCGTCAAAAGACTACTTCTGGGGGCGCTGCCAAGCCAGGATTTTCTTATGAGTGTTATGACAAACGCAAGAATACAATTACATATTGCTGGCTATTTATAATAGGAACACTTTCCTAATTATAGTTTTACATGAACTCTGCAACTCCTAGGCAATTTAGGTTTCTACTTCCCAAACCAACTGTGTATCCGTTTCCTAGACGAATTGGGTCTCTGTTTCCCAGATTAACTAGATCTCTGTTTCCCAAATTGACTGGGTCTCCTACAATTCCTAGGCAATTCAGACTCCACAACCCTAACACGAAATTACAAATAGGTCGAATTTAGGGGCATTTTGGTAATTCCCGCATCATTTCGCCTATAAATACCCCACTCCCAGCTTTATTTCCTCATTTCGCACCTCAGAATTATTTCAGAGCTCCCAAAAAATAGCTCGAAATAATAGCTCGAATTTGCCAAAAATAGAAAGTTCCCTGAAATAGCTCGAATAACCATCCAATTTTAGTAAGTTTGAGAAAATAGCTCGAAAATACTCCTTATAGCTCGAAATTGACTGCAAATAGATCGAAATTGACCGGAATAGCTCGAAAAACTCTCATGCTAATTACATTCTTGGGTGAGTTTCAGATAGCTCGAATTTCATGGGGAAATTCGAGCTATAGCACTTAGAAAAATTTTCAATTTTCTGAAAAATTCTGAAAAATTTTGAAAAATGCTAACACTCAAATCTTTTACGCAGATTTATTCACAACGGCGCGACTTCGACGTAACCGGTCTCCACGTCGTCCATCACCACCACGATCGCACCAACGAGCCTATTATAACGCACGCAATCCATCCCGAGATTCGTCATATCGGCATCCTCGTGAATCAAACACACGACGTCCATCATCCCCAAATCGTCCTCGTCAACCAGAACCTGCTCGAATCCGATTACCGGGCGCTCCAAAACTCTTTGCACCTGCACAGAGGTCATACGAGCAAATTCCCCCAAACGAAGAAGTTTCAGTAGACCTAGATCCTCGTGCCGGTAATCTTTCCACCTAAACCTCTTTATGACGCGAGTTATTGATCTTGAATCTTCCAGTAGTAGTAGTAGAGAAAGTAGTAGTGAGTCGTCTATGGCATCTGAGGTTAGGAAGAATGCGTCAACTAGTGATAGTAGTAATGCCTCAAGTGACGAGAGCTCATCTAGTGATGAGAGAAATAACAACGATAGGGTGTCTGATATGGAGGTAGACGTAGACATCCTAGGAGATGACGAGGCTGAATCGAACCCTCTCCCCATCGTGCCTTTTTTACCTCCCACTGAGAATGTTCCCATTCCGGTTTCTAACTCTCCCGAACAACTTGCTCCGCCTAATTTGATCAATTTTGATCTGTTCCCATCTTCTTTGCCTCACGACATAGCTTATTATCGTGATACGTATGACATTCCTGACACTTATGAAATTATCGTGCCTAGGCCAGATGATAGGATAAACAACCCACCAGAGGGGTGTCTTACTATTTTTAGTGGCTACCTGCATTGTGGTTTACGTTTTCCCATATTTCCAATCGTCTCTGAGATCATGACCTCACTCAATTCTTCTCCTTCACATTTTACCCCCAATGCATACACTCAGATGTATGCTTATGCGATGCTAACCCGCATCTTTGACCTTCCTTGCTCTGTGGCCGGTTTTTGGCAACTATTCATTGTGAAATTCCGCAACAGAGGTGTAGACGCCGGGTTCTATTACTTGAGCTCGCGAAAGAAGCAATGCTTCCTATCTGATCTGCAGACGAGCTTCGGGGCTCACTGGAAGAAACAGTGGTTTTATATCAAAGAATCCAGGCCGCATGAATTTCGATTCAAGCGGCTTTGGACAGATGCCCGTCCATCACCGAGACGCCCCGATCCTCCCGTCTACACCTTGGCAGTTGTAAAAAACTTGAAAGAGCACGAATTTGATGCCTTTGAGTTGACCACCACCCCTGTGTTGCGGGCCGGCGGTTATACTTATCATGCAGGCGTTGAGCCTTCTGTCTTTGGTATAATATTATGCATGTTTTCGTTCTTTTTACTCATTGATTTTATCGTCCTTTGTTGTCTTCTAACCTCTGCATTGTTTATGATTTTCAGAACGAATTGTGATGGACAAGACGAAAAAGAGGCTGGCCGCGATGAAGCGTGGCGCCAACGCTCCTCAATCCTCAGTGCCCATTCCTGAGAAGACCAGTCGTCGTGGTGCAAAGACGGCTGGTACCAGTTCAAGAAGCGGTACTACTCCTGCTACCGTCTCGACACGAGGATCGGGGCGTGGTAGAGGTGCAGCTCCTGCCCCTGTTCCTGCTCCAGTTCCAGTACCTGAGACTGTTCCTTCTCAGACGACCGCTGATACTGCTCCGGGTTCTCCCCCTGGTGGTTCTGAGCCGATCCTTCCGGATCTTTCTCCTTCATCAGCACCTTCGTCTGGAAGAGTGCATCTTCCCTCCGTTGCTGAAGCGGCCCGTCGCTTTAATGAGGCCAACCCTGAGGCAGCAACGAGGAAGAGATCCGCTGCTACTGCTGAGGAGATCCGACGGGGTAAGCGCGTCGCGCAGGACCGAGCTTATGATGCTGATTATCTTGATATTGACGTGGAGGAGATCGTCCGAGCTTCAGTCGAATCGGGGCAGTTCACTCTGAAAGACACTACTGCCCTTCGACTCGTCAAAGGCTTCATGCCGGACTTCGATCGTCAGGCATATTACCAGGCGATGGGCCACGAGAAGCTGGTCAGTCGCACTGCCTTGTCTCTGTGTGAGGTATGTGGATTTAGAGCTTTCCCTTATCTTTGTTTTATGTACATACTTGACTATTACTAACGTTTTTTCTTTTTTGTAGTTCTTCGTCAATGTCCAGACCATGGCTGAGAACTTCAACATGGTCATGACGACTCAGGATCAGCAGAGGGCCCTGATGGATAGGCACCACTCTTCGGCCTTGCAGGCTCAACGGCTGGAGAAACAGGCCAAAGAGGCGAAGGCTGAAGTGGAGAAGCATCTGGTCGCTGCTGTTGATGAGCTGAAGGCAGTACAGGCGGAGCTGGAAGCCTTGAAGACAGCGAAAGCCACCGTTGACCGGGAGCTTGCTGAGGAAAGGCGCCTTTCCAGTCAGCTCACCACCGACTGCCAGCATGCCACTGCCCTTGTTGACGATCATGTCGACACCATCCGCACGATGAAGGATGCAGCTGCTGCCGCTGAGGCCGGACGTCTAAGACTTGAGGCTGAGCTGGCTGACGCACAAGCTCGCCTTGCGACTGCTGAGGAGGATGGCTACAACAGGGCCATGACTGAGGTATTCATATTAAGCTTGATTTTATTTCTTTTTCCTTGAAATTTGCGTGTTACACACTTACATTTCCTCTACTTGTTTCGTAGGAGCTCCCCGATGAAGACAAGGTGATGGTGGCCATCGAATTCTTCCGCTCAGCCACCTGGGAGCAGATCGCCATGGAGCGGGGCGGTTTTGATACGACCAAGGGCTACAACATGGCCCTTGATGATATCATTGCCCGCGGTGCTCTTGCTCCTGGGTTCAAGAGGGAGGACTTCAATGTCCTCAATTGCCTGAATGAGGATGACACGGAAGTCGGCGAGTCCTCTAGTGCTGCTGCTGCGGATCCTACTCTGGCCGATCCTCCTTCTGGCGAACCTGCAGCGACTGTGGTCGATGACGAGCCGAAGCATGACCCCTTCACCTCCTTTTATCCTCTTCGGCAGGTATGGCTTTCCGATTTTGCCGACGAGCTTCCATCTGCGTCTACTGTCGCTGCTGCTTCTGGTGCCGCTCTAGATGATCTTCCGGAGGAGGGTGAGATGGGGTTCGATCCACAGATCTTGGATCAGCCTGCTGATGGCGATCAGGCTATGCCTGACGCTCCTGTTGCCGCTGCTGCTCCTCGTCAGATCTCCCCTCTCGATGACACTGGGCCATTGAACGAGTCTTTCACCGATATCCAAGAGCAGAGCGAGGGTGCGGTGAAGGCTCTTGGATTGAATTTGCTGCCTTGATCTTCTGGAGTGGCCTGCGTGCCTTATCTTTAGCATTTGTGCCTTGTTTTTAATATTTTTGAACATCTTTACTTTCCGTATATACATTAGTCCTAGTACATTCTTTCCGTACAGTATATGTTGCTAACATTCGCGCGATTTTAGCGCTTTAACAATTGCTTAGTACAGTTTTGACTTGCAAAATCTTTGTGTTGTCTCGTTACATCTTCACTCATATGTGTCTACTTTTTAAGTTTAAATTTGGTACTTGTTAAAACACTTAAGTTTTAGAAACAAGTGTCTATGAGAGTACGAGAACTTGTGCTCGACTCTACGAGGCTTGTGCTCGTTGTGCGAAGCTAATGTCCGCGCTAGCAAAGCTATGTTCGCGGGAATACGAGAACTTGTGCTCGATTCCACGAGGCTTGTGCTCGTTGTGCAAAGCCATGTTTGCGCTTGCGAAGCTATGTTCGCGGGAGTACGAGGACTTGTGCTCAACTCCACGAGGCTTGTGCTCGTTGTGCAAAGCTATGTTTGCGCTTGCGAAGCTATGTTCGCGGGAGTGCAAGGACTTGTGCTTGACTCCACGAGGCTAGTGCTCGTTGTGCAAAGCTATGTTTGCGCTTGCGAAGCTATGTTCGCTAAGTTTTTAAACTTAAGGTTTGTAGACAGTTTGAGTTCATCTTCATGTTTCTTGATAGATTGTAATCATGCGGATAAATAGTAGGCAACAGCTGAACTAGAATAAAATAAGAGATTTTATTAGTTTTGGGACTGAGCTCGAGTAACTTCCGAGTTGCCTACGTATCCCGCCGTATATAGGTTGGCTAGGAATCAAGTCCTCGTAGTTCGCTGCTAACTATTACAATGAGAATCCACGTAAAGGGACTCGTAATTCGTAAAAGAATAAGCGAATGAAATATTGAAACTATGATCCTATCGTGCCACAAGGCCATTAGAAAACTAGTGTTTCTAACTATAAAACCTTCGTAAGTTCTTGACGTTCCAGGGGCGTGACAAAGTCCTTCCACCCAATTCTTGTAAGTAATAATATCCTTTTGAGCTTGCTTTCTCCACTCTGTAAGGTCCTTCCCAGTTCGGCTTCAATTTTCCAACATGCTTAGTAGCTTCAACTTTCCTGAGTACCAAGTCCCCCACTTGAAAGTTCCTAAAACGGACTTTGTTGTCGTATGCTTTCGCCATCATAGATTTGTATGCTTGAGTACGTTGGTACGCTGCTTCCCTAGTTGCTCCGATCAATTCCAAATCCATTTGTCTTGCCCTTAATGCTTGCTCTTCATCATATGTAACAATACGATAAGTGGGCATTCCAATCTCAGCGGGTATCACTGCTTCAGATCCATATGTCAATAAGTATGGAGTTTCTCCTGTAGAGGTACGAGGAGTTGTGCGATATGCCCATAATATCCCAGGTAACTCATCCGCCCAATTTCCTCCTTCTCCCTCCAGCCTTTTCTCCAAACTCTTCACTAATGTATTGTTAGTAGCCTCCACTTGTCCATTTGCTTCAGGATGCGTAACAGATGTAAAACGTTGCTCAATTTTCATGTCTCTACACCAGTCTTGAATCTTAAAACCTTGGAATTGCCTCCCATTGTCGGAAATTAAGACTCTTGGTATTCCAAATCGACAAACGATGTTCTTCCAAATGAATTGTTTCACATTAGCCTCCGTAATGTTTACAAGTGATTCAGCTTCAACCCACTTCGTATAGTACTCGACAGCCACCAATAACCATTTTCTACCTCCCGTAGCTTTAGGCATTGGTCCAACTATATCTATTCCCCATTGATCAAATGGACATCCATAACTCACTGTTGTCATAGGTTGTGCAGGTGTATGAATGATCTTCGCATGCAGTTGACAACTTCTACACTTCCTTGAGTAATCCATAGCATCTCTCATAACAGTTGGCCAGAAATATCCTTGTCGGAGTATTTTCTGGGCCAAAGACCGTCCTCCTGAATGATTTCCGCAACTCCCTTCATGAATTTCGCGTAAGACTTGTTTTGCCTGTGTGGGAGATAGGCATCTCAGGAGTGGTCCCTCGAATGACCGTTTGTAAAGTTCACCATTGAACATAGTAAATCTTGCCGATTTATACTTGAGCCTTCTGATCGCTTGAGGATCATTAGGTAAGTTCCCGTTCTGAAGATAATCGATAATCTCATCCTTCCAACATGCCTCTATGTCTACTGGCAGAACGTAATCCAATGCTTGCGTTGGTGTTGACTCAACTACCTTTCCGATAGAGGGCTTTTCCGAAGCCAAAAGAGTTACCCGCCTTTCCACAAACACTTCGGCGGTACTAGCAAATCGTGACAAGGAGTCAGCGCGTTCATTCTCTGATCGAGGGATCTGCGAAATAGAGAAAGTATCGAAATTTGATGTCACCTCCTTCAGTTTTTCGAGATACTTTACTATTGCAGCCTCTTTCGCCTCATATCTTCCTTCAAATTGATTAGCGATCAACTGTGAATCCGTGAATGCCACAAGGTTCGTTATCCCCAACGATTTTGCCATTTGTATGCCAGCAAGCATAGCCTCATACTCCGCTTGATTATTGGTCACTTGAAAATTTAGCCTTATTGCGTAGTCAAATTCTCTACCATCCGCCGATTTTAGGTATATTCCTGCACCTCCAGCGTCGTTTGTGGACGATCCATCCACATGCAGAGTCCAAGCTCCCCTTGCGACTATAGGTTTGTCCCTATTGTCCTCTTCCGTCACCATTGCTACTTCAAGCGCTTGCTCTGCCTCTGAGATAGTTTCAGCCACGAAGTCCGCTAATCTTTGTGCTTTGATCGCTGTTTTTGGCATATACTCCAAGCCATATTCTCCTAACTCTATTGCCCACTTCACTAATCTCCCAGACGTCTCCGGTTTTGCCATAACTTGTTTCAGTGGTTGACTAGTTAAGACAGTGACCGGATGTGATTGAAAGTATGGTCTTAACTTTCGTGCAGTTATTACAAGTGCGTAAGCTAACTTCTCGATCTCCAGGTAATTCACCTCTGCCCCATTCAGCACTTTGCTAACATAGTAGATAGGTAAATGTTTCTTGTCTTCCTCGCGCACCAATACTGTGATTAATGAATTCTTCGTTATGGCCAAGTAAAGATATAGCATCTCATTGTCCTTGGGCTTAGATAGTAATGGTGGTGTCGTAAGGTACACCTTCAATTGGCGAAAAGCCTCTTCACAATCATCAGTCCAGACGAACTTAGGTGTCTTGCGTAACTTCTTGAAAAAAGGTAAACTCTTTTCAGCAGAATGCGATATGAATCGACTAAGTGCCGTTATCCTCCCCACCAATCGTTGCACCTCTCGAACGGATTTGGGTGATGGTAAATCCATTATAGCTTTAATTTTGTCAGGGTTAGCTTCGATTCCTCTCTCATTGACCATGAACCCCAGAAATTTTCCGGCCTTAACACCAAAGGTGCACTTCTTAGGATTTAGCTTCATCCCATATTGTTTCATGATACCAAAAGCCTCTTCCAAATGTTTCACATGATCTTCTGCCTTCAGGCTCTTGATGAGCATATCGTCAATGTAAACCTCCATAGTCTTGCCGATTTGATGATAAAACATCTTGGCAACTAACCTCTGAAAGGTTGCTCCTGCATTCTTTAGACCAAACGGCATCACTTTGTAACAGTATATCCCTCTGTCAGTGATAAAGGCCGTTTTATGTTGATCCTTTACTGCCATTAATATTTGGTGGAAACCGCTCTGTGCATCACAAAGACTCAGCAGCGCACACCCTGCTGTAGAGTCAACTACGAGATCGATCCTGGGCAACGGGAAAGGATCTCGTGGGCAATGTTTGTTCAAGTCGGTGTAGTCCACGCACATCCTCCATACTGTTGGCTTCTTTGGGACAAGTACAACGTTGCTTAACCATTCAGAGTACCGAACTTCAAATATATGGCCTGCAGCAAGCTTTGTTTGTACTTCCAATTCCGCAGCCTTGTTCTTTTCATCGCTAAAGTGTCTCTTCTTTTGTCGGATGGGTTTAGCATTTGGGTTAACGTTCAGGTGATGTACCGCAACTCGAGGATCTATTCCCTTCAAGTCCGAGTCCGTCCATGCGAATACATCAAAGTTTCTTCGCAAGCATTCCAATAATGCCTTCTCAACCTCGGAAGTCAACTCGCTACCAATTTTAATTATCTTGTCAGGCTCATCTTTTGACAAAATCACCTCCTTAAACTCTCCTGAAGGTTTCAGACGCTCCATTTCCATCTTCTTTTTATAGCGCAATGTCGTTTTGTCCTCTTTTTCTTCTTCCAATTTCTTCAAGGAGTCCTCAGTACTGGAAGGGATATGATCCTCCTGTAACATTTCATGGTCTACTTGCGCAGCAAGCACCATCTCTGTATCAACTTGTTTCCCTATTTCAGGCGTCTCTCCTGGATGTATGTCAACTATCGCGACATTTGGCTCCGTTTTTGCCTTGATAGGTTTAGTTGATGTAAGATAACAACTCCACGAATCACGATAGTTTGTAGTGAGTTGAGCAATTCCACCAGGCGTTGGAAATTTGACCTTTTGATGCACAGTAGAGATGATCATAGCAAATGCCGTTATTCCTGGCCTTCCAATCAGTACGTTGTATGCAAATGGTATGTCAACGATAAGATATTCCACATTCAATGTTCTCCTCTTCGGATTTACGCCAAAGGATGTTGGTAACAAGATCCTTCCAATGGGTTTTACTTCACTTCCACCAAATCCCACTAGTGGTGAGTTAACATCCGTGATCTCGTATTGTCCGAGTTTCATTTGTTGTAAAGCATCCATGAAGATTATGTTGGACGAACATCCATTATCAATCATTATCCTTTTTACCCCGTGATTTGCAATCACCGCGGAAACTACCATAGGGCAATTCAAGTATTGCGCTTCCTTAGCTTGTGGGGACAAGCTGTCGAAATCGCTATCATCGAATGTGATTCTTGTATCCAACTTGTCCACCGCAAAGACAAGATCTATCTCAGGACGCTTCAGTCGTTCATTGTATATGTCTCGTGAGATGCGTTTTCTACTTTTGGCTGAGTCTGCGCCAGTAGGTCCGCCAGCAATCACATTGATTCCATTCTCGATATCATCGTTCCCATTTCCCTGTTTACGCTTTGGTTATTCCTTCTTCTCGTGTGGGGATCTATCTCGCTTGCGTCCAGATGACGCCTTCTCTTCACGTGACTCTCTATTCTCAAGGATGTACTCGATGAGTTTCCCCCCTTGAATGAGTCGTTCGATCTCGTTCTTTAGAGCCTTGCATTCGTTAGTAAAATGCCCATTCTGCCTGTGGAATTTGCAATATTTCTTCGATCCCTTAGTCTCCTCAGTCTCTCGGAATGGTTTAGGAGTTCTCAATAATCCGCTATCTTTCTCTATGGCGTAGATTTCACCAATTTGTTTCCTCAGCGGAGTATAATTGTCAAATTTCTTAAAGGGTTGTCGATTGCGATCTCGATCTTTTCCGCTTTGCTCCTTCCTCCAATCTCTATCTTTATTCTCTTTGCCTCCATGAATTCTCGGCGAGTCCATCAACCCTTGATTCATAGTTGCCTCCTCTACTTCAATGACCTTACTAGCTAGGTCCATTACTTGCTCAATAGAATCAGGTGTGTTCCATGTTATCACCTCTATAAGCTTTTTACTCCGGCAACGATGCTCCAATACAGATATAACCAGGTCGACATTGGGAGCATTCACTCTACCAATCTCCAGATTCAAACGCTCGATATACCTCCCCAAAGGTTCATCAGGTCCTCTATAGATATTAAACAGCGTGCTTGGAGATTTCTTCTTTACGCGATAAGTAGCGAACTTCTTTACAAACATGGTCCTAAACTGTTTAGATGATTCAATTGATCCCGAACGTAAGTTTTTGAACCATTCCTTTGCTGGACCTCTCAGACTGAGCGAAATAAGTTTCGCCCTCATATTCTCTGCATATCCCAAAACCTGTAAATCTCCATCTAATTCATCATAATGTGCAACTGGATCAGTATTTCCATCATACTTCTTCAGAACAGGAAGATTAGTTCCTTCCTTCAACGTCATTTTACTGATCGCCTCACAGAAGGGGTTTGATCTTTCCCTTAGTGGAATGTGTTCTGCTACAACAGGTTCCAATCTTGGTGCGACTCTCTCAGGCAAGTCCCTATCTCTTCCGGCAGTTCGACTTGCTGCAGGTCGATGATCAGGAAGTCTTTGCCTAGAATTCACCTCTCCATCCCTTCCTTCTCTATCTCGACCAGTTGCCCGACTAGGAGCTCGGTTAGCATTGGTCCTCACTGAACGAGGATTCCTCCTTTTAGGCGAGGGAGATGGATCCCTTGGCCTTGTCATCCTAGTTTGCGTATATTGCCTCGAATCACGACGCTGGGTCGGATGAGTCCTTACTTGCTGCGGTGCCGCAGGCTGTGTTGATGGTTGTTGTGCTATTGGAGCTTGAACATTCTGTAAAACAGAAGTGTTAGCCAATTGCTGCACAATCATAGGACCATAGTCCTTTGGAATGCCGCCATGATTTGATCCAACTGAGCGGAGTTCAATAGCTGTTGTTCCGTGGGAGGAACTTCAGGTTGATTCGCTGTGTGAGTTGGAGGATCAAGGGGAATACTGGGCGCTGCCACCGATGTTCACTCAGATGCATCATGTGCCCGATTATCATCCTCCCTCTGTGATCTAGTCCTTCCTGCCATTCCATTCTTCTCCGTTGCTCTCCGTTGAGCCATTGAGTGTCAGTGTTTGTTACTAAGTGCGTGTAGAAGGTTCCCACAGACGGCGCCACTGATGTGGGGTATTTTCGTCTGGATACGTGTCCGCTCTCCAACACTCCACGTCAGACTGCTTTAATCCCTACTGAATGCTTAAGCAGCTTTTGAGTTCGGAACCTGCACTCAACACCACACGTAAACTAAGCCGGTGCCTCCTCCGGCGAAGGCACTCCGACGCTCAAGTCAGATAGGTCGGAATTTGAGGTATTGTCGTCAGAGACAATAGCTCGAATTTATAGCTCGAAATAGGTCGAATAAATAGGTCGAAATATGCCCAAATAGGTCGAATTTAGGCTCTATAGGTCGAATTAGCACACCTCGAAATGGTATTGAGAACCGTGATGAGAAAACCCGAATAGATCGAATTACTCTCAAATAGCTCGAAATACACTCTATATAGATCGAACTAGAGCTATTGCAATATAGCTCGAATTATTGCTATATAGCTCGAATTCGATGTATATAGCTCAAAATTAAATGCTAGAAAAATAAAAACGTACCTTAGAATGAGGCATGAGACCCCCTTATATAGTAATAAGAGTCCTTATTCGTCTAAAAGTGCAATCCAAGTAGAACTATGACTCAAAATAGGTCGAATTAGAGCTATTTTGAAATAGCTCGAATTGGGCCTTCAAATAGGTCGAATTTGGGCCCATATAGCTCTTACTTGACTCCTGGGCCTCAAATAGATCGAATTTAAGCCCATATAGCTCGAATTTGGCTCTTGGGCCTCAAATAGATCGAATTTGAGCCCATATAGCTCGGATTGGGCTTGATATAGCTCGAATCGGGCCTTTTCGGGCCCAAATAGATCTCACTTGGGCTCAATTTGCGCCTACTTGGGCCGATTTCCGTATTTTGCCTTGAATTGTAATTTTGCATTAAAAAATAATGGTGCTGACGTGGCATAATATGTCCCGAAATACGTTCGTGTATTGTATCGGATATTATGACGTGTCGATACCGAAATATGGTATATCAATATATATATATATATATATAATACAATATGATATAATATACTATATTATATTATTATATAGGGAGAATTACATGAACTACCCCTGAACTATGGGCAAATTACACAAACCACTCCTTATCTTTGGGAAATTATGCAAACTACCCCTATTTTATGTTTGTCATTACATTTACCCCCTTACGGCGTTAAAACTAACGAAAATATATAAAGTCATCCAAAAAAATTCTTGAAATACCAAAATTGCACCCAAAGCCCATGACTCTGCCCTGCATGTATGGTCACGTCTCAAGAAGTCACGAATAGGCCGACAAAGTATTCCTAGCGGTTATAAATAAATTGGTTTTGTCACCACAAAGAGGTTACAAAACAATTTTGGCGGTTTTTATTAATGGTTTGTAACCGTCTATGCTCTCTTTTTATTATTTATTAGCTATTTAAAATTATATTACTACTTAAAAGTATTTATTACCATATCTTTAGTGACTGTAAGAGCAGTCACGAAAAATCAAACTAACTTTAATAACTACAATGCAGTCGCAAATATTTTTTCTTACCAATATTTCAATTGACTGCTTTACGGTCACAAATACTAAGTTTTTTTTACCATTTATATTGCGGTCATAAACACTCAGTCATGAATGCCTTGTTTTATTTTAGTGTTAAACATCACTTCAACTGACATATTCACATGAATCACATGCGTTTATATATATAAATGGGGATCAAGAGTCCTATGCTTAAACCAAGTCCATTAATTCTATAGATGAGACAGGGGTGTAAGGGTCAATTAAGATTCATTATACCCTAACAAATCAAAACATAGGACAGATTGCTATGCACTGTACGTAATATAGCCATAATTTCACCTACCAGGGGTAAGCTTCAGTTGTTATAATCAAGGGACTGTGAAGGGCGTCTAAAAAAAGATCTAACTACATATATACGATAGTAATTAATTGTTTAAATTACATTATTACTTTCTTGATTGGAGGAATCTATCTTAATGACAGACAGATCTTAGTCTATATCTATATATATATATATATATATATATATATATATATATATATATATATATATATATATCAATCATGTGCTATTCCGTCAAGAACGAGAATTTAGATACAAAACAGTAGACCAAAATTTACTCTTTCAATATTCATTTTGCAGTTTTAAGTAGATCGAAGGTTTCAATTCAAGTACCTAAACAAAAATGACCGGAGGTAACTAATTCCTACTTAAGTTTACAATTCTTTCATGATGCACATGAATAAATTTTTAAAAAATAAAATAAAATCTAGGAAGTTAAAGATATATTTGTTCTCCTGATACAACCCAACTTGAAGCCCTACGAACCAACACAAAAGTACAAGACATCTACCTGCAGGAACCAAGAAGAACTAGTAATATTCATCGGAGACTTTGCAATAATTATCTTTATTATTATTTGGGCTAATCCCATCAAACCCCCCAATCTTTGGGTGGTTTTTCAAAGTGCACCCTAAACTATCGTTTTGTTCGAAATGCACCCAAACCTATTTAATTTTGTTCGATTTGCACCCTGGAGCGTTGATCGCCGAAAAACGTGCCAGTCACGTGATCGCCAGAAGGGCATTTTCGTCCGTCCAAAAAAAGCCTTTTTAAAAAAAGGATAGGTTACACCCTGATGTATCGACATAAACCCCCCAATCTTTCTGAGAGTACCCCTCAACTATTCATTTGAAAAAAAGCATTTTTAAATTTTCTTTTTGTTTTTTTTTTTTTTTTGAAAAAGTTGGTTAGATATGCTTCATATACAATTATTGTTAATGGGTTGTCTTCTATTTATCGAATAATTGAAACCAACTTGACTTTCAAGATAGTAACAATAGATACTTTATTTTTTTTTTCATTTACATGTTTTGATTATTGATTAATTAAATCAAAATTGGGCTTCGCAGTGAGCTAATACGATTGATTTTGTGGCCTGAAATGATGAGTTAAGGGTTTGCAAACGGAGCACACGTCAAACTATCCAATTTCGATATATTGCGAACAAAAAAAAAGGTACTGGGCATAAAGTTACTTTCGTTCTCGTGTGTATCAAGTTACTTAGAATGAAGCCTTGACGGTATAAAGGTCATTTTCACGTTAATAACAAAAAAAATGATAAGTTTATGCACAGAAAGCATGTAATCTTAGAAATGCCATAGGTAAAATGTCCCTGAGTGTACAGGTAGATTGATCAGATTCTCTCGCTCTTCAGCAAGACCTGAATAAAAAGCCTACGGACATACAAAAAATTACTCTTCGATTGGAAACAACAACTTTGGCAGTGAAAAAAAAAAATGTATTATTTAGTAGGTTGAGACTTAAACATACATCAAAGCTGAAATTTTAACACGGGAGTGAAAGGATTATGTGGCTAAGAAAAGTACAACTAAAGATGGAAACGTATGATAAAAGCAGATATCCAGCAAAATGTGAACAAAAATTAAAAAACAATAACAAATCTGATACCCAAAAAAGAAAACTAATTAAGAATGTCCATGGAGATTAGTTTTGGAGTAATCTCTCTTCTCTAACAAATTTACCACTCATTCTTGCAGGTAAGAGAACTTCCTCTACTATTAACAGGAATAAATCAAACCAAAATGGCAAATGATTAATTTTGCCTCCGAAATCCTACAGGGGATGCCGCTGAGCTCTCATCCTCATTGCTAGCTATAAGTATCTGCAGCATTAACAAGAAATCACAACTTAGAAGTAAAATCTGAAAACAAATATCTTGAAAGTCAAGCTGGTTTCAATTATTCGATAAATAGAAGACAACCCATTAACAATAATTGTATATGAAGCATATCTAACCAACTTTTTCAAAAAAAAAAAAGAAAAGACATTTTAAAAATGCTTTTTTTCAAATGAATAGTTGAGGGGGTACTCTCAGAAAGATTGGGGGGTTTATGTCGATACATCAGGGTGTAACCTATACATTTTCTTAAAAATGTTTTTTTTGGACGGACGAAAATGCCCCTCTGGCAATCACGTGACTGTCACGTTTTTCGGCGGTCAACGCTCCAAAATGCAAATCGAACAAAATTAAATAGGTTAAGGTGCATTTCGAACAAAACGATTGTTCAGGGTGCACTTTGAAAAACCACCCAAAGATTGGGGGGTTTGATGGGATTAGCTCTTATTATTTCTATGCTATCATCCGATGATCCGTTCTATACATGATAATATGGCAGCTTAGGACAAATATTAACAAACGAGTGGTACTAAGAGGAAGTGGTAGCAAAATGGAAAGTAATTAAACATCACTTGCACGTGACCCTATTCACATGAATCACATGCTTACATATATATAAATGGGATTTAGAGTCATTTTTAATGTTTAAACCAAGTCCATTAGAGTTCTACATATGAGGCAGGGGAATAAGGGTCAATTCAGACTGATTATACCCGCTCAATCTAACAAATCAAAACATAGGACAGATTCCTATAAAAAAAAAAAGGATAAAAGCGTCAAACCCCCTATACTATAGGGGTGTAGCGATTTGCCCCTTGAACTTTTTTTTGGCAACAAGCCCCCTGTACTATGGATAAATAAGCACTTTGTCCCCTGAGTCGCTTTTTCACCATTGGATTTGAATACGTGTCAACACTTTTTACCGTTGGATTTGGACTCAGGGGGCAAAGTGCTTATTTATCCATAGTACGTGGGGTTTGTTGCCAAAAAAACAAGTTCAGGGGGCAAAGTGCAACAAGGGGTATAGTATAGAGGGTTTGACGCTTTTATCCCTAAAAAAAAAAACATAGGACAGATTGCTAAGCACTGTAGTATAGCCAACAATCTCACCTAACCGAGTTGATATTTCTTGCTAAGAGGCCATTATGTTGGACCACATTTTCAATTGATATTCATTTCCAATGGTTCCTTTTGCTGTTTCGTGTTTTCAGGAAAATAAAGCACACGTCACGGCTTTTTCTAGAAAATAAACATGTTTTAAAGAATTGTCCGTGCCGTTCAGATGTATAACAAACGTCTAATTTATAGAAGCTCTCTATGTTGGAACACAAATGGAAAACATTTATAAAGAAAACAATCATCATTGTTCTGTCTCGTCTTGAATCGTCAAAAATATTTGAACATATTTTGTGAAGTGAATTACAATGTGTTAGTAAATCTTAAATTGGTTCACATGCGAATCTACTCCATTTGGTAAAGTTCAGATGTTATAATCAAGCGATTGCGATGGGCGTATAAAAACAAGTGATTTAATTATATTATATGATAGTAATTAAATGTTTAAATTAACTGATTACTTTCTTGATAGGAGGAATCTATCTTAACGACAAGAGGTCTTAGTCTATATAAGTATCATGTGCTATTCCATCAAGCACAAGCATTTAGACATAAAATAGTAAACCAAAATTACTCTTTCAATATTCCTTCAGTCGTAAGTAGATCGAAGGTTTCAACTCAAATGCTTAAACAACAATGACCAAAGATAACTAATTCCGTCTTAAGTTTATAATTCTTTCACAATGCACTTCAAAAAAGAAAACAATCAAGGAAGTTAAAAATATAGTAGTTCTCCCCGTACGACCCAACTTGAAGCACTACAAATCAACACAATAGTACAAGACATCTAGCTGCACGTACCAAGAACAACTAGTAACTTAGCCCCATAAGAAAAATTATTTTATGAAGCCGCTGCATGCATGATGTTATGGTACAATCAAGAATTGAGATTATATATAATTCTTAAATTGTATGTGTAAATTTTCTGTCTAATTAAATAAATACATGTGTCAAATAGGTAGCGCTTAGAAGGAAATAAATATTCCATCAAATCTCAGTACTCAAGAGATAAAATATATATTCAAAGAAAAAAAATATTATTCCTTCAAAACTCAATATTCAATCAATAGAAATAGAAGTATTCATCAAATCTCAAAAGAAGGCAATAATATTCTATCAAATCTCAGTTCCCCAAGAGATGGAAATAAAATCTATCTCAAATTATGTCTACCACTTTGAGAAATTCAAGAGTCAATCACAACCCTCCATCTCATCAGAAGATTGTGGCTGAAATTTTTTCTACAACTATAAACATAGGTATTTGCAAAAAAAAAAAAAAAAAAGATCACAATTAGAATATCAAGCATTCTTGGAGCAAATAGGTTTTGGAAGTTCTCTTCCTCAAGTTTATCAAACTCCAAAGCGTTCAAATAAGGATTCAAGTTGTTGAAATCCTCCCTTCGATTCGACATCAAATTCAAGGTCGTTGACAATTTGTTTCTGAAGACCGCGGTTCTGGTGAAGAAGATCAAGTTTCAATATATTTAGAAAGATGAAGACAAAGTTCATACTTTTCTTCATACAACATTAAACAAAAATCATGTGTTGATTTGGGATAGAGCTTTTATGCCTCGAATTAACGTTTTTCCAAGCTCAAGTCAATTTTGTCAAAAATCAAACTAAAGAGTTTACCTCCAAAGTTTGAAGTCCCGAATACCTTGTTCTTGTAGAATTGAATTACAGTATTTTAAAAGTTTGTAACTCAAATTTATATAACTTTTATTTGCACTAATATTTCTAATTTTTTATGAATCCATCCCAATTATGCATTCGCATCAAAACTGAATTGACTGCACCACCTCATCGTTAACAGGATGCACATAATAATCTCTTTACTCTAACCCAGCCTAAAAGGAGTTACTGAAAGTTACTAATCATTCACAGACATGAACCCATTCCAATTTCCCAAATGTAGAACATATAGCAGGAAGTTTTTTGAATTCAGCAAGTGCTAATATGTAAAGAACAGTTCTACTATTTATTTTGAAGAATAATCTCCTTTCAAATTTTATTTCTCTCCATCTTTCATCTCTTTCTTGGAAACGATCCTTACTTGAATTAGGATAAATGAATCCTTCCCTGTCAATTTCTTGTATATGTATTGTTGTGTCCCCACAAAAGATTATGGCTTTTCTTCCACTATGAATTGCAATTATTAGAGTATTGGTTATTCCTTCTTCCGGAATTTCTAGCATATTCAACTTATTCAACTTGCTCCACTGCTACTTCCTTGGCTTTTGACTTTTCATCTATTTTCTTCAGCTGCAAATTGATAGCGTCCCGCTTTGCAAGCACACTATCATACTCGGAGATTTGGTTTAATCTCGTAGTTCTTTTAAATTCCTCTGATTCCTCACTATGCCTTTAATGAGCTCAAACACTTCATCATCAGGCTTCGTGATGAAACTCCCGTCTGTTGTGGCATCTACTGTCTTGTTATCATTCTTTTGCAGCCTAGCATAGAAGATTGCTAATTGCGAGTACGGTGGCATCTAAAAATTATTTATTAGAGGCTAAAATCTAGTCCAAGCCTAGTGGAGTCCCTTTTATCTTTTTGATGAAAGCTCACTATATCATTCTTTAGCTTCATAATTTTTTATGGTGGCCAATATTCAGAGAGAAATGCCCTAACTATTCTTTCCCACATACTTATGATTTTGGTAAGCAATGATTCAAACCACTTTTTAGCATGATTGTGTAGTGAGAATCTAAATAAGTTCGCGGAGAATATCCTCTCTTCTTGTGTGATAGTACCTATGAGGCTCATTGCCTCTGGCTGGTTGGGCGACAATGCCCGTGGTGAGGCGTTTCTTCCTTCAGGTGGATGTTCTTCTTCTCTGTTGTTGGCATCGTTCTTTCAACTCTTAATTTCCTCCATGTTTTCCGATCTCAAGTGTATTGAAATTGGTTCACGTTCCAAGTTCCAGGTCATAAACCAACTTCAACTCTGATGAGAATCCAAAACACAAAAATTAAACTTAAATAAAAAAAAGTGCAAGTAGACAAAAGAAATTGAGTTCAATAACTGCTCCAACGGTGCCAAAAACTTGACCTGCCAAAATGTATCGACAATTTATTATCGCAAGTGTACGGATACAAGTAATAATGAAAGTAGAAATATGATCGATAGATATCGATACCACAGAGAGTTTAAAACTTGACTTTAATATTGTTAATCTACTAAAGTACTTAAAACCTAACCTATTGAGTGTAGGAATTTTCACTTTCCAACACACAATTAAATAATAAAAATAGAAAACAAACGTGCAAGGGGTGTTTGTAAATTTGAATGCTTAAATAAGTAATATAAAAAAAAATATGGTAACAACTTACCACAATGATCAGGTTTCACTAGAAACTTTCAACCTAAGGTTTATAGTCAAACCATTGTTACAAATATTTCGACGTAAGGTTCAGACTTTGGTTAGTACTGTGATTCACTTGCTTAATAATAGTAGAATTATTGCTACTCATAAAGGGACCATTCAATTGTTTCCTGAGATTCTGACTCATAATTTGCTTTATGTTCCTTCTTTTAAGCAGAAGCTCTTGTCAGTCCCTAAATTACTTGCTTCTACTCAGTTAAGCTTCCATTTTTTTGCTGCTTCGTGTTTTTTGAATTTTTGCATGCTGATATTTGGGGACCATTTTCCGCCACCTCATTAAGAATATGGATTCGATTTTACTTTGATTGATGATTATAGTTGATGTACTGGGGTTTATTTATTAAAACACAAGTCTGAGGTTAAGTTTTATTTAACTAAGTTCTATAACTTGGTTCTTAATCAATTTTTTTGTCAAAATTAAAACTTTGATATCTGACAATGGTATGAAATTCATTTTAAAATACTTTGATTTTTGCTCTTTACTCATACAATACAGTGCTTTACGGTTGTACAAGTTATCATCTGGCCTTGTTTGCAAAAACACAGTTTTTCGATTTGTCAGCAACTGTTAATCTCGTCTAGCATTCATTTTGTTTTTCATTTTATCTGGATAGTCCATCACTGTATTCTTGATATTGTCAAAAAAGTTGTTTTCACAATGCATCACGTGTATGTTATGACAGAGCAAGTTCTTTTTCCAATACGTAAGTTCCCAAAACATAGTTTTATGGCACCAATTATGTTCTTTACCAAATTTCACTATATGATCTCTACTGGTTCCAAAAGCGATATCTTGAAGAAGTTCTATGTGTCTTTTCATTTCACAACATAATCTTCTCCTGAGAGGTGCATCTGTCTCTATTCTACCTTTCAAAAATTATTAGTATTCATTCTCCATGGGTGGTCAATGAACAAAACTCATATCTTCCTCACCATGTGCAAAGCACATATACTACTGAGGAACGAACCCCCACTTGTAAAGATGTTCTTCAATCTTTTTCCATTTTCCGTTTTACCTATTACAACACCTTATGCACGGGCATTCAACTTATCCACGGTTAACAACTGAGTTTATGAAAATGCAGATGTTAAAAATCTAATGACACCTTGTTCGAAATGACTAGTCAGATTTCCAACTCCAATCTTCGTTGTTATACGTTGTAAGAATAATCTGGTTTAACAAAATAAAATCAAATGAACAAATAATAGTAATTAACTTGAATATATCTATATTAAAGATCGTAAAAATCTCAAAACTTAATTAAATTAAATGGGCAAAAATGTCAACATTTATGTCACTGATCAATAAGTATGTATACTTAAAATTACATGAGTTATAGTACTAATTCTAGCTAGTTAATATTACGTATTTAAAGAAACAACACAAAAAATGAGATAAATATGAAGGAAAATAACCTCTTGATGTCGGAGTTGTTGAAGATCAACGTGAATATGTAAATTTAGAGTTTTTCTATTAAAAAAATCGAAGAGGATTTTTGAGGGAAAAAACGCCGTTTTTTTGTGAATAAAGATGAGTAGAAAATAGAGTTGGAGAAGATAGAGAATGGGTGATGTATAGAAGGCTAGGTGGAAATAGTTGTAAAGAGAGCAGAAAGTGGATATTCACTTTCTATGGCAGAAAGGGAACTGTCCCTTTCTATGGCAGAAACGGGTAAATCCCTTTCTAGGGTCACGCGGATAGTTCACGCAAGTCATGATCCGCATGAGTGTAGAAAGGGAATTATCTGTTACTGTAACTTTGGCTGGGATTTTATAAATACCCTCCATAATTTACTCTTTTTCAAAATCTCAATTCATCCATCTCATATGCTCTTCTTGGGCTCCAATATAACCATTCTCTCCATCTTCTTCATCTCTTTTTATTTTTTATGGTTAACTGTTTAATAGTTCTTGATATTTTTATGTAATTAATAACATATATTGTAGTTCCATCCATGAAATTTTTTATGTTTCATCCATAATTAATAACATATATTAATATTGTTTTGCTATTTCATGTAAAATAGTGAAAATATGTTGTAGTTCTAATTAATTACCCTACTAGTTATAATATTGTAAGTCATGAGATATATAATTAAATATGTTAGAAAACATATATATATATATATATATATATATATATATATATATATAAATATAAATATATAAAACACATATTTAAAAAATTAAAATTTATATTATTCAAAATCTAATTATAATGAAAAAAAAAGTGGCAATAAAATGCCATTTTTTTGAATTCAAGAAAATTATGGAAACAGATATTTCTGTTTTTGCTTTTGATTTTTTTTTTTGTCAAGGTGTAGAAAAGGAATTGTTTTGTTACTATAATATGATACAATATTTTTTTTTCGGCAAAAATACGGAAGAAACAGATTGCTCCCTTTCCAAGCTCGTTTCTTTCGCCTGACAATGTGTCAGTGCATAGCAAGGGATGCAATTGTTGCTTTCCCATAGAAAGTACATAGTCCTTTTCTACCAGAGAAAGGGACAGTTCTCTTTCTAGGCTAGAAAGGGAACATTGTCCCCTCTCTGGATTTTCTCGGCAACCACGCCTGTAGAAAAGAATTTTGGAAATAAAATTTTGGAAACAGAGTTTCAGCCATAGAAAGAGATTAGAGACTTTTTATATGGGCAAATTCTTGTAGTGATGTGGCTACTATTTACTCAGTGATAGGACATAATGGATGGTTGAAAGATCCATAAAAAAACAAAATTTCTATTAGGAATTCTTAAGGCGATGACACCAAGGACTGTAGTGGCCTTCTTTAAAAAAGTTAAAGATTGACAAGATACGTATACTTATATGACTGTATGCCCCATAAAAAAAAAATTAGATTTGTAACAGTGAACGTTAAACAGGGTAATCACATTTTAGATCTCAATCCGCTTGGTGTAACCAGAAACACTCACGATAGAATACGAGAAAATTTAACACTGCTCACATGGAAAATTTGCTCACAAGGGTAGAATATTAAACATGATATATGAGGCCCAACTCAAGATGACACTACAAAATAGATGTAAAAGGATTTCTAAGGAATTACAACAAGAATCATTCAAAAGGAGGCTCAAAACTAGCATGTCTATTGGATCTTACAGATCATAAAGTGATGTTTGATGACTCCAACTTGAACGTTTTTCCATAGATGCGACAGATAATGAACAAATAAACCGTCACTTGTTTGTGACCATTGATATTACCACATATATTGTGAAAACATTATTGGTTCCTATCAAAAACTTGACTAACATGCATCATCTTTGTGGGAACTTTAGGGGACCGAAGTAGTTTTATTACATCGATATAGTGTCTACATCCTTGGGAACTGACCCTCGTTGACGCATTTTGAATGTGGAGTACTAGGCCGTTGAATTTTCTTGTACCTACAATGTGATGTTTGACCTACCATCCTCAACAGATTCATGGCCATTGTACGAACTCATCATCAAGAAGTCAATTTTTCAACCAATGGTGGAACTAGGCATGTGCTTGACAAACACAGATAGGCATGGGCTTATTATGGTTGACATTGTAAACCGAACAATTTGTGTAAAAGATGAATAAAAGTGATCTTTGTATTGACGATTGACTCAAAAGTACATAATCAACGATTTACGGAGAGTTGAATGATTGAGAGTTTGAGATAAACTGTCATGCTAATCTAATCTAGAATCTGGAGCAAAACAAGTGAGTACAATGAATGAGAAAGCTCTTATTTATAGAAGAAGGGAGCGGGCTATGCTAACGGCTATATTTTTCCCAATTTAGAATTATAACTAACTAATACCAGAAATAGAAATATAACTAAGTAAAAGATATTTTCAATATCTTAAGACCCCCCCTTCAAGATGGCAATGGATATTAATCATTCCCATCTTGGACATCATGTGTTGAAAAGGTTTGATAGGTAGGAGCTTTGTAAGAATATCAACAATCTGGTGATCCTTTGAAACATAAAGAATGTTGAGAAATTTCTGTTGAATCTTTTCCCTCACAAAGTGACAGTTGATCTGAATATGTTTGGTTCTTTCATGATAAACATGGTTATTTGCAATGTAATAGGCACTCTTGTTTTATGTAAAGGATTGGGATCTTTGATTGAGGGATTTGTATTTCTTTGAGGAGCTGATTCATCCAGATGAGTTCACATGTGGCTGTAGCTAAAGCCCTTTATTCAGCATCTGTAGATGAACGGCTGACTGTTTGTTATTTCTTAGCCTTCCAGGAAATGAGAGAGTTACCAAGATAAACACATACCCTTTGATACTTCCTAGTTTTAATACAACTAGCCCAATCAGTATCAGAAAAAACTTGAGTTGGACATCAGATTGGCTGGATAGAAGAGGCCTTGTCCAGTGGTAGCTTTTAAGTGTCTTAGTACCCTGTGAGCAACAACCATATAAGGAACAGTAGGTTGAGACATGTGATGTGTCAAACACTGTATACTGTAGCAAAGATAAGGCCTGGTTATTGTGAGATACAACAACCTGCCTACAAGCCTTCTAAAAGATGTTGGATCATCTAAGAGAGCTGAATCTGATGAAGTGGATTTGGCTTTGGAGTCCATAGGCGTGGAACTTGGTTTCCAACCAAGATATCCTGAGTCTTTTAAGGTATCCCGAGCATATTTTCTTTGACAAATAGATATGCCTTCTTTATTTCTAGCAACTTCAATTCCTAGGATGTATTTGAGATTGCCTAAATCCTTGATTGTGCATTCCTGATAAAGGTGATGTTTGATGTTGTTGATCTCATCCAAGTCATTACCTGTTAAAATGATATCATCAACATAAACACAAAGTAGAGTTAGTGAAGCACCAGACTTTTTAATAAACAAAGAACAATCTGAGATGGTTTGAAGATAGCATGAAGCTGTTAAAAAAGAAGTGAGATTAGTGAACCACTGTCTGGAGGCTTGCTTCAAACCATATAGACTCTTCTTAAGAAGACAAACTCTGTTGTCTTTAGCTTTACAATATCCTAGAGGTGGCTTTATGTAAATTTCTTCATCTAACTCCCCATGAAGAAAAGCATTGTTAACATCAAGTTGCTTGAGATGCCAATTATGTGAAGAAGCAAGAGCAAGAATAATCTTGACTATGGTAAGTTTAGCTATAGGGGAGAAGGTGTCAAAATAATCTAAACCCTCCTCCTGTGTATAACCTTTAGCAACAAAGCGTGCCTTGTATCTTTCAACGGTTCCATCTGCTTTATACTTGATTTTATATACCCATTTTCAACCAATGCAATGATGTCCTTGAGGCAAACCAGTAAGGACCCATGTTTTAGTCTTTTCAAGGGTTTCAAGTACTTTATGCATGGCAGCTTTCCACTCAGAATGTTTGCTTGCCTCAGTATAAGATTTGGGTTCAGTGAATTGAGTAATGGCTACAACAAAAGCTTTATGAGCAAAACCAAGATTATCAGTAGTTAAGAAATCAGTAATAGGGTAAGGAGTAGAGTAAGTGTGTGCTGAATTAGATTTGTGAAGAGAATCAAGAACTTTATACTCATAAGCCGGGAGATAGGCTGGAGGAGCAGTATGTCTTGTTGACTTTTTGGAAGGAGCAACCATATCTTCAGGTGGTGTAACATTAGGTGGAACAACTGGTGTGACATTTTGAGGATTGGTCTCAAGAAGTGAGATCCGCTAATGAGTAAAACTTTCTGAGTGCATAAAATTGGTAGAGAAGGAACTGTCAGCTTCAGCTTTTAAATGATGAGGCAATTCAGGTGTTGAGGGTCTTTGGTATGCAATCTCATTTGCAGATTTCATTTGCAGATTGATCATCAAATATTGGAGGTGGCAAGAGAATAGGAGGTTCAACTAGATGGTCATTGACTCTGAAGTCAGTGTTATCTTACAAATTAATAAAAGAGTCAGTACAAAATTAACGAGTAAAACTATTATTAGGAGAATGAGATTGGACTAGAGAGTCATTTTTAAAAGGAAAAACATGTTCATGGAAAGAGATATTTCTGGAAACAAAGGTTTTTCTGGTTCGCAAATCTAGTAATAAGTACCCTTTAGTACCTCTGGGATACCCCAAAAACACACATTTTATAGTTCTTGGATCAAATTTACCTCTGTGAGTTGTGAGAGTAGTAGCATAACAAAGTGAACCGAAAACTTTAAGCAAGGAATAATCAGGTAATTTGTTAAAAAACATCTCATAAGGAGTTTTGTGATTGAGTGTAACAGATGGTAAACAATTTATAATGAATGCAGCTGTTGTAATGCAGTTACTCCAATAGATAATAGGAATATTAGACTAAAACCGAAGAGAGAGAGCAACTTGAAGGATATGCTGATGTTTCCTTTCCACAAGGCCGTTTTGCTGTGGAGTTTCCACACAACTAGTTTGGTGATAATACCTAAACTTTCATAAAAACCTTTGAGAATGAACCCAGTACCATTATCACTGCGAATGGTTTTGATCTTCAAAGAAAAATTAGTTAAAACAAGATTATAAAACTCAGTAATACAAGAACGAACATCAGATTTTTGTTTCAACAAATATATCAAAGTGCACCTGGAGAAGTCATCAACAATTGTAAGAAGAACTTATAACCATCATGAGAAATAGTAGCAAAGGGACTCCAAACATCATAATGAATTAACTCAAAAGTATAAGTAGTATTAGAGGTACTGATAGGAAAAGGCATTCTTTTCTGTTTGGATAAATGGCATACATCACAAGTAGTATCCTTATTACAATCAGAAGCCACTATAATAGGAAGTTTAGTCATCTTAACAAAAGAAGGATGACCTAATCTATGATGCCAAAGAGTGGTTGAAGAAGTAACATTATTACAGAGAGGAATGGATCCAACAGAAAGATCAACCAATCATCCTCTTGGTGATTATGTCCTGTAAAACACAAGTAGTGGAAACAAAAGAGACAAAAAGATTAGTAGAGCGAGTTAGTTTAGATATAGACAATAACTTGTGAATAAAATAGGGAACATATAAGACATTATGTAACAAAATGTGAGGAAATAGAGCAACACTGCCAAAGTGAGTAGCAAAAGTAGTACTCTTGTTAAGTAATTGAATAGTAATATTAACAGGAGTAGGTTTGCCTATAAACCAACTATATTGATAGATCATATGATTTGTTGCACCTGTATCCAGAATCCATAAAGAATCATAAGAGTATTTAGAAATAGAAGAGAAGACTTTAGATATACCAATAGCTATTGTAGCAACATAATGCAGAGTTGGAGTATCAGCAGGGACAATAGCAGAAAACTGTTGATCTTTGGCATGTTTATATGCTAAGAATTCATCTAAAAGACTCTTGTTTCCAGCAGAAGTGTCTTTAGAAACTGGTTTTGAGTTCTCAACAGTAGCAGCATTAGCAGCATTAGCAGAATGATTAGAAACTTGTCTCTTCCCTGTAGGTCCATCCCATCCAGGAGGATAGCCTATAAGTTGGAAGCACATTTCATTTGTGTGCCCGATAACCACAATAAGAACACCTGAGTTTCTTCTTGTCCTTCTTAGAAAACATTTTAGCATTGTTCTGTGAATTGAAAGTAGGCTTATTCACAGAATCTTGAGGCATCTTTTGGCGAGTAAACATGGCCATAGAATCAGAAGATGGTGCAGAAGAATACAAGTCTCGTTGGTTTTCCTCTTGCAACAACAGGGAGTAGACCTTAGACAGGCCAGAAAGAGGAGATAGAAGTAAAATCTGGCTACGAATAGAACCGTAGGAGTCATGTAGACCTATCAAAAACTTGAGCACACAATCATATTGCTGCAAGTCCATCATTGTCTTATTCACATTACAAGTGCACATGCCACAGGAACAGGCAACAATAGGCCTTCGAGCCACAAATTCATCCCAAAGTTAACGAAAAGTGTTGTAATATTCAGTGTTAGCAGATCACCCTATGTAATCATAGATAAAGAATTCTGAAGATGATAAACACGAGATCCATCACTCCGATCATAACGTGTCTTCAGTTCGATCCACAATTCTAAAGCAGAATCAAGATATAGTAAGGCTCTGTCTCAATTCTTTGGAAACAGAATTAAGTAACCACGACAAAACAAGGCTATTTGCTCTCATCAAGTAGATCTGAGTTATAGAATCTGAATCAGTAGGTTAAGGAGGTGTACCATCAACGAAGTGTATTTTGTTTTTGATACTCATCGCCATTATAATACCTTTACTCCACGAGATGTAATTTTTGCCGGTAAAAATATCGCCAGCGATTGCAGCACCGGTGAAATCATGATAACCGAGAAAGTACGGCGAACTGGAATATTGACTCGGATTCTTTACCGGAAGTGATGAGGAAGAAGAAGTAGGAGTAGTCATGATGATCAAAAGAAAACAGTAACAAAATCAGGATAAAACCTAATTTGAGAAAAATGGATGATGAACAAACCACCGCAGATCGTGAATTTCAAATCACGCAACAAAAAATTAGAGATCAGAAGCGGAATTAGGATCAAATAATCCAGTCGATTGATACCATATTGAAATTATAGACCGAACAATTTGTGTAAAAGATGAATAAAGGTGATCTTTGTATTGATGATTGAATCAAAAGTACATAATCAACGATTTACAGAGAGTTGAATGATTGAGAGTTTGAGATATACTCTCATGCTAATATAATCTGAAATCTGGAGAAAAACAAGTGAGTACAATGAATGAGAAAGCTCCTATTTATAGAAGAAAGGAGCGGGTCGTGCTAACGGCTATATTTGCCCAATTTAGAAATATAACTAACTAATACCAGAAATAGAAATATAACTAACTAAAAGATATTTTCAATATCTTAAGATGTTTCGTCCTTGAATTCCATGTTTCCTTTGGTGGAATACCTAATAGCCATGGTTGGTGATGAACAATGTTACAATGACAAGCCAAGAAGATGCAGAAATGGTTAATCCAGTCAATGATATCACCATGACTTGCTAGCAAAGAAATTAGAAATAGTTAAGATTGAACCAGTGGGAGAATTCAAAATAGTCAAGATCACATCTGTTCAAAATAAGCTCACCGAAATCATATTATTGTTGGATGGAGATTTGAAGGCTGGGTTCGCATGTCTTCGAACAAATGCAAACATCTTTGTATGGACAGATGTGACCCTAATAGGCATTGATCCTAGGATCATTGTCCACCAGCTAAAAGTAGACTAAAAGACAAACTGACAAAGTGAACGAGAAGAGTATATAGGAATATAATTCTCTGAATGCTAAGTCATGTATCAATCTCCCCAGATTTAATAGATCTTTGTGGACAGAAGCAGGAGAAAACTCAAGGGCTCACAAGAGTTTCATGGAAAGGTGAGAAACCCCCTTAACTTGCAGAATGATCGTCAGCGGGATAAAGGACGTAGCATGCATGGTTCCTGATAAAGGGAAAGGGCTGGAATTTAAGTCAAAAGAAAAGGATGTTTGAGTGGTTAGTTTGTGCTTTCATGGGATTACAATGAAAAGGATTGACAATGGGAGAGGTTCAGGAAACTTTGGAGGAGATTGGTTTATTTAACTTTCAAGTTATTGCAATGGGTGGGAGGATGGTTCTCCTTAGATCGGCTGATAAAGATGAAGTCAAGGAGCTGCTGAAAGGTGTGAAAAATTGAGTGAATAAATCTTTCGAATCGATTAAGCCGTGGACTGCGGATCAAGTACTGGCTATTGAAAGATTTAGATGGGTCAGAATGTCAAGGAATTACTCTTCAGGCTTGGAGCAAGGAGCTTTTTAGAATGATTACATGCAACTTGGGCGAGATGATTGGGATAAATCATGATTGGTGATTTGTGAGAAGATACCAACGAAACAGATCGTGATTCATGAGATAAACCAAGTGCATGTTCTTGAGAAGGCAGCCCAAAGTAGTCAATTGGTGATAGATAACCAAGCCCAAGCAGCTTCTCTGAAGACCGATTCTCCACTTTGTGTTGTTTGCTTAGTGAAGGATCCGCTCATTTATTCCAGGAGAGATGTTAAAAGGAAATGAACTCATGCAACTTCTAGTCTTTTCTGCTGAGTTTTTTAAGTTACAAGATCTCAACCTCAATGAGTTTTGACGCGACGTGAGAGAATAACATTAAAATTATACATTATGGAAAATTTGTAAATGAAATTTAAAAAAAAATCTTATTTCACAAACACTGTTCCGAGTTTCCAAGAGATAAAGAGTACATAATGCTGTAAAATAAAGTAATCCACACCAGCTTAACTTCCAGACAGTGGAATATATATGCAGTAAACTAATAAGAGAACTTCGATCCCAAACGGACGGACTTGTTATCCTTAATTTGAGTAATTCCATTTAGTCCACTGATTGTCCTTCCCTTCAAGAAATTGGAGTACCATCGAGAAGAAAGCTTCGGGTGTCTTTTCAAATCTTTGTCGTCTAAATCGACATAGTAAAGACCGTAAGCACTCATCCAGCCATCCAATAACTCCAGACAGTCTAAGAACGACCATACAAAGTATCCTTTCACATTTGATCCATTCCTTCAATGAAAATGATTATTATGAGTTTCAGAAACATTGTATTTGCAGTAGTTATGTTGAAAGAAACACAAGTTAAGGTCACTCAGTGAAAGTTGAATGAAACTTACCTCATAGCATTAAGCATGCTTCCTATGTAAGCCTGTATGTATTCCACCCGATATGGGTCGTCCAGAGAACCATTACGCCTTGACATCTGACCTGTTGATTGAAATCATGCTGAGCTCTTTCACACTTCATGAATGTAAATGAGAGAGACTCATTGTTCCATAAATACGAGTTAGCATATATACTCCAGTGTACAATACTAGAAAATGTTTGACTAGAACACAGACCAACTTGAGCTTGAATACCGAGCTTTACAAGTTTGTCTGTGTGTGTGGAGAGAGAGAGAGAGAGAGAGGGTACCATTTTCCTGGATAAAGATAGGTGGATTTCCATATACTTGTTTTAGATACTCAAGCACTACTTCAAGACCCGAAGGCATCACAGGAAGCTGAGAAGAAGAAAAAATATCAGACCACAGGGTCGGGGATCAATGCTATGAAACCGAAAGTTAGATCTTCACCTGATCTGATGGTGAATCACCATGCTCAACTACAAGAAAACAAAGAATGACGATGAGTTACAGTCAACACTACTCAATCGCAAGAACTTAGCAAACTTCCAGGTCCTAACTAATCAAAGATTCTAAGTGAATTATGATTTTATGTGCAAGGTAGACCAGATAAGCCTAATCAACTTTAGTTGGATGAAACAAAATCATTATGTGAGCTGGATAATTCATTAAAGCCTTGGCGTCATACATATTAACTCTACAGCCATATCAGCATAGAAGTCCAAGAAATCTGTTTTGGTACTGGAATTGTCCTTGACAAATTTTGTCTTGTAATGGTTCAATCCTATGAAGTCAACCGATCCCTTTATTTGCTCCGACTCTTGTTTGCTAAAGACAGGAATTCTTCCCTGCGCACGCGTCTTCATAATATCTGGATAATCTCCAAAGATCACTGGGTCAAGTACCCTGCCGTAGATGATTTGGTAAACTTAAAACTTATATAAGATGTAACAGATTTTAAAATACTCCACTAGGGATTACATTTACTAAAACTAACATTTAACTCACTGACCAGATCGATGTGGTGTCCAACTTACCAACCAATGTAAAATTCATTAGCTCTTTTAGTTGCTATGACATCCTTTGTGGAGTTTGTGAAGGGAACTAAACCCAAAGCGAAGATGCTAAGTCCGATGTACCCTTTTTGAGTAGCCTGAAATTGTATATTATTATTTGCACAATAGAAATGCTGTTATAAACATGTACCGATGCACACGCCCAAATATGTATATATAAACTTTTAACCAGAGAGATCAGATTTATTGATTGATAAAAGGAAGAACGAGACAGAGTATTTTGATTGAACAAATGAACTGAGTAAATTACATCTTAGTGAGTCACAAATGGGCTTATCTGCATTTGTTTATACTTATACTACATAGAGGAAAAACTCATAGTTCTGAGCTAATTAACCGTTTTAACTAACTTTGAAATAAGCTAACTTAACTAACATTTGGACTATTAAATAGTGGAATGTATTTTAAGAGATATATACCTTGTATTTTTCCTTATATAGTTTTGCAGCAGCTGAATGTGCTAGCAGCATATGATGCACCACTCTGTATGGCTCAGTTGTAGAGTCACCGCTAACACATTTAGTTCGCACTGAACAGCGTCCTGGGGCAAAGAATCCATCATTATAACCCCCTAGGGCAGCTACATTTGCCTCGTTGATACTTGTCCAGTATAAAACCCTATCACCAAACTCACTAAAGCAGACATCAGCAAACTCGACGAAGTCCTTCCTGCAGCGGCAATATTTGTAAATTCCTCATCCAAATTTTCTATTTGTTCCATGTACATATATGATGGCAGAAATATTAAAAACATACACAACTTTCCGACTTAGCCATCCTCCATACTCATCTTGCAGTGCTTGAGGCATATCAATATGAGTTAATGTAATATGTGGTTGGATTCCTGCACGATTAAAAAATCGTTAACATGATTTGGTGACAACAATCTTTTCAAACTTGCAAGTAATAAAAGCAATGCGCGGTAAGTTTGTAAGAAATGCAGTTTTCACCATGGTTTAGAAGTTCATTGATCAGATTGTTGTAAAACTGTAAGCCCTTGGCATTGGTAGGTCCTCTTCCATCTGTAGATACAGCAGTTAAATCAGGTGACTAGAAAAGAAGCGATAATTTGCACCGATCTCTTAATCCTTTAGCATGATGCTGGTTAACATACCGGGAATAAGTCTTGACCAAGATAAAGTTAGTCTGAAGGCCTCCAGACCAGTGTCCGCCATTAATCCAATATCTTCCTGAAGAGATTATGAATATTTATCAAATATATCCTTCATACCGCGCGATCACAGTTGAAAATTGAAAGATCGATGAAATGGAATTTAACTAGTTTACCATAAGGAAACGGATAAGATCAAGAACTCTCTGAAGGATGCTATTTGGAAAATTAACAGCCAATATCAGAATATAACTATTCTATTCAGACTTTAGCATATTTCCTATCGAGCAACCCCAAGCGTGTGTGGCCCACCCAAACCATAAAACGAAAAAAGGAGGAACAAGAGAAGAAAGACACCAAGTAATTTCGGAAAGTTCCAGTAAATTAAATTAGCCGTACCCTTTAGTTCATTTTCCAGCATGAGTATACATGCCAAGCAGACAAAAAAAGAAAATATGTAAGGAAGATGAAATGACTAAGATTTTTAGCTTTTCGGAGCACACGGACCTTATATTTGTGATAGCCATCACATGTAAGATCTCCATTGGCTCCATTTGTATAACCTGAAATTTTGATGAAAAAGGTGAATTCTTTATCACTGTGTGACGATTCACATTCTTCTGTCAGCTCTCTATCAGTATACACCCTATGCCAACCAAAGAACTATATTGTCTCGTAACATGAGGAAAAAACATTATGTACTTACGGCGAGCTAATAGCTTCCTTTTTTCTTCATTTCTTGCCAAGTGACAGGATGGATATATAGGAAATAATGTTGAATTTTTACGGTGGATAACTAAACAATACATTTGTTTGGTACACTTGGTATGGATAGTCTCAATAATATGCATGAAAGAAACACGCATATCTTACCTTAAAGTTTTAATGGAGATCAACAAAGTAGCCGTAATTCACCTTAAAGAAATGAAGCTTTTATCCAGTAAAGGTTTATATCAATCTTTTTCTGGTGAATGTATTGCCTTGAACTGATATGAGTGTATGTAAGGAATAGGACAATCTTCACCATCACTTGCAAATTCATGAAATTACTACACAGCCATTTTCGCAAAAAATATTTGAGTTATGTCTTAATCACATGTAAAATGGTTTCTATAGTACAAATCCATAAACAGAGGAAAGCTAGAAAGTAATTATAGGGAATAGACAGACCAGAATGAGCATAGGTGTCCCAAATGCTAGGAGTCCTTCCGTCCTCAGATGCAGCTCCCTCGTACTTTTACCACATGCACAAGACATTATCACTTCAACATATTCCCAATTGGAATCGAAAGATTATAAATATTCAACGCAAAATAGAGAAAATTTTCTACACTTATTAGTTATTCTTGCCTCGTCCATCCAAACAGTGACCACAAAAAATAGGCCCACATTGAAAAGATAAATGAGAGTAACTGGGTTTAATAGAAGAAGGTAATATATTCATTGACAGAGGCCTTTTGAATAAAGTCCAGAACTAATTCATAAGGGTTTAGACTCACAGTAGACAATATTATAGCGTTGTAGAGATATATCTTTCTAACAATTATTATCAGTATTAGTACTCTAGTCCTTTCGGATTGCCAGTGTGAAAAAGAAAGGAGGTCTGAGATCTCGACTTAAAGAGAGACCCACAGGTGGTTTGATCTCAGATTAAGAGGAGGCCTCATGATTCTTTGTTCGAGGGAATAATTGTTAACAAATCATTTTTGAGGAACGAACGAAAAGGTGATGAATTCCAGTCACGTGAGACACATAGAAGAAGTTCAATGGTCTTTCATTCGAGAGGAGGATTGTTGCGACGAACAACAGCCCCACAACTAGAAAATAAAGCAGAGCAATTGTGTTTATAGGAATAAGTAATACTTTTACCATAATGTATGAAATCTATTAGCGGATATTCACGTAACTAGTTTCCTAGTTTAGAAGATCCCATATTTGATAACTTTGGGAAGAGTTTTGTATATATTCTCTTACCTTGTTTATAGGAGTAGATTATGATAGTTTTTAGTATATATTTGTATCTTCTTCTTGTGAATATTTACAGCACAATTTCATATGAGAAAATCGAAGTTTCTACTTTAACATGGTATCTTGAGTCAAGTTGAGAATGCAATTCTCTCTTCTTCCTCAGTATGTCGGGGAACGACGATCAACCGAAGGCAAAGGCCACGGCGCCCTTGCCAGATGCTCTTACGTCAAACGATAATCCTGGTAACCTGATCACTCGTACACAATTGAAAGGCCCTAATATTGAAGAATGGGCGAAGACTGTGCGAGTTTTGCTTCGAGTGAAAAGAAAATTTGGGTTTATCAATGGAACATATAAACAACCTACCAAGAATTCTGATGAAATTAAGGATTGGTGGACGGTGAATTCCATTATTATTTCTTGGATTTTTAATACCATCAAATCGAGTTTGAGGCACGATTTCCTACAAAGAAACGGCAAGAGAATTATAGGACGGTATCGAACAACGATTTTTTGTTCGCAACGGTGCGCGAATACACCAGTTAAAGACAATGGTATCAAACTGCAACCAAAATAGAGATACTTTCATGATATGTTATGACCGAATTAAGAAAATATGGAACTATCTGAATGACCATGATGGGGTTGGATGATGCTCTCTACAGCTCTATCCGATCCAATTTTATTGCCACAGATCCACGTCCAAACATGCATACCGTTTACTCTCGCTTCTCGGAACAAGAACAAGTGTGAAACATGATGCAAGGGACAAACAAGTGCTCCGATCCCTTGAGTTTTGCGATGAAGATGACAAATTCTGGAGTACAGAACACGAGTTTGGGGAGTATGGAAAAACCTGCTTGCAAGCATTGCAAGCGCACGGGACATACGGTAGAAACATGTTATCGTCTTCATGGGTTTCCAAAAGGTTGGAGAGCTCTGGGACAGACGGATGGCCGCGGCCGTGGTAGAGGAGGCAGACGTGGCGAACATATGATAGTGACATGGGCTAGGGTGAATGCGGCGTTGGCACCAGATTCCTCAACTTCAAGCAGAGGTATAGATGACACAGATAAAGTTGGGTCGGAGAATCTAAGCCCCGCGGATTGGGATATGTTGAAGAATCTCTTGAACAATCACAAGTCGGATGTTGAAATATTATTTTAATAATATTAATAATAAACTAGATTAGTATTATCCAGAAATGTGTGGAAGGTTCTATTCATGTATTTGGGAGATTCATGTATGTGTCTTTTGATTGTATTGATGAACTTAGTAGATTATGATGGATCTAAATTAATTAGAGGTACATGTATTAGTATAGGTTCATGTCAAGAAAATCCTATAAATACCTATGTAAGTTGTTCATTTTATAACAAAATTTGTTTGGATTATTGATCCAGGACCGTCGCAGCATATGACGGGTGTGATTGAAAATTATAGTGATTGTCGGGATATTACTTCTAGTTCGGTTTGGATGCCAAATGGTAGAAAGTTAATGGCAACAAAGAAAGGAACAGTGAGATTGGGGAGATTACGCTTGAAGAATGTTCTTTATGTTGCAGATTTAAATTGCAGTGTTATCTCTGTGCCACAATTAGCACGTGAAAAATATTATGTTTTGTCTTTTACTGATCGACTGTGTGTTATACAGGACCACACCACGAGGATGCAAATTGGAGCGGGTGAATAGCGTGACGAGCTGTATGTTGTGAAAGAGGCTTTGTTGGCTCATGTGCACAGTTTGGTCAGTGGAGTGAGCGACTCAGACTTGTGGCATAGGCAAATGGGGCATCCTTCTATGCGAGTGGTAGAATTGCTTTCTTGTACGAATAAGAATTTTAGTGCTAGTCAAAATAACAAACAGCATTGCGATGTATGTATTGGAGTTAACAAACTCGTGTTCTTTTTTATTCTAGTGAAATAAAGCTTTGGCTATTTTTGAGTTAATACATGTGATTTATGGGGTGCATATCGTGAATCCTCACTTTGTGGTTCCAAATATTTTCCTCCTATTGTGGATGATTTTCCCCATGCTGTTTGGGTATATTTATTGAAAGAAAGACACGAGGTTTCACGTATTTTAAAGATTTTTTGAGAAATGACTAAGCGACAATTTCACAAACGAGTGAGAATTATGCGTAGTGATAACAGGAAAAAGTTCACTTGTCTCACTAGTTATTTGCAAGAAAAAAAGGGGTTATGCATCAAACGTCTATGGTTGATAATCCTCAACAAAAAGGACGCGTCAATTGAACGACAAAATTGTGCGGTTTTTTAACAAATTATAGTTAATTTCACACCAAAACAGAAAATTCGTTCTCAACAGTGGCCAAAAAGTACCTTCAACCTCGTCTAGCCACTCAAACCATAGGTGCGAGTGTGGGAAATTGACGCCTTATGGTACCTACGCAAGAGCTATGTGTCTGTCATCGCGTTCAACGTCTACGTGATTTTCGTCGTGAAACCCTTGATTCTAACTATGGACTGCACATGCTAAAGATTGATGAATTACTAATCTCCACTGGGGTGTGCTACTGATACATGGTACAAACTCTGACTTACAAAGATGAACTTCATTGACGTCCCCTTTTAATCTATTGCCATATTTTTTGCGAGAATACTTAGCTTTAATACCATCTAATAAGCGAGTTTGATAAAATATGTACTCTAGAAAGTTTTAACACCGTCCACAATTTGGCCATTAAGATTACGCAACCTATCATATTTAGAAGTGAATTTCCGTTTGTACAAGTTCGTTTCTGTAATATGAATTTAAGGAGGGAAATCCATTCCATAATTCCGAATTTTACGAAATGACCCTCTCTCGTTCTTGTAAGATAATGATCTTATATCTCTGAACTTAGCCGCCAAAACCTTTGACTAGTATTTATTTTTTTTGGCTTTTCTGCACCAAAACGTATAGGAGGAAATTGTTTTCTTTCCCAAGTGTTTTTTCATTAATAAATACTTCCCACTCATTTTTACTAGGGGTATTCAATACCCCGTCCGATCCGCTGAACCTGCACCCGCTTGATTTATTATGTAACTTCACCTACTTGGGTTAACAAATTGGCGACCCACAAAATTTGGGTATGGTCAAAATCTTATTGACGACCTGCCGAACCCGGCCGCATACACCTTTAGTTTGTAGAGGAATGGGGAAGTGAAGATACTTTTCAAAAATTATATAGATTTTTTTCAAAATACAACTATCAATCAATGTTTGATTACTGGTTTTTTGTTAATCTTAAGAAAGACTTAAATGTTAAATGGATTGTAATCGACTATGTTATGTTGGTTCTTCTTAAACTAATATGATTTTTTTGTTAGTTTAAATTGTTTGATAGTCGTATTCTGGACTCTGAACCAATTTAAATTGTAATTTTTTTACTTTACGTATATGAAATTTTAGTTTGCATCCTTATATTATTTATTAATTAAGTAATATTATTGTAATTTAAGTGTTTTTATTAAGTTATTGTTATGTTTTGTTGTTTCTTAGAATGCAAAGTAGGCTATTTTTTTTTATACCGAAATATTGCTATATTTTTTCTCACAATTTAAACCCGCCACCCAGTCAACCCGCATGGTTTAGTTTTTAACCGCACCCGCTCGCGTTAACGAATTTGTAACCCGCAAATTTCCGATACGATCATATTTTTGACGACAACCCGCTCCCGAACACTCCTAATTTTTACTATCTATTCTTCTTTCTTCTTCTCTTTCTCAATCACGTTTATTTTGATACACTGTGTTTTTATAATCTTTTACTTCTCTTAAATCACTTTATTGATTTAATTACACATATATTGTTCTTATATTCATATTTAAATATTTATTTATTGTTAATGCTATTATAATTAAATGTAGTTTAGCTTTTGATATTATATTATTGTCATTCATGTTATATGACTGCAATAATGTAATTTGTTCTACTAGTTTAACACTTTGATACTCTAGGCTTTTTACTGATAATGAATTTATATATGTAATTTTATTTTATATTTTATTACTATTTAAGTTAGTTTATTAATGAGTATATAAAAATGGCGATTTTCAGTCACTTTGTTTTAAACAAATTGAGAAAAGTTTATGAAGGCATTTTAGGATAATAGATACGATATATTCCTAAAAGTTTTACTAAGAAAAAAAAAAGAAAAAATTGGAAGGGTACCAAAAGTAGGAATGGATTTCCTTCCTCCATCAGGAACGGACCCAAGTATCGTCTGTCCCAAGGCTTTCGGGAGAGTAAACATGCGTTCTTGATTCGGTTTCTTTTTGTACGCAGTTATTAGTGAATATATGTACATAAACTCATGTATTCAATTTTTTATTCTTTTGTACAAATTAATGATTACTTTTTTTTTCTATGATTTACCATATACGATTGAAGTTAAACATATTGGCCAAAAATTTCATTTTGCCCCTAAAAAATCAAAATTGGACTCTATCTCCTCTAAAAAAATGTGTCATGGTAAAAATACGTACGTACCCTCAACATTTTGTGAGAAAATTTACAGGGGGACAAACTAATTTGTAATTTTGGGGGGGCAAAATGCTATTATCCCTTTTCTAATATGTTCTTAAATTATGTATTTTACATAACTTCTCAATTATGGAAATTTTGCATAAGTTAGTTAATTTGGTTAACGGCTACTCGCTTTATATAGTAAGCTGGATAGGTTAGTTTAGTAATTTTCAGGGTTTAGCTATTTGTTTGATTCCATTCGTTCATGTATAAATAGATGATACGATATATGGACAATGGATTCATCCAATTCACGTATTTTGTACCACAACACTCAATATTCCCTCTCTCAATATTTCAACAAAAATTCCATAGTTCTTTACATATGCATGCATGTGTGCATATATATGTGAATGTATACGTATATATAAACATACTAGGAAGAAGAAGAAAAGCGATGTAATATTACCTGATATGCAGTAGCTCCAGAGCCAAAAACGAAGTCTACCGGAAAATCTGCTCTAGTGACGCCGAGAACCACCGCCTTCGGCGAATGCAGCAGTACTATAAATAGTAATATTTGAGATATCAAGTTGTTAGTGAGCTGTTTCATTATTGTTTTAGGGGACTTTGCAATAATTATCTTTATTATTGTTATTATTATTATTTCTATGCTATCATCCGGTGATCCGTTTTATACATTATAACATCGCAGCGCAGGACAAATATTAACAAACGAGTGGTACTAAGTTGAGCTTGAATAATAATGGAAAGAAATTAAATATAACTTGCACGTGACATATTCACATGAATCACATGCGTTTATATATATAAAAATGGGGATCGAGAGTCATTTTTTATGCTTAAGCCAAGTCCATTCATTCTACGGATGAGGCAGGGGTGTAAGGGTCAATTTGGACTTACTATACCCCACTCAATCAAACAAATCAAAACTGAGGTCAGACTGATATGCATTGTAATGTAATATAGCCAATAATCTCACCTACCAGAGTCGATATTATTCGATATAAAATCTCAAAAATAATTGAGATACAATCTTCACTATTCCTATTGCAGACACGTGATGGTTTCTTCTGTACATTGTGGGGTTCAGGGGAAAAAGCTTTTGGTCTAAAGAGGCCATTCTGGTGGACAACATTTTCAATCGATATTCTTTTTAGTTTTCTAAGTTTGAAGCAAAACGACGAGATCCTGAAATACCTCTTCGAATGGTTCCTTTTGTTGTTTCGTGTTTTCAAGAAAAATAAAGCAAACGGTAAGGAAATGATTTGAAAATTTGAGAATTTGAGAATTTGAAAAATACCGTCCAAATTATTCTTGATCGCTAAACGATCAGGAAATGATTTGAAAATTTAAAATTTATGCAAACAGGGGTGGAGCTAGGAATTTAGCTCGGGGGCAAAATAACTTTGAAGAGAATTTTTTTTTTTTTTAAAGGATTTACGCTTGTTTTTCTTTCATAGGTTTTCTTTGCTTATTTTTTTCGCATGAGATTTTTTTACCTATTTTCTCACATGTGTTTTGTACTATTACGTATATTACATGAAGTGTCAATATCTATTTAGACATTTTTGAATTATGTGCATGCTTTGTTGTGAGTATGTTTGAGTTAATAATTAGTTAATGCGAAATTATTTATTTCTAGATTAGTCTATACTGTAGTATACACTTTTTTATCATCTAAAATTACATACTAGCTTGTCTTTTATAAATATTCAAAAATCGAATGAATTATCCTGTTTGAAGAAAATATAAATTCAACATTTTCAGTAAAATGTCATCTTTTATTTTATTAATAACATCTAAAGCTTAAGAGTAAAAAAGACCAGACAATGAGAAGTCAAATATATTATTTTAAGATTAAGTAGTGAAAAAAAAAATAACAACTACCACAAACAGTAATTATAAGTTAAATATTTAATCTTCAATACAATTTATATCACAGAAAATGTAAAATTTATTGGTAACTATATATCTATACAAGTAAATATATCTACTATATGTAAACATAAATATTAAATATTGTTAGGATACATATATATATATACATATATATATATATATGTATATATATATATGTATATATATATATGTATATATATATATATATATGTGTGTGTGTGTGTGTGTGTGTGTGTGTGTGTGTGTATAGTATACATGTTAAGGGAGTGGTGAGGTTGTGTGTGGGGGGGCTCCGCCCCTGTATGCAAGGGCGAAGTCAAGAATTTGATTTAGGAGTGCGAAATTTTTGAGATTTATGTAAATATATATAATATTATTGCTTTTTTTTTTAAGAAAAAATGTATCTCAATATCATACACTATGAAGGAAGAGAATACCATGGGGACATATAAAAATATGTCCCTATGTAAGAAGAGAATTAAAATCTATAGTAACAGAAATATTTATTGCTCATAATAGAGGATAATTTTGAGCATTAGGAAGAAATAAATTTGTTGGTAGAGGTAGGAAATAAAAAATATGTTGCCATTGCTAAAGGAAGAAAAACATAGCGACAGCTAAAAGCATTGTCATGCTTGGAAAAAAACTGAATTGTTCTTATAGCAAAATATGGGGACATAATAATCTTTTCCTCATTAATGGGGTCAGATTATTCTAACCCCATAAAGTGGGGTCAGATTTTTCTGACCCCGTGAATCAATGGCTGAAATCCAAATCATGCCCAATGCATGATCTGGACCATTAATTCATGGGCTCAGAATAATCTGACCCTATAATGAAGTTGATTGGTTAGTATGTGTCCTAAATCTAATTATATTAGATTGATGGTCCAGATATCAGAAAAGTATGGGGCATGGGATAGAGGCACGTAGTAATAAGAAGTGTCACTCAAGCACAAGAAGCAACCCTGCACTGAGTGAGAAGTTGACTAAAAGTCTTAAAGACAAACTGAGCTTGACAATTAAAAGGAGAAAATTGAGTCTCTCAACAAGGAAATGGAGGAGCAAATTGAGCGATTGGAAGATGAGTTCAAAGCACGGAAGGCTAAAAACACGATGTATACCTACACGAGGCTATACAAGCGCAAATTGATAAGATGCAAACTTTGGCGAAGACTTAAATAGGTAATGGTTCCATAACCTCATTGTTTGATAACCTCAGGATATACGTATTACTATTATGAAGATTATGTGAAATGGCAGTGGGTGCAATGAGTTTAGGTGAAATACGTTTCTTTGTATCTTATAATGGCGTCTAGAAAGAAAACTATAATGAATATTGTAATAACAGAAGTGTTGTTAAATAAATGTGTGAAAATGATGTAAATTGGTTAATTTGTTGGCAAATATTTGATAGTTTCATTCAATATGTTTATATATTGTGGGTAATGTTGAATGTTGCTAGTTTATGCCATCTGAGATGTGTTTAGGTTGAATATTATTCATTTGGAATTTTCATCTTCCTCTAGAAATGAAATTTATTATGAGTTTAGGATGAACATGCTTCATTTGGATTTTTTATAGCTTCATTTTAAACATGCTTCATGTTTACATATATTGCGGTTAATGTTGAATGTTGGTAGTTTATGTCATTTGATATGTTTTCTCATTTGATATGTTTGGTTTGTTTGCGATGTCTGCTTATGGTTTGTGTGAATGTGGGTAGCATTTTGTTTATTGTGAATGTGGTAAAATCTACCCAGATAAATTTTGTTGAATGTCTCTATTAATTAAGCCATGGTAATTGGCTTCGTAGGTGATTAGTGGCTAACCTCACCAAAGATGGAGATTATGGAAGTTTTTTGTTTATATCTCTTGATATTGGAAGCAAATGAAAAATGGTGAAGGTGCTTATTTTGATGACTTCTGGTACTTTAACTAAATGCTTTCAAACTGTGAAAGTTATTTGTTTTTAATCTTGGAGATTCTATGTTGTGTAAGAAGAAATGTAGCCCCCTTTTGATAGATTTAGGGTGTTTGATGAAATGCTCTCCAGTAATTATTGTAGTCTAGTACAGTTCAAATGGTCGCCAAGTGGTAATTTTGACAAACACTTGTTCTCTTTGATGAAAGTCCGCCTGTCTCATTGTAAACCGATGGTTAATGGACTGAACTTGGTGTAGAATGTTTTTCTATGTTTTATGGAAGCATGAATATTTTAATGACAGGTGCATTGTGGTTAACATATATATGTAATTATTATGAATCATCAAGGTGCATTGCGGTTATTAATCCCCTCAATGTCCCTGTTAATCACCATATTCATTATGGTAATTAAGCGACAATTATAAAATTAGAGCAGGCATAATTTTGAAGTGACAATAATTAATATCTCTGTGACAACAAATTTGTAACAAGAAAAATTTAAAGAACACTCTGTAATGACAATTTATATCGTAGTAAAAGGTTTTGTGACGAGATCACCATGTATCCAAAAATCAGTGGCGAGTTGCATTGTCACAACAGAACTTTAAATTTAAAACTTCATGTGACGATACAATGATATTGCAGCTCATGTTCAATTATTTCGTCACATAAATTAATCTTTTCGTGTCAAAGTTAATTTTGTCACAACAATATGTGATGACAACAAAATTTTGTCAAATAATGCCTTTAGTGACGGGGCCATTGTGCTAAACTTTGTGGCGAGATATTTTGTCGTATAACATTTATGTGACGAATTTCAAGATTATATGACGATATTTTGCATCGTATAAAAGCAATTTTTTTTATAGTGCATGTGGCATTTCATCTTATTAACTCTCTTACAACTCCCAACACAAATTTCCACAAGAAGATGCACATGATGCGTTAAAATAGAGACATTCAAACTAAGTTCAAATAATGGAGGACACACCCAAATAAAAATGGCCTTCATTCGAGTACTTTGATCATAAGCATAATTAGGAGTCTGTCACGGTTCCAAACCTGGTTGAACCTGAATTTGGAGTTTTATTATCGTGACATATATATTAACAAGGGAATGTATTTGAAAACTTCTAGTCTTTTCTGCAGAGGTTTTTAAAGTTACAAGATCTCAACCTCAATGAGTTTTGAAGCGACGTGAGAGAGTAGCATTGAAATTATACGTCATGGAATATTTGTAATTTAAATTTATACCTGATCTTATTTCATAAACACGGTCTGAGTTTCCAAGAGATAAGAGTACATAATGCTGTAAAATAGAGTAAGTCACACCAGCTTAACTTCCAGCTAGTGGAATATGTATGCATATATCAAGTAAAAGTAAACTAATGAGAGAACTTTGATCTCAAAGAGACAGACTTGTTATCCTTAATTTGAGTAATTCCATTTGGTCCAGTGATGCTCTTTTGCTTCAAGAAATCGGAGTACCATCGAGAAGAAAGCTTTGGGTGTCTTTTCAAATCTTTGTCGTCCAAATCGACATAGTATAGTCCGTAACCACTCATCCAGCCATCCAATAACTCCAGACAATCTAAGAATGACCATACGAAGTACCCTTTCACATTTGATCCGTTCCTGCAATGAATAAGATTATTATTAGTTTCAGAAAAATGTATTTGCAGCAGTAATTAGATATAGCAAAATGGTTCAAGAAAGACGGGTTAACATCACTCAGCGGAAGTTGAATGAAGCTAACCTCATAGCATCAAGCATGCTTTCTATGTAAGCCTGTATGTATTCCACCCGATATGGGTCGTTCAGAGTACCATTACGCCTTGACATCTGACCTGTTGATTGAAAAGATGCTGAGCTCTCCCACATTTCATATATGGCAATGAGAGAGAATCATTGGATTTCCATAAATACAAGTAAGCATATATAGTCCAGTGTGCATACTAGAAAATGCTCGACTAGAACACATACACTTGAGCTTGAATACCAGGCTTGACGAGTTTAATTTGTCTGTACATGTGGAGAGAGAGAGAGAGAGAGAGACCATTTTCATGGATATAGATAGGTGGATTTCCATAAACTTGTTTTAGATACTCAAGCACTCCTTGAAGACCCCAAGGCATCACTGGGAACTGAGAAGAAGAAAATATATCAGACCACAGGGTCGGGGATCAATGCTATGAAATAGTATGTTAGATCTTTCACCTGATATGATGGCGACTCACCTTGCTGAACTACAAGAAAAGAAAGAACAACGATGAGTTGATGAAGAAAACATAAGAGTTACAGTCAACACTACTCAATAGTAAGAATTTAGCAAACTTCCAGGTCCTAACTAATCAAAGATTGTAAGTGAATAACGTGACAGGACAAAGCTATCTAATTGTTTCACCATAAAGGGTACTCTTCAAGCAATGAGGAAAATGATGCTCTGTGCAAAGTAGACCAAATCAGCATAATTCATTAAAGCTTTGTGGTCATACATTTTAACTCTGCAGCCATATCAGCATAAAAGTCCATCAAATCTGTTTTGGGAATGGGATTGTCCTTGATAAATATTGTCGTGTAGTGGTTCATTGCTATGAAGTCAACCGAACCCTTTATTTGCTCCGACTCTTGTTTGGTAAAGACAGGAATTCTGCCCTGTGCACGCTTCTTTATAATATCAGGATAGTCTCCAAAGATCAGGGGGTCAAGTATCCTGCGGTAGATGACTACTTGGTAAGCTTACCACTTACATAAGATGTGACGGCTTTTGAAAATACTCCAATCTAATAGCATACCATTTGGTATTACATTTACTAAGACTAACATTGAACTCACTGACTAGATGTGGTGTCCAACTTACCAACCAATATAAAAGTCATTAGCTCTTTCCGTCGCTATCACATCCTTTGTGGAGTTTGTGAAAGGAACTAAACCGTAAGCAAAGATGTTAATTCCCAGGTACCCTTTTTGTCTAGCCTGCAATTGAATATTGTTACTTCCACAATAGAGATGCTATTACAATGCATACCCACATAAATGTATCCATGAATTGTTAACCAGAGAGATCAGATTTCTTGATAAGTTGAATAATGATGATTACAAATGATATTGTAAAGATTCTGCAGACTTGATAAACTGAAGAAAGAGAGAGACAGTATTTTAATTGAACAAATGAACTGAGTAAATTTTCCATTTAACTTTAGTAAGTTACAAATAACTTGAATTACATGGAGCGAAAACTCGTTGTTCCGAGCTAACTAACCGTATTCACTAACTTTTCAATAAGCTAACTAACTTACCTAACATTTGAACGGTTAAATAATGAAATGTATCTTAAGATATATATACCTTGTATTTTTCTTTATATAATTTTGCAGCAGCTGAATGTGCTAGCAGCATATGATGCACCACTCTGTACGGCTCAGTTGAAGAGTCACCGCTATCACATTTAGTACGCTCCGAACAGCGTCCTGGGGCTATGAATCCATCATTATAACCCCCTAGGGCATCTACATTCGCCTCGTTAATACTTGTCCAGTACAAAACCCTATCACCAAACTCACTAAAGCAGACATCAGCAAACTCGACAAAGTCCTTCCTGCAGCGATAAAATTTGTAAGTTCTTTATCCAAAGTTCTATTTGATCCATGTATATATGTAATGGCAGAAGCATTAAAAACATACACAACTTTCCGACTTAGCCATCCTCCATACTCATCTTGAAGTGCTTGAGGCATATCAATATGAGTTAATGTAATATGTGGTTGGATTCCTGCACGATTGAAAATTTAACATGATTTTGTAACAATAATCTTTTCTAACTTGCAAGTCATGAAAGCAACGATAAGTTTGTAAGAAATGCTGTTTTCACCATGGTTTAGAAGTTCATTGATCAGATTATTGTAAAACTGCAAGCCCTTCGCATTGGTAGGTCCTCTTCCATCTGTATATACAGCAGACACATCAGGTGACTAAAAAAGGAGTTATAATTTGCACCGATTTCTTGATCCTTTTGTATGATGCTGGTTAACATACTGGGAATAAGTCTTGACCAAGATAAAGTTAGTCTGAAGGCCTCCAAACCAGTCTCTGCCATTAATCCAATATCTTCCTGAAGAGATTATGAATATTTATCAAATATGTCCTTCGACCCGTGGGATCACAGATGAAATGGAATTTAACAAGTTTAGTAAAAAGAAATGTATAAGATCAAGAACTCTCTTGAGATGCTATTTGGAGAATTTAACAGCCAACATCAGAATATAGCTTTTCTAATCAAACTTTAGCATACTATCCAACCATCCATAAAACAACAAGAGAAGGAAGAAACCAATTAATTTGGTAAAGTTTCCAGTAAATTAAATTAGCCGTACCTTTAGTTTTTTTTCCAGCATGAGTGTGCCAACCAGGCATAAAGAAAAAATGTAAGGAAGTGAAATGACAAATATCTTTATGCTTTTAGGTGTATACAGACCTTATATTTGTGATAGCCATCACATGTAACATCTCCATTGGCTCCATTTGTGTGACCTGAAATTTTGATGAAAAATGTGTATTCTTTATCACTGACTAACGACTTCTTCTGTCAGCTCTCTATCAGTACACACCATAAGCTAAACCAAAGAACTGTATTGTCGCATAACATGAGAAAAAAAGATTATGTACTTAAGACAAGCTAGTAGCTTCCTTTTTTCTTCGATTCTTGACTAGTGACAGGAAGGATATATCGAAGATAATATTGAATTTTTAACTGTACATAACTGAACAAACATTTGCTTGGTATACTTTGTATGGATAGTCTCAACATGCATGAAAGGGTACACGCATCTCTAACCTAAAAGTTTTAGTGGAGAAGTTTCCTTAAAGAAATGCAGGTTTTATCCAGTGAAGGTTTATATCAATCTTTTTCTGGTGAATGTATTGCCTTGAACCGATATGAGTGTGTATGTAAGGGATAGGACAATCATCACCATCACTTGCAAATTCATGAAATTACTAAACAGCCATTTTCGCGCAAATATTTGAGTTATGTCTTAATCACATGTAAAATGGTTTCTATAGTACAAATCCATGAACAGAGGAAAGCTAAAAAGTATTTATAGGGAATAGACAGACCAGAATGAGCATAGGTATCCCAAATGCTAGGAGTCCTTCCGTCCTCAGATGCAGCTCCCTCGTACTTTTACCACATGCACAAAACATTATCACTTCCAACATATTCCCAATTGGATCGAAAGATTACAAAGATTTAACGCAAAATACAGAAAATGGTCAACACTTATCAGTTATTTCATGCCTCGTCCATTCAGACAGCGACCACAAAAAATAGCCTCACATCGGAAAGATAAATGAGGGTAACCGATTTATAGAAAAAATTAATATATTCATTGGCAGGAGGCCTTTCAGACGAAGACCAATAAGAATCCCTGTGGGTTTAGGCTCCGAGTGGACAATAATACTATTGTAGAGATATATATTTCTAACAATTAGTATGAGGATCGGTACTCTTATCCATTTGGTTTCCTAGAGTGAACGAGAAAGGAGGTCTGAGATTCCGACTTAGGAGAGACCCACTGGTGGTGAGATCCTAGAATAAGGGGAGGCTCATGGTCCTTTGTTCGAGGGAATAATTGTTGAACAAATAATATTCGAGAAACGAATGAAGAGGTGCTAAATTCAAACTACGTGTCAGAGGACACTCCAAAATACATTCTACAAAAACACAGTACTAATAGGGTAATAAGAAGATATTTATTGCCAATGATATACCTTATCAACAATCAATATCTCCAGCAAATTATGAAGAACATATATTTCAGCAGTTTTATAAGCTTTAGTTGTCAGATTTCTATTGCTAACATTAGAGCCTCAGTGGTCGCCCTTTCTTTTGAAAGACTGGTAATTGGTATGCCAAATTTGAATCTTCCTATATTTTATTCATGTTCAACGGTGGAATCTAGTTTCAACACCAATCTCAAAAGAGTAAGAATAAAAGTTTCTGATTTACGATATGAACTACGCCTCACAAATCAACCCTTTAGCGAGCTCTCTATAAACCTATTATTTTTTTTTTAAATGGAGCATACACCTAAACATAGTCGATGGAGAGGAGTAAGATTCAACAACTTTTATGGATTGAAGTTTGGATTAAGTTTTAGAAGTTACCTCTCGAATGCGTATATCCTATAATATTAAACAGGTCCACCAACCTTTGCATCCCTTAGAAGGTGTATCGCCAAATGCTTCATTCAGCCAAAAATAGTTGGAGAAAATACATTTTTAAGCTTGCACATAGTCAGCACAATTGAGCTCTTAAGTAGTATCATGTCAGAGTTGCATATTTCTATAGTTCACAACACTAAAGTGCATTTACTATTTACTGACCTCTACAGGAGGTTCGCATACATTATCTAGTAAAAAATCAAAAAATTAAACTGGCAATAACTTTTGCATGAAATCATGGTAATTATGACTTTTCATCCTAGCCTAACGAAGTTATTGCGTATGGACACAACATGATATGTTTGATGTATATTCATTCAGAAGGCGTAACCACACAACCATTCACATATCAATGTATTTTGCCCTTTATTCAGGCAATACCATGCTTCGTGTTTGTATTGCCTACCATCTGGCTCAATCTGCAAAATAATTATCTTTGCCTAGTCAACAACTGCAAATCTCAAACTGTCTTTGGCTTATCTGGGTCATCCATCACATTGTTCTTAATATCTCTGAATTTTTTCACTGTACATAACAACTAAGTTGTGATGAATTAAGTTTGTAAACTTATAGGAAGCTTCCACAATGTACTTTTTCACACTATTTGTGGCATTCACCAAGTCGTCACTATAATATTGGCTCGTACCGAATAGGATGTACGAGAGATCACAAACGTGTCGCTACATTTCCGCCCGTGATCTTCTCCAGTATAGTTGCATCAGTCTCTATTTTACCATTGTAGAAATCTATTTTATTACTTCTTCATTGGTGGCTTAGCGGTAGGAATCAACGACGACACTAAAAAAATTAGGTTTTGCACTCATGCTTCAGTTAAAAAGATTTAGCGTCCTCTGTACATTATGGACAAGACAACCTCTTACTTATCGTCCATAACACAGTCTGCCTTCGAAAATTTTGTTTTGTGAAGTTGTCGTTTGTTTGATTCCAAACTCCCACAGGTCAGAGAGTTCATCTATTAACAGTCCTATCAGCATATTAATGTTTTACCCTGGATTCTTTGGTCTATATAACAACATAGAAAAATATAGTCTGGTCTAATGCAGAGATCAGGAGTAGGTAGTATGGAGTTACGAATACAGGTTAACACGAGGATGGATCAAAGAGTTTCTAAAAGTAGTAAAACCATCGGGCCTCAGCAGCAAAATACGTGTCTCATCAAAAACTTTCGTGCTGCCTCAAATACAGGATGACTCATCTGACCGTTGTCTCCTTAACACTTCAAACAGCACGTCATGTGTTTCATGACGATGCAGAACATGTACCATCTTTGAACTTGATGGGTCCACGAAAAATACCACAACTTGCTATGCTAGATGGCCTTATTTGTGTCATTTGTTTTTTGCCTTTCTTCTTACCTTTCTTCGTTGCATTGGAGACACATAGACAAGTGCTACTTTCAAAATCACGTACTACAAGAAGAAGTTATAGACACACTGATCAAAAGTTTTGTACCGAGATCCTAATCTTTTCATCATTTTCTTCATGTTATACAAACTATCCGACAAGTCGATCTCAGGAGCAAGCAATCGGTGTACCTGCTCTATAAACTTGTGGCAAGCAGCCTCGATAACATTATGAAGTATCTTATTTGTAAGAAACTGCGATTCACACGGCAAAACTATGGTTTGTAACCTAACGTGTATGGGCACTGTTGATGCCTGTAGCATTTCGAAAACACTTGTGCCTCGTCGTAAACTCCTCATTTCCCATTTGATCAATATTTTTGTATTCAAATGGACCAACAAATGAATCATCAATCACGCCTCTAAATCGAACCGCTTCTTTATAACTAGATCACTATCCTACATGCTTGGTATGGGCTAATGGCTATGTAGTTATTTGTCTCACCATGTGCTACATATCCATGGTACTGAGGAAAACTATCTCACTTATAAAGATGAACTTGTGTAGCGTCCTTATTTAAATATTTACTACAGCCACAATATTTGCGAGGATGCTCACCATCTGATAACTAAGTTTGAGAAAATGGAAACTCTAGAAAATTTTGAACACCATCCACAAAATGACAATTAGATTACCTTTTTCGACTCAACCTATCATATCCTAATTTTCGTCTACGTTTGAAACATTTTATACCTAATATAATACAAGTAAAATATCACAAAATAAAGATAACAGAAGACATTAATCTACCATAACACAACTCCTACTCATTGCAAATCATGAACTATTATTTTAACTAAAGAAAAACTTAAACAAACCTTATAAGAGGAATTAATTCGTTTTTGCTACCTCTTCAATTTATATTGCTTTTATGAAAGATTCCAACTTCTTACAAAATATGATATAGAACACCAAAGTTTGAGAACGAAACCTCCCTCTTGAGATCGGTTTCTGCTGAGAGTTAAGGAGAACCTGATACGAAGTCATGGAAATTATCAGCATTTTAATTGTTATTTTATTATGTAATTGCAGTAATTATGTTATGAAAGTTTAGTAGTGGGTTAGTGGGTAGTTTATTAACTTTTTGCCTGTGTGTTTATTAGGATTATCCAGACTTACGTAAATTTTTATGCATAATATAGAAAATCAAAGATCTCTTTCTTCATCTCTTTTCTTTGGAGTTGTGTTCCGACTCGAATAGGAACAATCTTTGTTTACAAACCGTTACATTGGTGCTTTCATTGAGAGTTTGAAATCCTCCCGAATCTTTTCAAACTCTTCACTTTCACTATGAGTGTAAAACTAGGCAACTCATAACCGAGTTGTTGGATAGCGTCATGGAAGTTTTAGAGCAATGGAAGCAAAACATGGACAAAATCTACGACAAGTGTTCCCCATCCACAATCATCTCCCTTCCATCGCCGCCACCTCTGCCGCCATTACCACCACCACCAAAACTCCTGCCCCCTATCTGCATCTACAGTGCTCGACACAAAATTCGGCAACAAAAGAAGTCCCTCAAAATCCAGAAAACTCCGACACCCTCTCAAAGTCAATCCTCCTCTTTTGATGATCCATTTTTGGTGGAACCAATCCAGCACTTTCAATTGGAAATTGCAGAATTTAAGACTTCATTTATGCAACAAGTCAAGCGTGTTAACATTTCAAAATGTTGGGGAAGGCATGTTCAATTGGAAGAAACGGAAAATACGGAGTCATTCTTTAAGGAAGATTAAAGAAACAACATTAGGGCCTTGAGGACAAGGCCTTTCTCAAGGGGGATGGAACGATACGAAGTCATGAAAATTATCAGCATTTTAATTGTTATTTTATTATGTAATTACAGTAATTATGTCATTAAGTTTAGTAATGGGTTAGTGGGTAGTTTATTAACTGTTTATATGTGTTTATTAGGATTATCCAGACTTATGTAAATTTTTATGCACAATATAGAAAATCGAAGATCTCTTTCTTCATCTCTTTTCTTTGGAGTTGTGTTCCGACTCAAATAGGAACAATCTTTATTTACAATCCATAACAGAACCCGTATAGGAGTGATTCTAGGAAGAAAAATTTTTGAAGAGACAAAATTTTGTGTAGAAAACAAGGTGCGATGGATAGGGGTATTCATGACCCGCCCGATCCGCCCGACCTGCCAAAACCCGACCCGCCGAACCCGCAAGGTTAAGTTTTTAACTTAACCCGCTTGATAAATTGGTAACCCGCAAATATTAGTTATGGTCACATTTTTAATGACAACCCGCTAAAACTCGCTCGCATACATCCTTAATTTGTATATTTGTAGATAAATGAAGGGATCAAGGAAAATTTTCGAAAGTCATATAGTTTTATGTTCATAATATTGCTATAATATAATATTTTTTTTTAGTTTATTTTGTTTGATATGTGTATTTTGGGTTGTGAATCAATCTAAATTGTTTTTTTATAATGTACGTGGATAAAATATTCGTTTACATCCTTATATTGTTGTTTTAATTAAGTTGAGATATGGTTTAAATAATTTTATTAAGATATGGTATTGCTTTTTTGTTTTTTAGAACCCAAAATATATTAGCTTTTTGTTTTTATCCCGAAATATTACTATATTTTTCTTATAATTTAAACCGGCCACCCGCCCACCACCCGTCCAACTCGCAACCCGCATGGTTTAATTTTTAGGAATAAATAAGTCCAAAATCCGTTTATCAGTGAGATGGACCCAGCCACTAACAGAAATAACTTTATTTATAACAATTTAGTGATTTACCATACACAATCATAAAAAAACACTTTGCTTCAAAATTTCATTAAAAAAAAAAAAAAAATTCTCTAGAACAGCACTTTGCTCTAAAAAAAATTATTATGTCTAATAAATTTCACCTTGCCCCTTAAAATTTAGAAAATAAAAAAAGAGCAGTATAACCTCTAAACAATTTTACATGTAAAAATACCCTTACGGTTTTGTGTAGAAACTTATTTGAGATTTTAGGGAGCAAAGTGCTATTATCCCTTTTCTAATATATGACATTATTATGATTATAATGTTATCTAATATTCAAAAAATTGTAATATAATATAATAATAAAAGATATAAGCTACATATTTATTATTACATTTTAATAACTAAATCTTCAACGTTTTAATAGAAGTATCACAATCACCTTAATTTTAACAGAATGAACTCTCATTCACCATAAGCCATTTTAGTTCTCTCTGTTCTAAAGAAACCTCCTAATATACATTATTAATTTGTCAAATATATAACATTTAATACATATATATATATATATATATATATATATATATATATATATATATATATATATATATATATATATTACTAAGTTGTCGTTAAAACTAATGGTGGACTAGCAATACAACTTTTCGAGAGAGAGAGGTGGATGGAGAGAGGCAACATATATATATATAAATATATACATATATATTGTATGTATGAATGTACTAGAAAGAAGAAGAATAGCGAAATAGTTACCTGATAAGCTGTAGTTCCAGAACCAAAAATGAAGTCTGCCGGAAAATCTGCTCTACTGACGCCGACAACCACCGCCTTCGGCGAATGCAGCACTAGTACTATACATAGTAATTGATAATATATGAAGTAGCTAGTGAGCTGTTTCATTATTGTATAGAGAGACTTTTGCAATAATAATTACCCAGTATTATTATTTCGATACTATCATCCAATGACCCATTTTATACATAACAAATTAAGTGAACTCAACCGCAGCACAGGACAAACATTTTTCAAATGTGTGGTACTTAGTTGAGCATGAACAATAAAACGAGATGACGACGTGGTAGCAAAATGGTGCGATAACTTTATTTCACAATTACAGCTTGTCACGTCAACATCACTTGCGTGTGACATGTTCCGTCTCACATGAGTGATGAATCACATCCTTGCATATTTGTAACATCCACCACCCTATTAGTTTGAAAAACTCACATCCACCTCCCCTATCAATTGATTGATAGTAAAGGTTATCTTTTAGAGATAAAAGTGTCAATGATGAAACATAAATAAACTATGTAATTACTAAGTTAAATTAACATATTAAAACAAAACTAAGAAATTAACTTAATAAATTAATTGTCTTTAGTATACAATATTCATTACAAAGCTTAAAAAAGTATAATATTTAAATGGTTGCATTTCAACAAAATATACGTGTTCATGGTAATAAAATATAACATAACTGATGAAAAACATAATTGAAATGAAACCTTTTAGTCGCTTTTACGAACTAACTAATCAGCTCTACATCTCTACTAGAAACTTTAAGCTACATCAGAATGTAGGTAGAAAAGTGTACTATAAGAAATTGTCCGTCCTAACAGAAAATAAAATAATATAAACTAAGCTTTAAAACTTGGAACAATAAACCTATAATAGAATAAAATGTTTGAGACAACTGATACTTAAAATTGTTTTAAATATATTTTATTTTATTAGATTTCAAAGAAAAGTATCCACCTTTGAATTTTTAAATAGACGGGTTATAGTTCAAACAGAGTTAAGTAACCAGTTATTTATATTTTTTTGACGATGAATATATATATATATATATAAGATTGCTAAATTCTAACCACTTACGTACAACTTTTTATCTAATATTTAATGTTTATCAACATATTATTAATTTCCAATTTATAGTTTTTTAGTTGTATTGCAAACAAGCTTATTTAACTTAATTTAATAGTTTGTTTTGTTTTCTATTAAGTGATATTTTTACCCCTCAAAATTAATTGATCAATCAACCCAATGGATGTGAACGAAAAAATAACACTAGATGGCAGGTGGATAAAAAGAGCAAATATATAAGAGAAGGTGGATGAAATTTGCCCTATATGTAATAAGAAACAACCCAACCAAATTGGGCCTTAGGGTAGATAGATGTTCTCGCAAAATCGTGAAAGTATATTTTCACCGTTACATTATTAATGCATACACGTGATAGTTTGTTTTGTGCATTGTGGGGTTCAGTGGAAAAAAGCTTTTAGTCTAAAGAGGCCATTCTGGACCACATTTTCAAATGATATCTTTTTCTGTTGTCCTTGTTTGGAAAAGACAACGAAATCTAGAAGTACCTATTCCAATGGTTCTTTTAGTTGCCTCGTGCTCTCAAGAAAAATAAAGCATACATTACCTTTTCTGTTTTTGGATATAAACGTATATTCCAAAAAATTATTATTGCCCTGTTTCGATTTGATTAATAAGCATCTGATTTCCGAAAGCTCTCCATGTTGAAACACAAATCGAAAACATTTATAAAGAATACAATTATCATTGTCCCATCTCGTCTTTAATCTTCAAACCTATTTGAACATACTTTGTAAAGTGAATTATAATGAACTTTTTAAAATTTAACTATAAGTTAAAAACTTATTAGTTCAAAGTACTTAACTTTTAATATATAATACGTCAAAAATTGATATATAATACATTGGGTAAACCTTAACAGAATTTATCAAAACATTCACTAAAAAATGTTCGTATAGCATAAAACATATAGAAGTATTGAAGTACCAAAGTGTGATGTAATGCGAGAAGCGTCAAAAACGCGCACAAAACGATATTTGAGTATCCATGCAACCTAGGCATCAACCAATGGAAAAAAATATTTTATAAAAGTCATTAATGATGACATAAGGAAATTTTGTATACGAGAAAACTAATTACAGGAAAGTTACTTTAATGTTAATCCTTTGTTTCCACCCATAGTTTGATTATCAAATACAAACAGTATATATCTTTTTGATTCTTCAGTTGTACCACTATTTTATAAATAAAAACAGTTTCAACTTTCATGCTTGTTTTGGTTGTTTCCAACTCAGTTGTAAAAGATAGCCCGAGGCTTACAACAGCAGAAAAGGAACGAAACATAGTCGATTCACTTTCATGGATCAAAGTTTCCGTTTCGGTGTATATTTCGGTTTCTTAAATATTAGAAACGTTTCGTAACTTTTCGGGAGTTTTTCGACATGTTTCGAAAATTTCGTAAATGTTATAGTTGTAATGAAATTGGAAATTACTTCTAAGTTTTGTTTCGACCAAGTCAAAAACGGAAACATTTCGGTGGTTTTCGATGAAACGTATGAAAATTTTGATCCATGTTCACTTTACCACATATGCGAGTTATTCAACAAGAAAATAAGGTTCACAAAGTGGAAAAGCGACAAAAGTTTTGAAAAATATGCCTCAATAACAATTGAAGGCATTCATCCATGTTCAAGGAAGACAAATCTCTAATCACCTTTGCGCCAAGTACAAAATATGGTCTTGTATTCAAACTTCCCACTTCAACAAATACAACGAATTCATTTCTTTATTTTAAACAAGTTCTCAAGACAAGAAGTTACTTCACTTAATGAGAAAAGAAGAGAAGATGATGACTATCAGTGATGAACATCGTCTCCTCCTCCCTTGGGCTTCTCGACAGCTGCTCTCAGTTGACGCTGCTCCTCCTTGTAGACACGGTTTCTACGTTGGAACTGCATTAAACTCAATAGTATCAAACAAGATAATGAGGTAGCTATATCAAGTTGAAAAGGAGAGAGGGTGGAGGGGCTGGAACACAGTAACATGTTGCTCATACATATGCAATATCTGTCAAACTTGTTTTAGCCAATTCGACTCATACATCTCTCAAACAGAGCCCCGCCCCCCACGATATATTACCCACATTGGACTGCTTCAAAAGAGAAATATATAAACAAGGTGGGGAAATGGAAGACAGAAAAGGTCAAATGAGGGTTTGAGGATGAGCCTTCATCTCATAGGCACCAAATCTAGGTATGGATATCAATGGTCGCAAACTTAGTCCGACCTAGCCATTTACAGAGCAAGCCAAAACTTAAAAGTCACAGGAGATACATATTTGGGAGCAACAAATAATACACTGAAGCTGTGAGTAATCAAGACATCAAGTGATCAACTGGTATATTAAGTGTACGGCCAGTTGGTTGGCTCTTCAGAAACAGGACAGTTGGCCATATTATACCGTTTATTTTCCAGTATGATCATATGTTATACAGACAACTATAACCATGTGGTCTTTCGATATGATTGTTCAAATGCCAAATGAAAAAGTTTTCTATGTCAAATTGCATGCAAGACAACTGGGGATCGGCAAGGAGATGTTAATTATTAAGAGTTAGCAACATCTGTACTTGCTAGACAAATTAACTTTAACATGCACATTCAAGGAAAATGACCATCATTAAAGAAAGCAATTGCAGTATAGCACCATGTATTTAGCAGCCTCTCTGATGCCCTGTTTGAGAAAATAAGGCTCACAACCAATGGTATTCTGAGGCCCTCAAACTGCAGGCCTGCAGCACATAGTAACATACTACCTCAATTTGCAAAAAATTATCTTATTCATGATTGTCAGGACTTAGTCGTGCTCCTTATCTTGCTACTGCCTCATGTAGTGTGGTTATAAATAATAGTGAGGAGGCTGCTTGGACGAGAAAATAAACTGGTTCCAAAATCCCAGGTAAAGTTAAATGGGTTAAGATGAACCAAGTTTGTTGCTCTAGTGCACCAAAAGAAATCTTTAAATAAGGGCTGTAACTCGCAACACTTTTCATACCAATGCTTTATTTTCTGAGAGCTTTAACCTAAGGCAGTGGAAGCCACAATCAGTAGGTTCTCTTCTAATCAAGTACGAAAAAGTATATATATATATATATATATATATATATATATATATATATGTTAGCATATGAAATTCAAGCAACCGTGATTAGGTATTTAATCAGTTAGTTTAACCGTTTGTTAGTTAGGAGATTAGCTCATTTCTTAGCTGGCAAGTTAGATTTGGCGGGAACATCTGTTGTATATAAGCCCGGTTCTGTTTCACTTTGTACACACTTTTCACTTCATTTCATTTTGATCAATATATCAAATTGCTTCTCAATTCTTCTTTCTCTCTCAATACACTTGTTGCTGTTAACAATGGCGATGATGAATTGCATCTCGATCATCATCAGATACCATAATTCAACAATATATATATATATATATATATATATATATATATATATATATATATATATATATATACACGTAAGCATGCCACTCCGTATACCAAATGGATGCCATATAAATGAGCCCTAATGGTGCCATTTCTAGAAAGAAAGAAAGAAATCAAAAATCAACTTTTTCCGTAATATCAAGATGTATGCTTCAATAATTTCAAGAAGCTTTTAAGTAACCCTGACTGTAGACAACTGTTTAGCTAGCTGAAAGGAATCAGCATCCTTATTGTGCCCAATACAGATTCGCAGAGTCAAGATTGTTGCTTTACCTTTAGAGCCAAGACTCTACTAAAACCTCTCGAGACTTCAAGACAAATATGGAAAAATTAGCTTCTAATTTGAATGAAAATAGGACCCAGAAACAAATCCGACAACTTCACAAAGACTCCACGAAATCTAGTTAAAAGTTTTCATGAATTCTGTTAAAAGGAAAAGAAAAAGAAATCAACCTCAATCCTTCCATTAGACAAGTATGCATAAGCAATTTACTGCAATAATCATTTGCACGAGTTACTCTTTACATAAAAATAATGTAACAATCTATCAATGCATATCAAATCAACCACATCTTTAACACCCTTGCCCTACATTTCCAAATTAAAAATCAAATTGAGAATGGCAATGTTTACAAACCTTTCCGCTTCACAAATTGTTTCTGTTAGACCTGAATCTTTATATAGGCTAAAAGTCTAGAAACTTTGTGAACGTGATTTGAATACATAACACTGAAATGAATTAAACGGTGGTTCGTGTATTTGTTGACACTTCAGAGAACTGTTTCTCATCCTTCACGTATACAGCAGAAAATTGCATCAAGTGTTACAAGCTCAACTAATATTCCACACAGGTTTCAAACACTCGGACCCTAGAAGTCGGATTCACCAAATGGCAATCATAAAACAAAACTTAACGGTATCCTCGAAACACTCAGCGATCATCATAGGTTGCAATCGAATTTGGACATTTTGTAACCACAAGTAGCCAAATAGAACATACACCACATCACTCTTCACTATAGATCACCCAAACAATAAATCACACATCAAAGAACACGCAATTATCCAAATCTTCTCTCACTAACACATCAAATTGATCAAACACCAGACCAGATAGAGAGCCCTAACTAATTGAACCAAAACCACAACTGAGTAACATAGAATCGAATCGAAAACATAAATTAGGGCTCGTAATTTTTTACCTCTTTAGAGTGATGGAGGCATTCGAAATAGTCTTCACGGAGGAGCGCACAATCGGTGGGCTGTCGACAATGGGACATGCAGTCGCTAAAATCCATCCAGAAATCGTAGCATCGGCCCTTGTTCCCAGTTATGCCCCATCCCGACGCCATTAACGCCTTTCTCTCTCTAGGTCTTCGCTAATTTGGGGGTGTTCTTCTTCTCTCTCTCCAGGAGTGGGACTGTGCATTGATTCAAAGCTGCGCGTTGGGAGCTGAAATGACCATAATGCCACCCGTGTTTGGAAGACTATTTTGGATTTTAGAATAAGAAAGGCGATAAAATCGTAATTGTTGTAAGTTATAATAACGATGATAATACATAAACAATAACAACTGCTAAATGTAATAGGATTTCAAATGACACTAGCCACCAAAGCACACGCGGGATCGCGTGTAAAAATTTTAAAGTATACATAATATTTTATATTTGGGTATTACTTTTTTCAAATTTAAAATAAACACACACGTATGTATGCCTTATGTAAAAATGCAGTTACAATATTAGGGAGAAGGTGGGTTAGTGGGTTTGTGCTGAAAAAGGGCAATTACTTTTCTATCCTTTTTTAATTGTTAGAAATTAGTGGAGTTAGGGGTATTATAGACAAACTATTAATTTGGTACAAGAACTGCCAAAATATGTGAGGGTGGAGGGTTTGCTTTTAATATAGTAATAGATATTTGTATAACTTACAATGTAGCGGCGTGTTATTTATAGGTATAATCAGTTATCAAAATTGAAAATAAAGTTTCAACTTAATAATGTAATTGTGATAGCCAACTGTACATTTAAATGCTAGAGAACTTCTACCTTCTTTTCTACTTTTCCGAATAATAAGGTGAGCTTCTTAGCCCCAACTAGGGTCCTTAGGCTGTAGCTTACTAAGCGCTAGTTCTATCCTGCCAGCCAATGTGAGAGAAGGCGAAGGCGAAGAAGCAGGGCAGAGGAAGGGTTAAACCATCTGGCTCATGACCTGAAGATTGTAGGTTTGAATCTATCCCCGCCTAGTGGGTGACAAAAACCTTTGCAGCCTTAGAGATCCCCAACTGGACCATGCTAGAGGAAAGACCTAAGGAGTCGAACCCATTGCATCCACTTGCAGTAACGTCTATGTACATTTCTTTGAGAAAAACCTCCTGACCTCAATCAAAGAATGTGCGGCTCTCGCGAAGCGAATGAAGGGAAGCTCAAAGAGCTTACGGGTGAGCTTACGTTACTCTCGCCCTCTTTGATTGGTAGGTTGCAGGCTAAGATCCCAACTAAAGATTCCGTTTATAAGGCTAATTTAATATGATTAGACGCTTTGGTTAGGCTAATTACTATAGGCTTGTTACTTCTAACTTCTATAGTGGCCCTTCCACTTTGGCAATAGAGCCATCTTCTAAAAGATGTCCAATCGATGTTACCAATCATCTAGTTGAAGAGTTAGAATATTGAAAGAGGAGAAAGAAAATAGAAGAGACAAATACACCTATAAATATGTCATACGATCGAACATATCGAATGTCGACATATTTGCTCTTTTCAAGTTCTTGAGCATATGAAAAGAACTTTGGGGGTATATTCTTTGTCCTATCATTCTTGATGTAGCCTTCTGACTTGTTCAAATTCTATTGGCAATATTATTACCACAAGTGCATGGGTGCAAATAATATAGGTGAAGTAAGTTATAACCCACAAAATATCGAACCCAATGGAGGATTGTGTTGAACCTTAACTATTAATTTATCTATTTGTGCTAAAACAAGACAAATGAATGTGAACCTGTCACCTTCCACACTCACAACTCAATAATTAAAATAAACAAAGGGGGATTTTGATTTGAATGATTGATAACTAAAACACTTAACAATTTAAAGGCTTATATCAATAATAAAACAAGCGGTATCATAAGGAACTAGGTTTCTTTGGATAGATACGATCAAAGGCTCATAGACAAGTCATTGTTGAGACGAATTATGATCGATTCATGCGTGGGATATATTAAAATATGAGGTAAATCCTATACTTATGGGTTCCAATAGTGGGAAGCACAACTCTCTAATTTGGAATGCTACTATTTGTACGTTGTTCCTCCAAACGCATTCATATCAGTAAACTACCTACGTCTTAATTGTTAGACGCTACCATCACACGACATGTGGACTTGTATAACATATGAGATTTATCCTATGAGTTTGACTTTCGCATATATCATAAAAATCTAAGCAATCATGTGTTCGTGACGCACATAAAGCATTTTACTCAAGTTATCAATTCAATTTAATTATTTCTCACTCACTCATCTCTACATAACCATCTCAACATGATATCTATACAAATACTCCCATCGCCTCACGTTATACGATGACATTAACTACTCATAATTGAAATAAACACAAAATCACCAATAAAATAAAACATAGTCTCAAATAAAATAACTAACGCAAAAATCTTGTTCAAAACAAACGTACGAAAATAAGTACAATAACCAAAGCAACAAAACAGCAGATGTAGAAATACGAAATAACATAAACTCAGTCACGCCTTTTGATCCTCGTTCTTCTTTGTATCCTTTGATCTCCACTTCTCTTCCAAAAGCTAATCTTCAAAATATGATTCTTCTTTCCAAAAAACATGTACCCCTCTCTCTCTCTCTCTCTCTCTCTCTCTCTCTCTCTCTCTCTCTCTCTCTCTCTCTCTCTCTCGTTCAGGTCTTCTATTTATATCCTCGAGGGCTTGAAAAGTCTCACTCTTTAATTCTGCATAAAAACCTAATTTTCGAGTCTAAGCTATCATCAGTCGTCGCTTTCTATTGCATGCGGCGACTGCTGATTTTAGGGTTGCGTCATGTTTAGTCGTAAGCGATCGCTTTTATTTTATTCTTCACCTCAATGCGATTGCTTTCAATAAGAGATTTCTCCTCTTCTCTTTCCTGCTCGCATGACTTGCCCATAATTCCTCTTTTTGACCTCTTTTTTGTCATTTTCACTAAAATGACTCATAAAAAATTAAATTAAGGAAAACAATTAAAAATACTCAAAACAATCAAAAAACATGCAATAAAATGGTCTATTTGACATGTGGATAATGAGTACAAAATGGCTCATCAAACACCCCCAAACTTACCCTTTTACTCGTCCTCGAGTAAACAACAAAGACTCAAAACAAAAATTAAACACAAGATTCAAACAAATAAAACTTTTTTATAGATGGTAGTGGTGGAATCATTCTTCAGAGTATCTGACAATTCAATAACCATGTAACAATACAGAGCAATCCAAGAGCATCATTCAAAACATATATCTTTGATACACAGTCCACAAATACATCCATGTATAGAAGATTGTGAAACTTAGTTTCTCATGCATATTTAGAGGTGACTTCTCGACTTAGTGTATAACGAAGAATTTCACTGAGATTGATCACTTCATTTCATTTCCTAGCCTCAAACTTTCTCTCCACTAATGGAGAAGTTCCACTGAAGATCACTTAGGACTTTATAAACTTGTAATGTTAGGCTAAGATATTGGCTAAAATAGATATAGTATAAGAGTACATATTCTAGAAAGCTTTCATTCATGTACAAACTCAAACTACCTTTCTTTTGGAACTTCACCCTCAAAATCAAACAGTCACCTCACCATGATTGATCATTAAAAGATATTATCCCCATTCTTTATTTGACCACTTGTTCACCAGTTTTCATATTCAAACTTGGATAAGATCATTAAATCTCTCAAAAAATGTGGTTTTTATGATGTGACTCCGGTCAAACACATATAACGTATAGGATAAACATTGTAACACACTGATCATACACACTTCTCAACCGTTTGAGATATTAAAAAAAAAATATCATGAACGGATTTTTCTAAGATTTGCTCATATCCTCTTTCTCTTTTTCAAGCTCTAATCCTCTTTCTTTTATAAAGTTGCACCCCCAAACTACGACTTTTCTATGGGCTTTATGCAACTGCAATCTCTCCAATATTTCTCACTTGGCATTTTTCTCTTTGAGGTTTTGAGAATACGCATAGCCATTTTCACTCATCAACCCCTCTAATCTAACTCTTTTCTTCTCTTTCTTCTTCTTAGTTCTTGTTTGTACACAAACAAAATCCTCTAAAAAGGGTAAGGATTTTTTAATATTTGGCTAACAAGGGTAGGTAGATAGGCTAATTCATAAAAAAGATTACACACAAAAGGCTTCAGTGGGGTGCTGCGGATTATTTTATTTGTGAAGGGTTTTGGGCTTGAAAGGCTCAAACAAAAGTCAAAAGATGGTCTAGATCACTTCCTCAGTGGTTCACTATCTAGCATTTTACCTCGATAGGTGTTCAACTAAGTTCAAAAATGCAGTAATCTTCCTAAGATTAGTTCATCTCAATAAACGTTTGTCAATAGTGTACTTTCTTTTGAATGCAATCATAGACAAATACAGTATGGATATAACATGTTTACTATGCCTCAACTATCATGTAGTTCATGTGCATACTTTTATACTTTAAATCATCACATATACATATTTTCATGCAGATACACTAATCAGGTCCCACAAGAATTTTTTGTTTTTTTATAAAAAAAATGGACACTCTTTAAAAAAAAAAAATAAACGATACAACAACCTATTTGGTGAAAATAATTCTTAAAGATAACAAAAATAAGGACTACAATACAATATAATTAAATTAGAGATCATTAAATAACTAGAAATAAACAAAGAACGTAAAATGATTCCCCACCCCCTCAAATTTTTGTTTACAATCAACTTAATTAAAATAATTAAAATTATTTATTTATTCTAATTTAACTTGATGATTATGATAGGTACTAACATATAAAGTAAACAATATTTGACACATTGATACATTAAACTTTTAATTTCTATCTTTAACCTTATAAATTAGTTTACCTTATAACATCAAATAATTGATTTTTAAATTTAATCTTATAATTTAAGTCATACCATACCTATATTGATTAATCCACTTAAGCTTTATATTATTTATTTATTTGCATAATCTCGCTCATATTTGTGTTTTAGTTAGACTTGATATATAGAATCGATCTTCTAGTACTTGTTAGTATATTCTTAAAAGACTCAAGTTTTACAAAGAGGAAAATATGTTTTGCGCATACATATTGCATTTTCTAGTTCAAAACTCCAATCAAACACATATTTTCTTTAAAATCTAGAATATATTCAACTCAACATAATGTTATATTATAAAACATGAAAAATGAAAAGAAGAGTTTTACGGGCATATGTGCCCCAAAGGAGAATTATTAGTCGTCTCACTTTATATAATTAATTTTACGTATATCCATATTGCTGGAAATTTCTTCTTATTCACCGCAATGTGTCTGCAAATATTTTAAATAACTTATTCACAATAATTATAACTAACAAGTTTCACATTTAACATATTTAAGTTGAGTCTTAAAATTGTAAAATAATTGCGTTATATATACAAAAATAATGTGAGATGCACTTATACTGCGTCGTAGTCGGTATTCAATACTTATCCTCTATGTCCTAACAACACCAATTTAAAACATTACTACTTGTTATAGTAAACAGAATAAAAGTTATTTCAAGAATCTAGTGTGAATAGAAGATTATTTCATGAGTTGCAAAACTTGCATATCGAAATTTTAAGATCAAATCATTAAATTACCAATAGAAATATGATCCAGTAGTGTTTTGAGAATCTACTTTTGCCGCATCGTCGTCGTCATCATTTTCAGAACTTCCGGTGATGGCGACGAGAGATAAAATCGTGGAGAAGATTTTGGAGAATCGCGTTACACTCATCGTCGGTGAAACCGGATGCGGTATCATTTCTTTGACTTTGTTTTGTGTTTTTGTGTAGTCGCTGTATCTTTTTCTAATTCGCATATAGTTATAACTTATAATCTGGAAATGTTTTTATTTCTATTTTATAGGACTTTCATTTGTTGTTCATTGTTTCAATGTTTTGAATGTAAAACTTACTTACATTTGAAAGTTTGTTTCAGGTCAGTAAACAGTCTTTTGCAGTCATACTTGGCTATCCAGTGGAGAATGCATTTCCACAATTTTATGTTTTGAAACAAACAGTTTGTTTTGTGCATCCTGCGATCATATCGTACCAATAACTCAAGCCACCTTCTAAATTTATGGCCGGAAAGCAGTGCAAATTATGACGAAAAGTCAATGTACGATTAAGCAAAATGATCTTTAGTACTCAAGTTCTTGAAATCCTGCTGCTGCTGAGCGATCTGCGAGTTTTTAGCATAAATTTCAGCCCACACTTTATTTAAATCAACATGGCATTTTAGCCATTCTTCTTTTTCCTGCTTCAACCGACTTAATATCATTGGCACTCTTCCTCAATGCATCCTGTCACAACAGATTTCGAGTCCTCTAAAAATAAAAGACAAGAAAAATTAGTACAAATAAACTTAATATAAATTTAAAGAAATTTAGAGTTACAATCTCTATTTTATCCTCTGATTCAATCCTTCAAGAACATCAATCTTTTGGATTTTTGAATTTGGAGGCAAAGTCTTCAATTTGATCTTTGTTGTAGTTGACTTGAACTTGAGAAACTTTAATTCGAGGGCGTGAGAGCTTGATCTTAAATCAAAGAGAGAATTTCTTTGATCTTCGCGACGAACAATTTGAATCTTTGGATGAACGCCTTTGAAGATGATGAACTTGAGGGAGAGGATTTGAAGAACTTCTTTTACTCCAAGAATGATTTTTTTTTATTTTTTTTTTGTGATTTTTCTTCTTGGTGAAGATCCCTATTTATAAGGTTAGAAGGAGAATCTTCTGATGAGATGAATGGTTGAAATCGTTTCTCCAATATGGAAGGCATAATTTGAGGAAATCCTTCTTTCCATGATAAAAGATAGTTTTCTTCTTTTGAGATTTGATGACTAGACCTTCCATCATTTAAGATGTTAATGACTAGACCTTCCATCCTTTGAGATTTTGATGACTAGACTTTCCATCTTTTGAGATTCTGATGACTAGACTTTCCATCTTTTGAGATTTGATGAGTAGACTTTCCATCTCTTGAGATTTTGATGAGTAGATTTTTCACCTTTTGAGATTTTGATGAATAGACTTTCCATCTTTAGAATATTGGAATTTTATGGAATTTTAGTTTCTCAAATTGCACACGTTTAATTATTTGATAAAATAAATGTGTCTACACACCCATTACCTCAACCCCATGGTCACCATATAAGCGTTTAATGCACGCAAGTGAAGAACTAAAACATTAAACAAGGAAATGTTATTTTATCTTAACAACCACAAATATGCATTGAGGATTCCAAAAACCTTACCTGTCAAATGATCTTTCGTAATGAATGAATTGTCTATCTTATCCGTATGAGCATTTACACGGTTTAAGATTTCTTCAAGTTGCATTATTGTTGAATTGGCAGATTCCAAAAGCATGTCGCATTCAAAACCACTTCTTCTCTACTATAAAACATTGGTCTGCTAATACCCCAGCTTGTTGTTTATGTGTTATCATAATCATATCACATAATGGCATTCAGTGCTCATAAATGTATCAGATGCTCATCTAATCTTCATTTGACACAAAATGGAGAAGAGGAAAAGAAATGCCCCAAACAATTGACATTCCTTGTGAAAAATGAATGAACTCAGAAAAGAAATGCTTTTTATCTAGCAATTTATGAAAAGCAGTGGATGAGCGTCTTAAAACACATTCCTTGTGCACATGCTCATGAAGACGAGCGTCGTACAAATTATTTCAGAACCAGTTTATCTTAAGAAGTATTATTTGATGTCATAGTGCAATCAATAAGCGATTGACAATTTTTTATTGTTGGAAACTGCAATTATAATCTTATTTCACAATTGTTTGTTGGAAAGTGCAATTGGAATCGTAATATTTAATTATCGCAAAATCTGTGTTGTTAAAATTGCAAGAGAAAAGCGTTGGCAGCAGGTAGCATTCAATGCCTGCGAATATTACGAAGTTTAGTGAGTTTGAATGTAATAACATGTCATCTCTCTTTATATAAGTTTGATTGTTACTTGTCTTTCTTTGCCAAAATTATGCTAGATACAACATTACCTTCCTATGCAGCTACAACAATGGCTGGTATTTCTAGTCTTTCTGCTCCCCATTAAGATAGCAGATTTCTGATTCTCTTAACTTGCATATGTGTGTTACATGGTTTACTACTTTCTTTTTTTCTATGATTCTTTCCCTGTCAGGTGGTCAAAAAAACAAGATATTTGATCTTGGATATCAGCTATCTTAATAGTTATTACACAATAATAAGGATATAGGGCAACTTTTGTGCGTTTCAGTTCTGGCAGCAGGATTTCAAGGTAATTTGTGGTTAAGTCTGCACTCGCATATTCGGCATGGGAGACTTGATAGTTTACTTAAAGCCTTTACTTGCCATTATATGTTGTACAGAACAAATGGAGGCTTGAACAATTGAAAAACCTCACTAAACTGGATCGGCGTAGTAATGCCGAAATTTTGCTGCCGAATGAGGAACAATGGTGCCCATTTCACTACCTTGTCCTACCTGCGCTCCAGCAAGTGGCGGAAACATGTATGTTTTCTTCAGAATTATCATATATGTGTTTTGACTAATTTAATACTGAGTGTGTTATTTGTAGATGACGAACTCCTAAATTTCCTGCACCGCTTTCGTCCTAAATTCTTGACTATATCTGAAAGATTACAATTTTCTTGTGATCCATACGAGCATACATGCCAGCTTAAGTGCATGAATGATGATGATTTGGCTTTGGAGGCGAAGATCTAGAGGATGATTATAATTATATAAATGTGTTGTTGCACCTTTTGTCAGGCCCTATGACTTTCAAGCAGATCAGGTGGCGAGAAAGTTTGCATCAAGTGGAGAAAACGGATACTCTTACAACAATGGATATCATGTGGGTGGGGGTGCGCCAATGCTTTTTTTCTCATTCACTCTATCAAGATTGTAAAATCGAAGATGAATTTGAAAAATAAAATTGACGATTGAACATTGAGAGAGAGAGAATTTTACAGATGAGAAATCTGCAGAAAGAATGAAAAGAAAAATTGAAGTAAAAATACAAATGCACCCAACTATTTATACAAACTAAATGGTGCGCAAAATGCCTAAAATAGAAAGCCGTTGAGCAACGGCTATAACTAAAATATAAAAACTTTCCAAATAAGGAAATAAAACATAAAACAGAAATTATAAAATATATAATTTAAGATCCCCCCTCAAGATGGGCGTGAATATCATGAATTCCCATCTTGGACATCATAAGCTTGTAAGGTTGTAAGGAGAGTGGCTTTGTGAGGATATCTGCCACTTGATGTTCACTAGAGATGTGAACCACTTTGAGTGCACCTTGTTGAACCTTTTCTCGGACAAAATAACAATCTATTTGTATGTGTTTGGTCCTTTCATGTTGCACTGGATTGATAGCTATGCAGAATGCACTTTTGCTATCAATGAAAAGCAATGGAGTTCGAGTTTGAATGATGCATAAGTCCTTGAGCAATTGAGTGAGCCAAATTACTTCACAGGTGGTTGTTGCAACTATTCTGTATTCAGCCTATGTAGAAGACCTGCTGACAGTGGGTTGCTTCTTGGCTTTCCATGAAACTAGAGAGTCTCTTAGGTATATTGCATATCCAGTGACACTCCTTCTTGAATCAACACATGCAACCCAGTCACTATCACAAAATGCCTTTAGGTGAAGCTCATTTGATGTTGGATAAAAGACACCTTTGCCTGGACTTGACTTGATGTATCTCAGCACCCTGTGTGCAGCTGCAAGGTGAGAAACAGAAGGCTTAGACATATATTGAGTAAGACACTGTATGGAATAGTTTAGATCAGGTCTGGTGATGGTGAGATATAGTAATCTCCCAACTAATCTCCTGTATACAGTTGGATCATCAAGAAAAGGAGGATCATCAGCTTTAGGTTTTGCTGAAGAACCCATGGGAGTAGAGCTTGGCTTGCAAGCTAAATAGCCTGATTCAGACAGTATATCCAATGCATACTTTCTTTGACAAAGAAAGATGCCCTTCTTGCTTCGAGCAACCTCAATACCAAGCATATATTTCAGAATACCAAGATCTTTTATTGTAAACTTCTCATCTAAGTGTAACTTTAGTTTACTGGTCTCTTGCAAGTCATTCCCTGCAAGAATAATATCATCAACATATATGCAGAGAGCAGTGAAAGAAGGACCAATATGTTTGAGGCAATCAAACATGTAGTAAGCTTATTATACCACTGCCTACTAGCCTGTTTCAAGCCATATAGGCTTTTCTTGAGCAAACAAACTCTTTTATCTTGTGGAGAACAGTAACCAGGTGGAGGCTTCATATATATCTCCTCATCCAAATCTCCATGTAAAAAGGCATTATTTACATCTAACTGATGTAAATGCCAATTATTTGCTGCAGCAACAGAGAGCAAAACTTTAACTGTAGTGAGCTTGGCAACTGGTGAAAAAGTATCAAAATAGTCAAGTCCTTCCTCCTGTGTATAGCCTTTGGCAACTAATCTTGCCTTGTATCTTTCAATAGTACCATCTACTTTGAGTTTAACTTTGTAAACCCACTTGCATCCAACACAATTCTGATTAGGAGGCAACTCTGTCAATATCCAAGTATTGGTTTTCTCAAGTGCCTCTAGTTCCTTTTTCATGGCAATTTGCCATTCAATATGTTTACTGGCTTGTGTATAGGAAGTTGGTTCACTGACTTGAGTAACAGCAGCAGTAAAAACTTTATGAGAAACACTCAATCTAGAAGCATTGATGTAATTTTCAATAGGGTATTTGGGAATAAAAGTCAGAGATGCATTAGATTTATGCAGAGAACCAGGTAAAGAATAAGCATAGGACTTAAGATAAGCAGGTGGATTCACATTTCTAGAAGATTTTCTAGTAACCTGCTGAGGAACAACAGTAGGAACAATAGTAGATTCTGTAACATTATGAACAAGATCAGGTGTATTAGATGGCAAATTATCAACATTTGCAGTAGCTAAATCAGTAGGAGGAATAGATACTTGTACAGAATCATGACTAGTGACCTCAGGTGGACAAGAACTGCTGACATTGTCCTCAAAATCTAGAGAATTATGTATATCTGGTGTATGAACTTGAGAATGTTCATCAGGAATTGGAGCAAGAGCAACAGGAACCTGTGGAACCACATTATGAACTCTAATATTTTCCTGAAAACCAATAAAAGGATCAGTACAGAGAGGAATAGTAGTGTGAGATGTAGTAGATTTAGAAATCTTATTCTCATGAAAGGGAAACTCATTCTCATAGAAAACAACATTTCTTGAGTTAAATATCTTAGATGTTTTAAGGTTGAGAAGAGTATAGCCCTTTGTGCCAAGAGGATATCCCAGAAATACACATTTCTGAGATCTATGATCAAACTTGTGTCTGTTTGTTGTCAATGTAGTTGCATAGGCAAGACAACCAAATACTCTTAGAACACTGTAATCCGGTGATTTGTTGAAGAGTAACTCAAAAGGAGTTTTATGATTGATTACAACAGAAGGTAAACGATTAATAATGAAAGCAGCAATAGAAACACAATAAGTCCAATACTTTATAGGAATATTAGAATGGAATCTAAGTGAGCGAGCTATTTGTAACAAATGCTGATGCTTGCGCTCAACTAATCCATTTTGCTTAGGTGTCTCAACACAACTAGTTTGATGTAAAACACCATAAGTAGAATAAAAAGATTTCATTATAAACTCAGTGCCATTATCAGATCTCAAGGTCTTTATTTTAACAGAAAATTGGTTGAAAACCAGATGATAGAACTTAGTAATATAGCTTTCAACTTCAGATTTATGCTTAAGGAAATATACCCAAGTACAGCGTGTAAAATCATCAACAATGGTTAAGAAAAAACGACAACCATCAATAGAGGGAACAGCAAAGGGACCCCAAACATCACAGTGTATTATTTCAAAAGCAAATGTAGTAACAGAGGAGCTAAGAGGAAAAGGCATCCTCTTTTGCTTAGCAAGATGAGAAACCTCACAAGGATTACCAGGAATAGTACTAGGTACAGAAATCTGAGGAATACATGATAACTTTTGATAAGAAGAGTGACCTAGCCTAGCATGCCAAATGAGTCTATCAGAAACAGTAGCATTACAACTGGAGATTCTCTTATTACAAGACAAATGAGCAGGTATCACATTTAAAAGATAGAGTCCATTGAGAACTCTAGCAGAACCAATCATCTTCTTCATGATTTGGTCCTGTAAAACACAATCAACAGAAGAGAAACATAGAGTAACATTAGAAAACTTAGTTAACTTGGAAACAGAAATCAAATTGAAACTAAATTGAGGAACATAAAGAGCATCCTTTAATAATAGACCATTCTGCAAAGAAATATCTTGAGTTAAAATAGCAGAAGTAGTGCTTGAAGTAGGTAGAGATATAGCTATATTCACTGAAGTAGCACTAGAACAAAACCAAGTAGGATCACAAATCATGTGATCAGTAGCCCCTGAATCAAGAAGCCAAAGATTCTTTTGAGTATGCAAAGAGTGTTTAAAAGTGGATAAGGCTACAGAAAAAGCTTTACCAACAGCAGCAGTAGCTGCAAAAGGAACAGAAGCAGGAACTTGAGGAGAAGTAGAAGACACGTGCTTATTCTTGAAAGCTAGGAATTCCTCAAACAATGCTTTATTGTTATCAACAGAATCTGCATCAGGAACATTGTTAGTTTCATCAGAAGAAACATATTTGCAGAATAGTTCCTTTTACCAGTAGGACCATCCCACCCAGGGGGATATCCAATGATTTGAAAACACCTATCCACTGTGTGTCCATTGAAACCACATTGTGTACACTTGAGTTTCTTTTTGTCTTTATTCTTCTGAAATTTGTTCTGTGAATTCTGAACAAACTGGTAAGGAACAGAGGGTTTAAGATTTGAATCTTGAGAAGATTTGGCTTTAGTAAACATGGCCAGAGACTCCATATATTGTGGACAAGGAAGGCAATGTTGAGGACCAGACTGAAGAGCTCTTTGACTCTCTTCTTGCAGGAGTAAAGAGTACACTTTGGACAAGGAAGGCAATGGAGAACTAAAGAGAATGTGATTCCTTATAGCAACAAAAGTCTCATTGAGCCCAATCAAAAAATACATAACACAGTCTGATTGTTGAAGTTCAATCATATTCTTATTCATACCACAAGTGCAGTGACCACAACTGCAAGCAATCACAGGCCTATGACTCACAAACTCATCCCACAGAGACCTAAATGCATTATAAAAAGCAGTAACACTCTGGCCTCCTTGAGTGATTGTAGCAAGAGACTTTTGGAGGTGAAACACTCTAGAACCATCAGCCCTACTGTATCTAGTCTTTAACTCTTGCCAAACATCAATGCAGTGTGAATGTACAACAAACTATGACGAATATCTTTAGAAACAGAGTTCAACAACCAAGATCTCACAAGATTATCAGCCCTAATCCATGCAGTCTTATGAACAGGATCATTATCACCTGGTATAGGCAAAGTACCATCAATGAAACTCAACTTATTCTTAATACTCAGAGTCATCTCAATGCCCTGTGTCCAGTCAATGTAATTTTAACCGGTTAAAATGTCACTAACTACAGAAGAACCAGTAAAATCGTGTGTTCCAAGGAAATACACAGTCATTAAATCCTCAGTAGGATTCTTAGTAACACGAACATGAGCAGTAGAATCAGTAGTAGCCGGAGAAGTCATTTTATCAACAAATTCACCGATCAAATTCGCTAAAATTCACAGCGAGCAAAGATAATCACCAAATCAACCGATTATTCGGAGCAGAATATAAAATCAACAACAAATTACAATCAATCACAAAGATCGCACAGAATATCAAGTAAAAACTTGATCAGAAACAAAAATTAGCGATCTAATCAACGATCGAGAACAGCGGAAGCAGGATCGATCACACGGTGAATGATACCATATCAAGATTGTAAAATCGAAGATGAATTTGAAAAATAAAATTGACGATTGAACATTGAGAGAGAGAGAGTTTTACAGATGAGAAATCTGCAGAAAGAATGAAAAGAAAAAGTGAAGTAAAAATACAAATGCACCCAACTATTTATACAAACTAAATGGTGCGCAAAATGCCTAAAATAGAAAGCCGTTGAGCAACGGCTATAACTAAAATATAAAAACGTTCCAAATAAGGAAATAAAACATAAAACATAAATTATAAAATATATAATTTAAGACACTCCAATCAAAAAAACCTGCCTGCAAATTCGTTTTTTCTTTCCAGGTATTTGTTAGCATTTTTTAGTTTTCTTAAAGTAATCACATACACTATCATTCATTCACAGTGAGTAATTTGCGGGCCGGTGGTTTGAAAAGTTATTGAGTATTACGTATCTTTTGATCCATTACCCATTATCACCATCTATTCACAGCCCAACGATCCATTTGGCGCCTCTAGTACCACCTGTTGGGAGTTATAAAAGCTTATATGCTGCTACTTTCTGAATTAGATAATGGAGCATCAAGTTTAAATTGCTTTTCATTCAGCAATATAAGACATGTGTACTTTTTTCCAAAGATCCGCTCCATACACGTGCAGGTCGCATGTGTTTGGTCTCACATGCAGTGTATTCCTGTGAAATTGGAGATTTTCAGGCAGAGGCACCAAGTGAGTTCGAAATGCCACCTTGAGGCACCAAAACTCGAAGGTACCAATTTAAGGCGCCAAAATTTGAAAGGTGCCAACTTGAGACGCCAAAACTGAAATTTTCCCCTAACTCACAAAGAATTAAAGACTTATATCATGGACTGAAGCACTTTGTAGGACTTAAGAGTCTAGTCGATCATCATAGACTGCTATTTTTTTGGAACCAGGAAGTCTGTGACAAAAACATACAAAGACATCGAAGAACAATCAAGAGTTATTATTTCATCTTGTTCACGGTGCATTGAAATTTTATCTTGTTCTTGTATAGAACCTTGCTTTCTGTTTCGTTTGTGATGTTTTTTCTCTTGCTTTCTGATTATTTCCGTGCTAAACTAATCACTTTGATGTATTTGCAGGAATGTCGCTATGGAGAATCTTGTTTATTTTCTCATGATTCTGCTTCATTAACTGTATCAGGTAGTGATACAAGTTTGTGCTGTCCAGAAGATGAAGAAATTGATGCAAATTCTCTTCTGCGATTATTTCCCTCTTTCAGATGGATGTATTTTGTTATTGGACGAAATGGACCTTCATTTTTTGTCTTAACTCGTCCACATATATAACCCTGCACGTATAGTTTCTACTACATCTCAGACAGATTTATGACGGGCATGCAAATACTTTCGGGACTTAACCACCCGAATCAAACAATCATGTCCAGATCGGGGGACAATGTGGTCCCATGGGGTGAAACCAAATGTGTACTATGGTTTCCAAGATTTGATCATGATCATGCTGAAGGACAAAAAAAATTGGTGCAAACTTTCTTTAATTATCTTGCCATCAGGATAATCACTGATTCCCTTAATGAAGTGCAAGTAATCCTAACCATGAACAACATACGATTTTCGCAGTTACAGGTAAGAGTAAACTTGACATATTTGAGTTTGATTTGAGATGAACCGTCAAAAAAGATCTTGTTACTATTTGAGAAATATTTATGGCTAGAATCTCTATGGAAAAAGTCAGTGTCTCGTAAAAAAAAAAACTTAACCTCAGTATGGCAGTCGTACTTCTCTCAAATGGGTGGTATCAACTTCTATTTTCAGTTAAAAAAAATTATTTATCGTGTAAAACCCTCATTGTCACTCACTTACCCAAATTTAGAGGTAATATAGATGTGTTCATATGAAAATTTTAAACGTTGTCGTTATCGATGTTTATCAGGTGGAAAAATTGGGCAGAGATAGCTTCTTCTTTCTCAAAGGTTCATTTCCATTTGATGAATGAAGCTTCGGGGAAATTTTTTTTGATCAAGTGCGGACAAAGAAGGCAATGTGGACTTCAAAGGCCGTCTCCTACGTTTTTCAATTGCATCCTCCAGCCGATACTCAATCTAGTAATTTTGTTGCTCTACTCTAGCACACACATTGTACATAGTTACTGGACATATGTATAGCTAGTAAATATTGCAATTTGGTATATTTAGCTGTATGCGATGTCATAAAATTATTGGTCAAAGACATGCTATAAATTAGCATGTGGATTGGTTGGCTAATTGATTGGAAGATAAGTAAGGGCTCATTTTTGACCGGGCCTTATTTGCAACTTAGGGGTCTACTCCTACAATTGCATATAGGGGTTTCTAGTCATGTTGAATACAATTTGCCCCCCCAAAATTGTCCTATAAATAGGAGCTTCATTCTACCATTTTAATCATCCCAAAACAAATATTTCTCTCTTAAGCTTTCTTGTATATTTAGAGTGTTTAAGTGAGTGATTAGTGTGAGAGTAAAAAAAAAAAATAGAGAGTTTGAGGATTTTACTACGGTAAAAATCCAAGAGTTGCAATTCCTATATTTACCTCATAGTGAAGTTCTTCTACCTTGCCCGTGGTTTTTTACCTCAAAGTAATTTTGGGTTTTCCACGTAAATCTGTGAGTTATTTATATTCTCGTTTCAAATTATTAGCCGTGCTTACGCTCTAATCCAGGTTTATTTTATAACAAGTGGTATCAGAGCCTCGGTTAACTTCCGGGGCCTGAAATATTATTTTGGAGGTATCGTGCTGAAATTATTTGCAGTAACGGTGGTTCGTGATAGAAGCAATGACGGCGAAATTTGAGATAGAGAAATTCAACGGGAGCAATTTCTCGCTTTGGAAATTGAAGATCAAAGCCATCTTGAGAAAAGATGGTTGTCTCGCTGCGATCGGTGAAAGACCGGTGGAACTCACAGATGATGCGAAATGGAATGATATGGACAGGAGTGCTATTGCCAATCTCCACCTGGCGTTGGCGGATGGAGTGTTGTCAAGCATAGAGGAAAAGAAGACGACGAAGGAGATCTGGGATCATCTCAACAAAATGTACGAATCCAAGTCACTCCACAACAAGATTTTCTTTAAAAGGAAACTGTACATGTTGAGGATGTCGGAATCAACCTCGGTAACGGATCATATTAACATTTTGAATACTTTATTTTCGCAACTCACTTCTATGGGTCATAAAATAGAGTCTGCAGAACGTGCTGAAATCCTACTACAGAGTTTGTCAGATTCATATGATCAACTTGTCATCAACTTAACAAATAATATTCTTATGGATTATTTGGTCTTTGAGAAAATTGTAGCCGCAGTTCTTGAAGAAGAAAATCGGCGCAAGAAAAAAGAGGATAGGGAGGCAGGCTCTCAACAAGCAAGTGCTTTGGCGGTGACAAGGGGAAGATCAACAGAACGTGGTGCAAGTGGGAGTCAGAAGAAAGGTAGATCCAAGTCAAGGATCAACGGCGGTTGCTGGCAATGTGGTAAGAAGGGCCATAAAAAGAGGGACTATTGGGATCTTAAGAAGAAAGATTCTAAACCTCAGGCAAACGCCGCTAGCGCTTCAGATGATGGGAATGCTATGTGCTGTGAAGCTGCAACAGCACTTCGAGGTATGAAAGGCTTTGATGATGAGGGAATGGTTTCACCATTATACACCTGTCTCTGGAGGATCTGTGTATAGCTGCAGTGATCATGCTTTGAAGGTTATTGGTATCGGAACAATCAAACTGAAGATGCATGACCGGATTGTTCGAACCATTGAAGAGGTTCGACACGTGGAGGGCTTGCGGAAAAATCTGTTGTCTTTTGGACAACTGGCTGATCTTGGTTACAAAATGGAGTCGCAAGGCAAGATCATGAAAATTATCAAAGGCGCGCTTGTACATATGAAAGGCGAAAAAACTGCTGGATATCTGTACGTGCTACAGGGGGAGACTTTGCAAGAAGGAGAAGCATCAGTAGCTTCGTCAGAGTCAGCTGAGAAATCATCAATGATTTGGCACCAGCGACTCGGACATATGTCGGAACAAGGCATGAGGGTTCTTGCTGAAAAGAAACTACTCCCTGGTCTCACGAAGGTATCATTATCTTTCTGTGAGCACTGTGTTGTTAGCAAACAACATCGTTTGAAATTTAGCAGTTCAAATTCTAGAAGTAAAGCTATTCTAGAATTAATTCACTCTGACGTGTGGCAAGCACCGGTTCGATCCCTGGGAGGTGCACTGTATTTTGTATCTTTTATAGATGACTATTCCAGGAGATGTTGGGTGTACGCGATCAAGAGGAAGGCAAATGTATTTTCAGAGTTCAAAATGTTCAAAGCGCGAGTCGAACTTGAATCTGGAAAGAAGATCAAGTGTTTAAGGTCGGATAATGGAGGAGAGTATACTGGCAATGAATTCGATGACTTCTGTAAACAGGCTGGTATTAAGAGACAGTTTACCACGGCGTACACTCCTCAGCAGAATGGAGTGGCAGAGCGGATGAACAGAACCTTGTTGGATAGAACAAGAGCAATGTTACAAACTGCGGGTCTAGACAAGTCGTTCTGGGCGGAAGCAGTCAGTACTGCCTGTTATGTGGTGAATCGATCTCCCTCAACAGCACCGGACTCGAAGACACCGATGGAGATGTGGACAGGTAAACCAGTTGATTATTCTAATCTCCATATATTTGGAAGTCCCGCTTATGTTATGTTTAATACTCAAGAGACAACGAAGCTGGATCCAAAATCCAGAAAGTGTTTGTTCTTAGGGTATGCTGAAGGAGTGAAGGGGTATCGCTTGTGGGACCCCACTGCCCACAAGATTGTGATAAGCAGGGATGTTATCTTCGCAGAAGATAAGAAAGATGATGATAGCAGTTCAAAGGAAAGTTCAGAAACTACAACAGTACCAGTCAAGAAGGATTCTGAGCAGGATGGTCCTTCTGAACCAGAGCACGAACCCGAGGAGACAACGGAGTCTGAAGTTCCTGAAACGCGACAATCAATGCGTGTCAGGAGACAACCAGGCTGGCACTCAGACTATATTATGGAGAACAATGTTGCATACTGTCTTCAAACCGAGGATGGAGAGCCATCAACTCTTCAGGAGGCTATGAATAGCTCAGATGCGGCTCAATGGATGGCAGCAATGCAGGAGGAAATGGAAGCTCTTCATAAGAATAAGACATGGGAACTTGTGTCTCTACCAAAAGGTCGGAAACCCATTGGCAACAAATGGGTGTTCAAGATCAAGCGGAACAGTGATGACCAAGTGGAAAGGTATCGTGCAAGGTTGGTGGTGAAAGGATATGCTCAAAAGGAAGGTATTGATTTTAATGAAATATTTTCTCCAGTGGTGCGACTAACAACTGTTAGAGTAGTTCTGGCTATGTGTGCTACATTCGATTTACATCTTGAACAATTAGATGTAAAGACAGCATTTCTTCATGGAGAACTTGATGAAGAAATTTATATGCTCCAACCAGAAGGCTTCAAAGAAGAAGGAAAAGAGAACTTAGTTTGCAGGTTGACCAAATCTCTGTACGGTCTAAAACAGGCGCCAAGGTGTTGGTATAGGAGATTTGATTCATTCATAATGAACCTTGGATATAGCAGACTCAATGCAGATCCGTGTGCCTATTACAAGAGATCTGGTGAAGATGACTTTGTCATCTTGTTGCTATACGTTGACGACATGTTGGTGTCAGGCCCCAACAAAGCTCGCATTCAAGAATTGAAGGCTCAACTGGCTAGGGAATTTGAAATGAAGGACTTGGGACCAGCAAACAAGATTATAGGGATGCAGATTTACCGAGACAGAAACAACAGGAAGATTTGGCTTTCTCAAAAGAACTACCTGTCAAAGATCTTGCGACGCTTCAATATGCAAGATTGTAAGCCAATCTATACCCCTCTTTCTGTTAGTTTCAAATTATCCTCAAGTATGTCTCCTAGCAGTGAAGCAGAGAGGAAGGAAATGTCTCGAGTACCCTACGCATCGGCAGTGGAAAGTTTGATGTTCGCTATGATCTGTACAAGACCAGACATTACACATGCAGTGGGAAGTTTGATGTTCGCTATGATTTGTACAAGACCAGACATTGCACATGCAGTGGGAGTGGTTAGTCGATACTTGGCAAATCTTGGAAAAGAGCATTGGAGTGCAGTAAAGAGGGTTCTTAGATACATCAAGGGAACCTGTGATGTTGCATTATGTTACGAAGGATCAGACTTTACAGTTATTGGATATGTTGATTATGACTATGCAGGTGATCTTGACAAAAGCAAGTCCACAACAGGATATGTGTTCACTCTTGCTGGAGTGGCAGTAAGCTGGGTTTCGAAATTACAGTCAGTTGTTGCTACATCAACAACGGAGGGTGAATATGTGGCAGCTACTCAGGCCAGTAAAGAGGCGATTTGGTTGAAGATGGTTCTGGAGGAACTCGGGCACAATTTAGAGACGATATCTCTATTTTGTGACAATCAGAGTGCGTTGCATCTAGTAAGGAATCCGGCGTTTCATTCTAAGTCAAAACATATTCGAGTTCAGTATCACTTCGTTCGAGAAAAGGTCGAAGAAGGTACGGTGGATATGCAGAAGATTCACACTAAGGATAACATAGCTGATTTCATGACAAAGAGTGTTGATGCTGATAAGTTCATTAAGTGTCGATCCTCGTGTGGCCTCGGACAAACGTAAGCAACATGGAAGGGCAAGTTAGAAGAATGGTGTGAAGATATGATTAATCACTAATCAAATCTTCAAGTGGGAGATTGTCATAAAATTATTGGTCAAAGACATGCTATAAATTAGCATGTGGATTGGTTGGCTAATTGATTGGAAGATAAGTAGGGGCTCATTTTTGACCGGGCCTTATTTGCAACTTAGGGGTCTACTCCTACAATTGCATATAGGGGTTTCTAGTCATGTTGAATACAATTTGCCCCCCCCCCCCCCCCCCCCCAAAATTGTCCTATAAATAGGAGCTTCATTCTACCATTTTAATCATCCCAAAACAAATATTTCTCTCTTAAGCTTTCTTGTATATTTAGAGTATTTAAGTGAGTGATTAGTGTGAGAGCAAAAAAAAAATAGAGAGTTTGAGGATTTTACTACGGTAAAAATCCAAGAGTTGTAATTCCTATATTTACCTCATAGTGAAGTTCTTCTACCTTGCCCGTGGTTTTTTACCTCAAAGTAATTTTGGGTTTTCCACGTAAATCTGTGAGTTATTTATATTCTCGTTTCAAATTATTAGCCGTGCTTACGCTCTAATCCAGGTTTATTTTATAACATGCGAAGCGTGCGGATGTAGCTGTCTTTTCACGCTTCATTTTGGCTAATTTATACTTGTGCTTAAAGTAACATTGGCATCAAGAAATGTCCCTGTTTCGATTTAGGGACTAAGTGTTGTTAATTTTCATGTTGATGCAAGATTCTTCCATCTCTCTTTGCCTGATTTTTTTTCAGAAATGGTCCTTTAACGTAGCAGGTCCTTTAACATAGCACCTGTAACATTTTGGATCACTAGTTCTAATTTTATTTCTTCAGCACCGGAATTTACCTAATTTTGCCTGAAATTCACCTAATTTTGCCTGAAATTCACTTGTGGCTAGTAAAATTGGGGAATTCAAATACAACTCTTCACATGTGTGAAATCACACGTGCCTAGAAAATCAAAAATCGCATCACAAGAGGCGTAATTTTTTGTTTACATCAAACTTACATAAAAATAATTTAAGATTTTTTAAGTTATTCTAGTTTCGTTTATGATGGGTAATAATTTACACTAAATTTTTGATTTTTAACTTTAACTTTCTGATTTAATCACCATAACATGAATTAGTTAATTTTCTAGATATAACTTATAATTTGGATTATACCACATTAACTATACTATTTAATCAAATTAAGTTATATATATATATATATATATATATATATATATATATATATATATATATATATATATATATATATATATATATTACTATAACAACTCCCGTATTTGAATTTTAATTAGACCTCATATATAGAATCAATCTTTATATGAGAGAGTTCTTTTTTGTATTTTATAAAAATATTCTTGAAATAATTATGTTTACAATGAGGAAACCAAATTTTGCGTATATATCGCGCACTTCATCAGTTGAAAATTCCAATCGCATGATATAAGTTTGAGTGTAACGCAAAAATAACGCACTTTTCCGGTTCAAAACTCTGTGTCTTCTTTGAAAACATATATTTAATCATAGCAACTAGATAAGCTTTGAGTTACATGGAAACTATGAACTCTATAATCAAATTTTCAAGAATTCATATAAGATTATTTTACGAATTGCAAAATCGTATGGCATATCGAAATTCTGAGATCAAAACATTAAATGATTAATGCAAATATAATGGATCAGTAGTGTTTTATAAAAAGAAATATATATTTATCCAAATATCTAAACATAATATGTTGGTGGACTTTCTAGTCACATAAATAAAAATTATTTGAGCGTACGCCACAAAATGGCATAGTAGTATTAAATGTTATGTATATATTTTTATGTCGTCGCTCCAAAAGTAGGACAATGGCCCTCCCACTTGCACGCGTTCCAAAAGTAGGGACAGTGCACCTTGACAGTGTCAATTCTTTTAACTAGTTCTATATTCGAGACCATAAGAAGCTGCAAAAATTGTTAACAAGTAAAGACAAATAAAGAGGAAATAAGTATAAGCCTCACCTTTTAGCACTAGGTAAAAGAATTGACCTTACGGTCGGACTCTGTAACCAAGTATCCAACATAAGGGCAGGCCCTGCTACCATTGGCTATGTGCGTCAAGCAAGACCCGCAGTACAAATGTTTACACTGAGGCTGAAGTGCTTCCTGCGGATACACGAGCGTCCGACACACTGGACAAAAGAACTCCCCAGGATAAGTATGAATGTGAATTACACAATCCCCTCCTACTTCATACAGTGTTCACATCTCTCTCGGTTGAGACTCGCCATTGTTATACCATTTTCTCATTTAGACTTTCAAAAGCTTATACACTGAAATTAGTTGAAGACCTTCATATGTGAAATTTATATTTACTGTAACTCATGGAAGTACATATGACTACGCCATAAAAAGCAGAAATAGTAAATAAATTTCCAATAAAGCTTTGATTGCAACAAACTTACTTGAAGAATAAATGAGAAGCTCACTGGTCTCTTCATAAATACTTCAATGATTTTTTCACCAGTTTTTCTTTCACAACCTTTTTTTTGTTAACAATCTATCAATAAAACAATTTAGGATTTTTTATTTAATTTATTCTAGTTTACTATATGATACGCAATAATTTGTTTTAATATATAAATCAAGTAAGCATTATTTGAAACATTGTTACAATAAACTTTTAATTTCTAACTTTAAACCTCTACTTTAATTTAGACCATAACATCAAATAGTTAATTTTCTAAATTTAAATATAGGGTCAATTGTGATCACCCCCTATCGTTTGGGGTGTTTTGCAAAAACGTTTCAAAAAGAGTACTTTGCCCCCTAACGTTTGTAAAGTTGCCCCCTGAGTCCTTGATCTACCGTTCATCATTGTCACGTGGCTATCTTTTCATCCATTAGATTTGGCATCAGGGGCCAAATCGCACATTTTTACAAACGTTAGGGGGCAAAGTGCTCTTTTTGAAACGTTAGGGGGCACTTTGCAAAACACCCCAAACGTTAAGGGGCAAAACGCAATTGACCCTTAAATATAACTTGGATTATACCACATTAACTATATTATTTAATCAACTTAAGTACTTTTATTATATTTTTTCATAATAACTCTCATATTTATATCTAATTAGACCTCATATATAGATTCAATCTCTATATGAAAGAGTTTTTTTTTTTTTTGTATTTTTTGGCATATTCTTAAAAAACTTATGTTTTACAATGAGGAAACTATATTTTGCACATATACCGCTCAATTCTCACTAGAAAACTCCAATCGCATAATATAAATTGGTGTGTAACACATAAATCGCGCAATTTCCAGTCCATAACCCCGTGTCTTCCTTACAAACATGTAATAACAATTAGATAAGCTTTCAGTTACATGAAAATTATGAACTCTATAATTAAATTTTCAGGAATCTAACGAATATAAGTTATTTCATGAATTGCAAAATGTATTGCATATCGAAATTATAAGATCAAGATTTTAATCTATTAATGCAAATATAATCAAGTAGTGTTTTATATAAAGTTTTAGTCAGAAATGATCCTTTTGCCCAATAACTTTGGCGATTTGGCACTTTTGCCCTGTAACTTTTCGGGTCGTGATCTTGCCCTTTAAGTTTCGAGTTTCGCTGCAAAATATGTGTAAATAGGCTTTTTGCCTACATGTGCGCCAAGTTGTTAAATTGCTTATCCAGGTGTAAAACGTTTTTCCATGTGGCATTTTTCACGCCAAAAAACCTTTTTACAAAAGTTACAAGGCATTTTTTGCAATTCTGCTTAAAAACTTTAAATAAATTGAAATTTTTGGATAAATTACACAAACCACCCCACATGTTTGAGAAACTACATAAACCAATGATAGCAATGAGAGATAAATTGTAGAGAAGATTTTGGAGAATCGAGTTACGCTCATCGTCAGTGAAACCGGATGCGGTACCATTTCTTCTCCTTTTTTTTTCTTTTTAATTATTTTTAGGACTTTGATTTGTTTTTCACTCTTTTAATCTTATTGAATATAAAAATACTAACATTTGAAAGTAAAGTTCAGTTCAGTGAACACTCCTTTTCAGTTAAACTTGGTTGTCCAGTGGAGAATGCATTTCCACAATTAATTTATGTTTTGAAAGAAATAGTTCGTTTTGTGCATCCTCTAATCATATTGTACCAATAACTCAAGAAACCTTCTAAATGTAGAGAGTTTATAGCCAGCAAGAAGTGCAAATTAAGACAGGAAGTCATGTTCTTTAATACTCAAGTTCTTGAAATCCTGTTGTTGAGCGATCTGCGAGTTTTTAGCATAAATTTCAGCCTAGACTTTATTTAAATCAGCATGGCATTTTAGCCATTCTTTTTTTTACTTCAACCGGCTTAGTATCACTGGCACGGCTAGAGCTGCATTCTTCCTCAATGCATCCATTACCTCAACCACATGGTCACCATATAAGCGTTCGATGCACCGCATGTAAAGAACTGAAACATTAACAAGGAAATGTTATTTTATGTTAACAGCCAGAAATATGCATTGTGGATTCTGAAAACCTTATTGGCTAATACAGTTTAAGACTTCTTCAAGTTGCATTATTGTTGAATTGACAGATTCCAAAAGCATGCCGCATTCAAACCTGTTATCATAATCATATCACATAATGGCATTTAGCCACAAATGTATCAGAACCTCATCTAATCTTTATTTGACGAAAAATGGAGAAGATCGAAAAGAAATACCCTAAACAATTGACATTCATTGTGAAAAATGAATGAACTCAGAAAAGAAATGCGTTTTATAAAGCAACTTATGACAAGCAGTGAATCGTCGTCTTAAAACACATTATTTATGCACATTCTCATGAGACGAGTGTCCTAAAAATTATTTCAGAACCAATTTATCTTAAGAAATATTATTTAATGTCATAGTTCAATCAATAAGAGATTAACAATTTTTTTTTTTGTTGGAAAGTGCAATTATAATCTTATTTTGCAATTTTTTGTTGGAAAGTGCAATTGGAATTGTAATATTAAGTTATCGCGAAATATGTGTTGTCAAAGTTGCACGTGAAAAGTGTTGGCAGAGGTAGCATTCAATGCCTGTGAATATTACGGAGTTCAGTGAGTTTGAATGTAACAACATGTCATCTCTCTTTATATAAGTTTGATTTGTACTAGTCTTTCTTTGCCACATTTATGCTTGATACAATATTACCTTAGTTGATTCACAGCCTTTTCGGGTTTTTGACACAGATGAATGTTTTCTCCCAAATCTTTGATTTTCTTGAAGGTAAGAGCTCGCAGATCCCACAGTTCCTTCTGAGAGAAAACATGGAGTCTATACTTTGTACTCAACTTCGGAGATTTGTTGTTGTACATGTTGCTAGAATGGTAGCAAGTGAACGTAATCGTCAAGTTGGTGGATAGATAGGATACCACATTGGTCATTCAACGGTCTTCTCTGCTAGGTAAGCTAATGATTGGTGAAGACACCTTGCCCCAATCCAGAACCAACTTTCTTTTAGTTTGACTTCTTAACTCTTATGTTCTTGTATTATTGCTTACATCTATCAAGGCATTCTCATTTTGTATATCGGTTCTTTTTCTGCCATTGGCTAGTTATATTCACTCACTTAATCAAATTTCTTGATCCGGTTCAAAATTGTTTTTTAACGGCTCGGGGTTTTGTTGGATGAAATGCGAGAGAAGGGAATGAATGCACTCAGATACAAAGTTATTGTTCTTGATGAAGTGCATGAGAGATCTGTGGAGCCTGAACTTGTTCTTGTTTGTATAAAGCAGTTTTTATTGAAAAACAAGGACTTAAGGTTTGTGATTCCACAAACTCATTATACTTCCTCTATATTTCGGTATAGAATCGTTGTTATGCTTCGTGAATATTCCCATATGATATAGTTGTTATGCAGTATGTTATTATATGCTCTACTTGGGTGTCGAATCAGTTTTTATGATGATTTAGGGTGGTTTTGATGTTTGCTAATGTCGAGATATCGTGATTACTTCAAAGATCTTGGTAGGGGTGAAAGAATAGAGATGTTGGCAATTCCAAGCTCAGGGAAGAAGACAACATTTCAGAGAGAAGTGTTATACCTCGAACAGGCTTTACATGCGACATTTTCTGTAGTTTATACATTTCTCATCAACTACTTTTCTACCCTTGTTTTTGCCAACATGCTTCCACAAGCTTTACATCTTTGCTTTTTTAGCATCAAATATGTCTATAAAATTGTTTATGTTGGGTGGAATTGTTTATAGTTTTCACTGAATTCTTTTTGTGTCAGGTGTGAGGCTACTATTTTCTATAATGATGTTTTTTTGTTTGTTAAATAAGCAAGCTTCTTGGAATGGACTCTGAGGACCTTTCCCTAAAATACTGCTCTAGACCTAGCCCAAAAATGGGCAAAGCTGATTTCAAACCTGAAGTGCACAAGCTTATCTTTGACTTGTTGTTACACATCCATAAAAATGAGCCTGATATTGAGAAGAGCATTTTGGTCTTCCTTCCAACTTACTACGCACCGGAGCAACAATGGTTCCTTTTGCAGCCTTTTGTCGAGTGTTTCAAAGTTCACATTTTGCATAGTAGTATTGACACAAAACAAGCTCTTAACGCCATGAAAATCTTGAAGTCTCATCGTAAGGTAGCATTTTCGTTTCTACCCTAACTTCCTACTTCATATAGTGAATTGTGTTGTACAGATTGAATATTTCGTTTCTACCCTGACTTCGTCACGTGCTCTCCAGAAGGGCATAATTGTCCGACCCACTTTTGACTTACCCACTAGCATGTTTTAGCAACTTTACCAACCTTGAACTTTTTTACCATTCCCCTTAACGTATTGAAATTGTGTACTTAACCTATTTGCTTTACCTCCTAATGTTTTGGAATTGAGCAAGATGCCCCCTAACGTACTGAAAAATTTGAGCACCTTACCCCTTACCTTAACGTATTGAAATTTGTGTACTATACCTCCTAGTGTATTGGTGATGTGAACAACTTGCCGCCTAATGTTTGCTTATGATGAGTTCCATGCCCCCTAATGTTTACAAAATTTGAGCATATTGCCAACTAACATTTCCACAGTAAGCAAATTGCCCCTTAACATTTTCATAGTTTGAGCATGTTGCGTCCTAACCTAAATACAGTTTTATTGTAGTGCCCCCATAATGTTTATATAAACTAATCATGTTGCCCCTTTAACGTTTATACAAAATCAGCACGTTGCTCCATCACGGATTTACTCTTCTTCATTTTGAAACTAAAGTTACAAGTATATGTACCAAATTGTTGAACATAGTTGTGTGATTAACGAGAACATTATAATTGATAAGCGAAACACAATTAAGAACACCAACACCGTATCTCATAAATTAAGTGACATACATTCACAAAATATCACAATATGCATATATACTGACAAAATACGCACTACTAAAGTTTTTCGACGCATCAGGCGTCCATCATAATGTTATACCAAATGGCCTACACAGTAATCCTACAGAATGTTTAGCTTTCTACACTTCAAAATATGGTAAAAAAAAAAACACACCATTTTCACCCACCCTTAGTCCGACCTCCTCTGGGACGCCCTACCCATAATACTCTGCATAACTTCATTTCTCATTGCCACAATATTTCTTGACCTAAGCCTCCTCTACTTCTATATTCCATATTGCTCAGACAACGTTGGACGACGCATAACATGCTCATTCTCAGGCTGAGACTGACGCTCAGGCTCATTCTCAAGCTGAGACTGAGGCTCAGGCTCAGATGCATGCTCATTCTGAGGCTCAGGCTCAACTGTTTCATCCACCCTCTTTGTGTGTCTTGACCAACGCCTCAGTAGAGGCATTCTAGTTCATTGATTTTTCCTTTCCTTTTCTTTTTTTTTTCTTCCAAGTATTTTTTGTTAACTACATTAAAAAATATGAAGCATGTGTAAGCCCATTACATATAAAGCAACTTTAAATCAATCCAGAACACCAGTAAAATAATCCACACTTACGTCTTTCAGATTTAGTTTAGGAATGGGATGCTCAACTGCATCTCCTTACACATTAGTCATTTTTTCTTTTCCCTTGCTTCCTCGTTTCTTCCGTGTCTACTTTTTTCTAATAGTCTCCTTAATCTAAAAGCCTCTTTAGTATTCATCACCTTTTTCCCTCTTGAGGGCACCTTACTCCCATCCTCATTAACAAGTCTCACCACTCTTTTCTTTGTCCTCAATTTGCACATCAGCCTCTTTACCAGGTGCCTTACTCCCAGGTCATGAGTCTCTAATATACTCAGGCCTACAAGGCATTCTCTTAGGATCGGGGTTGCAGGTAGCTGCAAGTTAGAGTAAGGCCATTCTGTTGCGCAATGGAATATATGTATGCAATGAATGTAACTTTTCATATATGTTGAGGTCTTGTAATAGTCATCCACATAATCCTATGGTTTATTTCCCATAAACAACATGGTTGTGACTGAATGTCTTCTGTTCAAGGTTCACAGCTCTGCTTACACCAGGATAGTCAACCTCAAACTCATGTAAGCCATTCCACTTTGGAGCACATCCAAAACCCTTCTTCCTCACCTCCTTAACCATATTCTCAATGTTAGAGCAAAGTTATCTCCATTTCTTGGCCTGATACCTCTTGACATACACCGTCTTCATCAAATTAGTCTGATATGTTCCTATATATCAATGACGGGCTTTGTTCCGGCCTCCACAATCAGTGCATTGAATCTCTCACTAAGATTTTTAAACAGTAGGTCACATTTTGGTCTTGGATTGAAGCATGCACTTGACCAACGAGCAACCTACCTCTTTCCAACCACTTAAAGGCTTCTAGGTTCTTTTTCTTCATATCGTTCATTGTTTTTTCAAAGTCAACAATAGTGGTTAATTTGACAACCTTCCACAACATACACTTCATAACAATTCTTTTGTGTGCTTGTTTGAAGTTGCTATATAGGTGCGCCACATAGAATTTATGCAACAAATTATGAACCACATCAATGAGGTCCTTCTGTTTGTCACAGATTACAGTCTATGCACCACTGCACCTCACTTATTTATAACAACTAAAGAAGCTTTGAAATACATAACTTTATGATCTCTGCAATCATGAATTTCAAGAATTGAAGATTATTTCACGAATTGCAAAACTATATTGCACATCGAAATTTTAGGATGAAAACGTTATACGATTAATGCAAATATAATCCATTAGTGTTTAATAAAAAGATTTATGTACCTATTCAATTATTATCTAAATATAAAATGTTGGTTAGACTTTTTGGCACATAAATAAAATATTGTTTCAGCGTACCGCAACAAAATGGCACAATAGTAGTACACTCTTATATATTATTATTATTATGTCACACTCTTCCCAAAGGACTGTCGTATCGTACTCGTACCCTATAAAAGCGGCAAATAAGACATCACGACTGCTAAATGCTTTTACAAGACCAAGACTTTTCGGAGACTTTTGAACTCTCTCTTTTTCTCTCTCGCTCGAGTGCAAATAGGGTTTTAATTTGTTGTTGCTGTAAAATTGTTTTTGTTTCATTTGCAAAAATCACATAAAACAATGGCGTCATCATCATCTCCTACATCTTCGTCGTCGTCATTTTCAGAACTTCCGGTGATGGCGATGAGAGAGAAAATTGTGGAGAAGATTTTGGAGAATCGCGTTACGCTCATCGTCGGTGAAACTGGATGCGGTACCATTTCTCTGCCTTGCTGTTTAATTAGCATATACTTATAATTTATGATTTCGAAATGTTTTATTTTTTTTGAGACTGACTTTGATTTGTTGTTCACTGTTTTAATCATTTGAATATACGAATTACTTACATTTGAAAGTTGTTCAGTGAAAGTGAAGTGAACACTCTGTTTCCGTTATACTTGACATTTCGTTTATTTTATGTTTGAAATAGACAGTTTGTCGTTTAATTTAATATATATTATCTGTGTTGACTGTTGAATCAATAAGGACAAATAATATCGTAGCGAATTAAGCTAAATCATTTCAAAATTGGGGGTTTGTTTTTTTATCTTGCAATTTGTGAGAACCCAGTGAATGAGTGTCTTAAAACTCATTCCTTATGCACATGCTCGTACAAATTATTTCAGCACCACTTTATCTTAAGAAATATTATTTGATGTTATAGCGCAATCAACAAGTGATTAACGTTCTTTTTTTGTTGGAAAGTGCAATGGTAGTAGTTGTAATGTTAAGTTATCGAAAAATCCTAGTTGTAAAGATTGCACGTGAAAAGCGTTGGCAGATGTAGTGTTCAGTGCCTGGGAATATTAAAGCATTGCCGAGTTTAGTGAGTTTGAATGTAATAACATGTCGTCTCTCTTTATATAAGTTGATTTTGTACTTGTTTTTCTTTGCCAAATTTATGCTTGATACTATATTACCTTAGTTGGTTCACAGACTTTTCGGGTTTTTGACACTGGATGAATGTTTTCTCCCAAATCTTTGGTTTTCTTGAAGGTAAGAGCTCGCAGATCCCTCAGTTCCTTCTGGAAGAAAACATGGAGCCTATACTTTGTACTCAACCTCGGAGATTCGCTGTTGTAGCTGTTGCCAGAATGGTAGCAAGAGCGCGTAATTGTGAAGTTGGTGGAGAGGTAGGATACCATATTGGTCATTCAAGGGTCTTCTCTGCTAGGTAAGGTCATGTTTGGTGAGGACACCTTGCCCCAACCCGGAACCAGTTTTGTTTTAGTTTGGCTTCTTAATTATTATATGTTCTTGTGTTATTGCATACATCTATCAAGGGATTCTCAGTTTGTATAGATGTTCTTTTTGTGCCTCTAGCTAGGATTATTTACTCATTGAATCAAATTTATGGATCAGGTCCAAAATCGTATTTAAAACGGCTGGGGTTTTGTTGGATGAAATGCGAGAGAAGGGTATGAATGCACTCAGATACAAAGTTATTGTTCTTGATGAAGTGCATGAAAGATCTGTGGAGTCTGACCTTGTTCTTGTTTGTATAAAGCAGTTTTTATTGAAAAACAAGGACTTAAGGTTTGTGCTTCAACAAACTCATTATACTTACTCTATATTTCGATATAGAATAGTTGCTACGCTTCGTGCATATTTCCGTAAGGTATAGTTGCTATGCAGTAAGTTTTTATAAGCTCTACTTGGGTATCTAATCAGTTTTTATTATGATTTAGGGTGGTTTTGATGTCTGCTACTGCCGATATTTCAAGATATCGTGACTACTTCAGGGATCTTGGTAGGGGCGAAAGAGTAGAGGTGTTGGCGATTCCAAGCTCAGGGAAGAAGACCACATTTCAGAGAGAAGTGTTATACCTCGAGCAGGTTTTACATGCGAGCTAGTTTATCATATTATCTATCCTTTGTCTTCTTGTTGTTCTGAGTGAAAACGAAGTTACTACAGATTACGAACCATTCTTTTGTTTGCCTGCTTGTTTGTTGATTCACATTCTTCAAATACTGAACATTCTAGCTTTATCTGTGGCCTTTCACTGCCTAAGATGTTCTGTGATGCTGCTTTCTGGTGGAAAATGCTTACTATGCTTAGATCTACGAGGCTAAGAACTTCCTGGAAAACTGTGTGCTATAAAAATTTCAAGATGTTGTATATAATGTGAGAATTTATCTGTTGTATCCTTAATTGATAAAATATCCGCGTCTCTCTTTCTATATAGTATCGTGTCTGTAGACAATACGACATTGTCTGAAGTTAATACATTCCTCATTAACTACTTTTCTACTCTTGTTTTCACCAACATGTTTCCACAAGCTTTACATCTTTGCTATTTGAGCATCAAATATGTCTATCTGGCAGTGTAATCTGCGATCCCGTGTTTATGTTGGATATAATTGTTTATAGTTTTCACTTAATTCTTTTTGTGTCTGATGTGAGGCAACTATTTTTTGTCATAAAGTTTTTTTGTTTGTTAGATAAGCAAGCTTCTTGGAATGAACTCTGAGAACCTTTCTTTGAGATACTGCTCTGGACCTACCCCAATAATGGCCGAAGCTGATTTCAAGCCTGAAGTGCACAAGCTTATCCATGAGTTGGTGTTACACATCCATAAAAATGAACCTGATATTGAGAAGAGCATTTTGGTCTTCCTTCCGACTTACTACACACTGGAGCAGCAGTGGTTCCTTTTGAAGCCTTTCGTCGAGTGTTTCAAAGTTCACATTTTGCATAGTAGTATTGGTACAGAACAAGCTCTTAACGCCATGAAAATCTTGAAGTCTCATCGTAAGGTAGCATTTTCCTTTTTATCCTAAGTTCCTGCTTCATACAGTGAATTGTGTTGTACAGATTGGACATTTCGGAAAAGCAGGCAGACATCCCAAAAATCTTGTTTCTAGTAAATTAGACATGTTGCAAGTTTTAACTTTGAGCTGATGTTGCAGGTAATACTAGCCACAAACATGGCAGAATCTTCTGTTACAATACCCAAAGTGGGGTATGTTATCGATTCTTGCCGTTCTTTGCACGTCTTCTGGGATAGCAATCGAAAAACAGACTCAACTGAGCTTGCTTGGGTTTCAAAATCGCAGGTATTGAGAGTTATGACTCATTCCTTCGAGTCTGTTGGAATTTGTTTCTTCTTAACTTTTTATGTTGCAGGCTGAACAACGGAAGGGGAGAACTGGTCGGACCTGTGACGGTCACGTGTATCGTTTGGTAACAGGATCATTTTACGGTCAACTAGATGATTACGAGTCTCCTGCTATACTAAAGTTATCGTTGCGGCAGCATGTACTTCTAATATGCTGTGCTGAATCTAAGGTCATCAATGAACCCAAAGGTGCTTACTTCTTACATATTAATCTTGAATTGCACCTTTGAGCTGGAACTCTTATTGGTTCATACCCAGATTGGCAAAGAATGAAAAATAGTTGCGCTTAGAATTTTATTGAGCAACAAAATACCATCTTTAATCTGAACCGTTGATCAATTGCTATCTCCAGACTTGGTTTGTCGTGTGTACCATAATGTAATTCTCTGTTCTGGACATTTGGTTTGGTCCACTAGTTATAGGCCCTTCTTTTCCTCTGACCCACATTATCCTCAATTATATGTATCTTATTCTCACTCCAAAGAAGGTTGCATGTAGTTTTTATCTGATCTGAAATAAACGTACATACAAATTGAAGTAGTTTGGCCTAATGTCTACTTGATAAAAATTGCTATCCATATCGCCTCTTGTTAGAATTCATGCCTAAAAACTGATTTATTAGATATCACGTTTCTTAGTCCGTGCCTGCTACACAATGTTGTTGGAAGTCCTTTGTAGTGCTTTATCAACTGCCGATGGCTTCCTCAGTTGCTAGTTTTTCGTTCTGCTTTCCATAGTTATCCACTTCAAAAAGATGTAATATTAACTCTACTAAGTCTAATTTAAATATTTTTTACATTTTGCCCCATCAAGAGCCAAACTATATTTGAAACTAAATATTGGAGTTCAAGGTTTACTATCTTTTCCTAATTACTGCATTTTGTGGCATTTGTTGAATGTTTTCCTGGAGTCTGTTGTCCACAAGTTTCACGTTACCAATAAAAATTATGTTTGTTTGTTTGCTATTCTTCCATGCCCCAACTAAAATGAGTAGAGGATCTTGAATTTATTTCTTTGTTTATAGCATTGTTGCAAAAAGCTATGGATCCTCCAGACCCGGAAGTTATCGAGGATGCACTGGATTTGCTCATTCACATGCGTGCACTGGAAAAAACATCTTTTAGGGGGCGTAATGAGCCTTCATTTTATGGACGGCTGCTGGCCAGCTTCTCCCTGTCATTTGATGCTTCTGTCCTTATTCTCAAGTTCGCTACCACTGGGATGCTGCATGAGGGCATTTTGTTTGGTGTACTGATGGACCTACAACCCCTACCCATTCTGCGTCCTTTTGGTGAAGAAAACAAGGTATTTGATTTGCGATATCTGTTATCCTAACAGTGTCAGATTATTCACTAGGTTTATGATTTTTCTCAGTTCATGGAGTACACAGATAGCTATTACAGTGGAAATAATAAGGATATAGGGCTGGGTAGAAAGGAGGTTTTGTACATGGGCAACTTTTGTGCATTTCAGTTCTGGCAGCAGGCTTTCAAGGTAATTTGTGGCCAAGTCTGCACACACTTATTGGCATGGGATACTTGATAGTTTGACTTAAAGCCTCTACTTGCCATTATGTTGTACAGAACAAATGGCGGCTTGAACAATTGAAAAACTTCACTGATGAGCATAACAATGCCAACATTCTGCTGCCGAGTGAGGAAGAATGGTGCTCATATCACTACCTTGTCCTACCTGCGCTCCAGCAAGTGGCGGAAACATGTATGTTTTCTTTAGAACTATTATATATGTGTTTTGACTAACTTATTACGGAGTTTGTTATTTGCAGATAATGAGATCCTAAGTTCCCTGCACCGCTTTCGTCCTAAATTCTTGACTCTATCTGAACGATTACGATTTCCTTATGAATCATACAAGCATACATGCCAGCTTCAGTGCATGAATAATGATGATTTGGCTTTGGAGGATGAAGATCTAGACGATGATTATAATAATAAGAAATGTGTTGCTGCACCATTTGTCAGACCCTATGACTTTCAAGCAGATGAGGTGGCTAGAAAGTTTGCATCTACTGTCAAAGAGGTATTACGTTTTGGTTTCCTAGATGCTGTTCGTTTTGACATGGTGGTGACATCTAATTTCCATGACAGATGAGGATGCAGCTTACCGAGTATGCATCAAGTGGAGAAAATGGATACTCTTACAATAGTGGATATCATGTGGGTGGGGGTGCATCAATGTGCAGATTTTTTGTCAGTGGTTTGTGCAAATGGGGTGACCGATGCTTATTTTCTCATTCACTCCAATCGAAAAAACCTGCCTGCAAATTCGTTTTTTCTCTGCAGGTACTTTTAGCATTTTTTACTGTTCTTAAAGTAATCACATACACTATCATTCATTCACCGTGAGTAATTTGCAGCCTGGTGGTTTGTGAAGTTATTAAGTATTTCTTATCTTTTGACCCATTACACATTTTCACCATCTATTCATAACCCAACCATCCATTTGCCGCCGCTATACCACCTGTTGGGAGTTATAAAAGCTGATATACAGCTTCATTCTGACCTAGAGAACGGAGCATCCAATTTAATTGCTTCCATTCAGCAATATGAGACGCATGAACTATTTTATTCGTTTTTTTTAAATGTCCGCTCCATAGACGTGCGGGTTGCATGTGTTTTTTAAATGTCCGCTCCATAGACGTGCAGTGCACGTGCAGTGTAACCGGTGAAATTGGACATTTTCAGGCATAGGCTTCAAAATGAGATGGCAAAGCCTACTTGAGGCACCAAAACTGATAGGTGCCAATTTGAGGCACCAAAATTGGAAAGGTGCCAACTTTGGACACCAAAACTGAAATTTTCCCCTTCATCACAAAGAATTAAAGACTTCTTGCTTATCATGGGCTGAAGCACTTTGTAGGACTTAAGAGCTTCGTTGATCATCATGGATTGTGTTTTTTTTTGTGGAACCAGGAAATCCGTGACAAAAACTTACAAAGATATCGACGAACAATCAAGATTTACAATTATTTCATCTTGTCCACAGTGCGTTGTAATTTTAGCTTGTTCTTGTATAGATCCTTGCTTTCTGATTCCTTTGTGATCTTTTTTTTTTTTTTCTTGCTTTCTGATTCTTTCCGCACTAAACCTGAATACTTGGATGTATTTGCAGGGATGTCGCTATGGAGAATCTTGTTCATTTTCTCATGATTCTGCTTCATCAACTGTGTCAGGCAGTGATACTAGTTTGTGCTGTCCAGAAGATGAAGAGATTGATGCAAATTCTCTTCTGCGGTTATTTCCTGTTTCAGATGGATATGTTTTATTATTAGACGACACAGACCTTCATTTTTCGTCTTACCTCATCCACCATTATAGCCCTTCACGTATAATTTCTACTACATCTCAGACAGATTTATCTGTGCTTGATCCATTAATGACGGGCATGCAAATTCTTTCGGGACTTGAGCACCCAAATCAAACAATCATGTCCAGGTCCGGGGACAATGTGGTCCCATGGGGTAAAACCAAATGTATATTGTGGTTTCCTAGATTTGATCATGATAATGTTGAAGGACAGAAAGAATTGGTGCAAACCTTCTTCAATTATCTTGCCATCAGGATAATCGCTGATGCCCTCAATGAAGTGCAAGTAATCCTAACCATGAACAACATGCGATTTTCACAATTACAGGTAAGAGTAAACTTTACTTATTTGAGTTTCATTTCAGATGAACCGTAACAGACCTTGTTACTATTTTGAGAAACATTGTGTGGCTAGAATCCTATACAAAGTCTGTGTCCTGTAAAAGAAAAAAGCATAACCTAAGTATGGCAGTTGTACTTCTTTTTTCAGTTAAAAAACTTATTTATCCTGTAGAACCCTCACGGTCACTTGTTTACCCAAATGTAGAGGTAGTATAGATGTATCCATTTGTTTAGTATGAATATTTTTAAACATTGTCGTTGTCGCCGTTTATCAGGTGGAAAAGTTGGGTAGGGATAGCTTCTTCTTTCTCAAAGATTCATTTCCATTTGATGAATCAAGCTTAGGGGAGTTGTTTGATGAGGTGCCGACAAAGAAGGCAATGTTGACATCAAAGGCTGTCTCATACGTTTTTCAACTGCATCCTCCAGCAGATATTCAATCAATTGATTTTGCGGCACTATTTTAGCACGCACATCGTACATAGTTACTGGATATATGTACAGTGAATATTGCAATTAGGTATTAGATGTATCTGAAGCGTACGTGTGTAGCTGTCCTTTCACGCTTCATTTTCGCTGATTTATGCTTGTGCTTAAAGTATCGCTGGCATCTAAGAAATGTCCCTGTTTTGATTTTGGGACGAACTGTTATTAACTTACATTTTGATGCTAGATTTTTCCATCTTTCTTTGTTTAGAAAATTTCAAAAATGGTCCTCTAATGCGGCACCTACAAATTTTTGGTACCCTATTGTGGCTAGTTTCAATTTTAGTTCTTCATCACTAGAATTTGCCTAATTTTGCACGTGTCTAGGAAATTTGCATGTGACTAGTAAAATTAGAGAAATTCAAACATAACTCCTCACACGTGCCAAAAGCACACATGTTCCCTGAAAATCAAAACTTGCATAACAAGAGGTGTATTTTTTTTTTTTTTTTTTTTGAACAACAAGTTGTATTTTTATACATTGCTTTCTAGTCAATCGTATAACAACCCCCCACACGCCCAACTAGACACATCACCTGCTTTACAGACGTGATTGACTGAGAAAAAATGAGGGGAACGGGTTGAGGATTTCAGAAAGGTAATCATTCGTACCAGAATTTGTTCCCTCATAATTGGCATAAGGTGAATTGTTAGCTAATTTCCGTTCTATAAGCCTTCAATAGACCGGAGATCGGTTAATTTTCCCAAACAATAAACCATAGTTTTTTAAATCAAACCCAATCAATACCCACATTCGAAGGTTGGTTTTTTCTTCTAGCTAGGCAGATGAATATTTGCCAAATCGGGTTTGAGATTATTGATTTAGAAGAAGAAAGACTAATTGGGGTTTATTTGTAGAAAATGGGGATCGCGATCTGCATATTAGGAGCGTTTTGGACTTTGGAGGTGTTTTCCACATATTATTTTTAGTTATTTATTCATAAATTTAGTTTTAAGGAATAAAAAAAAAAATCAAAACAAAATTTAATTGTTGCACGTACGTGTAGCGCACTTAAAATTGTATGAAAAATTGTTATGACAATTGCCGATGTCTACAACAACAAGAACAACGACCAAACCTGTAATCCTAATTAACTAACGTATGTTATATGAATCAAACAAGAATCACGTGTAGTCAGTCATATGAATTCTTCTTATCAACTCGTTCATGTTGAGTAAAACGTCTTCTCTTAAGTTTCTAAGCTTCTAAACTTCATGTCACTTCATATGAATTTCATCCATGTTTCATTTGGTCGGTCTCGTTTGTCGCCCCTAGGTCAAGAGTCTCAACACGTCGTACTGGTTCTTTCATAGGTACTCGTTGCACGTGACCATACCATCATAGCGATTTTCTCACAACTTCTCGATGATGGTGCAACACCTAGTTTCTTCTGAATGTCTTCATTTCTTACTTTATCTCTTCTCGTGTTACCCCACTTTCAAAGTAACATGCGCATTTCAGCTCCACTCATCTTATTAGCCTGAATTTTCTTGATGACCCAACATTCCGAGCTATAAAGTAAAGCATGCTTGATAGCAGCCCGATAAAACTTTCCCTTAAGTTTTAAAGAAAAGTTGTGGTTGCACAAAATTCATGTGGCGCTCTTCCATTTCATCCAACCAAGAGTGCGATTGTTGACATTACTATCTATTTCTCCATTTTGCTGGAGTATAGAGCCTAAGTATCGAACTAGGTGCTTCTTGGTATCTCCTGTCCATCTAGTGTTACAGTACTAGCGTTAGAGATCTTTTGTTTAATAAATTTGCACTCAAAGTACTCTGTTTTTATTCGACTTAATCGGAAACCTCAAGATTTCAAAGTTTGTCTCCATAACTCTTATTTTGCATTAACGCGTGTTCTTGTATCATCAATTAAGACAATATCATCGACAATCAATATGCACAAAGTCACTTGATCTTAGATAACATGAGTGATTTCATCTACCACAATAGCAAACAAAAAAGGGTTCAAAGCTAATCCTTGATGTAGCCAAGTGTGATATGGATGACGTATGTTAAACCACCACGAATTCGAACACTGGTCACCACATCCTCATACATAACTTTGATGATGTTGATATACTTAATATGGACCTTTTTCTCTATCAAAGTTCACCATAGTACCTCTCTCAGTACGCTTTCTCTAAGTCAATAAACACCATGTGTAAATCTTTATTCTTATCTTTGTAATGCTCCATAAGTTGTCGAAGCAAATGAATGGCCTCCGTGATGGATCTCCCAGCATAAATCTGAATTGGTTCTCTGATTTGGAGATAAATTGCATCAACCGATGTTGAATGAATCTTTCCCATAGCTTTAAGGTATGCGACATAAGTTTAATTCTACGATAATTAGAATAATTTTGAGTGACACCTTTTATTCTTATAAAGTGGTACTAGCGTACTATTGCTCCACGACAATTTATGATGTCTAAAGGATAAAAATTGACTGTTTCACACTATAAAACTAAAACTGAAACTAGACATAAAAGAGGACCGAAATTGCAAAAAGAGGATCAAAATTGTACAAATACCATCTTAGATAGTTAGATGACCATTTTTAAATCTTTCCCTTTCTTCGCTCGTGCGTTAGTACTCAGCATAGATAAATTCTCAAATAATATCCCCATTTAATAGGCAGGTAGGTCTTTTATGTCGCGGGTGATTTGAAACCACTAGTGGAAACAATTGCTTCACGATTCTGCCGTAACACGTGTGCGGCTGTAGTGTGCCCTGCCCCTACACAAGAATCTTTATCGATGTTATTTCATTTCATGTAATAGTCACGGTCGCCATCCTTTCGGTACCAAAAATAAAATTCAGGCAAATTATGTAAACTATTAAATATCAGACATAATCACATTGAAGCTTACAGGACAGTGTTGTCTAATTACAAAATTTTGCTTTGAGATTAAAACAATTATAGAAGTACTTTTCGAAATCTCGCACACATTCCGGAGCATCTACGCTCTACAGAGATTGGATCTTTTTGTTATGTTCATGCAAAGATCTCTTCGATAAAATAAAAAAAATTTGTTAGTGGAATTGTTTCAAGTCTTTTACTATATCAACTATTAACTATCCTTTCCAATTCAAACTCCGGTACAAACTGAGTTCATTAGAAGTTTAGTTGTTTACCACCACAAATGCGATATTTTGCAATTTTCTCCAAAGTTTAAATTTGCCATCATATTATGCGAAATTAGACAAATATAAACCAGCGGAAAGGCATGTAATTTATGCAATGCTATTTCTTTACTAGGTACCAACTAATAAAAATAGGCTTTTAAGTGTATCAAAAAGATTTAACTGGCAGTATACGATTATTAGATTTCTACAATAACAACTACTCAACCTCTCTTGATAACTAAAAGTCTAAAAGTAATTAGGTTTTTGGTCAACATGCATAGTATAGATTCGATAACCTTGGTAAATTTAAAAATAAAAACTAATTTTTTTAACAAATAACTCCGTAATTATTGAAAATAAGTTTAGAGGATTAAAATATCTTTCTCTCACCCCCTTTTCAATTTTTCAGTTTTTTTATAGGGATGGGATAAAATAAAAAATTGTCAAGTAAAGTAACACAAAGCTCTTTGACGTTTACACAATGGAATTAAAAAACATATATGATACATAATCATGAGATCCGCCTAACAACTAAATTTTCCAATATAGTTACAAACTTAAAAGTATATTTTTGTATTTTATTTTGAATCTATTGGAAATATTAATACTCGAAACAAACATGTGATTGTGATGTGATTGATATATTAAAGAACGAGCTAATGACAGATTTATACCACGAATTGTAAGCTTTATGCGGATTACACTGCAAATTATAATTGCAAGCAAATTAAACCACAAATTGTAATATTTTTGCAAGTTGCACCTCAATGTGTGTTTGTCGTATTTTTAGAGGGTATTTTTGACATTTCAATTTTTACCAAAATAAAATTTTGCAATTTGCACCCCAAATTAAAACGTTCTTTTATCTACACATTTTTGTTATGAAAACGTTCTCACTTTGAGATTAATATTTCTTTTCTTTGAAAAATAGGAACAGAATATTTTCCCTGATCTCTCCGCTGCATCGCCGCTCGACTATTGTGATGACTTCAAAAGTAACAATTCTGATTTGAAGTCAACAATTTCTTCATGTTATTATTGTACTGTAAACTAGTAATACACTAATTAAAGGGCAAGAACACTAAAGTTACAGATCCAAGATTATTTTTTTTTCAATTTTTGTTACTCTTTCTTTCTTTATTTGATAATTAAAGATCAAATCTTTTTCAGCTGGAAACAGAGGCCAAACATATCTGTCACCATCCCATCTATTATTCCACCATTGCCAACAATATTACGAAATTATTGCTACACAAATATGAACTTTATTCAATTAAATTTTTTGGGTTATGGCTTATGGATTTTTCGTGGGATTCATACCCAAAGTATCAAGATTTCATCGCGCTTCCCGTTTTGCCGTATTAATTCTTCCCAATAGTTTTGAGAGAAGAAGGTTGAATCGTCCGGTTCCTTTTTTTTTTTTCCTTTCAAGTCGCCTGACTTTTGAGATTCTCCTTATTCTTTTTAAATCTGATAGTGAAAACGTTTCATAACAAAAGAAAAAGTTGAATAAAAAATCTTGTTTTATTTGAAGTGAAAATTGCAAAACCTCATTTAGTAAAAGTTGAAATGTCAAAAATACCCTCGAAAAAATTTACAAAAACACATTATGGTGCAACTTGCAGAAATGTTACAATTCGTGGTGTAATTTGCTTTCAGTCACAATTTACGTGTAATTTCTAAAAAGCATACGATTCGTGGTAATATAAAAAGAACCGTCTAATAGAAAATGTGTTTCGATCCTAGACGAAAAACAGTCCCAGCAGAAAAAGTAAACATATTATTCATTAAAAAAAATAAAATCAGATAAACAAATCTGGTGATAAATTAAGTATTAGGATTAACAAACAAAACAAAACAAAACCACAGTTAGTGTGTTTGAGTGTTAAAATCCACATTATCTCCTCCTCCTTCATTTCACCACAACAACAAATATCTTCTTCTTCTTCTTCTTCCTCATCATCACAAATCAAAAATCCCCAAATCTCCAATAAACCCTAAAAATCTCATCATCCATCAAACACTATGCTGCAATGTCTCGAGGTAGCTTAGATTCACTTCACGCCATCGAATCATGCGCCTTCCAGTTCCACGGATGGACCCCTTTCAAAACCCTAGATCCCGACAATCACGGCGGGCCCCACACCAAGCGCCCCTGCCGCTCCGATCGCGCCACGTCCTTCTCCATCGACTCGATCCTCGATTTGTCCAAGCTGAGCCTCTTCGACGACGGTAAAACCCTCTCCTACTCCAAGCGCTGGTTCGCGAAGAAGCGGCGCCGTCGCGGCGGATCCAGGTCGGTCTCCGGACGGAGCTCCGACCGACGGTGCCGATCGGTCAGCGCCTCGGGTGCGGCGAACGGCACGTGCTCCGATTTTCCGATGGCGGCGGGGGGTACGGATTCGAGCGGGGAGCTGTTCGGGGAGGCGAATTGGGCGTCGGATGTGAGCGAGAGGAATTCGAGGCCGAGGGAGGGGGGGAATGGGGGTGGGGGTGGGGGTGGGGAGAGGGGGGAGCATTTGAGTGTTGTGTATGGGCAGTTTGGGAATTTCGATAGTCAGGGGAACGAGTCGGGGTATGGGAGCGAGCCGGGGTACCGTGGTGACGAGGAGCTCGAGTTTGGCGATGAGGAGGACGATGATTCAAGGGCTTTGTTCTGGGGGGAGGAATTTGGAGGTACATTCTGCTGCAAGACTTGTCGTTTATTTTTATTTTAAATCATGTGTAATTGAATAATTCTTTTAGCTGTTTTGTTTGTCCTCATTTGTTTTAATGTGAATTGTATTTCAGCAATCTCTGTTGGATTTGAAGAAGGATGAAACAAGTTCTCTTAGTCAGATGTTTTGGTTAGTGTGAAGTTAATACGGACATAAATTGAAGTACTTGATGTGATTTGCACCGAAAAGTAATTAAAATGGTGGACTGCATTGGAAGCTTGTCTGTGATATAGCCCTCGCTTTAGCAAATCTGTATAAATTATTGGTTAATTAGATAGTGAAAAATGTCAGTAATTTAGGTCCCATAGGTCACAGATGGATCAGCAACACAATTGACGAAGTTCTTTTACAAACTATGTGGAGTTTAAGTAAGTCTGGTATCAGTTAAGATAATGTATGATGGTTTCACGGTCATCTGCTTAGACTCTGAATTTGCTTGTTCAGTTTCAATATTTTGCTTGGTTATCAACCTATGAGATGATTGATAGTGAGCTTTCTGTGTCATATGTTCTATTGTCATAAACGTGATTTTTACGAGTTCATTGCATTACTGCTGATAATATCTTCTAATGTTTTTGCTGTGTAGAGAGAGGGGACATCATCAGGATAAGTACTTTTGACTGATAGTATATAAGAATAGCTAGAATAAATTTTTTTCCCAACTATAATGATGGGAAATTAAGTTTCTTAGTATCATGCCTCGTAACCCCAATTAATTAATATAAAAAGGCATGGTTGTATGTGTATGATCTTGTTTTGTTCAGTCTCTTACTGGATGCTGATACATTGCTCTGCTTGTGTTGCACCAGATAATGCTTCCAAGTTGGGAAGAATGGGTGATAGCTCGCTGCAGAAAGCTCATCGCCGCCGTAAGAAACATGAACTGAGAATGGTTGATACTATGAGATAACGACCCTTTTTATCCATATGTGGATTTCTCTCTGCATCACTGGTCATTCATCTCGTTCTCTAAAGGGCTTCTCGGTCTATTCTGTCAAATGTTCGTCGTGTAAAGCAATGGCTATATAAATTGTTTTCATTGTGATTGAGTGGGTGAACTTTTCCATAAACCTGCCCTGATTCTAACAAAACCATTGCAAAGTTCAAATGTATATGCTGTACTATTTGAGAGGGTTGTCAATGTTGATGCATCTCCTCTCTTTATACATGGAATTTTCCAAGTCTGCTGTTCACAAACTGAAATGTCCTTCTTGATGGATTGTGATATATGATGAAAGCAAATATATCTAAGATGTAAACAATTGCTACAATTGCTTTTTGATGTCTCCACGAATTCTCTTTGTTAATTCCTCTTTCTTTCCTTTGAATTTCTCCTTTTTAGTCCTCATTCTTTGTTAATCAAAGTTTTATATTTGAGTTCCACAGTTTATATCATGGTATAGTTTTCTTTTGCAACTTGTTTGTTATGACTAGGTTAATGTTTTCATTTTGTATTAATGTTTATGGATTTGTGATTTGAGAAATTAGCTGCCATATGTTTGCGTAATTGCTTCTTGAAACTTATGACTGACACTAGCAGCGCTATCACTATGGCTAAGCAGTACCGAGATCATTCTTTTTAATGTTCTCTCTGCGAGGTTTATATTTTGTCAAATTTGACTTGTGCGTGTTTCACATGGAGACATTGGATTGACCAGATACGCGAAGATTGAAATACCTCTTCACTGCGAGCGTAATTCTCACTGCATCGGTATTTGTATTGCTTGGTTTTGTCGTTAATTCAGAGTTAGATGGTGGATACTGGATTACAATAGGAGAATCCGTGATGGACAATATTACATTTCTTAGGTTTCATCAGTGAATCAGCCTATGACATTCCGAATTCAAAGCTTTTCCATAGAAAAAGAAGAAACTTGTTTCATTTCTTTGTTGTCTTTCAGTTTGTAATGAAATCAATATTGACCTAGACTTGTTAAGAAAGAGGTGATAGGCTCTTGCTCTTTTTTGCTAGAACAGAAAAGTAAGAAGATTCATTCTTTTGGCGAACAACTTCGTTATTCAAAACTGATCACTGGATTTCTGAAATTGCTTAATTTTACTCATCATGATATCTGTTCGTCCCAATTTATTCCTTCCTTACTATTGGTCAAAATATTTTTCATCTGACCATACATTATCTAAATTTCTCCATGCATTTTTTTCTTTTTGAAATTAACTATGATAGAGAACGGGAATTGTTAAAGGAGATTGGGAAATTAAAGAGAATTAGGACAGAAGGTAAGAGAATCAAAGAGTTAGCAAGAATTATAAGAATAAGATAAAGAACTAGAACAAGTAAGATGAGATATATTGAAATTGGAAAGAATATTGCAATCAGGTAACAACAATCCACAAAATCTTATTCAACAATAAGCCTTAGCCTTCAATTTATAGGATATAAGTAAATAAAACTTACCAAAATTAGAACTCTTATTGAACAAGAAACAAGATAAACTTGAATTCTAAAAACAACCAAATAAACGAATTCTAAATGAATAATAATTCTAGAATCCTAATAATTTTAGAATTGTAATTAACTTAGCATCCTTGATTTCCATCACTCTCCAGGTTAATAAAAACTTCTGCTTCCTCTCCTATTTAGTAATTGTTTCTATTGTTTCTATTTAGTAATTGTATTCTTCTTCTGTTATTCTGATTCTTTCACGTTTTTCTAGTTTTTGTCCAATTCTTCTTCTACTTTAGTTATCTCTAATATCTCAAGTCCTTTGTAATTATTCCCATATCTGCAAATTGAAGAAAAAAACAGCGAACCTGTTCCGCTAACACTGTCATCATCAACTTCATACCTCCACGCCGTTTGCATCATCAAGCACCGTCTTTGTGCGTTATCATTGCTGTTTTGGGCCGGAAAAACAAAAAAAAAGAGCCCCGTGTGTTTTTGATTTGTGTGTTGCAGGTAGTCAGGCCTAAATTCAGAATTAGCAGCCATCATTGCATTAGGATAGATTTGATCTAGCCAATTTTTTTCTGCGAAACCATGAGTATTAGCACTCAAGTTTTGAGGAGTTCAATTGAGAAACCTGACAAGTGTGGTCACTCAAACGGTGACGATCGCATTAGCAGTTTACCAGAATGTCTTATAAGTTGCATTCTCTCATGTCTACCCACTAACGATGCTGTTCGAACATGTGTTTTGTCCAGAGATTGGGAGTTCAGGTGGACATCAGTTCACGACATGTACATTGATAGTAAATGGGTTAAGCTGGGGAGTTTACCCAACTGTTTAGAAAGGCTACTTCTTCTTTCGCAAGACGTAAGAAGTTTTCGCCTTAATTGTCGCAAAGATATCCCCTCAGACCGCACCACGCAGTGGATATCTGCTCTGTTGAGGCAAAATGTCGAGTTTCTTCAAGTTATTTATCAAACTTTTGGCGGTTTTGTAGTGTTACCTCGCAGCCTTCTAAACAACACTTCGTTGAGAGTATTGTTACTTAAGTTTCCTTGCGCCTTCAAAGTTCCTTCCAGGAACTGTTTTCCTAACCTTTCAAGGTTGTACCTTAATGGAGTTGAGTTCCGAAACCAACTTTCTGACTCTGATTCGCTGATATTGAGTTTCCCAGTTTTGGAAAATTTGAAACTTGCAAACTGCAATTGGCTAAATGCAAAATTTGTGGAAATCAATGCTCCTAAACTGAAGGAATTTGTAACTGAGACCCCACACAGGATATATGACTATACGAAACGCTATAGGCCGGAAGACGAATATTCGATCAAGATTGTCGCGGACAGGCTTGTGCGGTTCGAATCTTGGGGTGGTATACCAGAATATCTCAGTCTGGATGTGTCATTCGTTGTTTGTGCTACTTTCCAACATACAGAACAACCATGGGACCGTCGTTATGCTCGTGGATTACAACGACTTGAAAGTCTATTTGAGCGATTTCAAAGTTTAGAGGATTTGGTGCTCCATGGTGGGACATGGGCTATTGCCCTATCAAAACGAAGACTTACTCCTCCAAGGTATGAGAAGCTTCGACGACTAACTCTCTATGGTACTAGTATTGATATTAAATCGCTAATAGAGTTACTTCATGTCACTCCATCTCTGAAGGCTCTAGTCGTCAATACGCATGAACGTATTGTTTGGTCTATTCATCACAACTATAAGGGGGTGGAATCTTTGCCGTCTTGTATCACGAATCACCTAGAGGAAGTCGAGATTATATATGAGGATTTCTTGGTGTCCGAATGTCGATTGGAAAAGTTTTTGTTGAAGAATGGACTAAAACTGAAGAGATTTCATCTCTGTGGTGGTTACCATACGAAAAGCGAAGTTGTGAAGTTATTCTCGGACTTTCCTAAAGGTTCAACTTCTTTGACGATTAGAGTCACTTAGAAAAGCAAGTGCAACTAGGTGCACCAGTTTTTTAGAGTGGAACATGGTTTATTTTTTATTGAAGTAGAAACAATGAATTTTATCGGTTTTTTATTTTCACAGTTGGTAGTTAACTTTACCTCCCCTTTTTCTCACTTTTTGTTCTGAGTACTTTTTTATATTTTTATTGGAACTTGCAAAAGAAGAAGAAATTTAAACTGAATGTAATACTTAACTTGAAAAGGAACAAACTAAATAGAGATTGGAGTTATTAAATGAAAGAGAAATAAATTAAAAAAAAAAAAAAACAGAGAAAAAGGTTAAGATAGAAGGAGAAGAGAATAAAAATAATTAAAGCAAGAATTGAAAGAATAAGATGAAAAATCATAACAAGTAAAGACAACCAAAACTAGAACTCCTATTCTGGAGATTTTTCTAACTCCAAACTGTTGTGTATCTTCGTTTTGCTTCTCATATATCCTCACATGTATTGCATTTTTTATTTTAGTTTTCTTTTTCATTAGAGCTTCAGCAAATATTGTTTCTGTATATCAACTATTAATAAAGAAATTTGCTCTGATCAGATAATAATGAGTACTATTTGATAATAGCATAACATTACATGCATACTTTTTTTTTTTTTTTTTTTTTTTATCGGTGAAATAATTTTATTGAAAAAGGAGCATAAGAAATACTCCAAGCGTACATAGTTCAAACATGCATACTTCTATATGATCCATTGCTTAAAGTTAAATCTTCCAGTTACTTATTAAAATCTCTATTACTATTACAAGTCAGGATATAATTACATAAATGCCTCTTCAAAGTTGGTTCTTGTTACAGATGTCAAGATTGGAGTAATTATAAAGACATACATCTACACTTCCTGAAGTTTGTTATAATTACAAACACCTCTCTTAAGGTTTGAATAATTACATAACCACTAATTGAAACTGTATAAACATGACAAAAGGTTTTTGTTTGCCTAGTGTAGTTTGTCCGACTGGCGTTGTTTACAGGCTATTATATCTAGCCCGAGAATTTGCCCACCCTCAGAACAGTGGATACAGGTTCCCATGTCTTACAAAATATGAGGCTATGTGAAATGTTTTTTGAACTTTGGGTGTGTGAGTAAGTTTAGGGAAGTCTGATGATTATTTCATTACAAAGGATTTTCCTATAATTGTTCAAATGATGTAATATTCCTTTATCATTACTATTGTTTCTTTTGTAATCGTGAAGTTTTTGCACTTTTACTATTCCAGGCTGCAAAATAACCATGAAACCTGAGATGTGAGAAAAAGCAGATCTGCAGATCCTCATAAATTTATGAGACATTTCACATGACAAAGTATCATCCTCCAAATCTTTATTGCATTCATCAGCTTCTTGCTTTTCCAACTAACTCTTTATTGAAAAGGTTTCCGCAACATAGCTGACTCATCCCAATGAAGCTCCCTTAAAAAAGGCTGCATTAGATCCCTTTATTGTACATGTATATTTTACGTATACATCTTTTGTACGATGATACGAGTTAACTCCAGTTTACTATTGACGCTACTAGTATCTACATCTTTGTTTTCATGCTCTTTGGCATCCCAAAGGGAGAATGATTATGTCCAAGATGCCTGCAGTGTCACGCATTATCGCGATCTTTGCCTCCACTCGCTCTCACCATTTGCAAACAAGGCAAAGGACAATCCTACCCAATGGGCACGTGCAGGTGTTTCCGTTACTATAGCAGAAGCAAAGAAAGTCGCTCGCATCCTGACAAAGCTGAGGAGCAGCAGAAAGGGTCATGGATTGAGAGGGAGAAACAGAATCGCTCTATCGGACTGCTTGGAGAGTTTTCAGGACACGCTCGATAATCTTCACCGATCGCTTGGTGTTCTTAGAACGCTCAGTTTCGTGGAGTTTAACTCGCAAATGGGGGATGTGACCACTTGGGTAAGTGCTGCTCTTACTGATGAAGATACTTGTTTGGATGGATTTGGTGAACACGTGAAGGGAAAAGGGATTAAATCTCTGCTGAATCGTGTGTCGAATGTGAGTTACTTGACTAGCAACGCGTTAGCGTTGGTTAATAAACTCGCGACGACTGGTCCATAGTGCTAAGTAGTATAGGAGAAGAAAGTTGTATGATTGTGCAGAATAAAGTGTGATGAAAGTAGTTAATAAGCAGTGTTGCTCTTTGGTATCCATCACGTTTTGTAGTTTTATCCTCGGTTTAAACTGACTGGATTGTTAAGCTGAAGTTGTGTTAATACTTAATAGTTTATTACAAATTTAAGATGTGCAATTTTGTTTAAGTTGAATGAAGAAAAAAATTCCAAAGAGTGGCAGATCAAAACTTCGTCAAAGTATTATTGGTAGAAGAGGGTGGATTTGGTAGCGTACATAGTTATGTTGAGGTCAGGATACATTCATTCATGTATGCGGCAAAGGAAAATATTATACGTTTTTGTTTGCTCTTGTTTCTATTAATAAGTCACTGATAAAATGTTGTTATTTCTTTAAGTATAAGGAATCTCGTGTTCTTTAACTTCATCCCTGCCGTTTAACAAAATTATAAGATCACGTCATACAATACAAAGGTGGTGTTTGCAAATGCTTATAAAAGGAGTTTGTTTATTACTTTTACTTAAAGTCACTTTAAGCGACTTCTAATAAAAAGTCGGGAGTGTTTGCAATTTTTTTTAAAAAGCTACTTAAAACATTAATTAGGTGTTTGCAAAAATTAAGGAAAAATAACTTTTCTATTTAGGTGGTGTTTGCAAATGTTTATAAAAGGAGCTTGTTGGCTTTTGGAGCCGCAAAAGCACATTTTTAGTGTTTGGAATGCTGACTTTTGCTTTTTCTTGTCTAAAAAGAAGTCACAAAAAGCACAAGCCCCAAAAGCATGCCCAGGGGTGCTTCCCTAACTCATTTTGGAATTATGTTATTTTTGAAAGGTCTTTAAATAGAAAAGTTACTTCTCCTTAATTTTTGCAAACACCTAATCAATGATTTAAGTAGCTTTTTTAAAAGATTTGCAAACACTCCCGACTTTTTATTAAAAGTCACTTAAAGTGACTTTAAGTATAAGTATTGAACAAACTCCTTTTATAAGCATTTGCAAACACCACCTTAAAGTCCTTTCAAAAATAACATAATTCCATAAGCAGTTGGGGAAACACCCCTAGGCATGCTTTTGCGGCCTGTGCTTTTTCTAAATTTTTTTTAGACCAACAGAAGCAAAAGTCAGTATTCCAAACACTAAAAATGTGTTTTTGCGGCTGCAAAAGCCAACAAGCTCCTTTTATAAGCATTTGCAAACACCACCAAAGTCGTTGCAACAAATACTTATCCTCCAGGCAAGTAAGCTTGAGGAATTGGTTGGGATACGGTTGCTATTGTTAGATAGTAAAAATACTTTAGTGAACATTGCTAAATCTTTGTGTTTAAGAGAAAATACTTTCTAAATTACGTCTATAGCAGACCTTGCGGCTATCAATCTTTGTGTAATAAAACAATTATACGATATATTTTGGGGATATGGGGGCTACAGTTAAAGGGTGGTGCAGTCAAGCCCGGTAATTTCCCTTTTTTCCTACGATCAAGACCCATTATAATTTTTCCTACAATCAAAGCCCCATACTTTAAAAATTGTAATATTTTTAATCGTGAGTAATCTGTTAAGTCACCTAATTATAAATTAGTGATAGTACGAAACTTTTAACAGATTTTGATAAATTTCATTTTTTTTTTAAAAAAGTTAGTAAACTACGATATATTTATAAAAGAAAAAGTTACGACATAAAACGCTACTCATATCCTATCAATAAAAAAAAAAAAAGCTACTGATATATCATGTTGGGAGATATAATTTTAAATGAGTAGCCAGTAGTGCACAACTTTTGTGATTATTATTAATATTTCATATAATACATAGGTTTTTTTAGCACCAAAATAGATTTTTCCATATTAATTTCTTGAATTACATTTTTCACATAATTTCTCGTGGTACCTTCTAATCATTTTTCTACGCAAAGGTTATCGTGACTTTATTTATTAAACCTAAAATTTTAGAGATATCTCTCGAACAAATCAATTATTTTGAGAAAATATGAGGATAGTAGGGTTAGAGAAGATAAAATCATGTGGCCTTGGTAGTAGAAAACGAGAACATTATTCGTATCAAACTTTTTCTCTTTCTTAAATATATATATGTTTGCTATGTTTTAAAAAGATGATATTTATAATTAAGTTCCATTTAAAAGTATCTCTATCTTATAAGTTGGGGTGCTAAAAGAATTAACCTTACGAATAAAAATATTAATTTATTTTGTTTAAAGAAGTATTAGCATAAGCTAAAATATGGGCGCCTTAACTGTAATCATGGGTCTTAATTGTAGGATATGGAGCTTGGCTGAACCACCCTTAACTGTGGCCTCGTCTCTCCCAGTTTGAGTTGGTATTTTCTATTTCTCTTGTTTGAGTTGAGTTAATATTGGAATAATAAAATGAAATTGGCTTTCTAAAATAGTAAAACATGAAGCAAATGAGTGATTCCACTCACAAAACAAGGAGATTTCAGCGATTCCATCACTATATTTATTCAATACAAAACAAATTTATTGATCTAACAACTAACAAATTTATGTACGCAATTTAATTTGAATTAGTTCATGAAATCAAACATGTTAGTTGTAGATTGTCATTGATGGTATTGATGTTATTGTTGCATTACTAGTAAATGGGCCTATGACTCATAATAAAGATTGAAAATATCATTAATAAATACATGAAACCCCTATAACCTATAGTATGCCTAATGTTACACTTTGTTTCATGTTCTAAATTTTTGCGACTTACCCCATGTACTATTGAAAACTAAGCTCTTTACCCCTGAAGCCAAATCTAACGGTCGAAAATGCAAAAACATGTCCAAAATCCACAGGAGCAAAGTGGTTTAATATAATAGGAGGCAATTAATAAAATTTAAATTTTATTCCAATTTTATGATGGATTCCAATTATCTTTCATTGATTACACGTTGGTGTGTGTTGATTGTACGTTTCCGTTTTGCGTTAGTGTATGTGTCTGTGTGTGCATTTGTTTGTGTATACGTCTCCGCAACAGACTTATAATTTTCCTTTGGAAGGCAACTCTTTAGATAAAGAGATAAAAACACTAAACCACATAAGTATGCTTGTGGGAGGTCGTCAGTTTTGTCTCACAACGTGATATAACTTATAAATTTCGTCTGTTTTGGCTCGAGTCAACAATATGGAGACAACATGTTAGACTTTTTTTTTTTAATAAATCACAGGTACAACGGAACGTGTCAAATGTCATCTACCTGCCACGATGCAGGTGTAATTTATCAAGAAAAGAATAAAAATTAAAAAAATGTCAAAATTATTGATTCCGACGAAAAAAAAGTCAAAATCGTGGATTCCTGCAAAAATGACAAAATTTGCAAACTATGGCACATTGTGGGACAAATTAGCCCACTTGTTAGACTAATTTTGCAAAGGTACCATTTGGTGGTACTAGTTTTACAAAATTTCCACATATATAGTTGGCGAAGGTTACAAAGATTAGGAGTAAACTTCACTAATTTATTTGAAAAATGTCACTGGTTTCCAACAAAAAATGTTGGCAGGGATTAGCTAGATGATGGAAATAAACAACTTGTGGGACTTCTGAAAATTTTCCCTTGTTTAAATTCTAAAGTTTTAAGCTTCTCTTGGCACCACTTCAAGTGAGATGTAGAGATTATTGACATATTAAGCACCATTTCTACCAATTTCAGATCAATCGTGGCAAATAGTACATCTTTCTTCACGGATTCTGACTGCAAAGGCTTCATTCTTCTCCTCAACCAACCATTTTTCTTCCCTTGTAAATGATTCAGATATTGCCTTTTCTGTAGAATTCAAACAGAAAGAAAGTGCTCGTTAGGTTGATTAACATTCACAAAAAATAACATAAACACTCTAAGGTATGATCTAGTGAAAAAGATTCACTTTAGGTTCCAAATAATTTAGAAAGAAGGCTACTTGAACCTTAAGACACTAAAATTTTTGGGCATATCTGAGGTAAAATGTATAAAACCCCATTGTAATAATTTTTTTTGTATAAACCCACTTACTATCAAAAACCTTGCAATAAATCCCTCTTTTAACGCGAATAATTAATGAACGTTAAATATTATGTTAACCGTTATTTTTGCCCCCAAAAAAGTGTCCCTTGTGTTTTTCATCAAAGCCTTAACCAAACCTCATATGTTTTCCAAAAGGATCAATTGGGATCACCCACTAACGTTTCTGGTGTTTTGCGAAGTGCCTCTTAACGTTTCAAAGAAGCATTTGGCTCCCTAACGCTTGTAATTTGCCCCTGATTCCTTGATCTACCGTTCATTTTTGCCACGTGGCTATCTTTCCGTCCAATAGATTTGGCATCAGGGGAAAAATCGCACATTTTTACAGATATATGGGGCAAAGTGCTATTTTAAAAATATTGGGGGCACTTTGCAAAATAACCCAAATGTTAAGGGCCAAAACGCAATTGACCCTTTCCAAAATATAACATGATGAGGTTTTGTGCAATTTTTGAAAAAACATATAGGAGTTTTATACATTTTTCCTGGTATATTTATAATAATTTTTTTAGAATTTCACAAAGTGACTGTAACTATCCAAATTACAGTGAGCTATATAACATTTATTATTCAACAATGAGAGAAATTGCTGTAATTAGACAAATTTTCAGGTATATAACTGTAATTATATCAACTATTTATCATAAAACTTAAATAATGCTTAAGTTAGAAGTTTGAAAGATTCCATTTTGTTTTCCTCCAATAGTAAAAAGTAAAAACACTCAAAATTGAGCTTCTGCATAATGTAGAAAAAAAACATAGTTGAGTAGCTTCTCAATTTTTTTGTATTTTCAAAAACTTGAAATTACTTTTTCAACTTCTGAAACATAAAAGCTGGCTATCTTTTGCTAATTAGCACACAAAACTTACATTTTTCAATGCCTTGCTTAAATTGTATAGGAGCTCCAAATCTCTAGGGTCTTCCACTGGTGGTTGAGACCACAAAATAGCCTTGAATTTCCACGTGGCATTCTTTTTATCTGTTCCAACATATGTCCAAAACGCTTCTATGCATTTGTAGATTACATGTAATATTTCACTTGCCCTGATGGCTTCTCCTCCCATATTAGTACTTTCTTCCTCTTTAGACCCTAAATAAAGACCAGAAGATAGCATTTTAGATATGACACATGAATGTTATGGCCTATGATAATGAAAATGTATAAACCTAAGTTTGTTATGGCTAAAAAAAATTTATATTCACATGCATGCTTGAACTTTGAAAGTCAGAAACTCACAAAGAAATCTGTACACTCCTAAGTAAATAATTTCCTATATGAATGTTAGTTTTATTTCATTACTAAAGTATTGTTTGCAGAATGATGGATGTGAATCAGATAAGCATGAAAACATATTAAGTGATTAACAAAATTAATTACCTGTGACATCAGGAACATGTAGCTGACATTTTCTATGCATGTAGTTTGACTTTCCTCTGGCTTCTGATGATTTTTCATCATCCATAAATCTTTCCAGTAGAATTTGGAATTTCCGGAACCGTTCTGCAGCATCAGTACAGAATAATCGTTGATCTTGAGTATTATCGGAACAGGCGAGGGCCTCAAGTTTTCGATACTGATGATGGAGGGCTTCCCAGGATAAGCATGTTTGAGCAACATGAACCAACTCGAGATCACTTTCCAAACTTTTAAGTATCTTTTTTGTTTCCGCTTTGCCACTTGAGAGATTCGACGATGCGCTTGAGATTGAGCTGGGGCTTGCTGAGTGATCTTTCATGATTGCATCTGTTAAACGTACGAGTAACAAATTGCGTGAGTGAAGTCTATCAACATAATTCAACGCTTTCTTTGCAATATTAAGGATTGCTGTAGTAAAAGCACAAATGAACTATGCTTCGATAGTTTGGAGAAATGATTATGTAAATAAGACAAAGACTAACCATTGAAAGGAATAAGAAAAATAGTTACTTACTCATCCCAAGTAGTCTTTCTTGATATAGAACATCAAAGAATCTCATTCGATCTATGTGCATCTGATGAAATGAATCTGTATCTTCCTGCATACTTCTGCTAATAACTAACGGTTGGTCCAATCCAACGGTAGGTGAATTGGAGCCATAGTATATCGGCAAATATTCATCTTCCACTAACCAATCTGCAGTAAACAAAGTGCCATGATCTTGATCATCAGGACACAAAGGGGCCCGAACATCCTGAATGGAACAGAGTAATGCTCTGTCTTCTTGAGACAAACTCGGTGTTTCCACAGGATAATCAATCTCAGAATCTTCATTTCTACGTGAGGAATTAAAGCACATTAAGCCCTCCAGGGACTCGGGGGAAGATTCTGAGAAATTAACATCAGAGTTTTTTATCGTACTATCGAATTCTTCATCACTGAAACTACTACTAGTCGATGTACTAGTGCCGTGCTCCAGAAACTCTAAAGACGAAAGCCTGATGTGATCATTTGTGATTGGAGTACAATCACTGAAGTGATCAGAATTCAGATACTCATTCAACCATGAACCTTTGCAGTTGAACTGATCTGTCACTCCCTTAGGTTCATAAATATTTAACCTTGCACCAACTTTGCGGTCATTTATCAGCTCGAAAACGTTTGACTGTGATCTACTCTCATTAACATGCAGATATATCGAATTCGATGTACTACAATAACAGAAAGTTTCATAATCTTGTGTTAAAAACTCATCAGGATCCATTACATCATAAAAGACTTCGCCTTTAGTTGGTCTAGTGACAGACAACAAAAAGACGGCGACCCTCTTCTTGAACCCGAAGATGAATGAGCTTAAGTAACAAATGATTCTAAAAAGAAAACAGAAAAAGAAATATATCCACTTTTGCAGTTCCTTTAACCATAGAAAAATCTGTAAAAGTGCTAGCAAAGCGGGATGGATATAAAAACTTAAGTAAAACAACTTAAGAATTCCATCTGGGATTACGAAAATTTCAATGATCAACCAACAAGTTCCTAGCAAAGCCATAGTTTCTCATGAAATTTCAGTCAGCATTGCGAAAAGCTCATGTACTGATCTAGTCTTGTCCGTATATGCATAACTAATTTCCAAGTACTTTCCTCATACAATATTTTAAAAGGAGAAGGAATCCATTGATTTATCCGATTGAACATCGAATCGACTTGGCGGATAAGATTTGTTAACCTTTATTTGTTATTATATAACATAGTTAGTAGAAGGATAGGGGGTGGTTTTGTTGGAAAATAGTTTTTTTAGTTGCTTTTTAAGATTGAAAAATCCAAACTTGCCATTTAGTATCAATATATTCCTGCATCTCCTTAGGTAACGCATCATAAAAAATTTCCTACTAAACCTGCTTAGATAGACTCTATATACCTAATGCGAAGCCTCATATAAATAAACTTGTCCGGTATAGTACTGCATTAGTGGCTTGTGGTTTCAATTTGTTCAGTGGTTCAAACTTCAAATCAACATATAGTCAATAATTTTACTATAGTTTTAGATTATGAATGATAAATTAATATGTCATGTAACTTGGGCTAGCTATTATATGGCTAATGAGAAGTCCATTTGTTATATAGCATGGTCCAAATTCAGCTCTCTTCAGTCAAATCAAATTAACGCGCCAAATCCTTGAACGGTAATTCAAATTCCACTTGTAATAGAAACACGATGCCTTTCTCAATTAAACTCTTGCTGTTCTTCTAAACAGCTTTTCAATTCATTCCCAGATCATTGTATATGGCCTCCATTACAGTTTCTATATAACAGAACAAAATTTCTTTCACTTTTGTACTTCTAATTCATCATTGATAAATCAAGCTTGTTCCGTGATTAAAAGCACCAAGATCGTAAAACCCGCATTGTGGAACAATCTGATAAAGGCCAACACCACTTTGAATTGTGTTTCGCAGCGAGAAACTATATGGGTTTTTCTGGATATGAGGCATTTGGGGATTAAACCCAATAAGCATACTTTCCCTTTCCTCTTCAAGTAGTGCGCGTGTTTCTGGGCCTAAACGTGAGGCGACAAATTCATGGAGATGCAATAAAGCATGGTCTTCAGTTTAATGTTATGTGCAGAATACCTTGATTCATTTGTACAGATCGTGTAAGAAAATTGTTGATTCGTGTAAGGTGCTTAATGAATGAAGTGCCAACAAGAACTGTTGTTTCGTGGAACTCGGTTATTTCTGCTTGTGTTGAAAGTTTGAGATTTTGTGAATCAATTGAGTTTTTCTTTAGGATGAGGGAGTTTGGGTTCAAGACAGATGAGACTACGTACAATGGTGATTGTGCTTCTTGTACCGAAATCAATGGGTAACTTGAGTATGAGAAAATGGATTCATTCTCAGTATGGTGTTTTAAAGGCAAAAATGCAAAATTTGCCCCGTAATTTAGAACTTTTCATGTTTCTACACCATTTTCGTTCGGGTCGGGAAAAACTCCCGTAACTTTCAAAAAAATCAAGCAATTTATGCCCACCCCAGGCACGAACGAGTTTTCATATTCAAAACAAGTGTTGAATCCTACGTGACTACCTTGTAGGACCGTGACATAAGTTAGAGGGCATATTTTGCAATTTAGCTTTAAAAAATTAAGCAAACTCATAATTGTTATTGCAAAATAATTTAATCAATTCTAATATATAATTGATTAACTTCTTTATTATTTAAAATATTTAAAAAGTATTTTAATATTTAAGAATCTATCATTGAATTAAATTGCTTCATTCTTTATAAAGGACTTCCATATATACAATGAGGCTAAAGAGAAAGCCAATTTAACCACCTCCAAGCCAACTTCAGTCACAAACTAAACAAAGAAAGAACCAAATTAAGCACACAATGAAAAAGAATCAGATTCACGACACTTCTTTCGTACTGATTGGAAATTACGTGCATACCAAAGGAAGCATAAGAACGTCGCCCTTCTTAGAATACCCACTAAAATTTGGAACTTGCTAGGCAATCCATCTAGACTAAACCTCATCTTTCGTATCCATGTACCTATTCTAGTCTTCGTGAATTTGTTCTAGTTATCGCGAATTTGTTAGAAAAGATAGACCACAACTCGTACCGGCCATCTTCAAGATTATGAAGAAGCAAGGCCGAAACTTTTTTTCAGGCCAAGATTTACTTAACATTGTCGTCAAAGCCTGTGATTACAATAAGGGCCGGAGAGTGGAATTTAGCGTGGGGGACAGAATCACGTGATATTTTTTCTATAAATAAAATATTTTATATTGAGTTATTTTTAGTTGCTTTCAGAAATAATAAATCATCTTAAAAGACATAAGTTTTTTTAAAACCATATTTTCCAAATTATTTTTATGTGACTCTAAAATAACACAATAATGGTTCAAAAAAAAAGTAAAAATAACTATTATATGTAAAAGAACTACAATTAAAAAAATATATATCCAAAAACACGACATATAAATAATAATATTGCATACGTCTCTAGGAGTTTTCCATTATTCATATTCACTAAAATATTTTTAATTGTGTCACATGCTTTAAGAGAGTATTAGATTATAACTAAACTGATAACAAAGTATTGTGTTACATATTTCTTAGGCACAAATGCAAAATATGCCCTATAACTTTGTCCATTTTTCACTTTTGCCCTGTAACTTTTCGGCCCGCGATCTTGCCTTGTAGGTTTCAGTTTTCGCTGCAAAATTTGTTCTTTCGAGCTGTGAATGAACTTTTTGCCTAGTGGACGCCAACTGGGTAAGTAGTTTGTCCAGGTGTAAAAACTTTTTGCCACGTGTGTTTTTTCACACCAAAAAACGTTTTTAAAAGTTACAGGGCATTTTTGTATTTTTGCTTTAAAAAGTTAAATAAATTCAAAAAATGATGGATAAATTACACATACCACCCCTCATGTTTGAGAAATTACACAAATCACTCCTTTAAGTAATTTTTTTAATAACCTTAACAAATGTAGTAAGATTCTATGTATGTCATTGTGTTAAATCATTAAGAATATGTGATTTGGAAGTTCTTTTTTTTTTTTTTTTTATCTTTTTTAACCCTAAATCCATGATTGTGGTAAAAATTAATGGCGAATTTGGTGCGGGTGAATGTCTTGGTGGAAGCACCAGCGGTGGTGGGGTGGTTTTAGAATATGTAAACCAAACTACTATTTTCTTGAAAAAACTCTAAAGTGTAATTTCTCAAACATGAGGGGTTGTTTGTGTAATTTATCCATAATTTTTTGAATTTATTTTAACTTTTGTGAGCAAAATTGCAAAAATGCCCAGTAACTTTTAAAAACGTTTTTTGGTATGAAAAAATACACGTGGCAAAACGTTTTTACACCTGGACAAGCAACTTACCTAGTTGGCGTCCACATAGGCAAAAAGCACATTCACAACCCAAATATGCATATTTTGCAGCGAAAACTGAAATCTACACAGGGCAAGACCGTGACCTGAAAAGTTACAGGGCAAAAGTGGAAAATTAACAAAGTTATAGGGCATATTTTGCATTTCTGCCTATTTCTTATTATGTATTGTTAGTGCAATATGTAAGAATGTAACTTTAGTTTTAATCTATATCTATGTCTCCACAATCTTTTTATTAATTAAAAAATTTCTATTGTAAATATATCTAAAAAACATTTATACACTTAAACATTATCTAGATAATTATTCTTTTACATTATTCTCTACATGAAAATAGTGAGATACTTTAGATATATTTTAGAAGTAGTAAAATAAATTATTATAAAACTAAGGATTGAATTAGTTAAAAGGAGAAATGTGTAAAAAATATATTAATGTTTAGGTATATTTATAAGTGCAATATATATAATATAATATACACAATACGAGATATAAAATGCAATATTATATATATATAAAATATAAATATGCCTACATAAGCACGAATGGAGCTAGAGCGGATAGGCGGGGGGGCACATGCCCCATGGCACCGCCTCTGATTACCAGTACGAGTACTACCTCTTTTGTTGTTCAACAACGACAACAATCAGCATTGGTAGCTTCCTAATGTTGCATTACAAACATGAATTTTGAACACCACATTCGGTCGATAACAAACGTTTTCCTTGAATCAAATTTGAGTACAAAAACATGAAATTCAAGAGGAATAACAGAGGTAGGAGAATAATACAAAAGAATGTAATATCAAAAGTGAATAAAGACTAAAAAGACAAAAAAGCCCTTAACGAATAATATAAAACTAATATGCCAATATGCTAACACCCCCCCCCCCCCCCCCCCCTTCCCAACTGCATTGCATGAAGAAGCTATAGTTTGCCAACAAAGAACTCAAGACATTAAGTCGTACAGGGCTTCTTAAAGAAATCAACCAACTAGATAGAAGATGAAATGAATGTTAGAGTAATAGTGCCAATGTGAAAATGATGACGAGTCACATGACAGTAAATCTCAATATGATTGGCACACTCATGGAAGACATAATTATGTGCAATCTGAATATCACTAGTATCATCGCAAATACATGGGTGTGGTTGAACATTGTAACACTCCCATGTCACCTAACAACTAGTCTAACCACACAACTTTAGCTGTAGTAGAAACCATAGCACAATACTCAGCTCACTAGAAGATCGTGAGATAACAACCTGTTTCTACTTTTCCAGGATATGAAAAAATCTCCAAATATACAATATCCAATGCTAGATATAGGATCAACGGTAAAGTAGTGTTTATAGGCTTCTCACATTAGAGGGAGTCTAAAGGTTAGAGTGCTGATCTATACGTAATTCTCTTTACCATATTGAAAAATGTTTGATTCGTTAGGTGAAAACCTCGTAGATTAGGACAATTGCTTGAACCACATTAAGATCCGGTATCATTACTCTATTGTTTTGCTTTCCACAACTGCACTCTCTGTTGACACACTAGTTTTACGTTATTGTTACAACAACGCGCTTAACTGTTACAACTTCAGCATGGCTGTGATATAAGATTTAACACTTAGCATGTGATATATTTTGAGAAGTGACTGTGAGTGAGATTCGAACATAAAACCTCTTATTTACCTAACTCTACTTTCACACTATTTTTTTCGCTTTGTCTAAAAGAAACATGCTTGTCAAGAGGATAAACATTTTTCATTTCATTTTCTGTAGCAATGAAAGAGGATTGCATTCTTGACATGAAGTACTATATTGCAAGTAAAGTAGAATGTTTTTATACAGTTTAAACTTGCCTTAGGTCCTCGATCATACTCGTATTTATACATTTGTAGAGGAGGCTTGGGACAAAAAAATTTCCCCTCTGGATAGATCAATAGATGCATCAATGTCTTCCACCACAAGTATCTATCAATTTGCAGTCACAATCAGCAATCTCCTCAAGTCAGAATTGAACCAAAGATCAGTCAACTCCAAGTCATAAACATAAAAAATCAAATAACTCGTCATCGCAACAATCAAACTTAATTTCTCTTTTCCATGAGGAGAAAAGAACAAATGAAACTGCGACAGAGTATCATATAGTCATATAGCGAAAAGAATTCAATTCTCGGAAAAAGTAATTTTTTCACAAACGTTAAAATGGCTTCCACTCCACTGCATGCTTCTTCTTGATACCTCAGAAATTATTTCATTGTTCATGAAAAAAATTTAACGTTAGAGACAACAAAATATTAAAACTTGAAATCTTAGGGAGATGGTAAAAAAAGAAACTTATGATTGATCCAAGTTGCAAAAACAAATCTTGATTTTTGGTACAAAAGTTGTTTGCATACTGAATAGGGGCGCTCCAGAGATTAACAGAACTCGTCCAACTCTTCTTATAGTTGATGTGATTTTATCCTCTTGCCCCTCTTTTCCCTTCAGAATCACTCTTTAACGATATGAGTTCCTCCTTAATTGGCCTCATTTCTTGCCCTTCAGCTACAAATTCTCCTCCTTCAACATCTCAATTGCTACAAAATTAGAAAACATATCCATAACACTTTTCTTTTTTGAAATCAATTCATGAAGTTTACAAAATAGAAAACAAATATCAAGAGAGAGAGAGAGAGAGAGAGAGAGAGAGAGAGGGGTGAACCAACCATCTTCTAAGAGGTACATGCAATGAGAATGTTCACATTTAAAAGCATTGCTCTTTCTCATTTCTTCTTCCATTGAATGGATATAAAACTCCAGCCTTTTTCGCTTTATGAGAAAAACCATTGTATCGATCTTTGAATCTTCTCTCATGAAAGTACACTACAAAGGAAAGCAATATAACTAATTATCGGAAAGGGCAGAAAAACCATCGATCTTTGAATATTCTCTCATCAAAGTACACTACTGAAGAAAGCAAAATAACTAATGATCGCAAAACAAATGTCGATACAATGACAATAAGGATATTATCCATTAGTGCAAATCAAGTGCAAGGAAACTAGTATTCGAAAGTTTGTGCAGCCCCCGATCTTATTAAAAAATTGCAACTAGATAAGTTAGAAAAAGAAATTACACTACTGAGGAAGCACTAAAAGGGGGACAACAATAGATACGGTTGGCCACAATGATATTCGTTATGATCAAGGACAAGACAAAGTACATAACGTTGATAGCAAGTAAATTTTCTTGAAGTGAGACATATTTGTAATTTTTTTATTATTATTATTATTAGTTAGAGGATTATGAGAATGCTAGTTATAACCCAGATGCATATGATCTTGCAAATCATATTTGTTCAATGGTTGCAAATTATCACACTATTACACCTCATGTTGTGGACAAAAGTAAGGTCAATATTAGTTTCCTTGCACTTGATTTGCACATCATGAACCAGTTATATATTAATCCCCTTATCTATGTATTATATTGTAGTATTAAATATCTGATTCATTAAATTTATTTGGTTCTGTATTGTTTGTCTTCTCATGCATGCTCATCTCTAGAGGGGGACTATCAACCCAAAGTCACTTTTCTTTTGTTGCTCGAAAGCGTCACCAAACGTTGTTGTTTGCCAACAACCACAACAATAGACTAGTTGTTGATAGAAGTGGAACATTCTACCTCGTAGGGAATTTAGGTTGCTCCATTTTGGCTTTGAGATCTTTTTCATCGGATTGTTACTCGAATGTCATATTTCATTAATATTTTACATAAACATTTGGGTAAGGTTGTGGATTCAAGGATTTTCACCCTACCTAGTTTGACTTTTACCTATGTATTCATGTAGACACAAACCAGGGTACCTGCCATCCGACTCGTTAACCAGTTCAAATAATTTTACAGCTAATGCTTTTCAGAGCCTAAATAATAAGTTATGCTACAAAGTAACTTTGTCGCGTATGATCTTGCAAATCATTTTTGTGAAATGGCTACAAATTACCACACTGATACACCTCACATTAATGTTAGGAAAGTTCAAGTGCATCAGATATGAATGATGCTAAGGCACGTGGGTCACGGGCAATCGAGGCACTGGAGAAGTCTGTTTATGCAAGAGCTTCTGCAGAGGCTACACAAAGCTTCTATAAGGGGAACATCATGCTTAAGAAGCAAATGGAGGTGCATGAAAGGGGAACACCATGCTTAAGAAGCAAATGGAGGTGCTCATGCAGGATAATACTATTCTGAATCGAGTTTTTTCCATCCAACACTAGCGACAAAAAGAGTATGATCAAATGGGTCACGAGTTGCATCAACTGAAACAACTTGTCTCTCAATATCAGGAGCAACTGAGAACTCTTGAGTTGAACAACTATGCTCTTGCAATGCACCACAAGCAAGCCCAACAAAATACAATATAGATTTTAGCAAATTATATGTGAGCTTCACCCGGAGTTGTCCCTGATGGACTGCCATTAGGAAGAACATCATCTTCTTGAGTGGAGGGATTAAAAATCTATATTGTATTATGTTCCTCAACCATGCATGTACAACATAACAGACTACTGAAGGAACAGATCAGTTCTTAAGAGGAAACATCATGACGAAACAGGTTACCTGACAAATGGCATACCGCGTCCACTTTCTTCAATCAGATACAGTGTTGTACCAGGTTCATGGGCTTCCTTGTAGATAGATATATGCCATCCATTTTCGATTCTTCCACGAATTACTGAAGTGCAACTTCACCAATCAAACCCTTTCAAATTTTTTCCACTCTCTTACATTCTAATAGATGTTTCACAAGAAGTTTGAACAATATATTTGCCATGAGATCTTGAAAGTGTCCTTAATATCCATTGAATGAACATAAAATTCTAGCCTTTTTTGCTTTATGAGAAAACCATCAATTTTCGAGACTTCCCTCATGAAAACACACTACCAAAACAAAGAAAAATAACTGATAATCACAAAAGAAATGTAAGATATGATGACAATAATGATATATCATCAGTGCGAATTAAGTGCAACGACTAATATTTGACAGTTTATGCAGCAGCCAATGATATAAAAGGATTTCAACTATATAACTTAGAATAAGAAATTACAGTACTGAGAAAGCAATATTAGGGGAACACCAAGAGATTGAATTTTCTTATGGAATGCAGACTCTAACTATGAGAGAAATTATACATGTTACGTATTCTTTCATATTCAAACAATTACTGATGTTGCCTTTTCAAAACCTTGCTTCTCCAAGTCCTTAGCTTTTCAATACTCTACTCATACTAATCATTAATGTCAGGGAAGTATCAACTGCATCAGATGTGACTGATACTAAAGCACGTGGGCCACGAGCACTCGAGGGCATTTGTGTAAGAGCTTCTAGAAGGGGAACATCATGCTTAAGCAGCCATTGGAGGCACTCATACAGGAAATACCATTATGAAGCGATCTATTTCCATCCAGCACGAGCGAAAAAAAGGAGTATGAGGAAATGGGTTAGAAGTTGTATCTACTGAAATAGCTTGTATCTCAATACCAGGAGCAGTTGAGAATTCTTGAGGTGAACAACTATGCTCTTGCAATGCACCTCAAGCAAGCCCAACAGAACAACCTTGTAGTTATCATGTGTTTGGTTTGATACCGGATACCTAATAATTTACTATTGTTCATGGATAAATACATGAATTTAGCAAGGCCCTACCATGGGCCTGTTTGCAATTTGTAATATGGGTGTGTTGTTTCTGGTTATATACTGCGAATACTTATGAAACTTAAAAAGAAAATGCTAATCATTATTGGTGTACTCTCCTTCTATATTAACTTGCCTAATCTTTCCGGTGTATTAAACTTTCTAAAGCATCTCAGACTCCCAATTTATTAAGGAAAAATTTACAGGCATCTGTGACGATTTGTTATTCTTAAAGATTGATCAACGTGGGAGAACCCACTTGAGTAAGAAGAAAAATTATTGAAACCCCGATTGAAATTATACCCAAAAGCATGATTTTCTGCAGGTAACATGATCTTGCAAATGACATTTGCGAAATGGCTGTAGATTATGAAACAACACACCTAAAGTTCTAGACACAACATATACTTAGTGTAGAAAATTAGGAATAACGTCACAGATTGTCGTCCAAGCTTCAATACAAGGAGTGTATGTTTCAAAATTGTTACAGTAACCTTTCGACTCTGGAGTCTCATATAAGAAGTACAAGATATTGTTGGTATGGTTTTCAGAATAAAAAATAACTAATACACTAGGAGTTGTCAGTGACGAACTGCAATTAGGAATGACATCATATTCTTGAGTGAAAGGATTGCAAATCTATATAATCTACTCTTCCTCGACGATGCATGCGAAGCATAACAGACCATTATTAAAGGAACAGATCAGTTCAAAAGCGGAAGCATTTTGAACAAGACCAGGAAACCTGAAAAATCCCGTACTGCGTCCACTTTCTTCAATCAGATACAGTCTTGTATCAGGTTGAGGGGCTTCCTTATAGATATATGCTATCAGTCTTGGATTCTTTGGCGAATTACTGTAGTGCGACTTACAAAATTAATGTTCACCAATCAAATCCTTTCCACATTTTGGAAACTCTCTTACATTTTAACCGATGTTCCAAAGGATGTTTGAACAGTAATTTTCCAATGGAATCTTGAATCTGTGCTACTTTACGGAAATAATTGATCCCATACATATCCCCTTGTCCTTAAAGTAAGACCTTTTGGTTAAGTGACTTGAACTGTAATGGGAGCTCGTCAGTAAATTTTTGGCTCATTGGACGTCTCTTTCTGTAAGTTATATCTCAGCTAATCACACAACTAAAGTAAACATTGTAGTGGCTTCACTATTTATGAAATGGTTTTTCACTAAGAGCTGTAATAGAAGGGCCAACATTTTTGTGATTGTAATTTTGCATTGGCTCAAGATTTTAGCTCAATAAGAAAAACATGAGTGAAATAAAACACCTAGTTCAACCATATCACCGAGTGTACTACCATCTGTATATCTTTCTGAATATGCACCAAGCATTTCATAGACTTCTTAAGACCTGATAACATCAATAAAGCCAGGCTTCAATGCAGAGTACACCATTTTCGCACAAGTTCAAATATGAAATAGATTCCATCCAACTACTCCTAAACTTTAATATCAAAACAACAAATGACACTCAAATAATTTAACTCACCAAAATAGACAAACAGACGAATAATTTTGAGGTTTAATATATATAAAGTTTGACTTCTATCTTTGTAGTCATGCCAGAATACAAACTAGGGTACCAACCATTCGGCTCATTACCATGTTCTTTGGGATGAGGCTGATGCAGCCTAACCAACAACTTAATACTTATGAAATGACATTATAAATAGCATGATATGTGATATATCAGGTACATTAATATTTATGTAATGACATTATATAGTATACCTTTTTCACTACATATAATTTTGTGTAGAAGTAGATCTAGTGAAACCAATAGTTTGTGAAGTCTCTGAGCATATAAAAGAATTTCAAGTAAAACTTAGAACAAGAAATTATACTACTGAAGAAAACTTTAGTGAAACTGGAATGTTTAGAAGCACCTTCAAGTCTCTTTTCAACTCTTTGGAGACAACAAATCATGATGTCTTTTTTATCAGTATCGACGGAGTGTTCCTAAAAGTTCTCGCAACACTTTTCAGAAAGCATCATGTCTATCATCTCTAGATGGTGAATCCCACAGTTTGAATGGAGTCATGGAAGATATCATCAGTTGGCGGATGCCAAGTGGGCCGTACTCTTGATGCATATCATTGCCAGATTGTATAAGATCACAACTAAAGAATGGTGTATCCACGCTTGGGAAACGAGGAGGCTCATAGAATTATGCTCATGAGTCCTTATGTTCATCTGTTTCAGTGAGATCTTTATCCTTGGTGGGAGGACATAAGGAATTACTTGATGGTGCCATGACAAAATCATTGGCAGGAACTAGTTTACGCGATCCCATTGCTTCATTGGAGTTATTATTCTCACATGGAGAGCAATCATATTCCGTGGGATACATAAAGCCTTCATGCGCACTTGGTAGATTAGATTCTTGCTCTGCGTTCTCTAGTGAGCTGCAGTAGTACTGATTTGGACTGTCACCAGCAGGAAGTTGTGAAAAATTATCGAGAGATTGAGTGATTGAAGTACCAAGCATATAACAAGATTGTGGAACAAAACTTCAATTTTCAGACATCTAAACAAGATTGGTACCCACATTTTCAGAGTGAAAACGTCCATCATTTGCAGTCTGAATTAGCTAACTCTATAGAAGTTTCTCATAGAAAGTGTAATGATTCAGAGTAGTTTGTGTAATTATCCAAGCACGAGTTTTCGTAATTTAACCGTACTTCAAGGATAATTCGTGTAATTCTCCTTCAGAAGAATTTCAATGAAATACCAATAAGTGAACATTACTTTCCTTGCACTTGATTTGCACAAAATATGCGTTTATTGTCTGGTTTGCACTAGATTTGCGTTTGTTATATTACTCTAGTGTTAAATATCTGATTCTGTAATTTTATTTGATTTGGTGTTGATGTTTTTTCAGGTATACACATCTCTGGAGCCAAACTATCAACCGAGAGTAACATTTTACTCCTTTGTTCAAGAACGTCACCACACTAGGTTGTTTGCCAACAACCACAACAACAAACATGTCGTTGATAGAAATGGAAATACTAGAAGAGCTGCCTTATGTCTACTCAAAGAGGGGAGGATTGGGTCCAGCCAATTTAAGATAAATATTACTCATTTTATGTGGAAATAACAAGAGAGAAAGAAAATAGAAAGGAAAATATAACAAACCTGTTGGATTTCCATTGGGACAATGCCATACAGGAAGTTAAAAGGTCCTCTTCCCTTATTGTTGTAGGGTTCGGCGCGTATTGTTTTAAGTGCCAACCACATTGAGCCAACTCCATGATAAACATCTCACAAGTTGTTGCAAAAACCATCGGTGTATTCGTGTTGATCATCTAATATAAACTGTAAAAGAAACTGTAAAGAACAAGAGAATATACTATTGTTAAAGTGAATTTAACAAAATTAAAATATGTTAATTAGTACATATATTGGATCTTCGGAACAGTAATCAAATAATATGATTCAAGCTTTGCAGTTACTATCATTGATGGATTAAGGAATTCCATCTGGGTCGTCATTTAGAGTGGAGGAAAAAGTTTTCTTGATAAGAACTTTTCTTCTTACGATCGCAATCCACGACTAGATGGAAATGAAAACCATAAATCCTTTGATGGCTCATTCCAATCGCAAAATGACCATTCTGAGGATTTCCTTGCATTGTACTATGGTGTTTCTTGTTCTTGTAAAAATGAAGGTTTATTAAAGTTGATATGCACTAGTGTCTTTAAAATCTTATTGTCTTAATTGACATGTTTTCGAAAAAGAATGCCTCTATTGTTAGTAATACAGATGCTCTTCAGAGCCTAATCAATAACTTAGCTGCACATTAACCCTGTTACATATGGTCTTTCAAATCACTTTTGTGAAATGGCTGCAAATTATCACACAACACGCATCAGTTCCTAGACTACATCAAATATGTAGTGCAAGTTTTTCCCATAGATACATTCGGTGCAAAATCTTCAGTGCACGGTGTACCTATTTTAATCTAGCGTACTAAATTTCAAACAAGTTTATATAATTGTGATAGATGCTTGAGCGGGTAAGTGTACTTAAACATGTAAGTTTCTGATGGAGACCTCTATTAAAAAATTTCAAATTCATTTTTCTGTTACTATTTTGCTTCTTTTTTTATTCTTCTCAAAATGGAAAAATAAATGATAAATTTAATGTAGATTTACAACTATATATTATAGGGTCAGATCGGGTCAAGTCTGAATCCCGTACAAGTAGATCCCATGTTCAAGTTACAAAGTTGTTGGTGCCACCTGAATACTCAATTGAGATCGAGTCTTGACCTCTACTAGGTATCATGTATCTTTGTAATTTTATCTATGCTCCTGCTAAAGGCATGTCACAACTCACACGAGAGGTTTCTTATCCAAAATCAATTATTTCCCCTTTTTTCTCATTTTTCTGCCTAAAAAACATCAAATCTAATATGTTTCTATGTGAACATTTCAGATCTAAAAAGTTCAATCTATTAATTTTATTTTATTTTATTTTTCATTATTTCTTTTCTCATAGAGCTAAGACATGAGATTTGTAATATGTTACCTAAGATATCTGTACACATGATTCATAAATCTAAGACTCCCTGATTCGTGTTTAGTAAAACCATATCTTCTAGAGAGAGAGAGAGAGAGAGAGAGATACGACTGATGAAGAACAAAGATAAAGAGAAAAATGGTGTTACCACTAATAAGTGACTCGAGTTGTGGAAGCTTGATGGATGCCGAAATAGGTGCATGTTTGAAGGTGCCCAATGATGGTGGTCAATGGTTAAAGGAGACAAAGCGCATGCTGGAGATAAAGAGCGAAAAGATCTGATTGAGAGAGAAAGAGAGACTGAAACGACGAGTGTGTTTATCAAGTAAGTGTGAGAGAAAAGTAAAATGAGACTGAAATAGAAAAATCTTACGGCTTTTATAGTACTTATAATTAGGGCTGTTGGACGGTTCATGAGCGGGTGGAAAAAGAGTTGAACCCGGTTTGAGCTCTCTCTTAACCCTCGTGTTTAGATAAATTATGCATATTGAATCTAGTGGTGTATCTCGAAATTTAATGTGGGTAATCTAATGAATAATTTTATGTTTTTTGAGAAACAAAATCATATAAAATAGCGGATGCGCAAAATAGTTATATAGTTATTCTATTCTTGACTTTTTTTTTTCGAAAGGGGGATAATCATATATCAAAGGCACAAAGCCAACAAACTGTTTAACATCAAAATCAGATGAACACTAGCAGAGAAATAAAAAACAGAGAAATAGAGACTTAGGACTTAGCAACACAAAAGCAAGCAAAACAGACACCAATCACAAACCATCCGCAACCCAGAAAAAATAAGCATCAGCCGTTCGCGCCATTTGTGTGCCTCGTCATTCGCCTCTCGATTAACCCACTGGAAAACAAAGTTCTTTTCAGCAGCATATAACCGTTGAATGTCCCTAATAATGTTCTCATGATCGGCCTCACACCCACTTGGAACAAGAATATCATGAATCACTACCAGCAATCGCCTTCGAACACTACCGACGTCCATCCAATACGAATCGTGATCTCCATAGCAAACAAGGCCGCTAACGCCTCAACATTCACAGCCCCACATTCCCCTCCACACACTTTGAATCTAGATCTTCAATTATAATCGATTGCGATATATTAACAAAATAAAAGTTGAATAATATAATTCTAAAGTATAAGTAGATATTCAATATAAATACCGAATAACTTTTAACATTTAAACACACACACACACACTCTCTCTCTCTCTCTCTCTCTCTCTCTCTCTCTCTCTCTCTCTCTCTCACACACACACACACACACACACACACTTATATATATATATATGTGTGTGTGTGTGTGAATGAAGAGTCTAATGAATCATCTGTAATTATATAAGTTCGCATGAAACAACTTATAAAGAAGTATCCGCTAGATAATGTTTAAAGCATCAAACCCCCTATACTATACTCCTTGTACTTTGCCCCCTATTCTTTTTGTTTTGCGACTTGCGCCCTGTACTACAAATAAATAAGCACTATGCCCACTCATCTATTGATTGAAAATTGTTTTTTGTCCTTTGATCGAAATTTGAAACGTAAACATGGGGATTCATCACGATTTAACCTCAAATTCAATAAAATGCCCTCTTTTCACTTCAATGTTTTGTAATATTTTCTTAATTTTCAAATCCTAAATTTTGATAATTAAGACTAGGGTTTGAAAATCAAGAAGATGTACAATAATTTGAAGGAAAAAGAGGTCATTTGCTCGATATTTAGGTTAAATCATGACAAACCTCCAAATTCACGTTTTAAATTTTGGCAAAAATTCACCAGAAATTTGATCAGGGTGCAAAAAGTCTTATTTATCCATAGTAAATGAGGCAAGCTACAACCAAAAAAAAAAAAAGATAGACGAGAAAGTGCAACAAGGGATATAGTATAGGTGTTTGATGCTTTTATCCCTTAATATAAAAAATCAAATTATAAATAATAATTAATAGGGGCAAAAGCATCAAACTCCATGTACTTTACCCCATGTTGCATTTTGCTCCCTAATCTTTTCTTTTGACAACTTGCCCCCTGTACAATGGATAAATAAGTACTTTGCCCCCTGAGTCGTTGATCAACTATTCAATTTGGACACGTGTCAGCATTTTTTGCCGTTAGATTTTTCTTCAAGGGGCAAAAGCTTATTTTTCAATAGTATAAGGGTACGTTGCCAAAAAATAGAATTGGAAGCAAAGTGCAATCGAGGGGCATAGTATATGTGGTTTGACGCTTTTGTCACTAAAAGTGGTCAAATATGACCCGGAAAGAAAAATCAAATAAATGGTATAAATGAAAAAAAGGCTACATGATAATTCTCATAATAATTACAAAATCATAGAACAAAAAATCTTAAGAAATGATTTTATATTAATTGTAAATTTCATACATTATATTTGTAACGCCCTTAATTTTGGAAGAAAATAAAATTATTTTTGAACTTTCATTTTAGTCCTTGTACTTTTTGAAAATATGATTTTTGACCCTAAAAGTTTTGAAGAAGTTACAATTTCGTCCAAAATTATATCAAATCAGCCCCAAACATTTTGTAGACACTCTATATTTGTTCCAAAGTGATTATATTATGTTCTAAGTAGCATAATTACCATAAATTTAATTTTTAAATGAACGTATCGCTTTTATTTGATCAGTTATAAAATAAATAAAGGTCAAAGTTTTTCATCATACAGTTCTCTTCATCTTAGAAACGTTGATTTCAATTCTCTTTTGCCTTGAAAGTTTTTGAAGTTATCAAGCATGCGGTAAAAGTTTGATTTAAACCTAAATTATCTCAAGTTTTTACATGAAGTGATACATACATAAAGTAAATAATGTTGGAATTTATATTTGATTATGATATTGAAAATTACGGCTAAAATATAACCAATACAGTTGTATTTATAAAAGCTATCTGATTTAAGATAAATTAAAGTGGGACAAAAATGGGTACACATAATTACTTCATGTCCCCAATTCTTGTCCATATAATGTTCAACATCTTCAACAGTTTTTCCTCACTTCTCCTCTCCGAATTTGTTCTAACTTCCTTCGGAAAAGTTTTTTTCTCTTGATGTTTCCATTACAAAAAAAAAAAAAAAAGTGTTTCATCCCTTCAAGCCTTCTTCATATTCCTTATAAATCCTCAAAATTGAAATCTATCAAAATTGCTAGTTTTGGTGCAGAAAATTTGGAAATCCGAAACCCTCATCAAAACTTCGAATTTGTCCCTGAAATTTTAACCACATACTGATAATGGTGTAAGATAACTTTTGTCTTCAGAAACCTTCTTCAAACCGAGGTGATATGATAGGTCGAATATTGAGAAACGCAAGACATTGTCCCAAAAGTCTGGAAATAGCTTCTAGCTTTCATTATTTATTTAAAATACTAAACCTTATATTTTTGACCTGATTTTCAAGTTATATACTCCCATGATGTTTATGATTCGAATCCTTAACCGATTTTAGATCATTATATCGTTTGAAAGTTCGTGCAAATGTAAATCTGAGATTGCTACAGTTTTCAGCCTAAGATTTGCATAAACCTTTTGTTTAACCAATTAATGTTGCAAAATTTATCCAAATCATGAAATCGATCAGTAGTATGGACTCATTACATACTAATAATGATGTTGGAACAGTTGATTATAGTTTAGAATCGTGTTTAATATTTTTCATGGATCTTGCAACATTTAGATAACATATGTAGTGTGTTTTCATAATTAATCTTTCAATTACTTTAACCTTAAGTGAGTTATTGTGTTTATATTGTGATCTAACTATCTAATCTAGTTTGTTAGCAGTACATGAATATTGTGAAAATGTTTATTTAATTAGATCTACATATGTACAACTTATTTTAATTGTTATTAGAGATATATGCAATATTATGTAATTTTATACTAAATTACTAATAACTATAAGAAATATAGTTTCTACCAAAGTTACATATGTGATATGATTTCGTTCAAGGTATTAATGAAGTTTTTGTTTATTTTATGATCATGGTGAACTTTTAGATTGAGATTATTATATAATAAGTAATTTACAAGAATTTGTTTAGAAATATAGTTTTAAAAAGTTTAAATGTGCATTAAAAACATCTATGTTTATTAAAATCAAATATATTGTTAATAGATAAGAAATGGAGACTTCAATAATAATTAAGCAGCTGTTTCAACTTGTCACATGATCATTTCATTATTTATATTTTTACGTCATAGTTAAAGTTAAAATTGGTAAAAGTGGTATTTATCCAAAATTAATAATAATTAGACATTTAATTGAACTTCTTTAAATATAATAAATATTGAAAATATATTTTTATTGTTGTAAATTATGAGCAATCAACTAATCTATATCTTTTTGATTTATTTAAGGTTCGACAATTATCGACGTTAATCAAGAATTTCCTGTACGCGGTAAAAGGTGAGGTTTGATTTCTGATTTGTTCAAGCCCCGTTTGGCACTCGGACCTGAAAAACTTGGACGGAATAGTCGTGGCTTTTTTTGTTTTGAATCACGAGCAACGTTTGACCGTCATTTTATTGATTTTACGTTCATATTTGTTAACTTGTTACATAACACATTTTTCTTACCATTGTTAATAAACCTATAATTTAAATCACACAAATTTTCATAATCATAAATATCATGATGTCATTGTCACCTTATCAATTCTTGAATTGTGCAACGAGCAACGAATTATGTTTGGCATATGTAGCTGAAAATGAGCAACGGCTATTATCCGATTTACTAGCTCATCTGATACTTCTGTTTCACCCATTGGAATGCCTTTGGGAAGTTGGGCCCATGATTGAGACAATTTACCGTTGGGCAGCAAAGGACTGTCGGTTTAAGTAATTATGGTTAATACCCATTTTGTCTGAGCGCCGCTTGCAGTCAGGGGTTGGCTGTAACCTGCGTGTTAGATTAACATGTAATCGAGCATGTCTTCTGTTTTGTTGCGAGGTCGCTCCTCGTAGGGAGGTATACGGTTGAACTTTGAGAGTTATGGTTAGATCTGTTATAAGTAATTGCACAAGTTCATATTCTCGTTCTTCTGAATATTCCAGTATTATCGTTCAAACAGATAATTTCAGTTCAATGATGCAGATGTAATAATTATGTTTGTTTTTCTGATTTACTGTTTGATTATTTTCATGTTCTAAGAATCTCACTACGTCATTAAAGACTTACTCCTCTTTTCTCCTATCTATCACTTTCTCATAATAAGATCGGTATAACAGCACGGATGGAACGAACGATTGTCAAGTCAGCATTTCAGAAACTTTGCAAAATTGTTAAGTGTTTGATTGTATATACGTCATTTTGAAATTGTAAAATTTATTTGTATGCCAAAGACTTCCGTTGTATTTAAAGTAAAATTACTTTATAATGCTAAGTTACGGGGCAGATTCTACATTTTGAATGTTTTTAATTATGCTAAATTAGTTTTCAATAGGAGGGTTTATCGAAATTTATGGTGTTAGGCGTGTTATTATTCTCGGATTCGTACAACATAGGTATGCTCGACACAACCTTGAACTTTTCAAAGAGATGACAAATGATACAACGAAGCCCAATCATGTAAGTGTAACTTTTCTTGAGGCTCTTTGTGCTTGTGGCCATGCAGGAACAGACGAGGGGTCAGCATGGATAGTTCGAAGAAATGGAGTTTGTGTAAAGCCCACAATTGCTCATTTTGGTGTCATGGTAGATATCTTGGTCCATGTTGATGGTCTTGGAGAAGCTTACGGTTTCATAATTAACATTCCTATTTAGGTTCGCTAAATGCATGCGATATTCATGATGTTAATGATTATTTTGGGTTTGATAGAATTAGGCAGAGGCTAATTGAACTGGAACCCAAGAACGAGAAGCAAAAACTTTGTGATGCTTTTAATCAATTATGCTGAAATTGGACTCAGTTTAATGTAATAAAGCATGGTCTTCAGTCTAATGTTATGTGCATAATACCTTGATTCATTTGTACGGATTGTTTAATAAAATTGTTGATTCGCGTAAGGTACTTAACTAATGAAGTGCCAACAAGAACTGTTGTTTCGTGGAACTTGGTTATTTCTGCTTGTGTTGAAAGTTTGGGTTTTTCTGAATCAATTGAATTTTTCTTTAGGATGAGGGAGTTTGCGTTCGAGACAGATGAGGCTACGTACCATGGTGATTGTGCTTCTTGTACCGAAATTATGGATGGGTAACTTGAGTATGGGAAAATGGATTCATTCTCGGTATGGTGTTTTTAATTATGCAAAATTAGTTTTTAATAGGATGGTTTATCGAAATTTATGGTGTTGGCGTGTTATTATTCTCGAATTCGCACAACATAGGTAATTGCTTGACACAACCTTGAACTTTTCAAAGAGATGACAAATAATACAATGAAGCCCAATCATGTAAGTGTAACTTTTCTTTAGGCTCTTTGTGCTTGTGGCCATGCAGGAACAGTCAATGGCCAGCATCGATAGTTCGGAGAAATGGAGTTTGTGTAAAGCCTACAATTCCTCATTTCGGTGTTATGGTAGATTATTTTGGGCCATTTTGATGGTCTTGAAAAAGCTTATGGTTTCATAATTAACATTCCTAGTATGATTTGCTAAATGCAGGCAACATTCATGATGTCAATGATTATTTTGGGTTTGGTGAGAATTAGGCAGAGGCTAACTGAACTGGAACCCAAGAGGAGCAAAAACTTTGTAACGCTTTTAATCAATTACGTTGAAGTTGGACTCTGCGATACATCGGAGCACATGAGAAGCGTAATGGGAGACATAATTTGAGGAAATCTTTATTTCCATTTTTTATATATTGAGATTTGGTGGAGAATTGTTTCCTCCTTTTGAGATTCAGATGAAATATAGTTTTCATCTTTTGAGATTTCTTGGAATACAATTTCCATCTTTTGAGATTTCATGAAATATAGTTTCCATCTTTTTAAATTTCATGAATTATATATTTTCATCCATAGAATATCGAGTTTTATGGAATACTTATTTTCTCAAATTGTACACATTTAATTATTTAATTAGACACAAAATAAATGCGTCTACAAATTGCCCCTCGAGACTTGTTCACAAAAGTGTTGAAACGCGACATTGGGTGAATAAGTATCGATCATCTTCCTTTTCCTAATTGTTTTGGCAACTTACAGCAAAATAAAAGGATATTTTTGGATTTTCTTCTAAGGGGTTTTCCGTTTTCCTACCTCATTTTCACAACATGTTGAATTTTTTTTATTATTAGCTCAATAAATATTTGTTTTTACTATTAGCGCAAACAAATTTTGGTTTCAACTAAACGAAAACCACCGATTTAGGTGGTGTTTGCAAACTCTTAAAAAAAGCTATAATCAGCTTTTTATCTTAAATAATCACTTTTAGGGTGTTTGGTTAACAAGCTAAAATCACACAAGCACTTTTTTTAAGCTAAAAATGCCCACAATCTAAAAGCTGCTATTTCCCTGCTTTTAGCTTGTGGTGGTTATTTTCAATAAATATAATTATTATTTACCAAGTTTTTAGGAGCTTTTAGATTTTTTTTCAAACACCCTCCACTTATGGTGAGCTTTTAGATTATTTTGCAAACACCCTCAACTTATGGCTTAAGCACAATTTTACAGCTTTAACTTAAATTATGAGCTTGTGCTTTTGAAAAAGAGTTTGCAAACACCACCTTAATACTCAAAAGAAAGCCGCAAAGTTAGAGTAAATCTTTATGAAAAGTATTGTTTGGTAACGTCAATGAATGTGGCACCGTCCTCATAAAATAAGCTGCAAAATATATGAAAGCTGCGAGGAAGATATTTTAAAATGCCACGTGTGGGGCGGAGAGTTCACGTCGCTTAAACTGGAATTCACTGCGACGTGCAAACGGAAACAACAAATGGATGTCACGTGTGGGGTCCACTTCTCTTCTCAGATCTCACTTTCCTCAGTTCCCGCAGTCACGCTGGCCCCTATCATATATATTAAATTATTAATGTACTGTCTTTTAACATGCATGTTCCAAAGTCTAAATATATGGTTTTTTCTCTTCCATTTTTTTTTGGTTTCCTACGTGTAAATTTAAGGGGGCGTTTATATTTCTACTTTAAGTGGGAAGGAGAATTTTCAGTTACAATAATACTACGTAAGTTTCATTAAAAAAAAAAAGTCTTAAAATGGAAAGATCATTTTATGCAACTGTTACATTGTTGACGTAGTGTAATTAACGATTCTGATTAAAATTTTCTTATAAATTATAGAAAATAACTTTCTCATAATCTCATTCTAACCATATTTACATCAATAATCGACTTATCACGCTACCTCATCGTAACGGCTACACGAAATAATTTCTCAATTAAGGAAAAATTTGTAAAACTTGGTCTTGACTGTAACCGCATCCCCGTTGAACAACTTCTGGACTATCTTCATATATATGAGAAATTCTGATCAAATTAGATGACCCCTTACTTAGTTTACTAGGGTAACTATTAGATCATGCATCCGGAATTTTTTTTTCCAGACATTTCGTATATATTCTATATAATATACCCATGCACGTACGTAACAAGTGTAATACACTAATTAAACCCTTTTTTATTATTAATTTATCAAGTTCACTTCATAATTTCATTTGTACGAGTCTAGACTCTAGAGCAGAAAAATAATGAAATACCATTTTTAGTATTGCAATAACTTCTAATGTGTGAATATTGCGTCTGGTGCACTAGTTTTTAGTGCAACATACTTACCAATATAAGACATGTGTTTAGTTGTGAGGCGATTAACGCTATACTAACTTGTTCTTGCTATGCATTAATTTGTCTGAAGGAGATTGAAAATTTTGTTATACTACGTCAATCAGTACTTCCTCTGTACCTCAAGTCCTAGTATTCTAACAAATACTTTTCGTTATCCGGTCAAATAGCTCCCAATTTGGTTAACTTATCAGATCAATGGCTAAATTAAAATTAACGCGAATTATCAAAAAGAAGAAAGGGTTGTATCAAAACGCAATTCAATAACACGGGGTAGAAATTAAATGTGAACATCAACATACAACACATTTACAATTTAAATACGCTCTTTTCCGACTTTATTTGTATTGCTTCACGAAGCATACTTCATGAAAAATTGAACAATAGCAGTGATTCTCACAAGATGTGGAAGTTTGTAAGCGATCCTAACATCTTCATCGGAGTAAAGTCTCCTTATACAGGCCATTAGCCTCGTATACATGTCGATCCTCATTCCTCAAATGTCATAGTCGACATGTCATTGATAGATTATCGGAGAGACGATTACTTGTGTGTGGTTCTTACTGTAGGGCCTGATTGGCCAAAGCTAATTAATATGTTTGACGTGCCACTTTATTAAATCTTACTTTTATTGATAAAACCACATGCTTTCTTAACCATGACCCTAGCTTACTGGAGAATTGTCTATATTCTCAGGTTCTGTCAGTGTGCAAGACAGTAAAACTTCTTTGATGTGCTAGGTGACAAGGACATTGTCGTAGTACAGGCCTCGTAAACCCACACAACTCTTGGTACTGCTATTGTTAAAGTTTGTTCTGCCCTCATACAACGACTCAAGGGTCGTAAGATATATGTAACTATCATCGAAGTTTCATTGACACAAAATTCAAAACAAAGATTGTAACTTGTTGTGTAAAATTTAGTTGATTGTTTGTCGTCGTAGTAATTCTTTCTTACTATTTAAAAGAAGGCACCATTTTAGAAAATATTCTTCATCAATTCGAAAAATTGGAAAAGGAAGACAAAGACACTAACAATATTTCAGGTTTATGTTTTAATTAACATTATTGACTAGTGAAATTATTTTATACAGTAAGATTATTTCATTTATAATGAAATGTGAAATGGATGAACTTGTTATATGGCAAATTAGCATATCCTATCCTTCTCAAAAATTCAGTAATATCCTTCATCGAGTCATGAACTGCAGGTACACCTTATATAAATAACTATTTAATTTCAAGTCGTGCAAATATCATTGTCAACATTACCGAACATTTGCTATTTGTTTATATTTACAAATTAAAGAATGCATAAAGTTACGTAGCCCCAGAAGAAACGTTCACGCTCGTTATTAAAATTTGGAATTCAGCGCATTTATGGGTGTTGTTTATCTAATCAAATTTATATATTTTGTACATTTATGGGTGTTGTTTATCTAATCAAATTTATATAATTTGTAGTTGGAATTGTGCTATTAAAAAATTTATGAAGTAAACGTATGATATAATTGTAAAAGTTTGAATACATAATCATCATATATACTACAAGAAAGTCATAGGCATAACCCAAATGACAATTTCCCGGCATTGGCTTCACTTTGTATTGTTTGCGTAAATCATAAACGTGATTATTCGAGTTCTTTAACTCAAGGGTAGCATCACTATTAAGAGAATTAGAATTTAACCAACTAAATCAATTTTTTGAGAAAAAAATATACTCAGTAAACAAACTTATTAACTATTTTTAACATACACTTGAATGCGATTTCACGTACGAGGTAACATAATGTTATAGATTTATGTAATTCTCTAATAAAATGGTAATAGAAAAGAAATTGACATAATATTTATTATACACGTCGATCTGATTATATCTATCATTTATTGGTCTTAAAATCTTTTTCCTTTTAGTCAATCCTTTCCCCAACTTCAATTCTTGCCTAATTTCTTTGAAACAAGTTTATATACATTTATATATATATATATATATATATATATATATATATATATATATATGTGTGTGTGTGTGTATATATAAATAAATGTATATGTATATAACAAGTTCGGAAAATATAATTTAGTGGCGTCAATTATTTTGTTAACTTTATTTCTTAACTTTTTCTATGTGATTTCAGAAAATGAACTAAACAAAGTGTTAGAATTATAGAGAAAGTTGATGCGTATTAGGAAGTTTTAGGCACAATATAATGATGCCAATAGCCAAATATTCAACTAATTAGTTAGAGGTGGTAGCATACTTTGACTTTTTCATGAAAATGAGCGTTCAAATTACTCAAAGATCCACCAAATTGCCTTTAAGTACCTTTCATTCTATTGACCAACTTTGATTTCTAAGGACGATAATATCCCTTGTTTTTGACAAATTACGAAGACGCGTCATTAATCATCTTTTATCTTAGTCGGGGTTAGGACGCAAACTCGATTAATTCCTTAAGTGTGTCATATATATATATATATATGTATGTATACATACGTATATTGTCTAAAAGCTATGATGCACGGATACGGATACGGGGATACGGGTACGGTACGGTACGGATACGGGGACACGGATTTTTTAAAAATATAGGATACGGGTACGCCGAGGATACGGCTTTACATATTTGTATTAATATTTATATTATATACAAAATCTAACTTATAATATACAATAATACAAGTATAAATCATGAGATTATATTAATATTATTTCAAGCAAATAACTTCGACAATCATTTAAAATTGAATCTCCTAGCTAAATCTTACTATAAACTACCATAGCAAACAACCAAACACATTATGATTTTAAGTCCATAACAAAGGGCTGCTTTGTTCTCCATTTACATCAATTTCTAATTTTGGATTTTTCAAAATAGACTATAAATTATAGATTGAACTGTAAAGCTACGAAAATATAACAAAGTTTGAGCGTCAAGATGATGAAAGAACAAGAGTACAATAACTTTAAAGATATTCCTAGCAATTGAGTATTGTTGGTTTCAGTTGCCATTCTTAAGAGGAAGTCAAAAACGAAAAGAAATTTCATGCTTACGCAATATGCCTATTCCTTTTTTCTTCAATTTTTGTTCCTTTTTTATTATTTACAATATATTTGAAGTTTTGAAAATTTTCTTCTAACTCATAAAAATCACGTCCCAAAAGGTGCCGGATACGTCCTCCTAAAGTATCCGATACGTATCCGATATTTTTTATTTATTTTAAATAATTAGATACGCCACGTGGTGTATCCGATACGTATTCGATGAGTGTCGGTGGAGTATCCGAGTATCGAAATATCCGATACGTGCACGGGGCGATTTTTTGGAATATCCGTGCATCATAGTTTAAAAGATAATATGCAAATTGTCTAGTTATGTTTTCCTTCCTATACCATATACCATATGCATTTACTGTTAATTTTATAAGTATACCACTCTGTTCCTTTTAACAATTAGAATTTCGTTCTATAATTAGATGATGGCCTGATGGGTCATGGGTTGGGCGAAATTAATTAGTAGAACGATATTTCGAGTCACATAAATTTACATTTATAAGTGGGAAAAAAATCATTTTTCATACCGTAACTTGGCACCATTTTCATTTTCATATCTTAACTTGGCAGTCCTCAATTTACATACCATAAGTTGGACACAATTTTCACATTTGGTACTCCGACACCGGAAAATACACGCTGGCGCCCCGTCACCCCAAATTTGAGGATTTTGACTAATTTTGACCCATGTAGGCACTCCACGTCGGATATGGAAAAAATCATTTTTCATACCGTAACTTGGCACCATTTTCACATTCATACTTAACTTCGCACTCATCAATTTACATACCATAAGTTGGACACAATTTTCACATTTGGTACTCCGGCACCGAAAAAATACACGTTTGCGCCCCGTCACCCCAAATTTGGGGATTTTGACTAATTTTGACCCACGTAGGTACTCCACGTCGGATATTGTCCACGTTGCATCCAGCGTGGAAAAACATTAAAAAATCCCATAAAAAAATCTAAAAAAAAACAAAAAATCAAAATAGTTGCTGCCTTAAGTTGAAAAACGTTTTTTAGTTGCAAAAACAAGTATACGTTCAGGCAAAGAAAAAAGTTCATCTTTTTAATAATAAAAAGAAAAACTTCATCTCTCGACTCTCTTTCACTCAAGGGGCGATGCCCTGTGTCCAAAAAGTAAGTTCTAAACTTTTCAGACTATTTTTGTTCTTGATTCCAAAACCCTAACTGTTTAATTTCTCGTTTATTCATATTCCACCGAGTTCGAAGCACGTAAGAAACTTTGATTGTTCCCGTAATTCGATTTTGGAGTAATGTATAAGATTTGGAGAAAAATCAATTTTGGTATCCTATTTTGGCACAATTTTATGGTACCCTAATTTGGCATAGTGGTTTCATTTATTAAATTGTGTAGTAATTTGTGAATTTTTAGTGCATTTGAGATTTGTTTTTGGGATTTTTTTTTAATGCATTTTTCACGCTGTATGCAACGTGGACAATATCCAACGTGGAGTGCCTACGTGGGTCAAAATTAGTCAAAATCTTCAAATTTGGGGTGACGGGGCGCCAGTTTGTATTTTTTCTGTGTCGGAGTACCAAATGTGAAAATTGTGTCCAACTTATGGTATGTAAATTGATGAGTGCCAAGTTAAGGTATGAAAGTGAAAATGGTGCCAAGTTAAGGTATGAAAAATGATTTTTTCCCTATCCGACGTGGAGTGGCTACGTGGGTCAAAATTAGTCAAAATCCCCAAATTTAGAGTGACGGGGCGCCAACATGTATTTTCTGGTGCCGGAGTACCAAATGTGAAAATTGTGTCCAACTTATGGTATGTAAATTGATGACTGCCAAGTTAAGGTATGAACATGAAAATGGTGCCAAGTTACGGTATGAAAAATGATTTTTTCTCTTTATAAGTGCTTCTCAGTTATGTATTATGGCAACAACTATAAAACGATATCGTATTTTTTTCCAAAAACTAAGAAATAAAAATAAAATGATAACGTATTATTTCCAAGAAATAAGAAATTAAATTAAATTGATATCGTATTAAGAATAAAATAGATCGCTTTCTTGTCATATGCACGTTTTAGTTAATTCCCTTGCATTAGAAAAACAAAAAGAAAGAGTTGTTACTAATTTTCCAGATTTATATAGAGTTAGAGGGTTAATCTTGGTAATAACTAATAGTGATTCTAAATCTGAAAAGGCAAAAGAATTTGTTGGTTATCACTATAAGTTTCAAGATTATTATTTTATTATCAATTATAAGATAGGGTTCTTCTTCGAATCACTTCCGTTTCAATAAAGTACATAATAGGAATTTGGAGAATGCAAAGTTCCACTGGCAAATTGAAAAGGAAGCTTTCTTACGTATTAAACAGTAATAGAGTAGGTACGGTGGCCTTTGGAAGCCGTCAATGGCGAGTTAGAATTTCAACTTGTCCTGAAGTAACTAAGATAAAAATATAATTTAATTGTCTTAAGAATATAACTCTATAACTTAAGAAAATACTAGTAAAATACTTGACCTTCGCATTCAAAAACAATTTAAATTATGGTCCATCATCAATAGAAAAATATTATGTTGAATATTTCTTTTTGTTATTTGTATTGATAATACAATCTTGAAATGCTCATAAAAGACAAATGAAATATAACTAATTAAAAAAGAAATAAAGGCAAAAGGACGGCATTAATTTATTTAGATTCAAACCGGTGAATGAGGAAACTAAATTTTTTATAAATTATGTTCAACCATAAAACCAGAGAAAGGATAAAGTGGTGTTTTCAATCATGTGTTGCAAATTTATTACTTAGAAAGAAGCTAGATATTGGGTTCTTACATTACGTTGCAATATAGTAAAAGTCAGAGGCTATAAAAAAATCTGGTGGGATTACGATTTTTACTTATAAATAAGTATTCATATTTTATAACAAAAAAGAATCACAAAATACAAAGTTTAAGGCAAAATAAGTATTTATATTGTACTAGTTAATATTTGACATTGTGAAGATTAGAGTTAGACAACAAGTTCAACACAAATTCATCAGCAACAAAAAAAGAGTTCAACACTTCACCTCCTCCAAAGTAAAGTCTTATTATTACCCAAAAAGGGCTGTGTTTGTGTTCATTCGATTTGACAATAAGATCTTATACTAACTGCATCACATCTCAATGATAAATGAAAATATCACGTACGTAGTGTCGCAGATGGGTGACATAACTTAGATACACACCCTTCCATTTATAGATTGCTTAAAAAGAGGGTTTTGTGCTTTTGTTCGATCTGGCTCCAAAAATGGTTTTCAAATAATTTAATGTACCTATCTATAATATAAATTGCTTATAATGTGTGCGGTATGTACATATTTGATCAAATTATCCAATATATATATATATATATATATATATATATATATATAGATAATTATATGTTGTCTACATTTAAGAACAAATTTAAAACATAAAGTTGGCACCATAAGTTGTACTATGCGTGACACAATAATGACTTGATTTTCATACAGTAAATATAGACATAGATTATAACATCGTCTTCAAAATTTACACAAGCACTACAAATATGACCATACTATTGTACACGTCTGTACTATATACAAACTTCAGCTGGTATTAATATTTTGCAATCTCGCTAACCAAATATTCAAGAAAATATATGTACAATTATTCCCACAATCCAATTACCATTTTGCAACATAACAAATTTTACATCACAATAAACGCCTCTCAACAACGAAAACCTACATTCATACCTCTTATTTATTACTCAATTTAAAAAACCAAGAATCAGAACGTGAGCCCCTTACGCTATCCAATCACAATGCATCCCATTTTTAAGTTACTAGTTACCATCAAATTAAACACTTAATTAATATTTGACCACCAAATTGCAATTAAAGAACCCCAAGGGCAATTTCGTCAAATCATAAAAACCCAGCACCCATTATATACTGCACCACTTCTCACACCACTCTGAATAATAAACCCCATAGCCCTCACTCCACGCGCCGGCGAGTGAAAAAATCTCCGGCGAATATTCACAAATTTATATAATTATATTATATACACACACACACATACAACGCGTAAAACCTCTCTCTATCTTCTGAATCGATCTCAAAATTTCAACACCGATCTGAATCGCACGAAGATGAGTTCGGAGCTAATATTCCGCGGCCATGAATCGCCGCCGGTGACCGACGCGTACTCACCAAAACCCCCAAAACCGTGGCTCGCCGTGACCCGCCCGATCCGGTACATGCTCCGCGAGCAGCGAATCATCTTCGTCTTCGTGGGCATTGCAATCGCCACTCTCTTCTTCTCTCTCACATCATCACCGTCATCGTCTGAGAAATTTCAGATCTCCGACGACTCGCACGTTCCGTCGGAGTTGACTCACCGGTCAATGTACCAGAACGGCCACCTGGCGACCGGATTCGGCATCAACTCCGTCGGCAAAATACCGCTAGGCCTGAAGCGGAAAGGACTGAGGATCGTGGTGACCGGCGGCGCCGGATTCGTCGGGAGTCACCTGGTGGATCGGTTGATCGGCAGGGGCGACAGCGTGATCGTGGTGGATAATTTCTTCACGGGGAGAAAAGAGAACGTGATGCACCATTTTGGAAACCCTAGGTTCGAGTTGATTCGACACGACGTCGTTGAGCCGCTGCTGCTGGAGGTGGATCAGATCTATCATCTGGCGTGCCCTGCTTCGCCGGTGCATTACAAGCACAATCCAGTCAAAACTATCATATCCTTTTTATTTTTGAAATTGAAATTGAAATTGGATCGGAACAGTTGATGTTGATTGTGTTTTTGTGGTGTTAATTAATTTTCCTTAATTGTTGTGATTTGTGATTACAAGACGAATGTGGTGGGGACATTGAACATGCTGGGGTTGGCGAAGAGAGTTGGTGCGCGGTTTTTGCTAACGAGCACCAGTGAGGTGTACGGTGATCCGTTACAGCACCCACAAGTTGAGACCTACTGGGGCAACGTCAATCCTATTGGTATGTATACTTTTTTCTCTTATTTATTTTCATTTTTGGTGTATTAAGTTAAAAAAAAAAGATTATATCTTGTTGTTTTACAATGCCGAGATCTGGTCGGCGGCGGCACATGTTACCGGGGTTTACCTGGTCGATGCTAACGTGAGCCTCACCGGGTAGTATAATTTATAAAGATAGATTTTTTAATATTTTTTTTGGGTCCTTAAAATATCTTCTAATTATGGGTCCACATCTAACAAAACTCACTCCCTTTTAGATTTCTTTTTCCACCGGCTGCTAATTTTCAAATTGTACCAAATTCGTGGGGGGTTAGGTAGGGTAGGGTAGGGTGGTGGTGGATGGTTTTGTGATTATTATGATGACTTAATTTTAAGCAACAACGCTAATGGGGGTGCAAGGGCAGATTGGTCTTTTTTTTGGGTCACAAAGATTTGTCATTTGAGATATTTGGGAACGTAATGTAAATCTGGACAGGTGACAACATTATTTGTTTGTCGTTACTGACAAAAGTTATGTGGGTTTTGGTTTGGGACAGGTGTTCGAAGCTGCTACGATGAGGGTAAAAGAACCGCCGAGACATTGACCATGGACTACCACAGAGGTGCTGGTGTTGAGGTAAAATGTTTATTAATTTCACTTTACCGTCATTTGAAGAAAAGAGTATTTATTGTTACGGTCCCCCTCATTAAGTTGGTGGTAAATTTTATGTAATGGTTTAAATGAGAATTTAATATTCATGGTTGTTGTTTATGTTTTGCATTGATTATGAGAATTAAATGTTGTTTTTTGAATTTGACCATGTTTTATGCTTGTAGTAGTGGGTAACAACTCATGGAGCTGATAATGTGTATTTTTTCGTGTAAAAAATTATTTTTAGTGACAATTTGTCTTTGAAAATTTGACAGGTCAGAATTGCTAGGATCTTCAACACATATGGACCTCGTATGTGTATTGACGATGGTCGTGTTGTTAGTAACTTTGTTGCACAGGTAAAATGTTTTTTAAACGAGTTCATGCTAATCTTTAACGTGAAAGTGCATCTTGTTTGATGCTGTGATTGTGAATTATTTGCAGGCTTTGAGGAAGGAGCCATTAACTGTTTATGGTGATGGAAAACAGACTAGAAGCTTCCAGTTTGTTTCTGATTTGGTAAGCAATTTCAAAAGCTCTTTTTTTCTAGATTTACTTCTTGAAGATATTTTGTTTGGTCGGTTTGTATGGACTTTTTTTTTTTAATTGTATTCTATAGTTTGGTCCAATCTGAATTTGAATGTAGTAGTATCGTATCATGTTTGTATAGGTGTTGTTGGACTATTAGTGGCCAGGTGTAACTGAGTTGTGCATCATTACGTAGAATATGAATAACGCTTGTGTTTTTGTAGTCTTCTTCCGTAATTCCAGGCAGCATATAGTGGCTGCAGGCCGATTCTGAGGGCTTATCTGGCCAGGAAAACAAGTCTAATTTCAGAATTAGCGACTTGTTTTGTCTTTTTTGTATTGTCTTTTACTTCGTGATGATGTGAACTTTCGTATACTTAATTTAATAAAGGCTGCATAAGAGATGGAACTAAATTAAGTAATATTGTAATTGAATTGGCCGGATAAATTCAAACTTATTCAACTCTGGACATTTAGTGTTGACATAACAATTAAAAAATTGGCGTTACTTTCTGTTTTTTAGGCCAGGACAATCACTATTGTTCAAACATGGGTTTTTAACGAATCTGTATTCTTATTACAGAATCGTTTCTTCTGTTTGTCATGTATCTAGTGAACAAATTTTATTGACAAACATAACATTTTTTAAATTGGGATAGGTGGAGGGGCTGATGCGGTTGATGGAAGGAGAGCACGTTGGACCTTTCAATCTCGGGAACCCAGGAGAATTCACCATGCTTGAACTTGCTCAGGTACATCGCCATTTAACTTCTTTTACAATGAAACATCCATCCTACTCTTTGTACACTTCTTCACCGCTTATTTCTGAAAATAAAATAAAAATGACGACGTACATAATACACAGTATAAGACAATTTATCTCCCTGTTCAATAATAAAAAAAAGGACACTTTATCTTGTTTATTTGATATCTCTTGAACTAACCTTTCATCATGCACAGGTTGTTCAAGAAACCATTGATCCAAATGCAAAGATAGAATTCAGGCCAAACACGGAGGATGATCCGCACAAGAGGAAACCTGACATCAACAAGGCAAAGGAGCTGCTGGGATGGGCGCCTAAGGTGGAACTTCGCAAAGGTCTTCCTATGATGGTCTCAGACTTCAGGCAACGAATCTTTGGCGACCACAAAGAAAATGTTGCTTCCTCAGCATAAAAGATATTATCAAACCCTGGTGAATTGTCATCGATCTCTACTGATGATGATGGTATTATAGGGAGGGCATGCATAGGAGCAAGTATGACCCAGCGCGGTTTTTGCTCTTAAATTAGTTCCTAGAGGAGGTTCTTTTGGTATACCATCTTGTTTATCTTAAAATTTTCTTGTTCTGTATCTTTAGTGCTGTTGTTTGAATCTTCTGTAGACCGGCTTTTCAGATGCATTATAAATTCCTATATATTTTTGTTAAACACATTAATTGATTCCCTTGCATTTTTGTAACCACTTTTAATATTCTTATCCACGAGTTAAGAGCTGCTGACAAACTTCGAACATGCCAACAAGTCCCAATTTTCTTGGGTCCTGCTCGTGGTTGAATGAATCAAATTAACTGATGATTGACTTTTTTTCTATTTTGGCAAATTATATCTAGAGTCTCCGAAAAATATGATCTGTAATAGTTTCATCTGAATAAAACCGTCAAATCTAAATAATAAGTGCTAATGGCGAACCACTGTTAGTCCAACATGCCAGCAATATATTTTGCAAGTAATCTGAATTTGAAAATATAGGTCTGACACTCCAAGTGAGATGGTATCTTGTGTTTCCTCAACCACAACATGCCCTAAATCCCGCGTATTACACTAGTTTGCCACATGGAGTTGACCTCAAGTGTTTATGATACAACGTAGCTAATCAGATTTAATGGATATAGATGCTTCCATCCCCATATAAAATTCGAGAATTTGTTCTCTCATGATTCTTGGCTTGAAAATTTTGTAGGGGCATTTCATTGTTTGATATTGAAATGGGTCTTGTTATTTTTCGTAACTCAGAGAATATGAGTCTCTGCAGCAAGCTTAAAAAACATTGGAAATGAGATGTCAGCCAGGCAGTGAAACGCAAATCATGAAAAACACACAAACATCTAGTACATTTCAGCTAAAGATAGTTCTGCTCGTGCTTCCTGAAATTGACAACAAATTCATACATTCCGTCAACACAAGAACCTTGAACTGGTGTGAATCAGCTACAAAATGATGAAAGCATTGTATTATCTATTCATTACACCCTGCCTAGGTTCACCCAAGCGTTCCACAGAGCAATAAACCTGCAATAAATGAAAAGTAAATTACATAGGTACCCAACGTGAGATGCATATGTGAAAATCCCAAAACAAATAATTCTAAACCGAACAACCAAAAGAGTGGTCTAACTAAAAGAAAAGTGAACAACCAAAACTGTGAATATTAGAGCTAATGAGCAGTTTACATCGTTCAATGACCTAAACACGACAAATAATGTAGCAAGCAATTGGTGAACAGAAGGATATAAGGTTGGAAGGATATAAGGTTGGAGCAGAAATAGCTGCCGGGGGCAACCATATCTAGCACCAGTCTACAGTTATCCATCAATAGTTCAATACTTCAACTCAAGTCATATTTCCGATCAAAATCTGTGAAACAGCTGCATTTCCCCTTTTTATGATTCTCTTGGCTAAGACCCTGAGTGGTTGCACCTTGATGATACCAGAATTGTCAGTGATAGGCAGGTTATGATTAGGGATGTATGATCTCACTTATCTTTTTCTTAAGTAAGGATACATGAAACACTGGGTGAATCAGACTGTCCTAGGGAAGTTGCAACTTGTATGCAACTTTACAAATCAGACTGCCCTAGGGAAGTTGCAACTTGTATGCAACTTTACCTATCTTCTCCAGAATAGTGTAAGGCCCATAATATTTGCATGATAACTTTAAGTTCTTCCTGATGGCAACAGAATGTTGTCTGAAAGACTGCAGCTTCAGGTAAACTTGATCTCCCACCTGCAACTCCCTTTGTGTCTTGCTTTTGTCTGCAAAAAACTTCATTCTCCCTTGAGCCTGAAGTAGATTCTCCCTGAGTGTTTGAGTCAGCTTGATTTTGTCCTGAATCCATTCTTTAGTTAATGGATGTTTGGATTCCAGGTAAGGTCCAATAGACATTTGAGTAGGTTGATAACTATAGAGGGCCTTAAAAGGTGTCATTTTGAGGCTAGTGTGGAAGTTTGTGTTGTACCAGTGCTCAGCCAAACTGAACACCTTCTCCAAGACTTTGGTTGTTGATGAACCATGCACCTTAAGTAGTTCTCAATGCATTGGTTTACTCTTTCAGTCTGCCCATCAGTTTGTGGATGGTAGGCAGTACTAAAGTGTAAATCAGTGCCTAACACCTTAAATAACTCCTTCCAAAATCCACTTGTAAAGACTTTATCCCTATCTGTCACAATGCTTATAGGGAGTCCATGTAATTTATAAACTTCATCCATAAAAAGTTTAGCAACAGATTCAACAGTGTAGGGGTGTGATAGAGCAAAGAAATGACTATATTTAATGAACCTATCTACCACAACTAAAATAACTTCCTTACCTTCAAATTTAGGAAGTCATTCAATAAAATCCATGGAGATATGGGTCCAAGCATGGTGAGGAACAACCCTTGGTTGTAATAACCCAGGGTAAGTGCACATTCTCTCCCTTAGTCATTTTGCAAATGTCACAAGCTTGTACCATCTTGAAGACTCCCTTCCTCATTCCAGGCCAAAAAATAATGACTTGGCCCTCTGGTATGAACCAAACATTCCTGAATGTCCTCCTAAGTTTGAATCATGGTGTTACAGCACTGTCTCCCTCAGGTCATTAGCATTGCCCACACATACTCTCCCCTTGTACCTCAAAACCCCACTTAACAATAGTCTTCTTGAGAGTTAGGATCTACAACTAGCTCAGTGATAATGTTTGAAAAAAAAATGATCACATTGGTAACTGTTCTGCAACTCCTGAATCCATTTTGGTTGAATAGTGCTGATAGCAGCAAACCCCCTTCCTCTATCCCTCTCCTAGACAAAGCATTAGCTGTTTTGTTGTCAGTCCCCTTCTTGTATTGGATCTCATAATCCAATCCCAACAGTTTGGAAACCCACTTGTGTTGAAAGGTGGTGGTGATTCTCTGTTCCAGCAGGTGCTTAAGACTTTGCTGGTCAGTTTTAATTATGAAATGGTGCCCTGGATGTAATGCTTCCACCTTGTAATAGCCATCATAATAGCAAAAAACTCCTTTTCATAAATTGACAATCCTTGATTCTTGATGCCCAATGATTTACTGAGATAAGTAATAGGTCTCCTCCCTTGCATTAGGACTGCGCCAATCCCTTTTGAGCTAGCATCAGCCTCAATGATGAAGGGTTGGCTAAAGTCAGGCAATGCAAGTACTGGAGACTTGGCCATAGCCTCTTTTAGTCTGTTGAAAGCAACTGTAGCTTCCTCTCACCATTTGAAGTTGTCTTTTCTTAGTAAACTGTCAGTGGTTTGCAAATTAGCCCATACCATTGCACAAACTTTCTGCAATACCTAGTTAATTTCAAAAACCCTCTAAGTTGCTTGACTGTGGTGGGTAGTGGCCAACTCAACATACACTCTACCTTTGCAGGATCAGTTGCAACTCCTTCCTTGATGAAAATGTGTCCAAGATATTCAATGTTTCTCCTTCCAAAACTGCATTTAGATAGCTTAGCATACAATTGATTCTCTTGAAGTAGGGCTAGTGTAGTATTGAGGTGATCCAGGTGAGCCTCTAAGTTGGGGCTGTAAATAAGAATATCATTGAAGAATACCAAGATGAATTTTCTAAGGTAGGGACCAAATATTTGATTCATAACAGACTGGAAAGTAGCCGGGGCATTGCATATCCCAAATGGCATCACTAGAAACTCAAAGTGCCCATGATGGGTACTAAATCCAGTCTTATGCACATCCTCCCCTCTAATCCTTATTTGGAAATACCCAGACCTTAGGTCAATCTTAGAGAAACAGGTAGCTCCAAGAAATTCATCTAGCAACTCATCAATGACTGTTACAGGGAACTCATGTTTGATAGTCAAACTGTTGACATACCTATAGTCAACACACATCATCCAACCTCCATCCTTTTTCTTGACTAACAACAATGGGGAAGCATAAGCACTTGTGCTGTTTTGAATGATTCCAGCTTCCATCATCTCCTTAACTAATTTTTCAGTTTCAGCCTTAAAAGCGTGAGAATACATGTAGGGAGCTTGGTGTTTAGGCATAGCTCTAACCTTAAAGTTGATCCGATGCTCTACATTCCTTTGAGGAGGTAGCTCTGTAGGTTCCTGGAATAAGTCACCATACTTATCCACAATTTCCTTGACTGGAGTTTCAATCGTCTGTTGGTTTGTTTCAGAAGCTGTGACGGAGCACAGCTTCTGAAACAACCCAACAGATGATTTGTGACAGAGCACAGCTTGCCTATTACCCCATATCTGCCCTTTTTCCAAAGTTTCTGCAGTACTTTACCTGATATAAGTTTGCATTCAGGTTTGTCCTTGACAGCCTCCAAAGTAATCTTCTTCCCATCCTTATTAAGCTTGATTATCATTCCCTCATTGTCAAGCTTGATAGGACTGTGAGATTTTAACCAATCTCTTCCTAAAATCATGTTCAACCCCCAAGTCTGACTTAACATAAAATTTGAATTAATGTCCTTGAGTTGCCCACTTGAAGCCTGGACAATGGTTGTTGCTAGTAATTTTCCCTCCATCGACAACCTTTACCATCACAGGGATAGATTCTCCAGTCCTACAGCCACTCCTAACCGCGGTTTCTTCATCTAAGAAACTATGGGTACTTCCAGTGTCTACTAGAATCTCAAGGTATGTTTTCCCACTTCACCCTTCAAAACCATGGTGTTGTTCTTACTCCCTCCAGTTAAAGCATGCACTGAAATGTGCATATCCTCAAGGGTTTCCTCCTCAATATCTACTGTTTCCTTTAATTCTTCCTTTTCTTCTAGCTCCAGCTCTTGTTCCTCGGTCATATGATCATATACAGTTGGTTCATTTTGCACTTGTGACCCGCTGTGTATGTTTCATCATAATTAAAACATAATCCATTTTCTCTCCTAGCTCTCATTTCAGCTGGAGTTAGTAGTTTCCTTACTGGCTTCTGATTCTCAACAATACTCCTGGGTTTAGTGGATATGGTGTTTGTGGGGTTCACAATGTTTCTCTGTGGTTGGGGTAGGTTATTTTTGAATGTAGGTCTAAACCTTCTGTCAATGGCTTCAATAACCTTTTCTTGGTCCTTACTCAAGTTAACAGCTCCAATCAATGAAGTGGGATGAAACGATAACACAACATGTTTGAGTTCTTCCCTAAGACTACTCAAATAACTCCCAATATAATATTCTTCAGTATGATTCTCCCCAAACATTTCTAATAAAGACTTTAGTTCTTCAAATTTTTCTATGTAAACTTCAAGGTTACCTTGGTATTGAAGTTTGTTGAATTCCATAGCAACCACTTCCAGCTTCACTCCATCAAACCTTAAGAACACATCCTTGACAAAGTATAACCCTTTTTCTCCACAAATCCATTGTACCAAAGGTCTGCCTTCCCTTCAAAATACATAGAGGCAATAGTAGCCTTCTGATCTTCGAGTATTCCTCCCACCAGTATGAAGTACTTCTGGCACTTTGTCACCCATCCTCTCACATTGTTCCTATCAAAATGAGGAAACTCCATTCTAGGTAAGTAATGTCTGTTGTTTCCTTCTCAAGGGCCCTCTAAATCAATGATACCTTCATTTTGATTGTTGATGTTGTCTGGCCTAGGATCCAAATCTCTGGTTGGAGCTCCATAGCTAGTGCCTGCCTGAGTTAACCCTTCACCTAAGATGGATTTGTTCCTGTTGTACAAGGCGGGTGTTTCGCAAAATTAGCCCCTTAACGTTTCCTTTTTACAAAATCCGTCGTCTAATTATTTTAATTACAGAACTCGTCCTCTAACTATGCAACCTTTGCAATTTAAGTCCTCCGGTGACTGTAGACGCCAGAGTTAATTAAGAAATAACTTTTTTTAATTACATTTCACACTGTCCGAGAGGTTGCCAGGTGGCAAAATCATTTTTTTCTTCCAATTTTTTTCTCCTGGCTAACAATACTAAAACCCAATAAATACAAATCCACCCCAAAAAATGAAGAACCCTAACCTTAATCTACCCAATTGATTTTGATTTATGCGTAATTGATAGGGATTTTGTGCTACTTTTGTTCGCGGATTGGGTGTTGCGTCGCGTAGTGGGTGTTGCGCCGCCTCTCGTACCGAATTGGGTGTGTTAATTTAGCGATTAGGGTTCTTCGTATTTCATTTGGGGGATTTGTTTTCCTGATTCTAATTGTTAAGGAGTACGTCTACACATAATGTGTGTTTTTCTTTTTAGTTTTTTTGTTTTAAATTTTTTAAAAACGTTCTTGTGCAACTAATGTTTTCTCTCATGTGACACTAGGGTATAAGGTCTAAACTGCTCATATTTATGCTTCATCTGCTAGTCACGTGATGTTTTCCGGTGAATAGAATATTCCGTCGCCAGAGTACTTAAATTGCAAAAGTTGCACTAGTTAGAGGACGAATTCTGCGATTAAAATAATTAGAGGACAAATTTTGCAAAAGGAAAAAGTTAGGGGACTAATTTTGCTAAAAACCCAGTACAAGGCGATCTGTTCTGACATTTTTAGGAGTTGCATCTATATAGCATTCAAGGATCCTTGCATGGTTTCAACAGATAACTGAAGCTGCTCAATTCTTTCAAATATTGTGGTGACCTGTTGTTGCATATCCCTTTGAGTGTTCACAAATTGTTCATGAAGTTCTCTTTGATTCTCTTGAATTTCTCTGAGTCTAGTTTGGTGAGGTTCACCCATTTTTTGTTTTTCCACAGATCGGGCTGGCTCTGGATGCCAAATGTTATGGCCCCGTTTGGATGTATTTTCATATGTTTGGTTCGTTCGATTTTTGTTTGAATGTTTTGAATGTCTTTTTGAAAAATGAGTGGAACATTTGAAGTACGATTTGGATGTAGTTTGAGTGCTGGAGTTATAGGGAGAAAATAATAGATGAGTGTCAAATCAGTGGATGACTATTAAGAATTGTTATATTAATTTGATGACATTTTAAGAAATATTATTACAATGCTGACTATTACATTTAAACTGTAAAAGTACTAACTATTGGTAATAATTAAAAATATTGAATAATATGTTCTCTATTATTTTATGTAGATATATTTATCCTAAGGCTAGCGATATTGCCAAAGCAAAAAATGTTGTTGCCAAAGCAAATTTATTATGATCTCTAAATTACCCCTATTAATTAAGGAATATAATAAATCAAGTCTCCCAAATATTACAATATAAGTTTGTTTCTAAATAGAACTTCTAGATTATAGCAATCATCAGCCTGATTGTCTATCGTTTAACAAATTAAGTTTCCTTTTCTTTTTCTTTCTGTACATTGTGTATTTATACAAGGAAATGAAGGAATGGACGTGCAAAGTCATTTATTAATATCTATTGAACCCACTAAAGATAATTAATTAATTCGCCTAAATCTACAATATCTATTTTACTTTATAAGAAAACACAACTATAGAATTAAAACCTTAATCACCATCAATTTGAAAAAGAAAATTCAGACAGAACCACCTTGTAAAAGGATGAATACTTTTAAAATCAATTTTCCTCAGAAATATTATTATAAAAAAGTATAAATTTTCAATAATTTATTGAATAATCATTAGGTTTTTAATTTAAATTTAGGTCTAAAAAACCACAAGAAATTGAAAATAGATCATGACTCAAATATCTTTGTAAATTAAATGTCAAGATTGTTACACACACACACACACACACACACACACACACATATATATATAGCTCACTGAAGTATATTTTGAGTTTATATTTATATATAATCCCACTCCCTACATTTAGTTTTATAACCTGATTTAAATTAAGATGCTCGTGTATTTATGATTTTAATAACTGTTATTGTATATGTACATGGGAAAATATTTTATAAATTTAAAACTGATGATTTCTTGGTAAGACATTTTATTTGAATTGTTAGTATAGGAACTTGCAATGAAATTTTCCAAAATAGAGACACAGGTGATTTCTTTTTAAATTCGAAATACTAATTGAACATAACAACGATTAATTGTTGTGATCATGAAATTCTAATCAAGACCAGAGATTTTTTTGAAAACTTGATTTCTTACATTCTATTATTATAAAGGTAAATTAGAGATACTTAAAAATTTGCTCTGTCAACAACAAGTTGTGCTTTGGTAATATCGCTAGCCTTATCCTAAACTTGTACAGTGGCTGGCGACTTAAATGATAAATCTAAAATATAGTCCCATAATGTTAGAATTTCTTATTGTAACCATTCTTTAAAATTTATTATAGGCAAATGATATAGACAGATCAATTTTTCTAATAACAGAGCAAAAATATTAATTTTCGTTCTAATTAAGACCCCAATAGAAATATTTGTGTTGGGCATCACTCTAATTATTTCAAAACCTATACTTGGTTTATTTTATTTATCATTTCACAATATAGACAACTCATGAAAGGTCCTTTTGTCATACACGTGTTATGAGATCTTCTCATACGACCTGTCTCTCGTAATCGTCTCTCGTAATTGTCTATATTGATAAGGATGTAAGAAATTGAACATTATCGCAAACTAGGAATTCGACAATAATGACATGCTCGAAGACCCCCACTTTAAGCATCATGAAGGCATGTATGGGTATACTCAGGTTGTCGGCCTCACATTTAACATGTGAACAAGTACCTAAACTTAGTTATGTTCACTGGGCCGATTTGGCCCGGCCCGATAAAAAACTGGACCGGGATCGGCCTAGGCCCAGATTTGGCAGGCCGTGTCCGGCCCACTGAAGCTGATCGGTCCAAATTCGGTCCTGGGCCGGTTTATGCCAGGCCAATTTTTTTTTTTACTTTTTTTTTTTGCCCAGGTTTGATACTTGGGCCAATTCTAGTCTGTTGGGCTGCCCAACAGACTAGTATTCAGATTGACCTTTGGGGCCAATCAAATTTTGAACGTTGCATTTTTTCAGTCGTTGGGAGGCAACTGTTATGCCTTCCAACGGCTAAAATGGGGCAGCGCATGCCGCCCCCTCTTTTTTTTATTATTTAAAACCCCCTCCCCTTTTTCATTACTGTAAATACCCCCGCCCCTTTTCATTTTTTCACTACCACTCTGCAACTTACTCTAAAACCTCTCCAAAATCTTTTAACCTTCTCACTTTACTCCCTAAATTTTAGCAATTACTCTCTTAAATTTTGCAATTACTCTATTACTATTTTAGCAATTGTTCCAAAACTTTGAAAAAAATATTATAATGTCAAATTATGGTGGTTATGTTTCTTCAGATGAAGAAAATGATCAAAATCGATACACAACAGCACCTCCTCCAGGAAATTGTGCACCATTTGTCCATCAAGGTCCAAGTAGTTCATTTCAACAAATGCAAGATATTCCAATCCAATGGGGCTACGGAGTGGACTTAAACATTGATCCAAATCGAGCTTGGATGAACCAGCAATTTGATGAATATTGGTCCAACACGGAAATACGAAGAAAATGCGTAACTTACAAGGAGCAAACACAGAGCAGAATATGTAATGGCATCTTCGTTTGAATTTTGATACTCCACACTCTCAAGGAGAAGACGTAAATTTGGATGATGACCACCTTATGAAGCAGAGGAGGAAGACGATGAGGCACCAGGTTCTACCTAAGCACCTTCGTCTTCTCGTCCAAAGAAATTAAAATCCAAAGTGTGGCAATTTTTTGTTAAGGATGAGGCTAACGAGATGGCTACTTGCAAACTTTGTAAGCAAGGATTCAAATTTGTGAAAAATAGTGGTACAGGCACATTGTCTAGTCATTTGCAGCGGACAGATCATCAACAACGGGTTAGTACAGGCGAGAGATCTCGGACTGGTGCACAAGGGCTGAGGCGCCATTCAAGTATAACGATGAATTGCACGTATTGCAACTGCTGAATTTATTGTTCAAAATGACTTGCCTTTCACGTTTGCAGAAAACAAGTTAGTAGAAAAATGGGTACATCGTGCCTTTTGTCCCGATGCTAAATTCGTTAGTAGAAATACATGCTTTAGGGATGGTTATAAGCAGTATTTAAAATATAAGGATGAACTAAAATTGATGTTAGGGAACTTGGATGTGAGAATTTCTTTTGCATCACATTTGTGGCAATCTTTAGGTAGTTCAAGTTATATGTGTGTAACTGCACATTGGATAGATTCTGACTTGATGATGCGTACCAGAATAAACAAGTTTATAAACTTAGACCCCATACGGGCCCAGTACTTTGTAGAGCCTTAATGGATACATTCGAGGAATACAACATACAAAATAAATAATGAACATTAGTTTAGATAATGCTAGCAACAATAAAAATGCTATAACAAATTTGAGACAACTGCTTCATCCAATACTTAACGGAAACTTTATTTCATGTTAGTTGCATTTGTCATATCTTCATATATGTGTGAAAGACGGTTTACATGTGGTGCACCAACCTATACAAAATCTAAGAGACTATTTAACTCATATTGAAATTAGCCCGGCTAAACTTCAATATTATGAACAAATGTGCGGGCAAATGAAAGAACCATTTAAAGTTCCTTATCTAGATTGTCCACCGAGGTGGACTCAACATATTAAATGATACTTGATGCCTTACCTATGGAAACTACTATCAAACTTTTCTGTGAAAGTCACGAAAACATTGGTGCTCCTCAATGTGATTTAGAAGATTGGAGAGTTTGTAAAGTGATTATACAATTTTTAAGAAAGTTTGACAGCGTTACGAAATTAATGTTAGCGCTTTACACTCCTACTTCAAATAAAATCTTAATGCATTTAGTAAGTGTTGTGGAACTATTTGAAAAAGTTGGGTTGGACATAGGATATCATTTAGTGACTAGTCCAGCGAGGTCGGAATCAGAATGCGATGACGAAGAAGGTCAAACTGAAACAGAACTTTCAATGATAGTTCGGGGAATGAAGGCCATATGGTTGAAATATTATCGCAAAGTGCCAAAAGTTGTCATCTTATCTACATGTTTAGATCCTTGGATAAGATTAACTTCCTGCATTGAATTTCTAAAAATGTACTATGATTCTTTGAGTACAACATTTGATGAAGCAGAAGAAGGTCTCGAATAATGGCGATGTTTGAACAACTTTACCAATTGTACTATCGCAGTCCATCAAGTCCTCAACGTGTTTCTCGAGAAAATGTTTCTTCCACTAGCAAGATGAAAAGTCTAATTAAAAAGACGTTTGGTAGCAAAAGGACTCGGACATCAACAGTTAGTGGTTTCGAAGAGTTCAACTATTTTTTAAACTGGGTACCAGAAGAGGAAGGAGATGGTGTGAAATTCGACTTACTAGGATGGTGGAAACATAACGAGGGCGCGTACCCGATTATTGCTCGTATAGCTCGTGATTTGATAACTGCTCAAATGTCTACAGTTGCATCCGAATCTTGTTTTAGTCACGGAAAGAACTTGACCACAGACCACAAAACTCGATTAACACCAAATCGATAAAATTTTGTATGATGTGGAAGAATGGTTTGGACCAGCAATGGCGTGAAGCAAAGCTCCAACACGCGCCAAGTATTTATAACATTAAGGATGACAAAGTTCATATCGACTTCACCGGTCTACGAATTTGATTCTTTTTTTTTAGCGTTAACCTTTTACATTTTTTTTAAATTAGACTTTTTTCCCCAAGTTAACCTTTTATGTTTTTTTCACTAGAAAGTAGAATCATTCCCCATCTTTACTAGCTTACTTTGTATGTTTTTTGTATTAGATTTTTTTCCTAAGTTAACCTTTTATGTTTTATTTACTAGAATATCATTTCACTCTCTTTTGTAATTTACTATTTATGATTTTGGTTGGAGGCAAATAATGAGAATTATATACGAATTAATTTCATCATTGTGTCATTTTTGCAAAACCTTATCTAAATTACTAAATAACTTATAAAAAATTGGAAATGGGCTACCAACGGGCCGAGTCCGGTTTGGCGGGAAAATGGCCCGGCCCAGGCCCAAACCGCTTCACTCTGGTCTGAGCTGGACCAAGCTCGACCGGGCCGGGGTTTGGACTGGAGGCTGACCCAGCCCGGCACATTGAACACCACTGCCTAAACTAACATAAGTCTACAGTTGTTGGTCGAGTAAGTTTGGTAATCGTCACATATTGATATGCATCCACGCCCTCAAACAAGGTACACTTGGCAAACTCGAACTACACACTCAAGGCCTAAGGCCGGTATAAAGCAACTCCATCTTGTGAAGGAAACAAAGATGATTTACGTACTGGTACTCTTTAGCTTCTTGTAACGCTTACACTCTAACTCAGCTATATATAAGACATGTATTACCATCTAACTTGTACAACAGAGACTATAATCCCTATAACATGATAATTTTGAATCTCTTGGAAGACTACCCAAATTTTACATTAGGAACACCCACAATAATTAGCAACTCAATAATTAAATATAGTAAATAAAACGAAGATTTGTCTGTGAATCCACTGCGTAGATTCTATTGAAACCGAGGCTTTTGATATATTCATCCATCACAAGATTTTCTTCTTTTACTTAATTATTTTTATTGCTTATTTGATTTCATTTTATTTGCTTCTCGATTTATTAGTTTAGTAATTTCCACCCAAAAGAAAGAGTTCTCAGAAGATAGATAATTGATTTAGTTTTTTCATAAACTAACTATTGAGTTTTTGAGGATTCATGTGTAGGACGTAACACTCCCTTTATTACGTGAACATTTTGCAACCAATCAATTATATAGGGAAAAAATCATTTTTCATACCGTAACTTGGCACCATTTTCATTTTCATACCTTAACTTGGCACTCATCAATTTACATACCATAAGTTGGACACAATTTTCACATTTGGTACTCCGGCACCGGAAAATACACGCTGGCGCCCCGTCACCCCAAATTTGGGGATTTTGACTAATTTTGACCCACGTAGGCACTCCACGTCGGATAGGGAAAAAATCATTTTTCATACCTTAACTTGGCACCATTTTCACTTTCATACCTTAACTTGGCACTCATCAGTATACATACCATAAGTTGGACACAATTTTCACATTTGGTACTCCGACACCGAAAAAATACAAACTGGCGCCCCGTCACCCCAAATTGAGGATTTTAACTAATTTTGACCCACGTAAGCACTCAACGTTGGATATTGTCCACGTTGCATCCAACGTAGAAAATGCATAAAAAAAAAATCCCAAAAACAAATCTCAAATGCACTAAAAATTCACAAATTACTACCCAATTTAATAAATGAAACCACTATGCCAAATTAGGGTACCATAAAATTGTGCCAAAATAGGATACCAAAATTGATTTTTTCTCCAAATCTTATACATTACTCCAAAATCAAATTACGGGAACAATCAAAGTTTCTTACGTGCTTCAAACTCGGTGGAATATGAATAAACGAGAAATTGAACAGTTAGGGTTTTGGAATCAAGAACAAAAATAGTCTGAAAAGTTTAGAACTTACTTTTTGGACACAGGGCGTCGCCCCTCGACAAAATCTGGTAACTCAGGTGGCGTAGGATTCAAAAGTTTCTTCTCCTCTGTTCTTAGTTCTTACGAGTGAAAGAGAGTCGAGAGATGAAGTTTTTGTTTTTATTATTAAAAAGATGAACTTTTTCTTTGCCTGAACGTATACTTGTTTTTGCAACTAAAAAACGTTTTTCAACTTAAGGCAGCAACTTTTTTAATTTTTTGTTTTTTTTTTAGATTTGTTTTTGGGATTTTTTTAATGTATTTTTCACGCTGGATGCAACGTGGACAATATCCGACGTGGAGTACCTACGTGGGTCAAAATTAGTCAAAATCCCCAAATTTGGGGTGACGGGGCGCAAACGTGTATTTTTTCGGTGCCGGAGTACCAAATGTGAAAATTGTGTCCAACTTATGGTATGTAAATTGATGAGTGCCAAGTTAAGGTATGAAAGTGAAAATGGTGCCAAGTTACGGTATGAAAAATGATTTTTTCCATATCCGATGTGGAGTGCCTACGTGGGTCAAAATTAGTCAAAATCCCCAAATTTGGGGTGACGGGGCGCCAACGAGTATTTTCCGGTGCCGGAGTACCAAATGTGAAAATTGTGTCCAACTTATGGTATGTAAATTGATGAGTGCCAAGTTAAGGTATGAAAGTGAAAATGGTGCCAAGTTACGGTATGAAAAATGATTTTTTCCATATCCGACGTGGAGTGCCTACGTGAGTCAAAATTAGTTAAAATCCCCAAATTTGGGGTGACGGGGCGCCAGCGAGTATTTTCCGGTGCCAGAGTACCAAATGTGAAAATTGTGTCCAACTTATGGTATGTAAATTGATGAGTGTCAAGTTAAGGTATGAAAATGAAAATGGTGCCAAGTTACGGTATGAAAAATGATTTTTTATCCCAATTATATACGTAATATACGAATTATTCGCTTCCTAGATGATCTAGGATATTCACAGATGCGCTAAAGACTTTTACAATTAACACGACTTTGATTCACAAATATTTCAATTGAAAAGTTGCCTATTTAAATATCAACGACTACACCATTTATATTTAAAATTTGAACCTCACTTCAATAAATGGCTGATATAAAAACTTCACAAAATGATTTCTTTTTCTCGTATATTGTCTAAACATGAGTTATGAGTTACGACTGCATAAAATAGTCGGAGATCAATATGATTCATTGTAATTTTATTTTAAGTTCGGTTGTTGTAAACTTGTAATAAAACAATACTACTTAGAAAATTGATTTAATTAGTAACTTTGTTGTTTTAAATGATTCATTGTGTAGTTTTTACAGGAAAACGACACATATCTAGCAATTTACACGTTACACCTAGTAAAATGAGTGGAGTTAAATGCCAAAACTACCCCTGTGTAATTTCTAATTGGCAAAAACCCCTGTGTTATTCATAAATTAGCACACTCCACCCAAACACCTTTTCTGCATTGACTTTATGCAAATTACCACTTTTGCCCTTTTATAAAAACCTTTAGCTATTTGAAGATATTTAAAACAAAATGTTTATGTTTAATTATAGCTTAATTTCACATAAGAAACATACTTCTTTTAATCAAGATTTCGTACTAATAAGTTATTTTATTAATCAAATTATAAATATTTTAATTTGCATTTTAAATTCTAAAAAGACGCTTGTATTCATTCAGAATTAAATATTAAAATGAAAATAGGGAATTACAAAAAGAGAGAGAGAGTCTTCTGCACTTACTCTTCCCCCACCGCACCGACCCATTCCTCTTCACGCCTCCCTCTGTTCACCTCCGCTTGCAATTGCTTCACCTTCGGCCATCGACGGCGCAGTGATTGACGCTATCAACGGCAATCCTCCAATTGTTGCGATGAAACAAAGGACGGAGAGGGGGGGTCTGTTTCAATTAAGTTTTCTTTTTCTTTTTTAGTTTCTGTTTTGTCATTTTTCTTTTTTCTTTTTCTTTAAAATCTTGAATTTGAGGGTAGCAATGTAAATTCAAACGGAAATTTCAAACCCCCACCTGCATTTAGGCGCACACTAGGGAGATTTTTGCCTTTCACTAAATAACACAACGGGATTTTTGTCAATTAAAATTACACAGGGTGTTTTTTGCCAATTAGCCTGTTTTTTGTCAATTAGAGATTACACAGGAGTAGTTTTTGCATTTAACTCAAAAGAAGTGCGTATTCCTTCAATTTAAAAGGCATCACTCTATCAATATTTGTTATAAACATTGTCTTGTCAATATGAGAAAATTAGTGACTAGCCATCAGAAGAGCCCAACTTCCTTTTAAAGTAGCATCTGCCGTAAAATCTCAGTCAACCAGCACATACATTACATGTCAATTTGTACGATATAAATACATATCCAACATCGCTTAGCATTTCTCTGCTCGTCTAGTGAACAAGCCAACAAAACAATCGAAATCATTAAAGATGAAAAAAGAATATTTGAACAAGCTAGCAGAAGATCATTATGAGATTTAAATTGATTTTCTGCCTTTCACAAGGAGTTCCCTTTGTTGGGTTCTTACAATATGCATGGAATGACATATTTCAAAGCTGAACGATGAATCTTCCTGCCACGTAAATTTCTCACCTGTGCACGTGTACTATTCGATTTGTGCACATCTTCAGTTGTTGTCGATGCCATGGTGCCTAAACCCTCTGACACGGGACCATGATTAGGACGCTGGATCGATTCCAAGTTATAACTCCCTTCAACTCCCAATCGCTTGTCAAGCCATGATATGATATCCGAGAACACAATCTCAATATTTTCATCTGGTTCGCCTGATGTTAAGGCGTGCCACATCCCAGGATATAGTTTCATTGTCTTGTCCTTACTGCTGGCTTGTTCATAGAGTGCTCGGCTCACTTCTGGGTCGGTCACCGTGTCTGCTTCACCATGCAACACAAAGAATGGCATTGTCACCTGCCAAAACGACGCGTAAACCAGTAAATCCGAGAGGCCACTGAAGTTATTGATTGATATTCAGAAAATATTACATGTTTTCAGTTTAGATATAGATAACTTGTTTCCGTAGTGATTTAAGTATTATAGCGCAGTCACCTCGTGCAGACTGTCCTCAAGGTTCATGCTAGTCCTGAGCAGTTCCAACGCAGTTTTCAGCTTCGGCTTCTCTTGATATATCAATTTATTGCCACGAACCTGCAGGAAAACGACGAATAATACTACGATGATATTGGCCAAAAATCATATAAAAGAAAAAGGATTCATTTTATCAAAGTAACACAATGACTAAGCTCACCACTTCTCGTTTCACAGGATCCTTGAAGGCTAAATCGATTACATCCTTGATAGGGACGATCTTCCATTTGGGAACTACATTTTCCACCTTAAACAGCAGACTTATTACTACAGGGTGTGGTTTCGCCTTCTTAGAGATCTACAATTAAGAAAAAGGGAAGAAGAAAACTTCACATATGTACAATCTTATATTGTGCAGTTAGGATATGTGTGCACAGACAAGGATACAAATTTGGACATGTACGCCATTCCGGACATGATACTTATGCTGAATGACACAAATGCTACAATGTATATTTGAATAAATAGCATTAATAGATGACCTTACACATCGGAGCAACTAGAACGGCACCACTCCAGAAAGCAGGGTCTTTCTTATGTATTAACAGAGCAACCGCACCTCCCATTGACTCGCCGTATAAGAATCTTCTTTTTTCTCTGTACTCCTCGTTATCTGAAAGTCAAGAAAAAGAGTTTCTGGGGTAAATTTGTGCATTATGTGCTTGAATTACTTATCATACTAAAAAATGCACAAGTGCAAGATTCATGATACCAGCCCAAAATGCAGAATGATCCTTGTTAAATCATTTCCAGAGAGGTTGCACTTGTTATTGACGAGAAATCAGTTGAAGCTTTTAAAATCAGCTGATATTCTAAGATTAGGCATCAATCACACACACACACACACACATGATCATTCAAACGTTATTCCGTAATGAACGAGTCATCCATGCTATGACTGATTAAAACTGTTCATATATGCGTGCTTGTAGGTGTAGACAGGGAGGTAGGCAACTTGCCAGAAATTGATTTGAAATGGTCACTGCAGTCATCAACAATGTTGCTGAACCTCGTGATGTAACAGCGAGCACCCATAGATCGTCCATGCCCTTCGTAATCAATCCCAAACACTGCATATCCATGACTAGCCAGCTTTGTCCCAACATCTAATAAAAAATAAACTGATTACTCAATAAGAAAGCACATTCTCGAAATTAAAACTCGACGAGCCGAAAACAGACTATCAAGTATAATTTCAAGTATTATAATTCATTTAAAATAGACTTGCTTTGTTATTTATTTTCATCTTAACTTTGGGCTAAGACTTTAGATACTGTGACCAGCTAATAGCATAGTCAAACGGTCGGAACATAAATATGGCTGCAAGACAGGCATAGAGCAAAGATAAACGTAAGCTAACTAACAAAGGAAAGCCATCAAACTCATTTGCAGTGGCTAAATTGTTCTTCTACCAATATCACATGGCATTTTATTGAAGCAATGTTATTTTAATGTAACAACTACTAGTATTATTCAAAAGTTGGCTGATAATGTTAGACTAGTTTGCCCATAAACTGACAAAGAGCTTAAGAACATACAGAAGAACTCAAGATTATAGTTAATGAATACATCTCACTGTAAAAAGTAAACCAATAAAATGGAAGGGACACCGCAAAAGAATAAGAAGGTAAAAAAAGAAAGAATGATTCCTTGAGAAAGTGGACGTAGGTGATTCAGGCGGTTGTGTCCACTTGCAATAAAGGAAGGAGAAGTGCGATCGGGGATGGGCACGTATAAAAGGTAGAAAGATCTTGTGTTTTGTTGGTGGTTATGATCTAATCAATCTAGGCACAAATTAGAAGAATATTAGATGACATCATAAACTTGCCGCGATATGGTTTATGATGCGATTGCCACCTCTTTTGCTCCTAAAAAGTACACAACTTAGTTCTATGTAGATGACAGTTGAAAACATTTATTACCTTTCATGAAATTACTGCATTCCATACCATAACCTGCAATCCAAAGAAACAAATGCCATTTAACTGCAAGGAAAAAAGCTAGAGAGAGAGAGAAAAACAAGAGCCTTTGGAGAAGAAAAAGGTAACCATCTGCAAGTAAACTGGTGCACTCCTCTGGAGTTGTTTATGTACTCCTTAAAAATCACAACGTTAATTAGCAATAACACAGGAGCAAACTACATATATAACAAGGACACAAGAGCAATCAAACAACAATTATAGACAGTAAGTCAGAGAACCAACCTCACGATATTCAACTGCATCCATTCTCTTCAAAGTTCAACTAGTAAGCAATCAGACTGAATAACAAATATATAACTTTAGTGATAAAATGCCATTTGAGAAGCAAGTTAAAAGAACCAACGAGAGATAAGAATATATATATAGCAAAAACAAAGACAATGGGACCTTCTGAATAAAGGGATTTGGATAAACTAAGTAGTAAGGAGTTTTTGCTCTTAAAAAGGTCAAATCTATATAATAAGTGCTAATGGCCAACCTAATTTACTCCAACATGCCAGCAAATATATTACTCTAGTTTGCACATGGAGTTGACCTCAAGTTTTTATTTTAAAATCTAGCTAATCAGATTTGAGGGATATAGATAGATGCTTCCATTCGCATACAAAATTCGAAAATCTGTTCTCCCATGATTTCATTTTCCTTAAGGACCGTTTCATTGTTCTTTTGTACATTAGCGTGAGCATGGTTCAAGACTTGAATAGTTTGATATTTGGAATGAGTCTTTTGTACATAAGATCACGACTTTTAAGTTCTCTCTAGATGAAGTAGGATACTTCCAAATGCATGCGCTAAAGACTTTTACCATTAATTACGACTTATGATTCACAAATATTTCAATTGAAAAGTTGCCTATTTAAATATCAACAACTATGCCATTTATATTAAAAATTTGAATCGCACTAAAGAAATGTCTGATATAGCAACTTCACAAAATGATTTCTTCTTTTTCTCGCATATAGTCTAAACATGAATTATGACTGCATAAATAGTCGTAGATGATTCATATTAATTTTATTTTAAGTTCGGTTGTTGTAATAGAACATACTACTTAGAAAATTGATTTAATTAATAACCGGCGTTGTTTTAAATGATTCATTGGGTAGTTTTTAAAGGAAAACAACACATATCTAGCATTTTCAGCTATTAAAGTGAGTGCGTATTCCTTCAAATTTAAAAGGCATCGCTCTATCAATTTGTGTTATAAACCTTGCCTTGTCAATTTGTAAGAATAAAATGCATCTCCAACATCCCTTAGTATTTATGTGCCCGTCTAGTGAACAAGTCAATACAACTATCGAAGTCATTATAGATGACAACAAAATAAATTGAACAAGCTAGCAGAAGATCACTAAGAGAATTAAATTAACTTTCTGCCTTTCACAAGGAGTTCCCTTTGTTGGATTCTTACAATATGCACGGAACGACATATTACAATGCTGAATGATGAAACTTCCTGCCACGTAAATTTCTCACTTGTTCACGCGTTCTATTGGACTTGTGCACATCTTCAGTTGTTGTCGATGTCATGGTGCCTAAACCCTCTGGACCATGATTTGGACGCTGGATCGATTTCAAGTTATAACTCCCTTCAACTCCCAATCGCTTGTCAAGCCATGATATGATATCCGAGAAGACAATCTCGATATTTTCATCCGGTTCGCCTGATGTTAAAGCGTGCCACATCCCAGGGTACAGTTTCATTGTCTTGTCCTTACTGCTGGCTTGTTCATAGAGTGCCCGGCTCACGTCTGGGTCGGTCACCGTGTCTGCTTCACCGTGCAACACAAAGAACGGCATCGTCACCTGCCAAAACAACGCGTAAACCAGTAAATCCGAGAGGCCACTGAAGTTATCGATTGATATTTAGAAAAGTTTACATGATTCCAGTTTAGATAAAGATAACTTGTTTCTGTAGTGATTTGGGTTGTATAGTGCAGTCACCTCGTGCAGACTGTCCTCAAGGTTCATGCTAGTCCTGAGCAGTTCTAGTGCAGTTTTCAGCCTCGGCTTCTCTTGATATATAAATTTATTGCCACGAACCTGCAGGAAAACGACGAATAATACAATGACAATATTGGCGAAAAATCATATTAAAAAAAAAAGGACTCATTTCATACAAAGTAGCAACAATAACTAAAGCTCGCCTCTTCTCGTTTGACAGGATCCTTGAAGGCTGAATCAATCACATCCTTGGTAGGAACGATTTTCCATTTGGGAATAACATCTTCCACCTTAGTCAGCAGACTAATAACTACAGGGTGTGGTTTCACCTTCTCAGAGATCTGCAGTTGAAATGAATAAAAAGGAAGACGAAAACTTCACATATCAGTACATTCCTATATTGTGCACTAGGACGTTTGTGCACAGAGAAGGGTACACATTTGAACATGTACGCTATTCTGCACAAGATACTTATGTCTGCAAGATACAAATACTACAATATATAATGGAATAAATAGCATTCATAGATGACCTTACACATCGGAGCAACTAGAACGGCACCACTCCAGAAATCAGGGTCTTTCTTATGTATTAACAAAGCAACCGCGCCTCCCATTGACTCGCCGTATAAGAATCTTCTTTTTCCTCTGTACTCCTCCTTAGCTGAAAGTCAAGAAAAAGTGCCGGGGTAAATTTGTGGATAATGTGCTTAAATTACTTATTGTTGAATCAAGTAACAACTGATGTCCTACAATCAAGGAGCTACCTCCAGAATCAAGCGAACCTTTAGCAGATAAGGATTAGGATAAACTCCTGGGATTTGATTTGATATGTTAATCTGTAGTTTGTATTTTGAAATTTAAATTATCTTATCCACATACGTTGTAAGCTGTTATAAAGAGGGGATCCTTTGTACTTTGAAAGATTGTGAAATGAAATATTTTTCCAGCTTATCTCTCTTTTAAATTCTACATGGTATCAGCCTTCACGACCTACGTCCTTTCTTAAATATTATCCTTCCTTCTCTGCTCATTTCCAAAAATGTCTAACTCTCCTAATTCTTCTTCTACTCTTGATGCCAATGGCAGTAACCTCCCTCTCTTCAATCCTACAACAAATATCAACATAACCAAACTCACTCGTACTAATTTTTCCAACTGGAAAGCTACGATGCTTCCATATCTGAAGGGTCAAAAAGTGTTTGGATATGTTGATGGAACTATCACAACACCAGCGAAAGAAATCACCAACACCGCCGGTCAAACGATACCAAATCCAGCATTTGAAATTTGGGAAACACAAGACAGTCTCATCTTATGCTGTCTTAATTCCTCTCTTTCTGATGAAGTGCTTGCGCAAGTAGCACAATGCACAACTTCTAGGGATGTATGGGTCTCACTTAACACAGCCTTTGCCACTCAATCACGAGCTAAAGTCATTCAAGTTCGTTCTCAACTCTCTGCTGCGAGAAAAACTAATCAGTCTGCAACTGATTATTTCATGCATGTCAAGAAACTCTCTGATGATTTAGCTATGGCTGGTCAAACCCTCAAAAGTGAGGAAACTATTGCTTATCTCCTTGCCGGTTTGGGACCCGAGTACGACTCCCTCGTCACCACAGTTTCTGCCAAAGAAAATATCACTTTGGAAGAGGTGTATTCGATGATGTTAATTTGTGAAGCACGAGTTCAACATCACCAGCAAGCTCTTTTAGTCGGAACCCCATCAGCCAATGTTGCTACTAAGCAACAATCTTCTTCCGGTTCTCGTGGCCGTGGTAATAACTTCAATGTTCGAGCAAGGGGGCGTGGTCAAAACTCCACTTTTCGGGGTTCTGGTCGAGGTACCTATCAAAATACTTCACGTTCTAACACCATGATTTGGTGTCAATTGTGCGAGAAGCCTGGCCATACTGCTGCTCGTTGCTTCAAAAGAGTCGATAGCCAATTTCTCCCGCAGCCTCCTCGCCAAATTCCACAAGCAAATCTTGCTGCCAACCAACCTACTCAACACTTGACAGATCATGAGTGGCATGCAGACAGTGGAGCTACACATCATTTGACTAATAACTTCAACAACCTCAATGTTCGTAGTGAAGAGTATGTTGGCAATGATCAGATTCAGATTGGAGATGGCACAGGTTTGCACATAACTCATCTCGGGAAAGCTTCTTTACCCACTCATTCTCAATCCTTTATTCTTGATCAAATTTTAGTTGTTCCTCAAATTACAAAAAATCTATTATCTGTCAAAAAATTCACTGAGGATAATCATGTATATTTTGAGTTTCATGACTCTTTCTTTTTGATTAAGGATTACTCGGGGAACACCCTGCATAAAGGTTTTGTCAAGGATGGTCTCTACTGCTTCTCACAACCTCTTCAGCATCTTTATCCCAAAGCTTTTGTTGGTATACGAGTCTCACTTCCTGATTGGCATCGTCGACTTGGGCACGCCTCCTATACTATTGTCAACCAAGTTCTTCATTCGAATAATCTTCCAGTTAGTTCAAATAAAAGGCATAGAGTATGTCCTGATTGTGAGATGGCAAAAAGTCACAAATTACCATTTTTTACTTCTGTATCTCATGTTTCACAACCTTTAGAACTTCTTTATTCAGATGTATGGGGACCTAGCTCTGTGATCTCAAGCTACGGCTCTCGCTATTATGTCTGCTTTTTAGATGCCTTCACTAAATTTATTTGGTTGTTTCCCCTTAAACACAAATCTGATGTTGAACAAATATTTTTACAATTTCAGGCGCATGTTGAATGCCATTTTAACACCAAAATAAAGGCATTACAAACTGATTGGGGGGGTGAGTACCGTCGACTAAATACATACCTCTTAAAATCTGGAATTCAACATCGCCTTGCTTGTCCATACACACATGAACAAATGGGGTCTGTTGAGAGGAGACATCGCCAAATAGTAGAGATGGGATTAGCGCTACTATCATACTCTAACCTACCTAAACAATTTTGGGAAGATGCCTTTCAAACAGCCACTTACATAATTAATCGCCTTCCGACACGAAGTTTAAACAACCTATCTCCCTTCGAAAAAGCCTATAATCAAAAGCCAAATTACACCTTTATGCGCATATTCGGTTGTGCTTGCTGGCCAAATCTACGCCCTTATAACAAACATAAAATCGATTACAGATCTAAAACTTGTATATTTGTTGGCTATAGTCTATCACATCAGGGGTACAAGTGCCTTGATTTGTCTACTGGTAAGATTTTTGTCTCACGTCATGTGATTTTTGACGAGTCACTCTTTCCTTATAAAACACCAACTCCATCACCGTCTTTTTCCGAGTCAAATACAATTCCGCTGCCTTCTAATTTAAATTTAAATGTTTCGAGTCCTCTAACTCTCCGTGCAGGTGATGATCCTACTGCCTCTCCAATTGATTCTGATCAAAGGCCATCTACTACTTCCACTACTGATCCGACGGTTGCGGTTTCTGGTCCAACACCGTTGTCTGCTCCTTCTGTTAATGAGTTGAATCCTCCAGCCATGGCAAGGAAAATTGTTACAAGGTCTCAAACAAAATCACTCAAGCCTAAGCAACCTTATGTTGGAATGGCAAAATATCCTCTGCCGCATGCCTTACTTGCACATTCCAGCAAAGTACTTGCTGAACCGAGCTCTTTTACTGAAGCATCAAAGCATCAACAATGGAGGGATGCCATGAATCAAGAATTCACTGCCCTCATTAAGAATGGCACTTGGGATCTTGTACCACCACAACCTAATATCAACCTTGTTGGTAATAAATGGGTCTATCGTGTTAAAACTAATGCTAATGGCACTGTGGAACGCTACAAAGCTCGACTTGTAGCTAAAGGTTATCATCAACAACATGGTGTTGATTTTTTGGAAACCTTTAGTCCTGTTGTAAAGCAAGGTACTATTCGGCTTGTTCTCTCAATTGCAATCACACATGGCTGGAGTATCAAACAACTTGATATTCAAAATGCCTTTCTTCACGGGTTATTGGATGAAGAAGTATATATGTGTCAACCTCAAGGCTTTATTCATCCAGATTATCCTATGCATATATGTCGATTAAGAAAAAGTTTGTATGGTCTTCGCCAAGCTCCACGAGCATGGTTTTCTCGGTTGACAGAAAAGCTTCAAGAGTATGGTTTTATTGGCTCAAAAGCAGATACTTCACTTTATACTCTACGGACACCTCACTTTCAGCTGATTATTCTCATCTATGTAGATGATATAATTGTTACTGGGTCTCATTTAGCAGAAGTTGATAAACTCATTCTTTTTCTTGGTCATACTTTTCCTGTTAAAGATTTAGGCAGATTGTCATATTTTCTGGGTGTTGAGACAATATATGATAATGGTGATCTGTTCTTAACTCAAAGGAAGTATGTTATTGATCTTTTAAGGAAAGTCAATATGGAGAATGTTAAACCTTGCAACACTCCAATGTCCACCAGCTGCAAACTCTCCAAACATGAAGGTGTCGACCTAGAGGATCCACACCTCTATCGCAGTACAGTTGGCGCCTTACATTATCTCGGCTTTACGCGACCCGATATTGCATTTGCTGTCCATAGAGTGAGTAAGTTCATGCATCAACCAAAGGATATCCATTGGCAAGCAGTAAAACGCATTCTTCGATACCTCAAGCAAACGGTGAACTATGGCTTGCATTTCAACAGAAATTCTGCTCATATTTTACAAGGATTTAGTGACGCTGATTGGGCCGGTGACAATGATGACAGAAGAAGTGTAGGCGCCTATTGTATTTTCCATGGTGCAAATCTTATCACTTGGAGTTGCAAGCAACAACAATCTGTAGCAAGGAGTAGCACTGAATCAGAGTATAAGTCATTGGCAAACACTGCTGCAGAATTACAATGGCTTCAATCTATTTTGTCAGAACTGAAAATGCCTGTGGAAAGTTGTCCAAAACTTTGGTGTGATAATATTGGAGCTACGTACCTGTCCTCCAATCCGATGTTTCATGCGCGAACTAAGCATATCGAGATTGACTTTCATTTTGTTCGCGATCAAGTTATGAAACAACGCCTTCAAGTCTCTTTTTTGTCAACTCGTGATCAGCTTGCAGACTTACTGACCAAGCCTTTGGCTGCGACACGCTTCAGTTTACTCCGTAGCAACCTTCATGTGCAGGAACTGCCCCTTCGGTTGAGGGGGCGTGTTGAATCAAGTAACAACTGCTGTCCTACAATCAAGGAGCTACCTCCAGAATCAAGCGAACCTTTAGCAGATAAGGATTAGGATAAACTCCTGGGATTTGATTTGATATGTTAATCTGTAGTTTGTATTTTGAAATTTAAATTATCTTATCCACATACGTTGTAAGCTGTTATAAAGAGGGGATCCTTTGTACTTTGAAAGATTGTGAAATGAAATATTTTTCCAGCTTATCTCTCTTTTAAATTCTACACTTATCACACCAGAAAAGTCCACTAGAGCAAGTTTTATGACACCAGCCCAAAACGCCAAGTTATCCTTGTTAAATCTATTTTCCGGAGAGTTTGCACTTGTTATTGATGAGAAATAAATTGAACTTGTAAAATCTGCTGACATTCTAAGATTAGGCATCACACACCCCCACATGCACACGCACACTCACTCAACCTTTATTCCACAATCAACGAGTCATCCATAAATGACTGATTATTTCATGGACAAAATAAAACTGTTCATATGTGCATGTGTGTAGATATAGACAGGGAGGTTGGCAACTTGCCGCAAATTGACTTGAAATGGTCACTGCAGTCATCAACAATGTTGCTGAACCTCTTGATGTAACAGCGAGCACCCATAGATCGTCCATGCCCTTCGTAATCAATCCCAAACACTGCATATCCATGACTAGCCAGCTTTCTCCCAACATCTAATCAAAAATAAACTGATTACTCAATAAAAAACCACATTCTCGAAATTAAAGTTCGACGAGCCAAAAATAGACTATCAAGTATGATTTTAAGTATTATAATTCATTTAAAATAGACTTGCTTCGTTATTTATTTTCATCTTAACTTTGGGCTAAGACTTTAGATACTGTCACCAGCTAATAGCATAGTCAAACGGTCGGAAAAATACGGCTGCAAGACTGGCATAGAGCGAAGATAAACGTATGCTAACTAACAAAGGAAAGCCATCAAACTCATTTGCAGTGGCTAATTGTTCTTGTACCAATATCACATGACATTTTATTCAAGCAATGTTATTTTAATGTGACAACTACTAGTATTATTCAAAAGTTGGCTGATAATGTTAGACGAGTTTGCCCAAAAACTGACAAAGAACTTAAGAATATACAGAAGAACTCAAGATTATAGTTAATGAATACATTTCACTGTAAAAAGTAAACAAATAAATTGGAAGGGACACCGCAAAAGAATAAGAAGGTGAAAAAAGAAAAAATGATTCTGTGAGAAAGTTGACGTAGGTAATTCAGGCGGTGTAAACATGCAGTTAAGGAAGGAGAAGTGAAATTGGGGATGGGCATGTATAAACGGTAAAAGATCTTGTGTTTTGCTGGTGGTTATGATCTAATTAATCTAGGCACAAATTAGAAGAATAGCGGTCACAAGTTCGCAATGTGTTTATTATCAGAAATATTAGATGACATTATAAACTTGCCGCGACATGGTCTATGATGCCACCTCTTTTGCTCCTAAAAAGTACACAACTTGGTTCTTTGTTAAATTTTCACGTAAACTGCTTGTCTAGCTAGGTAAAACAAAAGGGAAAGAATGAAGAACCGTCTCAAAAGACATGGCCTCAGACATAAAAGTGCAGTCCGAATTCTCTGCCTCAAAGATGCTTTGTTTTAAGCGTCACTGCTAGATCTTCACATTTGTAATGAGTGTATAGTCGAGATTACACACCGGTGATGAATACTCAGTAAGCATATCAAAAAAGAAAGCAGTTGTGATCTCCATCATATAGTCATTATATAGTAATGGATATCCAACCTCCGTACAAATGACAACTATATTTTCTGATGTGCCTTTTTATTGGTCTAATGGACTTTATGGATAGATAATAAGCCTCCTCAATACTCAATACTCAATAGTTATATTTAGACACAGGTTAAGGTCATAACTCCACAACCTTGAACAAATTCATAGCCAGGGAAAAAATCCAATAGAAACTCTGTTTGTTTGATGGACCAATCAGTTTTATAATAGTGAATTACATATAGCTAACTGTCAGTTATAGGTTAAATACAGCGACTTAAGCAAACGGAGAGGAGCTCGTGATAGTCCTTCGAGATTATTGAATCACATGATCATCCAGTATCTTATAAGTTATAACAGGTAAAGATATATATTATGAATACAGTAGGCTATTTAGATGACACTTGAAAACATTTATTACCTTTCATGAAGTTACTACATTCCATACCATAACCTGCAATCCAAAGAACAATGCCATTTAATCGAAAAAACAGAACGGCAAAACTTGATATATATATATATAGAGAGAGAGAGAGAGATACCATGGCAGAGAAAAACAAGAGCCTTTGGAGAAGAAAAAGGTAACCATTTGCAAGTAAACAGGTACACTCCTCTGGAGTTCTTTTTGTACTCCTAAAAATTCACAAAATGAGAATAAACAATCACTCTATCATATTATTAATCAGAATTCCATATCACAGGGAAGTAAATTAAATAACAAGGACATAAAAAAAAGCAATAAAGAAAACAAAAGAATTATATAGACAGAACCAACCTCACGATATTCAACATCCATTCTCTTCGAAGTTCAACTAGTAACAGCAATGAGACTAAACAACAAAACACCCTCACCAAACAATAACTCTAGTGAAATAATGTCATTTGAGTAAGAAAGTAAATGAACCAACGAGAGATAAGAATATATATTATATATATATAGCAAAAAACAAAGACAATGGGACCTTCTAAATAAAGGGACTTGGATAAACTATATATAAGAGGCGGTTTGAAAATTGAAATGGAGTTTTTTGTTTTATTGAGTTCCGTTTGAGAAGTTCCAAAATTTTGCTGAGGTTTGCGTGTGGGATAACATTACCCATACATACTCTGCATCTCTGATGGAGATTGAGATAGACGACACATAATATTCACATACTGCTAAAGATCAATTACGCACATATAATATTATTATATAATATATACCCACTCCTTGGATCAGACAGAAGATGCATCATGCATGTGCAGATTATGGATGGCATTCCCAGCCTATAAGAAACCAAACCACCTTCCAAACATAATTTTTATATTCGCTATATCTCTCTTTCAATCCTTATTGCGAATCTCCATAAACTCCATAGATACGTGTCATCATACCCCGTGATATATATATGAAGGTGAATTATTGGAACAAGATTCAAAAAAGTTCCTTTTGTTTAATATATTTCAATTTTTATAAATATACAACTTTAAGAATAACAAATAATTGTGTCTTACTTTGCACGAATACTTATAAGAATTATTTCGCATTCTACCGAACATACCTTAGACATTAATAATACTTTTTGAACACTTCTCACATGTGTGCCGGACATGTCATGTGGCGTATTCTCTAAGTAAAGTAAAATAAATGTATATACCTATGTCGACACATATTGAGGACGTATTCAACAATTTGTGACGCATCGTATAACCAATATTATTATTATTATTATTATTTTTAGATTTAATAATAGAAAATTAGGGTAACAAAAGATATAATAGAACATGAATTACTATTTTTCTATATTAGATACAATTATCTTCATTTAAGTTGCAAACAACTTTCTGACCTTTAAATAAATTTATTATTATACTTTTATTATTGAATGTTTCTTTATATTATTTAGAAGCAATAAGTAAGATTTTTTTTTCATTTCAAAATTTTAAATGTACTACTGAAATTGTAACTTTGTCTATCTTAATTATGATACACTTAGACTTATACTTTTTATAATTTATAACTTATTATATATAATTATATAAATGCATATGCATATCGATGTTGTATCGTATTTTGAGATTTTTAAAAATATGTATTCACGTAACTGTATCATATCTTGTCCTTATCACGTATCCGTATCCGTGCAACATAATATGTCCTATACCATTACCTAAAATCAGTCTCGAGAAATATGAAAATTTAAAACAAAGTCAAACATATTGGTCGCACGTCAACCAATTTCATCCAAGTCAAAAAGTCAAATGTTCGTTAGGCAGTTTATAGGGAAAAAAGAAGATTTATATTTAAGTATTTATAATTTGATAAAATTTATTTAAAACCTTCTTAAAAATAATTAAAAATGTAAAACACAATAGTTATAAAAAATAAAAATGGGGCTAGCCCATCACCACAACCTCTCACTAGAGATAATTGATTGTAACTCCAAGTGCACCACCTAGACTGATGACGAGCGACCACTAGCCACACTTGCATTGATAGGCGCAACCACGAGATGATGGTAAAAAAAAAATGATAAAACTCAATGATAATATTAATTTATATCTGCAATAATTACATGTATAACGCTAACAAGATATTATCAGAATTTGGAAGTACATATATCTAGGAAGTATCCTATTTGAAATAAGAACAAAACATCAACCACTTAAACAACTCTGACTTTGAATCTTTGAAACATTCTCTCACGTTGGATCATGAATGAAAATGTCAAGAATGCCCGAGTTGCAAAGTAGTCGAAGATGAGCGTCACCTATGAGTGGCTTGGTAAAAAATATCCACCAATTGGTCATAGAACGCACGTAAGATGGAGTATGGACATTGAAGTTTTTCTGATGTAGAACAAGAGGCCCTGAATTTCGAAGAAAAGTTGGACAAAATTATGCCCACACAGAAACGGGCATAACTTTTGACTCGGCTATCGGTTTTGGGTCCACAACATATCAAAACGTACGTCTTTGAGTCTTCTACGCTTTGTATTGAGGGGAACCCCCAATATCAGCTCATCTCGGGCCCAAATTCGTTCTTGTAAGGCAGCTGCGCAGCCTTCCAAGTTTATGTCGCTTTATTTTTGTTAATTTTTATGTTTTCCTTGTTTGAGTAGAACTCTATTTCCTATTTCCTTATTTCGTTTTTAGGGTTTTGAGAGACATATAAATACTCTGTTTTTCATTATTGTTATTCAGACTATATAATATTTTATTCAATAAATTTGGATTTTATCCCAATTTTCCTGGTGAATTCCAGTTTCTTCTCAGACATAATGATAATTAATCTCAATATATTTGACACTGTCCCTCCAAAATTATATTTGGTATTCTTTTTAACTCCAAAATTGCTCAATAAGGTGAAGAAACTAATTTCTTCTGACATGATCTATCCATAATTATTTTTTGGCTTCTGTAAGTTCTGTTTAAGTTGAAAAGAAATATAAATTAAGAAATTACTTGCATAAGAGATGACAACTCCTCAACCGGGCCCAACCCAAAAGTACCCTCGAACAAAAACCCTAATTCTCAAAACCTAATTTATTCCCCCTGCTTTTCACCTACACCCAACACTTGAACACTCCGCCGTCAACTTCAAGATGAGTAAAGGCGCGGCGGCCGGAGCCAAGGGCGGCAAGAAGAAGGGCGCTACCTTCGTCATCGACTGCGCCAAGCCCGTCGAGGATAAGATCATGGAGATCGCTTCTCTCGAGAAGTTTCTTCAGGAGAGAATCAAAGTCGCCGGCAAAGCTGGTGCCTTAGGTGAATCTGTTACCGTTACACGTGACAAGAACAAAATCACCGTCACCGCCGATTCTGACTTCTCCAAGAGGTGATCAATTTGTTCATTTTTATAGCTTTATGTTCTGTTCATAGATCTATGATTTTGTTTATGATGATTTTGTTGAATTTACATTTTAATTGTGAGTGATTTTATGTTTGGATCAGTTGATGTTTTGTTATTTTTCGATCAGTGCTGCTGATTTTGAGTAGTTAAGGGTATTTTGGTTCGTGTGTTGACTGATTTTTGAATTGGTTTTTACAGGTATCTGAAGTATTTGACTAAGAAGTACTTGAAGAAGCACAATGTTAGGGATTGGCTTCGGGTGATTGCTTCAAACAAAGAACGTAATGTTTACGAATTGCGTTACTTCAACATTGCGGAACAAGAGGGCGAGGAAGAAGAATAGAAACTCAAACCTGTTTTCATGTTCTTATCTCTCAACTCAGTTTTTTGGACCGATTTATGTTGTTCGTCTATAAGACCTTTATGATATTCCTAGACATTTGGTAGTTTGCGAGTTTGCATTTTTGGCGAATATGATGATATCATGTTGCTCTTACTCTATATAATTTAAGTTGATACAGTAGTAATAGATCTCGTTTAAGTCGCTTAGCTTTGTTTTTCCGATTTTCAGTGCTTGCTTTGTTGTTTGGATATGCTTATCGTTGAAGTTCGGTTTCTATACTTGTTGGCTATTTATGATGGTTAACATCTGGGATAGGTATTTGTTTACTGATCAACAATGCTGGCCGACAAAACGCTTAGTAAAGTTTTGGCTTAATTGTTCTCTTTTAACCCTTTGCTTGTGTCCTTGCTTGAGGTCTGAAGAGTGTTTAATCTTTGTCGAAGTTCATTTAAGTTACGACCTTATCCCAGGTTTAAGTTTGCTGTTGGCAGGTGTTTCCATACAACATTTGAAGGCATTTGATTAATCATTTTTTATGTAGTCAAATAGTGTTCTTGAGACTATCCTTCATCCAAGATAGATACACATGGTGGATGCTGGGAGCAAAATGGTCTGTGTGGAATAACAATAATGATCTATTTTTTTAACTTCAATTAGTTTGGTGTAGGATTTATGAATCAAATAAGGATCATCGACACTAATCATGTAGATTGATCTGCGTGGACTCTTCTTTTCTGTTGAGTTATTTATAGTATCCTTTGGTTCCATTTGTTGTAAATGGAGAATCTCAACATGTTTCACTAGTGTTTCTGTTATCTTGTGCCAAATCTTATTATCTTCTATTCTGTCACAATTCACATTTATCTTAATGTAATTATCAGGGAGGAGATTGTGGTTTTAACCTGCAATTTAGTTGAAACCTTCTAGCTTATGATTTAGTAACTTCTCGTGGAAAGTTTTGGAAATTTTGATAATGAGTTGACACTAGATTCGAGTAAGTATCTGTTTATCTATTAACGAGGATAATCGTGCAAATTTTGGTATTTAGTAATATGAGGTATGCATTGAATCACGTGTTTGCTTGTACCTCTATTTTCTTGTATCGTTTGTTGGAATTTCTCTATGGCGGTAATAGATAGAGTGTGAATTAGAATTAGTGTTATTTTTGAAGTTAAAATTGAATCTTAATATTAATTAACAAGATTAAGTAATTAATTCTTTGTTATTTAAGATTGTGTGAAAATGAGAATTTCGTAGTTAAAATTTGTGAGACAAAATGAAATTCGTTATTGGGGCTCAGTCTTAGAGGAGGGGGCCTAAGTCTCAAGTAGGGGTGTACAAGATCCGTTCGACCTATCGAAATCTGACCTGTCAAATTTGCATCCGCCATGGTTTATTTTATAATTATACGGCACGGATTGATAATATGGAAACCCGCAAATTTTGGATATATGGAAACCCGCAAATTTTGGATATGGTCATAATTTTATATATAACCCGCCGGAACCTGTCCTCATACACCCTTAATTTGTATATTTGTATAAGAATGAAGGGAGCAAAGAAAGTTTTCGAAAGTATGTTCATAATATTGCTATAATATAGTATTTTTTTTTAATTTGTTGTTTGATAGTTATATTTTGGATTGTGAATCGATTTAAATCGTAATTTTATAATTTATGCGGATAAAATATTCGTTTACATCTTTATATTGTTATTTTAATCAAGTTATAGGTTTAAGTGATTTTGTTAAGTTATAATATCATTTTTATTGTTTTTAAAACTCAAAGTTGAGTATGTTTTTGTTTTTATAGCAAAATGTTACTATATTTTTTCTCACAATTTAAATCCGCCTAACCCGCGCAGCCCGCAACCCACATGGTTTCATTATTAGTTTGACCCGCACAGGTTGAAAAGTTGGTAAGCTAACTTTGGGTATGATCATTTTTTTGGTGACAACCCGCCCAAACCCGTCCGCATACACCCCTAGCCCCAAGGTCTAAGACGTATGTGCCACAAATGTTGGTATTAATTTTATTTAAAACATATGTTAATATTAAAAATTAGAAGGTTATAGAATAGGTTAATATGTTCTTGAAAGATTTGAAGTAAGCCAATAATAAGTTATTAGAAACACAAAAGAATAGATTTCTCATATATTTTGTCTTTCACGTCTATTTAAATTGCACAAGGATATCCTGACTCTCGATTATTTTAAGTACTGCGAAATTAATTGACTATAATAAAACTAAAATATAATCAAATAAAAAACACAAAGCAAGGAAGCATTGATGATAGGTTTGGCTTTTATTATTAAATCATATAACAAAAACATGAATTTTGAATTCAGAAAATCTTTACTTATAAAATCTGATAAGAACATAAAATATCATTCAATATAGGGTAAGATGCATAAAACCCCAACATATATCCCTTTTTACAAGTTGCCATATAACCTTTGTTTCTGTACATGTAACTCCCCAACCTATTGAAAAATATGAAAATTGCCCCCTCAAGAGGATCCAACATACAGAAATGTAGAAAAGTGGCCAAATTCAACGGCTGAATTTGGTTAAGGGGCAATTCGCACATTTTTCAACTGGTTGGAGGTTAGATGTAAAAAATAATAGATTAGGTGGCAACTTGTAGAAGACGTTATAGATTGGGGGAAAATCAAATATATTTGTTTCTTGGTAGAAAAATGAATCAAAAGTACTTAGGCAACATCTGCCTCTAGAATAGAAACGATAGAATTAGGAGGAACCATTTAACAAATTAATTTCTCCACCCAAACATCCCTGCACCTTCGTTATCGCGTCGGAAGAAGGTTTTTTGATCTTGCAATTCATCTAAACTTTAGTTCCCATGGTTTATGGATCAAGACTCGACATTCGTCAATCTGGTTCTTGATCGGATGATCATCAATCAGACCCCCAAAATGATCGAATAAGCCTCAATATATTTGTTAGTTATGTCCAAACAACTTTTTTTCTTCTTTTGGCAAGATTAGGATAAAAATATATAGATGAGTTAAACAAAACAAATTTATCTTTTGAAATGTAAGTTCACTAGTTTGGAGCTAAGTCACATAGAGCGAATGCGTGTGCGAGGGCGGGAGCGAGAGAGTGTGCACCAGTGCGCCAAATTTCAAATTTCGTAAATTTGAGTGCGCCTTAATGTGTTTATTAAAAATAATTAAAAATATATATTTATATGAATATAAATGATAAAAGTAGTTAATAAGTAATTATAATGAATTAAATCAAACATATATAATTTATCATTGTCACTACCAACATTCTGAGTGTTTAAACGACTAATGGTTCAATCTTTTGTTTCTATAATTTTCTTTGATTTTGAGCAATTATTCATTTTGCAAACTAGGTTTTGTTTACTCTTATTCCAGTTCTCGACTTTTTGCAATTATTTCGTTCTCTAGTTTTATTTTGTCTAATTATTCCTTCAATGTAACACCACTAAAAATATTTTTATTTGGTAACACAAAAAATGGTATTTGAATATATTTTAATTTAGTCCTTCAACTTTTAGAAATCTTATAATTGACCCCAAGTGTTTTCTTTTGGATCAATTGAGTCCTTAAAACTTTCAAAATGGTCCTTTATAATTTTTAAATATCCAAAAATTCCTTTAAAATGGTAAATCTTCACATTTACTCCTAGATACTTATATCTTATAATAGTTAAAAGTAGAATAAGGTAAAAGTAATTTCTTGCTTTGTCTTCATTCATTCAATAATAGTAGATATTTCTTATGTTTAATACTATAAAATTCAAATCAGAGATAAGGGGTAAGATTTCTGAAAAATTCATCATAAATAGGGGTGGCCAAGTTAAAATAAAATATCATTAGGGTAGGGACTCAATTTAATTCCTTGTCTCCCATTTTCACGTATAAAAGGAGGGCTTCCTTCAACAATTTTTCTCACACCTCAAACGTCTGAATCTCTCTTCACTCTCTTCACGAAAAGTCTTCCTTGCCAAGTATTCTAGCTAAGAAAAATACTTTCAGAAGTTGTCCGGTTCACAATTTCCGAGAAAAATCCCTAGTCCCTAAACTGCGCAGAAATTACAGTTTCAACCAAAACTTGCAAGCCCCGATATAAATATCAAACCTCAATCTTTCAAGCTGATTTTTGGAACATAGACTCTTGATTGTGTCTTTAACAAAACCCCTTAATCAATTTCATATTTTAACCAGTTCTAGACGTTCGATTTAAGGTAACTCTCGGACTGCTACAGCTTTCAGCCCTAACTGTGCGCATTCATTTTGTTTCTTAAATTAATACTAAAATCCGGATGGTAAATATCAATTTGATGATACATACGTGTTGCTAACATCCTAAGGAATGTTAAAAGTTATTTTTTGTTAATTTTAATTTTGTGTTAGTTTCTGTTATGCATTTAATAACATATTAATAGCTTATGTAACACATTTTCATATTTACTTTCTTGCTTACTTTAGTTTCCTATAAGTTACTTTAGTCACTTCATGATGTAGTTATATAACTTGATTCTTATATTATACTTAAGTTGTACAATGATTTATTTTGATGATTTAAATAACCTTGTGACTTTTATGATCATATTAATCTTAAGAACACTAATTTATAATTTATGATAACAATTAGAACATGTTATATGACAAAAGTGATACTTGTATGTTAATTCCATATCTTCATGAAACATTTTCTTGGTTAGTGAATTATGGTGATAATGTAAGAATTAGTAAATTATCTTAAAGATAATTTTAGGGGTGTTCGCGGGCGGGTTTGAGCGGGTTATCGTTAAAAATGTGACCATACTTAAATTTTGCGGGTTACCAATTTGCCAACCCGAGCGGGTTAAGTTAAAAACTAAACCATGCGGGTTGCGGGCGAGTGGCGGGTTGAAATTGTGAAAAAAAAATATAGTAGTATTTCGGTGTAAAAAAAAACATAATATACTTTGCGTTCTAAAAAACAACAAAAACTATACCATAACTTAACAAAAATACTTGAACCACAACATAGTTTAATTAAAATAACAATATAAGGACGTCAACAAACATCTTATTAGCGTAAATTATAAAAAATAATTAAAATCGATTCACAGTCTAAAATACAACTATCAAACAACATAAAATTAACATAAAAAAATTATATTATAGCAATATTATGAACATGTAACTTTCTAAAACTTTTCTTGCTCCCCTCATTTCTCTACAAATATATAAACTAGGGGTGTATGCGGGCGGGTTCGGGCGAGTTGTTACTAAAAATGTGACCATACCCAAAATTTTCGGGCTACCAAATTTTCAACCCGAGCGGGTTAAGTTAAAAACTAAACCATGCGGGTTGCGGGTTTGACGGGTCGGATTTTGGCGGGTCGGGCGGATCGGGCGGGTCTTGAACAAATAAATATTTATTATTTGAAAGATTGTTAACGCCTTTAAATTTATTTAGGAGACGGTCGACTTTTGTCATGAAACCAAGTACTAGAAGGGGGTGAGATTCCTGTGGTTTATTCCAGCTTTTTGGCAATTGGCCCTTAGATTTTGGACAGGACAATCATGATTATTTATTTCCAATTATGATCAACATTTATCGCGTTTCTCGTTTCACACCTGTTATCTCATTTCATAATTTATTTGCTAAAATACTGTTGAAGTAAACCTACTCTTAATCCATTATCACATTCTTATGAAAATGTATTAACAAATCTGAGGTTAAACAATTAATTCTTGAACTTTGCAATGAGCAACGAACTATGTTCGGCCTATGTAGCTCCAAAACGAGCAACGGATTTTATCCGACTTACTAGCTCATCTGATATTTCTGTTTCACCCATTGGCACGCCTTTGGGAAGTTGGGCAACACGGGTTGTCGGTTAGTAATTTAAATTAATACCCATTCTGTCTAAGCGCCGCTTGCAGTCAGGAGTTGGCTGTAACCCGCGTGTTAGACTGGCATGTACTCGAGCATGTCTTCTATTCTGCTTCGAGGTCACTCCTCGTAGGGAGGTATACGGTTAAATTTTCGGTGTTATGGTTGGATCTGTTATAAGTAATTGCACAAGTTCATCATTTCATATTAATCCTGTTATTATTGATTCTTTTCGTTATAATACCTTGCTGATAACCTCAATAAATTTTCGTTTCATAAAACTGTCATTATTGTTAAAAATCTCACTAAGTCCTCTAAGACTTACATCTCTCTTATTTTTCTGTCCATTCTCAGAACAAGAGTGATATTACCTGGCCGGATCGACTATCTTTGGATTACCGCAATTTTATTTAAAGCTTTATCGATTTTAATAAGCATATTTGGTCTTTCAAAAATCAAAATATATCTGAGATATCGTTTCTTGTGTGTTTGAATAATTATGTCTTAAAGATTTGTGGTTTGTAATAATTAACTACTATTGTAACTTTGAGAATTTTCCGCTGCAATAAATAAGTTTGTTTGGCTTTATTCGATTCCGTTCAGTGGGACCCTCTACGGTATTATTGAAGTTTGAAATCACATATCAATTTTGGACTTCAATAAGACTTTAGATTTTGGGGGGCCTCACATTCAATCTAGTCGGAGGATAAGGCACTAGACTCATGGAGTAGATTAAATGTGGAACAAATTGTAGGATTGAATGTGTGTAAAATAAGAATTCTCATTACAATAACTAAGATTTCTTAGTGCGAGAACTAAGAATTCTTAGTGCGAGAACTAAGAATTCTTAGTGCGAGAACTAAGGATTCTTAGTGCGAGAACTAAGGATTCTTAAATCGTCTTAGTTCGGAGCACAAGCACTCAAGTCGCGAGAGCGCGACTAGTGCGCAGTGCGTTAACAAGTGGATGAGGATTATGTGACTTAGGTTTGGAGCATAGAAGATGTGCCTTCTGTCAAACTTAGTGCTAAATCATATAACGTAAGTGTTGTTTGTTAAGTCCAAAAGAGCTCCTCCAGAGCGTTTGAGATGAAATTAGCACCGAATAACGCAAGACAAGCCCCGAACCAGCCATGAACAATATAGGCTAGAGCATAATTAGATTCTAATTTTCAGACACCTTAAGATTCACCTACTTCTTGAATAAGGAATCAAGAAATACCGGAAAAAACTTGTGTGGGCTAGGTCTATAACAAATCTATAGACCTTGTGGTCTCAATTTTTCCACCTCATTTATAATATAAAATAACTAAAAACACTTTGAAAAGTTAACCTAACTCATCTAAACCTTGGTTAACATAATTCTATCAAACGAAAAGACTTCTCTCCTCCATTGGTTTCACTCTCATTCTCATGTTATAGGCAAGAAACAAAAAAAAAATTCCTCCACTCATTAATTGAACAATACTTGTTAACAATCTTTCCACAAATGGTGCACTTAAGTGCATAAGCTTATTCAGTGAAATCTATGTATGGGGTACTAATGAAGGGGTGGATGTAGCAAACCTTGTGGAATTGATGAAAATTTGAGATCATAGTGCTGCGTTAAGGTTCAACTGAAGAGCTTTTTGTATTCATTCTCAGATTGGGTGAATAATCTAATTAGGTATTGAATTAAAAATTTGTGAGGATGGTTCGTGAATTGTTCTTTGAGTACTTCTAATACTCTGTTTTATCAAATGAATGTTTTTTCCGCTGAGAGAAGAAAAGAAAGGAACAGGGTCTTCTTTGTTTAAAATCCCAACTTTATAGATAATTTGTACAAATTAATATACAAGTATACGCGTATTTTGAAGACAACTCTAATCATAATAATTTCATCAATCAAGTTCATATTGTCATCTTGATAGAAAGATGTGGATATGAAAAAGAGTTTGAGCTTGAAAAAATAAAGGAGAACGGGTTTAGTATTACAAACAAATGCCAAAGTCAATTTATAGATTAAATGACACTTTGAATGATAATCCCTCGACAAATGCTGACTTAATAAAATAAGAATTGATGATAAATTTCAGACAACAGTTCAAATGGATGAAATCATGTTATAAATCCAATTATACAAAGATCCACTGTAGTTTCAGATTTAATGAGAACAGGCAACACTGAAGTTTCAAATCTAATGAGAATACCTAATTACATGATCATAAAAAATACAAAATTCACTAGAACAATTTTTTTCTATTTCTTTTGCTTTTGACGAGAGCAACACGAGTTTTTTCATCCGGGGAATGGAGAGACTTTTTTTTTTTGATTAACTGAGGTTGTAGTTAAGTTGAGTTAACTATTTCAAAGTGTTTTTAGTTATTTTATATTATGAATGAGGTGGAAAATTGAGACCACAAGGTCTATAGATTTGTTATAGACCCAATCCACACAAGTGTTTTTCCAGAAATACCTAACACAACAAATACGAACATAAGACAAGCTAAACTAAAATATAACACAAAAGCACATTCTTCGAAAAAACATTATATCTAAGGAACAAGGAGAAAGCTTTTCTCCAAACTTTTGTAAAGCACATTCTTAGCCCACTCCTCTCTGTACTCTTGTAATCACAATCTCTCTTCTCTAATCCATAAAGTTAGAGAAAATGTAAGAATTAGTGTTCTACATATACTCTTGAAAATATTCATTAACGTAAAAATTGTTGGGTATATCGGTTGTTTCAGAAACCATAATCACATTTCTAATCAAATATTTGTATTGGTTTGACGTATAGCGAACATTTTGTTCAAATTATGCCTGAAAATTATATTTAACAAAAATTTTCATACTAGGATCTAATATGATTATGATAAAAAAAGGTTAACCTTGATTTGCAAAGATATTGATGGAAATCAAGAGTCCAAGTTAATTAGAGTTATGGAATTATTATAGTTCTAGAGTTATTATGTTTATTTATTTCCTAGTTTGGTTAGGATTCTAGTTTATTTCGTTGTCTTGTTATTTCCTAGTTATTTTATGAGTCTTAGTTTTGGTAGGATTTGCTTACTTTAGCCTATAAATATGAGGCTAGACCTATTTGTCAAGACACGTTTTGATGAATATATTATTTTGCTAATTGCAAGGTTTTCTCTCTAATATTCTGTCTTTCTGTTCTTACTACTCTAACTCTTGTTCTTATTTTGTCTCTAATCCTCTAAATTCTATTTTTTCTCTCAATTTCTCTAATCTCTTTTTCTCATAATTCCCGATCTCTATCAATTTGGCACCAGAGCCATACCTATCCTTTATTTTTCGCTGCATTATTCTCTCGTGTTTAAAAAAAAAAAATATCGTTCAAGTTTTTTCTCAAATTTCGAGTTCCTTTAGAAAGAAAAAAAATCTGTCCCAAAAAAAAAAACCAAAAATTGCAAAAAAAAAAAAAAAAAAGTGCCAGAAAGAAAAAAAACTCCAGCAATTCCAGATCTGCACCAGCATCAGCATCAAACCCAAATTTGCAACTTCGAGCCATCATCAGATTCGTCGTTTAATCGGTAAAAATCACTTCTTTCTATTGAATTGTGGACTATTTGTTATTAGTTGGCAAGTTTAGCTTATTGCGTAAAGCTTATCCAAAAAAAAAGGATTATCAAGGTTTATTTGTCTTGGTGAATTTCAAGTTAGTTTATAATTGATTTACTTGTGAATTTTGAAATTAATATCGGCAAATAAATCATGTTAGAATAATCGGAGTTCATCCATGGAGTATAATAGTCGTACATATCATGTCTACAATCATGACCGGTACAGAGAGTATGAACATTACCCTAGTAAGCATGATTTTGGTATCCTATGTATTTGTCTTTTAATGACATTCCTGAATTTGATGAGATAAATTGTTATATTTCTTTTGATGATTGGATGAAGTTTTTAGAAAGCTACTTTGAATATTATTACATGACGGACATGGAGAGAATTTTCTTTGCTAAAACAAAATTAAAAGGGTCTGCTAGAGCATATTGGCAACGTATTGGAATGGACCGAAAGCAAGAGTATAAACCACCAATTACTTTGTGGAAAGAGATGAAGTATATGTTGAGAGAAAAATATTCATATTCTTTCTATAGAATGCAATTACTGAGTGAGTGGTTGAATTTAAAACAATTGGCTTCTAGTGTGATTGAATACTTTGATAGATTTAGCGACTTGAAGAACATATGCAACATTCAAGAAGAAGACTTGGTCACAACAATGAGATTTATTAATGGGTTAAGAGATGATCTTAAGAAACCGGTTGATTTTTGGAGATCTGAGACTCGGTTTCATGCATACAGAAGAGCTTTAATATATGAGAAACACCAAAGGTCATCAATTTATTCAGATAGTTCGACTTTTCAAGTCGGGGAGTCTATGCAACTGAAGATTATCTTTACCTGAGAGTCTACTAATTCTTTCAAGTCCTCTCAAGGAAACGACGAAGAAGTTGTGTGTGATAAGTATCACGAAATTAATTATTCGTCCTCTAGTTGTCAGCATCTCGTGTCTAACGAGCATAACCAAGAACTTTCTACTTATGAGACTTTTAGTGAATAGTTGCGTTCAGAGACTAATTGTGAAAAGAAAGTTGAGTCTTGCATGTCACCATCTACTGAACATAATTTTCATGCCGATTCTAAACCAAAATTTGCACAAAGTAATGAAGATTATAAATTGGCTATTGATATGCACTGTGATAAATTTGAGCTGAATAAAGGTGATTATTTGATGATCAAAATTTGTTCTGAAAATTCTTTAACTATGCTTTTGAAAAGCTTTTTACTAAAACCTCGGGACGTTTTTGTGTTTTAAAAGAGTTTGGCTCTAATGCATGTTTGCGAGACTTGCCTCCTAATTTAACGATTAGTCTTATTTTCAATAGTAAGGATTTGACTAACTCGCGAGGCATTCTTGAGCCTCCCAAATCTTCTACTAATGCTACAGGTGGTTTCACTACTTCTACACTTTCGGTGCCTAAGCTACTTCTTATACAATTGTTTATCCTGAAGGAATTTATGCTCGAAGCAAGGTTGGAGATGGCCGTATTATATACTTGGTTCGATGGAAATGCCATCCAAATTTGGATAACTTGGCAACTTAATTGTTGCATTCACTGCTGATTTCCACACCTTCTCGCGAGTACTTTCAAGCAAACTCTCCGGAGGTGAGTTTTTTCAAGTCGGGGAGAATGATGAAAATCAAGAGTCCAAGTTAATTAGAGTTATAGAATTATTATAGTTCTAGAGTTATTAGGTTTATTTATTTCCTAGTTTGGTTAGGATTCTAGTTTATTTCATTGTCTTGTTATTTCCTAGTTATTTTATGAGTCTTAGATTTGGTAGGATTTGCTTACTTTAGCCTATAAATATGAGGCTAGACCTATTTGTCAAGACACGTTTTGATGAATATATTATTTTGCTGATTGCAAGGTTTTCTCTATAAAATTCTGTCTTTCTCTTCTTGCTACTCTAATTCTTGTTCTTATTTTGTCTCTAATCCTCTAAATTCTATTTCTTCTCTCAATTTCTCTAATCTCTCTTTCTCATAATTCCCAATGTCTATCAGATATTTGCATAAAGGATTCTTGATATTGACCATTTGACCCGATCCAAAAATTAATTGGAGAGGTTTTTCTAAATCAGACGTGTCTGCACTTTCTTATGAATTTGAAATTATGAATTTTGTATAAATTTGATTCAGGGATAGAGTTGATCATATCGTTTCCCAACAATAACATTATACATTGTAGGGAGAATTACACAAACTACTCCTAAACTTTGGGCAAATTACACAGACCATCCCTCATCTTTGGGAATTACACAAGCTATCCCTATTTTGAGTTTGGGATTACAGTTACCCCTTACGCCGTTAAAACTAATGGAAATTATGAGGTTAGCAAAACTTGTACTTGAAATTCCAAAATTACCCTTGTACAATCTATTTTTCAATTTCAAAAATTATATTCAAAATAAACATAATTAAAAAAGATAAAGGAAAAAATGGGAAAAAAAATCAAACTTCACAACCTTTAATTTTTTATTCTGTTATTTCAAATTATTGTAACTATTTAAATTTCTGAATTTTTATAAAACTTTTCGTTGTTTTAATAAATTTTTATTAACTCCAAAAAGGAAAAAAAAAAAAAAAAAGACAAATCGGGGAAGATGAAGTCATCTTCCCCGATTGCCCATCACCCGAAATTCGCTGGTCGTGCAATGGCCGGACGGGAAGGTCGCGCCGTTGCGTGACAATAGATAGTTGGTCGCTCGTAGCGACCCACCATCTCTACCTCGTGGGGGTCGGAAAGGTGGCGGTGATGGTGGCCGTTGAAAGGGATGGGGAAGGCTGTGTTTCGTTTCTTTTTTCTTTTTCTTTTTCTTTTTATTTTAAATTTAATTGTAAAAACTATTTCATTATCTTTTTATGGCAAGGGTATAGTTGGAATTTTCCTGATTCTGTTAGGATTTCATAAGTTACATACATGGGTTGTTTGTGTAATTTCTCAAAGGTGAGGGGTGGTTTGTGTAATTTGCCCATAGTTCAGGGGTAATTTGTGTAGTTCTCCCTACATTGTATGTATAATTCTGGTAAAAAAAACTCGCCCTAATTATTAAATATAAATACATAACATTGTATATACAACCATTTTTGAAACTTGTGTGCCGAACGTTATTTTTTGTTTTTAAGTTTCAAGGACTGAAGTGAAAAGCATTAAAAGGATTTCTTCCAAACATATTTGAGAAGGCAAAAAACCAAAATGAGAATTTTGTTAATTTTTAACGAAAATTGTGACATTTTAGCAATTGTTAATGCTAGTCTTACACACATACACACACAAATATAATATATATATATATATATATATATATATATGTATATGTATATGTATATATATATATGTATATGTATATGTATATGTACTGATACTCTCTGGTTTAATAATATATGATTTTTATAGGGTTAGATAATCATAGAAAAGTTCTTTAAAGTGTTGCTGAAAATATGACATTCATAGTCTATTTTTAATGTTTCTTTTCATACTTTTATATTAATTCTTTTAATAATTTTAACCTCATGAAGTCTATTCAGAGTGTAGTTTCAAAGGTTATGAGTTTCTCTATAATTTGTACTCAAACTTTGGGATTTTTTTTTTCTTCTTCTTCAAATTCGAAATAATCTGAAGAAATGTAAACGTAATTACTTATTGCTCATTTGAAGGAGTATCATCATAAAGAAAATTAATTGAATGATATTGTTAATTAGTAAGTTAGCGGGTTGATGATTCCACTGAGAAATATGAGAGTTTATCAATTTCAATTGAACGGAAATAATTATAAACGATGCAATATCCTAAAGTTAATGTGATAGTTGTGTTTCTAAAATATTTCAACAACTTCCAAAAAATATGATTGTTTCATAATGTTTAGTAAGTTAAGCATAGAGCAAATAATCCATGTGACAATTACACTCTTTTTTTATTAGTATTAGAAAGGGGCACGCGGAGCCCCGCTCACATTGATATTTTATACTATAAATACCTATATATTTTTATTCAAGTGTGAAGAAAAAAATAAAATTTGGAAGAAGAAAGAAAAAAAGGTTTGCCTAGATGACAGTAGTTTGAATTAGTGGGAGTGTGAATCATCATAATTGGAGTAAAATGGAAAGAAAAAAGTAATTTCCATTGAAAGAATATGAAATATAAGAAAACTAAATCATCCTTCTTAATAAATTGTATAGTTAATTTCCTCTAACTTAAATTGTAGGGCTAAATTGGAAATTAATAATAAAATGTTATAGAGGAACATAAATTATAAGGTTAAACTTGGAAATAAATAGTTTGAATTACTGAGAGTGTAAATCATCATAATTGGAGTAAAATGGAAAGAAAAGTAATTTCCATTGAAAGAATATGAAATATAGTGAAACTAATTCATCATTCTTAGTAAATGGTATAGTTGATTTCCTCTAACTTAAATTGTAGTGCTAAATTGGAAATTAATAATAAAATGTTATAGAGGAACATAAATTATAAGGTTAAACTTAAAAATAAATAGTTTGAATTAGTGGGAGTGTGAATCATCATAATTGGAGTAAAGAAGAAAGAAAAGTAATTTCCATTGAAATAATATGAAATATAAGGAAACTAATTCATCATTTTTAGTAAATGGTATAGTTAATCCTCTAACTTAAATTGTAGGGCTAAATTAGAAATTAATAATAAAATGTTATAGGGGAACATAAATTATAATGCTAAACTTGGAAATAAATAATTTGAATTAGTGGGAGTGTGAATCATCATAATTGGAGTAAAATGAAAAGAAAATTAATTTCTGTTGAAAGAATATGAAATATAAGGAAACTAATTCATCATTCTTAGTAAATGGTATAGTTAATTTCCTCTAACTTAAATTGTAGGGCTAAATTAGAAATTAATAATAAAATGTTATAGAGGAACATAAATTATAAGGTTAAGCTTGGAAATAAATAGTTTGAATTAGCGGCAGTGTGAATCATCATAATTGGAGTAAAATGGAAGGAAAAATAATTTTCACTGAAAGAATATGAAATATAAGGAAAGTAATGCATCATTCTTAGTAAATGGTATAGTTAATTTCCTCTAACTTAAATTGTGGGCTAAATTAGAAATTAATAATAAAATGTTATAGAGGAACATAAATTATAAGGTTAAACTTGGAAATAAATAGTTTGAATTAGTGGGAGTGTGAATCATCATAATTGGAGTAAAATGGAAAGAAAAGTAATTTCCATTGAAAGAATATGAAATATAAGGAAACTAATGCATCATTCTTAGTAAATGGTATAGTTAATTTCCTCTAACTTAAATTGTAGAGCTAAATTATAAATTAATAATAAAATGTTATAGAGGAACATAAATTACAAGGTTAAACTTGGAAATAAATAGTTTGAATTAGTGGGAGTGTGAATCATCATAATTGAAGTAAAATGGAAAGAAAAGTAATTTCCATTGAAAGAATATGAAATATAAGGAAACTAATTCATCCTTCTTATTAAATGGTATAGTTAATTTCCTCTAACTTAAATTGTAGAGCTAAATTGAAAATTAATAATAAATTGTTATAGAAGAACATAAATTATAAGGTTAAACTTGGAAATCAAAAGTTTGGTATCACAAATACCCATTCCTTTATATATTAGTATAGATTATTTAACCGCCCTTGTGTAATTCAGTCAACGTACTTTACCAATCCTATTGTGTCAACTTCACATATGTAACGAACCTTATAATCAAGCTTAATTTTTTTGCTTGTATTTATTCTTTTTTTTTTTTGCTTGTTGCTTGTATTTATTCTTATAAATCACAAAATACATTGTTTCATTAATTTTCTCACACGTTTTTTTTCTTCAAAAAATGCGGACATATAAAGTCACGTTTATTTCAGCTTGAAAACAGAAAGACAACATTGACCACTCTCTTATATTTTTAAAACGAATTAAGATGTTATGAAAAAACAGTAAACGCATTTACTACTTACGAGCATATTTAAAATGATTCACAAGCACCACCATTTATTGATCAAGTCAAACACAAATAAAATGTCAGATTGTTATGTGTTTCTTTTTCTTCGATTAAACGCATGAGTAATTGTTGGTAAGAATAATTCAAATGTGTGTATACCGTTTTAAAATGATAAATAGTATTCTTTTTACAATTGATGCTTAAAACTTATTAATTTTCTAGAAAAAAAAACTTTAAAACATATTTCGAAAATCAAAAAGAAAACTTTGAAACTTTTCAAGGATAGATATTATTAGATGGCTTCCACAATTCCACATAGTATTAAAATCTGTTGGCCCACAACTTCTTCGTATCACGTGAATTTTGTGTTTTGAGAACACTGGTTGCCGTTTGCAGTGCTGATATCGTTTTCGGTCGGCACAAGTAAAGAAAAATTGATACGCTATTCGCAAATTGCCCCAAAAAATACTGAAACAAAACAAAGATGTAAAGGTTCCAAAAATTAAATGGGGGCAAAACCTACAAAAATGGAATTTCTTTCTTTCAGTCTTTAACTTCTAGTGACAATTTGTGCAAAATGTGTTGACCTTAGTGGTCTAATTTCTCATTTATGTTTAACTAGGACCAATTACAACCGTACATTGCATTAAAAAAAATAAAAGTACAACCGTACATCTTAATATCATATTCAAATCTACTACTACTAATAATAATAATTATGCACGCCTCTACTTATGACGAAAGTCAGTAAAAATCATAATAAAAATAACAAATTTTGAAAATCCAATTAATTTATGACTTAAAAGCAATTGAACTTGAGATTTTTGTTTACTTACATATATTACTTTTTTCATTTATGGACGATGCTTGTGTATCAAATATGTCATTATAACTAAAATACGTTATTCAGTACTTGTAATATTTAGTATATTACTTCATTATACTTGGCTATATATTTTAATATAGTAAACAAGTCTGAGTATACAATTTCCTCACTTAACCTTCGATGTTATAGTACTCATTATTATTAGGTATGTATTGCGAATCAGGTCATTTTTATTTTTTTGTTTTTTTGGAAAGAATGAATTAAATTAATTCAATTTGTGTTTGTTTGCCAAATATATCAGTGGACCAATCGATTAGTGAAGACAAATGACCCGGCACGCCGTTTACAGGAAGTACAGAACAAAGTTTTTGGGGGCAAAACAGTAAATAACCAATAATATATGGCTGCTATGTGTCCCAGATTTGCACCAATTCCATGCACGTTTCCCTCTGAAATTGAAACACCTACTTCTCCACTGATACGTCGTCGTTTGGCTCATCTCTGTTCAGATCTCATACTGTAAGTTTTTGCTTTACTCTCGATTTTGAACTGCGCCAGTTTTCCTAAAAGTTGGGTGTTTTTTATTTCTAATTTCGTTTAATTTCAATTCTTAAATTCTTATTTGTGAAACTGACGCAACATTGGATCAGTTTTTTTATTGCCTATTTAACTGCTTATTATTCTAATGCACGAGAGATTTGTGACTCTAGTTTGTTGAGTTTATATATATATATATCTCATGTGCGACAATACAGAGTAGGAAAACGAACTGTTCACTTGTACTTTGGCAATTTGTTTTCGATCACTGTCGATGATCTTGTCCCCATGCTGCGAGGTGAATTTGTTATCGGTCGCTATCGAGAACAAGTTTTTACTATTTTTGTTCGGTGATTTTGTTTTCCTTTGTCGCCTGGGACAACTGCGGTAGCAGATTGTTTTATTTGGTTGATAATCGTGGAACTTTCCGTATTTGTTAGGCAATTATACATTTTTTGGATTGTATCTAGTAAAGGTTGACAATACATTTTTTGGCGTTTTATGTGGAGTCGTAATTAGTACTTTTGCTTAACTGAGTATACATAAACTTCAGCATTGGTAATGCAGCATTCGATTTCTAGTGCTGCAAAATAGTGTTATGTCATTTGAAATTCTCCTTGTTTTTTCTAGTTTCTAATCGCATTTATTTTTATGTTACTACATCACAGGGATGCTATTCGTTTAGGAAGATTATTTCAGGGCCGTGGTTGAGTTCTGAAATCTAACGTCTGTATTAAGATGGTCCCTCTCTCTCATAATAATACTTCTCAGAACATGCAAGGGGGTTCCGATGCCTTGGGGCATGAGAACTGTGACCTTTTCTTTCTTTTTCGGCACGAAACTCAGCTCGGTAATGGTTTTCGGGGCTTCTTATATTTTCTGGCGCTCGGCTACTGTTTCATTGGATTGTCAGCTATTACAGCTCGTTTTTTCCTGTCTATGGAAAATGTTGTTAAGCATACCCGTGCTGTTGAAGAGTTTGATTCTTATACTAATACCAAAGTTGTTAAGTACAAGAAGGTTTGGAATTATGCCATAGCTGACATCACTCTGCTGGCATTCGGAACAAGCTTTCCGCAAATTTCTTTGGCCACAATTGATGCAATAAGGAATATCGGAAAATTGTATGCTGGAGGTTCGTTTCTCTTTCATGGTCTAGTGTAATTTTTTTTCAAGCCGTTATGATTTCTTCTATTTCACTCTCCACAAAACCCAATAGATCCTCTTCTTTTTGATTTTACATTTTTGCTAGCTGTTGGTTTTGGTGCATATTTTGGATTTTACACTACTTTGTTACCAGGATTTGATCATGAATGTTCTGTATCCATATTATTCGTCTTTAGTTTCTTCATCATTTGCATTATAAACTCTTGAGTAGATCTAGTTTTCCTTTTTTTTTCTTCTTGGTATTTGCTATCATGGATATAGGACAATCTCGGAATATGACACCAAATTTATTGAGGGTATTAGCTTTGTATTGATTTAGATCTCATCATAGTTAGTTCAGTCTCATTTCATTTTTCTCGTTAGGTGGTTCCGGTTCTTTCCACGAGTAATACTAAAGAAAGGATATCGTTCAAAATAATAAATAAATTAAGTTGTTCTACATTCATATATAAAAAATAATTTGGCATGCTTAAAGTGTTTCACTGATTCACTTTTTGTTTATAAGTTCTTAAATGTTACTAGTTACCTGAATTTTTATCAAGATCTTTGGTTCGTTCGATTTACAGGTTTGGGTCCCGGTACGCTAGTTGGTTCTGCTGCTTTTGATCTATTTCCCATTCACGCGGTTTGCGTTGTGGTTCCTAAAGCTGGAGAACTCAAAAAGATATCAGATATCGGGGTCTGGCTGGTCGAGCTCTTTTGGTCTTTCTGGGCTTACATCTGGCTATACATAATATTGCAGGTTATTACTTGATTCAATCTCAAACCAAAGTTTTCTTGTTTAATCTTTAAAATACACGGTACAAGGTCAGCATGTTTCCTGTTTGACCGTGAGAGGTGCGCAAAATTCAGTAGATTTCTAGTTTGATAAAACAAATAGAAGAAATATGTTATTCTCATGATACTGAACTCTGGGAATAAAAGAAGAAAAGAAATACATTTTATTTGAAATGACGCCATTTTGACTTTTGGATATATATGCATTTTGTGGAAATTCTTGCTAGAAATGACATTGAAGTTTTAGAGTTGTATGTGGGCTTCTCCTGTGTTCTACTTCATTGAAGTGTGTTCATTCAACTCGACCTATTAAGTTTAATCTTTTGGAACTATTTTGTAAGATATTAGAATAGAAAATATTAAGTAACTTTGAAACATTAGTAATCAAGGTTTTATCTTTTCCAGTATGATAAAACTAAAGTTTAACTGTGCATATGTTGAATTATATAATGGGCAGTCACAACTTATGTTGCTTTGGAGTGTGTACGTTCTGGTGTTATTTCCCCAAGTGTTCAAATTTGTTAAATGTTTATGAAGATCTACCTCTCATTGGTCGTTTATTTTTTCCAGTTACTATGGTGTTGTGTACTTTTCTTGGCAACCTATCATGTCCCAGTATATTGGTTATCTTGTATCTAACCGTTTCGCTTTATAAACAGTTACCAATTGCCTGGCCCTATAGTTTGTGACCTGATATACCCATAAAATGATCCAGGATACAAGTCATTTCGAACACTCTCCCATTACTATCAAAATCATTATTGCATTTGAAGAAGATTATTCATGCATAATATGACTGGTTTCTTTGTATATAATATTATATTGACAATTTTGTTGTCTTTTATGTAAAAGAATATGGTTCGTCTTTGATATTATTTGAATGAGATAGTTGACCCCACTGAACCTCTCATCGCTACAGCGTGTTCATAGTTACTTATAAATCAATGACGCAGGTGTGGACGCCTAATATCATTACTCTATTGGAAGCTTCACTTACAGTACTACAATTTGGTTTGCTGCTTATCCATGCATATGCCCAAGATAAGCGTTGGCCCTACTTGTCGCTGCCAATGTAGGTCTTTGGTTGATAAACTCATCTATATTTCCCTTATTTTCATGCAAAACTCGATAATCTAAAACTTAAGCATTAAAATCCCAAAAGAAATGGAAGAAATGTATTGACTCTCTTTTTCTAATTACATATGTTAATTAGAGCAAGAACTGAGAGACCAGAAGAGTGGGTGCCACCAGAAACTGCTCCACTCAAGAGCAGCAGGGCTCAGGATACTTACTCTGACATCGAGCTATGTGAAGATAGAAACAGTAGCATCGTTGACATTTTCTCCATCCATTCTGCTAATACAGGTCATTCTTTTTAAAATGGGACTTGGTTTGCTTATATTTTCTTTGTAGCGGTTTTATCATTTTACCATTCTTGTTAACCAAATAAGGACTTGGTTATAGATATTCTTTTTGTTGTTGTGGTTTTATCATTTTACCATTCTTGTTAACCAAAAAGTCTAAAAATCAGCAATATATATTGATGCCAGCACAAATTTTTGCTCCACTTTGTATACATAATGATAACATTTGAGGTGCAACACGAATATGCACGTCTCGCACTCGTGTTGATGCCAAAATGAATGGCATACTGACAACAGGAACTGCCATGGTTATAATACATAATAACATGATGATTAGAAATGCAATTAGAAACCTGGATTTAAATGTGATAGGATTAGGAAACTTAAAAGGGTGTTTAGTAAAATTTGCAATGACTCAGAATTTGCCGGTTCAGCATTTGTGGAAGATAAGGATAGAACTTGGGGAAACAAAGAGTGAGCTGTACTGTCAACAGTGTGGTGGGTCATCCATACAAGCTTTGCTTATATGGCTAACTCAAGCAATATTATTTTCTCTGCTCAAAGTAATTTTCTTAAGGTTTCCCGTCCCAGTACTGCATTCTAAATAAGATATCGACTGGAGAATGCTAATGTATTAGTAGTCTCCAGCATGCAGGAAAAGGCATTCAAAACATGTGCTAACTAGATTATTCTCCTAGAGATGACAGATGATCTCGGTATAAAGAGCAAACATAACCTGTAGGTCATGTGTATCAATACTTTCCCGTTACTGACATTGCTAAATGTTCCTCAGAGCAATCGCGTGAAGAGATGATTCCTGATAAAGATAACTTGCTTTCTATCTGGAAGAAGCAGTTCATTGATGCAGTCACGGTACCATATTTCTGGTTTTTTATGTTCAGGACTTTGTCTCTTTGAATTATGGGGCATAGTTACTTTCGGTGATGCAATCCATGTTCATCCCGCCCAAATTTGTTCCCAACTCTGATCTCATTTTGAACTTACGTAGAAGTCACACTTGAACAAGCATATGACGCCACGTCAAACACGTTCTCAATCTGCTTTTTGTGTCATTTTCTTTTCTTCTATTTGGATGGGGCAATTTGTAAAATTGAATAGGTTGCAATATGGCTTGCTGATAATTTTCTTTCTTCTTAGAACAGTTGGAGAGTCCAGAATCGAGAAAGTTGAATAACACATGCTTAAGGCTAGCAAAGGGTTTCTGGAAGTTGCTCCTTGCACCATGGAGATTGCTCTTTGCCTTTGTACCACCCTATCAGATTGCTCATGGCTGGATCGCTTTCATCTTCTCTCTATGTTTCATTAGTGGGATTGCTTACATTGTCACAAAGCTTACTGATCTAATAAGCTGTGTAACAGGTAAAATATTCCGGAAATTTATCGTGCTTGGATATATTGCTTCAGCAGTTCTGAAACCTTCTCAGATTGCCAGTAAAACAATATGTAATTTCTATTTGCAGGTATCAATGCTTATGTCATAGCATTCACAGCACTGGCTGCCGGAACATCATGGCCGGATTTGGTGGCAAGCAAGATTGCAGCAGAGCGGCAAATAACAGCCGACTCTGCCATAGCTAATATCACTTGCAGGTTCTTTTATATACTTGATATTCTTTTAGAGTGATAATAATCATGCAAGTATTTTTCTTTTCCCATAAACGTGCACTTTCCAGACTTTCTTTGTATCTCTTTCAGTTCTTCAATTGTCAAACTTGTTGTAAGCTACCCCCTTGTTATTCCACTAGAAGCATTATTCTCCGAAGAAAAAAAAAAAAAAAACCTAATAAGCTCCATGTGATTCTAAAAAGAGCTCACCATCCCTCTCTTGTTTTTTCTAATGTATTTTGGCTTACAAAGGAAAACAAATTCCCTGACATACACGAGGTTATTTGTTACGCTTTTATTTCATAAAAGTAGCGTGCTTAATAGGCATAATAGAAGTAAATTGCTTCTATGTTATTTTTTTTGAAAACATAAGGGTACAAGTGCTTTTTCACTCAAAAGAACCAATCACGGTCTCAAGTAGTCATAAGCAACACTCTCGCAATGAGATATTTTGCTATGTAACACTGGACGTACGATAGTGTAAGTAAACTGCCTTCTCCACCATATTATGAGGTTTAGATGCAAAAGTTCCCGATTGTTGATTTCAAAAATAATTACTGCAATTTTTATGTTTTCATTCATTTTATGTTTCCTCTTTTCATGTAGCAATTCGGTGAACATTTATATCGGCATTGGGGTGCCATGGCTCATCAACACATTATACAACTTTTTTGCATACAAGGAACCATTGAGAATCGAGAATGCAAAGGGACTCAGCTTCTCCTTGCTTGTGTTCTTCGCTACATCGGTAGGTTGCATTGGAGTTTTGATATTTAGGCGTCTTACTTTAGGTGCTGAGTTAGGAGGTCCAAGATCCTGGGCATGGCTCACTTGTGTATATTTGATGCTGCTATGGCTTATCTTTGTTGTATTGTCGTCATTACGAGTTTCCAACATTATTTGAGTCATTTATCCCACGATGGGCTTAATTTGCTCAAAGAGGCATGTAGTCGCATTCTGTTTACATTCTCGAGAACGGGAAATGAAGCTGAGATATAGTATTAGAAGAAATTTTACTATGTAATAATTTTCTCTCAAAAAAACTGCCTGAATCAAATTATATAAACCTTCTGATCAATAGTCTTTAATCCGCTTGCTCAATTACTAGTTTCCAGAACTGATGGGGGAATTGAGAGGAAGATTATGCAAGTTAGCCTTTATAGCTTCGAGCGATCCTGGATAAAACTATACATGGTCGAGTGGAATATAGAGAGTATTGACAACTTCTCCAACTTGTCATCAAGAAGAAAAGGCGACTCATATTTGTGTAAATACTTAACTATAAAATCACAGCTTACTGAAGTAAATAAATCTGCATGGTATAACCAATCATGGACGCCGACCCTAATCAAACTACATTTGCCCTAAGAGGTACATGAAATGACATGCTTTTCATTTTGTACACAAAATCTTTTATGATAGTGATTAGAACTTTAGAACCAATACTAATTTTACTAGCACCAAAAAAATAAAGAAAAGGAAAACTGCAGATGAATGAGGAAACTATCCCTTATGTAAGCTCTCTCGTGCTCTAGCAAAAGTCAATACAAAAAGGATGATTCTGGACAGTTATTTGGATGTCCGACGAGTATGACATACAACGACCAACATAATTGAGTGACATCTGCTTGTTTCTTAAAATGGTAAGTAGATATTCAAATTCCAAAACACCAAAATTATTCACCTCAACTGAAAATTGAAATACAATTACATTCATCATTTCTCTTGCCAGTGAAACAAAATATTTGCCCTGTTGAGATTGACATCGCTAGTGGACATAATGAACCATAACATATAAAGCAGAGTCTTCTCTCTGCGAAAGGGTGCTGGTTTTAGGCAGTAGCACCTGTACAAGCAGTCACGGGCGCATAGCTCTGTTGCTTTGTGCAACTGTATTTCCTGGTGATGAATCTGATAAACCAGAAAAATAAGGTCATAATCTATTTATCTTTACCATTATGCGCATCTTACAATAGTGTTTTTATACTAACTGATCAAATAAAAAAAGAATAATGAGTCGATTCACCTGAAAAAATCCCTCCATAAAAGCTCATACATTAACCAGTTCATTCCAGTATCAGATGTGCCACCGCCGCCGTTTTTCCTGTTGGAAGCGGCAGAAATTACGCTGCAAATGACAAGGTTTCCTTAAATGTAAAACACCGTAGGAAATCCCAAAAAGAGAGGAATAACACTTCAACAAAAGAAAGGCATACCTTGAAGCAGATTTCTTCAGCTCATCAAACATGGAGCGAGGAGAAAGGCATCCCATGGCAAGCCATGGGGATATTTTGCACGAGAAGTTTGCACCATATATGCTGCTACCATTGGCTCCATCTTTAAATCCATTATTTGGTTTTGCCTTGCATTCCGCTGCAAAGTTTTTCAGTCTCTGAATGGCTTCAGTCTCTCCACCCACAAGAGAAGCATTAGCGGCAGATTTTCCATTCTAAACAGAAAAATGACGAGGTTAATACAAATGACTGAAAAGCCAATACCTCCACATTCCATTTAGCACCAAAATTGGCACCTGTTTGACAGCAAATAACATGGCACCAATTTTACAGTAGGTTTCATACTTCGTGCCTTTAGCATTTTCAGAAGTCCAAAATTATCAAATCAATAAAAGCAAAGCCCTAAGAGCAGAGAACATTATACCAGGGTTTCTGTACTATACAGATTTATTAGTCACTCATTCCTCATACTTTCCTGGTTTATGGATATAAAACTTTTTATTAAAGCAGAGAAATTTTGTATAGCTCTTTAATTAATCAAAGGGTTCTAGATGACTTAAGATTATAACAAAAAAAATGGCTATATATTATGGTTTAACCACATAATGTATTCTACCCTTTCAATGAAACTGAGTTGATTAGATGAATCTTTTTGCTCCACAGAATTGATAACCGATCAGCATTTAGAAAGTATCAGTAACTTCAAGCATATTGCTTTAACAAAATAAAACTTGAAGTTCTTTCCAGTATCATTTGATCTTAAGCACAATTTTCAATTAAAATCATGTTATGGCATCCTTAGCAGCTCATTTTAATACCAAAACATGCGACGAAAAATGAGTCGTAAACAGTTAGAGATAAGAATAGACAAATACTCAAAACTCTTGCATCTAAATGCTCATGTTATCTTCTAGAAGTGAAGTTTCTAGATATATTAATGTGATCAAAGATGAAAATCAATCTAACATAGCATGATATACAAGAACATGCTATTCTGTTTCTCACTTCAGGTCTCCAACTGAAATTTAATCTGCTCGCAATCAGTGTGCTAGAGCAAACAAAAAAGGAACAAGCATTGCTTAATAATCCATGAGAACTACGTATACATTTCAACAAGCCAAGAATCGAGATATTTTTTGTATCTTTACCCTTCTAAGATCATCAATCTAAATTTACATACGATCCCATAATCAAATAAACCACGGGAAACCCAAATAGCTTAGCAGGTGAGAAGCAAAATGAGTAGTAAACAGTTACAGATGGACATGAACAAACACTCAAATCTCGCGTCCAAATGCTCCTGTTAGAGTCTAGAATTCATGAAGGTCTAGCATGATTTACTGGATCAATGATGAAAAAACAATCACAACAAATCAACACAGCATAATATACCTGAACATGCTTCTACTTATACCTCCAGGTCTACCAGGAAAACTCATTCTGCTCTAAATCAGCTTATACTAGAACACAAAACAATCAATAAACAAAATCAGACCAAGCAACGCATTACCAATAATCCACGAGAACTAAGTGTCCATTTCAACTAGCCAAGAATCATGAAATTGTTATTTGTCTTTAACCAAACTACGAAAATCAATCTCAATTCACACAAAGTCCCATAATCAAATAAACCAAAGAAAATCAAATAGAATCCATACCATACCTGAGCCATCGCGGCATTGGGGCTAAGCCCCAAATCCATCAAAGACGGAATTTCCCCAGGTTCCACGTCCCCTCTTTTAGGCAACCCCTTTATCGTATCCAACGCCTCGATCGTCTTCCTCACGTCCAACTTCTTCACCCTCTCCTTAAACCCTCCATAATTCGTGGGCATTTCACCCAACTCAAACGGCAAATCCTCCAAATGGTACAATGTGCTTCCCCAAAAGTACTTCACCTCCACTCCCTCATCCTTCATCAGCTCCTCCACCTTCTCCTCCGCTTTCACTTCACCGTGCGAAACCTCTCGATGCATATACACCGCATCCGCCCCAACCGCTTTAACCACCTCCAACAACACGTTCTCCGGCTTCCCAATCCTCACCACAAGATCCGACCCGCGAGCCTGCAAATTCTTCCGCAAGTCCGTAACCGATTCCAACAAGAATGTAGCTCGATAGGGCCCCGTCTTGTCGAACCCGGACGACGATTTCCCGTAATCCCTCGGGTCGAAACAGTAAACGGGCAGCACGGAGACCGCTTCGTCGTTGGCAGCGTTCAGACATTCGTTGTCGTGGATACGGAGGTCGTTGCGGAACCACACGACGGCGGCGCGGCGGAGTGGGGCCGCTCCGGCGGGGTTGGTGGGTCGGAGCGGGTTCAGAGTGAGAGTGTTTTGCAGAGGGTTAGCTGAAATGTTGGTGGATTTGAGATAGGGTTTTGATGGGGCGATTGAAGAGGAGAGAGAGAAGTGAGAAAGAGATGAAATTTGAGATGGGATTTTGACTTTGTTTGGTGGGTTGTTGATGGTTTGTTGTTTGGGTGGGAGAAAATGAGAGGGGAGAAGAGTGGAGAGTGAGAGAGAAATTGAAGCTATGGGGATGAGGTTTTGATTCTGGGTTTTTTGCTGCTGTTCTGTCTGAGATTCTTCTGGGATTTCTGTGATTTTGAGGTTGGGATCCATTTGTGAAGACGATGAAGAATGAAGAAGATGATGAAGATGATAAGTTGGTGGGTATTTTTCCTCCTTTAGTTTGGTGTTTGGTTTGTTGTCTGTCTTCTTATGATGGGGTTTGGTGGAGAGTTCCAAGTCATTTTTTGGTTCAGCAAATTAAAAAAAAAATTGTTAATTTTGCCTTATAACTAATTTATGTGAAAAATAATTGTTAGTGAAAAACATTTAGACTTAATGATAATTAACAATGTTGTAATATTGTTTGCTTTGATCGTGAATTTATTATTAAATATATGAAAAACAATAGTATTTAAGAATTTTTGAAATAACTTGACACTATCGAAATAATCAAGGGCACGTTTTTGTTTAGCGTTACCTATACTAATATATAAAGGAAGAGGTATTTGTGACACCAAACTTTTAATTTCCAAGTTTAACCTTACAATTTATGTTCCACTATAATATCTTATTAATAATTTTTCAATTTAATCCTACAATTTAAGTTAGATGAAATTAATTATACCATTTATTAAGAATGATGATTTAGTTTCCTTATAATTCATATATTCTTTAAATGGAAATTATTTTTCTTTCCATACTACAATTATGATGATTGACTCTCCCATTATTTCAAACTCTTTTCATTTAGGCAAATCTTTTATCTTCCCTTTTCTTTTCTTTTAATATCAACATATTGCTCTTTTCAATATAAAAAATTAATATGCGCAAGGCTCCGCGTGGCAGTTTCTAATATATATAATAGAAATACTCTTTAATTTTAAAATAAAATTCTCAATTAAGGCAAAATTCTAAGTTTTGTATAAAATAAATACATTAAAACTCGAGTGTTGTAGTTAATTTCGGTCGATAATTAGAAGTTTAGTAGTGTAGTGGGATTTTTGCAACATTAATCCTTTAATGTACCTTGTATAAATTTAGTCATTTAAGTGAACTTTAAAATTTTTGGTCCTCCGTGCACAAATTCAACAACTAGTTTTCTTTGCCGAAAAACAAATTACAACCAACTTTTGCACAGATTTTTTCAAGGAATCGTCTTCTCCGATTATAGCCAATTTTCGCACCACCCTAGACCCCACGCCCACCGCCGCCCCTACCTTGCAGGTGGCAGGTCAATCGCGACCAGACCTTAGTGTTTTGTGGTCGCGTCGAAGCTCCGACCACACGCCGCTGGAGTACTAGCACCACGGCAGATCTGGAATTTCGCGGTGGTGCGTGGAAAATTGGAGGTGGTGGGTCACCCTTGGTCACGCCACTAATTTGCTATTAGGAATGAAGCATTTGCAGGTTAATTGGGGAAGACGATTCCCCGATTTCTTTGTTTTTTTTTTTCTTTTTGTGTTTATTATTAATATTTAATATTTAAAATTATTAGTATTTAATATTTAAAAGAAAATATAACAATTCGAATAAGAGTTACATTAGTTTGAATTATAAATGAAATATTATAATATGTAAAAAAATTAAAACTTGTCATCTTTGTTCTTTTTTTTTTTTGTTAGACTAGAAACATAATTTCTAAAATTAAAAAATAGGTTATTCAAATAAATCTTTTGTTCGTGCCATATTTTTTTGTTAATTTTAACACCATAAGAGGGTAAGTGCAATACCAGACAAAAAATAAGAGTAGTTTGTGTGTTTTTTCAAACATGAGAGACGATTTCTGTAATTTATCCATAATTTAGGGGTAGTTTATGTAATTTTTCGCCATTCATGTGCACTTTCAGATGTGAACACTGTTTTTCGGCGAAAAAGGACTAGTTTTTGAATTTGTGCATTATAGAGGAATAAAAAATTTAAAGTTCACATTAAAGGTCTAAACGTGTACACGGTAACAATAAAGGACTAATGTTGGGAAAATCTCGTAGTCTAGTAGTGGACTACTATATGAGTTTTACTATTCTTTTTTCCTTCTCTGGGAGGGTTAGGTCTTTGGTATGAGAGTGTGCCTCCAGAGTTTATCCTCGTTGATTACTACTTGGTTTTGCTCGGTTCTAATGTGATCAGTGTGGCCCGATCTGTCATTTTCTTTAATTCTTTGTGTTTTTCTTCCGTTTTGTTCTGCTTCTGTCGATCGCTTGTTTTCTTTTTCATGCATGTTCTCGTTTTTTTCTCATTGCTTCACATTGGTTTTCTAGTTGTTTCTAGATTTGTATAGGTTCGAAGTGCGGCCAGGTGACTTTAAGGTCACCCGTCTCTTTAGAATTCAGTTTGGTTGGGAATTGGCTCGATTGGTTTGATGACATTAAAATTGAACGATTGGGGAAAACCCTACGTCTTACACATGAGGAAGATAAGGAAATCTAGACGTTCAAAATGCATCGGAAGTCTACAAATTAGAGGACGAATTTAGTGTTAATTAGCGTCTTCTCACAATGAAATGGTATAATTTTGATGCTTTATGTTCTAGTATGAAATCTATTAGGAATCCTAGAAGGGGTATGGATACTCTTAAGATTGGTGAGGACAGAATTCTATTTCAGTTTAATCATGTTGTTGATAAAAACTGGGTGTTGGATGGTGGACCGTGGTCGTTTGATTAACAACTGTTAATTCTTAGTGCTATTGAGGGTAATGAAAATCCGGCAAGTGTATGTCTTGATAGGTGCAGTTTCTACGTGCGAATTCATGATTTGCCACTCTTACGCCAAACTCCAGAAATGACTATGCTTGATGGCAACCGCATTGCGTTCTCTGAAGAGTTAGTCCAGAAGTGGCTATGGGTGCAAACATGCGGGTGTGTGTTCGCCTCGACGTGACCAAACTACTGAAGCGAGCACTAAATATCAGGGATCGGAGTGGAGAGGTTCTAGTTGTTTCCTTTTCGTATGAGCGACTGCTGAATTTCTGTTATCTATGTGGAAGAATGGGTCACATTGAACGTGAATGTGAAGTCCGTTATAATCTAGGGGTTGAGGTTGATATGGACAATCTACCATACGGTGCATGGTTGAGGGAATCTTCTGCTTCTGACATAGTAGTCGGTTGTGCTAGCGCTCAGAGTGGTGGGGTGAATGGCAAACAACCTAATACGGGTAACTCGAGAGGTTGGAATTTAGTTTGAAGTCAGGGAGAGGTACAACATATTCATCAGAAGGTTAATAATGCCAATAATACTGTTAGTGATAATTTTTCTACTTTGAATGCCTTACCATCATTGTCAACACCTATGGCTCAACCGAACAAGGAAGTTACGGGTACACAAAAAGAAAAGGCTACTGACCATTTTTTTAAGTGGATATTACAAACATAGGTGGAAACTCTCGGCTACTTTTGGCTGGCGGTAGTAGGGATCAGACTACAAGCATGTCGCACGAGACTGAATTGATCAAGTCCCTATTACATAAGTCCTTCAGAGAAATCAGCAAGTACGCAAAGTTGCTATAAATCGTGTTTGGCAATCTGCACCCAATTAGAATTTATAGCAAAAGGAGAAGTTAGTGCTGGGAAACGAAAGGCGGATCAGAGGATTGTCATTTGAGAGGGTAAACGGCTGTCAGAGGTTCAAGATAAGGAAGTCGACACTTATGAAACAACGACGTGTTCTGCAATGCAGACCTGCCGAGATCAATGAGTATTTTGGCATTGATGAACTGTCGAGAGCTCGAGGATTTTCTCCGGCATTTAACCCCAACACCGTCTTCTTTAGTGAGACAAAATGTAATGCGAGGAAGATCGACGCGATTAAGAGTAGGTTTAATTATTTTGGTGTTTGTGTCCGGAGGTGGGATGTTCGGGTGGTCTTGTGATGTTGTGGTCCAAAGATATTGACGTGCACGTGCAAAGCTTTTTCTTGTATCATATCTATGCTCATATACCGGGTGATGGAATGACGTGGCGGTTTACAGAGTTCTATGGTGATCCAAATCCAACAACCCAAAAAATTCATGGAATCTCCTTCAGTCGCTCAGTAGCAAATCGAGATTACTGTGGCTTTGCAAGGGTGACTTCAACAAAATTTCGGTTAAGTAATACATAGTATTATATTATAAAATATCACAAACACACACATAGAATTTTTGTATATAGATATCGCCCCAGATCCCTATTCCATTAATATTAGAGCGACATTTGTATAGTGATTATCCGTTTAAATCTACTCACTCTTCCTGAAATCTCTCTTCCCTTATCACTTGACCACATTTAGAAATATGCACGATTGAATCCTTATATTTGCACACTCTCTTTCTTTTGGCCCAACAGTAGCCAAAATATGAAAAATGTCCCGTAAATCTGGAGTGGGCCAAAAATGGTCCCGTGTATATAATATCCGGTGCAATTTAGTCCTTTAACTATTAAGATTTGACATTTACAGGGTATTTACTAGTGTAAGTGGAAATTCTAACTCTCTAACTATTTACACTTGAAATTTTAAGGAAATTGAATAAATAATATTTTCTTATATTTACAATGAAATATTTATTAAATATATAAACTTCATACTAACTAACAAATATAGTCTATAGCTACTAAAATCCAGATTTATCAAAGTAATAGATGTGGTCCGAATTTGATTAAGTTACATATATGGAACTTAATTGATTCATTGACAAGGGAAATCTCGGTCATGATAACTTTAGTCTTATGTAACTGTGGTTCATTCTTTCTTAAAAAAATTCTAATGAATGGTTAAAATTTTAAGTTATCAACTTATGCATTTCTAATCATATTATTTGAATTGATATATAACTCTTTTAGCTTGTAAACTAGTCTTCATCAATATTATATATATTGGTTGAAACTGTGCAGACATTTTTAGACATGAGATAAATTTAATGAAGAATTATATGGATTAATTGCTAGTGAATATACATATTAATGGAACTTGGCATGTATTAAGTGTTGTTCTATGAATCTATGAGTTGTTTCTAAATTCCTATAGATCTAAAATATATTGTTAATCGAGATTCAAATAAAAATATAAATAAGTTGTTGATGGACCTTATTTTGTCAAATTTCAATAGTCAGGTGACCAAACTGTCATGATAATACATGTAGAAACATTGTCTGGTTTTTCTTCAAAGTTTCAGACCAATGTTGTAACTTTTCTCTCAACAATATTATTTGATTGGAGTCCTGAAAAAAGCAAAGTCGAAATTTCTCTTGCCAAAGAACTGAGATCACCTAAGAAAGGGAAGAGAGATCTGAGGAAGAGTGAATAGATTTGAACGGATAATTAGTGTACAAATGTCGCTCTAGTATTATTAATGGAATAGGGATTGAACCAGACATTTGGAACATAGGATCTCGAAAGTATAAATATCACTGATCACCTACCATTATTCACCAATCACTGATCTGTAACTAACTACACAAAAACTATAACGTCCCTCTAACAAGTAAAATACGAAAGAAAATAAAAAGAAAACTTGAGATCTATAGATCTATCATTACTTATTTGATATTTCACATAACACCTTCCATTTTCTATTAGCGATAAAGCTTTCAAGTTTTCTCTTCAAATAGATATATGTGGGTAGGGGTAGAGTAGGAGCTGGGGTTTGGGGGGGGGGGTATGCCCTCCCTGGCTCCGTCCTTGTACGCAACAATTAGGAAAAGCAATAAAAGATGCAAGAATAAAGTTTTTCACTATTTTCTGATGAGTGCTTAAATAAAACTACATATATATGACTATTTATGATAGGAACACAACTCTAATTATAGTTTTACATAAACCTTACAACTCATAAGTAAATTTAGGTTTTTGCTTCCTAGAAAAGCTATATTTTTTATTTCCAAATTAACTATGTCTTTGTAATTCTTAGACAATTCCGATTCCACAACCCCAACAATCTCCTACTTGGAGACTGAATTCGTATATGAATAATATATTCAACTTCTCAATAGAAAAACCTATAAATATCAGTGGTGCAAATTCTCCAACTTTTCAAGTGCCAAGGCCAATTGAAACTAAGTAGCTTCAACTTCTGCAATGTCACAACTTTAGTCAAAATATGAGTAAGCTCCCACTTGCTTCCATCTGTTTTCTCTTTAACTTTGTAAATCCACTTGTTATGCAATGTTTTTTTGCCCTTTCGAAATAGAAAAACAAGTTCCTAGATTTAAGGGAATTCTTCTCATCCCATTGCAAGCTCTCACTTGCTCAAATCATCACCTTGCATAGCTTGTGATAACACACTGGCTCACCACTTGTTCGTCAATAAACAATAGTGTAAAGAGGGAAAGTACCATTTCGAACTACGATGTTGTATACTCGATCTCCACAAAGGAGCTCATTCGAAACTTTTCTCACATCTAAATTAGAAATATCCATTTCACAACTTTAGGGCATTAAACCCTAGTCTAATCATTAAACATGACATCCCGACTACAAACTACTTTCTGATTTTGGCCATCCCAAAATTTTAGATCAAACCTATAATCACCATTCCAATAAAGTATACTTCACATATTTAACATCTAACTTACTTCTAGCAATACAAACAATATGAACTTAAGAAACACAATAAAGAATTCCTGAGGAACGACTTATTTACCTTTTTGCCACTCCGAGCCTCCTCCGGTATGCCATTATCCACAAGAATGATGGTCCTCGATTAATCAAGATAGATGTAGTGTAAAATGCATCTAGCCAAACCATCTTTGGTAGTCCACACTTTAACCTCATGCATCTAGCAAGTTTGTTCAAAATTTTGTTCGAACATTCTGCGAACCATTGTGCTGAAGGGTCTCTTTAAACGTTTTTCTATCCGAATGTCATTCACTTCACAATACTCTTTAAACTCAGCAAGTTTGTATTCTCCTCCGTTGTTAGATCGCAGACACTTCACATTAAGACCTGTTTTAGTTTCTACTAATGCTTTCCATTCTTAAAATTTCAAAAGCTTCAGATTTCTGTTTCAGAAAATACAACCATAATTTCTAACAAGGTATTCGTGTTGTTCATTCCGAGGATTCGTGCTTCTTCCCTATTTTGTCAATTGGTATTAGTGGAGGATTGATCCATAAACAGAACCTCTAGGTGCAACTTTTCGTGTAACATAAGCACTTTAAATGTTCATAAGTCTTTAATTATTTTTTTCTTCTTCTAATTGTCTTCAAAAGAAAAACAAAACACAAAAAGCATAGCGTATCCTCACCTGCTTTTGAAAATATGGTATAGAAAAAAATTAAGGAAAAATCATTTTTCAAGTTTAATGCTTTAAGTAGCTTTTAAAAAGATTCGCTAATACTTCTTAAGTGATTTTTAGCAAAAGTAATGAACAAGTTAATTCTGCGAGTGCTTGCAAACATCCCTACGTCTTTTAAATTTTAACCAAGGCCTTAGATGATGTTGCTATGTATCCTTTCTCTCACCAGACGACATTGATTCTTGTCGTGGGAACTATACGATTCAGAAGACAACCTTACTATTTTATCACAAAAAATATACAATAGGCAATCTTAGGCACCATTCTTTCGTTTTGTGAGCTGTGACTCTGCTTCCCACACTCTCTTTAGAAGATAAAGAAAAATGATTCCTGAGCTACTTAAAACTAAAAGACGATCCCTGCCACTATTCTATCAACAGTAAATCAAATATTAGTACGACACCTTCTTCCTCGAGCAGGTAACATGTTACAAAAAATAACTCACAACTCATTCTTTTAGCTGCTATCCTGAACTGGCTGTGATACGCATCTGTTGTCTGTATCATGGGAAGTTAATATTTTTCTCAGAGAACGGTATTGTAACCGAATATTTTCTTCACTCCCAATAATCTTGAGCAAGTACCTGCAGGAAATGCAGTAACAAATCAACAAATCTTACATAAATGCAATTTGCCATATGAAGTTTTTATTCAGTGTCTTGTGGTGTATGAAACTGTTACCTGAGCAACAAAATGATTTTGCTTACGTCTGCGCTTTTTTCCTCTATATTTAGGAACAATTCCAAAATGCATGATTGCATATTTGAAGATTCAAGGGAAATAAATGTTATGATACAAGTAAGGGAGTTCATCAAAATACAGAAAAAAGGATTATGGCGGTGCTACTCAATTTAATCACCATGCATGGATTTGACTAACAGAAAAAAGGACAGTCAATTTCACGCTCTCAGTTGTATCATCTCATACCATGCTCATCATGCCGGTAATGTCAATCAAATAAGTTCATGGTTTTGGTGAATTAAAGTTGAACTTTCACGGTGCGTTCAATTTATGACAGAAACCAGAAAAAAATTGGAGTCTCGTGGTTACACTACGAATAATTAACAAAGTCATGTTGAACCCGCATGTGAAAAGTGAGTTGAGGGTCGTAATACAATGAGAATAAAAAGAAAATGTTATGCTTTCCATGACAACAAGGCATCTATATATATATATAAGTCTTAACTATTTAATTTCTAACAGCCTCTTTGTTTCTTCTTAACTATACTCATGCCTTTTTAATAAACACTACCAATCTCAACTTACATTCTTACCACCTAACATTCTAGCCACATAGCATTCTTACTACCTAACATTCTTATATAATACTATATAATCTAACAAGGATATAGGGCTGTCTGGGAGCTGCTGGGAAAGACTGGAAAACATTTTCTGATCCAGTCATGAAGGAGCGAATAGAAATTTAGGAAGTAAGATGAAAAGAAGAAAATATAGTATCAAACAGCAAATTTTTTTACTATTGTCCAGCTAATGAGGCTAAATCACTGAAGTCAGGTTACAGAGCAGAAAAGAAAAAAAATTGAAAGGTTTACACAGAGTTGTGCACATAATCTTAGCAAATTGAAAGGCTGTGGACATTATGGGTGTAGAACAAGTTATTATTCTCCTTAGCTAAAAGCTATAGTTAGTAGCAGTAGTGCATTACAATTGCTTATAACCTTACAATAGTCATACGAGTGCATTCAATAGGGCATGAAAACTATATGGCTTGAATAAGTCTCAAGCTCAAACACTAGAAGCGAGGTAGGATGGCCTGGTGATTGGGGGTGGGAAAGAAGAGAGGAGATTGATGTTGATATTGTTAATGGTATTTCTGAAGTACCATGGGGTAAAGTAGGCATCGTTACCAGATGTGGGCTCTCATATACTAACAACCAGATGAAAAGCTGCTAGCATAGAAACTGCATGGACCACTGGGAGTTGCAAACAGGCACAAGTACGCTAAAGAACTTTCTCTAATAAGCAATAAACACGTGTTACTACTACATCTCAACATAATAAAGTACATCTCATGTCACTATTATTGTAGGCCACATCGCACCAAGCCAAACAGATGATAGGGGTGTCTGGGCAAGATATCCAGCGGTCCAGCCCAACCATCTGGTCAAAACAGACCTCATAGACTTTCTGACAAATTGCTGTAGACTCGCCTTGTTTGCATGCTTTTGGGAGGGCGGCGGGGGAGGGAACACGATTCAAATATGTATTTCCTACAACTTCCTTTCCGAAACTTGGTTCTGGACAAAAAAGTCATTTTGCACAACACTAACGATTTTCTTAATAGTGTCCCATTCACAGGATAGTACTGATGCTATTTAAATCAGGAAAGGTTTGTGATATTTGAGTCCTTGCCTAACTGTAAAAGATACATCACATGTGTGTAATCAAAATCTCATTTATCGGGTAATACTCATGCACTAACCAGCCATTTAGACACTGTGATGTGATCACTGCTTCCTTTCCAACAAATTTATCAGGGGTCCGCCTATTTCCCTGCATATTGTTTTACTTCAACCAGATGTTTGAAAATGAGACAGAACCATGCTAGCAGAGAGGCAATGATTTACCTTGATAACAACCTTCTCATTTACTGTGAAAGGATATTGTACACCTCTGTGTGACCCATTTTCTGGAGTTACATCACCATTTTCCTGAAGAATCAAATAGAGAGAAGAGCATTAAATAAGAAAATATGATAGATAGACAGATAGATACACAAAAACATACAATAAAGGAAGAAATATGTGATACTAATTACTACCTGCTTGAACTAAAAATAGTAAATTGGAGTATATTTTGATAGATTCTTTCATAGTAGAGAACTAATTCTCAGTACATATGCAGTAAGTTGATACAAGCAAGCAAGCAACTAAAGTTACCTTGTGATCACTTCCTTCTTTCCTACGTTTCCGGAGTGCTGCACTATGAAATAGTCTGCGATCATCTTCTAGCTTTACCGCATTAGCTGCAGCTCTCAAGGCTGCAATTATGTCAGCAAGAGATAATCATCATAAGCTTGGAAGCGTAAAAGTTGAAAAGTTAATGAGGACAAGCAAGAGTCTGGCATGTGCGTGCGTGTGAGAGAGAAGCAGGGGGGTGGGCATGCATGGACATTACCGTAATTTGGTACCAATGAGCTAACTTCAATTTCTGCTTCGCACAGTGAGCATTTCGACTGTAAGGGCAAAAAAGAAAACTTATAGTTCTTCCTTTTCTCGGTTTATAGAGATCAAAAAAAGCAATTGATGAACACATAAATCGCCACACGGTCAAAACATATTGTCATCCACTTTAAAGCAATTATGAGCGCAATTGTTCATTATGTCAGGCTTCAAACATTTTATAGTCTACACAGGCCCTTCGGCAGTCTCCTTTTGAAGTTCATGTTTAGAGAAACTGAAGTACGTGAGACTCTGTTGAAGCAAGTATATTGAAGTTTCAGTGCCAGAGACAGAACCAATATATCATATTAGAGAAGATGAGAGAACATTTGACAAACGTTTGAATTATGCATTTAGCTTGATTTTGTAGGTATATGACGATGCTCAAGGGTTGTGAGTAATATTACTCGAAGAATATTCGCATCTCGTGCTTCAACTTGCTTTAGTTGTAAGAGAGGCGCAGATGATCCAAACTCGGCAGTAAACTCAGAGGTAAAATCTCAGACACTTGAGCATTCCATGTAAGTAAAGATAGAATGAGAGGTTTCTAGGTAAACACCAGAGGGGCAGAGGGAAAACAAAGACCTCTACTTACTGTTTCAATGACCCTTCTCAGCATAAGACCACCAAATGAATGCCCACAAGAAACAAGCGTAGCGTCCTCAAGGAATGCACCTCTGGAAACCGACAATTACGAAAACCGAAAATCAGAATTGATACAAGTATTGAATAAAATAACTATCCACGTGCAAGTGAAGTCTTTCATCAACTACTCTAGAGCATAATACGGAAAGGCAAAAATCTCCTCAAGTAATTCGCGGCTCCAATTTAATGATCAACAAATGAAAATATCCTGACAATCTCTCATAAATCATATGCAAGACCATTTCTTAGAACTTGAAGCACCTCCTAGTTTACTAGCTCTTTTGGTTTCAGATTTGCCCTCCAGATAACGTGAATTCAGCAGGAGGTTCCCCCTTTAAGGTTCAATTCTACTAGTGGTGATGACAACCAGCATCAAGATCGCACAAGATTTCACGATCATTTGATCTTTCAAATTCTACTCAAGTTATGTCCATTGCATTTGAAGTTTTAATCTAGTTCTCTCACCACATCCAAAATGCTTTCCGAATTACCAAAAGGTGAAAAAGACGCAGCACGGTTACTAGTGAGACAAAGGAAAATCACATGCATGACAAAAATAAGATACTTATAAATTGGAACATCAACCACTTTGAAAATAACAACGAAAAAAAAAACAATCTTACGAGACAAAGCTAGTGTAACTTACGACAGGGGATCTGACAGAACACTTCTCAGTGATGGCTCTCTATTCAAATTATCTGTAGGCACCTGTGAATGCAAATCAGAAATGAGCCCTCCTCACATACTCCAGTCATTATGCAGCATCAAAGCCAGAGATAGCAAAACTATGGACAAGTTACTCGTAAAAGGAGAAGCTGCCCAGCTGAAAATTACTCAAGTGAGCACAACAGAACTTCTGCAGCGATTATGATTATTCATGAGACATGAACATGGGGATCAAGGAAAATGAAATTATGAGCATCACTAAGTGGCAAGAGAAGCATATACATTCTTTACGTCAAAATATTCTCTTCCAGATATGTCATTTAACAATTTAATTAATAAAGAGAAAACTTGATGAGAAATTGGTGGATTCACTTCATTCAAGCAAACACAAAAACAATTAATTGGGCGCAAAAGATGGTTACATCTGGGAGAAAATAGTTATTCCCTTTCAAGAAAAACTAACTGCTAATCCTAATAAAAGTGCTTACATAAGCATTATCAGTATGGTTACACAATACATCTTCATCAGCAGAGAGGTCATCCATAAACTGGCTAACTGATATCGGTACATAGCTCTGGGGTATTACATGCCCAGCAGCTGCAATTGGAGAACAATCAAGTATTGCATTGCCCTGCGGCATGAGCCTATACGCCAGTGATGTCCTGGATGGAGATAGTCAGCATCTTACTGAAGTTACTCTTGCAGCAGAAAAATAACACAGCAAAAAAAAAATAAAATTAAATGATCTTTCAAAGAAGTATATTACCTGCCATTACTTGCATTAGTCAGAAGATTTTCAGCTGCAGACCGATATGATGCAGCAGGTCTAAGACCTGCAGTGGCATGGCTAAGAGCCTTCCCTGTTAGCAATAAAAGTTGACCATGTGCTAAGCTGCCATCTGCTTGGTACCAACAACCATTTTGATCCCGAACCTACAATTGAGAAATTGATTTCATACAAAATAACCCAAAACAGAATATTGATATTCAAAATATAATAAGGTTAACCAACAGATATAATAAAGATATTGATAGTATATGCAGAAATGTTTAACAAGATATTGAGCTTTAATGAAATAATCCAGGCTCAAAAGAGAAAGAAACCAAAAAAACGAACCCCCAATCTGGAAAGAACCAATCTGGAAGAGTGAACTACTAAACTAATAATCTCCCCAAATAAAAGAATACTGACCAATTATATATAGACTAAACTAATATTATTTCCTAACGTATCAGGACATTTATGAAGTGGGCCCAAGGGAAGGCCACATCTAAAGCATAAGCCATTTTCTTTGAGTCGGAGAGATTCCTGATGTGAATAACTGCGTAAGGGACGAGGCAGTAATGCATTAGATTGCAGACTTGCCTGAGTCTTTTTAGATTTTTGATATGTCACATTGTTGCTAGAAAAGTCTATAGCAGAATTGTCTTTTGTCAAGCTCCCTTCAGAATGTGGACGGTAGAAAACAAGGGAAAGAAGCTAAATCAAACATATCTAGATCTAAGGAGTAGTTACTGATTATTCTTTTGTTGAACTCTTTATTTTATCGATTGAACTCCAACATATCACATACTTCTTCTTTTGAACTTCAACTTTTCAGTCACAAGGATTTCCCGTCTCCTTCACTTGTTCGATTTATATTGTGGAGTCTTCGATGAACTTGAGGTGTCCCGATTTTGTAGGTAAAATTCCAACAAACATTTTATCGGTATATTTGTTGCTATATAACGACAGATTTTGCCCCCGACACATTTCAAAATTATTATCAACAAAAAAAATTGTCACAACTTTGTAGGTAAAATTCCAAATAAGTTTGGTCCCTATAATTTGTTGCTACCTAGACTAATATATTTCTACATTCTCGCTCAAGCTAGGCATTACATGTTGAACATTCCCTGCTTGGAACAAAAAAAATTGAAAATACTTAATGCAATGCCTCGGTTAAGACATCAGCAAGCTGTTTTTGAGATGGCATGTATTGAAGGTCAACATCTTGATTTTCAATCTTCTCGCTGATGAAATGTCGATCAACTTCAATATGCTTTGTCCTGTCGTGATGGACAGAATTCCTTGGAATGCTAATCATAGCATTGTTATCCCACATTAGAGTGATAGGTCCAAAACTCATGAGTTGTAGTCCATACAACAATCTTCTTAATCATATTCCTTTACACATTCCATGAGCTATGGTACCTACTTCTTGCTTTGATACCTCTATCTTTATGTCTCTGAAACAAAAGTACCTTTCCAGGAGTGCCTTTTAGGTACCTGAGTACACGAAGTGCAGCCTGCATGTGTTCCTCAATGAGATTGTTCTTACATTGACTAATAACACTTACTGCAAATCACATATATGGCCTCTGGCCTCATGTGCCACAGATGTATGAGTTTGCCTACTAGTCTTTGATACTCTCCTTATTAAATTGGTGCACTATCTAGTTTGGATCCACTTTTATTGTATGGATCCATGGCATAGAACATCAAGTACATATTGTCTCTGTGAAATAGATACCCTCATCCGATCTTGCAAGCTCCACTTCTAGGAAATAACGTAAGTTCCCCAAGTCTTTACTTCAAATTCACGAGATAGAAGGTTCTTTAGGGAAGTGATCTCAGCTTGGTTGTCTCTTGTAACCACAAAGTCATCAACATATACAACGACAATGGTGATACCTTTAGAACCACGCTAGACCAATAGCGTGTGATCTGCTTAACATTGATAGTAGCCATGTCCTTAAGTACCTTAGAAAATCTGTCAAACAAGCCCGAGGTGACTGTTTTAGGCCACACAAGGATTTTCGAAGCTTACACGCTTATTGATTGTAGTTTCAGTGTTTAAACCCAGAGGAATGTCCATATACACTTCTTATTCAAGGTCCCCATTTAGAATACATTATTTATGATAGGATATGCAGAAATATATAACAAACTATAAAGCTTTAATGCATTAATCTACTCTCAAAGAGAAAACAACCAAAAGAACAAAGCCTCAATATCAGGAAGAGAAAGGAACCAATCTGGAAGAATGAACTACTTAATTAATGATCTCCCAAATAAAAGAATACCGACCAAATATAAGTAGGCTTAACTAATATTGTTTACTAACCAAAATATGTAGGCTAAACTAATATTATTTCCTAAGATAAGTAGACTTCTAGTAGGATTGAACCTATCTACTTACAAAAAGACTCTTTATCCATAATCAATCCCAAAATGTACTAGATGACTTGAAGACTTATGACTGTACTAGATCTCTACAGATGTTCACAAGAGAAAAGCAAATAAGATGCTCAAAATTAAAAATATCTTAGATAAACTAAGCATACAAAGAAGGATACCTGAAGACCAGGGGCATCTGATGAAACCAGCATTAACAAACCCTTCTCGACCTCAGAACTTGATGTAAGTTTTCCTCCTCCAATAGATACTTTTCCATGTAACTGGGAGAATGTGGCAACAAGTACAGATGAAGATGCCTCAGTAGCAGGCAATGGGCTATCGTCAAGCAAGTGATTGAAAACACTGCAGATATTCAAATGATTGGATAAGTCATTCGCAAATTGCAAGAAAATAATTTGACAGCATAAAAAGAATCAATGAAAAACAAAAGGCCACTTTCACAATTTTTACTCGCTTCTGAGACGAAGATGCCTCGCAATCGCACATAATGCAGCACGAGCAACCCTTCCCATGCATCTAAAAATGTCCGCCATGCATGGCGGAGATGAATCCACATCTTCCAAAGGCCTATAGCAAAAGATGATATTCTTAGATTGTCAATGTTGCTACTGAAAAGGAATTTCCAAGTAGACTGAAAGTAGAAAAAGTTAGAACATCATCATAAAGTAATCAATTAATTTGAAATGAACAGAGAGCTGCTGGAACAATTAAATATGGAACAAGTGAAGACGTTTATTATATCCAATTCGAGCTGCAATTAAAATGTAACTGGCAGTTAGAAGGAAGTCCAGGAAATATCAAATCAATGGACTTTTCTGTCAGCATTGCAACTAAGAACAGCATTTGTAGTAGTTCCAAAATCACAAGACTGTCAAGAATTAGTTCGGCAGCCTGCATGGCATGTCAAAGTTGAACATCACGATAGAAGTCAAATCATCATTGACCAACTTGTAAACAACACCAGTCTTTGGACATAATAACTTTTATTCTTTTTGCAGTTGCCCACACTGCCACTGTCATCTGCAAAACTGTATATTTAATTGTGCGGGAAAATCCCAACAACGAGCAAGATATACTCCGCTTTCTTCGGAAATGAATCAATGACTTGAGAGATGCAACAAGTTTCCTAGCCATACACCATTAAGAAGATATACACAATTATCCCGCTCGTGTCGAAATATCAAAATCCCAAACATTAAACTCTTGCTTTGGGGGACTAACATGATTCAAGAGTAACGGTTTCAACTATAGTATCAAGATCACTAAATAATCATAATATACGATGTGTGAAAATAAGTGATTCTTTAACATATCATCAGCAACTAAGCTTTTAGTGATAAGCAATTAGGACAGGTTATATGAACTACCTTCCAGCTCGGTAATGGTATACCCCTCGAGCGCCGCCGACCTTACGGGTTCGAAAGAAGAGGCGGGAAGAGTCTAGGGCGCAGCGGAGCAAAGCAGTGTCTTCTGGGCCGAGTTCGATGACAGCTGCGTTGTGGCGCGTGAGGGAGTTTGACAGGGCTTCGACGGCCCTAAGGTAGGTCGCTACAGGGGCGCCATCGTAGGGCAAAATGTCCGACAGTCGGATTCTACAGGGCTGCTGTTGCATCGTCATCGCCACCATTCACCGTTATTTTTCTGATTCTGATTCTGTTTGTTACTACTACGAGGTGGATTGAAAAGGTTGTCGGGATGATGCGATGATGGATAAGACTAGGAAAAGTTTGGATGCCAAAATTGATCCACTAAGTGTTTGAAAATGGGTTTGTTAACCCATTTTTTTCTATTCTTAGAATTGGTAATGAAATTTACTCATGTAGCATTGAGTAGATGAACTTAGTATATTTATTTGTTTAAAATCATGTAGTAGTGTTGAAAAATTAAATCATAGAGTGAGTTATTTGAAATTAAATTGTGATAAATAATTAATTAAATTCGTGAGTTGTATCTAGTCAGCGGAGAGATGTGTCTAGTCAATAAAAGGCTTTCTCGCTCGCCACTTAGACATCCAGTCAACACCGAAAAGTCATAAAGTCTCCTGCTACTCAACAAATAGGTGTGACGAAGTATCTGATGTGTCTGTCCAGTCAACCCCTAGCTAACCTTTTGTATATTATAAATAGACCCCCCAGACCTCTGTCAAAATAATTCAATTCAGTACATTCTTTCTTATTTTATGCTTTCTTTCGAGAGTTCTAAATTTTCTTTGAGTCGTTCTCTCTTAGTAATTGGAGTGCTGCTTTATTAAAATTAGTGTTGTTGTATCTTGGAAACGATTGCCTAAAATATATTATTCTGTTAGCATCGTAGCGGGGAAATATCGATATAAAGACAGAGTCCAACTCTTGCTTCAACACTCTGTCCGATTTTCTACACCACTTTCCTACCATTTTAAAATGATATTTTGCCAAATTTCTAAAGATGACGACTATTGCTCTAGTGCATGGTGGTGGTGAAAAGTCGGAGAAATTTTTTGGTACTGACTTCAAAAAGGCGGCAACAGAAGATATTGTTCTACCTCACGTACTTGCAACTAGCCCGTATGCGGACCAAGGATGCCCCCACGGTGCCAGAAGATGAAACTGATCCCAGACCGAGGGTTGCTTTTGATGCATGGTCCTAGAGTGACTTTCTGCATAAGAATTACATATTGAATGGACTGAATGACTCACTTTACAGTGTGTATTGTTCAGCTAAAACAACTATGGAGCTCTTGACCTCATTGGATAAGAAGTACAGAACGGAGGATGCGGGCTTGAAGAAATTCATAGTTGGCAAATTTCTGGACTTCAAGATGGCTGACTCAAAGACAATGACGAGTCAGGTCCAAGAGCTGGAACTCATCCTGCATGGCTCAGATGCTGAGGATATGAAGCTCAACGAATTTTTCCAAGTAGCTTGCATGATAGAGAATCTACCACCTTCCTTGAAAGATTTTAAGAATTATCTGAAGCACAAGATGAAGGAAACAGGTCTTGAAGACCTACCTAATTGTCAGACTCCGGATTGAAGAAGATAATCGGACATCTAAAGCCAAAACAAGCTAAAATCAAGTGGAGGCTAGAGCCAACTTGGTAGAGACAAAGCTAAACTCTAACAAGAAAAAGAAGCAACAGGGGAATGGCGGTGGCTCGAACAAGAAGAAAATGAAGTTCAAGGGGAACTGCCACAACTGTGGGAAGCCAAACCACATGGCAAAAGACTGCCGACTGCCAAAGAAAGAAAATCAGCCCCAACCAAAGAACCAAGTCGGTGTAGCTAAAGACAAAAATGTCTCATTGACATGGGTGATCTCATGCTCACTGTTGTGGTATTTGAAGCCAACATGGTGGATAATCCAACGGATTGGTTCGTCGATACTGGTGCAACTCGCCACGTCTGTGCCGACAGAAAAATATTCTCATACTACACTGCAATCAGTGGAAGAAAGAGGTATGAAAAATTCAAACACCTCATATATTGTGGGTGCAGCAAAGTGGTGCTGAAGATGACTTCTGACAAGGAGCTCACCCTAGTTGATGTACTGCATGTCCTCGATATACTAAAGAATTTGATATCCGGTTCAACACTTGTTAGTTATGGATTTAGACTAGAATTTGAGTCAAGGAAAATTTGTGCTCACTGAGAATGGGCAGTTTATATGCAAACGTTACGTAGTGAACAGAATGTTCAAAATGAATGTAATGGTTGTAAAACGTAACATTGTTGACCTTACTTATAAAGATAAAGATTATATTTACTTGGATGAATGTTCAAATTTATGGCATGTTAGATTAGGACATGTCAATTTTAATACTCTTTGCAAGCTTGTATATTATAATTATTGCCTTCATTAAATTTTGATTCTCAAAATAAATGTAAGATTTGTGTAGAGGCAAAACCAACCAAAACTCCGTTTTCTTCTATGGTCAAATCAGAAGTTATGCCAAAATACTCCTGAGCACCACCGTAGGATAGTCAGAAACCAGTCATAATTTTATCAAAAATAAGGAGGGTACCATTATCTTTAGTGATTGTGCGAAGGGCGTTAAGAAATTTCAGGCTTTGGTGGAATAAACCGAGAGTTTCCTACGACTGGTTCAAGGATAACAACAACGATCTCCCCTTTATTTGTTTCAAATAGGCTTGCAACTGTGGAGAAGTCATTATAAGGGGAAGTAAGCTTTTCATAGGTAGTTGTTTTTGGGACATCGGGGGAATCAGGGAGCCCTAGAGTAGCAATCCCACTTCCAGCTTTTACAAGGAATGGATCAGCTTGGCCATGGTAGCAACCTTCAAATTTAATAAGCTTTTCTCGGCCAGTAAATGCACGAGCCAATCGCAGTACGCCCATGCATGCTTCTATGCCGAGTTGACAAAGCGAACCATTTCTATACTTGGAGCAATAGAGATAACCATTTCTGCAAGGACGTTTTCAAGGAGACAGAGAGCACCAAAGCTGGTATCTATTTCATTGATATGGTCAAGTTTTCCTCTTCCTCGGAGAACTAGCTCGACTGGCTGCGACCATTGTAGAATTTTTTTCCATCTAACTTATAATTGGTGATTTGCAGAGAGGAACCCTCTCCAAAAGATTGTGCGATCACAGCTGAGCCTGAAGCATTTGTGATGACTTCTGATGAAACATTCTCCTTCTCTAAACTCATGACTTTGAGATTGAGAAGTAAAAAATAAAATAAAAAATGAAGAGAAACGTTTTGGGCAGAGCTATGGCTCTAATGCCATATAGAAAACAATGGAATAAGTATTATTCGGATTCACTAGTTAGAACATAAGAAGTACATATTTATACAAGAGGAGTGTTAACATCTAACTAAATCACATACTTCATTAACTCACCATACCTCATTATTAAACACCTACACCTTATTATCTAATGCCTCCACCTATCACATGTACTACCTTTATTCCCTGACATAGTAATCACTATATTTCTAGAAGAGTCAACAATAGTTAGAAAGTACAAATGAAGTTTTCCTGAAAATCCTAATTTTTCAATATTTTTTTCCTTTTCCCCCATTTTCCCTGGAACCAGTCAGAGCCTAAGAAAATTAGAGAATATTGCATAACGATGAGGCTAGGTTTTTGTTTCACTAGAATCTTCCTTTATCTTATTTTCATGTTGGTCGATGGATTTCTTGTGTATGATCACTCAATGTAAGTAGGATTTCTTATATATCTTAATTAAGAGTCAATTGCTAAAATATCACTCTTAAAAAAAATATTTGCCAAACTAACATTGTTGAGAAAATAATTCCCAGACTATCACTCTTGACTTAAAAATTTCCATTCTAACCTTATTACCTTAATTTTGTCCACTCATTACGAAAATAATGCCCGATTAATGTGTTTAATTTGATTTTTTCCATTGTTATTATATAATTATGATGTATTAGAAATATGAATTCAATTTATTTCATTTGCAAAGTTAACTCATCTTTCTTCTTCGTGTAACACCCTGCTCCATCCACCTCGCTGCTTCTACAAACCCTCGCCATGGATTTCACCCCGAGCTTCAAAATCTGTACATTCAAGCAGTTTTTTAAAGTGAAAAGAATGAAAAAGGAAACAAGAATCTGTGCTGGTGATTCCTTGAGCTTCGAAAAACTCAAATAGATTAAATCACTCATCTTCCTTACACAACACACTCCCCCAACACCGCTAACCACAGAATAACCGATCTCCCTATTGCTCAAGGCCCCGCCACCAGCAAAAGGCCTTCATACAATCTTATTGTTTCTTGTTTTTGCTTTCATTCTTTGAAATTTCCTGTTAAAAAAGCTGTTTGTATCTAAGGATTTTGATGTTCGGGGTGAAATCTATGGTGAGGGTTTGCAGGAGCGAGCGGGGTGTCACACAAAGAAGAAGATGAGTTAATTTAAAAGAAGTTACTTTTTAAATAGAATGAGTTAATATTTCTAATAAATCTTTATTATGTATTAACAGTGAAACATTAAGTACAAATTAATCAGAATTATTTTGGTAATAAGTTGACAAAAATAAGGCTAAAATGGGAATTTAAAGTTTAAGGGTGATAGTTTGGGAATTATGTTTCCAATAATGTTAGTTTGGCAAATATTTTTTTTAAGAGTGTTATTTTAGCAATTCACTCTCTTAATTAGCATATTAGATTCTTAAGACTTATTGTCAACAATCGACACTTATCAATTTATATAGCCCGTGGTACGCCACGCCCCGCCTTAAATAAAATTTAAATTGATATATTAAATAAAATGATAGCAAGTATTTCTCAACATTATATAGTAAATCCTAATGGGGAATGACCCAGAATTGATTTCTAATAGGGGGGAATCTGCTTCACTTGGACAAACGCTAGGAGGCAGAGTTAAAACGTTAAGGGGGAAACGTTGCTACAAAAGGTTTGGGGGTAGTAGTCAAAAGTTGTCGGACAAAAATGCCTTTCCGTCGGGCACATGCTGGGCACATTTTAGAATCTTTGGTGGAATATTCCACCGGTCAACGTTCTAGGGGCAAACCGCACACTTAACGAAACGTTAGGGGCCAACGTACTAAATTTGAAACAATAAGGGGCACATCGCAAAACGCCCCAAACGATAGGGGGTGATCGCTATTGACCCTAATTAATTTTACTTACCACGTTCCCATCAACCTTTTTAATTTTGCCTCATCAACATCTCTCAATCTCCCACTACTTAACTGCCTCATTCTTCCCTTCATTTTTCACATTCATCCTCTTCTCCCTTTGCATTTTCTTCTGCTTTCTTCTCTTCTTTAGTGTAAAAGGATTGAGAAAACCTGGTTTAATGTAAGTTGTTTTCCTTGTTTTTATTACAACTTGCTACATTAGTTGAAGCCTTCTTTTGTACATTCTTTCGCAAGATCTCTATTTTCTTTGAGATGTTGTCTGAGAAGTAATGATGTCTAATTCTTTTTGCTTGTCTTATTTACCAGTGAGTGTTCGAATGGTGAAATCACCGTTGATGAACAAAAATGAAGAACTGAATGATTGATATTATTGAATATTGAAATCGACGATTATAGAGAAGATTGAGTATCTGTGAAATGATAAAATGACTAAGTGAAGAAGAAGGTGGAATGTGTGTGCTATTTATACCAAGTGGTCAAACACCTGATAAGTGAGATTAACAACTAAAACTAACAAAACTTACTAAGTAAGGAAAGATTAGCCAACGGCTATAACTACTTATTGAAAACTTTCTAATAATAGAAAATATGTAAATTGTAACTTTAATACCCACCTTCCCCCTCAAGATGGGCATGGACGTTGTGAAGGCCCATATTGGACTTCATAGCAGTGAAAAGTTGTAATGGCAGTGGCTTGGTGAGTATATATCAGCCACTAGATGTTCATTTCCAATGTGAAAAATCTTGATCAAGCCTTGTTGAACTTTTTCTCTCACAAAATGGCAGTCTATCTGGATATGCTTGGTTCTTTCATGATGAACTGGGTTGTTGGCGATTCAAAATGCTCCTTTATTGTCGGTGTAGATCAATGGAGTCTTAGTTTCCGTGACATGTAAGTCTTTGAGTAATTGCTGGAGCCAAATGACTTTACAAGTAGTGGTTGTAAGAGCAATGTACTCTGATTCTGTTGAGGAGCGGCTTACTGTTTGTTGTTTCTTGGATTTCCAAGATATCAGGGAGTCACCAAGGTACACAGCATAACCAGTAACACTTTGTCGCGTTTGTGGACATCTGGCGCAATCACTGTCACAAAAAGCTTTGAGGTGAGTTCTGATTTAGAAGAATAGAAAATACCTTTTCCTGGTGTGGTTTTGAGATTTCTGAGAACACGGTGAACAGCAGTAAGATGTGATATAGTAGGCTTAGACATGAACTGAGAGAGATATTGGATGTTGAAGCTAATGTCAGGCCTTGAAATTGTTAGATACAAGAGTCTCCCAACTAATCTTCTGAACACAGTAGGGTCTTCAAGTGCACGAGAGTCACTTGTTATTGTCGTAGCTGAAGAATTCATTGGTGTAGTAGCAGGTTTGCATTCTAAGTAACCTGAGTCAGTGAGAATGTCAAAGATGTATTTTCTCTGACAAAGGGTAATACCATTCTTGCTTCTGGCAACTTCAATAAGATGTATTTGAGATTTCCCAAGTCCTTAATGGTGAATTTACTGTCTAAATGAGCTTTGATGGAGTTGATTTCAGACAAATCACTTCCTGTGAGTATAATATCATCCACATATACACAAAGAGATGTGAAACTTGAACCTGTTCTTTTGATAAAAAGTGAAGAATTAGAAACAATTTGAATATAACCACAAGAGAGAAGAGATGAAGTAAGCTTACTAAACCACTGCATGGAGGCCTGTTTTAAATGATATAGACTCTTTTTAAGAAGACAAACTCTGTTGTCCTTGGAAGAACACTAGCCAAGAGGGGGCTTCATGTAAATTTCCTCATTCAAATCCCATCAAGAAATGCATTATTGACATCAAGTTGTTTAAGATGCCAATTCTCTGCTGCTGCTAAGGCTAAGATAGTTCTAACTGTGATAAGTTTTGCCATAGGAGAAAATGTATCGAAGTAGTCTAAGCCCCCTTCTTGAGTGTAACCTTTGGCTACTAGGCAAGCTTTCTATCTCTCAATGCTTCTAGCAGATTTGTATTTCACCTTAAATACCCATTTACAGCCAATGCAGTGTTGATTAGGCGGTAGAGTGGTAAGAACCCAAGTTTTCTTTTCTAAGACATCAAGCTCTTTCTTCATTGCGATTCTCCATTCCACATATTTGTTGGCTTGAGTGAAAGTCTTGGGCTCAGTAGTTTGAGTAATAGTTGCTATAAAAGCCTTGCGGGAAGGCCCTAACTTATCAACAGTAAGATATTCAGAGATATGATAATATTTCCCTGAAATGAATGAAGCAGATGATGACTGATTTGCTTTATACAGAGAAGGAGGCAAAGCAACATCATAAATCGTTAGATATGAAGGAATATTAGTAGGTCTGGTGGATTTCCTTGGAGCTGGATGTATCTTAGGTGGGATATCAGGAGCATTTCTGATGGAATAGAGTTATCTTAAGTAGTAGGTAGAGATGTAACCATATCTGATGGATTATCAGTGTGAATAGTAACAATAGCATTGTTATCATGAAAAATATCATTGTGATTGCTAAAAGAATCACTATCAATATGAAAATTATGAGATACACTTGGAGTCTTTGGCATCTGAGAATCATTATCACCCTCAGACTCAATAGGATTTTCTTTGTTATGAACAAGAGGTAATACAGGAGGACAAACATGACTCTATATAAAAGAATCAATACATACATCTGATGTATGAGAAGATACACCATTCCGAGGTGTTTGAGGAGTCATAAAAGGAAAGATAATTTCATAGAAAACCACATTTCCGGAGACAAACAACTTATTGGTAGATAACTCCAATAGTAAATAGCCCTTAGTAGCTTAGGATATCCCAGAAAAACACATTGTTTGGCTCTTGGCTCAAACTTGTGTCTATGTGCAGTAATAGTAGATGCATATGCCAAGGATCCAAAGACATGTAAGAGGTTATAGTCTGGAGTTTTACCAAATATCATTTCATAAGGAGATTTGTTATGTAAAACATGAGATGGCAACCTGTTGATCAGGAGAGCAGCTGTAGTAACACGGTTACTCCAATATTCTAAAGGTAGACCAGATTGAAACTTAAGAGATCGAGCAACTTGAAGAAGATGATGGTGCTTGCGTTCAACAATACCATTATGTTCAAGTGTTTCTACACATGATGTTTGATGAATAATTCCCAAGGATGTACAAACGTCTTTCATAAAAAACTCACTGCCATTGTCAGTTCTTATGACCTTTATTTTGACAGAAAATTGAGTATGAACAAGTTTGTAAAATTGAATAAGATGAGTTCTAACATCAAACTTATGTTTGATAGGATATACCCAAGTGCATCGACTATAGTCATCAACTATGGCAAGAAATATCTAAAACCATCATGTGAAGTGACAGAAAAGGGACCCCAAACATCACAATGCAACAGTTCAAAAATAGAGTTAGAAACAGTAGAACTTTGAGTAAAAGGCAACTTCTTCTGTTTAGAAAAGGGATAAAAACATTAAACCCCCTATACTATTACCCCTGTTGCACTTTGCCCCCTGTCCTTTTATTTTTTGCGACTTGCCCATGTACTATGGATATATAAGCACTTTGCCCCCTGAGTCACTTTTTCACCATTGGATTTGAATATGTGTCAACATTTTTTGCCGTTGGATTTGGACTCAGGGGGTAAACTGCTTATTTATCCATAGTACAGGGGGCAAGTCGCAAAAAATAAAAGGATAGGGGGCAAAGTGCAACAGAGGGTATAGTTCAGGGGGTTTAATGCTTTTATCCCTTAGAAAAATGACAGATTTTACAATTGTCAATCTTATTGCTCTTGGTTACAGAAATCTGCTGAATAGAACTAAACTTATCCATAGAAGGATGACCTAATCTAGCATACCAAATGGAAGTATTAGAATCACTAAATGTAGCAGCATTACAAGAAATAACAGAAGGTACATGAAGAACATAGAGATTGTTGACAAGTTCAGCAAAACCAATCATCTTCCTCATGATTGTGTCCTGCAACAAACATTTAGATGAAGAGAAAAACAAAGCAATATTATTCAAGGTAGCAAGTTTAGAGACAGACATTAAGTTATAAGTAAAGGAAGGATGTATAACATTCCTCAAGACAATGCCAGGGTATAACATAACCTCACCAACATGAGTAGCTAAGGTAGTACTGTCATTAGGCAAATGAATCTTAAGACTAATAGGCATGGGATGATGCAAAAATTTGTCAATATGACACACCATATGATCACTAGCTCATGTGTCTAAGATCCAATCTGTCAAGCTATTAATATAAATATTAGATTGAACATTAAAAACATAATGATTAAGAATACCAGTCACTGTGGCTGCTGCAAAATGGTTTTGATCAACTGGAACATGAGGAACAGCAGCATCAGATTGACCTTTAGCCTGAGTAAAAGCAAGAAATTGCTGAAACAGATCCTGAGTAGAAACATCAATCTTGTTAGTAGAAACAGGAGGATCAACCAAAGGTTCATTAGTGACAGCAGAGTTAGCAGAAAAAATTGTATTCTTCCTGTTACCAATTGGTTCCTCCCAACCAGGGGGGAACCAATGATTTGAAAACACTTATCAATCGTGTGGCCTGAGAATCCACACTGAGTACAACACAACTTCTTCTTATCTTTCTTAGAGAACTTCTGCTGCTGAGTTTGATTTTGAGAATTAGCCTGAGAATTGAAAGTATTCTTGGCTACATTATCGTCATAGTTCTTATTGCGAGTGAACATGGCCAAGGCATCTGTAGGAGCCACAGAAGAGTATATATCTCTCTGATTTTCTTCTTGTAAGAGCATTGAATAAACCTTTGAGAGTGTAGGCAGTGGAGAAATCATCAACATAGTCTTCTTAATGTAGATTAAGAATCATTGAGACCAATGAGAAACTTCAACACAGAATCATATTGTTGAAGATCTAACATAGTCTTGTTGACATTGCAAACACAAAGACCACAAGTGCATGCTGTTACAGGCCTCTGACTTCTTAATGTAGATTAAGAATCATTGAGACCAATGAGAAACTTCAACAGAGAATCATATTGTTGAAGATCTAACATAGTCTTGTTGACATTGCAAACACAAAGACCACAAGTGCATGCTGTTATAGGCCTTTGAGTAGTAAACTCATCCCAAAGAGTACGAAATTGATTATAATAATCACTCATGGACAAAGAAACTTGAGTTATGGTACACAACAATTTTTGAAGAAGATAAACACGTGATCCATCATACGCGCATATCTCGTTTTCAACTCAGTCCACAAATCAAACGCAGATGTGAAATACAACAATCCATGCCTTAATTCCTTCAAAACAGAGTTTAAAAGCCAGGACAGTACCAAATTATTGGCGCGGATCCAAGCAGAGCAGTGAATTTGATCCGATTCCGGCAAAATTGGCAAAGATCCCTCGATGAATTTGATCTTGTTTTCGATATTAATCGCCATCTAGATTCCTTTACACCACGAGATGTAGTTATTTCCAGTGAACGCATCACCAACAATCGTTGATCCAGTATGATCATGCGATCCCAAAAAATAGACCAAATTAGAATCTTCACTCGGCTTTCTCGATAAAACAGGAGTAGAAGCAGAAGTATTTTGTGAATGTGAATCAGGATTACTCATGATGAATCAGATATATCAAATCGCGAAGAAATCAAACGATTTTGATCAGAAAAATACAAATTGCAGCGAAAAAAGAGGATCAATCTAAACCTAATTGAATGATACCATGCATGTTAGAATGATGAAATCACCATTGATGAACAAAAATGAAGAAATGAATGATTGATATTATTGAATATTGAAATCGACGATTACAGAGAAGATTGAGTATCTGTGAAATGATAAATGACTAAGTGAAGAAGAAGGTGGAGCGTGTGTGCTATTTATACCAAGTGGTTAAACACGTGATAAGTGAGATTAACAACTAAAACTAACAAAACTTACTAATTAAGGAAAGATTAGCCAACGGCTATAACTACTTATTGAAAACTTTCTAATAATAGAAAATATGTAAATTGTAACTTTAATAGTGAGTTGTTTCTTGACAAGTTACCACAAAGCGAAATTCAGGTGAAAGACTTCTTTCTTTTGTAACTTTTTTCACTTAGAATTATCAATTTATCATCCTTGTTCTACCTTAATCCTTGACTGAAATCTCAGCTTCGATGCAATATTTCTTATTTTTTGTTTGATGATAAAATACTGCTTTGTGATTATTCTCTTTTGTTTCACATTTTGACTCATCTATGTATCGACATGATGCATCGACCAAGTCTTTTCATTTCAACTAGACAAAATCCATTCCGCAAGATAATATGGATCAGTGACTTAGAGCCAATGATACATAATGTTAATTTATTTGGTACGGGTACATTTACACCAGTCCAAATTGTATGCGCCAAAATGTTCATTATTTCATGTGCCATCGTGGGAGTTTTGCCGCATATCTGAGATATGGATTCTATGTATTAGCTAGATTGAAAGAATAGAAAGAAAATATAATCTTTACCTTGTTCTTAGTCCAGATGGCGGGATTATATATATATATATATATATATATATATATATATATATATATATATATATATATATATATATATATATATATTCTTTTTATTGCCTTATACTCCAAACTCCATTGCTAAAAAATTTGCACAAAACACTATTTTTGTTTCTCTTTGCTTTTATGCAGAATTATATATTTGCAGTAAAGCTGTTTCCTGATACGCATATTTCGAACAGAGGATTTTTGTACACATTGATTCTCATGTAGTACTCTTGATGTGAACTCTTACATTACACTTGACAAATGATCAAGATTGTTCATGGCACACGTACCATATTGATGTATCTTGTGTCTCTAACACACTGTGTCTCATTTCATTGTGCAGAATCTAGTAAATTTTACTCAATTGAAGCACCAAGTATGTCCAACTTTGAAGTTTCTAGAATACTGGTAAGCACACGCCTTTTTTTTTATACATGAAATTCTTTCCATGAGATATTATTAGTGATTCCACAGGTATATAAATATAGTAACGTACAGTCCAAATTAATTTGAATAACAATATCATATTTCATCTCTGATTTTATGACAAAAGAAAAGTATGAGAGGGCAGAAGGGAAGCAACGTCATTCCCAGAACAAGATCACACGAGATTCCGAATGAGGACGAGTTGGCTGCTGCAGAAAGTCTGTGCGAGTTGGCGAAGGGTGAAGGCAAGGAAATGCCGGAAAATCTGGGAAAGAGAAAATTTGTGGAAGATGGAATCTCGAATAGTCCTAATAAAACATTTGATGACGGAAAAAGGTCGAGCCAATTTACAATTGGTCAGAGTTCTAATAATGAAGGAAGAGCTTGTTTCCGTAGAGAAGAAGCTATGAGGTACATGTTTATAGGCAAAAGTTTAAAGTATACTTCCTCGGACGGTGCAAAATCTTCGATGGCACCATTGAGAAAAAAATGCGAGAAAACAATATGAAAGTCGTCTGGTCATCACATCTTTAAGGGCGGCATACCACCCAAATTTACTCTACTAATTCTTGTGGGAGATGCTTCGGCAGGATTGCCTGGCGGGGTGGGAACAAGAGACGACATTTGTGAGTTAGTGAGAGACTCTCAGTATGTCGTTGATGTCATTGACAAGAAGAGTACACTAAAGAAAATTGTGAGTAGGACAGTGGATCGCTTGCATTGCGAAGTTGATCCATGTTTCAAGTTTAACAGAGAGCGGGGTTTGTGGGCGTACTTGCATCGAGATAGGGAGGAAGAAGATTTCAGTGAAGACGGCACTACTTCTTTAAAAGGAAAGATGCGTAGAGAGAGAACTGCTTCAGATTGAGCATAGAGCTATTCCCATGTTTAATTTTATTCCTTAATGTAGACCAAAATGTAGCAATGAATAAATATTTTCATAAAGATTACAGATTTCGTAAGAAAAATATGGGAGCTAGTTTAAAACAGTGTTTTCAGAACCGGACCAAATACTGAACCAGTGACGTTACTGGTTCAAGGTTCAACCGGTTTAACCGCTGGTTCGAACATGTGAGGGTATATTTCAAGAAAAATTTAGACATCTCATCCCCGATAATTCTATATTTTTACAATCACACCACAATATTAAATCATAAATAAGATATCCAGATTCACATTCACATCACAACACACTACAACAAAATTGACTTTTAGTGACATAATGTTATTGACAATTTTCTTCAAATGCCTTAATATTTTAATTTAGTGTTATTTTGATTAATGCCACAATAATTAACCAGTAGTGACATTAGCTTGCATAAATTAATGACATTCAATTAGAGACTATAGTAAATTAAGGATTGGCTGACATTTCCCAAAAAATGCCGCATGTAAACTATAATAAAATGATTTTAATGGTATCATATCTTTGTCAATTTTATCGAAATGTCACAATAGGTTAGTTAGATGACATTTTGTATAAGTGTCGAAATAGTTCAAAAGACTCATTTAATTCCTGTTAAGATTTAGTGTTTCTCTCTTAAATAGATTAGTATTTATCTCTTATTAGGAACATGTAATTTGTCCACAAAATTTGGAGTTTGATAGGGAATAAAAACTTAATAAGGAAAATATTCAGTGTTTCTATCTTATATAGATTAGTATTTATCTCTTATTAGGAACGTGTAATTAGTCCATAACAGGTGGAGTTTGATAGGGAATAAATGACTTAATAAGGAAAGAGAGAAGATTTCAAGAGAGATTAAAGGATTTCAAAATATTCCCGTTCCTATATTTGTTTAATTCCAAAGATTCCATTCTCTTAAGAGCTCTAATTGGAGTATTTAATTACAACCCCGTTGGTGATCTTTGGAATGACCAATATCTATAATTTAAGTGACCAAAATATAAACAGTAATTAGGCCTGAAAACTTTTGGGGGGGAAAAAGTAATCTTGAGTTTCTTCTTCTTCTTCTTTTTTTGTAACTGGGTCAATAACCAGTCCGGTTGACCGGTTCAACCCGGTTCAATCAAAAAAAATTCGGTCTCGCTCACCTGCAGAGAAAACCGGTTTTGATGGTGTTTTTGGACCGGCTTGAGCGTCGGTTCGCGGTTCGGCCGACCGGTCCGGTCCGGTTTTAATAACGCTGGTTTAAAAGATATGATCATAGAGTCAATATTGTTATTTTGAAATACAAAAGTAAATGTTCCCATATTATTCAGCATACTTCAGTTAATAATTACATAAACTATCTAGCTTTTCTTTGGCTTTGAAGAGAATAGATATAGTTGGAACTTGGAACTTGGAACTTAAAAATGTCACATATATTGCTAAGATTGGACATTTTGACCATTTCATCTTGCACTTTCATAAGAGAGTGAATAAAAATGGTTCTTTTTCAAGTTAGTTCCATATTGTAGATTGATTGAACTATTGCTGATCATACATAATTTAACTGGTGTGTGCTAGACTAGTTTTAACAGACTTTTATGTTATTAAAAGTCTATTCCCTAACTAACGTCCACTTCTAATGTTGTATTTCAAATCCAAAGAGCCTGATTACTTTGGTTTTAGGAGGATTCTGACAAAAAGAAAATATAAAACTGTATCTCCTATATTTTTTTTCTACTTTTTCTTTGTATTCATATATGGTTGAATTACCTTTGATGCTTTTCTAGTGTTATATATACATTATTCTGTGTTATTACATTTAGTTATGAACATACTGTTACAATTATTAACTAGATATTATAATAGGGGTACTTTGGTATTTTAGTTTTTAGGGTTTCACCTTCTACATGTATTTGTATTCCCTCTTGTTATTGTATAGTAAGACTTTATTCTCTCCTCTTCAACTCTTTTATCACATACAACTAAAGTTAGCTACATATAATTTAGAATGGATTATACGGAAAAATGTCATCGCAACGTTGTCTATAAATTTCACAACTTGGCTTACGCAACTTCAGTGCAAAGTCTAATGCTCATGCGATACTTACGCGTTCAATTGAATCAAGCTTGTCCGCCATGGATTGAGGCATCTCATTCAGATCAAGCCCTAGAACTATCTGGCTGGACTCAGCTGCGTGCAGCTCGACTTGGCTCGCTGAGGCTTCTACAGTAACACTGTTGGTTGAGCTCACGCCTTTTTCACCTCGCATGCAGTGAGATATAAACAAGACTTTTGATTGATAATTTTGAACTTGGTGGTATGGCTGGACCTGTGGCCTCGCAAAGCTTGGAAAGTTGCAAAAGACTTGCCACAAGTGAAGCACTTGTATTTGTCTATAGCATTGTGTTCCATTGTCAAATCGGAGAGCTTCTTCTTCTTTTCCTCTTTTTCATCACCACCTCCTTGGAGTTGGTGTTCTCATAATTGGACTCGTTCTCTTCTTGAAAGGATCTTCCACCTAAAAGATTAGCTTTCACAACTTGGTTGGAGCACCACCTCTCAAGCTGGTGTAGTGGAGAAAATTGATCAAAATTTGTTTAATTTTTAAATTTAGAAACCAAATATTTTCAAGATTTCAGAATTAATATGAAAAGTACTATTTACCTAAGATCCGTCATCATGAGCTCCTTAGCAGCTTCTAGCACTTCAGTATCCTCGGCCTCCTCTCTCAAAATCACGGGTGCAACGGACCCACGGCCTCGTTTCACCTTCCAGTTCCACAAGTCATTCCACAAATCAACAGATCTATTTTTCTGACCTTTCTCAAAATTTTCCATCTGAACATCAATCTTTCGAACCCCCGATAAAGAAGAAGAGGAGCTGGTTTTCGACACAGATGAAGGCAGAGTAATATCCCCCTCCAACCCTAAGTGGGGTGTGATTTCATGTGGCCGTATAACGACTTCACCGTGGGGAATCTCTTGCCACATACCGCACAAGCATGCCAAAAGCTAGTGAATCAAAGGAAATTCTTGCATGTTTCTTCACGTAAAGGCGGGAGTGAATTCTCTGATGAAGAAAACTGATGCAGAGAAAGAAGGTAGCTTATTTTTTGATGTTGCAATATCTAGTCCTATAAGTGCTTTAACTTTTTGTTCAGGCTATTTGAGGATTCATCTTCCACAACCTTTCTCTTCCCTAACTCTTTTCTCGATTTCTTGCCTTCATCATCGGCCAGTTGTCTTTCCCAGAACAAGATCGCGAGAGATTCCGAATGAGGACGAGTTGGCTGCTGTAGAAAGTTTATGCGAGTTGGCGAATGGTGAAGGCAAGAAAATGCCGGAAAATCTGGGAAAGAGAAAATTTGTGGAAGATGGAATCTCGAATAGTCCTAATAGTAGAGCGCAAAGCTTGTGTATAATAAAGCCATCGTAGAGGATTCAGGAGATCAGAACTGTTCGCACACTGGAAAAGGTATATTGCAAATCGAAGCTCCTTCCAAAAATGACATTCATAAAGCCTTTGAGGACAGAAAAAGGTCGAGTCAAGTTACAATTGGTCAGAGTTCTAATAATGAAGGAAGAGCTTGTTTCCGTAGAGAAGAAGCTAAGAGGTACTAGTTTATTGGCAAAAGTTTTAAGTATAATGAATCAGACGGTGCAAAATCTTCGGTGGCGCCATTGAGAAAAAATTGCAAAAAAAAAAACAATACGAAAGTCACCTGGTCATCACATCTTTAAGGACAACATATCACCTAAATTTACTCTACTAAGTCTCGTGAGAGATGCTTCGGCAAGATTGCCTGGCAGGTTGGGAACAAGAGACGGCATTTGTGAGTTAGTGAGAGACTCTCAGTATGTCGTTGATGTCATTGACAAGAAGACACTGGGAAAATTGTGAGTAGGACATTGGATCGCTTGCATTGCAAAGTTGATCCATGTGTCAAGTTTAACAGAGAGCGGGGTTTGTGGGCGTACTTGCATCGAGATAGGGAGGAAGAAGATTTCAGGGAAGACGGCAGAACTTCTTTAAAAGGAAAGATGGGTAGAGAAAGAACTGATTCAGATTGAGCATATAGAGCTATTCCCATGTTTAATTTTATTCCTTATATAGACCTGAATGTAGCAATGAATAAATATTGTCATAAAGATTATAAATTTAATATGAAAAAATATGGGAGCTAGTTTAAAAGATATGATTCATTGAGTCAATATTGTTATTTTGAAATACAAAAGTAAATGTCCCATATATTATTCAGCATACTAATTACATAAACTATCTAGCTTTTCTTTGGCTTTGAAGAGAATAGATGTAGTTGGAACTTGGAACTTGGAACTTGAAAAATGTCACATATATTGCTAAGATTTGACATTTTGACCATTTCATCTCGCACTTTCATAAGAGAGTGAATAAGAATGGTTCTTTTTCAAGTTAAATTAGTTCCATATTGTAGATTGATTGAACTATTGCTGATCATACATAATTTAACTGGTGTGTGTTAGACTAATTTTAACAGACTTTTATGTTTTTAAATTCTATTCTCTAACTAATGTCTACTTTTAATGCTGTATGTCAATCCAAAGTGCCTGATTATAAACTGTATTTCCTCTTTTTTTTTTTTTTTTTTTTTTTTTTTTTTTTTACTTTTTTCTTTGTATTCATATATGCATGGTTAAATTACCTTTGATGCTTTTCTAGTGTTATATATATATTATATTATTCTGTGTTATTACATTAGCTACGAACATACTGTTAGAATTAGTAATTAGATATAATATTAGGGGTACTTTGGTATTTTAGTTATTAGGGTTTCACTTTGTACATGTATTCGTATTCCATCTTGTTATTGTATTGTAAGAATTTATTCTCTCCTCGTCAACTCTTTTATCATATACAGCTAAAGTTAGCTACAAAATTTAGAATGGATTAGATGGAAACATGTCATCGCATTGTTTTATATAAATTTTACAACTTGGCTTACGCACCTCTAGTGCAAAAATTAATGCTCATGCAATACTTACGCGTCCAATTGAATCAAGCTTGTCCGCCCATGGATTGAGGCATCTCATTCAGATCAAGCCCTAGAACTATTTGGCTGGACTCAGCTGCGGGCAACTCGACTTGGCTCGCTGAGGCTTCTACAGTAACACTGTTGGTCGAGCTCACACCTTTCCCCCCGGCATGCAATGAGATATAAACAAGGCTTTTGATTGATAATTTTGGACTTGGTGCTATGGCTGGACTTGTGGCCTCGCAAAGCTTGGAAAGTTGCAAAATATTTGCCACAAGTGAAGCACTTGTATTTGTCTTCAGTATTTTGCTCCCTTGTCAAATCAGAGAGCTTCATCTTCTTTTTCCTCTTTTTCATGACCACCTCCTTGGAGTTGGTGTTCTCATAATTGGGCTTATTCTCTTCTTGAACGAAGGATTTTCCATGTAAAAGATTAGCTTTCACAACTTGGTTGGAACACCACCTCTCAAGCTAGTATAGTCGAGAAAATTGATCAAAATTTGTTTAATTTTTAAATTTAGAAACCAAATATATTCAAGACTTTAGAATTAATATAAAAAGTCCTATTTAACTAAGATTCATCAACACCATTTGCCATCAGCATGAGCTCCTTAGCAGCTTCTAGCACTTCAGTATTCTCGGCCTCCTCCCTCGAAATCACAGACTCACGGCCTCGTCTCACCTTCTAGTTCCACAAGTCATTCAATAAATCAACATATCTATTTTACCGACCTTCGTCAAAATTTTCCATCTGAACATCAATCTTTTGAACCTCCGATAGAGAAGAAGCGGAGTTGGTTTTCGACACAGATGAAGGCAGAGTAATATTCCCCTCAACCCCAATTGGGGTGTGATTATGTGGTCGTATAATGACTTCACTGTGGGGAATGTTTTGCCACATACGCACAACCATGCCAAAAGTTAGTGCATCAAAGGAATTTTTTGCAGGTTTCTTCACTTAAAAGAGGGAGCAAATTCTATGAGGAAGAAAACTGAAGTGCTTTAACTTTTTGTTCAGGCTATTTGAGGATTCATCTTCCACAACCTTTCTCTTCCCTAACTCTTTTCTCGTTTCTTGCCTTCATCGTCGGCCAGTTGTCTTTCCCAGAACAAGATCGCGAGAGATTCTGAATGAGGACGAGTTGGCTGCTGTAGAAAGTTTATGCGAGTTGGCGAATGGTGAAGGCAACAAAATGCCGGAAAATCTGGGAAAGGGAAAATTTTTGGAAGATGGAATCTCGAATAGTAATAATAGTAGAGCGCAAAGCTTGTGTATAATAAAGCCATCGTAGAGGATTCAGGAGATCAGAACTGTTCGCACACTGGAAAAGGTATATTGCAAATCGAAGCTCCTTCCAAAAATGACATTCATAAAGCCTTTGAGGACAGAAAAAGGTCGAGTCAAGTTACAATTGGTCAGAGTTCTAATAATGAAGGAAGAGCTTGTTTCCGTAGAGAAGAAGCTAAGAGGTACTAGTTTATTGGCAAAAGTTTTAAGTATAATGAATCAGACGGTGCAAAATCTTCGGTGGCGCCATTGAGAAAAAATTGCAAGAAAACAATACGAAAGTCACCTGGTCATCACATCTTTAAGGACAACATGCCACCTAAATTTACTCTACGTACGAAGTCTCGTGAGAGATGCTTCGGCAAGATTGCTTGGCGGGGTGGGAACAAGAGACGACATTTGTCAATTAGTGAGAGACTCTCAGTATGTCATTGATTTTCTTTTTTTGAAGCAAAATTTTATTAATGAGCACAAGGGATACTCAACCCATCATAACATACACCAAAACTTCCGTAAATCTAAACAACGCATTGGTTCGAAGAACCAGTCAAAGAAGGAAAAAGTACAAATCTCGGTTGCTTTCAACCTCAACCAAAATCTTGCCTTGATAACTTCGACAATCTCCTTCGTATTAATTTCCTTGCCTTCAAACAGCCTTTTATTCCTTGCAACCCCTACTGACCATATCACGAACATCCATAAGCTTCTCCATTGATCCTTGTGCTTTTTGGCTGGAGTTATACTCTCGCATTGATAAAATTGCATCAACGAGTCTGCATGATTTGCCGTTTTAACTCCAACCCAAGCACAACATCCCATCCAAATTTGATAAATTACTCCGCATTCACCGAAGAGATGCTTAACACTTTCCGCTTCATTCCCACACAAAACACATTCTTTGCCAATGAAATCCTCACTAATTCCTCTTCGAATCAAATTATTTTTTGTCGGGATTCTATTTAACAACAACCGCCAAGAGAATAATTTCATCTTTAAGCGTGCCATTGATAACTATTAAATATAATCAACAGCCAAAAGTTTCCAGTTTTGGCAACTCTTCAAATTTCAGTTATAGCCGTTGAAGGCCGATTTTCCTCTTCTGGAAAGTTCGGTTTAGTTCACTTATTTCCTATAAATAGGCTTCCCTAACACACACATTCACTAATTCAGTTCTTATTATTTTCAGATTAGATGAGATTTACTCTCAACACTTGCTTAATCTTTTGGTTCATCACTGTAATTGAATCATTCGATTCTTCACATTTTGTAACTTCTGATCCGTTTATATGAATCATCAATCATCGTTTTGTTTACAAATTGTGTAAATTGATATGGTATCATTCGAGTTTTAGGTTTTCGATTCGTTTTTCCGCTGCGATTTTAGGTTTTTCTCTGCAATCGTTCGTTTTGATCGGTTGATTTTGTGATCGGTCGTTTTTGATCGGTTGATTTTGTGATCGGTCGTCTTTGACCGGTTAATTCTGCAATTGATCACGTTTTGATCGGTTGGTTTCTCTGTTTTGGTGATTTTTCTAATCAGATTGAGTATTCTCTTTTGACTGATCATGTCTACTGGTTCTGCACACTCTTTGAGCAATGCTCCTCTTCAGAAAAATCCTAGTGAGGATTCGAACTCTGTTTACTTTCTTGGGACACATGATCATACTGGATCATCTATTGTGGGTGACATATTCACTGGAAAGAACTAAATATCTTGGTGTAAGGGGATTGAAATGGCGCTTGAGACTAAGAATAATATCAAGTTTATTGATGGAACTTTGCCATGTCCTCCTGAAACTGATCCTATTTTGCGTACTAGTTGGACCAGGGCAAATTTTCTTGTCTTATCTTGGCTGTTGAACTTCACATCTGCATTTGAATTGTGGCTGTTGAACTCAGTGTCTAAAGAATTGCGTCACAGTTTGTTGTACTTCACATCTGCATTTGAATTGTGGAAAGAGTTGAGAACTAGATATGCTAGAACAGATGGATCAAGGGTCTATCAACTTCAAAAGTCACTCTCTACAATTTCACAAAGCGCTTTACCTATTACTGAGTACTATAACAAATTTAGTGCTTTATGGGATGAATTTACTAGCCAGAGACCTGTTGTGGCATGTTCCTGTGGCAAGTGCACTTGTGATGTGAATGGCACTATGATAACTCTTCAACAACAAATTGTGTTTTAAAGTTCTTGATTGGCCTTAATGAATCTTACTCTGTTGTGAGGAGTCAAATTTTATTGGTTTCTCCTTTTACCTAGCCTGTCTAAGGTTTATTCTATGTTGTTGCAAGAGGAGAACCAGAGGGAAATTTGTGCTCCTGTTATCACTGAGGTGTCTACTATGTTTACCAGGAACAAAGGGGTTCAAGAATAGTCTCAAAAGCCTTCTTTTCAAACACAGAGCACTGCACCTAAGTTTACTAAGTTGTCTAAACAGGAGAAGAAGAAACTTAGGTGTACTCATTGTGGTTATAATGGTCACACCATAGATAAGTGTTTTCAGTTAATAGGCTATCCCCCTGGGTGGGATGGACCTACTGGAAAGAGGGTGAACAACAATCCTTCTGCTAATAATGTTGTTGTTGCACCTGATTCTACTAAAGAACCTGCTTCTGATAATTCTTTTGCAGTTCTTTCTCAACTGGAGCTGTTCCAGAAATTCATGGCCTTCTCTCAATCTCAAGGATACATTAATCCTCCTTCTACAGCTCCAGAACCATCTCATTTTGTTGCTACTGCTTCTGCAACAACTGGTATTTCTAAATCTATGCTATTTCATGTTAAAGTATCTAATTCTACTGAGCATATTGAATGGATACTTGATACTGGCGCCACTGACCATATGATATGTTCTTTTGATATGTTCATTAAACCTCCTATTGCTGTCAATACTATGATACATTTGCCAAATGATAGTCATACTATTTCTACTTTGAAAGGCAGTGTTCAATTATATCCTGATATTATCTTACATGATGTGCTTTTTGTGCCTTCCTTCACTCATAATTTGCTTTCTGTTTCTAAGCTCTTACTTGCTTTACCCTTATCTTTGTTCTTTTCTTCATCTTTGTGTCTTTTGCAGGACCAAATCACTCAGAAGATGATTGGTTCTGTTAGATTGGTTAATAATCTGTATATCTTGAGAACTGAGAAACATTTCATATGCACTCCTCAATGTAATAATGTTCACTGTTCCAATTGTAATAATGCTCAATGCTCAGATTCTGTCTGGCATTTGAGATTAGGACATCCATCTCATTCTAAGCTTGTTGCTGTACCTAGTATTCATATTGATCAATGTAATAAAGATTTACAATGTGATACTTGTCATTTCTCTAAACAGAAGAAATTACCATTTCCTAATAGCACTTCTGTTACTCATTGTATCTTTGATATTTTACATGCTGATGTTTGGGGACCTTTTTCAACCCCCTCTTATGATGGTTTCAAATATTTTTTGACTCTTGTTGATGATTTCAGCCGTTGCACTTGGGTACTTCTTTTGAGAAATAAGTCTGATGTCAAGTTTCATTTACAAAAGTTTTATCAACTTGTTCTAACACAATTTTCTGTCAAGATCAAAGTTATCAGGTCTCACAATGGTACTGAGTTTTTCATGAAGGATTTTTATGGCAGCTTAGGTATAATTCATCAAACAAGTTGTGTAGAGACTCCTCAACAAAATGGCGTTGTTGAATGCAAACATCAACACTTGCTACAGGTTGCAAGATCTTTAAGATTTCAGTCCAATTTGCCTTTGAAATATTGGGGTCATTGTGTTACCACAGCTGCTTTTTTGATTAATAGATTACCTTCAGTTACTTTGAACAATAAAACTCCCTATGAAATGTTGTTTGGAAAGGCTCCTGATTACAACATGTTAAAAGTTTTTGGATGCTTGGCATATGCTTCCACTCTAAGTGCCCACAGACATAAATTTGATTCAAGGGCTGTGACGAGTGTCTTCCTAGGATATCCTTATGGTACTAAAGGATACTTGTTACTTGATGTTACTACTAAGAAGGTGTTCATGTCCAGAAATGTGATTTTCTATGAAAACATATTTCCTTTTAAATCTGACACTCCTAATTCTGCTAATTCTTCCAATGAGAATATTCAATCTACAGTGATTTGCACAGATTCTTCCATATTGCCTCAGAATCAATTGCTCATGCCTCCACCTCATGTTGATCCTGCTGGTCCTGATCATGATCATGCTAATTCTGATTCTGAAGCTGGTAGCAATTACCAGAATCCTTCTACACCAGATATGTCTTATAATATGCAACCTGATGCTTCTCTTACTTTTGATTCTGGTGTTCAAACAAATACTCAGGCTCCTGTCCAAGTTGAGAATATTGATTCTACTCTTCATGACATTTCTGAGACTCCTCAAAATACTGAACCAACTCTAAATGTTCCTCTCAGAAGATCAACTCGATCAACAACTCCTCCTTCTTATTTACAAGTTTATAACTATTCTCTACCTGATTCATTACACAAAGCTAATCTTACTATTTTGCAGAATCAGGATAAAGGCAAGAAATATCCTATCTCTGACTATTTGTCTACTGTCAAATTGAGTGATAAGCACATGGTATTTACAGCAAAGATATCTTTGATCACTGAACCTAAATCCTTTACATAAGCAAATAAGGTTCATGAATGGCAAGTAGCAATGCAAAAGGAGTTAGAAGCTTTAGAGAAAACAAAGACTTGGGAACTTACAGACCTACCTTCTTCTCAACATTGCATTGGTTGTAAATGGGTATACAAGATAACATACAAGTCTGATGGGAGTGTTGAAAGATATAAAGCAAGGCTAGTTTCAAAAGGTTATACACAGGAAGAGGGGTTAGATTATTTTGACACTTTCTCCCCTGTAGCCAAACTGATAACAGTTAGAACTTTACTGGCTTTGGCTGCTTCTCACAGCTGGCATTTACATCAATTAGATGTAAATAATTCCTTCTTGCATGGTGATGTGGATGAGAAAATCTACATGAAAACACCACCTGGCTATTGTAAACCTGGAGATAACAGGATGTGCTTATTAAAGAAGAGTCTCTATGGACTTAAGAAAGCATCAAGACAGTGGTTTCACAAGCTTACTGATGCTCTTTTGGAATCTGGTTACAGGCAAACCACTTTAGATACTTCTCTTTTCATCAAAAAGATTGGAGATAAATTTACAGCATTGTGTGTTTATGTTGATGATATAATTCTCACTGGCAATGATATACATGAAATTCAACAGATCAAACTTGAGTTGGATAAAAGGTTCACTATCAAGGACCTTGGAACTTTGAAATATATACTTGGTATTGAAATAGCTAGAAGCACAAAAGGGATTTCATTGTGTCAACGCAAGTATGCACAGACATACTGGAAGAATATGGCTATCTTGATTGCAAGCCAAGTAGCATTCCTATGGACACTAAAACCAAGTTACTAAATGGAGATTCTGAGCTTTTACCTGATGCTGCTATTTACAGAAGACTTGTTGGTCGATTGCTTTATCTTACAATAACTAGACCAGATCTCAACTTCAGCATCCAATTATTAGCTCAGTTTATGTCCAAACCGTCTCAGAAACATCTTGAAGCAGCTCACAAAGTTCTGAGATATATTAAAGGTTCCCCAGGTAATGGTCTATTTTATCCATCTGTTTCTTCTACTCACTTAAAATGTTTCTGTGACAGTGATTGGGCCTCATGTCCTGAAACAAGAAGAAGCACTACTGGATATGCTATATACCTTGGAGAGTCCCTCATTTCCTGGAAAGCTAAGAAACAAGCCACTGTAAGTAGATCATCCATAGAGGCAGAGTATAGAGCTCTAGCAACAACAACTTGTGAGATTCTTTGGCTTCAACAATTGCTACAAGAGCTTCACATTAAAGAAGAGAAGATTCCACTACTTTTCACAGACAATAATGGAGCTTATTGCATTGCTAACAACCCTGTTCACCATGAGAGAACCAAACACATACAAATTGATTGTCACTTTGTAAGAGAGAAGGTTCAAAATGGTCATTTGAAGATTTTTCATATCAGCAAAGAACATCAAGTAGCTGATCTCCTCACCAAACCATTGTCTCTTCCAGCTCTCAATATCATGGCATCCAAGATGGGATTGCTCAACATCCATTCCCATCTTGAGGGGGGTATTAAATATACTCAACAGCCAAAAGTTTCCAATTTCGGCAACTCTTCAAATTTCAGTTATAGCCGTTGAAGGCCGATTTTCCTCTTCTGGAAAGTTCGGTTTAGTTCACTTATTTCCTATAAATAGGCTTCACTAACACACACATTCACTAATTCAGTTCTTATTATTTTCAGATTAGATGAGATTTACTCTCAACACTTGCTTAATCTTTTGGTTCATCACTGTAATTGAATCATTCGATTCTTCACATTTTGTAACTTCTGATCCGTTTATATGAATCATCAATCGTTGTTTTGTTTACAAATTGTGTAAATTGATAATAACATTGAAGAAAAGACACTGAAGAAAATTGTTAGTGGGACATTGGATCGCTTGCACTGCGAAGTTGAACAATGTGTGAAGTTTAACAGAGAGCGAGGTTTGTGGGCGTACTTGCATCAAGATAGGGAAGAAGAAGATTTCAGGAAAGACCGCACAGCTTCTTTAAAAGGAAAGATGGGTAAAGAAAGAACTGATTCAAATTGAGCATAGAGCTGTTCCCATGTTCGATTTTATTCCTTAATATAAACCTGAATGTAGCAATGAATAAATATATATTGTTTATATTCATGAAGGAAAAAAGAGATGGCTATATAACTTCATAGGGAAACTTTTCTGATTCCGGATATAATGTATTTATTATTTTAAGTATACTAGTGCCTCCGATCACCATAAAAGATTTTGAATTGCGGAGTAGTAACAAGTCACGGCATTGCTGCTGTACAATTCAGATTTTTTGTTAAAATGATGATTTGCGAAGCAGCTTAATTATTACCTGTATACCGGGAAGAAGGTGGTGGAAGATTATATAGGGTCAATATTATGGCTTGTTTCATTTTTGAGATACTGTAATCATTGCTGAGAAAATGATAGCGGAACTGACTTTCTTAAGCATTATTCTTTTTTTTTCCTAGACGAACGGGGATGTGCAAATTGCTCTTGGTGTTGGATGAATAGGAAATTTGTAAATGTGTGCATTTATTTTTCTAGATGCTAACTTGTTTGCTGGTGGAAGTTGGAAGAATGAAGTAATAACTGATAATCTTGTCTGGACTAACTAAATGCCCTAGGACACGGTGAGTTTCACTTGCACTCGTTTTAGGAACCGAATTTACGATGATGTAGTCAATCATGTAGGGAACTCCCAGGAAGAACATTTGATCTCATAAATTATCCTATGCGTGTCGGGAGCTATAAGACAGGATTGTTATAAAAAAGACCTTGTTCTCACAGTTTCACGCTTCTAATACTGCAGTGTGAGCTGATTGTCAATGTTAGTTTTGGAATTAAACCATAACGAGTTAGGTATTAAATGCATTCATTCGCAAAAATAGAACCTAATTGATGGATCTCATCAATCAATTGTTATTTCATAAAGGTCTGTCAAGGGTGTAAATACCTAGATCCGTTAGGAAAGATACTTTTTAATCGTGATGGTGGTTATCTATTCCTAACTTGTTAAAGTAAGATATACGCGCTGTTGAGCAGGAAAGGTTTCTTAACTGTAGCATGTTGTATTTATGAATAGCTAGTTATGGAATATAACAGTATTGTGATCGTGGTCATGCATGAACATACTACTGGTTACGTGCTTCATGCATCATATTTCAGAATAGACCAAATATGTTAATTTTCCATACTCTTTCCTAATGAATCACATTTCGGTCTCGTGCTGATCCTTCTGATCTTTATACTGATTTATAACATCGATTGTTATCATATTATTGTTTCTTTTATTATGGGTTTTGTCTTGAACTTTCTAAATTTTCCGGAGTCAACATTATTGGTTTGATCTAGAAGAGAATTTCTTCAGCATTTAGTTGCATGGAGCATATTGTCTGATATTAATGACTTTGTCGGTAGTTATTTATTCGCTGTCTATCTAAAAGCTTAGAGAGGATTGACATTTATCAATTATATATATATGTATATTCTCCAACAGTCATAATTTCGATAAACTTGATCATGCTATACTTATTGATAACTTTTTATAGGCTCGACTTTAGCTCTGTGCAGATTATTGTTTTTATTTCATGAGTAATAGTATCAGGATCATATTTTGTTTGCAGTCATATGAAATTAAATCTGTTTCCTTAATTGCATAGGTTACATATTTCCCAGCCATGATGACGAGCTGCATTCCCTATTTCAGGTGCTGGCGCTGTTTTGCCTTGCATAATAAGTATTGCGGAAATTAAGTGGCTTTTGTTGAGATGCTGTTTGGATTTCTGTGTAAACATTAAGTAAATTAGTTGAATGAAGAGGCACCTTCACTCTGGTTCAGTTTAGTATACCACATGATATGATGAACTAGATGGATTCGGAATTCTGGAACAAACAGTACTGTGAAGTTTTTAAAAAGCTTTGTAAGATAGTGAAGGCAGGCGTGGATCGTACGATCGCTTATATCAGCTGAAGGCAACAGTAAGGGCACAAAGAAGAAAGTAATTCATCAGAATTCTCAATCACGTTTAGATATTTCACTATGTTTCTTTTTGTTTGGTGCTTAATGTTAGTGTTGCCTGCATATAATTTTTTTTTCTTTCTTTCTTCAGTTTTCTGTTTTTGCACGTATAATTTGGTGACTTTGATGTATAATCATTAAAACTCAGCGTCTAAGATTCCCATATAATGTGGAACCTATTTGTTGAGCAAATTGAAGTAAACCTCATAGTTTCTGAGAATTCACATTGCAGTGGATCTTGAACGATGTATGAATATGTTTTATTTTTGTTTTCATTTTCTTGAAACATTCCACGAAAGGAAACATTAGATTGTGGAAAACCCATTCTCCATTTTCTCCTCCTTGACAAAAAATATTATCTTGACTTAGGATTATGCATACATTAATTATCGTAGACATTTCTTTTTAACAATTAATATGTAAAACATGTAATCCAAATGATAAAAACATCCACAAACTACAATCATCTGAACGAACACCAAACCAAAATACCTCGAAAAAGTCCCAACTATTACATAGTGCACTACCCATAAAAAGCATATATAAAGAGTAAATACACCTAATAATAATGATATCCATGAAGAAACTCATAAATTATAGGGATAATAGTGTTAATTAACCCCCTATACTATGCCCCGATTTCACTTCGCCCACTATCCTTTTATTTTTCGCGACTTGCCCCCTGTATTATGGATAACTAAGCACTTTGCCCCCTGAGTCCAAATCCAACGATAAAAAATGTTGTCAAGTCTCAAAATCCAACAGTGAAAAACCGGCTCAGGGGGCAAAGTATTTATTTATCCATAGTACAGGGGATAAGTTGCCAAAAAAAAGATAGGGGGCAAAGTGCAACATGGAGTAAAGTATATAGGGGGTGTAACGCTTTTATCCCTCAACTATAAACTTATTTGACTAAAACGTAATCATGAACTCATATTACATATACAAACAACAAAATCTGGTGCCATTTATATTTCCAATTCAAGTTAGTCACCTTATGATTAATTTTACTTACCACTTTTCCATCAACCTCTTTAATTTTGCCTCATCAGCATCTCTCAATCTCCCACTACTTAACTGCCTCATTCTTCCCTTCATTTTTCACATTCATCCTCTTTTTCCTTTGCATTTTCTTCTGCTTTCTTCTCTTCTTTAGTGTAAAAGGATTTAAAAAACCTGGTTAAATGTAAGTTGTTTTCGTTGTTTTTATTTCAACTTGCTACATTAGTTGAAGCCTGCTTTTGTACATTCTTTTACAAGATCTCTATTTTCTTTGAGATGTTGTCTGAGAAGTAATGATGTCTAATTCTTTTTGCTTGTCTTGTTAACCAGTGAGCTGTTTCTTGACAAGTCACCACAAAGCGAAATTCAGGTGAAAGACTTTTTTTTCTTTTGTAACTTTTTTTCACTTAGAATTATCAATTTATCATCCTTGTTCTACCTTAATCCTTGACTGCAATCTCTGCTTCAATGCAATATTTATGATTTTTTGTTTGATGGTAAAACACTGCTTTGTGATAATTCTCTTTTGGTTCACATTTTGACTCATCTATGTATCGCATTATGCATCGACCAAGTCATTCATTTCAAATAGACAAAATCAATTCCACAAGATAATATGGATCAGTGACTTAGAGCTAATGATACAAAACCTGTTAATTTATTTGGTACGGGTACATTTACACCAGCCCAAATTGTATGCGCCAAAAAGTTCCTTATTTCATGCGCCATCATGGGAGTTTGACATATGGATTCTATGTATTAGCTAGATTGAAAGAATAGAAATATAATCTTTACCTTGTTCTTAGTCCGGATGGCGGCATTATATTCTTTTTTATTGCCTTACACTCCAAACTCCATTGCTAAATGTTTTGCACAAAACACTATTTTTGTTTCTCTTTGTGCAGAATTATATATTTGCAGTAAAGCTATTTCCTGATACGCATATTTCGAACATAGCAATTTTTGTACACATTGATCTCATGTAGTACTCTTGATGTGAACTCTATCATTACATTTGACAAATGGTCAAGATTGTTCATGGCACACGTACCATATTGATGTATCTTGTGTCTCTAACACACTGTGTCTCTTTTGATTGTGCAGAATCTAGTAAATTTTACTCAATTGAAGCACCAAGTATGTCCAACTCTGAAGTTTCTAGAATACTGGTAAGCATACGCCGTTTTTATTTTGATACATGAAATTCTTTCTATTAGATGTTATTAATGATTCCACAGGTATATAAATATAGTAACGTATTTGCGGAAGGAGAAAGATAAAACTATTGCTGAGTACATAAGGACATTCAAAAATCTTTGTGACAGCAGCCATCGGCAAACCCGTGTCTGATAAAGATAAAGTCTTTTGCATATTGACTAGTCTTGGTTCAAAATATGAATCATTTTCCACTACTATGGTCAAACCTCCAAGACCATCATACTCGGAACTCGTTTCACAACTTCAAAGTCTGGATGAGAGGCACAATTGGTTTTCTGGAAACAAAAAAACTGATGGACAACCACTCAGTCCTCATTCAGTATTTTTTGGGCAGCAAAGGCCACAACAATCAGCCTCTACTTATCGCAGATCACAACCCTTCTCCACTGGTTGTGGGTTCCAAGCTCAACAACCACAAGACAACAAATATATCAAAGACAAACCAGATTCAAACTTCACGCCACGTCGACCTCCCCCTCCTGGTGACGTCGAATGACACCTAAAGAAAGGGAAATGTATCGTGAAGAACGGTGTCAATATTGCGGAACAATGGGGCATATTGCTAAAATCTGTTGGTGGTTGCCAAAGCAAACTTCTGCTAGAAGTGAAATTCCCCAAGCATTAGCAGCTCTCACTTTGGACAACACAATTGCTGATACAGAATGGACGTCCGATACGGGTGCTTCAAACCATATGACAGGTAAGTATTAAATATATAACTACAGTCGAAAGTTTCTATTTTGGGCAACTTTTCATAATTCGGTTATAGCCGTTGAAGGCCGAGTTTCCTCTTCTGGAAAGTTCGGTTCAAGTGTGTTCCACCTATAAATAGACCTCACTTTCACACACATTCACTAATTTAGTTTAGATATTTTTCAGATTAGATGAGAGCTTCTCTCTCAAACACTCACAATCGTCGATTCTCAATTTGTGACTCGATTGTTCATTTGTATACAATCTATGGATTTTGATCCGATCAATAAATTGTTGTTGTTGTTTTGTTTCACAAATTGTGAAAGTTAATGTGGTATCATTCGAGTTTTAGGTTATCGATTCGTTTTTCCGCTGCGATTTTAGGTTCTCTCGTTTAACTCTGCATCAATCGTTTTTGATCGGTTGATTCTGCGATCGGCCACTTTTGATCGGTTGGTTCTGCAATTGATCACGTTTTGATCGGTTGATTTCTCTGTTTTTTGTGATTTTGTGATCGGATTGGTTTTTTGTGATTGATCATGTCTACTGCTCCTGCTAATTCTTCAAGTGTGCTGAAAAATTAACTGATGCAATTTTAATTGGAGATGGATCTTCTCTGCGAATAAAAGGCATAGGTGACTCAGTTGTAAAACAAAATAATACCATGTTACCGCTACAAGATGTTTTATTTGTTCCTGAATTGAAAAAGAATTTACTTTCTATCTGTCAACTAACAACCCAGTTTCCTGTAAATTTTGAATTTTCTGATGTTAACTTTCATGTTAAGGATCGAGCAACAGGGCAACATCTGATAACATGGAAGCGCAATGGTGATCTTTATGTTCTCTCCAACTTGCCAGAACTTTATTTCTCCAACTGACAGAAATCTGGCACAGCTGAAGTGTGGCATCAACGCTTGGGACATCCGTAGGAATCTACTTTACAATTTTTGAAAAACAAAAGGGGTCATCAATGTGTTAGGAGCTCCAAAATTGCAACATCTTTGTGATAGTTGCCAGTTAGGAAAACTTAGCAAGTTATCCTTCTTTCCTTCTGAACAAACAAGTTCAAGTGTTTTTGATAAAATACATTGTGATTTGTGGGGTCCTGCTCCTATTTTATCTATTAGAAAATTTAGATATTATGCATGTATAGTAGATGATTTTTCTAAATATACTTGGCTAATACCACTGCAACATAAATCTGAAATTTTTCGATGCTTATCTTGCATTTGAAAAATATGTAGCCAGACAATATGAAGTACGCATCAAAATATTTCATTCAGATGGCGGAGGTGAGTTTTTAAATAAAAAGTTGTCTTCTCATTTTCTTGCAACATGCATAGTACATCAAGTTTCCCGTCCTCATACTCCAGAACAAACAGGTATGGTAGAACGTCGACATATAACAATAAGGGAATGAGGTATGGACATGTTATTTCATAGTAAAGCTCCCTTGTTTTTATGGATTGATGCATTCATGACTGTTGTATATTTGATGAACCGACTTCCTTCAGCTGCGGTTAATTTTGAAACACCACTCTTTAAATTGCATGGATTAGATCCTACATATTCTATGTTAAGAGTTTTCGGGTCAAAATGTTTTCCTTATACGTGGGACAGAAAGAAAAGTAAATTTGATCCAAAAACAATATCATGTGTATTTGTGGGATATAGTGACAAGTATTCTATGTTAAGAGTTTTCGGGTCAAAATGTTTTCCATATACGTGGGACACAAAGAAAAATAAATTTGATCCAAAAACAATATCATGTGTATTTGTGGGATATAGTGACAAGTATAAAGGACACAAATGTTTTGAACCAATAAGCAAAAAATATTTTGTGTCGCGACATGTGGTTTTTGATGAAATGATGTTTCTTTACAAAGATTCTAGTTCTACCAAGAAAAGTTTAGGAAATTCACAGGCTTTATCTATATTTGAGTCATGGCTATCTATAACACCAAATCATGTTCATGATGTAGGAAAATCCAAAAATCTGGAGACGCCACCATGTACAAGTCCGCTGCCTATGACCACGACAATCAGTACCTATCCTCCTCTTATGCAAACTGAGCTACCATCACCCAGACATTCTCCTCGTCACTCTTGTTGAGTGTGGTTCAACATCTAAAAGGAAAGTTATACATCAGCAAACAAACTAGAAGCAGAGCTATTTTTCAGCAGAAAGTTAGCAGAGTCACTTGGCGGGAAAAGCGGTTTTGAGTAGTTAGTTAAAGTTGTTATGTAACTAACTTTTGAATGCATTAGTTGAGCTCGGTTTGTTGTATATATAAGCAACCGAGTTGGCTAGTTGTTTGCTGTTAATCATTATGTTTTTCATCGCTTGTAATTCTCTGAAAACAATTGAATAAAATCTCCTTTGCTCGTTGGATGTAGGTTGAGATATCACATTGATTTCTCAATCGAACCAAGTAAAAATTTGTTGTTCTTGTTTGTTTCTTTGATCTGTGAGTGTTCTTGTGAGGTTGAGAGTTTGTTATTTGATTGTTTTGCACGAGTTTGATCGAGTTAAATTCAACCTGATTGGTTTGAGATTGTTTCAATTCACAACAAATTGGTGCGGTGAACGTGGAGATCAAACCATGGCATCTGCAAAATTTGATGTGGAAAAGTTTACAGGTTTAAACGATTTTGGATTGTGGCGTGTGAAGATGAGAGCACTCTTGGTGCAACAGGGTCTTCTTGATGCGTTAGATGAGTCATCAATTGATGCAGAGATGGATGACAAAGCAAAGAAGACAATGTTGGAGAAGGCACACAATGCTATCATTCTGTGTCTTGGAGATAAGGCGCTGAGACAAGTCTCTAAAGAGAGATCTGCTGCTGCGATATGGCTCAAATTGGAGAGCCTCTACACGACTAAATCTCTGGTAAATCGACTATACCTTAAGCAAGCTTTTATACTCGTTCAAAATCCAAGATGATAAACCTGTTGAAGAACAAATGGATGAGTTTAACAAACTGATCTTGGATCTTGAGAATATTGATGTTACTTTGGATGATGAAGATCAAGCTCTGTTGTTGCTGAGTTCTTTACCTAAATCACATAGTCATTTTAGAGAAACTCTGATCTATGGAAGAGAATCTCTATCTTTAACTGAGGTGTATGCTGCACTAAACTCTAAGGAGTTGAATGAGAGGAATGAGGGTAAAACCTCTGTAAAAGGTGAAGGTCTCAGGTGATGCAGCAATAAAGAGGCATATGAGTCTTGATAAAAGAAGGATAAAGAGGCATATGAGTCTGCTGATGTCCTTATGGTGTCTGAAAATGATCCAGAAAGGGAGTGGGTGATGGATTCAGGGTGCTTATTCCACATGACACCCAACATGATGTGGTTTGAGGAGTATACAGAGAGAGAAGGAGGCTTGGTGTTGTTAGGAAACAACAAGCCATTCAATATAGTTGGTAGTGAGATTCAAAATGAATGATGGACAAACCAGATTACTCACTGAAGTGAGATATATACCAGACTTAAAGAGAAATCTGATTTCACTTGGTGAACTTGAGAGGAAAGGTTTTCAGTTCATAAGAAATGATGGAGTTCTCAAAGTAACAAAAGGGTCCATGCTTGTCATGAAGGGTCCGAGAAAGAATAAACTCTATACACTCCAAGGAGAAGTCATTCTAGGCTCTGCAGCAGTTGGATCAAAAACTACACAGAATGAGGTGGATCTTTGGCACAGAAGGTTGGCTCATGTGAGTGAAAGAGGCTTGGTTGAGCTGAGCAAACAAGGTCTTTTGGGTACAAAGAAGCTTGAGAAGCTTAGTTTCTGTGAGAATTGTGTGTTTGGGAAAGCATGTAAGGTGAAATTCTCCACAGGACAGCAAAGAACAAGGGGAACTCTTGACTACATTCACTCTGATCTATGAGGCCCTTCAAGAACACCATCTCACTCTGGTGCAAGGTATTTTCTCTGTATAGTAGATGATTATTCCAGAAAAATATGGTTGTACACTCTCAAAACTAAGGATGAAGTTTTTGAAATGTTTAAGACTTGGATAACTCTAGTTCAAAACCAAACATCTAAGAAAGTTAAAAGACAGATAACAGATAATGGTTTGAAGTTTTGCTCTAACAATTTATGTAAAGAGCATGGTATTGCAAGGCACTGAACAGTTGCAGGTACATCTCAGCAAAATGGCTTAGCTGAGAGATTCAATAGAACAATCTTTGAGAGAGTGAGGTCATGATTCACAGTGCAACACTACCAAAGATATTTTGGGCTGAAGCTGTTGTGACAGCAGGTTATCTGATAAATAGATGCCCTTCTACTGCACTTAGCATGAAAATACCCAAGCAAATATGGTTAGGACATTCTCCTGACCCGAGTAAACTGAAGGTATTTGGTTGTTTGGCTTATGCACACATCAAACAAGACAAGCTAGAGCCAAGAGCTCTGAAATGTATGTTCATAGGGTATCCTGAGGGAGTGAAAGGATACAAGCTGTGGTGTCTTGAGGATGGTCATAAAAAGTGTTTAACAAGCACATATGTAGTGTTCAATGAATCTGAAATGGCTTTCAAGAGGAAGGACTCAAAGAATGATACAGTTAGCAACAAAACTAAAAGCTCACATGAGAAATACCAGTTTGAGGTGGAGTCTCGTTCTTTGGAATCAACACCTCAACTAGGAGCTTGGCTTTTAGATGATGATGAGCAATCTGACTCATCTCATGATACACCAGAGATGCAGGAAGCTGATCAACAAGCTGATGAGACCTATATGCTCACTAGAGACAGAATCAGAAGGCAAACAAAACCACCTATCAAATATGGATATCCAGACTTGCTGGCATATTCATTAGTTGTAGCCAGTGGTGTTCTAGAAGAAGAGCATAAAGACTATAAGTCAGCTCTTAAAAGCAAAGATAGACACAAGTGGATTGCTGCTATGAAGGAAGAGATGAACTCCCTGAAGAAAAATGAAACATGGGAGCTGGTAAAAAAGCATGCAGGTTCAAACATAGTGAGCTACAAATGGATTTTCAAAAGAAAGCAAGGGATTCCTGGTGTAGAATCAGAAAGATACAAGGCACGGTTGGTTTCTAGGGGTTTCACACAAAGAGAAGGCATTGACTACAATGTTGTCTTCTCTCCAGTGGTAAAGCATAGATCAATAAGGATTCTATTGGCTATGGTACCCAAGATTGATCTAGAACTTGAACAAATGGATGTAAAGACAATGTTCTTGTATGGAGAACTGGATTAAATTATTGTAATGAAACAAACTAAAGGTTTTGAGGTGAATGGCAAGGAGGATGAAGTGTGCAAACTGAAGAGATCTCTTTATGGCCTGAAACAATCACCTAGACAGTGGAACAAAAGGTTTGATGAGTTCATGAACATAATAATGTTCTGCAGGAGCAAGTTTGATAGCTGTGTTTACTATAAATTCAACTCAAATGAAGATTTTTCTATACTTCTATTGTATGTGGGTGATATCTTGATAGTGAGCAACAACACCAGAGAGATATCAGGGATCAAAAGAAGTCTGAAGGAGGAGTTTGAGATGAAATACTTAGGTAGGATCTGCTAAGAAGATTCTTGGAATGGAGATAAAAAGGAACATGCACAAGGGTGTGTTGTTCTTGTCACAGAAAGAGGGCTTAAGGAAGGTACTTGAAAAGTTTGGCATGTCTGAAGCTAAGTCTGTGAGTACACACCTCTATCACAACAATTCAAATTGACCAGTGAGCAGTCTCCAAAGACTGCAGAAGAAGAGGATGAAATGAGGAACATTCCTTATGCAAATGCTGTGGGATCATTGATGTATGCTATGGTTTGTACCAGGCCTGATATATCATATGCAGTGAGTATGGTGAGTAGGTTCATGACAAGCCCAGGAAAGTCACATTGGCAAACTCTCAAGTGGATTCTGAGATACGTAAGAGGCACTTTGGACAAGGTGTTAACATATGGTGGAGCTGAGAGTCAGAGTGATGAGATCACAGGGTTTGTGGACTCTAATTATGCTGGATATTTGGATACTCGAAAGTCCTTAACTGGTTATGTTTTTACAGCATTTGGAACAGCTATTAGCTACTAACTTGCAAAAGGTGGTAGCTTTGTCAACCACATAAGCTAAATATATTGATCTCACAGAAGCAATTAAAGAAGCTTTGTGGCTTGAGGGAATAGCTAAGGAGCTGAAGATTCAGAAGCAGGTTATTGCAGTGCATTGTGATAGCCAAAGTGCTATACATCTGTCTAAAAAACAGATGTTTCATGAAAGAACAAAGCACGTAGACATCAAGCTACACTTTGTGAGGGAAATAGTGGCTATATGAGATGTGTTGATCAAGAAGATTGCTACAGATCACAACCCCTCTGATATGATTACCAAGGTGCTTCCAAGCAGCAAGTTTTTCTATTGTTATGAGCTGATAAACTTGAGGAGTCAGTAGCTGTTTAGCTAGGTGGAGTGGAGGAGGTTTGATGTGAAGAGATGTGAACCAAGGTGGAGAATTGTTGAGTGTGGTTCAACACTCTAAAAGGAACGTTATACATCAGCAAACAAACTGGAAGCAGAGCTATTTTTCAGCAGAAAGTGAGCAGAGTCACTTGGCGGGAAAAACGGTTTTGAGTAGTTAGTTAAAGCTGTTATGTAACTAACTTTTGAATACATTAGTTGAGCTCGGATTGTTGTATATATAAGCAACCGAGTTGGCTAGTTGTTTGCAGTTAATCATTACATTTTTCATCACTTGTAATTCTCTGAAAATAGTTGAATAAAATCTCCTTTACTCGTTGGATGTAGGTTGAGATATCACATTGATTTCTCAATCGAACCAAGTAAAAACTTGTTGTTCTTGTTTGTTGCTTTGATCTATGAGTGTTCTTGTGAGGTTGAGAGTTTGTTATTTGATTGTTTTGCACGAGTTTGATCGAGTTAGATACAACCTTATTGGTTTGAGATTGTTTCAATTCACAACAACTCTATTTCTCCTTCAACTGTTAACGAGGTCGATGAGTCTCCACTTGTAGGAATTTCGCAAGAAATTCTGCCAACCATAACCCCCAACATAGAAAACTTGTCTAATTCTGCCGTTAGCCCCAGCATAGAGCAGCCTATGAACAACACAACTTCAGCTTGAGCATACACATGCTATGGTTACTCGTTCCCATCTTGGAGTTGTCAAACTAAACCCAAAATATGCCTTGACAACAATGACATCTATCATTCCCCATGAGCCAAAAAATATCCGAGAACCCTTAAATCACCCAGGGTGGAGAAAAGCAATGGATGAAGAGCTTGCTGCACTTCATAAAAATCAGACCTGGAAGCTTGTTTGTCGATTGACTGATATGCATGTTATTGAGTCGAAGTGGGTGTTTAAGTCAAAACTCAAGCCTGATGCACTCTAGACTGACTGAAGGCGCGATTAGTTGCAAAAGGATATCATCAAATTGACGGAATAGACTATACAGAGACTTTTTCTCCAGTGATTAAGCCGGGGAACTATACGTATGATTCTTGCTGTTGCACTTGTTAAAAGATGGCCTATTCGACAGCTTGATGTGAAAAATGCCTTCTTGCATGGGTTAATTTATGAGAATATATACATGGAGCAACCTCTAGAGATGGCAGATTCTCAATATCCATCATACGTTTGCAAGCTCCGTCGAGATCTCTATGACCTAAAACAAGCACCTCGAGCAAGGTTTGATCGCTTTAGCACTTTAATTTTTGCTTAAATATGGTTTTATGTGTAGTCTTTTTGACCCATCATTGTTCATTTATCATTCTGACCATGGCTCACTAATTTTACTTCTCTATGTAGATGAGATGTTAATAACTGGATCCACAATAGAGCTTTTCATCAATTTTATTCAACTCCTACGCAATGAGTTTGCCATGAAGGATCTTAGACCTGTTCATCACTTTCTTGGAATTGAAATTAGCAGAACTTCTGATAGTCTTCATTTATCACAGTCACACTATGCACGAACTATCCTTGAGAAGACAAATATGGTTGATTGTAAGCCTATGAGTACACCTCTTGAGTCAAAAACAACTTCCTCCCTCAAAGTTGAACCCTTAGAAGATCCCAACTATTTTCGAGGAATTGTAGGGTCATTGCAATACCTTACGCTTACTAGACCAGATTTATCTTTTAGTGTTTATTTTGTCTCACAGTTTATGCATGCTCCCACGATTGCCATTTAAAAATGGTCCGACGAATCCTTCTCTATGTGAAAGGAACAATTCACATGGGACTGAATTTTACTTCTAACACCACACTTGATTTATCTGCTTTTTCAGATGCTGATTGGGCCGGGTGTTTGACCACAAGACGTTCTACAACCGGATACATGACATTTCTTGGACAAAATGTCATATCTTGGTGTGCCAAAAAGCAACATACAGTCTCTCGCTCAAGCACAGAGGCCGAATACTGAGCTATGGCAAATACAACAGCTGAGATAACATGACTTACTTATATCATGATAGATCTGCGCATTCCGCTCTCTATTCCTCCTACACTATATTGTGATAATCTGAGTGCTCTTCAAATGACGATTAATCCTATTTTTCATGCACGGAGTAAACACATTAAATTAGATGACCGTTTCGCTCGAGAACGAGTTACACTTGGCCTCTTAGTCACTCGACATATATCCACCACTGACCAACTTGCTGATTTATTCACTAAGCCAATGTCTAAGGCAGCTCTCCAACATTTCTGCTCCAAACACTGCCTCAACCCCTGACAGAGTTTGCGAGAGGGTATTGACAGCTCATGATTTCAGTAGCAGTAAAACCGTGAGATGAATAGGAGATAAGGATGATATAAAATTGTTAGGACCATGCGTCCGTATGATTTGAATTTACAAGTTTTGGAAATATTCTTTATGGAAAATTTCATGTATTTTAGTTACCATACAATTCCTAAGAGTTTACATGGAAAGAGAATTCTATAAGGATAGGGATTGTCGGTAGTTACCTTATTATTCCTAGAGTTTGCATGGAAATAAAATTCTATATGATTAGAAATATTTGGTAAGATAGAATAGAATAAGATTTAGGAAATATCTTGTTTATCCTATGGAAACTAAATCTTTATTCTTTCTTATTTTTATCCGGTCTAACAAGCTTCCTATTGGAAGATTTTGTTGTTTCCTTGTGTGCAGATTATGAAGATGACGAAGAGATTATCATAAGGAAAGATTCCGGATTTTTAGGAAGATTCGAGTCGCGACAAGAATGGAAGACTTCAAGATCAAGACTTATCTTCTAAGGAGGGCTATCCTATAAATAGTAGAAGAACTAGGTTTTAGAACTTAGAACACACGATTTAATTCATACACATTGTAAGGTGTTCTCGCTTTATATTCCTTAGTTTTTATAGTGCCAAAATGAAGAAGTGGGATACTTCGGGTAAAAAAAAGTGGGATACTTCACCGCACGTGACAAACCAACGAGAGTTGAAGGGAGTTCAATGGGAAAGGATTGCACCAACAAGAGGGATTCTGTGCGTACGTGCTTTAGTCGCTTGACGGGTTGGTCATAAGAAGGTCGACGGGAGGTTGATCTTACGGGTTCAAAAGGAGTAGCGATAAAAGTGTTGCTATAGGTGTCGAAGCACTAGAGGGAGTCTGAGTGTTAGATTAAAGCTTGCCTGTAGTTGTAAACAGCTTTTGATCAGTGAAAGAGGTTTGAATTCTTGGGCGAAAGCCTCGTGGATGTAGGACGGGAGTCCGAACCACGTTAAATTCTGTGTCTTTATTTTTACTGTCTCTTTACCTGTCTAGACTAGGTAACACGACTCATTGTTTAAAAAGTAAAAATAATTGACTTTAAGATAACAATTGGCATCAAGATCTTGAGTCCGTTTTTGGTGAAAGATCCTGTAGTGTTTTAGATCTTGCAGATGGCACAAAACATTGAGGGAACGTCTGCATCAAAGCCGCCGCTTCTTAATGAGTTTAATTACTCATATTGGAAAGTTCGGATGAGAGCCTTCATCAAACGAGAAAATCAGAAGGCCTAGAAAAGCATTCTCAGAGGATGGGTCCCACCAAAAGGAGAGAATGGTAAATTCAAGGACGAACTTGACTGGACGGATGCAGAAGACATGGACGCGAGTCACAACTCCATCGCACTCAATGCTATTCTTAATGGAGTCGACCTCAACCATTATGAAATCATCTCCCCATGCGAATCTGCCAAAGATGCATGGAACGCTCTTCAAATTGCTCATGAAGGAACAACATCGGTAAAGCGATCAAAGAGACAAATCCTTGGAACGCGATTTGAAGAACTTAAGATGGAAGAGCATGAGACCATTGCACAATTCAATGCCAAACTTTGTGAGATTGCAAACGAAGGATTCCTTCTTGGAGATGATTACAATGATGCAAAGCTTGTGCAGAAAACTCTGAGGTCATTACTAGCTAGATTCGACATGAAAATCGAGGCTATTGAAGAATCAAGAGATGTCGAGAATCTACCACTTGAGGAGTTAATGGGAGCACTTGCCACCTTTGAGATAAAGAAGAACATGAATGGTTCTACTCAAAAGGGTGTTGCCTTGAAAGCCGAGGTAAATGAGTTATCTCAAGATCAAGAGAAGGACGATTTTGAGAAAACCGTTGCTTTATTGACCAAAAGCATGCGCAAATATCCAAACGCTTGGAAAAAGAAAGGTATGAACACAAATCCCTCAAACTCTGATAATTCATCGAATTCATCATATACTTTCGCTGCTAATGATCTTAGTATCAAAAGAATGGGAAAAGGTGTTCAATGCAGGGAATGTCAAGCTTTGGTCATGTTCGAGCTGATTGTGGAAATCTGCTTCCAAAGAACAAAAATAGAGCAATGATTACCACTTGGGGCGACGAGGAATCGGATGAGGAAGAGGAAGAATCTGGAAATCAAGAAAACATGGCACTCTCCTCTATTACTTGTCTTGACTCTCTTCCAGTCTCGACTATTCTGGATGACTCAGTTGATTATCCTTAAAGCAAAACAATGATATCCATAGGGAGTGATGACGAGTCAAACAAAGACGATGATGATCAAAGAAAATGAGATATCTTCGCATTTTCATCCATCGTTGACGCTGATTCCACGTCTGTCGCGACTGATCAGGACGACCCTGTTGGAAAATCAAAGAAAGAAGATGATGCTCCACTCATGTCTAAGAGCGAGTCTAGACTGAGACGTCTTGAAGATATGGTCATTGATCTTGCCAAATCAAACTTCAATCTCAGAAGAAAAGTGAGTACTCTCAAAATTGATGTTGAAGGAGCTAAAGAGACGATTCGCTTGTTCGAGAATCTGCACGAGGATCTTCTAAAGGAAACGGAAAAACTTCAAAAGACTCTCGAGAAGTCTGATGACACAGATCATGAGTCAGACTCATGGTTTCTTCCAACCTTACAGCAGTCGTGCTGGTCTCGGTTATCCCTTTAGGGATACTCAAAACATGGAGAAGTCTAGTTTTTCTTTCGTGAAAAGTGAGAAAGTAAGAAGCTCCAATAATAAAAATCACTCATGATTTCATGTTTCTGATCGCAGGTTCATTCCAGTTTGTCACAACTACTGTATTGAAGGACATATTCGTCCAAGCTGTCCAAAACTCAAAGAAAAATCATTCAAGGACAGAATACCAAAGTCAGTCAGGCAGCGAGTCTCGACAGCAAGGACGACTCACAGAAACAGAAGCAGAAATGACTCTGAAGATGAAGCAAAGGTAGCACACCGTGCAAGAATGAAACATATCTTTGCATTCTCCTCTATACACAATGATTCATCCAATTGCTGGTATCTTGATAGTGCATGCTCATACCACATGACAGGAAACACAGACTTTTTGACTAACTATGTAATTGATCCTAAGGGAACAGTTAGGTTTGGTAATGGTAAAAAAGGTCAAATTGTCGGAAAAGGAACACTCAATTTCGAAGGGTTCCCAATTATTTCTAATGTTTTCCATGTCACAGGTCTTAAACACAATTTGATTAGCATCAGTCAACTGTGTGACCAAAAGATGTCGGTTATCTTCACTCATGAAGAATATCATGTCACTAATGATCAGAATTTTGTGTATTTACAGGAAAGAGGACTGCTAAGAACTGCTATACACTGATGCAGTCACGACTACCCATCGAACAGTTTACTAATCACACTTTGAATGTTTTCAATTTACCTATACTTAGTAAACTGATGATTTTTGGTCTTATACAGGATAATCAGGGAGATAATGAGTTGTCACTATATTCCAAATCTGCTCTTAATTGTTTCATTCATTTTGTTGAACTTGGAATACCTAAACAGTTAAAATCTCCTGTGATAACTTGCGTCTTCATCAACATGTGTGATTTTCATAGCATGACAGGGAGCTTTAGTTGTCTATCCAATGATAAAACTGTCATAATCTTGAATGTTGATGATGTGAACACTATGCTTAAAGACTATGGAAGTTTGATTAATAATCTGCTTGAATCATGTGTGAACACTAATGCGCTTAATACTGTTAACTATCTTGTTCAACATGCACGCATTAGGCAGATAGATCAATGGCACCACTTCATTCAGGATTTGGTAAAGTCTAGAACTGTAGTCATTTAGCTAGTTGCGACAGAGAGACAGTCTACAGATATGTTCTTAAAGGCACCTGTCTACAATGCTTTGAGACCTTCAAAAAGTCTCTTGGCACTTGCCATCACTAAGCCTGTCGCTATGCCTGATTTAACTGGGATGTTTTTGTTTATTGTCGAACTAACTGTCATGACTCATATTGCAGACTTATCACAACAGTTTGTTCTGGAGCTCGATCTGACCAGTGTTACTTACTCAGTGCTCCATTTCCCAGTTAAATATGTGAAATCGAAAGATTTTACAACAGACAATTTTTGTTTTTGTTTTGTTTATTCTCTTTGACTTGGATAATAATCCAGTTTTACCTCACACATCAAAAACAGAAGTATTGAGCATAAAAAGAGATGTTTGAGTGTGCAAAAGAGCTTGAAAAGAAAAAGAAAAGAGATTATGAGCCGAAAAGATTCATGTGCTTCAGAAGAAAAAATAAAAAAGAGGAAAAAGCTGCCTAAACTCTATGAATATGTGTGAAAGGTTTCAATTCATATCTCACGGTCGTCATTCAGTGAAAAAGAGCTACCATATTCTATATAAAGTCCATGAACGAAAGCTACCTCCTTACAAAAGACTCAAATATGTGTGTTAAGGTACAATTGTCTAGTTTGAAAAGATATATATCTTCTTACAATTGTTGCCCCTTTCAAATTCTCTTCTTCTTCATCATATATCATACTTGAGAATTTAAAGCACACATTGTTTTGTGATTATCTCGTAAATGAGAAAACTTTTGGCAGACTGTTTGTGAACGAGTCGCTGAAGCTGTCTTGACAGGGTGTTCTTCCAAACACACAAACCAGGTAAATCAGGTCCTCGGTAAGTCGTGTGGCACTTGCTGAGTTTTTTTTGTTTGTTTTATTTATTTATTGCTTTTGAAGTTTTTAAAGAAAAATAAATTAAATAAATAAAATGTTTTTTTTTTATTTTTATTAAGTGGTGTGAATCTTTTATTATTATCCAAATATTTGTCTCTTAGGCGCGATTCTCTTAATTATGGCAGCTTCGACCGCCAAAATCTTATGCCGCGTGATTCAAATATTTTGGATAGAGTGTTTGTTTGATAGCGTGATTCTGTTTCCTAGTTTCTTGGAAGTTGAGTCTATTTGGAAACTTTATGATTGAGTTTGAGATTGATTCGACCTTAGCTTGTGCATATCATTATATATATCTATCTCTCGTCTCTTTCACATATCACTACTCACAAATATCTTTGTTTTTCTTATCTTGCTCTTATCACCATCTCTCTTTTATTTTTCGATCTAACCATGGTGAAAAGTAAGAAAGCAGGAGGATCATCTCGATCACCACCAGTTGCTGATCCCAGTCGTGACTCCTCCACCGACGACCAACCTGAGGAGGTTCTTGCACCGGTGCCTTTACAAGTCCAAATTCCACCGGATTTTGTTCCGCAACCGAAACGATCTGCGAAGAAGAAGCGCACATCCTCCTCCGCACCACCACCGTCGAGTGATGCCCAGCCACAACCACCATCACCACCGGCACATTCGGACTCATTGTCCCTTGCACTGTCAATAAGGGAACCGGAATCATCTCCTCCACGAGATTCCGCACGCCCACATCATGAGTCACCAAACAGGGTCTCGACCCCGCCTGCACAATCACCGTCTCATTCACCACAGGCAACTGATCCTGAACCTTCTCGCAAGCAATCTGCTGCTGCAAAGGGTAAGAAAAAGTCACAATCATCACAGCGTCCACCTGTTCGACAAAAGGCCTCACGAGTCTCCGCCAAAGTCGTGACTGGTGTCACGACTCGTGCAAGCAGAGGAAAGCAGCCCATTACCAAAAAGCGTTTTCGAAAGACGGTATCTAATGCTGCTAGTGCTGGGGGATCCTCCTGGATTGATGTGTCTGATTCATCCTCAAATCCTGTTCGCAAACATCCTAGACGTGAAAAGGAATCACCTTCTGCTATGGGTGATAATGATGATGATGATGTTGAGAACGAGGAAGTTGTTGAAGAGGATGCTGATGGTGGCTATGGAGTTCCTCCAAGGGTTCAACCTTTTCCTGAGCTGTTTGTTGTAGGATCAGCTTACTCAGAACGGTTCTACACGGCCCAAGCTAAACAGAAATACAAGAAGCTTACTGAGCGTATTCCGTTGAAGGAGGTTCCACTACATGAGGGATCGTATGCACCATCAGGGTAGTTGAGTTTCTGGAACGTCGAGGTTTTCTTGAGTCCATTCGTGACACGTATTGTTCACGAATTTTATGCGAACTTGGATACACCACTTGGAGTTGCGGGTTCGGCAAAGGAGTTTTCAGTGTTTGTCGCTGGTCATATCTTCCAATTCAGCCCAACAATACTGAATCTTTACCTTGGAACACCAGATGTCCAGACTGATCGCAAATCTGAGATGCAACCTGATGCAGACATGAATGCAGTCGCGACAGCTCTCACGAACAGCCCCTGGCCGGACAAAGGTAATTTGTCCCGCGGATCGCTAACCCCACGGTACGGTTTGATTTATGGTATTATGACTCAAAATTGGTTTCCAATGTCCCATGTTTCTACTTTGAATCATATTACGGCTTCGGTTTTGTTCCGCATTGGCTCAAACGCTCCCATTAACTTGGGAAAACTGATTTTTGAGCGGATTCGTCTGGAGGCCTTTGATCAAACCATCAAGATGACGCTTGGATATCCATCCTTGATCTACCGTGCCTTTACTGCCCAGATGGATATTCGCGTAACCCGAGACAAGCTGACAAAGAGGCCAAATTCTTTACGAGCTCCTGCACATCTTATGGCTGCTTTGTCACCACCATCGTCCCAGCCTGCTATTGCTCAAGCTGGTCCTTCTGTTCCCACGGGGAGTCTCGACAACATCGAGAAATAGCTCGCCCGAGTGATTGAACTGTTGCAGTCCATGAATGAGTCACTTGCCAAGATTGCGGACAAGTCTTGACTGGTTCTGGCAAAATGGGGGAGTAGAAAGGAAAAGATGGATGCTGGAAGTCTGGGAGAGAGCATTATGATTGGGGGAGATCTGCTCATTTTTTTGTTATGTTTTTATGATCAATTTTTTTTTCTTTTGCTTTTATTTCAGTTTATGAACTAGTACTTAGTTTATTTCTGTTGTTTTGCGGATGTTGCACTGCGTGTTGCAACGTGTTTTGATAACTGTCTAGACTGGTTAGAGGACTTCATTTGTTTATCATGTTTAGTCTAATAGTTTTCTTGCAGCATACTTGGAATTTTCACGGGCTTAAAATGTTTTGCCAAAACTAGTCAATTGGGGGAGATTGTTAGGACCATGCGTCCGTATGATTTGAATTTACAAGTTTTGGAAATATTCTTTATGGAAAATTGCATGTATTTTAGTTACCATACAATTCCTAAGAGTTTACATGGAAAGAGAATTCTATAAGGATAGGGATTGTTGGTAGTTACCTTATTATTCATAGAGTTTGCATGGAAATAGAATTCTATATGATTAGGAATATTTGGTAAGATAGAATAAAATAAGATTTAGGAAATATCTTGTTTATCTTATGGAAACTAAATCTTTATTCTTTCTTATTTTTATCCGGTCTAACAAGCTTCCTATTGGAATATTTTATTGTTTCCTTGTGTGCAGATTATGAAGATCACGAAGAGATTATCATAAGGAAAGATTCCGGATTTTTAGGAAGATTCGAGTCGCGACTAGAGTGGAAGACTTCAAGATCAAGACTTATCTTCTAAGGAGGGCTATCCTATAAATAGTAGAAGAACTAGGTTTTAGAACTTAGAACACACGATTTAATTCATACACATTGTAAGGTGTTCTCGTTTTTATATTCCTTAGTTTTTATAGTGCCAAAATGAAGAAGTGGGATACTTCGGGTAAAAAGAAGTGGAATACTTCACCGCACGTGACAAACCAACGAGAGTTGAAGGGAGTTCAACGGGAAAGGATTGCACTAGCAAGAAGGATTCTGTGCGTACGTGCTTTAGCCGCTTGACGGTTTGGTCATAAGAAGGTCGACGGGAGGTTGATCTTACGGGTTCAAATGGAGTAGCGATAAAAGTGTTGCTATAGGTGTCGAAGCATTAGAGGGAGTCTGAGTGTTAGATTAAAGCTTGCATGTAGTTGTAAACATCTTTTGATCAGTGAAAGAGGTTTGAATTCTTGGGCGAAAGCCTCGTGGATGTAGGATGGGAGTCCGAACCACGTTAAATTCTTCGTCTTTATTTTTACTGTCTCTTTACCTGTCTAGACTAGGTAACACGACTCATTGTTTAAAAAGTAAAAATAATTGAATTTAAGATCTAACAAAAATCTCATGGTTGGAGAGATAAGGAAGAACTTTATCTACTAGTGGATAGAGTTTGAGTGACAACTGAGTTCTAAGTTCACCTTGTTTGAACCAAGTTGGTGTCTAAGGAAATGTGACAGCTGTGCATAAGATCAGAACAAACTTAGAGATCATATGGAGAAGAATTACTTGTATCACGGACTCGGCAGTTTACTTGTGCAGACTTTGTGCTAAGTACTTTACTAAGCATATTTATTTATAGATCAGAATTCATTGTACTAGTGCTCACGTTTTTAGCAATCAGATTCATGAATAGAACTTCTGTTTCTTTTTCTATTTTTCTTCTGGAAGAAGGAAAGCAACGTCTTTCTCATAACAAGATCGCAAGAGATTCCGAATGAGGACGAGTTGGCTGCTGCAAAAAATTTGTGTGACTTGGCAAAGGGTGAAGGCAAGGAAATGCCGGAAAATCTGGCAAAGACAAAATTTGTGGAAGATGGAATCTCAAATAGTCCTAATAATAGCGCGCAAAGCTTGAGCAATAAAGCCATCGCAGAGGAATCAGGAGAACATAACTGTTCGCACACTGGAAAAAGTAAATGCAAATCGAAGCTCCTTCCAAAAACGACTTTCATAAGACATTTGAGGACAGGAAAAGGTCGAGTCAATTTACAATTGGTCAGAGTTCTAATAATGAAGAAAGAGCTTGTTTCCGTAGAGAAGAAGCTATGAGGTTTATTGGCAAAAGTTTTAAGTATACTACCTCAGACGGTGCAAAATCTTCGGTGGCGCCATTGAGAAAAAATGCGAAAAAACAATACGAAAGTCGCCTGGTCATCACATCTTTAAGGACGGCATACCACCCGAATTTACTCTACTAAGTCTCGTGAGTGATGCTTTGGCAAGATTGCCTGGCGGGGTGGGAACAAGAAACTCTCAGTATGTCGTTGATGTCACTGACAAGAAGACACTGAAGAAAATTTTGAGTAGGACATTGGATCTCTTGCATTGCGAAGTTGATCCATGTGTCAAGTTTAACAGAGAGCGGGGTTTGTGGGCGTACTTGCATCGGGATAAGGAGGAAGAAGATTTCAGGGAAGACGGCACAACTTCTTAAAGGAAAGATGGGTAGAAAAAGAACTGATTCAGATTGAGCATAGAGCTATTCCAATGTTTAATTTTATTCCTTAATATAGATCTGAATGTAGCAATGAATAAATACCGTCATAAAGATTACAGTTTTAGTAAGAAAAATATGGGAGCTAGTTCAAAAGATATGATTCATAGATTCAATATTGTTATTTTGAAATACAAAGTAAATGTTCCCATATTATTCAGCATACTTTAGATAATAATTACATAAACTATCTAGCTTTTCTTTGGCTTTGAAGAGAATAGATGTAGTTGGAACTTGGAACTTGAAAAATGTCATATATTGCTAAGATGGGCACGTTGACCATTTCATCTTGCACTTTCATAGAGAGTGAATAAGAATGGTTCTTTTTCAAGTTAAGTTAGTTCCATATTGTAGATTGATTAGACTATTGCTGATCATACATAATTTAAGTGGTGTGTGTTAGACGAATTTTTACAGACTTTTATGTTTTTTAAAGTCTATTCGCTAACTAATGTCCACTTAATGCTGTATGTCAAATCCAAAGAGCCTGATTACTTTGGTTTTAGGAGGATTCTGACAAAAAGAAAAATATAAAACTCTATTTCTTCTTCTTCTTCTTTTTTTTTTTTTACTTTTTCTTTGTATTCATACATGGTTGAATTACCTTTGATGCTTTTCTAGTGTTATTACACTTAGTTATGAACATACTGTTAGAATTAGTAGTTAGATATTATATTAGGGGTACTTTGGTATTTTAGTTTTTAGGGTTTGACCTTGTACATGTATTTTGTATTCCCTCTTGCTATTGTATAGTAAGAATGTATTCTCTCCTCTTCATCTTTTATCACATACAACTAAAGTTAGCTACATATAATTTATAATTGATTAGATGGAAAAATGTCATCGCAACGTTGTATGCGTCGAATATGTTTTGCATACTCCTTATGCGATTCGATTCCTTCGCATCCTTTGCATGGTTGCTCACAAGTTTTGTCCAGAACTGCATTTTTTGACCTCTTTTTCTCCCGTTTCACCGAAATGATTCCTAAACATGAAAAAAGGAAAACAAGTAAATAGACTCAAAAAACTCAAGAAATAAGTTTAGAATTAGTGGTGCTTATTTGGTATGTAAATACTCTTGTTAGGTATGTGAATATTCTTGTGAATAGATTAGGTAGATTCCTTTGTTTGACATTCTAGTTTCCTTAGTATAAGATTCTTGTATTCCTATATAATCTTTGTAACCTCATTCATAATATTCAACACATTATATTCTTACATCGAGAAGATCGATGAACATCAATGACATTGATTTCTTGTGCAATCGGTTCAAATGCCCACTTTCCAAAATAGAATGGGGCTTTAGTTCCAATTCAAAAGAGAATTGATGTAGGTAAATGTGGGACTGAGGATGTGCGGACTTAGGGAAACCAATGACGAATAAAACATTGAAATAGAAGATTATACCTGATAGTGAGTTTATTTGTCAAAAGGCGGTCCGATTTTTGGGCCAAAATTTCTCACCGTTCAAGATCCTCCTCAACAGAGAGGTCCTTCAGCTTCCCCGTTTCAACCGATTTTGTCCAAGATGATGATCGAGGAGTGATCAGATAAACACGTCTACACATATAGGCGCGCTAAAATTTGCCAGAACCCTGGAGATCCCAAACTGATCCCACAAGTTTGCATAAAGCTCATGATGAAAAACGTCAGGAACATACTTGGTTGTATTTCTTGCAGAGTCAGCTCTAGTTTAGTCAGCCAACTGATTGGTCCAGGCTTGCGGTAAAATACCTCATAGAGGTTCTTCTTCGTCATCAATTTGCACTGACTCAAGAATTAAATAAAACTTTCTTAATTCAAAAATAAATAAATTTGGGGGGAAATGCCTCACCAGCAACAAACTTTTTAGTGGGCGGGACTGTTGTATCAGACAATTCAAAGTTGTCCGCGTTGAGTGGGTGGTTATTAACATTTTTACATCCCTGTCCAAAACAGGAAGGCATCTTCCGGATCGGAAAATTATTTACTATAGTAAATTGTCGTTAAATTATGTGTTTTGACTATTTCCATATGTTACAAATCCACCATACCTAAGTCCGATGATGTTTGTTTTAAGTCTTGAGCATTAGTTCGGAAGTTCTAGTTTCCTATTAGTGCAATTGATTTATTTTCCTAAAATTTGTTTAAATAACTTATGTTCATGAAACAAATAGAAAGATTGTCATTATAGTATACTAATGGGTCTTATAAGTGAATGAATGGTTTTTATTCTGAGCTGATTAAAGTAAGATTTTGGTTGTGGATTTCTACCACTTCTAAAAAAATTCTATTCTCATTCTTCGAATGGTGTAGTAACCCAAGGATTTGTCTGAATATAGTCAGGAGTTTGCACACTTGATTTTTCGTTTCTGATGTTGTATTAAAGGATGTAGCACCACTGGTGTTGTTTTTGAAATAAAATCATCTTTTACCGTTCCAAAAAAAAAAAGAATGGTTTTTATTGTTTTTCCCCATTGTTCACAATTTCATCTTTTCCACGAAAAAAGTCTCATTTTTTCATCAAAGAATCTGTGGGCTTTTCATAATTTGTGAACAGTGCAATGCACCAACTGATTGTAATTGTGTTGGAAATATTTAAATATAAATTATATAAATTGTCATTATAGTGCTGCTGCACTTACAAATATATTCTTATATATTTCTTGGCCTTTTTTTTTGGCTTGTGTTACAAAATGAGAATTTCGATGCTAATTTATAGTGCATCCTACAACATAATTTAATACACAATAAACAGATTCATCTACTTAAACTTTAAACTTAGACTATGAACTTAGACTACGAACTTCGATTTATGAACTTGGACTAATGAACTTAGACTCATGAACTTAGACATATGAACTTGGACTTAAGAACTTGGACTTATAATTATTTTTGTCAAATTAGTGTGCTTTGGGAAAACACATTAATTTTCAATAAATTGGACCCACTATGATTCCTGATTAACTATAAGTTGTTAGGACCGCAAGTCCACACGATTCGAACTTGATTGAACAGTCAGGACTGCCAGATCCAACTAGATTTTATTTCCTTGTTTGCAAAATTATTTTAAAGGAAAATTCGGTTTTATTTACTTAGATTTATTTACTTATTTATTCGCTCTTGATTATATGGTAATTAACTTGTTTTAGATGAGTGAAGATTTGGGTAAGTTTGTAAAGATTTAACTTGATCTTATAGTATATTATCTTATGGAAAGTTAATCTTTATCAAACTCTTTGTTTATATCCTTAAGTAATCTTTTCCTTGTGGAGTTCTCTTTTGCCTTTGGTGTGCAGATTCAGGAAGATCATGAAGATCTTATCAAATGATCACAAAGACCTATCAAAAGGAAACGACGCCTTATCAAGGAAAGATTCAGATATATTTGGAAAGATCCTGTCTCGACTGGATATGGAGACTGGCCGAGATTCAAGGAGATCTTTCAGGAGAGCTATCCTATAAATAGTAGAAATCCTAGGAATCAATGTAGAACACTCGTATAACAAAATATACATCATTAGGTGTTCTCTTTTATTTTGATTTCTTAGTTTTCGCCCTCTTGAGTCAAATCAAGAACGTGAGGAGCTGACGAGAGTTGAAGGGAGTTCAACGGGAAAGGATTGTGCCAGTTACAGGGATCTATACGTACGTGCAGTTCGCTTGGAAGCTTTCTCATAAGAAGATCACTACGGGAGTTTTGGTCATACGGGTCAAACGGAGTAGACGCGAAAAAGGTTCCGGTGGTATCAACATTTGAGGGATTCGGTGTTAGAGTAAAACCATTAGGTGTAATAACTTTTGTCCATTGAAAGAAGTTTGATTCAGGCGAAAGACTCGTGGATGTAGGACATAGTCCGAACCACGTTAAAATCTACTGTCTTACTTTACTGTCTTATATACCTGTCTTACTTATCTGTCTGGACTAGGTATCGCAACTACTGCTAAAACGTAAAGTATTAGACTTAAAGATCTATCAATTGGCATCAAGAGCTTGTCACCTACTAACATTGGTGAGATTCTTGTTTTATTTAGATCTTGCAGATTTGATGGCACAAAACGTTGAGGGATCATCATCATCAAAGCCGCCGCTCTTAAATGAATTCAACTATTCATACTGGAAGGTCCGCATGACAGCTTTTATCAAAAGGGAAAATCAGAAAGCGTGGAAAAGCATTCTCAAAGGATGGACTCCACCACTAGATAAAGATGGAAAGCCGAAGCTGGAGCTCGACTGGTCCAACGCAGAAGATCTCGACGCGAGCTACAACTCCATTGCAATCAATGCAATTTTAAATGGAGTCGACCTAAATCAGTTCAAACTGATTTCAAAGTGTGAATCGGCCAAAGATGCATGGAATGCCCTTCGCGTTGCCCATGAAGGTACCCCATCCGTGAAAAGATCCAAAAGACAAATCCTTGGTACACGGTTTGAGGAACTCAAAATGGAGGATCATGAAACAATAGCTCAATACAATGCCAAACTTAGAGACATTGCAAATGAAGCCTTCCTCCTCGGTGACGAGTATAGTGAGTCCAAACTTGTTCAGAAAACTCTTCGCACTTTACCCTAAAGATTCGATATGAAAATTGAGGCGATTGTAGAAGCAAGGGACGTGGAGAACTTGTCACTTGAAGAACTCATGGTTGCCCTTTCAACTTTCGAGTTGAAAAAGAATTTGAGTGGAGTTACTACAAAAGGTGTTGCACTTAAAGCTGAAATCAAAGACAAACCTCAAAGTGACGATAAGGACGAGTTCGAGAAATCTGTCGCGTTTCTCTCCAAAGGACTCCGAAAGTTTTCCCAATGGAAAAATAAAGGTACGAACACTTTCCCTTCAAACTCTGATATTTCATTAAAATCTTCCGCTGCTAATGATCTTAGCTACAAAAGAAGAGGAAAAGGTGTTCAATGCAGGGAATGGCAATGCTATGGTCATATACAAACTGATTGTGCAAATATTCTTCCAAAGAACAAAAACAAAGCCATGGTGTGTACCTGGAGTGATGAAGAGTCATCTGAAAGTGGAGATGAGGCAGGAGAAAAAGCAAATATTGCACTCTCCTCTGTCATTCAACCTGACTCATCACCTGTCGTGACTGACCAGGACGACTCCGAAGCTGCTTCTGAGAATAAAACGATGATATCCATATGCAGTGATGAAGAGTCAGATTTTTGTGATAATGAACCTGAAGAAAGAACATTCTTTGCATTTTCTTCTATTTTTTATCATGACTTACCATCTGTCTTGTCTAGTCAGGGAAGCAACGATGATTCTGAGGAAGATGATTCCCCTAATCCATTTTCGGAAATCAGATTTTTTCGAAATTTGTTGTTTTCAAAAATTCGCAAGAACCTTGATCTAAAAAGACAAGTCATGGCCCTCAAAATTGATGTGCATAGTATAAAAGAATCCATCACCATATTTGAGGATTTGAAAAATCACTTTCAGGATGTTCTTAAGGTTCTCAATAAGGTTGTCTCAGACAATCAGGACAAGGAATCTGATCAAAGTCCTAGTCCCATTCATGCTGGTCTTGGTTACCATCCACCGATCCGTCTAAGCAGGGAGATTCCTAGTTTATCTGATATAGATGATGATAGTTTAGCACGTGATCTTAAATGCTCACAGTCTCATGTTTTTAATCGCAGGTCCAGTCCAACTAACAGGCCCAGTCCCGTTTGGTGGTCACGACCAACTCGCAAGTCTAGCAGAGTCTGTTATCATTGTGGTGGTAAAGGTCATATTCGTTCATGTTGTCCTGACTTAAAACAGAACTCATCGAGGAGCACAGCAAAGAAACCTGTTGGACCACGAGTCACGACAACACGGAAGACTCCACGAAAAACAGTGTTAAATGACTCCGATGAAGATTCTGAGCCAACGAATCACATAAGGGTGAAATATTCTAATCATAAAAATATTCATTTTGCATTTTCCTCTGTTGAAAACGCCTCACATGATTGTTGGTATCTTGACAGTGCATGCTCACATCACATGACAGGGAACAAAAACCTTTTGACTAACTATGTTACTGGTCCAAGTGGAACAGTTCAGTTCGGAAATGGTAAAAATGGTCAAGTGGTTGCAAAAGGCACACTCATTTTTCACAGGTTTCCTATACTTAACGATGTGTTCCATGTTATTGGACTTGAGCAGAATTTGATTAGCATAAGCCAGCTATGCGATCAAAAGATGGTTGTCACTATCACACAAGATGAGTGTCATGTGTTTGATAACCAAAAGTTTTGTGTTTTTTCAGGAAAGCGGACTGCTGAAAATTGCTATATTCTAAAGCAGTCACGACTCCCTACAGAACAATTCACAAACTCTGTTTTAAACAGATTTATTCCTCCTAAAGTTAGTGAACTAATTTGTTTTTATAGTTTGCAGGTCAGTCAAGGAGCCAACAGATTGGTCATAGATCAATCCAAGTGTGTTCAATATCCTATCAAGGACCTTGACCATGAAACTGCTGAATATTTGATGATTCCTGTGACAACTCCTACTAGGGTTGTCAATGAGACAAGAGGCAACTTCATAGACCTCAGTTTCTCCACTTTTGGAACAGGAAGTCATCTTTACCTAACTGTGCATAATCTTGTCATATTACTTGATATTGGTTGGGTTGATCACATGCTTAAGAATTTTGTTTTTGTGCAAAGTGATGTGTTGGTCTTTAGTAACCACAACTGTGCTATTATCGTTGCTCATAATCATGTTAAGCACTTATGCACACAGCACACGGATATATGGCACCATCTCATATGTGATTTATGTGATAATGAATGTGCTGTCATTAAGCATGTCGCGACTGGAAGACAAACTGTTGTGATTTTTATGAAGAATCTTGTTTCACAAAGCTTTGAGACCCTCATAAAGTCTCTCAGCATTTGTCTCCACTAAGCGCTGGTCGCATGCCCGATTTAACTGAGATGTTTTTATTTGTTGAACTAACTGTCATGACTTACTTGCAGACCTGTTGGACAGCCGGTTCTGGAGCGTACTTAGAACTGCATTGATACTCAGTGCACATCTTTCCCTCAGTTAAATCAGTGAAATCGAAGGATTTTGCAACGGGCAATTTTTGTTTTTAATTTGTTTTTATAATCTCTTTGACATGGACATTGTCCATTTTTGCTACCTCATCACATCAAAAACAGAAGGATTGAGCATAAAAAGAAAAGTATGAGTGTACAAAAGAGTTATGAAAACAAAAGAACAAAGAGAGCATGAGCCAAAAGAAAAAGTGCTTCAAAAGAAAAATATATGGAGGAAAAAGCTGCCTAAACTCAATGAATATGTGTGAAAGCATTCAATTCATATCTCACGGTCATCACAAAATTGAAAAGAGCTACCATATTCTATATAAAGTTGTGAGCGAAAGCTACCTCTATGCAAAAGGCTCATAGTGTGTGTACAAGGTGCAATTGTATTGTTTGAAAAGAGATATCTTGCAAAACGATTTTTGCCCCTTTCAAATTCTCTTCCCTTTCATCTGTTTATCATATGAGAATTCACACACACACATTTTATTGTATTCATCTGGTTCATGAGTATTCTTCAGTTCTGGCTGTTCTATACTCAGTCTTACGGTCTGTCATTACAGGGTGTCTCGACATCCACTTACACCAGTTGAATTGGTACTCGGTGAGTTATGTGTGTAATTTGCTGAGTTACTTTCTGTTTGTTTCTTTTATTTTGTGTTTTATTTTTTTAAAACGGGTGCAATTTTTATTTTTAATTTAATTTGTCTTTAAACGCGATATGTTTAATTTCGGCATGATTTGTTTCCCGCCTATCTTTTGCCGCGTTTTTAGTAGAGATTAAGTTGCGTGTATATTGTTGGAATCTTTCCTTGATTAGTCTTGGTAAGAGTCCTATCACTTATGGGAAGTTGTGGATAGTAATTATGGAAGATATGATGTTGATTTGATTTTATCTATTTATATATCCTTCCTTACTATCATATCTCACGCAATCCTTACTATCTCTCTCTATCTCTTGTGTTTATTTTCTTTAGTGAGTGTGGTTTTGTTTATGTCTTCTTTCTCACCTTTGTTTCTCAAGAAAATCTTTAACATGGTGAAAACTAAGTCATTAGGTGAACCATTCCAGTCGACCCCACCAGTCGACCATGATAGTGCATCCTCCACGGACAACCAGTTGTCCAATGTCTTGCGACCGACGCCACTCTCAATTCAAATCCCGGAGGACTATGTTCCACCGCCATCTTCCGATGCGCCACCACCACCGCAAGACACCACACCACCTCCACTGGCAATAGAGTCACCACCCCGTGCCATATCACCTCAGGCATGAGAGTTCTCTCCTCCTTTAGATGACTCTCACTATGTTCTACTGCCGGAAGACGCATCGCCGTCACCAGTGGTTCCGTCTCTTTCACGGACACCACCACATGTACCTGTTCTTGCATCTTCTCGCAGCCAAAGCAGAAGGCTCAACCTCCAAAGCGCACCCCATCTGCTCGCCAAAAGTCCAAACCTGTTGCAGAGGGTGTCGCGAGCCGAGTCGGGACACGTCCAAGACTCCTACTCACAAACGTCCCCGATCCGCTGCTGCTGCCTTGGACTCTGCTCCAATCGAGGTCTCTGACACCGATTCCAGCCCCGTTCGCAAACAGCAGAAACGGCCAGCTAAGTCCTCGTCTTATGAGGCAAACCAGTCGGCCTTTGAGGAAGGTAGCCACGCCCAGACTGAAGAAGAAGCTGAAGGAGGTTACGCCGTCCCTCCCCGTGTCCTACCGTTCGATGAGCCTTTCAGGGTGAAAAAGGCTATGTTCGACAGGTTCTACACCGCTAATGCCAAACTCAGGTATCCTCTTTTTGCCCGACGCATTCCTGTTAATGAAGTTCAACTTCATGATGATTCATATGCGGGTACGGATATTATCGAGTTTTTGGAAGGGAGACGGTTTCTTGAATCCACTCGCAGGGTGAAACCGTTTGTACCCAGATTGTGCACGAGTTTTATGCCAATCTGGATACTCAACTAGGCGTTCCGGGCTCAGCCAAGGAACATTCACTGTATGTGAGGAAATACATCTTCAAGATCAGTCCTCAGATCCTGAACATGCAGTTGGGGTCTCTTTGACGTGCAAACCAGTCGCGACTCTGAGCTGGAACTGGAGGAAGACTTGGTCGCAGTCGCATCAACCATAACCGGCCAACCCATGAAGTGGCCAAAGAATGGAAATCTCCAGCGAGGTTCTCTTCTTCCTTGGTATGGTCTGATCTACGGCATAATGGTTAGAAATTGGTACCCTATGTCCCACACTTCTACTGTTAGCCCGTTAACTGCTTCTGTCTTGTTCCGTATTGGTTCGAATGCTCCCATTAATCTTGGGAAACTGGTCTTTGAGAGAATACAACTTGAAGCATTCGACCAAAAGATAAAGATGACCTTGGGCTATCCATCATTGATCTACCGCATGCTCACATCTCAAATGGATATCCGGGTCAAGAAGGATAAGATGATGCGCCGCCCCAATCCTTATCATGCCCCGAGTCACCTTGTTCAAGCTCTCCTTGGTTCTCCGATCCCGCGATCTGTCTCAACTGCCAGGAATAATAAAGTTGGACCGTCTGTTCCCCAGGGCAGTCTCGACAACCTACAGTCGCAACTTGCCTAGATTATTACACTGTTGGAGTCCATGAACCAGTCCCTTGCCAAATTAGCGGCAAAGCCTTGACTAGTTCTGGCAAAATGGGGGAGTAACAGAATATGAAGAATGGGGGAGATTTTGAAGCATGGGGAAGATCCTTCAAGGAGGCTGCTGTTTATCTTATGTTTTTTTTTAATTTGTTTTATTTTACCGCTTAAGAACAATTGCTTTTAACTGCTTATTTTATTAAGTTGTTTTGCGGAGTGTTGCACTACTGTTGCAACAAGTTTTTATTGCTGTTAAGACTCGGTAGTTGATTTATGTGCCTATTTCTTACTAACTTGTTTTATTTCAGCATGTCTACATTTTCCTTGGGATTTAAAAGTGTTTTTGCCAAACAAGTCAATTGGGGGAGATTGTTAGGACCGCAGGTCCACACGGTTCGAACTTGATTGAACATTCAGGACTCCCAGGTCCAACTAGATTTTATTTCCATGTAGGTAAATGTGGGACTGAGGATGTGCGGACTTAGGGAAACCAATGACGAATAAAACATTGAAATAGAAGATTTTACCTGACAGTGAGTTTATTTGTCAAAAGACAGTCTGATTTGCGCCAAAATTTCTCACCGTCCAAGATCCTCCTCAACTGAGAGCTCCTTCAGATTCCCTGTTTCAACAGATTTTGTCCAAGCTGATGATCGAGGAGTGATCAGATAAACACGTCCACGCATATAGGCACGCTAAAATTTGCCAGAACCCTGGAGATCCCAAACTGATCCAACAAGTTTGCATAAAGCTCATGATGAAGAACGTCAGGAACATACTTGGTTGTATTTCTTACAGAGTCAGCTCTAGTTTAGTCAGCCAACTGATCGGTCCAGGCTTGCGATAAAATACCTCATAGAGGTTCTTCTTCGTCATCAATTTGCACTGACTCAAGAATTAAATAAAACTTTCTTTATTCAAAAATAAATAAATTTGGGGGGCAATGTCTCACCAGCAACAAAATTTTAGTGGGCGGGACTGTTGTATCAGACAATTCAAAGTTGTCCGCGTTGAGTGGGTGGTTATTAACATTTTTACATCCCGCATCTTCCGGATCGGAAAATTATTTACTATAGTAAATTGTCGTTAAATTATGTGTTTTGACTATTTCCATATGTTACAAATCCACCATACCTAAGTCCGATGATGTTTGTTTTAAGTCGTGAACATTAGTTCGGAAGTTCTAGTTTCCTATTAGTGCAATTGATTTATTTTCCTAAAATTTGTTTAAATAATTTATGTTCATGAAACAAATAGAAAGATTGTCATTATAGTATACTAATTGGTCTTATAAGTGAATTATGAATGGTTTTTATTCTGAGCTGATTAAAGTTAGATCTTGGTTGTGGATTTCTACCACTTCTAAAAAATTTCTATTCTCATTCTTCGAATGGTGTAGTAACCCAAGGATTTGTCTAAATATAGTCAGAAGTAGTGCACACTTGATTTTTCGTTTCTGATGTTGTATTAAAGGATGTAGCACCACTGGTGCTGTTTCTGAAATAAAATCATCTTTGTCCGTTCCAAAAAAAAAAAAAGAATGGCTTTTATTGTTTTTTCCCATTGTTCACAATTTCATCTTTTCCACGAAAAAATGTCTCATTTTTTCATCAAAGAATTTGTGGGCTTTTCGTAATTTGTGAACAGTGCAATGCACAAATTGATTGTAATTGTGTTGGAAATATTTAAATATAAATTATATAAATTGTCATTGTAGTGCTGCTGCACTTACAAATATATTCTTATATATTTCTTGGCTTTTTTTTTTGGCTTGTGTTACAAAATGAGAATTTGGATGCTAATTTATAGTGCATCCTACAACATAATTTAATACACAATAAACAGATTCATCTACTTAAACTTTAAACTTAGACTATGAACTTAGACTATGAACTTAGATTTATGAACTTGGACTAATGAACTTAGACCTATGAACTTGGACTTAAGAACTTGGACTTATAATTATTTTTGTCAAATTAGTGTGATTTGGGAAAACACATTAATTTTCAATAAATTGGACCCACTATGATTCCTGATTAACTATAAGTTGTTAGGACCGCAAGTCCACACGATTCGAACTTGATTGAACAGTCAGGACTGCCAGGTCCAACTAGATTTTATTTTCTTGTTTGCAAAATTATTTAAAGGAAAATTCGGTTTTATTTACTTTGATTTATTTACTTATTTATTCGTTCTTGATTATATGGTAATTAACTTGTTTTAGACGAGTGAATATTTGGGTAATTTTGTAAAGATTTAAATTGATCTTATAGTATCTTATCTTATGGAAAGTTAATCTTTATCAAACTCTTTGTTTGTATCCTTTAGTAATCTTTTCCTTGTGGAGTTCTCTTTTGTCTTTGGTGTGCAGATTCACGAAGATCATGAAGATCTTATCAAACGATCACAAAGACCTATCAAAAGGAAACGACGCCTTATCAAGGAAAGATTCAGATATATTTGGAAAGATCCTGTCTCGACTGGATATGGAGACTGGCCGAGATTCAAGGAGATCTTTCAGGAGAGCTATCCTATAAATAGTAGAAATCCTATGAATCAATGTAGAACACTCGTGTAACAAAATATACATCATTTGGTGTTCCCTTTTATTTTGATTTCTTAGTTTTCGCCCTCTTTAGTCAAATCAAGAACGTGAGGAGCTGACAAGAGTTGAAGGGAGTTCAACGGGAAATGATTGTGCCAGTTACAAGGATCTATACGTATGTGCAGTTCGCTTGGAAGCTTTCTCATAAGAAGATCACTACGAGAGTTTTGGTCTTACGGGTCAAACGGAGTAGACGCGAAAAAGGTTCCGGTGGTATCAACATTTGAGGGATTCGGTGTTAGAGTAAAACCATTAGGTGTAATAACTTTTGTCCGTTGAAAGAAGTTTGATTCAGGCGAAAGCCTCGTGGATGTAGGACATAGTCCGAACCACGTTAAAATCTGCTGTCTTATATACCTGTCTTACTTATCTGTCTGGACTAGGTATCGCAACTACTGCTAAAACGTAAAGTATTAGACTTAAAGATCTATCATAAGTATATTCAAGAACTATAATGGAGGTATTGTTAAGGAAATGTACAACATCACAAGATAAAAAGGAACTGGCATCGGAGTTATTTATTAATCAAACATAAATAAGCACAATGTTGTCTTTTCAAAAATTCAAAAGTCAACGGTGGTGTTTAGTAAGAATTGTGGTGCACAAAAATTTCAGATATTCAGCAAATATTAATATGGTGGTTGAACAATGTCATGGAGAAGTATTTGGGTCTTCCGGCACTGGTGGGTAAGTCAAAAAAGGGTGATTTTTGCGTATCTTCGGGATCGAATATGGGGGAAGTTGGGTGGCCTCAAGGAATAGTCACTATCCAGCGCTGGTAAGGATGTTTTAATCAAGGCTATCCTCCAAGCTATCCCGACATATGTGATGAGTTGTTTCTGTTAGCATATTAAAATATTAGTATTTTATGTATATTATTTAGTTAAGGGCTCTTTTGTCTTTTTAGTCTTTTAGTTGTCTTCTTGTATATTTTTCTATCTCTTGTAAAACCCTATTCACTTTTGATATTGATTCTTGAGTTCTTCTCCTACCTTTGTTATTCCTTTGAATGTCTTGTTTCACAAATCTTAACATGGTATCAGAGCCAGATCTCTGATTCGACTGGTAGGAGGCACATCTACGCGGATCGAACTGGTAGGAGGCACATTTGGTAGGAGGCACATCTACGCACGTCTATTTTTTCAGAATTTTTTGGATTTTCGTCTCTGTATTGCTGCAAATTTCCGGTAATCCGCTGCGTTTCATGACCTATTTTGGAGTATAGATTTCGATTTCGATTGGGTGCAAAATTTTTGATTTTCTGCCCTAGTTTTGCTTTTGGATTTGTTTTATTGTTTGCTTTTGCATAGCGTGTTGAATTGTGTGTCTTGATATCATGACGGGAGGGGATGATTCTTTGCAGTCCATTAGTGTTCGATTTGATGGGAAAAATTATGGGTATTGGAGTTACGTTATGAAAAACTTCTTAAAGGGGAAGAAGATGTGGAATTATATTTCGGGTGTTAAGAAAGCTCCTAAGTCTTCTGATGAGAAATTTGATGAGTTATTAGATGTGTGGGATACTAATAATTCTAAAATCATAACTTGGATAAACAACTCTGTTGAGAATAGAATTGGTGTTCAGCTAGCCAAGTTTGATACTGCGAAAGAAGTTTGGGATCATCTGGAGAAGTTGTATGTGAGGTCCAACTTTGCTGTTCAATATCAGTTAGAAGGGGAAATCCGTGCTCTTGTACAGGGAGATCGGAGTATTCAAGAGTTTTATTCTGAGATGACAAATTTTTGGGATCAATTGGCTATGACTGAATGCGCTGAATTGAAGGCTTTTGCACCATATATTGCAAGGAGGGAACAACAACGCTTGGTACAATTACTGTACAACCTTCGTCCGGAGTATGAAGGTATTCGTGGATCAATTTTGCATCGGACTCCTCTTCCATCAGTTGATTCGGTTGTGCATGAGTTGTTGGCTGAAGAAACTCGTCTCAAAACTCAAACTGATAAGTCCACCCCCGTTGGTTCTGTTTTGGTTACCCAACCAAACAGTCAGTATCGATCATCTTCCAAGCCAAATAAATTTGAGAAGGATGAGTGTCGCTATTGTCATCAGAAAGGCCATTGGAGGAATCATGTCCTCTTTTGCTGCAGAGTGGAAAACAACAAGGTTATGGAAACAAGCAGGGAGGAAAACCTCCGAATTCACAGAACTTTCGCTTTGGAGGGCAGTCTAACACTGCTGCAGTCATGCCTAAATTGGAACAATCTGCTGTCGATTCTCCAGTGCAAGAGAAACCGTCTCTAGCTGATCTTCTACATAACCTTCTTGAAACACACCAGAATCAGTCCCAACCATATGCCATGTCTGCTCCATCCGTTTCAGGTAGAAATTCGTCCTCATGGGTGTTAGATTCTGGAGCATCTCATCACATGTCTCCTGATCGGAACTCATTTGTATCTATGTCTCATGTTTTGCCATCTACATCTGTTATGACTGCTGATGGCACTCCTATGCCACTAGCAGGTGTTGGTAAAATCAAAACACCAAATCTGTTTCTACCCGATGTGTATTGTATTCCGAAATTGGCTATGAATCTTTTTTCTGTTGGTCAATTATGTGATAATGGTCATACTGTTCACTTTTCTTCTACTTCTTGTCATGTGCAGGATCCGAAATCAAAATGAATACTTGGGACTGGAAGTAGACAGGGGGGACTCTATGTTTTGGATGACGTAAAGGTTGATAGTCTATTTGCAGCCACGGGTGTTGACCTATCTACCTTTCATTTGAACTCTTCTTCTTCGAAGTTTTACTTATGGCATTCGAGACTTGGTCATGTATCTGGATCTTGTCTTAAGGATTTATGTAATAGTGGTGTTTTAGGAGACTTAAAGTCTCAAGACATTTCTGATTGTAGTGGATGTAAACTTGGAAAATTTTCTGCTACACCTTTTAATCATAGTACATCCACTTCTTTTGCACCGTTTGATTTGGTTCATTCTGATGTTTGGGGACCTGCTCCTGTTCCAACAAAAGGGGGGGTCTAGATATTATGTTTCTTTCATTGATGACTATACTCGTTATTGTTGGGTTTATTTGATGAAACATCGTTCTGAGTTTGTTGATATTTATGCTCAGTTTACAGCTTATGTCAAAACTCAACACTCTAAAGTTATTAAGTGCTTTCGTTCTGATTTGGGTGGGGAATATACTAGTAAAGCACTATCTGAACTTCTTTCAGCTGATGGTACTGTGCATCAATCTTCTTGTACTGATACACCTCAACAAAACGGTGTAGCTGAGAGAAAACATAGGCACATTGTTGAAACTGCACGGTCTATGCTTTTATCTGCTAGTGTGCCTAGTGAGTATTGGGGAGAGGCAGTACTCACATCTGTTTACATCATAAATAGGATCCCCACATTGAGAAACTCCGGTATATCCCCTTATGCTAAGTTATTTGGTCAAATTCCTGATTATTCTCATTTAAGAGTTTTTGGTTCCACTTGCTTTGTCCTTCGTCCACATGTAGAGCGCACAAAACTATCATCTCGTGTAGCTATATGTGTCTTTTTGGGATATGGGAATGGGCAAAAAGGTTATCGTTGCTATGATCCTATTGCTAGAAAGTGTTATGTTTCTCCTCATGTACACTTTATTGAGTATATTCCATACTTCTCTATACCAAAAAAATCCCATAATGTCCCTCTATCAGATATTGTCCATGTTGATCCTTTTGCTGATGATAATGTTGATACTAGTGGTGAACTTGATATTGGTGACACTATTGTTGATGACAATATTGGTACTGGTGATGGAGATGGAGCTGATAATGCTGCTGATGAAGAGTTACCCTTTACTGTCCCTCCTCTTGTGATTTCGGATCCTGCTCAGGAGCGTTATCCCAGGCGAACACGTAAGTCTACTCAGTTACCAGATTTCAGTTATTCTTGTTATTCTGAGCCTTTTGTTTCATTTTTAGCATCTGTTTGGCCTCTTTGTGAGCCTACCTCTTATTCAGAGGCTGCACGTGATACTGAGTGGCAAAAAGCCATGGATGAGGAATTGTTGGCTTTGGATAGAAATCATACTTGGGACTTGGTCTCTCTTCCTGAAGGGAAAAAGTCAATTGGTTCTCGATGGGTTTATAAAATTAAAACCAAATCTGATGGTTCACTTGAGCGGTACAAGGCTCGTTTAGTGGCAAAGGGATTCACTCAGGAATATGGTATGGATTATGAGGAAACATTTGCTCATGTTGCTAAGATGACTTCTGTTAGAGTTCTTATTGCGGTTGCTTCAGTTCGACAGTGGTATATTTCACAAATGGATGTGAAGAATGCATTTTTGAATGGTGATCTACACGAGGAAGTGTACATGACACCCCCTCCTGGCGTTCTTCATAAAAAAGGACAAGTGTGTAAGCTTAAGAAAGCGTTATATGGGCTCAAACAAGCTCAACGGGCTTGGTTTGAAAAGTTTTCCACGGTAGTTCTTTCTCTTGGCTTTTCCTCTAGTCCTCATGATTCGGGTTTATTTGTGAAATGTACTTCCTCTGATCGTGTAATGCTTTTGTTATATGTTGATGATATGATTATTACTGGTGATGATATTCACGGTATCAAGGTGTTGAAAGACACCTTATCCCGTTTGTTTGATATGAAGGACTTGGGTCCTCTTCAGTATTTTTTGGGTATTGAGGTTGCTTCATCTCCGAAGGGCTATCTTCTATCTCAGTCTAAGTATACTGCAGATATTCTTGAGCGAGCTCATCTGACAGACACACGTGTTGCTGTTACTCCCTTAGAGGTTAATGTTCGGTATGCTCCTACTGATGGCACACCTCTATCTGATCCCACCTTGTATAGGTCTGTTGTTGGTAGTTTGGTATACTTGACTATTACTCGGCCTGATATTGCATATGCAGTTCATATTGTGAGTCAATTTGTTGCTGCACCGACTTCTGTTCATTGGGCTGCTGTACTCCGGATTCTTCGTTATCTTCGTGGTACTGTTTTTCAAAGTCTATTATTGCCTTCTAGTTCTTCATTGCAGCTTCGGGCATATACAGATGCTGATTGGGCTAGCGACCCTACTGATCGAAAATCTACCACAGGGTATTGTATCTTTTTGGGTGATTCTCTGATATCCTGGAAAAGTAAAAAACAGGTTGTTGTGTCAAAATCTTCTACTGAGGCTGAGTACCGTGCTATGGCCTCTACTACGACTGAACTTGTTTGGTTACGCCTATTGTTAGATGACATGGGAGTGCTACAATCTTCAGCCACACCCATGTACTGCGACAATAAGAGTGCTATTCAGATTGCACATAATTCTGTCTTTCATGAGCGTACCAAACATATTGAGATTGATTGTCATGTGACTCGTCATCATTTTCAGCATGGTACTATTAGTCTGCCATTCATTTCATCCTCTCTGCAGCTGGCTGATTTCTTCACGAAGGCGCATACGACTCAGCGTCATGGATTCTTTGTTGGCAAACTCTCGCTTCTTTCTGCGGTGCCACCTCGAGTTTGAGGAGGGGTGTTAGCATATTAAAATATTAGTATTTTATGTATATTATTTAGTTAAGGGCTCTTTTGTCTTTTTAGTCTTTTAGTTGTCTTCTTGTATATTTTTCTATCTCTTGTAAAACCCTATTCACTTTTGATATTGATTCTTGAGTTCTTCTCCTACCTTTGTTATTCCTTTGAATGTCTTGTTTCACAAATCTTAACAGTTTCCGGTTCCCGGATAATTTGATTGATGATTTGGAGCGATCCATTAGTAATATTGGTTGGGACGATAAAGGAAAACACAAGACACACATTGTCTTAACTAGAGGGCGTGATGTGTGTTAGTAAGCGAGACAAAGGATTCTCCCTTCACATTGGAGGACGAAATATTAAAACTCCCTGACCTTTTTGATAGATTTTACTGTTCTAATTAAAAAGAAATTATGTATTGGTAGATCTAAGAAAAAAATCTTTGTCGTAACTTCCTTTTACCCTTCATGTATCTTTTGATCAACTAAGTCACAACCTTAGTGTAAAAGAGTCAATTTGGGATAAGTTCGTTTTGATGTTATTATGAAAAATAGTTATTTTATCCTTATATATAACTATGTTTTGCTTTTTGTTCTATAATAAATTAATATGCACCACTTCTGTGATTTCATGATTTTATGGTTCTAATATTTTCAATTTCACAGGGACAGAGAAACTTAAAATAGCTGCGTTCAGCCTATAATTTAGCTAAGACTATATTTTTTTTTTTGGGGTTAAAAAGATAAAACCACTTTGCCATATATGATGTTTTTGCATTATTTGTTATAAATTCGAGTCTATCCGCAAAACCCATTTGGTGGCTTTTGCAGTCTTTATATATGGAAAATGATTTCCTCACAGTCTGTCAGTGTACAAACATATTTTCAGCGCCTTCTATCTTTATTTGCAAAGGAATACGATTTTCTCACAGTCTGTTAGTATATAGATATATTTTCAGCGCCTTCTATCTTTATTTACAAATGGGCAACCGGAATAGAAGGTATCTTTCAACTTCTTCACAATCAAATTTGGGTCAGGATTTATTACAATATCATTTAGTACTTCTTCTTTTTTTTTTTTTTTTTGATGTATCTTTCTAATTCTTCATTTAGAACTCCTTACATTAAGAAATTGTGGGGGGCTACTAATACATCCATTTCTTTTCTTTTTCACAAAAGTATATCCTCTACAGCTAATTATATCATACTTTTTATTTGTCTTTTCATAGCTAAATAACAATCCCTTTTCCTTCTTTTTTTCTTTAATTCAAAAATATAATAAACAAAAGTAAGAATATGAGAATAATAACTAATTCTTTTCCAGGTCCATAACTACAATTTCATTATTTATTTTTTAATGTCTTTCATGAACACAACAAAATTTTGCATCTTAATTTTCCAATTATATCTTCCTATAAAACACTTTTACTCTAACACCAATACCAAAAAAACGTAAAAATATTATAAAAGCCATATGCTTCTCCGTATATATCTATCAAATGTTACACGTACACAAGGTGGAATTAGTATTTTATTAATTAGAATTAATTCATTCTCATTGTTAATCTCCATATCTTCCATCAAAAAAATAATCATCAATTTTGAGCTAAAAATAAACCCAACTTATTAAATAACACGTTAAGAATATTTAATATTAAAGAAATAAGTTTATCTTTGTTGATAGTTATAGCTTTTTATTAGTGTTTTGCAATAAAGTTGAAGTTTGTCCAAAAACAATCACATGGTATTGGTGTAAAATAATTTATTTTCAGCCGGACTACGTCAATTACATGTGATCAATTCAGTTAATATTTTTCCCATATCTTTTATTTATTTCTTAAATATTGAAGTCTTTTGTTGATTTTTAAATATTATAGCGACAATTGGGTAAAACTCAAATTATTCTTAAATGCTGGGATCTTTTTATAACTTCTTAATATTATATGGAAAATTTGATTGGAAATAAAGTTATTAAAAATTCGGAAATGCACTAACATTTTGTTTCTGCGCGAGGCGTCTATATGACAAACATCTAAGGATGTCTGTAAGTTTAGCATTGCCATTTATATATAGGTCCCCGCTGGTGATAGTTCTTCAATATATCCTTCTCTCTAATTTTTTGTATTTTAATGCACCCATTTCAACCCTATTGGATGGGCTTCCCGAAAAAAATGGAGAAAAAGAGTTATTTTCTTTGGAGTTTAATAAATTAATTATCCAAGACATAAATGCTCTATAAAACCAGAAAATAAAAGAAAAGACGCTTTTGGGATTCTGTGAGTCTTTGACAAGTCCATAAAGCAATAAATATGTTCAGGAGACAAAAACGTGTATTGGAAATTTCTTTGCCCTAATATATATATGTAAACCTATCTTTGTCTGAAAGAGACATTATACAATCACAGGCAAAAGCGGCTGCGGGTACTTCTCAATCTGGTCGGTGAACACTACAGTTTTCAGAAACTTAAAAAAATAAACAATTTCATTTCGTTGTTAATTTTTTTTTCTTTTTTTTTTGTTTGACGAACAGCCATAAATCATCAGGTACTGTCTGTGTTGAATTGTCTCAAAGGTCAGTTTCCTTAATTTATTTGTTTGAGTTTTCGTTTTTTTTTTTTGCAACACACACACACACACACACACACACACACACACACACACATATATATATATATATATATATATATAAGATCTAATTTGATTTTAATTGTTGCTCATCGCATCACTGTCGCTATTAAAACTTAACTATAAAAGAATCTCAAAACGAAAAGTTATGTCTTCATAGATAAGGCATATATCATATTAATGTCCCGGTAGTCCATGACATTTAAAATTAGATCGTGAGTCGATTTAAACAAAATCTTTACATAACAAATAAACACATATAAACTGTAGATTCATTTGTTTGTATGTTTCATCTGTATTCATTTATTAAAAAGTTTTTCTCTAGATTTTGTATGTTAGAGGAATTTAATAAATAGGTTTGTCGTATACCCGTCAAAACTACGTTTGTCGTATGTTAAAGGAATAATAGGTTTGTCATATACCCGTCAAAACTAGGTAATGTTTTTTATTCCTTTTGCCCTTGAAATTAACGTACTATAGAAATTAATGTCCATAATTATTAAATTATGTCTATCGTTTTAATCAATCATAAACTACATCGTTTGCTTCTTAACAGTGAACTTTGGTACATGTATTATGAAAGTTATAAAGTAAGAGTATTCATTGGTTATGTAGTCCAATTTAATGGACAAAATGGTACAAGATAACATTTGTCTTTCATTGCTAAATAACTCGTTGTATAGGTTTTCCTTGTCAATTTTTTTTTTGTTTTTAGAAAAGCAAGACTTCTGAATATTTGATTCAGCTAAAATATTGTTGTGATACTGAATCAAAGGAATGCCCTTTTTAACTTGTCTTCCTCTTTTCCTTCTTTCTCAACTTTTTTCAATTAATTTTGCTTGCTTTCCCCTACGGTAATGACAATCCAACTCTACCAGTGGTTCTACCATTTCCAACCTCCAGTCTCTATACTCGTTCCACCGATGTGCAGCTTCAAAGTCTCGCACCACCTTGAAAATTAGCACAAAAGTAGCAAGATTATATATTTTTAGCAACAATTTTGGTCGATTTGTTTGGTGTTATCAAATTTTAGCAATACCATGCAGACGACAAAATTTATCTGTTTTGTGTTGTTAGGCATAAAAGCTAACATATATACTTCAAAAAGTACAGAAATATTCATACACACAAAAGAATCAAGCTCACTCTCACTTTGGCAAGTGAAACAAACTTTCATATAAAAGAGATAATGATTTATCGTGCATAAAATAGTGATATAGATATTAGAACTTTAATTCCTCCCTCAATTCTTCATTTTCACCCTAAGTAATCCTTATTCTTTATTATATGGATATCTTTTAGTTTGATTACTATTTTTTTCATTTTGCCTCAAGTATCTTTTAGTATTATTACTATTTTTTTTATCTTCCACATGCAGGTTATAGGAGAAATAGAAATGGCGCCAAAAGTTAAAAGTACTTCCAAGACTCCGCTTGCTCAAAGTAACACCGACCAAATGGTAAGTCCTAACATTAAAATGCATAAAGTTCTAGCAGTTGACTAGAATGCATCAGGTTCCAACATTAGAGAACTAGAATTAGATGATTTACACACTATCAGACCAAAATTTAAAATCATTTCCCCTTCACATTGCAGGACAAAATAAAAATTCCTCGACTTTTCTGATTAATGTTACTGTTCTAGTTAAAAAGAAAATATATATTGGTAGATCTAAGAAACAATTCTGTCTGTACCTTCCTTTTACCCTTCATGTATCTTTTCATCAACTAAGTCGCAATCTTAGTGTAAAAGACTCAATTTAGGGATAAGTTCGTTCTGATGTTATAACAAAAAATAGTTAGCCAAACTTGTCTTCTTGTTTTCTTTTTCATAATAATAATATATGTAATTAGTTTTCTGTTATAATTTAGTTTTGATCTTTTAGGTGTTACAAATATGTATGTTTGGAATAAAAATTTACTTGAAAAACGCAAACAATTTCTTGTCATCACTAAAAGTATGGAAGTTATCTTACAAGATTCTTGGTAAAGCTGCTAAATAATATGCTAGTAACGGTAGTTATTTGATATCAATTTCTTGTCAATAATGACACGTGCAAAAGGGAGAAGGGTCGCGAGCTTCTAGAAGAAGAAGAATAGAAGAGGAAAATTTGAACGCATTTAGAGAAGATGTTAGTGACGAAAGTGTGCAGATGGATGAAGAACAAGATAAAGAGATTCAAGAAGAGGAAGAAGTGAGAGGTGAGTTACAGTTATCTTTTGTATTTTCAATTGAACTATATAAGAATCAATGTCTAATTAACTATTACTAATTGGTGTTTTTTATTTACAGGAGCTCTATCATTCCAAACTCGGCGTAGAATAGATCCATTTGGAGTTGAAATTTTTAGATCGGGACTAGCACGTCAACCGACGAACCCGTATTTTGTAACAAGAATGAGCTTGAAGCGCCCGAATTCGCTGGTGAGTGTAGCGAGTCAATCGTGTAAATGCTCAATGCAGTATGATGCACTTATCTGTTATATTGTATATTGTTGATAAATTTATTTATATCTTGACCATCATGATATGCTACATATCCACCTTCCCTTTTTCAGATGTTTATTTTAGGTCTTCAACTTTATTTCGGTAGTTCTGCTCTGCTTTTATGTGTAATAATTTTATTTGTATACAACTTGAATTGGAATTTTGTGCTATGATATATAGGGGTACTATTGAAGTGGCTAACTTAGTTTTTTTCTATATTATTCAGTTTGTTTCGAGCGATGTGCTTAGAAACAGGGTCTTCGATCTACCGGAGAATCCTTACCTCATTGATCCCATAGGGAGAAGATGGAGTACCAAGCTAACCAAATGGAAGGATGGGCGCGCAATCTACCATGGTGGGTGGAATTACCTTTGCATCAACAATGAAGTTCAGGAAGACGATTTATGTATAATAGAATTTGTCCCCTGGAGAGAAGTGACTAATATACGAGTCAGTTTCGTGCGAGCAGATAAGAGTTCATGAAACAAATAGAATGCATTATGCACTTATTGGTTTACCTGATTCTTGAAGTTTTTGGTCATAGTTCATAATCACATTATACTTTTTTGGTTCGTTTTACATATATTTATCTGTTAGGATTGGATTTTATTGCATATGTGCTTGAATTTTTATTTCCTTTTTACGCATCAGGTGATGTAGTTTAACGCAACAAAATACATTTGTACATTTCATATAATATTATTTTGCTTCGAAGAGTTTAATATTATATTTGTTATTCATAAAACGAAACATTCATGCCTATGGCTTGCGTTAGTTGTCCTTTAGAGCCCATGAAGTCAGCTGTTTATTGAAAATTTTAAGTGCAAATTAATTAAAAGCTTTAGATGCATTGTATATTGCTGTGAATGTTGTATAAGTGCATGAATTGTGCAAGTAATATAAGAATTCTAAGTATAGATATCGATCCCACGGTTATCAAACATTCTGTCTTTTTCTAAATGGACAACATTTACGAGATCGATTAATTGACTAATTACTAATTAAAACATTAAACAAATAAGAGAATATTGCATAACGATGAGAGCCTAGGTTTTTGTTTCACTAGAATCTTCTTTTGTCTTCTTTTCATATTGGTCGATGGATTTCTGGTGTTTGATCACTCAATGTAGGATTTCTTATATATTTTAATAGCATATTATTAGATTCTTTAGACTTATTATCAACAATCGAAACACTTAGCAATTTAGAGAGCCCGTGGCACGCCACGCCACACCCCGCCTTTCATTATATTTAAATTCATATATTAAATAAAATGATGCTAAGTATTTCTCAACATTATATATATAGTAAATCCTAATGGGAAATGACTCAGAATTGATCTCATACTTAGTAATTATTTCAACTAACCCAATTGAGCCAGTTTGTATTGAAATTATTTAAACTCTAACGATGTGAAATTTATTACACCACAACATAATTTAATATTTTTGAATTGATTATGATTTGAAGTATTTGACAACAACCCTACTCCTTAAGCTAAAGACTAAATATGTAGGTATGTAGGCAACAGGGTGGCGAAAGATCTTGCTAAATATGACGCAGACCATTATGGCGAGCACGGGTGGTCTTCGCATCCTCAGTATGTTTCAATTTTTATTAATGAAGATTTTTGTAACAAAGATAACTTTCGATTTTGCTAGTTCTCTCCCTTCCGATTTTCGATGTAAACATTATTTTCGTTTTAATAAGACGAGCCCCGGTTCTTCTGGGCCTCCATCTTCCACTTAAAAAAATATAGGTATGTAGGCGTTTGAATTTATCATTAGAAGGTAAGAACCTATGCCATGCCTCCTGCCCTCTAAATTCCACTAGTCACCTTCCCACATTATGAGTTGTACACAAAACACACACATACTCAGATACACTTAGACACGTGGCAAGTGAGTGGGGTGTTGCACCTTTAGAGATGATCTGAACTTGTCTCCATCCCTAGGATGCTTGTATAAACATGACATGAACAATGGAGAATAGAATGGAGTTAGGAGAAATATATAAGTTTGATAATGGTGCAGCGAATTCACTCTACCGGGAGTATAAGGTAGTTCTTGACTGGCACGTCGACCGACAAACCCGCATTATGTAACAAGAATGTGCTTGAAGCGCCCGAATTTGCTGGTGCGTGTATCAAGTGAAACGTGTAAATGCACAATGCAGCATGATGCACTTATCTATTATATTGTGAATTGTTGAGAAATTGATTTATTTCTTGACAATCATGATATGCTACATATCCACCTTACCTTTGTCAGATGTTAGTTTTGAACTTTAGTTCGATTGTTCTACTTTGCTTTTATGTGTAAGAATTTTATTTGTATATAACTTGATTTGGAATTTTGTGCTATCATTGGGGTACTATTGAAGCGGCTAATTTTGGCATTACTCAGAAAATGGTATGTATACGGTTAAGAGTGCTTATCATCTGATTCTACATAGAGTTATCGACTTTCGTGATGGTGAAGGGAGCAACAACAGTGAGACAATGAATTGGAACTTTATCCGGTGAGCTGGAGTTCCGAATAAATTAAAGGTTTTTTTGTGGCGGATGTGTAAACGGCTTTTGTCGGTGGGTCATCAACTCCTAGCTCGACATATGAATGTGAATGCTTGTTGTGGGATCTGTACCGAGGCAGTGGATACTATTGTACATGCCTTGTTTACTTGTCACTTTTCGAGAACTGTTTGGGCTAATATCATTTTCCTCAGGTTATCATCGTGCGAGCGTTTGAGGATTTGGCATCGGGCGTAAAATTTATCTTTGAGCAGCTGACTGGAAAGGAAGCAAGGAGATTTGCGTGTATTTGTTGGGCGCTTTGGAACGCAATCGGCGGGTGATTGAAGGAACAGAAAGGAATCCAGAGGAAGTGTTGCAGTTTGCGGTTACTTACTATAATCAATTTCTGGCATCTAATTTTTGGGATAGGGAGCCTTGAGATCAGACTACAATAGCTTGGACTCTACCCTCGGGGGCGATCATTAAAGTTAATTTTGATGGAGCAATTTCTCAACAAGAATCGGGGGTGGGGCTTGGAGTGATTGCAACGAACTCGGCCGGTGTTACTTTAGCTTGGCAATGACAGTGGTTTCATGGTGTTTTCTCACCAGTTTCTGTGGGAGCAATGGAGGCTACACAACTTGGTCGGGATATGGGATGGTATGATATTGTTCTTGAGGGAGATTGTGCCACAGTCATTCATGATCTTATTTTTGGGGAGCATGGTAAAATTTTGCATGACATTCGGCGTTTGAGTGCTGGTTTGTGAGTTTTGCAGTGAGGTGGGTACGATGGGCTGCAAACTTGGAAGCTCATAGACTAGCTAAGGAGGCGTCAGGTCTTGAATCCTGGAGTTCATCTTGATTTTGTTCTTGTTTCTGTTTAAGATTGGTTTTATCTTGATGAATGAACACTTGTTTGACTTATTGTCTTTTATCGATCTGGCTTAAAAAAAAAAAAATACAAAAGTAGCTCCATGAGGAATTTATTAAAACAAAAGTTAGTTATATATCCTTATATAAGACCATGCTTTGCTTTTCGTTATATAATATGCCCCACTTATGTGATTTCATGTTTTTTATGATTTTAAAATTTTCAATCTCACAGGGACAGAGAAACTAAAAAAGCTGCGTTCAGTCTATAATTTAGCTAAGACCACTTTTTTTTTTTGGATTAAAGTGATAAGACCACTTGGCTATATATGATGTTTTTGCATTATTTATTATAAATTCGATTCTATTCGCGAAATCCATTCGTCGCCTTTTCCAGTCTTCATATATGGAAAATGATTTCCTCACAGTCTGTCAGTGTGTAGACATATTTTCAGCGCCGTCTATCTTTATTTACAAATGGACAACCGGAATAGAAGGTGTCTTTCAACTTCTTTACAATCAAACTTGGCCCAGGATTTATTACAATATCATTTTGTACTTACTATTATCGAAAATGCTAATCTAACAGACATCCTTAGATGCTTGTCATACAGACGCCTCGCGCGGAAACAAAATGTTAGTGCATTTCCGAATCTTTTATAACTTTATTTCCAATAAAATTTTCCATCTAATATTAAGAAGTTATAAAAAGACCCCAGCATTTAAGAATAATTTGAGTTTTACCCAATTGTCTCTATAATATTTAGAAATCAACAAAACACTTCAATATTTAAGAAATAAATAAAAGATACGGGAAAATTATTAACTGAATCACATGTAATAATAATAATAGAAAAATAATTTCCTCACAGTCTGTCAGTGTAAAGACATATTTTCAGTGCCGTCTATCTTTATTTAAAAATGGGCAACCGGAATAGAAGGTATATTTCAACTTCTTCACAATCAAATTTGGCCCAGGATTTATTACAATATTATTTTGTACTTATTATTATTATTATTATTATTATTATTATTATTATTATTATTATTATTATTATTATTATTATTATTATTATTATTATTATTGTTATTGTTATTATTATTATTATTATTATTATTATTATTATTATTATTATTATTATTTTTTATGTATCTTTCTACTTCTTCATCTAGTACTCCTTACATTTAGAAATTATGCTGGGCTGCAAATACTTCCATTTCTTTTTCACAAAAATATATCTTTTACATCTAATTATATCATACTTTTTATTTGTCTTATCATAGCTTAATAACAATCTATTTTCCTTCTTTTTTTTCTTTAAATCGAAAATATAATACAAAGTTTAGACAAAAGTAAGCATATGAGAATAAGAACTAATTCTTTTCCAGGTCCATAATTCCTTTTTTTTTATGTGTTTCATGAGCACAACAAAATTTTGAATCGTGTTTTTCCAACTATATCTTTCTATAAGATATTTTAACTCGAACACCAATACCGAAAAAAATGTAAAAATATTATAAAATCCATATGCATCTCCATAACTATCAAATGTTACACGTATAGAAGGAGAAATTAGTATTTTATTAGTTAGAATTGATTCATTCTCATTGTTAATCTCCATATCTTCCATCAGAAGAATAATCATCAAATTTGAGCTAAAAATTAACCTAATTAATTAAATAACACATTAAGAATAATTTGTATTATAGAAAAAGTTTATCTCTGTTGATAATTATAGCTTTTTATTCGTGTTTTTGCAATAAAAATGAAGTTTGTTCAAAAACAATCAGATGGTATTGGTGTAAAATAATTTATTTTCAGCCGGACTACGTCAATTGCATGTGATTTAGTTAATATTTTTCCCGTATCTTTTATTTATTTCTTAAATATTGTAGTTTTTTGCTGATTTCTAAATATTATAGCGATAATTGGGTAAATCTCAAATTATTCTTAAATGCTAGGGTCTTTTTATAACTTCTTAATATTAGATGGAAAATTTGATTGGAAATAAAGTTATTAAAGATTCGGAACTGCACTAACATTTTGTTTCCGCGTGAGGATGTCTGTAAGATTAGCATTGCCGTTTATATATAGGTCCGCGCTGGTGATAGTTCTTCAGTATATCCTTCTCTTTAATTTATTGTATTTTAATGCACCCATTTCAACCCTATTGGATGGGCTTCCCGAAAAAATGGAGAAAAAGAGTTATTTATTCTGGAGTTTAATAAATTAATTATCCAAGACATAAAACCAGAAAATAAAAGAAAAAACGCTTTTGGGATTCTGTGAGTCTTTGACAAGTCCATAAAGCAATAAATATGTTCAGGAGACAAAAACGTGTATTGGAAATTTCTTTGCCCTAATATATATATGTAAACCTATCTTTGTCTGAAAGAGACATTATACAATCACAGGCAAAAGCGGCTGCGGGTACTTCTCAATATGGTCGGTGAACACTACAGTTTTCAGAAACTTAAAAAAATAAACAATTTCATTTCGTTGTTAATTTTTTTTTCTTTTTTTTTTGTTTGACGAACAGCCATAAATCATCAGGTACTGTCTGTGTTGAATTGTCTCAAAGGTCAGTTTCCTTAATTTATTTGTTTGAGTTTTCGTTTTTTTTTTTGCAACACAGACACACACACACACACACACACACATATATATATATATATATAAGATCTAATTTTATTTTAATTGTTGCTCATCGCATCATTGTCGCTATTAAAACTTAACTATTAAAGAATCTCAACAGGAAAAGTTATATCTTCATAGATAAGGCATATATCATATCAATGTCCCGGTAGTCCTTGACATTTAAAATTAGATCGTGAGTCGATTTAAACAAAATCTTTACATAACAAATAAACACATATATACTGTAGATTCATTTGTTTGTATGTTTCATCTGTATTCATTTATTAAAAAGTTTTTCTCTAGATTTTGTATGTTAGAGGAATTTAATAAATAGGTTTGTCGTATACCCGTCAAAACTAGGTCAAAATTACGTTTGTTGTATGTTAAAGGAATAATAAATAGGTTTGTCGTATACCCGTCAAAACTAGGTAATGTTATTTATTCTTTTTGCCCTTGTAATTAACGTAATATAGAAATTAATGTCCATAATTATTAAATTATGTCTATCATTTTAATCAATCATAAACTACGTGGTTTGCTTCTTAACAGTGAACTTTGGTACATGTATTATGAAAGTTATAAAGTAAGAGTGTTCATTGGTTATGTAGTCCAATTTAATGGACAAAATGGTACAAGATAACATTTGTCTTTCATTGCTAAATAACTCATTGTATAGGTTTTCTTTGTCAATTTTTTTTTTAAAAAAAAAAGACTTTTGAGTATTTGATTCAGCTAAAATATTGTGTTTTTTTTTTTTTGATCGAGCAAGAAAATTGTATTAAAAAAGAAAAGAAGCACAGGGGGTGCATCAACCCCTTACAACGTCACCAAAACAAGTCAGCCCCTATAAAAATCCAATTCTAAACAAACACGTATCAGGGAATTGCATTCAAACAAAGAAAAATAAAAGTCAGATGCATTCAGCTAAAATATTGTTGTTATACTGAATCAAAGGAATGCCCTTTTTAACTTGTCTTCCTCTTTTCCTTCTTTCTCAACTTTTTTCAATTAATTTTGCTTGCTTTCCGGACCACCCTACAGTAATGACAATCCAACTCTACCAGTGGTTCTACCATTTCCAACCTCCAGTCTCTATACTCGTTCCACCGATGTGCAACTTCAAAGTCTTGCACCACCTTGAAAATTAGCACAAAAATAGCAAGATTATATATTTTTAGCAACAATTTTGGTCGAATTGTTTGGTGTTATCAAATTTTAGCAATACCATGCAGAAGACAAAATTTATCTGTTTTGTGTTGTTAGGCATAAAAGCTAACATATATACTTCAAAAAGTACAGAAATATTCATACACACAAAAGAATCAAGCTCACTCTCACTTTGGCAAGTGAAACAAACTTTCATATAAAAGAGATAATGATTTATCGTGCATGAAATAGTGATATAGATATTAGAACTTTAATTCCTACCTCAATTTCTCATTTTCACCCTAAGTACATCCTTATTCTTTATTATATGGATATCTTTTTGTTTGAATACTATTTTTTTCATTTTGCCTCAAGTATCTTTTAGTATTATTACTATTTTTTTTATCTTCCACATGCAGGTTATAGAAATGGCACCAAAAGTTAAAAGGACTTCCAAGACCCCGCTTGCTCAAAGTAACACCGACCAAATGGTAAGTCCTAACATTCGAATGCATCAAGTTCTAACAGTTGACTAGAATGCATCAGGTTCCAACATTAGAGAACTAGAATTAGATGATTTACACACTATCAGCCTAAAATTTAAAATCATTTCCCCTTCACATTGCAGGACAAAATAAAAATTCCTCGACTTTTTTGATTGATTTTACTGTTCTAATTCAAAAGAAAATATATATTTGTAGATCTAAGCAAAAATTCTGTCTGTAACTTCCTTTTACCTTTCATGTATCTTTTGATCAACTAAGTCGCAATCTTAGTGTAAAAGACTCAATTTAGGGATAAGTTCGTTCTGATTATAACAAAAAATAGTTAGCCAAACTTGTCTTCTTGTTTTCTTTTTCATAACAATAATATATGTAATTAGTTTTCTGTTATAATTTAGTTTTGATCTTTTAGGTGTTACAAATATATATGTTTGGAATAAAAATTTACTTGAAAAACGCAAACAATTTCTTGTCATCACTAAAAGTATGGAAGTTATCTTACAAGATTCTTGGTAAAGCTGCTAAATAATATGCTAGTAACGGTAGTTATTTGATATCAATTTCTTGTCAATAATGACACGTGCAAAAGGGAGAAGGGTCGCGAGCTTCTAGAAGAAGAAGAATAGAAGAGGAAAATTTGAACGCATTTAGAGAAGATGTTAGTGACGAAAGTGTGCAGATGGATGAAGAACAAGATAAAGAGATTCAAGAAGAGGAAGAAGTGAGAGGTGAGTTACAGTTATCTTTTGTATTTTCAATTGAACTATATAAGAATCAATGTCTAATTAACTATTACTAATTGGTGTTTTTTATTTACAGGAGCTCTATCATTCCAAACTCGGCGTAGAATAGATCCATTTGGAGTTGAAATTTTTAGATCGGGACTAGCACGTCAACCGACGAACCCGTATTTTGTAACAAGAATGAGCTTGAAGCGCCCGAATTCGCTGGTGAGTGTAGCGAGTCAATCGTGTAAATGCTCAATGCAGTATGATGCACTTATCTGTTATATTGTATATTGTTGATAAATTTATTTATATCTTGACCATCATGATATGCTACATATCCACCTTACCTTTTTCAGATGTTTATTTTAGGTCTTCAACTTTATTTCGGTAGTTCTGCTCTGCTTTTATGTGTAATAATTTTATTTGTATACAACTTGAATTGGAATTTTGTGCTATGATAGGGGTACTATTGAAGTGGCTAATTTAGTTTCTTCTATGTTATTCAGTTTGTTTCGAGCGATGTGCTTAGAAACAGGGTCTTCGATCTACCGGAGAATCCTTACCTCATTGATCCCATAGGGAGAAGATGGAGTACCAAGCTAACCAAATGGAAGGATGGGCGCGCAATCTACCATGGTGGGTGGAACTACCTTTGCATCAACAATGAAGTTCAGGAAGACGATTTATGTATAATAGAATTTGTCCCCTGGAGAGAAGTGACTAATATACGAGTCAGTTTCGTGCGAGCAGATAAGAGTTCATGAAACAAATAGAATGCATTATGCACTTATTGGTTTACCTGATTCATGAAGTTTTTGGTCATAGTTCATAATCACATTATACTTTTTTGGTTCGTTTTACATATATTTATCTGTTAGAATTGGATTTTTTTGCATATGTGCTTGAATTTTTATTTCCCTTTTATGCATAAGGTGATGTAGTTTAACGCAACAAAATACATTTGTGCATTTCATATAATATAATTTTGCTTCGAAAAGTTTAATATTATATTTGTTATACATAAAACGAAACATGCATGCCTATGGCTTTGGTTAGTTGTCATTTAGATCCCATGAAGTCAGCTGTTTTATTGAAAATTTCAACTGCAAATTAATTAAAAGCTTTAGATGCATTGTATATTGTTGTGAATGTTGTATAAGTGCATGAATTGCGCAAGTAATATAAGAATTCTAAGTATAGATATCGATCCCACGGTTATCAAACATTCTATCTTTTTCTAAATTGACAATATTTACGAGATCGATTAATTGACTAATTACTAATTAAAACATTAAGCAAATAAGGGAATATTGCATAACGATGAGAGCCTAGGTTTTTGTTTCACTAGAATCTTCTTTTGTCTTCTTTTCATATTGGTCGATGGATTTCTCGTGTTTGATCCCTCAATGTAGGATTTCTTATATATTTTAATAGCATATTATTAGATTCTTTAGAATTTTTTTTTTTTTTTGATAAGCCAATAAATTTATTAAGGAGCACAAGGGGTGCTTACCCTTACAAGAAACATTCAGCACAGGACACAATTTAGTCTAGACAATCTTTTGGATTACAAAGCCAGTCAACATAAGAAAAGGAAAAACCGTTAATTTTAGCTTTAATCCACAACCACGTCCTAATTTTGATAAGCTCAACCCCCTTTTCAATATCAATTTCTTTTCCTTCGAAGATGGCTTTATTTCATGATGTCCAGATTGTCCACACGACCACAAACCATAAGCAGCCCCCAAACTCTTTCCCTTTCATATTCGGACGCAAACCAGAACATTGAGTAAGCTGAACCGTTGGTTCTTTATGCAGAGATGTATGAACTCCCAACCACTCAAAGACTTTCATCCAGATTCTATTGGAAATAATGCATTCGCCAAACAAATGTGTCAAGTTCTCCTCAGCTTCTCCACACAACCCACACGCCGACGTATCGAAAAGCTGACTCACACCTCTTCGCTGCAAATTGATTTTAGTCGGGATTTTGTTCAAAACTAATCTCCAGCCAAAGAACATTGCTTGATGCGGCGCGTCGAAGGACCAGAATGTTTTGAAAAAATCATCCTCTTCGCACCCCATACACGAACGCAAGAAACAGTAGGCTGACTTGACAGAAAATATTCCTGATGGTTCGTTCTTCCAGATCCAAACATCCTCGCCGTCTTCTTTAATTGGCACGCTGCTAATAAATTGCTCCAGATCAGTAAGCATTTGCTTCTCCCATCCAAAGAGATTTCTCCTCCAGCTCCATTTCCAACAGCGTCCATCCCCACTTGTTTCTTTCAGATCAGCAATAGTCGAGTCTTTATCTCTAGAAATCCGAAAGAGCCTTTCATACTTGTTTTTAAGAATTTCATTGCCCGCCACCTGTCATGCCAGAAGAGAGTTTTCGCCCCATTCCCAACCTTCTTGGCTATACAATCTGCAACCCAATCACGATTGAGAATGCCTGAGCCCAAGTCTACAATATCATTCCACCACCAGTAATGTCGATTACCTCTCACATTACTCACTCTCCTTCTACTGTTGTTGTCTTCAATTTTTGACAAGAGAATTCTTTTCCATAATGTTTCCCCTTCGTTGAGAAATCTCCATCTCCATTTTCCGAGAAGCGCTTGATTAAACCATTCGAGGTTTTTCACATTTAAACCTCCGCCTTGTTTTGAGTTACAGATTTGCGACCACTTGACCCATGCAATCTTTTTATTCTCACGATTTCCTGCCCAAAGAAAATTTCTTTGAATGTTAGTCAATTCATTAAGAACTTTCCTCGGTGCTTTGTAAAAAGAGAACATGTAGATAGGTAATCTGGTAAGCACAGATTTGATAAGAGTGATCCGCCCACTGAATGTGAGAGCAAAAGATCTCCAGCTCGACAACCTACTTTTAAAGGTGTCAATAATCGCTTGCCACACCTCCCTTTTTCGCGGATTAATTCCTACCGGAATTCCTAAGTACTTGAATGGGATCTTCTCAATTTTGCAATTAAGAGTTTCTGCCATCTCCTCAATTCTGTGATCCTTGATGTTGACTCCAATAATAGAGCTATTATGAAAGCTCACTCGTAACCCCGAGATCAACTCAAAATTGCGCAAAATGCATTTTATGGCCCATATATTATGCATAGAATTTTCACAAAACATCAGCGTGTCATCTGCAAACTGCACGTGAGAAACTTCCTCCTTTCTTCTTCCGACTTCAAATCCTTTAAGAAGTCTAAGGTCTTTTGCTTTCCTAATAAGCCCATTTAATCCTTCTGCAATGATAAGAAAAAGGAAGGGGGATAAAGGATCGCCCTGCCTAAGTCCTCGTTGCATTTTTTATCTCCTCCGTCGGACTCCCGTTCACCAAAATAGAGGTAGTAGCAGATTCTAAGCAGGCCTTGATCCATCCTCTCCATTTTCCGTGAAATCCCATTAACACCATCATTCGCTCTAAAAATTCCCAGCACACGCAATCATAAGCCTTTTCAAAGTCCGCTTTGAAAATGATGCATTGTTTTCGACGCATTCTAGCCTCGTGATAACCTCATTCGTGATTGCCACGCTGTCTAAAATTTGTCTGCCTCCAACGAACGCCATTTGCTCCTCTGATATAATGGATCCCATGACTTTACTAAGTCTTTTTGCAAGGAGTTTTGAAAGCACTTTATACATACTTCCGATGAGCGAAATCGGTCTATAATCAGTCAAGCTCTTGGGACTTTCTTTCTTAGGAATCAACACAATGAACGAAGGGTTCACTCCTCTAACAAGTTTCCCACTTCTATGACATTCATTAATGAATTCAACAAAGTCAGCCTTAAGCAAGTGCCAGAAACTTGTAATGAACTTGAAATTAAAGCCATCCGGTCCCGGGCTTTTATCGCCACCACAACTCCACACCGCCTCTTTGATTTCTTGCTCTGTGAATACGTCAACCAGCTGCTTGTTATCTGCTTCGCTAACTCGTCTAAATTCAAGATCTCCCAATGTTGGCCTCCTCCACGAGCACTCTGAAAACTGATTGAGAAAATGATTCTTGATTTCCTTCTTAATTTCTCCAACATCCTCGACCCACGAGCCTCTCACTTTGAGACACACAATCCCGTTAAATTTCCTTCTGCGATTAATAAAGCTGTGGAAAAATTTTGTATTTGAATCTCCTTCACGAATCCATTTTATTCTGGATTTTTGATGTAGAAGACTTTTTTTGAAGTGCATAGCTCGCCACATTTCTCCAAAATTCTCTGCTCTTTTCCTTACATCTTCTTCTGAAATGGTTGAGCTTTCCTCTTTATCGTCAATGGCTTTGATTACATTCCTTGCATTGTCAATCCTTCTATCAATATTGCCAAAAATATCTCTGTTCCACACCTTCAGATTCTTTAGACTTATTATCAACAATCGAAACACTTAGCAATTTAGAGAGCCCGTGGCACGCCACGCCACACCCCGCCTTTCATTATAATTAAATTCATATATTAAATAAAATGATGCTAAGTATTTCTCAATATTATATATATAGTAAATCCTAATGGGAAATGACTCAGAATTGATCTCATACTTAGTAATTATTTTAACTAACCCAATTGAGCCAGTTTGTATTGAAATTATTTAAACTCTAACGATGTGAAATTTATTACACCACAACATAATTTAATATTTTGGAATTGATTATGATTTGAAGTATTTGACAACAACCCTACTCCTTAAGCTAAAGACAAAATATGTAGGTATGTAGGCAACAGGGTGGCGGATGATCTTGCTAAATATGACGCAGACCACTATGGCGAGCACGGGTGGTCTTCGCATCCTCGGCATGTTTCAATTTTTATTAATGACGATTTTTGTAACAAAGATAACTTTTGATTTTGCTAGTTCTCTCCCTTCCGATTTTCGATGTAAACATTATTTTCGTTTTAATAAGACGAGCCCCGGTTCTTCTGGGCCTCCATCTTCCACTTAAAAAAATATAGGTATGTCGGCGTTTGAATTTATCATTAGAAGGTTAGAACCTAAGCCATGCCTCCTGCCCTCTAAATTCCACTAGTCACCTTCCCACATTATGAGTTGTACACAAAACACACACATACTAAGATACACTTAGACACGTGGCAAGTAAGTGGGGTGTTGCACCTTTAGAGATGATTTGAACTTGTCTCCATCTCTAGGCTGCTTGTATAAACATGACATGAACAATGGAGAATAGAATGGAGTTAGGAGAAATATATAAGTCTGATAATGGTGCAGCGAATTCACTCTACCGGGAGTATAAGGTAGTTCTTGACTGGCACGTCGACCGACAAACCCGCATTATGTAACAAGAATGTGCTTGAAGCGCCCGAATTTGCTGGTGCGTGTATCAAGTCAAACGTGTAAATGCACAATGCAGCATGATGCACTTATCTATTATATTGTGAATTCTTGAGAAATTGATTTATTTCTTGACAATCATGATATGCTACATATCTACCTTACCTTTGTCAGATGTTAGTTTTGAACTTTAGTTCGATTGTTCTACTTTGCTTTTATGTGTAAGAATTTTATTTGTATATAACTTGGTTTGGAATTTTGTGCTATCATTGGGGTACTATTGAAACGGCTAATTTTGGCATTACTCAAAAAATGGTATGTATACGGTTAAGAGTGCTTATCATCTGATTATACATAGAGTTATCGACTTTCTTGATGCTGAAGGGAGCAACGACAGTGAGACAATGAATTGGAATTTTATCCGGTGAGCTGGAGTTCCGAATAAATTAAAGGTTTTGTTGTGGCCACTACAAGAAATGTGGCCTATAGCAAGGTCCAAAAACCTTGCTATAGATTCAAATTCCCTTGCTATTGATCTATTGCAAGGGATGTGGACGTTGGTAGCATCCCTTGCTATAGGTGGCGTGGGTGCAGGTATTTTGCATGTTGCAAGGGAAATGGACTTTGCTATTGCTGTTCTGACACACACCTGTAGCAAGGTCAATTTCCCTTGCTGTAGTGTGCTGACACACACAATTGACAGCAACGTCCATAGACGTTGCTATTTATTCTGACACAAAAGTCAATTGCAACGTCCTTAGACGTTGCTATGCATTCTGACACAAGACTCAATTGCAACGTCTTTTGACCTTGCAATTGATTTACGCACGTTTTTTTTTAAATTTCATTTTTGTTCATTATTTTTTTTCGATGAAACACAGCAACGTCTACGGACGTTGCTATAGTGTCCGGACACTTTTTATTTTTCAAATTTGGCAGCAACGTCCACGGACGTTGCTATAGTGTCCGGACAATTTTTTTTCAAATTTGGCAGCAACGTCCAGGGACGTTGCTATAGTGTCCTGATTTTTTTTTTTCAAATTTGGCAGCAACGTCCGTGGACGTTGCTGTAGATAAATATTTTTTTATAAAAAAAAGTGGCGGTAAAAACCGCCCCTTTGTAATAAAATGTTTTTTAATATATATATATATATACACACACTCACATTATACATTAATTGAAACCTCAATATTATATATGTATAGTATGTGTTAAAAAATATAATACTAATAACTAAATTATAAGATACACACACACACACAAACACACGCACATATATATATATATATATATATATATATATATATATATATATATATATAGTATTAAGAAATGTTAGATAACATTTTAAAATTTATAATGATATATATATACATACACACACTAAACTTTACAATGTATAATTATAAAATAATCTCACTAATTATAATTATACAATATATATGTGTATATATATAGTATAAGATGCATATATGCATATATAATATATATATAAGTTGATGATGATGCAAAATAAATTAAGGAAAAAAATAAAGTGAAGGAGAGAATGGGAGAAGAAGATGATAATAATATGAGAGGGAGAAGTGGGATGGATGAGTGATATAGTGTGGTATTTATAGTAGTATAGTGGGAGGGAATGAAATTTTTTGGGAAATTTGAAATTTCTGCCAAAAATTTCATTCTGAAATTTTGTAGCAAGGTCCAAATCCCCTGCAACAGGTTATTGTCAGAAAGCTGTTGCAAGGGAAATTGGGATCCCTTGCTACTGTGTCAGAAAAGTAGCAATAGCAAGGGATTTGGACCTTGCAATAGCTTTATTAGAAAAATGTTTTAATTATATATATATTCCCTCATTCACTCATTTAATTAGATCCATATATAATTATGACTTGTAAATCATAATTACATGAGAATTGAACTAAATATATAGAACTAATCTTGATCTTGGTTAAATTAATTAATTAATAAAACTTATTTGATTGAATAATTATTAATTACATAAGAAAATAGAACTAATCTTGATATTTATAGCTATATATATATATGTGAACTTATTTGAATGAATAAGATCCTAATAACATATGAGAACTGAACTAATGAGAATTAATCTTGTATTGTAAAATTAATTAAAGTTATTAGAATCAATAACTTCTCATTAAATAATAATAATCAAACTAAACATACGATTATTGATTTTCATTAAATAAACTGAAATTATATGAATGAATAATATTTATACTACATAAGAATTGATCAACTACGTACAGGAAAACTTACTATTTATTTTTGTTGAATTAATTAAGAATATAATTGATAACTCAACATTACATTAGAATTGAACTAATTAAACAAAACTAATCTTAATTAAATTTTAATAAATTAATTGAACTTGTTTGAATGGACAACTCCTAATTAACTACAAATATATAAGCATCAACTAAATATAACTAACATTGACTTTTGTCAAATTAGTTTAACTCAATTGAACAAATATTAAATAAGAACTAAATTACTTAGATTTAATAACATTGATTTTATTATGAATAGTGTTATTACATAAGATTTGAACTACGTATAAGGAATACAACTCTTTTTGAAAATATGATTTTGACCCCAAAAGATTTGAAAAGTTACAATTTAGTCCTTCCCCTTTTGAAAAATTTATGATTGACCGCAAATACGATTCTTGATTTTCATTAAATAAACTGAAATTATATGAATGAATAATATTTAACTACATAAGAATTGATCAACTACGTACAGGAAAACTTACTGTTTATTTTTGTTGAATTAATTAAGAATATAATTGATAACTCAACATTACATTAGAATTGAACTAATTAAACAAAACTAATCTTAATTAAATTTTAATAAATTAATTGAACTTGTTTGAATGGACAACTCCTAATTAATTACAAATATATAAGCATCAACTAAATATAACTAACATTGACTTTTGTCAAATTAGTTTAACTCAATTGAACAAATATTAAATAAGAACTAAATTACTCAGATTTAATAACATTGATTTTATTATGAATAGTGTTATTACATAAGAATTGAACTACGTACAAGGAATACAACTCTTTTTGAAAATATGATTTTGACCCCAAAAGATTTGAAAAGTTACAATTTAGTCCTTCCCCTTTTGAAAAATTTATGATTGACCGCAAATACGATTCTTGATTTTCATTAAATAAACTGAAATTATATGAATGAATAATATGTAACTACGTAAGAATTGATCAACTACGTACAGGAAAACTTACTGTTTATTTTTGTTGAATTAATTAAGAATATAATTGATAACTCAACATTACATTAGAATTGAACGAATATTACATAAGAACTAAATTACTTAGATTTAATCTTGATTTTTGTTATGAATATATGTTATTTGAATGCACAACTCCTAATTACATACGAATTAAACTACGTACAAGGAAAACTACTCTTTATTTTTGTTAAATAAATAAATAAATATATATATATATATATATATGTATATATATGTAAAGAATGAAGAATGCAGCTTTATTATATTAAAAAATAAGTAAAACAAAACCTGCAAGGGAAGAGGAGGTTGCTGAAGCTGAAAGGCTACTGCAAGGGCCTTTTTCCCATGCAACTGTGTCAGAAAAGCTGTTTTTACAGCAGCAAGGGATTTGGACCTTGCAATAGATTTATCAGCTTTATATCCTCTCCTCCACACATTTCATTATCCATAACCTGCGTTTCTTCCACAAAATCTACTGCATTTCTTCCCCCTCTCTTCTCTATTTTTCAGCAAAATTTCATTTCTTCCGTGTGATTTTTTTGCAAAGCGTACGTAATTCTCAGCAAAGCTCACTCCACGAGAGGTACCAATTTCAGTATTATCGTAATTCGTTGATTAATTTTATATATATATTGTTGATGTTGTTGCTTAATTTAGTGATTTTTGTAATATTAATACTTGTTATTCATCATATTTAGAATAACTGAGATCTAAGCGTGATTTGATTAGTAGTATGCTATTTATATGCATGTGTGTAATTAGTTGTTCACACTGTTAGTATTTGATGATAAGTTTTAATTAGCCTTACTTTCGTGATTAAATAGTCAGTTCTCGTGCTGATGCATTGTTAATTTGATTTTAATTAGATAAAAAATGTATAACAACGAAGATCGGAGTTGGATGTACGATCGAGGCAACGTTGATGAGGGGTATATCAATCCTTATTTCATAGATGGCGTCAACAGATTCCTAGAATTTGCATTTTCTCAAGGTCATTGAAGAGTTAAGTGTCCGTGCACTCGGTGTGGTTTTAGCAAAAGCAAAAAAAGGGATGTGATTCAGGAACACCTATTGACGTACGGTTTTGTTCCTCATTATTACGTATGGGAGGCACACGGAGAAAGGAACAACTTTTCTGGCAATTACACATACGCAGGAGAGTCATCTACTCATAATGATAATGTCGAAAGTGGTTACGTAGATATGGTCAATGATGCATACAGAGGTCAGTTTGAAGGCACGCACTATAATCAAAATACAAAAGAAGAGCCAAACCGTGAGGCACGAGACTTTTTTGAAATGCTACGGGAAGCCGAGGTGCCAATACGCGTAGATGTGGAAACAACACCATTGCAGTGGTTAACATCATTTATTGCCGACAAGGTTCGTCATGGCACAACAAACGCCTCTGCTGACAATCAATTACAAGCGGCCCGCAGATTAATGAGTCCTGCAGATCGTCATAGATTGCCTGAAAATTGGTACGGAGTCAAGAAATTCATCAAAGGTTTAGGACTTGGGTACAAAACATACGATGTGTGTGTTAATATTTGTATCCTTTATTACGGGGAGTATGAAAGTAAGAGCTGGACCGAGTGCCCCCATTGTGGCGAAGCTAGGTACGAGGAATGCACCAATAAGAAGAAGCTTGTTCCACGTAAGAAGCCGTGGTACTTGCCAGTGACGCCTCGATTGCAGAGGCTTTACACATCACGCAAAATATCGGAGCACATGACATGGCACTTGAAGTGTCAGGCAGATACCGATCAAATGATTCACCCTGCTTCAAGTTTGGCCTGGAAATCTTTCGACAGGATATTTCCCGATTTTGCTGCCGAACCAAGAAACGTTAGACTTGGACTTTGCACCGATGGTTTTAATCCTTTCGGGAACTCCTCAGCTCCTTACTCGTGTTGGCCAGTATTTGTGACCCCTTATAACCTCCCTCCTGACCTATGCATGCGGCAAGAATATATTTTCCTAAGTTTAATGATATCTGGCCCGAAGAGTCCTGGCAAGAACATTGACGTATTACTCAGACCCCTAATTGATGAACTTAAGTCACTGTGGGATTCGGGTGTGCCAACATACGATAGTTTTCGGAAACAAAATTTCCAAATGCGAGCTTCATTGCTATGGACGATTAGTGACTATCCAGGGTATGGCATGCTATCACAGTGGAGCACACATGATCGTTTATCTTGCCCGTACTGTATGGAAGAAACCAAGAGTTTCCAACTTAAGCACGGTCGAAAGACTTCTTTCTTTGACTGTCATCGTCGATTCTTGCCTCTGGACCATCCATGGAGACTAAACACAACTGACTTCATGAAAGGTAGAATAGAGACTGATCAACCTTTACCAAGAAGATCAGGGATAGACATGTGGAGACACGTTGAACGTCTTCCACCGGTCGGATTTGGTATATGCGGAGAATTTGTTCAAGGCTTTGGTTTGGATCACAATTGGTGTCGTAGAAGTATATTTTGGGAACTTCCGTATTGGAAGCATAATCTGATCCGCCACAGCCTAGATGTCATGCATTGTGAAAAGAACTTCTTCGACAATATCAAGAACACTGTGATGGATGACCCTGAGAAAACCAAGGACAATATGAACTCTCGCAAAGATTTACAATTACTGACGGGCAGAAGATCTTTGTTTCTACAGACTGGACCGGGAGGTAGGTTATACAAACGTAGAGCATCGTACTGTCTCAGTAAGGACGAAAAGGTTAAAGTGTGTGAGTGGTTGTGCAATCTCAAATTTCCAGATGGATACGCGTCAAACATTTCGCGTTGTGTTCAAATGCCACAGTTGCGTCTAGTGGGAATGAAAAGTCACGATTGTCACGTTTTTTTGCAAAAGTTGGTTCCGATAGCATTTTGTGACTTCTTGCCAGAGAATGTCTGGGGGCCGCTCGTGGAGATCAGTAATTTTTTCAGAGCTTTGTCAGCTCCTGACATCCGATATAGTGACATGGATTTATTAGAACGTTCGATTGTGGTGACTATGTGCAAGCTGGAAAAATTCTTTCCTCCATCGTTCTTTGATTCCATGGAGCATTTAGCGATACACCTTCCCTGGGAGGCAAAGGTCGGTGGGCCCGTACAATACAGGTGGATGTACCCATTTGAGAGGTAAATACCAGTTACTGTTATATTGATAACTATACAATGTTCAAAATATGACTAGTTAATCTTTTTTTGTCTTTGTTTGACGGATGTTTCATTTTAAGAGACCAAGGGGTAACAAGGCACACATAGAAGGGTCGATTGTTGAGGCGTACATTTACGCAGAAATTGCAAATTTCTCCTCACTCTACTTTGACAGCAATATTGAAACTAGAGCAACCCGTTTGAACAGGAACGAAGTTCCAATATCTATTGACCCCAACGACCAATTATCAGTATTCCAGAGTAAAGGGAAAACAATGGGGCGTTGTGTCAATTACAGAAATTTGTCTCTCGCAGAGTGCAAAGCGGCTCATCTGTATGTCTTGTTGAATTGCCCAGAGGTCGAGTGTTGGTTAAGGTAAGATTACTAATTGCCATACAATGTATTCTTGCTAATATATCAATTGATGTTTTAAACGGCTTCTTTCTGTGACAGTATGTTTGATGAACAGATGTGCGCAGGATATCCGCAAGCTAATAAAGATCACATACGTAAAACTTATTTTATCGACTGGTTCAAACAAGTTGTTGTGTCTGGTAGTTACAGTGTGGATCCTAGATTACGCGGTCTTGCTCGGGGTCCTGTTTTGAAAGCAAAAACTTATAATGGTTATACGGTTAACAGATTTAAGTTTCATACAGAAGCATATGGGGCTGGTGGGCAAACAATGAACAGTGGCGTTTATGTGAAGGGCGACACTGGCGACCCAGACGCACGTAATTTCTATGGAATGCTTCAAGAGATTATACAGCTTGATTACTGGGGCAGTGGAAACTTGGAACAAATTGTTATGTTCAAATGTGATTGGTACGACGTGTATAATGGAATAACAACTCATCCGACTTATGGCCTTGTTGACATTAATCCAACAATGCGACTCGGGACAGGAGCGTCTGAACCGTTTATCCTAGCAAGTCAGGCGCAACAAGTCTATTACAGTCTGTATCCTTCACAAAAAAATACCAGTAGGAGAGGATGGTGGGCGGTTTGCACGACAAGAGCGAGATACCTCGTTGACACAACTACAGTGGCTAATCTCGACATTTACCAAGATAGCACCGCACCTCAGTTAAGATTGGATGACATCAACAATATCGACAATACACCTATCAGGCTTGCAGACGATGATATTGTGGAAGTCGATGATAACGACACATCCGCCGACGATGACGTGGATGAAGATCATGATGATGGTGACGACGATGACCCTGATTATACGTAATGTATGTTCTAAGCAATATGTATGCCTATGTAGTAAGAATTCGTGAACTTAAACAATGGTTTATTTGCAATATGTAAGCTTGAGTTGTAATATTTGAGTTATTTGAATGTAACGTTTATATATATATATATATATATATATATATATATATATATATATATATATATATATATATAAAACTAGTGTAAATTATAAATATAAATAAAAACATAAATATATATAAGGTGCAAACATAAATAAAAACAAGCTAAAACAAATCACGTTTGTTCATAATTATACAAATACAAATAAAAGCAGCAAATAACAGTCTAAATTTCAGTATCCTCGTCAAATTACATATCACCCAAGCCAGTAGTGTCGTTAGCACCGCCACCCGAACTTCTTTCCTGGTCCCCTTCGTCCTCCTGATCGGTAGAATGTGACCGTGGTCGATAGAGTGGATCCCCTGATAACCGCCCGCTGCCGAAACTCGTGTTCGTCGGTTGCAATGGTTGGTGGAAAACTGCCGGGAAGTTGTTAAACTGTTGTTGTTGCCCTGACCCCCACAATTCATCGGGCACCGGCACATTGAACTGTGACACAAAGTATTTGAGAACATTCTTTAAGCCTGTGATTTCCTGCCGTTGAGAAGCTGTTTCGGCCAACAGTGCATCCACGCGACTAGAAGAGCCAGTCTCAACGAACCTAGAATGTCTTCGAGCCTTGAATCCTACGCGCTCAGGCTCACCATAACTCGCCAGACCCACCACCCTATTCTTCTTTATACGTCCGGCTGCGGCAATTTCCACCCACGGTCTAACGTCCCAGACCGGCCACTTGCTCATATCTGGCCCATGCTCTCTCAGGCAGTGTTCCACATAAGCATCCTACATATAACATATTATGATTCAAAATATATTTTTGTAACAAACATAAGTATTATTACGACAACAACGATTATTGACGATTACACCACTTTAATGAAAGAAAATATTATACTCACGTAATTAGCTTTGTCCTCAGGGTTTGGCCACTCAACCGTTCCGTCGTCATGTTTCTTTGCACGAGTCTTTATAAAGACATCCTGAAATGGCACCTTGTCGGGCGTTGTATTCATTTCCTTTGCCTGTCATAATATGAAAATTCATTAAAGCAAATATAGATCACATTATTAAATCAATGATGATATTTGAAAAATAAGCAATCATATTTTTCTACTTACCAGATCTATCCTATGCTTGTTCGTGCTGCGAGACCCACCCCTATAGTTTACCGTTTTCCCCTTATCTCGATTTTTAGCGTTCTGCTCCGAACGACCCTTCGTGGGCTCAAGCTCCCAATAATCATAAAATGCCTGCCGAAAATCTTCGTGAATCCAACAACTGTGAGTCACACTATAGGTGGGGTCAACTTTGCAGCGCAACCACCATTTCTTGGCGTGGTTTACTGAACCTGCAAATCTCGCAGTAGCGACCCTATCGTACCATTCCCTGACTGCATTTTCTATGGCAGGATCCCACTGGTAAGTGTGCTGCATTTAATACAGACATAAAGAAAAGTTGGTCACATAAATGAATAATAATGAACAAATATTTATAAATATTTAATAAATATAGAAGTCAAGCTAATTCCTTACCTTAAATCTGTTCCAACACATTTCCTTCTCCTCTTCTGGCCACATGCCGTACGTGAAGTATGCCCCTTGCATCATGTTCCTCAAATTTGTACCAATCGTGGTCACGGCGGAAGGGTTCTCTATTGAGCCATCAAAGAATAATTCAAGTACCTCCCTGTCATCCGGATTTGCCGGGGGCTCGCGAGGTTTAGATTGTCCTCGCACTGCAACCCTAGTAATACCACCATCGTCTCCTGAATCATTGTTACCCCCCTCATCCTCGTCTAACTCCTCAGAAACGCCATGAGCACGTGAGCCTGAAGCTCGTGTGCCTGAAGCTCGTGTGCCTGAACCACGTGAGCCTGAACCCCGTGAGCCCGATGATGATGGCTCAGCAGTACTTCCCGTCCCCTGAACCTGTAGCTGTGGCCTCGTTAGCGGTGTTTGTGGCATACCAAATCCAGCTCCACTCCCAAAACCAGGCACACCAAATCCAGCTCCACTCCCATATCCAGGCACACCAAATCCAGCTCCACTCCCATATCCAGGCCCACCAAATCCAGGCCCACCAAATCCAGGCCCACCAAATCCAGGCCCGCCCAATCCAGGCCCACCATAACCACCCCCACCATAACCAACCCCGCTGTAGCCCACCAAATCCACCACCACCATAACCACCCCCAACATATACACCCCCCATTGTCGATCCTACACCCATCAATTGATTGGTAAACGGCCCACTAGCGCGGGCTCCTGCGTCATTTGATCCTCCGGGAAACATCGGCATCACCGCTGAAAGTGATCCCATCGAACCAAGATTAGGCTGCGAAGAGAATGATCCTCGAGGTACCCCTTCCGGGTATGGCACCTGGTTCTTCGACACCTTCTTTTTTCCTTTCCCCTTACCCTGATCTGACGAGCCGGCCATCTGATAAATAAATATTTAGAATGGTCAAATTAATATAAAAGGGATACACAACAATATATACTATCTATTCATTTACTAAATTGACTAATTAAGTATATATACATCTGTTACGTCTAAATTATACAAATCTCCGCTAATTTTTCTAATCAATGTATTACAATTAAGTAAGCTCAATACTCATTGTGATATATATATACTATTAAATTAAAGTATTCAACAATTAATCACGTACGGACGTGTCACAAAATAACTACATCTTCTACATATATCTCTATCTATATCAAGCATCAATAATTACACCATAGCATGTTCATATAAACAAGTTTAACCAAAATATATTTCCCATATTTTTATTACAAATATATAATTTCTCAATGCTACTAACCTTTTTAGCATATCTAATTAACATAAATACGTTCTAACATAAACACAATTATATATGTTATATAATACAAAGTTAATCGATTAAATTCTACAAAAAAAATAAGAAAATACGTAGCTATATTGTCATAATCACAAATCTAATATTAATTAATTAAGCATACATATATATATATATATATATATATATATATATATATATATATATATATATATATATATATATATATAATTAACAGTACTAATACACTCGAATCAACAAATACATCACTATTATGCGATAATATTACACAAATCTAACCGATTAATTAAATTAAACCTTAATATACATATATAGATCGTCACATAATTAATTACCTCTACTACCTTAATTAAGTATAAATAATTAACATATATAAATACACTATCTAATCAACAATTACATCACAAATACTAATTACACAAATCTAACCATTAATTTAAAAAAAATTAATAATACACATAGATCGTTCAAAATTACTTCTAATATCTTAATTAATCATACATAATTACACAAATCTAACAAATACAACACTATGATGCTATAATATTACACAAATCTAACAAATTAATTAAAAATAAACATTAATATACGTAGATCGTCACATAATTACCTCTAATTAATTAATACCTTAATTAAGCATAAATAATTAACACAAATATGCCTAAATTTAACAATTATATCACAAATAATCTAATTACACAAATCTAACCATTAATTTAAAAAAACAAACATAATACACATAGATCGTCACATAATTACCTCTAATACCTTAATTAAGCATAAATAATTAACACTAATATGCCTAAAATCAACAATTACATCACAAATAATCTAATTACACAAATCTAACCATTAATTTAAAAAAAAAAACATAATACACATAGATCGTCAAAATTACTTCATCAAATCGACTAATATCTTAATTAATCATACATAATTAACACAAATACATCATCAAATCAACTAAAAAAATCATATTTATGCAAAATAATAAAAATCTAACCGATTAAACTAAAAAAAAAATATGTATAATCGTAATTTTGAAGACATTGAACACATACCTTAAAAAAAGAAGAGATTTGGAGCTGAAATTGTGTGAATTGGAATTAAAACGAGTGAAATATTTTTTTTTTTATGAAGCAGCAATGGCAAATTCGCAGCAGAAATCTGCTGCGAATTCGCCATATATATATGGCACCAACGTCCTGGAGACGTTGGTGCCGTATCGATTATTGCTGCTGCAGCTTTGTGTCTGCAGCAGACACAAAGCTGCAGCAGCAGCTGGCATGCAATGCATGGCACCAACGTCTCCAGGACGTTGGTGCCTTTCTTTCAGCTGGCAGCAACGTCTACATAGACGTTGCTGCAGTCAAAAAAAAAAATTTTAAAAAAAAAATACGAAAACAGTTACCAACGTCCTTTTCAGACGTTGGTAACATTTAAAACATAAAAAAAAAAACAAAAAAACAGTAGCAGCAACGTTCATAGGACGTTGCTGCTCTGCACAATACCTGCCAACGTCCAATGACGTTGGCAGATAAGTATTTTTTTTTAATTTTGCTGTACCAACGTCAATAGACGTTGGTACATTAAAATACTGCAACGGATTATAAATCCGTTGCAGTATTGGCGTTACATTAGCCCCATTTTCTTGTAGTGGGCGGAAGTGTAGACGGCTTTTGTCGGTGGGTCGTCAACTCCTAGCTCGGCATATGAATGTGAATGCTTGTTGTGGGATCTGTACCGAGGCAGTGGATACTATTGAACATGCCTTGTTTACTTGTCACTTTTCGAGAACTGTTTGGGCTATATCATTTTCCTCAGGTTATCATCGTGCGAGAGTTTGAGGATTTGGCATCGGGCATAAAATTTATCTTTGAGCAGCTGACTGGAAAGGAAGCAAGGAGATTTGCGTGTATTTGTTGGGTGCTTTGGAACGCAATCGGCGGGTGATTGAAGGAACATAAAGGAATCCAGAGGAAGTGTTGCAGTTTAATTACTTACTATAATCAATTTCTGGCAGCTAATTTTTGGGATAGGGAGCCTTGAGATCAGGCTACAATAGCTTGGACTCTACCCTTGGGGGGCGATCATTAAAATTAATTTTGATGGAGCAATTTTTCGTCAAGAATCGGGGGTGGGGCTTGGAGTGATTGCAACGAACTCGGCGGGTGTTACTTTAGCTTGGCAATGACAGTGGTTTCATGGTGTTTTCTCACCAGTTTCTGTGGAGGCAAGGGCGGCTACACAACTTGGTCGGGATATGGGATGGTATGATATTGTTTTTGAGGGAGATTGTGCCACTGTCATTCATGATTTTTTTTTTTGGGGGAGCATGGTAAAATTTTGGATGACATTCGGCGTTTGAGTGCTGGTTTGTGAGTTTTGCAGTGAGGTGGGTACGATGGGCTGCAAACAGGGGCGTATTCAGGAATTTAATTTGGGGAGGGCTAACCTAATAAAAAAAATCAAACTAAAATATTTGATGTCAAATTTAAAATAAAAGTATATAAACTAATGATTAATGCCTAAATTAAACTAAGGTTACAATACATACAAGTGATATAGAAGCATAAAAATTCAAATAAAACAACTAAAACACATTTTTTAATATAAAAGTGATCTAACAAAACACAAAAGTAAATAATAGCACTAATATAGAAAGTTATGTTAAGTTTAACATTAATCATTAAATACTTAACGAAAAAAGGGAAGTTAATTTATATAATAACACTTTTGAATCTAAAGTTTCTTACCTGAAGAGAACGTGTTTTATCGTTGGGGGTTTGAAAAAATAATAGGGACTTTCAGAGGTTTTGTGTCCAGTTTTTATTTAATTCTACGAGTTTGAAAACTTTAACAATTTTACAAGGCTTTTTGTATTATTCATTCTATATGTATAATACATAGCAATAGTCTTTTGTTATTCTAATGCATAACCAATATATATATATATATATATATATATATATATATATATATATATATATATATATATATATATATATATATATATAAGTAGTAATAACATTGGCCTAAAGATCTTGGGGGGGCTATAGGCCCCCCAAGCCCCTTAATACATCCGCCACTGGCTGCAAACTTGGAAGCTCATAGACTAGCTAAGGGGGCGTCAGGTCTTGAATCCTGGAGTTCATCTTGATTTTGTTCTTGTTTCTGTTTAAGATTGGTTTTATCTTGATGAATGAACACTTGTTTGACTTATTGTCTTTTATCGATCTGGTTTAAAAAAAAAAAAAAAAAAAAAAGAAAGTAGCTCCATGAGCAATTTATTAAAACAAAAGTTAGTTATATATCCTTATATAAGACCATGCTTTGCTTTTCGTTCTATAATATTCCCCACTTATGTGATTTCATGTTTTTTATGGTTTTAAAATTTTCAATGTCACAGGGACAGAGAAACTAAAAAAGCTACGTTCAGTCTATAATTTAGCTAAGACCACTTTTTTTTTTTTGGATTAAAGTGATAAGACCACTTGGCTATATATGATGTTTTTGCATTATTTATTATAAATTCGATTCTATACGCGAAATCCATTCGTCGACTTTTCCAGTCTTCATATATGGAAAATGATTTGCTCACAGTCTGTCAGTGTACAGACATATTTTCAGCGCCATCTATCTTTATTTACAAATGGGCAACCGGAATAGAAGGTATCTTTCAACTTCTTCACAATCAAACTTGGCCCAGGATTTATTACAATATCATTTTGTACTTACTATTATTGGAAATGCTAATCTAACAGACATCCTTAGATGCTTGTCATACAGACGCCTCGCGCGGAAACAAAATGTTAGTGCATTTCCGAATCTTTAATAACTTTATTTCCAATAAAATTTTCCATCTAATATTAAGAAGTTATAAAAAGACCCCGGCATTTAAGAATAATTTGAGTTTTACCCAATTGTCGCTATAATATTTAGAAATCGACAAAACACTTCAATATTTAAGAAATAAATAAAAGATACGGGAAATTTTTTTAACTGAATCACATGTAATAATAATAATAGAAAAATGATTTCCTCACAGTCTGTCAGTGTACAGACATATTTTCAGTGCCGTCTATCTTTATTTACAAATGGGCAACCGGAATAGAAGGTATCTTTCGACTTCTTCACAATCAAATTTGGCCCAGGATTTATTACAATATTATTTTGTACTTATTATTATTATTATTATTATTATTATTATTTTTGATGTATCTTTCTACTTCTTCATCTAGTACTCTTTACATTTAGAAATTGTGCTGGGCTGCAAATACATCCATTTCTTTTTCACAAAAATATATCTTTTACATCTAATTATATTATACTTTTTATTTGTCTTTTCATAGCTTAATAACAATCTATTTTCCTTCTTTTTTTTTTCTTTAATTCGAAAATATAATACAAAGTTTAGACAAAAGTAAGCATATGAGAATAAGAACTAATTCTTTTCCAGGTCCATAATTCTTTTTTTTTTTTTTTAATGTCTTTCATGAACACAGCAAAATTTTGAATCTTGTTTTTCCAACTATATCTTTCTATAAGACATTTTTACTTGAACACCAATACCGAAAAAATGTAAAAATATTATAAAATCCATATGCATCTCCATAACTACCAAATGTTACACGTATAGAAGGAGAAATTAGTATTTTATTATAGAATTGATTCATTCTCATTGTTAATCTCCATATCTTCCATCAGAAGAATAACCATCAAATTTGAGCTAAAAATTAACCTAATTAATTAAATAACACATTAAGAATAATTTGTATTATAGAAAAAAGTTTATCTCTGTTGATAATTATAGCTTTTTATTCGTGTTTTTGCAATAAAAATGAAGTTTGTTCAAAAACAATCAGATGGTATTGGTGTAAAATAATTTATTTTCAGCCGGACTACGTCAATTGCATGTGATTTAGTTAATATTTTTCCCTTATCTTTTATTTATTTTATTGAAGTCTTTTGTTGATTTCTAAATATTATAGAGACAATTGGGTAAAACTCAAATTATACTTAAATGCTAGGGTCTTTTTATAACTTCTTAATATTAGATGGAAAATTTGATTGGAAATAAAGTTATTAAAGATTCGGAATTGCACTAACATTTTGTTTCCGCGTGAGGATGTCTGTTAGATTAGCATTGCCGTTTATATATAGGTCTGCGCTGGTGATAGTTCTTCAATATTTCCTTCTCTTTAATTTATTGTATTTTAATGCACCCATTTCAACCCTATTGGATGGGCTTCCCGAAAAAAATGGAGAAAAAGAGTTATTTTCTTTGGAGTATAATAAATTAATTATCCAAGACATAATGCTCTATAAAACCAGAAATAAAAAGAAAAGACGCTTTTGGGATTCTGTGAGTCTTTGACAAGTCCATAAAGCAATAAATATGTTCAGGAGACAAAAACGTGTATTGGAAATTTCTTTGCCCTAATATATATATGTAAACCTATCTTTGTCTGAAAGAGACATTATACAATCACAGGCAAAAGCGGCTGCGGGTACTTCTCAATCTGGTCTGTGAACACTACAGTTTTCAGAAACTTAAAAAAATAAACAATTTCATTTCTCCCTTTGTATATCATTTCGTTGTTAATTTTTTTTTTCTTTTTTTTTTGTTTGACGAACAGCCATAAATCGTCAGGTGCTGTCTGTGTTGAATTGTCTCAAAGGTCAGTTTCCTTTATTTATTTGTTTGAGTTTTCGTTTTTTTTTTGCAACACACACACACACACACATATATATATATATAAGATCTAATTTGATTTTAATTGTTGCTCATCGCATCATTGTCGCTATTAAAACTTAACTATAAAAGAATCTCAAAACGAAAAGTTATATCTTCATAGATAAGGCATATATCATATCAATGTCCCGGTAGTCCTTGACATTTAAAATTAGATCATGAGTCGATTTAAACAAAATCTTTACATAACAATTAAACACATATATACTGTAGATTCATTTGTTTGTATGTTTCATCTGTATTCATTTATTAAAAAGTTTTTCTCTAGATTTTGTATGTAGAGGAATTTAATAAATAGGTTTGTCGTATACCCGTCAAAACTAGGTCAAAATTACGTTTGTCGTATGTTAAAGGAATAATAAATAGGTTTGTCGTATACCCGTCAAAACTAGGTAATGTTTTTTATTCCTTTTGCCCTTGTAATTAACGTACTATAGAAATTAATGTCCATAATTATTAAATTATGTCTGTCATTTTAATCAATCATAAACTACGTCGTTTGCTTCTTAACTGTGAACTTTGGTACATGTATTATGAAAGTTATAAAGTAAGAGTGTTCATTGGTTATGTAGTCCAATTTAATGGACAAAATGGTACAAGAAAACATTTGTCTTTCAGTGCTAAATAACTCATTGTATAGGTTTTCTTTGTCAATTTTTTTTTTAAAAAAAAAAAAGACTTTTGAGTATTTGATTCAGCTAAAATATTTTTGTTTTTTTTTTGATCGAGCAAGAAAATTGTATTGAAAAAGAAAAGAAGCACAGGGGGTGCTTCAACCCCTTACAACGTCACCAAAACAAGTCAGCCCCTATAAAAATCCAATTCTAAACAAACACGTATCAGGGAATTCCATTCAAACAAAGAAAAATAAAAGTCAGATGCATTCAGCTAAAATATTGTTGTTATACTGAATCAAAGGAATGCCCTTTTTAACTTGTCTTCCTCTTTTCCTTCTTTCTCAAATTTTTTCAATTAATTTTGCTTGCTTTCCCCGACCACCCTATAGTAATGACAATCCAACTCTACCAGACTACAACAAAAATGGTCTTTCGGGACACGGAAAAGTGTCCCAATATCTACATATTGGGACATTTGTTTAGTTAGGGACATTTAAAAGATACGTCCCGTTTAGTCGTGTCTCAATAAGTTAGGGACATTTTTTAAGCGTCCCTAGAAAGTTATAGGGACATTTATATACGTCTCCATAATGATAGCTGGAAATGCTAATATGTTCAATTAGTAAGTTCTTGGGACACTTATATATGTCTCAACAATTTAGAGATTAACTTTTGGATCACTTAAAAGTGTCCGCTATGTATATTTGGAAAACACTTCTTACAGCTTCCTTTTATGCAACATTTGGATCCATTACAAAAAGGGATAAAAGCATTAAACCCCCTATATTATACCCCATGTTGCACTTTACCCCATGTCCTTTTATTTTTTGCGACTTGCCCCCTGTACTATGGATAAATAAGCACTTTGCCCCCCAAGTCACTTTTTCACCATTGGATTTGAATACGTGTCAACACTTTTTACCGTTGGATTTGGACTCAGGGGGCAAAGTGCTTATTTATCCATAGTATAGGGGGCAAGTCACAAAAAATAAAAGGACAGGGGGCAACGTGCAACAGGGGGTATAGTATAGGGGGTTTAATGCTTTTATCCCTTACAAAAATAACACAAGTAAATTAACATTCAACAGAATAAAAATTAATATCAATTATTATTAAATATGTTCAACAAAAGTACACAAGAATTTCAAGTCCCAGTAGGTGTTCAACATATATGTGCAAGAAAATAAACTAGGAGTACTACTCCTTACAAGAAACTTTAAAACTTTACAGAACTAACTCTTTTAAAACTAGCCTACTCATTCACAAACTACAACAAAACGCCTTTACATTAACCAGAAGCTGCATATAGCGAACCTTGAAGTTCCATGGCATCACTGAAAATCCACAACCCTTCAAAACTTCAAAAATACAGCAAGCTCAGAAGAGAGAAGTCATGAATAAACATAAATGAACAGGATATATAGGGGGAAATGAGTGCTCCAAGAAAGAAACCAGAACTAAGAACATTACTAAACAACTGTAAAGCAATTTCAACCACGGCCGAGGTACAATTAGTGCTTGCCGCTCACTTAATATAAAATAAAACCTTTGATGCACGAAATTCAAGTCATTTCTAAGCTTTATATATCGCATAAAATATTATGGAAGTATTTCAGTATCTTGAGAAATTCACATAATATCTGAATTTCGAAGAAAACATAATTGACTAGAATACAAGTAAAACCTACTAGCACTCTGAGGAGGCAGCATGGAAAAGGAAGCTGGTGTATTTGACAAAATTATTTCCTAGCTGCAATAAAACGAGACAACTCCCTACAAATGAACAAAAATACTACTAAAACACCTGAATTGTGTTAGTAATAGGATAAATCAAATCTGGACCCATTAAAGCATCAAAACTAACAAATTTGACGAAAAGCATTAGATTTAACAACTTACTGATCAGTGAAATCCACCGTCACTCCAACTGTTTTAGCCATAGCTCAAGTTTAAGCTCTTGTCCAGGAACTAGCAACACCACTGTTCTGATCTCCCTCATATAATACTGGAAGTGTGGATGAGAACAATAATCCAAGCTTAATGTTCTCAGTCAAGCCAGCTGAAACTCAAAGGCAGAATCAAATGTGTAAGTTTCATAACCTAAGTCATAATAGAATCACAAAATTGGCAATACCAAGATAAGATCCTGCTTTAGCCTAATAGTAATAGTGATATCTAAACCAACTAAAACTAACTTTTAGTGGCAGTCATGTACAGAGCTTAAGAAGCCTGATACAATGGGACTTTTCCAATGTTATAGTCAATTTATGTGTTTTAAAGATTTATTATTAGATCAATTACCTGATGTAGTATTCTACTTCTATTTCATAACTGTCTCTGACAATGGACAACCTTCATGGAACTAAACATACTGTCAAATTACATTAATTTGTATGTATAAATAAATCGCACATCATTCTTTTAATAGACTAGCAAAAGTTAAATAAAGAATATTCCAGTAAACTCATTATAAAAAGCAACAATCAAACAAAATCAAATAAAAGTTAATCACGATGAAATTAGCGCAAAAAGGCTAATAATAAGCAAACTTCATCATATTAATACATGTGTTATGAGTACATACAACGGCAACAGGGTACCTGACTAGGATTGCTAGTCTCTGATGAGTTATAACTCTTGCAAGAATTAAGCACGCCAGGCACTGAAAGATTAATCTAAATCCAGATTTCTCAAAAATGGCCTACAAAATGATGAAGAAAAAGACAATTAATTAGTTTAATGTTACATAGACCAGATAATATCATAACCTATAACTTTTATAGTTACACGAGCTGAAAGTTTATCAAAGCAACAGTAGGAATACCTGACACAAGGCAAACGTGTACATAACTTAAGTATCTGCTAAGGTTAAATAGCATGACTTTGATGGGTCCAGAAAGTAACGTAATGCAAAAATTACCTGACATGTACGAGGACGCAGACGAAGGCATTCATCTCAATCTGCTCAAATCCTAATAACATTTTTTCATGAAAATATTTCATACATTTTTATAGCTTTGTCTTTAGCCAGTCAACTTTTTCAAAAACAATTAGAAGGTGAATAGATAAATGAACCTAGTACAAGGAAAAGAGTGAAACACACTGCTACACCCAAAGAGCAACCTAGATCATACCTTACTTTCAATGAATGCTCAGTGGACCCACAAAAAGAAGGAAATCTGTACCAGACAAAAATTCTTCATTAAGAAGGTGTTGCCTTAATCACATTTTTTGAATATTTGCCTGTGGAAAATGAGAAATGAACTAAGATTGTAAGTTAGGAGAATTGGTTCATAAATAACAAACAGATTAATGTAGAATTTTATTTACCTAACTCATTGGGGCAATTTATCGAACACCTTAACCCCAGATGATTACCAACGAGAACCTAACGAGTGACCACTCGCGGATGTCTGGTAGGGTTGGCTTGTGATGCTGGAGTCTCTTCCAAGCCGTTCTCACATCAATGGCATTTTCTCTACATCTAGCGTCGGATGCTTTGGTGAAAGATGAAAGAGAGAGAGAAGAAGAGTAAAGATGATTAGGAAAATTAAAAATTTTCTTTTCAAGTTAACTGTGAAACATAAATTGTTGGTTCCGACCCAAATTAGAGCTCCGCTCATGTATGTGTCCCGTTAGTTTTGTCTATTTTGATGCACATTAAATAATGTCCCAAGATCAATGTCTTGGGACATTTAAAATAAATGTCCTATTTTAAGTGTCCTAACATCTAATTTTTGTTGTAGCCTGGTTCTACCATTTCCAACCTCCAGTCTCTATACTCGTTCCATCGATGTGCAACTTCAAAGTTTCGCACGACCTTGAAAATTAGCACAAAAATAGCAAGATTATATATTCTTAGCAACAATTTTGGTCGATTTGTTTGGTGTTATCAAATTTTAGCAATACCATGCAGAAGACAAAATTTATCTGTTTTGTGTTGTTAGGCATAAAAGCTAACATAAATACTTCAAAAGGTACAGAAATATTCATACACACAAACGAATCAAGCTCACTTTCACTTTGGCAAGTGAAACAAACTTTCATATAAAAGAGATAATGATTTATCGTGCATAAAATAGTGATATAGATATTAGAACTTTAATTCCTACCTCAATTCCTCATTTTCACCCTAAGTACATCCTTATTCTTTATTATATGGATATCTTTTAGTTTGATTACTATTTTTTTTCATTTTGCCTCAAGTATCTTTTAGTATTATTACTATTTTTTTTATCTTCCACATGCAGGTTATAGGAGAAATAGAAATGGCGCAAAAAGTTAAAAAGACTTCCAAGACCCCGCTTGCTCAAAGTAACACCGACCAAATGGTAAGTCCTAACATTAAAATGCATCAAGTTCTAACAATTGACTAGAATGCATCAGGTTCCAACATTAGAGAACTAGAATTAGATTATTTATCAAACCAAATTTAAAATAATTTCCCCTTCACCTTGGAGGACAAAATAAAAATTCCTCAGACTTTTTTGATTGATTTTACTGTTCTAATAAAAAGAAAATACATATTGGTAGCTCTAAGAAAAAATTCTGCCTGTAACTTCCTTTTACCCTTCATGTATCTTTTGATCAACTAAGTCGCAATCTTAGTGTAAAAGACTTAATTTAGGGATAAGTTCGTTCTAACGTTATAATAAAAAATAGTTAACCGAACTTGTCTTCTTGTTTTCTGTTTCATAACAATGATATATGTAATTAGTTTTCTGTTATAACTTAGTTTTGATCGTTTAGGTGTTACAAATATGTATGTTTGGAATAAAAATTTACTTGAAAAACGCAAACAATTTCTTGTCATCACTAAAGTATGGAAGTTATCTTATAAGATTCTTGGTAAAGCTGCTAAATAATATGCTAGTAACGGTAGTTATTTGATATCAATTTCTTGTCAATAATGACACGTGCAAAAGGGAGAAGGGTCGCGAGCTTCTAGAAGAAGAAGAATAAAAGTGGAAAATTGGAACGCATTTAGAGAAGATGTTAGTGACGAAAGTGTGCAGATGGATGAAGAACAAGATAAAGAGAGTCAAGAAGATCGGAAGAAGTGAGAGGTGAGTTACAGTTATCTTTTGTATTTTCAGTTGAACTATATAAGAATCAATGTCTAATTAACTATCACTAATGGGTATTTTTGATTTACAGGAGCTCTCTCATTCCAAACTCGGCGTAGAATAGATCCATTTGGATTTGATATTTTTAGATCGGGAGTAGCACGTCAACCGACGAACCCGTATTTTGTAACAAGAATGAGCTTGAAGCGCCCGAATTAGCTGGTGAGTGTAGCAAGTCAATCGTGTAAATGCTAAATGCAGTATGATGCACTTATCTATTATATTGTATATTGTTGATAAATTTATTTATATCTTGACCATCATGATATGCTACATGTCCACCTTACCTTTTTCAGATGTTTATTTTAGGTCTTGAACTTTATTTCGGTAGTTCTGCTCTGCTTTTATGTGTAATAATTTTATTTGTATACAACTTGAATTGGAATTTTGTGCTATGATTGGGGTACTATTGAAGTGGCTAATTTAGTTTCTTCTATATTATTCTGTTTGTTTCAAGCGATGTGCTTAGAAACAGGGTCTTCGATCTACCGGAGAATCCTTACCTCATTGATCCACAAGGGAGAAGATGGAGTACCAAGCTAACCAAATGGAAGGATGGGCGCGCAATCTACCATGGTGGGTGGAACTACCTTTGCATCAACAATGAAGTTCAGGAAGACGATTTATGTATAATAGAATTTGTCCCCTGGAGAGAAGTAACTAATATACGAGTCAGTTTCGTGTGAGCAGATAAGAGTTCATGAAACAAATAGAATGCATTATGCACTTATTGGTTTACCTGATTCATGAAGTTTTTGGTCATATTTCATAATCACATTATACTTTTTTGGTTCGTTTTACATATATTTATCTGTTAGAATTGGATTTTATTGCATATGTGCTTGAATTTTTATTTCACTTTAACGCATAAGGTGATGTAGTTTAGCGCAACAAAATACATTTGTTTATTTCATATAATATTATTATGCTTCGAAAAGTTTAATAATATATTTGTTATTCATAAAACGAAACATTCATGCCTATGGCTTGGGTTAGTTGTCATTTAGAGCCCATGAAGTCAGCTGTTTATTGAAAATTTTAACTGCAAATTAATTAAAAGCTTTAGTTGCATTGTATATTGTTGTGAATGTTGTATAAGTGCATGAATTGCGCAAGTAATATAAGAATTCTAAATATAGATATCGATCCCACTGTTATCAAACATTCTATCTTTTTCTAAATGGACAATATTTACGAGATCAATTAATTGACTAATTACTAATTAAAACATTAAGCAAATAAGAGAATATTGCATAACGATGAGAGCCTAGGTTTTTGTTTCACTAAATCTTCTTTTGTCTTCTTTTCATATTGGTCAATGGATTTCTTGTGTTTGATCTCTCAATTTAGGATTTCTTATATATTTTAATAGTATATTATTAGATTCTTAAGACATATTATCAACAATCGAAACACTTAGCAATTTAGTGGCGTGCCACACCCCGCCTTACATTATATTTAAATTCATGTATTAAATAAAATGATGCTAAGTATTTCTCAACATTATATATATAGTAAATCCTAATGGGAAATGACTCAGAACTGATCTCGTACTTAGTAATTATTTTAACTAACCCAATTGAGCTAGTTTGTATTGAAATTATTTAAACTCTAACGATGTGAAATTTATTACACCACAACATAATTTTATATTTTGGAATTGATTATGATTTGAAGTATTTGACAACAACCCTACTCCTTAAGCTAAAGACTAAATATGTAGGTATGTAGGCAACAGGGTGGCGAAGGATCTTGCTAAATATGACGCAGACCATTATGGCGAGCACGGGTGGTCTTCGCATCCTCAGTATGTTTCAATTTTTATTAATGACAATAATTCTAACAAAGATAACTTTCGATTTTGCTAGTTCTCTCCCTTCCGATTTTCGATGTAAACATTATTTTCGTTTTAATAACACATGAGCCCCAGTTCTTCCACTTAATAAATGTAAGAACCTATGCCATGCCTCCTGCCCTCTAAATTCCACTAGTCACCTTCCCACATTATGAGTTGTACACAAAACACACACATACTCAGATACACTTAGACACGTGGCAAGTGAGTGGGGCGTTGCACCTTTAGAGATGATCTGAACTTGTCTCCATCCCTACGCTAGCTGCTTGTATAAACATGACATGAACAATGGAGAATAGAATGGAGTTAGGAGAAATATATAAGTCTGATCATGGTGCAGCGAATTCACTCTACCGGGAGTATAAGTTAGTTCACGACTAGCACGCCGACCAACAAACCCGCATTATGTAACAAGAATGAGCTTGAAGCGCCCGAATTTGCTGGTGCGTGTATCAAGTCAATCATTTAAATGCACAATGCAGCATGATGCACTTATCTATTATATTGTGAATTGTTGAGAAATTGATTTATTTCTTGACAATCATGATATTGTACATATCCACCTTACCTTTGTCACATGTTAGTTTTGAACTTTAGTTCGATTGTTCTACTTTGCTTTTATGTGTAAGAATTTTATTTGTATATAACTTGATTTGGTATTTTGTGCTATCATTGGGGTACTATTGAAGCGGCTAATTTTGGCATTACTCAAAAAATGGTATGTATACGGTTAGGAGTGCTTATCATCCGATTCTACATAGAGTTATCGACTTTCGTGTCGGTGAAGGGAGCAACAACAGTGAGACAATGAATTGGAATTTTATCTGGTGAGTTGGAGTTCCGAATAAATTAAAGGTTTTGTTGTGGCGGATGTGTAGACGGCTTTTGTCGGTGGGTCGTCAACTCCTAGCTCGGCATAAGAATGTGAATGGTTGTTGTGGGATCTGTACCGAGGCAGTGGATACCATAGAACATGCCTTGTTTACTTGTCACTTTTCGAGAACTGTTTGGGCTATATCATTTTCCTCAGGTTATCATCGTGCGAGAGTTTGAGGATTTGGCATCGGGCATAAAATTTATCTTTGAGCAGCTGACTGGAGAGGAAGCAAGGAGATTTGCGTGTAATTGTTGGGCGCTTTGGAACGCAATCGGCGGGTGATTGAAGGAACAGAAAGGAATCCAGAGGAAGTGTTGCAGTTTGCGGTTACCTACTATATTCAATTTCTGGCAGCTAATTTTTGGGATAGGGAGCCTTGAGATTAGACGACAATAGCTTGGACTCTACCCTTGGGGGCGATCATTAAAATTAATTTTGATGGAGCAGTTTTTCCACAAGAATCAGGGGTGGCGCTTGGAGTGATTGCAACAAACTCGGCGGGTGTTTCTTTAGCTTGGCAATGACAGTGGTTTCATGGTGTTTTCTCACTAGTTTCTGTGGAGGCAATGGCGGTTACACAACTTGGTCGGGTTATGGGATCGTATGATATTGTGCTTGAGGGAGATTGTGCCACAGTCATTCATGATTTTATTTTTGGGGAGCATGGTAAAATTTTGGATGACATTCGGCGTTTGAGTGCTGGTTTTCTGAGTTTTGCAGTAAGGTGGTTACGATGGGCTGCAAACTTGGAAGCTCATAGACTAGCTAAGGAGGCGTCAGGTCTTGAATCCTGGAGTTCATCTTGATTTTGTTCTTGTTCCTGTTTAAGATTGGTTTTATCTTGATGAATGAACACTTGTTTGACTTATTGTCTTTTATCGATCTGGTTTCAAAAAAAAAAAAAAAAACGAAAGTAGCTCCATGAGGAATTTATTAAAACAAAAGTTAGTTATATATCCTTATATAAGACCATGCTTTGCTTTTCGTTCTATAATATGCCCCACTTATGTGATTTCATGTTTTTTATGGTTTTAAAATTTTCAATCTCACAGGGACAGAGAAATTAAAAAAGCTGCGTTCAGTCTATAATTTCGCTAAGACCACTTTTTTTTTTTGGATTAAAGAGATAAGACCACTTGGCTATATATGATGTTTTTGCATTATTTATTATAAATTCAATTCTATCCGCGAAATCCATTCGTTGACTTTTCCAGTCTTCATATATGGAAAATGATTTCCTCACAGTCTGTCTGTGTACAGACATATTTTCAGCGCCATCTATCTTTATTTACAAATAAGCAATCTTTCAACTTCTTCACAATCAAACTTGGCCCAGGATTTATTACAATATCATTTTGTACTTACTATTATCGGAAATGCTAATCAAACAGACATCCTTAGATGCTTGTCATACAGACGCCTCGCGCGGAAACAAAATGTTAGTGCATTTCCGAATCTTTAATAACTTTATTTCCAATAAAGTTTTCCATCTAATATTAAGAAGTTATAAAAAGACCCCAGCATTTAAGAATAATTTGAGTTTTACCCAATTGTCGTTATAATATTTAGAAATCAACAGAACACTTCAATATTTAAGAAATTTATAAAAGATACGGGAAAATTATTAACTAAATCACATGAAATAATAATAATAGGAAAATGATTTCCTCACAGTCTGTCAGTGCATAGACAAATTTTCAGCGCCGTCTATCTTTATTTACAAATGGGCAACCGGAATAGAAGGTATCTTTCAACTTCTTCACAATCAAATTTGGCCTAGGATTTATTACAATATTATTTTGTACTTATTATTATTATTATTATTATTATTATTATTATTATTATTATTATTATTATTATTATTATTATTATTATTATTATTATTGATGTATCTTTCTACTTCTTCATCAAGTACTCCTTACATTTAGAAATTGTTCGGGGATGCAAATACATCCATTTCTTTTTCACAAAAATATATCTTTTACATCTAATTATATCATACTTTTTATTTGTCTTTTCATAGCTTAATAACAATCTATTTTCCTTCTTTTTTTTTTCTTTAATTCAAAAATAAAATACAAAGTTTAGACAAAAGTAAGGATATGAGAATAAGAACTAATTCTTTTCCAGGTCCATAATTCATTTTTGTTTTTATGTCTTTCATGAACACAAAAAGTTTTTGCATCTTGTTTTTCCAACTAAATCTTTCTATAAGACATTTTTACTCGAACACCAATACCGAAAAAAATGTAAAACTATTATAAAAGCCATTTTCATCTCCATAACTATCAAATGTTACACGTATAGAAGGAGAAATTAGTATTTTATTAATTAGAATTGATTCATTCTCATTGTTAATCTCCATATCTTCTATCAGAAGAATAATCATCAAATTTGAGCTAAAAATTAACCTAATATATTAAATAACACATTAAGAATAATTTGTATTATAGAAAATTTTTTATATCTGTTGATAATTATAGCTTTTTATTCGTGTTTTTGCAATAAAAATGAAGTTTGTTCGAAAACAATCAGATGGTATTGGTGTAAAATAATTTATTTTCAGCCGGACTACGTCAATTACATGTGATTCAGTTAATATTTTTCCCGTATCTTTTATTTATTTCTTAAATATTGAAGTCTTTTGTTGATTTCTAAATATTATAGCGACAATTGGGTAAAACTCAAATTATTCTTAAATGCTAGGATCTTTTTAAAACTTCTTAATAGTAGATGCAAAATTTGATTGGAAATTATAAAGTTATTAAAGATTCGGAACTGCACTAACATTTTGTTTCCGCGTGAGGATGTCTGTAAGATTAGCATTGCCGTTTATATATAGGTCCGCGCTGGTGATAGTTCTTCAGTATTTCCTTCTCTTTAATTAATTGTATTTTAATGCACCCATTTCAACCCTATTGGATGGGTTTCCCGAAAAAAATGGAGAAAAAGAGTTATTTTCTTTGGAGTTTAATAAATTAATTGTCCAAGACACAATGCTCTATAAAAGCAGTAGATAAAAGAAAAGACGCTTTTGGGATTCTGTGAGTCTTTGACAAGTCCATAAAGCAATAAATATGTTCAGGAGACAAAAACGTGTATTGGAAATTTCTTTGCCCTAATATATATATGTAAACCTATCTTTGTCTGAAAGAGACATTATACAATCACAGGAAAAAGCGGCTGCAGGCACTTCTCAATCTGGTCGGTGAACACTACACTTTTCAGAAACTTAAAAAAATAAACAATTTCATTTCTCCCTTTGTATATCATTTCGTTATTAATTTTTTTTTCTTTTTTTTTTGTTTGACGAACAGCCATAAATCGTCAGGTGCTGTCTGTGTTGAATTGTCTCAAAGTTCAGTTTCCTTTATTTATTTGTTTGAGTTTTCGTTTTTTTTTTGCAACACACACACACACACACATATATATATATATATATACATATATATACATACATATATATATATATTTATATATATACATATATATACATACATATATATATATATATATATTTATATATATATATATATATATATATATAAGATCTAATTTGATTTTAACTGTTGCTCATCGCATCATTGTCGCTATTAAAACTTAACTATAAAAGAATCTCAAAACGAAAAGTTATATCTTCATAGATAAGGCATATATCATATCAATGTCCCGGTAGTCCTTGACATTTAAAATTAGATCGCGTGAGTCGATTTAAACAAAATCTGTACATAACAAATAAACACATATATACTGTAGATTCATTTGTTTGTATGTTTCATCTCTATTCATTTATTAAAAAGTTTTTCTCTAGATTTTGTATGTTAGAGGAATTTAACAACTAGGTTTGTCGTATACCCATCAAAACTAGGTCAAAATTACGTACGTTTGTCGTATGTTAAAGGAATTATAAATAGGTTTGTCGTATACCCGTCAAAACTAGGTAATGTTTTTTATTCCTTTTGCCCTTGTAATTAACGTAATATAGAAATTAATGTCCATAATTATTAAATTATGTCTATCATTTTAATCAATCGTAAACTACGTCGTTTGCTTCTTAACTGTGAACTTTGGTACATGTATTATGAAAGTTATAAAGTAAGAGTGTTCATTGGTTATGTAGTCCGAATTAATGGACAAAATGGTACAAGATAACATTTGTCTTTCATTGCTAAATAACTCATTGTATAGGTTTTCTTTGTCAATTTGTTTTAAAAAAAAAAAGACTTTTGAGTATTTGATTCAGCTAAAATATTGTTGTTTTTTTTTGATCGAGCAAGAAAATTGTATTGAAAAAGAAAAGAAGCCCGGGGGGTGCTTCAACCCCTTACAACGTCACCAAAACAAGTCAGCCCCTATAAAAATCCAATTCTAAACAAACACGTATCAGGGAATTCCATTCAAACAAAGAAAAATAAAAGTCAGATGCATTCAGCTAAAATATTGTTGTTATACTGAATCAAAGGAATGCCCTTTTTAACTTGTCTTCCTCTTTTCCTTCTTTCTCAACTTTTTTCAATTAATTTTGCTTGCTTTCTCCGACCACCCTACAGTAATGACAATCCAACTCTACCAGTGGTTCTACCATTTCCAACCTCCAGTCTCTATACTCGTCCCACCGATGTGCAACTTCAAAGTCTCGCACCACCTTGAAAATTAGCACAAAAATAGCAAGATTATAGATTTTTAGCAACAATTTTGGTCGATTTGTTTGGTGTTATCAAATTTCTGCAATACCATGCAGAAGACAAAATTTATCTGTTTTGTGTTGTAAGGCATAAAAGCTAACATATATACTTCAAAAAGTACAGAAATATTCATACACACAAAAGAATCAAGCTCACTCTCACTTTGGCAAGTGAAACAAACTTTCATATAAAAGAGATAATGATTTATCATGCATAAAATAGTGATGAAGATATTTGAACTTTAATTCCTACCTCAATTCCTCATTTTCACCCTAAGTACATCCTTATTCTTTATTATATGGATATCTTTTAGTTTGATTACTATTTTTTTCATTTTGCCTCAAGTATCTTTTAGTTTTATTACTATTTTTTTTATCTTCCACATGCAGGTTATGTTGAAAATTAATGTGTTTTCACAAAGCACACTAATTTGACAAAAATAATTATAAGTCCAAGTTCTTAAGTCCAAGTTCATAGGTCTAAGTTCATGAATCTAAGTTAATTAGTCCAAGTTCATAAGTCTAAGTTCATAGTCTAAGTTCAAAGTTTAAGTAGATGAATCTATTTATTATGTATTAAACTTATGTTGTAGGATGCACTGTAAATTAGCATCCAAATTCCCATTTTGTAACTCAAGCCAAAAAGGTCAAAAAAAATACAAAAGAAAATATTTGTAGGTGCAACAACACCACAATTAAAATTTATATACTTTATACTTATTTAAATATTTCCAACAAGTGGTATCAAGAGCAAGTTCGATCCAACATTTGGGCGTCAATACTATTTTCATTCATGACAAATCAAGGAACTCAATATCTACCTATGTTTGCGGGTGAAAACTTTGATTATTGGATTATCAAAATGAAGACATTTTTCTTATCACAAGATCTATGGGACGTGATAGAAGATGGCGTGAAAAGTCCAAAAGAAGGAAGCTCTACTGCTGTTGATAAAAAGGAACAACAAAAAGATGCCAAAGCACTATTTTTCCTTCAACAAGCCGTAAGTGATGCTATCTTTCCTCGGATAATGGGAGCCACCTCCTCCAAGCAGGCATGGGAGATCTTGCAGCAAGACTTCCAAGGGAGTTTGAAGATCAAAACCATTAAGCTACAAAGCTTGAGAAGAGAGATGGAAAATCTCAAAATGAAGGACTCTGAGAATGTTATGCAATATAGCACCAGAGTAATTGATCTTGTGAATCAAATGAGATCATATGGAGAAACAATTGAAGAATCAAGAGTTGTGCGAAAATTCTTGATCAGTCTCACAGAAAAATATGACCATGTTGTCGCAGCAATTGAAGAATCTAAGGATCTATCAACTCTATCACTCTTAGAGCTAATGGGATCTTTGCAAGCACATGAGCAAAGATTGAGCCGAAGAAGTGGAGATTTGAAGACTGTATTCAAAGCCGTCGTGAACAAATACAAGGCTAAGAAAAATAACTATCCTCCATGTCCTACATGCAAAAGGACAAATCATTTGGAAAATGATTGTTATTTCAAAGACAAGCCCCAATGTTCAAATTGTGAAAAATTTGGGCATCAAGAAAAAGATTGCAGAAAGCCAATAAAAAGGCACCAAGCAAACTTATCCGAAGAAAACCAAGAATCTTTACTCTTTGCATATCAACCACAAGAAGAAAGAGTCAAGAAGAAAAATCAATTTCAACCAAGTGCAGATGTCCTCAAGAAGAAAGAACACACATTTGGTGGAAAAGATTGTGAAAATACTTGGCACGAGAATGAGAAGACTTTTCAAGTCAAAGGAGAGATCTTCTGAAAACACATTAAGGAGGAGTGTTGAAAATTAATGTGTTTTCACAAAGCACACTAATTTGACAAAAATAATTATAAGTCCAAGTTCTTAAGTCCAAGTTCTTAAGTCCAAGTTCATAGGTCTAAGTTCATGAGTCTAAGTTAATTAGTCCAAGTTCATAAGTCTAAGTTCATAGTCTAAGTTCAAAGTTTAAGTAGATGAATCTATTTATTATGTATTAAACTTATGTTGTAGGATGCACTATAAATTAGCATCCAAATTCCCATTTTGTAACTCAAGCCAAAAAGGCAAAAAAAAAATACAAAAGAAAATATTTGTAGGTGCAACAACACCACAATTAAAACTTATATACTTTATACTTATTTAAATATTTCCAACAGGTTATAGGAGAAATAGAAATGGCGCCAAAAGTTAAAAGGACTTCCAAGACTCCGCTTGCTCAAAGTAACACCGACCAAATGGTAAGTCCTAACATTAGAATGCATCAAGTTCTAACAGTTGACTAGAATGCATCAGGTTCCAACATTAGAGAACTAGAATTAGATGATTTATACACTATCAGACCAAAATTTAAAATCATTTCCCCTTCACATTGCAGGACAAAATAAAAATTCCTCGACTTTTTTGATAGATTTTACTGTTCTAGTTAAAAAGAAAATATATATTGGTAGATCTAAGAAATAATTCTGTCTGTACCTTCCTTTTACCCTTCATGTATCTTTTAATCAACTAAGTCGCAATCTTAGTGTAAAAGACTCAATTTAGGGATAAGTTCGTTCTGATGTTATAACAAAAAATAGTTAGCCAAACTTGTCTTCTTGTTTTCTTTTTCATAATTCTGTCTGTACCTTTCCATATATATTCTTGCATATCTGCAAGAAATAATATTTTTTGTTTTTCACAAATATCTCGTCGACATTTCATAAATTTGCCTCGTTGCAAATATTTCACATATTTTATATTACTTGTTATTAACAAGTATTTTGTTGACATTTACATATTTTCCTTATTGAAATAATAAGTAATGTCATTCATCAACGCTTTCTTCTCAAACGTTGGTTTACTTCTCAAATATATATCATAATCATGATTAATATTTCTCTCCCAAATATTAAGTATAATTTAAGGTGCATAATAAACACCATCTCAATCAACATTTCATCTCGAATGTTAATTCTCTTGTGCTTCACTATTGTAGCAAATTCATCAAATGGAGTATTCCACTTGGTCATGCTTTATTAAGTCTTTCATCAAATGGAGCAATACACTTGATCATGCTCTACTAAGTCATTCATTGGAATAGAATACTCAGATATAAATTCCTTAATCAAGAAATAAATCAGTGTAACATTTTGTCACAATTTACTACATTCTTCAAGCGATCACATAAGAATGATAGCATTCAAGGGCTATAGATTTTCAACAGGACCCCCACATTTTGAAGAACAAGAAAGTTATATGAATACAATTGCTATAATCATAAAGATGAGACCTTTATATACAAACAATCTCACTTGAGTGTAGATGAAATGCCCCTAAAATCAAAATTGATTTGCTCCATCACATAAGCACATAAGGGTTATGCATCATCAACAAAATTCAAGTGATTTCAATTAAGGAATCAACATATACTTATAACCCAATTACCCCCCACATAAGAGGGTCAATTAGAAAAGGAATTTATGAGAATTAAATTCTTAATACGGCGTACCTTTAATCACAAAAAAGAATCTCGAAATGCAAAGTTATATCTTCATAGATAAGGCATATATCATATCAATGTCCCGGTAGTCATTAACATTTAAAATTAGATCGTGAGTCGATTTAATCAAAATCTCTACATAACAAATAAACACATATATACTGTAGATTCATTTGTTTATATGTTTGATCTGTATTCATTTATTAAAAAGTTTTTCTCTAGATTTTGTATGTTAGAGGAATTTAATAAATAGGTTTGTCGTATACCCGTCAAAATTAGGTTTGTCGTATGTTAAACGAATAATAAATAGGTTTGTCGTATAACCGTCAAAACTAGGTAACGTTTTTATTCCTTTTGCCCTTGTAATTAACTTACTTTAGAAATTAATGTCCATCATTATTAAATTATGTCTATCATTTTAATCAATCATAAACTACGTCGTTTTCTTCTTAACAGTGAGCTTTGCTACATGTATTATGAAAGTTATAAAGTAAGAGTGTTCATTGGTTATGTAGTCCAATTTAATGGACAAAATGGTACAAGATAACATTTGTCTTTATTTGCTAAATAACTCATTGTATAGGTTTTCTTTGTCAATTTTTTTTTTAAAAAAAATGACTTTTGAGTATTTGATTCAGCTAAAATATTGTTGTTATGCTGAATCAAAGGAATGCCCTTTTTAACTTGTCTTCGTCTTTTCCTTCTTTCTCAACATTTTTCAATTTCTTTTGCTTGCTTTCCCCAACCACCCTACAGTGACAATCTAACTCTACCATTTCCAGCCTCCATGCTCTATACTCGTTCCACCGATGCGCAACTTCAAAGTCTCGCACCACCTTGAAAATTAGCACAAAAATAGCAAGATTATATATTTTTAGCAACATTTTTGGTCAATTTGTTTGGTGTTATCAAATTTTAGCAATACCATGCAGAAGACAAAATTTATCTGTTGTGTTTTTAGGCATAAAAGCTAACATATATATTTCAAAAGTACAGAAATATTCTTAGACACAAAAGAATCAAGCTCACTCTCACTTTGGCAAGTGAAACAAACTTTCATATAAAAGAGATAATGATTTATCGGGCATAAAATAGTGATATAGATATTAGAACTTCATTCCTACCTCATTTCCTCATTTTCACCATAAGTACATCCTTATTCTTATGTTATATGGATATTTTTTAGTTTGCTTACTATATTTTTCATTTCGCCTCAAGTATCGTTTATTATTATTACTATTTTTTTCATTTTCCACATGCAGGTTATAGGAGGAATAGAAATGGCGCCGAAAGTTAAAAGGACTTCCAAGACCCCGCTTGCCCATGAAAGTAACACCGACCAAATGGTAAGTCCATCTGGCATGCCTAGCTATAGAGGGAAGTTAAGAAAATCCCTAATTGACTAGAATGCATCAAGTTCTAACATTAGAGAACTAGAATCATTTAGGAATAAGTTCGTTCTGATGTTATTATAAGAAATCGTTAACCAAACCATTCTTCTTGTGTTATTTTTCATAACAATGATATGTAATTACTTCTCTGTTATAATTTAGTTTTAATCTTTTAGGTGTTACAAATATGTATGTATGGAATAAAATTTACCTGAAAAAACACAAACAATTTCTTGTCATCACTAAAAGTATGGAAGTTATCTTACAAGATTCTTCGTAAAGCTGGTAAAATAATATGCTACCAACGGTAGTTATTTGATAACAATTTCTTGTCAATAATGACATGTGCAAAAGGGAGAAGGCTCGCGAGCTTCTAGAAGAAGAAGAATAAAATAGGAAAATTTGAACGCATTTAGTAGAGAAGATGTTAGTGACGAAAGTGTGCAGATGGATGAAGAACAAGATAAAGAGATTCAAGAAGAGGCAGAACTGAGAGGTGAGTTACAGTTATGTTTTGTATTTTCAGTTGAACTATATAAGAATCAATATCTAATAAACTATTACTAATGGGTATTTTTGATTTACAGGAGCTCTTACATTCCAAACTCGGCGTAGAATAGATCCATTTGGATTTGATATTTTTAGATCGGGACTAGCACGCCAACCGACGAACCCGTATTTTGTAACAAGAATGAGCTTGAAGCGCCCGAACTCTCTTGTGAGTGTAGCAAGTCAAACATGTAAATGCTCAATGTAGCATGATGCACTTATCTATTATGTTATTAATTGTTGATAAATTGATTTATTTCTTGATCATCATCATATGCTACATATCCAACCTACCTTTTTCAGATGTTGTTTCTTTTAGGTCTTGAACTTTAGTTCGGTAATTCTACTCTGCTTTTATGTGTAATAATTTTATTTGTATGTAACTTGAACTGGAATTTTGTGCTATGATTGGGGTACTATTGAAGTGGCTAATTTAGTTTCTTCTATATTATTCAGTTTGTTTCGAGCAATGTGCTTAGAAACAGGGTCTTCGATTTACCGGAGAATCCTTACCTCATTGATCCAGAAGGGAGAAGATGGAGTACAACGTTAACCAAATGGAAGGATGGGCGCGCAATCTACAATGGTGGGTGGAACTACCTTTGCATAAATAATAATGTGCAGGAAGACGATTTATGTATAATAGAATTTGTCCGCCGGAGAGAAGTGACAAATATACGAGTCAATTTCGTGCGAGCAGATAAGAGTTCATGAAACAAATAGAATGCAGTATGCACTTATTTGTTTACCTGATTCGTGAAGTTTTTGGTCTTAGTTCATAACACATTATACTTTTTTGGTTCGTTTTACATATATTATCCGGTAGAATTGTACTTTATTGCATATGTGCTTGAACTTTTATTTCCCTTTTATGCGTAAGGTGATGTAGTTTAACGCCAACAAAATGCATTTGTGCATTTCATGTAATATTATTTTGCTTCAAAATGTTTAATATTATATTTGTTATTCATTAAACGAAACATTAATGCATATGGCTCGGGTTAGTTGCCATTTAGAGCCCGTGAAGTCAGCTATTTATTGAAAATTTCAAGTGAAATTTATTAAAAGCTTTAGATGCATTTATATATCTTGTTGTGAATGTTGTATAAGTGCAAAATTGCTCAAGTAATATAAGAATTCTAAGTATAGATATCGATCCCACCCAGGGGCCGAGCCACCCTGAAGGGTAGGGTGGGCTCCGGCTCGGAGTCAAATTTTGACCCAAATCCTATAAGTATTCATATGTAGTCCAATTTGAATATAACATGAGTAGGACAAAGAGGTCCAAGTAATAACTCAACAAGATCCACTCCTCCATCAACAACAAAAATAAATTCAGCCCATTAGCAAATAAATCTACAAGTGTCGGTCTCAACATGTTTAGAACTGAAAATATAAGCAGCAACAACTACAGCAAATATTTAAGAAAAAGAAAATAGAACAACAGCAAAAAAAAAACAAAAAAAACTTCCACCCTATCCTGTTTTTTGCGTTTTCATCCTTGTTGTTTTTACAACTTCAATTCTCAGTTTCTATTTGTTATCAAGGTAATGTAATCAAGATTCAATATTTATTTTTTATTTCCCAGTAAATAGATGAATAATGATTATTATGTATTCAAACATTACTTATGTTTTTATAAATTTTCAAAATATACATTGAAATAGGTTTTAGTATACTTATCAATTCATTTTTTAATCCAAATTGATAGTGAGGCTTTGAGAGCGAGATTTTTTATGCACCATGAGATGTTTGTCGTATATTATTTTGTTTGATAGTTTAGACGTTTGATGAATTTTAGGCAACAAAACTATTACATACTTTTGGTTGGTGGGTTGTGGTAGTGGCCTCGTAGAAAATGAAAAATTTGAAGTCAAGAATTAAACAATCAAACAATAGCATAAGTTTATAATCAAAGTAACCTTTAAGTTGTTCTAGAATCTCTCATTTATGAATTGAAAACTAGATTATAATTTTTATATATTATTCTATTTCTTAAGGGGTGGTGTTAAAGTTGTCACGTGCATCTTTGAAAGAGTTTGATAGGAAGATTATACTTGTTCTGGGTCTTCATTTTACTATGGCAACAACAGAATGAGCATAAAATAGAATAACGATATTTAATTAATAATATGGTGGTGGTGTAATTGAAAAAGAGTTATCAGAAAGTATAGATGTTAATTCGGTAGTTGATGAGTTCTATTTTGTGAAGAACCGTGGAGCTCAACTGTAATAGCATTTTCCTTAGTTTTATTTAATGGTATGTAACTTTTATTGTTTTCACCAAACAATGGGATTCCTCATTCTAATTTACACGTTTTATCATTTTTTGTTTTTAAGTTTATTTATATTTTGATTTACTTGATATAAGAGTAGCCCAGGGTGAAAACATTTCCTAGCTCCGCCCCTGATCCCACCGTTATCAAACAATCTATCTTTTTCTAAATGGACAATCATTTACGAGATCGATTAATTGACCAATTACTAATTAAAACATTATGCAAATAAGAGAATATTGCATAACGATGAGAGCCTAGGTGTTTGCTTCACTAGAATCTTCCTTTGTCTTCTTTTCATATTGGTCGATGGATTTCTTGTGTTTGATCACTCAATGTAGGATTTTTTATATATCTTAATTAGCATATTCGATTCTAAATACTTATTGTCAACAATCGAACGCTTATCAATTTAGAGAGCCCGTGGCATGCCACTCCCCACCTTAAATTATATTTAAATTCATACATTAAATAAAATGATACCAAGTATTTCTCGACATTAAATCGTAATAGAAAATGACCCACAATTTTGGTAATTTTGTTTTACTAAACCAATTGAGCCAGTTTGTATTGAAATTATTTAAACTCTAAAAATGTGAAATTTATTACACCACTGCATAATTTCATATTTGGAATTGATGATGATTTGAAGTATTTGACAACAACCCTACTCCTTAAGCTAAAGACTAAATATATAGGTATGTAGGCAACAGGGTGGCGGACACTCTTGCTAAATATGGTGCCGACCATCATGGCGAGCACTGGTGGTCTTCGCCTCCTCAGTTTGTTTCAGTTTTTTATTAATGACGATATTTTATTTTTTTTTATCAGCCAAGAGAAATTTTATTGAGAAAAAAAAGTCATAGGAGTATAAGAAAGACTCCTAGTCAGTACCATGGGATTACAATTGAAGGTAAGCCAATGAAGAAAAATCCCTGATTACAAAGAAGAAAGAGGGAAGTTGCACCAGTCTCTGTAGGAGTAAACTAAGTTTTTGTTCTTCGACCTAATCCAGCTCAGACCTTAACCTTAATGAGATTGATGGCTTCTTCAATACAAATATGCTCTCCTTTGAAACAAACACTGTTTCTCAATGACCAAATCACCCACACCCCAAAATACTAAACATATCTCCATCGCTTTCGCCCTTTAGCCTGCGGAGTAAGTTCCTAAAAAGTGAAGAAAATGCGTATTCAGATTACCCGGGATAGCTGATTGGACGCCGAACCAATTGAAGATGTTCATCCATATTATATATGAAACGCTACATTTACAAAAAAGATAATCAACCGATTCTAAGTCATTTCCGCAAAGACGGCAGTAACATTGTTGTTATCAGGTATAGTTATCCTGCTACGCTTCTACGCAGACTATCTCTTGTCGGTATTCAATTTTTCAAAGCCCTCCAAGCAAAAGTCGCCATTTTAAGTTGAGCATCTGATTTCCAGAAACTTTTTAGCAAATCATTGGTCCCATTTTGATCATCCTGGTTAGGAAATATTATTTTTTATTTTAAAAACACATGAGCCCCGGTTCTTCCGAGTCTCCGTCTTCCACTTAAAAAAAATATAGGTATGTAGGTGTTTGAAATTATCATTAGAAGGTAAGAACCCATGCCATGCCTCCTGCCCTCTAAATTCCACTAGTCACCTTCCCACATTATGAGTTGTACACAAAATACACACATACTCAGATACACTTAGACACGTGGCAAGTGAGTGGGGTGTTGCACCTTTAGAGATGATCTGAACTTGTCTCCATCCCTAGGCTGCTTGTATAAACATGACATGAACAATGGAGAATAGAATAGAGTTAGGAGAAATATATAAGTCTGATAATGGTGCAGCAAATTCACTCTACCGGGAGTATAAGGTACACACAACAACATACATACTCATCCTTCTCCATCTCAGATACACCTAGACACGTGGAAAGTAATGAGTGGGGTGTTGCACCTTTTCTTAAATTCCATATTGTAAACTTTCCAATTATGGAAATATTTTAAGTAACTAATTTAGCCATTAGCTTAGGCGCCTTCTTTTTATGGCAAGTTCTGTTAATTAAGTTAATTAGGTTGTTAGTATAAATAGGTTAAATTAGTTCCTTTTTCATTTACTCAATTTACAAAACCCTGATTATGTAATTGTTCATTCTCTCGATGAAATCATTCAATCTTTCGATTTATCATCCTTAGATGGTATCATTCACTTCGTAACGATCTCTTCCGTTGTCACTTATCTCTGATTCTCTGTGTTTTTCTGTGAATTTCGTTTCACATTCGATTCCTAAGCATCTTTTCCGATCAATTTTGCATCTGAAAATGAATAAAAATCCGAGTGAAGACTCGAGTTCTGTGTATTTTCTTGGTACACATGATTTATTGGTCAATCTTTCGTTGGCGATGTAATCACTGGTGATAATTACATATCGTGGTCCAAAGGCATTGAGATGGCTTTGACAATCAAAAATAAAATTAGGTTTATCGATGGATCATTACCGATTTTGGTTGAATCTGAGGCGATTAATCACATCTGCTGGATCCGTGCCAATAGTCTGGTATTGTCATGTTTATTGAATTCTATTTCAAAAGAAATTCGTTATAGTTTGCTGTATTTCACCACTTCTATTGAAGTGTGGCAGGAGTCTCGTACTCGTTATGATCGATCTGATGGATCGAGTGTGTTTCAATTGTAGAAAACAATTTCTACTATTTCTCAAGGTTCTCAGTCTGTGACTGCTTTCTACAATTTGTTTCGTGGTTTTTGGGATGAATTTGTCAGTCAAAGACCTGTTGTTGGTTGTACTTGTGGTAAGTGTGTGTGTGAGAACAACAAACACATGTTAGAATTACAACAATCTGATTGTGTGATGAGTTTGTTGGTAGGATTCAAGGATTCTTATGCAGCTATTTTAGAAGCTAGATTCTATTGATTTCTCCTATTCCATCTCTATCCAAGGTTTATTCAATGTTCCTCCAATTGAGGTATAATTCCTTCTCTTTCTTATGCTATGTATTTTTTACTCGAATTCCCTATAATAGGATATGGATATGGATATGTGAGTCTCAATCAGTTAGTTCTAAATCTGTGCAGATCAATACTTCTATATCTTTTCCTATTGATAGGAAAACTACTGCTAATCTTCAAGAAACTATTCATTTGAGCAGTCCAGCAATTATTTTGTAGAATGCTTTATATGTGCCTTCTTTCACATATAATCTGGTCTCTGTATCTAAACTCATACATAATTCCAATGTGTCTTTACACATCTCACCTCTTGGTTGTGTCTTGCAGGACACAATCATGAAGAGGACGATTTGTTTTGCTAGAGAAATCAATGACCTATTTGTCTTGCAAACTCAGCCTACTTCTATCTCTAGTTTCTGTAATTCTGTCACTTGTAATTGTAATTCTGTTGGTCTTTGGTATTCACGTTTAGAACATCTATCTAATCAGAAAATTTCATGTATTCCTCAGTTACCTTCATCTAATTGTGTAATAAAAACTCATTGTGATTCATGTCATTTAGCCAAGCAGAAAAGAATTTCATTTCCTATAAGCATGTCTGTTTCGCATCATTGTTTTGAACTCTATTGTGATGTATGGGGTCCCTTTGCTACAATATCTCATGATGGTTTTCAATATTTTCTGACTATTGTTGATGATTATAGTAGGTGTACATGGATTTACTTATTAGATTCTAAATCTCATGTTAAAACTTACCTGCACCAGTTTTGTACTCTTGTCTTAACTCAGTTCCATACTAAAATTAAAACAATTTCATCTTGAAAGATTTTTATAAGAGTTATGGCATAGTTCATCAAACAAGTTGTGTGAAAATACCTGAGCAAAATTGGCTTGTTGAGAGGAAACATCAGCATTTGTTACAAGTAGCTCAAGTTTTAAAGTTTCAATCTAACATTCCGATGAAGTATTGGACCAATTGTAAAGCTACTGCAGCTTTTTTGTGGTATCATTGGGGTACTATTGAAACGGCTGATTTAGTTTTCGAGCGACGCATTTAGACACATGAACTTCTATCTGCCCGAGAATATATCCTTACCTCATTGATATAGAAGGGAGAAGACGGAGTACCATGCTAACCAAATGGAAGCATGGGCGAGCAATCTACCGTGGTGGATGGAACTAACTTTGGTTCCCCAGTCCAACTGTGCATGAGACGTTCCCCAATCTAACTCTACCATTGGTTCTACCATTGCCAGCCTCCATGCCCTATACTTGTTCGACCCATGTGCAACTGTGCATGAGATGTTCTCCAATCAAACTCTACCATTGGTTCTACCATTTCAAGCGTCCATGCCCTATACACATTCCAGTAATGTGCAACTTAAAAAATCTTGCACCACCTTGAAAAATTAGCTCAAAAATAGCCAGATTATATCTTTGAATTAATGTGTTATCCAATTTTAGAAATACCTTGCAGAAGATAAATTTATCTTTTTGTGTTTTTAGGCATAAAAGCAAACATGTATACTTGAAAAGTATAGAAATATTCTTACACACAAAAGAATCAAGCTCACTCTCACTTTGGCTGTGAAACAAACTTTCATCTAAAAGTGATAATGAATATTATGGTGCATAAAATTTGTAGATATAGATATTTGGACTTTAATTCCTACCTCAATTCCTTATATTGCACCTTAACTACATCCTTATCTTATAATATGGCTATCTTTAAATTTTATTACTGTATTATTCATTTTGCCTCAAATATCATTTAGTATTATTACTATTTATTTCATCTTTCACATGAAGGTTTTAGGGGAAATAGAAACGGCACCAAAACTTGAAAGGACTTCCAAGACCCCACTCAAAGTAACACCCACCAAATGGTGTGTCCATATGGCGTACCTGGCTATAGAGGGAAGTTTAGAAGTCCGACAAAACTTTTCCTTAAGTTTTAAAAGAAATTTGCGGTCACACAAAATTCCTGTGGCGCTTTTCCATTTCATCCAGCCAGCTTGAATGTGATGGTTGACATCACTATCTATTTCTCCATTTTGCTGGAGTATAGAGCCTAAGTACCAAAACTGGGTGCTTCTTGGTATCTCTTGTCCATCCACTGTTAGAGTACTAGCATTAGAGATCCTTTGTTTACTAAATTTGTACTCAATGTACTCTGTTTTGGTCATGCTTAATCAGAAACCTCGAGATTACAAAGTTTGTCCCCATAGCTCTAATTTTTGCACTAATGCCTGTTCTTTTCTCATCAATTCTTTTCTCATCAATTAAGACAATATCATCTGCAAGAGAAAATTTTGACATTAGTCCTCTAACTTAACCTCGATTCGAAAATCGTCCTATAATTGGCATCGCATAGATTTGGTCCCCTAACTTGGCATAAAATTCAATTTCAGTCCCTCGGCACCAGAAATTACTAAAATGTGCCAGATTATAGCCTGTGAGTGGTCACATGACTCTATTTAGGAGATTTAGGACTTGGATTTCCACATGTGCAGTCTCATACGTGTGGTTTCGAGTGCAAAATCTCAGGCTATTTTTCTAGGAGTCTCTACAAGTGTGAGATTGCACATGTGCAAAATCCAAGCCTTAAATCCCCAAATTGGAGTTCACGTGTACACTCACGTGCTATACTCCTGCGAGTTTTAGTAATTTTCGATGTCAGAGGAATGAAATTGAATTTTATGCCAATTTAAGGGACCAAATTTATGCGGTGCCAAGTTAGAGGATGATTTTCGGATCAAGGCCAAGTTAGAAGACTAATGTTGAAATTTCCTCTCATCTGCAAACAACATGCACCAAAGCACTTGATGTTGGATACACGAGTAATTTCATCTATCACAATAGCAACCAAAAAAGAGCTCAAAGTTGATCCTTGATGTAAGCCAATTGTGATACCAAACGCATATGTTAAACCATCAGAAGTTCGAACGATGGTCACCACATTGTCAAACATATCTCTGATGATCTTGATATATTTAAAGGGTACCCCCTTCTTTATCAAAGTCCACCGTAGTACCTCTCTCAGTACCTTATCATAGGCTTTCTCTAAGTCACTAAAGACCATATGCAAATCTTTATTCTTCTCTCGGTAACGCTCCATAAGTTGTTGAAGCAAATGAGTGGCCTCTGTGCCCATTCTCCCTGACATAAATCCGAATTGGTTCTAAGATATGGGGACAATTCGTTTGAACCGGTGTTCAATGTATCTTTTTCATGACAATGATATGTAATTAGTTTCCTATTATAATTTAGTTGTAACCTTTTAGGTGTTACAAATATTTATGTATGGAATAACATACTTGAAATACGAAATCAATTTCTTGTCATCACTAAATGTATGGAAGTTATCTTACAAGATTCTTGTTAAAGCTGGTGTAATAATATACCAGCAACGGTAGTTTATTTGTTACCAGTTTATAGTCAATAATGACACGTGCAAAAGGGAGAAGGGTCGCGAGCTTCTAGAAGAAGAAGAATAAAAAAGGAAAATTTTGAATGCATTTAGTGGAGAAAATGTTAGTGACAAAAGTGTGCAGATGGATGAAGAACAAGATAAAGAGATTCAAGAAGAGGAAGAAGAGAGAAGTGAGTTACAGTTATCTTTTTGTACATTCAATTGCACTATATGAGAATATATATCTAATTAACTATTACTAATGGGTGTTTTTGATTTACATGAAGCTCCACCTTTTCAAACATGGCATAGAATAGATCCATTTGGCATTGATATTTTTAGTTCAGGATTAGCACGCAGACCGATGAACCCGTGTTATGTAACAAGGATGAGCTTGAAGCGCCCCAATTCGCTAGTGAGTGTAGTAAGTCAATCCTGTAAATGCTAAGTCCAGCATGATGCACTTATCTATCGTATTGTAAATTGTTGATAAATTGATTTATTTCTTGACCATCATGATATGCTACATATCCACCTTACCTCTGTCATATGTTTATTTTAGGTCTTGAACTTTAATTCAATAGTTCGACTTTACTGTTGTGTAATAATTTTATTTATAACTTGAATTGGAATTTACTATCATTGGGGTCCTATAGAAGCGGTTAATTTAGTTTCTTCTATACCATTCACTTTCTTTCGAGCATGTATTTAAACACATGAACGTCCATCTACTGGAAAATCCTTACCTCATTGATCCGGAAGGGAGAAGATGAGCGCAATCTTCCGTGGTGGGTGGAACTACCTTTGGTTCCCCAATCCAACTATGCATGAGACGATCCTCAATCCAACTCTACCATATTGGTTCTACCATTTCAAGCCTCCATGCCCTATACTTGTTCCACCAATGTGCAACTTCAAAAATCACGCAACACCTTGAAAAATTAGCACAAAAATAGCAAGATTATATATTTTTTATCAATATTTTTTGCAAATGGTTTTGGTGTTATCCAGTCTTAGCAATACCATGCAAATAAAAAATTTATCGTTTCTGTATTAAAGCGTAAAAGCAAACATGTACACTTCAAAAGTATAGACATTTTTAGACACAAAAGAATCAAGCTCACTCTCACTTTTGTGAGTGACACAAACTTTAATTTCATCTAAAAGAGATAATGATTTAAGGTGCATAAAATTGTGATATAAGATATTTGGACTTTAATTCTCAATTCCACATTTTCACCTTAACCACATTCTTATTCTTATTATATGGATATCTTTTAATTTTATTAATATTTTATTCATTTTGCCTCAAGTACCATTTAGTATTATTACTATTTATTTCATCTTTCACATGTAGGTTTTAGGGGAAATAGAATTAATGGTGCCATAATTTAAAAGGACTTCCAAGTCTGCGCATGCCTAGTTATAGAGGGAAGTTAAGAAAATCCGGAATTGACTAGAATGCATCAAGTCCTAACGTTAGAGAACTAAAATTAGATGATTTACACACTGCCGGACAAAAATTAAAAAGGATTCTCCCTTCACATTGGAGGACAAAATATTAAAATTCCTCAACTTTTTCGATAGATTTTACTTTTGAATTAAAAAGAAAAAATATAATTAATAGATCTAAGAAAAATTATTTGTCTGTAACTTCCTTTTACCCTTCATATTTTTGATAAACTAAGTCGCAACCTTAGTGTAAAGAGTCAACTAGGGAAAAGTTTGTTTTGATGTTATTATGAAAAAATAGTTAACGAAACTTGTATTCTTGTTTTCTTTTTCATAACAATGATATGTAATAAGTTTTCTGTTATAATTTAGTTTTAATCTTTTAGGTGTTACAAAATATGTATGAATGGATACAAATTTACTTGAAATACACGCACAATTTCTTGTCATCACTAAAAGTATGGAAGTATCAAAATATGCGATGAGATTGAAACATTCAAACCAAATCTTATTGAAAAATCAAAGTATCGAGCCAAATGTTACATGAATCGTGGAGCTTCTCTAGCTAAAAACCTCTTCTAAACTAAAGATCAAAAAGTGAAAAATGAAAAAGAAAGGCGCTCCTCTTTATATAGAGAGGAAAAGAGCCGGTACAAACTAACTTAACTTTCCTGATAAGGAAAGGGTTTAAGCAACGGTCACAAACCGTAATTTGAAAAATACTGAAAATAGAAAAATATAAATACATATAATTTAACATCCCCCTCAAGATGGGAATGGATCTCAATCAGGTCCAGCTTGGAAGTCATTTTGTTGAATGGTTGAACAGCTAAAGGCTTGGTAAACAAGTCTGCAACTTGGTGTTCATTAGAAATGTGTATGACTTTGAGCAATCCTTGATGAATTTTCTCTCTTACAAAATAGCAATCAATTTGAATGTGCTTGGTCCTTTCATAATGGACTGGATTGATAGCAATACAATAGGCGCTTTTGTTGTCTGTAAACAGGAGAGGAGTCCTTGTTTGTTGAATGTGAAGATCTTTAAGTAATTGAGATAACCAAATCACTTCACATGTTGTTGTAGCCATAGCCCTGTACTCTGCCTCTGTTGAAGATCTGCTGGCAGTGGGCTGTTTCTTGGCTCGCCAAGATATCAATGAGTTGCCAAAATATATGGCATAACCAGTGATACTTCGCCTAGTATCATTGCAAGAAGGCCCGTCACTGTCTGAAAAAGCTTTGAGATGAGATTATGTGTTGCTTGGATAGAAGATACCCTTGCCTGGACTGGATTTTATGTATCTTAACACCCTGTGAGCTGCTGCTAGATGAGTGACAGTAGGCTCAGACATGAACTGAGTGAGAGATTGTGTGATGTAACTTAAGTCAGGCCTGGAATAGTGAGGTAAAGTAGCCTGCCAACAAGTTTTCTGCATCTTGAGCTTTAAGTCTGGTAGATTAGTTCATTGGAGTGTAGCAAGGTTTACAGGCAAGATAACCAGCTTCAGTAAGTATGTCAAGAGCATATTTTCTCTGACATAAAGTAACTCCTTCAGCACTCCTTGCAACTTCAATTCCAAGAATATACTTTAGAACTCCTAAGTCCTTTGATAGTAAATCGATCATCAAGATGAGCTTTTAATCTGCTGATTTCAGTCATGTCATTCCCTGCAAGAATTATATCATCTACATATATACATAGAGCAGTTAGTGAAGTATCAGTTTTCTTAATAAAAAGGGAACAATCAGAGATAGATTGAGTATAGCCAAAGTCAATCAGGCAAGTGGTTAGCTTGTGTACCACTGCCTGGATGCCTGTTTTAATCCATACAAACTCTTCTTTAAGAGGCACACTCTCTTATTTGTGGGTTGACAATACCCAGGAGGAGGCTTCATATAGATATCTTCGTCAAGGTCTCCATGGAGAAAAGCATTATTCACATCAAGTTGATGTAAGAACCAGTTTTGAGAAGCAGCAACGGCAATGAGAACCTTAATTGTGGTAAGTTTGGCTACAGGGTAAAAGTTTCAAAACAATCGAGCCCTTCTTCTTGGGTGTAACCTTTTGCCACCAATCTTGCTTTGTACCTCTCTATTGTACCATCTGCTTTGAGTTTTACTTTGTAAACCCATTTGCAACCCACACAATTTTGTCCTTCAGGCAGATCAGTTAAGACCCAAGTGTTGGTCTTTTCTAATGCATCAATTTCATTCTGCATAGCTTGTTGCCATTCTTTAAACTTATTAGCTTGTGAGAAGGTTCTTGGTTCATTAATCTGATTAACAGATGCTGTAAAAACTTTATGACAAGTACTGAGCCTGTCATCAGTAACATAATTTTGTATAGGATATCTTATGACAGAACTATTAGCTTTGTGTAGCGATGTTGGTAAAGTATAATAATATGATTGTAAATATGATGGAGGTTGAGTTTTTCTAGTATATTTTCTGACCACCTGTTCAACAACAGGTGTTGCAACTTCATCAATGGAAACCTGAATAGGAGGAAGATCAGTTTGAGCCTGATCTATAGGATCAGTTTGAGCCTGAACTATAAGACCAGTTTGTGGAATAGCCAAGTCAATAGCAACAGAAGGTATATGAGTAGGGATGAAAGTGTTTGAGAAGTTCTCATGAGGAACAGAAGTATCTGTGCCAGCAGTGTCAATATAACCCATAGATTGAAAGATGTCTGGGGCTAGGATTTGAGAATTAACACCAGTAGACAATTCATCAGAATGAGGTTGAATAGAAAGAGGTGTAATATTAGGAGAATTAGCATGAACCTCTATGAAAGAATCTGTGCAAAACTTTCCGTTGCTATGAGGATTACCAGATGAAGTTGGAGACATAGAATCATGACCTTTGAAAGAAAAATGATCTTCATATAAACTAACATTTTTGGAGATAATAATCTTTGAAGTCTCCAAATTGAGCAACAAATATCCTTTAGATCCTTTAGGATACCTAACAAAAACACACTTCTGAGCTCTAGAGTCAAATTTATGTATGTGTGCAGTTAAGGTATGTTAAGAATGCAGATCAAATCACGCTTGAGTTTGATGTAAAACTCACACACAAATGCACACAAACAATCTAATAATCAACAAGTTACAGAATCGAAAACAAGGACACAAAGATTTTACTTGGTTCAACTGTGATCAACCGAATCACAACCAAGGGAGTTTTCTGTCGATTTTCATTCAACAAAATCAAGAGGTGTTTACAGAGAGTATCTAGCTGAAGTTACAAGTGTTACGATGCAAAAAACCTGAAGTGAAACGGACTTATATACGCTGAGAAAATCGCGCTCCAATACAGCTGCAAAACCAGCTCTCACTCGCCTAACGAACTAACGGCTATAACTAACTTTCAAACAGCTAACTACTAACGGTTTTAACCGCCTCTGCTTGCTGTCTTCTTAGCTCGATTCTCAACCGTTTTCCAGCTTGTTCAATTGTGTATCGATCCCCACAATTCTCCACTTTGATTCACCAGTTGAACATCTAATCTACACCACTCCACCAGCCTTCTTCAAAGCTAAGCATCCATCAAATGGATCAACTCCAAACAATAGCTAAACTTCTTGTTTGGAAAAATCTTAGTAATCATGTTTGAAGGGTTGTGATCAGTGTAAATCTTCTTCACTTTTACTGCCTCCTCTGTCAGGATCTCCCTCACAAAATGTAGCTTAATGTCTACATGTTTAGTGCGTTCATGATACATCTGGTTTTTAGTCAAGTGAATGGCACTTTGATTATCACAAAACAATGTGATTGCTTTCTCTTGAAACCTCAATTCTCTGTCAATGCCTTCAAGCCATAAGGCTTTGTTCACTGCTTTAGTTAAAGCAATATACTCTGCTTCAGTAGTTGACAAAGCCACCACCTTCTGCAAACTTGCCTTCCAACTAACTGCAGTGCCAAAAGATGTGAATACATAACCAGTTAAGGACTTCCTTGTATCCAAACACCCTGCATAATCAGAGTCACAAAGTCTTCAACCTTTGCACTTTGATTTCCAGCTCCACCATAAACCAAAACCTTGTTTATATTTCCATTTATGTACCTGAGAATCTATTTCAAAGCCTTCAAATGTTTCTTCCCTGGATTTGACATAAACCTGCTCACAATGCTCACTGAATATGCCAGATCAGGCCAGGTACAAACCATGGCATACATGAGTGATCCTACTGCATTTGCATAGGGAATTTTTTGCATGAATTCCTTTTCCTCTTCAGTCACAGGTGCTTGCTCACTGCTCAATTTCAGCTGTTGAGACAAAGGTGTGTTTACAGCTTTAGCATTTGTCATACCAAACTTCTCAAGAACCTTCTGTAGTTAAGTCTTTTGTGACAGATATAACACTCATTTTGACCTGTTTCTTTTAATCTCCATGCCAAGTATCTTGGTTGCTTGACCAAGATCTTTCATCTCAAATTCACTGCTCAAGTTCTACTTTATTCCATCTACTTCTTCTATACTATTACTTGCAATAAGTATATCATCAACATACGACAGCAGAATAAGAAAATCTTTTGTAGCTGTGAATTTGTAGTAGACACAGTTGTCATATTTGCTCCTCAAGAATCCAAATCGATTCATAAGCTCATCAAACCTCTTGTTCCATTGTCTTGGAGATTGTTTCAAACCATATAAAGATTTCTTCATCTTGCAAACCATATCTTCCTTTCCTTTCACCTCAAACCCCTCAGGTTGTTTCATCAAGATGGTTTCATCAAGCTCTCCATACAAAAATGCAGTTTTGACATCAAGTTGTTCAAGTTCTAAGTCATACTTAGCAACTAGAGATAATAACAGCCTGATAGATCTATGCTTCACCACAAGAGAGAATACATCATCGTAATCTATACCTTCCCTTTGTGTGAATCCTCTAGCTACCAACCTTGCTTTGTATCTCCCTTCTTTTACACCTGGTATTCCTGGTTTTCTCTTGAAAATCCACCTACTACTCACAACCTTTGCACCGGGGGGTTTTTGAGTTAGTTCCCAAGTGTTGTTTACTTTTAACGATTTCATTTCATCCTTCATTGCCTCCAACCATTTGTGTTTATCCTTTCTAGCTATGGCATCTTTATAATGTTGTGGTTCTTCATCCAAAACCTCACTTGCAGCAACTAAAGAATATGCAAGTAAGTCAGCATAACCATACCTGACTGGAGCTTTAGTTTGCCTCCTTGTTCTGTCCCTTGTGACCATGTACTGATCAGATTCAACTTGATTACTGGTTTTTTGTTGTGTTGGAGTATCCGGTTGCTTAGTGACATCCTCTTCCTCAGATAACCATTCATCAGTTTGAGTCTCATTCCTTGACAACTCCACCTCAATATGATTTCCTCCTGATTTCTTTGATTCTGTAGATATCTTTACATGTGCTCCATCTAAGTTGCTAGCTTTGTGAGCCATCTCATCTTCTTTAAACACAACATCTCTGCTCACAATACACCTCTTGTGGCCAGCTTCTAAACACCATAGTTTATAGCCCTTCACTCTTTCAGAATAACCTATAAACATACATTTTATAGCTCTTGGTTCAAGTTTACCTTGTCTGATGTGTGCATAAGACACACATCCAAATACTTTGAGAATACTCAGGTCTGGTGCATGACCTGACCACATTTTCTCTGGAGTTGTCATTCCTATAGCTGATGAAGGACACATGTTGATCAAATAAGTAGTAGTAACCACTGCTTCTGCCCAAAACACCTTAGGCAAGCTGCACTTAGCAGCAAACATCTAACTCGTTCAAGGATGGTTCTGTTGAACCTTTCAGCAAGACCATTCTGTTGTGGTGTGCCTGCTACAGTTCTGTGCCTTGCTATACCATGATCTTTATAGAATTCATTGAATTCTTTAGAGCAAAACTCCAAACCATTATCTGTTCTTAACATTTTCACTTTCCTGTATGTCTGGTTTTCAACCAAAGTTAACCAAGTTTTAAAAGTCTTGAACACCTCATCCTTTGTTCTCGGGTTATAAACCCATATCTTTCTACTGTAATCATATCCAGAATGTGAAGGAGTCCTTGAAGGACCCCACAGATCAGCATGAATGTACTCCAGGCTCCCTTTTGTTCAGTGTTGTGCTGTAGAGAAACTTGTCTTGTGTGCTTTGCCAAACACATAATTCTCACAGAACACCAGCTTCTCAAGTTTCTCTTTACCTAGCAAGCCTTGTTTACTCAATTCCAGTAGACCTTTTTCACTCACATGAGCCAATCTTTTGTGCCACATCTCTGTGTTTGTGAGTTTTGATGCTACTGCAGGAGATGGTACTCCTTGAACTACACTTCCAACCACTGTATACAAGCCATTTCCTCTCAAACCCTTCATGACTTCTTTCTGATCACTGAAAACCCTCAGAATACCATTCTTGCAATCAAACTTGAGGCTCTTTTTATCCAATTCACCAAGTGAGATCAAGTTCCTCTTAAGATCAGGTACATATCTGACTTCATTCAGAATTCTCTCACAACCATCATGTAACTTGAACCTTATGGATCCAATACCAGATACTTTGCATGGTTTATTGTTTCCCAGTAGCACAATACCTCCATCTATCTGCTCAAAATGTTCAAACCAGTGTTTCTTTGGTATCATGTGGTATGAACACCCTGAGTCCATAACCCACTCTGTCTCAGGGTCCTTTTGTGATACCATAAGCACATCAGCTGATTCATAGCTCTCTTGTGCTAATGCTACATCACCAGAAGGCTTCTGCTTCTCAGAGCCCTTCTTGTTTACCCTTTTTCTGGACAAAACCTCCTGATATGACCCTCTTTATGGCGATGATAAAACTTCTTATCCTTACTGCCATCATTTTGAGAATCTTATCCTTCTTTTTGTCACATTTGCCTCATTTCTTGTCATTTTTACCCTTAACAATCAACCCCTTGCCATTTACAGAAACTTTCTTCTCCTTTCTTTCATTTAACTCTTTAGAGTTCAAAGAAGATTGCACCTCATCTAGACTCAGAGATTATCTACCATAGATGAGTGTTTCTTTGCAATGACTATGTCATTTTGCTAAAGAACTCAATAATAACAGATCTTGATCTTCTTCATCTAAAGAAACTTCAATATTCTCTAAATCTAAGATCAAGTTATTGAATTCATCCATATGTTCCTCTATAGATCTATTTTCATGCATTTTGAATGAATACAGAGCTTGTTTAAGTAAAGTCAATTTACCAGAGACTTAGTCATGTATAGACTTTAAGTTTGAGTGATACCCCTACTGCAGATCGTTCCTTTGATACTTGTCGAAGCACTTTGTCACCCAGGCTCAAGATGATAGCACCATGTGCTTTCTCAAGCATCATCTTCTTTGCCTTCTCATCCATATCTTTGTCGATGGTTGATTCATCAAGTGCATCCAACAATCCTTGCTGCACCAACAGAGCTCTCATCTTCAGTCTCCACAAGCCAAAATCATTTTGTCCAGTGAACTTCTCAACATCCAACTTAGCAGATATCATGATCACTCGATCCACGTTCACCGCACCAATTTGTTATGAATGCAGATCAAATCATGCTTGAGTTTGATGTAAAACTCACACACAAATGCACACAAACAATCTAAGAATCAACAAGTAACAGAATTGAAAACAAGAACACAAAGATTTTACTTGGTTCAACTGTGATCAACCGAATCACAGCCTACATCCAAGGGAGTTTTCTGTCGATTTTTATTCAACGAAATTAAGAGGTGTTTACAGAGAGTATCTAGCTAAAGTTACAAGTGTTACGATGCAAAAAACCTGAAGTGAAACGGACTTATATACGCTGAGAAAAGCTGAAGTTACAAGTGTTACGATGCAAAAAACCTGAAGTGAAACGGACTTATATACGCTGAGAAAATCGCGCTCCAATACAGCTGCAAAACCAGCTCTCACTTGCCTAACAAACTAACGGTTATAACTAACTTTCAAACAGCTAACTACTAATGGTTTTAACCGCCTCTGCTTGCTATCTTCTTAGCTCGATTCTCAACTATTTTCCAGCTTGTTCAATTGTGTATCAATCCCCACAAGGTAGATGCAAAACTAAGACAACCAAACACCTTAAGAAATGAATAATCAGGAGGCTTGTCAAAAAGCTTTTCAAAAGGAGTTTTGCCTTGTAATGCAGCTGAAGGCAGTCTATTAATCAGAAAAGCTGCAGTAGATACACAGAATGACCAATATTTTATAGGAAGATTAGATTGAAACTTCAGAGATCTGGCCATATGTAGGAGGTGTTGATGTTTGCGCTCAACTAACCCATTCTGTTGGGGAGTTTCTACGCAACTTGTTTGATGAATTATGCCAGTAGTAGCATAAAAATCTCTCATAAGAAATTTTGTACCATTGTCTATCCTTATAGTTTTAACATTAACATCGAACTGAGTTTTAACTAATTTACAGAAATGAGAGAGGTGTTGCTGGACATCTGATTTAACTTTTAACATGTAAATCCATGTGCATCTAGTATAGTCATCAACAATGGTAAGAAAAAATCTAGAACCATCATGAGCAACAACAGAGAAAGGACCCCATACATCACAATGTATGAGTTCAAAAACATGAGACGTAACAGTAATACTATTGGTAAAAGAACGCTTCTTCTGCTTAGCATAATGACAAACTTCACATGGAACACTAGCTTTATTAGAAATCACATAAATTTGAGGAATACAACCAAGCTTCTGTAATGATGGATGACCAAGTCTAGCATGCCATTTATTAGATACATTTGCAGAATGACAAGTAAAGTTTGAAGAATTACAAGTAAAACCGGTAGAGATACAATTGTTCACAGAAATTCTAGGAGTAAAATCAAGAATGTAGAGATCATTGACTTGTCTAATAGAACCAATCATCTTCCTGGTGATCAGGTCCTATATAAGGCAACAAATAGGAGAATTAAACAAAGAGACATTAGAAAACTTAACAAGTTTAGAAACATATATGAGATTATAGTTAAAATTAGGAACAAAGACAGCATTTCTGAAAGTAAGACCATTGCTAAGAGTAATATCTCCAAACTTAGTAGCTATAGTGGTTTTAGAATTAGGCAAAGATATATTCACACTAAAAGTTTTAGAAGAGTTATCAAAACAACTAGATTCACAGATCATATGATCTGTGGCTCCAGTATCCAAAATCCATGGCCTAACAGCAGTAGAACGATGTATAGAAGATAAAGCAAAGTGAGAAGTAGAAGTACCAATCACAGTAGCTGCAAAATGAGATCCTGACTGAGCAGGCACTGAGGAGCTTTGAGCCTATTTAAAAGCTATGAATTGTTCAAACAAAGCTTTGTTAGTGTCAAATGAAGAATTATCAGCAGAAGCAGGAACAGCAGAAGCAGGAACAGAGGAATCAACAAGAGCACTTTTATCATCATTAGCAGTAGCTAAGTTTGCAAAATAGGTTCTCTTTCCTGTTGGACCATCCCAACAAGGGGATATCCAATAAGTTAGAACACCTATCAATAGTATGTCCACTGAAGCTACAGTGTGTGCACTTCAGTTTCTTCTTATCTTTATTACCACCTTTTCTCAAATTTTCCTTGAGTATTGCTTGAGTATTGCCTTGACTAACAGATGTGTTACCAGGAGGTTTATAAGAACTCTCTTGAGACTGCTTTGCACGAGTAAACATTGCAAGGTGATCAGAAAATAGTAGAAGAGTGCAAAGTGCGTAACAGCAAAGAATACACTTTAGATAAAGAAGGCAGAGGAGAATTCAGCAAGATCTGACTCCTGATAGCAGAGAATGAATCATTTAGCCCAACCAAGAATGATAAAACACAGCCAGATTGTTGTAAGGCCAAAGCATGTGTGTTGACATTACAAACACACTTTCCACAGGTACAACTCACTATAGGACGCTGACTCACATACTCATTCCATAGTATGCTAAATGCATTATAGAATCCAGTAACAGATAAAGAACCTTGTTGAATAGTAGCCAAGGATTTCTGAAGATGAAATACACGAGAGCCATCTGAGTGATCATATCTCGTTTTTAACTCATGCCAAACATCTATGGCATATGAGAAAAAGAGCAGACTATGACGAATGTCCTTAGAGACTGAATTAAGTAACCAAGATCGCACCAGATTATCAGTACGTTTCCAACAAGTACGCAAAGTTGGATCAGTTTCAGCAGGCATAGGCAAAGAACCATCAATAAAAACAATCTTATTCTTGATGTTCAACGCCATCTCCACACCTTTAGTCCAAGAGATGTAATTACCACCATTTAAAATATCACCTACTATTGAAGATCCTGTAAAATCTTGAGTACCAAGGAAATAGACTGAATTTGAATCCTCACACGGATTTTTGTGATAAACAGGAGCAGTAGGTGCAGTAGGAACATTAGGAGTGGTAGAATCATCATTTGAATCATTCAAATGGCTCATGATGAAATCAGAACGAATATCAGCAATCACACCGATCAAACAGTAAGATGAACGAAGATCGATCAGTTTCTCCAATCAAATAACAAATTGAGCAGAGAATTATCAAATTGCACCGATCAGATAACTAATCGAACAGAGAATAACGAAATTCACCGATCAATTAAGCAGAAAAACAGAGATTGAACAATTTCACCGATTAGTGAAACAAACACAAAATTATGATTAATCAACTGCATCAAACAAAATCACGCAGCAAAAAACAAACCAGAGGAGTTGATCAGCGATCAAACGAAGAGAATCACAGCGGAAGACGGATCGTAGTGTTGGTGAATGATACCATATCAAAATATGGGATGAGGTTGAAACATTCGAACCAAATCTTATAGAAAAATCAAAGTATCGAGCCAAATGTTACATGAATCGTGGAGACGTTCTCTAGGTGAAAACCTCTTCTAAACTAAAGATCAAAAAGTGAAAAATGAAAAAGAAAGGCGCTCCTCTTTATATAGAGAGGAAAAGAACCGGTACAAACTAACTTAACTTTCCTGATAAGGAAAGGGTTTAAGCAACGGTCACACACCATAATTTGAAAAGTACTAAAAATAGAAAGATATAAATGCATATAATTTAACAGGAAGTTATTTTAAAGATTCTTGATAAAGCTGGTAAATTAATACGCCAGCAACGGTAGTTATTTGATAACAGTTTCTTGTCCATAATGTACACGTGCAAAAGGGAGAAAGGTTGCGAGCCTCTAGAAGAAGAAGAATAAAATAGGAAATTTGAACGCATTTAGAAGAGAAAATGTTAGTGACAAAATTGTGCAGATGGATGAAGAACAAGATAAAGATATTCAAGAAGAAGAGAGAGGTGACTTACAGTTATCTTTTTGTATATTCAATTGCACTCTATAGGAATATATCTTTAATTAACTATTACTTATGGATATTTTTTATTTACATGAAGCTCGATCTTTTCAAACTCTGCATAAAATATATCCATCTGATACTAATTCTTTTAGTTTCGGGACTAGCACAATGACCGAAGAACCCGTATTATGTAACAAGAATGAGCTTGAAACGCCCGAATTCGTTGGTGAGTGTAGCAGGTCATTTGTGTAAATGCTCAATTAAGCATGATGCACTTATCTACTATATTATCTACTATATTGTAACTTGTTGATATATTATTTATTACATGACCATCATGATATGCTACACATCCACCTTACCTTTGGCAGATGTTATTTGTTTTAGGTCTTGAACTTTACGTCGATACTTCTACTTTTCATTTCTGTGTAATTAATTTTTTCGTATATAACTTGAATCGGAATTTTAATTTAAGCTATCATTTGATACTATTGAAGCGGCTAATTGGTTTCTTCTATATCATTCAGTTTGTTATGAGCGATGTATTTAGACACATGAACTTCAATCTACCGAGATACTTATCTCATTGATTCAGAAGGGAGAAGATGGAGTACCATGCTAACCAAATGGAAGGATGGGCATGCAATCTATCGCGGTGGGTGTGGAACTACCTTTGGTTCCCCAATCGAACTGTGATACGGATGTAATCCTATTGTATTTGGATAACTGTATTGTAGTTATTATTATTATTATTATTATTATTATTATTATTATAATTATAATTATTATTATTAATTATGTTATTTATTAGATAGGATTGTGTAGGAGCTATATGTTAGTGGGGGAAGTTGTGTAATTAGTGTTAGTGGGAAGTCGCGTAGTTTGCTTATAAATTAAGAAGTGCATGTATTGTAACAGATAAGAAGAAAAATAGTGTTTGTTTAGTTAAAATCTCTTCTTAATCCCTTCTTCTTAGGAGTTTCTTGTGTTCTTTCTTGAATAAGAACATACTTAGGATCTTGTATCCTACCATTGGTGCTCTCATCTTTTGTACTCATCAATGCCTCCCAAATCAGATGTTCTATCAATGGCAGAAATGCTCCGTCAAGTTCGAGCAGGGTTAATGGAGATGCAGGCCAACAATAACATGGTAACGGATCTTTATCTGAACAAGATTAAGAACCATTGGCTTATCGCTGACCCGACTTCAAACCACCATCTATCCCTCGATGTATCCACAAAATCCCAACAAGTCCTGCTCAAAAATCCATCATCACTGTCTACCCCAACTCCAGTTGCATCTGTCAAAACCACCCTCGCTACACAACTCCAAATTACCACAATCCGCAACCATAAGCGAAAACGTCAGCGACACAAGAGAAAGAAATTTGAACTCAAGAACACTAAAGGTGCACGGACTCTTCACCGTGGTAAAAATCTCCACCATCAATCACGCTCTCTATCTGCCAATGGTACTCAAATCCAGGTTCCCGACAAAAAACAACATGCACGCCCAGATGAGAGATGAGATGATTGGCAGAATTTTCAAAAGGCAACAGAATGGTTTGCCTTCTATGATTGAGATTAACACAGCAAATTTCATTTTGAGAGTCAAAACTATTACCTTTCCGAAAGACGGAGGTAAGGAAACGTTTGTTTCTCGTCACAAAATTCAAAATTATCATGTGAAAATTGCTTCTGTAAAATGGAGTCTTCATGAAAAAATTATCTTTAACAGTTATTTCTCTTTTGTGCAAGATCTATTCTATGGTCATTTTCAATGTTTTCCAGAAAATATGTAGCAACCGTTTCACAAAAAAAAAAAAAGCGAGTTCAGGTCCGAAGAATATGGAGAAGATGGGAAGTGAATGGTGCATCATGGGAAGAAGAGACGTGGATAATCTTAGTTGTTGGGGCTGCTCAAGTTGCTGTATTTCAACATACTAACAAGCTTCAAGTCATTTGGGCCAAATTCCACCATTTTAGTGGGGCCATTAAAGCCGAAGCTGCAAAAGTGATCTAGCTCTACTTCTATGGGCCTTGAGGACAAGACCCCTTTTAAGGGGATGGGAATTGATACGGACCTAAGCCCAAATATATATTATTATCTGATTTGTAGTTATTTAATATTTGTAGTTATTTAATATTTGGTCCGCTTTTAAGAACATTGATGAGACGTTCCCCAATCCAACTCTCCCATTTCCAGCCTCCATGCCCTATACTCGTTCCACCAATGCGCAACATCAAAAATCTTGCACCACCCTGAAAAATTAGCATAAAACTAGCAAGATAATATATTTTTATCATTTTGTTTCGTCAATCTTTTTAGCTGTTATCCAATTTTAGCAATACCATGCAGAAGACAAATTTATCTTTTTGTGTTTTTAGGCATTAAAGAAAACATGTATACTTCAAAGTATAGAAATATTCTTACACACAAAAGAATCAAGCTCACTCTCACTTTGGCGAGTGAAACAACCTTTCATATAAAAAAGATATAGATTTATCATGCATAAAATTGTGATATTTAGATATTTGAATTTTAATTCCTACCTCAATTCCTCGATTTCACCTTAAGTACATCCTTATACTTTATTATCTGGATATCTTTTAGTTTTCTTACTATTTTTTTCAATCTGCCTGAAGTATCAATAGGAATTCGAGAGTTTCACGTGTCACAACGGTTAGAACCAAATGCATGTTAATGGAATAATGCAATTATTGTACTTTGACTTGCAAGTAAATTAAACTAAAATTTTAACCAGATTTGTGGATCCAGGTTGAACAGTTGGTTTCTATATCCAAAATTTGGGTTTTAATTATTAGTCCTTCTGTACGTAATATTTTGTGGTGTTATTTCATTTTGGTTGAACCTTATAACACCAATTGATAATATGATTATAGAAATGAACGGCCGAATGGTGTTGCTTTTTTTGTTTGTTTATTCCATGTTGGATTTATGTTTATTTTGCAAATTATGATCTTGATTTTTTTGGTTTCTTGGACTATTTCTTTTCAACAAAAGGCTTAATCATGTTAGGAGAATAGTTTTGGTTGATTTATATTCTGATAAATAACTTCAGGTTAATAAACCTCATGTGGATCTCATTTCAGTTTAACGACAACTTTCTCTTATTCTTTTCATCAATTTTAAACTCAAGAACTCTCTGTATTGAAGGTGGGATGATTAAAAAACCTTAGTTATTTACTGTTTTCTTTTGTATATCATTTTATTTAATGAAACATATTGTCTCACTAATTTAAGATATATTTCTCACCATCAAATTCTCTATTTAATATGGTGTTTATTGCCACATACTCGGCCAATTTTTATTTTGGACATAAATCAAAGTATTCACTTTTGATTTTATTTAGATAAGTACAATTTTGTTTTTTATTCCTAGCATAGCTAGTGAACAACGCTTTACAATTAAAATACTTTAATACCAATAATAAATTTACACACGGTCCTCGCATGTGAAGAATTGCTCGTAACAATCAAACAAAATTCAAAGTGGCAAGTGGGTGAGTCGGAGTGTGACCGGGGTCAAAATCACCATATTTAGTCCCACTTGAAAATTTTCAACGATATTTTGAAATCCCCACCACCAAAGTACCAAAATTGAAAAATTGTCAAATTAGGGCACTAAAAACGTGAGGTGTCAAGTTAATGTATGAAAAAGAAATGGTGCCAAGTTAGGGTATGAAAAATGTGATTTTCCCTTTAACATGTTGTTGACTCAAAGGAAAAGGCATGTTTTTGTCCGTGATCTTATCAGTATATACGGGGCATGGGTTGGGGCTGAGGGGCAACCGCCCCTACCACTCCCCCAACCACCACCCCCTGGTTCCGCCTCTGAAAGTGCACATCCAACTGTTGAATCCAACAAGACGTCGGTTCGCGGTGGGGGAAAAGGATCTCTCAAGCAGTGTTTGTTAAAGTTAGTCTAGTCTACACATATTCTCCACACCTTCGACATGTTTGTTAAAAGCAGTATTTGGCTTAACCACTCTGAATATTGTACTTAAAAAATGTTGGCATGCAGTTATCTTTTCATTCACCTCTAGTTCTGCTACCGTGTTCTATTTGGTGCCAAAAAATATTTTTCTTTTCTTTTTTTTTTTACGTACTAGCCTTGCTTTCAGGTTTGCATTTAGGCGATGTGCTCCTATTCGTGGGTCTATTTCAATCAGTCCAGGGGAAAACATCATTGTTTTTTCGTAGGTATTCTATTAGTTTTGTCTCCAGAGCATGCTCCAACTCCCCGCCAATTCCTGTGCCTTTAATTCGTCTATTCCCAAAGAGTTGAATGTATTATCCCACTATCGGTTCTACATTCTTTTCTTTCAATTGTTTTTTCAAACTTTGGGTTGTTATATTCTCTTTCTCTTCCTCATCTTTCCCCTCCATTGAGTGAGCCTCATCGGGTTGTTCTACTATTGCCACAATCGCATAAACATATTTAGGTTTCTCTTCCTCATCTTTCCCCTCCAATGAGTATTTCTGCAGTGACTTCATAATCTCTTAATTTCATTCTCCGCAGTGTTTCCATGAAGATGATCATGTTAATTGAACTCCCGTTGTCAATTAAAACCTTTCTCACCAAATGATTGGCCATATCCACTGGAACTATCATAGGGAAGTTTACGTATTTTGCTTCCTTAGTCCGAGGTGATAGATCCTCCCAATCAAAGTCATCAAAAGTATGAAAAATTGATTGAAGAAGAGGAAAAAACAAAAAAAATGACCTCCTCTTGTGCAAACCCCCCACCTCAACCGGCCATACAAGCAGACCCACCACCACCCCAACCCCCTCCACTTATCGACAAAAATAGCCAACAACAACACCTCCATGCACACCCACTACCCGACAACCACACGAACTCAACATACAAACAAAAACTTGTCCAATCAACCCCACACACATATTTCAACACGTGGTTAGAAAGTTTTGACGCAACCCCAAATCAAACTACCACAACCACCGACACACAAACACCCAACACCGATCCTAATTACCCATTCTCAGCCACCGAACTCGCAACCCTCCGACAACCATGGCGCCAATCCCTTATCATTCACACAACCGATTTTTTGCGCCCGATTAAAGACATAGCAGCCCACTTAAAATGACTTTGGCGTGTCACGTGGCAACTCAAAGTTACGGATCTTGGCTCGGGACACTACATCGCTCGCTTTCCAACTCCCGACGACTACTTCGTGGCATTAGCGGGCGGACCGTGGTTCTTGTTCAACTCCTACCTAGCCATCTCGCAATGGAAACCGAATTATAGCCCATCAATGGCGGCACCACCGGAACTTTGCGTTTGGGTACAACTTCCGGATCTCCCAATTGAGTACTACGACTATGCTGCACTAGGAAAAATCGGATCCCTACTCGGCCGCCCGATCAAAATAGACCTCCACACCACGAGATTGGACAGAGCAAGGTACGCAAGAATTTGTCTAAATATTGACACATCCAAAGCTCTCCCTAAATCTCTACAGATTGGCACGCACACTCAAAAAGTGGTGTATGAAATCAAAAACGCTTTTTGCTTCACTTGTGGTTGCATCGGGCATTTCAAAAACAAGTGCAAACCCATTTACGAACACTCCCCACCGCCGAAAAATCACAACACCACCGCCATACCCTCACAATCGCCACCTCAAGCGGTCGAAAATGACTAGAAAATTATCACTCGCCGGCCAAACCGCCGACAGCCGACGCCGGAAAATAATGTGGCTGCGCACCAGAAAAATCAAAAAAATACCAACCCCACCCCAACCCCGCACAAATAAAACCTCCCAACACAAGCCCACAAACCCAGTAATCTATAATAAAAAGCCCACCACTAACGCCCAACCCACCAAGCCCAATGATTTAAATACACAGCCCATCCCCAATACCCAATCGCCCTTGACCCAACCCAAAAACACAAAGCCCGCAACACACCTTAGCAGGGTGCACCATGCCACACACAATCAACCTCCCCCCAACCCAATCGCAGATCTAGTGCACCATGCACCAGCCGCACCCGATCCCTACCCGCCTGCCACACTCACGGGTGCAATCAGCACCACTGCACACCCACGCCCACCCCACCACGTCCAGCCACCCCCACCGCCCGAACCCACCGACCAACTGCCGCACGACTCGAACCCCCCAAACATCGCCAAGTCCCAACCCGTGGGACACCTTCCTACTCCCGCACCAGTACCGCCACCGCCAATGGTGGTCTCACCTCCAACCCTACAAACTCTAGCCTCCAATTCTCTCTCCATGCCGATTCGCCACGGGATAGCCTAATCCCTCCCAAACAGTCGCCACCAGACCTCACAAATCCCTTATTCACCTTCGCAGAAAATCCCGTACCCCCTCCACCCACTCACAGCTTAACCCCGTCTTTTCAGCCTACCCACTCCAACAGAAAGAGAACAAGGCATACCAATACTCCCCCCCTACCAGGACGACCTAATCATCTCACCCCGAAAATTGATACCACTCCTTTTCCAACACCTAAGGTCTATGCACAGAATGGTCATTACTCTCTCACAAAGCCCAACCCCGACACCCGCCTCACTCGACATACAATACCGCATCAGACTAGCACCGCACGAAAACGACACGTGGCACCACCCACACTTACTACAGCACCAAAGAGACCGCGAGACAAACGCTTAGAGTCACTCCTATGGAGTACCGTCCCCTATCTCGACACATCAGTCTCCAATGATACGCATTTTAACTTGGAATAGCAGGGGTGCATCTCGACGAGATTTTCTGCCAGAGATTCGCGAATTAATTCATAGTCACCGACCAGTCATTGTGGCAATCCTTAAAACACGACTCAACTGTGAACGGTCCATCTCCATTGTTCGACAATTACCTTTCTCAGGATACTCTATTGTGTCATCAATCGGTTTTGCAGGTGGAATTTGGCTACTTTGGCATGCAGAACAAATTACACTTAATCTCATTGAAGAATCTACCAGGACATTACACATGGAAGCAATCACGATTCCTCCGACGGAACCTTTTACCTTATCTGCAGTGTATAATCCACCACAGCAACAGTTGCAAATGCAGGTATGGTCTGAGTTAACGCATTTGGCTAGGTCCATCACGTCAGGTTGGCTTGTTTTGGGTGATTTTAATAATATTCTTGTTTCTGATGAGAAATTAGGAGGGTTACCTAAATCCCAGGCTACCATGAATAGATTCGATGATTGTATGCATAGTTGTGGGTTACATGATCTAGGTTACATAGGAAACTCATTCACCTGGAACAACCGTCGTCTACGTGAGCACTTTATAAGTGAAAGGCTTGATCGTTTCTTTGCGAACACCTATTTGTTCAATATGTACCCACATGCCCAAGTCACACACCTAGTTGCACATTCCTCGGATCACTCACCCATTCTGCTATCCACCAACCCTCAATATCGCCCACCCCGTAGACAATTTCGCTACGAAGTTGCTTGGGATTTACATCCCACATTCCCCCAGCTTGTGGCAGAAACATGGCAATCCTTCCGAGTACACAACTCTAACCCCATGTTCTCCTCTCAATGTGATCATTTCTTCTCTGTTGCTAGACGCTGGAAATCGAATTGCTTTGGCAACCTCGATAACCAAATCTTGTAGGCCCAGCACTTCTTAGCTGATGCCCAATCTATCCTTCATCCCCAGGCATCTCGAGCTTCATTCCAACGGGAGCAATCCCTTTGAATCTACCTAAACCGCCTTCTTGACATAAAACAAACCTACTGGGCACAAAGGGCAAAAAATCAGTGGATAAAAGATGGCGACAATAATACTAAATTCTATCATGCATATGCTAGTAAACGTCGTCGCAACAGCTCAATCCAAGGAATTCAAAACTTGAGCATGGAATGGATCACTGACCCCCCGCAAATCCTTCAAACTTTCGCACACCATTTTCAATCTCCTCCACCCCCAACCTCGTCTACTAGTTTCCCTTTCAACTCTTTCCCTCTTCCATCTATCCCCTCTACTGCCCATGAAACCCTCTGCGGGATCCCATCCCCCAATGAAATCTGGAAAGCGGTCCAAGGAATTGGACCTATGAAAGCCCCAGGTCCCGATGGCCTAAACGCCCACTTCTACCAAAAATATTGGTGCCACCTTGCTCCATCTGTTCAAAGCCTCGTTGAGGACTTCTTTACCCACACATCCCTTCAACCCAAAATCAATGATACCACCATCATCCTTATCCCAAAACGCACCAATCCTACCCAGGTCACACACTACCGTCCTATCAGTCTATGTAATGTAAGCTACAAGATTATAGCCAAACTTTTGGTAAACCGCATCCGACCGTTCCTAAATGATCTCATTTCCCCTTACCAAAATGCATTTGTTCCGGGTCGCCAAATTACCGATAACATTCTGATGGCGCATGAACTGTTACACTCTCTGCAATCTAAACGGAAAGCTCGTACGGGACATATGGCAATCAAACTGGATATTGAAAAAGCCTATGACAACCTGAGCTGGGACTTCCTTCGCAAAACGCTGGAAGCCTTCCAATTTCCGCCACATTTTGTTCAATTACTGATGACTTGTGTGACGTCTGTCTCCTTTAAAGTGGCTGTAAACGGCCACCAGTCGAACCCATTGCACCCGTCGAGGGGTTTACGACAAGGGGATCCCCTGTCACCATATCTCTTCATTATGTGCATGGACATGTTCATTCACCTAACAACCCTGTCACCCAAAATAAACAGTTCACTGTATTACGGGCTAGCAAGAACGGGCCGCAAATCCTTATCCTTAGCTTTGCCAATGACTGTTTCCTATTCTGTGACACCTCACCTCAAACTGTTCAAACCCTTACACACAACTTACAAACTTTTGCCAATGCAACAGGTCAAACCATCAATTGGGCAAAATCCAAAGTCCTGTTTGCACCCAGTGTTACCCCCACGCGCCAAAATGAGTTGACACAACAACTTAATTTGGCAACCATGGCACCTGATGATAAATATTTAGGCCTTTCGGTCTGGGCAGGTCGCTCAAAAATTCATACCTTGATCCACTGATCACGCGAGCCTCCACACAAATAGACACATGGTGCAATCGCCTATTGTCCTTCCCAGAACGTAAAACCCTTGCCAAATCCACGCTTACGTCCATCCCGTCTCATGCCATGTCAGTTTTCAAGCTCCCGTGCACAACTCTATCCAAACTTGAAGCGCGTACCCAAAGATTCATCTGGAATGCAAAAACTGACACTCGATCCCCAGCAAAAGTCAACTGGGCCACTGTTTGCTTGCCCCCTAAATTAGGAGGGCTTGGCATCCGTAGTCTTCCTGACATGAATGATGCCTTCCTGCTTAAATTGGTTGGCGCCTCCTCACCCAGCCTGATTCTCTGTGGGCTCAAGTAATGAAAGCTAAATACTACCCCGATTCACACATCATCTTGGGAAAGGCCCGAACGCACCACAGCTGGGGTTGGAAATCGATAGTGTCCGTCCTACACCACTTACCCTCATCCTTGAGATGGCACATATCTCGTGGCTAATTACTCAACTTCTGGTTCACAAAGTGGCTCAGAAATTTCACAATCTCCAATTTCGTACCTAATATCCCGAGTCACCTGGTTAACCTCACAGTGGACCAACTCATTAATAAACACGTTGTTGGGATCTTACACCTGTAATCAATGCTATTCCCTCTCATGTACTCCTCACTATTATTGGCACCCCACTACCGCTGTCTGACCAACCAGATCAATTCGCATGGGCGTGGTCCCCGCATGGTAGATTCTCCATAACCAGTGCATATTACATGCTCACTAGCCGTAAAAATAACATCGCCACCCCGCACTTACCATGGGCTACCATAGACTCAATTAAGGTCAATCCTAGGGTGAGATCCTTTTTCTGGCTTCTGTGTCATGGAAGACTGCCTACCCAGCAGCGGCTTTTTATACAACACTGGGTCCAAGACCCTCTTTGCCCAATCTGCCACACCCAACCAGAATCTGCTGAACACCTGTTCTTCAACTGTCGACGTATCAGTGACATTGTCCACCGAATCATTTCTTCCTTTCCGCCACTCAATAGTAAGCATCCTCTCATCCACTTTGCTGCACTCTCACCAGTAATGAGACATAAATGGATTATCCTGTCCTGGGCCCTCTGGCGTGTGCGAAATGACTTTGTGTTCAATAACGGACATCTCAACCTTTCAACTGTCCAAGCTTTCTATAATTATCAACTTCTTAACGACCCCCCACCATCTCCTACTCAGGACCCACAATCCCAACTCATACCCACATCGTTCCCCCTTCAGTGGACCCCCCCCACCCCTAGGTTACATGCAACTTAATGTTGATGGCTCCTCACTAGGTAATCCGGGACCAGCAGGTATAGGGGGTATTATCAGGGACCATACAGGGAAATTCATAGTAGCATTTTCTGCCTCTATAGGTAACTCCACTAATAATGTAGCTGAATTTTGGGCCTTACTTGATGGACTTGTCATTGCTCACAATCTTAAGATCACACACCTCACTGTTGCCTTGGATTCTTTGTTTATGCTCGATTATTTAACCAGGACTCAGGACCACCCGGCTCACCTAGCGGGTCTTCTTCGGGATATTCAGATGAGATTATCTAGCTTTACCTCAGTCAGAGGCCAGTTTTGCTACCGTGAGATCAACCAGATTGCTGACCATTTGGCTAAACTTGGATCGTCCCACTGTTCTGCAAACCATGATGCATCATCTACCACCTACACCAAATGGGATACTTGTCCTACTTGGATGGAGCCCCTACTCTTGTTTGATTTATCTTCTGTTGTTTTTCGTTTATCAGGGTCATCTACCCCTTATACTAAGACTGTTATTTTACGTTAAATAAAACTATATGGTTCTGTTCAAAAAAAAAAAAAAGTAACCCTTGAATATAGATTTTTCTGTTGTGAAGACAAAAATTTAAGCACGGCATCTTAATTTTTTTCAGAGAATGTCCCACAATATTGTTTGTGGAATTAGCTCCAGTTGGACCTCTAGAAATAATAGTTACCTCCCGCTGGTGGGATATATTTAGTTCCACTAATGCTTGTGATGGTATGGCCTCACGTTTCTCCTTACTTCTTAGAGATCTGGTCCTTTTTTGCTCGTAAGGTGGCACATCTTCCGAGTTGCCCCAATTTTTTAAGACATAATTCATGAAATGCCTGTTGGACCAGACGTGATTTCATGTTCTCAAAATCAGATATGGACATGGGTTAAGGCCAAAAATCATAGATTCTCTTATTCATTTATAGATTGGTTCTCATTGCCAGTGGAATGCATAAACTGATTTTTGGATGGTAATTTGCTTATACTGTGTTGTTTGAGGTGTGAGGGCAGAGTACCCCTTGTACTCTTTTTTTCTTAGTAAAATTCTTTGTCCTATCAAAAAAAATAAAAATTCATCAACACTCTACCGTCTTTGATATATATAATGGACATTTTGCTTGTGGAATTTGCAGTATATACTTGAATTCTTAGTCTCCTCTATTTTCCTAAACTTTCTGGGTGATTTGATCAAACCCTGATCCTTTGTCACCACATAGATTTCTCCCACACTTTTCTTCAATGGAGTGAAATTTTCATAACGTCTTGGTGGCGTTTTTTCCCCTATCTCTTCTTTCCTCCATCTTTTTTTTTCAGTTTTTCGTTCGCGTTTCATTGCTTTCTCCTCTAATCGTTTCACTAGCATTAGAGTTTAGCCCTAAGGTCTTGCGAGTTTCTTTCAAAACCAAACCAATTTATGTTCTTGCTAAGGATATTATCTTCGCAATAGTCATGGGTTGTTTCGTACATGGTATGTCATCAAATGCTCTATTCTCAAACATTGAAATAGTACTGCCATCACTAAATCAACGGTTGGAGCCTACATCCTCATTTTTTCCACGCTCAGGCAGTCAATGTAGTAACCTACAGTTTCTCCTACTCCTTGATTTATTGTATATAGATGATTAGGCTGCAGTTTTCTCTGACGCTATGTCGCGAATTATCCAAATAACATTTCCCTAAGTTTCTCATGGTAGTTGCTGGTACGGGCTGAAATATTACAAAACCAGTTCTTGGGTTGTTCCTGCAAAGCTCACGGATACTAGGTAGCTTTTTTCTTATTTTCTTTTCACACCAGCTAACCTTAACTTCTTGTCAAGATGGTCAAAATGCATCTTAATCAGAGCTCTTGAATCCAGAGTCAGACGCTTGATTGCATCACAAAATCATGTCAGATCCTCAACCGATTCAAACGATGGTGCTGCCTTTGACTCTGACTGACAGTCTCGTGGTTCCTTGGGGTCCTGGTTTTGCAATCCACGTTGGTGCTATGATCTTCTCAGTCTTTTCGCGTTATTGTGCCTCTCTACACATGGTGACCTTATCGATACGAGTTTACCTCTTGATCAGGGTTCTGACTTGGCTGGGGTTGATGGTGAAAACCCCCGCTTGTTAAGCCTAGTTAATCTTGATTGTGCTGGTAATCTTGAATTTCCCCTTGCCTCTGATCGGTTCAATCTTGGTACCTATTTGTTAGTTCGGGGCACGTTCATATTGGTTGGTGTTGTTATTGTTTGATTGATTTGTTGCACCAGCATTGGTAACAATATCTGCTGGAATGCATTCATTATCTGGGCCATATGCACTCGAGGAAATGGGTGTACAGGTGTTGCATGCGACAGTGGTATTGATCAATCTATGGTAGTGCAGTTGGCGTAGTTGAGGATGGTTCTTATGTTTCATCTTAAGGAGCATCATCCTCTCGATGCGATCTCGTTCTCTGAGTTGGTCCCTTCTTGTTCTTTCCACGTGTCGTGCTTTCCTCAAGTGCATTATTGGTTCCCCATACAATGCTAGTGATGTGGAGTATTTTTGTCTGATGATGTGTCCTTTGAGAAAGCTATCCATTTCAGACTCGATCAGGGAGAGTCCCTACTAGACCTTGATTCAGCTTTTAAGTTCGAGACCTGCTCTAAAGTACCCCATGTAAACTAAGTCGAAGTCGAGCCCCTCCTGAAGAAGGCGATTCGATGCTTAGGTTAAAAGTGCTCGAAACGCTCCATCATATTAAGAGAATAGGTAGTAAAACCTTAATGTATAAGTTCGACGGAGCTTGATCTTCAAGTAATTTAACACAAGTCAAAAGTGCCCGAGACTTCGATTGGTCAAAATTCCCCACTTGAGAACAGATAGAATTTTGATATTCGGTCTGTTGCAACTCAAAAATAAGTGTTTAATCTAAAACTATGTACCTAATAATGGCGGTTATGCTTGTATTTATAGATAATTATTTTTTAATTATTGGAGTTCGTTAGGATTTTCCTTGATAGATCAGAATTACTATTCAGATATCCCGAAATTAGTTGTATTGAAATTGTCTCATCACATAGGTCGAAATTGCTTTGCTTAATTTTGACCTATGACCTATCCCTATTTTAGACCTGTTTTGCATTCAAAGTAAGTGCATTGTTGGTATATTGGATCCACGTGGAGTTATGCATATTCCACACATGACAATGTGCCACATCAAATTAGAATGGGGCAGGCTATTGACTAGTGTTTTCAAAATGCCATGCAGCTTTGCTACCTTGCTTGCGTTGCGTGCCAAGAACTCCAAGCCATTGATTATCGTCATCCTTCGCATCAAATTAAGTACATAGTGAAATCTTTTTCTATGAGATTTAAATGCATGTATGATAAAAACTCGTGTGCTCCTGATTTTAAAAAATGGATAGAGGACTAAAACACGAAGGTTAAATGTTGTTAAATTTGCTCCTTTGAAGTTGCAGCCATGGCTAAATGTTGGGTTCATGAATTATTCTTCTGCTAACTTAACTTCCCTCATACTTTTGATTCTACAAGTGGGACCAAGATTAGAGTAATATGTGAAGGGAACTTAAGCTATTACCGAATCAAATCACTTTCTTATAGCATTTTCTTTTAAATCAACTCAGTTTTTTGATTTCTCTGTTCAGTTCCAAGCTTCTGGTGTCCGCAATAGCTTGATTTTAGAACTTGGACCTTTCTTAGTATTTCACTTTATCTACATACTATTACTTGATGGAGTCTCTACGAAATAATGTTGCCCGTTCATTCATAGATGATTGTCTTGTGGAATGAAATTCATTTCTGCCCATTACAGGCTCTCCGTGCTTAGCATTTGCCAAACAAACTTAACGCTCGATAAATAGAGTCCAATCAACAAAGAAAGGTAAAGTGTGCATGCTTAGTCAGTTATCATCACTTTGTCCTGGGCTATCAACTTCAAGCATACTAACATGTTTTATTTTCTTCCAGTTGATGTGGAGAGGGACGCAGAAATATTTCACGTGGCAGTTAAAAAGCTTCAGCTCTATTCCATTGGTTTTCGAAGCGAGGATCGACCTCCAGAACAGAAATGCTACAAAAGGAAACATGCAGATATATAAACGACGAGAACCTTCCAGGGCACAATTTCTTTATGTTGCTTTATTAGCTTCTACCTTTTTATTAGATACCAACAGCAACTTTGGCTGTAATGACCTTTCTTTCAGGAGATTGCTACGATGGAAGAGCTAAAAGCTAAGACTGAACTTATCCGTACGTGAAGTGGAGGGGAAAACACGTTCATATCTTAGCTACCCATAAGGGTAGCATCACTCCCTTTCGCTTGTCTGTGGACTCCATACATGTGAGCAATTGACTTCTACCATGAGTAGCTAAGATCTAAGATATTCCTGGAAAACACCACACTGAGTTGGAAACAGTGTAATCCAATGACGATTGCTACAGAATTTTTGTTGGGCTGTTGAGTAGCTTTTGTAGGAAATAGAACTCTCCTCTCAGAAATCAAAAGAAAGTACCTCCTGCCAGCTGTAATTTGACACATAATTGCAGCAGAAATGGTCTTTGATTAATGCATAGATGTAGTGGCTTAATACTAAACTGAAAATTATTACTTTATATTTCAGTTTCAGTTAAACAAACTTTCGTAAGAAACGTCATAAATGATACACTCCAACTTCAGAAGGCATACACCTGGGAGAATTAAATAGGAGCAAGAAATTTCACAATGTTACAAATCAAGAAGAAATTTTGAGTAAAGTCCATATAGTCTGCTTTCTACCAACTATACTAAAATTACATGGTCGAACTAACTTCATCTTGTCTCAGAAGAGTAACACAGAAACAACCTTTTTTATTTTTTTGCCTACTTCTTCGCATAAGTAATCAACATGGGGTTGTCTTCAGTTATCTTAAATCCTTGAAGCCCTTGCATTGCAACAGTTGACTGCATCTCGTTTTCATATTCTACAAACGCGATTCCTGGTTTTGCTTCTATCATCCTAACTTCCTTAAATCCAGGACACTGACTGAAAAGCATTTGCAGCATCATTGAAGTTGTCTGATGAGGGAGGTTCTGAATGAACAAGATGTTATTTGGAGGGGCAGGAGCCTCTGGGGCAGCTCTACCACCCATATATGGTATCTGAGACAGCTGCAACATATGAACAGAAAAATGATTTAACGATGCTTAGCAGCACAAATAAAACATAAGAAAGAGAAATAACCAACTGCAGGAATGAAAGGGAAAAACTCGTGTATTCAGGAAAGAGTGATAGAGAAGGCCATAGATGCAAGGACTGCTAAAAATATTGCAACATTGAACTTTTGAACAAAGATCAAGCTAGTTCATTCTACTCTCAGACTGCATCTCGAAGGAGAGGCTCTCCTCGCTACATGCTTCATCGTTCAATGAGCAAGCTACTAAGTTTATCAGTGCACACCTAGAATGAGAAACAAGTCCTAACAATGAACTAAGTGTAAGGATTTGCCGAGTAACAACCCCATAGGCTGATCACTAAAGAGATACAGAAGGGACAAAAAAGGCTAATTTACTTCAGTTGTTGCTCAAAGTATTTAACAGTTTCATTTAAATTTATAAACGTGGCCCAGCAAGAGTTGAATAATCTCCTGGGACATATGGCACAAGCTTTCCAAAACCCACAAACATGACTTCACGTTAAACCTGAGTCTCCTAACTAGTTTCTATATCAACACAAGTTCTCATTTTCTAAAAAGTGACATGAATAGCCTACTGATTACAAATAAAGACATTCACCAAACCCACCCATGCTAAGCCTCAAAAATAGAGAAGGAAAAAGTAATTGATTTGTACTAAGAGAAGCAATATGGGTAGAGCTGATCTTAAGAAATGTATTCATTATAAATAAGGGACAAAGTTTTCCTTGACCCGAATTCTTACAGGAGGGGCAGCACCATAGGCACCAGCATATGCAGGATTCAGACCCATTGCTGCTTGATTTGCATCATGTTGCTCCTTTTTCTTCTTTCCTGTATATAAAAAGTTACAACATATGGGTGATCTAAAGGATTAGGGAAGAAAATCTGGAAACAGTAAATCTGGAGAAACGCATCACATATATGCCTCTCAGTTGATCTCTGTCCTGTCGAGTTTATGCACCACACGAGTAGTTCATAAACAATAAGATTTTCTATAACTTTTTCAGTTTTATCAAACTAGAAAATGCATGGTATGATGTTCAGTTTGAAATGCAACTTTGATAGCAATGTATTTAATTAATGCAAATCGGTAGTTGGAAAGAAGTTACTAAATAATCTGTTGAGGCGAAACCCGTTTAGCTAAAGGCTGGTAAATACTATGGTTGGACATAACACATTTACACAACACACACATACTTTTGCTATTCATTGTATACTAGTGCTCCAAAGACAGAAGGATTACCTCTCTCATCATGCTTCTTTCTCTTTTCTCGAGGTACAAAAGTACCATCTGCCTTTGCTATTACATCCGATTTTGTCTTTGCATACTGTATCCGCTGTTAAGTATAAAATGAAAGTAACAAACTTTGAAACCAGTAGCTCCACTAACTTCAGTACTGAAAGTTTGGCAGAAGAATAAAACATAACAACCATACATAATATGGTGACTAATTACTAAGGTACTCCCCCCCGCCCCACACACACACACAGCCAAAGAAATATAAGATAATAAGGAAGTTGGAAGCCTCATTTTCATAGAGTGCTAAAAGTCTTCATACTGCAAGCAACAGTAAGGGTACACCTAAGAACTCAAGTTTGCAAGACATGGTGGTTGGTGTGGAGGGGCTTCGATTCATAAACTCATCATTCTTCGTTATGCTATACACATATTTCACCCAGAGGTGTTCCCTACTTAGAAACAATAATACAAGAAGATGATAATAATAATTTACAACCATGATGAAGAAAATTATATTGTTTCAATTCATTAGATGAGTTCCTGGTGACTATATGTGAGAGGAGTAACAAACTCAGCATGTCACAATTTAACTTCCAGCATCTTGAGACTATATAACTCATCCTCTTCTCATATATTTGGTGTATCTGTATATAAACTCATAGTCTACACGCTCCTAGGAGAGCTTGTAAAGTTTAAACATGAAGGCTTTAATTCTTTCTGATTACCTGATTCATATCATACTATTTTCAGTTGATCTCTCATCTAAATTTATTCCAAAAGATTTTCCAACCCTGGTTCTTCTTAGACCTTCAAACTAACCATCTTACTCTATATTATTGTGACTTTGCTAAACCTCAAAATAACCTCAAAACTTGGAAGCAAATCCTATAGTTCACTGGTTGTAGTGCTTGTTGACACGCCCTAAACTATAACACCTATTGTTTCGACAAAAAAAGAATCACATTATACCTCTGATGTATTCTTCCACCATATTCTGAATCATAACCGAAATGTGTCACCCAAATCACAAACTTCAGTCAAAAACATCATATTCTCGTAACAAAATCTACGTACATAAGCTAATTAATACTAAACAACATCTACTCCACTCAGGTCTATTGACTATTGCCTTATTTAAAAGCTAAACCTTGTCGAGAGGACCGACTTTAACACGTATTCTCCAACAAACCCTCCCATGTGCAGGCTCTAATCTTTTCCGTTAAGCCTGACATATGACATTGCTCGATACGTAGGTGCTATTGGATTTTAAACACATGATCTTCTCTACTACAACATTAAATTGCCGCCTCATCTAAAAGCTCCAGCTTGTTGATAGAATCAATACTTATCTTTTCAAAACACATTTTCCAACAAAGTCACGGTCGAGATTTTCGTACAGCAACAACGTTCACACCCCGGTCAAGTTAAATTACTAACATCTCAAATAGCAAGCACATAACAATGAAAACTTAACAAACACAAACACACACATATATACCATAGGCTTGTCGTAGAATGGGAATCCTTGCATCTGACGAAGCGCATTAGTTGCCGAAGACACCTCTTCGAAGATAACCCAAGCTTGCCCCTTGTGTTTTAGGGTTTTGAACGCTAAAACCTCAACTATTTTCCCAAATTGCGAAAACACCGCGTTAAGCGATTTCTTCAGCTCTGCCAAAATAGTAATAAGATATAACTGAAATGATTCAAAATTGAAGTTAAGAGAATGATGTAAAATTACAGTCTCCACATTATACCGTCGAGCTTGATTTTCTCGTTGAGATTGTTGATGTAAATGGTCATATTGGGCGGAACATCGGTGGTGTTAGTCGTCGGAGGAGGAGGAACTTCCGCCATAGCTAGTGCTTCGTTGATTCTTTAAATGTGTGTTGCAGGCAGGCTGTAAAAACGATTGCCGCTGAGTTTCAGGAGAGAGTGAGGGGTTTAGGATTATGGGCTTGGGCCTTACGTCTATTTGTGTCAATTTTAGTTCAAATATATATATCATGGGCTGAAGTTCGACTATAGGGAAATAGTTGTTTTGTAAACTCGGATTTTATTATTTATCTAGGTATTTATTGTTTTGTTTTAGTTTTAATGACTTTATTCTCAGTGCCCTGATTTTTGATTAAATTGCTTATTAGCTTTTGGGCTTACATACCCACTTTCCCCATGAATCGTGTAACTTTTCTTTATGCTTGGCTTACAAAAAATCACAGATCGGAAAATAGTAAATTATAGTGCTTTTCGAGCTACTTTTGAAAATAATATATTTAAAAGCCTCTTCTCATTATATATTGCAAATGTCTAGTTAAGAAAAGATTTGAAACCATTAAATGCGTCTACTCGATAGTAACTTTAATAATTTTAAGCAAAAGTAGTGAATAATTTGCTTTCTTAGAATCTTGCAAACACGCCTTAAATTAGATGCAAATGCAATCAACAGTTATTTTGCAATCGAATTTATGGTGTGAATGCAGTTATCATGATTTATATTTTTACCACAAACCTCAAAACCCAACAAGTATGAAAACTCTTTTTTAACAAAAGGCAAAAATATCAATGAATCCGAGATGTACGGATGTTACTTTTATTCTAATTCTAATTTATTAAATCAATTATAAAATAAATTATTTTAATCTTTTGGACCTGCCTTTTTTGTCAATCTTAGCCGCTCCTACCAATGGATTAAGCATTGTCCAATGCCCACAGCTCCACATAATTCAGCAATAATTTTATTAAATTGATTTCTTCGACATCATTTAACTCCACTGGTCAATTTTCGGGAATTTAGATGATATAAGGGTCATTTCTCTCTAAGAAAACTAATTCTCTCTCTAGAATTCTCTCTATTCTCCTTGCATAGGTAGAATTCCCCTGTTTCTTCCCCTCTGTTTTAGTGTTTCTCTTTCTCGTTCGCCTTTCTCCTCCTCGTTCGTGCTTTCCTTCCCCCTCCGCTAGTTCTCCTTTTCGTGCGCCTTCTTCTTTTCCCCTTTGTTTCTTTGCCCCTGCTTCTCTCGGTCCGTCCGTTTGTTCCTTTGAGCTCCTCTATGGACCCTTTAGAGGTTCCTAAAGGAGAAGCACCTGTTACACTTATTGCTAAAGTTATTTCCAGAAAAAAAAAAAAAAAAAAAAAAAAAAAAAAACATAAACTTCCTAGCAGTGAGAAACACTCTTCTCGCTGCGTGGGATCTTAGCTATGAACCTGAGGTTAAAAAGGAAGAAGACAAAATTCTCTGTTTCTTCTTAAAAAGTCTAAAGGATGCCAACAAAATCCTAGATCGTGGGCCGTGGAATTTCAGGGGATATCTTGTGCTGGTGAATATTTGGGATCCGGAATTAGCGTACACTCAACTGGAGCTTAAACACACGGAATTTTGGATTCATGTTTTTTATATCCCCGTATGCTTCATTACTCAGCGGATAACAGAAGCCATTGGAAATGCAGTGAGCTGATATTGGAGAAAATAATAAATGGAGGAAATCAATTCGGATTAGGGTCATCCTTGATGTTAAGAAAGCTTTGGTGGACCAAGTTACAGTGCTAGTGCCAGGAAAAAATCCCATAAATTGTGATATCAAATTCGAAAGATTGGGTATTTTCTGTTTTTGTTGTGGCCAAATTGGCCATAAGATTGAAGAGTGTGTTGACGAAAATGATCCTCTGGAACCTAGTCTGTCCGAACTTGTGGTCGCATATGGCCCCTGGTTAAAAATTGAGAACAATTTGGCAAGAAAAAGTGACAAACCAGGAAATTCTATCACTGTGATGGCAGAACCGTGCCAATATAGAGCAAGCCCTATGAATTACATGGTGGCTAGTGAAGATTTCAGTCTGGGTGGGCCAAAATACGTGAACTCGCTGGTGACGGAAGTAGAGAACAACCTGGAAGAGGGGCAGAGTGCACCGGTTACGCAAAAGGACAAAAGTGCTGGGCCTAAGTTTGTTACCGTTAGGCCTAACCATGTCAGAGAGGTCAAATTACCCAGTTGTCTGGAGAATACAACGGTCATATCCGAGACAATTAGATTTACGGGAGAGATGTCCGTACCTTTGTCGAACCCGACCCATGTTACCAGGAAGGCCCAACAGCCATTTAATCCTTTCAGTTTGAAGGAAGTTCAGAGAGAGGAATGGATGAGAAGCCCAATAAATCCTATTACTTTCAAATTGGGTTAAGGAAACGTGGTGGAAAAAGAAGCCCAAAGTTCCTCTTATAACTGGGAACAAGAAGTGGACCAACCTCTTAAGTACTACCCTACTATTCATCTGGGCTCGCCTGTTAAGCCCAAATTCCCTGGGCCTGGGGCTTATCGAAAGCCACCAGAACTAGATCGAACCAAAAGAAGATACGAGGTCGATCAAAACATTCCTATCAAAAAGCCCAAGATGTTGTCTATTGAAGAAAACTCAACTCTATCTGCGAACCTTCAAGATCTGAAAATTGATCTTCTGGAATCGTCCTCTAATCGTACATCCAAAATCAAATTAGAAGAAACACCTGATTTGGAAGATGATGTTGGAGTGTTTGTGGAGACTACGACGATTCATCAGGTCAGATTCTTCTCAGCGAGTTCCAAAAGAGGAGAGAGGAAGAACAGTGTGGTTATTACATAATTGGATCTTGAAGATGGAAAACAAGAGGGAAGCAGTGGAGTAGAGAAGGAGGCCGGTGAAGATATTCTAAGCAGTAGAAGTATAACAGAAGGAAAAATGGAGCAACCTACAGAAAATCCAACATTCACGGCCCCGGAAGGGGAGCAACGATGACCCGATTTGTCTAGCGTGGAACTGTCAGGGCATTGCCAAGCCCTCGACAGTGAGGGCGCTTCGTTCCCTTATTATTACTAATAGGCCTGACTTTATTTTTATTAGTGAAACTAAATCTAAATGTTATGATCGTGTTACTACTATGTTTAGATCTACTAATCTTGAGTATTCTATTTTTGTTGATCCGATAGGACTCTCAGGTGGTTTGTTGTGTGCCTGGTCGAATGATTTTGATTTCTCTGTGAAATTCAGTTCTCGTTGGATGATCCACGTTATGTGCGAGTTAAAGGGGGGAAATGATTCTGTTGCTATCACGGGAGTTTATAGTCCATGTAAAGCTCATAAGAAGCGTATGTTTTGGCAGGAACTGGCTGATTTGAAGCAGGATCAAATTACACATTGGATCCTGCTGGGAGACTTTAATGATATTCTGCATCAGGGAGAAAAACAGGGAGGTACCCCTTTCTTTCCTTCCTCTTGTCATTCTTTTGAAGATGCGTTGAATTCGCTGAATCTGATCGATCTTAGTTACCTTGGTAATGTCTTTACGTGGAATAATAAAAGGGAAGGTATGGCTAACATCCGTATGCGGCTTGATAGAGGTCTGGCCAATCCGGCTTGAACTGTTTTGTTCCCTAGGGCTGTTGTTTTGAATCTCCCTGCTGTTAGATCTGACCACAAGCCGATTTTGCTTAATCCTAATCCTGAGTTAGGTTCTAAAAGATCCAAACCTTTTAGGTTTGAGAATTTCTGGGTGAATTATCCTGAGTGTGAGAGCACGGTTGAGGATAATTGGTTTTCTGAGAAGGTTGAGCCTTTACATAGAGTTGTTCAGTGTGAAAGTAACACTAGATTTGCTCTCAGGAACTGGAATAGGAAAGTGGTGGGCAACATTATTACCAAAAAAAGATCCATTCTCAATGAATAGATTCTTTGCAAGCCAGTGTTCAAAATAGGGTTGTTTTAGAGGAAGAAGCCCAGTTGCAATATGATTTGGATCAGATTCTTAGTCAGGAAGAAACTTTGTGGAAGCAGAAAGCTAAATCCAAATGGGCTAAGGAGGGGCATGCTAATACTAGGTTCTTCCACCTTTCTACTGTCATCAGAGCTAGAACTAATTTTATTCATTTTATTAAAGATCCTTCTGGTGCTAAAGTTGAAAAGTGGTTTGAAATTGGTAAATGCTTTTCTGTCTTTTTTTCTGATCTGTTTACTTCTAATTTTGCTCAGAATGTGCTTCCCTTCCCTGATGATCTTGAGAATTTGTTTCCTAAAGTGATTAGTGATGATGATAACTTATTACTTAGTTGTATTCCTAATCCTAAAAATATCAAGGACGTCTTCTTTAGTCTGAGCTCTAATAAAAGTCCCGGGCCTGATGGCTACTCTGCTCTTTTTTTAAGAAATTCTGGCATGGGGTGGGTATGGATGTGACCAAAGCTGTGCAAAGTTTATTTCTTAACAAAGATATTCCTAAAGATTTCAATCATACCTACATTGCCCTTATCCCCAAAGTCAAGAGACCTTGTAATGTGGAGAACTTTAGACCTATTAGTTTGTGCAATGTCATATATAAGGTTATCTCTAAGATCTTGGCTAATAAGATTAAGTGCCATCTTGATAAAATCATCTCTCCTTAGCAATTTGCTTTCTCTCAGGGCAGATTTATTCAAGATAATAATCTTATTTCCCATGAATTAATGCACTATCTGAACTCCAAAAAGGGTAAGAAAATGTACATGGCTGTCAAGATTGATCTTTCCAAAGCCTATGGTCGTGTGGAATGGCCTCTTCTTTTATGCATTCTTAGAAACCTGGGATTCTGTGATGTGTTCTGTAATTGGATTTCTAATTGCTTTTCTTCTTGCAGCTTCTCTGTTCTAGTGAATGGCTCTCCCTTTGGGTTTTTCAAACCAACTAGAGGCCTTAGACAAGGGGATCCTATATCCCCTTACCTCTTCATCATCTATGCAGAGCTCCTATCTAGACTTGTTCTTTTTGAAGAAAAAGAGAAGCAATTGTGAGGTATTAAAATTTCTAGAACTAGTATTCCTATTTCTCACCTTTTGTATGCAGATGATCTGACTTTCTTTTGCAGGAACAACCAACTGGATGTTAATGCTATCAATAGATGTATGGAGAAATTTGAACTGTGGGGTAGCCAATTAATAAACAAAGATAAATCTTTTGTCCACTTTAGTTCTAACTCCAGTCCTCCTTCAAAGTTCTTTGTTTTGGCAGATCTTGGTATCAAAGAATGCTCCCATGATAAGCTCCATTTGGGTATTCAGTTCTGCAAACCTGGCAGAAAGAAGGCTCTTTTTGATCAAACCTTGAGCAAGCTTAGATCTACTCTTGCAGGGTGGAAAAGTAGAGTTCTCCCTTAAGCTGGCAGAGCTGTCCTCCTTCAGTCTGTGGTATAGGCCTTACCTACTTACCATATGTCTAATTTTTTGCTTCCTTCTGCTATCACTAACAAAATGGACAGCTTGATGATGAGATTCTGGTGGGGGGAAAATGAGAACCACAATATCCTCCCCCTGAAGTGCTGGGACTCTATCTACTTGCCTAAGGAAGATGGAGGTCTGGGGTTGAGGAGAATGAAGGACCACAACTTGGCCCTGGTGTCCAAATTGACCTGGTCTGTTCTCACCAAAGAGAGGAATTTGTGGACTACTATTTTCAGAGACAAGTATGTGAAAGATAGGAATTTTTTTAGTATGAGAACTCCTTCTTCTAACCCTTCTTGGTGTGCTAGGGATGTTTTCAAATGCAGAGAGCAGTTATAAGCTGGCACTAGGATTCATATTTGTACCAATTCTGAGGTGAACATCTAGAGTGATCCTTGGATCCCTTCTGATGTTTTTAGCTCCCCTGCTCCTAAAGATCCAGAATCAGATATGTTTCAGGATATTACTCAAGTCAAAAATCTCTTGATTCCTAACTCTAACTGCTGGAACTCTTCTGTTCTCAATGATTTATTCCTGCCAGAGATAGTAAGAGTGATTCTCAGGATTCCTATCACTATCTCCCAGGAACAGAATTCTTTGTATTGGTTCCCCTCAAAGTCAGGGAAACTATCTACAAAGTCGGTTTATCTTTCTATCATTCAGCCTAAAAGAAATAGAGTTAAGGAAGCTATGTGGAAGCTGATTTGGGCTGCCAAGATCCACAATAGGCATAGAGTGTTCTGGTGGAGATGCTTGTCTAATATCCTCCCTAAAGAATGAAGTTAGATTCTGTGTTTGGGATCAAGGAAGTTGTCTGCCCTCTTTGTCTTTGTGCTCCTGAAACTGTGGACCATCTTTTCATTAGATGCCACATTGCTGAAATCATTTGGTTCTCTTCTAAATGGTCTATTCTCCTTAGTCATTTTAAGGACAAATCACTGGCTGATTTCCTTCTTTTTCTTGTAGGAAATGATCTGGACAAGCTATTCAATGAGGAGGAGAAACTGGAAATTGTTATCTTTGCAGCTGTTGTGATGATTAACATCTGGAACATGAGGAATGATTTAGTTCACAAAAGTACTGCTAAAGAGCTGTCCAGGATCAAGATAGATATCAACATCCAAACTAAAGAACACTTAAAGGCCCAAAAGGAGATTCTTGTAGAAAGAAAACATCCTACAGTTCAAAAAGATTGGATTCCTCCACGAAATCATTGGATCAAGATTAATGTGGATGCTTCCTTTACAAGTATGTCTACTACCGTTGCAGCAATCTGGAGAAACAAAAATGGATCCATTGTCCACGCTCATACCAAAATTATACATTGTTGGGATGTTGAAGCTGCTGAAGCCATGGCAATTTGGGAAGCAGTTATTTTGGCAAACCAATTCAATCTTAAGAAGGTGATTTTTGAATCAGATAATCTTAATGTTATCAATGCGATCAACTCTCAAGATGCAGAACTCAATTGGAGCTCCAAGTCAACTATTTTGGTGATTAGGAATTTCAGGGATGATTATAGGAAATGGAAGTTTATTTTTGTCCAACGTAACTGTAACAATGCTGCACATTTTCTAGCTGCTTGGGCAAGGAACAATAGTTTCTCTGGTTTTGTTCCTTATAATGTAATCCCGAATACTATTTTTTGTGACGGAGGCTACCCTTTAGTAGCTCCGTTTTTTTGATATAATATTTAGCTTTTACAACAACAAAAAAAGATGATATAAGGGTCTAGAATAAACTGAAATCCGTAGTGATCAATGGCACGAACGATAAGGAAGCGGAATGGGAAAGGTCAAAGGTCAAAGGTGATATACACGACTTAGTCATGCCTAATTCATGCCAGAAAATGTGAATTGATGTGGGGAGCAACAGTAAACACCAAGCTTACATCAAAATAGAGGTTGAGAATCAAATTAAGATATATTCAATTGGAATCGTGGTTCGACAAGTGAATGAAACAAATCATGTAGTAAAGAAAACACACTCGCATTCACGATAAACAAAAGGTCGTAGTGAATCATGGACTGAATGGTAGTTCTTCAAAGGATAAGTTAATAAACGGGAACTTCAACATTTTGTGTGATGTTAGCGATCAAGTAGATAACATGATCGACACTTCCAAGTGTTATCTATTCTCATCCAGATTTTACAATATGGTAAAGGTAAGCAATGACAAGGTGGCCATCTAGAAAAAGCATGGCTACCTACACACAATATGTCAAATGTTACAAAAACAGTACTCTAGTTGGGAAAAAATAGAATGAACCAAATGAAAGCACAATGCGAGACCATTTGTTTTTTTGGGATTTGATGGCATTGTAATTACGATTTTTTATCTATTGGAGGAGACCGCTATGCAACCATAGTGCTAAATGAATATCTTAAGTTAAAATGTGCGATAGTGACGTCCCCTTGGACAGTTGGAATACTTAGAAACAATGTTACCTTGAATCAACCTCATTTATTTTCTTGATGGAAACTAAATGTATGAGTAGGAAGATCGAGAAAGTAAAAAATTGGATAATTTGGTATTTTTATGCATGTACGCGGCATACCAGGGGTTCCGACTCTTTGTGGACTAAATATTCTATGGTTAGATTAGGAAGTCTTTCACATCATCACATTGATGTCATGGTAGCTTCGGATTGTAATAGTGAGGAGTGGCACTTTATAGGATTTTGGTGAACCATGTGCATCAAAATGTCATCACAATTGATATTTGTTATGGAAGTTTAACATGGAATCATCTTAACTGTAGCCGTGCAGGAGAGATTTTAATGAGATTTGAAGTAACAACGATAAAAAATGGAGGCAACTTCAAGCTTATCTGAATTATCTAATAAGGCTTTAAGGAGGGAATATGAGGGGTCTCATTTTTACAATTATGCTTTTACTTTTCGATTCAACATTATACGAGTCATGAGTTAATATGGCCAAGACTAATGAATTAAATTTTGTCATAATTCATCAGCAAAGCATAATGTCTCTTTAGAATCTAAGATTCAAAATAACCAATGGTGAAGCTAAGTTTTTCGTTTTGCTTGCTCAAGTCCTTTCAAGTTTCCAATGGCTAGAAAGTAGAAACGGAAGACTGAAAAATGAAATAATTTTGCTCTTTTTTAAGGATGTCATTGTTAATGTATATTACAACTTCGCTCCTATATTATTCTATAGGCTGAACTTTGCAAATGAGATTCTAATATAACATATTGCACGGACCAGCCTTAAAAATGTCAAAACTCTATTTTGAGTTCCTAAGCTACTATGCATGGAAATATTTCAAACACTAGCGCTTAATGAATAATTTCGAACTGAGTGATCTTGGGCGTGTAGCAAGTTATCTTAGCAGGCGCATCCCTCAGAAAAAAAAAAGAAAAAAAAAATTATTTAGTATCAAATAGTGTGATAGCCATGTATCAAATACCAAATTGATTGGAACATATGAACTTTACCAAAAATGCGATAAATGTATCATGGGTTGTAATTATTATCATAAAGAGTTTTAACTTCTTTAGACTAGTATGATCAACATAGACGCTTTTTTATTTACATTTAGTTAAAATGTATTAAAAAAAACTGTTTTTGTTTAGCAAAATTAATTCGTTCTCACAAAAAACAGTCTTCCTTGGTTATTTTAAATTTAATGCATGTACGTCATTTAATACGCGGGAACAATATATTTTTGAAATGTTATCAAACTTGGAATGATAATGCTCCATCATTTTAACGAAACTACTGTTGTCGGGTAATAATTGAGTACTAATCTAAGACTTAGATTCTTTAATACTCAATTATTGAGTTCTAATATATAAATATAGATTAGATTCTTTTACACTCTTGAATTATAGATGACTATGCAATATGCATTATATTGCTTCCCCTTGTTAAACAAGAAAATCATGACCCATTTATGCCGGTAATATTATATTACAAAGAAGAAGTGCAATTATAGACAATATTGCTTTGATTTTACAATTTTGTATAGGGACCAGTATTTTAATCATTGTCGGCGGTTGTGTGTCTGCCACGGTGTAGAATTAAAAAGAGAATCTTAAATTAAATATTTAGAAATAATGTCGTGGTAATAAATTGATGGGTTTTTGGCTAATCTTGAAGCTTGGGAAAATTAATCGCTAGACATTGCAAGATAACGAGGAAGTTGATATGCGGTCACACATCATTGAACTTGAGTGGCGTGTTTCTACTTTCTACCCTCAACTATTTGTGCGAACGCATATCAACTTAAATTTGATAATAAGTTTTAGAATTTAATCCAAAATTCAGAACATTTAACTTTTTGTTTTTATTTTAGAAATCTCCGTCTAAAATCAACTAACTACTCATTTTAATGCCATTCTTCTCGTTGCAATTGTATCCCAATAGTTATTTTAGCAACATAAGAAGATACTACACTGAAAATTGATTTCGTGAAAGTGACAGAAGAAGAATACTCCAAAGAATTGGAAGTTGCAATAAAGTTAGTATTAACTTATTTGCTTTGTCAAATTCAACAAAAAAAGTTATCTTTCTAAGACCACTGAGAGCGTCTAATTCAAGGATGATAAGTTTATGTCATTGTTGATGGCAATTCTGCCATCATTCTTCATTTCTTCAAATGATTTGTGAAAATATTGACTATTTCTATTTTATTTATGTAGCTTTTGTTAGTTTTCAGTGAGAAGGAGAATTTTGCAACTGGGTATTCTATCTCTTGTCTTATTTTTTCTGGAGGGAGAAGTTATTCTTTTATCAAATACTTTTTTTTTTTGCGATGAGCTGAAAATTTCGTATTCAATGTAGTAATAGTATTTAATATTGAATTGTGATGAAAGTCATGAGATTATTAAAACTAAAACTAAAACAAAAACAAAAACAAAAACAAAAATTATGATAAAAATAAGAAATAAAAACAAACAAGAGATTAGGTATTTTGATGTAAAAAAATGGAATAATTTTCAAAATTAAATTAAAAAGCTTTTTATATTTTTTCAGTTAATAACATAATAGTTTTTAGAATTATTTAGGGTTTTTTGAAATTTTCAAAGATTGAATGTTTTAGAATTATTTAAAGTGTAAAAGTAATAAGACCAAAAGTATCCTAAATGACATCCAAACAATCCTTATCTTGTAGAGGGGAGTTTCTATAAGTTTTCAAACCTCAGGAGTGGTGTCTCTAATTTCTCAAACCACGTGATAGTTTCTATAATTACACCAAACCTCAGAGGTCTTACTGTAATTATCCCTTATTTCTATTTGGCATCTAAAACACCTCAAGCCGAAAAATCTGGACCGAGCTTCTTCCTCGTGAGAGTAACACACGGTTCTTTTCTCTTGCACTCCATGATTGGCTCTGCGACAACTTACGTCAAAGTGCCATTTCTATGGATGATGAACCTCCTTGGGCAACCACTTTTGCTACATAATGCTGGAAAATATGGAATTGGAGGTGTAAAAAATTTTTTGAAAATATTGATCCTGATCCTACTCGCATCTCTGCTTGGATCCGACAGCTTGCGAAGGACGATACGTTGGCTTGGAATAAGCTCTTCAATCTTAGCCATCCAAGAAATTCACGGTGTACACGTAGCCTCGGTTGGATTCATCCTCCCGAAGGAGTCGTTAAAATTAATGTCGATGGTAGCGCTTTGGGAAATTCGGAAAACTTAGCTTGTGGAGGTGTTGGTCGCGATTCGAGTGGTTCATGGCTTATTGGTTATGCAGCAAATGTTGGCTACGGGAGCATTACTACATCTGAACTTTGGGGAGTTTTTTATGGCCTCGTTGAAGCCTCAAAGAGGGGTTTTCTTCACGTTCTTATTTCTTGTGACTCTCGCATTGTCGTCAAACTCCTCAATAGTGTTACTTCAAGGAATTATCCGCATGCTAGCCTTATTGAAGCATGCCGCGCAGCTATGAAAAAGTTCCAATCTTGTGACATTCGCCATGATTATCGGGAAACAAATAAGGTGGCCGATTGTCTCGCACATCTTGGGCATTCTCTTCCTTTCGGCCTTGAAGCTTACTCGCAACCCCCTCCTTCGCTTGCTTCAGCTTTGTTTTTTGATAATGTAGGCGGCACCACTTATCGTAATGTAGTGGAATAATTTTCTCGGGGTCCCCCCTTCCGATGTATTCAAAAAAAAATAAAAAGAGAAAATTCTGAAATTGTGGATATGACCCTTGACTGAATCTAAGCTGTGGAAGTTTCCTTGTTGGGTGTTGAGGTTCAAGTGCGTAAAAAGTAGAGATTCTCAAGCCGCCTAACTTGATCGCGTCATTCTCACCACGTGTCCTATCAACGTTGCATGGCCGTTGGATTGAGTCAGTGCCGAAAGTTCTTCACTTCTTTCTCAATGATGTTGATAGATGGAGCTACGATGATTGATGAGAATAATAACTGATTATTACTCAATCACTAACGTAGGATCAAGTTGACCCGTTAAGAAATTGAAGAATGACCAATTGGAATTTGGGGATTGTTAATTTGGGTAGACTTTTAGAGAGGACATGCGCAATTAAAAGGGTTATTTAGAGGAACCTTCTATATTTAATGTTTATTGATTCATTATTATTACTGTTTAGTGTTGTTATCTTCAAACACACGAAACATAGGTTATTTCCTCCTTCGGTAAAGTAAATTCGCAAACTTTCGATTATATAGTTTCATAAAGGCGGAAAACGTTTTGTTTTTCATTCTCGTAAATCATCATGAAGTTGTTTGTCAAACACCCTCATATAATTACTTTGTGATTACTTCTTGCATATTTTATATCAATATTTTGCCGACAAGAAAATTGTTTTAAAATCAGCAAATTTTGTCCAGCCAAACACACGTCGACATACAAAAAGATACTAGTTTACGGAGAGCAACAACCAAAGCCATAATCAAGTGACCAAGTGTCAATGCAACGAACATGAGAAGAAACAACAAAACACCTTTCCACGTGACTAAAACGCCAACTTTGACGCCAAACTCCAACTCTTTCTATTTTGCTTCCGTTTAGTTTGTTTCTCTATAAATATCGCAAACTCTTCTTTCCCATATTCATCAATAATCACAAACTTCCTTTTGCCGCTGCAGAAAGTTTAATTTTCTAGCTAACAAAAAAAAAAAACAAAAGGAATTAAGCATTCTGCAGCTGCAAACATTTATCTCTCAATTAATACATAGAACGAAAAAAAAATAACAAAGTAAAAGAAAAATGGCACGTTCTTTTTCCAATGCCAAGACCGTATCTGCTTTCATTGCTAACCAAATCTCAGCCGTTGGCAGGGGATATGCGACGGCGTCATCGGGCGGTGGTGTTTCCAGCAGCGTGCGAACCGGGGCTCCAACAAACATGATGTTGAAGAAGAAAGGATCATCATCCGATAATGAATCCGCTAACAAGTCATGGGGCCCCGACCCGGTCACCGGTTATTACCGACCCGAGAATCAGGCAAAGGAGATTGACGCTGCTGAGTTGCGTGAGATGCTCCTCAACAACAAAACTAGGCGAAACTAAATCAAACACCATGCACGAAAAAAATATTGAGGAAAAGTAAAGGACACAAGATTAAAACTAAGGAATAATTATAACGATTATTTGTACTCAGAAGATACTATAGACAACTCATTTGTGTTCTCACTTTGGTGATGAATTTTCATTAAGGCTTTTGAGTCCTATTGTACTTTTGATAATTAAATTAATGATAATATTATTATATTTAAATTTGTCTCGCCTTCATTGGTCTTTACGTATATATTAATCGTTACCTTGTCTAGCTTTCTATATTACGGTTGTTACTGGATATTCTCTAATGATATGAAGCTAAAATTAAAATGGCTAATTAAAGATAGAAATATTTTGAAATGTCTATGTAATTGTTGAATGATAGAAATATTTTGAAATGTCTATGCAATTATTGAATTATTAATGAAAAAAAGTTTTGTATTGTGGAATTATATGACAGAGAACCATTCCAATTAGCCTTTCAAAAATATATTTGTTACGTCATGATCATCATCATCTCGTTTCTTATTTGCCGAACTTGAAAAAAGTACTATGTTCTGATTGCACAATAAATGATCGGTGTAATTACTTGGTTCATTAAAGTATTTGGACCTATTATAAGTTTTGGTTCTTGCAATATGCCAAACTTCAATAGATTTTATGAATTACGATGGTTTGTTAACATTATTTTTTAATAGATGACAATGACAGACTGACAGTTTAGCTCAAATGTTTTTTTCTGAATAAGTTACATAATTAAATAAATTATTTATGGATGCCTAGCGTAAGGGGCAAAATTGATATTGATTATTATAGTTTTTTGGTATTGAAAGCGACAAGGAACGCGACTTTTAACTTGAACTGGTATATACATAAATATTTCCACGATAAGTGAGAATAATTGATCCCTTTAGTACTAGATTATTGCTCACCTTGCTTGAAAAAAAAAAGAAGGAAATATTCAGTGCTCACATTGGATTCTCTAGTCAAGAGTCTTGGCCTCAAAACAAGTATATATCCGTGGTGCCTCTTTCTAAGCAATGGGAGACTTCGTTGTCAACCCAAAAAACAATCTTTCTTTACATAAATTAATTAAGCTGCAAAAGTTCAATGAATCTGTGATTTGAACCAAATGGGAGACTTCACAAGAAATGCGTGTACAACTCCTATGGCGTTCAATCAATTGACTTTATCAGGAAAGTTTATAGTTCTTTTTAATTATATATTTCTTAAATCAGGAAAACGTACGAAAGAATACTTCAAGGGGGTTTAATTTGGAGAACGGACAAAATGGGTTCATAAACTTGAGAATACTTCTTTCTAAAATCAACAATTTCTTTTTTGAGTTCCTAAGAAGATAAGAAATGCATTTCAAAAGGTAATCCTATAATTTTGGTAATCATATTGATTGACAATTTTTGTTCCTGCCTAGTGCCTACAGAATTTTGAGAATTTTGATCCAATAAATATATAAGTACTACTATTTTAAAAGGCGCGAGGGTTACCGATTGGGTACCGCTAGCCTTACAGACATATATTATGTTTGTGATACAGAGACTCGGGCGGCAATTATATTTCATATTGTAATTAGACTCTTCCATAATTTGAGTTATACTCAAATTGCCCCTGAATTACTTAAAAACTATTAAAAAGCCCTAATATCTAAGAAGGAAATTCAAATACGGTAAACTTAACTAAACCCTCAAAACATATTCCCCAAAAGCAAATTGAGGTAGGCAAAGAAGAAAAAAAAAAGCACCAATATCGATTTTCAAATTCTTTTATCTTCCCGTAATCATCAATTGTCTTAAATAATAATGTATTACTATTAGTATTTTAATAATATTATTCTCTATTTACTGATATTATTATTATTATTAAAAATAAGAATAATTTATTATTATAATAATAAATTATTCTTATTTTTTTTTATTTTTTTACATTACGACTTTTTTAAGTTACTATATAACCGAGTTTCAATTATACATTGAGATGATCAAAACAAGCTAAATGATGAGATTCTCAACAAGTTCGCAATTCTATACAAATGGAAGTATTTTTAGCTTAAGGACATTATTTTTTAAGAAAAAGTAAGATTTTCTATATTTATGTTGATGAATGATGAATTAAGTTATGTTTAAAAGAGTGATATAGTATATTTTGTTATACCAACAAATTAAGTTATGCAACTCCTGTTCATGGAATGTTATCTTGCAAATATACTTAACAAAAATAAAAATAAAAAATAAAACTTTCACATGAATATCTCTGAATAAAATAGAATGAAAACAAGAAGTGATTGTTATTTGTCCATAGACAAAAACAATTGAGTGAATTGCCAAACTAACACTCTCAAAAAAACTATTTGCCAAACTAACATTGTTACAAAAATAATTCCCAAAATAACACTCTTTAGCTAAATAATCCCATTTTGACCTTTCTACTGTTAAATAATTAGCAAAATCATATCAAAATGTAATAAATGTGTATGTACAAAAACATTTGCAACTTATAGCAATAATTATTAGAAATAACAAATAAGTTTTAAAAAATTTAAATGTTCAATTAAATCTCACATATAAATAATACAGCAGCGTAATTTGATCTAAAAAAAATACTCAGATTGTTAACTGAAATTTATCAAACCTTATATTTTTATTTTAAATATTATAGATGATATTTTATTTTTAAATGAACCAATAAATGAGAAACTCAAATACGTGTGCCAAACATTTGAAGGATCAAAATTTCTTTATTTTGAAAATAGCACAGTTACGTATAAAATATTTCTGCAAAAAAAGTTTATTTAAAAACTAAAGTTTGTCTCTATGCAATTAATATTTATTTAAAAAAACTCAAATTAGATTAAAACACTCATCTCATCTTCCTCACCCAAATCACCCCCCCCCCCCCACACCCATCCCCACCGCTCAACCACAGAATCACCGATCTCCCTGTGTTGCGTAAGGTCGTGTGATTGTTCTGAAGACAAGCCCCACCGCCGGCAAAGGCCTTCATAATACAATCTTACGGGAGTTGTATCAAGAGAATCACACTTTCTTGTTTTCTTTGATTCTTTTCCTAATTTTTAAAAAATGCTTGGACCTAAGGATTTTAAAGCTGGCTGGCTGAAATCCGTGGCGAGGGTTTGTGGAAGCGGCGGGGTGGGTGGAGGGGGTGTCACACGAGGAAGATGACTAGATGATTTAATTTTGGAAAAAAAGTTATTATTTTAAATAAAATGAGTTAACATTTCTAATAAATTTTTATTATACATTCACAGTGAAAAATTTAAATACACATTAATTATCCATATTCCGGGAATCAGTTGACAAAAATAAGGGTAAAATGGGAGTATTTAATTCCTGAGTGATAGTTTGGAAATTATTTTTTCAATAATGTTAGTTTGGCGATTATTTTTTTAAAGAGTGTAATTTTGACAATTCACTCAAAAAAATTCCAAACGTTACACATAAAGAAGGAAAATGACGTTATGCTACCTAACTTCTCAAAGTTGGCAATTTGGGTAGAATGCAATTATGAAACTCTTAGGACCGAATGTAATATATGAAAAAATTGACACTACCTTCTCAACCGGTTGCCCATTACACAATTCCATTCTTAGCCGCTTTTACTATGTCTGTAATGTTACAGAGTGTCATATAATCTTTTCCAACTGTTTTTTAAGATGTTAAAGAATTATTTGAGATAATACAGAAATAGCATAAAGAAAAATTATTCAATTGTTTTATTTTACATATAGTGTCAGGCCTCATATATTACAATTTTCTTTGATCCTCACAAGTTCATATTATGAAACTATATGATACTTACAAGAATACATAAGGTAAAATATTATCTAAATAGCTAAAAGCAATATCCACAAGAATGTATAATGAACTCGATATATTGAAGAAGGAACGTGATCTGTTCTTGTAATATTGAGTATATAGGAGATTTACCTTTTTCTCCTAAAACAAATAAATTGAACGAAACTATAAGTTCATGATGATAACAAAATATTAAAGTAAAAACTAAAAAGTATAGTGCACAAAAGAAAACGAACGAAAATTTTGGTACTCTTTTCTAAAGAAAAATAATTTTGACTTTTGATCAAAAACTAAAATGTATAATCAAATGTCAGAACATGTGTTTATCAATTCACTGACTGTTACAACCACAATTGGTTGGTATCCAGTTAAATAAAAATCATAATTCTTCTTGTTTGTTATCACCATAATTAATTAGTTGGTAGTTCTAGCTAAAATAAAATCAAGTCAACGACGTTCAACCTAATGAACATTTTGTACGAGACAATAAATAAATTGATGACGAGTGTTATAAAACTTGACAAACTTATGCAGAATACAGGAAAATTATATATATATATATATATATATATATATATATATATTGCTGAATACTTTCTTTTTTCGGTAGAAAATGCCATTACTTCAAATTTTTATTACTTTGAAATATTATTTTTAATTTTGAAACTTGTTTTTATGAATTCTATTGCATTAAATGTGTAATATATGTTAACGCACACAATATCAAATATTACTAGTTTATATTTTTAATATCCTTAAAGTTTCAATATATCATTAGTTAGAGGATCAAAATTGCTACTCATATATTTCTGAGATTATATTGCAATATTGGGAGGACAAAAATGACCAAATCATATGTTAATGGACCAATTTCGCCTAAACCCCCATACTTAGAGAGGAATACTTTTGCATTCTTTTCCAATTTCAAAACTAAAATGTCTTATTTTATGTCAAAACAGTAATAAAGCACAGGCGAATAAACAATACAAAGACGTATAAAGTCCGTTACTTCAGTAATATATATGGAATTAGCCTTACTTATTCAAAACTAACAAACAGTACTTGTGATGAAATCAAATTTTATAACTTGAAAGGACAAAAGCCATCTCTGCCCAAGTCAAATATAAGCTTCAGTACTATAACATAATTTATGTGAGAGAGTTGGTCCTATTGGAAAAACATTTGATAGATCTTTAGGTCTAATACTTTACGTTTTAAGCAGTAGTTGTGATACCTAGTCTAGACAGATAAGTAAGACAGGTATGTAAGACAGTAAAGTAAGACAACAGATTTTAACGTGGTTCGGACTATGTCCTACATCCACGAGGCTTTCGCCTGAATCAAACTTCTTTCAACGGACAAAAGTTATTACACCAACTGGTTTTACTCTAACACCGAATCCCTCTAATGTTGATACCACCGGAACCTTTTTCGCGTCTACTCCGTTTGACCCGTAAGACCAAAACTCCCGTAGTGATCTTCTTATGAGAATGCTTCCAAGCGAACTGCACGTACGTATAGATCCCTCTAACTGGCGCAATCCTTTCCCGTTGAACTCCCTTCAACTCTCGTCGGCTTCTCACGTTCTTGATATTTTGCAAACAAGGAAATAAAATCTAGTTGGACCTGACAGTCCTGACTGTTCAACCGAGTTTGAAAGGTGTCGGACTTGCGGTCCTAACAACATTAATCATAAATCTATACATATGGAAACTGGATATTACGAATGCTCCATAGATATTGATCTTGAACCGATTGTGCACTGATGAGTTTTCTTATTTTTCCTTGTTACGTTTGATCTCCTCTTCTTATTTTTTGCCTCAGAGCATGCAAATGGATGAATTGAGAAATTTCCCATAATACTTTTGTATTTACGAACTATAGGTATTGTACTTACTACTTTGTGACTACTTCTTGTATTCTTTTTTTAATATTAATTCATTTGACCGTACGAAGGAAGACTAGTTCAGTGAAAGCAACAAGAGAAACCATATATGATTGACCAGACCAGGTGTTGTATATATGAACATGACAAGAAACAACACAACACAACACAACGCCTTTTCCGCGTGACTAAACGCCAGCTCTGACGCGGCCGCCCAATTACACCAAACTCCAACTGTCCTTTTTTGCTAATTCATACTCTTTTCTCTATATATAAATATGGCCAACTCTTCACTCCCATATTCATCAAAAATCACCAACCTTAATCCTTTTGCCGCTGCATAGAGTTTGATATATATATACAAAGTAATTAAACATTCTGCAGCTGCAATCAATCTTCACTCAACTCCCTAGAAACAGAAAAATGGCTCGCTCGTTATGCAGTGCTAAGACCGTATCTTCTTTCATTGTCAACCAAATCTCAGCCGTTGGAAGGGGATATGCCACGGCCTCATCGGGTGGTGGTGTTTCCAGCACCGTGCGAACCGGGGTACCAAACATGATGTTGAAGAAGAAAGGATCATCCGATGAATCCGCAAACAAGTCATGGGGCCCCGACCCTGTCACCGGTTATTACCGACCCGAGAACCAGGCAAAAGAGATTGACGCCGCTGAGTTGCGTGACATGCTTGTCAACAACAAAACCACACAAAAGTAAATTTAGACCCAAAAAAAGAATACCAAATTAACTATATATCCTGCATGCGTGCCACACAGTAGATTAATTATGTTTTTAGGATGAACTGCCAAAACAAACAAGCAATAATCTAACGATTATTTGCCAGCAGAAGAAACTATATATTTTGATCGTACTTGTTGTTGTACCTCCTCTGTTCTCACTTTTCTCAGGGCTAGCTGGTGATGCATTTTTGTTTAGGCTTTTTGACTATCGTGCTTTTATAATAAAATATATGATTGTTTCTTTCTGTCACCTTTATTGATCTTTGCGTATTTCCATTTACATTGTCTATAATTCCCATTATTATTGAATTCTATTGAACATAAAAGTGAAAAACATATTGATAAAATGAATGATAAATAAAGAAGGGATGTTTTAATTAAACTTCTTAAGTCTAATTATATTAAAGGACCGAGTTGGTGTTTGATTATTCTAACTTTTGGATGTTGAAAGGGATTTAATGCAGAGTTTATGAAACCACAAGAGGGTTTTAGACAGTTAACAAATCGTAGGAGGTTTCATGCAAATTTAACAATAAGAGGGTTTTTGGTCGATTCTCCCGTTGAAAAGGATAGGGACGAAGGCTTTTCACTTTTTGATCAAAAGGATGACTTTTAATTGGAACTCTTGAAGTCATGCACATAAATTTGCATGATACCTAGCTAACTAGCTAGAAAATAAAGCACGTTACCTAAATGCCACTACAGTTGGCATGTGAAGTAAACTATGCAATGACCATGTTACTTAACAAAACGTAACAAACACTTATGGTGAAGTCAGATTATGTTACTTGAAAGAACAAAAGACATCTTTCTGCCCAAGTCAAATAATCAGCTTCAAATTGCTAGCAGTTACCTCTATTTTTGCTAGAAGGTGTTGGAGAATTAGATTAGAATTGAGATCAAGTCTAATTAACTATTGGATGACTTTAATATAATGTTTGGACTTTTGAGGAGAAGCTCAAGTAATATAGTGTGTAAAATTTAATTTATTAAGCAGAAGCAATTGAGAGTTGTCCCGTATGGGAGAAATACTACATTCATGTAGACATGTATATTTAACGTCTTTTGAGAGAGGTAGTAATATGGTAGAAAAGGACTCTTATCTATTTGACGGAACTTTCGATTGGCGGCTCGGCTCGACCACCACATCGTGTGTGTCGCTGTTTGAAAGGCAGACCTATCTTTTTGAAAGATTATTTGTTTAATTTAGAAAATTTATCGTAATTAAAATTAATTGAATATCTAAAAATTGGTAAACTTCCTGATCCTTTAAGATGTTCGTCTCAGTTAATTAGCTATCGGCATTTTAAAACGTGTATAACATACATAAACGCCTATAATAGTTGCAAACTTAATACCACAAATTGATCTTACGATTTAATCTTCATGAATGTTCTGGCTGACTGTTTGTGCTCCTACATTCTATAAATAGGACGCACTCCAGTTGATTTAGAATCATTCGAGAACCATTTTCTGCAGCTACATACATGCATAGGGGTGGCAAAATGGATCCGGATCCATGGATCCAACCGGATCCGTTGTGGATCCATCGGATCCGATCCACCTAGGATCCACCATGGATCCGAAACCAAGTTGATCCGGTGGATCCAAGGTGGATCTGGATCCAATGTGGATCCGTGCGGATCCAAACGTGGATCCGGGTGGATTTGGGTGGATCCGTGAGTGGATCCGGATGGATCCACATTTGGATCCGTGTGGATCCATCCAAGTCATATCTAGATCTAACTCAATTTAAAGTAATTTTTGACATTTAGCTTTTTATTCACGCCACTATCTCATTGTCTTTATGCATTTGTATACTTTTAAAATATAACTTTGTTTTACTATGAATTTAATTTTTTAATTACGCAAAATAATTTGACAATGTATAACTATTCATTATGAGAAGAAGATCTCGTGCTTTAATTAGGTAACTATCAATTAAAGTTAAAGATATGTACAATTTATGGTTGATTGGCATTTTTATTCTCATTATTAAGTTTTATAATTTTGTAATCTTTAACCTCAATTTGTAAAGAGGCAAAAATTATTCTCAATCACATATAAAAAGAATCTAAATAATATTTCTAAGCCTTAATCAAAAGCTCGAGAAAGTCTTCCAAATTCCAAAACTCAACTTCACTAAAAACATTACAAAAAATAATATTACTTTTGTTATAGAAGTATTCATGGTTTCTATATTTTTCTCATATACATACATATATATATATATATATATATATATATATATATAGATATATAAATGTTTTATGTGTATACTTATATATTTTTAGTAAATACATCTCAAAATAGCATTGCATATTTTAAAATTAAAAGAAAAAGTTAAATTATGTGAAACACTAGCTTGCACATTTATATCGTAACGTAGTTGAGTGTTAAATTACAATTTTTTTTTCTTTCTAAGCGTCCAATATCTTGTTAATTAAGAACTAAGAATAATGATATATATTATTAAAATTAAGGTGGTGGGATAGATTGGTGGATGGGAAAATTAGGTTGAGTAGAGGTTTTGGTGGATTAGATGGATCTACCAAGATGGATCCACTTGGATCCGACAATGGATCCACATGGATCCGACAATGGATCCACATGGATCCGACTATGGATCCGCGGTGGATCCACAAATGGATCCGTTCGGATCCATGATTGGATTCAAAAATAGTACTACTTGGATCCGGACCCGGATCCGATCCAAGTTGAATCCATTTGAGATCCACCTCTATGGATTCGGTTGGATCCAAATCCTAATGGATCGGATCCACATGAATTTGGACTTGGATCCGGTCCGGTTGATCCATTTGCCACCCCTATACATGCACAATATAATTTAAGTTTAAGAGCATGAAGCACTTTAAGCTTTCAAAAGTTACTTTGATGGTAGACGACGTTGTATGTTGAGAGCTCATTGTCCAAAAGGTCTGAAGTTGTAGATGAACAAACAGAATTTTAAGGGCAAGAGATTAAATGTGTACCCCATTGTCTAAAACATATATCCTCTCTTAAAATGTTGTATTTTCATAATCTTGAAACTTTTAGCTAGTTAAATGATTTAAGAAGAAATAAATTTGTACCTATAAAGTTGCTAAGTGAACCAATATGTTTAAAAATAAATTATGCTTAATTTGAATATTATAATTGTGAGGATAAATAGACTATCTTTAAGTTAATTAAATGATCAATAACTAGAAATAATTTTTCATATCTTAAATACAAAACTTACATACCTACTATCACTTTTAATAGCCGACTAGAGTCCATGAATGGAGGGAAGTGGAGTATATGCAAAAGAATCAAAACCTTAAGAGGATATTTGCCAACATATTATACCTCCGTGAGGTTACTATATATGCCAATCCATAAAACTTTAAAGGAGTATATACTAATGCATAAAATCTCAAGTGGATGAAAAATACCATTTATTATCCCTTCCTATATTGGTTTGAGCTTTTGATTTACGGCCACTTGTAACGGATCAAGAAAAAGAAACAGTCTAGTTATTGAAGAGACATTCATAGTCTACTAAAAAAGAAAAAAGAGACATTCATATGATCATATCCCCATTATTCTCTACGGATGGAATTAGGGACCAAACTCTGGCTCTTGGATATTCTAAGAGTTGTGCTATTGAAAGCGACATGGGTGTCCCTAGCTAATTTTGCATCATAAAAGAACTATGATTATCAAACTTATTTTATTGCTCACGTTGCATTATTCATCAAAAAGCTTAGTCTTTAATTACATGAGATGGTGTAACAAATGCGCGAATAAAATACGTGAAACTTTCAGAAAGTTTCAATGATTGGTTTCTTTGACTATTCTTGGCGTATTTCTGAACACTTGGGTTTTGCTTATTTTCCTTTTTACGTCAATACTCTTTGCGTCAAATCAAACAACATCCGAGAGAATTGAGAATCTTGAGAATTAGCAAAAAAGGCACATATTGCAGAAACTAATGTCGAACAAAATCTATGATCAATTCATGGAACTGGTAGCTCTGATTTTGTGGCTAAATAGCGTTGCTATGAATTGATACTCTTGAAAATATTGTACAGTGGCGACAAGTGAATTTTTAATTTCTAGATCTTTAAGTAACTATACTATTGAGAAAAAACTCGGAACAAATTAACTGCACTAGTATGCCTACCTCAACAATCACATTATCGTTTCGTCAAGGATCCTAACAGTTCAGTTTAATGTTTCTCTAAACATATTTAACGGCAAGATGAGTGATCTAAAGGTGTTGCCAAATGCCAATGACAATCCATACCGTTGTGCCAAAAATTGTGTCGATTGTTGGTTGAGTAGCCCACTGATGTTGAACATGGATAACCATATAATGTAAGAGTCATTCCATGGGTAGACAAGAGGCAAAACTAAAAGACTTCGGTTGAGCAAAATCCTGCAATTATTGCGTAAGTAGGAGCAATGCAATGGAAGAGTATTTGTACCCGACCCACCCAATTGTAATATCTCGTTCACTCAAAAACTCTGGCACCCCTAAACGTTTCCATTTCTGTTTCACCAGAAAACGCAGCTGGCTTGCTTCTTTCAAGTTCCGGATTCGAAATTTGAAATCTTGGATGGAACCTGCTATTAAATATAAGAAGCTCAGATATTACCTGAACACTCAAACACATTACGTTTTCTAGTACGCTTAAGAGAGAGTGACCAGTTTTATGTTAAAGACCATGGTCAGAAATTAACTTGTTTGAAATAAGGTGTTAGAGCCACAAGCAACTACACTTTTGAGTTTTGACTGCCTATTGAAAAGTACAAAGTAAGTTCAGTGTGGAAGGATTGAGTAAAAGGCGAATGTCTCTTGGTATTATCCATCCATCTTAGAGTGTGCGTTAGGATCCTATTGGCTGAAACTAAAACAAAACATATTTACATCAATGAGATCATTCCAACAACAGAAAACTGTTCTACCCATGAAACAGGTTTTGGTCCTCTTGAGTGTAAAGCAGTTCTATGTAACAAGTCAGCACATATGATAAAGAGATATGTAGCTTATGAAGAGATATCTATGTCAGTGCTTCAATATAACAAAAACTCACGTGGAATTCGAACATACCCATTGGTCATGCAGTAAACAACTATGCAGCATGTTGGTGCTATAAATGTTTCATTACTTCTTAGTTCTTATGTTTCCACAAGCACCAAAGAAATAATTCTAACTCAAAATTTAAATGGAAGGTTGATCCTTAAGAACAAGCAGGGATATGGATTAGGGTAACCGAGTTGAATAGTACACTACCTCCTCCAATTATTAATGTATATCTCTAACCCCAAGTGCTAGATGGTCCACAAACGAAAGACCTGTATGCAAAAGCTATTGTTCATGATGAATCCTGCAATATATTGGTCATGACTCATGAGTATTTAACGCAACTTGAGTATTAATGTCTTGCGCACAACGGAGAAATTGGTTAACTCTCTGCTTGCAAACAATAGAAATATGGTCCTCCCCGTCATTCGCATCAGTGGATGAAGTCGAGAGGAAGAAGAAAAAGAAGGCTGATAACAAAGAGATGAAGGGACACTGGCTTACTCTCGTGAATTAAAATTAAAACAGATAATAGAGAGGTGTAATTTGCAGTATAGGAAAGTACTCGCAAGTTCTGAATCATCGTTAACTCATAGAACTCCAGTCTAGGCCCCATAAGGCCAAAAGTTTCTCTTTTACTGTCTCTTCCTCTAACTCAAACGTTCCTCTAACTCAAAAGTTTCTTAGCCGAACTATTTTTCAAATATGGAACTACAAGAATGAAAGCAATAACCTACACAATTAGTTGCACCAATTACCAACTTGAATATCTCAATCATACAAAAAGAAACTAGAACAAGGATTGCTGAGGTCATAGTCAACCTCCAGTATATCAAAATCGGCTCAATCATTTCTATATAAATTCGTATAAAGCAAAGCCAAAACTGCCTTAGCTCAAATCGTAACTCGGTATATCAAACTTCTGAATCAATCACAGATCACCCATTATATCAGATGTTAGTCACAACAGTATTAGCGAGTACAAGTCACGAAACGAAGAACATTTAGAAGTATAACCTAAATATTTCATAGCCGGAGTATTTTCTAATCGTGGAACTACGTGAATGAAAGCCATAACCAATTCAATTAGTTGCATCAATCACAAACTTGGGTATCTCCATAAATACGAGATCATACAAAAAGAAGCATTTAAAAAACTAGATCAAGGACTCATGAGGTTAGTCATTTCTATACAATTATGGATACCGCAAAGCCACAACCGCATTAGCTAAAACCGTAACGTATATCAAACTTCTGAATCAATCACAGATCACCCGTTATATCAGAGGTTAGTCACAACAGTATTAACAACTACAAGTCACGAAACGAAGAACATTTTAGAAGTATAACTTAACTCATTTACACAATTCTCAATCCGGGACGGCCAAGACACAAACCATACCACAGATTGAACATTTTATTTCCAGTTCCCAAATTTACCAAGCAGTTAAAATATAGGTTCAAGTGGGAGCAGCACATACAATTAAACTTAAAAAAACTTCAACTTACAACGGAACCCGAACAAAAGAACAAAATCCCGCGAACACAAACACCGTGAAAAACGACACCTTCACCTCCCCTAAACCGACGAAAACAAACGATCACTCCTCCTCAAACTCCCCCTCTTCCGATCCTCCACCAAATCGTCACAATTCAATCCGCACCCACATTGCGGACACACGTAAAAGTTATCCAAACCAAACTCCGCAGACGCAATCCCGACAGAAAACTGAAGATTATCACCGTGTACGCTAACCTCCACAATATTGAGCCACAAAAAGAACACTTTTACGCTGACCCCAGATAAATTAGTCAACTTATTCTTATAAATGTTGCCGCTGATTCTCGATTTGTACCTGAGCTGATACGATCCCTCTAAGGAGAAGCTGCACGAGCCGTTCCAATAGGCGTTGAATTTGCCCGATGACGTGTCGAGATCGTAGTGGGTGACGCCCTTTGGGAGGATTCCGACGGGGAAATTGTAGGACTGGATTATGTCGTACGCCGTCGTGGCGGCGGCGCCGGTGGCGGCGGTGAGGAGGAGGAGGAAGAAGGTGAGAGCGACGACGGGGGTTTGGTTATTTGACGGCATTTTTGTTTTTTGTTCTTAGTTGAAATTTTAAAAAGTCTGTTTTTTTTGGGTATGTTTTTGTTTTTATATGTGAATATATGTAATATCATGTCGTAATTATGATTAAGGAGTTTTTATAGGCAGATCGATAACAAATATAATTTATATCTAATATTTAAGGAAAGAAGAAAATGAAATGTGACGTCTTCAAAGGCTTGGTCAAATATCAACCACATCTCTTAAAGTTTTAGTAATTTACACCCTCTCACATGAACCCTCTTGCATCTAACGCAGTAAATGAAATTGTCTAAGTTGTGGACAATATGATAGTCTTACCTTACAACTAATACTATAAAATTTTAATAATAAAGATATGTAAGATTTCTAAATATTAATGTTATTGTGTCAAGTAAAAAATACGGATCAGCAAAGTAAAGAAGAAAAAAAAAATAGATAACACGATTAAGAATTTTTTCAAATTTATTGTTTCATCAAAATAATAAATCAATATGTAATAAAGATGAGGTAAATATAATTGATGCATACATGTTACGATTTTCTCACTTTATATATGAATATCATTAAAACTATTTCTATTGATAGGGTATAGTTTGGCCAACACATAACGATCCTTGCTGCAAGGATGGGGCGGGGCAGCAATGCATGACGCAGAGCCGCAGAGGTTTGCTTCCTTGTTTCATGCATAGGGGATATGATTCTGCCTCTCCGTTTCATTTTTCATTTTGATCTTTGCAAAAGAAATTAAAATAATAATAATAACTTTCTATTTAAAGTTACACTCTTATTACAATTTTTTAAGATAAGATTATTAACGTAATTCACCCGATTGACCAAAAAATGGCATAAATACGTACTAACACAGAATACAACTTTAAAGCATCAAATGTAATTATCGTCTAGACTGAAATTCCGCGCATCAATCGGCAGAAGGGTGTAAATATGTAATGGACCAATGGTAAAACCACATTCATTCTTGTGAAACATAAAAGTCTCTGCACAACACCTAGTGATATGTTTAACCGCAGAACATTGATCTCTACAGTTTGGGGGTGGGGGGTGGGGGGGGCGGGGGGATGTAATATAGTGGCAATGCATAGTTGGATTGTTTCTTGGAGGTGTCCTAATAATTGTCAACCTGTCCATGTGCTGGTTTCTTCTTTTCTCTCACGTATGATTAATATAAGAGCAATTTCCAAGATTCCATGTGGTTGGTTTTGCCAGCTACATAATTTGTATCAATTAAAAAGAACTACATAATTTGTTCAATACTGACAAAATACAGAACATTAGTTCACAAAAATATGCTTCTTTACCATTAAGTTATCAAAGAAACGGCAGCCCAGTGCGGTGCACGAAGCTCCCCCTCGATGCAGAGTCTGGGAGTAGGGGCTTAACACAGAAAATCTGTTCTGCACAGTTTTGCATGGTGCAAGAAGCAGCGCCCACACCTTCAACCTGTGATCTCTAGCTCACAAGATGACAGCTTTAACTCTAACTACAATTCAAGGTATAAAATAGTAGACAGATTGCAACCAACCATTTCATTAGGATCTAAATTCTTTCAGGTCACCAAATGAATTCATCAATGCAAGAGAACCAAATCATATTATAGCCAACAATTTTGCCAATTCTCAATAATTCGCTGAAAATGAGGTAGTTTATAGTCCAGATCTATCAAGGATTAATCTTTTTCTCGAGGAAGGTGGCACGTACGGATAGACTGTTAACACCGGTCAAATGGTTTACATTTGAAGATCTCTAAGAAATATCAGAGATTCACAAGTATTATCCTTCAACTTCAAACTCATAATTAATCAACCAGTCCAATGATAAACCTCAGAAATCAGTGTAAAACTTCAGGGTTTCATCAGCAATATATCTAAACTTCTAACTCAAAATCAATTTAACAAGGTTACACACCACAATTCACTTACCCGACCACCCCCCCCCCCCCCCCCCCAACCCAAAAAAAAATGCATGCTTCATAATATATATATAAACTAAACTTTAGAAAATAATGCATAGATGCAGAAGAATTACAAGGGAAGGTCGGACATGTAGGTACGGAGGCACGAAATCACCAACCTATGACATGCCTTAAGCCAATGGCTTCTAGAACATGTTCCCCCTAGGACAATAACAAATGAAACTAAGACGGCTTAGCTGAGCTCATTCCAACCGGAGTATAAACACCAAAATGGTATAGATCTCTCAAATCACAAGATATTCATTAAGAAGTTTATTGAATAATTGAATACAACAAACATGCAAAAAGGCTAACAGTATAGATACAATGATGGAAGAATGGTTACAAGTCTCTCTAGTGAAAACTATGCAACAACTGTGAAAGGTATTAGCAAGCAAGGAACCATAGAGAACAAGCACAACATGGAACATACAGTTTATGATGAAATCAGTTCACATCCTTCAGTCTCTTTATCAATGCATCGAGAGATTTCTTCTTGGGATTTTGCCTAGCCCCTCTTGTTCCAAAGGATCCGAATAACCGATCCGTTTGATCCTTTAATTTCTCAGAAATAGAAACCACTTTTCGGTAGTCCAACGCGTTGTAACTTCTCTCTCTGATAACTGGATTCAAAAAATTCTCTGGATGGTTGCTCAGAAGCAAATTCACCATTTGCCTCGACTCAACAAGAGCTGATTTCAGCTGAATTGCATCTGCTTCAGACAAAAGAGGACCTTGGTTCTCTGCAAATGACTCCAGCAACCGAACATCAATATCAAGCCCCGTAATAGCACTGGCGTTGAACCTTTTAACTGATTCCCCTAATAGGGATCCAACAATCATCTCTGATATATGAGATAGAACATCTTGCAAAACCCGCTTCAGCACCTGAACTGGCAAAATCTGCTGAGCTGTTGAAACCAATGTTTCCAAGAAAATAATCACCTCATTTGCATACTCATTCCCACCTGGAGGAGGATCATCTGCCATCCAATTTACGTTCTCAATCAAAGATAGGAATCCATCAACCTTTTGCTTTAGCAAACCAGAGAGTGTATCTTCAGCTGCCTCACGGGCTTTGATTAAAGGAAAAGGCCTCCTGCCTCTCTCCACTATCCTCAAAGGAATACCAGAGAGCTGCGCGGCATGACGAAAGAAGAAATCACAGGCACGCTCAAATACTGCCATATTTGCAGCCATCTGCATAGCCTGGTTAACGCCACCGATTGATCCATTAATAACTTTCACTAAAGCCCCATCCAACACCTCACTTAAGAGCCTGTCCAAGTATTTCTTGACCACATCATAGAATTCAAGCTGTCCACCATACGACATGAAACTCACGGAATCCTCAATAAACGATCGCACAATTCTACAACAATCAGGAACAGTAGTAGAGAATGGAGCAATATAAGGAAATGCAGGCATGATATTCGAAGTCTGTATCTGAAAAGACAGCACATTCATAGAATACTCATACTCTTTCTTCATATACATCTGCTCAAACTTATCAGCAGCCAGAGCCTCAGATATCTGCTTACGGCAATCAGACAACAATAACTCGTGATACTTATCCCTGTGCTTGCTCAATACATCAAGCAAAGCATCAATTGGATACCCAAATCTACGCAATGTGACACCTAGCAAACTAACATAATCCTTAATTAACAACAAATGATTCGCCGTCTGCATCCTAGAAAACTGATCCTCCAACACCGAACACATCTTGCTCACAGCAGTATCCCACAAGTTCTCCACTTCCATCTTCGATATCAACCCTCCTCCCGTCCTCCAAACCCGATCCTCCACTATGAAGAACCCCGCAATTTGGGCGAAAAACGTCTGGTGCGACTCCAGAAAAGGAGTCATCGACGAGACCTGGAAATCAGAGGTCAGCTGCAACTTCCTAGTCTCAAAATAAGACTGCTTAAACCTATCCTCGTGCCCCAGCGTTTGATGCACGTGATAAGCCTTGTACAACGGCGTCAAATCAAACCCTAAGATCCCATTACCTCCATCCATTTCACTGTCATCTTCTTCTTCCAAAGCATAAACACAGTCCCTCAAGCTAAGCCTGCTCTGCTCCTCCGCTTGCCGCTGCTTGACCCTAAGCTCCTCTTCTCTCTGTCGCGCCGCAGACGCTTGACCAATCGCGAGCTGGCCTAAATTCCGGCTCACCTTACGAATCTCCACCAGCCAATCCCCAAACTCTATACTCACCATCCTCTCTATATGAGCCCTAATCGCCGGGATCTGCTTCTCCAGCATTCTCTTCAACGTAGACGACGGCGTTCTGTCGTAAAAACTCGTCTCGATCAAATCCAAACACCTCAACGCCATGTAGAAATTGTTCTTACTGAGATGCAGATTCGCGCGAGAACAAAGCTCCATCAGCTGCACGCACGCGCCGAGCGAATTGATCGCGAGCGCGATGTTCGAGCACTTGTTCCTCGCCTCGACGTAGGAGTCGAGAGAGGTGAGGAGCGGAACGGCGACGTTTTGGAGCTTTGAATTGGAGTTCTCGAGCGAGGATTTGAGCGAATCGACATCGGAAAGCAGAGATCGGAGATCGTCGACGGCGAGGATGAAGTCCTGGTAGTGAGCGCGGCAAACGTCTTCGATCTCGTGTTCTTTGGATTTGGAGAAGTGTTTGAGGTGTTGGAGTAGGGTTTCGGGCTTGCCGGAGGCGAAGACTTTGCGGACGAAGGGGGCGAGGTCTTCGCCGTTGCAGATGGCGGAGGAGAGGAGGATCAGCTCCTGTTTGTCGGCGGTGTCGCCGTTTTCTACGCCGGAAGGGACGATTTTCCGGCGAGATTTCGTTGAGTTCATTGTTTGTTGTCGCCGCCGGAGATTTAGTGTTGTTTTTTTTTTATGACAGTAACCGCCTAATGCGACGGGGGAGCGGATATAGAGAGAGAAAGTGGGTAGTGAGAGGAAAAAATGTAAAAAACGGAAATTAAGGGGTTAGAGTTAGAGTTGGACAACTATTTTTACAGGACTAAAATGCCCCCGCCATTCGTCTTGTCTAGGACAATCTGATTAGTTGAAATTAAAATGACTTTTCATCAAAAAAAGTGTTTAGTTGGTTTCGGTTTTGTTGGCTTTATCACTCGCATAAAAAATGGGAAAATAGTTTGAATTATAATTTAGGTAGAATTTCATTAAAATATACATTGAATATTAGGTGTTGAAAGTTGAAATATGATATGTATACTAGTATTTTTTTTTTTTTAATAGGAATGTATACTAGCTTAAATCTTAAGAAGAAGTTTAGGTTTGGTAGGAACAGAAACCAAGTTATCCGAAGACAATTTGTATTTTAAAAACCTATAATAAGGTTGGTCATTGAAATTGTTTTAAATCTGTTGTGTAATAACTTATTTATTGATTAAAGTGTATGAGTATGATATGTGCACACGAATATGTATAGAAATGTGCAAGAATATCGATAATGTTCTTACATATGGATACGATATTTTTATCGAACTAAATAATTAGTATGACATTTGGTAGGGGAGTATAAGGAAACTCGTATCCAATTTCAATTTGGTGGGCCGGTGATCGTACGAAGTCGAGGCTGTTCTTTCTAGCCCTTAAAGGTTGTGTTTAAACACACGACTTTTTAAGTTTCTACAAAAGACAAAAATAAAAAATAAGGTAGAGGGGTTAAACGCCTCAAAAACTCGACAGAACAAGCAAAAAATGGCTAAGGACTTAACTCAGATTGAAAACGAAAAACAAATCCATGTAATCGTTAATTATGTTTCAATGTTTGTGACTAATGATGTCTATTGTATTATGTTTGTGATGGTAGATATAATTGTAGTAGGTCCGATACGTTGATACTTGATAGTGGTTTCAAAGTTGTTTGATAAATTGAGAGGCAACCAATTCTAAAAACCTCAAGTACTACTACTTTTGTTCTCTACAAGATCAATACAAAAATGTATAATTTTATACATATATTGAATATGCTGCAGATTCTGAAGTCATTCAATTGGTTTACCTCAACATTGATGATAACATTAGCAACTATAGGTACCAAGCTTGTTAAATCATTCACTGGAAAAAAATTATGTGGTTGTAATCATTCCCTAAATTTTACTAACTATGCTTTTTAGCTCGTCCATCGTTTTTTCTTGAAAATTGCATAACTGTAATTAATCATTCTCGCCAACTTCTCAACCATGAATATGGTTGTCCTAGGTTTCTCAATGCAATTTATCGTTCGAAAAGAATAATGTTTAAAATAATAATAATAATTTCAAGAACATCGTTGTTAAGTGCAAATTACAAAGATTAGCAAACACTTTCGTCATCAAGGTAAATAGAACTGAAATACCAGTGAAACTACACGCGGTCATGAAAAATATTATGTTTAGCCATTACAGTCACAGATGGCAAGATAGTGGAGCCTGCCACTGCAAATTTCACTTCATGCGTCGAAGAATAGCAAACCAACAACCATTGATGTAATTGAAAGATACGATCTTATATAAATAAAATTAAACGTGTTTGAATTAAATCAAGAAAATAATCAAGAAACATATAACTACATTTATTATTAAAGTATTGATCATTCACAACTTACCAATATATATAGTCAATATCATAAGGCTGATGGAGCAACGATTGATCTCAAAATTTAAGAGTGTACGGATTACTCAAGTAATATATAATCTTTTTTCCCCAAATATCAATTGCAAAAGGAAATTTTCTCTTTAAATAGCGAATAAACTTTATATCATTGAATGAACAATCAAATTTTGAGTGATTAATTAAATAAACTAAACTAATAAAAAGCGATAAATAAGAATGGGACATATCAATCAAAAGGGAACATTCGTTTTGGATTCATTTTAATCTTCCTATATTGTGTTGTATTTATTTTCCAACTAATTTCTTAAGTTTTATGACTGAGTGCGGATTTTTTGAACTATCTTGAGTTGCACGTGATCACATGCTTCAAGACTTACTCTTACAATGATGGATTTGCGTAATGGGTCGCCGATGTAGGCTAACCCGACCCGCATAATTTGAATGGAGAACCTCTCACTAGTTTCCTCCCAATTTCATTCTCTTTAAATGGAAGTTTTCTCCATTATTCTAATAATCCAACTGCAAAAAATATGAAAGAGAAGACATACAAAATGAAGAAATTTATGCATAAAATAGAGGGTAAATAGAAAAGTCATTAGAGGCTATTTATCACCACACATACTCATTCTTTTTGGGCTCTTGGATTATGACTATAATTCCTTTCCATTTGTGATTGGGTTCCGACCGTTTTGGAGCAAAAAAACACGCAAAAATCGTCATGAAATCGAGCCGGATCAAAGGACATAATCGTAGGGTGTTATGGAATCCATTATCGATGAATTCAAGATTAGTAATTCCCAACATACACAAATCATGAGAGTTTTACGGACTCAGTATGACAAATAACATTCTTAAACAATATTTCTTGCAAAAGGAGTGGATGCTCCAACAGAAACCTCTATAATCAAAATACGTGTGTAACAACAAATTTCGAGTCCTCTAAAATAAAAGACAAGAAAAATTAGTATAAATAAACTTAATATAAATTTAAAGAAATTCGAGTTACAATCTCTAATATTCACCTGATTCAATCCTTCAAGAACATCGATCTTCAAGATTTTTTGAATTTGGAGGCAAAGTCTTCAATTTGATCTTTGTTGAAGTTGACTTGAGCTTGAAAAACTTTAATTTTAGGGCGTGAGAGCTTGATCCCGAATCAAAAGGAGAATTTCTTTGATCTTCGCGACGAACAATTTGAATCTTTGGATGAACGCCTTTGAAGATGATGAACTTGATGGAGAGGATTTGAATAACTTCTTTACTCCAAGAATGTTTGAGTTTTTGTTGTGATTTTTCTTCTTGGTGAAGACCCCTATTTATAGTGTTAGAAGGAGAATCTTCTGATGAGATGAATGGTTGAAATAGTTTCTCTAATATGGAAGACATAATTTGAGGACATCCTTCTTTCCATAATGAAATATAGTTTCTTTCTTTTGAGATTTGATGACTAGACCTTCCATCCTTTTGAGATTTGATTACTAGACCTTGCATCCTTTGAGATTTTGATGAATAGACTTTCCATCTCTTGAGATTTGATTAGTAGACTTTCCATCTCTTGAGATTTGATGAATATACTTTCCATTTATAAAATATTGAGTTTTATGGAATTTTTATTTTTTTCCAATTGCACACATTTAATTATTTAATAAAATAAATGTGTTTACAAATTGCCCCCTCGAGACTTGTTCACAAAAGTGTTGAAGACGCGGCATTGAGTGAATAAGTCTCGATCATTTTTCTTTTCCAATTGATCAAGCTTGAAACAATAGCTTGGGGGTTCGTCTCAAAATGCATGGCATGTGCGTTTCAACTTTTAGTTGTGTCAACAACTTTCTTTCTTCAAAAACATGACTGAGTTTAGAATTGACTTCCACGAGCCATGAGTAATTTGCAGTTTAGACTCATGCATCAAGGAGTATTTGATTTGAGAACTTGTAGACCTTTTGGCTCGTGTCCCGGAGATTTGAAGACTTCAGAAGTTGTAGACATTTTTCACTCGTGTACAGGAGATTTCATGATTTGAGAATTTGTAGACATTTTTCACTCGTGTCCAGGAGACTTGAAGACTTTGAGAATTTATGAACAGTTTCAACTCTTGTCAAGGAGTCTTGATTTTATTTTGAATCAACAAACAGTTTATACTCGTGTTAAGGAGTCCTTGATTTGAATTTGTATTTGTAAACATTTTTGACTCGTGTTAAGGAGTTCATGACTTGAATATTTATAGACAGTTTTATCTCTTGTCGAGTAGTCGTGATTTGATTTTGAATTTGTAAACAGTTTCGACTCATGTTAAGGAGTTCATTACATGAATGTTTGTAGACAGTTTTATCTCATGTCAAGGAGTCTTGATTTGATTTAGAATTTGGAAACAGTTTATACTCGTGTTAATGAGTCCTTGATTTGATTTTGGATTTGTAAACAGTTTTGACTCGTGTTAAGGAGTTTTGATTTGATTTATAAACAGTTTAGACTCGTGTTAAGGAGTTCATTGACAGTCTATTCTCTTATCAAGGAGGGCATGAAGAGATCTTAATTTGAAGAATTTAGACAGTTTAAGCTCGTATCTGGGAGCACATCAATTGTAGTGAAATATGAAACTTCATCTTCTTCAATTTCATCTTCATTTTGATCTTTATTTTCATCTTCATTGTTTTCTTCGGTATCAGAGGTTGAAGAATCACGAGCATGGGACATATATTCTTCATCATCAGAGTTAATACTCATTTCGACGGCATGCGCTCAAGTTGCTAATTCTTCAAAAGTTTTTGGCTTGATTCCTTGAAGTATGTAGGAAATGTTCCAGTGCATCCTTGAGTGCATATTTCGATGGATGAAGTTTCAGAGAGCCTCTCCTTGCAACTTAGAGATAAATTTCTCCATCTATTGATGTACTCAACAACAGGCTCATCTTCTTGTTGATATGAGTTAGCAAGTTCAATCATGCTAACAGTCCGGCGAGTGCTATAAAAGCGATTGAAAATTTGATTTGAAAATCTTTCCAATTGTCAATTGAATTTGGCTCGAGATCAGTGTACCAGTCGAAAGCAAAACCTTCTAAGGACCGGACAAATTGTTTGACAAGAAAATCTCCATCAGTTCCAGCACTATTGCACGTCTCGATGAAGTGAGTGACATGTTGTCTTGGATCTCCGCTACCAGCAAATCTTTGAAATTTTGGAGGTTGATAGTTTTTTGGCATTTGCAATTGCTCGATCCTTTGAGTGTATGGCTTGATGTAAGATTTGAAGGTTGAAGGTTGAGCTTTGTAATCTTCTGCAACTGCTTCAATGAAATCTTTCAATTGATTGGCAGAGATGAGACTGTGAGTGGAGACTTGAATTTCTTTGCTTGAGGCTTTAGAATTTTCTCCAACTTCAATTTTTTGATGGCATGGATCATAAAGTGATCGTTGTTCTTCAGGAGACTTTGGTGCATGGATCATAAATTGATCGCTGTTTTCCAGGAGTTCTGACTTTTGGGGATGGCATGAGACTTGAACTTCTTGACTTGATGAATGTTCTGCAATTTTGCCAATGATTTCTTCAGCATCTTGATCAGCACTTGTTTTGATCTCCATCTTTTGGAAAAGATAATTCAGACGCTCTTCACGTTTGTGGACTTGTTTGGTGAAGTTTTCAACGGCTTTGGTCAGTGCATCAATTTGCTTTTGCAATGAAGATGGTTGAGTCTCATATCTTGCCCCCATTGACTTCTCTATTGTTGAGCAAACGTTGGCTTCTTGAGACTTCAAATTTCAGACTTGAAAGAAAGAGATGAGAGGTAGAGATGGTCCCACTAGGCGTGCCAAATTTGTAACAACAAATTTCGAGTCCTCTAAAACAAAAGACAAGAAAAATTAGTACAAATAAACTTAATATAAATTTAAAGAAATTCGAGTTACAATCTCTAATATTTCCCTGATTCAATCCTTCAAGAACATCGATCTTCAAGATTTTTTGAATTTGGAGGCAAAGTCTTCAATTTGATCTTTGTTGAAGTTGACTTGAGCTTGAAAAACTTTAATTCGAGGGCGTGAGAGTTTGATCCCGAATCAAAATGAGAATTTCTTTGATTTTCGCGACGAACAATTTGAATCTTTGAATGAACGCATTTGAAGATGATGAACTTGATGGAGAGGATTTGAATAACTTCTTTACTCCAAGAATGTTTGAGTTTTTGTTGTGATTTTTCTTCTTGGTGAAGACCCCTATTTATAGTGTTAGAAGGAGAATCTTCTGATGAGATGAATGGTTGAAATCGTTTCTCTAATATGGAAGACATAATTTGAGGAAATCCTTCTTTCCATAATGAAATATAGTTTCTTTCTTTTGAGATTTGATGACTAGACCTTCCATCCTTTTGAGATTTGATTACTAGACCTTCCATCCTTTGAGATTTTGATGAGTAGACTTTTCATCTCTTGAAATTTGATTAATAGACTTTCCATCTCTTGAGATTTGATGAATATACTTTCCATTTATAAAATATTGAGTTTTATGGAATTTTTATTTTTTTCCAATTGCACACATTTAATTATTTAATAAAATAAATGTGTCTACAACGTGTTTGAGAAATTGAGTCTCCAAATTGACTAATTTGATCAAACTGGCAAACTTTTAATGGATGAGTATTATTGGTCTTGGAGGCGCAACCGAAAAACAAGAAGCTAAGACCAAGAAATAAAAGAAAAAAGTTTCACGGAGGACAAGAAGGATTTTGCTCAAGAATAAAGGAAAAATACATAAAATATTATGATTTGGCTTGCAACGTAGAGTATATATACCTCATAGTCTACAGGATAAAAATGCTAATTCTTTTGCAATTTGATTTCATTACTGATTAAGAGTCCTCTATATGATTTGATGTAGAGCCCTGTTCTTTATTTCATGGACAAACGATGAATATATTAAAACATAATTTCTTAGTAAAGAATAAATATATACTTTTAGCTCATGAAATATATGTTTATTCTCTATTTCATCTTTTGTTTTTTTTTTATTGAAAATATATGTATGTATTCTTTATTTCATGAACGATAGAATATTATTAAAATTATACAGACAACATTTTTGAAAAAGAGTTCTAAAAAAAATAAGGGTCTTTAGCATGTTGCACCCTGAAAATAATAAGTCTTTTTGGCACATTACACCCTGTGATTATAAATTTAGCATAATGCACACTAAAAATGTTATAGGGTGCACCCTCAAAGTCGAAAATGGAAAAATTATCATTGCAACAACATTTTTAAATAACTAAAATTTATTTAGATCTAATTTATCCGTTGATATTATTCAATGAAAGTCTTTAAATGAGAATTTTATTTAAAACATCAAATAGTTTGAAAGAATATAATTCAATTTTAGTACATTACTTAGGTTTTTCATAGAAATTAATTTTAACAGAAAAGTAATTAACTTGACTGCTTCAAGTACGAAATGTAGTCTTTAACTATTTTGACTTATTATAATTAATAATTTTAAAATTGATTTCTAAGCACATTTAGAAGTGAAAACGTAATTCTACGGTGCATTTTGCCAAAAAATGTGATTTTGAGGGTGTAATCTGCTAAATTTATAAATACGGGGTGCAATATGCCAAAATGGCTCATTTTCAGGGTGCATCATGCTAAACACCCAAAATTAATTATAATTAAATAAAGACAGGGCAATATAACACCGAACAATTAGTAATTTATTTTTTTAGTAGTATATGTGTTAGATAGCAAACTATTAAAAGGAAAAACCATAATTCCTAATGCTAAATAGGTTACTGATTATAATAGTATCTACGTGCAAATCCTATCTTTAAGTCAACTCATTAATTCTATACCCACGCCAACCCGATCGCAATATACTATTAAATAACCTGAAATATTAATATAGTTTTATGATTAAAACTTTTGTTCTAATTTTTTCTTGACTTGTGAAATAGTTTTTCCTTTTGTTTTGTCCAACTAATTGTTTGATTTCATAAAAAGTTATTTATGGTATCGTCATACTACTTTCAAAATCGTATTATTACTTCTCTAACTCTTTTTGGACGTGAAAAATAAATTAGAGGGATGTTATTCAATATTACACTTCAATGCATAAGAAAATTTCATATTTTAGGACGTTTACAACATCCGGAAGTATATTTTTGGATGAAAAAACTGATGGAAAAGTTATTGAGTAATGCTACATATCATCCTAGATATTTCATTAGTAATACACATTAAAAAAATTATTCAAATCTTTATATTAATTCAATTATAATGTAATAAACTCAAAAAGCATCCCGGCCCAATTAGAAATGTCTAAGCAAAGACTAATAATAGAATACTTATAGGGTGTATAAAGAATATCTATATTATTCTTTATACTATTTGTATTCATTTATTTAATTTAATTCTAGCCATTTTACAAGCTTTAGCCACAACTCTGTTAGTTCAGAGTTACTTTAATATTTCTATATTAAGTACATGTTAATAATTAATAAAACTGTAGTATTGTTAATTTTCAACAAGCGGGGATAGCTCAGTTGGGAGAGCGTCAGACTGAAGATCTGAAGGTCGCGTGTTCGATCCACGCTCACCGCATTTCTTCATTTTTCCTTTCATTTCAACTGCTCACTTTTATCTTCATTTTTATTTTGTACTTCTCTTCTTTCTGTTATTCTTCATATCCATTCGTCTAAGACAGCAAAAGCTCAGTATCCAAATACCACACTAAATTTCTCATTCGTCAAAAAGAAAAAAGAAACAGTACATTTCCCAATTATTCAAAACATATGAGCGCCAAATGCCAAAACCCAAAAAAACTCAAAATCCAAATAATGATCACAACTTTTCCCAGTAGGGACAGCTGCAGGAGCAACAATTTTCAGATTATGTTCATGATTTCCTAATTTTGTTTATAATTTTAGAAGATTTTGAAATATTTATAGGTTCAATATGTAAATTATTTCGTTTAATGGCACATTGGCCTCCATAGCAAAACGTCAATTCCATAGTTATGACTTTGTCTTCCATGTTTCTATAAATTGCAATGTTTGTATGTAACATCCCATACATGGCGTATAAATTCGCTGAAGCGTCTTTGTATAAAAACCTTTATGTGTGCTGGATGTTTAAATCATTCTCAAACTAAAAGAATTCATCAAAATTGGTCGTCTAAGTAATATCATGTTCATTTTTGATCCCGTCACATTCTAATTACAGTGTTTCAGTTTGAATTATTTTCGATACAAGTTCTTTTACTCCAAGTGCATGGGTGTGGCCATTTGCTCCAAAAAACTGTGAGAGTACAGTAATCACACGTGGAAAATGCGTTTAGATTTGTTACTTTTTGCATAAATCAAGTGTTTAAGGTGGTGAAAGTAACTCAACTTCACCTTCCATCAACTGAAAATTTGGAGCTTTCTACCTACTAAAATGAAAAAGCTAATGAGGAGATAAAGAAGTAAACTGTAAAAGTGTCTTTTATCAGGATAAGGATGAATTGAAATGATACAACTGACTGATTTTTCTTTCCTCATGAGTATCGAATGTTTTGCTCATAAGGCTACATATTATATCATAACGTCAAAACAATACCAGAAGTTCTTGAACCTGAATTTTTGCTACCTATACTTAGAAACAGGGGCGGAGCCAGGATTTTGAGTTAGGGGGGCAAAATCACGTGAGATTTTTTATTTATGAATATGACTATTTTTATCACTAATTATTTTTAATTTATTTCAAAATGATAAATTATTGTAAAACTATTAATACCTCAAGAAATGGATATTTGATATAAAAAAGACTTATAGAAGTAACGAAACGATAACTATTTTTTTAAGAAAAAAGTACCAAAATAAAACTACATAAATATGCACAAAAAATGTCATAAAACTAGAGATATTGTATGTGCTCTTAAAAATATACTATTATTTATTTAGTTTTACTTAGACCCAATTGAATCGCATAACATTGAACAATCTCTTTCTAAATGTGCATTATTAACGTATTACTTAAGAGAGAATATTTAATTTTAATATATAATTTTGTCTCGCAAACCTTTTCATCAAGAATTATACTTTTCACTTCAAAGATGTCTAAGAAAAGGTTAAATTACCCTAAAAAAGATAGGTATTACTCAAATGTTGTATTAGATATCCACATTCCACCTTATTTTATTTACAACACGAAAAGAGCATGAAAGAATTAAGATACAAATATAAAAAGTATGTAACAAGTTAAGAATAAGTTATAATAAAAGTATGAAATTGAGTTAAAAAAAGAAGAACAAACGAATCAACCAAGAATTCTATTAAATATCGAGATATTTAAAAATATGTTTACTATAGAAAGATACGTAAATCATGCACTAATTCACCCATTAGCACTCTTAATTACTCATAGTTGTTGTTATCCAAAATTCAAATCCCCTAAAATCGCATAAATTCCATCTCTCTCTCTCTCTAATTAGAAGTTAAGAATCTTATCTTAATCAAATCTTGTTATTGAAATCTTTCCCAAAAAACATATAAATTCAATTTCATACATGTAAAGTTTATGACAATACTAAATATAATATATAGTATAAAATAAACCAAATAAATTATTAAAAAAATAATAATATAAACCAATATATATATATATATATATATATATATATATATATATATATATATATATATAGGTATTAGGGGTGGGGTAAGAGCTGGGGGGGCGGCGGCCCCTAAAGGCCCCCCCCCTTGGCTCCGCCCCTGCTTACAAATCATTTTAATATATTAAGTATGAGGTATTTTTGCATATCAAGCTATAGATACACGTGTAACCAAGAAAATGTCAAAAACCATCAAAAAAGCTAAGTCGAATATAAATAATATGATCAAATTAGGATTTTTACTGGTTAAGAAAATTAATATATGCATATATATATATACATATATATATGTATATATATACACATACACACACACACACACACACATATATATATATATATATATATATATATAATATATATGTGTGTGTGTGTAGTTTTATATACAACATAATAATTTCTTAAAAATCTAGAAAATTCAGTAATTACAACCTAATTATTGTTAGTTTGACGTTATAAATATGTGAATCATGTTTCTTTGAAACAATTTTAAAGAACGGTCGTAAGACAACAAGAAAAATAATTCTTATTGTTATCTTGAAAGTACGCTACGACAAGAAGTAACTTTTTAACTACAAAACGAATAACGGAAACAATTTTCTACAAAGTTCCTAAGGCATTAGAAGAAGACCGTTGATAATCGAATAATTGTTCCACGACATCAACTTATATTTGATCATAGAATCAATTTAACATTTTATGCACCTATAAATTCTAATACTAGCGATGCCATCGTAGATCTAGTGCAAAAATGGTAAATTTGTGTTATACAAGCAAGTTTCGAAAACTAGAATGCTTTGATTATATAGTCGCATCTATTGTGAAATAAAAGTTAATATCTTAGCTACGGTTTAAGTACAATCATGTTTCAAAACTATAGTGCTTGAATTAAGTTGTAAATATGTTACATAAAATGCTTATTAATGTGTTTAGATTTACATATAACCTATATATATATATATATATATATGTATACATATATATATATATATTTTACACACATATTATGTTAGTAATATAATATTGTATGTAATATAAATTATATAATATTATATTGTATTATATACTATATTATAATATGTACCTAACCTAGATGTTATATGTATGGCATACAGTATATATTATACATGAATGTTATCTATATATAACATTAATACTATGTATTACACATATTACTAATTTAATTTAACTATAATAAATTTTAATTTTAATTTTGTACCTAATTTTTTGTCATTTCATGAAATTACTCCATTCCTTCATTTCATTTATAATTTTGTTAGACTTTTTGAAACTTAATTTAATTTTTTCTTACTCTTTCCATATAGTAAATAAAATATGGGTAATTACCCAATATAAAATTTGAAATTAGATTTTTAATATCAGGGCAACTTTAACTTTCTTTAGATATCTATAAAAAGAAATATGTGTTCTTTAATCGAAAAATAATAACAGAGACAAATTTATATACTATGTTAAAAATATTTTTCTTAAGTATTGCATTAATAATACACAATAAGATAGAAATTGAGTCAATTGCCAAAATAATACTCTCAAGAAAAATAATTGACAAACTAACATTGCTGAAAAAGTAATTCCCAAAATAACCCTCTTGGACAATTTTTTCCAATTCTACCCTTTTATTTGTCCAATAATGAGCAAAATAGTACATAATTAATGTGAATATTAAAAAAAGATTCATTTAAATATTAACCAACTTTAATAAAAGAAAACTTTTTTAAATAACTTCTCTTCCACCGTAACACCTCCCCTCCCCTCGCCACCCGCCACCGCCATCCCCCAAACCCCTGCCATGGATTTGACCCAACAATTACGTGATTCGTGCATTGTTCGCCGTTGAATATGATTCATATAATAATCTCTACCGTTGAATCAGAGTCATCTTGCCGTCGACGAAAATGGACATGGAGGAATCAGATCTAAGGCATACAGAGAGTGCTGCAAAACTCAATCTTCAAGGCATTAGCAGATGTATTTTTGAAGAAAACGGATACAGAGTCCATTAGATTGTTTACTGAGGGCTTTCCTCAGGAGGTGGAGATCATTATGTGCAGCAACTGCGCGGCCTTGCAGGGTATAGCAGATGGGTGGTTGTGCGGGGGAGCGGTGGGTGGGGGTGGGGGGGAGTGGGTTGAATGAGCAAGATGAGTAATTTTTTTTTTTTAAAGTTAAAACAAATTTTATTTTGTGTAGATACTTTCTTTTAGAATTATTTTACTACACCAAGTACATATGCTATTTTGAAAAAATAAAAATAAAAATTTGCCCTTTCAAAAATTTGTAACACGTTTCTTTGTTTTTTGTTTTATTGCTTAGTTTCTTTTTGGTGCAAATTTTACTGCTGTGTTTAAATATAAAAATAGGATTCATAAAATTTTCAAAGAATTTATAAGTTTTATGAATTACTAGTCAAGTTATGAATACGTTTTCCTACGGAAATATGATATTTGAGATTTTATTGAATATTAGATTAATATAATTTTAAAACTTATCTAATATTTCTAGCAAACTTTTTGTTATAAATTGCAAATACATTTATATATACACACGAAGTAGTAAATTAACCCAGAACAAAAGTACTACATTGTAGTATTACTTTGCTAATTATTTAACTAAAGAAAAAGGTTAGAATTGGAATATATTGTTCAAGAGCGTTATTTTGGGAATTATTTCTTCAAGAGTGTTAGTTTGGCAATTACTTTTTTTTAAGAGTATTATTTTGGCAATTAACTCAAAGAAATTACTGAGTATTTTGTTATAAATTTTTTTTATAGTTTAATATTCACCCAAAGTTTGCCAAACACAAATACAGATGTCCAAGTGAACATAAATATATAAAATTCTGGTAACGTATACAAAATGTCTATTTTCATAGCATATTTTTTGTATATATTATGTAATTTTATTTTAATACTTCTGCGTATTTTAGCTTTAGTTGTTTATATTAAGTATCTAGTTCTTAAGGTGGTTATATTGTCACGATGATTTATTCTCTTTAAAATGAAGTAAAAATAATTGATAGACTATGTGTATTTTGAAAAAAGGTCCACATGACTTCGCCCCCCCTAAACTAAATTTCTGGCTCCGCCACTGCATGTAATATCACTTACATGCATGTACTATTGTTTGAGATCATGTACTTGAACCATTACCAGCACCACCACAGTCAAAAATGAAAAGTTTTTAATACAACGTAGGGCAATAACGTATTACTTATATTTGTATTGTACATAACTTGCAAATTTTAATGTATGTACCTATCACCTCACACCCTTTACTCTCACCTTGAGCTAGACTACATAAATTTTTAGTTTAAGTTGCACTATCAAAATCCGAAATCATGAGCACATACTATGTGAAGGCAAATTTATCTACATAGTTTGTGTTCATAACACATCAAAAATAACTTCGACAACTATATGCTAAATAGTGCATAATGTGGATAGACCACAAGTGCAACCAGAGTTTTATGATAAAACTTCGAGGAAGTATCACTGGCTTCTGCCGCGTTGGGTTGCTTAAAGGCGTCAAGTGATACAAGGCCTTATATAAGTGGTAATGCTATTTCCCTATGTTGCCTAATCTTTTTCATGATCATATATTTTTAAAATTCTTCTAGTTCATATCTTGGCATTGTGTACCCTTGAAAGGTATTAATATTATAAAATTTTGCAATGACATAAGAAAAAAAATTGTTTTTGTACAATTACTATGATCCAACAAGAAGACGATACAAGCGAAGGTACGAGGTTCTTGAAGAATATAAGAATCGAGGATATATTGTCCTTATCCATGAAAGGTGATGATTGGTTTAAAAACAAAAGTTCTTATTGTATTATTAGGATTAAAGGAAGTAAAATAGTTATATAGTGGAACCAACAAATAGTTATGGCTGATTAAATTCTCTACTGAATCTTGCCTCATTTTTGTTCTCTTTATTTTGACTGTAGCGTTTTGTGAAAGTTGACAAGCTCAACTCCTTCTTAAGGGTGGGACGAGTCGGGTACCCGCGGGTTTGGGTACTCTTTTTTTCGGGTACTCGAAATCAGTCATTTTTCGGGTACCCAAAATTTTCGGGTACCTGAAACGGGTATTTCGGGTACCCGTTTTCCCTTATTTTTTTTTTTTTCCACTCATTAACACGTTCAAGTACAGTCTGAAACCAATTTGATAAATTACTGCCACATAAAGATTAACACGGATTTTTTCTTAACAAGTGGTCAGACATTGGGTGAAGCTGTTGTTTGAAGATGTTATGCAAAGGCAAATAAAGTTGAACCCATATGCTCTGTTTATCTTTTGTTCTACAACAATGCTAGGGCACAGAAATAGAAAATGATAACCAACGAAGGTATTAGACAATCTGGATTCAACTGTACTTCAAGCAAAGCAATGGAATAAAGCTATTAATTAACTTGAAACGACATATTGACCAAGCTAAAAAAAAAAAAATTTGTCTCTCGGTTACCCGAGAGGATAACTGTTCGGGTACCCGAAGCATCGCTTCGGGTACCGGGTAGCGCTGCTACCCGAAAGGTCTGGAATCGGGTTACCCGAACGGGTAAAATACCCGCGGGTCGGGTCGGGTACCCGAAACCCGAACCCGAATTTGCAGGCCTACTCCTTCTGTCCAGGCATCCCAGTATGTCGTCTTTACCCATGCCGCAGCCAGTTTGGATCGGTTCAAAGTTTTATGTTTTTCTTTTTTTTTACTTTGAAAAATTATAATAATAGAAAAAAAATCAAGGCCGTATTATCATTTGTGCCAAAAAAAAAAAAAGAAAAAAAAATATTGTCCCAATCTGTTTAAACCTTATTTTTCTATGTGTGTTCATGAATTGATGTTTTTATGTTCTCCTTCTGGTAATAAAATATAAGTCAAACAATGTGCAACTTAAGATAACACACAAACTGATCTGAATATAGTTATACTAATTGAATACTAAATAATAAAAGAATAATTCGAGGTTATATTATCATTCGTGCTCAAATAAAACTTGTACAAGTCATGTCATCATGTGTGCACGGCTTGATGCTTTAGGTGCTCATATGTTAATAAAAATGTATCTGCAAAACAATACGCAACTTTAGAAATACTCAATATTCAAAACTGCAAATGTAAACTAAACTTAAGTATCTTATGAGTAGTTTATGATTCTTAACGGGTATTTCATGTTCTTTGAAATACTCAATATTATCCACTCAAGAAAATTATCAGTGAAATTTACAAACCAGAAAGCTCTAAAAATTATGTTGACATTCGCTTAAATTTATATACGATATTTAAATCTAATTATTGGTAGCGAGTAAGCCTTCATTAAAACGTATAATCATTTAAAGATCAAAAATTTGCGACAAGTCTTAAATAGATGCAGAGGCGACATAAAAAATATACAAAATATAGCAGAAAATCAGGGGAAATAGTTCTAACTGACTTAATACAATTGAATAAAAACCTTTACATGTACTGGACGTTTAAGGTCATTCTAAAACTAAAAGAATTCATCAGAATTGGTCGTTTAAGTAATATCATGTTCATTTTTGATCTTGTCACATTCTAATTATGGTTTTTCAGTTTGAATTATTTTTGATGCAAGTCATTTGACTCCAACTGCATGGGTATGGCCATCTGGTCCAAACAACTATGAGATTACAACAATTAGACCTGGAAAATGCGTTTAGATTTGTTTGTTTCTGCAGAAATCATGGGTTTTAGGTGGTCAATGTAACTCAGCTTCACCTTCCATCAAGTGAAAATTTGGAGCTTTCTACTTACTTAAATGAAAACGCTAATGAAGAGATAAAGAAGTAAACTGTAAAACTGTCTTTTTTTGTCAGGATAAGGATGCATTAATTAAATCCTAAGAATATTGATTTTTCATTCCTCGTGTGAATCGAATGTTTTGCTCATAAGCCTACAAATTATATCTTAATGTCAAAACGATACCAGAAGTTCTTGAACCTGAGTTTTTGCTACCTATACTTAGAAAACATTTTAATATATTAAGTATGAGGTCTATTTTCATGTCAGCTATAGATAGACGTGTAACCAAGTGTCGAAAACCATCAAAAATGCCAAGACGTATATAATATATATGATCAAATTAGGATTTTCACTGGTTAAGAAAATTAATACATACGTATGTATATAAGTATGTTTATATACATCTTAATAATTTCTTAAAATAAAGAAAATTAGGTAACTACTACCTAATTATTGTTAGTTCGACGTTGCAAATATGTGAATTATATTTCTTATAAACAATTTTAAAGAACGGTCATGAAACGTCAGGAAAATTAATACTTCTTGTTATCTTGAAAGTACGTTACGACAAAAAATAACTTTTTAACTACAAAACGAATAACGGAAACAGTTGTGTACGAAATTCCTAAGGCATTAAAAGAAGACCGTTGAGAAGAAAAAAACAATTCCACGACATCAACTTATATTTGATCATAGAATCAATTTCACATTCTATTCAGCAATAAATTCTAATACTAGCGACGTCATCGTAGATCTAGTGTAAAAATAGTAAATTTGAGTTATACAAGCAAGTTTCGAAAACTATAATGCTTTGATTACATCAATGTGAAATAAATTACTTTACCTACGATTTAAGTACAACCAAGTTTCAAAACTATAGTGCTTGAATTAAGTTGTAAATATGCTATATAAAATTTTCATTAATGTTTTCATATTTACATAATTTATCTTTTTTTATGTGTTTATATTCATGTAATATCACTTACATGCATGTACGTACTATTATTTGAGATCATATATTTGAACCATTACCAGCATCGAGGTCAAATCTGAAAAGTTTTTAACAAGTAGGGCAATAATGTATTATTTATATTTGTGTGGTACATAACTTGCAAAATTTAATGTGTGTACCTATAAATATCGAGTTATTCATACCATACCTCATATTCTTTACTGTCACCTTGCGCTAGACTACATAAATTTCATTTGTAGTTGCATTCTAAAAATCTGAAATCATGAGCAACAAACTAATTGAAGGCAAATTTATCTACAGAGTTTGCATTCAGAACCCATCGATACAAACATCGACAACTATATGCAAAATAGTGCATAATGTGTATGGACCACAAATGCAACCGGGTACTTTTTCAGAGTTTTATGATAAAGCTTCGAGCAAGTATCACTGGTTTCTGCCGAGTTGGGTTGCTGAAAGACGCCGAGTGATGCGAGGCCGTATTTATGTGGTAATACTATTTTCTTATTTTGCTAAATATTTTTCTTGATCGTATATTTTTAAAGAATTTCTAGTTCATATATTGGCATTGTGTACCCTTGAAAGGTATAATATTTTGCAATGACATAAGAAAAAATTGTTTTTGTAGAACTACTATGATCCAACAGGAAGACGGTACAAGCAAAAGTACGAGGTTCTTGAAGAAATAAGAATCAAGGATATATTGTCCTTGATCCATGAAAGGTGATGATTGGCTTAAAGGGAAAAAGTTCTTATTGTATTATTATGATTAAAGGAAGTAAAATAGTTAAATAGTGGAACCAACAAATAGTTTTGGTTAATTTAAATTCTGTATTGAATCTTGTCTCATTTTTGTTCTTATAATTTTGACTGTAGCATTTTGTGAAAGTTGAAGAGCTCAACTCCTTCTGGCCAGGCACCCCAGCATGTCGTCTTTGCCCATGCCGCAGCCAGTTTGGATCAGTTCAAAGTTTTATGGTTTTTTTTTTGTACTTTTTAAATATGTAATAATAGAAAAAAAACAAGGCCGTACTATCATTTGTGCCTAAAAAAATAGAAACAAATAATACGTTTAAAACTTTTTTTTTCACTGTGTGCTCATGAATTGATGTTTTTATGTTCTCGTCTGCTAATAAAATATAAGTAAAAGAATGTGAAACTTAAGATAACACACAAACTGATCACAATATAGTTATAGTAATTGAATATTTTACGAGTAGTTTTATGATACTAAAGAAATGGTTTTTATTTTTTTTGAATACTCAATAATAAAATAATAATTCGTGGTTATATTATCATTCGTGCTCAAATAAAAGTTGTACAAGTCATGTCATCGTGTGTGCACGGCTTGATGCTTTAGGTGCTCATATTTTAATCAAAGTGTATCTGCTAAAAAATAGTCAACTTTAGAAAAATGCACAAACTGCAAATGTAAACTAAACTTAAGTATCGTATGAGTAGTTTATAATTCTTAACGGGTATTTGATGTTCTTTGAAGTACTCAATATTATCCACTCAAGAAAATTATCAGTGAAATTTACAAACTCAGAAAGCTCTCAAAATTATGTTGAAATTCGCTTAAATTTATATACGATATTTAAATCTAATTATTGGTAGCGAGTAAGCCTTCATTAAAACATATGATCATTTAAAGATCGAAAATTGGCGACAAGTCTTAAATAGATGTAGAGGCGACATAAATACTATACAAAATATAGCAGAAAATCAGGGGTAATAGTTCTAACCAACTTAATACAATTGAATAAAAACCTTTACGTGTGCTGGACGTTTTAGGTCATTCTCAAACTAAAGGAATTCATCAGAATTGGTCGTCTAAGTAATATCTTGTTCATTTTTGATCTTGTCACATTCTAATTATGGTTTTTCAGTTTGAATTATTTTTGATGCAAGTCCTTTGACTCCAACTGCATGGGTATGGCCATCTGGTCCAAACAACTGTGAGATTACAACAATTAGACCTAGAAAATGCGTTTAGATTTGTTTGTTTCTGCAGAAATCATGGGTTTTAGGTGGGCAATGTAACTCAGCTTCACCTTCCATCAAGTGAAAATTTGGAGTTTTCTACTTACTTCAATGAAAAAGCTAATGAAGAGATAAAGAAGTAAACTGTAAAAGTATCTTTGTTTTTGTTTGGATAAGGATGCATTAAAATCCTAAGAATATTGGTTTTTCTTTCCTCGTGTGTATCGAATGTTTGCTCATAAGCCTATATATTATATCTTAATGTCAAAACGATACCAGAAGTTCTTGAACCTGAGTTTTTGCTACCTATACTTAGAAAACATTTTAATATATTAAGTAGGAGGTCTATTTTCTTGTCAAGCTATAGATAGACGTGTAACCAAGTGTCGAAAACCATTAAAAATGCTAAGACGTATATAATTTATATGATCAAATTAGGATTTTTACTGGTTAAGAAAATTAATACATACGTATGTATATAAGTATGTTATTACTTAAAATAAAGAAAATTAGGTAAGTTCTACCTAATTATTGTTAGTTCCACGTTGCGAATATGTGAATTATATTTCTTATAAACAATTTTAAAGAACGGTCATGAAACGACAAGAAAATTAATACTTATTGTTATCTTGAAAGTACGTTACGACAAAAAATAACTTTTTAACTACAAAACGAATAACGGAAACAGTTGTGTACAAAATTCCTAAGGCATTAAAAGAAGACCGTTGAGAAGCAAAAAACAATTCCACGACATCAACTTATATTTGATCATAGAATCAATTTCACATACTATTCACCAATAAACTCTAATACTGCGACGTCATCGTAGATCTAGTGGAAAAATAGTAAATTTGAGTTATACAAGCAAGTTTCGAAAACTATTATGCTTTGATTACATCAATGTGAAATAAATTACTTTACCTACGATTTAAGTACAATCAAGTTTCAAAACTATAGTGCTTGAATTAAGTTGTAAATATGCTATATAAAATTTTCATTAATGTTTTCATATTTACATTATTTATCTTTTTTGTGTGTGTTTATATTCATGTAATATCACTTACATGCATGTACGTACTATTGTTTGAGATCATATACTTGAACCATTACCAGCATCGAGGTCAAATCTGAAAAGTTTTTAACAAGTAGGGCAATAATGTATTATTTATATTTGTGTGGTACATAACTTGAAAATTTTAAAGTGTGTACCTATAAATATCGAGTTATTCATACCATACCTCACATTCTTTACTGTCACCTTGCGCTAGACTACATAAATTTCATTTGTAGTTGCATTCTCAAAATCTGAAATCATGAGCAACATACTAATTGAAGGCAAATTTATCTACAGAGTTTGCGTTCAGAACCCATCGATACAAACATCGACAACTATACGCGAAATAGTGCATAATGTGTATGGACCACAAATGCAACCGGGTACTTTTTCAGAGTTTTATGATAAAACTTCGAGCAAGTATCACTGGCTTCTGCTGGGTTGGGTTGCTGAAAGACGTCGAGTGATGCGAGGCCGTATTTATGTGTTAATTCTATTTTACTATGTTGCTAAATATTTTTCATGATCATATATTTTTTAAAAATTTCTAGTTCATATCTTGGCATTATGTTCCCTTGAAAGGTATTATAATACTTTGCAATGACATAAGGAAAAAATGTATTTATAGAACTACTATGATCCAACAGGAAGACGGTACAAGCGAAAGTACGAGGTTCTTGAAGAATATAAGAATCAAGGATATATTGTCCTTGAACCATGAAAGGCGATGATTGGCTTAAAAATAGAAGTTCTTATTGTATTATTAGGATTAAAGGAAGTAAAATAGTCAAATAGTGGAACCAACAAATAGTTTTGGTTAATTTAAATTCTGTATTGAATCTTGTCTCATTCTTGTTCTTATTATTTTGACTGTAGCATTTTGTTAAAGTTGAAGAGCTCAACTCCTTCTGGCCAGGCACCCCAGGATGTCGTCTTTGCCCATGCCGCAGCCAGTTTAGATCAGTTCAAAGTTTTATGTTATTTTTTTTTGTACTTTTAAAAATTGTAATAATAGACAAAAGTAAAACAAGGTCGTACTATCATTTGTGCCTAAAAAAATAGAAAAAGAATGTTGTCCCAATACGTTTAAAACTTATTTTTCACTGTCTGCTCATGAATTGAGGTTTTTATGTTCTCGTCTGCTAATAAAATATAAGTAAAAGAATGTGCAACTTAAGAAAACACACAAACTGATCACAATATAGTTATACTAAGTGAATATTTTATGAGTAGTTTTATGTTACAAAAGGAATGTTTTTTTTTTTGAATACTCAATAGTAAAATAATAATTCGAGGTTATATTTTCATTCGTGCTCAAATAAAGTTGTACAAGTCATGTCATCGTGTGTGCACGGCTTGATGCTTTAGGTGCTCATATGTTAATCAAAGTGTATCTGCTAAACAATACTCAACTTTAGAAAAATGCACAAACTGCAAATGTAAACTAAACTTAAGTATCGTATGAGTAGTTTATGATTCTTAACGGGTATTTGATGTTCTTTGAAATACTCAATATTATCCACTCAAGAAAATTATCAGTGAAATTTACAAACTCAGAAAGCTCTCAAAATTATGTTGACATTCGCTTAAATTTATATACGATATTTAAATGTAAGAGTAAGCCCTCATTAAAACGTATGATCATTTAAAGATCGAAAATTGGCGACAAGTCTTAAATAGATGTAGAGGGGACATAAAAAATATACAAAATATTACAGAAAATCAGGGGAAATAGTTCTAAGTGACTTAATACAATTGAATAAAAACCTTTGCGTGTGCTGGACGTTTTAGGTCATTCTCAAACTAAAAGAATTCATCAGAATTGGTCGTCTAAGTAATATCATGTTCATTTTTGATCTTGTCACATTCTAATTATTGTTTTTCAGTTTGAATTATTTTTGATGCAAGTCCTTTGACTCCAACTGCATGTGTATGGCCATCAGGGCCAAACAACTGTGAGATTACAACAATTAGACCTGGAAAATGCGTTTAGAATGTTTCTGCCGAAATCATGGGTTTTTCGTGGCCAATGTAACTCAGCTTCACCTTCGATCAAGTGAAAATTTGGAGCTTTCTACGTACTTAAATGAAAAAGCTTATGAAGAGATAAAGAAGTAAACTTTAAAAGTGTCTCTTTTTTTTGTCTGGATAAGGATGCATTAAAATATTAAGAAAATTGAGTTTTCTTTCCTCATGTGTATCGAATGTTTTGCTCATAAGCCTAATATTATATCTTAATGCCAAAACGATACCAGAAGTTCTTGCACTTGAGTTTTTGCTTCCTATACTTAGAAATCATTTTTATATTTTAAGTATGAGGTCTAGTTTCATATCAAGCTATAGATAGACGTGTAATGAAGTTTCGAAAACCATCAAAAAAGCTAAGACGTATATTATATGATCAAATTAGGATTTTCACTGGTTAAGAAAATTAATATATAGGAATGTATATAAGTATGTCTATATACATCTTCATAATTTCTTAAAATAATAAAAATTAGGTAAGTTCTACCTAATTATAGTTAGTTCGACGTTGCAAATATGTGAATTATATTTCTTATTAACAATGTTAAAGAACGGTCATGAAACGGCAAGAAAATTAATACTTATTGTTATCTTGAAAGTAAGTTACAACCACAAATAACTTTTTAACTACAAAACGAATAACGGAAACAGTTGTGTACAAAATTCCTAAGGCATTAAAAGAAGACCGTTGAGAAACAAAAAACAATTCCACGACATCAATTTATATTTGATCATAGAATCAATTTCACGTTCTATTCACCAATAAATTCTAATACTAGAGACGTCATCATAGATCTAGTGCAAAAATAGTAAATTTGTGTTATACAAGCAAGTTTTGAAAACTATAATGCTTTGATTATATAGTCGCATCAATGTGAAATAAATTATTTTAGCTACGGTTTAAGTACAATCAAGTTTCAAAACTATAGTGCTTGAATTAAGTTATAAATATGCTACATAAAATTTTCATTAATGTTTTCATATTTACATTATTTATCTTTTCTGTGTGTGTTTATATTCATGTAATATCACTTACATGCATGTATGTACTATTGTTTGAGATCATATACTTGAACCATTACCAGCATCGAGGTCAAATCTGAAAAGTTTTTAACAAGTAGGGCAATAATGTATTATTTATATTTGTGTGGTACATAACTTGCAAAACTTAATGTGTGTACCTATAAATATCGAGTTATTCATACCATAGCTCACATTATTTACTGTCACCTTGCGCTAGACTGCATAAATTTCATTAGTTGCATTCTCAAAATCTGAAATCATGAGCAACATACTAATTGAAGGCAAATTTATCTACTGAGTTTGCGTTCAGAACCCATCGATACAAACATCGACAACTATACGTGAAATCGTGCATAATGTGTATGGACCACAAATGCAACCGGGTACTTTTTCAGAGTTTTATGATAAAACTACGAGCATGTATCACTGGTTTCTGCCGAGTTGGGTTGCTGAGAGACGTCAAGTGATGCGAGGCTATATTTATGTGGTAATACTATTTTCCTATGTTGTTAAATATTTTTCATGATCATATATTTTTAAAAATTTTCTATTTCATATCTTGACATTGTGTACCCTTGAAAGGTATTATAATATTTTGCAATGACATAAGAAAAAAATGTTTTTGTAGAACTACTATGATCCAACAGGAAGACGTTATAAACGAAAAATACGAGGTTCTTGAAGAGTATAAGAATCAAAGATATATTGTCCTTGATCCACGAAAGGTGATGATTGGCTTAAACACAAAAGTTCTTATTGTATTATTAGGATTATAGGAAGCCAAATAGTTAAAGAGTGGAACCAACAAATAGTTTTGGTTAATTTAAATTCTGTTTTGAATCTTGTCTCATTTTTGTTCTTATTATTTTGATTGTAGCATTTTGTAAAAGTTGAAGAGCTCAACTCCTTCTGGCCAGGCACCCTAGTATGTCGTCTTTGTCCATGCAGCAGCCAGTTTTGATCAGTTCAAAGTTTTATGGTGTTTTTTTTTTTTTTTTTAACTTTTAAAAATTGCAATAATAGAAAAAAAAAATCAAGGTCGTACTATCATTTGTGCCTAAAAACATAGAAAAACAATGTTGTCTCAATACGTTTAAAATTTATTTTTCACTGTTTGCTCATGAATTGATGCTTTTATGTTCTCGTCTGCTAATAAAACATAAGTAAAAGAATGTGCAACTTAAGATAACACACAAACTGATCACAATATAGTTATACTAATTGAATATTTTACGCGTAGTTTTATGATACTAAAGGAATGGTTTTTCTTTGTTTTTACTTTTAAAAATTGCAATAATAGAAAAAAAAAAATCAAGGTCATACTATCATTTGTGCCTAAAAAAATAGAAAAACAATGTTGTCCCAATACGTTTAAAATTTATTTTTCACTGTTTGCTCATGAATTGATGCTTTTATGTTCTCGTCTGCTAATAAAATATAAGTAAAAGAATGTGCAACTTAAAATAACACACAAACTGATCACAATATAGTTATACTAATTGAATATTTTATGAGTAGTTTTATGATACTAAAGGAATGTTTTTTTTTTTTTTGGTATACTTAATAATAAAATAATAATTCAAGGTTATATTATCATTCGCGCTCAAATAAAAGTTGTACAAGTCATGTCATCAAGTGTGCACGGCTTGATGCTTTAGGTGCTCATATGTTAATCAAAGTGTATCTTCTAAACAATATGCTACTTTCGAAAAATGCACAAACTGCAAAGGCAAACTAAACTTAAGTATCTTAACGGGTATTTTAATGTTCTTTGAAATACTTAATATGTCCCAGTCAAGAAAATTATTAGTGAAATTTACAAACTCAGAAAGGTCTCAAAATTATGTTGACATTCGTTTAAATTTATATACGATATTTAAATCTAGTTATTGGTGGCAAGTAAGCCTTCCTTAATACGCATAATCATTTAAAGATCGAAAATTGCGACAAGTCTTAAATAGATGTAGAGGCGACATAAAAAAAATACAAAATATAGCAGAAAATCAGGGGAAATAGTTCTGACTGACTTAATACAATTGAATAAAAACCTTTGCTGGACGGTTTAGGTCATTCTCAAACTAAAAGAATTCATCAGAATTGGTCGTCTAAGTAATATCATGTTCATCTTTGATCTTGTCACATTCTAGTTATCGTTTTTCAGTTTGAATTATTTTTGATGCAAGTCCTTTGACTCCAACTGCATGTGTATGGCCATCTGGTCCAAACAACTCTGAGATTACAACAATTAGACCTGGAAAATGCGTTTAGAATGTTTCTGCAGAAATCATGGGTTTTAGGTGGCCAATGTAACTCAGCTTCACTTTCCATCAAGTGAAAATTTGGAGCTTTCTACTTACTTAAATGAAAAAGCTAATGAAGAGATAAAGAAAAAAACTGTAAAAGTGTCTTTTTTTCTCAGGATAAGGATGCATTAAAATCCTAAGAGTATTTATTTTTTTGACCTCTTACGTATCGATTGTTTTGCTCATAAGCCTACATATTATATCTTAATGTCAAAACGATACCAGAAGTTCTTGAACCTGAGATTTTGCTACCTATACTTAGAAAACATTTTAATATATTAAGTATGAGGTCTATTTCCATATCAAGCTATAGATAGACGTGTAACGAAGTGTCGAAAACCATCAAAAAAGCTAAGACGTATATAATTTATATGATCAAATTTGGATTTTCACTGGTTAAGAAAATTAATATATACGTATGTATATAAGTATGTTTATATACATCTCAATAATTTCTTAAAATAAAGAAAATTAGGTAAGTTCTACCGAATTATTGTTAGTTCGACGTTGCAAATATTTGAATTATATTTCTTAGAAAAAATTTTAGAACGTTCATGAAACGACAAGAAAATTAATACTTATTGTTATCTTGAAAGTAAGTTACAATAAAAAATTACTTTTTAACTACAAAACAAATAACGGAAACAGTTGGGTACAAAATTTCTAAGGCATTAAAAGAAGACCGTTGAGAAACGAAAAACAACTCCACGACATCATCTTATATTTGATCATAGAATAAATTTCACATTCTATTCACCAATAAATTCTAATACTAGCGACATCATCATAGATATAGGGCAAAAATAGTAAATTTGGGTTATACAAGCCAGTTCCGAAAACTATAATGCTTTGATTATATAGTCACATCAATGTGAAATAAATTATTTTAGCTATGGTTTATGTATAATCAAGTTTCAAAACTATAGTGCTTGAATTAAGTTGTAAATTGCTACATAAAATTTTCATTAATGTTTTCATATTTACATTATTTATCTTTTTTGTGTGTGTTTATATTCATGTAATATCACTTACATGCATGTACGTACTATTGTTTGAGATCATATACTTGAACCATTACCAGCATCGAGGTCAAATCTGAAAAGTTTTTAACAACTAGGGAAATAATGTATTATTTATATTTGTGTGGTACATAACTTGCAAAATTTAATGTGTGTACCTATAAATATCGAGTTATTCATACCAAACCTCACATTCTTTACTGTCACCTTGCGCTAGACTACATAAATTTCATTTTAGTTGCATTCTCAAAATCTGAAATCATGACCAACATACTAATTGAAGGCAAATTTATCTACAGAGTTTGCGTTCAGAACCCATCGATACAAACATCAACAACTATACGGGAAATGGTGCATAATGTGTATGGACCACAAATGCAACCGGGTACTTTTTCAGAGTTTTATGATAAAACTTCGAGCAAGTATCACTGGCTTCTGCTGGGTTGGGTTGCTGAAAGACGTCGAGTGTTGGGATGCCGTATTTATGTGGTAATACTATTTTCCTATGTTGCTAAATATTTTCATGATCATATATTTTTAAAAATTTTCTAGTTCATATCTTGGCATTGAGTACCTTGAAAGGTATTATAATATTTTGCAATGACATTAGAAAAAAAATGTTTTTGTAGAAATACTATGATCCAACAGGAAGACGGTACAAGCGAAAGTACGAGGTTCTTGAAGAATATAAGAATCAAGGATATATTGTCCTTGGTCCATGAAAGGTGATGATTGGCTTAAAAACAAAAGTTCTTATTGTATTATTAGGATTAAAGGAAATAAAATAGTTAAATAGTGGAACCAACAAATAGTTTTGGTTAATTTAAATTCTGTACTGAATCTTGTCTCATTTTTGTACTTATTATTTTGTCTGTAGCATTTTGTGAAAGTTGAAAAGCTCAACTCCTTCTGGCCAGGCACCCTAGTATGTCGTCTTTGTCCATGCAGCAGCCAGTTTGGATCAGTTCAAAGTTTTATGTTTTTTTTTTTTTTTTTTTTTTTTTTTTTTTTTCTTGTAAAAATTCTTATAATAGAAAAAAAAAATCAAGGTCATACTATCATTTGTCCCTAAAAAAACAGAAAAAAATGTTGGCCCAATAAGTTTAAAACTTATTTTTCACTGTGTGCTCCTGAATTTATGTCCCTATGTTCTCGTCTGCTAATAAAATATAAGTAAAAGAATGTGCAACTTAAGATAACACACAAACTTAACACAATATAATTATACTGATTGAATATTTTACGAGTAGTTTTATGATTCTAAAGGAATTTTTGTTTTTTTGTTTTGAATACTCAATAATAAAATAATAATTCGAGGTTATATTACCATTCGTGCTCAAATAAAAGTTGTACAAGTCATGTCATCGTGTGTGCACGGCTTAATGCTTTAGGTGCTCATATGTTAATCAAAGTGTATCTGCTAAACAATACGCAACTTTAGAAAATTGCACAAACTGCAAATGTAAACTAAACTTAAGTATCTTATGAGTAGTTTATGATTCTTAAGGGGTATTTGATGTTCTTTGAAATACTCAACATTATCCACTCAAGAAAATTTACAAACTCAGAAAGCTCTCAAACTTATGTTGACATTCGCTTAAATTTATATATTATATTTAAATCTAATTATTGGTAGCGAGTAAGCCTTCATTAAAACGTATAATCATTTAAAGATCGAAAATTTGCGACAAGTCTTAAGTAGATGTAGAGGCGACATAAAAAATATACAAAATATAGCAGAAAATCAGGGGAAATAGTTCTAACTGACTTAATACAATTGAATAAAAACCTTTACGTGTGCTGGACGGTTTAGGTTATTCTCAAACTAAAAGAATTCATCAGAATTGGTCATCTAAGTAATATCATGTTCATTTTTGATCTTGTCACATTCTAATTATGGTTTTTCAGTTTCAATTATTTTTGATGCAAGTCCTTTGACTCCAACTGCATGTGTATGGCCATCTGGTCCAAACAACTCTGACATTACAACAATTAGACCTGGAAAATGCGTTTAGATTTGTATGTTTCTGCAGAAATCATGGGTTTTAGGTGGCCAATGTAACTCAGCTTCACCTTCCATCAAGTGAAAATTTGGAGCTTTCTACTTACTTAAATGAAAAAGCTAATGAAGAGATAAAGAAGTAAACTTTAAAAGTGTCGTTTTTTGTCAGGATAAGGATGCATTTCCTAAGAATATTGATTTTTCTTTCCTCGTACGTATCAAATGTTTTGCTCATAAGCCTACATATTATATCTTAATGTCAAAACCATACCAGAAGTTCTTGAACCTGAGTTTTTGCTACCTATACTTAGAAATCATTTTAATATATTAAGTATGAGGTCTATTTTCATATCAAGCTATAGATAGACGTGTAACTAAGTGTCGAAAACCATCAAAAAAGCTAAGACGTATATAATTTATATGTTCAAATTAGGATTTTCACTGGTTAAGAAAATTAATATATACGTATGTATATAAGTATGTTTATATACATCTTAATAATTTCTTAAAATAAACAAAATTAGGTAAGTTCTACCGCATAATTGTTAGTTCGACGTTGCAAATATGTGAATTACATTTCTTATAAACAATTTTAGAACGGTCATGAAACGACTAGAAAATTAATACTTATTGTTATCTTGAAAGTACATTACGACAAAAAATAACTTTTTAACTACAAAACGAATAACGGAAACAGTTGTGTACAAAATTCCTAAGGCATTAAAAGAAGACCTTTGAGAAACAAAAAACAATTCCACGATATCAACTTATATTTGATCTTAGAATAAATTTCACATTCTATTCACCAATAAATTCTAATACTAGCGAAGTCATCGTAGATCTAGTGCAAAAATAGTAATTTTGTGTTAGACAAGCAAGTTTCGAAAACTATAATGCTTTGATTATATAGTCTCATCAACGTGAAATAAATTATTTTAGCTACGGTTTAAGTACAATCAAGTTTCAAAACTATAGTGCTTGAATTAAGTTGTAAATATGCAACATGAAATTTTCGTTAATGTTTTCACCATATGTACATTATTTATCTTTTTTGTGTGTGTTTAAATTCAAGTAATATCACTTACATGCATGTACGTAATATTGTTTGAGATCATATACTTGAACCATAACCAAAATCGAGGTCAAATCTGAAAAGTTTTATACAACTAGGCAATAATGTATTGTTTATATTTGTATGGTACATAACTTGAAAAATTTAATGTGTGTACCTATAAATATCGAGTTATTCATACCATACCTCACATTCTTTACTGTCACCTTGCGCTAGACTACATGAATTTCATTTTTAGTTGCATTCTCAAAATCTGAAATCATGACCAACATACTAATTGAAGGCAAATTTATCTACAGAGTTTGCTTTCAGAACCCATCGATACAAACATCGACAACTATACGCGAAATAGTGTATAATGTGTATGGACCACAAATGCAACCGCGTACTTTTTAAGAGTTTTATGATAAAACTTCGAGCAAGTATCACTGGCTTCTGCTGGGTTGGGTCGCTGAAAGACGTCGAGTGATGCGAGGCCGTAGTTATGTGGTAATACTATTTTATTATGTTGCTAAATATTTTTCATGATCATATAGTTTTAAAAATTTTCTAGTTCATATCTTGGCACTGTGTACCCTTGAAAGGTATTATAATATTTTGCAATGACATAAGAAAAAAATGTTTTTGTAGAACTACTATGATCCAACAGGAAGACGGTAAAAGCGAAAGAATGATTTTCTTGAAGTATATAAGAATCAAGGATTTATTGTCCTTGATCCATGAAAGGTGATGATTTGCTTAAAAACAAAAGTTGATTAAGGGAAGTAAAATAGTTAAATAGTGGCACCAACAAATAGTTTTGGTTAATTTAAATTCTGTATTGAATCTTGTCTAATTTTTGTTCTTATTATTTTGACTGTAGCATTTTGTGAAAGTTGAAGAGCTCAACTCCTTCTGGCCAGGCACCCCAGTATGTCGTCTTTGTCCATGCCGCAACCAGTTTGGATCAGTTCAAAGTTTTATGTTTTTTTTTTTTTTTTACTTTTAAATATTGTAATAATAGAAAGACAAAAAAATCTAGGTCTTACTATCATTTGTACCTAAAAAAATAGAGAAAAAAAAATGTTGTCCCAATACGTTTAAAACTTATTTTTCACTGTGTGCTCATGATGATGTTTTTATGTTCTCGTGTCCTAATAAAATATAAGTAAAAGAATGTGCAACTTAAGATAACACACAAACTGATCACAATATAGTTATATTAATTGAATATTTTACGAGTATTTTTATGATACGAAAGGTAAGGTTTTTTTTTGTTTTGAATACTCAATAATAAAATAATAATTCGAGGTTATACTATCATTCGTGCTCAAATAAAAGTTGTACAAGTCATGTCATCGTGTCTTCACGGTTTGATGCTTTAGGTGCTCCTATGTTAATCAAAGTGTATCTGCTAAACAATACGCAACTTTAGAATAACGCACAAACTGCAAATGTAAACTAAACTTAAGTATCTTATGAGTAGTTTATGATTCTTAACGGTTATTTGATGTTCTTTGAAATACTCAACATTATCCACTCAAGAAAATTATCAGTGAAATTTACAAACTCAGAAAGCTCTCAAAATTATGTTGACATTTGCTTAAATTTATATACTATATTTAAATGTAATTATTGGTAGCGAGTAAGCCTTCATTAAAACGTATGATCATTTAAAGATCGAAAATTGGCGACAAGTCTTAAATAGATGTAGACGCGACATAAAAGATATAAAAATTATAGCAGAAAATCAGAGGAAATAGTTCTAACTGACTTAATACAATTGAATAAAAACCTTTACGTGTGCTGGAAGTTTTAGGTCATTCTCAAACTAAAAGAATTCATCAGAATTGGTCGTCTAAGTAATATCATGTTCATTTTTTATCTTGTCACATTCTAATTATGGTTTTTCAGTTTGAATTATTTTTGATGCAAGTCCTTTGACTCCAACTGCATCGGTATGGCCATCTGGTCCAAACAACTGTGAGATTACAACAATTAGACTTGGAAAATGCGATTAGATTTGTTTGTTTCTGCAAAATCCATGGTTTTAGGTGGCCAATGTAACTCAGCTTCACCTTCCATCAAGTGAAAATTTGGAGCTTTCTACTTACTTAAATGAAAAAGCTTATGAATAGACAAAGAAGTAAACTGTTAAAGTGTCTTTTTTTGTCAGAATAAGGATGTATTAAAATCCTAAGAATATTGATTTTTTTTCCTCGTGTGTATCGAATGTTTTGCTCATAAGCCTACATATTATATCTTAATCTCAAAACGATATCAGAAGTTCTTGAACTTGAGTTTTTGCTACCTGGAACAGTCCGGGAAATATTAAAACCTAAAAATATATAAAATCAGAGCGCGGAACAGGTTAACAAGAATTCTTAATTCCCATTACTAAAAAGGATGTTAAAATACACTTAAAGTAACAAGGGTTACAATATAATACTGAATCTAGGTCTCGATGTGAGTAAATTTAGCATTCCAAGGTCTCTGAGGTCTACTCCTGAAACTCTAAATCTGGAAGGAATAAAAGAAGAAAACATTTGATGAGATAAAAATCCCAATGAGTGTTTATGGTGTGAGTGCAGATCATGATTTTATTAATATAATACTTGTTTTTCAAAAGATTTGAGACAAAAAAGCAAGACGTAACATGCAATAATTTTGACTGTGAAATCTTATGTATTTTAACTAGAAATCACGTTATAGGAAATATTTTCAACAAAAATTTTAGTTTTTGAAAGAAATCACTTTAACTGAAACGTGAACTTCTGACCAAAACAACTTTAACCAAAATATTCGCTTTGACAAAATGACTTTAACTGAATCTTTATTCTTTAACGAATCATTTTGACTCGAACTTTGATCTTTGATAGATCACTTTAACTAAAACACTAGTCTTTGAAAGACCACTTTAACTGAAACTTTAGTCACTTATGATGACGAAGTCCACACATTTTTGTCGATGCAGACCAACCATATCACCCATAGTAAACATGCCTTATCTCCCCATGTAAGGAGTTACCTTATAATCTGAAACACATGCCATGGTAAATGTGGAAAACTACGACCCAACAAAGACACAATGACCTCCTGATGTGTCTAAGAGGGAATGAGCCATGGGGACATAAGGCCCAATCGGCAGGCCCTCCGCCGCTCGGTGACACCCCATGCACACCCAAGCCAACTTGGATCCAACTAACTGAAAGAGACACATCCGAACATAACGGGACATAATCATCATAAATGACGGAATAATTTTGAATAAATGATTTAACATGTCACATAGTTTAGGAAATGAATTTGGAGTAAAACTATGCTTTGGAAATTGGTTTTGAATAGAACTCTGCTTTAGATAATCGGTTTTAAGTAAAACTATAGATATATATACATGCATCCTTCTGGTTTTTCAAAAACATGTAATACAACACTCATTTGATTGCCCTTATAAAGATGACACAATACTCCGAGGTTAAGTCGAAGTACCTATTGACCAAGCTGAAGATTAAGATAAATGCTATCAAAATCAATTCATAACTAACCAAATAAATCTTAACAAAAAGACCACTAATCCTAACTTAAACTGATCAGATCTTAATATTTATGAATTCTATATCCATCTATAGTTCTACGTATATAGACCTTACTAAAACAAGTCTTTGCTTAAAAAAAAAATACATGAATCAGTAGTAAAGGCAATAACACCCATAAAAACCTTTCAAATACGCACACAGAGAGAGAAGAAAAGGAATCCTTATAAAATTTCTATTCAATTTAGATGAATGGAAAGATAAAGAATCCTTTACTAATTAAAGTAGTACCTTAAATTTAGTAAAGTGACCACCCTTTTCTTTTAATCTATTTATTATTTCTTATCAAAAGTGACCATGAGATGAAGAATATAATATATTAATTATATATATACCTAGATTCAATGCTTAATGAATGAGTCAAATTAGTTGGATTATATTTCATGATTTATTTAAACATGTGGTGCAAGCCGTGAGATTGAGATTCTCAATTTGCTTCCAATACCTAGAGTTATAATGTGGTTAGATCATGCATGAATTACCAACTTCATGAATTAAACTACTTTAGGAAGAATCAAAAGAACGAAGAAAGAAGACATTGCTACCTGATGCGAAGAAGACATGCGTTGATGAAGATTATTCAAAAGTTCGTTCTGTTTTAGTTTATTGACACAAGACCTAGTTTGCAGTTCTAATAAGGGTCAATTGCGATCAGCCCCTTAATGTATGGGGGGTTTTGCAATGTCCTCCCTGACCTTTAAAAAAGAGCAATTTGCCCCCTTACATTTCATAAAATGTGTAGTTTGCCCCCTCAAGCGTTGACCGGAGGAATATTCCCCCAAAGATTCAAAAACGTGCAAATCACGTGCCTGTCAAAGGGGTATATCCGTCCGACCACTTTTGGAGTTACCCCCTAACCTTTTGTAGCAACGTTACCCTCTTGAACTTTCTTACCCTCCCCCTTAACGTATTGAAGTTTTTGCACTATACCCCATGACGTATTGAAATCTATGCACTAGACCCTCTAACGTATTATATAGATACAAAACTGAATTTAACTTTGAACTTCTTGATAAATCGTTCTATTCCTCGTTTTACTGATATGATTAATTTCACTTATAGATATTTGTCTCTGACTTACCATAACAACTTCTTAGATAGTACGACGAATTACACTTATAAATATTGCATTGTGACTTAAAATATCACTTTGCCCCTCTTTCTTGAAATCATATTTTTGTATTATTTCTTAGTTGTAAAAGAATTATAAAACTAAGAGCTAATGGCCTTTAGGGCCGTGTGTAGTTGGAATGAAGTTTTGGTATGGACTTTTCATACGAAGTCACGGACGGTTTTTGATCTTTAGGTATGGATTTTTCTGCACCTAATTATTTTTGTAGTGTGCATTGCTGAGGTTAATTTATATGGTTAACATCTTTTAATGATGATAAATCATGTAGCAAAAAAAATGCTTGGAGATTAAAATATTTTCATCCTAAATAAAAACTTGATATACGTAATTCATTGCTATTTACACACATTTAACTATCAAGTCGGGTAAGTCTACATAGTTATTCACTAATTCAATATAACACATAATCATTAAGCATATACTACAGACCGTTCAGATATGCACTTAATTTTATTATTCTTGTATAACTAAAAAGAATACAAATATATGAATTTAAAGAGAGAGTAGGAAAATGATATAATAAGTCACAAAAAAAATATGTAAGTGTAAATCATCGTATTATTTACGAAGTTGGTATAATAAGTCACAGATAAATATCTATAGTGAAGTTAATCATATCAGTAAAATGAAGAATATAACGATTTATCAAGAAGGTTAATGTTAAATTCAGTTTTGAATTTATATAATACGTTACAATACGTTAGGGGGTATAGTGCATACACTACAATACGTTAAGGGGGAGGGTAAGAAAGTTCAGGGGGGTAACGTTGCTACAAAAGGTTAAGGGGGTAACTCCAAAAGTGGTCGGACGAATATACCCCTTTGGCAGGCACGTGATTTGCACGTTTTGGAATCTTTGGGGGAATATTCTGCCTGTCAACGCTTGAGGGCGTAAACTGCACATTTTATGAAACGTTAGGGGACAAATTGCTCTTTTTGAAAGGTCAGGAGCACATTGCAAAACCCCCTATACGTTAAGGAGGTGATCGCAATTGACCCTTCTAATAATGAAAGGAGTACTTATGATGCATATAATTCACTTAATAACATAAGTAGGTGCATGTTTTGTATATGTTCGTGGTCTTTACAAGTAAATGTGAAAAGAGTGAGGTGGCTGTGCATGCTCATCCCAATTTATATTAACCAGCCATGTATTGCATGTTTTGATGAATATGCATATGAGGTGGCATTGAAACAAGGCATGGGTACGAAGATATTATATTCCTCAAATATATTAATTCAGAATCCTGCATGTGGCTTTTGGTGGCTGAAATATTTATGCTAAATTGGACATGCCACGTCTCAAATAATTTCCAAAAAGGTAGCACCACAATAGAAGATTTACATACGGGTGGAATAACTTAAGTTGTTAATAGTATGAAGCATCCAATTTTCAGCAATTGTGGTACCTCTAATATTTTTCCTTATGACAAAATAATTCTTGTAAAACAATATAAATTAGTGAGACATCCATAATGTCAAATTCTTCAAATGGTGATCTGTATTTAGTCAACGTGAAGTTCAACAGTATTTGTTAGCATTAAAAATTTAAAAGACGTTTTATGACATTTTGAATTATAAGTATCAAGTCAACAGATAATTAAAATATGATTACAAGTATTTTAAATTACTTGGTATTGAAAATCTATACTAAATGATCCTTGTTTTCTAATATAAAATATAAAACATTCAAACATCATTAACAAGGTTCGTAATATATATATATATATATATATATATATATATATATATATATATATATTTTTAAAAAAACATATAGTAATTTAAGAGACTTAGAAAATTTAGGGATATTACACTACCTATACTTAGAAAACATTTTAAAATATTAAGTATGAGGTCTATTTTCATATCAAGCTATAGATAGACATGTAACCAAGTGTCGAAAACCATCAAAAAAGCTAAGATGTATATAATTTATATGATCAAATTAGGATTTTCACTGGTTAAGAAAATTAATATATACGTATGTATATAAGTATGTTTATATACATCTTAATAATTTCTTAAAATAAAGAAAATTAGGTAAGTTCTACCTAATTATTGTTAGTTCGACGTTGCAAATAAGTGAATTATATTTCTTATAAACAATTTTAAAGAACGGTCATGAAACGACAAGAAAATTAATACTCATTGTTATCTTGAAAGTACATTACGACAAAAAATAACTTTTTAACTACAAAACAAATAACGGAAACAGTTGTGTACAAAATTTCTAAGGCATTAAAAGAAGACCTTTGAGAAACAATAAACAATTCCACGACATCAACTTATATTTGATCATAGAATCAATTTCACATTCTATTCACCAATAAATTCTAATACTAGCGACGTCATCGTAGATCTTACTGCAAAAATAGTAAATTTGTGTTATACTAGCGAGTTTCGAAAACTATAATGCTTTGATTATATAGTCGCATCAATGTGAAATAAATTATTTTAGCTATGGTTTGAGTACAATCTAGTTCCAAAACTATAGTGCTTGAATTAAGTTGTAAATAGGCTACATATAAGTTTCATTAATGTTTTCATATTTACATTATTTATCTTTTTTGTGTGTGTTTATATTCATGTAATATCACTTACATGCATGTACGTACTATTGTTTGAGATCATATACTTGAACCATTACCAGCATCTAGGTCAAATCTGAAAAGTTTTTAACCACTAGGGACATAATGTATTATTTATATTTGTGTGGTACATAACTTGCAAAATTTAATGTGTGTACCTATAAAATATCGAGTTATTCATACCATACCTCACATTCTTTACTGTCACCTTGCGCTAGACTACATAAATTTCATTTTTAGTTGCATTCTCAAAATCTGAAATCATGAACAACATACTAATTGAAGGCAAATTTATCTACAGAGTTTGCGTTCAGAACCCATCGATAGAAACATCGACAACTATACGCGAAATAGTGCATAATGTGTATGGCGCACAAATGCAACCGGGTACTTTTTCAGAGTTTTATAATAAAACTTCGATCAAGTATCACTGGCTTCTGCCGGGTTGGGTTGCTGAAAAACGTCGAGTGATGCGAGGCCGTATTTATGTGATAATACTTTTTCCTATGTTGCTAAATACTTTTCATGATCATATATTTTTAAACATTTTCTAGTTCATGTCTTGGCATTGTGTACCCTTAAAATGTATTATAATATTTTGCAATGACATGAGAAAAAAATGTCTTTGTAGAACTACTATGATCCAACAGGAAGACGGTACAAGCGAAAGTACGAGGTTCATGAAGAGTATAAGAATCAAGGATATATTGTCCTTGATCCATGAAAAGTGATGATTGGCTTAAAAACAAAAGTTCTTATTGTATTATTAGGATTAAAGGAAGTAAAATAGTTAAATAGTGGAACCAACAAATAGTTTTGGTTATTGTAAATTCTGTATTGATCCTTGTCTCATTTAAATTCTGTACTGAATCTTGTCTCATTTTTGTACTTATTATTTTGACTGTAGCATTTTGTGAAAGTAGAAGAGTTCAACTCCTTCTGGCCAGGCACCCCAGTATGTCGTCCTTGTCCATGCCGCAGCCAGTTTGGATTAGTTCAAAGTTTATGTTTTTTTTTTTTTTTTTTTTTTTTTTACTTTTAAAATTGTAATCATAGAAAGAAAAAAAAAAATCAAGGCCGTACTATCATTTGTGCCTAAGAAAATAGAAAAAAATGTTGTCCCAATAGGTTTCAAACGTATTTTTCACTGTGTGCTCATGAATTGATGTTTTTATGTTCTCGTCTGCTAATAAAATATAAGTAAAAGAATGTGCAACTTAAAATAACACACAAACTGATCACAATATAGTTATACTAATTGAATATTTTACGAGTAGTTTTATGATACTAAAGGAATTTTTTTTTTCTTTTGAATACTCAGTTAAAAAATAATAATTCGAGGTTATATTATCAATAAAAGTTGTACAAGTCATGTCATCGTGTGTGCAGGGCTTGATGCTATAGGTTCTCATATGTTTATCAAAGTGTATCTGCTAAACAATACACAACTGTAGAAAAATGCACAAACTGCAAATGTAAACTAAACTTAAGTATCTTATGAGTAGTTTGTGATTCTTAACGGGTATTTGATGTTCTTTGAAATACTCAATATTATCCACTCAAGAAAATAATCAGTGAAATTTACAAACTCAGAAAGCTCTCAAAATTATGTTAACATTCGCTTAAATTTATGTACGATATTTAAATCTAATTATTGGTAGCGAGTAAGCCTTCATTAAAACGTATGATCATTTAAAGATCAAAAATTGGCGACAAGTCGTTTATAGATGTAGAGGCGACATAAAAAATATACAAAATATAGCAGAAAATCAGAGGAAATAGTTCTAACTGACTTAATACAATTGAATAAAAACCTTTACGTGTGCTGGACATTTTAGGTCATTCTCAAACTATAAGAATTCATCAGAATTGGTCGTCTAAGTAATATCATGTTCATTTTTGATGTGGTCACATTCTAATTATGGTTTTTCAATTATTTTTGATGCAAGTCCTTTGACTCGAACTGCATGGGTATGGCCATCTGGTCCAAACAACTCTGAGATTACAACAATTAGACCTGGAAAATGCGTTTAGATTTGTTTGTTTCTGCAGAAATCATGGGTTTTAGGTGGCCAATGTAACTCAGCTTCACCTTCCATCAAGTGAAAATTTGGAGCTTTCTACTTACTTAAATGAAAAAGCTAATGAATAGATAAAGAAGTAAACTGTAAAAGTGTGTTTATTTGTCAAGATAAAGATGCATTAGATCCTAAGAATATTCATTTTTTTGCCTCGTGTGTATCGAATGTTTTGCTCATAAGCCTACATATTATATCTTAATGTCAAAAAAATACCAGAAGTTCTTGAACCTGAGCATACTTAGAAAACATTTTAATATATTAAGTATGAGGTCTATTTTGAAATCAAGCTATAGTTAGACGTGTAACCCAGTGTCAAATATCATCAAAAAAGCTAAGACGTATATAATTTATATGATCAAATTAGGATTTTCACTTGTTAAGAAAGTTAATATATATGTATACAAGTTAATACTAGCGATGGTTAAGATATATGTGTCAAAAATCATCAAAAAAGCTAATACTAGCGACGTCATCGTAGATCTAGTGCATAAATAGTAAATTTGCGTTATACAAGCAAGTTTCGAAAACTATAATGCTTGGATTATATAGTCGCATCAATGTGAAATAAATTATTTAAGCTACGGTTTAATTACAATCAAGTTTCAAAACTATAGTAATTGAATTAAGTTGTAAATATTCTACACAAAATTTTCATATTTATATTATTTATATTTTTAGTTTGTGTTTATATGCATGTAATATCACTTACATGCATGTACGAACTATTGTTTGAGATCATATACTTGAACCATTACCAGCATCGAGGTCAAATCTGAAAAGTTTTTAACAACGAGGGCAATAATGTATTATTTATATTTTTGAGGTACATAACTTGCAAAATTTAATGTGTGTACCTATAAATATCGAGTTATTCATACCGTACCTCACATTCTTTACTGTCACCTTGCGCTAGACTACATAAATTTCATTTTTAGTTGCATTCTCAAAATCTGAAATCATGAGCAACATACTAATTGAAGGAAAATTTATCTACAGAGTTTGCGTTCATAACCCATCGATACAAACATCGACAACTATACGCGATATAGTGCATAATGTGTATGGACCACAAATGCAACCGGGTACTTTTTCAGAGTTTTATGATAAAACTTCGAGCAAGTATCACTGGCTTCTGCCGGGTTGGTTTGCTGAAAGACGTCGAGTGACGCGAGGCCGTATTTATGTGGTAATACTATTTTCCTATGTTGCTAGATATTTTTCATGACCATATATTTTTAAAACGGGCAATTGGGCGGGTCATTTTCCGGTTCAAACGAAGGTGTCCATTTGAACAAAGTTTCCCCAAGAGCTAAAAAAATCACAATTTCCTTTGGTCCATATACGCGTGTAATCTTCCTCTAATTCAAATTTGATCATTAGGTGTCGTGGACCTATAGGACCCAGTATGTAATTGCCATTCAATTTAAGGTACCTAAGCCTTCTATGAATGTAAGAATACGAGGGTTTTTCAATTGCAAATCTACATATAAGCACAAGCTCAAGTCGACAATCTAGTTTCTCAATTTCATTCTCGGTAAAAATAAGAGTTTATTTACCATGTACCATATGAAAGGATTTATGCTCCACAAACTTTCTCACATCGTCTTTACCATCAATTAACGACTTATTCAGTTCATATGATCTCATAGACGCATTATTATTAAGTAATTGAGCACACGATATACCTTGCACCGGTGGGCGTATTTGATGTGGCTTGGGATTTGTTGGTGCAACATTTTTGACCATTACTTTTTCCGACTCCTCCACCCTCTTTTTTGCCTCATTTGATGCTTTTATAGCTTCATTCCTTGGCATGAAGTTTGAGAAAATGAATGGAAACGACCCCGGGGCCGTTGTAGTATGCGTTGGCGGCAAAATGTGCGAAGAATCCCTATTTGAATGAGGGAAATTAGTTGCTGCCCCATTTTTTGCAAAATTAATTTCCGAGGGCTCCTCCGATGGGATAACGGACTCCGGATTCGGACTCGGCACGCCCGAAATAGGTGGAATAGGTCTTCCCGGATTTTCCACCGCCGCCGGGGTGGCCCGCGGCCGTCGCTGACGTGGCGGGGAGTGGGGTGGGGCCGGCTGTTGGTGGCCTATGGGGCCAACATGGGGCAGCCCTGTTGGCTGCCGGTCGGCTGAGCAGGGGGCCAGCTGCTGCTCTGTTGGGGGCCTCTGCTGGCCGACCAGGTGCTGCTCTGTTGCAGCATTTGGTGCGCGCCAGGCCGACCCTGCCTCGCCCATGTGGGCTGCATGGGGCGCCAGCTGTGCGCCTTCAATGCAGGCCGCATGGGCCGACTGTTGTGCCATCAATGCAGCCCGCGTGGGGCGCCGGCTGGCAGGATGGGTGCCTTCAATGCAGCCCGCGTGGGCCTGTCTGGCCGATCGGCCTGACTGATCCGTTGGTGACCGCCTGCTGGCCGGCCGGAAAATGTCGTCAGAATTATTTTTATTTATTTATTCTTTTTGGGCAGATTGTAGGGCTTGATATGGAAAAGACAAATGAGGAAATAAAATTACCAAAAGAGGCCTAGAAATGAAGAAAAAAAGGCCAAAACCGAAGATTATCCTAAATTCTGGCCAAAATCCGGCGAACTCAAAACAACTCCGATTTCAAATATAAAACGATAGAAATTACTGTTACCACCTCCCTAACCCTCTCCACCAAGAATATCTAAAAAGAAGAGCTTAAATATCAAGAAAAAGAGGGAACAAGAAGATTTGTATGTAAAGGAACCGAACGAGGACGTTGATTGTTATTCCGACAACGTGAGGTCGCCGGGTTTGCTATCTTGCCGTGAGAAACTAGGCTACTATCACACACTCATGGTGCAAGTGTGTGCCGTGAGGTTAGAGAGAGGAGAGAGCATTTTGCGTACTTTCTCTCACTAGCTTTTCTTTTTATATGTTTTTAGGTGGCCATTGTAACTCAACTTCACCTTCCATCAAGTGCAAATTTGGAGCTATCTACTTACTTAAATGAAAAAGCTAATGAAGATATAAAGAAGTAAACTGTAAAAGTGTCTTTTTTTGTCAGGATAAGGATGCATTAAAATCCTAAGAATAGTGATTTTTCTTTCCTCGTTTGTATCGAATGTTTTGCTCATAAGCCTACATATTATATCTTAATGTCAAAACGATACAAGAAGTTCTTGAACCTGGGTTTTTGCTACCTATACTTAGAAAACATTTTAATATATTAAGTATGAGGTCTATTTTCATATAAAGCAATAGATAGACGTGTAACCAAGTGTCGAAAACCATCAAAAAAGCTAAGACGTATATAATTTATATGATGAAATTAGGATTTTCACTGGTTAAGAAAATTAATATATACGTATGTATATAAGTACGTTTATATACATCTTAATAATTTCTTAAAATAAAGAAAATTAGGTAAGTTCTACCTAATTATTGTTAGTTCGACGTTGCAAATATGTGAATTATGTTTCTTATAAACAATTTTAGAGAACGGTCATGAAACGACAAGAAAATTAATACTTATCGTTATCTTGAAAGTACGTTACGACAAAAATAACTTTTTAACTACAAAACGGATAACGGAAACAGTTATGTACAAAATTCCTAAGGCATTAAAAGAAAACCGTTGAGAAACAAAAAACAATTCCACGACATCAACTTATATTTGATCATAGAATCAATTTCACATTCTATTCACCAATAAATTCTAATACAAGCGACGTCATCTAAGATCTAGTGCAAAAATAGTAAATTTGTGTTATACAAACAAGTTTCGAAAACTATAATGCTTTGATTATATAGTCGCATCAATGTGAAATAAATTATTTTAGCTAAGATTTAAGTACAATCAAGTTTCAAAACTATAGTGCTTGAATTAAGTTGTAAATATGCTACATAAAATTTCCATTAATGATTTCATATTTACATTATTTATCTTTTTTGTGTGTGTTTATATTAATGTAATATCCCTTACATGCATGTACGTACTATTGTTTTGAGATCATATACTTTAACCATTACCAGCGCATCGAGGTCAAATCTGAAAAGTTTTTAACAACTAGGGCAATAATGTATTATTTATATTTCTGTGGTACATAACTTGCAAAATTTAATCTGTGTATAAATATCGAGTTATTCATACCATACCTCACATTCTTTACTGTCACCTTGCGCTAGACTACATAAATTTCATTTTTAGTTGCATTCTCAAATCTGAAGTCATGAACAACATACTAATTAAAGGCAAATTTATTTACAGAGTTTGTGTTCAGAACCCATCGATACAAACATCGACAACTATACGCGAAATAGTGCATAATGTATATGAACCACAAATGCAACCGGGTTCTTTTTCAGAGTCTTATGATAAAACTTCGAGCAAGTATCACTGGCTTCTGCCGGGTTGGGTTACTGAAAGATGTCGAGTGATGCGAGGCCGTATTTATGTGGTAATACTATTTTCCTATGTTGCTAAATATATTTCATGATCATATATTTTTAAAAATTTTCTAGTTCATATCTTGGCATTGTGTACCCTTGATAGGTATTATAATATTTTACAATGACATAAGAAAAAAAAATGTTTTTGTAGAACTACTATGATCCAACAGGAAGAAAGTACGAGGTTCTTGAAGAATATAAGAATCAAGGATATATAGTCCTTGATCCATGAAAGGTGATGATTTGCTTAAAAACAAAAGTTCTTATTGTATTTTTAGGATTAAACGAAGTAAAATAGTTAAATAGTGGAACACACAAATAGTTTTGGTTAATTTAAATTCTGTATTGAATCTTGTCTAATTTTTGTTCTTATTATTTTGACTGTAGCGTTTTGTGAAAGTTGAAGAGCTCAACTCCTTCTGGCCAAGCACCCCCAGTATGTCGTCTTTGTCTATGCCGCAGCCAGTTTGGATCAGTTCCAAGTTTTATGTTTTTTTTTTTTTTTTACTTTTAAATATTGTAATTATAGAAAGACAAAAAAAATTCAAGGTCGTACTATTATTTGTTGCTAAAAAAATAGAAAAAAAAATGTTGTCCCAGTACGTTTAATACTTATTTTTCACTGTGTGTTCATGAATTGATGTTTTTCCGTTCTCGTCTGCTAATAAAACATAAGTAAAAGAATGTGCAACTTAAGATAAAACACAAACTGATCGCAATATAGTTATACTAATTGAATATTTTACGAGTAGTTTTATGATACTAAAGGAATTTTTTTTTTTTTGAATACTCAATAATAAAATAATAATTCGAGGTTATATTATCATTCGTGCTCAAATAAAAGTCGTACAAGTCATGTCATCGTGTGTGCACGGCTTGATGCTTTAGGTGCTCATTTGTTAATCAAAGTGTATCTGCTAAACAATACGCAACTTCAGAAAAATGCACAAACTGCAAATGTAAACTAAACTTAACTAGCTTATGAGTAGTTTATGATTCTTAACGGGTATTTGATGTTCTTTGAAATACTCAATATTATCCGCTCAAGAAAATTATCAGTGAAATTTACAAACTCAGAAAGCTCTCAAAATTATGTTGACATTCGCTTAAATTTGTATACGATATTTGAATCTAATTATTGGTTGCGAGTAAGCCTTCATTAAACCGTATGATCATTTAAAGATCGAAAATTGGCGACAAGTGGTAAATAGATGTGGAGGCGACATAAAAAAACATACAAAATGTAGCAGAAAATCAGGGGAAGTAGTTCTAACTGACTTAATACAATTGAATAAAATTCTTTACGTGTGCTGGACATTTTAGGTCATTCTCAAACTAAAAGAATTTATCAGAATTGGTCGTCTAAGTAATATCATGTTCATTTTTTATCTTGTCACATTCTAACTATGGTTTTTCAGTGTGAATTATTTTTGATGCAAGTCCTTTGACTCCAACTGCATGGGTATGGCCATCTGGTCCAAACAACTGTGAGATTACAACAATTAGACCTGGAAAAGGCGTTTAGATTTGTTTCTTTCTACAGAAATCATGGGTTTTAGGTGGCCAATGTAACTGAGCTTCACCTTCCATCAAGTTAAAATTTGGAGCTTTCTACTTCCTTAAATGAAAAAGCTAATGAAGAGATAAAGAAGTGAACCGTAAAAGTGTCTTTTTTTGTCAGGATAAGGATGCATCAAAATCCTAAGAATATTGATTTTTCTTTCCTCGTGTGTATCGAATGTTTTGCTCATAAGACTACATATTATATCTTAATGTCAAAACGATACCAGAAGTTCTTGAACCTGAGTTTTTGCTACCTATACTTATAAAACATTTTAATATATTTAGTATGAGGTCTATTTTCATATCAAGCTATAGATAGACGTGTAACCAAGTGTCGAAAACCATCAAAAAAGCTAAGACGTATATAATTTATATGATGAAATTAGGATTTTCACTGGTTAAGAAAATTAATATATACGTATGTATATAAGTATGTTTATTTACATCTTAATAATTTCTTAAAATAAAGAAAATTAGGTAAGTTCTACCTAATTATTGTTAGTTCGACGTTGCAAATATGTGAATTATGTTTCTTATAAACAATTTTAGAGAACGGTCATGAAACGACAAGAAAATTAATACTTATCGTTATCTTGAAAGTACGTTACGACAAAAAGTAACTTTTTAACTGCAAAACGGATAACGGAAACGGTTGTGTACAAAATTCCTAAGGCATTAAAAGAAAACCGTTGAGAAACAAAAAACAATTCCACGACATCAACTTATATTTGATCATAGAATCAATTTCACATTCTATTCACCAATAAATTCCAATACAAGCGACGTCATCGAAGATCTAGTGCAAAAATAGTAAATTTGTGTTATACAAGCAAGTTTCGAAAACTATAATGCTTTGATTATATAGTCGCATCATTGTGAAATAAATTATTTTAGCTAAGATTTAAGTACAATCAAGTTTCAAAACTATAGTGCTCAAATTAAGTTGTAAATATGCTACATAAAATTTCCATTAATGCTTTCATATTTACATTATTTATCTTTTTTTTTGTGTGTTTATATTCATGTAATATCACTTACATGCATGTACGTACTATTGTTTGAGATCATATACTTTAACTATTACCAGCGCATCGAGGTCAAATCTGAAAAGTTTTTAACAACTAGGGTACATAACTTGCAAAATTTAATGTGTGTACCTATAAATATCGAGTTATTCATACCATACCTCACAATCTTTACTGTCACCTTGCGCAAGACTACATAAATTTCAATTTTAGTTGCATTCTCAAATCTGAAGTCATGAACAACATACAAATTGAAGGCAAATTTATCTACAGAGTTTGCGTTCAGAACCCATCGATACAAACATCGACAACTATACGCGAAATAGTGCATAATGTGCATGGACCACAAATGCAACCGGGTACTTTTTCTGAGTTTTATGATAAAACTTCGAGCAAGTATCACTGGCTTCTGCCGGGTTGGGTTGCTGAAAGACGTACAGTGATGCGAGGCCGTATTTATGTGGTAATACTATTTTCCTATGTTGCTAAATATTATTCATGATCATATATTTTTAAAAAATTTCTAGTTCATATCTTGGCATTGTGTACTCTTGAAAGGTATTATAATATTTTGCAATGACATAAGAAAGAAAATGTTTTTGTAGAACTACTATGATCCAACAGGAAGACGGTACAAGCGAAAGTACAAGGTTTTGGAAGAATATAAGAATCAAGGATATATTGTCCTTGATCCATGAAGGTGATAGTTTGCTTAAAACAAAAGTTCTTATTGTATTATTCGGATTAAAGGGAGTAAAATAGTTAAATAGTGGAACCAACAAATAGTTTTGGTTAATTTAAATTCTGTATTGAATCTTGTGTAATTTTTGTTCTTATTGTAGAGAATTATATTTGCTTGAATAATGAAAAGAGCAATTACAAGTATTTATAGATTACCAGAGGTTTCCTGGTAGACCTAGTCTAGTAAGGAATACTTAACCAGAGGTTTCCTGGTAGACCTAGTCTAGTAAGGAATAATTAAATTACATAAAAATAATAAAATAAATAATATAACCTATTTTATTCTATCATGCCCCCGCAAGATGGAATGGCTAAGAGACAGACCAATCTTGGAGCATAAATTGGTGAACTGAGCCGACGACAAGGCTTTGGTGAGTAAGTCAGCAAGTTGATCTTCAGAGCGAACATGAGAAACACGTAGGATACCTTGCTGCACATGTTGGCGAATAAAATGATAATCCAGAGCTACATGCTTCATCCGAGAATGGAAAACCGGATTTGCACAAAGTTGTGTAGCACCAACGTTGTCACAGTAAATGACTGGTTGACTCGGAATGGAAATACCAAGTTCGGTGAGAAGAGAAAGAAGCCACCGGAGTTCAGCCGCGGTGGAAGCAACCGAGCGATATTCGGCCTCGGTGGAAGATCGAGCAACTGTCTGTTGTTTCTTGGAGCTCCAAGAAATAGGGTTGGAACCCAGAAAAACAATATATGCCCCCGTGGATGAGTAGTCATCTTTATCACCCGCCCAATCAGCATCAGAATAAGCATGAAGAGTAAGAGGGCTTCGGGCCCGGAGAAGGATACCCTGATCAAGCGTACCATGCAGATAACGTAAGACTCGTTTAGCTGCATTCCAGTGATCAGAGCACCAGGGGATTGCATGAACTGGGACAGTTTGTTGACAGCAAAGGAGATATCCGGACGAGTGAGAGAAAGGTATTGAAGACCGCCGAGAACACTCCGATAAACACTCGGATCTTGGAGCGGTTCGCCACCATCCCGACGAAGAGTAGAGGTAGCAGCAAGAGGGGTTTTGACCGGCCGGGAAGATGCCATCTTGAAGCGGGTTAAGAGGTCAAGAATGTAGCGTCTCTGAGACAAAAAGAGACCACCAGGGTGTGGTTGAACCTCAACACCCAAGAAAAAATGCAGAGGACCGAGATCCTTGATGGAAAAGAGGCGGCCAAGGTCCGCAATAACGGAATCCACTTGTGAACTATCACTGCCTGTAACAATAATGTCATCAACATAAACAAGAATATAGACCAAATTACCATCTCGACAAAAAATAAAGAGAGAAGGATCCGCTTTAGAATTAGAAAACCCGGAGGAGAGTAAAAAATCCCGAAGCTCAGTGTACCAAGCACGAGGAGCTTGCTTAAGACCATAAATCGCCTTGTGTAGGCGACAAACGTGAGAAGGCCGATCACGATCAATAAACCCCGGGGGCTGAGCCATAAAAACATCGTGAAACAGACGACCTTGAAGGAAAGCATTATTGACATCCAACTGGCGAAGGGGCCAGGACTGAGAAACAGCTAGAGAGAGAATAAGCCTGATGGTGGTCGGTTTGATAACCGGACTAAAAGTCTCATGAAAGTCTACCCCGGGACGCTGATGAAAACCCTTAGCCACCAGGTGGGCTTTATAACGATCCACCGAACCATCTGGGTTACGTTTGATACGAAACACCCACTTGCAACCCACAACATTCAGAGAAGGAGACGGTGGAACAAGATCCCAAGTACCATTTTGAACAAGCGCCATAAACTCAGTAGACATGGCGTCTCGCCAGCACGGGTGAGCAAGAGCCTGAGAAACACACGTTGGTTCGGTATCCACAGAAGGAATGGAAGCAGAGAGATTGAGTTTTTGGACGGGTTTGGAGATATTATGCATGGAGCGAGTGACTATAGTGCGAGGCGGAGGTGGGGAAGGAGTGGCTAATAAAGGAGCCGATATGTGGGATGCAGGCGAGGCTGCATGGGAGGATGAGGAGGAGCTCGGGAGGCCCGACGGTTGATGAGTGGACCCCAATGGAGAGGCAGATGGGCCCTCGGGCGGAAGAGAGACTGCGGGCGCCGCAGGAGGCCCGGGCGAGGTGATGGGGAAGCCCGGAGGTGCGCACGGGGCCTGAACAATAGGGGTCGGGGCTGGTAGGATAGTATGAGGTGGGTCAGAAGCGGAAAAATGCGGAGAAGGGCTAGAGGATGGAGGAAGAGAGTGTTGCCGAGAGGCAAAGGGAAATATAGACTCGACAAACTGGACATGACGAGAAACATATAGTCGAGATGTGAGAAGATCAAAACAAAAATATGCACTTTGGGACGGTGCATAACCCAGAAAAACGCATGGGACAGATCGACCAGCAAGTTTGTGAGGTGTATATGGGCGAAGCCACGGATAACAGAGACACCCAAAGACACGTAGTTTAGTATAGTTGGGGTTGTGACCAAGAAGACACTGGTAAGGGGATTTCATAGAGAGAAGGGGAGTAGGCATGCGATTTATGAGATAAGTGGCGGCGGGTAAGGCATATGACCAATAAGAGAGGGGGACAGATGCATGATGAAGTAGGGTGAGGCCAGTTTCAACAATGTGACGATGCTTACGTTCAGATATACCATTGTGCTCAGGAGTATGGGGCGGGGACGTGAGATGAGAAATCCCAGTGGTAAAGACGTAAGATGATAAAGCAATATATTCACCACCATTGTCAGAGTACAAGGTTTTAATTTTGTGGTTAAATTGATTTTCAACAAGAGCACGAAATTTAGGAAATACTTGATAAACATCACTCTTGCGTTTGAGCGGATAAAGCCATGAATAACGAGTAAAGTGGTCAACAAACACAACATAATATTTAAAACCATCAATAGAAATAAGTGGAGATGTCCAAACATCAGAATAAATAATTTGAAGAGGATGAGTCGACACAACAGTAGAAATATGAAAAGGGAGTTTATGCATTTTGTTGCATTGACAAGGATTACAATTTAAAGAAGGTGACACAACATCTACTATGGATAAATGAAAAGTAGACAAAATATTATTTAGAATTGAGCTAGATGGATGACCTAGCCGACTGTGCCAAGCTGAGGAAGAAGCTTTGACACCAGAAAAAGCAAGAAGAGGAGGGTTGGTAGACTTGGTAGGCTGAGAAGAAGACCATTGGTAGAGACCATGTTTAGTTTTGCCTTGGACCAGGATTTTTCCCGTACGCGGATCTTTGACACGAAAAGAAGAGGGGGAGAATTCAATAGTGGTGTTATTGTTTTTGCAAAATTGAGAGACAGAGAGAAGGTTATGACGAGCGGACGGGACACATAGAAGCTGATTAAGAGTAAAAGAACGAGAAGGAGAAGAAAGAATACCAGAACCAATGTGAGTTATAGGCATGCTGGAACCGTTGCCGACAATAACCTTATCTGACCCAGAGTACGGAGCATGAAGAGAAAGATTCTGAAGATCCGGAGTAATGTGATGACTGGCACCGCTATCCATAATCCAATTTCCGGAATCAGGTGTATTTCCCGAGTAATGAACTCGAGGTGTGTGTGCCTTGGCATTATTCCAGGGAGACAGCGGTTGAGCAAGCTGATTGATGGGCATGATGCGAAAATTGGGACAGAATTTGGCGGTGTGACCCTGAGCGTCACAAGCATGGCAATAGCCGAGATATGGACGAGAGGAGGAATATGAAGAGACCGACGCTGGAGAGGGGGGGTCGGTAGCCATGGCCGACAATGGGGCGGCGGCTGGGGGAGGGTTTTAGGTCACAGGTCAGAGAGACTCATGATACCATGTAGAGAATTATATTTGCTTGAATAATGAAAAGAGCAATTACAAGTATTTATAGATTACCAGAGGTTTCCTGGTAGACCTAGTCTAGTAAGGAATACTTAACCAGAGGTTTCCTGGTAGACCTAGTCTACTAAGGAATACTTAAATTACATAAAAATAATAAAATAAATAATATAACCTATTTTATTCTATCACTTATTATTTTGACTGTAGCATTTCCTGAAAGTTGAAGAGCTCAATTCCTTCTGGCCAGGCACCCCAGTATGTCATCGTTGTCCATGCCGCAGCCAGTTTGGACTTTTTTTTTTTTTTTTACTTTTAGATATTGTAATAATAGAAAGACAAAAAAAAATCAAGGTCGTACTATCATTTGTGCCCAAACAAATAAAAAAAAAACAAATGTTTTCCCAATACGTTTAATACTTATTTTTCACTGTGTGCTCATGAATTGATGTTTTTATGTTCTCGTCTGCTAATAAAACATAAGTAAAAGAATGTGCAACTTAAGATAAAACACAAACTGATCGCAATATAGTTATACTAATTGAATATTTTACGAGTAGTTTTATGATACTAAAGGAATTTTTTTTTTTTGAATAATTCAATAATAAAATAATAATTCGAGGTGATATTATCATTCGTGCTCAAATAAAAGTCGTACAAGTCATGTCATCGTGTGTGCACGGCTTGATGCTTTAGGTGCTCATTTGTTAATCAAAGTGTATCTGCTAAACAATACGCAACTTCAGAAAAATGCACAAACTGCAAATGTAAACTAAACTTAAGTATCTTATGAGTAGTTTATGATTCTTAACGGGTATTTGATGTTCTTTGAAATACTCAATATTATCCGCTCAAGAAAATTATCAGTGAAATTTACAAACTCAGAAAGCTCTCAAAATTATGTTGACATTCGCTTAAATTTGTATACGATATTTGAATCTAATTATTGGTTGCGAGTAAGCCTTCATTAAACCGTATGATCATTTAAAGATCGAAAATTGGCGACAAGTGGTAAATAGATGTAGAGGCGACATAAAAAACATACAAAATATAGCAGAAAATCAGGGTAAATAGTTCTAACTGACTTAATACAATTGAATAAAAACCTTTACGTGTGCTGGACATTTTAGGTCATTCTCAAACTAAAAGAATTCATCAGAATTGGTCGTCTAAGTAATATCATGTTCATTTTTGATCTTGTCACATTCTAACTATGGTTTTTCAGTGTGAATTATTTTTGATGCAAGTCCTTTGACTACAACTGCATGGGTGTGGCCATCTGGTCCAAACAACTGTGAGATTACAACAATTAGACCTGGAAAAGGCGTTTAGATTTGTTTGTTTCTGCAGAAATCATGGGTTTTAGGTGGCCAATGTAACTCAGCTTCACCTTCCATCAAGTGAAAATTTGGAGCTTTCTACTTCCTTAAATGAAAAAGCTAATGAAGAGATAAAGAAGTGAACCGTAAAAGTGTCATTTTTTGTCAGGATAAGGATGCATTAAAATCCTAAGAATATTGATTTTTCTTTCCTCGTGTGTATCGAATGTTTTTCTCATAAGCCTACATATTATATCTTAATGTCAAAACGATACCAGAAGTTCTTGAACCTGAGTTTTTGCTACCTATACTTATAAAACATTTTAATATATTTAGTATGAGGTCTATTTTCATATCAAGCTATAGATAGACGTGTAACCAAGTGTCGAAAACCATCAAAAAAGCTAAGACGTATATAATTTATATGATGAAATTAGGATTTTCACTGGTTAAGAAAATTAATATATACGTATGTATATAAGTATGTTTATTTACATCTTAATAATTTCTTAAAATAAAGAAAATTAGGTAAGTTCTACCTAATTATTGTTAGTTCGACGTTGCAAATATGTGAATTATGTTTCTTATAAACAATTTTAGAGAACGGTCATGAAACGACAAGAAAATTAATACTTATCGTTATCTTGAAAGTACGTTACGACAAAAAGTAACTTTTTAACTGCAAAACGGATAACGGAAACGGTTGTGTACAAAATTCCTAAGGCATTAAAAGAAAACCGTTGAGAAACAAAAAACAATTCCACGACATCAACTTATATTTGATCATAGAATCAATTTCACATTCTATTCACCAATAAATTCCAATACAAGCGACGTCATCGAAGATCTAGTGCAAAAATAGTAAATTTGTGTTATACAAGCAAGTTTCGAAAACTATAATGCTTTGATTATATAGTCGCATCATTGTGAAATAAATTATTTTAGCTAAGATTTAAGTACAATCAAGTTTCAAAACTATAGTGCTCAAATTAAGTTGTAAATATGCTACATAAAATTTCCATTAATGCTTTCATATTTACATTATTTATCTTTTTTTTTTGTGTGTTTATATTCATGTAATATCACTTACATGCATGTACGTACTATTGTTTGAGATCATATACTTTAACTATTACCAGCGCATCGAGGTCAAATCTGAAAAGTTTTTAACAACTAGGGTACATAACTTGCAAAATTTAATGTGTGTACCTATAAATATCGAGTTATTCATACCATACTTCACAATCTTTACTGTCACCTTGCGCAAGACTACATAAATTTCAATTTTAGTTGCATTCTCAAATCTGAAGTCATGAACAACATACAAATTGAAGGCAAATTTATCTACAGAGTTTGCGTTCAGAACCCATCGATACAAACATCGACAACTATACGCGAAATAGTGCATAATGTGCATGGACCACAAATGCAACCGGGTACTTTTTCTGAGTTTTATGATAAAACTTCGAGCAAGTATCACTGGCTTCTGCCGGGTTGGGTTGCTGAAAGACGTACAGTGATGCGAGGCCGTATTTATGTGGTAATACTATTTTCCTATGTTGCTAAATATTATTCATGATCATATATTTTTAAAAAATTTCTAGTTCATATCTTGGCATTGTGTACCCTTGAAAGGTATTATAATACTTTGCAATGACATAAGAAAAAAAATGTTTTTGTAGAACTACTATGATCCAACAGGAAGACGGTACAAGCGTAAGTACAAGGTTTTGGAAGAATATAAGAATCAAGGATATATTGTCCTTGATCCATGAAGGTGATAGTTTGCTTAAAACAAAAGTTCTTATTGTATTATTCGTATTAAAGGGAGTAAAATAGTTAAATAGTGGAACCAACAAATAGTTTTGGTTAATTTAAATTCTGTATTGAATCTTGTCTAATTTTTGTTCTTATTATTTTGATTGTAGCATTTCCTGAAAGTTGAAGAGCTCAATTCCTTCTGGCCAGGCACCCCAGTATGTCGTCGTTGTCCATGCCGCAGCCAGTTTGGACATTTTTTTTTTTTTTTTACTTTTAGATATTGTAATAATAGAAAGACAAAAAAAAATCAAGGTCGTACTATCATTTGTGCCTAAACAAATAAAAAAAAAACAAATGTGGTCCCAATACGTTTAATACTTATTTTTCACTGTGTGCTCATGAATTGATGTTTTTATGTTCTCGTCTGCTAATAAAACATAAGTAAAAGAATGTGCAACTTAAGATAAAACACAAACTGATCGCAATATAGTTATACTAATTGAATATTTTACGAGTAGTTTTATGATACTAAAGGAATTTTTTTTTTTTGAATACTCAATAATAAAATAATAATTCGAGGTTATATTATCATTCGTGCTCAAATAAAAGTCGTACAAGTCATGTCATCGTGTGTGCACGGCTTGATGCTTTAGGTGCTCATTTGTTAATCAAAGTGTATCTGCTAAACAATACGCAACTTCAGAAAAATGCACAAACTGCAAATGTAAACTAAACTTAAGTATCTTATGAGTAGTTTATGATTCTTAACGGGTATTTGATGTTCTTTGAAATACTCAATATTATCCGCTCAAGAAAATTATCAGTGAAATTTACAAACTCAGAAAGCTCTCAAAATTATGTTGACATTCGCTTAAATTTGTATACGATATTTGAATCTAATTATTGGTTGCGAGTAAGCCTTCATTAAACCGTATGATCATTTAAAGATCGAAAATTGGCGACAAGTGGTAAATAGATGTAGAGGCGACATAAAAAACATACAAAATATAGCAGAAAATCAGGGTAAATAGTTCTAACTGACTTAATACAATTGAATAAAAACCTTTACGTGTGCTGGACATTTTAGGTCATTCTCAAACTAAAAGAATTCATCAGAATTGGTCGTCTAAGTAATATCATGTTCATTTTTGATCTTGTCACATTCTAACTATGGTTTTTCAGTGTGAATTATTTTTGATGCAAGTCCTTTGACTACAACTGCATGGGTGTGGCCATCTGGTCCAAACAACTGTGAGATTACAACAATTAGACCTGGAAAAGGCGTTTAGATTTGTTTGTTTCTGCAGAAATCATGGGTTTTAGGTGGCCAATGTAACTCAGCTTCACCTTCCATCAAGTGAAAATTTGGAGCTTTCTACTTCCTTAAATGAAAAAGCTAATGAAGAGATAAAGAAGTGAACCGTAAAAGTGTCATTTTTTGTCAGGATAAGGATGCATTAAAATCCTAAGAATATTGATTTTTCTTTCCTCGTGTGTATCGAATGTTTTTCTCATAAGCCTACATATTATATCTTAATGTCAAAACGATACCAGAAGTTCTTGAACCTGAGTTTTTGCTACCTATACTTATAAAACATTTTAATATATTTAGTATGAGGTCTATTTTCATATCAAGCTATAGATAGACGTGTAACCAAGTGTCGAAAACCATCAAAAAAGCTAAGACGTATATAATTTATATGATGAAATTAGGATTTTCACTGGTTAAGAAAATTAATATATACGTATGTATATAAGTATGTTTATTTACATCTTAATAATTTCTTAAAATAAAGAAAATTAGGTAAGTTCTACCTAATTATTGTTAGTTCGACGTTGCAAATATGTGAATTATGTTTCTTATAAACAATTTTAGAGAACGGTCATGAAACGACAAGAAAATTAATACTTATCGTTATCTTGAAAGTACGTTACGACAAAAAGTAACTTTTTAACTGCAAAACGGATAACGGAAACGGTTGTGTACAAAATTCCTAAGGCATTAAAAGAAAACCGTTGAGAAACAAAAAACAATTCCACGACATCAACTTATATTTGATCATAGAATCAATTTCACATTCTATTCACCAATAAATTCCAATACAAGCGACGTCATCGAAGATCTAGTGCAAAAATAGTAAATTTGTGTTATACAAGCAAGTTTCGAAAACTATAATGCTTTGATTATATAGTCGCATCATTGTGAAATAAATTATTTTAGCTAAGATTTAAGTACAATCAAGTTTCAAAACTATAGTGCTCAAATTAAGTTGTAAATATGCTACATAAAATTTCCATTAATGCTTTCATATTTACATTATTTATCTTTTTTTTTTGTGTGTTTATATTCATGTAATATCACTTACATGCATGTACGTACTATTGTTTGAGATCATATACTTTAACTATTACCAGCGCATCGAGGTCAAATCTGAAAAGTTTTTAACAACTAGGGTACATAACTTGCAAAATTTAATGTGTGTACCTATAAATATCGAGTTATTCATACCATACTTCACAATCTTTACTGTCACCTTGCGCAAGACTACATAAATTTCAATTTTAGTTGCATTCTCAAATCTGAAGTCATGAACAACATACAAATTGAAGGCAAATTTATCTACAGAGTTTGCGTTCAGAACCCATCGATACAAACATCGACAACTATACGCGAAATAGTGCATAATGTGCATGGACCACAAATGCAACCGGGTACTTTTTCTGAGTTTTATGATAAAACTTCGAGCAAGTATCACTGGCTTCTGCCGGGTTGGGTTGCTGAAAGACGTACAGTGATGCGAGGCCGTATTTATGTGGTAATACTATTTTCCTATGTTGCTAAATATTATTCATGATCATATATTTTTAAAAAATTTCTAGTTCATATCTTGGCATTGTGTACCCTTGAAAGGTATTATAATACTTTGCAATGACATAAGAAAAAAAATGTTTTTGTAGAACTACTATGATCCAACAGGAAGACGGTACAAGCGTAAGTACAAGGTTTTGGAAGAATATAAGAATCAAGGATATATTGTCCTTGATCCATGAAGGTGATAGTTTGCTTAAAACAAAAGTTCTTATTGTATTATTCGTATTAAAGGGAGTAAAATAGTTAAATAGTGGAACCAACAAATAGTTTTGGTTAATTTAAATTCTGTATTGAATCTTGTCTAATTTTTGTTCTTATTATTTTGATTGTAGCATTTCCTGAAAGTTGAAGAGCTCAATTCCTTCTGGCCAGGCACCCCAGTATGTCGTCGTTGTCCATGCCGCAGCCAGTTTGGACATTTTTTTTTTTTTTTTTACTTTTAGATATTGTAATAATAGAAAGACAAAAAAAAATCAAGGTCGTACTATCATTTGTGCCTAAACAAATAAAAAAAAAACAAATGTGGTCCCAATACGTTTAATACTTATTTTTCACTGTGTGCTCATGAATTGATGTTTTTATGTTCTCGTCTGCTAATAAAACATAAGTAAAAGAATGTGCAACTTAAGATAAAACACAAACTGATCGCAATATAGTTATACTAATTGAATATTTTACGAGTAGTTTTATGATACTAAAGGAATTTTTTTTTTTTGAATACTCAATAATAAAATAATAATTCGAGGTTATATTATCATTCGTGCTCAAATAAAAGTCGTACAAGTCATGTCATCGTGTGTGCACGGCTTGATGCTTTAGGTGCTCATTTGTTAATCAAAGTGCATCTGCTAAACAATACGCAACTTCAGAAAAATGCACAAACTGCAAATGTAAACTAAACTTAAGTATCTTATGAGTAGTTTATGATTCTTAACGGGTATTTGATGTTCTTTGAAATACTCAATATTATCCGCTCAAGAAAATTATCAGTGAAATTTACAAACTCAGAAAGCTCTCAAAATTATGTTGACATTCGCTTAAATTTGTATACGATATTTGAATCTAATTATTGGTTGCGAGTAAGCCTTCATTAAACCGTATGATCATTTAAAGATCGAAAATTGGCGACAAGTGGTAAATAGATGTAGAGGCGACATAAAAAACATACAAAATATAGCAGAAAATCAGGGTAAATAGTTCTAACTGACTTAATACAATTGAATAAAAACCTTTACGTGTGCTGGACATTTTAGGTCATTCTCAAACTAAAAGAATTCATCAGAATTGGTCGTCTAAGTAATATCATGTTCATTTTTGATCTTGTCACATTCTAACTATGGTTTTTCAGTGTGAATTATTTTTGATGCAAGTCCTTTGACTACAACTGCATGGGTGTGGCCATCTGGTCCAAACAACTGTGAGATTACAACAATTAGACCTGGAAAAGGCGTTTAGATTTGTTTGTTTCTGCAGAAATCATGGGTTTTAGGTGGCCAATGTAACTCAGCTTCACCTTCCATCAAGTGAAAATTTGGAGCTTTCTACTTCCTTAAATGAAAAAGCTAATGAAGAGATAAAGAAGTGAACCGTAAAAGTGTCATTTTTTGTCAGGATAAGGATGCATTAAAATCCTAAGAATATTGATTTTTCTTTCCTCGTGTGTATCGAATGTTTTTCTCATAAGCCTACATATTATATCTTAATGTCAAAACGATACCAGAAGTTCTTGAACCTGAGTTTTTGCTACCTATACTTATAAAACATTTTAATATATTTAGTATGAGGTCTATTTTCATATCAAGCTATAGATAGACGTGTAACCAAGTGTCGAAAACCATCAAAAAAGCTAAGACGTATATAATTTATATGATGAAATTAGGATTTTCACTGGTTAAGAAAATTAATATATACGTATGTATATAAGTATGTTTATTTACATCTTAATAATTTCTTAAAATAAAGAAAATTAGGTAAGTTCTACCTAATTATTGTTAGTTCGACGTTGCAAATATGTGAATTATGTTTCTTATAAACAATTTTAGAGAACGGTCATGAAACGACAAGAAAATTAATACTTATCGTTATCTTGAAAGTACGTTACGACAAAAAGTAACTTTTTAACTGCAAAACGGATAACGGAAACGGTTGTGTACAAAATTCCTAAGGCATTAAAAGAAAACCGTTGAGAAACAAAAAACAATTCCACGACATCAACTTATATTTGATCATAGAATCAATTTCACATTCTATTCACCAATAAATTCCAATACAAGCGACGTCATCGAAGATCTAGTGCAAAAATAGTAAATTTGTGTTATACAAGCAAGTTTCGAAAACTATAATGCTTTGATTATATAGTCGCATCATTGTGAAATAAATTATTTTAGCTAAGATTTAAGTACAATCAAGTTTCAAAACTATAGTGCTCAAATTAAGTTGTAAATATGCTACATAAAATTTCCATTAATGCTTTCATATTTACATTATTTATCTTTTTTTTTTGTGTGTTTATATTCATGTAATATCACTTACATGCATGTACGTACTATTGTTTGAGATCATATACTTTAACTATTACCAGCGCATCGAGGTCAAATCTGAAAAGTTTTTAACAACTAGGGTACATAACTTGCAAAATTTAATGTGTGTACCTATAAATATCGAGTTATTCATACCATACTTCACAATCTTTACTGTCACCTTGCGCAAGACTACATAAATTTCAATTTTAGTTGCATTCTCAAATCTGAAGTCATGAACAACATACAAATTGAAGGCAAATTTATCTACAGAGTTTGCGTTCAGAACCCATCGATACAAACATCGACAACTATACGCGAAATAGTGCATAATGTGCATGGACCACAAATGCAACCGGGTACTTTTTCTGAGTTTTATGATAAAACTTCGAGCAAGTATCACTGGCTTCTGCCGGGTTGGGTTGCTGAAAGACGTACAGTGATGCGAGGCCGTATTTATGTGGTAATACTATTTTCCTATGTTGCTAAATATTATTCATGATCATATATTTTTAAAAAATTTCTAGTTCATATCTTGGCATTGTGTACCCTTGAAAGGTATTATAATACTTTGCAATGACATAAGAAAAAAAATGTTTTTGTAGAACTACTATGATCCAACAGGAAGACGGTACAAGCGTAAGTACAAGGTTTTGGAAGAATATAAGAATCAAGGATATATTGTCCTTGATCCATGAAGGTGATAGTTTGCTTAAAACAAAAGTTCTTATTGTATTATTCGTATTAAAGGGAGTAAAATAGTTAAATAGTGGAACCAACAAATAGTTTTGGTTAATTTAAATTCTGTATTGAATCTTGTCTAATTTTTGTTCTTATTATTTTGATTGTAGCATTTCCTGAAAGTTGAAGAGCTCAATTCCTTCTGGCCAGGCACCCCAGTATGTCGTCGTTGTCCATGCCGCAGCCAGTTTGGACATTTTTTTTTTTTTTTTACTTTTAGATATTGTAATAATAGAAAGACAAAAAAAAATCAAGGTCGTACTATCATTTGTGCCTAAACAAATAAAAAAAAAACAAATGTGGTCCCAATACGTTTAATACTTATTTTTCACTGTGTGCTCATGAATTGATGTTTTTATGTTCTCGTCTGCTAATAAAACATAAGTAAAAGAATGTGCAACTTAAGATAAAACACAAACTGATCGCAATATAGTTATACTAATTGAATATTTTACGAGTAGTTTTATGATACTAAAGGAATTTTTTTTTTTTGAATACTCAATAATAAAATAATAATTCGAGGTTATATTATCATTCGTGCTCAAATAAAAGTCGTACAAGTCATGTCATCGTGTGTGCACGGCTTGATGCTTTAGGTGCTCATTTGTTAATCAAAGTGCATCTGCTAAACAATACGCAACTTCAGAAAAATGCACAAACTGCAAATGTAAACTAAACTTAAGTATCTTATGAGTAGTTTATGATTCTTAACGGGTATTTGATGTTCTTTGAAATACTCAATATTATCCGCTCAAGAAAATTATCAGTGAAATTTACAAACTCAGAAAGCTCTCAAAATTATGTTGACATTCGCTTAAATTTGTATACGATATTTGAATCTAATTATTGGTTGCGAGTAAGCCTTCATTAAACCGTATGATCATTTAAAGATCGAAAATTGGCGACAAGTGGTAAATAGATGTAGAGGCGACATAAAAAACATACAAAATATAGCAGAAAATCAGGGTAAATAGTTCTAACTGACTTAATACAATTGAATAAAAACCTTTACGTGTGCTGGACATTTTAGGTCATTCTCAAACTAAAAGAATTCATCAGAATTGGTCGTCTAAGTAATATCATGTTCATTTTTGATCTTGTCACATTCTAACTATGGTTTTTCAGTGTGAATTATTTTTGATGCAAGTCCTTTGACTACAACTGCATGGGTGTGGCCATCTGGTCCAAACAACTGTGAGATTACAACAATTAGACCTGGAAAAGGCGTTTAGATTTGTTTGTTTCTGCAGAAATCATGGGTTTTAGGTGGCCAATGTAACTCAGCTTCACCTTCCATCAAGTGAAAATTTGGAGCTTTCTACTTCCTTAAATGAAAAAGCTAATGAAGAGATAAAGAAGTGAACCGTAAAAGTGTCATTTTTTGTCAGGATAAGGATGCATTAAAATCCTAAGAATATTGATTTTTCTTTCCTCGTGTGTATCGAATGTTTTTCTCATAAGCCTACATATTATATCTTAATGTCAAAACGATACCAGAAGTTCTTGAACCTGAGTTTTTGCTACCTATACTTATAAAACATTTTAATATATTTAGTATGAGGTCTATTTTCATATCAAGCTATAGATAGACGTGTAACCAAGTGTCGAAAACCATCAAAAAAGCTAAGACGTATATAATTTATATGATGAAATTAGGATTTTCACTGGTTAAGAAAATTAATATATACGTATGTATATAAGTATGTTTATTTACATCTTAATAATTTCTTAAAATAAAGAAAATTAGGTAAGTTCTACCTAATTATTGTTAGTTCGACGTTGCAAATATGTGAATTATGTTTCTTATAAACAATTTTAGAGAACGGTCATGAAACGACAAGAAAATTAATACTTATCGTTATCTTGAAAGTACGTTACGACAAAAAGTAACTTTTTAACTGCAAAACGGATAACGGAAACGGTTGTGTACAAAATTCCTAAGGCATTAAAAGAAAACCGTTGAGAAACAAAAAACAATTCCACGACATCAACTTATATTTGATCATAGAATCAATTTCACATTCTATTCACCAATAAATTCCAATACAAGCGACGTCATCGAAGATCTAGTGCAAAAATAGTAAATTTGTGTTATACAAGCAAGTTTCGAAAACTATAATGCTTTGATTATATAGTCGCATCATTGTGAAATAAATTATTTTAGCTAAGATTTAAGTACAATCAAGTTTCAAAACTATAGTGCTCAAATTAAGTTGTAAATATGCTACATAAAATTTCCATTAATGCTTTCATATTTACATTATTTATCTTTTTTTTTTGTGTGTTTATATTCATGTAATATCACTTACATGCATGTACGTACTATTGTTTGAGATCATATACTTTAACTATTACCAGCGCATCGAGGTCAAATCTGAAAAGTTTTTAACAACTAGGGTACATAACTTGCAAAATTTAATGTGTGTACCTATAAATATCGAGTTATTCATACCATACTTCACAATCTTTACTGTCACCTTGCGCAAGACTACATAAATTTCAATTTTAGTTGCATTCTCAAATCTGAAGTCATGAACAACATACAAATTGAAGGCAAATTTATCTACAGAGTTTGCGTTCAGAACCCATCGATACAAACATCGACAACTATACGCGAAATAGTGCATAATGTGCATGGACCACAAATGCAACCGGGTACTTTTTCTGAGTTTTATGATAAAACTTCGAGCAAGTATCACTGGCTTCTGCCGGGTTGGGTTGCTGAAAGACGTACAGTGATGCGAGGCCGTATTTATGTGGTAATACTATTTTCCTATGTTGCTAAATATTATTCATGATCATATATTTTTAAAAAATTTCTAGTTCATATCTTGGCATTGTGTACCCTTGAAAGGTATTATAATACTTTGCAATGACATAAGAAAAAAAATGTTTTTGTAGAACTACTATGATCCAACAGGAAGACGGTACAAGCGAAAGTACAAGGTTTTGGAAGAATATAAGAATCAAGGATATATTGTCCTTGATCCATGAAGGTGATAGTTTGCTTAAAACAAAAGTTCTTATTGTATTATTCGTATTAAAGGGAGTAAAATAGTTAAATAGTGGAACCAACAAATAGTTTTGGTTAATTTAAATTCTGTATTGAATCTTGTCTAATTTTTGTTCTTATTATTTTGATTGTAGCATTTCCTGAAAGTTGAAGAGCTCAATTCCTTCTGGCCAGGCACCCCAGTATGTCGTCGTTGTCCATGCCGCAGCCAGTTTGGACATTTTTTTTTTTTTTTTTACTTTTAGATATTGTAATAATAGAAAGACAAAAAAAATCAAGGTCGTACTATCATTTGTGCCTAAACAAATAAAAAAAAAACAAATGTGGTCCCAATACGTTTAATACTTATTTTTCACTGTGTGCTCATGAATTGATGTTTTTATGTTCTCGTCTGCTAATAAAACATAAGTAAAAGAATGTGCAACTTAAGATAAAACACAAACTGATCGCAATATAGTTATACTAATTGAATATTTTACGAGTAGTTTTATGATACTAAAGGAATTTTTTTTTTTTGAATACTCAATAATAAAATAATAATTCGAGGTTATATTATCATTCGTGCTCAAATAAAAGTCGTACAAGTCATGTCATCGTGTGTGCACGGCTTGATGCTTTAGGTGCTCATTTGTTAATCAAAGTGTATCTGCTAAACAATACGCAACTTCAGAAAAATGCACAAACTGCAAATGTAAACTAAACTTAAGTATCTTATGAGTAGTTTATGATTCTTAACGGGTATTTGATGTTCTTTGAAATACTCAATATTATCCGCTCAAGAAAATTATCAGTGAAATTTACAAACTCAGAAAGCTCTCAAAATTATGTTGACATTCGCTTAAATTTGTATACGATATTTGAATCAGTTATTGGTTGCGAGTAAGCCTTCATTAAACCGTATGATCATTTAAAGATCGAAAATTGGCGACAAGTGGTAAATAGATGTAGAGGCGACATAAAAAACATACAAAATATAGCAGAAAATCAGGGTAAATAGTTCTAACTGACTTAATACAATTGAATAAAAACCTTTACGTGTGCTGGACATTTTAGGTCATTCTCAAACTAAAAGAATTCATCAGAATTGGTCGTCTAAGTAATATCATGTTCATTTTTGATCTTGTCACATTCTAACTATGGTTTTTCAGTGTGAATTATTTTTGATGCAAGTCCTTTGACTACAACTGCATGGGTGTGGCCATCTGGTCCAAACAACTGTGAGATTACAACAATTAGACCTGAAAAAGGCGTTTAGATTTGTTTGTTTCTGCAGAAATCATGGGTTTTAGGTGGCCAATGTAACTCAGCTTCACCTTCCATCAAGTGAAAATTTGGAGCTTTCTAGTTCCTTAAATGAAAAAGCTAATGAAGAGATAAAGAAGTGAACCGTAAAAGTGTCTTTTTTTGTCAGGATAAGGATGCATTAAAATCCTAAGAACATTGATTTTTCTTTCCTCGTGTGTATCGAATGTTTTTCTCATAAGCCTACATATTATATCTTAATGTCAAAACGATACCAGAAGTTCTTGAACCTGAGTTTTTGCTACCTATACTTATAAAACATTTTAATATATTAAGTATGAGGTCTATTTTCATATCAAGCTATAGATAGACGTGTAACCAAGTGTCGAAAACCATCAAAAAAGCTAAGACGTATATAATTTATATGATGAAATTAGGATTTTCACTGGTTAAGAAAATTAATATATACGTATGTATAGAAGTATGTTTATTTACATCTTAATAATTTCTTAAAATAAAGAAAATTAGGTAAGTTCTACCTAATTATTGTTAGTTCGACGTTGCAAATATGTGAATTATGTTTCTTATAAACAATTTTAGAGAACGGTCATGAAACGACAAGAAAATTAATACTTATCGTTATCTTGAAAGTACGTTACGACAAAAATTAACTTTTTAACTACAAAACGGATAACGGAAACAGTTGTGTACAAAATTCCTAAGGGATTAAAAGAAAAACGTTGAGAAACAAAAAACAATTCCACGACATCAACTTATATTTGATCATAGAATCAATTTCACATTCTATTCACCAATAAATTCCAATACAAGCGACGTCATCTAAGATCTAGTGCAAAAATAGTAAATTTGTGTTATACAAGCAAGTTTCGAAAACTATAATACTTTGATTATATAGTCGCATCATTGTGAAATAAATTATTTTAGCTAAGATTTAAGTACAATCAAGTTTCAAAACTATAGTGCTCGAATTAAGTTGTAAATATGCTACATAAAATTTCCATTAATGCTTTCATATTTACATTATTTATCTTTTTTTTTGTGTGTTTATATTCATGTAATATCACTTACATGCATGTACGTACTATTGTTTGAGATCATATACTTTAACCATTACCAGCGCATCGAGGTCAAATCTGAAAAGTTTTTAACAACTAGGGCAATAATGTATTATTTATATTTATGTGGTACATAACTTGCAAAATTTAATGTGTGTACCTATAAATATCGAGTTATTCATACCATACCTCACAATCTTTACTGTCACCTTGCGCAAGACTACATAAATTTCAATTTTAGTTGCATTCTCAAATCTGAAGTCATGAACAACATACAAATTGAAGGCAAATTTATCTACAGAGTTTGCGTTCAGAACCCATCGATACAAACATCGACAACTATACGCGAAATAGTGCATAATGTGCATGGACCACAAATGCAACCGGGTACTTTTTCTGAGTTTTATGATAAAACTTCGAGCAAGTATCACTGGCTTCTGCCGGGTTGGGTTGCTGAAAGACGTACAGTGATGCGAGGCCGTATTTATGTGGTAATACTATTTTCCTATGTTGCTAAATATTATTCATGATCATATATTTTTAAAAAATTTCTAGTTCATATCTTGGCATTGTGTACCCTTGAAAGGTATTATAATATTTTGCAATGACATAAGAAAAAAAATGGTTTTGTAGAACTACTATGATCCAACAGGAAGACGGTACAAGCGAAAGTACGAGGTTTTGGAAGAATATAAGAATCAAGGATATATTGTCCTTGATCCATGAAGGTGATAGTTTGCTTAAAACAAAAGTTCTTATTGTATTATTCGGATTAAAGGAAGTAAAATTGTTAAATAGTGGAACCAACAAATAGTTTTGGTTAATTTAAATTCTGTATTGAATCTTGTCTAATTTTTGTTCTTATTATTTTGACTGTAGCATTTCCTGAAAGTTGAAGAGCTCAATTCCTTCTGGCCAGGCACCCCAGTATGTCGTCGTTGTCCATGCCGCAGCCAGTTTGGACAATTTTTTTTTTTTTTTTACTTTTAGATATTGTAATAATAGAAAGACGAAAAAAAATCAAGGTCGTACTATCATTTGTGCCTAAAAAAATAAAAAAAACAAATGTTGTCCCAATACGTTTAATACTTATTTTTCACTGTGTGCTCATGAATTGATGTTTTTATGTTCTCGTCTGCTAATAAAACATAAGTAAAAGAATGTGCAACTTAAGATAAAACACAAACTGATCGCAATATAGTTATAATAATTGAATATTTTACGAGTAGTTTTATGATACTAAAGGAATTTTTTTTTTTTGAATACTCAATAATAAAATAATAATTCGAGGTTATATTATCATTCGTGCTCAAATAAAAGTAGTACAAGTCATGTCATCGTGTGTGCACGGCTTGATGCTTTAGGTGCTCATTTGTTAATCAAAGTGTATCTGCTAAACAATACGCAACTTCAGAAAAAGGCACAAACTGCAAATGTAAACTAAACTTAAGTATCTTATGAGTAGTTTATGATTCTTAACGGGTATTTGATGTTCTTTGAAATACTCAATATTATCCCCTCAAGAAAATTATCTGTGAAATTTACAAACTCAGAAAGCTCTCAAAATTATGTTGACATTCGCTTAAATTTGTATACGATATTTGAATCTAATTATTGGTTGCGAGTAAGCCTTCATTAAACCGTATGATCATTTAAAGATCGAAAATTGGCGACAAGTGGTAAATAGATGTAGAGGCGACATAAAAAACATACAAAATATAGCAGAAAATCAGGGTAAATAGTTCTAACTGACTTAATACAATTGAATAAAAACCTTTACGTGTGCTGGACATTTTAGGTCATTCTCAAACTAAAAGAATTCATCAGAATTGGTCGTCTAAGTAACATCATGTTCATTTTTGATCTCGTCACATTCTAATTATTGTTTTTCAGTGTGAATTATTTTTGATGCAAGTCCTTTGACTACAACTGCATGGGTGTGGCCATCTGGTCCAAACAACTGTGAGATTACAACAATTAGACCTGGAAAAAGCGTTTAGATTTGTTTGTTTCTGCAGAAATCATGGGTTTTAGGTGGCCAATGTAACTCAGCTTCACCTTCCATCAAGTGAAATTTGGAGCTTTCTACTTCCTTAAATTAAAAAGCTAATGAAGAGATAAAGAAGTGAACCGTAAAAGTGTCTTTGTTTGTCAGGATAAGGATGCATTAAAATCCTAAGAATATTGATTTTTCTTTCCTCGTGTGTATCGAATGTTTTGCTCATAAGCCTACATATTATATCTTAATGTCAAAACGATACCAGAAGTTCTTGACCCTGACTTTTTGCTACCTATACTTATAAAACATTTTAATATTTTTAGTATGAGGTCTTTTTTCATATCAAGCTATAGATAGACGTGTAACCAAGTGTCGAAAACCATCAAAAAAGCTAAGACGTATATAATTTATATGATGAAATTAGGATTTTCACTGGTTAAGAAAATTAATATATACGTATGTATATAAGTATGTTTATATACATCTTAATAATTTCTTAAAATAAAGAAAATTAGGTAAGTTCTACCTAATTATTGTTAGTTCGACGTTGCAAATATGTGAATTATGTTTCTTATAAACAATTTTAGAGAACGGTCATGAAACGACAAGAAAATTAATACTTATCGTTATCTTGAAAGTACGTTACGACAAAAAATAACTTTTTAACTACAAAACGGATAACGGAAACGGTTGTGTACAAAATTCCTAAGGCATTAAAAGAAAACCGTTGAGAAACAAAAAACAATTCCACGACATCAAATTATATTTGATCATAGAATCAATTTCACATTCTATTCACCAATAAATTCTAATACAAGCGACGTCATCGAAGATCTAGTGCTAAAATAGTAAATTTTTGTTATACAAGCAAGTTTCGTAAACTATAATGCTTTGATTATATAGTCGCATCATTGTGAAATAAATTATTTTAGCTAAGATTTAAGTACAATCAAGTTTCAAAACTATAGTGCTCGAATTAAGTTGTAAATATGCTACATAAAATTTCCATTAATGCTTTCATATTTACATTATTAATCTTTTTTTTTGTGTGTTTATATTCATGTAATATCACTTACATGCATGTGCGTACTATTGTTTGAGATCATATACTTTAACCATTACCAGCGCATCGAGGTCAAATCTGAAAAGTTTTTAACAACTAGGGCAATAATGTATTATTTATATTTATGTGGTACATAACTTGCAAAATTTAATGTGTGTACCTATAAATATCGAGTTATTCATACCATACCTCACAATCTTTACTGTCACCTTGCGCAAGACTACATAAATTTCAATTTTAGTTGCATTCTCAAATCTGAAGTCATGAACAACATACAAATTGAAGGCAAATTTATCTACAGAGTTTGCGTTCAGAACCCATCGATACAAACATCGACAACTATACGCGAAATAGTGCATAATGTGCATGGACCACAAATGCAACCGGGTACTTTTTCTGAGTTTTATGATAAAACTTCGAGCAAGTATCACTGGCTTCTGCCGGGTTGGGTTGCTGAAAGAAGTACAGTGATGCGAGGCCGTATTTATGTGGTAATACTATTTTCCTATGTTGCTAAATATTTTTCATGATCATATATTTTAAAAAATTTCTAGTTCATATCTTGGCATTGTGTACCCTTGAAAGGTATTATAATATTTTGCAATGACATAAGAAAAAAAATGTTTTTGTAGAACTACTATGATCCAACAGGAAGACGGTACAAGCGAAAGTACGAGGTTCTGGAAGAATATAAGAATCAAGGATATATTGTCTTTGATCCATGAAAGGTGATAGTTTGCTTAAAACAAAAGTTCTTATTGTATTATTAGGATTAAAGGAAGTAAAATAGTTTACTAGTGGAACCAACTAATAGTTTTGGTTAATGTAAATTCTGTACTGAATCTTGTCTAAGTTTTGTTCTTATTATTTTGACTGTAGTATTTCGTGAAAGTTGAAGAGCTCAATTCCTTCTGGCCAGGCACCCCAGTATGTCGTCTTTGTCCATCCCGCAGCCAGTTTGGATCAGTACAATGTTTTATGTTTTTTTTTTTTTTTTACTTTTAAATATTGTAATAATAGAAAGACAAAAAAATCAAGGTCGTACTATCATTTCTGCCTAAAAGAATAGAAAAACAAAATGTTGTCCCAATACGTTTAAAACTTATTTTTCACTGTGTTTTTATGTTCTCGTCTGCTAATAAGACATAAGTAAAAGAATGTGCAACTTAAGATAACACACAAACTGATCGCAATATAGTTATACTAATTGAATATTTTACGAGTAGTTTTATGATACTAAAGGAATTATTTTTTTTTTTTGAATACTCAATAATAAAATAATAATTCGAGGTTATATTATCATTCGTGCTCAAATAAAAGTTGTACAAGTCATGTCATCGTGTATGCACGGCTTCATGCTTTAGGTGCTGATTTGTTAATCAAAGAGTATCTGCTAAACAATACGCAACTTCAGAAAAATGCACAAACTGCAAATGTATACTAAACTTAAGTATCTTATGAGTAGTTTATGATTCTTAACGGTTATTTGATTTTCTTTGAAATACTCAATATTATCCACTAAAGAAAATTATCCGTGAAATTTACAAACTCAGAAAGCTCTCAAAATTATGTTGACATTCGCTTAAATTTATATACGATATTTGAATCTAATTATTGGTTGCGTGTAAGCCTTCATTAAACCATATGATCATTTAAAGATCGAAAATTGGAGACAAGTGGTAAACAGATGTAGAGGCGACATAAAAAACATACAAAATATACCAGAAAATCAGGGGAAATAGTTCTAAACTGACTTAATACAATTAAATAAAAACCTTTACGTGTGCTGGACATTTTAGGTCATTCTCAAACTAAAACAATTCATCGGAATAGGTCGTCTAAGTAATATCATGTTCATTTTTGATCTTGTCACATTCTAATTATCGTTTTTCAGTGTGAATTATTTTTGATGCAAGTCCTTTGACTCCAACTGCATGGGTATGGCCATCTGGTCCAAACAACTGTGAGATTACAACAATTAGACCTGGAAAATGCGTTTAGATTTGTTTGTTTCTGCAGAAATAATGGGTTTTAGGTGGCAAATGTAACTCAGCTTCACCTTCCATCAAGTGAAAATTTTGAGCTTTCTACTTCCGTAAATGAAAAAGCTAATGAAGAGATAAAGAAGTAACCCGTAAAAGTGTCTTTTTTTGTCAGGATAAGGATGCATTAAAATCCTAAGAATATTGATTTTTCTTTCCTTGTGTGTACCGAATGTTTTTCTCATAAGCCAACATATTATATCTTAATGTCAAAACGATACCAGAAGTTCTTGAACCTGAGTTTTTGCTACCTATACTTATAAAACATTTTAATATATTAAGTATGAGGTCTATTTTCATATCAAGCTATAGATAGACGTGTAACCAAGTGTCGAAAATCATCAAAAAAGCTAACACATATATAATTTATATGATGAAATTAGGATTTTCACTGGTTAAGAAAATTAATATATACGCATGTATATAAGTATGTTTATATACATCTTAATAATTTCTTAAAACAAAGAAAATTAGGTAAGTTTTACCTAATTATTGTTAGTTCGACGTTGCAAATATGTGAATTATATTTCTTATAAACAATTTTAAAGAACGGTCATTGTTAGGACCATGCGTCCGTATGATTTTAATTTACAAGTTTTGGAAATATCTTTTTATGGAAAATTGCATGTATTTTAGTTACCTTACAATTCCTTAGAGTTTGCATGGAAATAGAATTCTATAAGGATAGGGATTGTTGGTAGTTACCATATTATTCCTAGAGTTTGCATGGAAATAGAATTCTATATGATTAGGAATATTTGGTAAGATAGAATAGAATAAGATTTAGGAAATATCTTGTTTATCTTATGGAACTAAATCTTTATTCTTTCTTATTTTTATCCGGTCTAACGAGCTTCCTATTGGAAGATTTTGTTGTTTCCTTGTCTGCAGATTATGAAGATCACGAAGAGATTAACATAAGGAAAGATTCCGGATATTTAGGAAGATTCGAGTCGCGACTGGAGTGGAAGACTTCAAGATCAAGACTTATCTTCTAAGGAGGGCTATCCTATAAATAGTAGAAGAACTAGGTTTTAGAACTTAGAACACACGATTAAATTCATACACATTGTAAGGTGTTCTCGTTTTTATATTCCTTAGTTTTTATAAGTGCCGAACGAAGAAGTGGGATACTTCGGGTAAAAAGAAGTGGGATACTTCACCGCACGTGACAAACCAACGAGAGTTGAAGGGAGTTCAACGGGAAAGGATTGCACCAGCAAGAGGGATTCTGTGCTTACGTGCTTTAGCCGCTTGACGGTTTGGTCATAAGAAGGTCGACGGGAGGTTGGTATTACGGGTTCAAACGGAGTAGCGTTAAAACGGTTGCTATAGGTGTCGAAGCACTAGAGGGAGTCTGAGTGTTAGATTAAAGCTTGTCTGTAGTTGTAAACAGCTTTTGATCAGTGAAAGAGGTTTGAATTCTTGGGCGAAAGCCTCATGGATGTAGGACAGGAGTCCGAACCACGTTAAATCTGTGTCTTTATTTTTACTGTCTCTTGACCTGTCTAGACTAGGTAACACGACTCATTGTTTAAAAGTAAAAATAATTGACTTTAAGATCTAACAATTGGCATCAAGAGCTTGACACCGTTTTTGGTGAAAGATCCTGTAGTGTTTTGGATCTTGCAGATGGCACAAAACGTTGAGGCAACGTCTGCATCAAAGCCGCGGCTTCTTAATGAGTTTAATTACTCATACTGGAAAGTTCGGATGAAAGCCTTCATGAAACAAGAAAATCAGAAGGCCTGGAAAAGCATTCTCAGAGGATGGGTCCCACCAAAAGGAGAGAATGGTAAACTCAAGGACGAACTTGACTGGACGGATGCAGAAGACATGGACGCAAGTCACAACTCCATCGCACTCAATGCTATTCTTAATGGAGTCGACCTCAACCAATACAAACTCATCTTCTCATGTGAATCTGCCAAAGATGCATGGAACGCTCTTCAAATTTCTCATGAAGGAACAGCATCGGTGAAGCGATCAAAGAAACAAATCCTTGGAACGCTATTTGAAGAACTCAAGATGGAAGAGCATGAGACCATTGTGCAATTCAATGCCAAACTTCGTGAGATTGCAATTGAAGGATTCCTTCTTGGAGATGATTACAATGATGCAAAGCTGTGCAGAAAATTCCCAGGTCATTACCAGCTAGATTCGACATGAAAATCGAGGCTATTGAAGAACCAAGAGATGTCGAGAATCTACGACTTGAGGAGTTAATGGAAGCACTTGCCACCTTTTAGATAAAGAAGAACATGAATGGTTCTACTCAAAAGGGTGTTGCTTTGAAAGCCGAGGTAAATGAGTTATCTCAAGATCAAGAGAAGGACGATTTTGAGAAAACCGTTGCTTTACTGACCAAAAGCATGCGCAAATATCCAACAGTTGGAAAAAGAAAAGTATGAACACAAATCCCTCAAACTCTGATAATTCATCGAATTCATCATATACTTCCGCTGCTAATGATCTTAGTATCAAAAGAATGGGAAGAGATGTTCAATGCAGGGAATGCCAAGGCTTTGGTCATGTTCGAGCTGATTGTGGAAATCTGCTTCCAAAGAACAAAAATAGAGCAATGATTACCACTTGGGGCGACGAGGAATCGGATGAGGAAGAGGAAGAATCTAGAAATCAAGAAAACATGGCACTCTCTTCTATTACTTGTCTTGACTCTCATCCAGTCTCGACTACTCCGGATGACTCAGTTGATTATCCAGAAAGCAAACCAATGATATCCATAGGGAGTGATGACGAGTTAAACGAAGACGATGATGATCAAAGCAAAGGAGATATCTTCGCATTTTCATCCATCACTGATGTTGATTCCACGTCTGTCGCGAATGATCCGGACGACCCTGTTGGAAAATCAAAGAAAGATGATGATGCTCCACTCATGCCTAAGAGTGAGTCCACACTGAGACGTATTGAAGATATGGTCATTGATCTTGCCAAATTGAACTTCAATCTCACAAGAGAAGTGAGTACTCTCAAAATTGAGGTTGAAGGAGCTAAAGAGACAATTCGCTTGTTCGAGAATCTGCACGAGGATCTTCTAAAGGAAATGGAAAAACTTCAAAAGACTCTCGAGAAGTCTGATGACACAGATCATGAGTTAGATTTCTTTAAACCTTGTAGCAGTCATGTTGGTCTCGGTTATCCCTCTAGGGATACTCAAAACAGGGAGAAGTCTAGTTTTTTTGTCGTAAAAAGTGAGAAGGTACGAAGTTCTTATAATAAAAGTCACTTACGAGTTCATGTTTCTGATCGCAGGTTCACTCCAGTATGCCACAACTGCGGTATTGAAGGACATATTCGTCCAAGCTTTCCAAAACTCAAAGAAAAATCGTTCAAGGACAGAATACCAAAGTGAATCAGACAGCGAGTCTCAACAGCAAGGACGACTCACAGAATGAGAAGCAGAAATGACTCTGAAGCTGAAGCTAAGGCAGCTCACCGTGCAAGAATGAAACGTATCTTTGCATTTTCCTCTATACACAATGATTCATCCAATTGCTGGTATCTTGATAGTGCATGCTCATACCACATGACAGTGAACAAAGATTTTTTGACCAACTATGTGATTGATCCTAAGGGAACAGTCAAGTTTAGCAATGGTAAAAAGGGTCAAATTATCGAAAAAGGAACACTCAATATTAAAGGGTTTCCAATGATTTTTAATGTTTTCCATGTCACAGGTCTTAAAAAAAATTTGATTAGCATTAGTCAATTGTGTGACCAAAGGATGTCGGTTATCATCACTCAAGAAGAATGTCATGTTACTAATGATCAGAATATTTGTGTATTTACAGGAAAACGGACTGCCGAGAACTGCTATACACTGATGCAGTCATGACTACCCATCGAACAGTTTACTATCACACTTTAAATGTTTACCTATACTTAGTAAACTGATGATTTTCGGTATTATACAGGATAATTAGGGAGATAATGAGTTGTCACTCTATTCCAAATATGCTCTTAACTGTTTCATTCATTTTGTTGAACTTGGAATCCCTAAACAGTTAAAATCTCATGTGATAACTTGCATCTTCATCAACATGTGTGATTTTCATAGCATGACAAGGAGCTTTAGTTGTCTATCCAATGATAAAACTGTCATAATCTTGAATATTGATGATGTGAACACTATGCTTAAAGACTATGGAAGGTTAATTAATAATCTGCTTGAATCATGTGTGAACACTCATGCGCTTAACATTGTTAACTATCATGTTCAACATGCACGCATTAAGCAGATAGATCAATGGCACCACTTCATTCGTGATTTGGTAAAGTCTAGAGCTGTAGTCATTAAGCTAGTTGCGACAGAGAGACAGTCTACGGATATGTTCTTAACGGCACCTGTTCCACAATGCTTTGAGACCTTCAAAAAGTCTCTTGGCACTTGCCATCACTAAGCCTGTCGCTATGCCTGATTTAACTGGGATGTTTTTGTTTATTATCGAACTAACTGTCATGACTCATATTGCAGACTTATCACAGGAATTTGTTCCGGAGCTCGACAGTGTTATTTACTCAGTGCTCCATTCCCCAGTTAAATATGTGAAATCGAAGGATTTTGCAACACCAATTTTTGTTTTTTTTTTTTGTTTATTCTCTTTGACTTGGATAATAATCCACTTTTGTTACCTCACACATCAAAAACAGAAGTATTGAGCATAAAAAGAGATTTTTGAGTGTGCAAAAGAGCTTGAAAAGAAAAAGAAAAGAGAATATGAGCCGAAAAGATTCATGTGCTTCAAAAGAAAAAATAGAATGAGGAAAAAGCTGCCTAAACTCAATGAATATGTGTGAAAGCTTTCAATTCTTATCTCACGGTCGTTATTCATTGAAAAGAGCTACCATATTCTACATAAAGTCCATGAGGGAAAGACCTCCTTACAAAAGGCTCAAAAATGTGTGTTAAGGTACAATTTTCTAGTTTGAAAAGAGATATATCTTGTTACAATTGTTGCCCCTTTCAAATTCTCTTCTTCTTCATCATATATCATACTTGAGAATTTAAAGCACACATTGTTTTGTGATTATCTCGTAAATAAAAAAACTTCAGGCAGACTGTTTGTGAACGAGTCGCTGAAGCTGTCATGACAGGGTGTTCTTCCGAACACACAAACCAGGTAAATCAGGTCCTCGGTAAGTCGTGTGGCACTTGCTGAGTTTCTTTTTGTTTGTTTTATTTATTTATTGCTTTTTAGTTTTTTTCTTTAAAAAAAATAATAATAATAAATAAAAAGTTTATTTTTTTAAATGGTGCAAATCTTTTATTATTATCCGAATATTTGTCTCTTAGGCGCGATTCTCTTAATTATGGCAGTTTCGACCGCCAAAATCTTATGTCGCGTGAGTTCAAATCTTTTGGATAGAGTGTTTCTGTGATAGAGTGATTTTGTTTCCTATTTTCTTGGAAGTTGAGTCTATATGGAAACTATTGATAGAGTTTGAGATTGATTTGACCTTAGCTTGTTGCATATCCTTTTATAAAACTTTCTCACGTCTCTCTCTCATATCACTATCTCACAAAATCTCTGTTTGTGTTATCTTTCTCTTATCACCATCTCTCTTTTATCTTTCGATCTAACCATGGTGAAAAGTAAGAAAGCAGGAGGTTTATCTTGATCACCACCAGTTGCTGATCCCAGCCGTGACTCCTCCACGGACGACCAATCTGAAGAGGTCCTTGCACCGGTGCCTTTACAAGTCCGAATTCCATCGGATTTTGTTCCGCCACCGAAACGATCTGCGAAGAAGAAGCGCACATCCTCCTCCGCACCACCACCGCAGAGTGATGCTCAGCCACCACCACCATCACCACCGGCACATTCTGACTCATTGTCCCTTGCACTGTCAATATGGGAACCGGAATCATCTCCTCCACGAGATTCTGCACCCCCACATCATGAGTCACCAAACAGGGTCACGACCCCGCCTGCACAATCATTGTCTCATTCACCACAGGCAATTGTTCCTGAACCCTCTTGCAAGCAATCTGCTGCTGCAAAGGGTAAGAAAGGCACAATCATCACAGCGCCCACCTGTTCGACAAAAGGCCTCACCGGTCTCCGCCAAAGTCGCGACTGGAGTCAAGACTCGTGCAAGTAGGGGAAAGCAGCCTATTGCCAAAAAGTGTCTTCGAAAGACGGTATCTGATGCTGCTAGTGCTGGGGGATCCTCCCCGATTGATGCGTCTGATTCATCCTCAAGTCTTGTTTGCAAACATCCGAGACGTGAAAAGGAATCACCTTCTGCTATGGGTGATAATGATGATGATGATGTTGAGAACGAGGAAGTTGTTGAAGAGGATTCTGATGGTGGCTATGGAGTTCCTCCAAGGGTCCAACCTTCTCCTGAGCCGTTTGTTGTAGGATCAGCTTACTCAGAACGGTTTTACACGGCCCAAGCTAAACAGAAATAGAAGAAGCTTACTGAGCGTATTCCGTTGAAGGAGGTGCCACTGCATGAGGGATCCTATGCACCATCAAGGGTAGTTGAGTTTCTGGAACGTCGAGGTTTTCTTGAGTCCACCCGCCGAGTCCAACCATTCGTGACACGGATTGTTCACGAATTCTATGCGAACTTGGATACACAACTTGGAGTTGCAGGTTTGGGCAAGGAGTTTTCAGTGTTTGTCGCTGGTCATATCTTCCAATTCAGCCCAACAATACTGAAACTTTACCTTGGAACACCGGATGTCCGGACTGATCGCGAATCTGAGATGCAACCTGAGGCAGACATGAATGCGGTCGCGACAGCTCTCACGAACAGCCCCTGGCTGGACAAAAGGAAATTTGTCACGCGGATCGCTAACCCCACGGTATGGTTTGATTTATGGTATTATGACTCGAAATTGGTTTCCAATGTCCCATGTATCTACTTTGAATCATATTACGGCTTTGATTTCATTCCGAATTGGCTCAAACGCTCCCATTAACTTGGGAAAACTGATTTTTGAGCGGATTCGTCTGGAGGCCTTTGATCAAACCATCAAGATGACGCTTTGATATCCATCCTTGATCTACCGCGCCCTTACTGCCCAGATGGATATTTGCGTACCCCAAGACAAGCTGACAAAGAGGCCAAATCCTTTACGAGTTGTTGCACATCTTATAGCTGCTTTGTCACCGTCATCTTCCCAGCCTGCTACTGCTCAAGCTGGTCCTTCTGTTCCCACGGGGAGTCTCGACTACATCGAGAAACAACTCGCCCGAGTGATTGAACTGTTGCAGTCCATGAACGAGTCACTTGCCAAGATTGCGGACAAGTCTTGACTGGTTCTGGTAAAATGGGGAGTAGAAAAGGAAAGGAAAAGATGGATGCTGGAAGTCTGGGGGAGAGCAATATGATTGGGGGAGATCTGCTCATGTTTTTTGTTATGTTTTTATGAACATTTTATTTTCTGCATTTTTTCAGTTTATGAACTAGTACTTAGTTTATTTCTGTTGTTTTGCGGATGTTGCACTGCATGTTGCAACGTGTTTTGATATCTGTCTAGACTGGTTAGAGGACTTCATTTGCTTATCTGTTTCACTCTAACAGTTTTCTTGCAGCATACTTGGAATTTTCCTGGGCTTAAAATGTTTCGCCGAAACTAGTCAATTGGGGGAGATTATTAGGACCATGCGTCCGTATGATTTTAATTTACAAGTTTTGGAAATATGTTTTATGGAAAATTGCATGTATTTTAGTTACCTTACAATTCCTAAGAGTTTGCATGGAAATAGAATTCTATAAGGATAGGGATTGTTGGTAGTTACCATATTATTCCTAGAGTTTGCATGGAAATAGAATTCTATATGATTAGGAATATTTGGTAAGATAGAATAGAATAAGATTTAGGAAATATCTTGTTTATCTTATGGAAACTAAATCTTTATTCTTTCTTATTTTTATCCGGTCTAACGAGCTTCCTATTGGAAGATTTTGTTGTTTCCTTCTGTGTAGATTATGAAGATCAAGAAGAGATTAACATAAGGAAAGATTCCGGATATTTAGGAAGATTCGAGTCGCGACTGGAGTGGAAAACTTCAAGATCAAGACTTATCTTCTAAGGAGGGCTATCCTATAAATACTAGAAGAACTAGGTTTTAGAACTTAGAACACACGATTAAATTCATACACATTTTAAGGTGTTCTCGTTTTTATATTCCTAAGTTTTTATGAGTGCCGAACGAAGAAGTGGGATACTTCGGGTAAAAAGAAGTGGGATACTTCACCGCACGTGACAAACCAACGAGAGTTGAAGGGAGTTCAACGGGAAAGGATTGCAACAGCAAGAGGGATTCTGTGAGTACGTGCTTTAGCCGCTTGACGGTTTGCTCATAAGAAGGTCGACGGGAGGTTGGTCTTACGGGTTCAAACGGAGTAGCGATAAAAGTATTGCAATAGGTGTCGAAGCACTAGAGGGAGTCTGAGTGTTAGATTAAAGCTTGTCTGTAGTTGTAAACAGCTTTTGATCAGTGAAAGAGGTTTGAATTCTTGGGCGAAAGCCTCGTGGATGTAGGACGGGAGTCCGAACCACGTTAAATCTGTGTCTTTATTTTTACTGTCTCTTTACCTGTCTAGACTAGGTAACACGACTCATTGTTTAAAAGTAAAAATAATTGACTTTAAGATCTAACAGTCATGAAACGACAAGAAAATTAAGACTTATTGTTATCTTGAAAGTACGTTACGACAAAAAATAACTTTTTAACTACAAAACGAATAACGGAAACAGTTGTGTACAAAATTCCTAAGGCATTAAAAGAAGACTGTTGAGAAACAAAAAACAATTCCACGACATCAACTTATATTTGATCATAGAATCAATTTCACATTCTATTCACCAATAAATTCTAATACAAGCGACGTCATCGAAGATCTGGTGCAAAAATAGTAAATTTGTGTTATACAAGCAAGTTTCGAAAACTATAATGCTTTGATTATATAGTCGCATCAATGTGAAATAAAATATTTTAGCTAAGATTTAAGTACAATCAAGTTTCAAAACTATAGTGCTTGAATTAAGTTGTAAATATGCAACATAAAATTTTCATTAATGCTTTCATATTTACATTATTTATCTTTTTTGTGTGTGTTTATATTCATGCAATATCACTTACATGCATGTACGTACTATTGTTTGAGATCATATACCATTACCAGCGCATCGAGGTCAAATCTGAAAAGTTTTTAACAACATGGGCAATAATGTATTATTATATTTATGTGGTACATAACTTGCAAAATTTAATGTGTGCACCTATAAATATCGAGTTATTCATACCATACCTCACATTCTTTACTGTCACCTTGCGCTAGACTACATAAATTTCGTTTTTAGTTGCATTCTCGAATTTGAAGTCATGAAAAACATACAAATTGAAGGCAAATTTATCTACAGAGTTTGCGTTCAGAACCCATCGATACAAACATCGAAAACTATACGCGAAATAGTGCATAATGTGTATGGACCACAAATGCAACTGGGTTTTTCAGAGGTTTTATGATAAAACATCGAGCAAGTATCACTGGCTTCTGCCGGGTTGGATTGCTGAAAGACGTCGAGTGATGCGAGGCCGTATTTATGTGGTAATACTATTTTCCTATGTTGCTAAATATTTTTCATGATATATATATTTTAAAAAAAATTCTAGTTCATATCTTGGCATTGTGTACCCTTGAAAGGTATTATAATATTTTGCAATGACATAAGAAAAAAAATATTTTTGTAGAACTACTATGATCCAACAGGAAGACGGTACAAGCGAAAGTACGAGGTTCTGGAAGAATAAATCAATCAAGGATATATTGTCCTTGATCCATGAAAGGTGATAGTTTGCTTAAAACAAAAGTTCTTATTGTATTATTAGGAAGTAAAATAGTTAAATAGTGGAACAAACAAATAGTTTTGGTAAATTTAAATTCTGTACTGAATCTTGTCTTATTTTTGTTCTTATTATTTTGACTGTAGCATTTCGTGAAAGTTGAAGAGCTCAATTCCTTCTGGCCAGGCACCCCAGTATGTCGTCTTTGTCCATGCCTAAGCCAGTTTGGATCAGTTCAAAGTTTTATGTTTTTTTTTTTTTTTTACTTTTAAATATTGTAATAATAGAAACTCAAAAAAAAATCAAGGTCGTACTATCATTTGTGCCTAAAAAATTAGAAAAACAAATGTTGTCCCAATACGTTTAAAACTTATTTTTCACTGTGTGCTCATGAATTGATGTTTTTATGTTCTCGTCTGCTAATAAAACATTGTTGTAAAATGGGATTGTTAACCCATGTTTTGACCAATATTTAGCTAGACTCCAAATTATAAAATTGAGATTTCTTTAGCTCATTGGAATCTACATGTTGTGTAGATGAATTTGGAATATTTAATTGCTCAAATCTATGTTGGGATGAATGAGAAATTAAATGCTAAAGTTAGCTATTTAAAACCAAAAATGGCAAAACAAAGCTAGGTGGGAAGGTGAAAAGTCACCATCCCACATGGAAAGTTTGTGCTTATATTTTCATGTTTATTAATGCATTTCTTGGAAAAGGGTTTGGGCCCCTTGGGGGTACCCAAGTGTTTAAAGGGGGAAAGACCTAGGTACTATGTACTATGGGTCTTTCCTCCAAAAGCCCACACGCGCGCGCCTCGGCCGCCGTCCGTCCGGCCCGGCCTCGGCCTGGGTCTGGGTCGGGGTCGTGGGTCGTGGGTCACAGGTCACGGGCTCGGGCCTGGGCCTGGGCCTAGGCTTGGGCTTGGGCTTGGGTTGAGTTGAGTTGAGCTTAGCTCTCCTTAAAGAATAATTCTTTTTGGACAAAATTTAATTAGTGATTTAATTTAATTTGTTCAATTAATTATTTCTTTTATAATGCATTTAATTAAATACGAAAAATGGAAAAGTTTCGACTGATGGGTGTGACCAGTCAGCGAATAGCTGCCTGAGTCAGCAGAAGGCTTCCCGCCTGTTTTGGCACCCAGTCAGCGGCGAACAGCCTTCTCCTTTTCCCGCCATGTCACCGAACTGGTGTGACTAGGGGTACAGACGTACAGTCATGTCCGTCCAGTCAACCCCAAAGCAACTTTCCAGTATCTATAAATAGACCCCCAGACTGCTGTCAAAATCATCAATTCAGTACATTCTTTCTTGTCTTTAGCATTCTGTCGAGAGTTCTATATTTCTTTTGATTCGTTGTTTCTTAGTAATAGTAGTGCTACTTTATTAAGATTTTAGTGTCGTTGTATCTTGGGAAACGATTGCCGAAGTAGTATTCCGTTAGCACCGTTGCGGGGCAATATCGTTTTAAAGACAAAGAGTCCAACTCTTGCCTCGACACTCTGCCTAATTTTCTGCACCGTTTTCAATACTGTCTAGTCGAAACTCTGCCGAAATTCTGCCTGTTTTTCTACACCACTTCTAACAATTTTAAAACGATATTCTGTCCAAATTTCTGAAGATGGTGACTATAACTCCAGCACATGGCGGTCATGAAAAACCGGAGAAATTCACCGGTATTGATTTCAAAAGGTGGCAACAGAAGATGCTGTTCTACCTCACGACCCTGCAACTAGCCCGGATGCTGTCCGAGGATGCCCCCACTGTGCCAGACAATGAACCAGACAAGAACAAGAGGGCAGCGTTCGACGCATGGTCCCAAAGTGACTTTCTCTGTAAGAACTATATACTGAATGGTTTGAATGATTCACTTTACAATGTATATAGTTCTACAAAAACTGCAAAAGAACTTTGGACCTCCCTGGACAAGAAGTACAGAACGGAGGATGTCGGCTTGAAGAAATTCATAGTTGGCAAATTTCTGGACTTCAAAATGATTGACTCAAAGACAGTGACGAGTCAAGTCCAAGAGCTGCAACTGATCCTGCATGACTTAGATGCTGAGGACATGAAGCTCAACGAGTCTTTCCAAGTAGCTTGCATGATAGAGAAGCTACCACCTTCCTGGAAAGACTTTAAGAATTACCTAAAGCACAAAAGGAAGGAAATGGGTCTTGAAGACCTGATTGTCAGACTCCGGATTGAAGAAGATAATCGGAAGTCTGAGGCCAAAGCAAACAAAACTCAAATGGAGGCTAGAGCCAACGTGGTAGAGACCAAACCGAACTCTAACCAGAAGCGAAAGCAACAGGGGAATGGTGGTGACCAGAACAAGAAGAAAAAGAAGTTCAAGGGGAACTGCCACAACTGTGGGAAGCCAAACCACATGGCTAAAGACTGCCGATTGCCAAAGAAGGATAATCATCAGCAGCAACAGCAGCAACAGCAGCAGCAGCCAAAGAACCAAGTCAGTGTAGCTGAAGACAAGAACGTCCCAATTGACATGGGTGATCTCATGCTCACTGCTGTGGTGTTTGAAGCCAACATGGTGGATAATGCGATGGATTGGTTCGTTGATACTGGTTCAACTCGCCACGTCTGTGCCGACAGGGAAATGTTCTCATACTACAGAGCAATCAGTGGAAGGAAGCTGTATATGGGAAATTCAAACACCTCAGACATTGTGGGGTGCGGCAGAGTGGTGCTGAAGATGACTTCTGGCAAGGAGCTGACCCTTGTTGATGTACTGCATGTCCCGGATATACGGAAAAATTTGATATCCGGTTCTGCACTTGTTAGTAATGGTTTTAGACTAGTGTTTGAGTCTGGCAAGTTTGTGCTAACTAAGAATGGCCAGTTTATAGGCAAGGGCTATGTACTGAACAGAATGTTCAAAACAAATGTAATGGTTGTGAAACGCAACATCGTTGACATTGCTAATAAAGATAAGGATTATATTTACTTGGCTGAGTGTTCAAATTTATGGCATGTTAGATTAGGACATGTTAATTTTAATACTCTTCGTAAGCTTGTAAATTTACAATTATTGCCTTCATTTAATTTTGATTCTCAAAATAAATGTGAGATTTGTGTGGAGGCAAAGTTAACTAAAACTCCGTTTCCTTCTGTGGAAAGGAACACTGAACCTCTAGACTTAATTCATAGTGATATCTGTGACTTAAAATTTGTGCAAACTAGAGGTGGCAAAAAGTACTTTATTACTTTTATTGATGATTGCACAAGATATTGCATTGTTTATTTACTTAGAAGCAAAGACGAAGCTCTTGAAGCTTTTAAAGTCTACAAACTTGACGTTGAAAATCAACTTAGCAAAAGTATAAAAACTATCCGCAGTGATAGAGGTGGAGAATATGGAACTCCATTTGATGAATTTTGTGCTTCCAAAGGCATTATTCATCAAACGACTGCTCCTTATTCACCGCAATCAAATGGTATAGCTGAACGCAAAAACCGAACTCTTAAGGAGATGATGAATGCTATGTTGATAAGTTCTGGCTTACCCCAGAATTTGTGGGGGGATGCAATCCTCTCGGCAAATCATATATTAAATAAATTGCCTCATAAAAGTAGAAATAAAACCCCCTTTGAATTATGGAAAGGTCGAAAACCTTCCTATAAGTACTTGAAAGTGTGGGGGTGTTTAGCTAAGGTAGAAGTACCTAAACCTAAGCAAGTAAAAATAGGACCAAAGACTGTTGATTGCATATTCATTGGATATGCTCATAACAGTAGTGCCTATCGCTTCTTAGTACATAAGTCACAAATTCCTGATATCAATGAGAATATGATTATTGAATCAAGGAATGCAGTATTCTTTGAAAATGTCTATCCTTGCAAAGAAAGGAAAGAATCTGGTTCTCTTAAAAGAACAAATGAAGCTGTAAGAGGTGATCATGAAGAGGATGAAGAACCTCGACGCAGTAAAAGGGCCAAAACAGCTAAAACATTTGGTCCTGATTTTCTGACATACATGTTAGAAAACGAACCAAGGACATTAAATGAAGCATTGTCCTCACCCGAAGCTCCTTTATGGAAGGAAGCTATCAACAATGAAATAGAGTCCATTTTGCACAACCACACGTGGGAACTGGTTGATCTCCCTCCTGGCAGCAAAGCTTTAGGCTGCAAATGGATACTAAAGAGGAAGTATAAAGCAGATGGATCTATTGACAAATACAAGGCTAGATTGGTAGCTAAAGGATATCGACAAAAAGAAGGCCTTGATTTTTTCGACACTTATTCACCAGTGACTAGGATCACTTCGATTAGAGTGCTCATTGCTATTGCTGCACTGAAAGGTCTTGAAATACATCAAATGGATGTCAAGACAGCATTTCTTAATGGTGAATTAGATGAAGAAATATATATGGAACAACCCGAAGGGTTTGTTGCTCCTGGAAAGGAGAAAAAGGTGTGCAAACTCATTAAGTCATTATATGGGCTTAAACAAGCGCCAAAACAGTGGCACGAAAAATTTGATAGAACTATGCTGTCAAATGGTTTCAAAATTAATGAATGTGATAAATGCGTATACGTAAAAGGCACACCTAATGATTACGTGATAGTTTGCCTATATGTAGACGACATGTTAATCACTGGAAGTAGTAATGATGTTATCATGACTACGAAGAAAATGTTGACCAAGCATTTTGACATGAAAGACTTAGGTCTCGCTGATGTCATATTAGGGATTAAGATCACTAAGACATCAAAAGGAATCGTGCTATCGCAGTCTCACTACATAGAGACAGTGCTTAAGAAGTACAATGCATATGACGGTCCTCCAGCTAAGACTCCAGTAGACTTGAGTTTACACCTAGGTAAAAACCATGGTGAACCTGTCTCTCAAATAGAATATGCCAGGATAATAGGCAGTTTGATGTACATCATGAACTGCACTCGTCCGGATATTGCTTACTCAGTTAATAAACTGAGCAGATTCACAAGTAATCCAAATAAAGATCATTGGAAGGCGTTGATTAGGGTACTGAGATACCTAAAACACACCTTAGCTTATGGATTACATTATGAGAGATATCCAGCTGTATTAGAAGGATACAACGATGCTAATTGGATATCAGATACTAAGGACACTAAATCCACAAGTGGTTATGTATTTACCATGGGAGGTGGAGCTGTGTCATGGAAGTCCTCAAAACAGACTTGTATAGCTCGATCCACGATGGAATCAGAGTTTATAGCTTTAGATAAAGCTGGTGAAGAAGCTGAATGGCTTCGTCACTTCTTAGAGGATATTCCTTGTTGGAATAAGCCAGTGCCTGCAATTATGATACATTGCGATAGCTAGTCAGCTATTGGAAGGGCACAAAGTGGCATGTATAATGGTAAGTCTAGACATATTCGTCGTAGACATAATACCATAAGGCAGTTGATCTCTAATGGTGTCATTTCCATTGATTATGTGAAATCAAAGGAAAACTTATCGGATCCGTTGACTAAAGGCCTACCAAGAGATCAAACATACTGCTTATCGAGGGGAATGGGTCTAAAACCCAAAAGTGAAGAACAATTGTAATGGAACCCAACCTTGATGACTGGAGATCCCAAGATCTTGGTTCAATGGGAAAACGAAATTATAAAGGTTCAGTGTAGCATAAAGGAGTTAACTCCAGCTCATTCCCGTGTACGATAAAATGCTATCTGCAGAGTGGGTAAGTATAAGTTTTAACTTTTAATGATTCCTATGCTTAATTAAGCGAAGTATGGCAGGATACTTCTGATAGGAGATCACCTATATAAGTGTGAAGTGCGGGCCGCTTCATAAGAAAACACTTATGAATCCAAGAGTTGTCCACGGCCAAAATGGACACAACTATGAGAATCAAAATTAGTTAGGGGAGTTGCTGTGTGGATACAGTTGTCTTGGTTTACACCAACGGCTGAACAGTTCAAGACATCATGTTCACTGATTAGCCAAGTAAATCCGATGTATTCCACTAAGGAAGGTTCAAAGCCAAAAGCTACCTTTCCCGATGCAGTTGCTTTCCGCCTGAACTCTCGAGTGTACGCATTGAATTTTCATTCATGTGGGGGATTGTTGTAAAATGGGTTTGTTAACCCATGTTTTGACCAATATTTAGCTAGACTCCAAATTATAAAATTGAGATTTCTTTAGCTCATTGGAATCTACATGTTGTGTAGATGAATTTGGAATATTTAATTGCTCAAATCTATGTTGGGATGAATGAGAAATTAAATGCTAAAGTTAGCTATTTAAAACCAAAAATGGCAAAACAAAGCTAGGTGGGAAGGTGAAAAGTCACCATCCCACATGGAAAGTTTGTGCTTATATTTTCATGTTTATTAATGCATTTCTTGGAAAAGGGTTTGGGCCCCTTGGGGGTACCCAAGTGTTTAAAGGGGGGAAGACCTAGGTACTATGTACTATGGGTCTTTCCTCCAAAAGCCCACACGCGCGCGCCGCCGCCGTCGTCCGTCCGGCCCGGCCTCGGCCTCGGCCTCGGCCTGGGTATGGGTCGGGGTCGTGGGTCGTGGGTCACGGGTCACGGGCTCGGGCCTGGGCCTGGGCGTGGGCTTGGGTTGAGTTGAGTTGAGCTTAGCTCTCCTTAAAGAATAATTCTTTTTGGACAAAATTTAATTAGTGATTTTATTTAATTTGTTCAATTAATTATTTCTTTTATAATGCATTTAATTAAATACGAAAAATGGAAAAGGTTCGACTGATGGGTGTGACCAGTCAGCGAATAGCTGCCTGAGTCAGCAGAAGGCTTCCCGCCTGTTTTGGCACCCAGTCAGCGGCGAACAGCCTTCTCCTTTTCCCGCCATGTCACCGAACTGGTGTGACTAGGGGTACGGACGTACAGTCATGTCCGTCCAGTCAACCCCAAAGCAACTTTCCAGTATCTATAAATAGACCCCAGACTGCTGTCAAAATCATCAATTCAGTACATTCTTTCTTGTCTTTAGCATTCTGTCGAGAGTTCTATATTTCTTTTGATTCGTTGTTTCTTAGTAATAGTAGTGCTACTTTATTAAGATTTTAGTGTCGTTGTATCTTGGGAAACGATTGCCGAAGCAGTATTCCGTTAGCACCGTTGCGGGGCAATATCGTTTTAAAGACAAAGAGTCCAACTCTTGCCTCGACACTCTGCCTAATTTTCTGCACCGTTTCAATACTGTCTAGTCGAAACTCTGCCGAAATTCTGCCTGTTTTTCTACACCGCTTCTAACAAACATAAGTAAAAGAATGTGAAACTTAAGATAACACACAAACCGATCGCAATATAGTTATACTAATTGAATATTTTACGAGTACTTTTATGAAACTAAAGGAAATTTTTTTTTTTTTTTTTGAATACTCAATAATAAAATAATAATTCGAGGTTATATTATCATTCGTGCTCAAATAAAAGTTGTACAAGTCATGTCATCGTGTGTGCACGGCTTGATGCTTTAGGTGCTCATTTGGTAATCAAAGAGTATCTGCTAAACAATACGCAACTTCAGAAAAATGCACAAACTGCTAATGTAAACTAAACTTAAGTATCTTATGAGTAGTTTATGATTCTTAACGGGTATTTGATGTTCTTTAAAATACTCAATATTATCCACTCAAGAAAATTATCAGTGAAATTTACAAACTCAGAAAGCTCTCAAAATTATGTTGACATTCGGTTAAATTTATATACGATATTTGAATCTAATTATTGGTTGCGAGTAAGCCTTCATTAAATCGTATGATCATTTAAAGATCGAAAATTGGTGACAAGTGGTAAATAGATGTAGAGGCGACATAAAAAACATACAAAATATAGCAGAAAATCAGGGGAAATAGTTCTAACTGACTTAATACAATTGAATAAAAACCTTTACGTGTGCTGGACATTTTAGGTCATTCTCAAACTAAAAGAATTCATCAGAATTGGTCGTCTAAGTAATATCATGTTCATTTTTGATCTTGTCACATTCTAATTATGGTTTTTCCGTGTGAATTATTTTTGATGCAAGTCCTTTGACTCCAACTGCATGGGTATGGCCATCTGGTCCAAACAACTGTGAGATTACAACAATTAGACCTGGAAAATGCGTTTAGATTTGTTTGTTTCTGCAGAAATAATGGGTTTTAGGTGGTCAATGTAACTCAGCTTCACCTTCCATCAAGTGAGAATTTGGAGCTTTCTACTTACTTAAATGAAAACGCTAATGAAGAGATAAAGAAGTAAACTGTAAAAGTGTCCTTTTTTGTCAGGATAAGGATGCATTAAATCCTAAGAAAATTGATTTTTCTTTCCTCATGTGTATCGAATGTTTTGCTCATCAGCCTACATATTATATCTTAATGTCAAAACAATACGAGAAGTTCTTGAACCTGAGTTTTTGCTACGTATACTTAGAAAACATTTTAATATATTAAGTATGAGGTCTATTTTCATATCAAGCTATAGGACATGTAACCAAGTGTCGAAAACCATCAAAAAAGCTAAGACGTATATAATTTATATGATAAAATTAGGATTTTCACTGGTTAAGAAAATTAATATATATGTATGTATATAAGTATGTTTAAATATATCTAAATAATTTCTTAAAATAAAGAAAATTAGGTAAGTTCTACCTAATTATTGTTAGTTCGACGTTGCAAATATGTGAATTATATTTCTTATAAAAAATTTTAAAGAACGGTCATGAAACGACAAGAAAATTACTAATTATTGTTATCTTGAAAATACGTTACGACAAAAAATAACTTTTTAACCACAAAACGAATAACGGAAACAGTTGTGTACAAAATTCCTAAGGCATTAAAAGAAGACCGTTGAGAAACTAAAAACAATACCACGACATCAACTTATATTTGATCATAGAATCAATTTCACATTTTATTCACCATTAAATTCTAATACTAGCGACGTCATCGTAGGTCTAGTGCAAAAATAGTAAATTTGTGTTATACAAGCAAGTTTCGGAAACTATAATGCTTTGATTATATAGTCACATCAATGTGAAATAAATTATTTTAGCTACGGTTTAAGTACAATCAAGTTTCAAAACTATAGTGCTTGAATTAGTTGTGAATATGCTACATAAAATTTTCATTAATGTTTTCATATTTACATTATTTATCTTTTTTGTGTGTGTTTATATTCATGTAATATCACTTACATGGATGCACGTACTATTGTTTGAGATCATATACTTGAACCATTACCAGCGCATCGAGGTCAAATCTGAAAAGTTTTTAACAACTAGGGCAATAATGTATTATTTATATTTGTGTGGTACATAACTTGCAAAATTTAATGTGTGCACCTATAAATATCGAGTTATTCATACCATACCTCACATTCTTTACTCTCACCTTGCTAGACTACATAAATTTCTTTTTTAGTTGCATTCTCAAAATCTGTAATCATGAGCAACATACTAATTGAAGGCAAATTATCTACAGAGTTTGCGTTCAGAACCCATCGATACAAACATCGACAACTATACGCGAAATAGTGCATAATGTGTATGGACCACAAATGCAACCGGGTACTTTTTCAGAGTTTTATGATAAAACTTCGAGCAAGTATCACTGGCGTCTGCCGGGTTGGGTTGCTGAAAGACGTCGAGTGATGCGAGGCCGTATTTATGTGGTAATACTGTTTTCCTATGTTGCTAAAAAAAATTCATGATCATATATTTTTAAAAAATTTCTAGTTCATATCTTGGCATTGTGTACCCTTGAAAGGTATTATAATATTTTGCAATGAAATAAAAAAAAAAAAAAAAAATTTGTAGAACTACTATGATCCAACAGGAAGACGGTACAAGCGAAAGAACGAGGTTCTTGAAGAATATAAGAATCAAGGATTTATTGTCCTTGATCCATGAAAGGTGATAGATTTCCTTAAAAACAAAAGTTCTTATTGTATTATTAGGATTAAAGGAAGTAAAATAGTTAAATAGTGGAACCAACAAATAGTTTTGGTTAATTTAAATTCTGTATTGAATCTTGTCTAATTTTTGTTCTTATTATTTTGACTGTAGCATTTTGTGAAAGTTGAAGAGTTCAACTCCTTCTGGCCAGGCACCCCAGTATGTCGTCTTTGTCCATGCCGCAGCCAGTTTGGATCAGTTCAAAGTTTTATGTTTTTTTTTTTTTTACTTTTAAATATTGTAATAATAGAAAGACAAAAAAATCAAGGTCGTACTATCATTTGTTCCAAAAAAAAATAGAGAAAAAAATGTTGTCCCAATATGTTTAAAACTTATTTTTCACTGTGTGCTCATGATGATGTTTTTATGTTCTCGTCAGCTAATAAAATACTAGTAAAAGAATATGCAACTTAAGATAACACACAAACTGATCACAATATAGTTATACTATATGAATATTTTACGAGTGGTTTTATGACACTAAAGGAATGTTTTTTTTTTTTTGAATACTCAATAATTAAATAATAATTCGAGGTTATATTATCATTCGTGCTCAAATAAAAGTTGTACAAGTCATGTCATCATGTGTGCAGGGCTTGATGCTTTAGGTGCTCATATGTTAATCAAAGTGTATCTGCTAAACCATACGCAACTTTAGAAAAATGCACAAACTGCAAATGTAAACTAAACTTAAAGTATCTTATGAGTAGTTTATGATTCTTAACGGGCATTTGATGTTCTTTGAAACACTCAATATTATCCACTCAAGAAAATTATCAGTGAAATTTACAAACTCAGAAAGCTCTCAAAATTATGTTGACATTCGCTTAAATTTATATACGATATTTAAATCTAATTATTGGTAGCGAGTAAGCCTTCATTAAACCGTATGATCATTTAAAGATCGATAAATTGGCGACAAGTCTTAAATAGATGTGGAGGCGACATAAAAAACATACAAAGTATAGCAAAAAAATATGATCATTTAGTTCTAAGTGACTTACTACAGTTGAATAAAAACCTTTACGTGTGCTGGACATTTTAGGTCATTCTCAAACTAAAAGAATTTATCAGAATTGGTCGTCTAAGTAATATCATGTTCATTTTTGATCTTGTGACATTCTAATTATGGACTGCTCTAGAATCAAAATACAAACATTTGAAGAAAGGTACGGACAGATTTTTGGCGTTGAAATATTTTGAATTTAAATTCACTGATAACATGCCAATCATGGATCAAGTCCGTGACTTGGAGATTCTAGTTTCCCAAATGAGTGAATTGCAGATTAGTGTGCCTGATGCCATACAAGTGGGTGCAATCTTATCAAAGCTTCCCCCCGCTTGGCATGATTTTAGAAGAAAAGTCCTTCATTCTTCTGAAAGTTATACCATTGAGAGGTTCACCACTCATCTGCAAATTGAAAGTGAGAATCGTGTCAGAGATGAATCTATTTTGGGTTCAAAAGTGAATCATGTCTCTGAAAGTGTCCCAAATGTTGGGAACTCCTCTGGTACGATTCAAGCTGTTCAAAACAGCCTTCAACCACAGAAAAAGAATTTCAAAAAAACTAATGTGAAGAAGGATCGACCATGTTTTCATTGTGGGAAGAAGGGTCATTACATAAGGGAATGTAGATTGAAGCAAAAACAAATGAACCAGAATCCGAATCAGAATCAGAATCCAAAAGGAAATTCTGGTGCAGGCAACAATAACAAAGGAAATGTTGTTGAGGCGAGCGGACATGGCTTTGTTGCTATGATTACTGAATTGCATATGGCATCTGTTGCTATATCTCCAGATTGGTGGCTTGATTCTGGCGCCACCATTCATGTGTGCAACAACAAAAGCATGTTCAAGACCTACAACGAGTTAAAAGAGCCTGAAGAAGTTCTGATGGGAAACCATAATGCTTCAAAAGTTCTGGGAAAAGGGAGTGTGGAATTAATGTTCACATCCGGGCAGAAACTTACTCTTGTCAATATCCATCATGTTCCAGAAGTGAGGAAGAACTTAGTTTTTGCATATCTTTTATGTAAAAGTGGATTCAAAACTGTACTAGAGTCTGATAAGGCAATTGTAACAAAGAATGGTGTATTCTTAGGAAAGGGTTACGCCTTGGATGGCATGTTTAAGTTATCTATCAATAAAATTAATGTTGCTTATGTTGTTGAGTATTCTCCTATTTTATGGCATGCTAGACTAGGACATTTAAATTATGGCTATTTACGTTATATGTCCAAGCATGATTATATTAATTGCAAAGATGAGCATGTTGATAAATGTGAAATTTGTGTAGAAGCCAAAATGACAAAGAAACCATTTACTAAAGTTGAACGAAATTCTGAATTATTAGAACTTGTGCATTCTGACATTTGTGAATTGAATGGTCAATTAACAAGGGGTGGAAAACGTTATTTCCTCACGTTTATTGACGATTATTCAAGATACACTTATGTATATTTGATAAGAACCAAGGATGAAGCCTTTGATAAATTTAAAGAATTTAAATCTGAAGTTGAAAATCAAAAGGAGAGAAAAATCAAAGTGCTTCGTAGTGATAGAGGAAAGGAAATATTTTCCTCAATCCTCTGTGAAGAAAATGGTATAATTCACCAAAGAACAGCCCCATATACGCCTCAACAAAATGGGTTGGCTGAAAGAAAAAATAGATCCTTGGTTGACATGGTGAATGCAATGCTTATGAATGCAAAGTTACCTTTTAATTTATGGGGTGAAGCTTTATTAACAGCATGTCTTATTTATAATAGAGTTCCTCTTAAGAGGTTCCATGCTTCACCTTATGAACTTTGGAATAATGGTAGAAAGCCTAACTTAAATTTTCTTAAAGTGTGGGGGTGTATAGCATTTTATAAAGTTACAGATCCTCACAAAACTAAGTTAGGGCCAAGAGGCATTAAAAGTATTTTTGTTGGCTATGCACAAAATTCTAAAGCATAAAGATTATTGGATTTAGAGTCAAATGTGATTGTAGAATCCATTAATGTGGAATTCTTTGAGAATAAATTCTTGCATGATTATGTGGAGTCTAAAGTTGCTGAAAATAGTGAATCAACGAAAGTTGGTGCTCAAAATAAATTTGGTCAAAAAATAATACAAGAAAATGAACCAAGTGAATTAAGAAGAAGCCAACGAGCTAGAAAAGAAAAACCCTTGAGTTCTGATTTTATTTCACCAGATTCTATTATTTTTCTTGTTGAAGCAACTAGAAAAGAAGTGCTAAATGTTACACCCATGGTTTTAAATATAGACAATGATCCTAAAACCTATAAGGAAGCAATGGCTTCGAGAGATGCCGCTTTTTGGCAAGAAGCTGTTAATGATGAGATGGACTCTATAATGTCCAATAACACATGGGTTTTAGTGGATTTACCACCCGGTTCTAAGCCAATTGGGTGCAAATGGGTGTTTAGAAAAAAGTGTAAGACTGATGGCACTGTTCAAACTTTTAAAGCAAGACTAGTTGCAAAAGGCATTAGACAAAAGGAAGGCATAGACTATTTTGATACCTATGCTCATGTGGCAAGACTAACATCAATAAGAGTATTGTTTGCATTGGCATCAATTTATAAATTGCATGTACATCAGATGGATGTTAAGACGGCCTTCTTAAATGGAGAATTGACTGAAGAAGTGTATATGGAGCAACCCGAGGGCTTTGTGCTTTCAGGAAACAAAATAAAGTTTGTAAATTGGTTAAGTCATTATATGGCTTAAAGAAAGCTCCAAAGCAGTGGCATAAAAAGTTTGATTCAGTGATTTTGGCCAATGGTTTCAAGCATAATAATGCTGATAAATGCATTTATGGCAAAATGACAAATGAATATGGAGTAATATTGTGTCTCTATGTAGATGATATGCTGATTGTTAGCACTAACATGAAAGCATTGAGGAAACTAAAAGGTATCTAACTTCTGTGTTCCAAATGAAAGACTTAGAAGAAGTAGATACTATTTTAGGAATAAAAGTTAAGCTACATGATAGAGGCTATGCTTTAAATCAAACTCATTATATTGACAAGATACTTGATAAGTTCAAATATCTCAATATAAAGGAAGCAAGTACACCATACGACTCTAGCATGAAAATTCAAGAAAACAATGAAAGAATTGTTGCACAACTTGAATATGCTAGTGCCATTGGAAGTCTTATGTATGTCATGCACTGTACGAGGCCGGATATAGCTTTTGTTGTAGGCATGATGTCAAGATTTACAAGCAAGCCTAGCACTTTACATTGGAAAGCAATTGCAAGGATCTTTGGATACCTAAAACGTACCAGAGAATTGAGCATCATTTACAAGGATTATCCAAGGGTGCTAGAGGGATATTGTGATGCAAGTTGGATGTCTAATACAAATGAAAGTAAGTCAACTACAGGATGGATATTCTCTTTAGGAGGAGGGGCTATAAGCTGGGCATCCAAGAAACAGACTTGCATTGCACATTCGACCATGGAGTCAGAGTTCATAGCTCTTGCTGCAGCAGGCAAAGAAGCAGAATGGCTAAGAGACTTATTGTCAGAAATAGATTTGTGGCCGCAACCAATGAATGCCATTTCTTTGTACTGTGATAGTGAAGCTACAATGTCTAGAGCTTATAGTGAAGTGTACAATGGAAAATCCAGACATTTAAGCTTGAGACATTCATATGTGCAAGAATTAATCACAAATGGGGTGATCACCATAGTTTACGTAAAATCTGGGATAATCTTGCGGATCCTCTCACTAAGGCACTTTCAAGAGATATGGTGAGAAGTTCAACAAGTGGTATGGGACTTCAATTATCTATTGAGCAACAATAGTAGAAACCCAACTTTAAATTAGTAACAACTAACTTAAAGTTCAAAGGGTAAAAACAAGCTATTGTAATTGCTCGAGAGCACTAGCAAAGTTCCATGATCAAAAGAAAACAAGAAGCTAGTGCTGACAGCTGCGATAAATTGAGGATGAGCTTTGTGCTCTTAATGCAGTCTACTTTATTACTTGAAGTCCATAGCAGCTGGGACAAAGTTGAGACTACACCTATGTGAACATAGAAGTTGTGCCGTTTCGATAAGAGTATGTGTTACTCTTATAAATGTTCACGAGAGCAGGATTAGCACATGGCCATATATAATCGTGCTAAGGTTGTGTTGAGAATTTTTGAGACTTAAAGATATGTGTTGTGTGTGCCTAGTCTTCGTTTTAACACATGGAGTCAAGGTTCAATCTTCGGACACCTATGACTTTGTTAGAACTTAAGACATGAGCACTAATTAGAGGTCCAAATCGAAAGATACCTTTTTGAATGCATAATGCAAATCAAGCAAGAACTCCTACACACAAAATAGTGGGGGATTGTTGTTATTTTGTGTGTAGTGTGTGTAAGGTGAAAAGTGAAGTGTGGGAGATATCCCACATTGGAAGAATGAGACTAAATAAGTGGGTTTACATGTATTTGCCCAATATAGTGTTCACAAATGAGTTGGACTTTCGGATAGGGCTTTGGGCTTTGGGCTTTGTATAAATTCCTTATTAAAAGTCAAAGATGGGCACTTGGGCACTTGGGGCATCTTGGGCTTGATTAATTCAGATTCTTATTAGTGTTTTATTAATAATTCGAAATTTATTTTTTAAATTAATTAATGTTTGTTTTTTGAATCCGAATTAATTTAAATTTGAAATCAGCAGATGCAACTTTGATTTAAAACCCCCGCCTAAAATGTTGCACCCGCTGGAAAAGATACACCCATTTAGAAAAATCTTTTCACCCTCTATAAATTAATATTGTGGGACGAATTATCATCCATCCAATCTTTTCTGCACTTGTCTCAAAATATTTCTTAAGCCTTGTTGTATCCTGTAGGCTAATTTCTTCTGCACAATATAGTAGGGGAAATATTGCCTTTAGGAAAGTGCTCTTTCACGCCTCAAGGCAAATTTCGTTTTCTGTTTCTATTGCACTATTACTTTTTCTAACATTTAGGTGGTCAATGTAACTCAGCTTCACCTTTCATCAAGTGAAAATTTGGAGCTTTCTACTTACTTAAATGAAAACATTAATGACGAGATAAAGAAGTAAACTGTAAAAGTGTCTTTTTTTGTCAGGATAAGGATGCATTAAAATCCTAAGAATATTGATTTTTCTTTCCTCGTGTGTATCGAATGTTTTGCTCATAAGCCTACATAATATATCTTAATGTCAAACGATACCAGAAGTTCTTGAACCTGAGTTTTTGCTACCTATACTTAGAAAACATTTTAATATATTAAGTATGAGGTCTATTTTCATATCAAGCTATAGATAGACGTGTAACCAAGTGTCGAAAACCATCAAAAAAGCTAAGACGTATATAATTTGGATGATCAAATTAGGATTTTCACTGGGTAAGAAATTAGGTAAGTTCTACCTAATTATTGTTAGTTCGACGTTGCAAATATGTGAATTATATTTCTTATAAACAATTCTAAAGAACGGTCATGAAACGACGAGGAAATTAATACTTATTGTTATCATGAAAGTACGTTATGAAAAAAAATAACTTTTTAACCACAAAACGAATAACGGAAACAGTTGTGTACAAAATTCCTAAGGCATTAAAAGAAGACCGTTGAGAAACAAAAAATAATTCCACGACATCAACTTATATTTGATCATAGAATCAATTTCACATTCTATTCACCATTAAATTCTAATACTAGCGACGTCATCGTAGATCTAGTGCAAAAATAGTAAATTTGTGTTATACAAGCAAGTTTCGAAAACTATAATGCTTTGATTATATAGTCGCATCAATGTGAAATAAATTATTTTAGCTACGGTTTAAGTACAATCAAGTTTCAAATCTATAGTGCTTGAATTAAGTTATAAATATGCTACATAAAATTTTCATTAATGTTTTCATATTTACATTATTTATCTTTTCTGTGTGTGTTTATATTCATGTAATATCACTTACATGCATGTATGTACTATTGTTTGAGATCATATACTTCAACCATTACCAGCATCGAGGTCAAATCTGAAAAGTTTTTAACAAGTAGGGCAATAATGTATTATTTATTTTTGTGTGGTACATAACTTGCAAAATTTAATGTGTGTACCTATAAATATCGAGTTATTCATACCCTAAGTCACATAAGTCGGGTGGGAGAGGGAGTGCGAGTGCGTGTGCGTGTGCGTCAGTGTGCTAAATTTCAAAAAACGTACATCCTAGTGCGTCTTAGAGCATCTATTAAAAATAAATAAAAAAAATAAAAATACTTATATGATTATCAACCTAGATATGTATTAGACAACTTTCAATATCAAAATTCTTAATTATAACTCACAATTATCAATTCATTCTTTATGCTCAAAAGTGAAGTCTAAACCTATATTCATCACTTATTTGAAATAGAAAAATAGAGGGCTCAAAGATTTTAAATTGTATTGTCACCAGCATGACCCATAGTTTCGCCTATATAGAAAACTTAACCTAAAATCCTATTAATATACAGCACCAGGTGTCTCTTTCATCGCCGACAATCTTCACTTTCAACTTTTCTCTCATTTGCAATTTAATTTATAATTGAGGCTCGAAGCATAAGGGAGGTCTTATTCTTATGATTATTTTTACAGCCAATCACTTGAGTACTCTTCTTTATACTTGAGGGCAGTCATAGATTTGTCACTTTTTTCTCGGGCTTTTTTCTTCATTTATTAGCTCGCGAACTAACAGATCTTAATTCGCGAATTAGTAAATCTTATATCGCGCTAATGCGGCGCTCCGGCACTCAAGTCGTTGGATCGCGATCGGAGCGCTGGTGCGGCGGCCAAGGTGAACGAATTATGTGACTTAGTTCATACCATACCTAACATTCTTTACTGTCAACTTGAGCTAGACTACATAAATTTCATTATTAGTTGCATTCTCAAAATCTGAAATCATGAGCAACATACTAATTGAAGGCAAATTTATCTACAGAGTTTGCGTTCAGAATCCATCGAGAAAACATCGACAACTATACGCAAAATAGTGCATAATGTGTATGGACCACAAATGCAACCAGGTACTTTTTCAGAGTTTTATGATAAAACTTCGAGCAAGTATCACTGGCTTCTGCCGGGTTGGGTTGCTGAAAGGCGTCGAGTGATGCAAGGCCGTATATATGTGGTAATATTATTTTCCTATGTTGCTAGATATTTTTTCATTATCATATATTTTTAAAAAATTTCTAGTTCATATCTTGGCATTGTGCCCTTGAAAGGTTTTATAATATTTTGCGACGACATAAGAGAAAAATGTTTTTGTAGAACTACTATGATCCAACAGGAAGACGGTACAAGCGAAGGTACGAGGTTCTTGAAGAATATAAGAATCAAGGATATATTGTCCTTGATCCATGAAAGGTGATGATTGGTTTACAAACAAAAGTTCTTACTGTATTATTAGGATTAAAGGAAGTAAAATAGTTAAATAGTGGATCCAACAAATAGTTATGGTTGAATAAATTATGTATTGAATCTTGTCTCACTTTTGTTCTTTTTATTTTGACTGTAGCATTTTGTGAAAGTTGAAGAGCTCCACTCCTTTTGTCCAGACACCCCAGTATGTCGTCTTCACCCATGCCGGAGCCAGTTTGGATCAATTCAAAGTTTTATGTTTTTTTCACTTTTTAAAAATTGTAATTTTAGAAAAAAAAAAATCATGGCCGTATCATCATTTTTGCCCAAAAAAAAAAAGAAAAAGAATGTCGTCCCAATCGTTTAAACCTTATTTTTCACTGTGTGCTCATGAATTGATGTTTTTATGTTTTAATGTGCTAATAAAATATAAGTAAAACAATGTGCAACTTAGAATAACACACAATCTAATCAAAATATAGTTATACTAATTGAATATTTTGCTAGTAGTTTGATAATGCTTAAGAAATGTTTTTTTTTTTTTTTTAATACTCAATAATAAAAGAATAATTCGAGGTTATATTATCATTCGTGCTCAAATAAAAGTTTTCCAAGTCATGTCATCATGTGTGCACGGCTTGATGCTTTAGAACCGACTTAATACAATTGAATAAAAACCATAACGTGTGTTGGACGTTTTAAGTCATTCTCAAACAAAAAGAATTTATCAAAATTGGTCATCTAAGTAATATCATGTTCATTTTTCATCTTGTCACATTCTAATTATGGTTTCAGTTTGAATTATTTTCAGTGCAAGTCCTTTTCTCCAAGTGCATATGGGTATGGCCATCTCGTCCATACAACTGTGAGATTACAGCAATTAAACGTGGAAAATGCGTTTAGACTTGTTGCTTTTTTCAGAAATCATGTGTTTTAGGTGGCCAATGTAACTCAACTTCACCTTCCATCAAGTGAAAATTTGGAGCTTTCTACCTACTTACATGAAAAAGCTAATGATGAGGAGATAAAGAACTAAACTGTAAAAGGGGCTTTGGGTGTCAGGATAAGGATGCATTAAAATGATACGAATACTGATTTTTTATTTCCTCATGTGTATCGAATGTGTGCTTACAAGGCTACATATTATATCATAATGTCAAAATGATACAAGAAGTTCTTTAACCTGAGTTTTTGCTACCTATACTTAGAAATCATTTTAATATATTATGTATGATGTCTGTTTGCATATCAAGCTATAGATAGACGTGTAACCAAGAAAATGTCGAAAACCATCAAAAAAGCTAAGTCGTATAATTAATATGATCAAATTATGATTTTTACTGGTTAAGATAATTAATATATATATATATATATATGCATATATATGTATGTTTATATACAACATAATAATATCTTAAAATCTACAATATCCGGTAAGTACTATCTTATTATTGTTAGTTCAACGTTGCAATTATGTGAATCATGTTTCTAATAAACCATTTTAAAGAACGGCCATGAAACAATTAGAAAAATTATTATTTTTGTTATCTAGAAAGTACGTTATGACAAAAAAATAACTTTAAATTACAAACAGAATAACGGAAACAGTAGTGTACAAGATTTCTGAGGCATTAAAACAAGATCGTTGAGAAACAAAGAATTGTTCCACGACATCAACTTCTATTTGATCATAGAATCAATTTCACATTTTATGCACCAATAAATTCTAATACTAGCCACGTCATCGTAGATCTTGTGCAAACAAAGTAAATTTGTTTTATACAAGCAAGTTTCATACACTATAATGCTTTGATTATAAAGTCGCATCTATGTCAAATAAAGTATTTTAGCTACGGTTTAAGTACAAACAAGTTTCAAAACTATAGTGCTTGAATTAAAAAGTAAATATGCTACATAAAATTTTCATTAATGTTTTCAGATTTACATTATATAACCTTTTGTGTGTGTTTATATTCATGTAATATCACTTACATGCATGTACTCCTGTTTGAAAACAGATACTTGAACCATTACCAGCATCAAGGTCAAAATTGAAAAGTTTTTAACAACTTAGGCAATATGTATTATTTATATTTGTATTGTACATAACTTGCAAAATTTAATGTGTGTGCCTATAAATATCGAGTTATTCATACCATACCTCACATTCTTTACTGTCACCTTGAGCTAGACTAAATAAATTTCAGTTTTAGTTGCATTCACAAAATCTAAAATAATGAGCAACATACTATGTGAAGGCAAACTTATCTACAGAGTTTGCGTTCAGAATCCATCGAGACAAACTTCGACAACTATACGCGAAATAGTGCATAATGTATATGGACCACAAATGCAACCAGGTACTTTTTCAGAGTTATATTATAAAACTTCGAGCAAGTATCACTGGCTTCTGTCGGGTTGGGTTGCTGAAAGGAGTCGAGTGATGCAAGGCTATATATATGTGGTAATACTATTTTCCTATGTTGCTAAATATATTTCATGATCATATATATTTTAAACAATTTCTAGTTCATATCTTGGCATTGTGTACCCTTGAAAGGTAGTGTAATATTTTGCAATGACATAAGACAATATTGTTTTTTAAAACTACTATAATCCAACAGGAGGACGGTACAAGCGAAGGTACGAGGTTCTTGAAGAATATAAGAATCGAGGATATTGTTAGGTAAACATAATTGACTTTAAGATCTAACAGATATATTGTCCTTGATCCATGAAAGGTGATGATTGGTTTAAAAACAAAAGTTTTTATTATATTATAGGATAAAGGAACTAAACTAGTTAAATATTGGACCCAACAAATAGTTATGGTTGATTAAATTATGTATTGAATCTTGTCTCATTTTTGTTCTTTTTATTTGGACTGTAGCATTTTGTGAAAGTTAAAGAGCTCAACTTCTTCTGTCCAGGCACCCCAGTATGTCGTCTTTACCCATGCCGGAGCCAGTTTGGATCAGTTCAAAGTTTTATGTTTTTTTTTTTTTACTTCTAAAAATTGTAATAATAGACCAAAAAAAAATCAAGGTCGTATTATCATTTGTGGAAAAAAAAAAGAATGTTGTCTCAATCCGTTTAAGCCTTATTATTCATCGTGTGCTCTTGAATTGATGTTTTTATGTTCTCATCTGCTAATAAAATATAAGTTAAACAATGTGCGACTTAAGATAACGCACAAACTGATCAGAATATAGCTATACTAATTGAATATTTTACGAGTAGTTTTATGATACATAGGAATTGTTACTCAATAATAAAAGTATAATTCGAGGTTATATTATTATTCGTGCTCAAAGAAAAAAGTTGTCCAAGTCATGACATCGTGTGTGCATGTTTTGATGCTTTAGGTGTTCATATGTTAATAAAAATGTAGCTGCTAAACAATACGCAACTTTAGAAAAACGCACAAAAAGCAAATGTAAACTAAATTTAAGTATCTTATGAGTAGTTTATGATTCCTAACGAGTATATTATATTCTCTCAAATACTCAATATTATCCTCCCCAGAAAATTATCAGTGAAATTTACAAACTCATAAAGCGATCAAAGTTATGTAGACATTCGCTTAAATTTATATACAATATATAAATCTAATTGGCAGCGAGTAAGCCTTCATTAAAACGTATGATAATTTAAAGATCAAAAATTTGCGACAAGTAATATCTAGTGCGAAATTTTGTTCCACAACATCATCATAGAATCATTTTCGCATTTTATGCATCTATACATTCTAATACTAACGACGCCATCGTAGATCTAGTGCAAAAATAGTAAATTATTGTTATACAAGCAAGTTTTGAAAACTATAATGCTTTGATAGTCGCATCTATGTTAAATAAAAGTTAATATTTTAGATATGGTTTACGTACAAGAAATTTTCAAAACTATAGTGATTGAATTAAGTTGTAAATATGTTATGTAAAATGCTCATTTTCGTGTTCAGATTTACATTATTTATCTTTTTTGTGTGTGTTTATATTCATGTCATATCCTAAGTCACATAATCCTTCGTCACTAGTCAACGCATTGTGCTTTAGTCGCGCTCTCGCGAATTGAGTGCTTGTGCTCCGCACTAAGACGCTTTAGGAATCCTTAATTTTGGCACTAAAAATTGTTAGTTCTTGTATTAAGAATTCTTCCTTTACACACTTTCAAATCTACATTTTGCTCCACATCTCACCTACTCAATGTGTCTAGTGACTTCTTCTTTGGCTAAGTTGAGGGAAAAATTGGACATAATAAAATTAGAAAAACAAATAATTCAATTACTCTCATTAAAAATCAAAACTCACTCCTCCCTGTGAAGAGACATGTAGACATCCACAGATCATTTGTGTAAGATATAATCATCTATAATTATTTATTAGAAATTTTTATCATCTATAATTATTTATTAGTTATTTTTATAACTTATATTCATATAAGTATATATTTAATTATATTTTAATAAACGCATTAAGACGCACTCATTTTCAAGAAATTTAAATTTGACGCACTGGCGCACAGCCCACGCTCTCGCAATCGCTCAAGCATCCGCATTATGTGACTTAGGTCATATCACTTACATGCATGTTTTATTGTTTGAGATCATATACTTGAATCATTATCAGCACCAAGGTCAAATTGAAAAGTTTTTAACAACACAAGGTAATAACGTATTATTTATATTTGTATTGTACATAACTTGCAAATTTTAATGTGTGTGCCTATAAATATCGAGTTATTCATACCATAGTGCCTCACAACCTTTACTTATTATCTTGAGCAAGACAACATAAATTTCGGTTTTAGTTGCATTCTCAAAATCCAAAATCATGAGCAACATACTATCTGAAGGCAAATTTATCTACATAGTTTTCGTTCAGAACCCATCGAGACAAACTTCGACAAGTATACGCGTAATAGTGTGTAATGTGGATGGACCACAAATGCAGCCAGGAACTTTTTCAGAATTTTATGATAGAACTTCGAGCAAGTATCACTATCTTCTGCCAGGTCGGGTTGTTGAAAGGCGTCAAGTGATGCGAGGTTGTATATATGTGGTAATACTATTTTCCTAAGTTGCTTAATATTTTTCATGATCATATATTTTTAAAATTTTCTATTCCATATTGTTAGGACCGCAAGTCCGACAGGTTTCAAACTCGGTTGAACAGTCAGGACTGCCAGGTCCAACTAGATTTTATTTCCTTGTTTGCAAAATTATTTTAAAGGAAAATTTCGGTTTTATTTACTTTGATTTATTTACTTACTTATTCACACGATTTTATGGTATTATCCTGTTAATTAGACGCGTGAATATTTAGGTGAGTTTGGAAAGATTTAACTTGATCTTATAGTATCTTATCTTATGGAAAGTTAATCTTTATCAAACTCTTTCCTATATCCTTTAGTAATCTATTCCTTGTGGAGTTCTTCTTTGTCTTTGATGTGCAGAATATATGAAGATCACGAAGATCTTATCAAACGGAAACAAAGACGTTGCAAAAGGAAGGATCGCCTTATCACGGAAAGATTCGGATATATTTGGAAAGATCCTGTCTCGACTGGATATGGAGACTAGCCGAGATTCAAGGATATCTTACAGGAGAGCTATCCTATAAATAGTAGAAATCCTAGGAATCAATGTAGAACACACGTGTAACAAAATATACATCTTTAGGTGTTCTCTTTTATTTTGATTTCTTAGTTTTCGCCCTCTTGAGTTACATCAAGAACGTGAGAAGCCGACAAGAGTTGAAGGGAGTTCAACGGGAAAGGATTGCGCCAGTTAGAGGGATCTATACGTACGTGCAGTTCGCTTGGAAGCATTCTCATAAGAAGATCATTACGGGAGTCTTGGTCTTACGGGTCAAACGGAGTAGACGCGAAAAAGGTTCCGGTGGTATCAACATTAGAGGGATTCGGTGTTAGAGTAAAACCAGTTGGTGTAATAACTTTTGTCCGTTGAAAGAAGTTTGATTCAGGCGAAAGCCTCGTGGATGTAGGACATAGTCCGAACCACGTTAAAATCTGTTGTCTTACTTACCTGTCTTACTTATCTGTCGAGACTAGGTACCGCAACTATTGCTAAAACGTAAAGTATTAGACTCTAAGATCTATCAATTGGCATCAAGAGCCTATCACCTACTTACATTGGTGAGATTCTGGTTTTATTTAGATCTTGCAGATTTGATGGCACAAAACGTTGAGGGATCATCATCATCAAAGCCGCCGCTCTTAAATGAATTTAACTATTCATACTGGAAGGTCCGTATGACAGCTTTCATCAAAAGGGAAAATCAGAAAGCGTGGAAAAGCATTCTCAAAGGATGGTCTCCACCACTAGACAAAGATGGAAAGCCGAAACTAGAGCTCGACTGGTCGGACGCAGAAGATCTCGACGCGAGCCACAACTCCATTGCAATCAATGCAATTTTAAATGGAGTCGACCTAAATCAGTTCAAACTGATCTCCAAGTGTGAATCGGCCAAAGATGCATGGAACGCCCTCCGCGTTGCCCATGAAGGTACCCCATCCGTGAAAAGATCCAAAAGACAAATCCTTGGTACACGGTTTGAGGAACTTAAAATGGAGGATCATGAAACAATAGCTCAATACAATGCTAAACTTAGAGACATTGCTAATGAAGCCTTCCTCCTCGGTGATGAGTACAGTGAGTCCAAACTTGTTCAGAAAACTCTTCGAACTTTACCCTCAAGATTCGATATGAAAATTGAGGCGATTGAAGAAGCAAGAGACGTGGAAAACTTGTCACTTGAAGAGCTCATGGGTGCCCTCTCAACTTTCGAGTTGAAAAAGAATTTAAATGGAGTCACTTCGAAAGGTGTTGCACTTAAAGCTGAAATCAAAGACAAACCTCAAAGTGACGACAAGGACGAGTTCGAGAAATCTGTCGCGTTTCTCTCCAAAGGACTCCGAAAGTTTTCCAAGTGGAAAAACAAAGGTACGAACACTTTCCCTTCTAACTCTGATAATTCGTTAAAATCTTCCGCTGCTAATGATCTTAGCTACAAAAGAAGAGGAAAAGGTGTTCAATGCAGGGAATGCCAAGGCTATGGTCACATACAGATTGATTGTGCAAATCTTCTCCCGAAGAATAAAGACAAAGCCATGGTGTGCACCTGGAGTGATGAAGAGTCATCTGAAAGTGAAGATGAGACTGGAGAAAATGCAGATATTGCACTCTCCTCTGTCATCAGACCTGACTCATCACCTGTCGCGACTGACCAGGACGACTCTGAAACTGCTTCTGAAATTAAATCGATTACATCTATATGCAGTGATGACGAGTTAGATTGTTACATTGATGAACCTGTAGAAAGAACATTTTTTGCATTTTCTTCTATTCTTAATCATGACTCACCACCTGTCTTGACTACTCAGGAAAACAGCGAAGATACTGAGGACGATAATTCCCCTGATCCATTTCGGGAAATCAGAATCCTTAGAAATATTTTGTTTTCAGAGATACGCAAGAACGTTGATCTAAATAGACAAGTCATGGCCCTCAGAAATAATGTACAAAACATAAAAGAATCTATCACTATTTTTGAGGATTTGGAATCACACTTCCAAGATGTTCTTAAGGTTCTCAATAAGACTGTCACAGACAATCAGAACAAAGTTTCTGATCAAAGTCCTAGTCCCATTTTTAATCATGCTGGTCTTGGTTACCACCCACCGATCGGTCTAAGCAGGGCTATTCCTAGTATATCTGATATGGATAATGATAGCTTAGCACGTGATCCTAATTTCACACAGCCTCATGTTTTTTGTAGGTCCAGTCAACCGAACAGGCCCAGTCCCGTTTGGTGGTCACGACGGATGCACAAGACAAGCAGAGCCTGTTATCATTGTGGTGGTCAAGGACATATTCGTTCACGTTGTCCTGACTTACAACAGAACTCATCGAGGAACACAGCAAAAAAACCTGTTGGACAACGAGTCCCGACATCTCGGAAGACTCCACGAAAAACAGTGTCTAAAGACTCCGATGAAGATTCTGAACCAACGAATCACATAAGGGTGAAATGTTCTAATCATAAAAACATTCATTTTGCATTTTCTTCTGCTGAAAACGACTCACCTGATTGTTGGTATCTTGACAGTGCTTGCTCACATCACATGACAGGGAACAAAAGCCTTTTGACTAACTATGTTACTGGTCCAAGTGGAACAGTTCAGTTCAGCAATGGTAAAAAGGGTCAAGTGGTTGCAAAAGGAACACTCATTCTTAGCGGGTGTCCTATACTTAATGATGTGTTCCATGTTGATGGACTTGAGCATAATTTGATTAGCATAAGCCAGCTATGCGATCAAAAGTTGGTTGTCACGTTTACACAAGATGAATGTCATGTATTTGATAACCAAAGTTTTTGTATTTTTTCAGGAAATCGGACTGCTGAAAATTGCTATATCCTAACGCAGTCACGACTCCCTTTAGAACAGTTCACAAACTCTATCTCAAACAGATCTATCTCTCCGTTTGTTAGTGAACTAATTTGTTTTTGTGGTTCGCAGGTCAGTCAAGGAGCCAACAGATTGGTCATAGATCAATCCAAGTACTTTCAATATCCTATCAAAGACCTTGATCTTGAAACTGCAGAACAGTCGATGATTCCTGTCGCAACTCCTACATGGGTTGTTAATGAAACAAGAGGCAACTTCATAGACCTCAGTTTCTCCACTTTTGGAACAGGAAGTCATCTCTACCTAACTATGCATAATCGTGTCATATCACTTGATATTGGTTGGGTTGATCACATGCTTAAGTTTTTTGTTTTTGTGCAAAGTGATGTGTTGGTTTTTAGTAACCACAACCGTGCTATTATCATTGCTCATAATCATGTTAAGCTCTTATGCACACAGCACACGGATATATGGCACCATCTCTTATGTGATTTAGGTGATAATGAATGTGCTGTCATTAAGCATGTCGCGACTGGAAGACAAACTGCTGTTAGTTTTATGAAGAAAATTGTTTCACAAAGCTTTGAGACCCTCAGAAAGTCTCTCAGCATTTGTCTCCACTAAGTGCTGGTCGCGTGCCCGATTTAACTGAGATGTTTTTATTTGTTGGACTAACTGTCATGACTTACTTGCACACCTGTTGGACAGCCGGTTCTGGAGCGTACTTAGAACTGCATTGATACACAGTGCACATCATTCCCTCAGTTAAATCAGTGAAATCGAAGGATTTTGCAACGGGCAATTTTTGTTTGTTTTGTTTTTATTTTGTTTTTATAATCTCTTTGACATGGACATTGTCCCCTTTTGCTACCTCATCACTTTAAAAACAGAAGAATTGAGCTGAAAAGAAAAGTATGAGTGATCAAAAGAGTTGTGAAAAGAAAAGAACAAAGAGAGCATGAGCCAAAAGAAAAAGTGCTTCAAAAGAAAGATATATGGAGGAAAAAGCTGCCTAAACTCAATGAATATGTGTGAAAGCATTCAATTCATACTTCACGGTCATCACAAAATTGAAAAGAGCTACCATATTCTATATAAAGTTATGTGCGAAAGCTACCTCTATGCAAAAGGCTCAAAGTGTGTGTACAAGGTGCAATTGTATTGTTTGAAAAGAGATATCTTGCAAAACGATTTTTGCCCCTTTCAAATTCTCTTCCCTTTCATCTGTTTATCATATGAGAATTCACACACACACTTTTTAATGTATTCATCTGGTTCATGAGTATGCTTCAGTCTCGACCTGTTTTATACTCAGTCTTATAGTCTGTCATGACAGGGTGTCTCCACATCCACTTACACCAGTTGAATCGGTCATCGGTAAGTTATGTGAGTAATTTGCTGAGTTACTTTCTGTTTGTTTCTTTTAATTTATGTTTTAATTTGTTTTAATTTTTATTAAACAGGTGCCTTTTATTTTATTTTTGTCTTTAAAACGCGATATGTTTAATTTTGGCACGAATTTGTTTCCCACCTATGCTTTGCCGCGTTTTAAATTTCGTAGAGATTGAGTTGCATATCTTGTTGGAATCTTTCCTAGATAAGTCTTGGTAAGAGTCCTATCACTTATGGGAAGTTGTGGATAATGATTATAAAAGATATGACATTGATTTGATTACATCTATTTATATATCTTTCCTTTGGATCATATCTCACGCCATCCCTATCTCTCTCTCTCGTGTGATCATATTTTTTGGTGTGTGGATTTGTGTTTATGTCTTCTTTCTCACCTACATTTATCAAGAAAATATTTAACATGGTGAAATCTAAGTCATCAGGAGAATCATCTAAGTCGACCCCATCAGCCCCATCAGTCGACCCTGACAGTGCATCCACAACGGGCAACGAGTTGTCCCAAGTCTTGCAGCCAAAGCCGCTCAAAATCCGAATTCCGGCGGACTTTATTCCACCGCCGTCGTCCACGGCACCACCGCAAGACACCACACCACCACCACCGGCAACAGAGTCACCACCCCGTGCCACTGCTCCTCAGGCACGCGAGTTCTCTCCTCCTTTGGACGACTCACACTCTGTTCCCATGCCGGACGACACTTCGCCGTCACCTGCACCTGTTCCTGCATCCTCTCGCCGCCACACTGCCGCGGCTAAAGGGAAGCAGAAGGCTCAACCTCCTAAGCGCACTCCATCTGCTCGCCAAAAGTCAAAACCTGTTGCAGAAGGTGTCGCGAGCCGAGTCGGGACACGCAAGAAAGTTCCTGTATCCAAACGTCCCCGATCCGCTCCTGCTGCCTCGGACTCTGCTCCAATCGAGGTCTCTGACTCAGATTCCAGCCCAGTCCGCAAACAGCAGAAACGCTCAGCTCAGTCCTTGTCTGATAAGGACAACCAGTCAGGCGACCAGTCGGCCTCTGAGGCAGGCAGTCACGACCAGGCTGAAGAAGAAGCTGAAGGAGATTTTGCAGTCCCTCCCCGTGTTCCACCGTCTGATGAGCCTTTCAGGGTGAAAAAGGCATTTTCCGACAGGTTCTACACATCTCAAGCCAAACTCAGGTATACTCGTCTCACTGATCGCATTCCTGTTCGTGAAGTTCAACTTCATGATGATTCTTATGAGGGTACGGGGGTTATTGAGTTTTTGGAAGGGAGAGGTTTTCTTGAATCCACTCGCAGGGTACAACCGTTTATAACCCAGATTGTGCATGAGTTTTACGCCAATCTGGATACTCAACTAGGCGTTCCTGGGTCAGCCAAGGAACATTCAGTATTTGTCCGGAAGTTCATCTTCAAGATCAGTCCGCAAATTCTGAACATGCAGTTGGGTTCTCCTGACGTACAAACCGGTCGCGACTCCGAGTTGGAACTGGAGGCAGACATGGATGCAGTCGCGTCTACCATAACCGGCCAACCCACGAAGTGGCCAAAGAATGGAAATCTACAGCGAGGTTCCCTTCTTCCATGGTATGGTCTGATCTATGGAATTATGGTAAGAAATTGGTACCCTATGTCTCATACTTCTACCGTAAGTCCATTAACTGCTTCTGTCTTATTCCGTATTGGTTCGAATGCTCCCATTAATCTTGGGAAACTGGTCTTTGAGCGTTTACAACTTGAAGCATTCGACCACAAGGTAAAGATGACTTTAGGCTATCCATCATTGGTCTACCGCTTGCTTATATCTCAAATGGATATCCGGGTCTCTAAGGACAAGATGACGAGCCGCCCTAGGCCTTATCATGCCCCGAGTCACCTTGTTCAAGCTCTACTTGGTTCTCCGATCCGGCGCTCTGTCCCAACTGCCAGGGATAACGAAGCTGGACCGTCTGTTCCCCAGGGCAGTCTCGACAACCTTCAGTCGCAACTTGCCCAGGTCATTTCATTGCTACAGTCCATGAACGAGTCACTTGCCCAATTAGCGGCAAAGCCTTGACTAGTTCTGGCAAAATGGGGGAGTAAACAGAATATGTAGAATGGGGGAGTCTTGAAGAATGGGGGAGATTTCTACCGGCTGCTGCTGTTTTATCTTGTTATTTATTTTACTTTGTTTTGTTTTTATTCCGCTTAAGAACAATGATTTAACTGCTTATTTTATTAAGTTGTTTTGCGGAGTGTTGCACCGCTGTTGCAACACATTTTTATTGCTGTCGAGACTCGTTAGTTGATTTATGTGCCTATTTCTTACTAACTTGTTTTATTTCAGCATTTCTACATTTTCCTTGGGATTTAAAAGTGTTTTTGCCAAACAAGTCAATTGGGGGAGATTGTTAGGACCGCAAGTCCAACAGGTTTCAAACTCGGTTGAACAGTCAGGACTGCCAGGTCCAACTAGATTTTATTTCCTTGTTTGCAAAATTATTTTAAAGGAAAATTTCGGTTTTATTTACTTTGATTTATTTACTTACTTATTCACACGATTTTATGGTATTATCCTGTTAATTAGACGCGTGAATATTTAGGTGAGTTTGGAAAGATTTAACTTGATCTTATAGTATCTTATCTTATGGAAAGTTAATCTTTATCAAACTCTTTCCTATATCCTTTAGTAATCTATTCCTTGTGGAGTTCTTCTTTGTCTTTGATGTGCAGAATATATGAAGATCACGAAGATCTTATCAAACGGAAACAAAGACGTTGCAAAAGGAAGGATCGCCTTATCACGGAAAGATTCGGATATATTTGGAAAGATCCTGTCTCGACTGGATATGGAGACTAGCCGAGATTCAAGGATATCTTACAGGAGAGCTATCCTATAAATAGTAGAAATCCTAGGAATCAATGTAGAACACACGTGTAACAAAATATACATCTTTAGGTGTTCTCTTTTATTTTGATTTCTTAGTTTTCGCCCTCTTGAGTTACATCAAGAACGTGAGAAGCCGACAAGAGTTGAAGGGAGTTCAACGGGAAAGGATTGCGCCAGTTAGAGGGATCTATACGTACGTGCAGTTCGCTTGGAAGCATTCTCATAAGAAGATCATTACGGGAGTCTTGGTCTTACGGGTCAAACGGAGTAGACGCGAAAAAGGTTCCGGTGGTATCAACATTAGAGGGATTCGGTGTTAGAGTAAAACCAGTTGGTGTAATAACTTTTGTCCGTTGAAAGAAGTTTGATTCAGGCGAAAGCCTCGTGAATGTAGGATATAGTCCGAACCACGTTAAAATCTGTTGTCTTACTTTACTGTCTTACTTACCTGTCTTACTTATCTGTCGAGACTAGGTACCGCAACTATTGCTAAAACGTAAAGTATTAGACTCTAAGATCTATCACATATCTTTTCATTGTGTACCCTTGAAAGGTATTATAATATTTTGCAATGACATAAGAAAAAATTGTTTTTGTAGAACAATAATTATCCAATGGGAAGACAGTATACGCGAAGGTACGAGGTTCTTGAAGAGTATAAGAATCGAGGATATATTGTCATTGATCCATGAAAGGTGATGATTGGTTTAAAAACAATGTTTTATTGTTTTATTAGGGTTAAAGGAAGTACAACAATTAAATAGTGGAACCAACAAATAGTTATGGTTGATTAAATTCTATACTGAATCTTGTCTCATTTTTGTTCTTTTTATTTTCACTGTAGCATTTTGTGAAAGTGGAAGAGCTCAACTCCTTTTGTCCAGGCACCACTTTATGTTGTCTTTACCCATGTCGGAGCCAGTTTGGATCACTTCAAAGTTTTATGTTAATTTTTTTATTTTTTCTCTAACTTTTGAAAATAGTAATAATAGAAAATTGAGCAAATGATTTAGGAATGAAAGTTCTACCTTAGATATTTTGAGATTCTCCCTTCTTCTACAAATGTCGAATGTTTCCTTTAGTTGTTCATTTTAGTTTGTATTTGTTATTTGGGATAAAAGCATTAAACCCCCTATACTATACCCCATGTTGCACTTTGCCCCCTGTCCTTTTATTTTTTGCAACTTGCCCCATGTACTATGGATAAATAAGCACTTTGCCCCCTGAGTCACTTTTTCACCATTGGATTTGAATACGTGTCAACATTTTTTGCCGTTGGATTTGGACTCAGGGGGCAAACTGCTTATTTATCCATAGTATAGGGGGCAAGTCGCAAAAAATAAAAGGACAGGGGGCAAAGTGCAACAGGGGGTATAGTATAGGGGGTTTAACGCTATTATCCCTTGTTATTTTAGCTTGCAGCCATATTGTTAGATAGTTTGTTGCACTATTTTCGTGATCAGGGTATGAGTTAGTGTGTTAATTCAGTTGAATATTCTCTTTTTATTTCAGTTGAAAAGCTTTTTGAATTTTTATAAAAATATACTAAAAAATAAAGGCTAGAATAATTTTAATTCTCAAATAATGATAAAGAAAAGTAATATTTTGTCAAACATGAGGGGTGGTATGTGTAATTTACCCATAGCTCAGGGGTCTTGTGTAATTATCCCTTGATCCTTTTAAGATTAAGCTAAAAAGGGATCATTTTGGAAATTGTTGCTCATTAAAGGGCTAAATTAGAGAAAGTTCATATTAAAGTACTAAAGTTGGAGAGCATACACATTAAATGATTGAAGTTGTGAAATTCCCATTACACTATCATTTCATTGAATATGAACTGAGGTTTATAGAAGCTTACTTAAAAGCTCGGGTTATTACCTTGAATTGTTCATACGCGCAAGTATAAAGTGATTTATACTTGTTGTTTCCTGCTGGAGTGTCGTGCTTTATAGTTATACCATGTAAACTGTAAAGTATCTTTCGTGTGATCTATTTATGAATATGGAAGGTAAACAGATGCATATAGTGTTCTTTCCTCCCACTCATTATCAATATTATCTAATAGAATCTGGATCCCAGACCGTGTTTTCCTCCGCATACCAGGTTTGTAATTGGGTGTGACTAAGGGTGGGACGGGTCGGGTACCCGCGGATTCGGGTACTTCGCGACGCGTACCGATCCCGCGGGTACTCTTTTTTTCGGGTACCCGAAATCCATGTGAGGGGTCCACCTCCCACTCCCACTCCCCCTCCCGGCCTCGAATGGGAGGGAGCTTAGTTTTGGATCCTCCCTACTTCCAGAAATGAATGGATCAGAAGGGGGTTTGGTTCTCTCTATTTCCAGACCGGGCGGGAGGATGTTTGCCTTTCTAAGTCAAGTAATGGTGACCTCTTCTTTGAACACAGGAAATCACAGCTGATGAAAGAAAACAGTGAATTGACTAAGCTAACCCTGAGTTCGCAGCCGACCTTAGATAGGAGAGCTCGCCTAAGCAGTGTTGGAGTGGGGAGGGGGCTTTCCGATAGGGCTTCCTTCATTTTTTTGGTACCCGAAATTCGGGTACCCGAATTTTCGGGTACCTGAAACGGGTATTTCGGGTACCCATTTTCCCTTCTTTTTTTCTTTTTTTTTTGTTTTTCTTGGGTTTTATCTTCAAATATTGTAATATTTTGCATTACATTATATTATATTATTAGTGTTCGGGCTTTCAATTTTTTCTTGGATAAATTTTTTCGTTTTGTGCGATCCGATTTGTTAGCGCTTAATTAGTATATAACTAGTGAGTAGTGAGTAGTGACATTATTTCAGTCCAATTTTGTTTTATTAATATTATTTCAGTAGTAATATTACTTCTAGATTTCAATAGTCTATTCGTAGGCTTTGTGTTGATCAGCTTATGATAAATAGTATGTGTTCAAACTATATTTACTAATAAAATATGTATATGATTATATTGAGATAGTCCTCAAACAAAAAGGCGAGAAGTACAAAAAATCCAACATTATTTAAGAAAGGGAAAAAGAGGCAAAGTACACACATAATTTTCTAAGATTGCACCTCGTTTGAGCTAAAAATTGGACATAAATGTTTGCAATTTATGATTTGATTCTGTAATATAAACGCCAACTAACACACCAAAGTAAAATTGGATATGAATGCTTTGTATTTTATGATTCGAACCTGTAACATAAATCCCAACTAACACACTAAAGTAAAATTGGGCATGAATGCTTTGTATTTTATGATTCGAACATGTAACATAAACGCCAACTAACACACCAAAGTAATTTGCACATATTAACTCCACGACAATTCAACATCAACATCACACCAATTCAACAACTTAGCATCATATTCATCAACAATGCCATAAACAATTCAACAGATCAAATCAAAATTTATCAACAACAATTCAATTTGCAATAAAGTTGCAACAGTATAAACAGCAAGTTAAACAACTAAATAAAAATCCATTAATTTCGGCATTCTCTCAATCTTCCAAAATGGATACATCTTGGCCCATTGCTGCAAAATCTACAAAGGAATGACGGATAAAAGTAAGCATTTTCAACACAGTATAACATAAAAGTAATCTACAAAAGAATAACTAAAACGAATTAAAGCTACCTTTATCACGATTTTCCAATTCCAATAGACTCTCCTCTATGTCAAGTGGCATATTATCGTCTCGAAGCCAGTCTTGGTAGCAAATGACGGATTGCACTATTCTAGGACTCAACGAGCTCCTAAATCGATCAAGAATACGCCCTCCCGTGCTGAATGCAGACTCTGAAGCTACTGTGGAGACTGGGACTGCCAATATATCGTGAGCCATCCTGGAGTGGATTGGATATCGACTGCAATTTCCTTTCCACCACTTCAGAATGTCAAATGCCACATTTTCATCCTCAAGAGCATCCTTGCAGTACTTCTCAAGCTCAGACTTCGGTTGCCTACTCCTTCCAGTCTTGGACCTAAGAATAATTTACAAGCCATTTTTTTTAGTTAATTATCCATAAATAATTTGAATATAAATATAGTCAAAATTAGGATATATTTAAAACTCACATACCTCACAAAATTAGCATGCTTCATAGACACTGACCCCGTAGTCCAGACAGTGAATTTTGGAGAGGGGTTCGAAGGGACTTGTATCTCCTCATATATCTTCTTATATTCATCAAACAATTCTTTAAATCTGTCTCGAATCATGTCTTTCAAGTCCTCGTCGTCCAAGACCTCGAAAAAGTAATAATACTTGTACCGTGGATCTAAAATCACAGTATAGTAAACTAAATGATTCATTCTAGGAGTTGCACCCCAGTACTTATCATACTTCTCCTTCATTTTTGACGACGTCGCTTTTAACTCGAGATCAGCATCAACAACATTATCACTATCAGTATCTTCAACACTCAACCACTTTGCAATAAGTTCATCAATTGCAGCTATTTCCTGATACGCCATATTAGGTGTAACATAAGAAGCACCCGAGACAAATTCTGTCATCTTTTCGAAAGGCTCCAAAAACTCCACAAATATCTTCGCCTTCTTCCAATCAGACTCTCGTGGCACCTTCCCACCTAAATCTCGTGCAAAACTGCGCTCGCATAACTCGTATGAATAGAATGCCTTCTTCAGTGACAAGGCAGAACTCAACATGTCGTATGTAGAGTTCCATCGCGTAGGTACATCATGACATAACATCTTGCTACTATCTTCACGATGACCAATGTACTCATTAAATTTGCGTAACCTATTTGTTGTACACCTCACATACTTCACCGCAGCTTGAATCCGGTCTATATCACCATCTTCTTTAGTGCTCTTAAATCCTTCTCGTACCACAAGGTTAATAATATGAGCAATGCACCGAACTTGCACATACTTCCCACCTAAAAGGGTTGCATTTCTTTGCCCCCCGAGCTTCCTTACCAAAATTTCAATCGGATTATCATTTGGTGAAGCATTGTCAACTGTTATTGTGAAAATCTTCTCAAAAACCCCAGTCTCTAATACACTTCTCCACATCATGTGTTATATCCTCACCCGTATGCCCGGATTTTGGGCAAAAGTTTAAAATTCTTTTTCTCAGCTTCCACCCCTTGTCAATAAAGTGCGCAGTGAGATACATATAGTACATCCTCTGGATCAAAGTCCACGTGTCAGTGGTGAGGCAAACTCTCTGAGCATTTTTTGAATAAAAGTCTTCAACTTCCCTCTCTCATTAAGATACATCCGGTAGCTCTTTTTCACTGTCTTACGATAAGGCATGCGAAACCATAGACAAGCTCGAGCCATCATCTCTCTAATTCCATCTTTCTCAACTGCTTTGAATGGCATCTCATCCTTAATTATCATCAACGTGACCCCCTCCATTATGTAGTCCTGATCAGATTTCCAATTATCAATTGCATCCTTAGTTGGAGGGTTTGCTTCTACATTTTTGGGCTTCTTTTTGCAAGCTTTGAAGTGGTTGATCATTCCTTTCGTGCCATGTTTCACAGGACATGCAGCAATCTGTCAAGAACAATATAAGCACCGCCCTTTTAAAAGTTTAGTCTCTGAACAAATGAAGGGTGTGAAATGTTTCCAATACTTCGACCTAAGGACAATTTTTCTTCTCTTCTTTGTAATTTTACCATCCTTCCCCTTCTCCTCCATCTCGTACGAAAATACAATTGCTTCCCCTTCTTCTCCTCCTTCTCCTTCTTCTTCTTCTCCTTCTACTTCTTGTGCTTGTTCTTCTTCCTTTGTATCATGTAGGGGTTGTTGAGATTCACCATGGGTGGGTAGTGAAGATGGTTGTTCTCGTTCTATCTCATCCACACGCGACACATTATCTCCAACACAATACTCAGTCGCCAAATTTTGAGAAGAAGATGCCTCCTCATCCGCCATTGTCTAAATAACTAACAAAGTAAGAAAATGAAAGAAGTATTAGCAATATAGCTGAAAATTCTAACTATAACAGAATAGAAACTGCATGGCCAATATAGTTGCAAAACAAGTTTGCAGAAGTTTTAAAAATATGAATGCAAAACTTCTAGTATTTGAACTTTGGCTACAAGTAAACAAAAGAGAACTGGTCTACTTAATCACTCTTTTCTTTCAAGTATGATAATAACAGTTCAACTTCAGCAACATATCGATGAACTATCAATTCGACAAGCCAGTAAATTTAGTATCGTTTGTCTAACATACAACGAACAAGTACTCAATGGCCAATGCAGCTCTTAATTCATGTAAATTATCATGCAATAACAAGAGCATTAAGTAGCAAACACATCAACAACCAAAACAAGTAAGTACAGTACGAGACCCCAGTTCAGTTCCTCCACTCTCTTTTTACTTACATTATTAATCAAGTTAATTTATTCTAATCTTTATTATTTGCATTTCTTTTTAATCTATGAACTTGGTTTTATCTGTAGCCAGGGCGGACCCAGAAATTTAATTAACCCTGGGCTAGCTAAAGTAAAAACGACTTAGAGTCGCAACGAGCTAAAAATATATAATTTAGAATATGGATGAAGTATGCAAATTGTCTTGCAACAATTAATTAAAACCTTTAGCTGAGAATCACTAACAAAAAAAAAAAAGAAAGAAAAAAAGAAACAAACCAAAGATGACCAGCTATGGCTCTAAAATAAATTCATCCAGTTTTATGTGTTCTCTTTAATGCATACAATTAATCTATTTCTAAACTCATAAACAAATATGACGATTTTTTTAATGATATGCTACTCTTTTGCTAAGTTGGAATATATGAAGAAAAAATAAATATACACCGCCTATGTGAATTGTAGTGGAGAAAAGATTAAAAAAAAAAACTTTTTTTTTTTGTTAAAGTAAAAAAGAAAACTTGAAAAATGGATATATATGAAGCAAGTAAAGAAGATAGGGATAATTAAAGTGATATGCAACAGTTAGAGCAGAGGGAAATGCAAAATATTTGCTTTTATTCATTAAGTTGTACGTGTGTGTATATATAACGAATCCTCTAAACTGGGAAAATTAAACTTTAAACAAGGGAAAGATAATTACAATTAAGAGAAGTGATAAACCAAATCATTAACAAAGATAAGCAATCAAATTTCATTCCATAGTGTATATATATATATATATATATATATATATATATATATAATAAAGAAGCTGTCATAAAAACTACCCTGGGCTATAGCCCTGGGCAGCCCCTACCTGGGTCCGCCTGTACCATGTCAGCTTGTGCCGTGAACATGATGCTTAAACTACTATTAGATTTGTGATCATATACATTTATATATCGTTGCATGACATTAATTAAAACAAAAGACGAGGTGATTTTCAAAATGCACAAATGTAAAGTGAGAAAAAATTTGAGTAGACGTATTCTTAAGCATGAACAAGCCATGACCCTGTACATGTGCATTGTCTTTTAACTAATCAAATTCGAGTTTCATATATGAGTTAAATAGCATTTGCAAAACAAAACAAAATTCAGAGTACACTTAAACCAAAAAACACAATATAACATAATTCTCATCTCAAGTCTCTAATCAAAATCAAATTCATAAAAATCAATCCCCTAATTATTCAGACCCCCTAATTCAAAATCCCTAATTCAAACACCCTAATTTGAAATCCCTAATTCAAAACCCCAATTTGAAACCGTAATTCGAAATCCCTAATTCAAAAACCCTAATTCCAAACCCTAATTCCAAACCCTAATCGAAAACCCTAGTTCACAAATTACAAGATATTTGGAAAATAAAACAAAAAATACTATACCTAGTTTAACTCGACGAAGATGGGTGGCGATTTTTCCAGGATGCCGTGTCGGATTTGCGCCGAGCAGTCGGATTTGCGTCTGCCGCCGTGTCGGGTTCTTGTTTTTTCTCTTCTTTTTTTTTGAATAAAGTTACATAGACTTTGCGTTTTTTTTTTTTTTTTTTAGAAACTTTCAGCCTTAGAAAATATTTGGGCAAAGAAACGTTTCTAAAAAGCGTTTTAGCTTTAAAACCCTATTTTTTTAAAATAAAATAAAGTCCGCGGGTACTCGAGCAGTTTTCGGGTACCCAAAATAAAAACACTCGGGTACCCAAGGTTAAGTTTCGGGTATCGGGTACCCCTGCTACCCGAAATTTGCAAAATCGGGTAAAATACCCGCGGGTCGGGACGGGTACCCGATACCCGTACCCGAATTTGCAGCCCTAGTGTGACAACTGTTTCCTACCATACGCTTAGGTCTGGATTTTCCAAACCTACTTTTCCTCTGCATTTCATCTAAAGGACTATTTTGCCCTTTCAATTGAAGGCGCATCTGCATTATTTTGCCTTGCAGTGCTTTTGCTATCTTACCTATTTCCCATACAACTGCTTCAGCGGATTTTGTTTTTGGAAACATGCGTCGGACACGTCTACACAGTGTGCCACGCGTTCCCATCTCATGCATCCTCGCCACCAATTGGCTCGAGAGACGGCAGCATCTCATTCCCAAAACTAACTGGCTTATGCATTGAAAATTTGTAGCCAACCCTTTAGCAATTAAGGTTGTTTATCGATCTCTTAATTAACATACACATTGATGTCGAATTTTTCAAGTATAAATAGTAGTATCTCTTCTTGTTTCCAGCGTACTCGAATTTTGTAACAGTTGTGATAGGGAGAGCAAGGGCCCTATTCTTCAGGTAAAGAAATCAGCAACTATTGGCTCCTTTCTCTAATTTTTAATGGTTTTATTTGCTTTGAGTACGTAGTGGGCTTAATTAATGATGTTGCTAAAGATAGTTTGAACTATATATGGATCAACTTTCATGTTGTTAACCTATTCTCAACTTATGTCTTCTCTCTTTTGGGTTGAGGTTAAGAGAACGTGTACTTGCTTTGTTTGCTTTGAGTATGTAGTGGGCAGTATTTTTTAGTGGAGAATTGAAGTATTAGTGGTGAAGAGTTGCAATATATTCCCTTTTGTTGGGCCCAGTCAATTTGGAAATTTAATTATTCGTATTAAGTTTTTAAATATCTATGTTAGGTTATAATCTGTTGTAAGAGACATGTATAATATTTATGCCATTTACCACAGGAATAATTTAATTATTTTTGTTTTTCTACCTTTATTCATCTATATGTTCAGCGAGCAATTAGTAAATTCATTATTATGTTGCAAAGGTTTGATGGCAAGGAATTTTTTCTCGAAAGAATTAGGGCAAAAAGATAATGGTTGTGGGTGACTCACTGAGTTGAAACCAGTGGAAATCACTTGGGTAGTGCATGTTTCACGATAGAGCACAATTAAGCACGTACTGCATTAACTAGTATATGTTAAATGGCACCTCCCTTTGATGCTTTTTCTTCCTCACATAGAACGCTGGCAAAAGAGACACCAAATTAATTTAAAGCTCATGTTACTTAAGGGATTTTGTGCTAAACGTTGATGATTTACCCAGAAGCCTAAAAGTTTGAAGAAGTCAGCCATTAATGGTGTAATTGTTCTACATCGACGAGCCGTCATTTTTCTTCTTTAAGAAGAGCAACTACAATATCTTTAAAGATTAAATAATTTGTAACAATATTATTTGATTGCTACATTCGATTGATTGGACGACAGTGGTTCAACTACGGAATCAGAATGGTAATGATGATCATGATGGTGATAACAATGATAATGAGGATTACCTCATCTTGTAAGAAGTACACTATAAAAGGAACATGGATCAAAAATTTCGACGTACATGTCCACAAAACATACCAAAAGGGTTTTTTTGGGCTTAGCGGAAATGAAACTTAAGGATATATATTGACTTCGTTACAACAATAGTTTCTTGAATTTTCTGGGACATCTCTAAAAGCTCTCGGAATTTTACAACAAATTTTTAAAACTTAGCTGACCAAAGTGTAGCTCAAAACCAGAAATTTGATCCATGAAATTGAATAAAATGCTTACAAAATCCTTGGAAATCCTTTGATGAATTACAAAAAGGTTATTAGGTTTCTTTTTGTTTACCAATTACATAAGTGGTTTGAGTTTTTTCTGTAAAGACAAATATTTTTTTATTTACAACCAAGTTGCACATTCTGTAGCATCCTTAACATAGTTGGGCTACTATGCATAACATTCATTTTACTTCCAACGTAAGTATAATAACGATATTTCATATATTTTCTGACTTTATGTTTAAATCTATGTAACGCCCATTAATGGGCGTTTGTGGGGCGCACTATGTAGTCGCAAATGTCATTTTAGATCTCATAAAATATCACTTAATTTGGTTTCCCTTATATTATAACTGATTTTCTTTTCGTGTTTTTATATTGAGGAGAGTGGCGGAGCCACGTTGAAGGCTCACCCTGGCTACAGCTCGGGGTGAGTTTTTATGAAACTAATACCCTTTATTAGAGTCCGTATAAAAACTAATACTTCATAATTAATTTCACCATATAACTAAAAAGAATTGAAGTACTACCTAAAACTAAAATTAAAATAATCGAAGTACATGGTGAAACTCCCACCCACATTCCTTATTCAAGGACTACCTTTTACCAATTTTTTTTTTTTATCAGGCATTGCAAAAATGGAAGCAAAAGGGGTGCTTCAACCCCTTACAAAGTTACATCAACAAATCCAACTTACGGCCAAGACACGAACAAGGAGAAATGCTCCAATCGTAAAAAGAAAACGGAAAATATTTGGCATTAGCTTTCACCCATGCCCATGACTTAACTTTTATGAGCTCGCCAACCTTATTCACGTTTGCCTCTTCTCAGCCAAAAGCAGCTTTATTTCTCATCAACCAAATACACCACACCACTAAGCACCACAACCCTTTCCCGAACCTAAACTCAAGGAACCTCTTTGCAATCTCCCCGAATTGAAGAAAATGAGATGTCGGTTCATTCGGATGGACTAAAGAAACTTCAATCCACTCGAAGACCAACAACCAAACTCGATATGAGACTGAGAATTCGAAAAAGAGATGATTCAGATTTTCAGTCCACAAGTTCCCAGTTGACGCAATCATATGCTTTTTCAAAATCTACCTTGAAAACAAGGCGTGGTTGTTTTTGTTTCAATGCTTCATCAATTGTTTCATTAGCAATTACTATAAAGGATATTCCTTCCAGCAACAAACGCCGATCGCTCCACCGAGATAATTGGATCCATGACTCGTTTAAGCCTGCTCGCTAACAACTTAGCCACACTTTTATACAAGCTCCCTAGCTATGAGGGAAATAGGCATGTACTCGCAAAGGCTTTGGGGACTTTCATTTTTCGGGATAAGTGCAATGAACGAAGGGTTCAAACCTCTAACAAATCTGCCTGTGGCGTGAAAGTCGTTTAAGAAATCACAAATATCATTCTTCAAGATGTCCCAACAACTCTTAAGAAAGTTAAAATTGAACCCGTCCGGGCCTGGACTCTTCGATCCTTCACAACTCCACACCATCATACGTATTTCCTCCTCCGAAAATGGCTGTGTAAGCATTTCGTTTTCGGCAATAGAAATATGTTTGACTTCCAGGTTGTGCACCCTTGTCTGCTGCCTAAACGGTTCCGAAAAGAGATTAAGGAAGTGCCTCCTAACTTCGTCCCTGACCTCTCCAACAGTGTCCACCCACCTATTGTTAACCCTTATGCCTTTGATTTCATTTCTTTTCTTGTTTTTCCTGATACACATGTGAAAAAAACTCTTATTTACCAATTAACAACAGCAAGATCCTATCCTTGTATGACTTAGATTATTTTTCAGCTCATCGTAATTTGTTAACTTTTATATAAGATAATTCGTCCATAACTATCATATCATTGAGATCATGTATAATTAAGGCTCACTTTCGTTCCCAGGAAAATAGGGGAAAAGGAAAAAAAATAGGAGAAAATGAGATTTTCCTGGAAAATCTCTAAGGAAAATAAAATTTTCCTTTATTTTCCATGTGTTTGGCAATGCATTTATTTTCCATGAAAATTAATACATATAGAGGTCTTTTGTACTTTGTATTAATTTAACATTTTAAAAATATTTTTATACTTTAAGCCTTATAATATGTGGTAAAAATACTGTTAATAAAATTTGTAAGTTGGGTTAAATTTTATTTATTTTTTGAATTTCACCTTAAAATAAATATAAAGTCTTTATAACTTTATGTATTTTAATATAAAAAAATATACTAACTTGATCTATTTTATTTTGAAACTCGTTCGTGTTATATAAATACATCCGAGACCAGAGAATCTAAATGATACATACACAATTAAGACAAAGAAAAATAAATTATTCTTCCAAATATTTATAATAGTGCAAATAAAAAACATCAATTTATTATGTGAAACCCTTCACTAAAAAACTGTATATATCAAACTTAGTCATGATTCGCATACCAATTTTTTAAATTGGTGGGAAGAAGAAAGTTTTTGAATTTTGATGAGTCTTCCCCACCAAATTTGTAGGAAAGTGGATGAGAAGTTTTAAAATATAGAGATTTGATAAATAATATAGGAGGTATCTCAAGGTATTTTCCAAGATTGTCCTTAGTTTTCCAAGATTTTCCAGGAAATACTAGATTGCCAAACAACTGGAAAGTAATAATATTTTTCCCTATTTTTTTTCTTTTCCCCCATTTTTCTGGGAACCAAACTAAGCCTAAGGGGAAAATGCATATGCCACCCCGTGTTTCAGAAAATTTGCACCAAACTCCCTCCAATTATTTCTTTTTTCACGAAATCTCCTTGTACTTTCAAAAATCATGCACCAAATTCGTAATTAAATATAATGTCAATTTCACCCTCTTAATAAGAGCGAGTTTGTTGCAATCTTTTAATAACATGAGGGGGGTATGGAACATCGATTTTGATAATGGCAGGGTTTTTTGTAAGTTAACATGGGGAGTTAAATAAAAGGAGGGAGTATCTGGTGCAGGGTTTTTGAAAACACAAGGAGACTATACATCGACACTAGCATGAAGAATTTAAAGTAGTTTTTTAAGAAAAACAATGAGTTTTATACATTTCCCCCTAAAAAAATTATGTATATAATTAAAGGTTTGATATCACAAATAGATATTTCGGTAAAAAGAATGTAAGAGGTTTAAAAGCTCATATGTTATTTATTTAAGATGTCAAATACTCTTTGTATTCATAAATGAACTTGTATTTATGCTTGATATATATTTACTTGAAGTACTTAAAAATAAATTGAACTAAGAGTAAAATCAGTTGCGTGTAAAATCAGTTGCGTGATTTTCACTCTATCGTAGCCCATAATGAAATAAATTCCTAGTTCCACCCTAGTTGAGGAGTGCAAATTTGTAGCTGGGTATATGCTATAGATGTTGCAAGGTGGCAATAACTGACAAGCCAAATTAGATAAAGTTATCCCACCAGAGATATTTGTTCAACAATCAACCATTTGCCTTAATAATCCAAGCTGCCAGCTTTTAGGCTTCAAGAGTCCAATTTGCTTCAAAATACTGTTACAACTGGGACTTGCCCTGCTTTCCTGGCTTCGCCTGCAGTATTAACATAAATTTCCGCGTCAAGAGAATTCCCTAATTATGCTCATGAAACTTAAAATACAAAATAAAAAATTAATCAAGAATCAAAATGATTGTCTTTGATGTTTGAGGTTACTCAAAGGGCAAGAGCACAAGGGATGCGGGCAAAGAGTAATACGTTTGTGCAACTGGCGTACGATAACATTGTGCATATAGTTCCGTTATTTTTGACAATAGACGGTCATGATAATCATGAAAAATATAACGCCCTATAATTCAAGAAATAGCTCTATTTAGAAGTGATTTGTTGTATCACATCATCATGCAACAATTGCATGAAAACAATATTTTCGAATAAGAGGAACACGTAGAGGCGATCGCTCTCGACTGCCATCCTTCCCCTACCTGCAGCATCTTTCTATACTTTTAACAATAAGTTTCTTTTGCCAGCTATAGGTCATTAAACCAAGAAGACCATAACACTGTTGTTTTTTGCCTAAACTCAGAATATGATAAATGTAATATTGACCTAAGATGTGCAAATATGTCAGAACAAGCTAGTAAGCACTTTCAGTAAGCAAGAAATATGTGTCACTCACCAAAGACATCCCTTTGGAAGCTCGCTCTGTTATGTAGGCGCACGGCTTGTAATAGTCACCATATTCCTTCGACCATTTCTCCAATCTTGAACAAATATATTTGGAGCCAAATGAATCTGACCAGTACATGATTCCCCCTCTGGTTCAATTCATACAGGTCAGAATCTTATCAGCTGAAGTACTAAGTTGAAGAAAAGGTTAAAGTCAAACCTGTAAGTGGGGAACCCCAATCCCGAAACAGAAGCAACATCAAGATCAGATGACCTAATTACAAGTCCCTCTGAAATGATACGGCATGCTTCATCTAAAGCAGGGAAAAGAATCATCTCAACAATCTCGGACTCGGGCAATTTTGTTAACTGTGCCACAAAAAGATCGCCAACATTATTTTTTTCTGTAGGCGATGATTGGGGAGGATTGAGTGTGCAGCAACTTGGTTGGAGACTTTAAAAATAAATGGAATATTTGGATTCTCTGCCTCAATCTCGACTGACATTTGAGAAAATTGTCATAAATTAACTTGCAATTCTGTTTAATGCGATTTGCGTTTTGTTAAAACATCAGTGGGAAAAAAGTCACGAATCCAGATGCAGCTAAGAAAAATCAGAGGAGAATGAGGTGTTATAACTAAAATGGTTGAGGCAAAGGAGATTTTATATAATAAGCCACAGCAAACAAAAATTCTCTTGCTTGCATGACACAGTGAACTTAAACATATGCATGGAAGAAAACAATCTAATGTCACATACTAGTATGTGAAACATTCGGTTGTAGGTCTTCCTGTCAGGAGGGAGGGAGGGAGAGAGAGAGAGAGAGAACCTTCGACTCAATGGCCACACCAGGCAAGTTTGTTAGTTTTTCCAAATACTTATTTATCACTGGGTCCGGGATAGCATTCCCGCAGATGTCATATTTGTAGAAACCCTCACCATTACGTTTACCTGAAATACCACAGGCTAAATGTATTCAATACAAGCCCACAATCTGTACGGACCACTTTCACAATCAAATCTCACAACCCCCAAAATCAAAGACAAGGTGATGAATTAGTTACCTTTGGGATTCTCCTGTAGCAATAATGAAATTAGCTCAGACTTGTAGGACCTATCTGGGAGACTCTCGACTAGTATCTTACAGAGCTGAACAAAAACTTCAAGACCAACCATGTCGATCATTCTGCATAAAATTCACCACTGATAAAACAGATGAAATAACTCTGAACATAACCGTGCAGAGTAGTTGTATCTAAATTCTTTTTTGTCTGATAATCACTGAACAGTTAAAACTACTGAAAAGTGTTGTTCCGAGGTGTAAGATCAAACATCAGTAGTAAAATTCATATATCAATTGGAGTAAAAGTTTGCAGCATACCTAAATGGTCCCAGTGTCATTCCAAAGCTAGTAAAAGCCTCATCAATGTGGTAAACATTTACACCAAGTTCAGCGAGTAATATCGCTGCATGCAGATATGTAATGAACATGCTGTTGACACCATAGCCTTTCCAGTCATTAACAAAAATTGGAGTTTTCCTCATTTTTCTCCCAAAGTCCATTAAATCAATGATTACTTGATGGGATGTGTTTTCGGTTCGAACTACTTCCATAAGTGGCATGTGAGGAGAAGGGCTGCATTCAAATGGTCAGAAAGAATTCTAGACGAACTCAAAATGTGACAACAATTTTAAAACACCGTATTACCAGAAAAAGTTGACCCTAGCTATTCGATCTTGGGACTTTGTCCTTTCTCCAATCAATTTCAAACTGAACGCTGAGCTATTACTGGTAAAAATGCAGTCGGGGGGACAGCACCGCTCAAGATTACCAAAGATTTCTTGCTTCAGGGACAAACTTTCAGATTCAACCTGCCAAAGGTTTTAACGAGAAATATCAGGGAAGTTGCAGAATTCAGTTCTGTACAAGTTAACCATATGTGTCATTTCCACATGCAAATCTGAGATAATATACTGCTGTTTAAAACTATAACTAATTGTTTTCAGCTATCCCAGAGAAGTTGGAAAAAAGAAAATACCACACCTTATTTGGTGAACGCTGTAGCAGGTATTACCAGTCTATATATGCTCATGCAGCGAGTCATAATACTATGATAATAACAAAGAGATTAAGAGAAACTGAGCAGATTATGTTTTCTTCTAAAATGTAATATTCATTTAGTTGAGTCTCAAAACCTACCTCTATTACTAGATCAACATCTTCAAAGTTGTTATAATCAAGAACACCCTTCAATAGACTGAAAGCTTTTTCAAGCCTCTCTTGAGTTGCCTTTGCATTCATGATATGACTTTGCAACTTTCCTGACAGAAAGGCAATATTTTCCGTAAGTGTATCTTTGCTCTATAATACTTGATATCTAGTGAAGGAGGCTCACCTCTGATTCTGTGAATCTTGTCAAATAGATGCTTTTCGTCTCTTTCTTTCAAAATGACTTGGTAATTCCTAAGAAGCAACATAGCTGCTATATCACAGCTCATAAGTCCGCCACCAACAACAGCAACCTTGCTTATTTTTCTTGGCTGAAAACTCTTCTTAGAAATCCCAGGAATCTGATACCAATACTCAGATTATACGACATGCAGAAGGTACAAGTAGAATACACAATGCTTCTGAACATTACTTTGGAAGCATGAAAATAATATGGATTGCAAGTGAGTGCTCCCCTCGAGTTGCCATTTACAGCAACCCATGTTCAATTGGAGGAGCAATATTTATATTTAATTACAGCCCACTAAATGCCAGTTGTCTCAATATATAGAGTCAATATAGATAGCCTGCGTTTTATTTGCCCCCGCCGTCAAATCAGAGCATTTAAGTGTGCAAACTTTTACTTCCAGCCAAAAGATTAAGTCACCTAACTGTTGGTGGATAGGGCTGTTACTACATTACACAATATTAGTCCCATTATTCTTAAATAATCTGAAATTGTTGTTAAACTTTTCATCCAACAGAGATCATAGAAAAATCTCAGACTTTGGCAGAACCTTTGAAACTTGATATTGAGATCACGACCGATTATGAGAGCGATGAAGTGAGCAGCCTTTTATCTTAGGACCAACAGATTTAGTCAACCAACCATTTAAAGATATGCCTCTAACAACATTACTCATGCTGAAACTTCCATATTGTCACCATTTAAACTTAAATTGGTCATTAAACTTTTTGGCCACAAGTCATCAAAGAAAAATCTGACATTGGCAGAACCTCAAAAACTTGACGTTGAGCAAAAAATACGTGGACCAGGCTCCTGCATGTACTAGATTGTCGAAGTTCTTCTAGAGCTTCGGCTTCCTGAAAGGAAAATACAAATCTTGAAACAAGGTTTTTAGGTGGGTCATCCAACATCATAAATAGTGAAGTGTATATTACCTTCCATAATGCATTACGAGGGCCTGAAACTATTCCCATTTCAATGACATCAATACATACTAACGGGTGCACCAAATTTGGATTCTGTTTCTTGACTCGGAGTCGGGTCGACTTAATTGTTTCCCGAGCTTGTACCAGCGGTTCTAGCTTGTCAGTTTTATAAAGACTAATAACCCATGGTCTTCTACACTCTAATATATCCAAAGCCCACCGACGAGCTACCCCAACTAGCTTATCTGCTGGAGCTATAACATCCACAAGTGACAGTCTTCTCGCTTCCTCCCCATCTACTCGCTTTGACATCTAATATAGTACACAGGAAGCTTTTATGACATGCATGCAAGAAACTCAAACACAAGAAGTATATAGGCATGGTACCAAAATCATTTCAAGAGCCTTGGTTAGCCCCACAAGGCGGGGAAGCCTTTGAGTTCCTGAGGAAAATCACGGTTTAAAAACTAATTAGCATCGAAAATATGATCAACAAAGTACTAGCACCATAAGATCAATCAACACCACAACCTCAAGAAAGTTGTATTAAACTCAAAGGACAGTCTGTTTCAGAACTGTAATATTGAGACGAATGTGTTGCCAATGCAACACGCAATACAACTCATAGAGCAATCAATTTGTCTCTCTACTGTCAATTTGCAAGATCAACAATCTTCCCTTTCCTTCCAAATTATCACACCAAAGTCCACAGAGATAACCAGCAAGCCATACTCTGTCCCGTAACTTCACTGGAAAGTGGAAACACATGGCATCTGCCTTTACTTCATTGAAGTAGTCTAGTTTCCAGAGAAGGCCTACTTATAAGCAAGTCATACTTTCTGCAGCAATACAGTGGGCATTACACCTTCCCCTCCTCATCGAGTTAAGGTATTGGATTTCAACTATAGGCTAATACAACCTTCATGTTTCCAATTATGTTAGGTTTTTGAACAAAATAAAATAAAAGTGTACCATTTCTTTACCATCCGCATCAAGATGAGCAACGTCAAGGATGCATTTTAAATGTTTAAACGGTTGGCCCGTGCTAATTAATGTGAAAACAAGGTCTGTTAACGTCTTTCTTCAAATAGTTTCGAAGAAGATTTTAACAAGAAGGTGATAAATATACTCTTTAATGTAAATGACAGAAAATCCTATCTCATGTATAACGTCGTGTACAATAAGTCTCATACATAAGATGTCATATGGGAAGAGAAAGAACAGTATTTCTATCATTTGCTGGCAAGGAGTCTAAGGCATACAGGGAAAAGATTATTAGGAAGGATATTTTCCTCCAATATTAAGCATATACCCAACTGTAGTAAGAGAGACCTATTGGCTATTGATAGGGATAAGGGAACTTAGAAATAAAGAAGGGGGGATAAAGAGGAAAGGAAAGAACCTGAAGAATTAGAGAGAACTTGGGGAAGAGAAACAACATCAAATTTATGAATCATCTTTAACAATAAAGCATAGCTTCATATTTATAGGTAAACAATTGAAACCTTCCATACTAAAACTGCAAACAAATAAGTAATAAGATAAGTCAATATCCAAAATTACTAAAGATAAAATCTTAATCTAATAACAACCAAATTAAAACAAATCTTAAATAGTTAATAACCCTATAATACTAATTAAACTTGCTATAAAGTTACTATCTATCTAGGATTTGTCTTAAAAAATTGGTCGTTGTTAGATTATGATTTTATCTTTTGTAAATTAGAATTCTTGCTTATTGTGATCCTTATTTGTTTAGAGTTTCTATTATTTAGCCTTTTATGAACTTATGCTTTATTGTTGAACTCATTTTGATGAATACTGGTAACTGTTTGCTAAGAACATTTCTCTTCACTAGTTCCGTCTTAATTCTTTTTTCCTTCTTCTAGTCTCTTAATTCTTCCTCACATTCTTCTAATTCTTTCCGTAATTCTATTCTTCTTCTACCCCAATCTTCTCTAATTCCTAATCTTACTTCGTCTATGATTTCCCGATCTCCATCACCTATAAAGGAAGGGGAGAAGAAATTCCTGCCACCAAACATCTCATCGATTCATGAAAAGCCGTTAGTTACCTCCAAATCCAGGAAGAATTCCATACTGAAGTTCAGTAAGTCCTAGTTGTGCAGTGGAAGTTGATATACGTGCATGGCATGCCTGAAAAAGAAGAAAAGTAACAAGGCGTAATTGAACTTTATCCCTGAATCATACATCAGTTTCACGAGCTCTCATATATTTTTGATTTGCATCACTTTACCCTTTGTATGCTCTTAATTTTGGGTTTAACAGGTGGCACAAATTGAGAGACTTGTTCATTTTACAAAAAAATGTGCTCCTCTGTAAAATAATCTCATCAAACAGAAACCACGCTTAATGCCCTTTGCAACTCCTTAACTAACTTCTCCAATCAGAACAAACTACATAATTAAATAAAAAAACTCCCCCTCTCAATTGATGTCCCGTACTACTCCTCTGCCAATTGGACATAAGCATTAGACTACTAATATCATTGAAAAACATATCAAAGACTAAAACAGCCATTAAGCGCACTCCAACCACCAGCGGTCTCGGGCATAGGCTACTGAGTGGCAAGATTTAACCAACTAACGTTACCATCAACATAAATGGAAGACCATGAGGAGCGGTAACAACAGGAAGGGACAAGCTACTAAAACACATCCTGTACATACAAGAGTAATTTCCAGTGCACCACCAAAAGCAGGGCCGTCAATAGCAGCCACCACTGGTTTTTTTGCAGCTACGATGGAAAATCTAATGGTGAATAATATAACCATGTATCATAAATGTAAAGAGACGGTGGGAGAAACGGAATACCTTCCAAAGTATCGGTGATAAATTCAATGGACATAAATCCAAGCTGCTTCCGTGCTGTGCGGCATTAAGAATATTAGAACAACAGAAACTGTGTTGGTACTTCAATGGAAAGCAGCATACATATAGCATCTCTTACTCTTTTTCCCTTGACTCCAACCAAAAGCTGACACATCAAATCCTGCAGAGAATTTTCCTCCAAGACCTGTATAGCGAACCAGGGCTTTGGGTTCACAGCAAAATCATCTCTAAGCATTAAGAACTAAAGCATCTTCAATCTTACCAGTAATTACAATTGCTTTGACATCATCTCTACGGAGAGTTCCTTCCATATTCTCCTTCAAGTTGAGCATCACTGGAAAAATGAAAACTTTTTTTAGCAAAATTTGGTAAGAATGGAGAAATAGAAGAAGACCGGGAAGAGAAAAGAGAAATTGCTAGCTTTAGAGAATGTACTATATTGCAGGATATTCGTCACTTAATCCATATAAATAAATGGACAGAACCTATGATTCAGTGGAGTTGTTTGGATGACATGAGCTACTCCCAGTCCCGACCATGATAAGATAAGAAACTGGGAGTATTTGCCAGTCATCTCCATGCTAATCAACTTTTGAATCAAAAAAATAAAATAAAATAAAAAATCATCATTTTCTTGAATGCTAAACTGAATTGAGTAAAACTACAAATTTGCAGGTTTAATAACTATTTGTTTTATTACATTCTTGAGATTGCATTCTACCTATTAAATTGTGTATGAAATAACTAGATATGCCTTAATTACTCGAATCAAGTCCAGACTAAACTAAACTACGGTAATCATACTCACGCAACAAAACAGGCTGAAGAAACTTATTTACGCATCAAAATGTTAAGACAACGAGCATAATAAAACGAATAACACGCTGCCAAGATACAATATCCACATTCGCGATAATTGTGTGTGTGCTTGCTTAGCCTTGGGGACAGGAAGTTGAGAATCCTGAATATGGTGTTGACTGTTGAGAATTTAGTCATTCTACAAACTTAACCTTTGAAGTAGTAATTATTACATACGATTAGCTTCATCCACAAACACACAACAGCTACTAACTGATAACAATTCTCTTGAGTAAAACATATTATTGATCCTGTTGAGCTATATGTATCATCAACATGATAATCATTATACACGTGACTCGAAATTTAAGCAAGAAAAGTGGAAGATGATTATGAGTAAAATATACCGTTAGAAGAGAGAAGATTAAGAGGTGGATTGTTGATTGAGATAACTGCCACGCCATCTGCTCCGACCTCCACCAGTATCGTTTTTCCGACCATCTCGCCGACGACTGACGGTGGTTCCAAGGCAGTGCTAATGTAAGTACGAGGAGTGAACTCCAGTAGTTGGTTAAATTTGGGCATCAAACTGAATTTGCATTGACTTAGGTAGGTCCCACCATTTTCCCCCTTGAGCTGTCCACTTTTGCCTTTTTGCATAGAAAACGACAATGCAAAATGCAAGATTCACCCTCTTCTTATGTTTAATTGGTCAATATAATATTTTTATGTAATTTTGTAATAAGTCTTTTATAATTTTTATGCAAAACGAAAGCTAGATTTTTTTTTTTTGAATAGCTAGATAGATAACTCAAAACAAGGGAGCTACAATAGGGTAGCCCCATCACAAAATATAGAGTTTGGAATATCGTCAAAAGGGACAAAACCACATAAATTTTTGTCCCTTGCCCACGCTGCAAGAAAGTGCGCAGCAAAATTACAGGCACGAGGAACAAACCGGAATTTCCATTTATTCCAATTGCTCCACAAAACACGAATTCTCAAAATAGTAGACTGAGTGCACCAATTTTGAACAGTCTCACTGTCGTTGATCTGGTTGATAAGGTTCAGGCAGTCTGATTCAAAGATGACCTTCTGCTTCTTGAATTGGTTTGCCATAACTACTGCATTGAGAAGAGCAAGAGTCTCTGCCATATCAGCATTGAGGCATTGGAAAGTATCAGTAGTGGCCAAAACGATTGATCCTTTAGAGTTCCTCCAGACAGCTGCTGAAGATGCTAAAAGGGGGGTGAAAGCAGCATCTATATTGATCTTGATCCATCTTTTGCCTGGGGTTTTCCACTCCTTTTGTGTCATGTTCACTTTCTTCAGGCTATTCTTCATCTTTTGAGCTCTGAGGTGTTCCTGGGTCTGAGATTAAACATCCTTAATGAAACATTGAAAGTCTTTAGGTGAGGCTCCATGAATGACTTCATTCCTCATTCTCCAAATGGAATTCATAAGAATGGCAGCAAACAGAATAATCTCCTCCCTATCCTCCACTGGAAGTGAGCAGTTTATCTCTTTTCCTGCAAGGAACAACAAAAACTGAGTTAATGAATAGCCTTTAAAATGATTGAGGATAATGGACCATTTAGATGTGAACCAAGAAATCTCAGCAACATGGCATCTAAGGAACAAGTGCTCAATCGACTCAGGTTCAGAAAAACACAGAGGACAGGAAATATCCTTGATAGAAAAAAGAGCATTAAGTCTGACTCGAGTAGGAACAGCATTGGATATACACTTCCACCAAAAGAGCTTATGGCGGTTGTGAATATTTGCTTTCCAGATAAAAGACCAGATACCAAGGGGATCTCCAGCCCTACGAGGATGAACAATGGAAAGGTAAGCAGACTTGACAGTGAATTTCCCAGACTGGGAAGGAAGCCAGAAAAGAGACTTGTGTTCCTGGGAACCAGCAATAGGAATTTTAGCAATTTCCTTTGCTGTTTCTGGCAGGAAAAAATCATTGAGGACACTAAGATTCCAGGAATCTGCGTTATCCATCATGAAATCTTTGACAACCGAACCAAATTGCTCCCGGTCCAAGGAGGGATCCAATGGAACAGGAATACCATGATCAGGAAAAGGAATCCATGGCTCTATCCAAGTTTTGATCTGAGAATTGGAGGTCACTTTATATCTGGCATTCTGGACAATAATACTCCTGCAGCTGAAAATATCTCTGGCAATCCAAGAGGGGTTAGCAGGAACAGAGTGCATGAAAAGGAAATCATTGTTTTTAACATATTTATCTCTAAAAATATTAATCCACAATTTTTTATCATGAATAGCAACTACCCAAGCAAGCTTAGAGACCAGGGCCCTGTTATGATCCCTCATAGATCGAAAACCAAGACCACCATCACATTTAGGCAAACAAATAGACTTCCAGCATTTGAGAGGCATAATATTCTTGTTAGGAGACTCTCCCCACCAGAATCTCATCATTAACCTGTCAATTTGATTAGTAATACTCACAGGCAGCATGAAATTAGCCATATGATAAGAGGGAATGGCTTGAATCACAGAATCAATCAGAACAGCCCTGCCAGCTTGAGGTAAAACATGGCTTTTCCAACCAGAGAGTTTGGTGCTAAGGCAATCAATAATTTTATGAAAAGCAACCTTTTTCCTCCCTGGTTTACAAAAGTGAATACCCAAATGCAATTTCTTATGGTTACATTCAGGAATGCCAAGGTCAATCATCACAAAATGCTTAGAAGCAGCACAAGAATTAGAGCTAAAATGCACAAAGGATTTATCTTTGTTGATGATCTGGCTACCCCAATTACAAAAAAGCTCAAGGCATCTATTAATGGTATCAACATCAGATTGATTGTTTCTGCAAAAGAAGGTTAAATCATCAGCATACAGCAAGTGAGATATAGGGGTGCTATTTCTAGTGATCTTGATACCAGTGATATTTTCCTGGTTTTCCTCTCTAAAGATCATTCTAGAAAGCAACTCAGCATAAATAATGAAAAGGTAAGGTGAAATAGGGTCACCCTGCCTCACACCTCTAGTAGGCTTAATGAAACCAAAAGGAGCCCCATGAATAAGCACAGAAAGGCTAGTAGATTGAAGGCAAACAGAAATCCAAAAGCAAAATTGTTCACAAAAACCAATATTTTTCAAAATGCACATAAGGAGGGGCCATTCAACCCTGTCATAAGCTTTGGAGTGATCTAACTTGACAGCCATATATTTTTTGGATCCTTTTTGAGAGTTAATAAAATGCATAAGCTCATGACTAAGAATATTGTTTTCATGTATCTGCCTACCTTTAGAGAACGCAAACTGAAAGGGAGATATAATCTTATCAAGATGAATTTTAATCCTATCAGCAAGAATTTTAGAAATCACTTTGAAAACAACATTACAAAGGCTGATGGGTCTAAAATTGTCAATAGAAACCGGCCTATTAACTTTAGGAATTAAAACAATATGGGTATGGTTAAAATCGGGAGGTAAAGCACAGTTAAGGAAGAAATCTTGCACAGCAGTAATAATATCTTTGCCAACAATATCCCAAAAACACTTAAAGAAGTGAGCAGAGAACCCATCAGGCCCCGGGCTTTTACTAGAATTAAGGCTGAACATGATATTTTTGATATCTTTAGCAGAAGGTAACTTACATAAAAGCTCATTATCAATATCATTCAGAACACAAGGGAAAAGCTGATCCAGATCATCAGGGAAGGGGAGAGGGTTAGACTCATAACTAGAAGAGAATAAATCAGTGAAAAAATCAGAGAAACACTGACCTATGTCATTCCTAAGAGTCAGCTTATCACCTGCAGAGGATTTAATGAAGTGGATATGGTTGCTTTTGGCCCTGATCATGGTGGAAAGGTGAAAGAACCGAGTGTTAGCGTCCCCTTCTTTAGCCCAGTGAGTTTTTGCTTTCTGCTTCCAAAGAATTTCTTCTTGCTTTAGAATGCTGTCAAGCTCTTTTTGGAGAGCCGCTTCTTCAAAAATGCCATCCTTGTCAAGGGTCCTACTGTTAAGCTCATCAATCTTGCACTCTATCAGCTTTTTCCTAGTGTGAATGCTGCCCACCACTTTCCTATTCCAAGATATAAGCTCTTTACGGGTGCTATCTTCACATTTCATCAATTTAACAATAGGCTGCCCAAAGTGAACTTTTTGCCAGCTGTGACTAACCACTTGGACACAATCCTTCCTTTCCGTCCACATGTTCTCGAAACGGAAAGGTCTTCTAATCCCCATCGACAGGTTATCAAGGGTGAGCAGAATGGGTTTATGGTCGGATTTAGCTGGGGAAAGATGGAGGAGGTTCGCCCTAGGGAATCTCAGGCACCAAATACCATTTGCAAGAACACGATCAAGCCTCATCTTAATATTGGCCGCTCCTTCTCTTTTATTGTTCCAGGTGAACCTCTTGCCCGAGTGACCAATATCAATAAGATCCAGTTTATTGATTTCAGCAAGGAATTGGTGTTTAGAAGAGGAAGCGAAGGGAAGACCTCCCATTTTCTCTCCTTGGTTAAGGATGTCGTTGAAATCACCTATGAGCAGCCAAGCTTCATTCGCGTTAGGCTTGATATTCGCACCCAAAAAATAGGTTTCTTTTTAGACTTACAAGGGCAGTAAACACCAGTAAGGAACCATTGATCATCCATTCCCAGAATCGAAACGAAAGAATGAATAAACCAACAACTAGAAGAGAGAACATTAACCACAAACTCGTCAGACCAAGCGTATAAAAGCCCGCCCGAGAGGCCAATTGGGTCAACAAAATGGAAATTACAGAGTTTAGAAGAACGAAACACTTTCAAGACAACATCATAACACTTGATTTTGGTTTCAGAAATAAACAAAATATCAGGCTTATAGGATTTAAGGAGGGAAGAGAGCGCCCTCACTGTCGAAGGCTTAGCCAGGCCTTGACAGTTCCACGCTAAACGCCGAGGTGTTTTCATCATTGCTCCCCCTCTGGGGCCTCGCGATTTGGATTGATAGGGTCTTCATCTTCTACTTCTGTGACAAAGAAAGGTTTCTAACTGCTGCCCACAACGTTCCTCCTAACAAACGTTTTAAATCTTCTGACCATGGTAGTTTCTTCCAGCACTACAACTTCTTCAGTTCCTTTGTCTCTTGGCACCGCTTCTTCTGGTATGTTGATCAGATCTGATACTTGTTCCTCCGTGAGGGCTTCCTCATCTGCCTTCCTGATCTTTAGGGCATGTAAATTCTCTGAAATTAAAAGATTAGCAGCATCTGAGATCGCCCTAGGTTTCTTTAACTGGAAGTTCCCATCCTCTGTAACTTTCCTTTTACCCTTCAGAGCTTCGAATTTCTGGTCGAGGCGAAATGGTGAAATTGGGCCACTCGGACCTGGAAATTTCCTAATCAGAGGCCCAAGAGCCACTTCTTTCCTTTGGTTAAGACCCACCAAGGAGTTTGAATGAGAAAATTCAGAGTTGAGTCTATCAGGCCTTGGCGAACACGAACCAATAAGCCCAAAGGTCATTCCAGGCCCAAAGTTAGAGCCCACCGAGTCACTAGAATAAGAGCGATCTGTTAAGAGGCCACCAGTTCTAGGGGATATTCTGTCCTGATCCTTAGATGGGCACAGGCCCAAACCAGCAGGAGGAAAAGAGTTAACACAAAAAGGATTGGGCTTTAATTGGGCCTCCAAATTAAGTTGTTGATGGATAAGAGAGGAATGGCCCAGAGACCCAAAAAAGGTAATATTTTTGAAACTGGTCCCTTTAGTAAGATCTTGGCAACGGTCAGATGTCAGATCAGTCTGTTTAACCCCAACGGTAACAAATGAACTCTGGTTTACCTCTAACCCTGGTTCCACCTGACTAGAACCTACGTCGTATTGATCTCCCAGACTCAAAGGAGGCTTCTCAGGCGCACCGCCTTCCATCACCGGCTGACTCACCAGATCACTAGACACCAGAAAATTCATAGGATTGTGAAATCTGGAACTTAGATCCATCATGACACGCACTGAATTGCCAGGCTTCATAAGACGATTAGCCATGTTAGATTCAACTTTAAGCCAGGGCCCGAAAGCTTGAATCAGATTCGAATCTTTAGGAAGAGAAAAACCCTCCTCTGCTCCACATTCCTCCATTTTGTGTCCAATAATACCACAACAAAAACAGAGAATACCAAGTCTTTCAAACTTAATATCACACCGGATATCATCTTTACCCGGAATTTCAAGTATAACCTGATCTACCAGGGTTTTGTTAACATCAATTTCGACTCTGATACGGACTGATTTCCTCCATTTTTTGCCATTCCCCAGATCTGCCCAGAGGAAAGTTCCTACTGCATTGCCAATAGCAGCAACCATCTTTTGCGTGATATAGCACACTGGGATATTGAGAGCGTGCACCCAGAATTCTGTCTTATTTAAGGCCAATTGAGTAAACGCCTGATATTCCGACCATTTGTTAACCAGCACCAGGTTCCCCCTGAAGTTCCATGGTCCTTTGCTTATGATTCTGGACGCATCTTCATCATTGTTTAGTATGAAACCAAAAGTTTTGTCTTCCATATTCTGGACAATAGGATCATAGTTTAGGCCCCAAGCAGACTGGAGAGTATTTTTGAGAGCAAGAAGGTTGATAGATTTTTTTTTTGAAGTAATAACTTTAGCTATAATAGAGGCGGAATTGTCTGCAACCTCTTCGTTATCACCATCCATCACAAGGCACAAAAAGAGAGAAGAGCTCCCGAGGACGCACTCAGATGTGAGAAGAAATAAGAAAAAAACCAAAAGAACAAGATAGCCAGAAGACAAGAGGAAGAGAAGGCAAGACGGAGCAAAAAACGAAGGGGAGATGAAGAGAGAGGAAACAGGAGAGAACAAAGGGGAAGGTTCTACCAAGAGGAGAACAGAGGAATTTCTAGTGAGAGAAAAGTGCAAAAGAAAAAGATTGAGATAAACGAAAGCTAGATTGAGATCGACATTTTAACGGCAATTATTTTAAGGAAGTTTAAAAAGAAATTATTTCTTAACGAATTCACGAATTTCACTTTACTCGTCGTGTCCCAACACTTTATATAAAGGAATAATATCAGTGACACCCCTTGAGGTTTAGCAAAATATCAATAACACCCTCTAAAAGTTTAGATAATATCAGTGACACCTCCTATCACTTAAAAGTGTTGTTGAAAGACTTCTTTACCCTTCTAGTAAATTTAAGAAAACTAAATAGAAAAGCAGATTTTACGTTTTACAATGTTACCCTTGGATTTGTTTTTCACTTTCTTATCTCCATCTTTATAATATATCTTTCCTTTTTTCTCTTTTCTCTTTCCTCTTTCCTCTTTCCATCTTCATCTTCATTTTTTATTGAAGGCACAAAAGATTTATGAACAAGAACAACTCTCAATAATCAACAATTAGAGATCCATTTATTATATTTTACGATTGCAACAAAAAAGTTAAAAAATAAGTATTATTCCAATAGAAAGAACTTCAAAAACTCCTTATGTTCAAATCACCCCATAAACACAAAACACAATCCGAATAATAGTGCTTTTCTAGTGGTACTGTATCCTAAAAGTACATTCTTAAGTATAACATATTTATATATTAAAGAAAAAAGAACCTTAAACTCTTGAAAAAAAACTAATTCTTAATGGATATATGTGTATTTCTCAACGTACTTTTTTATGAAATATTTTGACAGAATTCTACCAATACATAAATTAATTCTGCAGATTTGTTTCCTCGAAATCTTTGCACGATTATTCAATGTTTTCACTTTTATGTCCTTGCATTAGTTTAGAAATTAGAATACTGAGAAAAAAAGGAAGGAGACCAATTCAAATATCAAAAAGAAAAGAAATAAACAGTCGTTAAAATATTAGTGGGAAGGCGTTGTTTGCTTTATGTCTTGACAAAGTCTTTTATAAATGTTTTATTGCGTGTTATTTTTAATTTAAATATTTAATTATGTTTTTTTACAACTATCAATATCTTCAAATTTTAATACGTACAGTCATGTTTAAATTTGTATAATAGATATTGTTATATTTAAATTGAGTTTTTTACCGATTAAATTATTTAGTTGTTCAATTTGTGAGAAAACGGGAAATAATGGTGATATCACACCAAGTCCCGAAAGAAAAAGAAAAGGAAGAGACTTCTTCTACCCATTTGTCTTATATTTCAAAAACACGTAAATTAATAGTGATCTTATAATTTCCTAAATTTATGGAATGAATCTCCTTTAATTGTGGATGCTAATTTATAATATAATCTTTTCTTTTCTTTTGATTTTGGAAAGGCTAAACTAAAATTTATTAGTGGTTACTCCACATTTAAGAAGTAATATAACATTTTAATTGCACTCCCTCTCAAAATCTAAGTAACAAAGGGTATTTTGGTCTTTAAATGTAGGTCAAAACTTGGGTCAAATTTGACCAAGGGCAAAGTAGGAATCCCATTAAAAATCTCAGCTTTTATAACAAGAATCAGGCACGTCTTTTAATGTAGGGGGTCTGGTTGATATGTCACAACAAACTTCAAAGGTGTCTCTAATATTATTGAAACCTCAGAGGGTGTCACTGACATTATCCCTTATATAAAAACTATTAGTACAAGATTGTAAATATCCATATGTCGCATATCTAGAAAGACATGCACATTCAATTATGAAATACACTACATTCGCAACTCAATTCATTCATCTAAATAAACGTATTTGTTGTATGTTATGACCCACTCAACTCAAAGTTCATGTTGAATGTTTAGTCTTATGATTTATTAACAAGAGATTTTTAAACCAATTAGACAATGGTATCTACTATATTATTAGTGATATGAATAAGTATTAACTATTGAAATACTTTTCAATAAATAAAAAGAAATATTATTCCGAATTATTAGATGGAACTCTTTTCATTTAACTCCTTAGGTTGTAACAAAATGTTACATGAGTTCCAAACAAATTGTCATTTGCACCCATGACACAAATCACAATACTTCACACATATAAGTTGTTAATTAGAGTAAGTTTCGATTATCACGTAACATCTTAGGGAATTAAAAGAAATGAGATCGTCAAGTTTACATAAACCAATAGTTTGATTTTTTTTGTCCTAATAAGTAGCTCGACTAGCTTTATGGAGTTGTCCTCGTTGCAAATCTTAAGTATATTAAGTACTATTAGATTTATGCACAGAATATTTAAAACTGAAAGAACGTGTGCGTGTATATATATATATATATATATATATATATATATATATATATATATATATATATATATATATATATATATATATATATATATATATATATGTACCAGTGTTTTCAGAACCGGATCGGACACTGAACCGGTAAATTTATTGGTTTAAGGTTCAACCGGTTTAACCGCTGGTTCGAACTGGTCAGGATATATTTTAAGAAAAAATCAAATAACTCATCTTAGATAATTCTATATTTTTATAGTCACATCACAATATTAAATCATAAACAACACATTCAAATCCACAATCACATAACAACATATCCAAATAAAAATATCAAGTGAACACGTCAAATCTTAAACCATTTTTCATGTCATTTTGTAGTAAGTTTTTCATATTATTTCAACATAGATTGAGAAAATGATCAGCATTGTAATAAATTCTCCGTTTTATGTCAAATTGAACTGACATAATGTAAACTATGTAGAGAAAATATTTATCATACTAGTTGCAATTAAATCTATGATTACATAAAATGATGGAGAAAGTAATATCCTATAGTAGGTACCAATAACAACAATTTTACCAGTTGGGCCTGTAGTTGCCAGCAATATGGACTCATTTAAAATTTGTTGGGTTCGAGGCCCTTAGAAAAAAGAGAACCGAATAAAACCCTAGCGCTCAATTAGTCTCGCTCTGTGTATCACTGAAAAACCCTAGCAGCAGCAGCCAGAGGAAGAGCAATGGTGAGTCGCAGATCTAAGCTTATTTCTCGTTGTATTCACATACAAATATCTCAAATTGACGATTGATTTGTTCTATTTTTAGGGTATTGATTTAGTTCGCGGAGGCAAGAGCAAGAAGACGAAGCGCACGGCGCCCAAATCCAATGATATTTACCTCAAACTCCTCGTCAAGGTTTTCTTATTTACATTTTGTGTATCTCATTTTGAGTTTTGAATATATTTGGAGATGACTGATGTTATTTATTTATCTGCAGTTGTACCGGTTTTTGGTGAGGAGAACTGGCAGCAGCTTCAATGCGGTTGTGCTGAAGAGGCTGTTCATGAGTAAGGTCAACAAGGCTCCTCTGTCGCTATCGCGCCTCATCGCCCTCATGAAGAATAAGGTATGCAGGTTCTTTTAATTGACAGTAAATGTTTGGTGATTGCAATGTGTGTTTTGCTCTACATTAGTTGGTAATTGTTTGATTGGGGATTACTGGAAATAAATAAGTATGGGATGTTGAAAAAAAGAATGAATTCGATCTCGAGGCGTGGTTTTGGAGTTTAATCGTTTCGTAGTTTTGAATAAGCTGTATTACCAGTAATTAAAATTGTTTGGTTGCTTGAGGTCATGTTTATCGAGGACGAGGTAAGGGTTGGGAGCTTTCATCTTATTCCGAATTGTTTCTGAGTTATATTTGAGTAAAACGCTAGTTTGGAAATACATAAAAAAAGTTTGTGGCTGCATCATTTAGTTAGTACGATGCCTGAAGGGGTTATGCAGTCCTCTTTTTTCCGATGAATCTCAATGGTGCTCTTTTGTCAGCCCTTTTTTGAGCTGCGGTGTGTTTTTGTAGTATAGTTAATAAGTTCTGAAAAATCATTTCTTTGTGTTGCACTAGGAGGACAAGGTTGCAGTTCTTGTTGGAACTGTTACTGATGATATTCGGGTGCATGAAGTTCCTGCTCTGAAGGTGACTGCGTTGAGATTCACTGAGACAGCAAGGGCCAGAATTGAGAAGGCAGGTGGGGAGTGTCTGACTTTCGATCAGCTTGCTCTCAGGGCTCCGCTTGGCCAGAATACGGTAAATAACTTTTAATGCTTCCCTCGCATTTTGTGTGGATAATATCTGAAAATTTTGGTTACAAGCTTTTTGTGTCACATGAGAACAGAGTTTCACTTCAATCATGGCAATGATTTGTAAATGTTGATTAACCAGAAAATGTTTAAGTTCTTTCCTTTTACTGATATGTGGAGTTTATTAAATACATAAGATGTCATATGTAAATCACATCATTGGATTCAGCTTTATGACCAGAGACCATTTAGAATTATTTCGGTCTTTGGCGGATGTATGACCATTTTTCTTGTTTTATTGGCCATATGTTCATAATATTTGGTTAATCTTTGGATTTTGTTATTATCTAGGTATAGTTTTCAATGATTGTGGAACACCTCGACTTTAATTAAATTGCTTAAATCTCGGCAAATACTGTACTCTTCTTCAATGCAACACTCAGATGTTCTTGGCATGCTTCTGATGCAGGTACTCTTGAGAGGCCCACGAAAGGCTCGTGAAGCTGTGAAGCACTTTGGCCCAGCTCCTGGTGTTCCACACAGCCATTCCAAGCCTTACGTCCGAGCCAAGGGAAGGAAGTTTGAGCGTGCTAGAGGAAAAAGAAACAGCAAGGGTTTCAGGGTTTAAGTTACTTAGAATTAATATGAAGTTTGATTTTAGACACTGTGTTCGTCGAATACTAAGTGAGATTTTGCCTTTGCCTATTTCTTGTGCTCTTATTTCAACTTTCAAGAGCTCTTGGAAACATCTTTACTTTTATTCGCTGTACCATGATATCCTTTTCTTTTTTGGTTGTTTCCTACAAAATTTGGACTATTATGAGCTCAAAAAGTGTGTTGGCAATGAGTAATACGAAGGAGGATTATATCTTTTTTTCAATCTAGAGAATTGAATTTGCAATGTTTGTGTTACCAATGTAAATAATACAAAATGAATCTCTTCAGATGCATCAAGAAGTAGAATAGAAACAAGTAATAATATTTTAACATGTTATTGATGAGAAAAAAATATAGAAGTGTATATCTCACGTGCAGAAGCAGGTTGTATTATCTTTGTGAGTTTTAAGACTCTTCATTACTACGAGCTTATGAAAACAAATTACAAACGGATGGAGCTCCAGAATTTATTCCAAATATCTAACAACCCAAACACGCCTTTAAACGAGCTCCAGTAGAAAGGATCAATCTCGCCATAGAGGAAATTGTCCTTGATTTTTGAAGAAGATTTCATTTTTCAGTCAAGGGGCAGTAAAAATAACAGGGGTAAGGGTCGGCCAGTGAGCTTTCTGATCGAATACCTTGCCGCTCCCTTTCACTGCTTCGCTCCTGTCACACAGTAGCCCTACAGAGAGAGGGGATGGATGAATGGAAAGATTTGAAGCCTCACTTGATTGGTAGACTGAAGCGGAGGATCACAAAATGCAACACAACAAGGGGCGATAAGTGAAGCCGTTTGACCTGGAATTTGTTTACCAAGTTAGGATAGCTGTTCTTTTACAAGATGTCCAGGACGCCCTTTTCTTCATTTAATTGAGTTTCTAACATGGATAATTTTTTTGAGAATATCAATGGCACTTGCCAAAATGGTGTCCTAATCGCTACTAGCATACTAAATTTCATGTTGGAAGCCTATGATAGAGTAAAATGAGAATTTATGATAGAGTAAAATGAGAATTCCTTGAGAGAGTTCTACTTAAATTAGAATTTGATGAGCGTTTTGTTTCTCTTATTATGATTTGTGTTAAGATAGTTTCATATTCTGTTCTTTAATGGTGAACATTGTGTTTTTTTTTTTCTTTCTATCCAGAGTGCGGCTCCGTCACGGCAAATCCCCTCTCTCCTTTCTTGTTCTTGTTGTGTTCTGAAGCTTTAACATGTCTGAAGTGAGGCAGAGAAATTTGGAGACATTAGGGGAGTCAAAATCTGCCAAGCTGCACCAAGTGTGTCGCACCTTGTTTTTGCGGATGATACCTAGGACCAAAATTTTATAGTTGCCACGTTAAATGAGCTAAGAGTTCACCTTATACCAATTATGAGGGAAGAAATTCAAATACGAATGAATATATTTTGGAAACGGTTAGGGTGTGTAGTCGAGGGGGAGGGTATACAATTGACTAAAATGTTAATGTTTGAAAATCACGTCTATTGTGATGCAATTTTTGATTTTCTAGATACGTATGAAGAGCTGAATTTGAATTTCTCCAATTCTACAAGTGACATGCAAATTTCAAGTAAAATTAGGCAAATATAGTCAGTGTCTATAGGATGATAAAGTCAGTGTCTAGCCCCTAAATGAAAACATGGACAAGTCTTGATGCCAGTGTTACTTCAAGCACAAGTATAAAATAGCCAAAATGAAGCGTGAAAAGACAGCTACACACGCACGCTTCGGATACAGCTAATGTCCAGTAACTATGAACAATACGCGTGCTAGAGTAGTGCCGCAAAATCCCTAGATTTAATTTCTGCTGGAGAATGCAGTTGAAAAACGTAAGAGACAGCTTTTGATGTCAAGATTGCCTTCTTTGTCGGCACCTCATCAAAACAACTCCTCGCCGAAGCTTGATTCATCAAATGGTAATGAATCATTGAGAAAGCAGAAGCTACCCCTACCCAATTTTTCCACCTGATAAACAACATTGACAACATTGTTTAAAAATATTTATATTAAACAAATGAATACATCTATATCACCTCTACATTTGGATAAACAAATGACCGCGAGGGTTTAACATGACAAGGAAATTTTTTAACTGAAAAAGGAAGTTGATACCACCCATTTAGGAGAAGTACAACTGCCATATTTAGGTTAAGTTTTTTTGTACTAGACACTGACTTTATCATCCTATAGAGATTCTAGACATACTATTTCTCAAATAGTAAAAAGATATTTTGCGACAGCTCATCTCAAATCAAACTCAAATTAGTGAAGTTTACTCTTACCTGTAATTGTGAAAATCGCAGGTTCTTCATGGTTAGGATTACTTGCACTTCATGAAGGGAATCGGCGATTATCCTGATGGCAAGATAATTAAAGAAAGTTTGCACCAAAATTTTCTGTCCTTCAGCATAATCATGATCAAATTGGGGAAACCATGATACACATTTGGCTTCACCCAGGACCACATTGTCCCCCGATCTGGACATGATTGTTTGATTCGGGTGGTTAAGTCCCGAAAGAATTTGCATGCCCGTCATTAATGGATCAAGCACAGATAAATCTGTCTGAGATCTAGTAGAAATTGTACGTGAAGGGTTATAATAGTGGACGAGGTAAGACGAAAAATGATGGTTTTTGTCTTCTAATAATAAAATACATCCATCTGAAACAGGAAATAATTGCAGAAGAGAATTTGTATCAACCTCTTCATCTTCTGGACAGCACAAACTTGTACCACTGCCTGATATAGTTGATGAAGCAGAATCATGAGAAAATGAACAAGATTCTCCTATGCGGCATCCCTGCAAATACATCAAATTAATCATTTTAGTATTGAAAGAATCAGAAAGCAAGAGAAAAAACATCACAAAGGAATCAGAAAGCAAGGTTCTATATAAGAACAAGATAAAATCTCAATGCACCGTGAACAAGATGAAATAATTGTAACTCTTGAATGTTCGTCGGTATCTTTGTATGTTTTTGTCACATACTTCCTGGTTCCACAAGAAATAGCAGTCTAAGATGATAGACTAGACTCTTAAGCCCTACAAAGTGCTTCAGCCCATGCTAAACAATAGGTCTTCAATTCTTTGTGATGAAGGGGAAAATTTCAGTTTTGGCGTCTCAAGCTGGCACCTTTCAAATTTTGGCGCCTAAAATTGGCACCTATCATCAGCCTTGGTGCCTCAAGTTAGCATTTCCAACTCACTTTGGTGCCTCTACCTGAAAATCTCCAATTTCACTGGAATACATTGCACGTGCCATGCACGTGAGACCAAACACATGCGATCTGCACCTGTATGGACCGGACCTTCAGAAAAAAGTACACGTGTCTTATATTGCTTAATGAAAGCAACTTAAGTTTGATGCTCCATTCTCTAGTTTAGAATAAAGCAGTATATTAGTTTTCATAACTCCCAACAGGTGGTACTAGAGGCGGCAAATAGATGGTTGGGTTGTGAAAAAATGGTGATAATGGGTAATGGGTCAAATGATACATAAATATTTAATAACTTCTCCAACCACCAGGTCGCAAATTACTCACAGTTAATGAACAATAGTGTATGTGATTGCTTTAAGAACATCAAGAAATGCTAACGAATTTGCAGGCAGGTTTTTTCGATTGGAGTGAATAAGAAAACAAGCATCAGCCACCCCAGTTGCACTAACCACTAACAAAAAATCTGCACATTGGCGCGACCCCCAGCGACATGATATCCATTATAGTAAGAGCATTCATTTTCACCACTTGATGACTGCTTGGTAAGCTGCATCCTCATCTGTCACGGAAATTAGGAGATGTCACCATCATATCCAAACAAACATCATCTAGGAAACCAAAACGTGGTATAGATGCCAACTTTTTCGCCACCTCATCTTCTTGAAAGTTATAGGGTCTGACAAATGGTGCAGGAACACATTCCTCATTATTGTAATCGTCCTCTAGATCTTCGTCCTCCAAAGCCAAATCATCATTATTCAAGCACTGAAGTTGGCATTTATGCTCGTATATATCATAAGGAAATCGTAATCTTTCAGATATAGTCAAGAATTTAGGACGAAAAGCGGTGCAGGGAACCTAGGATCTCATCATCTGCAAAAAGACAACTCTCAGTATTTAATCAGACAACACACATATATAATCGTTGTGAAAAAACATACATATTTCCCACACTTGCTGGAGCGCAGGTAGGACAAGGTAGTGAAATGAGCACCATTCTTCCTCAGTCGGCAGCAAAATCTTGGCATTATTATGCTCCTCCAGCTCAGTGAAGTTTCTCAATTGTTCAAGCCGCCAGCTGTTCTGTACAACATCATGGAAAGTAAGAGCTTTGTGGAAATATACACGAAGCATAGCAACTATTCCACAGATCTTTCATGCACTTCATCAAGAACAATAACTTTGTATCTGAGTGCATTCATACCCTTCTCTCGCAATTCATCCAACAAAACCCCAGCCGTTTTAAATACGATTTTGGACCTGATCCATATATTTGATTGGGTGAGTAAATAATACTAGCCAGTGGCAGAAAAAGAACCGGTTATACAAACTGAGAATGCCTTGATAGATGTACGCAGTAACACAAGAACATAATAGTTAAGAAGTCAAACTAAAGGAAAACTGGTTCCGGGTTGGGGCAAGGTGTCTTCACTAAACATAACCTTACCTAGCAGAAAACCCTTGAATGACCAATGTGGTATCCTACCTCTCCCCCAACTTCACAATTACGCGCTCTTGCTACCATTCTGGCAACAGCTACAACAGCAAATATCCGAGGTTGAGTACAAAGTATAGGCTCCAAGTTTTCTTCCAGTAGGAACTGTGGGATCTGCGAGTTCTTTCCTTTAAGAGAATCAAAGATTTGGCATAAATCCGAAAAGGCTGTGAATCATTTAAGGTAATATAGCATCTAGCATAAATTTGGCAAAGAAAGACAAGTACAAATCAAACTCATGTAAAGAGAGATGACATGTTATTACATTCAAACTCACTAAACTCCGTAATATTTGCAGGCACTGAATGCTACCTCTGCCAACGCTTTTCATGTGCAATTTTAACCACACAGATTTTGCGATAACTTGATATTACAATTCCAATTGCACTTTCCTACAAAAGATTGCGAAATAAGATTATAATTGTTGTTTCCAACAAAAAAAATTGTTAATCGCTTATTGATTGCACTATGACATCAGATAATATTTCTTTAGATAAATTGGTTCTGAAATAATTTGAACGACGCTCATCTTCATCAGCATGTGCATAAGGAATGTGTTTTAAGATGCGAATTCAATGGTTGTCATAAATTGCTAGACAAAAATCACTTCTTTTCTGAGTTCATTCATTTTTCACAAGGAATGTCAATTGTTTAGGGTATTTCTTTTCCTCTTCTCCATGTTTGGTCAAATGAAGATTAGATGAGGTTCTGATACATTTATGAGCACTAAATGCCATTATGTGACGTGATTATGATAACAGGATTTAATGCTACATGCTTTTGGAATCTGTCAATTCAACAATAATGCAAGTTGAAGAAATCTTAAACCGTATAAATGATCATTGGGATAAGATAGACAATTCTTTCATTACGAAAGATCATTTGACAGGTAACGTGTTCGAAGTCCTCGATGCATATTTCTGGCTGTTAATGTTTTAGTTCTTCACCTGCAGTGCATTGAACGCTTATATGGTGACCTTGGGGTTGAGATAATGGATATATGCATTGAGAAAGAATGCCGGTGATATTAAGCCGGTTGAAGCAGAAAAAAGAAGAATGGCTAAAACGCCGGGCTGATTTAAATAAAGTGTGGACTGAAATTTATGTTAAAAACTCGCAGATCGGATCGCTCAACAGCAGGATTTCAAGAACTTGAGTACTACAGGTCATTTTTCTTAGTCGTGCATTGACTTCCCGTCTTAATTTGCACTGCTACCTGGCTATAAATTAGAAGGTTGCTTGAGTTATTGGTACGATATGATCACAAGATGCACAAAACCAATTGCTTATTTCAAAAAATAAAATACATATTTCTTTCTATAAAACACTACTGATCGATTATATTTGCATTAATCATTTAACGTTTTGATCTTAAAATTTCGATATGCAATACAGTTTTGCAATTCATGAAATTATCTTATATTCACTAGATTCTTGTAAATTTGATTATAGAATTCATAATCTTCATGTAACTGAAAGTTTATCTAGTTGTTATAATTAGATACACAAAGTTTTGAACAGGAAAAGTGCGCTATTTTTGCGTTACACTCACACTAATATCATGCGATTGGATTTTTCAACTGATGAAGTGCGCGATATATGCGCAAAATACATTTTCCTCATTGTAAAACATAATTATTTTATGAACAAATTAAAATTTACAACAAAGAACTCTCTAATGAAATTAAAGATTGATTTTATATATGAGGTCCAATAAAATGCAAATATGAGAGTTCTTAATTAGTTAATGTGGTATAATCCAAATTATAAGTTATATTTAAAAATTAACTATTTGATGTTATGGTGATTAAATAAAAAGTTAAATTTAAAAACCAAAAGTTTAGTGTATATTATTACCTATCATAAACGACACTAGAATAACTTAAAAAATCTTAAATTATTTTTATTTAAGTTGATTGTAAACAAAAAATTACGCCTCTTGTGATGCGATTTTTTATTTTCTAGGCACGTGTGATTTGACATATGTGACGAGTTGCATTTGAATTCCCCAATCTTACTAGTCACATGCAAATCTCGGGCAAAATTAGGTAAATTCCAGTGTTGAAGAACTAAAATTGGAACTAGAGGACCAAAATTTTACAGGTGCTATGTTAAAGGACCATTTCTGAAAAAATTTCAAGCTAAGAAAGATGGAAGAATCTAGCATGAACATGTAAATTAATAACAGTTCGTCGCTAGATCGAAACATGGACATTTCTCGATGACAACGTTACTTTAAGCACAAGTATAAATTAGCCAAAATGAAGCGTGAAAAGACAGCTGCATCCGCACGCTTCAGATACAACTAACTGTACCAAATTGCAATATTCACGATGCATACGTCCAGTAACTATGTACAATGTGGGTGCTAGAGTAGTGTGCAGCAAAATCACTAGATTGAGTATTGGCTGGAGGATGCAATTGAAAAACGTGGGAGACGGCCTTTGTCCGCAATTCATCACAACTCCCCGAAGCTTGATTCATCAAATGGAAATGAATCTTTGAGACAGAAGAAGCTATCCCTGCCCAATTTTTCCACCTGATAAACATCGATGACAACATCGTTTAAAAATATTCATATGATCACATCTATAATACCCTTAAATTTAGGTAAATAATTATTTTTAACTCAAAAAAGAAGTTGATACCACCCATTTGGGAGAAGTACCTGCCGTATTTAGGTTAAGTGTTTTTTACTAGACACTGACTTTATCATCTTATAGAGATTCTAGACATACTATTTCTCAAATAGTAAAAAAATCTTTTGCGACAGTTCATCTCAAATCAAACTCAAATAAGTAAAGTTTACTCTTACCTGTAATTGCGAAAATCGCATGTTGTGCATGGTTGGGACTACTTGCACTTCATTAAGGGAATCAGCGATTGTCCTGATGGCAAGATAATTAAAGAAGTTTGCACTAATTTTTTCTGTCCTTCAGCATGATCATTATCAAATCTTGGAAACCATAATACACATTAGGCTTCACCCCATGGAACCACATTGTCCCCACATCTGGACATGATTGTTTGATTCGGGTGGTTAAGTCCCGAAAGAATTTGGATGCCCGTCATTAATAGATCAAGCACAGATAAATCTGTCTGAGATGTAGTAGAAACTATACGTGCAAGGGTTATATCTGTGGACGAGGTAAGACGAAAAATGAAGGTCCGTGTCGTCCAATAACAAAATACATCCATCTGAAACAGGAAATAATTGCAGAAGAGAATTTGCATCATTTTCTTCATCCTCTCGACAGCACAAACTTGTATCACTGCCTGATACAGTTGATGAAGCAGAATCATCAGAAAATAAACAAGATTCTCCATAGCGACATCCGTGCAAATACATCAAAGTGATTAGTTTAGTACGGAAAGAATTAGAAAGCAAGAGAAAAAACATCACAAACGAAGCAGAATGCAAGGTTCTATACAAGAACAAGATAAAATTTCAATGCACTCTGAACAAGATGAAATAATAACTCTTGATTGTTCGTCGATGTCTTTGTATGTTTTTATCACAGACTTCCTGGTTCCACAAAAAATAGCAGTCTATGCTGATCGACTAGACTCTTAAGTCCTACAAAGTGCTTCAGCCCATGAGAAACAATAAGTCTTCATTTATTTGTGATGAAGGGAAATTTTTTTAGTTTTGGCGTCTCATCAAGTTGGCACCTTTCAAAGTTTGGCGCCTAAAATTGGCACCTATCAGCCTATGTGCCTCAAGTTGGCATTCCCAACTCACTTTGGTGATCCTGCCTGAAAATGTCCATTTCACCGGAATACACTGCACGTGAGACCAAACACATCCGACTCGCACCTGTATGGATCGGACCTTCAAGAAAAAAAAAAGTACAAGTGTCTTATATTGCTGAATGAAAGCAGTTTAAACTTGATGCTCCAATCTCTAGTTTGGAATGAAGCAGTATATCAGTTTTTATAACTCCCAACAGGTGGTTGGGTTGTGAATAGATGGTGATAATGGGTAATGGGTCAAATGATACGTAAATACTTAATAACTTTTCCAACCACCAGGCCGCAAATTATTCACTGTTAATGAACGATAGTGTTTGTGATTGCTTTAACAACATTGAAAAACGCTAACAAATACCAGCAAAGACAAAACGAATTTGCGGGCAGGTTTTTTCGATGGGAGTGAATGAGAAAACAAGCATCGGCCACCCCACTTGCACGAGCCACTAACGAAAAATCTGCACATTGGCGCACTCTCAGCGACATGATATCCATTATAGTAAGAGCATCCATTTTCTCCACTTGATCCATGCTCGGTAAGCTGCATCCTCATCGATCTGTCACGCAAATTAGGAGATGTCACCGTCATGTCAAGACAAACCGCATCTAGGAAACCATAACGTTGTACCTCTTTGACAGTAGATGCAAACTTTCTCGCCACCTCAACCGCTTGAAAGTCATAGGGTCTGACAAATGGTGTTAACACGTTTCTCATTATTATAATCGTCCTCTAGATCTTCGTCCTCCGAAGCCAAATCATCACTAGTCAAGCACTGAAGTTGGCATGTATGCTCGTATAAATCATAAGAAAATCGTAATCTTTCAGAGATAGTCAAGAATTTAGGACGAAAAGTGGTACAGGGAACCTAGGTTCTCATCATCTGCAAAAACCAAACTCAGTATTTAGTCAAACAAAACACATATATAATAGTTGTGAAAAAACATACAAGTTTCCGCCACTTGCTGGAGCGCAGGTAGGACAAGGTAGTGAAATGAGCACCATTCTTCCTCCCTCGGCAGCAGAATTTCTGCATTATTATGCTCTTCCAGCTCAGTGAAGTTTCTCAATTGTTCAAGCCGCCATTTTTTCTGTACAACATAATGGCAAGGAAAGGCTTTGTGGAAATATACACGAAGCATAGAACCTATAATCCATGAAATATACATGAAGCATAGCAACTATTCTACAGATCTTTCACGAAATATAGAGGAAGTATAACGAGTTTGTGGAAACACAAGCTTAAGTCCTTGTTTTTCAATAAAAACTGCTTTATACAAACAAGAACAATGTCAGACTCCGCAGATCTTTCATGCACTTCATCAAGAACAATAACTTTGTATCTGAGCGCATTCATACCCTTCTCTCGCATTTCATCCAACAAAACCCCAGCCGTTTTAAATACGAAATTTGATGCAGTGAGTAAATAATACTAGCCAGAGGCAGAAAAAGAACCGTTATACAAACTGAGAATGCCTTGATACATGTACGCAGTAACATAAGAACATAATAGTTAAAAAGTCAAACTAAAGCAAATTAAACTGGTTCCGGGTGGGGCAAGGTGTCCAAACATAAACTTACCTAGCAGAGTAGACCCTCGAATGACCAATGTGGTATCCTACCTCACCACCAACTTCACAGTTACGCGCTCTTGCTACCATTCTGGGAACAGCTATAACAGCAAATATCCGAGGTTGAGTACAAAGTATAGTTTCCAAGTTTTCTTCCAGTAGGAACTGTGGGATCTGCGAGCTCTTTCCTTTAAGAGAATCAAAGATCTGGCATAAATCCAAAAAGGCTGTGAATCAACTAAGGTAATTAGCATCTAGCATAAATTTGGCAAAGAAAGACAAGTACAAATCAAACTCATGTAAAGAGAGATGACATGTTATTACATTCAAACTCACTAAACTCCGTAATATTTGTAGGCATTGAATGCTACCTCTGCCAACGCTTTTCACGTGCAATTTTAACCACACAGATATTGCGATAACTTGATATTACAATTCCAATTGCACTTTCCTACAAAAGATTGCGAAATAAGATTATGATTGCTGTTTCCAACAAAAAAAATTGTTAATCGCTTATTGATTGCACTATGACATCAGATAATATTTCTTAAGATAAACTGGTTCTGATATAATTTGTACGACGCTCGTCTTCATGAGCATGTGCATAAGGAATGTGTTTTAAGATGCGAATTCAATGGTTATCATAAATTGCTAGACAAAAATCACTTCTTTTCTGAGTTCATTCATTTTTCACAAGGAATGTCAATTGTTTAGGGTATTTCTTTTCCTCTTCTCCATGTTTGGTCAAATGAAGATTAGATGAGGTTCTGATACATTTATGAGCACTAAATGCCATTATGTGACATGATTATGATAACAGGTTTGAATGCGACATGCTTTTGGAATCTGTCAGTTCAACAATAATCCAAGTTGAAGAAATCTTAAACCGTATAAATGATCATACAGATAAGATAGCCAATTCATTCACTAAGAAAGATCATATGACAGGTAAGGTTTTCGGAGTCCTCGATGCATATTTTTGGCTGTTACTGTTTTAGTTCTTCACCTGCGGTGCATTGAACGCTTATATGGTGACCATGGGGTTGAGGTAATGGATGCATTGAGAAAGAATGCCAGAGATATTAAGCCGGTTGAAGCAAAAAAAATAAGAATGGCTAAAAGACCGTGGTGATTTAAATAAAGTGTGGGCTGAAATTTATGCTAAAAACTCGCAGATCGGACTGCTCAGCAGCAGGATTTCAGGAATTGAGTACTAGAGATCATTTTGCTTAATCGTACATTGACTTCCCATCTTAATTTGCACTGCTTGCTGGCTATAAATTTAGAAGGTTGCTTGAATTATTGGTACCATAAAATATCTGTTTCTTTCTATAAAACACTACTGATCGATTGTATTTGCATTAATCATTTAATGTTTTGATCTTAAAATTTCGATATGCATTAGGTTTTGCAATTCTTGAAATAATCTTATATTCGCTAGATTCTTGAAAATTTTATTATAGAATTCATAATTTTCATGCAACTGAAAGTTTATCTAGTTGTTATAATGAAATATATGTTTTCAAAGAAGACATGGAATTTTGAACCGGAAAAGTGCGTTATTTTTGCGTTACACTCAAACTTATATCATGCGATTGGATTTTTCAACTGATGAAGTGCGCGATATATGCGCAAATATAGTTTCCTCATTGTAAACATAATTATTTTAAGAATATATTAAAAAATACAAAAAAGAACTCTCTCATGTAAAGATTGGTTTTATACATGAGGTCCAATTGCAATAAAATGCAAATATGAGAGTTATTATAAATATGTATAGCTTAATTCGTTTTAAATAATATAGTATTATAGTTAATGTGGTACAATCCAAATTATAAATTATAATTTCAAAATTAATTATTTAAAGTTAAAAGCCAAAAGTTTAGTGTAAATTATTACCTATCATAAACGAAACTAGAATATCTTAAAAAATCTTAAATTATTTATGTAAGTTGATCGTAAACAAAAAAATTACGCCTCTTGTGATGCGATTTGTGTTTTTTCTAGGCATATGTGAAGAGTTGTATTTGGATTCCCCAATTTTACTAGTCACATGCAAATTTCGGGCAAATTTCGGTAAATTCCGGTGCTGAAGAACTAAAATTGCAACTAGACCAAGATTTTAAGGTGCTACGTTAAAGGACCGTTAAAGGACCATTTCTGAAAAAATTTCAAGCAAAGAAAGATGGAAGAATCTAGCATCAACATGTAAATTAATAACAGTTGGTCGCTAAATCGAAACAGGGACATTTCTCGATGACAATGTTACTTTAAGCAAAAGAATAAATTAGCCAAAATGAAGCGTGAAAAGACAGCTATATACGCACGTTTCAGATACAGCTAACTATACCAATTTGCAATGTTCGCTGTACATATGTCCAGTAACTATGAACAATGTGCGTGCTAGAGTAGTGCCGCAAAATCCCTAGATTGAATATCCGCTGGAGGATGCAATTGAAAAACGTAAGAGACAGCCTTTGATGTCAACATTGCCTTCTTTGTCGGCACCTCGTCAAACAACTCCCCGAAACTTGATTCATCAAATGGAAATGAATCTTTGAGGAAGAAGAAGCTGTCCCTACCCAATTTTTCCACCTGATAAACATTGACAACAACAACGTTTAAAAATAATCATATGAACACATCTATATTACCTCTACATTTGGGTAAACAAGTGACTGTGAGAGTTTTACACGACAAGGAATTTTTTTAACTGAAAAAAGAAGTTGATACCACCCATTTAGGAGAAGTACATGCAACTGCCATATTTAGGTTAAGTGTTTTGTACTAGACACTGACGTTATCAGCCTATAGAGATTCTAGACATACTATTTCTCAAATAGTAAAAAGATCTTTTGCGACACCTCATCTCAAATCAAACTCAAATAAGTAAAGTTTACTCTTACCTGTAATTGCGAAAATCGCATGTTGTTCATGGTTAGGATTACTTGCACTTCATTAAGGGAATCAGCGATTATCCTGACGGCAAGATAATTAAAGAAAGTTTGCACCAAAATCTTCTGTCCTTCAGCATGATCATGATCAAACCTTGGAAACCATAATACACATTTTGCTTCACCCCATGGGACCACATTGTCCACCGATCTGGACATGATTGTTTGCTTCGGGTGGTTAAGTCCCGAAAGAATTTGCATGCTCGTCATTAATGGATCAAGCACAGATAAATCTGTCTGAGATGTAGTAGAAACTATACGTGCAGGGTTATATCTGTGGACGAGGTAAGACGAGAAATGAAGGTCCGTGTCGTCCAATAACAAAATACATCCATCTGAAACAGGAAATAATTGCAGAAGAGAATTTGCATCAATTTCTTCATCTTCTGGACAGCACAAACTTGTATCACTGCCTGATACAGTTGATGAAGCAGAATCATGAGAAAATAAACAAGATTCTCCATAGCGACATCCCTGCAAATACATCAAAGTAATCAGTTTAGTACGGAAAGAATCAGAAAGCAAGAGAAAAAACATCACAAACGAATCAAAAAACAAGGTTCTATACAAAGCGCACGTGTATGGACCGGACTTGGAAAAAAAGTACATGCGTCTAATAATGCTGAATGAAAGCAATTTAAATTTGATGCCCCATTCTCTAGTTCAAAAAGAAGCAGTATATGAGCTTTTATAACTCCCAACAGGTGGTAATAGAGGCGCAACATGGATCGTTGGGTTGTGAATAGATTGTGATAATCGGTATTGGATAAAAAGATACGTAATACTTAATAACTTTCTAAACCACCAGGCAGCAAATTACTCACTGTGAATGAATGATAGTGTATGTGATTACTTTAAGAAAACTAAAAATGCTAACAAATACCTGCAAAGAAAAAACGAATTTGCAGGCAGGTTTTTTTGATTGGAGTGAATGAGAAAACAAGCATTGGCCACCCCACTTGCACGAACCACTGACAAAAAACCTGCACATTGACGCACCCCCACCCACATGATATCCATTATTGTAAGAGTATCCATTTTCTCCACCTGATGCATACTCAGCAAGCTGCATTCTCATCTGTTTTACATGGAAATTAGGATATGTTACCATCATGTCAAAACACACAGTATCCAGGAAACCAAAACGTAGTACCTCTTTGACAGTACATGCAAACTTTCTAGCCACCTGATCTGTTTGAAAGTCATAGGGCCTGACAAAAGGTGCAGCAACACATTTCTTATAATTATCATCATCCTCTAGATCTTCGTCCTCCAAAGCCAAATCATCATCATTCATGCACTTAAGCTGGCATGTGTGCTCGTATGGATCACAAGGAAATCGTAATCTTTCAGATATAGTCAAGAATTTAGGACGAACGCGGTGCAGGGAATTTAGGATTTCGTCATCTACAAATAACACACTCAGTATTAAATCAGTCAAAACACATATATAATAGTTCTGAAGAAAACATACATGTTTCCGCCACTTGCTGGAGCGCAGGTAGGACAAGGTAGTGAAATGAGCACCATTGGTCCTCATTCGGCAGCAAAATTTTGGTATTACTATGCCGATCCAGCTTAGTGAGTTTTTTCAATTGTTCAAGCCGCCATTTGTTCTGTACAACACATAATGGCAAGTAAAGGCTTTAAGTAAACTATCAAGTCTCTCATGCCAAATATGCGTGTCCAGACTTAACCACAAATTACCTTGAAAACCTGCTGCCAGAACTGAAACGCACAAAAGTTGCCCATGTACAAAACCTCCTTTTTACCCAGCCCTGTATCCTTATTATTTCCACTGTAATAACTATCTGTGTACTCCATGTACTGAAAAAATCATAAACCCTAGTGAATAATCTGACACTGTCAAGATAGCAGATATCCAAGATCAAATACCTTGTTTTCTTGACCAAAAGGACGCAAAATGGGTTGAGGTTGTAGGTCCATCAGTACGCCAAACAAAATACCTTCACGCAGCATCCCAGTGGTTGCAAACTTGAGAATAAGGACAGAAGCATCAAATGACAGGGAGAAGCTGGCCAGCAGCCGTCCATAAAATGAAGGCTCATTACGCCCCCTGTACGATGCTTTTTCCAGTGCACCCATGTGAATGAGCATATCCAGTGCATCCTCGATAACTTCCGGGTCTGGAGGATCCATAGCCTTTTGCAACAACGCTATTAAAAAAGAAATAAAGTCAAGATCCACTACTCATTTTTGTTGCAACATATTTTGTGTTGGTAATGTGAGACTCGTGGACAATAGACTCCGGAAAACATTCAAAAAATGCCACAAGATGCAGTAATTAGGAAAAGATATTAAACCTCAAACTCCAATAATCTGTTTAAATATTATTTGGCTCTTGATGGGGCAAAATGGAAAAAGATTGCTGTCCAATGTATATTAGACTTTGTAGAGTTGAGATTACATCCTTTTGAAGGGGATATCTATGTAAACTAGAATAAAAACTAGTAACTGAGGAAGCCATGGGCGGTTGATTAAGCACTACGAAGTACTTTCAACAACATTGTGTAGCAAGCACGGACTAAGAAACATGATATCTCATAATCGTTTTTAAGCACGAATTCTAACAAGAGGCATTATGGATAGCAATTTTTATCAAGTAGAGAATAAGCCAAACTGCTTCAGTTTGTATATACGTTTATTTCAGATCAGATAACACCAATGTGCGACCTTCTTTGGAGTGAGAGTGAGATACAGATAATTGAGGACAATGTGATTCAAAGGGAAAGAAGGGCCTTTAACTCGCGGAACAAAGATGCTACACACGGCAAACCAAGTCTGGAGATCGCAGTGGATCAGTGGTTCAAATTGAAGAAGGTTTTTTGTTGCTCAATAAAATTCTAAGTGTACTTACTTTTCAATCTTTGCCCATTTAGATATGAACCAAGAAAAGTCCCAGCTCAAAGGTACAATTCAAGATCAATATTTAACAACAACTAAGCACCTTTGGGTTCATTGATGACCTTGGATTCAGCACAGCATATTAGAAGTACATGCTGCCGCAACGATAACTTCAGGATAGCAGGGGACTCATAATCCTCTAGTTGACCGTAAAATGATCCTGTTACCAAACGATATACATGACCATCACAGGTCCGACCAGTTCTCCCCTTGCGTTGTTCAGCCTGCGACATACATAGTTAAGAAGAAATAAATTTCAACTGACATGAAGGAAATGAATCATAACTCTCAATACCTGAGATTTTGAAACCCAAGCAAGCTCAGTTGAGTCTGTTTTTCGATTGCTATCCCAGAAAACGTGCAAAGAACGGCAAGAATCGACAACATACCCCACTTTGGGTATTGTAACAGAAGATTCTGCCATGTTTGTGGCCAGTATTATCTGCAACATCAGCTCAAAGTTAAAACTTGTAACATGTCTAATTTACTAGAGACAAGATTTTTGGATGTCTGACTGCTGTTTTTGAAAGATGAAACAAAAATGCTACCTTACGATGAGACTTCAAGATTTTCATGGCGTTAAGAGCTTGTTCTGTGTCAATACTACTATGCAAAATGTGAACTTTGAAACACTCAACGAAACGCTTCAAAAGGAACCACTGCTGCTCTAGTGCGTAGTAAGTCGGAAGGAAGACCAAAATGCTCTTCTCAATATCAGGTTCATTTTTATGGATGTGTAACACCAAGTCAAAGATAAGCTTGTGCACTTCAGGTTTGAAATCAGCTTTGGCCATTCTTGGGCTAGGTCCAGAGCAGTATCTCAGAGAAAGGTCCTCAGAGTCCATTCCAAGAAGCTTGCTTATCTAACAGACAAAAAAAACGTCATTATAGAAAATAGTAGCCTCACATCAGACACAAAAAGAATTAAGTGAAGAGTATAAACAATTCTACCCAACATAAACAATTCTATAGACATATTTGATGCTCAAAAAGCAAAGATGTAAAGCTTGTGGAAACATGTTGGCAAAAACAAGAGTAGAAAAGTAGTTGATGAGAGATGTATAAACCAAAGAAAATGTCGCGCGGACATGACACAATATAGACACAGACATAGTTTTAAAAAAAATTAAGGATACAACACGGCGGAGACACGGTATTAAGTTATATTATTATAGAGTTATCTAAACAAATAAACTCTCACATTAAATATACTTTCGTTTCATAAAGTTTTTAAAATAATTTTTATATTTAACACTAAAATACTGAATTTATGGAGATACTAATTTGCGACTATTTAAAAAATAAAAGTAGAGAAACTAATTAAGGAAATTTAAATGTTTGTACCATTTCTCTCTTCTTCCTCTTTCTTTTCCAATTTACAGTCAAAGTTACAAGAAACGGAAACAAAAAAAGTTGTCAGCTGTCATTTAAACATTAATCGCCAGAGGTTCCTTCCCAAAACTACTCAATTCCGCCATGTCGGTGCAACTTATAATACAGATAAGTTAATTAGTGTGACTGAGAAACATAAATATCTAATGGATTTCACTAAAAATGGACCCTGATTGCTTTGAAGGTAGTTGAACGAGTTTAAGGGCACCGAAAGGAAAATATAGCCATCTGGATCAAGAGAACGTAAGGGTACAAGATATGTCATGAAACAGTAAACATGCAAAATTAATTATGTGCAAGTTTCATTCAAGATACGAGTTTGATCCAAACTGGTGCAAGAATAGACACACTATGAAGTATGAATCATCATAAAGAAAGAGGGTATATATATGGATGAATTTACTTAATATGCATGAATTTCTCAGTGGTTCACCCATTCACAAAATCTTCTTTCTATCCCAAAATTAGAAATCCGTTGTAAGTAAATAATAAAAATTAAAAAGTCGCCAACATAATGAAAAAATCTTAAACACCAACTTTCTCCCTCAGATCTTCATTTCACATCTTTGAAACTTTTATAACATTAACTAATGCATCTTCAAATTTTTACAGTTAGCCTCGTAGATCTAATTTTAGCAAACATTTGCCACCGAAAGCAACATCATGGAACATGTTACGACATTAGGCAGGGAAAGGCCACAGATAAAGCTAGTATATTGTTCAGTATTTGAAGAATGTGAATCAACAACCAAGGAGGCAAACAAAAGATTGTTTCCTAATCTGTAGTTACTTAGTTTTCATTCAGGACAGCAAGAATACGAAGGATAGGTAATATGATAAACTAGCGCATGTAAAACCTGTTCGAGGTATAACACTTCTCTCTGAAATGTGGTCTTCTTCCCTGTGCTTGGAATTCCCAACACCTCTACTCTTTCACCCCTACCAAGATCCCTGAAGTAGTCACGATATCTTGAAATATCGGCAGTAGCAGACATCAAAACAACCCTAAATCGTTAAAAAAAAAACTGATTAGACACTCAAGTAGAGCTTATAATAACATGCTGCATAGCAACTATACACTATGGAAATATACACCCAAGCTTCGCAACTGTTCTATATCGAAATATAGAGGAAGTACAACGAGTTTGTGGAAGCGCTAACCTTAAGTCCTTGTTTTTCAATAAAAACTGCTTTATACAAACAAGAACAAGGTCAGACTCCACAGATCTTTCATGCACTTCATCAAGAACAATAACTTTGTATCTGAGCGCATTCATACCATTTTCTCGCATTTCATCCAACAAAACCCCAGCCGTTTTAAATACGATTTTGGACCTGATCCATAAATTTGATTCAGTGAGTAAATATACTAGTTAGAGGCAGCAAAAGAACTTCTATACAAACTGAGAGTCCCATGATTGATGTACGCAGTAACACAAGAACATATCATAGTTAAGAAGTCGAACTAAAACAAACTGGTTCCGGGTTGGGGCAAGGTGTCTTCACCAAACATGACCTTACCTAGCAGAGAAGACCTTTGAATGACCAATGTGGTATCCTACCTCTCCACCAACTTCACAATTACGCGCTCTTGCTACCATCCTGGCAACAGCTACAACAGCAAATCTCCGAGGTTGAGTACAAAGTATAGGCTCTATGTTTTCTTCCAGAAGGAACTGTGGGATCTGCGAGCTCTTACCTTCAAGAAAACCAAAGATTTGGAAGAAAACATTCATCCATGTCAAAAACCCGAAAAGGCTGTGAATCAACTAAGGTAATATAGTATCAAGCATAAATTTGGCAAAGAAAGACAAGTACAAATCAAACTTACATAAAGAGAAATGACATGTTATAACACTCAAACTTACTAAACTCGGTAAATTCTTTAACTTTCCCAGGCACTGAATGCTACCTATGCCACGCTTTTCACGTTCAATTTTTAACAACTTAAAATTACAATTACAATCGCACTGCAATCGCACTTTCCAACAAAAAGAATGTTAATAATTTCTATGAATGTGCATAAGGAATGTGTTTTAAGACACTCATTCACTACTTGTCATAAATTGCTTGATGAAAACAAACCCCCAATTTTGAAATGGTTTAGGTTCCTATTTGATTGATCGAACACAGATAAATTTATTAAAGTAAATAACAAACTGTTAATTTTAACGAAATGCATTCTCAACTGAAAAACTGAACTGAACTTTCAAAGGTAAGTAATTTGTATATTCAAATGATTAAAACAGTGAACAACAAATCAAAGTCTCAAAAAAAATAAAACATTTCCAAATCATAAATTATAACTATATGCTAATTAAACAGCAAGGCAAAGAAATGGTACCGCATCCGGTTTCACCGACGATGAGCGTAACTCGATTCTCCAAAATCTTCTCCACTATTTTATCTCTCATCGCCATCACCGGAAGTTCCGCAAATGATGAGGCCATTGGTTTTATGTGATTTTTGCAAATGAAACAAAAACAATTTTATAGTGAGAGAATAAGAGAGAGTGAGTCAGTAAACGCAGAGTCTCACAGTGTCCTATTTGCCGCTTTTATAGGGTACGATTACAGTCCTTTTAGTGAGAGAGAGAGAGAGAATCTGACATAATAATAATTATTATAATTTTGTGTGACGACAAAATCCACAACATATTATTATATTTGGATTGGTGTATAAAATACATATAACCTTTTATAAAACACTATTGGATCGTATTTTCATTATTCATTTAATGTTTTCATCTTAAAATTTTCGATGTGCAAGTTTTGCAACTCGGGAAATGATCTTCTTTTCAGAATAGATTTTTTAAACAACTTTTATTCTATTTTAGTAGGATTATATACTATAACAAGTAGTAGTGTTTTAAATTGGTGTTGTTAGGATAAGTTTTAAGCACTAACAACGACGATGACACACAGTATAAGTGCATCTCACGTTATTTTAGTGTAACGCAATTATTTTACATTTTTAAGACGCAACTTATCGTGAATAAGTTATTTAAATGTTTGCACACACATTGCGGTGAATTAGTAGAAATTTGCAGCAATACGGATACACGTAAAATTAATTATATGAAGTGAGACAACTAATGATTGGAGTTCTAAACTGAAAAAATGCATAGTGCATGCGCAAAACATATTTTTCTCTTTGTAAAATCTAAGCCTTTTAAGAATATACTAAAAAGGTACAAGAAGATCTTCGCCATACAAAGATCAAATCGATATTAATCCTAATGAAAATACAAATATGAGAGAGATTATGCAAAAATATAATATGAAAAACTTAAGTGGATTAAATAATATAGGTATTGGTATGATTTAAATTATAAGGTTAAATTTAAAAATCAACTATTTGATGGTGTAAACCAATTTAAAATTTTAAAAATAGAAATTAAAAGTTTGACGCAAGTATCAATATGTCAAATATTGCTTACTTTATATATTAGTATAGATTGGTACCTATCATAATCATAAAGTTAGAATAAATAAGTAATTTCAATTAAGTGATTATAAACAAAAAATGGGAGCGGGGGAATAATCATGAACTATTTGTAAAGATACTTTGTGCTTCGGATTTTTACATATGCCGGGTCAATTACTATAAACATAAATATTTTACTTATATTCTGCGACCATGACCCAAATGTCGATAGGGAGTTGCGATAGAGAAAGATCGAAATTATTAGGTGCTTCAAAAGTAAACAATTTCACAGTTGAACGCATTGATACAAACTAGTATACCCACTATATTATATTAGGAAATAAGATAGTTACAAATACACAAATTCAACACTCAGCCAACTGGAAGTCTGTTTGATTGGCGAGTGATAAAAGGTGTTAGGTGTAAAGTGACACATTTCATAGATTAGAGGTGAGGTGTGATCCCCACGAATTTGATATATACAGTTACCTTGTCTTCTTGTAGTGATATATATATATGATCAATTTATGAAATAATAATTAATATGCTCATGAACAAAAAGTTAAAAACACATTTGTTTCAATATGGAGTTATGAAAAGCACAAAATGTTATGCAAGCATTTTACTTTACATATTAGCCGCATTAAGGTATTTCTATAGATCTTCAATCAGGGGCAGAGGTAATTTGATGGGGGGAGGCGAGTTGTTACTTAAGAAAATAAAATATTTTATTATTTAATATTTAGTGTTATTAATTACTAAATAAAAAGTCAAATAATTGATCAGTAAAAATCGTTAGCAACCCTTATATAAAGAAAGGCATACATATAATAAAAATAACTTCGGCTCCTTCAAGTACAAACGTTAAAATGTGTGTGCGCGCGCACGCATAAAGAGTATCTGATGTATCACATATGAATGATTTTGAAGTTTAGATACATAGTATTATTACATGTCATCCATATTTAAATCTCACTTGTGCATTGTGCCTCAATGAGTTATACTCTATAGCTTTTTATTAGTTTATACTCATCTAGCTTGAATGGATTTCAAAATCCTAAATACTTAATTTCTTAGTACAGTTAAACTATTGAAATCATATCATTCTTTTGTAATATTTTTTTTTTCAAATCTTTTAGATGATAATGCACACTTTAGATGTTTTTTTTATCTATTGGTAGACTAATTAAAACTAAGAAACCCAAGATGACTTAAGTGTTATAAAGAAAACGTTCATCACTTTCAAATACCAACTAATCCCATATAACAATACAAAACTTGATAGATCTTTAGGTCTAATACTTTACGTTTTAAGCAGTAGTTGCGGTACCTAGTCTAGACAGATAAGTAAGACAGGTAAGTAAGACAGTAAAGTAAGACAACAGATTTTAACGTGGTTCGGACTATGTCCTACATCCACGAGGCTTTCGCCTGAATCAAACTTCTTTCAACGGACAAAAGTTATTACACCAACTGGTTTTATTCTAACACCGAATCCTTCTAATGTTGATACCACCGGAACCTTTTTCGCGTCTACTCCGTTTGACCCGTAAGACCAAAACTCCCGTAGTGATCTTCTTATGAGAATGCTTCCAAGCGAACTGCACGTACGTATAGATCCCTCTAACTGGCGCAATCATTTCCCGTTGAACTCCCTTCAACTCTTGTCGGCTTCTCACGTTCTTGATGTAACTCAAGAGGGCGAAAACTAAGAAATCAAAATAAAAGAGAACACCTAAAGATGTATATTTTGTTACACAAGTATTCTACATTGATTCCTAGGATTTCTACTATTTATAGGATAGCTCTCCTGAAAGATATCCTTGAATCTCGTCTAGTCTCCATATCCAGTCGAGACAGGATCTTTCCAAATATATCCGAATCTTTCCATGATAAGGCGATTCTTCCTTTTGATAAGTCTTTGTTTCCGTTTGATAAGATCTTCATGATCTTCGTATATTCTGCACATCAAAGACAAAGAAGAACTCCACAAGGAATAGATTACTAAAGGATATAATAAAGAGTTTGATAAAGATTAACTTTCCATAAGATAAGATACTATAAGATCAAGTTAAATCTTTACTAACTCACCTAAATATTCACGCGTCTAATAACAAGATAAATACCATATAAAACCGAGTGAATAAATAAGTAAATAAATCAAAGTAAATAAAACCGAAACTTTTCCTTTAAAATAATTTTGCAAACAAGGAAATAAAATCTAGTTGGACCTGGCAGTCCTGACTGTTCAACCGAGTTTGAAAGGTGTCGGACTTGCGGTCCTAACAAAACTATAATCACACATTTAAGATGCACCAACAAAAAGAGAGAAAGAAGTTACCATTAAAACTTGAAAGAAACAACAGCGCCAAGAAACGGAAGAAAAAGAGGTTGAGTCGTCCGAGAATAAAAATGAATCGCCTAACCTAATTCTTTTAGTAATATGGCTTAGTAAAGTAATATCATCTTAGTAATACTATTGGGCTAATTATGTTTGGGCTTTAGGAAAACTGGGGTACGTACTTGTATTATGAGATAAATAATTTTAGAGAATTCCATCCCTAATTATATAATTGCATTATTTTATTTATTTTATCTTTTTACTCTCCACAAGTCATGCATAGTTTATATAAATAATTTCTAACTACGCAAAATTTCACAAGATATATAATTTAAACTTTTTTTAACGGATAAATTCTCAAAATTACACTATTAACAATTATGAGAACTTACTAATTTATAAAAAAGATTTAAATTAAAAAAAAAAAACAGGTTATTACAATCCAACCCCCTTAAAAGAATTTGGTCCCCAAATTCTTATTTTGATAAATTAATGATTTATGATAACTACTTGAGATCTTATCTTTCACATATTCGGTGTACTTTTCAACCGTTGCAAGTATCTTGAAAATAAATATTTCTAATGAAGCATGTATAACATGAGCGTAATATGACATGCATAATGATTCACAAAATGAGAAGTAATAAACGACGCAAAAATAATATTCTCACTCACATGACTAGAACATTACAAGGTTAAACTCATCATATTAAAATAGACATTAAAGTTTCCTTCTATTCTCCAAATTCATTCTAAGATCAAAACTTCAACCAAATACCAAGTTCGCCAGTGTACAAGTAGCCATAAGGTTTGCCCAAAGAGTAAGGATACATAGGGACGAGTTTACAATGAGAAGAATTGTGAAAAGAAAAGTAAATGACAAAGTTTGAGTCAAACTTGAATTTCAGCAATATGAAAACAAGAAGCTAAAACAATCATTAAATGAAGATCGTGTAATATGGACAAAAAAATGAGGAACGATTTCTGATGAGATCACTAGAGTGGAGAATAATTGAAAGGTAAAGAATTTCAAGTTCATCGTAATGAGGAGTTAATAATCAGGGACTATGTAAATCACTTCATGAAGAAAGTTCACATAATTGAGCAATAAGATGAAGTTAGGCATATACAAATGATAAAAGAAACACTTGTAAAAGTTCAATCAGAGTGTTATCATGAAAATGTGGAGGAATAGAAAGAGGATGGCTGAAGATGAACTTAGAATAAAATAATATTGAGCTAAAAAGGAATATACTTAAAGGAGTTTAATCAAATGATCACAAGCAAACAATAAGCAAAAATTCAGATGAGTACATCTAAACAAGTAAGGTTCAAGGATATCAATGACAACAATAAGCAAAAGGATTAAGAAATGTTTGAACTTATTATCTCCAAGGGAAATAAAAGCAAATGGTCAGAACATGATGGTATCTTGATATGCCAAAAACAAATAAGAAGGAAGAATGGTACAGAAAGTGGGTAGACCATACGTTCACTCATCAAACACTCCCCACTCGACGCTTTAGTATGTAATGAATTACTATCAGTTGGCCACCCCGACAGTAATGCATTACAACTTGAGCAGTGAGCAAACCCAACACTCAACTAGTAAAGATTATTCTTAAGCTATACTACATACTCCATCTATCCCAAACGAATTCCACAATCCGAAGTTCCTATCCTAGCGAGCCTGAGGACTAACTCAGGCTCTGATACCAACTGTAACATCCCCAACTTTTCAAGCCTAGACATCTATTCAACCCTAAAACACTGAATTCAATATCAAACCTTCTCTAGCATAATTTACCTCGATAAGAATGTTACAATATTCAACATCTTCTACAAAACAATCTACCATCTAAAAGCCTATACAAAGAATCTAACTAAAATATCAAAATTGGACTCTATGAATAACTCAATCTAACCAGCTCACTCCCACCAACAATGCCTCAAAGTCTTGCCGCAATGGTACATAGGTCTGGAAGGAAGGAAGAAAAAGGAAACTTTTTTTTGTGAGATAAAAATCTTAGTGAGCTCTCGATGTGTGTGAAGTGCAAGATTTTCTTTAACACAAAACCTTTTGGAATGCAGAGACATATCACAATGCTAATTCACATACAACGGCATACAATATGCAGTAGACAAAAAGTGTCATTCACTTACAGATATCAATATCCAATTTCAATTTCAATTCTCAATATCGTCCCTCCTTACTGCCATATACAAATTTCCTCATCGCCCCGTCCAAGGAGCTACCTTGGAAGCTATTCAGCATGCAATGGTACATGCATATCACTTGATCTCAAAAGACACTAACGAACCTCCCGCCGTGTCTAGAGAGAAGGGGCGAGGTGGACACGAAGTCCAACTGGCGAGCCCTCTGCTGCCCTGTGGCACTCCGTGCATACCCAAGCCAATTGAATCCATCATTTATAATTATTTGTGTTCATCGAACCTCAATATTTGTTTTTCTTTAAAGTACAAAACTCGTAAAATGTAACATTTCATTCAATAAGTAGAACTTCTAGTAAAGACATGATTGACAGTTTATGCAGTTAAAAGTTTCTTTTAAAAATATTTCACTGACAATGATGCATAATTCACACATAATACAATAGCTAATAACGCGTACATACTTATAAACACATTCCTTCCAGTAAAAAAAAAATAATAATAGAGCTTTACGTGGAGCACTCACCTTATTGGCGACCACAACAACAATATACCATCAGAAGCTAGCCTGAATCGCCAAGAGTAAAAAGAACAGAGTACGGCTAGTCCAAACTCTCTATTAGGCCAACAAAAGTATTCAAACTAATTACTATTCAATAATAATTCACATAAGCAAATCTATCATAGGTTAAGCTAATCGAAATATCCTGTTATGCAGAATTTATTTGTTAAGTACTGAAATCATAAACTATATAATTGATGTTAGTTTAATTAATAAAAATAGAAAAGTACAAGGAATTAGTAACCCATAACCCAAGCTAAAAATGCTCAATATACAATATGGATCCTTTCACATCTTTAAGAGAATCTATATATATATATATATATATATATATATATACATATATATATATATATAACTGAAAAAGTTACTTTTAAAACAGTTTAATATAAAAAACTTAAATGATTTTTACAAGAAAAAGCCACTGTAATACTATTTTCTTAAAATGGTTTAGAATGTCTTTAATAAAATGTCTCTTACTAATCAAAGATAATAAGCACCTAATTTCACTTTCAATCATTGATCAAAACAGCATTGTTCCAAGCAAATTTCTCATTTTCCACCAATACACACGCACTTGAATATGCATTACTATCCATACATTATTTACAACTCAAAAACACGCAATTCATATCCCCATTACACACAAATACTCACACGTGGATTACACCAAAACTATAACATCTAATGCACATTTAATATAGTTGTGCTTGAAACTAAAGTTGATGTTATTATATAATATAAATTTCATCTTCAAGTGTTATAAAGAAAACGTTCATCACTTTCAAATACCACCTAATTCCATATAACAATACAAAACTATAATCACACATTTAAGATGCACCAATAAAAAGAGAGAAAGAAGTTACCATTAAAACTTGAAAGAAACAACAGCGCCGAGAAACGGAAGAAAAAGAGGTTGAGTCGTCTGAGAATAAAAATGAATCGCCTAACCTAATTCTTTTAGTAATATGGCTTAGTAAAGTAATATCATATTAGTAATACTATTGGGCTAATTATGTTTGGGCTTTAGGAAAACTGAGGTACGCACTTGTATTATGAGATAAATAATTTTAGAGAATTCCGTCCCTAATAATATAATTGCATTATTTTATTTATTTTATCTTTTTACCCTCCACAAGTCATGTATAGTTTATATAAATAATTTCTAACTACGCAAAATTTCACAAGATAATTTAAACCTTTTTTAATGGATAAATTCTCAAAATTACACTATTAACAATTATGAGAACTTACTAATTTATAAGAAAGATTTAAATTAAAAAAAAAGAATCAGGTTATTACATACGCAATCTCCAAAAAATAAGATAAGAAGTAGAAAACGCAATTGTAAAAACTCTCATTCTTGAAATTAACAAATATAACAGAAATAATCAAGATTTTCACAACCAATTTTAAAAATGAAGAATGATGACGAAATTACCAAGAACGATGATAAGAGAATTATCATCCTTGGACTATACATGGTCACTGGTTTTAGATAGCAAGTTTTGTTGAACTTTTTGACAAAATAAACAACCTAAATGCACTATATTTACTGAAACCAATTTTCAATGTGTTATCTTCTTCTATTACTAAAATAATTGTTAGTTTACAATTGCAACGAGAATAAAAGGCATAAAGATAAGTAGTTACTTAAGTTTTGACTAAGATTTACGGAAATTATTTTAAAGAAAAAAACTAAAAGTTAAGTGTTTTGATTCAAAAATATATTTTGGATTAGATTAACTTATTTTTAAATTTAAATACTTTTTACATTTTTAGTTAATAGTATAGTAGTTTCTAAAACTATTTGGAGTATTTAATTTTAATTTTTCTAATATCAAGGGTTATTTTTATAAATTTATCAAACTTTAAGGGTGTAAGTATAATAAGCATTATTTTATTATGACTTACATCAAACAACCCTTAAATTGTAGAGGGGAGGTATGTGTAAGGTTTCAAACCTCAGGGGAGGTCATTGTAATTTCTCAAACCACATGGGAGGTATCTGTAATTACACCAAACCTCAGGGGGTGTAGCTGTAATTATCCTTTTAGTTTATACCATGTATAATGTATTCATATTCATTCTAAATCTTGTTTCAACAGGTATCCGTATCACCAGAGGACAATCAAATAGGAGCGCAGAAAGCGGAAACAGATAAAAACGTGACTGCAAATCCCACAAAAGATCTGTGCGTGTATTCGTACTCTATTACTGTGAACCGTTACCAATGGTGTTGTGAACACATACATACATGTTGGCCTGTCGATGATCGAGTCAATTGTGAAAATGAATGTAAAGGATAAGGAGCTTTACATGATTTGATTGTATGAATGAAATACAAGCGTTTATCTATTGAAGGCTATGAATCAAAAAATTTCAAACATTTATTTGAGAAGTATTGAAATGTTTCCATTTCTACGTATATAAAATTGAAATAAAAGTCGTTTCGACATCCGTTGCAATAAATTTTTTTAGCGAATCTCAAAACATATTATGAAAAGTTATAATATTCTGTGAAGAACCACATTAATTTGTTCTCTCTAGAACCACTTTAGACTAAAAAAGACTGCAATTTCTCATTAAGATCACTAATAAAACTACCAATAAGATAACTCTCGGTAGTTTCTCTTCCACTTAGGAACTCAACTCCTCAAATTTCGTAAATATAACCATCTAATGATCCAGTTTGTTTGAGCTTACTAAAATCAGAAATTACTTTAGCTTCTTTGAGCTCCTCAAACCGCCCATCAACGATTGGGAGCATGAGACTATTCCAAGAGTTGCATTTTAAAAGTTGGTTTTGAGCTCAATCTGCTATATTGTGGAGTGACTAAAGTTTTGAGCTAAATCCCAATAGCATCCTAAAGACAAGGGATCGATCCAACATGTGACGCATAATGGGAACGTGCAATGAACACACCAACGTGTGTAATGGACAAAAGAACATTGGAATTCATCAGAAAAGTGGGATAAAATCCAAATTTGTTGATTAAAATATGAGATAAAATCCAAATTTGTTGATTAAAATATGAAAGTCTGAGAATAATAACAAGAAACAAACTATTTATAGTCTACAAGGAAATTCTAATACGAAATAAAGAAATAAATAAACAGAGTCCTAAATAAATAGGAAAAACAGGAAAATCACTAAAATAAAATGCCATAAAAATGTAAGACTGCACAACTGTCTTAAACGTCCAATTTTGGGCCTGAAACAAACGAATACCGGGGTTTACCTCTTTCAAAGAGTGTATGAAACTCAAAGACATTCAATTTGATATGTTGTGGACACAAAATAGATAACCGAGTCAAAAAGTTACGCCCATTTTTAAAAGGGTCTAATTTTGTCCAGTTTTTTTTTTCGAATTTCAGGCCCTCTTGTACTACATCACAATGTCACTAACCATTGTGCATGTGTAGTTCCTTTTGTTCCTACTAGTTTCTCTATAGTATACGCTAGATATTTTGTTTTTAAGACAAAAGCTTTAAAAGGGTGCGAAAAATACCTTAAGGTTTGGATGTAGTGTCAATCCTCCAAATCACAATCTTTGAATAACTCAGATAAACTTTAAGAGAACATGAATAATCTAAACTTTAGCGAGTAATAATTCTACACTTGAATCCACGTGAAGTGCTTTAGAACCTCAGTAAGGGACTATAATCATAAAGAACTCGCTTATATTGTTTGGATCAAGACAGAAATAATTTCATACAACTGGTGCACGATAAGGCGTGCACAGATGACACAATGAGTGTGTGGATGTGTTGGTAGAAGGAGAGTACAATTTACTATAATATACATAGTCATTAAGACAATATTAATCTCTATTATTTAAAGAAAAAAGTTATAAGCTGGTTCACTGGCTGCACCATATCTAGTTGCATAAAACAAATTTTCAAGCTATATAACATATATATATATATATATATATATATGAAACAAACTAGATCATACGAAATGCACCAAAATTTTCTCGGCCTGAAAATTTGGACCGTATGGCATCTTCTAACCTTGCTTTGTTCCTTGTGCTTTCTATAATATTTTCTGCACTCTTTGTACCTCCTAAATTTGCCCACATTTTCTGGGCCATGGAGCTATATATTTGAATTAGGGGCGGAGCCAGGAATTTGATTTAGGGGGGCGGAACAACATGAAGATTTTTTTTGTATAGATAAAAGATTTTTTTATTAATTATATTTGAATAATTTTTAGAAATAAAAAATCTTTGTGAAAATATAAGTGTCTTGAGAAAAGTAAATCTAAAATAACATAATTATAGTTGAATTTTCTAAAAAATAAAATAAAATTACATAAATATTTTAAAAAAACCACGTTATATGATTACTTTTTAGTATTTCTCTTAGTATTTTTTTTTTTAATATGTACTGATACAGTATTAAAGAAGTTATTTTTCGTTTTAATCTCTAACTTTCTGTCTACATATTTTATTATTCAAAAATATGTATTTGATTGCAAATTACTTTGAGAAAAGATAAATTATTCTAAAACTTAAATCTACATTCAAATGTTATATTAGATTATTACTCGTTTACTTTATTTATTAAACCAAAAGATTAAAAAATGCTAAAACTTAAAAGTAGTATGACTAGTGACAATAGTTTTTACTCCACAACTTTCTTCCATTTGAGATGTCCAAGCAAAATTCTTTTTTTTTTCTTATTCCTAAGGCCCACCTTGCAAATGTGGTCTTCATGGACCAAATACATTGTATGACTCCAACTCTTATTGTCAAAGTCAAATCAAATACGTGGGATTTGTTAACGGACACTTCCCTTAAAATTACAGAAACTCTTTGTTGTATATAGGCGATTTGAGACACAAAATCTATCTAACACATGAAGGGTGTATACATATATATAAAGGGTGGGGCTGGAGCTGGGGGGGGGGGGGGGGGCACCCCTATATGCCCCCCCTTGGCTCCGCCACTGATTTGAATTGAACTCGTCACATAAAATACACCAAGATTTTCTTGATTTTAAAATTTTAACCACATGGCTTTTAACATTCAGTTGTTCCTTGTGTTCTCTATCACAGTTTCTGCACTCTTTATACCTCCAGAATGTAATTGCACGACCAAGTTACATTTGACTAGTGAATTGGTTATTTTATACAAGAAAATATGATTTATCAAAATTTTGAAGAAAGAACTTTTATTCAGATTTTTGTTTGTTAATCATCACACATCTTGATGCTATTCATTCCAGTTTCTTGTTCGATATTAACAACTTTATTTTTTGAGCTTCTTTTGAAACCTATATATATAGGGATTGGTTTTATTTAATTTATGAAATATTTTTTTAACTTCATTTTTTTTTCCAACAGGAATTACCAAAGGGGACAAAGAAATAGGACTAGAAAAAGCGGACAACAATATACTCACGAATCTCATGAAAGAGGAAACGCTACATGAGAATATAAATGTATTTGTGTGCATTGAGACGAGTTGCACTGATGGTATGAAATGCTGGTGTTGTAGGATCATACATCGATGTTGGCAATTTGAGAGTACATGTGAATATAACTATCAGAGACCAATGTTACCTTGATATGCTTTTATTAATTTGTAGAGCAAATATAATTATTATTAACTATTAATCAATATATATATATATATATATATATATATATATATATATATATATATATATATATATATATATATATATATATGTATTCAATAGTCGTCAACGGTCCAAAACAAGATGAAGAAAGGCTCTATCTTTCGTGGGGTTCATCTTGCATCAATTCAAGCCATACTATCATTAATTCTACTTTTTTTCTTTTGGCTCTTTACCTTTCATATTACCACAATGAAGTAAAAGCAATACTGACAACAATCATGATTCATATACACTAATTGCATAAAAATCTGAATATATTAAGATAATTGTCTTATGATTAATTTTGGTAGATTTTCTGCAAATCGTAACATATTATTACAGGTGAAGTGCTGAAGTGTGCTGGTGTAATTAGAAGTTATAACTTAAGTACATTCCAGATTAATTCTCCAAGAAAAGAGTGTTCGGTGCAAACGTGAGAAGAAAAGTGGGGAGGAGATGGGCTACTGTACATGTAACTATATCAAACATGATAAGCAAATCGTTAATTAAGTAAATATAAAAAAAAACTCTGGAAGGATAAAGCAGAAATATATATATATACTTGCAACAAGTTGAGATTAAGAGTTTTTTTATAACTGGCGAAAAATAAAATTGCTTAAAGTTGGAGGTACTTGTATTTTGTATATTACATTGTATTCCTTTTACTAATTTATGCTATAACTAGTTTAATGGCAAAATATTATTATGTACGTAAGATAGGGTAGACCTTGTGCAATTACTCGTGTATTAAAGAATAAAGTTGTTATTTTCTTAGGCGATAATCATGATATAGCAAAATCGAAGAGATAATGTTTATATGCTTCGTCTAAGCCAGTATTTTCCACATAAATAGGTACAAGCAAATTAATTATTAAAAACTTTATAGTACTTGCAACAGAGATCATGATTTGGAAAGTAATTATCGTGGTGGATGAAGTATGTGGATATGATTTGCTGACTTGGCCCTAATGATGATATAACGGCAATTATATTTTAAAACATGACAGTTTGGGAATTATTATTATACAATGAGTTATTTTGGCAATTAACTCCAGAAAGAATAAAATCAAGTGCACCTCTTCAAATTTGTTAAAAAAAGTTCAGCTAGAAACTTCCCTATATTGCCTGGGCCATGGAGCTATAAATTTGAATGGAATTATGACACATAATGCATCGAAAAAAATCTTGGTTTTAAAATTCTAATCATGGCTTCTTCCAAAATTGCGTTGTTCTTTCTCTTGTCTTTAATATTTTCTGCGCTCTTTGTACCTCATGAATGTAAGTCCATGATTTTTCTAATTTTTTTTCTCTTTAAAGTATATACATTAGAAGGTGTAACGTTATAATTCTACCCATAAGCATCTGTTCTTAATCGAGATGATTTTTATCGTTGGCAATCATGCCTCCATTCTATTCATCCAATTTGTCATCAAATATTGAATTAAATAATGTTTCACCAAATTAATTTACCTTTATAAGAGATAACGAATCTATTTTATGTATATATTGATCATATTGATTCTAAATCTCTTTTCAACAGGTATCACCAATGAGGACAATCACAAAGGCGTGGAAAAAGCAGAAATAGACAAAAACGTGAGTACAAATCTCATAAGAAATGAAGGGGCACAAGAAAAACTAAATTTGTTTGTGTGCATGAAGTCGGAATGTGTTGCTGGCACGTGCTGGTGTTGTAATATCATGAGAACATGTTGGCTTCGCGAGAGCGATTGTCACTACCTTTGTCATCGAGGAGCTTTACACTGATTAGATTGTATGAATGAAAAGTGTTTTATCTATTGAAGGCCATTAATCAAATTTTTTTAAATATTTTATTCGATAAACATCGAAGCACTCTCATTTTTAAATTATAATAGTAAAACATAAAAGTAGTTTCGATATCCTTTGCAATAATAAAATTAGCAAAGTTTTCGAAACATGTTAACAAAAGTTTCTAATATTCAGTAGCGAACCTCATTTGTTCTTTCTAAGATCACTGCGAGATTTTTGGTTCAAACAAGGCTAGAAAAGCTCCGCAATTCCTCATTAAGACCAGAACAAACCTATCAATAAAATAAGTCTCGGTAATTTCATCGATGTTGGAAATTTGAGAGTACATGGGAATATAACTGTCACAGACCAATGTTACCTTGATATGATTTTATTAATTTGTAGAGCAAATATAATTATTATTAACTATTAATCAATATATATGTATTCAATAGTCGTCAACGGTCCAAAACAAGATGAAGAAAGGCTCTATCTTTCTTGGGGTTCATCTTGCATCAATTCAAGCCATACTATCATTAATTCTACTTCTTTTCTTTTGGCTCTTTACCTTTCATATTACCACAATGAAGTAAAAGCAATACTGACAACAATCATGATTCATATACACTAATTGCATAAAAATCTGAATATATTAAGATAATTGTCTTATGATTAATTTTGGTAGATTTTCTGCAAATCGTAACATATTATTACATTTGAAATACTGAAGTGCGCTGGTGTAATTAGAAGTTATAACTTAAGTACATTCCAGATTACTTCTCCAAGAAAAGAGTCTTCGGTGCAAACGTGAGAAGAAAAGTGGGGAGGAGATGGGATACTGTACATGTAACTATATCAAACATGATAAGTAAATCGTTAATTAAGTGAATATAAAAAAAAAACTCTCGAAGGATAAAGCAGAAATATATATGTATATATATATATATATATATATATATATATATATATATATATATATATATATATATATTAATATGTATGTATTTGAGTAAAATTTACTTGCAACAAGTTGAGATTAAGAGTTTTTTTATAACTGGCGAAAAATAAAATTGCTTAAAGTTGGAGGTACTTGTATTTTGTATATTACATTGTATTCCTTTTACTAATTTATGCTATAACTAGTTTAATGACAAAATATTATTATGTACGTAAGATAGGGTAGACCTTGTGCAGTTACTCGTGTATTAAAGAATAAAGTTGTTATTTTCTTAGGCGATAATCATGATATAGCAAAATCGAAGAGATAATGTTTATATGCTTCGTCTAAGCCAGTATTTTCCACATAAATAGGTACAAGCAAATTAATTATTAAAAAACTTTATAGTACTTGCAACAGAGATCATGATTTGGAAAGTCATTATCGTGGTGGATGAAGTATGTGGATATGATTTGCTGACTTGGCCCTAATGATGATATAATGGCAATTATATTTTAAAACATGACAGTTTGGGAATTATTATTATACAATGAGTTATTTTGGCAATTAACTCCAGAAAGAATAAAATCAAGTGCACCTCTTCAAATTTGTTAAAAAAAGTTCAGCTAGAAACTTCTCTATATTGCCTGGGCCATGGAGCTATAAATTTGAATGGAATTATGACACATAATGCATCAAAAAAAATCTTGGTTTTAAAATTCTAATCATGGCTTCTTCCAAAATTGTGTTGTTCTTTCTCTTGTCTTTAATATTTTCTGCGCTCTTTGTACCTCATGAATGTAAGTGCATGATTTTTCTAATATTTTTCCTCTTTAAAGTATATACATTAGAAGGGGTAACGTTATAATTCTACCCATAAGCATCTGTTTTTTATCCAGATGATTTTTATCGTTGGCAATCATGCCTCCATTCTATTCATCCAATTTGTCATCAAATATTGAATTAAATAATGTTTCACCAAATTAATTTACCTTTATAAGAGATAACGAATCTATTTTATGTATATATTGATCATATTGATTCTAAATCTCTTTTCAACAGGTATCACCAATGAGGACAATTACAAAGGCGTGGAAAAAGCAGAAATAGACAAAAACGTGAGTACTATCTCATAAGAAATGAAGGGGCACAAGAAAAACTAAATTTGTTTGTGTGCGTGAAGTCGGAATGTGTTGCTGGCACGTGCTGGTGTTGTAATATCATGAGAACATGTTGGCTTCGCGAGAGCAATTGTCACTACCTTTGTCATCGAGGAGCTTTACATTGATTAGATTGTATGAATGAAAAGCGTTTTATCTATTGAAGGCCATTAATCAATTTTTTTTAAATATTTTATTTAATAAACATCGAAGCATTCTCATTTTTAAATTAAAAAAGTAAAACATAAAAGTAGTTTCAATATCCTTTGCAATAATAAATTAGCAAAGTTTTCGAAACATGTTAACAAAAGTTTCTAATATTCAGTAGAGAACCTCATTTGTTCTTTCTAAGATCACTGCGAGATTTTTGGTTCAAACAAGGCTAAAAAAGCTCCGCAATTCCTCATTAAGACCATAACAAACCTATCAATAAAATAAGTCTCGGTAATTTCACCGATGTTGGCAATTTGAGAGTACATATGAATATAACTGTCACAGAACAATGTTTTTTTTATTTTTTTGAAACAAAACGGTACTGGATATTATTCAAAACCTCAAAAGATACAAATAGTGTCAAATGAAGCAAAGAAACCAAAGAACACAAAACAATAGAGAACTACTCAAGCCACCTTGTCTTCAAACCCGAAGCTGTCTTAGCAATATTATGCACTTCTGTGTTAGCGGATCGTCGGATGAAACTAATTTGAAAATCTACTAAACACAAAAATCAAAAAAGAAAAAGGCTCTATCTTTGGTGGGGTTTGTCTTGCATAAAACCATACTGTCATTAGTTCTGATTTGATTTTCTTTTTTTGGCTCTTTTTCCTTTTATATACCATGATGAAGTTATAAAAGCAATACTGGCAAAAATCGTGATTCGTATCCACTAATTGCAATAAAAACTATGAATATCTTCTAAAATTATTTTCTGCAATTGTAACATATTAATATGGCTGAAGTGGGCTACTGTATTAGAAGCTATAACAATCATCATTAAATTAAATTCACTGATTCTAGATTAATTCTCCAAGAAAAGATTTTTTGGGGCGAAATTGAGAAAATGTTAGAAGTTTGCTTTTTGGACTGCTTTGTTATTTATTTTATTAGTCAGAATTTGAATCAGTCCAAGTCTTGTTAGTTCCTATTCTTCATGGATAAGAGTCAACATTAGTCAGTTAGCTTTAGCTTATTTGTTGAGATATTTTCTCTCTTTAGTTATTTTTCTGGTCTATAAATGTAAGCAGACATGATTGAAATAAATATGACTTCAACTGATCAATATTGTTTCTTTCCATAACTTTTCTTTAAATTAACAACAGAAAAAAATGGGGAGGAGATGGGATATTACATGTCGCTGGAAAAATGATATTTCAAACAATGTTAGTGTCAGTGACCGTGTATTGACCAATATCCTTTCATTGAATCATCTCCACCTTAGCAAGAAATCAATGTTACATTTTTTTTAACACTGTTAGGTACTTGATGTGACTATCTTGAAAATAGAAAACAAAAGGATAGATTCGACAAAAGTAACAACTTAAACGAATTAATGTGAAAACTCCCAAATTCGGAGAATTAGTTCAGGAACCAAAATAAAATCACACCGTGTTGAAAATCATTACAACTACATAATCTTTCACTCATCATCATTCCTATTGACACGCATCAAGCATTTTCATTACAACACTTCCTAACTTACGCCCGATCCTAGTATATAAGATACATAACATAGAACTATGGAGACTTGAGTCTTCCCGTGGGATGTATCTAAACCTTAAGAACCAAATGCCAATTTGAAGGCATTTTGCAATGTATACTCATACACGATTTCAGCACACCTATGGATATTGCCAAACCAAGTAATATTGGAGTCAAAGTAAGATTTTGAGTATCTTTAATTTACCCTTCTTGATTAAAAAATGTGAAAATTAGATTTTAAAATATCTTTCTTTTCTTAATTAATACTCTTTAATTATAACAACTAATAACTCCTCTCTCTCTCTCTCTCTCTCTCTCTCTCTCTCTCTCTCTCTCATTTAACACGTCCAATAATCTAGACGATGAGTTGAAAACTCATATGCTTGACTATTTGGTAAAAAATTTTAAACCTATGCAAATGATTAATTGATTTAATTGTAATTTTTCTTTTCCATTGCATGTTTTTTAACACAATATTAAAGGTTGATTTTTAAGCACAATTAAATATTGTAAATCTAAATTAGCATAATTCTCTTTTGATATACATTCTTATAATCAAGATTGATCTGATATCATGTTAAAGATAATACTTCATATTATATGATGTAATTTATTGAATGATGATTAAATTATAATACACTTTTCTGCATTTATATTTCAGAATTTAGTTTTATAAATAATCCAACCCATTCTTATTTTGAACTAATTAAGATCGGCATACAATTATGGTTATTGTAGATACACTTTGAAATATGAAAGTGGATAATTTTTTTATTTCGTAATGCTACATGTTAAAATTTGACTTAATTATTTTTTTAAGTAATAATTTGTACCAAGATATTAAATCATTTGTTTCTTATTATAAAATAATTTAAGGAGATAAATAAAATTATCACATGAAACAATTGAATAAAAAGTTTGTTGCTATAAATACTAGTTACGAAGAAAAGGGTGTTATTAGATTTAAGTAAACAAATATTCGTTAGTTAAGAAGAGTAAATTAGAGATAATAAAAAATTTACTCTGATTTCCAACAATTTTTGCTTTAGCAATTACCAGCTTTTCACCAAAGCATATTGGTCAAAGCTGGCCAACTAATTGCTCTGCCAACCAATTTAATTAAGAGGTGGTTGCCAACATTTAGAATACCTTTTGATTTGTACCAAGATTTTGAATAATTTGTTTCTTCTTATAAAATAAATAAGATTAATAAAATTTGTTAAAGTTTGTTGCTATACTTAGGGAATGCTAGTTAAGAAGAAAAAGCGGTTAGTGATTTCAATAAAATTAGAAATATTATTTAGTTTAGAAGAGTAACTTAGAAGTAATAAAAAATTTGCTTTAATTTCAACAACTTTTGCTTTGACAATATTGCCAGCCGTCAAATCATATTAGCCTGAGTTGGCCAAACTAATTGCTCAGCCAACACCCTTAATTAAGAGGTGGTTGCCAACATTTAGAAGACTTTCCCAAATTTCTGAGTCATTGTTATATAAATATCAATAGAGATTATTAAACAAATTCACCATCTGTTGTGATTATAAATTTTAATCTTATGGCCTCTTCTAAATTTGCCCTCTGCCTTTTGTTCTCTGTAATCCTTTCTACACTCGTTATGCCTCATGAATGTAAGTCCATGAATCTTTCTTTGTTGGGATAGTATCAGTGACACCCCCTGAGGTTTGGCCAAATATCACTAACACCCCCTGAGGTTTTGATAATATCAGTGACACCCCCTACCACTAAAAAAGTCTTATTAAATAACTATTTTACCCTTATAATAAAGTTAACAAAAAAAATAAAAGAAACAGATTTCCTTTTTACACTTCTACCCTTGGATTTGTCTTTCTCTTTCCTCTCTCCATCTTCATTATTTCTCTTTCCTCCCTTCATCTCCATTATCATCCTCACTCTTTCTCCGCCATAGGTTGTCCAACACACGACACGACCACCATTAAAAATTTAAGATTTACAAGCATCGCGCAACGATCTACAATTAGAGATCCATCTTTTATATTTTACGGACACAATAAAATATTCGAAAATAGATAATATTAAAATAATTCCATTTTTTCGATTACCTGTTAGTTTTTTCTTTTTTTAAAAGCATTTTCGTGCCTTTATTCTATGGTGGACTCAAGGCATTTTTTAAAACGAATTTTTGCTTTCTCTTATGTTGCGAACAGTAGGCAAACGAAATGCCTTCTATTTAGTTGAACAGAAGGCATAGTGCCTTATGTTTGAAATTACGGGTGTTTTTTGTTTTTTTCACTTTATGTTTTATTTAGTCTTTTAAAATTTTAAATATTTATTTAAGTTTTTAATAATTATCAATACGTTTAGAATTATAATATTTAAGTATTTTGTTGACATCATAAATTGAAGAAAAACTTAACAAAGACATTCTTCGTTTTTGAAATTATTTAGGCAAAAAAATATTATTTTTGAAGATCAAATAGAAAATCACAAGTTTTGTTTTAAGTATAGCAATATTCATGAACAAAAATAACATAAAAAACTTTAAAATAATATTGTAAAAGAGCAAAAAGAAAAAAAAAAACAAAACAAAACTTCAGCAGCTTGCTTTAAAAAACTTATCATAAGAACGTATAATATATTTTTGTCTAATTGTTTGTTTTTACCATGAAGTTTTAAATAATAATTATTGTTTTTTTTATTATTATTATTATTATTATTATTATTATTATCATCATCATCATCATCATCATTATTATTATTATTATTATTATTATTATTATTATTATTATTATTATTATGATTATTATTATGATTATTATTATTATTATTGTTATATGTTAAAGGAGCTCCTAATTAATGATATATATAAATGGCACATCATCTCACACATGAATAGCAAAAGGGTACATTGGTCTTACCAAGTTAGTCAAAGCAAGAGCCAAACTCTATAAGGGGCAAAAGAGGAATAGTGGGGCTATTTGATATGTTACTACAAATCTCAGGGGGTGTCACTGATATTATCAAAACCTCAGGGGGTGTTACTGATATTTGTCCAAACCTCAAGGGGTGTCACTGATATTATCCCTTCTTTGTTTTCTTAAACTAAGATAAGAGTTTCAAGTTATAATTTTATTCAGATGATTTTATTCGCTCGCAATCATGCCCTCTATACTATTTCGTCCATTATTTTCATCTAAAACTGAAATAAATTTTTTCTGGAGCTCTTTTACAAGTGTAAGGGAATCTGTTTTATTATTTTATACCATATATACACATTTGTCCTAAATATCTTGTTCAACAGGTATCACCAACGAGGGCAAGATGGAAATGGTGAATATAGACAAAAACATTATTGCAAATTTAGAACAAATGAAGTGCCACAAGCGGGAACTAATCCGTATGTGTGCCAGAAAACAGTATGCCGTGGTTATACATGTTGGTGTTGTTTTATCTTTAAGACATGTGCAATTGTCCAAAGTACGTGTGAAGATTTCTGTCATAAATGGATGTTTATTGACATGCTAATTAATTTAATAAAAGCGTTTATCTTTTAAAGTATTATTTTGGCGTCGAGGTTTTCAATAACTCTAGTTTTCTTTTATTGAATTTGAGGCGGATCAATTCGAAATAGGCCCACTTTGCTAACAACAAACTCATGGGGGTTCTTTGTTTTTTTCTTCTGTTTTTTTTGTTGGTGGTTATTTACAAATTTTTAATTTGTTTCTCAACTGTAATTGATGAAATTGCATAAGAACCTCAACAAAATTGATTAATGGAAGGGGTGAGTTACACAAACTACTTCTAAAATATGAGTAATGATATATACAGAGCAAATCTTCTAAATACATAGCAAAAGGTGATAAAATTACACTTTTACCCTTCTCAAGGTTTAAACAAAAGAAAGGATCATTTAATTTCTAACTAACATCCACAATTAAATGAGATTTGTTCCATGATTCTAGGAAAGGATACAATCACCTTAGTTTATTTATGCCTTTTCAAAATATACTGGTATATGATACAAACGGAAAGAATATGTTTTCCTTTTTTCACCAGTCAAGTCACTAAATAAATTAACAAGTAAATATTTGAATTTAAATAAAATAATATTTATTAATTTGTTTTTGTGAGGTGTTAACGTTTGATAACGAATATTTGCTTACACCTACATATACATATTGACACATACTATATATAAACAATCAGATTTTAAATTACGAATTACCTGCTTAGATATTAAAAAAAAATCTTAAAATTTTCATAGTAATGTTTTTATATATCTAAGTTAATGAAAATTTGATATTAGTTACAGAAACTATTTTATGCTTTTCATGAATTGAGATGAAAACCTTTCATAAGATGCATTCCAATTTAAGTTAAATACAAAAACCTTTTGTAAATATATTATTATATTTTTTAAGAAAATAGTATAAACTTAAAATAAATTAAAGTTTATACTAATCTTAAGAAATGAACTAAACTTGAATGGTTTGTTGTAAGCGAGTAGCCGTTTAGTAATTTTGACTAATTTTTTATTATTATTTCTATTACTTTCAAATTAAAACTATATCTTTTCTCTTATGTTATTGCTTTATTTAAATTTTAATTGATTTTTAGAATAAATCAAACTACTGATTAATTTATGTTCACACAACAAAAAGGGATATATCATATTTTGGACAAATATAATGAAATTCCGGTTGGGTGCTTTTAACTGCTTTTTTGCTTATGAATTATGGGAGATGATATATACAGAGCAAAATCTCTAATTACAGAGCAATTTTGAATCATTTACTATTATACCCCTTTCAAATTAATTGTTCAATTCTATTTCCTTTTCTAATATCCATTAATGATTAGCAGATCTTTGAAAACTTTATCAAAACATACTTGTTTCCAATTTGTGAAATATAGAGTTGTCTTTCTTTATATGAAAATAATAAATAACTCATATGGATAGCAGAATATGTTATTTAATTAAATTGTAACTGAAATAACTAAAACCAACTACGTTACAAATCTAGTACAGTAGGTATTAAAAGCCATAAAGCTCACTAATGTAACTTTAGAAATAAACTTTTCAACAATATAAATAAATAAATAAAAAAAACCTCATGTATAGAAGGGATACTATTTTTATGTTTGTTCATGGTATATAAGATCATTCAATTCCTTTTAGTTAGATACTACAGTCATGGAAATTCAATATTTTCTCATGTGGACATGAGGACATGTGTTTTCTTATGCAAGCGAAGATTAGAACTTGTATTTCTGAACATAAACGGTTGAATTTAATTTAAATTTCAAGAATTCGACAACTTATGTAAGGGGGGACAATCACATGCATGCAAAACTTTTAAGATTTGTAGAATATTAACTTAGAAAATATATGTTTCCTACCATCATGCAGAAATTTTATCTTACCGTTGAATGCACTTAATCATAACACAGATTGGGAACAATTTTTGAAAAGGAGGCTTTTTGACGTTAAATCAACTCATTTACTCTCGGTAAGGTTTCACGGACAAGATTTGGCGAAGAAGTTTTATGAACTGGGATTATTCAGTATAAAGCAGGTGACAAAAATTTGATAAAAAGGTTGTATGAAATGGGATTATTCAGTTACTATAGCAGAGACTAAAATGTTGAAGAAATATGTTAAGTAATTAACTTGATATTTATTAATGATTTATTAACTGATTTCATATAAAGAAAGATAGTCCTTTCATTCTATAAATTGGAGAGAGGATTTCTTAATTAAGTTTCCAAAAGTTCTACTAATTAATTAAGATATGTATTCAAAAGAAAAAATATATTTGAAAGGGGTATAATAGTAAATAATTCAAAATTGCTCTGTAACTAGGGATTTTGCTCTGTATATATCATCTCACATGAATTATGTGTAAAGATCTTGTAACTCCTTAAATTAAGGGTAATATTTTAGTAATGAATTCTGTTTAAAAAAGCTCGCCCCGGGGCTCGCTCGGGGCTTTTTTGACCCCAAAACGCCTCGAGGCGGTCCTTAGGGCTTAACCTTCACGGAGCGTACGCCACGTGATTTAGGGCTTACGCCTGGAGGCAGAAACTACGCCTTTTACGCCCCAATCGATTGGGCTTACGCCCTGAAAGATAACAGAAAAGGTTGATTTTGTTCACTTGTTTATAATTTTCTTCTTTACTTTGCTTTCAAAATATATATTTGATGAAAACTAACAAGTCTATTGGAACATATTTGATATTTTTGCTAAATTATTCTCTAAATCTGAAAGTCGTCTTTCTTTTCGTTATTTATGTAATATTTTCTAGGGATGAGTTGACATGAAACTTATACAATATGTAAAGTATGTAGCTTTTTTTTAATATTTTTCTGACTTTATATTGGCACAAATATTTTTTTAAATTTATTTCAAGAATTCCTTAACTTATTCTTTATATTCTTGATTCTAATCTCTACTTGTTATCTCAAATATATATTTTCAATAAATTAAATATCAAAATTTGTGAGGCTTACGCTCAACGCCTCGGGGCTTACGCCCCGCCTCTAGGTCCACGAATGCCCCGCCTTACGTCCAACGCCTTTTAAAACACTGGACTAATGAACAACTTATTATTTATAGGAAGGGTACAATTGAGAGTTTCTTAAATTTGTTCTGTAGTTAAGAGATTTGCTCTGTATATATTAACACCCCTGAAATATGGGTAAATTATTCAAGTCACTTCTCATACGGGAGAAACTACATAAACTAACCTATATATATATATATATATATATATATATATATATATATATATATATATATATATATTCATATTTTGGATTACATTTTCTTCCTACTCCATTAAATCTGATGGAATGCGATTATTCCAGCAAAATGATTTGTCTGTACATCCAAAAATACAATTGGCCATATAAGCATTCGCAAATATTTTCCACTATTTCACACATATACTTAAAACTAGTAACTATTACATCCTTGTATTTAGAATTTAATAACGATTACTCACTACATGAAACACATAAATAACAATTACCCCCCTAAGTATCTAAGTTTTCTAATATTTTATAATGTTATTTTTGTCTATCAAAATTAGTCAAATTTAAAAATTTACTGTACTAACTACTAAAATAGTCACATTTAATTCTGCACAAGTTGTTTCCGTACTTTGTGAGGACAAGAATTAATATTTACGTTCTATAAACAAAATTTTAAAACTCATAGTTACGTAGGATATACTTATCATTTGTAGTCTTTAGGCCGAATCCCCAGTTTGAACCTAAATGAATATAATTAGTAGACTAATTTTGCTGCACACAATGAAGTAACAACAGTAATACACTTGAGCATTTTTTTTTAAAATCTAAATAAAATTATAACGCGTGTCTAATTTTCCTGTAAGGCTCAGTTCAGCAAAATGGAGGAAGGAAACAAAATACGGAAAATTATTTTTTTCCCAGTGTTTAGTTGCACAAAAACTTCACTTTAAATAAAGGAAATTGCTCCAAAAGATAGAAAAAGTTTTCTGAACTAGAAAAAGGTTCAAAAGGTTATGAAATATCTACTAATCAAATTTTTACATTCTCTCTTACAAGATAGGCGGGAGATTTTCAACAAAATTCAATACATTTATGAATTCAGATTTTTGTCACTCCTGCATAACAGGCGAACAAGACTTCTCAAATTTTTAAATACTGCTTATCAAACATTTTGCCTCCCCTCCTACACAAATATACAAAAGATGGAGAAAGCAGACTTATCCAATTTAAAAAAGATTCATTACCAATCTCGGTCTGATCACTCATTATTCTTATTTCATCTTTTGGGCTGCGGTTACATCGACTGGTAGAAATTTGGTTAGCTGCTCGGGTGTGCCTCCGATGACTTGATTTATGTCGCAGTCGACTTCTGCTTCAGCATACTCCGCGCCCTCGTCATTGCAATCGATCACGTGTTTTTCGTTTATGTATCCGCAATGACAATAATCTTGTTTCCTCCGGAAAAATATAGGAGAGTTACAAGATATTAAACAAAACGCACAACCACTTTTAAAGGAAAAATATACAACAGGATAACAAAGAGATAATTACAAAAAGAATAAAGATATGCAAAGAATCAAATCGAATCTTGATCCTATAGTTTCTAACATGGAGTTGTTTCTTGCTTTCTCTATAATCTTTTCTGCACTCTTTGTACCTCCTGAATTTGTTTACATTTTGGGGGACATGGATCTATATATTTGAACCAAACTCGTCATACACTATGCACCAAATTTCTCTTGATTTTTAAATTTAAACCATATGGCCTCTTCTAACATTTTGTTCTTCCTTGTGCTATCTGTGATCTTTTTTGCACTCTTTGTACCTCATGAATGTAAGTGTGTGTCCAAGTTACATTTCCTTGTTTTCATAATCTATACTAGAAAATACAATAATTTTGCCAATTTGTTAAAATGATTTTTTTGTTAATCATCAATCGCCTTGATATGTAATTCACATTCCAGTTTCTTGTTCGATGTTGAATAGCATTATTTTTTGACATTCTTTTGATAAGTACACAGAGATCGGTGTTTTATTTATATATCTTATGACAATGTTTTCACCTTCACTAATTCATAATATCTTTTCAACAGGTATAACAAATGGGGACAAATATATAGGACTGCAAAAATCAGACAAAAGTATTAAAGTTGCAAAATCTCATGAAAGAGGAAGTGATACATGAGAAAATAAATTTAGTTGGGTGTGACAAGGGGCAGTGCGATGACGGTACGACATGTTGGTGTTGTATGCTCCTATTCCTATGTTGGGATTACAAGATGACATGTGAAGAAAATTGTCATAGAGCAATGTTACCTTGATATGCTCTAAAAGCATATGTAATTATTAATTAACGAAAATTTGTAGTTAATAGACCTCAACTGTCCAATAAATAATGGGAAAAAAAAATCCTTATCTTTAGCGGGGTTCTTCTCACACCAAATCATATCATCACTAATTATGATTTCTGTTTTTTCTGGCTCTTTTCATTTCATATATCACAACGAAGTAAAAGTAGTAATTCCTGTTCTTTATTTTCCTTTTACCTTTTGGCTCTTTTCATTCATATATCACAATGTAGTAAAAGTAAGAAAGGGAAAAATTACAATTTACACTATATTATTCTCGGCAACCTATTAATATAGCTGAACTGCTTAAGTGCCTAATGTTATAAGCTATAACGATCATCAAAACTAAGTATATCCAGATTCTCCAAGAAAATACTTTCCGGGGCAAAAGAAAAAAGTGGAGAAGCTGGGATATTGTAATTTTATAACTATATATATCGAACACCATAATAAATCGTTATGAATATAAATAGACTTAAGGACGAAACAGAAAGAAAGAGAAGGAAGAATTATTTTCATTATCTAGTTAAAATACATTATCTGTTAATTCTTGTGTGGATGACTCACAGTCGACTAATATATGATTGGAATGAAAATCTTTGTAAGTCTGACATGAGGGGAGTCAATGAAAGGGATACAACACTAACATTTCCTATTATGTCAACAATATCATATAAATTTGAGAGTAATAAACAATAATGTCTATTAATTAAATTTCTTAGAACTTTTTAAAGCTACCATAAATAAATCTACACTCGTAGAAAGAATTAATTAATGCATAATCGTGAAATACAGCAATTATCAATAATGCTATCTCCAAATCTGTCAAGCAAACATATGGAATAAATGGAGAATAACTGTCTCTCCTTTAAAAGAAATTCCCAAACTTGTCTGCGCCATTGAGATATAAATTTTATAATTTTTAGACTTTGGCGTGGAATGAAGTCCTCCTATGTGTGACTTAGAGGAGTGAATGAAAGGATCATTTAATGTGATTAATTAACAATGATGTCATCAAAAAATTTATTAGAACTTTATAAGATACCATCAGTGTTTTCAGAACCGGACCGGACACTGAACCGGTGATGTTACTAGTTTCAGGTTTAACCGGTTTAACCACTGGTTCGAACCGGTAAAGAAAATTAACACGCGATATTATATGTGATGTGTGGAGTCAATTGCCAAAATAACACTCTTAGAAAAAATAATTGCCTAACTAACACTCTTGAAAAAGTAATTCCCAAAATAACACTTTGAACGATATATTTCTCATTTTAACCTTTGTCTTTTGCGGATAAATATTAAAATAACACCAATTAAATTATACTTCATGTATATATGTAAAACTATTTGTCTTTTGTGATTAATATACATAAAAGATATATATAATTCATGTAAATATATACCAAATCATATTAAAAATATTAATTAAATCAAAAGGGAAAAAGAAAAAAAAAAGTGTATTCTCCTCCCTCCCTTCGCCCGTCCCACCCCCCCCCCCCCAAACTTCACCATGTTCGAAGGTTTGCACCCCATCACTGCCGGAAAACAACCGACGAATTATCCAACGAGATCCAATCATGAGATGGAGCTTTAATAGAGTTGAGTCGGTCTATATACCGTGGAGATTCACCGCCTCTTACGATGAAACGAACTTAAAAAGATGGAGTGGATCCGTCTATTCAAATTGGTATTTGGATAGCAAAATTGGAATAGAATCATAAGTCTATTTCACCGACTCATGGTGGTTGTATGATGAGAACTGTGAATATGAAGAGATCTGGGACTCTGAAGGATCGATGCACCTTATCAAGAAAGCCTCAAAGCCTTTTTTTGGCATGAAATCGTTGTTCTTCAGAAGAGTGTTTTTTTTTTTTTTTGGCGTTTGTAGGGGCAATGCAGTGATGCGATCAAATACAGATGCCTTAAATCCAGATATAAGTATACACATGGAGTCAGATGGTGTGGTAAAAGTACCAGCTAGAAGTAACAAATCAAAAGCCAAATTCATTATCTGGAGACTATTACGGGCATTACTGTTAATTGTAGCTTGTGGTTGTATGTCTGTGGTTTAGGTTTCCTATTTTTATTAATGTTAATTCAATATAAAATAACTTTAAAATTTTCATTACTTTAATTTTCTAAAATATTCTGTAAGTACAAAGATTTGCTATTTCAAAATTTTAAAAAGGTGTTTGTGCTTTCTTGTTTTATTTTTAGATTAAAAAGTAAGATTTATAAAATTCATATAGAAATTATATATTTTAGAAAATCCGACTATAAAAACTAAAGTTCTATTTAATCTAAATTAATAAATTATAAATGTGAGATCGCGTGAAACATCAAATAAGTTCACCTTTTAAAACTAAAGTTCTATTTAATCTTAATATTTCTAATTTTAATGCTATATATATATATATATATATATATATATTTGTTTATTTATATGAAGTATAATTTAATTGGTGTTATTTTAACATTTATTCACAAAAGACAAAGGTTAAAATGGGGAATGTATTGCTCAAAGTGTTATTTTGGAAATTACTTTTTTAAGAGAGTTAGTTAGTCAATTATTTTTTCTAAGAGTGTTAGTTTGGCAATTGACTCGTGATGTGTGTATTTACAACATTAAAAATTGCACATCCTAGATAACTATATTCATCACAACTATGTAACATGTTTAATATCAAGTAATCACATCAAACCATAACTTATACAACTTCAGATAATCACATCAAATCATAATATATACAACTTCAAATAATCATATCAAACCATAAATTAAATAAAACTACAATAATAATTTCATTCTTAAATGACTAAAATGTATGATTTTCAAGTCAACTCAAACAAAATATATAACTTAATGTATCTATTAAATTGATAATATTACATAATGTACTTATAACAAATAAATATATATACATACTTCAAATTAAATTTAAAAAATAAGTGTTGTGAAAATTAATTATCCATTAATATAAACAATTTTTAATTATTTTAGAATATTGAAAAACTAAAGTGAAAATAAGTTTTTTCCATTTAGACTTATGAAGATAAAGACTAAAATATGTTGCACTCATATTGACTAAAATAGGTTGGCGTATGTTCGAACTTTTTGCAACAGGCCAATTATTTACAATTGTTTAACTATGTATTGAATAATTTAAGAATATAGTGGGGCCTTAGAAATAGAGCCCTAAAAAATTGAATCTTCCTTATTTCATTCATGCGCCGCTCTACCCGCTCTACAGACCTTTTCTTCTCCAGTATATCTTCTCAAGAAAACTTCTCAAACTTTCTTGTTTCTTATCTATTTCTTTTCCTTCTGCAATTTCATTTCAACGTTAAAATCGACCGCAGTGATCTTCAACCAAAAGCGGGCAACGTGAATCATATTGCAGTTAAGAAACTTGGAAGAGTAGCGTCGTAGTGGTGTTGGAAAACCCTCGATTTTAACCAGGGTTTGAAACTATTGGGCCAAAATTGTAATTTTGAGTTTTTTACTAGGGAGACTGGTTCGAAAGGCGGTCCGGTTTACCGGCTGAACCCGGTTGAACCGGAAGAATCAACGGTTTGGACCGCTATAAAGAAAACCAGTTTGAGGAGTGTCTCCGGACCGCTGCCACTACCGGTTCGCGGTTAAACCGGTCGGACCGGGCGGCCCAGTCCGGTTTTAATAACACTGGATACCATAAGTAGTTCTACACTTCTAGACAGTTTAATTAACGCTTAACGTGAAATATAGAAAGTATCAATTAATAAGGGATTAATGTAATTTCGGTACCCTAACTTGGCACCATTTTTTTTTCATAACTTAAATTGGTAGCTCACGATTTTGGTACCCAATTTGGCATTTTTATTTAATTATTATTTCCGCTATCATTCAACATTTTAGAGAGTTTTTGTAAATATGGTTTCATGGGGGTGGGGCTTGGTCAGTGGGTAGAGTAGAATAGGTGGGGTGGGTAGGGTCATGGTAGGTTAGATAGGTAGAATGAGTAAGTGAATTGGGGGGTTAGGTTATGGTGTGGTAGGTTAGATAGGTAGAACGAGTAAGTGAGTAGGGCGGTAACTGAAATAAATTAGCTTTATTTGGATTGAGAGACCTGATCCGTGTGGATCAACAAATTGAACCACCAGAATTCAAATTCAATTTCGAGTACAAGTGCGGATTGTCGTTTTATCTGGGAAGTTAAATGCCTGAATAAAATTAATGTATTTTTAGAATGTATGTCAAAATATTTGTCATGTTCGGTTTAATCCGGTTAGAAGACATATTATTTCGAAAGATGAGACTATTTTTCATTGCGTGATTAATTGTCATTTGGCGCTACAAGTGTGGACTTTGTTGGCAATTAACAACTCTGGCCTCGTGCAACAATCCGAGGACGGTGAACTCGGTGGCGATGACTGGCAAAGCAGAAAGGAAAGAGCTGTTAACTATCGCTGCAACTGCTTGTTGGGCGCTATGGGGAAACCGAAATTTGAATTGTGGATAGGGAGAAGGCTAGGAGCTGATGGAGCTGGTGAATTTTATTTTGAATTTTGTGACCTCGTGGAATGATGTCAAATGAGTAGGCAGATTAACTCTAATCACACGACAAAGGAATTTCAGTTTGAATCTCTCACCCCGCGGGTAAAATTTCAGTTTGATGGAGCTGTTTTTGAGGAAGACGAAGTTACGGAACTAGATGTGATTGCAAAGGAAGCAGCAGGGACATGTTTAGTTCATGTTCAACAACGAATTGTAGGCAACCTGGGACCAAAAAATGCTCAAGCACTAGCAGCACTCTAGGCTGTGTAGATTGCTGTTGCTCAAGGATGAAATGAGGTTATTTTTCAGGATGACTGTCTCGGTATTCTTTTGATATTAATAATCCGAAGATGGCGGAGATTGATCATGCAAATGTTATGAATGATATCTCACAAGCCAAAGATAATCATCCGTCTTTTCTCTTCCATTGGATTAGCCGTGATGATAATTTGGAGGCGCACAATCTGGAGACTATGGGAGATAATCATACGTTGCTTAGGAATGGGGAAGGAATGATGACATTGAACCGGACTGACGCTATGATCGTTTGCTTGTGTTCTTTTATCTACGTTTTTTCCCTTTACGTTTTCTATTTCATGCTATGTTTCTCTTTTTTTGAACTTTGTTTTTTGTTTTGTCCCGATGTTTTTGTATAACTATGGTGCCGCATTTGTTGGTTTTCATTTTGAATATAATTTTTCCCCTAAAAATAATAAAATAAAAATTGAACTTCGATCGAATTTATAATAGATTCAATATGTAAGATCCACTTGAATTTGAATGCATAGAGCCATTCACACTCAATTTAATTGAACAAATTGCTAGTTGCTACCCAAAGATTTTAGATATTTTCAAAAGGGATAAATGCATCAAATCCCCTATATACCCCATGTTGCACTTTGCCCCTTATCCTTTTTTTGTTTGCAACTTGCCCCTTGTAATATGGATAAATAAGCATTTTACACCCTCATCTATTGACCGGTAGAAATGTTTTGCCCAGAAAGTTTATTTTCGCCTGAATCTAAAACGTGATCATGGCGTTCATCACGATTTAACATCAAATTCAATAAAATGCCCTCTTTTCACTTCAATTTTTGTTATATTTTTCTTAATTTTCAAACCCTAAACTTTGATAATCGAACCATGGTTTGAAAATTAAGATAATGTACAAAAAGTTGAAGGAGAAAGATGTCATTTTATTGAACTTGAGGTTAAATCGTGATAAACCCCAATATTCATGTTTTAAATTCTTGGCGAAAAATTGCGAAAAATTTGATTAGGGTCAAAGTGCTTATATATCTATAGTACATGGGACAAGTTGCAAAAAAATGATAGGGGAAAAATGCAACAGAAGGTATAGTATAAGGGGTTTGATGTTTTTATCCCTTTTCAAAATGAAAACTTTGAAGATCTTACGATATTTGTAAGCTTGAAACACAGTTAGAGACCAGATTGCCCACATGATTCAAATGTTGATAGTGAGTTGCGATGGAAAAAGACCCAAATATTGAGGTACTCCAAAAGTAACTGATGTCACAATTGAACACATTGACCCGATAAAAAATCATTATGAAGTAATATACCACCATATTTGAAAATAAGATTCTTGCGAACACACTAAATAGTTATGATGGACTGCGCGATACATGCGCAAAATATAGTTTTCTCACTGTGAAACATAAGTTTTTAAAGAATATATGCTAAACAAGTACAACAAGAACTTTCTCATATAGAGATTGAACATATATATGAGCTCTAATTAAAATACAAACATGAGAGTTACTATGAAAATATATAGTATGAAAATACTTAAGTTGATTAAATCATATATTTGATGTGGTATAACCCAAATTATATTTAAATTTAGAAAACTAACTATTTGATATTATGGTGTAAATTAAATTAGAGGGTTAAAGTTAAAAATCAAAAGTTTTGTGTAACATTATGTCAAATATTGCTTACTTTATATATTAGAATAAATTATTACCTATCATAAAGTAAACTAGAATTAAAAGAAAATCTTAAATCGTTTTAGTGGTATTTGATTGTAAACAAAAAAAAATGTGGTAAAAGAGAAACGGGTGAGAAAAAAACATTGAGGTATTTATGAAGACACCGGTGTGCTTCGCATTTATCCTTCGAGTAAGTTTGATGCAATCAAAGCTTTGTTGAAAATTTATTTACTATTTCTGCTTTTTATGGCGCAGTCATATGTGCTTTCATGAGTAACTATAAATATAAATCTCACATATAAAGGTCCTCAACTAATTTCAAAGTATATGAATAAGCTTCTGAAAGTCTCAATGAGAAAATGGTATGACAATGGAGAGTCTCAACCGAGAGAGATCATGTGAACACTATATGAAGTAGGAGGGGATTGTGTAATTGACATTCATACTTATCCTGGGAAATTCTTTTGTCCAGTGTGTTGGACGCTCGTGTATCCGCAGGAGGAAACACTTCAGTCTCAGTGCAAACATTTGTACTGCAGGCCTTGTTCGGCACACGTAACCAATGGTAGTAGGGCCTGCCCTTATGACGGATACTTGGTTACAAAGTCGGACTGTAAGGTCAATTCTATTTTCCAGATACTAAAAGACGTGTCTTATACTTATTTCCTTATTATTCGTCTTAACATGTTTACACTTTCCGCAGCCTCTTATGGTCTCGAATATAGAACTAGCTAAAAGATTTGACAATGTCAAGGTGCATTGTCTCTACTTTCGGAGCTCCTGCAAGTGTGTGGGGGGGGGGGGGGCATTGTCTCTACTTTTGGAGCGGCGACATAATATATAATACTATTGTGTCATTTTGTTGCGGTACGCTCAAATAATATTTTATTGATGTGACCAGAAAGGCCACCAACATATTATGTTTAGTTTTTTGAATAAATACATATTTCTTTTTATAAAACACTAATCATTTAATGTTTTGATCTTAAAATTTCAATATGCAATACAGTTTTGCAATTCAGGAAATAATCTAATATTCGCTAGATTCTTGGAAATTTGACTATAGAGTTCATAATCTTCACGTAACTCAAAGTTTATCTAGTTGTTATAAATATATGTTTTCAATGAAAACATAGAGATTTGGACTGGAAAATTGCGCGATTTATGCATTACATTCGAATTTCTATTATGCGATTGGAGTTTTCTACTGAGAAGTGTGCGATATATGTGCAAAATATAGTTTCCTCTTTGTAAAACATAAGTTATTTAATAATATACAAAAAGATCTTCGTCATATAAAGATCGATTCTATATATGAGGCCTAATTAAAATACAAATATGAGAGTACTATGGAAAAATAATTTGAAAAACTTAAGTTGGTTAAATAATGTTGTTAATCCAAATTAAAGATTAAGTTTAGAAATTAACTATTTAATGTTATGGTGTAAATTATTTAAGAAGGTTAAACTTATAAATCAGAAGTTTAGTGTATCAATGTGTCAAATACTGCTTACTTTATATATTGGAATAAATTTTTACCTATCAGAAAGCAAACTAGAATAAATAAAAAATCTTAAAGTATTTTAATGTAAGTTGATTGTAAATAAAAATTGTTGCAAAATAAAAGTGGGTGAAAAAATGATTGAAGTATCAATGAAGTGCAGTGTGCTTGGGATTTATTCTTCGAGTAAATTTGCTGCAATCAAAGCTTTATCGAAAATTTATCTTCTATTTCTGCTTTTTATGGCGCAGTCATATGTGCTTTCCTGAGTTACTATAAATGAAAATTTCACATATGAAGGTACTCAACTAATTTTAGTTATATGAATAAGCTTCTGATAGTCTCAATAAGAAAATGGCATGACAATGGCGAGTCTCAACCGAGAGAGATGTGAACACCGTATGAAGTAGGAGAGGATTGTGTAATTCATACTTATCCTGGGGAGTTCTTTTGTCCAGTGTGCCGGACGCTCGTGTATCCGCAGGAAGCACTTCAGTCTCGGTGTAAACATTTGTACTGCAGGCCTTGCTTGGCGCACGTAGCCAATGGTAGCAGGGCCTGCCCTTATGATGGATACTTGGTTACAGAGACGGACTGTAAGGTCAATTCTTTTTCCTGATACTAAAAGACGTGGTTTATACTTATTATCTCGTTACTTGTCTTAACTTGTTAACAATTTTCCAGCCTCTTATGGTCTCGAATGTAGAACTAGCTAAAGAATTGACAATCTCAAGATGCATTGTCTCTACTTTCGAAGTGCCTGCAAATGGGAGGGCCATTGTCTCTACTTTTGGAGCGACGACATAATAATATATTATACTACTGTGCCATTTTGTCGCGGTATGCTCAAATAATATCTTATTTATGTGTCCAGAAAGTCCACCATGGTTAGATATTCGAATAAATACACATTTCTTTTCATAAAACACAACTCATTGATTATATTTCCCTTAATCATTAAATGTTCCAATCTTAAAATTTTGATAAGCAATACAGTTTTGCAAATTCATGAAATAATCTTATAGTCGTTAGATTCTTGTAAATTTGATTATAGAGTTCATAATTTTCATGTAACTCAGAGTTTATCTAGTTGTTATAAATATATGGTTTTAACGAAGACACGGAGTTCTGAACTGAAAAAGTGCGCAATTTATGCGTTATATTCAGATTTCTATTATGCGGTTGGAGTTTTCTACTGAGAAGTGTGCGATATATGCGCAAAATCTTGCTCTCACATTGTAAAACATAAGTTTTTTTTAAGAATATACGAAAAGATATATGTCATATGAAGACCGATTCTATATATGAGGTTTATAAAATAAAAATATGAGAGTAATATGGGAAAACAATAAGATGAAAAACTTAAGTTGGTTAAATAATTAGGTAATCCAAATTAAAAGATTAAACTTAGAAATCAACTATCTAATGTTATGCTGTAAATTATTTTAGAAGGTTTAACTTAGAAATCAAAAGTTTAGTGTATCCATGTGTCTATGCTGCTTACTTTATATATTAGAATAAATTTTTGCCCATGACAAAGCAAACAAGAATAAATTAAAAATCTTAAATTATTTTAATGTAAGTTGATTATAAACAAAATTGTTGTGAACCAAAAAAAGGGTGAAAAAATCATTGAAGTATAAATGAAGACACCAGTGTGCTTCGGGTTTGTTCTTCAAGTAAGTTTGCTGCAATCAAAGCTTTATTGAAAATTTATCAACTATTTCTGCTGTTTAAGGCGCAGTTATATGTGCTTTCATGAGTTAATTACTACAAATGAATGAAGTTTATGCGTCAGATTTGAAACTCTTGCAAATGCATATCTTTATAATTCGTTATTTTTAATTCATCACGAAAACATATATGAATACCTTAAAATGATTATATATGGTAGTAAAATAAATATTGAAAATAACTCAAAGAAAGAAAATGTACAGCTAATATTACAAAGAGTTTTCTACTATTTATATTTAATTAGATATCTTTAATGGTTTTTTATGAATATTAAATTTATTCGATAGTCGTGAGTAATTTCTTTTTCAACAATGCTACAATGTTTTAAAAGATATTATTAGCTTTATTGTCAAAATTTCTCCATCATTTTTCTTATAAAAAGTACGTTCGCATGTGTTGTAAAAAATTCTTTTAGAAAAGTTATTTTATTCTATTAAAAAAGAAATTTATATTGCCATAGTATCAAATCTGCATCTTTTATTTTACTTGTTACATTAAAAAGTGAGAAAGAACAAGACGAATCTTTTGAAACTAGTACGACAAGTTACAAATAAGTAATTATAAAATTAAATATTTAAACACGTAAAAAGTTAATGATAAAAATATACATGGTAAATGGTAAAGTAGAATGAGACTTGTCAATTGATAGATAAAAATAATAAAAACTACACAACATTTAACAAAAACAATGAAAATGGTATTGGAGTTGAGTTCTATGGTTCTTCACAGAGTAAAATTCATCAATTATCGAATTAATATCCACAATTTCAGTTAGTATTTTTCAATGTAGACCCACCATATTTTCTTCAATTTCGTTACCCATCATTATTTGGACTATCTTCGTAGCTAAAAGTTCTCATTTTAATATTTTATGTGCATAAAAAAGATTCTATAGTTTCAATCTAGAGCCCCCATAAAATTTCTATCAAAAAACCAATAATAAAAAAAATCAAACATAATTCTGGTGCATATTTGAAAAATTATCAAAAGATAAGTCGAGTTCGAATTACAATAACAATCATCCATTTCTTTGCTGAAAAACAAGAAAATGAAAATTATTTAATTTACCTGGGTAAAAAGCTTGAAATTGAGTATTACAGATCATTTAAGAAGGAAGATTGGATTTTTTTGGTTTCGTAATCAAGTCGTAACCTTTTCAATTGGTATATTTTATGTATGCCTTTTAATTTAACTTTTCATTTCTAAGCTATTCGGCTTAAGTTTACCATTACTTTTGTATATGTCAAAGAGTTTTATAAATTCATTGAATTTATTTTTTTATTTGGTGAAAGGTTGTCTTTATTTGGGCCTAGAAATAATTGTTATGTCGTGTTGATATTAATTTTTTTTTTATCTTACTAATCTCCTTGGTTTGGATTTTTTCCATCCACCTCATGTGGGATGGTTGACTATTAATCAACATTTATATTTGAGGGATAAAAGTATCACCTAATAAGAAATAAAAATAACCACAATCTAATTTTTCTTCCTCTTATATTTATGTTGAGGTAAGCCCAATATAAATTTGTACAATAGCTATCTTTATGCTTTGGTTGCAATGAACATTTATGTTATTACTAGTATTTAATTACTTAAATATAAGACTTACATCTTATATATCATATTAGTAATTATTTATTTATTAAGTTATTTGGTTCTGTTGCTGATAAATATTTAATAATTCATATTATTTTATATTAGTTGATGGGGCGACTAGGGTTTTCCAATTTTGACAACGCTTCATCGGAATTTTGACAACATGGACTGCGATCCTCTCTTCCCCGAGATCGCGAACCTCTGCTGCTCTTCATCACCCACAATTGAGATCCCTTCGATCCAAAAATTGACTTATGCAGCCGTCACAACGATGCCATCACAGGCATCTGTCGCAATCACTTATGATGGCAACATTGCAGACATTGGAGGCTACTTCGCTATCAAAGTTCCACAACAAGCCTTCAATCAACAGTTGGCAGCGTGTAAATTCTCCATGATCGGCCGCGTCACATTGGCGAAAGGGGAAAAACCCTGGCGTCAACAAGATTTGAAGGAAAAACTAAATATGCTCTGGGGTTTGCATATGGACTGGAAACTCATATCTTTAGGTAAAGGATTTTTCCAAATTGTTTTGGCAACGGAGACAGAGATGCAACGCATCTGGGGCCGCGGAGCGATGAACCTGAAGCCTGGGATCCTCCGCCCTATGCCATGGACTCCAGGGTTTGATCTGATGGCTCACATAGCCACTTCTACGCAGGTTTGGGTACGTATCTTTAATTTACTATGGACTTTCTGGGATAGGCTGATTCTATCCGAGATTGCAAGAGGAATTGTGGTTCTGCTGAAAATAGACAATAAGACATTGGACGGAGAATTCGGTCATTATGCGCGAGTGCTTGTCAATATTGATCTTCAAAAACCCACTCAAGAAACACTTATGGTTGACACAGATGAAATGAAATTTGGGTTCAGTTGGAATATGAAGGTTTGCCAGACCTTTGTACCACATGTAAAGCAATCGGACACTCGGCGGCCTCTTGTCGTCGCAATGATACAAAAAATGGTACCACAGATCGACCAGCTCTCGGACCACCGGAGAAGGTTCGAGTCAGATCTAGGGAACGAAAAGAATGGCGATAAAAAAGTGTGGGTCCTGAGGTCCAAGTAACTCGAGTTTTGAGCAGAATTAGGGACGATTTGGCAACGCCACCAGTGGTGAATCACGCAACCGAAGGGAAGCGCATAGAAGTTGAACTACTCAAAAATCAGGAGGAGCTTGTTATGCCAGAAGTTTCTGATCAAGTGATCCCGGATACCAACATAAAGGAGGTTGTAACGAGTCCAGTTCCGGGAAATTCCCAACAGCCGATTGAGGATACAAGTACACCTTTGGCTGACTCTGGAAAAAATACAGCCCACTCATGGGCGGATCAAATGGAAGAGGATGACGGGCAATGGACCACCGTCACAAGAAAAAAGAAACAAAGTGGAAGTCAAGTTGCTCGCCAAAAACGGGCAACTCGAAAACCAATCAGGTATTATTAATGCTTGTCCTCTTTTGGAATTGTCGGGGTTTTGCAAACCCGAGTACACAAAGATTGTTATTTAATTATTGTCTTTGCTTCTCGCCGGACATTGTTCGCTTAGCAGAGCCTAAAACTGCTTTGTCTTCTATTCCCATGCGGTTTTGGGAATCATTAAATTTAGTGTGGGTTGGATCCACTGTTACGGATCTTCCTTCTCTTTGGGTTTTTTTTGTAAAAATACTATTGACATCAGTTGTTTGCAGTAGGCAACACGTGAGTCTTAGTTTTAATATTCAGGGTTCGGATCAGGCGGTATCTTATGTTTATGCTAGTATAGACGAACACTTGTTTGTGGAGTTGATGTCTTTTCCACAATTTTCATGCTTACCATGGTTGGTTGTTGGAGATTTTAATGCCATAAAAGGAGCGCATGGGAAAACTGGTCGCCCCTGGCTAATGCACCTTGCCGGGAATTCAGGAATTTCTCAGATGATTGTGATTTGATGGATATTCCGTTGCAAGGTGCTCTATACACTTGGTGGAACGGTAGACACAACAATGCTCGTGTGGAATGTTGGCTCGATCAATGATTAATTCATGTATGGATAGATGGAGTACTATTAATTGTGTGGGATTGCCTTGACATTGCTTAGATATTCACCATTGTCACATCTTGCAATACGGAGTCCGCATCACGATTTTCTCGCTTTAGATTCCAAAGCATGTGGTTAACTAATTTGGACCTCGCTCTTTCATTAAATAGACTTGGCCACGCATTAATAACATGCATCCAATGCACGCTTTTCAACTTCAACTAAAAATCCTTCGAAATGCGTTGTGAGATTGGAACAAGACAGTTTTTGGCATGCTTGAGAATAAAATCACTGCTGCTGAAAATTTGCTAGGTGATATTCAGCGAGAGATTTCAGAAAATGGAGTCACGGAACAGAATTTGGCTCGAGAGATGGTGGCTCATTCGGATCTTGAGCTTGCTTTAAAACAACAAGAGATTTTGTTCGAAGAAAAATGCCGCAACAAATGGTTGGCTGCGAGTGACAGAAGCACTGCATTTTTTCACCACTCAGCAGTCATTAAAAAATCAAGAGCTGGAATAAATTGCTTAATGATCGATGGTGAGTTGTCTCTTAACCCCGAGGATATAGCTGCTCATAAATTGAATTATTATGAAGATGTTTTTGGGGTCTCGAATAGTATCTCTCCAAACCATCAGTTGGTTCACGAGGTTATTCCATGCTAAGTTGAGGAGGCAGATAATGACGATTTAACTCGTCTTCCTATGAATGAAGAGATTTATTCTACAGTGATGGAGATGGAGGGGAATAGTGCACCAGGGCCTGACAAATTTACCGGAAAATTTTTCCAAGCCTTTTGGGATATTGTGGGCTCGAATATGTGCCGTTGTATCAAAGACTTCTTCTTGAATGATAAAGTAACCACGGGACTTAATTCGAGCTTCATGGGTCTGATTCCGAAGGTTAAAGATGTTGTTCACATCGAGAATTTTTGACCGATTGTGCTTAGCAATTTCTGCATCATGTATCCTCTCCCCAAATCAATTTGGGTTCGTGAAAGGGTGCGACATCATTGACTGTATTGCTACTGCCTCCGAAGGGGTTAATTCACTGGACAAGAAAGTTTTTGGTGGAAACATGGCTTTGAAAATCAACATAAAGAAAGCCTTTGACACAATGGATTGGGGCTTTATATGTATTGTTCTCGAGGCTTTCGGTTTTTCTGCAAAACTCAGGCAATAGATAATGGCTATTTTCTCTTCGGTCCGAATATCTATCCTCCACAATGGAACGCCGCTTGGTTAGTTCGATTGCACTAGAGGGGTGAGGCAGGGTAACCCCCTATCACCGCTTTTGTTAGTCCTTGCGGAGGATTTTTTGAGTAGGTTAATCTCGAAATATATGATGGACGGAAAGCTACAACCAATGCGATACACTTCCAATGCGGCTTTTGTAACTCATTTACTTTATGCGGACGATGTGCTTCTTTTTGTTGTCGCTACACAGCGTAATGTCAAGCACATTGCGGAGATTTTCAACACATATGATGCATTGTCAGGGCAACAGGTTAACTGAGAGAAGTTCGGCGTTTGTTTTGGCAAAACACTTTCCGGCGCAGAGACGTTTGAGGCTTGTTGATTCCCTACATCTTAAACAGTTGAAGTGGCCTTTCATTTATCTTGGCGTGCCACTCTTCAAAGGTAATCCCCATAAGAGATGGTTACAACCGGTGGCAGACAAAATTTTAGGACGCTTTGCAACTTGGAAAGGTACGACTCTTTCCATGGCAGGTCGGGTTACTTTGGTCTCTTCGGTTATTCAAAGCTCGTTAATTCATACTTTCTCTATTTATGCGTGGCCAAAGATTTTGATTAGAAGAATGGAGAGGGCGATACAGAACTTTATTTGGTCAGGGTCCATCGATAACCGAAAGTTGATCACGGTACCATGGAGTAAATATTGTGTGCCGATTGGGGAAAGAGGTCTTGCTCTGAAAGATTTAACTAGATTAAACCGTTCTCTTCTCGCTAAGCTACATTGGCGTATTATCACTTCGAATTCATATCCTATATGCATGTTGCGTAGTAGGCTGCTAAGCGGTAATTGGCGGTTGAAACGAACCCACTTGTCTTCGTCGATTTGGCATTCTCTCAAGGGCTGCACCGATGTTGTTCGGGACTCTTTTAGATGGTTGGTTGGTCCAAACTCTTTGTGTAATTTCTGGTGTGACAGTTGGGTTTACCCATGTCTTGCAGATCAACTTAACATGAGCGAAGTGGAGAAATTAAGTTGTCGGGATACTGTCACAGACTTAAACATTAATGGGCAGTGGACTTTACCGAGTAATGTACCCTCTTCAATGATTCAAAATCATACGTTTGTGACACATAACTCGGAGACTTGCGTTTGGGCCTTAAGCACGAATGGTGAATTTAAGGTGAGTTCTGCTTATAATGTTTTCCGCCATTCTTCTTCCTCCAACTATAGTTGGCTTAAATTTATATGGAAGGAATTTTTGCCGCCATCTCGTTCTCTCACTTGCTGACTGCCTGCACTTGGGTATTTACCGACGGAAGACTTGTTGATGCGAAGAGGTTTCCAATTTGCTTCAGTTTGTAGGATGTGTCAGGGTTCAAGAGAGTCTGTGGATCATATTTTTGTGCTTTGTCCGTTTGCTAAGGCTGCATGGGCTGCGTTGTCGGGAATATTTCAGCATCAAATACATACAACTTCGACACTTCGACAACTGCTTATTGATCACGGCGATTGTGTCATGCGTTTGGCTGCTTTGGTGGACTAGAAATAGGTGCGTCTTTGAGGATATTCCACCTGATATTCATGGTTTTCTTTGGCATCTCTGGAAGTGTATCAAAGCCGTGGACTCTTCAAATACGGTTGTGCTAGTTCAGCTGATGATCTTAGAATTTTAAAGGCCTTTAACATGGAAATCATCCCCCGACGAGCGCCAAAAAGCATTCCAGTTAATCGGTATCCTCCTCTGACTGGATGGATAAAATGTAACACAGATGGCTGTTCGCTTGGCAATCCGGGAGGTGGTGGAATATTTCGTAATGCTAAGGGCTTTACTTTGGGTGCCTTTGCCGCACCATTGGATTCTTTATTTGCTTTTGAGGCGGAGCTTTGGGCCATTGTTTTTGCCATGGAAAAAGCGAGAGATTCGGGATGGAGTTGCATCTGGCTGGAGAGTGATTAACCTTCGTGGTTAATATGCTTCAATCGAACTCAGACAAAGTCCCTTAGAACATGAGAGGCGGATGGGGGGCTTGCTTGCAATATATGAAATCTATAAATTTCCAGATTTCACAAATTTTTAGGGAAGGTAATTGCGTGGCAGATGCCCTGGCCAATTTTGGGGCTCTTCAAAGTGATGTTCTGTGGTGGTCGACTCACCCAGATTTTATTAGCAGTAAAGTTTTTGATGATTTGTGTAATAGGACGAACTATCGGTTTTGTTGAACGCTTCTACTTTCTTTTTTAATAATATTTGAGTTTCGGGGATATCGTCGTGATTGGGATTACCAGCGTTTCATTGCCGTTCTCCATTTCACGTAAAAAAAAAAAAATTAGTTGATATTTTTACACCCAATTTAAATTATTGACTAGCAATCAACTATGTGTGAGTGTGTGTGTGTGTGTGTATATACGGATTCCTTAGGTACCCGCCATGTATGTGAGAAGGGGGTGTAGTACCTTGTCGTGCATTCGACGTTCCTATATATATATATATATATATATATATATATATATATATATATATATATATATAGTAGACACGACTTTGAAACAAAATGAACTTTGCTATGGAAAAAATTACTCTTTATTTAAGAATTTTGCTCTATAGTTAAAGATTTTGCTATACATCGTCTCCCTAACTAGTACAACTTATAGAAGCTAATTTTACAGACTTTTTAACTGAATCTATGTATGGTCATCTAAATATGCATATATATATATATATATATATATATAATTTCGATATCTTGTAAAAATGGAAGAAACCCTTTTATCACACTCTTTTTTTTTTTTTTTTTTTTTGTTAATAGGGAACCCTTTTATCACATTCTACATAACAGAAACCATATTACAAAAGATCCCCTCACAAATTTGTCACTCTATATTCGGAAAGGCAAAGGTTCATGACGTTGGAATTGCCAAAGATAAGACATCCATATTGGACCATATGTCATCATTTTATATAATACAGTTGACACGTCTTTAATACCACTGACCAATACACAGAAGTCAGAACTACCAAAATTGAAACTCCCAATAAAAAAACTAAGATCCAAAACGAATCACTTACAACAACCATGGACAAAATCAAGCACAGCACCATCCGTACAAACGGGATAAACCTCCACGTGGCGGAGACCGGCGCCGGCCCCGCCGTCCTGTTCCTCCACGGCTTCCCGGAGCTGTGGTACTCGTGGCGCCACCAGATGCTCTCTCTCTCCTCCCGTGGCTACCGCGCCATCGCCCCCGACCTCCGCGGCTACGGCGACAGCGACGCGCCGCCGCACGCCTCGAGCTACTCCGTGCTCCACATCGTCGGGGACCTGGTGGGCCTGCTCGACGCTCTGGGCCTGGACCAGGTCTTCTTGGTGGGCCACGACTGGGGCGCCTACATGGCCTGGTACTTCTGCCTCCTCCGGCCCGACAGGATTAGGGGCCTGGTGAATCTGAGCGTGGTGTTTAATCCGAGGAATCCCGATAGGAAGCCTGTGGAGTCTATGAGGGCGACTATTGGTGACGATTATTACATCTGTAGATTTCAGGTACTTTTGTTGTTTGTTTGTTGTCTTAAAGATTTAGCGCAAAATTGTTCTTCCTGTTATTATTTGGCCTGAGTTGACTTTTTTAGATGAAAAGATTCTTGTGTAATAAGTTTGAATTATACTCGTTTCAGGGGTTTTGAGCTGTGTGGTGCAAGTTAAATTTCTTGTGTCTTGACTAGGTTTATGAAAATCGACTACAGCTAATGATCACGATTCTAATATTTTACGTTTTGAATGGCGATACGAAATGTGACCTCAAAGACTCGTAGTTAATGAATTTTTTGTGTCATTGGTTTAGTTGATAATGATATACTGAAATTGTTTCTGTATGTGGTTACTTACACAATCGGCCATTTGTTTGTTCTGTAGGAACCGGGAGAAGCGGAGGAGGAATTCGCTCGTGTTGATACCGTAAGATTGATCAAGAAATTCTTAATCTCGAGAAATCCAACTCCTCTTCGTGTTCCTAAAGAAAAAGGATTTGGCGGCTCGCCTGATAAACCAATCATAATGCCCTCTTGGTTGTCTGAAGAGGATGCTGAATACTATGCTAGTAAATTCAAACAGACAGGCTTCACTGGTGGTTTAAACTATTATCGAGCATTGGACTTGTAAGTCGTGGATTTGCGTAATTGAGTAAAAGTCTTCTGTATGTGGAGGAGTTTTTCGAGTAATCCCATTTCTTTTTCCCTTCTTTGAAGACTGTACAAACTGTTTTTTTACTTGTATGCCTCGTCTAGAGTTTAAAACTACTACGTTATTGAAATTATTACATGCCGCAGCTTATAATGTTCTCTTCTTTACTCATGCAGAAATTGGGAGCTCACGGCAGCCTGGACTGGGGTGCAAATAAAAGTTCCAGTCAAGTTCATTGTCGGGGATCTTGATCTGACTTATAATACCCCAGGCGTTAGGGAGTATGTACACAACGGTGGGTTCAAGAAACGTGTTCCGTTTTTGCAGGAAGTAGTCATAATGGAAGGAGTGGCTCACTTTGTGCATGAAGAAAAACCAGAAGAAATTAGCCAACATATTTATGACTTCATTCAGAAGTTTTGATCCCCCGTTTGGTTACATTTCTGTCGTGCAATGTTCAGGTAAATTGGCTTGCAACTTGTCGGCGGAACTTCAGCTAAAGAGAAAAGTCCCCGATAAGTAGAGAGGTGTGTTTGATCTTTAAGTTGTTCCACTAGCTAGTTGTTCTTCTAGAATATAGAATGGCAATTGTTGTGTAATGTTCTCTCTTAGTTAAATGATTCTGAACTTCTATGCATAATGCATGTAACAGAACTCAGAATCGACATGGAAATAAGAACTTTGTTGACAAGGATTGTTTTTTGTTTTTTTTGCTTTTATGGTATTTGGCAAGTCTTACTATTTGTGAGTTTGACCCCATTTTACACAAGACTTTGGGATACTTATATGTACAGCTATTGAAGTTTGGTCTAATTACAAAAATTCCTCTACTATGTGATTAATTACAAAGATACATATCACTTCAAAAACATGTAAAATATGGGGATTTATCTGTAATTTTTTTCAAACTTCAAGTGTTGTAAGTTTTATACTTCACAAGGACGTATTCTAATGTTTTTTCAAATATTAGGCTGTTCATGTAATTTGAGAAACTTATACATTGGGGGTTACTTTCTCAGGAATATACACAAAATAATCCTTGATCTTCCGAGAAGAAATATGTTTTTTGCCTAAAGATAGTGTAGAAGAATTCAATGGAACATGGCTGATTAGAGTTACAAACACAATCGTATCAATTAGAGTGGCCAAGCTTCAGTTTTGGAAAATCTCTAATCATCTTATGTAGTTAAAGGGTAAACAATTTATTAACCACTAGTTATTTCCACCTCTCTTCACTCGTACGCCTCAAAAAGTTTTCATGCACAGAAAACTTCTCCCCTCCTCTCATTCTTTTACCTATTGTCGTTGTGATTCTACACGAAATATCAGCAACATAAAGATCCAACAAACGGAAGAGAAAAAAAAAATTAAAGAAAGAAGAAAACCATCATGTCGCCCAAGTTCGTCTGCGTATTGGCTCTGCTCTTCGGACTCAGCCTGTGGCCTGCTGCCACAGCATCTTCTCCCTTCCATCTCCACCTCAGCCGCAAAATTTCAAAACTTTCGGGCGACCCTCTGATTCAAAATGCCTGCCGTGGCCTCGGAGAGCATGAGGCTGACTGCGTTTCCCTTCTGCAAACTGCACCCGCAAATGCCAAGGCTCACGCCCACGACCTTTCTTTTTTCACTCTCAGGTAATACATTTTGATTTCAATATTTACAGTTATAACAATCAATCAGTTATTTCGATTGCCAACATAAAATCAAGTAGAAATGTTCGAATTAAGAAGTATTGGAACGTATTATAATAATTATTAGAAGGGATTTATTCACTTTCTCAAACATTTCAATGTTTCACCAGATATGTAGAAGATCATGTAGTGAATGTCTCAAAGGCACTTTCAAAAATTGCTAGAGACCCCGACCTATCTCCGCTGCTTCAGTCCGCCATAAGCGATTGCATGGATCAGTACAATCCCCTCGACGATTTAATCAACGACTCACTCAATGCTATCCTATCAAACATATATACCGATGCTGCCCAATTTCTTGAGGCCGCGATTTCCAACATTGATATGTGCGATTCGCAGCTCACAGCAAGCTACTTGGAGGAGAAGACCGAGGCTAAACCTGGAGAGGAACTTCAGGTGGCTAAGGATTTGAAGGATAACAATATTTACCTCAAATACATCTTGTCCGCTGCTCTCAACATGCTTAAAGCAAATTAAGGTGTAAAGTAGGATTAATTGCATTTAATTAATACGAGTTGTTCGATCGACATGTAAACTAGAAGAAATGTATCCGAAGTCTGAATTTTCGGAGTGACTTGAAGCCGAGATCATTGTTCGATGCTTCGTCTACTAAAGATCAATACTAGTATCAGATAATTACTAATGTTTTATAACTTTATTACCACAATTGTTTAAGTGAAACTCATTAATGTAGGAATCAGGCCAAGAGATAGTCTTTGGTTTGAATATGACCCATTTGTGGATAATAATTCACGTGATGGGGGAAAACAATAAAGCTTATATATATTAGAAAAAATATAATGGTATATAGTTTCTGTAATTTAGAACTTAGAGTCAACTTTACCATTGATCCTATATTGCTTCTCAGTGAATTCAGTTTCTAATGCTTCCAGCCTTATGTCATAAGTTCAATTAAATTACATACCTCTTGTGACATCCAAGCGTTGTAGTAAATATGGTCAAAACTCAATTAAATCTGTAAGTTGCACTAGACTATTTTGTAACTCATTGTCAGACAACGTGCTTAAGAAATCGTGCTTAATCTCTTAACCCATGTTCTTATCATTTCGACTAATCAATAAAATTAAATTTTCAATGTATTCGAAGTCTCAAGAAAGTGTAGTTTTTGAGAACTTTACACCTTTTGGCAGATATCTCATGGGATGACACAGATCAAGTCTTATACGTACGATAAATATTTTCGTAATTAGGTGAAGAGTATCTTAATTGAGTTTTATTTCGTTTTCTCCACTCATTTTAATTTAACGGCATCAATATATTAGAAAGAATAAACATTTTCATCTCCACCTACTTAAATATGAGTTTTTGAGTCAAACTATGCTTAACTTAAGCAAAATGAAAGTGGGAAGAGATCTAATTAAGTATGAATTACAAGTTTTTACTAATAATCCAGGTATGAATACTTAAATCTGGGGTGAGCCCTCTTGAGTTAGGTGTGAATGCCAAGAGTGCAATGCGCCAATCTCCATTATCTTGTCCATACATGTACCAGAAAAATTATATGTATATAAATTCATAAAAAAATAACCATCAATTTATTTGATTAATATTGAGTTCATAGATGACAACTTAATCTGGTCTACAATTCTTTTATTATGTAAAAAATTACAATAATCTTGTTTAAAGAATGTAACAAAATGAAACATGAGCCACAATAAAGAAATAATGCCGTCCATGTACAAGAACTATATTGATCAGAGCAATCCTCCTGTATATGGCACCCCACTTTGTGGTATCCAGTCATCTCCCAACAGGAACCCGGTCACCGTAAAATTAGCAACATCAGTGGCATTGATAATATGAAAACCAGGCCATGTCACTCTCGCCGTGGTGTTCGATCCAGGCCCTGAATTATTAAACTCGGCATAGTACGACGTGTTCAATGCGAAATCTCCGGACCATATACTCCAACCGGCAGGAACTATCAAACTATCCATAAAACTCTGCATATAAATAGTCCTGGAATATTCTTTCCAGGGCCGCCCGAGATAAGTCTTCACCGTTCTATTACTATTAGCCAAATCGTCAGCAGCCCGAATCGTGCAGTTGTGTATTGAGATTCCAGTGTTTTGGTTAGGATCCGTTCTGCCCTGAGCAGTAATTGCGTTGAATTGACCGGACATTGGGAGACGGGGGTAGAGGTTGCAATCTTGAAAAACTACGGCTGCGTTTCCAAAAATGAAGTCCACTGTGCCATAAACGTCGCATTCTCTATAGAATTGTCTGAGGGAATGGACGTAGAGTGTGTCTTGGTAGGCCTCGAAGCTGCAGCTGTAGAATGTGGATAGATCTGCGCCATTGCGTACGGCTACGGCTTGATGCTTGGCTGGTCCTGCTGTGTTGCGGAAGGTTATGTTCACTGCGATGAATCCTGTTGCTACCACAGCTGAGAGAATGTTGAAAGAAAATCCAGTTAGAATTCTGAGTAGTTAGTCTAAATTTTTTATGCTAAATAATGTGTAAATTTGTGCGACACCTTACTTATATTAGAACCTGCTAATCTAAGGTGTGTAGTGTGCTGGAATGAATTTAATAGTAAATATATATATATATATATATATATATATATATATATATATATATATATTGTTTTACAATATACTCATTATAAGTGACAAAAATCCAACAGTTTTATAAAATATAACATACAATTTGAGCACATAAGATTGTGATTTGTGATGCTCAATCGTATAGTTATATATCCAAGTTATGTATATATGAGTTGACTGATATTCATGTTAACGTAGAGTTTTTATGTATGAGGTGAACTTTTTCCTAAAGTCCATTGTGATTGCTTTAATTATAAGGATCTTTTTTTTTAATTATATATTTTTGCATATTAATTATTTAGTTTACATGTATACTCTTTAATAACAATTGTTTACCAACAAGTACCATGTAATTAGAAAGTCTTTTGCAAGTTCGCGTGCCACATGCTAATATTAAGCTTTCCTGCATCACTTGGTATGACGTATTTAAACTTAAGAATTAATAGCACAATTGTTCTTTGAAAAAACCCGCACATAGTAGGGTTAGTAATTAAGTCACTCGTCCTCAAATTTTACTTCTTTTGTTAATTCTTCATAATATTAATTCGGTATTAGTTTTCTATTATTAATTTGTTTTTAAGTTATTCATTGACGTATACTTTCTTATTTTAGTTTCTACTTAAGTCAACATACACAAGTGGCGATGGACTTAAGTTTTCTTTTGCTTAGTGGATAATTAATAATAGTAATAACACATAAAAAATGGCAATTAGACACATTATGGTTTATTAAACAAAAAAACCCACATGAGGTACTTACCAAAGGTGGAAGAATTGAAGGTCGTCGATCCATCAACAACGCTATTATTTCCAGTAATAACCGTTTGATTAATCCCATCTCCAATCATCATTAAGTACTTCTTGTTCTTCGCAATAGACACGTACTCCTCGTACACTCCGGCGGTAATGTATATAACAAAGTATCCATTCGTCCCGTTACTATTAGTCGGAGCCGCAGCAACGGCATCGTTTATCGCGGTGAAAGTCCCACTTCCGTCCTGACTAACAACCACAATGTCACTCACCAAAACCTGATTATCGTCGTCAGCTGCCTGGAGAAGCCTCCTCCCGTTTACTTGACGAGCCTGATAAATCTCCTGATTTTTGGCAGACATTTTCAGATTCAAATGCCCTTTTCGAAGCTTTTGATGCCCGGAAAAGTGAGCGGACGATCTCTTCTTTCTCCTAGCCGGCACCCAACCTGATGGAATAAATATATAGATTAATAAATGCTAATCCTATACAAATAGTGCATAATAATAAAAAGGATTCTCCTATACGAGTTTCAGTTTTTAGATGAGACGACAATAAAATATGATACCACATTTTGGACCAAAGAAGAAGTTCTATGTTTGAACCCCACCACCCACCCATTTATAAAAAAAACTTTATGTTGTCAGACGTAACAAAAAGATTTACAGTCTGCACGTGAGGACGTACGACAATTCAATACTAACCTTTGGTGAATAAAGCTAACGAAACGCTGTAAAGTCTCGTGTCGTTTGAGAGTGGCGATAAAATGCCATTCCTAACGCTCCATGCTGAAGCTGTGGCTCGAAGGCCATCAATGCAAGTATCAACGTTTGTCAAAATGGCGCTGAGAACTGTTTGTACATCGTCAGCTTGGTTTAAATTGAGAGTTTGCGACGTAGTGCTGACGGTTTGGAGAGTGCTAGTTATGTAATCTACGTTGCTTTCTGCTAGATATTTGCAGTCTTCTAGTGCTTGAACTGCTGCGTTGGTTAAAGTCTTTGAGTTTTGAAGATATTTCGTGATGAGGGATAGGAACTTCTTGGCGGAGGTTAGGGACTTTCTGACGGAGAATCGTCCGTAATCGTAGACATTGGAGGAGGAGTTACCGGAGGGGAGAACGGAGTTGCAAAAAGAAGGGTATGGGGTGGATTTGCATATGGTAGAGGGCGGTACAGGGTTTTGAGGTGGAGTATCAGCAGAGGATAATTGAGTGGAGAAGAGAAGTGAAAGTAGAAATGCAATGCAGGATATAGTGAATAGATATCGGGCCATTGCAACGCTGATTAATGGAATATGACACGATGAAGTATCTTAATTTTTGAGTGACATGTTTCAATTGTATATACGCATATATATAGGCGATCAACTATATGGAAGAACAGGTTTGCATGTTGTAATTTTAAATTTTGTAATACAAGTCTATTGCTTAAGTTGTTATATAAAATATAAAAATTTCGAGTGAGTCAAATAACTAGTATCATTGCGCGAAGTCAACGTCGTTGGTTTCATATCGAAAGCGCGTCCTCTAGATTGATATTACATGCATTCGTTGGGTATGGACAAACTGAGGAGGCAAGTGGTTGGTATTGCGTTATTTTATTGTTATGCGACTTCTTTTAATTAACTTAATTTTCAAGTTTTGATTTTCGAAATCTAACGACAGAATATTAATTTGGTGTGTGGTAATCTCATACTCTTTGTGCTTTTTATATTACAATGTAAACTTTTCATGATTCAAAATTTCACAAAATAATTTTCGGAAACTAATAACATAATATATATAAAAAAAAAAAAAGAGAAGCATTATTTTTATCTAGCACTTTTGTTTTGCTACGAAAACAAATCTTGAAGAGGAAAACGGAATGAAAAAAGCAATAACTTCGAATCAAAACTATGAAACTGCAATTTGTTTTATCAAACAGTAAGATTTTGTCATTTGTCTTTGTTTGTCTGTTTGTTAAAAAGTATTTTCAAAGACGAGTTAACATTATTGTATTTGACTAATAAGTTTCGCATTCACATTTTTTTATTTATTTATAATACGCAGTTTTGCTTTAGTACTGTGACCTGGATTTCCAACTCACATCAAGGCGTCGAAGTTTTAGGCAGTTGGTATATGTAATCTATAACTTTATGGGTAGCGATATTGCAAGCACAAAATGTTGTTGCTAAAGCAACTTTTTTAACTTCTCTAATTTACTCTTTTTAAGTAAGAAAATACCACAATCATGTTGTTTAAATCTTATAATATCTATCATCTTAATTGATATCCCTTAGTTTTAGCAACTAATTTGAGTCATTCAATTAATGTATTATTAAATTAGTTTTCTCTCTCCATAAAATTCTTTAAAACAAGACTATCGAAACTAATCACTAATACTTAAGTATAATTTAGATGAGCTGCTTCGAGAAATTAAGAGATTATTTATCTATTAAATTTCTTTTTACTTATATTATAATCATGATGTATAAATAACTAGTGCTCCGTCGAAAGTGTTTTAAGAGACTACACGTAGAGAGTAGGATTATTTATGAAAAATAAAAACGCATTTTATATTTAACATGACTTGAATCATGAGCTAACATTAAATTTTTTAAACTTTTAGTTTCCTTCTTCTCTAAAGTTCAAGGAAGATACTAAAAAATTATTCATTAATAAATCCAGGATATTAGATATTTTGAAGTATGAATCATTAATATTTTACATATCAAAGTCAATTTGTAAGTATATACTTAAAAAACAATTATTTGAATCTAGATTTAATTTGGAAAAACTGATTAGGCTCAAAGTTTCAAAACTTTCAGTACCTAATAACGTACTAAAAGGTATGCAACACAAAAATGAATTTTGATAAAATTAATTGGTTATATGTTAATGGGGTTTAACTATTAAATGCAATTTTTAAGTGGAATATTGTGTGGAGAAAAATGTTCTGCGTATAAAATCTTTCACTAAACATTAAAACTGTTAATGGAATACATTATATACTTTAAATAATTCATTTAGCCATTTATAGAGTATATTGATTAAGAAATAAATTACACAAATTAGTCAATAAAAAGAAAGATTGAGTTGGTATAATTAATGAATGACTAATTAAGATAATATGATATTATGAAAATCTTGCCATTTGAGTTGTATAGTATTGATTGTATAGTATTGATTGATAAAGAAGGGTAAAGAGAGAACTCAAAAAAGTTGCTTTGGCAACAACACCTTTTGCTTTGGCAATATCGTTAGTCATAACTTTATAGCGAAGGAAATAACCACATTAAGAAGAAAAAGACAACGTAAATAATTACATAGATTTTTCGAATGGATGGTTTCTATATGCTATAAATACAAAGCGAAAACAAAAAGTGAAGAGCTAATTAAATCAGCCAAACTGACCGCTCTATCATCTAATTTATGTTTGCCTCTTATTAAAAAAGTGAATATGAATTTATTTAAGTTCAGTACTAATTGCTTTCTTATTCGTTGTATTATTTATTGTATTTGGGTTTGTTCTTTCTTAATAGTTGATGTATGTTTTAATATAAAGGAATGTTGTACTAGTACTCTAAACATATATATATATATATATATATATATATATATATATATATATATATATATATATATATATATATATCGTGCATAATGTTTAATACAGTAATTTCGAAACTCAACTTAATTTATGGTAAGACAAGATAAGCAACTTTTTTCAGTAATTTGGAAGATCAAAGCACCCCCGGAAATGACAGCTTTTGTATGGAAAATTTTTCTAAACAAAATTCCAACTAAACTGAATCTGCAAAAGAGATGCGTTCAGGTGAACAACTCAATTCTCTGCCCGCTATGTGACGAACAGGATGAATGTGTCAATCATGTTTTTTTCGAATGCTCAGTGTCATACTCGATCTGGATGAAAACCCTCGCTTGGCTAGGATCTCGATCAGCACTCTGTCATAATCCTAAGGATCACTTCGCTCAGTTTAGAGGATTGAGACCTAAGAGAGTTGAGGAAGATGGTTGGAATTGTCTTTGGCTCATCACAATCTGGTATATTTGGACTCTGGTATATTTGGACTCTCAGGAACAATGTTGTTTTCAATGGAGCTCAAATTGATACAGAAAAGATTGTGGATCAAATCAAGGCAAAAAGTTGGAGATGTCTCAAAACCTATAGGCAAAACTTCTTCTACTCATGTAATGAATGGCTTAATTTCCCCATGGACTGCCTTCCCGGCTAATTTGTATTCCTCTTTGTCGGGGGTTGAGTATGCCTCGCACTCAACCTCTTTCACTTTCTAATAAAGTTCATTTGCTTTTGTTGATCAAAAAAAAAAAAAAGAGAATGTACCACAGAATGGTAGATCGAACGTAAATTTCGTTGAACCCGAAAATAGGAAAAACGAGTTGTAACTTGTAATATAATTGAAGTAGGCCCGATTCAAGGTCACATGTTTGTTACCTTGGATAAGCAGTCAACACGCTCACTAAGGAGCAAATAAGAAAAAGAAAATTATACATTATTTTTAAATTGTTATCACGTTAGAGGTACCTTAAGATGAATCTGAAATTATAATTGAATAAGTGCCATTTTGTTCGTGGCCTACATGTTACATTGACCATCACGACGTCTATGGATCTTTTTAATGGTAAAAATCCCTTATTCTATTTGTTAAGTAGTATATATATATATATATATATATATATATATATATATATATATATATATATATATATATATATATATATATATATAAAAGATAGAGGTATATATTGTTCAGACATTTTAATTGATTTTTAAATTTATCCTTATAAGGGAAGAGGTTTGATCAACAATTTAATTGATTTCCAAATATACCCTTAAAAATGGTACATTATTTTTAAACAATTTAAAAAAAAATTCACTTTAGTCCTTAAATTGTTGGACAATCTCAACATGACTCTAAAGTATTATAAATTTTATCATTATAGTCCAAAGTTTGTCACTTTTACTCTCTTAATTTTCAAAAAATCTCAATGATATCCAAAATAATTATAAATTTTGTGTTTTAGTCCAAAAAAATAGTATAAAATATTTAAAGAAAACACGCCTCAAAACTCAATAATTCTTTACAGCAAAAAGAACTTGCATGCGGACCAGCATGCACCCGAGTTCTAGTATATATATATATATATATATATATATATATATATATATATATATATATATATATATATATAAGGAAAGAGGTTTTGGTCCAACATCTTAATTGATTTCTAAATTTACCCTTCATATGGTCCAATGGTCCACCTTTTTATTATTATTATTTGTAAACAATGTTAGAAAATTGTTACTTTAGTCCTTAAATTTTTGGAAAATCTCAATATGACTCGATAGTATTATCTTTTTTGTTATTTTAGTCCAAAGTTTGTCACTTTTACTCTCTTAATTTTTCAGAAATCTCAATGATATCCAAAATAATTATAACTTTTGTGTTATAGTCAAAAAAAAAAAAAAGATATCATAAAATATTTAAAAAAGACATGTTAAAACTCAGTAGTTCTTTACAACAAAAAGAAATTGCACACGGGCCCACGTGCGTCCGAGTTCTAGTTTTGTAATATAAGTAGTGAAAATGTGTCCTCCTTGCATCGTGAAAAATGATAAATATGTTTTCCACGGTTGACATGTGAAATGATACAAGAAAATATTATATAACATGTATCAATATCCTTAAAATGTATAGTCAATTTTATATATATATATATATATAGATATATATAGTACATTATATACAATTTATTCATAACCTATGAAAAGTTACACTTATCCTTCAATATATTTAAAATGTGCGAATTGCCCCATAATATCATATTCTAATAGATGAAAATGTAAAAAATGTCCGATTCAAACGATTAATAACGACTTGGGGGTATTTTCCGCTTACTTTGAAAGGTTGGGAAGTATATTTTCCATTGCTTTCAACATGCTTAAAGCAAATTAAGTGCACATTAGGGTTAATTGTTTTTTATTAATATGAGTTGTTAATGTTTGGTTCCTGCTCTTCGATCGACATGTAAACTAAAAGAAACGTATCTGAAGTCTAAATTTAAGGAGTGATTTGAAGCCGAGATCAATGTTTGATGCTAAAGATCAATATTATAATTACTAATTTCTTTTTTAATTTCATTACCATAATTGTTTATGTGAAATGATCATTTATGTAGTATTAGAATCAGGCCGAGAGAAGGTTTTTGGTTTGAATATGACCCATTTGGAAAACATGGAAAATTGCATTTTTGATACCCTAATTTGACACAATTTCTTTTTTCATACCTTAATTGGGCAGATCACGATTTTCGTACCCTAATTTGGTAATTTTTTCAATTTTTGTACCCCGGCGGCAACTATTTCAAAATCTTGCGGAAATTTTCCACGTTGGACTAATTTGGAGATTTTGATCCCAGTCAATCTCCCAAACCTCCCATTTGCCATCTTGGACGCCACATGGAAGAAAATAAGAAAATAAAATAAAATAACAAAAAATAAAATCTAAGGTGCAAGTGGGTGAGTTGAGAGTTTGGCTGAGGCCAAAACTCCCAAATTTAGCCTGACGTGAAAAATTACGGCAAAATTTTGAAATTGCCGCCGTTGGGGTACCAAAAATGAAAAAATTGTCAAATTCAGGTACCAAAATCGTGATCTGCCAAATTAAGGTATGAAAAAATAATAGTGTCAAGTTAGGGTATCAAAAATGCAATTTTCTCTGATAGGAGAAGAAGATATAGCTTATATGGGGAAAAGAATAATGTTATATTTATAATTTAGAATATATAGGTAATTTTACCAATGGTCCTATACTGATTCTGAGTGAATTCAGTATTTAATGCTTCCAGTCTTATGTCATATCCAGTGTTTTAAAAGGCGCTTCTGGGGCGCGCCTTGAGATTCACGTTAGGGAAAATTTCACCTAAAATGCCTTGAGGCACTAGAAAAGGGGTAAATGTCAAAAGGCGTACGCCTTTTTGTCGAGGCGTATGCCCTGGGCGCGCCTTTTACGCTTTAAGTCAAAAACCTATGTTTTTCTGATGTGAGGTAAGAAAATGAAATTACTTCATCAATTGAGGGCAAAAAGCGAATCTCACTTCAATTTCCAAAGAAACTGCAACATTTCTTGAACAAAAAAAAAATACGGCTTTTTTAGACTTTCACATCAAGTCAAAGCAAACTCTTTTTCTCTTTTTAGAATAATTCAGAATCATCATTAGTTCACTAAATATGATATAGCGAATGTGGGAATTGCATCAGCATCATAATATTCTTATGAACGGTTATTTCTCATGATTGTTTAGATTTTGTTTTGTTTTTTCTTTTCTCTTTTGTTCGAGTAGTTGATATACTAAATGAGTTTGAAGATTTGATGTAGTAAATATTACTATTTTTCATGTGATTACAGTTCATGTTTTAGTTTTTCCATTAATTTAAAATAGTTCTAATTTGGTAGTTTTTCTTGTACTTTTTAAGTATCAATTTTTTTTTTGATAAGGCAAAAACTTTATTAGAAAGAGTACTAGGTGTACTCAAAACCCAACAGTTTACAGATGAGAAAACAAACAAAAGTCAAGTCCCTTAACAATGTTCAAATGCACTCATAGGAGCAATACACCAGTCGGAAAAAGAAAAGGCGAAGTCATGTTGGTGTGCCTTCAACCAATACCATGTCCTGACTTTAATAAGTTCAACAATCTTGTGAACGCCAGGTTCTTCGTTCTTGAAGACCATCTTGTTCCTAGCCTGCCAAATAGACCAAATGACCACACTCCACATGCTTTTCCAAAGTTCATTCCCCTCTTTCTCGGAAACAAGCCTGCATTTTGGCAAAAATGCATGTCTGGGGTGTTGGTAATAGCCGTGGAAACTCCGATCCATTTGTAGCATTCCATCCAAATGAAGTAAGAAAAACTGCACTCGAAAAAGAGATGTGATGCATTCTCCTGATTAGATCCACATAAGCCGCAACTTGTGTCGCCGTTGTCAAACGCTATACCTCTCCTAGCTAAGTTGGTCTTAGTTGGGATACGATTGTGAATCAATTTCCAGCCGAGACATGTCATCTTAAATGGAGCCGAAGTAGTTCAGAAATCCTTAAAGAGGGTCGTTGCTTCACTTTGCATCTCCGGTTTCATTGCTTGATACCCAGAAGAGACCGAATAGGTGTTGTTCTTGTCTAACGTCCATTGCCAGCGATCATCTTCGTCTTCTTTGAGTTGAATATCTTCAAGATTCTGCATCAAACATTTAAAATTTTATTTTCCCAATCAAACAAGGGTCGTCTCCATTCAAGGTTCCACATCCAAACTCCGTTGTACCAATATCCCATCTCTGCCACCTTAGCTTCTTTGTCGCGTGCAGCAAGAAACAACCTGCTATACCGAGCTTGGAGTGTTTGATTCCCCATCCAAACATCCTTCCAAAATTTAGTGTTTTTACTATTCCCCATAATGCGTTTAAGTCCCTTCTCAAACCAGTTGTAATGTGCTCCAGAATCCTGAATGTTATGCACGTCTTTCCACCAAATTGATTTGATACCCTGACAAGTTGGTTCGCCTCTTAGTTGATTGATCAGATTGTACTCTCCATATTTTGCTTGAAGGACTTTTTTCCAAAGTGACTCGTCATCAGAAATCAACTTCCACAACCATTTACCCAAAAGTGCTTTGTTAAACAAATCAAGATTTTTCACATTCAGGCCACCCTCTTCTTTTGCCTTACAGATCGTCTCCCATTTAATCCATGCAATTTTTCGATCCAATCGGTGCCACCCCAAAGAAAATTTCTTTGAATTCTGATCAGAGCTTTGATGACCTTAATGGGAGCTCTATAGATGGAGAAAAAATAGATTGGGATGCTTGTAAGAACAGCCTTCAACAAAACAATTTTCCCGCCAAATGAAAGAGATCCATTTCCATCCCATCAAACTTTTCTTGAGAGCGTTGATGACTGGAGTCCATGTACAAGTTCTTCTTGGGTTTGCTCCAACTGGCACGCCCAAATATTTGAAAGGGAGATTGCCCAGACTACAATTCAGAGAAGCAGCATAGTGATCAAGGATATGCCGTGATATGTTGATCCCATGGAGGTGACTCTTTTGAAAATTGATTCTTAACCCAGAAACAAGTTCAAAGTTCATTATAATACATTTAATAGCCCATAATTCTGCTCATTAGGCTTACAGAATAAGAGAGTATCGTCGGCAAACTGAAGATGGGTCACTCTGAGTGAAGAATCACCAATTTGAATCCCTTCAATCAACCCCAAGTCTCTTGATTTCTTGATAAGAGCACTAAGACCTTCTGCAATAATCAGAAAAAGGAAAGTCGCCAAGGGGTCGCCTTGTATGAGCCCACGTTGCAAAGTGAATTCTTCTGTCGGACTTCCATTGACTTCTATTGATAAGAACTGAGACTGTGGCTGACTGGTTACACACTTTAATGCATCTCCTCCATTTAAGTCCAAATCCCATTTTATCCCGTAAATGATCCAAAAATCCCAATTGACTCGATCATAAGCTTTTTCGAAGTCAACTTTGAAAATTATCCCTTCTTTTTTTCTCCTTCTCAGTTCATCTATGATCTCATTAACAATAAGAACACTTTCAGACATCTGTCTACCTCCAAGGAAAGCTGATTGTTCTTCACCAATCACCGATTTCATCACCCTACTTATGCGACTGGCAAGGAGTTTAGCCAAGACTTTGTAAAGGCAACCAATAAGTGAGATGGGGCAATACTCATTAAGGCTTTGTGGGTTTTCTCTCTTCGGGATAAGAACGATAAAGGAGGGGTTCACCCCCCACACCAATTTATCGTTTTCTTGGAACTCCTTAATATATCTAAGAAAATCAGGTTTAAGAACTTCCCAGAACGTCTTCAAAAATTTAAAAATAAATCCGTCTGGATCGGGACTTCTATTTCCGTCACATTGCCACACCACATCCTTGATTTCCTTCTCCGAAAAAGGAGCAATAAGAGCCAACCTTTCATCATCAGTAATCTGTTTAAGTTCGATATCCTCAAGTGAAGGTCGCCGCCATTGATCTTCAGAGAATAATTCCTTGAAATAGTTTCTAACCTCGGCTTTAACATCTGAAACTTTGTCGACCCATCTGCTACCAACCTTTAAACCAAGGAGAGTATTAATATTCCTTCTAGACTTGATGCACCGGTGATAATAAGCAGAATTCATATCCCCTTCCTTTAACCACTTAACGCGTGCTTTTTGAGCAAGAAGGTTGTTCTTCCTTTTCATCATTTGCCAAAGTTGTCCTATACGGTCTTTTCATTTGGCAATTTCCCCACTCATTAAGCCCTGCTGCTCGTTTTTCAAATCAAGCTCATTTATCTCCATTTTGCAGTTGACAATAAGTTTGTCGACGTTGCCAAATATATTTGAGTTCCAAGCTTTAAGATCATTTTTCATCATTTTGAATTTTTCCTTCACAACAAAAGCTCCCCAACCATGTACATTATAACTGCTCCATTTATCCTTGACAAAAGACCGATAGTCACTGTGGTCGAGCCAGCAGTCAAGCAGACAAAACGGTTTTGGACCCCAATCAATATCTGTGTCCTTCAGAAGAATGGGACAGTGATCAGAGATTGATCTATTAAGACCCCATTGAGTTGAAGAAGGCCAGAGAGAAAACCAATCTTCTGATAGCAAAAATCTATCAATTCTACTCATAGTCGAGCCATCTTATCGGTACCAAGTGAATTCCCTCCCAACTAACAGGGCATCTATGAGATCCATGTCACAAACAAACTTCTGAAAATTTGAAATTTCTCTTTGTGTGGTTGTATATTCGCTGCCCTTTCTTTCGTGGATTACTATGACTGCATTGAAATCTCTGACAACGCACCACGTCCCTGTAGTATAACTTTGCTTGATGCCAATGAGCAAATTCCAGAGATTCCTCTTCTCGAGCAGATTACAAGGGGCGTCAACATTCACAATGTGGCATAGTTGATTGTTGCTCGTCCACACCCCTGAAATCAGTAAAAATCCTTCGCCTTCCTCTGTGTTCTACAATACGAAGGTTCCTTTTCTCCATATGGTCAGAATTCCCCCTAATCTACCCCTCGAATGTCTACATCGCCATTCACAATTACTACCGCCCCATAAAGCAAAACAAAGTTTACTATCCACTGTTTCCTTGTTAGTCCCATAATTTTTATTATTATTATAGGTAGCCCATATATATTTTTAAAATATTAAATGTCGAAATTCACGAGACTTACGCCTCGTGCCTCAAGGCTTACGGCTCGCCATACGACTGCACCTTTTAAAACACTTGTCATATCTCAATTAACTTATATACCTCTTATCTTTACTCGTTCACGGCCAAGAATTGTAGTATAAACATGGTCAAAAGTTATATATGTATATGATCTTGTAAGTTGCAGACTGTTTTGTAACTCTTGCGTTAAATCTTCTAACTTATGTTCTCATTAATTATTTGGACAAAATAATAAAATTATCGTTTCAAATCTTCTATAAGTCTCAAGAAAGGGTACTTTCTAAGACCTTTTGGCACAATTTATGAGTGGCGGATTGAGTCATATCCGTATGATAATTTTCATTAGGTGAAGAGTATCCTAATTGAGTTTTTCTATTTCGTTTTCTCCACTCGTTTCCATTTTAACAGTATAAATATTAGAAAGAATAAGCATTCAACATGGCTCGTCTCCACCTACTTAAATAGAAGTTTTTGAGTCATACCATGCTTAACTTAAGGAAAATGAAAGTGGCAAGTGAATTTATCCAGGTATGAATACTTATATCTGGGGTGAGCCCTCTTGAATGGTTAGAATTGTGAGTAAGGTGTAATTGCCAAAAAAAAGTGTAATGCGCTAATCTTCACGCAGAGGTCCTTTATAATACTACTAGAAACTGGGGTACGCGGGAGCCTCTTACACATTAATTTTTTTTTATACTGTGAAGTAGTATATTTTCATATTAAAGTGTGAAGAAGAAAAATAAAATCTGGAGGAAAAAAAAGGCAAGGAAAAAGATTTGTCTAGATGGCAAGAGTTTGAATTAATGGGAGAGTGAATCAACATAATTAGAGTAGAGTGGAAAGAAAAGTAATTTCCATTGAAAGAACTTGAATTATAAGAAAACTAAATCATCATTCTTACTAAATGGTATATTTAATTTCATCTAACTTAAATTGTAGTGTTAAGTTGGAAAATTAATAATAAGATGCTATAGTGGAACACAAATTATAAGGTTAAACTAAGAAACAAAAGTTTGGTGTCACAAATACCTCTTCCTTCTTTATATATTAGTATAAATAATTTTGTTAATCTTGTCCATACATGTACCAAAAGAATTATGTCATGTACACAATTCATAAAACAAAAATCATCAATTTATTTGCTTAATATTGAGTTCATAGATGACATCTTATCTCGTCTACAATTCTTTTATAATGTAGAAAATTACAAGAATCTTGTTCAAAAATGTTAAAAAACCTAAACATGAGTCCAAATAAAGAAATATTTATGCGGTCCATGTATAATTAGAATCATATTGATCAGAACAATCCTCCTGTATATGGCACCCCACTTGGTGGTATCCAATAATCTCCAGATAGGAACGCGGACACTGTAAAATTAGCAGCATCAGTGGCATTAATAACATGAAAACCAGGCCATGTCACTCTCGCCGTGGTGTTCGATCCAGGCCCGGAATTATTAAACTCGGCATAGTACGACGTGTTCAACGCGAAATCCCCGGACCATATACTCCATCCGGCAGGAACTATCAAACTATCCATAAAACTCTGCATATAAATAGTCCTGGAATATTCTTTCCAGGGCCGCCCGAGATAAGTCTTCACCGTTCTATTACTATTAGCCAAATCGTCAGCTGCCCGAATCGTGCAGTTGTGTATTGAGATTCCAGTGTTTTGGTTTGGATCCGTTCTGCCCTGAGCAGTAATTGCGTTGAATTGACCGGCCATTGGGAGACGAGGGTAGAGGTTGCAGTCCTGAAGAACTACAACTGCGTCCCCAAAAATGAAGTCCACTGTGCCATAGACGTCGCATTCTCTGTAGAATTGTCGGAGAGAATGAACGTAGAGAGTGTCTTGGTAGGCTTCAAAGCTGCATTTGTAGAATGTCGATAGGTCAGCCCCATTGCGAACGGCTACAGCTTGGTGCTTGGCTGCACCTGCTGTGTTGCGGAAGGTTATGTTTACTGCCACGAATCCTGGTGCGACGACAACTAGGGAATGATGGAAGAAAAATCCAATTAGAATTCTCGGCAATTAGACCATTGTATCTAATGTGTGCTAGAAATTGATAGTTGAAAAAACATGATATATACTCATGACAAGTAACATATATTTGACGAAGATAGCGGACTATTTTGTCATCGAAGATTTATGGTAATCGTAGCTATATATCTAAGTTATCTATGTATATACATTGACTTATATTCATGTTAGCGTAGAGTTTTTATGTATGAGGTGGACTTTTCCTAGATTCCATCGTAATTGCTTTGATGGTACTCTTCTTATATATAATTCCAATTAACAAGTACTCTCTTATAATACCAATAGTTTAGCAAGAGAACCATCTAATTAGCTAGTATATTGTGCAAGTTCACATGGCACATACTAAAATTAATATTTCTCTGAACCACTTGAAAAGGCTTAATCAATTAAGTTCAAGTACTTCAATAGAAGTTATTTTAAACTTAACAAATAAAGTTATTAATTCTGTATTATTTTTATATTTATCTATTTGTTATTATGTTTTATTTGATTTTTCACATTATTTCTACTAAGGCAACACATGCAAATGGCGATGGACTACATTTTCTTATGGTTAGTGAATATTTAATAATTGAAATAACACATAAAAAATGGCAATTAGACACGTTATAGATTATAAACAAAAAAAAAAAAAAAAAACATATGAGCGAGGCACTTACTAAAGGTTGGTGAGTTGAAGGTCGTCCATCCATCATCAACGCTATGATTCCCAGTAATAACAGTTTGATTGATCCCATCTCCAATCATCATCAAATACTTCTTGTTCTTCACAATGGACACGTACTCTCCGTACACTCCGGCGGTAATGTATATAACAAAGTACCCAGTCGACCCGTTACTATTGATTGGAGCCGCAGCAACGGCGTCGTTTATCGCCGTGAAGTTCCCACTTCCATCCTGACTAACAACCACACTACCACTCACCAAAACCTGATTACCATCACCAACCTGAATTAGCCTCCTTCCATTCACCCGATGAGCCTCATAAACCGCCTGATTTTTGGCGGACATTTCCAAATTCAAACGCCCTTCTTGTAGTTTTGCGGGAATGTGAGCAAACGAACTCTTCGTACTCCTAGCTGGCACCCAACCTGTTGGAGTATATTATATAAATTAATAAATGTTAGTCTTTTTTAAAATCTTAAGTTTTTAGATGAGACGACAGTTTCATATGGCGCAGAGCTCAGACCATAGAAGAGATTCTGGTTTCGAATCCCACCACCCACCCACTTGTAAAAAATGTAATGTTGTAAACGTGACAAAAAGATTTACAGCCTACACGTGAGGACGACCATTCAATACTAACCTTTGGTGAATAAAGCTAAGGAAACACTGTACAGTCTCGTGTCATTTGAAAGAGGCGATAGAATATCGTTCCTAACGCTTGACGCTGAAGCTGTGGCTTGAAGGCCATCAATGCATGTATCAATGTTGGTCAACATTGCGCTGAGAACGGTTTGTATATCATCGGCTTGGTTTAAATTGAGAGTTTGAGAAGTAGTGCTGACGGTTTGGAGAGTCGTTGTTATGTAATCGACGTTACTTTCTGCTAGATACTTGCAGTCCTCCAGTGCTCGAACTGCTGAGCTCGTGAGATTCTTTGAGTTTTGAAGATATCCGTTGATGAGGGAGAGGAAATTTTTAGCTGCGGTTACGGACTTTCTGACGGAAAATCGACCGTAATCGTAGACATTGGCGGAGGAGTTGCCGGAGGGCAGAATGGAGTTGCAAAAGGAAGGGTATGGGGTGGATTTGCATATGGAAGAGGGAGGTACAGGGTTTTCAGGTGGAGTATCTGCAGAGGATAACTGAATATTAGAGAAGAAAATTGCAAGTAGAAAAACAATGCAGAATAGAGTGAATGGAGCAAAAAACGGATTTCGGGCCATTGCAACGCAAATTAATGGAATGTGAAATTGTGTGAAACTTATTACTTTGTGAGTTACGGGTTTCAATTGTGTATACGCATATAAATAGGCGAAAGCTTTATGGGACGAACGGGTTTGCATGTTGTAAATTTCGATTGCTTAGTGTATTATAATAAGAAATTTAAAATGTCAATTGTTCATAAATAATTTGTATCTCATTAATGTTGGAAGTCAACGTCTTGGTTTCATGTTGAAAGCGTTTTCTATGGACAAATTAATTAACGAGGCTACTTGGTAATGTTTTTTGCGTTAACTAGTTTATGTTATACGACTTCTTATTATCAAGTTAATTTTGAAGTTTATTAGATGTTCGAAATCTAACGACAGACGATTGTCTCATACTCTTTGTTTGTTTATATTGCAATGTAAAGTTTAAAACTTTCAAAATATAACAAAACAATTTTCGGAAACTAACAACGCAATATAAAAAAGTATTATTCTGATGAAGCAATTTTGTTGTGCTAAGGAGACAAATTTTGAAAAGGAAAACAAAAAAGAAATTCCGAGTTAATGCTATTATTATATATATATTTATATATATAGTCAACTAAATATTAAAGTATTAAAGTACTGTTGTCGCAGTTCACATTTTCTATTTATAATGTGCAGTTTTTGCTTATTGTGGCATGGATTTCCAACTCATGACAACGTGCTGAGGCTTTGGGCAGTTGGTGTATGCACTTTTTAACTTTGTAGTGAAGGAAATAACCCCAAAAAGAAGAATAAGACAACGTAAGTTGAATAAATTTGGTTTTAATATAATGGACGACTTTTTATGCTAGACTCTTTTATTACTATCAAACGAGAAGCTGAATTGTCGGAGTTTATAGTTTACTTTATAAGAAATGTTGGGCCAAATTTATTAATTATTTCTTGCAGCGTTGTGATATAGTGCTTGGCACTAACTTTCTAGTTTCTTCGCGGATTATTTATTTGTTTAGTTTCTTTTGAGTAATGATATACATATATATACACACACATATAGGAAAGATCGATTGCCCCGGATAACTGGAGCCCGTTTCTCAATCGGATAACTACGAAAACAGAATGTAGACAATAAAGATCTTTCGATCTAATGCCAAATGAGTGATATCCTTGAAGATTAATTGTTACCTATCTTTCGATATTGGTTACTTCTCATTACGTGAATGTTCGAGCACACATTTTCCATTTTTGTTTTTATTTTTGCATTCATGCCTTCATTTAGTGGTTTAACAGTTGTATCATATTATAAAAACAGCCATCTAAACTTTTTAGACCGTTTTAACTTAAGTCAAAAGCTTCGCCTTGTATTTTGATTTGTAAATCCAAATATTTTTTTTTTGAAAATAAATCTAACCAAAATAATTTTGTAAATGAAAGTATATATAAAGTATAAAGGGAAAAAAACACGGTGAAGAGCTGAAATCAGCCCTGATGACCGCCATATCGTTTAATTTGTGTATGCATAATGCATGTTATCAAAAGAGGTTAATACGAATGTATTAAGTTTAATACTACTTGCTTTCTTATTATTTGTATTTATTTAATCCATTTTGGTTTGTACTTTCTTAATAGTTTATGCATGTTGTAATACAATGCAATGTTGTGCTAGTACTCCAAAAATATGTATGTTCAAAAAAATTAATATAACTATACTATTCCAGATTCAACTTATAGTTTATGGTCAATATATAAGACATGAGTCGGTATGTATTTTCTTTTCCACTTTGTATCGATCATTCTATGTCAGACTAATAGGATGTCAATACAACCCTTTGACTTAAATATACATAGAAAATGTGTAACATAGTTTGAGGACAAGAGGGTTGATATGTAGAACTAAAATATCGATGCAATACCCGAAAATGCGGAAACGAGTAGTAAGAGTAATTGAAGTAGGCCGTATCCAAGGTCACATGTTTGTAACCTTGGATAAATAGTCAACACGCTCACTAAGGCACAAATGAAAATAAAAAACCACTTTTTTGTATTTTAAATTGTCTTCACGTCAAAGGTACCATAAGATGACTTAACAATTATAAATATGTGCCATTTCATGTGTGTCCCACATTTTACATTGACCATAGCGTCCATGAATTCTAAATGATAAAAACTAAAAATATTTTTTGAGTAATATATTGTAATATAAGTGGTGAATATGTGTCCTACCATCTCTAATTTACTGTGAAAAATGACAAATATGACACAAAAATATTGTTATCGATATATCTCAAATTGTATTATTTGTATTTTATCTTTCCTTTTATAGTATAGGTTTAGATTTCAGTTGTTACTATTGGATAACGGCTTTCCTATTTCAGTAAGTTCTACGTCATATAATTTGTATATATAAGGGTGCAGATTGTAGCTTAAGGTTTCAATTAGTTCAGTCTCTCCTTTTCTTTTTCTTCAGAACATTCCTCTTTGTAATTCTCTCTCAATGATCGAATAGGATCGTCAATTCCTCCATAGATTTTACTATCAATTTCCCAATCTTGATATGGTATCATTCACCGCGTGATCGATCTTGCTTCCGCTGTTCTCGAATCTTAAAGATCTTTATTTTTTACTGATCAAGTTACGCTTGGTATTTTTCTATGTGATTGTAACAACAGATTTCGAGTCCTTAAAAATAAAAGACAAGAAAAATTAGTACAAATAAACTTTATATAAATTTACAAAAATTTAGAGTTACAATCTCTATTTTATCCTCTGATTCAATCCTTCAAGAACATCAATTTTTCGGATTTTTTAATTTGGAGGCAAAGTCTTCAATTTGATCTTTGTTGAAGTTGACTTGAACTTGAAAAACTTTAATTCGAGGGCGTGAGAGTTTGATCTCGAATCAAAGAGAGAATTTATTTGATCTTCGCGACGAACAATTTGAATCTTTGGATGAACGCCTTTGAAGATGATGAACTTGAGGGAGAGGATTTGAAGAACTTCTTTTACTCCAAGAATAATTATTTTTTTGTTGTGATTTTTCTTTTTGGTGAAGACCTCTATTTATAGTATTTGAAGCATGGATTAAAGTTTCGTTTCGTGTACTAGTTTCGGTTAGTTAAAAAATAGAAACATTTCGGAAACATCTGGAAATGTTTCTAAAGCTTAAAAATAATCAAAGATCAAGATACATACGAAAATTGAAATATTAAAATATTTTTGTCTTGGTAATTAAGTATTTAAAAATGTCGATGTTAACAATATCAAATAATTATAAGAGATTGCATAATTCCTGATTATTTATATGTTTACACTAACTGTATACAGTATATTGCACCCAACTATACACAAAGTAAAGAATTCATGACATATATTGCCATGAAAGATGCACAATTTCCAATATGAGTACTATTCATTGAATGAATAGAAAATATTAAATTGTAGGGTTAAAATCATTTTTCATACCATAACTTGGCACGATTTTCACTTTCATACCTTAATTTGGCACTCATCAATTTTCATACTATAAGTTGGACACTTTCTTCATATTCGTACCCCGGTGCCTGAAAAATACACGGTGACATCCCTTTACCCCAAATTTGGGAATTTTGAGCAATTTTAACCTACGGCAATACTCAACCTCAATAATTTTTCATGTCAAAGTCAGTGTTTCGAATTGCTATTTTTTTTTTCTTAAAATCTCAAAACTACCCTCAATTACTGTAATTGCTAAGGTGTAAGGTTGGAATCGGTCCAAATTGGTTAGAAATCTCCAAATATAGGGTCAAGGGATACCAACGTGTATTTTCCCGGCACCGGAGTACCCGATGTGAAGAAAGTGTCAAATTTATGGTATGCAAATTGATGAGTGCCAAATTAAGGTATGAAAATGAAAATCATGCTAAATTATGGTATGAAAAATGAATTTATCCCAATTGTACCACTTAAGTAGTGCTACTAGTACAAGCACTTAATGGGGTTTCTTTAATTTTCTTCCATAAACACAGATTTTGTCTTTTCAACTCCATCTTCTTCTTTACTTTTTAAGTCTCTTGTCTAAAAAATAACTCAGTCACATACCGAAAGCAATCTTTTCCTCTAGAAATTCTTCTTTTGTTTCTTCTTTTTCGTTTGCCTTCAATCCCTCTCTATTCTTCTACTCTTCTCTTAAAGTAATATACGCCATAACTTATAGTTCTTATCAAGTTTACAAAATATTTATTTTGAAGCACATAAGGTGAGAACTATTTTTCAAGCAATTACAATTAGTGAAGCAAATTGTTGACTAAAATCATGGTGCTTTCGGAAATTTCAACTTAGCCTTTTGTTTCAACTTTTGTTTTTGTGGCTCCTGCTTTAGTTTATTTTTTTGCCTCTTGTGTGTGCTGGGTTTGAGAAACTTTTGTGTTGCTGGGTTTTAATATGATAAATTTCGTTTACTACGGTGAGATGGAAATATTGGACTGGAGGAAAAGAAAAGTAAAGCATTAACGGTCTCTTTTCGAAGCAATACACAAAAACTCCCAACTTTTCTCTCTTTTCGTTGGAAACTCAAGAAAAGAAGAAGTTTCGCACAAAACAGAGTAAATTCGAAACTGCACCTGTTTTTGTTTCCATAAGTTGGTAAACCGAAAATATTTGCACGTTTCGTACGAAACGTGTCGATATTTTAAACCATGGTTAGAAGGAGAATCTTCTGATGAGATGAATGGTTGAAATCATTTCTCCAATATGGAAGGCATAATTTGAGGAAATCCTTCTTTCCATGATGAAATATAGTTTCCTTCTTTTGAGATTTGATGACTAGACCTTCCATCCTTTGAGATTTTGATGAGTAGACTTTCCATCTTTGGAGATTTGATGAGTAGGCTTTCCATCTCTTGAGATTTTGATGAGTAGACTTTCCATCTTTTGAGATTTTGATGAATAGACTTTTCATCTTTTGAGATTTGATGAATATATATTTCCACCCATAGAATATTGAGTTTTATGGAATATTTATTTTCTTCCAGTTGCACACATTTAATTATTTAATAAAATAAATGTGTCTATAGTGATCTCTCACCGCTGTTCTATTTGCTTCTCTGTTCGCTATCAATATCTCGTTGTTAATCGGTGCAATTTGATTTGCAATGACTTCTCCATAATCTGAAATACTACTTTTCCTATGCATGTTCCTAAGAATCTGAGTGAGGATTCTATGTCTGTGTACTTTCTCGATACTCAAGATTTTACAAGCTCTTCAATTATGAGGGATGTTCTAAATGGTGAAAATTATATTGATTGGACTAAAGGCATTGAGGTGGTGCACAATATCAAGAATAAACTGGTTTTTATTGATGTAACTTTGCCTATTCCGAGTGATAATGATTAGATTCACAAAACGGCTTGGATTAGGGCCGATAATTTGGTTAGATCTTGGCTTCTAAGTTATGTTTCGAGAAAATTTCAATATTAGTCCTCTAACTTGGCCTCAATTCAGAAATCGTCCTATAATTTTGCATCGCATAAATTTGGTCCTCTAACTTGGCATAAAATTCATTTTTAGTCCTCCGGCACCGGAAATTACTAAAACGTTCTAGGTTATAGCACGTGAGTGGTCACATGTCTGTAACTAGGAGAATTTAGGGCTTGAATTGCCACATGTGCACACGTGTGGTTTGGGGTGCAAAATCTCAAACCACAATTTTTCTAGGAGTCTCTACAAGTGTGAGATTGCACATGTGGCAACTCCAAGCCCTGAATCCCCAATTTGAGGTCCACGTGTACATCACGTGCTATAATCCGACGAGTTTTAGTAATTTTCGATGTCAGATGACTGAAATTGAATTTTATGCCAAGTTAGGAGACCAAATTTATGCGGGTACCAAGTTATAGGACGATTTTCAAATCGAGGCCAAGTTAAAGGACTAATGTTGAAATTTTCTCTTATGTTTCTAATTTTAAGGCCTAGCTTGCTTTATTTTGGATCTGCTATTGATGTTTGGCAAGAATTGAGAACTCGATATTGTAGGGCTGATGGTTCTCGAGTATTTCCTCTTCAAAAGCCTATTTGTAATATTACTCAAGGAAATCAGTCTGTTACTGCCTTTTAAAATTCTTTTAGGTTTCTTTGGGATGAATTTGTAAGTCATAGGTCTGTTATAGCATGTTTTTGTGGTCACTGTACTTGTGGTATGAACAAACATATGATTGAACTACAACAATCAAATTGTTTTATGTCTTTCTTGATTAGGCTAAATGAAACTTATGCAGCTATAATGAGCCACATTCTTCTGAATTCACCACTTCCTTCTCTGTCAAAAGTGTATTTTCTTCTTCTTCAGGAGGAGAATCAGAGGTCTATTCAATCTACCACTCAATCTGTGAAATCTTTGGCTATGTTTTCCAAAGCTAAACCTACTCAAGTGTCCACCTAAAAACCTCCTGGTTCCTTTCAGAATTCACAAGATCCTCAGAACAAGTTTCAAAAGAACAAAGATAACAAGAAGCTTAAGTGTATTCACTGTGATTTTACTGGTCACACAGTGGACATGTGTTTTCAACTTATTGGGTATCCTCTTGGTTGGGAAAAGGTATATCGTTCTGCTAATTTCACTGCTACTGATGAAAAAATTGATCCTCATGTTGTAGTTTCTACTGATAAAAATCAAGCTCTTTTTGAAGAATTCCTGGCTTACAAGAACAACCACATTGTTTATGTTCCAACTCAAGTATCTGCACCGTTTGTGGCTACAACTACAGTTGGTAATAGTTTTTCTATAAGTTTATCGACATTATATTCTAGTATGTCTCCTAAGGATAAAATGCGGTTCATTGATTCAGGTGCTACTGACCACATAATTCGTGATCAAAAGTGGTTTACCTCGACTGCTAAACATGTTAAAATTCCTATTTGTTTACCTACTTCTGTTGCTTTATCAGAAGATATTAAATTGTCTAATGGTTTATTTTTGAAAGATGCATCTCTAAGCTTGCAAAATTTTCCAACGTTGCCTTATGTTTTTTCTCTGATGTTTGGTTCTGCTAATCTTCTCCGTGGACTTTATCTCTTAGACAATTTGCAGAATGAATCTCCTTGTAATAAAGATTTTGTCATATATAATTATTTTGTTTCTAATCGATTGATTTGGCATGCTAGACTATGTCATTCTTCTTATCAGAAGCTCTCTTGTATTCCTCAGTTATATGTACCTAGCACTGGTTCTCATGTCTCTTGTGATATCTGTCATTTAGCTAAGCAAAAGGGGATGTCTTTTCCCATTAGTACTTCTCAGACTTTTACTACTTTTGAGCTTATACACTGTGATGTTTGGAGGCCTTTCTCAGTTGCTTATGTTGATGGTTGTAAATATTTTTGACTGTTGATGACTATACAAGGTGCACCTGGATTTATTTTTGAAATATAAATATGAGGTTGAAGAGCATATTACTCAGTTTTATAAGTTAGTTTTAAATCAATTTTTAGTTAAAATCAAAACTTTGAGATCAGACAATGGTATTGAATTCATGATGAAATTTTTTTATTTATCATGTGGTGTGGTGCATCAAATTAGTTGCATGGAAACTCCTCAGCAAAATGGACTTGTTGAAAGGAAACAACAACATTTGTTACAAGTTGCTAGGTCTCTAAGATTCCATTCTACATTCCCTTGAAATATTGGACTTATTGCATTGTTGCGGTTGCTTTTATTATTAACATATTACTTTCTCATGTTATCCATCAGAAACTTCTTTTGAGATGTTGTTTAACCGTCCTACTGACTACTTTATCTTGAAGTTATTTGGTTGTCTTTGTTCTGCAACTACATTTTCAGCTAATCGACATAAGCTTGATCCCATATCCCAGAAATGTGTGTTTTTGGGTTATCCTCTTGGCACAAAGAGCTATATACTTCTTAATCTCAGTACTTCTAAAATTTTTAAGTCCAGAAATGTAGTCTTTAATGAAGAAGAACTTTGTTTCAAGACTATTTATGAGACTAAATCATCTTTATCTAAAACCTAATAATACTATTTGTACATATTCTTTATTAATTTTCAAGAAACAACTGTGACTCCACCAGTTATTCCTGAGCTTGCTGATGAATACTCACTAAGTTTCTACTCCAGATATTCACAACTTTCTGGACTATGAAGATAATGTCAGCAATTCACTACAAAATGAGGACACATACATTATGCATATTCATCATTCTTTGCCTCTTACTGCTGAACATGCCAATATTACATCTCATGACTTGACTGAGCAAGCTATTATGCCTAGTCAAGATAATTCTGCTCAACCATTACAGAAAACACTTTGGTCATACCTTATCACACTTGTATTCCACATTTGGAATCTGTTATGGTTCAAAATCAAAATCATGCACCTACTTCTAGAAGAACTTCAAGACATATTACACCTCTTACTTATCTTAAGTCTTATGATTATTCTTTGCCTACTTCATTATATAAATCTTCTACATCAAATGCATTTGTTCCAAGATATCCTATTGAAATTTATATAATTGTTTCCAGACTTAGCTCTACTTATAAAGCTTTTACAACAGTTATTACTCGGGTTATTGAACCTTCTTCATACACTCAAACTAGCAAACTTATTTAGCGGCATATTGCCATGAAGAAAGAGATAAAGGCTTTAGAAAAGACCAATACTTGGGTTTTGACAGATTTGCCTCCTAATCATAACTCTCTTGGTTGTAAGTGGGTGTATTAAAATCAAACACAAAGCTGATGGTACCATTGAAAGGTACAGAGCAAGGCTCGTTGCCAAAGGGTATACACAAGAAGAAGGGTTAGATCATTTTCATACATTTTCTCCAGTTGTCAAGTCAACTACAGTTAAAGTTTTACTTTCTGTTGTAGCTGCTAAAGATTGGCATTTACATCAGCTTGATGTCAATAGTGCTTTTCTTCATGGTGACTTGGAGGAAGAAATTTACCTGAAACCTCCTTTTGATTATTGTTCATCTTAAGATAAAAGGGTTTGTTTGCTCAAAAGCATTTATGGTTTGAAACAAGCTACTAGGCAGTAGTACAATGAATTGACCACGTGTTTGGTTGCTTATGGTTATCAGCGGTCCAATTCTCATAGTTCTTTATCATCAATCAATCTACCACTTCTTTTACTGCTCTTTGTATATATATTGGTGACATTATTCTTGCAGGAAATGATATGCAAAAAATGGAGAGACTATGAAAAATTACTATAAAGGACCTTGGTATTCTTAAATATATTTTAGGAATTGAGGGTACTCGAAGTAAAAATAGAATCTTTCTTAGCTAGAGAAAGTATGCTTTGGACATTCTATCTCAGTCAGGCTATCTAGTTTGAAGGTTGAAGATCCACCATTTCTTGAGGATCCAAGCATCTAGAGAATACTAAAGGGAGATTATTATATCTCACAATCACCAGACATGATCTTAATTATTCTATTCAATGTCTTACACAGTTCATGTCTAAACCATGTGTCTTTCATCTTGCATCAGCTCACAGAGTGCTCAGATACATTAAATCTAGTCCAGGAAAAAGGTGTCTTCTATCCAGCCACAATGAACTTCATCTCAAAGCATTTTGTGACACGAACTGGGCAGCCTGTGTAGATTCAAGAAAGGGTGTCATTGGATATGTAATATATTTAGGAAATGCACTTGTTTCTTGGAAAGCAAAGAAATAACTCACTGTTAGCAGGTCATCTACAGAGGCCGAATGCAAACCAGTAGCCACTACCACCTGTGAAGTAATCTGGATCTCTCAATTGCTCAAGGATTTATGTATTGATCAAACCAAAACTCCTCTGCTAATAGCAAGAGTGCTTTTTGCACAGAAGTCAATCATGTCCAACACAAGCGCACAAAACATATCCAAATTGATTGTTATTTTGTTAGAGAAAAGGTTCACGAAGGTGCAATCAAAGTAGTTCACATCTCAAGTGAACATCGGATTGCAGATGTTCTCACAAAGGCTTTATTATTGCAACCATTCACTAATATGATTTCCAAGATAGGTGTTCATGATATTCACGCCCCTTTTCAGGAGATCTTAAATTATATTATTTGTATTTTATCTTTACTTTTATAGTATAGGTTTAAATTTCAGTTGTTATCGTTGGATAACGGCTTTCCTATTTTAGTAAGTTCTCCGCCATGTAATTTGTATATATAAGGGTGCAAATTGTAATTAGGGTTTCAATTAGTTCAGTTTCTTTTTGTCTCCAGAACATTCTTCTTTGTAATCCTCTCTCAATTATCAAATACAATCGTCAATTCTTCTTTAGATCTTACTTTCAATTTCACAATCTTATAATATAGTCAAAATGCCACGTCATAATTATATTTAAGTGTATAGATATATATTAAATATGTCATCTAATAAAAAACACATAAATTAGTTTCAAATAAATCAATCGAGCAAAGTAATCATCCAAATTACAAAGTTGACAAAAAAAAGGCCATCGAGCAGGTTCTTAATCAATGATTTATAGGGTTTAGGGTTTAGGGTCACTTGCAATAGAACTCGACACTATTTATTCACTATGGTCGCTTTTTTAATTTATAGACCTGTCAATGGTATAATTCTTTTCTTGAAAAATATTTATTTTAAGAAAAAGAAAAGGGAGGAGAAGATCAAGAAAGGCATCACTATAATTCAGCTGGTAGCTTACGTGTAATAAAATATACACGGGTCGCGGCGGTGGGGGTTTGAGGACTTTGTTATGATTTATTTTTCACAATCGTGGGTTAAATTAATGGATTAGGAGCACTGAAATTTAAGAGCTACCTAAAATTCGTTGACTTACCATCATGAATTATAGTTGTAGCCTTGTAGGAATGAATGACACCAAATATGTGACAAAGTTAATAATTAATTGCTTCAATAATCTTAAGGATATGTTTCATGTTTCTGAACTAATTTGACGAATGTGATGCAACTAATGTTCTCTTCCCCAGTCAAACCAATTGTTTTTTTGTGAACATCCAAAAAATTCCTAATCTACACTAAGTTGAAGAATTTGACTTTAACTAGTTTCGCATTATTTATCTAGAGATTTTTTTCTCGTAAACAATTAAGTGGATCTCTATATCGTTGATATACTCTACTTTAGCATCTGTAGCGACGTCTTTAAGTTGTTACGGATCGGAAGTCAATATTCAGCCATGTAATTGTACTGTAAACATTCTAAGAATTGAAGCTATACCACGGTCTTTGCAAATTCCCAAAATAAGGTTAAAAGCAACATTTTGTTAGAATAAATGCTTTTAACCTGTTTGTAAATCACTAAATCTAGCAGCTTTTTATATTACAGTTTTGTAAAGCTAGAAAAATCTCATAATGTCAGAGTTGGTATGTACCTTAAACATGCAATTTTTCAAGATCTTGCTATACGATGAATATAGCGAGAGATTTAGTAAGAGAAATGTGGATGTTAAATTCATGGACCAAAGTTTCTTTTCTTTTCCTCGAAAACTATCGAAACGTTTTCATTTTTGATTTTATGGAAAAAAAAACATACACTATTTTCTACATCTATTGTGCGCATAATTTTTACAAAATTTTCGAAACATATCGAAAAGATCTCAAAACATTACGAAGAGTCACTAATATTTAAAGAACCGAAATATACTGTCGAAACGATACTTTGATCCATGTTTAAATTAGTGATGCAACTATTGGTCTAGTACTAAGTGATTTGCGCATGCTACCAAGCAAATTTTGTTACAAATGAAAAGAATAGAAAATTAGCGCCTGTTTTAGCAAGTAAATATGTGCTTGCTCATTGCAACACCCCTTTAATTCTGTGTGGCACAAAAAAGAAAAAAAAATTGCTACATTTACGGGTCAAAGTTTCGGTTTTTAGCTATGTTTTGGTCTCCTTGATATTAGAAGCTTTTCGGCATGTTTCGAAAATTTCGTAAAGGTAATGTTGTAATAAAATTGGAAACTTTACTAAATTTCGTTTTGAAAAAAGTCAAAAATGAAAACGTTTGATTTCATCGAAAAAACATATGAAAAATTTGATCCATGGCTAAATTTAGCATAAAGTATTTGCTTGCGATACCGGTTTTTCATTAAGCAAGCAAAATTTGTTTGTTTATCTGGCCAGCCAATTTTCCTTACTAAACATATTAATTGTATATTTAAATAAAAAAAACAGTAGTGATGGTTTAAGTAACCACCATCTTTAGGTCTCAAAATAATTGTGTTAGTAGTGTAAACTTCAAAATTATGTCAATATAAACTTATATTGCCTTCTTCAGAATAATAAATATGACTTATAGTGATGGTTTAAGTAACCCTTGTAAACACATACATAATATATTGTAACTTTATGATCAATGACCGTTTTGTATTTGAGTCGTTGTATCAATCTATCCATAGAATTTAATTACTTGCTATCAAGTTACACACCTTAATTATGTGAAAGGCAAATGACACATACATAGCTAAATTTCTATTCCAGAGCAATATTTTATTGTTCTTACTATACCCTTTCCAAATCAATATGATAACTCATCTTCCATTTTATATTTAGTAATAATCAACAGAAATCTATAGATCTCCAAGAAAATTCATTCCTATTTATCCTATGAAAAGATTATATTTCTTTATATAACGAATTTAATTATTTATGTAAACAGATTACACTGAAAAAAATGTAAATAAATATTTTAAAGTATTTGTCTATTAAAACTAAGTATGATGTGCAAAAGGTGCATAGAATTAGAAAAGATGAAACAACGTAACTTTGAAGAAATTACAATATGCATTGAGAATATAAAAAAAAAAAAATAGTTACTCCTTGAACTTACTTTATGTCTCATTGGATTGATTTTTTTCATGTAAAAACAATCGTAACTTAATAAAAAATTATTGGAGACATAACTAGCTATCATTTTGTTTTATCTATACTATACATTCTCGAAAAATAAGTAGCTTGTATATTTTTTTTGATTATTTTTCATGAAATGATTCTGTATTCCACAATATTTGGAATAGAGTCACAGACACACGCCCGCACATATATACACACACGTATATATAGTCAAGACACACGCGTACACATACATACACACACGTGTATATATATACACACGTGTGTGTATGTATGTGCGCGCGTGTGTCTGTGACTATATATATATATATATTCACTTCTGACCAAGTCAATGTTGAGTCTTAAACTGATGCATAAAATGCGATTCTCAAATCCCATTTTATCAAATATGTCAACTTTTTCAAATAGCCGTTGGCGCGCGGCTTTCTTATTTTAGCAATTTATGTTAGGTTTCAAATTAGTATAAATAGAACTAGTTTAGTTTATTTTAAACACTTTTTGTATTTCAGATTTTTGAATCACATGAGATTTCTTTCTCAATCATTCAGTTCATCATGTACACATCCAATTCAACCCATCAACATTCGGTCTCAATGAAATCAATCAATTCGTTTTGTTTTACATCTGATGAGGCGTCTTGAAATCTATTCGGCATTGCTTGAGAACTTTCTTCAGTATTGATGTACCATATTTCGGTACCGCCACGTCATAATATCCGATACAGTACACGAACGTATTTCGGGACATATTATGCCACGTATACTATGCCACGTCAGCACCATTATTTTTTAAGCAAAATTACAATTCAAGGCAAAACACGGAAATCGGCCCAAGTAGGCCCAAATTGAGCCCAAGCGAGATCTATTTGGGCCCGAAAAGGCCCGATTCGAGCTATATCAAGCCCAATCCGAGCTATATGGGCTCAAATTCGATCTATTTGAGGCCCAAAAGCCAAATTCGAGCTATATGGGCTCAAATCCGATCTATTTGAGGCCCAGGAGTCAAGTAAGAGCTATATGGGCTCAAATTCGACCTATTTGAGCCCTAATTCGACCTATTTGAAGGCCCAATTCGAGCTATTTCAAAATAGCTCTAATTCGACCTATTTTGAGTTATAGTTCTACTTGGATTGCACTTTTAGATGAATAAGGACTCTTATTACTATATAAGGGGGTCCCATGCCTCATTCTAACGTACGTTTTTATTTTCTAGCATTTAATTTCGAGCTATATACATCGAATTCGAGCTATAGAGCAATAATTCGAGCTATATTGCAATAGCTCTTGTTCGATCTATATAGAGTGTATTTCGAGCTATTTGAGAGTAATTCGATCTATTCGGGTTTTCTCATCACAGTTCTCAATACCATTTCGAGGTGTGCTAATTCGACCTATAGAGCCTAAATTCGACCTATTTGGGCATAATTCGACCTATAAATTCGACTTATTTCGAGCTATAAATTCGAGCTATTGTCTCTGACGACAATACCTCAAATTCCGACCTATCTGACTTGAGCGTCGGAGTGCCTTGGCCGGAGGAGGCACCGGCTTAGTTTACGTGTGGTGTTGAGTGCAGGTTCTGAACTCAAAAGCTGCTTAAGTATCCAGCAGGAACTAAAGCAGTCTGACGTGGAGTGTTGGAGAGCGGACACGTATCCAGACGAAAATACCCCACATCAGTGGCGCCGTCTGTGGGAACCTTCTACACGCACTTAGTAACAAACATTGACACTCGATGGCTCAACGGAGAGCAACGGAGAAGAATGGAATGGCAGGAAGGACTAGATCACAGAGGGAGGATGATAATCGGGCACATGATGCTTCTGAGCGAACATCGGTGGCAGCGCCCAGCACTCCCCTTGATCCTCCAACTCACACAGCGAATCAACCTGAAGTTCCTCCCACGGAACAACAGCTATTGAATTCCGCTCAGTTGGATCAAATCATGGCGGCATTCCAAAGGACTATGGTCCCAATGATTGTGCAGCAATTGGCTAACTCTTCTGTTTTACAGAACGTTCAAGCTCCAATAGCACAACAACCAGCAACACAGCCTGTGGCACCGCAGCAAGGAAGGACTCATCCGACCCAGCGTCGTGATTCGAGGCAGTATACGCAAACTAGGATGACAAGGCCACGGGATCCATCTCCCTCGCCTGAAAGGAGGAATCCTCGTTCAGTGAGGACCAATGCTACCCGAGCTCCCAGTCGGGCAACTGGTCGAGATAGAGAGGGAAGGGATGGAGAGGTGAATTCTAGGCAAAGAGTCCCTGATCATCGACCTGCACCAAGTCGAACTGCCGGAAGAGATAGGGACTTGCCTGAGAGAGTCGCACCAAGATTGGAACCTGTTGTAGCAGAACATATTCCACTAAGGGAGAGGTCAAACCCCTTTTGTGAGGTGATCAGTAACTTGACGTTGAAGGAAGGAACTAATCTTCCTGTTCTGAAGAAGTATGATGAAAATACTGATCCAGTTGCACATTATGATGAATTAGATGGAGATTTGCAGGTTTTGGGGTATGCAGAGAATATGAGGGCGAAACTTATTTCGCTCAGTCTGAGAGGTCCAGCAAAGGAATGGTTCAAAAACTTACATTCGGGATCAATTGAATCATCTGAACAATTTAGGACCATGTTCGTAAAGAAGTTTGCTACTTATCGCGTAAAGAAGAAATCTCCAAGCACGCTGTTTAATATCTATAGAGGACCTGATGAACCTTTGGGGAGGTATATCGAGCGTTTGAATCTGGAGATTGGTAGAGTAAATGCTCCCAATGTCGACCTGGTCATATCTGTATTGGAGCATCGTTGCCGGAGTAAAAAGCTTATAGAAGTGATAACATGGAACACACCTGATTCCATTGAGCAAGTAATGGACCTAGCTAGTAAGGTCATTGAGGTAGAGGAGGCAACCATGAATCAAGGGTTGATGGACTTACCGAGAATTCATGGGGGCAAAGAGAATAAAGATAGAGATTGGAGAAAGGAGCAAAGGGGAAAAGATCGAGATCGCAATCGACAACCCTTTAAGAAATTTGACAATTATACTCCGCTGAGGAAACAAATTGGTGAAATCTACGCCATAGAGAAAGATAGCGGGTTGCTGAGAACTCCTAAACCGTTCCGAGAGACTGAGGAGACTAAGGGATCGAAGAAATATTGTAAATTCCACAGGCAGAATGGGCATTTTACTAACGAATGCAAGGCTCTAAAAAACGAGATCGAACGACTCATTCAAAGGGGGAAACTCATCGAGTATATCCTTGAGAATAGAGAGTCACGAGAAGAGAAGGCGTCATCTGGACGCAAGCGAGATAGATCCCCACACGAGAAGAAGGAAGAACCAAAGCGTAAACGGGGAAATGGGAATGATGATATCGAGAATGGAATCAATGTGATTGCTGGCGGACCTACTGGCGCAGACTCAGCCAAAAGTAGAAAACGCATCTCACGAGATATATACAATGAACGACTGAAGCGTCCCGAGATAGATCTTGTCTTTGCGGTGGACAATTTGGATACGAGAATCACATTCGATGATAGCAATTTCGACAGCTTGTCTCCACAAGCTAAGGAAGCGCAATACTTGAATTGCCCTATGGTGGTTTCCGCGGTGATTGCAAATCACGGGGTAAAGAGGATAATGATTGATAATGGATGTTCTTCCAACATAATCTTCATGGATGCTTTACAACAAATAAAACTTGGACAATACGAGATCACGGATGTTAACTCACCACTAGTGGGATTTGGTGGAAGTGAAGTAAAACCCATTGGAAGGATCTTGTTGCCAACATCCTTTGGCGTGAATCCGAAGAGGAGAACACTGAATGTGGAATATCTTATCGTTGACATACCATTTGCATACAACGTACTGATTGGAAGGCCAGGAATAACGGCATTTGCTATGATCATCTCTTCGGTGCATCAGAAGGTTAAATTTCCAACGCCTGGTGGAATTGCTGAACTCACTACAAACTATCGTGATTCGTGGAGTTGTTATGTTACATCAACTAAACCTATCAAGGCAAAAACGGATCCAGATGTCGCGATAGTTGACATACATCCAGGGGAGACGCCTGAAATAGGAAAACAAGTTGATACAGAGATGGTGCTTGCTGCGCGAGTGGACCAAGAGATGATGTAGGAGGATCATACCCCTTCCAGTATTGAGGAATCCTTGAAGAAATTGGAAGAAGAAAAAGAAGACAAAACGACATTGCGCTATAAAAATAAGATGGAAATGGAGCGTCTGAAACCTTCGGGAGAGTTTAAGGAGGTGATTTTGTCAAAAGATGAGCCTGACAAGATAATTAAAATTGGTAGCGAGTTGACTTCGGAGGTTGAGAAGGCATTGTTGGAATGCTTGCGAAGAAACTTTGATGTATTCGCATGGACGGACTCGGACTTGAAGGGGATAGATCCTCGAGTTGCGGTACATCACCTGAATGTTAATCCAAATGCTAAACCCATCCGACAAAAGAAGAGACACTTTAGCGATGAAAAGAACAAGGCTGCGGAGTTGGAAGTACAAACAAAGCTTGCTGCAGGCCATATATTTGAAGTTCGATACTCTGAATGGCTAAGCAACGTTGTACTTGTCCCAAAGAAGCCGACCGTATGGAGGATGTGCGTGGACTACACCGACCTGAACAAACATTGCCCACGAGATCCTTTCCCGTTGCCCAGGATCGATCTCGTAGTTGACTCTACAGCAGGGTGTGCGTTGCTGAGTCTTTGTGATGCACAGAGCGGTTTCCACCAAATACTAATGGCAGTAAAGGATCAACACAAAACGGCCTTTATCACTGACAGAGGGATATACTGTTACAAAGTGATGCCGTTTGGTCTAAAGAATGCAGGAGCAACCTTTCAGAGGTTAGTTGCCAAGATGTTTTATCATCAAATCGGCAAGACAATGGAAGTTTACATTGACGACATGCTCATCAAGAGCCTGAAGGCGGAAGATCACGTGAAACATTTGGAAGAGGCTTTTGGTATCATGAAACAATATGGGATGAAGCTAAATCCTAAGAAGTGCACTTTTGGTGTTAAGGCCGGAAAATTTCTGGGGTTCATGGTCAATGAGAGAGGAATCGAAGCTAACCCTGACAAAATTAAAGCTATAATGGATTTACCATCCCCCAAATCCGTTCGAGAGGTGCAACGATTGGTGGTGAGGATAACGGCACTTAGTCGATTCATATCGCATTCTGCTGAAAAGAGTTTACCTTTTTTCAAGAAGTTACGCAAGACACCTAAGTTCGTCTGGACTGATGATTGTGAAGAGGCTTTCCGCCAATTGAAGGTGTACCTTACGACACCACCATTACTATCTAAGCCCAAGGACAATGAGATGCTATATCTTTACTTGGCCATAACGAAGAATTCATTAAGCACAGTATTGGTGCGCGAGGAAGACAAGAAACATTTACCTATCTACTATGTTAGCAAAGTGCTGAATGGGGCTGAGGTGAATTACCTGGAGATCGAAAAGTTAGCATACGCACTTGTAATAACTGCACGAAAGTTAAGACCATACTTTCAATCACATCCGATTACCGTCTTAACTAGCCAGCCACTGAAACAAGTCATGGCAAAACCGGAGACGTCTGGGAGATTAGTGAAGTGGGCAATAGAGTTAGGAGAATATGGCTTGGAGTATATGCCAAAAACAGCGATCAAAGCACAAAGATTAGCGGACTTCGTGGCTGAAACTATCTCAGAGGCAGAGCAAGCGCTTGATGTAGCAATGGTGACGGAAGAGGACAAAAGGGACAAACCTATAGTTGCAAGGGGAACTTGGACTCTGCATGTGGATGGATCGTCCACAAACGACGCTGGAGGTGCAGGAATTTACCTAAAATCGGCGGATGGTAGAGAATTTGACTATGCAATAAGGCTAAATTTTCAAGTGACCAACAATCAAGCGGAGTATGAGGCTATGCTTGCTGGCATACAAATGGCAAAATCGTTGGGGATAACGAACCTTGTAGCATTCACGGATTCACAGTTGATCGCTAATCAATTTGAAGGAAGATATGAGGCGAAAGAGGCTGCAATAGTAAAGTATCTCGAAAAACTGAAGGAAGTGACATCAAATTTCGATACTTTCTCTATCTCGCAGATCCCTCGATCAGAGAATGAACGCGCTGACTCCCTGTCACGATTTGCTAGTACCGCCGAAGTGTTTGTTGAAAGGCGGGTAACTCTTTTGGCTTCAGAACAGCCCTCTATCGGCAAGGTAGTTGAGTCAAAACCAACGCAAGCATTGGACTACGTTCTGCCAGTAGAAATAGAGGCATGTTGGAAGGATGAGATTATCGATTATCTTCAGAACGGGAACTTACCTAATGATCCTCAAGCGATCAGAAGGCTCAAGTACAAATCTGCAAGATTTACTATGTTCAATGGCGAAACTATACAAACGGTCATTCGAGGGACCACTCCTGAGATGCCTATCTCCCACACAGGCAAAACAAGTCTTACGCGAAATTCATGAAGGGAGTTGCGGAAATCATTCAGGAGGACGGTCTTTGGCCCAGAAAATACTCCGACAAGGATATTTCTGGCCAACTGTTATGAGAGATGCTATGGATTACTCAAGGAAGTGTAGAAGTTGTCAACTGCATGCGAAGATCATTCATACACCTGCACAACCTATGACAACTGTGAGTTATGGATGTCCATTTGATCAATGGGGAATAGATATAGTTGGACCAATGCCTAAGGCTACGGGAGGTAGAAAATGGTTATTGGTGGCTGTCGAGTACTATACGAAGTGGGTTGAAGCTGAAGCACTTGTAAACATTACGGAGGCTAATGTGAAACAATTCATTTGGAAGAACATCGTTTGTCGATTCGGAATACCAAGAGTCTTAATTTCCGACAATGGAAGGCAATTCCAAGGTTTTAAGATTCAAGACTGGTGTAGAGACATGAAAATTGAGCAACGTTTTACATCTGTTACACACCCTGAAGCAAATGGACAAGTGGAGGCCACTAACAATACATTAGTGAAGAGTTTGGAGAAAAGGTTGGAAGGAGAAGGAGGAAATTGGGCGGATGAGTTACCAGGAATATTATGGGCATATCGCACAACTCCTCGCACCTCTACAGGAGAAACTCCATACTTATTAACATATGGATCTGAAGCAGTGATACCCGCTGAGATTGGAATGCCAACTTATCGAATTGTTACTTATGATGAGGAGCAAGCATTAAGGGCAAGACAAATGGATTTAGAATTGATCGGAGCAACTAGGGAAGCAGCATACCAACGTACTCAAGCGTACAAATCTATGATGGCGAAGGCATATGACAACAAAGTCCGTTTCAGGAACTTTCAAGTGGGGGACTTGGTACTCAGAAAAGTTGAAGCTACTAAGCATGTTGGAAAATTGAAGCCGAACTGGGAAGGACCTTACAGAGTGGAGAAAGCAAGCTCAAAAGGATATTATTACTTACAAGAATTGGGTGAAAGGACTTTGTCACGCCCCTGGAACGTCAAGAACTTACGAAGGTTTTATAGTTAGAACACTAGTTTTCTAATGGCCTTGTGGCACAATAGGATCGTAGTTTCAATACTTCATTCGCTTATTCTTTTACGAATTACGAGTCCCTCTACGTGGATTCTCATTGTAATAGTTAGCATCAAACTACGAGGACTTGATTCCTAGCCAACCTATATACGGCGGGATACGTAGGCAACTCGGAAGTTACTCGAGCTCAGTCCCAAAACTAATAAAATCTCTTATTTTATTCTAGTTCAGCTGTTGCCTACTATTTATCCGCATGATTACAATCTATCAAGAAACATGAAGATGAACTCAAACTGTCTACAAACTTTAAGTTTAAAAACTTAATCAAAACGAACATTAGCTTCGTATAACGAGCACTAGCCTCGTGGAGTCAAGCACAAGTCCTTGCACTCCCGCGAACATAGCTTCGCAAGCGCAAACATAGCTTTGCACAACGAGCACAAGCCTCGTGGAGTCGAGCACAAGTCCTCGTACTCCCGCGAACATAGCTTCGCAAGCGCAAACATAGCTTTGCACAACGAGCACAAGCCTCGTGGAATCGAGCACAAGTTCTCGTATTCCCGCGAACATAGCTTCGCAAGCGCGGACATTAGCTTCGCACAACGAGCACAAGCCTCGTAGAGTCGAGCACAAGTTCTCGTACTCTCATAGATACTTGTTTATAAAACTTAAGTGTTTTAACAAGGACCAAATTTAAACTTAAAAAGTAGACACATATGAGTGAAGATGTAACGAGACAAAACAAGGACATTCAAAAGATTTTTCAAGTCAAAACTGTACTAGCAATTGTTAAAGCGCTAAAATCGCGCGAATGTTAGCAACATATACTGTACGGAAAGAATGTACTAGGACTAATGTTCTGTACGGAAAGTAAAGATGTTCAAGAATATTAAAAACAAGGCACAAATGCCAAAGATAAAGGCACGCAGGCCACTCTAGAAGATCAAGGCAGCAGATCCAACCCAAGAGCCTTCACCGCACCCTCGCTCTGCTCTTGGATATCGGCAAAAGACTCGTTCAGAGGTCCAGTGTCATCAAGAGGGGAAATCTAACGAGGAGCAGCAGCGGCAATAGGAGCATCAGGCATAGGCTGATCGCCATCAGCAGGCTGATCCAATATCTGTGGATCGAAACCCATCTCACCCTCCTTCGGAAGTTCATCTGGTGCAGCACCAGAAGCAGCAGCGGCAGTGGACGTAGATGGAAGCTCGTCGGCAAAGTCAGAGAGCCATACCTGCCGAAGAGGATAAAAGGAGGTGAAGGGGTCATGCTTTGGCTCTTCGTCGACCACAGTCGCAGCAGGTTCGCCAGAAGGAGGATCGGCCAAAGTAGGATCCGCAGCAGCGGCACTAGAGGATTCGCCGACTTCCGTGTCATCCTCATTCAGGCAATTGAGGACATTGAAGTCCTCCCTCTTGAACCCAGGAGCGAGAGCACCGCGGGCAACGATGTCATCAAGAGCCATGTTGTAGCCCTTGGTCGTATCGAAACCGCCCCGCTCCATAGCAATCTGCTCCCAGGTGGCTGAGCGGAAGAACTCGATGGCCACCATCACCTTATCTTCATCAGGGAGCTCCTACGAAACAAGTAGAGAACAAGTAAGTATGCAACACACAAATTTCAAGGAAAAATAAATAAAATCAAGTATCGTAGGAATACCTCAGTCATGGCCCTGTTGTAGCCATCCTCCTCAGCAGTCGCAAGGCGAGCTTGTGCATCAGCCAGCTCAGCCTCAAGTCTCAGACGTTCGGCCTCAGCAGCAGCAGCAGCATCCTTCATCGTCCGGATGGTGTCAACATGATCGTCAACAAGGGCAGTGGCATGCTGGCAGTCGGTGGTGAGCTGGCTGGATAGGCGTCTTTCCTCGGCAAGCTCCCTGTCAACGGCAGCTTTCGCTGCCTTCAAGGCTTCAAGCTCCGCCTGTACTGCCTTCAGCTCATCAACAGCAGCGACGAGATGCTTCTCCACCTCAGCCTTCGCCTCCTTGGCTTGTTTCTCCAGCCGTTGAGCCTGCAGGGCCGACGAATGGTGCCTATCCATCAGAGCCCTCTGCTGATCCTGAGTCGTCATCACCATGTTGAAGTTCTCAGCCATGGTCTGGACATTGACGAAGAACTACAAGAGAAAAAAAAACGTTAGTGATATTCAAGTATGTACATAAAACAAAGATAAGGGAAAGCTCTAAATCCACAAACCTCACACAGAGACAAGGCAGTGCGACTGACTAGCTTCTCGTGGCCCATCGCCTGGTAATAGGCCTGACGATCGAAGTCCGGCATGAATCCTTTGACAAGTCGAAGGGCAGTAGTGTCTTTCAGAGTGAACTGCCCCGATTCGACTGAAGCTCGGACGATCTCCTCCACGTCAATATCGAGATCGTCAGCATCATATGCTCGGTCCTGCGCGACGCGCTTACCCCGTCGGATCTCCTCAGCAGTAGCAGCAGACCTCTTCCTCGTTGCTGCCTCAGGGTTGGCCTCATTGAAGCGACGAGCCGCTTCAGCAACGGAGGGAAGATGCACTCTTCCAGACGAAGGTGCTGATGAAGGAGAAAGATCCGGAAGGATCGGCTCAGAACCGCCAGGGGGTGATCCCGGAGCAGTATCAGCGGTCGACTGAGAAGGAACAGTCTCAGGCACTGGAGCTGGAGCAGGAACAAGGGCAGGAGCTGCACCTCTACCACGCCCCGACCCTCGAGTCGAGACGGTAGCAGGAGCATTACCGCTTCTTGAACTATTTCCAGCCGTCTTCGCACCACGACGACTGGTCTTCTCAGGAATGGGCACTGAGGACTGAGGAGCATTTGCGCCACGCTTCATCGCGGCCAGCCTCTTCTTCGTCTTGTCCATCACGATTCGATCTGAAAATCGTAAACAATGCAAAGGTTAGAAGACAACAAAGGAAGATAAAAATCAACAAATAAAAAGAACAAAAACATGCATAATATTATACCAAAGACAGAAGGCTCAACGCCTGCACGATAAGTATAACCGCCGGCCAGCAACACTGGGGTAGTGGTCAACTCAAAGGCATCAAATTCATGTTCTTTCAAGTTTTTTACGACCGTCAAGGTGTAGATGGGAGGATCGGGGCGTCTCGGTGAAGGACGGGCATCTGTCCAAAGCCGCTTGAATCGAAATTCCTGCGGCTTGGATTCTTTGATATAAAACCACTGTTTCTTCCAGTGAGCCCCGAAGCTCGTCTGCAGATCAGATAGGAAGCATTGCTTCTTTCGCGAGCTCAAATAATAGAACCCGGCGTCTACACCTCTGTTGCGGAATTTCACTATGAATAGTTGCCAGAAACCGGCCACAGAGCAAGGAAGGTCAAAGATGCGGGTTAGCATCGCATAAGCATACATCTGAGTGTATGCATTGGGGGTAAAATGTGAAGGAGAAGAATTGAGAGAGGACATGATCTCTGAGACAATTGGGAAAATAGGAAAACGTAAACCACAATGCAGGTAGCCACTAAATATAGTAAGACACCCTTCTGGTGGGTTGTTTATCCTATCATCTGGCCCAGGCACGATAATTTCGTAAGTGTCGGGAATGTCATACGTATCACGGTAATAAGCTATGTCGTGAGGCAAAGAAGATGGAAACTGATCAAAGTTGATTAAATTAGGCGAAGCAAGTTGTTCGGGAGAGTTAGAGGCAGGTATGGGAACATTCTCAGCAGGAGGTAAATAAGGCACTATGGGGAGAGGGTTCGATTCAGCCTCGTCATCTCCTAGGATGTCTACGTCTACCTCCATATCAGACACCCTATCATTGCTGTTTCTCTCATTACTAGATGAGCTCTCGTCACTTGAGTCGTTACTACTACCGCTAGTTGACGCATTCTCTCTAGCTTTCGATGCCATAGACGACTCACTACTATTTTCTCTACTACTACTACTGGAAGATTCAAGATCAATAACTCGCGTCATAAAGAGGGTTAGGTGGAGAGTTTACCGGCACGAGGATCTAGATCTACTGAAACTTCTTCGTTTGGATGAATTTGCTCGTAGGACCTCTGCCCAGGTGCAAAGAGTTTTGGAGCGCCCGGTAATCGGACTCGTGCAGGTTCTAGCTGACGAGGACGATTTGGGGATGATGGACGTCGTGTGTTTGATTCACGAGGATGCCGATATGACGAATCTCGTGATGGATTGCATGCGTTATAATAGGCTCGTTGGTGCGATCGTGGTGGTGATGGACGACGTGGAGACCGGTTACGTCGAAGTCGCGCCGTCGTGAATGAATCTGCGTAAAAGATTTGAGTATTAGCATTTTTTCAAAAATTTTCAGAATTTTTCAAAAAAATCAAAATTTTTCTAAGTGCTAAAGCTCGAATTTCCCCATGAAATTCGAGCTATATTTTCGAGCTATCCGAAACTCACCCAAGGATATAATTAGCAAGAGAGTTTTTCGAGCTATTCCGGTCAATTTTGATCTATTTGCGGTCAATTTCGAGCTATAAGGAGTATTTTCGAGCTATTTTGCTACACTTGCTAAATTTGGACGATTTTCGAGCTATTCACGTGAAATTACTAAAAATAGTAATTTCGAGCTATTATTTTGAGCTATTTCTCGGGAGCTCTGGAGCGATTATTAGGTGCGAAATGAGGAAATGAAGCTGGGAGTGGGGTATTTATAGGCGAAATGATGCGGGAATTACCAAAATGCCCCTAAAGTCGACCTATTTCTAATTTCGACCTATTTTCAGAAAAATTTTCCGGCAAATTCGATGTATCTTTTTGGAGGGTAATTTCGACCAATATGAAATTCGAGCTATTTTCTGACAAATTCGAGCTATTTTACGGAAAATTTTTTATGGACTTTGAGTTGTCTTTTACAAAGATAAATTCGACCTATACCAATTCGAGTTACCAAAAATAGTAAATTCGACCTATTTTCGAATTTTGATATTTTTGGTCACATTTTTGGTTTTTTATGACGACGCCGATCTCGTTGCACGATTCTCGGTTATGTGACTTCTTTATAGTTCCTATGACCAATGTTAGTACACATTACTCTTACGAACTGGGGGACTCCATGATGTACCATATTTCGGTACCGCCACGTCATAATATCCGATACAGTACACGAACGTATTTCGGGACATATTATGCCACGTATACTATGCCACGTCAGCACCATTATTTTTTAATGCAAAATTACAATTCAAGGCAAAACACGGAAATCGGCCCAAGTAGGCCCAAATTGAGCCCAAGCGAGATCTATTTGGGCCCGAAAAGGCCCGATTCGAGCTATATCAAGCCCAATCCGAGCTATATGGGCTCAAATTCAATCTATTTGAGGCCCAAAAGCCAAATTCGAGCTATATGGGCTCAAATCCGATCTATTTGAGGCCCAGGAGTCAAGTAAGAGCTATATGGGCTCAAATTCGACCTATTTGAGCCCTAATTCGACCTATTTGAAGGCCCAATTCGAGCTATTTCAAAATAGCTCTAATTCGACATATTTTGAGTCATAGTTCTACTTGGATTGCACTTTTAGATGAATAAGGACTCCTATTACTATATAAGGGGGTCCCATGCCTCATTCTAAGGTACGTTTTTATTTTCTAGCATTTAATTTCGAGCTATATACATCGAATTCGAGCTATAGAGCAATAATTCGAGCTATATTGCAATAGCTCTTGTTCGATCTATATAGAGTGTATTTCGAGCTATTTGAGAGTAATTCGATCTATTCGGGTTTTCTCATCACAGTTCTCAATACCATTTCGAGGTGTGCTAATTCGACCTATAGAGCCTAAATTCGACCTATTTGGGCATAATTCGACCTATAAATTCGACTTATTTCGAGCTATAAATTCGAGCTATTGTCTCTGACGACAATACCTCAAATTCCGACCTATCTGACTTGAGCGTCGGAGTGCCTTCGCCGGAGGAGGCACCGGCTTAGTTTACGTGTGGTGTTGAGTGTAGGTTCTGAACTCAAAAGCTGCTTAAGTATCCAGCAGGAACTAAAGCAGTCTGACGTGGAGTGTTGGAGAGCGGACACGTATCCAGACGAAAATACCCCACATCAAGTATATTAATGATTTCTTTTTCTCCGTCTAATAAAGCTTTTTAAGAAGAAATATGAGGCCTAATTTGTAACATTGTTTGGCAGATGAATAAAGAAATTCCCAGTCGAGGTAAATGGCTCTGGGTCCTATTATAATTTAGTACATTAAACACGGAATCCTTGTCGGATGCGAAACTCGATCAAAATTATAATAAACGTGAGCAACCATGCCAACCAATTATATCACCTAAGTCAGCGAGTAGACAAATTAATATAGTAATAAAACACCATATTTAAGAGTAACGAACTTGTTTATAATTGTAGACTTGATCGGATTTGCCTTGAGAAGTCAGAGCTGAAAAAACACGTACTGAGTGATTAGGTGTCGGCATTTGAATTCAAACTGATCAAACACGTTTACAGTACATGTGTGTATCCGTTTGTGTACATGAGTTAATTCTGCAGTTGGAATTTGGACTTTGAAATTTTTGTAACTTCACAGGCTGGAACTGTTTGCTTGACAATATTGTTACTTAAGTCGTACTGTATAAACCATGCACCGACACTTCTTCGAGTTATTCGTAGTTCTATTGTTTATTGGCTATACAAAATATATACATCATCCAGTCAAAGATTTAAAGCGATTAATTTTATAAGCGTGGATGTGCATAGCGCAATTAATTACAAACAGCATGTTGGTACGTACATAGTGCAAGTGTCCATATAATTAAATAATCAAAAATGTAACAAGGCTAATAGAGCTTGACATTCATGTCAATACAATATGCCCAAGAAACTTATTATATATGGTTACTAGGCACAATACATCTCTCTCTATATATATTGTTATACACACTAAAAATGTTGTATCATATAATTTTGAAAAATCAACTCACCTGTCCACTAGACTCCTGATTCTTTCGATTAGTTTAGTTTGTAAAAAGAATATTAGGCTCATATATAAGTGTAAATATCATCTTGACAGAAAAGACTTTATTTGCTTTGCTTTAGCTCACAATAGGATAATGCGCCTAAGAAACATACCAGCCTAACAATAATTAAGTAATTTGATATTATTTATTTAAATAGTTTGGTTGTTTTTTACTTTAAAAAAATAATTTCAATTCCTAGCTAATAGTTGCGAGTAGCCTACTTGCATAAAAATTTAACTTTTTTTGTCATGCAGAAAATGTATAAAAAGTAATTACTACCTTTTGTTTTTTTATATTAAGTAAGACACCCCACGTGATATATGCGACACGTATCGGAGTTGTGCCAACCGACACATGTAATTTTTCGACATGACATTGCACATAGGAAATTAATGAGTAATAAGCTGTCAGATCTAGGTAAAACGTACCAACTACCAACTTTAGGTTATGGGCCTGGAACTAGGCCCAAGATAGGTTATTAATTTGGGTAGAAAGGAGAAAAAAACTGGGTCGTTCATATAACTTGGCCCAGCTCGAATTGCCCCAAGTTTCTAAAGCTTGATAAATTTTGGTCAAGTCAAATATGTATGTATGTGTATTAAATGTGTAGTCCACTTAAAAATAATATAGATATAACGGCTATGCTAGCCTCACAGTTTGGCCAAAGGACTGTCACACAGTCCTATTTTTATATAAATTGCGGTAAGGTGTATAATAATTTCTAATGTTTTGTTGCAACCCCTCTAATTTTAAAAAAATACAAAAATCTCTAGTTAGATAATTCCAAGCTATAATAAGATAAAGTGATAAACACACAAATTTATTGACCTAATCTGTTGTTACGTTGTATATATAATGTAATTCAGTTTAACTTTTTCAAAAAAAGAAAGAGAAACGTCCCAGTGTAATAATTAGCAACAAAGATTAGCAACAAAGATTAGCAACAAATAGTCTATTAAATTTAGCAAATACACCTTGTTGTGATCTACATGCTAATTATCCATATATAATGTTTTCAAAAGAAAATAAAATAAAAAAAGAATCATAGAAAACCAACTTATAATCTGTAGTTGGGATTTATATAATTAAATTACAATGCTTACAAATAGATAATATCGACCTAGTGTATAAAATATTCATGTGGTAGTGTTGTTTTCTAATCTTCGAATAATATAAGGGGTATTTGTTAAAATAAATGGCAGAGATGGTTATCTGCAGATTATGAATAGAATCAAGGTAGTGTTTTTAATTTACCACATTAATACATTAACAGGGGAAAAAAAAGTAACTATTGCTTCACAAGATAAAATTGAGAAAATATGCTATTGTATGAAAACTTTCAGTCCTTTACAGGTGAAATTCAGAGATGCTAAGTGCTAACTACTTTTTAATATTAAAAAAAATAAGATAGAAAAGATAAAGAAAACTTTAAGTCATAATTTGAATTATGAAGAAGTTGAAGCTGTTTTAAATAAATTTTAAAGAAATTGAAGTTAACTTATTATTTCCGTTACCCACTTTATTAAGTCTGTAGCAATAAGATTGGACTGTATACTTACAGTCCTGTGAGGCTACTATTTTCCTAGATATAATATGGAGGTTCAAATGAGTTTACCCAACAAAGCAATTACACTTTGGGTCAAATAAACACATATCTTAACCAAATCAAAAAATAACTCAATCTACTAAATTATCCATGTACAATTTTATTATCGTTTTTTGTTATTTTTTATCAAATCGATAAGTGATGTTTATTGTGCATACAAATTCTAGTGATCTTTTGAATATACATCAAAATTAGGTTTTATTTTATTGTATAAATTTTTATTTTAGTTGAAATTGATTGAGAGTATGAGAGTACGACTAATATAATCTTTTTTATGCACCTAAGATGTTTGTTGGATATTATTTTGTTTGATAACTTAGATATTTAATGGATTCTAAGCAAAAAAAATTAAAAAACTATTATATGTCTTGGTCGATGGGTTAAAGTAGTAACCAATGCATATTATTCATTTTAACTTATACATTTAACATTTTTATTTTTAATATTTATTTTAATTAATTTGCTTAAGTGCAAAATAGCCCAAGGTGGAAAAAAATTCCTAGTTCCGCCCCTAGATGTTGTATAGAACGTTGTTATCAGGGGCGGAGCTAGAAATAAGTTTGAAGGAGGCGAAAACTATGTGTAAACTTTTCTGTAATAAATATGAATAGTTTTATCGCTAATAACTTTAGATTTAATTTTAAAATAAAAAATTATCATAAAAGATGAAAGTACTTTAAATAACCAATGTATAGTGTAGATATTATAAAAGTAACACTAAAGTAAAACAAGTATCCCTCATATCTATACAAGAATTATAATGAAGCTTCTTATGTAGAAAGAATATGTCGTAAAATGTGTATTATTAATTCATTATTTAAGAGAGTAACCTTGGTTTTGTTCAATAACTTCGCCTCCATAATATTTTTCTCAATAATACTAGTTTTGCTATAAAGTTAATTTATCTCAAAATTTATGTTATATTATATGATTATCTTTTATTTTATTTAGTACATGAAATTAGTAACATAGAGTTAAAATGAATTTCTTGAAAATAGTATGAGAAAGTTACAAATAGATGATTACGAAATCAAGCATTGGAATACGTTAAAAAAGAAAGAACATAAACATTTGAGTAAGAAATTGAATTAAACACACACACACACACACTATATATATATATATATATATATATATATATATATATATATATATATATACACACACATGGGGTGATGGGATGTTTGTCAAAGTAAAAAAATTCAATGGTTGTGATGAAAAATCGTCAAACTAGTATCTGCTAATTCTTAATAATTAGAAAACTAAAATCCACACACAAATAGAGTTCCACATATATTGCGTAAAACCAAACTATTAAGTATATTTTATTAGAATAAAAGAAATAGTGAACATCCCTTAATTCTGGATTTACAACTAATTACGTTTTACGTACCATAGGAAAATATACTGTATATTAATATGGGGCTATATATATACAAGTAAAGGTGGGAGTTGGGTGGGGCGGTGCCTTACATACCGGTTAAGATCATCTCCTACATAATATACTACATCCTCTCCTATATTATTCGAATGACTGTCACTTGTTCTTTTTAGCATATATAAAATGCACGTAATCAAACTTTCATCTCTTTTTTCTAACAAAAAAAAAAAAATCATCTCTTTTCTCTCTCCAAAATTATGCTAAATCTCTTGCCATTCCTTTTTTTTTTTTTTTCTTTTTTACCAAATTTGATTATTAAACTGATATCAAATTTAGACACTAATATAATTGATATTTTTACAAAATCTATTCCAAAGGTAAGTACGTACTATCCTTCCATTTTAAAATGGGATAATCACATTCTTATGCCCTTGAAATTTCACCTAATCAGATTAAACGTTTGTATAGTTTTATTAATTACAGAAAACTCCCTAGAGTTTGAAAAAAAAAATATAAACAATAGAAGTTGTAGATGTAATGTTTTTCAAGATTACAAGTTGCCTCTGTAACTGGAACAACTATTGATAGAGATCGGGTACTCGTGAGAAGAGAGATTAGAGAAATAAAGGAAAGAAATAGATTTCAGAGGGATTAGAGAAAGAATTTAGAAGAATAAGATAGACACGTTTTGATGATTATATTATTTTGCTGATTGCAAGGTTTTCTCTCTAAAATTTTGTCTTTCTCTTCTTGCTACTCTAATTATTGTTCTTATTCTGTCTCTAATCCTCTGAAATCTATTTCTTCTCTTCTATTTCTCTAATCTCTCTTCTCACGAGTACCCGATCCCTATCAATTTGGTATCAAGAGTTCAAGTTAGATTAGGAGTTTAATTATTGTTTTCTAATTTGGTTAGGAGTCTTATTTATTTTCTTATTATTTGTTTCATAGTTATCTTGTTTAAGAGTTTTAGTTTTAGTAGGTTTTATTTGCTTAGCCTATAAATAATGGTTAAGTCTTATTGTTGAAGACACGTTTTGATGATTATATTATTTTGTTGATTGCAATGTTTTTTCTCTAAAATTCTGTCTTTCTCTTCTTGCTACTCTAATTCTTGTTCTTATTTTGTCTCTAATCCTCTGAAATCTATTTCTTCTCTTCTATTTCTCTAATCTCTCTTCTCACGAGTACCCGATCTCTATCAATTTGGCACAAGAGCCATACCTATCCTTTATTTTTCGCTACATTATTCTGTCGTGTTTTAAAAAAACGAAAAAATAGAAAAGAAAAAAAAAAACTGCCAAAAAAAAAAAAAACCCAGTCTACCGCCTCTGCTCCACCACAGTCTCTGATCAACGAGGATATTTTCAGCTGCATTGAAGATTACACGAGCTGCTATATTTGGTGGACTACAATTTTGGTAACGTTAATCTTTTCTATTGATTTATGGACTTTTAATTATTTGTTGGCAAGTCTTGCATCATTATGTTTTCACCCGAAAGAGCTCGAGTAGATCAAGCAATTGATAATTTCGTTGATAAAATAAAATCTTATTTTGAAGAGCTAAAAGAAGAAATTCGTAAAAAACTCGCATCACAAGAAAGTGAATTAGGAAATGTTGAAAATAATTCCCTACCCAAGCATGACCATAAAAACACTATACCCTTATCTGAAAATGATACTTGTGATATTTCTGAAAATATTGAGGTTGACGTCCCTGATATTGACATTCCTTGGTTTGGAAAGGGGTCTACTTTGTAATATCAGAGATGGACGCTTTCTTTATCTAATTCGATGGAAGGGTCGTCCTAATTTGAATTGTTGCATTCAAGAGAGATTCAACAATTCTTGACAAGTATCATTTTCAGATAAGTGTATAGCATAATTTCTAATTCACTTTCTTGTGATGCGAGTTCTTTCAGAGTTTCTTCTTTTAGCTCTTCGAAATAAGATGTCATTTTATCGAGGAAGTTATCAATTGCTTGATCTATTCGAGCTCTTTCGGGTGAAAATATAATGATGCAAGACTTGCCAACAAATAATTTAAAGTCCAAAATTCAATAAAAAGATAACTTTACCAAAATTTGAATAACCCAATTGTGTGAATGATGGCAGCCCGTTTTGTGTCCAATTTCAGCCCAAATCAACAGAAAATAAGGCCCAATTCTTCTCCTTTTCTCGGCCCAAACCGGATTCAATTTTCAGCCCCTTTGTTTTCCAATTTTTTTGGCCCAATTTCTCTGCCCAAACAGAATCTGCACCCTTCGGTCGGCGAACCAGGCGAGATCGGCGAATCACTTCAGGTTCTGGATGGCGATGGAAGACTGGTGGCGGTTGCGCGCCTGGCAGTGGAGATGCGGCGGTGTTGGCGGCGGAAGCAGACGGGCGGTGGGAGTCGAAAATTTGCGACTTGGCGAGCTGTGTGTGTGCGCGTGGTGTGCACGCTGCGGCAAAATCAATCGATTTGCTGGGTTGTGCTTGGTGATGGAGAGGGCGATGGTCGATGGCAGCGGCGTCGATGGCGGATGAATTGTTGAGGAAAAGAGCAGGCGATGTGCGCGAAATTTGTTCTGCGTGCGGCGCGTGTTGTGCACGCTCCTCTTTTTCAGATTTTTTTTTTTTTTTTTTGGTCGGCAGATTTTTTGGAATATTAATTTGTTTTTCGGATTTTCTCTTCTTTTTTTTTTTGGACTTTTTTCTAATAGAAAAATTTAACGAAACAGAATAATGCAGCGGAAAATTAAGGATAGCTATGGCTCTCGTGCCAAATTGATAGAGATCGGGTACTCGTGAGAAGATAGATTAGAGAAATAGAGGGAAGAAATAGATTTCAGAGGGATTAGAGAAAGAATTTAGAAGAATAAGATAGAAAAGAGACAGAAATTATAGAGAACATTGCTAACAGCAATCATATTAATCAATTCATCAAAAAAAACTTCTTATACAAAATAATCATAACCCTCTATTTATAGGCTAGGAAATAAAACCTAACAAAACTAAAACGTTTAAATAAAAGATAACTAGATAAACTAAAATCCTAATTTAATAATATCAAAATATAAATAAACTCTAAATTAAACTATAAATCTAATTAAACTATAATTCTAATAATAATTAATTCTTGATTTCCATCAACTATTCAAACAATAAGGAGTCTTCTCTCTCTCTTTTTTTTTTCTTTCTAGAAGTGTTTCTGTAATTAAAAAAATGTAGATATTTTTTGTAATTAGATTCAAGACATATAATTGTGAATATTGTTCTTTAATTTATATGCACATTGTCCTATTAGAAATGATTGGTCTCAGTTAAAAATAGTTCATCTTTAGAATGAAATATACATGCACATGAAATAATAGATGATTTCCTTTTATTTAATTTCCTTTTGTTTTTCTTTATTTTTTTCAATTCCTTTTATTCTTCTTTTGAGAATATGCATTGTCTCATAATCTATAAATGAATCAATTTGTGGATGTAATACATTTCCATAGTTGTATTTTGGTTCTCAAGTAAGATGATGAAAATGGAGAAACACATGCATGCACATCTCGTTACACACTCAAACAATAACAAAAAGAAATTGTGTTTCACTTTTGAAAGAAATCGAGAAGGAGAACCTCGTAAAAATTAGGGGAATTTCCGTCATTTTTCTTAATTTGTCTAACAAAAATCAAATGAAAAAACAAGGTTCGCAAAATTGGTTGACCGGTACAACCAGGCTTTGATCCAATTGTGCCGATTTAACTCGCTATTTTTGAAATTTGAGTTTCTTATCTTTTCGGACAAAAGGTCAGCCACTTTTACTACGTACCTGACCAACCGGTCCGGTCTTATTTTAAAGACACTTTGTGTTGTATATATATCATAGTTTAGTTTAATATATCATGTTGTTACGAAAATTATTGCTAAAACGGTTGCAGTGTCTATAAAATTGTTACTTTTTTAAGAGGTTGGTGCGACACATCTCAAAAATAATAATTCTTCCAATTTGATTTTTCTGATTGCCGACTACTTTTGTTGTGCCCGAAATTTTAGTAGAGTTGATAAAAGAGATATAGCGTATAGGAACTAAACACTTCTGACGTATCAAAATGATGAATATCATCTTGAAATACGTAGAAACAAAATGAATATAAATAATGTCCTTAGATTTTCCCTACCTTCTTAAAATGATAGGTAAAGATAAAAAGTAGCAAAGGGACTACTCATCTGAATTAATGTTTATTTGTCCCCGCCTCTAGAAAACTCATTAAAGTTGAAATTAGACGATGAGGTCTACTCTATAATCTAACTAGTGAGTTAAGCAAATTATGCTGATCAATCTCATTCTGTTGTTTACAAACATTTTAAGTGGTACTTATGTAAAAAAAATTAACAAGATAATTAATGTTGTACTAATATTAAAAACATTATTCATGAATACGAGGTTGCTATGCCCCATGGGACACAATCAAGGTCCCTGACAGGCTTACAACGGTAAACTCTGACTAAGTAATTACTAAACTGTCTTTTAATTTACACTGCTATATATTAATGTCGAACCTTGTCTTTTCTTTTTTTTATTAAACGCTAATTTTGAAACAGTGGATATATCGTATTCTTATGTTTGGGTTTATAAATGAAGTAGCTAGTAGCATTGTAAGAGAAAAAATATATTCTATAGCTTAATCAAACAACTTGGACGATAAAGACTTTCGAGGCATATATGCACTTAATATCTATTATCAAACTCGCACTTTGGCATAATTATCTATTATGATATTACCAGGCTTCGATTTTATTGAGAAAATACTAAAAAGTAATTTCATCGGCCAGATAAAAATAGTACCAGTTAGTTCTCGATCTTATATGATATTCATTAGTTTAATAAGACTGATAGCAGACACTGATACACATTAGAAAGCTCAATTCATTTTATTGTATGCATTTCGTCAAAAATAATAAAAAGCAGATAATGTTACTTCCAGAGCAAAGACTTTGAAGTGCCAAAATTACCCTCACATTAAGATTTGTTAAAATTCTAATTATGTAATATATATATTAGTTACTTGAAAAATCTCCTTAATTTTTGTTAGTAATTGACTTTCTATGTGATAAGAGCCTTAAACTTGGAAAGAAATTGTGTCAAATGGTTTTTGAAAGGAAAACACCAAATCAAAGTTGTTTTTCCAAAATCCATATTATAATGTGATTTAATATAAGTATATTTAGTTTAAAAACGGTGTTAGTGCTACAGAAATTTGGTTGTTCATATTAGCTTTTAATTTGATGATTTTCTAATTTTAATTGACGTGTACCTTTGGAGATATTAATTTGTATTATTCACTTAAATTATTGCATCATATATTATTTAGTAATTACTGATATATCTACCAAATAAAAAGCATAATTCGAATTTCAATCAAGTTCAATAAAAAATGATTTGTTCTTAGCAACAAAATTTGGTTGTTAAGATTTATTTACTTGCCATACATTATACTGAAAATAATAACAGGAAATAAAGCCTGGTGAATAATAAGTTTTTATGATTCTACGTGTTTAAAAATAAAACATTGTACATCTTTTTATTGTTACATATATTTAAAGTTACTTGTGGAATACAAATATAATAAAAAAGAAATATTTCTCCAATCTGAAAATGAGTAAAATAAAGCTACACCAATTAAACAAAAAACCAAAACACCAACTTTGATTAAGATACACATTATATATTAAATTAAATTAATGTTGATATATTGTGGACCCTGTTGCATCAACCTTTAAAAAGCAATTTGTTAAAATACTTTCCAAGTTTTGTAGCTATTGTTATGGAAAAATTAAATTACTAGCATGACGTAAGGAGGTTCTTTTGATATAATTAATGAATATTGTAAAATATATGATATTAAAGATAAATTCTAAAATTAGAACTTTGACAGATTTGTAAGTAAGGGCAATTTAGACAATGTAATGATTTTGCTTTGGAAGCAACATTATCTGCTCTGACAATATCGCTAGCCTTTCGTGATTTAAACTTCCGCGATCATTTGCATATTATTTCTAGCTTTCCGCGATAAAGTTCTAAGACTCTCTAAAGGCACTTCAAATTAAAAGAAAGTGTATGAAATTAATTATAGACACGTTATAACTACGTGCAACTTTTTCATTTTAAATCGAAAAACTTAAGCAACAAGTACACAATAACGTTATGGATATAAGATTTATAACTTTATGCTTCGATTCTACGAATATTTTAACAACAAAAAAAACGCATTTTATTTGTACGAGAAATATGGTTCTTTAAATTGGCAACGGTAACGCAATTAATACTGGATAACATAAAAACAATACAAAGGATATTGCAGAATAAGTTGCATTAAATATAAAATGGCCCCCTGCACCATACATGATCAATCGATTTAGCTGTTACCCTCAGATCGATCCAAGACCAAATCCTATCAAATCTCAGTTAATAAATATCCCACAAACATTTCAAGCTCCCACTTCCCATTTGTCTCTTCCACTCAACATTTCCCAAAAAAAAATAAAAATGTCCAAACTATTACTCACACTCCTCCCTCTCTCCTTTCTCCTACTATGCACACTCCTCACCTTCAACTTCCACCCCACAACTCTCACTAACCCCACAAAAACCCCTAAAAAACTCCACATTTACAAACACATCCAAGTCGCCGAGTCCGCATGCCAAGGCACATTGTACCCCTCCCTCTGCGTATCCACCGTATCTTCTTTCCCGAACCTCCGCCAAAAAACCCTCCCCGAAATAATCTCCCGCACGGTCAACATCACCGTGAAGGAAATCAGAGTCTCCGCGTCAAACTGCACAAACATACGTCGTAAACTCGCTAAAAAACTATCCCCACTCGACCTAATCGCCCTCGACGATTGCCTCGACCTCTTCTCCAACACCGTATCCGAGCTCAAAACCGTCTTAGCCGACTTATCGACGAGCCAATCCCCCGAGAAGTACTACGACGATCTCCAGACGCTCCTCAGCGGAGCCATGACCAATCAGTTCACTTGCCTCGACGGGTTCGCGTATAGCAAGAACAATACGCGTAAATTCATCGAGGGGAGATTGAGAAGGATCACGCGCCATTTTAGTAATTCGCTAGCTATGGTCAAGAAGCTTAAGCACAAGCGAAGGAGGAACACGTTGTCGGAACATCATGAGGAGGATCAGGAGGAGATTCTGCCCGAGTACGGGAGGTTGAAAAACGGTTATCCGACGTGGCTTAAGAAGAACGACAGGAGGTTGTTGCAGTTGGGGGCTAATGAGACTAGGGTTGATTTGATTGTGGCCAAGGACGGGAGTGGCAATTTTACTACGATTAATGACGCTTTGAGTGCGGCTCCGAATAATAGTAATACGAGGTTCGTGATTTATATTAAAGCGGGAGCGTATTATGAGTATATTGAAGTCGAAAGAAGAAAAGCGATGATAATGTTTTTGGGAGATGGGATTGGGAGAACTTTGATTAAAGGGAACAGGAGTGTGGTTGATGGATGGACTACTTTTCGATCTTCTACAGTTGGTTAGTGTTTTTTTTTCAAACTCTCTTAGATAATAATAAGGGCTAATTGCAGCAAACTATGGGGTCAGAGCACTTTACCCCTGAACTATGAAAATGTGTGAAATGCTCTCCAAACTATTGGTTTCGCCCCCTGAGTCGTTGATCAACCGTTTCATTTTAAACACGTGTCTAAGTTTTTGTCCGTCAGATTTGACATCAGGGGGCAAAACCAATAGTTTTGAGGGCAATTTGCACCAAACGACAGTTCAGGGGGTAAAGTGCTTTGACCCCCATAGTTTGGAGGATTTGCTGCAATTAGCCCTAATATTAATTTAGTTTTTGATCTTTTTGTTTTATGCTTTAGTGAGTTTGGTATATTGTTTTTTGTTACTCCTTTTTATGTTTGTTTTGTTTCTGGACTGGACGGCGTGCAAGTTGACTGGAAGATATATGTTGGTATAGGGGACCCATGCATGCATTGATTGAATCTAAATGCAGTACCACTAGTGATAATATATGCAGTGTAATTGCAGTGTGTAGGGTTTCTTGGTCTTGCGGTAGATTTTTTGTCCTTAGATATTGAAGTCGTTAAAGATGAGCTTTTATCTTTTTTTTGATGTGGTTAAGTAGTTATGAGTTATAATGTGGTTAGGTAGCAGCATCGTATTCTCTTTAATACTTCTCACAGATAAATATTTTATGCCTCACTGACACATATCATATAATTTACTAAGTTTTTATCATTTTAACATATTACATAGCATGAAACTTTCAAAAACAAAATTGTACCGTGTGTGAGATAAATACTATGACAATTATTTAAGCTGTATTTTTGCTTCTATGCTGTAACTGAGATCCTTTAGGACGTAACTGTCACGTTTGTTAATTGAGGGTAGAGAGTTTTCATACACCTAGCTCGGTTAAGTACTTGTTGGGCTAAACTTGGTTAACTTGTTGTCCTTGATCATCCTTCTCCTTATTCATTCAAAAGTTGCTTCATTAATGTTCGCTGTTTTTGAATTATTATTGCATTCAATTCGGCTCTTTTAATTCGGTCACATAATACTTCATATGATGGATACTAAGTGAAAAGTATTATTTTATTTACAACGCTGCATATATAATTATGCTAATTTTGAGAGGAACATATATTCCGCAGCTTCACATGTTTACTCTATTATTAAATGATGTACTTTGAACACTAAATGAATATGTTAACGTGAAATGGACATATATTCGCAGCTTCACATGCTCACTTTATTATTCTATGATACACATACGTGGAACTAGTACAGATATTATATTTGGTTTCATTTATGTATATAAAATATCATGAGCTTTACTTTGCCGTGTGTATAGTTAATTTATCAGTTTCTTTTTCTCATCTGAACAAAAAAAAAAAAAAATTTGTGGGGTTATTGTAAAGTTTCAGAGGTGTCGGTGAATTTAGTAGGACCCGGAAAGCGTGTCACGTGGTCCAAAGACAAGCCCCGGATAGTGATGGATTGTCCGGACTGAGTCACCGTTTGTTTCTTTGATTTATTTCTGCAAAATCTTCCTAAATTAATTTTAAAATGATTTACTTTTTCCTAATACAAATATAAAACAATATGTATGACACCACAAGTTGCTCACTTGTAACAATATAAAAAAAGAGTTGCTCACATGCATATACGTTAACGTGGGCCAATTTCCTCGATTCATGGCCCGAGCTTTCTATTTGTATTGACCGTGCGGGACAGCTAAGCTTGTTGAATTTATGTGCTTGGATGTCCATGAAATTGAGCACTTTCATCATTGAGACTCTGAACCGGGTTTAGCTTTCATGGACCCAAATAGTAACCCACTTTTAGCACGCCCATGGACTGGAAAATCTTTATCAGACATTATTGTCCAATTTTACTTTAAACTTGTTATGTTCTAACATTAAATCATAAAAAAATTCTCTATCTTCAACATCTAACTTATTTGTACAACGATGTATATTTGCAATTAAAATTTATTGTCCTCAAATGTTTTAGTTATGCTCAAAAAGCCCAACTAAGGTCTTTATTGGGCCAAAGTGAGCTCAATCTATTGGATCGCAAATTGATTAATTAGTAAATGCTCAAAAGTAACTAACAAAATTTCCCCCCTTTATTTGAACCTCGCAGCTGTAGTCGGGCCTAGATTCATCGCCAAAGGCATAACATTCGAGAACTACGCCGGACCAAGCAAACACCAAGCCGTGGCTCTACGTAGCAGCGCCGACTTCTCCGCGTTCTACCAATGCAGCTTCGTCGCCTATCAGGATACTCTCTACGTACACTCCCTCCGCCAATTCTACCGCGATTGCGATATCTACGGCACTATAGACTTCATCTTCGGCAACGCCGCGGTCGTCTTCCAAAACAGCAACCTCTACGCCCGTCGTCCAAACGACAATCAACGCAACATCTTCACCGCCCAGGGACGAGAGGATCCGAACCAAAACACCGGTATCTCGATCCTTAACTGCAAAGTCGCGGCTGCAGCTGATCTGCTGCCCGTTCTGTCGCAATTCAGAACTTATTTAGGAAGGCCGTGGAGGGCGTATTCCCGAACGGTCTTCATGTACTCGAACATGGAGAGCGTGGTGGATCCGAGAGGATGGTTGGAATGGGACGGGGAGTTTGCTTTGAGTACGCTATATTATGGGGAGTATATGAACCGTGGTCCCGGTTCGAATACTAGCGCGAGGGTGACGTGGCCGGGTTATCGGGTTATTAATAGTTCGACGGAGGCGAGTCAGTTTACCGTTGCGAACTTCATTGAGGGCAATCAGTGGTTGCCGGCGACCGGTATCCCGTTCTATCCTAATTTGACGGCGACTTGATCGTTTTTGATATTTTGATATTTGGAGGGAATTATTTTCTTAAATCATCAAGTAGCTACTAGCTACCAAGGCACATGGGTTACCAATTGTACTAGTGTAATTGTTTTTTTGTAATAAACTATCGTGAAATTAAATGGCTCTAGCTAGGCACATTTATAATAAAATACGTGAATATTTATTTTACATCTTTAGAGAGTTTCTTTACGCATTTTTCTTTTAATTATTTATTTCAATGATAAGAATTTTAGAAGTTAATATAACATTTATCGTTTACCTTTTTAGTGTAATCTTTTTCGGTAATAATTAAAAAACTATGGTCATTAAATTAATGGCCCTCATGAGTTTTCAACTAATGTAATGAAATATTGAAATCCAGCCGAGTAGCTATGGAACATGCATATGATGTCATGATTCAATATTCAAAGAGTTGTTAGCGTAAATTTTAGCTAATTGGTTGGATTAAGGAAACTGAATTTTTTAGAGGAGAGGCTGACTTACCTTACGGCATAATGTAAAAGAGTATCAAATCAAGTTTAATAAAAGATGAAATAAATCAAGTAAATACCTTCAAATCTATTATTAATCCCACTGTTTACATTGAATAAGCCTACATGAAACTTGTTCTTCTAGTGCTTAGGATTTTACGTATACACTTTAAGTTATGATTCATTGCTTTATTAATACAACTTTCTACAACACCTTTTTTTAGCTAAACTGTACAATAATATTTATTGTTTAAGATTTACGAAAAATGTGACAAGTGACAACTGATCGTTGTGCTAACAAGTGTTTCAAATATGATGCTTGGTACGTTTGGGCCGGGCTCGTGCTAAATGACATACATCCATCAAAGCTCCTTTGAGACGCGATACAACTTTTCAGAAAAGTATGCTCATTAGTTTGACATGTTATTAGGACACAAAAGTAGGATAGAAAATTTATTGTCGACATGCAACAATACAATGTTGTGCTCGAATGCTCGTGGGCTTACGCCCTAAAAAGATATTAACTTGGACTTATTTCTTTATGATTGCTTGATAAGAATATTTGGCATCTTATTTAGAGGTGGTTGATAATTTAACCATAGTTTTCAAATAGGATTTTCTATTTTATATTCGATATATTTTCTTGTTTTAATGATAGAGAATTAAATTCATCGTTTTTTCTTACAGATTTCTTTTTCAACTTTCTGAGAAATGCTTTACCTAATTTGCTCTTGTTTGCAATGATAAATGAAGTACAATCAAATTTACTTACAGCTAGAATACATAAGCTTTTTACTATAGTATATATGTCTATTTCAATCATTAATACATAGAAAACTTCAAAGTCTTCATAAATTGTCCAAATTCTACAAAACGAGTTAAAATATTTACAAATATGATTTAAAGTTCTTGTGAGCCCTTAATAAAGACGAAACACTAATATCAATATTTTATGTCCGTTAGATATTTGTCGGATTTTCTTTAAAAAAATTATTACATTTCATTGTATTACTCGCGGTGTTTTAAAAGGCGAAGGCGTAAGGCAAGGCGTTTTGTGTCTCGAGAGGCGAGGCGTAAGCCTCTCGAATTTTGACATTTAATATTTTAAAAATATATATGGGCTACTTATAATAATAAAAAAAATTTATTGTTATTAATATTATTATTATTGTTATTACATAAAGAAAACTTTACCAAAAGAGCAATGGAATTAGAGAGTTGCAATATGAAACCATTCAACTTGATACTAAAAAGGTACAAGAAAAACTCCCAAATCAGAACTATTTTGAATTAGTATAAAAACTAAAATATGAACTATAATCACATGAGAAGTAGTAATATCTACTACATCAAATCTTCAAACTCATTCAGTATATCAACTATTCGAACAAAAAAGAAACGAAAAAACAAAACAAAAAGAAAAACAATCGTGAAGCACAACCAATCATAATAATATAACGATGTTGATGCAATTCCCACAATGATTAGATCATATTTAGAGAACTGATGATGATTTTAGATGATTCTGAAAAGAGAAAAAAAGGGTTTTGCTTTAATTTGAGGTGAAAATCTAAAAGAGCCGTATTTTTTTGTTCAAGAAATATTGCACTTTCTTTAAAATTTAAGTGAGATTTGCTTTTTGCCCTCAATTGATTAAGGAATTTCATTTTCTTACCTCACGTCAGAAAAGCATAGGTTTTTGAAGTAAATCGCAAAAGGCGTAAAAGGCGCGCCCAGGGCGTACGCCTTTACAAAAAGGCGTATGCCTTTTGACATTTACGCTTTTTCCAGTGCCTCGAGGCGTTTTAGGTGAAATTTGTCCCAAGGCGCGCCTCAAAGGCGCCTTTTAAAACACTGATTATTCGTTTTAGACCACGATGGCTAACATTCCATCTATTTAATATGAAAATTAAAATTGGACACTGTGTTTGTATAAATTAAATGTGCATATTACTTCATAAAAGCGATAACTTGTGAGTAAAAAGGAAGAAATTAGAAAAAGAAATTTTGCAACAAAATAACTAAAATTATACATTTTGAATCTAGTCCTTAATTAATTTCTTTAAATGGCTCTTCTTCTTCTTGAAGAAGAAGTATTTTCAGGAATGTGCTCTATTGGGCTGCATTTTTTTAGCCACTAGGTCTTTTATCTCAGAGTGGTTTGGGCTCTTTTTGTGGGTCGCATGTTTTTTGTATGTTGTTCAGGTCCAGCGCCCACTTGTAATTTGTTCTTTTTTAGCTGAAATGAAATAATTATGGTTAGTGCAAAATGGGAAAAAAAAAATAACTAAACGAATAGGTTCAGACAAGCGGGTAATTAGTCAATCACTGTGTTATATCCATATATATTCCATTTCCATACTTTTATTCATATTCTCTCAGCAAGTTAAAAGGGTATCTGATATCTAATGAATGATATTCGCAAATAATGCAAATGAACATGATTATGCTTTTGGCACGTGAGGGAGGAGATATAAGAACTCACATGATGATAATGGTATGAAAAGACGCCATATCCAACAAACATGCTTCTTATAATTGAAGTCCTTTTTTGCGCCAATCGTAAACTCCAACTGTCCAAGCATGTGCAACGTGCAAGCTTTTTCTGAAACTATTAGATTTATTCGGGACTTTCAGATAATGAGAAATATATATATATATACAACTTTCCCATGTTAGATAATAAATTGATGAACTTCTCACTAACCCTGAAAAAGTATATATACAAGAGAAATTCCTGACTAAACAAAACTTATCTAAAAAGGAAATTTATACAATCTTCTAATTATAAACAAACTCTAATTATTTATAAAATAATATTTCCTTAATCCACAACATATTTATGTTGCATAAAAAAAAAACATATTTATGGTCAATTTAACAGTGGTGCACAACTGTCGCACCACATCTCTAATATATTTAGTGTTACTTGGAGCGGTAAATTACATTTTTAAGTTAACATTAATTTTCTATTGTGACAAAGAAGCTTCCATGAATTATTTTTGTTGTCACAATTATTTTCTAATATAAATTCGCACAACTACTGATGTTACAAACCGGTAGTTTCACCTCAAATTTCTATATTCTGGCGATTTGGTATTCTAACTAAAAAAGATATCAGAAAATACCCAGGAACAACATAAATGCGTAGTAATTAGCAAGAGAAAACTTCATTTCGACATTAAAAGTTAAATAACTAGTACTCCTTAAATGTTTTTGTTGCCACTTTTCTCATTGGAAAACGAATCAGTATCATACATGTTCAATAACTGTTTGATGACAATTGACGAAAGTGCCCCCAAATCCTTAAATCATTGTATTTTTGTGACTATTACTAGTAATTTCTTGATCTTTTTCCCGTGCTTTAGTTGCGGGTGGGTGAGAGAAAGGTGGATCAAATGGCGTCTTCTTCTTTTTTTATTAGTATTAGGTAATTTTTGGAATATCTTAGAATCTTCTTTTAAAATTTATGCAGGGTATGAGATATATATCAATATTAATATATAGTATTTTCAATTTGTTTTGTTTAGTAAAATAAACATATTTTTGAGTTATTTTCGATGTGTTAAAAGGGTATGAGATATATATCAATATGAAGGTTTTTTATGCCACAAATAGGGGTGTTCATGGTTCGGTTAATCGAACCAATGGTTCCGTTTTTAAAGAAGCCAGATTTTTGGTCGGTCTAAAATCGTTAACCGATAACCAAACCAATGAAGCTGTTCGGTTTTTCAGTTTTAACTCATTGGTTCGGTTACGATTATGAGTTAACCAATGAACCGATTCTCGACTTTACAATAAACAAAAAAAGAAATACAATTTACAACTAAAAACACAAACTTTTCTGCCTAAACATTTCTACTGAATCCAACTTTGTAGTATTGTTGCTTCTCTTTCTTTTTTTTCTTCAACCAATTATTGAATTTAACGATTGGAGAAAACTTGGAAAAAGTAATTGTAGTTGACAAAAATGAAATTCGTTGTGACTTCATCACTTTTCTTTTAAAATAAAAATATTAGTTAATAAAAAATTACATCCTTACACATTATAATATATAAGAAAGCAGTACAAATATGTTTTTTAGTATTTCTGCATCTTCTCTGTTACAAAATAAATAAATTAAGGCACATAAAAGTTAAATGCCCATAAAAACTAAAGGCTAAAAAATAATAATCGGTTTTCGGTTAACCATTAATTAAGTAGGTTCGGTTATACGAAAACTTGATTTTTTTTTACGCCCAAATGCCAAAACCAAAAACCTAACCAATGAATAGGTTTCAGTTATAGTTTGAACCAAATTTTCGGTTTTAGGTTCGGGTTTCGGTTTTAACCAAACCGTGAACACCCCTAGCCACAAAGGCGTTCTTGCTAAAAGAACAAATTCTGAATGACGCTAATGCCATTTAGAAATATATATTCCGCTCCAACTTACGCAACCAAATCAACCACTTATTCATAAAAACATAACTAAATTAGCATAGCCATTTACAAGAGAAACGAGGTGTAGATTTAGGAGAAATTTATTTAAGATGATGGGTTTTTTCTGGCTAGAGTTCGTTTTTATCAAATAAGAATCCATGATCGTCGTCTTGATTAAAGAGCGTAGACTGCACATGCATGGGCCTCTATTGATATACTTTTTGACCAACTCATTCATCAACTCAAAATGCCAACTAATATTATACCCCATGCTCTTCCCGACACACTTTATCCGACAGCATTCTAGAAAACTAATTTTAAATAATATTCATGACATCTATTTTTTTCTCATATTTTGATTGGTCTCAGTTCCTGAAAAGTAGGAACACAAGTCGTTTACAAGACCAATTGAAAGAGTGGGAATTAGCTTAAGAAAGAAACAGATACGAAAAAAGTGAATATATGTATAAAATGTATTTTAATAGTAAAAAGAACTAATGTTCTAGATATATATTGTTACTCTCATAATATTAGCATGAATCTTTTTTTCCTTCTTTTATTGCGTCCAATAGTTTATATATGCCAAATCTGATACATTTTCAATAATTGCATGTACACTATCTGGACATGTGAAATTCAGATCAGAATCGAGAAAGGGATGGAATTTCATGTGTACACGAATTGCAAATGGAATTAGCTTCCGACGCATGTATTTGAGCGAACATGGGAGCTTACTTTAAAATAGTTGTTCCAAATTTATAACCAATCATAAATCCGCTTGATACAGTCAGCTTGCTCCGTCTAAATTTTTTTCAACATTGGTCTCTTAATGAGTACTGACTCCATCTTTGATTCTCTATTGAATTTTTTTGCAAATTTGTTCCTCTAATTTGTCTCACAATTCATACTTGATCACTTTTTCCACCGAAATCGTCCTTTTTGGCAAAAAAATCACGTGTTGTGCACGTGGTCACACGAGGGTTATTTTCATGAGGGAAAGGAGTCGCGATTGTGAAATAACACCCCTCTTTTGTTGTTTTAAGGAAACACTTTTTCTATTAGGGGACTAAAGTTGCAAAAAAATTTAATAAGGGAACAAAAGATGGAATTAGTACTCCTTAAGGACCAAAGTTGAAAAAAAAAACCCTCCGTCTGCTTGAACCTCTCTGCACATTGTCGTGAGCGCAGTGCCGCAGTCAATAATTGTTTTTTTTCCTAAAAAAATAATTCAAAAGACTTAAATAAGAAATGTTTAAAATACATAGGATGATAAATATCCATTGTCCGACAAAAATAACAATAACTATTTTGATCAAATAAAATAAAGAAAACTACTCTTTTAGTGTAAACTAATAATACTATTTGCTAAAACATCTTATCTATCCTTATTTTGAAGCATTGTTTTAGTGTTGTCACTTGTCCGTATCCAAAAAAACGAAATTAAAAATATATTACATATTAAAACGACAGTAAAAGCATCATTAGAACATGACGGTTGTATATAAAATTAAATTACTCTTTACTACGAAAGTTAAACCAATCAGCATGACCCAATCATATTCAATTAATTAAGTTACAGAAATCACAACATAAGAATAGTAAAAGTAAAGCTAAAACTTTAAAGACCTCGAATCTTTTTTATTCACAAGACAAAAAATAATAATTAGACAAATTAAATGTATGAAGATTAGTTATATACTAATCATTTGCGACGTAAGAGAAAGGCACTACTCCATGCTCATAACACCAAATTCAACGTTTTTCCATATTATTCTTTGCAAAGTGTTGTGGCAAGTCAGTGAAAAATACACTACAACACCCATAGCCTCATCTATTTTCACTATAATTTTCTATCTTCATTATTTATTTAAAAAATTATTTATTATATTCACACTTTTACCATGTTGAACACTCATAACAAAGAAATACAAACACAAATACGAATTTCCAACAATAGACATAGACAAAAAAGTTATATATATATATATATATATATATATATATATATATATATATATATATATATATATATATTACCATAATTAGCCAAGTAAAAGTAGGTAATTGAAATGCTTTTAAAGATGTTATAAGTGTCATTTTTTTTTATTAAAATTATGATTAATGATTAAAAGTTTTAACATGAAAGAATCATAATCACAATATTTGGGATTTTTTCAACATCAGTCATTTAATGTGTACCCTATCCATCTTTAGTCCTTTAATGTGCACTTTAAATTTTTTGGTCCTCTATTGTGCATAAATTCAACGATTAGTCCTTTTTTCCCGGAAATCACTATTCATCGCCTGAAAATGCATGTGCCGGGCACATGTCTAGTGGAAAATTACATAAACAACCCAAAATTATGAGTAAATTACACAAATCACCCCACTTGTTTGAGAAAATGCACAAACTACTTCCCTCGTTATTTTATGTTTGGTATTAAATAAACCTCCCACTCATTATTTTATGAAATCAACAAAAACTACACAAAAAATAACTCATTCTTTAATTTTAGAAATTATATTTCTAATCTAGAAAAACAAAGATAACTTTTAAAAAAACCTATTATAATATTTTATGTATACTTGAAATTAATGTAAAATCTTTATTTGAATTTATTACAAATTTGTTTTGTTTTTTTTCATATAGTAAATAATAATAGTAAATACAAAAAAAAGAAAATTAAGGGAAAAGAAAATCGGGGAATCGTCTTCCCCGATTCACTCCGGCGAGAGCAACGACGGCGCAACCAGGTGACCCACCACCTCCATTGCATTCACCGTTGTCTTCAATCTCAAGTATTTCCCCCAAATTCCATTAAACTCAACAAATAAAATCAGAAACTTTGAATCCATTTCTTCTGAAATCTACAAATTTTGAATAATTCTAGTTCCAGTTTGTTGGGCAGTAGCTTCAAAGGCCAAACCACTCCTCAATCTCTCTCAAATACTTTGATTATCAAACTAGTAATTGGTCAAAGAATTCATGATTAAGGAAAAAAATTCCGTTCTTTTTGGGTATCGCGGCCGGAGCTTTGACAGGACAAGGTCTCGCCTGACCTCGTCGCGATTGCACTGCCACACACTGGCAGGAGCATCGAGGGGGGAGGTGGGGGTGATGCGAGAAAGCTGGGTTTTTTTTTTTTCTCGTTTTCTGTTTTTCAATTTTGTTGTTTTAATTTAGTTTTGTTTTAGTTGTATGATTTTTTTTTTTTTTTTTTTTGGTATGGACTGAATTTCATCAGTTCTATCAGAATTTTTTAATAGAAGTTAAGTATAGGGAAAGTTGTGCATTTTCTCAAACAAGTGGGGTGGTTTGTGTAATTTATCCATAGTTTTGGAGTTGTTAATGTAATTTTTCACTAGGCATGTGTCCGGCACGTGCGTTTTCAGGCGATGAATAGTGATTTCTGGTAAAAAAGGACTAATCGTTGAATTTGTGCACAATAGAGGACCAAAAAATTTAAAGTGCACTTTAAAGGACTAAAGTTGGATAGGGTACAGATTAAAGGACTAATGTTGAAAAAATCCCCACAATATTTACACTGAGTACAGTTAGAACATGTGTAAAGAAGTTTAATTCAAAAAATTTATTATATCTGCAGCAAGTATCATGAAAGAACTAATTTATTCTAAAATATATAAACTCAATATTAAGTAAAATCTTTCGTGATAGAATCAAATAATTTATTCTAAACTATGTAAAGTGTAAACTTAATATCAGTAAAACCTGTTGCAAACAATACATGTCTAATTTACATTTACATTTTACTAACATAAACCAAAGGAAGAAGTTAAATTTGCAGCTTTCACTTTTGCTTTTGTTTATAAATAGCGCAGAGAGGTCTCTCTGCACATTGCCGATTGGTTGGTTTCATCTTTTTCGTTAGCATTAGTATTTGGCATATCGTCTAAAAAAATGGCTTCTTTTCTCACTTCTCCAACGCTTTTTCTGTTACTCGCTTCTCTGCTTTTTGCCAATGCATCATATCATGCCAAACAAGGCCACCATCGCCACACTCGCGTTGCGTCTCACAATTACAGAGATGCTCTCGCTAAGTCCATCATGTTCTTTGAGGGCCAAAGATCGGGAAAATTGCCTCCTAATCAGAGAATCAACTGGAGAAAAGACTCTGGCCTATCTGATGGCTCCGCTATGCACGTACGTTTAATAATTTTTACTTAAATACTTGGTACATTTTTTATTTTTTTTTGAAGGTTCTTGTGAAACAGAGCAGATATGAAGTGGGTTTTGGAAAAAGATTGTTTTTTAATGACTATTTGGTTAAACTTGAAGTGGGTTTTGCTTATTTTTGGAGTTCAAATGGAAATGCACGAATTTTTACTTGGTATATTTTTTGTGTGAAAAAGAGCAGATTTGAAGTGGGTTTTTGAAAAAGATCGTTTTTTAATGACTATTTGGTTTGAATCATGAAAACTTGAAGTGGGGTTTGCTTATTTTGGACTTAGAATGAAAATGCACGTGTTTTACTATATGCAGTGTGTGTGTGTGTGTGTGTGTGGTTTGTGTTTTTGAACTAGTTTCTACAGTTTTTTTTTTTGTTTGAGATAGAAGATTTGAAGTGGGCTTTTTTTTGTTTTTCTTATTATGTTGTTGAAATGGAAATGCAGGTTGATTTGGTGGGAGGGTACTATGATGCAGGGGACAATGTGAAGTTTGGTTTTCCAATGGCATTCACCACCACAATGCTCTCATGGTCTGTGATTGAGTTTGGTGGTCTTATGAAAGAAGAGCTGCAAAATGCCAAAGAAGCCATTATGTGGGCCACTGAGTACCTCCTCAAAGCCACTGCTCAACCAGACACCATTTATGTTCAGGTTTGTTGTTATAATGCAGAAAAAATGTCTACAGTTAATTTGATTGCATATTTAGCAGAGAAGATCTTAAAGTATGGGATTTTTTTATTCATGAATATTTGTAGGTGGGAGATGCAGGGCAGGATCATGCTTGCTGGGAAAGGCCTGAGGATATGGACACTCCTAGGAGTGTGATTAAGATTGACAAAAATACCCCTGGGACTGAAGTGGCTGCTGAGACTGCTGCAGCTCTTGCAGCTGCCTCTTTGGTCTTTAGAAAGTGTTATCCTGCCTACTCAAAGCTCCTAGTCACAAGGGCTATCAGGGTATTTTACATACTTCAACTCACAATGTTAATCTCCTAAAAAATGTTCATACACTTAGTTTTGTGTATAATGAATCTATGTTCTTATTGGTGTTTGCAGGTTTTTGAGTTTGCTGATAAGCACAGAGGTCCATACAGTGCTGGGCTCAAAAGATATGTGTGCCCATACTACTGTGATTTCTCAGGGTACCAGGTATAATAATTAGTTCTTTAAATCTGTCATGCTCCTTCATTTAAATGTATGCTTAAATCTTAATTAGATTAACTTATTTGATTATGTTAATTAATTGAAGGATGAGCTATTGTGGGGTGCTGCTTGGTTACACAAAGCTACCAAGAACCCAACATATCTCAGCTACATTCAAGCCAATGGACAGACCTTTGGAGCTGATGAAACTGATTTTACATTTGGATGGGACAACAAGCATGTTGGAGCCAGAATTCTTCTTTCCAAGGTTAAGACTCTAATTAGTTGTATATACTTAGCTAGTTCATCAGTTATTTAATGTTGCTTTTGAATTAGTTTACTATCTTGTGTTCATATGCTTATTATTTGCAAAGTTTGAGATTCTGTTTAAAGCATGTTCATAGCTTTGATTCAAGCACGTATGCGTCTCGATTCCAATATTTAATTCTCTGTTATTACAGATTCTTGTGACTATATCATAATGTTTATACTTTGTGATTTGCAGGCATTTCTTGTACAAAATGTTCAGTCACTCCATGATTACAAAAGTCAAGCAGATAACTACATTTGTTCTCTAATTCCAGGGACACCCTATACTACTGCCAAGTACACCCCAGGTTTGTTTTATCAGACACCCCTTTTAACTTTAAGTATTAAGTATTAACCATCAATCTTATGATGTAGTGCATTTTTATTTTTCAGGTGGACTTTTGTTCAAAATGAATGACAGTAATATGCAGTATGTAACATCCACTTCTTTCCTTCTTGTGAGCTATGCCAAATACTTGACCTCTGCCCACAAGGTTGTCAACTGCGGTGGAGCCATTATCACGCCGCAGAAGCTCAGATCATTTGCTAAGAATCAAGTAAATTTAGACATCCGTCGACTTCTTATAACAGTTTAATTAATCATTAATGTATAAAGCTCTATTCTTGAGTAATTCTGAAAAATTATTTGAAATTTGGTCAGGTGGACTATTTACTAGGCGACAATCCCTTGAAAATGTCGTTCATGGTGGGATACGGTCCAAAGTTTCCGCAAAGGATCCATCACAGGGGATCTTCGCTTCCTTCGGTACATTCACATCCAGCAAAGATCCAGTGCAAGTCCGGCTACAACGTCATGAGTTCTCAATCCCCCAATCCCAACATCTTGATCGGAGCTGTGGTGGGCGGTCCCGATCAAAACGATCGGTTCCCGGACCAACGTTCAGATTTCGAGCAATCTGAACCGGCCACTTACATCAATGCACCCCTTGTTGGAGCCTTGACATACCTTGCACACTCTTTTGGCCAACTCTAAGAGAAAATGTCACCAAAAGATTTATGTGTTTGTAGTCTTAATTATATTTTTAAAGAGCCAAACTTATATATTTATTAGGAGTTTGGCTCCATTCTTATGTCCATTTAGTTGTACTATTTTACATCAGTACTAATTATTAGTTATTAATATTTGGTGTGCTGTTTAGGAGTTTTTCAAGTGTATAATTTTATTAAGGAGATTAATATTATCAAATTTGCAGTAAGTGTGGAATGAACGCAAGTTTCGTGCCGGAAACGGCGCATTGGGTGATTGTCTCAAAAGCTTTGAATTGGCATTGGCTATTGAGCTGCTTTTGGGTATGTTGTGTTTTTTCTTGCATGGGGACTTGTAATGTGTCCGCTTCTGATTAAACTTAATTCAGAAATTTAAAATAATACCTGGCACTCGAGGACAGTGTAGCAAGATTTGTGCAGTGTAAGAGTATTATTAACTTGACTAATGTTTTACAGCATATAAAAAAACAATACTTTGCAATCATAAACTCATTTGCGGATAGACAAAAGAAAAAAGAATTTTTTCTTCTTTTGTATTGCACGAGTAGAAAAAATATTTCAGTCGGTGCCCATGATTTTAGTGTAATAATCCAATAAATTATTCTAACAGAAATATATATTTTCATTAGGTATTATCAAAAGGGTCAATTGCGATCACCTCTTAACGTTTGACTCGTTTTGTAATATTCTCTTAACTTTTTTCTTTCGTAATTAGTATTCTCCTAACCTATCAAAATGTACTAGTTGCCTCTTAATGTTTGTAAAAGTGTCAGATTTGCCCCTGATATCAAATTTAATGGATGAAAAGATAGACACATGTAAAAAATAAACGGTTGATCAAGGACTCAGGGAGCAAATCACACATTTTTACAAACATTTTAGGCAAATCGCTGATTTTTAAACGTTAGAAGAGCGTTGTAAAATAGGTCCAAACCAGTGTTTTTAAAACCGGCCCGGCCCGGCCGGTCGAACCGGTCGAACCGGAACCCGGTCCCTTGTCCGTTCACTGGTTTTGACCGGTTGAACCGGTTCAGCCACCGATTGAACCGGTTTAACCGGTAAAACCAATGAACCGGTGCCTTGCCGGTTCAAAGCCCCAGTTCGGTTTTAAAAACACTGGTCCAAACGTTAAGGGGTGATCCCATTTCCATCTTATAAAAAATGATAGTGTTAGCTGGCGTTTTTGCAAACTTTACAAATTAACTGCTCCTCAAATTGGGTCTAAAAGTTTCAACGTGTTGCCTTCGCCCCCTGCATTGATTAGAAATCGAGCCACACGTTTGGGCAGATCAGTGGATGAGCATATGACAAAATAAAAATAGTAATATTTATTAGTTTTAACTTTTAACGATTTTGTTGTGGTCCCGGCTTTTGACCAATTACGACGCGGGAAAGAAGGATTTGGCGGGAATAAAACTGAAAGGCGAGCGAATGATACAATGTGGGGCACGTGATTGGTAGGGTTTCGAACAATGTGGCACGTGGTAAAAGGTTGTAAAGCTGCACTCTGTCAGTGAATTCAGAAAACTCGAGCTTGGACTTGGACGTCTCATTGTGTCAGAACCTGGGCCCTTATTTGGGTCATGTAAGAATGAATTGGACTAGCATGTGCAACTCCGTTAAGCCTTATGCTTTCATACATAAAGATAGATTAGTAGATCCCATTCACATTCTTTGAGGCTTTCTCTCTCGGCCCACCTCTCTTCTACTTTTAAACTTTCGGGATAACTATATCTACACCCTTGACGTTTGGTGTAACTACAGAGACCACCCCTGAGGTTTAAAAAATTATAGCGACACCGTTTGAAACTTACGTAAATCTTACAACAAAGTCCAATTAGTAACGATATAGATGGAAATTTTCAAGTTTACTCTTGATCAATTTCAATTAATATTATATAAAGTTTGCATATTCTCTTAAAAGCTTTATATAAAAGTATGTATCATTTTTCAAGTCCACCGATACCTTTTCCAATACCAAAATAAGAATTACACTGTTGAAAATAACTGAAAAGTAAAATTAGATTTTTTAAAAGAGAAAGGCATGCCTAATTAACTAATTAATTAATTTAAATTTAATTTTAGATATTTTAAAAATCATAAACTTATTTTGAAAGTTTCTAAATTATTGTTTGTTCTAACTTCTCCATATATCTTAATCGATAATGCACAAGAAAAAGAAATAAACAAAGTTTTCTTGATTTGCAATTTCGAAAATATTAAGGTATCCAGACCCATTACAAAATAAAATAAGTAAATATATAGAAAAAAAAAAAGAATGTTAAAGAGAGAAAAAACCAATAAGTCTTTTAAAATTTTGAGAAACAAACTTATCTACTACTGAAGACTATATGCTCTGCATGTCATAAGTAATAAAAACTAATTATCTTAGTATTGACATCTAATGTTATGAATAGACTTTTTACTTTCATCAAATAGCTTCTATATATCAAAATCGAAAGTATCACAAAGCTTTTTGAATAATTAAAATGTAATATATTTGGTTAAAAAACAAAAACAAAAGAAAGTAGGGGTTTGATAGAAATACATGGTTAGAGAATTGCATAGTTTATGTAATACTTTTAACTTATTTTACTGGTGGAAACATAAAGTTTTTTACTTATATGAAAAATCTAATGTTTCTCGATTCTTTTAATTTTCTTTGGAACCAAATTGAGCCTAAGAAGTTGCATTCATGTAGCACAAGAGTGATCTCGTATTTGGCACAAGGTCATCACATATAAATGCTAAATAAACTTGCACTGAAATACGTTCATGAACTTTTTTCCCAATATTAGTTTCTATTTGATATTAGTTTCTATTTCTGCGGTCATAGTAGTAAACATTTGGATGTAATATCAATTGGATTAATAATGGTATACTGTCACACTGAGCATACCGACTAAAGCCACACTGAGCATACTAAGTTAATTATCATACACAAATTAAAATTGATGGCAATTTAGCACTTAATTAAACATAAAACTATATACAAGTTAAGGATATATATCAACTTAACTTCTTCACCACGAGGACAATGTATCTCGTTATACCTCAAACTTCGCATACTTGTTATAAAAGGAGTACACTCTCTTCTAATTTATACATTTTATTCACAACAAACCACTGTGTACACGACGAATACAAAACTGATACAAATCATTTCTTTCTGAATTTTATCTCTTAACACTATAATGGTCATAAACAATCATTCTCTCTTAACTCAACCTCTTAACACTATAATTAATTGACACAAATCATAAGACAATGAGCTATACTAATCTTTATTGGGTTTCACGATTCAAACCAAGGAGTTATATCTCTCAGTGTCTTCTATGACCCCTTTTGTTATAACTCTCTCAAGATCTTCTATGCCCCTATTATACAATGAACAATAAATCTTGCAAGGTCTTCTGTGACCCCTAGCATACAAGGAGCTATAACTTTCTTCGGTTCTTCAATGACACTTGTTAGGCAAGGAGTTATACATTTCTTCGGGTCTTCTACAAACCATATTATATAAGGAGCTAAGACTCTAACATGGTCTTATACGACCCTTATTGTGGAAGGACCTATAACTTTCTTTGCATCTTCTACTACCCATATTATGCGAGGAACTGTAACTTTCTTCGAATCTTCTGTGACCCCTATTATGCAAGGAGCTATTACTTTCTTTAGATCTCCTACGGACCCTATTACGCAAGGAGCTATAACTTTCTCCTGGTCTTGTACGATCCCTAATATGTAAAGAGCCATAACTTTCTCCGAATCTTCTAGACCCCTATTATGTAAGAAGCTATAATATTCAATAGGTTGTTCTACGAACCCTATTTTGCGAGGAGCTACGCCTTTCCACATGATCTTTTACGACTCCTATTATGCAATGAGCTGATACGGATAGGAGACAATACGATACAGACACGGGGACACGGATTTTCTGAAAATTAGAGAATACGATACGTGTAGGATATGCAGAATAGTTTAAACTAATAATTTAATTAATATAACAACATAATAGTAAAATGACTGTCAATAATATTTTGAGTTCTCTAAAAAACAAATGTATCTACATATTCAATTTCAAACATCAGTTAATTATGCAAGCAAAAATGAAAAGGTCCATAATCCATCTAAACTCAAAGTAAAAATGTAAATTCAGAAATTCCAACAATATTAAAGAGTTACACAATAACAATAAGTGAATATTCAATTTAAGCTCCAATAACATCATGATAACTTCTTCGTTTTTCAACTACTTCATCCATCTTTTAGTTGTTTCAACGAAATAGAAGCTCTCATTTTCTTTTCTCTATATGTTAGTTCTTTTATTTGAAGAACCCGTAGCATTATTTACACTTTAACTTGAGTGATATTTGCAAAATTAAGTCATAGTTACTTGATGTTACAAAATAGGGTCAATTGCGATCACCCCCTTAACGTATGTGGCGTTTTGCAATGTCCCCCTGACCTTTCAAAAAGAGCGAAGTGTCCCCTAACGTTTCATGAAATGTGCGAAATGCCCCCTCGACCGTTGACTGGCAACTTAAAAGCGAATATTCCCCCGGAGATTCTCCCACGTGACTTGCACGTGAAATTGGCGAAGGGGCGTTTCGTACTTTTACGTCCCCCGCCTTTAACAACGAATGGGTGTGAAGTTGAATACATTAAGGGGTTTTTTTCACACTTTTTCGTACGTTTGAGCATTTGGGGAAAAATTTAGGGTTTGCAAATTCGTTCGATTTCGCCTCTTTTTGCTTGAAATTTCTTGCGTAAAACACATAAAATGGATTGGAGAATGAGAACCAGCGACGAAGGGATACCCCTAGGGCGAAACACACCCGATTACGGTTCATTTTTTGTCTCCTCCTCGTATTACACACTTTTGGCTTATTGCATGGTGGATTTTCGTTAAAATATGTTTATTCCATGCTATATTGTACTGATTTTTGTATTTTATTGTGTGATAATGCATACTTTACTGATTTTGAGGGTTTGGACAACACCTGGGGACCGTATTTTATGCTTATTTTCGGTAGAAACAAACATTGACCATGTTTTACTATGCTTGTTGGTTGTGTGGAGACATTTGTTGGTGTCGATGTCCCTTTTGTAAAAAAAAAAAAGGCCCCTTTGTTCAATGCAGTGTGTATTTTATTGTGTGAAGTGTGTATTTTACACTGCTGCTTTCGAAAGCCACAATATTTTAAATTGCATGAATTGGTTGTTAATGTTTGCTTGTGATTTTGTAAAATTTAGGTTCCATGATAGTTTTCATAACATATATATCACACTTAGCTTCTTTTTTGTATGCATGCAGGTGCTAATAGTGAATATTTTTCTATAAAGTTTTACTATGGTGGCCACTGTGGTCAAGTGCACTTGGGTGGGGGGTACATCTGTCTACTTTGATTACTGTAGTGATGATAAGCTTTCCATGAGGGAGTTGAGGGAAATGACTAAGGAAGTAGGCTTGAGAGAGCATACTTATGAGTTGTTTGCAAATGTTGGGGAGGACTTGGAAAACTTAAGCCTAGATTTGTTGCTTACTGATGTAGATGCAATGAAGTTAGGGACTTACATGGATGAGGATAGGGTTGTGACTGTTTTTGGAGAAACAAATAGTGATGAATATGATAAGGAGGGTGAAGGTGGTGGTGAGAATGTTAACTTGCCAGAAGTTGTTGAAGGGTTGGCATTTATGGGGCAGCAGGGGGGAGTGTCAGAATTAGAAGAGGATGAGCAAGAAGATGAAAATGTTGCTGAAGAAGAGGAAGAGACATATGATGCATTTATTGTTGATCCAGAAGAGGATGATTTGGAAGACAAGAACTCTGTAGGCAGTGACTCAGAGCACTCTGACATTATTGTTGACAGTGAATGTGATCACACTGATGATGAGCTAGAGTATGTCGTGAGGGAGCATGTCATTCAAGAAAAATTCAAGGATGTGAGTGCTACAGAGCCTTCTGGATCCTCCAGTTCAAGAAGAAGTGGTTATATGTATGATGGGTATAAGGTGTTCAATCCCAAAGTTGACTTAGAAAAACCAGAGTTCTTTACTGGACTCTGCTTTGATGATGCGAAGACCTTCAGAAAGGTTGTGAGAGAGCATTCAATCAAGAGTGGAAGGGATATTAAGTTTGTGAAGAATGGTAAAGATAGGGTTTTGGTGAAGTGCAAACAGGAGGGATGTCCATGGAAGATATTTGCATCAGAAAGTGAGAGGGAGAAGACCTTTCAAGTGAAGACTTACAATGGTAAGCATGAATGCTGCAGGTCAGAGAGGGTGTGTGCTGCAACTTCAACTTGGTTGGCCAGCAAGTATGAGACAACAATCAAGATAGATGCTGATTGGAAGGTTGCTTCCATGCTGAGGACTGCCCAGCATGATACAAACTTGTTGTTTTCAAGATTTCAGATGTATAGGGCAAAGTCTAGGGTGAAAAGCATGAATGTGGGGAATGAACATGAACAATACAAGCTGCTATGGAGGTATGCAGCAGAAATAGTGAGGAGTGACAGGGAGAACACTGTGAGGATCAAGACCAAGAGAGGAGAAAAAGGGCCTGTCTTCAAGAGATTTTATGTGTGTTGGGGCAGTTTGAAGAAGAGATTCCTGGAGGGGTGTAGGCCTGTGATATGCTTGGATGGGTGTCACCTGAAAGCTTATTGTGGAGGCATTCTACTTACAGCTGTAGGTATAGATGCCATCAACAACATGTATCCATTCTGCTATGCTGTTGTTGAGAAAGAGAAAGGAGAAACCTGGAGATGGTTTCTAAAGCTGTTGATAGCTGATTTGGGGATAACAGAGGATGGGAGTGGGGCTTGGACAGTGATGAGTGACAAGCAGAAGGGTCTAGTGGATGCAATACATGACCTTATGCCTTACAGTGATAATAGGTTCTGTGTGATGCACCTGTATAGCAATTTCAAACAGGCACACAAGAGCTTTGCTCTGAAGTGCATGTTGTGGAGAGCAGCCAAGTCCACAACAATTGCTGAATTTGAGAAGACAACGGTTGAATTGAAGAAGGATCTGGAGGCATTCAAATGGCTAGCTAAGAGGCCTGCTGCACATTGGTCTAGGGCATACTTCAATCCTAGACCAAAATGTGACATTCTGCTCAATAATCTTAGTGAAAGTTTCAATGCCTTGATTGTTGAGGCCAGAATCAAGCCAATTATTGATATGTTGGAACATATCAGATTGATTTTAATGAAGAGAGTGTATGTGAAGAGGGATCAAGCCAAGAAATGGAAGGATCTTTGCCCAAATATTGAAAAGATGGTGGATTAGGTGAGGAAGAAGGGTGTTGGGGTGTCCCCACAGTGGAATGGGTTGCATGAGTTTGAAGTTTCATACCCAGGTGGGAGCAGGGCTGTAAATCTGGATCAAATGACTTGTAGTTGCAGAAAATAGCAACTGAATGGCATACCATGTGAACATGCTGTTGCAGCCATGTTGTTTATGGGACACAAGTTTGAAGAGTATGTGGATTAGTGCTATAGGACTGCAACTTACATGAAGAGTTACACTCACATGATGCACATATTTCATAGTCCTTCAGAATGGCCTCATTCCAATCTGGTACCACCTGAACCTCCAATTCCAGAGAAGCTGCCTGGTAGACCAAAGAAAAACAATAGGAAGAAGACTCCAGAAGAATTGGAGGAATTGAAAAAGAAGGATGCATCTGGTGAAACCCAGAAGATGAACAGGAAGGGCATGATTATGAGATGCAGGTTTTTGGTGAACCAGGACATAACAAAAGATCATGTCCTAAAAAGAAAGCATTGCAAGGTGGTGGTGAAGAAGATAGGATGGAGGTGCCCCCTCATTTGGCAGAAGGAGAAGGATCACAGGTGATAAATTTATGCAATGAATGGTGAATTTCAACTTAATTTTCAATGCACTAACCCTTTTATGATACAGGTGCAGAACAAGAAGGAACCAAAGAAAACAAGGGGTGGGAGACAGAAGAAGATGACTAAAGGTCAGAGTCAAGTGAATCCCAGTGGTGAAGGAGGTGGCTCAACAGAATGTGGAAAGTGAGGAAGTTGTGGCAGGATTTAGGCCAAGGAAGAGGGTTGCAAGGTTGTTGGAGGACATTTATGGCAAAAAACCAGCAAAAAAGAAGAAGGAGGTGTTGAATACTAAAGAAGCCATAGCAGAAGCAACTCTAAATGTGGTATTGTTGATTGATTTTTATATAAACTTGTTTGTTGTTCACTATAAGGTTGGCACTAATGTTATGTGAATGTTGCAGCTTAAAGACATTGTCAGAAAGGAAGAGAAACAGAAGGAACAAAAAGCAAAGGGAAAGGAGACTGTAAGTGTATTGCATTGAGATGTTATTGTGTTTGCTCATGAATTTTGGTTTTGATGCATGGTTTGAAATGCATGGTTTTGATGTGGAACAGACTGGAAGAGGAAAGGAAAAAGTCATAGATGCTCAAGTGCAGGAGCCTGATCTTGAGGCTGAAAGGCGTGAGAGGAGGGGCTACAAGTTGACCGATGCAAGTGAAGGATTGCTTCCAGTGGATGGTGTGGGTGACCAGTCGTTTTCTGAGCAGTATGGGATGCATGAGTGGCACAAGGCTGTAGAAAGAAAGAAAGTGAATGCTGCAGAAATTGCAGCGAAGGAAGCACAAGAAAAAATAGAACAAGCAAAGAAGGAAGCAACTGCAGAGAGAAACTTGCGTGCAAAGATAGAAGCAACAAAGAAAAAAGAAGCCGCCAAGAAAAAAGAAACTGCAAAATAGGGGGGAAAAAACCAAGGACAGAAACGGGGTTAAGTGTAATTGAAATTAGGTTATTTTGGCGTGTTGCTCATGAAGTCTGGAACTTTTTATCTCGTTGATAGTATTTTGTTGTTAAGTCCAAAACACATTGGTATGCTGTAATTGTTATTAATATATTTTGTGGATTATGTGATTTTATTAATGTGATGAGTTTGTTAAATGTGATGAGTTTGTTAGTTATGTTGCATACAAAATGATGTCGAAAACAAAAAGTATAAACAAGTATGGGTAATTATGTTTACAACGTAAGGGGGCAAGTAACCAAAAAAAGACAAACGTAAGGGGGCAAACTGCTCAAACTTCACAAACGTTAGGGGGCATGATGCTCAAGTTTTGCAAACGTTAGGGGGGACACTGCTCAAACTTGACAAACGTTAGGGGGCACTCTGCTTAAGTTAACCAAACGTTAGGGGGTAATCTGCTTAATTTTGCCAAACGTTAGGGGGCAAGGTACTCATTTGTGTAAACGTTAAGGGGCATTCCCACACACAAACATTAAGGGGGAAACATTGGTGCAAAAGGTTAGGGGGGTCCCACCACAAGTGGTCGGACGATAATGTCCTTCCACCGGGCACGCGCTGGGCACGTATTGGCATCTTCGGCAGAATATTCCGTCGGTCAACGGTCGAGGGGGCATTTTGCACAATTAATGAAACGTTAGGGGGCACTTCGCTCTTTTTGAAAGGTCAGGGGGACATTGCAAAATGCCCCATACGTTAAGGGGGTGATCGCAATTGACCCTACAAAATAACCGCATCCAATTTTAAAAATTAACAAACAGCCCCTAAGTTACAGAAACGCGCGTATCCTAATTTTAAAAAATAAAAATTAAATGGATACACCACGTGGCCTATCCGATACGTATCCGACGAGTATCCGACATATATCGTATTCGATACGTATTCGATACTGCATTTTGTGATTTTTTTTAAGTATCCGTGCATCCTAAGATACACTACATACCTCATAAGCTACTAAGACCCGCTGCATTCGCACCAACCACTGGTTGACAACGAAAGCAGACATGATGACTACGACCACCTATCGCCATTGTGCCCCAACCATTCTTCTAATCTTGAGTCTAAGGCTACACTAAGAATTCAGAGGCTTATGGTAATGCATATCCGCCACCGCTTTGTGACACGTGTCTCCACGAGGTGACACATCTCGTAACACACTCCCATACTATAAATAGAGAGGATGGAACTCAGATAAGGGACATCTTTTCAGGACTTCTCTATCGAACTACTACGAATGATTTGATTCTCTCGAAGATATGGTAGGCATTTTGAAGCTTCTCTAAATCCATATATATATAAACTAGTGATATGATCATTTAAACACTACAACACAATTATTTGAATGATATGTCTAAGAGACACGATTCTTTATGCAGTGTTTTCTTTTAGAATCATAGTGTTCTATAAAAACACCACAAGCCTAAATACAGGCAGTTAAACCCCCGGTCAAATCTCTAACGTTATCAAAATGTTTTTTCCAATGTTCAGTTGTTCCACGTAAATTGAAATCGGAATCATCATAATTAAGCATATGGTGTCATCATCTGATCTTTCATTGTCGCAAAATCCCATTCACTCATGTCTCAGGTCCTTTAATCCTAATTCCTAACATCATCCAAATAAAAACCACGCCCTAATTTTCCACCTGTATAAATTTGCTCATCAACACACATAAAAAAAAAAAAGAAAAAAAAAGAATTAGAATCTCTCTCTCTCTCTCTATTTTACGCAATTTTGTGTGGCCTCGACTAAAACTCCGTCTTAACCCTCTGCTATTTTCTTTCTCACTCTAGATTATCTCCATTTATCCTCTCTTAAATTGTACAATTGCGATTTTCCTAATAAAAAAATAACCTAATTCAGCTTATAAATCGTTCTTTTGTTTTCTGATTCTGTGTGAGTGTGTGTGTGTGTTTTAATGCCGATGCTTCGGATTAGAAATGGCTTCTGCTTCTTTGATGTCAGGTGCGGCATTTGATTATCTATTTATTGTTGTTATTTACTTTGAGTTGTTTGATTGAGTGTTTATTGTAAATGTTAATTTTGGGCTGTGTAAATACTTATAGATTGTGCTAATTTATGTGTTTATGTTTGGAAAAAAGGTGATTGCAACATGCTCTCGTGTGCTTCCAAGGCTCCGAGAGTGCTCACTGGATTCCTCGCCACCACCGCTCATCCGCCCCAGGCGTGTGGAGTGATTCCGAGGAGAAATCGAATCCGATATGTGAGTGTAATATGTTCTAGGATTTATTGGATCAATCGTGATTATCGTTATAGTTTCTTACGTCGAAAAGTTTGGTTAGCTTTATAAGATACTATTGCGTTTTCGTTTGCTAATAGTATAAAGTACTATCTATTATAGCTAGTGTGTTTTCAAATTCCTGTATTATATTAGGAAAGCAAGCGAAGATAGGCCTAATAATGCTGATCATCATCAAGAATCTAATTATCCTTCGAGTTGAAACAGTAGTCAGTCGTCCCAGAATGGAAAACTTATCTGGGATCCGCCATGGTACACTTTTAGAGTTGTGTACTTACAGATGTTATTGTTCTCTTGGCGATTTTAATTTCTCGTCACCTTTCAGCCGTTCACCCTTGAAAACTGTGAACTATTTGTTGGTGAACTATAGCATTTCTGTTATGTTGTCTTTCCTCTTAGTAGCTAGTGGGTTTTTGTTCCTGCCAAATGATGGCCATCCATCCCTTAATTTATGCTAGAGATATAAAGACCTTAACGTGGGGAGATGTATTTATACGAGGCCTCTAAATTTTCCATTTTGCAGAAGCCTGTAAAAGCAAGCATTGTGCGTTATGCTTGCAGCAAATGGAAGTTGCGTTGTTCTTCGTCATCCTCTTCAGAATTTTATGACGTTTCTCCCGATAGCTTGTGGGAGGTATGTGAATTGTTAAGTATAAATTGTTTCTTGAATTTGTAACTCTTAATTTTTCAGTAACATGTCGTTAAAGAGGTGCGTCTCTCAGATAGAACTTTATTAGATGGGTGCTCTGTGACACAGGAATACAATAAGAAATGATCACTGTTTAGACTGCCAATTTGAGATAGTAAACTGAGAGGAGATAGTTTATTAAACCAAATGAACAATGCCTCTTGCAAATGGGAATAGTTTTGAACCTTGATCAAGAATACCGCTGAGACATAGTTGAATTAGATCACAAGGAGGTATTTCGTATCAGTAAAACAACAGAAGGGGTCGCGATTGGCAAGTAGTTGAAATTGTTTAATGAAGTTGCAGTTTACGTTAAGTGTGATTGTCTCAATAATAGTTGAAAATTTGCGGGGAGATGTCTCAGCTGTAATATTGATGTTTGTTTTCTCAGGATCTAAAACCTAGCATCTCATATCTATGTTCAAAAGAATTGGAACTGGTCCACAAAGCCCTTAATGTAAGTTTTTGTTGAATTTCTGCCAACGTTATCTTTTGTTTTGTGGTTGCCTGAAAGTTTAATCTGTAACATACTCAGCAACTAACTCAACTAAAACCTTGTTTATATGCTTTTATCTTTTATCTTATTTTCTTGCTTGTTACAGTTGGCTTTTGAGGCACATGATGGTCAAAAAAGGCGTAGCGGGGAGCCCTTCATTATTCATCCGGTTGCAGTTGCTCAAATTCTTGGAGAACTTGTTAGTTAACATATTTTACTTTTCCTCAAGTAGATATATACTGTTGGCTCTCTTTCACATGTTGACTGAAACATATCGTTTGATTAACTTCTTTTAATTCAGGAATCGGATTGGGAGTCGGTAGCAGCTGGTTTGTTACACGACACAGTGGAAGATACAAACGTTACTTTTGAGAGAATAGAGGAAGAATTTGGTGTCACTGTACGCCGCATTGTGGAAGGGGAGACAAAGGTAGAAAGAGCTTTTACTTATTTTCCTCGTCAAAGTTTATTTGTCAGGTTATTAATTTACACTGCAGTAGATGAGAAACAAATTGTATTGTTGATATCTTTCATTGTAAACTGGTAGCCATAATTAAGCATTTACTATCCGTGCTATATTTTTATGTTAATCCAGGTGTCCAAACTTGGAAAACTCAAGTCAAGGGATGCGAATCATTCTGTTCAAGATGTGAAAGCGGATGACCTACGTCAGATGTTCCTGGCCATGACGGAAGAGGTGACTCTTACTTGTTTGAGTAATAAATATGTTGCTGCCATTTTATCTCCGCGCACAGCCTCTGACAACAAAAGTTCTGATGTATCAGGTTCGTGTTATAATTGTTAAACTGGCCGACAGATTACATAACATGCGAACTCTTGCACATATGCCTCCAAAGAAGCAGGTATCCTTTTTTGTTCAATGTTTCTTTTTTCTTTTGCTTAGTTAAGCTGTTTGATGTCATTCTCAAAATAAACCTTTATTTACAGTCCAGCATATCTAGAGAGACACTGCAGATTTTTGCTCCTTTAGCAAAGTTGCTAGGAATTTACCAGATAAAGGTAAGCTATGTGTTCGTTTTATTATCATAATCTCTTCTGAATTTCACTATCTCTCGAATTTCCAGTTCCTAAGAAACAAAGGTTTTGACTGTAGAATCATTTGAAGGTAGTCCATGTCATTTATATGACGATCACTCAATAGCAGTACTCATTCGAGCTGAATATTCTGGTGTTCTGTTTCAAAATTTTCTCTCGACTTTCTGTGGGATTTTCTGGGGATATCTTGTTAATGCTTGTAAGGGATCTTGGGTTCATGCCTTCCTATTAAAACTTTCTACTGTAATCTTATTTTTAAACTGAAAGCTCGACATTTTCTAATATTGTGCTGCACTGGTATTATTTCCCTGTTCACGTGTTTAACTAGTAACATATAATAACAAAAAAGTAATATACATCGCATTCTTAAAGCACTACAGGCACTTGTTTTTCTGGACTTATAAGCTCTAGCTCTAAAATTCTACAACTTGATTCTCTTCTTTGACGCTACAATTCCCCAGAACTTGAAACTGCTTTGCATACCTTGTACACACTGGGTCATCTCATATGAAGTGCTTCTACAGTATATATAAATACACACACACATATAGTCCTTTTATCAGTTTTTTGAATATTTTTAGCATGCTTTGCTCGTTCATTTACTCATTTTCCATTTTCACCTTGCAGTCTGAACTAGAAAATCTGGCATTTATGTACATAAACCCTCAAGAACATGCAAATGTCAAAAGACGAGTTGCAGAGCTTTATAAAGAGCATGAGAAAGACCTCAAAGAGGTGATTTTGCTTATTCTATGATTTATTGGACCAAGACTGTTTACTGTCTGATTCAGTTTCCACCACGGTTCGGGCCTGTGGCAAGCACCTTTGTTAATGAGTACTTGTGTAATAATCAGACGTGGTTAATGAGTACTTGTGTAATAATCAGACGTCATATTCTCACTATAATCTCTGAATTTGAATCACGACCAGGAAATAACAATGCTCTTTTCTCATTCCATTAGGCAAACAAAATTTTGATGAAAAGGATCGAGGATGATCAATTCTTGGACCTTATGACTGTGAAAACTGAAGTTCGGCCTGTATGCAAAGAACCTTACAGGTAATCCGTATACCTCTCTATTCTTAGCTGATTATGTACTTGGCTATATGAGAATCCTACTTGACAAGTTTGTGTTAGCTTTTCTTCTCCTTTTACTTATAGTTACTAGTTACTACCCAGAGTTGAGTCAGCCACAAACCTTAATGCCAGATCTGGGGTCAGAAATACAAATACTTCTAATTGATATCATCATCTATTAGTAGCAGTCAATATTGAAATATGGATGTTTGAGCTGACTTTTCGTTCTCTTTGTTATACATGCAGTATCTACAAAGCTGCCCTAAAGTCTAAAAGCTCAATAAACGAAGTTAACCAGATTGCACAGGTTGGTTGATACGGCAGTTTTCGTAGCTCTATTGATGTGTCATAATGTGTAGCTATTTCTGACGCATGATAGTTTCCTTATTTCCAGCTTCGTATTATCATAAAACCAAAGCCATGTGTTGGAGTTGGACCTTTATGTAATGCACGACAGGTGAATTGTTATCTATTGCATCTGTTACTCCTCTCTTTTTTATTTTGTTATTTTAATGAAATACATATCTATCTATAACATGTTTCTGTGGCAGATATGCTACCATGTGCTTGGACTGGTACATGGAATTTGGTCACCAATCCCTCGAGCTGTATGTCTTGTTAATATATATTACTGTACTGTACTCAGAATACTTTTGGTGTGTGTCCATTGCTTAACATATTAATGTATCTTCATATTTTCTTTTGATGACAGATGAAGGATTATATTGCTACCCCAAAACCTAATGGTTATCAGAGTCTTCATACCACAGTGATTCCCTTTCTTTACGAGAGCATGTTTAGACTGGAAGTTCAGGTCTGTCATTATGTGTTAGTTATACTTATCTTATCTTGTGCTCTATCTGTCACAGCATTGTAGTCAACTGGCAAAATATGGTTGTAATCACGGGTTACTTCATCATGTATTTGTAGTTGTATTTATATTTCAAGTTTGGTTGACAGATAAGGACTGAAGAGATGGATTTGATTGCTGAAAGAGGGATTGCTGCACACTATAGTGGGAAAGTTTTCGTGAATGGGTTGGTTGGACATGTTATGCCTAGTAGCCGAAGCTCCGGAGGCAAAGCAATCTGCCTTAACAATGCCAATGTTGCTCTGAGGGTATAGCACATTTCCTTCTACAGTATCCCATGTGTTTAAGTTTTTTCTTCGGGCCACTTTCTGCTAAGTCCAAAGTGATTAAATTAACCAAGTTTACGAGAAACGATTCCCCCCTTCCTCAGATAGGCTGGCTCAATGCAATTAGGGAATGGCAAGAGGAGTTTGTTGGAAATATGAGCTCTAGGGAATTTGTTGATACTGTCACCAGGGATCTTCTAGGCAGTCGTGTGTTTGTATTTACACCAAGGGGAGAGGTAAGAGGATTATATTTGGCTTTGCTTGAAAAGGAACTCTTTTGATAGTGCTTACTTATTTCTGCTGCACTGCTCAGATTAAGAATCTGCCGAAGGGGGCGACAGTTGTTGATTATGCTTATATGATCCATTCTGAGATCGGCAATACAATGGTGGCTGCTAAGGTTTTTTTTCCTGACTGGTTTCTTGCTCTAAATCCTGATGTTCTTGTAGAGTTCTTGCCTTAGTTCACTTATACTTTTTTGCAGGTCAATGGCAATCTTGTGTCTCCAATGCATGTCCTTGCAAATGCTGAAGTCGTGGAGATTATAACCTATGATGTTAGTTATTGACATTTTGACTTGATCAACTTATACTTATTTGTTCTATCGGCTTATGGCTGATTTCTTTAATGCATCAGGGGCTCTCGAGTAAATCTGCCTTTGAGAGACACAAGCAGTGGCTACGCCATGCAAAAACACGTAGTGCTCGACACAAGATAATGAAAGTAGGTTTGCCTTTTTTAATGAACACTTATAATCTCCAACCCCCCCCCCCCCCCTACTGACAAACAGAACAGCAGTCTCACATATATTATCATTATTTTAAATTTTCCCCAGTTCTATTAATTTGAATATGCTTACAGTTTCTGAGAGAGCAGGCTGCATTGTCAGCAATCGAAATAACTGCTGATTCAGTGAAGGAATTTGCTGCTGAATCTGGAGAGGATAGCGAAGGGGAGGAACTAGTGAGTTATTCCCAAGGCGCAAAACAGACATGGGAGAAAATCTTGAGGAATGTGATGCAAATAGCGTCTGCAAAAACGAGTGGTGAAGATTTATTTCAATCTGATAATGGTAACATTCAGATTCCAAAAGTGAATGGGAAACATAACAAGAATATGCAGCACGTGAGCTTGAAGGCTCAGGGAGAGGAATTATCTCAAGGAAATGGTGTTGCCAAGATGATTTTTGCCAACATTCCTGTATATCGGGATGTGTTACCAGGCCTAGAGGGCTGGCAAGCTAACAAGGTTACTTCTTGGCACAACCTTGAAGGAAACTCAATACAGTGGTTGTCAATTATCTGTATAGATCGTAGAGGTAATTTTTGCTTTTGTGCTGATTTATAAGATTCTGGAATCCGAGTCTATTGATTAAGAATTGTTGAGCATAGTCCGTTAGACATAGTTTCTTCACTCTTTTACATGGGAACAGTGTCTCGTATCTTTTTTTTTTCCTGACCATGAACATTATTAGAATTCCTTTATTTATGCTTTTCAAATTTTGCTTTGAGCAATGCCTCTCAGGGATGATGGCAGATGTCACATCAGCATTGGCAGCTGCAGGAGTTACAATATGTTCTTGTGCTGTGAGTTGAGATTGATATTTTGTATTTTTATTTTTCAACAAGAATCTCCTTGGCTCGAGATATTTTATGACAACATATGAACATTAACAGGCTGAAATCGATCGAAATAGTGGAATGGGCGTAATGTTGTTTCATGTCGAAGCTAGCTTGGATAGTTTGGTATGCATAAATATGTATATCTTATTTACACTTTTCAGACATTGGTTAGTTAACACCCGGTCTTGTTTTCTATTTTTTCCTTTTGTAGGTGAGTGCTTGTTCGAAAGTGGATGTAATACTTGGTGTTTTGGGATGGTCAACAGGGTGCAGCTGGCTAAGTTCAACAGAGAAGCCCCAGTTTCTTGAGTGTTAATTACGCGTCTAGTCTAGTCCACTCAGCTGCTGAAAAGTTGGGTTGCGATTTTGTCTCAATAGATGAGTTTTTTTTTATAAAGGAATTCCGCTTCCGGTTCCCATGATTCTTGTGAAATCCATAAGCAAATAATTGAGAAGTAAATTTTGTCAAGTCTGGGATTGAAGGTCTGTATATAGAAAGAGTAGCTAGGAACAGTAGTAGTAGTGGAATTGCAGTATACATGTAAATGGATTGGTAACATGAGCAAATTATACAAATTTTTGTCAGTTTATTATAAGTAAGCCTGTGTTTTCCCTAATACTTTCCAGACGTTTGTGACTGTTTTCTTTGCTTCGAAAAGTTGGTCAGTTACATCTGTTGGGGCCTCTGATGCCATGATTATGGCTTTGTACAAAAACTCAAAAAAAAACTAGCATCTTTTAACATGACTTCAAGAAAATTTAACCTCAAAATTTAATTGTTATTGGTTAAAATCTGAATTCTCTCTCAAAAGCTAATTGTTATTGTTGACGCATGGGGCATGGGTTGGCAGAGGAATAAGAGTTGAACTACAGTAAAAAAAAAAACAAAAAAAAAAAAAAACAAGTCATCGCAAAATTCTAATTCCATTAGGTCTGATGGTGCTAAGAAATAGATTACACTCTCTTATATTGCCAGATGCTCACTTGGCTTCTAATATCTCTTTATTGTATACATCCTGATTGCAGCGCATGTAAGCTGCTTAATACATTGGCTGTTCAATAGCCATGAATTTTTGACAGAACCATAGTGAAGAACACAATCAGGCAGAGCTTGACAAATGACAATCCAAAGAACCAGGAGCATGAAAGTGATGACAGTACCGAGAGCATAGCAATCAGCATCCTCCACCTGGTTGAATTTGTCATGTGATTCCTCAGTGACGCTATCTCCACCTGGTACTTAGTCCTTTTGATGTCGCCTTTACTATCAGCCATAATGGTGGAACTCTCAGTGATATCCGGCAAATCACCCTCGGCCGCTTTCAATTGATTTGGTTGATAAAATGAGTTCCCAACAGTTTTATGTCTATCCTGAGAGTCATCTTCTTCTTCAATTGCTGTGATTTCTTGAATCTTCCCATCCATTTCTTGGTCAATGGGTTTTGCTTGTTGAGGTTCCTTGGATGGCTCCTGCAGTAATTCTGCGGGCCAAACAGCTTCCGAGTTGGATTCCATGGAAGAATCTCCAGTTTCAATAGAGCTCTCTTCTTCATCAGATAAATCTGTTTCGATATCATATTCTTTGGTGTCATCTCCTTCACTTTTTTCTTCGTCTTCAATCGTCTCCATACTCATAGCATCAGCTGCTTTTGCAATGCTCATGCCTATTATCTCAGTTGAGTCCTCAGTTTCCTCTGTTATATTTTCCTCTGGATCATCATTATGGTCTTTCTGCTGACATCCATCAAAGGGCAGTGAGGTCTCGTTTTCGTTCACCTCCAGGCTTTCTGCAACCTCCTCGTTTGCTGCATCCTCTTCTGCCCCTTCAACTTTTTCAGGGGAAATATGCTGTTCAATCAGCATTGACTCCTCTAAATCTTGCACATGATTTTCTTTATCTGCAAAATGCCAGTCTTCTGTAGTCAGATTGTCAGTGCAAGCATCTTCTTCTTCAGGGAGTTTCTCCTCATTCACTTCAACTTGCTGATCACTTGGTACGAAACTGTGGTTAGCTTCATCTATCACCCCTACTTCCTCGCATTTTTCTGGGACAATTTCTTCGTCAGTTTGAACGTGATCTTTCTTTTCTGTAACCAATTGCTCCTCAATGTGTTTGACTTGCTCTTCTTGGGCCCCCTCAGTTTCATCTATCACTCCTACTTCCTCGCATTTTTCTGGGACAATTTCATCGTCAGTTTGATCGTGATCTTTCTGTTCAGTAACCAAATGCTCCTCAATGAGTTTGACTTGTTCTTCTTGGCCCCCCTCAGTTTCATCTATCACTCCTACTTCCTCGCATTTTTCTGGGACAATTTCTTCGTCAGTTTGATCGTGATCTTTCTGTTCAGTAACCAATTGCTCCTCAATGCGTTTGACTTGTTCTTCTTGGTCCCCCTCCGTTTCATCTATCACTCCTACTTCCTCGCATTTTTCTGAGACAATTTCTTCGTCAATTTGATCGTGATCTTTCTGTTCAGTAACCAATTGCTCCTCAATGTGTTTGACTTGTTTTTCTTGGCCCCCCTCAGTAATCTCCTCTTGAACTATTTCAACAATCTGGGAGGGGATGGCACATTCTACCTCACCATCTTCAAGATTTTCATGTTCGATAAGTGAACTCTCACACACAGGCAGTAGAGGATCTTTCTTATGGCTTTCAGAAACTAATTTTTCTGTAGAAGTACCATGGCTCAAGATTGCTTCGTCATTGCCAGAAATCCCTTCTTTGATCTTCTCAGCAACCTCAGTAGACACAAAGACTTCTTCCTTGTCACCATCTACATTTCTGTGTTCAATAACCGGACGTTCAACCACAGGCTGCAGCGTTTCTTGCCCATCTTGAATGGTTTCTGGTGCAGAAATGTCGCTACTGATGGCTTCTTCGTTGACACATGTTCCTCCTTCACTCCACTCCAGAACTTCCTCAATGGCTTCTCGACATTTTACCTCACCAACTTCTCCATCATCACTCCAACATCCTTCTGATTGTTTCTCTTCATTGTTCACTTCCATACTTGAGTTTTCTCCTGCCTCCACTTGATCAAGATGAACTACCTTCACGGCATGCTCAGTTACGGTAACTTCGATTTCCTCTTCATTAAAGCATCCCTCAGTGGTTTCTTCTTCTCTGGGCTCCAAATAACTTATCTTCGCAGCTTCCATATGATTCATCACTTCCGGTTCTCCATCACCAACTGCAGGAACTTCTAACTTATTTTTCTCGAGGACTTCTTCACATTTCGCTTCGCTGATGATTTCTTCATTGTCCCCATGAGTTGCATCCAATTTGTTTACGTCCATGACTACTTTCATTTGCATGTTCATTTGGGTTTCCATCTCATCAATATGACCATTCTCTACAGGTTTATCAAATCCTGTTAACTCACTTCCCTCTTCATCACAGAGTTCATCAGTAGTTTCTCCTATACTACTCTGTACCTTCGTCATAGTAACAGCTTCTTCACGACTTATCTCCTTGATTTCGCCATCATCATTGTATTCCCCATCCACAATTTCTTTGTCGATGTAAATTTCCCTAAAGTCATCCCTTACTTTTGAGATTTCATTTTTGACATCTTCTCCATTTAACTGAATTTTCACGTCATCCATCATACTTCTCGGCTCAAATGAATTGATCTTCTCCTCAACGATAACAGAGCCGTTGGAATTGTATTCTTGTTTCTGGGAAGTAACGGAGAAGAGAATTTGCTCACCTGGTGTTCCACCATTGATTTCAGTTCCAGGCTTCTCATCCTGAAGAAATTTACTTAAATTTCAAAATATGATCTTAAGAAGAAATTCTGAACTCCAGACAACACCAAACTAAAAATTGTGGTTACAATCAAGTATGCCTGAATAGGTGATACTCACTAAAATTTGTATAATCATGGATCAAAAGTTTCATACTTTTCCTCGAAAACTGCCGAAAAGTTTTGGTTTCTGACTTTTTGACGAAATCAGAATAATTTTCCAATTTTATTGCTAATACAGTTTTTACGAAATTTTCGAAACATGTCAACAAGCTCTCGAAAAATTAAGATACATAATTCTAATATCTAGTAGAACGAGACGTACGTAAAAACCAAAACTTGTGTAATAATACACTATAATACTTCGTATATTCACTGAAAAGTATCAGAAACAGAATTACCAATATAAGTTGTTCCTCTTTATTTGCTTCATCGAGTTCATTCCGCAGCTCGCTCGACTTACAGTCCTGATGGCGAAGATTGCTGCCGGAGCTCCGGCCTCTTTTGCCGACGATGAAAGCCGAAGCTATAGCTGCGGTAGCTAAAGCGCCGCCGAAAACAATAACAGCTCCAATTCCAACACCACTGCCGCCACCTATTTTAACGACCATTTTCTTCTTCTTGTCACGATCATTGCATAATAATGCCTTGTGTTGCTCCGCCATTTTTAGTATTAGTACTATTGGTGTTATATTCTTTTTCTCTTTAATTAAATTAAGAATATCTTCATTGATTCATTCGATGCACTGACAGTGTTCTCTTTTTGGGATTCTCAAATGCTCTGCGTCTGCTCTTTTTGGTGTGTGTCAGTAAAAGGTTGGTTTGGCGTTTAGTACGTGGGATCTTTCGAGTATGAAGCGGACGCCTCTATTGTTTTGACAATTTTGCCCCTTCTATTTTTTTTCTTGTTTATGTATTTATTTTCTCATTTTATTTGTCTCATTATCTCATATTGAAATATGTTGGGTGAACCAAATAAATAAGGGTCAATCAATTGCGAACACCCTCTATCATTTGGGGTGTTTTGCGAAGTGTCCTCTAACGTTTTAAAAGAGCACTTTGTTCCCTAACGTTTGTAAAGTTGTCCCCTGAGTCTTTGATCTACCATTCATTTCTGCCACGTGGCTATCTTTTCATCCATTAGATTTAGTATCAGGAGCAAATGGCACATTTTGACAAATGTTCAAAGGCAATGTACTCTTTTTGAAACGCCAAGGACACTTTTGCAAAACACCCCAAACGGTAAAGAGCAAAACACAATTGACCCAATAAATATAATAGTGAAAATGTCTTGTGGTTGGTAAGGGTGGAAATGAAATTGCAACAGAAGAGGGTCGCGTGATTCTCGAGGTGCATTAAATTAGAACCAGATACAACCACAATTTTTATTATATATAATTAATACAACCAGAAATTTGCCCGAGGCAAAAGGTCAACAACTCATGCGTGGCACGTGGAGTATACATACATTTAATAATCCTATTATACGTATTATTAATGCTTTAATGAAAGACGTAGAACTACCCTATACTATGACAAAACCTAACTGAAGCACGAATATTTCGTGTAATGAAGCATTTTCTTAGTGTAACAAAAAAAAAAAAACAAGCATTTTCTTCTTTAAAAACACAGGTCTGCCTGTAACTTTTTTGGCGAACGAATAAATTTATAAATCTCATGGTTCTTGTGAATGCTTTTCACTAATTAAAACGAAAGTAATAACTAAAAAACTTTATTGATTGACGAAAAAATCCATTAGCGAGACCATGGTGGAAGAAGAAGTTTTTGAGAAACCAAAATATAATTAGATATCAACCTTTATTATTTTGCTTTGGTTAAAGAGTCAACAGGAGAATTTAGAGGAAACCTACAACTTGCGTCTCTAAATTTAATGTGCATGTGCGGAACTTAATTTTCCTTGTGTATGTATCATAATTATTTAAATGGAAATAAATATGACCACAAAATCTAAAGACCATGTCAAACAAGAATTTATACGTACAGATAATGACTACTATTATAGAAATCAATACGCATTTTCCTTAATATTTTCCTTTTGATATATAATAAACACTTTATAAAGTAGACCAGTCTAATTCTCAATGGTGTAACAAGTCAAATAGATCTCTGTCGAATATGTTCTTTGTCTTTATCATGTGATTTATGAGGAATCAACTTTTTCCAACTTTTGTACCCATCCTAAACTCTAACTACTGGTTCTCCTTTTTTAACACGATCGTGACCAAACCCCACCTAGAAAAGTCCTAACATTTCCATCCACTGAGATTCTTTTTCAATGAAGCCAATATTCTCATGCCACAAGTTTTTAACCTATGTATGTCTGCAGACGTGTGCGTGATGGAAATATTAGTTAGCATCAAGTCATAAAATACATTATATTTCCTAAGCTATGCATTTATATATGGGAGTAACTAATTATGTAAAACTTAACGATAGGCCATAATATTTTTTTTTTCATGGAAAGCTAAAGGACTGTATCTGACTACTGCATCGCTGATTTAAAAGGGGATAATCTGTTTTGTTAGCCTGCTTTGTTAGGTATTTAAACCCGACAAATAAGCTTCCAATATTTGCCCTTTGTGGAAAACTGAAAAATAAAATAATAGAAATGATAAAAGTAACAACATAGAGATTTAACGTGGAAACTCTTAAATCGGAGAAAAACCACGGGAACTGAGCGATAGAAAATTGTTACAACTATATAGTTTTTCGTCGCCCTCATCCCTAACGACACCCACCGAACATTTACATTAACATACTCCTAATCTACACCTTACACAAGTATTTAACCATATACTACAAAGGAATGAAGATTATTGCTAATCACTCTTGGTGTGTTTTGAACCTTCAAATGAGTTACCTATTTATAGGCTCATTTCCAAGACATCAACCATGTCTTCTTTAATATCCGTAAAGATCAATTCAACAATGGCATGCTAATCTTGGTCAATATTAAGAAACATACAAATAAATGCATCATAATGCATCCATATGCATTATCTTTAACTTTGAATAGGCAGGCCCCTACAAAAGGCCTATATTTAACATGCTTGTCCAAACGATTGTTTTTCCAGTAACGTATCTTGAGATTTTAAGGACCTAAATTAGCTTAGAAAAGTGTTAGGTATAGTTTAGTTAAAGCCACCGATCAAACCCCCCTAAAAAAACTGAGTTACTAAATGATCAAAAAGCAACATCAAAAAAAGAAAAAGTAAAACCATGCTTAAAGAGGCCCCGAATGTTTTTAGTACAAGGTCTTGAGCCTTTTGGGTCGGGCTATATGGAACCCAATACTTGAGCACGAAGCCCAAAATAAAATCACTCTACATTGTTGATTAAAGAAAAGTAATAATAAATAAGTATTGATACATACTATACAAATCTTATGTTGCCCAAATATTTTAAAAGATCACTTTATACCATATCTAACACTTTTCAATATTCCTGACACTCACACTTCTATGTTTTTAATATTGCACGAAATTTTTTAATGAATTTTCATATCGATTGTGTATTTAGACTTTCAGAATTCGGTCAAGTTAAATTACTATAGATTAAAGCATGTGTTTGTTTTGAATGATTGAGGTCGAAAAAGTATGTAATTGGGCTATATCCATCTTTGGTTACATATATTATTGATTACTGCTTGATATTCCTAGGCGATCAGGTTCTTACGAAATCAATGAATAACTTAGGTTGAGTGTGTGAGATGACATATCACGACAAAGAAAGGATGTTTCTAATTTTGATAGTGCCATGCATGTGGGCAATGGAGTCCTCAAAATAGTTGCATCTATTGGTGATGCTAACTAATTACCAATAATATTACCATTATGGTTATAGAAAGAAAAAATATTGACAAAAATGTTCTCATAGGCACTATGCATTATGTGTTTTTTCATCAGCACGATCTTACCCATTTTCTATTTTAACTAACTCGATCTTACCCATTTTCCATTTGCCACCCGGTGCATCCTCCAGCTGTATTGTAAACAAATATCCTTTTCTTATTCATTGAACTCGCTAATACAAAGTGTTATAATTTCAATTAAATTAATTATCAAACTTCAATAATCACCAACATCAAACCACCAATCAAGTTGTTTTCAATAACAACACTTGAAGAAGGTGTTGATTAAATAAATACTTGGATCAGTAGCCTGTCGGGGTACTTTGACTCTGTGAGCTATAAACAAAAGGCCCAACAGAATATAGCCTCATCTTGTTGGATCCAATGGGCCGATACGCAGAAAGTGGGGTACCGGATAATCCACCATTGACGTTGGTAGCAAATTGGCAAGTCTTATTAGGAGATGTGTGAAGAAAGACCTTGCATTGGAAGGTTCTACAATCATCATATTTATGCGGCTGAGATGAGAGCTTAGCTAGGAAATACCCGTTTCCATCAGTTGGGCGGGTCAAGATGGAAAACGGAGCAGTTTCGTATCCATATCTATCCACGCCTAAGCATGATATCCTCACCACACCTCCTGCATTTAATCACTTAAAAAAACGTTAAATAATTGTTCGTTTTCATTTTTCAAAACTATCATTATTTAAGTGTAATTTGCAGAATAAATCAAATAAAATAACTAAGATGCTCTCAACATTTTAGTAAATTTAAGAATCAATCACCACATCAAACTATTTGAAGCGCAAATTTCTCATACGTTCATATTCTATGCAAAATTAGGTATAAAATAAATGTGAATTACAAGGATATGCCATAATTGAAAATCATGTCAACATTTCCTGGTTTTTAAAGAAATTACGAAAAAAAAATCATCTCTTGAATAATTATATTATATATATATATATATATATATTGATGATTATAAGATAATCAGTATGTCTCTCGTCCTACAATCTAAACATTTGAATGAATTGAGACTGTTCATAAATATATAAAAATCTAGTAGATTCATCCCTTTTTCCTTGAAAATTTATTCTCATACTTCTAGTTTCTACTCTTCATAGTAATCAATTACCGCTGTTTTTTCCTTGTTGCTATCAATTTACAGTGATTGTTTTATGAAAAAGGTGAAACCATCGTATTGTAACTTAACCAAATATTTGTCATCGTAGTCTGTACCAAAAAATGGTAACTTATGTTTCTTCCAATATCTTAATAATAATACAATAAGAAAGAATTAATTATCAAAAAAAAAAAAAAAGATACAATAAGAAAGAACGTCAAATTAATGATCAATAACATCATGGGTATAAGAACTTGAGCAAAAAAAAAAAAAAAAAGAAGCTACTGACTGACCTTTAAGTGGGACGACTTTATTGCCTGATTTGCAGTAAATCATCCCTTGAACGCTAAAAACTTCAGGAAGAAATTGTCTCTCTTTTGTCTTGGAGTTGTCCACTTTGGGTTCGAGGCCATAACCATAAGTACCATCTCCATAAGCTGCAACAATCATAGACATTAAAAGAAGAGTAGTCGCATAAACTTTTTTGTTGAGAGCCATTTCAATTGCAAATAAGTTTGTTTAGTTTCATTTCTCTTTCTCCAGTTTTATATATAGGGCAGATTAATTAGTTCATTACGTGGCAGCCATTATTCTATACTCTCGTGGCTTATGCATTTCCTCGTTGCTTAGTAAACTGTGTTACATGCTAGCACGATTGGTTTTAGGTATACATGTAATGGGGCAGCACTTAATGATTAGGAAGATTTGTTCGTGGGGTATTAGGCGGGTTTGTTGTATATTTTGATAATTATGAATAAGAAATTAATTAATGTGGGAGTATTACATTCTAATGTAAACACAAATAAATAAGCATTATCTCTTACGTTTGGTGGCGTTTAGTTTTATGAGCAATTACAGCTATACCCCTTAGATTTGGTGTAATTATACACAGACCTCAATACTTTTTTTTAAGAAATTGTAGTACCTCCTCCGACATTTAAAATAGGATAAAAGCATCAAACCCCTTGTACTATACATCTGTTGCACTTTGCCCCTTATACTCTTTTTTTTTTTTTTTTCATTCGCAACTTGCTCTATGTACTATGGAAATAAGAACTTTGTCCCCTATCTTTTTTTGTCGCAACTTGGCTTAGGTACTATGGATTAATCAAATAAGCACATTGCCCTCTCATCTATTGACTGGTAAAACAAATTGGCTGGAAAATTTATTTTCGCAAAAATTTGAAACGTGAAGATGGAGGTTAATCACAATTTAACGTGAAATTCAATAAAATGTCCCCTTTTCACTTTAATTTTTATTATATTTTCTTGATTTTCGAACTCTAAATTTTGATGATTAAATTAGGGTTTGAAAATGTACAAAAAGTTGAAGGAAAAAGAGGGCATTTTATTGAATTTGAAGTTAAATCATGATGAACCCCCATGTTCACATTTCAAATCCAGCAAAAATAAACTTTCCAGCCAAATATTTTTTACCAGTCAATAAATGAGGGGGCAAAGTGTTAATTCATCCATAGTACAGAAGGCAACTTGCGACAAAGAAAAAAAGAATATGGGGCAAAGTGCTTATTTATCCATAGTTCAGGGGGCACTTGCGACAAAAAAAATAAAGATAGGGAGAAAGTGCAACAAGGAGTATAGTATAGCGAGTTTGATGCTTTTATCCCTTGAAAATAACAAGTAAAGTTTCTCCCTTCACGAAATTAATATAGGGATAATATCACTCACACCCCCTGAGGTTTGGTGTAATATCAGTAACACCCCCTGAGGTTTCACTAATATCAGTGACAACCCCTGAGGTTTGATTTTCAGGGGGAGTGTCACTTATAAAATGACACGTGTACCCTTTAATTTAATAGTACATATAATTAAAAGACACACTTACTATTTATTGTTCAAGTAATAATATCAAACAATAATATAATTAAAAGACACAAGTACTTTTTTGTTTTTTTGTGTTGTTCTTTACATTTTGTTAAATCGTTTGTTTTCTTGTTAAATAAAAAATCTTAGTTCTGTTATTAGTTAAAGAAATAACATTTTGATTTGAATACTAACGTATCACAGTCAAAATTAATTTGTTTTAATTCATAACTACGAAATATTTTTGTAGATATAATAATTATTTATAATGATGTTAACTTTATATTCTTGACGTATTATATAGAGTCATTCGTAGAGTTTCAGTAATATATTTCATACTAAGGAAAGGGCCACCTAATCTTAAAATTTTAAAACCAAGTGACTAGGGTTACAAAGGACTTTTTGTTGTCTTCTTATTATTAAATATATGAATTGTTTTAATTTATGCAAGATGATCAACAATATTCTTAGTTAATTTTATTATTTGAACAATAAAGGGTACTAGTGTCTTTTATTTTTGAGAAGTTTTAGGTAATATTAAACTAAAGGGTACCAGTGTCATTTTATAAGTGACACCCCCCTGAAAATCAAACCTCAGGGGGTGTCAATGATATTATTGAAACCTCAGGGGGTGTTACTGATATTACACCAAACCTCAGGGGGTGTGAGTGATATTATCCCATTAATATAACTAACAATTACTAGGAGACTTTAATATCCTTACAACATGGTTTGACCTACATTTAATGGCCAAAAAATGGGTCAGTGCTATTGTATAAATTATTGCTTTATTAACGAACCGAAATAGAATGCGTTACAAAGATAGCATGGTTGTCGCATTCTGCCAACCATCTAATTATAGAAGTTTATCAGCATGAAATTAACTCCGCGGAGATCCTAACATGTAAATCCGCCTAAGGAGTACAACTTTAGAGTACATAACGAGAGAGTACAAACAAATATCCGAACATTGTTTGGGGTCAGCGCTATTGTACTTTTAGAAAAAGAAAATTCTATCTTTTGTTTAAAACCAAAAAGGTTGAACCCATCCACAATCCCTAGCACCACGAATCTAATCACGCCTGGCAATTCATGAACAGTTGTTGATGGTGGGTCGAAAAAGAAGGTCAAGCAACAATCACTTCAATAAAAGAGAGAGGGATGGTTTGGGGGAAGAAATTGCTCCCATTTTGTTGTAATTCTTTTTTGTTATTTTAGGTAATACATTATTTTGGATAGAAAAATACAAGAAACTATTGATTTGGAAAAACAATATTTTCAAAAGTATGGACTCAATATTACTATACGATATTGCAATTTAATAAAAGAAAATTGATGTGTACTGTGTGAAATTGAAAAAGTATTTGTTTGTTTCCTTTTATTACATTGATTATAGAGCATAGCAAAATTTAACTAGGTTTGAACTCTATTCTCCGGTTCTAGATTTTGTGTTAGAAGGGTCTCCGCCAAATAAAGAACCTTACTCAATCTGATTAGTTTCCAAAATTTTGAGATGATCTTCTTCTTTTATCTTTGTTTGATCTTTGATACTTAATAAGGCAGTTCCTTGATTTGGTTCAACTAAAGGTAGCCTGCAAAATATAAAAACATATTCTAATCTATCTTTCCATCTAAAAAGATAGTATAGAATATATCAAAATCTTGCAAAATCTATCAACAAGAAAACCTATTCTATGTTCTATCTTCGAACGTCAAGGCTTTCTATATAATCCAAAGACATCTCAGCAAATCAAAGCTCCTTTAATTAGATGATGTATAATTACAAATCGCTAATAAATATTTAACACGAAGATAGGTGAAACACGTTTCTATCACAAACTATCGTTTCTTTGAATTTACGAACCTAACTATCTCCCTTTTAATCATCGTAGCTAGTGATCAATCCATGCTAAGAATACAAATATAGTCTTGATCATTAAGATTAATTAGGTCTCGCCATGATACCACAAACCTTGATCGGTTCTAGCTTTTATTTCCATCGATGTCAGCAGCTTCACCGCGGGTATTGTCGACGCATCGTTGACTAGAACATCAGTAAATTTGTTCTCTTTTCATTACCAAATGAATGGTTATTTGCAAGGTCAGATGCTCGAATTAAAAATGATTGCATCTGCCCATTTATAAAGCTTGCAATGAAATATGTCTCTTTAATACCAGGTGAATCTGCAACATACGAGAGCGCAACTCTTAGAACTTCACAATATAGTCGTCTAAGATACCCAACTGCTTCAGCTTGTTGAAATGGTGAAGTTGTCGGCAGTCAAATGCATTAAAGATTGCATGAGGCATTGCATGTGAGGATAATGAGCTAATGTCATATTGCACCCCTAGATTGTACTGTTTTGGCAAATTACACCCTTAGATTACATTAATAGGCAGATTGCACCCCTAGATTGTAATTCTTTGTCAAATTGCACCCTAGTGTGTATTTTGAGGTAATTCTAAGGGTAATTGTAAGAGTTTACAAATTTTAGAAAGTTTTTTTGTTATATCTATTTCATTCTAATATTAACAAAAAAATTATAATAATAATAATTTCACTTAGTCGTCTCTCCTAACTCCACCGCCGCTCCTTCACCCAACCATTCCCAGGATCTGCTCATTGTTGGCGGTCGGAAAAATCAGAGAAAGCGAAATTTCTCTTATCTCCACAAAAACAAACACACAATCAAAAACAAAATTCAAACCAGAACAATCACATATAAATTATTCATTCCAATCGTTAATTCAACAGCAAAAATAAAAACAATGCTAAATCAGATCTCTCGTAGCCGAATCGTCAAATGCCCGGATGAGATTTTGCGACGGATCTGCTTTGACGTCTCGGGTCCGATCCTTTCGGTACCGCAAACCGCCAGATCGTCAGTCGGCTTCCGAATCGGGGACTTAGTGTTAGGGTGTGCTCCTTTGATTTTCAACGTGAACGAATCTAAACAGCGTCAATTTCCCATAGGCGAAGATCCGGTGGCGTTACTGGCGTCATCCTTCTTAGGATTCTTTGCCTCGACGGGGTCATCTTACGAACGTATTCTTGTGGTGGCCTGAGTTGTTGTTGTTGTGAGGCATCCGATTACGGACTACGTTAGTTAGGTTTCCGTTTGCCGGAAAATTTCTCCGACGCGGAACCTGCGAATAGATCTTGCGGCAAGAAACCTCCATTCCCATTTCTGAAGCCCTAATTAATTATTAGAAATAAAAAATTAAAATGAAATAGATATAAGAAAACTTTATAAAATTTGTAAACTCTTACAATTACCCTTAGAATTACCTCCAAAACACACTAGGGTGCAAGTTGACAAAGAATTACAATCTAAGGGTGCAATCCGCCTATTAAAGTAATCTAAGGGTGTAATCTGCCAAAACAGTACAATCTAGGGGTGCAATATGACATCAATTGAATGGAGTTGGAGGGGTCCGATTGTTCAGTCACCAAGTTGAAGATTTAAAATAATTTTTCCCATCAAGCATTAAAAGGAAATTGGCTGATGATTGACCACCTATTTGCAAATAGGGGTCTCTAGATAAACTAAATAGACTTTGCAACCCCAAAATTATCCTATAAATAGAAGCTTTATTCCACAATTTCATTCATCCCAAAACAAACATTTCTCTCTTAAGCTTCTTGTATATTTAGAGTGTTTAAGTGAGTGATTAGTGTGAGAGTAAAAAATAGAGAGTTTGAGGATTTTTCTACGGTAAAAATTCGAGTTGTAATTCCTATACTTACCTCATAGTGATTCTTCTTTCTTGCCCGTGATTTTTTACATCAAAGTAATTTGGGGTTTTCCACGTAAATATATGAGTCATTTATATTCTCGTTTCAAATTATTAGTCGTTCTTACGCTCTAATCCGGGTTTATTTTACAACAAATGGTTTCAAAGACTCGGTTCACATCCGGGGTCTGAGAAATTATTTTCTGAAGGTATCGTGCTGAAATTATTTTCAAGAACGGTGGTTTGTGATAGAAGCAATGACGGCAAAATTTGACATACAGAAATTCAACGGGAGCAATTTCTCGCTCTAGAAGTTGAAGATCAAAGCCATCTTAAGAAAAGATGCTTGTCTCGCTGCTATCGGTGAAAGACCGATAGAACTCACAGATGATGCGAAATGGAACGATATGGACGGGAATGCTATTGCAAATCTCCACCTGGCGCTAGCGGATGGAGTGTTGTCAAGCATAGAGGAAAAGAAGACGGCGAAGGAGATCTGGGATCATCTCAACAAGATGTACGAATCCAAGTCACTCCACAACAAGATTTTCCTTAAAAGGAAACTTTACATGCTGAGGATGTTGTAATCTACCTCGGTAACGAATCATATTAACGTTTTGAATACTTTATTTTCTCAACTCACTTCTATGGGTCATAAAATAGAGTCTGCAGGAATCCTACTACAGAGTTTGCCAGATTCATATGATCAACTTGTCATCAACTTAACAAATAATATTGTGATGGATTATTTGGTCTTTGAGGAAATTGTAGCCGCAGTTCTTGAAGAAAAAAATAGGCGCAAGAACAAAGAAGATAGGGAGGCAGGCTCTCAACAAGTCAGTGCCTTGGCGATGATAAGGGAAAGATCAACAGAACGTGGTGCAAGTGGGAGTCAGAAGCAAGGTAGATCCAAATCAAGGACCAACAACGGTTGTTGGCACTTTGGTAAGAAGGGTCATAAAAAGAGGGACTATTGGGATCTTAAGAAGAAAGATTCTGAACCTCAGGCAAACACCGCTAGCGCTTCAGATGATGGGAATGCTATGTGTTGTGAAGCTGCAACAGCACTTCGAGGTATACGAGGCTTTGGTGATATATGGCTTATTGATTCAGTAGCTAGCTATCATATGACTCAGCAGAGGGAATGGTTTCACCATTATACACATGTCTCTGGAGGATCTGTGTACAGATGCAGTGTTCATGCCTTGAAGGTTATTAGCATCGGGACAATCAAACTGAAGGTGCATGACGGGATTGTTCGAACCATTCAAGAGGTTCGACACTTGGAGGGCTTGAGAAAAAATCTATTGTCTTTTGGACAACTGGCTGATCTTGGCTACAAAATGGAGTCGCAAGGCAAGATCATGAAAATTATCAAAGGCGCACTTGTATATATGAAAGACGACAAGACTGATGGAAATCTGTACGTGCTACAGGGGGAGACTTTGCAAGAAGGAGAAGCATCAGTGGCTTCGTCAGAGTCAACTGAGAAATCATCAGTGGTTTGGCACCAAAGACTCGGACATATGTCGGAACAGGGCATGCGGGTTCTTGCTGAAAAGAAACTACTCCCTGGTCTCACGAAGGTATCTTTATCTTTTTGTGAGCACTGTGTTGTTAGCAAACAACATCGTTTAAAAGTTTAGCAGTTCAAATTCTAGTAGTAAAGCTATTCTAGAATTAATTCACTTTGACGTGTGCAAGCACCGGTTCGATCCCTGGGAGGTGCAATATATTTTGTGTCTTTTATAGATGACTATTCCATGAGATGTTGGGTGTACGCGATCAAGAGGAAGACAGATGTATTTGCAGTGTTCAAAATGTTCAAAGCGCGAGTCGAACTTAATCTGGAAAGAAGAACAAGTGTTTAAGGTCGGATAATGGAGGAGAATATTTGGCACAAAATTCGATGACTTCTGTAAACAAGCTAGGATCAAGAGACAGTTTACCACGCATATACTCCTCAACAGAATGGAGTAACAGAGCGGATGAACAAAACCTTGTTGGATAGAACAAGAGCAATGTTACAAACTGCGGGTCTAGACAAGTCATTTTGGGCGGAAACAGTCAGTACTGCATGTTATGTGGTGAATCGATCTCTCAACAACACTGGACTCAAAGACATCGATGGATATGTGGACAGATAAACCAGTTGATTATTCTAATCTCCATATATTCGAAAGTCCCGCTTATGTTATGTTTAATACTCAAGAGACAACAAAGCTGGACCCAAAATCCAGAAAGTATTTGTTCTTAGGGTATGCTGAAAGAGTGAAAGGGTATCGTTTGTGGGACCCCACTGCCCACAAGGTTGCAATAAGCAGGGATGTTATCTTCTGCGAAGATAAGAAAGAGGATGATAGCAATTCAAAGAAAAGTTCAGAAACTACAACAGTACCAGTCAAGAAGAATTCTAAGCAGGGTAGTCCTTCTTAACCAGAGCACGAACCTGAGAAGATAACGGAGTCTGAAGTTCCTGAAACACGACAATCAATACATGTTAGGAGACAACCAAGCTGGCACTCAAACTATATTATGGAGAACCATGTTGCATATTGTCTTCTAACAGAGGATGGAGAGCCATCAACTCTTCAAGAGGCTATCAGATGCGGCTCAGTGGATAGCAGCAATGCAGGAAGAAATGGAAGCTCTTCATAAGAATAAGACATGGGAACTTGTGTCTCTACCACAAGGCCGTAAACCCCCTGGTAAAAAATGGGTGTTCAAGATCAAGCAAAACAGTGGTTACCAAGTGGAAAGGTATCGTGCAAGATTGGTGGTGAAAGGATATGCTCAAAAGGAAGGTATTAATTTTAATGAAATATTTTCCACAGTGGTTCGACTGACAAATGTTAGAGTAGTTCTGGCTCTGTGTGCTACATTCGATTTACATCTTGAAAAATTAGATGTAAAGACAGTATTTCTTCATGGAGAACTTGATGAAGAAATTTATATGCTCCAACCAGAAGGATTCAAAGAAGAAGGAAAAGAGAATTTAGTTTGCTGGTTGACCAAATCTCTTTACGGTCGAAAACAGGCGCCAAGGTGTTGGTACAAGAGATTTGATTCATTCATAATGAGCCTTGGATACAGCAGACTCAATGCAGATCTGTATGCCTACTACAAGAGATCTGGTGAAGATGACTTTGTCATCTTGTTATTGTACGTTGACGACATGTTGGTGTCAGGCCCCAACAAAACTCGCATTCAAGAACTAAAGGCTCAACTGGCTAGGGAATTTGAAATGAAGGACTTGGGACCAACAAACAAGATTCTAGGGATGCAGATTTACCGAGACAGAAACAGCAGGAAGATTTGGCTTTCTCAAAAGAGCTACCTATCAAAGATGTTGCGGCGCTTCAATATGCAAGATTGTAAGCTAATCTCTACCATGCTTTCTGTTAGTTTCAAATTATCATCAAGTATGTGTCCTAGCAGTGAAGCAGAGAAGAAGGAAATGTCTCGAGTACTATATGCATCGGCAGTGGGAAGTTTAATGTTTGCCATGATCTGTACAAAACTAGACATTGCACATGCAATGGGAGTGATTAGTCGATACATGGCAAATCCTGGAAAAGAGCATTGGAGTGCAGTAAAAAGGGTCCTGAGATACGTCAGGGAGACCTGTGATGTTGCATTATGTTACGAAGGATCGGATTTTACACTTATTGGATATGTTGATTCTGACTATGAAGGTGATCTTGACAAATGCAAGTCCACAATAGGATACGTGTTCACTCTTTCCGGAGCGGCAGTACGCTGGGTTTCAAAGTTACAGTAAATTGTTGCTACTTCAACAACGGAGGCTGAATATGTGGCAGCTACTCATGCCAGTAAAGAGGCGATTTGGTTGAAGATGGTTCTGGAGGAACTCGGGCACAATTTAGAGAATATATCTCTATTCTGTGACAATCAAAGTGCATTGCATCTAGCAAGGAATCCAGAGTTTCATTCCAATCCAAAACATATTCGAGTTCAGTATCACTTAATTCGAGAGAAAGTTGAAGAAGGTATGGTGGATATGCAAAAGATTTCCATCAAGGACAACATAGCTGATTTTATGACAAAGAGTGTTAATGCTGATAAGTTCATTCAGTGTCGATCCTCGTGCAGCCTTGGAGAAACGTAAGCAACATGAAAAGGCAAGATAGAAGAATGGTGTGAAGATATGATTAATCACTAATCAAATCTTCAAGTGGAAGAATGTCGGCAGTCAAATGCATTAAAGATTGCATGAGGCATTGCATGTTCATGCATGTGAGGATAATTGCATCAATTGAATGGAGTTGGAAAGGTCCGATTGTACAGCCACTAAGTTGAAGATTTAAACTAAGTTTTCCCTTCAATCATTAAAAGGAAATCGGCTGATGATTGACCACCTATTTGCAAATAGGGGTCTACCCCTATATTTGCAAATAGGGGTCTCTAGATAAACTAAATAACTTTGCAACCCTAAAATTATCCTATAAATAGAAGCTTTATTCCACCATTTTCATTCATCTCAAAACAAACATTTCTCTCTTAAGCTTTCTTGTATATTTAGAGTGTTTAAGTGAGTGATTAGTGTGAGAGTAAAAAATAGAGAGTTTGAGGATTTTACTACAGTAAAAATTCGAGAGTTGTAATTTCTATATTTACCTCATAGTGATTCTTCTTTCTTGCCCGTGGTTTTTTACCTCAAAGTAATTTGGGGTTTTCCATGTGTAATATAAATGACTCACAGATTTACCTCAAAGTAATTTGGGGTTTTCCACGTAAATCTGTGAGTCATTTATATTCTCGTTTCAAATTATTAGTCGTGCTTACGCTCTAATCCGGATTTACTTTATAACAGAAGTAGTGTGCAAGACATAATTATGTGACACTTATTTTCTACGGAGAAGCATGTGCGGTATTCTAAAACTGGCCAACGACCTTTCAAGAGACCAAACCCGCATTCTACAACATTTCCTGCCTTGTTATGTTTCATATTAAGGTACTCTTTGGCCCATGGTCTATTGTTTCCATGGCTCCACTCATGTGGGTGATATCTTCTTCCTCGATATGGTGTGAGAAATTCTTCACTATTTTGGTATCCAAGGTCGCGTAGGTAGTATTGTCCTACATTTTATTACTTTGTAGTTAGTGTGTATATATATAATATGGAAATTTTTACTGTACAACCTGGCTGAAATGTGAGTCATATTTTCCAAAAAAATAGAATTATGTAAATTTATATTTTTGAAACAACGACATTCTTCTGGCACTTTTACTCCTCTATTCCTTGCAAAAAGCCTCACTTAGAACACGACATCAATGCATGAACCCTCCCACCCTGCAAGGACGTAACTGAAAGCCATATTTGGGTTAACAAATCCTAGTATATTTGTACAAATATCTCTTTCTCGAGATCGATATTGCTCCTTATTATCGAGAAAGACTCAAAGATAAATATGTATGTCGTCCAATGCGCCAAGTCACCCTTGAAGGACAGATATAAACAAAAATGATGAAGTAAGGTCACAAGAAATAAAACACAAAAAAGATATTGCAAATGATAGACAAATGAAATTTTAGTCATGAGATTTGTACGTACTAGTATTACCTCAAAAGACTTTCACTTGTCGTTGATAGAAGTAACAAAGGTTTTGATTACAATCAAAATGCCGTAGACCCTATAAATTGCATTAAGGAATTTGTTGAAATAGTGAGTGACAGTTTGCCTGGAGCGTATAAATCGTACCTATCCTGAAACATGGGTTCGGGTGGTTCCTAAGTACCTCTATCCATGTTCTAGGTTCCTCAATCGCAAAAAACCCAATAAATACAGCAAAGCTTATTTAAAAAGTATGTCGACAATGTTATTTCTAAATTAATTAACATGTAATATTAGAGCAAGAAACAAAACTATAATTTTATGATTATATATATATATATATATATATATATATATATATATATATATATATATATATATATAATATGATTTGACGATATCATGCATGTTATCTTAATATAAATTTGACACTTATATTGAAACTTATTTTTAATTTAAATTAAAACTCATGCTCTTTGATAAGAGACAATTTTAGAAAAAATGGAAGAAAAAAAATTGAATTCACAATCTTCTATTAGCTAGAATCTAACAGAAGATTGTGAATTCATGTTTTATTTGATAAGTAGCTTTTGTTTTACCATTTTCATATTTTATTTGTTAACTAACACTAAACCTTTGTTGAGAAATAAAATTGAAAATCTCAATGTTTCCTATACTTAACATACAAAAGTGTTCATTCAAAAAAAGTTATTCGTTCTTAATTTTTCACAGCACCTAAAATAATTTATGTAAGTATACTCTATATTTATTTATAGTGTTTTTAGCGATACAATCATGCTATTCTTTACACTGAAAAATATCTTACAAGCAGTTCCACTTTCACTTAATTTCTCGTTATTATAAATGAAAACTACTTTGATTCATGGAATGTTGATGAGAATGTTAGACTATAACGTGATTAAAACATCATGCATAATCACTCAAAAGCGGAAGCAAAGATTGGCGTACCTCCTGCCATTGTTGACCGAATTCGAAGCTTTGAAAATGCAACAGGATTGACTTCGTTTTGGGCTTCCAAGTACTATTCATTTATCTCTGTTTCTCAAAGATGGTGTATGCGGTTTTTTATGAATGAGAATATTTAGTATATATGAACTTGGGGACCAAAACATGTATATATAATCTAATCTCCACAACCACCCATCAATGATTGATGAGACATGATTCTTCAGAAGGGTTTCATCCAAGTGTTGCAAAGGTTCAGGAGGTCACTTAAGTGATTTATTAAAATAAAATGTATTTAATTAAAATAAATCAACATTCTCCCACTTGATCTACATGAACCTCAATGTCCAACAACAACAAGAAACAAAACACATGAATCATGGCGATAGGTCCTTTGATAAAGAACAAGTAGTATCTTCCATGTATCACAATGCATTATGTTTCTCATCTATAACCAAAAAACTTAAATAAACTCAATGTTTATTCTAGGTCCACACAAAATAAGAATTCTCACTATTAATCAAGATAATAATATATCAAAATGTGTACACAACCATATGTGAGAATTCACTTATAACAAGAGTTTCCATAAAACATCGTTCCTATAACGAAAAAATTACATGAGGGAACCAAGTCCCATACTTTCAACACGATCCTTAAATTTTCCTGAGGCATGCCTTTAGTTAAAAGATCAGCTATCACCTTATCAGTACTTATATGTGCAATAGTAACTGATTTTTCTTTGACACGCTCTCTTATAGCTAAGTACTTAATGTCGATGTGCTTGCTTCGACTACCACTTTTGTTGTTCTTAGCCATGAAGACAGCGACTGAATTGTCACAATATAATGCCAGAGGTCTGGAAATAGAATTCATGATTCTAAGTTTGGAAATGAAACTCTTAAGCCATACACCATGAGAAGTAGCCTCAAAACAAGACACGAATTCAGCTTCCATAGTAGAAGTAGCAGTCAAAGTTTTCTTCACCCTCCTCCATGAAACAGCTCCACCGGCCAACATAAAAATATAACCAGAAGTTGATTTTCGAGAATCAACACAACTAGCAAAGTCTGAATTTGAGTAGCCAATTACTTCCAAATTGCTTGAACGTCTATATACGAGCATGTAATCTTTAGTCCCCTTCAGGTATCTCAGTACCTTCTTAGCAGCTTTCCAATGCTCAATGCCTGGATTACTTTGATATCTCCCCAATTAGATCAGGAACTTCAATTTTGAGATCATTAATATTCATAGAATTTGATGCTGCAATAATTTATAACATACTCAGTTCAATAGTTTTGAGACATACATAAATAAATCTAGTGACATACAACTTGCCTGTGGGCTAAAGTAATACTCAATTAGATTTATTCTAATAAACCAATAAAACTATCAAAATTATTTTCATTCTCTTAATTCATGTGGCTAGATTAAGAAATATAATTTTTACATTTTATTCTAATTAATTACACAAAGTTTAATAAAACTTCCTGTAGGATAAATTTTATTATACCTCATATAATTAATTACAACTAATGTCTTACATGATTTATTCCTTAAACATGCTTCTAAATAATTAAAGATGATGTGGCTACTCTTCAATCAAATAAAAACATGGAAATCACTAACATTAACTTAAATAAATTAACATGCTTAATCCAAATGTAAGAAAATAAATCTTACAAACATATAAACAAAACATATAAGCATGTTCATACACATAAAAATAGGAACATGTATTCATAAAACTGGAATCAGATTATATAAAATTTCTGCCATGCATAATAAACTAGAGAAGCATTTGTCCTAGTGGGGATATGTCCTTTTACAAGGCCAAGAGAGAGGTTCAAGTCCCACTAACAACAACTAATTTATTTTGCACAGAACAGAATTAATATGTAAATACCATACCAACGAAGCAACATCAATTGTTATGCTTATTCCAGTGGAATTGGGCTTATAATCAGTGACGCGGATTCGAACCCCATGTTCAACAGAAAATCGGATTCTTTTATTATTTTGTTTCAATAGAATTGCTTTTAATATATACATTCTGGTGACAGCAAAAGAACGTATCTACAATGAGAAATTATTTGTTGCAACGGTTGCACCACGTCATTTTATCCTACATCGGTGCAACCAACCACTCTTAATTTTACACCTAGAATAAAATCACTAGCAATTGTACACATCATCATTGTCTTCTCCTTTTTTACGCACCATACCTTTGGAAACACAACCAAAACTTCAATGTGTATAAATAATGCTAATCAATAATTAGCCCAACAATATATATTTAATTCTTCTTGTTCTTTTCGTACTCAATTCTGAGATAAATCCCTTAATTTTGTTGTTCTCGAACTTTTGACAGTAAATTATGAATAATCTGTAACCTCTAATGCTAATCAACAATTAGCCCAACAATATATATTTAATTCTTCTTGTTCTTTTCGTACTCAATTCCGAGATAAATCCCTTAATTTTGTTGTTCTCGAACTTTTGACAGTAAATTATGGAAACTTCAGGCCTTTCTCGAATTTGTGATCCCCTAATTTTCGCAATTTATGTTCTTCTCCATCGATTTTGTTGTTTCAATTTTCTAAAGTAACACATTAATGAATCATAACAAAGAAAATTATGAAAGAAAAAGGGCAACGCAAAAGGAGAAAACTGCATTAAGTATGAATTTTGAAGGGAAGAAAAGGTAGAAGGACATATCTCAGTGATTTGTAATGTACAGATGAAGGAATTGTTGATATGTTCAGTGGAAACTAATTGTTTTGGAGAAAAAATCGTTCAAGGGAGTTGTAGAAGACGAATGACGTGTTTTTATGTTATAGAGTTTTAATTCTAGGTGTAAAATTAGGAGTGGTTGGTTGCACCACATAGGATAAAATGACGTGGTGCAACCGTTGCAACAAATAATTTCTCATCTACACTGGGTCAAGTGGTGAAGATTACACAATATCATCCAAGAGGCGCGTGGTCGAATCATGATCACGCCAGTTCAATTTTCTTTTATTTTTTATTTGTGCAGTCATCTTCAACCTCTAGCCGGGTCAAAATGACCCGGTTACGACCCAGTTACATAACCCGACTATATCTCACTCGTTTTAACACCAAAATAATCGTTTCAAAGCCCAAAATTATTAGAAATCGAATTTCTGGATGATTTCCAATATCATATTCAAGTTTTAACGTAAGATTCAGAAAACCCAAAAACTTTCATGAATGAACATTTTCAAAACATATGAACACACAAGGCAGAGGCGTTACATACGCTCTGATACCAAATGTTAGACTATAACGTGATTAAAACATCATGCATAATCACTCAAAGTGGAAGCAAAGATTGGCGTACCTCCTGCCATTGTTGACCGAATTCGAAGCTTTAAAAATGCAACAGGATTGACTTCGTTTTGGGCTTCCAAGTTCTATTCATTTATCTCTCTTTCTCAAAGATGGTGTATGAGGTTTTTTATGAATGAGAATATTTAGTATATATGAACTTGGGGACCAAAACATGTATATATAATCTAATCTCCACAACCACCCATCAATGATAGAGGAGACATGATTCTTTAGAAGGGTTTCATCCAAGTGTTGCAAAGGTTCAGGAGGTATTTTCGTCTGGATACGTGTCCGCTCTCCAACACTCCACGTCAGACTGCTTTAGTTCCTGCTGGATGCTTAAGCAGCTTTTGAGTTCAGAACCTGCACTCAACACCACACGTAAACTAAGCCGGTGCCTCCTCCGGCGAAGGCACTCCGACGCTCAAGTCAGATAGGTTGGAATTTGAGGTATTGTCGTCAGAGACAATAGCTCGAAATTACTCAAATAGGTCGAATTTGAGCTCTATAGGTCGAATTAGCACACCTCGAAATGGTATTGAGAACCGTGATGAGAAAACCCGAATAGATCGAATTACTCTCAAATAGCTCGAAATACACTCTATATAGATCGAACAAGAGCTATTGCAATATAGCTTGAATTATTGCTCTATAGCTCGAATTCGATGTATATAGCTCGAAATTAGATGCTAGAAAATAAAAACGTACCTTAGAATGAGGCATGGGACCCCCTTATATAGTAATAAGAGTCCTTATTCGTCTAAAAGTGCAATCCAAGTAGAACTATTACTCAAAATAGGTCGAATTAGAGCTATTTTGAAATAGCTCGAATTGGTCCTTCAAGTAGGTCGAATTGGGCCTCAAATAGGTCGAATTTGGGCCCATATAGCTCGAACAGGATTCCTGGGCCTCAAATAGATCGGACTTTAGCCCATATAGCTCGAATTGGACTTTTGGGCCTTCAAATAGATCTTATTTGAGCCCATATAGCTCGGATTGGGCTTGTATAGCTCGAATCGGGCCTTTTGGGGCCCAAATTGATCTCGCTTGGGCTCAATTTGGGCCTACTTGGGCCGATTTCCGAGTTTTGCCTTGAATTGTAATTTTGCATTAAAAAATAATGATGCTGACGTGGCATAATATGTCCCGAAATACGTTCGTGTATTGTATCGGATATTATGACGTGGCGGTACCGAAATATGGTACATCATGGAGTCCCCCAGTTCGTAAGAGTCATGTGTACAAACATTGGTCATACGAACTAAAAAGAAGTCACATAACCGAGAATCGTGCAACGAGAGCGGCGTCGGCGTAAAAAACCAAGAATTTGACCAAAAATATCAAAATTAAAAAAATAGGTCGAATTTACTATTTTTGGTAACTCGAATTGGTATAGGTCGAATTTGTCTTCAAAAAATGTTCCGTAAAATAGCTCGAATTTTACGTAAAATAGCTCGAATTTTACGTAAAATAGCTCGAATTCCATATTGGTCGAAATTTGCGTGAATAGCTCGAAAAATCCACCAATACGTATATCCTTTGGTGAGTAGCTGATACCTCGAAAATATAGCTCGAATTTCCTGAGGAAATTCGAGCTATAACACTTAGAAAATTTTTCAATGTTTTGAAAAATTTTGAAAAATTTTAAAAAATGCTAATATTCAAATCTTTTGCGCAGATTTGTTCACGACGGCGCGACTTCGACGGAACCGGTCTCCACGTCGTCCATCACCACCACAATCGCACCAACGGGCCTACTATAACGCACGCAATCCATCACGAGATTCGTCATATCGGAATCCTCGTGAATCAAACACAAGGCGTCCGTCATCCCCAATCCGTCCTCGGCAACCAGAACCTGCCTGAGTCCGATTACCTGGCGCTCCAAAGTTATTTGCACCTGCGCAGAGGTCTTACGAGCAAATTCACCCGAACGAAGAAGTTTCAGTAGATCTAGATCCTCGTGCCGGTAAACTTTCATCCTAAACTTCTTTATGACGCGAGTTATTGATCTTGAGTCTTCCGGTAGTAGTGGAGAAAGTAGTTATGAGTCTTCTAAGTCGTCTAGGGCTAAGGATAATGCATCGACTAGCGGCAATAGTGACGACTCCAGTGATGAGACCTCATCTAGTAATGAGAGAAATAGCAATGATAGGGCATCCGATATGGAGGTAGACGTAGACATCCTAGGAGATGACAAGGATGAACCGAACCCTCTTCCCATTGTGCCTTATTTACCGCTTGCTGATAATGTGCCTATACCTGCCGAAAACTCTCCTGAACAGCTTGCTCCACCCAACTTGATTAACTTTGATCAATTTCCGTCTTCGCTTCCTTACGATATAGCTTACTATCGTGATACTTACGACATCCCTGACACCTATGAAATTGTCGTTCCTGGACCAGACGATAGGATAAACAACCCGCCTGAAGGATGTCTCACTATATTTAGTAGCTATCTTCATTGTGGGTTACGTTTTCCCATTTTCCCTATAGTCTCAGAAATAATGTCTTCGCTCAATTCCTCTCCTTCACACTTTGCTCTCAACGCATACACACAGATGTATGCTTATGCGATGCTGACCCGCGTGTTTAACCTCCCGTGCTCTGTAGCCGGGTTTCGGCAATTATTTATAGTGAAATTCCGTAACAGAGGTGTAGACGCCGGATTTTACTATCTGAGCTCGCGAAAGAAGCAATGCTTCCTATCTGATCTACAGACGAGCTTCGGGGCTCACTGGAAGAAACAGTGGTTTTACATCAAGGAATCCAAGCCTCAGGAATTCCGATTCAAGCGGCTTTGGACGGACGCCCGTCCATTGTCGAGATGCCCCGATCCTCCTGTCTACACCCTGACGGTGATTAAAAACTTGAAAGAACATCAATTTGATGCCTTTGAGTTGACCACCACCCCAGTGTTGCGGGCCGGCGGTTATACTTATCATGCGGGCGTTGAGCCTTCTGTCTTTGGTATAACATTATGCATGTTTTTGTATTACTTATTTGTTGATTGTACGTCTTCTTTTGTTGTCTTCTAACCTTTGCATTGTTTACGATTTTCAGAGCGAATCGTTATGGACAAGACGAAGAAGAGGCTGGCCGCTATGAAGCGTGGCTCGAACGCTCCTCAGTCCTCAGTGCCCATTCCTGAGAAGACCAGTCGTCGAGGTGCGAAAACGGCTGGTACCAGTTCGAGAGGCGCCAGTGCTCCTACTCCTTCCACCGCTGCTGTCTCGACTCGAGGGTCGGGACGTGGTAGGGGTTCGGCTCCTGCCCCTGTTCCTGCTGCAACTCCAGCGCCTGAGACTGTTCCTTCTCAGTCGACTGCTGAGACCGCTCCTGGATCACCACCTGGCGGTTCTGAGCCGATCCTTCCGGATCTTTCTCTTTCTTCAGCACCTTCAACGGGAAAAGTGCATCTTCCCTCCGTTGCTGAAGTGGCTCGTCGCTTCAATGAGGCCAACCCTGAGGCAGCAACTAGGAAGAGGTATGCTGCTACTGCTGAGGAGATCCGACGGAGTAAGCGCGTCGCGCAGGACCGAGCCTATGATGGTGACGATCTCGACATTGACGTGGAGGAGATCGTGCGAGCTTCGGTCGAATCAGGGCAGTTCACATTGAAAGACACTACTGCCCTTCGTCTTGTCAAAGGATTCATGCCTGACTTCGACCGTCAGCTCTATTACCAGGCGTTGGGCCATGAGAAACTAGTCAGTCGCACTGCCTTGTCTCTGTGCGAGGTACGTGAATTTATAAGCTTTCCTTGATCTTTGTTTTATACATGTACTCAAATATCACTGACTTTTTCTCTCTTTTGTAGTTCTTCGTCAATATTCAGACCATGGCGGAGAATTTTAATATGGTGATGACGACTCAAGATCAGCAGAGGGCTCTAATGGATAGACACCACTCTTCAGCCTTACAAGCTCAACGACTGGAGAAACAGGCCAAGGAGGCGAAGGCTGAAGTTGAGAAGCATCTTGTCGCCGCCGTTGACGAACTGAAGGCGGTGCAGGCTGAGCTCGAAGCCTTGAAAGCAGCAAAAGCTACCGTTGACAAGGAGCTTGCCGAGGAGAAACGACTATCCAGCCAGCTCACCACCGACTGCCAGCATGCCACTGCCCTTGTTGACGATCACGTTGACACTATCCGGACGATGAAGGATGTTGCTGCTGCTGCTAAGGCAGAACGTTTGAGGCTTGAGGCTGAGCTGGCTGATGCACAAGCTCGCCTCGCGACTGCTGAAGAGGATGGCTACAACAGGGCCATGACTGAGGTATTCCTATTATACTTGACTTTATTTCTTTTTCCTTGAGATTTGTGTGTTACGTACTTACTTTTCCTCTACTTGTTTTGTAGGAGCTTCCCGATGAAGACAAGGTGATGGTGGCCATCGAGTTCTTCCGCTCAGCCACATGGGAGCAGATTGCTATGGCGCGGGGCAGTTTTGATACGACCAAGGGCTACAACATGGCCCTTGATGACATCGTCGCCCGCGGTGCTCTTGCTCCTGGGTTCAAGAGGGAGGACTTCAATGTCCTCAATTGCCTGAATGAGGATGACACGGAGGTCGGCGAATCCTCTAGTGCCGCTGCTGCGGATTCTACTCTGGCCGATCCTCCTTCTGGTGAACCTGCTGCGACTGTGGTCGATCATGAGCCGAAGCATGATCCCTTCACCTCCTTTTATCCTCTCCGGCAGGTATGGCTCTCTGACTTTGCTGACGAGCTGCCATCCACGTCCATTGCTGCTGCTGCCGATGCTGCAATAGATGAGCCCCTGGAGGAGGGTGAGTTGGGTTTCGACCCGCAGATCTTGGATCAGCCTGCTGACGGCGATCAGCCTATGCCTGACGCTACTGTTGCCGCTCCTGCTCCTCGTCAGATTTCCCCTATCGATGATACTGGGCCCTTAACGAGTCTTTTGCTGATATCCAAGAGCAGAGCGAGGGTGCCGTGAAGTCTCTTGGGCTGAATCTGCTGCCTTGATCTTTAGAGTGGCCTGCGTGCCCTTATTTTTGGCTTCTGTGCCTTGTCTTTAATATTCTTGAACATCTTTACTTTCCGTACATAACATTAGCTTTAGTACATTCTTTCCGTACAGTATATGTTGCTAACATTTGCGCGATTTTAGCGCTTTATCGCTTGCAGTACAGTTTTGACTTGAAAAGTCTTTTGAATGTCTTTATTTTGTCTCGTTACATCTTCACTCATATGTGTCTACTTTTTAAGTTTAAATTTGGTACTTGCTAAAACACTTAAGTTTTATGAAAAAGTTTATATGAGAGTGCGAGAACTTGTGCTCGACTCTACGAGGCTTGTGCTCGTTGTGCAAAGCTGTGTTTGCGCTTGCGAAGCTATGTTCGCGGGAGTACGAGGACTTGTGCTCGACTCCACGAGGCTTGTGCTCGTTGTGCAAAGCTATGTTTGCGCTTGCAAAGCTACGTTCGCGGGAGTGCAAGGACTTGTGCTTGACTCCACGAGGCTAGTGCTCGTTGTGCAAAGCTATGTTTGCGCTTGCGAAGCTATGTTCGCGGGAGTGCAAGGACTTATGCTTGACTCCATGAGGCTAGTGCTCGTTGTGCAAAGCTATGTTTGCGCTTGCAAAGCTATGTTCACGGGAGTGCAAGGACTAGTGCTTGACTCCACGAGGCTAGTGCTCGTTTGTACGAAGCTAAGTTTGTTTTGATTAAGTTTTTAAACTTAAAGTTTGTAGACAGTATGAGTTTATCTTCATGTTTCTTGATAGATTGCAATCTTGCGGATAAATAGTAGGCAACGGCTAAACTTGAATAAAATAAGAGATTTTATTAGTTTTGGGACTGAGCTCGAGTAACTTCCGAGTTGCCTACGTATCCCGCCGTATATAGGTTGGCTAGGAATCAAGTCCCCGTAGTTCGCTGCTAACTATTACAATGAGAATCCACGTAGAGGGACTCGTAATTCGTAAAAGAATAAGCGAATGAAGTATTGAAACTACGGTCCTATGGTGCCACAAGGCCATTAGAAAACTAGTGTTCTAACTATAAAACCTTCGTAAGTTCTTGACGTTCCAGGGGCGTGACAAAGTCCTTCCACCCAATTCTTGTAAGTAATAATATCCTTTTGAGCTTGCTTTCTCCACTCTGTAAGGTCCTTCCCAGTTTGGCTTCAACTTTCCAACATGCTTGGTAGCTTCAACTTTTCTAAGTACCAAGTCCCCCACTTGAAAGTTCCTGAAACGAACTTTGTTGTCATATGCTTTCGCCATCATAGATTTGTATGCTTGAGTACGTTGGTATGCTGCTTCCCTTGTTGCTCCGATCAACTCCAAATCCATTTGTCTTGCCCTTAATGCTTGCTCCTCATCATATGTAACAATACGATAAGTTGGCATCCCAATCTCAGCGGGTATCACTGCTTCAGATCCATATGTCAATAAGTATGGAGTTTCTCCTGTAGAGGTACGAGGAGTTGTGCGATATGCCCATAATATCCCTGGTAACTCATCCGCCCAATTTCCTCCTTCTCCCTCTAGCCTTTTCTCCAAACTCTTCACTAATGTGTTGTTAGTGGTCTCCACTTGCCCATTTGCTTCGGGATGCGTAACAGATGTAAAACGTTGCTCAATTTTCATGTCTTTGCACCAGTCTTGAATCTTAAAACCTTGGAATTGCCTTCCATTGTCGGAAATTAAGACCCTTGGTATTCCAAATCGACAAACGATGTTCTTCCAAATGAATTGTTTCACAATAGCCTCCGTAATGTTTACAAGTGCTTCAGCTTCAACCCACTTCGTATAGTACTCGACTGCCACCAATAACCATTTTCTACCTCCCGTAGCCTTAGGCATTGGTCCAACGATATCTATTTCCCATTGATCAAATGGACATCCATAACTCACCGTTGTCATAGGTTGTGCAGGTGTATGAATGATCTTCGCATGCAGTTGACAACTTCTACACTTCCTTGAGTAATCCATAGCATCTCTCATAATAGTTGGCCAGAAATATCCTTGTCGGAGTATTTTCTGGGCCAAAGATCGTCCTCCCGAATGATTTCCGCAACTCCCTTCATGAATTTCTCGTAAAACTTGTTTTGCTTGTGTGGGAGATAGGCATCTCAAGAGTGGTCCCTCGAAAGACCGTTTATAAAGTTCGCCATTGAACATAGTAAATCTTGCAGATTTGTACTTGAGCCTTCTGATCGCTTGAGGATCATTAGGTAAGTTCCCGTTCTGAAGATAATCAACAATCTCATCCTTCCAACATGCCTCTATTTCTACTGGCAGAACGTAGTCCAATGCTTGCGTTGGTTTTGACTCAACTTCCTTGCCGATAGAGGGCTGTTCTGAAGTCAATAGAGTTACTCGCCTTTCAACAAACACTTCGGCGGTACTTGCAAATCGTGACAAAGAGTCAGCGCGTTCCTTCTCTGATCGAGGGATCTGCGAGATAGAGAAAGTATCAAAGTTTGATGTCGCCTCCTTCAATTTTTCGAGATACTTTACTATTGCAGCCTCTTTCGCCTCATATCTTCCTTCAAATTGATTAGCAATCAATTGTGAATCCGTGAATGCTACAAGGTTCGTTATACCCAACGATTTTGCCATTTGGATGCTAGCAAGCATAGCCTCATATTCCGCTTGATTGTTCGTCACTTGAAAATTTAGCCTTATTGCATAGTCGAATTCTCTACCATCCGCCGATTTTAGGTAAATTCCTGCACCTCCAGCGTCATTTGTTGACAATCCATCCACATGCAGAGTCCATGTTCCCCTTGCAACTATAGGTTTGTCACTTTTGACATCTTCCATTACCATTGCTACATCAAGCGCTTGCTCTGCCTCTGAGATAGTTTCAGCCACAAAGTCCGCTAATCTTTGTGCTTTGATCGCTGTTTTTGGCATGTACTCCAAGCCATATTCTCCTAACTCGATCGCCCACTTCACCAATCTCCCTGATGTCTCCGGTTTTGCCATAACTTGTTTCAGTGGTTGATTAGTTAAGACAGTAACCGGATGTGATTGAAAGTATGGTCTTAACTTTCGTGCAGTTATTACAAGTGCGTATGCTAGCTTTTCGATCTCCAGGTAATTCACCTCTGCCCCATTCAACACTTTGCTAACATAGTAGATAGGCAAATGTTTCTTGTCTTCCTCGCGCACCAATACTGTGCTTAGTGAATTCTTCATTATGGCCAAGTAAAGATATAGCATCTCATTGTCCTTGGGCTTAGATAGTAATGGTGGTGTCGTAAGGTACACCTTCAATTGGCGAAAAGCCTCTTCACAATCATCAGTCCAGACGAACTTAGGTGTCTTGCGTAACTTCTTGAAAAAGGGTAAACTCTTTTCTGCAGAATGCGATATGAATCGACTAAGTGCCGTGATCCTCCCCACCAATCGTTGCACCTCTCGAACGGATTTGAGGGATGGTAATTCCATTATAGCTTTAATTTTGTCAGGGTTAGCTTCGAGTCCTCTCTCATTGACCATGTACCCCAGAAATTTTCCAGCCTTAACACCAAAAGTGCACTTCTTAGGATTTAGCTTCATCCCATATTGTTTCATGATACCAAAAGCCTCTTCCAAATGTTTCACGTGATCTTCCGCCTTTAGGCTTTTGACAAGCATGTCATCAATGTAAACCTCCATAGTCTTGCCGATTTGATGATAAAACATCTTGGCAACTAACCTCTGAAAGGTTGCTCCTGCATTCTTCAGACCAAACGGCATCACCTTGTAACAGTATATCCCTCTGTCAGTGATAAAGGCCGTTTTATGTTGATCCTTTACTACCATTAGTATTTGGTGGAAACCGCTCTGTGCATCACAAAGACTTAGCAGCGCACACCCTGCTGTAGAGTCAACTACGAGATCGATCATGGGCAAAGGGAAAGGATCTCGTGGGCAATGTTTGTTCAGGTCGGTGTAGTCCACGCACATCCTCCATACGGTCTGCTTCTTTGGGACAAGTACAACGTTGCTTAACCATTCAGAGTATCGTACTTCAAATATATGGCCTGCAGCAAGCTTTGTTTGTACTTCCAACTCCGCAGCCTTGTTCTTTTCTTCACTAAAGTGTCTCTTCTTCTGTCGGATGGGTTTAGCATTTGGGTTAACATTCAGGTGATGTACCGCAACTCGAGGATCTATCCCCTTCAAGTCCGAGTCCGTCCATGCGAATACATCAAAGTTTCTTCGCAAGCATTCCAACAGTGTCTTCTCAACCTCCGAAGTCAACTCGCTACCAATTTTAATGATCTTGTCAGGCTCATCATTCGACAAAATCACCTCCTTAAACTCTCCCGAAGGTTTCAGACGCTCCATCTCCATCTTCTTTTTATAGCGCAATGTCGTTTTGTCTTCTTTTTCTTCTTCCACCTTCTTTAAGGAGTCCTCAATACTGGGAGGAGTTGAATCCTCCTGCACCATCTCTTGGTCTACTTGCGTAGCGAGCACCATCTCCGTATCAACTTGTTCTCCTATTTCAGGCGTCTCCAATGGATGTATGTCAATCATCGCGACATTTGGATCCGTTTTTGCCTTGATAGGTTTAGTCGATGTAACGTAACAACTCCAAGAATCACGATAGTTTGTAGTGAGTTCAGCAACTCCACCAGGCGTTGGAAATTTTACCTTCTGATGCACCGTAGAGATGATCATAGCAAAGGCCGATATCCCAGGCCTTCCAATCAGCACGTTGTATGCAAACGGCATGTCAACGATAAGATATTCCACATTCAGTGTTCTCCTCCTCGGATTCACGCCAAAAGATGTTGGCAACATGATCCTTCCAATGGGTTTAACTTCACTTCCACCAAATCCCACTAATGGTGAGTTAACATCAGTGATCTCGTATTGTCCAAGCTTCATTTGTTGTAAAGCATCCATGAAGATGATGTTGGACGAGCATCCATTATCAATCATTATCCTCTTTACCCCGTGATTTGCTATCACTGCGGAAACCACCATAGGGCAATTCAAGTATTGTGCTTCCTTAGCTTGTGAAGACAAGCTGTCGAAATCACTATCGTCAAATGTGATTCTTGTATCCAACTTGTCTACTGCAAAGACAAGATCTATCTCAGGACGCTTCAGTCGTTCATTGTATATGTCTCGTGAGATGCGTTTTCTACTTTTGGCTGAGTCTGCGCCGGTAGGTCCGCCAGCAATTACATTGATTCCATTCTCGATGTCATCATTCCCATTTCCCCGTTTACGCTTTGGTTCATCCTTCTTCTCGTGTGGGGATCTATCTCGCTTGCGTCCAGATGATGCCTTCTCTTCACGTGACTCTCTATTCTCAAGGATGTACTCGATGAGTTTCCCCCTTGAATGAGTCGTTCTATCTCGTTCTTTAGAGCCTTGCATTCGTTAGTAAAATGCCCATTCTGCCTGTGGAACTTACAATATTTCTTCGATACCTTAGTCTCCTCCATCTCTCGGAACGGTTTAGGGGTTCTCAGCAACCCGCTATCTTTCTCTATGGCGTAGATTTCGCCAATTTGTTTCCTCAGCGGAGTATAGTTGTCAAACTTCTTAAAAGGTTGTCGGTTGCGATCACGATCTTTGCCTCTTAACTCCTTCCTCCAATCTCTATCTTTATTCTCCTTGCCCCCATGAATTCTTGGTTAGTCCATCAACCCTTCATTCATGGTTGCCTCCTCTACTTCAATGACCTTACTAGCGAGGTCCATCACTTCCTCAATGGTATCAGGTGTGTTCCATGTTATCACTTCTATAAGCTTCTTACTCCGGCAACGATGCTCCAATACAGAGATGACCATGTCGACATTGGGAGCATTCACTCTACCAATCTCCAGATTCAAACGCTCGATATACCTCCCCAAAGGTTCATCAGGTCCTCTATAGATATTAAACATCGTGCTTGGAGATTTCTTCTTTATGCGATAAGTAGCAAACTTCTTTACGAACATGGTCCTAAACTGTTCAGATGATTCAATTGATCCCGAACGTAAGTTTTTGAACCATTCCTTTGCTGGACCTCTCAGACTGAGCGAAATAAGTTTCGCCCTCATATTCTCTGCATACCCCAAGACCTGCAAATCTCCATCTAACTCATCATAATGTGCAACTGGATCGGTATTTCCATCATACTTCTTCAAAACAGGAAGATTAGTTCCTTCCTTCAACGTCAAATTACTGATCGCCTCACAAAAGGGGTTTGGCCTCTCCCTTAGTGGAATATGTTTTGCTACAACAGGTTCCAATCTTGGTACGACTCTCTCAGGCAAGTCCCTATCTCTTCCGGCAGTTCGACTTGCTGCAGGTCGATGATCAGGAACTCTCTGCCTAGAATTCACCTCTCCATCCCTTACTTCTCTATCTCGACCAGTTGCTCGACTGGGAGCTCTGTTAGCATTGGTCCTCACTGAACGAGGATTCCTCCTTTCAAGCGAGGGAGATGGATCCCTTGGCCTTGTCATCCTAGTTTGCGTATACTGCCTTGAATCATCACGACGCTGGGTCGGATGAGTCATTCCTTGCTGCGGTGCCGCAGGCTGTGTTGCTGGTTGTTGTGCTATTGGAGCTTGAGCATTTTGTAAAACAGAAGTGTTAGCCAATTGCTGCACAATCATTGGGACCATAGTCCTTTGGAATGCCGCCATGATTTGATCCAACTGAGCGGAATTCAATAGCTGTTGTTCCGTGGGAGGAACTTCAAGTTGATTCGCTGTGTGAGTTGGAGGATCAAGGGGATTGCTGGGCGCTGCCACTGATGTTCGCTCAGAAGCATCAGGTGCTCGATTATCATCCTCCCTCTGTGATCTAGTCCTTCCTGCCATTCCATTCTTATCCGTTGCTCTCCGTTGAGCCATTGAGTGTCAGTGTTTGTTACTAAGTGCGTATAGAGGTTCCCACAGACGGCGCCACTGATGTGGGGTATTTTCGTCTGGATACGTGTCCGCTCTCCAACACTCCACGTCAGACTGCTTTAGTTCCTGCTGGATGCTTAAGCAGCTTTTGAGTTCAGAACCTGCACTCAACACCACACGTAAACTAAGCCGGTGCCTCCTCCGGCGAAGGCACTCCGACGCTCAAGTCAGATAGGTTGGAATTTGAGGTATTGTCGTCAGAGACAATAGCTCGAAATTATAGCTCGAAATTACTCAAATAGGTCGAATTTGAGCTCTATAGGTCGAATTAGCACACCTCGAAATGGTATTGAGAACCGTGATGAGAAAACCCGAATAGATCGAATTACTCTCAAATAGCTCGAAATACACTCTATATAGATCGAACAAGAGCTATTGCAATATAGCTCGAATTATTGCTCTATAGCTCGAATTCGATGTATATAGCTCGAAATTAGATGCTAGAAAATAAAAACGTACCTTAGAATGAGGCATGGGACCCCCTTATATAGTAATAAGAGTCCTTATTCGTCTAAAAGTGCAATCCAAGTAGAACTATTACTCAAAATAGGTCGAATTAGAGCTATTTTGAAATAGCTCGAATTGGTCCTTCAAGTAGGTTGAATTGGGCCTCAAATAGGTCGAATTTGGGCCCATATAGCTCGAACTGGATTCCTGGGCCTCAAATAGATCGGACTTTAGCCCATATAGCTCGAATTGGACTTTTGGGCCTTCAAATAGATCTTATTTGAGCCTATATAGCTCGGATTGGGCTTGTATAGCTCGAATCGGGCCTTTTGGGGCCCAAATTGATCTCGCTTGGGCTCAATTTGGGCCTACTTGGGCCGATTTCCGAGTTTGGCCTTGAATTGTAATTTTGCATTAAAAAATAATGATGCTGACGTGGCATAATATGTCCCGAAATACGTTCGTGTATTGTATCGGATATTATGACGTGGCGGTACCGAAATATGGTACATCAATGTATATAATTAAAATAAATCAAGAGAGAAAGAATCCCAAATTCTCAGAATATTGTTAAGTACTTTCCTTTCTTCAATAATTTTTCATTTCCAAGCCAAAAAGATAACAAAAACTCGAATTACTGAACATAAATTGAAGGGATAATATCAGTGACACCCCCTGAGGTTTGATGAAATATCAGAGACATCCCCTGAAGTTTGCATAATATCAGAGACACCTCTTGAGGTTTGCAATGACATATCAAGTTGCCCCCTCCATAAAAAAACGTGCCAAATTCAGCTGAAATTTATAATGGATTTCCTATTTCACCCTTGGTCAATTTGGCACATATTTTGACTTATCATTAAAGACTAAAGTATCCTTTGTTACTTAAATTAGGAGAGATAGCGTTATTGTTATGTTATTTATATGGGGTGTCTTTGATATATATTATAAAAAATTATAAAATTTTTGTGTTATAGAAATTTTAAACTAATAATTTAATTCATATAAAAACTACTACTATTTTTTATATTTTTTATAGTTTTTATTTTATTAAAGGTTTTCATTAAAATTAAAATATAAGGTACGTAACTAATGATATAAAAAAAATTGATTTATTTATGATTAATTTTAGCATATAGATGTTTCATATTTTATTATTAAATAAGCAGTTTATTAAATTATAGCAGAGGAAATGCAAAATGAAAAAAACAAAAGGAACAGAAAAACTTTCATTGCCCTCGTTGTCTCCTTCCCCCTCCTCCTCTGTATTAGTGATGTTATTCCACTTTAACATCAGTTGTACCATTTTCATTTAGTTTCCCTCCTCCAGACCCCATAGCAACCCACTTTTATTATAAATAGAAGAATAAGACTTAATAGTGGAGAAACAAAACCTCCAGATTCATGGATGGCTTATACGAAGGTGGGGTGGGATAATTTATTTTTCTATTTTTGTAGATGCAAGTGGGTTGACCCATTTTAAGTTGAAGGACACACTACTATATGCACCTGACCCATTTAGTATTTGGGTTTCTAAGGGTATTCTTGTCTTTTTACTTACAAAATAAATTATAATGTTAATTTAAAGGGTAAAGTTGTCATTTTCAACAAATTTTACAGCTGTATTTATGAGAGGGGGTGTTATTGATATTATGCAAATCTCAGAGGTTGTCTCTGATATTTCATTAAACTTCAGGGGGTGTCACTGATATTATCCCTAAATTGAATTGGCACTAGGAGAAAACGTAAGAGAAAGTAAGTACTACTAGAGAATTTAAAACCGGGATCCAGCACGAGCTGCAATATGAAACCCAACTATTTAGCACTGGAGGCCCATCACTCAAAATTCATTTATCTCATAACAAAAGCCCACAAAAAAGCCCAGATCACACCAAAAACCCTAAAGGCTAAAATTTATGTGACATATAAAATCTTATCCTCACTGCCGACGATTCTCCTTTTCATTCGTAAAACCTAGAGAGAGAGAGGTGAGGAGAGAGAAAATGGTGTCGCTGAAGCTACAGAAGCGGCTCGCCGCCAGCGTACTCAAGTGTGGCAAGGGCAAGGTCTGGCTCGACCCTAATGAAGTCAACGAGATCTCCATGGCCAATTCTCGTACGCTCTTCTCATCACTCACACACACACTCTGTTTTTGTTATGTATCTTTGTTGTTGCAGTAGAGTTAGGGTTTCGTTTTATTCCGATCTTATCTGATGTTTGTTTTGTTGAGGAATTTTAGTTTTGTTTTGCGTAGATTTAGGTGTTGGTGCAAAACGTGTTGTTAGATTGGTGAAGAAATGCTTTGATGAGGTGAACATGTAATATGAATTTTGTCTATTGAACAAATACTGTGTTAGTTGCTGAATTGTTGGTATAGTTCAGGGGAAAAATGACGTAAATGTTCTATTGGGCCATGGATTGAGATTAGCAGTGTTTGTGGGGTTCTTTAATTTGTAAATTTGATTTGGGGATCATTGAGATTGAGTGACCAAATGTTTTAAATATTTAAATTAGTGTGTTTGATTATTCTGTATTGCGTTAGGGTTGAAAGTGTGACTTTATGTAAATTAAATTTTGTAGCTAGTATTGCCTCAGCTCTATCTGTGGCTTTTGTTTTCTGAGATGTTACAGTGGCGTAATGGGTACTTGTCTTCTGGATGTAGGGCAAAACATTAGAAAGTTGGTGAAGGATGGTTTCGTCATCAGGAAGCCAACCAAGATCCACTCAAGGTCCCGTGCTCGCCGGATGAAGGAAGCTAAGAGAAAGGGACGTCACTCTGGATATGGTACTTTATCTGATTCTGTATCTTGTATCAGCGTCTTATTATTAATTGGTCTACTGTGGGTTTTTCTTTTTTGCGTTGGCTGTTGGCCAAATTCCTTCAAAATATTTTGCAATGAAGTATGGTAAAGTTGTAATATATATTTGCTATATTAATTCATCAATTTGTATCTAATTGACTTGATGGCGTTATATCTTTTGCCTTCAGTAACAAGCCTGAATGTCCAACTATTTACACAAGTCCTTTATTTCAATCTACCATAAAAGCTTAAATCACTATTTATTTTCTGATTATCGCTTCAAGAAGGGCTACTTTTTTATAGACACATAGAGGCCGAATCGTTCACTGACAGGATAAATTTTTAATTCCTGATTCATATCAGGTAAAAGGAAGGGTACAAGGGAGGCAAGATTGCCCACTAAAATCCTTTGGATGAGAAGATTGAGGGTGCTGAGACGTTTGCTTCGCAAGTATCGGGAGGCAAAGAAGATTGACAAGCACATGTACCATGACATGTACATGAAGGTGAAGGGTAATGTCTTCAAGAACAAGCGTGTTTTGATGGAGAACATCCACAAGTCTAAGGCTGAGAAGGCAAGGGAGAAGACTCTGTCTGACCAATTTGAGGCCAGGAGAGCGAAGAACAAGGCTAGTAGGGAAAGAAAGCATGCAAGGAGAGAGGAACGACTGGCTCAGGTATTACTTCTGTTTTGTCGTTTGTCTTGTAGTGATTATCATAATATAGCTTAGTACAGACTTACATGCCTGTGAATATGTACTTGTGGACATGCACTTCACTTCTACAAGCGCTTCTGTTTTTATTTTACAGATACAATGTTTGTTACTTGCTCACTTCACTTTGATTTAGATACTTATAGTAATGGACATCCTGCTGCAATATAAGCTTAAATTCTTGCTAGAATATGATGTTTCTGTTTCATTCCATTGCAATATTGCTATTGGTTTCTGTGGTTTCAAAATTTCAACTTGTTTCATTTTGCCCCACTCCAGGGACCTGGAGAGAAAGCAGCACCACCTGCAGCAGCAGCAGCTCCAGCACCTACATCTCAGCCAGCTCAGTAAGTGATTGAAACATTCCGCAGGCCGTTTATTGCCTATGAATGCCATCTGACCCGACTTTTGCCTTCTTTTTTTTTGTGGTGCAGGGCAACTAAGAAGGCTAAGAAGTGAATCTAGAATGACCAGTTTCAGTATATGGTGGCTTTATGACAAGTTTCTGTTTTTGTTAGCAATGATGCACACTAGTGTTTTTGATGTTTTTTGTTTTTATTGTCTTTATCACATTACTATGTTATCTAGTCAATGGAGTATTAAATTAAACCCCTTTGTTTTGCCTGTAGCATGTTTTGTCACGAGTTGATTTTGTTTCGTGTCCCTAAAATTTGCTCTTGCATTTCTCTTCTGGGTTTTATTTCGCCACTAGCATATGTATTTTCCCTCCTTTACACGTGGGCTGAAGTTTCTTTCATGTTAATCCATTAGATATGGGAGAAAGAATGTAGATAATTAGACTACTCGTCTGTTAGCTACAAGTTCAATAGTGTGATAATGACCAAAAATAATTTTCCAATATGCACACCAGCCTCGAGGTACTTATTGGAAGCAGTAAGGATCCTGCTTGAGAACCATTTACTTATCCTAGTTTGTAAATGGTTAAATTTCGGCGTAGTTTGAAGCTGAATAGTGGGTTACTAATAAAAATACAGCAATGAGCAAGTAAATTAGGGATGCCCAAACTTCCCAAAAATATAGATTGTCTATGATTGAAGCATTTAGCTGATTATATTGCAAGAGGCAGTGTGTGGTGCGAAGTCGGGTTCTACTCTTCTTTCTACAATAATTTAGTCGGGCACTGAGGATGCTGTTTAAGAAGGAAAAATACAAGAATTTGGGACAGGTAGTGAGACTGCTGTGTAAGAAGGCAAATAAAAGAATTTGGGAATTTAATGAGTTCAAATTCCGAAAGTAGATTAAATTAAGAGAATATGGGAATTTAATGAGTTCAAATTCGGAAAGTAGATTTTCTGCCTATAAGACTTGCCGTCACTTTACCAAAATTATTGGGCTTAAGGGAGCATGAAAAGGTACGATCTGCCATAATGTATAGGAGCATGATGAAATCATCAAAAAGAGTAAAATAAAATAGGGTAGCATTGTGATCTAAATGTATATAACTTGTCCCAAGCCTCACTTGTCATAGTTATTTCATTGAAGAAATTCTAAGGGACGAATCCCAAGTTTGGCTTAGAAGTTGAACTGAACTGAGTTCAATCAAAGGCAGAAGGTTTTCGTGGAATGTCTAATTGTGTTTACTATTCAATCAATTCCCAAACCAGGACAAAGAAAACTGTTCCGAGTGACGTTTCAACAACCAGATGATCAAGACCTGGTAATTTACCACACGAGTTATTTTAGAGTCTAGAATTGCATATCTTGGTTTAGACTGGTGTTTACCATACATAGACAATCACACCGTTTGATTCATTACACTCGGTATAAAAATGACTAGAGAAATGGCTATTGTTCATTACACACTATGGAAGTGAGAGACGTTTAGAAACTTGTCTCGTAATGCTGAGCTGAGAGAGGAATCCCGTCGACGCTCCTCCCAAACTGTCCGAAATTAAAAAGATCATCCACTCTTTGATTAGCTCTGTCTACACCGGATACTCCCATAACTTCATTGGGGTTATTATAAACACCAAGTTTGACTATGAAGGTGAATGTACTGCCTTTCCCCAGTCCCTCACTTTCAATCCAGATATGACCTCCCATTAGATTAACAAACCTGCGTCAATCAGTGTACCAATAAGATAGCAAAAGTAAATGAAGCAAAGTAGCTCTTCTTTTGGTTGTAACTAATGGACGACTCTGGTTTATATATATTTAGGTGGTACCTTTTGCAAATGGCGAGCCCCAGACCTGAACCACCTTTATTCCGGTTTGACGAACCACGCAACTCAGCGAACTTGGTGAATACATGTGGAACGTCGTTTGGGCTGATACCACACCCGGAATCTTTAATCTGCACACAAATATTTGATAACGTGAAAGTTATATTCTTTAGTACCATCAAAATTAAAGATATCAAAGAGCATCATGTCAACGGAATCCTTGAAAAGGGGCGAAAACCCAGGCTCCTAGAATATTTCTGATTATGAATAATAAAGCTGTCAATATCGCATTTAGATGTATAGAAAATAGAGGAGAAATGGGATATAACCTGCACTCTTAAGTAGAAGTGCCCGTCAGTTGGGGATGGATAGAGTTCTGAAGTTTGCCAGCCTCTAATATACTCTGGTTTGGCAACAGAAGCCTCAATTGCTATGTAACCTTCCTTAGTGAACTTGACAGCATTTCCCGCAACAATCAATATGATTTGCATGAGTCGTTTCTCATCACCAGTAGCATAAACAGGCACATCCAGAGCCAATGTCAAAGTCATAGACAACTTCTTTACAGATGCAATAGGCTTTATCAAGCTGACAACCTATCCAGAAAGATCGAATCTCAATGGGAAATGCTAGTTTTTGTGAAATACTGAAACACATGAGACAGAAAGACACTGTGATCCATTTTCAGAATTACCTCTCTAAAAGCTGCTTGAAGATTAAACTTTTCTGTGTCTAATTTAAGACTACCATCTTCCAGTCTGGAAAGATCCAAAACGTCATTGATGAGTGTTGCTAGAACGTTGCTACTCTTAAGTATGGTTTCTATCATGACCCTTTGTTCTGGTGGTAGCTCAGCTTCTAAGAGCACTGAACAAAGAGATATAAGTGCATGCATTGGTGTTCTCATCTCATGATTCATCACAGCCAAAAAGTCATTCCGAGCACGGACAGCCATCTCAGCTTCTTGTCTGGCTAAATCCAAAGCTACATTCTGCTGTACAAGTTGATCACGAGCCCGCATGGATTCTTCCAGAATTGCAGCATGAGAAAGAGCTACAGCAACCTAAACACAAAACGAAGTCATCGGATCATGAAAGGTACTTTGTTGCTATAGTTTATGATGTCAGAAAGGCAGCCAATCTTAATGATTCGGATAAAATCATGAGAGAAAGCTAAATTTTCAAACATAACAACGGAAATGCAGAAGTGGTAATCTGTATATCGTGACGGTTTTGCATTTGTTGTTCTCCTGTTGCTACGTCCTCCCTAAAATTTCTGATGGCCTTTATCTGATAGAACGTAGTCCACGTTACTACATTTTATATAAGACACAAGGAATGGCTCCAGATCATGATTCTCCAAGAAATGGCTTGACGCATGTAAGGAGATTGTTTTTAATATTGTATTAGTAACACTTGAAATAAACCCATGATAAAACTTAACAAAATTACACAAGAAGAATAAACAAATATGTCATCAACTACTAAGTGTCTTTAGCAAAGTAAGCTGGAATGGACTGATAAGTAAAGAATGAAGTAATAATAAATGGGTATCCACGAATAAGTACTCACACACATGGAAACATATTACTTCTTTATCCAGAATTTGCTAATAAGGATGGATTCAGAGTTTACTTGTATTTTGCTTTGGGGTTGGTAAAACAAAACATACCTATGACTAGTCCATAGTCATAAATGATTCAATTTGGACTTAGCTAATCATCGTAAAATAAAAAATAAAAAAATTCCTCTTCATCATTTTGTCATTGATATAACAACGTTTATCATTGATCACAAAAATGAAAACTCATAACTCAATCTCAGAAAAGTAATTTATAGGCGTACATGGAGAAACGTGAAGATAGAGAAAAAGAAAGTTCATTAAGTTATCAGAAGAGAGAAGTTATCTGCACAAACCTGGTCAGCAACAACTTCTACTAGGTCGAGCTCATGGTCGCGCCATGTTCTTATGCCATTCAGAATAAGCACCATCACGGCATAGCTTTTCGAGGACTGTTCAGGCCAGTTGTTAATGTGGAAATTAGAGAGGTGCAAGAGAGGTACACGAACAGCCACAACCTCAGGAGGAACATATCCACCTACTATAGGCCTAATCTTTGCCAGTGGGCAAGTGTGCGGAATCTTTATTGCCTCTTCACTATTAAAAACTTCATTGACTATGGGAAGATTGATGGGAACAGTTGATCCAACAGGTATCAAGTTGTTCAGAGTATGGGAGAGTTGTAAATTCGGACCTCTTTGCCCCGGCATCCACAGTGCACATTCTTCCAACTCTAAGGTTCTTCCTAGCTCGACAAGAGTCGTCCTCAGTATCGTGTGCCTGTCAAGTGTGCTTCTGATCTCATGTGTAAGCATGCGAACATGTCTGCTAGTTTCTTCTTGTTTTATGATATTTCCCATTTCTCTATCTAAATCTTCCGCCTTCTTTCTCAAAAACGATTCCCGTGTTTTCACACTCAGTAGATCGGGAATAATATGAACGAGCACTAATGCTGTCACACACGAAACAAGAGCAGTAGCAATCTTCGCCACAGTCATGACTATGGCAACAGTCTTAGAATGGAGCGAGAATGTCCATAAACTTATGAGGTGAGTCGCTCCGCATAGAATGATAAAAGCACCGAACAGTATTAGCACCCATCTATAGGGGAAGAAAGCCGATCTATGTACAAAGTAGATAAGTTCCAGAGGAATCGAGAAGTACGCAACAGCAATAAGAAAATCTGATATATACTGATATTTCACTAGGAGATCATCAGCCGGCCAGTGAGTCTCGACACAGTCGCACGACTCCATTACAACGATCCGAAACTTAAGCCAGGATTACTTCAGGCTGAACCTTCCAAAATAGGCCTTAAACCATTAAATTAACCAGATCAAACTCAAACTGCAGATACAAACAGAGAGTTACTCAATCACTGCTCCCTCGTATATTCGTAATAATCGTATCAAAATTTAAAACAATCAGCCAAATATCACACCAGTATTCATAAATAAAGCCTTAAAAAGTCAAAATTATCACTCATCTTTTACTAACTGATAACACTTCCTACTGAACTTCAAATTTGTACAAATTATAGAACACGAACTTCTCTCACTAACAAATCACACTAGCCTTAGATTAGCTTTATCCAGATCACATCCGAACCAGAATTTTCTCCTCAATCTCCGATCAAACTCATCGCAGAGATAATCACATACTCACAGCTACAAAATCAACACAAAACACAAAAAATAAACAAAATGAAAACTACAAAATCACCTGATCAACCGCAGGATTTAGTTTCCACGATCCGAAAACTTCATCTCACCAACTGATTCATCTTTAGCTGGAGAATTCGATTTCAAACCACAAATCGTCTTCATTTTTTCTTTTTATTTTTTGCAACTTTTTTTATCAAAAATGAGGCGAAAAAAGTAAGTAAAAAAGTGGAGGGAAAAAGAAGCATAAACAAATGGTGGATGGAGCTATGATATGATTCATTCACGGATGATAAAAGCGACGCAAAGAGTTCTGGTTCAATGAACGGGACCAAACGTGTGGAGTGGGCATTGGATCCATTTCCTCTGGCACGTGCCTATCTGACACCTGATTGGCCAGAACGTATTTGAGGCGCCAAAAGTATATAATGAAAAACCCAATATTGACCAAAAGGTCAAATATTAAATGAGTAAGTCACTCTACCCAAATTTTTGACTCTTGCATAAAATAATGGTAAGTAGGCTGCTCACTGCTCAACTTTCGCTTTATTTTTAGTCTTCAATTCGACCTATAAATAAATAATTGATGCTGGTTTTTGTCTTCTGGTCGAAACTTCTATTTTTATTTCCCAAAGTGTTAAGTTTAAGGGATAACTACAGCTACACCCCCCGAGATTTGGTGTAATTAGTAATTACAGTCCCCTGTGGTTTGACAAATTACAATGACCTCCCGTGAGATTTGCACAAACCTTACAAGGAGGTCCAGCCATTAAAATTTTGGATGGAATTTATAGTGAACTTCCTAGTATGCCCTTGATCTATTCTACATTTAACTTTAGGCAAAATTTTGGACTAAAACTACCCTTCTAATATAAAGGGTGTGTGTATTATATTTGCTAACTTCTAGGGGGTTTACATGTAATGTTATAATAAGTTTACAAAAGATTGTTTTAAAGCTCCATATAATTTTGTTAAAAAAAAAAACACAACTAGGTAATTTCAGTCACATTTTACTTATATTAATTCATAAACGAACAATTATTTTTCTGATTATATTAAAATCTCTAATAACTAGAAATATATTTATTTTGCACATCACATTTTTAATTTTGAATATTTTTTATCATCACATATATTAACTTTCTTTAATATTAGTTAAAATTAAAAACATAATGACAATCTTTAAATATCTAAAAATATATTAGTAACTTTTTAATATTAACTCAGAATTGAAAATCTAATGATAATAGGGTGTATGGTTGTTCTTTGGTTTTTTTCCATCTAGTTTTATTTTTAATAATTTATTTTCTTTAAGTTACAGATTTTAAAAAATAGTGTATTTCATTAACCCACCCAATTGTTTGTTTGACCTATACAATATGGATCATCCAATTAATAAGGGTATTAATGTCTTTTTTCCTTCTATGTTTTTGTGACTTTTAGTTTTTAAACTTATGAAGGGTATAATTGTCTTTTTGACAAACATTTTAACCTCCAATTGTTTCGGGGGAGGTCATTGTAATTTATCAAACCACAAGGGAGGTATTTGTAATTATGCCAAACCTCAGAGGGTGTAACTGTAATTGTCCCTAAGTTTAAATTGAAGTTTTTTGCCCACTGGACATGGGGTTACGAGTTCATTAATTCAATTGACATCTTAAGTTTTTAAGATTTGTTTGATATAAAGTGACTTGTTTCGAAGTTTGTTTAAGATGTTCAATTTTCTTTTGCTTTACTCTGCATTTTAAAAACATACGAGTCCATAATGTGGTTGGGTGAAAAGTTGATTATTTTACAAGATTAGCAAGTTCTATTTGTAGACAGATTCCCAAAATTGGTGACATCATAAACCTTTATCTATATGTGTGGCAGCTTTAGATTCTAGTTTGAATTTTTATTTTTTTTTCAATTGGCACCAAGAAAACAGTATGGAAGTTTGTACTTTCTTATTTCCGAAACTCTGCATCTAGTAACATCACTTTGAAAAATTATCTAATTATAATTTTGAGAAAATTGCGGCAAACCTCCCAATCTATGGGTGCATTTGCATTGTGGTCTCAACTCAATTTATGGCGATATGCACCCAAATTTATTGATTTTTGTGTTATTTGTCTCCTACACTGTTGATCAATCGTCCATTTTGATATATGTGTCTTCATTTTTATGCGTCGAATGGACATCAGGTCATAAAGTGCTCTTATCAATAATGTGTCATGACAAGAATGCTCTTTAGATTTGTGAAGGAATTAACTTGGGAGGCCAAGTGTTATATTTTTTGAACTTCAAAAGTGTTAAGTGTTCATATTGAAGTTCTAAGGGTGAGGTGTTATATGTCATTTTGGGGAGGCAAAGTGCTCTTTTCCCCTTGAGCCAAAGTTGCATCTTTCTTTTGTTGAAATATTTGAATCCCTTTTAGTGGTTCACTTACCAACTCTTAATGTGCTAACTTTTAGCATACTAGACCCTTGATTTCTCCACTTCATGGCTCACTAAATTTTGAAACAATCTTGAAATATCAATTTATGGAGACTTATTATTATTATTTTGTGAATAATATCGATGGATAAAATAACGAGGTAGAGGTCCATAGTCTTTGAATTAACAGGGCTTTTTTTTCCATCAATCTCACTGCAAAACTAGAAACGCAAACTATTCTACATATTCTTATTTTGAATCTTGTAGATTATATAGGTTCAACCACAAATAGTCGGAGGTATGTTGTGCTTTTTTCGTTTCTAAAATTAGCTTATATGTGTTATTTCTAGCATGTAGTACCAGAGTCTCCTCTGAGCCGTTGTGTTTGAGAAATGCATATAATATTATATTAGTTATATTTGTTAGATCTTAAATACAATTTACGTATTCAATTAACTGTCACTGAGGTAAGGGAAGTTGGAACTATAAAGTCGAATGCTAAATATGCAAACATCCAAAACTCTATCTGGTTTGATCAATTGACCTAATCCACGAGGCTTACGCCTAGAAATTCAAACTTTTATCAATATGATAAAGAGAATTACAATCATAGCACATTACTCCAACATCTAGAACTCCTTTATTGGTGAACATCTATCTAAAGCTCTTTTGTCACTTTAGTCTATTCGAATTCTGAAGTAGGAAACACCTTGGTTAAAATTCGTTAAAATGTAGCATACATTACTTGAAAAGAATGTAGAGAATTTTCAGAGAATGAACTTTCTCAATGATAATTTCTCATACAAAAAGTTCATACTTCTTCATACTAATCAATGAGCTATTTAAGAACAATAGTTAGAAAACTTATGGTACAAGTTCAACTTCAATATCTTGATTGTTGTAACTCCAAGTCGTAATGTCTTTTCATGCAAAATCAAAATATACAAAACTACTATGTCTATATAAAATAGTCATACGAATGAGAGATATATAGCTAGAAATAAAATGATACAAAATATTGCCTCGATCTTCATACGCCAAAGAAATATCAAAGTAATAATAAGAGAGTCTTTCCCTTTGATCAGAGATCATATAATCGTAGGGAACAATCTAAATAAAATCAATCTAGAATTACCGTAGTAACAATCGGATAAATCAACTTCAAAATTTATTTAAAATATAAAGACAAATAACATCATGTACCAAACAAAAAATACGACCCAACAATATTATATTATGGTCCACCTATATTGCTACTTTTACGAGAAAATACTCCATGGTGGTTAATTTGTAATTATTACAATTAAACACTGAGTTTGTTGGATGTGCCTATTATAAGAAATGCATTAACGATTTTTTTAGTTTTTATTGTTAGGAAACATACGTTTTATTTTAGCAAAGCTTAAGGGAGATGAAGCAGGCCTTTTTGCGTGTGTATGCACGAAATTGTCGGGTGGTCGAGGGTATTGATAGAAGTCTAGAGGAGGTGATTCAGTTCTACCAACAGTTTTCAGAAGCTAACTTTAAGGGAATAAGTTCAGGAAGTGTACTTTGTTAAGGTTAACTTCGATGGAGCTATATATTTTTCAAGTGGAAATGGAAGTGGGGCTTGGCGTTATAGCAAGAGATCATGGAGGTAAGATTTTAGGCTAGCTTGGCGCCATCAATCAGCTGTTTGGGAATTAATTTGGTCATCTTGGAGGGAGATTGTGCATCTGTGGTAAACGATTTGGAATGTAATACTGTTGTTTTTGCGGACCACGGAACTTTCATTGATGATATCAGGGTGTTAAGGTTGTGAATCAGATTACAAGTAATTATTACTCGTAGGCCCAGAATGTTTCACAATGATCCATTAAAACTCGAATCCTCACAAAGTTGCAAAACTATGATTTTTGTGGAATACTTCTTCAAATCATCTCATGCTCAAATCAATTTCACAGACCCTTTGAACACTCAACATATGAGGAATTCAAGAAGTTTGTAATTGTGATCATCGTCCAATCCTTGTGCGATTTTAATTTAACTTTTGAAAATTTGTAAAACATGAAGTTCTAATGAATAAATGATTGTCATCATTTTATCTGACTCGTTACTTACTGAAGTAGGGTGTTTATCTCAAAGTTACCATTTGACCTCACTTTATCAACACTTTTGAAATAAGAAGTGTGGTCTCCTATTCATTTCGCAAAACCACTCCAAATATTAGATCTTCAAGCAAAACTCTTTTTTGATTGACTTCTTGGACTATGAAGCAGTGTACGAACTTCTATTTTTTTGTTTGCTCCAGTTTCTATCTATTTAGATAGTCATCTTATTTAGAAGAGAGAAAATAATAATAAAGAAAAACTAAAACAAGGGATCATTAGAAAAGAGCATGGATCAAAATTACTTTTCGACAGTGTGTTTCGATGCTTTAAATATTAGAAACTTTTCGCTATGTTTCGAGATCTTTTCGATATGCTTCGAAAATTTCGTAAAAATTGTGCGCACAATAGATGTAGAAAATATTGTATGTTTCTTTTTCCACATAATCAAAAATGGAAACGTTTCGGTAGTTTTCGAGGAAAAACAAAAGAAACTTTGATCCATGGAAAAGAGAGGGGCACAAACCCCTAATATTTTTTATTTTATCGGAGTAGGTTTTTGTTTTATCTTGTAAATTCTTCCTTATATTAAACTACGAACTATTAGGAAAATCTCATAAACAAATCTATTGGATAATGTAAGTCAGTCATATCTAATCTCACGCTCTTCATTTGCAGGCAGTTACGTGGGGCTTTGCTTTTAGCTGTTAGCCTTTCTTTTATAGCTAGATCGTTTTTTTTTTTTTTTTCATTCCCGAGGAAGTGCATATCTTACCCGGGTCTTCTTCTAGATAGGTCGTACGGGGGGAAGGAATTGGTCTCGGCATATGGTTTATCCGGGGGAGAGATCGAGCTTCAAGAAATAGTGAATGGTCTTATCAATACACAAATGTATAACTCCCCAACATAACTTGCCTCTAATTACACCTACTTTGATCTAATTTTAATTATTATCTTATACAATTAAATTTTATGAATTCTAAATCCTATTTATTCATATTATGAAATTCTTATTTCCAAAATTTATTGTTTAAGATAAACAATTAATTAATTATATTAATTAATAATTTAGTATTTGACTACTCACACTAATCAATTAACTAATCATATTAATTCAACTAAGAAATAACATCTATTTATACATTAAATTAATTTTCAATAAGATATATAATTCGTATGTAGTTGAAATGTTAGGGGAACATATGTACCATAAACTGAAGCTCGACGTTAATTTCACAACTCTTGTTCCATAAATTTGTCAATTGATATTTGCGCAGCTCCACTAAATGTGTGATGTTGCACTTTTGTCATCGGAGATATATAATTTACTCAAAGTCATGTCCACTAATATAGTTAGTTTCAGTTATATTGATCATCCTTACTACGACCCGTGTTCTAATTGACAAAATCTATTATCCTATTAATCTCATCTTATAAGCTTGACCTCATATACTGTAAAATATCTATTACCATATCCATAGTCAATTTATGAACAGATGACTCATATCCATAGTCAATTTATGACTCAGATCAATGGTAATACTTGCTAATTATAACAAAGAGAATCTTACAATTCAAGAGTTCTTTCAAACCATTCACATCTCAGCTACTTGCCCTTAATCCTTTTAAAATAGGATGCTAGATGTTGCGTAATCTCACAACATCATGATGTCTAATTCAAAAAAGAGTTTGTGACAAACAAGACTCTATGAAAGATGATGGACTAAGATCAACATATGATGACCATCAACGATGAAGTTCGAGAGAGTTTTTGTTTCTATTTAGGTACATTCATTAATTCTCTCTACTTAACGTACCTGGTCTTGTTGCAAACTATTCGTATAAGAATGTAAACACCTAAATACATGGTTTCAGAATGAAACTATTAATTCAACTAATGTACTTTATTTATGATTTAATTCATTTATAGATTTCAAAATATACATGAAATTTGTTGAATTTTTGTTATGTGCAATCGAACTTAAAGACTAATTCCCCTTCCATAATGTTTGTTGCTTGGAGCTATTTGGTTACTATAGCTAATACACGATTGGAAATAGAACTTTAAAGATTTAAAATCACACTACTTAGAAACTATTAAACTTAATTAATTGATGTACCATATGAAATAATTGCGTGAAATAGTTTTTCCTGTTTTTGGTAGAGTACATGATAATTTGTTTTACTTGTCATAACAATACATTGTGCATTGTGGTTAATAAAGGAGTTAATGACATCTGATCTCCTTATGTTAAATATAGATGTTACTCATTGTGAAAATATAATTATCTTCCTTCAATGTTATAGTAAATATATTACCTCAATGAGAAAGAAAATAAAATTAACCCCACTCTGATTTTAAGAAACTTGTGCAAAAAAAAAAAAAACACCCATAGTAATTTTAAAATTTTTTACACCACCTTTTTAGAGAGATTATTTGGTGTATCGGTTGCACGCTGAGATGGAACCATTAACTCAGTTATTGGTGTAAATGCATGGTTGTGATGAGATGATGGAAGGTTAATGCCCTATAGTTTACAAATGTTTGTGATTTCAACCATTAGTTGCACTAGATTATCATACAATGGGCGTGTAAAGTAATTTTTCCACCTTCCCAACACTTGCATATATAAATGAGAAAAATGCACATGGGGTAATATGCATCTTTAATTTTTTCCAGGGGTAAATTATTAATTCAGTAAAATATAGACGTGTCTTTTGCTTGTTTTTTTATAGGAATTCAATTGCCAACTACCATAAGAAGGGGGTGGTGTAGCAGAAACCCTTTAAAAATAACCAGATTAATATTTATGCAACTTATAAATGATGTGGATCCGGAAGTGCCAAATTAAATGGGCCACTCAAGTATGTCTCACCAAACTTGGGCCACGTTTTGCTGCCTATACATAAATAGTTCGCCAAAATTTTCAGATTTGTAAGCCTCATAGTATTCTATGAGGTATCGTCAAGGCTGCCGATTCGTTTGGGTTTGGTCTTAGCTTATCTTTCCTTTTAAGGAAAATTGTTTTGAGTAATTTTATACTTTTTCAAATTTAAAAAATTAGTTTTTCAAAATTATAGGGCATAACTAGTTACACAGTGAACTTATCGCTGACATGTCTTGTTATTCCATCAATTATTTAATTAATTTTGAGAAAGTAAAGAAAAATGATCAGGGTCCAGTTAACTCCATATCTGGTCCTGGGCTAGGTGGGCCCAAACGTCAATCCAGTCCACATTTGGGCTGGGCCGGTCCAGTCCACTTTCCATCTCTTCATGTTCTAAAAAAATTAAAATTATTGCACATCAAATGCAGCTATATCGAAATTGTTATTTGTTTTCTGGAGCTTTGATAGTTAAATATTTTTGTGTGATATCTGATGAGTTAAGGTTGTGGGGCATAGCTGACCAGTGTCAATCATCACTAATATATTTGTTTCATATCTTGATTTTCCTAAAACTTTCATTGAAAACAGTGAAACTATTTGATCATTTTGTACAAATTATATATTAAACTTTAAATAAATAACATTACACAACTATAAATAAATATCAGACAGAACATCATTTTTCTAATATATAATACAAAAAATACATTTGTTTAACTATGAGAGCACAATCAAGAAAAGAGGTCATAAAAAGAATTACAAAACATTCACATTGCGACGTGTTTTCAACAACTACTAATAATGAGGAAAACTAATGTTGCTGCTGATAAGCTCGCTCACCTCGGTCGCTCTCTTCCCTTTGGTGTCGAGTTTTTCAACCTCCCTCCTCATGATGTCTCCTCCTATCTTTTGTTTGATTAATTTGGTCGGCGGCATCAGCTTCCGTATGATCTCGGATTAGTCTTGTTTCTTTTTCTCGGGGTCTCCCCCTCCTTTGTACGCAAAAAAAATTATGAGGGTGCTAAGATAAATAAATATTGAAATAGTTACACTTATGCTCTTGAGCTTTAGTTTAATCATAAGAGTATCCTTTGCTGTAATTTTTACAGGAGCAATCATTAAAAATTGAAAAGATAACTAAAAAATCTTAGATTAAATTTTGAAAATATAACATATGGACCCTTTAGTTTTATATGTTTATGAAATAATTCAAGATAGTTTTGAACTTAGACAAAATTGTAGGGATATAGATGAAGCCAGGGGGTACCCCCCCCCCCCAAAAAAAAAGAAAAGAAAAAAGAACCCCACCATCCCTCATTATATATCTATATATGGGGATATAGATGACGCCAGGGGGTACCCCCCCCCCCCCCAAAAAAAAAGAAAAGAAAAAAGAACCCCACCATCCCCCATTATATATATATTAAGGATTAATGTGTTTTATCATATATAATATATATACGCACATATATAACATAATACAATACAATTCCATACAATAGAATATACATATATCCATATACTTAATTATATAATATAATCATATAAATTGTCAATATACTTTTAAATAACCTATATAACATATTAATTTGGTTTAATAAATAAAAGCTTTTTTCATAATCTTTTTTCTTGGTTTGTGCTATTGTTTCTCTTTGGACTTGTTTAATTAGACTTCATGATAATTTATATGTGACTTGCCATACTACTTTTAAAATCTTTTCTTTATTTTTTCCAACTCTTGTAACAAATAAATGAAAGATGACCAGTTAAGATATGTTTCAAAGTATATTTCGTTCTATTATAGAATGAATTAATTATTTTTACAATGTTAATACATGTATTTATATGTAATATTGGCAAAAGATGATTGGTGGAAACCAATTATTAACTAAAGCCAGAAATAGCCTTATATATGACACTAAGTAATACACATTAAGAAACTAATCTTATTAGAATGTTGATATTAATTAAATTATATATCATATGCATACGAAGCATATGACCTAGTTTACAATGTCTAAGTGAAAATAGCTAATACATTACTCTTAGGGGGGTAGATGAGATATCTAATTTGTAAATGATATGTTATTTGTGTTTATTTTATATAATTTAATTTAAATTTGTTTACAGTTTTTTGCTAAAGTTGTGTTACTTTATAACTACTTTTATATTTTTATTTGAATCAAGTACATGTTATTAAGGTACTTCTTTCTCATTCTCACAATGAATTATTATTTTAACAATAAACTTAAATAATGTATCTTAATAGTATTCATGTAATTCAAAATAAATAATTCGTCAATAGTCAACACTATTTCACGCCCCTTTGAGCTATGATCAGTTCTGCCCCGATGTCGATGAAATTTCCCTTAAATATTTTAGAAAGTTCCAATGCGTGGTAATATTCACGCTCCTATGCATAAAAGATCAAAATGTGTTCACTCTTTGTGTTTGAGATTTGAGAGTTGTTAGTCATGTTGCAGCCCATGAGATAAGGTTCATAATTACAACATTTGCACCAAATAAGCCTCGATTCCGTGGTACTACTAGTCTACTTCACCATATCATTAGGAGACATCCAACTTATCCTGAATGAAAGATGTGGCTTTAACTTGAAAAATGCCCACAATGCAGCCTCTAACGTAGATACCAATTTTAGACCATACAAATCTCTTTGCCCAAGAGAATTATCAAATAGAAACATTACCTTCCGTAGGAAAAGAGTAATCCAAAGAAAAATTGCAATAAAAAACAAATCCAACATTCAATGTCACCTAATTTCACCTCACTATCTCTTTCAAAACTTTTATGTTCTTTTCTGAATATCACCATAGTTTAATAACTTTATTACATACTTTTAAAATTATTACTCATGAATCAAATAATATCATAAAAATTTCGAAATATAGTTCATGAATCAAATATTAGCATAAAGAAAAGCTCATAAGCATATTTTATTTCGAAGAGCCGGGCTCTGTTTGGATGTAGTTTCATTCACATGTTTAAGTTTGTTTAATTTTTATTTGAATGTTTTGAAGATTATTTTGAAAAACGTACAAAATATTTGAAATATAGCTTAGATGGAATTTCAAAATAATTTAGCATACATAACAAAATTGAAATATAATTTCAATGTAGTTAGAGTGTTAGAGTTTTAGGGAGAAAAATACATATATAGACATCAAACAAATAGAAGTGTGTAAAAATAATAAAATAATCAGTAATTATTGTTCGATGATTAAGAACATTAGATATGACTGTTTGATAGATGAAAGAAAATTTATTAATTGAAACAAATAAGTACTTTGAAATTAAATCAATATAAGTAGGATTTGACCATTTTCATTAATTAGGCCAAAATATCTTTCAAAATTGAAAATTTCAAATAAATTCCAAACTAATTTCAGCCCCGAAACTCTGAAACCTTTGAACCAAAGTGTAATGAAATAGGGCCTCAATATTGTGTCAAATATTTTTCAGACCAACATGAGCAAATTGAAGAATAAAATGAACGAAAAAAGAAAAATAAAAAAGAAAGAGGAGGTATCAAAATCATGTGCGCCGAATCCCCACATGGGGCTCTACCATTGGATTCCACCTTATTTCTCCAAAAGTGGAGACAAGGAGATACAGCTGTGTGTGTGATTTTATTTGTGTATTACACTCAACAATTTAACATCACAATAGTTTAAATGCTAATACGGCTCGACTTTTCTATTTATATTTTGACCAGATTTTTATGTCGTGTGTGTGAAAATTTGAAACGCGCCGTAGGATTTAAGCAGTCCATGGCACTGTGCCAGGTGGAATATTTTTTCTTCTTGCACATTGGTGTCTTTTGGACCAATTGATTGACAGCACTTTGCAAAACGTTCCCTTGGAACATTAGTTGCTACTTGATAGGTTTTATTTTCCTTGACGTAATTTTGTTTTTGTTTTTATTTCAACTACTGAAAAACATGGAAAGAAAAATCACATCACAAACAAAATCCAACACCATACACAATATCGTGAAAGAAAAAGTCAAAAACTCCACTTTGACTCGTTTTGTTGTTTTTTTGATTAAACATAAGAAATCATTATATTTTTTTACTTCATAAAGTTTAGCTTATAATTACTTTTTTTAGATTTAAATAGTTATAGTGCCTCCATCTGAAGCTAGCTTCGAAAAACATAAAAAGTAAAAAATCGGCCTGTAATATTCATTATTCTAAACTTCAAGAATCTTTCTTGGTATTCAAAAAAAAATTTGGGATCGTATCTATAATAATGTCTCAAACTTTAGGCAGCACCCCATAATTTTTCAAATACTTTGATAATTGTATAAACTGGAGAGTTATAAATATAATTATTTATTGTCATAGTAGTGTGTTCTTACGTAGATTTTGTGGGTAGCTCTTCAGAAGTCCATTTGGTATCCAATGGCAGAACCAATCATTGTTGAAGTCGAATATATTTACATCTCTCATATGTAAGGTTAATATTATATAGACTACGAGGTTTCAACTTTCAATAATTCACTAAGAATCTTGTGAATTAGACTTATGGAGCTAGCATTGATGAAAAACATTTTAAAGTTTTGTAGAAAATTACATTTGACTTTTAGTTCCAATATTGTCGATAGACACCAGCCACTTATGAAATGTACCGGTCCCGTTAGTACTATGAAGCATGAACATTTTCACTTTTTACCAATGGTGCTTTACATGCCGTTCGTTGTCGGAACACATGATAAAACTTTTTTGAAAATAATGATACCATGAAACCTGCATTTAACCAAGTTTGAGGTGTGCTCTTAAAGGAAACGAGGCTTAAATAAAATATTTCATATTACACTTCTAAACAAATAAACAAACTTACAACTTTTTAGAGAATGATTTGCATTTACTTCTGTTGTTTCCTAATCCTGTCAGTCTGAAATGCGCACGTATAATTAAAGATTCAAGTGGAAGAAGGAGCACTACACAATAAAGGACAGACAAGATTGGACTCAGAACTAATATTTTGGTTATAATCCCAAAGTGGTTTAAGCAATTTGTTTGATAAATAACTCAACTGAATAATCTGTGGTTGGTGCCATACAAATGTTAAGACTTCATTTTATGGGAGAATTTATAGTTTTGTACAAGATATTAATTTATTTTATGTTGTACTATCGAGATGAGCATTGGGTAAAACTCGAATTGAATTCTGCAAATAATGCTAGTCGGACAAATTATGCTGGACAAACCTAGTGAACAAGATATTGATCTCAAACTAGTGAAAAATAAGAACTTAATAGACCGTGAAAGAAAAAAAGAAATAGGAAAAATGGTTCAAACTAGATCACAACTCGGTGACTTTAATTAATTAATTTAATGTAATTTGAGTAGTATGAAACTAACTAAAGGAGATGCAGGCAAAACTTGAATGAATCAATTAGAATTGATTAAAATTTCTCTGTCTATATATAATACACACATCACATTTGTGGAGAAAAAAAAGAAGCAAATGACCTCGTGATTTCTATAAATAGTTCACTAATCTACTCACTCTTATTATTTCATGTATTTAAGTCTGTAAAATAAAAACACTATCTTGTAAGTTTAACCCAATGGTGAAGAGGTAAGTTGTTTGATAGGTATATTATAGAGCTAGTTGGTTATTATTTTTCTTAAAGTATAAGGATATACCTGTCTTTTTAAGCAAAAAGACCATCACATTCTCAACTAACTCTAATTTAATACATTATAGTTGCATTATATTATATATATCATTATTTTATAACAAAAATATGTGGACTAAATTGATGGTTCTCAAATTAAACATACTATACCAAATTTCATTTGAATGTGTTCGGATTGAACTAGACTCTTGTGTGAATTAATCAATATAAACATCAACACATTGCAGTATCGTTAAAATCCACATGTAATATAAGATAAATATAATTCATACTTTTCTAATTTATTCATTTAATTAATAAAACTAGACTCAACTTAAAGTCTAAAACAAAACCAAACCTTCCCCTTTTGTGGTGGGATCCATGGTGGGGGTCTGATCTGGCAAACTCAGTGATGCCAGCCTAGCTTTTCCCATACATCATTGGACTGTGGGCCCCATTTCCTCAATGCACATGCCACCTTTCTCAATTATACGCACAATATCAAACTCACCAAAATCTTAATTCCATTTGTCCCCATCCTAATTCCTTATAATACTTTTTACCCCTTATTGTACGTTTCATATTCATTTTCACAATTTCACTACAAAATTTCACAAAGATTCGTAATCAACTAAAAAAATAATAATGTTTGTTCTGAAACCACATCGATGTTTATTTCCTAACAAATATAACGTGGTGCACACCCAATTATTGGAGTTTGCACATGGGGTTACTTATTCAAAAACATAATTATTTAAAAAATCACTATTATCGTACACAAGAAAATAAACAATCACATGGCCAAGGCCAAAAAATAAAATTTCAGTTTTTATATCGTGTCGGCAAATACTCGCTGGTCAAAAATTAAAAGCGAGTGATTAATGGCTCCTAATTACTCAAATTAAATAGGATTACTGTCATTAACACCCACTTTCCAAATATAATTGTCGTTATTAAGCAAAATTCCACTTTTAGTCTTGATTTTGTTATTTTTTTCAGTTTGTGTTAGACGAAGAGCTGTCCTTTTCTAATTCTGTGCTGTCTCTTTCACTTACCATCCGTTTTATTTTATTTCATTTATTTTATTTAATTTTATTTTTATTTGGGGTGTAAGTGTAATATAATTTTTTCTTTCTCCTTAATTGCCACTCCTCATCATTCAGACTCAAATTTCTCTTTCTTCTTGTTCTTCTTCTTCTTCTCAGTCAACTGCTCAATTAGAGAATTAATTTTGAATGAAGGCTTGAAGAAGAGAAGAGAAGACCATGAAGGGGCCAGTAAGTAGTACGTCAACATTTTTTTTTTGTTTAATTTTCATTAATTGATCAATGTAAGTTGTTTTTTCTTGATTATGGTACTTGAGAGTTGTTTTTTGGTTAATGGGTATTTGTTATTCTTGCAAAGATTTGATCTTTTTCAGTAGAATGTGTTGGTTGGTTAGTAAAGCTTAGTTCTTGTTTTGAAGTGTAAGCATTGTTCTTGTGGGTTTTTATTTTTAAATTGTTTTTGTGTTCTATTTGCTGATTTTTGTTTTGGTGAATTTTGTACTTAAACAAGATTTGGGTTTGATGTGGGTGCATTAGAATCTGAATTTGATATGATCTTCACTTCTTTTTGGTTGTTTGGTGTCAGTGAATCTGTCTGCATTTTCAGTAAAGATAAGTGGTGTTTTGGGGTTGTAGATCTGAAGATGTGTTCATTTTGAAATTTTAAGGCTTAGCTTTGGATAACTTGTGTACAATACAAGTGTGCTTTTTGTTCTGTAATTCATCAATGTGTATAATTGGTATCTGTTTGTGAGCTCTTTTTCAGCTCTTAGCTATTGTTACTACCAAAATGTTCTAAGTTGCTGATTTGGTAATTCTACATTTTGCTACAAGCGTTTCTTATTCGAAACTGTTTCTTGGAAAAACAATTCAGTTGCAGTAATAAAATTCTTCGAAGTTTAGTACTTTAGTGTCATAAGTTTTCAGCTCTGAGAGTCGAAAGGACGATGACAATTTTAATGTACTGTTTGTATCATGCCCTTTACCTTTTATGTTACATGTCTTTACTTGTCAGGTAGTTTTGCTTTTGCTCCTGGTATCAACCATTGCCGCAGCGGAGCCGGAGGGAGTATGCAAGTCTGCTTGGCCGTTGACTCCGAGGCCTCACAGTGTATCCGTTTCGGAATTCGGGGCAGTGGGAGATGGAAAAACTGTGAATACATTAGCATTTCAGAATGCTATTTTCTATCTTAAGTCCTTCGTCGACAAGGGTGGTGCCCAACTCTATGTTCCAGCAGGAAGGTGGCTTACTGGATGCATCAACCTAACCAGCCATCTCACGCTTTTCCTGGAAAAAGATGCTGTTATCCTCGGCTCTCAGGTTGACATAACTATGAAAATATTATGTTTAAGTCATTATACATAAACAGCAAGGAGCATTTCAAGTGCAATCTGATTGGGTATTGTTTCAAGGAATAGCAGATTATTAGTTTCCTCCCCATCGCTATAAAAATCTAAAATTGTCTTGTTTTCGTTGTTGGTTTTAGTGATAATTGGATATATACCATCATTATCAAACCCAAATTTCAGTTTCTACATAGGCCATCAAGGGTTCTTCTGTTTTAATTTAGCTTCTGGCATTTTATTATTTCTACTTCTTTTACTGAACGCTATTTCTTCAAAGCTGTTACTGAACTGAGACTACTTCTGTTGCATGTCCTATGGAATTTAACAGGGACACTTTTAGCAATTTGTTTCTTATAAACCTTGCATTTTTCAGGATTTTTCTCATTGGGATGTGGTTGAACCATTGCCTTCTTATGGCCGAGGCCTCGAGGTACCTGGCCGAAGGTATCGCAGCTTGATCAGTGGACAAAATTTGACTGACGTTGTTATCACAGGTGTAGATTCGGACAAGCAATATGTTTCTTTAGTTGATAATTTCAATTCTGTACACTTTGTATCTCAAGTTCTCATTCAACTTTGTTCAACTTTCAATACAGGCAATAATGGAACTATTGACGGGCAGGGTTCAGTTTGGTGGGAACAAATGAATACGCATTCTTTGAATTACAGCAGGCCGCATCTAGTAGAATTTATTGGGTCAGACAACATTGTTATATCGAACTTGACCTTCTTAAATACACCTTCATGGAACATACATCCAGTTTATTGCAGGTACTTCTTGACTCTCTTACTGGAGTTCTTTTTCTCTTATTGGAAATCTAGAACTTATCTCTGGAATAGTGTAATCTTATTAACTTTTGTTTCTAAATTCTGTGATGCAGTAACTTGCTAGTGCAGAACATTACGGTTTACGCCCCACCCGACTCTCCACGCACTAGCGGGATAGTTCCAGGTTTGTTTAAATTGAACTTTATATTAAAAACCGTGCAGATTCTAGTTTGTTACTAGTCAGATAATATTGTGGGATTTTTCACTATATTTAACGAGATACAGCTATGCTCCAAAGTATAAAATGGTATGTGACCGTGAATCAGATCAACTCTTCTGTTGATCTTAGATTTATACAATAATTATTCCCTCCATAGGTTTTGTGTTTTTTGGACAACTTCGCTCCTTTTTACCGATGTTTCATCTGATGCTAAAATTCGTGAGGTCTATCCGTTCTCCATGTTCCTTATGAATCATGTAGACTTTAATCCAGTATTCATGTTCCTGTGAACGATGTAGACTTACTGCTTGGTATATATACGATCTTTCACCAATCTAAATCTTGTTCTTTATTATAATTCAGATTCTTCTGAGCAAGTTTGCATTGAGAATAGCAACATTACAATAGGCTATGATGCTGTGGTACTCAAAAGTGGTTGGGATGAATATGGAATTTCATATGCGAAACCAACGACCAATGTCCATGTTCGAAGGGTTCGCCTGAAGTCTTCTTCAGGTTCAGGCTTGGCCTTTGGTAGTGAAATGTCCGGTGGCATTTCAAGTATAATAGTGGAGCATCTTGAAGTGCACGACTCATTGACTGGCATTGAGCTCAAGACAGCAAGAGGAAGGGGTGGTTATATTAAAGACATTTTTGTATCAGATGTGCTAATGGAAAACGTACAACAAGGAATCAAAGCGACGGGGCAAATTAATTCTCACCCAGATGATGGATTCAATCCTAATGCGTTACCGGTGGTTAGTAACATTACCTTTAAAAATATTGTTGGTCTGAATATTAGTACAGCTGGGAATTTTTCTGGGATTGATGAATCGCCCTTCACTTCAATACGTCTGTCAAATGTGTCATTTTCGGTCATTTCCGACCCATCTACTTCCTGGGTTTGCTCCAATGTATTCGGGTCATCTGTCAACGTGTCGCCTGAACCTTGTCCCGAACTACAAAGATCGGATTCTTTTGTGTTCTTACAACCAAATAGTGAAGTTGAAGTGTTATGATAACTTTGCATTCTTGAATCTCAACTATTCATTCTTTGATATGCCGAACGAGATACGCAATCGCCTCATGTCAGTTCCGGTAACATGCAAAGATCGGAGAAAAAGCAAAACCCTGGCCCGTAAACTTGTTCAAAGTGATGTCAATTCATTTTCCATTCTGTGTACAGTGTCAAGTTACTTCATTCATGTGTAAGAAAAGTTTTGGTAGTGCATAAACATCTCAAGGTTCTTGTTGCATTCAGCATTTTATTCATATCTGTATGTTATTAGTCGTTTTGTTCACATTGTACATTCTTGAACTGGAGACTTGGGACGTTGATTTATTACAGGCGGTAATGAAAGGGTGTTGTGATGTGGATCATATATGGTTGGAAGTTGCAATAAAAAATCACTTTTCATTTTTTGTTTATTTGCAGTACAATATATAATGCTTCTTTGCTTGAAAAAGTTTATTTGAAGCACCCCTGAGACAATGACTTAAAGCAGATATATGCAGTAGTGTATATTCCATATTCTGCTATACAAGCTGTTAATGCTGGATGATAGCTTAATGCTCTTTGGCTAAGTATAATAATTAATTATTGTTCCCCTACTATCTGTATGATAATTTATGTTTGTCGGACTCACTTGTGCCTGCCGACCATTAACACTCGAGATACTGCAATCAATAATTTTATGGACCCCTCATGTTAAAAGTCTTCTTGTTGTTCATTCCTGTCATTTTAACTAAATTACGCATGATTTCAATTTAATTAATCTTGGATTCACGTGGCGACAGAGCTGATAATTCTTAAAATCTATGTCTGTAGTAATGAAACTGGTGGAGTATCTCTCTTACTGTAAATCATGTTCAGTTAGCCTATCAAGTGTTCTCCATTATAAACCATGTTATACAATTATAAAAATATATATATTTTCTTTTTACATTTTTTGAAATAACTTAAAAGAGGCAGAAAACATGGTTCTCAATATCAACCTTCAACTCTTATCTTCATACAACAAAGAAACTATTCAATAATTACCAACTAATTTACATTTATAAGATCACGATTTGGGGTTTCAGCAATTACTTTCTTCACACAGAAAGCAGTAAATAAATCGAAGGAAAAAAAAGGTATGTCTCTCTTCATACGCACAAAACTGTGGGGAAATCAGGAAAAAGTGTGTGTGCATGCTTGACATTTCCCACTTATCTATGTCTGGTTGATACATTATTATTGAGAAGCAAGTTGAACCCATGCAAATTCTTCTTTGTAACCCACATGTCCCCCACAAGAGGCCTCACATGTATAGACAACAATAGTTGCCCAATCAAGAGAGTCTGCACTATCTTTCACCTGGAAGAAATACAGAAGCTGGGGCAAAACCTGAAACCAACAACATTCATGAATAAAGATCAAATCTGTTGACAATTTACATAAAGATCATGCAAGCACCAATTATCAGTAGTTTGTTACTCCATTCAGTTACAAAATAATAACAGACCTGAAACTCAAAGCATCGAGTGGCACCACAATCTATGCACTTGGGAATGTCCATTTTTGACGGCCGACCACTAGACATGGGCCACAATGGTTTAGCTTGAGCTAATCTAGAGTACCTGCTTATCAAAGAAAAATGTTCAGAAGATCTTGGAGGACAATGAAAGTGCAAATGCCGACGAAAGTTGAACCTATATTATGTCATGTTTCATTTGATCACCTCAAAACTTGGTCCGGGGCCGGAGATACTCTCGCTTGGAAAGATGCCCAACTCCTAGTGTCACCATGTCCCTAGTAAACATTAAGAAAGATATAGATCATCCTTAAGTCTAGCAATAACTGAAAACCATCAGAGAAGAAACTTGCCTTGAAATATGTCTGCAATTTTTCGAAAGATTCATCCGTTCGGCTCTTAGAAATCAACGAGTTAGCAGATCCATTTTCATTAAGAATCTCTTCTTCATCAGGTTCGCACTCATCCTCATTTGTGATCTCGAACTCTGGCCAATGGGAGTTGCTGGCAGCTGTTTCCAAGTCCAAATATATCCATGGTTTATATTTTAAAACTCAATCTTATTGATTAGAGGCCACCAAAGTGACGATCGTATGGAATTTCCAACATTTAAAGCATAAAGTAAAAATCAGAAGCAAGGGCGCAATATGACACCCCACAAACACGAAAATTTGAATCCTAATTTAGATGAGTGGCAAATGTCGATTATGAATTCCTATCTGTCTGCAGACCTCATTTTCATAACTCCAATATTGGAGCATCGAGGATGCAACGAAATGCGGGACCTTTTAGTACACCATAACAAAATTATACATCTATTTGTGCCATAAGCATAAAGAGTGTCTGTCAAATCCAATTAACATGGCATTATCCGGATATTGCAAGAATTTCATTTGTATGGAATTATTACCTGATTCAGATGTTTTACTTGAAGTCTCCAACTGCTGACAATAAACTTTGTGACTCGACTTACTGGACCGCCAATGAGCAGTCTGTAAATAGTATGCATTTGTTAATACGAAATGTAAAGCTGCAAATCTCATGCACAAAAGGTACTTTAATCTAGTAGCACCATGAAGCCCCGTACCTGGTGTTTGCTGGAACAATAACGCGCTTTTCTGCAGCTACTACAAATCTTATCCCCTTTCCATGTACCACACCAATTACAGAGTGTAACTGTAACACATTACAGCACATCACAAAACAAATAAAAAAAAATATATGTCATCTAAGACACGACTTATCTTCTTTAAGAAAAACCAAATCATCACATATGATTCTCTTCTCTCTCTCTCGATTACAGGGTATAACGGTGACATATCACAAGATCATAAAACAAAACGTCACATGAGACACCTTTATCTTAAAAGGAAAAACACTAATCACGTATCATACTCCCCCCCCCCCCCCCCACCAAACTCTTTTCGTCTTCCAACATGTGATCTTATAACAGAAAATATACCATTCCAAATTCACACAAGCTTCCATCCTTCACATTGACAGGGCAAGGATTGGAGGTTCATGCAAACATATCCTAAGAGCCACTAGTCTTAGCCAATACAAATTACAGAACTAAATGAATGACGGATCACTTGACATGCTAAGCTGTTGAACGTAACAATAATCGTAAAGTTACCTCCATCTGTCAAAGGTCGTTCGGTACCATCATCAGCAGGTGCCTCGCTGGAGTAAAAAGAATTCACTTGAGGCAATTGACACCGGAAAACCTTGACACTTCAAAATCACTTGTGGATTAGAAACAGCAGATTAAAACAGTAACCATTCAATAAAGAACCAAAACACTTCATATAGGTAAAGTTTTAAATAGACAACAAAGCAAAAGCCGATACCTTCTGGACGGTGTCTCAGGATGACGCTTCCACTGCTCATGCTGATCACGAAGAAGACACGACATCGAAGGACATATGAATACAAACAACGCACGATGAAACGTGGATTCCTCCTCTGACAACGGGGCATAAACCTACAAAAATAATCGCAACAATATCTCACCAGCTACCTTAATAAGTTCACAAGTTGGAAAAAGATCAAATTTGTTCCCAATACTTATATACCTGAAGCAGAAACTGCAAAGGCTCCCCACAAAAATCGCAAAGACTCGACTTTTCTGAAGGCAAATTTACCGGGTCCAGCCACGCCTAAATCACGGAACAATCAAATACACAAAACAGCACCTTAGATACTAACAATATTATGCATTTACGAGGGCAAAAATGAGATTTTTCCATTGAAGCCAGTAGAATTTACCGGAGTGCCACCGGCTTTGCTGGGAAAATATTGGCGGAGCAGTGACCATTGATTCTCCGGTTTCTCCGCAAACCCTAAAGTCATCAGCACCCTTTCTTCTTCATCTTCATCATCTTCATCGCTGAGTTCATCTACGAAGTCGTCATTTGGAGCTTCGGGTTCATCATCGTCCTCTTCGTCGAGTGATGTTATTTGCAGAGATTTCAGCTTTGTTCCGTTGGATTCAGTTTCCATTTTTCTTTGATTTCACCGGCGAATTCAATTAACGACGGTGAACTATTTGCTCCGGCGAGAAGATTAGGGGCTAGGGTTTTGGGTTTTGGCTATGAATTATTTTATTGATTTCTAATCAGTTGCAGCGACTAAAAGAAAGCTAATAATTTATATGTATTGGGCTAAGTTGAAATGGTGGCCTGTAATAGTTTTTAAGGCTTCTACTAGTAATAGACTAATAGTTAAAAATTAAAGGACAATTCTCATACAGAACGCGGCCCATAATAGTTGTTCTGCCCAATTTGTTCCCAAGAAAACGTGGAAAATCGTTTCTATAAGTTATGGCCCGATAATTGATATGTACTATAAAATAAGCAAACAAAAGTTCCTCCATGAGTTGAGTTGGGCTATAAACGTGATTGTTGTAATGGCTTGATAATCTGGACTATTAGAGACAATATCCCTTGGGCGTGTATGGTTGCCCATATTGGGCCTTAGTATGGGTATTTGCATGGTTTAATGCGGGATTGAAACTTGTCTTGTTAGTCTTACTGAATTCAGGGTCAAATGGATAAAATTCATGTGATCTGGGATCAGTGTTTTAAAAGGCGTTGGGCGTAATGCGGGACGTTTCGCAGATCTAGAGGCGGGCGTAAGGCCCGAAGCGTTGGACGTAAGCCTCATAGATTTTGATATTTAATTTATTAAAATTACATATTTATGATAAAAAGTAGAGACTAGAATTAGGTATATAAAGAATAAGTTAAGATGTACATGAAATAAGTAAAAAGAAATATTTGTGCTAGTATAAAGTCAAAAAAAATATTAAAAAATGTTATCATACTTTACATATTGTATAAATTTCATATCAACCCATCCCTAGAAAACACTACATAAATAACGAAAAAGAAACCCACAAAATATGATCATAAAACTAATTTGAAAAAGAAGAAAACTTTCAGATTTAGAGAATAATTTAGCAAGAATCTCAAATATATTCTAATAGACTTGTTAGATTTCGTCAAATATATATTGTGAAAGCAAAGTAAAGAAGAAACCTTATAAATAAGTGAACAAAATCAACCTTATTTGTATCTTTCTCGGGCGTAGACCCAACAACTTGCGGCGTAAAAGGCGTAATTTCTAACACCGGGCGTAAGCCTTAAACCATAGGGCGTAAGTCCCGTGAAGGTTAAGCCCCAAAGGACAGCCCCGAGGCGTTGGGGTCAAAAAAGCCTCGGACTAGCCCTGGGCGAGCCCCGGTCAAGTTTTTTTAAACAGAGCCTGGGATACAACGCAGGAATGAATAGGGCCCCTACCCTGAAGATTCGTAATCCCGAGGGCAATACGACCACACGACACCAAAAAATGACCATTTTAACCTTACTATTGTGACGAATTTGTCACAATTACCCTTTTGAATTAGGTTTAACCCTAAGCGCAACAACACTCCATCCCTTACCAGAGATTTTTTGAGAGCAGTTCCACATAACGAAGAATGGAAGTCTCCTCCAAATCACACCGTCACGCCTTCAACAACTAGTAGTATACTATTCCCCCTGTCAAGTGAATGCGTCTGGAATTGAGTCGTGGACGAGGCGGTTGACATTGTTACAAGTTGTTTTAGGATTCTCGTTGTTCGCTCTTAATTGTCAAATCTAATTTAGGGTTTTGATTGTGACTAGCGTGAGCAACACTAGGTTAAATTTGGGGAAAGGGCTTCGGCTGTTCAATTTTACATAAGTGGAGGCTATATTAGTAATTTTATTGTAATCTGTCAATTTATGTTGCATAAAACGTGTAACCAAACTAGAAAACCTTAACGAATCAATCATGTTTTTTGAGCTACCGAACACGAATTTTAATTTTTAATCTCTGTCTGTCACGTTTTTTTGTCTTGGGCCCACACTAGTATGGCTTAATCCTTTAAGGGCAACCATCCGTACCCCTTGTGGATTCCGCCCATGCTTTTGCCTTAGTACATTCAATACTGCTGAACTTCAGAGTTTCTAAAGAAGCCATGCTAGGCCAGAAAAAATTAGACAGATGGTCCGTAAAAAATGCAGTTAGACTGGTGTATCATCATATAGAGTAATCGTAAGAAGAAGACATGGTTACTTTTCTTTACTTATCAATTCATTTAGCTTATTTTCGTGAACTTGTGCTAACATGTTAAGAATCTGAACAGTACGCTTATCAAGATCTCATTCACTGGTTTGTGGGATAAAACACACGACATGGTGGGGCCAAATGACCAAATTGGATAGGCTCATTCCCCGGTAAGAGAAGCCTACACAAGGCGTAATAGCAAAAACTACTCATGTATTATCTCTTAATGCCAAAAAAATAAATCTATGCGTTATTTTAATTAGCAAAAATATTATGTTGTTTTTTGATAATTAACACATTACACCCGTTTTTGTTTTGGGTGTTGACGAGAGGGAGATAGACTATTTTACACTTTGAATTATTTTTTAGATTAATGCTTAATAGGAAGTAGGGGTGGGCACGGGTAGGGTACCCGTCCCGTTTGGGAATATTTGCGGGTACCCGCATGATCGGGAATGGAAAAAAAATTCCCGCTGCCGAACCCGATTTTTTCGGGTATGCACAATAGGGTACCCGATTGGAGACGGGTACTCGACGTTGCGGGTTTAGGATACCCGATTGGTTTTTTATTTAATTTTTTAAAAGAGTTTTAGACTTTTAACATTTTTTTTTCTCAATTTTCAAACTCAAACTCCCATCAATGAGCTCACTACCTGATGTGTCAAATCTCGGTATCGTCATATCTTAAAGTTCGGTATCATATCTACGGAATTATTTCAGAATATTACGCCACGACAACACCATTAATTTTTAATGCAAGATTGCAATTTAAGGCAAAACTCAAAATTAGGCCATTGAGGCCCAATTTTGAGTTATTTGGGGCCCAATTCGAATTTCACAAGCCCAATTCGAGTTGTTCCAGGCCCAACTCGAGCTGTTTTTAGTTCATTCGAGTTATTTCTTTGCAGGTAATTCGAGTTATTTCTTTACAGGTCATTCGAGTTATTTCTTTGCAGGTCATTCGAGTTATTTAGTGGAGGTCATTCGAGTTATTTAATGGAGGTCATTCGAGTTATTTCTAGGAATCCTAGTTTGACTTATTCAACTCATAGTCCAACTTGGAGTGCACTTCTAGCTGAATAAGGACTCTTATGCTTATATAAAGGGATCTCATTCCTCATTCTAAGGTACGTTTTACATTATTCTAAGCTCTAAGTTCGAGTTATATAAGTCGACCTCGACCTATTTTCCAAGCTCATTCGAGTTGTTCTACAAATAGCTCGAGTTTGACCTATTTTGGCTCTCATTCGAGTTGTTTTGTTCTGTTTCATTCGACTTGTTTGATTCAGTTCATTCGACTTGTTTGGCCTTCTCATTCGACTTATTGCTCTCAGTTCATTCGAGTTATTGCTTACTGCATATTCGACCTATTCTAGCCAGTTCATTCGACTTGTTGTCTTGTTCAACAAGATCTCATATTCCGATCCGTCTGACTTGAGCGTCGGAGTGCCTTCGCCGGAGAAGGCACCGGCTTAGTTCACGTTTGGTGTTGAGTGCAGGTTCCGAACTCAAAAGATGCTTGAGCATCCAGCAGGAACTGAAGCAGTCTGACGTGGAGTGTTGGAGAGTGGACACGTATCCAGACAAAAATACCCCACATCAGTGGCGCCGTCTGTGGGAACCATCAAACGCACTTAGGAGCAAACACCATTACTAATTCAATGGCTCACCGCAAAGCCGCAGAGAAGAACGGAATGGCTGGAAGAACAAGATCACAGAGGGAGGATGAGAATCGAGTGGCTGACGCATCTGAACACACCTCGTTAGCTGCTCCCAATGCCCCTCTGGATCAAACTCGCACTATGACAGATCAACCAGTAGTGCCTCCAGTCGAACAACCATTGTTGAATCCCGCACAACTGACGCAGATTATGACAGCATTGCAACAGACCGTGGTACCAATAATTATGCAACAACTGGCTAACTCTGGATTGCAGCAAAACGTTCCAGCACAAGAAGCACGACGGACACCAACACAGCAAGAAAGGTCTCATCACACACAGCGTCAAGCTGATTCAGGACAACAACAATCAAGGATGACGAGACCAACACGGAAGGATCAATCATCTTCCCAAGAACGCAGAAAACCGCGTTCAGTAAAAGCTGCAGGGAACAAGGCTCCCAGCCGGGCGAATGACAAGGGAGGAGAAGTCAATTCTAAGCGGAGAGATTCTGAAGATCAACCTGCAGCTAGTCAAACGACGTCCAGGAACCATCATGAAAAAAGGAAACCAAGGCCAGAACCAGAAGTCGCTGAAAATATTCCATCAACTGAGCCACCGACTCCCTTTTCTGAAGCAATTGGCAAGTTAACACTCAAGGAGGGAGTCAGACTTCCTGATATGAAGAAATATGATGGAACGACTGACCCAGCAACACATTATGATGACTTGGATCTCGAGCTGCAGATTTTGGGGTACCATGAGAATTTAAGGGCGAAGCTAATTTCACTAAGCTTAAGGGGAACTGCTAAAGAATGGTTCAAAAACTTGAAGTCTCATTCGATTGAATCAGCTGAACAATTCAAAAGCATGTTCGTTAAGAAGTTTGCCATTTATCGCTTAAAGAAGAAGTCTCCAAGTACTTTGTTCAATATCTACAGGAAGCCAGGGGAGACGCTGGGAAAATATATAGAGCGTCTAAATTTGGAAATTGGAAAAGTGAATGCTCCCACCGTGGACTTGGTAATCTCGGTGTTGCAAAACCGTTGCCAGAGCGCAAAGCTGATTGAAGTACTAACTTGGGACGCTCCTGATTCGATAGAGCAAGTAATGGATCTCGCCAATAAAGTGGTTGAAGTGGAGGAGATCACCATAAATCAAGGATTAACAGACCTGCCAGAAATTCCTAGAGGAAAGGAGAATAAAGACTGGAGGAGAGATCCTAGGGGGAAAGATCGTGAGCACAACCGACAATCTTTCAAGAGGTTTGATAATTGGACTCCTTTGAAGAAACCAATTGGCGAAATTTATGCGATAGTTGGGGATAAGGAGAGGTTCAGATCTCCAAGACCCATGACGCTAACTGAAGAGATGAAGCAATCCAAAAAATATTGTAAGTTTCACCGACAAAATGGACATACCACTAACGATTGCAGGGCTTTGAGAATGGAGATTGAACGGCTCATTCTCGAGGGCAAGCTTATTGAATATGTATTGGAGAATAGACAACCGAGGGATGAGAAAATAGCGGTTGGACGGAAGCGAAGTCGTTCCCCAAAAGAAAAGAAGGACGAACCAAGAAGAAGGAGGGGTAACGGGAACGATGATATCGAAAACGGAGTAAATGTGATCGCCGGAGGACCTACAGGTGCGGATTCGACTAAAAGTAGGAAACGGATTTCACGTGATATACAATATGAGCGTTTGAAACGTCCAGAGATAGACTTAGTCTTTGCAGTTTACAAGATGGATACAAAGATTACATTCGATGATAGCGACTTCGATAGCTTATCGTCACAAGCTAAGGAGGCTCAATACTTAAATTGCCCAATGGTGGTTACCGCGGTAATTGCGAATCACGCGGTAAAAAGAATAATGATAGATAATGGATGCTCATCTAACATTATTTTCATGGATGCCTTGCAACAAATGAAGCTCGGACAATACGAGATCTCCGAGGTGAATTCACCTCTATTAGGATTTGGCGGAAGTGAAGTCAAGCCTGTTGGAAGAATAATGCTACCAACATCTTTTGGTGTCAATCCAAAGAGGAGAACGTTGAATGTGGAATATCTCATTGTTGATATGCCATTCGCATACAATGTATTAATAGGAAGGCCAGGAATAACTGCATTTGCTATGATTATTTCAACAGTTCATCAGAAGATAAAATTTCCAACTCCTGGGGGAGTCACAGAACTGACAACAAACTATCGCGATTCGTGGAGCTGTTATGTTACATCAACAAAACCTGCCAAGGCAAAAAATGCACCTGATATAGCTCTGATTGAAGCTCGAGACGCGGGGACTCCACAAGCAACAAGGAGTAAAGACATTGAGATGGTGCTAGCAACACAAGAAGATCAGCAGGAAATCCCGGAAGATTTTGATGTTCCCATGCAGGGAGATAAACTGAAACTAGCAAAAGAAGAAAAAGAGGATAAAACCACTTTGCGTTACATGAAACAATTGGAGATCGAACGTATGAAGCCTTCTGGAGAATTCAAGGAAGTTACTTTAATGGAGAATGAGCCGGAGAAAATCATCAAAATCGGAAGTGAACTGCCAATGGAGATGGAGAAAGCATTGATAGCATGTTTGCAGAGAAATTTTGATGTATTTGCATGGACTGATTCGGATTTAAAAGGCATAGATCCACGGGTTGCAGTGCACCACTTGAATGTCAATCCAAATGCAAGACCAGTTCGGCAGAAGAAGAGACACTTCAGTGATGAGAAGAATAAAGCGGCAGAATTGGAAGTACAAACAAAGTTAGCAGCATGTCACATATTTGAAGTTCAATATTCAGAATGGTTGAGCAATGTCGTGCTGGTACCAAAGAAACCAACCATATGGCGTATGTGCGTGGACTACACGGATTTAAACAAACATTGTCCACGAGATCCTTTCCCATTGCCTAGGATTGATCTTGTGGTTGATTCAACAGCAGGATGTGCACTACTTATTCTTTGTGATGCACAGAGTGGATTTCATCAAATCTTGATGGCAGTCAAAGATCAACACAAAACCGCATTCATAACAGACAGGGGGATATTCTGTTACAGAGTAATGCCATTTGGATTAAAGAACGCAGGAGCAACATTTCAGAGGCTGGTTGCGAAGATGTTTTACCATCAGATAGGTAAGACAATGGAGGTCTACATAGATGACATGCTTATTAAAAGTTTAAAGGCGGAAGACCATGTTAAGCATCTTGAAGAAGCTTCTGGGATCATGAGGCAGTACGGGATGAAGTTAAATCCAAAAAAGTGTACATTCGGAGTCAAAGCGGGGAAATTTCTAGGCTTCATGGTAAATGAAAGGGGCATAGAAGCAAACCCGGATAAGATCAAAGCTATAATGGATTTGCCATCTCCCAAGTCGGTTCGCGAAGTCCAACGGTTGGTGGGGAGAATAACGACACTCAGTCGTTTTATATCACATTCCGCGGAGAAAAGTTTGCCTTTCTTCAAAAAGTTAAGAAAAACGCCAAAGTTTACTTGGACGGAAGATTGTGAGGAGGCATTTCGTCAACTGAAGACTTATCTGACAACGCCACCACTATTGTCAAAACCCAAGGATAACGAAATATTATATCTCTATTTAGCTGTAACAAAAAATTCACTCAGTACGGTCTTGGTCCGAGAAGAGGATAGGAAACATCTACCAATTTATTACGTGAGCAAAGTTTTGAATGGAGCAGAACTCAATTATTTGGAGATTGAGAAGTTGGCATACGCATTGGTGATAACTGCAAGGAAACTAAGACCATATTTTCAGTCACACCCAGTCATAGTACTTACAAATCAACCATTGAAGCAGGTGATGGCAAAGCCAGAAACGTCAGGCAGGTTGGTCAAGTGGGCAATCGAGCTAGGAGAATATGGTTTGGAGTACTTACCAAAAACTGCAATCAAAGCACAAAGACTGGCGGATTTTGTCGCAGAAACTATCTCCGAAGCAGATCCATCAATTGATGTGGCTACAGTGACGGAAAGCAGTCAAAAGGATGAAATCGGGGCAGCAAAAGAAATATGGACTCTACACGTGGACGGATCCTCCACAGTTGATGCAGGAGGTGCAGGAATTTACATAAGGTCGGCAGATGGAAGAGAATTCGATTATGCCATTAGATTGAATTTTCAAGTCACAAATAATCAAGCAGAGTATGAAGCCATGCTAGCCGGTATACAAATGGCAAAATCGCTTGGGATAACTAAACTTATGGCATTCACAGACTCTCAATTAATTGCAAATCAATTTGAGGGAAGATACGAAGCTAAGGAGGCGGCAATAGTGAAGTACCTTGAAAAGCTGAAGGAGGCGACATCTAGCTTTGAGATGTTTATTATATCACAGATTCCTCGATTGGAGAATGAACGGGCCGACTCATTATCAATATTTGCAAGCACTGCAGAAGTCTTTGTGGAGAGACGAGTGACATTGTTGGCCGCAGATCAACCCTCAATCAGCAAAGGCCTGGAGTCAACAACAACACAAGCCTTAGATTACGTTTTGCCAGTAGAAGTAGAGGCGTGTTGGAAGGATGAAATAATAGACTATCTACAAAACGGGAAATTACCAACTGATTCACAAGCTGTGAGAAGACTCAAATATAAATCAGCAAGATTCACCATGTTTAATGGAGAACTTTACAAAAGATCTTTTGAGGGACCACTCTTGAGATGTTTGTCACCCACCCAGGCGAAGCAAGTCTTGAGGGAAATTCACGAAGGAAGTTGTGGAAATCATTCCGGAGGGCGGTCCTTGGCGCAGAAGATACTCCGACAAGGATACTTTTGGCCAACAATTATGAGAGATTCGATGGATTATACTAGGAGGTGTAGAAGTTGTCAACTACACGCAAAAATCATTCATACACCTGCACAACCAATGACAATCGTGAGCTATGGATGTCCCTTTGATCAATGGGGAATAGATATTGTAGGACCAATGCCAGTGGCGTCCGGCGGAAGAAAATGGCTGTTGGTAGCAGTTGAATACTACACCAAGTGGGTTGAGGCTGAAGCACTTGTGACAATAACAGAAACCAATGTGAAGTTCATCTGGAAGAACATTGTGTGCAGGTTCGGAATCCCTAGGGTACTAATATCTGACAATGGAAGACAATTCCAGGGATTCAAGATTCAATTTTGGTGCAAGGATATGAAGATTGAGCAGAGATTCACATCTGTCACGCACCCAGAAGCTAATGGGCAAGTTGAGGCCACAAACAACACACTCGTAAAGAGTTTGGAGAAAAGGTTGCAAGGTGAAGGAGGAAATTGGGCAGACGAGTTGCCAGGAATATAATGGGCGTATCGCACAACACCACGAACTTCTACGGGCGAAACTCCGTATTTGTTAACGTATGGTTCAGAAGCAGTAATACCCGCGGAGATCGGAATGCCAACTTATCGAATCGTCACATATAATGAGGAACAAGCATTAAGAGCTAGACAAATAGACCTCGAGCTAATAGGAGCAACAAGAGAAGAAGCCTACCAACGCACTCAAGCTTACAAGTCCATGATGGCAAAAGCATACGACAACAAAGTTCGTTTCAGAAACTTTCAAGTGGGGGACTTGGTCCTAAGGAAAGTAGAAGCCACCAAGCATGTGGGGAAATTAAAGCCAAATTGGGAAGGACCATACAGGGTGGAAAAAGCAAGCGCAAAAGGATACTATTATTTACAAGAATTGGGAGGAAGGACATTGTCACGCCCTTGGAACGTCAAGAATTTGAGAAGGTTTTACAGTTAGAAGAGTTAGCAGAACAACAGGCTGAGTGTCAAGTTAGGACCGTAGTTTCAATGCTTTATTTACTTATTCTTCTACAAATTACGAGTCTCAACGCAAGAACTCCAATTGTAATACTTAGCACTGAACTACGGGGACTTGATTCCTAGCCACCTATACATGGCGGGATACGTAGGCAACTCGGAAGTTCATCGAGCTCAGTCCCAAAACTTATAAAATTTCATATTTTATTTAAGTTTGGTTGTTTGTCTACGTTATATTAACATTCTTATCAACACAAGTATTAACACACAATTCGTAAGACGAGCATTGTGCCTCGCAGATGTTCAGTAGGTTGAGCATGGTGCCTCACTGCCTATCCGTAAGACGAGCATTGTGCCTCGCAACATATTTCGTAAGACGAGCATTACGCCTCGCAATTTGTCCGTAAGCCGAGCGTTATGCCTCGCAAACAGTCCGTAAGTCGAGCACTGTGCCTCGCAGACAATTCGTAAGACGAGCATTGTGCCTCGCAGACGTTCAGTAGGTTGAGCATGGTATCACTGCCTATCCGTAAGACGAGCATTGTGCCTCGCAACATATTTCGTAAGACGAGCATTGCGCCTCGCAATTTGTCCGTAAGCCGAGCGTTATGCCTCGCAGACAGTCCGTAAGTCGAGCACTGTGTCTCGCAGACTATTCATAAGTCGAGCAGTGTGTCTCGCGGAATCAAAAGTAAGACGAGCATTGTGTCTCGCAGTCTCCTCAAAAGATGATCACTTAACAAGTTGTATGATCAAAATCACCACAAAGACACAATTTTATCACCAAAAGGTTGACTACAAAATGCGACCAAACTTGGCATAAGAAATAAAGGAACACAAAGACATTACCAAAAAAATTAAACATCTATTAAAGCAAAGGGAAAAAGATAGTGGCACGCAGGCCCAAAAAATCACAGCACTAGCCTAACAACTACTCAGCTATTTCTTCAAACGGAGGCCAACCGACTTCAGTGCACCTCGACTCTGCCGGGCAATATCCTCTAACGACTCATTCAGCGGGGACGTATCATCCTCAGGACGCACCCGGACCGGAGCAGGAGCAGGCTCAGAAACAGCAACGGCACTAGGATCGGCTCCGGGGTCAGGAGATGGCACTGAGACAGTCACAAGGCCAGCAGAAACAAGAGGAACCCCCAAGGGCACGTCAACAGGAACAGAGGAAGCCAGAAGCTCTCCCTCCTCGGGAACCTCACTCGAAGAAACCTGCGCACGAGGAACTCCAGAAGTAGAGACGACAGTAGCACCACGGGAAGCAGCATTCTTCTTAGCTCTAGCTCTCGCCTGCGCTCGTAGGTGATCGCGGAGCCAGACAGATCTCATTCGTAGGACGCGCTGGAAAGTCTCTAAGGCATCAACACTCTCAGTCTCTGAACCATCCTCGTCATCTGAGTCTTGCACTCCCTCGGCAAGTCGATCAAGGATATCAAAATCTTCCTTCTTGCGATCAGGAGCGAAGCCATCTTTGCGCTCCACATCATCCAAGGCATAGTCGTATCCCTTAGATAGATCGAACCCACCGCGTACAGTACAGATGGTTCCCCAGGCGGCAGAGCGGAAGAATTCAGCAACCGCGGCAACTTTATCATCTGCTGATAAACCCTACGACACGACAAAGAACAAGAAAACCTGAATAAGACAAATACGTACTAAAATCATGATTAAAGGAAATAGGCGAAAGAGAACCTCAGACTTAGCCCGATCATAGCAAATCTGCTCGGAGGTAGCTGCTCGCGTCAGTGCCGCATCACGCTCCTTTTCCACAACCTTCAAACGAGCAGCTAAAGCAGTGAGCTCCCCCTTGGTGCGAATCTCTTTCATTCCTAAGTCATCCTTGGCACGCTGAAGCTTGTCAAAATCCTTGGATAACGCCTTCAGTTTGGCTTCACTTGCAGCATGAGCCTCGTTGGATTTCTTCAATTCTGCCTGTGCCAATCGAAGCTCCTCCACGACACACTTCATAGAAGCTTCTACCTCACGAGTCTTCTTTTTGGCCTGCTCTTCCAAAATCTGAGCCTGTGCTGCGGTAGACTTGTAATGTTCCAAACGAGAGTTGTACTCGGCTCGGGCATCGTTAAAGATGTCAAAATTCTCCCGCATGGTCTGCATATTTATCATCGCCTGAAAATCAAAGATGGGAAAGGGTCAAGACAAGTATTTCATAGAATACAGGAAGTTAGTAAAAGTAACATACCAAAAACACTTACTGTGGAGAAAGCTAGAGCGGTGAGGCTACACAAGCCTTCTGGACCAACCTCTTCGAAATACCTCTTCCTATCAAAAGAAGAAAGGAAGCCCTGGCAAGCGCGCATGGCAGCAGTGTCAGTCAGCGTATAGGAGCCGACATTCATAGTAGCATGAGGTATCTCTTCGACATTGATGTCCAGGTCATCAGCAGTATATCGATTAGAATCATCGTGAGCAGGGCGCTTCTCACGGCGGCGATCATCTGAAGGTACAGGGCGTTTGCGTGCGTTTGGATCTGGGCCAGCAAGATTGCCCTCACGCACCGCTCTAATAACTGCAGGATTGCGTTCCCGGCCGCTAGCAGTAGTCAAAGGTGTAGAAGCCTGCTGTGAGGACCCGCCAGTCGTGTTACTTCTAGAACTCCGAGGAGGAACCACGGATGCAGGAGCACTAGGTAATGAGGTACCCGCAGGAGAAGTAGTAGTATCAGGGCCAGTCGCTCCAGAAGCAGAAGGGACAACAGCAGGAGCAGGCTCTGGAACTCCAGTATCGGCAGGGCCACTACAGGATGCTAGATCCTCAAAAACCTCCCGCATAGCAGCAAGCTTACGCTTGGATTTGCTGATAACCATCTTTTCTGCAAAGAAGCAAATAACAAAGATAAGTATAATATTACGAAGAATAAGAGTGACTTGGTAAAAAAGACAAGCAGGAATAAAAACAAATATACCAAAATCAACTGTTCCATTATACGGAACGACGGAGTACCCCCCAGCACGAAGAATGGAGTTCTTTGTCAGGGACGATGCATCAAACTTATGACTCCTCAACATGAGTATGTCATCAGAAGATAAAGAGGCAGGAGGACACCGGGGAGCTTGAGCTCCATCAGTCCAGTCTCGCCTAAAGTTGAACTCTCCAGGCGCGGACTCTTTAATATAAAACCACTGATTCTTCCACTCTTTTCCGAAACTAGACTGAAGACCAGTTAGGAAACTATTGTTTTTCCTAGCAGTCAGGAAATAAAAACCCGCATCCTCACCAGTCGTTCTAAATTTGCTATGGAACATTTGGAAGAAAGAATCAGCAGTACAGGGTAACTTGTATACCCTCATCAAAATGATAAAGGCATGAATGATACAGTAGGTATTGGGAGTGAAATGGGATGGACAAGAAGGCAAACGAAGCAGAATTTGTCGAACTACATCATGGAGCGGAAATCTAAGCCCACAAGACAGGAAATTGTGAAAAATGGTCAAACAGCCAGGAGGGGGAGCGTCTAATCGATCTTCAGGGCAGGAAATATAATTTCATACGTTTCAGGTACATCAAACATAGACCTATAGTATGAGGCTCCATGGGTGTTCATGGGACGAATACCCGCAAAGTTTAAAAGATTATTCATAGGAGAGGGAGCATCAAGATTTATACCCTCTTCAACTAATTCCTGCATAGTTCATCTACAATACTATTATTCACCTCTAAGGGAACAGGAACGTTTGATATAACGTCTACGGTGGTCGGTTCAGAAATGTTAGTCAAAAACTCATCGTCAGAATTATCTACAATATTCACTTCTTTATCAGAACCTTGGGCATTAGAAGAGGAAGCGTCACTATCAGACTCCCCACTACCCGATGATGACTCAGACCCAGAGCCTGATGACTCGACAACATCAGGAACACCTAAAGAGCTATTGGTTTCCATATCTGACTCAGAAGTCATTATAATACTAAGTAGGAATAAGTTAGTGATTACCGATTCTAGGGTTTAAATCAATGACTCTTTCAAATTCAGGATCACGCCTCTCGTAGGACCTTTCTGCTGGAACAAATATTCTGGGGGCACCCGGAACTGGGATTCTAGCAGGACGCGAAGGTCGGGATGAACGTGATGGGCTGGTCCTGTGAGTTGGGAAACGCTCACGATCGACAGTGGCACGTGTGGATTGTGAATGGCGTTCGAAGTATGAAGGTGGTTCGCGGTGAGAGCGATGTTGATTTGAACGAGCCGTCGTAAAAAATCTGCATGAAAATTCGTTGAACGAATTAGCTCGTAAAAGTTTGAAAATTTTCAGGAAAAATTTCCTAAGTTCTATAGCTCGAATACAAGGTATTCGACCTATGGTAATAAGTCGAAAATAAGCCTAAGGCAATAAGTCGAAAATAAACAATGTGGAGGGTGGTTCGACTTATCGAGTTATCTATTATAGCTCGATTACAAACACTTTCGGCATATAGCAAATAAGTCGAAAGTAAATCTTGACGAGCGTCGTTCGACTTATCGTGGAATTATCGAGTTATTTCACTTGTTAAAATTTTAAGAAGTTATTTATGCCATTTCGAGTTATCGTCCTATGTCATCGAGTTATATGCCTAATTCGAGCTATACCTTTGCGGAATCGAGTTATTTTGTGGTATTTTCGAGTTATTTTGAACTTCTCAGTGTATTCGAGCTATTTCTGTTCGAGTTATTTCCGAGAGCTCGAGTTATTTCCGCAAAATCTGATGATGCGATGACTGGGTGCGGTGGGTATTTATAGAAGCGATCAGCGGTAAAATTACCGGTATACCCTTACCTCGAGCTATAGCTCATTCGAGCTACAGTTCATTCGACTTATTTTTTCAGAGGACAAATTTTTCGAGCTATAGTTTATTCGAATTATTTTTTCAGAGGACAAATTTTTCGAGCTATAGTTTATTCGACTTATTTTTCAGACGACAAATTTTTCGAAGTTTTTTCTCAAGATTTGGGTTTTGCAGTTTCACGGGCCCAACTCGTTGCACGATTACCGGGATTCTTACACTATTTTAGTTTGAATGACCAATGTTATCACACATTACTCTTCCAAACTGGGGGACTCCATGATGTGTCAAATCTCGGTATCGTCATATCTTAAAGTTCGGTATCATATCTACGGGATTATTTCGGAATATTACGCCACGATAACACCATTAATTTTTAATGCAAGATTACAATTTAAGGCAAAACTCAAAATTAGGCCATTGAGGCCCAATTTTGAGTTATTTGGGGCCCAATTCGAATTTCACAAGCCCAATTCGAGTTGTTCCAGGCCCAACTCGAGCTGTTTTTAGTTCATTCGAGTTATTTCTTTGCAGGTAATTCGAGTTATTTCTTTACAGGTCATTCGAGTTATTTCTTTGCAGGTCATTCGAGTTATTTAGTGGAGGTCATTCGAGTTATTTAATGGAGGTCATTCGAGTTATTTCTAGGAATCCTAGTTTGACTTATTCAACTCATAGTCCTACTTGGAGTGCACTTCTAGCTGAATAAGAACTCTTATGCTTATATAAAGGGATCCCATTCCTCATTCTAAGGTACGTTTTACATTATTCTAAGCTCTAAGTTCGAGTTATATAAGTCGACCTCAACCTATTTTCCAAGCTCATTCGAGTTGTTCTACAAATAGCTCGAGTTCGACCTATTTTGGCTCTCATTCGAGTTGTTTTGTTCTGTTTCATTCGACTTGTTTGATTCAGTTCATTCGACTTGTTTGGCCTTCTCATTCGACTTATTGCTCTCAGTTCATTCGAGTTATTGCTTACTGCATATTCGACCTATTCTAGCCAGTTCATTCGACTTGTTGCCTTGTTCAACAAGATCTCATATTCCGATCCGTCTGACTTGAGCGTCGGAGTGCCTTCGCCGGAGAAGGCACCGGCTTAGTTCACGTTTGGTGTTGAGTGCAGGTTCCGAACTCAAAAGCTGCTTGAGCATCCAGCAGGAACTGAAGCAGTCTGACGTGGAGTGTTGGAGAGTGGACAGGTATCCAGACGAAAATACCCCACATCACTACCCAATATTTCTTTCTTTTTTTTCAAAATTATTGTCATATTTTCCATTTATCATATCAATTGTCATCCCTCCAACCATTATAATAAGTACACATTTGAACATCTTTAATTAATTGGGATCAAAATATCATCTCATACATATTATAAATCAAACATTACAATAATTAACTGCGTGAGTTATGAATTGCTTAGACTAAAATTGAAAAGAAAATAATGATTTCATGTACATAATAAGTTGGGGTATTGATTAAATAACAAAAATAAAAGTTTAATGGAATTAGGGCGGGTACCCTATCGGGTTCGGGAAATGAAAGGTAACTACCCGAACCCGTTTCCGATCCTGCCTTATAACCCGCGGGTAATGAGAGTTCGGGTACCCATACCCAATTATTCCCGACCCTATCGAGAAATACCCTATAGGGTCGGGATCGGGAATGGGTAACCGCACCCGTTGCCCACCCCTAATAGGAAGTAAAAGAAAGAAAGAAAGAAAGTCGGTCTTCTTCCTTTTGCCCCTCTGCCACCCAACCTTTAACGTCCTGAAATTTCGAAGAAAATAACAGTATTTTCAATTTTTTTTTAGTCCTTGAACTTTTTAAAAATATGATTTTGACCCCGAAAGTTTTGAAAAAGTTATAATTTAGACCTTCACCTTTTGAAAAATGTATGATTGACCACATATATTTTCTTTAAGACCAAATGAGTTATCGAAACTTTCAAAGTGGTCCCTTGTAGTTTTAAAATATCCAAACATTCATTGACAATGGTAAATCTTCACATATTTACATTTACATTTGAGAAAATGTAACTTTGCTTTGTCTTTTATGCTAGATATTTCTAATATTTATTAATATAAAATTCTATCAGATAAGGCCTGGAAACATCTTTATAATTAGGGTGGCCAAGTTTGGATTAAAATAAATATGAGTAGGGTGTAGTAATTATTTCATGTTCCCCGGTTTTTGCTTATATAATAAGTGCTTGTTTTCAACAATTTTCACACACCTCTCATCTCCAAATTCGCTCTAACTTTCTTCTGAAACGTTTCTCTCCTTGATGTTTAGATTACTACAAAAAATATTCAGCCCTTCAAGCCTTCTTCATATTCCTTAAAAGTCCTCAAAACCCAAATCTATCTAAACTGCCAGTTTTGGTACATAGAGTTTAGAGGTCCGAAACTTCTATCAAAACTACGAATCTTTCTCTGAACTTTTAACCACATACTGGTTATGGTGTAAGATAACTTTCATGTTCAGAAACCTTCTTCAACCAAAGTGGTTTGAGGGGTCTAAAGTTGTGAAATACAGACCACTGCCCAGAAAATCCGAAAATAGCTCATAGCTTTCATGATTTATTTAAAATACCAAACCTTAACTTCTTGATCTGATTTTCGGGTTACATACTCTACATGATGTTTAAGATCGAACTCCTTAACCAATATCAGATTAGCATATCGTTTGAATGTCCGATTGAAGGTAAATCCGAGACTGCTATAGTTTTAACCTCAGATTTGCATAAACCTTTTGTTTAACCAATTTATGTTGCAAAAGCTATCCAAATCATGAAATTGACCATTAATACGGACTCATTACATACTAATAATTATGATCGGTTGATCATAATTTAGAATCGTGTTTAACATTTTTCATGGATTTTGTAACATTTAGATGACATGTAGTTGTTTTACGGTTGATCTTTCACTTTCTTTAACTTTAAGTGAAATATTGTGTTTATCTTGTGATATAACCATATAATCTAGTTTATTAGCATAATAAGTATTCTAGAAATGTTAATTTTGATTAGATCTACGTGTTTACAATTTATTTTAGTTGTTGTTAGTGATATATGCAATATTATGTAATTTTATACTAATAACTATAAGAAAAATAATTTTTTTACCAAAGTTATATATGTGATAACATTTTATTCAAGGGCTTACTGAGGTATTTGTTCAATGTTAAGATCATGGTAAAACTCTTGATTTGAGATTGTTATGTAATAAGTAATTTACTAGAATTTTGTTAAGAAATATTGTTTTAAAAAGGTTTAAATATCCTTTGATACATATGATTATATTAATATCATATATGTTGTTAGTATAATAGAAATTGATAATTTAATAATAATTAAATAACTGATTTAGTCTTTAACTTGTCACGTTGAAATAGTTAATCTCATTATTTATATTTTTACGTCATAGTTAAAGTTAAAATTGGTGAATATAGTATTTATCCAAAATTAACAATAATTAGATATTTAATGGAACTTCTTTAAATATATTAAATATTGGAAATATATGTTTATTGTTGTACATTTGTGAGCAAACAATTGATCTACATCTTTTTAATTTATTTAAGGTTTGATAATTATCGATGTTAATGAAGAATTTCCCATACGGTAAAAGGTGAGGTTCGAGTTGTGATTTGTTCAAAACCTTGTTTAGCACCTGGCCCTGAGAATCTTGGACATAACAATTGTGATTCTTTGTTTTGAATCACAAGCAACATTCCATCGCTATTTCAATGCTTTTATATTCATATTCGTTAATTTTTTACTTAATCAGTTTTCTTACATATTATGCAATTAAACCTACCATTTAATTCATAATCACGCATTTCTTCATAACCATAATTATCCTGATATCATGATCATCCTATTGATTCTTGAATTGTGCAACGAGCAACGAACTATGTTCGGTCTATGTAGCTCAAAAACGTGGATATTATCCGACTTACTAGCTCATCTGGTTTTCTGTTTTCACCCATTGGGACGCCTTTGGGAAGTTGGGCCCAGGGATTGAGACGATTTACTGCTGGGTCACAAAGGGCTGTCAGTTTAAGTAATTCTAATTAATACCCATTCTGTCTTAGCGCCGCTTGCAGTCAGGAGTTGGCTGTAATCCGCGTGTTAGATTGGCATGTACTCGAGCATGCCTTCAGTTCTGTTACGAGGTCGCTCCTCGTTGGGAGGTATACGGTTGAAATTTTGGTAGTTATGGTTGGATATATTATAAGTAATTGCACAAGTCCATTTTTTCGTTCTTCTGAATATTCCAATATTATCGTTAAAACCGATAACTTCAGTGCAATGATGCAGATGTAATTATTCTGGTAATTCTTGTTCGTTTTTCTGATTTACTGTTTGATTATGTCATGTTCTAAGAATCTCACTAAGTCATTAAAGACTTACTCCTCTTTTGTCATATATGTCCCTTTCTTAGAACAAGATTGGTATAACAGCATGGATGGAACGAACGAGTATCAAGTCCGCATTTTGAAAACTTTACCAAAATTGTTAAGTGTTTGATTTTGTACAAGTCATTTTGAAATTATAAAATTTATTTGTATTCCAAAGACTTCCGTTGTATTTAAAGTAAAGATATTTTATAATGCTATAGTTTTGATCATGTGAGACCCCTTCAGATGAGCTGCAGTTCGGTCTGAGTTGGGTCTGTTAGGTGGCTAACACCTGACCAAATCGGATCGGATTGTTACTCGTGGGGCGCGGCCCTCACACAACCCCGCTGCCTCCAAACTCAGGATAGTGCCAAACCCATTTTCCTGTCCTCCTTCACCCATATACCGTAATCTAACAACCAAAACTCATAAGTTATTTAAGTAGAAAAAGGGCAGAAATGCAAAATATGCTCAATAATTTTGGTCAAACTGCACCTTTGCTATGTAGCTTTCTGGATCGAGATTGTGACATGTATGTATCACTTTTTTTGCATATTATGCGCAGTGGACCGCAAACGGGCTTCGTTCGACGTGTATACGTACGCGTGTAGTCGCGTTTCAAGTAGTCAAAAACGCATCTCATGTGTAAAATGACTAACATTTTTTACCAAAAAACACATGGCTACTTCTGCAATTCAGTTTAAAAAACACAAGGAAATGGTAAATTTTTATTTTTAAAATAATTTATCTAAATCTAATTTATATTTAATGTCATTCTTTAAATTAAATATCTTAATTGTTATCAAATACTTAGTAATGCATAAGATGAAGAAATATATAGAATCAAGATAACGTTAACTTTACATTTAGATGCCTTTCTTTCAATTCGAAACTAATAGAATCATGAGTACTATTAGATAAACATTTAAGTAATGTTTGAAAACTCGGAGTAGATTATGATATATTAGAATAGGGCATGTTAAAATAAGTTGGATTCAATCTATTGTTATATATTTTAATTATCTAGATTGCTACTCAAAATTATGACCTATTAGAAGTAAATTACATAATTTCCACAGTATAAGATGTGCCATAATCCAGGGGTGAATGATTTCAATAGGCCCGACCATAAATTAAAACTAGGATTTAAACAACATATAGATTGGATTAACACTATGCAAACACTCCTAATACAGGCTATAAAATGTTTAAAACATACTATTAGAGAGACAAGTAATCAGGTATTATGTATACATAAAATTATCTATGACTTAGATGATTACAAGTGATAATAAAACTACATGTTTGATAAGATCTTGATACAACGATCCATCAACATATATTGTCAATCAATTAACAAAACAATTCTAAACCAGAGCTCAGAACTTGTACACAAATTAGATCAAGATAAAATACGCATTCATATTGCAAAATCAACAGCAAAAACAAAACTCCAAATTAGAGCATAGAACTTGCACAAAAATCAGATCAACCATAGACAAAGTACTTGGTGAAGTCGTTAATGCAACAACAAAATCAAAACGGTTATAATTGGTGAAATGTGTGCTAAAACTGACCATTTTGCGTGTGCTTTCAGCTCGAAGCCTATGACGCTGATGATTAGGAAAAGATTTGAAGGGAATGAATACTGAGAGAATATCTAGAGGCTGCATTGAGGGGTCCACGGAGATAGGATTTTTGGTGTTTTCAATCTCCAGCGGTGGGTGGCAAGGTATGGGGTTGGGGGTGATGTTTGAGAAAGAAGAGAACTTTTTTTTTTTTTTTTTCAATTGTTTTCTTGATCTTAAGAAAATAAAAAATTATGATATTTAATTTAAAGAACAAAATTATATATATAGATATATAGGGGTGTTCGCGGGCGGGTTTTGGGGGGGAGGGGGATTGTCGTTAAAAATGTGGCCATACCTAAAATTTGTGGGTTATCAATTTGTCAACCCCGATAGGTTAAGTTAAAAACTAAACCATGCGGGTTGGCCGGGTGGCGGGTTTAAGTTGTGAAAAAAATATAGTAATATTTCGCGTATAAAAACAAAAACTAATCTACTTTGCGTTCTAAAAACAACAAAAACAATACCATAACTTAATAAAAGTATTTAAACCACAACATAACTTAATTAAAGTAACAATATAAGGATGTAAACGACCATTTTATCCACGTACATTAAAAAAAACAATTTAAATTGATTCACAACCCAAAATACAACTATCAAACAACATAAATTAACAAAAACAATATTACATTATTGCAATATTATGAACATATAACTATATGACTTCCAAAAACTTTCCTTGCTCCCTTCATTCCTCTACAAATATACAAACTAGGGGTGTATACGGGCGGATTTGGACGAATTTTCATTAAAAATGTGACCATACCCAAAATTTGCGGGTTACCAATTTGTCAATTTGAGCGGGTTAAATTAAAAACTAAACCATGCGGGTTGCTGGTTTGCGGCTCGGGTTTGGCGTGTTGGGTGGATCGGGCGGGTCATGGACAATTGAATAAATTATTTTGAAATAATAATTTTCAATTTCCTATGTTTTCTAAAGCTTAATTGCAAAAAACACCATGTAACTTTTGATAGAAATGTTATTTGTTTTACACATTAAACGTAATAAATATAACATATTTGAGATAGATTTCAAAAGAAAGTTCTTAATGTTGTTAACATATCACAAAATTGCTTAACTCGTTAACATAAGCAAGCAAGCCGATTGATTTTCGTAAAGTCTAACTTATTTTGAACCCCAAGTATGTTGGTTAATAGATAAACAAATAAATTATATTAGACTATCTGATAGAGATCGGGAACTTGTGAGAAGGGGATTAGAGAAGTAGAGATAAGAAATAGATTTCAGAGGGATTAGAGAAAGAATCAGAAGAATAAGATAGAAAAGAGACAAAAATTAGGGAGACAATTGCGAACAACAATCATATAAATCAATTCATCATAACTTCTCTTACAAAAGAACCTAAACCTCTATTTATAGGTAAAGAAAATAAATCTAACAAAACTAAAACTCTTAAACAAGATAAACAAGAATCCTAATCTAATAATATCCAAATATAAATAAACTCTAATTTAAACTATAATTCTAATTAAACTATTATTCTAATAATAATTAATTCTTGATTTCTATCATTCTCCCCGGCTTGAAAAAACTCGCCCCCGAAGAGTTTGCAAAATGATACTCGTCAAGAAGTGTTGAATCTCCCTTGAATGCAACAACCCAAATTAGGACAACCCTTCCATCGAATTAGATAAAGAAAGCGTCCATCTCTGATGTTGTTTACAACATAGACCTCTTTCCAAACCAATGAGTGTGTAGCCTTCAACTTCAGCTCTGTTATTGAAATAGTTTCATAATCTCCTGAAGCACTAGCAGAAAAGTGAGAATACCGAATAATAATATGATAAGAAGTTAAATCTTTAATATTAAAATAAGGACTCCCAAATAAATTTGGAGGCAAGTCCAACAAGCTATCCTTATAGTAAAATAATGGTAAACAAGACTCAACTTCTATCTTACAATCAATACTAGAAGATAACAACTTCTCACACGGGGTGCTATCAATATCAGGGACATCAACCTCAATATTTTCAGAAATATCACAAGTATCATTTTCGGATAAGTGTATAGTGTTTTTATGGTCATGCTTGGGTAGAGAACTATTCTCAAGATTTTCTAACTTATTTTCTAATGATCTGAGTTCCTTGCAAAATTCCTCTTTCAGTGATTCCATGCGTCTATCAAATGATTCCATACGTCTATCAAATGATTCACGTAATGCATGTGACCAAGACATAATGATGCAAGACTTGCCAACAAATAATTAAAAGTCCAAAATTCAATAAAAGAATAGCTTTACCAAAATTTGAAGCTAATTGTGTGAATGTTGGAAGCCTTTTTACTTGTCCAATTTCAGCCCAAATCCAACATAGACTAAGGCCCAATTATGTTGTTTATCTCGGCCCAAACCTGAATTGATTGTCCAACCCGTTTCCTTTTTCCAATTTTGGTTGTTGATGGCGCAACCAGGCCCAAAGAGAAATTGCCCATAGAGAAACTGCTCTTTCAGTTGTTGATGGCGCAACCAGGCGAGATCGGCGAGAGATGACGGCGAATCACTTCAGGTTCTGGATGGCGGTGGAAGACTGGTGGCGGATTTGAGAAGACGCGCGGACTTGGAGGTGGAAGGCGGCGAATTTGGCAGAGAAGACGAGTTCGCGAATTTGCGCTATCTGGTTTGGGTCGTGTTTTCTGTTGGGAACGTCGCTTTATTGCGCACCTGGTGGAGATGAGGTCAGCGGTGCTGATGGTGGTGATGGTGGCCGACGAAGGTCGGAGAAGACGCGGGCTGAAGCGCGTGTTTTTTTTTTTCTTGTGCGCGTGTGGCGCACGCTGCCTTTTTCAGATTTTGTGTTTTTTTTTTCTTGGTACGAATTTTTTGGATTTTTGGAACTTTTTTTCTCTGGTTTAAAAAGAAAACGAATTAAATAGAATTTTGTTTTTCTTTTTTTTAAAAAAAAAAAACAACAAGACAGAATAATGCAGCGGAAAATTAAAGGATGGTGCCAAATCGATAGAGATCGGGAACTTGTGAGAAGGGAGATTAGAGAAGTAGAGATAAGAAATAGATTTCAGAGGGATTAGAGAAAAAATCAGAAGAATAAGATAGGAAAGAGACAGAAATTAGGGAGACAATTGCGAACAACAATCATCTAAATCAATTCATCATAACTACTCTTATAGAAGAACATAACCCTCTATTTATAGGTAAAGAAAATAAACCTAACAAAACTAAAACTCTTAAACAAGATAAACTACAATCCTCATCTAATAATATCCAAATATAAATAAACTCTAATTTAAACTATAACTATAATTAAACTATTATTCTAATAATAATTAATTCTTGATTTCTATCACTATCTTCATGCTCGAATAAATAGATTCCAAAACGGTGTCATTGGGTTCGACAGAATTATTAGCTTACACAAACTTATGTTTGCACCTACCATCTATTTTTTTCCCAAGTCTTTTAATAACAAGGAAAACATACTTATAAAACTAAGATTGTTCCGCATTAATAAAAAGCAATTTGTCATGTTAGACCATACTACTATTGATAGAGTATTGGCAAAACGGTTAGAAATAGTTATTTCTCAATAAATATAAATTTCTAACAAAAGCTCAAAATGTCACGGTTTAAAATATTACAAAAGTTCTTTACTCGTGACAAAAAAGCAAGCTAATTAATTAATTCTTAAAATGTCTAACTTCTTACTAATCCAAAAAATGTAGGTTAATAAAACAAAAAAACGATTAATATAATTCCCAAAAAAAACAAAAGAAGAAAAGTAAAGAGGGGTGCAAATTGATTCAGTGAACATGTTAGTTTGCACAAACTTACGGTTACACCTACTATCGCTGGCTTTGTCTTTACATCCTATCTTGTATTATAAGAAAATTTTACTTACCAAAATTAAGATTTGGCCGCATTAATAAGAAGCAATATCCCATATTTAGGAAAAGTTTCCATATTAGGACATATCTGTGACGCGGCAATGGATCTTCTATCCCAGTTTTGTGTGTTACTCCATGTTCCTTTTAATCTCACCCTTTATGTTTTAATATCAAAGACACATGTCATCTACTCACCCGCCATGTATTAAGATCAATGGCACATGTCATCACCACAAACAATGGGACATGGAGTGACACACAAAAATGAGACAGTTGGCTACACATAATAAGAGTTTTCTTAGACAAAATTGTTAACACAATATTAATGCAACAAGTTGCGGGCAACTGCATAATAATTAATAAATTTTTTATAAGATAAACCATAATTTTTTATAGCAAATACAATATATACACACATACATATATATATATATATATATATATATATATTCATGAAGTAAACCCTTGTTGCAAGAAAAATGAATAATAGGCCAATTTTTCAAAGGTAGAAAGTGGAACTCATTTAATCGTTTTTTTTATTTGTATTACCTCTAATTTACATGGATATTATGTTATTTATTAGTTATTTCATCTCTTTGTCTGCTTAGTTAAACCAGACCAAAAGGTGATTATTTATTATTTAAAATCAACATTTATTAAAAAAGTTATATTTCTCGTTTAAGGGTAAACTCATAATTACTATTGTTGTTGGAGATTAATATTTTCTATATAAGCTTCAAATACCAGTCATTGTTTGACACATGTTTTTGTAATAATTGTATTTTATTACGATAGTCCAAGTTCTTCTATTATAAATTAGAGGTCTGTGAGTTTATTCCCCAAATTGTTTAAAGAAAAATTCATTCTCCTTTATACCTCTTGCAACAATATGGCTTCTTCAACATCAGGAAGTACCTCAAATAGATGCAAGAAAACTGTAATAAAATCAGTTAATTATGAAGAAACTCGAGATCTCGATTTCTCCAAGCGCGAAGCAGGTACGTTCAATAAAGCCACAAAGTTTTTTGAATACTGATATTGCACACCTTGCTTTAATAATCTTTTCAACATCTAACAAAGGCTTATATATTCTTTTGGTAATCCAGTTGGTGAATCGGTTTTTGGCCAATTCTCAAATGAAAATGGTCACTCCATGCCGAATCACCTTGATCCGGTGCACGTGGAAGAAATATTGCGACGCCTTGAAGAAGAAATAGAACAAGAGCAGGAAAAGTTTAAGAAGAACAAGAAATTAGCAAAGGAGTTGTGGCATGGATTAGTGTCAAGGTGTAAGACCTAAGAATCCCGAATCCTTATGCAAAAGCTCAATAAGGAAGTGAAAGAGATGATAAAAGAGATGTCATAAATAAGACAGATGGATATGTTGCGGCTAATTTGTTCAAACAATGATGCAGTCTGAGATTGTGAATTGGTTTGAATTATATTTTTAAATTTTTAATGTCGTATGAATTTATTTTTAATAAATATGAAAGTTAGTGAATACAATATTGTAGTTTATTAAGTGTACGCATTTTTCTTTCTATATTAATGGTGTGTTAATTTAACTATAACAAAAATGCATACAAGAATGCTTAGTTGTTGTATGCATTTCCTATATGAACTCAACATAGGGGTTGTTGGATTATTTAAGTTTCGCATGGTGAAACATTAATCGTTAAGTTGGTCATTTGCTTAACAAATTGATTTATATTGGTGTTAGGACTAAAAGATATTCACGTTAGTATAGTAGTACTATCACATATTAGAATTGCTCATGAGGCCAACTTCCGCGTCAGAGATCAAATTGTTGAATTACATAATTTAAACTTTAAAGATTCTTGCCAACAGATATTGTTGACGTGTACTATTTCATAAATAATTTTTTTTATTGATAGATATGTACACCCATGACTGGGGTTGATTTGGGAGTATAATAAGTGTGAGCATAAATTTGTGTAAACTAACATATCCATTGATTCTACCTGATAAGAGACGTTTTAAAAAGGAATTGTCTTTCTTGCTTAGTTTTTGTATCAGAAGTAAAGAATGTTTTGATATGTTAATTAAATTATCACATTATGAACTATTTTTTGAAGTTTATTTCTAAACCTTAATGTTTTAGAATTTATGTCACGTTTTGATATGTTGATTAAATGATAACATTATGAACTATTTTTTGAAGTTTATATCTAAACGTTTATGTTTTAGAATTTGTGTCACGGGTGCAAACAATAACTTTTTGGTCTCACGTAACTATTCAAAGTTGAATAATCATAGCCAACGTGATTTTAGCAAAATTCGGAGGTTTAGAGGGTCAAAATGCCACTTTTATATTTTCTGCCGAATTTAATTTATATAGGACTTTAATTTGGCATTTATGTATTTTTTATATTTTTGAATTATTAATTTTATTTTATTTTGGGTATATATTTAACTAAACCCTAAAAGACAGTAGGTTGTTGATTGAATAAAATTTATCAGGATTTTCTTTGATCCTGTTTGGATGTATTTTCATATGTTTGGCTTGTTTCAATCTTGTTTGAGTATTTTGAATAGCTTTTTGAAAAATGTGTAAAACATTTGAAATATAGTTTGGACGTAATTCCTAAATGATTTGGATGTGTTTCCGTGTTGGAGTAATAAGGAGAAAAATAGGTACATAGGGGTCAAATCAATGTAGATAGATGAGTGACAAATAATTGTTTAGTTATTAAGAATTGTTATATTTATTATTTGATGACAGTTAAAAAACATATTAGTAATGCTAACTTTTAATGCTAACTATTAAATTTATATTGTAAAAGTACTAATCTATTGTTGTATTATATGTTATAATAGATAGATATGGGTATAATATGTTTCCTATTCATCCATGTATATATATTTACTCTAAACTTGTACAGGTGTCGGCGACTTAAATTGATAAATTTAAAATATTGTCCATAATCCTTATAATGATAATGTTATTGTTCATCCATAACTAGTACATAGTTATAATACCAAACCCTTTGATATTGTAAGGTACACTTTATATAAAGAGAAGATAAAATAAATAATTAATGATACAAAAAAATGGTTAATGAGAGAGAGAGAGAGAGAGAGAGAGAGAGAGAGAGAGAGAGTGGCGCGAGAGAGAGGTTAAAGGGGACAGGTGCCTGCTGTGAGAGGACATTTAATTCAGAAAAAGAATGTATTTAATTTTCAGTTTTTGGGCAAATTTTTTTTCGGGCCAAACTTTGAAATGTGTTTCCAAATTACTTTTGAGCCTGTCAAACTCTGAAAATATTGGGCCAAACTTGATCCAAACAGCGCCTTTGTTTCTCGTGAAAATCTCGGTATTCTGTAGAATCAACGAGTTTTGACTTTTGGATTCTTAATATTCTAAGTGAATCAACGAGTCTTTGATCTTGTGTGTATTTCTTATCTTTCATATCATCATATGGCTTCTACACGCTACATCAGTTGGTATCAGAGACAAGTTCGTTCCTTCACCATGTCGTCAATGATAAACCGAAGGCCATGTTTGGATATATTTTCAGATGTTTTGTTCTCTCAATGTTTTTTGGATTTTGGAAGAATGTTTTGAAAATAGTGCAAAATATTTGAAATATAATTTGAATGCACTTTGAGTGTTAGAGTTTTAGGGAGAAAAATAGGTATATAGCATCAAATTAATTTAGGTAAAGGTAAGAATTAATATAATAATCAGTAATCATTGTTTGATGATTAAGAACAATTGACTTGATTGTTTGATGATTGAGATGCATTAGATGATTGATTTGTTGTTTATACTCATACAAAAAATGTTGTTTGTACTCATAAAAAAAAGGATTTGTTGATGCAGAATATTATTTTTCCATCACTTCAAAATTTTTGAAAGGGAAAGGATAACTAAAGTGATAATTTGTGCTTGTATATAGATGCATGAATTCATGATCTGATGCTATATTTTTGTTTGGAACATACTTTCTTTGAATCTATAATTAAAAATAAATACCTTTAAATAATTAAATTCAAACTAACATTTGTGTTTCAATTGTTATCAATTCTAATATGAAAAAAGTTAAAGGATTTTTCAAGTTTAATTCTGACTAACAGATAAACATTTAGGTTGATTTCAACATTTTAATTTCTACAAGATTTATTTCAAGTCATTCTGATAGGAAAAAAGGTTAAAGAGTTTTTAATTTAATTGAATATTATGTTGTTTTGACCTATAAATTTCAAAGTTAGTTGCCTTGTTGTACTACCAGCCTCTCTTTTTTGTTGTTAAAATTCCAAAGTTAAAGCATCGGCTAAGTTTACAGCAAAAGTGAAAAGTTCAAAACTCACATTTTTAATATTTGATACAACTTAATGTATCAACTTAATTGATAATACAGTTATCCCTTCCTTTTAATTTTTTTGAAGTGATGGAAAAATAATATTCGGCACTACGAAAGCCTAATTTGACAACTTAATGTCCATTTATTACTTAGCGATAAATTGATACAATATAATTTTTCTATTATTGCAATTAGGGCTATAAACATTTGTTGAATTAAAGGACAGGAAAAGGGAAAAAGCAGAGTTCAATTGCATTTATATTAGTGTTATTTTAAATATAAATTGGCTCAGATAATAGAGCTAAAACTTTGAAAAGAAAGAAAGTGGGCCACAACATATTCAATAGAGGCTGCTCGCCATGTAGGATAGATCAACTCCTCTATATGCAACCTAATAATTTGGTAGGATATTCTTGCATATAAAAATGAGAAGTAGGTTTTGACTATTTGAAATTATTGAGAAAAGAAATTTTCATATTTGAAATTTTGAAATGGGTTCCAAACCATTTTGAGTCCATGAAATCTTGAAATTTTTGGGCCAAAATAGATCCAAACAAGCTCTTAAATTCTGTCATATTCCGGTATAAGAATGTAGATATGAGGAAATGACGTTGTTCCACCACCTGGTGGACTTGCTTGCAATAACTCACTTTGTTTGCTATGCCACAGTCAGCACTAGTGCCGACTCTGTCACCCTTTGAGGATTTTGATGACCAAAAACTGCTTGAATCGCTTGGACAACCATTTAATTTGTCTATTCTTTGGAGACAAGATGTTCAAAAGAACAATTGACGCAGGGAATCGGAATTTAAGATTTATATTTTAGATTTTCATGGTAACCATACGCCTAATGTATCTCTAACTTTGTTAATGCCAACTTCAATGATACTGAGTGCATTGAGTATTGTGAGCGTTGCTTATGTTGTTTATGAAGATGATAGTGATAGTGTTGTTGATTAAGTTGAAGTCTCCCATTTAAAACCTTTCATGGAGGGTTTATGAGGAGATAACAATAAAGCATTTAAATGAAGATTATGGATAAGGTGGAAAACTACGAGGTTGATGCAAATGTTGATTTTGTTATTGTTATCACAACTGAAGGTTGTTCATCTCCAGGATTTAGCTAATTTTCACGTTGCAAATTTTAATTATACTTCTGCAAATAATTCTTCGAGTTTCAAACAAGCTTAAGATTCGATAACCAGGGGAGAATGATGCGGTGCAAAAAGTTGGAGATTTTATTTCCCAAAATAGTAAAAACTCAAGATTTGCCAAAGTTTGACCAAAAGTCAAAGGAGCTCGTTTTCGACAAACAATACCACTTTTCCAAATTGAAAACAGTCATCAATACAAGATGCAAAGATCTATATTTGCGCCAACATGATTTTAGCGAACTGCAAAAGTTTAGATGGTCAAATTTATTTAGGACTTTAATTTGCATTCATTTAGTTTTTTCTATTTTTGAATTATTAGTTTTTATTTTATTTTGGGGTATATATATCTATGTAAAGCCTAAAAGACAGAAGGTTGTTGATTGAATGAAATTTATCAGGGTTTTCTCTGTTTCTTGTTCAAATCTCAGTAGTTTGATGAGTCAACGAGTTTTGGCTGAGTGAGCTCATAAACTGGCGGATCAATGCATTTGAAAGAGAAATTCGGGGTTAAGCAAGCTGAGAGCGGATAAGGGACTTAATAGGAAGCTACAATGGAAAGAACCCCCGTGAATCCACACGATTCAGCCTATCAGGATCCGGTTTTTTCGGTTAGTGCGGGAGTACGTGCCTTGGGTAGAGCATCTGCCATTTGTTTGCTAACGGAGAGTAGCAACTTACTAGATAGGGGTCTGTTCCAGGAGACCAGGACAACAACCTCTTGGCTCAGAAGTGGCTCTCAAATTCTCAATATTCTAAGTGAATCAACGAGTCTTTGATCTCATGTGTATTTTTTATCTTTCCTATGACTTTTATTACCTACATCAGTTGGATGCGGTGCAAAAAGATGGAGAGTTTTATTAGGGAAGAATGTCAACAGAGCTTGTTCTCGACAAACGATACCTCTTTTCCAAGTGGAGACGACCATCCAAGTAAGACACAAAGATTTAGATCTATTTGCAAACGTGATGTTAGCGAAGTTTGGGAGTTTTGAGAGTCAAAATGGCAGTTTTATAATTCCAACGAGATTTTATTTTATTTTATGTTAGTGTTTTTTTCTAGTTTTTGAAGAAATATAGTTTTTATTTATTTATTTTTGTATTTTCGTATTTTCTCTATTTCTTGTTGAAATCTCGGTATTCTGCTGAATCAACGAGTTTTGCATCTCTAATTCTCGGTATTCTATATGAATCAACAAGTATTGATCGTGTATTTTTTATCTTTCCTATGGCTTCCACTACGTACATCAGTTGGTATCGTAGCCAAGTTTGTTCCTTCTCCAGGCTATCATGAAGACACCATGAAATTTGAGATGTTCTGGTTAAAGAAGATATATGTGAAGAAATCACACCGTTAGGTCAGCAAATGGACTTACTGATGCAACAAATTGTTGTATTCGCTAAGGATTGCGAGCCCTCATATGACGTTTATGACGATGAAAATGGCAAACTTGCAGTTGAATTTTAAGTTTTCCATTTAAAAGCTTTTATGGAGGGTTTGGACGAGGATATTATGATGGAGCGTCCACCGGAGATGATGAAGAGGTTGAAAAGTTATAAGGTTGATACAAAAGTTGATCCAATGGTGGATTTCGTGAAGACAAAAGAGAAATTAGGCTTGAAAGTGGTTGATAATGCAAAAGTTGATGTTATTGTTGATGTCACAACTCAAGTTTTTCATCACCAGGGTTTTACTGATTTTCAAGTTATAAATTTTAATTTATACTTCTGCAAAATAATTCTCCAAGGGTCAAACAGGTTTCAGATTCGAGAACGAATCTTATTCAATCAGGGAAAAACTATGTGGTGTAGAAAGATGGAGAGTTTATGATGGAAGAATGGTTAAAAGCCAAAATTAATCGATATTTGACCAAAGAGCCAATGAACCTTATTTTCGACACATGATACCACTGTTCAAAGTGGAAACGATCATCCAAACAAGACACAAATATTTATATCTTTGCGCCGACGTGATTTTAGCAAAATTCAGAAGTTTTGAGGGTCAAAATGGCAGTTTTATATTTTCATTGCAGCGGGATTTTATTTTATTTTAGGACTTCTTTCCAGTTTTTGGAATGTATAGTTTTCATTGGTCTTTATTTATTTATTTCGTGTTTTATGGTATATATATCCTTGTAAATCCTAAAAGACGGTAGGTTGATTATTGAATAAAATTTATTAGGTTTTTTCCTATTTCTTGTTAAAATCTCGGTAATCTGTAGAATCAACGAGTTTTGACTCTCAAATTCTAGATATTCTACGTCAATCAACGAGTTTTTGGTCTTATGTGTATTTCTTATTTTTCCAATCACTTTCATTACCTACATCACTTTTTGTCAACAACTATAGAGTTTCCTTCTTTTGGATTTTTCACCACATTTTCTATCACATCTCATAGATCTTGTGATAAGAAAATAGTCTTCATTTTGATAATTCAATAATCAAAATTTTCACTCGAATACATAGATATTGAGTTCCTTGACTCTATAAAGGAAACTGTGTGGACGCCCAAGTTTTGGATTGAACTTGCTTTTGATACCACTTGTTCAAAATAAAATATACAAATGGATTGTGTTTGAACGAGAACAAGAGAATTTCTGAGAATTTAGGAGCCCGTGTCTCTTTTTTACTCCCTTATATCTTGGTTAATTGAAAATATATGGTATAGCCTATATTTGTAGTAGCTCTGTGTACTAGTTTCAAGACATCTATTGTTTTCTTCAAATGTTGAAACTCTCATATGATATTCCCTGGATTCCTAGGTAATTTTGATGCATTGTACGGAGTTTTTGGTACTTACACTTTTATAGGAATGACACAATAATTAGTTAAGTCAAACGAGAGTACTTTGGAAAATATACTAATTTTAAGCATCTACTTATTTTCCTTTGGTGAAAAAAAGGGACATACAGACGCACTCTAATTACATATTAACACTCCATTCAAGTAAAGTCTCCTGTCGGATTTTATATGGTTTCAAAATAAAATTAATTTGTTATTCTATACATAGTACCAATTTATGGATAAACTTAATCTTGATATACATGTACCTCGACATACACATTTAACCATGTATTAGAGGCCATGAATAATGTGTATCGGAAATGAATGTGACTTTATTATGGTACATGAATGTAGGATTCAGTGGCTAGTGGTATTCCTACATTGGAGAAGAATGGGCCTTGACTCGTCCTATAAATAGCTCCATTGGTCCTACAAGTGAGGCATGCAAAAAATATTGTCTAGCTGAAAATAGCAAGCTAATCACTTGTAGAAAACTCTCAATATTATAATATCTCTTTTCGTCATTTTTGAATGTCAAGAAGGAGTCTTGAAGGAGGTCTTCGATTCAAAAGAATAAGGAGATCTTCAAGTCCAAAGGAAAAGCCGGTTCAAGTTGCTTTTGGAGTTTCAAGGAAATTTCAATTTAAAAGGGAAAGGACGTGATTCAAGTTGATTTTGAAATAACAAGAAGTGTTCGAGTCTACACAAAAGGAGGTGGTTTAAGAGAATGTCTACATCCTATAACATTGATATGATTTATATATTAATAAAATTTAAATAAGATTTATATGCATAGCTTACAACTCCATCACAAAAGAACTTCTGCCAACGTTTAGCTGGGATACGACCTGACAACTCGAGCAAAAAGCCCAAAGGTAAGATTATGGGACGGCTTGTTGGCAGCTCCTAAGTCATTATTGACCATTACTGCAGTTAGTAATATATCTTAAATTTTCAACAATTATGAATTTATAATTGAGTTACCAGTTTCTTTAAGTTGTCGTTTGAATTAGTTGTGTAAATTCACGTTTTACGGGAGCGGGACACTTGGTTAGGACTTAAGTAGGGGTGTACGCGGGCGGGTTTGAGCGGGTTGTCGTTGAAAATGCGACCATACCCAAATTTTGAGGGTTACCAATTTTTCAACCGGAGCAGGTTAAGTTAAATACTAAACCATGCGGGTTACGGGTTGGGCGGGTTGCGGGTTGGGCGGGTTTAAATTGTGGAAAAAATTATAGTAATATTTTGGTATAAAAACAAAAAACATAATATACTTTGCATTCTAAAAAACACAAAAATAATACCATAACTTACTAAAAATACTTAAATCACTACATAATTTAATTAAAATAACAATATAAGGATATAAACGAACATTGTATTCTCATAAATTATAAAATAACAATTTAAATCGATCGATAGCCCAAAATACAACTATCAAACAACATAAAATTAACAAAAAAACCTATATTATAGCAATATTATGAACATACAACTATATTTGTTTCGAAAACTTTCATTGCTCCCCTCATTCCTCTACAAATATACAAACAATGTGTGTATGCGGGTGGATTCGGGCGGGTTGTCATTAAAAATGTGACCATACCCAAATTTTTCGGGTTACCAATTTGTCAACCCGAGCGGGTTAAGTTAAGAAATAAACCATGCGGATTGCGGATTTGGCGGGTCGGGCGGGTCTTGAACAGCCCTAGACTTAAGTGTTACAAAACTCAAAACATGTTGTAATTATTCATTTACAATATCATTTCAGTTCAATCGCCATTTATTATTTCAACTAATATAAATAGAGCCAAGCTGTATATTATAAGGGGAGAATTACACAAACACCTCTTGAGGTATGGGCTAATTACACAGACACTCCCTCATGTTTGAAAAATTACACAAACACCCCATGTTGTATGCATCTCATTACACAAACACCCTTTGAAGCGTTTTTTTTTTAATCGAACAAACAAGCTTCTGATGTTCGATCATAAAGCCAAAAATGACGTGACAAATAATTTACAAAATCTTTCTGAAATACACTTTATTTTTTAGATTTTTCATATTATAGAACAGAATAAACGAGACTTATTTCTATTTTTGTTTGCAATTTTGGTTTATTTTTCATGTATTATATAAGGTAAATGAGAGGTACAGATTTATATTCAGCAAAATCTGAAAAATTCCGAACAAGATTTAATCACAGGGAGTGTTTGTGTAATTTCCCAAACATTACGGGGTTTCTGTGTAATTAACCCATACCTCAGGGGTGTTTGTGTAATTTTCCCTATTATAAGTTATAACAGTGAAGTAAAGGCATGGAACTATATATAGTTCATATCTCATGGGAAAAAAGAGTACAAACTATCGAGAGAGTGAGATTTTATGTAAACCCATACAGTACTACAGTACTACTAGATGGCCTTTTAATTAGGTCATTAAACACAACTAATTCAGTGTGAATATGTCAACAGAATAGAAGTACATGCCAAAGGATTTAGGGGCAAGAATTATTACATGCATTAAGAAGTGAATGACAACCAAAATAAATGTACATCGATACAGATGTATTTATAGTTGAAGTGCATCTTAAATAGCCTTTTCCTGAATTTAATAATTAGGTTTCAGAACATAAAAGAAAGAACCCACTGGCTTTCTCCATGAGCTACTACTACTTATCACTTGACTCAGAGAACTTGGACCAAAGCCTCGTGTGCAGCAATTGGTGTAGTCTCAACCTTGTAATCGACTGATAATAATTGAATTGAGTTTGATTCGTTCATCTCTTCAATGTTGATTTTCTCTATAAGTTTGAGCAGAATGCCCTCTAGTTCTTCGCCATCGGTCCACTCGTGGATTTCTGCTTTCAAAAGAGCGCGATTCTTGCATATCAGCTCCCACACTGGAAAATTTTTCCTTGGCATCATGAAATCCGATTCGTTGAGTTTCAAGCTTGGGCAAAAGTCGCCGCTCCCATCGCCTAAATATATCATCCTTTTCTTCCCGTCGACGGCTAAAGAGGCTTGAATCCTCTCTATGATCATACCCTATAATTCCCATACAAAAATTAAGGAGGAAAATCAGAAAACTATAATAATTCAACTACTTCTTTTGCTGGGGTGACATAGTTAATTAGCTTTAGAGTTATATATATATATAATTTCGGGTGACTATAATTAACCATCAACATTTAAGTGGGGTCAGTGTGAACAATTTGTTTAATAGGTTGTCCATGTAGGGTTGTCTTAATTACGACACAGAATCTCTCAGAACATGGTGTGATATTCCAGCTAGTTCTAATTTCATGAATATTCCAGATTGATATTTAATTACACATACTTTTTCTTATAGTTAAATCTAGAACAAAAACCAAAAAGAAACAATGATTGAATACCTTGCACATGTTTGGAGGGCATGGATTACTGCAGCCATGAGGAGATGAGTGGAAATCAACGTAAGGGAAAATTCTTAGTCTCCCTTGTTCATCAATGTAGCCCGGATTTGTGTTGATTTCAGAAAAACAATCTTTTATTCCAAGATGATCAAGAATTGTATCTATGAAGACAGTATTTGCATCACTCACTATCCTCAAATCACACCTGAAAATAATTGAAACAAATCCATTAGGCATAACAAATAACGGAGGATATATAACAACAAAGAGTTTTGTTGAAAGTTAGAGTAAAAGAGTAGTCAAGACAATAATATGAATTATTACGTACCCTAAAGCATGTGCTGTTTTGATTGCAGCGACTATCCTAGGATGTAAAGGAACCCTTCTTAGAACTTTTTTAATCTCTTCAACGGTTTTTCCTTGTGAGTGCAACTCTTTCATCATTTGGTCCTGTCGGAAAAAAAGACGATATAAGTATATTAATTACTCATAAAACTTAGAATCATGAGAAAAAACCCATTGTCAAGAAATAGTAAAGAACCATGATGTTGAAGAATCTTACATATATTAAGATAGTGTACTTACCATCAGTGAATTCCACGGCATCGTGGGAAGAAGTTGGTTGAACAAATCAGTGGCGCCAAGTTCATCCAACACCCAATTATCGCTATCTGTCTCGATGATCGTCTTGTCAAAATCGAATACAATCACAATGCTGGCCATTGGTAAAGTTATTCGTTCTTATGTTTTGAATCAGTGAGAGGGATAGAGAGTTTTTGTTTTTGTTTTGATTTCTTTGTGTCAAAGTTTGGACGTGGGCGTGTATCTAATATAGGGATAGCTTAAACCATTTCCTATTAGGATTCATTTGGAAATATACCTGTTTATGGTAAATAAGGAGGGAATATGAGAATATTCTTGTGGAATTAATGAAAACTCCTAGTGAGAATGCGGGGTAAATAATAAATTTTCCGTGTGACAAACCTCTCTTGAAGTTTTATAAAGAAAAAGCAATGGAAGTGCATTAAGCAAGTACGATGCATGTGGACACGAATAATTAAGGATCTGAACCTGAGAACAAACCTTCGACAAAAAAGTTTTATAATTGCAATAGGTTCGAGATGCAGACCAGTCGCATTATTAGTCCCGAATTTTGATTTTTATAATTATGTTCAAACTTTATATGAAAGAACATGTTTAATTCACATAAGTTGGATGCGGTAAAGAGTGTGTGTCTACACGGGTGTTATTAGAAAATATATGCAACAGAAACATAAAACGAAGATTGGCTTGATGCGTGAAAGAATATTTTCTTAAAGATAATATTTCTCCCACTATTTTGTGCAGAAGAAATTAGCCTACATGATAGAAGGGACTTTCTAAATGGGTGAATTTTTTTCAGCAGGTGCAATTTTTCGAGCATGTGAAATAAACCAAATGTTGCATCTGCTCATTTCAAATTTAAATTTAAATTAATTTCAGATTTAAAAACATAACATTAATAAATTCAAAAAATAAATTTTGAATTTGTTAATTAAACATATATTGGATCTGAATTAATTCAAGCTCAAGATGCCCCAAGGGCCCAAATGCCAATCTTTGACTTTAATAAGAAAATTATACAAAGCTCAAAGCCCAAGGTCCTACCAAAAAGTCTACACAAGAATTAAACACTCAACTTGGGCAAATGGAAATAAACCCTTTATATTTTGTCTTCTTCCATTGTGGAATGTTTCCCACTTCACTTTACACCTTGCACACACAACACACGAAATAACATGTCAAATATAAATATTAAATATACTAATGCGTCTTAACGCGTTTATTAAAATTAAAAATTTCTTTTGGAGGAGTACGGCTAAGAACGATTAGAGTCATTATCAGCATAGTAACATGATGATCACTAGCGAAGATAGAAATTAAAACCTTAGGGCATCCGTACTTTGAGAGAGACTGCGTGTGTTTTACTTCTTTTGAATAAAGACAAACCAATCACATTTTAGCCATGGGCGGAGCTAATTATATTGTGCTTAGCGGGCAAAAATAACCTTGTGAAATTATTTTCTTTCTATTAAACTATCAACATGATCAATTTTTCACAATAACTATTTTAATTTCTTAAAAATATAATGATTCATCATAAAACATAATAATTCAAAATTATTAAAATAATTATTCAACGTGAAAAGATATTTACCTTAAAGAAAAAATATTTAATGAATAAAAGTAACTAGAATTGTAACACAGACACAACTAAAATTTGTAAGAGAATAAACTAAAATAACAAAAATAAATAAAGAAATTAATAATATATCACATTAAAATAAGGATAGTTGCTTGTACATGCCGTAAGAGTTTTTTATAAATTTTTTTCACTAAGACATCTTTAGTAGTGTCGAATGCTTTGTGAGGAAATTAAATTATGACAAAATCAGTATCAGAATTGAGTAAGTTCTTGTTTAATGTGTGATTTAATACTATATAGAAGAGATTACCTTTACATTAATCTATAATTTGATATCTATTGATTTTCTTATCTAGAAATACAACAAAGATTTAAAAAAAAATAAAAAAAAAACTATCCACCAAAACATAAAATATACACTCCAGTATTTCATGTGATGACTATCGTTTTATTTCATCTAGTGTGTAATAAGTTTACGACATAAAATTAAATTTTAGAAAGTATTTGACAAATTATGTAATAAATATTGTGAAATTAAATATTGAATAAGTCGAAAATAGAACAATGTTTTTTGATGTAGAAGTAGATTAATCACAAAATATTTAGCAGTATATACATGTTATATGTAATAACATGGGTAAATTTCATTCACCTCCCCTGAGGTTTCTTCTCTCTCTACCCACCTCCCCTATAGTTTGAATCTTTTCCATCCACCTCCCCTCTGGTTTGGATTTTTTCCATTCACCTCCCCTGGGATGGTTGACTATTAGTCAACAATTATATTTGAGGGGTAAAAGTGTCACTTGATAAGAGAAAAAACTATTAAATTGTTATTCATAACACAACCAAATTACTTAATAAATTGAATTGCAAATATGCAATATTGAATGGAAAATTTTATATAAAAACTTGTATTTAGATAGTTAAATTTTAGTAATAACATTCATGTTCATTGCAAACAATACATAATTAAACATAATTAATGTGGAATACAAAATTCAATAATTCATATATCTTTCTATTGCTAGTTAAAAGTCTTTGAACCGTACAACTATATTAAATTATTAATTTTGTTATATTGTTTACAAGATATATGAGCAGTTGAAATATTAGTTATACGAATATATTTATAACACATCTAAGAAACTTAATAGTTCTACAATTGTTAATATATAGTATCCAATAAAAAAGTATTAATCGAAAAATGTTACATTTATCTAATTATATCGTGGAAACGATGTATATGGAATTTAGTTATGTTTGGCCCTAACTTTAGGGTCCAACTCTATTTTATACTTATGCTAAAATGTGCTTGTGTTTTCTTTTCTAAATTAAACATTGTTTGAATCCAATTATCGTCTACATAGCCATGTATTTATTTATTTATTTATTTATTTATTTATGTTCTCCTTATTATATATCAGGGTAAGCCCAAAATACATTTGTACATTTATTATATGTATATGTTAGTTGCAATGAACATATATATTTTTACTAAAATATAATTATTTAAATATAAGATTTACATCTAATATTTTGTATTAATAATTATTAATTAATTAAGTTATTTTGTTGTGTTGTGAATAGATATTCAATAATTCGTAGTACTTTAATATTGATTGACACTTTTGCCCTCCAATTTAAACTATTAGCTAACAATCAACTAAAAGAGGGGAGGTGGATGAGAAATTTCAAACTAGAGGGGAGGTGGATGGAGAGAAAAGAAACCTCATGGGAGGTGAATGGAATTCGCCCATAATAACATATAGAAATACAAATGCTGACTAGTTGTCTAATTTTTTGTTTCCATTTATGTTTATTTTTCTAAACAGTTAATCAGTGGGAAATCGAATGACCACTCCTCAACTCCCTCTCTCTCTCTCTCTCTCCCTAGATTTTAGTGCACCCACCACCAAAACAACCTCTTTCCTACTCTTCTCCGCTAGGACTTCCCTTCCGCTTGAGCTTTTGAGCTTCCTTCATCTTTTTGGGCATTGATCTTTCTTAGAAAATCAGACTGCCCCTATATCCCTCCCTTAGCTCTGCGCACTTGATTGTAGCGTAAGCCTTATTGCCCGCCCAAGAAAGTACCTTAGAATAGATCCGCTTAAACTACGTCCAATATCGATATATAGAGCTCTCGCCGAAATGTGACAAAGCAAACGCGTAGCCATCTATGGACTGAACCACCATAATTGTTGGAATAGATATAACTATGTATACACACAAGTAATAATTGATTGTCATGATCATTTACATTACCTATCTTTAATCCATATTTAGTATTTCTTAAATACTTTTTATATATTTTTCATCTTGCAAGAAGCTTAACTATCACTTCAGCATATAAGTTCTTCTTTTTTTCCATATCTCCATTTTTTGGTTGTCCTAAATGAGTTACTCGCCAAAAAAGTAGATGAAGATAAAGATGATGGCCTTGTCGGTTCAAATAACAAAAAAGTCTTGAATTAGATTTCAGAATTGGTAGTGACGATGATATTTCTTGGTTTTTCTATAGGTTTGAATTCAAATATGGAAAAAATAAGATTAAAGGAAGAAAAGTTAGAAAATAATAAGATCAAGGAGCTAAAATGGAGCTATGGGCATGAAGAAAGTTGAAGGAGAAAAGATTGAAAAAACCAGTAAACTAGAAGCATTACAAGAACCTAAAAGGCGTTAGAAACACGAGTTAACTCGAGAAGAAGAGCCACAAGCATCAAAGGGGAAGCTACCAACGCATAGGAAGATAGCTTTGTGAACCCTTGTAAAAGCGTTGCATGCACCAACTAAACAGTGATAAGTGTCACCAGCACCATGGAAAGGTGTGGTAAGGCCAAGAGAGTGCATGATTACCGCTTCAAGCAAATTCACAATGCCTTGGCGATCAGGAAACGACGCTGGCAACACGGGATTTTGCACTTACAACACGAAGATCTAATCGGCTCAAATAATATGATTTTTCAATGTTTCAGTCCACGAAGCAATCTATTTTTCCAATATATATCACTATGGATGAAAATCAAGCCTCCATAATCTGAAGTCTTGTTATTCAACACACATTCACACAACTTACGGCTCAAAATATACTTTTGATTTTAAGTACTTAAATTATTAGATTTACTGTTTTTCTGGTCTACTTTATTTTCTATTATTAGTTGTTTTATTTATTTCTAGCTTTAATCGTAGGGAGATAGCAGCATGTTCGACTAATTTCTCCGTCGTTTAGAGTTTATGCAGTAGTTGGAATGACTTTATTTTACTAAATTGTTTTATTTTTAAGTTGAATATTTGATCTAGTATATATGATTATATATCTTGAGTTTAATACTTTCATGCGTGTAATGAACACATGCCTAAACTAATTCATATGCATGGGTGGCACAAAGCAGTTGTTCTATTATTTGTTATATAATATAACTCATAAGATATATAAATCATATACTATATGTGCAAATTGACAACATATTGCATGGTTTATGTTGCATAGCAAAGGTAGATTCACGTTGGATACTTCCTCAGTTAAAATCATCTAAAGGTTAGACAATATGGTTCGTACCGAGGGTGCCTTGAATCACTAAGTATGGAAAGAGTTTTGACATTTGAACCAAAGTTGATTTAGGAAACGCCTGCCGATCTAATGAATCTGACGAATAATTCAAGGATGAGACAGTGCATTATTTTTATGAAATTGATGCTCTAAATATTATTTTATTATTAACTTCCCGTTATTTAATTTTTTGCATTAGTTTAATTTTTAAAATCTAGTTTCTCCAGATTTTGTATTAGAATAGATTTAGTAAGTTAATTCATGTTTCTCTTTCTTCATGAGATCGATAATCTGGGACCTTAAATAAATTTTATTTATTATTTTAGACTTGTGCACTTGCGATAAGTACGTTGTTGCATATAAATACATCAGCTATCAGTTCACATTTCCTATGTGTTTTAGGTACAATGTATATTTTTAAGCGATTTACGTCTAGTGTGTGTAATGGGTGTAGTGTATATTTTTATGCTATTTACGTGTAGTATTTATTTTTCTAGTGATTTACACCTATTGCTTGTTTCATGTGCATGGACTCTTTTTTTAAGGTGATTCAACTCTCTTGTATTTTATGTGATTTAAGTTTAGTGTGTGATTTAGTGGTGTGCATTATTTTGTGATTTCTTTGTGGTGTGTTTTTGGTGGAGTATGCCGTGTAGTGTATGTTTTTATGCAATTTACGTGTAATATTTATTTTTCTAGTGATTTACACCTAGAGCTTGTTTCATGTTCAGGGACTATGTTTTTAAGGTGGTTCAACTCTCATGTATTTATGTGATTTAAGTTTAGTGTGTGTTTTAGTGATGTGCATTATTTTGTGATTTCTTTGTAGTGTGTTTTTGGTGGAGTATGTCATTTTTTGGTGATTTTAGTAAAGTTTGTGTGTTAGGTATGGCTTTAAATCCTTTAGGTGATTTAGGGTCATAAAGATCCACTATGTGTTGTGTGTTTTGAGCATGTATTGTGTGTTTTTTGTGTAGTGAAAATTTTCAAATTATTTTGTTTTTGTATGCGCTTTAGGTATGGTAGGTGTTGTTTTAGGTGCTTTGGGTAAAGTATGCATTCTTTTAAATAGTTTAGGTGTAGTTTATATTTCAGATGTGTTTTACGTGTCTTTACACATGTGTATGTGTGTGATTTAGGTGTAATGTGATATCTTTAGGTAATTTAAGTATAATATAGGTGGGTATGGTGCGTAGGTGAGGTAGGGTGAGTATGTGAGAAATTAATTAGGAAATTTCTTTTTTTTTTCGGATAAGCAAAATTCATTAAAAGCACAATAAGTGCAAAGAATGTAACAGAGTACCAAAACCAAACTAAAGAATACAAAGAGTGGGAATGGAACACTATTCAAAGAAAGAGTAGATGAACCCCTCTATGTTTGCCTTGCACCAAAACCATGAATATGTAAGTAAGTATTGGTGTGTAACATTGTAAAGCAAAAAAAAATATGACCGACATGTCCCTCTGTGAGAACCCACCACCAGAAAAAGACTAGCTCTTAGACCCACCACCCCAACCTCCACCCCCGCTACTCGACAAAAACACAACCGCCCACCCCAACCTAAATTCCAACTCCTCACCCATTGTCCCCACATTAACATACAAACAAAAGTTAGTCCAATCTACCCAACACACCTATTTTCATACATCGCTGGAAAGTTTTAATCCCACGTCCAACCAACAAGCCAAGACACACGTTCCACCCGTAGCAACACCTACCACACCCGACATAAACCACCCATTCTCAGCTTCTGAAATCGATTCATTACGGCAACCGTAGAAACAGTCCCTTATTATACACACAACCGGTATACTTCGATCCATAAAGGACATAGGTGGCCATTTCAAGAGATTATGGAGTATCGCTGAAAATCTTCAAACAACGGCCCTGGATCAGGACACTACATTGTTCGCTTTCAACACCGGATAATTATTTCGTGGCCTTAGCTGGAGGTCCTTGGTTCATGTTTAATTCGTATCTTGCGATCTCACAATGGAGACCAAATTACATCCCGTCAAAGGCGGCACCACCAAAAATCTGTGTTTGGGTTCAAATGTCGGATCTCCTAATTGAGTATTATGATCAGACGACTCTTGCTAAAATCGGTGCTCTAATCGGCCGACCCATAAAAATAGACCTCCACACCACAAGAATCGATAGGGCACGATATGCAAGATGTTTGTGTAAGCATTGATACCTCTAAACCCCTTGCCAAAACAATACAGATCGGCACACATACTCAAAAAGTTGAGAATGAAATCGAGAATGCCCTTTGTTTTGTTTATGGATTTATATGTCACTTTCAAAACGACTACAAAATGGCATCCAAATCGGATTCACCCAAAGCGACCGAAGAAACCATCGCACCATCCTCATCATCGCCGGAAAAAGTAGCGGACGACAGCTGGAAAATCATTTCCCGGCGACCCAACCGCCGGTCAACGACGGAACAGCAAAAAAAAAACGTCTGAAAAAAATGAAAAAAGTAAGTATTCTAACCCTACACAAAGCCCACCAATGCAATACCCCAGCAGCCCAAACACAAAATACCCATCAACACTCACAAGCCCACTCTAAAAAGCCTACACTAAATCCCCTTAAACCCAGTCAGCAGCCCAACCACCCAAAAAGACCCAACCCGCGTCACCTAAACCATAGGCCAAACGAAATTAACTCAAACCCCACTAATCCCACGAACCCGGTAACATATAAACCCATCCCAGAAATAAGCCCAACCACTTCCACCCACCACAAACCCGTAGACCCTCCCACACAGAATCCCTCCCCTCCCTCTCACCCAATCGCTACGCGGGTGCACACAGAATCCTGTGCACCGGCTGTAGGGAATCCCACCCCCTCAGAACAGCTCACGGCTTCCTCCGTACCGCCTGCTGCACCCATCACCCACCCCCACAAAAATCCACAGCCACCGCCCACCACCGCCATGCCTCTGACACCGCCCATCCTAGCCTACCTATATCATCCCTCACCATGCCCCATCCTTTTCCCCATCAAAATTAGCGATTTCTTCACCAACTCCCACTTCCCCGCCTCAATCACCCCTGCCGCCCACCAACAACCCCATGTCGAACCAACCGCGCCGCTGCCCACCACCTTCGGTTTGGCGGAGCGATGCCCAAACGACACTCTCAATCCCGCCGCATCTTCTCCCGGAAATATTCCGATTGCCACACCAAATCTGCCGCCAATCCCAATCAACAATGATAGTTTCGCCGGCAGTAACCCAATGTTCGGTGGTGAACCCACTCTCTCTGCCACCGATGATCGGAGTTACAATTGCTCTCCTGCAGCGCCCATCTTTGAATTATCAAACCAACCTTTCACCTTCAATGCCAATGTTTCGCCCAACTTCTCCACTCATCCATCAAACCCGTCACTTCAATCTACCCCTCCAAACCGACACAGAACAAAGAACACAAATTCTTCCCCCGTACATGGCAGACCTAATTATCCCATCGCATCAGTGGACCCCACTCATTTTCCAACACCATCGTTTTTCACAGAATGGTCATCTCTCTTTCCCAAAACACAACTCCTCCACCTGCCTCACGTGACATACAATACTGCATCAGAATTGTACCACAACAGAGAAACGACAGGCGCCAATACCACACATCACAACAACACCAAAGCGACCCCGAGACATATGTGCAAATACCGTTCTATGGAGTACAGTCCCATACTTCGACACCACATTATCCAATAATACGCATGTTAGCATGGAATAGCCGGGGTGCGGCTCGACGTGACTTCCTCCCAGAAATCAGAGAAATCATCCATAGATATCAACCGCTGATTGTGGCAATCCTTGAGACGCGACTAAATTATGAACGGTCGATATCGATTGTCCGACGTCTACCGTTTTCAGGTTACCCTATTGTACCACCTATAGGTTTTGCAGGTGGCATCTGGCTCTTGTGGCATGTTGAACAGGTCACCGTGACTCCCTTGGGTGAATCGACCAGGACCATACATATGGAAGCAAACACTATCCCGCCAACTGAACCGTTTACACTTTTGACAGTCTACAATCCTCCTCAGTCGCAACTCCAAATGCAGGTGGCCTGCCTAAATCCCCTGATATCATGATAGGTTCCTTTGAGTGTATGCATACCTGTGGTTTACATGACTTAGGGTACATTGGTGATTCTTTCACCTGGAATAACCGACGGTCTGGCGCCCAATTTATATGTGAACGTCTTGATCGCTTCTTTGCTAATACCCACTGGCTAGACCTTTACCCTAGAGCCAAAGTTACACATCTAGTTGCCCAGTTTTCTGATCACTCCCCTATTATTCTTTGCACTAATCCCAACTACCACCGCCCCCCTCATCCCTTTCGCTATGAAATAGCTTGGGACTCCCACCCCACCTTTCCACAACTGGTTACTGACACTTGGCAAGCATTCCACCAACACTCCACTACACCCCTTTTCTCCATCTAGTGTGATTTTTTCTCGCTGGTCGCACGTCATTGGAAAAAACACCTGCTTTGGTAACCGGATAATCTAATTTCTCAAGCTCAACTATTACATGCGAATGCCCAAGCCTCTCTTAATCCAAATGTTGCGACAAGCTTGTTCCGGAGGGAACAATCCCTTCGTATCTATCTAAATTGCATTTTGGATCAAAAACAAACTTACTGGGCGCAGCGAGCAAAGAATCAGTGGATTAATGGCGACGACAATAACACCAAATTCTACCATGCCTATACTAGCAACGTCGCCGAAATAACTCCATTCAGGGAATCCAAAACCAGAGCCTAGATTGGATTACTGACCCACATCAAATCCTCCAAACTTTTGCTCATCACTTTCAAACCCCCTCAACTGTCACGTCAACGGCGAATTTCCATTTCCACTCTTTCCCCCTTCCAACTATCACATCAACTGCGCACCAGACTCTTTGCTCGGTTTTGTCTCTGCCTGAGATCTGGAATGTTGTCAAAGGCATCGGATCGATGAAAGCACCAGGCTCTGATGGTTTAAATGGCCAATTTTACCAAAAGTACTTGAATGACATCTCTCATTCAGTTAATCAGTTTGTTGTTGAATTCTTCACTCATAAGAATCTTCAACCGCACATCAACGACACCACCATTATCCTCATTCTAAAGCGCACCGACCCAACCCTTGTTACCCACTTTCGCCTGATCAGCCTTTGCAATGTGAGCTACAAAATCATAGCCAAGATTCTCGTTAACCGAATTCGGCCTTTCCTCAATAATCTCATCTCACCTTTCCAAAATGCGTTTGTCCCTGGTTGCCAAATCACTGATAACATTCTTATGGCGCATAAACTTCTTCATACACTACAATCTAAACGCACAGGAAGGAAGGGTCATATGGCTCTGAAACTTGATATTGAAAAAGCCTATGACAACTTGAGTTGGGATTTTCTCCAAAAAAACACTTGAGGCTTTCCAGTTTCCCACCACCATGGTTACATTGATTATGAAATGTGTAACGTATGTCAAATTCAGTGTCGGCCAATGGACATACTTCTGATCAATGGAGTCCCACACGTGGTCTCCGCTAGGGGGATCCTTTGTCATCATATCTCTTCATCATGTGTATGGATATGTTCATTCATCTCACTGCTCTCTCCACCCAGCATCATCAATTCACGGCACTACGAGCTAGTAGGAATGGACCTTAAATCCATATCCTTAGCTTTGCCGATGATTGCTTCTTATTTTGCGATACTGCTGCACGAACAGTACAGACACTTACCCAGAACCTCCATATTTTTGCTTCAGCAGCCGGGCAAACTGTTAACTGGTCCAAATCTAAGGTTCTCTTTGCTCCGAATGTTTCCCCACAAAGACGCTTAGAGTTGACAAAACAACTCAACCTTGCCACCATGACCCTAGAAGATAAATATCGGGGGCTTCCGGTTTGGGAGAGACGCTCTAAAATCCACAGTCGGGACCCTTTAATAACACGAGCCTCATACCGAATCGACACCTGGTGTAACAGGCTTTTGTCATTTCCAGAACGGAAAACTCTAGCGAAATCCACAGTCTCTTCAATCCTCTCGCATGCTATGTCTATTTTCCGCCTACCGCGCACGACTCTGTCAAAATTGGAGGCGTGCACCCAAAAGTTCATCTAGAACGCCAAACTCGATACTAACTCTCCCGCTAAGGTCAATCGGGAAACTGTCTGTCTACCACCTCAGTATGGAGGGCTTGGCATTCGTAGCCTACCAGCTATGAATGATGCATTCCTCTTAAAACTGTATTGGCGTATGCTAACAAATCAAGACTCGTTATGGGCACGAATGACTAAGGCTAAATACTATCCTAATTCGCGCATTCTCCTCGGCAAGGCACGCATGCACCACAGTTGGGGATGAAAGTCTATTACATCGGTTCTCCATCACCTACCTCAAGCTATCAAGTGGCACATCTCACAATGACAGACATTAAATTTCTGGTCCACTAAGTGGTTAGGAAACTTCACCATAGCGGAATTCGTTACCTCCATCCCGGAACACTTAACCAATCTGACCATTGCCGAGATTATCAACCCAGTGTCCAGAACCTGGGACCTCTCCCCAGTAATTCAGTTTCTTCCGTCCAACATAACACTAACTATCTTCGGCACTCCACTCCCTCTCCATGACCAAGCAGATAATTTTTCATGTGCTTGGTCTTCAGATGGTAAATTTACTATCTCTAGTGCCTATACCATGCTCACTCAACACCATCATCATCTAAACTCCCCACCTTTGCCGTGGAGAACAATTGACAAACTTAGAGTTAGTCCACGGGTAAAGTCATTCTTCTGGTTGTTGAGTCATGGCAAACTCCCAACCAAAGCAGAGGTTATTTTTACAGCATAGGATCCCAGATCCTATATGCCCGTTGTGTAACCTCCATTCGGAAACAGTGGAACACATCTTCTTTCACTGGCCCTACATCATCACCTTGGTGTCTCTACCTCAACTTCAACACAATCACCCACTCATCCATTTCACTAATCTGAATAAAATGCTCCGGCACCAATGGGTTGTCCTTGCCTGGGCCATCTGGCGTACTCGTAATGAGTTAGTGTTCAACAACATCCCCCTCACCCTAGCCCACATCATGGCGATCTATACCTACTAAATGCACAACTACCCACCTCATTCGCCCATCCCAACACACTCCACTTCCACTTCCACTACTCTCAACTCCTTATCACTCAAATGGCAACCACCTCCCATGGGCTACATGCAACTCAATGTTGATGGCTCTTCTTTTGGTAATCCGGGTACGACAGGTATAGAAGGTATCATCCGGGATCACCTAGGTAATTTCAAGGTAGCATTCTCGTCACCTATAGGTCACTCCACTAATAACCTAGCAGAATTTTGGGCCTTACGTGATGGATTAGTCATAGCTAAAAATCTCCCGATCACACACCTCATTGTTGCAACAGATTCCATGTTCATGCTTGATTGTCTCACCAGGACCCAGGACCACCCGGCTCACCTAGCGGGACTTCTTCAGGATATTCAGACGACGATACTTAGCTTCAGTTCAGTCCGTGGCCAGTTCTGCTACCGCGAGATCAACCAGATTGCCGACCACTTAGCAAAACTTGGTGCAACCGCTTCATCACATCACACTGAGTCCGATGTAACAACTTCTTGTCGATGGGATACATGCCCGACCTGGATGGACCCGATGCTTTTGTTTGATCTTTCTACTATTGTTTTTCGTGCTTCTCGTTCTGTTGTTCCTTGTATTAAAACTATTACTTTACGCTGAATATATGGTACCTTGTTAAAAAAAAAAAAAAAAACCATGAATATGTAATTGAACAATCAGATATGTAGTAGATCTACCACAAATTTGTCCAATAATATAAGCAGTAAATAAAAAATCAATTTATATTCACAGATTGAATTGGTTAGATTAAAATTAAATTGAATTTGTAAGATTTCTGGTATAATAAATAATTAGATATGTTCTGGCTTCGGGGGATTCATAATCGGATCCAGTATTACGGATCCGAATCCAATCCAATTGGGTCAATGGCCCCTGCTTTGGTTCAGATCAGCAGTCCATACCAGGATATTGGGCCGATATCCTTTTAAACACATTCTAGTGAATCTATTCTACTCTCTTTTTCTCTTCCTGATGGGCCCATGTTTCCGTTTCTGTTACTTACTCCATGGAAAAAGCATAATATCTTTTCAAAAGAAATATACACTAGGAAAAATATTTTGGTAGGCATGTTCAACAATCAGCAGTTGTCCTCTTTTTAGTCATTACATGCAGTTTAGTTGTTACATGCAGGCGTTGCCCAACGCGTGCTGCCATCAAATATAATTATTTGACAACAACTTGATGAGATAAAATTATAAATATTTAGTGTCTGATTATTTAAAAACCTTACAGTTGTTCTGGTTTGTTGTACATTTTAGTTTTACACAACAATTTCATAAAATAAGTTTCCTTAAATAGTATTCGTTCGTACATAAAAGTGATCATCAATGAATTATTAATTTGATAGAAATGTCCACCATTCTCAACCAAGCCCCTCTTTTTTCTATTCTTTTTTTTTCCTTTTTTTCTTTTAAGCTATGCAACATTGCAACCAGCGACCATGATAAGTCGGATAGCTAGATTACACCATAAAATATCACTAAATAATCAAATGACGTTTATGTTTTTTGGTTAGACAAAATCAAAATATATTGCCATTAAGTTAAACCGGATGACATTTTCCGTGTCTACAGTAATGGACTCTCTAGCCACCTTTTATTTCAAGTCAATTTTGCTCGTTTGCGGGTTTAGAATTTACAATATAAACTAACAATTGTAATTGTCATTGTTCGTGATGATCAATAAACTTCTAGAATTAAGTTTTTAAAATTTTCCAAATCTAATAAAACATGAAAAAGTAGTTACTAGTTACATAAACAAGCCCGTTTATGATGTTAATCTACTTACAAACTACGGTCGAACATGAGATGCAGTGTGAGTGCAGCAAGCCAAGAATCACATTTTATGATTTAAATAAATCATATTAGATTAAAGCATCTTCGCATTTAGTTCATTCTTATCTCTTTGGCTTTATTTTACCTTCCAAAAAAGATGAGAATCAGCCAATTTAAGTCATATTGACAACGTGTTCCTCATATAATTTATTTAATATGAAAAGTAACATTGCTTAAAGTATATAATTTGCTTGCAAAATTAAACTTAAAGCATCGCAAGCAATTTGTTATTCATTGTTCGGTTGTTAAAGCTCTACTCTTTAAACATCTTTCCCTTTTTCATTTTATGTCATTCTGATGCCAACATCACAACATAAAGAACCACTAATGTAAAGATTTTAATTTAAAAAGGTAAAAGAGAGAGCAAGAAGATGTTAAAGATAAAGCTGAATTCATTTTAGTTAAGTTACAGTATGACGAATTCTGGAATAAATAAAAAATAAAAATCAGAGAGATTAGTGACTCTCTAAAATAGTAAGGGTATAATTAGAAACAACAGAATGGCAATGAAAACTCACATGTGTAGCAACAAATCAAATTTTCCATAAGAATATAAAGTGTGGATGCCTTTTATACCCTCAATTTCGATATGATATGACCTATGAGGTGCAAATAGCAAAGAAATAGTGTTTCAAGGGTGTAAAATGCTAATTTTTTTAATTCATAAGTGTAAATTGTTGAATAATTCTATTTTGAGGGTGCAAAGTGCAAATCACCCCTCATTGGAAAGATAGGCTATAATTTCGAAAAAAAATAATAGTTTACATATAAGCCTTTATAAAGTTTAAATAAATATTAAGATATACTTATCTTTAGAAAATTTGAAACTATTACTACCAGGTCATATGATTTCTCAAGCTTTAGTTAGCGATATTGTAATTATCAACACTCAATGGACATTTTTTTCAATCAGATTAAACTTAGGAGGATGTAAATATGATTTATGTACCAATATTCGAAAATAAGACACTCGCACAAAAGAGCCACGTGACACCAAACAATAAATAAGAAAATTTGACACTCGACGAACTTGAAGTCGACTGCTCAATGCTCGACATAATCGACTTATTATGTCTATTTGAGAATTGCTCATCAAGATGGGTCAACCAGCTATCACCTATAGTAGATCGGCCAATTGTGATTTTTGTAAAGCACATTGGGTTGACACAAATTCGAGAGAAAAACTTACTACCAAAAAATAATGTCATTTGTGAATTTTCTAACCTACTTAATCTACGTTTACACTCTCTTTGAAATGACTTAGCATTGACAAGGTGTAGTTTAAGTAGGAAGTTCTCGTACTAATTGATTAGTTCGTGAAGCAATAATGTGTGGACAATACTCACTCAGAAGTGATGTGTCTTAGTGAGTGCGAAAATACTTGACAGTATAATTAATTCATAAACTTTTAGTAGCTTCTCCAATTTTAAGTTTCAAAAATCTCAATTTCAACCCCACAAGATTGTAGAATTCATCAAATCACCAGATAAAGATACTTAGACAATGAATCATAAGTCATTCAGATTTACATAGTTTATCCTCAAACTAAAACGAGATATATCAAAATCTTTGTAAGCTAATGTCAAAATAATTAAATTATCATTTAGATTATAATAATAATCTTCACGTGGTATAATAACATTCCAACATAATTTCTTCGTTCTATTTCTCGGGGTCAAGAAATTCCACTAGTAAATTTGTTTCTTTGTTAAATTTTCGACTACGATACAAAAAAGAACTTGGTCAGTTATTTTCCTTGTTCCTCGTATATTTTAATTAATTTGCTCACCCCATCTTGTATTTTGGGCAGCTTTGATTCTAAGCCTCTTATGGATGGTTTGAAGTACCAAAACTATTACAAGATGTTTTAGGATGCTAGTACCTCTAACAATATCAAAGAGAAGAAACTAGGCAGCGTCCGACGGGGATTGATCCTAATGCCGAGTGCCATAAGGAAAAGAATGCCCAGAGTTTGCAAATCTATCAGCAACAACGTTAGTTCCCGTAGTCGTGCCTAATGTCACAAGAGCAACAATGTCAGTTCCCGTGGTCGTGCCTAATGTCACAAGAGCTGAAAGAGGAAATAAGGACCCACCGCTACACGAATCAATAAGGCTCTAGTGAAGATGTGTGTTGGAAAGATGAGAGCGAAGAAGTCGAACCATTGTATTAGAGTCACAAATCAGAATAATGTGACGAGTACTCTGTCTAATAGCGCTTTAGAAAATCCATGAAAGATACCCCAATGTTTCGTCGTTGTGCTTCTGTTTTTAACTTTGTAAATTAAAAATATAAAGTATTGTCCAAGTTTATGAAAATATTATTATTATTTTATTTTTTTTACCACGTCGAAAGACTTTCGAAATGTTATGAACTCTTCTATTTTTTGCATTAAAAAAAAAAAAAAAAACAGCCTGCGGGGCAATTTAGTCACATCAAAGCACTGCAATTGATTGCGCATAATTACAAGTGGAAGAAATACAAAACTTGTCACTCGAAATCAGCCTTCGTTTTCCTTGCCAACTTTTTCCACTGACAGCCTTTAATTTCTACTTACCAATAATACCCCCCTCTCTCTCTCTTCAAACAGTCCAAAACAATTCAACCAAAACACACACACACACACACACACACACACACAGTATATAACTCATAAACAGACTTCAACTCCTCAACACTCTCAAAAACCTCTCTAGGATTGATTCAATTGTACATACGCATTTGTACAAACAGTTTATTGACAAAATAAACACACACACACACATACATATTTGCCCTGCATTTGGAGTCAGATTAATGTCGATTAACGGAGGCAGCTACGCGGTGCCTCCGCCTCCGGGATACGTAGACCGCTTCTACAATCCTCCAGAGATCAGGCGACAACAACAACAACTACTTATTTTACAGCAGCAGCAGTTGCAAATGATGCAACTTCATTTGCTCCAACAACAACAACAATGGCGCCGAATAGAGAATCGAAAAGAGAGTGATGATGATGATGATTCATTAACGTCTTCAGTTACTAACTTAGATCGTTTGATGGAATCTGTTACTCCGTTTGTTAATGCGCATGATGAGGTACTCAAGGATTCAAATTCTGATTATTTTAGGAACTTATTCTAATTTTAATTTTTTTGTTTTGGATAAAACCCTAAACCTCTGTTCGTGAACAGGGGATTAATGAGAGTACATGCAGGAAATGAACTGGGAAAAATTTGGGTTTTTAAATTAAATTAGTTTCTGAAGAAAAGAGCAAGATTTTTACAATTGAAACACAGTTTGTCAAGGATTTTGTTTTCTTGATCAAATCTGCATTCAGTAATTAATCTACTGTGACTTTTTGAATTGTTTTCGTGGGAGTAAAGGAGGGATTTACAGATGAAGAAGTTGTATGTGTGGGTTTTGAATCACTTCATGTGGACCCAAATGAGAATGCTGATGAAATCCATGGATCAATTTTGTGCATGTGGTTTCTCAAAATGTCGATGAAGAAAAGGCTTAGCTGGTGGTTCCTTCGTGGCATTTTGAAAGATATGTGTAAAAAAGTGAAACTTGATATTTAAATGTCGGTAGACACCAGCTTCAGTCCACTTCAGAAAGGACTTCTGAATTTTTTTTCCTCGTATTTTTGCTGAACTTTGTTGGTGTAAGTTATATTGGATGACTTGTTGTGCTAAAACGAAGTCCTAAAAGAGCGTGATGCCTAAAAACTTCTCAGAATCTGCTAAGGCCTTCCAGGACAATCATAAGCCAACGGCTTTTTTGAAAAGCCGTTGATTCACAGCTTTGGAATCCATTGCCTTATTTCATTATGTATCCGTTTTTAACTAGTTTTTGAAAACTCAGCAAGTTTCGAAGATTCTCTTTACCAGTCACTGAAAAGTCGTTCTTCTTAGTAGCTCGTCAATTTCATGTGCATTGGAAGATTTTGAAAGGTTTCCAAAAAGCCATTGCGTTGTGGCTTATTAGAAAATTTATGGATGTTTTAGTTTTGGAAATTTCATTTGTTTGTTGTTGTTTCAGATTTTTACGATTTACAAGTGAAGGTAGTTTTTTGGTGTTGTTTCTGGCTTATATTGCGAAAATGATCAGAATTTTATTACCATACTTCCTTTGTTTGGTCAACAGGTAAATGCCAGGAGTAGAAGAACGCGGGAAGCGGACTCGCATCCTTTTTTTTGCTTGGAGGATCTTTGGGAATCATTTAAAGAGTGGAGTGCATACGGAGTCGGGGTACCTTTATTATTAAATGGAAAAGATCCAATTGAGCAATATTATGTTCCATTTTTGTCCGGCATACAATTATATGTCGACCCCTCTAGGCCTTCTTTTCCTGTTAGGTAAATTTCAATTGAACTTGACTAGTTTATGTTTGTCTTTTATCATTAATTATGATCCCGCTGATAATCTCTTTAGTTAGTTAGTTTCGGTGCTTGGTTTTAGCCATCATATTCTCTTACCCTTTATATTTCTTTCGCTAGCTGATTATACTGTTAGTATATGATCAGTTTTTATGTTCCAACTGTTGTGATCAGAGGCACTATGGGCATGTGTGTCAAATATGTTTAGGGTTAGACAGTTATATTGGATTTGCTATGGATGCACTTTGTGAGAGACGTGAAGATCTTGTTGTCATCTTGGTAGCCCATTATGGTGATATAGAAATTATAGCTATAAACGATGAGGTTGTATATGGAAAAGATAAGTTGTTATTAAGGAATAACAAAAACAATCAAGCGTATAATCCTAATATATTGGATAGGCTATACTAACCAAGCGAGAATCACATCAAGTTGAACACATGAATTCTCCTTCTCGATTCTTTAGGTTGAGTACAACGTCTTCACTTAGTCTTCTAAGCTTCATGACGTTTTGTATAACCTCCATCCACGTTTTCTTTGGTCGTTCTCATGCACTATCCATCTGCCATGGATTGAGAGTTTCAGCTCGTAACGGTGCGTCAATGGGTCTTCATACATGAACCAACCATCTTAATGAATTTTCTTGGATTTTCTCATTGATGGGTGCCACGCCTAAGTTGCTGCAAATGCCTTCATTTCTTACCTTATCTATCCTTGTATTACCGCACATCCATCATAATATGTGCATTTCAGTTACACTCATTAAATGAGAATGGTGTTGCTGAATAACATTCTGTAACTCATCTCATGAGAATAGTATTTCTTGATAGCCCAAAATCAGAGCTCGTAGTCTCATAGTCTCGAAGTAGTCCAATTAAATCTCCATTCAGTTTTTGGGAATAGTTTTGGAAATAGTTTATCTTTTTATTTTAAAATTTCTATTTTTTGAGCTTTTTAGATCAAATATAATAGTGTCATAGTTACCTTCTGGTATGCACACATCTCATTTTTCTTTTATCCTTCTGTCACCTTAGTTGCAGAAGTGATAAAAATTATGCACTGACTTTGAATCTGCAGTCTGGAATTGTATAAAGCATCTCTGAACTAAAGAAATGCAGTGTAAAACTGAATGTTTTACAATTATTAATATTACAAAGTGAACTTCATTGGCTTTTAGAAGTGTCTATCTATACGTGTCCTGGTTGAGAGGGGCTTCACATGTCTTCCATGGCGATTTTGCCAATGTTGATATGCTTGTTTGAATAAACAGTAACGGTAGTTCTTGATATCTTGCTAAGAATAGTTTTTGCTAGTTATTGCTTACTCCCCCTCCATTTGGAGGATATGTAGTGAGATGAAGACGGACAGATTGCAGTTTGGACAGCTAGTTAAGCAGTGCTTATGTTTGTTTGCGACATACTTGTTTAACTGTCCATTTTAGTTGTTGCTTTTTTAGTTTGTTCATGATATGATATACCATTTTTTATCAAGAAATGCGTAAGGCTGCGAACTGCATTGATTGGACTGAAAAATCTCCGGGTAGCATTATTACGAATGAGACATTGTTTAAGATATAGAAACTGTAAGATATTACTTAACATTTAAAAGGGGGGAAAAGAGGGTGGCTTTTTTTTTGGTGGTTGTTCTTAGCTTTCTTCCTATAGGTTCCGCGAACATATGGCCATGTTATGGCAGTTTTATCTATTTTGTCACATGCTTCTAAGTCTCAACCAGAATTAATTATGAGATCTTTCATAGAAGTGATACCATTTATCTCAGGTTGCTATATCTGCAGCCTGCAGTAATTTGTCTCTATCTCTGTATACCTTTTCCTTCTTCTTCTTCTTCTTTTTTTTTTTTTTTTTTTTTTTTTTCTAGTTTAAAGGATGAAATTACTTAAGGAATATACAAACATTGTCCACCTGAACAATTTTCCAACTAGAGGCTAAAGTTTTATGCATGATATATTTTTCTTACTGCAATCCTTCTCTCTTTGGCTCTTTTACCTGTCAAGAGATATATGCGGTATGGTTCACTTGAAACATCTCTGTTTACCTGTGCCGGATGTTTTTCCTTTCACTATGACTTTGTTGAACAAAACAAACAAACAAACCAATAAACAAAAATGACATGCTTGTCAATCCAATTAATTGGGTAACCAAACAAAAATAACGTCAAATGGAACACATTAGTTCTCTTGTTCTACAAGTCATGATGCTAATTTTTGTTTTTTTATTATATTGCAGAGGGTGCAATGAGGAGACTGATGCTGAGTCATGTAGGTTAACAAGTAACAGCGGTTCTGATGCAGATGGCAAAGTAAAATCTGTTATAAATAGGAACATACGGCAATTAAACAAGCTCTCATTGAATGATAAATCAGTCAGAAATCCATCCAATTCTGAATACTGCACTACTAATTCCCCTGGACAACCCTTGTTCCAGTTTTTGGAAGATGAACGACCGTATAACCGCAGACCACTAGCTGATAAAGTAGACCCAAGTAGAATTTAGACTGCTATAATTTTGTTTCATTTCTTAATCCTGAAATATAATTTGTTGTTTGTTGCTTTTTTTCTCTCTATTTTGCAGATATCAGTACTTAAGTCTCAACACCCCGAGCTTACTAGGTGCAGGAGCTGTGATCTACTACCATCAAGTTGGATTTGTGTAGCTTGGTGGGTTTGTAAGCGAATTTCATGTTTTTCTACTGTGTGATTGAAGTTCATGTTTTTGAAAATGTCCTTGAAGGATCAGAATAAAATATTTGCTGCAGGTATCCAATTTATAGAATTCCCATAGGTCCAACACTACAAGATCTGGATGCATCGTTTTTGACATTTCATTCCTTGTCGACACAATCTAGAAGTACCTCTCTCTCTCTCTCTCTCTCTCTCTCTCTCTCGCGTGCTTGAGAGTTGTCGTATAAAAGTTTGTGCCCATATTATCTTATGAAACCACTAACTTCATTTACTTTGCAGGTAATACCTCACCTCAGTTTCACCCAGCAAACACCAGAAAAATTCATGGAACTGTTGATCCTAAGGCAAAGATTTCATTACCAGTCTTTGCTCTCGCTTCATATAAGCTAAAAGGTTCAATCGTGAGCCCATGTGGACCCCACGAATGCGAGCAAGAGAACTCTCTTCTGCAAGCCGCAGACGAATGGCTCAAGCATTTGCAGGTTACTCTTTGTGATTACCAATTTTTCCGTAATTCCAATTGCTATCGGAGATGATGAGCCCTGGAATCCTGGAGTTTGATTGTAGAAGTTTTTGGAAACTAAGCTGCTTAAGGAAATATATTCCTTTGTCACCAAATATCCTGGTAAATTGTTGTGCACTGTTGGTCAAGTAATATGTAAAATTCCTTGAAAAGCCATACTTCCTAACAGCGTAGGATTAACAATGCTGTTTAGCTGGGATAGTGATTCACAGGCGTAGTACAATTTATAGTAGTTAGCATGGGAATTAGTGGTGTATTAGTATATCAGTTAAATGGCTGATTATGGTAAGTCAGTAACTAGAATTCTAATTCCCAACTGTCCGTGATAATGACGAATAATTGCAACATATGTATGTACTTTTAGTATGGTGTTATACATAAAAATTTATAGCGGTGGCTCTTCGTACATTCTTTTGAGATGAAAATCTTTATTACGACTAAGGTCTGTACATGCATTTCATTACTCTCATATGTTTCTCTACTGAAGTATATTTCATGATTGATTAAGTCTGTTGTTGCCTGCATTGCAATACTACCAGAAATAGAGTCTTGTACGGTATTACTTGTTAAGACTAATCTTGTTAGGAGAATCTTAATGATCAAATTGGATTCCCGGGTTGAACTTAAAAGGCAAGTTTTTGCTTCAATAGTAACTTCCTTGAGATATATGGCCGTCATGTTCTGTTTTCATTGTGTTTTATTTTCGGTACACATCTGACATCTCATGTAGTGTCACTGTCGATTATCTGTTAATGTATTTTTGCTGATTTACATGGTAATAAAAACTAGAAAAAATCACATCAATATAATGTATACTCGTTCATGGTGGACAACACTGAACCCTGTACAAATCATGTCCTTCTGCCACTTCCGTTGTCATTTGTCAACTTCTGTTACAAAGGTGGATAACAAACTACAAAGAAGTATTGTCAATGTTCTAAAGTTAGTTGATAAATAGGAAAACTGCAAACAGCATAGAGAAACATGTAAAACTCGTGCTAAATGAGATTACGATGGAGGGACACGCATGATTCTCTAGACTTAATACATAAGACACACCGAAATCGGTCAACCACCTATGATTTACTCTACGATCGATATTCACCATGTGAATTGACCGCTAAGAATTTTGCTTTTACCTTGCACAGGGTTTTGCGGATAATAGAGCATTTAAAATGTTGGACACAGTACTTGCTCAATTACATAGATTCATGCATACAAGGGTATCAGGCTCTAACTCACATAATGTGGATGTGTGAGCAAGTGCGAGAGCGGGAGCGTCTGCGTCAGTGTGCTAAATTTAAAATTTCATAAGTATGAGTGCGTCTTAATGCGTTTATCAAAATATGAATATAAATGATAAAAGTAGCCAATAAATAATTATAAATGATTATGTTTAACATACAAAATCCATTGATGTCTACTATCTAGCCATAGGTAGGAGCGAATTTTGATTTTTAATGAGAGTAATAGAGTTATTTGTTTTTCTAACTTTATTTTTACAATTTTTCCTTCAACTTAGTCAAAGAAGAAGGTAATAGACACATTGAGTAGGTGAGAGATGTAGCAAAATGTAGATTCAAACATGTGTAAAGGATGAATTCTTAATACAAGAACTAAGAATTTTTAGTGCGAGAATTAAGAATTTCTAAAGCGTCTTAGTCGGAGCACATACACTCAATTTGAGTGAGCGCGACTAAGCGCAGTGCGTCGGCTAGTGAAGAAGGATTATGTGACTTAGATTAGGCTCACTGTCCAACTCCGTGGTGAATGTGATAAAGTATCATAGACTAATGCACAACATATGAGTAAGTTAAGTATTTATCAAAATATGACAAGACCAAGACATGTTCGGTACGGAGGATCGTCACCCCGTACATTTGCAATGATAAGCTTGATTCAGTAAAGAAGCTGCTTCAAGAGCTATTAGCCAAAAAGAAACCATGTTACAAGAAAGAGGCAAAAAGGAAAACGTTCCCATTGATGTTGCAAAATTGATTGGCGCTCTTGATTCCAAAAAACGAAACGATTGATGAATGCAGAACTTGTTTGCCTGAAAATGATACAAAAGCTCTTGGATGGATGTTGAAGTGAATGATCCGATCAATTGAGAGATAAACACGATCAGATTGAATAGAGAGATCAACAACGAAAAATGAACGGTTGAATCTTATTGAATGATTGTAAAATCAAATGTTACATGAGTTACATAAGTGTTTGATGAACCAGAAGATTGAGATGAACCCTAATCTAATCAGGGGAAATGTGATGAATGAATCAAGTGAGTGAAATGAATTCAACTCATCTACTTAAATAGGTTCAGGTGTTGAGGAGCGGGTTTCCTTATTTGGAAATTCTGCTTACACCGGTCATAACTAAAATATGAAATATTTCTATAAATGGAAATATTTCATTAAGTAATGTTTAATATCTTAAGAGTCCCCCTCAAGATGGGCATGAATGTTGATTAAGCCCATCTTGGACATCATGTTGGTGAAGGAACTCAAAGGCAGAGGTTTTGTCAAGATGTCAGCTACTTGATGTGAGTTTGGAATGTGCAGAATGTTGAGCTCTTTGTCCTTTATCTTTTCCCTCACAAAGTGACAGTCAATCTGGATATGTTTTGTGCGTTCATGATGCACAGGATTGTTTGCAATGCAAAAGGCACTCTTGTTGTCTGTAAACAGGAGAGGAGTCTTGGTAGAAGTTACATGAAGCTCCTTTAGTAATTGCTTGAGCCATAGAATCTCACAGGTTGTTGCTGCTATAGCTCTATATTCAGCTTCAGTAGATGAGCGGCTAACCGTTTGTTGCTTCTTAGCCTTCCATGATATGAGTGAGTTGCCCAAGTATATAGTGTATCCAGTTATACTCCTCCTTGTTTCAATGCACCCTGCCCAGTCACTATCACAGAACCCCTTTAGGTGAACTTCTGAATTGGCTTTGTAAAGTAATCCTTTTCCTGGTGTAGCTTTCAAATATCTAAGGATCTTGAAAGATAAGTCAGGTCTTGTGATTGTGAGATATAATAATCTGCCCACAAGTCTTCTATAGATGGAAGCATCCTCAAGTAGAGCAAAGTCTGAGGTATGGAGTTTAGCTTTTGAATCCATAGGAGTAGTACTTGGATTGCAACCAAGATATCCAGCTTCAGTTAGTATGTCAAGAGCATACTTTCTTTGGCAAATGCTGAGACCATCTTTGTTTCGAGCCACCTCAATTCCCAGTATATATTTGAGATTCCCTAGATCTTTTATAGTAAACTGATCATCAAGATGCTGTTTGATGTTGGTGATTTCAGTAAGATTATTCCCTGCTAAGATTATATCATCAACATAAACACAAAGTATAGTTATAGAATCTGATGTTTGTCTAATAAAGAGAGAAGTATCTGAGGTGGTTTGAACATAACCATATGCTTTTAAACAGTTTGTTAACTTAGTGAACCATTGTCTAGAAGCTTGCTTAAGACCATATAAACTTTTCTTTAGAAGACACACTCTAGAGTCCTTAGAATCACAATATCCTGGTGGAGGTTTCATATAAATTTCCTCATCTAAGTCACCATGTAAGAATGCATTATTGACATCTAGTTGATGTAAATGCCAGTTAAAAGAAGCAGCTAATGCAAGAACAACTCTAACAGTAGTTAATTTAGCAACAGGGGAAAAGGTATCAAAATAGTCCAATCCTTCTTCTTGTGTGTAACCTTTTGCCACTAATCTTGCTTTGTATCTTTCTATGCTACCATCAGCTCTATATTTCACTTTGTATACCCATTTACAACCAATGCAATGATGGTTAGGAGGTAAGGTAACTAGCTGCCATGTATTTGTCTTTTCTAATGCATCAAGTTCTTTCTTCATTGATATTCTCCATTCATGAACTTTGTTTGCTTGAGTAAAGGTTTTAGGCTCAACTATTTCAGATATTGCAGCTGTAAAAGCTCTATGTGTTGGACCTAAGTATGCATCAGATAAGAAGTCACTAATAGGGTATTGTTTGCCTTTCATAATAGCATTAGATTTGTGTAAAGATCCAGGTAAAGTATAGTTATAAGCATTGAGATAAGCTGGAGGATTAGAGGATCTAGTAGATTTTCTTATAACAGTGTTATCAGGAACTTGAGGTTCAGAAATACCTGGTGCAACACTGTTGTGTTGTACACTCCCATGGCTTTGAGTGACATTATGAGATGGAGAAGAAAGAGCTGCAGGAATATTGGAAGTAGCAGAATCTTGGATAAAAGAATTATCCAATCCAGTAGTTTGAAACAAATCTGGTGTATCAGGCATCTGATACTCTTGATTGCTGTTGGAACTATGTTCAGAATTCTCCTGAAGATGATTATTGTTACCATCTTGCTGAAAGTACTGATGTACTTGGTGAGCTGTATTATGCAGATTAATGAAAGAATCTGTACAAATATGTTGATCTAGAGTATCTGCAGTAAAATTGTGAGAATTGTCTTTGAAAGGAAAAATCTCTTCATAAAACATAACATTCCTGGAAATAAACAACTTCTTAGAAGACAAATCCATAAGTAGATACCCCTTTGTACTTTTAGGATACCCCAGAAAGACACTTTTTGTTGCTATGGGATCAAATTTTAGTCTGTGTGCTGTTAAAGTGGAAGCATATGCTAGGCATCCAAAAACCTTCAAAACAGAATAGTCAGGTGGCTTGTTGTAAAGCATCTCATAAGGACTTTTATTAGAAATAACAGATGATGGGAGCCTATTTATCAAATGTGCAGCAGTGTATATGCAATTACTCCAGTATTCAATAGGTAAGTTAGACTGGAATTTGAGGGATCTTGCAACTTGCAGCAAGTGTTGATGCTTGCGCTCAACTAAACCGTTTTGCTGGGGCGTTTCAACACAACTAGTTTGGTGTTCAATACCAAACTTAGCATAAAAATCTCTAAGTATGAACTCTGTGCCATTGTCAGTTCTTATGGCTTTTACTTTAGTTAAAAACTGAGTTGAAACCATCTTACAAAACTGAAATAGGTACTGTTTAACATCAGCTTTGGTTTTCAACATACAAACCCAAGTAACTCGAGTGTAATCATCAACAATGGTTAAAAAATATCTAAAACCATCATGGGAAGTGACTGAATATGGTCCCCAAACATCACAATGCACTAGAGCAAAAGCAGTAGTAGAGACAGATGTACTTATAGGAAATGAAAGTCTTTTCTGCTTAGCTAAATGGCATGTTTCACAATGAAAATTATTACAATTCATAGTACCAACAGAAGTAATATGAGATAACTTCTCAAAGGAAGCATGTCCTAATCTTTGGTGCCAAACATTGGCATTATTCTTAACAGCAATATTACAAGATATATGCTGAACAACATCAGAATTATGCAGAATATAGAGATTGTCTTTCTGACTAACAGAACCAATCATCTTCATTGTGACTGAGTCCTGTAGCAAACATATAGAACGAGAGAAGAACAAAGAAATATTAGTAGAGTTAGTAAGCTTTGAAATGGAAAGTAAGTTATGAGTGAAACTAGGAACATATAACACATCTGTAAGAATGTGAGTACTCAATAAACAAACTTTGCCTTTAAAAGTAGCAAGAGTATGGCTTTTGTTAGGAAGATGAATAATGACATTAACAGGATAAGGAGGTTCAATAAACCAATCTAAATGACGAACCATATGGTCTGTAGCACCAGAATCTAAAATCCAAGAATCCTTAGTTGTTTGAGCAGAAATAGACTTAGAGTTTAAAGCAAGAACAATACTATTACCAGTTGCTGCTGTAGCAGTAGCAGCAAAGTGTTGAACACCATCCATAGGAGTTGCAACAACTTGTTGTTCCCTTGCTAGTTTGAAAGCCATGAACTGATCAAAGAGCTCTTGGTTTGAAGTAGAAATATGAGACTTATTCTGTTGAGAATCAGTAGACACTACAGGGTCAAAAACAACAGAGTTAGCAGCAGAGTTATAGGTTGTATTCTGCCTTTTACCAGTAGGACCATCCCAACCAGGGGGATATCTTATAATCTGAAAACATTTCTCAACAGTGTGCCCAATGAAACCACAGTGGGAACAACGCAGTTTCTTCTTTTCAGCTTTGCTCAAAGTCTTGAAATTCTTAGAAGTACCTCCCTGATTAGGAAACTGAGGTTTATTTTTGAAATCTTGAGAGTTTTGTTGTCTTGTAAACATAGCCAAAGTATCAGTTGATGATGTGTTAACATATAAATCCCTCTGATTCTCCTCTTGAAGTAACATTGAATATACTTTGGACAGTACAGGCAAAGGAGATAGCAACAAGATTTGACTCCTCAAAGCAGAGTAAGAATCATTGAGGCCAACTAAAAATTGCAAAACACAATCATATTGCTGTAAATCCATCATCTTCTTGTTCATATTGCACACACAAGCACTACAAGTACATGCAATGATAGGCCTCTGTGTCACAAACTCATCCCAAAGAGTGCGAAACACATTATAGTAATCAGTTATAGAAGAAGTTCCTTGAGAAATCGTTGAGAGTGATTTCTGTAACTGATAAACACGAGATCCATTGGATCTATCATACCGAGTCTTCAATTCTAACCATAAATCCAATGCCGAATCAAAATAGAGTAAACTCTGATGCAATTCCTTCGACACTGAATTCAGCAACCAAGACAACACAAGATTGTTCGCTCTAATCCAACACGTTATCATAACAAGATCAGCAGTAGGTTTAGGCAAAGTACCATCGATAAAAACGATTTTATTCTTAATATTCAGGGCCATAATCATACCCTTACTCCACGAAATATAGTTTTTCCCTATGAAAATGTCGCCAACAATTGACGATCCAGTGTGATCATGCGATCCTAAGAAATAGACAGATGTAGAATCCTCACTCGGATTTTTAGTCAAAACCGGTGCAGAGGCAGAACCAGACGCAGATGAAGTCATTCTTAATCAATAGAATCAAAAATCGATCGAGACGATCAAGTAATCAAACAAATCAACAGCAAATCAACAGAATAACAGCAAATCAACCGATCTAATCAGCAAATCGACGGATCAAAGTGTGCGGAAGCGAAAAATTGAGATTAGGAACTCGTTACCCAGGCGATTGATACCATGTTGAAGTGAATGATCCGATCAATTGAGAGATAAACACGATCAGATTGAATAGAGAGATCAACAACAAAAAACGAACGGTTGAATCTTATTGAATGATTGTAAAATCAAATGTTACATGAGTTACATGAGTGTTTGATGAACTAGAAGATTGAGATGAACCCTAATCTAATCGGGGGAAATGTGATGAATGAATCAAGTGAGTGAAATGAATTCAACTCATCTACTTAAATAGGTTCAGGTGTTGAGGAGCGGGTTTCCTTATTTGGAAATTCTGCTTACAATGGTCATAACTAAAATATGAAATATTTCTATAAATGGAAATATTTCATTAAGTAATGTTTAATATCTTAAGAATGGATTTTACTGCCGTACGATTCTTCAACATATTACCTCTTGCTTATTCGAACAACCTTTGAGTTTTTCATTTCTCAAATCAGTAAACGTAAACTTTAACTATTGAGACGTAGAAAGAATGAAAGAAGAATTCGACACTTGATACAAGTAAGAAAAGAGCACAAGTGCTCACTACTGAATGACTATAAGAATTAACAAAACTGCAATCACGCCGCTGAACATTGCCGAAGCAGCAGCCATTTTATGTGCATTACTCGGAAGAATAGCAGGAATCGAACACTCCTCCCCGTTAAAGTAAACTTTCGTGGGAAATCCATCTTCGCGAGCCACGTTAATTCCCGGTGTTTGCTTCTTAGTAAAAGAGATGACTGATTGCTGTGAACCCGGAACTGGAGGATCTCTTCTCGGGTTCGATCCATTTTTTTCAGCAATCAAGTAGTTTAGTCCTGGCAATCCCTGGAGAAACAGTGTTTTGTTATTGGCAGCAGGTAAAACTTTTCCATCAATGGAGTAAACTTCTTCGAATCCAGGCATTGCTTTATCCAGTTCAACTGCAGCAAACCAGTCTACGATTTGTGTTTCCCCCCAATTGAACAGGGTGATTCTTGCAGTCCACCCTTTTTTGAAATCTGACAGCAAGTGCCAGTTAATGCTGACACCACAATTGTCACCACAAGGCAATGGATTTGGCATTTCACGCCTCTTTAATTGTGCAAACTCCCTTGCCATCTTAGTCCTGTTGTCGAAGGGAACTAAAAGAGCTTCGGGTGGCAGAAGAAGCGCTGGTTCATCAGCACTGCACATATTGTTGGCATTTCTTGGATTACTGTCGCAGCCGCAGGCACAAGTGTTGCACGGAATGACAGAGTCGTTGAAGAACGATGAGAATGTAACGCAGCACGTGGGCTTCTTCGACTCGATTTTTGTTATATTACAGACTATTTGCCAGGTGGCAACTGCTGATACTTGAGACGGCAGGCCTGTGGGCTCAGGGAAGAGAGTCGGCGTGACCCGAATAGGTTGAGCGCAGTTGTATTCTGGCCCTACTGTGCTGTTGATTTTCCAGTTTCTGGGTGGGGAAAGTTCAGTCTTGTTCAAGTCAGGTGGCATTTTGAACACTTGCATCTGGAAAGATGACTTAGACTTGCTTAAATCCATAGAAGGCGGCAGAATTGTCCCATTTCGACAACAAAAGGGAACCAGTCCTAGGTTAGTATCGTTAGTTCTTGTAAGAGGGAGGTCGATGACTGTTGGGTTTTTGTCGCAACTCAACACCTTGGAGAAATCGAAATCCTTGTAGAAATTGTTCTGCTCGCCGAAGATGCAGTCACCGGTGTCAACAACTTTAGGGTAAGCGCCACGCATGGAATTGATGAACTCACCTTCCATCCATTCCCAGCTCAAGTTCCAGTTCTCCACACGGCCAAAAGGGTTATGGTTTTCAATTGTGACTAGCGACCAGTAGTTAGATTCATATGTCATGGTCACATCATACATAATTGTGAGATCGCCGCTTTGAAGAGGCGAAAAATCACCAGCATCAACTGTGATGTTTGTTCTTGCGTTCATGTCTGGTACGCAGCAAATGCTCGTCCCGTTTCCTGCAATAACCAAACACATAAAAAAATCATGAGAATACTAATAAAAAGTTAAACTTTACAGCAATAACATTCTGTTATGGTCATAGTACCTTGAGTTCTAGGAGTTTGACATGAGTATTGATCATGAACCAGAGTTATGTTACTAGGCAAAGGAACTCCGGGCGGTCCAACGCCGAACTGTGTGCCCACCAAATTCACTACCGCCTGCATCTGATTGACATCTCCAGCGGTTTCAATTGCCGTTTTAAGGTCAGTCATCGGATTTCCAGCAAATATGGTGCCTTGGCTGACGTTGGCCGGGAGGGAGGTGCCATCAGCAAGCACAGCGTTTGTAGCAGACACCAAGTACTCGTTGTGATTGAACCCCACAAAAACCTGCCAATTCTTAAGCTCGTTTGGTCCGTTGTTCCGAACCGTTAGCGTGGATTCAAACCGGTACGCCTGGTGAACGGGGTCAGACGGCACAAGAGTTGGTGAGAGTTCGGCACCGGTTATATATCGGTAGGAAATCAATACACCGTTGCACACAGAAGGATTAGGGGTTGGTGTCTGCGAAAAGGAGGTAGGGAGCAAGGAAAGAGTTGAGAAACAGAGAAGTGTTGCGAGTGATATGTGAGTAGATATAGCGAAGTAAGGAGTGGCCATGGTGCTTGAGTTTAGACCATAAACGAGATGAGAGTGACGTAGATAACGCGAAAATGGTAGATTGAATTGCAGAGGGAAGTACATATGAAGAAGGGGAGTGATGATCGATGGTGACTAGGTATAAATTAACAAGAAAAAGATGGCAAGAGTAGACTGTTAATTTGTTAACATAGAAAAAGATGTTTGAAAACGTCTTTGCATGCTTGTATAGGTGAATCAAAAATTATATAAATATGGGAGTTGGCGTGCCGGCTTTGATTGATTCTTTGATAAGAGAAGCAAATCAAGCAGGAGCTGAGAATCAGTCATTTGTCTTTGCTTTTTCTTTCTCCTATATTTTATTACAATTTCAGGGGATATATGGCCTATACTTCATCCCTGCGAGTGTAGATTAGTTATTTAGACTTCAAAACATTCACCAAATAAAAGGTCCAGAATCTTTTTCATTTTACTTTTTTTAGTTATTAAATGATCGAGATATTTGTACGAATGAAAATTATGGAATTTCTTAACATTTAAATAGTTCGGTAGTATTAAAGATGTTCATATTGTGTTAAAAATTATGGTTTTTTGTCACTTAATAAAAGTCTAACAGCGTACAAGAAGACAATAAGGTGGGGGGTTATATACTTAGCCGTGTTTATGTGACATATGTCGTTTTGTTATCCAAAAATTGTTTGTTCAAATTAACTTGAGTACATTAGTTTTTTGAGAGAATTTTACTGAAGTAAGACATATGATAAGATTACAGAGAAATTAAAGAAAATATATGCAACAGCCAGGTTCATAATTTGGTATCAGACTCCATATCTCACATTTACCATTGGATTTGGTGCTAGCATTTAAGGTATTCTAACTTCAAATTTTAAAAGAAGGCGAATTATCCACAATTGCCTCTCCCCTCTCTCTCTCTGGGGGCCGGGGTGGTTAGAGACCCAATTACAAAAATGTAGGGCGCAGTTGATTAAAGAAAGGAAAGTGTTTAGGCCATGCACTCTAATGGTTGCGAGCTGCATTGTGTTCTTTACTTGAAATATGAAATTCTATTACATTATTTATTTTGTGAGACTAAGTGGATCTGGATCACCATTAAGCTGCATTATAATTAATATAGAGAGAGGGGGGGTTTCATGTATTATTATTAAAGAAAAACTCATACAATATAAATAATTCTTAGCTTATTAATGTTGTATTTAAGTGATATATACCTACACATATTGAGACGGAAAATCTTCGTAAGGTAAATTAACGGAGACACAACGCTAATTGTCAACAACCACTGATGTGTCAAATCTCGGTATCGTCATGTCGTAATATTCGGTATCATATGCCACGACAACACCATTATTTTTTAATGCAAAATTACAATTTAAGGCAAAACTCAAAATTAGGCCCATGCATGCCCAATTTCGAGTTCTTTGGGGCCCAATTCGAATTGCACAGGCCCAATTCGAGTTGTTCCAGGCCCAGTTTGAGCTGTTTTTAGTTCATTCGAGTTATTTCCTAGCAGGTCATTCGAGTTATTCAGAAGAGTTCATTCGAGCTATTTTCTAGGAATCCTGGTTTGACTTATTCAACTCATAGTCCAACTTGGAGTGCACTTCTAGCTGAATAAGGATTCTTATGCCTATATAAAGGGATCTCATTCCTCATTCTAAGGTACGTTTTACATTATTCCAAGCTCTAAGTTCGAGTTATATAAGTCGACCTCGACCTATTCTTCAAGCTCATTCGAGTTGTTCGTCAATAACTCGAGTTCGACTTATTTTGGCTTGCATTCGAGTTGTTTTGTTCTGTGTTATTCGACTTGTTTGGCCATTCACATTCGACTTATTGCTTTCTGCTTATTTGACTTATAGCTCTCAGTACATTCGACATATTTTATCCAGTTCATTCGACTTGTTGCCTTGCTCAACAAGATCTCATATCCCGATCCGTCTGACTTGAGCGTCGGAGTGCCTTCGCCGGAGAAGGCACCGGCTTAGTTCACGTTTGGTGTTGAGTGCAGGTTCCGAACTCAAAAGCTGCTTGAGCATCCAGCAGGAACTGAAGCAGTCTGACGTGGAGTGTTGGAGAGTGGACACGTATCCAGACGAAAATACCCCACATCAGTGGCGCCGTCTGTGGGAACCGCTAAACGCACTTAGGAGCAAACATCATCACTAATTCAATGGCTCACCGCAAAGCCGCAGAGAAGAACGGAATGGCTGGGAGAACAAGATCACAGAGGGAAGATGAGAATCGAGTTGCTGACACTTCTGAGCACACTTCAGTAGCTGCTCCCAATGCCCCTCTGGATCAAGCCCGCACTATGACGGACCAACCAATAGTGCCTCCGGCAGAACAACCATTGTTGAATCCTGCACAACTGACTCAGATCATGACAGCATTACAGCAAACCATGGTACCAATAATCGTGCAACAACTGACCAACACTGGATTGCAGCAAAATGTTCCAGCGCCAAATGCACGACAGACATCGACACAGCAAGAAAGGTCTCATCACACACAACGTCGTGCTGATTCAGGACAACAACAATCAAGGATGACAAGACAAACACAGAGGGATCCATCACCTTCCCAAGAACGCAGAAACCCGCGTTCAGTGAGGGCTGCAGGGAACAAGGCCCCAAGCCGGGCAAATGACAAGGGAGGAGAAGTCAATTCTAAGCGGAGAGATTCTGAAGATCAACCTGCAGCTAGTCACACGACATCCAGGAGTAGAGACCATCATGAAAAAACGAAACCAAGGCCGGAACCAGTTATCGCTGAAAATATTCCATCAACCGAGCGACCAACTCCATTTTCTAAAGCGATTGGCAAGTTGATACTGAAGGAGGGAGTCAGACTTCCTGACATGAAGAAATACGATGGAACAACTGATCCTGCAACACATTATGATGACTTGGATCTCGAGCTACAGATTCTGGGGTACCATGAGAATTTAAGGGCGAAGCTGATTTCGCTAAGCTTAAGGGGAACTGCTAAAGAATGGTTCAAGAATTTGAAATCTCATTCGATTGAATCAGCCGAACAATTCAAAAGCATGTTCGTTAAGAAGTTTGCCATTTATCGGTTAAAAAAGAAGTCTCCAAGTACTTTGTTCAATATCTACAGAAAGCCGGGAGAGACGCTGGGAAAATATATAGGACGTCTAAATCTGGAAATTGGAAAAGTGAATGCTCCCACTGGGGACTTGGTTATCTCGGTGTTGCAAAACCGCTGCCAGAGTGCAAAGCTGATTGAAGTGTTAACTTGGGACGCTCCTGATACGATAGAGCAAGTAATGAATCTCGCCAATAAAGTGGTTGAGGTGGAGGAGATCACCATGAATCAAGGATTAACAGACCTGGCAGAAATTCCTAGAGGAAAGGAGAATAAAGACTGGAGGAGAGATCCTAGGGGGAAAGATCGTGATCACAACCGACAACCTTTCAAGAGGTTTGATAATTGGACTCCTTTGAAGAAACTAATTGGCGAAATTTATGCAATAGTAGGGGATAAGGAGAGGTTCAGATCTCCAAGACCCATGGTGCAAACTGAAGAGATGAAGCAATCCAAAAAATATTGTAAGTTTCACCGGCAAAATGGACATATCACTAACGATTGCAGAGCCTTGAGAATGGAGATTGAACGACTCATTCTCGAGGGTAAGCTTATTGATTATGTACTGGAAAATAGGCAACCAAGGGACGAGAAATCAACGGGTGGACGAAAGCGAAGTCGTTCCCCAAAAGAAAAGAATGACGAACGAAGAAGAAGGAATGGTAACGGTAACGATGATATCGAAAACGGAGTAAATGTGATTGTCGGAGGACCTACAGGTGCGGATTCGACCAAAAGCAGGAAACGGATTTCACGTGATATAGAGTATGAGCGTTTGAAACGTCCAGAGATAGACCTGGTCTTTGCAGTAGACAAAATGGATACAAGGATCACATTCGATGATAACGACTTTGATAGCTTATCTTCACAAGCTAAGGAGGCTCAGTACTTGAATTGCCCAATGGTGGTTACGGCGGTGATTGCAAATCACGCCGTAAGAAGAATTATGGTAGATAATGGATGCTGATCTAACATTATCTTCATGGATGCTTTACAACAAATGAAGCTTGGACAGTACGAGATCTCGGAGGTGAATTCACCTCTATTAGGATTTGGTGGAAGTGAAGTCAAGCCTGTTGGAAGAATAATGCTACCAACATCTTTTGGTGTCAATCCAAAGAGGAGAACATTGAATGTGGAATATTTCATTGTTGATATGTCGTTTGCGTACAATGTGTTAATTGGAAGACCAGGGATAACCGCATTTGTTATGATCATTTCAACAGTGCATCAGAAGATAAAATTTCCAACTCCTGGGGGAGTCGCAGAGTTGACAACAAACTATCGTGATTCATGGAGTTGTTATGTTACATCAACAAAACCTGTCAAGGCGAAAGCTGCACCTGACATAGCTTTAATTGAAGCTCAAGATGCGGGGACGCCACAAGTTACGGGGAGTAAAGATATTGAGATGGTGCTTGTAACACAAGAGGATCAGCGAGAAACCCCTGAAGATTCTGATGTTCCCATCAAGGGAGTTGAACTGAAACCGACAAAGGAAGAAAGGGAGGATAAAACCACTTTGCGTTACAAGAAACAATTGGAGATCGAACACATGAAGCCTTCTGGAGAATTCAAGGAAGTTATTCTAATGGATAATGAGCCTGAGAAGATCATCAAAATTGGAAGTGAACTGCCAATGGAGATGGAGAAAGCGTTGATAGCATGTTTGCAGAGAAACTTTGATGTATTTGCATGGACTGATTCGGATTTAAAAGGCATAGACCCACGAGTTGCAGTACACCACCTCAATGTCAATCCAAATGCAAGACCAGTTCGGCAAGAGAAGAGACATTTCAGTGATGAGAAGAATAAGGCGGCAGAATTGGAAGTGCAAACAAAGTTAGCAGCAGGTCACATATTTGAAGTTCAATATTCGGAATGGCTAAGAATTGTTGTCCTTGTGCCAAAGAAACCAACCATATGGCGTATGTGCGTGGACTACACGGATTTGAACAAATATTGTCCACGAGATCCTTTCCCGTTGCCTAGGATTGATCTCGTGGTTGATTCAACAGCTGGATGTGCACTACTTAGCCTTTGTGATGCATAGAGTGGTTTTCATCAAATCTTGATGGCGGTCAAAGATCAGCACAAACCGCATTCATAACAGACAGGGGGATATTCTGTTACAGAGTAATGCCATTTGGATTAAAGAACGCTGGAGCAACATTCCAGAGTCTGGTTGCAAAGATGTTTTACCATCAAATAGGTAAGACAATGGAGGTCTACATAGATGATATGATGATCAAAAGTTTGAGGGCGGAAGACCATGTTAAGCATCTTGAAGAAGCTTTTGGGATCATGAGGCAGTACGGGATGAAGTTAAATCCAAAGAAGTGTACATTCGGAGTCAAAGCGGGAAAATTTCTAGGCTTCATGGTAAATGAAAGGGGCATAGAAGCGAACCCGGATAAGATCAAGGCTATAATGGATTTGCCATCTCCCAAATCGGTTCGTGAAGTCCAACGATTGGTGGGGAGAATAACGGCACTCAGTCGTTTTATATCACATTCCGCGGAGAAAAGTTTGCCTTTCTTCAAGAAGTTGAGAAAAACGCCAAAGTTTGCCTGGACGGAGGATTGTGAGTAGGCATTTCGTCAACTGAAGACTTACCTTACAACGCCACCACTATTATCAAAGCCCAAGGATAACGAAATATTATATCTCTATTTAGCCGTAACGAAGAATTCACTCAGCACAGTGTTGGTCCGAGAAGAAGATAAGAAACATCTGCCGATTTATTACGTGAGCAAAGTTTTGAACGGAGCAGAACTCAATTACTTGGAAATTGAGAAGTTGGCATACGCATTGGTGATAACTGCAAGGAAACTAAGACCATACTTTCAGTCACACCCAGTCATGGTGCTTACAAATCAACCATTGAAGCAGGTCATGGCAAAGCCAGAAACATCAGGCAGGCTGGTCAAGTGGGCAATCGAGCTAGGAGAATATGGTTTGGAGTACTTACCAAAAACTGCAATCAAAGCACAAAGACTGGCGGATTTCGTCGCAGAAACTATCTCGGAAGCAGAACCATCAATCGATGTGGCTATGGTGACGGAAAGCAAATCAAAAGGATAAGTCCGGGGCAGCAAAGGAGATTTGGACTCTACACGTGGACGGATCCTCCACAGTTGATGCGGGAGGCGCAGGAATTTACATAAGATCGGCATATGGAAGAGAATTCGATTATGCCATTAGATTGAATTTCCAAGTCACAAATAATCAAGCAGAGTATGAAGCCATGCTAGCCGGTATTCAAATGGCAAAATCGCTTGGGATAACTAAACTTATGGCATTCACAGACTCTCAATTAATTGCGAATCAATTTGAGGGTAGATACGAAGCTAAGGAGGCGACAATAGTGAAGTACCTTGAAAAGCTGAAGGAGGCGACATCTAACTTTGAGACGTTCACTATATCACAGATTCCACGATTAGAGAATGAACAGGCCGACTCATTATCAAGATTTGCAAGCACTGCAGAAGTCTTTGTGGAGAGACGAGTAACATTGTTGGCCGCAGACCAACCGTCAATTAGCAAAGGCCTGGAGTCAACGACAACGCAAGCTCTAGATTACGTTTTGCCAGTAGAAGTCGAGGCTTGTTGGAAGGATGAAATAATAGACTATCTACAAAACGGAAAATTGCCAACTGATCCACAAGCTGTGAGAAGACTCAAATATAAATCAGCGAGATTCACCATGTTTAATGGAGAACTTTACAAAAGATCTTTTGAGGGACCACTCTTAAGATGTTTGTCACCCACCCAGGCGAAGCAAGTTTTGAGGGAAATTCACGAAGGAAGCTGTGGAAATCATTCTGGAGGGCGGTCCTTGGCACAGAAGATACTCTGACAAGGATACTTTTGGCCGACGATTATGAGAGATTCGATGGATTATACTAGGAGGTGTAGAAGTTGTCAACTACACGCAAAAATCATTCATACACCTGCACAACCAATGACAATCGTGAGCTATGGATGTCCCTTCGATCAATGGGGAATTGACATTGTAGCCAATGCCAGTGGCGTCCCGCGGAAGGAAATGGCTATTGGTGGCGGTTGAATACTACACCAAGTGGGTTGAGGCTGAAGCACTTGTGACAATAACAGAGACCAATGTGAAGAAGTTCATCTGGAAGAACATTGTGTGTAGGTTCGGAATCCCAAGGGTACTAATATTAGACAATGGAAGATAATTCCAGGGATTCAAGATTCAAGACTGGTGCAAGGATATGAAGATTGAGCAGAGGTTCACATCTGTCACGCACCCAGAAGCTAATGGGCAAGTAGAGGCCACAAACAACACACTCGTGAAGAGTTTGGAGAAAAGGTTGCAAGGTGAAGGAAAAAATTGGGCAGACGAGTTGCCAGGAATATTATGGGCATATCGTACGACACCACGAACTTCTACGGGCGAAACTCCGTATTTGTTAACGTATGGTTCGGAAGCAGTAATACCCGCGGAAATCGGAATGCCAACTTATCGAATCGTCACATATAATGAGGAACAAGAACTAAGAGCTAGACAAATAGACCTCGAGCTAATAGGAGCAACAAGGGAAGAAGCCTACCAACGCACTCAAGCTTACAAATCCATGATGGCAAAAGCATATGACAACAAAGTTCGTTTCAGAAACTTTCAAGTGGGGGACTTGGTCCTAAGGAAAGTAGAAGCCACCAAGCATGTGGAGAAATTGAAGCCGAATTGGGAAGGACCATACAGAATGGAAAAAGCAAGCGCAAAAGGATACTATTACTTACAAGAATTGGGAGGAAGGAAATTGTCACGCCCTTGGAACATCAAGAATTTGAGAAGGTTTTACAGTTAGAAGAGCTAGCAGAACAACAAGCTGTGTGGCAAGTTAGGACCGTAGTTTCAATGCTTTACTTACTTATTCTTTTACGAATTACGAGTCTCGACGCAAGAGCTCCAATTGTAATACTTAGCAGTGAACTATAGGGACTTGATTCCTAGCCACCTATACATGGCAGGATACGTAGGCAACTCGGAAGTTAATCGAGCTCAGTCCCAAAACTTATAAAATTTCATATTTTATTTAAGTTTGGTTGTTTGCCTACGTCATATTAACATTCTTATCAACATAAGTATCAATGGACTGACTTCGTAAGACGAGCTTTATGCCTCGCAAACTCTTAGTAGGCCGAGCATGGTGCCTCACCGCCTATCCGTAAGACGAGCAGTATGCCTCGCAGACAGTCCGTAAGTCGAGCACTGTGCCTCGCAGACAATTCGTAAGACGAGCATTGTGCCTCGCAGACGTTCAGTAGGCCGAGCATGGTGCCTCACCGCCTATTCGTAAGACGAGCATTGCGCCTCGCAGTCCGTCCGTAAGTCGAGCATTACGCCTCGCAGACAGTCCGTAAGTCGAGCACGACTGTGCCTCGCAGACCATTCATAAGACGAGCATTGTGCCTCGCAGAATCAAAGTAAGACGAGCATTGTGTCTCGCAGTCTCCTCAAAAGATGATCACTTCACAAGATAGATGATAAAAATCATAACAAAGACACAATCTTTTCACCAAAAGGATGACTACAAAACTCGAAAGACGAACAAGGAAAGACAAAACTTGGCACAAAGGATAAAGGAACACAAAGACATTTCTAAAAATCAAATATCTATTAAAGCAAAGGATAAGCGCAACAATGGCGCAATGTCAACGAGAATATACCAAACAAACATCAACACCACAATGACAAAATGTTAGAATGTGCAGAAAAGAGATAGCGGCACGCAGGCCCAAAAATCACAGCGCACAGGCTGGCTTCACAACTACTCAACTATTTCTTCAAACGGAGGCCAACCGACTTCAATGCACCTCGACTCTGTCGAGCAATATCATCCATTGACTCATTTAACGGGGACGTATCATCCTCAGGACGCACCTGAATCGGAGCAGGAGCAGGCTCAGGAACAGCAACAGCACCGCGATCAGCTCCAGGGTCAGGAGATGGAACTGAGATAGTCACGAGGTCAGCAGAAGCAAGAGGAACCCCCAAGGGCATATCGACAGGTAAAGAGGGAGGCAGAAGCTCTCCCTCCTCGAGAACCTCACTCGAAGAAACCTGGGCGCGAGGAACTCTGGAAGTAGAAGCAACAGCAGCAGCATGCAAAACGGCTTCCTTCTTGGCTCTGGACCTCGCCTGCGCTCGTAGGTGATCGCGGAGCCAGACGGATCTCATCTGTCGTACGCGCTGGAAAGTCTCAGAAGGACCAACGCTCTCAGTCTCTAAAACATCCTCGTCATCCGAGTCAGGTACTCCTTCAGCAAGTCGATCAAGGATATCAAAGTCTTCCTTCTTGCGATCGGGAGCAAAGCCACCTTTGCGCTCCACATCATCTAAGGCATAATCATATCCCTTAGACAAATCAAAACCTCCGCGCACAGTACAGATGGTACCCCAAGCGGAAAAGCGAAAGAATTCAGCAACTGCTGCAACTTTATCATCTGCTGACAAACCCTGCAACACGACAAGAACAAGAAAGTCTAAATGAGACAATTACGTACTAAAATCATGACAAGAGGAAAGAAGTGAAAGAAAACCTCTGCCTTAGCCCGATCATAGCCAATCTGCTCAGAGGTAGCCGCTTGAGCCAGCGCCGCGTCACGCTCGTCCTCCACAACCTTCAAAGGAGCAGCTAAAGCAGTGAGCTCCCCCTTGGTGCGGATTTCCTTCATTCCTAAGTCGTCCTTGGCCCGCTGAAGCTTGTCAAAGTCCTTGGATAACGCATTCAACTTGGCTTCACTTGCAGCATGAGCCTCTTTGGGCTTCTTCAATTCTGCCTGTGCCACCCGGAGCTCCTCCACGACGCATTTCATGGTGGCTTCCACCTCACGAGTTTTCTTCTTGGCTTGCTCTTCCAAAATCTGAGCCTGCGATGCGGTAGACTTGTAATGGTCCAATCGAGAGTTGTACTCGGCTCGGGCATCATTAAAGATGTCAAAATTCTCCACCATAGTCTGCATATTCATCATCGCCTGAAAATCAAAGGAGGAAAAGGGTCAAGACAAGTATTTCGAAGACTAAAAGAAGCTATTAAAAGTAAAACGCGATTAGCACTTACAGTGGAGAAAGCTAGAGCAGTGCGGCTGCACAAGCCCTCAGGACCAACTTCTTCAAAATATCTTTTCCTGTCAAAGGAAGAAAGGAAGTCCTTGCAAGCACGCATGACAGCAGTATCAGTCAGCTTGTAATAGCCAACATTCATGGAAGCGTGAGGTACCTCCTCGACATTGATGTCCAAATCGTCAGAAGTATATCTGTTAGAATCGTCATGAGCAGGGCGCTTCTCGCGGCGGCGGTCATCTGAAGGTGCAGGGCGTTTGCGTGCGTTCGGATCCGGACCAGCAAGATTGCCATCACGCACAGCTTTAATCACTGCAGGGTTGCGTTCCCGACCGCTAGCAGTAGTCAAAGGCGTAGGAGCCGGCTGAGAGGATCCACCAGTCGTCTTACTCCTAGAGCTTCGAGGTGGAATCGCGGATGAAGGAGCACTAGGCAACGAGGTGCCAGCAGGAGATGTAACAGTAACAGGGGCAGTCGCTTCAGAAGAAGAAGGGACAACAGCAGGAGCTGGCTCTGGGACCCCAGTCTCGGCATCGGCACTACCGGATGCCAGATCATCAAATACTTCCTGCATAGCAGCGAGCTTACGCTTTGATTTGTTGATAACCATCTTTTCTGCAAGAAGCAAACAACAAAGGTTAGTATAACATTTGAAGTATAAGAGTGACTTGGTAAAGGAGACAAGCAAGAATAAAAGACAAATATACCAAAATCAACTGTTCCCTTATATGGAACGACGGAGTACCCCCCAGCACGTAGAATGGTATTCTTCGTCAGGGACGATGCATCGAACTTATGACTTCTCAACATGAGTATGTCATCAGAAGATAAAGAGGCAGGAGGACACCGGGGGGCTTGAGCTCCATCAGTCCAATCTCGCCTGAAGTTGAATTCTCCAGGCGTGGACTCTTTTATGTAGAACCACTGATTCTTCCACTCTTTCCCAAAGCTAGACTGGAGACCGGTTAGGAAACTATTGTTCTTCCTAGCAGTCAAAAAATAAAAACCTGCATCCTCACCGGTTGTTCTAAATTTGCTAAGGAACATTTGGAAGAAAGAATCAGCAGTGCAAGGTAACTTATATACCCTCATCAAAATAATAAAGGCATGGATGATACAGTAGGTATTGGGAGTGAAATGGGATGGACAAGAAGGCAAACGCAGCAGAATCTAACGAACTACATCGTGAAGTGGAAATCTAAGACCACATGATAGAAAATTATGAAAGATGGTCAAACAGCCAGGAGGAGGAGTGTCTAATCGATCTTCAGGCCCAAGAAAGATAATCTCATATGGGTCAGGTACATCATACATAGACCTATAGTATGAGGCTCCATGGGTGTTCATGGGACGAATACCGGCAAAGTTTAAAAGGTTGTTCGTAGGAGAGGGAGCGTCAAGGTTTATACCCTCTTCAACTAATTCCTTCATGGTTTCATCTACTATATTATCGTTCACTTCTATGGGTACGGGAACGTTTGATGAATCTTCTATGGCGGTTGGTTCAGCAATGTTAGTTAAAAACTCATCGTTAGAATGATCCAAAATATTCACTTCTTTATTAGAACCTTGGGAGTTGGATGATGAGGCATCACTATCTGAATCCCCACTACCCGAGGATGACCCAGACCCAGAACCCGACGACTCAACACCATCAGGAACACCTAAAGAGCTAGTGGTTTCCATGTCTGATTCAGAAGCCATTATAATACTAAATAGGAAGAGGTTAGTGATTACCGGTTCTAGGGTTTAAATCAATGACTTTTTCGAATTCAGGATCACGCCTCTCGTGGGACCTTTCCGCTGGTACAAATATTCTGGGGGCACCCGGAACTGGGATTCTAGCTGGACGGGAAGGTCGGGTCAAACGTGGAGGACTGGTCCTATGAGTTGGGAAGCGCTCACGATCGGCAGTGGCACGTGTGGATTGTGGATGGCGTTCGGAGTATGAAGGTGGTTCGCGGTGAGAGCGATGCTGATTTGAACGAGCCGTCGTGAGGAATCTGCATGAAAGTCCGTTGCAAGAATCAGCTCGTGAAAGTTTGAAAATTTTCAGAAAAATTTTCTAAGTATTATAGCTCGAAACCAACACATTCGACCTATGCCAATAAGTCGAAAGTAACCCTCGTAGAGGGTGGTTCGACTTATCGAGTTATTTATTGATCCCAAGTATTATAGCTCGATTACAAACACTTCCGGCATATAGCACATAAGTCGAAAATAAATCTTGACGAGCATAGTTCGACTTATCGGGTGTTAGCTGTAAGTTCGAGTTATTTCACTTGTCAAAATTTCTATGGAGTGATTCATGCAATTTCGAGTTATCAGGCTAAGTATTCGAGTTATATGGCTATTTCGAGCAATACCTTTGAAGAATCGAGTTATTTTATGGTATATTCGAGTTATTTGCACCTTCTCAGTGTATTCAAGCTATTGTTGTTCGAGTTATTTTCTCGAGCTCGAGTTATTTGTGAAAATATGACGATGCAATGACTCGGTACGGCGGGTATTTATAGAGGCGATAAGCGGCAAAATTACCGATATACCCTTGATTCGAGCTATAGTTCATTCGACTTATTTTTCAGGCGAAATTTTTTCTAAGTTTTTTCTAAAATTTGGTCTTTGAAAATTCAAGGGCCCGACTCGTTGCACGATTACCGGGATTCCTGCGCTATTTTTAGTTTGAATGACCAATGTTTTCGCACATTACTCTTCCAAACTGGGGGACTCCATGATGTGCCAAATCTCGGTATCGCCATGTTGTAATATTCGGTATCATATGCCACGACAACACCATTATTTTTTAATGCAAAATTACAATTTAAGGCAAAACTCAAAATTAGGCCCATGCATGCCCAATTTCGAGTTCTTTGGGGCCCAATTCGAATTGCACAAGCCCAATTCGAGTTGTTCCAGGCCCAGTTTGAGTTGTTTTTAGTTCATTCGAGTTATTTCCTAGCAGGTCATTCGAGTTATTCAGAAGAGTTCATTCGAGCTATTTTCTAGGAATCCTGGTTTGACTTATTCAACTCATAGTCCAACTTGGAGTGCACTTCTAGCTGAATAAGGATTCTTATGCCTATATAAAGGGATCTCATTCCTCATTCTAAGGTACGTTTTACATTATTCCAAGCTCTAAGTTCGAGTTATATAAGTCGACCTCGACCTATTTCTCAAGCTCATTCGAGTTGTTCGTCAATAGCTCGAGTTCGACCTATTTTGGCTTGCATTCGAGTTGTTTTGTTCTGTGTTATTCGACTTGTTTGACACAGTTCTTTCGACTTGTTTGGCCATTCACATTCGACTTATTGCTTTCTGTTTATTCGACTTATAGCTCTCAGTACATTCGACCTATTTTATCCAGTTCATTCGACTTGTTGCCTTGCTCAACAAGATCTCATATCCCAATCCGTCTGACTTGAGCGTCGGAGTGCCTTCGCCGGAGAAGGCACCGGCTTAGTTCACGTTTGGTGTTGAGTGCAGGTTCCGAACTCAAAAGCTGCTTGAGCATCCAGCAGGAACTGAAGCAGTCTAACGTGGAGTGTTGGAGAGTGGACACGTATCCAGACGAAAATACCCCACATCAACTACTAATAAACTACAATTCAAAAAATATAAAGTGACTTAACTTGAGAGAATTCTGAGCTGATAATGAGTTTTGGTGAGCCTACTCATGGGTTTAGTCATGACTTGACTCATTAGTATTTTAGTAGGTTGATTGCGTTATACTTGAGTTGTTGTTTAAATCGTGGTCTTCACAAGTGTGACATAGTTCGATCAAATGTTGACGAGGTTCACATCCAAAATATGACACATCAATATATATATATATATATATATATATATATATATATATATGTGTGTGTGTGTGTGTGAATGTGTGTCTTTTTTTGTGCGTCTTTGGGTAGGTGTAATGACGAAGAATACCTCAAAAACCAAGCCAACAAGTTCAAGATTTATGGGGCAAGAAAACATATTTATTTAGACTGAGCTCAAAACTCCCAGGGTATAGATAACTTCCATTACACTGGTATGATGTCTACAAGCATTTTTTCACTTCCCTTTTAAAATGAATACTTTCTAGTTACCCTCTTGAAATCAATGCGGTTTACGTAGGAATAATAATAAGCTAACATCAATGTAGTATGTGCTTGTCTACATGAATTGAAGCTTTTGAGGACTGCAAAAGTTTATTGAGGTTGTGTTATTTCTCATCTTCATTCAAAATTACTTAAAGTTGCATTGACTAAAAGTTAAGGGTTATCGGCAGTTTACCTCTTGTGTTATGCGAAATTAGTAAATTACCTCCTTATGAAAAATAAATAGGCAAATTATCCCTCATGATTTGAAAAAGTTGCACACCGCCCTCCTATAGTTTTTGAAGTGTATTTATTATATTTAATAATCAAAATACTCTTGTTATTTTAATAGTTTATTTTTTATAATATTCAAATTTAACTGTAGCATTTCTTCAAACAACTTATAGGTAAAAATATAAAAAATACTATAAACATATATTATAAAATTTTAACTTATTTGTGAATTTTAGTTTTCAATTTGTATTTTTTGAACAAATTAAAGTAGTAAACCAAAGGATAGACATATTTTCTTGAGAAAAAGGGGCACAATTGTCTTTGTTTTTTCCAAAAAACTACCCCCGAGTCTCAAGCTTGGCGAGTAAATTATACCTCTATATATATTGGGAGTAATCTGCTTCTTTTTGAAATAACAGGAACGCAATTCACCTATTCATTTTTCATAGGGTATACCCTGCCAATTTCGTATAACACAAGGGGACCTACCAAGATCTTAAAAGTCGACAGGCTTTGCAAAAAGCTACTTAAAGAATTGAGATATTTTTATGGAAAAAATATATATTTGTATTTTCTAATACATCCATGTTTTAAGAAATTTCATATATTATTGTTGGAAATTGAGAAATAGAATGACAGAAAAGAAAATCCAGTACTAGTTTTTCAAAGAAATATGTGAAAGCCATTCTTTATATCAATAAATACAAGTGTTAATCCAAAATGATATTAAAAAAAAAAGAAAATCCAGTACTAGTTTTTCAAAGAAATATGTGAAAGCCATTCTTTATATCAATAAATACAAGTGTTAATTCAAAATGATATTAAAAAAAAAATCCCTAAAACGGGAAAGACGAAAGAGGATGTACTAAAATATATTTAAATACGTACGGCGCTATGTCAATTATATATGATCGATATAATTTGTATATTTTAAATTTTAGAAGGACAACAAAGACGAAAATAACTTTGATAAGCTTTCTACAATATTCTTATTTTCTAATGTAGTTTAAAAAGCAATCTAAATTGCTTTTTTTTTGGTGTTCGTGTTTTGGAGCATTCTCAAGACGAGCAATAGCAAAAGCATACATTTCAAAGATTATTAAAAGCATATATATGTTTATATATATACATACATACATATATATACATACATACATATATATATATATAACTGCTTTTAGTAAGCTTTTTTAGAGTTGTTTTTAGCACATTTTTTCCTTAAATAATAATGGTTGAAGCAGCATGACACTAAGTTGAGTTTGATCAAATTGTTTTTAAATATGATGATATTTAAGGTTTTTTTTATTAAGAAGTTGTCAACATTCATCACTCCCTCTAATCCTTGAGAATCCATATTTGTTTGGCCTTACAGTTGTTTGAAATAGAAATTCTCTTTCAGCGTAAGGCTTAAACTCTTTTGGAGTAAACTTTTAAGCTCTTAAAAATACCAAATTAATAAAAAAAAAAATAGTGCACCAGAAATTATTTAATTACAGATAAGATTTTCAAAACAAACAAATACTAAACATCATTAGAGCAATGCACTAGAAATTATTTAATTACAAATACGATTTTCCTAATAAACAAATACTAAACATAGAGCTCTAGTCCTAAATAGACCATCATTATAGCATGTAGGATATATTAAAATAAAGAGAAGGAAAAATAATCAATCTTATTAACTTTTGATGGGAATTAATAAATTTGCATGAAATGATTTACTATGCCAGGTTATGATGCAACTCAGTTTTATCATGCAACAGCCAGGCCATCATAATTTTATTATAGGCAATCAAATCTAGTTACTAATGTTTTACCTGATTAACTTATACCTTCTATACGTATCAATCATATTTCCTTCATTAATCAATTCGACCGTTGCAGTTTAAAAAGCTGTTTCCTTTGTTGACTTTAAATCTTAAAATGTTCAAATATAAAAAGGCGGCTTCCACGTCAGATAGAGGCCCACTTTGTCATAAAACGGGCAGTTTTTTAAGTTAACACACACCGCCCGATCTATAATCATCAACGGCCTGTGTCATTCGACCGTTAAATGTAAATCTTCCATTAAAGACACAAACGTATTCAAATTTTGAAACACCATCCAGATATTCAACTCTTGATATATGATATATGTATAACACACATTTTCATTTTCTGCTCTGTTCTTTGCTTCTTCAATTAATCTCTTGAATTCTCTCGATTCAAGATTTTTTTTTTCAGAAAAAAAATAATAATTTGTAAACAAAAAATGGTGAAAATGGCTGATAATTCTCCAACCTCATCTCCGGTGACGATCACCGTCACTTCCTCCGGTGGATCTCGAAGCTTGGGCCTAACGAGTCCGATGCCACGTCACTCAATCTCAAACAACGCTAATTCACCTCTGAGTGATCGCAGAGCTTCTTTGAGTGGTGGTGGCGGTGGCGGTGGTGGAAGGTACCTTTCTTTTTCGAAAGACAGCACCGATGAATTCGTGGCGTACACGGTTCACATTCCTCAAACCCCCGACAATCGGGTTTTGTCCGATTCGACGAACAGCCCTCTTAACGAGGGTAGACAGAGCAGGGGAAAAATGGGAGCAAACCCAAATGAGGGTTTCATTAAAGACACGATCTTTACTGGTGGATTCAACTCGGCGACGAAAGCCCACGTGCGGAAAAGCACGGAAGAGGAGCCCGTGACGGTGAAATCTAAGACGGTGTGCGGTATGGAGGGTTGTGATGAGAAAGCAGTTGATGGGGGTTTCAAGAACTATTGTGATTGTGGGTTTAGGATTTGCACTGATTGTTACGTGGATTGTGTCGGAAATGGCGGAGGGCATTGCCCGGGGTGTAAGGAGCCGTATAAGGATGTAAGCGATGAGGAAATCGAGGAAGAGCCGCAGTCTGAAGAGAAGGATCAGGCTAATCCACTGCCCTCTTGGAGTAGAGAAGTGAAATTGGAGAAGAATTTTTCATTGGTGCAGTCATTCAAGAATCCGAACCATGAGTTTGATCATAATCGATGGTTGTTTGATACGAAGGGAACGTATGGTTATGGGAATGCTTTGTGGCCTAAAGAGGGTTATGAGTTTGGAAGAGGGACTGAGAGATACGAGAAACCTCCGGATTTTAGTGGAAGGAACAAGCCTTTGACTAGGAAGATTGGAATCTCGGCGGCCATAATCAGTCCATACAGGTAATTTGACACTTTGATTCTTCATTTTTATTTTGTGAATAGCTTGTGCTCTTGTATGGCTAGATTGATACTAATTAGGATAGCTTACTTGAGTTTTTTTTTTCTTCAATGGTAATTTCATATTGTGTAACAGATGAACGAAAATAAAAGTAGTTCCTTCTTGCATCTTGTTTGACTCTATAAATGTTTGAAAAGGGAGATAGATCGTATTGTCTGATTCTCTTTTGCGTACTGAAAATTTAACTAGTTCAGATCATTCTTAGTATTTTTTTTTGCTGAATAGATCATTCTTAGTATAGTGTGACTTCATATGCAAAACTATGATTGACTGATGCAAATTGATTACAGACCCAAAAGTGTCAACTCATTGCTTATGATAGGTTTGTAAGTTTGTCTTAGTAGTGCTAAATTTAATGATACCTTGCTTTTATGCAGATTACTGATGGTCATTCGTCTTGCAACTCTTGCTTGCTTCCTTACTTGGAGGATAATGCATCCTAATCATGAAGCTATGTGGTTATGGATGATGTCTGTGATTTGTGAAGTCTGGTTTGCATTCTCATGGATTCTTGATCAACTGCCCAAGCTTTGCCCAGTGAAGAGGGTGATTGATCTCTCTGTCCTGAAAGACCGATTTGAATCCTCCGAACCAAATCTCAGGAATCCCAAAAAGTTTTCAGATCTTCCTGGCATTGATGTCTTTGTTTCCACAGCTGATGCAGACAAAGAGCCGCCTCTTGTGACTGCAAATACGATTCTCTCTATTCTTGCTGTTGATTATCCTGTGGAAAAGGTGGCATGCTACTTATCTGATGATGGAGGTTCTCTTGTAACATTTGAGGCCATGGCTGAGGCTGCTAGCTTTGCAAGAATATGGGTTCCTTTCTGTAAAAAGCACAAGATAGAACCCAGGAACCCTGAGGCATACTTTGGACAAAAGCGCGACCCACTTAAGAACAAAGTACGGCTTGATTTTGTCAGGGATAGGCGAAGAGTGAAGAGAGAATATGATGAATTCAAAGTGCGGATTAATGCGTTACCGGAAACAATAAGGCGAAGATCAGACGCTTATAATGCGCAAGCAGAGTTAAGAGCTAAGAAGAAACAGATTGAACTTGGGGGTAATCCATCTGAACCCATTAAGGTGCCAAAGGCAACATGGATGGCTGATGGAAGTCACTGGCATGGGACGTGGACATCAGCTGAAGAAGGTCACTCGAGAGGTGATCATGAGGGTATTATACAGGTAACTATTTTCCTCCTTCCCTGTTTTGTCGAAATTCAACCATAATTTAAGTGATCTTATTGTGATTTCTATCGTTTTGTAGAATTTCACCAATTTATTTATCTAATTGTGATATTTATAATTGCAGATAATGTTGGTCCCCCCTAGCCCTGAACCTCATTTTGGTAGCGAAATTGATGAGGAAAACTTGATTAACACAACAGATGTTGATATAAGAATGCCAATGCTAGTATATGTGTCTCGTGAGAAGCGACCGGGATTTGATCATAACAAGAAAGCTGGTGCAATGAATTCCTTAGTTCGAGCTAGTGCAATAATGTCAAATGGTGCATTCATTTTAAATCTTGACTGTGACCACTACATATACAATTCTCTAGCTGTTCGGGAAGGAATGTGCTTTATGCTCGACAGAGGCGGCGACAAGATTTGCTACGTTCAATTTCCACAAAGATTTGAAGGCATTGATCCAAACGATCGTTATGCAAACCACAACACAGTGTTTTTTGATGTCAACATGAGAGCTCTCGATGGATTACAAGGTCCAATGTACGTCGGGACAGGCTGCATTTTCAGGCGAATCGCTCTATACGGGTTTAGCCCCCCTAGAGCCACAGAACATCGGGGATGGTTCGGCAGGCACAAAATTAGAAAACTACTTAGAAAATCCAAGGAGCCCAAAGATCAGGAAGATGATGAAATGCTATTACCCGTTGTGGGAGATGGTACCACTAATGAGGATGAACTTGCCAAAGCCTCACTTCTGCAGCAGTTCGGAAACTCCACTTCTCTTGTAGACTCGATTGCCGTTGCTGAATTTGGAGGAAGGCTGCTTCATGAATTGAGAGGGAAGGGTTGCATGGGACGCCCTTCGGGCTCTCTTGCCGTGCAACGGGAGCCATTAGATGCCTCGGCTTTAGCAGAGGCGGTCAGTGTTATAACATGCTTTTATGAAGATAAAACTGAATGGGGCAAAAGGGTTGGATGGATATACGGTTCTGTGACAGAAGACGTCGTCACAGGCTATAGAATGCATAATCGAGGCTGGAGATCAGTATATTGCGTCACTAAAAGAGATGCATTCCGGGGGACGGCACCAATTAACTTAACCGATAGGCTAAATCAAGTGCTTCGCTGGGCGACAGGCTCAGTTGAGATCTTTTTCTCTCGCAACAATGCTCTACTTGCGAGTCCAAGAATGAAGTTCCTTCAAAGGGTGGCTTATTTCAACGTTGGAATATACCCCTTCACTTCTATCTTTTTACTGGTGTACTGTGTTCTTCCTGCACTCTCACTCTTTTCGGGGAAGTTCATCGTTCAATCACTCGATATCACTTTTCTGACGTTTCTATTGGCGATCACAGTCACTCTATGCATGTTGGCACTGCTCGAGATCAAATGGTCAGGAATCACTCTCCACGACTGGTGGCGAAACGAGCAGTTCTGGTTGATTGGTGGGACTAGTGCACACCCGGCTGCTGTTGTCCAAGGACTACTCAAAGTCATTGCAGGCATAGAAATCTCATTCACTTTGACATCAAAATCTTCTGCGCCAGATGATGGGGAGGACGAGTTTGCTGAGCTGTACGAGTTCAGGTGGACCACGTTGATGATCCCACCAATCACGATCATCATGTTTAATATGATTGCCATTGCCGTAGCGGTTTCTAGGACGGTGTATAGTCCTTTCCCGCAGTGGAGTAAACTGCTTGGGGGTGTATTCTTCAGCTTTTGGGTGCTTTCGCATCTCTATCCTTTTGCGAAAGGTTTGATGGGGAGAAAGGGAAAGATTCCGACTATCGTATATTTGTGGTCGGGGCTGATCTGCATTGTGATATCGTTGATCACGGTGTATGTGTATCCTCCCGGAGGATTGGCAGTAGGAAGCATCCACTTTTAGTTGCCATGGTTACTATATTTAGTAGCCAAGTTCTTTTCGGAAAGTTTACTAGTATATTTGCATGAACAGCCCAAGGTTTCATTGTTGAAACCTCGTACAATGTTGTTGTGATTTTAGTCATGCTCTTGTTGGATTCGTTTGCTATGTCTATGACTTTTTCATACTGCTAATTGTGGATTGAAGTGAATATATTGTTGTTTCATCAGTAAGGTAGTTTCTAGCTAAAATGTTGTTATACTGCAGATTTTGAACCGAGTAGTTTTGATAATGCATATAAATTATATAATGTTCTTATCAGAGTAAGTCCACTAAAATGATATTGCGCTTTCCCTTCATAAGAAAAAGTAAATTTAAATAGAAGACAGGAAAGTTTTGTTTGATTACAGTAGTTACTTAGTAAAACTGTTACTTCGAATTTAATCTTCGTGGCAATTGTTTATTGCTTGATCAATACACAAAACGCATAGTAAGTTTGGGTGAATTTATTCATCTCCCCTAGTTTGAAAAATGGTCATTGACATTTGACACCTCTTTAGTTAATGTGATTGTTAAAACAATGACAATAACTTTGTCATTCTCGTACATAAGAAACTGTTTTGGCTGTGAATTTATATAAGCTAATCTATTTGATATATGTATAACAATTTTTTTACTTCCCTAAGAAAAAAAGATAGAATGATCATTACTTACTCTTTGATAAAATAATTTATTTTGCCGTCACTCTTCGTTGTGTTCCTTAACTGGTAGTCATTGTCAGGAGTCCAATAAATACTTGCTAGATATTATCAAAAAAGTTTTAAATTGATTTTTAAGTTAAAAAACTTCAAAAGTTACAAACGGAAGACATTGTTGATTTGATTACTCAATAATAATTGTAATATTTTATATCAAATTTGTACTGAATTAATAGTTTTTCAAATTCTTAAGAATATAAAATAATATAAAATATTAAAACTAGCTATCTCGTAAAAGAGTTAATTTATGTGTTGGACTTGGACCACTAAACTATAAAACTAAGGAACAAAAATGATTAGAATATTTCACTTCACAAGATAATTGTACGACAAAAGGAATTATTATCACTTTAAATAACTACGTTATATATTACGTTAATTACTATTTGAACATATTTCTTTTGTGTCTTATGATAATGATAAAATTATCCCCAATATTAATTGTCGGTTAATGGCCAACTAAACATAACGGTGTCTGAAAATTTTCCAAACTAAAGAGAAGGTGGATGAAATTTGACTAAGTTTATTCTCACGTGTATGTAGCTTATTAAGTGGATCGTCTATCATTTCTTTTGTACTACTTTTTGTGTCGTATAACTATTTACCTCGAATGAAATAATTTTTATTCTTAAGATTTAGAATACGTGCCATCGTCACATAGAGTTACACACAAAAGTGGTATAGATGACCAATATCGGAAATTTTTCAATAATAGTCCTCTAAGTTGACACTTCTTCAATTTTAATCCTCTATATTTTTTATCTGCAATTTTAGTCCTACAAGTTACAACATGTTTTAAAGTTGGTCCTCTAACCAATTTTTTGCCCATTTTGGCCGGAAATTCCAGCAATTTCACGAAATCTGATCATTTTTTCCGATTCTTTTTTCGCTCCCTACAAAATGTGACTTTGTGCTTGTGTTTTATGAAAAAAAAAAAACTGAATTTTTTGGCCAAAATTGCTGAAAATTTGGTCAGAGGACCAATTTTGAAACATGTTGTAACTTATAGAACTAAAATTGTAGATAAAAAACATAGAGAATTAAAATTGAAGAAGTGTCAACTTAGAGGACCATTATTGCAAAATTCCCATCAATATCTTGTAACCTATGAATAGAAAAGATAACTTGTCTATATCTTTTGTGTCAAATTTGTCACACTTTGTATCACTAATAGGTTTTTCGACACATGTACATAATATATCGTGGAATCTTAATACATGCACTAAACATTGTTAGAGAACTAAAAATTAAATCTTTACCATACAATTATTACATGTAGCATATGCCTATCGGTAACTCAAAAATGGCAAGCCATTTTGGCATATAAGATATTTCGTAAAAAAAATAAAAAAATACCTCGGTTGGAGGGTAAATAAACGCCGCCTATAGTGCAAGCGATTGATAATTACATGATGTGTCTACTTGTAGGCCTCTATAACATGAGCAATTTGGCTTCTTTCAACTTAGAGTTAGGCAAAACACAAGCTGGAGAGAATGGAACCCCCACGCTAATATCCAAATTATCAAAATGTACAATTATATGAATATATCAACATACATGCGGGCCGCAAAACTTTGTGAAATTGGTCCCCTTTTCCATTTCAACTCTCAATTGCAAATGCTGTTTTCTAGCTGTAAAGTTTAGGCCTTTCTTTTTCTTGAGGGGTAGGGTGGGGATGGAGGATTAACATCTACGCATACCTTTTTTTCGGTTCGGTCTAACGATAATTGTTGTATTTTATTTAAATAATTTAAGTATTTGGTTCATTTGTTACAATTTCTATTACATTACAAATGTTTTCAGAAAAAGACTATACAAACTTAGTGAAAAAATCAAAATCAAAATCAAAATGCAGCACGGGCACGTTTTGAGCAATTTGTGATGGTGGCCTGGTGGGGAAGTCAGCATCTCAGTAAAGAAATTCTACAAGCTTTAAGAGAGGAGTGTGGACCAATAGTGGCACTTCTATCGAATGCTACATAATCTGACAATAATATCTTGACGCATATAAATGAAACTAGCTACCACAAGTATGTTAGTACCGACAACACTAGAAAACAAATTTTGCCATTCATCTCGTTTTCAATTCGTTAGAGACCTCAAAAAATAGCTGACTTTAGTCTTGTATTAATAAACCGGAATATTGCATCTAAAGATTGAGAATTTGATGTTTGGTCTAATTATATAACATTCCACTTTATTTGAATAATATAGATACTTTTACCACCTAGGACCCCAAGAGAAAAACAAGGGGAACTATAATATGGCCACTATACTCTTCTCTAGAACAAAATAATGATAGTAACAAACACTAAACTCTACTCTCACAATCAATAACACAAGTCATTACGAGCAGAATATATGAAATAGTTGCGCGAGACTGCATTTGAAAAATTATGTGGCAACATAATTAACTAAGTTTGACCTTTCACGACCTCCATAAATAGTTGTTTAACTGTGCTTTCTTCAAGTCAATCGCAACCAAATATTTTGTCACTAAATGGCTATCGATTAGGTCGCGCCCGATTGTATGACCACGGATCCTGAACTTGGAAGGCTAATGGATGTAGGTGGAGAATGTGGATTTCTTTTCTTCTAGAAATTTAAAGATGAAAGTAAAATGTAAAAGATCTTAATTTTTGAATTGAAAATAATTTTTAGAACGCTTATAGTTAATTTTGATAAAAGGAAGATTCTAATTTAAGGTGAGAATTTAAAATGTATCATTATTACTTCAACTTTTAAATACGATTTTTTTTAAATTAAAATTTGATTTTTAATAACATTCAGGTAAACTTTATAAACTATTTTACTTTGAACCTTAAGACTTGATAATAAATTAAATATATGCCTAATATTGATGTGGTCCAAAAAATATGGATTTTACGTAAAATTCAAATGAATCAGTGGAACGTTGAACCTTCATTGTACTCTCTAGCCGACATCAACATACTCGATTAACAATTTTAAAATTGGACTCATTTATAACAGTCATATATGTTCGAAGTTACTTTATTTTTTACATTGAAAGAGTAAAGATTTTATAAATAGGCCACACACTTCTATATATATATATATATATATATATATATATTATTTTAGTCTCTTAAAAAAATGGTGCAATTTTGCAAAGGACAGTCACGCAGTCGACAACATATACGGATAGTGTAACGCAATAACATCCACATGAATGACCTACTCTAATTATACTTACAAAATTTTATTAGAACCCAATTCGGCTGCAAGAATTTGCATTAATATTGGTCATTCTCAAAAGCGATATGAAATTTGAACGATGCCGCTGGCTCCATCAATTGTCTTGAGAATATTAACTAATTTGATTATTACATCTATACCATAACCTTAATTTTACTACCCATACACCCCTCTGTTTACCAACTACCTAATCAAGGGTAAGCAGCCAAAGTTGTTTTTGAATTTGATAAGGAAGCCTGTCTTGCAAGTTTAATTTCCATTGTCACTTTACTTTTTTTAAAGGTGTTATAAGCTCTTATGTAACTCTTTCTAACGTGCTACAAGTCAAAGTCGCTGCGCCTTTTCAAAGTGGTTCCTCGTTTATCAAAAAATTAGGTTTTAATCTAAAGAATAGTTATTCATTCGACAAATGATTTTCTTTAGCGACAATTTTTATAGTAGTTTTCGATTATATACATATTTAATTGATGTTTTAACATACATTTCATTCATTATATTGCGTAAGATATCCTTCTATTCAAACCAACTAAAATTATTTAATTAGTTTCATTTTCTGAAGTCCACTAATTATATTTATCTAGACCGGGTCGAGAATTAATAGTTTAAGTTAAATTCTAATTGACCTTAGCATGTTAGACAAGCGTTCACCCTCTTTTACCCTCTTCCTATTCCTCCCTCACCCATACCCCTTTTTTTTTTCATTTTGGGATGAATATTAATTCTAGAAACATCGAATGAAACTAAATTCCCAATTAAACAATAGCATAGCTAATAAAAAGTTTTAGCAACTATGATTAGCATAATCGTGACAAAAAGCTGTCAATATCAGTTTGATCTTTTCAAGATCATGATTATCTCATAAAAAATTGTGTATGGGCAGACCTACTGTCAGATGCTAAGTCTTCATCACCTTTTATTCTACAACTTAATATTTACCAGCTACAAGAATAAAATAAATTTCAACTTAGATAAACAAGTAATTAATTAAAGGAATTGGCGTGTGCTAAAACCTAAAACATATAGATTTGATTTAAGAACGTTAGGGGGTTTGATTTGTAGCATTTAATGGCTAGAGCGCAGTAAGCAAGTGGCCACGTGTGATGCCAGGGCATAAGGAATCGGTCCCCTTTCTTTTTAACTTTTTGGACACTTTGTACGCAACAAATGAATATAATAATATCATAAGGGGTCCCTTTTTTGATGCCGAAACTAATGAAAGCTCCTTTGTACCAAAAACGTAAATGCATTAATAATAACCAGTCTCCGTGTCTAAGAAAGCATATATCCCCTATGTATTAAATCTTATTTTTTTGACTTGACCTAGCAAAGAAGTGAATATCCATCTCGATCTTATTCACGATTAGAAACTAGCTAGCCTAGTTGATTAAAACTATGGAATTTTTTCGTATAGTCTCGAGTTTGTCCACACAAAATAGTTTGATTCTAAAAAAAATAGTTTCATTCTATGTTTATAGGTCCCTTTTTGACATGTTAGATTTGCCTATTTTGTCCGACTTGCATTGTTAAGCAGACTAGTGTATTTACCACATAAATTTACCTAATGATCATTATCAAACTAACGAATGAGGATGCCAATTTCCGCGACATTAAAAGTAAATAAAATTACTAGACTAGATTGGTGACAGTAAATTTACTCAATGACCATTATCAAACTAACGAATGCGGATGCAAATTTCCGCAACATAAAAAGTAAATAAAATTACTAGACTAGATTGGTGACAGTGAGTTGGCTGAAGTGTACTAGTTAAAAATCAAGTAATAACTAAATTTGATATGAAGGAAGCAATTGAGTTGGATTTTCATATCAGATTGAGCAGCTTAATTATCTTTCTCCACTAATTTCAAGAATATTGTGATTGAAATGAAAAACTCTATAATGTTCTAAAACTGGGCCCATATATTATAACGTTGTCCAGCCATTAACAACAAAGCACTTCTAAGTTCTATCTCATCCTCCTTTTTCTTCATTCTTTTGTTGTTTTTTTTTTACTTGGATTGAACAGATACCGAAAATAATTTAGACAACAAAAATTAATTCATGACAACGCATAAAACGAACATGTAACGGCACTATCCATCCTAGTATCAGACATGAATATAAAAAGTAATTTGTTATCCGTCAATTCTATTTTAATATGTTCAGTTCACCAAACACAAGCGTAAGAAAGGACCAAGTCCAATTAGCCGTTAAAGACCAAGCACAATTTAAAACAACAAAAAAAGAGTTATGATTTTTTCCCACATCATATGCAAGCGAAAGTGCCACAAGGAAGAAAAAGTGATTGAGTTTAACAAAAGAAAATGCATAGTCGGAGACCATTATCGATACATACGTAATGTAATATCAAAAATAGGTTAAAGATTGTCGAACTGAAGATATCACGTTAGTTAAAAATAATCGTGCTTAAAGAAAAATTAGTTCCATCTTCGACTTAAAAATAAAATTTACGGTCCATATGCGAGAGGGCGTGTTAGACTTTAGAATCTATAAATATACAATAATCCAGATTTTAGACTATAACAACTCAATGATTCAATAACTACGCTTACAGGAAACTAAAATTTATAAAAATAATCTTACTGGGGTTGAAAGTTTTAGATCACTGTTTGGACATTTTATTCACTTTCTCGCACCCGTGATATGTATCATAAATAAAACATGATATGCATCCCAAGTGTTTTTAGATGACATACTTTTATTTTTTACTAACAAAAGTTATAAATTAAATATGTCAGTATAGTACACAAAATATAAACCGACCGAGCTAAATCGCTAGTTGACAGTCACATAAATACAGAAAGAGACGTAATATATAGGAAGAGGCTGAGATCACAAGACATCCGCGCACATCACTGTTTCCAAATGAATCCCGTGGCCTATGCGTCGATAAAAGCCTCATCATCATATGATAATAATTATCAAAAAGAAAGTCTCATCGTCACATTCACAAATCATAATAATTATCAAAAAATAAGAATCCTCTTCCTCTACGATGCTTCCAACAACACTCGTCAGCCGACACCGCAAGATTTAAGTTTCATCTCATCTCATCTATAATTATCAATTCTGACGCATTTACAAAACTAAAAAAGAACAACAGAAACCTCCTCAATTATCCAAAAGCTTCTATCTAATTTTGAAGTGAAAACAGAACGGCATTACATGTGCCGCCCACTCCCCCACAACGTGCAATCACTCCACAACAATCCTTATTCTTAAGATAATATAGTACATGAAATAACCTTGTACAAAATTTGCTACAAAAGCAAAACACAAAAAACGAAAAAACAGCATTTTTTTTGCACAACAAATGACCTGTAAAGTCTCATCCCAATAATTATTATTACTACTAGTACAAGCTTCGAAAGTGGAGAGAGCAGAATTCACATTTCTCACCAACAATAAAGCACCAAACTTGAGCATGTGCCATATGCCCCATATATTGCTCTCACCACTATTTTCCCACAAGAACAATTCTTATAACTATCTAGTGAAATAAAGTCCAAATTCTTGATGATTTTAGCCCCCACAAAACCCCACCAATTTTAGCTTTTATGTATCTCTACTCAATTCCATTTTTCTTAATAACCAGAATTAAAAAACTTGGATTCAATCAAATAACATTAGACCGTAAAGCACAGAGGAAAAATTACTAAACTAGACGCAAGTAGGCCGACAACATTGATACTCAACGTTATAAATTTGTTAAATTTTTGCTGTAAATTTATAGGCAAATTCGTCTTTTTATCCGGTCCCCACTAAAACAAAAAACTTCCAGTCCATTCCTCGAATCAAACTAATTATGCACTTTGTTTATATTGTCTGTATTGCATTCACGTTCTATTCTATTCAACTTATAAGCAATAAAAACAAATTAACACATTAGAACAACAACAACAAGAGAAAATATATACAAAAAGCAACAGCTGTGAAACATTGGACAGATTACAAAAGAATAATAATATCCATCCATCCTTCTTTTTTCCATTTTTTTTTATTATTTTCGATCAAGTGAATAAAATAAGAATAGAATACAAATGGATCGTGACGGGGTAATGAATTAATCATCATCAACAAGATAAACCAAAAACTCTCAAGAATTTAAACAAAAGGAAAATTAATAATCAAATAAAATGAAAAATGTTGAAATAAAAAAAATAAGTAACCAAAAAAAAAAAGAAAAAAAAAACTTTACCGGCGAGGAGGTATTACATTTTTCACGTCGAGTGTCCGTACAAGTCGAATGGGGCCCACAACGAGTCCAACGGACACGGCCGCTTGGAGTCGAGCCTAATCCACGGCTTGCCGCTTCCGCTCCAGTGCAGCAGGCTCACTGGACCAGGGTGCAAATCCCTACAACTCCCCCTCACATTATCCCCTCCCAATCCGTGCTGATTCCACCTGTGCTCGATCGGCGCCACGTGTCCGGCGAACACCAGCAGATACGGCGGCAGAGACCCTAGCTCATAGATCCGGTTCACGCTAGTCTTCTGAATCTCCATCCACCGCTCGATCCGGCGCGTGTAGCCGAATCGCCTCCACTTCGCGAGATCTATCACCATCACGCCGGTGTTGAAATAGCACGGGCTCCGGCCGGCGAACACGCCGGAAAATCTCGAATCTCGCCAAAAATCACTAGTAAAATACTTGGTAAAATTCGCGTGACAATACTCCGGCGCACCGATCGTTTTCTCCCCCAGATTCGTGCTCCAGAGCTTCGACACATCGTCAACAACAACCAGATCCGAATCTAGGTAAATCACGCGGTTCACGCACTCCTCCAACAGATCCGCCAGATAATTGCGGGCGTAGTTCAACGGCTGCTCGAGCGCCTGCCGCACGGAGCTCGAGATCAGGCTCCGCACGCGCTCCGGATCGAAATAGTACACCTTAAACTTGAGCTGCGGAAAAGTCGATCGAACTAGGGTTTCGAGGCTAACATCGGACACTAAAAAGTGGAAAAACACGCTCTCGGGACACTTGGAGTGCTGCAGGATCGAATGAACCGCCGCGATCGAGCCGCGGAGGTAATCGACGTCCAGCGTAATCGCTACGTGCACCAGCGACGGATCGCACACGCTCTGTTTTCGTAAATTCGACGAGCGACATTCGTCGGCATTGCGAAAAACAGGCGCTCTACGGAACGAGAATCTATCGCCCGCCGACGACGATGATGATCTTAAGAATGAATCGACGTACGAAGATCTAATCGCCTCCGCCGGCGGAAACGATTGTAGAGATGGAGATAACACAATCATCACCATAGCCGCGGAGAAAAACCACGAGAATCTCATTATCCACAGCATTTTTGTTGTTGTTGTTCTGTAGAAGTGCTTTTTGTTTCTCCGGTGAGATTTGAAAAAAATCAAACGATCTGATGAAAGTGAAGAAGAGAATAGGAACGCCGCTAGGGTTCCTCTGAGGTCCGCCAGATTAAATATACACACACACACTCCAAATTGTGCTTTGCTTTTTTTTTGTGAATTTTTTTTTTTCTTCTCTCTAATGGATGTGAAGAAGGAATCGAGATTCCATCAGAGAGAGAGAGAGAGAAAAAAAGAGTATGGAGTCTGATTAGAGAAAGAATCAATTCATCATCAATCAATTGGATTTTGTCACCATTAATTTGCACAATCTCTTTCTCTCTCACACACTAACACACGCACAGTGCTCACTTTCTCTCTCTTCTCTTCGGAGAAGGTGAAGAAGCAAAAGTAGCAGTGACTGACTTTACACAAGTAGTAGATTAGAGAGAGAGAGAGAGAAGAGGTTTTTTGCTTTTTTATTTTTATTTTTATGTTTTTGTTTTTGTTTTTGTTTTTGTTTTTGCTTTTGTTTTTATTAGTGACCAGAGAAATTAATATACTCTCTGTGCCAAAGGCAAAGGCCCATCCTCAGCAGATTTAATTTTCTATTGAGAAAAAGTGCCTTATAGATTATTGAATTTTATTAGATTTGGTAACGCCAGGTTATTATTATTTTTTGTTGCCTTGGAAAAATTAAATGTTAAATATTTTTTTTTTTACTTTAAATGTGGTGGTAAATGTAGAAAGGCCAGCTGTGTTTGTCTTGTGTCACAATGACAATTACGTCCCAACACGTCCATACAAGAAACAAACACTCACATCCTCAGCTGTACACATGCATTTTTGTTGCATAACTACATCACCATTATGTATTTTGTTCTTTTTATTATTATTATTGTTGTTGTTTTTATTTAATTTTTTAGTATCGTTTTAAATTATTTATTACTTATGAATGTGCAGCATAACAGAAATTCATCTGTCCCCGTGCGAATTGGAACTCTTATTTTTGTTTGAATTTAATGCTTATCCTTTGGGTAGTTTTCTATACGAAGTAGAGAACTACACAAAGGAGGATTTTGGGGTTTTTTACGGAAAATTAAAAAATTAAAAGGAAAGGTCTTTGTTACTTTTACTACCCACTTATTATTTACTCATTGGAACAACAATTATTGACGTCTTTTATTCATAAAAGATCGTATAACTTCCGTGCATTTATTGAACTATTGGATAAATTGCGGAATTAAAAAAAGAAAATTATGTAATAAAGACGGTTGATCGATCGTGATACGCAATCATTCAAGATGTGGCAGTACATGTATGCAATTGCCAGCATCAATTTGACAAATGTGAGTGAGAATTTAAGGGACATGTTTTCTAGTTTTTTTTTTTAAGAAACTTATTTGAAGGAAGGAATAATAAAATTACATAGTGATATTAATTTAGATTAGCAAAACACAATCCAAAGGAAAATTTGAATTCGAAATTGCTTTCTCCGTTTTTTTAGCTGAAATTATTGAATACGAAAATACGATCTCGAGCATATTTAAATGTAGTAGTGTCGCCAAAATATAGAAATTTTCAATGACAAAAAAATGTTGAAACCTAGTAGTTAATGTTTGAGAAGAAAAAAAGATGGTGTTAACAATTACAGGTGCATTTAAAAAATTTATGGTTTCATAAATTTTCTAATATCGTGTCTACCTCATCAAAAAGTCCCACTTGACCGAAAGTACTATAAAGAGATTACTAACATTTTAATATGTCACGTTTCATTATTTTTATATCATAACCTTTTTAATCTCAAAATATGAAGTGTGACATAATTTCTCAAAATGTTTATTGTCGGGTGGTGAAACGTATATTTAAAATTGAAGTTGGAAATTATGTTATCTTTAAAAGGAGCTTTCTTATGGATAATGTGATGTTTGCCAATGTTTTTGGAAGCAATTAATTGACTCCTCTCCATTGAATGTCTTTTTCCTTTATTAAAAAAAATGTTTTAAATGTGTGTTTTCTCTTTTGTTTGTCTTACAAAGAGCTACAAACATCTCAAGTCTCAAAAGTTGGACTTATGTTGCTTTTCCATTTTCTCTATAAAAGAAAAGGATATTTTTGAATTTTTTTAAAGTCATTTTAGTGTTAACTATTATTCATTCTTATAATTTAATTTCTTATTTATGTTAATCGTAATAAATACATGTGTATTAAGAGTATCTTAATGCATTTTCTTTTGGATTTAGTGCTTTAAGAATGGATAATATATAATATCTTTAAAATTGTTTATTTTTATTTAAGTATTTGAAATTTTGTTTCCCTTGAACAATGGTCTTGGGGCTAATTATTTCTTTTTCTTTTGTCACTCTATTTGTTATTCTTTCAGTGATAATAAGTATTTTTTAGATTGCACATGTTGACAAATTTATATTCTTACATTTTATTTTTGACAATATAAAACTAAAAACTACTTCTCGTAGATATTGAAAATACTACTTCAATACTTTGAGTACCGTTTTAATTATAAAAAAAAAAATCCAGCCCCTTTTTAAGCTAAAGACAATTTTATATAACTTTGAAAGATAGCAAAAAGATGAGTTGTTTCTATGAATCTTTGCAGTTTAAAACTGCCCCAGAATTATGCAAGTTTTAGCATGAATTTTAGTGAAACTGCATAAACCCAAAATAAATGTAATTGAACCTTTTCAACATGTAAATTAAAAACTCACGGTATATCTTTGCCGAAATGGAATTTGTGCAATTAAGTTTGAAGTAATACGAATAGGTATGTTACAGCCCATAATCCATATTAGTTGCTAATAGTAAAATACCACCATGTCATATGTTTAATAGCCAAAAATTCCTGTGATTTATGACGAACAAAGGAAAGAAGCAAATAACCTCATGTAGTATTAAAGTGATAGATAAATGCCCAAGTCTTCATTTCTCTCTAATACTTTAATTTGATAGACTAGATTATTCATAGTCAAAATTTAATATAAAAATATAAATTTCTATCACCGGTTAATTCGTTGTTCTGGATTTTACTATTTTCTCTAGTCCCATGACTTAATTCTATCATATATATTTTTTGTACTTTCCTAGTGAAAGTAAAAGATATCTTCTTTTAAGCATAAATATTTATGCATCGTATTTAGTACACGACACTTATCTATTCCTTATTGTTACATGCTAATATCGACAAATATCAAACTAACAACATGTCACCACTAAAATCATAATATATAGGTGACCTCCAAAATAAACTAAATCTTTGGTTTAGCATAGGGAAAGGACCCTACGGTATACCCCTTAACAGGTCAGAACTATCTACGACCTACCAAGCTTTTATAAACTCCCCATTTCAAAATAAAAAATGTTCACATTCTCAATTCTAATTTCTCGATAACTAACCTAGAGTTCTCTCTCTTTAAACTTTATTGTGTGAATACTTACCGACTTAAGTATTATAATGCATACATCGGAGCTACCGTCTAATTTCACGTGTCTTGTTTGAAGGTATGTGATTCCAAACAAATACAAAGATCTTGAGCTTATAATTCTTAGTTGACGCAGCGTGTTTGAGTAGCATAAACACAAAAATACCTCAAATGCAATTTACTTTACATTCTAACTCAAAGTTGTCCTATCACATACGAAATATAGGCTTGCTGTCAAAATCTGTTTTTCTAATGTGCTGTTGCATTAGTTAGAAATTAAAAATACAAAAAATTATTCTAGTAAAACATGTTGACATTTGTTTTTAATAGGAAAAACATGTTGACATTACATTCTATGTTTAAGGAAAAAAGAAGAGAGGGCCCAAGGTATTAGGCACAAATAAATATTTGGACTGGTTAGTGCATTGATAGCCCCACCTAATGCAATTTAGCCAACCGTATGAAATAGATAGAGCCGTGGCACATGACCGTAGCGCGGCCAGCAGTTAAGTTATGTAGTTATTTTTTTATCATTTTTCCTTGAAAAAGTCTACCATTAATGCATTTTCTGATATTTTGACCTAATTCAAAGCTTTATGAAGCCAAGCACGATTGTCATTGTACTTTGTACGAAATAATGAAGCCTGCCAGGAGTGCATTGCACGGCGTGCAGTTTTCAAGTGTATACTTACTAAAAATATTAATTACACATTTAATACTGTATTTGACTTGAGTACTATAATGTTATCATATGGTCAGCTCTTAAGTTCTAACTTCTAACAATACCATACCATTATAAAACAAAAAGAAAAAAAAAAAAAAAAAAAAGAAACCTTCTCCGTTCATCTGTTTTGAGGAGTTGATGCTTGGGAGGAAATAATCGTGATGGATTTGTTAGATTAGAGATTAAGGTGGATTTGTGGAAATAGTTGTGAGGTTTAGTTAACTAAATGAGTAGTTGAATAGTATTAAAAAAAATCGTATAATATTTACCATTTTACCTCATAACATGTATTGTTGTTTTTTTTAACATTTTTCTAGACTCTTATTAATTAAAAAAAATGAACATCGGAAATGGAATTTCACATGTATTCGAATTCTTTTCTAATCCAAATTCCCTAAATAGTCTGATTCTTTTTTTAAATAAATCTATTAATAGGGCATGTCAACCATATCCAATCTTTCTTTCATATTCCCACTTATCCTATTAAGGTAATTAGTAACTATCTCATCTAATGAATGAAAGAATTAATTCTAGAAATTGAATATAACTCAATCTTTCTACAAGAAGTAGGAGAAGACTTAAAGTGGTCTAAATTCTAATTTTAACTTCTCATGGTCGAAAATAGCTAGAATTGTGTTGAACATTTGGGCTCAATAATTAGATTGGTTCAATACTTTGTATTTCTCAACTAATAGTTTTTAAGGTAAACCAATTAAGATTCATTTCAATCTTATCATCTAAAATTGAAACAATGGAATTCTTAATTCCAAGACTTCATTTATTGAATTCATAATTCTATAAGAATACTAGAATTGTATAATTTGGGACTTCATTAAGTCAATCACATTTTCAGAAATTGCCCATAATCCTCCAAAATAGAATGCTAAATGTTGTGGAATATGAGAACAACACCGTTCCTAAGTCCAAAATGAGTTTAAGACAAACAAGAGTATATGAAAGAGGATGGATCGAGATCAAAATCGTGACAACTCTTGAAAGATAACTCATTTGTTAAGGCTCGAATATGACAATTTTTCTGATTTGTTGTGCTCGAGTCCGTTATGCAAACTATTTGCATAAGTCTGTAAATATCTAGATGTTGCTACATCAGCCGTTCCAGAATTATCTACCTTTTAAAATCAAACTAAATTCTAAATATTTATTCAATTTTTGTCTTTAGTTTTATTTTATTCATTAATATTATTTGATGAATATATTTTTTGGATCCTTTCTTTTGAATGACTCCATCCTTTCAGAAATTGTAAAATCTAAAACTTCAAATAGAAACAGAATCCACCTACCATAACTTATCTTTTTTATTTCATTAAAAGAATAATACTTTGTAAAACATAGTTTTTATGGGTGTAAAGTTCCAAAATTATGCCATAAGGGCTTAAGTTGCAAAAGACAATATTTTTTTTGCGGGGGGGGGGGGGGGGGGGGGGAGGGGGACGTCAATTTTAGGAAAAAAATTTGGAACCAAATGTAACGACAAGTTTCAAATATTAGTAGTATTTTTGCTTTTCTTGATAACTATTGGACTAAATTTGATGACAAATTTAAAAAATCAGGACTAATTTTTATTCATGTATTCTCGTAAGATTACATATGATTAAGTAATCATGTGACGCTAAGGGGTGTGTGCAAGAGCTTATAAGGGTAGCTTGTTCACTACTTAAAACCACTTTAAATGATTATTGACAAAAATTGGATAGTGTTTGTAACTTTTTTAAAAAAGCTACTTAAAGAATTAATTTGGCGTTTGCAATAATTAATGAGAAGTGATTTTTCTTTTGAAGACTCTTTTTTTTTTTTTTGAAAGAACCACCTCATATGCTTCTGCAACTTGTGTTTTTTGTGATTTTTTTTTTTTAGACAAGTAAAAGCAAAAGTCAGTATTGCAAAAACTAAAAATATATTTTTACAAGTGTAAAAATAAATAAGATTTTTTGATACGCATTTAGAAACACCAACTAAAAGTGAAATTTTGCCATTTCCTTTTGTACATTTTTAATTAAATGCAACAATAGGTAGAATATAGTAAGTCTACACAAATCTTGACAAACTCAGACGCCTGTACACACACTTACACAAATGATGAAATAAAGAACAAGGACTAGCACAAGGCTTCGATTTTTATCATTTCTCACGCATTCAAACGTGGCTACGGCATTTCCATATTCAAAAATAAAATAAAAAAATATCAAACTTAATGTGTTATTTTTGTGGTCGTGACAAATAAAATCTTATGGATAGATAGCACGGGAAAAGCAATTCAGTGGAGTAAGCTAACTCAATAACGGGCTCAAACAAAATGGGATAAGCAAGCAGCCTACAGCCCTACCCAAGAATTTGGGCTTCTTACGTGACGTTCAGGCCCGGTCTCACAGCAGTTGGTTTGGACCCGCTTACTTTTATGTAATGAGAACCTGGGTCAATCAAGCCCATATTTGCATTCTTTTGTTCGATTTTTGCTTGCGGAAACTCTATGTAGGATACGTCACTATCTTAAGTTTTTTCTTAAACTAGAAACATATTAAATTATTAATCGTATTATTTGCCCCAGATGGTAAATTTATCACGTCAGCATATGTGCTGCCACTGAACTATGTATAATCCGAAATGCTAACCAAGTCAACGCTATCAATTATATCATTATTATATGGTACCATTAGTTGAAGGAAGTTGATATTCCAAACAAAATTTCTACATTTAGAGCAAAATTTCTGTTTACAAATTATTTTATCTTGTTTTTAATTTCTTAATTTCTCCTACTCTAAAGATAAAATTCTACTTCTACATTAACGATGATTGAGATTTTGTTTCGTGTGCATGTACACAAAACAATTAATATTAACAATTTCTCATAAGATTTGTTTTCATAAATCTTAGCAATTTTTATATCAGTAGCAGTTTCACTCTTTCTTTTCTGCAATATTACATATCGCTTTAAAGCAATGCCGTCCAGAATTCGATAGTTATCTTCGTAATCGGTAGTATTTGTTATTTAGTGTAATCTTGTTCCTATCTTTCAGAAGTTAGCATCTCATCATCTTCTTCTTTTTTATCTTTTCTTGCACATCACTCTCTTTTGTTGTGTGAGTGGGGTTGATATCAAAACCGTGTGTTCTTCTTGAGTGGAATATGTTGTTGCAATCAAGGGCATGCATGTGTATGTATGAGAACGAGGGGAAACCCCTAAATTGAAGGTTGAAATGCTCGCTCCAAAGCCGGTTTAGTAGATGATGAGTGGGATAAGCCCCTCTGGTGACAAGGATGAGTACTACACAAGCTCGCAAAGCAAGTACGAGTGTAACTCCTTGGCTCACCATTAGATTTACGATACATGTACATAATTTATCGTGAGTAGTTAGAGAAATAAGAATTTAAAATTTTATTTTAATTATTACACGTAAGGTAAATTTATCCGTAATCAAAGACTAATGTACCATTTTACATAGAAAAATTGTGTACAACTTTCTTTGTGAAAACTTCATGTGGCATAAAATACTTCTTTAATTGTTGAAGCAACTAACATAAAATATTGCAATGTGGAAAAATCAACTTTCTTAAGTTTCCAGAGACTTTAAGCTAGAAAAAGTTGATTTAATATTATTAGCCTCACATGATTGATGGTTTTAAGTCATATCAACATCTTTGATGCCATTGCGCTATATATAATGCTAATAGCCTAATACGCCAACAAAGCCAACTCTATCGACAACATCCACAGCAAACATGCCATATTTAATTTGAGGATTAAATAAAATGACCAATCGAAGTTCAATTTGTATTCAAAAGGGCAATCTGGATGAAATTAAGAATCTTTGACTTTAATTACACCTCCAAATAAGCATCTTAAGACTTCACTTGATGACTTGAACAAAACACATGCCGCGTGAAAGGCAACTATACTTTTCTATAGTGAGAACTTCTCACTTACTTAAGCTCGTAGTTTGAGGGCCCGTTTATATTCGCTTAAATTATTATCAGTATTGATTACCATGACACTAATATGATGTGTTTAAATAACATGCCATAAGATGCGTCCGGATACGTACTGTTGTTATATTGATCACGACCCATGTATCTAATGTTCTATGAGATTTTACGTATATACGGGAATATCTTGGTTATCCATAATGTTAGAGCCACTTTATGTGAGGGAAAGTGGCTCTAACATTATGGGTAGCCAAGATATACATAATAGTATGTTATGAGATCATTTTAATAATGTTAGATTCATTACTATGTTGTGCAGATGAAAATCGGAACGGAATATGACGGTAAAGTGACGCTAAGTAGGCTATGACAGTGAAGCAACACAAACTTGTAGAATGCCAGGGAAGCGTTTTAGAAATTGATACGTTCAATTGACTATATAATACTTTTATGATTAAAGATCAAGTTCAACTTAAGTTGAATTGCCAAGCCTAGGAAAAAAGCAGGGAATGAAAAGGACTAATCACTAAAATTATGCTACAAGTTTTCTGTATCATAACGACATAGGTTCACATACTTTAAAAGTTGACACATTTTCATCAAACAAATATGAAAAATAAGAAAACACCTACTTTATTCAACTGAAATATATAGAAAACGCTGCAAATGATCCTTTTGACTGTCGATCTGTTAAAAAATCAATCAGAGCAACCATTTTATTGCGTAAGATTTGATAAAAAGATCCCGTACTTTTTGTTTTTATGCAATTAATTATTATTTTTTTTCGTTTTTATAATGTGTCATTAAAAAATTACTTCTTCACACATGAGTTTATAGTATTGCAACACACAAACATTATACACCCCATCGTTATTAATTGTGATCGATCTATGACCAAATTATGATACATCAATTCATCAGTTATAAATGATTTGCCATACCTGGCTTTATTATTTTATATCCGATTTTCATTTGTCAAAAGCTCATCATCCATCACAATATTATTACAAAATCTTTTTATCTTAACTCATTTAAACTTTATAGTTAAATTAAAAAAAAATTGTACAAATAAATTCCTCCCTAACATGATCCGACGGCACATCTGTCAACCGACAGATCCACAACAATCTCGTGCATTACAACTCAAAATCTCACTTACTAGGAAAGAGACATGAGCAATAATCACCTTAAGTAAAAAATAAATAAAAACGTGAAAAAAATTGTAACACGAAGTAAATTTTATTGATTTCATTTATAGTGTAACATTAAAATACAATCAACACCATCTACTAATTTGGTAAATAATATTTAAAATTTTACCGCTGGCAAGTAATTCCTGAGTTAATCCACGCTGCGTCGCGGGGCACCATCTGTCCGTGCGCCACGACAATAGAGTTATAGATCTCGACAATCATCTTCTCATCGTACTCTTTAATGGGCCTCGACCCGAACCCACTAACCCCATCACCCGGAAACCCGCCTCCGAACCCGGGCCCACTCACCATCCTCGTATTCGCGAGTTTGAGCATCATGTTAACATACCCGTCTCTTAACCGGGTCAAGAACTTCTTGGGCGAGAACCGGAGCTTCAGTTTGAGCCGCTTTATGCGCCAGAAACGACGCCGTTTTGTCGACCCGTCTGCTAGCTCCACGACCCGGGTCTTGCGGGTCCGGTTTATCCGCTGGTAGCCTCTTTTGCGCCAGTAGCCTTTTAAGCCTTTGTAAACTGAAGCTGAAACGCCTTCCATCTTGTGGTTTTTTTATTTTTTTATTTTTTTATTTTTTTGTGTGTGTTAATTTTAATTGTTTGTTGAAAGAAATGAAAGTGTCATATGTTGAGAGAGAAAAAGGGAGTAGGACTAAACAGGTGGGGGTTTGGGGAGGGGGGAGGTGGGGGGTTGGGTATATTAATAGGCATGGGGGAGGTGTGTAATTAATTCCCACTGATTTTATAAAAGAGAAAATTGCGGCAAACCCCCTCGTCTATCTGGCAAACTCCCTCGTCTATCGATGATTTTGAATTTTGTCGCTAACTTATGTAAATGTATGATGCGCCCTTTAATATATTAGATTTTGTGCGATTTGTTCATGATGCTAAACCTAACGGATAAATACATGTACTAAAAGAGAGAAATTATTTCGTACTTTGAATGATGAGGTGGCACAACATGGTTGGGATGAGATTGTGGGGAGTTTAGTGCCTACATTTTAGAGAAAATATTGCATCTCATCCATTGGTTGCATCACATCACCAACAGTTGCATAGAATAATTTTTCTCCAAAAGAACGGCAAATCAATGATTTAGGGGTAGTTCGCAGAAAAATCAATAGTTTAGAGGACATATTGCACATTTTTATAGACTTACGGGTAAAGTGCGAAAGGCATAATCATTTAGGAGCTTGGCTGCAATATACTCTTTTATAAATTACATCAATTGGGATGTTTGGTAGGAAATATATTTAATGCAATAGGATTTATCCGGGAAAAATATATGGTTGGAAAACTATGATGTTTTTAAGGATAATTCTGGGGCCTTCTTATGGATAATAGTTGAAAACAACGAAGAGACACCTGGTTTTGTAGATTTTAAAAACATTGGATATTTATTTTTTCTTGTTTTAGTAAATAATAAAAACAGATTTATGTTGATCTAGTTAAAAGTAATACTAAGATGGTGATTGTAAATTCTTCTAAACAATTTAAAGTTTTAAAGTTCAGTTTCCAAAACAGTTGTCATTCATAAGTTAATGTTTGCAAAATTATCTACAAGATAGAAGGTCTGCAAATGATTTTTAACAAAAAAAGTTTTCTAACTTGAAAGGCTTCTAATTGCCACAAAAGTGCTTAATTACTCTACCAACAAGCCAATTTAAGTTTTTTCTCTTTACAAACACACCTAAAAGGAAGTTGAAAATTGCAATTGAATTTTTCGTAATCTTCCGTAATGGAAAAGTATAAAGATCCTTAATTTGCATGTAATTTGCTAAAATTGCAAATGGACAATAATTTCGCAAATCTTATTAAGATCATTCATTTGTGAAATATAATTACTAATTTACTATTGTTACTGAAATCACGAGGCCACATCGTTTTTTAAAAATTGAAGCTCAACTAATTTATAAATTAAATATCGTGCCTTTCTTCTTAAAGACCTTTCATTTTAACTTTGCAAAACAGGAACTCGTGGAATTTCTGGTTTAACTTCTCTCGGAACTTTATGTCTTATTTTAACTCGTCAAACAAAATTATGTCTTAATTGTTTAATTTATCTAACTTTTTCTTATCTTGGTTGCATGTATACTGCTGGTACCCCAAACGCGCCATATTGTTCGCAGTTGCGACAGTTTTCACGATCGGCTCTGAGTTTAATGCATGTGCTATGTGACGTGTTATCACTGTCATATGTCTGAAACTTCATTAATGCATGCTCCCACGGTTTGCTGAGAAAGGGTGCATTAATCCCCAAGCATTTTAACTGCATTAACTTATCGTAAAAAATAAAAATAATCTACGCAGCAATATAATAATTAGTTTACGCAACTTATAATTAGTTTAAGGATAATTACAGTGACACCTCATGAGGTTTGTTATAATTACATAGATCACCTCTGGGGTTTGAGAAATTACAAAGACCACTTTACACATACATCCCCTCTATAACGTAAGTGGAATTGTTTGAGTGTAATTTATGATATTATATTCTTCTTATACTTAGTTAGACTCCTAAAGTTTGAAATAATTATAAAAATAATATATGATGTTTGAAAAATTAAAAAAATACTCTAAATAACTTTAGAAACTACTACATTATTAACTAAAAATATAACAAATGTTTAAATTAAATTTTAAGTGTTTGCATTAGACATTTATATTGTACTTGTCTAGAAAGGTTAAAAAAAAAACAAAACAAAAAGAAAGTTAGTAAGAAGCCTATTAAAGTTGGGTTTGAGATATTCCACATATTAGAAGCTGTTTGCTTCCTTTGGGTATGTCAACGAAATAAAACAGATTAATATTAATGACACAAAATGTGATTTTTCAACAACCAATTTATAACATTTTAAATCCTTTTTTCTTATTGTAATTCTAAGTGCTCTTTGCAAACATCATCCTTTTTTTAGTAAAGCTTAAAGGGGCGATAAGAGAAGAGAAAAAATCATTTAGAACTTTTTTAAACATTAGTTTTAAACGCCAGTAACAACAACATAAAATAAAGTTTCAAAAATAAAGAGGCATTCAAGTCTTCGTCTTTTGCCGTCGTTAATTAGTTTGCCATATGTCACAAATCATAACATCCAAATCAAAAAACAAAATTTCCTTCAAAACAAATTTTGACGTACCTAAGCAAACAACTTTTAATATGTGGAATATTTCAACCCAACTTTTATAGGCTTCTTACTAACTATTTTTTTTTCTAACCTGTCAAGATAAATAAAATATAAATGTGTAACCCACAAACTTAAATTTTTAATTTAATTTTTTTTTTTATATTTTTAGTTAGTCAAGTAGTAGTTTCTAAAATTATTTGCAGTATTTCTTTTTAATTTTTCAACTATCAAAGAATATTTTTATAATTATACCAAACTTTAGGGGCCTAAGTATAATAAGCATAAAAATATCATAAATTACAACTAAACAACCTTTAAGTCGTAGAGGGGAGGTATGTGTAAGTTTCAAGTCTCATGGGGTGGTCTCTATAATTTCTCAAACTACAGGAGTGGCGTCTGTAATTACACCAAACCTCAGGAATGTCACTGTAATTATCTCTATTAATTAAATCAAAGAATTCTTCTGTTTTAGAGTTAGTGAATCGTATAGCAACTCACGGTTCCCTATCACAAATCATTTCATATCAATTGCCAAGTATCATACGTACTTCACAAATCGTATGAAAAACTTACAAAATTTAATTCAAGTTATACGTACCAGCCCGAAGTATTGTTTTCTTTTTCTGGAAAACTTGCCTATTTGTCCATTAACAATTTAACATATATAGGTACACATTTATCCAAAAAAATAAATTACAGCTGATACTCTTAAAAGATTATCAAGAATAATAGATGATCAGGGTAATTACCAGCGTAGTCCTTGCTTAATCTCTAGGAGTACTTTCTAATATAAAGCTATATGTAAGTTATGTAAAAATATATGTATGAGCTTGAAAATCATGCTTCTTGAAGTCGCACATGTGCATGGATCGGGCTAAGTGATTTGTTGTCTATAAGAGAGAAAAAGTTTTAGGAACAGAATTTTGTCACTTCATCGATATCTTAAATACTAACCTACTTGTGACAATTCCATTTCAGGCTTCACGGATTTTATGTATAAAATGAAAATTTTGTCGTTGTCTAGCGACAGATTTCTCATGCAAATTATAACTTGATCATCCTGTAAAGTTTTCTTATTGTTAAAATCTAACATGATGCACGAGGCATTAACTCCAGCTACAAAACAAAACCAAACAGTTGCGTAATTCAAATTTCAAGCAATAATTACATATGCTACTTTTATTTTATTTAGTTAATTTCCGATAATTCAACGGGTGATATAATAAATATTAGAATCATGATTGGATGAGAAGTGGATCTGAATATAAGTATTACCAGCCGCTCTGGATCTTAAGGGGAAAATGTAAATTAATATAGTTGTGCATTATTAGATTCATCGCACGTAGGCTGTGTCATTCCACCACATTAGGACCAGAAATACCACACGCATCGAAATTTGCAATAGATACTCGTTTTTCTTCCGAGTATGGCATTCAATTTCGAGGTAATTCGTGTAGATATATCATAGATATACAATTGAATTACGCATAGGAATGAACTACGCATATGTATAGAACAAAGGAATTTAAATTGGTCACGTCGATGTGGTGATTAAAGTTTGTAAAGTGCCTTAAACACGAGAGATTATTAGGTGCAGCGGCTGCACAATGAGGTGGTGCAGCAAGTCGGTTATTTATATAAATACATGGTTGGAATGAGGTGTGGAGAAGTTACTTCCCTATAATTTAGGAATAGTGTTTAATCTCAGCCTTTGGCTGTACCACGTCACCATACAGCAGTTGTACCTAATAATTTTTCCTTAAATACACCATTAAATGTGATATTTTATGTAGAATTGAACTCCCTACTAAAACTCTCGAGATATGTATACTAATAAATAGTTAATACATGAAAAAAAAATATTTCAACTGGAAAATCAATATCAAAGTTCAAAAATAGCACCGACAACCAATTATTTGTTAAATCATTTCCAGGACAAAATACTCTGCAATTCATACAAATTAACACTAAAAGTATATTGTTGTTTATTCCGTGCAAGCATCTGATAGTTACTAATTAATGGTGAGTGGACAAGGGTGGCATGGTGAAAAGGATAGTTTAGGGAGGTAATTGCAAAAACTACCCCTGTGTTATTGGCTTATTGCTAATTGAGAAACAACCCTAGTGTAACTTTTATTAGCAAACCCCTCTCGCAAAATCGAGAAATTAGATAAAACTTCACTCCGTTACATTTTAAGGTAAGTGTACCAATAACTATCCTTATGCATTAAATTTTTGTATAAAAATGGGTATTCATTTAAATAAATATTGTAAGATTTCTTTTAAAATATTGTAACATTTATTGTCAAACCAAGGGGCGACAAAAAAAGAATTACCCTCATTTACTTGGCCGTGAGTTATTTATTGTAACATTTCTTGTCTAAATTATCCTCATTTACTTTTTTTGTCAACCATTTGCCCTTGTCAATTAAAAAGCATTTATTTTAAACTATCTCATTTGCCCTTGTCAATCAAAAAGCTATACAGATTAAGTGTCTAAATTATCTCCATACCATATTTTATTATTTACTTGGTCTTCCTTATGGAAATTCAATTATCAATTATGCAGTAACTACATAATCTATTCACTTTATAACTCCAAAATATCTTTCCATATCCAATAAAAATTCTTATATGTGATGAAAATTTTGTTTCTTTTGTTAATGAACAAAATATGGCGGGAACCCACTATCTAATTAAGAATAGAATTTTTAATTAAAAAAATAATATTGTGTAGGGTTTTTATTTTAACACTGTAGAAACGAAATATATAACATTTCTAAGTTTGATGCAACAACAATTTCTACGGAATTTTCGAGACATATCGAAAAGATCTCGAGAATCCTAAACATATTTAGATACCATAGTAATACTTCTAAAATTCTTTTCAACCAAAACCGGACTCTAAATAAAATCTCCTAACAAACAAGATCAACTAAAATAATTCACGCAACATTCAAGTCAATCTAACTAAGGACTAAATAATACGAGTATTAAAACATAATCTTCTAATTAAACGATCTTCACAAAATCTCAAATAAAACGATCTTCACAAAATCTCAACTCTAAGAGACTTGATCAGGGGCATATCCAGAAATTTAACTTGGGGAGGGCTAAAGTAAATTGACATCAAAGTTAAGGATGAATTCTATAACAAGTAAAAATAAATATTTAATAAATATACATAACATTTATTTTCAAGGCATTCAATCATACATAAGAAGTTAAGGATCTATGTAAATTATCTAACATCAGATAAAGTAGTATATACTTGTTATTAAAAAAAAATTTGTCCCATTAACGTATATACTTGTTATTAAAAAAAATATTGTCCCATTAACTAATAGTTTTTTGAATAAGCAAGTAATACAAAAAAAATTCAAGAAAACATGGTCATATTAGACAATAAACTAAATTGAATGCTAACACAAAGTTAAAATTAACCAAATTGATTAGTTTTCTATAACAATTGGTCAACTAACAAGTGAATTAATTGCAGATGTTCCATAAAAACTCTCCTTCAACTACGTGAGTTTGTGTACATATTTTGATCCCAAAGAAAAAATTATTTATCTTAAGTACTTATTAAGTATCATAATTCATCACAAAATATTTAATATAGTTAAGTAGACGTAATTTATCATAAAACTTTAACTACTCTTATTCTTCTTAATTCATATACTATTTATAAAAGGGTCCAAAAAGCTTGGGGGGCTATAGCCCTCCCCAGCCTTAAGCTACATACGCCCCTGGACTTGATTAATTAAAACTTAAATTAATAAAGTACAATCATAAAAACTCATAGCAAAAAATGGTTTTTAAACAATATAAGATAACTTAATAGCTCATGAACACAATGGACCAAAACATGATCCTAAAAAGAAGTGTCGAGATAAAAATTAATGCAGTAAATATAAATCATGTCATATATACGGAGATAGTACACTTGTTTCAGCAACTATATATCTATAAGTTATTCTTTTATTTACGAGTGTTACTAATGTGCATGTGGTACATAAAAGTTTTATCTTTTATTTAATCAGTAATTTGGATTTTTTTTCTTTTACCATTTAAGTAAGATGTACACTTAGAAATTATAAGAATATACAATACGTTAAATCTTATAATAGGCAAATATGCTAAATATTACTACGAAAGTTTTAACTATATGTTTACTAGCTATTTACGTATAAACTGCAAGAAAAAAGTAAGCTTATCGTGAAAGTAGTATGATTAGTTTATGATTAAATGAATGTGGAATCAGGAATGAGATACATTATATAATAAACAAAGCTAAATTAAGATCTGAAAGTTTATAAAAAATGGTACAAAACTATAATGGGGGAGCGGGGAAGGTTAATATAATAAGTATACATTTTATATTTTATCATACATGTTTAACAATGACACGAACAACAAAGCACTAGTTTTATTAAAAAGGTTTGAGTTTCAGAAAGAAAAAAGAAATCAACCAAAGTGGCGACTTTGTTAGGTGTGTGTTAGTGATATGCCAAACCTTTTTAGATGTGTTAGTGATATGCCTGGCCTCATCCGCAACAGGCCAAACGAACCTCCAAAAGGCCTAGCTATTCGACTTGTGGAGTAATCAATGATGTTTAATTAAGTTATTACAACTATTTTAGACGGTTTATATTAGCAGTTATTTACTTTGTGGATCAGTAAGGATAGTTAGTGATGTTAAAACGGTCATTAATGTGTATAAGGCTACAACGATAAAAAAAAGGAATAGGTCATGAATAATCATGGATTCAAATTTCGTTTCGTTTCATTTTGCAATTTAATGGAAACGAATAATTTACTTTACTTTTGATGCTATAACTATCCACAAATATTATATTGTTTTTCTATGTACCGAAAACGAAAAGAGCCAAATGGAATTTATATGATCTTTCTTGAGCTAACTATGAACTTGAATGCATTGTCATAATTGATAACTTTTATATTTATTTATTTTTTCAGCAAGATACCTAATGTAAACAGTCTGCATAATTACAATTCTTTATATACTTATAACTGTCTAAGCAAATTTAACCTCACTTTCACTTTATTGCGTTTCTGTTTTTTTTTTTTTTTTTTTTTTTTTTTTCTTTTTTTTTCTTATATCTTGAACACATCAATAACACATGTACCAAATACAAGAGACATTAAACTAGTATGAATATTTGAGTCAAGTAATCGATATGCACAGTTGATAATTTTGCCTAATTTTGAGCTTAGGCTGCTTACTTTTTTTGTTTAATTTAACGTACATGCTATTTAGTTTGTTTATAAATTTGTGTAGGTTTTTATTATTTTTGAGAAACTTTCATTTTTCTTGAAATGTTTCTGAAAGTTACTAATTTTTAACTATGAGGAACTAGGCGAAACAAAACTTTAATCCACATGAATAATATCGTGAAGGGTTCTTTTAAATTCTCCACCAAAGTAATTAATTCTAACAGTAAGCATACTAGAACTATCACGTTCATGTTCAATTTTGTAAACATAAAAAAGTAAAATTGTTCAATTCTTTTCAAATTTTCAACGCTTACCATTTACCAGTATATCATAAATGTGTAGTAAAAAGTGCATGCATAGTATGTGATACCATATTTGAACATAAACGCACGTAATTCATATTAATTAACACAAAGCAATAATCACGAAACTAGAACATCAGTTCCTAAAGGCAAAACACAACTAAAATCCACATACTAACTGAATATTCAGTAAATACTAAAGCACCAAATAATCCTTGTTAACAAAAACAAACAACAACATTTTTGAAATCAAACTTATATCACTTCTTCCCAGGAGTAGGCCTCAGACCAGCTCTGCTCTTCATTTCCTCCGTACCCTTTCACTTTCTCAGTAGAGGAGAATTTGTAAGAATTCTTCACTGTCATCACCTTTTCAGTAGAGGAGATTTTGTACGAGTTTTTGATCTCGACGAGCTTTTCAGATTTTGCGATTCTTTTGGACTGGACAGATGGAGTTCTCTTGAAATTTGAAGGAAGTTGTTTATTGTAGTTTTCCAACATGAGTTTCGCGGTGGCGGATTGGCTCGACCCGGTCCGATCCTTCATTGTTGTTGTTGCTTGACTTATCATCTAGAAAAAGAAAAAAAAAAGCACATGACAAAAAGAGTTAAAACATTATATTCTCACGAGAATTGTGGCAATAAATGAATGAGAATCAATGTTGTAGCACCCGTGAGTATGGTGGATGGAGAGATGAGGAAGCTGAGGAGGTTTTGGTACTCTTTGTCATGGAATTTTTCTTCATTATGGCCACCTTTTTTTGTAATGAGAATTGTGTTCAAGTGAAGATATAAATTAAGATGGGTGCTATATATTTTACCATGGAGAGGAAACGTGGATAGTGGGTACGTTATGCGAAATCATGGCCAATAAAATAGGGACGTGGAGATATTTTAGTTTGGATTAAGAGTTAAGACCAATGATTCAATTTTATTGAACAAAGCAGTTGAAAGAAATGAATGGGTGACTGTGGGTCATACTGGGTCAAAGCCTATAGTTGCCTGATTGAGACCAATCTTTTGGCCCAATACTTGAACCAATGTCATTCGAATTGTTTAAAAGAATTTGAGATTCTTTTTTATTTATCATACAGTTTTCTTATTGTTTCCTAAAGAAAGAGAGAAGGAAGTTACTTTGATATCAGTTATCATCTTTTTTCCAATAGAGACGGACTCACGTCGTAGTGATATTTAGTTTTTTTCGGGTCCTGATTCAACTTAAGTTATGGTTAATATGGTCTTAAAACACCTTGGGTGAGACTTCGGAGCTATCCGAGTGACTAGCGTAGACAAGCTCTAGCTGAGCTAGATTAAGATGATCGCTTTGTATACTATTGCAATCGATCGAGCACCTGAATTGATTAGGTTATACATATATGGGTTACGTTTTTTCTTTTAAAAAAAATCACATATATATGTATATGGTCTGTTTACGTAAAATAAAAGAAAACAAAAAAGAAAAAAGAAAGAGAGAGAACCAAGCTAGTTATAAATTAGAAACCCACTGTCTATAGAAATTTGAAGGCTCAAAGTTGCTTAATAGCTGAAAAAACTTGACCAAACACCAATGAAATAAGCCCTTTCGCTTCAAATTTTATATAAAGCACAATATATCAAGAAGTAACTCATGGTCGTCCGTGTAAATTTCAAAGAAGAGCATTCGTATTGAAAACTTCCTTAAATCTAGAGAGAAGTGAGGAAGAAGACGAACTGTAGAGAGCGGCGAAAAAGAAGAGAGAGAAAGCTAGGGTTTGTGAAAAGAAAATCTGAATTAATTAAATTAAAATATTCCTAAATGACCCTTATATACAAAGGGGCCCGAGACTAATTTACAAGAAGAAAAAGGACTAAAAGGATAAATAAAAGCAAAAGCGTGAAAATAGAAAACACGCTATTCGTGTATTTTAACACGTATGCTAGTGGTATGCAATTTAACATTATATTTGATTAAGCATTGTGTAACGTTTGCTATGTTAAGTTGACCCCCTTTTTTCTCAAAGATGATATTTCTCTAGATTAGTCCACTGCATATGAATTGGTGTTATTAAACTTAATATTGACGGGAGTGCACAAGGTAACTCGGGACTCATTTCTTGCGGTGGCGCTGTTCGTGATTCTTCATGACAATGGTTGTTTAACTTTGTTGCTAACGTGGGATTCGGCAACATTACTTCGGCTGAGCTTTGAGGAGTTTTTCATGGCCTTTCGGAAGCATATCGTAGGGGTTTTCAACGCATAAATGTAGCTTGCGACTCCAAGATCGCTGTTCAACTTCTTCATTTAAATTTGCCTGCTACGCACCCTGACAACAGTCTTGTTGACGCATGCAAACCTCTTAGCTCAATTCGACTCGTGACATCAAGCATGACTTAGGGAAACAAACTAGGTGGCGGATAGCTTGGCGAACATCGGACATTCTCTTCCCTTTGGCGTCCATCTTTATGATCAGCCACCTAACGCTATATCTCAATGCATTTTATTCGATTTAGTCGGTAGAATTAGTTACCCTAGCACTACGGAGTAGTTCTCTCTTGGGTCTCCCCCTCCATTGTAACCAAAAATTTGTATTAGGACCCTGACTTGAAATAAAAAACTAAACCAATAAAATAACAATAAAATAAACTAATGAAGTCTATAAAGTATTTTTAGTGCAAATCAGATTCTATTTTCTTTTGCTCTCGCCTTTTCTTTTTAAAGTGCGCACCACATCCCGGTACTTGTATAAATTCGTTAATTTGTTCTTCTAAAATCGCCGCGGTATCCGCCATTTATTGTTGGATCTTCATGTGTGCTTCGATAACTCTGCGCCGATGCTCCTACACTGTGGTCTTCACCATTTCTTTAGTACAACTCATTGGATCCCTAAATTTCACGTGCAATTTCTCTCAAAATTAAAACTTTGCTGGTTCTGGAGAGTTGGAACGCTTAGAAAAAGGGCAGGTTTTATTTGTCACCGAAGCAACTAGGACCGTTTAAACAAACATGTTCTTAATTAATTACTCTTCTTAAAAATCATCATAATTAAATGAAGAAGGAAAGTTTGTTTATATAAGTTGTATTAAAGTTTTCTGTGCCACAACAATCTTAGTTAGGCTCTAATACCATGTAAAAGTTCGGCAATTACGTGGTACTGGATCTGATCCTGAAAAAGTTTTATCATGAGAGAATGAGAATTATTTTGTATAACAATTGAATTAATTGCTAACGAACAAGACGAGGAAAATAATTTCCGATGGTTGAAAGCATAACCTAGTAACTTCGTTGTCCATATGCTATCACTCTCTTTGTCTTGTAATGAGAATGATAGCGTAGAATTTGAACAAACAAATCATGGACGGCTACAAATACACATGCAGTGTTCCTCAACTCCACTCTTCAACCCATCATTTAATTACTCTTCCTCTATTCATTCACTTTGCTTCTCTTTTTTCCTTGACTTTTGCATCACATTAGTCAATCACACTATATATCTCAAAAGAAATATTTTTGGTCTTCTTCAGTTCTTTACATAAACTCTTCATTCTTCACATAATTACCAACATCTTTAAATTCAAGAATTTGAACAATGTCATCTCTTTTTCTCTTCTTTTTTCCACTAATTTTCACCTCATTATGCAATTCCTGTTTGGCTATGTCAACAATATCAGCAATTGCTAAAGACCAGATATCATGCTCAATGTGCTCTTCTTGTGACAATCCATGTCAACCGATTTTGTCTCCGCCGCCAATCCCATCGCCTCCGCCTCCGCCTCCCGTTCCATCCCCACCGCCGCCTTCTCCGCCTATAGTTTCATCCCCTCCTCCTCCTTCTCTGCCTCCGCCAACAGGACCCGATTGCCCTCCTCCACCAATGCCTCCCATAACAGGACCCGATTGCCCTCCGCCACCATACGGAGTCGGTGGCGTGTACTACCCACCGTCGAACCCTTACGGCACCCCGGCCCCACCGAACCCGATTGTTCCATACTTCCCTTACTACTATAACAGCCCTCCTCCACCTTCTTCCCAATCCAACAACTTGATTTCCATGCAATTCAGATTCCAGACATTTTTATCTTTACTCGTTTTCTTGTTTTCTCTTTGCCATTTTCTTTGAACGTACATGGCACATATAGTCCTACACTAAAATTAACTGTGCCCAAAGATGCTTATAAATATCGGTTTATCTGTTAACTTTCACTTGACTTGATCAGGTTTATTTAGTACTATGCTGCTCAGGGTACAGAGATTGAAGCATAAAGAAGACGTGCAACAACCTTGGTAAAGAGCAGCAACTATATATAGTTTTCGTATTAGGAGAATAATGTGACTAATAGCTCTTACAGTCACAAAAGTAACTACATTGGTTGCTATTCGTTAAGTAATTGTAACTTATTTTCTTTTAAGGATATTTTTGTGTAGCCAGGGAATAGTCCCGTTGCTTCTTATCGATAATTGTCTCATCTTGATCCTATTACTATAGCATATTTGTCAAAGGGGAAATGTATGTCGTTTACCTGTGTTGTTTGCGCTTTATGTTTTATTCTCCACTCTTACATATGCTTGGTGTGTCAAGAAGTTGCAAACTTCCGGTGTAGTCTCTGTAGATTCCAATATATTATATATTTAAGGTACAAAAAGAACATTACACCGTGCATAAAATTTCACCTGCGTCTCTTTTCTTATTTTTAGCTCACCTTGTTTCCAATCTTTGTAAAATTTACAAATACACGAATTGCAACTCATGCTGTGTAAACAATTGTTAGCCTCGAATTTTGTTTAAATTTGTGTTGTAAAATCTGTAAACTGACTGAATATAATCCACAATTGCAACAAATGCCTACTATGAACAATGCTAAGGTTTCAATATCTTCCATAGACTTAAATATAGTCGCACTCTCACATGAGGAGTTTGTTTGGAGCGAAGTTGCTAGCCACTTCCACAAATTTAATTTTCCGTGCAGAATTATGTCATGATAATCATTCAATCAGAACTACAAAGATACAATAGACACACAATGCTCGCTAAATCTAATCATATACTTGGATCACAACTTTATTTTTTATATACAAAATCCACATTTTCAGTTTTGATTCCCAAGTCGCAATCCAATAAACTAAACAAACGCTTATACACTCTCAGCTCCCAACTTAAACACTTGTCTAGATTGATGTAAGAGGTTATTTCACCATCACAAGCACAATTTCCAGTCAAGTCACAAATCACCAGTACTCGCCGCGAAGCTGACGCAAGACTCTACCATGAGGAGACTCAGGATCGCCCCTCATCGCGTTCATCCTAAATATCTCCGCAGCTCTCCTCAGCGAATCCTCAGCGCTATCCAGCTGCTCCGGCCTCCACACGATCACTCCCGCCACATCATACCCCATACTATCTCTCGTCCCATCCGTCGCCCTGGCTATCGGCTTCCTCGTATCCGCAATCTCGATTTCCGACAGGGGCGACGCCTTGTGGTGCTTGAAGTACTCTCTATCATCCTTTTCTTGTTCTTCTCTCTGTTCTCTACGATCACTCTCCCTGTCTTCCGTCGGCCATGGGCTACCGTCTATGCCCGCGCAACTAACATCTTCCAACGACACCGCCGGACTAGATGAATTACGTCGCTTCTGTTGCGTAAAAGGGTCCGGTTTGGGGCTCACCCCGGGGCTTTCCAACTTGGGAGCCGATTCGATTGGCGACTTGGGATGGACATACGTGTCGTCGTCCTTGGTTGTTGGTCGATCCTCCGTCATTAGTCGACGTTGTTTTGCATCTAGTATTGCCTCAGTTGCTCCCACTTCCTGCATAGAAACAATGTCAATTGATCATGAATTTGATAGAGTAGCTCTTAATTTGTTGCATTTAGAGTGACATAAACAAAACAGAGAGTTGAACTATAAGTCCAATAAGTAAGTTTGGTGTTTAGAGTATACGTACTTCAGGATCCTCCGAGTGCAGGGCAGGGTCGGCAGTACGGCCGGTTGAGGTGGCGCAGCGAATCCTCTGCCTCAAAAACGGCTGCCGATTGAACTTCGCGGCGGTGGAAGCTAATCGGGATTGCATTTTCACAACTTGTTGCCAATCTTACACTTGACTGTTGGTGTAATATGGTTTTATCGGTTATACTGTTGGCGATCAGCTATGGGTGACGCGTGTTCTTCTTAGTACACGTGGCAGTTGTTTCTAGGGGTTGCCAGGCTCTTCGTGTCTTAATATTTTTTCTTTCTAAATTTTAATTGCTAGTGCTCAGAATCACCTAGAAAGCACGAGCAATTTTGCTATGATTCAGTTAAATTAGTAAATGTCTTTCTTTTCTCCCTTTAAGGCCTTACGATAAGATTTAGTAGTAAACACAGGTGAAAGTTTGGTTTTCACAGTACGTGTTCGTATGTTTGTTATGTTGTAATATTTCAAAATATTCTCGATAGAATTTGTAGAAATTATAGTTACAATAGACATAACAAAAACGTGATCGATCTTGAAGAAAAAGGAAAGAAATTTTGATCCATAGTTGTAAATCATGTAGCCAATAACATTTAGTTGAGTTCCAATTCTAAAAACTAATTTCCTATCTAACATTACTCAAAAAGTAATTTTCACGATATATAAAGATATTTTTATTTTAACATTCTTTTTTGGTTGATAAATGACAAAAATGACGGCTATATTTTAGTTCATGCGTATATACAAAACTATCTTAGTCTTGTACTACGCCTTAGCTCCGCGACTTTGTCCATGCAAGTTCTCATTCGAGAAATGTAGTCTGGTAATTTGGATTTTGAAGCTTCATAGAATCCAGTAATACGGTCGGTCAATCAAGCTTTTGTTGAACCAAAACTCGAGTCCTTTCACTTGGGAAATTCTTGAAATCGTACTACTTTCACCCAAAGATGGAATTCTCATTTATTGTCAACTTAATTGAATTCCAAAGGTGGATTTAAAGGACTTTTCAAAAACTAATTTCCGTAAAATGTTTGCTATTACGGGCTAGAGGGTTCGACTTTCATTGTCATTAGGCCATTAAATACTTAGCATTAGAATTCTAAATTTTTCTGAGTCTACTTGAAACCAAATTATTTCGTGCAACCGATGCACGATGATGTGGCACAACAAGTCGGTTATTGGTGTAGGTAGACGGTTGGGATGAGATTGTGGGGTTGTTAGTGCCTCAATTCTAAGAAAATATAATAATTTAAACCGTTAGTTACACCACGTAAGCAGCAATGCACCGATTGCATAAAATAATTTTTCCGCTTTGAGATGCTTTTAGGAATTGAAAGGTTTTATAATTGGGTAAATTACACAAACACCCCCTGAGTTATGATGTAATTACACAAACACCCCCTCATCTTTAGAATATTACACAAACACCCCCTACTGTTAACCTCCGTTAGTTGAATGTTAAATTTTGTATGAATGTACAGTGGTGCCCTTACTTTTTCTGTAACAAAGAAATATGAAAAATAAATTAAAATTACCAACTTGTAAATTGACTAATTTACCCTAAACTCAAATTCTCTAAATCAAGGGCTACGGGTCCACTTCTTCTCCAAAACTCAAAACCTACTTTTTCCTCATTATGGCAGAATTGTGCAGTAATTTCTCCTATTAAACTAGCAGGAAAGAATTCTTGAAATTTTCCCATCAACTCGCTCAAATACACGCAAAGCCCGTCGTCATTCGGGAACTAGTAGTTGGTATGTTTTATCTTTTGTACGAAAGTGTATAGCAAATATTTGAAACACCTGTTAATTTCTTAACCAAAGAATGTATTCTTGTATCGAATATTGATAGAGTTTTTAAACACAAATTGATAGATGCATAATTTAATTGTCAAGTAAAGGGGTTTGATCAAATTAACCTTTAGCAGTTTTTCTTTCCAATAGTCATTGTAGTTGCTTTTCACTATCCACAAGACTTTTTGTGATTTTTTGTGACTTTCTGATGTTTATGGCATGGTCCAGTACAGTACCAAAGTTTACCATGATGAATTTTATGCAACATCTAGAGATTAACACAAATATTTGATTCTTTCTTTGTTTCAAATTATTATTTTCTTATAGCCACTAACTAAAGATTTTACATGTGCGTGCTCGCTATTAAAGTCCTGAAAATTTTGCCTCACCAACATATATTACCTTTAAGACTTCGCATGCTAATGGATTTATGATATTGATTAAGTGTATTAAACGTGTAATAAGGGTATAGTTTATTTACTGTCCATGTTTTTGTACGTTGGAGTGTTTGTTTAAGTTATTTATAATTCTCTGGTGTATAATAAAGTAGATTGTAAAAGAAAAAAGGGTTATAACATATGTGAATTTATTGCAGTGTTGTTTAAGAGCCATTTTTGAGATTTATCTGTCACGCATATGGACATCATAGCATGTGTACTGTATGCATATAGCACATAATTAGCTTAAAATTTTAATATTAACTGATTTTAACGTAGTTTTCTATTTGCAGTTATGGCCGACAAACTTTATGATCTTGAAGTTCACTACTTGAGTTATCATGGTAAGATATCAAAAGTTGATCCAGACAGGTACAATCATGTCGATTTAGTAGATGATATACGCGAAGTTGCACTTTCTCATGTACCTAGTATACATGACTTGACCTTTAATTTAAGGTGTTCCATATATGGTACCAATGATTTTCTTGATGTGGCATCTGACAATGATGTACTTACCATGTTTGAGAGGAATCCCAATTGCGATTTGATTCATTTATTTCTAATATTGGGTATTAGTAATAGTGCTAATGTTGAAGATGAAATATGGGATGCCGATGACGAGGGTGAGACTGATGGTGTAAACGAGGAGCGAGATCCTCTAGGACATGTCGGTGATAGCACTGATGAGGACATTGAAAATGGTAACAACAGTGGGAAAAAGAGACGTAGAGAGAAAATTGTTCATATTGATGATGCAGATATTAGTAGAAACGTTCCCGTTGATGAACATGGCAACGATTCTGATTTTATGGCACATGTTGGGGGTGAAAGTGAGACGTCGAATGAACAAAGTTCGGATAGTGATTCCAGTGACTGTTGGCTTAGTGAATATGAGTCGGATAATCATTGTGAAGCTGAAAATGATTCAGATGATGAATTCATGAATGATCCCTTACATGGTTGTCTCGACAGAGATGAGGTAATATTACTTGATGAATCAGGGAAAAAGTTCGAGCTTGAGAATAAAATGGTTTTTGAAACTATCCACGCCTTTAGAAATGCATTGCAGGATTTTGTGGTCCAAGAAGGGTTCAACTTGGTGAGAGATAAAAATGAAAGAACTAGAGTTACTGCACATTGTGGAGGTAAAGGTTGTAAGTGGAGAATTCATGCTTCTTTAATGCCTGACAAGACCTCTTTTCAAATTAAAACATACTATGGAAAACACACTTGCGTGAGGGAGGACACTGTGAAGGAGGCCACTTCTACTTGGATGGCTAGGAAGTTAGTTTCGGTGCTAAGAGATGACCCAGACATAAAGCGTAAAGGGTTAGAAGCTGAACTAAGGAAATATGGGTTGAATCCCCCTTACATGACATTGTATAGGGCAAGAAAAAGAGCACTTGACACCATTGAAGGAAACCATGCTGATTCTTTTACTAAATTGCCAAAATATGTTGAGATGGTGAAGGCAACTAATCCTGGTAGTTTAGTAGGAATACAATATCATATGGAGGAAGAACTTGAAGATGTTGTTCCTAGAATTCCAAATGTACCATCTTTCAAAAGATTTTTCTTGGGGTTGCATGCTTTGAAAAAAGGATTCTTAAGCGGCTGCACTTCGTTCTTAGGATTTGATGGTTGCCATTTGAAGGGCTCTTTTGGTGGTGTCTTATTATCAGCTATTGGTTTAGATGGGAATAATGGATTATATCCATTAGCTTTTGCAGTGGTTGAAGTAGAGAGCAAAGAGAGTTGGTGTTTTTTCTTTGAGAATCTTGCAAATTTTCTTGGAGGTTTTAATGCTGATAGGCCATGGACTTTCATGACAGATAGACAAAAAGTATGTCTTTTTTTTTTCCTTTAGTTCTTGTGCCCTGTACTTCATAAAAAATTATATTTATATTGTTTACTTAGAAAAATCTATATATCTTCTTTAAGTTGATAGCTGTTTTTTTGTTTGGATTGCAGGGACTGATAGAGGCCATCAAAGAACTAGTCCCTAATGCAATTAACAGGAAGTGTGTTAGGCATATTTTTGCAAACTTCAGGCAGCAATTTGCAGGAATAGCATTAAAGAAGTATTTCTGGATAGCAGCTAGGGCATATAATGCATCAACATTTAACTTTGCCATGTATAAGATAAAAGAATTGAGTCCTGCTGGGTACAAATGGTTGTTGGAGATTCCATGTGAGCTTTGGTCGAGACACGCATATGACTTAGCTTTGAAGAATGAACATGTTACCAATAACCTCTCAGAATCATTTAACCATTGGGTTAGCGATTTAAGACCTAAACCGATTCTTTCTTTGCTTGATGGATTGAGAGCTAAATTGATGATTTTGCTTCAGAGAAGACATAACAATGGAAGAAAATGGAAGAATGTTCTTGTACCAAATGTGGTGAAAAAATTGAATGAAGCAAGAGAGATGTCAAAGTATTGTACCATCATAGGGGCTGGGGAAAATGAGTTTGAGATTCTAGATCAGAGTGTTACTTATATTGTGAACCTTAAGGATAGGAGTTGTAACTGTAGGATTTGGGACATAACTGGGATACCGTGTAGTCATGCTGCTAAAGCAGTTGGTTTTAGAAGAGAAAAACTTGAGAGTTATACAGACTTGAGTTTTACCACGACGAATTTCATGAAAGCCTATGATCCCGAGATACGTGTTGTGCCTGATCCTATGTTCTGGCCAGAAATGAAAGATCTTACTCCTGCCACTATTCTTCCTCCACCAAATAAGAGACGTCCAGGTAGACCAAAAAAGAATAGGAAAAGAGAACCAGGAGAGCTTGAGGCAAAGAAAAGATCAAAAATTGTCAGATGTAAAAAATGTAATGCTGCAGGACATAATTCAAGGACATGTGGGAAGGGACCATCACAATCAAAAAGAAGAAGCAAGAGCAAAAATAGGGAAAGAGACACAACACCTCATCAGGTTAAATATGCTTACAAATCATAATGGTTTAATGTTTTTGAAGCAATTCTAATAGAGTCTATGTTTCTTTTTAGTTGTTTGAAGATGGTATATCTCATGCTGCCTCAGCACAATTAGAAGGATCCAATGATTCTCAAAATAAAAAGGCTCGTGCAAGAACAAAAGCAGATGGCAAAGCAGCCAAGAAGAAGAAAAGGACAAGTGCTTCTACTTCTGCACTCCATGATTCAGCCCTTGTTGTTGCATCAGTTTCTTCTGATGTTGCAGAAACAAGAGAATCAAAAGAGACTTGAAAACTTATGCCATTAAATCCGTTTGATAATAATTTTAGTTTAATGTCTTGTTAAGTACTTTTGACGATGTTAGCACCCAAGAACTATTTTTCATTATGTCTTTGTTATTTAATACTCGCATTCTTTTGAAGCACTCAAATAAAAATTTGACATGTGGACTGAATATTAGCAAGTTATGAGTATTGCTGGAATTATCTGTTGGACTTTTATTTTTTTCTTGATTGGGTTTTGAATTTTTTGTGGACACCTTTTGTTAAGGTAATTTTTGTGATCATTCAGATTTCATGAGTTCATACCATCGGGGGTAAAATTTTACTCCCTCCATGATCTTTCAGAAAATTTTGGCTAAGTTTCGACAATAACTAGTTTATCAGGTTCATACAACTAATATTTTGTCAAGCTTAAATAGGAAATAGTTTTTTACTTATTCTGAAGTTTTAATTATGTTGTAAGCAATGCAAAGAGCAATTCTGATTTTTAGTTCTAACTTGAGACTTTGCTTGATGTAAATTTTATTTTCATGATTCCATACCATTTTAGGCATGAAATTCATTTTTTTTATAAAAGTGAGCTGATGAACAAGACCACTTTCGATAGTCTGCATCGCCAAGATGTATAAAGATATGGAGATCTGGCGATGCATAAAGATATGGAGATATCTCCCGAAGTGCAGTTTGAGAATGGGATATACAATGTACATTCCAACAACTAACTTAACACTATTTGAATTATCTTCCAATTATGCATTCTCCTTTAGCTGCATATTCTACAAAGTGGAAGCTTTAGTGAAATAAATAACTGCTACTACATACTCTATCAAACAAACCAGCTTTTGTGATTGAAACTAGATTTAACTCATACAAGGCGTAACTGCAGTGATTGAACAAAATCTTTTCCTCAATATTGTATATCATTTAAGAAAATGAAAGGCCAAAAAAAAATGAATCACGTTAACTTAATTAGTAGCAGGACAAGTAAAACAAGATAAATAAACTAGTGTTTTTTGCTGGTTCTTAAATGAGGGAGTTGGCTAATTGGAGGCTGCTCTGTTTCTAGTTAATCTGTTTTGTTTGCTGTTTTTATGCTTCTAGTCTGCTGCTGTTTTGTTGCGTTTCTCTGGCTTTATGCATGACGCTGTACGTTCCATGCTTTGGCGCATGTTTGCTTCTGTTGGTTTTTGCCTGGTTAGGCAATTGGTATATATACCATTTTCAAAAAAAAAAAAGAAAAAGGCCAGTACCCAACACATTAATTTGAAAGATCACAAGTAGTAATTAGAAATAAAATTGCACCAAAATAAACTAATTTGTCAATGATTTTTACTTCGGCAGCCACGTACATATAAGGTAATTTGGATCAAAAGAAACTTAATTTTGTCAATTACAGATTTCTTACTTTGACACCCCCTCATTATTACAAATACTAACTATTAGGCCCTTAGACAAAGTTAATCACTACTATGACCCCCTTACAGTTTGGAATTTATTACAAGGGTATTATAGTCCACAAAAATAAGTTCAAACCCGATAATATTTAATAAGGGTATTTTCGGAAATTCGGGAAAATAAGTTGATGACATCATCAATTTCCTTTAAAACTTAACGGCGTAAGGTTGTTAGAGTAATTACATATATACTACAGGGGGTGTTTGTGTAATATTCTAAAGAGGAGGGGGTGTTTGTGTAATTACATCATAACTCAGGGGGTGTTTGTGTAATTTACCCTTTATAATTTTATCGAAGTTGGGCTTTTCACACCACACATGTGCTCCAGCTATTATCCACGATATCGAGCTTCCAGTAAAAAATTTAAGGCCCATAACAAGTCCGACCACCATTATTTCAACTTTGAAGGCCCAATAAGCAATGAAAACTTGGCTCTAAGCCCAAAATCTTTAATGAGCCGTTGTTGTATAGTATAGTATCATTCAAAATAAAAAAGAGAAATAGGGTTTTAGTTTTAGGACTTTAAAATAGAAAAACCCTCACTCACTCAGTCGCCTTATTGCGAGGGAACAACACAACACAACACAACAGCCTATCAAAAACACAATTTGCACATTCACACATCAAATACTTACACTGAAAACAAATTAATTATTATTATTATTATTATTCTGAAAGAATGAAGTACGTGGTTGTAACCGGAGGCGTTGTGAGCGGCCTGGGCAAAGGCGTGACAGCCAGCAGCATTGGCGTTGTGTTGAAAGCCTGTGGACTTCGCATCACTTCCATCAAAATTGGTCCGTTTTATTCATTCATTCAACTTTATCTTATTATTATTATTATTTCCTCATGCTCTCTGTTTATAACTTACTGCCAAAAAAATAAAAATAAAATGATTAAACAAGCGTAATTACGCAACGTCGTTTGATCATATATATCCAAATTGTTAGCTGACAAGTAAATTAACTTCCTATGATTGGCTGACACGTGTACCAATGTTAAATGCAATTAAATTCTCGTTGGTGGAGTTTAAGTCTCTGCTAAATTGACTTCTGATTGGTTGGTTTTGACCAGAAGTTGTAAGTATATGTTCAAGTCTAGCCAATAATCAGCTGTGGCAGTTGTATGAATTATGTATATATATGTGTGTGTGTGTGTTTTTGCATACTCAGTTTTAGTTCGGCTTACGTGTAGTATTCTGTTTTAGTTTCTTCAATTTGTGGCTTAAAAAAAAAACATAAAAATTGGTGCCTTTGTTGTAAAATAAGTGTGTTGTGTTTCTCGTGTCCTGCAGATCCTTACTTGAACATAGATGCTGGTACCATGTCTCCATTTGAGCACGGGGAGGTTTTCGTACTCGATGATGGCGGAGAGGTGCAACACCGGAGCTTAGTAGCTATTTTGCATGTTGATGAGTTTAAGTCATGCTTTAAAGACACTGCAACCAGTGCTTTTTGTTGCTTTCAATGATTTTGAAACAAATATGTTAAGAATATTGGGTAAATATTATCTTGGTTTCCAGGCCGAATGAAATGGCACCAAAATTCGGCATGTTAAGTTTTTTTGTTTACAATTTTTGCTCTACTCTAGTTCACACCACAAATATCAGTTGTGGACTTGGTAGTAATCTTACAAAAAAGTTGAACACCGTTCTAGTTGTTTTGTAAAGTGGTATATGTATTAGATAAGAGAAGTAAATAATAATAATAATAAAGTCATATAGTGCATTTTGGGATGGATCTTAGTAGTTTGGTTCTTAAAATATTAGCACAATGTTCATTGATCAATTTTTCGATTCGGCGTGTTAAATTTAGTGCCTTGTTTAATCTTTTTTACGTAGACAATTGAATAACTTTTTTTTTTTTGGGGGGGGGGGGGGGGACTTAAAAGATCAATATCAAGTTATCAACTTGGTATTTAACATAATTTTATTAGCTTGCTTGTTACATATTTGAGTTGTGCCACCGCTCCTTCCTAGAGTCATTGACTCTTGAGAAATTTATCTCCTTTACTGAAATATGTGTGATTTATCTTTTGTAATTTTTGTATAATTCAAATATGTTTGCTTGTTCGGTGATTTTCCTTGTTTATATGATTGGCAAGAGGTCAATTTATTAGTTCGCTGCTTGCTTTCTGAAATTCTGAAAAGCTTTATAAATGTGTAATACCCCTCATGGATTCCTCTTTTTAGTATAGAATATTCAAATATCTAAATTATTTTGCAATATGCTAATGTAAATCTTCCTTGACATTTTCCTGGTTTTTTGTAAGCTGAGACTTTGTGCAACCTTTAATAGGTGGATCTGGATTTAGGTAACTATGAGCGATTTTTGGATGTGACCCTAACTAGAGACAACAATATTACTACAGGAAAAGTATATCAGGTATTATTGTCAAAATTCATTCTTACTCCGTAATGGGGATTTAACTTTGCTTATTTTCTGAGGCACTTATTCGAAGTGTCCTTTGATAGTCCGTCCTTGAGAAAGAGCGAAGAGGCGATTATCTTGGAAAGACTGTACAGGTTTGTGCTACTTTTATTTTTATAATTTTTGTTATTCTAAAGTATGGGACAAGGAAACTTATTGTTCTTTCATTTGTTTTTTCATTGACATGAGCCCAGGTTGTCCCTCACATTACTGATGCTATTAGGAACTGGATTGAATCTGTATCTGTTATTCCAGTAGATGGAAAAGAGGGCCCAGCAGATGTTTGTGTTATAGAGTTAGGCGGGACTGTAGGTAAACTTCATTGACTGTCAAAACATTAATACTTCAATACTTTATCTTTATAAAATCCGAAATGTTTCTTATCCAGGTGATATTGAGTCAATGCCATTCATTGAGGCACTGCGGCTATTGTCCTTCTCAGTTGGTACGCTTGCATCATTTTCTGATACCTTTAAACTTTGGAACTACTTCAGAAGTTCATTATTGGACCATCTGGGTCTTTTAGTCCTCGTTTTTTGCTCTAAAAACAATTGTACGTTTCCAGCATTACCTTTTCATTTTCTCGAGATCTTTCTAAGTATTACCTTTTTCATGCTGAATATGGTTGGAGTGGTCATATAAATGGATATGATACTTGCCTAATGAGGCAATTATATTTTCTGCATCTGCTTTCCTTGTTAGTGCAATATGCAGGTTCTTTTTTATCTCCCTGGGCTGATTAGTAAAAAATGTAAAGCATAGCATTTGAGTCTGTTTATCTTATCACCCTTTTTCCTTTCTGTAGGACCACATAACTTCTGTCTGATTCATGTGAGCCTTATACCGGTTCTTGGCGTTGTTGGCGAGCAAGTAATGGATTACGCCTCCTATTATTAACTGCAGAAACCTTATTATTCATGTATGTTTTACTTGTTACAGACTACTGTCTCATACATTTGAAATTCTGCAGAAAACTAAGCCGACGCAACATAGTGTCGTAGCGTTGAGAGCATTAGGCTTGATTCCTCATTTTCTGGCTTGTCGTTCTGCACAGGTACTCCGATTATGCGACAATACTGTTTTTGATGATATATGATACTAAAATTTGCTAAAGCTATTTTTTCCTGTTACAATTATTGCTGCTTTAATTTGATTTATTGCTCTATGTTAACTCAATGAAGTTCTTGAGCTAATCTTTCAACTGGTTAGAGTCTGTACTATGAGGCATGCATCATGATATGAATGTCCTATTATTGGTTCTTTAACGACTTATTTCTTTTTCTATAACCTTCCTGAATGCGCATCTGAAGATGTCTGGAACACTTTGCAGCTCACTAGGCTTCTTTATATGTTTAAGATTAGTGCTCTAACGATGTTGATTGTGGAAGGATTTCGTTCTGATATGTATATTTTGTGTTGCAGCCTTTGTTAGAGACTACAAAACAGAAATTGGCACAGCATTGCCATGTTCCTGTAAGCTATTTGTGATGCCTGTTTTTGCACTTCAGGATATGCATTTGTGTTAATTCTCTTTTACCTTTGGTACTAGGTGGAAAATATTCTAAATATCCATGACGTCCCAAACATTTGGCACATACCTCTTCTGCTTCAGGTACCATATAGTTTGATCTAGAAACTATATACCTTTTGCTATGCTGAGATCTGCATTCTTTATTTTCTGACCTTTACTTATTTCCAGAGTCAAAATGCACACGATGCCATTCTAGCTCATCTGGACCTAAAGAGGTAAGGTGTTTTCAGGACCCTTAGCTTCTTGTCTCACATTATGACCTACCTCACGTTGTGTGCATGAAAGCAATCTGGAAAGTATCGAAAATGAATTGCTATAAGCCTATAAATTACTTTCTGGGAATGTGCTTTTCTTGACATGCATATATTCTGTTTCAGTGTTGCCAAGACTCCTAATTTACAAGAATGGACACAAAGAGCCGCGATTTTTGACAACCTCACTAACTCTGTTAGTACAAATACATTCTTTAACTCCTGCACCCATTTTATCCAGACATCTAATGGAAAAGTTTTACTATGTCAGGTGCGTATTGCAATGGTGGGGAAATATGTTGCAATGACAGATTCTTATTTATCTGTTGTGAAGGTGAGATTATTTCTTTTTCTCTCTACTAGTAATGGTTGACAAGGCTCTTCGAGGGCCATATGAGGTGATGAAATTATGTTTGCAATATATTCCCTACTCTATGTAATCAATATATTACCTTTTTACAGTTTTATAGCTAGATGTTAGGCCATTAATCAATGGAATTCTGCACAGTGGTTACAATAACCTTTAGATTATATTTGTAACTATTAGATTATACCCATCATTCCAATTTTATATTTGAAGAGAACTTATGTTTCGTGCCGTTTGTAGGCCCTTTTGCACGCTTGCATTGCGTGTTCATTGAAGCCAGCAATTGATTGGATTGCAGCTTCAGATCTTGAAGATGACAGTGCTAAATTGGTACAGATGACCAATTCACAGTGATATTCCTTAGTTTGATATAACGCTTACGTTTCTCGGGTCTCACCTCATTATCTTTTTGACAGACACCAGAAGCTCATGCGGCAGCTTGGAGAACTCTGAAGGTAATATACATACCCTGCCCCTTCTTCTCCTTATTTCTTCTGTTTTATGCTCTAGGCTTTCTCATGTCCCACCTCATTCTTATTACAAAATAATTGTTCTTTTAGAATGCTTCATGCGTCTTGGTTCCTGGTGGATTTGGGGATCGTGGTGTTCAAGGAATGATCTTGGCTGCAAAATATGCCAGAGACAACAGGGTTCCATATCTTGGGATTTGTTTGGGCATGCAGATATCTGTGATCGAGATTGCAAGAAATGTAAGTTATTTACTTGCTACATACAGGAAATTACTTTCCTATGATCTTATAGAGTACATTGCTGTTACAAATATGCAGGTTTTAGGCTTGGAAATGGCAAACAGTACTGAGTTTGATGATCAGACACCCAAACCTGTCGTTATTTTCATGCCAGAGGTAATTACTCTTACAAATGTAAACAATATACTTCATGCCAAAGGTAGTTACCGTACTTGATCAATGGCTTGTTCTTTAATACATTTCTTCAGGGTTCAAAAACATATATGGGAAGCACGATGAGACTTGGTAGCCGAAAAACATTATTGCAAACTCCAGATTGCATAACGGCAAAGTTGTAAGTGCTAACTCATATAGTTCCTCTTACAATTCTACTTATTTTCATATAAACCACCAATATACCTCATACTAACCTTTATGTATGGAAATTTGTTCCACAATGGTGATATTAAATGATTGAGTGCCAGCTAGTTCCATTTCCAGTTTGGTCTGTGTGAGAATGCCCAGCTTTACGTGTAAAATATATTTTCTTTGAGCCATTGAAATAAGCATGTGAGATTATGAATCAGATTATATTCAGTGGATCAGTTCCAATTGAAGCCTTAATATAATCATCCTCCTAATTAATTTTTCTGATCCATCAATTCGTTCATCTGTAGCTTGGTACTACTTGTAATTCGTTCCGCTGAAGTTTGGCTTAGTGGAATGTTGAAGAATGCATCCTATCATTAAGCAATTATGAGTCGTTTGGTTCTAGTTCATTCTTCTTAAAATGTTTATTCTGACAACAGGTACCATAATTCAAAGTATGTGGATGAGCGCCACCGGCACAGATATGAGGTCAGTTGATTTAAAAGATATGGTGCAATTGAATAGTATGACCTATGGCTCTTTCAGAAGTATAAAATATTGTATCAATTGCTTCAGGTGAACCCTGAGATGGTCAGCATTTTAGAAGAATCTGGGTTGAAATTCGTGGGGAAGGATGAAACTGGAAAGCGAATGGAGGTCAGTGTTTTGTAGTGTGCCCATTTTCTGACCATCTCTTGCAATGTTTTCCTTCACTAATTTTTTGGTTTATCGGCAACGTAGTCTAAATGGTGTTTTATGTATTGAACTATCAGAATTGAAGTTTCAGGAATTGTCCAATTTACCTTTTGCATCTTGCTTATCTTATTTTTGCAGATTTTGGAGCTACGGGACCATCCTTTTTACGTGGGGGTTCAGTTTCATCCAGAATTCAAGTCACGCCCTGGGAGACCATCACCATTATTCTTAGGTAATTTCAGTACCATGAGTCATCTGAAGCTTCTCGTGTTTATGATATTTGCATTGTCCTTTTGTATTAGTTCTTGAATGTGATTGTTTAATCTCCAAATGGCTCGAGATAAATCAATCTGGTCCATTATATGCTGGAGTTCTTGTCAAAGCGATTGAATGTCTATTGCTTCATATCTCCATCAAGTTTTACTTGCTGTTATTATCATTACTATCTTTTAGATTAAAATTCTACTTACGCGCTAATTTTGCATATAACAGTGTGTTGATTCCATTCATCATGGTTCTGTAATAGACCAATAATAATTATTCGGGCCAATTTTGTAGGTTTTATATTAGCCGCAAGTGGACATTTGGGACAGTATCTTAAAAATCCTCAGAATGGGAGCTTGTAGGAAGCTGGAACTCGGGCCAAAACTAATTACTGCAGCTGAAAAACGAGGTACTTCAAAATTTTAAATTCACTTCTTCAACATGCGCAACTTCAGTTGTATCTAAGTATAAATTTAAGTTCATAGTCGCATTCCGCTTCTCTAGATTGAATGGATCTTTATTTTCCTTTGTTTGAGCCTTATATTTGGGTTGAGTTTGTTCTAAATCAGGCTTTAAGCAGTCTTTACAAAGCCCGATTTATGATACTTGTCTAATATGATCCATCTTTGTTAGTATACTGTATGCTGAATATGGAATATTGAGTATTGCAGTTGAATAGATCAAAAGTATGCATCCACATGAAGATAGCATCTTTCTCTGTAACTGTCCCCCCTTTTTTTGTGTGATAATTCTCTTCAATTTTGTCATTTTTTCGTATTTGTAATAAGTTTGCTAGAATGAGTGTAATAGCTCTTTTTTCTCTTTTTACATAATATGTGTATATTGGAAGAATGAGAGAGTTGGAACTTAAACGATTTTATCGCTGCATATCATGGCTGCAGGAAACTTTACGGTACGGAAAGGGATTTTTGTTTGTGGTGCTCATCCAAGATGGTGTTCATAGATGACTGGATTACAAATTTGATCGGGCCATCACACCTTGAGTGCTGTTCCCCTCATGATCGTAGATTTTCGTGAATTTATTCCAGTGTTGCACTCATATGTTCCAGGAAATGGAGTTTTGGTTAGTATTATAAGCATGTGGCGTGACTGTTAGATTCCCGGGTAGTTTTCCTAACAGCGAATCTACTCAGAGGTGTTGTGGTGTTGTCACCCTGGGATACAGTGACTGTATGTATTCCCAGGCAAATATATTTATTTGTTTAACAGTGAATGCTGGCGATCAGTTTGGATATGAGATTAAGTATGGTGCATAGAAGGAAAACCGAATTATGTTATAGTTGTATTGGCTGATACAATTTTCATATCTAGATCTAATCCGAATTTTATGGTGCATTTCTCCCCGAATTCAAATGATTCTGAATATGTTTTCTTTGAAATGTTATACCATTTTCCCCTTTATCGAAATGATAATAACATGAAAAAATTGCTATATGCAACTAATTAGAGTAGAATCAGATCATGAGAAGAAGTATATTTTGTGGAAGATTTATTATTATTAAGTGCCAACTCTATCTAGCTCGCCAGTGTACATTATCTGTCTTTGCATCCTCATTTGATCATAGAACTTAGCGATAAATTGTTCTGCCTTCAAATCAATTCCCTCATCAAAACATTCACTTGTTTCTTCCTCTTCCTCCTCATCCTCATCCGCCAAGCATCTGCCACCAAAACCATAATACATTTGTGTATCGTTATTGCTAATATTATCTTCAAGCTCAAAATCATAGTCAAAATCGGTTTGGGGCTTGATGCAAGGAATGTGTGGCATTTTGAATCTCATGGACGAAGGACGGTGCATCTTTACATGTATGATGGGGGTTTTGTCAAATGAGAACTCGCGGTCACCGTACACGAGGGCCCCACGTTGCTCGTTAGATTGACGGAGCTTTTTGATTTCTTTCGCTATCAAGTTTAAACTAAGTATGATCCCGTTTCTCAACTGGCCTCGCTTCCTAGCCCAGAGAAGAGCTAGACGGAGGATGTTCCATGCTCGTCTGGAAACAAACTTCGAGCTCTTTCTCGACATTGTTTTGGCAGGTTTTTCTTGTATGTATATGTTCATATAACTTAAGTGATCAAGTATTGCATAAACGTTGAGATATAAGATAAAGGGTCGAAATTGGGGAGTATATATACGAATATTGAATGGGATTTGTTAATTGTTCACACTATACGCGGTATGCAGGCGATGATCAGGAAATGGGTCTAAACTTATATGTATTTTCTTGGTGTTTCGTCGGATGTTGCGTATACATTTCTTTGTCTTATATTTTAAGCATAGAACTCCTGATTAGTGATACTTTAAGTACACAAAACCGATTTCTGCGTCTAAATTTTGTAATCATGTGAGAACAAGTGTCAAACATTCTTAATTTAGAAATATTTGATAGACCAGAGGAAAGTGACGTTCCGGGGTCAAAGGAAATTTAGGGGGCAATGTGGTGCACCAGTCCAGAGCATCCAGGCCCACGACTAAGTTCTAAAATCACCAAAAAATGGCTTGAATGAAATATTCCACGACAGGACTTAGGTCTTTGGGGAAATTGAGGAAATATTGAATTTTAAGAGTGTTTAATTGGCCAGCCAACAACTTGAATGTTTGTTATGTGCTTCTGTAACTTAGGGAGCTAGCTACCTAATTCTCATTAATCAATGCGAAGAACGTGAGTTGCCTGTCGGATGTGTGAGACCAGCTTGTAACAATCCAATCATTGTTAGATAGCATAAACTTTTATTGATGTAGTTTAATGTACTTATTAAATGCACAATTATGAATGAAGAAATCAACTATCGAACAATCATTGCCCCCACCGAAGGAAATAGATATGTTCAAAAATCTAGTAGGAGCTTACAGGCTTAATTCTACTCCCCTTATAATATTGCGGAAATGTATCTCGATGATTGGATTTTTATTTTATTTTATGTTAAGATTTCTACAATAAGAAAATGCAAATTCACTTGCTCTCGTGACTTTGGAATCGAGAATATTTTTGTTATGAACGAAAAACACCTTACATTTTGAGAAGACAATAAGAAATTACCTCAGTTGGTGATTTTGTGAATGTACCTTTATTAATCAACTGAAAACGAGGATCAGGTCAGAAGAAAAGGCTACTGATTTCAATAGCAAGTTACACCCTTTTATGATCACTCGATAATTCCTATTTGTATGGATGGTATTCTCGTTTTTGTAAGCTATGCACAAAACCTCAAAAAGCAATATTTTCATAATTATATGAGAGTTTTCCGATGTTTTTTTAACTTGATGTGTAATGTGTAAAGTATATAACATATACATGAGTAGTTTGTTATTAGCTTACACTATAATCGAAACAATCGACATGTTTTAGGCGTTTAATTTATTTATTCATTCTTTTTATTTCTAGCGATCTAAGGTCAGGTGATAATTTTCATTTTATAGTGCACTAATATAATTATTTTGGCATAACCGATATGCTAGCCTCACAGTGCAGATTTGGGACTGTTATACATTCTTTAAAGAATTAAATTGCAGTAATCATCTATGCATGGATTGAAATAATCTTCAGTGCATTGCTCTCCAGCAAATCATATCTAGAGAAAGAAAACGCAGTTCAGACATTATGTGCTAAATGAGTCATTTTCAGTACATCTATTGAATTTGTCAAAAAGATAAATAATATTTAATCATAGATATTACAAATGTGAAGGCCACAAGTGAAAAAACTAAAATATTTACATACTAATAATTCAGAACAACGCAGAAAATCCAATTTAACTTATGATTAGGTAAACCTAATCAATTAGTAGATATACATGTAAAAGTAACTTCAAAGGATACAAGTAGTTTGACATTTCTACAAATAGATCAAGATGAACTAATACAAACGGATACCAATAACACCGTATGACTTTTACCTTTTTGTCTTTCTATAAAAATAAAGAGAATATATAAATCTAAAATAGAGTTTTGAAGATAATTTATGTGGATTAAATCAAAGATAAATTATGTAAAGTGGTAAAGAAGATAAAATTCTCAAGAAGACTAGGTTTTCTTTTTCTTTTTTATCAGCAAAGAAATTTATTGAAAATGAGTATTAAAAATACTCTAAAAACACTAAGCTCTAACCAAATTAGATGTTACATAGAAGAGGATTAGAAGACCATTCAAGAAACGAATATGTGAATTCTGAAACATCTGCTTTAATCCAACTCTATGAATGTATCTTAATTGCATCAACGACGTCAAACTGAAGACGATATTTCCCATCAAAAACACATATGTTCCCAAAAATCAAGTTACACCCCCATTCAATTCACTTGAGGAACTCGGAACAAGCCCAAGAAATTGAAGAAATAGTTTGCAAGGATTATTCACCAACTTCGTTTCAATGCCAAGCCATTCAAATATTTTCATCCAGATACCATACACATAATAACACGAGCAGAACAGATGGCAATTGTTTTCATCATTCGGTCTAGAAAAAGGCATGTAGACCATTTCCACCATTGTTTATCCCCATTCGTGCAAGATCACACTTAGTTGTACTCTTCTCCGAATCACTTTCAATACAAGCGTTAGCATCTTCAATGGTGCATTAATCCCCCACAAGGTTTTTGAAAATTTGATCATGCGGTTCGAGTGAATACAATGAAAGTGATCTGTAAGCAGATATAACCGTAAATTTTCCATTGCTTTCACCTCTCCATTGCCATATATCTTTAACCCCTTATCGAGGTACGAAGTTGCATATATCAACCATCAAGTTATGAAATGCATCTTTTTCTCAATCAAACAGTTCCGCCTCCACTACCAATTCGACTGCCAGCCGTTAGATGTTCTTTCACCTTTTTGAGCAATCGTAATGTCTTTGTTCGTAACAATACTATGCAACCTGTTGTACTTTAGGAATTGAGGTTCTATGCCACTCCATCTATCAATCCAAAAATGGCGTGTTTTTACCATTACCAGCCTCTTTAACAATCCCTCTTGGAACCAAAATTTGTTAGAGCAACCTTTTTCTCGATCGATGTACATCAGGCTTTCCACCACGAGGAATAGATGTTTGATTTCCATCGCCCCGCATAATAATCAGAAGGTTTGCTGATTTTACCGTTCTTAACTGTTAAATAATTGTGCCACAAAGCATCCTCTTCAGGAAGAATCCTCCATCTCCATTTGAAATCTTAATCTGCTGAAACTATTGATACTAAGACCTCTATGTTCTCTTTGCTTACGACACTGGTCCCAGATGATCCATGTAATTTTCTTGGAAGCGGAGACACCGCTCCACAAGAAACAACGCACCATTATGTTCATTTCATTGATAACCTTTTTTGGGGCACTATAAAAAGGAAAGAAAATACACGAATTAGCCAACGAGAACAAATTTAATTGAAATAACTCTACCTCCAAAAGAGATATGACGGCCCTTTCTGGAAGAAAGTTTGTTCCTCGTAAGACCAATCACTAGCTTCCACGTCTCATAACTCTTTCTATTAGCACCAACTGATTGGTCTAAATACTAAAAGCTATTTTATCTGTCTAGTAATTTAGGATTTTAGCGAACTCATTTAATTCTAACTAAACTACTTTACAAGAAGTTAATCCTCAATCCCGAAATGTTCCTCCATTTACTCAATGTTGATTGTTCAGGTGAGATAACTTGATTAATCACTTTCCAGGGCCTTCTTGACAAGAGTATTGCCAGATTTTCTACACGCTGCCTATTAAGAAGATTGAACGATACTCATTTAAGGATTGTAGATATGATTTTCTTTTCTTTTTTGATAAGCACAATGAGGCACATGTTTAGGCCCCACACTAATTTTCCACACATCTGAAATTCACGAATAGAGCAACAAATGTCCATTTTCAGGAGATCCCAAAATATTTTGAAGAAACTGAGATTAAACTCGTTCGGACCTAGACTTTTTAATCCAATGCAACTGCAGACTAAGTAAATATACTTTATTTTACATGTAAAATTCAATTGCCATATACTCTGAACATGATTAAGAAAGGCGAGTAAGGCACCCATGGCTTTGGCTTTAATTTGCCACCTATATAAATCCAGAAAAAATCTTATGTTATCTTACTTGTGACCATGTCTATGTCATCAATTAGATATCAACGTGTATTTTGCATGATCATGAGAATTTACACAAGCTATTTCGTTGTTTCCTCGCGTTGCTACCTACAATTATATTCTCTTGTTACAGAAAATCTAAACTATATTTTCTTCTTTGTGAGATCACGTTAACAAAGAAGAAAAACCACCACAATCTCTTTTTCTCCACCAAAAGGGGAATAAATCTGCATAAGCTTTCCATGGCGGTCTTAATGCGCTAATAACTAATTAAAATTCTCTTTTTTGCTTTAAAAGAACACATAAAAGAGAGAGACTCCTACATAAAAGAGAGGGGGCCTCATTTTCTTTTTACACAAGAGAGAATGAAGTGTGTTGAATCTGTCAACAGAGTGAGAAAATGGCAAAATAGGACATTAAAATTTTTCATGAGACCAATATCGATGCTTAATGGATGGTCTAGACATTGCATAATGCATCATAACAACGAAAATTTTCTAATATATTGCATTGTTGCATTGTACGTATTCAGATGGAATTGAAATCTAAATTTCATAAAAAAACAACATAAAAGATAAACTTAAAAAAAAAATCTAAAGTACTCAAAAAATAACAATATATACTTAAAAAAAAAATCTAAAGTACTCTAAAAGAAAACAATAACTCCCCAATAAATATATATATATATATATACACACATATCTGTGTGTGAGTGTGTGTGTGCACGCGCACGCGCGCATCTTGACTTAATCAAAGTCATAATTTAAACTTCCGGTAGAATAAGAAAATTCAGAATTGCAGATAACATAGACTAAGATTTCTAGTTTTCTAGCATTATCTCCATGAAATTCAAAACTAAATAACATGTATAACTAAAATTATCATAAACAATTAGCAATACTTTCTCTTTATTCAAATCCTCCTGACCAAGTATATCTTATACTACAAACTAATTTGAGAAGATACTCTATGATATATATATGTGTGTGTGTGTGTGTGGTCTAGACGAAAATTATATGAAGCAAATGTGACAAATCATGTTCTAAGAATTTATAGTTTAGACATAACATACTTAAAATAAGAATAATTTAATGTTAATTTGCTTATGTTATGGTGGATCACATTTGAGGATTTTTATGTTTCAGTTTCCTTATATTTGTGTGTGTGTGTGTGTGTGTGTGAGAGAGAGAGAGAGAGAGAGAGAGAGAGATATGCTCATTTTTTTACTTGCTTGAAAGAGAATGGAACATGTTGAGTTTGTTATTAAGTGTGAGCAAACCATGAAATGAGGCATTAAATTTTTTCATGACCTCATGAACACTTGTTGATATTTAATGGATGACACATATATCACAACAAAGTCTTTTTTACTAGCATAGATCATTATGGTGTAATTTGTACCATGTATATTATTTTGCATGTCATTTTTGTGTAATATAAAACAAGTTTTTGCACTTTCACAAAATAATGGAAAGTGAAGGGAATGTGTTTGTCTTATAATTAGAAAGTTATACAATTTATAAAGTGCTACATAAAATATGTAACAATCTTTGAAATAAACAAATTAAAGAATCGAATCTTTACGTGCATAATCACGTGTTTTCCTCTCTTTCTCTCTCTGTCAACTCCAGAAAATAAAGGACTTCCAGTCCCACGTTTGATTGGTGTGGATACAATACCGGGTCAGAAATGAATGTAAGCCTTTCCAATTAATAAAATCTGAAGAACAATCGTATATATAGAGGCGAGCAATTTTAGTAAGTCTCGTCCTATGAGCTTTTCTTCGTCTGCTCTTCCCTGCAATTTGCAGGTAGCAGCTTGAGCACACATTAATATCAATCAAAATTATACGCATCAGAAACAATTAAACCACGTTCTCTGATCAGGAATTCATACCCGATATTAATTATACACGACCCGAGTCATGCCAATTAATGATGTTAACACTACCAATAATGTTGAAGATTCAAGGGTCGAGAACGCTCTTGCCACCCCCATACCCACAACAACCGCCTTAACCACCACCACTGGAAAGCCGCCACAAAATGCGGATTACTACAAGAAGAAGAAAAAGCGCGGCGGTTTTGGGCTTCTAAAAGCGGCGTTGCTCATGATTCGCGGTGGCAAAGAGGCAAGAAAATCACTACTTGCCACGCAGAATAACAAGGGTTCAAATGCGAATTGGAAGAAACTGTTGGGATCTGTACGCCCCATGCACCCTCTTCCAAAAAATTCACAATCGCCACTAAGCTCACCGGAGCAGCTCGTCGCCCAGAGAGCCGTGGAAAAGACCCCAACTCCGGCATCTCCAGTGGCGTCTTCCTCCAGTACTATGAGTCAGTATGCTTCAGCTTCGAGCCTTCGAGATCTGGATAATTCCAGTGATGACGATGATGAGGAAGATGATCCAGACGTAGTGTTCGACACCATTCGTGGAGATGAGTTGATTGATACAAAGGCGGATGAATTCATCGCCCAGTTTTACAAACAAATGAAACTTCAAAACACCGACACCAATATTTAAATGTTAATTGTCCTCGTATTGTGATTGCACGTCACATCCATATGCATGTGCAAGCTTATTTGACATCCATGCTACTATTCTGCGCAATTCTTTTTTACGTAGTTATAAGAAACTAGGGATCATGTAATTTGTTAAATCAAGTTAAGGGATTTAACAATTCATTTTATTTTGATTGCTATACTTCTGAAATCATATTAGATATGCATTAGGTAGTTTGATTTAGTAGAGTTGTTTCTAATAAAAAAGATCAATATTCATAGAGGATGTATTCGTCTCTTTTTTTTAGTTCTAGGATGTGATCTCTTGTTTTTTTTTTTTTTTTTTTTTTTTTTTTTTTTTTTTTTTTTTTTTGTAGATGAATTAAAATTGTGACTTTCACTTTTCATAAAAATTTATAAATTACATTGCTTTTTCTAGCTAGAAATTCAAAAACTTTTGGGTAATTAATGTCGAAAATTTTCATGAATCTAATTATTAATACATGCGTTATTTTTATGATGAGTTATATCAATAAGCTCGCCGTGAAGAGGCCAACTTAACTTTGAGCTTTAGATACATCTTTATGGTTATATGGATCTATGTTATGCATAGAGCTTAATATTCCATTTGTTAAAATGACGTTTCGTATTAAATTTAAAAAGTACTATAAATGGGTCCAATTTAAGAATTAAGATGTCACTTTATTAATGCCTTTTCTCATGTCTTTTGGTGTTGACATATTTTGAGCGGAAAAATCTCTTTAGGCATGGACAAAGGATGCTAGCTTGAAAAATTCATTTTTGAAAATTTCTGGACTCCGAGATGACGAATTCCATGATCACAAGTTTCTGAGTTTTTGACTTGATTCAAGATTGATATTTTCATGCGTAATAACCCCTTTACATAAATAGTGGAGTTTTTTTTTTTTCTTCCTTTTTTCCTCAAATAGGTTGAAATTCCTTTTTCGCTGTCCTCTATCGCATCTGACTATATACTTTTCAATCTCTTCTTGTCGGTACTAGTTAAACTTGTTTTGGTGTGAGTCGAGTCAATTGTAGCTTTGGTGGCTAGGTTAAGTTATTTCTCGATGACACGAGTCACACCTACTTTTCAATTGGTATTTTAACATTGTCACGCAAAAAATCAATCCGTGGTTCGGTCTTGAAGGCCAAATAATTTTTTCAATTTGCTCGTTGCCACATAATATTTGACTCAAGCGACAAGCTGGGCCTTGGTTTGTCACCTGCCTTGTTTTTATTTCTTGGGCCGACCCACCAAATCCAGACCCTGCCCATCTTTGGGCCCGATCCTAAAAAGCAGGCCAGACATAGGTGGTGTTTGCAAATGCTTATAAAAAGAGCGTGTTCGCTACTTTTGCTTAAAGCACTTTAAGTGACTTTTAATAAAAAGTCGAGAGTGTTTGCAAATCTTTTTAAAAAGCTACTTAAATCATTAATTAGGTGTTTGCAAAAATCAATGAGAAGTAACTTCTCTTTTTAAAGACCTTCTAAAATAGCATAATTCCAAAAGTAGTCGGGGAAGCACCCGTGGACATGCTTTTCCGGTTTGTGCTTTTTCTGACTTCTTTTTAGATAATCAGAAACAAATGTCAGTATTCCAAACACTAAAAATGTGCTTTTGAAGCTGCAAAAGCCAATAAGCTCATTTTATAAGCATTTGCAAACACCACCATAGTCCCCTAAAACGTTGGCCTGGTCCACTGATTACCGAGAACTCAAGTGTTTACGTTTCTCAATGTGCATGGACTAATTAATTACCGTCAATCTCATTTAGATCCAAATATAAATCAAATCAGATCCACAAAAACCATAAGTAGCACAGTAACTGCAACGTATCAAATTTTTTAACGCAATTTCGTAACCGATAACAAAATAAAACCTCGATTGGAGCTAACCACACATAAAACCAGTGTTTTCATAACCGGACCGGCCCGGTCGGTCGAACCGGTTCGACCGGTGTTCGGACCCTTGGCCGGTCCGGTTAGGCTTCAAAAACGAGTCACGAAACAACCCGCTTTCAACCGGAAAAAACCGGGCTAAAACCGGAACTGGTGGGCCGGTTTTCGCCCCCTCAATTAAAAAAAAAAAAAAAAAGCTTCAAAAATTACAGAAATGCCTCTAATTTGTGAGATGTTTCAGCAATGGCCGTTCACGAGACACGTACTGCAAAAATTACTGAGAAGAAGGCCAAGCAGGAATGAATAGAAAGAGCTCGAGGTTTCTGGAGTAAGTTTGGAAATAAATATGTTGAAAGAAATAGGTTAGCACGGAAATTAGAAAAAGAAAAGAAAAGGAAAAAGCTTACAAAATGAAAATGATGAAAAACTGAAGAAGTTATGCGCGGCGATGGAGAAGACGAAACAAGTTGTCTGGGGTTTGTCAATCTAATTATTAAAAATAAGAAAGGGAAAAAGATAGTACTAAATAGTGGAATACAGCTCATTAGGCCAAGCCCACTTCCTATATTGTGGTCAAACTTATTCTTTTTTTATTTTTTATAATCTGGTCAAATTCTTAGTGATATTATAGTCAAACTAATATGAATAGTTTTATGACTAAGCATTATTTTCTAATTTTCATGTATTTGTAGTGCCTTGTTAATTTTATTATATATAAAATTACAATTTATAATATAAAAAATAATAAATATTAAAAATTTACCGGGCTTACGCCTCGCCTTACGCTTCGCCTTTTAAAACACTGATCTTCATATGACATTGTTATGCGCTTTGTTGGGTAATTTCATAAGAATTGATATGTTTTGTATTTTAGACTTTCACTTGGTTTGTATTACGATGTTATATGAATATAGTGTTCTCGTTTGTTAAGAGTCTTGAGACGTCTTGTGTTCGAGATTCTCATTTGATTTTTATTATGGATATTGTGTACTATTTTTATGATGTTCAATGTTAAATTGTTGTGAATTGTGATGACATATACATATATTTGAGTATAAAATTATAGATAGTTTGAGATGGAAGAAAGTCGTAGTGTTGAATAGTTATACCGGTTCGACCACTGGTTCGACCAGTAAAACCAGTAACCAGTGAGGCGGCCGATTCGATGACCGATCCGGTTCTGAAAACACTGCATAAAACACATCTATCGGAGCAACAACACATCTCTAACCAGTAAGTCCAAGCCCAACAACGCTTTGTGCACAGCCCATCTAAGTTCATGTAATAGCACGATCCAATCCGATCCGACAAAGTATATTCTAAATTAAGAAACTCCCTTTTAACTTTATCAACACAAGACACGCTTAACTCCCAGAAACGTTCACGCAATAATTCCATCATCGGTGATAAATAATAATATTATATTAATATTATTAAATAATTTTTTAGAAAAAAACCCAGTCCATTTTATTTCCTTTATTATTACATTCTCAACCCATTGTTGAGTGTTAGTGAGATTTGGTAAAGCGACAGTTGCAGATAGATAGATAAATTATGATATTGGATAAATTAGAGAGAATGGGCCCACCTGAAGCTAACGCCGGCGCCACGTCATCACCGTCTTCATCTCCGGGCAGGTCGCCGAGTGGGAAGAGAAGCAGAGATCCTGAAGATGAGGTTTATGTCGACAATCTTCACTCTCACAAACGTTACCTCAGCGAGGTACTATGATGTTTTCAACATTTATCTCCTTTTTCTTTTTGTCCCTTTTTTTAAAATGTTTTATGAGGTGGTTTGGTTTGTAAGGTGGATGTTTCAAAAGGGCTTCTTTTGTCTGTATGTAATAACACTATTCAATCGCAATTTAACATGATCAGGACATTTTATTTATTATATAGCGTTTGTTTGTTTTTTATTTATTTATTTATTTATGACGATTTACTTATTGGAAGCTAATTGAAAACTAATTTGTCCTTGAGAAGATAAGCAAAATAACTGAACAGATAATATGTTGACAATCTTGTTTAAGGTAGTTTTGAGAGCATGGTAGTGTATTACTTTTATTATTGATGTGTATGATGTTCTCATTTTTCTCATTGCAATGCTTGTGTTTTAAGAGTTCATCAACATCATTAATGTGAAAATTTGCAGATTATGGCTTCAAGTTTGAATGGACTGACAGTTGGAGATACCCTGTCCGAAAATCTTATGGATTCTCCGGCAAGGTCCGAAAGCATGCTCTATGCTAGGTTAGTTGCCTCGGTAGAAACTCACCTACAGGGTTTATAGCGTAATCACAAACTTATACATATATTTGTGCACTTGTTTCGTAAGAGTTGCATCCAGTGAATTCCATCCTTTGGGTTGTCCCTATAACCCCATCCGTTTGTTTCATTTTAACTCTCGTGTAGAATGAATGAGGTATTAGCAAGTGGTTGCAACTGATGTAGGCGCATAAATTACCTTTGGAGCATCTTTACAGGTTCATATTCCTTCAAGTTGTGAATTTGTTTAGTGTCTGCTAGATATTAAGACTCGGGAGGAACATGATGGCATAAAGAGATTCTGTTCCATCTTGTCTTCAGTTGGAACTGTTTCTTCATCTACAATATCATATAGTTTAGTCGCCTTCCCTGGAATAGTCGGATTCTTCTTATCGTCTGTTATATCTTCTTCTTCAGATTGTTAAAGGGTATCATTAAATGGATTCTAGAGTCCCAAGATTTTGGAATTTACTTCACAAAAGCTAGTTGAGAGTTGAATTCAAATGCAAACAAGTCAAGATCACTTTGTACATAATTTCTTGGACTCTTTCCAATGCATGCGTTTTATGTTAAACTATGAGCTTATGCGCTGTACATTCCCGCTTAATCTATTATCGAAAACCAAAAGACACCTGAAATCAAAATCTTCAAGTTATTCTTGGCCTTAGTTTGATTCTGAGAGCTTAAAGCAGTGTTCAGATATGGAGGTCTATAAGAACACAAGGTGGACTATAATTTTTAATTAGTTGTTTGCATTTGACGCATCTTTAAATAGAGAGGAGATCAGTTGTTTCAAAGGTAAAGAAAATGTATTGACTTTGATTATCCTTGAGGAAGTCCTGAACAAGCCCAGCGACACAGTTGGCTTCACTGCACTATTAGGTTCTCTGTGCCACTTGTATTCGTTGTGATTAACGTATTATTTTCTGCCTTCTAGTTTTGATGGTTAAGTGGCATTCATGCACCTCTGACTTTCTTTATGCGCATATTATTTCAGGGATGAAATACCTTTACAGTACTCGCCCATGTCTGAAGATTCAGACGACACACGATATTATGAAAGTTCTACAAACACTTGTTCCTCCCAGCCTGAGAGTGTTCCTACTAGCCCTGTATCTCCATACAGGTATCAGAAACCCCTAAGTGGATTTGCATCAGGTCCGCCTTCCACTTCATATCCCTCCCACGGCAGTGTTGTTTCTTCTGTTGCTTCTTCATCACAGCCTCGTCAGCGAGGCTCTGACACTGAAGGTCGATTCCCGTCATCACCTAGTGACATATGCCACTCAGCCGATTTAAGAAGGGCAGCACTTTTACGATCTGTGCAAATGAGGGCACAACCATTGGGGCCATCACAATTTGAGTTGCCACTTAGTCCAGGACGAGAGTCTGGGAATAGTATGGAAACTGAGGATCGCCCATGTTCTTACACAAAGGCTGTTGTCGATGAGAGTGAATATCAGATTGCAGAATGCTCCCCACTGAATATCGCTGATCGTGAAAATGTGGACAAGTCTTGAGAGTCTGAACTTGACTTGGAGGGGATCTGCGGGCAAATGATTCTTTCAGGCATTGGCTTTATGGAGTGATTTAATGTCAGCGTTGTATCCAGTATTTGATCATGCTGAAACCAATTTTCACAAATCAACCTGTGCGCGGAGGAATATCAGTTTGTGTTTTGGAGGGTAGATTGCTGTACAGTGCTCCAAAACTCAATCACGCTCATTTTATTATGTTGTCATTAACTTGCCCCCACTCAATTGCATTGTTGATTTGTATGTTTTTGTAGTGAAGCTTAGCAAGCAAGTCTGAGCTCACATTGTAGTGATGGTTAGTAGCAAAAGAACTCTATGTCATAGTGTCTGCACTTTTGCCCGCGATATTCCCATTGGATTAGCCCAGTTCTTACTTCCTACAAATGGAATTTCCCCAGAAACAGTCATCACTCAACGTATTTCTTCGTCGAGCAATGGTAGGCGAGTATGTGCAGGTTTACCAAACTACATTTTTGACATGGTGTGCATGTGATGAAGTATTTAGGAACTGGAACCGTTCAGGATTAAGAAATTTTTGTAAGTATTCAGGCTTCCTTTCCCTATTCTTTTCAGCAAATAATATTGGAAATGTAATTGATTTTAACATCTATAACTTCGTATTAGTATTTTTTTTCTGAGAACATGTGTGTTTATTTTAAGAAAAAGCATGAGACCTGTTTGATGTGTTGGTGTGAGAAATAGAAGGGTCGAAAATTATTTTGTATTTATTTATTATTGGAGGTTGCAAGCATTTAAATGTGTTGGGAAACCTTGAATCCATTGAAAATGGATTCCAAATACTCCATGGATTTGATCTTTGACCCGGCTCGATTTCATGACGTTTTGCACCATCTACATGCTCCCATTTGTTCCGAATTCAATCACAATAAGGAGAGAATTCATGTCCACAATTCAAGAACCCTTTTGCATGGTGAAATGTTCCATAAACTTGAGTTTTTGACCCTCCCAAAATGTGCTTCATCATATGCACGAAAATTGCTTAATTTTCTGCATATTCTCTTGGTTTTTCTTGTGTTGTGAGAGAATGAGAGGTTTGAGTAGTTTTATCCATAAAAAACTACTCCCTCCAATTTTCTAATTCAAATTCTAATTTGAATTAAGTTGGGTCGGGTCTAACCCACATGGGCGACCCACCCGTATAATACATCATCTCCCACTCGCACATGAGGTCTAGACCCAGTTTAATTTCATTATACCAACATACTCACCAATTTCATATAGGCAAATGGATCGTGTGACCAGCGAGCATACTGAGCTGAATGCCAGCCATACACCGGTTAAGGATATATAGCAGCTCATCACTTAAGCATAAAGCTATACACTGGTTAAGGATATATAGCAGCTTAACTTTCTACACCACGAGGGCAATGTATGTCGCTATACCCCCAGACTTCACATACTTGCATCAATCAGAGTATCTCCAATTCCTTGTTATAAAAGGAGCACACTCTCTTTTACTTCTATAGATATATTCACAATTACATTTCAAACACCAAAGTTTAACGTAATTGCACGTGCGGTGAATATAAGATAGGCGCAAGTCTTAGACAGTCTTCCTTTTAAACTTTAACCTCTTAACACTACAATGGCTGCTTTCCTAGACATGCACCGCATTACCGAATTGATCATGGCTATTAGTAACATGCTAAAGTAGCATCACCAAAATAAAGTCTCGAGAAAAAGTTAAAAGTCATAAGGGTACACATTGAGGTCTTAAAAACCTCAAGGGTCTCACACAATGAGGAAACAAGGATCAATTCATTCATTACACCAATGGTCACAAAAGCCCATGTGGTATGAAACACATGTTACGATGCTTTTCTTCCTCTTTGGAAGCGTATGTCATAAGTCATATTTGATAGTAATATGCATCGTACAGATCTTAGTTCAAGTGTTCTCAACACTTAACTTGAGTTTTCTTCTTGTTAGTCCTCTACAAATTCAAATCACAAGAAAACTCATATCTGGCTAAGACAAGTATAATGGATGGTGGGATTCCATATCGATTACTTAACTTTAGAATAGTAATCTCATCTTGGTCATCAATCAAGGCGACATTTAGGATAAGTATGAATTTGTGTCCAAACAAAATCATGTGTCTCATCTCTGCACACTAACCAGTGTCAAAGGCGATTGCTCGTGTGAGAGAGCCAATCATCACTTGTCAGACATACCTTTAGACTTTGAATACATTCAACAGAAGAGTAGCTTCTTGCAAGGCATTCAAGTCTTAACACATGGACATAACTAACTGGACATCATCTGCTCCAATTATATCACTTTCTACACAAACCGTAAGATTTAAAATCCACAAATACATCTTTAGGTCTAGATAGGTTCAGTAACCAAACTAACCATCCTTTAATGCATAGACAAGCATTATAGAGTTACTACTAACTCTGCCCAGATATCTCTTAGAAAATCTTCATTTTGTGATTATGTATTTGGTTTACCACTTTAAGACGCTTTTGTAAGCAAATTGTTGTATGTCGCCACAATGCACCACTACAAGTCCCACTTGCCTTTCTGTCTAAAGTGATAAGTTAATCTCTTTAACCAAACACCTTATACTGCAAATAGAGCAAGCATGTGCTTTAAACTCTCATTTAACATGCACATAAATACACTCGTTTGCTTTTAGCTATATTCACGAATAGCATCGTCACTTAATGAAGAAGCAAACTAAGAGGTTGGTTTACTCCAAGTATAAAACACCTCTCCAACAATTGTAAGTGTATTCTTTTCAATAATGACAAAGTCCATTATTGAGTTGATACGTATGCAGTATATATACATAGGAATTCAAAAACCTGTGTTAGTATTGTCCAAAGGTCACTCTTAAGAATTGGACTATACTTACTGACCAGACCCATGGCATGATGATCACTAGGATAAGTATGCAGCATATTAAATCTCATAGAGATTTCTCAAACAGTGGTTTATACATCTTTCTAATCACGGGCTCTATAGATTCTAAGGCTCAAGATATTCACCATTCTCAGGAGTTTCAGTTCTCCAAAATTCATTCCAAATCACTCTATATAGTTCTAGATGCAAGACATCAACATAATGGATGATTTATGAATTTAGACACTAGAGGTACATAAACCTCAAGTTCATTATTATTATGACAGTAAAAGAATGACCACTACTTAAATGGTTCAAAACTCACTCCTTGGAATCATAACCATCATGACATCATCACAGTTGAGAGATAGAGTTATTTATTTAAATGAAACGCATAGTAGACAATGATTAAAGTAAATGAAATCACTTCTTGGCGATTCCTTAGTACATGAGTTGATTAAAGACAGCAGTCTAACACTTTCAAGAAGAAAGAGAATGAGATCATCTCTACATGATTCTCATCAACCAATGTCTAAACAAAACACAATCTAAACTTTTCATCATAAAGACAGAGATTGTCCCCAGTGAGCTTCACATAATATCAACTCTAGATGATATATATGTAAGAACGCCTCATAGCAAAACTCATTTGAGATTACCCTTCAGTGAATCTCATAAACCAGAGTCTAAGAGATTGTCTAAGGCCATAGTCCAACATAAAGTCCTCAAACTATATTTTCTACGCCTTATGAAATCTAGAAACATAAACATAGATTTGTGTAGTCAAATCTCCATCGAGAAATGCAATCTCAAGGTTCAAATAAAACAATCCAAGATCTCATATCTATCAAGAATGGTGAGATTATATAATTTCTTCTCCAAAAAGTAAATAAGTTTTGTCCAAGACAAAACAAATTCTCTTTTGGTAAAAAAGTTATACTTCAAAGATTTATACTATCTTAAGCATAATGATGAGATACAATAGTCCCAAAAAGTCTTGTGCCTTAATCTAAAGCCAACCAATACATGTAACCGATTCGACCTACAAAATCATAAACTTGTTCCATCTCATTTGTTTGAGTAACTCTTGTACGACAGGTCAAGGTATAGCTTGTTCATTTAATTTCATTTGTCACCTCGAGAGAAAATGTTGCTCTAATGTTGTTAGAAACATATTTGAGCATATCTTCTACGGTACTTTTACTTCATTCAATTCAGTCATAACATTGATTGATTTACCCCACAGGCTCCCACGAGCAATGAAGTATTGAACTTGCACAGAGTTCAAGTGATCATTCAATTATGACTAGAATCAATTAACCAAACAAGCTTTTCAAATCCTGCCTACTAAGGAACTCCATACCTCAAACAATAAGATTCTATGATTTAATCATGGTCACTTTTACTTCACAATGTTCATTAAGAACACAAACACCTTAGACCACTTGGTATATACCATATAGGCACACCTTCAATATTCTGGAACGCTTCTTTTCACTCTCACTAAAAGAGCATGAACACAAGTTATTTGTTCCATTGTCTAAGATAATTTAGATTGAGTGTTCTACCCAATCGCATCTAATGTGAAGATTAAAAAACAATACTAAGGCTAATTTACAATGTACACAGACTTTAGTTGAGAAAGCAATTCCTTTGAAGGAAATCAATCATATAATTAAAGTCTATGAACTGCTCATCTGTAACAATTTATATTCCTTCTCATAGTAACACCGTAACTTGTAACTTATAGGTGTCTGAAGAAATTTCAAATTGTTATTCAATTGTCATTTTCATTATATATTTAGTGCATTCAATTCAATTCTAAAGATCTTTATGATCTTGTCAAGTGAATCCAACTTTACAACACCTAAGACACTCTTATATCTCAGATGTGTTAGCTGTTAAACTGAAAAAGCACAATATCATCCGTAAATGTAATGAAAGTTGGGCTCCATGACATGCCTTCGTATTTGTTAAATCACAAAAACTTAATAGGGTTATCCCTATGGAACTTAGTCTAAATCCATCTTCCAAGATGATTTTCGTGTCAAAATTTTCAATAAAGAAAATTGAAACAAATGGACAAAACATGAATGTGGATCTCGTAGGTCGTAAACATGACCTATGTTTGTTTCTGCCCAGTGTGACTCAAAAGAGTGTGTCGAGTACACAACATCAATGTTTTGTATTACTTCAAAAGTGCATTGATCGATCTCAACCACCAATGTAGTAATTAAAACATTTCGTAAGTCACATGTTGACACATTAAGAGACAATTCGATGTCTAACACCACAATATGCCACACCTAACAAAACGCTTCAACTAAGTCACAACCTCGTTCAATTCAAAAAAAAAAAATATTGAGAAAAATCTCTTTATCTCAGGTCTGGCCTCCCCATCTCACGTATGATGTAATGTAAGGGAAAATTTCAGCCTCCACACAACCTAGTTTATGTCAGCCGACTCTTTCCAGGTATGCCCGTGCATAACCTCCTACATCATATCAACGCTCATATGTGAATTGATATAGACCAATTTCCTTAAGTATGTTCAGTCTCAAGTTTGCTTAAATCTAATGTCCACGTAGAACAAGATTTGTTGCACAACTTTAGAGAATATAAGACTTCTTAGGAAATCTCTTTGAGTGTCATTTACCTAAGTTGCACAATCAAAAGATTAACACTCAAAAGGTAACAACAACACAACAACCCAGTAGTGCTTATCCCCGAATACTTACACTTATTCTCTGACTATTAAATAGTCCACTCATCATTGGCTTATATCCCAGTTCATCATACAACTAAAACTTAAAAGTTTTATCTCAAAGTTGTGATGAACCTGATATAAGCTTTAAACTCTTTAACTTTGAGTCTAACAGCACATATACTGCTTATCTCAAGTTTAATATCGAACATCATTTGAAACCGTCAAATACGAAAGTAATTGACACTCAAATGAATTGATGATGAGAATATTACTAGGTTAGGACTCGAACTTACTACTCATGAAAACAGACGTGTCAGCTGACCAACAAATATTGATCACATTTGATATTAATCAAAGACGTGTTCAATATTAATTAACAGATGTGCCCTTATGTAGTCAGCTTTCTTAAACACGTAGTGGTCGTACATGTACACATATAAGCGTACACCATCTATAGATCAATCAACACACGGCTTCATAGAGCGGCACAAAACAGCGGAAGCTAATCAAGTCTGTAAGCCTTGTGATCTATTTCAAAATTAAATGAGTAGTAATGACCTCTCTAAAGGTCTAAAATGACTAAGTTGATGTCGTTAGAAGCATCTAACTTATCCCGTTTCTTTTTAAAATAAAAGACACCTAGTGTCAATACAGTTCACAATAAGTGCAAACAAAAACACTAATTGGAATCTGTGAAATCAGTTGACATGGTCTATCATATATGAGATATCTATTATATGTCCATTTATAGTAAAAGTTTGATTTAGTATTTAGCAAATCAACATTCATAACAATTCACCATAAGGTACAGAATCGAAAAAGTCACTTAGTGGCCCATCATCATCCATATCCTCTAGTTCATTATCATGAACTTAATCTCTAAATCACAAAATCTTTAAAGTTCTATGTGAGAATTTTCTCAAACTCTACCAACCATGGAACACCCACTCAATTATGTATTCATGTGCATTTATCATGTAATCTCAAAAGAAATACATGTCAAAATAAAATGCACATCGGGAGATAAGCATGCATTCCTGATGCCAATAAACACAATTAATTTTATATGCATGCCACCATCATAAGAAATCAGTATACAACATGTCATATCATATAATAAACCTGAGACGATCATGTTCATGTATACAAACAATTATCTCCTTAAAACAAATAAATTCCAACACAAATCTTAATCGCATCACTTTTAGCTTTTAGATCCCCGATCCAAATAAAAAGCTAATCAAGTATGCAAAACAATTTCTCACAGGAATTTATAACGCTTTCGCTCGGGGTTTTCATTTAGAAGACCTCACGGTGCTTCACAATAAAGAAATTTGACTTAAGGGAGTGTATATACATCTTTATCATGGCCTCAACCAATTAAAATCCCTTGGGATAACATAAAGAAAATGTTATGACACTCACTACCATAAGTACGCACTTCAGGCACAATTTTGTACCAAGTATTAAGGAAAAACTAATTTCCATACTTTACAAAATTAATTATGATTTATACGGATGTAATTACACTCCCACTAGGCACAAATGCCTTAATAATAATTTTCAGAGTCTAAGAAAATTTTTTCAAAATTTTCCTTGATTTTAAAATATTTTTTCTTAATTTTTCTCATTATCTAAATAATTTACAAAATAGAAAAAATATTTTATCACTCTGAAAAAATAATTTTAATTTACCATCTAATCAGAAATTTAATTCTAAGAACAACGGTATAAATTTCGTCAAAAACCGGCAACTGTGGAGCCCACACACGCCCAAAACACATAGGCAGCGGGTGTTTATACACCCGCCAAACCTGAGGGTAGTGCTCCGGCCACGTGGCATAGGCACACATCGCCATATGTTGCAATACTGTTCATCTTCTCCAAATTTCGCAGAAAATCCTAAATTTCGATTGAAATTTCAGATGGCCATAAATACTTCAATTCTTGGCCAAATTTTACGTTCTTTATATGGATGGAAACGTATTGACGAGTACTTTCTAACCGTACCAATATCATGTAATAATACACTGTAACGAATATAAAGTACTCAGTCAAAGTTTCGGGAAAAACAAAAAGACTTGCTCATATCTAAAATTCTATTAGGCCAAACATAATCAAAATTTCTAGATGTTATCATCGCCATGTAAGCATCATACAGAAAATTTTTGAAGGCCTAAATCGAAGAATTCGAAAATTCACCATTGATGACCAAGTAGCATGCAAAAACGGGTTTCATGCATTTCATAACATCTATAGCATGTGAAGCTATAATACATGCCAAAAACATCAGAAAACGAGCCATAAGGCTCTGATACCAATGTTGGGAATTACTAACCTTGAATTCATTGAAAATGGATTCCAAATACTCCATGGATTTGATCTTTGACCCGACTCGATTCCATGACGTTTTGCACTATCTACATGCTCCCATTTGTTCTGAATTCAATCACAATAAGGAGAGAATTCATGTCCACAATCCAAGAACCCTTTTGCATGGTGAAATGTTCCATAAACTTGAGTTTTTGACCCTCCCAAAATGTGCTTCATCATATGCACGAAAATTGCTTAATTTTCTGCATATTCTCTTGATTTTTCTTGTGTTGTGAGAGAATGAGAGGTTTGAGTAGTTTTATCCATAAAAAACTACTCCCTCCAATTTTCTAATTCAAATTCTAATTTGAATTAAGTTGGGTCGGGTCTAACCCACATGGGCGACCCACCCGTATAATACGTCAAAATGTTGTTACTTTGATTTGCAACTTGTGTATTTAAGAAACATGTCGAGCTACATGTTTGATAAACTATGAAAATTTAGTCATGCGTCAATAAAAAAAAATTGAATGAAGAGTTTTCTATTGGTAAAATATCTGAAACTAAGAAATAAAAGTTTCACCTTTTCTCCATTATTTTTTATTTTTTTTAACCCAAAATGCACAGAGCAGACAATAGTTTCTCTGGTCCCACTCCAAGATGAGTTTATAACAAAAAAATGTCCGAAGTCGGAAAGAATCTCGAAGAAGGTGGGGTGAATTGTCAAACTAACACTATTAGAGAAAATCCTAACTAACATTCTTGAAAAAGTAATTTTTAAAATAACACTTTGAACAATACATTCTCCATTTAACCTTTGTATTTAGTGACATAAATGTCAACATCTATGATGCACGGATACTTGAAAAAATCACAAAATGCAGTGTCGGATACGTATCGGATACGATACGCGCCCGATACGTATCGGATACGTAAGGGAAGTTAAATTATTATTGACAGTCATTTTATTATTATGTTGTTATATAATTGTTAATATAAAACATTCTACGTATCTTGCACGTATCGTATCCTGTAATTTTCAAAAAATCCGTGTCCCCGTGTCCGTATCGTGTCGGATCCGAGTCCCGTATCCGTGCAACATAGGTCAACATAGCACCAATTAAATTATACTTATGTATATCAATAAAATCAAAAACATTAGGAAGTTTAAAAGCTGATTACTTATTTGATGCAATCTCACGTTAATAATTTATTACTTTAGTATTAATATTCAATTTTCCTAAAATATTTAATTTCTCTATGGATTTTATGAATCTTACTTTCTAATCTTTAAATAAAACAATAACGCAAAAACTTCTTTTTAAATTTCTGAAACCGCAAACCTTTATACTTGCAGAATATTTTAGAAAAGAAACGTAATGAAAAAATAATAGTTATTTTATATTCAATAAAGATTAATAAAAATAGGAAACCCAAAATTACTCATCTTCTTCACCCCCACCCACCCCTACCACCACCACACACATACAACCACCAACTAAATTTACAGGCAAGGCCTCATGACCTATTCTAATTTTGCAATCCAAATATCAATTTGACTCTAATGGAGCCCCATTAGTTAGTTAATAGAGGGATCTACTCCATCTTTTTAAGTTGCATCGTAGTTTCATCTTCAGAGGCGGCGAATCTCGACAGACTCAACTCTATTAAAGCGGCGGATCTCGTCGGAGAATTCGTCTATTGATTCCGACTGTAATGGGCTGAGCTGGGGCTGGGCATGGGCGATTAACTGAACCGCCTGTTCGGTTTAAAACCGAACCGAAAACCGAAATGAGCGAATCGGTTCAGTTTTCGGTTTGACTCGGTTTAACCCAAAAAAACCGAAAAACCTGAGTTTTTTTTTTAAAAAAAATTATAGATAAGCCCGTATAACCCGAAAAAACCCGAATTTTGTGTTTTTTTTTTTTTTTGAAAATTCTTGAATTTGTAATAGCATGATTAGCATCCAAAAGGTACGAAACTCGTTGTCATGTTGATGATTCTTTTTATGGCTAATTGCATTTACACTTCTTGTTATTTAGGCTAATTATAGATGCATCTCTTATTATATAAATAATAACATTAACATCCCTTGGAGTATTAAACGACATTATAAATAGGCTTATTAATAGTTGGAATACAACAAAGAAACCCTCTTAAAGTTTGAAAAAAAAAATGGACCTTTAATTTTATATAGTTTGTAAGCTTCACAAAATGTTTTTATAATTATTGAAATAGTTGGTGAGGATCCTATAATTATACCAAACCGCAAGTATTATGGATGTAACTATTCCTTCTTTTCATTATTAATTTTGTTTCAACCTGCCAAAACAACTAGAGGAGGAAAATATAACTAATTTATTCCCAGTGACACCAAACGAATTAAACATCTAATCAATCATTATTTCTTTAAATAAACTGGTAAAAAATATGGGAACAAAAATATTAAGTTCTAATTTGCAACACCAAACAAAAAGTGTCGGGTGGGTGAGAGGCAGTGTTCATCTTTCTTTTTTTTTCCCAAGAAGTGTCGAAGAACGTCTGCTATTATCAATGTATGTTTTTGCATTTTAGTCCTTATACTAATAGTTAGTTGTTATTTAGAACCTTTAAAAAAAATTTAAAAAAAACGGTTAACGGTTTGACCGCGGTTTATTCGGCCAAACCGTTAACCAAACCGAAAAAAATTTTGGTTTGCGGTTTGAACCGAATAGTAAAACGGGTAGCTAAAATTCGGTTCGGTTTGCACCGAACTCAGATTTTCGATTCGGTTTTTCGGGTTGACCCGAATTGTGCCCACTCCTAGGCTGAAGGCTGGGGGTGGGGATGGGGGAGGGAGGGAGGAGGTTTGTTAAGGAAGACGAACACAATTTGTTAATTGTTCTTTTCCAATTTTAATTTAATAATATTTTAATATGTTTTGGTATATCTTTAAAATAATTATACGAAAGACACATATTTTTTACAAATACATGAGAAGTATCATTTTATTGATGTTACTTTGACATTTATTTAACAAAAGTTCAAGGTTAAAATAGGGAATGTATTGCTCAAAGTGTTATTTTGGGAATTACTTTTTCAAGAGTGTGAGTTAGGCAATTATTTTTTGGGAGAATTACACAAACTACCCCTGAACTATGGGCTAATTACACAAACCACCCCTATACTTAACTTCTGTTAAAAAACCCTAACAGAATATGTGAAATTCCATTTGTACCCTTGTCATAAAAAAATTAAAAAATTTTCAATTTTTCTTTTTTTGAAACGAAAATGGCAACAACAGCCGCCCATCCCACTGCCACGCGCCACCCCCTCCTCCAACTCGTCTTCGGTGCTTTCGTGACAAAGGTCCGTCAGCTTCCCCACCTATTCAGGTCGCGTGCGGCCAGGATACTTGCACGGAGGCGCAAATCGGCCGGCAACGCTGTGCAAGTAAAATGAAATCGGGGAAGTAATCTTCCCCGACTACCAAGCCGCCAGAGTGAATTGGTCGGGCAACGACGCGACCTTCCCCAGATTGCATCGTTGCGCCGCCGAGTAACTCCAGCGACTTGGTAATCGGGGAAGTCATCTTCCCCCATTTTACTTCCTTTTTTTTTTCCTTTTTCGATTAAAAAATAAAAAAAAAAGTTTTTAAGAAAGTATTTATAAAAATTTAAATAAGTCAAAAAAAAAAACTGAAGTATAAACAACAGAGTAATATATATAATTTTATAAAAAAAATTCTTTTATTTTTGTTTTTAAAATTTGAATTACAAATATATAATTTCTGAAATAAAAAAAAGAGGCTACTTGAGGGTAATTTTGGAATTTCAAGTAATTTTTTTGATAACTTCAAATTTTTCTGTTAGTTTTAACACTGTAAGGGGTATGTGCAATGACAAACATAAAGTAGGGTTGGTTTGTGTAATTTTCCAAAGACGAGGGGTGGTTTGTGTAATTAGTCCGTAGTTCAGGGATAGTTTGTGTAATTCTTCCTTATTTTTTCTAAAAGTGTTAGTTTGGCAATTGACTCAAGAAAGAGTATCCTAAATTCTCAATACGATGTCATGTAATTGTCGCTTAACCACATGATACATTCAAATTTAATTAATTTTTTGTCAAAAAATAGACATTCGAAATGTGATCATATAAAACCTTTTCCACAATTGCTATGATTTGCCACACCTCGTCACTATGATTGCATAAAATAAACTTCCGTCGGCTTTAACTTTTTTACAACATTATATCACGGCAAAAATAAAAATAACGAGGGATTAACTTGCCAAATAGTCTGATTAGAAAATTAATTATTTTCATAGATCGAAATTTGGTTTTCACGTGATGTTTTAGTGTACTTGGTATTAGAAACTTTTCGCAATATTTCAAGATCTTTTAGAAAATTCACAAATAATGTTAATACAAAATACCTAAAAAAATACTTGCATGTATCTTTTTCTTTAGAGTTAAAAAGGAAACATTTCGGTATTTTTCTAACAATTCTTTCCACGTGTCAGACTTTTTATTGGCCCAAACAAGTTAGAACGCAGCTGATTGGTCAGCTCCTCCAACACCACGCTCCATGTTCGTTCATTGCTTTTCTTCAGCACATTTTCCATTCATGCAAAATATGAACAGAATCTCGAGTCCCCTTCAGATTCCGTGTGGACCCCACATTTTGTTCCGTTATAGATTCAAATTATAAACCCTAATCCCCAATTGTGGCTCAACAATTATGGCGCAACAAAAAAGATCGAATCTTTTGCTATTCCTCTGCTTCATATCGTACTATCTAATTGCTGTCGCCGCGTAAGTGTTTACAATTAAAAAGATAAATCGTTAAATTTTCAACAATTTGCACTGTACATTTGATTAATTAGGTTTTTTAATTTTGAACAGAAAGAGTTATTACGAGATTCTACAAGTGCCAAAAGGCGCTTCAGATGAACAAATAAAGCGTGCTTATCGAAAGCTTGCGCTAAAGTACCATCCTGATAAGAATCAAGGAAATGAAGACGCCAATAAGAAATTCGCTGAAATTAATAATGGTGAATTTTCAATTTTAAGACAAAATTAGATGAATTTTGTTTTGGAAGATTTTGACTTGTTTCGATGACTGGGTTTTTGTTGTTGTAGCTTATGAAGTTTTATCAGATGGTGAGAAGAGAGGTATTTATGATAGATACGGCGAGGAAGGTCTTAAGCAGCATGCGGCGAATGGGGGTGGTGGAGGAGGTGGAGGAATGAATTTTCAAGACATTTTTAGCTCGTAAGTCCGGTAGTTTTGTTCTAATTGATATTTTGCACTTGTAGCCAACGCTAGTGGCAACGAGCTCGACTCCTACATTTTGATTATAATGTTCTGTGTAAATTGGACTATTTCTTTGAGTTGGCGATGATTTTTGCGGTATTGTTTGAGTTTAATTCTCTGAAATCTGAAGTACTGGATGAGAGGCCTTAGTTAATCTTTATGGCTTTTGATGTCTTTGCTGACCCTTATTTTGAAGATTCGGATAGTTGCTTATTACCTGTGCGTGTTGATCCTGCTGTAAAGTCAAGATGAATGGCCATTATTTACTTATTTGCATTCTAGTTTTCGGGCTGTATTGGCATGTATGTTGACTGTAATATTAAAATTCTCGTCCATGAGTATATAACCTTCCTTGCTGACAAGGAGATATATTTCCAGTTTCTTTGGAGGAGGAGATTCTATGGAAGAGGAAGAGAGGATTGTAAAAGGTGATGATGTTATTGTTGATTTGGATGCAACACTTGAAGATCTTTATATGGGAGGTACTTTGAAGGTACTGAATTTTATGCACAGACACAATAGTAAACTTTCGCACTGATAAAATCCCTCGATTATATAGGCGGTTTTTTCATTCATTGCTGTTAATTACATGCAGAATATCAAATATTCAATAGCTGAAAACGAATAAGGTCTATAGAGGAATAAATGTGGTCTTTTTTTGATTTCTCTATGATCCATGGTAATTATGTATCATCTTATAGTTTTACCAAATTTGTTTTCACAAATAAAAGTTCTATTGTGTACAACCTGACGAGGTTTTAATGTGAAATTCCTTTATAGATTGTGTGCCATGGTCAATGACGTACATCTGCGTGAAGTGAAGAAAAATCATTTTCCATGAAAATTTGGATATAATTTGAGCCAAGGATGATGTTATTGATAAATGTTAAATCTGCTATTTTGCTTTAGGTTTGGAGGGTTAAGAATGTGATAAAACCAGCCCCAGGGAAGAGACGTTGCAACTGTAGAAATGAGGTTTATCACAGGCAAATTGGTCCAGGGATGTTTCAGCAAATGACAGAGCAGGTATCTTAAGTCTTAGAAGAACTAACATTAAGTTGTATCTTTTAGTGGATGACATCATTTTTATCAGTCCTTTTTCACTTATTGTACATCACCTCTATTGTATTCATCTTATATTCTTTTTTAAGGTCTGCGAAGAATGCCCAAATGTCAAGTATGAAAGGGAGGGTGATTTCATCACTATAGATATTGAGAAAGGAATGCAGGACGGGCAGGTACGTGACCTTTTCTTTCTCGGACAGTTACCTTTCTTGCCTTCTTCCAGTGAAGACACCCTGTCTTTTGCATATGCTCGTTCTTATTCTTTCGAAGTATCAGATTGTTAAGAAGCATAAAAAGCACACTTAGCTCCGGGAAGACATATTGGGGCTACTTTATGGGGTAAACACAGTTTTAAAATACCTTGACTCTGCTATTTTACAGGAAGTGGTCTTTTATGAAGATGGCGAGCCAATAATTGATGGTGAAGCTGGAGATCTGAAGGTTCGGTCTTTACCCTTGGTTTTTATATTGGTGGTGGACCATGTCAATTTATTTTGTTCCCATTTATTCAGCATTCCCTTTCTTGATTTTTGGTTATTAATTTTGTGAAGTTCCGCATACGTACTGCACCTCATGATCGCTTCAGAAGGGAAGGCAATGATCTGCATGCGACTGTCGCTATTACTTTGGTAATGTTGTTTTGGACAATCTCCTGCTCTCTTCATCCATATTAATTTATTTTTTTTGCCAAACAATTATGTGAAAGACACATGGATAATAATTTGTTTAGAATTGTGTGGTTGGCTATTTTTTTGTGAATCATCTCTACTAGTTTGATGGTTTTAACTGATCACTGGGGTATTCTCGTCTTTTATACTTAGGATTATTCTTTTTTGCAACTTTGACATGCAATTTGTTGCCAAATATCATTCTTTTAGAGAAGTCATTTAAACAGCAAACTAGATGATGAATTTCTGCATACTTGTTGTTTGTTAGTCTTCACGACATGTTATAGGAGATCTCAATCTGTTTGAATTTCTTGAGTTGTTCCCAGCATTGCTCCCCTGCATCGTTGAAATGTTGACTTCAAAAGGAGAGGGAGCTATGATGGCGTAGCTGTAGCTTATGATACACGATAGAATTGTCTTTTCCCTCATATCAAAACATTTTTTTAATAAGATTTAAGAGGTTAATTTACGTATGAACAGTTTTTCACTAAAAAATCTACTCCCTCTTTTGTTCAGGTACAAGCTCTTGTTGGTTTTGAGAAGACGATTAAACACCTTGATGACCGGTTGGTAGACATTAGCTCCAAGGTGAGCAAATAATTGTTTCCCATACTTTTGCAGTTACCACCAGCTCTTGATTCTGATTCCCTTTCTAATATTAAGTTAATATTATTTTGCTACTTAGGGTGTCACAAAGCCTAAGGAAGTGAGGAAATTTAGAGGTGAAGGTATGCCATTACATTTTAGCAACAAGAAAGGCGACTTACATGTCACTTTTGAGGTTCTCTTTCCCACTTCATTAACAGAGGACCAAAAGACAAAGATTAAGCAAGTTCTTGGTTAGGGTATAGGAGAATTAGAGTGTAGCAAGATTGTCTTTTATATATATATATAAACTTCAAGCAGTAAGGGATCTTTCACTGGGGAAACGTACATCAGGAAATGGCTAAATCATACTCTACTATCACTCATTTTTCAGAGCAACGGCATTATATTTTGCCAGTTGACGTCGGTAAGACACTTTTATATAGATTAAGTGTATAAACATGGTTGTGAACTTTATCTTACCGCCTCCCCAGAAAAAAATGCTGGTGGGGAGATGAGAACATATATTTTGATATAAGAGTAAGGATATGGTGTTTCATATAGCAAGTGCAGGAGTTATTTAAACTTTTACGCATATTCTAGCAAGAAACTTGTGAGTTTTACAGTTTTACTATTTTTTGGACGGGAAAATTGCAAAATATTCTTCTTGAATATGTTGCCAGTTGCCACCCTAAACCACAATTGGGAACTTTGTTTTAGAAATTGTGATATTCATGCCATGTTAGTACTTTTTACCAGAAGTGAAGTTTTAGCCTGAAAGAAACTAGAATTACTTTGTAGAGTTTCACATTCAAGATTTTCATGCATGGTGCAATGATTCACATGCAGAAAGTTTTATTTAAGCAAATGTGAAAAATGGCAGTGTCTGCAAAACAGCAGAAAGTGGAGAAATAGTTCTTTTTAGTCGCAACTTGTAAATCTATTCTAGGATCAACTTTTACGTCTCCTGGATTTATTTTCTGTATAAAAGGTGCCTTCCTGCAGAAAACCATTTCTACCGTAAGACTAGAAAGCTTCCATCAGATATTTAAGTAGCGTTACTTTTCTCAAAATTTAGAAGTTAAGTTTTAATAGAAGATTTAATTCATGAGTTGAGATGGAATTTAATTTGGAAGCTGAAACTTAAACTATTTTATTTTAAAAAGACTATCAAAAGTTGAAATTAAGTCCATATCAATTTTGAGATTATGAGAGATTTTAGCTTAAAACAAAAAAATTATGGAAAAAGCTAAATTTGCAAAAATAGGTATTCAAGCAAAAAACGATTTTAGTTTTTGCTTGAGAATTTGGGCACACCACCTTAATCATATGAGATGAAAATGTAATTATTCATTTAAAAACTTGTTAGCAAAGTACCATTGATTTTTGTTATTTTCTCTTTGCATATTTGTCTTCAAACTTCAAACAACTAAACAAATGACCGGTCTTCGAACTTCAAACCAACTAAACAAACTGACTGATAAACCTGAGATGTAAAGTCATGTCTTCCCATTTCTCCTCCACTATCACTGCATTTTCTTCGCTGTATAATATTGCAGAAACAAATAATACATTATATATAATTACTGCACCTAAGTCATATCTAGGCTTGTAGGTCACTGAAATGAAGTCAATTACCACCAACATACAGCTATTGGCCATACAACTGTACTTAAGCATGCATCTAATTTAATAAGCGTCATGCTTGTACGGATGAATGAGCATAATTAGACTCTTCAGAATTGAACAAAAACAAATTTATTGATATATAAAATACGAGAGCATAACCATGTCTGAGTTCTGATAAGTTATGTAATAAAAAGCATTTTTTCTCTAAACTTATATTGAAATCTTCTTCTCTACCAATTGCACCTTTTGTGCGTGGAATTGATTAGAAACGGTTGATTCCTTACAGATCACTCACGTAATTTGCAGAAATATTTGCATTTCTTTTTGGGCTGCACGTGACTCTTTTCTCTTTTCTTTTAATAATCCAAAAGTGCGCTACAAGCATGAACATATGCTCAATGCAGGATCACGTTTGTATACAATAATATGCACCATTTTCCCCTCGCCAATCATCTTTAGAATGACAATATATTCATCTATTACTAATTGAAAAATACCACTTTGAATTATTATCATAAAAAGAGAGCATTATTGAACCTACTTCCCCTCATAATTTGTGTCTGAAAACTTGAATAGCCAGAAACGCTTAGAAATTCAAAATTAGAGTAGACAAATGTTGGGAATAAGTTGGACTACTTATCTGTAGTATTTGTGCAAATCTTATCAAGTGTTTACGTAGTTATTAAACCATAATAAGAGATAATTTTTGTAATTAGATTAATCATTCTATTGTACAGGTGTATATTATTCCTATACTCTAAACTGGAAATGTCTAAATATGAAGAAATTAAACTATATAGGATAGGCTGGAAAGTTGTCTACAACATTCTATAGACAATTGGAATAGTTATGCATTCCCATCCCTTACTTTATTTTTGTCACACATTTTAAGAGTGGAGACATGGTAACATGGCACTCTTTCAATTATTCCACATAAACACCACATTGTTGAACAGTGGGGAATCAAATCATGGTTTCTATTGATTAGTGTTGAAGTGAAGAACCCAACTTTTGAAAAAGAATTGCAGATAAAGAAAAAGAAAAAGAAGAGGGTACAAAAAGTCACTTCCAAGGGAGGTCATAAATCTAGTAATTGTAACCAATTGTAGCTACATATTTACACATATTTATTTGGTTTGGTGGATGATGAAATATACAATAGATAAATCAGGTTTGCCTTATAATTTTGTACTTTTGTGTTTCTATATATCACGAATATTTCTTGGTGTATTTTAGACAAATTGTATATTTAGGATTTATTGATACACAATAAAATAATATTTATGCGTTATAGTTCAAATTTTAAGTATTATAGATTAAATTATTTATATTAGTGTATGATGTAAAATTAACATTAAAATAAATTGATATATCCATGTCGTACTCTATTCATATTTTTCCAAAAAAAAAAAAAACTTTCATACGTTATAGATTAAATTTAAGTATCATAGATTAAATTATATATATATTAGTGTATGACATAAATGTTAATATTAAAATAAATAGATATATTCATGTCGTATTCTATTCATATTTTTCCCAAAAAAATAAAAAAACAAAAAAACAGTTGTGCCACTGCACGTATTGTATCGTGTTCATATGGCACGTATTTGTATCGGTGCAGCATAGTTATAAAGAAACCAAATTAAGATTAAAATGAAAACTGAGATTAGTTAAAGATTAAGGCGAAAATAGCATTAAAATAGGGCACATGAAATCAGTTGGGGAGGACCGCCGTGTCCATTCCTTTAACTCCATACTTCCATGTCAATCCCTTTTTTAGGCAGGTCTTTATTAAGTTTGTGCAACTCATCCTCGTTTCGTTTCAAGTTATTATGAATATCATACGGAAAACAATTATGATAAAGGAAAATGACAAACTTAGTTATCAAATTAAATGCCAATAAACACTAGAGTTGTTGCAACTTCGCCATCTAACTTTAGTTATAGAATTATTTGTAAAAGCCTGAATAGTGTAGAAACTTCCAAGATTTACACAAATATTGCGATCTCACGTCCTGTAATTATATATACTTGAATATTTGTATATGATTTATCGCATGTTATACACAATGCTGGTGAATCTCCCGCATTGAGTTCATGATACATGTCAAAACTGATATGTATTGAATTGAAATTTTACAAAAGACCTCTCCCCTTCACATGGACATAACAATCCTCGCATTTGCAGGTGCGAGGTCCGAGGTTTGCAAGCTTGTCGAGCCGTGCAGTCTATTGTGGGACTATTCACGTGGGCCAGGCCCATCTATGATCCATGAAACTTCTATAAATATTTCATTTCAAAATGTGGAATTAGTAAATTATCCTTAGTTCCATTTTATCTCTTCAAAGCATTTACTCTCTTTACACTTTATTTTTAAAATTCTTCTTGACGTAACCACTCGAATGACTAGGTCTAGACCACCCGGTAGTCTCACTAGTCTTGTTTCGATAGGGTGATCTCGGACTAAGTGAATGATTAGTTTGTCCGAGTATTGGACAATTCTTGGTTCATCGACTTGTCTTAGTAGAATACAAAAATACCCCATCATTATCATTCCAAAAAAGAAGATGTTTTTAAAGGTATTAACATTCAAGAAAAAAAAATCTTTAATTACACTTAAAATAAAAAATACCAACTTCTCATTTCGACGAGGAAACTTACTAATGATTATAAAGTTCAACAAACTATACTTTTTCATTATCTGGTCCACGTAAAACTTCTTTTTTATTGTATTATTACCTCACACGTGAAGATTTGGCAGCAAAAAATTGCATGCCCCATCAAGAAAGTTTTACTGTTTTCTTTTGTTTTTCCTTTTCCATTTCACCTTAATTGAAGAAGGCCCCTTTATGATGATGTGCAGTAAACAAATTCTGTACACAATTTGAAAAAGCAGCAAAAAGACGATGAGCCCCGTACAAATAGCAGAGGGTCAATAAATAATTGCCCTGAGAGGTAAGTAATGATGGCCAGTAAAAGTTGAAAAAAATATCTACAAACGTGCTTCTCGTACTGTGTGCAGATAAAGACCTTTCTTGTAGTAATCCATCTACAGCCAGCCACATGTCATACGCCTACAAATACTTATTTCTCACAAAATTAGTCATCATGTATTTTACCTTTTCCTTTTATTGTATGCGATACATACAATAGGAGAAATTACCAAAAGAAAAAAAGGATACATACAATAGGAGTAATATTTGGTGTCGTGTACCATTGACTTATGAGGCAATATATGAAAAAAGAACACACACGTGACACGATTAACTACATTGTGATGGTTTATTTCTGATACACAATTAGTAGTAAGCTTAATTATGAATATGACTCTTGATTGGTGAGTTATCTCTGTTCTAATGCTTTTGTCTAACTTAAAATATAGACAAGTGTAGCGTACACTATCATTATCGTAATTAAGAAAAGATAAAGGCCAAACGATTCTTTTCTCCCACTTCTTTTCTCTGTTTTCAAGATTCTCCATACCTCAGATCTATAAGCACAAATCAAAATTTCTCAAACGTATTCTGTTTATGGGCTATATAGAAATGAAGTATAAGTAAATATAATTCAGATTCATTATGATTTTTGGAGACAAAACGCTACCTCGAAACCCGAAACTTTTATTTCGTGCCGTGACTAGAACAAAAATAAATCCTGAATGACTGATTAAGGTGATCTAGTCTAAGCATGAAATATAGTTCGAAGTTTCATCTAATATGTTGCAAGTTTTCTTACAAGCAACACTAATGAACATAATAATTGATCAACGAATAGATCAAAAAACCACATGGAGAACAGCAAATGAGTGAAAAATGACAAAGGGGCTAGTTATTGCAAGGCTTTGGCAGGTGTATGGTGGATAAACCTGGCATGAAGAGAGAATAGTGAATTTCTGATAATAAGACACCATATAGAAGCCAAACTGCCAAAGGTTATTATTCCTTGGCTTCTTCTCAATCTCTGCCTCAAAATGCAACAGCAATAAAACAAGCCCCCCGCTCCCCACAACCACCCACGATTATTCAATGAATGCATTTATTTCAACTCCCAATCTGAAAAACTTCTCATTTATGATCACAACTGGAAGAAATGACAGCCAACCAACTTTAAGCTAAACATTTTCAGATGTAGAAATAAAGTAAAAGTACTCAAATTAAGATAAAATATATGTACATATACCAAAAAGAAAATAAAATAAAAAACAACATAGTACTAGCATCAAAACTTTTCCAGGGTGGTTGTACAAAAACTTTAGCCGCTAATTTCTACCATGCCACTAGAACCAGATTATCCATCTAACATCTTCAAAAGTAACTCCATTACATCTCTTAAAGCTCCCCGTTATTCGATAATTATCGCATAATCACCTTAAACTCAACAGCTCAATGCTTCGTATTTCACTGGAATTGGATGATTAAACCCTGTTTGAGAAAGCAAACTCCCAACAACAGAAAGATCCCGGCAAAAAACTCCTTGAAACACTGATGCCGGAGGTGACGAAACAAGTGGCTTGTTTCCAATCATATCATTGCTGTTATTAACAGCCAAAGCTTCGGAAATGGGGACCGGGATCGACTCAACTTTCGCAGTAGAGTGTTGCTCATGAACCTGCTGAATTTGTATTGCGTCCTGCAGCGCAGCAGCCGCCTTCTTTCTTTGCTTCTCGACCGCCTCTTCATCTAAAATCATACCCATTACACTAGTGTATCCCTTCTGAATTAATCTATACAATAATAAAGCAGACATTTTCGCCCTGTCTCTCGCAGAATCGACATCCTTTTCATCAGCAAATTCACACCTTTCAATAAAACTCGAGGATTTATCAGGCTTGTGCTTTAACGTCAATAACAAATGAGCTCTCTCTAATTCTGATCTGGAACAACCCCTTCTCAATCCAATCAATGCATAGTAATCTACATTTCCAGTTTCACCAGCAGCAACCCTCTCTTTTAACTGCTGCATTTTGGCAGCTAATGAACACAACTTCCCTGGAATTTCCCTGTACTGAACGTTTTGTCGCTTCCAAACGGGTCCAGGCAATTTCCTGTCCCGCAATATTGAATTATACAAAAGTTTCAGATGCTCCAGATCGTGGAGGCTATCAGGCAAACACCTAATGGTTTCAAACAATGTGGCTCTCACGGTAAGAGCTTCGATACAAGAAGTATCCAACGCTAAAGCCCTATTGCAATCAGCAATTGCCTCCGCAACTCTCCCAGCGGATCGATAGGCCGAGGCGCGGTGCACGTAACACTCCGCTAAAAACCCCTGAGGAGCTCCACGGCGGCTGTCAAGGATCTTGGAGAAATGCCTGATCGCTTCAGCGTAGAGCCCTGCGTCGAGGGCGGCGATTGCGGCTGTTTTACGTCGAAGGAGGAGTTTGATGTGGCAAAGGAGGTGGGAGAGGCTATCTGACTCGGTTTTTGGAGGTGTTTGTGGCTGGCTATTAAAGGAATTCTCGCCGGAGTGTGGGTATTTGTTGAACGAAAAGGCGTCGTCGGTTAGAGAAACGCTTTCACGGCGGAACGTGGCGGTAGCGATCCGTTTTCCTGTCTGGAGGAGCACCATTGCATCCTCCATTAAACCTAAATGGCAGCATGCTTGACCTAAAACCGAGTACCTGTTTGATCAAATTAGTCAAAGGCCTAATCAGCTCCAGCTCACAAATGAACACACAACTGTACAATTGATTAATCCCCAAACAATTAGGTGAGAGATTACATTAAACAATGCCAGCTATTTCGCGTGATCTGTAAGCAATTTGCCTCAACTAGAAACACTAAACAACAGGACACTAACAAACAAATCACTAAATGCACAACAAAAAACAGATAAGAATCAACCGATTGATTAAGTATCGAAAAATTTACCTCCATTGCCCTTGTATCTCGACGTTTTTACACAATCCGGCCATGACTTTCTTCTTCAAATCCGAAACAGAGAAGCATTTGAACGCCGGTTCGGTTCCGTCGGGAAGGAGCTTGACTCGCTCACGCGAGTTATCCGACGAAGCAGACGACGACGAAGAATCGTCGAATATCGACATTTTCAAGCTAGGAATGTAGTCCTGCAGCATATCGGCTACTTCCTTAAACCGCCGGAGATACAGCAAACACCGCGCTTTCAGCTCGAGCGCCGCCTCCATTCGCGGCGCCAGAGCAAGCGCCGCCTCTAGTAGACTCAGCGCCGTCGCAATATCGGTTTGATCTTGTGTCGCGATCAACATTTTCGCCTCCCTCACGTATCTCTCCACCATCTGCATTAACAATTTAACGAATTCAAAAAACAGAACAAATTAATTGCAAAACATTTGAAGCTGAGTGAAATAGAAGTACCTTTTTGTTGGTGAGCCACCAGTGCTGTCTCTTGTGATCTGGTGCGGCGAGAGAAGCAGCCATGAGTGAATTAAAGGAAGAATCAATTAACATCAACAACTAACTCTCTCTCTCTCTCCTCGCCTCGCCTCTCAGTGTGTGTGTGTGAGAGAGAGATTATAGGTATACATTTGAAATTCGATTTATCTCCATTAGGAGAGGAGAGGGGTAGAGAGAGAGAGAGAGAGAAGGTGGGTAAGTAAATAGTAAATAGGAGGCGATGAGAGACACTTTAAAGAAGGCAGTGTCTGTGTGTGCTAAGTGCCAGCTTTGACCTGAGAGAAAGAAGAGAGAGAAAGCTTTGATTGATCCTTCCACTTCTTCGCTGGCATCAGATTCCTCCTCCTCTCTCTCTAGTCTCTACCCTCGCTTGCTCTTCTTTACCCCTATTACCCTATGTATAATGTACTTTCTTTTTAATATTACAATAACATTTTTTTAAATATTGTGTAACCAATTTTTGCTTTATGTAATTCTTTACAAAGTTACTACCATATTTTTTTAATTATTATCAGAATTGTTAAATGAATGACATAAATGAGGTTTGTCCTACCTTTAGATTTTTTTTTTTTTAATATTGTACAATAATATATTGGAGGAGCACAAAAAGTTATTGTTGAAGTAACTTTTTATTAATTATCTAATAAAATTATCAGTCAAACGCTATCAAAATTAAGTACTTTATTCTATTGACTAATTATTCATAGAAACTCAAGAATCTCTCTCGGTAAAAGAGAAAATGCATAAAACCCCTTTGTAGTTCCGAAAATCTGCACGAAATCTCCATGTGATTTAATAATTGTTTAGAATTTCCTTGTGATTTCATAAGTTCTACATAAAATCTCTCAACTTGCCGCAAAAGCATGCTTGGTGGTGCTTCTCCAACTGCTTTTGGAATTATGTTATTTTTAAAAGGTTTTTAAAAAGAAAAGTCATTTCTCATTAATTTTTGCAAACACTTAATTAATGCTTTAAGTAGCTTTTTAAAAGAAAAATTGCAAACACTCTCGACTTTTTAAAGTCACTTAATACGACTTTAAGCAAAAATAATAAACAAGCTCTTTTTATAAGCTTTTGCAAACACCACCTAAGTAGGAAAGTAATTTCATCATGAAATAAGTCAAAATCATGGCTATAGTTGATAACTGTTGATTAAGTTCTAGTGCCACATCACCTGAATCCATCATTCGAAAGAGTTGATGTATATATCTTTACATATTGTACAGATTTATGAGAATGTTTTGTAGTTTTAGAGATACTTCTGTAATTCAATTAAAATAATAAAAGAGAATGGATATACCTATTCCTCACAAATATTTCTGGAATGTATGCCAATAGGAAGATGCTGAATTGGTCTATAATTAAGTAAATATCACCAAACATAGTTTGGGGTTCATGTATATATCAGTTAAATGTGGTACAAATTCATCTCCCTAATTGAAACGTTTTTTGTTGACACAACGAATATTAAATTATTATGAGGCTCACACAAGTTTGTTTGATTTCTACTCTTATTCAGGTGATTTTTCAATTGACTCAAAGATATAAGGTCCCGAAAGATGATGCATTTAGCAGGATGTAGTGTGTTCGATTATAGCCGTGTGATCTCCGAGCCAGTAACAACCACAAACTACAAACTGCAAGAATGAATTAATCCTAGGCATTTTGTGCATGAAAACCTCGCGTTTAACCAAGAAACTTAACAATGCGTTGAAGAAAAATGGTATTTAATAAATAAATAAAAAAGTTGGACTCATGGAGGCTCCGCCTTCAACTTCAAACCTAAACTATGTACCGAAGGTTTTCATAATGAAAAAAAATAGAATATTATAAGTACATTCATTGAGATTTAGTTGAACTACAGAAACCTCTCATATTGTTTGAACTAAACAATGAAAATCAATACTTATAAGCTCATTGGATAAGTATAACGACATTTCTAAATTAATAACATTACATATAAATTCATTTTACATATATGCTTTTAAGGTTTTAGAAACGTACATCTCTTTAATTGTTTAAGCCTTATGTTATTTTTTTTAATCAATTAATTAATTAGAAGGTTTAAATGGTTTTTTTTTTTTTTTTTGTAGCTAGAAGGTATAGACGTGGAAAAAAATAAAACGCATTACATAGTAACTTTCATGGCTGCATTCTCAGCATCAGCGGGATATTCAACCAATAACTAGGCGGAATCCTGGGCTTTACGAGATGCCCTTGCATTGGCATATAACATACGGATTACACATCTAGTGATTACTACAAATTCTTTATATATGTTAAACTGCCTTGACAGGACACAGGAAACATCCAGTCCACCTCACGGTCTCTTACAGGATATCCAGAGTCGTTTGACTAGCTTCACAGTGGTCATAAGTACATTCAGCTAAAGAGAAACCAACAATTTTGCCGATACTCTTGCAAAAATGGGCGCGTCAGTTGTGGAACAGGACTACCAAGCTACTAATTGGACATCGGTGTATAACATCTGGGAAACTTGTTCAGATTGGCTTCGCCTTTTATTGTTACTTGATATATCGTCTATTCTAATTATGTTATTCCTTGTAATAAACAATTATTTTGTGTTAATTAAACGGCCCCTAGCTCTTGTTCAAAAAAAAAAAATGTCTTACATTTTACAAATAAAGGCTCAATTTATAATTTTTCTTGCAACTATATATTGTTTATTACTTTTCGGGGGACAACTTATAGATTTTTAATATAAATAAGTCGTCTGCCTGTCCTTTTTGCATTACTTATATTCCATAAGCAACTACCTTTCTTGAGCAACGTTCGTCTATCAAACAGAACTACAACTATTTTTCTACTCCAGTGATCATTTATGACTTACTAAAATGTCATTTATATAAATATGCGTAGGTCGCCATAAATATTACTATGCTAGCTGAAGGTTATAAACTTTCACGGCACAATAATTAAAATTCATTACTTAATACTAAAAATTGTTTATGGGTGATAAATCCATTCCTCTCTCAATAAATTATTCCATTTTTAGACGGTTTGTTTAAAATATTTTGTCTACGTCATAATAAAAAGCAGTTCTTGAAGAGATGAATGTAGCTTTTGCTCTATTTCCCAATTCATTTGATAATTTGGATAACTTTAAATAGATGTCATCTATTGTCATCCACAATAATCCAACGAATCAAGAGTCTTACATAAAAAACTTATCCGAGTATATAAGTATATTCTTTATAACAATATTTTTTAGTTATAAATATTATTAATTATTTGGAAACTTTACAAATATATAACTAATCTTAAATACCTGAAATTTCTTTTCTAACGATTAGATTTTATTACTCACGACTCATGAATCATGACCAAACACTACCTATTCGCTAGGGAAGGGATCATCAATAGTTAACGCTATTTTCCATTAAAAAAGAACAGTTAAAGATATTATAAACAATTTCTCCTTCCAACTCTAATTGAGTATTATACTCCTGCTATAACACATAAACTACTCTTTCAACACTAATAGAGTATTATTTTCCTGCTATAATACATAATCTTAGTATATATCTAGTGATTTTGTGAAAATTTAACAAACTTTCATGCTTAATTATGTTTAGTTCGCTTCCGTCAAGTAACATTCTGAAACACAAGAAAAACTAGCTAGTGAACTCGAGCGATTAATAACTGATAATAAATACATTTTCTTATGAACATAAATAGTTATAGTTTGTTGACTTGAAGCAGAAGCAATACCATTTTGTTAAGATATAAAGAGAATTTATAAAGTAACAAAGCAAAAGGATGGAATTAAAATTAAGGGTTGTTCAATAAATGGGAATGGAGCATTTCGACATGGATGATGAGTATATTAAATGAAATTAATAAAGGAAGATGGATGGGTAAACTTGCACATTATTAATGGCAAATGATATACCAAATTCTTTAATAACAGAGCAATTTTCCTTGAATTCCAAACTTGCATTGCATGACTATTTCTCTCTCTCACACACACACAATTATGCAGAAATGAGAAATCTAATTTCCTATTAGTTTAATGAGTTACTTAAACAATGAACAAAAATGTAACAATGACAAAAAAATGAATTAACTTACTGATTCGATCCATTAATTTCATCAAACGTATTTCACCTTAAAATATGAACAAAAAGAAGGTCTTCAATAATTTATATAAATTATTTGGCTAAAAGTATTAAGGAAATACGTTTACCTTAGAATATTAAGAAAATACATTGCGTAATTATTCAAGTCATAAATTGAATGGACAAATCAAGTGTGTGAGTATCTAGTTCTTGAATTGGATTATGATTTTCTTTTTCTCTAAAACATTCTGTTTGTGTATTTACTAGTTTGACTTTCCTAAATTACGTTGAAACTTAAATTAGCATATAACCACGGCTAAACATTTTTTCTTAAATATAACTCATGTAATAAAATTAATCTTATAAAAGTGTTTTCTCTTTTAAAAAAACATAACAAAGAATTCAATTTGTCCTAATTCATAGCAATGATTTACTTATTTATTTATTTATTAAAATTTAGCGGATTAAAAAATCGTTGATAACTTATTTTCAGACAATAGGAAAATAGGGGGAGCCCTTAATTGAGAGGCTAGGAAACTCTGTTTTAATCCCTTTTCCTTTAGGGGTAACCGGGAGTAGCAGAGTTCGGCAATCTTACGAAAATGGTAGTTTTGTTCCCTCTCCTTTCAGTCTAACAAGATACATGTTTTAGCCCGTTAAATTATAATTAAAATTATGTGCAAGTATAGTAAGATTTTGTGTCGATATATTCTGCGTATATTCATGAAATAGTCCTTTAATTAATGAAACTAGTTTAGGAATGAAAGATAAATATATTACTTTTATGAGAAGTATAATCATGGGTTAACTCCTTTGATTAGGGCAATTTATTTCGGAATGAATAATATATTATTTCATGAGAAGGGTAAGAAAGATTTTATTAAAAAATGCTATGTGGTTAGGAAAATTTCTCTGAATATATCAACACCCATTATTAATTGGCGAGTGGAGAAAAGAAAGCGATGTGTTGATAGCAGTGTTTTTAAAAACTCGCTTGCTCGGAGCATTTTGACCCCAGAACGCCCTGAGGCAGCTCGTTGGGGCTTAAATTTAATGGGACTTGCGCCTCGTAATTTAGGTCATATGCCCAGAGGCAAAAAGCTTGCCTTGTGCACCTCAAGAAGCTAGGCTTACTGTTACGTGCTAAGACTTTTCTCATAAAAGTTATAAAGTGTGGTCTTACTAGCAACTCGTGTCCCTAAAAAGTCAAGTTCTCACAAACTCAAAGGTTACTAAAAGTGAAAGAAGACAAGGAAGTATGTGCAAAAGCTTGTATATAGTGTTTAAAAGTGACTTTTGTTGTCTACAATGACTCTAAACACCATATATACAAGGCCACCTCCTCAATGGATGATGGAGATCAACTCAATTTAATGACTACTATTTCAGATCTAAAAGGTTCTAAACTCTTCTAACTGACAAATATCAGGCTCTTCTAGAGTTCTCTAAATCGCCCTGCAGGTTTTTAGAAACGCATAGTTACAAGAAAGCCCCTCAAAAGATAAAAAACTGCAAAACTGGCCCATGTAGCCTGCATGGGCAGCCTGTGTACTCAGCGTGCACACGAGTTGTGCGTGCCGCGCCCATCGGGTCCCTGACCAGGTTTGCTATGTTGTGAGCTGCGTGCACCCGATGTGCTAGCCTGACCTTTCTTCTGTGCGCGAGGTCGGACTGGTTGTGTATCATGCTCGTTTGTGCCGTCTTTGTTGCCCGGTGCACCAACTTTCGCAGTATTTGGTGCACGAGACACGCGGGACGACTTATTACGCCCATAAAAGAATAAGGATTACTTTGTCTGTTTCATTCTAAATTTCATCTGTAATTTTGCATGAAAAATAATATTCCGCATTAATTACAAATATACTGAGAGCTATTTGATATTCTTTTAATTACAAATATACTGAGAGCTATTTGATATTCCTATCCGATATTTAATAAATTTCAAATTCATCTTCTTCTTATTATATATATTTTAATCATAATAACTAAGTTGACAATTTTTTTTAGGTCTTCTTTTAATTATTTATTTAGTATTTTATATTTCACTTCTATATATAGTTATCAATTAATTTTATCATATGTTGAATATATTAAGGGCCTATGAAAATATCTTTATTGAAGCTATATAACATGCAAAGTAAATTATATCCATAATCTTTATGTGTTTCTTATAACTTAATATAGAGATACAAATAGTTCTTTATAATTTTTTATCTTTGCCTTTTATTATAAATATATATTCAAAAACATTAAATATTCAAATGTTATGGGGCTTACGCCCTATGCCTCAGGACTAACGCCTCGTCTATAGTCCATGAAACGTCTCGCCTTACGCCCGACGCCTTTTAAAACATTGGTTGATAGTAATGCACAAAATTCATGCTCTTTTTGCACATCTTTTCTCATTTGCTTTTAATTTCACCAACATTGATTAATGAGTGCATATAAATAATTATGAATAGGTAGTCATCTAGATGGGTTGTCTTAAAGCCTCTTCTCGTAAATCTTGCCTTTTTAATTATCTTATCCTGTGGGTAACTCTTTTCTTATAACTACTGAAAACTATTTCTTCATGAAGTCGATAACTTCATTCACCTACTTAACATCGATCTTTGAAAGTTTACTTACCCATGAGGTTTCGATCATATAAGTGATACCCGATTTAAAGTGGCATATTAAATAAGTCTATTTACTTAAAGCATCGATGTTTAAATATATGTATAGATATATATAACTTTGGTAAATATCAATATATTATAATGTTCATTAAATTGATTTTTTCAGAAAATTTATATAGACAATGTCTATAACTTCTTTTCTTACGGTGTTGTTGCATGGAAAGAAGGGGTGTATTTAATATTATTGCATATTATATAAAGCGCACGTCTTTATAATATAATCAATAATAGAAATCCTTTGTCGCTGTTATCATTCATTAAAAAATTCTAGTTAACATCACTAATACCACACTAATAATTGATAATTAGTACAGTAATTTGGATTATATAATATCAAGTTGTTTAATTTTGTATGATGATGTACTCAGTTAGATATTTTAAATCACAACATCGCTTAAATAATTCTAATCAAAATATAGTGATCGTCATTGAAAATCTAAAGAAGTATTTAAATTTGGTTAAAAATGTTTAAAAGAAAATCTTTTTTAGCTATCTCATAATCAAATCATTCTCGAAATTCCAGAAGTGGACTTTTGTGAGAGGAAAGAATCAAGTCATCTCGTGATCAAATTATTCTAAAAAATTCCTTCAAACATATAAACATAAATCCAACGTCGAGGACTCCATGATCGTGATCTTAACACAAATATCGTATGTCTAAATTAGAAAAATTGATATACAATAAATCATGCAACTTTTACTCTAATGAATGGATAATATCTTAACATGAGGAATGATCTAATTTAAGTGCTCTAAAGCACATTTCTACCAAGTCTTTAACGTTCCCCTATGAATTTGGGTACAAGGTGTTTGACACTTTTGCAAATTAACATCAAAGAGTTTCATCTCATTAAGATCAATACTCTTAGTAAATATTATATTGTAATATAATATTTACTTTTGCGTTTGAATTTTTTTTCTTTTCTCTTATTAATTAAAAGAGAGAAAATTATGATAAAAAGTGAGAGAGATTAGAGAGGGGAAGAACACACCATTAGTGATTTATAAGGATAATTTTTTATTCGTCTTGCAAATCTTTCGTGAAGCAAATTCGTAACATATTTGAAGATCCCATAAACTAGTCTATAAGATAATGCATGCAAGTCAAACTTATCCTACTGATCTTCCATATTCTTTAATATCTAAATAAGGTAAATAATTACCTAATTACATCGAATGAAAAAGTAACTAATTAAGTAACTCTAAAAGTCATTGTGATCCCCTAACGTTTGGCCCATTTTGCAATGTTCTCCTAATCTGTTAAAATGTGGGACTTGCCCCCTAACATTTGCCAAAGTGTTTGATTTGCCCATAATGTCAAAGCTAATAGATGAAAAGATAGACATGAGTCAAAAATGAAAGGTTAATCAAGGACTTAAGGGGCTAATCACATTTTTACAAATATTAGGGAGCAAATTACTATTTTTTTAAACATTAGGGGGCATTGCAAAACATGTCAAACGTTAAGGTGCTGATCAGAATTGACAATGTAGATTTAATCTAATTTTTGAAAGATCATCTCCAATCTCACAGTAGGCGCCATGACTGTAACCGAGATATATTTATTTTAATTGAACTTCTTAATTATTTATAATTAATATAGTCCAATTAAATCTAATTTTATTTAATCTTCCTATTGTCTCAAAAAGCAAAATCATTAAGTTCTAAAACCAATATACACCTATTAAGGAATTTGTAACTTTATAGTACCTTAATAAGGTGTCCTAGCAGGCCTATAGTCCAAGACTTTGAGGGGAATAATTATTAATTTAATTAACCAGATAACTAACTAGTTAATAATATTAATAAATCTGAAATAACTATTATTTATAAACACTATATTAATTTGCAATAAGTCACATAATAGATATAATTCGAAATGGTAAGGATGGACCTATGAATTAGAGCTCCAATGTTACGTATTAATTTCACAAATGTTGTTCCATTAATTCGACTTTTATCTTACAATTACAACCACCTATCAGATTTGCACACCTGAATGTGTATAGATCATCATACGGTAACTCAAGTCCAAGGGGCATTAGCGACACGGCTGAAAATTTCATGGAAGCTTTCCCAACATCAGTGGGTTGTTCAATAACAACCAAACAATGTTCTAGTTTATTACGTGGTGGCTTGTTCGCACACACTATTTATAGATTACTCACCTCGTCATTGCAACAGATACTCTATTTATGTTGAACTGTCTTACCATGACACAAGAATACTTTATTTATGTTGAAGTATGTGGTCACATTTATTTAAGCCATTCAAAAAAATAAGAGATTAATTATAAGATGCAAATTTTTACCACCAAATTTAACCAAAATAGTTGCAACTATGAATTCAATATATAAGCTTGATAAGCAATTTTCTTTGACGTCTTTATAAAATGAATCAATCAACCATTCTTTCTAGTTTATAAGTAATTTAGTTAGTATAAACGAGCATTTGGTGGTAACCTAGTTGTAAATGCACAAGAAATATCAAAATAAGTTGTGAATCAACATCGTTGCACAGCTGCAGGAATTTTGACGTAGAAATACATTGTTCTCGTATTGTTTGTAATCCTAGATCCCTTTATTATTTACAATAATTACGATAGGTCCATCAGATTATTGATTCAATGATGTGTGCATAAGCACAAGTTATTATTATGGAGTATTTCTAGTCATTAGTGTTTGTCGTGCTGATAGAAATCGACAACTTACAAAAGAAGACTAGAGAATCAGAGAAATAGAAGAAAGACAGTTGGGAAAAGAATTAAAGAAAATTTTGAGGAGAACATATATCATTAATAATGAATAACCAATAGTGTCATAACATAAAGCACAACCTCATATAGACTAGTTATAAACCTGCCAAAACCAAAAAACTCCAAGAAAAAGGAATATACTCCTAACATACCAAAACAATCATGTCCGAATTAAACTCATGGAATCTTAAATACGAGGGAACTATAAGTGAAAAATTAGGAAATAATGCTATTATTTTATCTTCTGGAACATTCTTATGGGGTAAATTTTGATTTGATTACCGTTATTTCTCCTTATATTGAAAAAAAAAAAAAAAAAACAACCCTAAGAGTCTACATTGATGTGCTCCTAAAGTAAGTCAGGAGTCAAGAGTCTGAAGACGCAATTATTCATCACGAACCGACAAATTATCAAAAGTGGGTTGACTTGTCCATAGAGCTAGGTATAGTTGGTATCCTCCATCAATTGTACTAAGAATCTCACTATTAAGTATTGCAGCAACTTTATCCACGACCAACAAAAGTGTACGGGGTAACTCAGGCACCAAATCTAAGCAAGTCGATAAAGCACCTGTGAGGCTAGTAGAGACAGTAGGAGACTCAAAAGTGTCTCAATAAGGAGTTAAATCCTCAATATTAAAGACTTATGACTAATAGTTAATTCAGGAGGTAAGTCCAACAAATAAGCATTAGAGCAAAGATATTTAAAAAATAAAAAGGTCATTAAGCATAAGCAAAAAACTTTTTAAAACATAATTTTGAAAATCTTTCAAGACACATTTAAACAGTTATTTCTTTTCTTAAACTCCAACTTCTTATGATTATGATGTACGTTAGCTAATAATTTATAATTAAGTTACTTGTGTTTGTTAATTCAGGTAATAGCCACAAAAATATATTTTCCTCCATACCCTTTACAAAATCAATGACATTAGATCAGAGGATGGATGTAACATGGTCAATAGTAAGTTTGAAGCAACGAGGATAGAACTTAAAAAAAGCTCTTACTAAGTTTGACACTAAGTTAGAAGATCACATATCTTGGTATCAGAAGAAACGCAACTAGACACATCCCTTTCCTTCTCGAACATCATAATGCTGAGAGAATCCTACATGCACTAGAAAGCACTCCCACTGGTCACCAGTCTATAAAGAATTCAAGCCATATACGTTGTAGGAATCAAACATGTGAAAAATAATGAGCCTAGGAAGCATTCACCCAACCCTGATGAGTATGGTGGAAATGATAATGATTTGAGAGTTTTCAAACCTAGAGAAGGAATTGATGTAGATGCAACAATAACCACCATAAGTATCCGCCCTATGGTGATTCTTATAACATCACTAGGAAAGTTATGGTAAATATTCCTAGTTTTCACTTATAGTTTCCTAGTGTTTGAGATTTTATTACGTCATTATCATTTTGGTATGTTTGGATTCTATCTCTTTTGCGAATAGTTTTTGATTCTAGTAGGTTTTATATTTTGCCAACAAATGAGGCTATGCTTTATTGTTAAGATTCTTTTAATTAATGATTATTCATAATAGTTTTAATTTCCCCAAAATTCTCTAATTTTGCTCAAATTCTCTAATTCTTCCCCTTCTTCATTTCCTCCGCCTCTCTAATCCTTTAATCTTCTTTTTTAAATTGTCGGTCTCTATCACGTGAGATACCAAATATGAATACCACGGGTACGGGCAACAAAATCAAATATGCACAATATGTAATAAATTGGTTATATTTCAAACTTAATTACTTAAGTTCTTTAGATAGTGAGAAAATTGATTCTCCATCGACCACATAGCAGGTTAACAACGATATGACATGATACAACACATGTTTTATATAATGTAAACATTTTGGTGTAGTTAATGAGAAAGTTATATAAAATTATTATTGGTCCATAATTCATGTATGGTACATCATATTGGGTTCTTAAACAAACATCATATTTATATAACAAGTATAGGTGGCATGGTGATTCACTTGAAATGTGACGATGAAAAGATGAGAGGAAGGAAGAAATGAAGATTGTTTCTTTTTCACCCGTTTTGAGTTTTGAGTTTTTCAGTATATATTGGAACCCCCACCCCCACCAACTAAAATTCTTCATTGCTGATAAAAAAAGAAAAAGAAATGAAGTTTGTTTTCATGCAGTGAGTGTAGCTTTAACTAATAAATAAAGTATATTTGTAGTGATATTCCTATATACAGTTATATATATTTATTGCAATATATAATTATGATACACTTATCTAGAAAATAAAGCCGATCAACTCAAGTACTTAGTCACCAATTAGATTTAAGATATGTTCAACCAATTAAATTGAATCAAATCAATCAATTTGAATGTAGTATTTGATTTTGTTGTGGGAAAACACAGCCAAAAATCATACCGATTCAGTCGGTCCTATTTGGGGTTTTCCGAATATTTGTCACAGTATGAATTAAAACAAAAATCATATCGATTGAGTGGGAAACAAAAACTCATAGGGCCGTAGTTATTTTAATTCATAAGAGTATCGTGAATATTAAAGATAAGAAGTATTTAATTGGTGTTCTTGCCGTTACTCCTTAAACGGAACGAAGCTTGAAGTTATTTACGGGAGGTTGACCTTTTCGCAACTAACTTTGCTTTAATTGATAAAAGCTTATAGTGCAAGAGCAAGTTTTCCCTTTCCACATGTGATGTCTTCACTTCTGTATTTAAAACTTTCGCTTTTCCAAATGTGACATCTCTAACTAGCTAGAAGCAAAAAGATTGCTGAGTTGATCATCGATATCGATATATATTGATTATTGACATATCATTAAAATATGAATATCATTCAAGTTTTATTTTTCCGGACGTAATGGTAAATAGTTCAGTGATTCAATTCAACAACTCTAAAATAAAAAGGTGACTATAGAATCGGGGATACTTACAGTTTTGCTCCATGAGTTTTTGCATAATTAAGGGGTTTTGGCAATTTACCTCCCTGTGTTATATCAAATTGGCAAATTACATTCCTGTGAAAAATAAATAGGCAAATTACCTCCTTGTGATTTTAAAAATTGGCACACCACCTCCCTGTAACTTTTTAGTGTATTTTTATATTTAATGATCAAAATACCCTTGTTATTTCTAATATTTTCTTTTCTGTAATTTCAAATTTGATTATAATCTTTCTTTAAAAGATTATAAGTAAATGTATGAAAAATATTATAAAACATACATATTACGAAATCATAACTTATATTTAAATTTTAGTTTTAATTTTTGCATTTTTTAACAAGTTAAAGTATTAAACATAAAATTTACATAGTTTTTTTTGAGAAATAAAGGGTATACTTGTCTTTTTTAGCTTAAAAACTCATTCTCACTCTCAAATTGAGCAAGTGAACTACACCTCCTTATATAAGGAGGTAATTTGCCAAATCTTAAAATCACAAGGGGGTAATTTGTCTATTTATTTTTCACAGGGAGGTAATTTGCCAAATTAGCATAACACGGGGAGATAATTGCCAAATCCTCCATAATTAATTATAATTACATTATACACAGCTAAGGTTTCGAGTTCGAGAGGAAATCGGTCTCCTGTTTTAATCATCATGAGCAAATAGCAACCGATTCTAATATAATTAATCTAATCATTATCTATATAAAATCCAACCACCAATTCCATTATTAATTAACTAACGCCCTGTTCAAGCAAATTAAGTGTAATTACTGTTTCTTCTTTAATTAGTTAGACATAGAATGGAGGACGATGATATGGTTACGTATTTAGATTATGTTATCATAATTATGCATGTTACATTATTCAAAATGTTGTGATATTAAATACATGATGTTGTTCCTCTGTTCACAAACATCACAAAATATTAGAGAAACAAATAATAATTAACTCAAATGAACAAAGATGAGATATAACCCCAAGTCTCCAATTGAACGAATATTACCTCAACATCGGTAATTAGTTAATTAGCAATGAATTTTAAAGTACACGGTAGGGCTGAGGCGCGGACTAAGTCACTGCTCTCTTTAAGACAATTTCGCGCCCCTAGTTCACGATAAAATATATGCAGTAGGGATTACCACTTCCGCGTTGCCTCCAGGATACAACAACTCAACTCTCAGCGTTGTGTTTCTTTTCTAACTGCACCTTAGAAAGAAACGAAGCTTTGGTCTGACACTTTGCTCTTGCTCATTTAGAGATAGAATATGTAATATAATTTTGTACAGGAAATTACAAAGAAAATATTCTTCCTTTTTTCTTCTATCTCACGGTTTTCTTTTTCTCACTGAATATGGCAAAGTGGCTGGACATATATAGGGGCCGGCGATATTGCCAGAGCGAAAATTGTTGGAACCAGAGCAAATTTCGAAAAATATCTAATTTACCCTTTTCAATTAAGGAATATAAAAATCTAATTTTTTATATTTTATAATCATGTTGCTTTTACTTAATTAGATGCTTTATTTATAGCAATATTTCTCTCTCTCTCTCTCTCATGGAAAAATAGATAAATTAGCGCCTAATCATTTGATAAGAATTAATTATTTGTAGTACTCCAAGCTTTTTTTTCCACGTTATTCTTTATAAAATTTCAGAAATTAACATTATATTGGTACCCATTAAATTAGTTCTCATTTCAAATCGTAGGCCAAGTTTCTAAAAAAGATATATGTACTTTTAAAATTACAATTTTCTACTACTAATATTCAAGATTCAAACTTCATTATATATAAAAAGATCAAATATTGGGGCTTGAATATTTTATAAAAAAATCCCATAAGTTTTAATATTAAAAATCCATAAGAAATGCCAAAAACATATTAGAAATCATTAAGTATATTGTATGCAAATAATCAATGTCATTAAGGTATATATATGATGAAATGCCTCGTGATATATCATAAAACATTAGAGTGTGTGATTGCAATAATAGATTCTAATAAATAATCATGAACTTTCATTCCTTGTAAAAATAATAGAGTGTGTGATTGCAATAATTAAGGACTTTTTTTTTTTAAGGAAAATGAAGATATTGTGGGGGCATTGGAGCTTGATTAATTGCATTCCTTAATTAATAGGGGCAAATTAGAGATCTTATAAGAATTGCTTTGGCAGCAACACTTAGTGCTCTAGCAATATTGGTTACCATATATAGGTCTTAGAGCTAAGCCATTACTTCACCAAGTAAAAAGCTTTAATACAAAATAATAATGATTTGACAGTTTATTTGGAGTAGAAACTTCTCATTTATTGAGATTATTGCCCTGCATAATTCAAAGAGCTATAAAAGCATCTTTTCCTTTTATTTCCTTAGCAAAAAATAATATTTTATAATTTAAGAAAATGTAGAAACAATTTATTTAATTGAAATACTCCAACACATGATATAACTTCTTAGAGAAAAAATCAATATTGGTCATTTATTGTGGCAGCTGCTCACTTTTAGTCGTTTATTGTGGCACCTCTTGCTTTTAGTCATTTATTGTGTCATTCTGTACGATTTCAGTCCTTTTTGCCGGAAAATCGAATTTCAGCCGGAAGTTGCCCATGTGACTTGCACATGCAATCCACACACGTGCTAGAGAAACGTGTGTTTGGCGCCAAATCTAAAAAAAATAAAAGTTCTTTTGGCGCCAAATTTTAAAAAAAAAAAAATTGTTAAAAAACAAAAATCCGGCAGCTGTTTTTGTGTCTGGATTTATTGTAAATGACAATTTCACCTCAAAAGTATTAATGGATACTCACTTTAGTCCCTAAATTCCTACTTTGGCTTCAAAATTTAATAAAAATATCAATTTCACTCCCAAAAGTTTTATAAAATTCTCATTTTAATCCCTGAAAGTCTTAATAATACTGTTACTGACATAAAACATTTTCAGGTATTCCCATTGACAACGCTAACCAAACATAAAGATTCGAAACAAAGAAACGTGGGTGTTTTGCAAACAGATTTTTCCCTTATGTATATTAACCTGAAACGTTTATAAATTTAGTTTTGCAATAAGAATAGTTTAATACCATCAGAATCTATTTGAATATTAAAAGATATCATCCAAAACTATTCATAAAACACAAAAATCCAACACCTAAAACATAACATCCGGTGCATAGATTAATACCCAAAATCTAACATCCCCAATCGTCGTACAATAACATCCAAGATCTAATACCCACATCCTATTGATAGTAATATCCAAAACCTAACACATATAGTCTTCGAAATCAAAAGCATAAAATGTAACATGCAATTAGGGGATGAGTAATCGAAATGGGAAAGAAATTGCACACTCTGTTTTTCTCTTCTAAACCCCTGTTCTTTTTTCTTTTCTTTTTTGTTTTTCTAAACTTTATTAGTCTGTTTGCGTGAGAAATGTTTCTCAGCTCAAAAACGTTTCCTCGGCAATGACGTTTTTAAAAACTTTCTTATTGTTTTGGTTTTTATTTTTATTTTTAATTTGGGTGCCCAACACACGTGTCACTTGCGCGTGTGCAGGTTGCACGTGCAAGTCACGTGTGCAACTTCCGACTGAAATTCAATTTTCCGGCAAAGAGGACTAAAATTGTACAAAATGACACAATAAATGACTAAAAGCAAGAGGTGCCACAATAAAGGACTAAAAGCGAGCGGCTGCCACAATAAAAGACCAATATTGATTTTTTCTCTAACTTCTTACAACTTTAAATTTCTGATAATGTCGAATTATATAAACGTTAAAGAAAATGAATGGCGTCGCCTATATCCCACCTGGCCAAGCCAGAACAAAAAACGATAAATAGATTATATAAAAATGAGTTGAAAACAAAAAAGAAAACAGAAATGCTTATTAGGCTAAGTAGAATTTTTTATATAGAATTAATTTAAGAAAAGAAGGAGAAATTAATTTATATAGATTTTTAACTCTTAACATGGACCACTGAGAATTATCCGATGTTTCAATTATATCTAATAACATAAATTGTAAGCGCACCTCCCGAGAGTTCAAAGTCAGAAATATGTTTGATATAATTAAATAGACGTTTCATGTATTTTAAGGGTTAATTAAGGTGATCAAAAAAAGAAAAAGAAAAAGCACACATGCTCATGTCTCAACAATTTTGTTGTATGTAATGATTTGATCAATTTTATATAGGGTAATAGATTGTTGAAATATGAAAATTCAAACTGCTTACAGCTCTAATCCGCAGAGGGGGCTGAATGAAATGGATTAGTAGCCTAGATTTGCTCTTGGGAATTTATTCTCCAGTTGTCATTCTATATCATTATTCATAAAATAATTTATTGTTTTATATAATTCATTTTGATGTCATGCATTCGAGCCGTTGTTTGTATAATAAATTTTGAATTGCAATAATAAGCTTTACCATCAAAGCAAGACCCCAGTGGTATGAGGACAGTTAACGACAACTTTATCATAAACTAAAGGGTGCGGTGAATTACACTATTACCCTTAAATATGGGTAAAATACAGAAATCACCCTTCATGTTTAAAATACTACCCATATGTCATGTATGTATAGGGTTGTACTAAAAAATAAGTATTCTTGAATATCCAAAATCACCATTGTTTATATTAGCATATTAGTCATTTTTACCTGTCACTCTATCATAATTATATGTAGAAGTTTGTAACTATTACACCCGTGTACTAAGAATTTGGTAAATATTACACGTGTATATAACACAAAACATAACAATTACCGCCTAAGTTTTGTAATATATAGGACATATTGCCATCTGGAAAATTTAGTCAAATCTGAAAATTATCATAAATTGATACTAATTAGGATAAAATCTTTTACATATAATATATATATATATATATATATATATATATATATATATATATATATATATATATATCTCAAGACACTAATTTGTTTTTACATCTTTATAAAAGGGAGAATTACACAAACACACCCTGAGGTATATGGGCCAATTACAGGAACACTCCCTCATGTTTGGAAAACTATACAAACACCCCCTCTGGTATACATCTCATTACACAAACACCCTTTATAGCGGGTTTTTTAATCGAACAAACAAGTTTATGATGTTAGATTATAACGCCAAATATGATGTACAAATAATTTACAAAATCTTTCTAACGTACACATTGTTTTTGATGTTTTTTTATTTTATTTTCTAGAACAGAATAAACGAGACTTATTTCTATTTTTGTTATCTAAAAGTTTAGAATCAAAAGGAACCCACACCCAGTGAAAGGCGATGTTTTTGTAACTTTATATTACCAAAAATCGTATTTAAATTTGCAGTAGACTCAAAAGCATTAAGGGCCTTTTGGTAAGAATATAGTGGTTAAGTCCAAATTATAATACGCCTACATATATACGTTGTTTGCCTAATTAGATGTATATGTATCTTTTATGCAAGTCATAATTTGGATTGTGAAACTCAATCTAAATGAATGAATTATACAATGTCATGAAAATATGAACGCACTGAATTACATCCATTCAACTTGTATGAGAGTAATAGTTACACTAAACATATCTTCAAAAAAAAAAAAAAAAAATAGTTATACTAAACACCATAGTACGTAGTGCATGCTGGTAATGCTGGTAAAATTAACACAAGACCTTTTAATAGATGTAGGCCACTGGCGATTACCAAATCAATAGCACTTGCATTTAGTCATATATAGTATAAATAAGAACTTGATATTAGTTTATTTTTTAAAAGAGTGTTTCTTTTTTCTTTGTAATTAGAAAAAAAATAATTGGCACTTCTATAGTCTGGTGTTCTTCTTTATATTATCAATAAGGCGATGCACCATCGCCTGCAATATAGAGATACTTATTAAAATTATTCTCCCAACAAGATCACAGGAAAAGTAGAGTTATCAATTGTTTTAACAAACAAAGAATTAGTCTGCGATGATCATACATAAACTAACTAGTATTAATTATTAAAACATTAAAGTTATGGGGGAAAAGATCCCATTCTATGAGCATGCATGTTGGTGCAAAGGGAGGCAACTGTGTGATGTGAATTCATAAAGATTCTCTCAGACAATTAGATAAGGTTCTTAATTACATAATTATAAGATTTATAGAGTGTAATTATGCATGTATTAATTAACCAATGAACTGCAATGTTTTTTTTTATCTAATGCGAAAACTCCTTTGAGCACCAACGGTAGTGCAGGTGGGGTGCACGTGCCTGGCTGGTGAAATTTCACGTGCCCATGTGCGAAAATCGTGCGTGCCACAAACTTATAGGAACCATTAACAGTGCCAGCCTAATTTGGGTTGGTTAAATTAGTTTTATTAGTATAAATTGGACGATTGCTTTTTGCAGCAACAAAGTGTTTGTTCATATATGTTCATTTGATGAGACCATAAATTAAACCTTTTATTAGCGTTATTATTGGGAAAAGTGGGATGGCACATGTGTTTTTTTTACTCAGGCACTAAACCGAACTGAAATTTGGGGGTTTATGAGTTCATTGTGCTCATTAAAACGGGATTAGAGTTCCTTAATCTAAAAAAATCTGTCATCCAATGCTCCTCCATATTAAGAAAAATAAATAGACAACTCACAAATGACTTTTTGTCGTCCTAATCTCACATTTATATTTGAGTTTTAGAGCATATTCGAGGTCTTTCAATTTGGACCTCATTTGTATTTGAGTTATCAGTATTTGATTTAGCATGAAAAGAATGACTTTGATCCTTCGACTGAATTCAACCTTTAATCAGTATATTCTTATTTGTTTCAGCAAATGAAGGGCAGTTGGAAAAGTTTTTGCTATACATATTACCGATAAAAATTTAGGTTATCTTCAATATATAGATATTAATTAGAGTAAGTTATTAAACTATCACTCTGGTATTCTAATTGACAACAACCTTATGCATATCTTTTATTAGCACAGACTCCCTTGAAAATTAGTAAACTGACAAATGGCCTTAATTCATTGAATGATCTGTATGTGCTGAAATGGATAACAAAGTTTAATTCTATATATTATAAAATTCTACTTACTCAATTTATAATTAATGTGTAACATGATTGAAGTTATTACATTTTTATCAAAGAATAAGAAAATAATTAATCTGTAGATCTATAAAACAAAAATTCGTTAAAAAAATTCAAGAAAAAAAATGAAATATTACTTATATTATTTAATTAGTTGGATAAACATACTTAAAACAAGAAAATAGTAATTAAATCGTTAGGGTTCGATAGAATCGATGTATTTTATATAGCTTTGGTTTGTTATTTACTAACTTATAAATACCGCAACCGACTATTTGCTAATTAAAATTGTATAGAAATTATTTTTCAATTAAAATAACACATAGGTGATGTTTGCATGTTATTAATATATCAATTACTATGATGATTCGAGACATATATGCATGTTGGAATAAGCATGGAACCTTTGTGCGAGAACAATAATTAAGCAAAGAATATGATGGAGTGGTGTATATATAATGAGCGGGTGATGCTCATGCAACAGAATCCAGATGTACATGGAACTCAAAAGTCAACAAATACTTTTGGAAGTGTTGACAAATTCTACCTATAGTGTTTATGGGAGAATTCGATCTCTTTGACTGCAAGCAACGTGAACAATAATAGTCAAACAAATCATAGTTGTGCAATCCTCATGATATCTCGAAGTATTCCTCCTATCTTTGTTCTCTCGTATTAAAATACTATTAATTCATGTAATAGATTTACATTATGCCATATGTACTTCTGTTTATGTAGTTATAATAATGTACGTCCTCCTGTCACGCATGCCAGTATGTGTAATATAAAATTACGTATTCACACTACTTTTGATCAGTACTAGCTCTTCACCGACTAATCCAATATACGTTCAAAACGTTCAGTTCAGTACAAGTTTGTTTGTATTTGGGTCCGTAGTAATTATTATATGAAAAAGAAAATAGATTTCATAAAGTGATTAAACGTAGGGATTGACTCATATATAGAATAAGTACACAGGTAATTTGTATCGAGCCCAACCCCAAATCAGCCTTTTAAACGACTTTTACAGCCAATTTCCTTTTTTTCTAGTTTCAAGTACATTCTATACATTTATCTATCTTATATTTAAAGGAAAGTACAGTTTATAAAGTTAGAAATATACCAAAGTTACTGCGGAGAATATTGGATAGAATAAGAGTTGCAATTGGTTTTTGGGTTTGTGATCAATTGAAAAGGAACTTTTGTTTCGGATGCCTGGTTGGCTGGTTGGGCCTTTTTTTATTTCTTCTTTGGTTACTACTTACTAGGTTGGGGCTGTTGGGCTTAATGAGGTAGACTCTATTGATTGCAGATACTTAGAAGTCCAAGAAGCTGAGCCCAACTTTGTACTGGAGGCACGTTCAGCTAACCAATACATTGGAAGCTTTTAAACGCTGTCCTCTGCTACACAAGCGTGCAGCACTTTCTACTACAAGTTTCAAATTTCGCTCCTTGAAATTGTTCACCATATTTTGTACTACATTAACAATTAATTGTGTAATCTTAATACACAAGATAATGAGTGGCTAGAGAAATAAAAAAAAAAATTCTTTACAATTTAGTGAATATATGTGGCATAGATAAGTAGGTCATGACACGAAATTGACACACTATTTTGGCACAAAAGATTCATTGTATTTGGAATGACACAACATCGCCAATCAAATAGAAAAGGAAACAGAATCTCACTAATTCCCTTTTTAATTGTTTCGTATCTTCTGTCACAAGATGGTGTGTCACTTTATGTGTTATCTTTAAATTTATGCCACGTATAATAATTGAATATAGTATATAAGTAGGTGTTTCTTTAAATACCCACAAGTATGTGCAATAGAATCACGCCAAATATACCTATATGTCTCGTAAATTTAATGGGCATACAAAAGTTTTCTTTTTTGGAAAGTAACGAAACAGACCAAAAGTCTCCAAATACATAAACTCAGAAAATGCACACATTAGCACACTAGAAAAACAGCTAACGAAACATCATATACTCTAAACCATTCATCATCTCAGACCACCTAAGGTGCCAGCTTCAGCTTGTGAGCTTCATAATTGGCTTCTTTACTAATCGCATTGAAGCATACACTATTGAGCCTGGACATTGTTCGATGAATATCCCAACAATAATACTAAAATTCTCAAAGCTTGGAAGGCCCAACTTAATATCACAAATTACGTTGAGACAATCCCCTTCGACTATAACTGAAGAGGAGTTTAATTCTTCTTCAATGTCGACAGTCAAACATGTCGCAAAAGCCTCGCACACTCAGGTGAAATTATGCCCTAGAATCCTCTACGATTCCACGCTATCCACTGACCTTGATCATTGCGAGCCACGACCGCAATACCTGCTTTATCGCATTCCCCAGAAATCACCCTATTGGAATTGATTTTAATATCACCTATAGGAGGAGGAGACCATAGTGAATTCAAAGTTGCATGAAATTCGATTACAGAACATAATAGCCAAGAACTCATTGTGAAATACTTGTTGGAAAAATCACAACAATTCCAATGGTGATTTATCGCATCCCTATTTCCCCAAATGCTCTAGCAATGATATGCAAATCGAGTTGATTCAACATAGTTCATATATGAAAAAATTGTCAAAACCAATTAATTAAGAAATTCATGCAATGAAACATACACTTGTAGGAATAGGAGCGAAAAAAGATACCAAATAAACACGTTCAACTGATTCTCCCTCGCCACCACAAACTGGACATCGTTCATCCTCCATAATACGTCATTTCTTTAGGTTTGACAAAGTTGGTAATACTAAACTGCCCTCCATATTAATATCTTCACCTTGTTAGGGACACGAATGCTTCACATGAACTTCCGATTAGTACTAATGTTCAAGTTGCTCCCCCCCACCCCCCTAGACTTGTAAGCAAGACCCTTCGAACAAATCAGATGATAAGCACTCATACTAGTAAAAATTCTTTCTTCTCATAATGCCAACCCTGTTTATCCTTCGCCAGAGGTACCTGAAGGATATCTTTCACATCTTCAGGACAGAAAAGAATTCGAAGCCGCTTAAAGAGAAATTATTCTTGTTAAATCAGTATATTAAAGACACCTTTTAATATATATAAAAGGTGTCTTTAATATACTGATTTAACAAGAATAATTTGACCCAAATACTAAAAATGGGTATTTTATATTTTAAAATTTTTAAACCATTTAAAACTATTTATTAGAAAAAACATAGCAAATTGCCAAATAAATTTGAATTAGTTCTTTTAAAACTTAATTTCACATGATCATTTATGTGGCTTTAAGAAAATGTCAAATATAATTTGGAATTTTGTTTTTCGAAATTTTGGTTTTTGTAAAATTGGTATGTTTAGTTCGTCTCTCTGACAATCATCATGGGTCCAATAAATTTATCAAATAAGAAGAAATAAACCAGTATGCTTCACAAAATTCAGTCAATAAATACTTGAAATCATTCATATAAAAGTTTACAAACGAGCATAATCACTCAAGTCGATGAGCAACTTAGTAGTAGTAGCTGAGCCAGCCAACTAAAACATTCTAATAATTAGTGATAATGTTACAGTGCACTAGCCTATAGTTTGTTTCACCTTGATACCAAAAACTAAGGCCTTTAGCTCCAACCTGCAGCAAACACAGGTCGATCTCTTCTGACAACACTAGCTTTATGCATCAATGAAACGGATGTCAAAGGTGTTTGGATGGATCTGCCACACGTTTAAGGATGCATATTCTTCTAAACATTCTTTCAACTGGGCTTCACTATATCCCTGTTCCCACATGTTTCAGATAATCAAACATCCGCTTCATTTATAACAAGAAAAAAAAAAAGAAATTGTATCAACAGCACCTAAGCTAAATTCCTAGCCCATAATTGGAAGGTAGATTTCGTATTTCACAACTAGAGTATATCTGGCGTGCTTTATATATAGCATTTGCGAGAGTACAAGTATGTCCAATTAAATTGCTTCTGTGAATTGGGCTCCAATCATATACTACAGAAAAGATGGAACTGGTGAACAGGGTATTTCATGATCAAGTTTAATAACCAACTCTTTACACTGACCACATAAAATGCCATTCTATCTTTTCAGAGTTCATCTAAAGTATTACCTTGAATTTTTTAGTTATCTCGGTTTTGTATTATTCTGTTCTAAAATGATATCTGGTTACTTAAATTTATGTGGTTCTATCACGAGCTATTTACATGTATGGAGGAGCTTCTGATATACAAATGCTAATAAATAGAAACAGCTTCATTCAATTCGACATTCTCACAAACTAAAATCTCTCGTTGTAGCTTTTGAGAAACTAACCTTTCTTGATATCCAGTTGAGGGCATGGGCATAACTGACATCCATCCTATTCGTTCTTGCAGCTTCATCTCGTAATATGGAATAAATATCAGAAATTGCATCCAGACCAGATTTTTGGCGGTCTTCCGAATACAAAGAGAACTTTGACATTTGCATTAACCTAAGTGCCTCATCCACATCACTCTGAGCAACATCCTTGGAGAATCTCAGTCTTGCCAGAGCCTGAAAAGATGAATAATAAGTTATCCGTTGCGGCTGATGTTCTGAAAGAAAATTGACTGGCAAATACTAAATCCTTTCTCCATTAAAATCACAGTATTGTAGTTGCCGTCCATCTAGAGAAGCTAACAAGGCGGATGTTTAAAATATCTTCTTGCTATTGCCACAGACTTTAAATCAGCAATGACAGTCTTAAGAATGGTGAAGACTACTGGGCATATCTAAATAATGTCGGAAGAACCTTGCATGCGATGCATTAACATGCATTGGTAAATGTGGCCAAATTTGACCAATTAATGAGGTTGAAGATCAAATTGTAGGGCTGTTTTCGGCTGATTCTTGCTGGTCAAAAACTTGCCCCTACAATTTGATCTTCAACCTCCTCAATAATTGGTCAAATTTGACCACCTTGACCAATGCATATTAATTGCATCACATGCATGGTTCGACCGACAAATAATACTAGTTACTATTGATTAGTGCCAGAGCAAAACTGTGTACAAAATCTGGTAGACTTGCCCAGGTTTCAACCTTTACTGTTATTTGACTTTAATAGCTCTGTAACACGCATTTCTAATTCCTCTATTCCATGTACTCAAACAATTTTATTACGTTAAATAAATGACCACTAGGTCTTGTAAAAAAAAAAAAAAAAAAAAAAAAAAACAGAGCAAAAAACATTTACAAAGGAGAAAAAAAAAAACTTACAGCTGATATCCTAAGAATGCTCAGAAGAGTTCTAACTGTTGTATATGAGTGAGGGGTATTTGATTTTGCTTCTTCCTGCCGGATGCTGGAATATGCACTTGCTATGTATTCCTCTAGCTCCCTTGGCACAGCAGGAGACAGCTTTCTGGCAGCTGAAATATATGCCCTGGAAGCCATGACAGGAGTTCAGGTGAACAAGCGAACCATTTATACTCGATTGTTCTTTTTTAGCAATTTATAATCAATTGTTATCAATATCAGAAACCATGCTTCATGCACGCAAGATGCTAATCTTTTCAATGTTATCCCACTCCACTTTAAATGAGTATTTAGTTTAGGATTTATGTAGTAGCCTATGCTCCTCACAATGCAACCGTTGTAAGGAGTAAGGACCTTTACCTTGATACTTAAGAGCATACAAATCAATTTATTCAGTGGTCTTAAATCAGGAAAAGAACGTAAATAAAATATTTGTGGCAAATTTACCTAAGAACAGAAGGTTCAAGGGGAGTGAACCCAAGATCTGGAGATTCTTTTGCCTGGTGTACATGGAGAACATGCCGAGCCATTTCGAGATCAGTATCCATATCTGCTCGGTCTAGGATCAACCACAGCAGATCGAACCTTGATAGAAGGGCTGGGGGAAGATTAATATTCTCGGCAGGCGTTCTTCTTAGATCATATCTCCCCCTTTAACACGAAGGGAGAAAGTCAAATGTCATTGCAGTAAGCATTTTAAGAAAATCGTTTATAGTTTGATGATGTATGAAATACATGCTATCTTCACTTCCAGGCCATGGGTCCATATATCTAGCCACAATGCAGATGAAATAGGACCTGTATTTTGATATGAAAAGAACGAGTTTATTAAATTTGTACCAGGCTGGGTTAGCAGCAGCAAGGACAGCAGTTCGCGCATTCAAAGACGTAGTGATGCCAGCTTTAGCTATGCTAACAGTTTGCTGCTCCATTACTTCATGTATTGCTGTACGGTCAGATTCATCCATTTTGTCGAATTCATCAATGGCACAGATGCCCATATCCGCTAGTACCTGATACAAGCAATGATGTTTGTTGGTAGACCTTCAATGAAAGAAAAGAACATAAGGTAACTCACAAAGTACTCACCAGTGCACCACCTTCCAGAACCATTTCATTTGTCACCGGATCCTTCTGAACAGCAGCAGTCAGACCAACTCCACTGCTTCCTTTGCCAGTTGTGTATATGCCTCTTGGTGCAACATTAATTATATGTTTGAGTAACTGACTTTTTGCAACACCTGGATCACCCATAAGGCATATGTGGAGGTCTCCTCTAATCTGCAATAAGAAATAACGGCACTTAATGAGTAGAACATGAGAAATTTATACGTATATATAGATAGAATAGATCATTAGATCTTCCGAACTCAGTTTACTTGAAGAAAATATAGAGTAGATGCATATGTAAGATACTTAATGCATTTACCTTCATCCCATCCTTTAACTTTCGATGGGGAGCACCAACTAGCAGAAGAAGAAGAGCTTTTTTGATGTCTTCATGCCCAAAAATTTCAGGGGCCAGCGATCGGGACAATTTGTTGTAAATATCTCCATCTTCAGCTAAGCGAGTAATTTGCTCTTCCTCATCCCCTCTGAGTTCATATCTGCACTTAAAATTAATTAATTAGTTTCAAAGATAACCTTTTCCACACAACTTGTAAGCTTGCATCAAACTTTAGGATGTTTCTCCTAACAAACTAAAGTATTATATCTATAGAGAATTTCAGAATAACTAAAGGTTGTTAATAGGAAAATGTTCTCATGTTCAAAAACCCGACACAAACAAAGAATAGCCTATCCTAGATAATAAATAATTTTATATGTATCATATTAAATTGCTATACAACTTATTATACCCCGTTGTAAGGTTAAACGCATGAATCCATTTGTCTCTATGACCCCATCTTCAGAAAACCTTTTATTCATTCAATAGTTTAAAATCAAAGCTTGTTAAAACTGTAGGTTCATTTGCAGCATCCTTTGATACAACAGTGGAAGAAATTTAATGAGTAGTTTATGGAATACAGGCTCCTGTGCCCAAAGGGAATGGTAATAGGAAGAGTATACATTTGATGTTAAGCAAAATAAGAAGAGGAAACATGATATAGGAAAACTGCTTACTCTTCATATTTTTTCTTGAAATGTGTTACTGACATGGCCTCCAAGTATGTATCAGCAATTAAGCCAGCTCGCATTGCCCTAAATCCAGTGTATGGCATTGGAAGAAATATTCCCGACAACTCGACAATGTCTCCAGGAGCAACCTGCAATATTGAGAAGAAACCCAAATGGAAAGTTCAGAAACAAATGCAGATACTGTAATTTGCGAAAAGCTACATTCTGATGCGATAATGAAAATGTAAAATTACCAAGAATAAACTTTTAGTTCTTTTTCAATGTCAGCTTTAATGCATTCAGCTTATTCTTAAAGTAACAATATGAAGGTTTTCACGAAACCCCTGCTTCAATGAATAATCAGCATCCTCTAAATGCTCACAAACCATTATGTTACAGCATTTCAAAATATTGCAATGACAACATTTTCTACAGATGAGAAATTTATTTAGTTATTCCAAATAGACACAAACACCCATTTCTCGTGGTGTATTTTTAATCTCCATCTAACTTGAATTGAAGATAACCTTGGCAAGCAGACAAACTATACCTGATACCAAGTCCAAGAAGCTTAACAAAAAAATTACATCTAGTGTGCTCATATGAACCAGACTTCTATTTCTGTAATTTTACATGCACCATGGGACATGTTCAGCTGGCTCTAGGTAAGTTTCTAAGAACACCAAAAGGATAACAACCATCACTAACCTTTCTCGTAAGCTCTCCCCGGAAATGAACAGTCATTGTCCGTGGTATGTGCCCTTTAGGGACATGTTCGGATAGCTCTTGAAGTTTGGCCTGACATAAATGTTGAAATAAATGAAACGGAAGCTATAGCATTTTGATGGAAATCACCACAAATCACTAACATATGCAAACCTCCTGAAACTTCAAAAACTTAGATGCTCTGAGCTGGGCAATGAGGTTGCCTTTTACACGATTATTTTTGCACTGGGTAGATGGGCAATCAAATAGAGGCATATATACTCGAGCAGTTACTTCCTGGATCACAAATGGTCGCAGTCAGATTAGAAAGCACAAGAAGCAGAGGATACCAGAACCCAAGTTATGTAGAGACCAAACCTGATAGATCTCAAATCCACACTCTTCACATGTATACACAGCCACCTGCATCAATGGTTTGACATCTGAGCAACGTGTTACTATCCCAGATATCCTCACAAGCTGTCCGATATGTGCAGCTTTGACCTCCCTAATTGTGGACGGTCGTCCTTTTGGAGAAGCTTTGACATAAACTTCACTGGTTCCACAAAAACACATTGTTAGTGGCCCTTCTTTTCCTCACTTAGTTATGAAAACAGCAATATTTCTTTTCCAGTTACAACTTTCGTATTTCTAAATTTTAACCATAGTTAATTCACCATCGAGCAATTTCATAGAACATCATAAAGAAATAATCTGACTCCAAAGTTTTTACTTTTTTTTTTTGCATTAGTTGCTGTGATCAATTGGGACATACAACTACAAGTAACAACTTAGCTTTACAGTAACTATCATATTTCTAACTGGTAACTACAATTTAGCAAAAAAATTACATACAGCATGCTTGTAACAACAAACGATTGAATATTACGACGCTTATCATAAATCTTACTAAAATCTCTTAATTTCAGGAGGCATCTTCTTTTGCGGATCCCCGACATCTGCATTCTCAGTTTCTTCCTGCGCCCGTTGGCTCATAAAAACACCATTATCATCATCATCAGGAAGCTCCTCCGTCGGCTCCGGCAGTAGCTCGTCAATCGCATTCGCAAATATACCGAGATACCTTCTCGTATTTTCAGTAACTCGCCTCAGAAACTCTTCATCCAGGTCCTTATACTATTTTTTTTTCAACAACAACAAAAAAGAACAAATCTAAGCCCTAACTCCAAACTAATGAAGTAAAAATGGAGCAAATAAGAAAGACGAGAAACTTTACGTTAATTAAGTCCTCGAGCTCGATCTGCACAGCCTTAGTTTTGTGATTCGCTACATCTTGCTGCAAATTGATAAAAATTAATCAGCAAAATTCAATTTACTGATTCATTCTCTAAATCAGAACCTAAAAATTACGGAGAAAATTGGGGAAAATTTACCAAGACGTTGATGTACTTCGGTTCACCGTCTAGATCTGCGAAGTTCGTGAGGAAGTCTTTTGCGATCTCTGCAAATTTAGGAAAAATTTCAACAATAAACCGTTAATTTACTAAATTAAACACAGAAGCAGTTTTAGATGGAAAACGGACATAGCGAGTTGGAAGATGAATGAATTTGCAGCTAATTTTACCTTTGTCGCGTTTGAAGTCGAGGTCATTCATGGCGCTGATTCGGCTTCGTTGAGAGAGAGAGAAGTGTGGTTAACGGATTGGCGCGAAGTGAGGTTTACTGGTGTTATGAGTTGGCGGCAAATGAAGAGACAGTAGGTATAAGGGAGGTTTTTGGCGGGAAAGAAGAGATGTCAACAAATTGCAGTGAAGTCCTTTAGGTTTGGTGTAATTGCAGGAGATTCTGGCAAAAAATGGTCATCTAACTTGTCCTCCTTGTTACATTGTCCCCTAATTTAAGTTTGTCGGATTTTGGTCCTTTAATTAAAACTATTCGCAATTTTAGTCCTCCGTTAGTGGAATATTCGATTTACAAAATGTTCGGTTTTAACCATCTGACCGTTAATGGAGGACTAAAATTGCGATTAATTTTAATTAAATGATCAAATCCTGACAAATTTAAATTATGGGACCATTGTTGCAAGGAAGACTAGTTAGTGGACCATTTTTACAAAAACACTCGGTGGTGTTGTTTCAATAAGCACTAGTAAAGTGTTAAAAAAGATTTTGTATGGTCCGGAAATATCTTGGCTACCCATGAGGGTACTCATCAGAAATTTCTTCTTTATTTTTCCTAGAAACAGTACATGATATCTTAAAGATTCCTATCACCGCTTCCCAAGAACATAATGGTTTCCCTCCTAGTCAGGAAATTTTTTAGTTAAAACCTCCTACCTTTGTATTATTCAAGCTCGAAGATTGAGTGATCCGTCTAGTACTTGGAAAACCAATATTCACAATCGCCATAAAATTGTTCTTGTGGAAATAAACTTCTAACGCGCTGCCTACCCGAGTTAATTAAACGCGATATACAAAATCAGTGACTTGTCTAGTCCTATTTGCAATCTTGAAGCTGAAACGGCTGATCACCATTTCATTTAGATGTCATGTGGCGGAACTCATTTGATTTTCTTCCAAATGGGATTATCGCCTGTCATTTTACAGAAAAGACACTTTTTAAGTTTCTATTTTCTGATGGTAAGTTGTGAGTCGAAGAGATATTGGATGTTTTTCGCAGCTCTAGCGATGAGCTGCCTCTGAAAACTTAGGAATGATAGCTGTAACGCCCCTGAAATTTGGAAGAAAATAAAAGTATTTTCGAATTTTCACTTTAGTCCTTGAACTTTTTGAAAATATGATTTTGACTCCAAAAGTTTTGAAAAAGTTACAATTTAGTCCTACTCCTTTTGAAAAAAAATTATGATTGACCACAAATATTTTCTTTAAGACCAAATGAGTCATAAAACTTTCAAAGTGGTCCATTGTAGTTTCAAAATATCCAAGCATTCATTTACAATGATAAATCTTCACATATTTACATTTACATTTGTAAAAAGGTAATTTTGCTTTGTCTTTTATGCTAGATATTTCTAATATTTTATTCTTATAAAATCCTATCAGATAAGGCCTGGAAACATCTTCATAATTAGGGTGGCCTAGCTTGGATTAAAATAAAAATGAGTAGGGTATGGTATGGTAGTTAATCCTTGTCTCCCAATTTTCACCTATAAAAGGGAGGCTCTCTTCAACAATTTTCTCACACCTCTCTTCTCCAAATCTTCTCTTCTTTTCTTCTGCAAAGTTCTTCCTCTTGATGTTTAGATTCTTAAAAAAATTGTTTCAGTCCTTTAAGCCTTCTTTATAGTCCTTGCAAATCCTCAAAACCGAGTTTGGTCAAAACTGCCAGTTTTGGTACAGAAACTTTAGAAGTCCGAAAACCATATTAAAACTTCGATTATTTCTCTGAAATTTTTACCACATATTGTTTATTGTGTAAGCTAACTTTTATTTTCAGAAACCTTCTTCAACCAAAGTCGTTTGAGGGGTCTAAAAATTAGAAATACATACCACTGTCCAGAAAATCCGAAAACAGCTCCTATCTTTCATGATTTATTTAAAATACCAAACTTTGTCATATTGATCTGATTTTGAAACTACATACTCTTCATGATATTTAAGATTAAACCCCTCAATTAATTTCAGATTATCATATCGTTTGAAAGTCCGATTGAAGGTGAATCTAAGATTGCTACAGTTTTCTGCCTTATATTTGCATAAACATTTTGATTAACCAATATATGTTGCAAAAGCTACACAAATCATGAACTTGATCATTAATATGGACTCATTATATACTAATAATGATGTTAGATCAGTTTATCATAATTTAGAATCGTGTTTAATATTTTTCATGGATTTTGCAACATTAAGATGACATATAGTTTATTTTACGGTTGATCTTTCAATATCTTTAACTTTAAGTAAAGTATTGTGTTTATCTTGTGATCTAACCTTCTAATCTAATATATTAGAATAATAAGTATTCTGAAAATATTAATTTTAATTAGATCTATATGTTTACAGTTTATTTTAATTGTTATTAGTGATATATGCAATATTGTGTAATTTTATACTAATAACTAACTATAAGAAAAAATAGTTTTTACCAAAGTTATATATGTGATGTAATTTTATTCAAGGGCTTACTGAGTTATTTGTTCAATGTTAAGATCATGGTAAAACTTTTGATTTGAGATCATTATGTAATAAGTAATTTACAAGAATTTTGTTAAGAATAATTGTTTTAAAAAGGTTTAAATATGCATTGAAAATATATATATGTTTGTTAATATGAAATATGTTATTAATATATTAAAAATGGGGACTTTAATAAATAATTTGGTAAATTGATTTAGTCTTCAACTTGTTACTTTGAAATGGCAAATCCCATTATTTATATTTTTACGTCATAGTTAATGTTAAAATAGGTAAATGTGGAATTTGTCCCAAATTAACAATAATTAGATATTTAACTAAACTTTTTTAAATATGATAAATATTGGAAATATATGTTTATTGTTGGAAACTTGTGAACAAACAATTGATTATATCTTTTGATTTATTTTAAGGTTCTGCAATTATCGACGTTAATCAAGAATTTCCCGTACGGTAAAAGGTGAGGTTTGATTTCTGATTTGTTCAAAACCCCGTTTGGCATCCGGCCCTGAGAAACTTGGACATAACAATTGTGATTCTTTGTTTCGAATCACGAGCAGCATTCTATCACTCTTTTAATGCTTTTATTTAAAATTGTTAATTCTTTACATAATCAGTTTTCTTGCCTATTGTTAAATCAAATCTCATTTAAATCATAATCGGGAATTTTTTTTCATAATCATAATTAACCTGATATCATGATCACCCAATCAATTCTTGAATTGTGCAACGAGCAACGAACTATGTTTGGCCTATGTAGCTCAAAAACGAGCAACGGATATTGTCCGGATTACTAGCGCATCTGATAATTCTGTTTCACCCATTGGGACGCCTTTGGAAAGTTGGGCCCAGGGATTGAGATGATTTACTGCTGGGCAGCAAAGGGCTGTCGGTTTAAGTAATTCTGATTAATACCCATTCTGTCTAAGCGCCGCTTGTAGCCAGGAGTTGGTTGTGACCCGCGTGTTAGATTGACATGTACTCGAGCATGTCTTTTGTTCTGTTGCGAGGTAGCTCCTCGTAGGGAGGTATACGGTTGAATTTTGGGAGTTAAGGTTGGATCTGTTATATGTAATTGCACAAGTTCATTTTCTCGTTCTTTTGAATACTCCAGTATTATCGTTAAAACCGATAATTTCAGTTCAGTGATGCAGATGTAACTATTCTGGTCATTCTTGTTCGTTTTGTTCTGATTTACTGTTTGATTATTGTCATGTTCTAAGAATCTCACTGAGTCATTAAAGACTTACTCCTCTTTTGTTCTATATGTCCCTTTCTCAGAGTAAGATTGGTATAGCAGCACGGATGGAACGAATGATCGACAAGTCCGCTTTTGGAAACTTTGCAAAAATTGTTAAGTGTTTGATTTTGTATTTACATCATTTTAAAATTGTAAAATGTATTTGTATTCCAAAGACTTCCGCTGTATTTAAAGTAAAGATATTTTATAGTGCTATGGTTTTGATCCTGGTCAGTGAGACCCCTTCCTATGAGCTACAGTTCGGTCTGAGTTGAGTTTGTTAGGTGGCCAACACCGGACCAACTCGGATCGGATTGTGACTCGTGGGGCGCGGTCCTCACAATAGCACTCACGATACTCCTCCTAAAGTCATCCATGAGGTGATCAAAGAAGTGCATCGCCAAACTCAGGAGCTCTTCTGGCGCAGATTGAAAAAATTCATTCGAAAACAGTGAGTAAGACTCAAAAGGATTGAAAACCACCTCGAAAGAATTGAATCAAAATTAACTCAAAGCATTCGGCATTCTCAGGTGCAAAACTCATGTGGTTCAGCTATGTTTGCTCACTCGAAGATAATCCATTGTTTTGATGCTGAAATAGCTAAAGCCATGGCAATTCTCAATGCAGCCTAGTTGGAGGCTAATCAATTTCGTTAGATGAAAGATATTTTTGAATCGGATAACCTCAACGTGATTAACCACGTCAACTGCCACGAAGAGGATTTAAACTGGAGCTCACAATCAGTTGTGTTGGAAATCCATAATTCATGGGGTATTTGGCCTAAATGGAGATTTCATTTTGTACCTCGTATTGTACTTTCAGTGCACGTCATTTTGACCAATTAGGCGAGGGATTTTTGTTTCTCATGACTTGTTCCATTTGATATAATCTCTAATTCTGAATTTTGTGATGGAGGCTAATCCATTTTAGCTCCTTTATTTTGAGTAATTTAGTTTTTAAAAAATATATATATTTATTTATTTATTTACCACGCTATTTAAATAAAAACCCATCCATTTTCTTATTATATTCGAATATTTTTGCCATTCTACATTGAAGTGTATAAAATCTCAGACTCGTATAAAGACCTCAAGAAAGAAATTTGGAAACGCAGGAACTTCGATTTCTGCCCATCTTTTTTTCCTTTCTTCACTAAACCTTGCTTCGACTCCTGAAAATCCCCATCAACACCCATGCCAATCCTTTCACCACCCTGACCACCCCAATCGCCACCGTCAAATAATACAACAACCACCCCAGAACATCCGTCACGCCCACATCCATCCCAAGCTCCATCATCACCCACGGTAGAACCACCAGCACCTCCGCCTCTTCTCTCAGCCTCCGCCACCACAGATTACCCAAACCAACCATCATCACCAACTTCTCCACCCACTTCTCTAAAACCTCCCCACAAAAAGTCTCGTCCACAACGGGCTTCACCACACTCCTCCACCACAACACCATACTCTCGTACAATCCCACAACTAAAAACACTCTCCGCGCCACAACTAAACTCCCAACTGTATAACCGTTTATTTCCGCGTCCACACTTTCACCAACAATCCCAAAACAGAGACAAATTTGCATCAAGAAAAGCAAAACCCAACCCCCACAAAAACGTACTCGCTGGCTCATGAGGATATTAAAGACTGAAGCTTTACCCCCGGTGAAGACATTTGCGAAGGTGGCGATGATTGTAAAAAAACGAGTGAGCTGAGGATTAATGTTGTGTTTTTGATCAACAAAGAATTGTTTTGTGGCTGTGGTGAGTAATCATTGGCGATGGATTTGGAGTAGCGGGCGGTGGAGAGACGGGCGAGGAGGAGGAAAGAGAGGGGGAGGAGGAGGCTGAGGAACGACGTGGCGATTATCCGACAACCCTCTTTCACATTCCACGTTTTATGGGACCTTGAAGTAATAAATTCTTCATTGGAAGAAGAACGCATTTGATTAGATTGGATGAGAACTAATTAGAATTTTGAAATTGAGATAGCAATAGAAGACTAGGTACGCACATTAATTGATGAATATATAAAAACATTAATCGCGTATTTGCCTGTATAGGTCGTCTTCTTTTCTGGTAAGGTACCTAATCGTCTGCTAAAAGCCTAAATCAATGGTCCGATGCAATTAAGTCATTCGGACCTACTTTCGGAAAATCATCAGCAATGGATAAGCCAGCAGCAATATCGCTGCAATAAACTTTTACTATCTTTTCTCATGTACGTCCATATTATATGCATTAATGATGGACGGCAAATGGCTATTATTGAATAATTATATATAAAGATATTGGCACAAGTAAAAGATATCTAAACTCAAAACAGATTTGTGAACACCCCAAAAATCCAGCAAGTCTATTCTACAAAAAAAGCAGTAAAAGTCATCGTTTGGGGAATAAGAGGAAGAACTCGAGTGTTTCTTCCATGAATCCCCCTTAAACTGAAGTAAAAAGCTGTGTCAAAGAACAGTTGGGTGATAAGAAATCATAGGAATTACGACACTCTCCTTAGAAATCAAAACTAGAATCATATGAAAGATATAAGACCACTCCATGTAGTACTGATAAGTTGTTCAAAATAGAAACTCATATTGATAGCAAATACAATACAGTTGGGGTCCTGAGCAAAACAGGTTACAGTAATGCGGCATTGAATCTCAAATCTCTAGAGGTTTAATGAAATCAACATAACACCCGATATTTTCCTCTAACCCTGATCTGGTCAAATCATGAAAAAAAGAGAAGACCAACGTTTAAGCATCATTACTGTTCTTGTGCAGCCACGAGAGGTTGGAGGGCTTTAAGAGGATTTAAAATAACACCATCTATAAGCCCATATTCTTTGGCTTCTTTAGCGCTCATGAAAAAGTCACGATCAGTATCTTGGTTGACCTTCTCCAGGCTTTGACCAGTATGGTAAGCCAAGTAACCATTTAAATTTGCTTTGTGGTGCAACATTTCATTTGCCTGAGCAACAAGGGGAACAAGATGGTTAATAAGCGATTCTTTTTCTATCACGAGGTTAAGTTATTAACAACTGAATCCAACGCATCCATTTCCATTTCACAAATGGAAATGACAAGTAACATCAAATGAGAATGGGAGAGAGACAGAGATCAAATATAGTCATGGAAAGATAACAAATACTAGGTGAGGACAAACAAAATATCATTTTTGTCACTAGGGTCAGAAGTCGGCAAAATTTGGGGTTCTTTCTCCACATAATGAAACAGAAATAAATGAAGACCCATGCAAAGACTTCTCAACCTTGGGACTCATTTCTCACTTCTCTGGGTACCTTGCATATTCGACCCCATTTTTTGGGCATAAATCACAGTTATCTAGATTAAAATTCGTTTGATGAACCCATTCTGAGATCGCAAGGAGATGAGTCCCAGTTCATGAGCCCATCACGAAATTAATAAAGAAAGTAACAAACTGTGTCTGGATTAGACCTGCTAAAAGTGATTATATATTACTTAAGTTCAAGATTATTCATTAAATACAATAAACAGAAAAGGTGAATATATATTTCATTTTCATATTTCTATGGCCTAGTTAAAAGATAATAGTCACATGTAAATTATTAGAAGTTCAGTTACCTGAATATCAATGTCTGTCTGCCCACCTTGTGCTCCACCAAGAGGTTGATGGATCATTATCCTCGAGTTGGGAAGGCTATATCTTTTTCCTTCAAGTGATTATAAAAAAGAAAAGAATGTAAACCATTTGAGAAAGAAACGCATAACTGGAATTCTAAAGAGATTCGAATAAACCGGAGCATATACCTTTCGTACCAGCACTCAGAAGAAAAGCTCCCATACTGCAGATGATAGAGAGGGGAATATAATCAAATTAGTTCATGAAACATACTTCTCTAAATACCAGAAACACTATCCATGAGCCTTAACCAAGAGTGTAACATAAAATATGCATCTGCAAGCTAGTAAATTGATATTACTGGCAAACTGAAACTAGAGAACCCAGGTATCCTGATGACCACCATTCCGTTTATAGACTGGGAACGCATGCTGAAGCAATGAACAAAATAACATGCCATCTGGGAGAAAATTAGCTATAGAAAAAGCTTGAAAATAGCTAATGTGTAGAACAATATAACTGGAAAATGCAGGGGAAGAAGATAAATGAGGCTTCACCATTCGCAGTACAAGAAATTCTAGAATCATTGGAGGCGAAGAAGAAATCCAAAAGATCAGAGAGGAAACGATGAAAATAGTATTGTAAAAAGTTAATAAATAAACGATGACACATGCAATCCAAACAAAAGGCAGTTTACTATGTCTCGTTACCTAGCAGCTAAGCCAACACATACAGTTGAAACATCTGGCCTAATATGCCTCATTGTATCGAATATTGCCATTCCTGTAAAACAAGAGGAATCAAATAAGACATATGATAATTCCAAGGCTACAAATGATTGAAATACAAAACAAGCTGTATTACCAGCTGTAACTGATCCACCTGGAGAGTTCACATACATTACAATATCCTGTTCAATTACACAATTAGTTTCATTAAGACATGTACATGTTATATTTTCAAGAAAATCCACAGATATTGTACAGCTTTGAGAGCACTAGGTCATGCGACTTAAGTAGAAATGTATACACCCAAAACAAGAAAAATCAGAGAGGACATGAAGCTCTATGGCTTCCATGGGACAGGAAATTGATAATAACTAGAGACTCAAAGAGACACCAACGTATCATTTGACCGCATAATATAGTTCCACATTCTTTTATAAATTGCGGAAGGTAGCTACTCCTAACATTATAAGGATTACAAATAAAGTCTAAAATTCAACCTCAACTAAACACCCCATCTTTCATAGTAGAAGCAACTAAAATATTGCTTACACGAAATACAAACTACATGGACTTTTTTTATCTGAGGAAACAGAAAGCAAGAGCACGTGTGTTAAATGAGGACACCAACGTCTGAAATTGTATATAGTATTACAAATACTACTGATAAGGACAGAACTCCAGTAAATAATATTTCTTCAGATATAGTGAAGTTTTCTTCTCCATCACTGAAGATACATCTTGCATGTATACAATTATAAGCAAATTTGAATTATATATTTACGACTGCTCATACAGAATTGCCATAGAAATGTAAAGTTACAAAAGAGAAAGGGAAGATAAATATACTTTACTAGGATCAACGGCATCAAGATAGAGAAGCTGAGCAACAATAATGTTGGCCATATCGTCATCTACTGCTCCACCACATCGTATAATCCTCTACAAAAAAGGTGTTCACTTCAACATCTTATCGATAGATATTAACCTAAAATCTGGGTTAAACAACCTTGGTCTTACATATTGAAAAAGTTGGCTGATGACACTCATAAAACGCTCTTGCACCATAGGAGGCGGTCCCTGTGCCCCTTGCGCATAAGCGGGAAAGAACGGTGATGATGGAACTTGCAAGTCATTCCTGGATTCAGTCAGAACTCAATCATTACCAATAAGTATCATACTCCTCCGTTCAAGAACGCGTGTCCATGATACTAGAAATAAAAGTCAAAACTGTAGAAATTTGTATCAGATTTATCGTACAACGTCGCTCAATAGAATCGTCTCTAAATATTAATTAAAACTCTTTCATTAGAAATTTGACCACATATGTTTTTGTTTAAACATGAAGGTCAGATAAGTATTGAGTTTATAACATATTCAATACTGCTATTCAGATAGTTATCCACTAACTTAGGCAAATTATTCATACTCAATTAAGAACCTGTGAGAACTTTACCTAATAGACCAAATACCATTCGGTGAGCTGGAATAAGACTCTGGACCGTACACTGCCTTCACCGGAGAACACGAACTACTCCGAAGATTCGACTTCTTCAATTTCCTGCAAATCAATTCAACAACAAAAAAAAAGTCTGAATTAGGTCATTTAAGCTTGTGAAATATATATATATATATATATATATAAATATTGCGATAATGCTTCGTACCTGAAATGAAAGGGGAGAGAGAGTGTGGAGGAGGAGCTAGGGTTTGTTGGTGAAGAGAGAGAAAGTGAAGATGAATTGAATCTGAGAGACGAAGAAGAAGAAGAAGAGATTGATGATGGATACGCCATTGATTCAAATTGCTGCTTATCCGGTAGCTACTGGAATAAATTGGGGCGAACCAACCAAGAACAGACTTAAGTTTTTAAGCTTTTTTAGCAGTTTTACATTTGTTTTAATTAGAAAAAAATAATAATTATAAAGCTCATTTATCTTTCGTGACTTTAATTTAATATCAACGCTATTTGTGCATCAAATTTGCTTTTTCTATTGTCCAAGCTTATAATAAAATATTTAAAAGACTTGTTTTGAAGGATAAAAAAAATTCTTTACAAGCGTTACGAAAACATTTGATACTCAATTTCTATAAAATATGAACTTAAACATAGAAACATGTTAGATAAAAATTATAAGAAAAAATATTATTTTAAACAGTGATATATATGACAAATAAATGTAATGAAAGTCGAGTTCTAATGCACAAGTCCAATGACATAAGAGATCTTCAAACGTTTTAAAATGGATAATTCTTTTAAGTTACCTAATGAATAATCTGGCAGATCTCTGACTATAGAAAAGAAGTATTGTTATTTTATAACGTTCTTAGAAATGCACACTTGTTACCAAAATCTCCAATTATGACATGGTTATTTTAATCCACGAAATAAGCACACATTTTATAATCACGGTCAATAACACATTATAGCATAGCAAATCGTGGCCTACCAATTGAGAAGAGTTCCACAATGTTATACGAAAATAACTTCTCATGTATTATTCATATGAAAGAAGCCTGTGACAAGAATGACAAGGCCAATCACACATCTACTATGTTCTTCTCATACACTTAAGAACTCGAGAAAAGAATATCGATATTCAACATGTTCGATCAGGTAAAAATTGATAGATTTTTTTTTTCTACACAGGTAGTTTTGATTGCAATTTTATAAGGCATGCTCAAAGGATCAAGATGCACTGTTTTTGAGATCTATGAAGAAGGACTACCGATAAATTTATCCAAATACAAATTCAAGTGAAACACATTGAATAGGTTTACGGAATAGATATATTCTTTTTCTTTCACTGTTCCTAGTACGGTTCTAGTGAGGCTTACGATAGTTTTACACGGCTAAAAAGGTAATGGTGAAAAGGTTTTGACCATCTCTACACGTGTATCATTTAGTAATAATTTCCTTCCATTTAACGTTTTAAAAAAGAAAATTCTTGTCAAAAGAAGAGCAAGGGCTCTTCGCAGAGATGAAATGTATATGAAAAAAATCATAGTGTAAATACGATTGATATTGAAATATTAGAAAAAATTTCGCTTTTGCCTTAGTTCTACCTTTTCTATTCCCATCCCAAATCGGCCTTTATGATAAAAATCTATCATCATTCTCGAAACAAATTGATACTTTAAGTAATATGCAACAGATTTGATACTGGCGCGCTATTAGCTTCATGGATGAGGCATGTGACTTAAAGACAGATTCATTCATTTTAGAGTTGCAATGTAGTTAGAAAGTTAGGATGGAAGTTTTGTTAGATAGTCATCGTGTTCCTTATCTTAGATTTCTTAGGTAGTTCGTTTGATGGTTTTATTTGTGTTGAGCTAGTTTTGCACGGTTTTGTGCAATTTTAAACTTTGTATGTCCTCGAGTTTTTTATGGAAGGTTGCCTTTGGAAAAAAAAAAAAAAAAAAAAACTTCATGGATACAAACCAGAAGTACTACTTTACGACCCATATTTCCAAGATCAACATAAAACATTGAAGTTATAAGGATTCCATAATAGTAAGTACAATTCTGAAGTAATCAAAACACCACCCAACAACTCTATTACTAAAAGAGTGCTCCAGAACCTGCAATACTGCTCTTTCAATATGAGCAGACTGTGGTTACACAATCGCCACCGTCACGAATACGATAGAGTAATAAACCATGGAAATTCAGAAATTAAAAAATAAATAAACAATCCCCTTTTAGAGAGAGATAAGTGAAACTATGGCATGAGCCCTGAGGATTTAGTTCCCCAAAGAACATTAACTAGATATCCACACGATTAACTATAAACAAAAAATACCAAAACTACCAAAGTTTTAAACATATAAAATGAGAATTACCATTCGGTAATAAAACTTCACATTTGAGGAGTTTCAGTATGCGCACAAAGGCATATAAAAGATATTTCCCTGTATGTCCTAAAGTTAAAAATGTTCACTTTCAAGAGCTGAATCTATCCTAATTCCAAATTCTTCGGACATATGATGAGGATGGATATCAGAAGAAAATGTGTCTTTCAGCGCCTCAATGTAATAATACCTGCAGGACTAACTGCATGAACTAATGCAAGGTGGACACAATTTTTTAGCAGGCCTTGTTTGTTTGCGTCTTTTCATTAACTGCCTTGTAGCATTGGAGACTGCAAAGAGGAAGCTTTGACTTGGAATCACGGTACTTGTAAGCATTGGAACATGAGGGACCGGCACACTTCTCACGTGGAGGTGGATAACTGAAAATCACAAATAAGAAAAACATACACCCAAATTATGTTAACTTACTCCTATTAAGTTACCATGACAATTTCACAAAACCAGTAATAAGAAGCGGTTTTTTACAATGACATCTTTTAGCAAATATCATTTAGAAGAAGAGAAGAAATCATCTTTACCTGCAGGGTTTTGGGTCAAAAAGCTTAGGGAAACCCATTTGTAGCGGGAATGTAACAGTGGTTCCAGTAGGGCCCATGACAGTTCTAATAGTGTTAGATGCAAGCATTTCAGTACTGGTTGCCTTCTCCTGTTTTTTTTTTTCCCATTAAATCAGACATATTAGTGATTAATTTCATAACAATATCTGATACATCTTGTAACCACAGTACAAAAATACCTGAGCCAACTCTTCCTGGCGTTTCTTCATCTTCTCTTCTCTCTTCTTCTTACTTGAATCTTGACCAAGTATTTTTCTAATTGCCTCTGCCTACAAGTTTAAATTGACCTCCTCATTTTCCATTTGAACTTTAACAGATGAATATAAAGGAAAATTTAAAATGATATCTGATTGAAAAGTGAACCTCTGATTCACGGGCTGCTTTTTCATTCTGCATTCTGCGCCTCTGAGCAGCTTCCACCTTCTTCAACTGTTGCTCCACTTCTGACAGTTTCTCCTTTTGTTCTGTACAATAGCAAGTTAGGAAAGCAAAGTTCATTAATAAACTCTAAGAAACAATCCAGAGGTCATAAGAGGGAAAGTTATAGTTTATACTAACTTCGAGATGGTGCCGGTGGTAAACCGTTTGGGAACTCAATCTGGTTTGCGCCAGATGCAGAAGGGGAATCTTTGCTTAGAAGGGCTCTCTGGCGAGTAGTAAGAGCTAGTTCCTTGTTTTCTGTTGGTAACTCTGATTGATCCTTCTTTTGTTTTTTCTTTTTGTTTCCTTTATGCTCACCGTCAGATAATTCTTCTTCCTCCTCATAATCCACGTCCCCAGATCTGGACTTCCTGGCATCTGTAGTTGGCCTTCCAACATCTTCCACATTCTTCCGCGATTTTCGAGCTGAGTTTATATCCATGCCCTTATATCCTGTCATCTTAGAAGTCTTAAGTTTCTCTAGGTATCGGATTTCATCATCTTCGTCATCTTCATCGAATTCCCCATCCATGACTCGTCTCTTGGGTGCCCTTTTGCTCTTACGAACTGAGTCTGATTTCTCTCCTTGCCTTTCAAATGCATTCCTTGCTCGCGTCCTCCCAACGTCCTCCTTGTTAATACCAAAACCATCTTTTGGGAAACCCTTCCACTGCACCCCTTGTAAACCATTTCCCTTATCCATAGGTGGATAGTCATATTCATCAGAATGTTCCTGAAATACCAAAAACATTCCCATAAATTGGAAAGCTTTGACGTGAGCACATTGTAAGAACCTAATTCAACAGAATCATCGGACTTTAATGCAGAAGATTCTGTTGCCAAAGAAAACAATCTAGTATACCCGCTTTTTTTCTTGTTTCAACATAAAATTGATACAGTATGCCGCATCTTCATAATTAGAATAAGAATTATTTGAAGCGAGTAAAAAGCTAAGGAATCGCCATAATATTAAAGACAGTAATTAGTTTCCAATTATGCCTCTCTTTCCAATAACACACTGACTGAAACATAATTTGTTGGACAGTCTATTGCTTTTTGACTGAGTCGAATGATTTGGACGAAATATTCAATCTACATAAGATCCATCGACAACCTACAATTCCTTAAGTGTTGGTACAATCATGAATAGATTCTGCAAGTTCTTAAAGGTCTATGTAGCTTATTTACATAGTTATATGACGACAAACTAGCCAATACCATTAGACACCAAAACAGTTATAAATGTTTCTCAATCAAATTGAATCAGTCAAAGGCATATGCGAGAACAAATATTTCATCAGTCATATTTGAAAGTAGGAACAGAAGGCCACAACCTCAAGGATCTGTCTTTGCCGTGACCGACCGCTAGTTGATGACTGATTGGTCTTTGCCAAAGAACCACTGCTCGATGCCCCATAAGAACTGGATTTTGCTTGAATTGTGCGCGTCACACCACCCATCTTCAACTTAACTTTTTTCGGTTTTTTCTCACTTCCTGTTCCATCTGCACTCGGACCAACACTTGAAAGAACATTCGGCCCACTGTTGGATCCGTTAACTGGCAAGGACCTCGATACACACTGATTCAGATTGAACATTTTCTGTTCAGAGTTGGCATCACCCATGTTGTCATCGCTCAAGACCTTATTCGTGTTGTCTGTGAAAAGCATGGATGAACCATCAGGGCGTGACTGGGCTTCAGGTCTAGGTCGACGGGGAGTTTGGCTTCTCTTCCTCCTAACAGTAACTACATCTTCTAATCTCGCAACTGCAGATTGATCCATCAAAACACGAGACTTCTGATCTCAATACTAGCTTTGCGGATGTTCCAATTCACGGATGAATAAACGACATGCGAGAACAACACACTTGCATCAATGTCTGCCAAAATGGTTAAAACATACACTGTGTAAGCAATAAATAACGTTTATACTTCAGATAACACGTGGAGACACGTAGACAAAAGACAGAAAGTACTCAGAGAACAATAAATAACACGATTAAGCAACACAATACAGGAAGGACAATGCAGCACAAGAAGGTGCACCGGCAAACCAATCACGACCAAATCAATATTAGAAAAAAGACAAACATTGATCAACAAAAGCAACATGACATGAAACAAACAACAGCATATCAGCAAAAGTATGTGGAATCACAAGCAACAAAAATGTACAAAAATTAAATCAAAGTAACAGAAAAAATTTCGATTAAATGCATCACTCTCCCAACATAAAACACCAAATATTATTATCCTACATTGCGTATAGCCAACACATCGGAGTACAAAAATCAAACAAAACCACACAAAAACGTTCAAATTAACCAACAGTAAGAGCTGAACCTAAAAATTGAATCACGAAGAACCTCGAATCAAAACCCTAACACACCTCAAAAATCAAAATTCACCAAAATCCTCAAATTGTACAGAGCAAACCACTCAATCAACAAGCAGAAACAGAAATAAAATAGGCGTAATTTACCTGAGAAATAACCGAACGGGTTAGGGTTTATAAGCGAAGAGAAAAAGAGGAACAGCAGAGATAACTGATGATGAGTGTGGGTATAATAATTGGGTGTAAATATGGAGACCAAAAGGAAAAAAAGAGAGAGATAAAGAGTTGTTTGGATGTTCGTTATTGTGGTTAATGAAAATTGAGAGAATAGTGTTGATATGAGAGCAAAATTGGTGGGTTATTTTACTTGTACTCAAACAAGCGTTAGTAAAGAAGAGAGACAATTTCATCTCCATTTTCGCGACTCGGTTTTGGGGATATTACGACTCGTGCGAGTTGACTCGGCCCACTTTGATTTGAGTTTGTCTCTCTCCTTTTTTTTTGTTTCCCTCGTCTCCTCGATCGAACTCTTGTTTATATGCTGCAAAATGGGTCCAGCTTAGGCTTTAGGGCAATTATAAGGTGACTATAGTATCTGAGCTATTATCACTAATTTAGATTTTTTTTTTTTAATTTGTTTTTCAATGTTAACCCTTAATTAAAACCTATCAAAAGTTAAATAATTTGAGTTGGAGTGACTAGTAAGAAAGATAAATTGGATCCATTGTGTTGGATCCAAGTTGGATTTTATTGAATTCATATGAATTCTTTTTGGATCCGTCAATGAATCTGACATGGATCAGCCATAGAACCACCCCATCTACCAACCCGAGTGTATCTTGGCTACTCATAATGTTAGAACGTTAGAACCACATTCATTCGCATGTGTATGGGATCTACACGTATTTGTCTGGTAAGGTTCTATCCTTGTGGGTATGGATCATTATGTTGGGTCAAGGCCGACGAAATTGCAAGAGCACAAGTTGTTGCCGTTAGAGCAAATTTTCAAAAGTCTCTAATTTACCTTCAATTAATTGAGGAATATATAAATCAAGGTTACTAAACTCCTAATACTCCTTTTCTTTGTTAGCTTTCACTAATGTTTCACACGAATCAATTATTGTCGTTTATCAAATTTTTCTCTATTAGCTATCATAGTTATATGGCCATCTTAATTTTGAATCATAGAATCAGGGTATTAAAGTAGAGATCAGAATTTTGATATAAAATATAAACTTGGAAGTACATATATTTGAGGTGTATATATGCATAACACTGCTTATGTTAAAGGGTGGAAAAACATTACCGAACTTTAGTTTAGTCTTCCTATTCAAAACTGATTAACTTTTTAACATATGGAGGTACTGCTACTTCACAGTGTTCTAAAAACTACATGTGTTACCACATGCTCTAATCATGTTGAGGATATTGCGCTCTATAAGGCAAGCATAGAGTTTCTATTGGATACAGTCATATGACACATTTTGTAAAACAATATATTGTCTACTAATTAAGGAGGATCTCATAGTTATATAAAAAAACAAACGTGTTACTCAAGATGAAAAACGCATGTATCAAGAGCGTTAAGACCAACCACATGCCTGTAAGGATCTTCTCATTCACTTGAAAAATTCAATATATTAATTATTTGACAACATGGTAAATCTTTTTACAAATGTACTTTTGACTGCAATTTTCCATATATAAGGATGCACCTCTGCAAGATTTATGAAAAAGAACGAGTAAACACAAATTTGAGGGTGAGCTCACACGGTTGTACTCATATTAAGATTTTTATCCCAATGAACTTTTCATGATAAGTGATGAAGTAAATATTGTACGAGACTAATTCTTTAATCGTCGGAATTGAGGTAAATTGGAACAACTATACGAGGGAACAAAGCTTGGGGTCGTACGTTGCGGAGGTTCGAACCCCGTGAATCGCAACTCGTGATCCCACTCGGGGAGAGGGATTCGAACCTTGTGAAGACCTCGGGCTTGGAAGTGAACCAGAAGGATCATATGAGCTTCGAGGATACGACCCTTGAACGATTATTCCTGTAACGAGGGTCCCATACGAGGGCTACGAGGATGAACTGAACGAAGGGGAACTAGCGACAAAACTCTAAGTTGATCCTTATCACTCGTCATAAAGAAGAAGGAGCTTAACGTGAAACAGATAGCACGGAATTTATGAAGATCACGTGACTACGAGGGTCGAACCAGCTGAGGAGGCACCCTCGTGGGGTCATAAATGCCCTATCGGACATGACACCTGTCTCATCCTTAAATGCTTTGTCGGACGTGACACCTGGCAGCGAAGTGCCACCTACATGGTTTTTGCTCGCCTATAAATACCCCTCAACTAGCTGAAGTAGGAAGCTAATGCGAAAACAGGAATACGACCCCTAGCAAGCCTGAACGACCGTTGATCTGTGCGATACCCACCCAGCTGCTTACGAGGTGTGCTTCTATACAGCCTTCGAGCCCAGGAATTCAGTGTTTCGAGCTGTAATCTAGTGTTACGAGGGTTTAACTCGTGTTTATTCAAACTTTCCTTATCAATAAGGTTTCATGAAGCAATATGAACGGAAGTACACAGTAGTTTTTATCTTCCTACTTTTTTCCTAGTACAATTGTGACGAAGCCTCATAAAACTTTTGACGACAAAAAGAGAGAGCGTTGAAAAGTCTAGTTGAAGAGGGGTCTTTGAAAAATCTTGGCCATCCATGGGGATTGTTAAAAAACTCCTAGCAACCCCTATACATTTGTTTTAACTTTTAAGTCTTAAAAATAATTTCCTTCAATCAATGTTGACAGAAAATTTTATTTTCCTGTCAGACGAATAGCCCTATAAAGCAACTCGTTACGTTTTCGAAAATAATATTAAAATTGCAGAACTCGTCTCAAACTAAAAATTAATTACCTGTAACTGATTTGTAATGGTGCATTCACATTCATGTATAAACATCAAGTTACTACGTACAAATAATGCATCTTTCAAAGTTCATGACTTGGACGAACTTCATCAATTAAAATTCTCAACAGAAAAACATTGAAATTTTAAGAGTTCCATAAATACTAAGTGCAATTCTGGAGGAATTAAATACCGTCCATCGACATTCTTACGTAAAGGGAGCTTTAAGACCTGCAATCTCGCTATCTCTCAATGATCAATTTGTGCAGAGTCCGGTTATGCAACCACGACCCTCACAATAGGGTATCAGGGAAGTAAAGGGAAAAAAGAAAAACTTGCCTTTTTTAGGGAGATATCAAATGTAGTAAGAGATGACTAAGGCTACATGCCGACTTTATATGTGGATTATGAAAATAAGAGCTCCTCAGAAGGTCGTAAGGTAAAACATGCAAATGAAGTGGTAGCAGATACCCATGAAATTACAGCATGAGCCTGAGAATTTAATCCACCAAAAAACATTAACAACAGGGTATCCACACGATTAACTATCGAGTGAAAAGATACCGAAACTACCAAGGTTTATAACAGATAAAGAGGAGTACCATGAGAAATAAAACTTCATATTTGAGAATTTTCAATATGGGAACAAAACCATACACTAGATATTTCCCTGTATGTCAAAAAGTTATAAAAGGTTCATTTCAAGAGTTAAATCTTCCTAATTCCCGATTCTTCGGACCTAATGAGGATGGATATCAGGAGAAATTGTGTCTTCGACACCTCAATACAATAACATCGGCACGACTAACTGCATGAACTAATGCAAGATGGACACCATTTTTAGCTGGTCTTCTCAGTTTGCGTCTTTTCATTGACTGCCTTATAGCACTGGAGACTGCAAAGAGGAAGCTTTGACTTGGAATCACGGTACTTGTAAGGATTTGAACATGAGGGACCGGCGCACTTCTCACGTGGAGGTGGATAACTGAAAATCTCAAGTAAGTAATACATACACCGAAATTATGTTAACTTATTCCTATTCAGTTACCATGACAATTTCACAAAACTAGGTTTAAAGAAGCAGTTTTTAAAAATGACATCTTTTAGCAAATATCATTTAGAAGAAGAGAAGAAATCATTTTTACCTGCAGGGCTTGGGATCAAAAAGTTTAGGGAAACCCATTTGTTGCGGGAATGTGACAGTGGTCCCAGTAGGGCCGATGACCGTTCTAATAGTGTTTGATGCAAGCATTTCCGCACTGGTCGTCTTCTCCTGTTTTTATTTTTTATTTTTAAAGCAGACACATTAGTGATTAGTTTCAGAACAATATCTGATACGTCTGGTACCTGCAGCAGAAAAGTACCTGAGCCAACTCTTCTTGGCGTTTCTTCATCTTCTCTTCTCTCTTCTTCTTACTTGAATCTTGACCAAGTATTTTTCTGATCGCCTCTGCCTATAAATTCAAATTGACCTGATTATTTTTCGTTTGAACTTTAACAGGTAAATTATAAGGATGATTTAAGGCAATATCTGATGGAAAAACGAACCTCTGATTCATGTGCTGCTTTTTCATTCTGCATTCTACGCCTCTAAGCAGCCTCCACCTTCTTCAATTGTTGCTCCACTTCTGATAGTTTCTCCTTTTGTTCTGTATATAAAGTTAGGAGAACCAAGTCCAATTAGTGAACTCTAGGAAACAATCCAGATGTCAAAAGAACGAAAGGTATAGTTTACACTAACTTCGGGATGGTGCCGGTGGTAAACCATTTGGGAACTCAATCTGGTTTGCACCAGATCCAGAACGGGCATCTTTGCTTAGAAGGGCTCTCTGACGAGTTGTAAGAGCTATTTCCTTGTTTTCTGTAGGTAACTCTGACTGATCCTTCTTTTGTTTTTTCTTTTTGCTTCCTTTATGCTCATCGCCAGACAATTCTTCTTCCTCCTCATAATCCATGTCCCCCGATCTGGACTTCCTGGCATCTGTAGTTGGCCTTCCAACATCTTCCACATTCTTCCGCGATCTTCTGGCTGATTGCGCATCCAAGTCCTTATATCCTGTCATCTTACAAGTTTTAAGTTTCTCCAGATAACGGATTTCGTCATCTTCATCATCTTCGTCGAATTCCCCATCCATGACTCTTCTCTTGGGTGCCCTTTTGCTCTTCCTAACTGAATCTGATTTCTCTCCTTGCCTTTCAATAGCATGCCTTCCTCGCGTCCTCCCAAGATCCTCCTTGCTAATACCAAAACCATCATTGGAGAAATCCTTCCTGTGGACCCCCTGTAAACGGTTTCCCTTATCCATAGGTGGATGATCATATTCATCAGAATGTTCCTGAAACACCAAAAACAGTCCATAAATGGAAAGTCTTTGACGTGTACACACGGTGAAAACCTAATTCTCACAATCATCAGACTTTAATGCACGAGATTTTGATGTCAAAGCAAATAATATAGTAACCACATCCTCCATAACAATGAATTAATCCCGTATCTCACTATGTACACCGGCATTTTTTCTTGTCTCAACATAAATTCAATAAAGTATTATGCATCTTCATAATTATTTGTAGTGTGTAAAGATAAGGAATCAGCCAAGTATAAAGGATAATAATTAGTTTCCAAGTTGTTTCCACTCTTTTTTCAGTCACACACTGACTGAGACATAATTTCTTGGAGAATCTTTTGCCCTTGAATGAGTCAAAATCTTAATTAATTTGCCCGAGACTCAATCTAGATAAGATTCCTCGACAGTATACAATATTTAGTGTGTTTAATAGATCCGTAAGCTCTTAAAGGTCGATGAGGCTGAATTACATCGTTTATCACATGACAATGAACTAGCCAATAATAGTAGAGACCAAAAAGAGAGGAAAATGTTTTCCGATCTAATTGAATCAGTACAAAAGCATATGCGAGAACCAATATTTCATCGGTCATAACACAGAAGAGGAGCAAAAGGTCACAACCTGAAGGATCAGTCTTTGCTGTGACCGAGCACTAGCTGATGACTGATTGGTCTTTGCCAAAGAACTACTACTCGATGCTCCATACGAACTGGATTTGGCTTGAATTGTGCGCGTCACACCACCCATCTTCAACCTAACTTTTTTAGGTTTTTTGTCACTTCCTGTTGCATCCACATTTGGACCAACACTTGAAGAAACATTTGGCTCACTATTGGATCCATTAGCTGGCAAGGACCTCGATACACACTGATTCAGATTGAACATTTTCTGTTCAGAGTTGGTATCACCTATGTTTTCATCGCTCGAGACCTTATTCGTATCGTCTGTGAATGGAACAGATCACATGGATGAAACATCAGGGCATAACTGAGCATCAGGTCTAGGCCGGCGTAAAGTTTGGCTTCTCTTTTTCCTAATAGTAACCACATTTTCCAATCTTGCAACTATAGATTGATCCATCAAGAGAAGAGACTCCCGATCCCACTACTAACTGTTGAAGATATGCCAATTCAAAGATGGGCAAAAGACATGTGAGGGCAGCGCAACTTCCAAATGTCTCTGCTAAAACGGTTAAAACAGACCGTGTAAGCAATAAATAACGTGTATTCTTATAATAACACTTGGAGTCATGTAGACAAAAGACTAGGAAGTATTCAGGGAACAATGATAACATGATTAAGTAACAAAAAACCAAACCTTATACAACCAAAACGGAGGTACCAATGCACAGAGCCAAAAAAAACAGGAATGGCAATGCAGCACAAGAAAGTGCAGCGGTAGATCAAAAGTAAGCGCAAATCAAATTACATTTAGACAAAAAACGATCAAGAAAAGCAACACTACATAAAACAAGCATTAGCTTATCAGCAAAAAACACGGAATTCAGGTAATAGAACCACTCCACAAGGCACAAAAATTCAAACTTCAATCAAAGTACCTAGAAATAAATCGATTAAATGCATCACTTGCCAGACAAAACACACACACACACACACACAATTATCCTACAATGCGAGTAGCCAAGATTTCACAGCACACAAATCAATTAACCAACACTAACAGTTGAACCTAAAAATCAAAACACAAAACGCCTCGAATTGAACCATAAAACACCTCAAAACACAAATTCAACAACAAAAAAAACTCAAATCGAACAGAGCAAACCACTCGATCACAAGCAAAAACAGGTGTAATTTACCTGGCAAAAGGCAAAAAAAAAAAAGAACGGAATAGGGTTTATAAGCGAAGAGAAAAAGAGGGATAATTGATGAGTGTAGGTATAATATATACGGAGACAAAAAGGAAAAAAAGAGCGATAAAGAGCTGTTTGGATGTTTGTTATTGTGGTTAATGAAAATTGGTGGGTGGGTTATATTACTAGCGTTAGCGTTAGTAATGAAGAGAGACGACAATATCATTTTCATCTCCATTTTCGCGACTTGGATATTATGCTCGAGTTTGCTCTCTCCTCTAATATTTTTTCTTTTTTCCTTCTTCGAGCTGACCCGCCTCCTAGGCTTTGGTGCTACTAATGACAACTACGCCCCTCAAGAACTTGAGAGGCAATTGCAAAAGGTGAAAGATATATAATAATCTAGCAATTATTACAAATTTAGAGTGATTTTAATTTGTTTTCAATGTTAAGCCCTAAACAAAGCCTCCCCAAGGGATATGTTGTTTGGTATTTTAACAAAAATAGCTACTTGGAGAAGCATCGCGAAGATATGTAAAGACTTTACCACTTTGGTTAGCAGGGAGTTAAAAATAGTGGTTGGTTTGTTATAAGTCTTGATTGATAACGCATATCAGACGCCTTTGTAGGTAGAACTGCCACGGCGGATCTGCCAATGATACCCTCGACTCTGAACGTCATTAAAGAGTATTTATTACTACAACATGTCGATGTAATAAGAGCAACTATGCAGCTTCAGACGTCTCAAAAAATAGCATTATCACCTGGATTCGTGATCCGTCTCAAAAGTACTCTGCAAAACTAACGTAAAGTGAAGCTTTTAATGTTTTTTTCAGACTCAACACTTGACAAACACCTCATGCCGCGTCGTAAGAGTCCTTCCTATCCTAATTCAACACACAGTTACGTGCATGTATCCTAACGGGCGCAAAACACTTCTAGCGAACAAGACTAATTTCACGTCGATGGCTTATAGGAAATGAAGTAGAAACCCAAGAGACGACGTGCATTCCCTTCTAGAAAATGAACAAAATCTTCTCCCAAAACTATTTGCTTATGGAGTTCTGAAGTAGAATAACCAAAATTCACAAATTTGACTCCGAATAACATTCTCCTATACTTGTCTTTTGGTTGAGATTTTAAAGAAATAACATTTGTAGTTAATTGGTTGTAAATCTTTAAAAATAACAAGACTGTTTGATCTGGATAATAGCTCCATGGAGTAAGTCTCATACTGAATCACGTGAAAATCATGTTGTCGTTTATTGCATGCATGCATATATCGTATTAATATTTTAAAACTAGATGAATCAACTAATTCGATAGTTCAATTGGAATAAAGAGGATGTCAGTAACGTTTTAATATTTTGTGAAAATTTTTTGGTATTCATCTTGTCTTGATTTGTTGAGATTGATTCATCTCGTGATGGTCTTCCTCACATACAAGATTCATTTGGAAAACTATAGCGAAACTAAAAACACATGGAAAAACATCTTGCAAGGATGGTCACTGCCGAGTTCACTTTTGAAAGCAAACTTTCTTTCTCAGACCAGTTACAAGTGGTAAGGTAAGTTCTATCTTTTGAAAGGCATCGACAAATGCACAAAATATGGAGATGTACATGTTATGTGGAAAATGATACACTCTTCTTTTTAGAAATTCTGTTTGCAAATAGTGTGAGATATATATCAACTTTGAAAATTATTGAATGGAGGGCTTGTCTTAAACATAAGCAACAACGCTACTGCAAATTATGACTTTCCATTTTAGGAACTAATATTAAATTCTATTTTTACCGTTAGTTGCAACAACTTCATAAGGGTAAATCCTATTATGCCCCCGACATATAACCTCTTTTATAAGTTGTCACTTAACCTATTATTTTTCACAATTAACCCTCCAACCTATTGAAAAATGTGCGACATACCCCCTGAAGCCAAATCCAACTGTTAGAAATGTAGAACATGGCCAAATCCAACGGTTGGATTTGGCTTCAGGGGGCAGTTCGCACATTTTTCAATAGATTGAGGGTTTAGTTGCAAAAAAATAAAGATTAGGTGGCAACTTATAAAGAGGGATATAGGTTGGGGGGTTTGATGCATTTTACCCTCTTTAGTAAGCCCAGTTGTTAGTTTGTAAACTATGTATTTAAGTAAATTTAGTCGATAGATTCATTAATTTAGAAAAGGTATCAGATTGTAGATGAGAAGCTTCCAATCTTGGAAGCTCAGACTTTTCTCTTCAATTCATCGTTAATAAGATTTTTATTTGATGTAACTGTATTGCTATATGAAATTGAACATGGTATTACTTGAGACTAGGTTATCTTGTCTGTTTTTCGTTGCAATCTTCTGCAATTGATCAAGTTTCAATCGATTGACTTTCTGCAATTCTTACAATTGGTCAAAGTGACCAACCACAACCGCAAAAACAGTCCTGAAAAACCAAAAAATGGTCAAGCTTAACCTTTTGTGACCATTTTTTAGTAACTAGGTGATGGTCATGGTAAGCTACCCACCAAAAATCAAATGTGACCACAAAAATGCTAGTCATGAAAATCTAATAGTTTTTGGCACTGCATGGCGATCACTTACTCGATTAGGATTTATATATTCATGTGACCATCAAGTGGTCATGGAAAGAAATCTAAAATCGATAACGGCTGATAAGTTTTCATGACCACCAAGTGGCCACAAAAATATTCCTACATTGGTCACAGTTGATTTGTTTTCTTGACCTCCTTTTATTTGCAGTAGGGTGCTAACATTGATCACGATTGCCATGCATGATTCCTTGGCCATAAAGCGGTCACAAAAGAGTTACAATATTGGTCACGGTAGCATAGTATATATTCAAATCTTAATTAATTTATTCTAAAAATACTTTTTGTGACAAAAAATTAATTTCGGTCGATATTGACTTTTAGCAACGAAGTGAAAACTTTTTGTGACTGCTTGCAAGCGATCCCAGTAGATATTGTACCATGACAGTTTTGCGCACGGGAAGTTCCAAAAATAATTTCTTAAAGTTTACAATATAATTTATTTCATATTTATTAGTGTTTTTTATAACATAGCTAGTAAAGTTTATAAATATGGTCCTTATTATATTTTTTTAGCGTGCTTTACAACATAGTTTAGTAAAATTTTTAAAAGTAGTCTTTATTATATTCTTTTTAGTTTGCTTCATAACATAGTTTAGTAAAACTTATAATAGTCTATGTGATATCTGTTAGTGTACTTCTTTACAATATTATTTAGTAAAACTTATAAATTTAGTCCTTATTTTTTTGTGTGTCCTTTATATCATAATTTAGTAAAGTTTATAATATAGTCTTTATTATATTTATTAATGTTCTGTAGAACATAGTTCAATAAAGTTTATAAATATAGTCGGAGGAAATGCAAAAAATGCCCAATAAGTTTGGCGATTTGGCACTTTTGCCCAATATCTTTTCGGGCCGAACTTTTGCCCTGTAGGTATCGACAATCGCCGCAGAATATGCCCAATTGGGCTCTGCATGGGCTTTTTGCCTACGTGGCATGCCAACGGACAAAACATCATCCCACGTGGAAAAACACAATGCCACGTGTAATTTTATTATATAGCGAAAATTACCCATGTTTTATCTCTAATTGGCAAAAGCCCCCATGAACTATGAGTAAATCTTACAAATCACCCCTCATATTTGAGAAATTACTCAAACTACTCCTGTTAATTTTTCACTTTAGTCCTTTAATTTCTTTAGTATATTTTTACAAAATTTAAAAGAGAGAATTATATTTCCAAATGAGATGTTTTTTAAAACAAAAAATCTTATAAAGTTTGAACATTTTTTTTTAATTTATTACTTTTAATTAACCTTATTTAAATTTATGAAGATGTGTCAAAATATTTTTCTATATTAATATATTTAATAATAAGCATGAAAGATGAAAAAACTTAATATCCATCAACGAAGATTTCTTATTTTTACTTTTTACAAGTAAAATTAAAATTTGAAAAAAGAAATATACAGAAGCTGAAAACTATCCACACCCATGCTCCTGTCAACTGTTCTACGGTGACCTCCTTACAAGATGCCGCCAGCTCCAGCCGGTGGGAGACGAAGCTCCGGCGAAATCGAAATTGAGGCGGATTTTTGGTGAAGCTCCGGCAAAGCTCCCACCCACCACGGTGCAAGGGAAATTAAAATTGTAGGTCGCTGGCAGCAACCCACCGGCTTTGGTCGCGCGACACGTGACGAATTGGTGTCGGCGATGCTTGAATCGGGGTTTCCTTTTTCTTTTCTTTTTTTCCCTATTTTTGCTTTTAACGTTGAAAATACAAAAAAATGAAAACCTGATTAGATTTCAAATTCATTAATCTAAACTAACGAATGACAAAATAGCAAAAAGTAATCCTTTTTTATAAAAAAAAAAAAAACACTATTTTTTGTTTTCTTTTCAATTTTTAAATATAAATAATATTTCTAAAATTAAAGAATATTTTGTTTGAGTAACTTTGAAATTTCAAGTAATTTTTTTCGGTGACTTCATTATTTTTTGTTAGTTTGTGTAATTATCCAATCATGAGGGGTGATTTGTGTAATTTACTCATAATTTAGGGGTATTTGGTGTAATTATTTCTTAATTGTTTCAAGATTAAGTCAAGAAAGGACCATTTTAGGAATCGTTGCACATTAGAGGACCAAATTAAAGAAAGTGCACATTAAAGGATCGGACTAAAGTTGGAGAGCATACACTTTAAAGGACTAAACTTGCGAAATTCTCAGAATTGAGGGTGTAAATGTAATTTGGACTTTTATAAGATTGTAGGGGTTTTTTCGCAAAAACTTCTAACACATGGGGGCTTTTGGCAATTAGAGATAAAACAGGGGTAATTTTCGCTCTATAATAAAAATTACACGTGGCATTGTATTTTTCCACGTGGGATGATGTTTTGTCCGTTGGCATGCCACGTAGGCAAAAATCCCATGCAGAGCCCGATTGGGCATATTCTGCGGCGATTGTCGATACCTACAGAGCAAAAGTTCGGCCCGAAATGATATTGGGCAAAAGTGCCAAATCGCTAAACTTATTGGGCATTTTTTGCTTTTCCTCCAATATAGTCCTTATAATAATTTTTAGTGTTCTTTGTAACATGGTTTAGTAAAGTTTATAATATTGTCCTTTTATTAAGTGTTCTTTACAATGTAGTTTAGTAAAATTTATAAATAATCTTATATATTTTTATGTTTTCTTTATAACATAGTTCAGTAAAGTTTATAAATATAATACTTACTATATTTTTTTGTGTCCTTCATAAATTATAACGTAGTTTAGTAAAGTTTATAAAATAGTCTTTGTTTACAACATAGTTCAGTAAAGTATAGTGTAAAGAACACTAATAAATATAATATAAGACTATATTATAAAGTTCACTAAACTATGTTATAAAGAACAATATAAACTATAACATGGATATTCATAAATTGTACTGTTATAAAGAACACAAACAAATATATAGAGGAGTACTATAATTGTAAACTTTACTAATCTACGTTGCAAGAAACACTACGAAATATAGTAAGGATTATATTATAAACTTTACTAAACTATGTCATAAAGAACACAAAAAATTTAATAAGGACTATATTTATAAACTTTACAAAACTATGTTGTGAAGAGTACCAATAATAATGTAAAAAATATATAATAAACTTTGATGTTATAAAGAATACAAAAAAATATATTCAGGACTATATTTTTAGAGTTTACTAAACTATGGCGTAACGATTGCTAATAAATATAATAAGGACTCTATTAGACTGCATACAACCGTCACAGAAGTTTTGATAGCAGTTCTTATGATTCTGCTACCATGATATGTGGTTATAGAAGCTCCGTTTGCAGTTGATAGTTTTTGTGACGAGCTTTACAGCCATGAAATCTCCTGATAACAACTATGGCTGCATAGCGGTTAAATTTTTTGTTTCATTACCATTATTAGCCTTGGCCCAGGGCGGAGCCAGGAATATAAGTTAGGGGGCGAGACTTCATTGTAGAACGATAAATAATTTAATGTGAAAATGACTTGTTTTATAACCAACGACTTTTAGCCGATATAATGTATTAGTTTATCAGAAAACAAAAGTAAAAAAGAATATACTTTTAAACTGAAAATTATAAACAACTCTAAACTAATAAAATAAAATTTTAAAATTTTGAAAATGAATCAGCATACAAACTACATGGATCGATACAAGTTATGTAAAATAGAGCAAATATATCTTGAAAAGTATATGTAATTAGTTTAACTTACACATTTTTAAAGCCCCACATGCATTATATTATACTTAAATAAAATTATCTGAGTACCCAAAAATTGACTTCTCTTTATCTTTGTTTCGGCATTGTTTTTCATATGTACAAAAGTACATGTTCAAATATTGTAGAGTATTGAAGAAGTTGGCATGTAAATGCTTTTTACCATATTTCGTTTCTTTTAGGGATAATATCAGTGACACCCCCTGAGGTTTGGTGTAATATCAGTGACACCCCCTGAGGTTTGAATAATATCAGTGACACCCCTGAGGTTTGATTGTCAAGGGGGTGTCACTTTTAAAATGACACTTGTACCCTTTAGTTTAATATTAGCTAAAACTTCTCAAAAACAAAAGATATAAGTACCCTTTATTGTTCAAATAGTAAAATCAAATAAGAATATAGTTGGTCATCTTGCATAAATTAGAACGATTTATATGAATTTATATATATAAAAAAATTTGTACGCTATACTATTTATTTATTTTAAAATTTTTTTTTGAACTTTACATTATTCTCTAGCTTGTAGGCTAAGTCACAAGCTATAAGAAAATAACATGTGTTATTTTGTTTATTGTGTTAAAAGTCCTTTAGTACCAAAAAAAAATTCTTATTGCTGGATTTTATTTAAAATCTTAGTTTACAAAATCTCAACTGATGAAAAATCTTATTCTCTTCAAAATTCAATACAAAATCCTTTCTCTTAGATTAAAGGTTAAAGAAAAGCAGTAAGTATTTCACTCTCTTTAGAAAAGAAAAAAAGTAAGTAATCAAAAGTTTTCATGTAGTTTATAGTCCAAAAAATATCTTCAATCAAGAGGTATTTAAATAGTATAGCGTACAAAAAAAATTTATTTATATAAATTCATATAAATCGTTTTAATTTATGCAAGATGACCAACTATATTCTTATTTGATTTTATTATTTGAACAATAAAGGGTACTTGTATCTTTTATTTTTGAGGTGTTTTACCTAGTATTAAACTAAAGGGTACAAGTGTCATTTTAAAGTGACACCCCCCTGAAAATCAAACCTCAGGGGGTGTCACTGATATTATTCAAACCTCAGGGGGTGTCACTGATATTACACCAAACCTCAGGGGATGTCACTAATATTATCCCTTTCTTTTATCATTTATGTGAAAAGATAAAAATGAAAATAAAAGCAGGATAGGAAAATTAGCACCGGTTTACCATGTGTCACTATCTTTTTTTATGAAATTAATTGATGAAATGCCTCTAAAATGGTGTTTATTGTTGAATATAAAGTATATTTAGAATGTTTATATATGTGTGTGGTGGGGCCACTGTATTTAGTGCCTTAATTCACTCAACTTACCAATTTGTCCAAAGGCAAAGGAGCAAACAGTTAAAATTTGCTACTTCTCCCTCAACAACAAAAGAACTAAACCCAGATCCAAAATCACCCAGATGATTTATCTTCTTCCTCAATAACAAAGACGCAAACCTAATTCTAATGTTTTACAATTACAGTTTTTACACTGATTTTTTTTTTCTTCTACATATCAACAAATAACAGTGGTAACGGTGGAGCTGGGGGTAGTTTTGCTATTAGACTTTAAACTTTAGTTTTAGGATCATATTAGAAAAATAAACGAGTTAATTTTGCAATTTGCATGCCTCTGTAATTGAATTTAGAATGATAAATTATAGATTCGAAAACTAAGTAGTAGAAATCAGGAATTTGATAGGCCCCGTATAAACTCAAAGAGCTAGAGAAAATAAAAAACTTCAATCACCAAGTATACATATATTAATTAATTAAGATGAAAGAGTTGGATCAGATCAATAGATCTCAAACTATGTTCCTATATACATGTAAATGTTAAACCAACCATAACAACATGTTAACGCGGAAAATGTTCCGGAGGATAACTGACTAAACAAGCTACTAACAAACAAACAAATTATAAATAATATTAGATAGAAAGATGTAGGAAACTTCTCATGACATAACATAGCAGTTTCTCTCAAATGAATCAGTAGTTTAAGAGGAAAATACAAAAAATTGAAATATAAGTTGGGATTATATTTTCCTTGCTCCCCATGGAACAAAAGAAAGGATGACACAAAACCAGAAAACCTCAGCGTTTGGTTACATGTTGGATAAGTTTCATCCCAAAATCACCTGCCCTTTGGATTGACAAATTGTGAAAAAATCTCCTCGGTATCATTGTCGCCTCCGGTCTTCTTACCATCATCTTCGTCTCCAAGGCTTAAGGTACTGCGGTGCATTGCGATGATACTGTTCTGATCGATATCCGCTTCAATGTCTATATGTTCAACGCTCCCCGTCTTTCCTATAACAGCTCGTCCACCATCGGGATTCTCTTGTAGTTGAAGTGCGAATTCTAAGTTCCACAACACATCGCCCATGCTGGGACGGTCCATCCCATGATCCGATAAGCATTTGTTGGCCGTGTCAATGAACTTTTCTAAGCATTCTGGTGTAATCATTCCTTTCAGCTGAGGATCAATAATATCTCCCAAGGTTTTGTTCCTTACGCATCGCAACGCCCAATCAGCCAGACTCACTTGTTCTTTCGGTAGATTCGCGTTCAGGGCTGGCCTGGCGCATAGTACCTCAAATAGTACGACTCCAAATGAGTAAACATCTGATTTTTCTGTTAATTGTTGCCTTCTGAAGTATTCAGGATCTAGGTACCCGAAGCTACCCTTCACCACTGTGCTGACATGGCCTTTGTTCATGTTGGGGCCTGTTTTCGAGAGCCCAAAATCAGAAACCTTTGCAACCCATTTCTCGTCAAGCAGAATGTTAGTAGTCTTGACATCCCTGTGAATAATTGTGTATTTAGCGCCCGTGTGGAGATAGTGAAGCCCGCGTGCTGCTCCAATGCAAATTTCGAGCCTTTGCTTCCATGTGAGAGTGACCTTATTCCCCTTGTAAAGGTGCTCTCTTAACGTTCCGTGTCCCATGTAATCATAAACCAGGATCATCTCTCCATTGTCTTCACAAAATCCGATCAACGAGACCAAATGCCTGTGTCTTAGCCGAGAAAGCATCTCGATTTCTGTCTGAAATTCGTTAACTCCTTGCTCTGAAGAGGGGTTTGATCTCTTAACAGCCACCTTTGTTTCGCCGCCATCAACTACACCTTTATACACCTTTCCGAATCCACCAACACCAATAACGTTTGACTCATCAAAATTCTTGGTGGCACTTTTTATCTCGTCTAGACTGAAATAACGACAGTTGGAAGCAGCGTCTGTTGAAATTGAAGGACCACCTTGACTTTTGCCCGACACGGTAGATTTATTCGTGGTAGAACTGGAATTCCAAGAAATCGGAAGCCAACTATTTCCAGAATCTGCACCAGGGACTCTCTTCTTCTTCTTGTATGCAACGAGAAATACGACAAACGCTACCCCAATTGCAGCAGCTCCACCTGCAGCTCCGGTGATCAAAACAGGGAAACTTCTTGTAGTTTTTGCGTTTTCAAAAGACTTTGGCGACGAATGAGCGTCCTGATACTTCTTCATCATATCTGAGATGGTGGGATTAGGTCCTGCCAGGTTCGACTTCGAGTCATCACTCACCTTAAATATTTCAAGTCCATTGAGAAGTACATTAGCATATTCTGCTTTTGTGTTCATATTTGGATGAAGCGCCACCCAGAGCTGAGAGTCGCCTGTCTTGTTTGTGATCCTGACTGCATAATCTTTTTTAGTAGGAGTTGCGATCGAATTTGTCATGGCGAAAACGTCCACTTCAGTCGTCGCAGTTTTATTATTAACGAACACGTCGAAAACTCTTTGGTTGGTCTTGTTCATCTCAGAATCACACCAATGGAACCTAAGAAGGTACAAGAAGTTGGGATCCACCGGAAACACCCAAGTCAAGTTGTAATTCTTGTTCAAATCCCCCGTGGAAGCTGCCATTGATCTGTAAGTAGAGTACACATCCAATGGTGCTATATAAGATGGCAAACCTTTGTACTGAATGGGAACTTTTGATTGTGCGGCAATCCCATTTGCGGCACCGTAAATGTAGAGACTGTCATCATACCAACTGCGCATTAGGCCGTCAGAGTCGTTAGTAGGGGCGATATATTGACCTCCAACGTTCAATCTAAACATTGTTTCCATACTACTCGTACCAATGGGCACCGTCGTTGCTGTCTCAACCTGACTGTCCGATTGAACAAAACCCACCATTACAGGATCATCATTCAACACCGGTGGTGCAGATATCACCTCAATCCCATTAACAAACGCGAACGCTTGGTTCTGTTTATCTGAAGGCTTGAAGGTCAGATCAAGATTAGGAGATTTCGATGGAGCCAAGTAATATTCTTTGATGAAATACGCCTGCGAAAGAGCTTCAGCCGCTATAGAGGCGCTGAAATTGCTCAACAGGGTGACACCTCCAGCAACTACCGAGAAATATGAATTAGAAATGTTGAAATTCGGGTAAGACGACGGGTAGAAATGTAGACGTAGCAGAGTGCGAGAGGTTGAATTCTCGAGAGGAATGCGATACGTGGTCTCAGAAGGGAAAATCCTCGCCGTCATGTAAGGAACATCGGAAGATAACGAAGGATCCTGCGTGTCGGCCTTGGCCGCAACGGCTTTATCCGCCCCCGAGGTTAAGTACTTTGCGTCGGGCTCCCAGTTGCGGCCCTCGGCGTCTTTACCGCCATTAGTAGCTCCACAATTTAGAACCAGGGCATTTGGCCCTTTGCTTGATGCATGGATTGCATTGAAAATAATAGAGAAACTGACAAGAGATATTAGAAATATGTGATTATTAATTTTCATGGCTGCATTGATGGCGTACAGGGAGATGAAGCTTTGGAAAAAAATAGGACAAAGCTGTCCTGTACGCCTGGAAAAATTATAATATGATTTTGTTTTGTATTTTTTTCTCGTTCTTTGAAAGTATTCTGGGAATAAACTATCTTTTTCCCTCTGTGATCACTCTAAGTTTTTTTCCTTTATGGAATAGAGCCAGACCATTGATTTGAATCCATGGAATAGTTCCAAGGATACAAAAGAAATCCTGGTAAACAGAAAAAAGAATGGTTAATTGGTAATTATGTATTTTTTTTAATCTATCTTTCTTTTCCTTTTTTCTTCTACTTCTTTTTTTCCTTATGGTGTTTACTTTCTTGCATTAGGATGTCCGTACATCCATTGGTGCGATAGGAGAAATTCAGAAAAATAGATGGAGAGGAGTGAAAATCTCAACATGAGTTAGATACTTATCTGATATTTTATTTTTATTAATAAAAATCATTGGAACTCCAAGAAAAGAGGAAGGTTAGGCCATTAATTTTGTGAGGCTTTTGTTTTGTTTTTTGGAGTTAAGAGTCGTCGTGTATTGACAATTCAGTTGGAGAGTTTTGCTATACATGTTGGAGATCTAAAATTATAAGACCTCAGAGTATATTAGTATTTGTATATATATATAACTAAATAAACCTTATTTAATATTGTAACCCCCAAATTTATTGACGTTCATATTAATTCCTCACTAATGTGGTAGTTATCTGGATTCATTCTTCAACGGTTGAGTGCTAATACTATTACGTAGTAGTTCTTAGGTGGTGTTTGCAAATGCTTATAAAAGGAGCTTGTTCACTACTTCTCCTTAAAGCCACTTTAAGTGACTTTTAATTAAAAGTCGGGAGTGTTTGCAAATCTTTTTAAAAAGTTCCTTAAATCATTAATTAGGTGTTTGCAAAAATTAATGAGAGGTAACTTTTATATTTAAAGACCTTTCAAAAATAACATAATTCCAAAAGCAGATGGGGAAGCACCACTGGGCATGCTTTTGCGGCTTGTGCTATTTCTGACTTTTTTTAAGACAAACAGAAGCAAAAGTCAGCATTCCAAACACTAAAAATGTGCTTTTGCGGCTGCAAAAGCCAACAAGCTCCTTTTATAAGCATTTGCAAACACCACCTTAATTAGAAGAGAAACATAGAAGAGTATAAAAAGTGAAAAAATGGTTGTGCTCTGATTGGGCTTAAATCTTAATACATTCCACCAATCCTATCAAAATCTAGTATATTTATATGATATACAAAGCATAAGTTTATATCTTGTTTCTTGTAATTCTTGGAATTTCGATAAAATCTTGTCCTTAGGTTTCGTGTTATCGTGCTAATGCTAAGAAACGGAAAATTTCGCAACTTTAGTCCTTCAATGTGTATGGTCTCAACATTAGTCATTTAATGTGCACTTTCTCTAATTTGGTCCTCTAATGTGCAACAATTTCTAAAATAATCCTTTTTTGACTTAACTCAAAAATAATCAAGAGAAAATTCCACAAAGTACCCATGAACTATGGATAAATTACACAAATCATCCTCTCATATTTGAAAAGTTGCATAAACTACCCCTATATTAACTTTTGTTGAAAACCCTAACAAAATGGCTGAAATTGCATCTATACCCCTCATTTAATTTTTTAAACCATTAAATTAAGGGGAAAAAAAGAAGAAAAAGAATTTATATAACAAATTAATGTTTTTAATTTAAGAAAAACAATCTGAACAACAGCCAGCAAACGAGGTTGACGAATGAATGCATTGAAAGGTTAAAGAAAAAATGCAATTGCTTTTTATATATGGGCACTGGGTAGTGCCCCACGGGGTAAGGAAGAATTTCCTGATCACATGCATCATAAATTGTTAACAAAAATACTATGTAGACATGTTTAATTAAGTATCATATAGAGTGATACAATTTAATTTCATATTTGAAAAGTTGCATAAACTACCCCTATATTAACTTTTGTTGAAAACCCTAACAAAATGACTGAAATTGCATCTATACCCCTCTTTTAATTTTTTAAACCATTAAATTAAGGGGAAAAAAAGAAGAAAAATAATTTATTTAACAAATTAATGTTTTCAATTTAAGAAAAACAATCTGAACAACAGCCAGCAAACGAGGTTGACGAATGAATGCATTGAAAGGTTAAAGAAAAATGCAAATGCAATTGATTTTTATATATGGGCACTGGGTAGTGCCCCACGGGGTAAGGAAGAATTTCCTGATCACATGCATCATGAATTGTTAACAAAAATACTACGTAGACATGTTTAATTAAATATCATATAGAGTGATACAATTTAATTTTAATGTCAAAATTTGAAAAGATTCTCTTTATAATAATTTTCTCGTAGCAATTATTGCAACATTCTACAACAATCTACCTCTATATCTCTAATTAATAGATGTATGAATGATATTAAATATACCAAGATTTCCAGATCAATTTCATTAAATTTTACCGAATCAAACTTTTCACCAGATAATTATAACTAGAATCTGAAACATGTTCGCGAATGGTAAGTTCCAATGACGCCCCACAATCAAAAGACCTGGTGCTGGAAAGATTTCTTATTATTTGGCCAAACTACAATAACAATTATATATCAATTTGAAAGAATTACAAAGTTACATTTGATCATGAACGAACTTCGCTAAAATTGAGAAAAAAACATAAATACTTGGATTGCCTCTTAATGTTTTGAATGTTTTGAATTTTTTGAAAAAAATTAATGAATACTAAGTAAAAGTATATAAAAGTATACACATAAGAATTCTTATGTATAAGTATTACAAAAACAAACATTATCAATAATTTTTCCTTTTCGCATTAGTGATCTTATTTAGAGTAATGTGCAAAGTGTTCATGAGTAATTCTTCAAACATAAAAATGGTTACATTTACGAACAAATTTAAGAAATAAAAATGAAATTAACCTTTATGATTTTTGTTCAAGAAGGGGATGGTTAAAATGAATGTGCAATTGATAAAAAAGCCAAGCCACATTTGAAAAAAATGTCCTTAATTATTTTCGCTACCTCTCTCATCCTAACAAAAAAAAATCAGGCTGCATTCACTACATAGTTTAACTCTCCCTACCCCTAATACCAACTCAGACCCGATCAATTTCCTCAGTCCTATCGCTTTCTTTGTTCTTCATAAACAATGGCGGCTGAAGACTCTTCCTCTGATGTGCAAAATTTCATCAAGCAACTCTTATATATAATGATATGTATTGATATCTTAATTTTATTATTAGTTATTTCTAAATCTTGCATTACAGATGTCTAGAGAAGTTGATCAATGAGAGCCAGAGTATAATTGCTACAGGAGAAATGGGGCTCTTGACGCACCATATGTTCGAATGGTTCGCCCTTCACCAGAAGATATTCAGGCATGCTTTTCTTTTGTCAGTCATGCATGCCCGAATATCTTTTGGTGAAGGACGAACAATTCGAACATATGATGCGTTAAGAGCCCAATTTCTCTGGTAGCAATTATACTTTGGCTCACATGATCAATTAACTTCTCTAGGCATCTGCAAATGCAAGATTTAGAAACAATTAATAGTAAAGTTAAGATATCATTATATATAAGAGTTACTTGATGAAATTTTGTAAATCAGAGGAAGATTCTTCAGCCGCCATTGTTTATGAAGGAGAAACAAAAATGAAGAAGAAAGAAAGCGATAGTATCAAGGAAATTGATGGGGCTGAGTTGGTATTAGGGGTGGGGAGAGGTAAAATATATAGTGAATGCAACTAGGTATGAATTTGGAATTTTCTTTGTTAGGATGAGAGAGGTTATGAAAATAATTAAGGACAATTTTTTCAAATGTGTCTTAGCTTTTTTATCAATTCCATATTCATTTTAACCATCTCGTTGTTGAAATTCAACCTTTATGTTTTTTGTTCAAGATCGGGATGGTTAAAATGAATACGGAATTGATAAAAAAGTCAAGCCACATGTGAAAAAATTGTCCTTAATTATTTTTACTACCTCTCTCATTCTAACAAAGAAAATTCCAAATTCATACCTGGCTGCATTCACTACATAGTTCTCCCTACCCTAATACCAACTTAGCTCCCATCAATTTCCTCGGTCCTATCGCTTTCTTTGTTCTTCATAAACAATGGCGGCTGAAGACCCTTCATCTGATGTACAAAATTTCATCAAGCAACTCTTATATATAATGATATGTATTGATATCTTAATTTTAGTATTAATTATTTCTAAATCTTGCATTTGCAGATGTCTAGAGAAGTTGATCAATGAGAGTCAGATTATAATTGCTACAGGAGAAATGGGGCTCTTGACGCACCATATGTTCGAATGGTTCGGCCTTCACCAGAAGATATTCAGGCATGCTTTTCTTTTGTCAGTCATGCACACCTGAATATCTTTTGGTAAAGGACGAACCATTCGAACATATGGTGCGTCAAGAGCCCAATTTCTCCGGTAGCAATTATACTTTGGCTCCCATTGATCAACTTCTCTAGGCATCTGCAAATGCAAGATTTAGAAACAATTAATAGTAAAGTTAAGATATCAATACATATCATTATATATACGAGTTACTTGATGAAATTTTGTAAATCAGAGGAAGAGTCTTCAGCCGCCATTGTTTATGGAGAAGAAATAAAAATGAAGAAGAAATAAAGCAATAATATCAAGGAAATTGATGAGCACTGAGTTGGTATTAAGGGTAGGGAGAGGTAAAATATAGAGTGAATGCAACGAGGTATGAATTTGGAATTTTATTTGTTAGGATGAGAAAGGTTGTGAAAATAATTAAGGACAAATTTTCCAAATGTGTCTTGGCTTTTTTATCAATTCCACATTCATTTTAACCATACCGTTGTTGAAATTCAACCTTTATGTTTTTTGTTCAAGATCGGGATGGTTAAAATGAATGTGGAATTGATAAAAAAGTCAAGCCACATTTGAAAAATTTGTCCTTAATTATTTTCACTACCTCTCTCATCCTAACAAGGAAAATTCCAAATTCATACCTGGCTGCATTCACTACATAGTTTACCTCTCCCTACCGTAATACCAACTTAGCCCCCATCAATTTCCTCCGTCCTATCGCTTTCTTTGTTCTTCATAAACAATGGCGGCTGAAGACTCTTCCTCTGATGTACAAAATTTCATCAAGCAACTCTTATAAATAATGATATGTATTGATATCTTAATTTTACTATTAAGTATTTCTAAATCTTGCATTTGCAGATATCTAGAGAAGTTGATCAATGAGAGCCAGAGTAAAATTGCTATAGGAGAAATGGGGCTCTTGACGGACCATATGTTTAAATGGTTCGACCTTCACCAGAAGATATTCAGGCATGCTTCTCTTTTGTCAGTCATGCATGCCTGAATATCTTTTGGTAAAGGACGAACCATTCAAACATATGGTGCGTCAAGAGCCCGATTTCTCCGGTAGCAATTATACTTTGGCTCCCATTGATCAACTTCTCTAGGCATCTGCAAATGCAAGATTTAGAAATAGTAAAGTTAAGATATCAATACATATCATTATATATAAAAGTTACTTGATGAAGTTTTGTAAACCAGAAGAAGAGTCTTCAGCGGCCATTGTTTATGAAGAAGAAATAAGAATGAAGAAGAAAGAAAGGCGATAGTATCAAGGAAATTGATGGGGGCTGAGTTGGTATTAGGGGTAAGGAGAGGTAAAATATATAGTGAATGCAGCCACGTATGAATTTGGAATTTTCTTTGTTAGGATGAGAGAGGTTGTGAAAATAATTAAGGACAATTTTTCAAATGTGTCTTGGCTTTTTTTATCAATCCCACATTCATTTTAACCATTCCCTTTGTTGAAATTCAACCTTTTTTTTTTTTTTTTATTCAAGAACGGGATGGTTAAAATGAATGTGGAATTGATAAAAAAGCCAAGCCACATTTGATAAAATTGTCCTTAATTATTTTCACTACCTCTCTCATCCTAACAAAGAAAATTCCAAATTCATACGTGGCTGCATTCACTACATAGTTTACCCCTCCCTAACCCTAATACCAACTCAGCCCCCATCGATTTTCTCGGTCCTATCGCTTTCTTTGTTCTTCATAAACAATGGCGGCCGAAGACTCTTCCTCTGATGTACAAAATTTCATCAAGCAACTCTTATACATAATTATATGTATTGACATCTTAATTTTACTATTGATTGTTTATAAATATTGCATTTGCAGATGCCTAGAGAAGTTGATCAATGGGAGCCAAAGTATATGGGGCTCTTGACGCACCATATGTTCGAATGGTTCGACCTTCACCAGAAGATATTCAGGCATGCTTTTCTTTTTTCAGTCATACATGCCTGAATATCTTCTGGTGAAGGACGAACCATTCGAACATATGGTGCGTCAAGAGCCCCATTTCTCCGGTAGCAATTATACTCTGGCTCCCATTTATCAACTTCTCTAGGCATCTGCAAATGCAAGATTTAGAAATAATTAATAGTAAGTTAAGATATCAATACATATCATTATATATAAGAGTTGCTTGATGAAATTTTGTAAATCGGAGGAAGAGTCTTCAGCCGCCATAGTTTATGAAGAAGAAATAAAAATGAAGAAGAAATAAAGCGATAGGATCAAGGATATTGATGGGGGCTGAGTTGGTATTAGGGGTAGGGAGAGGTAAAATATATAGTGAATGCCGTTAGGTATAAATTTGGAATTTTCGTTGTTAGGATGAGAGAGGTTGTGAAAATAATTAAGGATAACTTTTTCAAACGTGTCTTGGCTTTTTTTATCAATTCCACATTCATTTTAACCACGCTGTTCTTGAACAAAAAACATAAAGGTTGGATTTCATTTTTATTTATTAAATTTGTTTGTACACGTAACAATTTTTATGTTTGAAGAATTACTCTTTCATGATAAAAGGTAAAGGTTGCATTTCATTTTTACAAAAAACATAAAGGTTGGATTTCATTTTTACGCAGTATTTATGTTTTTTCTTAATTTTAACCAATACCGTTCATGATAAAAGGTAACTTCGTAACTCTTTCAATATGATATATAATAGTTACTGTAGTTTGGCCAAATAATAAGAAATCTTTCCAGCACCAAGTCTTGTAATCGTGGGATTTAAATGGAACTTACCATTAACATACACATTTTAGATTCCAGTTATAATTATCTGGTTAAAAGTTTGATTCGATAAAATTTAAATAAATAGATCTGGAAATCTTGGTATATTTAATACTATTCATACATCTATTAATTAATTAGAGACTTAGGAGTAGATTGTTATAGAATGTTGCAATAATTGTTACAAGAAAATTATGATACAGAGAATTTATTCAAATTTTGACATTGAAATTAAATTGTATCACTCTATATGATATTTAAATAAACAAGTCTATGTAGTACTTTTGTTAACAATTCATGATGCATGTAATCAAGAAATTCTTCCTTACCCTGTGGGGCACTACCCAGTGCCCATATATAAAAAAAAACAATTGCATTTTTTCTTTAACCTTTCAATGCATTCATTCTTCAACCTCGTTTGCTGACTGCTGTTCAGATTGTTTTTCTTAAATTAAAAACATTAATTTGTTAAATAAATTATTTTTCTTCTTTTTTTCTTCCCTAATTTAAATTGTTTTTAAAAAAATAAAGGAGTGGTATAGATGCAATTTCGGTAATTTTGTCAGGGTTTTTAACAAATGTTAATTATAGGGATAGGTTATGAAAATTTTCAAATATGAGAGGGTGGTTTGTGTAATTTATCCATAGTTGAGGGGTACTTTGTGGAATTCTCTCTTGATTATTTTACAATTAAATAAAAAAAATATATCATTTTAGGAATTGTTGTACATTAGAGGACCAAATTAGAGAAAGTGCATTAAAAGACTAAAGTTGGAGAGGATACACATTAAAGGACTAAACTTGTGAAATTCCCCTAGGAAACTTCGTCACGATCATTTGAGTTTTTATCTTGCGATTGTGATCAACCATCAATACTTGCACGAAGTGAAGCAAACATTTTCTTGGGATTATGTAGACTGGGTCAAAAGGTTTTTAATTTAACTTACAAGATGAAGTTGATGCAATAGGTTAGTGTCTTTTTAACTTCAGTTATCAGCAACAAAATTGTTGTCTCATAGTTTATTGGATTTAGTGTCAAACATGTAAAACTTTCATTTGCAAGCATACTTTTTTGCATAGGTTTAATGTGAGACATGCTGCCGAGACCTTTCTTCCTCACTTTTCGATGACCAAATATCACTTTCTGAAGTTCAAACTGTGTGATCCATCATTCTCCAATATATTGAAATGCAAGTTTCATTACTTAGTATTATGTGTTCTTTCTCGATTTTTTATTTCTGTACTATATTTTTCTAAAATCATCAAACGTTACATAGTTTCATTGATAGAGATCGGGAACTTGTGAGAGAGAGATTAGAGAACTGGAGTAGAAGAAATCAGAATTTAGAGGAATTAGAAAAAGAATAAGAACAAGAATAGAAGAATTAGAGTAAAGCAAGAAGAAAGAACATAAATTTAGAGAGAAAATCTTGCAATCAGCAAAATAATAATAATCATCAAAACCTGTTTAACAATAAGACTCCAGTCTTTTATTGATAGGCTAAGCGAATAAAACCTACTAAAACTACAACTCTTGGATAAAGTAACAAGACAACTATGAAATAAATAACTAAAAAATAAACGACTATGAAATAAATAAGACTCCTAATCTACATAAATTCTTGATTTCCATCATTCTCCCCGGCTTGAAAAAACTCGTCCCGAAGAGTTTGCGAAACACCAACTCTTGATTTTTTACTTTGAATTCAGAAGCAGTAGACTTAGGATGGCATTTACGACGAACAAGCTAGTTCTGGTATTCATCAACGCGAATGGCAGCACGCCCCTCTAAGAATCTAGGTGATGTAGGAAGCAGTGTCGGCACTAAGCTTGAAGAAGTTGTGAAACCCCGTGAAACACTGGCAAAAAAAAAATGAATAGGTCCCAAAATATCACGATAAAAAAGTTAAATCCTTATTATTGAAAATATGACTCTTAGATAAATTTGAAGGCAAGTCTTACAAATGACCACTAGAGTCAAACTCTGGCGCATTCATTAACAAGCAAGACTTAGACTTGGGTCGATACTCAGAAGGCTTAGCAGGAGTTAGCCTTATCCTTTTTCCTTTATGAGTGAACACATAAAAATTTTCTCTGCCATAATTAATTGCATTCTTATCATAAATCCAAGGACGACCAAGCAAGATATGAGCTACTTCCATGGGTAACACATCAAACCATATATTGTCTTAAACAGTACCAAGCTGTACAAAAAATGGACAACTTTCAAAGATAGTCAAAGCAGTGTTGTCAACCCAAGCTACTGTAATAGGAGATGAATAAGGCCCATGCTTGAGGTTGAGAAGTTTGACAACAGACTTTGAGATAACATTCATCGAACTACCATTATCTATGACTAACCGAAGAACTTTGTTATCACATTTAATATTAGTCTCAAAGATACAAGCACGTTTCCATGAATCTGAATCCGTTGAATGAGTGAAAAGACATCTAGTAACATTAAGTTCATGTTCTCCCCCTTCATCATCTTCACCCTCAGAAGTTGGTTCTTTGTCTACTGGATCGACAGTTACCTCCCCATCTTCTCCATTGATCTTCGTTCCTACATATAGAGCACGGTGTGGACAACGAGAGGCAATATGACCTATTTCATGACATTTATGGCAAACTGTAGAGGAATAAGATGCTGAACCTTGATTAACAACTGGTGCAAAAGACTTTTCCTTGTTAGGCGGTTGAAAGGTGACAGACTTGTTGAACTTAGACTCCCCGGCTTGAGAAGTAACCCAGTGTAGAGAGGAAAACTTTTGGTACTTCTCAATCTCGAAAGCCTTTTGATAGGCATCAATCAAAGTTTCTGGTGTATGTAAATTCACATCCCTTTTAAAGTCATCTCTCAAACCATTGATGAATCTGGCAATGTTCTTCTGGCAACAGTAATCCAATGTTCTTCTCTAACATTGCACCTAAGTCTCAAGTCTTCAAATCGATCAAAATATTAAGCCACACAAAGACATTTGTTCTGAATTCAACAGGTCATCCATCATTTGTCTTATATGAAAATGAAGTAAATATTTTTCTTTTAATTTATGTTTCATCTCTTCCCAAAAAGTTATACGTGGTTCTTGAGCTAGTTCAATGTCTCTTGTGATATTTTGCCAGTATTTTTTAAAAGACCCAATTAATTTCATTTTAGCAAATCGAACTCTATGAATGTCAGTCATGTCGTAAAATTCAAAATAATCCTATAAACAATCCAACCAATCAACAAACACAGTAGGATTATGTTTCCCATCAAACCGAGGAACGTCAACTTTCACTTTTCTAGTAATGTCATTCTCTTGATGTGGGTCCGTAACATAGTTATTGTCATGAATAAGTGAACGATGTCCAAGATTTACGTTCCTACTATACACAGACTTGAACTCCCCATAGATATATTTGCTTGAGGTATACCAGGTGTTCGTAGAATCCCTTTTCCAATATTAGATTGACACTGAGACACGTGATCATCTAATTTACTTTCTAGTCTACTTTCTACTGATTTCAGCTTCTGTTGAAAGTCCTCACTTAATTTTTGCATATCCAAGTGTAACTTACTATAGATTTCCTCTAATTTCTGTTCCAATGCCATTGATCTAGTGATGGCCATGCAAACTTGCCAACAAAAATATAAAAGCCCACAATTCAAGAACAAAATTAATTTTACCGACAATTTCGAGTCAACCCAGTTTCTATTGTACTTCAGGTAGCGCACTTCCTCAACAATTTAGGCTTTAGTACTTTCGCAACACCTTTAATCAATAATTAATTTCAATTAAGCTCAATAATAACTAAAATTAAGCTCCAAATTAAATTAGAGATGAAATTAGAGTTTCTGCTCAGAACGGTAGTGGTGGCTGTTGGTTATAGCGACTGTGAACTTGGTTAAGCAAGGTGGCGGCATGTCTGGAGGCGCCGCTGAATTAGGAAGGTGACACAGGTGTTGCTGTAGATCGGGAGGCGGCTGGTGAAGTCGACACGCGCGATCGATGCAGGTGACTGGTGGTGGATTTGCGAGGAGCGATGAATGTGGAGGGCGGCAAGTTCGGCGGCGGCGTTGGGTTGCGCTACCGGTGATGGGGTTGCGGTGGTGAGCGGTGGCGGCAGAGACGGCTTGAACAGGAAGACGGTTGGTGGCTGCGCACGAATTAGTGCGTGTGTGTTTTATGATTTCTTTTTTTTTTTTTCTATTTTTGGCAGATTTTCTAGATTTTTGAAATTTTCGGATTCCTTTTCTTCTTTTGGATTTTTCAAAAAAAAAAAAATTGAACCAAAAAAAACTATAAAGAAACAAAACAGAATAATGGAGCGGAAAAATTTAAAGGGATACGTATGGCTCTGGTGCCAAATTGATAGAGATAAGGAACTTGTGAGAGAGATTAGAGATTTGGAGTAGAAGAATTAAGAATTTAGAGGGATTAGAGAAAGAATAAGAAAAAGAAGAGTAAAGCAAGAAGAAAGAACATAAATTTATAGGAATATCTTGCAATCAGCAAAATAATAATAATCATCAAAACCTGTTTAACAATAAGCCTCCAACCCTTTATCTATTGGCTAAGCAAATTCAACCTACCAAAACTAAAACTCTTAATAAAATAACAAGATAACTATGAAATAAATAACTAGGAAATAAATAAGACTCCTAATCTAAATAAACTCTTGATTTCCATCGTTCATACTTAAAAAATACACATGTCATCACAATTTACAATAAATTAACATTAAATATCAAACTAGTACACAATATTCGCAATACAAACCAACTGAAGTCTGAAACACAAAATACCTCAATTCTCAAATTTGTGAAATTATATAAAATAAGAAAGTCCATGACAATATCACATGTAAGTATATAACATCTTACATAAACATCTCAAGAAACCAAATTGTCAACTTTCTCTTAAACCATCAACATTATCATCGGTGTAAAGACCAAAAGAGCTTATTCTCATTCAATATCTTATCAAATTCTATTCAACATTTATTACATCCTACTTGGATAACCTAAACAAAGTAGTATAAAAAATTAGAAAAAGTAGTCCAGTAGAAATAATAAATGAAGATCTACAAGAATAAAAGTTAATAATTTGAAACTTAATTACCAATTGGTAATTCTGAAATTGTAGTTTTCTCTTGCTTTGCGTCAAGCATTTCTTGCAATCATCATAATTAAGGTATTCACTTGGATTCCACTAGTCCACCTTATCAATGTACTTGTAGTCAATTGGACCGTAAGTTTTTTTTTTTTTTCTCTTTACCTCTACAAGATACCATAAATTAATAAATTAACACTACATTAAATTAAAGGCTTACATAAAAAGAACAAGATAGATATAAATTTTACCGTCAAACATAAGTTGTAATGCACAAATACAAGACAATTTAGTCTTTCATGCTCCAAAATTTTCCTCTTTGTTGTATGAATGTGCTCAATCATAGTCCGGGTTGCGGTCCTATCCAAAAAGTGTTATCAAAGCCGGACCGGTCTGGCTGGGTTGACCGCTGATCGGTGCCTTATTCGGTCCGCGAGCTTCTAAAACCGATATCGTTTGAAAGCGGTTTCGACCAGCATGAACCGGTCAAACCGCGTTTAACCGCCAAATCGGCCCGGTATGTTGACCCCGTTTTGCTGCTCTTTTCTTCTTCTTTTTTAGGGAGATGTTTTTTACCATTAACAAAAGCAATGCATCTCTAATTCCAAATGATATAGATGTAAACAAATTCATTTGCAAGTTTGAATCAAAGATGGACAAATCAAGGTTTTATATATGCAAATAATATGTAGGAGATGGGAAGAAGAAACTAAAAGAAAGAAAAGAAATAAAGAATTGAAATAAAAAAGAAGAAAAGAATGTTGGTCGTGTAAAACTTGAGTGCGGCACAAAAGAAAGAGAAAAGCTAGGGTTAGGTTGGGTTGGGCGGGGAGGAATTTCTTTTCTAATTATTATAATATATAGTAATATAACTACTACTTTGTTGTGGGTTCAATTACTTCTTTTCAGTGAAAAAATGGGCCCAAAATCCATATTTACACAAATGGTTTCTTGGACTTCTAATTTAATTTATCAAACAAGTGGTCCATTAAATTCCATATATTTCATATTGGCAATAATACTTTGTTGATATCAATTTCATCTAGATGTTTTTCCCTGAGGTCTTTTTGTTTATATAATTACTAGAAGCCGGTGGCCCGCGGACCCGCGTGCAAGTTATCTTGGATTAAAATGAATATTTATAATATTTTGGGAGTTATTTTGAGTTTTTCCAAATATTTAGGGACTAAAATAAAGAAAGTAAAAGAAAGTTGGTCCATCACACCAAAAAAAGTTTTTGCTTTTATATATATGTATATAAATATACATTGAAAAATATAGTCTGATTTTCAATTTTTAATAATTGGGCATCTTATTTCAATGATATCATGATTAAGTATATAAAAGTTTAATACTTTTATTGTTTTTATTTTGTTTTGATCCAAGCAATTTAAAAATACACGTTTACTGGGCTGACAAGTGGTTGAACCGGTTCGAGTGATCGAACATGTAAGCAATAAGGTCATCGGTTCTGTGTTCAATTCTAAAAACTCAGATGATGATGATGATGTCTAACATAAAATTTTCATGGCATTCTTCTGCTAATTCGGTGCATCGCCACCAAATAGAAATCACCGTTCATCTTAGATATCGAAACATATTAGCACAAATTCATATTCCAACCAAAATTACGAAATATTATCACATTAATATAAATAACCATACATGGACTAATACGTTCAACATTCTAGACTGCTAATAGTAGTCCAAAACATCCCTAACAATTTCAAAACTTTATCATTTGAGTCACCACCTCGACAACTCCTTGGAGAAGCCTCTCAAAAATCTATATACCCTTCAAAATCTCAAATGTTTGACATTCTAGAAATCTGCTTTAAAATAATAAGTTGTCGCATGAAGATTTTATCCATTAGCATTCTATTCATTTTCTCACTAATAATGTCAATATGGTTTGCAAAGACACTCTTTATCTTTGAATAATTCTTTTATCCCATTGATTGCCATATTCATACCCTCTCACATATACCCAGTGGAGGCTTCTCATCTGCATCACATACATAAATCTCATGATATGACTTATAACTTTCACACCAATCCTGCAATCATTCCAAAAATTTTGATCCAAAACAATATCTTTAACTTTGTAAGATTATAATTCTCTATGTATTGATTTTTTTTTTTTGTTGAGATCTCTTTATTGAATTCACAATCAACAAAGTATATATACAAGGAAGAGTCCTCAAAAGGGTATAACTCCTAAACTATATACATAAAGGAACATAATTCTATATTCACAAGGAATATAATCCTAACTCTAATATAACTCTAATACACCCCCACAGTCGAAAAGGGGGAGCAAACGTTGAGACTGGAACGAAAGTCTTCAAAAAGAACACGAGGCAAAACTTTAGTGAAAATGTCAGCAATCTGATGAAGAGAAGGAACATGAAGAACCCGAACTTGACCTTTGGCAACTTTCTCACGAACAAAATGAATGTCAAGCTCAGTATGTTTGGTGCGTTGATGTTGCACCGGATTATCAGAAAGATAGATAGCACTAATATTATCACAATAAACCAAGGATGCGTTGTTCAACGAAAATAAAGTTCAAGAAGTAAACTTCGAACCCAACAAAGTTCTGAAACAACATCAGCCACCCCACGATACTCGGCCTCAGCACTGGACCGAGAGAGAGTTGGTTGACGCTTCAACGACAATGAAATAAAGTTATCACCGAGAAAAGTGCAGTAACCTGAGGTTGAGCGACGGGTATCCGGGCACCCAACCCAATCAGCATCTGTGTAAGAAATAAGATGATCAATAGACGAACGGGAAAGAGAGAGACCATGATCAAGAGTGCCTTGAACGTAACGGATAATGAGTTTGAGAGCAGCAAGGTGATCAGTGCGTGGATCATGCATATAGAGGCAAATATGCTGAACAACATAAGAGATATCCGGATGAGTGAATTTGAGATACTGAAGAGCCCCGACAAGACGACGGTAGTGGGTGGGATCATCAACCGGAGACCCAGAAGACCCACTAACCTTAGAATTTGTATCAACAAGGGTAGCAACGGGCTTGCAAGAAGACATGCCAACACGCTCAATAATGTCAAGAGTGTATTGGCGTTGACTGAGAAATAGACCGCCAGAACTCTGGAAACAGCGACACCTAAAAAATATCGCAATGACCCTAAATTCTTCATAGCAAACTCGGCAGCAAAGAGGCGCATGATGGATTGATGAAGAGCATCTGAAGAAGCAGTGATAATGATATCATCCACATAAAGTACAATATAAGCCAACTTAGTACCTCGACGGAGAATAAACAAGGAATGATCGGATTGGCTATGAGAGAAGCCAATTTTGGCGGCGAAATCCGCAAATCGTTGGTTCCAAGCTCAGGTGGCCTGTTTCAAATCATATAAAGACTTCTTCAGAAGACAAACGTGATCTGGATAAGTAGGATCCCGAAAACCCAGCGGCTGGTGCATATAAACTATCTCAGAAAGATGACCATGCAAAAAGGCGTTCTTGACATGCAACTGATGAATAGACCAAGGACGGGAGATAGCAATGCTACATACGGTCCGAACAGCAACCAATTTGACCACCGGGCTAAAAGTCTCCAAACAATCCACGCCAACCTATTGAGACCTGCCATTACCAACAAGACGAGCCTTATAGCGCTTAAAAGAACTGTCAGAATGAAATTTGTGCCTAAATATCCATATAAAACAAATAATATTGACATCAAAGGGACGGGGAACCAACTCCACGTCTCATTCTTAATACGAGCACGAAACTCATCAATCATTGTTGATTTCCAATTTGGGTCCGACAAAGCGACCCTCAGATTTTTGGGGAGAGAGAGAGAGAGAGAGAGAGAGAGAGAGAGAGAGAGAGAGAGAGAGAGAGAGAAAGATGCCGAAAGATTCAAGATGTGTTTAGGGGTGAAGATCCCGTTCATGCTATGAGTAGTCATGGAACGAGAGGCCGGAGATGTATAGGGCGGAGTCAGAGAGGATGGTGCTGACGGGGCCAAATCCGTGTGCATGCGGGTAAAGAAGAGCGCACGCGGGCAAGAGGGTTGACCCGCAGGCGACAAAGGTGAAGACCGCACGGGCTGCGAGGGGCTGGGGCGCACATGATGTGCGGCAAGAAGGCCCGCGGGTGGCAGAATTGGCGGCCCTACGTGCGGGGCTGTGGGCGGGCCAGGTAAATTGAGCGCGGGTGACACAAAATTTTTAGCCGACGACGAATTTAATGGATTTTGTGAGGTAAAGTGAGTTGCAAGAGGGAAACGAGACTCGTCAAAGACCACATGACGAGAAATAAATATTTTGCCCGAAGTGAAATCGTAACACATAAATCCCTGATGATTAGGAGGGTACCCCAAGAAGACACATAGTGTAGAACGGGACTGAAGTTTGTGAGTAGTAGAGGAATGGAAAATAGAAAAGCACAAACAGCCAAAGACACGTAGGTTATCATAAGAGGGGGGCTCGATTATATAGTATGTGCGTGGGAGATACGTTACGAAGGAGTTTGGAGGGAAGAATATTTAGTAACTAGGTAGCCATTTGGAGGGCGTGAGGCCAGAACGATGAGGGAACCGAGGAATGAGTGAGTAAAGTTCGAATGATATTGTTAATAGATTGAATTTTACGTTCGGCTTTACCATTCTGAGAAGAAGTGTAAGGACAAGAGAAACGAAACACCAAACCATGAGAAAGACAATAATTATTAAAGTGATAGTTGTCGAATTCTTTGTCATTATCACATTGCAAACTCTTAATAGTACATTCGAATTGTGTCTTGATAAACGCGTAGCAAATGATTTAAATATAGAAAACACCTCAGATTTGCGACCAATAGGATAAGTCCACAAAAAATTAGTGCAATCATCAAGAAAAAGAACATAGTATTTATAACCAGACGTGCTTAAAACGGGTGGTGTCCACAAGTCACAATGAATAGTATCAAATGAAATTAAAAAACGAGACGAAGACGAATAAAAAGGCAACTGAACATGTTTGCCCAAAACACACGAGTTGCAGACCGAAGAATCGATTGTACTATCACAAAAAATAAATCTATGTTGTCTAAGAAAGTTAAAAACTGGGACGCTGGATGACCCAAAAGTTGATGCCAAAGAGTGGGAGACTGGGCGACGAGTGCGGAAGGGATGGCGGGTTGTGAAGGACCGGTAGGCAAGGGGTAGAGATCTCCGGGACTATCACATCGCATTAGGGGGGTTCCGGTCAGAAGATCCTTCACAGAAGAACCAAAAACATCAAACTCTATAGAAACACGATTATCATGAGTGAAACGACGGACAGAGATGAGATTCTTGACAAGAGAAGTGGCATGAAGTACGTGTTTGACTTTAAAGGGGGGAAAGGGGCGAGGGAGAATCGATGTGCCATGACCACGAATCGGAATTTCAGAACCATTACCAACAAGAATATTTTTATTCATGCTCGAACTATAATAAGAAGTGAGAGTACATGAATTCCCTGTCATATGCACATTGGCTCCGGTATCAATGTACCACTTATCATCCAGAGGAGCAAGAGACAGCGACTGCATGGCTCCGTCGATGTTGGTCGCTGTATTAGCCTGAGAAGCCGGGGCCTGAGCATAATAGGCATGTTGCAGGCAGGGCCGAGAATGCCTGCCTGAGACGGTGGTGGAGGCCGCGCCCAAGTAGTTGTCGGGTAAGGGCACAACGGTGAAGCCCATGGTTGCTCTGGCGGATAGGGGCCCCACTGCATGGGCGGCATCAGTTGTTGCCAGGGGCGATTGCCGGACAATGGATTTGGCCCGAATAGTTGTCGCCGCCGCGAGATTGGCCCCGAGTACGGCCCTGGCCACAACCCCGTTTATTCTGGCCCCATTTCTGCTGGTTGGATCCCCGCGACGAGTCGTTGCCTGAATCGGTGGTGGTGGAACGGACGATTTTCGATTGATTGTCCAAATCGGTGGAGGCAATGAGGGTCGAGGCGGCGGAAGAGGCGGTGGCCGCCACCTGCTTGGCCTTGCGGGTCTCTTCGAGAATTAGGGGAGACCGCTCCTCATAAAACGGCAACATGGATCACTCTGCTGGATGTACATTGCAACTCCGTCGAAATTCTCATTAACTCTGGAAATCAACTGGAGAACTAGCCGCTGGTTGGAACAGGGGCACTGACGTTAGACAACTGATCAACATCTTAAGTTCCTGACAGTATGCAGAAACATTGGGAAAATCATCCATGTGAACGTGAGTGAATTGATTTTTCAGATAAACAACCCGGGAATGTTTGTTATCCTGAAAAATACTCTAGAGGCGTTCCCAAGCTTGTTGAGCAGTAGAGTCAGGTTCCAGGATAGTGTGCAGAAGATCGTTAGAGATTGTGCCATAGATCCACTAGAGAACGATCGCATCCAAGTGGGACCAAAGAGCCGTATCAGTATCTGTGTCCGTCGATGGAGGGTCCGACGGAGGTGGTGGAGGAATAATATGTTGGATGACTTGATGGGCACGACAGTGGATCTTGAAAAGCTCCGCCCAAAAGGAGTATTGCCCCTTTTCCATCTCAAAGGGTGATAGGAATAAAGTTGCGGACGTTGGAGACCGCAAGGGCGGGATGGAATTTTGACTCCGCCATGAGAGGAGAGCGGCGTGAGGGAGGAAAGAAGAGAGGAGGGGCGGCGGCTAGAGAGGAGGAGGCACACTAGGGTTTAGACTCGTGATACCATGTAAGATTATAATTCTCTGTGTATTAAATTCACAATCAATAAAGTATATATACAAGGAAAGTCCTCAAAAGGGTAAAACTCCTAAACTATATACATCAAAGAATATAATTCTATATTCACAAGGAATACAATCCTAACTCTAATATAACTCTAATAAACTTCTTGAGCTTTTGTATCTTTCAAAAACTTCTTACATCATGCTTATATCACTATTGCTTCCAAAAATTCCTCGCGATACACAAACTCTTTAATGGTATAAATGTTGTGCCATAACGTGTGGTACCAGGAACAACTATTTTGGTTCGTCTAGACTAATATTGATTAAGCCATGAATAGGTCCACTTGCGATTATAATAAAGCAAGTAATCCGTGAACCATGATGTGCCAATTTTTAACAGGGAGAAGCTTATAAACATCCTTCAAGGTTGAATTAATGCAATGGATAGAGCAAAGAGGCCAAAATTAGTATTGATGGATACTTTTCTGTGAGAAGTGTTCGAACTTTCTTATAGTTACTTGCATTATGAGTAGCTATATGCATGACATTTTAGATACCAACATATTTAACAATTCTAGAAAAAAGACCACACAAATTCTCAGCACTGGACACTATAGTAGATACATGAGGAGAGTTGATAAATGATATACTCTTTGAACAATAAACCATGAATAGTGCAACCACTAGTGGCTCAAGTACTTCTAAGTTTATCCTTAGTTAGTGCAACCACTAGTAGCCAAAATACTTCTAAGTTTATTCTTAGTCAACGACACTTGAGTCTTAGCTCTTTAAACAAAGGAATTCTTAAAGCATGATAATTAGGACCGGTATATTCATGACTTATTGATGCTATTCTTGTAATTGCTGATTCAGAATATGGAGAATCACAACATTCATAGGAATACTTGAATCATACATCCACAAAGCAAATGCCATATCTGTATCATGATAAATTTGTTAACTTTTTATTTTGACCGTAATGCCAGGCTCAGAGGAGTCTACACCTGCGCTTTCTTTGATATAACTCCCTATCTCATTCGTCTTTTTTCCCCTTAGAACTTCTCTATGTTTCTATGGATTTTTTTCTTCACATAAAGAAATAGATACTCTTAGCTCTTTCTTGCTCTTTAAGTGCTCCATAAAAAATATTCATGCTTAGTTTGAGAAGAAACACGTTGGCAAGACTTTACATTACCCGTGATGCGTGCGATGTGTTGCTTCATGTAGTTCATTCCAACACCACTGATTGTTTGGCTACAATGAATTACACCTAAAACACTTTGGCTTCCCTTGAGTTGCTAGTACCTCAATGCAATAATTGTATCTCTATCAACTTTACGCCGATTGATATATTGAATTTTGTGCACTTGAAGTATTTTCTTCCATTGCCATTTCAATTATCAACAATATCATGAGATTGCTTCACAAGAACAACTAAACCAAATAAAACAATATAAAGAATTAGCTAATTTGCACTTGCTCATGCACACAACTCATGGGATGAGTACAAGTAACTGATTTACAGAAACATTCAATACCAAATAGATTAACTCCCTAATTTGTTTTTCCAGCTCCCTCCCCGTTCTTTCCATTCGCTGCTTTGACCATCATCTCTAATTCCCAAAAAAAAAAAGCAGCTTGAAATGAAATTAATCAGCCATATTTATTGCCTCTCTGTATCCATCATTCTTATTTGAGGAGGGCGGCGCTATTAAAATCAACATAAAAACTTCATGAACAACTTGAGCTTTCACTGCCCAGCAGAAAGAAAAAAAAAAGAGAAAGGCGACGCTATTACTTGTTGAGGAGGGCGACGACGCAACGGAAGAAAGGCAAGGGTGCAAGCCACACGACGAGGGAAGCCAGATTTTTGTAGTTGATGAGGAGTAGAGGCGAGGCGCACGTTGAGTTGCGCTGCTAAGGTGGTGTTTGCAAACTCTTAAAAATGCTATAATCAACGTTTTATTTTAAATAATCACTTTGAGGGTGTTTGGTTACCAAGCTAAAATCACACAAGTACTTTTTAAGCTAAACACGCCCACAATCTAGTAGTTGCTATTTCCCTCCTTTTAGTTTGTGGCAGTTATTTTCAATAAATATAATTATAATTTACCAAGTTTTTAGGAGCTTTTAGATTTTTTTTCAAACACTCTCCACTTATGGTGAGCTTTTAGATTATTTTGCAAACACCCTCAACTTATGACTTAAGCATAATTTTGCAGCTTTAACTTAAATTATAAGTTTCTGCTTTTGAAAAAGATTTTGCAAACACCATCTAAGTCCAATTAGCTTTTAGATTTAGGGATAATTAGTTTTAACTATATTTTTATCATATATTATTATATTTTTTTATAAGGCAGCGGTTCGAACTGCTGAATCGGTTGTAGACTGGTTCTGATCGGGCCAGATCGAATTTTCCCCTAGCTGCCCAATTGGACCAAAAGAGAATCCGATCACTGGTTAACTCAGTTGGATCGGATCTGTTTTTAAGAACACTTAGCTAACTAAAATCTTATTTTTATACTCTGATTTAGTAAATCTTATGCTGAGAGTTGAGATAAACCTAGAAGGCCCAGAAGGGCCAGGACCAATATATTTTCTAAACGATCATAGGCCCAAAATCAATTTAAAAGGTCGGTAGGTATTGTCCATCTACAAATACTAAATTATTCCAGAGCGAGGTTTTAATAAATTGAATTCCTCCCATATATAGACCGTTCGCAAACCCTAATCATTTTCCCCCTTTCTCTCTCCTAGGGTTTTGGTCGAGACAATTAAGACCTTCGTTTCTCTCAGTTAAACGGATAATTTTCACTGCGAATTCGCCGGTTAATCGGAGAAACCGCAAGGTAAATGGGAACGGAGAGGAAGAGGAAGGTGAGCTTGTTCGACGTGGTGGACGAGGCGGCATTGTCGGCGAAGACCGTCAAGACTAACGGCGTCATCGGAATGGCGAACCCGTTGATCAACAAGTACAACGGAAAGCCGTACACGCCGAGATATCACGAGATTTTGGAGAAGAGGAAGACTCTTCCGGTCTGGCATCAGAAGAAGGAGTTTTTGGAGAAGCTTAAAGCTCATCAAACCCTAATTCTCGTCGGTGAAACTGGTAGTGGTAAAACAACTCAGGTATGTTGTTGTATTTCAGCTTATTAGACAGACGCTTTCGAGTTTCGTAATAGTATGTTTTCTTCTGATTGGTTAGTGTGATAATTGATTAGAATGCAAGTGATTTTTTTCCTGCTTTTTGTGTTACTTGAGTGTGGAGACGGCGGGGCTCGAAACCAGATTATATGCTTTGGTGTATTTTCTATGCAACTTGTGTGACTATGGGAGCTAACAGTTCGTGTGAACAAGGTCGATTAGGTTTTAGCTTAGTTACTGAACTTTAATGATGCAAAATAATTAACTTGCATAATTATGATACTTGTTTTTTTTCTTCTTGTTTTTGCATGTGGTTTGAAAGTTCTTTTCCTTTTGTATAATGTGAAATAGAGATTGCGCTGCCAGTGAGTACGGTATCTATCTGTAGGGTACAAGAACAGGATGTCAGTTCCATCTTATATTTGTATATTTGTTGGCCTCCTCTCACCCTTTTACGGTGTTGCTAAAAAATAAGTTGATCTATTGGTCAAAACTGAAACCTTCAGCAATTGCTCGTGACATTAAATATTCATTTTTCTCTGCAATGACGTTCAAAAGAAAAGTGAAGACATGATATTTTTAGTTATATGGTCACGCAGCACGGATTCCTTAATTTTTCTTCTTCTGTTTCTTAATGACAATTCTGTAATTTGAATTAATTAATTGAACTTATGTGATTAATTACCTCTTTTTTGTTGCACTCCAGATTCCCCAGTTTGTGCTGGAGGCAGTAGAGATGGAGACTGCAGATAAGCCCAGGAAGTTCATGGTTGGATGCACTCAGCCTCGGAGAGTGGCGGCAATGTCTGTTTCAAGGAGAGTGGCGGAGGAGATGGATGTGGCAATTGGGGAGGAAGTAGGTTACAGTATTCGTTTCGAAGATTGCAGCAGTGCAAGAACTGTCTTAAAGTAAGCTTTCACGAATAAGACTCGTGTGCTCGTCATTTCCACTTTTTGTTTAATTACCTAAAATTCGGTGAACGTAACAAACATGCGTAATTTACTGATACTTGTTTTATGTTGCAGGTATCTTACTGATGGTATGCTTTTGAGAGAAGCTATGACAGATCCACTCTTGGAGAGATACAAAGTGATAATTCTCGATGAGGCTCACGAGAGAACTTTGGCAACAGATGTCCTGTTTGGACTTCTGAAAGAGGTGCTAAGAAACAGGCCTGACCTTAAACTAGTAGTTATGAGTGCTACGCTTGAGGCTGAAAAATTTCAAGGTTATTTTAGTGATGCACCACTTATGAAAGTCCCTGGAAGGCTGCATCCAGTAGAGATCTTCTATACTCAGGAACCTGAAAGAGACTACCTGGAAGCTGCTATAAAGACAGTATTTCAGATACATGCCTATGAAGGTCCTGGTGATATACTTGTTTTTCTTACTGGTGAGGAGGAAATTGAAGATGCGTGTAAAAAATTAGCAAAAGAAATAGCCAATGCTGGAGATCAAGTGGGTCCAGCCAAGATAGTGCCCCTGTATTCCACACTTCCTCCAGCAATGCAGCAGAAAATTTTTGAACCTGCTCCACCCCCAGCAGTCGAAGGTGGTCCTGCAGGAAGGAAGATTGTTATTTCCACAAACATTGCTGAAACATCTTTGACTATTGACGGCATAGTTTATGTCATAGACCCTGGGTTTGCCAAACAAAAAGTGTACAATCCGCGAATTCGTGTTGAATCTCTCTTGGTATCTCCAATATCTAAGGCTAGTGCACACCAGCGTTCAGGACGTGCTGGAAGAACACAACCTGGAAAATGTTTCAGACTCTACACTGAGAAGAGTTTCAATAATGATCTTGTGCCGCAGACCTATCCTGAAATATTACGGTCAAACCTTGCTAACACAGTTCTCACTTTAAAGAAATTGGGAATAGATGACCTGGTCCACTTTGATTTTATGGATCCACCTGCTCCAGAGACACTAATGAGAGCATTAGAGGTCTTGAATTACTTGGGGGCTCTTGATGATGATGGGAACTTGACCAAGCTGGGTGAAATAATGAGTGAGTTACCCTTGGATCCTCAGATGGCAAAAATGCTGGTTGTCAGTCCGGAATTCAACTGTTCAAATGAGATCCTTTCTATATCTGCTATGCTTTCAGGTATGACATTTCTTTTTTTAGTCCTTGGTCTTGTCTGTATTTGGATATCTTGGTCGGCTTGATACTTCACTGTATGTGAAGTTCATGCTCGTATTTTACATGCACAGATGTGTTTCTGTGCATTGTAACCACAAATACTTAATTGCATACATGAGTGGAGAAGCTCTCGTGTATGTAGTTGATATTTGAGTGTCGGTTTAGGTTGTCATCAGCATCTCCTGTCTGGTTTTCATGCCTCACTGGCATGTACCAGGGATTTCTATGTAAGTGCTGATGCAGATAGTTGCAGTTTCTCAGTATTCTCTCATGAAGCAAATGGTGTCGTCTCGCCTCTATGCATCTGCTGACCTCCGTGGGCCTCCTCTGTGATAACTAATTTTTTCTCTAGTACCCAACTGCTTTGTCCGGCCGCGAGAGGCTCAAAAAGCTGCGGATGAAGCAAAAGCTCGGTTCGGTCACATTGATGGGGACCATCTCACTCTATTAAACGTGTACCATGCATACAAACAAAACAGTAAGTAGCTGTTGTCCCTTTATTATTTGCTTCCAATTTTTGCTGCTGCATTTTGGTGTTAATGTTTGTAAAATATTTTATCTCAGAGGAAGATCCACAATGGTGTTACGAGAACTTTGTCAACCATAGGGCGCTCAAATCTGCTGACAATGTCAGGCAGCAGCTAGCTCGTATAATGGCTAGATTCAACTTGAAGCTATGCAGCACAGATTTCAACAGCCGTGATTACTATGTGAATATCAGGAAGGCTATGCTAGCTGGGTATTTTATGCAGGTTGCGCATTTAGAGCGCACTGGACACTATCTGACAGTGAAAGACAACCAGGTATGTACCAGTCGAATTCTGATAATTTGTCTGCAAGGTCTAGATGTGTTGTACAATCCTACATGGTATTGCTGCCCTCTTTGAATTGACAGCTTGTTCTTGTAGGTTGTTCACCTTCATCCTTCAAACTGCCTGGACCATAAGCCGGAATGGGTTATCTACAATGAGTATGTTCTCACAAGCAGGAATTTCATTAGAACAGTAACCGATATTCGTGGTGAATGGTAATCTTTCAATTCCCTATTATTTGGTTCTACGTGATTTTTATGGCATATTCCTCTGTTAAACTTTGTAAAACACAAAATTAGGTGATGGGATCAAGTATATTCCTTTTGTCCTGTGGTGTCCCTTTCATGTATAATTTTCATGGGAGATGCAAAGAGCTTCGGAGATTGTTTCTCTATTATTATTGCTTAGCTTGAGTTTCTTTGTTCCCTTAGGCTCTGGTCAGTCTTTCCCAATATCCAGATCAATTCACGCCTTGTGAAGAATATAAATATGTTGATGTGCCCCCTCTCCAACATAGCCTCCATTTACATGCTCTTCTGTAGAAACTGTGAATACTGTTTGCATGATCTGAAGTGGCATAATTTCGCTTATTCATTTTAAGAGGAACGTAGAAAAGGATGATGAAGGGATCATTTACTGCCTCTTTGACTCTCTGATTGAACTGATTCTGAGTTGTTTTGATCGAAAGTGAGGTTGAGTATTGTTTGAATTGCATGGTGATGTTTGCTCTTATATTTTGGTTTAGGACCCCTCCAGGTGGACTTTTTATTTTATTTTATATATTTATGTATTTGCAGGTTGGTTGATATTGCACCACATTACTATGATATATCCAACTTCCCGAATTGTGAGGCAAAGCGGCAGCTAGAGAAATTATACAAGAAACGCGAGAGCTCCAGGGAAGAAAGCAGGAGTAAGAAGTGAATGGATACGACCAAGGATAGGATGGCTTTACATGATCTGAGTTGAACTGCCTCTTGAGCTTCAACTCTGGTTTTAAGATTGAAGGATAGTGATGTGTACTCTACCATTCCGATTAATCAGTTTGTAGGAACGCCACCAAATTCTGATTAGTCGATTCTACTGCTATTAGTTCCTGTGTTTTTGGCCAATGTTGTTTTACATGTCTTTGAAATGGTATTGTGCTGTATACAGAAGTGTATTGGAATGGTTCATTTGAAGTTTTAGTAGCCGACTTTAAATATTGATAACTGGATCCGAGTATATCTTACGCTAATCCAAGCAGGGTCAAAGATTCTTCAGAGGTGAATGAATGATTGAACGGACACAACAAGAGAGTGACTTGAAAACACACTTTTTTTTTTGGAACTTATGAATGTGGTAGGCGTAAAATCGATTTTCCGCTCAATTTGTTTGTATTTATCCGATCAGTTGGTTGTCTTTGTAGTCTCATTGGTGTCAGGCTTATAAGACAATCATATTTCTTTATATTAAACATTATTATAATTTTTAAAAACAGTATTTTAAGCCCAACTTTTAGTTAGAAGGAACAAGTTATATTAATTACTTTCAAATATTTTCAAACTAAGAAATAATACAAAATAAATAAAACTTATTCTATAAGTTAGGAGGGGTTATAAAATAAACTTATATATTTTAAAAGTAGAATAGATTAAATATGAAAGAATCGATATAAATTTGCTTATCAATTAACCGAGGGATATGAGTTTGAAGCGTAAATGAAGCAGGAGTGATAAAAGAGCTATAATTTTCTCTCTTTTTTATTTTATTTTCACTTTAGTTAGTTGCTTAATTTTTAAGAAAATGATATTTTTCTTTTAGCTTCTATTTGTAACCTCATGTATTAGAAAAAGTTAAAAACATACTCAAATGTGTCTGATACATGTCGGATACGGTGTTTATATTTATTTTTCTTCTAAGGACGCTAGAAGCTCTATGCTATTATTATTTAGGGATAATTACAGGTACACCCCTGAGGTTTGGTGTAATTACACATACCTCTCCTGTGGTTTGAGAAATTACAACGACCTCCCCTGAGGTTTGACACCTTACACAAACCTCCCCTCCACCATTTAGGGCATGTTTGGATATCATGTGTGATATTATGATGCTTATACCTACATCTTTGAAGTTTGGTATAATTAAAAAAACAATCTTTGATTTTTTGAAAAATAAACTTATACTCCAAATACTTCTAGAATCTACTATATTATTGACTAAAAAATATAAAAAGTAGTTAAAAAAATATAAATTTGAAATTAAATTCTGTTATTTTTGTTAATTTTCATTGAGAAGGCGAATTTTTGCAATTAAATTTTCTATTTCTTTTCTTATTTTCGCATGGAGATGTTAATTATTTTTTACAAGTGTTTTTGTGTGTGTGTGTGTGAGTGATAACCTCTGTTCTAAAAAACGGACGGGGCGTTCAAGCTTGCTTGATCGGTTCAACCACTGAACGAACCACATGGTCTCAAAGAATTCAGGTCAAATATACCAAAGTTATACAATATTTAAAAATAATTTTGTATTCATTATATTCATGTTATTCACCACAATAAATTTAATATTTAAGAATCGAAAATACTAAATGTATTCTAACAAACAACTTCCATGTTCAAAAAGAGTATCTAAATGTATAATTAATACAAACATCAAATAATAATTAATATAAATTATGAATTTAAATAAATATCTAAAGTCTTACTCTAAAATTAACTGTAAATTAGAGTTAGATTTTATTCACTAGTATTAAAGTAAATCTGGAGAAAATGAAGACACGTTATATACAATGCATCATATTCAACATTAATTAAGATTTTACATTTCTTCTATTGTCAAAGGACAATGCTGCAGGTATGTTCAACCTTTATTATAGTTTTTTTTTTTTTTTTTTCATTTAGTAACTTGACTATTCATTTCTCTAATCTTGATATCAATAATAATCACATATATTTAAATAAAATATTAGGATTAAATTGAAAATTTTAATTTAAATGTTTTTGTATTTTAATTTTGCAAATATAGTAGTTTCTAAAAATATTTAGAGTTATTTTTTTTCCAAACATCAAAAATTGTTTTTATAATATCAGACATGATATCCAAACATCCCTAAATGGTAGAGAAATGAATGGTCAAGTTACTAAATTCAACACTATCCACCAACAATAGAATATTGAGTTCAAATATAACTAACATAAGAGATGTTAAGTCACGCATTAAAATTCATGAATTCTCATTGAATCATAAAATCCATCCATTATCTCTTCCTCAAAAATGTATATGACAAATGAAAAATTATTTATAGTATGAAAAGTAAATTATTTTAAGTGTTATATCTATATGTAAATAACAATTAAAAAATAGTTTCGATTTTCGATTCGATTTGGGGATCGACCCCTAAAATCGAAAATCGAATCGAATAGGGTTTGATTATTTTGTGACAACCAATAATCGAATCAAAAATTCGATTCGATTTTTAAATCGGATCGTTCGATCGATTTTGAAACGATTCGATTATGTTTGCACAACCCTAGCTGCTGCTGATGAAGGAGTTTGATGAAAATATCTTTTTCCAAATGTAACTTAACTTTTTTAGCGCGTGCGAGACTAACTTATTATTTTTATTCAAATATATATGTACTGCGCTTTTTTGCTCTGATATTTTATTTTATTAATTTTCTATAGTAGTTTTTTCTTTTATTTTTGTTTAATTATTTATATTTATTCCTTTTTTTGAATTATAGATAAAAACAAGAGAACAATTTAAATTGTCGTTCTCACTATGAAGTGTTTTAATGGATCTAGTCTATAGTTGGACTTGGACCCTTCCGAAAACATGGCTTCCAGATCTAGCTGACATACCAAACTATCGGGTCCAGCCTGAGTCCAGAGCCTAGTAATATAGTTTTTAAGGTTTGGTTTAAGTATTAACCTAATTAAAGTCCGAATTGTCCTACTTTCACAGGCTCTAGCTGCAAGTTAATTTAGGGATTCCTTAAAAAATTTACCAAGTATTACTTACCATATCTCTTCATTTTTAGTGTCAAAAAATAAAATTAAAAAACATCTTTTCATTTTGTCGAGTAGACAATAAGAAGAATAAAATTCCTCTCTTTTTTCTTCATTAATTTAAAGTCACAAGAGCAATATTCACAAATGCCTATATAACCTTTCCCACATGACAAAAACCAACTTATGTAAAACTCATTTTGACATAACCAATGAGAACTACGTAAGACTTTCAGTCATGCATATATAGAGGTACATACTCACAAGTCACAACACGACATTTAGTAAAAAAAATTAAAATTACACATGTATATACAAATATAATACATGAAAACCGGCACGAAAATCCCGTACGTTGCAATGATGGTCGATCGGTACTATTCTTGCAGGTCTCCGGCTTTAGCTTTTGACGGTTTCCGGTGGGTCTCCTCCAAATGCCTGGCCATTACAAAGCCAGCACTGAACAATTTGCTAACATTGGGCACGTTGTAATTCTGAGCAAGATAAATTCCAAACGTTGTGCCAACCATGAACATGAAGCTTCTTCTAATTATAGCCATTCGGTCACTCTTTTATTCTTTTTCAATACAATGAAAAAATATTTATCCCCTTTTTTGGTGTGTGGCTATTTCGGGATAAATGGTTGATATATATAGTATTTGGATGTCATATATTTTTGCATACATTGTCCGAGGCTTTTCTTGTGAATGAGGACATTTACTTGGTCGTTTGCTTGAACAAATATATCTTGAAGCGTCAACTCTTATTTAGTACCAACTTTGGAGGAGGTGGTGTGGGGTGAACAGGACGGAAACTGCATGGAAGTAATCCAGAATAATTAAATTATACAAAGGTAAGCGCTTTTGGTAATAATTTAATTCCCTTGAAAATATATATAATTACTTCAATTTCGGACTACGAGAAAATGTTAGATAATCCTTTGTGGTATATGAAACATATATAGAACTTTCCCGTGATTTATATATTTATTATGTAAAACTTTCTTCCACTAAAAATATATTGGAATAATTCTCTGGACAAAATTCCATCTTAATCACTCCCATTATCAGCTGACGACACTCTCTATAAATGACTTTTAGCTTGGAGTTTTTTGCACGTTCTCCATAGGAAATGTAAGAAATACCCCTTAATATAATATAAAAATATTTGTTATTACTCTCTTACAAATCAAAGAGGGTCGATTATTCCATAATTCTTATTTGCTTTTTAGTTTTGGAATTTTATTTTATGAAATTAAAATTTCTTTTAATCAACAGAGACTTATTTGTGATAGATAAATAACTTTGTCAGGGTATAAGTTGAACGAAAACTTTATTCGGACAAATATGCCCAAAATTTTAGCTCAGCTTTGTCAGGGTATTCAAACAAACGCTAGTCAAAAAAATATGCGCAAAACTTTAGCTCATCTTTTGCACATAGGATGATAGCTTTTCATCTTTCCAACCATTTCAGTTCAACACAATTTTGTTTCAAGTAACTCACTTTAGGATTAAATTTCTCATTCACCACTACATGGTTTTGAAAAATTAAATATACAAAGGTTATCTATACAAATTACAAAATGTAAATTTCATTAAGCTAAAGATATATCAATTCTAAAAATTAGAACCCACTTGAATAATTGGTTAAAAATCAACAATCCCCCACATGAATCAAAAAATTCAATGCGTACACTCGAGAATTCATGCTGAAAGCAACTGCATCAGGAGATGTAGCTTTTGGCTTTGAGCCTTTCTTAGTGGAATACATCGGATTTACTTGGCTAATCACTGAACATGATGGCCTGAACTGTTCAGCCGTTGACGTAAACCAAGACAACTGTTCCCACACATCAATTCTCTTAACTAATTTTGATTCTCATGGTCGTGTCTATTTTGGCCGCTAACAACTCTTGGATTCATAAGAGTTTCCTCATGAAGCATCCCACACTTCATACTCATATCGGAGATCTCCCAACAAAAGTATCCTCTCATACTCCGATTTATTAAAAGTTAAACTTATCCTCACCGCTGCAGATAGCACTTTACCGTACACGGAAACAAGCTGGAGTGAAATCTTAGGTGCTATACTGAACCTTTATATTTTTATTTTTTAATTAAACCAAGATTTTGGGATCTACAATCAACAAGGTTGGGTTCCACCACAAAGATTCTTCACTTTTGGATTTTTAGACCCACTCTCCTTGATAAGCAAAATGTTTGATCTCTTGGTAGGCCTTTAGTCAACGGATCCGATAAATTTTCTTTTGATTTTACATAATCAAAGGAAATGATTTGGTTAGAGATCAAATGCCTTAAGGTATTATGTCTACGACGTACGTGTCTAGACTTACCATTATACATGTCACATTGTGCTCTTTCAATAGCCGTCTGGCTACCGCCATGTTTCATAATTATTTTCAACAAGAAATGTAGATCACCAGCTTTATCTAAAGCAATAAATTCTGATGTCACTGTTGATCAAGCTATATAAGTTTGTTTTGAGGACTTCCATGATACAACTCCACCTCTAATGGTAAAGACATAAGCACTTGTGGATTTAGTGTCCTTAGTATCTAATATCCAGTTAGGATCACCGTATCCTTCTAATACAACCGGATATCTACCATGATGTAATCCATAGTTTATGGTGTATTTTAGGCATCTTAGTACCCTAATCAACGCCTTCCACTAATCTTTATTTGGATTACTAGTGAATCTGCTCAATTTATTGACTGAGTAGGTAATATCCAGACTAGTGCACTTCGTGACGTACATCAGATTGCCAATTATAGCCAATTATACTGGTATACTCCATTGAGAGATAGGTTCGCCATGCTTTTTACCTAAGTATAAATTCAAGTATACCGGTGTTTTAGCTGGAGGACCGTCATATACATTGTACTTACTAAGTACTGTCTCTATGTAGTGAGACTGCGATAACATGATTCCTTTTGATGTCTTAGCGATTTAAATCCATAGTTCTTCTATTTTCGACATCCATGATATCCTAGTCCATGTTACTAAGTTGTTTAATAAATAAATTCATTTGGAAGAAGCTATTTGACTTTGGCTAAGCTGATATTGTGGTTTGAAGTGTACAAATACAAGCAAAGATATTATCATAGTCGTATGATGTACAATACTAATCAAATAGTGTCAATAACAGATTTTGAAGTTAAAACGTTAATTATATCGTGAAATTGTCTATGTGTAAATAAATTGCTTACATTTTATATGATATTTTGTTATGTTTATTGGATTAGCGTGGATGTTCAAGCTGGAGAAAGTTCATATATTAATGGCAGTGAAAGTGGTTCGACTATGCAAGATGGTACTTTTCTTGTACTAGATAGCATGTTTTTATTGTGTGATGAACTTCTTAAGGTTGTGAAAGGAATTTATTTTAAGAAAAAAGTATGCTTTGTCAATCAAAAGTTTGCGAAATAATAAATATGTAACCGTTGATTGTGATCGTGGGGGTCAGTATCGAGACAAGCAAAAAATTTCAATTGATCTCCGACAACAAAAAAGAGAAACTCGTCTACAAAATTGTCCATTTTAAATTAAAGGGAAATGAGAAGAAAATGGATTTTGGATAGTTGTAGTGAGAAACAACTCACAAAATCATGATGCAACTCTTGATATGTGTAGGCACCCATCAACTAGAGATTTATCAAAAGAAGAGATCAATGATATTGATAAAATGACTACAGCAGGTATAACACCAGAGCAGATATTATCATCCTTCGACAAAAGAATCCAAACCTTCAAGTAGTGGCAAAAAATATTTATGGATATAAAAAGTTAAGATTCAACGAGAAAGTTTGACCGGTCTCTATTCAATTCTTGTATGAAGAACTTGGTAAAGGTGGCTTTGCATTTGATATCAAATGAGATGATGTGGATCGTGTGACCCATTTACTTTTTGTGCATCCCACTTCAGTGAAATCGAACCAAAGCTATTCGAGTGTATTTGTGATGGGTTATACTTACAAAACTATAGACATCACATGCATTTGCTTGGAATTAATGGTGCTATAAGCTTCAACACTTCATTTTTTTTCAAGTTTTGCCTTCTTGAAAAATGGGCTATATGAAGATTATATTTGACCCTAAACGCATTTAGTAACGTTCTTGATTTGGCTTGTCAACCTGTTGTGATTGTGACAGACAGAGAATTAGCACTCATAAAAGCTATTACAGTTGTTTTCCAGGAAGGAAGCAGTAAACCTTTTATGTGTGTATTCAGAAGATTATATTGACCAATTACAAGTCTAAAATTGAGAAGCAGAACGATTTTAATAAATTTTTATCCACATGGAATGAGGTTGTATTTTCTTCGACAGATGAATCATTCACAAGAGCTTGGGAAGGGCTTGAATTAGCACATCATCATAAAATTAATGTCTTGAATTATATACGAAAGACTTGGCTTCCTTACAAGGAGCATTTCGTTAGCGCGTGGATTGAAAAATATTCTCCTTTTGAAAATCGTGCTACGTCAAGAGCTAAATGTGCACATTCAAATCCTAAAAAAAATTATTTATCTCAATTGGTGATCTCCGCCGTCAAGGATAAAATAATTCTTCTTATCGACAACGACCGTCAAGAGATTAAAACAAAATGATTAAGTGAGAGGATTACAAATCCTTTGAACTGAAACATTTTGTTCTTCAAAGAAGTTGTGATGTGCATTTCATCTTCTCGTTACAATAACTACATGAGCAATAGGAAAAGGTTCAGAAAGGCAAAATTTCAAATATGTACACAAGCAAGTTTGTTGCCACAGTGGGTCTTCGTTGTACACATATGATGGTTTACTGGAAGGATACATCATTACCTCTTGGAGCTCTTCATTCTTAGTGGCGCATTGATATTAAATCTTTGCATTGATATTAATTCTTCTCTATTTGTTGAAGATTAGGTTTGCAAGAAGAGAATGAAACTTTTTGGTCTATTTTTGGAGTTGCAAAATAAGTATAGTCAATTACCTTTGATAGAAAGAGAAGATACCCTTGAAAAACTATCACAATTTGTAAGTTACTCAACACCTTTAGTGTTTGAACCTAATATTCAAGTTAGTTAAGGAAGACTAAGTGGTGTAAGAAAAAACTTTGCCCTCCACTAGACGTGAACCTGTGAAGTTCGAACTTTGAAGTTGTAGAAGCATCAAGAAAGTGTAGCATATGCAGAGACACTAAACATAATAGTCATGCCCAATGAAAAATAGAAGTAGCTTTATTCCTATACAAGAAGATAAAAGTTTGAATAATGGTGGAAATATTGGTTTGGATGATGGTGGATATAGCTTAATTGATTTGAATATGGCGCCGCATAACGACAACTCATTTGGTTGGGACTTGGAGCCGAAAGTTAGTTTTTCTTTTTTAATATTTATTTGATATTCTTTATATTTTTCTAAAAAATTATTAGTTAAACAATAAAAGTGCGTCTATAACATTATGTTTCTTTTTTCTTCATGGGTTGCGGTGAATTCTTATGTATATGTTGGTATGCATATTAATTAATCTAAAATATCAATTTTACGATTTAATATTTAACTGAATACAATCTCATGTCTTTTCTTTTGCTTGCCAAAGTTAAAACTTTCTTTTCTTATTTGCATGGTGGAGGGAGAAGTGAAGTTCTTTTATAGTTTATTGTCATTTGTAACTTATTTGTAGACTTCTTATTAATTTTTATATTGTGGCCGAATATTTTTGACATTTGAAACTTGTTATGTGAGGTGCACTTTGTTTCAATCGGATTGTGTACATTTTAAAATATTTTTCGATTTAAATCACTTGTTTCAAAATTTGATTGCATGTTGAAAATGCTCATAGCAAGAAATTAAATTAATTTAAGATGATTTTGTTGTATATTTTTAGTATAGTTTTTATTGTTTCTTTTGTAAAATATCCCCACAGACTAAAACTAATGAATACCACCAATTTTAGTGTAACCAAGAATGATTGATGTGAAATTAAACAAAAAGAAGAAAAGAATCACAGTTGTGTTTCTCTGTAACTTTTGTTGCAACTTGCAACGTACTGATGCATCAAGAAACCGTTTGTTAAAGGAGTAATACCTAGTTGTATATGTATAAGGAAAATGGTTAGTATTAATTTTGAATGCATATGAGAGGAAAAAAAATGATATTTCCCTGTTATATAAAGTGTTAGATCTTAAAGTCAATTATTTTTAGTTTTTATAAGAAGATTAAAGTGAACGAATGATTTTATTAATCACAGAAAAGGTATATATACTATTACAGAGTCCTAGTACTAATACACTTGTTGATATTTTATATTTACATTAAAGGAAATAAATCATCAACTAGGAGTCTGCTTAACACGCCCCCGCAAAATTGACGTCCCATCGGCAACGGCAATTTTGGACCTTAACAACTGAAAACGAACTCGTGACAAAGGTTTCGTGAGAAGGTCAGCAAGCTGATCAACAGTGCTAACATAAGAAACAGTGAGAAAACCTTTGTTCACCAAATCCCGAACAAAATGAAGATCCACGAAAATATGTTTCATGCGAGTGTGCTGAACCGGATGAAGAGAAAGACGTAAAGCACCGAGATTATAACATAAAACACGCGGGGGAGCAGGTAGAGAAAAACCAAGTTCACCAAACAAATGCTGCAACCAACGGACCTCGGCCGAAACATTAGCCAATGCACGATACTCGGATTCGGTCGAGGATCGAGAAACAACCCTTTGCCGACGAGAGGACCAAGATATCGGATTGGACCCAAGAAAGACAACGTACGCCGAGGTAGTAGAAGCAGAGAGAGAATCGCCAGCCCAATCTGCATCTGAATAAGCCGTAAGATGCAAGGAGGAGTCCCGAAGAAGCAAAACACCATGATGAATAGTGCCCTTCAAGTACCGTAAAACACGTTTAAGGGCGGCCCAGTCGGATTCAGTAGGAGAAGACATACGCTGAGCAAGACGATTCACAGCAAAGCAATGTCCGAACGAGTAAGAGTCAAGTACTGATGAGCACCAATAACTTGACGAAACTCCGTGGCACTAACGAGAGGAGAAGAACGGGGCACGGCAGGAGTCGAACTCATAGGCGTGGCAACCGGTTTAGCACCATCCATTTTGTGCCGAGAAAGAACATCACCAATGTACTTGTGTTGAGAAAGAAAAAGACACTCACGACAACGAATAACTTCCACCCCAAGGAAGTACGTAAGATCACCAAGATCTTTGACGGCAAACCGCTCACTAAGGCCGGTAATAATGCGAGTGATAAGAGAGCAGTCCGTACCAGTGCCAATGACATTAGCCCGAAGAAATATGAAGAGAGAAGTGTCAGACTTACTTTGAGAGAAGCCAAGTGACCCCAAGGCCGTACTGAGCGCCAAGAACCAAGCCCGAGGGGCCTGTTTGAGGCCATACAATGATTTCCGGAGATGGCAAACATGGTTGGGAAAATTGGCATCAGTAAAACCCGAAGGTTGAGTTATGAACACATTCTCTGCAAGATCACCGTGAAGAAAGGCATTGCTGATGTCAAGTTGGCGAATTGGCCACGAGCGAGCAGTGGTGATAGAAAGAATGCAACGGATGGTAACCAGCTTGACAACAGGGCTGAAGGTCTCACGGTAATCTACGCCCGGACGCTAATGAAAACCCTTGGCAACGAGACGGGCCTTGTAGCGATCGATGGAGCCATCAGGTTTCTACTTGAGTTTAAAAACCCACTTCGAACCAATCACATTGCCATGAGAAGGAGCCGGGACAAGATTCCAAGTACCATGCTTGACCAAGGCCGTATATTCATCCGCCATGGCCGCCCGCCATTTAGGATCCTTAAGAGCAACAGTGACGGAGGAAGGCTCAATAGGACCCTGAACCGGATGCTTGGTCGCAGAGTGAACAACTTTGGGCCGAAAGATATTGTTCATGGAGCGGGTGGTCATGGGATGGTTTCGGGTCGGCGGGGGAACAGGGCCTGACAGCAAATCAGGCAGCCCCGAAGCGGCCGAAGTGGAGTCGGGCTAGAGGGGCAGCACCACGGGCGAGAAATCAGTGTCTGGCGAGCTTGGGGACGCGGGCGACGGAGCGCGCACGCGCGCGCGGGGCGAGAGAGCCGGGGCCTGCGGGGCGCGCGCGGGGCTGAGTGGAAACGGCTCGGCGGTGAGGGGCCGACGGCAGATAGGCGGGGCCGGTGTCGGATGGATGTCAGAGAAGCCCGGAAACTGATTTTCAACAAAGCGGACATGTCTGGAGATATAAATGTGACCAGACGTGGGATCCAATCAACGGTAGGCACTCTGAGACGTGGAATACCCGACAAACAAGCAAGCCCTGGACAGTGCGTCAAGTTTTCTCAGAAAGTAAGGGCGTAGCCAAGGAAAACAGAGACAGCCAAAAGTGCGAAGCTTGAGATAGTTAGGAGGACGCCCAAACAAGACCCCAAACGGTGAAGAACCCCGAAGAACCGGAGTAGGGAGCCGGTTCGTGAGGTACACCGCCGTCTGGAAGGAAAAATCCCAAAAATCCGGAGGCAGAGAGACGTGACCCAGGAGGATGCGACCCAGAGTCACGAACTGCCGATGACGTCGCTCAGCAGTGCCATTCTGTTGAGGAGTATGAGGAGCAGTGGTAAGCCAACTAATACCCAGGTCAGACAGATAAGAACGCAGTGCCACAAATTCACCATCATTGTCAGAATAAAAATTCTTAATACTGAACCCAAACTGCTTCTCAACTATACATGAGACTTGTGAGACATAGGATAAATCCAACTATACTTGGAAAAGTGATCAACAAGTAACAGGTAGTACCGATTTCCATTCAATGAACACACAGAGGAAGGACCCCAAACATCAGCATAGACATAGTGCAACGGATGCAAAGAGTGCAAAGAAGTAACAGAAAACGGTAATCGTTGGCTCTTATTTAATAAACAAAAAGAACAAAAATCGTTCGACTTAGGAAGTACGAAATTACAAGGTAAAGCAAAAGTACAAATAATCAAAGAACTAATGCTATCCGAGGGATGCCCAAGTCGACTGTGCGAGGTTGCCGCCGTCGTCCGTTCACCCACGTTAGCCAAAAGAAACGTCGAGCCACCGGGGAAAAATTCAGATGATAGACGCCATTATCACACGTTCCTCGCATCAGTTTGACCCCCGTACGCCGGTCCTTAACAAAGAAACACGAAGGATGAAATTCAAGACAAACATTATTGCGAGAAGTAAACTGATGAACAAATAATAAGTTGCGACAGGACGACGGAACGCACTAGACATCATCAAGATGAAAAGTACGATCAGAAACGGAGAAAGACGTGGAACCAATATGAGTGATCGACAAATCTGAACCATCGGCAATTTGAACTTCATCAGGTCCGTCATATTCTGAGTGAACGGAAAGATTCTAAAGATCAGAAGTCAAATTGTGGGAAGCACCAGAATCTACCACCCAATTCTGACGAGAGGGAGGCGGTGGAGGTGGAGACGCCGCCATGTTAGCCATAGGGAACTGCAGTTGGCGACAAGTACGAGCGTCGTGACCCTGAATACCACAAATCTGACAGATGAGTGGAGGCCGATAGTTTTGCTGTCCCTGACGGTTTCCCTGATTGTTGTAGTTGGGCCCCTGATTCGGATTATAGTAGTAATAGCCACCCTGATTGCCCTGATTATTGTTGCGACCACGCCCCCGGCGATTTGAGCAGCCCTGGCTGCGGCCACCATTGTTCGAAGTTGGCTGATTCGAACGTTGACGATTGGGATCGTCGGCAGCAGAAGCGGTGTTGGCCGTGGCAACAAGCGACGCAGATTGTGACTCAAGCCGCCGCACGTAGGTTTCATGGGCCACAAGCTTGTCATGGAGGAAGGCAAACGAGAGAGGATCATCCCGAGCATTGATTTGAACGGCGATATCCCGCTAAGAGGCACCCAAACCATTGAGAACAAACAAGGTGACATCATCATCGGATAAGGGATTATCAATGATGGTGAGCTCGTCAATCTTGAGTTTAACCTGATGAAGAAACTCAGTGACGGATAGGGAACCAAGAGTCATGGTTGACAAAGTGGCACTATCTCCGCAGAAACGGAGCCAAACAAGGCAGCGAGGAGGAGAGCATCCTGTCTCGTCCAATGAGTAAAAGCGGCGATCTCATCCTGAGTCGCACCGCGAAAAAGGCACGGCGTAGAGCCGTCAAGAAACCCTAAAACTCAATAGCCATAAAACACATGGCGAACTTGAGCGTTCCAGAGGAGTAATTGCCAGACGTAAGCTGGAGAGGAAGATGAGTATGCGCATTGATCGGAACAATTGGATCAAGATGCGGACCGCGTGGAGGAAGTGGCACGGTTTGCAGGGCTACACACGGCGGAGACGCGGCGACGTCGGGCGTCTCGGCGGCGGAGCTATGGTTAGAAGAGTTTGCGAAAGACATAGGGATCGAATTACTATTTTAGGAGATAAATCCTGCTGATACCATATAAGATTATTAAAGTGAACGAATGATTTTATTAATCACAGGAAAGGTATATATACTATTACAGAGTCCTAGTACTAATACACTTGTTGATATTTTATATTTACAATAAAGGAACTAAATCATCAACTAGGAGTCTGCTTAACAGTTTTAAGCAGTAAGTCGTGTTACCTAGTCTAGACAAGTAAAGAGACAGTAAAAATAAAGACAACAGATTTTTAACGTGGTTCAGACTTCGTCTTACATCCACGAGGCTTTCGCCCAAGAATTCAAACCTCTTTCACCGATCAAAAGTTGTTACAACTACTGGTTGCTTTACTCTAACACTTCGATTCCCTCTAATGTCGGACACCAATAGAATACTTTTATCGCTACTCCGTTTGAATCCGTTAGACCAAACTCCCATATGATCCTCTTATGACCAAGCTTCCAAGCGGCAATGCACGTACATATAGACTCCCTCTAACTGGTGCAATCCTTTCCCGTTGAACTCCCTTCAACTCTTGTTCGGCTTGTCACGTTCTTGATCGAAACCAAGTATGAAAACTAAGGAATATAAAAACAACGAACACCTTATGATCTATATCGTTATACACGAGTGTTCGAAGTTCTAAACTTAGATTTTCCACTATTTATAGGATAGCTCTCCTTAGAAGATAAGTTTTGCGCTTGAAGTCTCATACTCCAGTCGGGACTCGTATCTTCCTAAAATATCCGGAATCTTTCCTTTTGATAAGCTCTCTTGATCTTCGTTATCTGCACACAAGGAAATAACAAATTCTTCCAATAGGAAGCTTGTTAGACCGGATAGAAACAAGTAGTAGATAAAGATTTAGTTTTCATAAGATATACAAGATATTCCTAAATCTAGTCCTACTCTATCACAACTTACCAAATCCCTTATAGAATTCTAATCCCGTGCAAACTTAAGGAATTATATGGTAAATAAAATACACGCGATTTTTCTTAAAGTAAAATACCAAAACTTGTAAATCAAAAACGTACGGACTCACGGTCCTAACATAAAGGAAACAAGACATCTTTGTATTTTTTCAAATATTGACATCTCAATTTAACCCTACAATTTAAGTTAGATAAAAGTAACTATTTCCATTTATTAAGAAGGATGATTTAGTTTTTCTATAATTTATATTCTTTAACTGTTGATTACTTTTCTTTCCATTCTACTCCAATAATGATTATTCACTATCCCACTAGTTCAATTTTTTCTCATCTAGGCAAATCTTTTTTCTTTTTTCGTACTAGATTGTTTTTCACACTTGAATATGAGCATGTAGGACGTTGTACTAGAAAAAGTTAATGTGCGCGGGACTCCGCGTACCCTAGTTTCTAGTATATTAAAAAGGAAGATGTATTTGTACAATCAATGTGCAAAGAGTATACTAGTCAACAATAAAATTTTGATCTAGATTCAGGGATTTGACTCGGACTATATCATTTGCCATAGTATTGAGTGTGGAACTCGAAAATGACCACTTTTTCCTTTTATTTGCGGCTTATATATTACATAAAATATTACAATAATATTTTCTGCAATTAGAACTAGCTGGTAGGCGATAATTATGTTATTTTAATTTCCAATATTTTTATGTGATAATATTAGTAAATTTAGTGCAACTTATCAGCAAGAGTTGTGCATGTATGTAGCGTTATTTCCACTTTATATAATTCACAAGTAGTAACTAATGTTATTAGTAATGTTCGGTAAATGACATTATTTTGTTTTTCATTGATATTATTCATGGTCAAGTTATTAGTTTTTTTGCTTTTTGTTGCTATTTAATCGTTCTGTTACTCCAAGTCTAATTTTTCATTAAATCTGGTTTTTACGCCAGTTGAGCCGATGAGTTTCACTTATGGAAACTATCTTAACTGGTTTAATTTAATGGGAATTTGTCATTTTTAGTCCTCTAGTATATAATACCCCTTCCATTTAATTTTAGCCTAGTGACATGGTCCAATTTTAGTTCACCAGTTTGTGAATCGTCTGGCAAAAGGTTTTGCTCATATTGCCGTCAAGTTTGGTTTTTCTTTTTTATTTAATTTTTTAATTCCAAATTGTTTTGAAAAATGCCAGTGATGAAACCGGGCATCAAGTATGAGTTCCACGGATATTTTGAAAAAATACGTTTATAATCTTAATTTCTCTTGATACTTTTAAAACTTGAAACTTGAAATTAAAGTTTTCTAAACTAACTAGAGTAGTTGCATGTGCATAGATTGCACACTGACTCTTACTTTCTATAGATGTACATGATTGGAGCACCACGTTCTCATTCTACATTCTGAAAAATTGTAACAGCATTTCTGATCCATATTCTTTTTCTTGAATTAAAACATAGAGTATGCAAACACAAACGCCTATATCACTTAATTTAAAAGGTTCTTTTTTATTAAAGTATGTTAAAAGAATTCTTATAGGATTAGTTGAAACAGACATCAAGGCCTTATCCAAAACAATCACAAGCTTGAAAACCAACATTGAAATACAGTTTTTGACTTAATTAAACCATCCAACAGTACCTATGCACTCAACTCATTGCTATCCTCATACTCGTTATCATCGTCGTCATCATGATCACTATCACTTACGATGATAAGTGGATCATGATGTTCTTTCCTTGTACTCTCTTCCAGCGGCTCAAGTTCAACATCACGCCTCAAAATGTGAATATTGATTTCAAGTTCATTGGAGTTACATTTCACTACTTCAAAACTAAGTTTGTCTCCCTCAGCCAAATTATTTCGATCAATGATCCGCCTCCATCCTAAGCCAAACTGCTTTGATTTCCTTTTTCCGTAAAATAGAAATTTATATATCACTCCTGCGCATCTTACAACTGCTATCACATTGTCCGCAGGCAGCATAGAAGCCACTCGAGCTTGAAATCGCTGGAACCATAAACAAACAACAGTATAAGTGGTACAAATAATATAGTAGTTTATAATAGGGATAATTGCGGCAAACCCCCAATCTATAGATGCTTTTGCGTTGTACCCCTAACCTATTGATTTGTGCGAGATGCCCCCTAACCTATTGGTTTTTGTGCGATTTGCCCTCTGATGCCAAATCTAACAGACAAAAACTTAAACATGTTTCCAAAATCAACGGTTGATCAACGCTCCAGGGGGCAAATTGCATAGGTTAGGGGCATCTCGCACAAATCAATAGGTTATGGGCACAATGCAAAAGCACCCATAGATTGGGGGTATGCCGCAGTTATCCCTTTATAATATTTGAATTGTCATGGAAAGTCAATCTTAAAACCTAGGATGATAAAAAGAATATAAAACAATATATAATTTATTGTTTTATCATATGTAAGTGTATATAATTTTCTTTCCATATGCCTTGTAATTGGATCTGATGAAATTGTTTATAATGTTACATTAATGTAGCTAGTTTACAAAGTAAAATAATTACCAGTATGTAAAAGGGTTTGACTGCAGTCTTTGTGAGAACCATGTCGAAGTGTAAGTTATCTTCGAGGTTTGTTGAATTTGTTCTCCTCAATGGTTGAGCAGATGGTCCTCCATTTGAGGCTTTTGGTGGTTCATTCATCTAACAAAAAAATAATTCATAAATTAATAAATGTATACACCAATTGTGTTGTATCGTAAAACATGAATATTCATATAGATAAGAAACTATCTATATGTGTAATGTAATATGTAAGAAATACATTTCTCTTTGTGTCAGGTCTTGTAGATTTAGCCGATGGTAATCTCTCTGGCGCACATGCGGCATCATTTATCTTAAAAAGAAAACAAAAATAAGAGAAAAAAATCAAGTTAAGGAGCCAAGGACTAGTAAAGAGATATTTAATTTAAGCGCAATTAAAGACCCTCTCTTTACATATATATATATATATATATATATATATATATATATATATATATACACGGAGGGGGCTACAATTTGTTTTCTTTTGTCGATATTTAGTATATATATGGTGATACTATTTCTCTAGGCAAATCCCTTGTACAATGAATGTGTGTGTGACTCAATGTTATCTATTTGTGGCATCTGCACTATACATGCACATTGGTGCCAAAAGTTTATTATATAGGTGTAATGTAAGTAGTTAGTTACTAATGTTATTATATGTACTTGTATAAGTATATAAAGACTATTGCAAACAAAAACTGATTATCACTATTTACAAGAGAGATAATATACTTCATCATCATCTCACACACTTGATTATTATACATGGCATGAGTATTTCTATCATAATAAAATCGTATATATCATACACCTTCGCAATTTCAAAATTTAAGTTATGTGTCCCTTTAGAAAGATAGCAAACTTATCGAATGGAGATACCTCATAAATCTGATGAAGAGTGCCCCACGCTTCTTTCGCCACTGCAGCATTACAAATTTTGCAGGACATACTCGGCCCGAGAGACTTGTGAATGAGAAAGAGAGCCTTTAAATCATTTTCTAGGTTTTCTTTGAGCTTTTCCTTTTCTTCAGCATTGAGCTCCTCCATCGGCTGAGGTTTCATGTAACCATTCTTCACAATATCCCACAAGCCCTTGGAAGTTAAATGGTCCTTCATTTTTATGGACCATGCTGCAAATGGAATTGGGACCGGAGATTTGGAACTTGAGCTAGCCATATATATTTTTCCTCTTGATCCCTTTCTTCAAGTTAACACAAAGATAATTACTATAATACTTGTTTTTGAAGTAAAATTTATAATGATGAGTTAATTTTTTTTTATCATATTATGCAAAACCTCATCAGTACCCTTATAAGTTTTAAATTATCAAATCAAGTCTAATTACAACTGTATGAATAGCACGCATACTTCAAACAATAATCTCAAATAGTAAAAAATGTAGAACAAATGAACTCCATCACGATGTATCTATCGTTTAATTTGCACATAAACTGCGTCTTGTTACTTTGTCGTGCGTGTGTATATTTTCATTGAAAAAGGTAAATAACCTCTTTGTATTAAAAATGTTCAAACCAAGAAAACTCATATGTTAATCTGGAAAATAGTTACTGTAGTTTAAACAAAGGTAAAATAATTAAACTAAGCGGATCCTGACGGATCTATCATTCTTTCTCTTACATTCAAAACCCTAGAGCAATTCAAAGATATTAAGTTCTAATTAACAAATCATCGTGTTATTAATCATCCATACATAGATTGTCAATTAAATTTATAAAATAAGAATATGATGTACTCGATTCATATTAGATTTAACATGCCATTGTATATTATATTGATCTGTATAAAAATATTCAGTCTTGATGCACAATTAATTATAAGTAATTAAAACTTTAAATTACGCTGGAAATAATGGGTTTGAACTTTGAACACAAAAATTAATACATAAATTAACTTTTTTATTATATATATGTGGAATTTACTTGGGGAAATATATATGTGTATCACCTTCCGAGACGATGCAGCAGATCTTCACACCAGCGGGGTTGACAAATCAAAGAAAGCCTGAAAACATATATAGCATAAAATAATTAGTGAAAATACAAATCAAAAGTAATAGAAAAGGGAATAATTGAGAATTTGAGAGATGTTATTGTTTCATTTCTAAGAACTGGAGTATCGTCACTACGTACCTGGAAGCAACAGTACTCAAAATTCACGCCTCAGCCGCCTTTTCTCTGGTTCCTCTTTAGTGTCAACTTGAGGCAGGGATGAGTTAATATATACTAGGTCAATTTCAGACATGTAATTAATGCTGTCAAAATTTGTCTAAACAAAACCTTATTTAATTAAGCTTTATAAATTATAACTATATAATTTATAAGCCATATTTGGTATTTGCAATTTAGGAAATTCGTATACAACAACTAGAATATCCAAAAACAAAATTTTATTTTATAAAAAATCAATATGGTGATTTTGATAAATTTAGTGGAACTTCAAAAATGATTTTTTTTTCATAGTCTAGGGCATAACATAATAGTTTCCTTGTGATTTCATATAGAATACCATATGTCACTATTGGTTAATGTAGCATAACATCGTTGTTTATTTTCATTATTCATAATTAAATAATTTACTGTTGTTTATCTTTTTTTTTTTTCATTGCTATTTTTATTAAGATATCCTTTTGATTTCTTATTTTCCAGCGGGAAAAATGCGCTACATCACATGCGCGGACATTGCGCAAATGTGCATATAAAAATGATGCGACGAGGCAAAACTTTTCATCAAGTTATAAACCTGCTACTCACCTCCTCCATCTAAAAATCTGTGTAGCATCATACATTAAACTTGTAAGAATGCTTTATTCTAACTGAATCATACTTTAAGTCTCAACAATGTACGTAATATACATAAGTTCTTATAATGATTTGTAATCGAATTCTTTCTCATCAAAGTACACAATACATATACGAAAGCACGATAAATCTAATTGTTTCCTTTAACATTTAGAATTCTCAAGCAATCTAGAGGTTTATATGGTTCGATGAATATAGATTAAAGTGTTCATGCATAAATGTACTAATAAATACACGGTTAACTAAATTTATCACCTGGGATATGATTTCATAAATTTGCGATCAAAGTTATCACGGTAATTTAATTGACTAAAATCATGATATATGCTTTAATTAAGGAATTAATTCTCCATATTTCGGCCCCTTCATTTATATTTGTTTAAAACTTTAAATAACGCGGGATTAATACAATTAGATTTCAAATACATTTTACGCCACCTCGATCTATGATAAGTGTTTCTGGCATTAAAAGTTTCTAAAAGTAAAGTGTTTAAAGCAAAAAGAAAAAAGTAAAGTATAGAAAGATTAAATGTTAAACTTGCTTATATAAAACTTTTAGAGAGTGTGTACAACAGCTTCTAAAAGAAATTTGTTCATTGCTTTCGCATCAGCAATGTGCTATTCAAGGATCAATTGGTGTTGCTTGGAGAAGATCATTCAACTTGGATGTTTTTGCCGAATTTTGGCTATACTTCATTGCATATTTATGTGGCGAGACTATAGGATAAGTGTATAGTAACACGGGATAGTTACAGCTACACTCCCTCAGGTTTGATGTAATTACAGAAACCATCACGTGGTTTAAAAATTATAGTGACATGCCCTACAACTCACACAAACCTTACAAAGAGGTTCAATCGTCAATAAATTAGACAAAGTATGTTCATTTCAGCTTAAACTTACGTTGAATTCCGATTTTGCACTTTGTCATCTCTACTTTTGACCTTTGGACAATATTATGGACCAAGTTATCCTTCAATAGTAAGGGGGTGTGCCTGATATATTTATAAAGTTCGGGAGGCGTCTGTGTAATGTTGTAGAATTTTATCATATATACTTGGTAATCGTATTCAATTTATCAAAAGTAATCTTATTTTTTTCACATATAAAAGTAATCTTATTCAATTTGTCACATATTACTCAGTTTCATTCGCATTACGTATTATCAAAAGATAATTTGAAAATTTTGGTTAAAGTTTCAAGAAACTTATATTTATTTAATAAATCATACTTCTGTCTGAAATTGAAAATAGAAGCTTTCACTTACTAATTTTTGAGTCACAAATATTACTAATTCTTATTTCAATATCTTTAATTGATTTTTTTAATGATAATAAATATTTAAATTTTTTAATATTGAGAATTAAAAATCAGATGGCTTAGTCATCATGATTTTGTTTAACTATACGAAAATCTATCCATTACAAAAGTATGACTTTCAATCAGTGTTTTATAAGGCGTGGGGCATAAGCGGGGTTTTTTACTTCATTGGAGGCAGGGCGTAAGCCCCACAAATTTTGACATTTTTATTTTAAAAAATTAGCAATAATAATAATAATAATAATAATAATAATAATAATAATAATAATAATAATAATAATAATAATAATAATAAAAAGGGAACATAAAAAGGTATAAGTACAAATGTAATATGATAAAACTTTTAGAAATATTCAAAACTATTTGAGATAATGCGAATTACAAATAGCATAGGGAAAACTTAATCTTTTTTCCTTCCCTTTGCATGCACTACCTAAATTGCATGCAAATATTTCATGTGATCCTATAATGGATTATATTAAATAGTTACAAGAAAACTCAAATAAAATAATAATCATATAATAGAAAAAATCCACAATAATGTATAATGAATTAGATACCTATCACTGAAGTTCATAAAAAATAAGTGAATTTACAAACCAAAAAAATTAGAAATATGATAAAAAAAGTAAAATACATTTTATAAAGTAACCTATAATCTTATCAAATAAAAAAATTATAGATAAGATATGAATGAACAATCATAGAAAAATTAACAAAATAAACTAGTTTTTTCCTTTTTTCGCCATTACGCCCGAACTTACGCCTTTTGGCCCCACAGTTTATGCTTTTTACGCCCGGGGCCTATGCCCCAAATTACGGGGTGTACGCCACAAGAATGTTATGCCTTAACAGCTGCCTCGGGCCGTTTTGGCTGAATTTTGCCCCACGGCGAGCATCAAGGCGCGCATTTTTAAACGCTGCTTTTCCATTTAAATTAAGTAAAGCAAATTTAAAATCTTAAAAAGAATAAAGAAAAGAGAAAGTTACGAAACTAGTTGTGCTTCGTAACATTTTTCCCCTTGTTGCACTTCGAATTTCATTTGATTCTAAGGTAGTCATCTTTAATTTCTTCTCCAAAGTCCAAAATTACAACTCGAAGCTTATCTAAGAATATGAATAACCGACAAGATGAGTGATTTAGGGACTATAAGGTAGGTGCGGTGGGTGGGTACCTTGGATTTTTAGTTGTTACCGAGTTTTTCTTTATTCTTTTTTAAACTCAATATAATTTGGCAGAAACAAAGTTATTTTCGGAAAAAGATTTACAATTTCTATTTCCCATCAAGAAGGCTGTATATGTCTTTTATCATTTGCAGTTTTTTAATGTTATTCATATTAAGAATGGTGGAGGGATATTGTTTTTTTTCACATTTCTATCAGACAAATGTAACATACGTTACTTTAGGAGGTTTGTCTATAATTTCCCAAACCATAGGGAGGTATCCGTGATTACACCAAACCTCAGGGGATTCAGCTGTAATTAGCTCTAGGGTATAGCTCACAAGTCAGCTTATCGATTTTACTCTATTCAGCATGCTCATTCTTCCATCGCTTGCTTTCTACTCCTCTATACTCCCTAAGAGAGTAAGTAGTAAAATACAATTTTTAATGCACTGACACTTCGAGAAATCTCTTAATGAAGTGTCTGACACGACACTGACACACCTCAGACACGTGTCAAATATGCCACATGACATGTCTTAATAAAAATAAAAGAAAAATAAAAGGGACATCGTGTCAGACACGTTTTAAGGACGTGTCTAACACGCCCCACACACATTTTACGCTGGTTTTATAGTTTTCAACTTTTATTTGTGGTTGAAATTAAATTTCATAAAATATAAAGATAAAGATATTAGAAGAGTCAGATATTAAACTTTTAAAAGTTGAATAACTACGTACCATAAAAGCATAAAAGATCATTTTTTTTTTCAATTAAATTCCACGAAAAAGCCCAATGCTAAATGTCTTTATTTATATTTTGCACAAACAAGGACAACATATAAAGTTCGTTCTTTCTTCAAGTCGTGGTACAAAACTTCGATTTAAAGATTTTATTTGAGTACTGTATAAAACTTTAATTTTTTCATTTGATTTGTGTATGTACTTTGTATTTAATACTTGGCATTTATGACTTAAATTATAATAAGTATTTTAATTGAATTTTAAGTTGTTGGTTACTTGGTTTTGAGTGTATATATGTTTGGTGTAATTCTGAATTTGAACTTAAGAATGTTATTTGTGTAGGTTTTGATGATGTTTTATATATCTTAATGTGAAAATATATATACCTGTGTCGCGGCCGTGTCATGTCTTGCAATTTTTAAAAAATCTGTCACCGTGTTAGTATGGTGTCGTGTTTGTATCCACGTGCCCGTGCATCATAGAATAAAATACTAAAATATAATTACAATTAAATCTCTAATCTAATTATAAAAACTCTCCAGGCAGTTTGATTATTACATAAGCAACCCTTGAAAGTTAAAAGAACCTGAACTTTGAAGAAATATAGAGACAGCCCGTGAAGCCCTTTGATTTGTATTGTTTTAAAAGCTTCAATGAGTGATTTTGTAATCATTCAGACCTTAAGGGAGGTATATTTAAGGGTCAATTGCATTTTCCCCTTGACGTTTGGGGTGTTTCGCGAAGTGTCCCCTAACGTTTTAAAAGAAGTACTTTGCCCCTTAACGTTTGTAAAAATAAGTGATTTGCCCCCTGATGCCAAATCTAATGGATAAAACGATAGCCACGTGGCAAAAATGAACGGTAGATCAAGGACTCATGGGGCAAATTACAAACATTAGGGGGCAAAGTGCTTTTTCGAAACGTTAGGAGGCACTTTGCTATTGACCCTATATTTAATTACACCAAAGTACTCTAATTATCACAATTAACTAAAGTCTCTATTTGTGCATAGTTTATAATCTAACAACCTTTCATATCATGCAGCAAGATGTACTACGCGAGGACTGGATATATAGCTTGCTTTCACACTTGTTCCGACAATAATTGCATTTCTCCTACTCGTTAAGCTGATGCGCTACAGCCATGATGACTAAGTGTCGATCACATCAGAGCTGCTTTGGCCCGAACAAAGCCGGTTCAATCATAATATCCTTATTACATACATCCCCTACATCCGCTCTAGTATATGAAGCCAATATAGGAAGTTCGATTAAGGCGGTTTCTGGAGGTGAGTCGATGGTAGGGGGGAATTGCTATGTTCCGACTTTTGTATGGTGCTGGTTGATCTATTTGTTTGGTTTAGTTTCTAGTTCATTGCTTCATCTCAGAAGTAAGGGTGCCTATTATCGTTTCGAGAAACAAATAGATAGAACACAGGCCAGACTCTCTTGACATCATGATTTTCATCTCATGATGTTAGCTGAATTTTATGCTCAAGTTTGTTTGTTAGTTCTGTTGAAACATTGTACAGATAGTAAATGTATGAGTAAAGAGGACTTTGGAGTTTGCTAAAAGTTATTATTATCATGTGAGAGATATATGCAGATATGAGAGACTGAACATACTTCTCAGAAAGCATTCCATTCGAATAAACAATTAATAATCTGCACAAATCAAAGCTTCATTTACCATTCCTAGCATCCTCGCAGTGAATGTGGTTTTCATCTTCTACTCAAGGAAATTACTATGTTAAAGATTTCTGTTTTCTCCATACGTAGATGCTCCGCCAATTTATCTGCATACCTTCCGAATAGATCATCATTAATAATGGAGCTCCCAAAATGGCTAGCCAGCAACGGTTCCATAAAAGCTCGGATACGATCTGCGCAAACTTTCCCCTTCCTATATTTGTCGAAAATTAATGGACGTTCTTGTTCATCATCATCATCTTCATTACTGTTGTCAATCACATCCAAGCGGATGCGAAAAAACTGAAAGATGTCCAACGTAAAGGACCCTTCAGCCTGAATTGTCGTCTCCACTTCTTGTATACATGGTGCGTAAAAAGGGATGTTAAATGAATACAAATCATCCATTTTTCCGACCCCCTGAGACAGAACTTGCAATGTCAAATTACCTTCTTGTACAAAACAAAATACTGTAGCTTTTTGAAAAACATGTTTTAGAATTAATGTTATGGTGTAAATCAATGTCTATATACGCACATAGACACACATATACCTCAGTCACCATGTCAACGAGCGTTTTTGCAAGTATCGTAAAAAGTGAAAATTCATCTTTGCTTGAGGGATCTTCAACACTTCTGCCGATAAATGTCAAGACCATACGTCCACCTGGTATTATTTCCTCAGCTCTCGAGCTTAAAAATGCGAGAAGTCTTTTTGGTATTGCTTGCTGTATGCTTCATATACCTCTGGAGGACTGTCCATGGTCATGTATATATTTTCTTTATTATTGTTCGCCAGCCCTTCAGGGACCTACCATTCAGCACCCATAGTTGTTAACTCATATAATGTTTTCTATTTTTCTTTTTATTTGATAAGACAAAAAAACAGAGTTTTCTCTGTTCTTAGTGTGTGTGTGTAGTGTACATAAACTCCAAATAACTCCGATATCGTTTATTTGTTCTATGTTTACCGATGAAGTATTTGCCTTGACCATAGACGTTAGAAGAAATTTACGTTATCACGAGCTTCAAATAGATCGACAGACGTTAAGAAAATAAAATCATGTACGCACATACAAATATGTATATAGTTTCATACCTGAGAGAGCCAGTGAACACTGTAAGAAGAGTAAGCAAAGTGTAGGCTCTTTTTTGGCAATAGCCTGCCGTAGAAAGATCCAGGCAAACCGCATACAAAGCAGTTTTCCCTTTCCATTCTCATAGTTTGGCAGCAATTTGAAGAGGTTGTTGAAGTCATTACCCGGAAGATCATTCAGAAACACCTCGTATTCAGGTAATTCATTAATATTCTTCTCTTTGAACAAATCCCCTATTTTATCCATAATGTGTACATGGCCAAAAGAGTGTTAGACCCTGATGAACATCCCAAATCCACCATCTTGAAGCATTTTGGGGAGCCAAGATTATCATCATTAAATCCACCATCTTGAAACATATCCTCAAGTGTTTCATCTAGAACATGGAATGTTTTTGAAATCACCGCTTTCTGCAACCAAGAATAAATATTCATATAAGCAAATCTTGTTACCAAATAAGAAATATATATGCGTGTCTATTATGCATATAAACAAGTGAAAAAGCATGAAATTTTAGAGAGAGGAGAACTTGAGTGTCAGAATTGTTGGCGTAGCTAGTTTCACCATCTCCACTATTCATATGCAGAACATAATTCATTGCCATTTTTCTATTATCTACTGCTTCTTCTTCGTAAATGATCCTGCACACACCCTATGGTTTCCTCTTTATACCAATCTCTTCTTTAGGGGAATTTGTTACGTGTTGCATCTTAGAATAGGACACGTAATTGTTCTCGCAGACACGTCAATATCTTGCGTGTTAGATTATCCGTTGTCCACTACATGATGAAACAGAGTTGTTAATAATTTGAAGGTTACGTGGTTCTTCTCCATTTCTCTATATAAGAAGGCTTAGGATGCATTTCCAGGCGTCGCATAAATGTCCTGCATGAGAAAAAAGCCAGTGAGTACGAAAAAACCCTCCACAAGCAAGAAACAAGTGGGGAAAAAAGTATTATGAAGGTGAGTCCAAGAGTTTTGTTAGATCTTAAAGTCAATTATTTTTACTTTTAAACACTGAGTCGCGTTACCTAGTCTAGGCAGGTAAAGAGACGGTAAAAATAAAGACGCGGAATTTACACCAATACCAACTTGTTGTGCCATCTCATTGTGCAACGGTTGCATGAAAAAATCTCTCAAATTTCAGACATCTAATTAATGACGTCAAAATTTATCACCAAATTAAAACCATTTTTTACTTAAGCTTTATAAATATATATTATATATGCCATATTTGATATTTGCAATTTAGGAAATTCGTATATATACAACAACTAGAAGATCAAAAAACTACAAAAACAATCATTGTGGAAATTTTGATAAATTAATTTCGTGGAATTTCAAAACCGAAAATTTATTAATAGTATTGGACATATATAACGTTATAATTTCCTTGTCATTCAATAAAAAATCACCATTGTAATTATTCATTAATGTATCATAATAGTGTTGTTTATTATTATTATCCATTATTATGTGACTCAATATTGTTTATCTTTTCTTTCTTCATCTCTATTTTACTCCAAGAGTTCTTTCTGATTTCTTGTTTTCACAGTTTAAAATTGAGCTATATCACATTCGCGGGCAGTACACAAGTGTGCATATAAATTTGATACAACGAGACGAAATTGTTCATCAAATTGTTAACCTACTACGTACTCGCGGCCTGCTCAATTTAAAAATCTATGTATCATCATATACACTAAACTTGTAACAACGATTTATTTATACGAATTCTACTTTAAGTCTCAACAATGTACCAAACATACCTAAGTTCATAATAATATTTTGTAACTGAATATTTTTTTCCTCCACAAAGTTCACAATAAATCAAATTGTTATACCCCTATCTTTTGTTACTGTACGTTTCAACCAGCTTCTGTATTAAATTAGATAACAAATTTAGAACTACTTTTAGGCCTTAAAGATTTTAAACAACTAAAACAATAGCAAACTTGAAAATCCACATGAAAAATATATAATTTTCACAAAGAGGGGCGGATTCAGGAGTTTGGCTTTAGGGGTGACGGAATCACATGATATTTTTTTTTTAATGAATACGATATTTTCGTTATAGATTATTTTTAATTGCTCTAAAAAAATAATCATCTTTGTAAACATAAGTACCTTGAGAAGTATAAAGAATTTATAAAAGTGACTCTAAAGTAACATAATTGTAATCAATTTCGTAAAATAATTACAATAAAATATATAAATAGATACAGAAACTATGTCATAAAACTAGAGATCTTGTATACGTCCCTAGAAGTTTTCTAGTAATCACTAAAACATTTATCATTGTGTCACATGCTTTAAGAGAGTACTATATTATAACTAAATTAATATCGAAGTATCGTGTGATATGTTTCTTGTTGTGTGTTATTAATGCAACATATAAGAAAATATCTTTAGTTTTCATCTATAACTTAGTCTCGACAAATAAATGTATTAAGAAAAGAAAATATTTCATTGTAAATACCCAAAAAAAAATCATACAGTCAAATGTTATTTTAGATAACTACTCTTATTTATTCACTACACGAAAATATAAGAAATATTTAAGATGAACAGAAACTTGTATAAAAATATATTAAAGTACACCACATTTAATATTATATGCGATATACATACATATATATATATATATATATATATATATTTATATATGTGTGTTTTAGAGTATACAAAATGTAATATATACTACATAAATATATCCATATTAGAAAGGGTGGGTTGGTGCTGACATCGACGTATTTGATGTTGTCATCCTCATCATTAACAACATTGATGTCGTCATCATCATCTCCAACGTCATCAATGACATCAATGTGTTAGAACATGAATAAACCCTAGGAACTTTCATGTGAGTCATCAAGAATCAATATGACGTAAAAGTTTGAATACTTACACCAACGATTAATTGTTTAGGGATTGCCACGTGGTTAGTCTTCCAGATCAGCACGAAACTCTTATTTCTTGAGAGTCCTTTTTGATTTCTCTCAAGCTCTAGACTATCGATATGATATAATGTAGAAAGTTTAGCGTGTGATTCGGGGACCATGACCACCTATATAAGATACAAAAACCATGATATCTTTAAATAATTTTATTTCAACCCATCATTAAAATAGAGTTATTCATGGTCTCTACCCGTTAAAGGTCCACACCTTGTTAAGATACATAAATCCCATTTAACTGAAACCTTAACGGATCACTTTTATTGGGCTTATCTTTAACGAAAAATGGCATCGCATAGTTATTTAACATGTAAGCCCAATGTTGGATTAAAACGTTGGCCATATATTCCAACAATCTCGTACTTGGGCTATATGTGTAACACTATATTTATGCTTTGCCAAAATCACTAAATTGAGCACAACCTTACTGTCATTACTGAATGTATCTACAATCAATCTTGTCCATCAATTATGCCAACATAGTATTGAAGTGGCCTTTATCACATATATCATAACTCGACCTATCAACAGTCAACATGCCAATATAATTGAATGACACAGATCATGATGTGGATGAGTAGCGTTGAAACTTCATGTGACATGATCATAACATGCCTATTTCCAACTGGTCCTCCCTTAGTGAGATCAAACTAAACCAAAGTCAGAGTATCGAACTGAAAAACTTCATTTCTGCAGAAAATGACCTTAAAATCATTAACTATATTAACTGAAAAAAAGGTCTACATTATAAAAGCATCTACAAACTCCCACCAAAACTGAATCTCCTTATCTGATATGTCATCCATCCGAGCGATAAGCTCATGAAACACTTTTAAGTAACAATTCTTTAATTAGTGGATCCGCAATATAGAGTTTATTCTGATGCACTTAATAGACAACTACTATGAACTCTTTATTAACAAATAGGAACTTAATTTTATATAATTTCTTTGTCGAGATCATATTGTTGATATGTAGAACTAATGATTAGCCTCACAAAATGAACTTCAGTGGTACTTCTTCAATATTATCCACTCTAAGCAGCCTTGTGACAAGAATTTTGAATCTTTATCCTTGATTGGATGCTTATCACTATAAACTCTATTGTCATGTCAAAACATATTATAAGAGGCTAAGCACTATTTTTCCAAAAATGACCTTTAAGACAAACAGATAACATAGTTTGGTGTAAATCCATACTATCAAGTATCCACCAAAATCAGAAGCAGTACACTTAATGATCTCAAACTAATCTGACTTTCGACTTGTAAGCATGTACCTTGAAAATTTTTCATTAACGACTATAAGACCCATTTGGCTGCGCCATCAAATAGTCTTTTCTTGAATTACTTCAATGTCTGCCAAACATTACTTGTAATATATACAGTTATGAAAGATGTACAAATATGAACATACTTCAGAATTCCCCTTGCTAAGGCATGGGAATATTCTTTATTACTTTTTGTACAAGATGAAATCTAGGGCACTAATTAAACTATACTTGTTTCCCTTTTGACAAAGGAGCATAACCTTATAAGCATTTATGCAAGCTATGTTGTTGCTCCCACAGACCTTATGGTATATTTGATCATTTACTCAATTCATCTCAGAGTTGAATCAGATGTTCATTCGATGAATTTGAATTACCATTAATGAACTTTCTAGAGCATTTTGATGATTATTATCAAGCTTGGACACCATAATCGTTGCATCTTTGAACACAAAGTTTTCTAGTTACAGTAAGCTCGCAAACCATAATCTCATTGTCTTTGGAGACAAAAGTTTTCAAGTAGCACTGCATAGATCATCTCATCAACGCTGTCATCGAGAATAACTATCCACATCCATCTCATAAAATCTAAAGTATATATTTGATGTCATAAGTTCTTGAGGTGCTATAGTTTGTTCTTTTGAAACTACATTCTAAATGGGAGTTTCTGTGACATTGACTTAATTTGTTGTGTATCTAGTAAATCCATGAAGTAGTTCATAACATATTTGATAGCACCCATGGGAATACATAAATATTCCTCCTTCAAGACAATATCTTTAACTGTATCTACCCTTGCAGACTCGGCATCCTCAAAGAACTAAAAATTCTTCAACTCAAAAGTTGACTTTAATGTGGGATCAAAAACTTAAACCCTTAGGTTTGTGAAAATACTCACAATAACTTAATGTACTTAAATCCAGATTATATTCCTTAAGCATGTAAGACACAGGCTTTACCTGAACTAGACATTCTTAAACATGCAAGAACATTAGTAAGAATTCCCATAAATTACAAGTTGCAATCTTAAATTGTACAAGCTCGAGTAGCCTTAAATATCGTATTTCATCTTTCAACAATACCATTTATATTGGATGTAACCCTTTATTGTGTACTAGGAGACGATATTGCATTTCTAGAAGAGCTTAAGAAACTGTAATGGATATTGTGTACTTGAAAAATTAAGTGGATCGGAAAAGTTAATATCATAGTGAGATATGATGCTTTGATCATTTTCTTGAGTTTATTCTCCACAGAGATATAACAATATTTTAAACTAAGTTCTTTCAAAATTAAATAATGTAGTTGCATAAAAATTTGATGGAGGGAAGAGTGTGCAATGTTTGTAAAACCACCGATAAAATTCTGGGTTAATTACAGTAAACCCCCTAACTTATGGGTTCTGTTGCACTTTACCACCTAAGCTATGATAATGTGCGATATGCCCCCTAGACTATCAATTTTTGTGCGATATTCCCATGGTGACAAATCTAACGTACAGAAACTAAGACACGTGTCCAAAATGAATGGTTGATCAACGACTCAGGGGGCAAATCGCACAAAAATCAATAGGTTAGGGGGTAAAGTGCAACAAATCCCATAGATTGGAGGCTTTGCAGCTAGCCCTAAAATTCTAGACAATAAACAAATCATGTGAGGTTGGTGCACATTTTCCAAGACATACAAGGTTCTGTTGACAACCCTAATTTTTATTTTTCTTTGCTATTATTTACATCTTACTACTATTCAACTTGTCTTGTTTTTATAATTTACAAGAATATTCACTCAAATGCCTCTAAGGGTATCTACAAAACCTACAAGAAGCACCAGAATGATTGATCATTAGGTATTGGCCAAAACAAAGGTATATGTACATCATTGATTCTCCACGAAACAATACCTAAGTAATATAAAATCCTACTCTTATTTACATATCTAACCTTAATAACAAACTTATGTTTTATTTGTATTTTATGTGAATGAACCACCACGACCATCAAATCAAGAACCATCTACTTAACCGCCAGTAAAGCGCATGAAGAACATGCATGCTTAATTCGAATAATCCACACTTCGACGTTGTTTTCACGAAAGCTACAGTCGGACCTTCTTACGTATTGGTAATTATTTTACTTTGTATGCTAGATTAATATGCTATATCAACAATTTCATCTTATACCATTACATTGTACATGACAATGACAAAATGTACCATGTTTAATATGTATGGTGATAAATACTTAAGGATTTTATTTCCCTTACCAACCTATAGAAGTTTTATGATTGATTGACATGAACTCTACAAAATTATAGCTAAAGTGGAAAATAAGTCTGGTATATCATGCCATTTTCAAAATAATACCTGCTGGTTTTGCGAGTTAGTCGACTACTACCGTTTAATTTTAATTTTTTTGCACTTTAAATCTTTAAATTTTCCCACAGTGTGGGCAAAGAATACGAGAATTCAAACAATTAAAAGGTATTAGTCCGGCCCCAAAAACTTGCCGGTATTAGTTCTGGCAAAAATTCGCCGAAAATCTGATCAGGGGCAAAGTGCTTATTTATCTATATTACATGGGGCAAGTTGCCACAAAAATGATATGGGGAAAAGTGTAAAAGGGGTATAGAATAGGGGGTTTGATGCTTTTATCCCTATATACATTTTGGAAATGACCTCATATATCGGGCATATTTTGCGTTTTTAGCAAAATATTTTCTCACAATGATAAATATATGAATTTATATAACACTATTTTATTGTTGTTTGTTTATGGTTCCGGCGATTTAAAGCTCGAATAGCGACAAAAGCTAACTCAAAACAATAAGGCAACAGTTGTAAGATGCAGGGAAGAAAACTTTGCAATTATGTTCTATGGAGAAAGGAAGCAAAAGGGGTTTGGGTTAGGGTGGAAGCACCTCGTGGATGGCATAACTTAGTGAAGTAGACAAACTCAGATTGAAGTAGTGAAATGTAGCCCCTATGAACCTGAGCTCAAACTTCACATTTTAAGTTGTGACGCTCCACTTGAGATGCAAGAAGAGACTAGGAGGAATATTGATCCTGGCAATGGTTGTAACGAAGTTGATGTAGTTGATTATTAGGATGACGTCAATGAATACATTGACGATGTTGTTGATGATGCTAATAAGGACGTAGATATTGATGACATCTGTAACTAATGATGAGAATGGTGACAAAGAGAACATCATTTCATTGATGATGCTAAAGACAACCTTGACAGTGACGAAATTTATGAAATAAATGATGAGAAAGACTACTACGAGAACATTGATGATGTTAGATTTTATTTTGCACTATCAGTGAAGTTATTCAAACTTAAACTGTAGAGTTGTAACTTCAATTAGTTCAGTAATAACAACAATGAGAACAGTAAACATAATGAACCTGATTAAAACTAGTCCAGTTAAAACCTTTTGTTTATTTACATTGGAAAACACCTTTTTCATACAAATAATCGATCTCTATTGCAACAGATAAGTAAGACAATTAATAATAAGGCCACTAGGATTTTTACGTGGTTCGGACAATCCACGAGGCTTAGGCGTTATTAATTCAAACCTCTTTCAAAGGGCTAAAGTGAATTACACTTTACAGGATGTTAGATTAACTCCCCAAAATCCCTTCTATAGTTAAGTTCCTATAAGCTATGCATTTATCACTTCTACTCCGTCTGAATGAAGATGTCCACCTGGTTCGGACTCCCTTCGACTTCACTGAACTCTCCTAAAGTACCACCAAGTACTATAACTCAAATATAAAATTTAGATGATATAAGACATAAAACTATGAACTATTCCTTTACAAGATACAATTATTCGCTTAAACGTTAATTAACACTAAAGAACAACACTCCTCTAATTAGGCACAAGAAATGACATATTCGTTCCAGCTATTGCTACGGCTCCTGCGATCTGCTGCTATCACGAATCTCCTATATGAAGGAATGATCTTCATCTTCTAGATGAATATTCCTTGAAACGTGAACACATACACGAACATATATATATATCCGCGATTAAAAATATAGACATTCTGTAAGGAGATAAGTCAAGACATATCTTTCCTTATCCTAATTGACATAAAATATTAAACATAAGTAAACTCAATCTTCCAAAAGATATAAACAAGACAATTCATCCATCTTATTTCCTAATTAATTAAACATAATCAAAATCCTAAAACACAAGGATTAAAATCAATACGGAAGTAATAAAACCTGAATTAATTCAAACACTAAGTACAAAAAACGCAATCTTCCTAAAAACATGGAACTCTTATATAATTAATTCACAAAACATAACTCTTATTAAATCGGACTTAAACAATCTAGTTAAGATAATACGAGTTAAACTACTTAAGCTAAATAATAATAAATGGAAGATAAAAAATCTAGCATAAGAATAAACTAAAACACTATGTAACTTTTGATTAAATAGAAAAACATAAACAATTTTCATATAAGTTTAACAATATCAAGGTAACAAAACAATAGGACATTTACATGGTCCTAACTACTAGAAAAATCATCTTTTGTGACGCGGATAAGTGTCACCAAAAACTATATTTAGTGACGCTTTTTTTATAGTGACGCTTGCGAAAAGCGTCTAGTTCGTGAGCGCAACTATAGGTTATAGTGACGCTTTTTAGCGTCTACTAAAGAACATTTTGTGACGTATATTAGTGTTTCATGAATGTTTTTTGGAGACATTTTTTGGCATCATATAATTAATTTTTTAACTAATTTAACCCCCTACATTTGAGACAACATAAAGCGTCACCATATATGAATGCATAGTCACCTATATTGAGACACTAGGTGTTTTCATATGAAAACACAAAAAGTCATTTGCGGAGCATTTTCACCTCCAATAAAGAATACAAAACCGATAAAAATTTACAAACCCATTCAACCATAAAGCATTAGTATAAATTTACAATTTTATAGCATTTTAATAAGAGTATTACAATGTTAAAGCTTCTGAAGTGAAAGCCTCTATTACAACAAAAATAATTAAACCAAACTATACCTAAATAAACCAGCTTAAAAATATCTTAATCAATACGTAAGAATATCTAATCGCTACAAAGTTTCATGAAGATTCTTCGATCGTGAACAAAGCTTTAATTAGATGTACACAAGTGTTTTCCGGATCCACAAGAAACATAACTTTCCCGTCATGCTTCATCCATCAGAATCTACAAAAATATATTTGCAGAAAATTAAATCCAAAAACAGTGACTAGAAAAAGATAGCACATTAATTGAAATGCAACATCAGCATAGTCCGGCAAATTACTCGGATGACTTCAAATATAGATCCCAACATGCATATAAACTCAAAAGTATACTTTAGTTGCTCTTGAGAAATCCAACCAGAAAAATCTAAATAACTACTTCATCAAATGTGTTCCATGTATTACCACAGAACTCATTTGACATGATCTTCCTACTACATCATCAACAACAACCATCTAAGAGAGGAAAATTTTACGTGTTATCACCAAACTAAGGAAAACACAAGCTAAAAAGAAATCACCAATAAACGGCAAAAGCGAAAGGAGTAACATAATATGTAGAGATAAAATAAGACACTATTTTAGTTATTGAACCAAACCTTTTGTAACCTGTTTCGTAAATTAACCGATGCTCTGTAAATGGCCCGTATATGTCCTGTCCACAAAAGAACAGAGAATCAACTAGCAAACCAAACTCCAAAAGCTAGCTTTTACTTCTTTTACTCATTCAGAAATTCCAGAAAGAAAAAAAAAAGAAAATCATGTATATTTTCTTAAGTATTCGCTAAGTTCATCGCAAACATACATCATCCACAGAAAAAAGAGAGAAAGAAAAAAAATTGACACACCTTACAAGAACTGTATCCATAATATGCAGACGCGAAGAAGCTTTAGCAACCAAACACTTCTAATCTCATCAAGTACTATTCCTTTAACTATTTCTGACAACAAGCTTCCCTACAAAAATAAAGTATAAGAGATATTAGATTTACCCAATATGACTAAATATAATGACTGAAGAAGAAAAGATGATGTACATGATACCTTATCCTTAGAGCTTTTGAGTGTCCTGTTGCTTGGAAATGGTTCTGTCATCAACAAATGATGATCAAAATAGAGCATTAAATGGAAGCAAAACCTGATGTATTGTACGAAGAGACAGTATTCTAAGACATCTTTAATGGCATAAAAGAAAGTAGGCAGTAGCTAGCACCTCACACAATTACCTATAAGTTTCCAGGAAATAACTTTATCACAGTGACCATTATTTTCCTCCTCTGTGATTTTGGGGCACTATCTATACAAAAAGCAAACATTATAGCCCATATCCATATGACCTATGTGATGAGAAATAACATATGTGTTATAAAGAATGGACGTACTTTCCAATCTGAGATGAATGTAGATGGCGGATGCACATATATCAAAGCCGAATTAAGAATATAAACAGTTAGCATGCTCGCAGTTTCTTTACCTGTTCAATCCGAAATACATAAATAAATAAATAAAAAAGATATATCTAGAGCTGTACTAGTATGGCGTTTCTCACAAGTTGCATTGTGTCCTCAAGGCATCAATTGTGGCTTAATAAAGTTACAGGTGAACTGAACCTACCTTTTAGTTTGACTATACTTGAGTTGTGACTCTTTCATGTACAAAATCTTCATATAAGCCAAGCTTCACATTGAGCAAAGAAAATGCTCCCTATCTCATTTATGTGAACATGCTAGTCTCTGAGAAAAGGTTTACATGATTGATTGGGATGTATAATTTGTAGGATAACGTGTAAAACCTCAAATATTAACGATTAAAACACACTACTATGTAATCTATTATAGTAAAAAAGCTATTTATGCCATCTCTTAAACAAGAGAAAATTTGTGTATGCATCAATCATGAATTACCAAAGACACCGCTACTCAAATACTATAATAAATTAATTAAATGAAAAACAGGGACAATTCTTAACAGGAAGAGAAAATATACTTAAATTTGGCTAAAAATAAGAATAAGTAGACTCACATATATGATACAAGAACTAAATCTTCAACATCGATGCTGCAGTTCGAGCTCCTAAATATTCCATCAAACAGAGAAAATTGAGAAGTTTGTACTCTCTCATAAATTTACAGTTGCTTCTCATCACCCCTAAACAAAATAAGCTCAGCTAGTCATCATTCAACCTTGAAAGTAAGCCTAATTTCAAGTTGTTCACATAGTAATTAAAGGTATCAACTTCGGTTGAACATGGGAATGTCACCTGCTCTGTTTCTTTGTTCACAAATAAGTAATATGCTAATTTAGGTTGGCTAATGACACAACTCAACAGCTCAATAAAGTGATTTAAGAGAAGATGGGTCAAAATTCCCCCTAAATTCAACATGTTTAAGTTGGTGAAAATGCACAAATTTAAAGGAATATTTCATCCCCATTTGTTAATAAGGAAAACCAACATAGACAGAGAAAAAGTAAAAAACATGGCGATTTGAAACAAGAAAAAAATGATAATAAAGAATTAATTTTCAAAGAGGAACAATGAGATATACTCACTCGAAAGAAATATTCAAAGCACATAGAAAGAAAAAAAAAAAACAAGGTAGAATTGAAAGGAGGAAGAGCTGACAACGCAAAGCAGCAAACAAAAACCCACCTTCAGAAATCGATTCGGAGAACCCATCTTCCAAAATTGATTCCGAGAACTCACCTTCAGAAATCATAGCAAGAATTTTCGAGTTGGCGGTGACGTCGAGCCGGGAAAGCAAATCGGCATCGCGGATGAGCCTTCTGAATCGGGGGAGGGGTTTCTTTTGCTTTTTATTTTGATAAGACTCAAATCTTTTTGAAGAAATAAGTACCGCCCAAACTCTTGAAATTTTAAAATGATTGAGAGCTTTCACTGGGCGTCACAATATACACCATTTAGAGATGCTTTAAGTTTAGTGTGATAATAGATGCGTCAAATTAGGGGGTTTTTTAGTAGTATAATGTTGTTGATGGCGCTGGAGGATGTGGTGATGACATCGATGGCCTTGATGATGAGGATGATAACATCGAACAAATTGGTGTTGCTGGTGAGGATGGCGACAAGGAGAACATTGATGTCGTTGACGAGGCTAGAGATGATGATGACGACATCAATGTTGTTGATGAGGATGACAACATCAAATACGTCGATGTTGTTGATGATGATCATGACAAGAAGTTGTAATGGTTGTAGGACTACTAGAAAAGGCGTATATTTTGACGGGGGTATGTGTCATTAAAAGTTATATTTAGCAACGCTTTTTCTATGTGCCACTTGAGAAAAATGTCTCATTCGTGAGCGTAACAAAAGGTTATAGTGACGCTTTTTAGCGTCTACTTAAACACATTTTGTGACGTATATTAGTGTTTCATAAAGATTTTTGGAGACATTTGGGGGCGTCATATAATTTCTTTTTTAACTAATTTAACCACCTACATTTGAGACAATATAAAGCATCACCATATGTAAATATGAAGACGCAGCAGAAAGTCACCACATGTGGATGCGAAAAAACAAAAAGGGATCACATGAACATGTTCACTTATAATAAAGATCACAAAAATAATAAACAATACGTACCACTCAAACCATAAAGCATTAGCATAAATTTAAAATTGTATAACATTTCAATAAGTTTTACAAGCTTAAAGCTTCCAAATTGAAAGCATCTATAGAATAATACCAATTGAACCAAATTATATATAAATAAACTAGCTTTGAAGTATCTAAAATTTGTATGTAAGAATATCTAATCAAGACAAAGTTTCAAGATTGTTCTTCGAGGAAATTCTTCGATCATGGAACAAAGCTTTAACGAGAACTACACAAATCTCTCGGATCCATGAGAAACATAGCTTTCCCATCATGCCTCATCCATCAAAATCTACAAAAATAAATTTGTAGAACAAATTAAGTTCCAAAAACAATGACGAGAAAAAGAATAGCTCGTTGATTTAAATGCAACAACAGAAAGTATGGATGACTTCAAATATAATTTCAGCATGCATATAAACTCAAAGTATACTACTGTTGCTCTTAAAAAATCCAACCAGACAAATTTAATAGCTACTTAATCAAATATGTTCTATGTATTAACAACAGACTTCGTTTTATAGAATCACATCGTAACCAAACAAACAAAGATGAGTAAAAAGAATCCACCTTGTCACATGTAGGCGATGTCACAGAAAGTAGAATGACAACGAGTATAAGCGTCATGTAGCGTAGAAGACTCATAGAACTCGGTTTATCCTTCAGGGAAAAAGAAAAAGGTACAGAATCATTAGCAAGACATAAGAACAGGGGCGGATGCATATAGGGGCTTGGGGGGGCTATAGGCCCCCCAAGATTTTAGGACCAATCTATTTTATTACCTATATATAAATTATGCATAAAATAATACAAAGAAACCTAATACTATTATTATGTATTAATTACATAGAGAAAGAATAATAAAAAAGGCTGAGTAAAATTACAAAGATTCCAATCTCATATGTAATAAAAGTTGGACACAAAACCCCTAAAATTTCTGTTAATTTTCAAAACCACCAAGAAAAAAACACATTCTCTTCAGGTAAAGAAACTTTAGATTCAAATTTTATTTACTACGAAATAAAAGGTACTCAAATTATGTATTAAACGTGTTATTATATAAATTTACTTACCTTTTTTATTTAGTATTCAGTGATTATTGTTAAACTTACCATGGTTTTACATTAGTGCTATTATCTACTTTTTTGTTTGGTTAGATCACTTTTCTATTAAGAATGTGTTTTACTTGTTTTAGTAGAATTTTTATATTACTTATTGCTTGTATAGTTGTACGTATTGTGACACTGGTTCAATTTAAGGCATGAATCATTTTTTTTATACTTAAATTCAACATTTAATAATTTGTTTTATTATTAGGTTAGCCCTCCCCATATTAAATTCCTGGATACGCCCCTGCATAAGAACTAGATGAAGAGCTACTGATGGGCTCGTTTGAGATAGGCATTTAACACCTTTTGGTCTTCTTGAGGAAACCTATTATGTGAAATTCTTTTCGATAAATAAATGACAAAGACTTTAGAAATTCCTCTTCAGCCAGTAATGTTCATCTCATAGAAAAGCTAATTTAGCGAAAAGAATAATTATTTACAAAAAATTGTCTCCAACAAAATTTACAAAAAAATTATCTCCAACAAACTTAACCGTGTCATATCTTAATAATTATTTTCATAATTTATAAATGGCATAACCTTGTACATTTGTGAAGTTATAGATCATTAGTGTATATTTATTTGATTAAACTTATTACCTTTTATTTAGTTTTCATTTTCAAGTTTAAATAGATATCATAAACAAAGTCTTTTTTCCAAATAACAAAATTTTCAATTTAAATAGTATTCCGCTAGTTTCTTTCATAAATAAGTAATTAAGTATATATGATATATATAATTGAAGTAGTTCACACTTAAATTTTTTGAACTTTTATAGTAAAAAATAACAAAAACATTCCCTATTCAAGATTTTGTACTTTAGAAAATTAAATGAACAAAAAAGGCATAATAATAGCTACCGGACATGTTACTGATATAAAACCAAAGACAAAACATCCTACTTAAATCACAAGGAGGACCCTTGACAGTAGACTCATAATTTAAACAGGATAGTTCACCTACAACATCTGCCTGCAATGCAAGCATATTAAAGTCAGTTCTAAAGGTAACTAGATTCTCAAATCCAAGAAAAAACGTGGCATCGGCCAAGTTGGACATACGGCCTAAAGATTCTCAATACGACCCAAATGACAACACCCACAGCGCGTGTCACAGCATTCTTGCTCAAAATATACAAACATAAAACATCTGACGACAACTACGGACGATAAGTACAGCTCCTACCGCCAAGAATTTGGCAAAAGATGAAAAATCCATGGAAGTGTCTGGTGTTTCTGGAATTATTTCCACGTCGAGGCAGCTATGCCTTCGAACTCGTTCTCCACTTTCTTCATGCTTTCTTCAGTTTCCAAAAGCTTGGCCTGCAAAGTTGCAACTTCACCATCCTCCTTTTCCTTTCTAGACTCGGCAAGCAAAAGCTTTTCTTGCAACTTTTGAATCTGCAGGTTCATATCATTTATCTCCTCCTCAATCCTACTCTTCTCGCAATTGTGCATTAATATTTGACTGTTGATCTCATTTACATTATCTACAAGCTTTCCCTGCTTCTCTTTAACTGATACCAACCTAGTGACTCTCTCCCTTACAGCACCAACTTCAAACCCCTGTCTTTCCAAGTCTGCAAGTGTCTCCAAAATGTCATCAGTGACGCTTTTATCACAATTGAACTGCAATGCAGAAACCTTTTCAACAACACCAGAAAAGGTGACCATATAACCTATAGCCAAGCCTTCACGTGAACTTTCTTTACAGTGTTCCAGAGGCTGGAAATGTGGCCTTTGTGGAATCCTTTGGAAAGCTTCCATAGAATCAATCATTTTCCAGAGGATATTGCTCTTCACAAAAGGCAACTTTAGCTGGTTACTTGGTTCTACTGACGCTATATCTACCGAACCATAAGTTTGCTCTCCGGTTTCTGGAAACTTCTCGTTGCCATTTTCCAACGCATGCAAACCTTTTTCCTGTCTCTGGTTGTTTTCTGATTCTTCTAAGTTATTCACAGATGAAGTTTCTGCAAACAGTACAGTTTCATTAGTTAAATTACAGAAAGCAAAAGAAAGACCAAGTTGTCAGTGCAGAAGCTTACTAGAGCCATCAACTAAAGATGGAGGGTGCCTCCCTTCAATCCACTTTGAAAGTGGCTCATTGTCAAACTCGGTATAGGGTGCTTCCGTTCCAACTTCCAGTACCTCCCCTATGCCGTTTGCTTCCATTGATTTCCTCCCAGATGTGTCAAGGGAATCTATACAGATTAAGAAGGAAATTACCTCTAGAAATGCCAACTTCAACTGTAAAAAATCAGAAGGCTTTGACACAGTAGGTTCTGGTTCTTTTGATCAAACTTTAAGAATCAAAACTTCATATACAACGAAAAAAGTTCTGTAGCAAGAGGCATGCAAAAAGGCAACTATAACAGACCTAACAATTGCTAAAATACAACTTGAAAAGCAATCTTTTTTACCTGTGTTCCTCCTTTTTCCTCTTCCAGTTGAACGTTTCGGCTGTACGGTCTCTTTAATCACCTTCCCATCATGCAGATCAGCTAAGGTTCTTTTCGCTGTACTTCCTCTCTGGCTTTTGCGACCAGACCGGCTATAAGCTTGCTTGACTTGTGACTCACTGAATCTCGTTTTCTCCTTAGTAGGCAATGAAGCCTCTGGCCCCATCACCCCTACTTCAGGAGTTCTCTGTGGATCACTCTCTATTCTGCTCAAATTATCCAAGGCAGGAACTCCATTTTGAGCATTTCCTAAAACATTTATTTAGGGTTTAGAGTGGACACAAATATAACAACCCCTCTAGGAGGGAAGAGATAGAAAGGAGCACCAACAGGAATCCGCACTATACCTTTAGCTGGAGTAGGAAGGTTTTCGATCGGTAACTTCCGTGGCCTTCCCCTCTTCCTCTTACCACTGAGTTCTCCAGTTTCCGATAGTTTGCTATCCTGCAGGTAGCACATAGGTATTAACCACAGCAGCACTAGCACATATCAATCATAAAAGATAAATTGAAGTGAGAGAGGTCAATTGGGAGAATAATCTATATTCCTTCTGTTATACAAATGCTATACCTGTTTGAATTTTATTTATCTTTTTTATTTGGGGGGGGGGGGGGTAGGGGGTGTTTACATGATATGCACAAAGCTGATACAAAAAATAGTTCATGAGTAATATTCTACAAGTAGCACCCAATGTACAAGATTACCATCGTGGAGAACACAAATAAGCCTCAGTATATTTGTTCTTTAGTTGTTGAACTTTCTATAACGTATGTGACTTATTCATATTGAATTATAGTTTTCACATTGCATGAAATCCAATAAAGACTTAAAAAAATAGTGAAGTTTATATTATCAAATAAAAGATTTGACAGTATGTAATGGAAAATAAAGCATATAGATTAAGTGTGTGAAACTCCCATGCAAAAACGGAGGCCCCATATTCAGTTACCTTCAGTTCCTGAATTGATGAATCATCTAATTGCTGCTTCAGGTCACTCACAAGCTTCATGGTTTGCTTGCCACTGGAACGACCCTTCCTACCCCTTGAATAAATTCCAAATTCAGGACTCTCCATTCCTGCACATGGCAGACCTATGACGACAGAAAGTTTAGATTCTATATTCATAAGCTTATTTTGAACATCTTCAACATCTTCTGCAATGTTTCCAACGGCATTTGGCTCCTTTCCTGCTAATTAACTCCAGTGATGCCAATTGAACAGATAACAAAAATGATCACAAACAATAAAGGAGATTGATACCAAAACATTTCTACCTCCAACATCAGCTTCTGGACTTTTTCCTTCCAATATCGGCTCACTGCTATTCTTCATAGAACTAGATGCAGAGTTCACCTTCTCACTGTATCTTGCAGTGGCGACTTTTCTTTGCCTTCTCTGCTGCAAGATTTAAGAGTAACATATTACAACATAAACATCAATCAGCTAACCACAATATCAAAGAGAACAAAAACAAGAATTGAAGTATTTATTATGCATGTTGATTCTCCTTGATGTCCCTTAAACTTGACACTACTGCCATCAATCGAAAATTGAAACCCCTTTCATATCATCTACCACCCAACTTAGCTACTTTTAGCAGGTATACTAAATAATTTGATTAACTAAACTAAGAAAATCTGTACAGTACCAAACATACAGTAATCTACAATTTGCAAATTTTGAAACATCAAAAATCTCAAGAGTTCAGTACATTAAATTAGTCCAAAGGTCGGGCATCTTGACTTCTTACAGTAAACTGGACATCAAAAGCAGATAAGAAAAGATGTGTTATACCCAGAGTTTAGTAAGAAGACTAGTGTAAGTATTAGGTTAATTGGAGTTCATTAGATGTTCCTATACAGTAGAATAATGGTTCCCCAAATTCACGGAGTTTAAGGTAAACTGCCTAGAAGTAAAGTTGCCTGAAAATTCCACATAGTATACACTTACTATGCAAGAAAAGCACATTTGTCTCTCATTTAATGATGAATTACTTTACAATAAATCATAACATATTACACGCTACCAATAACACCAATCAACTATGATCATCAGAACATATGTTTCACCACCTTTTGTATAGAGCAACATTTAAATGGAGACACTAAATAGAGAGCCTTGAAGTTCCTCATCCTTTTGCATGGACCGATGAGATCCTAAATTGACTTTCAAAAGCAAAAGAATCAAATTATTTGAAGGAAATTTTTCTAAATGAGGTGTGAGCATAATTATCTTTCACTGCAATTAATTTTGAATATCAATACGATAAACGTTGATGACTTGTTTATCCTGAGAGAGTTTGTGACTTACAATTCTCTTTCCCCATGAAGTATTATCAGACTGATCCTCTGCACCAGTTTGAGTTGCAGAACCTGTCATATTAATCACAGGACCAGGGGTTTGAGAACCAGGCAAAATTTCTTTGGTTGGTGTATTCTGTTCACTTGCCCTATGCATATTTTTTCCCTTTTGTCTTTTCTGGGGTTGCAAAAGAGCATCACGAGAACTAGATAAACGCCGTCTTCTTCCAGGGGTTGATGTGATCTCTTGAGAAAGTTCATGAGTATGAGGAGTCGATTGTTCAGACAGATCCTTCATCAAATTAACTGAAGAGGGAGTATTCACATCAGTATTGTCCTTTCTTATGTCAAAATTGTTCACTGGAACATCCACAATATTGCCAATGGCATTTTGAGGAGTCTGATTTTCATGCATTACATCTTCTGAAGGCGGGCTCAAGGAATCCTGAGATAACTGCCACGAGAACAGGATTCTTTGAATTATTGGCTAAAAGATTAATGCATAATTAGTACATAAACTTTTTGATGGCAAATCACGGTTAGAGGATACGCAAATCATGGATTCGGTAGTTTTAATCACCTCTACAATCTTGACAAGAAAATTTCCATATGAATGCAAGAACAACTAAACTTCAGGACCATTCTTAAGAGAACTAATAAGTCATAGACAGATTGCTCAAATGGTGGCAAAGTATTAAGCAGCCTGAATAAGATATTGTCGAAACAAATAACTAATGGTTGCTCAGGAAAAAAGAAAAAAAAGAGAGAGAGAGAGAGAGAGAGAGAGAGAGAGAGATACAGGCGCTGCATTAATTTCACCTAATACAGAATACTGGTTGTTAAATGTATTACATCCCATGCAAGTGGTCTAATCCAATCCCTCTCTTGCTCTAGCTAGATAATTGTATTAGTCCGTAATTGAGTAATATCTCTGATTTTCAGTAAAAAAAATTCCATACGTAACTTGGAAACTTCCAGTCTGGGAGAAAGGAAACATAAGCAATCCGACGGTTTAGTATTCCCTTTAGGTTAGTCTTTCACTCGAAGTACCACTTGCCTTGAGCCACATCCCTAAATATAAAGGGTATAGTTCTTCTGATTCCTTCCTATTGCAAGAGAATTATCACTAGGGTATTTAAATGCAGCAACATAAAATTGGATTTCAAGCAACTCGAAGATGATGACAGCTAGACATGAAGGGATTTCAAAACAAATAGCACATGATCTGAAGCGAGAAAAGAAGAGGAAAAAATAAGATATGGAAAAATTATGACAAACCTGAGAAGAGATGAACCATTTTCCATCCTTCCATTCAACGTAGGGTCTTAGTTCTGACTGATGGAATTCCTTATCCCGTTTCGTTTGCCTGAAGAAAACAATGTACCTATTCCCCTCGAGCTCTTTCGTAATTACCCCACTCCACCATCCAAAGTCAAAATACGCATCAACCTTTTCCAACAAAACAAAGTGTTTTTCCTTGAGATGCGGCGGACTAGGTCTAACATGGTTGGAATCAACCATTATCTTAAGACGCTGAGCCTTTTTGTCCCCATCCACTCTAGAGTATTCGGCCACAAACGCTCCATTGCCCAATTTCTCATTTATAATGGCTGGGAACCATGCATCCCTACAATCTTCAGCGTCAAGCGACACTTCCACCTTCCTCCCCACGTCATACATGATAGCTGCTAAACTCTTTCATAATTCAAGGAAAAACACACCAAAAAAAAAAAAAAACATAATAAGAACAAATATCATCTCAACACAAAATTTCAGAACTCTACAAAGATTAAAACATTCCAAGAACAAAAATTGTCACTTTACAACTCTAGAAAACATAAAACAACTCAAAAACCAAACTTATCGAAAAAATGGGGCTCGATTAAGCACAATTAACTCGTACTACACATCGTTTCGTTTCAATTTTTACCTTGTTCTGAGGCCGGATCCAGCTCCCATCCACCCACTCCCAATGAACCCTAAGTTCGCTGAGCCCAAACTCAAGCTCGTCAGGAGGATACTGAAACGTCACAAGAAACCTCTCGCCTCTCTCAACCACACGACTGACGACACCTGTCCACCACCCGTCCTTGTAGAACGCGTCGACGGCGTCGTTCGGTTCGAAACCTCGAGCGCAAATCTCCTGCGGCGGCGGCGCCGGCCTCACGAACGAAACGTCGACGATCTCCGTCAATCGCTCCGAGCCTCGCTCGCTCGCCAACAGATTGTGGTACTCGACGTACAATTTGTTCTTAATTTTGGCCCTAAATTTCGAGATTGAAATCGAAGGTGGAGGCGAGATTACGGTGGCTAAGAAGTAGACGGATTTGAAATCCTCCTCGTCGGTCTGGACCTCGACGAGCGCGCCGATGGGGAAGCGGCGGTGGTGTGCGGTGGCGGTGCGGCGGCGGAGGGGAGTGGCGGAGGAAATTATGCGCTGTTGGTGTTGTTGTTGGTGTGGTTTTAATGTACTGCCCATTTCATTTGTGAGTGAAGGGCAAAAAAGTTTTAATGTGTGTGTGTACGGACGTAATGGACCTTTCGACTCCAAAAAACCCAAGAGTCTGAGTTAGGGTTTATTTGTAACTTTCCAATTTCTCATTTTAGTATTATTTGTGTATATATATATATATATATAGGAAGTGGTTTTGTTTAACTTTCTAGAATAGTACTTTGTTTTTTTTATATTATATTTAGACTTTTTTATATTATTATTTAGTCTATAAATTGTTTTGATGGATCAATTTAGATTTGTAATTATTAGACTTTGTCTATTTGAATTCTTCTTGTAACGAAATTTGTTCGTTTGTTTGGGTTAATTAGTTTTTCTACTCGAAAAATGCTTGCACGTTTTTGGTTTAAGTGTTTTAGCATACTTTAGTGAAATGAAGACTAAAGTATTGAAAAACAGCATAATGGTTAATGAAGTAAAGATTAATAAGTAAGAAAGAAAAATTAATCTACTTTTGCAAATAATACACTAGAAACATAGGATGGGTTTGGAAAGAAATTAATCAAGTTAAGATCAATAACTTTATATACAAATCAAGTAAAGATGAATATATACAAAATCAAAGAAATTGGAGTGTTTTTGCAACCTGGCATATAATCCTAACTCAAATAAAATTAAGATACTAATGTAACCATTTGATCTTAAAATTAACTTCACGAATCCCAACCTTTTAAAGGTTTCTCTAGATGACCTGTCACAGAATTGAGTGTGAGAGTAGCTCTAATTTTTGTCACACCGTTTGCTGCTTTACGCTATTCATTACCGGACACAACTATTTTAAATTTTTAAACTATTGTATTGATACTAGAATATTTTATTATTATTGATGAAGACTAAAAGACAGAGTAAAAAGTAAAACACTATTTAAAAGCACATCCTTCGAGTTAGATTTCAGAAAACTTGAAAGGTTTAATTAATTAAAGCTGGTCGAAGCATAGTACACAGGATTGAATTTAAAAGCAATTTGAAATGGCAAATTAACTTATTTGGGAATAGTGTCCATATCGAATCAATTCAAATTTTGTCAGTACATTCTGTTGACTGTTGCATAGAGTGTTTCTTCTTGTAACTTTATTTTATACTAGTACTAGTACAAGTGTACAGCTATACAGAATTTATAATTAATCAAATATGCGTAAAATGTAATTTAAGAAGTTCTTAAAATGATTTTTCAAGTCTCAAACTTAATATAAGCAAAATCAATATTGCCTTAGAATAGATTACACGGTAGCTTGATATAAAGAAAATTAAACATACCTCTCAAAGAAAAGGAAATAAATTGAATTAGCACAAGAAAAAAAAAGGAATACTTAATAATAGCTTTGCAGAAACAAACATAAAAACACAAGAGTAAATCTAGGCAACTCCACAGTGAATATTCTAAAGTGGACTTCATGATCCTTACATTTAGGGAGATGATATATACAGAGCAAAATCCCTCAATACAGAGCAATTTTCTTATGTTTACTATTATACCCCATTTATATTAGTTATTTAGTTATACATTCATTTTCCTTTAATACATGCCAATGATTAGCATTATCTTTGGAAACACAATTAAAATATTCATTCTTCCACATAATGGAAAGATTTTATTTCTTTGTTTAGCCGTTGTTAATAATCCATGTATAAATCACTTAATCAAAATATAATTAGTTAAGCTTTTTGGTAAGATAATCAAATGCTGAAAAGTAAACAGTAAACAAACATATCAAATTAGGGAAATTACCAATTTAAAAGGACCAATAATTTAACTTCACTCTAACCCCTCAGCTTGGAGCAAGTGGTAGCAGCTTGCTAATGCCTCCTCTAGGTCGAGAGTTCAAATCCCATTGTGGACAAGTCTCTCCAGTTTAGCCTTGGGTGGTTGGTGCCATTTAATTAAAAGCCATTGAATTTTCAAAATTGTTGTCAACCGACCGGTTCACTAGTTTTATCCGGTCCGTTATGGGTTTTAAAGATGGGCGGTTTTTAGGGATCTATTGGACCGGCTCTGACACAAACAAGCCAAACAGTCTAAGGCTGTCCAATTTTCGTAACGGTTGTTGTACTTTGAATCATGAATTCCATGTGTTGTACCGTTTAATTGAAATAAATAGAAAAATAAGTATAATTGGTGTTCATCTTTTATTTTCGACATATTTATCTAGATATGATCTATAAAACTCTATATACCCAGTTCGATATAATGAGTTATCGACTTATAGTCCTATCCATGACATACAAATCATATTTTCAATTCGTACACTTCGAATCAAACAGGTGTGAATTTAAGAAGACAACTGAACATAATATATTAGTGGTTAGAAAATATTTAATTAATGCTATTAGACTTTACATGCAATGAACCAATTATCAACCGTTGGATAAATTGGCTATTATACTCTATCATTAACTTTCTATTAAAAAGTATGTTGTTATTGGTATGAAAAAGAAAAAAATAAAAAAAAAAAAAAAGCGCAATTCCAGTTGAAAGATGCAATTTATGTCCTAGAAATCACATTTTATTACCAAATTGGAAAGGAAATTAGAAAAGTCATTAGAACCACTATCTTTACCTCAAACATTTTCCATGTAAAGTTGTCTTCATCGGGCATGATGGGAACAAGTTTGCCAATTAAAAAGGAATACTACATTATTGCAAACTAACATAAAAGGCCAACAGTTCGTGGAAATCACCAAATCTAAGCTACTAATTTACAAAATAATTACTCTAGTAAAGCAGCTTATCCACAAAAATAACGACTTACTTCAGATCTATTAGTTGCGTCGATTGTGCAAGTAGAGGTAGATGTATGCTGGCGAACCTTGCAAAATTTCCATTCAGAACCATAGAAAATCAACCGAAGTTCAGATTACGCAGAATGAATATTAATATTGAAGATTAGACGAAAAGAAGAACGAAACAACTATAGTTCAACATCAATCGCAAACCTCTAAAAGAGCGCGGTGTGAAATCAAACGGAAGTTCAGATTACACAGAATGAATATTAATATTGAAGATTAGGTGAAAAGAAGAACGAAAGAACTATAGTTCAACATCAATCACAAACCTTTGAAAGAGTGCAGCATGAATAGGTTTTGAGCATTTTAGAGAGAGTCCAAAAATATTGCCTGAAAATGAATTATTTTGACAAAAAGTGTGTTTTAATTAGGTGATTCGTGTCAGAGTGGATATTTCTCGTGTGTTTTTTAAGGACAACTTTGACATTTTAGTTATAGAAAAATGGATTAAAGTTATATGCACGGTTCAACTCACTAACCATTCATTGAATGCACACATCGACAAAATCCAAGATGATTTTAATTTAGACTTAGGGCATGCAAACAAAGAAATGACCCTCACTACAAATCAATTAGACCAAAATTGCATAACCAAACAAAACATTTGTGATAAATAAAGTAACGTCAAAGTAGTGAACTTTAAAGTTAAGAAATAAAAGTAGTATATTAAAAAGATGCAATTTATATTGTCTACTCACGTGTTTGGCGGCACATGCGGAGTGAGGTACGGGACATGTAGATATATCTATGTGTATATATATATATATATATATATATATATATATATATATATATATATGTGATTGCTTTCATATATATATATGAATATATATATATATATATGACTGCTTACATATATATTTTTATATGAATTTATATATATAACTATATATAGTTATATATTTTAAATTATGTTTTTCAAGTAATCTGAAATTCTAATTTAATTAACTCTGTGTGGTGATATTTGCCTTACTTTTCTTTCACTTATAGCACATGATATTGAAGCAACAAACGAAGAAAAAAATGGAAACAATTATGACAAACCTGAGAAGAGATGAACCATTTTCCATCATTCCATTCAACATACGGTCTTAGTTCTGACTGATGGAATTCCTTATCCCGTTTCGTTTGCTTGAGGAAAACAATGTACCGATTCCCCTCGAGCTCTTTCGTGATTACCCCACTCCGCCATCCCAAATCAAAATATGCATCAACCTTTTCCAAAAGAACAAAGTGTTTTTTCTTGAGATGCGGCGGACTAGGTCTAACATGGTTGGAATCAACCATTATTTTGAGACTCTGAACGTTTTTGTCCCCATCTGCTCTAGAGTACCCTACCACAAAAGCTTCATTTTCCAATTTTTCATTTATAATGGCTGGGAACCATGCATCCCGACAATCTTCATCATCAAGTGACACTTCCACCTTCCTCCCCACGTCATACATCATAGCTTCTAAACTCCTTCATGATTCAAGGAAAGAAGCAAAAAAAGCACAATAAGAACAAATATCATTTGAACTCAAGATTTCAGAATTCTATCAAGATTAAAAGCTTCAAGCATAAAATATATATATATATGGTCACTTTAGACTCTAGAATACATAAAACAACTCAAAACCACTATGTAACCAGCCAAATCAAAATTTTGGACTCAATAAGCACAATAACTCGTAGTACACATCATTTTTTTCACATAACCTTGTTCTGAGCCGAATCCAACAATTTGTAACTTGCTCGCTAACGCTGACATACCTAGAAGTAGGGGTGGGACTTTGGGTTGGGTAATTGAGTAGCCATTTGGGTGAAATTGTCAATCTGGTGGATGTCATTGTTGTGAGTGAATAGCACTAATTTATCCGTACACATTGGGTATTAAAAAAAAGTTGTAGAGTTGTTACTTTAAAAAGCGTTGCTAAAAGGCAAAACTTACCCTTTATTCTCAAAACAAATATGGGGCATTTTCGCCCCTTTATGCCTTAATAGATTTCCAGTACCCACCCACTAGGTATCCGCAAGGTTTGGGTACCTGAAGAGTTGGGTACCCATTTGGGTGGGTATTGGGTACCTTTTCTTGGTAGTCAACCAATTTAATACCCACCCAATTTCACTCGGTACTCATCTATCATAATAACCATTCTGACCCCTACCTAGAAGGTTGTAAACCACCCTCAATATGTAGTAAATTACATAAACAAAGAAAATAACTGTGACTCATCCTAAAGTTATCTTGCAAAACTTTTTTTTCTTATTAAGGGCTTCTTTCTTATTAAATGCTAGGATCAACATACATAACACATTCTAGGAGAACGTGAGCATATAATATCCTGGGAAAAAAAATAAACAAACACACATTTCGGATTTGATATGACTTGCAAATATAGTGAATGATACAGTTGCCAAACAAGCACAACAAAAACGTTTAGCAATACTACATTATTGCAAACTAACATAAAAGTTCAGAAATTTCGTGGAAATCGCCAAATCTAAGCTACTAATTTACAAAAAATATTCTGGTAAAGCAACATATCCACAGAAATAACGACTTACTTCAGATCTGTTAGTCGCGTCGCTTGTGCGAGCAGAGATAGATGTATGCTGGCGAACTTGGCAAAATTTCCATCATAACCAAAGAAAAACAAATTGAAGTTCAGATTACGCAGAATGAATACTAATATGAAGATTATGGGAAAAGAAGAACGAAAAGAACTATAATTCAACATCAATTGCATACCTTTAATAGAGCGCGGCGAGAATAGGTTTGAGCTTTTGAGAAAGAATCCTAGAATATTACCTGAAAATGAATAATTTTGACCAAAGTGTGTTTTAGGTAGATGCTTCGGGGCAGAGTGGACATTTCTCATTTGTTTTTAGGACAATTTCGACATTTCAGTAATAGAAAAAAGCAGATAAAGTTAGACGCGGTGTTCGACTCATGAACCAATCATTAAATGCACACACAGGGGCGGGGCCAGGAATTTGGTTTAGGTGGGGCAAAATTTCTTAGATTTGTTTTTTGCAAATATAGCTACTTTTTGTTAATTTTCTTCGATATATAAATTATCGTAAGAACTTAAATATCTCAAGAGTTAGACGTTTAATATCTAAAAATCATAAAAGTAACTCAAAATAAAACTACATGAATGCACACACAAAAAAATGTCACGACACTTTATATGCTAGCAGGATTTTATTTTTTATGTTTATTTAGACATACATAATTGTGTTTTATGAAATAACAGAACATTAGATTATAACTAAATTATATCAAGATCATGAGTAATTTCTTTCTCAATATGTATTATTAATGCAATATTTAAGGAAACAACTTTAATTTTAGTCCATTATTTTGTCTACACAAGTTCTTTTTACAATTATATAGATTTATACATATACATATATATATATATATATATATATATATATAGGAGAAAAATCACATGCTACGCACGTGCGATCTCAATCATAAACGATGTTGATGGTTGTTCCCAGTATCTTTTGCTTTTTTGCCTAAATATTTTATTATCAGTAGTTCATATGATATATTTCTTTAAATCTAGGAATTTTAGCGAGAGATACTTTTAATATTTCTAAAACTATCCCTAAACCCAAAACCCTTGTTACACTTAGACATCTAAAGGTTGGTGTAAAAAAGTATTTAAATTGAAAAACTAACGACGAACCTGAGAAGAGATGAACCATTTCCCATCCTTTCATTCAACATAAGGTCTTAGTTCTGACTGATGGAATTCTTTATCCCTTTTCGTTTGCTTGAAGAAAACAATGTACCTATTCCCCTCGAGCTCTGTCGTGATTACCCCACTCCGCCATCCAAAATCAAAATATGCATCAACCTTTTTCCAATAGAACAAAGTGTTTTCTCTTGAGATGCGGTGGACTTGGTCTAACATGGTTGGAATCAACCATTATTTTGAGCTGCTGAACCTTTTTATACCCATCTGCTCTAGAGTACTCTGCCACAAAAGCTCCATTTTCCAATTTTTCATATATAATGGATGGGAACCATGCATACCGGCAATCTTCAGCATCAAGTGACACTTCCACCTTCCTCCCCACGTCGTACATCATAGCTTCTAAACTCTTTGACGACTCAAGGAATGAAAAAAAAAAGTACAATAAGAACAAATATCATTTGAACTCAAGATTTCAGAATTCTATCAAGATTAAAACCTTCAAAGCATTAAAAAAAACAACTGTCACTTTAGACTCTAGAATACATATATAAAACAACTCAAAAACAACTACGTAAACCAACCTAATAAAAAATTTGGACTCGATAAGAACAATAACTCGTACTACACATCATTTGTTTCAAATAACCTTGTTCTAAGCCGAATCAAACTATTTGTAATGTGCTCACTAACGCTAACATACCTAGAAAAAGGGCATCCAAACAAAGAAAGGAGCCTAACTACAACTCAATCAGACCTTAACTGCATAACCAAACAAAACATTTGTGATAAATAAAGTAACGTCAAACTAGTGAACTTCAAAGTTGAGAAATCAAAGGAATAGTATATTAAAAGTATGCAATTTATGTTATCTAGTCACGCGTTTGGAGGTACATGCACAGTGACGTAAGGGACATGTAGGGGTTATATATATATATATATATATATATATATATATATATATATATATATATATATATATATATATATAAGAGAAAAAGCACGTGCTACTCACGTGCGCTCTCAATCATAAACATGCTGATTGTTGTTCGCAGTAATTATTGATTTTTTCCCTAAATATTTGTTATCAGTACCTAGTTCATATGATATAATTTTTTTTACAACTGGGAATTTTATCGAGAGATACTTTTAAGATTTATATAACCATCCCTAAACCCTAAACCCTTATTACACTTACACATCAAAAGTTTGGTGTAATTATAATAAAGCATTTAAAATTTTGAAAAAATAACGACAAACCTAAGAAGAGATGAACCATTTTCCATCGTTCCATTCAACATAAGGTATTAGTTCTGACTGATTGTATTCTTTATCCCTTTTCGTTTGCTTGAAGAAAACAATGTACCTATTCCCCTCGAACTCTGTCGTGATTACCCCACTCCGCCGTCCAAAATCAAAATATGCATCAACCTTTTTCCTATAGAACAGAGTGTTTTTTCTTGAGATGCGGGGAACTAGGCCTAACATGGTTGCAATCAACCATTATTTTGAGACGCTGAACCTTTTCGTGCCCATCTGCTCTAGGGACTCTGCCACAAAAGCTCCATTTTCCAGTTTTTCATTTATAATTGCTGGGAACCATGCATCCCGACAATCTTCAGCATCAAGTGACACTTCCACCTTTCTCCCCACGTCATACATCATAGCTTCTAAACTCTTTCATGATTTAAGGAAAGAAAAAAAAATACAATAAGAACAAATATCATTTGTAACTCAGGATTTCAGAATTCAATCAAGATTAAACCCAAAGATAGATGGCAATCGCGTCGCTTGTGTGAGCAGAGATAGATGTATGTTGGCGAACTTGGTAAAATTTCCATTCATAACCAAAGAAAATCATATTCAAGTTCAGAATACGTATAATGTATATTAATATTGAAGATTATGTGAAAAGAAGAACGAAAAGAACTATAAATCAACATCAATTGCAAACCTTTAATAGAGCGCGACGGGAATAGGTTTTGAGATTTTGAGAAAGAACCCTAGAATATTGCATGTAAAAGAATTACTTTGACCAAATTGTGTTTTAGGTAGGTGCTTCGGGTCAGAGTGGACATTTCTCGTGTGTATTTAAGGACAATTTCGACATTTTAGTAACAGAAAAATGCAGATAACATTAGACATGGGGTTCGACTCACTAACCATTCATTAAAGGCATATACCGATAAAATCCAAGATAATATTTAATTCGACTTTGGGCATCCAAACAAAGAAAGGAGCCTAACTACAACTTAATCAGACCTAAACTGCATAACCAAACAAAACATTTGTGATAAATAAAGTAACGTTAAACTAGTGAACTTTAAAGTTGAGAAATAAAATGAATAGTATATTAAAAGTATGCAATTTATGTTATCTAGTCACGCGTTTGGAGGTACATGCACAGTGACGTAAGGGACATGTAGGGGATATATATATATATATGTATATGTATATATATATATGTATATATATATGTATATGTATATATATATATGTATATATATATGTATATGTATATATATATATATGTATATATATATATGTATATGTATATGTATATATATATATATATGTATATATGTATATATATATGTATATGTATATGTATATATATATATATGTATATATGTATATATGTATATATATACATATATACATATATATATATATATATGTATATATTTATACATATATACATATATATATATATATACATATACATATACATATATATATATATATATATACATATATATATATATATATATAAGAGAAAAAGCACGTGCTACTCACGTGCGATCTCAATCATAAACGATGCTGATTGTTGTTCGCAGTAATTGTTGATTTTTTTCCCAAAATATTTTGTTATGAGTACGTAGTTTATATGATATAATTGTTTTTACAACTGGAAATTTTATTGAGAGATACTTTTAAGATTTATATAACCATCCCTAAACCCTAAACCCTTATTACACTTAGACATCTTAAGTTTTGTATAATTATAAAAAAGCATTTAAAGATTTGAGAAATAACGACAAAACTAAGAAGATATGAACCATTTTCCATCCTTCCATTCAACATAAGGTATTAGTTCTTAGTGATGGTATTCTTTATCCCTTTTCGTTTGCTTGAAAAAAACAATGTACCTATTCCCCTAGAGCTCTTTCGTGATTACCCCACTCCGCCATCCAAAATCAAAATATGCATCAACCTTTTCCTATAGAACAAAGTGTTTTTTTCTTGAGATGCGGCGGACTAGGCCTAACATGGTTGGAATCAACCATTATTTTGAAACGCTGAACCTTTTTGTCCCCATCTGCTCTAGGGTACTCAGCCACAAAAGCTCCATTTTCCAATTTTTCATTTATAATGGCTGGGAACCATGCATTCCGACAATCTTCAGCATCAAGTGACACTTCCACCTTTCTCCCCACGTCGTACATCATAGCTTCTAAACTGTTTCATGATTTAAGGAAAGAAAAAAAAAAACACAATAAGAACAAGTATCATTTGAACTCAGGATTTCCGAATTCAATCAAGATTAAAAGCAAATATAGATGTTAATCGCGTCCCTTGTGCGAGCGGAGATAGATGTGTGTTGGCGAACTTGGTAAAATTTCCATTCATAACCAAAGAAAATCATATTCAAGTTCAGATTACGCATAATGAATATTAATATTGAAGATTATGTGAAAAGAAGAACGAAAAGAACTATAAATCAACATCAATTGCAAACCTTTAGTAGAGCGCGACGGGAATAGGTTTTGAGCTTTTGAGAAAGAACCCTAGAATATTGCTTGAAAAAGAATTATTTTGACCAAATTGTGTTTTCGGTAGGTGCTTCTGGTCAGAGTGGATTTCTCGTATGTTTTTAAGGACAATTTCGACATTTTAGTAACAGAAAATGCAGATAAAGTTAGACACGGGGTTCGACTCACTAACCATTCATTAAGTGCACATACCGATAAAATCAAAGATAATATTAAATTTGACTTGGGGCATCCAAAGAAAGAAAATCGCCTAACTACAACTCAATCAGACCTAAACTGCATGACCAAACAAAACATTTGTGATAAATAAAGTAACGTCAAACTAGTGAACTTTAAAGTTGAGAAATAAAAGGAATAGTATATTAAAAGTATGCAATTTATGTTATCGAGTCACGTGTTTGGAGGCACGTGCACAGTGACGTAAAGGACATGTAGGGGATATATATATAGATATACACACACACACACACACACACACACACACACACACACACATATATATATATATATATATATATATATATATATATATATATATATACATAGGAGAAAAAACACCTGCTGCGCACGTACGATCTCAATCATAAACAATGCTGATGGTTGTTCCCAGTAATTGTTGATTTTTTGCCTAAATATTTTATTATCTGTAGTTCATATGATATATTTTTTTACATCTAGGATTTTTATCGAGAGATACTCTTAATATTTCTAAAACTATCCCTATACCCTAAACCCTTATTACACTTAGACATCTAGAGTTTGGTGTAATTATAAAACAAAAAAAAAAGAATTAAAAATTTGAAAAAATTACGACGAACTTGAGAAGAGATGAACCATTTTCCGTCCTTTCATTCAACATAAGGTCTTAGTTCTGACTGATGGAATTCTTTATCCCTTTTTGTTTGATTGAAGACAACAATGTACCTATTCCCCTCGAGCTCTGTCGTTATTACCCCACTCCGCCATCCAAAATCTAGATATGCATCAACCTTTTCCAATAGAACAAAGTGTTTTCTCTTGAGATGCGGCGGACTAGGTTTAACATGGTTGGAATCAACCATTATTTTGAGATGTTGAACCTTTTTGTCTCCATCTGCTCTAGAGTACTTTGCCACAAAAGCTCCATTTTCCAATTTTTCATTTATAATGGCTGGGAACCATGCATACTGACAATCTTCAGCATCAAGTGACACTTCCACCTTCCTCCCACTACAAGAATAAGAGGCTAAAGCAACACCGATACTGCAACGGATTTATAATCCGTTGCAGTATTTTGATGTACCAACGTCATTTGACGTTGGTACTACAAAAGTAAAAAAAACATATTACCTGCCAACGTTTTGGACGTTGGCAGGTATTGTGCAGCGTTAAATTAAAGCAGCAACGTCACAAGGACGTTGCTGCCTGTGGTTTTACTATTTTTTTTTAAAATTTAAATGGTACCAACGTCCTTCAGACGTTGGTACCAGCTTTTATTTTTTTTTTAAATTTTTTTTTAAGCTGTAGCAGCTTTGTGTCTGCAAGCTGCAGACACAAAGCTGCAGCCTTAATTAAAGGCCACAACACCAACGTCTTCAAGACGTTGGTGCCTAAATTATATGGCAAATTCGCAGCAGTTTTCTGTTGCGAATTTTGCCATTGCAAAAGCTTCGGTTTTTTTTTTCTTTCACTAAAACTCACCTAAATCTCACGATTTCAGCTCCAAATCACATTTTTGTTGAAGGTATGTGTTCAATACCTTTAAAATTACGCTTTTACATGTTTTTTTTTATAGTTTAATCGGTTAGATTTTTGTTATTTAGCATAAATATGATGTTTTGGTTGATTTGATGATGTATTTGTGTTAATTATGTATGATTAATTAAGATATTAGAAGTAATTTTGAACGATCTATGTGTATTATTGTTTTTTTAAATTAATGGTTAGATTTGTGTAATTAGTATTTGTGATGTAATTGTTGATTAGATAGTGTATTTATGTTAATTATTTATGCTTAATTAAGGTAGTAGAGGTAATTAATTATGTGACGATCTATGTATATTAAGGTTTAATTTTATTAATCGGTTAGATTTGTTTAATATTATCGCATAATAGTGATGTATTTGTTGATTCGAGTGTATTAGTACTGTTAATTATATATATATATATATATATATATATATATATATATATATATATATATATGTATGCTTAATTAATTAAAATTAGATTTGTGATTATGACAATATAGCTACGTATTTTCTTTTTTTTTTGTAGAATTTAATCGATTAACTTTGTATTATATAACATATATAATTGTGTTTATGTTAGAACGTATTTATGTTAATTAGATATGCTAAAAATGTTAGTAGCATTGAGAAATTATATATTTGTAATAAAAATATGGGAAATATATTTTGGTTAAACTTGTTTATATGAACATGCTATGGTGTAATTATTGATGCTTGATATAGATAGAGATATATGTAGAAGATGTAGTTATTTTGTGACACGTCCGTACGTGATTAGTTGTTGAATACTTTAATTTAATAGTATATATATCACAATGAGTATTGAGCTTACTTAATTGTAATACATTGATTAGAAAAATTAGCAGAGATTTGTATAATTTAGACGTAACAGATGTATATATACTTAATTAGTCAATTTAGTAAATGAATAGATAGTATATATTGTCGTGTATGCCTTTTATATTAATTTGACCATTCTAAATATTTATTTATCAGATGGCCGGCTCGTCAGATCAGGGTAAGAAAAAGGGAAATGGGAAAGGAAAAAAGAAGGTGTCGAAGAACCAGGTGCCATACCCGGAAGGGGTACCTCGAGGATCATTCTCTTCGCAGCCTGATCTTGGTTCGATGGGATCACTTTCAGCGGTGATGCCGATGTTTCCCGGAGGATCAAATGACGTAGGAGCCCGCGCTAGTGGGCCGTTTACCAATCAATTGATGGGTGTAGGAGCGCCAATGGGGGGTGTATATGGTGGGGCTGGTTATGGTGGTGGTGGATTCGGTGGGGCTGACTATAGCGGGGTTGGTTATGGTGGGGGTGGTTATGGTGGGCCTAGATTAGGTGGGCCTGGATTTGGTGGGCCTGGATATGGGAGTGGAGCTGGGTTTGGTGGGCCTGGATATGGGAGTGGAGCTGGATTTGGTGTGCCTGGTTTTGGGAGTGGAGCTGGATTTGGTATGCCACAAACACAGCTAACGAGGCCACAACTTATGGGAGGTACTGTAGACGGCATGATGCAGCCGAGTTTAGGTGCCATGACGACGCTACAGGTTCAGGGGACGGGTAGTACTGCTGGGCCATCATCATCGGGCTCACGGGGTTCAGGCACACGAGCTTCAGGCACACGAGGTTCAGGCTCACGTGCTCATGGCGTTTCTGAGGAGTTAGACGAGGATGAGGGGGGTAACAATGATTCAGGAGACAATGGTGGTATTACTAGGGTTGCAGTGCGAGGACAATCTAAACCTCGCGAGCCCCCGACAAATCCGGATGACAGGGAGGTACTTGAATTATTCTTTGATGGCTCAATAGAGAACCCTTCCGCTGTGACCACGATTGCTACAAATTCGAGGAACATGATGCAAGGGGCATACTTCACGTACGGCATGTGGCCAGAGGAAGAGAAGGAAATGTGTTGGAACAGATTTAAGGTAAGGAATTAGCTTGACTTCTATATTTATTAAATATTTGTTCATTATTATTCATTTATGTGACCAACTTTTCTTTTTGTCTGTATTAAATGCAGCACACTTATCAGTGGGATCCTGCCATAGAAAATGCAGTCAGGGGATGGTACGATAGGGTCGCTACTGCGAGATTTCCAGGTTCAGTAAACCACGCCAAGAAATGGTAGTTGAGCTGCAAAATTGACCCCACCTATAGTATGAGGCACAGTTGTTGGATTCACGAAGATTTTCGGCAGGCATTTTATGATTATTGGGAGCTTGTGCCCACGAAGGGTCGTTCGGAGCAGAACGCTAAAAATCGAGATAAGGGGAAAACGGTAAACTATAGGGGTGGGTCTCGCAGCACGAACAAGCATAGGATAGATCTGGTAAGTAGAAAAATATGATTGGTTATTTTTCAAATATCATCATTGATTTAATAATGTGATCTATATTTGCTTTAATGAATTTTCATATTATGACAGACAAAGGATATGAATACAACGCCCGAGAAGGTGCCGTTTCAGGATGTCTTTATAAAGACTCGTGCAAAGAAACATGACGACGGAACGGTTGAGTGGCCAAACCCTGAGGTTAAAGCTAATTACGTGAGTATAATATTTTCTTTCATTAAAGTGGTGTAATCGTCAATAATTGTTGTTGTCATAATAATACTTATGTTTGTAACAAAAAATATTTTGAATCATAATATGTTATATGTAGGATGCTTATGTGGAACACTGCCTGAGAGAACATGGGCCAGATATGAGCAAGTGGCCGGTCTGGGACGTTAGACCGTGGGTGGAAATTGCCGCAGCCGGACGTGTAAAGAAGAATAGGGTGGCGGGTCTGGCGAGTTATGGTGAGTCTGAGCGCGTAGGATTCAAGGCTCGAAAACATTCTAGGTTCGTTGAGACTGGCTCTAGTAGCGTGGAGCCGCTTCGCTCAGAATGTCAGGCACTGCGGGCCGAAACAGCTTCTCAACGGGAGGAAATCACAGGTTTAAAGAATGTTCTCAAATACTTTATGTCACAGTTTAATATGCCGGTGCCCGAGGAATTGTGGCGGTTAGGGCAACAACAACTGGGGCAACAACAACAGTTTAACAACTTCCCGGCAGTTTTCGTCCAACCATCGCAACCGACGAACACGAGTGTCGGCAGCGGGCGGGTATCAGGGGATCCACTCTATCGACCACGGGCACATTCTACCGATCAGGAGGACGAAGGGGACCAGGAAAGAAGTTCGGGTGGCGGTGCTAACGACACTACTGGCTTGGGTGATATGTAATTTGACGAGGATACTCAAATTTAGACTGTTATTTGCTGCTTTTATTTGTATTTGTGTAATTATGAACAAACGAGGTTTGTTTTAGCTTGTTTTTATTTATGTTTGCACCTTATATATATTTATGTTTTTATTTATATTTATAATTTACACTAGTTTTATATATATATATATATATATATATATATATATATATATATATATATAAACGTTACAATTCAAATAACTCCAATATTACAACTCAAGCTTACATATTGCAAATAAACCACTGTTTAAGTTCACGAATTCTTACTACATAGGCATACATATTGCTTAGAACATACATTACGTATAATCAGGGTCATCGTCGTCACCATCATCATGATCTTCATCCACGTCATCGTCGGCGGATGTGTCGTTATCATCGACTTCCACAATATCATCGTCTGCAAGTCTGATAGGTGTATTGTCGATATTGTTGATGTCATCCAATCTTAACTGAGGTGCGGTGCTATCTTGGTAAATGTCGAGATTAGCCACTGCAGTTGTGTCAACGAGGTATCACATTCTTGTCGTGCAAACCGCCCACCATCCTCTCCTACTGGTATTTTTTTGTGAAGGATACAGACTGTAATAGACTTGTTGCGCCTGACTTGCTAAGATAAACGGTTCGGACGCTCCTGTCCCGAGTCGCATTGTTGGATTAATGTCAACAAGGCCATAAATCGGATGAGTTGTTATTCCATTATACACATCGTACCAATCACATTTGAACATAACAATTTGTTCCAAGTTTCCACTGCCCCAGTAATCAAGCTGTATAATCTCTTGAAGCATTCCATAGAAATTACGTGCGTCTGGGTCGCCAGTGTCGCCCTTCACATAAACGCCACTGTTCATTGTTTGCCCACCAGCCCCATATGCTTCTGTATGAAACTTAAATCCGTTTACCGTATAACCATTATAAGTTTTTGCTTTCAAAACAGGACCCCGAGCAAGACCGCGTAATCTAGGATCCACACTGTAACTACCAGACACAACAACTTGTTTGAACCAGTCGACAAAATAAGTGTTACGTATCTGATCTTTATTAGCTTGCGGATATCCTGCACACATCTTTTCATCAAACATACTGTCACAGAAAGAAGCCGTTTAAAACATCAATTGATATATTAGCAAGAATACATTGTATGGCAATTAGTAATCTTACCTTAACCAACACTCGACCTCTGGGCAATTCAACAAGACATATAGATGAGCCGCTTTGCACTCTGCGAGAGACAAATTTCTGTAATTGACACAACGCCCCATTGTTTTCCCTTTACTCTGGAATACTGATAATTGGTCGTTGGGGTCAATAGATATTGGAACTTCGTTCCTGTTCAAACGGGTTGCTCTAGTTTCAATATTGCTGTCAAAGTAGAGTGAGGAGAAATTTGCAATTTCTGCGTAAATGTACGCCTCAACAATCGACCCTTCTATGTGTGCCTTGTTACCCCTTGTTCTCTTAAAATCAAACATCCGTCTAACAAAGAATAAAAAAATTAACTAGTCATATTTTGAACATTGTATAGTTATCAATATAACAGTAACTGGTATTTACCTCTCAAATGGGTACATCCACCTGTATTGTACGGGCCCACCGACTTTTGCCTCCCAGGGAAGGTGTATCGCTAAATGCTCCATGGAATCAAAGAACGATGGAGGAAAGAATTTTTCCAGCTTGCACATAGTCACCACAATCGAACGTTCTAATAAATCCATGTCACTATATCGGATGTCAGGAGCTGACAAAGCTCTGAAAAAATTACTGATCTCCACGAGCGGCCCCCAGACATTCTCTGGCAAGAAGTCACGAAATGCTATCGGAACCAACCTTTGCAAAAAAACGTGACAATCGTGACTTTTCATTCCCACTAGACGCAACTGTGGCATTTGAACACAACGCGAAATGTTTGACGAGTATCCATCTGGAAATTTGAGATTGCACAACCACTCACACACTTTAACCTTTTCGTCCTTACTGAGACAGTACGATGCTTTACGTTTGTATAACCTACCTCCCGGTCCAGTCTGTAGAAACAAAGATCTTCTTCCCGTCAGTAATTGTAAATCTTTGCGAGAGTTCATATTGTCCTTGGTTTTCTCAGGGTCATCCATCACAGTGTTCTTAATATTGTCGAAGAAGTTATTTTCACAATGCATGACATCTAGGTTGTGGCAGATCAGATTATGCTTCCAATACGGAAGTTCCCAAAATATACTTCTACGACACCAATTGTGATCCAAACCAAAGCCCTGAACAAATTCTCCGCATATACCAAATCCGACTAGTGGAAGACGTTCAACGTGTCTCAACATGTCTATCCCTGATCTTCTTGGTAGAGGTTGATCAGTCTCTATTCTACCTTTCGTGAAGTCAGTTGTGTTTAGTCTCCATGGATGGTCCAAGAGGCAAGAATCGACGATGACAGTCAAAGAAAGAAGTCTTTCGACCGTGCTTAAGTTGGAAACTCTTGGTTTCTTCCATACAGTACGGGCAAGATAAACGACCATGTGTGCTCCACTGGGATAGCATGCCATACCCTGGATAGTCACTAATCGTCCATAGCAATGAAGCTCGCATTTGGAAATTCTGTTTCCGAAAACTATCGTATGTTGGCACACCCGAATCCCACAGTGACTTAAGTTCATCAATTAGGGGTCTGAGTAATACGTCAATGTTCTTGCCAGGACTCTTCGGGCCTGATATCATTAAACTTAGGAAAATATATTCTTGCCGCATGCATAGGTCAGGAGGGAGGTTATAAGGGGTCACAAATACTGGCCAACACGAGTAAGGAGCTGAGGAGTTCTCGAAAGGATTAAAACCATGGGTGCAAAGTCCAAGTCTAACGTTTCTTGGTTCGGCAGCAAAATCGGGAAATATCCTGTCGAAAGATTTCCAGGCCAAACTTGAAGTAGGATGAATCATTTGATCGGTATCTGCCTGACACTTCAAATGCCATGTCATGTGCTCCGATATTTTGCGTGATGTGTAAAGCCTCTGCAATCGAGGCGTCACTGGCAATTACCACAACTTCTTACGTGGAACAAGCTTCTTCTTATTGGTGCATTCCTCGTACCTAGCTTCTCCACAATAGGGGCACTCGGTCCAGCTCTTACTTTCATACTCCCCGTAATAAAGGATACAAATATTAACACACACATCATATGTTTTGTACCCAAGTCCTAAACCTTTGATGAATTTCTTCACTCCGTACCAATTTTCAGGCAATCTATGACGATCTGCAGGACTAATAATCTGCGGGCCACTTGTAATTGATTGTCAGCAGAGGCATTTGTTGTGCCATGACGAACCTTGTCGGCAATAAATGAAGTTAACCACTGCAATGGTGTTGTTTCTACATCTACGCGTATTGGCACCTCGGCTTCCCGCAGCATTTCAAAAAATTCTCGTGCCTCACGGTTTGGCTCTTCTTCTATATTTTGATTATAGTGCGTGCCTTCAAACTGACCTCTGTATGCATCATTGACCATATCTACGTAACCACTTTCGACATTATCATTATGAGTAGATGACTCTTCTGCGTATGTGTAATTGCCAGAAAAGTTGTTCCTTTCTCCGTGTGCCTCCCATACGTAATAATGAGGAACAAAACCGTACTTCAATAGGTGTTCCTGAATCACATTCCTCTTTTTGCTTTTGCTAAAACCACACCGAGTGCATGGACACTTAACTCTTCGATGACCTTGAGAAAATACAAATTCTAGGAATCTGTTGACGCCATCTACGAAATAAGGATTGATATACCCCTCATCAACATTGCCTCGATCGTACATCCAACTCCGATCTTCGTTGTTATACATTTTTTATCTAATTAAAATCAAATTAACAATGCATCAGCACGAGAACTGACTATTTAATCACGCAAGTAAGGCTAATTAAAACTTATCATCAAATACTAACAATGTGAACAACTAATTACACACATGCATATGAATAGCATACTACTAATCAAATCACGCTTAGATCTCAGTTATTCTAAATATGATGAATAACAAGTATTAAACATTATATTAGTTATACTACTAAAATTACAAAAATCACTAAATTAAGCAACAACATCAACAATATATATATATAAAATTAATATTAATAATTATTTATACTAATAAAATTAGAAAGTCACTAAATTAAGCAACAACATCAACAAGAAAAATATATTTAACAAGATGAACTCTAATTACACACATATACAACATATTACTAATTAAACGACTTTTAGATCTCAGTTAACATCAACAAGAAAAATATATTTAACAAGATGAACTCTAATTACACACATATACAACATATTACTAATTAAACGACTTTTAGATCTCAGTTAAGCTAAATTAAATATGAAGAGATTAAAAATAATCAACAAAAGATACAAAAAAAAATTAAATTAAGCAATGAATTACGATAATACTGAAATAGATACCTCTCGTGGAGTGAGCTTTGCTGAGAATTACGCTTTGCAAAAAAATCACAGGGAATAAATGAAATTTTGCTGAAAAATAGAGAAGAGAGGGGGAAGAAATGCAGTAGAATTTGGGGAAGAAACGCAGGTTTTGAATCATGAAATGTGTGGAGGAGAGGATATAAAACTGATAAATCTATGGCATGGTCCAAATCCCTTGCTGCTGCTGTAAAAACAGCTTTTCTGACACAGTTGCAAGGGAAAAAGGCCCTTGCAGTAGCCTTTCAGCTTCAGCAACCTCCTCTTCCCTTGCAACAGTACAACTAACCTATTGCAAGGTCCCATATCCCTTGCTGCAAATTTCAGAATGTATTTTGGCGAAAATTTCAAATTCCCCAAATTTTTTCCATCCCTCCCTCTATAAATACCACCCTAAATTCACTCATCCTCCCACTATATTCTCCCTCTCATACCATCTTCTTCTCCTCTTCTCCTTCACTTTCATTTTTTTCTTAATTTACTTTGCATCATAATCAACTTTTATATATTACATATATATATATACATCCATGCACCATCTTCTTTTCCTCTTCTTCTTCACTTTCTTCTTTTTCTTAATTTATTTTGCATCTTAATCAACTTATATATTATATGTATATATATGGTGTAGAATAATATGTAGTTATATGTTACTATATTCTAATAGTGATATATATATTGTATAACTATAATTAATGACTTTGTTTTATAATTATACATTGTAAAGTTTAGTGTGTGTATGTATATATGTATATATATATCATTATAATTTTTAAAATATTATCTAAAATTTCTTAATAGTATATATCAACCATTATATATATATATATATATATATGTGTGTGTGTGTGTGTATCTTATAATTTTACTATAATTAGTAATTTTTTTTGTTACACATACTATACATATATAATATTGAGATTTCAATTATTGTATAATGTGTGTATATATATATATATTAAAAATCATATTATTAAAATGTGGCGGTTTTTTACCGCCACTTTTTTTATACAAAAAAAATTAGCAACAGCAACGTCTACAGACGTTGCTGTTATTGTGAAATTATTAAAATCAAAAAAGTTTCAGCAACGTCGATGAACGTTGCTGAAAAATGTGTCAGAACACTATAGCAACGTCTAAAGAGGTTGTTGTGTGTCGGCTGAAAAAAAAACAAAAAAAAAAAACGAGATGTGAATAAAACGTGCATATATCAATTGCAACGTCAGAAGAGGTTGCAATTGATTTTTGTGTCAGATTCTACAGCAACGTCGCTGGAGGTTGCTATTTATTCTTTGACTCAGAAAAGCAACAGCAAGGTCGGATTCCCTTAGTACGCGCAAAATACCTGCACCAACGCCACCTATAGCAAGGGTCCCTACCAACGTCCACATCCCTTGCGATAGATCAATAGCAAGGGAATTTCAAACTATTGCAATGTTTTTTGACCTTGGTATAGCCCACATTTCTTGTAGTGTCCCCATGTCGTACATCATAGCTTCTAAACTTTTTCATGATTCAAGGAAAGAATAAAAATACAATAAGAACAAATATCATTTGAACTCAAGATTTTCAGAATTCTATCAAGATTAAAACCTTCAAAGCATTAAAAAAAAAATTGTCACTTTAGACTCTAGAATACATATATAAAACAACTCAAAATCAACTACGTAAACCAACCTAATCAAAAATCTGGACTCGATAAGCACAATAACTCGTACTACACATCGGTGGCTGATGTTTGTGTAAGCAATAACGGGGGTCTGGAGTGGAGATTAAATTGGCGCAGGAACTTTTTTGAGTGGGAAAAACAGGATCTTGATAATCTTAAGTCTGAAATCCAGCTTATTAATCTTGTCCATAGCAAACATGACTCGTGGAGATGGAATCTTGAACCAACAGGACTCTACACAGTGGAGTAGGCATATCGAAAACTGAACCAGAAGAACTGTGTACAAGATCCTGGGTTCTTTCGGTTTTTTTGGAATCATTCAGCCCCTCCTAAGATGTCACTTTTTTCCTGGAAACTTATTTTGAATAGAATTCCAACGAGGCACAACCTTGCAAGAAGAGGTATAAGGAGTGTCAGCAACAATACGAGGTGTGAACTTTGCGACTCTATCGAGGAAACCTCGACACATCTGCTGTTTGAATGTAACGTTGCTCACAAATTCTGGATGGCAATTTACAAGTGGTTTGACATCTCTACAGCTCTTGCCAATAACCTGATAACTCACTTTCGCCACCATGCGGAGTTGCTGCCTAACAATAGGAGCATAACTTTTTGGGAAGGACTTCGGTGCATTATCACGTGGTCGATTTGGGTAATGAGGAACAAATGTTTGTTTGAAGGACAAGAGGCAAACATTCAGGACACAATGGATCTTATAAAACTAAGAGCATGGGGATGGATGAAGGCACATAAAAAAGACTTTGTTTTTTCTTTTACTGATTGGTGTATGCATCCAAAGACTTGTCTGATGTAGTTTGGCAAACTTTTTCTGACTTTTGGTGTTGGACCTGGTGGTTCATTTGTAATTCCAGCACTTCTTGTGCTTTTTCTAATGAATCCTTTTTGTCCGAGCAAAAAAAAAAAAAAACTCGTACTACACATCAATTGTTTCTAATAACCTTGTTCTGAGCCAAATCCAACTATTTGTAACTTGCTCGCTAAAGCTAACATACCTGGAAAAAGGGGTGGGATTTTGGGTTGTCATTCCGGTGGATATCATTGTTGTGCATGAATAGCAGTACTTTAGCCCTACACATTGGGTATTAAAAAAAGAGTAGTAGAGTTGTTACTTTAAAAAGAGTTTCAATAGTCTAATTTCAATAAACAAGTTACACACGTTCACGTTTATCTTTGACAATTAGAAGGCAAAACTTACCATTTATCCTCAAAAAAAATACGGGGCGCGCATTTTCTCCCCTTTCGACCTTAATGTGTATCCAGTACCCAACCACTAGGTACTCGCAAGGTTTGGGTACCTTAATTATTGGGTACCCATTTGGGTGGGCATTGGGTACCTTTTCTTGGTACTCAACCGATTGAATACCCACCCAATTTTACCCGGTACTCAACTATCCTAACCATTCTGACCCCTACCTAGAGTGTTATAAACCGCCCTCAATATGTAGTAAATTAAATAAACAAAGAAAATAATTGTGGGGTCATCCTATCGTTATCTTGCAAGAATCTTCTTTCTTATTAAGGGCCTCTTTCTTATTAAATACTATAATCAACATAAATAACATATTCTAGGAAAACGTGAGCATATAATTTCGTGGGAAAAAATAAACAAACACACATTTTGGATTTGAAATGATTTGCAAATATAGTGAATGACACAGTTGCCAAACAAGCACAACAAAAAGTCCAAAACGTTTGGCAATACTACATTAATGCAAACTAACATAAAAGGTCAGCCACTTCGTGGAAATTGCCAAATCTAAGCTACTAATTTGCAAAAAAGATATTCTCGTAAAGTAGCATATCCACAAGAATAACGACTTACTTCAGATCTGTTAGTCGCGTCGGTTGAGCGAGCAGATATAGATGTATGCTGGCGAGCTTGGCGAAATTGCCATTCATAACCAAAGAAAATCATATTCAAGTTCAGATTACGCATAATAAATATTAATATTGAAGATTATGTGAAAAGAAGAACGAAAAGAACTATAAATCAACGTCAATTGCAAACCTTTAATAGAGCGTGACGGAAATAGGTTATGAGCTTTTGAGAAAGAACCCTAGAATATTGCATGAAAAAGAATTATTTTGACCAAATTGTGTTTTAGGTAGGTGCTTCGGGTCAGAGTGGACATTTCTCTTGTGTTTTTAAGGACAATTTCGACATTTTAGCAGCAGAAAAATGCAGATAAAGTTAGACGCGGGGTTCGACTCACTAAACATTCATTAAATGCACATACCGATAAAATCCAAGATAATATTAAATTTGACTTGGGGCATCCAAACAAAGAAAGGAGCCTAACTACAACTCAGTCAGACCTAAACTGCGTAACCAGACAAAACATTTGTGATAAATAAAGTAACATCAAATTAGTGAACTTTAAAGTTGAAAAATAAAAGGAATAATATATTAAAAGTATGCAATTTATGTTATCTAGTCACGCGTTTGGAGGTACATGCACGTGACGTAAGGGACATGTAGGGGATATATATATATATATATATATATATATATATATATACATATATATATATATACATATATATATGTATATATACATACATATATATATACATATATGTATATATATATGTATGTATATATATATATATATGTATACATATATGTATGTATATATATGTATATATATGTATATATATATGTATGTATATATATATATATATACATATATATATATATGTATATATATATGTATATAATATGTATGTATATATATATATATACATATATATATATATATATAAGAAAAAAGCATGTGCTACCCGCGTGCGATCTCAATTATAAACGATGCTGATTGTTGTTCGCAGTTATTGTTGATTTATTCCCTAAATATTTTGTTATGAGTACGTAGTTTATATGATATAATTGTTTTTACAACTGGAAATTTTATTGAGAGATACTTTTAAGATTTATATAACCATCCCTAAACCCTAAACCCTTATTACACTTAGACATCTTAAGTTTTGTATAATTATAAAAAAGCATTTAAAGATTTGAGAAATAACGACAAAACTAAGAAGATATGAACCATTTTCCATCCTTCCATTCAACATAAGGTATTAGTTCTTAGTGATGGTATTCTTTATCCCTTTTCGTTTGCTTGAAAAAAACAATGTACCTATTCCCCTCGAGCTCTGTCGTGATTACCCCACTCCGCCATCCAAAATCAAAATATGCATCAACCTTTTCCTATAGAACAAAGTGTTTTTTTCTTGAGATGCGGCGGACTAGGCCTAACATGGTTGGAATCAACCATTATTTTGAAACGCTGAACCTTTTTGTCCCCATCTGCTCTAGGGTACTCAGCCACAAAAGCTCCATTTTCCAATTTTTCATTTATAATGGCTGGGAACCATGCATTCCGACAATCTTCAGCATCAAGTGACACTTCCACCTTTCTCCCCACGTCGTACATCATAGCTTCTAAACTGTTTCATGATTTAAGGAAAGAAAAAAAAAACACAATAAGAACAAATATCACTTGAACTCAGGATTTCAGAATTCGATCAAGATTAAAAGCAAAGATAGATGTTAATCGCGTCGCTTGTGCAAGCGGAGATAGATGTATGTTGGTGAACTTTGTAAAATTGCCATTCATAACTAAAGAAAATCATATTCAAGTTCAGATTACGCATAATGAATATTAATATTGAAGATTATGTGAAAAGAAGAGCGAAAAGAACTATAAATCAACATCAATTGCATACCTTTAATAGAGCGCGACGGGAATAGGTTTTGAGCTTTTGAGAAAGAACCCTAGATTATTGCATGAAAAAGAATTATTTTGACCGAATTGTGTTTTCGGTAGGTGCTTCTGGTCAAAGTTGATTTCTCGTGTGTTTTTAAGGACAATTTCGACATTTTAGTAACAGAAAATGCATATAAAGTTAGACACGGGGTTCGACTCACTAACCATTCATTAAATGCACATACCGATAAAATCCAAGATAATATTGAATTTGACTTGGGGCATCCAAAGAAAGAATATCGCCTAACTACAACTCAATCAGACCTAAACTGCATGACCAAACAAAACATTTGTGATAAATAAAGTAACGTCAAACTCGTGAACTTTAAAGTTGAGAAATAAAAGGGATAGTATATTAAAAGTATGCAATTTATGTTATCTAGTCACGCGTTTGGAGGCACGTGCACAGTGGCGTAAAGGACATGTAGGGGATATACACACACACACACACACACACACACACACACACACACATATATATATACATACATATATATATATATACATATAGGAGAAAAATCACATGCTGCGCACGTGCGATCTCAATCATAAACAATGCTCATGGTTGTTCCCAGTAATTGTTGATTTTTTGCCTAAATATTTTATTATCTGTAGTTCATATGATATATTTTTTTACTTCTAGGAATTTTATCTAGAGATACTTTTAATATTTCTAAAACTATCCCTATACCCTAAACCCTAAACCCTTATTACACTTAGACATCTAGAGTTTGGTGTAAATATAAAAGAAAAAAAAAGAATTAAAAATTATAAAAAATTACGACGAACTTGAGAAGAGATGAACCATTTTCCGTCCTTTCATTCATCATAAGGTCTTAGTTCTGACTGATGGAATTCTTTATCCCTTTTTGTTTGATTGAAGACAACAATGTACCTATTCCCCTCGAGCTATGTCGTTATTACCCCACTCCGCCATCCAAAATCTAGATATGCATCAATCTTTTCCAATAGAACAAAGTGTTTTCTCTTGAGATGCTGCGGACTAGGTTTAACATGGTTGGAATCAACCATTATTTTGAGATGTTGAACCTTTTTGTCTCCATCTACTCTAGAGTACTCTGCCACAAAAGCTCCATTTTCCAATTTTTCATTTATAATGGCTGGGAACCATGCATACTGACAATCTTTAGCATCAAGTGACACTTCCACCTTCCTCCCCACGTCGTACATCATAGCTTCTAAACTTTTTCATGATTCAAGGAAAGAATAAAAATACAATAAGAACAAATATCATTTGAACTCAAAATTTCGGAATTCTATCAAGATTAAAACCTTCAAAGCATTAAAAAAAACAATTGTCACTTTAGACTCTAGAATACATATATAAAACAACTCAAAAACAACTACGTAAACCAACCTAATCAAAAATATGGACTCGGTAAGCACAATAACTCGTACTACACATCATTTGTTTCAAATAACCTTGTTCTGAGCCAAATCCAACTATTTGTAACTTGCTCGCTAAAGCTAACATACCTCGAAAAAGGGGTGGGATTTTGGGTTGTCATTCCGGTGGATATCATCGTTGTGCATGAATAGCAGTAGTTTAGCCCTACACATTGGGTATTAAAAAAAGAGTAGTAGAGTTGTTACTTTAAAAAGAGTTTCAATAGTCTAATTTCAATAAACAAGTTACACACGTTCACGTTTATCTTTCACAATTAGAAGGCAAAACTTACCATTTATCCTCAAAAAAAATACGGGGCGCACATTTTCTCCCCTTTCGACCTTAATGTGTATCCAGTACCCAACCACTAGGTACTCGCAAGGTTTGGGTACCTTAATTATTGGGTACCCATTTGGGTGGGCATTGGGTACCTTTTCTTGGTACTCAACCGATTGACTACCCACCCAATTTTACCCGGTACTCAACTATCGTAACCATTCTGACCCCTAACTAGAGTGTTATAAACCACCCTCAATATGTAGTAAATTAAATAAACAAAGAAAATAATTGTGGGGTCATCCTATCGTTATCTTGCAAGAATCTTCTTTCTTATTAAGGGCCTCTTTCTTATTAAATACTATAATCAACATAAATAACATATTCTAGGAAAACGTGAGCATATAATTTCGTGGGAAAAAATAAACAAACACACATTTTGGATTTGAAATGATTTGCAAATATAGTGAATGACACAGTTGCCAAACAAGCACAACAAAAAGTCCAAAACGTTTAGCAATACTACATTAATGCAAACTAACATAAAAGGTCAGTCACTTCATGGAAATCGCCAAACCTAAGCTACTAATTTGCAAAAAAAAATATTCTCGTAAAGTAGCATATCCACAAAAATACCGACTTACTTCAGATCTGTTAGTCGCGTCGGTTGAGCGAGCAGATATAGATGTATGGTGGCGAGCTTGGCAAAATTGCCATTCATAACCAAAGAAAATCATATTCAAGTTCAGATTACGCATAATAAATATTAATATTGAAGATTATGTGAAAAGAAGAACGAAAAGAACTATAAATCAACATCAATTGCAAACCTTTAATAGAGCGCGACGGGAATAGGTTATGAGCTTTTGAGAAAGAACCCTAGAATATTGCATGAAAAAGAATTATTTTGACCAAATTGTGTTTTAGGTAGGTGCTTCGGGTCAGAGTGGACATTTCTCTTGTGTTTTTAAGGACAATTTCGACATTTTAGCAGCAGAAAAATGCAGATAAAGTTAGACGCGGGGTTCGACTCACTAAACACATTAAATGCACATACCGATAAAATGCAAGATAATATTAAATTTGACTTGGGGCATCCAAACAAAGAAAGGGGCCTAACTACAACTCAATCAGACCTAAACTGCGTAACCAAACAAAACATTTGTGTTAAATAAAGTAACGTCAAACTAGTGAACTTTAAAGTTGAGAAATAAAAGGAATAGTATATTAAAAGTAAGCAATTTATGTTATCTAGTCACGCGTTTGGAGCAACATGCACAGTGACGTAAGGGACATGTAGGGGATATATATATATATATATATATATATATATATATATATATATATATATATATATAAGAGAAAAAGTATATACATATATATATTTATATATATAAGAGAAAAAGTACGTGCTACTCACGTGCGATGTCAATCATAAACGATGCTGATTGTTGTTCGCAGTAATTGTTGATTTTTTTCCCTAAATATTTTGTTATGAGTACGTAGTTTATATGATATAATTGTTTTTACAGCTGGGGAATTTTATTGAGAGCTACTTTTAAGATTTATATAACCATCGCTAAACCCTAAACCCTTATTACACTTAGACATCTTAAGTTTTGTGTAATTATAAAAAAGTATTTAAAAATTTGAGAAATAACGACAAAACTAAGAAGATATGAACCATTTCACATCCTTCCATTCAACATAAGGTATTAGTTCTAACTGATGGTATTCTTTATCCCTTTTCGTTTGCTTGAAAAAAACAATGTACCTATTCCCCTCGAGCTCTGTCGAGATTACCCCACTCCGCCATCCAAAATCAAAATATGCATCAACCTTTTCCTATAGAAAAAAATGTTTTTTTCTTGAGATGCGGCGGACTAGGCCTACCATGGTTGGAATCAACCATTATTTTGAAACGCTGAACCTTTTTGTCCCCATGTGCTGTAGGGTACTCAGCCACAAAAGCTCCATTTTCCAATTTTTCATTTATAATGGCTGGGAACCATGCATTCCGACAATCTTCAGCATCAAGTGACACTTCCACCTTTCTCCCCACGTCGTACATCATAGCTTCTAAACTGTTTCATGATTTAAGGAAAGAAAAAAAAACACAATAAGAACAAATATCATTTGAACTCAGGATTTCAGAATTCGATCAAGATTAAAAGCAAAGATAGATGTTAATCGCGTCGCTTGTGCAAGCGGAGATAGATGTATGTTGGCGAACTTTGTAAAATTGCCATTCATAACTAAAGAAAATCATATTCAAGTTCAGATTACGCATAATGAATATTAATATTGAAGATTATGTGAAAAGAAGAGCGAAAAGAACTATAAATCAACATCAATTGCGCACCTTTAATAGAGCGCGACGGGAATAGGTTTTGAGCTTTTGAGAAAGAACCCTAGATTATTGCATGAAAAAGAATTATTTTGACCGAATTGTGTTTTCGGTAGGTGCTTCTGGTCAAAGTTGATTTCTCGTGTGTTTTTAAGGACAATTTCGACATTTTAGTAACAGAAAATGCATATAAAGTTAGACACGGGGTTCGACTCACTAACCATTCATTAAATGCACATACCGATAAAATCCAAGATAATATTGAATTTGACATGGGGCATCCAAAGAAAGAATATCGCCTAACTACAACTCAATCAGACCTAAACTGCATGACCAAACAAAACATTTGTGATAAATAAAGTAACGTCAAACTCGTGAACTTTAAAGTTGAGAAATAAAAGGAATAATATATTAAAAGTATGCAATTTATGTTATCTAGTCACGCGTTTGGAGGCACGTGCACAGTGACGTAAAGGACATGTAGGGGATATACACACACACACACACACATATATATATATATATATATATATATATATACACACACACACATAGGAGAAAAATTACATGTTGCGCACGTGCGATTTCAATCATAAACAATGTTGATGGTTGTTCCCAGTAATCTTTGATTTTTTGCCTAAATATTTTATTATCTGTAGTTCATATGATATATTTTTTTACATCTAGGAATTTTATCGAGAGATACTTTTAATATTTCTAAAACTATCCCTAAACCCTTTTTACACTTAGACATCTAGAGTTTGGTGTATTTATAAAATAAATTAAAATTTAAAATTTAATAAAATTACGACGAACCTGAGAAGAGATGAACCATTTTCCATCCTTTCATTCAACATAAGGTCTTAGTTCTGACTGATGGAATTCTTTATCCCTTTTTGTTTGATTGAAGATAACAATGTACCTATTCCCCTCGAGCTCTGTCGTTATTACCCCACTCCGCCATCCAAAATCTAGATATGCATCAACCTTTTCCAATAGAAAAAGTGTTTTCTCTTGAGATGCGGCGGACTAGGTTTAACATGGTTGGAATCAACCATTATTTTGAGATGTTGAACCTTTTTGTCTCCATCTGCTCTAGAGTACTCTGCCACAAAAGCTCAATTTTCCAATTTTTCATTTATAATGGTCGGGAACCATGCATACTGACAATCTTCAACATCAAGTGATACTTCCACCTTCCTCCCCACGTCGTACATCATAGCTTCTAAACTTTTTCATGATTCAAATAAAGAATAAAAATACAATAAGAACTGTTAGGACCATGCGTCTGTATGATTTGAATTTACATGTTTTGGAAGTATCTTTTATGGAAAATTGCTTGTATTTTAGTTACCTTACAATTCCTTAGAGTTTACATGGAAATAGAATTCTATAAGGATAGGGATTGTTAGGAGTTACCTTATTATTCCTAGAGTTTGCATGGAAATAGAATTCTATATGTTTAGAATTTGCATGGAAATAGAATTCCATATGATTAGGAATATTTGGTAACTTGTGATAGAATAGAATAAGATTTAGGAAATATCTTGTTTATCTTATGGAAACTAAATCTTTATTCTTTCTTATTTTTATCCGGTCTAACAAGCTTCCTATTGGAAGAATTTGTTGTTTCCTTGTGTGCAGATTGTGAAGATCACGAAGAGATTAACATAAGGAAAGATTCCGGATATTTGGGAAGATTCGAGTCGCGACTGGAGTGGAAGACTTCAAGATCAAGACTTATCTTCTAAGGAGGGTTATCCTATAAATAGTAGAAGAACTAGGTTTTAGAATTTAAAACACACGATTTAATTCATACACATTGTAAGGTGTTCTCGTTTTTATATTCCTTAGTTTTTATAGTGCCGAACGAAGAAGTGGGATACTTCGGGTAAAAAGAAGTGGGATACTTCACCGCACGTGATCAAACCAACGAGAGTTGAAGGGAGTTCAACGGGAAAGGATTGCACTAGCAAGAGGGATTCTATGCGTAGGTGCTTTTAGCCGCTTGACGGTTTTGATCATAAGAAGATCGACAGGAGCTTGATCTTACGGGTTCAAACGGAGTAGCGATAAAAGTGTTGCTATAGGAGTCGAAGCACTAGAGGGAGTCTGAGTGTTAGATTAAAGCTTGCCTGTAGTTGTAAACAGCTTTTGATCAGTGAAAGAGGTTTGATTTCTTGGGCGAAAGCCTCGTGGATGTAGGACGGGAGTCTGAACCACGTTAAATTCTGTGTCTTTATTTTTACTGTCTCTTTACCTGTCTAGACTAGGTACCACGACTCATTGTTTAAAAGTAAAAATAATTGACTTTAAGATCTAACAAGAACAACTATCATTTGAACTCAAGATTTTAGAATTCTACCAAGATTAAAACCTTCAAAGCATTAAAAAGAAATTGTCACTTTAGACTGTAGAATACATATATAAAACAACTCAAAAACAACTATGTAAACCAACCTAATCAAAAATCTGGACTCGAAAAGCACAATAACTCGTACTACACATCATTTGTTTCAAATAACCTTGTTCTGAGCCGAATCCAACTATTTGTAACTTGCTCGCTAAAGCTACCATACTTAGAAAAAGGGGTGGGATTTTGGGTAGTCATTCCGGTGGATATCATTGTTGTGCATGAATAGCAGTACTAGCCCTACACATTGGGTATTAAAAAAAGAGTAGTAGAGTTGTTACTTTAAAAAGAGTTTCAATAGTCTAATTTCAATAAACAAGTTACACACATTCACGTTTATCTTTGACAAATAGAAGGCAAAACATACGGGGCGCGCATTTTCTCCCCTTTCGACCTTAATGTTTATCCAGTACCCAACCACTAGGTGCTCGCAAGGTTTGGGTACCTTAATTATTGGGTACCAATTTGGGTGGGCATTGGGTACCTTTTCTTGGTACTCAACAGATTGAATACCCACCCAATTTTACCCGGTACTCAACTATCCTAACCATTCTGACCCATACCTAGAGTGTTATAAACCACCCTGAATATGTAGTAAATTAAATAAACAAAGAAAATAATTGTGGGGTCATCATATCGTTATCTTGCAAGAATCTTCTTTCTTATTAAGGGCCTCTTTCTTATTATATACTATAATCAACATAAATAACATATACTAGGAAAACGTGAGCATATAATTTCGTGGGAAAAAATAAACAAACACACATTTTGGATTTGAAATGATTTGCAAATATAGTGAATGATACAGTTGCCAAACAAGCACAACAAAAAGTCCAAAACGTTTAGCAATACTACATTAATGCAAACAATTTGAAATGATTTGCAAATATAGTGAATGATACAGTTGCCAAACAAGCACAACAAAAAGTCCAAAACGTTTAGCAATAGTACATTCATGCAAACTAACATAAAAGGTCAGCCACTTCGTGGAAATCGCCAAATCTAAGCTACTAATTTGCAAAAAAAATATTCTGGTAAAGCAGCATATCCACGAAAATAACGACTTACTTCAGATCTGTTAGTCGCGTCGGTTGAGCGAGCAGATAGAGATGTATGCTGGCGAGCTTGGCAAAATTGCCATTCATAACCAAAGAAAATCATATTCAAGTTCAGATTACGCATAATGAAATATTAATATTGAAGATTATGCGAAAAGAAGAACGAAAAGAACTATAAATCAACATCAATTGCAAACCTTTAATAGAGCGCGACGGGAATAGGTTATGAGCTTTTGAGAAAGAACCCTAGAACATTGCATGAAAAAGAATTATTTTGACCAAATTGTGTTTTAGGTAGGTGCTTCGGGTCAGAGTGGACATTTCTCTTGTGTTTTTAAGGACAATTTCGAAATTTTAGTAACAGAAAATGCAGATAAAGTTAGACGCGGGGTTCGACTCACTAAACATTCATTAAATGCACATACCGATAAAATCCAAGATAATATTAAATTTGACTTGGGGCATCCAAACAAAGAAAGGAGCCTAACTACAACTCAGTCAGACCTAAACTGCGTAACCAAACAAAACATTTGTGATAAATAAAGTAACGTCAAACTAGTGAACTTTAAAGTTGAGAAATAAACGGAATAGTATATTAAAACTATGAAATTTATGTTATCTAGTCACGCATTTGGAGGCACATGCAGAGTGACGTAAGGGACATGTAGGCGATATATATAAGAGAAAAAGCACGTGGTACTCATGTGTGATCTCAATCATAAATGATGCTAATTGTTGTTCGCAGTAGTTGTTGGTTTTTTCCCTAAATATTTTCTTATCCTTACGTAGTTCATGTGATATAATTGTTTTTACAACTGGTAATTTTATCGAGAAATACTTTTAAGATTTATATAACCACCCCTAAACCCTTAACCCTTATTACAATTACACATCTAAAGTTTGGTGTAATTATAAAAAAGCATTTAAAATTTTGAAAAAATAACAACAAACCTAAGAAGAGATGAACCATTTTCCATCTTCCATTCAACATAAGGTATTAGTTCTTACTGATGGTATTCTTTATCCCTTTTCGTTTGCTTGAAGAAAACAACGTACCTATTCCCCTCGAGCTCTATCGAGATTACCCCACTACGCCATCCAAAATCAAAATATGCATCAACCTTTTCCTATAGAACAAAGTGTTTTTTCTTGAGATGCAGCGGACTAGGCCTAACATGGTTGGAATCAACCATTATGTTGAAACGCTGAACCTTTTTGTCCCCATGTGCTGTAGGGTACTCAGCCACAAAAGCTCCATTTTCCAATTTTTCATTTATAATGGCTGGGAACCATGCATCCCGACAATCTTCAGCATCAAGTGACACTTCCACCTTTCTCCCCACGTCGTACAATATAGCTTCTAAACCCTTTCACGATTTAAGGAAACAAAAAAAAACACAATAAGAACAAGTATCATTTGAACTCAGGATTTCAGAATTCAATCAAGATTAAAAGCAAAGATAGATGTTAATCGCGTCGCTTGTGCGAGCAGAGATAGATGAATGTTGGCCAACTTGGTAAAATTGCCACTCATAACCAAAGAAAATCATATTCAAGTTCAGATTACGCATAATGAATATTAATATTGAAGATTATGAGAAAAGAAGAACGAAAAGAACTATAAATCAACATCAATTCCAAACCTTTAATAGAGCGCGACGGGAATAGGTTTTGAGCTTTTGAGAAAGAACCCTAGAATATTGCAGGAAAAAGAATTATTTTGACCGAATTGTGTTTTAGGTAGATGCTTCGGGTCAGACTGGAAATTTCCCTTGTGTTTTTCAGGACTATTTCCACATTTTAGTAATAGAAAAATGCAGATAAAGTTAGACGCGGGGTTCGACTCACTAACCATTCATTAAATGCACATACCGATAAAATACAAAATAATATTAAATTTGACTTGGGGCATCCAAACAAAGAAAGGAGCCTAACTACAACTCCGTCAGACCTAAACTGCGTAACCAAACAAAACATTTGTGAAAAATAAAGTAACGTCAAACTAGTGAACTTTAAAGTTGAGAAATAAAAGGAATAGTATATTAAAACTATACAATTTGTGTTATCTAGTCACGCGTTTGGAGGCGCATGCACAGTGACGTAAGGGACATGTAGGCGAAATATATAAGAGAAAAAGCACGTGCTACTCACGTGCGATCTCAATCTTAAATGATGCTGATTGCTGTTCGTATTAATTGTTGATTTTTTCCGTAAATATTTTGTTATCGGTACGTAGTTCATATGATATGATTTTTTTTACAACTGGTAATTTTATCGAGAGATACTTTTAACATTTATATAACCATCCCTAAACCCTTAACCCTTATTACACTTACACATCTAAAGTTTGGTGTAATTATAAAAAAGCATTTAACATTTTGAAAAAATAACGACAAACCTAAGAAGAAATGAACCATTTTCCATCCTTCCATTCAATATAAGGTATTAGTTCAGACTGGTGGTATTCTTTATCCCTTTTCGTTTGCTTGAAGAAAACGATGTACCTATTCCCCTCGAGCTCTGTCGTGATTACCCACTCGGCCATCCAAAATCAAAATATGCATCAACCTTTTCCTATTGAACAAAGTGTTTTTTCTTGAGATGCGGCGGACTAGGGCTTTTCCTATTGAACAAAGTGTTTTTTCTTGAGATGTGGCGGACTAGGCCTGACATGGTTGGAATCATCCATTATTTTGAAACGCTTAACCTTTTTGTCCCATGTGCTCTAGGGTACTCAGCCACAAAAGCTCCATTTTCCAATTTTTCATTTATAATGGTTGGGAACCATGCATCCCGACAATCTTCAGCATCAAGTGACACTTCCGCCTTTCTCCCCACGTCGTAATTGTTGTTATTTTGTATGTAGAGTGTGTAAGGTGAAAAGTGAGGTGTGGGAGATATCCCACATTGGAAGAATGAGACTAAATAAGTGGGTTTATATGTATTTTCCCAATATAGTGTTCACAAATGAGTTGGACTTTTGGATAGGGCTTTCGAAATTTATTTCTTGAATTAATTAATGTTTATTTTTTGAATCCGAATTAATTTAAATTTGAAATCAGCAGATGCAACTTTGATTTAAAACCCCCGCCTAAAAAAGTTGCACCCGCTGGAAAAGATGCACCCATTCAGAAAAATCTTTTCACCCTCTATAAATTAGTATTAAGGGACGAATTATCATTCATCCAATTTTCTGCACTTGTCTCAAAATATTTCTTAAGCCTTGTTGTATCCTGTAGGCTAATTTCTTCTGCACAATATATAGTGGGGGAAATATTGCCTTTAGGAAAGTGCTCTTTCACGCCTCAAGGCAAATTCGTTTTCTGTTTCTGTTGTAATATCATTTTTCTAACATTCTTAAGGCAATATTCAAGCAATGGAAACAGACTTGAATTCAAACATGAAATTCCAATTTCAAGAGAAGGAATCCATCAAACTTGATCATTTTGATGGAACGAACTACACAAGATGGCAGGATCGCATGTCATGGCTTTTGTTGTCCCTGAATCTGTTCTACTTGTTGGACCCGAAGTTGCAGCCTGTTCCTGAACCAAAAAGCTGATGACTCTGAAGAACAAAAGAAGAAACTGGCTGCAGACAAGGCAAAGCGAGAGACCGATGAAATGTTGTGCAGGGGCTATATTCTGAATTCCCTCACCAACAGGCTGTACGACGTTTATCGCAACTATAGAACGCCTATTGAGGTATGGACTGCTCTAGAATCAAAATACAAACATTTGAAGAAAGGTACGGACAGATTTTTGGCGTTGAAATATTTTGAATTTAAATTCACTGACAACATGCCAATCATGGATCAAGTCCGTGACTTGGAGATTCTAGTTTCCCAAATGAGTGAATTGTAGATTAGTGTGCCTGATGCCATACAAGTGGGTGCAATCTTATCAAAGCTTCCCCCCGCTTGGCATGATTTTAGAAGAAAAGTCCTTCATTCTTCTGAAAGTTATACCATTGAGAGGTTCACCACTCATCTGCAAATTGAAAGTGAAAATCGTGTCAGAGATGAATCTATTTTGGGTTCAAAAGTGAATCATGTCTCTGAAAGTGTTCCAAATGTTGGGAACTCCTCTGGTACGATTCAAGCTGTTCAAAATAGCCTTCAACCACACAAAAAGAATTTCAAAAAAAACTAATGTGAAGAAGGATCGACCATGTTTTCACTGTGGGTAGAGGGTCACTACATAAGGGAATGCAGATTGAAGCAAAAACAAATGAACCAGAATCTGAATCAGAATCAGAATCCAAAAGGAAATTCTGGTGCAAGCAACAATAACAAAGCAAATATTGTTGAGGCTAGCGGACAAGGCTTTGTTGCTATGATTACTGAGTTGCATATGGCATCTGTTGCTATATCTCCAGATTGGTGGTATGATTCTGGAGCCACCGTTCATGTGTGCAACAACAAAAGCATGTTCAAGACCTACAACGAGTTAAAAGAGCCTGAAGAAGTTCTGATGGGAAACCATAATGCTTCAAAAGTTCTGGGAAAGGGGAGTGTGGAATTAATGTTCACATCCGGACAGAAACTTACTCTTGTCAATGTCCATCATGTTCCAGATGTGAGGAAGAACTTAGTTTCTGCATATCTTTTATGTAAAAGTGGATTCAAAACTGTACTAGAGTCTGATAAGGCAATTGTGACAAAGAATGGTGGATTCTTAGGAAAGGGTTACGCCTTGGATGGCATGTTTAAGTTATATATCAATAAAATTAATGTTGCTTATGTTGTTGAGTATTCTCCTATTTTATGGCATGCTAGACTAGAACATTTAAATTATGGCTATTTACGTTATATGTCAAAGCATGATTATATTAATTGCAAAGATGAGCATGTTGATAAATGTGAAATTTGTGTAGAAGCCAAAATGACAAAGAAACCATTTACTAAAGTTGAACGAAATTCTGAATTATTAGAACTTGTGCATTCTGACATTTGTGAATTGAATGGTCAATTAAAAAGGGGTGGAAAACATTATTTCATCACGTTTATTGATGATTATTCAAGATACACTTATGTATATTTGATAAGAGACCAAGGATGAAGCCTTTGATAAATTTAAAGAATTTAAATCTGAAGTTGAAAATCAAAAAAAAAAAAAAACAAAGTGCTTCGTAGTGATAGAGGAGAGGAATATTTTCCTCAATCCTTTAATATTTTCTGTGAAGAAAATGGTATAATTCACCAAAGAACAGCCCCATATACGCCTCAACAAAATGGGTTGGCTGAAAGAAAAAATAGATCCTTGGTTGACATGGTGAATGCAATGCTTATGAATGCAAAGTTACCTTTTAATTTATGGGGTGAAGCTTTATTAACAGCATGTCTTATTTATAATAGAGTTCCTTTTAAGAGGTTCCATGCTTCACCTTATGAACTTTGGAATAATGGTAGAAAGCCTAACTTAAATTTTCTTAAAGTGTTGGGGTGTATAGCATTTTATAAAGTTTACAGATCCTCACAAAACTAAGTTAGGGCCAAGAGGCATTAAAAGTATATTTGTTGGCTATGCACAAAATTCTAAAGCATATAGATTATTGGATTTAGAGTCCAATGTGATTGTAGAATCCATTAATGTGGAATTCTTTGAGAATAAATTCTTGCATGATTATGTGGAGTCTAAAGTTGCTGAAAATAGTGAATCAACGAAAGTTGGTGCTCAAAATAAATTTGGTGAAAAAATAATACAAGAAAATGAACCAAGTGAATTAAGAAGAAGCCAACGGGCTAGAAAAGAAAACCACTTGAGTTCTGATTTTATTTCACCAGATTCTATTATTTTTCTTGTTGAAGCAACTAGAAAAGAAGTGCTAAAAGTTACACCCATGGTTTTAAATATAGACAATGATCCTAAAACCTATAAGGAAGCAATGGCTTCGAGAGATGCTTCTTTTTGGCAAGAAGCTATTAATGATGAGATGGACTCTATAATGTCCAATAACACATGGGTTTTAGTGGATTTACCACCCGGTTCTAAGGCAATTGGGTGCAAATGGGTGTTTAGAAAAAAGTGTAAGACTGATGGCACTGTTCAAACTTTTAAAGCAAGACTAGTTGCAAAAGGCTTTAGACAAAAGGAAGGCATAGACTATTTTGATACCTATGCTCCTGTGGCAAGAATAACATCAATAAGAGTATTGTTTGCATTGGCATCAATTTATAAATTGCATGTACATCAGATGGATGTTAAGACGGCCTTCTTAAATGGAGAATTGACTGAAGAAGTGTATATGGAGCAACCCGAGGGCTTTGTGCTTTCAGGAAACGAAAATAAAGTTTGTAAATTGGTTAAGTCATTATATGGCTTAAAGCAAGCTCCAAAGCAGTGGCATAAAAAGTTTGATTCAGTGATTTTGGCCAATGGTTTCAAGCATAATAATGCTGATAAATGCATCTATGGCAAAATGACAAATGAATATGGAGTAATATTGTGTCTCTATGTAGATGATATGCTGATTGTTAGCACTAACATGAAAGGCATTGATGAAACTAAAAGGTAACTAACCTCTGTGTTCCAAATGAAAGACTTAGAAGAAGTAGATACTATTTTAGGAATAAAAGTTAAGAGACACGATAGAGGCTATGCTTTAAATCAAACTCATTATATTGACAAGATACTTGATAAGTTCAAATATATCAATATAAAGGAAGCAAGCACACCATATGACTCTAGCATGAAAATTCAAGAAAACAATGAAAGAATTGTTGCACAACTTGAATATGCTAGTGCCATTGGAAGTCTTATGTATGCCATGCACTGTACAAGGCCGGATATAGCTTTTGATGTAGGCATGATGTCAAGATTTACAAGCAAGCCTAGCACTTTACATTGGAAAGCAATTGCAAGGATCTTTGGATACCTAAAACGTACCAGAGAATTGAGCATCATTTACAAGGATTATCCAAGGGTGCTAGAGGGATATTGTGATGCAAGTTGGATGTCTAATACAAATGAAAGTAAGTCAACTACAGGATGGATATTCTCTTTAGGAGGAGGGGCTATAAGCTGGGCATCCAAGAAACAGACTTGCATTGCACATTCGACCATGGAGTCGGAGTTTATAGCTCTTGCTGCAGCAGGCAAAGAAGCAGAATGGCTAAGAGACTTATTGTCAGAAATAGATTTGTGGCCGCAACCAATGAATGCCATTTCTTTGTACTGCGATAGTGAAGCTACAATGTCTAGAGCTTATTGGAAGTGTACAATGGAAAATCCAGACATTTAAGCTTGAGACATTCATATGTGCGAGAATTAATCACAAATGGGGTGATCACATGAATGTTCACGAGAGCAGGATTAGCACATGGCCATATATAATCGTGCTAAGGTTGTGTTGAGAATTTTTGGGACTTAAAGATATGTGTTGTGTGTGCCCAGTCTTCGTTTTAACACATGGAGTCAAGGTTCAATCTTCGGACACCTATGACTTTGTTAAAACTTAAGACATGAGCACTAATTAGAGGTCCAAATCGGAAGATACCTTTTTGTATGCATAATGCAAATCAGGCAGAAACTCCTACACACAAAATAATGGGGGATTGTTGTTATTCTGTGTGTAGAGTGTGTAAAGTGAAAAGTGAGGTGTGGGATATATCCCACATTGGAAGAATGAGACTAAGTAAGTGGGTTTATATGTATTTGCCCAATATAGTGTTCACAAATGAGTTGGACTTTTGGATAGGGCTTTGGGCTTTGTATAAATTCCTTATTAAAAGTCAAAGATGGGCACTTGGAGCATCTTGGGCTTGATTAATTCAGATTCTTATTAGTGTTTAATTAATAATTCAAAATTTATTTTTTGAATTAATTAATGTTTATTTTTTGAATTCGAATTAATTTAAATTTGAAATCAGCATATGCAACTTTGATTTAAAATCCCCGCCTAAAAAAGTTGCACCCGCTGGAAAAGATGCACCAATTCAGAAAAATCTTTTCACCCTCTATAAAATAGTATTAAGGGACGAATTATCACTCATCCAATTTTCTGCACTTGTCTCAAAATATTTCTTAAGCCTTGTTGTATCCTATAGGCTAATTTCTTCTGCACAATATATAGTGGGGGAAATATTGCCTTTAGGAAAGTGCTCTTTCACGCCTCAAGGAAAATTCGTTTTCTGTTTCTGTTGTAATATCATTTTTCTAACAGTACATCATAGCTTCTAAACCCTTTCATGATTTAAGGAAAGAAGAAATAAAAACACAATAAGAACAAGTATCATTTGAACTCAGGATTTAAGAATTTAATCAAGATTAAAAGCAAAGATAGATGTTAATCGCGTCGCTTGTGCGAGCAGAGATAGATGTATGTTGGCAAACTTGGTAAAATTGCCATTCATAACCAAAGAAAATCATATTCAAGTTAAGATTACGCATAATGAATATTAATATTGAAGATTATGTGAAAAGAAAAACGAAATGAACTATAAATCAACATCAATTGCAAACCTTTAATAGAGCGCGACGGGAATAGATTTTGAGCTTTTGAGAAAGAACCCTAGAATATTGGACGAAAAAGAATTAATTTGACCAAATTGTGTTTTTGGTAGGTGCTTCGGGTCAGAGTGGACATTTCTCTTGTGTTTTTAAGGACAATTTTGACATTTTAGTAACAGCAAAATGCTGATTAAGTTAGACGCGGGGTTCGACTCACTAACCATTCATTAAATGCACATACCGATAAAATCCAAAATAATATTAAATTTGACTTGGGGCATCCAAACAAAGAAAGGGGCCCAACTACAACTTAGTCAGACCTAAACTGCGTAACCAAACAAAACATTTGTGATAAATAAAGTAACGTCAAACTAGTGAACTTTAAAGTTGAGAAATAAAAGGAATAGTATATTAAAACTATGCAATTTTTGTTATCAGGTCACGCATTTGGAGGCACATGCACAGTGAAGTAAGGGACATGTAGGCGAAATATATACGAGAAAAAGCACGTGCTACTCACGTGCGATCTCAATCATAAATGATGCTGATTGTTGTTCGCAGTAATTGTACCCTTAACCCATATTACACTTGCACATCTAAAGTTTGGTTAATTATAAAAAAGCATTTAAAATTTTGAAAAAATAACGACAAACCTAAGAAGAGATGAACCATTTTCCATCCTTCCATTCAACATAAGGTATTAGTTCTGACTGATGGTATTCTTTATCCCTTTTCGTTTGCTTGAAGAAAACAATGTACCTATTCCCCTCGAGCTCTGTCGTGATTACCCCACTCCGCCATCTAAAATCAAAATATGCATCAACCTTTTCCTATAGAACAAAGTGTTTTTTCTTGAGATGCGGCGGACTAGGCCTGACATGGTTGGAATCAACCATTATTTTGAAACGCTTAACCTTTTTGTCCCCATGTGCTCTAGGGTACTCAGCCACAAAAGCTCCATTTTCCAATTTTTCATTTATAATGGCTGGGAACCATGCATCCTGACAATCTTCAGCATCAAGAGACACTTCCACCTTTCTCCCCACGTCGTACATCATAGCTTCCAAACCCTTTCATGATTAAAGGAAAGAAGAAAAAAAAAACACAATAAGAACAAGTATCATTTGAACTCAGGATTTCAGAATTCAATCAAGATTAAAAGCAAAGATAGATGTTAATCGCGTCGCTTGTGCGAGCAGAGATAGATGTATGTTGGCGAACTTGGTAAAATTGCCATTCATAACCAAAGAAAATCATATTCAAGTTCAGATTACGCATAATGAATATTAATATTGAAGATTATGTGAAAAGAAGAACGAAAAGAACTATAAATCAACATCAATTGCAAACCTTTAATAGAGCGCGGCGGGAATAGGTTTTGATCTTTTGAGAAAGAACCCTAGAATATTGCATGAAAAAGAAATATTTCGACCAAATTGTGTTTTAGGTATGTGCTTCGGGTCAGAGTGGACATTTCTCATGTGTTTTTAAGGACAATTTTGCCATTTTAGTAACAGAAAAATGCGGATAAAGTTAGACGCGGGGTTCGACTCACTAACCATTCATTGAATGCACATACCGATAAAATCAAAGATAATATTAATTTTGACATGGGGCATCCAAACAAATAAAGGATCCTAACTACAACTCACTCAGACCTAAACTGCGTAACCAAACAAAACATTTGTGATAAATAAAGTAACGTCAAACTTAAAAGTTGAGAAATAAAAGGAATAGTATATTAAAACTATGCAATTTATGTTATCTAGTCACGCGTTTGGAGGCACATGCAGAGTGACGTAAGGGACATGTAGGCGATATATATAAGAGAAAAAACACGTGCTACTCAACGGCGATCTCAATCATAAATGATGTTGTTTGTTGTTCGCAATAATTGTTGATTTTATCCCTAAATATTTTGCTATCAGTACGGAGTTCATATGACATATTTTTTTTAAAAATTAGTAATTTTATCGAGAGATACTTTTAAGATTTATATAACCATCCCTAAACCCTTAACCCTTATTACACTTACACATCTAAAGTTTGGTGTAATTATAAAAATGCATTTAAAATTTTGAAAAAACAACGACAAACCTAAGAAGAGATGAACCATTTTCCATCCTTCCATTCAACATAAGGTATTAGTTCTGACTGATGGTATTCTTTATCCCTTTTCATTTGCTTGAAGAAAGCAATGTACCTATTGCCCTCGAGCCCTGTCGTGATTACCCCACTCCGCCATCCAAAATCAAAATATGCATCAACCTTTTCCTATAGAACAAAGTGTTTTTTCTTGAGATGCGGCGGACTAGGCCTGACATGGTTGGAATCAACCATTATTATGAAACGCTGAACCTTTTTGTCCCTATTTGCTCTAGGGTACTCAGCCACAAAAGCTCCATTTTCAAATTTTTCATTTATAATGGCTGGGAACCATGCATCCCGACAATCTTCAGTATCAAGTGACACTTCCACCTTTCTCCCCACGTCGTACATCATAGCTTCTAAACCCTTTCATGATTTAAGGACAATTTCGCCATTTTAGTAACAGAAAAATGCAGATAAAGTTAGACGCGGGGTTCGACTCACTAACCATTCACTGAATGCACATACCGATAAAATCCAAGATAATATTAAATTTGACTTGGGGCATCCAAACAAAGAAATGAGCCTAACTACAACTCAGTCAGACCTAAACTACGTAACCGAACAAACCATTTGTGATAAATAAAGTAACGTGAACTTTAAAGATGAGAAATAAAAGGAATAGTATATTAAAACTATGCAATTTATGTTATCTAGTCACGCGTTTATAGGCACATGCAGAGTGACGTAAGGGACGTGTAGCATATATATATAAGTGAAAAAGAAAGTGCTACTCACGGGCGATCTCAATCATAAATGGTGTTTATTGTTGTTCGCAGTAATTCTTGATTTTTTTCCCTAAATATTTTGTTATCAGTACGTAATTCATATGATATAATTTTTTTTAAAACTGGTAATTTTATCGAGAGATACTTTTAAGATTTATATAACCATCCCTAAACCCTTAACCCTTATTACACTTACACATCTAAAGTTTGGTGTAATTATAAAAAAGCATTTAAAATTTTAAAAAAATAACGACAAACCTAAGAAGAGATGAACCATTTTCCATCCTTCCATTCAACATAAGGTATTAGTTCTGACTGATGGTATTCTTTATCCCTTTTCGTTTTCTTGAAGAAAACAATGTACCTATTGCCCTCGAGCTCTGTCGTGATTACCCCACTCCGCCATCCAAAATCAAAATATGCATCAACCTTTCCTATTGAACAAAGTGTTTTTTCTTGAGATGCGGCGGACTAGGCCAAACATGGTTGGAATCAACCATTATTTTGAAACGCTGAACCTTTTTGTCCCCATGTGCTATAGGGTACACAGCCACAAAAGCTCCATTTTCCAATTTTTCATTTATAATGGCTGGGAACCATGCATCCCGACAATCTTCAGCATCAAGTGACACTTCCACCTTTCTCCCCACGTCGTACATCATAGCTTCTAAACCCTTTCATGATTTAAGGAAACAAAAAAAAAAAACACAATAAGAACAAGTATCATTTGAACTCAGGATTTCAGAGTTCAATCAAGATTAAAAGCAAAGATAGATGTTAATCGTGTCGCTTGTGCGAGCAGAGATAGATGTATGTTGGCGAACTTCGTAAAATTGCCATTCATAACCAAAGAAAATCATATTCAAGTTCAGATTACGCATAATGAATATTAATATTGAAGATTATGTGAAAAGAAAAACGAAATGAACTATAAATCAACATCAATTGCAAACCTTTAATAGAGCGCGACGGGAATAGATTTTGAGCTTTTGATAAGAACCCTAGAACATTGCATGAAAAGGAATTATTTTGACCAAATTGTGTTTTAGGTAGATGCTTCGGGTCAGAGTGGACATTTCTCTTGTGTTTTTAAGGACAATTTTTCCATTTTAGTAACAGAAAAATGCAGATAAAGTTAGACGCGGGGTTCGACTCACTAACCATTCATTAAATGCACATACCGATAATATCCAAAATATTATTAAATTTGACTTGGGGCATCCAAACAAGAAAGGGGCCCAACTACAACTTAGTCAGACCTAAACTGCGTAACCAAACAAAACATTTGTGAAAAATAAAGTAACGTCAAACTAGTGAACTTTAAAGTTGAGAAATAAAAGGAATAGTATATTAAAACTATGCAATTTTTGTTATCAGGTCACGCATTTGGAGGCACATGCACAGTGAAGTAAGGGACATGTAGGCGAAATATATACGAGAAAAAGCTCAATCATAAATGATGCTGATTGTTGTTCGCAGTAATTGTTGATTTTTTCCCTAAATATTTTGTTACCAGTACGTAATTCATATGATATAATTTTTTTACAACCGGTAATTTTATCGAGAGATACTTTTAAGATTTATATAACCATCCCTAAACCCTTAACCCTTATTACGCTTACACATCTATAGTTTGGTGTAATTATAAAAAAGCATTTAAAATTTTGAAAAAAATAACGACAAACCTAAGAAGAGATGAACCATTTTCCATCCTTCCATTCAACATAAGGTATTAGTTCTGACTGGTGGTATTCTTTATCCCTTTTCGTTTGCTTGGAGAAAACAATGTACCTATTCCCCTCGAGCTCTGTCGTGATTACCCCACTCCGCCATCCAAAATCAAAATATGCATCGACCTTTTCCTATAGAACAAAGTGTTTTTTCTTGAGATGCGACGGACTAGGCCTGACATGGTTGGAATCAACCATTATTTTGAAACGCTTAACCTTTTTGTCCCCATGTGCTCTAGGGTACTCAGCCACAAAAGCTCCATTTTCCAATTATTCATTTATAATGGCTGGGAACCATGCATCCCGACAATCTTCAGCATCAAGAGACACTTCCACCTTTCTCCCCACGTCGTACATCATAGCTTCAAAACCCTTTCATGATTAAAGGAAAGAAGAAAAAAAAACACAATAAGAACAAGTATCATTTGAACTCAAGATTTCAGAATTCAATCAAGATTAAAAGCAAAGATAGATGTTAATCGCGTCGCTTGTGCGAGCAGAGATAGATGTATGTTGGCGAACTTGGTAAAATTGCCATTCATAACAAAAGAAAATCATATTCAAGTTCAGATTACGCATAATGAATATTAATATTGTAGATTATGTGAAAAGAAGAACGAAAAGAACAATAAATCAACATCAATTGCAAACCTTTAATAGAGCGCGGTGGGAATAGGTTTTGATCTTTTGAGAAAGAACCCTAGGATATTGCATGAAAAAGAATTATTTTGACCAAATTGTGTTTTAGGTAGGTGCTTTGGGTCAGAGTGGACATTTCTCATGTGTTTTTAAGGACAATTTTGCCATTTTAGTAACAGAAAAATGCAGATAAAGTTAGACGCGGGGTTCGACTCACTAACCATTCATTGAATGCACATACCAATAAACTCCAAGATAATATTAATTTTGACATGGGGCATCCAAACAAATAAAGGATCCTAACTAAACCTCACTCAGACCTAAACTGCGCAGCCAAACAAAACATTTGTGATAAATAGAGTAACGTCAAACTTAAAAGTTGAGAAATAAAAGGAATAGTATATTAAAACTATGCAATTTATGGTATCTAGTCACGCGTTTGGAGGCACATGCAGAGTGACGTAAGGTACTTGTAGGCGATATATATAAGAGAAAAAACACGTGCTACTCAACGGCGATCTCAATCATAAATGATGCTAATTGTTGTTCGCAGTAATTGTTGATTTTATCCCTAAATATTTTGCTATCAGTACGGAGTTCATATGACATATTTTTTTTAAAAATTAGTAATTTTATCGAGAGATACTTTTAAGATTTATATAACCATCCCTAAACCCTTAACCCTTATTACACTTACACATCTAAAGTTTGGTGTAATTATAAAAAAGCATTTAAAATTTTGAAAAAACAACGACAAACCTAAGAAGAGATGAACCATTTTCCATCCTTCCATTCAACATAAGGTATTAGTTCTGACTGATGGTATTCTTTATCCCTTTTCATTTGCTTGAAGAAACCAATGTACCTATTGCCCTCGAGCCCTGTCGTGATTACCCCACTCCGCCATCCAAAATCAAAATATGCATCAACCTTTTCCTATAGAACAAAGTGTTTTTTCTTGAGATGCGGCGGACTAGGCCTGACATGGTTGGAATCAACCATTATTATGAAACGCTGAACCTTTTTGTCCCCATTTGCTCTAGGGTACTCAGCCACAAAAGCTCCATTTTCAAATTTTTCATTTATAATGGCTGGGAACCATGCATCCCGACAATCTTCAGTATCAAGTGACACTTCCACCTTTCTCCCCACGTCGTACATCATAGCTTCTAAACCCTTTCATGATTTAAGGACAATTTCGCCATTTTAGTAACAGAAAAATGCAGATAAAGTTAGACGCGGGGTTCGACTCACTAACCATTTTATTGAATGCACATACCGATAAAATCCAAGATAATATTAAATTTGACTTGGGGCATCCAAACAAAGAAATGAGCCTAGCTACAACTCAATCAGACCTAAACTGCGTAACCGAACAAACCATTTGTGATAAATAAAGTAACGTGAACTTTAAAGATGAGAAATAAAAGGAATAGTATATTAAAACTATGCAATTTATGTTATCTAGTCACGCGTTTATAGGCACATGCAGCGTGTAGGCGATATATATAAGTGAAAAGGCAAGTGCTACTCACGGGCGATCTCAATCATAAATGGTGTTTATTGTTGTTCGCAGTAATTCTTGATTTTTTCCCTAAATATTTTGTTATCAGTACGTAGTTCATATGATATAATTTTTTTTAAAACTGGTAATTTTATCGAGAGATACTTTAAAGATTTATATAACCATCCCTAAACCCTTAACCCTTATTACACTTACACATCTAAAGTTTGGTGTAATTATAAAAAAGCATTTAAAATTTTAAAAAAATAACGACAAACCTAAGAAGAGATGAACCATTTTCCATCCTTCCATTCAACATAAGGTATTAGTTCTCACTGATGGTATTCTTTATCCCTTTTCGTTTGCTTGAAGAAAACAATGTACCTATTCCCCTAGAGCTCTGTCGTGATTACCCCACTCCGCCATCCAAAATCAAAATATGCATCAACCTTTTCCTATAGAACAAAGTGTTTTTTCTTGAGATGCGACGGACTAGGCCTGCCATGGTTGGAATCAACCATTATTTTGAAACGCTTAACCTTTTTGTCCCCATGTGCTCTAGGGTACTCAGCCACAAAAGCTCCATTTTCAAATATTTCATTTATAATGGCTGGGAACCATGCATCCCGACAATCTTCAGCATCAAGTGACACTTCCACCTTTCTCCCCACGTCGTACATCATAGCTACTAAACCCTTTCATGATTTAAGGAAAGAAAAAAAAAACACAATAAGTACAAGTATCATTTGATCTCAGGATTTCAGAATTCAATCAAGATTAAAAGCAAATATAGATGTTAATCGCGTCGCTTGTGCGAGCAGAGATAGATGTATGTTGGCGAACTTGGTAAAATTGCCATTCATAACCAAAGAAAATCATATTCAAGTTCAGATTACGCATAATGAATATTAATATTGAAGATTATGTGAAAAGAAGAACGAAAAGAACTATAAATCAACATCAATTGGAAGCCTTTAATAGAGCGCGACGGGAATAGGTTTTGAGCTTTTGAGAAAGAACCCTAGAGTAATGCATGAAAAAGAATTATTTCGAACAGATTGTGTTTTAGGTATGTGCTTCAGGTCAGAGTGGACATTTCTCTTGTGTTTTTAAGGACAATTTTGCCATTTTAGTAACAGAAAAATGCAGATAAAGTTAGACGCGGGGTTCGACTCACTAACCATTCATTGAATGCACATACCGATAAAATCCAAGATAATATTAAATTTGACTTGGGGCATCCAAACAAAGAAAGGAGCCTAACTACAACTCAGTCAGACCTAAACTGCGTAACCAAACAAAACATTTCTGATAAATAAAGTAACGTCAAACTAGTGAACTTTAAAGTTGAGAAATAAAAGGAATAGTATATTAAAACTATGCAATTTATGTTATCTAGTCACGCGTTTGGAGGCACATGCAGAGTGACGTAACGGACATGTAGGCGATATATATAAGAGAAAAGCACGTCCTACTCACGTGCGATCTGAATCATAAATGAAGCTGATTGTTGTTCGTAGTAATTGTTGATTTTTTCCATAAATATTTTGTTATCAGTACGTAGTTCATATAATATAATTTTTTTTACAACTGGTAATTTTATCGAGAGATACTTATAAGATTTATATAACCATCCCTAAAGCCTTAACCCTTATTACACTTACACATCTAAAGTTTGGTGTAGTTATAGAAAAGCATTTAAAATTTTAAAAAATTAACGACAAACCTAAGAAGAGATGAGCCATTTTCCATCCTTCCATTCAACACAAGGTATTAGTTGAGACTGATGGTATTCTTTATCCCTTTTCGTTTGCTTGAAGAAAACAATGTACTTATTCCCCTCGAGCTCTGTCGTGATTACCCCACTCCGCCATCCAAAATCAAAATATGCATCAACCTTTTCCTATAGAACAAAGTGTTTTTTCTTGAGATGCGGCGGACTAGGCCTAACATGGTTGGAATCAACCATTATTTTGAAACGCTTAACCTTTTTGGCCCCATGTGCTCTAGGGTACTCAGCCACAAAAGCTCCATTTTCAATTTTTCATTTATAATGGCTGGGAACCATTCATCCCGACAATCTTCAGCATCAAGTGACACTTCCACCTTTCTCCCCACGTCGTACATCATAGCTTCTAAACCCTTTCACGATTAAAGGAAAGAAGAAAAAAAAACACAATAAGAACAAGTATCATTTGAAATCAGGATTTCAGAATTCAATCAAGATTAAAAGCAAATATAGATGTTAATCGCGTCGCTTGTGCGAGCAGAGATAGTTGTACGTTGGCGAACTTGGTAAAATTGCCATTCATAACCAAAGAAAATCATATTCAAGTTCAGATTACGCATAATGAATATTAATATTGTAGATTATGTGAAAAGAAGAACGAAAAGAACTATAAATCAACATCAATTGGAAGCCTTTAATAGAGCGCGGCGGGAATAGGTTTTGATCTTTTGAGAAAGAACCCTAGAATAATGCATGAAAAAGAATTATTTCGACCAGATTGTGTTTTAGGTAGGTGCTTCGGGTCAGAGTGGACATTTCTCTTGTGTTTTTAAGGACAATTTTGCCATTTTAGTAACAGAAAAATGCAGATAAAGTTAGACGCGGGGTTCGACTCACTAACCATTCATTGAATGCACATACCGATCAAATCCAAGATAATATTAAATTTGACTTGGGGCATCCAAACAAAGAAAGGAGCCTAACTACAACTCAGTCAGACCTTAACTGCGTAACCAAACAAAACATTTGTGATAAATAAAGTAACGTCAAACTAGTGAACTTTAAAGTTGAGAAATAAAACGAATAGTATATTAAAACTATGCAATTTATGTTATCTAGTCACGCGTTTGGAGGCACATGCAGAGTGACTTAACGGACATGTAGGCGATATATATAAGAGAAAAGCACGTCCTACTCACGTGCGATCTCAATCATAAATGATGCTGATTGTTGTTCGTGGTAATTGTTGATTTTTTTCCCTAAATATTTTGTTATCAGTACGTAGTTCATATAATATAATTTTTTTTACAACTGGTAATTTTATCGAGAGATACTTTTAAGATTTATATAACCATCCCTAAAGCCTTAACCCTTATTACACTTACACATCTAAAGTTTGGTGTAATTATAGAAAAGCATTTAAAATTTTGAAAAATTAACGACAAACCTAAGAAGAGATGAGCCATTTTCCATCCTTCCATTCAACACAAGGTATTAGTTGTGACTAATGGTATTCTTTATCCCTTTTCGTTTGCTTGAAGAAAACAATGTACCTATTCCCCTCGAGCTCTGTCGTTATTACCCCACTCCGCCATCCAATTTCAAAATATGCATCAACCTTTTCCTATAGAACAAAGTGTTTTTTCTTGAGATGCGGCGGACTAGGCCTGACATGGTTGGAATCAACCATTATTATGAAACGCTGAACCTTTTTGTCCCTATTTGCTCTAGGGTACTCAGCCACAAAAGCTCCATTTTCAAATTTTTCATTTATAATGGCTGGGAACCATGCATCCCGACAATCTTCAGTATCAAGTGACACTTCCACCTTTCTCCCCACGTCGTACATCATAGCTTCTAAACCCTTTCATGATTTAAGGACAATTTCGCCATTTTAGTAACAGAAAAATGCAGATAAAGTTAGACGCGGGGTTCGACTCACTAACCATTCATTGAATGCACATACCGATAAAATCCAAGATAATATTAAATTTGACTTGGGGCATCCAAACAAAGAAATGAGCCTAACTACAACTCAGTCAGACCTAAACTACGTAACCGAACAAACCATTTGTGATAAATAAAGTAACGTGAACTTTAAAGATGAGAAATAAAAGGAATAGTATATTAAAACTATGCAATTTATGTTATCTAGTCACGCGTTTATAGGCACATGCAGAGTGACGTAAGGGACGTGTAGCATATATATATAAGTGAAAAAGAAAGTGCTACTCACGGGCGATCTCAATCATAAATGGTGTTTATTGTTGTTCGCAGTAATTCTTGATTTTTTTCCCTAAATATTTTGTTATCAGTACGTAGTTCATATGATATAATTTTTTTTAAAACTGGTAATTTTATCGAGAGATACTTTTAAGATTTATATAACCATCCCTAAACCCTTAACCCTTATTACACTTACACATCTAAAGTTTGGTGTAATTATAAAAAAGCATTTAAAATTTTAAAAAAATAACGACAAACCTAAGAAGAGATGAACCATTTTCCATCCTTCCATTCAACATAAGGTATTAGTTCTCACTGATGGTATTCTTTATCCCTTTTCGTTTTCTTGAAGAAAACAATGTACCTATTGCCCTCGAGCTCTGTCGTGATTACCCCACTCCGCCATCCAAAATCAAAATATGCATCAACCTTTCCTATTGAACAAAGTGTTTTTTCTTGAGATGCGGCGGACTAGGCCAAACATGGTTGGAATCAACCATTATTTTGAAACGCTGAACCTTTTTGTCCCCATGTGCTATAGGGTACACAGCCACAAAAGCTCCATTTTCCAATTTTTCATTTATAATGGCTGGGAACCATGCATCCCGACAATCTTCAGCATCAAGTGACACTTCCACCTTTCTCCCCACGTCGTACATCATAGCTTCTAAACCCTTTCATGATTTAAGGAAACAAAAAAAAAAAAACACAATAAGAACAAGTATCATTTGAACTCAGGATTTCAGAGTTCAATCAAGATTAAAAGCAAAGATAGATGTTAATCGTGTCGCTTGTGCGAGCAGAGATAGATGTATGTTGGCGAACTTCGTAAAATTGCCATTCATAACCAAAGAAAATCATATTCAAGTTCAGATTACGCATAATGAATATTAATATTGAAGATTATGTGAAAAGAAAAACGAAATGAACTATAAATCAACATCAATTGCAAACCTTTAATAGAGCGCGACGGGAATAGATTTTGAGCTTTTGATAAGAACCCTAGAACATTGCATGAAAAGGAATTATTTTGACCAAATTGTGTTTTAGGTAGATGCTTCGGGTCAGAGTGGACATTTCTCTTGTGTTTTTAAGGACAATTTTTCCATTTTAGTAACAGAAAAATGCAGATAAAGTTAGACGCGGGGTTCGACTCACTAACCATTCATTAAATGCACATACCGATAATATCCAAAATATTATTAAATTTGACTTGGGGCATCCAAACAAGAAAGGGGCCCAACTACAACTTAGTCAGACCTAAACTGCGTAACCAAACAAAACATTTGTGAAAAATAAAGTAACGTCAAACTAGTGAACTTTAAAGTTGAGAAATAAAAGGAATAGTATATTAAAACTATGCAATTTTTGTTATCAGGTCACGCATTTGGAGGCACATGCACAGTGAAGTAAGGGACATATAGGCGAAATATATACGAGAAAAAGCACGTGCTACTCACGTGCGATCTCAATCATAAATGATGCTGATTGTTGTTCGCAGTAATTGTTGATTTTTTCCCTAAATATTTTGTTACCAGTACGTAATTCATATGATATAATTTTTTTACAACCGGTAATTTTATCGAGAGATACTTTTAAGATTTATATAACCATCCCTAAACCCTTAACCCTTATTACGCTTACACATCTATAGTTTGGTGTAATTATAAAAAAGCATTTAAAATTTTGAAAAAAATAACGACAAACCTAAGAAGAGATGAACCATTTTCCATCCTTCCATTCAACATAAGGTATTAGTTCTGACTGGTGGTATTCTTTATCCCTTTTCGTTTGCTTGGAGAAAACAATGTACCTATTCCCCTCGAGCTCTGTCGTGATTACCCCACTCCGCCATCCAAAATCAAAATATGCATCGACCTTTTCCTATAGAACAAAGTGTTTTTTCTTGAGATGCGACGGACTAGGCCTGACATGGTTGGAATCAACCATTATTTTGAAACGCTTAACCTTTTTGTCCCCATGTGCTCTAGGGTACTCAGCCACAAAAGCTCCATTTTCCAATTATTCATTTATAATGGCTGGGAACCATGCATCCCGACAATCTTCAGCATCAAGAGACACTTCCACCTTTCTCCCCACGTCGTACATCATAGCTTCAAAACCCTTTCATGATTAAAGGAAAGAAGAAAAAAAAACACAATAAGAACAAGTATCATTTGAACTCAAGATTTCAGAATTCAATCAAGATTAAAAGCAAAGATAGATGTTAATCGCGTCGCTTGTGCGAGCAGAGATAGATGTATGTTGGCGAACTTGGTAAAATTGCCATTCATAACAAAAGAAAATCATATTCAAGTTCAGATTACGCATAATGAATATTAATATTGTAGATTATGTGAAAAGAAGAACGAAAAGAACTATAAATCAACATCAATTGCAAACCTTTAATAGAGCGCGGTGGGAATAGGTTTTGATCTTTTGAGAAAGAACCCTAGGATATTGCATGAAAAAGAATTATTTTGACCAAATTGTGTTTTAGGTAGGTGCTTTGGGTCAGAGTGGACATTTCTCATGTGTTTTTAAGGACAATTTTGCCATTTTAGTAACAGAAAAATGCAGATAAAGTTAGACGCGGGGTTCGACTCACTAACCATTCATTGAATGCACATACCAATAAACTCCAAGATAATATTAATTTTGACATGGGGCATCCAAACAAATAAAGGATCCTAACTAAACCTCACTCAGACCTAAACTGCGCAGCCAAACAAAACATTTGTGATAAATAGAGTAACGTCAAACTTAAAAGTTGAGAAATAAAAGGAATAGTATATTAAAACTATGCAATTTATGGTATCTAGTCACGCGTTTGGAGGCACATGCAGAGTGACGTAAGGTACTTGTAGGCGATATATATAAGAGAAAAAACACGTGCTACTCAACGGCGATCTCAATCATAAATGATGCTAATTGTTGTTCGCAGTAATTGTTGATTTTATCCCTAAATATTTTGCTATCAGTACGGAGTTCATATGACATATTTTTTTTAAAAATTAGTAATTTTATCGAGAGATACTTTTAAGATTTATATAACCATCCCTAAACCCTTAACCCTTATTACACTTACACATCTAAAGTTTGGTGTAATTATAAAAAAGCATTTAAAATTTTGAAAAAACAACGACAAACCTAAGAAGAGATGAACCATTTTCCATCCTTCCATTCAACATAAGGTATTAGTTCTGACTGATGGTATTCTTTATCCCTTTTCATTTGCTTGAAGAAACCAATGTACCTATTGCCCTCGAGCCCTGTCGTGATTACCCCACTCCGCCATCCAAAATCAAAATATGCATCAACCTTTTCCTATAGAACAAAGTGTTTTTTCTTGAGATGCGGCGGACTAGGCCTGACATGGTTGGAATCAACCATTATTATGAAACGCTGAACCTTTTTGTCCCCATTTGCTCTAGGGTACTCAGCCACAAAAGCTCCATTTTCAAATTTTTCATTTATAATGGCTGGGAACCATGCATCCCGACAATCTTCAGTATCAAGTGACACTTCCACCTTTCTCCCCACGTCGTACATCATAGCTTCTAAACCCTTTCATGATTTAAGGACAATTTCGCCATTTTAGTAACAGAAAAATGCAGATAAAGTTAGACGCGGGGTTCGACTCACTAACCATTTTATTGAATGCACATACCGATAAAATCCAAGATAATATTAAATTTGACTTGGGGCATCCAAACAAAGAAATGAGCCTAGCTACAACTCAATCAGACCTAAACTGCGTAACCGAACAAACCATTTGTGATAAATAAAGTAACGTGAACTTTAAAGATGAGAAATAAAAGGAATAGTATATTAAAACTATGCAATTTATGTTATCTAGTCACGCGTTTATAGGCACATGCAGCGTGTAGGCGATATATATAAGTGAAAAGGCAAGTGCTACTCACGGGCGATCTCAATCATAAATGGTGTTTATTGTTGTTCGCAGTAATTCTTGATTTTTTCCCTAAATATTTTGTTATCAGTACGTAGTTCATATGATATAATTTTTTTTAAAACTGGTAATTTTATCGAGAGATACTTTAAAGATTTATATAACCATCCCTAAACCCTTAACCCTTATTACACTTACACATCTAAAGTTTGGTGTAATTATAAAAAAGCATTTAAAATTTTAAAAAAATAACGACAAACCTAAGAAGAGATGAACCATTTTCCATCCTTCCATTCAACATAAGGTATTAGTTCTCACTGATGGTATTCTTTATCCCTTTTCGTTTGCTTGAAGAAAACAATGTACCTATTCCCCTAGAGCTCTGTCGTGATTACCCCACTCCGCCATCCAAAATCAAAATATGCATCAACCTTTTCCTATAGAACAAAGTGTTTTTTCTTGAGATGCGACGGACTAGGCCTGCCATGGTTGGAATCAACCATTATTTTGAAACGCTTAACCTTTTTGTCCCCATGTGCTCTAGGGTACTCAGCCACAAAAGCTCCATTTTCAAATATTTCATTTATAATGGCTGGGAACCATGCATCCCGACAATCTTCAGCATCAAGTGACACTTCCACCTTTCTCCCCACGTCGTACATCATAGCTACTAAACCCTTTCATGATTTAAGGAAAGAAAAAAAAAACACAATAAGTACAAGTATCATTTGATCTCAGGATTTCAGAATTCAATCAAGATTAAAAGCAAATATAGATGTTAATCGCGTCGCTTGTGCGAGCAGAGATAGATGTATGTTGGCGAACTTGGTAAAATTGCCATTCATAACCAAAGAAAATCATATTCAAGTTCAGATTACGCATAATGAATATTAATATTGAAGATTATGTGAAAAGAAGAACGAAAAGAACTATAAATCAACATCAATTGGAAGCCTTTAATAGAGCGCGACGGGAATAGGTTTTGAGCTTTTGAGAAAGAACCCTAGAGTAATGCATGAAAAAGAATTATTTCGAACAGATTGTGTTTTAGGTATGTGCTTCAGGTCAGAGTGGACATTTCTCTTGTGTTTTTAAGGACAATTTTGCCATTTTAGTAACAGAAAAATGCAGATAAAGTTAGACGCGGGGTTCGACTCACTAACCATTCATTGAATGCACATACCGATAAAATCCAAGATAATATTAAATTTGACTTGGGGCATCCAAACAAAGAAAGGAGCCTAACTACAACTCAGTCAGACCTAAACTGCGTAACCAAACAAAACATTTCTGATAAATAAAGTAACGTCAAACTAGTGAACTTTAAAGTTGAGAAATAAAAGGAATAGTATATTAAAACTATGCAATTTATGTTATCTAGTCACGCGTTTGGAGGCACATGCAGAGTGACGTAACGGACATGTAGGCGATATATATAAGAGAAAAGCACGTCCTACTCACGTGCGATCTGAATCATAAATGAAGCTGATTGTTGTTCGTAGTAATTGTTGATTTTTTCCATAAATATTTTGTTATCAGTACGTAGTTCATATAATATAATTTTTTTTACAACTGGTAATTTTATCGAGAGATACTTATAAGATTTATATAACCATCCCTAAAGCCTTAACCCTTATTACACTTACACATCTAAAGTTTGGTGTAGTTATAGAAAAGCATTTAAAATTTTAAAAAATTAACGACAAACCTAAGAAGAGATGAGCCATTTTCCATCCTTCCATTCAACACAAGGTATTAGTTGAGACTGATGGTATTCTTTATCCCTTTTCGTTTGCTTGAAGAAAACAATGTACTTATTCCCCTCGAGCTCTGTCGTGATTACCCCACTCCGCCATCCAAAATCAAAATATGCATCAACCTTTTCCTATAGAACAAAGTGTTTTTTCTTGAGATGCGGCGGACTAGGCCTAACATGGTTGGAATCAACCATTATTTTGAAACGCTTAACCTTTTTGGCCCCATGTGCTCTAGGGTACTCAGCCACAAAAGCTCCATTTTCAATTTTTCATTTATAATGGCTGGGAACCATTCATCCCGACAATCTTCAGCATCAAGTGACACTTCCACCTTTCTCCCCACGTCGTACATCATAGCTTCTAAACCCTTTCACGATTAAAGGAAAGAAGAAAAAAAAACACAATAAGAACAAGTATCATTTGAAATCAGGATTTCAGAATTCAATCAAGATTAAAAGCAAATATAGATGTTAATCGCGTCGCTTGTGCGAGCAGAGATAGTTGTACGTTGGCGAACTTGGTAAAATTGCCATTCATAACCAAAGAAAATCATATTCAAGTTCAGATTACGCATAATGAATATTAATATTGTAGATTATGTGAAAAGAAGAACGAAAAGAACTATAAATCAACATCAATTGGAAGCCTTTAATAGAGCGCGGCGGGAATAGGTTTTGATCTTTTGAGAAAGAACCCTAGAATAATGCATGAAAAAGAATTATTTCGACCAGATTGTGTTTTAGGTAGGTGCTTCGGGTCAGAGTGGACATTTCTCTTGTGTTTTTAAGGACAATTTTGCCATTTTAGTAACAGAAAAATGCAGATAAAGTTAGACGCGGGGTTCGACTCACTAACCATTCATTGAATGCACATACCGATCAAATCCAAGATAATATTAAATTTGACTTGGGGCATCCAAACAAAGAAAGGAGCCTAACTACAACTCAGTCAGACCTTAACTGCGTAACCAAACAAAACATTTGTGATAAATAAAGTAACGTCAAACTAGTGAACTTTAAAGTTGAGAAATAAAACGAATAGTATATTAAAACTATGCAATTTATGTTATCTAGTCACGCGTTTGGAGGCACATGCAGAGTGACTTAACGGACATGTAGGCGATATATATAAGAGAAAAGCACGTCCTACTCACGTGCGATCTCAATCATAAATGATGCTGATTGTTGTTCGTGGTAATTGTTGATTTTTTTCCCTAAATATTTTGTTATCAGTACGTAGTTCATATAATATAATTTTTTTTACAACTGGTAATTTTATCGAGAGATACTTTTAAGATTTATATAACCATCCCTAAAGCCTTAACCCTTATTACACTTACACATCTAAAGTTTGGTGTAATTATAGAAAAGCATTTAAAATTTTGAAAAATTAACGACAAACCTAAGAAGAGATGAGCCATTTTCCATCCTTCCATTCAACACAAGGTATTAGTTGTGACTAATGGTATTCTTTATCCCTTTTCGTTTGCTTGAAGAAAACAATGTACCTATTCCCCTCGAGCTCTGTCGTTATTACCCCACTCCGCCATCCAATTTCAAAATATGCATCAACCTTTTCCTATAGAACAAAGTGTTTTTTCTTGAGATGCGGCGGACTAGGCCTGACATGGTTGGAATCAACCATTATTATGAAACGCTGAACCTTTTTGTCCCTATTTGCTCTAGGGTACTCAGCCACAAAAGCTCCATTTTCAAATTTTTCATTTATAATGGCTGGGAACCATGCATCCCGACAATCTTCAGTATCAAGTGACACTTCCACCTTTCTCCCCACGTCGTACATCATAGCTTCTAAACCCTTTCATGATTTAAGGAAAGAAAAAAAAACATAATAAGAACAAGTATCATTTGCACTCAGGATTTCAGAATTCAATCAAGATTAAAAAAATATAGATGTTAATCGCGTCGCTTGTGCGAGCAGAGATAGATGAATGTTGGGGAACGTGCTAAAATTGCCAATCATAACCAAAGAAAATCATATTCAAGTTCAGATTACGCATAATGAATATTAATATTGAAGATTATGTGAAAAGAAGAACGAAAAGAACTATAAATCAACATCAATTGGAAACCTTTAATAGAGCACGACGGGAATAGGTTTTGAGCTTTTGAGAAAGAACCCTAGAATATTGCATGAGAAAGAATTATTTCGACCAGATTGTGTTTTAGGTAGGTGCTTCGGGTCAGAGTGGACATTTCTCTTGTGTTTTTAAGGACAATTTTGCCATTTTAGTAACAGAAAAATGCATATAAAGTTAGACGCGGGGTTCGACTAATTAACCATTCATTGAATGCAAATACCGATGAAATCCAAGATAATATTAAATTTGACTTGGGGCATCCAAACAAAGAAAGGAGCCTAGCTACAACTCAGTCAGACCTAAACTGCGTAACCAAACAAAACATTTGTGATAAAGAAAGTAACGTCAAACTAGTGAACTTTAAAGTTGAGAAATAAAAGGAATAGTATATTAAAACAATGCATTTTTTGTTATCTAGTCACGCATTTGGAGGCACATGCACAGTGACGTAAGGGACATGTTGGCGAAATATATACGAGAAAAAGCACGTGCTACTCACGTGCGATCTCAATCATAAATGATGTTGATTGTTGTTCCTAGTAATTGTTGATTTTTTCCCTAAATATTTTATTATCAGTACGTAGTTCATATGATATAATTTTTTTTTGACAACCGGTAATTTTATCGAGAGATACTTTTAAGATTTATATAACCATCCCTAAACCCTTAACCCTTATTACGCTTACACATCTAAAGTTTGGTGTAATTATAGAAAAGCATTTAAAATTTTGAAAAATTAACGACAAACCTAAGAAGAGATGAACCATTTTCCATCCTTCCATTCAACATAAGGTATTAGTTCTCACTGATGGTATTCTTTATCCCTTTTCGTTTGCATGAAGAAAACAATGTACCTATTCCCCTCGAGCTCTGTCGTGATTACCCCACTCCGCCATCCAAAATCAAAATATGCATCAACATTTTCCTATAGAACAAAGTGTTTTTTCTTGAGATGCAACGGACTAGGCCTGACATGGTTGGAATCAACCATTATTTTTAAACGCTTAACCTTTTTGTCCCCATGTGCTCTAGGGTACTCAGCCACAAAAGCTCCATTTTCAATTTTTCATTTATAATGGCTGGGAACCATTCATCCCGACAATCTTCAGCATCAAGTGACACTTCCACCTTTCTCCCCACGTCGTACATCATAGCTTCTAAACCCTTTCACGATTTAAGGAAAGAAGAAAAAAAAACACAATAAGAACAAGTATCATTTGAACTCAGGATTTCAGAATTCAATCAAAATTAAAAGCAAAGATAGATGTTAATCGTGTCGCTTGTGCGAGCAGAGATAGATGTATGTTGGCGAATTTGGTAAAATTGCCATTCATAACAAAAGAAAATCAGATTTAAGTTCAGATTACGCATAATGAATATTAATATTGAAGATTATGTGAAAAGAAGAACGAAAAGAACTATAAATCAACATCAATTGCAAACCTTTAATAGAGCACGACGGGAATAGATTTTGAGCTTTTGAGAAAGAACCCTAGAATATTGCATGAAAAAAGAATTATTTTGACCAAATTGTGTTTTAGGTAGGTGCTTCAGGTCTGAGTGGACATTTCTCTTGTGTTTTTAAGGACAATTTCTCCATTTTAGTAACAGAAAAATGCTGATAAAGTTAGACGCGGGGTTCGACTCAGTAACCATTCATTGAATGCTCATACCGGTAAAATCCAAGATAATACTAAATTGGACTTGGGGCATCCAAACAAAGAAAGGAGCCTAACTACAACTCAGTCAGACCTAAACTGCGTAACCAAACAAAACATTTGTGATAAATAATGTAACGTCAAACTAGTGAACTTTAAAGTTGAGAAATAAAAGGAATAGTATATTAAAACTATGCAATTTTTGTTATCTAGTCACGCATTTGGAGGCACGTGCACAGTGACGTAAGGGACATGTAGGCGAAATATATACGAGAAAAAGCACGTGCTACTCACATGCGATCTCAATCATAAATGTTGCTGATTGTTGTTCGCAGTAATTGTTGATTTTTTCCCTAAATATTTTGTTATCAGTACGTAGTTCATATGATATAATTTTTTTTACAACCGGTAATTTTATCATGAGATACTTTTAAGATTTATATAACCATCCCTAAACCCTTAACCCTTATTACGCTTACACATATAAAGTTTGGTGTAATTATAAAATAGCATTTAAAATTTTGAAAAAATAACGACAAACCTAAGAAGAGATGAACCATTTTCCATCCTTCCATTCAACATAAGGAATTAGTTCTGACTGATGGTATTCTTTATCCCTTTTCGTTTGCTTGAAGAAAACAATGTACCTATTCCCCTCGAGCTCGGTCATGATTACCCCACTCCGCCATCCAAAATCAAAATATGCATCAACCTTTTCCTATAGAACAAAGTGTTCTTTCTTGAGATGCCACGGACTAGGCCTGACATGGTTGGAATCAACCATTATTTTGAAACGCTTAACCTTTTTGTCCCCATGTGCTCTAGGGTACTCAGCCACAAAAGCTCCATTTTCCAATTTTTCATTTACAATGGCTGGGAACCATGCATCCCAACAATCTTCAGCATCAAGTGACACTTCCACCTTTCTCCCCACGTCGTACATCATAGCTTCTAAACCCTTTCATGATTTAAGCAAAGAGAAAAAAAATACAATAGGAACAAGTATCATTTGAACTCAGGATTTCAGAATTCAATCAAGATTAAAAGCAAATATAGATGTTAATCGCGTCGCTTGTGCGAGCAGAGATAGATGTAGGTTGGCGAACTTGGTAAAATTGCTATTCATAACCAAAGAAAATCATATTCAAGTTCAGATTACGCATAATGAATATTAATATTGAAGATTATGTGAAAAGAAGAACGAAAGGAACTATAAATCAACATCAATTGGAAACCTTTAATAGAGCGCGACGGGAATAGGTTTTGAGCTTTTGAGAAAGAACCCTAGAATATTGCATGAAAAAGAATTATTTCGACCAGATTGTGTTTTAGGTAGGTGCATCGGGTCAGAGTGGACATTTCTCTTGTGTTTTTAAGGACAATTTTGCCATTTTAGTAACAGAAAAATGCTGATAAAGTTAGACGCGGGGTTCGACTCAGTAACCATTCATTGAATGCTCATACCGGTAAAATCCAAGATAATATTAAATTTGACTTGGGGCATCCAAACAAAGAAAGGAGCCTAACTACAACTCAGTCAGACCTAAACTGCGTAACCAAACAAAACATTTGTGATAAATAAAGTAACGTCAAACTAGTGAACTTTAATGTTGAGAAATAAACGGAATAGTATATTAAAACTATGCAATTTATGTTATCTAGTCACGCGTTTGGAGGCACATGCAGAGTGACGTAAGGGACATGTAGGCGATATATATAAGAGAAAAAGCACGTGCTACTCACGTGCGATCTCAATCATAAATGATGTTGATTGTTGTTCGCAGTAATTGTTGATTTTTTCCCTAAATATTTTGTTATCAGTACGTAGTTCATATAATATAATTTTTTTTACAACTGGTAATTTTATCGACAGATACTTTTAAGATTTATATAACCATCCCTAAAGCCTTAACCATTATTACACTTACACATCTAAAGTTTGGTGTAATTATAGAAAAGCATTTAAAATTTTGAAAAATTAACGACAAACCTAAGAAGAGATGAACCATTTTCCATCCTTCCATTCAACATAAGGTATTAGTTCTGACTGATGGTATTCTTTATCCCTTTTTGTTTGCTTGAAGAAAACAATGTACCTATTCCCCTCGAGCTCTGTCGTGATTACCCCACTCCGCCATCCAAAATCAAAATATGCATCAACCTTTTCCTATAGAACAAAGTGTTTTTTCTTGAGATGCGGCGGACTAGGCCTAACATGGTTGGAATCAAACATTATTTTGAAACGCTTAACCTTTTTGTCCACATGTGCTCTAGGTTACTCAGCCACAAAAGCTCCATTTTCAATTTTTCATTTATAATGGCTGGGAACCATTCATCCCGACAATCTTCAGCATCAAGTGACACTTCCACCTTTCTCCTCACGTCGTACATCATAGCTTCTAAACCCTTTCACGATTTAAGGAAAGAAGAAAAAAAAACACAATAAGAACAAGTATCATTTGAACTCAGGATTTCAGAATTCAATCAAGATTAAAAGCAAAGATAGATGTTAATCGTGTCGCTTGTGCGAGCAGAGATAGATGTATGTTGGCGAACTTGGTAAAATTGCCATTCATAACCAAAGAAAATTATATTCAAGTTCAGATTACGCATAATGAATATTAATATTGAAGATTATGTGAAAAGAAGAACGAAAAGAACTATAAATCAACATCAATTGCAAACCTTTAATAGAGCGTGACGGGAATAGATTTTGAGCTTTTGAGAAAGAACCCTAGAATATTCCATGAAAAAGAATTATTTTGACCAAATTGTGTTTTAGGTAGGTGCTTCGGGTCAGAGTGGACATTTCTCTTGTGTTTTTAAGGACAATTTTTCCATTTTAGTAACAGAAAAATGCAGAAAAAGTTAGAGGCGGGGTTCGACTCACTAACCATTCATTAAATGCACATACCGATAATATCCGAAATATTATTAAATTTGACTTGGGGCATCCAAACAAAGAAAGGGGCCCAACTACATCTTAGTCATACCTAAACTGCGTAACCAAACAACACATTTGTGATAAATAAAGTAACGTCAAACTAGTGAACTTTAAAGTTGAGAAATAAAAGGAATAGTATATTAAAACTATGCAAATTTTGTTATCTAGTCAAGTATTTGGAGGCACATGCACAGTGACGTAAGGGACATGTAGGTAAAATATATACGAGAAAAAGCACGTGCCTCACGTGCGATCTCAATCATAAATGATGGTGATTGTTGTTCGCAGTAATTGTTGATTTTTTCCCTAAATATTTTGTTATCAGTACGTAGTTCATATGATATAATTTTTTTTACAACCTGTAATTTTATCAAGAGATACTTTTAAGATTTATATAACCATCCCTAAACCCTAAACCCTTAACCCTTATTACGCTTACACATCCAAAGTTTGGTGTGATTATAAAAAAGCATTTAAAATTTTGAAAAAATAACGACAAACCTAAAAAGAGATGAACCATTTTCCATCCTTCCATTCAACACAAGGTATTAGTTGTGACTAATGGTATTCTTTATCCCTTTTCGTTTGCTTGAAGAAAACAATATACCTATTCCCCTCGAGCTCAGTCGTGATTACCCCACTCCGCCATCCAAAATCAAAATATGCATCAACCTTTTCCTATAGAACAAAGTGTTTTTTCTTGAGATGCGACGGACTAGGCCTGACATTGTTGGAATCAACCATTATTTTGAAACGCTTAACCTTTTTGTCCCCATGTGCTCTAGGGTACTCAGCCACAAAAGCTCCATTTTCCAATTTTTCATTTATAATGGCTGGGAACCATGCATCGCGACAATCTTCAGCAGCAAGTGACACTTCCACCTTTCTCCCCACGTCGTACATCATTGCTTCTAAACCCTTTCATGATTTAAGGAAAGAAAAAAAAAACACAATAAGAACAAGTATCATTTGAACTCAGGATTTCAGAATTCAATCAAGATTAAAAGCAAAGATAGATGTTAATCATGTCGCTTGTGCGAGCAGAGATAGATGTATGTTGGCGAACTTGGTAAAATTGCCATTCATAACCAAAGAAAATCAGATTCAAGTTCAGATTACGCATAATGAATATTAATATTGAAGATTATGTGAAAAGAAGAACGAAACGAACTATAAATCAACATCAATTGCAAACCTTTAGTAGAGCACGACGGGAATAGATTTTGAGCTTTTGAGAAAGAACCCTAGAATATTGCATGAAAAAGAATTATTTTGACCAAATTGTGTTTTAGGTAGGTGCTTCAGGTCAGAGTGGACATTTCTCTTGTGTTTTTAAGGACAATTTCTCCATTTTAGTAACAGAAAAATGCTGATTAAGTTAGACGCGGGGTTCGACTCACTAACCCTTCATTAAATGCACATACCTATAATATGCAAAATATTATTAAATTTGACTTGGGGCATCCAAACAAATAAAGGGGCCCAACTACAACTTAGTCAGACCTAAACTGCGTAACCAAACAAAACATTTGTGATAAATAAAGTAACGTCAAACTAGTGAACTTTAAAGTTGAGAAATAAAAGGAATAGTATATTAAAACTATGCAATTTTTGTTATCTAGTCACGCATTTGGAAGCACGTGCACAGTGACGTAAGGGACATGTAGGCGAAATATATACGAGAAAAAGCACGTGCTACTCACGTGCGATCTCAATCATAAATGATGCTGATTGTTGTTCGCAGTAATTGTTGATTTTTTCCCTAAATATTTTGTTATCAGTACGTAGTTCATATTATATAATTTTTTTTACAACCTGTAATTTTATCAAGAGATACTTTTAAGATTTATATAACCATCCCTAAACCCTAAACCCTTAACACTTATTACGCTTACACATCTAAAGTTTGGTCTAATTATAAAAAAGCATTTAAAATTTTGAAAAAATAACGACAAACCTAAGAAGAGATGAACCATTTTCCATCCTTCCATTCAACATAAGGTATTAGTTCGGACTGATGGTATTCTTTATCCCTTTTCGTTTGCTTGAAGAAAACAATGTACCTATTCCCCTCGAGCTCTGTCGTGATTACCCCACTCCGCCATCCAAAATCAAAATATGCATCAACCTTTTCCTATAGAACAAAGTGTTTTTTCTTGAGATGCGACGGACTAGGCCTGACATTGTTGGAATCAACCATTATTTTGAAACGCTTAACCTTTTTGTCCCCATGTGCTCTAGGGTACTCAGCCACAAAAGCTCCATTTTCCAATTTTTCATTTATAATGGCTGGGAACCATGCATCGCGACAATCTTCAGCAGCAAGTGACACTTCCACCTTTCTCCCCACGTCGTACATCATTGCTTCTAAACCCTTTCATGATTTAAGGAAAGAAAAAAAAAACACAATAAGAACAAGTATCATTTGAACTCAGGATTTCAGAATTCAATCAAGATTAAAAGCAAAGATAGATGTTAATCATGTCGCTTGTGCGAGCAGAGATAGATGTATGTTGGCGAACTTGGTAAAATTGCCATTCATAACCAAAGAAAATCAGATTCAAGTTCAGATTACGCATAATGAATATTAATATTGAAGATTATGTGAAAAGAAGAACGAAACGAACTATAAATCAACATCAATTGCAAACCTTTAGTAGAGCACGACGGGAATAGATTTTGAGCTTTTGAGAAAGAACCCTAGAATATTGCATGAAAAAGAATTATTTTGACCAAATTGTGTTTTAGGTAGGTGCTTCAGGTCAGAGTGGACATTTCTCTTGTGTTTTTAAGGACAATTTCTCCATTTTAGTAACAGAAAAATGCTGATTAAGTTAGACGCGGGGTTCGACTCACTAACCCTTCATTAAATGCACATACCTATAATATGCAAAATATTATTAAATTTGACTTGGGGCATCCAAACAAATAAAGGGGCCCAACTACAACTTAGTCAGACCTAAACTGCGTAACCAAACAAAACATTTGTGATAAATAAAGTAACGTCAAACTAGTGAACTTTAAAGTTGAGAAATAAAAGGAATAGTATATTAAAACTATGCAATTTTTGTTATCTAGTCACGCATTTGGAAGCACGTGCACAGTGACGTAAGGGACATGTAGGCGAAATATATACGAGAAAAAGCACGTGCTACTCACGTGCGATCTCAATCATAAATGATGCTGATTGTTGTTCGCAGTAATTGTTGATTTTTTCCCTAAATATTTTGTTATCAGTACGTAGTTCATATTATATAATTTTTTTTACAACCTGTAATTTTATCAAGAGATACTTTTAAGATTTATATAACCATCCCTAAACCCTAAACCCTTAACACTTATTACGCTTACACATCTAAAGTTTGGTCTAATTATAAAAAAGCATTTAAAATTTTGAAAAAATAACGACAAACCTAAGAAGAGATGAACCATTTTCCATCCTTCCATTCAACATAAGGTATTAGTTCGGACTGATGGTATTCTTTATCCCTTTTCGTTTGCTTGAAGAAAACAATGTACCTATTCCCCTCGAGCTCTGTCGTTATTACCCCACTCCGCCATCCAAAATCAAAATATGCATCAACCTTTTCCTATAGAACAAAGTGTTCTTTCTTGAGATGCCACGGACTAGGCCTGACATGGTTGGAATCAACCATTATTTTGAAATGCTTAACCTTTTTGTCCCCATGTGCTCTAGGGTACTCAGCCACAAAAGCTCCATTTTCCAATTTTTCATTTACAATGGCTGGGAACCATGCATCCCAACAATCTTCAGCATCAAGTGACACTTCCACCTTTCTCCCCACGTCGTACATCATAGCTTCTAAACCCTTTCATGATTTAAGCAAAGAGAAAAAAAATACAATAGGAACAAGTATCATTTGAACTCAGGATTTCAGAATTCAATCAAGATTAAAAGCAAATATAGATGTTAATCGCGTCGCTTGTGCGAGCAGAGATAGATGTATGTTGGCGAACTTGGCAAAATTGCTATTCATAACCAACGAAAATCATATTCAACTTCAGATTACGCATAATGAATATTAATATTGAAGTTTATGTGAAAAGAAGAACGAAAGGAACTATAAATCAACATCAATTGGAAACCTTTAATAGAGCGCGACGGGAATAGGTTTTGAGCTTTTGAGAAAGAACCCTAGAATATTGCATGAAAAAGAATTATTTCGACCAGATTGTGTTTTAGGTAGGTGCTTCGGGTCAGAGTGGACATTTCTCTTGTGTTTTTAAGGACAATTTTGCCATTTTAGTAACAGAAAAATGCAGATAAAGTTAGACGCGGGGTTCGACTCAGTAACCATTCATTGAATGCACATACCGGTAAAATCCAAGATAATATTAAATTTGACTTGGGGCATCCAAACAAAGAAAGGAGCCTAACTAAACCTCAGTCAGACCTAAACTGCGTAACCAAACAAAACATTTGTGATATATAAAGTAACGTCAAACTAGTGAACTTTAAAGTTGAGAAATAAAAGGAATAGTATATTAAAACTATGCAATTTATGTTATCTAGTCAAGCGTTTGGAGGCACATGCAGAGTGACGTAAGGGACATGTAGGCGATATATATAAGAGAAAAAGCACGTGCTACTCACATGCGATCTCAATCATAAATGATGTTGATTGTTGTTCGCAGTAATTGTTGATTTTTTCCATAAATATTTTGTTATCAGTACGTAGTTCATATAATATAATTTTTTTATAACTGGTAATTTTATCGAGAGATACTTTTAAGATTTATATAACCATCCATAAAGCCTTAACCCTTATTACACTTACACATATAAAGTTTGGTGTAATTATAGAAAAGCATTTAAAATTTTGAAAAATTAACGACAAACCTAAGAAGAGATGAACCATTTTCCATCCTTCCATTCAACATAAGGTATTAGTTCTGACTGATGGTATTCTTTATCCCTTTTCGTTTGCTTGAAGAAAACAATATACCTATTCCCCTCGAGCTCTGTCGTGATTACCCCACTCCGCCATCCAAAATCAAAATATGCATCAACCTTTTCCTATAGAACAAAGTGTTTTTTCTTGAGATGCGGCGGACTAGGCCTAACATGGTTGGAATCAACCATTATTTTGAAACGCTTAACCTTTTTGTCCCCATGTGCTCTAAGGTACTCAGCCATAAAAACTCCATTTTCAATTTTTCATTTATAATGGCTGGGAACCATTCATCCCGACAATCTTCAGCATCAAGTGACACTTCCACCTTTCTCCCCACGTCGTACATCATAGCTTCTAAACCCTTTCCTGATTTAAGGAAAGGAAAAAAAAAAACACAATAAGAACAAGTATCATTTGAACTCAGGATTTCAGAATTCAGTCAAGATTAAAAGCAAAGATAGATGTTAATCGTGTCGCTTGTGCGAGCAGAGATAGATGTATGTTGGCGAACTTGGTAAAATTGCCATTCATAACCAAAGAAAATCATATTCAAGTTCAGATTACGCATAATGAATATTCATATTGAAGATTATGTGAAAAGAAGAACGAAAAGAACTATAAATCAACATCAATTGCAAACCTTTAATAGAGCGCGACGGGAATAGGTTTTGAGCTTTTGAGAAAGAACCCTAGAATATTGCATGAAAAAGAATTATTTCGACCAGATTGTGTTTTAGGTAGGTGCTTCGGGTCAGAGTGGACATTTCTCTTGTGTTTTTAAGGACAATTTTGCCATTTTAGTAACAGAAAAATGCAGATAAAGTTAGACGCGGGGTTCAACTCACTAACCATTCATTGAATGCACATAGCGATAAAATCCAAGATAATATTAAATTTGACTTGGGGCATCCAAACAAAGAAAGGAGCCTAACTACAACTCAGTCAGACCTAAACTGCGTAACCAAACAAAACATATGTGGTAAATAAAGTAACGTCAAACTAGTGAACTTTAAAGTTGAGAAATAAAAGGAATAGTGTATTAAAACTATGCAATTTATGTTATCTAGTCACGCGTTTGGAGGCACATGCAGAGTGACGTAAGGGACATGTAGGCGATATATATAAGAGAAAAAGGACGTGCTACTCACGTGCGATCTCAATCATAGGTGTTGCTGATTGTTGTTCGCAGTAATTGTTGATTTTTTCCCTAAATATTTTGTTATCAGTACGTAGTTCATATAATATAATTTTTTTTTACAACTGGTAATTTTATCGACAGATACTTTTAAGATTTATATAACCATCCCTAAAGCCTTAACCCTTATTACACTTACACATCTAAAGTTTGGTGTAATTATAGAAAAGCATTTAAAATTTTGAAAAATTAGCGACAAACCTAAGAAGAGATGAACCATTTTCCATCCTTCCATTCAACATAAGGTATTAGTTCTGACTGGTGGTATTCTTTATCCCTTTTCGTTTGCTTGAAGAAAACAATGTACCTATTCCCCTCGAGCTCTGTCGTGATTACCCCACTCCGCCATCCAAAATCAAAATATGCATCAACCTTTTCCTATAGAACAAAGTGTTTTTTCTTGAGATGCGGCGGACTAGGCCTAACATGGTTGGAATCAACCATTATTTTGAAACGATGAACCTTTTTGTCCCCATGTGCTCTAGGGTACTCAGCCACAAAAGCTCCATTTTCCAATTTTTCATTTATAATGGCTGGGAATCATGCATCCCGACAATCTTCAGCATCAAGTGACACTTCCACCTTTCTTCCCACGTCGTACATCATAGCTTCTAAACCCTTTCATGATTTAAGGAAAGAAAAAAAAAAACACAATAAGAACAAGTATCATTTGAACTCAGCATTTCAGAATTCAATCAAGATTAAAAGCAAAGATAGATGTTAATCGTGTCGCTTGTGCGACCAGAGATAGATGTATGTTGGCGAACTTGGTAAAATTGCCATTCATAACCAAAGAAAATCATATTCAAGTTCAGATTACGCATAATGAATATTAATATTGAAGATTATTTGAAAGGAAGAACGAAAAGAACTATAGATCAACATCAATTGCAAACCTTTAACAGATCGCGACGGGAATAGGTTTTGAGCTTTTGAGAAAGAACCCTAGAATATTGCATGAAAAGGAATTATTTTGACCAAATTTTGTTTTAGGTAGGTGCTTCGGGTCAGAGTAGACATTTCTCGTGTGTTTTTAAGGACAGAGAAAGGAGCCTAACTACAAATCAGTCAGACCTAAACTGCATAACCAAACAAAACATTTGTGATAAGTAAAGTAACGTCAAACTAGTGAACTTTAAAGTTGAGAAATAAAAGGAGTTGTATATTAAAAGGATGCCATTTATGTTGTCTATTCACGCGTTTGGAGGCACATGCAATTTATGTATATATATATATGTCCAGCCAATTGCGTGAATAGATAAACGATGATGATGGTTGTTCGCAATAATTGCTGGTTTTTAACCTAAATATTTCATTATCAGTAGTTCATATGATATATTTTTTTACAACTGGGAATTTTATCAAGAGATACTTTTAACAATTCATTAACTATCACGATCTCATAAAACTCTTGTAATATAAATATAAATATAATTATTTTTGAGAATTTTGATCCGTATCATACGAAATCATATCAAGTGCGATCTTTTTATGTAAAGCTGTAATACAAATATATTACGCTATAATAGTTCTTAGTCATTGTTACAGTGCTACAAGTACAAAACTAATAATATAGTCGTGAGTAAAAGATTAAATAAATATTTCGAGCGCACTCTTCAATAAAAAAATTGGTAGTTGTCATCTTTTAAAACTTGATTTTTACAACCACGCTAAAGTTAAGGGACTAATTTTCTGTTATGCTTGGGTTGCCTCTGCGTGGAGAGATCTGCTGGATGGTTGAACGAGTTTGAAATTTCAATTACTCCTTAAGTTTAACGACTTTATAATTTATTTTTTCATATCTAAATCTTTCAACAATTTATATTATTATATTAAAAAGAGTTTTTAAGAGTAAACAAGATATTTTTTAGAATTAATAAAACTTTTAGAAATATAAACATTAATTCTCCAATTAAATTATTGCAAATGGGCTTTTTGAGACCTAACTTACAACTTAGAACTGAAATATCTTTCGATTACCACGTAATCGATATCTTTGTATTGAATCTTAGAAATATATTTGTTTTTAAACCTTCACATGGTAAGTAAGTATTAATTGTTATTGTAAAATAAATATTATTCATTTGAGTTTTAAATTTTCAAAAAAAAATAAAAGTACGAACAGTTTTCTTAATTGATTAAAAAGTTAAAAAAAAATAACAAAAAACTAAAATCATTTGAATTATATAGCTGTGATGATGTGTAATAAATTCAAGGATAGTTCATGAATGGATTTGAGCTATTGAAAAATCACGTAATGAATTATGTAATTATTGCAAATATATTAAACAGTTTAACTTTACAGAATATGTAGCCTGAATATAATGTTAAGGTGTTTAGCATGTTGCACCCTGATAATAAGGTTTTTTTTTGGCACATTGCACCCTTAAGTTTTTTATAATTGCACATTTTATCCAGAATTATCTTTAATGTTATCGTTACTATCTCTATCCCGTCAAAACTTTAGAAAGACAAACATAGTTATGTTTAAGAATTTTACCTTTACTATACTAAATAGTATCCAATTGCAATAGTATCTATTTCATGATGTAATATAGTAAGCAATAGTAGCGCTACGCCACTATGATATGCTACAGTTACATGCTTAAAGATATAGTCATAAGTTAAAGAGATAAGAAATATTTCGATCGTACAATTCAGTCAAAAGAAGGAAGAAAAAAGGGTAGTCATCATACTTCATAAATTATAAAAAGTAAAATTACATTTTGCAACCACACTAAAGTTAAGAGACTAATTTTGTGCTATGCTCACATGCATGTGGGCCCCATGTGTATGGGACCCACATTCAATGTGAGTGCAGTCTGTGGTGCCTCATGAGGCACCCCGGACGCTCCCGTATTAACTACGCCAACAACAATCGTGACATGCTGTATAGCTTTCCGCACATCAACACGATCACGCCTAGTTCTAGATTGCATGACCACTTTTGCCATGCTTGACTAGGTGATCGAATTTGGTTGCACGACACGTCACAATGTGCTCAATGATGGGAAAGGAGAAGATGGGGACAAGGCGAACAAGGAATACAACCTGCTTTGTTTTTAATTTTTTTAAATGTTACATTAATTTTATTTTTTGGGAACGACCTGTTGAAATTAAGAAGTAAAATAATGATAAAAGAAATTTGTGATTTAAATTAACTAGTTATATATATGTGAAGGTTTCAGAAATATAACAAAAAATGTTTTCTCTTTTATTTCTAATTAGAAAACGTAAATAAAATTAATGCCAATCGAGTAATTCTTCTAAACTTAGAGCTCATTTGTGTCTACACACGTAAACAATCTAATTAATGAGCCACATGGATCACGAACAAGGGTATAAAACATCAAAATGTCAAAAGGTTATAAATATAAAAATTGATCGAGATTGGGCAATAGCTAGGTCGATTCTCCTACATTTCGGCCTATTCTGGAGTACACCCTTTCGAACTATTTGGGGTGTTATTAATTCGACCTAACACAAGGCCCAACAAAGCCAATCCAATAAGATTTGATAAGGTAATAATTATCTATAAATATACCTGGAATCGCCATTTTGATGTACGTTATTTTTAATTGCTACACAGTTATTCGATCTACGCCTAATAATAGTCGTCTTAAATAAATTAAACTCAACCTAATCTCAGGGATCCAAATTCGATCTATTCTTTTGATCAAAGGACCTAGTTGAACCTACGAATGCATTTCGACGTATTGCACATTTCAATCTAAGAGTGCAATTTGACTTCTCGGTGCAACTTGGCCTATCTGCTTTTGGTCTATTTTTTATTTTGACCTTTGGCTCGGACTTATGAATTGGAAAAAATTGACTTAAGCACGGAGTGCTTTCGCTATGTCAACCCAGACTATGTTCACGTTGGTGTATCAATACAGCTTCAGACTTAAACATGTTTAAGGATTCAACAGCGATTGAACCACGCTAACGGTTGAGTGCTTTATCAACAGCCACATCACCCAACGAAAAAACCTCGCTTCAAATTAAAACTTAAAAAGAACATGGATATCTATTTTGTACCTTGGTTTCAAATAATTTGTTTTTCCTAATTTTAATTTTAAGAGTTCGTAATCTTTTATTTCAAATTAACATTTTCAATTGTGTAAATTTTATATAAATTACCTATACACTTCCTAAAACTTAATAATATATGATACAACTTTATATAAAAGAATAATTTGGTTAAAATACTAGTTCAAATCAAAATTAAAATGGAATAAGATGACTTTTTAAAATTAAAACTAAAATTGATTAGGAAAGAAATTTAAAATTCATTATAACTTTTATGATGAAAAAAGAATTTATTAGCAATTCAACCAAATTGTATTATTTGTGTAGGTTCCCATGAGGTTTGGTGTAATTACATAAACCACTCATGTGGTTTGTGAATTTACAAAAACCACCCCTTGAGTTTTGAAAATCTACAAAAATCCCGCTTTACAATTTAAGAACTCTTTGGATATCATGTATGATATTTTTCTTATTACACTTAGACATCTAAAGTTTGATGTAATTATATAAAAGCATTTAAGAAATTGAAAAACACCCTAAATAATTTTGAGAACTATCATGATATTAACTGAAAATGTGAAATATTTAATTAAAATTTTATCCAAATATTCTTATTTCACATCAAAATATTTTGTTTCTAATTTTAATTTTTCATTTTGCTTTTGCTTTTAATAGTCTTATGAGTTCCATCACAAGTCCATTTAAATACTATTACTATCATGACCATGGATTTTTAACTCATCACAACAAAAAAAAAAAAAAAAAAGAAGAAGCAACAGGTAAAAGAATAATATCTTCACGCGATTTCTCAAAAAATAAGACAAAAAATAAAAAACCACTATTGCAAAAAATCTCTTTCTCAATGAAAATTAGCAAACAACAAAAATAATCAAGAAGAATGACGACATAATTACTTGCAACACTGTCGAGATATTTATTATGCTTGGATTGAACGTGGTCACTCATTTTACAAAGCAAGTTCTGTTGAACTTTTTAACAAAGCAAAAAAGCTAAATGCCTGTTTTTACTGCAACTTTCAACTCTTTAGAATATTTTTGCTTCTTCTTCCAATTACATGGAACCAATTATCGGTTCTTATCTTCTTCTCTTGCCTTATATTAATTGTTAGGTAACAATTCCAATGGGAAGAATGGCATAAATATGAGTGGTTAGTTGAGTTTGCATGGAGATTTGACTGAAAAATTAAAAAAAAAAAAAAAGTAAAAACAAAAGTTAAATATTTTGATTCAAAAGTATTTTAGATTAAATTTTAAAACTTATTTTCACATCTTAAAGTTTACTTTAAATATTCTAGTTAATAATATAGCAGTTTCTAAAATTAGTTTCTTTTATTTTTCAAATTTAGAGACTATTTTTACAATTATACGAAACTTCAAGAATGTAAGTATAATAAGCATAATAGTATCATAAATGACACTTAAACCGTTCTTAAATTGTAGAGGGGGTTTTCTGTAACTTTTTAAACCGTAGAGGTTGTTACTATAATTTCTCAAACTTCAGGAATGATTCATGTAATTACATCAAACCTCAGGAGTGTTACTATAATATCCCTAAATGTTCTTACCCTATGTATACTTCTGATACAAATCTGCAATGTGATGTAACATAACGTAAGAAGCATTCACTCAGGATCAGTAAAAGAGTGTAATAATGGATTAGTATTCCTGCTTTTTGCTCTGCTGCAAGCAACAAACCCAATTGGACTAACTCTCGGTGGCAGATGGACAACCGGACAAGAACTCAAAACGAAGCATTCAATTAAAGAAAAAGAAAAGAATCTTGGTTACAACATTTGGTAAAAAAATTGACAGTATTTTTGTTAACTACAGTGAAAAAAAAAGATGTGAACCAACTTTAATGTAATGAAAGTGAAGTACATAATGATTCAGGAACAAATATCCAAGCAACAAATAAAAAAGGCCTTTCCATGCATTTTGCTGAGTGATACGCCTTGGGCTGAAAGGTCCTATGCCTGCAAAACTCATAACATGAGACTTAAAATGCTCAAACCTGTAATTAAAACTTTAAAAGATTCAACTTTGTTGAGCCTTTTTGCAAGACTTACGTTGTTAGCAATGTTGTTCGATAGCCAGTCTAGTCCTTCATACAGCCCTTCACCAGAAGTAGCACAGGTGCTCTGAATGTACCTGCATTTTGGGACACAACAGTTTAAAAATGCCTGATTCTAGGAAACACAAAAGGGTAAATGGCCAAAAACGTTGAGTAGTTTACCAATGACGTTGGCGCAGAGAGTGAAGGCCCAACTTGTCCGTTATCTCAGCCGCATTCATTGCATTTGGAAGATCTTGCTTGTTTGCAAACACAAGCAGAACAGCTTCCCTCAATTCATCCTAGCAAAAAGATTATGATCAAAGTTGTATAACAACTGAATTATTATCCAAGATTTGACTTGTAATCTAAATTTACTGATTAACGTTATTCTAATTCCTCTTCCTCTACTATAAACCACATGACAAGTCATTTTTTATGTTAAGAGTCTCATTTTCGATTGTATTATGTTATACAAATCAACAGTTGGATCTCAGTTACCTCATTCAACATCCTGTGTAGCTCATCCCTAGCTTCAACAACACGGTCTCGATCATTGCTATCAACAACAAAGATTAGGCCCTGAGTGTTCTGAAAGTAATGTCTCCACAATGGACGAATCTGCACGACAAGCATGGGAAAACTCAACAAAAGGATAAGAAGGGTGACTGTATTGAATATGATACAAGATTGAAATTGCCAAAATAAGACATTTTAGTAGTTGAAATTGCTTGTCAACAAATATACACAGGAACACTGGAAAGTTCTTTAACCCAAAAAGGGAAGAGCACAAGTCACTGGCTCAAGTTTCAGCTGTGTCCCTGATTAACTCATACAAAACATTCTTAATAGCAAACAATTTTATTACCATTCATACTTCCAAATTAGATCCAAGTAAGAGGAAGTATAAGTAATAAACAAAGAAGTGTTATGTAAACAGAAGAAAGTAAGTTGATCGGCCTTCCCAGCACATATGCATACAAGAGGAGATCTTTGACTAACACATCAACAATCGAACAGTCCTTTACTCCCTCTAATACTAATAAAAGGGTCTAGAGTATCACAAGAAACAAAAAGTTCTCCAAGAAAATGTAAATAGCGATAATTCAATTAGAGATTTAAGGCCTAAAATCGCGCAAGATCGTATGACAATAGAACAAAAGATCAATCTCCATACCTTGTCCTGGCCCCCGACATCCCAAACAGTGAAACTAATGTTCTTATATTCCACAGTCTCCACATTAAATCCTGGAAAAACAATAGGCCAACTTTTTTAAACTTCGAAAAATAACAATAATAAGGTTGCGAGATCCATTCTCAAATTCGAGCATACCAATAGTGGGAATGGTCGTAACAATTTCTCCAAGCTTAAGCTTGTAAAGAATGGTTGTTTTACCAGCAGCATCAAGACCAACCATCAGTATTCGCATCTCTTGCTTGGCAAATAGCCGGCTGAAAAGCTTGGTGAAAGACAGTCCCATCTCTGCAACTGCAAAACTGTATAATATGAGACGACAAATATAACGAGGACATCGTGCATCTAAATTTCTGCTACATTCCAATCACGAGGACAGAAGATATGTGGTATTGAATATCAAACAACAATCTACACCTTAAACAACGTCTCTGTTATTTTAAACAAATCCGAGTTAAATCAACAGAATAAAAACACAAGTGCATAACGCAAACCTTCCAAAATCCAATCTTGAAATCAAGAAGAAACTAACGAACAGTAGAGGATATAAAAAGATCTCAAATCAACCAGATGAGATCGAGCGTCAACACACGTAAAGTTCATTTAGCGATTCATATGACATTAGTAACGGCGAGGATTGTAATTTAATCTCTTGCTTGGCAAATAGCCGGCTGAAGAGCTTGGTCAAAGACAGCCCCATCTATGCAACTACAAAACTTTGTAATATGAGACGACAAATATAACGAGGATCGTGCATCAAACTTTTTTGCTACAACCCAATCATGAGGACAGAAGATAGATGACATATAGGCTAATGATGTATCTATGAATATCAAACTACAACCCACACTTTAAACAACATCACTGTTACTTTGAGCAGATCCCAATAGAAACTGAGCTAAATCTACAGAATCAAGAACATAAATGCAAAAAACATAAACCATTAAAAACCCAATCTTGAAGAAACTAATGAAAAATAGATCTCAGATCAATCAGATGAGATCGAGCGTCAACAGACGAAAAGCTCGTTTTTGGAGATTAAAATGACATTAGAGGATTTGTAATTTAACAACATTCACATTTTGTTTTATGATCTCAATTCTAAATTTTCTCAAACATAAATGAAAGAATACTTACAGTGAGGAAGAAGGATCGGAGAATTGTGAATGTCTCAGTGAGTCCAAGATCTATCTATGTTCTTTGTTCTGTTTTCTGTTTCAAATTTTAATTTAAAACAAAACCATTTTCTAAATTTTATATTATTTGCACGTGATTGGTGATTGGGAAAATTATTTTAAAATACAGTTCTGCAATTCAACCTATTATTACGTAGTAAAACTTTAGTGTTAATATAGAAACAAATTTTACCTTTTATTTTCTACTGAAAAACTAAATATAATTAGCTTTAAAATGAAACGTACACATTAATTCAAGATCTCGACATTCTTCACCAGAACATCAAACATTAAAACCTTAAAAAAAATGATCCTAAGTCCCAGCACATTCTTAATTTCGGCCAAAAAAAATTTAAAAATAAATAAATAAGAATCCTCCTTAGTTAGGTGTAACTTGTGAGAGGCGAAAAGTTATGTATAAAAAGAAGTAAAAAAAAACACATGTATTATGCTTTAATGGACAACAAACTCTCGAAACGATAAATAGACAAAAAAAATATGTGTGTTCAATATAAAATGAGAGTTCTTTTGCGTTTTTTTTTCTTTCTAGCTATATAGAGTTTTCTTGTTTATTTGTTTTTTATAAAGGAATTTATTGCCACTTTGCCTCTCTTGTTTTATAGGACCTCTTTTTCTTCACAAGCCCCCTGAGGCACAACACATTGGACTTTTTTCCTACTAGCTCTCTTGTAAGATGATTAACCGTATTAGGAAAAAGATTGATTGGTTTTTCAAGTTGATTATAGAAAATTCTTTAGATTGGCTGGATCTTCTGAAAATTCAATAGTTGAGGATCATGAGGGTTTGACAATGTGTGCAAATGCTTATATTTATTGGTTTTAGCTATCGCATAGTACATTTTTCAACACACAAGGGTCATGAGGATTTAAGTGGTGTTTGTAAATGATTATCAAAAATACATAATAACTTTTGCTACCGCATAAGAATGTTTGTAATTGTAACGCTGATTTTTGCTTCTTTTTATCGTTAAAAAAATCATAAAAACAAATTTCAAAAACATAGTCTGAAATGCTTCTCCAATTACTTTGGAAAATATATTATTTTAAAAAGCTAAAAAAAATCACTTCGTATTAATTATTGCAACAACCTAATAAATACTGTGAATAAAATTTACAAACACTCTCATCGTTTTATTAAAAACCACTTTAAGTGACTTTTAGCTAAAGTAGTTTTTAGCAAGTAGTAAACTAACTCCTTTTACAGTAACACCTTTCACTATTGAAGCAAAAGCACGGAACACCAGGACATTTATTTTGCTAACAAGTTTTGCTAACTATTGAAATTTCAGAAGCAAAACAGATTTGTCCTTTGTAAGTCCAACATAGTGTTGGATTCTTTTCTACAGATTCCCAACTCTTTCTCTTTCTCCAAACTTATCATAAATGTTAAAAGTTTACACTGGCCGCGAGTATCTCAGCACAAACTTTTTTGCCAACCAATATCAAAGGCTCCAGCATTCTTTTGAAGTAGTGAGACCAAAACTATTTTCCAAAACCCAGGTAATAGCAATTTTCCAGTTAATTCATGAGATCGATCAAAAATCTGATTGGCTCGTTTTACTCAAATTGATCAACTGTAATAAACATTACACAAACATAAACCTTGATCAGAAGATGTTAAACCATTATACGCCACAACGGCCCGAAAGGAGCAGATGGAAGCCAAACTAAGCAGACAATCCATTAAAAAGAGGCAGATGGAAGGCAAACTAAGCAGACAATCCATTAGAGAACATGTCGGCTCGTCCTCCCGCCATCCTCTCAGCCTTTTCCCCTCGTTCACCTGCATTAGAGTACTCCACCTTATATAGTAACTGAAAGCAAGCCAATCAAAGGAAACAAAATGATTTTCTTAACACAACAGTTGAGAAATGACAGAAGTTTACCAGTGCGAACTCTTATTACATCAGAAACTGGAAGCACTGCATAATTAACAGAATCATTACAACAATTAGCCAATTTCAATAACATTCAGAATAAAAAGGAAAGTAAAAGGTGCACCATCTCAAATGGAATTTGGGCAGAACATTCGTCTTTGCAGTTTCTACTGAGAATATAAAGCTATATATTTTGTTTGGAGAATGTTCATAACGATACAGTTAGCCACATGAAACCTTCACTAGTCTGATGTTTTACATCTATATTGCAGAGTCAAGAATCTTAATATTGAAACAATTAAGAACAAAATATACAGAAATTTTATTCGGTTACAAAATTTCTGAGTACAGTAGATGGAGAAAAATACGGAAGACCAGAATCCTCTAGATATATATATGCGGCTTATTCAACTTTAAAAGTTCTCAAGTAAAAAAAAAAAAAAAAAAAGAATTGGCGGCAGCAACTTTATAACTTAAATCTCCTATCCCAATATTTACGCCATATAACTTTATACCTTCAATTCCCAGTTCTAATATTTATGCCATATATACAGTTAAACATTATAACTTGCCACTTAAATGTACAAACTCCAACCAAGTTGAAATTTTATTGTTACAATAATTAGAATATGAGCATGTTAACAAAAAATTAGCTCATCACAGAAAAAGTAAGAAGAAATTCGTAGACGTACCAAAAATCTTCCCATCACCAATCTCTCCTGTTCTTGCTTCCTCTATTATCTTCTCTATTACTGCATCAACCTTAACCAACAAATGCTGCAGTAAGCAACTTTCTACAAGGTACATGTTGATACACAAACGAGGTGAAACTGCCACGTGTTTTATGATATGGATAACATAAATATATCTGAAGAATTGTATATACCTGGTCTTTGCTCACAACAATCTCCATCTTAACTTTTGCAACAAAATTGTCTTCTGAAAATTCAGAACCTGAATATGGCAAACATTAAAAGCATGAAGATGAAAAGGTCCTCTTATGGGAGAAAAAAGAAGATAAAAAATCAAAATATATCCATCAACTCTCCGCTGTCACTACATGCCTCGGAGGACAAGTTGAGATTCATCTCATGCATAAGGCTTAACAGAATAAAAGATGCAACTGAATGCAATTAAGCATTAAATTTGGGCATATAAAACTTGTGAAGATTGATTTTATACCAAACTGTCTTTCTGTCAAACCACCCTGAGAACCAAATCCTCGTACATCAGAGACAGTAACACCACGAATTCCCATTTTCAGCAAGGCCTACATTCATCATCCAAAAGATCTTTACAAGTGAAAAAACTTGAATTCTTGCAGAATCATCAAAATAAGAACATATGCTAGCTAAGCAGAATACTAAGTCTCGCAAAGATGAGTTCAAACACACGAAACAAAACTGAAATAGGACTATCGGGATGTGGATTCTACATTCTAAAGTATTTGTAGCAATCCCTATCTTCTTTTGCAGGTTTTTTAATGTCACAATGTTCTCTAATACGATTTTGCTCATTCAGAAAACAACCACTGAGAAACATAAGCTGCAAAAGTAAAGCCTATTTTCCGATATTTAGAAATGATGACTTTACTAAACTACACAGGCACGACATCATAACAAAGATAAAGTAGGCATAATCAAGATGCCACTTGTTTCCGTAAGTTCCGTAGCTATTAGTATTTCCGAATAAGATTGGTGTATGCACATCTTATAGCATAAAAGGCAATAGTAAAATCAATAATAACACACAAAAGCCTCGTCCAAAATTGATCTTAGAAATAAGTAATACCAGCATTTGTCGCGCAGTTTAAAGAATTCGGTTATCCTTACCGAGGAAACCTGCTGGATCCTCCAGGGTCTAAATCGTCCCGAGGCGAGCAGCAAAAGGTTAACAAATCAAATGCCGTTTCTTAATAAACAAAGCAAAAAAGATCAAAAATGAAGAAAACAAGTATACACACAAACAGCACCTTAGAATAGCTTCGATTTTGTAGAACTTGGAGTCAGGTAGCTGGGATTCTACACGAAAGAGGCATTTCAACAAACAGTTGTAAGATGAATTTGAAACACATAATAACTAATTGCTAAAATACGAATTAACACTAATAAGTAGTAATTGTTGACCTGGAGAAATCTGAGCCCTAACAATTGGATGAGCAGTGCCGTTAATGGTGCGGCCGAGAGTGATCGGAGAAGGGCGGAGTAGTTTGAGTGAAATGGAGGAGGCCAAGTGCGGGAAATGCTGAGCGCCGGCGTAAAGGCCGTTGACGGCGGCGCTGGGTTTCGCAATTGAGGTGGTAGTCGCCATCGGAGGTGCAATAGACTTGGCTGTGTCCTGGGTCGCTCCGCCGCCTCTTGCCCACCCTCCTTAAAGTTCAGGCCCACTCAATAATCCCAACTACTAGAAAATTAGAAATTCTTTTGTGGTTTTGCAATTTTTTTATGACTTTAGGACTAATCTAATCTCATATAAAAAAAAAATCTTGCAATCAAAGTTTCTTTTCTTTCTATTTAGAAAGTAATGAGACTTTTTTATTTTTATTCTCTAGAAACGAAAGTTTTAAGTGTTTTCTATGTTTTTTGTAACAATAATTTTTATAGATTTTGCTAAACAAATTGGAAAGATCTCCGAGTATTACGAACGATTTTTAATATTTAGTGCAGCGAAAAACATATAGTGGAAACAAACTTCGATCCATTATAAAAACGTTAAAACTCATATCGTATTTTTCGTATTACAAACTATTCATATCTAAAAAAAAAAATGAAACACTAAGCACTTTGTAGGAATTTTTTTCTCTAAAGTTCATTTTTCAATGAGTTTGAAATGTGAATATGAGATTAAATCGTGATAAACATCATGTTCATGTTTCAAATTCTGGCGAGACGAACTTTTTGGTGAAAAATGGGCGATCAACCGACTAGAGGGCAATTACGTCTCCACTTTGTGACTGTATTGGTTGTTACGTCTTCCAAAAGCCTATATGTAAAGGCCTTGAGGTTGAAGAGAAATCATCCAAAAATCTTCTTTTCTTTTTCTTTCATACAAAAGCATAAACATTTGTTCATAGTTCTGCAAAATATCAAGTGGTTCGAAAGGGTTTAGATTTTTAGCTTCAAAAATATGTTCCAGTAACGTTTTACTTGGGAGTTCGATATTCAAGAAGACTTAAAGCTATACGCCAGGACATAACGAGTTTAAGGGAAAGGGGTTCACCTCTCTGATGCTGCGTCCAATTTTGTGTTTACCTTTTACACGCATTCAAGTTCTAATTTATATTCATGTCTTGTTATTACTTTAAGTTGTAATTTATAGTTGTTCTTGGGTTTATATAAAATCTGGTACATGTTTGTTGATAGTTCTGGAAATTACATGGTGTTACATTCAACTTATTGTCTAGATTTAAGCACTGAATCCAACGTCAACATCCTCCACTCATAATTCTTATGAAGTACGGTATCGATTGCTTTTGACTGCATCACTGCATAAATAATTAAAAAGCATAATTAAAAAGCTCATATATAACTTGCTACATTTCGAGTGCATATAATTTATCACAGAATAATCTTGAACTATACCGATGGATTAAAATAAGACACTCAACCAATATAACAAAATAAAATATCTCATAGTAATTCTCATAATCCATAAACGCACAAGTTGAAGTATGTGATATATTGATTTGATATCTATCGCATGGGGCTAATTCTCACAAGATACACCAAAATCTTAAATCAAAGAGTTAGCTTTAAGTTCAAACCAGAAATTCCTTCAACTTCAGTACTTTTGCTGTTGTCTTCACGTTTTGTACTACAAATCATGTTATTCGGGTTGTCGGGTCTCTTGAATTCGATATCCGACGTGAAATCTTCCAGCTGAAAAACCGGAGTCCAACCGCCCGATGAGTTTGCTCTCTTTCTCTTGTTGTTGTTGTTGTTAGTGTTCTTGTGCTGCTGTTGTAGTTTTTGCATTTGGTACTTGAAATGTTTCATCATTGCAAAAAAGCTCTCAATCTTCTCATCATCATCATCATCATCTTCATATTTTCTGTGATTCAAGGCATTAGTAGCACTGCTTCTTTCCATTGTTCTTTGTGAAATGTTTTTAAGGTTGGTGGCAATTTTGAAAAAGGTTGAGCAAAAGATTTATAACGTGAAGTAAAGGAGTTTGTTTTGGTTTGCGTAGAAAATAAAATGTGGAGGAGAGTTGGCCTTAACAAGTAGAGACGTTTGTTTGAAGATTGAGAATTAGGACTATTATGTCGTCATCGTGCTTACGTGGTTAAAGTTTACGTCATCTGTTTGTCACAAATTTAAGAATGTTAGTGACATCAGCCATGTTGACGTTTGCTCATAAGTCATATCTCGTCTCGCCCATTGAAAATTAATTCTATGAAATTAAAGCTCACGGTTCATAGAATTATATAAAAGATCTATAACTACTAAATGCTTCTCTTTAAGAAGAAAAGTACTAAATACTTCGTAATTTCATTTGGTCATCATGTCATACACACTCTCCTTCGATTGATCATGGTTTTTTAATAATATCTATGTAATTATTTTATTTTTATTTGCTTTTTTGAGTTTTGAAATCCACCGATTTTATACAACCCTACTAACTTAATTCTGCCCTGCCTCCCACCACGAATATAATAATTAAAAGATTTTGAGTTTACAATTCAAACACATGTGCAGATCCAAATTGTTGAAATATTCTAAACCCAGACTCAAAGACATGTTGGACTTTTTTTTGGAGCAGAATAGAGAAGTTGGACTTAGATTTTACATATACCAGTCTCACCCCTATTTTTTTTTTTTTTAATATCAGTTAATTGGTCTTAAATTTCTTTCAAAGTTGATTAGAGGAGATTTATGATAGTTTGCTAACATCTCTAACTAGTATTTAGAAAATTTAACGGTAAATTATCTGTTGATGACCTACTTGATATTTGATATCAAATGCAAAATTTGTTGCTGATATTGTTGAAATCTTTTGCAAGATTTGTGATATTAATTAAGTCAGTCCCCTGAGTAAGTAATCTTGGAGAAAATAATCCATTTGATAATGAGGCAAATGCATTATTCAAAGGCTAAATTTGGGCCAAATTGAGTGAGTCCAAAAGAATTGAAGTGTGAATCGAAGTTGCATTGAAGTAAATGCTATGTTGCACGGATAAATCTAATTCTAAAATCTAATTGGTGGGTTGTTGTTGTTGTTGTTGCCTTCTTCAATACAAAATACAATAATGATTAGTCATTTTTGCTTATTTTCATACGTGTCCTCTTTTTCCACCTTTGATCAAAATTGTCATTCCTCATCAGTTCTAACTTCTCTCTTATTGATCCCAGATTCTTTTTTCTCTTATATGAAAAAAAGATTAAATTTTGATGATAAAGCTTCAATCTTTTCTTGATTTTGATGCATACTTGTGTTTAAGCCATCAAAAGTTATCAATTTCAATTGTATTTGAGTGAGTAAGAACCGAAGAATTTCTATAAAAAGTTGCAATTTTTCCAATTCAAGAAATGGTAGAATGGAATGTTTTGTTGAACAGGGTTGGTGTCTGAATTCTGAATTTTTCATTTTTTTTTGGTGATAAAAGAATGAAGGATTTTGCTGGTACTCCTGGTACTTGGACTGGCCTCATTCTGAGAATGGCTCAGTGTTCATTTGCAGCTGCTTCAATTGCTTCAATGGCAAATACTACATCATTCTATAACTTCACAGCTTTTTGGTATTCTTTCTCATCTCTTATTGTCTTATTTTTCATAGTAAACTAGTTTTGAATGTTTCTCTTGAAGCAATAATGTGTTGACCTAGTCGCCATCAGAGCCACAAAAAACTATCTAAATTGATTTGTTTATGTCGATAAGCTCCAATTGCATCATAGGAATTAGAAAAACTTTTTGGATAAGGTTCAGAGGGAAGTTCCCGTTGTGGATCGTAACATGGTGTATCGCAAGTAAGGGGAGGTATTTATAGGCAGAGAGCTTTAGTTTATCCTTGTTGTCTTCGTTTGGTCGTTCACGTCTTTATGTTTGCTGAGGATTTGTCGTTGGGCCTAAGGTTTCAACAATTCCAATATGATAGGTTCGCTACTACAGGAGAGGACTCATTAGATCTATGCCACTTTCGAACTCCAAGTCTTAAGCAAACTGGCATCTACCTTGCCTTGCTCTGTAGCCGAAATAGATAGATTCAAAGGGCGAAGGCTCGTTTTGATTGAGCTCCTGACCTTTGACTAACCTGATTCTACAAGATTTGGTGTCATATGCTTGCCTCGCGTGTTTGAAAAGTCACCATCTATTATATTCGTGAGGGGTCCTGGCTAGAATATTGGGGTTCGAATCCCATAGCCCCTTTGTGGCGAAAAAGACTGATGTGGATGCGGATCGGCTTTATTTTCTATTAGATTAGTCAAGCGCGCTAGTTGCAATCAAACTAAAGTAAGAAGTGATAAAGTTGACTTTGAGAAAGCCTGATAGCAACGATCCACTACTGGCTTCTGCGTGCTTTTCGACACCCTTTTCGACAAGGACATACGCGATAATATATTTGTAATATATATCTTCTGTAATTATTTAGTTGTTAAATAGTTATCATATTGATTAGGACTCTGTTTACCATATTGGTTAGGACTCTCTAATGTATATATTCAGGATCTCATATCCAAATTATTCAAGGAAATCATTATTTTACAATTTTAGTTAAAAATAAATAAATTCAAATAAAAAATTTAAAATTAGTTTTGAATGTTTCCGCAAAATATCCAAGTGTTCGAGGAAGCATGCTTGAGCTTCAAAAGCTGTTAGGAAAAGTACGTTGTACTTTTGGAGTTCGAATTAGAATTTGTAAGTCAGGACTATTAAACTTAAGGGGAAGGAATCTGACCCTTGTCTCGTCCAAAAAATTTAAGATGTTTGTAACTGACTTTAATCTGTATCATGTTTTATTTTCTTTATTCTTACTCTATTTCTTATATGAGTTTATGTTTATGTCTATGCTTATGTTCATACGATTAAATTGTTTTGAATATGTGAGAACAATATGTTAGTAATTCTTGTCGATAGTGTTATTATATTCCGGATTTAAACACTTGCGACGAGTAATATTATCCCTTCAAGATAAACTGCATCACTAAGCTCACCTCTTTCGAGCCCAAGAAAGTCCCACGATGCAAAATTGAAGGCTTGTGAGATACTTTTATAAGTTCAATTATATTTGATTTTTTCAGTGCAGCAATATTGTAAAAGATAATCAATAAGCACATAATTGTAAACCTTGGCTGCATGACAAGTACGATTTATCATAAGAATGGTCTTGGAACATACTGTTGAATTAAATAAAGACATTAGATTAATTTCAGACTAACAACAGAATAGGACATTGGATTGCAATTCTTATCAAGGTGGTAGTTGAAGTAGTTGATTTCACGGTGTACTGGCATTTTACAACAAACGTGAATTAAAATCTTAAATCAAAGAGTTAGTTTTAAGTTCAAGCCAGAGGTTCCTTCAACTTCAGGCTTGCTGCTATTTTCATGTTTTGCACTAGTAGTAGTACTATTGCAAATCATGTTACTCGGGTCGGGTCTCTTGAACTCGATATCCGACGTGAAATCTTCCAGCTGAAAAACCGGAGTCCAGCCGCCGCCCGAGCTTACTTTCTTTCTCTTGTTTTTATCATTGTGCTGTTGTAGTTTCTGCATTTGATTCTTGAAATGTTTCATCGTTGCAAAAAAGCTCTCAATCTTCTCATCATCATCTTCATCTTTTCTGTAATTAACAGCACTATTGCAGCTTCTTTCCATTGTTCTTTCTGAAATGTTTAAGGTTAATTGGTGGCAAATTTGAAAAAGGTTTGGCAAAAGATTTATAGCGTGAAGTAAAGGACTTTGATTTGGTTTGCGTAGAATTAATGTGAATGGCCTTAACAACTGTTTTGCAGCAGCCATAACAGAGACGTTTGAATTTGATGATTGAGAATACATTAGGATTATTATGTCGTCACCGTGCTTACGTTGTTGAACATTGCGTCATTTGTTTGTCACAAAAATGAGAGAATATTAGTGACATTAGCACATGTTGACGTTTGCTAATTGCAGCCAGCTTTGACTCCTTTTTGGTCGATTTGGAAGGCCAACATATTACGAGGGTATGCACTAACATCATATCAATTATTTATTATAAAATAAAAATTAAGTAATTAATATAATATCTCGCCCATTGAAAATTAATTCCATGAAATTAAAGCTCACGGTTTTACCATGAAAAGTTAATAGAATTATATAAAAGATCAATAATTTATAACTAATAAGTGCTTCTTCTCTTTATAAAAAGAAGTACTACTAAATACTTCGTTATTTCATTTGGTTCATCACCATACACACTATCATAGTGTTAATCTTCACTTTTTTCAAAAAAAAAAAATTCTATGTAATTATTTTATTTTATTTTTTCTTTTTGAGTTTTTAATTTTTTATACAACCATACCAACTTCTGCCCTGCCTCCCGCCACCAATATAATAATTAAAAAGATTTGAGTTTACAATTCAAACGCATGTGCAGATCCAAATTGTTGAAATATTCTACACTCAGATTCAAAGAGATGTTGGACTTTACCCCACCCCAGCAAACAACAGCATTTTTTGCCCTAAGATTTTACATCATTTCAGTCTCACCCCCTTTAAAAAAAAAAAATCAGTGAATTGGTCCTAAAATCTTTTCAAAGTTGATTAGAGGAAGTTTATGGCTAACTTGTGTTTATGAAATTAACGTTTTTACCTATTGACCTACTTGATATTTTATGTCAAAGGCAAAACTTGTTCATGATATTGTTGAAATCTCAGGCAAGATTTGTGATATTAATTAGTCAGTCCCGTGAGTAAGTAATGTCGGAGAAAGCAATTCATCTGATAATGAGGCAAATTAATTATTTTAATTAATGAAATGGGCAACTTTGGGCCGATTTTGGAGAAAACAATTCATTTGATAATGAGGCAAATTAATTATTTTAATGAAATGGGCAACTTTGGGCCGAATTCGGTGAGTCTAAAAGAATTCAAGTGTTAATTGTAAGCGTATTGAAATAAACGTAAGTGGGACTTATCTCACGTGGGAAAAACACAACACCTAATGCATGTTTATATTGTTTCATGGTTTAAAAGATGGACTCCTACCATTGTCGTTATTCGGCCCACTCGGTTCAGCACGCTATATTGAGCATGTCTATATTGGGCAGCCCGTCCTAACTTTCTTGATGAAACTTTATTTATTTTAATTAAATAAATAAAATAATCCAAGTAAAATATTTAAAATTAGTTTTAAATGTTTATAGCACTTAACATGACTTCACGGTCGTGCCTTAAAACATCTCAAACGTTTTATGTCAGAGTTAAGGGCCGAAATAAATCTCTCGTTAATGTGGGTTTTGGCTGTTTCTTTTCTCTACTCGAACCTATAAATAAAGGCTAGCGATATTGCCAAAGCAAAAAATGTTATTGCCAAAGCAACTTTTCTAAGTTCTCTTCTTTACCCCTCATTATCAATCAGTATTATATAACTCAAATGGCAAGATTTTTATATTATCTTAATTAGTTATTCATTAATTATAGTAACTCAATCTTCCTTATTATTGAATAAATATTAAGTTATTTCTTAATCAATATACTCTATAAATGGCTAAAAAAATTATTTAAGGTATGAATGGTATCCATTAACAGTTTTAATCTTTAATGAAAGATTTTATACGTTTGAACAATTTTTTCCCACACAATTTTCCAATTAAAAATTGTATTTGATAGTTAAACCCATTAACATATAACCAATTAGTTTTATAAACAAATTTATCGTGTTACATACATCTTAGTAAGTTATTAGAAATTTGAATTTGGAGCCGAATTTAATTATCCAAATTAAATCTAGATGCACAGAAAATGTTTTGAAGTATATACTTAAAATTTGAGTTTGATATGTTAAAATATTCATAATTCATACTTCAAAATATTTAATATCCTAGATTTATTAATATTATATTTGATATCCTATTTAATATTCAAAATTGACTTTAGTATTTTCCTTGAACTTTAGAGAAGAAGGAAGATAAAAGTTAATTTTTTTTAATGTTCGCTCATGATTCAAGTCATGATTCATATATAAAACATTTTATTTTTTCATAAATATTCTACTTTCTATGTGTAGTCTCCTAATTTGGTTTCAATGGAACTCTTATATATCATGATTATTATATAAGTAAAAAGAAATTTTATAGATAACTAATTTCTTAAATCAGCTCATTAAAATCATACTTTTAGTTTTAATGATTAGTTTCGAAAGTCTTGATTCTTTATTTCAAGAATTTTGTAGAGAGAGAAAAATAATTTAATAATACATAAATTGAATTGTTCTAATTAGTTACTAAAATTAAGGAATATCAATTAAGAAGATAGATATTATAAGATTTAAAGAACATGATTGTTGTATTTCCTTACTTAAAAAGGGTAAATTAGAGAAATTAAAAAAAGTGCTTTGGAAACAACATTTTGTGCTTTGGCAATATCGCTAGCCATAAATAAAGTGATGGAAATCAAGAATTATATAATTATATTATAAAATTATTCCTTAGTTAGAGTTATCTTATTTTTAGTTGTTATTAGAGTTAGATTCTAATTTATCTTATTACTTTTATTAAGAGTTCTAATATGGTAGGTTTCTTTTGTACAGACTAAGTTTTATTGTTGAAGAAAAGTTATGATGAATTGATTATTATGATTGTTGTTTGCAAATTCTTTCTCCTAATTTCTGATTCTCTTTTTTCTTTGCTCTAATTATACTTCTTAATCTTCTATTTTTGTTCTTATTCTTCTAATTCTTTTTCAATTCCCGGAAAATTGAAAGTAAAATGATGGCTATCACAAATCTATGAAACTAAACTAATTCTCATGGAGGTTAAACACTAGTGCTATGCCTGACTGGAAACGCAACGATTCAGCATTATCAGACTAATTAGTCAGTAAAAGTTCCTTTTGTACACATCACATATTTACGGCAATGAGTGGAAATGCAATTTATCCACTTACGATCAACATGTCAGGATGGTAAATCCCCGCATGCAACAACATCCGTTCTGGTAGTTGGTCCATGAAGATACATGAGGAGCCTATGTTAAGAAAAGGTACAATGAGATTCCTATTTTGGAGACGCTAATTTTGCACAAACTTATGAGGTTTACAATACATTTGCAGCTGGGGCTGAGAACTGCCTCAGGAAAGATATAGCATGCAGATGCTATATTCCTAGTTATCTCTAAATCAGTTAAACATAAAACCACATTGAAAGGATCACTTGTTCTTTCAGACCATTAATATAGCTAATATCTACAATGGGATTTTACATTCTTCATGCAAAAATGTAGTTTATCTTGTACTAATAATACTGACAGCTGCTACACTCCCTGAGGTTCGACAGATTATTTTGACAGAGGACGATGAGTTTCTAATTATAGGACGTGAGAGGATATGGTATGCTATGACGAGCCAGCAAGCAGTCAATCCTGGGTGATGTGAGCTCAAGATAACCCTTAGGCCCACCTTCCATGTACCAAAGAATTAAGGTGTTGCAGCCCCTCTACAGAGGGTTTGTGGAGCTTGAGGAGTTCCTTGGACTGATATATCAACCATAAATTGGCAATTTAGTTGAGGGAGGACACTATCTGTAATAAGGGCAGAATTGATAGATGGTTGAATGATAATGCTTGAATGTGAATTATCAGTTTTATTCTTTTCTTTGGGTTTTTTCTCTGTTCTGGTGGAACCTGAGGTGGGTGTACATAGCAATTGGCTTACAATCCATGCTGCATTTTGGAAGAGGTCTGTACACGGGCAAACAAAGTCGGCTTCTATTTATGGTGTCCAACTATTTATGAGTTCTAAGAAGACTCCAACTAGTGCAAATTTGACATTTTAATGCCCCCCAACCATTGTAAGTGCCACTTATTTATCAATTATCTTGATATGCGAAAAAGTTGAACAATTTTAAGAAGACGGGGCTGCATTTTGAGTACAGACTGAGTAATTCTTTAAACATCGTTGAGCGCTGGTATCATGCACAACTGTCTTAAAAGTATTTACCATAAAATGAGATAAAGATTATATTGTTGTTTTACAAGTGACTCATGATAGTCTCAATAAGTTTCTACAATTTACATGTCGTTTCCCATATGAAGGAAGTAGAATGAAAAGAATTGACAATTAAATTATCACTCTTACACATGTGGCTGATTAGGCTGAGTAGGTTTTAGCAAACTTTGCAAAACGCTCCAGGCCACGAAGCAGCAAGCTTTCCAGAAAAGGTTGCAGTGCCTAAATGGGTAGACAATACAATAAATAAATAGATTAGTTGGATTACGTATTTTTAGTTCAAGCTACAACAAACAATTTATATCAATAACATCTTCTAGCAATGTTAACTTCCAAGGCCTTACAACAATAAGCAATCAAGTCCTTTGCTCAATACTTCATCTCAGAGATGTTATTTGTCACTTCAGCATTATGTTAATAAATTATATTCTCGATGGCTTTCCCAAGAGAGTAAGGATACTTACAGATGACACTGGTGTGAGCAGTTGAGGAATTTCATATGAAACAGTCAGCTGAAATGAAAGGAAAACGGTATTAGAAGAGACAAAAACTGCAAGAGCTGGGGGCGGGAAAGTAAATCCACATCCAATAATCTCATTTTTGCCGCCATTTTATCTGATAAACAGAATCCTAAATGCTTGTGCTTACTATATGTTTCGCCTTTTTCACATTTATCTGTATCATGTATATGGTCTTAGTAATATACTTGACTCTCTTTATCATATAAGAACTATTAATCTTCAACTTAGTAGATGTTTAATTCCAATTTCAAAAATAAATCTGTTATCCGAAGTGCTAGAATGCAACCAGAAGATCCTTCAGAAGCATATGCCCCAAAAAAAGAACAATATACAGAAAATATAAAGAGGATCATTTCTATAGAGGAGCCATACTTCTATCATACAAGCAGCTGCACCTTTGGGGAAAAATCTTACAGCTCCCCTGCAACACAAAGTACGCAAGATTCAGTATCAAGCACAACATAGTTTGGCGTGTCTTCTTTTGCTTAAATATATTAAGGTTCACCAAATGCTGACATCCAGATTCGAAAAATGAACATCCGAGTTTTCTCTACTTCCTCTACATAGGCATGTGAAATCGCATAGCATGGTTTCTAAAGAAAAACAATACAATAAATCATAAAAGAATAGCACAAATACTCCATTCTTATGATTATGAGTAGATTGTCAATTTTCCATGATTAAAACAGAACATGCATGACTTGGAGATACTGGAATCTAGCAAACAAGAGCAACTATGAATGTAAAAACAATGCTGCACAAGGATCCATCAGGAAGGAATTGGACATCCTTCATTGTGGTTTTACATTTAACAAAGTGATTCAGGAAACTAGACGCAACATATATATAATTATCAATATTTAATCATTAGTTTCACAAAAGATTTAGGGAAATAACTGATATATGGGGTGATAGGAATATCAATTCTTCATCAAATTATCATCTAATCTTTAGTTTCTGACTTTCTGTTCTCCAATCATAATATTACTTGTTGAGTGTGGTTCAACACTCTTGAAGGAGCGTTTTTATCCGCCATAAAACGCGACTTTAGGCAGAGTTTTACAGCTTAAACTTCGGCGGGAAAAACTGTTTTGAGGAGTTAGTTAGAAGCGGTTATAACTAACTTTTGAGTGCGTGTTTTTTAGCTCAGTTTTATGCGTACATTAGCAGCTGAGTTTCAATTAGATTTGCAGCTAATCATACACCATATTCATCACTCGCACTGAAATCGCAATAAAAATTCTCTTTGTTATTCCCTTGGATGTAGGTTGAAGATCACATTGATCTTCAATTCGAACCAAGTAAAATTGACTGTGTTGATTCTGTAATTTCAATTCATTGTTCTTAGTGAGGTTGAGAGCATATCATCTGATCGATTTGAGTTCGCTTGATCGAGTAGAGTCAACCTAATTTGGTTTGAGATTGGTTAATTCACAACAAATTGGTCACAGTTTAAGATCTCTTTCAGTTTTTGTATCGGTGTACAATCATCATAAACCAAATCCGTATGCATATCTGCATACCACAATCCACAAACTGACAGATAAAGAACATCTACAAGCCTTTAACAAGACTTCAAATTAATTAACAACATAATTGCAGGCATTGATAGTCAAAACGATACTAGTTTTGCTAAAAGTACAATCTTGAAAGTCAATTGAAAATCAGATGGCTGCTTATAGTTTAATCTATTACCTGTTAGGAAGACCTTCCAGAGATCTCCAGTGAATCTTCTGGTTCGGTGTAGGCTGTAAAAACATAAAAATTGGTAAATAACCAATCGAATATCAACAAACTAGCGTAAGAATCTAACTTTTCTCCTAACACATACCTGCATATTCCGAGCAAGCCAAGAGAATTCGATATCACGCCCAAATGCTTTATACTTGAGCGACCACCGTGATAGATCAGGTTTGTCCTCCAGAATCTAAAGCCAGAAACATTATCAACCTTCCCACTCTAGAAAACCAAAAGTGCAATCAAGCACCACTTAGCTCTGATCTTTGATTAACACGACAAGAATTCCAACGCAAAATGGATATCTTTTACAAGTTTTCCCAACCTTAAGTTCATTTCACACTCTGATTACACCCAAAGCATAGAAACACTTCCGATTCCATAATCGACTCACGTTATAAAAGTAAATTAGTTGCTGTGCAATGGAATAATTTAATCAACAAAATAAAAGTTACCTATCTTAACTATATGTAGCTCAAATCAACACTTGCGTACCTTTACTGAAGAAATGAAAGGCATCCACTGAGGAATAGCTTCGCGATCAGAATAACACCGATAAGCAACCGAAACCGGCACATCCACTTCCATCTTCACCCTGCCACAACAGAAATTGGGACTCCACTTTTAAGATAAAAATGCAATCTTGATCATTGAATTAGTCCTATTATTCAAACAAAAAAAAAACTAGTAACATAACAACAAATTGAAACCATAGGACTTATTTTTATTACGTGCAATCTTGCCATTGCATTACAGGTGAAAAGGGTCTTCTGGGTTTGACTCCAATAAGATAATTATGATGAGAAGTTCTCTTTTGAGGCACATAATATCTGCTGAAGCGCTTGAGCTTGGTGGTAGATGGAGACAATATTAAAGGTGAAAGATTTGAACTTTTAAGGTTGACTGTTCTGTGGTTGACTAAAGCAACTGCTGCCATTGTTGCTGCAGACATTTTTTAGGAAGAAGAAAGAGAGAGTTAGAGCCGCCAATTAGATGTTTTATATTTAAGAAATTTAGACAGCCTATCAATTTACATCATTTGTGTCGTGTGAGTTTCTTTTTTGATAATAAAAATAATATTGTGTCGTGTGAGTTTCTTTAAGCTTTTTTATTACGTGTAAAAGAGAAGCTTGATAAACAATGTTGCAGTTGGGTCTGTTAGAAGGCCCAGCCCATATTTTGAAAAGTTTTTGGGCTAGTCCATAGTAAGATATGAAACTAGTTTTGTATATTTTGTTTGTGTGTTTAGTTATAAGAGGTAAAATGAGAGATGAATGTATTGCTTTTGGGTTATGATATGGTGAGTGGTGGATGAGATTAACAGTGAAGGTGTTAACTCTAAATCATCCGATGATGGATGGTTTAACTGTAAATATAAAAAAAGAATACTGTAAAAAGAAAAAATTTGGATGGCAAAGATTGATTGTCAAGAATTAGAGTTCGACTAAACGTGGTCGTTGTCTGGTTCATATTGTCTAACTTGGTTGTTTTACATCATGTGCCATGAGAGTTGTCGAGAGGATTCTATCATTCTTAGGCTACAATTCTGCAACAACCCAGGAGTAGACTTCGCAACGTTAAAAGAGCAACTGCTGATTTACATTGCATTTTAGTGGAAACCCTTAAATTTACTAGCATAATTATGACAAGTATAAGTGCCTCCATTATATATGCCTATATGGAGTACTTGAGAAATCCAATTATATATTTAAGTAGCATATGGTTTCAAGTTGAAGATCTTAATTTCAGGTAAACTACAAGCTTAGTTATAATGATTCATTGAAGTTGAGTTTGGATTCAACTTAAATGGTTCTGATTTTGATCAATTCAAGTTGAAAGTGGATTTGACATTTTAGATCTACAACATATTCAACTTAGTTTGGGTTGGAGTGATTCAATCCATGAATCCTAAGAACAAATGTCTTTCTCAACTCATATTTTACCTGATTTACCATGGCTCTTAAGCAGATCTGCATCTGCCTCAAAACCTTTGATTCCCAATTTGATTGAATATGTCATAGTTCCATGGCAGATTCAACCCAATGGATCTGGGTTGGATTTGTGTACATCCATGGACCCAGTTCCAAATTGCCACCCCTAGTTATACACTTCATTGCCAACCAAAGAAATATCAGTTTTAAATAGTCCCCAAAATGTATTACGAAATCTTAGTCATTTGAATATCTTAAGGTACCAGGAGATAAAGGTAGCAGGAGATAAATCAAAAACAATTGATCAATCCGTTATAGCAGGAGATAAATCAAAAACAATTGATCAATCCGTTATCAGTTTATACAGCAACATATTTGGCCTGTCTATAACCTCTACAGTTGATTTTGGTATCTAAGATACAATGAAATGCACTAAATGGTTCCAGCAAGAACAAGATTCTTACCCCCGGCAATGGATATCAATATACTTAAAAGGCTAATAACGTATTGATCAACTCTACACAACCAAAAGAATCAGAAGGGAAATCCTTTAGTCAATTTAGTCTTTGACGACTCTGCTAATCGTCTGACAGATTTTGCATTTTTATAGGATGTGACCAATTCCTTGGCCACGTCGTCAGGATGACAACTAATAAATGCCTTGATGAACCGTTTATCCGACATCCTCAATGCGGTCAACAAAGCAGGTCCTTTGATTTGAGGAACAAGACCCATATCTTCTATTTTACACGATAACTGAAAACGCGGTTTCAAGACACTCTCCAAATTGAAGTAGAGTAAAAATGGATTACGAAGTACCACACTAGCTGATAGCTTCATCGTGCCAAGTATAAAAGTCATGTGTCTCTGAACTTTATCAATGGATAGCGTCAAAATAAGTGGAGAACGCCCAATAAGACCAAAAATCTCATCTTCCAAGAGTCCATACTTCTCCAGGTTCACCACCTTCTCACGAATGGTCTCTAAGCGAGATATGGCGAAGAGGGAAACAACATGTTTATACATTCTTGATTCCCTTGGGACCCCGGTTTTACGGATGTACTCAATCTTCGCATTATCCAGGTTAGTTCGAGGAATTAATGTGGGACGAGACAGAAGCACGGTGATCAAGTCCTTTCTGCTAACACCCACCGACTCGTATATGGCAATGACAGGTTTGATTTTATTGTGGAAGTCATAAGTAAGTAGAGATGGATTTCGTACAATAGCCTTGAGCAGGACCTCCCTCGAGCCAAAAATGGTTTCAAGATATTCCAGGCGTTCATTTAACAATACATTGATTCTACAGTTGAGAAAGCGAGGACGACAATGTACCATTTTAACAAGGTCAGAGGATGTGATGCCCAAATGAGAAAGTATTTCAAGCTTGGACAGAAGGATCTGAGTGTCTGTTTTACGTAGAGATGGGCGCCGCTCGAATATCTTGGCGATGTCAGTCTCGCTACAACCCCATTGTTTAAACAAGAGAGCTGGGTCTTTAGTTTTTTCTCCAACAACTGCTAAATCCGACTGTTCTTCTAGAGTTTCTACAGAATCACAGGCGGTGGTATAGAAAAGACTATGATTTGCAGAGTAAGGAGATGAACAGAAGGACAGTATCTCAATATTTTGAGAGGCAATATCATCTATCTTCTGAAGTTGATGAAGCACCTGAAGCGTGACAACAATAAATACAGATTATTCACTAAGCACGATAAAGTAAGAGTCACACCAGGGGCACCTAAATATAATGGAAATGCAATAACAATAACAAGATCAAAACAGTCAAAGATGTCAACAAGAAATCAGCAGGAAGTTGGTAATATGTGATAGGATCAACCTTGACTCTTTTGTATGAGAATTAGCACAAAAAATCAAAAACGACAAAAAGCGTTCCACAGAACAATAATCCTTCAAAACAATGGCCTCAAATAGCAAACAAAATTGATCTCCAACTAGTGCAGATGCTTTCTTACATCTCTTTCTGTAGTACAACATTTCAGACGAGTGTGTGACTTCTCCTAGATTTTGCATTGCCTGTTACTCGATTTTCCTTGTCATTTTCATATTGTTACAGTCATTCCACGAAAACCCATTTACGAGACACTCGCCTCCAAAGGCGCAATCAATTCAAAAACACAACTTCACATCCACACTCGAGTCAGCTGCCCCAATCAGTTAGAACTATACGTTGCTTAGTTACCAAGACGTTAGTTAGATTCGTAACGTAGCTACAGCTGTAGTTTAGCAGCAGTTAAAATTGAGTTTAAAACACAAGACAGAATTTTTCACTTTCATCTCTCAATCTTTACTATCTGCAAATAGAAGCTATGCTTCGAATATGAATCTCATCAAACACCTCACAGCAAATTCTTGCAGTTGGATTACTGACTCAAGCGTCATATGAAAAATATAAATGTTGTAACTTTGCGGAATATTGTTACAGAAAAAATAGAGTTGTCATTCTAAAAGGAAAAGCAAGCACATAATCGGATATAACACGCTCAAAAAAGCAGTAAGTAGTAGTTAATTGGAACTCACAGTAGAGAAGAAGAATTGGGAGCATTGATATTGAAAGTCCCAGTTGCGGCGGCCCGAGAGAGCAGAGGCACCTCTGTACAGAGCTTGTACTAACAACATTAATACAATCAAAAATCAGTTCAATTCAGGTAAAAATTGGAGCTAAATCGAATTACCCCAGGCTCTTAATTGGGCAAAAGAATGGAGGTCTGCTTTTAATAAGAGCAGCCGAATATGGCGCCTTAACAGCACCGGAGAAGATGATGAGCCGGCCGCCAACAGGGGGCGGAGTGTATTTTTCATATACCTACCCAGACGTTATAAAGTTTTGATGTTAAAAATTTGACAAAAGACCCCCCCTTCCATTCTTTGACCTTAATCAAGGGTTCAAATTTAAATATAATGAATAATCTTGTAAAACTTTTACTTCAAAATATGATCAAAAAGTTCTATTCAATAATATATTCGAGAATCGAGAGTACTTTAGTTAAGCATGTTTTATGTATGTGTGCGTGTATACATACATATATATATATATATATATATGCATTAAACTTTTGTAACTTTTTTAGTTAAAAAATTAAAACTTATCAAATAATTCGATAAGTTCGTGAAAAGTAAAACTTACAACATATGACATTTTAGTAGCATTAGCGAGGTTACAAATCATTGGTTTACTTTACATAATATATTTAGGGCTTGTTTGGTTGGTCGGGTGGGATTAAAGGAGATCAGACAGTATTAGATTCGTTGAGACTGATTACGAACGATTTTTTTACATTTGGTTGAGAAAATGAATAAGTCACACTGATTATTAGATTATACTAATTTGTCTATTTTACTCTTTAATAATAATATTTCTTTGTTATTTCATATAATAAAGCACATATGTGCAAAAACCTCAAATAGTAACTAAATTTTACCATTTATTAACACAAATTATTAAAAGATATTGTATTATAAGTTTTTGAATTATGTTCAAACTATTTTAGGATTATATCTTAGTTTTAATTATTTTTATAATAACTTATTGCTACATAAAATAATTAAAAAAAAAAGAAAGATAACTTCGTCTTCCCCAAAAAACTGCTCCTCCCGCCCGCAGCCATCCCCCACTCATTCCAACACTCTGGATCGAAAACAAATCTGAATTCGGCCCCATCGTCGCGCACAGCAACCATGAAACACAAAAAAGAAAAACCTATTTCCCCGGATTTGAGTCCTAACTAACCGGATCTAAGCCCTACCTCGTTGGATCTGAATCCTACCTCGATGTAATCAATTTTGTGCACCAGATTTAATCGCTCAAACGTTAAAGCTTCAGAATCAGGATTTTGCTTTCGATTCTGAGTTGTTTGCTGTGGGAGGTGAAGTCTCAGTGGACGGCGAATTTCTGGTCATGCTCACCAGGCGGTGGAGCAGCGTCAGATGACCGCGAGAGAGGAGGGGAGAAGCTTCTGTGTGAAATATGGTGTAAATTGTGTGAAAGAGGAGATGAGAATGAGAAGGGCAGTTTTATGAATCTAATTATTTTTAGATGATAATTTTGGAATTTCTAAATTAATAATTTTACTGTTCAGCCCAGATTCTCAAACCGAGGGGGGTTGGCAGATTAATTGCGGATATACATCGAGGCTCCCGAATTCGGTAAGGGCGACCTAGTTTTGAAATTGTGTAACCAAATGTAATTTTCCCCTTATTAGCCCAATTTATTTTGCTATTAAGGGTCTATAAGTAATGCGGGACGTTATATAATTATCTTAGACATTTTTTCAATATGCACGATGGTTCTTGGTTATATAGATTAAATATTATTTATTTAAGTACTGATATTTGATCTTATTGTGTTATGTTTTTACATCTATAATATAAAAATTAATACATACCAAAAAAATATATATATAAACAGTTATATCTCTAACTTATTACTTTGTTAAAGGAAAATATCAATATATACATTTGTTGTCCTTGTGAAAACCTTCAGAAATGTCAATAAAATCACAAATTCATTACTTGAAAGCTTTTAAGGCCTTGACATCCTTAATTGTATTTTTAAAAACAAAAATAAAAACTGGAAAAGAAGACAGATATCATCACAAGCTTTTTTTTATTAACACTATTTTAATTACTGAAAAAGGTATATAAAAATAATAATAAGAAAAAAGGTTGTGTAAACTTTAGTTGAATTTAAGGTGAAATAAAGACAAACTATCTATAAAAGACAACAATTCATTATAGAAGTCATTAACATTAAGCAATCCTAGAAGAATAGCCGAAACCATGGTGTTCCGTTGATTATTTTTTCCAATGTTCTTAAACCATCAACGAGGGATATGAAGTGATTAGTATTGCACAATAATATAACATAGGTGATATTCTCCAGTGTATATTGGGTACTTTAAACTCGTTGTCTAATGCTAGAAATACGATGTTTTTGTCAACTAAAGCTTTTACCATGATTTAAATATGTGTGCAAGTGTTCACCAAAACTATTTGCTACTTTAATACACTCTTGGTCTTTTCCTAAAAATGAATCACAAAAGACCCAAATAACATTTAGAGCAGGAAGATTTTCCGTATAATGTGTTACTGCAAATTGCAAAATCCCTTTGCTCAATAATTTCGGTTCATTTCTTGTCCTCAACTTAATTGACAGTACAGTTTTTGGCATAGAATATAAAAGTGAAAGTGAATTCTAATTCCATTAATCAATTTCAAAGTTTTACAAATGAATTCACTTTCTCAATTTTATAGATTATATTTCAAAAAATAAAAGAAACGTGCAATTCTTTTTAGTAAAATTCATATCATTAATTTTTTATTAACTACACATGCTAAAATAACTCAATTTTAACTCTCAAAATTTTGAATGTAAATAATATAATAATAATAATAAATAAATAAATAATTACCAGCACAACAATTATTTATGCAGTTACACACCAAGTCATCTATTGGTGTAAGTACATAGTTGAGATGTGATTATAGGGCGGTTAGGGCATGTATTTTAAGAGAATATCACCGTCTTGGCCTTAGTTGCACCGTGTCAGCAAACAAAAGTTGCATAAAATAATTTCTTCTTGATCCACACAGTGAGTACGGCTCCACCACTACGTTCCCTCATCACACCCATGGTTAAAGGGATAATATTTGATCTGGTTATTTTATGTTTCAAGGGCTGTTGAATTTTGTTGAAGAAATCATGGGATTAGCAGTAAAGGTCAACCATCCTTAAAAACTTCCCATTTCTCTCTGCAAACCCTCATCCGAGCTTCTGAGATCAGGAAATAGTCTCCAGCTTAGCTCCTCCTTCAGCCTAAGATCCAGGCATCAAACAACCTCCTCTCCAATTTCCAATTTGTATACCAGAAAAACAGTGTTTTTGGAAATCAAACTATTGTTTGAGACCTTCACTGTTGACTTGCCAGTAAACCGCAAAATTGCAATCGGAGTTCAAAAGATAATTCCATTTCTACTCATTTTAGGGTGTTAAGCTGTCAACGTTTTATTCAAAGTTCCAACTTTCAGAAACCATATAATATTTCAACTTTCGACTCAATGTAAAACATAAATGAGTATCCAGCCGACGCTCAGGTTTTCTATTGTCCATTGTCTAGCTTCTGGACAGCCCCGGCGAAGGACGAAATAACCCACTCCCACAATGGCTCCTCTATAAGGGAGGAGAGGGGTTAGGCGTGAGCGAGTGTTGTGGCTAGGTACTCTAATAATCTGCTTTAATTTTTGGTTTTCAATTGTATTGAAAAATTATTATTTTTAAAGAGAAATTAAGTAACATAACTTCAAATCAGTTTCAAGTCCCAGTTGCATGTAACAGCAAGTAGGGCAGTTTATAGCCGGGAGTTCTTGCCGATTAGCGATATAGTTTAGAGTGTAGTTTCTAGTTCCGGAGTTTTGCCAATTAAAAATAACACGAGTAGATTTTGCATAACAACTAGGGTTCAACCGGCCACAATGCAGGACTTCTAAATTAATTCCTCAAACGTCAAGACTCCAGTCGTCAGTTCACTTCTTATCCGAAAACTTAAAACAAATAATCATTTCAGTAAACCAAAGTTCATTCTCTGCTGCTACAACCATAGAAAAAGCATGCAATTCTCTCTGTGTTACACTTGTAATATCAGTTCTAGTGTTTTACATGTTTGTCATCTCAAGGACTGCATTACTAATAATAGCCTCCATGAGCAATTTTCTGAAATCTTAAAATTTTTAATTTTTAATCAAACTACCAAAAGATCCAAACGTCAATTTTACGTAGTTTCTACTTATCGTAGCATATATTTAGGCAATAACAGGGATAAGATAACACCACATAATATAATTCATCGTCGAGGTGAAACAATACTTTCCATAATCAGATTTAGAGAATCACCATCGCAGGCCATCAGCAACACATAACAGTAACATTACGAAGCTGAATTTCAATTAAAATTATAATCTGAGTCTCAAAACAACAGAAAAATCCACAATCCAAACATAAATCACAAAACTCTTTCAACATAACATCTCAAAACTAAGATTCTCTAATCAATCAATCACCACCAGCCTTGTTGTAGACATAGGTGAGCCCACACTTACCGCAATAATGCCTGTCAAAATGATTCGCCATGAACGTCCCGGCCCCGCACTCCGCATTCGGACACTCTTTTCTCAATCTCTGCACTTTCCCCGCATCGTCCACCTTGTAGAACTGCAGCACGGCCAATTTGACCTTCCTGTGCTTGTGCTTGATCTTCTTGGGCTTGGTGTACGTCTTCTTCTTCCTCTTCTTCGCCCCGCCGCGGAGCCGCAGCACCAGGTGCAGCGTCGACTCCTTCTGGATGTTGTAGTCCGCCAGCGTCCGCCCGTCCTCGAGCTGTTTTCCGGCGAAGATCAGGCGCTGCTGGTCCGGCGGGATGCCTTCCTTGTCCTGGATCTTTGCCTTCACGTTGTCGATCGTGTCCGAGGACTCCACCTCCAGGGTGATGGTCTTGCCCGTTAGGGTTTTCACGAAGATCTGCATTTTTTGGGGGCTAGGGTTTGAATGAGATTTGGGGGTGTTTTGTTTTTAAATGTGTTTGTTGGGCTTTTAATTGGGCCTGGAGAAATTGGCGAATAGGTGTTGAGAGAGTTAAGCCCATGTTGAATTTGACGAAAATTTGGTGTATATATGTAGATCTATAAATGTTTTCGAAGTTGACCTAACAAGAAGCGGGGATAGCTCAGTTGGGAGAGCGTCAGACTGAAGATCTGAAGGTCACGTGTTCGATCCACGTTCACCGCATATAATATAATTTGTTTTTAGCTCAACAATCAGATCTCTTTTTCATCCATAAATGCTTATAATTAACTGTTTTTTTATTTTCTTTTGTCAATTTTAGTTCTCCTCGAATTCGATGAGTGGGAGTGCCATTTATTTGGAAAAAACTTACATGGGCTAGGTCTATGACTTAAGTCATAGACCTTGTGGACTAGAATTAGCCATATCATTTCTGATAAAAATAAAAGGAAATATTCTAAAATTGTTAACCCAACTCAAATCATTACCCTAGTTACCAATTCTTCTAAAAAGAAAAGTGCATAACCCAATGTTGGCTTAAGAGAAAATAATTATTTTGTCAAATTATTTATTAATGTTACAAATGAAATACAAATAAGCATAACCCACTTCCTAAAATGATATATATATATATATATATATATATATATATTATTTATAAAAATCAGTGTTCTTTTTATTTGATTTTTAAATTGGAGAAGGAAATATAAAATTTAGTAATAGAAAGATTTTTTTCAAAAAAAAAAAAAAACGCCATCTGTTATGTAGAAGGAAAGAAAAAATGTTTGAGAATTGAAATTCTTTAAAAATTTGCAGAACTATGTCCACCTATTATGAGATAAAAAAAAAAAAAAAAGTTAGAAGTGTTTTAATTTTGGGTGGCGATATGCCAGAGCACAAATTGTTGGAACCAGAGCAAATCTTTAATTATCTCTAATATACCCTTTCTAACTAAGGAATTCTAAAATCCCCTTCCTTAAATCTAGTAAACACGTCATCTTAATTAGTATCCCCAAATTTTAGCAACAAACCCGTTATTTCATTACCAAATTCAGTTTATATCTTTCGTATTTTAAAGAAAGAAACGGATCATTTCATATCTTGGCACAAAATTATTAATTAAAATTTAATTAAGTCTAATTTTAACAGGCACCGTTAAAAAAAGGTTAAAATTGCCAGTATATTTACAATACTCATAATTATATCATTAGCTTAATTTCAGCCAATTATTTAACTAACATAGAGCAGGATTATTTTTGAAACTAAATTATAATATGTATGTACACCATATAGTTATTAATTATATTATAATATATATTTATATATATATATATGTATATGTATATGTATATATTTATATAAATATATGTGTGCGTGTGTGTGAAGAAATGTGACTTGATCATAATTTAACTTTTGTCTTTCTTTTTATCGATTACACTATTTAGTATATTAAAATTTATAATTATTCAACTGATGACATTAAATCAAATGAAATAAAAGTTGTAGCAAGCAAACTAGATGATAAAAATATATAATAACATTTGTTTTTTCATTCTAACTTGGATAATAGTCTTTAGTTTCAATTTTTGATATCCAAGTAAAAACCTTGTAATAAGAAATAATTATTATTAAGTTAATTAGTTTTCCGTAGAGGTTGAAGTGATCAAGCAATAATTTCTGTACTCCTTGTGTTACTAATTTGTGTAAATGAATTAACGGGAATCAAGGTTGCTTTTTGCTATAATTAAGGACTAATTAACAAAGTAAAGATATATAAGAATCTAATTTCTATTTTCTTTAAATGAAAAGGGTAAATTTGAGAAATAAATTTGCTCTGGCTCCAACAACTCTTGCTATGGCAATATCGCTAGACTTTAATTTTCACGAAGTTTCGTCCTGAAATATTAGAACTGATTAGGAAAGATTTCATAATATTTATAACCATTGTCTAGTTAAAGAAAATAATTTACTATCTTCACAAAAATATCATTCTCCTAAATCTATTCCTTTTTCCTAAAAACAGGCATAACCTTCATCAACAATATAAACACAAATCCAATTTCTCTTTTGAACTCTGTATAAACATTTTTCATTCATCAGTAAATTGCAAAATCTTTTTTTATTCATAACCCAAAATAATTTTGGGTTAACAATTTTATAATATTTTCTTTTATTTTTATTTCAGAAATAACATGGCTAATTCTCGTCAACAAGGTTCCTAAACGAACAACCCGTTTTGTTGATGGGTTCTTGGTTACTGTTGAAAACTCTTTCCCGTTATTTGTAGCAGAAATTTGTTTAGTTTCCAAGCAATTTGCAATAGCGAGGAACAGAGAGTAATATTTGTAGAGGAAAACTTTCTTTGGGATGATGTACAGTAAGTTTGGTTTGTGAAATCTGCACTAACTGCAGTTGGGTTAGCTTTTAAAAGTATTTTTTAATTATTAACTTCAGAAATGACTTGGACAAATTGGAGCCACGAGGTCTATAAGTAGGGTATGGACCTAGTCCATGTAAGTATTTTCCCATTTATTTAGGTCTAATTTGAGAATGTTGCCCATTGCCCAAAAACTATCCACTAAGGGCTCGTTTGGTTATTTAGAGGAGATTGGTGAAGATTAGGTAGGAATAGAAAAGATCATGAGAGATTGTGTATGATTCTTTACATTTGGTTGCAAAAATTGTATAAGTGAGATTGATTTTTAAAATATGTTATATGTCTACTTTGCCCTTTATGTATGAATTAACTTTCATACGTTAAAACACATGTCTTCTTTTTTAAAAACTTTAAATATTATTAATTTTTATTATGTATGAATTAATTGTACAATAATTACTTTGAATTTTGTTAGATTAAGAAGATTAAATATTATTTTAACTGTTTTATTTCAATTTATTACTAAAACTAAAATGAAAGAGAAAACAAAAAAAAAAAGAAAAAAGTTTTAAAAAAGAAAAAGAAAGAGCCTTCGTCTTCACACTGCTCTGCCCTCTCAACCGCCGCCGCCGCCGTTCCCCACCAGTTCTACTCCGGCCTGAACCAAAAGATCCTCCTCGCCACCATTCTCTCCGCCACCATCGTCACGATCCCCCCGTAGGTTCCGACCGTTTCATCTTCCCCAAATAGACCGTCGCCCTTTTTTTTGATAAACACACAACAGCCGTTTACCCGTGAATTGACGGCCACCAACGCCAATCAATTCACCCCAACACCGCAGTCCAAAAACCATCCCAAGCTCCGGCACAATTCCATCAATTATAGAAGAAGAAAAATAAACCCTAGATTCCAATTCCCGTAGAATAAATACAGTCGCCTCCGACTCTGAGGACGCGATTCGAGGGTGAAGAAGGACTAAGGAGATATATCCGCGTGCAGTATACGATTGACGGCGGAGATCTGGCGGCGGAGCGAGAGAGAAGAGAGAATCACTGTGTGTAAAAAGTGTGTAAACTATGTGAAAATTGTGATGAGGATAATTTCGTCTGATCATTTAAAATCTGAGGATGAATTTGGGATTTTACACAGGATTTGGGTCACTGTAGCATCCAGAATAACAATCCGAGGGGGGGAGGTCGGATACAATTCCTGCTTAATTCCCGGGTCAGATGGATTAAGTCCGGATGACCCTGGATTAGTAAGTTGTAACCAAATGAGATTTTGACCCCTACAAGCCCAGATTATTTCCCTTATTAGGGGGTAATCAGCCCAACCAAACGAGCCCTAAAGCAACCCACCTAGTTTAAGTAGCCAGCTTTGCTAATAATCATTATTTTTTTTTATTTGTTTAGTTTCATATTACTTCAAAATTCTTTTGATCTAATTTTATTTTTGGTCACGACCCTCTTCGTCTCGTCTTTTGTGCACCCACCATTGCTCTACATTCTCTACTCCGATGAGTGCACCGTCAACATTTACTCCAAATAATAAAGCATTACTCACTTTGACAACCAAATGGCATTTCGAAACGTTTCCTTGTGCAACGCTACATAGTGTAGCGATACTAGTAAGATGTATCAATTCAATTTGCATTAATATGCATATTTTTCTCTACCAAACAATAATATAATTTAGAGACATATTCTTTTTATTCTATATTTTATTTTACATATGCAAAATATTGATAAGATCTATATTTTGATAAAATGTCATTTAATCAATATAATCATCATAATAGCTAGGAATAAAATGTTTAAAATTTCTAATAAAAAATGATGCAAAATTTTCTATAAATATTAAAAATAAGCAAATGACCATAAGTTATAATTTTTATAATCGTGTTAATTTTTAACTACTTAAAAAACTTCTAAAAAAAATAAATTTGTAAATACAAAATTGCTAATGAACTAATATAACTCAAAATAAATCATGCTTAATTTAGATATTTGGATTATAAGACTAAATAGATTATATTTAAGCTAAGTAACATATTAATAATCATAAATGAATTTTCATGTTTTAAAGTGTAAAAAAATACATATTTAGCCTCACTTTTGATAGTTGACTAAGGGTCAATTGATGGAAGGGAGGTATATACAAAAGAATTGAAACCTCAGGGGTTATATGCAAAAGAATTAAAACCTCCTGGGGGTATATGCAAAAGAATTGAAACCTCAGGGGGGGTATATGCCAGTGAACGAAACTTCAGGGGGGGTATATGCCAAAATATGAAACCTGAGGGGCTATATGCCAAAGTGTTAAACCTCAGGGGAGGTGGATGAAATTACCCAAAAATAAAGCCATACAAATTACAAGACACAAAAAAAAAAGTCGAGACAAGAAGTATAATCACACATAATATCCGTAATCAAACACCACCATAGTATATCAGTTAATATTAAAACGATTGATATGTTGAAATTGAGATTATAGGTGTCCTTTACCTATATTATTAATAAAATGATTAACTAATAAATATTTTTCTATATTTCAAACTTATAAACAAACATGATTTAAAAATATGAAATTAATCAAAAAAATAATGAGATGCAAAGTGAAAAAATGAACATAAAGTAAAACTTGTATATCATTTACTTTGATGTAAGTACAAAACTAAGTTAACCGAAGTGCAGTTCAAGACTGCACTAAAAAATGTATGAAAAACAAATTTAATCAAAAAAAAAAAAAAACTAAGTTAACCGAATAGTGCTTAACTGCTTATCTTTGTTTTGACATTTATAAAATCATAGGGATTTCAGAAAGGATGAAAACTATTTTTTTTTTACATAATAGGCAAAACAAAAGGAAAAGACAAATGAGATAGACTCGTCGTGCACAAAAAAGTTAGAGCATGAAGGGGATTATTGTCCTCTTTTGTAATATCACATAGGGTTAATTTTTAACCCCTCTTTCTTTTTTCCAGAGCATGAGAACTTTTTGTCTTTTTCTTTCTGTTCAAAGATTGTTTAGCTATTGCGCATAACAAATGGTTCTTTTCGGCTAGTAACTGTACTTTTCATATATTTCAAATGAATTTATAATAGGGAGAATTACACAAACTACCCCTGATTACTATAGATAAATTACACAAATCACCCCTAATCTTTAGAAAATTACATAAACTACCCCTGCAGTTAACTTCTGTTGAAAAACCCTAACAGGGTTGGTGAAATTCCATCCATACCCTTATCATTAATTTTTTTAAAAAAGTAAAAATTATTTCTACATAAAAATAATAATAATAATAATAATATATTAATAAAAATTGGAACGCAACCCAGCCCAACCCGCCCACCTCCACCCATCTCCTCCAAACTCTTCTCCACTGTCGTCGTCGCGACCAGGTCAGGCGCGACCTAGTCTCGCTGAAGCTCCGGCTATAGCTACATTTTCAGGCTTGTGGCCGAAAAACTTGCACCGCGGCTAAATCAACGATTTTCGCCGTGGTGCAAGAAAAATTAAAATAAGTCACTGGCAGCAGCCCACTGCATGTGGTCGCGCAACGGCGTGACTTTCGCAGTGGCCGTTTTGCGACCGATTCCGGCAGTTGTGAATCGGGGAAGATGACTTCCCCGATTCAGTTTTTCCTTCTCTTTTTAAATTTTTTTTATTCTTTAATATTATTAAGAAAATAAAAAACCTATTAAAATATTTTAAAAAATATAAATAAGGTAATATATGAGGTAATAAATATAATATAATTATATCTAACTTTTTTTAAAACAAATTGAATATTTTTGTATATTTCTAATAATAATATTAAAAATTATATAATTTCTAAAATTAAAGAATAGTTTATTTGAGGTTAATTGTGAAATTTCAGGAATTCTTTTGGATGACTTCATATTTTGCCGTTAGATTTAACGCCGTAAGGGGGTAACTGTAACGATAAACATAAAATATGGGTAGTTTGTCTAATTTCTAAAAGATGAGGGGTGGTTTGTGTAATTTATCCATATTTCAGGGGTAGTTTTAGTAATTCTCCCTTAATAATATTTTATGGGCATGTTGATATTTTTTGATGGATGAAACTAAGAAAATTTATAACCCCGATCCATCCAGTACCATTATTTTCAATTTGAATTGGTATTTTCTCCGTCTCAATTATTGTCAAGAAACATCTACAATAATGAGTCTTGGGCTGTTTATTTGTGAAAATATGATAAGGTGTTATAGAGATTTATTAGTGGCTTTTATGCTGAAATAAAGTATGACTCGCTTTACAATATGTCCAAGTTCAACCAAGTTGCTGGTGAACTAATAAAATAAAAAATGAATTATCTTTAATTTAGATATTTAGATTATAGGAATAAATGGATTGTGTTTAAACTAATTAACGAATTAATAACCATAAACAGGTTTTCATATTTTAAAGTACAAGAAATTTATATATTTACCTTCACTTTTTATAGTTGATTAACGATAAATGAATGGAATTGCAAAAGAATTGAAACCTCACTGGGTACTTTACCAACATTTCGTACCACATGAGGGTATGTGCCAACGCATGAAACCTCAGGGGAGTATATGCCAAAGTATGAAATCCATGGGAGATGAATGAAAATTATCCCATTCCGGCTTGTTCAAACGATAATAAGGCCTTATGTCATTATAATCAAAGGGGCAACCGCTTCTACTAGTCACAACTTATACAGTGAAATAATCCATGTTGTAAAATAATATGGCCCAATCACATATGGGCTACCATAGGACTCTATGTTTTTCAATTATAAAATAATATAATTCAAGATAAAGTGGAGTTGGAAAAAAGAACTAACTATGATGAATGCGCTAACTATGGATATGATGCTGGAAATATGCCGATACTAGTTGATAATTTAGTCTATATGGGTTTTCTGGTAGATGGACTTGGGGCCACATATTCAAAATTTTCATAATAAGTGTGTATATGGCTTAAGTTTCTAATTCAGGCATAAAATGGACTAGAATTTCAACAAAAATAATTTTTCACAGACACTACTTATACGGCAGAGTATAGGTAGAAATGCAAAATGACTTAGTTGGAGGACTGACTTTAAACTTGCATCTCTAATTATTGTATCTACATTTATATATTTAGCAAGAATAGGTTTCTGGTCTTGTTTTCCCACCTCTATATACTTCCCAATATTGCAAATAACTACACTTACAATTTAGAGGTGGACAAGAAAGTTTCCAAACACAATGTTATAGACTAGAAAAATATTCTAAGAAATAAATATTCATAATTTTGGTTTTAATTTTCTTTATAGTATAACATTCTCAAAACCATGAAACACAATTAAGCATGTTTAAGAAAATAATAATAATATAGTGCTCTTAGTGTCATATATAAAATATTTTTATTTTTATTTTTAACATTATTTATATTTATATTTATTTCTGTAGTTTTATTTTGATATTCTTTCATAAATTTTAACTACAATTGTTTTACTTCAGAGTCATTGTAATATGTTTTATCATATTAAATATCCAGAATAATTAAGGTACTTTATGCGTTATGATTATTTATTATTTTTACACGAATTAAAAATAACTAATTTACAAAAAAAATATCAATATTGTTACACCTACTCTAAGCAATGATGTTGTCTCCACCCCAACCCGTCTATTTCTTGAGTTGCTCGTAGAATAATGATAATACATATTATGATTTGTGCTTTGAAGAATTTATAGAAGAATTTAAGGGGGGCTGGAGTGGGGGAGTTGAAGTCAAGTAAAGATAGAATAAGAGATTTGGTGATCTTTTTGTTATATTTTACCTTCTACATAATGTACATATATAGCGAATATACAATCAAAGTAAAATAAGATAATGTGCGCAATAGTGTGTTGGAGCCACAATATCTATGTATTAAAAACGTCCTTTGTGCCTAACGATTTTCTTATCCCTTCCCATATTAATATATGTGATGACGCACGAGTCATTAACTCGTTTGCTTCCATAAGATGGTGCTCAAATTCCTATAAGTATCATTTTCAACCCTAACCTAATTCATTTAAGAAAAAAAGACTAACCTACTTCTCGTGTGAGTCGTTTTCTCCGCCGACAAACTCTCATATCTCTCTCTCTCTCTCTCTCTCTCTCTCTCCAAACAATTGATGACGCTTTCTTCCTATTTTCTTGCAGAAATGTGAAGAAGCCTTCCAAGGTAACCATCATCGGTCAACCTCAAGTTGCCCTATTTGACCAAGATCTATGGTATAAATCTCTTTCTTCATTGTATTTTTACTTCATCTAAAACCTGTAATGGGTAGATTATGAATTTGCTTTCTAGATCGGTAAATGAGAGATTTGGGCAAGAATTAATATCTTTTTGCACTTCTTTTTATTAAAAAGTGAGAAAAAAGCAATGATATGAGTTTGGGATTATGATGTTTATTTCAAATATGAAAAAATTTCAAAAAGCTAATTGAAATGTAAAACAGTTGAATACACAACATATTTTGCTTAAAGTAAATATTTTCTGGTATTTTTTGTTTATATCTCTCAAGGTTTCAGAGTTTGACAAATCCCCCACTCCCCCCCAAGTTAAAGTTTTGACATATACCCTTTCTATTTGTTAACCGGTATAACAATTTAATGTAACAACAACTGTATAAACTTGTGTAAAATCCGTTTGTTTTTTTCGTTTCAAAGAAGGGGTGAACGTATATTTGATTATTTTTTCTTACTATGGTAGTTCAAAAAAATCTCTTGTTTTATTCTATAAACTTTAGTTGTTACTCAATAAATTATCATATTATGATTGTATAATTTATTGTTTGAAATGATCTAGTTCAAAAAATGAACATAATATGCCTAGAAGTATATTCTTGATAAATTTGAATTTAGTAGTTGAACAAAACATTGAATCGATATTCCTATTAATATTTTTGCCCTTACACCAAACATTAATGTAGAAACACAAATATTATTGTTCTGTTATATAGTATGTGTTATTTATTCTATTACATAAAAAAATACTGAATAAAAAATTAATATTTTAATATATAATATTATTTAACCAATATAACCATCAAGAAACGATGAAGTTATACTTTGAATTTTTGATATTTTGATATTTAAGTTTTTATAATATCTATGTAATTTCTTAGTGACTAGTAGTCACAATTGTGAAAGTTTGTATTTGATTTTAGATAAGTATCTCTATATCAAATATAGAAATCTTCTCATCATCTAATTCTGAATAGAAAATTTTTAAATACACCACCTACCTCATATCATTTGCTACTAAACAATAATTATACTTACTAAATTATCCAAAATCCTAATAACCTCACCATGTCTCTAGACCCTTCCATGGCCTCCTCACTAGCTATAAAATGCCACAATTTCTCTCCTCTTCCCCCACCACAATCAATCGTTTACACTATATACTAATAATGGCTTCGTCATATTTGGAATCATCCCCACCATTTCTTGAAGAATTAAGCACGATTACTGTCACTAATCTCCTCCATCCATGGATCCTAAGCATAGCCTCACTCTTCTCCTTAGCACATGTTCTTGGCGTTCAGTCACGGTGATATAGGTCACCAAAAGATGGTAATTTCCCTTCGCTTCTCTATTCAACTTTAGCAGCTTCCGAAAGGAAGGCTTCAAAGTCTTAGTTCCATAACTAATTCTGCTTTTTTTTTGGTTTTCCAGAAAAAATCTTGTTTCAGTTTTTAAAATAGTGCTGTCGATAACGCTTTGAGCCCAACATGTTGGATCCACACCTGAATAACGTGTGGTAGTGTTGTTGACAAGGCTTTGTGTCCAAGAAATCACCAGCCTTGGACAAATCATGTTCTGTTGTGATGGGTAGAAAGTAATCCAATGGTTGGAACTGTTGTGACACATCAAGTTCCTATTACGCCATATTTTCATCGAGATGGCCGCCTCCTCAACCTCCATCGCCTCCGCCTCCGCCTCCACCACCACCACCACCACTACCACCGCCTCTGCCTCCGACCCCTTGGTTGATTCCGACGAGTATTAGTTTCATCATCAAAGTCGATTCGCCACCATTGAAAGAGTTAGCAATCAGCGACATGCTGGGGCAAAGCCCATGAAAATTGACCAGGAAATATACTAAAGGTCTAGAGGAATAAGATATTACAAGTTCGAATCACATCTTTCAATGATTAAACAGTGTCACATGTCAAGTTGAACAAAAAGATTTCAACTTACATGTTGGAAATTATGTTGAAAATTATGTATAAATCAACAATATGTCTAATCTATCTACAAGTTTGAATTTGGGGACAATTTTTTGGTCCTTAGACTTATTATTGGAGAATTTTACTGATATGTCTAATCATATAAGAGATTGTGAAATCTATCACAATCACGCTAATCGCATACTATGATTGATACTCCCTCTTGTAGTATATTGGAGAATTTTACTGATACCGCTCTGTCTGATTTGTGTGTGCAATGTCTTTGTTGAAATGATTGACTCATATTTTAATAATTTATATATTTAAATCAATGGTTGCAAAACTTAAAATAATTGAGTTATGCTAAAATAAATTGCAGATACGCGACTAGCACATGCTACACTTGCCAGTGTCATAAATTTTAGTCCTGGAACTCATATATGAGACAATTTAAAAATGTACACTATTTACAAATGTTAGTACATACAATTTAAATATTTGTGCATTTCTTTTTATATTTATCAAATGTATTACATGGATTACTGAGTCCCTATGAATTTTAATTTGTGTCTAGGGCATAAATATGCATAATCCTCAAAGGAAGTGTTTGGTTGGGGGATCGTTTAATCTGTAAATTGATTAAAGTTGACATAAATTCAAGAATTTAAGTTATCCATAACTTTATACATGTGTTCGCTTAGCTTGTTAATTTTGCACACAAAGTTATTTTCGTGATAATTTTGTGTTTGGTTTGAATGTTGCCTGTAAGATTACACGTGAATTGACAATAATGCCCCTGAAGAGTTATATAAACATTTTGTAGTATAGGATATGTTATATAACATATATGTTGTTGTATTACATATATATATATATATATATATATATATATATACATATATATATAAAATAAATATTAAATAGTATAAGAAATATTATATGATATAGATATTATTTTGTACTACTTATGCATATATATATATAATAATATAAATATTATATTATATAAGATGTGTAATAAATCCAAAAATTAGATTATACAATATATATATGGTATATATAACAAATATTACATAGTATAAGATATATTATATATTATACATATTATGTTATATACATATATACGGTATAATAATATTATTATAAGATATATTATATAACCTAAAGTATATTATATTACACATATATGTGGTAAATATATAAGAAATAATAAAGTATAATAATATGATGTAGTATAAACTATATTATGTTATATTATTTATGCATATGTGTATATATATATATATATATATAATAAATATTTATATTATAGAAGATATATAATAAAAATCAAGAATATAACGTATATATGGTATGTATGATATGTATAATATAGTAAACTAAACATTGTATAATACACGTATTTTAGTACATATATATGGTATATTAATATTATACATTGTAGAATATATTATATAACATAAATAATATATTATATTACACTCATATGTGGTAAATATATAACAAATTGTATAGTATAATAATTATAATATACTAGTATAACATATTATATATAAATATGTTTTGCTACTTATACATATATATATATATATATATATATACACAATTATATAGTATTGTATATATTATACAAAATAAATACAATGTTGTATTATACACACACACGTATGTATATATATACACGTATATATATATATATACATATGGTTTATTCATACAATAAAATATATAATAAAATAAATGTTATATAGTGTAAAATATATTATATGATATTTATCATATGTTTTTTAAGAGCATGTACATATATACGGTATATGTGATAATTGTTACACACACTAAAAATATATATATATATATATATATATATATATATATATATATATATATATATATATGTGTATATATATTATACAATAAAAGTAATTATTGAAATTATTATTTTTATATAAATACTTTAAAATTATGGTTAAAAAGTGCAACCATTTTGTTAAAACTAAGGGGCAAATCAGGAATTTTAAATGGTAAATTAATCTTACCAAACTGAGATAAAATAATCTTAGGGGGGGAGGGGGGGCGAGACTAATTTCGTAGATTAAACGCGCTACAGTACCGGGCTGTCTCAAGTTTGGCAAAAAAACCCGGTTGCCCAAATCATGCGAAGTGTGCGCTAGATGACGATTTTAATGTGTCCTCATCAATTCAACCAAACACTTCCAACATAGTATACTTAGGTCACAAGTGATGAGCTCCAAAAATATAACTAAAATGCACAATTGCAATCATAACATTATTATCCAAGATGAAATATAAGCATTATTACATAGTAAAATATTAAGTAAAAACGATAATTTCAAAATTGCAACAAAAATCCATAAAATACTTGGAACCAAATCTTCGTTTTTTAAGAAGAAAAAAATTCCATCCATCTCCGTGAGGTTTCTTCTCTCTACATCCACCTCCCTTGTAGTTTGAAATTTTATGTTCACCTCCCTGTCTTAGTTTGACTATTGGTTAATAGCTAAGGGTAATTTTATCAATTTCTTTTCAATAATATGACTTATCTTGCAAACAACATATAATATGCCTAATTATAAAAAGAAATTTAATTTTGGCTTTTGTTAATGATTTTTGGCTGAAGAAAATATTAAGTAAATAAATATTATAATATAATAGAAATTGAGGTTAATTAATTTTATTTGAAATTCACTCTTTTTATTGACTACAAGGAAAAAAATTAAAATATTTTGTTGATAATTTCGTACGCAATCTTTTATTTTATATTTTGACAGATAATACCTTGCATAATTGTACAAATCACTACGGTTACCGACGACACTAAAGAACGAACAAAATATTGTTGCCAATTTCAACACTAGACGACAAACTAAAAATGTTTAGTTTAAAAACAACTCTCCAATGCTTTTTCAACATTTTCCCGTGCCAAAACTTTAACTTAATTCCATTTGTGTTGAAGGGACAAATATATTTTAGCTAACTCTCTTAGAGTAGTTTTTTTTTTTTTTTTTTTTTTTTTTTTTTTTTCATGGAAAAGTTTTAGTGTGTTGGTTATACTATGTGTTCTACATGTAATAATACAAGCTGAAAGTATGTATATTTTAAACGGGGATAATTACAGCTACACCCCCTGAGGTTTGGTGTAATTACAGATATCTCTCTTGTAGTTTGAAAAATTACAATGACCTCTCCTGAGGTTTGAAACCTTACACATACCTCCCCTCTACAACTTAGGGGTTGTTTGGGGTTTAATTTAGGATATCAATATTCATATTATATTTAGACCCCTAAAGTTTAGGATAATTATAAAAATAATTTTAGAAACTATTATATTATTAACTAAAAATATAACAAAATGATTAAATTAAATTATTAAAACTTTAAATTTGACAATATGTTAAAATATAACCCAAAATATATTTTTGAATCAAAACATTTAATTTTAATAAATAAATAAAAACAATTCACACAAACTTCGTTCAAACACAACTAGTTACCCATCTTTATGCCCTTCTTCTCATTGCAATTGTAATGTAATAATTATTTTTGCAATAGAAGAAGATAGCACAACGAAAATTGGTTTCGAGAAATTGAAAGAAGAAGAATACTCCAAAAAATAGAAACTGCAGAAAAGCCAGTGCGTTTAGGTTGCTTTTTTTTTTGTCAAAAAGTTCAACAAAACTTGCTATCTAGAACTAGTGACCACGTCTATCCCAAGGATGATTATTTCCTTGTCACTGTTGCTGGTAATTTTGTCATCATTCTTCGTTTCTTAAAATAGGTTGTGAAAATCTTGATTATAAATGTTATTTTTGTTTATTTTCATTGAGAATTATAGTTTCTACAATTAAGTTTTATATTTATTGTCTTTTTTTGTTCTCTGAAGATTGCATAGAGATCTTATTCCTTTTGAACGAAGTTTGTGTGAATTATTTTTTTTATTATTAAAAGTTAAATATTTTGATTCAAAAATATATTTTGGATTATATTTTTTATTTTCAAATTCAAAATTTTATTTTAACCATGTTTTATATTTTTAGTTAATAATATAGTAGTTTCTAAAATAATATGGAGTATTTCCTTTTATTTTTTCAAACATCAAAGATTATTTTTATAATTAACCTAAACTTTAGGGGTCTAAATATAATAAGCATAATGATATCCTAAATTACACTCCAAACAACCCTTAAGTTGTAGAGGGGAGGTATGTGTAAGGTTTCAAACCTTAGGGGATTTTATTGTAATTTCTCAAACCACATGAGAGGTATCTGTAATTACACCAAACTTCGGGGGGTGTAGCTGTAATTATCCCTTTTAACTGGGTTTACTAACAAAAGTACCTTTTAAATTATTCGTCCTAGAGTGAATTTAAAACATAAATAATATAATTTTTTTTTTATCAACGAGCATGCATTATTATTTCTCGTTCTACGTAAGCCATGTTAATTATTTTTGTTTAAATATTACTTGTATATATTGTTTGTAATATTAATAGTGATGTACCATATTTCGGTACCGACACGTCATAATATCCGATACAATACACGAACGTATTTCGGGACATATTATGCCACGTCAGCACCATTATTTTTTAATGCAAAATTACAATTCAAGGCAAAACTCGGAAATTGGCCCAAGTAGGCCCAAATTGAGCCCAAGCGAGATCAATTTGAGCCCGAAAAGGCCCAATTCGAGCTATACAAGCCCAATCCGAGCTATATGGGCTCAAATAAGATCTATTTGAAGGCCCAAAAGCCCAATTCGAGCTATATGGGCTAAAGTTCGATCTATTTGAGGCCCAGGAGTCCAGTTCGAGCTATATGGGCCCAAATTCGACCTCTTTGTAGGACCAATTCGAGCTATTTCAAAATAGCTCTAATTCGACCTATTTTGAGTCATAGTTCTACTTGGATTGCACTTTTAGACGAATAAGGACTCTTATTACTATATAAGGGGGTCCCATGCCTCATTCTAAGGTACGTTTTTATTTTCTAGCATCTAATTTCGAGCTATATACATCGAATTCGAGCTATAGAGCAATAATTCGAGCTATATTGCAATAGCTCTTGTTCGATCTATATAGAGTGTATTTCGAGCTATTTGAGACTAATTCGATCTATTCGGGTTTTCTCATCACGGTTCTCAAGACCATTTAGAGGTGTGCTAATTCGACCTATAGAGCTCAAATTCGACCTATTTTGGCATATTTCGAGCTATAAATTCGAGCTATTGTCTCTGACGACAATACCTCAAATTCCGACCTATCTGACTTGAGCGTCGGAGTGCCTTCGCCGGAGGAAGCACCGACTTAGTTTACGTGTGGTGTTGAGTGCTTGTTCTGAACTCAAAAGCTGCTTAAGCATCCAGCAAGAACCAAAGCAGTCTGACGTGGAGTGTTGGAGAGCGGACACGTATCCAGACGAAAATACCCCACATCAAATAGCATTTCACAAATCAATTGACAAAAGTATATCCCTAAATTTACTTATTGACCAATAGTCAAACTAACAAAACAGAGGTCGATGAAAATTTTCAAACTACGGGTGAGGTGAATGAAAAAAGACACAATCTCAGGGAGGTGGATGTAATTTACCCTTTTTAAGAATATAAAAACAAGTATAAATACGTTGAGAAGAGAACTAAAGCACTAAACCCACAAAACCTCAAAGACACCATTTTTATCATCAGCGGCAATGGCCGCAACGGAACAAAGCGGCGAATGGCAACTCCGGCGCGGGCAGTACTTGGGAGAAATCTCAGCCGTCTGTTTCCTCCATCTCCCTCATCATCTCTCCTCCGTCCCTCTTCTCCTCGCTGGTTTGTTTTCCTTTATTCACTCACGCTTATATTCAGACACACTTTTTATTTATTTCAACCTAATTGTGAGCCCAAATTGCTTGATTTTTCCCCTTTTCAGGAAGTGGGTCCCAGATTCTAGTGTACGAGTTGACGAGTGGGAGCGTAATAAGTTCGTTCCAGGTGCTTGAAGGGATTCGTGTTCATGGGATCTCTTTGGAGCATTCTAACAAACAGTTGGTGGGAGATACGATTGCGTTCCGTATTGCTGTTTTCGGGGAGAGGAGAGTGAAGCTTTTTGCCTTGAAAGTTGAATATGATGGTGAAAAGGAACCTAGTTTGAGTATGGAACTAATTCTTATCCAAGTGCTGCCGAAATTTAGTCACTGGGTGTTAGATGTTTGTTTCTTGAAGGTATATCTAGGAGTTTTTAAGTTATGATCATTCCGGAATGTTTTTTTGGATTTCTAGTGCTTAGCTGTTAAGCTTTTTATTATAGAAGGATGGCGCAACTCGAAATGAGGATGCTAGCTACCTTGCGGTCGGATGCAGCGACAATGCCGTCTTCTTCTGGGATATTTTGAGAAACAATATGTTTTCTCAAGTTAAAAGCTCAGGTCAGTTTGTTGCTAGTACATTTTCCTTTTAACTTTTGAGCTAATGTATCAGAATAATTACTGGCTGTTTCAGTGAGTTAAAATTTTGCTAAGGAGGTAAATCACAAGTATTGCATGTGGTAAACATATATACTTGCAATCCCGTACGTTTTCAGATATAACCTATCCCAGACCATATTCTTTTACCTAGCAGAAACTGATCAATATATTGAACTTTGTTTTGTCTTTTTTACCATGGACTGGACAGAGAGCTGCCTATTGTATTCCATGAGAATGTGGGGAGATGACATTGAAGGTCTTTTTATCGCATCTGGTACGATCTTTAATGAGGTAACTTACATAACTTAATTTTTTTGTTTTCTTCTGAAGGATTTTTTTCTCCCTCCTTGCTCTCACATTGGCATATGCACTCTTTTGTTTGCATTCTTCTCTATTAAGAGAAAATGCTTGAAGAGTATATCTGTGAAAGGTGACACAAGTTTCTCACCTGGAGAAGGAACCTATAGAGCGAACAAGATGAGACACATATTTTTAATATATTCTCTTGCTTGCTTTGTATCTGCCTGATAAATTCTGCCCTAATTAATTCTGAGGGAATGTGTCTGCATGTCCATACGGTGTATCAGTAGATTCCGTAGCCTGTGTCCTGCTTCCTCTCATGGCATTGGCACTTCTATTATTCTCTTGTTTTCTACTAGGGTTTTCCAGGATACCTAGACTTAATGCTTCCAGTGCAACACCCTTTTACGTTTTGTTGTAAAATTGCTACTATTTGTTGCTGTTGACCGATAGAAGAAGATTTTGGTCCAATAATATCTGTTTTATGTTTTCTACTTGACAATTAATATGACAAAGTTGGAAAACATATTTGACAGATTGTTGTCTGGAAAGTGGTTCATCATAATGGTGCTACAGCTCATGAAGGTCATGTGGAAGATCATGTTCAAAAGACTGTTAACGATGATGTCCTGCTTCCAACTCCTGAGTACAAGGATGTTTGTGTAAGTAGGCTTATAGGACATGAAGGTTCAATCTTCCGCATTACATGGTCCTCTAGTGGCTTGAAACTCGTCTCTGTTTCTGATGACCGATGGTAGATAAAACTGTTAAATCTGTACTGTCTGATAACTCATTCAGTAAAACCAAATAATGCTTGATTTGTTGCTGTATACCTATATGGTTTTTTGATTTATGCAGTGCTCGAATTTGGGAAGTTCAGCCTGAGAAAGGAGCTTCTAAAGTGTTGCAGGATAGGGCCATTCATGCAGGACCGGTTCTATTTGGGCACAGTGCCAGGATTTGGGATTGCTGTATATTTGACTCTGTAAGATCACTTGTGGTTTGTTTGTGCTTTTGTGTGTATATTACTTATGTGTGTGAATCATGGTAGCATGAGAGCTAGAACATTTGTGATTATGTTGCTGGGGATAATTTTTTTTTTCATAACACCATGCTCTTTCTCCATTTTTATTTGTTTTAATCCTTTAAGAACCATATATACCTTAAGTTTTTTCCCTCAAAGTTCTGGTTGTTAATTTTTAGTGCCCTGATTTTCTCCTTTCTTCCATCTGGAAAGGTGAGGCGAACTGGTTGCATATATAGTGGTTTTAAGTAAGAGTATTTTGCAATAGCACCCCCTAAATGTTTTTCTTTTAGAACTTGGACTTCTTTAAGCAAAGTTCCTAAGTTCCTCTGCCTGGGGGTGCCAAAGGAAAGCCAAGCGCCAATAGCAATAGTTATAACTGCAAAATACCCTCTATAGATTAGTAAATCTACCTACTTAGCGTCTTGGCTTATACACATCTCAGCTGGAAAAGTCCTAAGTTAGAGTTCCTCATTCTCGCTTGTACTTTCCATGTATCTTTATGTCATAATGCTTTAGATTATGATATCTGACTTTTTGTCTCTTTTTAGGTTCAACTCCATGTAGTACTCTTTAACACTGGACTCAGCCCCATGGGTGTGTCCCCAGTGTGACTGGTTGTGTATTAAACTGGCTCAAGCAAAGACTTGACCTGAATGCAATATTAGCCTATAGGTGGTGTTCTGACATGCTCAGTTAATTTTTAGACTGCTCTACCAAGTCCTTTCTGAATTGATCTAAATCTGAAATCTTAGGGTCTAGCATAATTTGACAACCGGGAGTAAATAACTTATGATTTTACAAGTGTCTCTATAAGCAAGTCGTTGCTGGTTGCGATGTTTTGAAACTTGTGGATATGAGGATTTTACTCATCCCTTGAGAATTTGTTCCTTTTTCTTCTTTTCCAATCATTGATAAACTTGAAAGCATGATTTATAGCTTTCTGAAATAAAGCTCTATATCTAGTGTAGCTTATGGCATAATTGTTTTCTTTCTATAAATTTAACATTAGGATTTAGTATTCGACATTCATTTTTTTTGTTAATCAAACTTCTCAGCTAATCATCACTGCTGGTGAGGACTGCACATGTCGTGTCTGGGATCATGAAGGCAGAGAGATTAATGAGATCAAGGAGCATATGTAAGATACAAAAATTTTACCTAGATTTGACTCTTTATTTTCCTACCTGTGTTTTTATTGCTTGTATTTCATCCAACTAATTTAGTTGGCAAATCATTTAATTCTGTGAAATTATTCTTGTACACTTTCAATAGCTATCCTAGTTATTGTGATAATTTTATTCTAGTATGGAATTTGGCTAATTTTTTTCCGATTTCTGTCGTTGCTTATGATCCAGTGAGAGTGTTTATTGGCGAATGCATTTAAACTTAAAGATTCATAATTGAACTCCATATGGAATACTCCCCTTTTTTCTCTTCTGCAGTGGGAGGGGAATATGGCGATGCTTGTATGATCCTAGCTCTTCACTTCTTGTCACTGCTGGTTTTGATTCTGCGATAAAAGTTCATAATCTTTTTACATCTTCTAAAGGAGTAGAAGGAATTGCGGCCTTGAAGAGTTATAGTGACAGAATGGATACCTTTGCTCTTTCTCTGCCTAATTCTTCAGGACACGGTGGGCTGATGGACAGGTATCTTTGCATAGACACATTAAAGTGATAACCGTCATGCATTTAATATATCAACTAAAAATGTTGAAACGATTATTACCATACCTATAAAAGGATCTATGCTATTATTGTGTAAGAACTCTGATATTCGAGTTAGACTTGATTCCCTTGCGTGAGGTGGGTTTAACCATTTTGCTTTGATGTCGTCTGCTACTTTTTTTCCTTTCTGTGCCACATTGGTTTTGGAGTTTTTGAAGCATTTTTCTCAAGTAACTCGATCTCTAGTGTTATATTACTATTGTCCCATCCTATTCCTCTTGCGTGAGAACTTCTCACATCTGAAGCATTCTTGCAGCAAAAGCGAATATGTACGCTGTTTAGAGTTCTCGCACGAAGATTCTCTTTATGTTGCAACCAACAATGGGTACCTGTACCATTGTAGTCTACCTAATACTGGAGGTGTTAAATGGACAGAACTTGCACGCATCAGCACGGAAGCCCCAATAATTTGTATGGACTTATTATCAGAATCTTCCAGCCCTTCTGGCAGATATGAGGATTGTATTGCAATTGGTGATGGTAAAGGGAGCATGACGATCATCCATGTTGTTAGAACTGGAGGGAGCCCAAAAGTTGAATTTACTCTTACTTGGTCGGCTGAAAAGGAGAGGCATCTCTTGGGCACTTACTGGGGCAAGTCAACAGGCAATAGGTACTGGGAAATTTTATTGCATAAACAGAGTTTAAGATGCCATAATCAGTATCTGCAGTTTTCTTATATCATCAGTTCTTATTAATTGGGGATTTCAGCACATCACAATTGGAGCGACTGATAATTGGCCATGAAAATGTCTGCACATTTAGCTTTTCAATCTCAGCTGGGCCAAGAAATAGTTCGTGGTTAAACTAGGGAACTCACTGAAAGAGAATACTATGATATTAATGAATGTACAATAGATAAACATTTTCCATGCTCGTTCACCTCAATTATTTCTATTTGAACATTGTTATTTTCTTTTTGGTATGCATGTTTCGCACATAAAGCAGGTCGATTTGTTCATCGTGGGCAACTCGTGGGCCTAGTTACTAGAATACTGAAGTGCTTTATTTTTCATTACACATAATAGTTTGAAATGTCTAATAATATTTGTATGTATGTCCTATTACGCAGGTTCATCTTTACTGCAGATCCTGGCGGTAGATTGAAGCTATGGAAGTTATGTCACAGTCTGCCTTCTGATTGTCCTACTGGGAATGGAAGTTGTGGTGCATTTTTAATTGCAGAGTACGCTTCATGCTTTGGGATGCGGATAATGTGTGTGGATGCTTCATTTAGTGAAGAGGTGAATTTCCCATCTGCATAATCTCTTCTAATTTATTGGTTAGGATATTACTCTCTTCTTGAGAATGGTACCATGCAACAAAAATATGCAGTAGACCATACCTTCCGGATGCTGTAAATATGATGATCAGGTGAATATATTGATTCTAGTACATTGCAAGAAAGCCTATAAAGATCTTGAGACTGTCTTTTGACAAGAAGTTTATAATTTTAATCCGGTGGAGTTGCTAGTACTCGTTTTTGGTTTTTCTCCTTTACGGAACGACCTTTCTTGCAAGTCTTGGTCACTGTTCCATTTCTGCCCTCAAAACAGCTGCAAGTAGTCTGGTTGAGATGAACACCATTGTGATCTTAAATTATTTATAAGTTCCTTTTGTTGACAGCTGTTGATTTGCGGGGATATTCGTGGTAATCTGTTATTATTTGCTTTGCCAAGTGGTCTACTGTCTGGTACTTGTGCTGCTGCGGAAGTGGGAGCATTTGTGCCAATAAATTATTTCAAAGCTGCTCATGGAGTATCAACTGTGTGCAGTGTTTCTATCATTGGTCTTTGTTCCGATCGTGTGGAGATACGCTCGGTATGATTTGATCCTTACAGTCCTGATTCAACATCCCTTTCTTCTAAAATTATCCTGACAGAAGTAATTAACTGTTATTAAACTGCCCCATACAATTATACTAAAGGAATGTAGTTCTTGCTTGTGAGATGTCATGCAATTTTTCTGTTATTGGCAATGTGGGATTTGATACGATAATTTATTCATCTAATATCTTCCACAGACGGGAGCAGATGGATGCATATGTTATCTGAAGCATGACAAAAATGGGTCTAATCTGGAATTTATAGGGATGAAACAAGTGAAAGAATTAAGTGCAATCCGATCTGTCTTTTCCGCTGCTGACCAATCTGATGATCCTGATATTGGCAATTATGCAGTTGGTTTTGCATCGGCAAATTTTATCATTTGGAATTTAACTTTGCAGACGAAGGTTCTCTCTCTCTCTCAAATTTTGATTTATAAAATACCCCTCCATCCTTTCTTCCTTTTCCCTACAAAAATACATAGCTGATAGCACATACAATCACAGACAAAATGGAAGAAGTCAACCTTCATTTCTTTTGATGGAATACTTAATTAGCAAAAACAAGGCCGGTCTTGTTCTTGCGTCAAACGTTTGATCTTCTCACTTAGAAAAAACATGCCCGGTCCTGTTTTTCTCCTTAAACCTAATGACCATTGTGGTATGAGGTGGATGATAGAAACCATTGGCTCCATTGGATTTGTCTAAAGAAAAAGAAAATTGGGTCCCACAGTTAATGGTGTCTGCGTGAATTTGTGTCTATTTTTAATTTTTGTTGCATTAATTGGAAATTTGGTGGCCCAACAATACAAATGCTCACCGTGTTGGCTGGTATAGAGGGCGATAAAGTAAGTTCTAATAATCATACAGGAGGGAGAACTTTATAGATAGAACCTGCCGTTTTCTCATGATGGAGGGCAAATTTTATCTTGTTGTCCAAGGAGTGGGTTGTGATTACAAACTATTTAAGGTAGGCTAGGTTCGCTGTTCAACATAATTTTTTCTGTTACTGCACTAATGTCATGTCGTTGAATTGTGTCTGTCATATTACATGCTGATAGAGATCAGAGAATTATGAGAAGAGATATTAGAAAATAACGGAAGATTAGGGCAGAAGAAGATAGAATTAGAAGAACAAGATACAGAATTAGAATAAAGCAAGAAGAGAAGACAGAAATGTGGAAAGAAAATCTTGCAATCAGCAAAACTTGTTTACCAATAAAACTTGGGGGGTGTTTGCAAGAGCTTAGAAGGAGCTTGTTCACTACTTTTGCTTGAAGTCGCTTTACGTGACTTGTGACAAAAATTCGGGAGTGTTAGCAAATCTTTTTAAAAAGCCACTTAAAGCATTAATTAGGTTTCTGCAAAAACTAATGAGAAGTGACTTTTCCTTTAAAACTTTTTTAAAAACAAAGAAAATTTTCAAAACCAGCACCTCTGGCCTTGGTTTTGCAGCCTGTGTTTTTTCTGACTTTTTCTTAGACAAGCATAAGCAAAAGCCAGTATTGCATACACTAAAAATGTGCTTATGTGGCTGCAAAAGTCAATAAGCTCTTTCCATAAGCATCTGCAAACACCACTTTAGCCCTCTATTTAGAGGCTATACTAAAGAAACCTACCAAATTAGAACTCTTAATAAAGTAATGAGATAAACTAGCTTCTTACTCTAATTAACAACCAAAAATAAATAAACTCTAACTAAGGTATAATTCTAAAGTCCTAAATACATTGAATTATTGATTTCCATCACATGCACATCTCTTTTCCCTGTCTTCCACTGAAACAATTATGACAAAAACCAGAAAATCTGTTCCTTCTGATTCCTCTTATGTATCCTCTTAAACCTTTTACTGTGACGCTAGTGTCATTATGATTCAATTTTAATGTGAATTTATTGTGCATTTTGGATGTTTGCCAAAGGTGACACAAATTACATGTGGTGGTTGGAGACGTCCTCATTCCTATTATCTTGGTGACTTGCCAGAGATGATGAACTGCTTTTCTTTTGTAAAGGTATGTTTTTGAGCTCTATTCAAATGCACTCTCCTATTTAGGATTTTGCCTATCCCCTAAGCTTAGTTCTCCTTTCCCCAGGACAGCTTATAGCTGTGATAGCTTTTTTCATTCTAATTGCTTTGGTCAACATTTTTTCCAGAGTCAGTTTGAATCTCCTTAGATTTCTGTCTTAATTTGACACCTGAAAATAAGTTCAGCTATCTGGCTAGTTGGTAACTGAGAGTGTAAAACAAGTTGTATTTCCATATCGGTAACAAGCAAAAACACGTTATTGCTTCGTTCTCTGTCTATTTCATCTATGTGAAATGATTCACCATGAAATGCCCATTTTTCCAAACAAGAACAACTTACCATAATATTTGTACTTGTGATAAAAAAGTTTTTGTTGGGATCCACTGTCTTCATAGGATTAGGGTATGGACTTTTGTTGGTGAGGCCTACCAATCGGTAAACATACATATAAGATCTCATACCTACGATCTTTTGTGCAAGATAGTGTGAGTGAGGTGTCTGCAAACAGTGATATTAGATATCAATGTAGATAACAGCCTGAGTTCTCATGATTAGTGTTTTCTCGTAGATTCAGTAACATGCAATCTCTTGATCCCTTCTTATAGGATGATGTCATATATATCCATCGACGCTGGATTCCAAAAAATGATAGGCAGATATATCCTCGGAATCTCCATTTCCAGTTTCACGGGAGAGAGATACATTCCTTGTGCTTTGTCTATGGGAATTCATCGTGTAGTTCGGATCAGAATCAGGGATTGGTTTCTGGATCTAGTTGGATTGCAACAGGTTGTGAAGATGGAACCGTGCGATTGACTAGGTATGACACTTTCTATCAGTTAAGCACAAAGTGGGACTTGACAGACCTGGGTTTTCTTGTACAAAGTCTCTTTCAGTTTTGCAAATTAATGATGTAACTAATGTTTCAGGTATGAACCTGGCAACGAGAGTTGGTCATCTTCCAAATATTTAGGGGAACATGTTGGTGGATCAGCTGTACGATCAATATGCTCCGTTTCAACAGTACATCTGTTCGCGCCAGACTCCACTGGCCTCTCAAATGGTGCTTGTGGACAAAAGGGAACCTTTGAGGATAGAGAAAATCCTTTTATTTTGATATCTGTTGGAGCAAAAAGGGTTGTAACAGCATGGAAACAAATGATTATGATGAGCAACAAAAGGACAGATGCTCTGTCCTGTGGGATAGAAAATGAAAACAGAAACAATTCATCTTCAGCAACTGTCTCCTCATTGTCTTTCCAGTGGCTTTCTACGGACATGCCATCCAAAAAAAATAGTTACGTGAACAGAAAAAACACAAAGGAAGTTCTTGAAAGAGCCGTAGATCTTAGCATGACATTAGATGATGTCTCCCTTGATTTGGTTTCTTCAAAATGCAAGATGGAATCACACTTCGACATTGAAGATAATTATGAAAATGACTGGAGATACCTAGATGTTACTGCTTTTCTGGTTGAAGACGCTGGCTCCAGGTCTGTTTAGTTTCCAACAAGGTCTTTTACTTCCTTCCAGTTTCCTGGGAACTAATTTATTCGGTGAATAATCACAAACTCATCAATGAGTATGTTCTTTTGTAGGATTTTGGTGTGTTTTGTCATTGTTGCTTGTTCAGATGCTACTGTTACTCTAAGAGCTTTTGTGTTGACTTCACGGCTTTGGTACGTGTTCCTTAACTTAAAAGCATTATTTATTATTTATTTTCCGTAAAAAGTGATTTCTGTCTTCTCTGGCTCGGGGAAGGAAGGGTTATTTTGTAAAAACCATATTGAACTGAACCAAAAGTCTCAGTAAATCATTTCCCTGACCAACTCCAAACAGAGTTGATCGCTAGATTTGAACAAGCTGTGTGTGCAATGAAAAGGTTTATAAAGAAATTAGTGAAGCTCTGGTATCTATAACTGATAAGATTTTAAACAGCAGCCAGGCATACATGTTTTAAGATTAGTTAATATTATCAAAAATTTATTTAAGGAAAATGGGCATATGGTTCAGTCAGTGGGCTTAACCTAGCTGATATCTAGTTCAATGCTGATAATTTGAAAAAATAACTTGTTATTGAACCTGAATTTGGGGTTTGGTTTTACTCTGCATCATTTATTGGCTTTGATATGCTGAATGGTGAATACGCGTAGTGGAACAGATTATGTTTGTGATGTTTCTTTTTTCCTTAAAATCCCCTCTCTCTTTGGCAGGTTCGACATTGCCTTATTGACTCCTTTGTCATCACCTGTGCTAGCTTTACAGCACATTGTCATTCCTATGCAACCGCCATGCAAAGGTTAGTTATAGATTGATCTAATCAAGCATGCCGAGGATTTTAGATTTAATGGTTTCAGTGATGGTTATCCCAACTGACTATGTTTACGGCCAAATTCGTTCAATTTTATCAACTTTGTGCTTTAGTCAACTTTCTCTGTATGAATTTATGTCTACTCACATGGAACTTTATCTTAAATGAAATTACATCTGATGGAGATTCCGATATGCAAATTTGAAAAAGAAAATAAAAAATCCTTAGGCATGGACGAGTTCAACTTCAGTTTACTGGGACCAGAATATTGTGAATTCAACTTTGTTTCACAGACTAGGATCAGTCATATGACCATGTGTTACACATATTTGCAAACAGAACGCTTTCAAGGTCAAAATATTGAAATGAAATCCTGCATGGTGATAGAAAGCATGCTATTGTCTAGAAACTGTAGAAACTGAGGACAGCCATCCGAGATTTTTAGTTGCAGAATGCTTAAACTCAGTGAAAGAAGTACAGGATTAAGTTGTACTAGTATTTACTGTTGATAGCCCATAATACTTTTTGCTTGATTATAACTTTTTCTTTGGATGCTGTGGTTCATGTTGCGTTGCTCAAAACTATTTTGAATGTTCTCTTTGAGTTGTAAATTGTTAAGCAAGAGATCTATCTGTATTTTCCTATTTCTGAAGCCTTCTTTCTACCTGATTTTCCAGGAAACATACAAATTGGAAATACTTACTTGGCAATTGCTGGATCTACTGATGGAAGTCTTGCCTTCTGGGATCTGACTGAATGTGTTGAAAACTTTATGCGGCGAATATCTTGCCTTGAAATGGAAAACCATATGGAACTCCAGAAACGGCCTCGAACTGGACGAGGAAGCCAAGGGGGTAGATGGTGGCGAACCATAGATGGTCATTATACGAAGAAGAAACCAGGTGATGAGAAAGCTTACAGACATTGTGATTCAAAAGAAAAAAGTAAGTCGAATTTAGTCTCTACAGAAAGCGCACGGTCTGGCAATGAAATGGTGAATCATGTGGGAAAGACATCTGGAATGTCTTTTTGTGAATTAAGTGATTCGCATGCTTCTTTCCAAGTGGATGCTGAGGCTTCTCTAGAAATGAGAAGAAAAAAGGACGACTCATCCCCTGAAACAATTACATTGGTAGCTTTGCAGGTATTGAAGAATGTCCACCAGTCGGGGGTTAATTGCCTTCATGTCTCGGACATGAAGGGCCTTAGACACTCCGACTTTACGTTCTCATTCTATGTTGTAAGTGGCGGTGATGACCAAGCAATCAACTGTTTTAGATGTGATTTGGAAGTAAATCTTTTGAAGGATAGCTTGCATAAAATGCCTGGAAAATTTCATTTCATGACGCCTCAGACAACAAACAATTACAATCATCACACTCTGACCCAGAAGTATCAGATGCAATTCGTGTGTGTGGATAAGATCAATTCGGCTCACAGCTCTGCAGTCAAAGGTATTTCTAAAATGTACTTTCAGATTCTATCTGTCATCCCATTTGCTTCTGCATTATAAATCATAAATTAAAGTTTTTGGACTTCCTCTTATTCATTATGTTGAAAGGATTGTTGTTAATTTTTAATGAAAAGGTATATGGACGGACGGGATTTGGGTTTTTTCCGTTGGTCTTGATCAGCGCATCCGGTGTTGGAACCTTAGCCATGGTAAACTTACGGAATATGCCCACTTAATCGTTAGTGTGCCAGAGCCAGAAGCGTTGGATGTTAAAGCTTGTGGAGGGTTAGTGAAATTTATTTGTAGTTATACTACAGTATCATAAGTTTGTTTGAGTTTTGATGTTCTTTTGTCCTTGGTGTATCTGATTGTTGGCATTTTATGTCCAGAAACTGTTATCAGATTGCAGTGGCTGGAAGAGGCATGCAGATGATTGAATTCTCTCCAGTAAACTATAAAACAAGACAACCGTAAGTGTCTTCGAGGTGTACAATTGAAATGAGTAAAATTCGAATTTTGTAGCAATTAAGATTAATTATTCATGACCTGTTATAGAAAGAAACCTTTCTCTATTTAACAAAACCATTGGTAGTTGAAATTAGAAAGAGTAAGATGAGATAAAACAGTTCAGCTCTCAATAACAATGTACAAATTTCTGTAGCTACTGGGAAAATTTGATAGGATCACATCAGCCTTGTCCTAAAATGTTGTGCCATTAATCCCAAATGATGGTAAGTTGTCAAATTCTGTACCTGTTATTTCATGTATGGACAATGTATGTTTGCTTTCAAGTTCATTCATACAACTTATCCTTTTGTTTTCTGACATAATTTCTAGTTACACTCAGAATATAAAAAGGTTTCATTCAAGCTGAACACCTTAAGCTTGTATTCATATACAAGTATAACAATCATGTCAGTTGTCGTTAAAAATCGTTGCCCAGCAAAATATCGTTTTACCATCTTCACTAGTTATATATTTATATACAAATTTCAAACATATCTCCCTACATACTCGTTACCCATAAAAAGTATTTTTCCGCATATCCTAATGAAATTAAAATTGACCCTTAATGACTAGCCTTTTGACCTGCAATATAACATTCAAACAGTCAAACTGCATTCAATTTCTATTTTCTTTTCAATACCCGAGAATAACTATTTAATGATACTATATAACTTTACATTTATTTTTAAATTACGTTCAACATATTCCTCAATAGGTTCTTGCATTTTCTGAAAAGGTTTTACGTTTTTCACATCATACAAACCAAATTAAACTAATCTGATGTACGCTTTAGATGAAAAATTATTTTACAGATCTGTTGCATTAGTGACGTGGCCAACCAACAATCAAAATTAAAACATTTTTTTAAATTATAGGAAATAACTTCTCCATAATCTCATTCCAACCATTTATCTGCACAAATAACCGACTAGTTGTGCCACTTCATCGTGCAATGGTTGCACGAAAAACAGTTTAGCTATTATTGGAAGAATATTTGTTTACTTGTTTTCTTGTACATATCATATGAATTTTAGAAGCTGCAATATCATCTGTTTATTTTCAAACTTGGAAATAACAGAGTATACAAAATAATTATTTCTTTCGTTTACTCTTTGTAAGTGCACCGTATATATTATTTCTTTAATTCTTTCATTTACTCTTTGTAAGTGCACCGTATATATTTGTGTTTCTTGAACCGTACAATGTTGTTCTCAAAAGCGGACCGGACATCCAAACGACAAATTAACAGGTTACTGATTCTACTGGTTATTTTCAACTTAACAGTTGAAAATAAATATAGAATATACTACTTAGGATTGATCAAAAGAAATTTGCGTTGATCATATTTTCTACTTATACACCACAAAAAGGGACAACTAAAGATTAATAAAGTAATAATAAGTTCGCATAAACAAATATCAAATTAGAAACATTTCAAAAACTATGATTGTTATAATATCAAATACGAAACAACCGTGCTAGCCTCACAATCGGCCGTGAGGATGAAACTTACAGTCGGTATTTGAAATTTAAATGCCATATGAAGCTACTAAAACATGAACTAAGAGAAAAAAGGAAACATGTTCTTTCCTACATATGAATTGACAAATTCCAAAGTACTATTATTAATATTTATAATTAGTAATTGGTAAAAGTTAAAACAAACTATTATAACCGAAAAGTTTCAGTGTTCTATAAAATGCAACCCCTTTATATTTTAATGTTATACAATAAAAAATTTAGTCATGAAAATTAGGATAACAAATAATATAAATGAGAGACAGACTAAAAACAATTTATTATTATTTCTTGTCTTGATTCTTTTAGCTTGTTAGTTTTATGACTTAAATCAATGTACTACGTATTATTCTATGCTATTAAATAATAAAAATAATTTGCCTATGGCTTAGTAAATGTTTTATTATATTTTTCTTGTTGATCATGTTGAATGTTTATTTCTATTCATTGGATGCGGCATGGCAGTTCATTAACAATTATAAACACTTTTTTTTATAGAAATGGTTAATTTGGTCTCTCAATTATAACTCACACACTTTAAATTGTATAAATATATATGTCCATTTCAAAATTTAAAAAAAAGAATCGTGTTAAATGTCTTTATCTTTTTATAGTTGTAGACCCGTATTCATACACGTGCATCATAAAAGATATACAAATCAATTGATTTTGAAGTGTATTATATAATGTATAACTAGCTACACATATATTTTTATATATAATAAAGTAACTTAATTTGTAAAAGAAAATCTGAATAAAATAATACAATAATTTATAGATGAAGTTATCCGTCATCGTAAATCAGGAAACATGTATGGTATGCCAGCAAGGGCTCGTTTGGTTTGTGCTAATAGGCCCCTAATAGCACATATAAGCATGGTTTTAACAGTTGCTAACAGCTTTGGTTACTCTTATTCAAAACCGGGTCGCCCTGATACAAAACCGGGTTGCCCTGATTGAATCCAGGAGTTCCGATATATAGCCAGCAAATTAATCCGACTTCCCCCCTCGAATTGAAATTCTGATTTCAATCTTGGTTGAACAGTTACTTATTTTGTATGAAATTCCAATTTCATCCTCCAAAACAAAGAGATTGACGAAAGTGCCCTTCCCATTCTCATCTCCTCTTTCACACACAGTTTGCACCCGATTTTCACACACAGATTCTCTCTCGCGCTCACCCTCCGCCGCTCCTCCGCCGACTAGGACTCAAATCCGGCGAGATGCGACTCAAATCCAGTGAATCCCATTCGATTCCACTCGAATTCCACTCAAATCCGGCGAATTCCCAATCGAATTTCACCTCGCGACACATCTTCTGCGAGCTAGGGTTTTCTTCTTTTTTTTTTCACGGTTGCTGCATCGTCGCGCTCCACCGCCGGATTTGGGATGGGGGTTTTTGACTTGCGGTGTTGGGTTGTATTGGTGTAGGTTGATGTCGATTGTTGTGGTGTTGTTTGAGAAAAAAAAAAAAAAAGAACGATGGTGACAGGTCGCGATTTTCGGGTTGATTTTCCGGCTGGAATTGGGAGGGGAAGGCGGCGGTTTTGAGAAGAGAGATGGCGACGGTGTTGAGAAGAGAGAAGGTGGCGGTTCTCAGCCGGCTGGAATTGGTGGAGACGACGGCGTGGTGATGACGGGTTTTGGGAAGAGAAGACATGGGTTTTTTTAATTTTTCTTTTCAATTTTTATTTTATTTAGCAATAAATTATAAAATTATTAAAACTAAGATTAAATCCTCACACAATTTTAATTTTCAACAGAAAACTTCTACTACATAATAACCTTTAATAATTTGAATTAATAAATGATTTAAATTAGTTACTATTTAAGGTTTTTAGCAAATATGTGTTTTAACAAAAAAAAACAGAATATATTAATATAAAGGGCAAAACAGTCAAATTACTACAATCTTGAAAATTAATCTAACTTGTTCATTTTCTCAACCAAATATAAAATAATCTTACACAATCTACCTTAGCCAATCTATTCTTTCCTAATCTCCCTCAATCCCACCTCAACAACCAAACGAGCCCCAAGGAATGTGCCATATTCAATAATGGGACCGAATATTCTACTGTTTAGCAAAGAATATGAATATGTGGGATGAGAAAGAGGTTGAATCAGGCATATTTGGACGGGTCAACAATATTTAAACCATAAGACCCGGTGATGTGTCTCACAAACCAAACATGATACTTTCACTGTTTATGTCTGATTATTTTCCTTATTAGACCCTTATTAGGCCATACCATACATGCCCTTTGTATGTGACTGATCCGTTAAAAGCAGTGTTTTGAAAACCGGATCGGACCGGCCGGTTGGACCAGTAAAACCAGTGAACCGGTGGTCTTACCGGTTCAATGCCCGGTCCGATTTTAAAAACATCGGCTAAAAGGTATTGTTCCGAAAACAAAAAGAGCAAGGGAAAATCATACTATAGGCAAAGGTTTGAATAATATAATAATATAATTTTAAGGATATATGATAAGAAACCTGTTGTGAAGGTTATCGATTTTTTAATGAGTTTATTTCAAAGAGGGAAGGGGCTGTAAGTGTACAGCCCTGTTAGGAAAGGGTTTTCCAATACAAAAACATATATCAAAAAACGAATCTAAAAGAAAGACACATATCTGAATGTCTTAACTCCCGAAACTAGAATATAATAATCCCTACCCAAAAAATTCACTAATTTACTCTAAAATATTTTATTGGGTATTTGCCTGCTATTGTCTGTGGGTGTGTTTTGTTTATTTTGATTTGGTTCTCTACTGTGATTGGGTGTTTGTTTACCCTTGTGTTTCTTGTAATTATTAGGCAAAAGAAAGAAGATAATTATTATAAGGTAAAAAGAAAACAAGAAAGAACGTATAAGAGAGAAACACCCGCTTCAAAACGATCGCCGCCTCTCTTCAACAGCTGCCTCTCCTCCGTATTGTTTCACTAGGTATTGAATCTTCCATACGCTAGTGATGTTTAGAAGCTTTGCCAATTGCCCACCAACTGTTTGAGAAAATGTCCCAGTGGGTTCTGTTATCTATAATTTATTGAGGAATTGGTTGTTCTCTATTCCGCATCTGTACATATTAGTCGATGTGTTAGATCTTTTGTTTGCTACCCTGTTTTTCGCATCACATAATCTTGTAGCTATATATAGATGCTACCTTTTCAGAGTCTGTATAAATTGAGTATTTTGGATCCAAGCTTAAGAGTAAAAACCATGCACTATAAAGCACTCTAAAAGTTACTACTGAAACCAAACGTTCAAGTCCAGTACTTCTATAATAGTTCTAAGTTGTAAAACAGTCTTTTCGACCAACTCTTGTAAAGTAGAAGAACGGGAAAAAACATTATTTGTAGCTCGTGAATGTGGAAGTTCTTGAATTTACTTGTTTTTAGTGAGACAGTGATACCGTGTTTATGTATTCCAGGGATTTTTTGTTGTTTCTCTTTGTTTAATAATGTCTGTCCTAAGCGCTTTATATCCATGGTGTCCGAAGCTTTCAAAATAAAGTTGAATCGTATATAGTCTTCTTATTCTCTATGAACAGATTATGGCGCCCAGATGGAAAGGAAAAGCAGCCGAAGCAAAAGCCCTTGCAGATCCTATTTCCAAAATAATTTCTCAGCTTCACTCCTCTTTGATCGAGTCTAATGCCGAAGGATTGCTTTCGGGATGTAGTGTGCTTCTTGCAGCAGATCCAGCACAAACTACGCAACTGAATCACGTGTGTTTTGGTCGTCCTGTTATCACCACACAGAAGGATAAACAGTGGTTTCAATTAAGTCTTGAGGAAGCTTTTTACTTGTGCTGTGTGTTGAAATGCATCAAGATTGTTGGTGAACAAAACTCTAAAAAAAGTGATCAAGAGTTGTGGCAATATATGACATCCAATAAACCCAATTTCCCTATTCTATGTAAAGCATACGCTCATCTTCGCTCGAAGAACTGGGTGGTGAGGGCAGGCTCACAGTATGGTGTCGACTTTGTCGCCTATCGTCATCATCCATCTTTAGTGCACTCCGAATATGCTGTTCTTGCTATATCTGAAAACGATAATGCAAATGGTCGGTTGAAGGTGTGGTCGGATTTTCAGTGCACACTTCGACTCTGTGGTAGTGTTGCCAAGACATTGTTGACTCTTCACATTGATGAAAATGGTTATGATGCTTCTTCTCCTTTGTGTTTGGAGGGTTACTGTGTTGAGGAGAGAATTGTCACTAGGTGGAATCCTGAGCAAAGTCGTGAGAATCACAAGTCGGTACAGAATGGCTCGTGCAAGTGATGAATTTAATTCTATTTATTCGACTACTTCAAATTCAGATGCCAAGCACGATTCAAGTGATATACGGCCACCCCCGCCCTTGCGAAATGCAAAACGTGCACCAAATTATTTTTTGTAATATGTTACATAATGCAATCTGGTTTCGTCAGATATGTGTTAGATATTCGGTGCGGAAGTCCCTGGCATCCAATTTCTTAAGAAATTGCGGAGAATGGTCTTAACTTCTTATAGTTGAGATTCCAAGTAGTATTTTCACCTCGTAAATTGAGTGTAATATACTGGTTTATGAAAAATAAGATATTATCTCCATTCACTCCTTGTACAACTGAAGGAACTAGAAGAAAACATGGTCTACCTCAGGTGTTTCTTGTTTTTAAATTTTTCTCCTGATAACTTAGGTGTTTCTTGTTTTCGTTTTAAACAAATTTGTTTGTTATTTTAGGCTTATTGTTGCATCTCTTTCCTACTGTAACTAATTTATGATGATGTGTATTATTGATTGAATTAATGTGAATGCTACTTTGTTAATCTATTACATCAGTTGCATATAAGAATATTCAGTTTTTCCTCGACATAAACTGTGAGGAAGAAGGTTTATTAAACTGAAGTATAGAGATTTTTCATGGCAGCAAAATTTTATGATTTAGAGATGGCAGCTCTCAATGCAGGGGTGAATTGCTCTGCTTCTTAGTTTTGTCTATGAATGATTAGTCATTCGTTTCAAGATTCCCCACAGTACGAAATGACTTCGGGTTCAAAGCTGTCTTCACTTATGAAGACGATTTATAAACGAGTGACAGACTTAAAGCATCTTCATATAGAAAATAATTTCCCAGGAATCATCTACTATTATTTGCAAACTAGAAAAGTGAGCTTGACTGGATGTGTCTTGTTCATGTGGGTAGTGCAACAAATATAACTAGCTTCTGTACAGCCAAATTAGAGGTTTATAAAATCTTCCACTGCAGAAAAGCTTCAAGAGATTGGCCCATCTGCATATACTTGCAAATTAGATATGTGAATTAACCAATAAGCCTTTCCTATGCAACTATGTAAATTAGGGTCCAACACTTGTTTAATTTATAGATGCATATATGTTATCTAAAATTTCTAAATTGCCGATTACTTAGATAATATGTAAAAGGAACAATATATCTTTTTATAATCCTAATAGACCTCCAATCATATAATTCAACTACTATCAAAGGCACTTGTAGTTTTGTACATAAGTTTTGGAGGGGCATTTAGGAGATTTCTTCTTAATCTTCAAGTAATGGGCCAAATTGAATTGAGGCCCCGACTTCCCTTGCACAAACAGGGCCGGATCCAGATCGTGGTAAATTTAAGTTTATATCTATCTCTGTCATCTGTTTTTCTCTTTCTTTCTCCGCTCCAAAGAATCCTTCATTCATTCACTTGTTGGTAACTTTTTTCTAATCGAATTGAATTATGCAAGTTTTAGCGAGATGGCGAAACATTTTGATCCTAAGGACCGCAATTCACCAACCACCTCTCACGGCCCAATTACACTCCACAGACGCTTCTTTTGAGAAATGGAAAACCAAGTTTCATTTTGTAAGTTTTTATTTTTCTCTTTCGTAAATTTTGGAATTAGAGCTAGTTTTTAAACTTGTTTTAGCAGCTTCTATTAATTAAAATGCTTAAGCTTTGTACACTTGGATATCATCAAAATGCAATAAAAGAAAAGTTTCTAGTGGTGAGAAAATGTAAGTTTGTATGATAAATGAATTATGACCTGTGGATATAGCAATCTTAGTTACAAGCTCAGAGCTCACAAGTGGCAAATGACTGCAAAACGAAGAATAATAATCAAGATTTTTACTTTGTCTACTATTCTTATTATTCTAATCTGTTACCAATTAACTTCGAAACATATCAAAGATTTTTAATGTGTTCAAAAGGGTGTAGGACACAATCACACTCATCCTCGATCCATGGCCAGCACGGATTTATAGAAATCTAATTTGATTTTTAATTATTCAATATTGTTAAGCGGCGCGTTCCATGTGTATCTGGGGAGTTCAAAATAAGTCTCTGATCTTACATCATGTGACTTTTACAAGTATAGTGGATGATTACTGAGACAGACAACAAATCTCTATGTTAGGATTTTGACGATGATTTGATATTTCTTTGTTTTCCCTTCAATTTTACATTCCCGAACATAAATTTCTCGTTTAGCGGTATAAAGACTATCTTCTACTCTCTCCAAGAAACTATAGTACACCAGTGTGTGGCCACATGTCAATGTTATTGTTAAGCGCCTTAGCAAATTGATTGGACTTGTCCAACTTTTTTGGCACTAATGCTGGTCTCTGTGCTTGCTGGCTCAGTTAGTTGGTTGTTGATCATTTTGCTTGTTATATTAGTCTGTTTTGAAAGCTACAGTTTTAACAATTGAAGTCTGCTACAGGATGTACAAGGAGATAAACAACCACCATCGAAGGTAAAGAATTTTTGCAGTCTCTTAGTATTTGATCATGACAAATTTATCTTAATACTAGTAGAGCTTAAAATTGTTGATTTTCTTATGCCCAAACAATTGTACAAACTTATCTAACCCACATATTTTTTTTCTTCCTCTATGCTCTATCCAACTGGCATCTTAGTTTAAATCTTTTTCTCGTAACCTTGTTTAATGTTACACTCGCTATTTTCTCTTTTGGAAAGTTTGCTATTACCATGTCATTGTTTGTATAAATTGACCTGCATGTAAATTTCCCCTGCCGGATATGTCAAAATTATCTCAAAACATTTTTTTTTATAATTTTATCTGGGTTGGCAGTACGAAGAACATACCCAAATCTAATTTTCATCTCATATTTGATCTCTGATTCTCATGTTGGTGATATTCAAGTTGTAAATATTGTTTCGCCATAACTAAAGTAAATGGTGTGTCCAACCTGAGACTATCCAATTGCAGCATGCTTTCTCATATCTTTACAATGAAAAGATAAAATATTTGCAGCCTAATATGATCTGGGAAAATGGTTCTTTAGCATGCTTTTCTAAGGCTAATCTTGCAGATGACTAGCTTTTGTGTCTTGTGCATATTGTATACATCAAGGAGTGCTACAAGGAATTTCTTGTAACTTCTAGTTAACATTATGCTACACCACAAAATGTTTGGGGTTCTAATTTAGAGATACTTGATTCAGGATTATATAAGATATGCAGTACGTCAAAAGCGTGCTGCCACAAAGAAAGCTGTTAAAGATGTACTCTTCAATGCGGGATGCTCAAGAATTGAGGTATGCATTTGGTCAGTCATGTACATTTGATATACTATTTTATTTTTCTCATGTTGTATGCATTGCAAATGTATGTTTATCTATATGTGTGTGCAGATCAGTTTCAAAATCATATTAATATGTGCATCCCACAAATTGTTTTTGCTCTGCTTTAACTTAAGCTCCAGTTTGTTAACGAGCACCCTAGAATGTTTATTATTTATTATTATTATTGGGTGGTGTTTTATTCCATTTAGCAAAGGAAACTGGACAATGACTGATGAGAAGTGACTTTATTCACAGTCAAGTTCTTCTATTTCAGTTGAAATACTTAATTTTGTACTATAAACACTTCAATAAGAAAACATCTCTTGTGATGCTTTTATTTAAAGTTCACTGTAGAGACAACTCAAACAATTTCTGTTTCATTCCGGTCCTTTCCAGAATAGGATCAGCTGCAAGCGTTAACCACTTCACAACTGTCCAAGTCTTTTGTCCACTAAAATGTAGTTTATTTCTAAAGGTTTGCAGACATACATGTGGATTGTAAGGAACACACCCGCTATATAAAGAAGTTTACCATAATATGTTTCTTACTTTGGAAGAAGCTTAGCTTAGAGCTTAGAGTTGTGATCTGTTTTGGTTGAATTACTTGTAGTAGGTTCCATTTATTTTATGTTCTTATCTTTTTTACTTTACTTGCCTTTTCTCGTTTCCCCATGTTTGATTTCTGACGAAAACCTGGTTGGCTCCGTTCATTTTGTGATAGGATTCTTTTTCAAAAATAGAAGCAGATGATGCAGATCGGTTGAATAAGAAATCTCGAATAAAGCCAGCTCGTCAAGCTAAGAGAGCTTCCCATAAGAAAGCAAAATGTTGGTTCATGTCTGAAACTTTCTGCTTGAGTGCTCATGATCAAATCTCTTTTCATTTCTTTTATATTCTTCTGCCTGATTTATACATGCCTCTGCACTGTTGCTATAGAAACCTAAGTTTTTTTTTTTCTGAAAAAGGTTTTATCTGTCTTAAATCACATAGAACAATCTCTTTAAAAGTATTTTGTAAATATTGTTCACCAAAGTAAATTAGCTGTATATATGGACCAATGTTTCAAATGGGAGACCGAATATGTGTGCCAACTCATTTGTTGTCTCTTAGTATGTTGGTGAGGTTAGAGGTGAAACAATATGTTCAGCCAATTAATCTGTAATTTGAACTATAAAAGACTATTAAAGACAATTCTTGTAACAGGTCAATCTTTTCAGAAGAAAATGCGGAAAAATATACATTGATCAGTATAATAGTAATATAGGAAGATGGAGTCTGCAGAAAGATATGGTGAAAGAAAATGTAAATAAGGCAGATCCAGCACCCACCCCATCCCACCTTGCAAAGAGTGAAACTAAAACATATGGTAGACTTTCTATGGAATTTTATTTTAAAATTATTTCGCCGAGGGTTATGGAGAAAATGAAGATGATTATTTGTGATATCCATGCAATTTTTTAAGTTTATCATTTTTAGTTTGTTGTTTCGATTAATGGGCTAAGTGGGAGATATGATCTTAGGGCGTTTCTCAGCTGCTCATACAAAATTGCCTTTTTCTTGTGGATGAGAATGCAAAATGAAACAAAACATAGATATAAGCATTTGAGTTTGTTGAGAGCTCTGGTTCTTCAAAATAATTGCATAAAGTACGGATTCTGTTTGCTGTGCAAGCTTTCTTGATAATTCATTTTATCTGTTCTTTCACGTTTTGATATTCCTGGATAATTGTCTGATTGCCTTTTCTGAAAGACAAATCCTCACTGGGCCTTCGACATTGATCAACTCGTATTGACTTTTCACACCTATAAAAGCCATTTCTAAGAAACATTCAGCTATTCTCAGACGCTCATATAAATTCAGGAACATGTTTTCCATTTAAGTGACAAGTTCTGGCAAAAAGAAATCAATAGAAAACACTCAAAGACGCAACAGGAGGTAGAGGGAGGGGTGTTGGGGGAGAGAAAGGACTAAGTCTTATATAAGCAGTTGGTTTTGAAGCAGTGAATGATCTAAGTTTGAATGGGAAAGGGCAAAGTTGGTTCTATTAGATTCCCTAAGTTTTGCTAATGCTAAGATGTCAGCGTTTAGGTCTTGAGAGCCACTCAGTGCTAAATGTTGTCCCAAGCTATTTTTTTTCTTTGAAAATGCATTCCGACATGCTTATCTTGAGTTGCAGCAATTAAACACACAATATATGTACACACACACACACACACAGATATATATATATATATATATATATATATATGTGTGTGTGTGTGTGTGTGTGTGTGGATATACTCACTGTCCTTCACTCTATCAAATAATATGACAGGGATATGAAAGCATAATCCTTAAATAAACTTTAAAAAGAAGGCCATAAGTGGCCTTAAAATGCTGCATGTCGTCTACACTGCTCTCTACTGTGTTTTCAATTTGATTCATTTCTTGTTTCTTTTACAAAACTTCAATTTTAATCGTGAAATGAATGGACTCCCCTTCAACCGAAAGCAATAGAAATTCTTCACTATATAAAGTCGTTTATGATTATTGTCATCATCGTCCATATTTTGCTAACAGAATTGTGTTTTTGTTTATCAAATGATCAGACCACTTCTTGTGTTGGCTTTAATCTATGACTTCTTGGGTTTATTTGAAATTCGATATATTTCTGCTCTAAATGATTTTACTTTAGTTGGCGTCTTTATACTCTTTCTCATCTGCAACTGGCCAATTTTTCCCTTTTCTGTAAAATATCAGCTAAGCATCGGAGAGAGGAATCTTTTGAAGATTTTGATGAGCACACTGAGAGGACATTTCGAGGTAAATTTGGGAAACGAAACTTCACTTGGACCTTTAGACCCTGGGAAAAGGGGTTTGATTGGGGAGAAACTTCAGACTGGGGTTACTTCAGAAACAAAGAACAGGGATTTAGAAATGGGAGAGAATTCGATGATGAGTCGGCCATCTTAGGAACATCTGCTGATAGAAGAATTCTTGGTTTACCGCTAGCTGGTCCATTGAGGATTGAAGATGTAAAGGCTGCGTAAGTGCTTTCTTTGTGTTTCAAGTTTTTTTATCAGTCTTGAAGTTAAGCACGTTGGTTTGATTCAGAATGTGCCATAGTAGTTAAATATTTAAACTGTTACAAACATCTTTAATGCAGCTTTCACACGTCAGCTTTGAAGTGGCATCCTGACAAGCATCAAGGTTCTTCAAGGGTCAGTTATTTGAACTTTGTGACTCATGTTCCTTTTGGCGAAATATTTGGTGTATCTGCTGTCTGTGCATGCTATATTTAGCTTCGGAAAATGTAATGTTCTCTCCTTTTCTTTGGTAGTATTAGGTGTATGACATATATGTTGAATGTTGCAGGCAGATGCAGAAGAGAAATTCAAGCATTGTGCCAACGCATACAAATCACTGTGCAGTGCCCTCTCTGGCGCCTAAACATCTATTTCTTTCCTCTTAGTTTCTTAGATTTCTAATTATTAATGTATAATGTATCTAAAACGTTACCAAAAGGCCGATCGAGTTTGAAAGGTGAGTTTTTCCAGCCATATAGATTATGATTTGGGTGAAGAGCAGAAAGAGACAACAGGCGGAACTTTTATTTTACAGTTTACACAAATTCTTATGTACTTTTACTGTCAGAGAATTAGATGATTTCTGAATACCTCACTAAGGAGGATTTCTTCTCATTATATAGGCACAAACGTGCATGATTATAGGGGATGATTTGAGAGAGATCAGCTAATAAGATCCGCTAATTACAGTATATAATAATCCCTTAACTATCTCCTATCAATCTCTAATTTACAGCCTAACACAATCAACTATCTAGGAAGGAAATATACAACAAGCAATCAGTTATCTAAACAAGGAAATATATAATTACAGGATATATCATATATAATAATATATAATCTGAGATATATTTAGTAACACCCCCCTCAAATTGATGCCGGTTGATCAAAGAGCATCAGTTTGTCAACCATGAATTTATGACGATGTTGAGATAAGGCCTTGGTAAAAATATCAGCTTTTTGTTGCTCCGTTGAGATGTGAGGAAGTGTAATCACGTGTTGATTAAGTGCTTCACGAATAGAGTGACAATCGACCTCAATGTGTTTTGTACGCTCATGAAACACAGGATTAGCGGCAATTTGAATAGCACTTGTGTTGTCTGCATGAAGTGCAGTTGGGGTAAGTTGAGAGACACCAAGTTCAGTCAATAGTCCCCGTAGCCACACAATTTCTGAACAAGCGGATGACATAGAACGATATTCAGATTCTGTAGAAGACTTTGAAACTCTAACTTGCTTCTTGCTCTTCCAAGAAATGAGGGCATCACCAAGAAATATGCACCATCCTGTTACCGAACGACGAGTATCTAGACAACCCGCCCAATCAGCGTCACAATAACCTTTGAGCTGTAAAGAATTGTTAGTAGGAAAGAATACCCCTCGACCAGATGTACCTTTGAGATAACGAATGATTCGTCGAACTGCTGCCATGTGGGATTGGCGGGGTGTTTGCATAAACTGACTAACTTGTTGAACAACAAATGAAATATCTGGCCGGGTTATAGTTAAATAATTTAGACTGCCCACTAGTTGCCGATACAAAGAGGGATCAGATAAAAGCTCACAATTTTCTCGAGAAAGTTTTAAGTTTACCTCCAAGGGTGTGTGTACAGAATTACCATCATTAAGACCAGCCAAGGTAAGAATCTCTTGAGTATACTTATGTTGATGTAAAAGTATACCATCAGTACTATTATGCACCTGAAGACCAAGAAAATATTGAAGTGCCCCAAGGTCTTTCATATGAAAGGTTGTCTTGAGATGTTGCTGTAGCTTCTCAATTAATTGAAAATCAGACCCTGTGATAACAATATCGTCAACATATACTAAAAGAATAACAATTCCAGCAACAGTTTTCTGAAGAAAGAGAGAAGAATCAAAGTGGCTTTGGATAAAATTGAAATCTAATAAAGTGGAGCGGAACTTCTCAAACCACGCACGTGGTGCCTGCTTCAAGCCATAAAGAGACCTCCTTAATCTACAAACCTCAGTGGTATAATGAGTGAACATTTCAGGAGGCAGAGTCATATAGATCTCTTCTTTCAGATCTCCGTGTAAAAGGCATTCTTTACGTCCATTTGGCAGAGAGACCATCCTTTAGAAGAAGCTATAGCCAAGACAGTTCGTACTGTAGTCATTTTTGCCACGTGTGAGTTTCCTCATAATTAAGTCCATACTCTTGACAATTTCCCAAAGCTACCAGACGAGCCTTATACCTATCCACAGTACCATCAGATTTGAGTTTAATGGTAAAAACCCATTTGCATCCAATCAATTTCACGCCATCCGGGCGTGATACAATATCCCAAGTGTGATTATCATGAAGGGCCTGAATTTCTTCTTGCATGGCTTGTTTCCAACATTCTTGAGTTGAAGCCTGAGAAAAAGACTTAGGAACAGATATATTATCAAGTGTTGCCTGATTACCAGTATGTGTGAATCCATACCTGTCTGGTGGGCGAGATACTCGAGAGGATCGTTGAGATTCACTTGGAAAAGGATCAAGCGTTTGTCCAGTGTCGGGAGGGGGCAGGGGCAGTGGTGGTTGGTCTGGACATCGCCTTTGATACACAAGTCCTGGCTTAAAACGTTGTGGGGTATCATAATGTTCATCATCAAAGGACAGTTTAGCATAAGAAAAGCTTGAATCATCAAAAGTATGAGATTGGAAGAAATACTGGTTCTCAAAGAAGACGACATTCCGAGAGATACGGAGTTTATTAGCACTTGCATCATAACACACAAACCGCTTATATGTATTACTATACCCAAGAAAAGCACATCGAACAGCTTGGCTAGTGAGCTTATGTCGTTCATTTGGTGGTAAGTGAACAAAACAGACACAACCAAATATATGAAGAGAATTATACTTGGGCAGAACACCATACAAACGGAAATAAGGAGAATTAAATTGTAAATTTTCAGAAGGTAAACGATTAATCAAGTAAACTGATGTTGTTAATGCTTCTACCCAAAATTTTGCAGGTACAGAAGATTCAATCAATAATGTACGAACCATATCTAAAAGATGTCAATTTTTGCGTTCGACAACTCCATTTTGTTGTGGAGTATAAGGACAAGAACGTTGATGAATAATACCCTTCATTCTAAGATAACTTTGAAACTCATTTGACATATATTCCCCCCTGAATCAGATCGAAGTATCTTGATACTAGATGAAAATTGATTTTCAACATAAGTAACAAAATTCTGGAAAGTGTTGAATACATCAAACTTGGATCGCACGAAATATACCCATGTGAAACGACTATAATCATCAATAAAGGTCACGAAATACTTATATTGAGCATGAGAAATTATAGGACTTATACCCCATACGTCACTATGAATGATATCAAAACATGTGGAAGCACGACTGCCATGTAATGGAAAAGGTAAAGATTTACTTTTGCCAAGTTTGCAAGAACTACAATTGGAAGACATTGAAAAAGTAAAATCTTTATTTCCCAAATATCCTTGTTTTATTAAATAATTGAACACATTAGAGTTGGGGTGTCCCAATTTCTTATGCCACATTGCATTATCACGAGCAACAACAGTGTAAGCAAAGGAATCAAAAGTAGAAGAAGTAAACTGGAGAGGAAAGAGACGTCCCACTTTAGGCCCCTTCGCAATCACTTTCTTTGACGCTTGATCCTGCACACAACAACCATTACGATCAAAGTGAATTTCACAATTATTATCCACTAATTGTCCAACAAAAATCAAATTCGTAGACAATTCAGGTGACACAAATACATTTTCAAAGTTGGATCCAAGATTGCCAATAGCAATAATTGGAAGAGTATTACCATTTGCTATTTGAATATGTTGGTTACCAGTATAATTACGAACTTCATGTAGAGCAGTTGTACTTCCAGTCATATGGTTGGATGCTGCAGAGTCGACTAACCAAGAAGAGATGGAAGGATTTTCTTTACCTTGTAGTCCAAGTGCAGAAAAGGCAGAGACGATCATTTGTTGGACCATATCTGGAGTGAGTGACGATGTAGACTGTTGGCTAGGACCAGGAGAAACCATGGCTGAATTGGAGTGGATTACATTTTGATTTTGTCTAATCTGAGGCCTCACTGGACATGTTTTGATGATATGCCCCTCCTTTTTGCAGTAGTTGCAGATTTTCTTACTACAGAACTTGGCAATATATCCTACTTCTCCACACTTGTAGCACTGTTTTGATGTTTGAAATTTATCTTTTCCTTGGGCAGCATAAGCCATAGTAACCATCTCAGAAGTTGCACCTTGTTGATCCATGCCAAGTTGAGTAGCAAGTCGTTGTTCCTCCCGCAATAATTCCCCCAAGCATTCATCCAAGGATGGGACTGGATTTCGGTTAATCAAGCCAGCGCGTGCAGTTTCAAATTCTGGTCTAAGCTTCATCAAAAATTGATCTCTTTGACTTTCGGCATGAACAGTTTGTAGTGGGACTAAGGCTTCCTTAGGTACTTTAGAGTATAATATCCCTGAATACTCCCTCCACAAGTTAAGGAATCCAGCATAAAATTGATCAATAGAAAGATTACCTTGTTTGTAGTTGGCAATTTCTAATTCCAACTGGAACTTTCTTGCATTATTATTTTGATAGTAAACACGCCTCAAATATTCCCACATTTCCTTAGCAGTAGTAAATGAACGAAGATTGTTGACCATATGTGGTTCAACAGAGCTTAATAGCCAGGACACAATTTTGGCATCCTTACTTCCCCATGAACTAAAATCTTTAGGGTCTTTTGGAGCCGTAGTAGACCCATTCAAGTGTCCCCCTAATTCTTTTCCTTTTACAAACATTTTGAACTGAAATTCCCATGTGGAATAGTTTTTGCCGTTAAATCTAATAATATAGTTTTCTCCGGACATGATTTTTTTTTTTTTTTAATTAACAAAAGACAAAGTCCAGCAACTTCCGTCAAAACCCAAACCTCCAGAGAACTTTCTGATCCTGAAACAAGAATCCTCTAGCCCAAAGATGAGCAAACCAGAAAAAAAAATTCTTGTTGACTTACCACACTGCCGCGTCCTCTCTCACCGATGGAGCTGTCACCTTTGAGAGAAAGATGGTAGTGAGTCAGCAACCTAACACCGTTTAATAGGTTTCCACCTGCAAACCCTAGAGCTCCCTTGCCTGTTTCACAAGAGTGCTATGTCCTTCGACCAGAAGGTGGTCGACCAGGACCCAAGAAGATATGCTACCGAAAAATGATTTAGAGAAGAAATCCAGAGATTGGCTCTGGTACCATGTCAGAGAATTAGATGATTTCTAGATACCTCACTAAGGAGGATTTCTTCTCATTATATAGGCACAAACGTGCATGATTACAGGGGATGATTTGAGAGAGATCAGCTAATAAGATCCGCTAATTACAGTATATAATAATCCCTTAACTATCTCCTATCAATCTCTAATTTACAGCCTAACACAATCAACTATCTAAGGAAGGAAATATACAACAAGCAATCAGTTATCTAAACAAGGAAATATATAATTACAGGATATATTATATATTATTAGATTATATTTAGTAACATTTACAACTAATAAAATAGTGATACATGTACACTGAGCTAACATAGTTTTTTGGCCGTTGCAAGTCTCCGTTTGTATTCCCACCCCCATGTTATTTCTTTCCTTTTACCAGCTCTAGAAGTGGGTTTCTTTCTTTCAACCCCTTACTCCCATTTTCTTTTCGAGAACAAGTCCTCTATTAGATCCAGGATTGGAATGGACCTCCTGCCGCCCCCAATCAGTCTGCAGAGCAAGCATTCTCAATGTGTGTCGAGGACGTCAGAACCAAAGATTGATAATGAACGGTCAATGAAGGATACTAGGGAGGGGATGAACAACTGTGAACTCGCGAGCAATCATCACAATAACGAGGATTAGTCACGCTGGGGCGGAGGTGGCTTGTGAGGCTCTCGTCATGATGGTGATGGATATGACTGTCGTAAAGGCAACTACCCTGGTGGTGGATACGACTGTAGGAACTGCGGTGGTTGAAGTGGAGGTATCAATGGTGACCATGCTACTCTAGAAGCGACGGAAACCAGTAATTAATAGGTTTTACCTATGAGGTTTTCAATAATTTCTTATTCAAATAGTCATTTGGTCACTTTTTTGGCCGTGGGTTTATCGCGTAAAAATAATATCCCTGAGTTCCGTGGAATGAAATAATTTGAGTTTTCAAAAATGGAAAATTTTGTCCTTTTTTCTTTCATGAAACATCGACATTTACAACTATGATGCACGGATACTTGAAAAAATTACAAAATCGGTGTCGGATACGTATCGGATACGATACACGCCCGATACGTGCCTGATACGTATCGGATATGCCACGTGGTGTATCCGATTTTTTACTTAATTTTAATAATTCAGATACGCGTGTCGGAAACCCCTTGGGGCGTATACGATATGCGTATCCGTGTTTTAAGGGGCAATTTGTCAGTTTTTTAAAATCTATTGGGGCTATTTTGTAACATTAAGTAACTAGAACTTAATTTTGTAAATATCACTAAAAGAAGGAAAAAAGGCTACGAGTTCTCTTCAATTGAAGAACAAACTATCTTTGAGTTTTTGGAGTTTACATTTTGATACTTTGAGTTTATATGGATTATGAATCTTTTTATGTATGCTAGCATAATTTTGTTGTGTTTGAAATTGAATATGTAGATATATTTGTTTGTAAGTGAAGTTAAATTATTATTGACAGTCATTTTATTATTATGTTGTTATATAATTAAACTTTTAGTATAAAATATTCTACATATCCTGCACGTATCGCATCCTTTATAATTTTTAAAAAATCCGTGTCCCCGTGTCTGTATCGTGTCGTATCCGAGTCCCGTATCCATATCCGTACAACATATAGCTTTACAACAACCATTCTCACCGCAAAAGATCTAAATTAATTTTTCATTTGCAATGACATAGTGAAACTAAAATGACATATCACACGCCGATCAAAAATAAAATAAAATGACATAGCACACACTTGGTTCAGAAATGGGGTTGAGACTATAAAGAGGATCTCGAAGATGTTAATTTAGGGGCCAAAGTTTCTGGATTTTTTCTTTGTGTTCTAGGCTATAGAGAAAATCTAAATGCAATTTACTTGGTGTACAAAACAGGAGATTGTGCCGCTGTATTCTCATGTTGTTTGTTATTGAGGAACATCATAAGCATTTTGAAGTGTCCTGTTACTATTGCGGTTAGTAACGCTATGTTTTTACTAGCATTTTGAAGTGTTCTGTTACTATTGCGGTTAGTAACGCTATGTTTTTACTTTTTACAGATTTGAAGGGGCTTTTTAACTGCAAATAATAGGTCTCTACTTCAAAAATGCATAAAGAATATAGGATACTTCACACTGTTTGTACAAGTAATTTTGAATATTTGGTTTGTTTTGTACTGTGCATCGCCTTATATATTAAATGATGTTTTATTTATATATTGATCGTATTATTTTGTTACATACATAATATAACATATAATCATACAGAAAAATAGAGCAAAGAATTTGATAAACAAAAATATTAATTGACTTTATTTCTTTCAACTAGTACGCCGTAATTTAACCCAAGAAAGAATAGTTATAAACATATTGCATTAATTTCTACAACTAGTTCACAAGCTAAATTTTCAACATATTACATAATTCTAATACTACACATATTACATATATTATTATAACTCTATCATCGTAATGAGTTAAATTGAGCTGAGCAATTAGATTTTATATAATAAAGGCGATATTTGCATTTCTAGAACGGCCATAATAAGAAAAAATAACAGTCACATAATCTCTTAAAAGAAAAAGTAGTCTGACATATTATTTACATAACTGTCACCTGAGAGATTATTAGGTGCATCGGCTGTATGATGAGGTGGTGCAGCAAGTCGGTTATTAGTGTAAATGCATGGTTGGATAAGGTGTAGAGAAGTTACTTTCCTATAATTTAAGAATTATTTTTAATCTCAACCATTGGTTGTACTACGTCATAATACAACTGTTGTACCTAATAATTTTTCCATCTTTAGGTGTGTAGTTAGGGGTTTTTTCAACCCTGGGCTACGCTAAACTAAACAAACTAAATAAAAAAATGTTTAATGTCGAATATCTAAATCCTTGTGAAAAATATTTATTGTTTGACCAAAAACAACAAAAAATTATATGCTATCAAATAAACAAACCAAAATATTGGTTTAAATGCATAAAACTCCAAGTTAAAAAAAAAAAAAAAAAAAGAAACCTGCATCAAACTCCTTTGTGTTATTTTTTCTACATAGAACTCCCTTCTCTTATAAAAATCTTGCTAATTCTCTTTCGGAAAATGTCAGTTAATTGTCATTTTTATCCCTCTTATAAATTGAAGTGCACAATATTTGATAGCAGAAGCGGGTTATTTGGCGCAAGATTTTTTATGACTGTAGGGGGTAGTCCAGGTTTAGTGATATGAGTGGGTTTGGTGCATGGTTCTTTAATTGGAGGCGGTTTGATCCAAGTTTTTGATAACATGAGGGCATTCATGCAAGTTTCATAAATTACAAGGGAGTTTTATACTTTTTATTTAAGGGTATACTGGTCCATTTAGTAGCTGGTATACAAGTTTAAAAAATAAAAGAAGTAGTCAAATTAATTTAAAGCGATTATAATAAACTGAGAGGGGGTTTAGTGAGGAGCTTTTGAAATATGAAAATCTTTTGTGTAGGTTTTTGGAAATGGGGAGTTTATACATTCTTTCCTAAATTGTTATTATAGTTGTGCCCTACGATTTTTTGAATAAATAAAATTCATGAATTATTGAATCGATATCTATACTTCATAGCTGAAACTGCTCTTTTTTGTTACAGTAGCTAGACACATAAAGGGTTTATAATCAATCTATCAATTAAACTGTGTATTTTGTAGTTGAGGCCTCGTGGTTTGAGCTGAATTTGGCTTCTCAATTAATGTCCAAATGATTTTTCAGTTAGGCTACAATAGATAGCTTTGTCAAATTGAATTGGGATATTTATGTTCTTTTTATATACATATATACTTGAAAATTTTGAATTTTTTTTACCCCAGTTGTAGTCCACCCTAGCCTTTGGAGTGGCTACGCCCCGATCATCATATTTTATCTTTGACCATTAGTCAACAAATAGAAGGGGATTCATGATAAAAAGAAAAAAAAAGGAAATTTTAGTTATATTTGTCTGAGTATGAAACTTCAAGTAGTATTTACAATATTATAAAATATCATGGGAGGTGAATAAAAATACGGGGCAATGAACTCTGCCAGTTCAATGTACACGTTGTTTTATTGGTGGTAGAAGAGCTGGTACGTTTTATGTTATTCATGTAAATACATTTTTGGGTTACTATCTGCTATATACCTCTTTCTATTTTGTCTATGAAAGGAAATAGTCTATCTCATCAAAAAACTAAAAAAGTCAGAGCTGGTACATGGATTTAGGTAGTTAAGAAGCATCGGGGCGCGGAGGTAATAATCATGTACTTTATGACTTTTTTTGTTGATTAATTATCTACTTTGTGACTTTATCTGCAAACAGTGCAAATGATAATAATTTTAAATAGTGATATACATATTTAATGTAATCTTCAAACATTAGCTTTCTAAAGGAGGAAACAAATGTAGGCGGAAGACAAGACAAAATCCCGTATCCTTCGGACGCGGGCCTATTTGATTTAGCACAACTATATGCTAATATATCAATATAAAAAGGAACAATAAAATGTATCTAAAAATTATTATAATAATAGGTACCAAAAAAAAAAAAAAAAACAATCGAGGAGCTCGACATAACAACAAAATGTATCTAAAATATTATGATGTGAACTGGCCTAGAGATTCAAACGGTTGCAGAAAAAAAATAAAATCAAAGTCTATAATATTGTCCCAATTAGTCTCTCTCTGATTACGAGTTTCCACTTGCACAAAAAATGGACGTAAACAAAATATAGTCGCTAGGCTTGAAATGATATAACAATCTTATCATAAGCAACAAAACGAAGAAAGTAGCTGATGGTGGTATGTTTTAATTTTTATTATGTAGGTCGTTATCTATGCCAGATGTTTACTAGACTAAGAAAGAGATTGCTCCCACTTGTGTGACAGTTACCCTCTTTTTGATGAATATGAAAGTTTGACAAATCTTGATGAATATGAAAGTTTGGATTTGGTTTTGTCAATCAGTGCATGGGAGATAGTGAGAGAGTTGTTTGCATGTGGAGTTGGGAGGAGAACAAGTTGTTTGAGTTGGCACTCGCGGCGGTGGATGAGAACGATCATCCCGATCGGTGGAAGACCGTGGCAGCCATGGTTGGAGGCCACAAAACTGCACATGATGTTCACCAACATTTTATGGTTCTAAAGCAGGATCTGCAATTCATTGAGTTTGGTCATTTGGATCACAAACTCGAAGAAGAACGTTTGTTCCAGGTCCCACCAAGATAACTGGTATAACTTGCAGGCTTGCAGCTATCTGCTTTTCAAACATTCAATTGTATCTTCACTTTTTCAATCTATAAGTTTGTCAATTCTTTAATTTTTGTGGATATTAATCTAAGAACAGTTTCTGGTCTTTCTATCAGATAAGATGGAAATAGCGATGAAAGCGAGAATCGTGTGTTCTCTATAAATGCACAAGGAGAATTGCCATGAAAAGGTGCTGGCCCAACAAAGAGTCAGCTAGAAAAACACCCTCATCTCTTACTTGCTGCACTACTCATTATATAAAATCACATAAAACAAAAAAAAAAATTGTTTCATTGGCAATTTTCTTTAATCAATTTCAGTTACTTCAAGAACAATGAAAAATCATCGTGTACTTAAAAGGAGAAAAAAGAAAAGCAATGGTGCACTCAAACAATGACAGAAAAACTGACCCTTTGGGCTTGCTTTCTGTTTACTAAAAGAATCTGAAAAGAAGTTCATTTCCAGTTTCTTTACTTTTGTAAAGGACTATAGCATTTTGTATACCTAAGTGAGAATGACATCGAATTCACTCAAAGTCCACTCAGCAACTTCAGCTGGATTGCTAACAAACATTTCAGTTCCCACATCAAGAGAGCTCCATATTCTTCTTGCCGGATCGCTACCTGGATCCTGCAACCGAAAAGGCCATCCTTAATGATTAATATTTTTCCTTCTTATAAGTTTGTATGATTAAAACCTTTTTTATTTCATAGTCTGCCTACCTGATAGAAGTAAAGTCTACTGGCAAGCCCACCAACATCGAGCTCCCATGTTCTCGCATCTCCAACCCAACCTTGTCCCTTCTTAGTCGGGTAGCCATACTCCTCCCATATTGGATGAGGTAGCAACTGCACCAGCTCTTGTGCCTGTGGATTGCTATATGGATCACAAGTGCTGTACGGCTGCTCCAAGTGCTTAGCGTTGCCGGGGGCACAGTAATAGTGATAAGCACCATACGGGAAGTTAAGGGTGTCGTTTCTGAGTATTTTGGTGTCATTGGGAGTTATGTGGTAAGGGGGGCAATTTCCTATATTGCTTGCGCTGCACCAAGCAGGGGTTTCTGGGTTGATAATCATTTCGCTGTATCTGGTTACATCTGTTAGGACATCTCCATCGCACGGGGCACCGTTGTTTTTCCAGCAACTTCCCATGTCGATCAAGTAGAACTGGCTTTTAGGACCGCCTCCTTGTTTGATGTCCAAACTGAGTTTTACCTTGAAATCGGGAGACTCTGGAGGCTGCAAGAGAACTAAGTTTATCATACATATGTTATGGCATCAGTAGCAACTAAAATGTGTAAGATCACATATTCAGGGACTTGTTATGATTCAGCAAACACAATACAAAGAAATAAAAGCATAAGCCATCTATGTATGAGGAAAGTGTATAAAGATGGATGGTTTAGCTTGACAAAGTGGAATCCAGATGTGATCAAATCCACACACATGGTGTTATTAGTTTGGTTACCATTTTGAAGGTAATTTGTTTGCAGGAGAACTTAAAAGCACGTAAATTTGTTCAATCCACTCCAGCGTAAAAATAAGAGTGGGACGGTAATTGGGATTTTACTTTGTAAAACAAGAAAAGTTTTGATCAGATCAACAAAACGTCAGCATTAGAGTTTGTCTACGTACATTTAACTATTACCGCTTCAACAAACATTTGGTGAATAACTAACTTTATTCTTAAGAAAGAATAAAAAAGGCAAAGCATGTGTTTGGTGACCTAAGAGCAGTTAAGAGTCAATATCCCCATCCCTATTGGGGCCTTTACCAGTTGAACCGGAACTCTACCATTGAAATCTTGTCATGGCCCCTACTTAACTAATCCTTAATAACTAATAAGTTTGTGCACTAAAGACACATAATAGCAGCTTAACCGTTCATGCACACCATCAAACTCAATCACAAAAATTGTATCACTTAGATTGAAAATAACATGTTAACTTTGTAAAATTGTAACAAACAAAACTACTGCACTCACAGTTTTGAGCATTCCCCTGGTGTCGTAATGGTAACCCCCGGAGTATCCCTTCGTTGCATCGGCTCTCAAGTAGAGCATAAGCCACGGATATTTCGCGGAAGTCCTTAGTTTATGACTAAACTCCCAACTCCCACTGCCAACTTTCTTCTCCCAAACAACCTCATAATAAGAATTCACGCCACCATCGCTGGCCGTCGTATTCAACTCGTAGGTACCGTTAAACCCTCCTCTCATAGTCCCATTGCCATCTAAATACGTAGGCGTATGATACAAAATAGGCTGGTTCATACAACCAGTCCCGAAACACGGAAACCTCCCCGGACTAAAAGGCGGCACCTTTTTACCGTTTTCGGGACAAAGACCGGATTTCGTGTCGTAGTTTCCATTTTTCAACATAACCATCCAGAATTGCCATGGCATTCGTTTGTGTGAAACTTGACAGAGTGAGCCAAGATACAGCTCCTTTTCGACAGCGTAGAGGTCTGGATCGTTTAGATTCTTTGGACTCAAACCCGGGAATGATGTCCCGATACCAAGGTTGTTGTCGGATTCATTCACTTTGTGAATTATAGAACCATCTGCAAAATCAAACATGGATATAAAATCATCTTTATATGAGAAAAAGAAAAGAAAAAATGCCCAAGTACCCACTTTCAATTCTCTTGAAAGCAAAGTTCACATGTGAAATGGATATGTGCAACTAATAAAATGATGGGATTTGTCCATACAGCTAACAAGCATTTCATCATCAAGAAAAAGGAAGGAACTTTACTAGTAAAAAAACAGAGAAACAGAGTAAATTTGTTGACTCACTGTGATAATCAAGAAAAAGGAAGAATCTTTACTAGTAAAAAAACAGGAGAAACAGAGTAAATTTGTTGACTCACTGTGATAATCAAGAAAAAGGAAGAATTTTTATTAGTAAAAAAACAGAGAGAAACAGAGTAAATTTGTTATTTTGCTTACTGTGTAGATCAAAGCAATCAGCAGCTCTTGGGCTGCCCATTAACGGTGCTTCTTGGCCAACTTCATTGCAAAAGTTCCAAGCTTCAAACGCCACTCTAAGCCCATCTCTTTGCATACCAGGGTCACCCACAGCCGACTTAGCATCAGAGCTTAGCAAATTTGTCAAAACAATAATAAGTGTTAGTGGGAAAATGCTGCTGCAATGTGTTAATTGCAGCCTCATTCCCATTTTTTTTGTGGTTCTTGATTTAGACTCTCAACACTAGGCTTAATAAATAGGCGGGAATTGAACCAAACCCCAAAATAAAGAAACGATTTTTATGGTGAAAAAAATGAGGACTTGGTCTTAAGGTTTATATATGATGATGAAGTAGTAGTAGCATGCTGATGTTTCTCTGTGTCTAAATCCCAATATACATGTGTATGTATGTGACAATGTGTGTGTGTGTACCTGTCGCTTTTTTATATCTTTGTTTGGCGTGTATGAAAGGCATCCTTTTTTTCTTTTTTCCTTCTAATTATATGTTCCAAATCTAGCTACGCTTTTTTCCTTTTTTTATTAGGGGGAAAATGCATTAGAGGAAAACTACAGCAAGTCTCATGAGGAAAACTCCACCACAAAAAGCAGAGATTGGGATTAAAGATACCTCATTAATTAGTACAGAAAAGGATCTACCTTTTTTTTTCCCCTTTTGTTTTGATGGGAAAATGCAGTAATTAATGATTTCTCATTAGATCCAAAAAAAATCTACCTGTTTTTCCCCTTTCTTATAAATATATATATATATATACACATATAAAAACTAATAAATATTAATTTCTCTAATAAGTTGAGTTTATAAGACAACAATTAAATATGATACTAAAATCCGGGCCGAAGGATAAGTCATGCGTCTAAATCTCACAACTACTTTTCAAAAAATGTCAAGTGTCAAGCAACATAAATTTTAAAGTCTAAATATCAAAAAGCGTGTTAGAAAAATATATAAATGAGACTCTAATTTAATATATGCGGACACAAACCAAATATGGAGAGTTAATTGGTATTAAGAAAAGAAGGGGGAGGTTACTTCAGCACTACTTAATACGTTATGTTCTTTGTGGTATGAATGCATAAAGCCTGAGTGCGTGTACGTTTCTTAGATTCCATTTCATGTCATATATTTATTTAAATTTCGAAATATATTCTGAAAAAAGAAGAAGATAGAAATCTCTTTTTAAAAGCAATTTTCCCTAGAGTATAAATATAGTATGCTATTTCCAAGTTGTAACCAATTCAAAGTGAAGTGGGGGAGGAGAGATCACGGGAGCAACATTAATAATAAATGTTAACTTTATTAGGCATTTGGTTGTGGGGAAGGTACGTTTGTGTTGATTATTTTGACTTGTACGAGAAGAGACATTAACTTCTTCACTGGTTTGGTGATACTTTTTGCTGGGTCCAATAAACTCTACTGTGAAGTCGGTTAACAACTATTAAATTTTTTTATTTAATTTTGGTTATGTCAGAAGGTAACTTAACGCATTAAATACTAAAGTTGCCCATACATTTTTGGTCAAAGAGTATAGATCCTAGGACAGACCTTCTCGACTATAATTGCACAATTTAATGTGGCACTATTAAAAATACATCTACTCTCTCTTTCTCTCTTACACGCGCACGCAGGCACAGATAAACAAATACCATATATATGTATTGTTGACTATTGCTTTATGAGGATTAAGTATGCGCCGCTTGTAAGATGTACTCCTTAGTCCTTATAGTCATGTGAGTTTTCTTACAATTTTTATTTGATACTAAGAATGAAACATGTTTTATTTAATACAACATACTTTGAATTTTGTGGTTAAGGTTTTGTGATATTGATGATTGTAGATAAAATCGTTCAAAAACAATACTAATAGTTTCTGAAAACTTTGAGTAAAAACAAGATCCCAAAATAAGATTAGCCACAAAAGTTGAACAATGACTGAGCGTGATGTAAATAATACGAATGAAATGGGGGTTTGAGTACGAAAGTGGGCCGCAGCCCGTTGTGGAATAAGTCAGTGGGCTGGACTTAGCACATTAGCATCTATGCTAAAAAAGCAATTTTCAACAGCTCACATGCCTCAAATGCTTCTTAATCAAATTGGAGTTCTTATTCTCAAATCATATTCCGGCACCAAACTGCTGATTCATTGATTGGTTGGACGTCGATTATTTTCCAATATAATCTCACATTCATAATTTGTGTGGGTCCATCTCGATCCTAGTCGGGAAAGAAATTCGTTACACCCACCAAAATATTCCAGACAAGTATCATGCATGTGAATGTCTGTAATATCCTTTCTGTTTCAAACTCGAAATGCGAAAGCTGTAATCATTTAGATATGTTTAAACTTGAAAAACATGATACCTACTTCTGGAAATTTGGTACCTCTTATGTGTGCTGGCGTGTTTGCCTATCATTGTAAATATACTTTTGAATATTTATAGGTCAGTATACCTAAGAAAGTCAGCAATTGAAGTCTCTAATTTTCAGTAAATCATAATTATATCCAGAAATTATACAATTATGTTATAATTACGTCGTGATAAGGATACTGACTAGGATCTTAAGCTGGTTCTCTGGTAATTCGGGAGGCGCTAATACTCTTATCATACCATCTGGTTTGGGTTTTCTATTTACTAAGAAATAAGAACATCCATGATGAACCTCAAACATTTAAGTCAGTATTCATCCAAAATTTGTTGGACAAATAGTTTATCATAGTAAACGTTGGTCATCTATACAAAAGTTTGAGGTGATTACACATGATAGTGCATAGGTTCCGGAAGATATTGTCACAGACCTGCAGTTCACGGCATGAATAGGCAATACCAGTGGATTACATGCGTACTAGATCGAACATGCAAACTTTAAGAAAGATTATGTATCCCACATCTCAATTTGCAAGGGCAAAAAAGATAACCATTTTTGCAAATTTATTGTAATCGCAGATACACGATGCTAATAAAAGGCTTGTAAGCTAGCATGTCGGTTGCTACTCAGTCGTTAACTACACGGTGCAGAAACCTTTAGCAGTTTCAAAGGTGTATATTAACACATTTTGGTAATCAAAGGTGTTCTTCAAAAGTTGTTCTCCAGAGCAAGGCAGCCACAGATGTACAGGAGCACAGCAAATGCAATTTATTCATCAGATCTGTACTTCTCTTCCAAATAGCTGCAAAAAGAATATTGTAAGCAAAGCTATAATGCTTAGATGGTAAGAAACAGACCAGCTAGCTTCCCAGTCAATTACGATAATAACAATAGCACAGCATGCCTAAAGTGCAAAAAGCAGCCATCTTTGCAACCCTCCAACCCCATTCCCACCCAAAAAGTAGGAAGATGAATACACAAGTATATGCTTATATAAGCTTGCAACCACAATTGATCCAAGCATACAATCAATGGACAACCAGCTGTTTCAAAAGAATACCAGCTATGTTAAAATAGCTTGTGAGCTTCCCTAATTCAATGGCTAATTTGTATATCTCTAATGACTCGTAAAGTTCTCATACCACCCAAAGATAATCTCATTAACAGAAAACTTATCAACTCTAAAAGAGCACCCTTGTTCACCTCATTGCATTCAGCATCTCTGGTGTCACTCCACATATCCATAATACAGAATTCACAAAGAATCAAGGTAGAGAAGGACCTACTGTCATCTAGCAGGTGGCTGAGAATGGAGGAACTGAGAAAGATCATAAAAAGAATGAGAACAGTAGAGGCAGGTGGAGAGAAACAGTCAACGACCCCGGATATGTTTGAAGAAAACCGAGAATCAAGTATTTTAGCAAAAGGGTTTAATCATCCTCATATTCTTTATTAAGATAGCTGAAACAAAAACGTGCATCCCAAGGGAATTTCTGGAAATGAAACCTTATCCCAAGGATCAGTTCACAGAACAGGACAAACACATTGCGTCAAATCCTCTATACGGGCTAATACTACTAGTCAAATAAGTATATGACACTAATATTGCAAGTGAATCCACCATCTATAATAGTGCCAGTAATGGAGATATTATGATGCCGAGAGTAGAAAAGGTGAAAGTACCCAATCATGTGTTCATTTATATTTGAAGTTTTCCAAATTACCAAAGAGTGCCAATATATGACATTTTCTCATACTTTGGATCACTAGTGATTCACAGTATCAACAGAAAGAAGAAAGTTTTAAGTTACCAGTTGATCAGCACATAATAGCAGGCATCCATGCACGCTTGGAAATAAAGAGGTTAGTTAAATCACAAATGACTATAGATCACCAAATAAACTAGCTTATCCACTCTCTTTATCCATGCAATTTATCGGATACACATATCTCAATAAGAAAAATGTCACTTTCCATATGTTTATCATTTTTGGCATAAACACAATGCAGCAGATAGTTCTGAAGATGAAGTAGAGTAATTGATTCTTACTCAGTATCACAAATCGAACACCTCTTTATTCCTTTGGAAGCATCTTGCACGTCACTCCATCATGGAGAAGTTGAATAACTGCATCTCGTAACTTGATATAATCATCAAGAATATTGTACACCTGATGAGAAATCCGTGCATACCCTGTCACAGAACCGTCCCTATCCGTGGCTCCAGTCTCCCCGTCTCTGGCTACTTGATAATGAATGGGGACTTCCACCGCAAAATGGTCTCTTAAGTGTGTTCTCAACTTCACTGCATCTCCGTCGCTCATAACTCCCAACCTTGAAGGAAGGCCAATCATAGCCATGCTCGGACACATCTCTGGAGGTGAACCAAGATTTGTTCCCCAAGCATCAGCCAACATTTGGCTCATTTCCACGACTTTGTCATGATTCCTCTTTCGAATTCCCTCGATGCCTCCTTCAAATCTATTAATAAACTCCAAGACTTGAGGAATAACCAGCTGAGAGCTATAGTCCCGTGTTCCAATCCACGCGCTCTCAATGGCCAGTCCATTCCCATATTCATGAGAAACAACAGGATGATGCAAGTCCGGCGATATGGGCGACTTCCGACAATACAAAAACGCAACCGAAGGCGGGCAGAAAAACCACTTATGCAAGTTGCTGACATAAAAGTCAGCCCCAATATCCTTAACATCAACATGAACACTACCAATAGCATGGGCAGCATCTACAAACACGCGCTCCACGCCTTCCTCTCTACAAATCTTAACTAACTCACGAGCAGGAATAACAACAGACGGCATCGACGTAATGTGATCAATTATCGCCAACCTCACTTTCCTACCATTCGCCTTACCTTTGGCCAAACCCTTCCGAAACTCCGCCACAATCTGCTCGTTCGAACCGATCGGAAACGGCAAATGCACCACAATCACAGAACCACCCGCACGCGTGACGTAAGCCTCAATCGACTTCTTAACCGCCTGATACGCGCAGTGAAGCATCACAACAGCGTCGCCCTTCTGGAACCGGCCCTCGGCGAACGCCCACCCGACGTTCTGGAGAATAATAGCGGCGGCGGTGGTGGCATTATCGACAATCGACACCTCATCGACGTGGTCCGCATTGATTAGGTCCTTAATCAGGGTTCGCGAGTGGAGAATGTGGCGCTGGAGGTTGTTGAAGAAGAAGTCGTCCGGCTGACGGAGAAATTGAAGCTGCCAGTTCTTCTGAGCGGCGATGATCGACGCCGGACAACTGCCGAAGCTGCCGTTGTTGATTCGGGCCACGCCGGGCTGGTGGTGCGCGAATTCGTCGCGGATTTCGGAATCGGTTATGAAGGAGGCGAGTTTGGGTTTTTTGGAGACGTGATTGGTGCCGTCGCCGTTGGAGCGAGGGTCTTCTGGATCCATTCCGGTGGATTTAGGGTTAGGGTTAGGGTTAGGGTTAGGGTTTGAATTGGGCATAGTGTGTTTGTTTGTTTTTATCGTTGAAGCAGAAGAAGAGAAGAGGAGTTCGTGCCCGAGAGTAATTTGGGAAGAGGCGGGCCCACCATTTTGCTGAGGCGTTTTGAAGGAGTGCGATTTGTTGCTGCAATTGCTAGTGGCAATTGAAAAAGGGAAGAGATTTTTTAAGATAAAGGAGGTATGTTGATTAATTTATTAAGAATATATATTAGGATTTAGGCCAAATGGTTTAATTAAATTGGGAATAACGTGATAGAAATGGTAGCGACTAGTTGTGTGAATTTTAGTGGCATTGATTAAGATGTAATGGTAGTTTGACTAATGTTGTAGGCTTGTAGCAAGAATTTGATTGTCAAATCCATATACTACTAATTGGAGCAATTGGCTGTTAAGTATGTACCTCATTTATGCGGTGTTTAAAAATGCTTAATAAAATAGTTTATTGGCTTCTACGGTTGCGGTTGCGTAAATATATTTTTAGTTTTTGCAAAACTTACTTTTGTGCTCGACTCAAAATTAACAAAGAAAAGCACAAGCTGCAGAAGTAGTGTTTGAAGTGCTTCTCTTACTGCTCTTGAAAATATGTTAATATTTAAAAAAAGTTTTAAAAAAAAAATACTTCTCATTAGTTATTGCAAACAACTAATTAATACTTTAAGTAGCTTTTCAAAAAAATTATCAAATACTTCCAACTTTTTGTCAAAAGTCACGTAAAGTTGCTTTAAGCAAAAGTATTGAACTAGCTAGTTCAATAAGCTCTCCCCTTAATGTGATAGAATGCAACGTTGAAAAAATCACCTTTAAATAATTGTATCTTGGTTATTTTTAATAATCATTTTTTGATTTCAAACTATAAGAAACACTCTTCTACTATCCTTATTTTCTTGTCGATCATTGTTATAGCTGTTCCATTACAAGCCTTTTTCTTAATTCTCTTTTTTAATTACTATTTAACTTGGAAATCCTTAGTCTTATTTAAAAAGCATGATCAAGATGACCAATTTTGATTCAACTGAGCACAAAATTAAGGGAGTGTTTGCAAAAGTTTATTGAAGAAATTTGTTCACTATTTTTGTTTAAAGCTATTTTAAGTGGCTTTTGACAAAAAGTTGGGAGTATTTGCAAATTCTTTTAAAAAATTACTTAAAACATCAAGTAGGTGTTTGCAAAAATTAATGAGAAGTGACTTCTTTTAAAACATCATATTCTCAAAAGCAGATAGAGAAGCACTCTTGGCCCTGCTTTTTGCGGCTTGTGCTTTTTCTAACTTTTTTTAGACAAACAAAAGCAAAACTCAATGAATCCAAACACTAAAAATGTGTTTTTTTGCAGCTGAAAAGATTAATGAACTTTTTTTTTTTCAAGAATTGCAAACACCGCCTAAGTTCTTAGCTTTCTCACCATATTCTTAATCAATTTCCATTTCTACCGAAAATCCTTAAAAACTCAAAATAGGTATATCTCTAAACAATTCCGACACTTAATTCATAAAATCCAAAACGCGTGTTTAACCCATCTATAATACTCCCATATCACTCATGACCATTTTTAATTTAAAAGTATCGAGCATCTACGTGATTTTTGCATATTTCATAGAAGTACAACTCATATAATTTTTACAAGTAAAATCATGTTACTAATTAAAACCAACAAAGGCAATAATTAGCACAATATTTGGTTCAACTGATGTGATTGAATGAGATGGTAAAACCAGATTCTTCTTACCAAATGGAACAAAATCTATTATAATTAGTGCCTTGTTTTTTTTTTTTTTTTAAGATTTAGAAGAAATTTATTGAGTTTTAATGATATTTATTGTCAAGAATACTACAGTGAGTCAATAACAAAAAATATGGAAAATATTTACATGACCAACCATATATTATAAAAGACATATATTAGAAAACTATCAAACTTTTCTCATTATAGCATATACATATATAAATGAAATTAAAACAAATACGGTAGACAACGGGACAGTCGACACTATTCGTGTAGGTCGTTACTTATGCGACGATGAATTTCGCTACCTTAGACAGTTAGAGTTACTGTCGTTGTTATCGGAGTCTCCATTCAAAGCAACCATTCTCCTTCCAACCTTCCAACACGAGGCGGATGTCAGACTATATATATCGTGTTACGACTTAGCAGAGTCCCCTTGTTTTAAATAAACAGTCGCCACACTCTGGTATGTGCCGCTTTTCTAATCAAAAGATAGGAGAGCACCCCTTCTCCCAAAGTTACGGGGTTGTTGCATCCAAAATGGGTTCTCAGATTATATACATCGTGTTACGACTTAGCCGAGTCCTCTGTTTTAAATAAACAGTCGTTACCCTCTGGTATGTGTTGTTTTTCTAATCAAAAGATAGGAGAGCACCCCTTCTCCCGAGGTTATGGGGTTATTGCACCCCAAAATGGCTTCTGAAAATCACATGCTTCTATTTCGGAATGTCACATGTAGAGTTTTTTGGGGGAGAATCACTCAGTGTAGGGACTAAAGAGGGAGGTTAGGTGATGGTCAACAACTCAAGCAGGAAATGCTTTACCGAATAAATTAATAAGTCGGGCATTTTTGGCCAAAAAAAATCTTGAATTGTTGATTTTTTTGTGATCGTCTAGGTCATCCCGATTTATCAATGACATGAATAGTAATTGAAAAAACACATGAAAAATTATTAAAATGATTCAAACTCCATCAAAATGCAAAAAGTCCATTGAAGCTTATTCTTTGGTAGAACTTATCAAAATGCATTCACCAGCATAAATTGAAATTGTACTACCCACATATCTTGAACGAATTCAAGGTGATATATATGTGCATATTCAACCACCACGTAAACCATTTCATTAATTAATGGTGTCGACTGATGCCTTCGCTTTAATTGTACTTGAGTCGCCTGGTTGCATGACCCAACACAAACACCCACGAACCATTGTACCTTGCTGTTTAGTGGGGGGAGGGTGTTGGGTGAAGTTTAAAAAAAATAATTACTTTTTATATTTCTTGAATTAAGATAAACTTGATTTTAAAAAATAGAATTGAATTTTTAAAAGAATATAAAACTTATTTTCCAAAAACTAAAAATAATATTGTAAATCTATTTTTAGATGCAATCTAGCAACAATTATATTAAAAGAACACGAGATTTTAACAATATAGCATATCCACCATTCAATCTAGTATAAAGGTAGGCTAGTGTGAATTTACTAAACATTTCAAGACATCTTTATCCTCAAAAATGTTAAATGTAAATATAAATTTATGGTGTTGTATAAATTTAACAGAGTAAAATTATAGACATTGTTGTGAAATTTGACAATTTTTATTGTCGTTAAAAGTTTATGGTAAGTTCAAAAAACTAATTTCATTGTTAATGACAATATATCTTTGATATAAACATACAACTCAGAAAATACCAACAAAAACAACAAAGTTTGTAATTCATATTAATTGGGGTAGGCTATGAGCCAAACGAGAATTACAAGTTGAAATGAAAATATGATTTATGTAATTTTACCAAATTGATGTAAATATGACCATCTCATTGTAGCTATACTGCTTTCGTAAAGGTTCCATAGTCTCACGGGAAATTGGAATTCGGGCACAGAACTGTGATAAAGTTAAAGCGTCTGGTCTAGATCATGTATCAAACTTTCGTTTCTCGTGTATATTAAGTTGTATTGAATATTAGAAGCACTTCGCAGTGTTTCAAGATCTTTTCAAAATCGAAAATTTATAAAAAAAATATTTGTTGCAATAGACTCGAAAAATATTTGTATATTTCGTTTCCACATGGTTAAAAGTAAAAACATTTCAATACTTTTCAAGAAAACTTTGATCCATGGTCTAGTTTATATAATAAGTTACTTCCAGAAATTGAATTACAATGAATTTATACAAGGCAATAATCCAACTCAAATGGAAAAAGTCGGTACTATTCTCTTGAAACCAGTGGAAGAAAACAAAATCCCCACCTCCCAGATCTACAAGCCTTTTAATTTTACTTATCCTAGCATTTAAATCCAGCATTCACTCATCTATAAACATATTGTGACAAATAATCTGTTACCTCTGCTGCAACTTCATATGCACCCTCCACACATCTGCCTAAGGCCACACCAGCAACATAATTTCCCCCCAAAAACACACCTTTAAAACCACCATTGCTCAGAGCAGTTTTAGCACTATCCAACACATCCAGGTGCCCAATCGTAAATTGTGGAATAGCTTGAGGCCACGTGCGTACTCCAAGGACAACTGGATCTTGTGCGTTTGAGTTTATAAGCATCTTCCTGAGGTCACGATCCACGGATTCAACAAGTTGGCCGTCCGTCTGATCAGAGAAAGCATGTGATGAAAGTTAATGCACTGTACGAATATAGAGTAGAAACTAATAATGTGCTTCAATGAATCCCTAATAACATATATATAGTACTGTGGATCAAACAATTCAAGCTCATATGTTAAATAAGCTAGTATGGTTGTATCACCGAATACATATGCCCCCCCCACCCCAAACGAAAAGAAGAATAGAAAAGTGATAACAATACTCAGATCTAGACCCGATCACATTTTCATATGAAGAGCTGAAAATAAACTTAAATGGGTACAATTCTGATATAAATAGCATAGAAGTGCCTCGCCAATTCGATAACCACAATTGACATCTACAATCAAATTGCAAAACGTGAGGCTGGCATAGAAAGTGACAACCCACTCTCCTGATGGAAATGTCTGAAATAGATTAAAATCGTTCAGCCACACATACTTAGTAGTCAACTTTTACCTTTGAAGTAATTCCAGTATTCGTTGCTCCTCCAATGTAATTCAGGAGAAGAACCCTTCCAGGAGGGGCACGATTAGGAAAAAGCGATGAGCTGTATATGGTTCCTGCAGGGTGAAATCAGAAAAGTAAAGAGGTTATCTATGTGGTATTAAGAGCATTGAAGCCACGCCGATCAAAACAAAAGGAGCATTTAAGCCACGTTGACCTAGAACTCAATTAGAATATTTAATATCTCAGTTATGATGGTCAACAAAAAAGGTGTTTACAAAGGTTCACAAAGTAATGTTATTCGGTTTGGATTTTGATAGTTGATTTACCTAAAGTTTCCACCCCTTGGGAACGGGGATGCAACTGCCCAAACCCCTTGAGTTCACCGTCAATCAGACGGTCAGCACGAATTGCTTCTTTTGGATATGAAATGGTGACTGCGGCAACAGGCGGGTAATAGAATTTTGACAATGCATCTGCAGCAACAGCCTGTAGCAGGTTTGCAAGTGTAGCATATGATTAAGCAGAGCCTTTTTCTAGCACCCAGAAGGAAAATCTGAACTTGACTTAAAGCACCGGGCAACACATGCACATGTTTCAGGATGCACACGATAACCAGAAACAAATCGATTCCTTTATTGTACGACAAGAAACTGACATCTTAAATAAAAGAATATCTTTCTAACTGTAGTATTGAACTCTAAAAGAAACAATACATATATGTACATGTATATAATGTATGTATCGTGTTGACTCTATTATGAAAAGAAAGGACAAACTTGGGGGTGCTCCCATGTGAATAATGGTCAAACAAAGTAGGCTACAACACATGATCCTTTAATTGTATTGTGTTACGTGGAGTCTACAAAAAGGCTTCCTGTATAAAAAGAATGGCTGTTCCACTCAAAGCATCAATGAAAGGTGAAAATAGTAAAGTTAACTGATAGTGATTACTTCATAATGAAAGAAAACTTTTTTATCATCATACCATTATAATTAGGGTTAATTGCGTTTTGCCCCTTAACATTTGGGGTGTTTTGCGAAGTACCCCCTAATGTTTCAGAAAGAGCACTTTGCCCCCTAGTGTTTGTAAAAATGTGCGATTTTCCCCATGATATCAAATCTAACATATGAAAAGATAGCCACGTGGCAAAAATGGACGGTAGATCAAGGACTCAGGGGCAAATTACAAACGTTAGGTGGCAAAGTGCTCTTTTTGAAACGTTAGGGAACACATCGCAAAACACCCCAAACGATAGGGGGGTGATCGCTATTGACCCTTATAATTATAACGGAGGGAGGGCCTTCCTTGTCAACAATAATGGTGATATGTGAATAAGAAAATATTGTATACCTTTAATTTTTGAAATAAATGAATGACATTTCAGGCTTGAACTAGAATACTCGTGATGATAATGCGTAAATAATAAATTTAAAAGATCACAACTTACACATAGAGTAATATAAATCCTCTTATTTACAAACTATTATCTGGCATTGGCATTAGCAGGGTAACAATCCGTCTTCTACGAGGAGCCTATTGTAAGCTTTTCATCTAATGATGCAAATAATGGCTCATATGGTGTAGCCTACTTTGTTCGACCACTTTTGACATTGGGACAACCAAACTTTGTCTTTCATTTCAAAAAGTATCTCAAGAAGTTTATCACTTGCAAATGGACTAATACTATGATTAAAGAGTGTATATTATGTTACTAAGTGTATGTGCTCCAATTATAATTAATTTTACTGTGCTCTGCATAGTCAAACTTTCAGAACTTGTCCAAGCTGCTTAGTACATTTATATAACTGAATTTAATTCAACTAAATATTCCTTAATTTTCCACGGGATCGAACCTCATGAGAAAATTCCATAGAATAGATCCTTCATTTTCTGGGTTTTGTATATAGTGCAAGACTGGTGTTATTGAAATCTCTATCACAAAATGATAGAGAACACCCATGCACCAAAAGTACCAAAAACCTTCGTAAGGCAGGGGTAAGACCGGGGTAATATGATACACCCAGGAGTATGGATGGTCAATTGAGAAGCATCCATTTTCGAATGGCAGGTTTAGTGCCGTTAAGAACTTTGCCAAGAACAGAAAGAGATGTCCTCTGGCATACTTGTGGACGTCAGAAAGGGTTGTGAAGGATTTTGGGTGTCCTTGAGGAGGAAATTCAGGAACAAAATAAATATTTCGGGAGCAGGACGCCATGAAGATCGGAAAGGAACCTCGAGAAGTAATGAGATGTTTAGCCTTTGGCCGTGATAACAAATCCGGGATCAAATTCGAATGAGTGTTCTGTCTCCACAGATTTAGAGATACCACAATGTTCTGTCTCCACAGATTTAGAGATACCTCCTTTAAATCGATTCTCAAAATTCCAAGTGACTCTAAGCGGCACTCCTTGCCTAGGCGAGTCCAAGGAGGAATTTCTTTTGAATCTCTTTCGAGAAAGTATAACCAAATAAACCAAATAAACCAAAAAACCAGTATTTTAGCACTTTTCTGATGTACAGGATCCTCATAAGAGGCAAGTACATAGCATGCTTGTGCTATGTGAGGGAATATTATCGTTTATGTGGCAAAACTTCAGATAGGTTTTCAAAGAAATAGAAAGATTTAGAAAGCCATAGATAAACAAACACAAACTTGTATTTTATTTATGATGTAGTTGGTTCTGTCCCCCAACTAGGGGTGGGCACGGGTAGGGTACCCGTCCCGTTCGGGAAATAATTGCGGGTACCCGCATGATCGGGAATGGAGAAAAAATTTCCGTTCCCGAACCCAATTTTGTCGGGTACCCGATTGGAGACGGGTACCAGACGTTGCGGGTTTAGGGTACCCGATTCTTTTTTTATTCAATTTTTGAAAGAGTTTTTAAACTTTTAACTGTTTTTTTTCTCAATTTTCAAACTCAAACTCCCATCCCTTTTCAAATAGTAAGAGGGAGACATCGAGTTCTTTTATTTTCAAATCGAAAAAGTGGGCAATGATCTCACTACCCTATATTTCTTTCTTTCTTCTTTTCAAATTATTGTCATATTTTCCATTTATCATATCAATTGTCGTCCCTTCAAACCATTATAATAAGTACACATTTGAACATCTTTAATTAATTGGGATCAAAATATCTTCCTATACATATCATAAACCAAACATTACAATAATTATAATTAACTGCGTGAGTTATGAATTGTTTAGACTAAAATTGAAAAGAAAATGATTACTTCATGTACATAATAAGTTGGGGTATTGATTAAGTAACAAAAATAAAAGTTAAACGAAATAAGGGCGAGTACCCTATCGGGTCCGGAAAATGAAAGGTAACTACCCGAACCCGTTTCTGGTCCCGCATTATAAACCGTGGGTAGTGAGAGTTCAGGTAGGTACTCGTACCTGATTTTTCCCGACCCTATCAGAAAATTCCGTATAGGGTCAGGATCGGGAATGGGTACTCGCACTCGTTGCCCACCCCCAACTAAATACAAGGGGCCTCTTATAAAGAGGCGGACTTCAAACCGTTACAAAGTGAAACTTATAAGGTGGGTTGACATCCACCAATCACACTCTGGACTTGAAAACAGAACCAAAAGTAACATATAAAAGGAAATAGACAAAAGTAAGAAAGGAATCTACTTTTGTCCTAGACCCCACGACTTTAATAAACGATACAACTTTAATAAAGTTGAAGTTCTGGGACCACACAATTCTTTATCTTCATGCTTTAATAGTCAAAGTAACGTATTGCTCTTTGGTTGTGGATAAAGAACAATGGTCCATTTTGGAGGTTTGGACATATTCTTTTGGTCGGGGAACTCCGGAAGATAATAAGTTTCTGATTCCTATCTTTTTGAAAATTGAAACTAAAAAGAGTGACTCATGGGATTATGAGGCCAATCCAGACGAACAAGACACATTCAGCATAGACCCACGTCACTTGGCTGGCGATCCTGACTGCATAGAATAGGAAGGATATGGCATCGCATGGACGACTCCATTCTCCGCAGAATATTTTCACTACCATGATGCTCATGACTATTAAAGCAATGTGGTCCACGATGCATTATTAGAGCATGAAGATAAAGAATTGCGCGGTCCCAGAAAAACTTTAACTTTATTAAAGTTGTATCTTTTACTAAAGTCGTGGGGTCTAGGACAAAAGTAGATTGCTTTCTTACTTTTGTCTATTTCCTTTTATATGTTACTTTTAATTCTGTTTTCAAGTCCAGAGTGTGATTGGTGGATGTCAACCCACCATTTAAGTTTCAGTTTGTAACGGTTTGAAGCCCGCCTCTTTATAAGAGGCCCCTTGTATTCAGTTGGGGAACCCAACTACATCATAAATAAAATACAAGTTTGTGTTTGTTTATCTATGGCTTTCTAAATCTTTCTATTTCTTCGAAAACCTATCTGATGTTTTGCCACATAAACGATAATATTCCCTCACATAGCACAAGTATGCTCTGTACTTGCCTCTTATGGGGATCATGTACATCAGAAAAGTGCTAAAATACTGGTTTTTTTGGTTCATACTGTTTCTATAGGTTTGGTTATACTCTTCTTGAAACAGATTCAAAAGAAATTCCTCCTTGGACTCGCCTAGGCAAGGAGTGCCGCTTAGAGTCACTTGGAATTTTGAGAATCGATTTAGAGGAGGTATCTCTAAATCTGTGGAGACAGAACACTGTGATATCAGAGCCAGGTTCCTTTTCCAGAGGGGAATATTTGAGTAATGTCCAACAAAGATAAAATAAATATCCTTTAAGGTAATGAATACAATATTTTTTCCATATTTGAACCAAATATTTGATACTTCTCTTTCAGTCAAGGCTATTAGTCTAACTTTATTTACTTACTAAGTAAGAACCCTTTACATGCCAAAAAGAAGTAGGGGTGAATATTCTTGATTGAACCAGCTTCGACAATAAGTCGATGAAATTGGAAAATGGTTATATTGATTGTTTCTTCCAAATTCTTATTATATGCTTCTTCATGTAGTTAAGTAAAAAAGACTGAGAAGACCATGTTTTTGCTTAAACTCACAAATGAGAAAGCATTGACTAACATCACATGAGCATCCCTGCTATTGCCAGGATGCTTGTAAGAGGGAAACTAAAACTAGATAAATTCATCTAAATTCCAGTGCGACCTTTTGGTTTGATCAAAGATTTCAACCCTCGAGTGATTCAGGCATTTCTCCAGTATATCGTGGTTGCTGTAATACCATTTTCTCTACATATAATTGGCCAAAAGTGAGAGAAGAGATATAAAGGAAACATACCGAAATAGGCCGTAATATTGTGCTTGCCACGTAGGATGGAACAGTCATTACAACACTCTTAGTCTGCAGAGAAACCACTCCATTGGGAGTTTCGTATGTCAAGGTATACCCTCCATTGTCCGACTTGGTGATAGCCGTGAGTTTCCATGACAACTTGACTTTACTTCCTAAGCTAGGAACCCATGCAACAAAAAGATGAAATCAGTAAGTACTTCCTCATCCATCAAGTTCACATGGAAGAGTGGATTGTATGATACATGTACCCTAATACCTTCATCGAAATGAAATTATCACATGAAAAGTGATATTTCCTCGTACACATTTTTTATAACATAAAACAAGATAAGATTTTTATTTCACCCTATTTGAATTGTTGAAAAACTATGCTGCAGACCTTGAGAAAGACAGGGGGGAGCATCATATACATCAAAGAATTCTAAGCAAAAAAATTCAACATAAAAAGAAAAAAAATCTACCACGCGTTTTTTTGAACTCAAAATATAAGATACCTTGATGAAATTGCATTAGGCAACGTCGCCAGACCCTTTTTAAATGATCCAACTGTTTGCCCTTTTGGTTTGGGTAAGCGCCTGCAATGTAAGCCTTCAGATTGTTGAATATTCACAGACAAATAAAAGCAAAGCCGATAAAACTTGTCTTACGGATCTCGTGGAGCTTTTGGATTACTAGATCTCTCCTGAATTGCTTTGAAGGTTCCACCAATAATGCTACCACCAGTTTGCTCCAGTTTCCAGACTTTTCCGAAAGCTGCTTTCATGCTCAATTTTGATGGATCTCCAGCATAAACACCTGCAGATGAAGAGGAATATATTATATTGGTATAAATCATATGGATTTACAGCTTACATTAACAAAATAACTGAGTGGGGCTTATGACATTGATATAATACTCTGACTAATTCCTGAACTCTTCACGTAATGGATAAACAGCTAGAAAAATTCAAATTGGAACACAAATCACTAAAGAAAAATGCCATTCTTGTGAGAGCTGGACGAGCGACGTCTAAGGGTAAAGCACCATATCCATGTATCAAATATGCAATATTATACTAGTAAAGTAAACAACAATGGTGGTCGCTTGATTGAACATTTTAAGCTGAAAATACAATTCGGTCATATTCACAGAATCATAGCTAAGAAGAACCAGGTTTTGCTCGTGTTGATCAAACCAAGTATAACATGAAAGGTGAGAGAGAAGTACCAGAGCAAAACGGCTCTATCAAGCGCTCAAAAACTTCATCACCAAGGTTACGACGCACGAATTCCTCAACTGATTCCTCGCGCCCCTGTCACTTTTCACAAAATTCAAAAGATGAGAAGGAAACTCGAGCTGCATAACTCAGAAAAAACAAAGAGAGAGAGAGTGCAGGGGCACAAACTGGAGGTGAAGGACGAAGACCAATAGCACCAAAACCAGCCCTGATTTTGCCAGGAATACTCATCAAGTCAAAGAAAGGCAAATCCCCAGGCTTAGCCGGCACCGGTCTCAGCTTCCCATTCCACAGCACAAATCGAGGCGCGTCAGGGTCTCCCAACACCAATTCATCCTTCAAACCACTGTCCACCTGAGAACAAACGAACGAATAATTTCAAAACAATAAAGCGACACGAGTTGTGCATTTAGATAAATATACACCTAATTTCAAACAATCAAGCCAAACGAGTACTGAAAATCATCCTTCAAACTACTATCCACCTAATTTTCAAACAATCAAGCCAAACGAGTACTGAAATTCATCCTTCAAACCACAATCCACCTAATATCAAACAATCAAGCCAAATGAGTACTGAAATTCATCCTACAAAACACTATCCACCTAATATCAAACAATCAAGCCAAATGAGTACTGAAATTCATCCTGCATCGACCTAATTTCAAACAAAATCAAGCCAAATGATACTGAAATCCATCATTCAAACCACTATCCACCTAATACCAAACAATCAAGCTAATTGAGTTCATCAATCAGACAATTAAAAGAGAAATAACAGTGAATAAGAATCGTACGGCCATAGTGAGCATAGGATCGGACGGTTGGAAGCTGTTAGGTCCTTCTTCCCACAGATATCCGTCTCTTTCGACGGTGGTGATGTTGCCGCCGACTCGATCTCTGGCTTCAGTCACCACAACATTTGAATTGCTGTGTTTTGTGGCCAATGCCTGCGCGATACAGAGACCGCTGATTCCGGCGCCGACGATGACGCAATCGACGGTCGATTGTGTTACGGGAGAAGAAGAAGAGACGGCCTCCGATGCCAAGGAGCATCGGACGAGTTTGAACCGTTGATTGTGCTGCTGTTGGCGCCGGCGAATTGTTGACGGAGGCCGTAGAAACGGCAGCGGATTGCACAAACTAGCCATTTTGAAAATTGAATTGTTGATGGAAGTGAAATTAAATGAAGATGGTGAAATTAGGCGTTGGTGTTGTTGGTGACAGAGTTATCTCTACGTGGAGCAATGAAGGCTCTTGATTGGATTCATCGTGTACTAGTAGTAGTATCCAATCTTCTCTGAGCAGAATTTTATCTTCTTTAAACAAAAGAATAGAAAAGAAAAGAAAAATAGGCATAAATAAGTGTTTTTGTCTCTTAATAAAAACAAAAAATGTATTAGAGTTAAGAAATTGTTCAAAAAAATTTACTAATGAAGTCAAGTAATAAGAGGAAGAAAGAAATAGATATAGTGTATGTTTGTATGTACCTTTCGTAAATAAAATATAAACTCCACCGGTGTTGCACGCATACGATACGACATACATACCCTTGTAAATTTTAAAATTTATGTAATTGTTTTATTTATAGGAAATAAAATATTAGATTTAAATTTATTATACAACTAAAATACACAAAGTTACTATTTTAACTACATTTAAAAATTTAAATAAGGAAATAAGTCTTATATATGTATTTGATTAATAAAAACGGCATTTAAAAAGAAAACTATAATAATAAATTTAGTCGAAAGGTGAGGAAAGTTGTCAAAACTTAAACTAAAAAAAGTTACATCTAGTATGATAAATGTCTCTTTTTATAATTTTTGTTTTTCAATTCTTACCATTAAATCTTTAAATATAACATGTGCATACAATGTGCCGAAAAAGGTTCGACGTGTCCGTAATAGGTTACTTAGACAAATATCCATAAACTTATTGTATTTTAACTATAGGATACACCACGTGGCACATCCGACACGTATTTGAGATACTGCATCATTTGATTTTTAGAAGTATCCGTGCACCATAGAGATCTATTGAATATTTATAGCTTGTTGAATGTCAAATTGCCAAATTATTTATTCTTTTAGAATTAAATTGATTTTAAATGTAATACGACTAATCGATGTTATAAACTTATAATGTCTCAATTATATTGAGCTCGAGAGCAGTTGTTAGTCACAGAAAAGTAAGATAACTTGCAAGCTTTTCTAATTATTATAGTTAATAATTCTTTAGTTATTAATGGAAGAAATAATAATAATAATAATAGTAAAAATACCATAATAAAATAATGTTCAAATGAGAATCCTACCTGTAGTATATAAATTAAAGAAATTGTTAAAAAATCGACCTGGTCACCTTTATTACAAGCACTATACACATTGTCTAAATGGGTTTTAGATATATATTTCCCACACCTCCAAATAGTGTTCTGAAAGTATTTCTGACTTATGAGATTATAGTTAAAATCTGTGTTTTTACTCTTTGTAGAGTAAACTATACCATTAAAAAGACAAACTTAAATTTATTTTCTTTGATTTGAGTAAACATTATAGTCATTTATTGTTGCTAACACATTACACTTGCATTGGATAGTAGAACGATAATTGATGGCTGTTGTTACTAATTTAGGTAATCACCCGTAACTGTATAGCATGTTGCTTGTGAATTATGTTGCAATACTATTGTATGTGAGCTATCCCATCACCACTCTTCAAAGAAACATCTTTAGTAATTTTCATCTCTTCGAAGAACCGAAAAAGTTGTCTTGTACATAATTAGAAGAAATTCTCGGTAAAACACGTTGCTATAGTAACTTACTCAATAATTCTCTCATTACATTTATAGGAAATATATTGCAGAACTGCATATACTTTGGGGTTCTGATAAATTACACAAATCTACCATAAAAAGTGAGTGAGTAATTATAGAGATACTCATCTTGCAAGTATTAGGTAAAAGATTCTTGGGCACAGTGGATCGTCTCATCGTTTCTTATGTGTCATTGTATACGCCATATGACCACCCACCCCAACCCCATGTATTAACATTCAAAAATGACAAGTGAGTGGCACACAAAAGTAGCGTAAAAATCCATTCCCGAGTCGTACCATCACCAAGCAGCAAGCCGGGAGTTGCAACTTGTGCTACCCACAAGAAGGCTGTCCCAGATCAAAGCTATCTAGAGAAAGCTTCATTAGCTTGATCTACGAAACTTTTGCCTACTGAAACAGTTCTGGCCAGGCTGCTTGTGATATGGAACCTGGGAATCTTGCATTTTCAGCTGAACCTGGAGTTCTTTCAGGAAACTATTGGAAGCGGATAAAGATGGGAGATGAAACCAGGGGAAGTGAAACTTTGAGAACGAAAGCTCTGAGAGATCATGCAAATATTTCTTCTGAACTTGTCCAGTTGCATCCAGATGGACCAATCAAGAGATTCGAAGTTGGACGTCATTATGGCAACGAAGCAAATCTGTTACATTCTGTTCGCCTCAATGTTATCTATCCTCTGCAACATTGAGAATTCAACGCAAGCCAAATATGAGATAATTAGTGCTCCACAAGTGAAGATACATTATCCAGAGGTTCTTACTGCTATCTCTTCATGCCACTCCATCTTCATCTCCAACAACAAAATTTCCAGAAATTCTTCTAATTTCTGGAACTCTGGATGAGTTGTATCTCTTGCATCAAATACATGAGTACAGTTCTCAATCTGTATCCAACTATTCCCAGGTTTCTTTCTCAAACTTCTCCCCTTTATTAAACCTCTGGCCCTCGATGCATCTTTCCATTTCTTTGCTGACGCATACATATTTGACAAAAGGATATGGTACCCCGAATCTTCCAACTTATCTTGGAGAATTTCTTGAAAATCAGAAAGATCAATCTGCTCGTCAACTCGTGAACAAGCAGCAAGCAAACATCCCAGAATGGTACCATCTGGTTCCTCAGGCATCATTCTGATGAAGTTGCAAGCATCATTAACACGACCTGCTCTCCCAAGCAAGTCCACCATGCACGAGTAGTGTTCCATGTTAGGCAATATCCCGTAATGATTTATCATGGAATTATAAATAGACCAACCCTCGTCAACCAAGCCCCCATGACTACAGGCTGACAACAGTCCTACAAAAGTTACTTTAGTTGGCTTAATCGCCAAAGACTTCATTTCGTCGAACAAGTCCAACGCTTGGTTTCCATACCCATGGAACCCATATGCGGAAATGATTGTGTTGTAAGAAATAATATCCTTTTCCATCATATGCTCAAAGACCTTAAGTCCAAGCCTTAGGTATCCACATTTAAAGTACATATCCATGATTGAATTGCTGACTGAAACTGCCATTCTAAGACAGGTTTTAATCGCATGGCAGTGAACTTCCATGCCCTGTTTAAGAGCTCCCATTTTGGTGCATAATGGAAGGATACTCATCAAGGTGATGTTATTTGGTTTAAATTTATACTCCCACATCTTCCTAAAGAGACTTAGAGCCTTATCAAAATTTCCAGCAGAAGCATAGCCACCGATTGCTGAATTCCAAAGCATGACGTCCCAATCTAACCATATGCTGAGAAGTGCCTCCATTTCTTCTGTTAAGCCACAATTTGAGTACATTTCCATCACCGCACTTCCAACAACAACATCAGAATCGAATCCCTGTTTTAATACGTATCCATGCATAACTTTTCCTTGTTCCAATAAACTGAGTTGGCCAATCGCAGGAAGAACACTTGACACAGCAACTGCACTAGGCTGTAAACCCAAATTAATCATCTCGGAATACATCTCAAGACTCCTGCCGTATTCCCAATTCTGTGAATAACCAGCAATCAAAGTTCCCCAAGAAACGTCGTCTTTACAAACCATTCTGCGGAAGATAGCATACGCTTGACGGGTATCTCCAAATTTACAGTACATATCAACAAGAGCATTGGAAACAAACAAATCGCGATAGAAACCGCTCCTCACGGAAAATCCATGCAGCCCCAATCCCGTTTGCTTCGCTTCCAATCTACCACAAACGGGAAGAAGCGCAGCCACCAGAACCGAATCAGGGGTAGCTTCGCCCTCAACCCTCATCATTTTAAACAAAGACAGAGCTTTTAAGCATTCCCCGTGATGCACCGTCCCGCATATGAGAGCAGTCCAAGAAGCCAAGTCTCTTTCCTGTTCCGGCATTTCGTCGAACACCTTCCGCGCTTCGTCCAAGCTTCCGCATTTCGCAAACATGTGTATGAGGGCGCACTTTGTGTACGCATTGGGCTTGAAATAAGAGTGACGCAACGCGAATTCATCGATTAGACGATGCACATTTCTGCCCTGTTCGAGGTCGAATAGCTCCGAACAAGCTTTTAAGATTAGTGGGTAAGTGTGATTATCTGGGACGAAGCCTTGTCGGGATATTAAGTGATTGAAGAAATGAATTGCTGTAGAAAAGTTGAAAGAGTTTATATAGGCCCGAAGAATGGAGTTGCAGGCGATATTGCGTAGTGATGATGATGGTTGATGATGGTTGATGAAACCGGTGATTAAGAGGAGAGCGTGTAATTTTTGTGGGTTTGTGTTTCTTGAGATTTTCTGCAGAAAACCAGATAACATTATTTATGCAATGTTGATGGGTTTGCATTGTATGACTATGAACTATGAATCAATTCATGCTACGGAATGAATATTTTGAACATAGCTACAAGATGTTGGACTAACGTATTGATTTATTTATTATTAAGAATGTTGCAATTTTTGAACAGTGTCTTGTCTTGGGTTTTTCGCGAAAATAGTCCCCTAACTTTTCTCTTTTGCAAAATTCGTCCTTTAATGATTTTAATTGTAAAACTAGTCCCCTAACTATACACCCTTCACAATTTATGCCCTCTGGTGACCGTAGACGCGAGAAGCGCCAGGTGGCAGAACCATTTTTTCCCTCAATTTTTTTCTCACTTCTAACATATTAAAACCCATTAACCAACCCCTATATTTACAATTTTGGAGTGTATCATGTGTTTTGTGGTGTCAGGTTTAAAAAAAAAACGTGTTTCGCAACTCACATTTCTTCTCTCACGCGAGAAGAATTGTAAATTGTCTAAACTGCCATTGATTATGCCTCATGTGTATAGTTCATATAACATTTTCCGGCGAACATTAAAATTTTCCGAGGGCATAAATTGCAAAGGGTGTATAGTTAGGTGACTAATTTTGGAAGGGCGTATAGTTAGTAGACTAATTTTGCGAAGAGAGTATAGTTAGGGGACTAATTTTGCAATTAAAATTATTAAAGGACGAATTTTGCAAAAGGGAAACATTAGGAGACTATTTTTGCAAAAAACCCGTCTTGTCTTCATGAGTCCGCTTTTTGTTTTAAAAAGTGAACCAAAAATCAACTGAAGAATCGTTTATGTGCTTATATTTCTGCAGTGCCGGGTAAATCGTTAAAAGTAGAGTTGTGGAGTTGATTTGATATTTTTACTAAAGTTACTGGCGCAGTTAAATTTGATGCTTACAATAATTAATTGTTCAAAATAACATTAAACAATATAAGTTAGTTAATATCGAGTTAATCTTTATAGTATTTTTGTCTCACAGACAACTCTCACCTTACGCTTTCAAACTATTTTGACTTGGGTGACAGAAGTCGTGATAAATTCGGTGCTTTATATTTGTCTCTTGCTTTATTGAAAAAAAAAAAAACAGTTTACTTAATTCATAAACTACTATTAGTTAAATTCTAAGAAAATTGGTGTGAATATTTTAAAAAGGTAATACTAAGAAACAACGAACAATGTCAATCTGATCAAGTACTCAAATCAACTTTTAAGTTACATCACATTATTCCGCTAAAACTAACAGTGTAATAGGTAAGTACAATTCCCAACAGAATAGCTAGTGTAATTTTTCCAAAAATGATTTGTGTAAATAGGCCACAACATGGGTATCTGTGTAATTTATCCTAAAATTTATTATTTCTCATACTTCTATCATGAAACTGAGCTTGTGGACAGGATGGTTTCACCACTTCCTTCACCAAACTCGTAATTCTCATATGCCTGCAGAAGAAGTTCTCTACATGGAACCACAGCCCGAAGCTTGATGCAAGCAAGGAAAGCACCCGAAAGCTTACGGTGTAAGCTGTACGCTTCCTCTGGTGGGGCTTTCAATCTGTGTCTCAGCATTGTGGCGCCAAGATTTGATATGCTTTGAGTAATATTCGTCGATCCAAAATCATAACCTCCACGCTTCGAAAAAGGTAACCCAACAACGAAACCCGCCTGAACATGAGCCTCTATCATAATTTCAGACTCCGTCCCTGCAAGAAACCCAAGTCTCTTTGACATCTCAATCACAGTTTCTCTATCACTGTTTGCACATGCAAGAACCTGAATTCAAACAAAAAAAAATTCAATATATTGGATAAGATGGTTAAAACGTTGGATGCTAATCACGCAAGATGGGATTATGCCATAAAAAACGATTAATTTACGTTTAAGAAAGATATTCTTTTGGGATAGTTATGGCGAAAAAAAGAAAACATTTATTGCAATATCTGCATAAGTAGGTTGGAGGAGTAGAACAAATGAATCTCACCATCCTCAAATATCCATAAGATGGCAGCATGAACGAAGCAAGTTCTTAACATGTTGGATACTAATTACTCAAGATAGGATTATGCCATAAAAAACGATTATTTTACGTTTAAGAAAGATATTTTTTGGATAGTATGGCGAAAAAAGAAAACACTTATTGAAATATCTGCATAAGAAGGTTGGAGGAGTAGAACAAATGAATCTCACCATCCTCAAATAATCATCAACGAAATGTTTTGGGTAGTCCCTAGCTGCACCAAAGTCTATAAGGTTGACTGACTTTGTCGCATCGTCGTACAAAAAGTTACTCCAGTTGGGATCAGTCTGCTTGAAACAACGCAAAGTAAAAAACATCACAAATAGGGGAAACAGAATGGAAAGTAAAAATTTGGCATGCACTCAAATACAGACAGATGCTGAATGATTTTTAAAGTTCTGATCATAGTAGCTATGAAGTATGAACAAGATGTCAATGCTAGGAAACAGATATTGGTATTACCATTTGGGTTTATGCGGAGAGCTAATCTATGACTGATACAACCATGAAAGAACTAGCAAGCAGATTCATTTCTTCAAATGTTCACTCATTAATATTAATTTTTCAAATAAATATAGTACAACAAACCACTAATGAATGGCATAAAGTATCAACAATGGAGTTCTTCAGAGAAGAGGTTGTGAGGGAAGGTGCAACTGACGAAAAAGAGAAAATAGGACTCAACATGTCTGAACTCTGGAGAAGCAACTCTTCATTAAATATTCCCCTGGCAGGTGAAAGAAAACACAGGGAAACCAACCTTTTTATTTTTCGAAGCAATTGCTTCATTAGAGACCACTGACTAACTATGAAGCTTATATAATACACATCGAATCCAAACACCAGGGGATCACAATAACTGTCATCGCTCAATATCAAAAGCATCTTTCTCCATGTTGATTTAATTTAAGTAGAACAGTTTTGAGCACTCTAAAATTGATTACATAGTAAAGTAAAGCTGTCCTTGTCCAAAACCAAAAAAACCCAACAGAGACCACTAGGTGGAGGAAGGCTAGTTAAGAAACAACTAATTACTCATGCACTGTCAACTGTTTATTTCTCATCTTTTCATTGCACTCAGATGAAACCACTTGTTCTCAGCTGCTATACACTGGCCATTTATCCAAACAATCCATCCAAACTTTACTATACAGAATAAAGACTCATGCACTTAAGTTTTACCTTAAATACACGGAGTCCCACTCAAAAAAAAAAAAACATTCTTGAAGAAACTAGATTAACTTCACAACTGACAGTTGCAGCGGGAAAAGCCCACTTAGAAAATCTCTAGGAAGCAATTTATTCTTAAATAGCAATAGTCCAGAGGACATTGATAAAAATGCACAAGAGCACGTTAGAGCTTGCCTGCATAAAACGGAAGTTAAACAACTCCATCAGTGTAAGCTGAAGTAATTTTTCTCCAACATAATTGCGAGTCCCTTGGTCTAGTGATGCAACCTTATCAATAGGAACTCCTGCAACCAAAAACAAAGAAAACAAAAAGGATCCATCTCTGGTCATTATATATCTCAAGAGAGAATTTACATTGAATTTTTAGTGCTTACCAACTAAACCTGATGAGAAAACTAGCAATGGATATAGACTAAATCATTTGGATCTAAAATTTGATTTTAGGAAGGGAAAGGTAAGGCAATTGCATAATACCTCCCAGTCATATGTTAAGTAGGTGCATTACCCCTCTGGGGGAAGCAAATAGCAAATTACTCACTTGTGATCTTAAAAAGTGGCTCAACGCCCCCTACAAATTTTTTCGTGTATTTCTAACATTGAATGGCCAAAATATCCTTAGTTACACAGTTTGTTCTAAATTATTGGTCTTAAAGTTACAACAAAATAAAGCATGTTATTATAAGAGAAAAGGGGTAAAAATGTATTCAGTTAAAATTTGTCTTCAACTTGGCTTTTGATCAGTGAGTTGCACTTCCATATAAAATGGGGCGGGTAATTTTCATATTTTTTTCATAGGTGAGTAAATTTGCTAATTGATCAGAATATTGTGCCAAAAAGATCCAGGAAAGGAACTTAAGAATGAATTTCATTCTCAATCCCCAACAAGGCAAATATGGATTGAAATACTTTCTAAATATAATTTAGCATAGCAAAGGAAAATCATGTAAATTGATAAATACTTGTTAATAACTTAATTTGGATATAGACTCCCTTCTTGTTCCTTAACATGAAACAAAGAAAATCTTTTTTCTTTCTGTGTTTTTATTCAATTTTCAAAGTCCAGACATTGAGCAAAGTGCAAACCAACAAGTTTGAACTATCCTCTTTCTCTTCGTTTCTAGCGAAAGATTTCTTTTCATTCATGCAGATAATTACATATTTAAGCACTTACCAGGAACAAGTTCTGTGGTTAACACTCTTCTACTTGATAAATCATCCACCACTGATGGAACATAAAATCCGTTTGTGTTGGCCAGGAGTGTTCGAAATCGTTTCTGACTTTTCGCCTCTAATATATAGTCACATTCACGAGAAAGTTCTTCTTTGGCTACCTGTGCAAGGGATTCAGGCAAAAAGTATTGTACTTGCTCGTTGATACGGAAAAGTAAATTTGCATTCTTGTAAGCATAAAGAAGTTCGAGAAAACATTAATGCATTCAAAGATGTAATAACTCAAAAGCCAGATACCCCACTAGGCAAAAGTTCACATCAGATATTGCTATTTGTTTGCAAGAAGCCAGAATATTGAATATCTAACATGAGAGCTGTTCAGAGCTTTTAAAATGTGCCTACTGATAGACAATAAATGAGAACATAAACTTACAAATTCACTCGACGACTTTTTATAATGTCACAGCTTATTGAGCTCACATATTATTGGAGTAGACTTCCTCTGTTATTCATAATTGACAAATATCACCATGTAACATCCATATCCAATGAAATTTAGTTAATATGATTTATCTGCCTATCGCTTCAAATTGCTCGCCGTGCTTGAACATTGGAGGTGAAACTTTCCAAATATTTCCCAATTATTCCCAAAAAGTTCCAATAATGGTTTAGAAATTTACACTTAACATATGTTGCAAATATTGTCAATTTGCAATTATATTCATAATATTTCTGAATTATTCCCAAAAAGTTCCAGTTTGTTTTCTTGAACAAAAAATATTACACTAAACATATGCTGAAAATATTGTCAATTTGCAGTCGAGTAAAAAGGGCCCCAGATGCTATTTCTATTTTTAAGATTGTACGTAAGGGAAAATTCCAATAAAAACTATTAGAGTATTTGAGAACCAGATAAGACATACTTTTTTGCAGTTTACTCTAATTATTGATAAATTGCCGCGATGCTATTGATGCTTCACGAATCGTACAAGATTAATAACAATTATGAAGAAAATGCCCAGGCTTTACATGCTACACTGTAGAAATTCAGTAAAAATAATGAATTGGCATAAATTAAGGTCCAATGCTGGGGGTCAAGATTTTATGACAACAATGCATAATCCATATAAGCACACAGAATGCTACTACTGTTCAACTTTCCTATTCAAGCACTGTATCCTTAACTAAATCGAATTTATTGAAACTTTTCACCAATATCCCGAAAAAAATATTGAGCTTAAATTAGTTGATGCACATGGATACCTATATGCAAGACCTCCCAAATAATTTAAGGTCTTACATCAAGGCAAAAAAGTCAACCAATTCACTTGTACCAGCATATATTAGCATAAACACCACAGTACTACACGAACTGCCACATGAAGTCATAAAGGAAAAGATTACATGCGAGTTAGTGCTTTGAATATCTGTGATCATATGGTTTATAATCCGAAATCTTTTTTCTTCAAGCAAATAGAGCCTGAAAAATTTATTCTTTATATAATTCTAATACAAGGTAAGAAAGTATTGGAACTCCCTGATAATAAGCAGACTTTAATACTATAGTGACACCAACATACACAAGATGGTTTACTTATGTACAATTGCATGTAAACCAAAGTAGATGTAAAGCAGACAGTTTTGTCAAGCTGAGTCCAAATTTATGTTCAATAATCATGATCCAGCAAACCCCATCATCAAATAACCCCGCAACCCCTCTAAATAAAACACCAAAACAAGATCCAAAAACAAAGCAAGCCAAATGATTCAGACAGGAAATATGTGGCATTGCACTTGCTACAACGAGGGCCTCAGAACTGAACATTTATAGTACCAGATGCCGCATGTGATTGCAATAAGTTTCATGAGTTAAAGGCCTCTGCTTGGTTTTTCAAGAAACATGTAAAAGCAAGAACAATAATTTAAACTTAAAAGTATAAAGACTAAATGCAAAGACTTTACCTTCATTGCATTGTCAAGATACAGTTTTTCTGGTAACACGTTTGTGTAACTTAAAATCAATTTAACATTATCAATGTCACTCTCAATGCTATCTGCAACTCCAGGGTATTGGATTTTCATTGCGACATCCAAACCATCTTTTGTGACTGCTCGATGCACCTAAAAGGTATTTAAAACAATTAACATTTACATGAGCTTGACTTGTGAAAAAAAAATATGCAAAAAGAAATATACTTTATCCCTAGTAAGTTAATGTTTCAGATTCTTAGGCAACTTAAAGTATGTACTCGGATTTCGAACTCTCTAATCCAATTCAATAACACCATGATTCTTTTAAAACTCCAACCAACTACTGCTTATCAAAAGAAACTAGGTACGACACAAGTTCCTTCCTTCCACTTGGCCATTTCAGAGACAACTAAAAGGTATTCAATACAAGAAACTTTTAGGACATGAATCCCCCAAAATTTGAGAAAATTATTTTCAATAGAACAAAGTTTGTGAAACATGAAACTCCACCGTCTCTCTCATACTCAACAGTTAAAAGGTAAGTATCTGTGTTCCGATAACATAACATGATGGAGAATATTCTCATCACCTGCCCTATACTTGCAGAAGCAATTGGCTCATAGTCAAAACTCGTTAACTTAGATGACCAGTCAGAACCCAGTTCAGCATCTAAAACTTGATTGAGCTGATTCTTCGGCATCACATCTGCACCTTGACGGACAATGTCTAAAGCTGCCAAGATCTGCAAGAGCATAGTTGCCACCACAGTTAATCTGAAACCTAAACGAGTAGTTTTAGTTACAAGGAGATGAATATCTCAGCAACAAATTAAGTATATATTTCAAGAGAAAGCTAGAGAAGTACAAAATATCAAAATTCCAGGTCTGCAGAAAGATGGAAAAGCAAGAGCATCTAAAAGCAAATACTTTCATTATCAGTTGCCACAAGTTCTTAAATACCAGAATTTTGGTTGTAACATAAAGTGTGTACGCTATGACTTATTGCAGGGATAGTCTATGTCAGTTTGATGCTCCATGCCAGAATATCAGCATCACACAGCTGAGTCAGTGCTATTCTGCTAAGTGCATGAGCAAAGTCTTCACTCTTCTGAAAATTCGTACTCACTTTTTTCATCCTTAAAACATGCCAACCAAGATCGGGTGAATTTTTTTCCACTGCTAAGATAGTAAGAATTCAACAACAATTGCTAATTCTTCCAAACTCAAATTTCAATAAAGAGCTCTCAAGAATATAACATCTATATTCAACATGAACCTGATCATAGTACTAACTCTCAACACGTCCAATGCGAGTTAAATATTTAAAGTTTCTCTTCACCTCTGTCTTATTTGCATAAAGCTCAACTTTTTCATTTGATTAAAGTGCACAAAAGTTCATACAAATGAAAATAAAATAATAGTAAGGCATAACTTTGAGGTCAAGGAGATATGATGCCTCATATGGCTGTAAAAAGTATCGCACTTTAAATAGTATATCTCACATTCATTATCCAAGAATGATCGAGAACGTGTTCTCAACCCCATTAATGAGAGGGCCCAATATTTCAGAGCACTACAAGCAAATGTACATAAACGAAGGAAAAATTCAAAAGTACAAAAGTTTACATACTGGGGCAGGCACGAGAGATTCATCTTGGATACTCAACATTTGCCCTAATTTAAGAGCCGCACCACGCATTCTGCATAACGCAAGAGCTAAACGTTCTGCATTTTCCTCAGACATGAATGGGGACAAGGCATTCTGTTTGTTATCTGAATTGGGTGTGCCATATACGATCCTCTTGGCGGACTCCTGAAGGGTGCCCCACGCAAGACCAGCTCCAAGTCCAGCAAACCTTCAAACACACTTCAAATATCAATACTAACACTTATTAACAAGTTGCCGCAAACTGAATGAACCTCAAACCATAAGTGTTGAGTATACATATATACAATAAGTGAATCAACATCCTCACTCTCTAAGCTAACTGGATATTCGGAAGAAAGAGGCCTCAATAACAAAACAAAACCACTTCCTCCAATGGAGAAGACAGTACATTGGATTAACTCTAATAATTAAACTATCACCACAATACTAAAAGCTTGAGCTCCTAAAAGTCTGACCTCCGCAATCAAGTGATAGGATAGAATTATCTTACCCAAGGGCTCTGGAGAAAGGAGTAGAAGGAACTCTCCTCTCCCTGGGCTTCCTCTGCTTCCGAACCGTCACTGGCACTGCAGCAGCTGCAGCATTCACATTCGAGGTGGAGGGAAGATCCACAACTGTATCTGCAACTACAGCAGCATTCGTATTCGAGGTGGACGGAACATCCACAACCGTATCTCCAGCTACGGCAGAATCTGCATTCGCATTCGAGTCCGTTTGTACAATCGGAGCAGCATCGTCCACATTTGAAGTGGTCGAAGGCGGCGCCTCCGTAAAATACACAACATCACTAGCTTTCTTTTCATGAGCATCAGTAAAATATACAACATCACCAGCACTTTTTTCATGAGCATGATTAATACTAGCATCATCACCACCACCGTTGTTCAAATTAAATCTATCCTCAACACGAACCTGGTCCTGCGCCTGAGCTTCGAAGCGGTGGAGCTTGCCTCTGGTGAGTCCGGCGACATCGGTGGCGGACAACACTACCGACTTAATTAGGGTTTCCAATTGACCTGCCTGAGAATTGACGCCTTCCTTAGCCACCAGAGACAATCCATTCGCCACTCGACTGATCTCTCTCCACGATACCATCACTGTTCACAGTTACAGTTTACGGTCCTCTATTCGATTCTGTTTCAATTCGATTCTCGCACAAATTTACACAGAACATACACAATGATTGCTTCAATCAATCAATTGAATGCGGTTCCTGATTCTGAGGACAACGATTGTACACCGGAGACAATAGCAACGCCTCTGTGTTCCGCTGGTGGATCCAGAATCAACCAATTTGTCGTTGAAGTTTATAAACAGAGGAATGAATAATCAGGTTTGAATTGGAGTTACGTGTGCAGTTCTCGTCCCCAGAGTACAAACTCTAAAAGCGGCAAACCACTAACGATCTAAGATTAACCCATTTCGTTAACGCATTTAACCATTGTTAATCATATAGGTGTATAATGTATATTCACTTCTCTTTTTTTTTTTTTTTAAAAAAAAAATTATATAAGTGGACTTGATTAGTTATAAGTTTTATCAAATAAATAGTTGGTGCAATCAATAATATATTGATATTTAATCCAATGTCGTAACTAGGACAATTTTCATTTTAATATCATAATCTGACACTCGTCGGTATGCAGACCATAAGTTTGACAGTTTCTTCACAATGGGTATTTCAGCACCGAGAAAGTACAAAGTTTCATCCGGTGAACCCAAATTTAGAGATTTAGACCAATTCCGACCAATTCCAACCTTACACGTCAACATATTCCACGTATTTTTTCGGTATCGGAGTACCCCAATTTGAAGAAAGTATTCAACTTATGTATACAAATTGACAAGTGCCAAATTAAGGTACGAAAATGAAAATTGTGTCGCGATATGAAAAATGATCTTATCTATATTAAGATACCGTTTTGTTCATATTGCTTAAAATGACAAAAAATTAGACGGTTTAATTTCGATCGATTAGTTGATCGGTAATATTTGCCTTTTGGTCTTCTTTATGAATTTCTCACACTAATTACTAGTGATTTTCTTTTTTGTTAAACAATTACTAGTGATTTGTTGCACATCACTTGAGTTGGTTTTGTCTATAATATTTGTATATTTTAGTGATTTTTTTTTTTCAAAAACAAGAACTGGTGAAGTATTACATTGTCGCTCCATAAATCAAATAGTGCAAAAAATAGTTTCTGCTAAGTGCTAACCATTTTACCTCTAATTTGTATTGCGTAAACCTTTCTGTAAAATTATGTTCTCATCTCATTCCACTCTCCAAAAAGTGGCTACTACTTTTGTCTGTTCTCTTTTTCCAATTTAAGTCAGCAATTACCCCACACCTCCACCCCAAACACAAAGAAGAAGAAAAACTAATTTATGATAATTTAGTTATATTTTCATTATCTATTAATTTTCTCTCTTTTAGCTTTTTCAGCTTTTTGTTTGAATTTAATCATTTAATGCCTAGTTATTATCCATCAGCTGGGAAGAGACAGGGAAATAGCTGCAATGGGTTTAGGGTTTATGTCTTCGCTTGGGAACAATTTTTCCATCACATAAAATGAAAAGAAGATTTATACATTGGGCTAGCCCAACTACGAAATAAGACAGTAACCAACCAACCTAAGGCAAAAACAGAAGAGATAGGAAAATACGGACATCTTATATTTTTTGTTCTTTCCCTTTCCAAGTTTGAATATCTCAAGTCTCAACATTACGTTATTCACGAGAGGAATCCCATGAAACCAACATGGACGGGACGGGCTAAGGGAGGAGAGTGCAGGTAGGAGCACCTACCCCTCAGCCCAACCATCTCTGCTATAGTCAATGGCACCGACGCCGCGTAAGTGTTTGTTTGAGTGTGTAAATATATAAATAGATTTATGTTTGTGATGTGAGGTATCTTTGTTTTTGACTTGAATACTACACGTTAAATTAAGTTAGTGCACACGACAGCTCGTCTCATCGAACTAGCAAGTAACCCTCGCAAGACCTTCTGATGCAAGTCAATTAAAATGGAAAAAGAGGCCGACAAATCAAACATTACGTAGATCGAACAGTGTATATACCAACCTATAAAACTGTTTATAGATCAAACTGTTAACTGAGGACAGACAGGTAAATAAAGGAGAGTCGAGGCTGCAGTCAATCCTGGTGCATACAAGGCTACTAGTGACTAAAAATTAACGTACTGGGACAACTTCCAAGACAAGATATTTATAGGCATTAACTGGGACCAAATTGTTACAAGGGGGTAAAACCGAAGTACTACCAATTATTGTCTCGGTACAGTAGAGTACAACGAAACAAGCATGTTCGCCAATCTGACCATATAATGCAGCATTAGGATCACACCAAAATTTGCACACGGAGGTTACAAACTTAGACGCAGGCGCAAACACAAAGGTTTATAAACAGTGTCATCTATTTAATTGAATTAATGAGTGTGAAGATCAAGTTTCATCACTGTGTTAGCAAGGGTAGATATCAAATCTACCACCCAATTATGAATACTTGATTATACAAAAGAAGGGGTATGTCTCAGACATCTCCCCCCCCCCCCCCCCATCCCGATCGCATCCCCTAAAGATAAAGATCAGAGACTAGTTTATGACCACAAAATCTTGAACAACACTAAGTCGTATAATTGTGTAGATACCATAATTTTGCCGACATCCCAGAGTTACTAAACGACCCAGAAAGTTTATACCATCAACAGTAACACATCAATGCACAAACTTGTAATGCAACTCATCTGGCATACAAGCCGAGAGAGACCTAAAATACGTTAAGAATTATGTATCATCCAAATCGTTCCTTGTTCACACAGAAAACACAATGAAGTTGAACAAAAAGAAATAACAAAGGTAACATTCACAGTTCAACAAGTTATGAAATGTATCTATCCTGCTGCTCTTGAAGAAGCCTCCCCGAAGATTTCGCATCCAAATAAAGAGAACATACTTCTTCAATATCCGCCTGCAAAACATAAAAATTGAGCCAATACCCACCTCATAAACACATGTTAATAATGAAAGAAAGGTGTAAAAAATTACCTTGCAAATATTATCACGACCATTTATTTTAGCAATTATACTGGCAGGCGATAACAGCTGGACTGCGTGCCTGAATACATGATAAGTACAATTAAATAACACTGCCATAGAGGGCTTAACACCTGGCAAGAGGCGGAAAAGTAATGCAAACCTCAAAGATGCTTGGTGTCCAATTTCTCCAAGATAAGCCAGACTCTCCTCGTCTATTAGCAAGCCTTCCACCTGAGCTCGGATTGCTAGTATCTGTCCAGAGATAAATATACATATTAAAACTGATGCTCTCAGGGCAAAGGACTTCAAATGCATATAGAAGTTCTGCAAGGTAAAGCTAGAAACCTGAATCATTTCTGCGGGACCATAGGTTTCTGTTCTTATAATAACCAGCCGGTCCAATAAATCAATTGGTATGCCATGAGGACTTGTCATGTCAGTTCCTCTGCAAGAGATGTTTTTATTATAGTTTCATTAGATTTTAGCAACAAAAGGAGATTGGAAACATAGCCATATACGGTGACATAATTTACTCCCAATCTACCAAACCAATAAACTATGATTAGGTAAATAAATGCTTTAGAACCATAGTAGGGTTTCGGAAAGAAAAAAAGAAAGAAATTGAAACGTTAATTGCAGAACCCGCAATAAAACTAAGGCGAACGTTAAGTGCTACTCTGAAGAACCCATCACCGCGATGAAAGTCCTTGCAGCCCCTCCGCTGCTGCCAAGTGTGGAGGCGGAGATATGCACTGCCAGAAACTTGCACTAATAAGTGTCACGCAGTATTTGTCTAGATTTTGCATCTCCTTGAGCTAGAAAGTGACCATAGGTGGTGGGATTGGGCTGGAGGAGAGACCAAAGAGAGACTTTGTGTGTAGAAAGTGTGTTAAATCTGTGAAACAGGTCATAACAATAGGGAGGATACTTTAGTTCGTTCATTTGGATTTTGTGGGTAGAATAGGTATTTCATAAATAATCTAGGTAACTATTCAACCTAGATTCATAGTCAGAGAGGGTAGTGGAGATTGATTCAGCCAGTTACAGTGGGTTGCCTAGATTTTGTCCAAGCGGCCCGGCTTTTATTCTGTCCAAAAATTTGGGCTATTCACCAAGTAGCCCACATTATTCCCCTTAATAAAGGTCTATATATTATACGCCCCCTACGTATATGTAATACCTGAACACTTATTCCAGTATTTTCATTATTTATGGCTACAACTCAACAAAATATTCTGGAGTGTATGTATTTCTTCCACCAATTAGATTGGATTGTCTACCGAAATCCTAGAATCATACATGAAACACGGTAATTAAGCCATAAGTTAAGGAAAAGAACTCAAGTGCATTATTATCTGGAACTAGTTCTCAGTAAGTTTCGGTAAAATATACTCGACAAGATTAACTACACGGATTTGCAGCATTAGAGGAAACCTCAAACAGATTTCTGTAACTTAAGACCTCGTACACTAAAAGTAAAATCAAAAATAACAAAAAAAGACTATGCAGTTTCAACAATCCTCTCCAGTCCATTAATTTAAGAAGAACTAGATATAGGAATCTAATATGCTAGCCTCCTGGATATATATATCTTTATTACTTGCTAGGGGAAAAAAAATTAATAGATAGCTACATACTCTATCCCACTTTTTCCTTTCAAAACCAGTCTATTTGCAAGCGCAATTTTTATGTTGGGGTTCCGACTTGGTAACAAATTAAACAACCTTATTAAAAATTTATGTAGGCTAAATAACAGTATTACAAATGTTTTAGCATCAACAAGGACGCACTCCAGAGAAGCTTAGATGACACTTGCGTAGAATACATTTCAAAAAAATTGAATCATCCGAGCATATGGCAGAAGTACATCACGGTACCTGACGCTGCAAATTCCTCTATTTGTGGCAAAAACCACAATTGGAGATAGTGAACTTTCTAAAGCGCGGTTTAAGAACGAAAAGCACTCCATGTCCAGCATATGTACCTACAGTAATCAATGTCAGCAGAAGATGAAGGCATAGAGTTCAATATTGGATATAAAGTACAAGAGAACCTCGTCAATGAATAAGACCCCAGGAACGAGTTCAGCCAGACCTTCATCTATATACCGGTTCACAACCTGAAATCAGTTAACTAAATTAATGTCCAAGTTTTAAACGTTCTAGCCCAAAAGAATCGTGCACTTCCAATAATCAGGGATTGCTCTCATAATGGAAATACACCAAAGTTGGGTCTCCAACAACTGAAACATACCTTATTTATTTCTTGACGCAGCTTTTCAGTGATCTCAGTTTTTTTAGGCTTCACGACCTGACCCAAAAGCGATATTATATCCTGACCTCCTTGAGGGCGTGCATTTGCAGCATCTAGATCATGTAATGAAACATCCTGACAGGATAAAATTTACTTTACTTCAACAAAAGGTACAAGTTTAACCTTTAGTTCTCTAATTAGGGAACAAGGTCCCCATGAAAACTGCCATATCTGAATTTGACATGGAGATCAACACATTCCAAACTAGTTTTTAAATGCTTCTAAGTGGAAATACAAAATTAAGCAGAAGCTTGAGATATCACATTAAATTGATTTGAATTAAAAAAGAAATAAAACTCCTTGAATTTGAGGCACACCTGGACTATCTCCTTCTTTTTATGAACCTCCCCTTTAGGAAGTGGAACATATTCCTCTGCCTCAAGATCAAATTCAGTAGCAAAGGCATCACTCCTTCCCACTCTTTTAACTGCTCCACTATTTCCTTCAATGTATATAACATCACCAACTGCTACCTGCATTTTGTTACATTAATAATGCTGCTCGAATATGCCAACAGATAAGAGACATAAACTTCGTTTCTAAAACAGGGTCTGTAAGCACTAAAACGGTCGATATTTCATAGTGAGAAAAGTAAGGCTCAGGAGCTCACTTTTTCCTTAATAAGGGCCTCATATATTGAAGGATCAAGCTTCAACTGCTTGGTTCCTTTTACAGTTTTTAACCCAATGACAACATGGCTTATACTTTTACCATATCCTCCAGTGACACTCTCAGTTTCTTCTGGAGATAGCTCCGTTACCTGTAATACAGTACTACATGAGACAACATAAACATCAAGGAGAACACAATAACAAACTAACAGAAACAAAAACCAAAACTGGCTGGTTAAAGGGGTATCCTTGCCTCTCCTTCATAAACTTCCTTGTTTTCCTTAATACGCAAACCAATAGCTCGCCGGAAGTTTTCCATTAGAACCTCTGTCTTCTTTACTTCTGACGAGTAAACTTCTGAACCAACCATTGGGCAAAAAGGGACCTGCACCAAGATGTAAAATACCAAACGTTTAACACCATAGATAAATGTCTTAAGACTGAATAACACTACTAACGACGAGAACACAGGAAAGTCCACATCCGTATCGTTACCTTGCTACCAAGTTCCTGCGAAATCCCAAGAGCAAGAGCGGTTTTCCCAGTGCCAGGGGGACCAGCAAGTAGCAGAGCACGTCCCGCCATCTTCTTTTCTCGTATCATATCAACGACGAGGCCAGAAGCCTCCCTCGCTGCAGCCTGACCCACGAACCCAGCCGCCAAAGGTATAGCTCTTCCGGTGGGCTAAAATTTAAAATTAGCAGGAAAACGAACACATTAAGCACATATAACATCTTCCAAGAACCATAAACATTAACCCCATTAAACCACTACATCAATATATACAAAATAAAAAACCCTCTGTGCTTCTAAAAAAACATGACACAATTGGTAAAGATCAAATCTTTGAACTTGAACTAATTGATTTCTTTTTCTTCTTTTCTGTGGTCCTTTTAAGTTTTGTCACAAGGCAAAATTAATAAAACCCTAAACCCCTAAAACCCTAAACCAAAAACGAAAATCACAGAGCAAAATATGGCGGAGTATTAATTTACCTCGAGGCCGAGGCCTTTAATGTGGGTGTGAGTGGCTACTCTCTGCTTCTTCATGGTTGATTGTACTTCTTCTATCTTCATTCTTCTTCTATTCTCCTTCTATATATATGTGTGTATATCTCGATTCTGTTCTCTGTTTCGTTTATGCGTTTGTACTCTTCTTTGGCAAGAGGTTAGAGGGCGACGATGAGAGGGCTCTAGGGCTTCTTTTACTTCAATTCGCCATGAATTTATACGCCCAAAGAAACAAGAAAGGTGCTCTTTTCACTTCTACTTTTCCATTCTCAATTCTTTTAATATATATATATATATATATATGGGAGGAAATGCAAAAAATGCCTTTAAGTTTGGCGATTTGCTACTTTTGCCCAATATCTTTTCGGGCCAAACTTTTGCCCCGTACGTTTCGATAATCGCCGAAAAAAATGCCCAATCGGGCTCAACACGGGCTTTTGCCTACGCGGCATGCCAACGGCTAAACCGCCATTCCACCTGTAAAATCGCGCGCCACGTGTATTTGCCACTTGTAAAACACGATTTTTACACACTTGCAAAAATATTGCACAAACTACTCCTAAATTATTCATAAATTACACAAAGCGCCCCTAATGTTTAAAAAAGTACACAAAATCCTCTTATATTATGTTTGATATACAACTTACCCATTTCTTTTTTTTTAGAACATACACTTAAATAAAATATGACATTGACTAAAATTTTTTTTAGATAACTTACCTTTAGTTTCAAAATTTATATTTCTAATCTAAAAGAAAAGGTAATTTAAAAAAAATTACATTTTATAATATTTATTTATTCTTCAAATTAATGTAATTCTTATTTAGGTTTGTTTTTTTCCATTTGTTAAATAGTAAAAGTAAAATAAAAAAGAAACAAAATTGAAAATAAAAATAAAAAAAATGGGGAAAAGAAAAAACAAAATCGGGGAAAACGTCTTCCCCGATGTATTATTCGCCGTCGCGCGACGGCCTGGCCTGGTGCAGGCCTCTCCGTCGCGCAACTAGAGATGGTGGGTTGCTAGCAGCAACCCACCATCTCCAATTGGGGATATTTGGTGCAGCTCCGGTCGCGGTGAAGTGACGGGCAGCGGGCCGGAGCCTCGCGACAATCGATTCGCATCGCCCTGATTGCGACGACACGGAGTAGAAGTTTGGGCGGGGGTCGCGGTGGCGGTGGAGGTGTTGGGTGGCGATTCTCGATTTTGGGTTAGTTCCCAAATTTGATTTTTCTTTTCTTTTCTTATTTCCAGTTTTTTTTTTCTAATAATATTAATCCATTAAAATAAAAAACATTAACAATATCTAAGAAAATTAATAAAGTACACTTATTTGTAGTTATAAATTATAAACATTAGTCTTTTAAATAAATACCTTTTCTTTTCCTTATTTAATTGTTTAAAAAATTAAAGGAAGGGATGGATGGAATATTCATTCAGTTTTATTAGGATTTTTAACAAAAATTAACTATAGGAGTAATTTGTGCAATTTTTCAAACATGAGAGGGTGATTTGTGTAATGTACCCATAGTTTAGGATTTTTTCGTCAATTAGAGATAAAACAGGGGTAATTTTTGCTATATAATAAAAATTACACGTGGCATTGTGTTTTTCCACGTAGGATGATGTTTTGTCCGTTGGCATGCCACGTAGGCAAAAAGCCCGTGTTGAGCCCGATTGGGCATTTTTTGCGGCGATTATCGAAACATACGGGGCAAGAGTTCGGCCCGAAAAGATATTGGGCAAAAGTGCCAAATCACCAAACTTAAAGGGCATTTTTTGCATTTCCTCTATATATATATTCTAAGTAAGTGACAAATATACTTAATGATATTTGAGATTCTTAATAAGTATTTAATAAATTTGAAATTCATCTTCTTCTGTTTTTTATGTAACAAACATAATGGTTTTAGTCAGTGTTTTCAGAACCGGACCGGTCATCGAACCGGCTGCCTCACTGGTTACTGGTTTTACTGGTCGAACCAGTGGTCGAACCGGTATAACTATTCAACACTACGATTTTCTTGTATGTCAGACTATCTATAATTTTATACTCAAAAATATGTATATATCATCACAATTCATAACAATTTAACATTGAACATCATGAAAATAGTACACAATATCCATAATAAAAATCAAATGAGAGTCTCGAACACAAGACGTCTCAAGACTCTCAACAAACGAGAACACGATATTCATAAATCATCGTAATACAAACCAAGTGAAAGTAAAACTACAAAACATCTAAATTCTTATGAATTAACAAACAAAACACATAACATATGAAGATTTAAAACATCTCACAAAACACAAATTTTCTGTAATTAGTTTCAACTTTATATGTTTTCCAACAACCCACCCGTATTAGATTAAGATTACTATTTTGAGTAGTTATTTGTCAATGAGAAATTACTTTTTGTTGTGCAAATACTTGTTTGAATTCATTTTTATATATAAAATACATGCCCAAATTGTAAAAAGTAAATGTTTACATGTAAATGTTATTATATTAACATTTTTTTTACTTTTTTATTGTTTATTTGAAATGAATTGCCATAATCTCTTTCTAACAAAAAAAAAAAGACATAATCTCTCACGATATAAAAAAATAATTTCTCCATTATATTTAAATATAGAGAGATATCAGGTTTGGCTATTAAATTTATAAAATTCCACGTCATCGTCTCTTTCCCACCCACTTAATTTTAATGCTCAAATCTGTAACCAACTAGCAAACCCATTTTTAAGTTCTGACACAACCGTAATCTCCTTCCCCCTCCATGACTGAAAAAGCAAACACATATCAAAATCACCTAGACCTATAATCTTCTGCTTCAATAATCAAGGACTTTAAGCAAACCCAGTTCTAATTTTTCCACCATTTACAAATCTTTACATTCAAATATGTTTCCTCTACCTATATAGTAGGGGTGTCAATTTCTACCCATCAACCCACTAACCCATCTAACCCACAATAATAAATGGGTCATGGATTGACTCATTTAATAACCGGGTTATATGGGTCATTCATTTATGACCCATTATTTAAATGGGTAACCCATGGATAACCCATCTAACCCATTTTGACTCGTTAAATATTTATTAAAAAATTAAAAAATATAATACACCTTAAAACACAATTGCACCAAAATATACAGTTTATCTTCTCTTGCAACAATTACAAACTTCTCCTCATCTCTCTTCTTTCTTCTTTAAATACTCTAACTAGCAGCAATACAATTCCACTAAATTTCAAAATTCTAGGTCAGATTTTGCATAAGTTTTTTTTTTTATTTCAAAATCTTAGCAGTTCATCGGAGATTTTTTTTACGGTGGCCGTAGCAACGTGCTATGACTGTGATTTTGATGCACGGAGGAGAGAGAAAGAGAGGGAAGACCGGAGAAGAGAGAGATGCAAGAGAACGGAGAGAGAGATGAGAGAGGGAGGAGAGAGAAAGTGAGATGAGAGTAGGGGTGTCAATTTCTACCCATCAACCCACTAACCCATCTAACCCACAATAATAAATGGGTCATGGATTGACTCATTTAATAATCGGGTTATATGGGTCATTCATTTATGACCCATTATTTAAATGGGTAACCCATTGATAACCCATCTAACCCATTTTGACTCGTTAAAGATTTATTAAAAAATTAAAAAATATAATACACCTTAAAACACAATTGCACCAAAATATACAGTTTATCTTCTCTTGCAACAATTACAAACTTCTCCTCATCTCTCTTCTTTCTTCTTTAAATACTCTAACTAGCAGCAATACAATTCCACTAAATTTCAAAATTATAGGTCAGATTTTGCATAAGTTTTTTTTTTATTTCAAAATCTCAGCAGTTCATCGGAGATTTTTTTTACGGTGGTCGTAGCAACGTGCTATGGCTGTGATTTTGATGCACGGAGGAGAGAGAAAGAGAGGGAAGACCGGAGAAGAGAGAGATGCAAGAGAACGGAAAGAGAGATGAGAGAGGGAGGAGAGAGAAAGTGAGATTAGAGCTGAAAATTTTCTGGAAAGAGAGAGAAAAAGAGAAGAGAGAGAAAGTGAGGTGAGAGTCACAATTTTTTGTAAAAAGATAGGAGAGAGACAGGAGAGGAGAGAGAGGAGGAAGGAACGGATGAGAGAGAGGGATTAAAATGTAATTTAGATTTTTTTTTTTGTGATTTAATATTATATGGGTTGTTAATGGGTTGATGGGTTTACTCGACCCATTTATCACCCAACCCATTTATCACCCATGATAAATGAGTTACATGGGTTGGGTTATAAATGGGTTGGGTCTTAAATGGATTGGGTCAAAAATGACCCAACCCTCCCATTTGCCACCTCTAGATGAGAGCTGAAAATTTTCTGGAAAGAGAGAGAAAAAGAGAAGAGAGAGAAAGTGAGGTGAGAGTCAGAATTTTTTGTAAAAAGATAGGAGAGAGACAGGAGAGGAGAGAGAGGAGGAAGGAACGGATGAGAGAGAGGGATTAAAATGTAATTTAGATTTTTTTTTTTTGTGATTTAATATTATATGGGTTGTTAATGAGTTGATGGGTTTACCCGACCCATTTATCACCCAACCAATTTATCACCCATGATAAATGAGTTACATGAGTTGGGTTATAAATGGGTTGGGTCTTAAATGGATTGGGTCAAAAATGACCCAACCCACCCATTAATACAAGTATTATTATTGTTAGTGCTCACTCATAGTTGCATTTGTTGTTAGTGCTAAGACTAAGAAGATGTTCAGTTGTTTTTTGAATTGTTACTGGCTTTTACGGTTCATATTTCATTTTTTTGTTAGTTTTAATACATATATAATTGTTGTTAGCGCTCACTCGCAGTTGCAATTGTTGTTAGTGCTAAGGAGATTTATTGTGAGGAAAGCCACTAAGAAGATGTTCTTGTTGGTAACCTGTTGGGACAGTTTGAGCCACACGATAATGTCGGGACTTCCGAATGAACTACTCGGATCTGAAATACAAAGGCGGCTCAACAGCACTGCTGAAGTTCTTGATTTTCTGAAACAAAAAGCCGAGTCCTCCCCCGGCTTTATTAAACCAGATGTGTCTTCAGTAATCAACATGGCTGGTGGATTTGCAGTGGATAGAATTAAAGCTGAGAGAACTGCGGAGAAGGATCGGAGGCTTCCTTTGACGGAGAAAGAATTGCAAGAGCTCAGCATCACCAAGGCTGATTTGGAGGTAATTCTAGAACACACTGGTGAACATTAAATACTGAATTGTTTTTTTTTTTTTTTTGTTACATCTCTTAAGGAATGTGTTGAGCGTGTTCACCACCCAGGTTAGGGGAGGAAAATAGTCTTTTACTATAGCACATCTTATTCAAGTTGATAGTTCAAAATGTGGTTTAAGAATTATAGATGATATCGATCTCTTTTGTCAAGTGTGTTATGTTACTAGTCTGTTATGATAGACCTCCTTCTTTCTCCCCATGTATTCCTATATGGCCTATCGAGAATTTGCGATGCAAGAAGGATATTCTGTATGCACATCTCCCCTAGGTAGCTTTCTCATGGAATCATCGTGCAAATAATAGCAGAATTGGTCGGATCTTGTTTTCACAGGACTTAAATAACAAAATTACATTGTCCTCGGTTAAGAAAAAAGAAAAATGTAAATGAGGGAAGATAACTGCTATCTTTTAGAATGCTCTTCCTGACACCTTTTATACATATACATATGTATACACATGTGTGCGTGCGTGCGTGTGTGTATACATATATACTCTAAGCTGCCTGGACAGTTTAAATTTATTCTTTCCCTCTGTTATGTAGATTATACACCTCTAGGTGCAAGCATGGTCCAGTCAGATAATAATAAACCTTAAAACTTTTCATATCACGCCTACAAATGGGAGGCTGGTATATGCCTAGGGGTGTCAATTTCTACCCATCAACCCACTAACCCATCTAACCCACAATAATAAATGGGTCATGGATTGACTCATTTAATAACCGGGTTATATGGGTCATTCATTTATGACCCATTATTTAAATGGGTAACCCATGGATAACCCATCTAACCCATTTTGACTCGTTAAAGATTTATTAAAAAATTAAAAAATATAATACACCTTAAACCACAATTGCACCAAAATATACAGTTTATCTTCTCTTGCAACAATTACAAACTTCTCCTCATCTCTCTTCTTTCTTCTTTAAATACTCTAACTAGCAGCAATACAATTCCACTAAATTTCAAAATTCTAGGTCAGATTTTGCATAAGTTTTTTTTATTTCAAAATCTCAGCAGTTCATCGGAGATTTTTTTTACGGTGGCCGTAGCAACGTGCTATGACTGTGATTTTGATGCACGGAGGAGAGAGAAAGAGAGGGAAGACCGGAGAAGAGAGAGAGATGCAAGAGAACGGAGAGAGATGAGAGAGGGAGGAGAGAGAAAGTGAGATGAGAGCTGAAAATTTTCTAGAAAGAGAGAGAAAAAGAGAAGAGAGAGAAAGTGAGGTGAGAGTCAGAATTTTTTGTAAAAAGATAGGAGAGAGACAGGAGAGGAGAGAGAGGAGGAAGGAACGGATGAGAGAGAGGGATTAAAATGTAATTTAGAATTTTTTTTTTGTGATTTAATATTATATGGGTTGTTAATGGATTTACCCGACCCATTTATCACCAACCCATTTATCACCCATAAATGAGTTACATGGGTTGGGTTATAAATGGGTTGGGTCTTAATTGGATTGGGTAAAAAATGACCCAACCCACCCATTTGCCACCTCTACTATATAGTAATGGGAGGGGGTGGAAGATGGGGGGGGGGGGGGGGGCAGCCCCTATATACCCCCGGGATCTGCCTCTGGTCTCAAGGTTTGGGAAGAATTGAGCGTGGGTTAGCAGAGGTTTGTGTAATTTTAGATATTTTTTTTTAATGAGGGGCGAACCGGTTTTCAACCGGTAAACACCGGTCCATCGGTTCAGGGTTTGGATCGGTTTTTCCCGAGTTTGACCGGTTCTTTCACTGACTCGTTTTACAGGCCTAACTGGACCGACCAAGGGTTCGGATACCGGTCGAACCGGTTCGACCAGCCGGTCCGGTCCGGTTTTTAAAACAATGATTTTAGTTAATATTATGATATATAAAATATATTGTGGATCTATAAAAATGTCTCTATGCAGCTTATATTATATGTAAAAAGTAAATTATGTGCATGGTTTTTCAGGTTTTGTATAATTTTACATCAATAGTGTTTTTTCAATTTATTTCATAAACATCTTAACTTATTATGTTCATTTTATTTTAATTTTGACTTCCTATCATATAAATATTTTATATATATAAAGAATAAAGGCGGGGCGTAATCACTTGTGGTCGGATAGGGATTTTTGCAAAAATGGTACCATAGCTTTTTCCTATTGCAAAAATAGTTCCATACTTAAATTTGTCGAATTTTGGTCCCATAACTAAAATTAATTGCAAAATTGGTCCCTCCGTTATTTGAAACTGACGGACCTATTTTTTTAAAAAAATATATTAATAATGACGCCAAAATGACATCATGTTAAGAGTAACATGTGTGGAATTTTTGCAGAAATAGTACCATAACTTGTCCCTATTGCAAGAATTGTCCCATAATATATTTGTTTTTAGATTTTGGTCCATAACTAAAAACTAATTGCCAAATTAGTCTTCCGTTAATTCCATTTCTTTACGAAATATTCGATTCCATAATCATCACTAATTTGCCGACATAATGTAAATTTTTCATAGGGCAAGACCCCTTTTAATTCTTCATATAGAAGTGAGACGACTTCAAATTCCACACCGTCACCAACACGTAAAATAATGGTTATAAATAGATATCGCAAAATTGACGAATGTTTCGAAGGAACTAACAATTTGTATCGCAGCAGGGCCATTTAGGGGTATCAGGTGCAGTAGTAAGGCTACTAATGCCGTGTAGGGCAAAGAATTACTTAAGTTGAGAATATGGAAGATATGATAAGATTTAAAAGTTGAAGCGGGAAAATGAGGAGTTAAAAAAATTGATCTATATAACTTGGGTCGGCATTGCAGTCGTAGTTGGTGTCTTTGTTGCTATCATGGGTATAAGTCGTAATTTTATTTGTATTGCTTTGTATTTAACTTAATCGATTTTTTATTTTCGAAATGTATTAACACAATTTTGCAATTATTGTGTGCTTTGTAGGACTGTTTGTTGTATGGTCATTGAAAGTGTTTTCGAATTTTTGGTAACTAAATCGAATATTCTATTAACGGAAGACTAATTTGGCAATTAGTTTTTAGTTATGGGCCAAAATCTGAAAAATTTAAGTTATGGAACTATTCTTGCAATAGGGACAAGTTATGGTACCATTTTTGCAAAAATTCTCACACATGTTACTCTTAACATGACGTCATTTTGGCGTCATTATCAATATATTTATTAAACAAATAGCTCCGTCAGTTTCAATTAACGGCGGGACCAATTTTGCAATTAATTTTAGTTATGGGACCAAAATTCGACAAACTTAAGTTACGAGACTATTTTTGCAAAAAAGAAAAGTTATGGTACCATTTTTGCAAAAATCTCCGTCTGATATTTGATATAAATATTTATATATATATCAAAATCAGACCACATGTGATTATGCCCCGCCTTTATTCTATGAAATGTCAAACGTGTTTTAAGACATTGAGCGCAACACTAGGTCACATCTTTTATTGTAAATGGGCATTTGCGAGGCATTAAAATGTAATTACTTAATTAAATTAGAAATAAAAATGAATACAACAAGATTTTAGAATTCTAAACACACATAATTATATTTATAATTATGCATGTTCCTTAGGGCGTATACTCCACTACTTTCACAACTACCTTGCTTTATCATTCATCTTCACCATCCTTCATCATCACCTTTTTGTCACTAGTATCCCACTCTTTACAAGTAGGCAACTAAGATGCCTAATTCAGCATCCTCTATGGCCTCTCTCCATCACCATCTTAATGCCACCGATGTATTTTTCCTTGACCACTATGCAACTAAGTTTCCTGATAACTTACCTCCTTCACCCCTCTCTATTACCACCTATTGCCACGACAATTTTACATCTTCACAAATAAGCAACTACGGTGAACCATCACCACCTTCAACAAAGCTATGTATCTACCTTTTAGACAGGTCACAAGACATTTCTCAACTACTAAGCAAGAGCTAGAAGTTATATAAAACTAATACAAGTCATCAAATGTAAAGGGGGTGGGGGGCGGCTTCCATTTTCTCTACAATTCTTATCTCTATCAAACCCATTAATACTCTCAACCACACCTGATATTTTTGAATTAGGAAAGACTTCATTCCCCTTCGCGGATACATAGGCATCTTGGAAGCTTTTCCAGCCACACAAACTTCATCTCCTAGTGCTCGACAACCATGTCTTGTGTTCGAAGTATTCCGCAATAAATACTTATGTGATGTTGGGATGAACCCCGGGGTTTTGTAACGACCCCAAAGTTCTTGCATCACTAAATTAATATTCATCTACCAATGTCTTACGAGTCCAATTAAGAGTATGCTTTGGGACAAAAAGTTTCGCATGTTATGTTTAAAGAGTTTAGTTGTCATGAAATAGTATGTGTTATTTACTTTTTGAAAGGATCAAATTTTGAATGATTTTATTGCAACTTTCCTCATGTCTGCTAGTAACAATGTCGCCAATTGTTTTATCTCAATTAGTTCATAGTTTATCTAAAAAGTCTATATTGTTCCCTTTTTAAAAAAATTGAATATCCTTCTACTTAAATTATATGCTTGCAACCCTCAACAATATGTCTCATTGGTCGAACTATATTTACTTCAAATATGATAGCATCAAGTACCACTATAGTATCCGATTCCACGCTCATGTCGCAAAACTTCTTCAGAGCCAACACAAGGCTCTGTATGCTAAATAATTCTACCATGGAGTAAGCTGTTGTACCATTTTTTGCCACTGTAACAACTTTTCCAACTTCCTTTGTCATCTTTGAGTAAGCTTCCAAAACCAGCCATTGTTGGATTCTCTTTGCTTTGTCAACTTAAAACCAACCATTTTTTGATAATTTTTTTTACATTTTCGTCGGTATCTAATATGAAGTACTGCAAAGGAAAAACACCAATTAGCTAACCCGGATGCTGATGAGTGTGTAAATCACTCATAAATATCATAGTTTTCCTTATTTAATTATATAATTTTGATTGTTATGTGGTATTTTTATGTTTGTTTTCATGTTTTGTAGATTAGAGGTGAACTTGGAAAGAAGAGGCAAAATTTTGAAAAATTCACTGGCACTTGTGCAGAATGAATTATGAGGCGTACAATATACCGTTAGAAATCTGAAGAAGTCTAGTTTGCAACGGAAAATGCGGTTTGCAATTTCGACATCGAGAGAGTGAGTTATGGCCAAAACAATGAAGCCGCGCGAAGCTAAAATCTTGCTGCCAAATACTCGCGATTTTCATTTGTTGGATCAAAAAGAAAATGGATGAACAAAATATCACCAAAACAATCACATCTTGTTCCTTGGTCAAAAAGCAAGTCTTATGTTCAATATGTGGTCTTCAAAACATGAATTATTTGGTCATGGTCAAAGATAATGATAAAGGTGTTCAAGCACACCGTGGAAGACTAAATCATAGCATTTAGATTAAAATTGAGATGGATGATCAAAATGCAATCTTGTAGTTTTTGTTCTCCTATAAATAGAGGCCAAAATTGCCTCGTTTGAACACACTTCTCTTCTCACTAATCATCTCTCTAAGTAATAGTTTATTGATAGTTATAGTTTTAGCAAGTTGTTTGTAATATTAGAAGAATAGTTTGGAGTTCTACGGGGGAGTCACTTTGGAGTTCTAACGGAGGCATCCTTATGGAGTTATTTCCGGAGTACTTTGAGGTTTCTCGGAATCAAATCTGTAACAATCTCTAAACTCTTTTTATTTTAGTGATGGCGGGTTTATTTTGTAATGTTATTTTAATTGTTATTATGTGCTAATTAAACTCTGCTGGGAATATGACGTAGCCTAGTTATAATGATCTAACTTGAATTAAATACATTGTTATGATGTTGTAATTGTTGGAGTGTTTATTTCTAAATGTAATGCTTCTGAAATTCTGACCAAATTCTGGATGAACTGAGGATCAAAATGAGACCGATAGGAATTTTTGTGACAAAGCTTTGAAATAAGTATCATGAATTCTTGGATAGAATAAAAATATATTTATTTGTTTTCATGTGGTTGAGAAAATTATCATGAAGTATAAAATACATACTTTTGCAACTAGACTCATTTTTTAGTAGTAAAAGTATAGAATTTACGTATAACTTGAGAAAGAGTACATAAAACAAGGGAGTAATTAACCAACAACGGTTTCAAACACAAAATTATGTCAATATGTTTAACTAAAGTTAGATCGTATTAATGACGGTGAAATCATCATTCCTAGCTCTCATAAATATCATTTGTTTAATTATTTTTTGTTTTACCTGTCATACTTATTTTACTTAGCCAGTAACATTGTTAATCTCTATTATAACTGTCATAATTATCTACTTGTCATTCTACTTAGTTAAATTGTCATCTTTTCACTTAAACCTACTCAAAATTCGGATTCTCAAATAACATTAGAGTTGATCAAAATTGGTACTTAACTAATTATTTCTCGTGGGATCGACAACTTCACTTATCACTTTATTACTTGTTACGATTTCGTATACTTGCGAATTTTACCACAACACATGCTTGTGTTGTATGCTATTATGTCACATAAAAATTCCCAATTAGCTAACTTACAAGAAACATCGCGTCAGGCTTACATGCCATAAAATACAACTTTGTTTTTATTTTTGCAAACATCTTAAGAAAAAGAGAAGAAGATAACATTCAATGTAAAACCATGAACACAGTTCCATCTAATAATTAAATTAGCACCAAACTAATTATTAAAATGGGTATTCTGACTTGGGAGAGAGTCTCTACATATCTTCTGTCAAGTATTATGAGAGAAAGAACAAAAAAAAATAAAAAGAAATTTCCAATGACTTATGTATCATTTTATTCTCCATATCATCTCAAACACATTTGATGAAGTCGTGCCACTTTATCTACGAAATACAACCGTACACAACTTACCATATCTTATCTACTAAACCAGATATTTTCAACTTTTCAAGTAGTTTAAGTTTTCATAGTTTTGACCAGTTTGACGTCACAACTGGATTCATTGGTGTCGAGTTTCCAATATGCTGAAATGTTTAGTAAGTTGCATATGGTATTATATTCTAGGAAATTATTGATGATAAAGCTGATAAATCTGTAACTTGATGCATGTTTAGTCTTAATGTGTGAGCGAGAAATATTAGAAATGAATAATCGCCAAAAAAGAGGTTTACACTATAAGATTAATTTTATTAAACTCCTTAGTATGACCAATATAATTAGAAATAAAATCTTACGGTTTAAGTGTCTAAAACACGACTTAGTGGTGTCATAAAGAGATGTCATTTAAAAATCATGATCATAGTTTAGTAATGTCTTAAAAAGGGTCATTAACTTGAGATCATGGCATAGTGGTGCCATGAAGAGGTAAGAACATTGGAATTAGTAATTAATTGTATAATTAATTTCGTCTCACATAACTTTATAGTGTCTTGTCAAACTTTTATTATATATAATTATAATCTATAAAAATATAAAATATTAGAAATTTGTGAGGCGCGCCTTTTAAAACACTATGGGGGTACAAAATGTAATTTCGCCTATAAAAAACACTCGCATGGGCTGAGCCAAGGTGGGGCCTTTGGGGGGCCCAGCTCCAACCCGACCCGTACTAAATACATCTATATATATATATATATATATATATATATATATATATATATATATATATATATATAAACATTTAGAAACTTTAGTATAAATTTTCCCAAGTTGTTTTGTTTGTTTTTTCCTTTCAGCTGATTCAATTTCTTAGTATAATAATTTATTTTACTACTTTTTAAAATTTGTCTCAAAATTCTCCTACTCTTTCGTGTAATGAATAAAATAAAATGGTGATTGTCTAACACAACATTAAGCGTATAACTTCTTCTTAGACACCTTTACAATAATTTGTTTTTTAATTATAAGAGTTGAAGAGAAAACTTCAAAGACTAAAGTTATTTTCTTATATATTGCATTAATCTTACACAATATTAAGAAAGATATTATTTAGTACTGTGATATTAATTTATTTATGATATTATACTCTCTAAAATTGTACGATACAATTGCAAAGTTTAAGAGAACATAAATAATAAAAAATCTCTTGGGGCGTTTACAATATATCTATTTTTGTAACATGCTTATTGTATATATTTATGTATTTTTAGTTTTTTTTTTACTAATTTTAGCTATAGTTGTGATACTTTAGAGTCACTTTTATTATAAAAATTTATTGTTTTTAAAAGCAATTAAAATTAATTAATAATGATAATAATAATAATATCCCTCTTTACGTTAAAAAAATCACGTGACACCCTAAGCCAAATTCCTGGTTCCGCCTCTGAGTACTCGTTAGATACTGCAAACACATCAATAGTTTTTTCCAGTAGGTTTGTAAACACTATCAATTTAGTCAAAAATAACTTAAAATAAAAAACAAATTGCTTTTATAAGCTCTCTCAACACCACAATTTAATTGCAAAGAGTATAACAAAAGCAACAAATATTATTTTGGAATAGAAGTTTTACTCTACCTAGATCAAATGCACTAAAACGGTAATGATTTTTCTTTCTATTTTTTAATCAAACCTTTAAGATACATAAAAAGTGATTTATATATATATGTCAGTCAGACATCTTGTGAAGTTCGTTAATCATGGTGTATTCACAATATTCATTTTATGTAGAACTAAATTAACTTGCTCATTACTTCAAAACACAAAAATAAAAGCTGAAAAAAATAACTAGAAAACTTTATCTACAATATACTTTTATAATCACTTATGCATATATATATTTAGTTCATTGTGTTTCCATAGTTAAAAAAACAATTAAATTCAAGCAGCATCATTTGGAGTAACCATTTCAAATGCTTATATTTCATGAAACTGGACAAAAATTCCTAATACAAGCTATTTTGAGCCTTTGCTAGATATATGAAAATACCATCTAAACTAGTGCAAAACTACAAATGACGTACTCGTACTAACATTAGTACGGCATAAAAACTACAAAAAGAAAAACTAAAATTGTTCCTACATCTCTACTTTTGGTTGATTTTAGCGTCCATTTCTTTGATGAAACAATCCATGTTCCTCTCCGATGATCCATCAGCTGTTAATGCAATCTCTAATCTACTTTGCACTTTATCAATTTCTTGTCTGAACTCCTCTCCCGATTTTTCCATCATCAATTGATTAATCTTGCTAGCAATTTCACGCTTGCTCATTTGGACTCTGTCGCACAAATTAATTCCTATTTTCCAATCATCAACGACTAATTTTCTATTAGTGAATTGATCGGTATAGAGCGGATAGCAAATCATTGGCACTCGACACCAAATACTCTCTAATACCGAATTCCAACCACAATGCGTCAAAAATCCTCCAATTGCCGGATGTGCCAGAACTTGCGTTTGACTACACCATGGCATCACCATGCCACGATCGCCCGCTTTTTCCCTAAACCAACCGGGCAATGGATCTTCATCGTTCGAGCTCACTAAATCCGGTCTTAACACCCAAAGAAAGTCGACATTACTATCGAGAAGGCCATTAGCTATCTCTATTAGGTCTCTCTTAGCTAGATGAGCGTAACTACCAAACGACACGTATAATACAGATCGATTAGGTTTCGAGTGAAGCCATTGGCTGCAGTCTGACTCGGCCCACAAACTAGTAGAGACGATGCTCTTGGTGAACCCTCGAGGGAAAATGGGTCCCACTGCAAAGAATCGTGTTTTGTCTTGTAGGGCTGATATGGTTTCCGATTCTAGCTCTTGAACTGTGTTGCAAAGCACAAAATCTGCATCCTTTACGTCCCTGAATGCTTTGTATATAATTTGGTGGCACACTGTTGTTGTGTCCGTTTGTTGAAGGTACGAGGCCAAATCCTTGGGATCGATAGACTCAACTCCTGGTACGTAATCGATTTTGTCCTCACGCACATCTGGTCATAATCGAATGTGTTTGATTAACAAACGATGAAATAATAATAATAATAATAATAACAATAATTATTATTATTATTATTATTATTATTATTATTATTATTATTATTATTATTATTATTATTATTATTATTATTATTATTTAATAATAATAGTGGTAGTAGGAATGAAAAATTATTTCTAATCATTGGTCATAAATAATATCTTGTAAAGCTAAAAACTTCATCTCATTGCTTGCATTCGCAATAAAAACTTTTATTACTATATTGCTAATTAGTAAAATAAAATTATACTATTTAATGAGATAGATCTTTTTCATATTCTCCATACAAGCACACGGGCACGCCGTAAAATGGCATACCTCTTAGGTTGCGTTACCCAAAATATAATAAATAATTAAAAAAGAAATAGTTAAACAAAAAAAAAAAAGAGAACAATTTAAAATTTGAAAGAAAATTATACTTTCTTCATTATAGTGAGTTAATTGCAATTTATTATTCGAAAAGGCTATGACTAACACAAATTATATGCACCAGTAATAGATTATACTGAGGAGAAATTCTTAATCTTTTTTACTCTATAAACAACACAAGAGAAAAGAGAGAAACATACATACCAATACAACCAAAGTGACCATTGAACCTCAAGAGATCCATATGATAATACAACGAAAACACCAAAGCAGGCTCTGTCCAAAAAGATGCATACTTAATTCCGTATTTCTTCGCCAATTTTCCAGGCCACACGAAGAACGTGTCCGCAACCAAACAATTAACCGGAGGCTCCGCATTTTTCACTATACTCTCAACTTTATCCTCCACGTGAGCGGAGAAAACATGCAAAAGTGCAGCCATGAATTGGTCGTGGTGAAGCGACCGGTCGAACCCCACGGGGAGGCCATCGGACACGGTGGTGTACCTTATGTCAAGGCCGCCAGATTCCTTAACCCTAGAGAAGATATTCTCATCCTCTCCATTTGACGCGGTCGAGGTTATTTGGTGGTGGACGGAATCGGTGTTGATGAAGGTAACCGTGAAGCCACGTGATGCAAGCTTGATGGCCAGGTGCACCGATGGATTCACGTGGCCTTGGAGAGGGTAGCTTATTAACACTGCATGAGGCTTTTGCCTCACATCATCCATTTCTCCTAATTTTATTTTTTTGTTCTCCGTTTGATTATCGGAGGAGAGGAGAGATGGATGTGAAGGTGTGTTATTTTCTTTTCCTTTTTCAGTTTTGTTGTGGGCAACAAATTGTTTATTTATAGTCTATATGGAGTTTGGACGTCGGGAGAGATATTTGGCGTCAAGGGTGGAGGTTCAAAAAATTATTTTAGCCCTTCTATTTTTCTCTATGATGATGTGAGGTCATGTTCAAGCAAAATGTAGAGTTTAAAATAGTAACTAGTTCATAGAGATTACTTTCGGGATATAATATGTAATATTGTTGAAATTTTTGAAAGATATTGAAGATATTGTATTTATCTGAGATGTTTCTTAATTTAGGCATTTTCTTGTTTTTGCTTGACTAGTCACTTTAATGGTCTAGCTTAAAGCTTTGGCCCAATCGCAAAAGACTCGTACACTCCTCAATTATGCTAATCATAAAGAAGTGTTGAGATAATTCAATGATATCTTGAATTACTTACTATGAAATACTTCTTTCATTCATGGGATTCTAAACTTTTTTTTTTCTAGCCTTATGTTGGAAATTTCAAATCACCATTTCCCTCATCCTACCTAAATTTGGAACTCTTTTTCTTCGATTATTCCTGCTTCATTTTATGATAATTTCTGCATATTCTTGTTTCTTTCACATGTTGATCTTGTTTGATCTTTAATGTTTGATATTGCTCGGATGAATTCTTTGCACACTTTTATGAATCTCTTTCTTAATTTGTAAGTATCATTTATCTCCTCTTGGACTTTGTATTTCCTCAAGCCTTCTTGGAATTCTTAAGCTTGTCACATTCCAAACCGATAAGGCCAAATGAATTTGCTTTTGACCAAGGCCAACTACAGACAATTTTGACTTACCAAGATGGCTGAATATAATGCTAAAGTAGCTTGCATATGGTAGCTACGGACACAACCATTTTCTTGTCAGCATTTGTGACTAAAGTAGATTGCATATGGTAGCTTGTGTAAGCTTTTCATCATTCTCGGAGGAAAGTATATCGGTACACATTGTTAATGATCATGGTGATCAGAGGCGTTTAAGTAAACTTTCAATTTGGGGTTGTAGCCCGCTCAATGTTTGAACACAATCTACTAGTAAGATATTAACCATCCAGTGAGATTATAAAAAGAACCCAACCAAAATTATTGAAGTTTACAAACTCGGATTTTGAGTAAACCCAGCAACAAAATACTAAAAAGTTAAAAACCCACGCTACAAAAATTCTCTTTTCTTTGAAAGCTCAAGAATCAAACCCAACAACAATTATTTTCCTTGTTAAAAAGAAAGAAAGATAGGAGTACTCAACTGACTACATAAAAGAAAGAAAATAAAAAACTACGGAAAACAAGTACTCAAGTATTGCATGATAAGTTTTATCAACTTATGAAAAAGTTTTTCCTAAACCCATATCTCTAATTCTATTTTTTTTTAATGAGTTTGTAGTTTTCTGATTATCGTAAATTTTACCCTGCAGTATTTTTAAGATTGTATCATTTTTCAGAATTAGTTGTGTCTTATATAATTACTTTACATTAACATTAGGTTTGATTGCAGCAAACCCCAGTATATGAGATCAATTTCAATGTATCTCATAACCTTTAAAATGTGCAAAATGCCCCTAGCTAACTTATTGAAAATGTGGGAGTTGCTCCGTGATGCCAATTCTAATGAACACAAATGTCAAAAGGTGTTCAAAATAAACGTTTGATCAATAATCAAGTTGATATTCTCACATTTTTCAAAAGGATCAGGGGCTAATTACAACAAACCCATAGGTTGTGGGTTCGCTGCAATTAACCCTAGATATTATGTATTACTTACTTTAGAAGAAAAGAAATGTTGGTTTAGTAAGTATTATGGATAATCTAATTTTAATTTGACTACTTTTTTTTTTCAAAATATATCAGTCACTAAATTAGACAAGAGCTAGTTAATTTTTGAATCTGATAGACTCACGGTACTAAGTAAATATGGTTTATACATGCAATAACTGTTTGTACGTATAAGTATGACCGAACTAAAATTTTACTATTTTGGTACGTCTCATTTACTAATATATAAAGAAAGCGGTATTAGATTTATTGGTACACTAAACTTTTGACTACCAAATTTTATCTTATAATTAAGTTTCAGCTTAATATCAAACCAGTGTTTTCAGAACCGGATCGGACACTGAACCGGCGAGGTTACTGGTTCAAGGTTCAACCGGTTCAACCGGTTTAACCGCTGGTTTGAACCGGTGAGATATATTTCAAGAAAAATTCAAACAACTCATCCCGTATGATTCTATATTCTTATTAATACCGGTAAATTTGGAACTTAATCCATCTTAATCTTCTCATGTCAAAGATACTTTAGTTAATTATTAATCACAAATTAGCTTCTTCCACACAACACCATATCATCATTATTTAATCTAATTTTAATAACATCTTACTTTGTAAAATTACTTAAAAGTTGTGCTCGTAATTGTTATTGCTTAAAATAAAAGAGAGCTTACATGGAAATAAAACAAGCTTTGAAAATATAAGTACCTATTGAAAAGGCAAGAAGCAATTAATTACAATCAATTGAATTCCATTTATTTATGATCAATTTCCAATAATTACTATCAATTAATGCCCTTAATTTGCTTCATCTTCACGTCCATCTTCTTTTCCTTATTCAATTGTTCATTATCTTCTCTCACTCTATATCTTTTGTAATTTTTCACTTCCCTTCGACGCCGGCCAAAACAGGCGCCGCCGCCCGGTGAAGCCTCCTATTAGCGGCGGGACCGGCCATGTTTTACAAAAACAGGCGGCGAGTGGGGAGGGGCGGACGAGTTGGTGTGAGGCATTGTCTTTTCTTCTTTTTTTTTTTTTTTTTTTCAATTTTGGGCGAGGCTGTGTGCCATTAATTTTGGGGTATTTTGCTAAGGTTGAAAAGTTGTGGGGGGCAGAAAGATAATTTTCTTTCGCGACCGGGTCAATTACCGGTCCGGTTCACCGGTTAAAACCGGTTGAACCGGGAAAACCACCGGTTGAGACCAGTTGCAGTAAAAAACGGTTTTTCAGTATTTCCGGACCGGCTTGGCCACCGGGTCGCGGTTCGGCCGGCCGGACCGGCCGGGCCGGTCCGGTTTTAATAACACTGTATCAAACAGTTAATTTCAAACTTTAACCTTATCATTTAAAATTACACCGTAATAACTCCATATCTTGCTCCAGTTAAGTGGCAGAGATTTTTTTTTTTTTTTACTTATTTACTGTATTCTTAAAAATTAGGTTTTACCAAGAAGAAAATACATTTTGCGCAAACATTAAAAATTGAAAAGATTTTACATGGCATGTGCGTCCTATATGATAGCTATTAATTCTCTCACTTTAGTTAAGTAAGCTTATATGTAATGCTGAAATTTTGTACCTAATCTATCGCAAATCATAGCAAATTAGAGAGAAGAATTTTATGTGGCATACATGCCCTAAAGGAGAACTAATAATTCTCTCACTTCAATGAAGTAGTTTTACGTGTAATATTGGGATTTTTTACTAATTCATCACTATGTTTAATGTGTGTGCAAATAATTATTAAAATCATTGGTTCTTGATAATAATAGCTAACACACTTAATTACGCACCGAAATCAATTTTTTCAAAATGTAAAACAATTGCGTACACTAAAATAAATTTTAGTGTGCAAAGACCACGCACTACAACAAAAATGACTTATAGTGACACTATGTTACTGACATTTATTTCTAAATGTCATTATAAATTACTTTAATGACACTATTAAAATTGCCACAATAGTTTACACAATAGTGACATTAACTTACAATAATTAGTGACATTGCTCTTAGAATGTCACTGTAAAATATTATAATGACATTTTTAAGAAATGCCACATTACTCAACAACATATAGTGACATTATGTTAATGCCATCTTTTTTAATGCCACAATAGTTTAATTGAATGGCTTTTTTAGAAAATGCCACAAATAATAATTCATTAGTGACATTAATTTATAATAACTAATGACATTTAATCTTAGATTATTTATATAAACTAATATGATGACATCGTATGATATATAATTAGGAAATGCACAAATAATATAAGTACTTGTTGGTTATTTCGGTGATAGTTTGTCATACTTTAATTAGTCGATCATTATCATCAAATTGAAACATTGATTTATTCAATACCTAACTTAAGTTTTTCTTTTTGTTTATTTTCACTTTTGTCTAAACTAACATATTATATGAAAGTTTTAATCTATTCATTAATTAATATTATTGAATTATGAAGTTCCAATTTTAAATATTACAGCAAATTAAGCAGTCTTTGTTTAAAAAATTTATACTTTTATTTGTTTATGCTAAGTTGGATATACAAAATTGAAATGTGCTTCATGAATCAATTTTTTACATTGTATTAAACTACTATATAAAGAACGATATGGTTAAGTAATTAATTACATGTGGTGGTTTGAAAAGATCTACCATATGAATCTATATGGAGAATAACGTTATAAATGAAAGAGAGGGGAGAGAGGTTGTTTAATTGCTATAATTAAGGAGTGTTAGTTATAAAAACTAACCATATTTAGAAAACTGATATTTACACTTTCACGAATAAAACTATTATCACCAATTTTTATATCTATCAATAATCAATTTAAGAATGGAATGGAGGTAATCTTGGTAGCACAAGATAATAATGGAGATAAATTTTGTAATTGTTTATTATGTTGCCATAACTTTCTCAACCTTATCACTTAGTATTTGTCATATCTTTTGTTTTGGGTAAGATTACTTCAAAAAATCATTCTCAATTTTTAAAACTTGATTCTTGGAGGAGATTACTATGTCTTACTTTTCCCACTCTCCAAAATCTAAAATTCACAAAGAAAGAGTACTATTAAAATTTGGGCGGGATAACAAAAACTTATGAAGATTATAGTGAGTATCAAATTGTTTCTTCATTCTCAAGCGCATTCCCACGTGAAGCACACACTTTGGAGAAGTTCTCTTTTGCAAATTGAATTAAGGTATGTAAAAATGTATTCTTTTTTTTTTTAGATTGTTGATGAACTTTTGTATATATATATATATATATATATATATATATATATATATATATATATATATATATATATAGATAAACTTGACGTAGAGTTGTCTTAATTTTATGTTTATTAATCGTTAGAAATGTTTGATCATCTTCTGCTTTCAATTTTTATTGATTTTTATAGTTTTTGTTTTGCTTGGTGAACTGAAACACGTTCAGTCATAACCTTGATTTGGTTTTTCTTTGTGGTCCAGCAAATACAAAACTCAAAGGACAATGAACTCCGACCCTTAGCTTAATACGCAATTTCGTCCGAATGAAGATGAAGAGTGTGAACTACGTTGTATACATGGATAGCCCCGACGATCTAAAAGTGGATTTTGGAGTAGACGTGATGGCGACGAACCTTTGAGATTCAGATGATGTCGACAATGCAATTAGTTTTTAATGATTTTAATTTTGTATTTTGATAAATTATTAATAGTTGAGTAGTACATCTTCTTTTGTAAAACAATTGTACATTTTCTAATTCATGTTCGAGATACTGAAAATCAATAAAGTTAGTTTCTCCTACTTTTTGTTTGTTTATGGAATGGTGTATTTTTTGGTTCTAGAAATTTTTATTATAATGATATGCATTATTATAATTTTGGCAACCAACATGGTTTTGGTTGCCCGATTTCTTATTAGATTCTTTTGTGTATAGTGGCATTAAAAAGTATCAAGATTAAAACTAATTGTGATATTTTGGGAGTGTCATTAGTTATATTTGGTGACATTTTTCTGTGACACTATTTATACATATTATGTTAGTGCCAAATGTCACTAAATGCATTTCATAATGTCATTATACCTAGTTATTGTGTTATTTTAAAGTGTTAGTAAAATGATATACTGTGACATTTTTACATGCCAAATAATGTATATTTTATGACATTTCATAATATCATGCTATTCACTTATTGTGACATTTTAGTTTTTGTCACTTAATGATAAATTAGTAACATTAATACTTTTAGCTACATCGCTACAGGTGACATTTAAAAAAAATGCCACTAGATGTCAAAATGTCATTATATTACACTTTTAATAACATTTTCAAATGCCACTATAAGTAATTTTTGTTGTAGTGACGTGACACAATTAATTCCTATTAAGAATATACTCACGCTTGATATGTAAACTGATCATATCACAAAATTCTCTTAAACCTGTTTTGTAACTTAAAAAAAAAAAAAAAACTTAAAAGAAGAGATACAATTGCATTTATAAGAATTGTAATTTGTTTTATTATATTTGAGCAAATCTTAGATAATTCTGAAACCCGATATGAAAGACATGAAGTTAACTTACTATTGTAGGAGGATCATGGGTTTTATAACAATAAGCCTCATTGCATGTTCTTTTATATTTAATTTAAGAAAATGTCACAAATTGTAATGAGTGACGAAATAAGCAGTTCTAATATTTTATAACATTAGTAACACTTGTTAGTATCTATAGATAGACATAACTATTAGTCTGTACAAAGTTATATGTCTTTTCATGATTTGGTAAAGAATTTTAAAATAATTAAATATATACAAAATTTTAAGGGCAATTAGAAAGTCCCTTGAGGTTTGAGTGTATGTGATGTGGGGTATTTTCGTCTGGATACGTGTTCACTTGTCAACACTCCACGTCAGACTGCTTTAGTCCCTGCTAGATGCTCAAGCAGCTTTTGAGTTCGAAACCTGCACTCAACACCACACGTAAACTAAGCCGGTGCCTTCCCGGCGAAGGCACTCCGACGCTCAAATCAGATGGTCGGAATATGAGATCTTGATTGAGAGACAATAGCTCAAAAAGATAGATCGAAATATGCCGAATAGGTCGAAAACAAACACCTCGAAATGACACTATAAGTCGAAATGAAGGTCTTCAAATAGCTCGAAATGAAGCCCTCAAATAACTCGAAATGCACCCAATATAGGTCAAACGGGAGCTATTTCAAACAACTCGAAATGATTGCTCTGTAGCTCGAATTCGACTAATATTGCTTGAAATGAATGCTTGAAAATATAAAAACTTACCTGAAAATGAGGCATGGGACCCCCTTATAGAGTATTAAGAGTTCTTATTCAGCTAGAATTGCACTCCAAGTAGAACTATGATTCAAAATAGCTCGAAATAGAGCTATTTTGGAATAGCTCGAATTGGGCTTCCAAATAGGTCGAACTGGGCCTCAAAATAGATCGAATTGGGCCCCAGATAGTTCGAATTGGGCTTGATATAGCTTGAAATGGGTCTGTTCGGGCCCAAATTGGGCCTGCATGGGCTTGATTTGGGCATACTTGGGCCTATTTCTGAGTTTTGCCTTGAATTGTAAAATTGCATTAAAAAATAATGGTGCTGACGTGGCATAATATGTCCCGAAATACGCTCGTGGTACTGTATCAGATATTATGACGTGGCGGTACCGAAATATGGTACATCAGTATGTATCAAAAATAGTCCAACATAAAAAAGTTAAAGAAAATTAGTGTTATTACTGGTTTTATATTTTGAAAAATCTTTTTTATCCTGCATTATTTTGACTAGTTTTAAGTCATATTATAAGACCAAATCACCCTCATGAGTTGTGATTAATATTAAAAGAAGACTTTAGGGGTGTTGTGATATGATATTTTCAAAAAAATATTATTTTTATTTGATAACGTATATTGTTCCACGAGAAATACGAGAATCATAGTTTGATAGACGACCACGTATTCATAACCAATATTGTTCATCTAATTATGAGCTAAATACACACTAATTGAATATCCACTAAGAAATGGCAAATGAAGGGGTAAGACTTGTCTTCACCATCCTCTAACACGTGTCAAGACGTTGAATAAAGGTTGATTTCAAATATTTGACCATCCGTCGATACAATTGAAACTCCATAACGTGCTCATTCTTGCTTAATTACTGCCAAGTAATTGTCCACTGTTGTTTTTTCCTTATCAAGCGACATGGTTTTGATCTTCTCCGAACTTGGCGCTTTGTAACAATTGAGAGCTTCGTTAATGGTCGGTACAACATCTATCGAGAAGGGAGATATAGCTACATTAAATGATAAACCCCAACTATAAAAGAACCTTGCGGGTCTTGTATATGTATCGCCTCTTGCTGATATCTTAAACATATCTTTAATAACACTAGTAGCTTGGCGCTTTTCAGGAGGTACCAAAACCTCTAGATTGTTTCTTTTTTGCAAATGTCCTCCAAACGTATCTTGTGCGTCTTCTTCTTTTATTCTAAGTTTTTCTCTATTAGATGTTGACAATGAACATTCCTCGAGCCTCTTCTCCTTTATTCAAGCCAATCAGATGTGCTCTAATTTGAGAATATGATCTGGTGTATGCATCTCGGCGACAATCATAAAAACATATCTATTTGTTCTCTTTTTTCGCTTCAACCACGGTAATATACTTCTTCAGCAGAGTGATATTAGTATCTTCATTGTCATACTAGAACCTTCTTCATCTTGGCCAACTCCACTCATTGTTATAGGTTCAAGTATAAAACTTCCCTGAAATAAAATTACAGTCAACTACATTATAAGAAATCAGAACAATTCAGTGACTATTATCTACAAGTTTACAAGTTCACAATACACTGGACTGCAGCAACTAACAAGCTTAAGTTTTTAGCAGATTTTCCCATATCACGTTTTGGTACAGTTGGCAACAAAAACTAGACAATAATCTGTAGAATCAGTACACAAACAAAAACTACTATGTCTCTAGTTCATTTAGTGAAACTTTAGACTACTAGAAATAAAACCCTAAAATTGTATGAGATAGAAGACAAAAATTTACAAGACAAAAAGCCCAACATCATAGTTCTTAACATTGTGATCTATAATCAAGAGATATCTTCAAGAAACAAGAAATAACTAAAATCTTGTCAAACTAAAATTAATAAATTTACAATAACCAAATATGACTAGAGAGAGAGAGAGAGAGAAATAAGAAGATACTCATTTTTTTGGTTATCAAGGAGTGATCATGTGACTTAATCTTCCAAACATTCAAATTCTATTGTTGAATCATATTGGTCAAATGTATACGTTCACGAGCTCATGATAAGTTTCAATCAATTCTTGCCAATATCCACGCTAAGGGATTAAGATCATAACTTCAAAAGCCCAAACAAGATGTCCAAGTAAAGACATCCATGCCTAGATGGATAAACTATTCATACCAAAAGGGTTATATTCATTCATAAGTTGTTAAGAGTTTAATCAAAACTAATCCCTTCTCTAGCCCATTAAATAAGTGGAAGATTCATTAAACTTTAAAACGAACTTAAATTATGAGCTACGCTTTTGGAAAAGAGCTTATAAACACGACCTTATTTTTTTTTTAAAAAATAAAATATTATTATGCATAATATAATCATTTTGTAAGTAAATTAATGAACGGTGTATCATTAATATTATTGAAATCTCATGGAGTGTCACCATTTTTTTTCCAAAAAAATTATCTTCTAGTAACTATGACTTCCCGCATACAAGCTTTCATCATCCTGTTTTGGGTTTTTGGCAATTTACCTCCCTGTGTTGTGAAATTGGCAAATTACCTCCCTGTGAAAAATAAATAGGCAAATTACCTCCCTGTGATTTCAAAAATTGGCACACCACCTCCCTGTAATTTTTTTAGTGTATTTTTTATACTTAATGACCAAAATACCCTTGTTATTTCTAATATTTTATTTTTTGTAATGTCGAATTGGATTATAACCTTTCTTTAAAAGATTATAGCTAAACGTATGAAAAATATTGTAAACCATGCATATTACGAAGTCATAACTTATTTTAAAATTTTATTTTAAATTTTTGCATTTTTTTAACAAATTCAAAGTATTAAATGAGAATTTAAATATGTTTTGAGAATTAAAGGGTATAATTGTCTTTTTTAGCCTAAAAAACCATTTCCACTCTCAAAATTGAGCAAGTGAGCTACACCTCCCTATATAAGGAGGTAATTTGCCAATTCTTGAAATCACAGGGGGGTAATTTGCCTATTTATTTTTTACAGGGAGGTAATTCGCCAAATTAGCATAACACAGGGAGGTAAATTGCTAAATCCTCTTCTGTTTCCATCCTTGAGTTAATGTGATGGAGCAATTTTGACTGTAACTTGATATTTAAGACTCTCATATACACATGATGAGTGATTTATTAATTTTTTAAAATTTTAATGTAGTTATTATTAATTTAATTTTTTTTTCACTCTACTTAATTTGACATTGAGATCTTTTTTTCACTTATACGAGAAATATTGAGTTTTTGGCCATTTATCTAAGACTAGGAAATAGGGCACGCGGAGCCCCGCGCACATTAATTTTTTTATATTGTGAAGTACTATATATTTATATTCAAGTGTGAACGAAAAATAAAATCTAGAAGGGAAAAAAAAAGCAAGAAACATGATTTAGCTAATGGCAAAATCATACCACGAATTGTAAGCGTTTTGCGGATTACACCACAAATTGTAATTACAAGCAAAATACACCATGAATTGCAATATTTTTGCAAGTTGCACCACAATGTGTGTTTGTAGGTGTTTTAGAGGGTATTTTTGACATTTAATTTCTACTGAATATGTAGAGTTTAATTTGCAATTTGCACCTCAAGTAAAAACTAATCTAAACATTTTTCTAAATGCGTTTTTTTCATTATCAAAAAGAAAAAACAAATCAGGCCAGACAAAAGAAAAGGAGCCCTCAGCCACTTCGTCTTCTCCTCTGCTCCATCATTGATTGCTGAATCTCATTTGCAGTCTTACTAACAATAAAGTTGTGATTGTGAATGAGAATATCAACTGGGTTTAGTTGGTTCTACCCTAATTCTTCAGAGGTTCCATTGGTTTCAAGTTTCAACAAGACTAACATTGGATTTTGAGAGAAAATCTCATTTGGGTTTTGAGAGTTTTGCTTTAATTCTACAGAACTTCCGTCGTTTCTTTGGATTTCTTTGGATTTTGCTTTAATTCTACAGAGCTTCCATTGTATCTTTTCTTTTTTTTCTTTTTTTCTTTGAAAGCCCGATTTGTTTTTCTTTTTCTTGGGGTGGCACATTGCAAAATTTTGTTTAGTAAAAACCTAAAATGTAGAGTTAAAATGTCAAAAATACCCTTTTAAACACATACAAAAATACATTTTGGTACAACTTGTAAAAATGTTACAATTTATGGTGTATTTTGCTTGTAATTACAATTTCTGGTGTAATCCGCAAAACGCATACAATTCATGGTATGCGTTTGAAGGAAAGAGTTTGAATTAATGAGAGATTGAATTTAAAGAAAAATAGTTTCCATTAAGAGAATATGAATTATAGGAAAATTAAATCACCCTTCTATGTAAAGTATAATTAATTTCATCTAACTTAAAATTGTCGGCCGGTTAAATTGAGAAATTAGTAATAAGATGCTATAGTAGAACACAAATTATAAGGTTAAACACGGAAATTAAAAGTTTGGTGTCACAAATACCTCTTCATTTATATATTAGTATAGATACACGAGCTATTTTGTCTTTCACCATAACACATAAGATTTTGCCAACAATGTATCCCATATAGAATTACATTCTCATGGATCAAAAAGAGTAAAAGCACAAGTTAGTAATACTGCCCTATGTTCTAAAAAGCGGACCGGATGTTCAAGCGGCAACCTAACTGGTTAATGATTTTACAGGTTCAACCGGTTAGATCGTTGGTCGAATCGGTGTTACTATATATATATATATATATATATATATATATATATATATATATATATATATATATTACTTATGCATAATAGTTGAAAAGGTTGTGAATCAGATTTTCAAATTATACACCAAATGGACACCTGAAAATAATAAATTCTCAAAAATAAATGTCAAACTACTCAAAGTTTATAATTGTTGTTAGTATCAAATAAATCTAAAAAATTTGAAGTTTAAAGAAATACCAGGTTTTCTTTCTACTGAGAATAGCATTTTATTACGATAAGTGAGAATGATATATCTCAGAATATAATTAAATTTTAGAATATATTAAATAATTAAGATTTCAGAATATATGAGATATTAATTCGTATAATTTATTAATTACTATATATAAGTACTAATCTGCAATTAACTGAAATTGCAATTTGAACCCGGTTCATCTCGATTTAGATTTTAGGGTTAAAAACATTGGAAATTGGATTCCAATTTCAATCAACCAATTCACGACCGCAATTCTCCCCAACCAAAAGTGGCGGTGTGACTAACCAAGATGGAGGGCGGCAGCTACAACGCAGCGCGGGGGAAGATGACGAGTTTTTTTAATACAAATTTCCGATTCAACTTTGAGCCGCCGCTTTCGAGCGCCCGACCGAGTCACAAACCGGCCGATTTTTGGCCGCTTCTTGGCGCTTTCACCCGCTCCCCTCAGCCTCCGGCCAAAACGGGCGGCACTGGCCGGTGATCGATTCGCGGCCGGACCGGACGGTCCGGTCCGCTTTTAAGAATATAGATACTACCGCCTTTGAGTTAATGAGTTGTTTGCGAATTCTGAAAGATACTTAAAATTTGTTATTACTTTTTTTTTATAAGTACGTTGATGGTGTTTACAAAACTTTATGGGCTTATTTTCGACTAACAATACCTTTTAAAAACTAATATAATTTAAACATTTGGCTTCGACTGTTCAAACATCGGAGCCTAGACTTATGAATCAAAGTTACTATTAAAGCTAAACTTAAATAAAGAATTTCAATATTGTAAAAGGAGTTTGCAAACAAAACCTAAGTGGATTGTAAAGGGTTTTGAATGAGTGGTTATAGGGTCTATAATCATGATGTACGAGAGAGTTGATCCCTCATCCATGAGCTAGTTCGTTATGTCTTACAAATATTCTTCAACACCCTCGTTCTTTGAGTTTCAAGTAACTTTGTTATTGTTTTAATAAATAACTAAACTGCTCTTACTTCAATTTTTATAAATGTTACTTAAAAAAAAAGACTATTTTAAAATTTTCTAAACATAAGATTATTTGTGTTTATAAGAGATAGTAAAAATAATTTTATACGTATTATTTTATAATAAATAAATTAAAATGGGGGTTCCATGCTGGTTTGTTCAAACTGCATGAGGGTTTTCATATCATAATGGGGTTATGCTCACAGTCGTCCCAAGGGGTATAATGAACTTTTTTAATAGAAAAGAACTAGAAACCGGGGCACGCGGAGCTCCGCACTCATTAGTTTATTATATTGTAAAGTACTATATGTTTATATTCAAGTGTGAAGAAAAAAATAAAATCCAGAAGGAAAAAGAAAAAGCAAGACAAGGAATTTGCCTAGATGGAGTTAATGGGAGAGTGAATCATCATAATTGGAGTAGAATAGAAAGCAAAGTAATTTTCATTAGAAGAATATGAAGTACAAGGAAACTAAATCATCCTTCTTAGTAAATGGTATAACTAATTTCATCTAACTCAAATTGTCAGATTAAATTGGAAAATTAATAAAAAGATGTTATAGTAGAACATAAATTATAATGTTAAACATGGAAATCAAAAGTCTGGTGTCACAAATACATCTTCCTTTAATATTAGTGTAGATGTACAAAAATTAAGTGTTATCTCACATTGAGCGAGTGTACACCACCCTCTCACCCTCTAATAGAGTTAGACGATGAAGGAATTTGTGCAAAGTTTCTAAAACTAGAAGGGGTTTTTGTGCAATGTTTTCATTTTTCAAGATCACAAGAGAGTTCGAGACAATTATTAAACTGCAATGGGGTTTCATGCAAATTTTTCAAAACCATACCCCGAAAAAACTTTTGATTTTAAAAAAAAATCGTAATATTTAACAAATTGAAGCATAATTGAAACTCAAACTTTCATGATCATGATCTTTATATCATATATTCTACCAATAGTTTCTTTATATTTAGCAACTAATTAATCAAAGGAACAAATTACTTTAAAAGAATCTCTACCTAGACTGGATATAGGACACATCCATACCTATTTATTGTACGTAGATATCTAATAAAATAAGATAAGAGGTGGATATATAGCTAGATTGTTTATGGGAATACATTTATGTGTTTAAGTTATCACAATATTCTATAAAATATATTATATACATGAACACACACACACACACATATATATATATATATGTGTGTGTGTGTGTGTGTGTGTGTGTGAATATGAGTTGTACAAGATCTATCCATAATGATATATGTGTGAATGGGTGAATATGAGTTGTACAGATCTATATATATTATCGGATAAAGTTGATGCCAACAAGAATTTTCCAAAAGTTTCTAATTAATTTGAAGTAGAATTCTTCAGACTGTCAATTTAAGTAGATAAGACAATTGTCCTTTCCACACTTATGTTTTTTCTTTTGGTAATTATTTCCACACTTATGTAATTAAGGCATTTCATTCAGCTGTTTTATCAAAGAAGTAAATTCTCAAATGACCAAAATTAATAATTATCTAAACACATCACTAGACAATCACGGGCAGAAATAGATGAGCTGTTATGAAGATTCCACTATCACGGACTTCCATTCCACTATAAATATAATATTTTCCCGAATCTCCACATTGTTTCCCACCTAATCCTCATTCCCAAACACTGACGAGGAATTTTAAAAAAAAAATCTTTTACATGCTATGATCATAATTCTTTGAAGTATTAAAAGTCGTGATTGTAATAACATCATATATTTAATATCACAATCTCTTAAATGCTTGAAGAAAATAAAACGGTAAACAATTAGAAACATAGTTTCAGCAATAACTATTTAAGAGCTCACTAAATTACTTGGCTAGCAATATCATAGAGGGAAAAATGTTATTGCTAAAGGAAATATTTTACACTCTCTAGTTTACCATTCTCAGTTAAATACTATAAAAGTTGGTTGGTGTTGCAAGAGCAAATAATGTTACTTTCAAAGCAATTTCTTTTGAGTTGTCTAAATTATCCTCACATAGAAAGTTAGCAAAATTCTTTGCTTTGATTTCATCTTTAATATCATAAAATTATGTAAGATTCATTGATTGCCCAAATCAACTCTCCTTAAATTTTGCTTGTTATTGATTTATTTTTAATTGGAACAATAATATTTGGAAAGAAATCAATCTTAACAGATTGCTATCGAAGGAAACATCTTTTCACTGCGTTCCAAGAATTAATATTGATTTAGTTTCTGTTTAATATACTTTGTATCAAATTCAGAGTAGGTATTGGCTACGTTTTTAGTTTTTAATGTAAGAATCATTATTTTTCATGTATTTTCAGAGCTAATATATTTTTGTAATATCCTATAATTTGTTTATATAAAAGGTGTTTTTCCCAATAAAGAAGGTCCAGATTTTCAACAAACAGTTGATAACTTAAAGTTTTAAAAAAAGACTATTAACGATGAAACATTTACTTTTGCAGATGATATTGAAGAAACTTATAACTGTGTGTTTACTGCAAAACAAATTGACTTGTTTCAATGACGATTTTTTTTAATTAACAATTATATACTTAAATTCCATTATTAATTTATTATTTTCAAATACTTAATAGGTGGCTCTAGTTTCAGTTATCAATGTTCAGCGATAATAACATATCAATTAAATAAGCATTACCGGCCAAAACTGCTTTCGTTAAACATAAAACTACTTCCCATTTAATTAAATTAATTACAGCACACATAAATTAAATAAATACTCTCAAACTAACAGGTACAATCCAACAACAATTTTTATAACCAAAGAGACATCAACAGTGACTTGGGTACAAGTATATTAACTAATAATTAATTTGACATTGATATTGTCGAATTTATGGACGAGTTTGTTATTCTTTTTATGCAATTGCTTCAGATTTATTTCCAAGTAATTTTGCAGTGTCTTACGCAAGATTTAAGGAGTCAATCAATGAGTCTCATATAATTTGGTAATCCTAAAGTTGAAAATATAAATTAATACATTTTTAAATGGTGTAATTTAGACAACTCAAAATATTTGCTCTTGAAGCAACATTAGTTGCTATGGCAAGTATTGCTGGCCATTTTATTTGGCTTATTTGAGTCGCAATCCGTGAAAAATGCACCCGTAGGAAGTAGAGTTGAATAATTACCCTCTCCATTATGTGCGCCATAATAGTACCACACTCGGACTACCTCGATATTAAAGAGCTGATAGAATGTGTTATGGTAAACACTAAACAGGAGTTGCGTGCAACATGAATGGTACATAGGAAAATAAATATTTGCGAATAAAAAGTACAACAAAACATTTTTTTTTTTAAAAAGAAGATATAAAACAAATGCTTTAACAATCAATCAATCCTCCCACAACTGTTAACAAACAGAATTTATTATCCAACTCAATCACCAGCCACTCTATGTCCCTACTTCTCGTATTTAATTATTATTACGATTTTTATGACAAAGTAAATGCCAAGCATATAAGGCATGGGGCATCTCTAGATCCCACAGAGTGATAGAACCACTGCCCTTTTTTCACTTTCTCCATACTCTCACCTCTTCTCTACACTGCAAAAATGAGTTCCATGCTCTTTGGGTTATTCTCTTGCATCATAGTACTCTTTTCTAGTTTTGCAACGTGTGATGTGGACAAAGACAAGGAGAAATGTGCAAATCAACTTGTGGGATTGGCAACATGTCTTCCCTATGTGAGTGGTGAGGCCAATGTCCCTCAAGTTGACTGTTGCACCGGCTTGAAACAAGTGATGAAGACCAGCCCCGAGTGCATTTGCTTGTTGGTGAAGGATAGGGATGATCCCAGCCTCGGTCTTAAGATCAACGCGACGCGTGCGCTCGGCCTCCCGACTCGGTGCAACTCACCGGGCAGCATCAATGACTGCCCAGGTAAGTTGTATCACGCTCGTAATCAATGACATTTGATCTCACGTGTTATGTTAAATAGACACATTATGATCTGCGAAGAAATAGTAAGCAAATCACTCTCATGTAACGTTGACGAGACACATTATTCCTTATGCGCTACTCATAAGTCATAATGCTTGGGTATAAACAAGAGTATTTTGAAAAGTACAAAAATACATAGAATAAAACTATACTTTTCTTTAACTATTGTGCATATTTAACATAATATATACAGAGATTTATTTTTCATGGTTTCCACGTGAGTAGTAAGTCTATTTCACGTAACAAATGATGTTGTGCCAAAAGCCCCGCAGATCTATGTCAAACTTAGTATGTTTGTTGTCTTGAAGATAAAAAAACAAATTTTGATTTATAATGCAGGAGCAAGTTGCAAAGTTCATCCCGTGACTTTGTGGTGGTAACGAAGATTGTCATTGTTTTTTTTTTTTCATAATTTTTAGCGATTTACGTTTTCGTTTTTGCGACTTTAACTTTACTGAACTAATTAAAAACATCTTTTAATAAAAAAAAAATTAAACCTGCCAAAGTTGTCTATGTGTACGAGTTGGTTACTATTTTTAAAATGAAAAACATCAAATCACCATCGGAGAAAATACAAAGTAAAAATTCAAGGGTTTTATATGCTTGAGGAGTGAAATCAAGGTAAAAATGATAACTAAAAGTCTAAAAGTGTTGAAATATGATGCAAGTCTAATCATATAAAGTTCATTTTTGTGTGAATGCAATACTGAAATTTTGCATTTAATTTTTTTATGGGAATTTTGCATTTAAATTTTTGTAGTTACGTTTATGTAACCTGGTTTGTGTTTTGTTGGTCACAGCTCTACTGCATTTGGCACCAAATTCACCGGATGCAAAGGTGTTTGAGGATTTTGCAAATAGTGCAAAGAAAAGTAATGCCACTGCATCTGCACCAGCCGCCCCTGCTGTTGCAGGTAAGACAACTGTAGCATTTAGTATCTAGGTTTGTAACTTGTAACATTCATCACTTTCAAAATTGTGTGTAATTAGAACTAAAAATAGAAATCATGTTAGTCTATCATTTAACTTTCATGTTAGTTAAACAATTCTAGTTTATGTATAAAATTAGGATTAAAATAGGTATTGCTAATATTTCTTTAACTATTTTGGTGAAACATGACATGGTCTAGTATTGAATTTAATATTTTTTCTTAAAATGTAATGCTTTATGGAGGACCGAATTGCTTCAAATATTGAAGCTCTGCGCATGAAACCTGTATACTTTAAAGCTGCATTAAATAGTTTTAAAAAAATTCACCAGCATCCGTTAATACATTAGCTACTATTGTGATCTAAAATAATGTAAGAGAAAGTTACATTAATTTAATCAACTATAAGGGATCGGATGTTATTGCAATTTACTTTTTTCATTTAACTACATGTTGTGACATGGTATTTGAGCCATAACTCAATCTATCTCTAATTAATGTTGTTCTTTTTTCCACGTGTCGTTATTAAGCAAAATCATCAAACGGGAGGGTGGCAACAGCTGATCAGAAGAGTGGTGGAAGCAAAATTATGAAGAGATGGTTAGCAATTGAAATGGTCCCAGGGCTCTTGGTCACTATCGTTGTGGCTCACAACTTGTTCAATCTTTGATGCTCAACTACCGCGTTTGTCTCTCTCGAGGAAACTATATTTTTTCTTTCATTTGTCTTGTATGTATGTTCTAATGTTCCGATGTCTTTGAGGTTTGTTGTATGTTATGTCTCTAAATCAATACTACCCTTGTGACATTATTTGGTAATTTTGTAATATTATATGCAAGAATATGTCCCACTTGATTAATGCACTTTTGATTCCTAAAGTACATTCTAATTCTTCAAGGGAGATGATATTTAAAGAGAAAAATCTCTCTATACACAGAAATCTTATGATGTTTACTATTATACTTCTTTTATATTAGTCATTCATTAATTTTCTTTTTAAAAAAGCTTTTGATTAGCACAATCTTTGGAAATATAATAAAAAAAATTATCTTTTCAAACTATAAAATGGAAAGATTATCTTTCTTTTAACAATACTTAATAAATTATGTAAATAAATTACTTAATATTAATATACTTAATTACTCTAATTTTTTATATATTAGGCCAAACTTTTGCTTTTGCTGCTATAATGACCTAATTAGTTAAGAAGTTTTATTTTGGGCAAACTTTTTTGGCAAAATTTGTAACAAAACAGGTGAGTTCTAGTTTATTTATTTATTTATTTTTGATATGCAAAATTATGGCTTTGGTGAATAAAAGTTGTTTCTGGTCTTGTTTCTAACTAAATTGTCATAAGTATTGTTGTTAAGAATATTTTCTTCAGGTGTAAGACGTCTAACACTCTGTACATAAACACGAACTTAAAAATATTTTCACTTTTTTCATAATTAATGAATAAACTAGTATATTAAAAATTGTAATATTAAACATTGTCTTGTTCTTAAAACGTAATATACAAGATTTTAGAACATGAATGGATAAGAATATAGTTAATTATATTTTATTTATGTAACTTATTTACATGAGTTATTAACAATTATAAACAAAGAAAGATAATATTTCTATTTATAATTTAGAAATATAAATGTTTTGATTATGTTTCCAAATATTCTGTCAATCAATGACATGTATTAAAAGAAAAATGAATGAACAACTAATATAAAGAGGGGTATAGTAGTAAACATCAACAAATTGCTCTATATTGAGGGGTTTTACTTTGTATATATTATCTCCCATTCTTGAATGTCATCAATCTTAATGTACTAACTTTGAGTACATGAATCAAATGCTTGAATTATAACTCCTGAATTTGTGATTCATTATCTTGAATTTGTGATTCATTAGTCCATGTATCACGACTCTTGAAAATTAATTCTTAAATTCAAGACATAGGTGTATGTAAGAAATCTAGAAATGTACTATAAAAGTCATATGATTATTGGATCGGATGTGGGGTATTTTCGTCTGAATACGTGTCCACTTGTCAACACTCGACGTCAGACTGCTTCAGTTCCTGCTGGATGCTTAAGCAGCTTTTGTGTTCGGAACCTGCACTCAACTAAACTAAGTCGGTGCCTTCCCGGCGAAGGCACTCCGACGCTCAAGTCAGATGGGTCGGAATATGAGATCTTGTTGTGCGAAGCAACAAGTCGAATGAAACAAGTCGAATTAAGCAAATAAGTCGAATTGAACACGAGAATAAGTCGAATAGGTTGGCCAAAACAAGTCGAATTGAACAACCAAAACAAGTCGAACTGCGTGCTTAGGATTGGGACAAGTCAAATGAGACTCACGAATAGGTCGAATGAGACTTATATAACTCTAGCTTAGGGCTTATAATTATGAAAACGTACCTTGATGAGACCCGTTTATATAGTAGTAATAGTCCTTATTCAGCTAGAATTGTAGTCCAAGTAGAATTATAAGTTGAGATAAGTCAAATTAGAGCTATTTTGAAATAACTCGAACTAGGCCTTTGAACAACTCGAACAGGCTTTAAAATAACTCGAACTGGGCCCAATCACTCGAATTGGGGCCAAACAGGTCAAATTTGGGACCAAACAAGTTGAATTGGGACCAAATAGGTCGAATTTTGACTTATTCTTCAGCTTTGTGCAGTCTCACCGTTTTTGTTATATCTCATTCTGTAGACCTCAGAATCTAGCTCCGCTTTTTGATTTGGAAACTAGACTTCAGACGCTTTCCAAGCATATGAAATTCATAAAATTAAAAGTTGAATTCATAGGTCGAATTAACTAGTCGAAATAGCAGCTCGAGGCTCACTCTTGAGAGCTTCTCTCCCCTTCTTTATGTTGTGTCTTGGGGTATATATAGATTTTTGGATGGGTTTGGGCCCATAGGTCAAAATATAAGGTGGATTGGGCTCCAAAACAACTCTAAATTGGGCCTGCATTGGCCTAATTTGAGTTTTGCCTTGAATTGTAATTTTGCATTAAAAAATAATAGTGACGTGGCATAATATATTTCGAAATACGCTCGTGGAATTGTATCGAATATTATGACTTGGCCATACCGAAATATGGTACATCAGGATCCATGGTGGTATTTGCAACAAAATATATATGGGGTATTAAATTAGCTCATAATGGTATACTCTTTGAGTGTTGTATCAAAAGGGAGTAAGTTTTCTACTCTAACGAAGAGAAAATATTTTACCTTGAAAGAGGACAATCCTTCATTTTCTGATCGTTGTATAACCTTCCTTGCAGGATAAGATTTTGCAATCAACTCGTAGAGGGCATATCGTCACCGTGACAAATGATGGGGCTACCATCCTAAACCCGAATCCATCGATGCTACCCGACTCGTATTGCGGGTAGCTTGTGATAGAATTTGCAATTAAAACCCTTAGAACCTCATATAATACTTTAGCCCCCAGAATTTATAAAATGTAGTAATTTTAGTTCTACATAAATTATACAGTTAATAAATTTAACATTCAATAATTGAGAATGTTAAAACATATTATATATTTTCTTATTCTTTTGCAAACACTTATGTTTTTGTTTTTACACTTAAGAACAAATTGAATAAATTCCTTTTGCAAATTTGTGCTTAAAATTACCATGATTAGTAAAATAAAAGATACCAACAAAAAATGATAAAAAACTATACCTTTAACAGAATTTCCCTCATCTTCCTATTTTGAGATACTTTTTGTTTAGATTTCTCTTTGATTATAGCATTTTTATGTTGGTATCTTTTATGTTTACTAATCATGGTAATTTTTTGTATTAATTTTAGCAAAAAATATATATTTAGTTGTGTTGTTATGTGTAAAACAAAAATACAAGTGTTTCACAAAAGCACAAGAGAATATATAATTTGTAGCAAAAGTGTAAAACATTTTTAATTATTAATTACAGGTATTAAACCTATTAACTATATAATTTATGTAAAACTAAAATTACTACATTTTATAAATTCTGGGGACCTAAAGTATTATACAAGTTTCTAAGAGTTTTTAATTGCAAATTCCATCACAAGCTACCCGCACTACGAGCCTGATAGCATCGATGGATTCCCTAAGTCCCTGCACATTGGCAATCCTGCTGCCAAAGTTCTTGTTGGTATCCTTGATTTTTAGTTATTCTTGTGTTACTTTAGGAATGCATCATTTATGTTGGCAGAGTTTTTGCTTCGCTCCCGTAACTTATTGACGAATGCTATACAGCAGACGCAGAAGTGGATTTTCTTTGCATTGTATAATGCTTAGGCTTAGCACCTGATGGTGGTGACTGGACAAATTCTTTTACGCAACTAAAAAGAGCTAGGATCCAGTTTTTATGTTCCCAATTACATTTTTAACGCAGAAAAATAATTAATAATTATATATTTAAATTCCATTATTATTTTCAAACACTTAATAGGTGGTTGTAGTTTCAGTTATCAATGTTCAGCGCTAATATCATATCAGTTAAATAAGTATTACCGGCCAACACTGTTTTCGTTAACAATAAAACTATTTCCCATTTAATTAAATTAATTACAGCACACCTAAATTACATAAATACTCTCAAACTAAAAGGTACAACCCAACAACAATTTTTATAACTAAAGAGACATCAACAGTGACTTTTTTGTTTTCATAATTATATCAACAGTGACTTGGGTACAAGTATATTAACTAATAATTAATTTGACATTGATATTGATAAATCAAATATATATGTATATGGACGAGTTTGTTATTCTTTTTATGCAGTTGCTTCAGATTTATTTCCAAGTAATTTTGCTGTGTATTACGCAAGATTTAAGGAGATGGGGCAGGGCAATCAATGAGTCTCATATAGTTTCGTAATCCTAAAGTTGAAAACATAAATTAACACATTTTTATATGATGAAATTTAGACAATTCAAAATATTTGCTCTTGAAGCGACATTAGTTGCTCTAGCAGTATTACGCCATTTTATTTGGCTTATTTGAGTCAGTACCAGACTCGCACTAAATCTAAATTAAAGAGCTAATACAATGTGTTATGGTAAAAGCAAAAAGCCTCACGTATTTAGCATAAATATTTAATGGTAAAGATCCCAATTCATTTTATGTAAATGGCACAAAAACTCAATGTCAAATATGACAGGTGAAATGGATCCAAAAAAAAAAATGACAGGTGAAAAAAATTCTGCAACTTTTTTGTTTACAAAAATAGAAAAAGATACAAAACTCCCTCTTATTACTTTACGCACAAGACTTTTAATTTTCTAGCTATTTATGTTTCACGTCAATTTTTCTTGCCGCAGACACGGTTTTCGTCTTTCTTCCACAAGTTTGGTTTTACCTCTCGCACACAACACCATGGCATTATTTAGCCTAAGATCCTAAATTAAACGGATGGATTATAGTGTAAAATTACAAGAATAACTAAATTTCGAAAAAGAATCTCCAATTTATTTAATTTCCATTTCCTTTAAGCTTTATAGATAATTAAATAGATTCTTTTATGAGTCCCATCTTGTTATTTCACTACTGGCCAACACCCAAAATGGTAAACACTAAACAGGAGTTGCGTGCAACATGAATGGTACATAGGAAAATAAATATTTGCGAATAAAAAGTACAAGAACATTTCACGAAAAAAAAATAAAATTGCTTTTACAATGAATCAATCCTCTCACAACTGTTAACAAACAGACTTTATTATCCAACTCGATCACCAGCCACTCTATGTCCTTACTTCTCATATTTAATTATAATTACGATTTTTATGACAACGTAAATGCCAAGCATGCATATAAGGCATTGGGCATCTCTAGATCCCATAGAACCACTGCCTTTTACTCACTTTCTCTATACTCTTACCTCTTCTCTATACTGCAAAAATGAGTCGACTACTCTTTGGTTTATTCTCTTGCATCATAGTACTCTTTTCTAGTTTTGCAACGTGTGATGTGGACAAAGACAAGGAGAAATGCGCAAATCAACTTGTGGGATTGGGAACATGTCTTCCCTATGTGAGTGGTGAGGCCAATGCTCCTCCAATTGATTGTTGCACTGGCTTTAAACAAGTAATGAAGACCAGCCGCGAGTGCGTTTGCTTGTTGGTGAAGGATAGGGACGATCCAAGCCTCGGTCTTAAGATCAATGCGACGCGTGCGCTCGGCCTCCTGAGTCGTTGCAACGCACCGGGCAACATCAATGACTGTCCAAGTAAGTTGCAACGCTCTTGGAGCTAACGACATTTTATCTCATGTGCTATGTTAAATAGACACATTATAATGTGCGAATAAAGAGTAAGCAAATTACTCCCATTTATGTAACGTTGAAGATACACCTTATCCTTTGACACAACATTATTCCTTATGCGCTACTCATAAGTCATAATACTTGGGTATAAACAAGAGTATTTTGCAAAGTATAAAATACATAGAATAAACTATACTTTTCTTTAACTATTGTGCTTATTTAACATAATATATACAGAGATTTATTTATCATGGTTTTCATGTGAATAATAAGTCTATTTCACGTAACAAATGATGTTGCGCCGAACTGCAGATCTATGTCAAACTTAGTATGTTTGTTGTCTTGATGATAAAAAACAAATTGTAATTTATAATGCAGGAGCAAGTTGCAAAGGTCATCCCGTGACTTTGTGGTGGTTTACGAAGATTGCCGTTGTTTTTTTCAGAATTTTTTAGCGATTTAGGTTTATCCTTTTTGCAACCTTTTACCCCCAAATTTACTGATAGAATTTAAAATATATTTTCATAAAAAAAATTAAAAGCTGCCAAAATCTTCTATGTGTATGAGTTGGAAACTTTAAAAAGAAAAAAAAAATCAAATCACCATTTGGAGAAATTGCAATATAAAAATTCAATGGTGTTTTATGCTTGAGGAATGAAACAATATATAGTTGGCAAGGTAAAATGATAACTAAAGTAAAAGTCTTGAAATATGATGCAAATCTAATCATATAAAGTTCATTTCTTTTGTGAATGCAATACTGAAATTTTGCATTTAATTTTTTATGGGAAATATGCATTTAAATTTTTGTGGTTACGTTTATGTAACCTGGGTTTGTGTATTATTGGTCACAGCTCTACTGCATTTGGCACCAAATTCACCGGATGCAAAGGTGTTTGAGGATTTTGCAAATAGTGCCAAGAAAAGTAATGCCACTGCATCTTCACCAGCCGCCCCTGCTGTTGCAGGTAAGACAACTGTAGCATTTAGTATCTAGGTTTGTAACTTGTAACATTCATCACTTTCAAAATTTTCAAAACTGCTTGTAATTAGAACTACCAATCCAAGGCCATAAATAGAAATCATGTAAGTCTATCATTTTACTTTCAGGTTAGTAAACAATTCTAGTTTATATATAAATTGGGATTAAAATAGGTATTGCTAATTTTTCTTTAACTATTTTGGTTAGACATGACATGGTCTAATTTTGAATTTAACATTTTTCTTGAAATGTAATGCTTTTTTTTTAACAAGCTGTTAGGCATTTATTAAATGTAAAATAAAAGTCTTAGTACAAGGAGTAACAGAGAAAGAAATACGAGTTACAACAGTAGAGATATTAAAAAGTAAAAGCGAATGCATCCATGTCGGACATGTATTCCCAACATGATAAACTTGACTCTGGTGGTGGTAGTTTTGATAATGCTCCCAATTTCGCTAGAAAATCCGCCCTAGCAAAATATACCAATCATACTCTTAAATCTAGATAACTGCGTCTGAATCTCCCAAAATTGAGTTTAGGTGACCTGGATAATCATGAGTCCTAGAAATACAACTAAGTATAAACAGAGAATCTGTAGCTATAACAATGTAGTCATGGAAATGTAATGCTTTAGGGAGGACCGAATTGCTCAATTATTGAAGCTCTGCGCATCAAACCTGTATACTTTAAAGCTGCATTAAATAGTTTCAAAATTTTTTACCAGCATCCATTAATACATTAGCTACTATTGTGATCTTCAATAATGTAAGAAAAAGTTACTTTAATTTGATGAAATATAAGGAAGGTTATTGCAATTTGCTTTTTTCTTTTAACTACGTGTTGTAACATGGTATTTGAGGCCATAACTCAAACTTTCTCTAGTTAATTTTGTTCTTTTTTCCACGTGTTGTAATTAAAGCAAAATCATCAAACGGGAGGGTGGCAACTGCTGCTCAGACGAGTGGTGAAAGCAAAATTATGAAGAGATGGTTAGGCATTGAAATGGTCCCAGGGCTCTTGGTCACTATCGCTGTGGCGCACAACTTGTTCAACCTTTGATGTTCAACTACCCTGTTTGTCTCTCTCGAGGGGACTATATTTTTTCTTTCATTTGTCTTATATGTATGTTTAATGTTCTGATTTGTTTGACGTTTGTGGTATGTTTGTCTCTAAATCAGTTTTACACTTGTGACATTATTCGATAAGTTGTAATATTATATGCAAGAATCTGTTGTAGGAGATTAATAAATTTTTGATTTCTAAGTGCTGGTATATTTTTGAATTTCATGAATCTTAATGCATTAAATTTGAGTATATGAATCAATTGGGTGAACTATGATAATGATTCTATAACTCCCGAATCATTCATTAGTCCATGTATCAAAACTATTAAAAAATAAATATTAAATTCAATTCGTTGGTGGATGTAAGATGAATCTAGGAATGTACTTTGAAAGTTATATGACTATTTGATCCATGAAGGTATTCGCAAATAAAATATGGGTTAGTAAATTACTCCTAAGTATAAAGTATATTCTTTGAGTGTGGTCTGGAAAGGAAATAATTTTCCTACTCTTACGGGGAGCAAAAGTATTTTTCGCTAAAAAGAACAATTTCTCTTTGTTGTAAATAGTCAACGTCTCCTAATGGTTGTAATTAAAGACTATCATATGAGCTAGTAAATTGGATAATATTTGTTATTCTTTGAGCTATAAATTTTGAACATAGTTCATTGATCATTGCACAACATAGATTGGACTGATTTCTTTCATCTCGCTAATTATTTAAACTTGGACAAGCTTTTCTTATCCAGCATGCAAGCAGCTTCTAACACTTCCAATCCAGTCTCCTTAAGGCTTTCCCGACAACTATGGTATAGTTTAGGATGTCCATCCGTAGAAGGCTCGAATGAAGACCTCTCATAAACACTCTAACACACCCTGCTTCATCTGTTTGTATATGCGACACATACTTGATAAGTCTAGAGAATTGTGCATCATACTAGGCGACCGAAAGATTTCCTTGTTGCAGTTGATCTTATCCACACTCCTAGAGTGTCCTTCATGTGAACTTATCGCTGATCTCAGTGGAGAACGTATTTTGTTATTTCCGTGCGGTCTTCATCTTGTTTCCAGCTAAATCCACCAGTAGCCTGCTCCCTTATGGAATAGAAAGGTTGCAAACTTGACCTTTTCCTCACTAGTAAATTCAGTACACTGTAAAAATTATGGGTTAAAATCAAAATTCCAAACTACTCATTTAAAACTCAATAGATGAAGTCTAGACTCATGGGTTTCATTAGAACTACAAGAACTACATTCGTCCTCTTCTTCCCTGGATAATCTTCCTTTTGTGGCTCCTCTTCGAGATCCTCAATTTAATGTGTCTTCCTCTCTCATAAGGTTCTCAATTTTGATGTCCTAACATCGACCTAAACCTTTAAATCTTATCCTTAGAGTCTATATTCTCTTAAGCTAATTCGTTATTTCTTTGGCGCCACATTGCTACTTGATTTTCCAAGTTATTGCACCTTCATTCGAGGCATTGACTTTCTCGTCTATTCTTATTCCTATCTTTCACAAGTTGATTAACAATGAGACAGGATAATCCATATCCGAGGTCTTGGTCTTCCTTAAGAGATATGTCTCATTGAATCTGTAACTTGTAACATCATAAGTTCATAACAACCTTAAATTAACCAACAAAGATGTGGGGTGCAACAAGATGGTCCGCCACCCTAACAATTGATGTGAGAAGTTTATGATTAAGTTGAGTATCGAGTGCTAGTTGCCACCCTTGTCCATGGATAACAGAATAAAGAGCCACTAACAAAAAATCCCCTTGTGTTATGTAAAACAGGCAAAAAACCCCCCTATGAAAACAAAAGAGGCAAAAAACCCCATTGTGTTATGAAAATACTAGCACACAGCCCTCCTTCATTTTTTTATGTATTTTTTTTTTTTATCTAAAATGACTGAATTAACCTTCGCTAAATAATTTCTTTATTAATCTTTGTCCAATTCAAACACAAACCTAGTTTAGAGATGGACCTCTCTTAAGTTCCCCTTTTCTCATTTATTTATTTTCATTATCTATTTTTTAATCCTAATTATTATCTTTGGAGTTGATCTCCTCTCGATAATTTAGCAAATTTCCATGTGTAATTCATTTTTATTTAATTTTTGTTTATTTTGAGAGTATCTCGCTTAGAATAATTTTAATATGTATTGAAATTAATTGGCATGTCATTGTAATCGGTAAAAAAGACAAAATAATTATTCAAATATATTTAAATACTCAAGTTTTACATAACCTAGGATAATTCTTACTATCATGTCAAGTAAAAATGTGCTAGTTCTAAAAAAATTATATTATTGTACGTTGATGATTAAATTTAAAGCTATAAATTAATAGTTTAATTAATGTGTACAAGCCTGAATATCCATGTGTACGTGTAAGTATATGCATTTAATATATTACCTATGGTTATAATCAAATTGGTAATGAGTTAAATATTTTAATTTCATAATTAAACCGAAAACCAACACACCTTAAGTGTCACAACGCTCACCTTGTTCTAGTTTTTTTCTTTTTTGTTCTTAATAAACAAATGATTGTGACCCTAAGATTTATCATCTTTAGGTAAAAATGTTGTCATTTTAAGCCTATATTGGGATTTGGATAATCGCATCACATTTTCTGAATCAATAACAATTCAGATTTACCCTAAAGGCAAAGAAACAAGATCAAGCCAATAAATTATATTTTAACTAAATCAAGATAATAGTTCGATTATATGCAATACTTCTTGAACCAGACTCAATATTAAAGAAGTTTTCAAAGTCGAATTGTGGCTTGCAACAGAAAAATATATCAAATTCCCAAATTGGCCATGATTAAGACGAAATTTAGTTGGATTGTGGAAATTTTACAACCAATATTACTATAATAACTGATAGATCTTAGAGTCTTATACTTTACGTTTTAGCAATAGTCGTGGTACCTAGTCTCGACAGATAAGTAAGACAGGTAAGTAAGACAGTAAAGTAAGACAGCAGATTTTAACGTGGTTCGGACTATGTCCTACATCCACGAGGCTTTCGCCTGAATCAAACTTCTTTCAACGGACAAAAGTTATTACACCAACTGGCTTTACTCTAACACCGAATCCCTCTAATGTTGATACCACCGGAACCTTTTTCGCGTCTACTCCGTTTGACCCGTAAGACCAAGACTCCCGTAATGATCTTCTTATGAGAATGCTTCCAAGCGAACTGCACGTACGTATAGAATCCCTCTAACTGGCGCAATCCTTTCCCGTTGAACTCCCTTCAACTCTTGTCGGCTTCTCACGTTCTTGATGTAACTCAAGAGGGCGAAAACTAAGAAATCAAAATAAAAGAGAACACCTAAAGATGTATATTTTGTTACACGTGTGTTCTACATTGATTCCTAGGATTTCTACTATTTATAGGATAGCTCTCCTGAAAGATATCCTTGATTCTCGGCCAGTCTCCATATCCAGTCGAGACAGGATCTTTCCAAAGTATATCCGAATCTTTCCATGATAAGGCGATTCTTCCTTATGCAACGTCTTTGTTTCCAATTGATAAGATCTTCATGATCTTCATATATTCTGCACATCAAAGACAAAGAAGAACTCCACAAGGAATAGATTACTAAAGGATATAGGAAAGAGTTTGATAAAGATTAACTTTCCATAAGATAAGATACTATAAGATCAAGTTAAATCTTTCCAAACTCACCTAAATATTCACGCGTCTAAATAACAGGATAATACCATAAAATCGTGTGAATAAGTAAGTAAATAAATCAAAGTAAATAAAACCGAAATTTTCCTTTAAAATAATTTTGCAAACAAGGAAATAAAATCTAGTTGGACCTGGCAGTCCTGACTGTTCAACCGAGTTCGAAACCTGTCGGACTTTGCGGTCCTAACAATCTCCCCCAATTGACTTGTTTGGCAAAAACACTTTTAAATCCCAAGGAAAATGTAGACATGCTGAAATAAAACAAGTTAGTAAGAGATAGGCACATAAATCAACTAACGAGTCTTGACAGCAATAAAAATGTGTTGCAACAGCGGTGCAACACTCCGCAAAACAACTTAATAAAGTAAGCAGTTAAATCATTGTTCTTAAGCGGAAATAAAAACAAAACAAAGTAAAATAAATAACAAGATTAAACAGCAGCAGCCAGTGTAGAAATCTCCCCCATTCTTCAAGACTCCCCCATTCTACATATTCTGTTTCTCCCCCATTTTGCCAGAACTAGTCAAGGCTTTGCCGCCAATTGGGCAAGTGACTCGTTCATGGACTGCAGCAATGTAATGACCTGGGCAAGTTGCGACTGAAGGGTGTCGAGACTGCCCTGGGGAACAGACGGTCCAGCTTCGGTATCTCTGGCAGTTGGGACAGAGCGCCGGATCGGAGAACCAAGTAGAGCTTGAACAAGGTGAATCGGGGCATGATAAGGCCTAGGGCGGCTCGTCATCTTGTCCTTAGAGACCCGGATATCCATTTGAGATATAAGCAAGCGGTAGACCAATGATGGATAGCCTAAGGTCATCTTTACCTTGTGGTCGAATGCTTCAAGTTGGAAACGCTCAAAGACCAGTTTCCCAAGATTAATGGGAGCATTCGAACCAATACGGAATAAGATAGAAGCAGTTAACGGACTAACTGTAGAAGTGTGGGACATAGGGTACCAATTCCTTACCATTATACCGTAGATCAGACCATACCATGGAAGAAGGGAACCTCGCTGTAGATTTCCATTCTTTGGCCACTTCATGGGTTGGCCGGTTATGGTTGACGCGACTGCATCCATATCTGCCTCCAGTTCCAGCTCGGAGTCGCGACCGGTTTGTACGTCAGGAGAACCCAACTGCATGTTCAGAATTTGTGGACTGATCTTGAAGATGAACTTCCGGACAAAGACTGAATGTTCCTTGGCTGACCCAGGAACGCCTAGTTGAGTATCCAGATTGGCGTAAAACTCATGCACAATCTGGGTTACAAACGGTTGGACCCTGCGAGTGGATTCAAGAAAACCTCTCCCCTCCAAAAACTCAATAATCCCCGTACCCTCATAAGAATCATCATGAAGTTGAACTTCACGAACAGGAATGCGATCAGTGAGACGAGTATACCTGAGTTTGGCATTAGATGTGTAGAACCTGTCGGAAAGTGCCTTTTTCATCCTGAAAGGCTCATCAGACGGTGGAACACGGGGAGGAACTGCAAAATCTCCTTCAGCTTCTTCTTCAGCCTGGTCATGACTGCCTGCCTCAGAGGCCGACTGGTCGCCTGACTGGTTGTCCTTATCAGACAAGGACTGAGCTGAGCGTTTCTGCTGTTTGCGGACAGGGCTGGAATCTGAGTCAGAGACCTCGATTGGAGCAGAGTCCGAGGCAGCAGGAGCGGATCGGGGACGTTTGGATACTGGAACTTTCTTGCGTGTCCCGACTCGGCTCGCGACACCCTCTGCAACAGGTTTTGACTTTTGGCGAGCAGAAGGAGTGCGCTTAGGAGGTTGAGCCTTCTGCTTCCCTTTAGCCGCGGCGGTGTGGCGGCGAGAGGATGCAGGAACAGGTGCAGGTGACGGCGAAGCGTCGTCCGGCATGGGAACAGAGTGCGAGTCGTCCAAAGGAGGAGAGAACTCGCGTGCCTGAGGAGCTGTGGCACGGGGTGATGACTTTGTTGCCGGTGGTGGTGGTGTGTTGTCTTGCGGTGGTGCCGTGTAAGATGGCGGTGGAATAAAGTCCGCCACAACTCGTTGCCCGTTGTGGATGCACTGTCAGGGTCGACGGATGGGGCTGATGGGATCGACTGAGATGATTCTCCTGATGACTTAGATTTCACCATGTTAATTAATTTCTTGATAAATGTAGGTGAGAAAGAAGACATAAACACAAATCCACACACCAAAAAAAAATCACACGAGAGAGAGAGATAGGGATGGCGTGAGATATGATCTAAAGGAAAGATATATAAATAGATGTAATCAAATCAATGTCATATCTTTTATAATCATTATCCACAACTTCCCATAAGAAATAGGACTCTTACCAAGACTTATCTAGGAAAGATTCCAACAAGATGTGCAACTCAATCTCTACGAATATTTAAAACGCGGCAAAGCATAGGCGGGAAACAATTCGTGCCAAAATTAAACATATCGCGTTTTAAAGATAAAATCAAATAAAAAGCACCTGTTTAATAAAAATTAAAACAAATTAAAACACAAATTAAAAGAAACAAACAGAAAGTAACTCAACAAATTACTCACATAACTTACCGAGGACCGATTCAACTGGTGTAAGTGGATGTCGAGACACCCTGTCAAGACAAACTATAAGACTGAGTATAAAACAGGTCGAGACTGAAGCATACTCTTGAACCAGATGAATACATTAAAAAGTGTGTGTGTGAATTCTCATATGATAAAGAGATGAAAGGGAAGAGAATTTGAAAGGGGCAAAAATCGTTTTGCAAGATATCTCTTTTCAAACAATACAATTGCACCTTGTACTCACACTTTGAGCCTTTTGCATAGAGGTAGCTTTCGCACATAACTTTATATAGAATATGGTAGCTCTTTTCAATTTTGTGATGACCGTGAAATATGAATTGAATGCTTTCACACATATTCATTGAGTTTAGGCAGCTTTTTCCTCCATATATTTTTCTTTTGAAGCACTTTTTCTTTTGGCTCATGCTCTCTTTGTTCTTTTCTTTTCACAACTCTTTTGATCACTCATACTTTTCTTTTCAGCTCAATTCTTCTGTTTTTAAAGTGATGAGGTAGCAAAAGTGGACAATGTCCATGTCAAAGAGATAATAAAAACAAAATAAAAACAAAATAAAAACAAAAATTGCCCGTTGCAAAATCCTTCGATTTCACTGATTTAACTGAGGGAATGATGTGCACTGTGTATCAATGCAGTTCTAAGTACGCTCCAGAACCGGCTGTCCAACAGGTCTGCAAGTGAGTCATGACAGTTAGTCCAACAAATAAAAACATCTCAGTTAAATCGGGCACGCGACAAGCGCTTAGTGGAGACAAATGCTGAGAGACTTTCTGAGGGTCTCAAAGCTTTGTGAAACAATTTTCTTCATAAAAATAACAGCAGTTTGTCTTCCAGTCGCGACATGCTTAATGACAGCACATTCATTATCACCTAAATCACATAGGAGATGGTGCCATATATCCGTGTGCTGTGTGCATAAGTGCTTAACATGATTATGAGCAATGATAATAGCACAGTTGTGGTTACTAAAGACCAACACATCACTTTGCACAAAAACAAAAAACTTAAGCATGTGATCAACCCAACCAATATCAAGTGATATGACACGATTATGCATAGTTAGGTAGAGATGACTTCCTGTTCTAAAAGTGGAGAAACTGAGGTCTATGAAGTTGCCCCTTGTTTCATTAACAACCCATGTAGGAGTTGCGACAGGAATCATCGACTGTTCTGCAGTTTCAAGATCAAGGTCCTTGATAGGATATTGAAAGTACTTGGATTGATCTATGACCAATCTGTTGGCTCCTTGACTGACCTGCGAACCATAAAAACAAATTTGTTCACTAACAAACGGAGAGATAGATCTGTTTGAGACAGAGTTTGTGAACTGTTCTAAAGGGAGTCGTGACTGCGTTAGGGTATAGCAATTTTCAGCAGTCCGATTTCCTGAAAAAATACAAAAACTTTGGTTATCAAATACATGACATTCATCTTGTGTAAACGTGACAACCAACTTTTGATCGCATAGCTGGCTTATGCTAATCAAATTATGCTCAAGTCCATCAACATGGAACACATCATTAAGTATAGGACACCCGTCAAGAACGAGTGTTCCTTTTGCAACCACTTGACCCTTTTTACCATTGCTGAACTGAACTGTTCCATTTGGACCAGTGACATAGTTAGTCAAAAGGCTTTTGTTCCCTGTCATGTGATGTGAGCAAGCACTGTCAAGATACCAACAATCAGGTGAGGCGTTTTCAACAGAAGAAAATGCTAAATGTATGTTTTTATGATTAGAACATTTCACCCTTATGTGATTCGTTGGTTCAGAATCTTCATCGGAGTCTTTAGACACTGTTTTTCGTGGAGTCTTCCGAGATGTCGGGACTCGTTGTTCAACAGGCTTCTTTGCTGTGTTCCTCGATGAGTTCTGTTGTAAGTCAGGACAGTGTGAACGAATATGTCCTTGACCACCACAATGATAACAGGCTCTGCTTGTCTTGTGCTTCCGTCGTGACCACCAAACGGGACTGGGCCTGTTCGGTTGACTAGACCTGCAAAAAACATGAGGCTGTGTGAAATTAGGATCACGTGCTAAGCTATCATTATCCATATCAGATATACTAGGAATAGCCCTGCTTAGACCGATCGGTGGGTGGTAACCAAGACCAGCATGATTAAAAATGGGACTAGGACTTTGATCAGAGACTTTGTTCTGATTGTCTGTGACAGTCTTATTGAGAACCTTAAGAACATCTTGGAAGTGTGATTCCAAATCCTCAAAAATGGTAATAGATTCTTTTATGTTTTGCACATTATTTCTGAGGGCCATGACTTGTCTATTTAGATCAACGTTTTTGCGTATCTCTGAAAACAAAATATTTCTAAGGATTCTGATTTCCCGAAAAGGATCAGGGGAATTATCGTCCTCTGTATCTTCGCTGTTTTCCTGAGTAGTCAAGACAGGTGGTAAGTCATGATTAAGAATAGAAGAAAATGCAAAAAATGTTCTTTCTACAGGTTCATCAATGCAACAATCTAACTCGTCATCACTGCATATAGATGTAATCGATTTAATTTCAGAAGCAGTTTTGGAGTCGTCCTGGTCAGTCGCGACAGGTGATGAGTCAGGTCTGATGACAGAGGAGAGTGCAATATTAGCTTTTTCTCCAGTCTCATCTTCACTTTCAGATGACTCTTCATCACTCCAGGTGCACACCATGGCTTTGTCTTTATTTTTCGGGAGAAGATTTGCACAATCAGTTTGTATGTGACCATAGCCTTGGCATTCCCTGCATTGAACACCTTTTCCTCTTCTTTTGTAGCTAAGATCATTAGCAGCGGAAGATTTAAATGAATTATCAGAGTTAGAAGGGAAAGTGTTCATACCTTTGTTTTTCCACTTGGAAAACTTTCGGAGTCCTTTGGAGAGAAACGCGACAGATTTCTCGAACTCGTCTTTGTCGTCACTTTGAGGTTTGTCTTTGATTTCAGCTTTAAGTGCAACACCTTTCGAAGTGACTCCATTCAAATTCTTTTTCAACTCGAAAGTTGAGAGGGCACCCATGAGCTCTTCAAGTGACAAGTTTTCCACGTCTCTTGCTTCTTCAAGCGCCTCAATTTTCATATCGAATCTTGAGGGTAAAGTTCGAAGAGTTTTCTGAACAAGTTTGGACTCACTGTACTCATCACCGAGGAGGAAGGCTTCATTAGCAATGTCTCTAAGTTTAGCATTGTATTGAGCAATTGTTTCATGTTCCTCCATTTTAAGTTCCTCAAACCGTGTACCAAGGATTTGTCTTTTGGATCACTTCACGGATGGGGTACCTTCATGGGCAACGCGGAGGGCGTTCCATGCATCTTTGGCCGATTCACACTTGGAGATCAGTTTGAACTGATTTAGGTCGACTCCATTTAAAATTGCATTGATTGCAATGGAGTTGTGGCTCGCGTCGAGGTCTTCTGCGTCCGACCAGTCGAGCTCTAGCTTCGGCTTTCCATCTTTGTCTAGTGGTGGAGACCATCCTTTGAGAATGCTTTTCCACGTTTTCTGATTTTCCCTTTTGATGAAAGCTGTCATGCGGACCTTCCAGTATGAATAGTTAAATTCGTTTAAGAGCGGCGACTTTGATGATGATGATCCCTCAACGTTTTGTGCCATCAAATCTGCAAGATCTAAATAAAACCAGAATCTCACCAATGTAAGTAGGTGATAGGCTCTTGATGCCAAATGATAGATCTTAGAGTCTTATACTTTACGTTTTAGCAATAGTCGTGGTACCTAGTCTCGACAGATAAGTAAGACAGGTAAGTAAGACAGTAAAGTAAGACAGCAGATTTTAACGTGGTTCGGACTATGTCCTACATCCACGAGGCTTTCGCCTGAATCAAACTTCTTTCAACGGACAAAAGTTATTACACCAACTGGCTTTACTCTAACACCGAATCCCTCTAATGTTGATACCACCGGAACCTTTTTCGCGTCTACTCCGTTTGACCCGTAAGACCAAGACTCCCGTAATGATCTTCTTATGAGAATGCTTCCAAGCGAACTGCACGTACGTATAGAATCCCTCTAACTGGCGCAATCCTTTCCCGTTGAACTCCCTTCAACTCTTGTCGGCTTCTCACGTTCTTGATGTAACTCAAGAGGGCGAAAACTAAGAAATCAAAATAAAAGAGAACACCTAAAGATGTATATTTTGTTACACGTGTGTTCTACATTGATTCCTAGGATTTCTACTATTTATAGGATAGCTCTCCTGAAAGATATCCTTGATTCTCGGCCAGTCTCCATATCCAGTCGAGACAGGATCTTTCCAAAGTATATCCGAATCTTTCCATGATAAGGCGATTCTTCCTTATGCAACGTCTTTGTTTCCAATTGATAAGATCTTCATGATCTTCATATATTCTGCACATCAAAGACAAAGAAGAACTCCACAAGGAATAGATTACTAAAGGATATAGGAAAGAGTTTGATAAAGATTAACTTTCCATAAGATAAGATACTATAAGATCAAGTTAAATCTTTCCAAACTCACCTAAATATTCACGCGTCTAAATAACAGGATAATACCATAAAATCGTGTGAATAAGTAAGTAAATAAATCAAAGTAAATAAAACCGAAATTTTCCTTTAAAATAATTTTGCAAACAAGGAAATAAAATCTAGTTGGACCTGGCAGTCCTGACTGTTCAACCGAGTTCGAAACCTGTCGGACTTTGCGGTCCTAACAATAACAGATTACTAGTCGATGCCATGGAGTCAATTGCCAAACTAACACTCTTAGAAAAAATAATTGCCTAACTAACACTCTTGAAAAAGTAATTCCCAAAATAACACTTTGAGCAATACATTCCCTATTTTAACCTTGGACTTTTGTTAAATAAATGTCAAAGTAACACCAATAAAATTATACTTCACATATATTTATAAAAATGTCTTTTGTATAATTTCTGTAAATATATACCAAAACATATTAAAAATATTATTAAATTAAAATTAAAAAGAAAAATTAACAAAGTGTATTCATCTTCCTTAACAAACCTCCTCCCTCCCTCCCTCCCCCAATCCCCACGCCCGCCCCCCAGCCTTCAGCCCATTACGGTCAGCAGACGAATTCGCCGACGAGATCCGCCGCTTTAATAGAGTTGAGTGTGGACATTCGCCGCCTCTGAAGATGGAACTACAATGAGACGAACTTAAAAAGATGGAGTAGATCCATCTATTAACTAACTAACTAATGGGGCTCCATGGGAGTCAAATTGGTATTTAGATTGCAAAATTGGAATAGGTCTACTGAACCTGGTCATGGAGCCTTGCCCTGTAATTTTAGTTGGTGGTTGTATGTGTGTGGTGGTGGTGGACTGGTGGTGATGGCAGCCAACGAGTGGGGGTGGGTGGGGTGAAGAAGATGAGTAATTTAGGTTTTCCTATTTTTATTAATTTTTATGAATATAAAATAACTATTATTTTTTCATTACTTTTCTTTTCTAAAATAATTATAAAAAGAAGTTTGTGGGTTCTTGTTTTATTTATAGATTAGAAAGTAAGATTCATAAAATTCATAGAGAAATTTAATATTTTAGGAAAATTGACTATATTAAAACTAAGGTTCTTTTTAAACTAAAGTAATAAATTATTAATGTGAGATTGCATTAAATAAGTAATCAGCTTTTAAACTTCATAATAATTCTGATTTCATTGATATACATAAGTATAATTTAATTGGTGGTATGTTGACATTTATTTCACTAAATACAAAGGTTAAAATGGAGAATGTAATGTTCAAAGTGTTATTTTGGGAATTACTTTTTCAAGAGTGTAAGTTAGGCAATTATTTTTTCTAATAGTGTTAGTTTGGCAATTCACTCCGATGCCATGTACATCATTTGGAAAAGTAAAATATATGGGGGGAATTTGTCTATTAAGTATAACTTGAGGATTTTCTTAGCTATTAGGGTTGAAAAGTCATTTCTAAGCAAATATCCATGCCAACTCTCATATGGCGCGAGTGTGACCCACTCTCCTACAAAAGGGGGTAACTTGCTACTTATTATAATACAAGAGGGGTTTCTTGCTTCTTTCATTTCACATGGGGGTTTCTTGCCCGTTTTGTACAACACAGGGGGCTTTCTGCCAAAAACCCTAGAATGAAAGAAGAAAATAAGCATGAACTATGTAACAATGGTATGAAAAAACAAAGATGAGTATAATAAATAAAGTAATAACCAAACATCGTTTATCTGAGCAAACGGTAGATACCAAAGAGGAAGGATAGATACTCCAAGAGCTACATTACTCTAGGTCAAACTCTAACTAATGGTAAATCTATCAACGTCTCGTGCTCGGCACCTTGCGACGAAGAAGATGACCTATTTCATTTTATTTTTTAATTTCTTTCCGATTTTATCTAAATTTAATAAAAACTTGTTTGTAATTTTACAAATAAAATTACAAATATAGAAGTCTTTTTTAAAACAAATTATCTATTTAATTTATTTACTTTAAATAAAATCTACATATTACGAACGGGATTCTTTATAGAAAGTTCTAAGTTCAACTTTAAGATAACTGAAGACTTTTGTGTAAGGGAAAAATTGACATTTCACATCAAGTCAAAAAAAGTTAATAACAATCTTGAATGCAGTGTGTTAATAGAATAATTACACATGAAACTTTTTGCTTAATTAAAATAACACATAATTCTTGTTTTACCAATTATAGATAATAGGTAGTTTATGCATTTAGCTTGAAAGTAAACCCATTCAATAATAAATTGAAAGCCCACAATCTCCACGCACAGCAGGCTCGGATTGATAGTAGCTGGTCCGGCCCAGACCCACTAAAACCCTATAAAGCTTTCCCCCCTAAAAATGAAATCCCAGCTCCTCGATCTCGATCTTCATCACAGACCCTAGAAGAGAACCATCGCGCACAGCCAAATCTCTCACTGCTCTCTGCTTAATTGTCTTCTTCATTCAGGTATGTGTTTACTGTAACTGTTGTTACTCATCTAGCACATTAGCTTAACCCTAAGTTTCTCACATTTGTGTACGAGGATCATTTCTGTTGAATTATCAGTGTTCTAGTCCCACTGTGCTTATCACACTTTTGCTTTAACTGGAGAAATGTTAGTTGTAATGCGAGATTCAACTCAATATGGGTTAAAATATGATGGAATAATCGAGCCCTAAGTGAAACTATGAGAGAATGAACTGATGGATTTGGTCTTGGACTTGGACTTGTTGTATAAAACTTGGCTACAGAAAAGGTATTTTAAGGTAGATAGAAAGTCTAATCTTATACGTAAACATCGTCATATTCGTTGTTTGCGAAAGAACATATTGCCTTGTGAAATATCTGTATCAAACTTGAATCCTTGACGCATGCTTAAGGTCCCAAATTTTTTTTCATGTAAATTGTGTTGATCACCAAGAAAATCCTTGATTGGTTAATGTTGCCTACCTCAATAAATTAGGGCAAGTATGTTACAGAACACATGTGATGTTACTATGTTCTTTTATGGGGAATCTCTTACCCATTGATAGAGTGCATGGTTCTGTGTCTGTCACTGGGTGAAATGTAGTTCATCAGTAGACATGCTATTTAATTGATTGTCTTCTCTGTCAATTTTTATGAAGTGAAGGTGTCAATGCGGTTTGATTGAGATATGAGTTTTATTTATCGATCTTTGTTTATTCACACCCTGCATTTTCAATCGAAGACTTATCTCTGTCTCTATTTGTTCTGCAGAAAGTAGTGTACCTTGGAGCTGTTGTTCTCAAACTTGATATTTTCTCATGGCGGTATGCTGAATGCCTAGTGAACTTACAACTCAGCTTGGTAGTTTTTTATTTTCCGTCTCTTAATTTATAAGATTTTTCATCTATATTTAAATATCTAGGTTGAAAGGCTTTTTAAAGATGAGGCTACTGAAGAAAAGGGGGAGCGTGCCAGAATGGTAAGTTATTCATCTATAGTAACTTAGTTTGGACCAGCTAATTACTCTAACGAAGCCTTAGATACTCTAAATGTTATACAATATATGGTTTCTGCTGGATCATCTAGTGTGCTTGCATGACTGATTTGTCTCTGTAGTGACAAATAGCTTTTGTCTTCCTGTACCAGGCATCTTTTATTGGAGCAATGGCTATAGCTGACTTGGTTAAGACAACCTTGGGACCTAAGGGGATGGTAAAAGAGATTATGCGCTTTATTTTATTGCATTTGGTACCAAGTTTTGTTTTGATCCTTCATTTTTTGATCATTGTATAACCTTCCTTGCAGGATAAGATTTTGCAATCAACTGGTAGAGGGCATAGTGTCACCGTGACAAATGATGGAGCAACTATCTTAAAGTCCCTGCACATTGACAATCCTGCCGCTAAAGTTCTTGTTGGTATCCTTGGTTTTGAGTTATTCTTGTGTTACTTTAGGAATGCATCATTTCTGTTGGCAGAGTTTTTGCTTCCCTTGCGTAACTTATTGACGAATGCTATACAGCAGTGGCAGAAGTGAATTTTCTTTTCATTGTATAATGCTTAGGCTTAGCACCTGATGGTGGTGACTAGACAAATTCTTTTACGCAACTAGAAAAGAGCAAGAATCCAATTTTTATGTTCCCAATTACATTTTTAACGCAGAAAATAAAGTTTGCTTTTAGTATTTCTCTGTTCCTGATCATTTTGTGTTATCTCATGTAATAATGCTTGATATTTTGGTTCGCACTTTGTGAGAATCACACTTTCTATAGAGGTATAATATATTTGGCCAAAAAAAGGCACGAGAAAAGATATCCGGTTTTTTTTTTTTTTTTTTTTTTATATTATCTTTGTCAACCCTTAACTTTACTTATTAGACATTTCAAAAGTTCAAGATGATGAAGTTGGTGACGGGACAACTTCAGTTGTTGTTTTGGCTGGGGAGCTTTTGAGGGAGGCGGAGAAGCTGGTAAATACGAAGATTCATCCGATGACTATCATATCAGGTTTGTGTTGGGCTTCTGAATTACGTTTGTACTATTTAGTGTTGGTTTGTCCAGTGCATTTGTACTTCCTTCCTTGAATTGTTGACGCTGTATTTCGAGCCCCTTGAACTTCAATGTTTAGGACTTAATGACATGGTATCTCATACATTCATATCTTCTAGCTAAACTGATTTGAGTTGCAATCATGGTATCTTTCAGTATTCAGTATCAATAGGTGTTATCATATTTATGATGGGTGAGCTTTTTTTCTAATGTCAAACTAATGATTCTCCCTTCGTAACCAAATGGAATGGTGACATGCCTATTTGCATGATTGTTCCTGAATAATTTTTCTGTTCATCAGGATATCGTATGGCAGCAGAGTGTGCTAGAAATGCATTGTTGGAGAAAGTTGTTGATAATAAACTGGATGCAGGTAACTATTATGTGCTTATTGCTTTTGATAACAAACCTTATAGTTGTGGTTATGATCTGAAATAACGGTTGTCTCATCCAATTGTTCAACGAGATTAAGAAAAGGCCTATGTACAATTTCATCTCTTAGTGTCAAGCATTAGGTATAGTGTGCCGTTGGGATAACATTGGCCATGTATATTACAAGCTTTAAAGAAATTACAGGAGTGGTGTAAATAGTCAGGGCCTTCACATTCTTTAAAATTATTTATACTGTAAAATGTGAGACTAATGCTTCGTAAGGGCTCATACTCTGCTAGATCAGAGGTTTGGTTGAGAATCTTGTTTCTTGTCTTAAATTTCTTTGATCTTATTCCTCCAGAAAAATTCAAAGAAGACTTGATGAAGATTGCAATGACTACATTGAGTTCCAAAATTCTCTCTCAGGACAAAGAACATTTTGCAAAATTAGCTGTTGATGCAGTTATGAGATTAAAGGTACGACTGTTTCCTCAGTTTCTAGCTGATGATCTCGAGTCCTGAGGGTTTTGGCAAGGTTTAATTTGCTGGTCCTTTATATCTTATCTTTTGATTTACAATTTTTTTTTCTTAGTCTGCTGACTCATAAGTATGTGAAACTAAAAGTAGGAGAGTAACGCTGATGAAGTGTTTTCGGGCCTTGTGGCATGCTAGTGCTTCTTGATATATACGTAGATATGTCTGTGCGCATATATATATATATATATATATATATATATATATATATATATATATATATTCTTCTCTCTGTTAACGTCGTGCACGTACTCGCTACTCTACTATATAGTTTGGATTTATAAACAAGGAAAGTGGTGCAGAAATGAAACTTTTATCTTTTTCTGTCTTCTAGCTTCTACCTTCTGCCTAACTTTCTGCTGATATGCAAGTGTTTTTGATAATTTGGGGAAAAAATCTCACTTTTGCTTTCACTTATGAAGTTATGAAAGGTACACACTGGTGGAAAAGGGTTAACAATGAATTATAGGAAACAGAGTCTTGTTTGTGCATTTAGGGGTAGCTGTAGGTTAATATGATCATATGATATCTCTGACTCATTGTTTATTTATCTTAATCTCCATGTTAGCTTAGTATTATGAAGCCAATCGTTGAGTGGTGGCCTCCTTTCATGTCAATCTTGTGAAACATAATAAGTGCAAATATAATTCGTTTCGTACTAATGTCAAATATCTTCATTGGCAGTGGTGGTTTAATATGTTTATTCACTGTATTCTCTACACTAGTGTATGAGTGCTCTTTATGCATGGTTAGTGCCAGTAGTGTACAAACCAATAGGCTTATGCCCTTTGTTCGCCGTCAATTAGTAATTTATTGTCTTTGGGTATGATTTCTGGAATTACTTAGGTCCACGTATCTGCTTTTTTTTGCCATTTATTTGGTTTATTGAATATAATATGTTTTCAAATTACAGGGTAGCACAAATTTGGAGTCCATTCAAATCATAAAGAAGCCTGGAGGTTCATTGAAAGATTCCTTTTTAGATGAGGGGTGAGTCAGCACATTTAAAATGAGCAAATGCTTATATTTACCCCACATCCGACTGTCATCAATTTTCTTCCTCCTTTACCATCTTTCAAGGTCTCATGTGTATGCTTGGAAGTTACAGACCCTTTTTTTTTTTGTCCCCGCATGACATGGATTATGGCTTTCAGAGTCTTCGATACTAGTTGCTATATGCTTACAGACATAGGAACCAGAATTGTGACTTTAACATTACACAAAACCCAGTTTTGTTGTTGGATATGTGTGAAGAACATTGACGAATTTATCACTGACTTGAGTTTTGTGATAAGTAAACTGTGCTGGTTCTGAAAGTAAAAATGAAAAACTTCATCCTTGTAGACTTGATATGATCAATGAAGAAGATATTGAAAAATCTTGTATTTCTACTTCATATATAGATATTGATAATATTTAGCGTATGATGTACGGATGATATATCTAGGATATTTTTTTCTGTTTCTTATTCATGTAATACACCAATCCCATTGGTTTTAGTTGTATTTGCTAGGCTGCTTGATCGTACATTTGCTTTACTTTTGATTCTTTTGTTGACACTCTTTCCTATTCAGGTTTATTCTAGACAAAAAAATTGGTGTTGGCCAACCAAAACGTATTGAGAATGCAAAGATATTGGTGGCAAATACTGCTATGGATACTGACAAAGTAAAAATATATGGTGCACGTGTTCGTGTTGATTCTATGGCTAAAGTTGCCGAGATTGAAGTCGCTGAGAAAGCAAAGATGAGAGAAAAAGTTCAAAAGATCATTAATCATGGGATAAATTGTTTCGTTAACCGACAGTTAATCTACAATTTCCCAGAAGAACTTTTTGCTGATGCTGGGGTTCTCGCAATAGAGCATGCTGATTTTGATGGTATTGAGCGGCTTGGTCTTGTCACTGGTGGTGAGATAGCGTCAACATTTGATAATCCTGAATCAGTTAAGCTTGGCCATTGCAAACTTATTGAGGAAATTATGATTGGTGAGGACAAGTTGATCCACTTTTCTGGTGTTGCAATGGGTCAAGCATGTACAATTGTGCTGAGAGGTGCAAGGTACCATGCAAAAATTATCTTAACCAATTCCTCCCTTTTTCTTCATTTGATCATTTATCATTATAATAGCTTTTGGGAACATAATATAGGATGATTATAATTTATTATATTAATGTGCATGATCTTATCTTCATTCTCGAATCAGTTTTGTGATGACTTAATTTATAAGGAACATACAATAGGTGTCTTAAGCTTTCTATTTGACTTCACGTATTTCACTTTCAGTGTCTAATTAATTTTTTCAACTATTAGCAGTAAATTCTCCCACAATAAGGGGCAGTGCACCTTTGTCTAATACAAATACATGCATCGTTAGTCGTATTATAATTGTTTGGTGTATCACTGTAGTTACATTTTTCAGCATCTAAAAACTTCAGAAGTCTGATGATTTTCTTTTACTACCAGCCCTCACATGTTGGATGAAGCTGAAAGGTCTCTGCATGATGCCCTTTGCGTGCTGTCTCAGACAGTAAATGACAGCAGGGTTTTGCTTGGAGGCGGATGGCCTGAAATGGTGATGGCAAAGGCAGTTGATGAACTAGCCCGGAAGACTCCTGGCAAAAAATCTCATGCCATTGAAGCTTTTTCACGGGCACTCATTGCCATCCCAACTACCATTGCTGACAATGCTGGTTTGGACAGTGCAGAACTGATTGCTCAACTCCGTGCAGAGCACCATAAGGAGGATTGCACTGCAGGGATTGATGTTATATCAGGAGCTGTAAGTCACTCTACTGAAATATAGAAATAAACTGTGTTTGTCTTGCTCTCATTTATTGGTTGCACAAAGGGTCTCCATGATTCCTGTCTTGTAGTTATCAGTATGTGCTCCATAGCCCTCTTGGTTACACGATTTAATGGACCCCATGCTTTATATTATTTGCTTAATCTTTAAATAATAAATAGCATTAGATTTCAGATGCAACTTCCAGTCACTAACAATTGCTCTCCGTGAGTGACATTTGTATCTTGCGACACCAAAGACCTGTTGTGAAACACCATTTTGTATCTTGCAACACCAAAGACCAGTTGTGGAAACATCATGCAACCATGATTTTTGTCAGTGATCATGCAACTTTTCCAAATTAGAGCAGTAATTAACTGTCATATCGGTTTCCAATCCCGTCATTCCTAATGTATAATGGATTTGAATAGGAAACTTGCATCTGCTAAATGTTCCTAAAGGATTTCCAATTTGTCTTGCAGGTTGGAAATATGGCAGAGCGAGGGATATCTGAGGCATTCAAAGTGAAGCAGGCTGTATTGCTGTCGGCAACTGAAGCTGCTGAGATGATTCTAAGGGTTGACGAAATTATCACTTGCGCCCCACGAAGGAGAGAAGACAGGATGTGAGAAGGAACAGCTCATGATTTTTATGGAACTAAATTCTAATGTTGTTTGTGTGAATTATGTTGCCTGCTGAGTTCATCTTCTGAATATCTAGGTAGATGTGAACCAACGTCTCGTGAGGTCAGTGCATGTCAAGTTTGAGAAATCACGGATTCAACTTTCAAAAATTTTGGCACTGCCAGTATTTCCTGTGTGAATTTTGTTCTCACCTGTGGCTTTCTATTTTCGAGGCATATTGCTGTTCTGTTTCTTCTATCTTCTTATTGCGTGTGCTTTTTCGGAATGTAGAATGTAAATGATGGTTGATCAATTCAAACCTTGGTTTTTTCCACTTCCAAAACCTTTGACTATCCCACGGATTTTTAACTATCCTTTAAAATTGAAGTTGCTGTATATACCTATTGTTTATTTGTTGTAATATATTATAATTTATACCAAGCCTACTGCACTTGTAGTAATTCGAAAATGAGCTCTTTTTATATATAGGAAATGAGATGGTTATACCAATACTAATTATATAAGTGAGTATTATTCCACTCCTTTAAGAAGATGCAAACCTCTTAGGGAGTTAAAATAAGGCTTTACGAGTGAGGCGATGTATGATACTTCTTAATATAGATAAATTATCTCGCATTTTTTAATGTGCTTTACAGAATGACTTGTTAATTCCAAAACTAAGTATGAAATGTCGAGAAACTAACCGAAGTGTACTAAAATTAACTGTATAATTGACATAATCTTTTAATTAGCTGAACAAATAAAGTCATTTGTGTAAATATATTGTTGAGATGAGGCGTGGAGAAGTTATTATTTTATGACTTAGAAATTGTATTAAATTGAAATCTGTGGTTGTGCCATATCATCATGAAATAAATTTACCTTAAATTATTATACAATTAGAGCTGTTTGTGACCGTTAAAATGATGACTTAGTATTCCATAACTCTTTAACAAAGTATAATAAGATGCTAGGTTGACGAGTTCTGTAGGTATTCATTGACAGTGTAACAAATTTAGAAGCCAAATCTGACTTATATATATATATATATATATATATATATATAGTTTTTCTATAACAAACAAACCAACTAGGTTCAGTAATAATAATTAACGAGCTTATAATATTTTCGACGCTCAAGGACTTGCTTTCGAATGAAAATTTGTGCCCAGCGCAAAATTGATATAAGGTATGAACCCCGTCATTAAAATCGAAACTTTTGACACTTATCTATCCGATCAGATTCTAGGCCATTTGATATACCTAATTTGTTACTTTGTTAAATTGTCTGACCAAATGGTTGGAGATTTACCAGAATATTGTGAAATAATTGGAAGAGAGACATTTCAAATGAGTGTCAGCGTTAATAATGTTAGATAAAATATTCGGGAGGATGGAACAGCAGATATTATGTTGTCAAATGAAATTAGATGGAAGAGTAATTGAAAACGTATTAAATTAAGTTGGTTTAAAAAAATATTATACTCACAATTCCGGAGTTGGTGATTGCGTTTATACTGTTTTATTAGACAAAATACAATGATTCATGATGTAAGGAAATACTTTATATATGGTTTTGGTCTAATAAATTCTTCATATTTTTTGAAATGGCAAGACTTCCTCTAATGCTTGTACTACAAACTACAGATGGTCCGGGTCATTAAAAAATTGGACAAATTTACTAATGTCATTATTAAATTTTTACAAAACCCTTCAATTTTAATTTACCTTTGAATTAAATAAAGGATCAAATTACTGTCCAATTAAAAGTGATGCATCTGATATATTTCTTAGATTCACAAACTATACATGTAATGTCGTATAATATATTCATAATACACAAGGAAAATTCAAAATAGAACCAAAAGAAACTATATAAAAATTGAAAAGTAAACTCCTAAACATTTTCTCAAAACCTACCACAATAGCAATAAAATTTACAAAGCTATTTATTTTATAGTTCAATTTCAAACTTATATATGAGCTAAACTCTCTTTTAAAATTTAAATTATATTATTCATTTATTATTTGTTTATAGATATTTCCTTGAAGAGTAGATATGATTTGTCATGTCTTCATCCATAAAAGTTCGACTAATCCGCTTGTTAGGATCTTTTACTTTTTTTGGGGGGTGGGGGGCGGCGTTTCGGGGTGTAATTATTTTAAACTTTAATGAATGGACATTAATGTATTGTTTGTAAGAATTAGGGACTTGTCTACAATTTTCAAATCATGTGACCATTGAACCATGTATGTTTGTGCATGAATGTAGGTGAACAGGTGTTCAATGGTCATATTCGTACTTATTAGAGTATCTTGAAAAAAGGTAAAACGAATCTATTTAAAGTTTTTAACTATTGAAAACTAGACAATAAGGTGTTCGACTATCGCACGTCGTCACCAAAACTTGGCAAAATATAAGCGTCTCCCTCTAAAAAATAATCACGGTATTTTTCAGCAGACAATAGTAAAAGCATATCAAGAAAATATCTGGTCAGGATGCACGTGATATTCACGTGGTGGCCGGCCTAACTTACCTCAAAGCATTTATTTTTATTACCTTCCAACTAAATAGTAAATGGCTTTTTTAAAAGAAAGGGTAAATATTAAATGTGGGATCTTGTCTCGCCAAATTTCAAGGCCGGAAGTGTTGTAGCACGTTATCATCATTCCAAATTTGCCGCATAAAGTCAATAATCGATTTGTTTACATCTTACATCTTTCACCAGTAAATCAATAGTGTAGTACGGCTGATTCATTTTTTCTTATAAAAAAGTTGCAAGTTCAATATATATTTGGGACAGAATAACGTGAAGCCAACACTCTTTTTACGAAATTATAAAAAAAAAAAAAAATTCTTTTTACGAGATATTTTTATAGTTTGGAATATTCGGGAAATACCTTTTATAAATTAAAAGAACAATACCCTAATAATTTGAAAATCTTACAACTGGCCCTTTTTAGTGTTTTTAAAAATTTATAACCTATCTTTGTAATTATTCAAACTTTAAGAAAAAATCGTGTAAATACACTAAACATCTAGGAAGTATAGATCTTATAGTTATATCCAAAGGTGGCGTTTGGTTCCGTGGATGTTGTAATCTCACGTTTTACTATTTGGCGTTCTAAAAATTGTAATGTTTTATATACGTGCTTGTAAATGTGTTTCGAGGGTCGTTGTATTTTGCGTATTACCTAATGTACATTTTAGTAGCTTCGTTTACTATTTGGCGTTTTAAAATTTGTAATGTTACATATACGTTCTTGTAAATGTGTTTGGTGGGTCGTTGTATTTTCCGTATTACCTAATGTACATTTTAGTAACTTCGTTTGGTTTCGTAGATAAACTTGCATTTGGCAGTAAATTTCCTTTTTTACCCCTGGCGTCTTTTCATCTACAGAACCCCCAACACTTCAATTCTCGTGGTTTAAGTATCCCGTTTCCCCAATTTTCCAATTACTTCAACCCCAAACCCTAGATCTGAAGATTGGAAAGCATCTACGCTCAGATCAGGACGAATTTAAGGTAAAATCTCCAAGCTTTTCCTATTAATTTTTACATCTCCATTCTCGTTTGTACATCTTTTCTTGTTTACATGTTGCTGTAGGTATCTCCTTGGAAAAGCTTGCTGGTTGTCTCCAATCGGATAAGGTATGAGTATGCGCCTTCGTCAAACTTTTTTTTTTTTTTTTTTGTAAAATAATGACGCTTCAACGGTGATTTTGCGTCTGTGAACCTTTTCTTTGATTAATTAGTTGTTGATGTTATTACTGTTAGTTTAAAGTGGGACTATGGAGTTTATTTGGTTATCACTTGTTTAGATCGAAGAAATGAGAATAATATGCGTTAATTTTGTTGAGGAAACCCACTGAAATGGTATCATGCTTGAATCTGCATTTTTTTAATGATGCTTCTGTTTCTGCTTTAATTACAAACTTAGGTAGGTCCACAAATCTGTGATGAGGTGCAATGTAGAATTATGGTTAGATCTACTGTCCATTTGAGTTAGTGCAAATATCACTGGTACCAACTATTTGTAGGGGGTATAGGTGGGACGGTCGGGTACCCGCGGGTTCGGGTATTTCTCGACGGGTACCTGAACCCGCGGGTACTATATTTTTCGGGTACCCGAGATCTTTGAATTCTCAGGTACCCGAAATTCGAGTACCTCAAACGGGTAGTTCAGGTACACGTTTTCCCTTCTTTTTTTTTTTATTTCTTTTTGGTTGTGTCTTCAAATATTGTAATATTTTTGCATTATATTATATTATTAATATGGAACAACCTTTTATATTAGAAATTATAAGCCAATAAGTTAGATAACCTCTAGCTCATGCTTGCAAAAAACATATGATTTTTGCAGATTTTTTAATATTTGAGAGTGAGACTTTGAGTTTCAAATTGCCAGTTGGGCGAAGATAAGAACGTTAAAATTTTTATAAAAGCGTGTTAGCTAAACTGTGTTTTTAAAAAAAAAAAATTGTCCCGCGGGTACCCGAACTATTCTCGGGTACCCGGAAGAATAAGTTCTCGGGTACCCAATCTGTAGCTTCGGGTAGCGGGTAGCTCTGCTACCCGAAATGGTGGAAATTGAGTTACCTGGTCGGGTGAAATACCTGTGGGTCGGAACGGGTACCCAAAATTCGAACCCGATTTCCCACCCTTAGTACGGGGGCACCTAATAACAAGGATTGAGTTAAGATGATAAGTACATCCATGTATAACAGTGGGATGACAATTGCTTGTTAGTTGTGTTAAATTTGCAAAATGAATATAGAATGAGGGTATCACAATGAAAGAATTGTTTGAAATGTAGTTTGTGATTACAAATAGGGAATCGGTTAACATACTTGATAGAAATTTATAGGCTATTAATTGTTAGCCAAAACTTTGGTTTCTTGTGTAGATGCGGCACCCACTATCATCCAATGCACATGTGGGCATAGATCAATGCTTTATCATAAAGCTAGTCCAAGCGCCTAATTTGTCGGGCGTTACTACTACATTTGTCAATTGCACAAGAAACACTCCTACTGGTTTATTTGGGCGGACCAGTTACATGAACGCCAATATAATCACCTTCCCAAGGTTCCAACTCAACCACCCACGACCTCATCCTCAACTGCGGATGAAGGCATCCACATAGTGCAATCGAACTCATACATGGACAATCCACAATCTACTACAAACTCGTTTAACTACCCACAATATGTCACTAAACGTGTAGTTACAAATGCAACTAACAAGGACCTATTACGGAGCCAAATACTACTGTTGCCCCTCTTTCCCATTCACTTGTCCATGTAGATGATAGATTGATAGCTAGGGTAGCACTATTTTGTTGTTGTGCCTCATAGTGTATTTTTATCCTCTTTGTTATGTTTTTCATGGCAATGTCCTTAATTTTCATGTCCAAGTAGAAGAATCAATTTACTTGTTAAAACTAGGTTTAACCAACAACTATGTATGAATGTTTTTCAATTTATACTTTGTATTGTTCATTCAAATATTACAAATCTTTCCATTTTGTGTGTGGGATATATTTTAGCATAGTAGACATGGAGTTTTTGTATCGTGGTTTTGTATTAGTTGTAAAAGTTTGTAACATTGATTATTTAGTTTAATTGACATACATGTTGTTGCCAATTGTTAGATGCCTATGACTAGGACACAGTGGATTAAGAGTCGCTTCAACGAGCCGGATTTTGGTGATAGGGGTACATATTTTGTGCTGAGGTACATATTATATAGTACTGATAGATTCAGTGGACTTGAGAGTGTTGAAGGAATGGAGAATGCTATACGGTATGTGCATCAGCGCTATGTGGACCGCGATGTTCGATGTTACTCGGTTGAAAAGATTAAGGAGAAGGTGATTGCTCTGAGGCGACACACAGGATGTTTAAGCGCTTCATCACTCTACCAGGCGTGTACTTTGACCGGTGCACAAACGAGATTGTTGCCTTTGGAGAAGAATACAACGATTACATACGCGGAGTAATCCCTTTTCCTCAAGTAATATGGTTTTATTGTGTACTATATTTGTTTGAATTTAATTACATAATACTCATTCTGTCATGTGGTTCATTTTGCAGAGAATGTGATTGAGAAGTACTTCAGGCTTTATGGCTTCCCATACTATGAAATGCATCAGCTGGTGTTTGATGTCCGTAACGCTACATTATTTCCCGAAGAGTCAGTGGGGACCTTAGACAACCCTTTAGATCTAATTGACAGTGACCTTGAAGAGGATGACCATGGTGACATTGGTGGAGAGAATGGGGTAGACGGAGATGATGGATCGGACGACGACGGGACCGTTACTCAGGCTTGAAGTTGGGCAGTTTGAAGGTTTAAGTACATGGTAAACATTTGGACGTCTATGAACCCCAATGAACAACTATTTTCGATTAGTCCGCTTTCTCTGTCAAGCTCTCAATTTCTTCTTCTATCGCGTTTCCCATTTCTGGGTGTGGGCTCGTCATTTTTGAAGTTCCTCCTCTTTTCCTTCTACATTGGCCGTTTCTGGCTCTTTTTCTTCAAATTCTTCCATTTCTGGGTGTGGGCTCGTCATTTTTGACTTCGATTCTTCCTCTTTTCCTTCTACATTGGTCGTTTATGGCTTTTTTTCTTCAAAATCTTCCATTTCTAGGTTTGGGTTTGCCATTTTTGATTTCGATTCTTCCTCTTTTTGTTTCAAATCTTCCATTTCTGGGTTTGGGTTCGTCATTCGGGGTTTGGGTGTATGCGTACATAAGCCCTAAAGATGAGACTTGTTACCGTTTAGTAAAGAGTTATTTGCAAAATTCACTCTTGTTTTCCTCTTAACTGGCAAAACCTCCCATGTGTTATTTAAATTAGCAAATACTCCCCGGTGTTGATAAGAAATTAGCACACTTGCCCCATTTCACTTTTTAGTTTTACCATTAATAAAATGCCTTAAATGCCCTTATGTATAAATTATCTATTGACCTTACTTTGTACTTTTAGCTCATTTAAGCAATTATTCACGAAAAAGAGTAATTTAGATTACTTGAAAGCATTATCCACCTTAAAACCTCGGCCCTTCAGCTCTTTTAATGCACCCAACAAAGCTTGTTCTTCCTGCTTTGTCCACACGCGGCGACACTTTCCGCTTTTTCCTTTGCCCTTATTCGTCGGCCTCGTCTGGTTTGAACAGCTTGAGGCCTCCATTACTACATCAAAATATACAAGTCACTTTGTTAAATACTTGTTGAAATTGAACTCAATACAAACACCACAAGTTAGCACATAATGTACACATCATGACAACATGTTCGAGCAAAGTGGGAGAAAGAAAAACAAATACATGGCCACATATTCACCATGCACTCCAAGTAACGGAAACAACAACTAGAGTATTGGAAGATTGTATTACAAATACACATAGTTATCAAATTATTAATTCGTAAAAGCATAGTCAAATGTAAAACGATTCGCCAAACTACTACTAATATTGTTTACAATCAAGATTTCTTTCTTTGTCACCACTCTCAACACTACAAATTCCCCTAGTTTCGAGTAGCAAGTCCTCTTTCTCTGTCAAGCTCTCCATTTCTTCTTCTATCGCGTTTCCCATTTCTGGGTGTGGGCTCGTCATTTTTGACTTAGTTCGTCCTCTTTTTCTTCTAAATTGGCCGTTTCTGGCTCTTTTTCTTCAAAACCTTCCGTTTCTGGGCATGGGCTCGTCAATTTTTACTTCGATTTTTCCTCTTTTCCTTCTACATTGGTCGTTTCTGGCTCTTTTTCTTCAAAATCTTTCATTTCTAGGTTTGGGTTTGTCATTTTTGATTTCGATTCTTCCTCTTTTTGTTTCAAATCTTCCATTTATGGGTTTGGGTTCGTCATTCGGGGTTTGGGTTTATGCGTACATAAACCCTAAAGATGAGACTTGTTACCGTTTGGTAAAGAGTTATTTGCAAAATCCACCATTGTTTTCCTCTTAACTGGCAAAACCTCCCATGTGTTATTTAAATTAGCAAATACTCCCCGGTGTTGATAAGAAATTAGCACACTTGCCCCATTTCACTTTTTAGTTTGACCGTTGATAAAATGCGCGACGGTTGCTTCTTTTATAACAATAATTGTATTCATTAGACAACCTCTAAACATCAAAATTGCATTTTCTCAAGATTAGTTATTAAATATATGTAAAATAAAACAACAAATAAGGTAGCTAGAAAACATTCATGCTATAGTGTATTCATGCAAATTGGAGGAATTCTTTTATTTTATTTTTATCAGAAAAAGAAAGTTGATTAAGGCGATGTGGAGTATAAGGTAGGTTACATCCTGCTAAGAATTAAAAACAGATCCCATGTAAATTGAAGGATTTAAGCATGTAGGTTGAAGAAAATTGAGCACACAGTTGAAAATTAGTGACGAATCTTTTGTTTAATGTTTGTGTAGTGTCTTGTGTGATCGATGATATTATATATCACAATATTATCTTCCTATAAACAAGATATAATGCAAATCACTAAGCACATGGACTGAATTTCATTTTGAAATGAAATCTTAATAAAAATTAAGAAATATATTTATCGATTTAAATAGTCTAAAACTAGCCGTAATAATTTACTCAGGTAAACGAAAAGCTAAGAAGTTTGACCTTCCTTTTGGTTTAGTGATGAATAATAGTAGTTTGACCTTCATGCATATGTTTTATGATTTCTGAAAAGTGAAAACTAATATGGGTGAAAAAAAAAAAAAAAAACATTTTAAAACTCTTAAAACAAGATTCAACTTTTAGTTAAAAAAGGAGGGTGAGCTAAATTAAAGCTAAAAAAGGAGGGAGAGTTAAATTAAAGCTGACAAAACAGGCTCCTTTGTACATTGTCTCCATCAAAGCAGTAGCCAACAGGCAGGTCTCTCTAGTATTATCCCTCCAAATATTATCTCTCCCTTTTCAGCGCACATATTACGTAAATATTAATAAACATAATTACATAATCAAAATGCAAAAGACAAGAATTGATCAGAAAAATCTCAACGAACACTACTTTCCTCTTGCCTCGGCAAAATGTCATCATGAGATTTAATATAAACTTCTAATTTTACCCTCATGTCAATTAAAAGTTTGAGGGACCATGTATGTACGTAGGTGATGTCATTTAATTTAGAGGGGTATAAAAATATCACTCCGAAGCTTTAATCTAATCTTAAGCCTCGAGCAATTTGAAGACAAGTTGTTGAAATTTAAATGAAGGCATATGACCCGATAAAATCATAAATGTGGAGAGAAAAAACGTGGATAAATCTTTTTCTTCTGTAAGTTGGTTGGTCAATCAATTCTATTTGAGAAATTCGGATGATCTAAGATGTACCAAACCTTTTAGATTGAAACCAAACTTTCCATTTGTTCAAAAAACACACTGTGGTTTGAGTTTTGGTAAGGGAAACCATATTGTTCATTCTTCATACTAATAAGGACCAAATATGATAGATTCCATTGAACTAAACACCCTATTATAAACATCAAACATAACTGTAATCCTCCAAATCATTGAAAACCTGACTTTAAGAACATTAACAACCCACTAATCATACTGCATCACATATCAACATCACCAATTCAACAATTCGACCTAAAAGAATGTGGTTGAATCACTTAACACATCTAATGTGAACAAAGACATAATACACACTTTAAAAACAATTTGCAAATGTTCAGGAAACCACTAAAAATACGTAAATAACCCTAAACGAAATGAATACCACGGAGATCATTGTATTTTTGCAGAAGTGTTCCAACGTAAAAGCAAACATTCGGGTCCTAAACAAATACACCCACACACGATGGGTTTACGTTGTTCTTAGGGAAACAATGGCAAGCTCCCACCACCAAAATCCCGCACAGTGTTAGTCGCAAACAACCCTACAATTCCCTGCACCAAAAGCGGTTAATTAAAATGCTATAAACCAAAACCCCAAAGTATTAAAGTGTAGTACAGGGGAGAAGAGAAGACGCACGTAATTGAGTTGAAGCTTGTTGGCAAGAATCGCAAACCTATAATTTGGGATTTTTAAGATTTTGGGGTTTTATGAAATTTGAAGATCTGAAAAATCGTTTTGAATCTTACTAAATCGTTACCACGTTTGGCCAAGACGATTTCGTGTTTAAATTTAAGGGTATAATGGTCATTTGCAACGTGGAACCCTCGGGTGTAAAAATGTGGATAAAATTATCTTAGGGGGGGGGGGGAGGGGGCTGAAATTGTAATCCAAGTTTTTAGGTGCTACAGTGTCGGGCTGTAACGTGTTTGCCAAAAAACCCAAATTATTTATCATACGAAGTGTGCACTAGGATTCCTTCGATCCTGGTGGTACCACCCAGACATGTTCAATGGGCCGGGCTGGGTCAGCCCGGCCCGGGCCCGCTTTGGCCCGGTTCCAAACCCGGCCCGGTTTGACCCGGGTCGGTTTGAACCGGGCCGGGCCGGGCTGGGTCAATTTTCCCGCCAAACCCGGGCCCGGCCCGGCCCAGGCCCGTTCGAATTTTTTTTTTTTTTTTCCTTTTTTCATTATCTTATTTAACGTAACAACTTTGAAAATAATGGCACAGTGATGAAATTAATTTGTTTATTGTTATGCCTTCAAAGAAAATCATAAATAGTAAACCACAAAAGGAGGTGAAATGATATTCGATGAAATAAAACATAAAAGGGTAACTTAGGAAAAAAAATCTAATTAGAAAAACATACAAATTAAGGTAGTACAAATGGTTGAACGATTCTTCTATCTAGTGAAAAAAAAAACATAAAAGGATAACTTAGTAAAAAAAAAGGTGTAATTTTAAAAAATACATAAAAAGTTAACGTTAAAATAAAAAGAATCAGAGTGTTAGCCCGGTGAGGTCGATGTGAACTTCGTTATCTTTGATGCTGTAAAGACTTGGCGCCTTTTTGAGATTTGCTTCACGCCATGCCTGGTCCAGATCATTCTTCCACATCATACAAAATTTAATCGATGTTGGTGTTAATCGAGTTCTGTGGTCCGTGATCAAGTTCTTTCCGTGACTAAAACACGATTCGGATGCAACTGTAGACATTTGAACCGTTAACAAATCACGAGCTACACGAGCAATAACCGGGTACGCGCCTTCGTTATGCTTCCACCATTGCAATATATCGAATTTCACACCTTCGACTTCCTCTTCTGGTACCCTGTTTAGATAATAGTTAAACTCTTCGAACCCATTCTCTGTTGATGTCCGAGTCCTCTTGCTACCAAACGTCCTTTTAATCAGACTTTTCACTTTGCTAGTTGATGATTCATTTTCTCGAGCAGCACGTTGGCGTTGAGGAGTTGATGGGCCGCGATAGTACAATTGGTGGAGTTGTTTAAATGTCGCCATTATTCGAGCCCTTTCGTCATCTTCATCAAAAATTAAACTCAAACCATCATAGTACATTTTTAGCAGATCAATGCAAGAATTTAATCTTATCCGAGGATCTAAACATGCAGATAAGATGGCAACTTCAGGCACTTTGCTATAGTATTTCAACCATTTTACCTCCATTCCCCGAACTATCATTGAAACCTCTGATTCACCTACCTCTTCTTGAGTTTCTGTATCCGACATCGTTTGATTGTCCCCTACATGATATCCCAATTCCTGCCTTGTTTCTTCAAATAATTGCACAACATTTACTAAATGCATCAACATCTCATTTGAAGTAGGTTTGTAAACCTTTGACATTGCTTTCGTAACTTCGTCAAACTTTTCTAAAAAAGGTACAATCACTCCACAAATTCTCCAATTTTCGGAATCACATTGAGGAGCACCAACGTGGGCGTGATTTTCACAGAAAACAGTTATAGTAGTTTCCATAGGCAATGCACGAAGTATCATTTTATATGTTGAGTTCCACCTCGTTGGAACATCTAGATAAGGAACTCTAAATGGTGCTTTCATTTGCTGGCACATTTTTTCATAATAATGAAGTCTAGCTGGACTAACTTTAATATAAGTCAGACAGTTTCTAAGAGCTTGTATATGTTGGGCCACCAATTTTAAACCGTTTTTCACACATAAATGTAAAATATGACAAATGCACTTAACATGAAATATGCTACCGTTAAGCATTGGATTAAGAAGTTGTTTCAAAGATCCTACAGCATTAATATTGTTTGCAGCATTATCTAAACTAAGGCTCATGATTTTACTTTCTATGTGGTATTCCTCGAACGTATCCGTCCAGGCTCTACAAAGTAGTGGACCCGTATGGGGGTAGTCTAAGTCTACAAACTCGATTATTCTTGTACGCATCATCCACTCAGGATCTATCCAATGTGCAGTTATACACATAAAATGTGAACTACCTACGGATTGCCACAAATCTGATGTAAAAGAAATTCTCGCATCCAAGTTCATTAACATGTACCTTAGTTCAATCTTATATTTTAGATATTGCTTATAACCATCCCTATAGCATGTGTGTCTACTAACGAATTTAGCATTGGGACAAAAGGCTTTGTGTATCCATTTTTCTACTATTTTGTTTTCTGCAAACGTGAAAGGCAAATCATTTTGAACAATAAACTCGGCAGTTGCAATACGAGCAATTTGGTCGTCATACCTGAAGGGAGCATTACTCCCTGTTGCACCAGCCCGAGAGGTCTCGCCTGTGCTCATCCGATCTTGATGATCCGTCCGTTGCAAATGTCTAGACAACGTACCTGTACCACTATTTTTAGTAAATTTGAATATAGCCTTACAAATTTGGCAAGTAGCCATCTCGTTGTCTGCATCCTTCTCGAAATGTTCCCACACTTTGGATTTCAATTTCTTTGAACGAGTAGAGGGAGGTTGTGGAGAATCAGGTGCCTCCTCGTTTTCCTCCTCTGCATCATAAGGTGGTTGAGAATCATCCAAATTTGCGTCTCCTCCTTGAGATTGTGGAGTATCAAAATTTAGACGACGATTAAATTCCACAAACTGCTCTGTGTTTGCAGGTGGGACGTTACGCATTTCCTCCCGTTGCTCCGTGTTGGAGCAGAAACCATCAAATTGGTGTTGCACCCAAGCTTGATTTAAGTCCACAACGTTGCCCCCTCGGATTGGAATATCGTGCATTCCATGAAATGAACTACTTGGACCTTGATGAACAAATGGTGCACAATCTTGTGGAACATTTGGTGTTCTGTATCCAGTTTGATCACTTTCTTCATCTGAAGAAACATTAATACCACGCCTTGGCATTTTTGGAATTTTTTCGGAATTTAGAACAATTGGTAAAATAGAAGAAAGTAATATTCGAAAAATTAAAGAGATTAATTGCTAAAATAGAGGGATTAAAATGAGTAGATAGGAGTAAATTTGAAGAGATTTTAGAATAAGGTGAAGAGAGGTAGTGAAAAAATGAAAAGAGTGAGGGGGTATTTATAGTTATGAAAAAAGGGGTTGGGGGGTTAAAAAACAAAAAACAAAAAATAAAATAAAAAAAAAAAAAATTGGAAATGGGCGCGGCAGAGCCGTTGGGCGCCCAACGGTTCAAATAATGACCGTTGGGAGGCAGCCATTGGCTCCTTCCCAACGGCTCAAAATTTAAAAAAAAAACTTTTTTTTTTATTTTTTTTCTTGGTTTTGGCCCAGACTTAAAATCTGGGCCATTAAATTAAAAAAAAAAATTTGGCCCACATGGGACCGGCCCAGGACCGGTTTTGGGCCCGGATTTGGCCCGCTGGACCAAAGTGGGCCGGTCCCGGGCTGCCAAATCCGGGCCCGGTCCGGGCCTGGTCCGAATTTTTTCCGGGCCGGTCCGGGCCAACCCGGCCCACTGAACATCCTTAGTACCACCTGAGATTATGACACCTGTCCACAAAAAGGTGTGAGGCAAATTTTGTTATGAAAATCATTCAATTTTAGTGTTGACAATGATATAATTGTATTTCTTAGGGGTGTCATCGGTTGACTGATTTTCGGTTAACCGGCCGAAAACCGGACCGTTTAAATCGCACCGAACCGGTTTACTACGAACATGTTCGGTTTGTGGTTTCGTTTTGGCGGCCTAAACGGTTTACCAGTTTACGGTCCGGTTTGAAATCGGTAAACCGTTAAACCGATCGTTTATTTATTTATTTATTTTAAAAAAAAAAACAAGCAAAACAATTAACAAAACATAACACGCACGCACACACACAATTGAAACCCTCCAAAGCTCAAACAAAACCCTCTGCCCCAAATCGACCCACCCAGCCGCCCGTCGTCCGCGTCGCCGTCCACAGTCCGATAAGTCTCCAGCCCAAGTGCTTATAATGCTTTTGTTTTTATGGCCTTTTTTATTCGCGTATGAACCATCCGTTGATGGATATTACTCATTACCTATTACAACTATGACCATGGCTTGGGTTTGATGTTTATAAACATGCACATACCTTGTGCACATGATATTCGCATTAATTTAAATTAGAAAGCATGGAGTTACTTTGTTTTTATTATTGTTGTTGTTAATATTGTGGTTATGAGGCATGTGAATTGCAATGCACTAGGAACATACATTATTTATGTGGTATCATATTGTTTTGTGCCTTCAAAGTAGATGAACTCTGTCCTACAGATGAACTCTGCACTAATTCGTCATTTAACTCTAATATTACATTTTAAATTGTATATTTTTTAAACATATCCATCTGTCCTTTTAAGAAGAAAATATTACACACTTTTATTCCCTTTTAAATTGTATATTTTTTTAAAGAAATTGCCTAAAAGTTATTGTATTTGATGTTGTAGTTACAATGGATGAACGTACGGGTAGTGACATCGACCTTACTTCCGATGAAATGTCTGAAGAGTCAATGGATGAACGTACAACGAGTGACACCGACCTTACTACTATAAGAAGAAAAAGGGTCGGGGGTAGCAAAAACACTAAAGAGAAGGCTGGCCTTAGTTCTAGAATGGCCACGAAGAAAAGAAAATCAAGAAAGCGGTCCACAGTGTGGATTGATTTCACAGCTTATAAGGATGAACATGATATTGATAGAGCATTTTACAATCATTGTAAGAAATCCTATGCACCGCATGCAAGTAGGAACGGTACATCATCAATGAAAACTCATCTCCTCAAGTGCCCAAATCATCCGCCAAATAAGGAGAAAGCTTTGAGTCACACCTTAGACACTTTTCTACACAGTACAGCCGGTAACGAAGGAGTTGGTGATTCACTAGAGTTGCGACATCAATGGAAACTAGACTTGGTAGCTGTAAGACGTGCATTGATTGAGATGATCATCATGAATGAATTGCCTTTTGCTTTTGTGGAACACGAGGGATTCAGAAAATGCATGCAAGTTGTTTGCCCTCAGTTTGTGGTACCATGTAGAGCCACTACTACAAAAGAATGTCTGCTACTATACGAGTCCGAGCAAAAGAGATTACTTGCCCACTTTGAGAATACTACGCAGATGATATGTTTGACGACCGACATGTGGACGTCAAATCAGTGCATCTCTACTTGTGCTTGACCGCACATTTTATTGACGATGATTGGCGTTTGTGTAAGAGAATTTTGAACTTTGTACCATGTCCTAACCACACATGAGATGAAATCGGTTTACTAATTTATACGTTGTTGGGTGATTGGGGGATTAAAGGATATTCACATGCACCGTGGACAATGCTTAAGAAAATGACGGAACGATGGACTTCTTAGCGATCAGATATGGGCAAAGAGGGCACACTCCCTTGCGTGGTAAAGTATTCCACATGAGGTGTGTTGCTCATATCATCAACTTGGCGGTGCGTGACGGGGTAGCTGAAGTTGGGATATCTGTGAATTGTATACGGATGGTGGTGAAGTATGTTAGGCAATCACCAAATCGACTAGGAAAATTCAGAGCCTATGCAAAAGAGGAGGGAATTACATCTAGAAAGATGTTGTGTTTGGATGTTGCTACCAGATGGAACTCCACGTACTATATGCTTCAGAGAGCCATTATATATCAGCATGCATTTGATAGGTATGTTAGATACCTTTAACACTCAGTTTATAGTTTTTAAGATTTATAACTTATATATAACATTGATTTTGTTAGGTACGCCATAATGGATCCACAATTCAAGGCCAAATTCACCGGGAAAGGACAATATGGTACAGTGGGCCTTCCCACTGATGAGGACTGGACTAATGCTCTAAAATTAGTGGAAGTGTTGCAGCATTTTAGAAAATTTCACACGACGGGTTTCAGCCACCTCTAAAGTGACTTCAAACATGTTCTTGGATGAAGTTACTGACAGTTATGGCTTTCTTAGAGATATGATAGATGATGATTCTAACGTGGACTTGAGCTTGATGGTAGATAAAATGAAGCAAAAGGTTGATAAGTATTGGAGGGAGCCTGACAAGATGAACATGCTATTGTTCAGTCCTACATTTCTGGATCCTCGCAAGAAAAGGGCGTATTCAGAAATACGCCTGGTGGAAATATATGGGCCGACGATGGGGAAGAAAGTGGCAAACCTATGTAGTGATCACCTTTATGATTTGTTTAAAGAATACAAGAATTATCACGCTCCTACTCCACCACTGATGCCTGAAGGCATACAGCTGCAAATGGAGTGTCTAGCGGTTCTAGTAGTGGAACTAATCCTGCTATGACAAAATCTGACAAATTAAAACAGAAACGAAGAGAAAAAGCAGCTGAGGCACTTGAGAACTTAGAGTACATGGGTGTTGGTGAAAAGACTGAACTTGAGCTATACCTGGAAGAGAGCCGATTAAAGTTTGTTGCGACCGTAAATGATAAATTTGATATTCTAGGATGGTGGAAGATAAATGCTCCTAGATTTTTGGTATTATCTAAATTGGCTCGTGATATCTTTGCTCTTCCAATATCAACGGTCTCTTCTGAGTCGGGCTTCAGTACTAGTGCGCGAATAATTTCAGACTTCAGATCTTCGTTGACTCCATACTCAGCTCAGGCATTGATTTGTGCTCAAAACTGGCTTCGACAAACATTGATAAAATCGATTGAGGAGACTTTAGATGGACTTGCGATTGTTGAGGACGGTATGTCATTTTAGTTTTTTGTGGTATTTCCTATACTAGTTATATATGTATTTATTGCTTTTCATTGATTATTAGAATAAATAAATTAATTGTTAAATTGCATTGGTGTTGTAGGTCTTGGAGGATAATTACAAATGATGGATTGACAGTTGGATGAGTTTGGAATGCTGTTTCAATTTTTTGGACTACTATGTTATTCGAACATCGTGATTTGGAATGTACTAATTTAATATTCGATGTGGATGTAATATTGTAGATTGTGGAGTGTGGACCATTGGTTTCTGTTAGTTACTTATTTGGATTTTGGGGAATTTGGAATGCACTGATTTAATGTTCGATATGGATTTGATGATATATTGACGTTTTCTTGAGTTTTCATAGTTATATATCCTATGAATTGTATATTTGTGGGTTTGGAACTGAATAATTCCATGGCAGGTATATTTCAATTGGAAATATACAAATTTTGTACCCTCCTTTTTTTTAAAAATGACAAAAAATTATATAAGCAAGTCCTTTAGTTTTTGTAACTAATGCAAAATACTAGCATAAAAATTTAAAATGATCATTTAGTACAAAAAAATAAAAATAAAAAACAAAAGAGTTTGCTGGTTTGTTATTAATAATTTGATATTAGTTATAAAAACAAACTATATAAAACAAGTCCATATATGTCATTAGTATCAAATCTTAAACATTAATGTATTATTAGATTTTAATGAATTTCAATGAATATAAAAAATTGTTGCATCGCTGTTTTCTTATTCATCTTATCTAAATAATCTCGTTTATGATGTTGTAAGTTAAAAAATATATACACAAACAAGAGAAATTTCGATAAGGAAAAATCCCAATCATATCACTAGAGAATATTTTAAAAAAGAAAAGAGTCCTAATTGATATCTTATCCCTAATATAATTTGAATTAACTCACTGTTACATTTATCTTTTTTTCTCTCATCACCCATAATTTCTCTAAATTTTAAAAACAATATCCCGTTCCATGCACTTCTAAGATTTAAGCATTTTGGTTGAATCTAATTGATATTCTAAACCATGCTTTGAATTCTTAAAAGTAAGAATTGAATAAATAAAAAAAATTGTGCAACAATTTGGTAGACAAGTGTCATGATTTGAGGTGGTACCACCACGATCGAATTCACCGTGCACTAGATGACGCGGGATTAGGAAAATTATCCATCATCATCCATGGAACCAAATACACCAAAGAAAGACTGCTAACACATATTATGTTAGAGTGCTATAATAAATAAGTAAATAAAAATTGATCGCTTGCGGTGCAGTTGATTAGATTTTGATCATATGTGAGTTTAATGGAAGGAAAGACAAAATTGTTTCTGAATATATTGTCTTATGTTATTTGGTGTTGAATCTTTAATTGCCAGAAATAATATTCAATTTGATTAAGGGCTCTTTCAATTTCTTCTTAATATATTTGAAATGTTATCTCAAAAACTCTAATAATTGACAGTGCAAGTGTAAACCGAAACTAGGCCAAAAACCAGGCCTGTTTGGATCAGTTTTGGCCCATGATTTTCAGATTTTGGCATCTCAACTATCAATTGGAACACTTTTCAAATTCTGGTTTGAATATAATTTGGCCCAAAAAATTGAAAAGTGCAACACCTATATTCTAGGAAGTGGAAAATGTCAAATTCCTTTCACATCAGGTGCCTCTCTCTCTCTCTCTCTCTCTCTCTCTCTCTCTCTCTCCTCTCTCTCTCTCTCTATATATATATATATATATATATATATATATATATATATATATATATATATATCCTCATTAATTATAATTATAACTTATTAATTAATAAAATGCACACCTATAATATTAGATTTTTTGTATTATAAGTATGTATTAATTGTAAAATACAATTAAAGTAACAAATTTTAAAATCATGGGACTGTATTTTAGATTTGTTAATTAAAGTTATCAACCACTTGTACATGTATTTATATACATGCTAAATAGAGAACATATTATAAACACTTTTAATTATTATAGCATTCAAGATAACAATAGATTAGTACTTTTATGGTATAAATGTAATATTAGCATTATAAATATATTTTCTTAAAATTCCATCAAATAGTAAATATAACAATTCCTAATTATTGAACAGTTATTATTGTGACAATTACATCAACATCCCTGAGGTTTGGTGTGATTACAGACATCTCCCTTGGGGTTCGAAAATTACAATTACACTAAGAAAGATAACTAGAATTGTTATATTGCTCCAAATGCCTTTCGTTAGAATAATAAAAAGTATTCTTTAAGAGATTCATAAAAAGAAAAATTGAAAATACAAAATTGTCATTTTTCAATTAATATGTATGGTATGATTAATACGCCAACAGTAAACTGAATGGGACACTTTGCATTATGAAAAATTAAATGGACAATTTATATTTTATATGCGAGAGATAATTTGAAACGTATGTTCCTTGAAAATAATAAAATTTTAAAAGTAATACTTTAAAAATTAAATTATATTAACATCTGTTTGTGCATATTGATTGGGTATCAAGAGATTTTTATCAAATATCTGTATAAATGGTTAACTTTCTGTGATTTTCATTATAAAGGAGACAAATATAATAAATCTTTTTTTATTGAAAGGAAGTAAAAGGGAATAATAATTTCACATATGTAGCCACTAGCCATTATACAAGCTTGAAAAATCTTTAGAACATTTTAAAGATGGTAAGGCGAGGATCTCGACAATATCCTTTGATGTGGTTTTGATGCCGATTGAGATTGTAGAGAGGAAGCGTGTAGTGGAGACGGTGGTGGTGAGGGGTTTGAGAAGTGCGGAGCCACTTTGGAATTACCGCCGAACGGGTTGGGGGGGAGGGGGATCGGTGAAGAAGAAAACAACTCTTGCCTTATTTATTTATTTAGTTTTAGATATTAAATCTGAATAGAAATAATTTTAAACTTAAATAAATTTATCTTGAAATTTAGCAGTGAAACATAAACCTCAAAATTTCTATATAAAAGAAAAACAAAATCAATGACCTGAAGATTTAAATATGATTTCTTCTTCATATTTGTAATTTAAACTAAATGTATAATTCGAAAAATTGAGAAAAAAAGTTTAATGGGAACTTGAAAATGAAACTGTCAAGATAAATATCTTTTGATAGTAACTAATAAATAACAGAAGGGCAAAAGTATTTTGAGCTTTTATAAACATGTGTCAACATTTCTGTAATATTACATATACAATCCATGTAACTTATTCATTATATCTATCATGTACAACCCCTGTTATAAAATAGAAGTTTAGTGGAAAAAACATCCAAGTCAAAAGTAAAATAGTCCAAGGACAAAGCTGGAAGTCTAACATAATTTTGTGCTGACATCAACAGGTTTCATTTTGGTTGAAACTCATTGTAAGATTTGTGTGAGTTTGAGGGGAGGTCATTGTAATTTTTCAAATTTCATGAGAGGTTTTTGTAATTACACCAAACCTCAAGGGTGTAGCTGTAATTATCTCTATATTATACGTCAATCATCAATCATACATTGATTTGACACCTATATGTCTAATTTTTTCCCTAGATTTTCAACACTCAAACTACATCAAAACTATGTTTCAAATGATCTACATATTTTTTAAAAAATATTCAAAAATTAAAATCAAAATTTGAACCAACCAAACAAATGAAAATGTTTCAAATGTTCTACATATTTTTTAAAAAATATTCAAAAATTAAAACCAAAATCTAAACCAACCAAACAAATGAAAATACATCCGAGGACGAGTACGTGATAAGAAAGTCTTATGGAATTTTGTGTTCATCCCTTCCGTATTTTCCCAAAGATTTTTCTCTTGTTAATTTTTAAATCTACCCGACCCGACCTTATCCTAGATTTGAAAGTTTCGGGATTAAATATTATTATACTCATAAGTATCTGAACTTTCTCTAGGGAAACATGGTGACCCACAATACTGAACTTCTCTAATCCTCACCGCCCTATTAATAACTTTTGTCAAATATACACATTTTTTAATTATAGCAACAGCCATAAGGTTTGGCGCAAATACAAAACAAGCCCTGTAGTTGTAGCAATTACAGAACCCACCCCTAAAGTTTGAAAGCTTACAGAAAACCCCCTCCACATCTTAAGGACTATTTGAATGTCATTAGAGATACTTTTGCTCCTATTAACACCCCTAAAGTTTGGTGTAATTAAAAAAAATGCTTAATCTATCCACAAGAAACCTAAATAGTCCTTAAGTTGTATAGGGGAGTTTCTGTAAACTTTCAAACCTAAAGGGTGTTTATGTAATTACACCAAACCTCAGGGGTGCTTCTGTAATTATCCCTTTTCTCATTAAGTCGTTATATTATACAACTCTACCACTACAAAAGCTAGTAGCAACGTAAAACACAACAAAACTCACTCAAAGAATCAAAAGACACTCCATCAATGGCGTCTAACACCAAAACCCTCTTCTCTCTCCTCCTTCTAATCTCTCTCCTCAATCTCTGCTCATCATCGTCACTCTCAGTGTACGAGATCCTCCCCAAATACGGCCTCCCAAGTGGGCTTTTGCCAGATTCAGTCACAAACTACACACTCTCACAAAAAGATGGCACCTTTGAGGTTTTTTTAGAGAAACCATGTTACACAGAGTTCGATTACTTGGTCTATTACGACAAAAAAATAACTGGGAAGTTGAGCCTTGGTTCGATCAGTGACTTGAAGGGCATTCAGGTCCAAAAATTCTTTTTTCTGTGGCTCGACGTTGACCAGATTAAGGTTGACTTGCCGCCTAATGGGAGCATCTACTTCACTGTCGGGATTGTTAACAAGAAGCTTGGTTTGGATCAGTTCTTGGCCGTTCGGTCTTGTAAAGAGAAGGCCTTGACTTTGAGGGAGCAAGTTCTTCAGGTAGAGTTGTTTTTGACTTTTTGATCAGTTTATGTTTTTTTATGTTGATTCTATTTATGAAAGAATTAGTTTAAGTGATTTGGGTGTTTTGAATTTGATTAATTGGGATATTACGTATTAGGAAAAAAATTAAATTAATTGAAGTGAAGTTAGAGGTTTCTTGTTGTGTGTGTGTGTGTGTATTCGATTAAAGTTTTTTTTTGTTCTTAATTAGTAAATTGGTTTAGTAGTGGTAGTAGTTCTTAATAGCTATGAATGGTTCAATATGTTTAAGTATCAGGACAAATCTTAAATTCAAATTCTGGTTTTAATCGGTCTATGTTCTAGTGTTCATACTTGCCATTGTAATACAATGACCTATGAGGTGTCTCTTCAGATTTGAGCACTATTGTCGAAGGATATCAAATTCGTTGATTTATAGATTCGATTATCCATGACTGAAGGATTGAATTTTTACATCAAATTAGTGGTTTTGTGGTAAGGGGTTTGATAGCCTTGTTGTAGTAAGGCCAACATTTGCAAGAGAATTTAATTGAGGAATATAAAACTAACATGATACTCGTCATAGATTATATTCTGAGATGCAGTTTTCTGAAAGACTTGGGATGCTTTTGTTGAATGTGTGGGAGGTGAACTTTTGTGTTTGATGCTTACCATACTGAATAAGTTACATCACTTTGCACCGTATTAAGTTAATTTTTTGACCTGTGGCAATATCCTCTTAAAAACGCAATGAGTGCGAGAAGTTTGAAGGGTGATGTTAGTTTCAAAACGACGGGGAGAGATTTTGATTGCCTTATGTTCTCATCCTTCGTTTGTTTGGTTTCTTCATTAAAAAACGCTACCTTGTGCTCTAATTTGATCTACGTTTTTATAAATGCAGATTGAGAGAGTGGTCGACGAGGTCCCCATGCTTTTGACTGAGTAGCTTGAGCAAATATTCCGTATATGACGAAGGCGAGCAGAAATTTTATGATATAAGTTGGAAGCTAATGTGGTTGGTGGTTAAAATGTATAGGTAGCAGCATATATGTATCTTATCTCAACATCTTGGAGGTTGCTTTTATGTACTACTCAACTTCCATTGTATTTGAGGAAGACCTTAGTTCTAGTTTCTACAAAAATATGAACCTGTACTGGATCTTAACTTTATGAAGGCTATATAACTAATTGTACAATTACATATGCATCTTTTCAGTTCCGGATATAAACCTAAATTCCTTGTGGTTTCGAGACCTGCATGAAACCCATATGCGGTTTGTAAATTGGCTAAATCTACCTTGTGATTGATAGATTTTGCTTATATTAGAGTTTCAAGTAATTCCTTTAGTTTTTCTGTCAAATGACTAAATTGCTCTTACTTCAGTTTTTATGAATGTTTCGATGGTTTGTTCAATGGAGGCCTAAACCAAGATGTGGGAGATATTACTTTGTCTTCCCGCGATACGAACTTAAACTCTATGCAACAAATAAGAAGATTTGAATTCAAAGATGATCTGCAGAGGATGAAAACACGTAAAGTTGTTGGCTAGGACGAAATCTCTATTGAAGTTTGGAGAAGCATTAGACCGAGAAAAGAGTACGCTACTGTTACTTTATAAGAACAAGGGTGACATTGATAATTGTTCCAACTATCGTGGAATTAAACTTATGTCTCATACCATGGAGATACGGGAAAGAGTTATTGAACACTTGTTAAGAAAAATTGTTCCTATATTAGAGAACCAATTCGGATTTATGTGGGGCAGATTGACCACTAACACCATCCATTTTGGTTCGACAACTTATGTACCAAGATAAGAATATATATGCCAACTTATGTACCAAGATAAGAATATATATTTGCATATGGTTTTTATGTTTAAGGGTATTTTAGTCAATTCATTTATTTACTATTATTATGATACACAAAACCTAGTTTGAACAAAATATAACATTGCTTATGATTTATATTGATTGTTCATCCATTTTGTTTTATAGAACACATGAAAATTTTGATATTGAAATTACTAAGTTATATTTCAAATTCATCTCATTACCGAGAGAAATAGCGAAAAAGGAAGAAGTTAAACTTGATATTTAGCCTGTGTTCTATGAAATGACTACCTCTAATAGAAAAATAGTATAACAAGTACATATAGAGCACTAAATTCCATTGCACTTGTAGAATATTACTTAGGAAAATGAGACAACTTATTCACGTCATGTATTAATTAACATGTAAAGATAGAGAACATTTAAAATTAAAATGTAAAGATAGAGAACATTGAAAAAATCGGATTGAAATGTTATTCTTGTATAAATTATATATAATGAAAAAAATCCACATATAAATGCATTTTTACGCCTTTTACAAACTCGAGAAAAGAATTGCATAAAAACTATTAACATATGCCTAATTAAATTCTTGGATTCATCTTGAACAAAACAAAAATATTCAAAACAATAATAAAGTAATTAAAAGGAAAGTGAAAATAACTACAGTTTTTTCACTCTTTTTTATTGTTTCTTGTTCAACAAAGAACGAATCTCCTCCTCTGCGAATAGTAGACACAGGAGGAGGAGGAGGTGTTGATCTCGCCGTAAACCTAAAAACGCTGAATTGTGGTGAAATAAGCGAATCTTTAGCGGCTGTAGATCCTTAATTTGAGACGGCGATGGCGATTTAGGTCGTCAAAGGTTTGAAATTCTACTTTATATATGTGTGTGTATTTTGTATATTGTTTCATGAGTTTACTTCGCATGATCAAAACCTGCTCTATTTCCATGTTTCAAAGTGTTAATTTATTTTATTTTATTTTATTTTTGTTTTGCATTCATGTATTGTAAACTAAAGTTCATATCTATACAAGTATGAGACAGACAGATCATGTAATTTAATTTCTGATTCATTTGGGTCTAGTCAAATAAACCTCAATCAGCGGTTTTGTCGAAAAAAACAATGGCAAAAGTTAGAGATAGGACTGAGGATTTCAAAGATGCAGCACGCAGAGCCGCAATCAATTTGGACTACGATGAGGTACTTACTTTCCTATCTATTTTCTGTTAAAGTTTTCTCCATATGCCATGCTTGTAAGCTTTATTATTATTAATTTATTCGGTCATGTATATTCTTTATGAATTATAACTCGTTAGATCAAAATATGAGATGCCGTTAGATGATCATTTAGTTGTTCCGTAGGGCATTTTCATCAATTTAATAGCCTAGGTAGATGGTACCTTGTTGCTAGTCTGATGTGCAATTGTTTGTTTTTTTGGCAGTCTAAAATGGCGGCCATGTTGGCATCTTTTATCATGCAAAAAGGTCGGGAAAGATCGTCTTTCATGAAAGCTGCGCTAAAAACGGTATATTTATACGCGCAGCACTTAATAATTCCAAGATCGTTGTTATTTTGGATGCTTTATGGATGCATATTCTCAAATTATTGTACTGGTATTGTGTTATCTTAATCTGCCAGCTTGAGAGTATTCAAACTTTGGAGCAGTTTCTTGTGAAGCATAAGAAGGATTTTCTAGATCAACACCACTCCACTAAAGAAGAGAGAGATAGCATTGAGCATGAAGTAAGAAATCTCCTTATACTTGATAGTTTCTCTCTTTACTTCACCTTAAGGAGTAACTTAATTTGAACTTTAGATCTCTGCTAATTGTTTTTTGTGACAAGCTGCAGTTATCTAATTTAATGCATTTCCAACTTGTTGGTCATTATGTTAACTTGCGTGTAATTTGCTCTGAAACCTATCTTTCTTGCTGAATGAGCCTTTAGGATGTTGTACAATGTAAAAGCTGGAAGAGTTATTTGTTTGATCTATGAGTTATTTGTTTGATCTACTGATCAACCTACTTTATATGCTGGTATCGTACTACTCGAAACAACCAAGATTCAAATGTTGCGCGCAACCATTCGTTTCATAAGCAATGCATAAAGTGAAGGATCATTCAGTGAAATATGAACCACTGAGCCTCAATAAAAATAAATTGATTGACTGTTTGATTCAATAAAGGCCTCAGCTTTCAACTGTGTAACTAGGACTTGACTGTCTTTAATGTATTCGGAGGAGGTGGGGAATATTGACATTGAATACCTCTTGAACGTACAACTTTTCTCTGCAAAAAGTTGACAATTAGGATCAGAATTAAATTGTTTTCTATAGATGCAACAATATTGGTGTGACTCTATGTTGTGATATTCTTGCCTTATGCAATTAGTTGTAGAGTTATTTCTTCAAATAATTGTCACGCGTTATACTAAGTTTCCTATATAAAGGGCATTGAGAGAAATAAAGTCTTCTAATCTTTTGTACATTTGTTTTATTGATGTACGCCTATTGGTTAGTAATTCTTGTATTGTTCTATCTTCTCTCTAACATATCCCTGCAGTATGAGTTTCCTGCATATTTATATGTTAATTTTATGTTTTGCAGGTTACAGTATTCATCAAAGCATGCAAACAACAAATAGATGTTCTTAAAAATAGTATAACAGGAGAAGAAGCAAATTCAAAGGGATGGCTTGGTCTCCGGAGTGACAATATGAATGCCGATACTATAGCACACAAGCATGGAGTAGTATGATTTCTCTTACTTGTTGACATCAATAAATAGAAAGTGACAACGCTGAATTCCACAGTCTAGAATCAAATTTTAAGATTGACAATATTATAACGTCGATTAAGTAGGTTCAGGCAGTGGTCTGTTGGTATAAGTGTCATTTGCTTGCCTTTTGATTCTTTTCCTTACTTATAGGACATAGATAAGCATATCTAGGCCCAAAATGTAAGCTTGAACTCTGAATCTAGGGTCTATTTCTCTTGAATTGATTGAGTATCGTTGCTGTATATTACTTTTAGAGGCCTCAAGCACTTTTATCTTGTGCTGCAGGTTTTAATATTAAGTGAAAAGCTTCACTCAGTGACATCACAATATGATCAGCTTAGAGCTTTGCGCTTCCAAGATGCTATCAATAGAGTGACACCAAGAAGGAAACCAAAGCAGGCTATTGTTGCAGAGAGCTCTAGTTCTAGAAATATAAAGCCTGGAGAAGTTAACAGTTTTGACGTCAGACAAACTGATGAAATTCAAGAACAGCCAGTAAGATTCCAGCAACAGATGTTAGATGACGATACACGCGCCCTACAGGTAACCGTCAATCTAGTGACTTATAGATGATTTTTGCATACAAATCTTAAGAAAATTGTATCATTTTTTAAAGTGGAGCTTCTCGCTGCTGACATGCAATGTTATGCAGGTGGAGTTGGCCAGCATGTTGGATGCTGTTCAAGAAACAGAGACAAAGATGGTAGAAATGTCTGCACTCAATCATCTAATGTCCACGCATGTTTTACAGCAGGCTCAACAGATAGAGTATTTGTATGAGCAGGTCAGTAGACACGAGCTAAGAAGCTTTATGTTTACCATTTGATTGAAAGAAATGCACTGTCATTGACATGGTGCAAGAACTTATGCGTTTGATGCATGAAGAGATCCTGCATTATTGCTTTAGAGGCCATATCATTTGGATACAAAATCTGAAGTAAAATATTTACAGAAGATAATACATTAATTCCATATGCCTAGTGGTTTTCAACTGAACCTCATCGACCGAATAGACTTCTTTATTATAGTGGATCATATGCTGCGGTAGAGAGGGCCTATGCTTTCCATTCTGCTTCTGCTGTTTTGCGATTAAGGAGTGTAAGAACCTTAGCCCATGTAATTATAAACACCAATATGACCAGCAGGTTATGGCAGAGCAAGATGGCGTGTGTTGTAATAGATTGGAGTGAAATTATTACCGAACTCCTCAAGATTGCCTTTTTATGTCTCATTTGATGATGAAGTTGTTTCTTCTTTCTTACATTACCTCTCATTCTCATGAATGCGAGAACTGACGTGCCATGCTTCATCATGGTCAAGTCATGAATTAAAGATGGATCCCTACATAATTTGAAACCGCGTGCAAATACCAATTATTTCCTGTATTATGCTTTCTTATGTGATCATCATTAATTTGAAGACAATGCTGAAACCGGTTCAATCTTTGGATTTGACAGGCAATTGAAGCTACAAAGAATGTAGAGCTTGGAAATAAAGAGTTATCGCAAGCCATTCAACGGAATAGCAGTAGCAGAACTTTTCTTTTGCTTTTCTTATTTGTCCTCACATTTTCAGTTCTCTTTCTTGATTGGTATAGTTAAACGTAAGAATTATTGCTCAAATTATACAGCAGCTAGTGGGTTCATATTGGCTTGTTTTTTCATAAATTTTCTTTTTCAAGATGCTGTCAGTAGTGGCTTTTCTAAGTTCCCGCGATTTGTGCACACATTTGCTAATCAGAGAGAATTGGATGCCAGCAATTGTTAGATCTATTGTTTTGTGAAAGAAATGTAAATTTAATTTCATATTAGTCTACTTGTTAAATCTTCTTTTTTAATTTATTATTTTCGTTTTAGAATATGTTAATCTCGGATCATATTACTGCTGAATGATATAATTGTATAGATCTGAACGGAGAAAGTAAACTTTATTGTTGTAGACATACGAATGAGTCGTGATGTTTTTCTGTGACTTGGCTTAGAATGGAGTAGTTGCAAATGATGTTACTTATTAATTATTAGGGTAATGTCACTCACACCTCCTCCTGAGGTTTGGTGTCATGTCAGAAACTTACTTGAGGTTTCAATAAATATTCAAAACTTTTTTTTGGAAAATAAATAATAAAACAATATGCTAGTACTCAGTATATGTATCCAAAAATTAAATAAAAAATTGGAAGTAATAGTAATCTTTCTTTCCTTTAATTTTTTATTTTTATTTGCTTGTTTTCAAGTTTTATTTAAAAAATATTCAAAAGTAAAAATTAAATTCTCAATATTTACTCATAATTATTATTTTGTTGTCTTTCTCTAAATTTTTAATTTGAATAGAAAATGCATATTTTGGGTATTAACAAGGTGGTCAACGTTGAGAGTAAAATGGGAATGATGAGACCTATTTGATATATTGCTGCAAACCTTAAGGGATGCCAACAATATTATTAAAACTTTAGAGGAGGTTTTTGATATTACGCCCAGACTCAGGAGGTGTCAAAATAGAACTGTCATGTACCTGAGGTTCAGCATGATTGTAAAGATAATCTGGAAGTCTCTTTGGGAGCCCGTTATTATTGTTATACAAACATATTTTTATTTTTATTTATCGGAAAATAATTTCTTAAGACCATTAATCTCTTAATTAGATGACGAGAATAAATCCGAAACACATTAGATGACCACAAAAATAGATTCTTCCACGTCCCATTTTTCCTAAAGATTTCAAACCTTACCGAACTATTGTTTATCGCTTTCAAAGATTGGTCATAAATCGCTTTCGACGATTATAAATAATTAAATATATTCCCTAATCTGAATCGTCGAGTCTTCAATCCGAAAGTGTTAATAACTCGAATATTTCTTATTAAAAATACATAAATTCGAGATACAAACTAGGGAGAATTACACAAACACCCCTGAGGTGTGGTCTAATTACACGAACACCCCCTCATGTTTGGGAAATTACATAAAAAACCCCTGTGATTGAATATTGTTCAATCATGTTACATTTTGTTGAATGTAAATTTGCGCCTCTCATTTATCTTGTACAATAAATGAAAAATAAACCAAAATTGTAAAAAAAATAAAAAATAAGTCTCATTTATTCTGTTTTAGAAAATGAAAAAATATTGAAAACAATGTATATTTTGAAAGATTTTAGAAATTATTCATCACATCATTTTGGCGTTATGATCTAACACGAAACTTGTCTGCTCGATACACTATTACACTACAAAAGGTATTTGTGTAATGAGATGCATACTACATGGTGTAATTTCCCAAATACGAGTGGTTGTGTCTGTATAATTAGACCATACCTCAAGGGGTGTTTGTGTAATTCGCCCTAAAAACTATTCAACCAACCATATCAAAAAATTAAAAAAACCTCGACTACTAAAAGTCCTCCTAACCTACACCTCCAAAGTCCAAATACATCATCATCCAATTAATTCTCTCTCTCTCTCTCTCAAAATTCTTCATCAATGGCAACATCAAATGCACAACAACAACATACAGCAACATCAATAATTATATTCTTTATCTCCATTTTATCATTAACCCACTATTCATCTTCTTCAACAATCGACCTCCATGATCTTCTCCCACAGTACAATCTCCCAAAAGGCATAATCCCAAGCAACGTCAAATCATACACCATCTCACAAACCGACAACTCATTCACCGTCGAGCTAAGCGCACACCCATGTTACCTTAAATTCGACGGCAACGTTGTGTACTACGACAGAATCATTAAAGGGAAATTGGAGTACGGCAGAGTGTCTGGCGTATCCGGGATTCAGGCCAAAAAGCTCTTCTTTTGGGTGTCTGTTAATGGGATTGATGTCGATGAAAAGAATGGGATGGTTGAGTTTCATGTGGGTGCTTTGTCTGAGGAGTTGCCTGCTAAAGATTTTGAGGTTATAAAGAGCTGCAGTGCAAAAGGGTTGAGGGGTTCGTTTTCTTTGATGGAGGCTGTGATTTGAGGTAAAAGATCATCTGGGGTTTGTGGGTTTTGGTTAAAGATTGAATCTTTATCTGTTTTGATATGTTTGTTTTTGTGGGTTTAGTTTGTTGTGCATAAAGAGAACTATTTGGATATGAGGTAAAGTTTTGGAGTATTTGGGGTTTGTGGGTCTGGTCAAAGATTGAATCTTTATCTGTTGGTAAGGTTTTTTGCTGTTGTTTGGTTGGTTTAGTTTGTTGTGCATAAAGAGATATTGATTGGTCCATGGTTTGTTGACTATGTTACATATTTTGATATGATGAGTGGTGATGAACAACTTTTTGTTTGAATTTAGGTTGCTTGTTTTCTGGGGTTATTTAGTTTATTTAGTATTGCTTTTGATTGGGAAAAAGATTGGGATTAGATAAATTTGGCTCACAAACTGATCAGATTGTTGTTCACTATATTTGAACGTTTTTGTGATGTTAGGGATCATCACCATGGAGACGCCTCCTAGCACTGTGTCTTTGCTTGTTAAAATTGCAAAAACTGGTTAGAGTTTTCCAGCTTGTTTAGGCTAATGAAATTTGCGGTGTTGTTGAAATGTGGAGTACTTGATGATTTCCATGAGATTATCTTCAAAATTTTGCCACTCGTAACGCAGGCCTGCTATATGAATTTCTGAAAGGATACCTAGTGATTTTGGCAGATTCCATTGTTTTGTGCTGTTCTGAGATGTGTTTGGAGAGGTTTCAAAAGCAAAAATTGTCTGAAGTTCGAAACCATGCTTGAACACCTAGTTTTATTGTTTAGACACTATCCAGCTATCCTCATTGAACATTCAAATTGCAGCCCCCACCCCTATTCCTAGTATCTTGATATTCCCTCATAAGGTACTCCCGTTTAAGGTATCAATTTATGTCAAATACGCAAAAGGCTCGTCTGTTTAATAACGTAAAACCATTGATAAATGATCCGCGCAATGCGCCTTCCCGAATTTGTGATGCTCTGTTATATTTACATCTATTCAACATGAAGATGCAACTACTTCACATCTCCATATAGCATTAATCTGAATTCTTAATGATTATTTTCTCATTCATCTCTATTTGTCTGAAGAAGCTAGCTGCACTCAGTGAGAAATTTATTTACCGTGATTTTCTATGCAGATCACCTACTTAACTATTACTTCCATGGCACTTTCGGACTGCTCGACCCTCTACTTGTTCCTCGACGTGCAAAATCTGAACTCATTTGGTTTGGTTCTTGCGACCGTGCTTGTATTTAGTTCTACTTGAATTTCTCGTATCTTATTCCTTGTAAATTTTAACTATGAACACACCATTGTCGTTTGTCTATAATACAAAACACCAGTCCTCCTTACATTGGTGCTAAGTAATGTATTGTATTAATTGCCTTAGGTATCACTAGTAATACTTTAATCGGAGGCCCATTTTGTTCTCTGGATATATAGAACAAGGGGAAAAAAAAAAAGAAATTTCGAGAATTTTTTTTATGATAAATTGAATTTTCTTTTTTCATTTTCTGAAAGTTTTTACTTAGAGTTTGTCAATTTAACACCAATTTAAGTGTTCAACAAACATGACAATGTTTTAAAACATGATGAGTAAAGTACTTAAAAAGACTCTTCTCTAAACGAATTTAATAATTTTATATTTTGAAGTACTCCTTCAATTTTACTGTGCAGACTTGATTTTTCACTTATTTTTACATCTTGTTAATCTGTTTTCGAATTCTGAGTAATGTTAATTCATTTCGACTCTAAAAGAGCATAAATAACATTGATTCAACAGAAAGAGGAGACTAGGCAACTTGTCGAAGAAAAAACACGAGGTTGAATTAAAAAAAAATGTAAACCCTAAAAGTGATGAATGCCTAAAAGAAAAAAATAAAAATGTAAATCGAATTACAAGAACTGTATAACAGGTAATAGATCAAGAAAATTGATAAATAAAAAATTTACGATGATTACAGTCCTTACTCCTTAGTAATACATATATTCTTTTTGTATTGATGAAAATTAAAATAGTGTAAATTGGAAATAGTTTCAATTTTGATGAACTTTTCTCACTTTTCTGAAGAAAGACTTAAAGTTTTAAAAGTACTCGGGGTATGAAGCATGTATTAATCTCGCAATTGATCATATGAGCACGATTATTAAACGGTGAGCACATCTACTAATGAATTACAAAACAAAAGCAGAACGACGAGTCTTTTGATCCAAATCAATTAGAATTAACTCTATAAGCAACATGCAAGTCACATTCAATCTAGCATGTAAATTCTCTAGTCTACAATACGTCTAATAAATGAGCATCCGCAAACAAACGCAATGCATCTAAGTATGTACAGAAACCTAAAGATTTAACTATTCACTGCACAAAATTTGTCGAAAGATGGATTCGAACTCGACTCCAGTGATCTCTTTCACCAAAACAGGGAAAAATCTACTTGTCTGGAGGCAAATGCTCAGGATTCTCAAGATAAAGATACAGCATTTTGAAACTCTGCACATGTAGAATCAATGGGGTGAACTAAATGATCAGTGAATAAGATAATGCTCAAGTTTTTCCATTGAAAGCACTAAATTCATGTCATACTAGATTCATTACCTTGGGAGGGAGGGTTATCCTGAGATTTTTTGTTGCTGTAAAGACATTATAGAAAGTTACAATCAGTCATTGTGGATAGAGATACCGATAGAACGTCAAGGAACAAGGTATAAATTAAAGGGCTGCTTGTAGATATTGTAGCCAGAGAGATCAAAGCAAATGAGATCATTACAATGAATAAAGCTAAAAGCAAAGAAAAAACATTAATACATGGTATATATATATATACGGTCCAATTTGTTCATTTGCATTGGACATAAAGTTGGTTAATTTCGAAATGAACAATCACATCCATTATTGATATAATAGTGTGTGTATGTGTATAAACCAATTCATTTACCATAAAAACTTTGGTCAGTCTCAGACACTGGTGATAATCTTAAGGTCATGCCAGAACACTAAAGAAAGCTTGTGTCACATTGAGTAGCTATTACACTCTATCCCTATATTGATCCACTCTGCCTCCACTCATCCTTGATCAATTCATATGCACAAAAAGCTAACAAACTGTTTCACTAGCATATATTAGAGCATGTAATTAATCATCTTGGTGCTAGGGTCTCTAAGGTTGGTTAAACAGTCTATGAATATTAGCTAAACCCCACATAGGAGAAAAGTAAACCTTTCTACTTATAAATCTTCCATGTTTGAGGTTTGAATATTAGCTAACCCCCACATAGGAGAAAATTAAATGCCACAAAAAAAGTTATAAAGAGGAAAATTGTACCTTTCTTTGGTCGAAGGTTCATATTGTGCAGGGAAAAGAATAACATCCTGTTCAAAAAACAAGTCTGAGAAGACATGCTTCTACGATGCATCAACTATAGGGAATAACAAGATGGTATGTTGAAGATTTACAGAAGACAAACGAGTTAAATCAAAAAGTAAACTGCAAAACAGGTGATACAAGCTCGACAATTCTAACTCTGAGAAAACGTGTAATATTGTTGTGCATTTTTATTAGTAGAAGTCAACTGAATTAGTGGGCACGGCGTCGTTTAGTATAGCGAACACGCACTCAAGGTGTTTGTCTGTTACTTAAGCTGTGGGTTTGTTATTTTGTAAAGCAAGCTGAAAATTAATGAAAAGTTCTCTGTTTCTCTCTTTCATTTCTCCTCTAATTCTTCTATAGATTCTTCTTCAAGCTAATTCTCCTTAATTCTACATCAAATCAAAATGAAATCGGTCACATTCATAACAGACTCGTTCAATACCACCAGTTGGGGGTAATCCATATTCAAGAGCCGTACAAAATGTTTCATCATCACCCGATTGTCGGTCCTAGTTTCAGTAAGAAAAATATTCTCAGCATATAGTAAAACACAAATAAATTGAGAAACCAGTATTCTGCAGTTTCTTAACGACTTTGTCAAAATACCTTGAGTTGGTCCTCCCGTTGAACAATAGGGTCATTCAACTCGGTGTATGCATTGCAAAGCTGTTAAGAAACATCATCGAGTGATAAGTCGTGATCAAGGAAGGAGAGCTCAAATAAATTGAAGAATTTTGTGGAACCAAACTTCAAACTTGTTGACGAACAACTCAAATCGTTCAGTTCGGTGCCACTTTGCTAGTGGGCTCATGATCTCAGGATGGTTGATGATAAAAGTGGCCTACAAGCTGTACCCACAGAAATTATGACACCTCAAAACAGTGAAACACACACACACACACACATATATACACATACATGGTGGGGTGGGGTGGGGGGGTTAGCAGCGCAATCTAACATTTAATTCACAAAAAGTAGAAAATGGTGAAAAGGGAACCATGTTAACTGGCTAAACAAGAGAACGCACAAAAGCAGAGAAATCTTTAGGATCATTGCTATACCCATTGGCATGATATTTAATTTTATAGCCACCTGTAAGCTTCTTCACCATGCCTGCCCACACAAGATTTGTTAAGAAAGTTCCAACAAAGAGAAGATCGCGAGTCAATCTGATTAGAGGTAGATACTTCTCTTACCACTGAGCATATCTTCAGTTAGCTCCATCAGATCATTGTAATCGGCAAAAGCCTTGTAGAACTCACAAGTTGTGAACTCAGGATTGTGTGTTATGTCAATTCCCTCGTTCCTAAACTGTTTGCCAACTTCGTACACCCGGTCTAAGCCACCCACAACTAGTTGCTTGAGATATAGCTCAGGTGCAATGCGCATGTAAAGTTTCATATTGAGATCATTATGATGTGTCACAAATGGTCATGCAGCAGCTCCGCCAGCAATCATGTTCATCATAGGCGTCTCAACCTTAAAAAAAGGAAATGCGAAAACAGAAGAAGAAAATCAGCAAGCAGGTTAAAAGCTACTCACAACAAATAATTTAGCACTATATACATTACCAAACTCAGCTTACCTCCAAAAAATCTCGTTTATCAAGGTACTTTCGAATGTACGAGACAATCTTTGACTTGGTCTTGAATATTCCTCGAACTTCCGAGGGGTTCACCATTAAATCCAAAGGTCTATTCCTGCACCGTGTTTCCTAGCATTCATGCAAATGTACATAAAATAAAATTATTTGATGCAGTTCACCAAACTCAATATAGATGGACCAAAAAGATTGAAGGGCAGGACAGGAAATTAGCACAAATCATGTTTGGCATAGACAACGCAAAAGCACGGTATAAATGCAGCCAAAGAGAAAACAAGCGAGTTGGATGTAGTAACATTTCAAAGCGACTTCAGGAAAGTTATATAATACCGGATCCTTCAATGTGTAAGACTCGGGATCTCTGCCACGTCCTGGGACCCAAATATCAGTTTTCTGTCAAAAGTAAAAAAATGTTAATAGAAAATCCAAACAGTGTCAAATACATGTCAGCAAACAGCCCACATTCACCTTATTGTCGTCTGACCCTACTCTTTGTCGTGGCATCATGTGAAGACAGTGAGAAAGCACCACAAATGTTTTTGAAAATATGCTGAGCTCTCCCTTCTTACTTTTACCTAGAAATAGTATACAACGAGAGGAGGTTTTGTCAGGTCAAAAATTTCTAATAGGAGAAAACAAGAACACTCCAAATACGTAGATGTTATTAGAACTATGTACACATTATGCAAGCACTTTCTGGAAAATAACATGATAACCATGAAAATCACAATGATCTTGATCGCAAGCTACATGCCCTCCCAAACATGAAGAGTCACAATGTCTTCCTTTTCCAGGTCTTTAACAATTCCAATCAACCATATGAACTGTACTGTGACGCCAAAAAATGCAGGCACTTACAGAATACTAATCATATTGCATACACAAGTAAAGTTCCAGAACAAGCTAAGCACTTACAACCCCATTTCTTATGAGCTGAATTTGGGTATGAGAGATATGATTCATCATGGAAGGGCATCATGAAATATAACTTTTCATGTGTTATGATTTGTTATATGAAATAAATATCACAAACCTGGAAACCCAATGATTCCAACAATATCTCCTCGCTTGACCGATGAATGAAACATAACGAACTCTTTCTCTTCCAAATCAGAGTTTCTGAACAAAGATCCATAATGAGTCCAAGATGACAAGGGAAAGACAAACAACTAATACATATGACCCAGAGTGTAGCAAACCAAAATGCCGCACGAGTTATTCAACTTCATTTTTCTTAGCACGAGTTATTCAATATAATTGCAGAATTGCTTAACAATTGACTAAACAAAATTTTGTTCTGGGTGCACTGAAATTAGCTTAGACGTATTTGAAGCCTGCGTCAAGTGTTGATGGCAAAAAAGGGGTAGAAAGGAAAACAACTATTAATATTTCTCTTTTTATTCTTTTAGAGATACCTGTTTCATTATAAAGTGAGAGTGGGAGAAATTATAACAAGGAAATACCTGAATAATCTAACTAGAAACACATGTAACTGGAAATCGCTAACACTCTTGTTGAAAATGAGGAAACAAAATGGTTGAGTTCTCAATTCAGAAGTCACACTATTTTCTAAAGGATCTAGAACTCCGTAATTACTCAAGCTAACTAATTTTGTCAACTTGTATCTCATATGATGATGCCCTTACCATTCAATACACATTTGCGCTACTTAAAGCATTCAAGAAATGTTACTGACTTTCTTGTAACTTCAAAAATTGAGTATTGTGAAAGGAACTTTACAACCAATAAGACTGCACGCGAATAAATGGAAAACTTAACTAAAGATCTTTGAAATAATAGAGTACGACAAAAACTTCAATGATGACACAAATGGACAGAACAATTCTTTTCCCCCTAAATTTCTTGTTGCTTGAAGGAAGATATTATTACTGTATGCAATTACCTAGCATCGGCCATAATTTGAACTTTTGCTTCATCTCCATATAGATCATAGTAGATTAACTTTGTGGATGATGGTCGTTTGCTCATGATCCGACCTTCCAGAGAAACATCACGTCATCAATCAAAAGTAACATGCGGTTCGTAACGCACTGCATGAAATGATTTTAGTTACAATTTCTCATACCAGCTATCCTTACTTCAACATGCTCAAGCTGGTCCCCTGCGTTTAAAGGTTTCTGATATTTCTTCACGTACGTAGGAATAGTCAATTTACGTTGAAACTTGTGGGGATATGGATTACGACCCTCTGCCTTCTGATCCGCAAGAGTTTTCAGCCTATTCTCATAATATTTCTGAAACAAAAGCATAGAATTAGAGGAACATCTAAAACTGTCATTACCTATCTTCTTTTATTTGTGATACATTAGTTTGGGCTTAAGAACCTTTAATGTTTTTAAGCGAAATTTAGTCGAGATTAAAAAAGTAGAGCCTCTTTTCTTTACCCATGAACTGATATTCTAACACAGGGCTCATTCAAATCTACGTATGTGGACTAATAGAGTTTCTGGATCAATGTAGATTGAATACTTTCATTGTGAAAGTAATATAGGGCTTTGATTACTTTTTTGAACGCAAGATCTTTTTTGGTATAGTCGAATATCAGATTGAATAGACAAATAGTCGATAATACCGTCAGTATCTAGACTACCATCACTAAAACAGAAACTCAAAGTCTTAACTCACCAAATATTTATCAAATTATTTCCTTTTATGGAAACATTTCAAATATTAGTTATAGCCGTTTGTAACCAACTTTCCACTTACGGAAAGTTATTATCACCTGCACACGCACACTTATCCTATATATATATCAGGTGTTTCACACACTTGAACTCACTTTCCACTTTTATTTCTTAGCTTAGAGATTAAGCATTCTCATGCTAATCGTTGATACTCAATCTGTAACTCCATTCTCAATCATCAATATATGAGTTTTTCTTCATTCTCTGTTGATCTTTGATCAAATTCGATACAAAGAGAGAACAAAATAAGATTAAAAACCTACCGTTGGATCGATGCCTTCATCTTTAGCCTGTGCCCCCTGTCACCCTGCAGCCTGAGACGTGCACCACAAAATCAATACTATAGAATAGAATTTTATTGGACAGCATTATCCAAAAAAAAAAAAACTCAACTTCCTCATAAACAAACACACAAGCACGGAATCGACGGATTAAACCGATAATAGCATAGTTACATAAGTTAATTCATTTAAGTTCAACATAACACTGCAAGATTTATTACTGATATGACCTTGGCAGAACACGACCCCAAAAGCTAGCTATTAAGGTGGAAGAGCCCAAGGTCATATAAACCCCACACTAATATCCCATAATACCGACGTGGGATTCAAGTAACTTGCATTAGGATCGTAACAATTACTATGTGAAAATTGAAGAAACAATTCGAACAACAGAACACAATTCATATCCGTATAGACAATTAAGGTTTACCATATTTGGTAATTAGGGTTCGGGAAGTGTTTGATGCCGCCGAAAACTTCTCTCCGGTGACTGTTTTTTTGACAAATTGTAGAGAGAGAAACGGGATTGAATATGGCGTGTTGTTTGGGTTTTAGAGAGAAGGTCCTGAGAGTATTTATAGTCTTCGGTGGCAGTGACGTGGCAATGAGAGACTTCCACCCCAAGTCATTCACTTATTATTTATTTAGTATTTAATTTTAGGGGTTATCTAAGCTGATATTGAAGTATTTGTGTTTTGAATTACTTTAAGTAAGTTTTGATTAAAAGTGGAAAGTTTTTTTATATATCTAAAAATGAAATGTTTACTTAAAGCGTAAATTTGGTAATTGCAATATTTAATATCAAGTAGCTTTTTTCTTTTGGAAATTTTCATAAGAACGTTGACGAACACTTTGAGAGGAGAAGCAAAAGACAAATTTTCCATAAAAAGAGAGCAACTTTTCATCAAATCTAACTTTTGGTCTTGCTTAATTAAATCCCACGAAAATTTCAATCTTTATCCCCTTACTCCTATGATTGTATCGTACCCATAATTGACACAATCTCATTGCATAATAAGGGAATAACTAGATCTTACTATTAAAGTATTAATGCTCATGCAACATTTAATTACACGAGAAACCAACGTAAATTCTAATACTGGTATAGAAAATTATTTTCTCTTTCCTTGTATGCACAGATCTAAACTTACTAATTTAATTATTTTTTAATAACTTAATTTTTAAAACAAAGTGTAATAATGAGAGCGAAAAATCCAAGTGTACTTAGGGGTGGGTGCGGTAGGGTACCCGTCTCGTTCGGAAATAATTGCGGGTAACCACACGTTCGGGAATGCAAAAAGAAATCCCTTTTCGGAACCCGATTTTGTAGGGTACCCGCAATCGGGTATCCAATGTGAACGGGTATCCGATGTTGCGGGTTTAGGGTACCCAATTTATTTTTTATTTTAGTTTTAAGAGTTTTTTTTTCTAGACTTTAAACATATTTTCCCCATCATTTTCAAATGCAAACTCTCATCTATTTCAAAAAATGAGCGTGAGAGATTAAGTTCTAACTTGATCTTTTGTTTTCAAATTGGAATAGTGGGTCTATATTTATTTTATTTTTTTTGCAAAAATAATTCCCACAATTTTCATTTATGATATCATTTGTCATCCCTCCTAAATCATTATAAGTTATATACTTGCACCTCTATAAATTAATAATGGCTAAAAAGATCCTCCTATATAAATAATAAATCAAATATAATAGTTATTATGATTAAATGTGTGTATGGTAAATTATTTAAACTAAAATTGGAAAGAAAAAAATTGCTTCATGTACATAATAAGTTGGGATATTAATAAAAAAACAAAAAAAAATTAATGAGATTATTGTTGGAAATTCTATTGGCATTGAGGCCTAAAAAAATGGGATTGAAAATTGGCCCAATTTAGTGAGCCCAAATAAATCTTAAGTGTAAATAAAATTGCATTGAAGCACGTGGGAAAGTGGAAAAAGTCCCACATAGAAAAAAGTTCACATTTTGAAAGTGTTTCTTTACAAACATGTTTCATGAGTGTGTAGTCAACTGGAGAAGATTGACTCCTCATGTTGTTGTTGTCGTTCATCCGCCTCGTCGGGCTGCCGAGAAGGCAGGTTAATAATTTTGTTGAAATTTTATTTGTTTATATAAATAAATAAGATTCTGATTAAATAAATGAGTATTAATCAGTTAAAATCCACACTTAACTTTTGCTGATAATTGCTGAACGTTTCAAAATGTTTCCATCAGGTTAATGGCGCGAGTTTAATTGCTCAAAATGTGTGAGCCGTTTTCGTTGTCAAGTTAATGACCGAATTCTTCTCCTCCTTAATGTGATTTGTGGCTGTTACGTTTTTCTCCACCTATAAAAGGAGGCCTGCAGGCTCCGTTGTAAATCATCCAAAAAACAATCTTCTGCATATCATATCATAACAACAAAGTTCTGCTATATCACTGAAGTTCGACTGAGGGAATATCTTCTGCTTCAAAGCTATTCCAGGCGATAGGCGTTGTACCTTGGAGTTCAGTGTCATTTGAGGGCTCAAAGCAATACGCCAGGCATATTGAACTTAAGGGGAAATGGTCTAACTCTTGCCTCGTCTGATTCATCAACGAAATCTGCAAATTTTTCTTTGAGGTTTATCTTGTTTAAGTTTCTGCACTAACTTGTTTAATCCATATGTTATGTGTTTTGTTTTAATCACATGTATATTGTTTGCAACAATTGTAGGGTACCCTATCGGGTTCGGGAAATGAGAAGTAACTATTCGAACTCGTTCTAGATCCCGCCCTAAAACCTATGGGTAATGAGAGTTTGGGTACTCGTACCCGAATTTCCCCGATCCAATCAGAAAATTCTCTATAGGGCCGGGATCGGGAATGAGTACCCGCACCCGTTGCCCACCCCTAAGTGTAACATGAGGGAAGTACACTTGATCTTACTAAAGATATTTTACATTACAATTTGAAAACACGAAAAATTATTCCAATATTACATGCAATCATTTACTTGATTGAGAAAATCTTGAAATTATTAGACTCATGATACAGACAAAACTTTGAGGGGAAAATGGTTCATTAGATATAAAAAGACTCTTCAAGTAATTAAATGGCTGGAAAGTTGGATAACAGACAATTAATAAATTATTCATTTTTTTAGTATTTCTTTATATTTTATTTTTATATATGAACAGGTGGATGTATATATACGTTCCTCAACCCTATACACGACAATGATTAAAAATGAATTAAGTATGACAATTGCTATATTCTTGATCAATTATTATTGTTTTCCAAATTATATATTCATTTTAGATGCTGCATTAATTCGTGATTTGATTTCTAACATATAATTCATATGCAAAGATTCTGGCATTGAAGGAAAAAGTATATAGAAGAGATAAACCAGGCTGAAACTTTTTTAGGAATTAATAAGAATACAATCAGGAACTTAAAAGAAGCATAGATCATTGAGCATTAATTAGAAGAGTAAAAGTGTAAAAACTCATCTTTTTTTTTTTTTTTTTTCTGCAACTGGAAAAATTGCTCTGTCATAAGCTTTTTTCGTTATCATTATTTAGTCTATAGTCTCAACTTGATTTATTGTACGAGAATTGAATTTGAAAAATTGTATGTTCAATGTTGGATGTCCGTTTTTTCTTGGTGAGCTTCTTAAGTTCTTTTCTTTCTCCACTTCTGTTCAAGGTTGATGGTAGTGCTTTTACGTTAAAATTCTAATAAAACTTGATATTTGATTTAATATTATACAAAAGTATAACCATTTTTTTAATTCTTTTAAAAGGATTGTACCCATTAAGATAATAAAAATATTATGTTTTCAATGTTTAAAGTTTCTTTTGTTCAAGAGTATAAAAGATAATAAACGAAAAAGTTACTTGCTCAAAGTAAGATACTAGTTCTCCTCATCTATTTAGGTTAACCACCACAAGTGATTTCTTTTTCTATTCATGTTAACCACCACATATAATATGAGAAATTTATTTATAATAGATACCAACATGTAACATGAGAAATTTCTTTTGAATAGATTTGCAAATCTTTCTAAAAACCTCCTTCAAGCATTAATTAGGTATTTCCTATAACTAATCAAAAGTGGTTTTTCCTTTTTTTTCTTTGTAAAATAGCATTTTTTGAAAAGCATCATAAAAGAAAAATTGCATTCATCCCAATAAGTGTTGGCTCTTAAAAATTGTGAGATACATCTTTGTTATTGTTCTTGCCTTCAACTAGTTCATCTTATTGTTAATTCTAGTGAGAGTGTCCCACTAAACGATTATTTTGCACACAAATTCAATTTATCGCTAGAATTAAAACAGAAAAATTCAAATAAAATTCTTAAGTTAAGTGCTTTTTGCACAACTAAGGGGAAAATTAAAATTGTGTGCTGTAGAGCAACTATGGAAAGTAAAGTTACTCGTTTACTTAAAAATTTCTCTTCAATATCCTTGGCAAGTCTATTATATCCATCCAATTCGGTTGTCTACTTAAAAAGCTATCTTCGTACCATAAAAAATTCTCGTTGTTGCGTAGCCCAATTAGATAAAGATTTGATAAATGAACTCATAAACAAACATATTTGGTTCAACGAATTTTCATCTACTTCGAAAATAATCTTATTTTTATTTGTATATGGTTGAATTTCTATATACAGAGACGTAGGATCAGACCAAAAATTGCTAACTACATCGCTTCTATATAACATTAATTTTTGTCACGTCATAATTAGTAGGGAAAATTATACTTACAACTAGAGAAACAGCCTAAACTAGGATTTCTGCACTACGAAACCTTAAACTAAGACAGTAATACTAGAATAATACAACAGCAGAATAGTGTCTAAAAAAACTCTAGAAAATGTTGTCTGATGGGGATCTGCAGAAGGAATTTACAAACAAAACTACAAAAGTTCGAGAAGAATAAATCTTTGAGATGTACAACTGAATGCTGGCACTAACACAATATATCTACCCACCCATGAAACTTTACAATCCACCAACTCCAAAAAGTAAGATCATAGAATTAGTAGGCAAGAAGAAACATGAGAAGTAGAATGATACTAAAAATCCTAATGTACTTACTGGTTATTTCGCCAAAGCCAAAGCCAGCCGGCATTCCCACACCTCAGATCACACACAAATAAGCCATACCACAGCCACTCAACCCCAACCCTCCCCACCTCAGAACAAAAAGGAAATTCTACGTAAGCCGAAAACTTCAGTATTAAACATATGGTTACCTCTAAAGTCAGAAATTTGCTAGCATAAACTTCAAAATATATTTGCAGTTTCCAAGTGGGGAAAATATTAAGCCGTTAGTCCCATGCACTAGTCACATTAGAACCATAACCTCCACCATACCCACCAGATGGGCCACCATATCCAGTATTCATGTAACCACCACCGCCCCCACCACCACCACCGCCGCCACCACCATAGAAGTCTGCTCCGCCTCTATTAAAAGAGTTGTCTCTTCTAAAATCACGACCACCAAATTTTCCTCCAGAACCACCACTCCCACGACGGTTCCTCCCATAAGAAGATCGAGCAGCGAATCGGGAAAGCCAAGCAGGAACCTCTTGATTTGCTTCTTGCATCAAATCAGCCAACGACCTTGCCAATGACGAATTATTCTCATTAAAGAATGCAGTTGCCAGACCACTTTTGCCTGCACGGCCAGTTCGTCCAATGCGGTGGACATAATCATCAATATCGTTTGGAAGATCAAAGTTAACAACATGCGCAACATGGGGGATATCGAGACCACGTGCTGCCACATCAGTTGCCACTAGAATTGGTGTTTTGCCACTTTTAAAAGATCTCAAAGCATATTCTCTCTCCTGCAGCCAGTCAAAAAGGAAAATTGTGATTCTGTATCATGAAACGATGAGAGTATGCAAAGTTTATTAAGGGGGTGGGGGGTGGGGATGGGATGGGATGGGATGGATTTGACTTGATACTAAAAGAACATGCGAAATAAATAGGTCTTATGGAATCTTTCCTTCCTTCTGCCTCCAACTTTTCTCAGTCTGACTCCTGGAGAAGACCACATAAATTTTATGAAATAGATGATTATGACGCAGTAACACGATGTCCATATAATTAGCACCGGCAAAGCATGTCCTAAGTTTCCAACATTCACCTCTAAGGAAGTTCTTTCAATTAATAACCAGCACTATTCCGCAAACACACACAAAGACTTACAAAATAATATATTATCTCTGGGGATCTCATCATTTTTTCTGGAAAATAAACCCTCAATTCTGAGCTTCGTATGAACCATTAGGAAATTTGAAGGGAGGGAAAAGTAGAACCCTTTCGAAGGATATCTGTCCAAGTAGAAAGTTTTAGAACTTAATATAGGTCGATCTTAATCATTCAGCTAATTTAATCACACCGCTGCGAGATGTAACTTCTTAAACGTCCTTCCGTTAACAACAATTACATGTTCTATTGCTGTTTAGAAGCTATGGATGCAATATGGATATGGATCTTGACAAGAAGATGTGATTTTAAGCTTGCTGCCACTAGCATGTAAAAGATCCACAACATTTAGAAGATGTCAGCAATTAGAATATTGTGCTACAGTCAATGTGTTCATCTGACATATTTCCACATACAATTCTAAGCATATCAAGTCACTGAAACTAGAAACAAGACACCATCGGGATAACATAAATGAATTTCAGACATATCAACAGCTCAACTAGAAAAGAATATCAGAACCGTAATATCAATTCTTAACTCCTTTTTTTTAGCAATTTTAACTACTCTAAATTTGTGCAAAGACTGTCGTCATAATGTCAAATAGAATTCACATACACTAGATACAACTTGAGTTTCCAATCAGCATAGCTCTCAGTGTATCCTTCTAAGCTTGGAAAACATAAGGTAGCGGTGATATCTTTGGATTCTCTGTTTAATCAATGCTTGTTGATGGGTTTACAGAATTCTACTGAACAGAACCAAACTCCACATTAAAGTGCAATGCTCTAAAAATGACAGAGCAACAGCCAAATATGTCAACAATGGACGATACAAACCTAATCACTATCCTGATACTACTGACCTTCAACTATATGACTAAACTACTTGAAGGTACCCTAGTCATGGAATATAATGAGAGGCGCAATCATAAGTTATCCGTGTCGGATAAAAATATTCAAATCTCTTTGGGCAGATCTACTGAATTCTTTAAAGGAAAAAAAAGTAGCACTGGAGATCACAGAAAAGGAGATGGCAGGAACTTGAAGGAGGAAAAAATAAACGAAATTTGAAAATTTAAAGGTTCAAATGCAATACCCCCAGATAACACAGTAACACAAGCAGAGATATGCTAATTTGTAAGAAGTTCAGGGACTAGGCAGAAGCTTATGAACCTATACCACTCTTCTAGTTAATAATAGAGCCACAATTGTGGTTGTGCTATAAACATGTGAGTGTGAAATTGCAGGTTATCAATATCCAGAACTCAATACATGTGTTAGATGAATATCAACAAGTTAACAAACCTGCTGCGTTCTGTCACCATGAATGGCAGTGGCGGGAAAGCTGTTCATGCAAAGCCAATGTTCAAGTGCATCAGCTCCTTTCTTTGTCTCTACAAACACCAGGGTGAGTGCTTGCTGCAAATCAGAATCACGGAAAATAAGGATCAGCAAAATATAGACTCAAAGTTACATGACATTTCTTTTATGGGTAAAACAAATCTTCCACGCTCTGAAAAGTAAAAAATTACAAAGACTTGAGGCTGAGCAAACAAAATTTTCAATACAAACAGAAGCGTACCACAAAAAATAAAATATCCCAAGAGATTGCAAGCTAGTGATACATATTAAACAAAATGCAATTTTACAAATTCATAAGGGTTGGAACATGATCCTTCAACTAGTAGTTCCACAGAGAATAGCTCTTGCATAAATGGCAGCATTCTAAAATTCTCCAGGTTGAAACAATAAAACCTAATTTACCTTCTAATGGCCACTATAAAAAATTTCCAATTCAATACCAAAAAAAGATGAAGAGCTATTGTTGGTTCATGATTTACACACACAGACAACAAAGGAACAACATATTCAGCTTCTGAAGCTTTATCCCAGATTTATTGAGAATCAGCTACATAAATCATCTTAGCACTCCATCCAAGCAGTATACAATAGGTGAGAAAAGAAATAAGCATACATTTGTGCTCTAATTGGAAAGCTCATGCACCGAGACGACATATTCTCTTTGAAAACTTACCTTGCCCTGAACACCATTTGCTATCTGTGCATGAAGGAGGTCCATCAGATGACTTCTTTTGTCTGTCTCAAGCACATATTCAACTCTTTGGACAATCAAATCCGTACTAGATCCAACTCTACCGACAGCCAGAAACACATAGTTTGACAGAAAATCTGAAGCTAGCCTCTGCATCTCAAGTAAAATTGCAGAACGTCACGATGGGATGACAGAAAGAAAATTGAAAATGAATTAACTGGTTAGTAGTACACTAGAATATAGTTCATATGGAAAACAGATTAACTCCAGCGTCCAGATTGAGTAAGAATTATATATATTATCAATTAGAGAGAGAGAGAGAGAGAAGGAGAGAGAAAGAGTTGTGAGCAACTGAGCATCATGCAATCAATGCATCAATTCAGCAAGAACTCTGTCTGTGGAAATTCTGCAGCCCTTGCAAACAAGTGGGGACTTTTAATGTACAAAAAAGAACAAGAGCTAAAGAAAGAGATGCAAGACTGATATAGATCAAATTAAAGTTGAACTTTGATAATGCTTAGATCCATTTCACACGTCATAAAAATTGTAAAGTAAGATGTATAAACTTAGAGTGTGATGTCTTTAAACTTGAGAAATAAAATATTTTTGTTCAATGTAGTATTTAGAATCAAAACAAATGATAAAGTGTATTCTCCTTTTAGTTGTCGGAGTTTGGTGCTTATCAACATAAAGCTTGATAGTCAGAAATGGAAGATATAAACAAATAAAAAAGCAAGTAAATATAATACTTATAAGCTAACATAGTAAATAAACTTTTATCTCCATAGATAATTGATAATCGTTAATCTCTCTAGATAATTAGTTACTTGGAAGTCAACCGCACATTACAGTAACACAAAACCCCAACTCCTGCAAGAAAGGTGGACTCAAGTTCAGGTGTTCATATCCAAATACCAATAATAGAGGACTGCCGCTATTTTGTTGCAAAAAGATATACACTTAGCTCCACTAATCCAAGTCATTAAGCTGAGGCCACGCGTACCCAAGTAGCTTGAATTGATGCCATCAGAAAGAGAAAACCAACCTGAATCTCCTTAGGGAAAGTGGCGCTAAACAACATTGTTTGTCTCAGTCCAGGAGGAGGCATGTCCATTTGTTGCACAATTCTTCTTATCTGGGGTTCAAAACCCATGTCCAACATTCTATCTGCCTCATCCAGGGCCAAATACTTAATCATCTGCAGTGAGACTCTTGCTCTTTCCAACAAATCGACCAACCGTCCGGGAGTCGCAACAAGTATGTCTACGCCTCTTTCGAGTTCCCGTAGCTGTGCAATAATCAAATAACATCAAAACTAGAGTTTGAATATATTAGGAAGGAAAGCCAAAGAGGATTAAATTTGTTCCCAAAATCAATAAAAAATTTCTCGCTGATCTTTTTTATAACATTGAAAAAAACTATTAAAGTACGCTCCCATGCTTACAGTAAAATCTGATTCATAGAAAGTAAAAGGAGGCAAAGCACATCCGCAAACATGGTCTAATTGCAGTATTTCAGAGGGGGGGAGAACAAACCAGTATACATTAAAAAAAAAACTAGTAATAAGTATGCTTCCGTGCTTAAAGTCAAATCTGATTCACAGAAAGTAAAAGGAGGCAAAGCACATCTGCAAACATGGTCTAATTGCAGTATTTCACAGGGGGAAAGAACAAACCAGTATACATTAAAAAAAACTATCAATAAGTATGCTCCCGTGCTTACAGTCAAATCTGATTCATAGAAAGTAAAAGGAGGCAAAGCACATCTGTAAACACGGTCTAATAGCAGTATTTCACAGGGGGAAAGGACAAACCAGTATACATAAAGTGATATGATAGACAGGAAGCAATATGTACTCAGAAATAAGCAGCAATATAACCAAAAGACACAACAATTTTGGTGGGAGCGAGGACCTGTAAATTTATAGGTGCACCTCCATAAGCGACAACTGCCCGGACACCAGTTTGATAAGCAAATTTCTTAGCTTCTTCATGAATCTACAAGGTGGGACACACAATATTGGACATCCAGGAGCACATTTAAGCATAAAGACAAAAACTAGACAAAAATGGGAGGATAAAACTCACTTGCATTGATAGCTCTCTAGTTGGGGAAAGGATGAGAGCAAGTGGAAATGCCATCCGTGGCATACGTGGCGGTCTTTGAGCAGAATGACCGCTTGTCATGATTCCACTAATTATAGGAAAGCAAAATGCAGCTGTCTTCCCAGAACCAGTTTGGGCGCAAGCCATCAAATCCCTACCAGCTATAGATATTGGTATGGCATACCGTTGCACTGGAGTGGGCTTCACATATTTGCACCTCTTAATATTTAAATTTAAAGCTTCACCCAAATCAATATCTGCAAATGTATTCACCGGCGGAGGAACATCCTTTCCACTGGTCTCCACCGGAATATCCTCATAAGCATCAAAATTTATTCCGGTAGTCTCCTGTGCCGCAAATTCAGGTTCCAAGTCTACATCATCTTGAAATGGATTAGCCTCTCTTTCCCTCCCACGATCCCAACCAGCGTTCCTATTATTCCATCCACCCCCACCACCCCGGCCTCCACCACCTACACTTCTATCATTCCTGGGACCAACAATATTACGAATCCCACCACCACCCTGACCACCGTATCCCTGGCGATCATTTCCCATAGCAGGACCAGCGTAGGAAACTGGAGCTGCCGGTGGTTCTTCTGAGGGAGGCTTATTCCTAAGATGAGGCGGAACATAACTCGACCGAGAGACCCGAGAAGCAGGAGCCATTTCCATTGAATCAGACCTAGACGTTAGCATACACACAAAAAACCAAAAATCCCCAAATTCCTCCTAACACGAAACACCTTCAAACTCGCAACTTCCTCACCGACGAAATAATCTAATTCAAAAACTACACACACCCAACAGAATCTCCGAAAATAATTGTCACCATCAAACCTTCAAACACAACACCTCAAATCGTGCATTTCCACTGAGCCGCATAGTCACAAATAAACTTTCCTGATCAAAAACACTCAACAACATCAGCAACAAACACAAAATAACTCAAAACCCCAAAAATCCAATTCCACAAAACAGAATCTCATCCATTCCGTAAAAAACACGAAAATGCAGCCACAAATACAATCAAAATAAACGCCACACGTAAAATTACACCCTAAAAACAATCAAAAAAAAGTTAAAATTGAAACGAAATTAAAACAAACAAGATCCAAGCGCATATATAAACATCAACGAATTATTGAGACAGAGAGTGTGCGTGTAGTTGAAAATTACGAACGTACAATGGTAGATGAGAAAGAAAACCCTAACTTTGGGCAGAAGATGATGTGCGTACGGAGGCGAAAATATCTTTTTATGTAGCTTGCTGCTATTGCTATTGATATTGATTTGATTTTTTTCTCTATCATCAACTAAAAAGAGTCATTGGTTTTTCTATCTCGTCTATTTATATATCATTTATTATAATTAATTTTAGTCTTTTCAAATTTGCGTCTGCGCTTAATAAGCGATTGGAACAAATACATATTAGGGGCTCCGTACGTTTCATGCATTCCGGAGTTTATTTTGGGATTCTTTTCTTTCTAAAAGTTTTGATAATAAAGGAATTTTGGATGAGGGAATTTGTTTTAAGTGCCAAATCACTGATATTTTTTTATTTTACAAGTATTGTGATTATCTCCTTTTGTTTTACTTTGTTGGTCGCCGCGTGTGTGCCTTCGTGAATAATATTTTTATGGTAAGTATGGAAATTAAAAGATTAATGTAACAATGTTCAATCAGGGGTGTTGCTAAGGAAGAATTATTTTATGTACTTGCTATATATATATATATATATATATATATATATATATATATATATATATATGGCTGCGAAATCAGGTTTGGATACCCGTCCCTACCTGCGGGTGCATTACTCGACAGGGTAACTCGAAATGGAAATTTCGGGTAGTCCTGCTACTCGGAACTCGATACCTCTGCCGGATACCTGAGCGGGTATCAGTACGGGTACCGGATCGGGACTCGGGTAACCGGTGTAGAGAATGAATAAACTTGTATATTAATTGAGATAATTCTCATTATAACATAAGACTCTACTATATACACAAAGTACAATCTGTAAATATGGAAGGAGGTTTATAAAAGATATGAAATAATCTTGAGCCTCAGGACACGACAGATTCCCTTATATGCCCCCTCGAAATTGCCGTTCCATTGGCTAAGGCGATTTTGGAACAGAGAAGAAGATACCGTGCGCGATGGAGAGCCTTGGTAAGCAAATCCGCAAGTTGATCAGCTGTGCTTATGTGCGAGACAAAAATCAGACCTTTAGAGACTATATAGCGAACAAAATGGATATCGATCGCAATGTGTTTCATTCTTGAATGAAGAACATGATGCAAGGATAGATGTGTGGCACCAATGTTATCGCAAAAGACGGTTGGTTTAGAGCGTAGTGGAAGATGAAGTTCATTGAGAAGGTTTTGAATCCATCTAACTTCTGAGGTTGCTGTTGCGAGTGCTCGATATTCAGCTTCCGTTGAAGAGCGAGCCACAACCCGCGGTTTTGGGGAGCTCCAGGAAATTGGATTCGGACCATGGAAGATGAGGAAGGCTGTTGTGGACGAGCGGTCAGCAGGATTGCCTGCCCAGTCAACATCGGAGTAGGCACGAAGAGAATGAGAAGTAGCGCGACGAATCAATAAGCCATGAGAAATTGTACCCTTAAGGTATCGAAAAATGCGCTTGACACCAGCCCAATGTTGACCAGTAGGAGAAGCAACAACCTGTGCAAAACGATTCACCGCAAAAGCTATGTCGGGGCGAGTGAGCGAAAGGTATTGCAGCTCACCAATAGCCTGTCTGTAAATTCGAGAGTCACAAGGACTATCCGAAGAAGAAGCCGAGAGTGAAGATGAAGGCATTGGAGTGGTGACAGCCTGGGCACCATCCATTTTATGGCGAACAAGAATATCCCGCATGTATTTTTGTTGAGAGAGTAGAAGACCCGCTGAGCATGGAACAACTTCAACACCTAAGAAGTATGACAAAGGACCGAGGTCTTTAACCGCAAAGGTTGAACCAAGGCTGGAGATGGTGGAAGAAATGAGAGATGAGTCTGAACCGGTGATGACAATGTCATCTACATATACCAAGATGAAGACTTGAATGGCAGCTTTGCAAGAGAAGAATAAGGAACAGTCAGAACGTGACCGGAGAAAACCGAGAGAGAATAAGGCATTGCAGAGCGCTCGGAACCATTCGCGGGGAGCTTGTTTAAGGCCGTATAGCAACTTTCGAATACGCCAAACATGTGAGGGAAAAGAAGAATCCACAAAGCCCGGTGGTTGGCGCATGAAGACTGTTTCGGTGAGGTCGTCGTGAAGAAATGCGTTGCTTATGTCAAGCTGGCGAAGTGGCCAAGAATTAGTGACGGCAAGAGAAAGAATGAGGCGAATCGTCACCGGTTTGACAACAGGGCTGAATGTTTCAACAAAGTCCACCCCCGGTCGTTGATGAAATCCTTTAGCAACGAGATGGGCCTTGTATTTATCTATTGATCCATCGGGTTTGCGCTTGACGCGAAAAACCCATTTGCATCCAATGATATTTGTGGCTTCGTGAGACGGGATAAGATCCCAAGTGTCGTGTGACATTAGTGTGTTAAATTCCAAAGATGTGGCATACCACCAATTCGGATCCTAAAGAGCAGTTGAGACACACGAGGGTTAGACATCGGCTGCAATTGGATAATTTGTGACAGAACGAGTCACTTTGGGGCAGCGGATATTATTCTTAGCACGAGTAATCATAGGATGATTATTTGAAGGTAGGATTCTGTCAGCCGAAGTGTGGGATGGAAGAGGGGGGCCAGCTGTGTCCAACGGCTGTGCAAGGGGCGTCGGTAAAGCTAAAGGGGAATGTACAGCTGGCGGTGAAGACGGCCTAGGAGTCGGAGAAGGTGCTGGCGGTTTGATGACATGAAGAAATGGCCCAAGTGAATGAGATGGAGGACACGACAGATCCGAAAGAACTGGAGGCGAGGACTGCATAGGGAAAATATGTTCAAGAAAACGAACATGCCTCGAAATAAATATACGGCGAGACGCAACATTCATGCATTTATAAGCACTTTGCGACGAAGAGTAGCCCAAGAATAAACACGGCCGTGAGGGATAAGAGAGTTTCCCACTGACATAAGGGCGGAGCCACGGATAGCAAAGACACCCGAACACACGTAACTTGGAATAATTTGGTGATTTGCCAAATAATTTTTGAAAGGGAGATGCTTCACGGATGGCAGGACATGGTTGCCGATTTATTAGATAAACGGCAGTTTGTAAAGCAAAGGACCAATAGGCATTAGGGAGATGAGCTTCATGAAGAAGAGCCCGACCAACTTCAAGAATGTGGCGATGACGGCGTTTGGCCATTCCGTTTTGTTGAGGGGTGTGAGCCGCGGTGGTAAGCCAAGAAATACCATTTGCAACAAAGTAGTGTTTGAGAGCTAAAAACTCTCCGTCATTATCATTGTAAAAATGCACAATAGGGTGTTTGAATTATTTTTCAACAAGCGACCGAAATTGTCAAAAAATATCACTAACTTGAGATTTAGAAACCATCGGGAAAAACCAACAATAACGACTGAACATGTCAACTAAAATTAAATAATAACGAAAGCCCTCAATAGAGGGTTCGGTAGGCCCCCAAACATCCGCAAAAAAAAAAGTGTAATGGATGCAAAACAACAAACGAGCTATCCAAAAACGGTAAACGATGGGATTTGCTCACACCGCAAGATTCACATTGCATATCCTTAGCAGAGGACTTATCCCAATTAGGTGAATTAAAAGACGAAATAAGTAAAGAACCAGTCTTGAACGCCGGATGTCCAAATCTGGAATGCCAAATGCCGGGTGATGTCTGAACCCCCAAAGATGCGAACTTTTCTTTCGACTGCAAATAATAGGATAGGGGGTGGATATGGTAAACGCCGTCACTGCATAGGCCCTTCGCTAGAGGGTCCCCCACAGACGAGTCCTTAACAACAAAATATTCAGGAAAGACGTCTAAAGAAACGTTATTGTCCCTCGTAAATTGATGAACAGAAAATAAGTTTTGCCGCGACGAGGGAACAAATAAAACATTATTTAAACGGAATGGACGCATAGGAAAACTGAGAAAGGAGGATCCCGTATGGGTAATTTGCATACCAGTGTCGTCGGTCAATTGCACCTCATCAATGTTATCATACTCGGAGTGAAATTACAGATTGTTAAGATCACCGGTAAGATTGTGTGAGGCTCCCGAATCAACAAGCCAATTGCCTTGTTGTGGACGCGGGTTAGAGGGCGGCGTTCGAGCAACGTTCACAGTGGGATTCATGGCGTTAGCAAGGCGATAACATTTGAGGGCGGTATGTCTTTGCTTGTTGCAAACTTGACAGATGACTGGATCAACATAATTGTAACCCGAGTTATTGAAACTGGGGTTGGTATTGTGGTTGTAGCCACGGCTGCGACCACGGTTTTGATTAGAACAGCCACCACGGTTGCCATTAGAGTTGCCACCACGACCACGATGTCCAGAGGAACGACCACCATGAGAGGAGGAGTGTTGAGCGGCGTTTGCAGTGGCAACCAAGGTTTGAGTTTCAACCTCAAAACGGCGTAAATATGTTTCGTGATTCACTAAAGCACTGTGAAGTTCAGTGAATGTTAAAGGATGTTCACGAAGGCGGATGGAGGTGGCCACATCACGATATTGAGAACCCAAAAGGGTAACGTCATCGGGATGAAGTGGACGGTCGATCATGGCGATTTCATCAACTTTTGCCTTGATGTCCGTCAAATATTCAGTGACAGAACGAGAGCCTATGTTGTGGAGTTGAGTGCATCCTTGAGAGCAAGAACACGTGTGCAAGCCGGCCGAGCAAATGCCGACATAAGGAGAACCCAGGCCTCGGCGGAAGAATTGGCCGAGTGAACCATCGGCACCAATTCAGGCGACATTGAACCAACAAGAGCCGCGAAGAGAGACTGATCTTGTTGAAACCAAAGAGGATATTCCAGATCGGATTTTTCTGGACGAGGGGTATCACCGTGAAGAAAACCGAGAAGGTTAAGCCCATTGAGTTGCGCCACAACTTGGAGCCACCATGACAAGTAATTGGAAGTGGTGAGGCGAAACAGAAAGTGATGATTGGTGGAGACGGGAATGAAAGTTGGCGGTGTTGGTGGCCTGGCTGGGGATTCACCGATGGTTTCAACGTTCGACATTGTCAATTATGGTAGGATCGAAAAAGAATCGGTGAGATACTACAGGCTATCTTGATACCATGTAGAGAATGAATAAACTTGTATATTGATTGTGATAATTCTCATTACAACAGAAGACTCTACTATATACACAAAGTACAATCTATAAATATGGAAGGAGGATTATAAAAGATATGAAATAAACTTCAACCTCAAGACACGGCAGATTCCCTTGTAACCGGACGGTTATTTTTTCATTTTTTTTAAAACAGGTTTATTACTCTTCTTCATCTTCGTCTCTCTCATGTATTGACAAATTTTATTCACAAATTCCAAATCGATTGCCATAGGGTGAATATCCCTTGAAAGATTCATCTGTTTTTTTTCTTTCTTTTTTTTACGATCAGTAAAGTCCACGGTCAATTTTCAATTAATTTTCGTTTTCTTTTTCTTTTGTTGTGATACTTATTGCCTTTTGTATTTTGATGTGAGTTCTTGAAGATAATATGTTTACCCACCACTCAAAATCTAAATTTTCTACAATCACATAAAACCCAATTCGATTTGACCTACGAAAGAGACAAAGAGAGAGAGCTGGTGATTTGTGCTAAATCAAAAAGAAAAAAAAGGAGCCAAAACGGGTACCCAAGAGCTCGGGTAACCGAGACCTGGGGTGCCCGAGATTTTAGCAGTTCACAGGTATCCGAGATTCTTTCACATGCGGGGGCGGGTACCCGTCGGGAAATACTCGAACCCACGGGTATCCCGACCCGTCAAACCCTTACTTAGTGGTGCATTCAAGTTACTAAATACATGATTGGAATGGGAGTACGAGGATATTAGTACCATACAATTTAGAAAACATTTCTATCTTAATTGTTGGTATCACCATGTCACCTATGTAGTGATCGCATAAATTAATTTTTTTAAATCAAAGGAGGATACAACGGCAATTGGCCCTAGCCCCAATCCCAACTCTACGCGCGTGCACACGCACACTTACATATTGATAATGTGTGTATATGTGAGTTTTGGTAAATATAATCATACCTATTCTGAAACTTTGATTTAATTTAACCATTTTTTGTCATTTTCTACCTTATTTAATTGTCTAATTTCCTAATTATTTATTCATAATTTACTAAACTAATTTTTGAACCTTCATTTCTCTACTTTCTATGTAGTAAATAGAAATAAAGAATAATAATCTAATATGATATTTAAATGTATATTTTATTTTTAGGATGATTTAACGTTTTTTAAATTCTTTTACAAAGAAGTGTGTTCTTTTAGATAAAAAAAATTTGGAGGAGTCAAAGTTATAGAGTGAAGCTAAATATGTTTTTTAAAACTTGCATTACTAATACACAATAAAAAAGAAAATAAGCATTGCGTTTTTATTTTTTATCAACCCATTAAATATTATAAGAAGGAAAAACATAAAGATTCGAGATGAATCATGAGGGTGCAACACAAGATGTCTGCTACAACCATCAAAGAAAAACTCGAGCAAACCAGACCAAAGAGGGAGACACATGTTTACTAACCTAGCGTGAATCTAGACTAGGGGTAGGCATTGGTCGGCCCCCCAATGGGTACCCAAAATTTTAGGTAATGGGATATCCTTTCTCAATCTCATCCTCAAAATCGATGGCTGTAGAAAAGCGGGTACACATTAAGGTCGGATAACATGGAGGCGGATAGCTAGTACCCAAATTTCTTGGTTTTTAGTTTGAAAGCTAGAAAACACTATTACGGAAGTTGGAGTTGAAAAATAATTGATGTTTTCCAATTTATAAACTTCAACGCAATGCACTTTTACGTTTTCAGCAGTATGGTGAAAACTTTATTAATAATAACAAACAAATAGGACTTTGTTTTGTTTTATTTTGTGAAGCTTGGAGTTTTGTGTGGGTCCCGGTTCTTGACCTCTTAGTCCTTAGTCTTTTTTTATTTTTTTATTTTTTATTTTTTATTTATCGCAAAAACTAATACTATAACTATAAGCATAATAATATATATTGATAACGTACATTTATCCATGAAAAATATAGGCACGATAGCTCGATAGAGGACCTCCTATAAATAGCTAATATTGTTCATCTAATTATGAGTTAACTATACACTAATTAAATATTCGCTAACTCATCGCAATTAAGGGGCAAGACTTGTCTTCACTATCCTCCCTACATTTGTAACACTCTCTTATAACACATGTCATCAACTTTATCAACATTTGACATCTACCATGTAGACTTGTCCTTACCCACCTAAACAAGTGGCATTACCCCTTTGACACTTGTAATCCATGCACAACCAATACCTCTTATAAAAAAAGAAAGACTCTTACCTCATGAAGGTCATTTTGCGTCAGTCTCTACACTCGCCTATAAGACAATTATTGTAAGAACCACAAAAATTTAATTCTAAGAAGAAATATAAAATCACCGGAACAGGTTGAACAAGGAATCTAAATTATCATTGCTAAAAAAAGAATGTCACAGTACATCTTAAAGTAACAAAGACTAAAATATAATGCTTAATCTAGATCTCGTGTTGAATAAATGCCAACACACTAAAGTCTCTGAGGTCTACTTCTGAAAATTTAAGTCTTAAATGAAGGAAAGAAGAAAACATTTTATGAAATAAATCTTTTCATGGTGAGTAATTCATAGAGATCGGGACATTAGAAGAAGAGAGATTAGATAATTTAAGAAGATTAAGATAGAAGAAGAAGAGAAATAGAAGATCTGAACATAATAAGAACAAGAATTAGAATAAAAGAAGAGAATTTAGGAGAAACAATTGCAAATCAGCAATAATAATCAACATTCATAAAACTTGTTCTTATTGTGCTCTAATCTTCTGTTTCTCTTCTTCTTCTTCTTCTTCTTCTTCTTCTTCTTCTTCTTCTTCTTCTTCTTCTTAAATTCTCTAATCTCTCTCTTCTAATATCCCGATCTCTACCCATTCGGTATCCAAATCGTGATTTTATTGATAAAGTATTTATTTTCTAAAAAAGGAAGCAAGACACAACATACGATAATTTTAACATAAAATCATTTTATACGGGATAACTTAAAATGAAAACTTTAGTTTTGACAGAAATAATTTTAACTGAATGTTAGTTTTTGACGAAAATGACTTTAACTAAAAAATTAGTTTCGAATGGTAATAACTATAAGTGAAACATTAGTTTTCGACATAAATATCTTTAACTACAATGTTAGATTTAGTCATTTAGACAAAACAACTTTAACATTAGTCAGTTTGATGATGAGCGCCCCCGTATTTTTGCCGATGCAGACCAACCTTATCGCCCCTAACAAACAGACCTTATCTTCACGTGCAAGGCGCGGCCTAGGTCACATAATCCTCTGCTACTGGATGTTGCACGGCGCACATGTCTCGCACTGGCGACTTGAGTGCCAGTGCTTCGCACTAGAACGCTTTAAGAATTCTTAGTTCTCGCACTAAGAATTCTTAGTTCTCTCTTTAAGAATTCTTAAATTCTCTCACTAAATATCTACATTATGTTTTGTCTTCACTTACATTATACGCTCATTGAAGAATAATCATACAAAAAATAACATTGGAAACAAAATAATTGTAAAGAATTGAAAGAAAATATAGAAACAAAATATTGGACCAAAGAAGCATTACAACTCTAACACAATGTTGTTAGTGATTTTAATAGGTAATGACGTAGAAATAACATAAATTAAATATTGAAAAAGAGCAAAAATACATAGATAAAGAAATGAAAGAGGAAATAGATAACCAAAGGTGATTGATTGTTAGGCATTGACTAGTAATCTCAAGAAAAAAAAACTGAAATTGAGGAGTAGATGACGAATTTCTCGTTTTCACAAGAAAAGAAAATAAAAAGATACAATTACTCACACATAAATTCAAATTAACTTCGACTAATAGATACATACATAGACATGAATTGACTATGAATGTTAGATTTACATTTTACTTTGATAATTAATATACTTATAAATAAACTTTTTATTATTTAATAACCGCATTAAGGCGCACTCAAATTCATGAAACTTTTAAGTTTGACGCATTGGTGCAGCGCACACGATTTCACACCCGGACTTGCTCACACATCCGCATTATGTGACTTAGGGCGCGACCTTATGAACACATAGAATGGTACATTTGGAAATCTACGACCCAACAAAGACACACCGACCTCCCACTGTGACCAAACAAGCCAAAAGTTGGATCCAACTAACAGAAAAGGACATATCCAAACATAAAAAAACATAATCATCATAAATGATGGAAATACTTTTGAACAAAAGGACTTAACGTACCACATGCTTTAAGAATTCGGTTTTGAGTATATATATATATATATATATATATATATATATATATATATATATATATATATATATATATATATATATATATATGTGTGTGTGTGTGTGTGTGTGTGTGTAATTACATGTCTGCACAGGTATACATGCGATCCTCCAAGTTTGAAAATATATTATAGATTAGTCAACACTTACCTGATTACACGTGTAGAGATGACAACAGACCCCAAGGTTAAATTAACTACCTATTGGCCAAGCAAAAATTAATATAAATGCTATCAAAGTCAATTCATAATTTAACCAAATAAATCTTAACAACGACTACTAATCCTAACTTAATACTTTAATCTTATTTTATTATAATGAGAATAACATATTCAAATAATTCATAGAATTAATTATGTGATTCAAAACTAAATTATGGCAGTTTAGTTCACTATTTTTATAAAATCACGAACTACTTAATATTATGTAAATTCTTAACACAATATTAAAGATATAATGAAAGAATCACATAAAATTCATAAATTAGAACCAAGAGTCTTAACGTTGTCTAATAATTTCCTAAGTTCATTTTATGCTTTCCCCGCAAGATTACCTACCAGTGATTTTGGAATAATTTTATAACAAACGATAAATTTATTAACTCAACACCTGGAAGTTATTATATACAAAATTTGAATTAAACACGTCATTTAACATGTAAATGAATTTGTTAATCAAGGAGTGTAAAAGCAGAAAAATACTAGAGATGTTTTTACCTTGAATCTTCAAGTGGAAGAAGAAAAGTTGGGATTGTTATCTAGGCTTGGGAGAGATTTTGAGATTTAGGGTTAAAATCTGATTTCTTTTGTACGGGTTTACCTCTAAGCATACAATATAAATATTTATTCATGCATGCACTTGATGACCAAGTAATAGAATGTGCAAAAGTGTGTGAATTGTGGGCTGAAGGTGACATGTGGATATGGAAATGATAGGTGGCAACACAACATTCTTTCTTGGAGAAAACTTGTAAATGGATTGAGATAAATAAAATTAGTTAATTATATAATTTTATGGACCATCTTATTTTAGAAATTATAATAATAATAATAATTTCTTTAGCTATGACCAAAACTATACTTTTCAAACAATATAACTAGTTAAACTTCTTGAATTTCAAATTATTCTAAAGACATATCATATTTTTAAAGTTAGTCAAACCGAAGCTGAACAATATTTGCATAGCATTATAAATGTAAGGATATTTATCTCATAAATCTTGAATTATAATTATCAAATCATTAGTCAATTATAGTATTAATAAAAAGATTTTAATTAATTGGCATTTACAACTAAGCTACATGGATCTTATTCTCTAGTCTAAAATATAAGTTTTCCAAAACTAACAAGGTTCGTTATATACATTTATATAAAGAAAATATAATATTTTAGAGACCAGACAATCTAAGGATATTACAATTACACTCTCTCAAAGTCTCATTTCTCGACATCGTCCACCAACTCTAATACTACTCTTTACTCTCATACTTAGACTTCCACGCTACTCTCTAAACACGAGAAGAGAAAAATCCCCCCCCCCCTCTCTCTCTCTCTCTCTCTCTCTCCGTATATATATGTATACATATATACCAAAAACACTACACTTTCACAATAAAAACCCAAGAACACTTGAACTACGAATGACTTGATTCTCTTCGTGGGATACGTAGGTATCTTGAGATCTGTCCAAGTCTAGTCGTGCATCACAAAAAACACTTGTACTCCGCACTCTTTTTTGCTCGAGTCGCGATTGATGTTTGAATACAAAATTGAGTGGTGATGTGTGTCGTCCTATCCATGGTGACGGGTGTCCGTCATCACACACACACACACACACATATATATATACACACACACACACACATATATATATATATATATATATTACTATATTAAAAGCAAAGTCCTCACTCTCACATATTTTGCAGTTGGTGTACCAAACCAATAGTTTTCCTAAACTACCCCTATTTTCATCCATCACCAAACTAATCAAGAGGATAAAATCAACTTTTCAAGGGATATCCACATTTCTCTCTCTTTATAAAACTTCCACGTCATAGTAAATAGAAATCCATATCCCCTAAAATCTCTCAATTTGTAATCGGTTATTTGGATAAATATTTCTAAATGTAACTACTAATATTCTCCATAAATTTTCTTTAAAAACTACCCATGCTTAAAATTAATTTAAATTTATAAAAAAGGTACACTAACAAAATTTACACGCGGTCCCCACATGAGTAGGCTTTGCTAGTGTATATTTATATATATATTCACATAGTGGGTATTACCCAATTGGGTTCATAAATTAGACGAGCAATACTTGATCCGATCCCAAATTTGTCATTTTCAAAGAGTGTACTCGCCATTTGGGTAATTGTACCCGTATTTCTCGTTCCAACAAGAACTACCTGGTTGAGACGGGCTTGGATTTGGGTAACCAAAATTTTTGCCCACCCCTAATCTATATCCAAACACTTGATCACATGCATGTAAATCCATAATGAAAGCAAACATTCCCTCATCTGCCACTGTCCCCTCCTTTTAAATTTAATTTAAGAGACCGAGACACCACGTTTTCCTACTCCCTCTTTATTTAACTTTTGATTCGAGGATTCATTGTCTTTGTTTCCATCTACAACAATTTCCATATTATTCACTATGTCAACTCTAGTTTTCTTGCCAAATCAAAGTTATGCTTCCAATAGAAATCAATCATACGACATGTAAGTGAATCTCTTTTTTAAGTACTTATGTTTAAATAGCATTCCAAGAATTTCCTGTATTTTCATAACTATAGGTCAAACGTGCATAATTTGTTCCTATACGAGATGCTTTCTTTAATTTAGATTCATAGATTTCTACATAATTTTGAACCTCAATATGCTTTATTGCTTGAGCAGGACCCAGGGCCTTCCAGGCCACCTGGCGGGACTGGCTGGTGAGATTCAGAACCTGTTTACGAGTTTTGCAGCGGTGACGGGGACTTTCTGTTATAGGGAGCTGAATACAGTGGCAGATTGCTTAGCGAAATGAGGGGCGGACACACAAACACTCCAGCAGGGACACTTTTTTGACATGGAAACACACAGTTCTCATGCGTTCCATACTTGGCTTTCTTGTCCGGACTGGCTCAGCCCACTTTTGACTTTTGATGTATCAGCAGTTGTATCCCGTATCACCCGATCCCCGTATTTCCGTTGTAAAGCTGTTTGCTTTATGTGATTAATAAAATCGTTATGTTTATAAAAAAAAAATATTTCACGAAATTCAGGAGATTTCATAATGCGAATGCATCATGGAGTCCATTTGCAACATGGGCAAAAGGGCGTTATCTTGGTGAGGATATGCACAATTTTGACTAAACAATGCTGATGACGTTTGAATGACAAAGATTAAATCAATAATAATTGCACTTAAGCATCGTTTATTAAGCGAGAAGTGTACACACCAATTGTTTCATTATTCTATAGGTCATTGTGATGATTGCACTTGTTTAGTGATATTTTTTTTGCGATTATGAAAATGATGAAAATAGAGATGGATATGAAGGTGACTTTTATAATTATGATCATGGTGATTGATAAGTGTCTATGATATGCATTTATGGCATAATTTTCGTATTTTTATGCTTGTTTAGTTGGTTTTCATGTTTTCTTGGTTGAAAGTTGAGTTTGATGAAAAGAAGTGAAATAAAACATAAAACTGAATAATGACATGATTGAGGAGCCACATGGCGCTACTATTTCTATTAATGAAGCCAAGAGAAAATTTTGTTCTAGAAGAATGACGCCACTACCGGTGGGAGCATTCAAGGAATCACACCATAACACTGATACAACATCGCTGGACTCGATATGAATGAAGATCTAACCTAATTCACTAGTCGTTACAACGTGACCACGCCATACCAACGCCATTGATAGAACTTAAAGATTGACCACCACTAGCAGAGAAAGTCACATTTGATGCCTTAACTTGGCACAATTTCGTTTTTGGTGCCTTAACTTGGTATATCACGTTTTCGGTCCCATAATTTGGCTACTTTTTCGATTTTGGTCCTCCAGTGGCGGCAATTTGAATATGTCGCCGGAAATTGCCACGGTGGCGGCAATTTGGGAATTTTGACCCAGTCAAAAATCCACCTCAACCCATATGCCTATGTGGCACGCCATGTAAAATATCAAATGCCATTTTTGCCCTTATGTATTTAATTAGTTTAAGGTTTTACTTAAAAGTTTATAAAATTAGTATCTAGTTTTTAATTATATATTTGTTTTTGGTAAAAAAATAAAAAAAACAAACAATTTTTTTTAATGACTCTCTTATTAACAATTTATTATATTACTAAAATTATTAATATTTTTAATTATTTTAGATAATATTAAAAAAAAAGAAAAACAGGTCATCTTCTTCAGCTCTTCTTCGCCATTGTTGAGGAGTTGAGGATCAATTCCAAGGTTTGAAATCGCAACCTCCGAAGACCTTATTCATCTCACCACCACGACATTGCAAAAACCCCCTACCTTCGATCTCAATCTCGTTGTTGAGGAGATTTCCACCGTCGACGAAACCCTAGGCCAATCCTGTTCCCCCCTTCAATCTCCTTCCAACTCTCTCCGATTCGACGATCCAGGGGTGGTGGTGGTGGCGGTGGTGGTGTGTTGAAGCTGGACCTGGAGTTGAGGTGGGCCGTGGGGGTGGGGAAGGGGAAGAAGACGTACGTTTTTTTTACTGGTATTTTTATTTTATTTTTTATTTATCATTTAATTAAATTTTAAATACAAAATCTTGGTTTCAAATATTTAAATTTAAATGTTTATAACTTAAATTTATAAGTACAATTTCTTTTAAACTGTGTTTCTTTTTAAATGTATTATAAAAACTAAATTTATATAAATAAATATGGATTTCTCAATATATATAAGTTTGAGGATTTTTTTTTTATAACTTATCCACATGGCGTGCCACATAGGCATATGGGTTGAGGTGGATTTTTGACTGGGTCAAAATTCCCAAATTGCCGCCATCGTGACAATTTCCGGCGACATATTCAAATTGCCGCCACTAGAGGACCAAAATCGAAAAAATAGCCAAATTATGGGACCAAAAACGTGATGTGCCAAATTAAGGCACCAAAAATGTGTTTTTCTCACCACTAGCAGCACCACCTCGAAAGTTGTGAATATAAGTGACACGTCCAAAATGTCATTGTATATAAAAATAGTAACATTGTAGTCTTCTAAAAGGTTTTTCAAATGCCACCAAATGAGAATTTTATTGTAGTCCCAGTCACCTAACAACTAGACATGCGACCGATAACTTGGGACAACCATCAAATGCTTGGCCCTCGAGACAACAAGCCCGAATTCCTCGGTCATGTCCAAATTCTCCGATGCCATACCATCTGCCAACTTCCAATCAAAGCAATGAACTAACTGTGCCACGATCAACCGAACTTGGATTAATCCGAGTTGCATTCCAGGGCAACCTCTTCTGCCAGCACCAAATGGGATAAGTTCAAGATGTTGTCCCCTGACGTCTATATTGCTTCCGATGAACCTCTCTGGTATAAACTTCTCGGGATCACTCCACGTGTTAGGATCACGTCCAATTGCATAAGCATTGATTAGTACTCGTGATCCTTTTGGTATGTCGAAGCCATCAACCGTGCAGTCTTCCATTGCGTAGTGAGGAAGAAGTAGTGGCGCTACGGGATGAAGCCTGAAGGTTTCCTTTACAACCATGTTTAGATATTCGAGTTGGTCTAAATCCGACTCCTCAACCTGGTTTTCCAAACCCACAACTTCCTCCAATTCTTGTTGGACTTTTCTCATGATTCTTGGATTTTTTAACAGTTCTGAGAATAGCCATTCTATTGTTGATGCTGCAGTGTCCATTGAAGCTGCAAGCATGTCCTGCATAAGCAACTTTATTAATTAGGACTGATTATTTATAAACAGTTTAATTAAAAAAGAATCACAAAGTATTGTCACAAGAAGTTTTAGACCCTTTTTTGTGAGAAGGACAATACTTTCATTTCACATAATTTACTGAAGGATGAAATCAGAAAATTCAAATTACCAGCAAAACAGACTTGACATGGCCGCGATCAAACTGAAACTCAGACTCTCCAGATTGCATAATAGACATCATGATACCAACAAAGTCTTTTGTCTGACCTTGATCTCCATTTCTAACATGATCATCAATCACTTTCTCAAAGAAATCATCAAACACTTTAGCAAGTGCCTTCATTTTCTTATTCAACCCCTGAAGATCAAATATTTCAAGAAATGGAAAATAATCCGCGATATTGGGATTAGCTGCGAACCTCATCCCATCTTGAATCACACCTTTGAAACCTCTCTCATGTATATGTCTATCCTCATACTTCTTGCCAAAAACCATCCTGCAACTCATTTCCGCTGCCAAAGACGACACTCTTGCACTAAGATCAACGGCGATGTCATTACAAGAAACTTCTTTCAGGGATTCCACGAAAAGCGAAAGTTCCTCCCTCCTCATAGCTTGAAAAGAATTTATCTTAAGGTTGCTAAGTAACTCTAAGGTGCATAATTTACGCATGTTACGCCAATACGGCCCATATGCACCAAACGAGAAGCTCTTTTGGCCCCAAGACAAGTATTTTGCTGCCTGAAGGGGCGGCCTGCTTGAGAAGACAAGGTCATAAGTTTTGAGAAAAAGCTCAGCTGACTGAGGAGACGAGACTACGATGATTGGGGCAAAACCGAATCGCAATTGCATTATAGGTCCATGTTTATTGGCTAGCTTGTGTAAATCCTGGTGAGGATTCTTACCAAGCAAATGAAGGTGTCCTAAGATGGGAATACCTTTTGGCCCTGGAGGGAGTCTCTTCTTCTTTCTTATGATCAAATTGTGAAGTAAAGAAGCTGCTGTGAAGGTTATGATCAGGGCAAACAATATCCAAAGGACTGCCATTGATGGTACTTCTTTTTGTGTTATTTGTTCTTTCAGGACAACAACGTACATAAAATGTTGTCTTGCTCAAAACATGGAAATTAATTATATATATATGCGCATGCAGATAGAGAGTGAGATAGACAAGAGAAGCCGTATTAAGAGATGCTATCTTGATATGTTATCCTTGGTATCTCAGTCCATGCGATGCCTTATTACACAATCTTGTCTGACGAAATGTAAAATATTTCGTTAAAAACATTACGGAAGTTGACAATGGGGTAAATCTCACACTTTTAAATGGGTAAATAAGGGTGCGGGACACTTTTACAAAATGGATTAAGCAATATGGGATATATATACATTTTATATATATATGGTATATGTTGAAGCAAGAAGATCATTTGTGAATTTTTATACGCACCAATTAATTATCCCTTTTTCTTAAAATAAAATGAGAGGACAATTACTCTATTTTTTTTAAAGATTGGCACTTGTGTAAAGTACCACAGCCGCTAGCTGTAATTTTTTCTTCAGTTGGTTAGTATATTTATCCAGAGAGTATAACAAAAAAAGCTGAAGTATTTTTTATATTAATGATAATTTAAAAGGAAATCGGTAACTAAAAATTTATGGACTTTTGGAAATTTTTACTGTTAATTACTCTAAAGTTTAATATTGTCCATAGTATGATTAGTCTCAAATTCAATGGGAGCTGATATATCTAGAGCAAAATCCCTAAATACAAAGCATAATTCTGTTGTTTTTCTTTTTTACCCCTCCCACAACAAATTGATTCAGCTTCCTTTTTAGTTTCTCTAATCTTTTTATCTACAACTAACAAAATGGAACTATTCCATCTTGCTAAACAACAATACTCAATCAAACTTAATAATCTAAATCAATAATTTTGGATAAGGAACTCTGAAACAAAGAAGAGTAGGCACCCCTAAGTAGTTGGAGGCGTCTTCAAAACAATTTCACTTGAATTTTTCTTGTTAGTATCAACTTGATTTTTCCGAAATTGCGTTATAGAAAGGAAAAAAGAAATTTTTGATGTAGTTGCTTGTAGTTTGTGGTATAGTGGCGGTTGTAGCTTCGCTCCCTTTGCCACCGTGCATCGAGATCAAATCAAGAGCTCAAACCTAGATTATGCGAGATCTTTAAAAGAGGAAATTCAATGATAGAAGAAGAGCGAGCCAAACAAAAAAAAATCTCTCGTCAAAAAATATTCAAACCCGAAATTGGCTGGAGGAACGGATCCTTTCTTCGTCAAAAGTGTGCTCGGAATAAAAGTTTTTGAGCTCTAATGTCGGAAAGGGGATGTTTCATGTTCGGTACTGAGCTAATAGCTTGAGACCGATCCCAGCTCAACAATGCTAATTAGAAGATGGCCTCCTCACTCGGAGCCGTAGTACTGATTGGGTAGATCAAGAAAACATCGGTAGCCGCAGCAACAAGAACTGAATATGCAACAACAATCCAAGGTCATTTACCCACTAAGCTCCCACTCACCACCCATGTAACTGTCCGGTTGTTCTCTACAACTCGAAGACATGAAGTTGGAATCGCTAGTAACTGCGGATCAGCGTGCCACCCAACTTCATCACAAAAAGAAGGGAGAGCTTTGCAATTAATAGCAAGATCTGGGTACCCACTTTTGAGCTCTCGCTCGAATCGGAACCTTTATGCGTTGGTAGGCTTTTGACTCAATCTAATGGACCAGGCACCAATAAAAGATAAAGTTTATTCTTTTGTATTCCTATAGTAGATAATATATTTTTAAGGAATTTAATTTGTTTATGTTAGATCTTAAAGTCAATTATTTTTACTTTTAAACAATGAGTCGTGTTACCTAGTCTAGATAGGTAAAGAGACAGTAAAAATAAAGACACAGATTTAACGTGGTTCGGACTCCCGTCCTACATCCACGAGGCTTTCGCCCAAGAATTCAAACCTCTTTCACTGATCAAAAGCTGTTTACAACTACAGGCAAGCTTTAATCTAACACTCAGACTCCCTCTAGTGCTTCGACACCTATAGCAACACTTTTATCGCTACTCCGTTTGAACCCGTAAGATCACCTCCCGTCAACCTTCTTATGACCAAACCTTCAAGCGGCTAAAGCACTTACGCACAGAATCCCTCTTGCTGGTGCAATCCTTTCCCGTTGAACTCCCTTCAACTCTCGTTGGTTTGTCACGTGCGGTGAAGTATCCCACTTCTTCGTTCGGCACTTATATAAAACTAAGGAATATAAAAATAAGAACACCTTACAATGTGTATGAATTAAATCGTGTGTTCTAAGTTCTAAAACCTAGTTCTTCTACTATTTATAGGATAGCCCTCCTTAGAAGATAAGTCTTGCGCATGAAGTCTTCCGCTCCAGTCGCGACTCGAATCTGCCCAAATATCCAGAATCTTTCCTTATGTTAATCTCTTCGTGATCTTCATAATCTGCACATAAGGAAACAACAAAATCTTCCAATAGGAAGCTTGTTAGACCGGATAAAAATAGAAAGAATAAAGATTTAGTTTCCATAAGATAAACAAGATATATCCTAAATCTTATTCTATTCTATCTTACCAAATATTCCTAATCATATAGAATTCTATTTCCATGTAAACTCTTAGGAATAATAAGGTAACTACCAACAATCCTTATCCTTATAAATTCTATTTCCATGCAAACTCTAAGGAATTATATGGTAACAAAAATACATGCAATTTTCCATAAAAGATATTTCCAAAACTTGTAAATTAAAATCATACGGACGCATGGTCCTAACAGTTTCTCAACCAATCTTTCCAGAAAATATTTATTTGCAAAGATGATGAATTAAACTGTATATTTATTTGTAAATATACTTATTTTTCATATGTTCAAATTCTACTATTTGGTATATAAATATGTTCTCATAAAATGTTATTAATATATTCCAGTACTTCACATTTATGTTACTAAAGATCTTCTAATACTTTTTTCTTAGGTTGCAAGGATTCTATTTCTCATTTGTACAGTGGAAACTGGGAGATGCACTTGTTTTAAAATTTATTATCATTTTATAAATTATTTATTATATTATTTTATAGAGCTGTTGAACCGGATTTTTATGATACTGGCTAACTTTTTATAGTACTAGAAGCTCTGGCACGCGGAGCTCTGCATACATTTTTTTTTATAATGTAAAGTACTACATGCTCGTACTTAAGTTTGATTAAAAAATAAAATCTAGAAGGAAAAAAAGCATGAAAAAAGATCTGGTTAGATGGAAAAAGTATGAATTAGTGAGAAAGTGAATCAACGTATTTGGAAAAGAATGGAAAGAAAAGTAACTACCATTCGAAGATTAATATGAATTATGGAAAAACTAAATCATCCATCTTAGTAAATGATAATTTTATTGTAGGGTAATATTGGGAAATTCATAATAAGATGTCATATTAGAAAATAAATTATAAGGTTAAATTTCTAAATTAAAAGTTTAGTGTCACAAATACATCTTCTTTATATATTAGTATAGATTACAAGGACTATGGATGAGAAAAATTCCTATGTCTGAAATTTGTTGAAATTCGTTATACTTTAAATAACACATCAAATAATTTTATGAAAAGAAGCACTATAAATCGAACCCGTTAAACATAGTCGCCAGAATATGTCATAAATACAAATATTTTACTTTTTGTTCTATTGAATGAGTAAGATATATAGTTTGGAGTTTAGACTTTTGAAATTGATGTTACTGCACATGTTTTTATATTCAGTGTCCTTTTAGTTATTAATGTATAATATATTATTTTTTAACAAGTAAGTGGGTGACATGAACTATATTCATCTATATATGAAAAAGATACTATTTATCTCTCATAAATAGGAAGGAAGGAGATCTTTTGTTAAGTTTATAAAGAATTAGCGGGTAATTGTTATAGAAGGAAGATAAAGTAGACTTTTGTTTATGAAGGGTATAATGAAGAAGAATAAATTATTGCTATGTAAACTAGGGATTTTGCCTGTGACTCGCCATTGGCTTTTTTGACTCCAAAACGCCTTGAGCCGGTCCCTTGGGGCTTAGCCTTCACAGGCTTACACATTGTGATTTAGGACTTACCCCTAGAGGCAGAAATTATGCATTTTGCGCCCCAAGTTGTTGGGCTAACGCCTCGAGAAAGTTAACTTTGTTCACGCATTTATAACTTTTCTTGTTTACTTCAAATTATGTATATGACATAAACTAACAAGTCTATTGGAACATATTTGATATTCTTGTTAAATTATTCTCTAAATATGAAAATCATCTTCCTTTTTAAGTTAGTTTTATGATCATTTGTTTGTGGTTTTCCGTTTTATTATTTATGTAGTAATTCCTGGGGATGAGTTGATATGAAATTTATACAATTTATAAAGTAAAATAGCTTTGTCTAATATTTTTTCTAACTTTATATTGGCATAAATATTTATTTTAATTTATTTCAAGAATATCTTAACTTATCCTTATATTCTCTCCTTTTGTCATAAATATATATTTTATTAAATATCAAAATCTGTGAGGCTTACACCCAACACCTTAGAGCTTACGTTCCGCCTCTAGGTCCACGAAGCGCCCAGTACCTTTTGAAATACTACTCAAAATAACTTAATGACTTTGTACTTCACAGTAAGCCACTTTCACATCGAGTCAACTACAAAAGACATACAACGATCTCTATGGAAAATGAAGAAGACTGAGTTTCTGTTTGTTTTTATTCTTTTTAGTGGCTGAAAAGAATCAAAAGATAGTACTTGGAACTATTATCATCAACATTCATTCATTTGGCTGGAAAATCTTGTTTCGCTGTAGCCATATTGAAGATTGTAGCTTTTTTTAAGAGCTTGCAAACACCACATTAGGAGGTGTTTGCAAAAACTTATAGAAGGAGCTTGTTAACTACTTTTTGCTTAAAACCACTTTAAGTGGCTTTCGAAAAAGAGTCGAGAGTGTTTGCATCTTTTTTTAAATACGCTACTTAAAGCATTAATTAGGTGTTTGCAAAAATAAATGAGAAGTGACTTTTCCTTTTAATAACTGTTTAAAAATAGCATATTTTCAAAAGCAATTGGAGAAGCACCCCTGGCCATGCTTTTGTGGCTTGTGCTTTGTCTGACTTATTTTTAGACAAGCAAAAGCAAAATCCAATGTTCCAAACACTAAAAATGTGCCTTTTTTTTGTTTTTTGTTTTTTGTTTTTTTTTTGCGGATGCAAAAGCCAATAAGCCCCTTTTATAAGCATTTGCAAACACCACCTTAATCATTTGAAATACTAGCTCTATTTTAGATGAATTATTTTTACATTTTCATGGAGAGCCTCCAGGAGCATCAACATTCCATTGTTTTTTGGAAACTTAAGTCCTTTCTTAACCCTTTTCTAATTGCCGTCCCTGTTGCTGCTATTAGTTGCCACAACATGAATTTATTATATTCTTGAAGAGAAGAAGCTCTGGAAATTCTCCTTCAAGTTCACCATCTTCAAGACATTCTCCACAAAGATTAAAAAGAACTTCTTTTTATTCAACATTAAACTGCAAAGACGTTGGAGGAACTATGTCTGAAGATACGCTTCTGCTTAGGTAGATCGAGCTTAAAAAATTGAAGAATTGAAGACGAAGTTCATAATGTTCTTCAACAACATTCAACACAATTCATCATTGATTCAGGAAGAAGCTCTCACGCCTCTGAATTAACATTTTCAAGCATCGAAATTAATTTGAAAGAGATTGAGGTCAAGATTAACTTCAAAGTTAGTCATACTTTTGATTATTGTTCTTTTAAAATCGGATCAGAGGATTCAAAAGAAATTCTTACTCAATATATTTTGAAAAACTATAAATTTATTTGTTCTAACTTATTTTCTAGTCTTTATTTTAAGGACTGAAAAATTTGTGCTACAAATTATCTAGGATTTTATTTTCTAGGATTTTATTTTAAGACTTAAGGGCTAATTTGAAAGTACTTAATAGTACATATCAGGCTTGTGTACAAAATTTTAATCCAACTTAATAAGTTGTTTGGAATCCTATGACCCATTCAAACTCTAAGACCTGGTCTTATAAGCCTCTTATAATCAGCCATAAGTGGACAACTTAGTAATTAGTCTAAGGTGGTGTTTGGAAACTCTTCTCGAGAAGGAGAAGTCATAATTTAAATTAAAGCAACAAACTATTTCAAGTTATAAGGTGAAGGTGTTTGAAAAACAATCTAAAAGTTGATTTTTTTCGTAATAGAGTGTTTGCAAGAAAAAAAGCGATTTTACTGATTTTATTGTAATTTTACTATAATACCCATAACTTATACATTATCAACATCTAAATGTGTCACGAATAGAAAATATTACAACTTTAAGATATTGAAGTAATCGCAAAGTTATAAAAAATTAATATTATAAATATGATAACAAGGATTATTTACGTTTCTCATCCATATTGTTATTTATTTTGGTAGATTGTTATATATAAATTTGCAGGGATAACTTTGATAATTATTACGTTAGAACAAGTTTATCAAAAAATTGTAAGAATGAATTTATTTTTATACGTATCTAAGAAAGCTAAATTTGATCATTAAATAAATAACATTCGTCAACATGGTAGGAAAGAATTTAATGCTTAAGAAAAACTCATAAACCATTTCTAGAGTGATAAGAGTTTTTGTTGTAGAATCATAACTCCAGATTTTTCGTATTGACAATTGAGTTTATTAGATATGTTGTGCTATTTGATAATAAAAGATAAGGTATAATTGGATAAGTATATTTTAATTTATTTAAAAATGTTACTATAATCTAGAAGCACTCTTTTACCAACTTCAAAGGTGAGGAGGGGGTTAGCTTAAAAAAACTTTTTCGAACTATGGAAGCTAGATTCACAAACACTTCAAACTGCTTAATTTAAGTCAAATGCTGATTTTAACTTTTTTTAATAGTTTGCAAACACCACCTAAGAATAGCCCAACTTATAGTGGGGACGAGAAGGCAATTTGACTTAAGTGGTGTTTGCAAACTCTTCAAACAAAAGTTAAAATTAACTTTTAACTTAAATTAAGCAGTTTGGGGTGTTTGCAAATCTAGATTCAAGGTTGTGCGTTTCGATTAAATCGAATCGAATCGATCATATTAGCTACAATCATTTGATTATGATTGAGGAAAAATGACAATCAAAATCAAATCTTTTGAAACTATATGATTCGATTTAAATCGAGTTGATTTCGACTTGATTTGATCCGATTTTGATTATGAGCTTTTTATTTATTGTATTTTAATTTTGGAAAAATAAGCAATATAGCGCTTCGAATATGCATTTGAAACTAAAGAAAATATGCATGAAACACTAGAAAAATAATGTACACTCTCCAATTTATCAATCATTGCAAACTCATAATGCAAAAGTGATACTTCTACTCAATTCAACATAATTCACAAATAATAAAATAATAAATTCAAACATTATTAAACATAAGAGAAATTAAGCCACACTTCAAAATTTGTAAAATATTCAAGACATCATTAAATACATTATGTTCTATACATTATATATTAAAAATAAAATAGATTCGATTTTTGATTCGATTCAATGATCGACCCCTAAAATCGAAAATCGAATCGAAGTGGGTTTCGATTTTTCTGTGACAACCAAAAATCGGATCAAAAATTCGATTCGATTTTTAAATCGGATCATTCGATCGATTTCGAAACGATTCGATCGATTCGGTTATGTTTGAACACCCCTACTAGCTTCTATGGTTTGAAAACTTTTTCTAAGCCAAAAACACTCACAATCTTGAAGTTGGTAAAGAGGTGCTTCTAGCTTATGGTAGCATTTTTAAAATAAATTAAAATTTACTTATCCAATTATCCCTTATCTTCTATTATCATATAACACAACATATTTAATAAACTTAAAAATTTATACGAAGGAGCTAGGACCATTCATTCTATAATAGAAAAAAAAGTCTTATCACTCTATATGATTTATGAGTGTTTTCCTAATTGTTCTAATTTTTTCTGTCATTTTGACGAGTTTAATTTATTTAATAGTTCATGAACTTAAGTTTTGAGATGGATACCTATAAATTAGTTTGTTCTTACAAATTTCCAATAAAATTGAAACTTAAAGTGTAGTTAAATTTACTAAAATTATATTACTATTTATTTACAAAGTTCATGTTATCATGTTTATGATTATTGTTTTTACACCTTTGTACTTCAATATTTTAAAGTTGAAACTATTGTATTATGGTAATACATTAGATGTCGATAATGTATAACTTATGGGTATTATAGTCCAATTATAATGCAACATTCGTAGAATCACCTTTTTCTTGCAAACACACTACCATGAAAAACTCAGCTTTTAGATTATTTTCCAAACACATTCATCTTACGAGTTGAAGTAATTTTTTGAGCTATAACTTAGATTATGAACTTTTGCTTTTTGAGTTTGCAAACGCCACTTTATAATAGGACTAATCCTTGAGTTTCAATCTAGCTAACCAAAAGAAATAAGGTGGAATGATGGATCACATCATCTAATTGACCTGAAAAACCAAACAATATATCAGCGAGTTGAATACAACATATTCCATGTACCACATTCGAATACGCTCTTATTCGACCTGAGATTTCAAACCTGTCCCTACTATCTTTCTAACCTCTTTTTAGTTAATTTTATTTGATAGAATTTTGGAAATGTTTATGTAAGTTGTAGTTTGTTAGTTATGAATATTGCGAGCTATGTGACAATAATTGAGGTAAAAAGATCACATTTTGCTTATAATGATGCAGGTTGATCTCAAGCTAAAAATCTGCAGAGGTTCGTCGATTCGTAAAATTCTCATTTGTGAAGCCATTCTTACTATGCGACTGAGGTTATAGTAGGGATGGATCAGAATTGTCACACGATTCTTTCATTGTCATCTGTTGCTAAATATCGTGCTAAGAAATTGTCGCTGTTAATAAACGGGAAATTTCGTCTTTCACAGAGAATCCAGTTCATCAAATCGCAGTGACGTAAAAGGTAGTGTTCTCATTCGATCACAGCACATTTTAATCTTGATTCTGTCCTGAAATTCTACCAGAAACTTAAAATTTTATCATGTTGCAAAAAATGAACATCACCGTCAGAATATTCGGCTACTTTGCCGATTGTTGAATCCCTAGAACTTATCTCCGTGAGGTCCTACTTTTCACCAGGTTTTCATGAAGACTTAAAATTTGTTTGAGATTGATCCCATAAGCACTTTGCAATTATAGGATCTAATAGTACTTTTTGAATCATAGATGGCTTCATATATTCTAGGGATAATTGTGTTGCACCTCTGAGGTTTAGCCTAATTAACAACCTCCCCGAAGGTTCAAAGATTTATGAAGACACCTTCTGGAATATAAAAAATGTTAAAACTTTCTACAACTTCAACTCAGAGATTCAACTTAAAGCTTTCTCATAAAATGATTGGCTGGTTGTATTCAAAGTAGAAAGAGTATTACAGGTTTTGCTATATACCTAGGTGATTCATTCATTTCATTGAAGGCCAAGAAACAACCTACAATCAACAGATCTTCAACAGAAGCTGAATAGAGAGCAATAACTTCAACCTCTTGAGAACTACTGCGGTTAAGTCAATTGCTCACGATGTCCACATCCCAAAGATCAAGATTCCTCTTCTCTTCACATAAAACAAGAGCGCCTATTGAATTAGCAGCAACCTTGTGCATCATGAACGTACAAAGCATATACAAATCGATCGCCACTTTATTCGAGAGTAGTTCCATCAAAAGCATATCAAAATTAGGCACATTTCTAATGATCGACATATGATGTTTTAGCTAAACCTCTCTCCCTTGGACCCTTTAAACACATGAACTTCTAGATGAGAATTCTAAATAGTCATTCCCATCTTGAGGGGGCTCTTAGATAATCAAATTATGCGAAGTTTCTATTTATAGAAACAATTCAAATATTAGGTATATTAGTTGAGTTAACCGTTTTTCCAATTATTAGGAAAGTCTAGTTGGGCTTGTGTCGTATATTAGTTCCATGTCTTCGTATTTTCTACTCACTTAATTCATTCCATAGATGTGTAGTAGGTTAGACTGCTCTCTGCAAACGTTGATCACCAACACCCGTGTAACCCACAGTTTGATTTAATCGTCAATCAAAGTTTATGTTCGGTTTTTCAATTAGTTCTTCATTCAATTTAATCTGATCACAGTCACAAAGTGAACAATATTGTATCGTATAAAAGTTTGGTATTAAACTTGATTTGATGCCAACGATGATCTATCAAAAAACAAAAATGCCAATGATGAAATTACTCTATGGCAAAAAGTTTATTTCAAATACATTGATGATATTCCATAATGTATATTTCAATTAGCCAAATATTAGAAATATTTCGTGAATTTTGGAAAACTCTTTGAGATAATTTGGAAAATTATAAAAAGGTATTGCAATTAACTTAAGAGTACTAAATGTCTTTATATTAGGGGAGCCATTTTGATATTTTAGTGAAAACTTTTAAAAAGTTGTGATCTTAAGGGTAGTGGAGTGGCAATTAGTCCTCTATGTTGTACCTTGTTATGTCATTTATGTTATTCTAGTACAATTTTGTCTTAGAATTTGTATTTCTATTTTCAATTCAGCCCTCCGGCCAAATTAAACTCAAATTTCTGCCAAGAGATTGATCGAGGACTCAAATTGGAAAAAATGTACATTGTAGACCTAAATTGGACTAGGACAATATAAGGACCATACATTGACATAATGTAACTTAGAGGACCAATTCCTGTCATTGTGAATGAGTCCTTGAATACAAAATTCCTAAACTCAACTAGAAAGCACAATTGATTTCCATTTTATAGAGCAAAAGTATGAATAAACTGTTCTAAAATAAAGAAAGAAACCAAAGGATCTGAATTTAACATGTAAAATCAAAGGTGTCACATAAATTAAATAAAAGCAGAATAAAACAGCTACTAATGTAGTACCCAAGAAAAAAGCAGGACTAATATTAATTCACCTCTTAAACACGTGTGAGATTAGTACACAAACACACTTTGAAATAAATATGCATTATTAAAGTAATTTGTAAAATTGCAATTTGCTGCGACTTTGATTTCTCAACAAATATTTTGGCAAAATGTCATTTATTCTCTTTGTTGAAAGTCTTATGAAGGTCAGCTAGGTTTCTTCTCCCGATCTATTTTTCGTCAATTTACTTTGCTTGAGTTGCGGCTGCGTAAGTGTGCAAAGGTAAATGTATACGTGTACGTATTTATGTTTGTGTAACATAACAGTGGGCCCATAATTAATGCTCAGAAAGTCACAAATGGTACGTACAATAGACAAAACGATATACATGTTTGTTCTGCATGCAGTGAATCCACGTACATTCACATATTAAACAGTGACGAGAAAAGAAAGAGTGAGAGAGAGTAATAACTAATCAGTAAAAGAAGAGAAGCAAAAAATTACGAGAGAAAGAGAACAGAAAATGCTTACTTCTCTTCTCTTCAAGAATATGGGCCATTAAATCATTGTAGTATTACAATTTGAGTAATTACTAAAAAAATAAATATGTTGTATGTATAGATGATAATTGTGTGCGATGATTAGCACACACGTCCTAAGGCACGCTACGATCGGAATTCGTCTCTTCTTGAGGGCTAAAATTGACCCACAAGCGTCTTATACATGGAAGTGCATCACTGGGGCGCGCAACATGATTGAGGCGGGGTGTTGATGGAGGGTTGGAATGGAAGAAAGATTTGGATTTGGGGAGATAAGTGGATTTCGAGGCCTACAGATTTTCAGATTTACTCTCCTCCGCAACTAAGCTCATCCATGCAGCGTGTCTGTGATCTCATTGATGCCGAAATGGGTCGCTGGAATGTGGAAGTGGTTTCAGATCTGTTTTGTAAAGAAGACATGGAAGCCATCCTACGTATTCCTTTTGGAAACTCGAATAATGAGGGTCGCAAAGTATGACACTACACAAGGAATGGAGCTTCTTCTGTACGGAGCGCATATCATTTAAGTTCCAAATAAGGTGAAGATTTTAGTTTGGCGATTGGCGCGCGGGATATGACCTATGAGAAAATAGCTCAACGATTGCGTCAAATGTGGCATTTGTTGCGGTAAGCCTGAAACTATTGAACATGTCCTTTTGGAGTGTCACATTGCGCGCATGGCTTGGGCCATATATTTGACTCCGTTGTTTTTGCTACTAAATCTTTGAGTTTGGCGGAGAGATTCCGTATCATTTTTTCACAACTGGATAAAGAGGAATTGAGGCGGTTCGCATGAATTTTTTGGGCTCTACGGAATTTCCGCAGTCATTTGGTCATTGGTGGAGTTAAACGTGATCCTGCGGATGTTGTTGGTTTTGCCAATTGTTTTCACTCACAATTCCTAGCAACAAGTCGATGTGTTAATCCATCTACTATTCCCGTTTCTCAAACATGGAGTGTTCCGACACCTAACTTTGCTAAGGTTAATTTTGATGGAGTTATATTGCAGGCCGTCTATGAGGCTGGCATGGGTGTTGTGGTGCAATACGAGATTGGAGAGGTTAATGCCCGGCAACAAAATCGTTTTTAGAGTTTGTTTTCGGCTACAAGTGTTGAGGCTATGAGCGCGAAGATGGGTCTGGAATTCGCAAAGGAAAGAGGCCAGAAACAAGTGATTCTTGAAGGGTTGTTTTGATTCACTACAAGCTAACACTGTTCGAAGGGAAGCTAATGAAGCGGTACACAATTTAGGACGGAATGCTTGATACTTTTGTTCTTGGCCTTCTTAGTTTTTTGGGTTTGTTTTCGTGTTTCGCTTGTTTGATCTTTTGATCTTTATTTGCTATTGTATTCTACTCTTTCTCCAAGTGATATAATATCGTTTTTTCGATAAAAAAAAAGTAACATTAACTCATACGTGCGTATAACGTGCCCTAATTCTTACATTTACATATATATATATATATATATATATATATATATATATATATATATATATATATGGTGTGTGTGTGTGTATGTCATTTTAGGGTGTATAATATTAAAAGAGAATAAAATAAAATACGAGATACTAATATTTATGAAACAGATAAAAATAATTTTCAAAAAGTTATGCAACAAAATATAAAATATATTTTATGAACAATGCAACGTATTACAAATATTTGCTTTACTCACAAATTGGTGGTTATTATTCTAAATATTGTTACTCTATAGCTAACATATCTCATGCTTATATAATTTCTCTGTCGAACTTATTACATGTATAAGATACTAAATTTCTCTGCCAAAGTTATTACAAAGTATAAGTATATAATCTTACTTTTGAACCTCAAAATAACAACACATAAAATTTCAAAGTCACACAAATTGCGTATTTTATAAATCACATACTATTACTTACGTTATTTATTTATTAAAAGAATCAAAATTATGCAACAATTTTTCAATTTCTTTAATATAATTTATAAAGTATTGATTATTTTTCTTCATTTTGTTGAAATTATTACTAAGTTTAACAACAATAAAGTAAAGTTATTGTTTTTCTATTTGTTCTTAATACTAAAATAGGAAAAGAAAAAGGAAAAACAAAAGAAACATCATTCACTCGTCATCTTCACCGGCGAAACCCCAACCCTCCCACACCCCACCCCACATGGAACTGTTGATACTTTGTGTGTTGTGTATGTAGGTGTAAATGAAGTGGGAGATATCCCACATTGGAAGAAGACAACAAAATTAAAAGGGTTTGCCCAGATAGAAGTTTTAACACTTGTGTGGATCTTTCGGTTGAGCCTTGGGCTTTGGGCTTTGCATAGTTTCCTCAAAGATGGGCACTTTGGGGAATCTTGGGCTTTGTATTATTTCAGATACAATTTATGCTTATTCAATAAATTTGAAATTTATTTTTTGAATTTGTTAATGTTATTCTTAAATCTGAATCAATTCAGATGACGTTGGAAAAAATAATTCAATGACTATAGTACCAGTACTAAAACTAGAGGCTGCATCTAGTTCAGTTTCAGTGTTGCTAAGACAATTGTCTGCACTTAAGCCTATTTGGCCACCTCTTCGTCGAGCCATCTAATCAGATAAAAAATCTCCATATAATTTTTCCAAGAGGCAGACTTTTGTGGTTAAATGGGCAATGAGGCTACCAGGTAGATTTAGCTTAACGATCGAGAATTCAACTGAGAAGACACTGATACTGATTGTCAACAAGAGAAAAAAATATCAGAGCTTGATAGAGAAACGGTGCAATTGTTCTTGTTGGAAATTAGTCTATTTCTGTTCCATCATCACCTGATTGTGGCTCAAGACCTTTGCCAACAATGCTGGAGGGTTGTAATGAGAAGTATTCGCCTACTTTGCCGATTGTTTAAATCCCTAGAATTTATCTCGGTGACGTCCTATTTCACCAGGTTTTCATGAGGACTTAAAATTTGTTTGAGATTGATCCCATAAGCACTTTGCTTGTAGGATCTAATAGTACTTTTTGAACCATAGCTGGCTTCATATATTCTAGGGATAATTATGTTGCACCCTCTGAGGTATAGCCTAATTAACAACCTCCCGGAAGGTTCAAAAGAATTATGAAGACACCTTCTGGAATATAAAAAAAGTGTTCAAACTTTGTACAACTCCAACTCAGAGATTCAACTTAAAGCTTTCTCAGAAAGTGACTGGGCTGGTTGTATTCAAACTAGAAAGAGTATTACAGGTTTCGCTATATACATAGGCGATTCTTTCATTTCATTGAAGGCCAAGAAACAACCTACAATCAACAGATCTTCAACAAAAAATGAATAGAGAGCAATAACTTCAACCACTTGAGAACTATTGGGGTTAAGTCAATTGCTCACGATGTCCACATATATCCCTCAGATCAAGATTCCTCTTCTCTTCACAAAAAACAAGAGCTCCTATTGAATTACCAGCAACCCCGTGCATCATGAACGTACAAAGCATATACAAATCGATTGCCACTTTATTCGAGAGTAGGTCCATCAAAAGGAGATCAAAATTAGGCACATTTCTATTGATCGACATATGATGTTTTAGATAAACCTCTCTCCATTGGACCCTTTAAACACATGAACTTCTAGATGAGAATTCTAAATATTCATTCCCATCTTGAGGGGGCTCTTAGATAATCAAATTATGCGAAGTTTCTATTTATAGAAAGAATTCAAATATTAGGTACATTAGTTGAGTTAACTGTTTTTCCAATTATTAGGAAAGTCTAGTTGGGCTTGTGTCGTATATAAGTTCCAGGTTTTCGTATTTTCTACTCACTTAATTCATTCGATAGATGTGTAGTAGGTTAGATTGCTCTCCTCAAACGTTGATCACAAACACCCTTGTAACACACAGTTTGATTTAATCGTCAATCTTAGTTTATCTTCTGTTTTTCAATTAGTTCTTCATTAAATTTAATCTGATCACAGTCATAAAGTTAACAATATTTTATCATGTAAAAGTTTAGTATTAAACTTGATTTGATGCCAAAGATGATCTATAAAAATACAAAAATACCAATGATGAAATTACTCTATGGCAAAAAATTTATTTCAAATACATTAATGATATTCCATAATGTATATTTCAATTAGCCAAATATTAGAAGTATTTCATGAATTTTCGAAAATCTTTGAGATAATTTGGAAAAATTATAAAAAGGTATTGCAATTAACTTGAGAGTACTAAAATATCTTTACATTAGGGGAGACATTTTGTTATTTTAGTGAAAAGTCTTAAAAAGCTGTGATCATAAGGCTAGAGGAGTGGGAGTTAGTGCTCTATGTTGTACCTTGTTATGTCATTTATGTTAGTCTAGTACTATTTTGTCTTAGAATTTGTATTTATGTTTTCAATTTCAGCCCGCCGGCCAAATTAAACTCAAATTTCTGCCAAGAGATTGATCGAGGACACAAATCGGAAAAAATGTACATTGTAGACCTAAATTGAACTAGGACAATATAAGGACCAGACATTGACATAATGTAACTTAGAGGATCAATTCCTGTCATTGTGAATGAGTCCTTAAATACAAAATTCCTAAAGTCAACTAGAAGCACAATTGATTTCCATTTTATAGAGCAAAAGTATGAATAAACTGTTCTAAAATAAAGAAAGAAACCAAAGGATCTGAATTTAACATGTAAAATCAAAGGTGTCACATAAATTAAATAAAAGCAGAATATAACAGCTACTAATGTAATACCCAAGAAAAAGCAGGACATGAAAATTTATCTGTAGTTCTTTAGAATAGAAATTAAAGTTTTGCATGTCTAATGTCTAATATTTTCATGCATGGCTAATTCTGTTCAGATTCTTGCTCCACTGCAAGGCATTCACGATCCTTCCATGGTTTGAATGCTCCTTCTTGCGTCAAATTCTGATCAAACACATAAAACGCAAGATTAGGAACCTATATTTTGTAACAAAAACATGTCTGAATGGTGAAATAAAATGCATAGAGCATATAAACTATGTCTAAAGTTAAGCACAAGTGTTTTCCATGGTTTGGAATGACAATATTCAAATTTCAAGCCAAAGTATTTAGTAATATAGGGAGGCTGGAGAAAAAGCACTAATGGAGCTATAACAGAATCCATCTTTTTTTTTCCTTTCTCCAATTCGCCGAAAAAATAATATACATTTGTACTATGCAAATCAGAGTAGAATTCAACAAGTATTATCACTAACCTGAAGCCAGAAGAAAAAACCGCGCAAGATGGTCAAGCGTTTTGCCATGATATACCGATTCTTCACGAGTACAGCCCTAAGATCTGTATGCAATGAAGTCAGTTAGAATGGGCACAGTACCATATAAAGCCATAAGCTTGTGTTGGAATCCAAAAGTTTAATTATCCATTTGCTGGAACATATATAAATCTACAGATCTAAGTACTCCCTACAATTCTGAGCTCCTAAACGAGAGAACGACTCAGGCCAAGTAAAAAAGTACCGGGTTTAAATTCCATCACCACCTACTTATTAAAAAAAGGTATTCATGTGTGAAGTATAACAAAAAGATTAAGATCTACACCCTACATGTGAGAGGAGGCATGTGGAAGAAGACTGTCAATCATCTCTACAAGCTTGAGTTTCTAGATGAGATGTAATATTCGATACTTTTTAACCTATAGACTTCAAACTGACCTGGATACGTCTTAAGATAGGATCCGCTTTGAACTGCTTCCTGCAGTTTGTCGTACTCCTCCTTGTCGAACGCTCTTTTAAGAGCATTCAAGACATTTATTCTGAATTCAGAACTCACATTTGCACGACCATCGATATCTCCTTTGTACACCTAAATCAAAAATATAATGTCAAAAGTAACAATTAGTGAAAACTGTTAGAATGAAGCAGTTATATGTGAAAAATAGGTAAAAATATATGGCGAAGCTTGGTAATTGACACATACTGTTGAAGGCACGAAGGGGCCTAAGTTTTCTTCAAAAATTGCAGCAGTGTCCAAAATTTCCACATCCGAAGCAGCTTCATCATCACTCTCTTTCCTCGGATTATTCTTGCAAATGTTTTTCTTAGGCCTCGAGCTTTCAGTAACCTCGACATTCCTGAGTTGACGAGTGATGATTTTCACGCTTGATTGAACTTGCGAGTTATTGCCAAGCTGCCTCCTTGCGGAGCGAGGAGGGCTCGAAGCAATAATCTCAACTGAACTTTCGCTTTCTTCTGTAGCCGCTTTCATCAGCTTTTTGCGACTCTGTTCCTCTCCCTCGTGAAGTCGTTGAGCTGAATAACCACTCTCATAATGATTTTCCATAACAGCGTAAGTTCTAACAGCAGGCCTCCTTGAGCCTTTCTCGCTCAGCGACTTACCTTTTTCAACGTGCTCAGACAGTGTTTTGGGAAACAGATTGTTCCCAGGACCGGGTTTTTGAGACGAACGCCCTTCGTCCATCTGGTCTCCTCTCACCGAATTCTTGCTCTTTACCACTTCCATTAATTTTCTCGTAACATGTGCCTCATCCATCGCATTTGGAGTATTAACAATACAATGAAGCTGATTCTTCGGATTAGGCCTCTGATTATTATTCCATTTGACAGGATCCTCTACTTGGATCACACTCTTTCCCTTGTCCACATTTCGACGATCTACCACTCTCCTCGACCCACTCGGCACTGGGTCGACTTTCTTGCCCAAACGAACTCCCCTACCGTGTTCTGGTTCAGCCGAATCTTCAAAGTCCGCCAGTATCGCCTTCGATAGTCGAGAGCTCTCAGCATTAGATTTCTTACTCGACATAGCTTGATTGTGATTCAGTCGTAAAACATCAGTATCCGGCTTCTTGTTTAGAAGCTCTTTTCCTCTGCCATTCCTAATTTTCCTCACAGCCCGGTTTTGCATAGAGTCATTAGCACGCGATGGAGGTCCTATTTGAGATGTTTGTCGATTCAACTTCTGAACATCACTCTTCTTCATCTTTCTATGATGTCCAACTTCATTGAACGAAGTTTCTTCTTCTTCCATGTATTCTATAGGTGCCCCATTTCTCTCGCCCTCCTGTGCGTAAGAACTGCCGTTTTCCTTAAGGTTTCCCCTAAAAGACTCGAACCTAGGGTCGTTGTCGTCATCGCTTTTATCGTTTTCAACAAAGTCGATAACTTGTTCCCTTTCATTTTTAAGCTGTTCTTCGGCTTTGCTAAAAACGGCTCGCAGAAAGCTTTGGTACTCAGGCTCCATTCTTGACGTTTTCAATTCTTTATACATCTCTCTTCTGTGCTTTGGGAGTGACTTCTTTATGTTAACCAAATTTGGACAATCATCAGGGATTCTATTATACATCTTCTCTGCTCAAAAGCTTCCAACCAACTTAAAAGATTTTATCTGCTAATAAACATTCAGCTTGTAAAAACATATGTAATGCCATATACTTGAAATGTTAAGAAAGGTGAATATGGGATTCTTTTAAAACTCTTGTGAATGAATAAAGAATGAAATTGGTAGTATGCATGTGAGAATAAAAAGTAACTAGATATTAGATTCTTTTTTCAGTATCATAGTATTTTTATAGCATTTATTTTAATAAGTACATTGTAATCTCTTACAAAAAAAAACGATTGAGAAACCGTTACACGATGAAGTGGCGTGACAGGTGTGTAGACACAGGGTTGGGACGAAATTATGGGGAAGTTATTACCTATAATTTAGGAGAGAGTTTTTATCTGGATCGTTGTTACAACACGTCAGCAACTTAACGGTTGCATTAAATAATTTTTCGGTTGTGAGACACAAAAAAGAACCTTATTGGATTCCTAACAGCCTGAAGAATGAAAAAATAAAGAATGAAACACTAAGAAAAAGACATTAACAAAAGAGATCCTTAGTACTCGGGTGATGTAATTACATTAAAAGTCAATTGGATTTTCATTTTTTGACAATTTTAAAAGAAGTCAGGTAAGGTCTATATAATTTCATATGGTTAAAAGATCGTTCTAACAGTAAATCTTAAAGAATCTTAAAAATATATAAATCTACGAAACAATCTTATAGATCAAAAAATATATATATAGATGTTTTGGCAAAAACCCTTGATTGAACGGCAACCATAAAAACAAAATCACAAGAATATAAAATTGAACAAATGATAGAACAGACACAGATTTTTAAATTGTACAAAAATCATGTTACCAGATAGATCCTCCGCAAATGAAGAAATGCAGAATACAAGAACCGCCGCAAACCTGCAGATAGAGAGAGAAAGACCTCGTACAGAAATGTTTATTTTATTACAAGGGTTTTTTGTTTCCACCTAGGATCTTTATTTTAGTAACGAGGCGGATTTATCAAGACCAAAATTATTATATAACGTGTAACAAACTATTATTATCATATTTATTAAGGACTAATATTAATTCACCTATTAAGCACGTGTGAGATAAGTACAGAAACACTTTGAAATAAATATGCACTATTAAAGTAATTTGTGAAATTGCAATTTGCTGCGACTTTGATTTTTCAACAAATATTTTGGCAAAATGTCATTTATTCTCTTTGTTGAAAGTCTTATGACGGTCAGCTAGGTTTCTTCTCCCGATCTATTTTTCGTCAATTTACTTTGCTTGAGTTGCGGCTGCGTAAGTGTGCAAAGGTAAATGTATACGTATGTTTGTATAACATAACAGTAGGCCCATAATTAATGCTCAGAAAGTCACACATGGTACGTACAGTAGAAAAAAAAGATATACATGTTTGTTGTGCATGCAGTGAATCCACGTAGCATTCACAGATTAAATAGTGACGAGAAAGAAAGAGTGAGAGAGAGAAATAACTAATCAGTAAAAGAAGAGAAGCCGAAAATTACGAGAGAAAGAGAATAGAAAATGTTTATTTCTCCTCTCTTCAAGAATAAATCATTGTAGTATTACAATTTGAGTAATTACTAAAAATTAAATATGTTGTATATATAGATGATAAATATGTGCGATGATTAGCTCATACGTGCTAAGGCACGCTACACCGTAATTCGTCTCTTCTTGAGGGCTAAAATTGACCCACAAGCGTCTTATACATGGAATTGCATTGCTGGGGCGCGCATAATGATTGAGGCGGGGAGGGTTGGGGATGGAATAAAGATTTGGATTTGGGGAGATAAGTGGATTCCGAGGCCTATAAATTTTCAGATTTACTCTCCTCCGCAACTAAGCTCATCCAGGCAGCGTGTCTGTGATCTCATTGATACCGAAATGGGTCGCTGGGATGTGGAAAAGGTTTCAGATCTGTTTTGTAGAGAAGACATGGAAGCCATCCTACGTATTCCGCTTGGAAACTCGAATAATGAGGAACGCAAAGTATGGCACTACACAAGGAATGGCGCTTTTTCCTTATGGAGCGCATATCATTTTAGTTCCGAATAAGGTTAAGATTTTACTTTGGCGATTGGCGCACGGGATTTTACCTATGAAAAAATAGCTCAACGATTGCGTCAAATGTGGTATTTGTTGCGGTAAGCCTGAAACCATTGAACATGTCCTTTTCGAGTATCACATTGCGCGCATGGCTTGGGCCATATATTGATTCCGTTGCGAGTTTTTCCAACTAATTCTTTGAGTTTGGTGGAGAGATTCCGTTTCACAACTGGATAAAGAGGAATTGGGGCGGGTCGCATGAATTTTTTGGGCTCTACGGAATTTCCGTAGTCATTTGGTCATTGGTGGAGTTCAACGTGATGCAGCGGATGTTATTGATTTTGCCAATTGTTTTCCCTTTCAATTCCTTGCACCAAGTCGGCGTGTTGATCCATCTACTGTTCCCGTTTCTCAAACATGGAGTGTTCCGACACCTGACTTTGCTAAGGTTAATTTTGATGGAGTTATATTGCAGGCCGTCTATGAGGCTGGCATGGGAGTTGTGGTGCATAATGAGAATGGAGAGGTTAATGCCCGTCAACAAAATCATTTTTAGAGTTTGTTTTCGGCAACAAGTGTTGAGGCTACGCCGCGAAGATGGGTCTGGAATTTTAAAGGAAAGAGGCTGGAAACAAGTTATTCTTGAAGGTTTGTTTTGATTCACTAAAAATTAACATTGTTCAAAGGGAAGCTAATGAAGCGGTACACAATTTAGGTCGGAATGCTTGATACTTTTGTTCTGGCCTTCTTAGTTTTTTGGGTTTGTTTTCGTGTTTCGCTTGTTTGATCTTTATTTGCTATTGTATTCTACTCTTTCTCCAGGTGATATAATATCGGTTTTTCGATCAAAAAAAGTAAGATTAACTCATACGTGCATATCACATGCCCTAATTCTTACACACACACACACACACACACACACACACACACACACACACACACACACATATATATATATATATAGGGTGTGTGTGCATGTGTCCTTTTTACTAATATTTATGAAACAGATAAAAATAATTTCTAAAAAATTATGCAACAAAATATAAAATATATTTTATGAACAATGCAACGTATTAAAAATATTTGCTTTGCTAAAAAATTGGTGGTTATTTCCTAAATATTGTTGTTCTCTAGCTAACATCTCTCATGCTTATATAATTCCTCTGTGAAACTTATTACATGTATGAGATACTAAATTTCTCTAAGTTATTACAAGTATAAGTATATAATTTTACTTTTGAACCTCAAAATAACAACACATGATTTTTGAAAGTAACACAAATTGCGAATTTTATAAATCACATACTATTACTTACGTTATTTATTTATTAAAGGAATCAAAATTATGCAACAATTTTTAAATTTCTTTAGTATAACTTATAAATATTGATTATTTTTCTTCATTTTGTTGAAATTATTACTAAGTTTAACAACAATAAAGTAAAGTTATTGTTTTTCTATTTGTTCTTAATACTAAAATAGGAAAAGGAAAAGGAAAAACAAAAGAAACATCACTCACTCGTCATCTTCACCAGCGAAACCCCAACCCTCCCACACCCCACCCCACCCCACATGGAAATGTTGATACTTTGTGTGTTGTGTGTGTAGGTGTAAAGTGAAGTGGGAGATATCCCACATTGGAAGAAGACAGCAAAATTAAGAGGGTTTATTTGTATTTGCCCAGATAGAGGTTTTAACACTTGTGTGGCTCTTTCGGTTGGGCCTTGGGCTTTGGGCTTTGCATAGTTTCCTCAAAGATGGGCACTTTGGGGAATCTTGGTCTTTGTATCATTTCAGATACAATTTATGCTTATTCAATAAATTTGAAATTTATTTTTTGAATTTGTTAATGTTATTCTTAAATCTGAATCAATTCAGATGACGTTGGAAAAAATAATTCAATGACTATAGTACCAGTACTAAAACTAGAGGCTGCATCTAGTTCAGTTTCAGTGTTGCTAAGACAATTGTCTGCACTTAAGCCTATTTGGCCACCTCTTCGTCGAGCCATCTTATCAGATAAAAAATCTCCATATAATTTTCCCAAGAGGCAGACTTTTGTGGTTAAATGGGCAATGAGGCTACCAGGTAGATTTAGCTTAACGATCGAGAATCAACTGAGAAGACACTGATACTGATTGTCAACAAGAGAAAAAATTATCAGAGCTTGATAGAGAAACGGTGCAATTGTTCTTGTTGGAAATTAGTCTATTTCTGTTCCATCATCACCTGATTGTGGCTCAAGACCTTTGCCAACAGTGCTGGAGGGTTGTAATGAGAAGTATTTGCCTACTTTGCCGATTGTTTAAATCCCTAGAATTTATCTCGGTGACGTCCTATTTCACCAGGTTTTCCTGAGGACTTAAAATTTGTTTGAGATTGATCCCATAAGCACTTTCCTTGTAGGATCTAATAGTACTTTTTGAACCATAGTTGGCTTCATATATCCTAGGGATAATTATGTTGCACCCTCTGAGGTATAGCCTAATTAACAACCTCCCGGAAGGTTCAAAAGAATTATGAAGACACCTTCTGGAATATAAAAAAAGTGTTCAAACTTTGTACAACTCCAACTCAGAGATTCAACTTAAAGCTTTCTCAGAAAGTGACTGGGCTGGTTGTATTCAAACTAGAAAGAGTATTACAGGTTTCGCTATATACATAGGCGATTCTTTCATTTCATTGAAGGACAAGAAACAACCTACAATCAATAGATCTTCAACAAAAAATGAATAGAGAGCAATAACTTCAACCACTTGAGAACTATTGGGGTTAAGTCAATTGCTCACGATGTCCACATATATCCCTCAGATCAAGATTCCTCTTCTCTTCACAAAAAACAAGAGCTCCTATTGAATTACCAGCAACCCCGTGCATCATGAACGTACAAAGCATATACAAATCGATTGCCACTTTATTCGGGAGTAGGTCCATCAAAAGCAGATCAAAATTAGGCACATTTCTATTGATCGACATATGATGTTTTAGATAAACCTCTCTCCATTGGACCCTTTAAACACATGAACTTCTAGATGAGAATTCTAAATATTCATTCCCATCTTGAGGGGGCTCTTAGATAATCAAATTATGTGAAGTTTCTATTTATAGAAAGAATTCAAATATTAGGTACATTAGTTGAGTTAACCGTTTTCCCAATTATTAGGAAAGTCTAGTTGGGCTTGTGTCGTATATAAGTTCCAGGTTTTCGTATTTTCTACTCACTTAATTCATTCGATAGATGTGTAGTAGGTTAGATTGCTCTCCTCAAACGTTGATCAAAAACACCCTTGTAACACACAGTTTGATTTAATCGTCGATCTTAGTTTATCTTTTGTTTTTCAATTAGTTCTTCATTAAATTTAATCTGATCACAGTCACAAAGTTAACAATATTTTATCATGTAAAAGTTTAGTATTAAACTTGATTTGATGCCAGCGATGATCTATCAAAAATAGAAAAATACCAATGATGAAATTACTCTATGGCAAAAAATTTATTTCAAATACATTAATAATATTCCATAATGTATATTTCAATTAGCCAAATATTAGAAATATTTCATGAATTTTCGAAAACTCTTTGAGATCATTTGGAAAAATTATAAAAAGGTATTGCAATTAACTTGAGAGTACTAAAATATCTTTACATTAGGGGAGACATTTTGTTATTTTAGTGAAAAGTCTTAAAAAGCTGTGATCATAAGGCTAGAGGAGTGGGAGTTAGTGCTCTATGTTGTACCTTGTTATGCCATTTATGTTAGTCTAGTACTATTTTGTCTTAGAATTTGTATTTATGTTTTCAATTTCAGCCCTCCGGCCAAATTAAACTCAAATTTCTGCCAAGAGATTGATCGAGGACACTGATAGATCTTTAGGTCTAATACTTTACGTTTTAAGCAGTAGTTGCGATACCTAGCCTAGACAGATAAGTAAGACATGTATATAAGACAGTAAAGTAAGACAACAGATTTTAACGTGGTTTGGACTATGTCCTACATCCACGAGGCTTTCGCCTGAATCAAACTTTTTTCAACGGACAAAAGTTATTACACCAACTGGTTTTACTCTAACACCGAATCCCTCAAATGTTGATACCACCGGAACCTTTTTCGCGTCTACTCTGTTTGACCCGTATGGCCAAAACTCCCGTAGTGATCTTCTTATGAGAAAGCTTCCAAGCGAACTGCACGTACGTATAGATCCCTCTAACTGGCGCAATCCTTTCCCGTTGAACTCCCTTCAACTCTCGTCGGCTTCTCACGTTCTTGATGTAACTCAAGAGGGCGAAAACTAAGAAATGAAAATAAAAGAGAACACCTAAAGATGTATATTTTGTTACACGAGTGTTCTACATCGATTCCTAGAATTTCTACTATTTATAGGATAGCTCTCCTGAAAGATCTCCTTGAATCTCAGCCAGTCTCCATATCCAGTCAAGACATGATCTTTCCAAATATATCCGAATCTTTCCATGATAAGGCGATTCTTCCTTTTGATAAGTCTTTGTTTCCGTTTGATAAGATCTTCATGATCTTCGTATATTCTGCACACCAAAGACAAAGAAGAACTCCACAAGGAATAGATTACTAAAGGATATAATAAAGAGTTTGATAAAGATTAACTTTCCATAAGATAAGATACTATAAGATTAAGTTAAATCTTTACAAACTTACTTAAATATTCACTCGCATAATAAAGATAAATACCATACAATTCAGAGCGAATAATTAAGTAAATAAAACCGAATTTTCCTTTAAAAAAAATTTGCAAACAAGGAAATAAAATCTAGTTGGACCTGGCAGTCCTGACTATTCAATCGAGTTTGAAACGCGTCGTACTTGTGGTCCTAACAATCTCCCCCAATTGACTTGTTTGGCAAAAACGCTTTTAAATCCCAAGAAAAATGTAGACATGCTGAAATAAAACAAGTTAGTAAGAGATAGGCGCATAAATCAACTAACCAGTCTTAACAGCAATAAAAACATGTTGCAACAGCGGTGCAACACTCTGCAAAACAACTTAAAAATATAAGCAATTAAAACCATTGTTCTTAAGCGGTAAAATAAAACAAACTAAAATAAACAAGATAGCAGCAGCCGAAAAAAATCTCCCCCATTCTTCAAAACTCCCCCATTCTACATATTCTGTTTACTCCCCCATTTTGCCAGAACTAGTCAAGGCTTTGCCGCTAATTGGGCAAGGGACTGGTTCATGGACTCCAACAGTGAAATGACCTGGGCAAGTTGCGACTGGATGGTGTCGAGACGGCCCTGGGGAACAGACAATCCAGCTTCATTATCCCTGGCAGTTGGGACAGGTCGCCGGATCGGAGAACCAAGTAGAGCTTGAACAAGGTGACTCGGGGCATGATAAGGCTTAGGGCGGCTCGTCATCTTATCCTTCGTGACCCGGATATCCATTTGAGATGTGAGCGTGCGGTAGATCAAGGATGGATAGCCTAAGGTCATCTTTACTTTGTGGTCGAATGCTTCAAGTTGTATGCGCTCAAAGACCAGTTTCCCAAGATTAATGGGAGCATTCGAACCAATTCGGAATAAGACAGAAGCAGTTAACGGACTAACAATAGAAGTATGGGACATAGGGTACCAATTTCTTACCATTATACCGTAGATCAGACCATACCATGGAAGAAGGGAACCTCGCTGTAGATTTCCATTCTTTGGCCACTTCATGGGTTGGCCGGTTATGGTTGACGCGACTGCATCCATGTCTGCCTCCAGTTCCAGCTCGGAGTCGCGACCGGCTTGTACGTCAGGAGACCTCAACTGCATGTTCAGGATTTGAGGACTGATCTTGAAGATGAACTTTCTCACATACGCTGAATGTTCCTTGGCTGAGCCCGGAACGCCTAGTTGAGTATCCAGATTGGCATAAAACTCGTGCACAATCTGGGTTACAAACGGTTGCACCTTGCGAGTGGATTCAAGAAACCCTCTCCCTTGCAAAAACTCAATAACCCCCGTACCCTCATAAGAATCATCATGAAGTTGAACTTCACGAATAGGAATGCGGCCAGTGAGAGGAGTATACCTGAGTTTGGCATGAGTGGTGTAAAACCTGTCGGAGATAGCCTTTTTCACCCTGAATGGCTCATCGGACGGTAAGACACGGGGAGGGACGACGTAACCTCCTTCAACTTCTGCTTCAGTCTGGGCGTGGATGCCTTCCTTAGAGGCCAACTGGTCGCCTGACTAGTTGTCCTGATCAGACAAGGATTGAGCTGGTCGTTTCTGCTGTTTGCGGACAGGGCTGGAATCTGAGTTAGAGACCTCGATTGGAGCAGAGTCCGAGGCAGCAGGAGCAGATCGGGGACGTTTGGAAATAGGAATCTTGATACGTGTCCCGACTCGGCTCGCAATACCCTCTGCAACAGGTTTGAACTTTTGGCGAGCAGATGGGGTGCGCGAGAGGATGCAGGAACAGGTGTTGGTGATGGCAAAGCGTCTTCCGGCAGTGGAACAGAGTGCGAGTCATCCAAAGGAGGAGAGAACTCGTGTGTCTGAGGAGAAGCGGCATGGGGTGGTGACTCTGCTGCCGGTGGCGGTGGTGTGGTGTCTTGCGGCGGTGGTGGCGCATCGGAAGTTGGCGGTGGAACATAGTCCGCCGGAATTCTGATTGAGAGCGGCGTCGGTTGCAAGACTTGGGACAATTCGTTGCCCGTTGAGGATGCACTATCATGGTCGACTGGTGGGGTCGACTGAGATGGTTCTCCTGATGACTTAGTTTTCACCATGTTAAAGATTTTCTTGAGAAACGTAGGTGAGAAAGAAGACATAAACAAAAGTCCACACACCAAAAAATAAACACAAGAGAGAGACGTAGAAAGATTGCGTGAGATATGATAAAAAGGAAAGACATATAAATAGATGAAATCAAATCAATGTCATATCTTCCATAATCATTATCCACAACTTCTCATAAGTGATAGGACTCTTACCAAGACTAATCAAGGAAAGATTCCAACAAGATATACGCAATTCAATCTCTTCTAAAAAACGCGGCAAAGCATAGGCGGGAAAACGAATCATGCCGAAATTAAACATATCGCGTTTTAAAGACAAAATAAAAATAAAATTGCACCTGTTTAGTAAAATAAAAATTAAAACAAATTAAAACACAAATTAAAAGAAACAAACAGAAAGTAACTCAACAAACTACTCACATAACTTACCGAGGACCGATTCAACTGGTGTAAGTGGATGTCGAGACACCCTGTCATGACAGACAATAGGACTGAGTATAAAACAGGTCGGAACTGAAGCATACTCATGAACCAGATGAATACAATAAAATGTGTGTGTGTGTGAATTCTCATATGATAAACAGATGAAAGGGAAGAGAATTTAAAAGGGGCAAAAATCGTTTTGCAAGATATCTCTTTTCAAACAATACAATTGCACCTTGTACACACACTTTGAGCCTTTTGCATAGAGGTAGCTTTCGCACATAACTTTATGTAGAATATGGTAGCTCTTTTCAATTTTGTGATGACCGTGAGATATGAATTGAATGCTTTCACACATATTCATTGAGTTTAGGCAGCTTTTTCCTCCATATATTTTTCTTTTGAAGCACTTTTTCTTTTGACTCAAGCTCTCTTTGTTCTTTTCTTTTCATAGCTCTTTTGTACACTCATACTTTTCTTTTCATGCTCAATCCTTCTGTTTTTAAAGTGATGAGGTAGCAAAAGTGGACAATGTCCATGTCAAAGAGATTATAAAAACAAATTAAAAACAAAAATTGCCCGTTGCAAAATCCTTCGATTTCACTGATTTAACTGAGGGAAAGATGTGCACTGTGTATCAATGCAGTTCTAAGTACACTCCAGAACCGGCTGTCCAACAGGTCTGCAAGTAAGTCATGACAATTAGTTCAACAAATAAAAACATCTCAGTTAAATTGGGCACGCGACCAGCGCTTAGTGGAGACAAATGCTGAGAGACTTTCTGAGGGTCTCAAAGCTTTGTGAAACAATTTTCTTCATAAAAATAACAGCAGTTTGTCTTCCAGTCGCGACATGCTTAATGACATCACATTCATTATCACCTAAATCACATATGAGATGGTGCCATAAATCCGTGTGATGTGTGCATAAGTGCTTAACATGATTATGAGCAATGATAATAGCACAGTTGTGGTTACTAAAGACCAACACATCACTTTGCACAAAAACAAAATTCTTAAGCATGTGATCAACCCAACCAATATCAAGTAATATGACACGATTATGCATAGTTAGGTAGAGATGACTTCCTGTTCCAAAAGTGGAGAAACTGAGGTCTATGAAGTTGCCTCTTGTCTTATTGACAACCCATGTAGCAGATGCCACAGGAATCATCGACTGTTCTACAGTTTCAAGATCAAGGTCCTTGATAGGATATTGAACGCACTTGGATTGATCTATGACCAATCTGTTGGCTCCTTGACTGACCTGCGAACCATAAAAACAAATTAGTTCACTAACTAAAGGAGAAATAGGTCTGTTTGAAACAGAGTTTGTGAACTGTTCTGTAAGGAGTCGTGACTGCTTTAGAGTATAGCAATTTTCAGCAGTCCGATTTCCTGAAAAAACACAAAAACTTTGGTTATCAAATACATGACATTCATCTTGTGTAAACGTGACAACCAACTTTTGATCGCATAACTGGCTTATGCTAATCAAATTCTGCTCAAGTCCATCAACATGGAACACATCGTTAAGTATAGGACACCCGTTAAGAATGAGTGTTCCTTTTGCAACCACTTGACCCTTTTTGCCATTTCCAAACTGAACTGTTCCACTTGGACCAGTAACATAATTAGTCAAAAGGTTTTTGTTCCCTGTCATGTGATGTGAGCATGCACTGTCAAAATACCAACAATCAGGTGAGGCGTTTTCAACAGATGAAAAAGCAAAATGAATATATTTATGATTAGAACATTTCACCCTTATGTGATTCTTTGGTTCAAAATCTTCATCGGAGTCTTTAAACACTGTTTTTCGTGGAGTCTTCCGAGTTGTCGTGACTCGTGGTCCAACAGGTTTCTTTGCTGTGCTCCTCGATGAGTTCTGTTTTAAGTCAGGACAGCGTGAACGAATATGTCCTTGACCACCACAATGATAACAGGCTCTGCTAGACTTGCGAGTCCGTTGTGACCACCAAATAGGACTGAGCCTGTTAGCTTGACTAGACCTGCGATTAAAAACATGAGGCTGTGAGAAATTAAGATCATGTGCTAAGCTATCATCATCTATATCAGATATACTAGGAATCTCCTTGCTTAGACCGATCGGTGGGTGGTAACCAAGACCAGCATGAATGGGACTAGGACTTTGATCAGAAACTTTGTTCTGATTGTCTGTGACAGCCTTATTGAGAACCTTAAGAACATCTTGGAAGTGTGATTCCAAATTCTCAAAAATGGTGATTGATTCTTTTATGCTGTGTACATCAATTTTGAGGGCCATGACTTGTCTATTGAGATCAACGTTCTTGCGTATCTCTGAAAACAACAGATTAGGAGTCTGATTTCCCGGAATAGGTCAGGGGAATTATCGTCCTCAGTATCATCGCTGTTTTCCTGAGTAGTCAAGACAGGTGGTAAGTCATGATCAAGAATAGAAGAAAATGCAAAAAATGTTCTTTCTTCAGGTTCATCAATAGAACAATCTAACTCGTCATCACTGCATATAGATGTTATCGTTTTAATCTCAGAAGCAGTTTCGGAGTCGTCCTAGTCAGTCGCGACAGGTGATGAGTCAGGTCGGATGACAGAGGAGAGTGCAATATTAGCTTTTTCTCCTGCCTCATCATCACTCTCAGATGACTCTCCATCACTCCAGGTGCACACCATGGCTTTGTCTTTATTCTTCGGGAGAAGATTTGCACAGTCAGTTTGAATGTGACCATAGCCTTGGCATTCCCTGCATTGAACACCTTTTCCTCTTCTTTTGTAGCTAAGATCATTTAGCAGCGGAAGATTTTAATGAATTATCAGAGTTAGAAGGGAAAGTGTTCGTACCTTTGTTTTTCCACTTGGAAAACTTTCGGAGTCCTTTGGAGAGAAACGCGACAGATTTCTCGAACTCGTCCTTATCGTCACTTTGAGGTTTGTCTTTGATTTCAGCTTTAAGTGCAACACCTTTTGAAGTGACTCCATTTAAATTCTTTTTCAACTCGAAAGTTGAGAGGGCACCCATGAGCTCTTCGAGTGACAAGTTCTCCACGTCTCTTGCTTCTTCAATCGCCTCAATTTTCATATCGAATCTTGAGGGTAAAGTGCGAGGAGTCTTCTGAACAAGTTTGGACTCACTGTACTCATCACCGAGGAGGAAGGCTTCATTAGCAATGTCTCTAAGTTTGGCATTGTATTGAGCTATTGTTTCATGATCCTCCATTTTGAGTTCCTCAAACCGTGTACCAAGGATTTGTCTTTTGGATCTTTTCACGGATGGGGTACCTTCATGGGCAACGCGAAGGGCATTCCATGCATCTTTGGCCGATTCACACTTTGAAATCAGTTTGAACTGATTTAGGTCGACTCCATTTAAAATTGCATTGATTGCAAAGGAGTTGTAGCTCGCGTCGAGATCTTCTGCGTCAGACCAGTCGAGCTCCAGCTTCGGCTTTCCATCTTTATCTAGTGGTGGAGACCATCCTTTGAGAATGCTTTTCCACGCTTTCTGATTTTCCCTTTTGATGAAAGCTGTCATGCGGACCTTCCAGTATGAATAGTTGAATTCATTTAAGAGCGGCGGCTTTGATGATGATGATCCCTCAACGTTGTTTGCCATCAAATCTGCAAGATCTAAATAAAACCAGAATCTCACCAATGTAAGTAGGTGATAGGCTCTTGATGCCAATTGATAGATCTTTAGGTCTAATACTTTACGTTTTAAGCAGTAGTTGCGATACCTAGTCTAGACAGATAAGTAAGACAGGTATATAAGACAGTAAAGTAAGACAACAGATTTTAACGTGGTTCGGACTATGTCCTACATCCACGAGGCTTTTGCCTGAATCAAACTTCTTTCAACAGACAAAAGTTATTACACCAACTGGTTTTACTCTAACACCGAATCCCTCAAATGTTGATACCACCGGAACCTTTTTCGCGTCTACTCCGTTTGACCCGTAAGACCAAAACTCCCGTAGTGATCTTCTTATGAGAAAGCTTCCAAGCGAACTGCACGTACGTATAGATCTCTCTAACTGGCGCAATCCTTTCCCGTTGAACTCCCTTCAACTCTCTTCGGCTTCTCACGTTCTTGATGTAACTCAAGAGGGCGAAAACTAAGAAATCAAAATAAAAGAGAACACCTAAAGATGTATATTTTGTTACACGAGTGTTCGACATTGATTCCTAGGATTTCTACTATTTATAGGATAGCTCTCCTGAAAGATCTCCTTGAATCTCGGCCAGTCTCCATATCCAGTCGAGACAGGATCTTTCCAAATATATCCGAATCTTTCCATGATAAGGCGATTCTTCCTTTTGATAAGTTTTTGTTTCCGTTTGATAAGATCTTCATGATCTTTGTATATTCTGCACACCAAAGACAAAGAAGAACTCCACAAGGAATAGATTACTAAAGGATATAATAAAGAGTTTGATAAAGATTAACTTTCCATAAGATAAGATACTATAAGATAAAGTTAAATCTTTGCAAACTTACCTAAATATTCACTCGCATAGTAAAGATAAATACCATACAATTCAGAGTGAATAATAAAGTAAATAAATCAAAGTAAATAAAATCGAATTTTTCTTTAAAAAAATTTTGCAAACAAGGAAATAAAATCTAGTTGGACCTAGCAGTCCTGACTGTTCAATCGAGTTTGAAACGTGTCGGACTTGCGGTCCTAACAGACACAAATCAGAAAAAATGTACATTGTAGACCTAAATTGAACTAGGACAATATAAGGACCAGACATTGACATAATGTAACTTAGAGGATCAATTCCTGTCATTGTGAATGAGTCCTTAAATACAAAATTCCTAAACTCAACTAGAAGCACAATTGATTTCCATTTTATAGAGCAAAAGTATGAATAAACTGTTCTAAAATAAAGAAAGAAACCAAAGGATCTGAATTTAACATGTAAAATCAAAGGTGTCACATAAATTAAATAAAGTGATAAAAGCATTAAACCCCCTGAACTATACCCTCTGTTGTACTTTGCCTCCTGTCCTTTTATTTTTTGCGACTTGCCCCCTGTACTATGAATAAATAAGCACTTTGCCCCTTGAGTCCAAATCCAACGGCAAAAAATGTTGACACGTATTCAAATCCAATGGTGAAAAAGTGACTCAGGGGGCAAAGTGCTTATTTATCCATAGTACAGGGGGCAAGTCACAAAAAATAAAAGGACAGGGGGCAAAGTGCAACAGGGGCAATAGTTTAGGGGGTTTAATGCTTTTATCCCTTAAATAAAAGCACAATAAAACAGCTACTAATGTAATACCCAAGAAAAAGCAGGACATAAAAATTTATCTGTAGTTCTTTAGAATATAAATTAAAGTTTTGCATGTCTAATGTCTAATACTTTCATGCATGGCTAATTCTGTTCAGATTCTTGCTCCACTGCAAGGCATTCACGATCCTTCCATGGTTTGAATGCTCCTTCTTGCGTCAAATTCTGATCAAACACATAAAACGCATAATTAGGAACCTATATTTTGTAACAAAAACATGTCTGAATGGTGAAATAAAATGCATAGAGCATATAAACTATGTCTAAAGTTAAGCACAAGTGTTTTCCATGGTTTGGAATGACAATATTCAAATTTCAAGCCAAAGTATTTAGTAATATAGGGAGGCTGGAGAAAAAGCACTAATGGAGCTATAACAGAATCCATCTTTTTTTTTTTCCTTTCTCCAATTCGCCGAAAAAATAATATACAATTGTACTATGCAAATCAGAGTAGAATTCAACAAGTATTATCACTAACCTGAAGCTAGAAGAAAAAACCGCGCAAGATGGTCAAGCGTTTTGCCATGATATACCGGTTCTTCACGAGTACAGCCCTAAGATCTGTATGCAATGAAGTCAGTTAGAATGGGCACAGTACCATATAAAGCCATAAGCTTGTGTTGGAATCTCAAAGTTTAATTATCCATTTGCTGGAACATATATAAATCTACAGATCTAAGTACTCCCTACAATTCTGAGCTCCTAAACGAGAGAACGACTCAGGCCAAGTAAAAAAGTACCGGGTTTAAATTCCATCACCACCTACTTATTAAAAAAAGGTATTCATGTGTTAAGTATAACAAAAAGATTAAGATCTACACCCTACATGTGAGAGAGGAGGCATGTGGAAGAAGACTGTCAATCATCTCTACAAGCTTGAGTTTCTAGATGAGATGTAATATTCGATACTTTTTAACCTATAGACTTCAAACTGACCTGGATACGTCTTAAGATAGGATCCGCTTTGAACTGCTTCCTGCAGTTTGTCGTACTCCTCCTTGTCGAACGCTCTTTTAAGAGCATTCAAGACATTTACTCTGAATTCAGAACTCACATTTGCACGACCATCGATATCTCCTTTGTACACCTAAATCAAAAATATAATGTCAAAAGTAACAATTAGTGAAAACTGTTAGAATGAAGCAGTCATATGTGAAAAATAGGTAAAAATATATTGCGAAGCTTGGTAATTGACACATACTGTTGAAGGCACGAAGGGGCCTAAGTTTTCTTCAAAAATTGCAGCAGTGTCAAAAATTTCCACATCCGAAGCAGCTTCATCATCACTCTCTTTCCTCGGATTATTCTTGCAAATGTTTTTCTTAGGCCTCGAGCTTTCAGTAACCTCGACATTCCTGAGTTGACGAGTGATGATTTTCGCGCTTGTTTGAACTTGCGAGTTATTGCCAAGCTGCCTCCTTGCGGAGCGAGGAGGGCTCGAAGCAATAATCTCAACTGAACTTTCTCTTTCTTCTGTAGCCGCTTTCATCAGCTTTTTGCGACTCTGTTCCTCTCCCTCGTGAAGTCGTTGAGCTGAATAACCACTCTCATAATGATTTTCCATAACAGCGTAAGTTCTAACAGCAGGCCTCCTTGAGCCTTTCTCGCTCGGCGACTTACCTTTTTCAACGTGTTCAGACAGTGTTTTGGGAAACAGATTGTTCCCAGGACCGGGTTTTTGAGACGAACGCCCTTCGTCCATCTGGTCTCCTCTCACCGAATTCTTGCTCTTTACCACTTCCATTCATTTTCTCGTAACATGTGCCTCATCCATCGCATTTGGAGTATTAACAATACAATGAAGCTGATTCTTCGGATTAGGCCTCTGATTATTATTCCATTTGACAGGATCCTCTACTTGGATCACACTCTTTCCCTTGTCCACATTTCGACGATCTACCACTCTCCTCGACCCACTCGGCACTGGGTCGACTTTCTTGCCCAACCGAACTCCCCTACTGTGTTCTGGTTCAGCCGAATCTTCAAAGTCCGCCAGTATCGCCTTCGATAGTCGAGAGCTCTCAGCATTAGATTTCTTACTCGACATAGCTTGATTGTGATTCAGTCGTAAAACATCAGTATCCGGCTTCTTGTTTAGAAGCTCTTTTCCTATGATGTCCAACTTCTGAACATCACTCTTCTTCATCTTCCTATGATGTCCAACTTCATTGAACGAAGTTTCTTCTTCTTCCTCGTATTCTATAGGTGCCCCATTTCTCTCGCCCTCCAGTGCGTAAGAACTGCCGTTTTCCTTAAGGTTTCCCCTAAAAGACTCGAACCTAGGGTCGTTGTCGTCATCGCTTTTGTCGTTTTCAACAAAGTCGATAACTTGTTCCCTTTCATTTTTAAGCTGTTCTTCGGCTTTGCTAAAAACGGCTCGCAGAAAGCTTTGGTACTCAGGCTCCATTCTTGACGTTTTCAATTCTTTAAACCTGCAATAGAGAGAGAGAAAGACCTCGTACAGAAATGTTTATTTTATTACAAGGGTTTTTTGTTTCCACCTAGGATCTTTATTTTAGTAACGAGGCGGATTTATCAAGACCAAAATTATTATATAACGTGTAACAAACTATTATTATCATATTTATTAAGGACTAATATTAATTCACCTATTAAGCACGTGTGAGATAAGTACAGAAACACTTTGAAATAAATATGCACTATTAAAGTAATTTGTGAAATTGCAATTTGCTGCGACTTTGATTTTTCAACAAATATTTTGGCAAAATGTCATTTATTCTCTTTGTTGAAAGTCTTATGACGGTCAGCTAGGTTTCTTCTCCCGATCTATTTTTCGTCAATTTACTTTGCTTGAGTTGCGGCTGCGTAAGTGTGCAAAGGTAAATGTATACGTATGTTTGTATAACATAACAGTAGGCCCATAATTAATGCTCAGAAAGTCACACATGGTATGTACAGTAGAAAAAAAAGATATACATGTTTGTTGTGCATGCAGTGAATCCACGTAGCATTCACAGATTAAATAGTGACGAGAAAGAAAGAGTGAGAGAGAGAAATAACTAATCAGTAAAAGAAGAGAAGCCGAAAATTACGAGAGAAAGAGAATAGAAAATGTTTATTTCTCCTCTCTTCAAGAATAAATCATTGTAGTATTACAATTTGAGTAATTACTAAAAATTAAATATGTTGTATATATAGATGATAAATATGTGCGATGATTAGCTCATACGTGCTAAGGCACGCTACACCGTAATTCGTCTCTTCTTGAGGGCTAAAATTGACCCACAAGCGTCTTATACATGGAATTGCATCGCTGGGGCGCGCATAATGATTGAGGCGGGGAGGGTTGGGGATGGAATAAAGATTTGGATTTGGGGAGATAAGTGGATTCCGAGGCCTATAAATTTTCAGATTTACTCTCCTCCGCAACTAAGCTCATCCAGGCAGCGTGTCTGTGATCTCATTGATACCGAAATGGGTCGCTGGGATGTGGAAAAGGTTTCAGATCTGTTTTGTAGAGAAGACATGGAAGCCATCCTACGTATTCCGCTTGGAAACTCGAATAATGAGGAACGCAAAGTATGGCACTACACAAGGAATGGAGCTTTTTCCTTATGGAGCGCATATCATTTTAGTTCCGAATAAGGTTAAGATTTTACTTTGGCGATTGGCGCGCGGGATTTTACCTATGAAAAAATAGCTCAACGATTGCGTCAAATGTGGTATTTGTTGCGGTAAGCCTGAAACCATTGAACATGTCCTTTTCGAGTATCACATTGCGCGCATGGCTTGGGCCATATATTGATTCCGTTGCGAGTTTTTCCAACTAATTCTTTGAGTTTGGTGGAGAGATTCCGTTTCACAACTGGATAAAGAGGAATTGGGGCGGGTCGCATGAATTTTTTGGGCTCTACGGAATTTCCGTAGTCATTTGGTCATTGGTGGAGTTCAACGTGATGCAGCGGATGTTATTGATTTTGCCAATTGTTTTCCCTTTCAATTCCTTGCACCAAGTCGGCGTGTTAATCCTTCTACTGTTCCCGTTTCTCAAACATGGAGTGTTCCGACACCTGACTTTGCTAAGGTTAATTTTGATGGAGTTATATTGCAGGCCGTCTATGAGGCTGGCATGGGAGTTGTGGTGCATAATGAGAATGGAGAGGTTAATGCCCGTCAACAAAATCATTTTTAGAGTTTGTTTTCGGCTACAAGTGTTGAGGCTACGCCGCAAAGATGGGTCTGGAATTTTAAAGGAAAGAGGCTGGAAACAAGTTATTCTTGAAGGTTTGTTTTGATTCACTAAAAATTAACATTGTTCGAAGGGAAGCTAATGAAGCGGTACGCAATTTAGGTCGGAATGCTTGATACTTTTATTCTTGGCCTTCTTAGTTTTTTGGGTTTGTTTTCGTGTTTCGCTTGTTTGATCTTTTGATCTTTATTTGCTATTGTATTCTACTCTTTCTCCAGGTGATATAATATCGGTTTTTCGATCAAAAAAAGTAAGATTAACTCATACGTGCATATCACATGCCCTAATTCTTACACACACACACACACACACACACACACACACATATATATATATATATATATATATATATATATATATATATATATATATAGGGTGTGTGTGCATGTGTCCTTTTTACTAATATTTATGAAACAGATAAAAATAATTTCCAAAAAATTATGCAACAAAATATAAAATATATTTTATGAACAATGCAACGTATTAAAAATATTTGCTTTACTCAAAAATTGGTGGTTATTTTCTAAATATTGTTGTTCTCTAGCTAACATCTCTCATGCTTATGTAATTCCTCTGTGAAACTTATTACATGTATGAGATACTAAATTTCTCTGCCAAAGTTATTACAAGTATAAGTATATAATTTTACTTTTGAACCTCAAAATAACAACACATGATTTTTGAAAGTAACACAAATTGCGAATTTTATAAATCACATACTATTACCTACGTTATTTATTTATTAAAGGAATCAAAATTATGCAACAATTTTTAAATTTCTTTAGTATAATTTATAAATATTGATTATTTTTCTTCATTTTGTTGAAATTATTACTAAGTTTAACAACAATGAAGTTAAGTTATTGTTTTTCTATTTGTTCTAAATATAAAAATAGGAAAAGGAAAAAGAAAAACAAAAGAAACATCACTCACTCGTCATCTTCACCAACGAAACCCCAACCCTCCCACACCCCACCCCACATGGAACTGTTGATACTTTGTGTGTTGTGTGAGTAGGTGAGTTATGATGTAAGACAAAAACCCCCTAATATTGGATATACTTCTGGGATAGAAAAAGGTCCGCACGAAAATCGCCATATCTTTTGATCCACTGCTCCGTTTTCGGCCCATAAGATCAAATCGAACGTCTTTGAGTTTTCTACCATTGACCACGAAGTTTAAGCTTTACAGTTTTATGTCATTTTTGAATTTCCTATTTGTTTTAGGACTCTTTTTATTTATTTCTTTATTTCAAATTTGGGTTTCTTAGAGACCATAAATACATTGTTTCTTATTAATTTCATCATCTTTTGATCATTATTAATAGAAAAAGAGATTTTATTTCAAATTCTGGTGGATTCCAATTTATTCCTGGTGTGTCGATTGCACGCTTCCGTTATGCGTCAAGTGAAGTGGGAGATATCCCACATTGGAAGAAGACAACAAAATTAAAGGGTTTATTTGTTTTTGCTCAGATAGAGGTTTTAACACTTGTGTGGACTTTTTGGTTGGGCCTTGGGCTTTGGGCTTTGGGCTTTGCATAGTTTCCTCAAAGATGGGCACTTTGGGGAATCTTGGGCTTTGTATTATTTCAGAGACAATTTATGCTTATTCAATAAATTTGAAATTTATTTTTTGAACTTGTTAATGTTATTCTTAAATCTGAATCAATTCAGATGACGTTGGAAAAAAATATAGTTCAGTTTCAATGACTATAGTACCAGTACTAAAACTAGAGGCTGCATCTAGTTCAGTTTCAGTGTTGCTAAGACAATTGCCTGCACTTAAGCCTATGTGGCCACCTCATCGTCGAGCCATCTTATCAGATAAAAAATCTCCATTTAAATTTTCCCAAGAGGCAGACTTTTGTGGTTCAATGGGCAATGAGGCTACCAGGTAGATTTAGCTTAACGATCGAGAATTCAACTAGAGAAGACACTGATACAGATTGTGAACAAGATAAAAATTTATCTGAGCTTGATAGAGAAATGGTGCAATTGTTCGTGTTGGAAATTAGTATGTTTCTGTTCCATCATCACCTGATTGTGGCTCAAGACCTTTGCCAACAGTGCTGGGGGGTTGTCATGAGAAGTATTTGGCTACTTTGCCGATTGTTTAAATCCCTAGAACTTATCTCCGTGATGTCCTACTTTTCACCAGGTTTTCATGAGGACTTAAAATTTGTTTGAGATTGATCCCATAAGCACTTTGCTTGTAGGATCTAATAGTACTTTTTGAATCATAGCTGGCTTCATATATTCTAGGGATAATTATGTTGCACCCTCTGAGGTTTAGCCTAATTAACAACCTCCCGAAAGGTTCAAAAGAATTATGAAGACACCTTCTGTTATATAAAAAAGTGTTCAAACTTTCTAGAACTCCAACTCAGACATTCAACTTAAAGTTTTCTGAGAAAGAGATTCAACTTAAAGCTTTCTTAGAAAGTGATTGGGCTGGTTGTATTGAAACTAGAAAGAGTATTACAGGTTTCGCTATATATATACCTAGGTGATTCTTTCATTTCATTGAAGGCCAAGAAACAACCTACAACAGATCTTCACCAGAAGCTGACTAGAGAGCAATAACTTCAACCACTTGAGAACTATTGCGGTTAAGTCAATTGCTCACGATGTCCACATATATCCCTCAGATCAAGATTCCTCTTCTCTTCACAGAAAACAAGAGCTCCTATAGAATCGCCAACAACCCTGTGCATCATGAACGTACAAAGCATATACAAATCGATTGCCACTTTATTTGAGAGTAGGTCCATCAAAAGCAGATTAAAATTAGGCACATTTCTAATGATCGACATATGATGTTTTAGCTAAGCCTCTCCCCCTTGGACCCTTTAAACACATGAACTTCTAGATGAGAATTCTAAATAGTCATTCCCATCTTGAGGGGGCTCTTAGATAATAAAATTATGCGAAGTTTCTATTTATAGAAACAATTCAAATATTAGGTATATTAGTTGAGTTAACCGTTTTTCCAATTATTAGGAAAGTCTAGTTGGGCTTGTGTCGTATATTAGTTCCATGTCTTCATATTTTCTACTCACTTAACTCATACCATAGATGTGTAGTAGGTTAGATTGCTCTCTGCAAACATTGATCACCAACACCCGTGTAACACACAGTCTGATTTAATCGTCAATCCAAGTTTATGTTCTGTTTTTCAATTAGTTCTTCATTCAATTTAATCTGATCACAGTCACAAAGTGAACAATATTCTATCGTATAAAAGTTTAGTATTAAACTTGATTTGATGCCAACGATGATCTATCAAAAAACAAAAATGCAAATGATGAAATTACTCTATGGCAAAAAGTTTATTTCAAATACATTGATGATATTCCATAATGTATATTTCAATGTTCCAAATATTAGAAATATTTCGTGAAATTTGGAAAACTCTTTGAAATAATTTGGAAAAATTATAAAAAGGTATTGCAATTAACTTAAGAGTACTAAATATCTTTACATTAGGGTAGCCATTTTGATATTTCAGTGAAAACTTTTAAAAAGTTGTGATCTTAAGGCTAGAGGAGTGGGAGTTAGTCCTCTATGTTGTACCTTGTTATGCCATTTATGTTATTCTAGTACAATTTTGTCTTAGAATTTGTATTTCTATTTTCAATTTCAGCCCTCCGGCCAAATTAAACTCAAATTTCTGCCAGGAGATTGATCGAAGACTCAAATTGGAAAAAAAATGTACATTGTAGACCTAAAATGAACTAGGACAATATAAGGACCAGACGTTGACATAATGTAACTTAGAGGACCAATTCCTGTCATTGTGAATGAGTCCTTGAATACAAAATTCCTAAACTCAACTAGAAGCACAATTGATTTCCATTTTATAGAGCAAAAGTATGAATAAACTGTTCTAAAATAAAGAAAGAAACCAAAGGATATGAATTTAACATGTAAAATCAAAGGTGTCACATAAATTAAATAAAACCAGAATAAAACAGCTACTAATGTAGTACCAAAGAAAAAGCAGGACATAAAAATTTATCTGTAGTTCTTTAGAATATAAATTAAAGTTTTGCATGTCTAATGTCTAATACTTTCATGCATGGCTAATTCTGTTCAGATTCTTGCTCCACTGCAAGGCATTCACGATCCTTCCATGGTTTGAATGCTCCTTCTTGCGTCAAATTCTGATCAAACACATAAAACGCAAGATTAGGAACCTATATTTTGTAACAAAAACATGTCTGAATGGTGAAATAAAATGCATAGAGCATATAAACTATGTCTAAAGTTAAGCACAAGTGTTTTCCATGGTTTGGAATGACAATATTCAAATTCCAAGCCAAAATTGTTAGTAATATAGGGAGGCTGGAGAAAAAGCACTAATGTAGCTATACCAGAATCTATCTTTTTTTTTTCCTTTCTCTGATTCGCCGAAAAATAATATACAATTATACTACGCAAATCAGAGTAGAATTCAATAAGTAAAATGAGGAGAAGTCGTAAATTACGAGAGAAAGAGAATAGAAACTATTTATTTCTCCTCTCTCATGGGCCATTAAATCATTATAGTATTACAATTCGAGTAACAACAAAAAAATAAATATGTTGTATTGATGTTAAATTTGTGCGATGATTAACTCATACGGGCTAAGGCACGCTACTATCCTAATTCGTCTCTTCTTGAAGCTAAAATTGACCAACAAGCGTCTTATACATGGAAGTGCATCGTTGTGGCCCGCAAGGTGATTGAGGCGGGGAGTCGATGGAGGGTTCGGAATGGTAGGAAGATTTGGATTTGGGGAGATAAGTGGATTCTGAGGCCTATAGATTTTCAGATTTACTCTCCTCCGCAACTAAGCACAGCCATGCAGCGTGTTTTTTTATCTCATTGATAATGAAATGGGTCGCTGGAATTTGGAAGTGTTTCGGGATCTGTTTTGTGAAGAAGACATGGAAGCCATCATACGTTTCGCTTGGAAACTCGAATTATGAGGATCGCAGAAATGCAGCTTTTTCTGTATGGAGCGTGATGTATCATATTTCGGTATACACAATCACGCGACACTTTACATAATCTGAATCTGCCACGTATCACCTACCTTAAATCTCGCTAAGTCTTGAGTCCTACGGAGCTTGCGCTTCACCTTATAGGCATAGATCTTTCCACCGCCTTCAGGTTATAAGCTATCGCCTTCAGGTTACCAACTACCGCCTTCAGGTCACCAGCTACCGCCTTCAGGTATATAATGGGCCTATCAACAATGGGTCGAGCCCATTAGCTGGCCCATAAAATATCTATAAAAACTCCCTCTTGGAAAGCTCAAAGGTAACTCATTTCTCACTTTTATTTTCTCTCTCTACACTCTTACTGACTTAAGCATCGGAGTGGTCTTAGCCGGAGACCGTCCGACAAGCTCATGTGTCTTGTTGAGTGCAGGTTCCCGAACCAAGCCGAGGATTCCATAGTCCGAGAGCCAGTCGGGCAATTCTCGATCTGACATGGAGTATCCAAGTAGGCGACGAACCTGCATCAGAGTGCATATCATTTAATTATGTCTCGAGGGATTTCTCATACAAAGGTGAGTGGTGAATGTAGCAACGTGAGCAAGGCGAACTGGAATTTTATTTGGAATCTTAAAGTTCTGAATAAGGTTAAAACTTTAGTTTGGCAAATGGGGCGCGGGATTTTACCTACGAGAAAACAGCCCAATGATCGCCATATTTCTGTAGAAGTCGAATGTGGTATTTGTTGCGAACATGAAACTATTGAATATGTCCTTTTCGAGTGTCACGCTGGCGCATGGCTCGAGCCGTATCTTTGATTTCGTTGCGAGTTTTTCCTACTGATTCTTTGTGTTTGCTGGAGTCATTCGGTCATTGGTGGAGTTCAACGTGATCCGACAGATGATGTTGATTATGCCAATTGTTTTCACTCTCAATTCATAGCAGCAATTCAGCGTGTTAATCCATCTACTGTTCCCATTTTTCAACCTTTTAGTGTTCTGCCACCTGACTTTATTAAGGTTAATTTTGATGGAGCTATATTTCAGGTTTTCTCTGAGGTTGGCATGGGACTTGTGGTGCATAATGAAAATGGCGAGGTTAATGGCCAGCGACAAAATTGTTTTAAGGGTCTGGAATTCGTAAAGTAAAGAGGCAGGAAAGAAGTAATTCTTGAGGACGACTGTTCCACATTGTTGATTGAACTTGTTAACTGGCTTCGATGAATGCGGAGTATGCTACCATTATTGAGGAAATTGATGGATTGAAGGGATCTTTTGATTCACTACAGTTTAACACTTTTCGAAGGGAAGCTAATGAAGTGGCACACAATTTAGGTCAGAATGCTCGATACTTTTGTTTGATCTTTTGATCTTTATTTGCTCTTGTATTCTACTCTTTCTCCGGGTGATATAATATCATTCTTCGATCCAAAAAGAAAAAAGACTAACGCATACGTGCGTATCACGTGCCCTAATTCTTATATATATATGTATGGTGTGGGTGTGTCATTTTAGGGTGTATAATATTAAAAGAGAAGAAAATAAAATATGAACATATAAAAATATTTTTATATGTTCAAAATAATATTTATGAATAAAATAATAATAGTTTAAAAAAAATTATGCAACAAAATATAAAATATTTTTTGTGAACAATGCAACATATTCAAAATATTTGCGTTACTCACAAATTGGTGGTTATTTTTCTAAATATGGTTGCTCTCTAGCTAACATCTCTCATGCTTATATAATTCCTCTGCCGAACTTATAACATGTATAAGATACTAAATTTCTCTGCCAAAGTTATTACAAAGTACAAGCATAGACTAAGTTTATTATTAGAATCCTCGGGCTTGGAATGGAAACATCCTGTTTCTGTCTTTTGCTTGTAAATATTTTTGTGACAGAAGTTATTTGACCATTGATACCGAGTCTTGATACTGATTTTGTTCCTTATTGAAGGACTAATTCATTAGGGGAAAAAAAACAAAAAGGAATCCCAGGACAAATTGTTGGTCTACATGATTGGAGTTGAGTTGTATTCCGAGTTAGCGTATTTGATTCGGCATCTGTGCTCTTCTACTTTTGTATCTCTTTTTTCATGAAAGTTCTATTTTTTTGTATCGCTCGATTAATAATAATATTTGTTTTATACTACTTGAACATAAATTATGGTACTCAATTGTAGGTAGACCTTTACTCGTATTGTATTGCTATGATACGAAAAAAAACAATATATTATTTTGTTACTCTATTTACTCAAATGTATAAGTGTTACGTTAACTTTAATGTTTTTCCGCTGCACTTTTTTCCGGTGAAATAGACAATATATTAACAAGCAAAAGCATTACAATATTTCAAAATAGGATATCCTCCATCATAAAACAATCCAAACGGGATATTGGGGGAATCAAAATGAGACGGCCAATTGTTGCAGCATGCCCCTTTAGCTAGAGTATGGCCTGCTACATTACAATTTATACTAACATTTTGTTCGTTCAAGAGTCAAGACCGTTCTGTCTCAACAACTCTTAATACACACGCCACCGCACTACAATTTACCGCACTACAACAATATAGAAGCTTTACACTATCTTGATTCACAACAATTGGAAATATATAAACTTAAACGTGCATAACTGAAGTGGAATTTTTTGGAGTGAAATAAACAAAATGTTGGGATTTAGCATGTTTGAGTTACAAAAATTAGAATTGTATTGCATTACAAGAAATCTAAAAACTATATCAAACTACCCCAATTGCTATTTACAAGGCAAGACCGTTCTTTTACATAGGGGGCAGTTGTTCTTCTGCCTCAACCAACTCTTGATACACATGGCATGGTACTCATGTTCGCACTCGAGCGTTGCAATTGTTTGTTTTTCATAACATAGATCATCCTGACAAATCACACAAATCTCTTGCTCCTTGTTCTCGTCAGTCGTCGCAATCACCCCCTTAAGTTTTTTTAACTTTAGGTGTTTCGATATTATTTCATCTAACAAACCATTATCTTGGTTCATTCCGTTCACCATCACTGTTTCACTATCTTGATTCCAGTTCAGCATCATATTAATTTCTTCATTATATTCTTCTTGTTCTCTGACCATGAACTGAAGATAACGATATGTGGTATTCATTTCATTTTCGTCCCTTGTTGTCTCTGCTATCGAGTGGAAATTGTTAGCATACTGAAAATATCTCAAGGGCTCAATTGTAATTATGCTGTTAGTTAGTTAGTTTAGCTCGAGTTTGTTAGTTAGTTAAGTTGTAATTTCCCGCTCTTTTCCATTGTATAAATACTCTACTGTAAGCTCTGTTTTCATTTGAGTAATACACATATTTCATATCATTTTTCTCTCATAATTGAGAGCTATTTTCATATCTGATCAGAAATTCGACCAAAAAGGAACGAGGGAAAGCATACTGTCTAGGGAAAAAAACTGTGGAAAAGTATGAGTAAAATTGTGGGCAAGCATGGTGTTTTCTCTAAATTATTTCAGGTGATCGAGTGTAGAGTTTATGAGAGATTAATTTTTTCAACTATTGATTTTGTGAGGATATATAGATGTTGTTGCTGTATATATATAGAGATAAACGAATAGCCAAGATAATGGTAATCCTTCTTGGACTCGTAAAAATGTTGAATTGTCTCCTTATAGGAGTAGGACTATGACAACATAAGTACAAACATTAATATCTATTTGTAACTACCAAATTTACACTGCCACGAGGGGGTGAATTGCTAACCGCTAAACTACTTGAGGTAGTGGAGTTAAACAATTAAGGTATATATAATGTTTGAAATTCATGGTCCAGTTTAACTTAATGATTGATTTTAAGTTTTATTTGTTGAATATAGTTTTTGATCAAGAAGACATTTTGACTAAAATCATCATGTTTACCATACGAAATTTGAAAATACAACAGAAATAGAATACACTAGATTACTATAACTTAACTTATTAATTTTTTTAGAACTAAAAATCAAGTAAACTGACAAATACTAAAACATAACTTTTTTGAGGGGTGTAAAATTAATGCCGGAATAGTATTTGTATGGTGTCAAATACAACTATTCTTAATTTTGCATTTTTCCGCATAACTAATTGCAATGAATGAATGATCATGTGAGACGAAATAAAATTTTGCAACTATAATAATTTCAACAACGTCTCAACTATTCCCATCACTGATACGACATCAAAATTCAAAACTGGGTGCCATTGATTAAGTTAAGTGCGTGACATTTGTGTGTTTGATGAACAAAAGAAGTTCGCCCTTTACCCAAAATTACAAATTAGGTTCTATGTTTATGTCCATTTATTTTCTTGGACCCTAAAGTCTTGGATTAATGGTAGAAGTTGGTGGAATGAAGCTGGAGTGGTGAAGACTTCTCTTCAAACATGGGAGAAAAATGATTTCATTCCTAATTCGGTTAAACTAATAACTGATGTAATTTCAATTATGCTGCAGTAGTTGTTCTTCTACATTTGAAATTCACAAAAGTCATTTAGAGGTAAAGGAATACCCAAGTCGATTTACTTTGGAAATTCAGAAAAGTCATATAGCTGCTATATTGTTCTTTGTCCTCCCCACATCACATGAATACAACAAACCATAGCCTTTATATTGTAGCAAACAAAAACTGTCAAAGTACACGGGAGAGGGGAACGAGCATGGCGTACAAAAGCCAAAACGGCCCTTGCGAGTAAACATCCAAATTTAGAGATGTTTTTACTTGATATCCATGCTCAAAATTGAGTTGGTTTAATCCCTAAATCGAAGAAAAATAGTTCTGATGTCTTTCAGAAAAGTTCGCTATTCGCCTCTTCATCGGCTGGATTAATTGTTGCAGCCGATTCATCCACTTTATACTGGTTGTAGTTGTTCTAGTGTCACTAGATCGTGCATCTCGTTCCTATACCAAGCCAGCAACCTTCTTCTGCAAAACATAAAACACATTATTATTCAGTTAACGAAAAAATAAAATAACATATTAGGCACACTACTTATTTGTGAGAAAGAGAGCATAAATTTAAGCATATAATGATGAAAACGCATTCGTTTCAACATTTCATTGACTTTTATATCTCCCAGATATAACTATGTTTTACAAATACAATACAGGATATAGATAATTAGTTAGTTATGTTAAATAAAATAAAGTGTAGTTTTTGTAAAAACGAAACTGAAGGCCTCACCTGCATATCAAGTATCTTCCGATTTTCACATGTTGGTCCTCATTCTCCAAATACATCTGAAAAACAAACATCAGATCACGAAAATGTCATTGCCATAGCTGAGAGACTAAACGCAGATAATATTACGACAGTAAAATGTCGTAGAACTTAGTAACACATACAAATTTGTAACCCAAATCTGCCATACAGGTTGTGCAGTAAACACTTCTAACTGTAGATTCACCATTCGAAATTTCATCGTTTTCGTCTAAGCTCACATTAACCCTGCAAAAAAAAAAAACTTGATTATTTTTCTAGCGAGTAAAGAGTACTGCGTCAAAATATAAATCTCACTTGAAAAGAAATTCCCATGTTACAAAACAGAACGTATCATTACAAAACAAAATCTTACAAGTCTTTGATGACCATCCATGCTGTGCCAAATTGCTGAAAGTTGAATCAATCAAAAACAGTGAGACACAGAGATGAGGAAAAATGACAATAAGATTAATTACATCTACACTCCATTATATTTGGCCTAATTATATAGGTCTTTTTCTAAAATACAAATAATTCAATATGCACGTGCACGTCATAACATTCAAACTATTCAGGATACGTTCATAATTTTTTAAATCTAAAAGAGGAATTGAATGTCTACTAAAAGTTGTAAACATAATTACGACTAACATGTAACTATGATTACAATTGACAGAGATAAAACGCCATTATATTGCTCAACAACAACTGCCATCTTTTTTGTTTCCTTCAAATGTCGACCCTTTACAAAGTTACTATCACAAAATCTTGAAGATAGAAAAGAAGTAAGAATAAGAAAATAAAAAAGATTTCCATTAACCATTATCAAGATTTGTAGAATTAAGCAGAGCCGCAATTATACAAAAAGAGAGTGAGTTCGACATTGGCGGCAGAGTAATAAATTGGTAGTCGCATTTAGCGGGTACACTACAAAAAAAGTGTTTTTTGTGACGATTTTATACGACGTAGTACAATTTTCGCCGCATAAATGTTAGTAAATATGACGATTTAAGATATTGCCGCATAAGTGTAACTTTTTATGTGACAATCCCAAATTTCGCCATATAGGTTAAACGTTCGTCACATTTTGTATAATTTGAGTGACAAAACACCCTTTCGCCATAAACTTTGTCACTTGAACTACTTCACTAAGAAAGCGGCAAAACTCCCGCTACTTTGCAAAAATCTCCCTCCCTCATTTTTCGTTTTCCCTCAATTTCCCTTTGCCCCAAAAAATAATTAATTTATCACAAAAACTTAAACTACGTCGTTTTGGTCAATTTTACATTTAGTTTCAGATTATACACCCTTAGTAAGAAAAACACCCCAAAATCATAGCTAAAAGCTTCTGCCTCTCTCGACCAAAAATACCTCCCCCACGAAAACCCTTTTCGAGCAGATCTAAAAAATTTGGTCCATCTCTCTCGTTTTTGCACTCTCTCTTCACATGAAATGGTAAGAAAACCCTTCTTCTCTCTCGTATTTGAAGATTAAGCTATAAATTCATCCTATACTACCCTAATTTCTCGATTTTGTGATGTTTAACAGGTGGGTTTGTTCGACTACAATGGCATAATTGTGATCTTGTGTAAGTTGTATCTAATTTTAGTTTTGTTTAGTTTATATGAGTAAATAGTTGGGTATTTGTTGTTTTTTCTCAAAAAATATTAACAAGTATGGATTATGATTTGGGGATTAGGGTTTTTGAAGTTTAACATGTACATTTCTGCCACTTTTTTGTGCAATGGTGATGTTTTTTTTCTCAGATCTGAAAATATTTTGTTGACATTCATCTTACTTCCAAAAATTTATTAAAATTTTTTTTCACAACTTTATAATCTGCTGGTTTTCGTGTTTGTTTTGTTGTTTTTAAGTAAAAGCTTTTCAAAAAAGTGTGGATTTGTAAGATCTCTTCATAACTTTATAAGCTACTGCTCTTGTTGTGGTTTTTTGGGTTAAAAGTTGTTACAAGAATGTCTGTATTTGAATATTCTGTTCATTACTTTGTTAATTGATGGTTTTCATGTAATTTGTGGGTTTTATTATCTAAACTATGGTTGCTTGTGGCTTGAGTTGTTAAGAAAAATTACATTATTTTGTGAAGGATCATCAAAAAGAGTTTGGGAGTAACTTTCATGACAAAGGATTGATATTCTGCAGAAAATGAGAAAAGGTAGGTTTAATTTCCGATTGTGTTATAGTTGAAGGATTGTTGGTCTATTTATAAGTAGTAATAGAGAAATTGGTTTTTGGTTATGAAGGTTTTGTTGTCCTAGCCTTTACTAAGTTTTCCATATGTATATATTTTGGTTTTAACTTGTTCTAGTTTAGGTTGTAAAAAGTGTTGGTCTTGTGTATTACTCTTAGTTTTGAAGGTTGTAGCGTCTTAGCTGCATCAACTTTTTTATGCCTATAAGACTGGTTGATATGTTGCACAAGTTTAGGGTCTAGGAAGTGTAGGCTATTGTGTATTGCTTCGGAAAATGTCATGACAGATTGGTAACTATAAAGATTGTTGCTTGGGAGTAATTTGCTTGGAAAGGATTGAGATTCTGCACATCAGCTGAAAAGGTTGGTTTAGTTTATGGTTTTTTGATTGTTATTGATTGTTGGTCTAGTTACATGTATAAGTAGTTATAAATAGATAGGCTGACAACTTGTTCATGTTTTAATGTTTTAATGTCTATAAATAGATAGATTGTCCTAATCTTAAGGTTTTAATGTCTATAAGTTTGGTTGACAACTTGCTCATGTTTAGGTTCTAAATAGCGTTTGTTCTTGTATATCACTTTCTAGCTTCAGAAATGTTGTAGTTATAGTTGATATTCTCTTCTTTGCTCATCATTCATTTTACAAGAATTTGAAATGTATTCCTTAATGCAATTGAGTCGTGGTTATGTCCATACTTACTACTAAAGTGAAGTGAAACATAATCAATATCGTATGGCTCTTTGTCTGTACCTACATCTCCAAAGCTTTCCATTCACAGTTACATGAGTTCCAAATCAGGATGGAAATGGAAATCCTACTAATCCCAACTCTCTAGTTACAACAGTTTCAGGAGCACCGTCACGCAATTCTGGTAATTTTTTTTATTTCATATGAAAAATCACTTTACCTATTATATTTTTCCATGTTTGCAACATTTTCATTCATTCTTTCATTTCAGGTTCTAATATCAAAAAGAATGGTCGCGATGTCTGTGGAGGACTGAATTTGGACAAGATAGTTGAAAAAGTATGAAGGTATACTTTAATTTTGAGAAAATAGAGGTTTGTTGGCAAGGCATATAGGTGGTTGTCAATTTCATTTGCTTTGTTTACATGTTAGTAGATAGAGTGAGTTATTTTTATATCATAATTTATTTACTTCACTTGAATTATTATGTTTTTTTTCCTTCATAAGAATTGTGTAGCAGGCTGTTTGTATATTTAGTTGTATCTTAGTATTTTGCATATTCTCATCGTTGTTAGTAGGATTGAGTAAATGGTAGTTTGTAAGCAGTTCAAGGAAGAAAAGACTATACCTTTTGTGAAAATTTTGCTGAAAATGAAACGTTGCTGCATGTGCAAACTCTGCTGAACGTTGCTGAAAATTCTAACCTATGTTTAATATTATAAAACTCTTCTATAGAGAGTATAGTTAGTGTTGAGTGTTGGTAGTTTATGCCGTTTGAGATGTTTGCTCATTTGATATGTTTGGTGGTTGGAGATGTTTGCTTATGGTTTGTGTGAATGTGCGTGCATCTTGTTTTTTCTCGAACGGTAGAATCTGTCTAGATAAATTTATGTTGAATGTCTTTATCGATCAGTCCATATTGATCAGTTTTGTAGGTCTTCAGTGGGCAGCCTCACCAAAAGTGGAGATTATGCAAGTTTATTCTGAAGTCTCTTGATATTGGAAGTAAATGAAGAATGGTGAATGTGCCTATTTTGAAGACTTTTGGTATTAGAACTAAATGCTTTCCATTTGTGAAAGTTATTTTGGTGGAGCAAAGGGAGCAGTTGGAAGATGAGCTCAAAGCACAAAAGGCTAAAAACAGGAGGTATGAAGAGCAACTCGAGGCTATGCAAGCGCAGATTGATAAGATGCAGAACTTTTGGCGAAGAGTTAAATAGGTAATGATGCCTTAACCCCTTTCCTTAGTTTTCTGAAGATATACCTATTACTATGATGAATATTTTGTGAAACGAGCATCGTGTCCAACGAGTATATGTGAAATATGTTTTAGATTGGAGTTTGAACAACCTATACAAATGAAAAGTATATGAATATTATAGAATTGTTGGCTGACTTTGATAAATGTGTGAAAATAAGTGTGTGAAAATGTTGTGAATTGGTGAAATTGTTGATTGACTTTGCTAGTTTCATTCAATATGTTTATATATGTTGGGGGTAAATGTTGGATTTTGTTAGTTTATGCCATCTAAAATGTTATATGATTTGATAAACTTGCAAGTTTATGGTGTTTCCATATGGTTTGTTTAAGTGGAACTGCAATGAGTTTGAACATGTTGCTATTTGCTTATGGTTTGTGTCCTTGTAAGTAGCATCTTATTTTGTGTGGACATGTTACTCTTTACTTATGGTTTGTGTTCATGTGAGTAGCATCCTATTTTCTGTAGAATATGCCTGGTTAATTTCATGCTAAATTGTTTAGTGATCAGTGCAACGTGATCAGTTTTGTAGGTGTGCAATGGTCATGTTCACAAAAATAGAGATTATGGCAGTTTTTTTGAAGTCTCTGGATATTGAAGTAAATGAAGAATGGTGAAGGTGCCTATTTTGATGATGTATGGTTACTAGAACTAAATGCTTTCCTACTGTGAAAGCTATTTTGGCTTTATTCTGGAGAAACTATGTTATGTAAGAAGAATTATATGTTTAGATGGATTTAGGGTGGTAGTTGATGAATGATCTCCAGTATACTATATTAGTACTCTCTAGTATAGCTCTTTGATGCATGACCAAGGGCTAATTTTGACAAACAATGGTAGAATTTGATGTAAGATTGCCAATCATGTTGTAAACTATTGGCTACTTGATTGAACTTGGTCGAGAATGCTTTTCCAAGTTATATGGAAGCATTTATATTTTTGTGAGTTCTTAGTTTTGGTATTTATTATTATGTCAATCACATTCTATTGTATTACGTAATTATGAAATGGTTCATTTACTGTAATTAAGTGCGGCAAAAAAAATCACTCATACAAACTCTTGAGTGACAACAAATTCGCCACAAGAAAAATCAAAATAACACGTTTTAGTGACAATTTTATCGCAGTAAAAAGTTTTGTGGCAAGATTGCCTGGTACGCAGATGTTAATGACGAAATATGTTGTCACAAGAAATCATTAATGTAGATTCTTTAAGTGACAATGTGATGTTATGATGGCGAAATTTCACTACTTATGTGACAACCATGTCGTCACTTAAATTAAGTTTTTATGTGACGACAGTATTTTCGTCACAACTATATGTGAACGAAACTAAACTTTTGCCACTTATACTTAATACGACGGGGTTAATGCGGCGAACTTTGTGACAATATGTTTTGTCGTATAGGGTTCATGCGACAAATTGTTGAGGTTAAATGACGATACTTGGCGCCACGAAAAATCACTTTTTTTGTAGTGTTATAATCAGCCATTAGTGGACAACTTAGTAATTAGTCTAAGGTGGTGTTTGGAAACTCTTCTCGAGAAGGAGAAGTCATAATTTAAATTAAAGCAACAAACTATTTCAAGTTATAAGCTGAAGGTGTTTGAAAAACAATCTAAAAGTTGATTTTTTTCGTAATAGAGTGTTTGCAAGAAAAAAAAGTGATTTTACTGATTTTATTGTAATTTTACTATAATACCCATAACTTATACATTATCAACATCTAAATGTGTCACCAATAGAAAATATTACAACTTTAAGATATTGAAGTAATCGCAAAGTTATAAAAAATTAATATTATAAATATGATAACAAGGATTATTTACGTTTCACATCCATATTGTTATTTATTTTGGTAGATTGTTATATATAAATTTGCAGGGATAACTTTCATAATTATTACGTTAGAACAAGTTTATCAAATTGTAAGAATGAATTTATTTTTATACGTATCTAAGAAAGCTAAATTTGATCATTAAATAAATAACATTCGTCAACATGGTAGGAAAGAATTTAATGCTTAAGAAAAACTCATAAACCATTTCTAGAGTGATAAGAGTTTTTGTTGTAGAATCATAACTCCAGATTTTTCGTATTGACAATTGAGTTTATTAGATACATTGTGTTATTTGATAATAAAAGATAAGGTATAATTGGATAAGTATATTTTAATTTATTTAAAAATGTTACTATAATCTAGAAGCACTCTTTTACCAACTTCAAAGGTGAGGAGGGGGTTAGCTTAAAAAAACTTTTTCGAACTATGGAAGCTAGATTCACAAACACTTCAAACTGCTTAATTTAAGTCAAATGCTGATTTTAACTTTTTTTAATAGTTTGCAAACACCACCTAAGAATAGCCCAACTTATAGTGGGGACGAGAAGGCAATTTGACTTAAGTGATGTTTGCAAACTCTTCAAACAAAAGTTAAAATTAACTTTTAACTTAAATTAAGCAGTTTGGGGTGTTTGCAAATCTAGATTCAGGGTTGTGCGTTTCGATTAAATCGAATCGAATCGATCATATTAGCTACAATCATTTGATTATGATTGAGGAAAAATGACAATCAAAATCAAATCTTTTGAAACTATATGATTCGATTTAAATCGAGTTGATTTCGACTTGATTTGATCCGATTTTGGTTATGAGCTTTTTTATTTATTGTATTTTAATTTTGGAAAAGTAAGCAATATAGCGCTTCGAATATGCATTTGAAACTAAAGAAAATATGCATGAAACACTAGAAAAATAATGTACACTCTCCAATTTATCAATCATTGCAAACTCATAATGCAAAAGTGATACTTCTACTCAATTCAACATAATTCACAAATAATAAAATAATAAATTCAAACATTATTAAACATAAGAGAAATTAAGCCACACTTCAAAATTTGTAAAATATTCAAGACATCATTAAATACATTATGTTCTATACATTATATATTAAAAATAAAATAGATTCGATTTTCGATTCGATTCAATGATCGACCCCTAAAATCGAAAATCGAATCGAAGTGGGTTTCGATTTTTCTGTGACAACCAAAAATCGGATCAAAAACTCGATTCGATTTTTAAATCGGATCATTCGATCGATTTCGAAACGATTCGATCGATTCGGTTATGTTTGAACACCCCTACTAGCTTCTATGGTTTGAAAACTTTTTCTAAGCCAAAAACACTCACAATCTTGAAGTTGGTAAAGAGGTGCTTCTAGCTTATGGTAGCATTTTTAAAATAAATTAAAATTTACTTATCCAATTATCCCTTATCTTCTATTATCATATAACACAACATATTTAATAAACTTAAAAATTTATACGAAGGAGCTAGGACACTTCATTCTATAATAGAAAAAAAAGTCTTATCACTCTATATGATTTATGAGTGTTTTCCTAATTGTTCTAATTTTTTCTGTCATTTTGACGAGTTTAATTTATTTAATAGTTCATGAACTTAAGTTTTGAGATGGATACCTATAAATTAGTTTGTTCTTACAAATTTCCAATAAAATTGAAACTTAAAGTGTAGTTAAATTTACTAAAATTATATTACTATTTATTTACAAAGTTCATGTTATCATGTTTATGATTATTGTTTTTACACCTTTGTACTTCAATATTTTAAAGTTGAAACTATTGTATTATGGTAATACATTAGATGTCGATAATGTATAACTTATGGGTATTATAGTCCAATTATAATGCAACATTCGTAGAATCACCTTTTTCTTGCAAACACACTACCATGAAAAACTCAGCTTTTAGATTATTTTCCAAACACATTCATCTTACGAGTTGAAGTAATTTTTTGAGCTATAACTTAGATTATGAACTTTTGCTTTTTGAGTTTGCAAACGCCACTTTATAATAGGACTAATCCTTGAGTTTCAATCTAGCTAACCAAAAGAAATAAGGTGGAATGATGGATCACATCATCTAATTGACCTGAAAAACCAAACAATATATCAGCGAGTTGAATACAACATATTCCATGTACCACATTCGAATACGCTCTTATTCGACCTGAGATTTCAAACCTGTCCCTACTATCTTTCTAACCTCTTTTTAGTTAATTTTATTTGATAGAATTTTGGAAATGTTTATGTAAGTTGTAGTTTGTTAGTTATGAATATTGCGAGCTATGTGACAATAATTGAGGTAAAAAGATCACATTTTGCTTATAATGATGCAGGTTGATCTCTAGCTAAAAATCTGCAGAGGTTCGTAGATTCATAAAATTCTCATTTGTGAAGCCATTCTTACTATGCGACTGAGGTTATAGTAGGGATGGATCAGAATTGTCACACGATTCTTTCATTGTCATCTGTTGCTAAATATCGTGCTACGAAATTGTCGCTGTTAATAAACGGGAAATTTCGTCTTTCACAGAGAATCCAGTTCATCAAATCGCAGTGACGTAAAAGGTAGTGTTCTCATTCGATCACAACACATTTTAATCTTGATTCTGTCCTGAAATTCTACCAGAAACTTAAAATTTTATCATGTTGCAAAAAATGAACATCACCGTCATCAGAATATTCGGCTACTTTGCCGATTGTTGAATCCCTAGAACTTATCTCCGTGAGGTCCTACTTTTCACCAGGTTTTCATGAAGACTTAAAATTTGTTTGAGATTGATCCCATAAGCACTTTGCAATTATAGGATCTAATAGTACTTTTTGAATCATAGATGGCTATATATATTCTAGGGATAATTGTGTTGCACCTCTGAGGTTTAGCCTAATTAACAACCTCCCCGAAGGTTCAAAGATTTATGAAGACACCTTCTGGAATATAAAAAATGTTAAAACTTTCTACAACTCCAACTCAGAGATTCAACTTAAAGCTTTCTCATAAAATGATTGGCTGGTTGTATTCAAAGTAGAAAGAGTATTACAGGTTTTGCTATATACCTAGGTGATTCATTCATTTCATTGAAGGCCAAGAAACAACCTACAATCAACAGATCTTCAACAGAAGCTGAATAGAGAGCAATAACTTCAACCACTTGAGAACTACTGCGGTTAAGTCAATTGCTCACGATGTCCACATCCCAAAGATCAAGATTCCTCTTCTCTTCACATAAAACAAGAGCGCCTATTGAATTAGCAGCAACCTTGTGCATCATGAACGTACAAAGCATATACAAATCGATCACCACTTTATTCGAGAGTAGTTCCATCAAAAGCATATCAAAATTAGGCACATTTCTAATGATCGACATATGATGTTTTAGCTAAACCTCTCTCCCTTGGACCCTTTAAACACATGAACTTCTAGATGAGAATTCTAAATAGTCATTCCCATCTTGAGGGGGCTCTTAGATAATCAAATTATGCGAAGTTTCTATTTATAGAAACAATTCAAATATTAGGTATATTAGTTGAGTTAACCGTTTTTCCAATTATTAGGAAAGTCTAGTTGGGCTTGTGTCGTATATTAGTTCCATGTCTTCGTATTTTCTACTCACTTAACTCATTCCATAGATGTGTAGTAGGTTAGTTGCTCTCTGCAAACGTTGATCACCAACACCCGTGTAACCCACAGTTTGATTTAATCGTCAATCAAAGTTTATGTTCGGTTTTTCAATTAGTTCCTCATTCAATTTAATCTGATCACAGTCACAAAGTTAACAATATTGTATCGTATAAAAGTTTGGTATTAAACTTGATTTGATGCCAACGATGATCTATCAAAATACAAAAATGCCAATGATGAAATTACTCTATGGCAAAAAGTTTATTTCAAATACATTGATGATATTCCATAATGTATATTTCAATTAGCCAAATATTAGAAATATTTCGTGAATTTTGGAAAACTCTTTGAGATAATTTGGAAAATTATAAAAAGGTATTGCAATTAACTTAAGAGTACTAAATGTCTTTATCTTAGGGGAGCCATTTTGATATTTTAGTGAAAACTTTTAAAAAGTTTTGATCTTAAGGCTAGTGGAGTGGCAATTAGTCCTCTATGTTGTACCTTGTTATGTCATTTATGTTATTCTAGTACAATTTTGTCTTAGAATTTGTATTTCTATTTTCAATTTCAGCCCTCCGGCCAAATTAAACTCAAATTTCTGCCAAGAGATTGATCGAGGACTCAAATTGGAAAAAATGTACATTGTAGACCTAAATTGAACTAGGACAATATAAGGACCAGACATTGACATAATGTAACTTAGAGGATCAATTCCTGTCATTGTGAATGAGTCCTTGAATACAAAATTCCTAAACTCAACTAGAAGCACACTTGATTTCCATTTTATAGAGCAAAAGTATGAATAAACTGTTCTAAAATAAAGAAAGAAACCAAAGGATCTGAATTTAACATGTAAAATCAAAGGTGTCACATAAATTAAATAAAAGCAGAATAAAACAGCTACTTACCCAAGAAAAAGCAGGACTAATATTAATTCACCTCTTAAACACGTGTGAGATTAGTACACAAACACACTTTGAAATAAATATGCATTATTAAAGGAATTTGTAAAATTGCAATTTGCTGCGACTTTGATTTCTCAACAAATATTTTGGCAAAATGTCATTTATTCTCTTTGTTGAAAGTCTTATGAAGGTCAGCTAGGTTTCATCTCCCGATCTATTTTTCGACAATTTACTTTGCTTGAGTTGCGGCTGCGTAAGTGTGCAAAGGTAAATGTATACGTGTACGTATATATGTTTGTGTAACATAACAGTGGGCCCATAATTAATGCTCAGAAAGTCACAAATGGTACGTACAATAGACAAAACGATATACATGTTTGTTCTGCATGCAGTGAATCCACGTAGCATTCACATATTAAACAGTGACGAGAAAAGAAAGAGTGAGAGAGAGTAATAACTAATCAGTAAAAGAAGAGAAGCAAAAAATTACGAGAGAAAGAGAACAGAAAATGCTTACTTCTCTTCTCTTCAAGAATATGGGCCATTAAATCATTGTAGTATTACAATTTGAGTAATTACTAAAAAAATAAATATGTTGTATGTATAGATGATAATTGTGTGCGATGATTAGCACACACGTCCTAAGGCACGCTACGATCGGAATTCGTCTCTTCTTGAGGGCTAAAATTGACCCACAAGCGTCTTATACATGGAAGTGCATCACTGGGGCGCGCAACATGATTGAGGCGGGGTGTTGATGGAGGGTTGGAATGGAAGAAAGATTTGGATTTGGGGAGATAAGTGGATTTCGAGGCCTACAGATTTTCAGATTTACTCTCCTCCGCAACTAAGCTCATCCATGCAGCGTGTCTGTGATCTCATTGATGCCGAAATGGGTCGCTGGAATGTGGAAGTGGTTTCAGATCTGTTTTGTAAAGAAGACATGGAAGCCATCCTACGTATTCCTTTTGGAAACTCGAATAATGAGGGTCGCAAAGTATGACACTACACAAGGAATGGTGCTTCTTCTGTACGGAGCGCATATCATTTAAGTTCCAAATAAGGTGAAGATTTTAGTTTGGCGATTGGCGCGCGGGATATTACCTATGAGAAAATAGCTCAACGATTGCGTCAAATGTGGCATTTGTTGCGGTAAGCCTGAAACTATTGAACATGTCCTTTTGGAGTGTCACATTGCGCGCATGGCTTGGGCCATATATTTGACTCCGTTGTTTTTGCTACTAAATCTTTGAGTTTGGCGGAGAGATTCCGTATCATTTTTTCACAACTGGATAAAGAGGAATTGAGGCGGTTCGCATGAATTTTTTGGGCTCTACGGAATTTCCGCAGTCATTTGGTCATTGGTGGAGTTAAACGTGATCCTGCGGATGTTGTTGGTTTTGCCAATTGTTTTCACTCACAATTCCTAGCAACAAGTCGATGTGTTAATCCATCTACTGTTCCCATTTCTCAAACATGGAGTGTTCCGACACCTAACTTTGCCAAGGTTAATTTTGATGGAGTTATATTGCAGGCCGTCCATGAGGCTGGCATGGGTGTTGTGGTGCAATACGAGATTGGAGAGGTTAGTGCCCGGCAACAAAATCGTTTTTAGAGTTTGTTTTCGGCTACAAGTGTTGAGGCTATGAGCGCGAAGATGGGTCTGGAATTCGCAAAGGAAAGAGGCCGGAAACAAGTGATTCTTGAAGGGTTGTTTTGATTCACTACAAGCTAACACTGTTCGAAGGGAAGCTAATGAAGCGGTACACAATTTAGGACGGAATGCTTGATACTTTTGTTCTTGGCCTTCTTAGTTTTTTGGGTTTGTTTTCGTGTTTCGCTTGTTTGATCTTTTGATCTTTATTTGCTATTGTATTATACTCTTTCTCCAAGTGATATAATATCGTTTTTTCGATAAAAAAAAGTAACATTAACTCATACGTGCGTATAACGTGCCCTAATTCTTACATTTACATATATATATATATACATATATATATATATGGTGTGTGTGTGTGTGTATGTCATTTTAGGGTGTATAATATTAAAAGAGAATAAAATAAAATACGAGATACTAATATTTATGAAACAGATAAAAATAATTTTCAAAACGTTATGCAACAAAATATAAAATATATTTTATGAACAATGCAACGTATTACAAATATTTGCTTTACTCACAAATTGGTGGTTATTTTTCTAAATATTGTTACTCTATAGCTAACATATCTCATGCTTATATGATTTCTCTGTCGAACTTATTACATGTATAAGATACTAAATTTCTCTGCCAAAGTTATTACAATGTATAAGTATATAATCTTACTTTTGAACCTCAAAATAACAACACATAAAATGTCAAAGTCACAAAAATTGCGTATTTTATAAATCACATACTATTACTTACGTTATTTATTTATTAAAAGAATCAAAATTATATTATGCAACAATTTTTCAATTTCTTTAATATAATTTATAAAGTATTGATTATTTTTCTTCATCTTGTTGACATTATAACTAAGTTTAACAACAATAAAGTAAAGTTATTGTTTTTCTATTTGTTCTTAATACTAAAATAGGAAAAGAAAAAGGAAAAACAAAAGAAACATCATTCACTCGTCATCTTCACCAGCGAAACCCCAACCCTCCCACACCCCATCCCACATGGAACTGTTGATACTTTGTGTGTTGTGTATGTAGGTGTAAATGAAGTGGGAGATATCCCACATTGGAAGAAGACAACAAAATTAAAAGGGTTTGCCCAGATAGAAGTTTTAACACTTGTGTGGATCTTTCGGTTGAGCCTTCGGCTTTGGGCTTTGCATAGTTTCCTCAAAGATGGGCACTTTGGGGAATCTTGGGCTTTGTATTATTTCAGATACAATTTTGCTTATTCAATAAATTTGAAATTTATTTTTTGAATTTGTTAATGTTATTCTTAAATCTGAATCAATTCAGATGACGTTGGAAAAAATAATTCAATGACTATAGTACCAGTACTAAAACTAGAGGCTGCATCTAGTTCAGTTTCAGTGTTGCTAAGACAATTGTCTGCACTTAAGCCTATTTGGCCACCTCTTCGTCGAGCCATCTTATCAGATAAAAAATCTCCATATAATTTTCCCAAGAGGCAGACTTTTGTGGTTAAATGGGCAATGAGGCTACCAGGTAGATTTAGCTTAACGATCGAGAATTCAACTGAGAAGACACTGATACTGATTGTCAACAAGAGAAAAAATTATCAGAGCTTGATAGAGAAACGGTGCAATTGTTCTTGTTGGAAATTAGTCTATTTCTGTTCCATCATCACCTGATTGTGGCTCAAGACCATTGCCAACAGTGCTGGAGGGTTGTCATGAGAAGTATTAATTCGCCTACTTTGCCGATTGTTTAAATCCCTAGAATTTATCTCGGTGACGTCCTATTTCACCAGGTTTTCATGAGGACTTAAAATTTGTTTGAGATTGATCCCATAAGCACTTTGCTTGTAGGATCTAATAGTACTTTTTGAACCATAGCTGGCTTCATATATTCTAGGGATAATTATGTTGCACCCTCTGAGGTATAGCCTAATTAACAACCTCCCTGAAGGTTCAAAAGAATTATGAAGACACCTTCTGGAATATAAAAAAAGTGTTCAAACTTTGTACAACTCCAACTCAGAGATTCAACTTAAAGCTTTCTCAGAAAGTGATTGGGCTGGTTGTATTGAAACTAGAAAGAGTATTACAGGTTTCGCTATATACATAGGCGATTCTTTCATTTCATTGAAGGCCAAGAAACAACCTACAATCAACAGATCTTCAACAAAAAATGAATAGAGAGCAATAACTTCAACCACTTGAGAACTATTGGGATTAAGTCAATTGCTCACGATGTCCACATATATCCCTCAGATCAAGATTCCTCTTCTCTTCACAGAAAACAAGAGCTGCTATAGAATCGCCAGCAACCCCGTGCATCATGAACGTTCAAAGCATATACAAATCGATTGCCACTTTATTCGAGAGTAGGTCCATCAAAAGCAGATCAAATTAGGCACATTTCTAATGATCGACATATGATGTTTTAGATAAACCTCTCTCCATTGGACCCTTTAAACACATGAACTTCTAGATGAGAATTCTAAATATTCATTCCCATCTTGAGGGGGCTCTTAGATAATCAAATTATGCGAAGTTTCTATTTATAGAAAGAATTCAAATATTAGGTACATTAGTTGAGTTAACTGTTTTTCCAATTATTAGGAAAGTCTAGTTGGGCTTGTGTCGTATATAAGTTCCAGGTTTTCGTATTATCTACTCACTTAATTCATTCGATAGATGTGTAGTAGGTTAGATTGCTCTCTGCAAACGTTGATCACCAACACCCGTGTAACACACAGTCTGATTTAATCGTCAATCCAAGTTTATCTTCTGTTTTTCAATTAGTTCTTCATTCAATTTAATCTGATCACAGTCACAAAGTGAACAATATTCTATCGTATAAAAGTTTAGTATTAAACTTGATTTGATGGCAACGATGATCTATCAAAAAACAAAAATGCAAATGATGAAATTACTCTATGGCAAAAAGTTTATTTCAAATACATTGATGATATTCCATAATGTATATTTCAATGTTCCAAATATTAGAAATATTTCGTGAAATTTGGAAAACTCTTTGAAATAGTTTGGAAAAATTATAAAAAGGTATTGCAATTAACTTAAGAGTACTAAATATCTTTACATTAGGGGAGCCATTTTGATATTTCAGTGAAAACTTTTAAAAAGTTGTGATCTTAAGGCTAGAGGAGTGGGAGTTAGTCCTCTATGTTGTACCTTGTTATGCCATTTATGTTAGGGATAATTACAGCTACACCCCCTGAGGTTTGGTGTAATTACACATACCTCCCCTGTGGTTTGAGAAATTACACATACCTCCCCTGAGGTTTGAAACCTTACACATACCTCCCCTCTTCAATTTAAGGGTTGTTTGGGTGTAAGTTATGATATAATTATGCTTATTATACTTACACCCCTAAAGTTTGGTATATTTATAAAAGTAATCCTTGATGTTAGAAAAAGTAAAATTAAATACTCCAAAAGGTTTTATAAACTATTATATTATTACTTACAAATATAAAAAGTATTTAAATTTAAATTTAAAAATAAGTTAATCTAATCCAAAATATATTTTTGAATCAAAACACGTAACTTTTAGTTTTTTTCTTTAAAAGAATTCCCGTAAATCTCAGTCAAAACTTAACTAACTACTCATCTTTGTGCCTTTGTTCTCGTTACAATTTTAAACTAATAATTATTTTAGTAATAGAAGAAGATAAAACACCGAAAATTGGTTTCACTAAATATAATGCATTTAGGTTGTTTATTTTGACAAAAAGACCAACAAAACTTGCTACCTAAAACCAGTGACCATGTCTGATCCAAGGATGATAATTCTATTGTCAATGTTGCTGGTAATTTCGTCATCATTCTTCATTTTTTAAAATGGGTTATAAAAATCTTGATTATTTCTATTATATTTGTTAATTTTCATTGAAAATGAGAGTTTTTACAATTGAATTTTCTATTTCTTGTCTTTTTTTTCGGAGATTGCATAGATATTTATTATTTTACCAAATGCTTCTTTTTTGTTGTGATAAACTGAAATTTCCGTTGGCACGCGTAATAGTATTTAATATGAAACTATAATGAAATTTATGAGATTATTAAAAGTAAAACAAAAATGAAGAAATAAAAAAAACAAACAAAAATAAGAAATTAAATATTTTTACAAAATAATAAAAATATTAAGATTAGATTAAATTTTAAAAATGATTTAAATACTTTTTATATTTTTGGTTAGTCATATAGTAGTTTCTAAAATTATTTGGAGTATTTAATTTTAATTTTTCTAACATCAAGGATTACTTTTACAAATATACCAAACTTTAGGGGTGTAAGCATAATAAGCATAATTTTATCATAACTTACACCCAAACAACCCTTAAGTTGTAGAGGGGAGGTATGTGTAAGGTTTCAAACCTCAAGGGAGGTATGTGTAATTTCTCAAACCACAGGGGAGGTATATGTAATTACACCAAACCTCAGGGGGTGTAGCTGTAATTATCCCTTTATGTTATTCTAGTACAATTTTGTCTTAGAATTTGTATTTCTATTTTCAATTTCAGCCCTCCGGCCAAATTAAACTCAAATTTCTGCCAGGAGATTGATCGAAGACTCAAATTGGAAAAAAAATGTACATTGTAGACCTAAATTGTACTAGGACAATATAAGGACCAGACCATTGACATAATGTAACTTAGAGGACCAATTCCTGTCATTGTGAATGAGTCCTTGAATACAAAATTCCTAAACTCAACTAGAAGCACAATTGATTTCCATTTTATAGAGCAAAAGTATGAATAAACTGTTCTAAAATAAAGAAAGAAACCAAAGGATATGAATTTAAAATGTAAAATCAAAGGTGTCACATAAATTAAATAAAAGCAGAATAAAACAGCTACTAATGTAGTACCCAAGAAAAAGCAGGACATAAAAATTTATCTGTAGTTCTTTAGAATATAAATTAAAGTTTTGCATGTCTAATGTCTAATACTTTCATGCATGGCTAATTCTGTTCAGATTCTTGCTCCACTGCAAGGCATTCACGATCCTTCCATGGTTTGAATGCTCCTTCTTGCGTCAAATTCTGATCAAACACATAAAACGCAAGATTAGGAACCTATATTTTGTAACAAAAACATGTCTGAATGGTGAAATAAAATGCATAGAGCATATAAACTATGTCTAAAGTTAAGCACAAGGGTTTTCCATGGTTTGGAATGACAATATTCAAATTCCAAGCCAAAATTGTTAGTAATATAGGGAGGCTGGAGAAAAAGCACTAATGTAGCTATACCAGAATCTATCTTTTTTTTTTCCTTTCTCTGATTCGCCGAAAAATAATATACAATTATACTACGCAAATCAGAGTAGAATTCAATAAGTAAAATGAGGAGAAGTCGTAAATTACGAGAGAAAGAGAATAGAAACTATTTATTTCTCCTCTCTCATGGGCCATTAAATCATTATAGTATTACAATTCGAGTAACAACAAAAATATAAATATGTTGTATTGATGTTAAATTTGTGCGATGATTAACTCATACGGGCTAAGGCACGCTACTATCCTAATTCGTCTCTTCTTGAAGCTAAAATTGACCAACAAGCGTCTTATACATGGAAGTGCATCGTTGGGGCCCGCAAGGTGATTGAGGCGGGGTGTCGATGGAGGGTTCGGAATGGTAGGAAGATTTGGATTTGGGGAGATAAGTGGATTCTGAGGCCTATAGATTTTCAGATTTACTCTCCTCCGCAACTAAGCACAGCCATGCAGCGTGTTTTTTTATCTCATTGATAATGAAATGGGTCGCTGGAATTTGGAAGTGTTTCGGATCTGTTTTGTGAAGAAGACATGGAAGCCATCATACGTTTCGCTTGGAAACTCGAATTATGAGGATCGCAGAAATGCAGCTTTTTCTGTACGGGGCGTGATGTATCATATTTCGGTATACACAATCACGCGACACTTTACATAATCTGAATCTGCCACGTATCACCTACCTTAAATCTCGCTAAGTCTTGAGTCCTACGGAGCTTGCGCTTCACCTTATAGGCATAGATCTTTCCACCGCCTTCAGGTTATCAGCTATCGCCTTCAGGTTACCAACTACCGCCTTCAGGTCACCAGCTACCGCCTTCAGGTATATAATGGGCCTATCAACAATGGGCCGAGCCCATTAGCTGGCCCATAAAATATCTATAAAAACCCCCTCTTGGAAAGCTCAAAGGTAACTCATTTCTCACTTTTATTTTCTCTCTCTACACTCTTACTGACTTAAGCATCGGAGTGGTCTTAGCCGGAGACCGTCCGACAAGCTCATGTGTCTTGTTGAGTGCAGGTTCCCGAACCAAGCCGAGGATTCCATAGTCCAAGAGCCAGTCGGGCAATTCTCGATCTGACATGGAGTATCCAAGTAGGCGACGAACCTGCATCAGAGTGCATATCATTTAATTATGTCTCGAGGGATTTCTCATACAAAGGTGAGTGGTGAATGTAGCAACGTGAGCAAGGCGAACTGGAATTTTATTTGGAATCTTAAAGTTCTGAATAAGGTTAAAACTTTAGTTTGGCAAATGGGGCGCGGGATTTTACCTACGAGAAAACAGCCCAATGATCGCCATATTTCTGTAGAAGTCGAATGTGGTATTTGTTGCGAACATGAAACTATTGAATATGTCCTTTTCGAGTGTCACGCTGGCGCATGGCTCGAGCCGTATCTTTGATTTCGTTGCGAGTTTTTCCTACTGATTCTTTGTGTTTGCTGGAGTCATTCGGTCATTGGTGGAGTTCAACGTGATCCGACAGATGATGTTGATTATGCCAATTGTTTTCACTCTCAATTCATGGCAGCAATTCGGTGTGTTAATCCATCTACTGTTCCCATTTTTCAACCTTTTAGTGTTCTGCCACCTGACTTTATTAAGGTTAATTTTGATGGAGCTATATTTCAGGTTTTCTCTGAGGTTGGCATGGGACTTGTGGTGCATAATGAAAATGGCGAGGTTAATGGCCAGCGACAAAATTCGTAAAGTAAAGAGGCAGGAAAGAAGTAATTCTTGAGGACGACTGTTCCACATTGTTGATTGAACTTGTTAACTGGCGTCGATGAATGCGGAGTATGCTACCATTATTGAGGAAATTGATGGATTGAAGGGATCTTTTGATTCACTACAGTTTAACACTTTTCGAAGGGAAGCTAATGAAGCGGCACACAATTTAGGTCAGAATGCTCGATACTTTTGTTTGATCTTTTGATCTTTATTTGCTCTTGTATTCTACTCTTTCTCCGGGTGATATAATATCATTCTTCGATCCAAAAAGAAAAAAGACTAACGCATACGTGCGTATCACGTGCCCTAATTCTTATATTTATATATATATATATATATATATATATATATATATATATATATATATATATATATATATATATATATATATATATATATATATATATATATATATATATATGTATGGTGTGGGTGTGTCATTTTAGGGTGTATAATATTAAAAGAGAAGAAAATAAAATATGAACATATAAAAATATTTTTATATGTTCAAAATAATATTTATGAATAAAATAATAATAGTTTTAAAAAAATTATGCAACAAAATATAAAATATTTTTTGTGAACAATGCAACATATTCAAAATATTTGCGTTACTCACAAATTGGTGGTTATTTTTCTAAATATGGTTGCTCTCTAGCTAACATCTCTCATGCTTATATAATTCCTCTGCCGAACTTATAACATGTATAAGATACTAAATTTCTCTGCCAAAGTTATTACAAAGTACAAGCATAGACTAAGTTTATTATTAGAATCATCGGGCTTGGAATGGAAACATCCTGTTTCTGTCTTTTGCTTGTAAATATTTTTGTGACAGAAGTTATTTGACCATTGATACCGAGTCTTGATACTGATTTTGTTCCTTATTGAAGGACTAATTCATTAGGGGGAAAAAAAAAACAAAAAGGAATCCCAGGACAAGTTGTTGGTCTACATGATTGGAGTTGAGTTGTATTCCGAGTTAGCGTATTTGATTCGGCATCTGTGCTCTTCTACTTTTGTATCTCTTTTTTCATGAAAGTTCTATTTTTTTGTATCGCTCGATTAATAATAATATTTGTTTTATACTACTTCAACATAAATTGTGGTACTCAATTGTAGGTAGACCTTTACTCGTATTGTATTGCTATGATACGAAAAAAAAACAATATATTATTTTGTTACTCTATTTACTCAAATGTATAAGTGTTACGTTAACTTTAATGTTTTTCCGCTGCATTTTTTTCCGGTGAAATAGACAATATATTAACAAGCAAAAGCATTACAATATTTCAAAATAGGATATCCTCCATCATAAAAGAATCCAAACGGGATATTGGGGGAATCAAAATGAGACGGCCAATTGTTGCAGCATGCCCCTTTAGCTAGAGTATGGCCTGCTACATTACAATTTATACTAGCATTTTGTTCGTTCAAGAGTCAAGACCGTTCTGTCTCAACAACTCTTAATACACACGCCATCGCACTACAATTTACCGCACTACAACAATATAGAAGCTTTACACTATCTTGATTCACAACAATTGGAAAATTGAAGAAGAGCTCTACTGACAAGAATGAGGGGAATGATTCAGTGGATCAATGAGGATTGTTTCATTTAATTGTCGGGGTTTAGGGGGTAGGGTCAAAATAAAGGAGATTCGAGATTTAATTAGAAATCACAAGGTGGAGATGCTTTGCCTTCAAGAAACAAAAAAAGAAGTAATGGATAGCAAGCTTTGTCGCGCATTGTGGGGTATCGGGGTTATCTTTGGTTGGTCTTTCTGTGCAGCGAATGGTTCCGCGGGTGGTGTTTTAACAACATGGAGAAAGGATTGTTTTGCGCTACAAAGTCAGATTATTGAAGAGAGATTGGTGGTGATTGCAGGCACGTGGCTACAAAGCAACACTTTTATTTATGTTGCTAATTTATATGCTCCATGCAACAATAGGGAGAAGCTTGAGTTATGGAATAAAGTGGTTCATATTAAGCAGAGGTCAAGTTGCAGAGTCTGGTGTGTGCTTGGAGATTTTAATGCAGTTAGAAATCGTCAAGAACGAAAAGGAAGTGCGGGATCAACTCCTACAAGTGAGATGATCGAATTTGAGTCATTCATTAATAATATTGACCTTCTCGACATTCCTCTAATTGGTAGAAAGTTTACGTGGTATCGGTCGTATAGCTCTTCAATGAGTCGACTTGATAGATTCCTAATTTCTGAGGAATGGCTCCATGTTTGGCCAAATCTGTCGCAATGGGGGCTTAAGAGATCAGTTTCTGATCATTGTCCGATTTTACTTAAAGATGAAGCGGTGGATTGGGGGCCAAAACCTTTTAGGATTTCCGACTGTTGGCTCGAACACAAGGACTTCATGCCTTTTGTTAAAAAACAGTGGGAAGATCAGAGTATCTTTGGGTGGGCAGCCTTTAGAGTTAAAGAAAAAATGAAGTTTATGAAAGGAAGACTTAAAGAATGGAGCAAAGAGAAATTCGGTGAAGTTGATTACCGCATTGAGAAGGCCAAACAGTCGATCTGTACACTTGATCTGTTAGGAGAGCAGAGGGACCTCAGTTGTGCAGAGGTTAAGGAGCGTAATCAAATTTTAAGTGAGATGTGGACTAACTTACACTCTAAAGAGAGCATGTTAGCACAAAAGTCAAGGTTGGAATGGTTGCAAGCAGGAGATCTCAATACCAGTTTCTTCCACAAACATGTTGACTGGAATAGAAGTAAAAACAATATTAGGGGTCTGAATGTCAATGGCAGATGGGTGGACAGCCCTAGAGAGGTAAAGGAGGAGGCTAGGAAGTATTTTGAGCACTTGTTTTCGGAGTCTAACTGGCAACGCCCACTACCGCTAAATCTGGAGTTTAATCAAATCAGTCAAACAGAAGATGAAGGGTTGATTAAAGACTTCACAGAGGACGAGATCAAAAATATTATTTGGTGTTGTGACGGCACAAAGAGTCCCGGACCTGATGGTTTCAACTTCAATTTTTTGAAAAAATGTTGGGAAGTGATTAAATCTGACCTTTGTGACTTTATGCAAGAATTTCATCATAATGGTAAGTTTGTCAGGGGAATGAATTCTTCATTTATCGCTCTCATCCCCAAAAATGACAGTCCGCAGGGGTTAAGTGAGTATCGGCCAATTTCGTTGATTGGATGCTTATACAAGATTGTCGCTAAATTGCTTGCAAATAGATTGAGTGGGGTGATGAACTCTTTAATCTCAGATGAACAGTCTGCGTTTGTTGGAGGCAGGCATATTTCAGACAGTATCTTAGTCACAAACGAGATCATTGATGATGCTAAAAGGAGGAACCGTTCGTGCCTTCTTTTCAAGGTAGATTTTGAAAAGGCGTACGACTGTGTTAACTGGGAATTTGTTGACTTTATGCTAGGAAAAATGGGATTTTGTGACCGTTGGAGAAGGTGGATTAGACAATGCATTACAACGGCTACGGCTTCAGTTTTAATCAATGGTAGTCCATCCGAAGAATTCTTTTTACGACGGGGATTGAGGCAAGGTGACCCACTTTCACCTTTTCTTTTTTTGCTGGTCACTGAAGCCCTTAGTAGATTGATCAAAAAGGCAACACAAGTCAGTTTATTTGAAGGCTTTAAAGTTGGAGATTCGGGGCTTCAGGTCACTCATATTCAATTTGCAGACACCATCCTTTTTTGTAATCCGACGGAGGATACTGTGAGAGCTATGAAGAGTATCCTGAAGAACTTTGAGTTGATATCTGGGCTTAAAATCAACTATCACAAAAGTCAACTTATTGGAATCAATGTTCATGATGAACTGTTGGGGGAATGGACTGAAATTCTTAATTGCAAAAGAGGTTCAATACCATTTAAGTATCTTGGAGTTCCGGTTGGAGCCAATCCGAGGAGGGTTCAAACTTGGCAACCGGTGGTGGATACAATGACGAAGAGGCTGGGAAGGTTGAATGGATTGTCCTTATCGTCCGGCGGACGTGTGGTTCTCCTTAAATCAGTTTTGACAGGTATACCAACATATTTCTTCTCATTTTACAAAGCACCGCGTAATGTCATTAAGACTTTAACCAAACTTCAAAGAAACTTTTTATGGGGAGGGAATCAGGAGGGAAACAAAATCTCGTGGATAAAATGGAGTTCTCTATGTAGAAGTAAGGAAGAAGGGGGAATTGGTGTGAAAAATCTAAGCTGGTTCAATTATGCGTTATTAGGCAAGTGGCGTTGGAGAATGATGTTTGATGTTGATGCTCTTTGGAGAAAAATTTTGTCTGCAAAATATGGTCCTCTGAACTTTAGCTCTGAATTCGTTCGAAACCATGTGAATCATGGCAGAGGATCAATTTGGTTCAGAGATCTTGCAACCATCTCAGATTGTGATTCGGTTGGTGATTGGTTCGAGCAAGGTATCATGAGAGTTATGGGAAACGGGGGAGAAACAAAATTCTGGGAAGATGTGTGGCATGGAGATGTTTCATTAAAAAGTCGTTTCCCCAGATTAAATTCCATCTCAACGGATCATGGAAAATTTGTTGCTGATTTGGGTGTTTGGACCAATGGTGTTTGGGAGTGGAGGTGTAATTGGCGCAGGAACTTATTTGAATGGGAAAGGCAGGTGTTCAATGAATTTATAAATCAACTTCAGCAGGTTCGGCTTAATGAATTCCAAAGGGACTCCTGGCAGTGGCAATTTGATCCTTCGGGGGTTTATTCTGTCAAGTCGGCTTATGCAAAAATGTCACAAAGGCAAAACAGAGGATGTGCAAATTTTTTTCGCAAATTCTGGGAACATTCAGCACCGGCAAAGATGTCACTTTTCTCCTGGAGACTGATTTGGGATCGAATCCCAACTAAATCAAATCTGCGTGCTAGAGGAGTTAGCATCTCGGGCGATTCAATGCGATGCGAATTATGTGGGAACGCTGTCGAAAACACGATACACCTGTTCTTTGAGTGCAACTTGTCTTATCATATCTGGATGCTCGTTTTCAATTGGTTCGGTGTTTTCACAGCTATGCCGAATAATCCATTGGATCACTTCTGTTTGTTTGCTGATCAGAGGCCTAAAGCAGTTTCTCAGAAAATTTGGAAGGGACTTTGGTGTGTTGTTTTGTGGTCAATTTGGTCCTTGCGAAACAAAGTTTTATTTCAAGACAAAGACATTAGTGTGGAAAACGTTGTTGAACTTATCAAGGTCAGGACGTGGTCGTGGAACAAAGCTCATGTTAGGAATTTTAATTACTCGTTTTCTGATTGGCATTCTTGTCCGAGGTTTTGTCAAATGTAACTAGTGTTTGGAATTGGTATGGTGTAGTTCAGAGGTCCTTTTGATGTAAGGGGTTGAAGCACCCTTTGTGCTTCTTTTGTTTCTAGTTGATTGGCTGTTCAAAAAAAAAAAAAAATAAATAAACTTAAACGTGCATAACTGAAGTGGAATTTTTTGGAGTGAAATAAACAAAATGTTGGGATTTAGCATGTTTGAGTTACAAAAATTAGAATTGTTTTGCATTACAAGAAATCTAAAAACTATATCAAACTACCCCAATTGCTATTTACAAGGCAAGACCGTTCTTTTACATAGGGGGCAGTTATTCTTCTGCCTCAACCAACTCTTGATACACACGGCATGGTACTCATGTTCGCACTCGAGCGTTGCAATTGTTTGTTTTTCACAACATAGATCATCCTGACAAATCACACAAATCTCTTGCTCCTTGTTCTCGTCAGTCGTTCCAATCACCCCATTACGTTTCTTTAAGTGTTTATTCGATATTATTTCATCTAACAAACCACTATCTTGGTTCATTCCGTTCACCATCACTGTTTCACTATCTTGATTCCAGTTCAGCATCATATTAATTTCTTCATTATATTCTTCTTGTTCTCTGACCATGAACTGAAGATAACGATATGTGGTATTCATTTCATTTTCGTCCCTTGTTGTCTCTGCTATCGAGTGGAAATTGTTAGCATACTGAAAATATCTCAAGGGCTCAATTGTAATTATGCTGTTAGTTAGTTAGTTTAGCTCGAGTTTGTTAGTTAGTTAAGTTGTAATTTCCCGCTCTTTTCCATTGTATAAATACTCTACTGTAAGCTCTGTTTTCATTTGAGTAATACACATATTTCATATCATTTTTCTCTCATAATTGAGAGCTATTTTCATATCTGATCAGAAATTCGACCAAAAAGGAACGAGGGAAAGCATACTGTCTAGGGAAAAAAACTGTGGAAAAGTATGAGTAAAATTGTGGGCAAGCATGGTGTTTTCTCTAAATTATTTCAGGTGATCGAGTGTAGAGTGTATGAGAGATTAATTTTTTCAACTATTGATTTTATGAGGATATATAGATGTTGTTGCTGTATATATATAGAGATAAACGAATAGCCAAGATAATGGTAATCCTTCTTGGACTCGTAAAAATGTTGAATTGTCTCCTTATAGGAGTAGGACTATGACAACATAAGTACAAACATTAATATCTATTTGTAACTACCAAATATACACTGCCACGAGGGGGTGAATTGCTAACCGCTAAACTACTTGAGGTAGTGGAGTTAAACAATTAAGGTATATATAATGTTTGAAATTCATGGTCCAGTTTAACTTAATGATTGATTTTAAGTTTTATTTGTTGAATATAGTTTTTGATCAAGAAGACATTTTGACTAAAATCATCATGTTTACATATACGAAATTTGAAAATACAACAGAAATAGAATACACTAGATTACTATAACTTAACTTATTAATTCTTTTAGAACTAAAAATCAAGTAAACTGACAAATACTAAAACATAACTTTTTTGAGGGGTGTAAAATTAATGCCGGAATAGTATTTGTATGGTGTCAAATACAACTATTCTTAATTTTGCATTTTTCCGCATAACTAATTGCAATGAATGAATGATCATGTGAGACGAAATAAAATTTTGCAACTATAATAATTTCAACAACGTCTCAACTATTCCCATCACTGATACGACATCAAAATTCAAAACTGGGTGCCATTGATTAAGTTAAGTGCGTGACATTTGTGTGTTTGATGAACAAAAGAAGTTCGCCCTTTACCCAAAATTACAAATTAGGTTCTATGTTTATGTCCATTTATTTTCTTGGACCCTAAAGTGTTGGATTAATGGTAGAAGTTGGTGGAATGAAGCTGGAGTGGTGAAGACTTCTCTTCAAACATGGGAGAAAAATGATTTCATTCCTAATTCGGTTAAACTAATAACTGATGTAATTTCAATTATGCTGCAGTAGTTGTTCTTCTACATTTGAAATTCACAAAAGTCATTTAGAGGTAAAGGAATACCCAAGTCGATTTACTTTTGAAATTCAGAAAAGTCATATAGCTGCTATATTGTTCTTTGTCCTCCCCACATCACATGAATACAACAAACCATAGCCTTTATATTGTAGCAAACAAAAACTGTCAAAGTACACGGGAGAGGGGAACGAGCATGGCGTACAAAAGCCAAAACGGCCCTTGCGAGTAAACATCCAAATTTAGAGATGTTTTTACTTGATATCCATGCTCAAAATTGAGTTGGTTTAATCCCTAAATCGAAGAAAAATAGTTCTGATGTCTTTCAGAAAAGTTCGCTATTCGCCTCTTCATCGGCTGGATTAATTGTTGCAGCCGATTCATCCACTTTATACTGGTTGTAGTTGTTCTAGTGTCACTAGATCGTGCATCTCGTTCCTATACCAAGCCAGCAACCTTCTTCTGCAAAACATAAAACACATTATTATTCAGTTAACGAAAAAATAAAATAACATATTAGGCACACTACTTATTTGTGAGAAAGAGAGCATAAATTTAAGCATATAATGATGAAAACGCATTCGTTTCAACATTTCATTGACTTATAAGAGGTCACATGGTACCCCTTTTATATCTCGCAGATACAACTATGTTTTACAAATACAATACAGGATATAGATAATTAGTTAGTTATGTTAAATAAAATAAAGTGTAGTTTTTGTAAAAACGAAACTGAAGGCCACACCTGCATATCAAGTATCTTCCGATTTTCACATGTTGGTCCTCATTCTCCAAATACATCTGAAAAACAAACATCAGATCACGAAAATGTCATTGCCATAGCTGAGAGACTAAACGCAGATAATATTACGACAGTAAAATGTCGTAGAACTTAGTAACACATACAAATTTGTAACCCAAATCTGCCATACAGGTTGTGCAGTAAACACTTCTAACTGTAGATTCACCATTCGAAATTTCATCGTTTTCGTCTAAGCTCACATTAACCCTGCAAAAAAAAAAAACTTGATTATTTTTCTAGCGAGTAAAGAGTACTGCGTCAAAATATAAATCTCACTTGAAAAGAAATTCCCATGTTACAAAACAGAACGTATGCATTACAAAAGTCTTTGATGACCATCCATGCTGTGCCAAATTGCTGAAAGTTGAATCAATCAAAAACAGTGAGACACAGAGATGAGGAAAAATGACAATAAGATTAATTACATCTACACTCCATTATATTTGGCCTAATTATATAGGTCTTTTTTCTAAAATACAAATAATTCAATATGCACGTGCACGTCATAACATTCAAACTATTCAGGATACGTTCATAAGTTTTTAAATCTAAAATAGGAATTGAATGTCTACTAAAAGTTGTAAACATAATTACGACATAAGTGAAGTTGTTTCATGGAGGAGCGTGAAGCAAACTTTGATTGCTACTTCTATTATGGAAGCTGAGATTGTGTCTTGTTTTGAGGCAATTTCTCACGGTGTATGGATTAAGAGTTTCATTTCTAAATTTAGAATCATGAATTCTATCTACAGACCCCTGAAATTATATTGTGACAATTCAGTCGTTGTCTTCATAAGTAAGAATAAAAGTGATAGTTGAAGCTAGCGTATCGACATAAGTTCTTAGCAAAGACAACGTGTAAAAGAAAAATCAGTTACTATTGAGGATATATGTAGTGATAAGATAATAGCTGATCCTCTAACTCAAGGCATGCCTCCAGGAAAATCTGAGAATCGTGTTAAAGGTATGGAACTTGGTTCCCTGCTATAACCTTTTCGTTATGGCACGATGTTTTATGAAACTTTTGTTATGGTGTATTCTCACATACAGTTGTGTACATATTTGGATATATTATTATCTTGAATAATAGTGAGAATGCTTATTTTGTGTGGACAAAGAATAAACATTGAGTTTATTCATTAAGTCAATTTGGTTGTTGATGAGAAACATAATGCATTGTGATACATGGTAGATACTACTTGTTTTTTTTTTATCAAAGGACCTATCGTCATGATTCATGTGTTTTGTTTTTATTGTTGTTGAACATTTAGGTTCATGTAGATCAAGTGGGAGAATGTTAATTTATTTTTATAAATTACAATTTATTCAATAAATTACTTAAGTGATCTCCTGAACCTTTTCAACTCTTGGATGACAACTTTCTGAAGAATCGTGTCTCTACGCTGATGATGTGGGTGGTTGCAGAGAAATCAAATTATATATACGTGCTTTGGTCCCCAAGTTCATTCATACAATTAAGACTCTCATTTAGTATATACTCATACACCATCTTTGAGGGAGAGATAAAGGAATAAGAACTTGGACGACCAAAACGAAGTCAATTCTATTGCATTTTCAAAGCTTCGAATTCGGTCAACAATGGCAGGAGGTACACCGATCTTTGCTTCCGCTTATGAGTGATTATCTATGGTGTTTTAATCACATTATAGTCTAACAGAAGCATCATTGATTTCCATTTTATAGAGCAAAAGTATGAATAAACTGTTCTAAAATAAAGAAAGAAACCAAAGGATCTGAATTTAACATGTAAAATCAAAGGTGTCACATATATTAAATAAAAGCAGAATAAAACAGCTACTAATGTAGTACCCAAGAAAAAGCAGGACATAAAAATTTATCTGTACTTCTTTAGAATATAAATTAAAGTTTTGCATATCTAATGTCTAATACTTTCATGCATGGCTAATTCTGTTCAGATTCTTGCTCCACTGCAAGGCATTCACGATCCTTCCATGGTTTGAATGCTCCTTCTTGCGTCAAATTCTGATCAAACACATAAAACGCAAGATTAGGAACCTATATTTTGTAACAAAAACATGTCTGAATGGTGAAATAAAATGCATAGAGCATATAAACTATGTCTAAACTTAAGCACAAGTGTTTTCCATGGTTTGGAATAAAAATATCCAAATTTCAAGACAAAGTTGTGAGTAATATAGGGAGGCTAGAGAAAAAGCACTAATAGAGCTATAACAGAATCCATCTTTGTTTCTCTTCCTCCAATTCGCCGAAAAGTAATATACAATTGTACTGTGCAAATCAGAGAAGAATTCAACAAGTATTATCACTAACCTGAAGCCAGAAGAAAAAACCGCGTAAGATGGTCAAGCGTTTTGCCTTGATATACCAATTCTTAGCGAGTACAGCACTAAGATCTGTATGCAATGAAGTCAGTTAGAATGGGCACAGTGCCATATAAAGCCATAAGCTTGTGTTGGAATCTCAAAGTCTAATTATCCATTTGCTGGAACATATATAAATCAACAGATCTCAGTACTCCCTACAATTCTGAGCTTCTAAATGAGACAACAACTCAGGCCAAGTAAAAAAGTACCGGGTTTAAATTCCATCACCACCTATGTATTAGAAAAAAGGTATTCATGTGTGAAGTATAACAAAATGATTAAGATCTACACTCTACATGTGAGATAGGAGGCATGTGGAATGTCAATCATCTTTACAAGCTTGAGCTTCTAGATGAGATGTAATATTCGATACTATTTAACCTATAGACTTCAAACTGACCTGGATACGTTTTAAGATAGGATCCGCTTTGAACTGCTTCCTGTAGTTTGTCGTACTCCTCCTTGTCGAACGCTCTTTTAAGAGCATTCAAGACATTTACTCTGAATTCAGAAGTCACATTTGCACGATCATCGGTATATCCATGGTACACCTAAATCAAAAATATAATGTCAAAAGTAACAATTAATGAAAACTGTTAGATTGAAGCAGTCATATGTGAAAAAAAAGGTAAAAATATGGCAAAGCTTGGTAATTGACACATACTGTAGAAGGCACGAAGGGGCCAAAGTTTCCTTCAAAAATAGCAGCACTGTTAAAAATCTCCACATCCGAAGCAGCTTCGTCATCACTCTCTTTCCTCTGATTATTCTTGCAAATGTTTTTCCTAGGCCTCGAGCTTTCAGTAACCTCGACATTCCTGAGTTCCCGAGTTATGATTTTCGCACTTGATTGAACTTGCGAGTTATTGCCAAGCTGCCTCCTTGCTGAGCGAGGAGGGCTCGAAGCAATAATCTCAACTGAACTTTCTCTTCCTTCTGTAGCCGCTTTCATCAGCTTTTTGCGACTCGGTTCCTCTCCCTCGTGAAGTCGTTGAGCTGAATAACCACTCTCATAATGATTTTCCATATCAGCGTAAGTTCTAACAGCAGGCCTCTTTAAGCCTTTCTCGCTCTGCGACTTACCTTTTTCAACGTGCTCAGACAGTTTTTTGGGAAACAGATTGTTCCCAGGACAAGGTTTTTTGAGACGAACGCCCTTTGTTCCCAGGACCAGGTCTCCTCTCACTGAATTCTTGCCCTTTACCACTTCCATTAATTTTCTTATAACATGTGCCTCGTCCATCGCATTTGGAGTATTAACAATACAATCAAGCTGATTCTTCTGATTAGGCCTCTGATTAGTATTCCATTTGACAGGATCCTCTACTTGGATCACACTCTTTCCCTTCTCCACATTTCGACGATCTACCACTTTGCTTGACCCACTCTGCACTGGGTCAACTATCTTGCCCAAACGAACTCCCCTACCGTGTTCTGGTTCATACGAATCTTCAAAGTCGGCCAGTATTTCCTTCGATACTTGAGAGCTCTCAGCATTAGATATTTTACTCGACAGAGCTTGATTGTGATTTAGTCGTAAAACATCAGTATCCGGCTTCTTCTTTAGAAGCTCTTTTCCTCTGCGATTCCTAATTTTCCGCACAGCCCAATTTTGCATGGAGTCATTACCACCCGATCGAGGTCCTATTTCAGATGTTTGTCGATTTAACTTCTGAACATCACTCTTCTTCATCTTTCTATGATGTCCAACTTCATTGAACGAACTTTCTTCTTCTTCTTCCTCGTATTCTATAGGTGCACCATTTCTCTCGCGCTCCAGTTCGTAAGAACTGCTGTTTTCGTTAAGTTTGCCCCTAAAAGACTCGAACCTAGGGTCATTGTCGTCATCGCTTTTGTCGTTTTCAACAAAGTCGATAACTTGTTCCCTTTCATTTTTAAGCTGTTCTTCGGCTTTGCCAAAAAGGGTTCGCAGAAATCTTCGGTACCCAGGCTCCATTCTTGACGTTTTCAATTCTTTATACATCTCTCTTCTGTGCTTTGGGAGTGACTTCTTTATGTTAACCAAATTTGGACAATCATCAGGGATTCTATTATACATCTTCTCTGCTCAAAAGCTTCCAACCAACTTAAAAGATTTTATCTGCTAATAAACATTCAGCTTGTAAAAACATATGTAATGCCATATACTTGAAATGTTAAGAAAGGTGAATATGGGATTCTTTTAAAACTCTTTTGAATGAATAAAGAATGAAATTGGTAGTATGGATGTGAGAATAAAAAGTAACTAGATATTAGATTCTTTTTTCAGTATCATAGTATTTTTATAGCATTTATTTTAATAAGTACATTGTAATCTCTTACAAAAAAAAACGATTGAGAAACCGTTACACGATGAAGTGGCGTGACAGGTGTGTAGACACAGGGTTGGGACGAAATTATGGGAAAGTTATTACCTATAATTTAGGAGAGAGTTTTTATCTGGATCGTTGTTACAACACGTCAGCAACTTAACGGTTGCATTAAATAATTTTTCGGTTGTGAGACACAAAAAAGAACCTTATTGGATTCCTAACAGCCTGAAGAATGAAGAAATAAAGAATGAAACACTAAGAAAAAGACATTAACAAAAGAGATCCTTAGTACTCGGGTGATGTAATTACATTAAAAGTCAATTGGATTTTCATTTTTTGACAATTTTAAAAGAAGTCAGGTAAGGTCTATATAATTTCATATGGTTAAAAGATCGTTCTAACAGTAAATCTTAAAGAATCTTAAAAATATATAAATCTACGAAACAATCTTATAGATCAATAAATATATATACAGATGTTTTGGCAAAAACCCTTGATTGAACGGCAACCATAAAAACAAAATCACAAGAATATAAAATTGAACAAATGATAGAACTGACAGAGATTTTTAAATTGTACAAAAATCATGTTACCAGATAGATCCTCAGCAAATGAAGAAATGCAGAATACAAGAACCGCCGCAAACCTGCAGATAGAGAGAGAAAGACCTCGTACAGAAATGTTTATTTTATTACAAGGGTTTTTTGTTTCCATCTAGGATCTTTATTTTAGTAACGAGGCGGATTTATCAAGACCAAAATTATTATATAACGTGTAACAAACTATTATTATCATATTTATTAAGGACTAATATTAATTCACCTATTAAGCACGTGTGAGATAAGTACAGAAACACTTTGAAATAAATATGCATTATTAAAGTAATTTGTGAAATTGCAATTTGCTGCGACTTTGATTTTGGCAAAATGTCATTTATTCTCTTTGTTGAAAGTCTTATGAAGGTCAGCTAGGTTTCTTCTCCCGATCTATTTTTCGTCAATTTACTTTGCTTGAGTTGCGGCTGCGTAAGTGTGCAATGGTAAATGTATACGTGTGTTCGTGTAAATTGAGGATATATAATATAACATAACAATGGGCCCATAATAAACGCTTTTTTTGTTAAATGGAAAGTCACAAATGGTACGTTGAGTAGAAAAAAAAAATATAAATGTTTGTTGTGCATGTAGTGAATCCACGTAGCATTCACCTATTAAATAGTAACGAGAAAAGAAAGAGTGTGTGTGTGTGAGAGAGAGAGAGAAATAACTAATAAGTAAAATAAGGAGAAGTCGTAAATTACGAGAGAAAGAGAAGAGAAACTATTTATTTCTCCTCTCTCATGGGCCATTAAATCATTATAGTATTACAATTCGAGTAAAAACTAAAAAATAAATATGTTGTATTGATGATAATTGTGTGCGATGATTAACTCATACGGGCTAAGGCACGCTACTATCGTAATTCGTCTCTTCTTGAAGCTAAAATTGACCAACAAGCGTCTTATACATGGAAGTGCATCGTTGGGGCCCGCAAGGTGATTGAGGCGGGGTGTCGATGGAGGGTTCGGAATGGAAGGAAGATTTTGATTTGGGGAGATAAGTGGATTCTGAGGCCTATAGATTTTCAGATTTACTCTCCTCCGCAACTAAGCTCATCCATGCAGTGTGTTTTTCTTTATCTCATTGATAATGAAATAGGTCGCTGGAATGTGGAAGTGGTTTCGGATCTGTTTTGTAAAGAAGACATGGAAGCCATCATATATACGTTTCGCTTGGAAACTCAAATTATGTGGATCGCAGAGTATGGCACTGCACAAGGAATGCAACTTTTTTTCTGTACGGAGCGTGATGTATCATATTTCGGTATACACAATCACGCGACACGTGGCATAATCTGAATCTGCCACGTATCACCTACCTTAAATCTCGCTAAGTCTTGAGCCCTACGGGGCTTGCGATTCACCTTATAGGCATAGATCTTTCCACCGCCTTCAGGTTATCAGCTATCGCCTTCAGGTTACCAGCTACCGCCTTCATGTCACCAGCTACCGCCTTCAGTTTTATAATGGGTCTATCAACAATGGGCCGAGCCCATTAGCTGGCCCATAAAATATCTATAAATACCCCCTCTTGGAAAGCTCAAAGGTAACTCATTCTCACTTTTGCTTTCTCTTTCTACACTCTTACTGACTTAAGCATCGGAGTGGTCTTAGCCGGAGACCGTCCGACAAGCTCACGTGTCTTGTTGAGTGCAGGTTCTCGAACCAAGCCGAGGATTCCATAGTCCGAGAGCCAGTCGGGCAATTTTCGATCTGACGTGGAGTATCGAAGTAGGCGACGAACCTGCATCAGAACGCATATCATTTAATTATGTCTCAAGGGATTTCTCGTACAAAGGTGAGTGGTGAATGTAGCAACGTGAGCAAGGCAAACTGGAATTTTATTTGGAACCTTAAAATTCTGAATAAGGTTAAAATTTTAGTTTGGCAAATGGGACGAAGGATTTTCCCTACGAGAAAACAGCCCAATGATCGCCATATTTCAGTGGAAGTCGAATGTGGTATTTGTTGCGGTAAGCATGAAACTATTGAATATGTCCTTTACGAGTGTCACGTTGGCGCATGTCGTGTGCCGTATCTTTGATTTCGTTACGAGTTTTTCCTACTGATTCTTTGCGTTTGCTGGAGAGATTCCGTATCATTTTTTCACGACTGGATAAAGAGGAATCGGGGTGGTTCGCATGAATTTGTTGGGCTCTATGGAATTGCCCTAATCATTCGATCATTGGTGGAGTTCAAGCAAAAGCATTACAATATTTCAAAATATGATATCCTCCATCATAAAAGAATCCAAACGGGATATTGGGGGAATCAAATTGAGAAGGCCCATTGTTGCAACTTGCCCCTTTAGCTAGAGTATGGGCTGCTACATTACAATTTATACTAACAGTTTTTTCATTCAAGAGTCGAGACCGTTCTCTCAACCAACTCTTAATACACAAGCAATCTAAAAACTATATATCAAACTACCCCAATTGCTATTTTACAAGGCAAGACCGTTCTTTTACATAGGGGGCAGTTGTTCTTCTGCCTCAACCAACTCTTGATACACATGGCATGGTACTCATGTTCGCACTCGAGCGTTGCAATTGTTTGTTTTTCATAACATAGATCATCCTGACAATCACACAAATCTCTTGCTCCTTGTTCTCGTCAGTCGTCGCAATCACCCCCTTAAGTTTTTTTAACTTTAGGTGTTTCGATATTATTTCATCTAACAAATCATTATCTTGGTTCATTCCATTCACCATCACTGTTTCACCTTCTTGAGTCCAGTTCAGCATCATATTAATTTCTTCGTTATATTCTTCTTCTTCTCTGGCCATGAACTGAAGATAACGATATGTGGTATTCCTTTCATTATCGTCCCTTGTTGTCTCTGCTATCGGGTGAAAATTCGACCAATAAGGAACGAGGGAAAGCATACTGTCTAGGGAAAAAAACTGTGGAAAAGTAGGAGTAAAATTGTGGGCAAGCATGGTGTTTTCTCTAAATATTTTCAGGTGATCGAGTATAGAGTGTATGAGAGATTAATTTCTTTCAACTATTGATTTTGTGAGCATATTCAGATGTTGTTGCCGTATATATATAGTGATAAACTAATAGCCAAGATAATGCTAATCCTTCTAGGACTCGTAAAATTGTTGAATTGTCTCCTTATAGGAGTAGTACTATGACAACATAACATTAATATCTATTGTAACAACCAAATTTACACTGCCACGAATTAAGAAGCAGTTATTCGTATGTATGTGTATTTATGTATATACATAAACTGATAATAAAAAATCATTAAGAGTACTAGTTTTAACACAAACTACCGATATAATTAATGTTTTAAAGATGGATTAGCTTATGTTAATTAAAGTCCCTGTTTTTAGTCCCAAATTAATTTCAAGTTAAGAAAGTTGGAGTGGTGGAGGATGCTTGAAACTCCAGATGGTTTAGTGCAATTTTTTATTTAAAGTTAAAGATGGTTATAATAAAGTGCAAGAATAATTTAAGTTTCGATGGTAAAGTGGAATTTTCTCTAATTACTATTTCACGGTTACTCACTCTTATCGAATTAGGAGTAGTAATTGAAGCCCATGTTTGCATTCCTATCACTACTTTAGCTTAATCCAAGACTTCAGGTATGCGAATTTATAACCTGTAAATATATTCAGACTCGCGTGGCTGCAAATTTAGCCGTTACAACATAGATTTGTTTCCTTTTCTAATCTTAATACTGTTATCTTAATTATCCAGTCGTAATATTACCGTGTCATAGTCATGATACACACGGAAACAAACAAATTCACCAGATTTATTTCCTAATCCTAGAAAGATATATACTAGCTACTATCTTAATCTCCTCATAATACCTCTGCATTCGAAAGAAAAATTCCCATACACTCTCCTGATTTTTGTTTTTGTTAGAGAAAAAACTATGTCTCATCATCATCATAACACGAATACGGAAGAACTACTTAACAGTATGCTTCCTCACAATCGTGTTCATGCTTCTCGACGGTTTTTTCGCTCGAAAGTATGCTTCCCCACAACCTTTTTACATCCGATTTTGATTACATAGCAATGAACCATGATGATGAAGAAGGATATGATCATTACCATGATCAGTTCGTCTCCGAAGATGACATTGATATCGTATTGGATGCCATGAGCCAACGATTAATTACTACTGGGATCAAGTATACGAAACAATATTGACGGTGGACGAAAGAATATTACCAGGTGGTGAATGAAATAAACGGCTACGTTGGTGGTATTGACGGTGGACGAAATAGATGAATATTACCAGGTGGTGAATGAAATAAACGGCTACGTTAGTGGTTTGTCGGACGAAGTTATTTCGAAACACTTGGAGTTGAGGAAATTGATCAGTAATGATGAAGAGAACAAGAAGGAGTCCGAGATTTGCGTGATTTGTCAAGACGAGCTGTGTGCTCAAGAAGACGAAGAAGAAAAAGAACAAGAGACGATTGGAGCAGCGTTAGGGTGCGGACACGAGTACCACACCGCGTGCATCACGAGTTGGCTCAAGAGGAAGAATAGTTGCCCTTTGTGTAAAAGATATGTGTGCTGATGAAGTTTTTAGGGTTTAGGATGTTATTGTAATGAAATAATGTTTTGAAAATATTTTTAATAAAGCTTGTTAAATATCTTGTGTTTGATTTTGTTGATTGCGCTCCAATGTATTATTATGTAGTTTCTTGGTTCTCCGCATATTCAATTATTCCTGGTTATGGCTTTATTTATTCTACTCTTGAGGTAGTGGAGTTAAACAATAAAGGTATATATATAATGTTTGAAATTCATGGTCCAGTTTAACTTCATGATTGATTTTAAGTTTTATGTGCTGAATATAGCTCTGGAAGAAGACTTTTTTATCCTAAAACCATCGTGTTTACAGTACGAAATTTGAAAATACAACAGAAATAGAATACACTAGATTACTATTAACTTAACTTATTAATTTTTTTAGAACTAGAAATCAAGCAAATTGACAAATACTAAAACATAACTTTTGTGAGGGGTGTAAAATTAATGCCGGAATAGTATTTGTAAAATAGAAATATTCTTAATTTTTGCATTTTTCCATATAACTAATTATTGCAATGAATGAATGATCATGTGTGAGACGAAATAAACTTTTGCAACTATAATAATGTCAACAACGTCTCAACTATTCCCGTCACTGATACGACATCAAAACTCAAAACTGGGTACCATTGATTAAGTTAAGTGCGTGACATTTGCGTGTTTGATGAACAAAAGAAGTTACCTCTTTACCCAAAATTACCAATTAGGTTCTATGTTTATGTCCATTTATTTTTGGACCCTAAAGTCTTGGGTTAATGGTAGAAGTTGGTGGAATATTGAACCTGAAGTAGTGAAGACTTCTCTTCAACAATATGGGAGAAAAAGAAAGCATGATTTTATTCCTAATTGCAAACTAATAATTAATGTAATTTCAACTATGCAACAATAGTTATTCTTCTACATTTGAAATTCACACAAGTCATAACGGAATACCAAATCGATTTACTTTGAAGATTCACAAAAGTCATATATATAGCTACGTACTATATTGTTCTTTGTCCTGCCCACATGAATCCAACAAACCATAGCCATTACATTGTAGCAAACACAACTGTCGAAGTACAAGGGAAAGGGGGACGAGCATGATGTACAAAAGCCAAAACGGCCCTCGCAAGTAAACATCCAAAATTTAGAGATGATTTTACTTGATATCCATGCTCAAGATTGAGTCGGTTTAATGCCTAAATCGAAGCAAATTAATTCTGATTAGTCTTTCAGAAAAGTTCGTTATTCGCCTCTTCATCCACTGGATTAATTGTTGCAGCCGATTCATCCACTTTATATTGGTTGTAGTTGTTCTAGCGTCACTAGATCGTGCATCTCGTTCCTATACCAAGCCAGCAACCTTCTTCTGCAAATCATAAAACACATTATTCAGTTAACGATCATATAAAAGAACATATTAGGCACACTATTTATTTGTGAGAAAGAGAGTATCCACATATCCCTTTTTTCCACACACCATCTGCTTTTTCTCCCATAAATTTAAGCATATAATGATGAAGTGTAGTTTTTGTAAAAACAAAACTGAAGACCTCACCTACATATCAAGTATCTTCCGACTTTCACATGTTGGTCCTCATTCTCCAAATATATCTGAAAAACAAAAATCAAAATCACAAAAACGTCATAGCCATAACTGAGAGACTAAACGACGCAGACAATATTACGACAGTAAAATTACGTAGAACTTAGTAACACATACAAATTTGTAACCCAAATCTGTCATACAGGTTCTGCAGTAAACACTTGTAACTGTAGATTCACCATTTGAAATTTCATCGTTTTCGTCTAAGCTCACATTAACCCTGCATCATCAAAAAACTTGGATTAATTTTCTCGCGAGCAAAAGTGTACTGCGTCAATAAATAAATCTCACTTGAAAAAATTCCCCATGTTACAAAACAGAACGTATACGTTACAAAACAAGTCTTACAAGTCCTTGATGACCATCCATGCTGTACCAAATTGCTGAAAGTTGAATCAATTAAAAACAGTGAGAAAAAGAGATGAGGAAAAATAATCACTAACATGTAACTATGATTATAATTCACACAGATAAAACGCCATTATATTGCTCAACAACAACTGCCATCTTTTTTATTTCCTTCAAATGTCGATCGACCCTTTACATAGTTAGTATCAGAAATCTTGATAACAGAAAAGAACTCCGAATAAGAAAATGAAAAAATATTTCTATTTGCCATTATCAAGATTTGTAGAATTAAGAAGAGAATCACAAAAACAGAGCCCAATTATACAAAAAGAGAGTGAGAGAGTTAATAAGTACGTACGAATATTAGGAATGATCCTGCTGAATCTCGTGACTCTACTGAATCCAATCATATCTCGGATTCTTAGTTATCTTCCATTTATGTTTTATTCTATTTCTGTAAATATTTGTCTATAGTTTGTATTTATACTCTCTGTAATTCTTTACATTAAACAACAGAAAATACACAAGGAATTTTCCTTTACATGGTATCAGCCTTTTCCCCAAAAATCTCACGATTTCCCGATCCTCTGTAACTTTGCAACCATGTCTGGGGCTGATTCTTCCGCTGCACCTCCCTCCCCCTCCACCACGTCAAACTCACCAATCAATCCAACTCCTATTATTCCCATCACCACTAACCATCACTTCACTATTCGTCTAACTACGTCGAATTACCTATCTTGGCGCCTTCAAGTGGTGGCGCAACTCAATGGTCTGAAACTTCTCCACCATTTACAAGGTGACATCCCCGCCTCCTCTGATCCGGAGTATGAACACTGGTTCCAGCAAGACCAGCTTCTGTTCGCCGCGCTCGTCGGCTCTATGTCACCCGAATTGGTTCCCCTTGTCCATTCCGCCAAAAATTATTCTGAAGCATGGGTTCTCTTGATGTCGGCGTTTGCTCGCCCCGATCGTACTCGCGTTCTTGCTCTCAAAGACGCTCTCAACTCCATCACCATTGGTTCTCGCTCCGTCACGGAGTACCTTACCGACATCAAAGCCAAGGTGGATGAATTGGCCATGATTGATCGACCTCTACACTCTGATGACATTACTCTATATGTCTTGAATGGGCTCGGCTCTCAATACCTAGACATCGCTTCATCAATTCGACTCCGTGAAAAACCTATGACTTTTGACGAACTTCATGGCGCTCTTGTCACTCATGAAGCATATTTACGCCGCTATGAGTCTGAAGCTGCAAACATTGTTGCCACTGCCAACAACGCGATCTCCTCTAGTCATTGCAATTCTGCCAATCATGAACCTTCACACAATCCTTCTCAACGCTTCCGTGGGAATCATCGGGGGCGTGGCGGTCGCAATCATTGAGGACGTGGTCGGGGTAACTTCAATAACCATAACTCCTCGTACTCTAATTCTGACCTGATTATTTGTCAATTATGTGGCAAGGCAGGTCATGTTGCGCCATCATGTTATCGTTTTCTCAACAATCAACAGCCCACGGCTCACGTTGCCCGCACTCCTCCAGCCGCCGCCCACCAACAGCCATCCAACTCTTGGCTTGTTGATTCCGGGGCCTCTCACAACTTAACCCCGGATCTCAACAACCTTAATTATCATTCGGAGTACGATGGTACTGATGAAGTTCACCTTGCCGATGGAAATGGTGTAAAAATTACACACACTGGTACTTCTTCCCTTCTTTACCCGCCACATGCTTTTCGTTTAAATAATGTTTTATGCGTACCTTCGGCAAAACAGAATTTTCTTTCTGTTCACCAGTTTACTAAGGCAAATCACGTGTCTATGGAATTCTTTGCTGATCATTTTCTTGTGAAGGATCTCACTACGAGGGCCCCTCTGGCGAAGGGCGTTTGCACTGATGGAGTTTATCATATCCGGACGCCTTCTTACTACCTCCAATCCGAAAAGAAATTTGCTTCTTTAGGCGTCTAGACTACATGTTCGGTTTGGCATTCAAGATTTGGGCATCCGGCTGCCAAAACTAGCTCGTTTTTACTCTCGCATTTTAATTTACCTACTTATAATAATTCCTCTGCGAAGGAAAGCTTATGTGACTCTTGTTTTGTGAGCAAGTCAATTCAATTACCTTTCTCGGATTCATCTTTTGTTGCGGAATATCCACTTCATTATATTTTTGCCGATGTTTGAGGACCTACTGTGCAATCTGTTGATGGTTATCGTTATTACTTGCTTTGTGTTGATTTATTCAGTCGTTATTGTTGGTTGTTTCCCATGGTTACTAAGTCGCAGGTGATGCCTATATTCCAACAATTTAAACCTTTGGTTGAAAACCGATTTCAACGACGCATAATTAATTTCTACAGTGACAATGGCGGAGAATTTGTTGCACTTCGCTCTTATTTTGTTAAAGAAGGCATTAGTTGGCTTCAAACAGCTCCCCACATGCCGCAACAAAATGGAATCTCTGAGCGACGCCATCGTCATATTTTAGATACTGGCCGTGCTTTACTCCATCATTCACATCTTCCATCAGAATTTTGGAGCTATGCTTTACAAACTGCTGTGTACCTCATCAATCGCTTGCCATCCTCCGTTTTAGGCAACGCAACGCCTTTTGCCAAACTATTCAATCACCCGGCAAATTACCTTAAACTCCGAGTTTTTGGTTGTTTGTGTTATCCATGGCTCAAACCATATACACAAGGCAAATTATCGTATCCCTCTCGGCCTTGTATCTTCATTGGATATTCTTTGTCTCAAAGTGCATACAAATGCCTTGATCCCAGCACTTCTCAGATCTTCGTCTCTCGTCATGTCCGTTTCTGTGAGGATCAGTTTTCTCTGGACGTCCAGCACCCTCGTTCCTCCTCACCATCGGAACAGTCCTCTATTTGTCTCACGCCAATTCTTCAAGTGCAGCAACCTTCTCCGCCTTCCGACGTGCCGCCTCCTTCTCCTCCTCGGCCATCTTCGCCAGATTGTTCAGCCGCACAGCCCTCATTACCATCCTCTCCTTCATTAGCCGCTGCTCCACCTATTGTCAATCACCATCCCATGATAACACGTGCCAAGAACAATATATTCAAACCAAAGGCTGTCAATGCTGCCTCAAAACACCCGGTTTCTGCCCCTCTTGAACCAACTTGTGTAAGCACGGCTATGAAGGATCCGAATTGGCGTCTTGCTATGTCACAAGAGTTTCACGCTCTTATTCAACATGGAACATGGGAATTGGTACCACATTCTGCCGCCAAGAACATCATCAGGTGCAAATGGGTTTTTCGCATTAAAAGAAATCCCGATGGCTCTATTGACAAGTACAAGGCACGTCTCGTTGCAAAGGGCTTTCATCAACGCCCGGGTCTTGATTACGTTGAAACATTCAGCCCCGTTATAAAGCCTGTCACCATTCGCACTATTTTATCCATTGCCGTCACTTCTAGTTGGCCCATTCGTCAACTTGATGTTAGCAATGCGTTCCTCCACGGCACTCTTCAAGAAGTAGTTTATATGGTCCAACCTCCGGGCTTCGTTGATCCTAACTTTCCATCGCATGTCTGCCGCCTCCGTAAGTCTCTTTATGGCCTTAAACAGGCTCCCCGTGCCTGGTTTAATGCCCTCCGCACCTCTCTACTCGGCCTTGGCTTCTCACAAGCTCGTTCTGACAGCTCCCTCTTCATTCTTCGGCGTGGTTCGGTCTCTATCTTCCTTCTGGTTTATGTTGACGATATTCTAGTCACTGGTTCGGACAATTCTTTAATTTCGTCCATCATATCTCGTCTTCAGTCAATTTTTGCAATTAAAGATCTTGGTTCGCTACATTATTTTCTTGGCGTTGAAGCTCTCCCGTGCAAAGAGGGCCTTTTCTTATCACAACACAAATACATTCACGACATTCTTGTTCGCCATAAAATGGATGGCGCCAAGTCAGTCTCCACACCAATGGCCACTCCCAATGCCGCACCATCTGCTTCCTCCTCTGATGTTTGTGATCCCCAGACATATCGCCAAACTCTTGGAGAACTTCAGTACTTGGCGTTGACCCGTCCCGACATTGCCTTCTCCGTTAACAAACTTGCACAGTTTGTTTCGGACCCTACTGATGCTCACTGGAGGGCGGTGAAACGAATTCTACGCTATCTCAAGGGGACGTCAACTCATGGTTTACTTCTCCGTTGTGCCTCTCCTTTCTCTCTTCGTGCCTACTCCGATGGTGATTGGGCCGGTAATCCTCACGATCGCACTTCCACATCTGTCTTTGTTATATTCTTTGGTCTTAATCCAATCTCTTGGAGCTCTCGCAAACAACGTGTCGTGGCTCGATCATCCACTGAAGCAGAATATCGGGCGTTAGCTACTACAACTTCTGAAGTGCGTTAGATTCAAAATCTCTTGTCCGAGCTTGGTTTTTCACTTCCCTCTAAACCAACGGTTTTTTGCGACAACATTGGTGCCACTCACCTCTCTTTGCATCCGGTTATGCACTCCCGCATGAAGCATATCGCGATCGATATTCATTTTGTTCGAGATATAGTCACCAAAGGTTTCATTAATGTTTCTCACATCAGCACTCATGACCAACTAGCTGATCTTCTTACGAAAGCCTTGCATCGTACACGGTTTGCTCTTCTTCGTGCCAAACTCGCCTTAGCCGATGGGACGGCGATTTTGCGGGGGCGTATTAGGAATGATCCTGCTGAATCTCGTGACTCTACTGAATCCAATCATATCTCGGATTCTTAGTTATCTTCCATTTATGTTTTATTCTGTTTCCGTAAATATTTGTCTATAGTTTGTATTTATACTCTCTGTAATTCTTTACATTAAACAACAGAAAATACACAAGGAATTTTCCTTTACAACGAAGAGGTCAATTTCTTGAAGAAGAGCGATGTGGGTTCGACATTGGCGGCAGAGTAGAAAATTTGTAGTCGCATTTAGCGGGTATTCGACAAGCTGTAGAGACTCCTCCGCCATGAATGTCGATCGTAAAACCAAGAAAAGCAGAGCAAGTTGCTGATGATCAATCACAGTACAAGAACTCTTCAATATTGTAATGCAATTAATTGAGAATTTAGAGAGAGAGAGAGTACAATTTGGCGGATTAGTGAGAATTTATAGGGGTGTTTGGGATGGGAAAAAAAACAGAGTAGAAGGCAAAAACACTGATCTTCGGTTTTGTTAGGTAATTTGAAGGGGAGGGTAAATTGCAGAACTTGTCCTACAGTATCTGTATGGACTTATTGCACACACCTCGTTTTGTTTTGCCAGAAAATTGCAAAATATATCCACTAATTTCGGCCAAACAGCACTTTCCCGATATAATTTTTTGGGCCAAAGTTATATCCTGCATTATATTTTCAAAACAAGTTATTCAACTCTAAATTATACTTGGTTTTATTATTTAAAATAAGTATCTTGATTGTTATTTAATAAAAAAAATAAAAAAAAATAAAAAACAGTTTTCTTCTTTCTCAAATCCCTGACCACCACCCCCGACACGAATGGATATTAGGAATTCTCTTCCACCATCATCTAATTTATCAGAATAAAGCCACATATATCTCGACTTAACTATAACTTTTGATTATTGTTGTTTATTAATTGATGTTAAGATGTATCGTAGTGGGACTATGTTATGCTGGTTGTTTTTTATAGTTTTTTTTATGGACCATAAATCAGTTTAAATTGTTATTTGGGATAATACAGTGACACCCCCTGAGGTTCGGTGAAATATCAGCAACACCCGCTGAGGTTTCAATAATATCAGTGACACCCCCTATAATTTAATAGTGTCAAAAAAAATGAAAAGATCTTATCAAATGACTATTTTATCCTCATCTAGAATCTGGAAAAATAAAAGGAAAAATAAATCATGAGAGATGTATTTTCTCTCTCCTCTTTCACTGTTCTCTTTCTCCTTCTCTTTCATTTTCGTTTCTCTCTCCTTTTTCAACTTTCTCTTTCATTTCTCTCGCTTTCTTCACCATACTCTTATGTAAGCACACTCCAAAAATGATTAAACTACATATATTTACAAGCGGTTAACAGAGATGAACGATCAGAGACCCATCTTGTAACTATTTTTTCTTGTCCTTTTAGTTATGAAGTTGAAGGATTGACAAAAAAGAACTCAAGGTTTAGAAATGGAGGACATATTTGAAAATCAATCTCTCAAGTCATCTCCTAAATCATCTGGAATAATGCAAGAACGTATTGGAATTGATTCATTTTTAATTGTTTTGATGAACTATTTCCTAAAATTTTACCCAGATTGTGAGGAGTTTATCCCCACAATACTATTCCCGGAAGAGTTTCTTGATGATGGTGGTGGTTGTAACTTGTAACTGATTTTTGTGAACAGTTTGGTTACGCTATAAATTTGTTTTTTGAACTATTGTTTATTTAACAAACAAGAAGAATGTTAGGAATTTAAAAGTAAGTCAAAGCTAAGGTCAAATTTCGTCAAGGGTAAATCAGGAAGTTCATCAAAAATATCAGCTATTATTATCAATTATAATTAATAAATTTAACTGGTGGATTTATCTAATGTGTCATTGCAAACCTCAGGGGGTGTAACCGATATTATTGAAACGTCAGGAGGTGTTGATTTTTCACCAAACCTCCGGGGGGGGGGGGGGGTGTCACTGATATTATCCCTTGTTATTTTATGGTTTTATGTGGATAAAATGTTCGTTTTAATATATAAATTATTATTTTAATTAGGTTATGTTGTGGTCTTAAGTGTTTTTTATTAAGTTATGGTGTCGGTTTAATTGTTTATTTGAAATATAAATAGGTTTTGTTGTTGTTTTTATCAAAATGTTTCTATATTTTTTGTCACGATGGAAAATCCGCGACCCCTACGGTTTAATTATAAACTTCACCCATCAAATTGATAACCTGAAATTTGTATATGATCACATTTCTAATATAACCCACCCTAGCCTGGTCGCAAACACCACATGTTAGTTCCATTAAGGCTCCGATTGGTTCCTTATAAAATGGGAGAAAAGCAATAAATAGAAAAAGAAATTCTAAGGGAAATCTTCATGGAAGATAAGTTTTTCCTCTCTTTTCCTTGTAATCGGCATTACTTTAATTTTCAAGAATAGTTATACTAATTAGTTAGCTTACGTATGGTAAAATCATATTAATAGAAACTTATAATAAAATTAAATAATATTAAAATTTTAGAAGTTTTTTCTTTATTTAGAAAAAAAAATCTTGCGACTTCTTCGAGAAGAATAAGTTAAGAAATGTATTCATAACTTCTTTACAAATACTATTGATACATTTAAAAGAAAAATCACAAAAAGTTTGAGAAAAATATTCTTCGACTACATGTGCCACTTCCCATACGAGATTACCAGAAAGTGATCAAATTAACACTCAGATTTTTGTTTTAGTTACAGAATGTTTGATAAATTATGGAGGAGATCCAAAAATTGAGAATTGTAAAAAAATGGATAAAAATTTACAAAAAAATCCTATTTTTTCCTTTCCAATCCAAAAATTTCTCTATCAATCACTTGAAAAATAAACAATTCTGTTATTTTTTTTTTTTAAATTTGACTTGCGAACGAAACAGTAACAGAACAAAGACCAAGAGATTTGAGGTTGACGTAATTATTTTGTTATTTTAACACAACATGTATATTGAGAAGAAAAGAAAAAGTATTATCTAAATGTTTGAAAAGAAAAGTTAAAAAAGAGAATTATTTTCTTGACTGATATTTTAAGAAATTAATTCAGATGACGTTGGAAAAAAACTCAATGACTATAGTACCGGTACTAAACCTAGAGGCTGCATCTAGTTCATTTCCATTGTTGCTAAGACAATTGCCTGCACTTAAGCCTATTTGGCCACTCATTGTCGAGCCATCTTATCAGATAAAAAATCTCCATATAATTTTCCCAAGAGGCAAAATTTTGTGGTTCAATGGGCAGTGAGGCTACCAAGTAGATTTAGCTTAACGATCGAGAATTCAACTATAGAAGACACTGATACTGATTGTGAACAAGAGAAAAAATTATCTGAGCTTGATAGAGAAATGGTGCAATTGTTCTTGTTGGAAATGAGTCCGTTTCTGTTCCATCATCACTTGATTGTGACTCAAGACCTTTGCCACCAGTGCTGGAGGGTTTTCATGAGAAGTATTCGGCTACTTTGCCGATTGTTTAAATCCATAGAACTTATCTTCGCGAGGTCCTACTTCTCACCAGGTTTTCATGAAGACTTAAAATTTGTTTGAGATTGATCCCATAAGTACTTTGCTTGTATAGGATCTAATAGTACCTTTTGAATCATAGTTGGCTTCATATATTCTAGGGATAATTATGTTGCACCCTCTGAGGTTTAGCCTAATTAACAACCTCCCCGAAGGTTCAAAAGAATTATGAAGACACCTTCTGTTATATAAAATATGTTAAAACTTTCTACAGCTCCAACTCAGAGATTCTAACTTAAAGCTTTCTCTTAGCATAAATATGTCATTTATTTTCTATTTTTGGTGTTTATTTGATTTCTTGTTTATAGCCGTTGGTTTCTTCTTTCCTTATTTATCTTGTTAGTTGTTTTTGGCTCCTATATATATTTCGTGATCAAAGTGAATAATTCATTCACTCTTTTGTAATTTTTTCTTTCTGAAAATATTCCAGACAATATTGTAATTACAGTATGTAATAAAATTCTTTGATTCTTCTTGATCCGATTGTTTATCATGGTATCATTTGACGAGGTCTTACGATCCTAATTCAGCTGTAATCTCTGTCTCTTTGCTCTTATTTACTTGTGTTTCTTTTTGATTTTATCACTCAAAACACTGGTTTTGTGCGATCTGTGCAACTTGAGAGTTTTGCCCCATCGCGTCTAATTTTTTTTTTTTTTTTGATCTGTCATCGTTTTACACACAAGTTTTTCTTCGATGACAAGTCCTACTAATGTATCCAATCCTACTGATGAATCCAACACTAATGATGCCTCTAACTCTACTGGCCCTTTTAATCCCAACACTTTTCAGAAGGACTAGGATTCTTCTTCTGTTTATTTTCTTGGGAATCATGACTCTACTGGATCGGCTATTGTAGGAGATGTGTTCAATGGCAACAACTACATCTCTTGGTGCAAAGGTGTTGAGATGGCCTTGAACGTGAAAAATAAGATTCAATTCATTGATGGCACATTACCAATTCCTCCAGAAACTGACACCGTTCTTCGTGTTTGTTGGACTCGAGCTAACAATTTGGTGCTTTCTTGGCTCCTCAATTCTGTCTTGAGACAAAGTCTCTTGTATTTCACCTCTGCTTTTGATCTCTGGACTGAGTTAAAGACACGTTACTCACGCAAAGATGGCTCCAGAGTATACCAATTAGAGAAGGCTCTTTCAACTATTTCACAAGGCAGCTTGTCAATCACTGATTATTACAATCAGTTTCCATCCCTCTGGGATGAATTCATTGCTCAAAGACCAGTTGTTGCATGCACTTGTGGACTGTGTGTGTGCAATATTAACCGCACTATGATTGAACTACAGCAATACGACTGTGCTTTGAAGTTTCTCATTGGATTCCATGAATCATATGGTGTTGTACGCAACCAGCTCTTACTCTTGGCTCCTCTCTCTAGCCTCTCAAAAATATACTCTTTTCTTTTTAGGAAGAGCATCAGAGGGACATTCTTACATTTGTTGGTTCCCTTGATGCTATGGCAATGTTCACCCGAAACAAACAACAAACAGATTCTCAATCTAAACCTTCTTATTCCACTTCAGTTCCAGGACAAGTCAAGAGGTTTCCTAAACCTCCTGGTTTCAAGGATAAAAAGAAGCCTAAATGCACACATTGTGGCTATACTGGCCACACTGCGGATAGGTGTTACCAACTTATTGGGTACCCCCCTGGTTGGGGTGGCCCTACTGGTAAAAGACAGGAACCTCCATCAGCAAACTCTGCAAATGTCACTGACGATTTGCCTCCAACTCTGAACAACTCCTCTGTTGCTGCTCCCTTTACTTCATAGAAGGATCTTTTTGAGGAGTTCATTGCTTACACTTAATCTCAAGGCATGCTCAAACAACAGCAAGGTTCCACCTCTGCTCCAGCTTCTCAACTTTATGCAGCAACTGTTGTGTCTGGTATCTTTAAACCTTATGTTTTTGCTTCCAAAACTTCATGTAATGTCAATTCCAGTCAATCATGGATTTTGGACAGTGGTGCAACTGACCATATGGTTTGTAGCATGCATAAATTCATTGAACCCCCTAACCCTATATCATTAACTGTGCACATGCCTAATAATAGTCACACCACTGCCACATTTAGTGGAAAAGTCCAACTATATCCTATTTTACAGAATGTCTTGTTTGTTCCTAGTTTTACTCACAATTTATTATCTATCTCCAGATTGACATGAAACACTTCTATTGCTTTGTTTTTCACTGCTTCTTAGTGTATTTTGCAGGACACAATCATGAAGAAGATGATTGGTTCTGCTAATCTCCCTGACGACTTATACATTCTGAGTAATACTCCAGATTCTCCTTTTCTCAATAAAGTTTGCTGTAATTCAACTAATGTTTCTGCTTTACTTTGGCATACTAGATTAGGCCATCCTTCTAGGGATAAAGTATCTAGTATTTCAGGATTACATGTTCCTTTATTTCCTGCTGCTACTGCTTGTAATATTTTCCATTTGTCTAAACAAAAGAAGCAATCATTTCCTTTGAGTACCACTGCCTCTTCCTCTATATTTGAGCTTATACATTGTGATGTTTGGGGCCCTTTTTCAGTTATCTCTCATGATGGTTACAGGTTTTTCCTTACTATTGTTGATGACTATAGTAGAGTTACTTGGATTTTTCTACTTAAACATAAGAGTGATGTTAAACACAAGCTTGCTCATTTTTATCAACTGATTCTCACTCAGTTTTCAGTGAAAATTAAGTCCATAAGGACAGACAATCTGAATTTATTCTCAAAGATTTTTATGCTTCTTTAGGAATCTTACATCAGAAAAGCTAAGCGTTGAAACTCTCCAACAAAATGGGTTGGTGGAGAGAAAACATCAACATATATTGCAGGTGGCTCGAGCTCTTAGGTTTCAGTCCAATGTTCCCCTTGATTACTGGAGCAACTGTGTTTCCACAGTTGTTTTCCTTATCAACAGGCTCCCTTCTCGAACTTTCAATGGTTCTACTCCTTATGAGAAATTGTTCCTCAAAGCACTTGATTATACACTATAAAGAACCTTGCCTTGCATATGCATCTACATTAACTGCTCACAGACAAAAATTTGATGCCAAGGCTACTAAATGCATTTTTCTTGGATATCCTTTAGGAACAAAGGGTTATTTACTTTTGGATATTGCTACTCACAAATGTTTTATTTCCAGAAATGTTATTTTTTATGAACATGTTTTTCCCTTACATTCTAATTCTAACTTACTGGAGGACTCTTTCTCTACTGATAAGCATAACCTTCCTTTATGCATTGATTCTTTCATTGCTCCTCAGGTTTATACAGATACACATGTACTTTCACATGCACAGCCTCCTCCAGTAGCTTCTACTACACCTGTTGATCTAGATGCTCCTCAATTTACCATCACAGATGCTCCATCTCAGACTACAAATTCAACTGATCGTATTCCGCAACTTGATTCCTTACAACCTGATTCCTCTTCTGCAAATTTGTCATCACCCACCCTGCATCAATCAACTGATGCAGCAGGTATTTTTGATGATCTCCCTGTTAGAAGATCATCTAGAACCACTGCTCCCCCTGCATATCTCCATGTTTATGACTATTCTCTACCTCATTCTTTACACAAAGCTATCGATTATGTTCTCAGATATCCTATTGATCATTATCTTACTACTGCTCAGTTGAATGATTCTCACAAAGCTTTTACAGCTTCTATTTCCCAAGTTACTGAACCTACATCTTACACTCAAGCCAAGAAGTCTTCTGAATGGACACTAGCAATGCAAAAGGAACTTGCTGCACTTGATCAAACTCATACCTGGCAGTTAGTTGATTTGCCTCCAAACTATCACTGTATTGGCTGTAAGTGGGTTTTTAAAGTCAAATATAACTCTAATGGCTCTATTGAAAGGTACAAAGCCAGATTAGTGGCTAAAGGCTACACACAAGAAGAAGGATTAGACTACTTCGCCACATTCTCTCATGTGGTCAAGATCACAACAGTTAGAACACTCATTACTTTGGCTGCCTCTCAAGATTGGTTTCTTCACCACCTTGATGTTAACAATGGATTTCTTCATGGAGATCTTGATGAAGAGATCTACATGAAGCCTCCACCTAGTTACCTATCTCCTACTGATACAACAGTTTGCTTGCTTAAGAAGAGTATCTATGGTCTTAAACAAGCATCTCGCCAATGGTTTCACAAACTCACTGATTGTCTCATTCTTTCTGATTATGTTCAAACTATTAGTGATTCATCATTATTTGTCAAAACTAATGCTTCTTCTTTCACCTATCTTTGTGTTTATGGAAATGACATAATTTTGTCATGGAATGATTTGAAGGAAATTGACAACATCAAGCAGACACTTGACAAAACTTTCACCATCAAGGATCTTGGAAATCTAAAATATATCCTTGGCATTGAAGTGGCTCGCAACAGCAAAGGGATCACTATATGCCAGAGAAAATACGCTCTGGACATCATCAATGATTCAGGGTACCTTGGTTGCAAACCAAGTTCAGTTCTAATGGATCCTAAAGCCAAACTACTACAATCAGATACAGACTTGCTTTAGGATCCTACTGTCTATAGAAGACCTGTTGGAAGACTGTTATATCTCACCATAACAAGACCTGACCTCAGCTTTAGCATTCAATGCTTGATACAGTTTATGTCCAAGCCTACATCAACTCATCTGGCTGCTGCACATAAGGTCTTGAGGTACATTAAAGCTACACCAGGCAAAGGCCTTTTTTACTCGGCAAAAATGAGAAATCCAGCTCAAATCCTTTTGTGACAGTGATTGGGCGACTTGTTCTGATACAAGGAGAAGTATAACTGGCTATGCAGTCTATTTGGGTGACTCTCTCATCTCCTGGAAGGCCAAGAAACAACCTACTGTGAGTAGGTCTTCAATAGAAGCAGAATATAGAGCTATTGCACTAACTACTTGTGAACTGCCGTGGTTGCTGCAGTTACTCAAAGATCTTCATTTCAAACAATCCAAAACTCCAACTCTCTTTACAGACAACAAGAGTGCAGTGTGCATTGCCACAAATCCAGTCCATCATGAGCGCACCAAGCATATCCAAATTGATTGTCATTTTGTGCGTGAGAAGGTTCCACAAGGCATCATCAAAGTGTTACACATTGGCAATGAGCATCAGGTTGCTGATGTCCGGACCAAGCCTCTACATCTTAAACCGTTTAACAAAATGATTTCCAAGATGGGTCTTCACAACATTCACACACACTTGAGGGGGGGTCTTAGCATAACTATGTCTTTTATTTTCAATTTTTGTGTTTATTTGATTTCTTGTTTATAGTCGTTGGTTTCTTCTTTCCTTATTTAGCTTGTTAGTTTTTTTTGGCTCCTATATATATTTCGTGATCAAAGTGAATAATTCATTCACTCTTTTGTAATCTTTTCTTTCTGAAAATATTCCAGACAATATTGTAATTACAGTATAGGATAAAATTCTTAGATTCTTCTTGATCCGATTGTTCACATATATACTTAAATATTGCAAAAGACGCAGTGTGACAAACTGGAGAAAAAGAAAAAAATACCTCTCGCGTCATCAAACATTTGCACCAAATTTCTTCTTGTAATTCTTTTTTTCTTGCATTGAATCTCATTTTATTTTAAATAAACATTTTATTTCAGATTTTATCCTGTTATTCTGTTTGCATCAAATCCCTCTTAATATTAGAAATCTGCATGAAATCCCTCATATTATTAAAAACTATGAACCATATGTCTTCTACTATAAAAAGATTTGCGTCAAACTCTTTCTTATTAAGAACCAAAAAATTCACAATTCATATGTAATTAAGAGTTTGGTGCATGATTTTTGAAAACAATAGAGATTTCGTGCAAAAACAAAATATGAGATAATTTGGTGCAGAATTTTCAAAACACGAGCGAGATTCACGTAAAAAGAACATTACAATGGGGTTTGGTGTAAAAAATTTGCCCATGATAAATTGTCGAATTTGCAACGGGCAGGGCGGAATACAATTATATAGATAGTTATTTGATACTTAGAAATTATACTATGTAAATATTTTTCCCAATCCTATCGACTGTTAAGATTGGTGAAAAATGACATTCAATGAAATAACAAAGGCAGGAGAAGAACTCAAGAATTGAATATCAAAAGTGAGTAGGGTTTTACAAGAGATAGAAAATATATACAAGAAGACAACTAAAAGACTAAAAAGAGAAAAGAACCCTTAACCAAATATAAATAAAATACTAATATTTTAATATGCTAATTAACAGACAAGACTAGAGAGTTAAAATGGATAAAGATAGGAGTCCTACTTATGGAGTAAAAATTTGTATTAAAATGAACAGACCGAGTACTAATTTAATCATAGACACTTTAGTCCTAAACCTTCCCTAACTCATTCACTTATCGATCCAAGGCCTACTCAGACTCTGATTAGATTGTGTCCTCATCTTACTATACTATTAGCTGTGCCAATACCTATATATACACGCATATGCATATTGAAGAAACCACAAAACATATTAACAAAACAAACAAACACAGGAAAACATGGCACAAGCTCCGGTCACAATACGAGAGGTATGGCAGCATAATTTGGAGCAAGAGATTGCTCTTATAGAACAAGCAATCTCTTGCTTTCCCATCGTGTCCTGTGATACAGAGTTTCCGGGCACTGTCATCCACCCATCGCCCGACATACCTAAATACTTGTATTCGTCTCTCCCGCCCGACTATGCATATTCCCTCATGAAGGAGAATATTGACGTTCTAAATCTCATTCAACTCGGCCTCACCCTCTCCGATGCCAACGGGAACCTCCCAAACTTCTCCACTCCGTTCTGCTACGTTTGGCAGTTCAATTTCCGCGACTTTGATCCAGAAATCCATAGTTGTGATCCAAAATCGATTGAACTCCTCATTGGTCAGGGTACCGACTTTTCAAAAAACAAGATAATGGGAATCGACTCCCGAGTTTTTGCCGAGAGGTTTAGAACTATACTGGCTTCGAACGCACTACGTGATATGATGCGACTCGGATATGTGACATGGGTAACGTTTCATGGAACATACGACCTTGGGCTCTTGATCAAGATTCTTACGGGAAAAGCATTGCCGGATAATTTGGAATCTTTCATGTCGTTGGTTAAGTTTTATTTCGGGGTGGAGGTTTACGACTTGAAGGTTATGGCGCGGTGCCTTGGGCTGCAAGGCGGTCTAGTTCGAGTGGCGAAGGATTCTGGCGTGGAGAGAATTGCAGGGGTGAGCCACCAGGCAGGGTCGGACAGCTTGCTTATCATGCAAACTTTTATGGAGATGGGGAAAAGATGTTCGACTGCATTTAACATGAAGAAGTTTAGTTTGAAGGTGCATGGATTGACCAGTGATAATTCATTCTAAAATAGAAGTCCGTGTTTATTTTTGTTCATTGTTTGGGGAAAAAGATGATAGGAGCTGTTACAATTGAGTCGATTTAGCCTTAATGACTTACACCAATGCGTACGTTTTTGAAAATATTTCATTGTTGATGGATTGCATATAATAGTCTTGTACCCGTTGTCCATGAGCTTCGTGTAACTTTTTATATTTGGTGAAACTTGGAGGACCCCCATCACCGATGCGTTTTTGAATATTGAGAAGATTCACCTTTTTTATTCTTTTTGTTTGATGTGTATGCTATTGGCCGCTTTTGGCTTTTTCTTCCAATATTACTCGCACACTTCATTATTCAAAAGAATAAAAATGTCATGGGTGAATAGAAAACCTCATATATTATTAGGATAAATTTTCTCGCCCAAACCCCATATATAAGTGTATAATTCATTAGTCCAAATTCCAAACTGCAAATGTTTCTTTGCTCAATATATTTTCTTAAAAAGATGTATATCTTTTGACTTTATGCTTTATATTTTGTTTCTGTACTTTAAGTAATATATAGAATAAAAACACTATAATTAAATTTAAAATTAGAAAAATATATAAATATATAAATTAACTATAGTATTTTGGTCAATATACATAAAAAATACACAACAATAATGTGCTGCCTTTTAAATTAACAACGAGATGTTTCATAGATTGACAAGCTACAATGCACCGACAATTCAAAAAATTTCTTTATGCAGTGTCCGACACCCCGACACGACACCAACACTTCTCGGACACGTATCGAACATGCCACGTGGTGTGTCTTAATAAAAATAAAAGTAAAAAAAAAGGGCACCGTGTCGAACACGTTTTAAGGACGAGTCCGACACGCCTGGACACTTTTTGAGCTGATTTTGTAGTTTTTAATTTTTATTTGTAGATTATTTACAAAATTAATCAGTAAAGATTGCGTAAAAGTGCTTATGTTCATTGAAAAAAAGAATTTGCATGAGGGGCATTTTTTGTTTTATTTTTTCACTAATAATTACTAAAATCAGAAATATTAAATCTTAAATACTCAAAAGGAAAATAAAACAAACATTTTTGCGTCTAGCGGGGATCGAGAGGAGGAGCTGATACGCTCAACGAGTCAATGGAACTTAAAGGATATATCTATTGGTCAATAGAAAAACAAAAAATATGAGAGCAGAGAGCTATTTCTATGAATTTCACGGGTAGTTTGTGATTTCTTTTTCCTTGATGGGAGTTATTTACCTATATTACATATAACCGATGAGGTTATTTATAATTAACTCCATATTTTCGAGTCTAAGTGCACTATTAATTTCTTGTTTGTTTACATCTTAAATCAATATTTGAGGTGACATGGGGTGAAAAAATTGAATAGAGCTCCAAGAGAGGAAAACTGTAATTATGTTAATTATTAGTACAATTTTGTTTCAGTTTCTTATGCAAACTTGTGGGGATTTGGGCACAACACCCCTCTGCATGTTATATGACAGAAACCCGTTATCCCCTCTAAAAAGTAAATGGCAAAACCCGTGTTATGTTATACGCGAATAACTCCATATTATATAGACAAGTTGCCCTTGTATTATGTTAATTAGATACAACACTTCTCTTTTATATTTGTATACGTTGCAAAATATTCTCTCTTATGACCAAGTATCAAGGATATGCAGTGTGCAACTTTTGAAAATTACAGAAAGGGTGATTTACCTTTTTTACATATTCACTCCCTATTTATTTTTTACATAGGCGTAATACTCCTATCTCATATACACATACGGATAATAAATATGTCATTAGGCTGCAACTTATGTACCATCAATTTGTCAGGATGTTACGCACAGAAGAGTCAAAGGTCAAAGTCAGCAAAACCAAAATGTCAAAATCCCCAATTCTGAAAAACTCTAACCCTAATTTTAAAATTAGAAATTGGGAATTGGGGGAAAAGGATCGCAAGGTATCTAGAAGAATCGAGAACAAAGGAGAGGAGGAATTACCTGAAGCAATCAAAGGACTACGAGCTCAATTGAACGGCGGGATGATGAACCAGGACAATCTCGCGGATGAACGGTGCAGATCGCCGCAATATAATACCGTTATCGTACCTGCAGAAAAGGACATGAAGACGTCAGCCATGAGCGAAGAGAATAAAAAGGACAAAGGTGAGGTGGAGAAGGACGATCAGCTTGAAGAAAAGGACACGCAGCTGGAGATTAGCAAAGGGGATTAAAATTAGGGTTTTTTATTAATTCAATTAAAGCGCTATAGTAGCTGGCGCATTTGTATTTTTTATATCGCATTTTAGTAAATTCCCAAAAGTGCTAGTTAGTAGTCGCACTTTTAATTATTCCTATTTAAAGAGAGTTTTGTACTGCTGAATGTTTATGAATGAAATTATTAAAAAAACTCTGTCTTCTCATCTAAACTCTTTGCTTCTCATCTCCTTCTAACTTTCAAGATTGTTTCATCACCTTTTTTCATCAAATTATTCTTAGATCCTAGAAAAATCATAACATTTGGCATCTAGAGCCAGGTTCGGCCTAGAGGAAATCATACTAAAATGGCTGAACATCACCAGACAAGATTGAGAGAAATACAAGAAAACCAAAGAGAACTGCACGAGCAGTTCACCAACACACAAAGGAATATGCAAGAACAAGTGACAACTTTGGCAGAAAGGAATGAACAACTACAAGGCTCAGTGGATAACATGCAAGGAACCATGAATGCTATACAGATGCAGTTACTCAAAATGTCTGAACAAATGGCGCTCTACAATAGGAACAAATCTCTCTTGGGGGAGGGGTTGACTCAAACAGAGAACAGATCTGGTGCAACACCTGGGCAAGACTTCATACCAGCAAATATCAACATCCAAACAGGTAATATTATTGATTTGGAGGGGTCAGGTGAGGGTAATGGTAACAACAACAAACATTATTTACCAAAAAAGTTTCCTCACATTGATGGAAACAATGTCAAGAGTTGGGTAAGGAGGTGCCGAAGGTATTTCAGCTTGGTAGGAGGAATACCAGAGGACCAAAAAGCTACAGTAGCTTCGATGTACTTTGAGGGCAAGGCTGACCTTTGGTATAATGGATTTGTTGAGAAGAGAGGAGTTGTTGAATGGGAACAGTTTGTCAAGGATGTAATGTTGAGGTTTGATGGGGTGAAACTAGAAACTATAGCAATGGAGTTCAACAAACTGCAGCAACAAGGCAGTTTAGAGAACTACATAGAAAAATTTGAGGAGTTAAAGTCATTGTTGGAGATGTTTGGACAAGAACATTCAGAAGAATACTATATTGGGAGCTATTTGAGTGGGCTAAGGGATGATGTGAAACATGCTGTTCTATCCTTACACCCAACAACTCTCATTGGAGCCATGAACCTCAGCAAGGAGCAAGAGAAGACCATTGAGGCTATTGGAAGGAGGTTCAGACCCAGTTTTAGAGGTAATACTTCTAATTCTCCCAGACAATTTCCTAACACCTTAAACAGCAACATCAACAAACCTAGAAATATTAGTGAAGGTGTTAAACCTGTGAGAAAGTTATTAACACCTGCTGAAATGAGGGCTAGAAGGGAAAAGGGGCTTTGTTTTAATTGTGATGAGGTTTACACAGTTGGGCATAAGTGTAGAATGAATCAACTGTATATGATAATGACTGTGGAAGAAGAGGAAGAGTTAGACAACAACAAGCTGTTAGGAGAGGATGAAGATACTGATGAGGACCCACAGATGGACATGCGCATTTCTGTCCATGCCTTAACTGGAGGGTGCAAAAAGAACACTTTGTTTTTGAAAGGAGAAGTGGGTAAGCATAATCTCAGGATATTAATTGATACAGGAAGCACACATAGTTTCTTGGATGAAGAAACAGCATTGAGGTTGGGGAGTCTGACAGTGGAGTCAAAACCTATGGTTGTGACAGTAGCTGATGGTGGAAACATCACTTGCAAAAGCCATTGTCCTGAGTTTCAGTGGAAAACACAAGGGCATAATTTCAAATTTCCTGTCAGAGTCATTAGATTGGGTGGATGTCATATGATATTGGGAGGTGATTGGCTGAGGACTCATTCTCCAGTTGAGTTTGATTATGATGACATGACACTCAAGCTCACCAGGAAGGGTGACAAGCTAATTTTACAGGCTTTAAAAGATAATTCAGAGTACAAGCTTATATCTGGGAAGGCAATGCAAAAGCTATGGCAGAAAGGGAAGTATGGAGTTATGGGGAGATTATGTGCAGTAAGGGCAGGGGAATCTGAGCAAAGCATGGAGCCTACAATTAAGGTAGTTGTGGATCAGTTTAATGGCCTTTTTCAGGAACCTACTGAGTTACCACCACAGAGGGCAGTAGAGCATGAGATTAACTTCAAAATAGGGGCCATGCCCAAACACCAAGCACCATACAGGTATTCCCATGCATTTAAGGCTGAAATCGAAAAATTGGTGATAGAGATGATGGAGGCTGGAATAATCCAGCATAGCACTAGTGCATATGCTTCACCTGTATTGTTGGTTAAAAAGAAAGATGGGACTTGGCGTATGTGTGTTGATTATAGGTACATCAACAGCCTCACAATCAAACATGAATTTCCCATACCAGTTATTGATGAATTATTGGATGAGTTACATGGTTCTACTTATTTTTCCAAGATTGACTTGAGGTCAGGATATTTTCAGATAAGAATGAAGGGAAGTGATGTTCATAAAACTGGATTTAGTACCCACCATGGGCACTTTGAGTTCCTAGTAATGCCCTTTGACTTGTGCAACGCACCAGCCACTTTCCAGTCACTAATGAACCAGATTTTTGGTCCTTACTTAAGGAAATTTATATTGGTATTCTTTGATGAACCAGATTTTTGGTCCTTACTTAAGGAAATTTATATTGGTATTCTTTGATGATATACTAATATACAGCCCAAACCTTGAGACTCATATTGAGCACCTAAAAACTACCCTCACTATACTACAACAGAACCACTTGTTTGCCAAACTGTCAAAGCGTAGCTTTGGGAAAAGGCATGTAGAATACTTGGGTCACATCATAAGTGAAGAAGGTGTAGCAACTGACCCAACAAAGGTAGATTGCATGGTGAATTGGCCTGTACCAACTACAATCAAGCAGCTAAGAGGGTTTTTGGGGCTAACTGGATACTATAGAAAGTTTTGCAGGGGTATGGGTTAATCAGTAAACCTTTGACTGATTTGTTGAGGAAAGATTGCTTTAAATGGAGTCATGAGGCCACTGTTGCTTTTGAAGCTTTGAAGAAAGCTATGGTTAACACTCCAGTGCTAGCTCTACCAGATTTTTCTAAACCCTTCATCATTGAGGCAGATGCTTGCTCAAAAGGGATTGGAGCAGTGTTAATGCAGGGAAGGAGGCCTATTGCTTTTCTAAGCAAGTCATTGGGGATTAAAAACCAAGGGTTATCTATTTATGAGAAGGAATTTTATGCCATTTTGATGGCCATCACCAGATGGAAGCACTACATTCAGGGTCATCACTTTGTCATTAAGACAGATCAGCAAAGTTTGAAACATTTACTAGAGCAGAGGATCACTACTACCCTACAACACAAGTGGATTTCTAAGTTGCTAGGCTTGGACTATGAAATTCAGTACAAAAGGGGCAGTGATAACAAGGCTGTTGATGCCTTGTCAAGGAGGGGACTGGAGGAAGGAGAATTGTCTGCAATTAGCATGGTGCAACCAAAGTGGGCACTGGATGTACAATCCAGTTACACAGGGGATCAGTTCTTTTCAAATATCATCACAGGTTTGACCATTGATCCCAATACACCAGGGGATTTCACTTATATCAATGGAATACTGAGGTATAAGGGGAGAGTTTTTATTGGTGGAGCCAATGAATTAAGGGCAGCATTGTTAAAACATATTCATGATTCAGCTATTGGTGGTCATTCAGGCATGTTGGGTTCTTATAAGAGGGCAAAAGCCTTATTCTACTGGCCTGGGTTAAGAAAGGATGTTCTAAACATGGTCCAGGCTTGTGACACTTGCAAGATGACTAAGAGTGAGAATGTAGCCTATCCAGGGCTACTACAACCATTAACAGTACCTCATCAAGCATGGACTCACATATCCATGGATTTCATAGAAGGACTTCCTAAATCAGAAGGCAAGGAGGTGATGTTGGTAGTGGTTGATAGGTTTACAAAATACAGCCATTTTTTAGCTCTAGCTCATCCTTATTCAGCTGAGAGTGTGGCTAAATTATTCTTGGATCAGATCTATAAATTACATGGGCTTCCTATAAGTATGGTGACTGACAGAGATAAGATTTTTACTAGTGGTTTTTGGAAGGAGTTGTTCAGGGTTTTAGGCACTGAATTAAACTACAGCACATCCTATCACCCTCAATCTGATGGGCAGACTGAGAGAGTGAATCAGTGCCTTGAAAATTACCTTAGGTGCAATGACCCATCAGCAACCCAAGGCATGGAGTAAGTGGTTAAGTTTGGCAGAACATTGGTACAACACCAATTTCCATACTAGCCTCAAACTTGCACCTTTTGAGGCTCTATATGGATACCCTCCTACCCAATTATCTATTGGTCCTTATCTAGAGACTAAACACCCACTAACTGAGGACTGGATCGAGGAGAGGATCAGGTTGACACAGGTTTTGAGAGAGAACTTGGTAGAAGCACAGGGGAGGATGAAAACTTTTGCTGATAGAAGGAGGACTGAAAGAGAATTTCAGGTGGGGGATCAAGTGTATTTAAAGCTGCAGCCTTTCAGGCAACATTCAGTAGCTATACGAAAAAATCTGAAACTATCATGCAAGTATTTTGGCCCATACACCATTTTGGAGAGGATTGGAAAGGTAGCATACAAATTGCAGCTACCCCAGGGCAGTTTAATACACCCTGTTTTCCATGTATCCTTACTCAAGAAAAAAATCAGTGACAAGTACATACCAAGCCCTACACTACCTATCACTGATAAGTTTGGGACAATTAAGGTCTACCCATTGAAGGTGTTAGCCAAGAGGCTTATTAAGAGAGGGAATGTGGCAGTGCCTCAAATTCTGATCCAGTGGATCAACTCGTCAGAAGCTCAAGCCACTTGGGAGAATTATACTTATATTGAAGCACAATTCCCAGAATTCGACCCTTGGGGTCAAGGGTCAAGTTATCAGGCGGGGAATGTCAGGATGTTTCGCAAAGAAGAGTCAAAGGTCAAAGTCAGCAAAACCAAAATGTCAAAATCCCCAATTCTGAAAAATTCTAACCCTAATTTTAAAATTAAAATTGGGAATTGGGGGAAAAGGATCGCAAGGTATCTAGAAGAATCGAGAACAAAGGAGAGGAGGAATTACCTGAAGCAATCAAAGGACTACGAGCTCAATTGAACGGTGGGATGATGAACCAGGACAATCTCGCGGATGAACGGTGCAGATCGCCGCAATATAATACCATTATCGTACCTGCAGAAAAGGACATGAAGACGTCAGCCATGAGCGAAGAGAATAAAAAGGACAAAGGTGAGGTGGAGAAGGACGATCAGCTTGAAGAAAAGGACACGCAGCTGGAGATTAGGAAAGGGGATTAAAATTAGGGTTTTTTATTAATTCAATTAAAGCGCTATAGTAGCTGGCGCATTTGTATTTTTTATATCGCATTTTAGTAAATTCCCAAAAGTGCTAGTTAGTAGTCGCACTTTTAATTATTCCTATTTAAAGAGAGTTTTGTACTGCTGAACGTTTATGAATGAAATTATTAAAAAAACTCTGTCTTCTCATCTAAACTCTCTGCTTCTCATCTCCTTCTAACTTTCAAGATTGTTTTATCACCTTTTTTCATCAAATTATTCTTAGATCCTAGAAAAATCATAACACAATTATAGCACACACAAGTACATTACGTATCCACGGCTCGAAAATCTGCCATACAGAATATAACTCCTGACAAGACGAGTCCATTTATTACTATATATCAAGTTGATTAGTTACTTTATATCAACTGATCCTACTGAGTTTGTGTGTGGAAATATTGTTATGCATATTAGTCAAATATGTTATGTCCAATAATAAACAACCTAATTGAGTGAAAGTAACATCTGTACTTAAATTTTGCAAACGACGCGGTGCGATAAACTGAAGAAAATGCGAAAAGAAAAAAAAACTCCGCATTTATCAAACATTTGCACCAAATTTCTTCGTGTAATTCCTTTTTGTTGCGTAGAATCTAATTTTATTTTAAATAAACATTTTATCATATCTTCTCCGAGTAATTCTTTTTGCATCAAATCCCCTCTTAATATTAGAAATTTCCATGAAATCCCTCGTACTATTAAAAACTATGCACCATATCTCTTCTGCTATAAAGAGATTTGCATCAAACTCCTACTTTTTAACAACGAAAAAAATCACAATTCACATGTAATTGAAAGTTTGGTGCATGATTTTTTAAAATAATAGGGATTTCGTGCAAAAAAATAATACAGGCAACTTGGTGCAGAATTTTCGAAACACGAGCGAGTTTCACGTAAAAAGAACATTACAATGGGGTTTGGTGTAAAAAAATTTAAAACACAAAGGGGTTTTCTGCTTTTGCCCCCGATAAATTGTCGAATTTGCACCGGGCAGGGCGCGAATTCAAATTATGTAGATAGTTATTTGATACTTAGAAAATATACTATGTAAATATTTTTCCCAATCATATCGACAAGAGTAGAGTGTTAAAATAGATAAAGATAGGAGTCCTACTTATGACAGTAAAAATTTGTATTAAAATGAACAGATCGAGTACTAATTTAATCATAGACACTTTAGTCCTAAACCTTCCCTAACTCATTCACTTATCGATCCAAGGCCTACTCAGACTCTGATTAGATTGTGTCCTCATCTTACTATACTATTAGCTGTGCCAATACCTATATATACACACGCATATGCATATTAAAGAAACCACAAAACATATTAACAAAACAAACAAACACACGAAAACATGGCACAAGCTCCGGTCACAATACGAGAGGTATGGCAGCATAATTTGGAGCAAGAGATTGCTCTTATAGAACAAGCAATCTCTTGCTTTCCCATCGTGTCCTGTGATACAGAGTTTCCGGGCACTGTCATCCACCCATCGCCCGACATACCTAAATACTTGTATTCGTCTCTCCCGCCCGACTATGCATATTCCCTCATGAAGGAGAATATTGACGTTCTAAATCTCATTCAACTCGGCCTCACCCTCTCCGATGCCAACGGGAACCTCCCAAACTTCTCCACTCCGTTCTGCTACGTTTGGCAGTTCAATTTCCGCGACTTTGATCCAGAAATCCATAGTTGTGATCCAAAATCGATTGAACTCCTCATTGGTCAGGGTACCGACTTTTCAAAAAACAAGATAATGGGAATCGACTCCCGAGTTTTTGCCGAGAGGTTTAGAATTATACTGGCTTCGAACGCACTACGTGATATGATGCGACTCGGATATGTGACATGGTTAACGTTTCATGGAACATACGACCTTGGGCTCTTGATCAAGATTCTTACGGGAAAAGCATTGCCGGATAATTTGGAATCTTTCATGTCGTTGGTTAAGTTTTATTTCGGGGTGGAGGTTTACGACTTGAAGGTTATTGCGCGGTGCCTTGGGCTGCAAGGCGGTCTAGTTCGAGTGGCGAAGGATTCTGGCGTGGAGAGAATTGCAGGGGTGAGCCACCAGGCAGGGTCGGACAGCTTGCTTATCATGCAAACTTTTATGGAGATGGGGAAAAGATGTTCGACTGCATTTAACATGAAGAAGTTTAGTTTGAAGGTGCATGGATTGACCAGTGATAATTCATTCTAAAATAGAAGTCCGTGTTTATTTTTGTTCATTGTTTGGGGAAAAAGATGATAGGAGCTGTTACAATTGACTCGATTTAGCCTTAATGACTTACACCAATGCGTACGTTTTTGAAAATATTTCATTGTTGATGGATTGCATATAATAGTCTTGTACCCGTTGTCCATGAGCTTCGTGTAACTTTTTATATTTGGTGAAACTTGGAGGACCCCCATCACCGATGCGTTTTTGAATATTGAGGAGATTCACCTTTTTGATTCTTTTTGTTTGATGTGTATGCTATTGGCCGCTTTTGGCTTTTTCTTCCAATATTACTCGCACACTTCATTATTCAAAAGAATAAAAATGTCATGGGTGAACAGAAAACCTCATATATTATTAGGATAATTTGTTTCGCCCAAACCCCAAATATAAGTGTGTTATTCATTAGTCCAAATTCCAAACTGCAAATGTTTCTTTGCTCAATATATTTTCTTAAAAAGATGTATATCTTTTGACTTTATGCTTTATATTTTGTTTCTGTACGTTAACTAATATATAGAATAAAAACACTATAATTAAATTTAAAATTACAAAAATATATAAATATATAAAATTAACTATAGTATTTTGGTCAATATACATAAAAAATACACAACAATAATGTGTTGCCTTTTAAATTAACAACGAGATGTTTCATAGATTGACAAGCTATGATGCACGGACAATTGAAAAAATTTCTTTATGCAGTGTCCGAAACCCCGACACGACACCAACACTCCTCGGACACGTATCGAACATGCCGTGTCTTAATAAAAATAAAAGAAAAAGAAACGGCACCGTGTCGAACACGTTTTAAGGACGAGTCCGACACGCCTGGACACTTTTTGAGCTGATTTTGTAGTTTTTAATTTTTATTTGTAGATTATTTACAAAATTAATCAGTAGAGATTGCGTAAAAGTGCTTATGTTCATTGAAAAAAAAGAATTTGCGTGAGGGGCATGTTTTGCTTTATTTTTACACTAATAATTACTAAAATTAGAAATATTAAATCTTAAATACTCAAAAGGAAAATAAAACAAACATTTTTGCGTCTAGCGGGGATCGAGAGGAGGAGCTGATACGCTCAACGAGTCAATGGAACTTCAAGGATATATATATTGGTCAATAGAAAAACAAAAAATATGAGAGCAGAGAGCTATTTCTATGAATTTCACGGGTAGTTTGGATTTCTTTTTCCTTGATGGGAGTTATTTACCTATATTACATATAACCGATGAGGTTATTTATCATTAACTCCATATTTACGTGTCTAAGTGCACTATTAATTTCTTGTTTGTTTACATCTTAAATCAATATTTGAGGTGACATGGGGTGAAAAAATTGAATAGAGCTCCAAGAGAGGAAAACTATAATTATGTTAATTATTAGTACAATTTTGTTTCAGTTTCTTATGCAAACTTGTGGGGATTTGGGCACAACACCCCTCTGCATGTTATATGACAGAAACCCGTTATCCCCTCTAAAAAGTAAATGGCAAAACCCGTGTTATGTTATACGCGAATAACTCCATATTATATAGACAAGTTGCCCTTGTATTATGTTAATTAGATACAACACTTCTCTTTTATATTTTTATACGTTGCAAAATATTCTCTCTTATGACCAAGTATCAAGGATATGCAGTGTGCACCTTTTGAAAATTACAGAAAGGGTGATTTACCTTTTTTACATATTCACTCCCTATTTATTTTTTATATAGGCGTAATACTCCTATCTCATATACACATACGGATAATAAATATATCATTAGGTTGCAACTTATGTACCATCAATTATAGCACAAACAAGTACATTACGTATGCACGGCTCGAAAATCTGCCATACAGAATATAACTCCTGACAAGACGAGTCCATTTATTACTATACATCAAGTTGATTAGTTACTTTATATCAACTGATCATACCGAGTTTGTGTGTGTGGAAATATTATTATGCATATTAGTCAAATATGTTATGTCCAGTAATAAACAACCTAATTGAGTGAAAGTAACATCTGTACTTAAATTTTGCAAACGACGCGGTGCGATAAACTGAAGGAAATGCGAAAAGAAAAAAAAAAAGCCCTCCGCATTTATCAAACATTTGCACCAAATTTCTTCGTGCAATTCCTTTTTGTTGCGTAGAATCTAATTTTATTTTAAATAAACATTTTATCATATATTCTCCGAGTAATTCTTTTTGCATCAAATCCCCTCTTAATATTAGAAATTTGCATGAAATCCCTCGTACTATTAAAAACTATGCACCATATCTGTTCTGCTATAAAGAGATTTGCATCAAACTCCTACTTTTTAACAACGAAAAGATTCACAATTCACATGTAATTGAAAGTTTGGTGCATGATTTTTTAAAATAATAGGGATTTCGTGCAAAAAATAATACAGGCAATTTGGTGCAGAATTTTCGAAACACGAGCGAGTTTCACGGAAAAAGAACATTACAATGGGGTTTGTTGTAAAAAAATTTAAAACACAGAGGGGTTTTATGCTTTTGCCCCCGATAAATTGTCGAATTTGCACCGGGCAGGGCGCGAATTCAAATTATGTAGATAGTTATTTGATACTTAGAAAATATACTATGTAAATATTTTTCCCAATCATATCGACAAGAGTAGAGTGTTAAAATAGATAAAGATAGGAGTCCTACTTATGACAGTAAAAGTTTGTATTAAAATGAACAGACCGAGTACTAATTTAATCATAGACACTTTAGTCCTAAACCTTCCCTAACTCATTCACTTATCGATCCAAGGCCTACTCAGACTCTGATTAGATTGTGTCCTCATCTTACTATACTATTAGCTGTGCCAATACCTATATATACACGCATATGCATATTAAAGAAACCACAAAACATATTAACAAAACAAACAAACACACGAAAACATGGCACAAGCTCCGGTCACAATACGAGAGGTATGGCAGCATAATTTGGAGCAAGAGATTGCTCTTATAGAACAAGCAATCTCTTGCTTTCCCATCGTGTCCTGTGATACAGAGTTTCCGGGCACTGTCATCCACCCATCGCCCGACATACCTAAATACTTGTATTCGTCTCTCCCGCCCGACTATGCATATTCCCTCATGAAGGAGAATATTGACGTTCTAAATCTCATTCAACTCGGCCTCACCCTCTCCGATGCCAACGGGAACCTCCCAAACTTCTCCACTCCGTTCTGCTACGTTTGGCAGTTCAATTTCCGCGACTTTGATCCAGAAATCCATAGTTGTGATCCAAAATCGATTGAACTCCTCATTGGTCAGGGTACCGACTTTTCAAAAAACAAGATAATGGGAATCGACTCCCGAGTTTTTGCCGAGAGGTTTAGAATTATACTGGCTTCGAACGCACTACGTGATATGATGCGACTCGGATATGTGACATGGGTAACGTTTCATGGAACATACGACCTTGGGCTCTTGATCAAGATTCTTACGGGAAAAGCATTGCCGGATAATTTGGAATCTTTCATGTCGTTGGTTAAGTTTTATTTCGGGGTGGAGGTTTACGACTTGAAGGTTATGGCGCGGTGCCTTGGGCTGCAAGGCGGTCTAGTTCGAGTGGCGAAGGATTCTGGCGTGGAGAGAATTGCAGGGGTGAGCCACCAGGCAGGGTCGGACAGCTTGCTTATCATGCAAACTTTTATGGAGATGGGGAAAAGATGTTCGACTGCATTTAACATGAAGAAGTTTAGTTTGAAGGTGCATGGATTGACCAGTGATAATTCATTCTAAAATAGAAGTCCGTGTTTATTTTTGTTCATTGTTTGGGGAAAAAGATGATAGGAGCTGTTACAATTGAGTCGATTTAGCCTTAATGACTTACACCAATGCGTACGTTTTTGAAAATATTTCATTGTTGATGGATTGCATATAATAGTCTTGTACCCGTTGTCCATGAGCTTCGTGTAACTTTTTATATTTGGTGAAACTTGGAGGACCCCCATCACCGATGCGTTTTTGAATATTGAGGAGATTCACCTTTTTGATTCTTTTTGTTTGATGTGTATGCTATTGGCCGCTTTTGGCTTTTTCTTCCAATATTACTCGCACACTTCATTATTCAAAAGAATAAAAATGTCATGGGTGAACAGAAAACCTCATATATTATTAGGATAATTTTTTTCGCCCAAACCCCATATATAAGTGTGTTATTCATTAGTCCAAATTCCAAACTGCATGCAAATGTTTCTTTGCTCAATATATTTTCTTAAAAAGATGTATATCTTTTGACTTTATGCTTTATATTTTGTTTCTGTACGTTAACTAATATATAGAATTAAAACACTATTATTAAATTTAAAATTACAAAAATATATAAATTAACTATAGTATTTTGGTCAATATACATGAAAAATACACAACAATAATGTGTTGCCTTTTAAATTAACAACGAGATGTTTCATAGATTGACAAGCTATGATGCACGGACAATTGAAAAAATTTCTTTATGCAGTGTCCGAAACCCCGACACGACACCAACACTCCTCGGACACGTATCGAACATGCCGTGTCTTAATAAAAATAAAAGAGAAAGAAAAGGGGCACCGTGTCGAACACGTTTTAAGGACGAGTCCGACACGCCTGGACACTTTTTGAGCAGATTTTGTAGTTTTTAATTTTTATTTGTAGATTATTTACAAAATTAATCAGTAGAGATTGCGTAAAAGTGATTATGTTCATTGAAAAAAAAGATATTTTTTTGAGGGGCATGTTTTGCTTTATTTTTACACTAATAATTACTAAAATTAGAAATATTAAATCTTAAATACTCAAAAGGAAAATAAAACAAATATTTTTGCGTCTGGCGGGGATCGAGAGGAGGAGCTGATACGCTCAACGAGTCAATGGAACTTAAAGGATATATATATTGGTCAATAGAAAAACAAAAAATATGAGAGCAGAGAGCTATTTCTATGAATTTCACGGGTAGTTTGTGATTTCTTTTTCCTTGATGGGAGTTATTTACCTATATTACATATAACCGATGAGGTTATTTATCATTAACTCCATATTTACGTGTCTAAGTGCACTATTAATTTCTTGTTTGTTTACATCTTAAATCAATATTTGAGGTGACATGGGGTGAAAAAATTGAATAGAGCTCCAAGAGAGGAAAACTATAATTATGTTAATTATTAGTACAATTTTGTTTCAGTTTCTTATGCAAACTTGTGGGGATTTGGGCACAACACCCCTCTGCATGTTTTTTCCGTCATATAACATGTTGTGCCAGACAATATTTTAATGACAGTATGTAATAAAATTCTTTGATTCTTCTTGATCCGATTGTTCATCACTTTCTCAGAAAGTGACTGGGCTGGTTGTATTCAAACTAGAAAGAGTATTACAGGTTTCGCTATATACCTAGGTGATTCTTTCATTTCATTGAAGGCCAAGAAACAACCTAGAATCAACAGATCTTCAACATAAGCTGAATAGAGAGCAATAACTTCAACCACTTGAGAACTATTGCGGTTAAGTCAATTGCTCACGATGTCCACATATATCCCTCTGATCAAGATTCCTCTTCTCTTCACAGAAAACAAGAGCTCCTATTGAATTACCAGCAACCCTGTCCATCATGAACGTACAAAGCATATACAAATCAATTGCCACTTTATTCGAGAGTAGGTCCATCAAAAGCATATCAAAATTAGGCACATTTCTAATGATCGACATATGATGTTTTAGCTAAACCTCTCTCCCTTGGACCCTTTAAACACATGAACTTCTAGATGAGAATTATAAATATTGATTCCCATCTTGAGGGGGTTCTTAGATAATCAAATTATGCGAAGTTTCTATTTATAGAAACAATTCAAATATTAGGTACATTGGCTGAGTTAACCGTTTTTCCAATTATTAGGAAAGTCTAGTTGGGCTTGTGTCGTATATAAGTTCCAGGTTTTCGTATTTTCTACTCACTTAATTCATTCGATAGTTGTGTCGTTGGTTAGATTGCTCTCCTCAAACGTTGATCACCAACACCCGTGTAACACACAGTTTGATTTAATCGTCAATCCAAGTTTATGTTCTGTTTTTCAATTAGTTCTTCATTCAATATAATCTCATCACAGTCACAAAGTTAACAATATTTTATCATGTAAAAGTTTAGTATTAAACTTGATTTGATGCCAACGATGATCTATCAAAAATACAAAAATGCCAATGATGAAATTACTCTATGGCAAAAAGTTTATTTCAAATACATTAATGATATTCCATAATGTATATTTCAATTACCCAAATATTAGAAATATTTCATGAATTTTTGAAAACTCTTTGAGATAATTTGGAAAAATTATAAAAAGGTATTGCCATTAACTTTAGAGTACTAAATATCTTTACATTAGGGGAGACATTTTGTTATTTTAGTGAAAACTTTTAAAAAGCTGTGATCATAAGGCTAGAGGAGTGGGAGTTAATGCTCTATGTTGTACCTTGTTATATCTTATATGTTAGTCTAGTAATATTTTGTCTTAGAATTTGTATTTCTGTTTTCAATTTCAGCCCTCTGGCCAAATTAAACTCAAATTTCTGCCAAGAGATTGATCGAGACTCAAATTGGAAAAAATGTACATTGTAGACCTAAATTGAACTAGGACAATATAAGGACCAGACATTGACATAATGTAACTTAGAGGACCAATTCCTGTAATTGTGAATGAGTCCTTGAATACAAAATTCCTAAACTCAACTAGAAGCACAATTGATTTCCATTTTATCGAGCAAAAGTATGAATAAACTGTTCTAAAATAAAGAAAGAAACCAAAGGATCTAAATTTAACATGTAAAATCAAAGGTGTCACATATATTAAATAAAAGCAGAATAAAACAGCTACTAATGTAGTACCCAAGAAAAAGCAGGACATAAAAATTTACCTGTAGTTCTTTAGAATAGATATTAAAGTTTTGCATGTCTAATGTCTAAATATATTTTCATGCATGGCTAATTCTGTTCAGATTCTTGCTCCACTGCAAGGCATTCACGATCCTTCCATGGTTTGAATGCTCCTTCGTGCGTCAAATTCTGAGCAAACACATAAAACGCAAGATTAGGAACCTATATTTTGTAACAAAAACACGTCTGAATGGTGAAATAAAATGCATAGAGCATATAAACTATGTCTAAAGTTAAGCACAAGTGTTTTCCATGGTTTGGAATGACAATATTCAAATTTCAAGCCAAAGTTGTTAGTAATATAGGGAGGCTGGAGAAAAAGCACTAATGGAGCTATAACAGAATCCATCTTTTTTTTTCCTTTCTCCAATTCGCCGAAAAATAATATACAATTGTACTATGCAAATCAGAGTAGAACTCAACAAGTATTATCACTAACCTGAAGCCAGAAGAAAAAACCACGCAAGATGGTCAAGCGTTTTGCCATGATATACCGATTCTTCACGAGTACAGCCCTAAGATCTGTATGCAATGAAGTCAGTTAGAATGGGCACAGTGCCATATAAAGCCATAAGCTTGTGTTGGAATCTCAAAGTCTAATTATCCATTTGCTGGAACATATATAAATCAACAGATCTAAGTACTCCCTACAATTCTGAGCTTCTAAACGAGAGAACGACTCAGGCCAAGTAAAGAAGTACCGGGTTTAAATTCCATCACCACCTACTTATTAAAAAAAGGTATTCATGGGTGAAGTATAACAAAAAGATTAAGATCTACACCCTACATGTGAGAGAGGAGGCATGTGGAACAAGACTGTCAATCATCTCTACAAGCTTGAGTTTCTAGATGAGATGTAATATTCGATACTTTTTAATCTATAGACTTCAAACTGACCTGGATACGTCTTAAGATAGGATCCGCTTTGAACTGCTTCCTGCAGTTTGTCGTACTCCTCCTTGTCGAACGCTCTTTTAAGAGCATTCAAGACATTTACTCTGAATTCAGAACTCACATTTGCACGACCATCGATATCTCCTTTGTACACCTAAATCAAAAATATAATGTCAAAAGTAACAATTAGTGAAAACTGTTAGAATGAAGCAGTCATATGTGAAAAATAGGTAAAAGTATGGCGAAGCTTGGTAATTGACACATACTGTTGAAGGCACGAAGGGGCCTAAGTTTTCTTCAAAAATTGCAGCAGTGTCAAAAATTTCCACATCCGAAGCAGCTTCATCATCACTCTCTTTCCTCTGATTATTCTTGCAAATGTTTTTCTTACGCCTCGAGCTTTCAGTAACCTCGACATTCCTGAGTTGACGAGTGATGATTTTCGCGCTTGATTGAACTTGCGAGTTATTGCCAAGCTGCCTCCTTGCGGAGGAGGGCTCGAAGCAAGAATCTCAACTGAACTTTCTCTTTCTTCTGTAGCCGCTTTCATCAGCTTTTTGCGACTCTGTTCCTCTCCCTCGTGAAGTCGTTGAGCTGAATAACCACTCTCATAATGATTTTCCATAACAGCGTAAATTCTAACAGCAGGCCTCCTAAAGCCTTTCTCGCTCAGCGACTTACCTTTTTCAACGTGCTCAGACAGTGTTTTGGGAAACAGATTGTTCCCAGGACCAGGTTTTTGAGACAAATGCCCTTCGTCCATCTGGTCTCCTCTCACCGAATTCTTGCTCTTTACCACTTCCATTAATTTTCTCGTAACATGTGCCTCATCCATCGCATTTGGAGTATTAACAATACAATGAAGCTGATTCTTCGGATTAGGCCTCTGATTAGTATTCCATTTGACAGGATCCTCTACTTGGATCACACTCTTTCCCTTGTCCACATTTCGACGATCTACCACTCTCCTCCACCCACTCGGCACTGGGTCGACTTTCTTGCCCAAACGAACTCCCCTACTGTGTTCTGGTTCAGCCGAATCTTCAAAGTCCGCCAGTATCGCCTTCGATAGTCGAGAGCTCTCAGCATTAGATTTCTTACTCGACATAGCTTGATTGTGATTCAGTCGTAAAACACAGTATCCGGCTTCTTGTTTAGAAGCTCTTTTCCTCTGCCATTCCTAATTTTCCTCACAGCCCGATTTTGCATAGAGTCATTAGCACCCGATCGAGGTCCTATTTGAGATGTTTGTCGATTCAACTTCTGAACATCACTCTTCTTCATCTTTCTATGATGTCCAACTTCATTGAACGAAGTTTCTTCTTCTTCCTCGTATTCTATAGGTGCCCCATTTCTCTCGCCCTCTAGTGCGTAAGAACTGCCGTTTTCCTTAAGGTTTCCCCTAAAAGACTCGAACCTAGGGTCGTTGTCGTCATCGCTTTTGTCGTTTTCAACAAAGTCGATAACTTGTTCCCTTTCATTTTTAAGCTGTTCTTCGGCTTTGCTAAAAACGGCTCGCAGAAAGCTTCGGTACTCAGGCTCCATTCTTGACGTTTTCAATTCTTTATGCACCTCTCTTCTGTGCTTTGGGAGTGACTTCTTTATGTCAACCAAAATTGGACAATCATCAGTGATTCTATTATACATCTTCTCTGCTCAAAAGCTTCCACACCAACTTAAAAGATTTTATTAGCTAATAAACATTCAGCTTGTAAAAACATATGTAATGCCATATACTTGAAATGTTAAGAAAGGTGAATATGGGATTCTTTTAAAACTCTTTTGAATGAATAAAGAATGAAATTGGTAGTATGCATGTGAGAATAAAAAGTAACTAACGCTGGAGGTGAACAATGCCTAACAGTGAATGCTGCTGAAAATCATCGTGCTTCTGCTACTGATGAACTTGAAGAGTCAATGACTTTACATCAGAATAAAGTTGTGGCTAACAATATAGTTGGGGATCCCCACAACATTGTGCCGAATGATTTAAGACTCATGGATACAACGGACTTACCACCGCTGCAATTAGAAGCGTCACCTAGACAGGACAGTTGGGCGGACCAGGTTGAAACCGAAGAGGAGACACCGTGGACTACGGTCAAGGGGAAAAATAATCAAAAGGATACTCAAGTTGTCCGGGATAAGCGGACAACTCGTAAACCAGTACGATTTTCTCAATGATAGTTCTTTATTGGAACTGTAGGGGTTTTGCTAACCCACGTACACAGAGAATTTTATTTAATTATTGCAAGCGATACTCGCCAGATTTGCTCTGTTTAGCGGCGCCGATGACAGCGTTTCATTCAATTTCTCCAAGATTCTGGAACTCGTTGGGCCTTTCGTTAGTCGGGATGAATTTGAGAGACTTGCCAAGTCTATGGGTATTATGCAAAAATAATTTGGAATATCCAGCTAACATTTCTTGTGGTGGTCAACACGTTAGTTTTTCATTGAGCATGCATGGAATAAATCAGGCTTTCTCATGTGTTTATGCTAGTACTGATATGGAAACAAGGAGGGAGCTATTTCAAGAGTTGTCCTCATTCACAACTTTTGCTTCGATACCATGGATGGTGGTAGGGGATTTCAACTCCATAAAAGGGGCTCATGAGAAAATGGGTCGGCCGCCTATGCTCACTCCTTGTCGAGAGTTTCCTCTTTTCTCTGATGCATGTAATTTGGTTGATGTTCCTTTGATGGGTGCAAGTTTTACGTGGTGCAATGGTCGAAAACGCAATCACAGGGTGGCATGCTGGTTGGATAGAGCATTGGTTAACTCTGCTTGTTTAGATTTCTGGAATTCAATCACCTACACGGCACTTCCACGCCACAAGTCTGACCATAATCCAATTGTTGTGAACTGTCGAATGAGTGAGCTACGTCCAATAGCCAGATTCAGATTTCAGGGAATGTGGTTAACACACCCAAATCTTCGGAATTTTGTGCAAAGCAATTGGTTGACAATCACAGACTTATCACCTATGCATGCTTTGACGCTTCAACTTAAGGTTCTTCGAGGTGCTCTCAAAGGATGGAACAAAACTGTATTTGGGCATCTGAATAATAATATCTTAGAGGCAGAAGCTACCCTTAGTGCAATTCAACAAGAAATTTCGGATAATGGTGCTTCAGATTCTAATATTGCTCTTGAGGTTCAGGCTCATGCGGACCTAGCACTTGCTCTCACGAGACAGGAATTATTCTATAAGGAGAAAAGCAGGAATAAATGGCTTGAGGCTGGAGATCGAAATACTTCTTTTTTTCACCATTCTGCTCGCATCAAACGGTCTCGTTCAGGGCTTAACAGCCTCATGATCAATGGGGCTCTTTCTTTGGATGCTCAAGAAATTTCAGATTTTGTTTCACAATATTATGAAGACATATTTCGAGCTGAAAACGATTGCATTCCAAATCCACAACTCGTTAGGTCAGTTGTGCCATGTCTGGTGGAAAATGCTGAAAATGATGAACTGACCCGCCTCCCCACGTGCGAAGAGATTCATGCCACAGTTTTGCTAATGGATGGCAGTAGTGCGCCTGGACCTGATGGATTCACTGGTAAGTTTTTTCAGGCTTTCTGGGACATCGTGGGAAATGATGTTTGTAGATGTGTTCAATATTTTTTCTTACATGGAAAGTTAACTACGGGTCTCAATTCGAGCTTCATGATTCTTATCCCAAAGACCAAGGATGCTGTTCATATTGAAAATTTTCGGCCCATTGTCTTGAGCAATTTTTGTTTTAAGATAATAACTAAGATCCTCGCTACTCGATTAGCAACGATTGCTTCCCGAATTATTTCACCAAATCAATTCGGTTTTGTCAAGGGAAGGGACATCACTCACTGCATTGTCACGGCCTCTGAGGGTATTAATGTGTTGGATAAAAAGAATTTTGGAGGCAATATGGCGCTAAAAATTGATATTCGTAAGGCGTTTGATACTATGGACGGGGTGTTCATCATGACTGTCTTAGAGGCTTTTGGCTTTTCACAGAGGTTCAGGGATTGGATTATGGAGATTTTCAGCACCTCGCGTCTATCTGTGTTAAGTAATGGAACGACGATTGGGTATTTTGGATGTAAACGTGGGGTCCGACAAGGCGATGCTCTTTCTCCTTTGCTTTTCGTTATCGCTGAAGACTTCTTGAGCCGCCTTATCACGAAATCTGTGGCTGAAAATAAACTGCAACTCATGAAGTACACGGCTACAGAAAGGTTCACATCACACTTGCTTTATGCAGATGACGTGTTATTATTCATGGCTGCAACCAAACGCAATGTTTGCACAATTCGTCAAATTTTTGATACATATGCAGAGCTCTCGGGGCAACAGGTAAATTGGGCGAAATCAGGGGTATGTTTTTGCAAATATATTTCCACCAATCGTCGATTGAATATCATTAATACATTGAACCTCAAGCAGTTACATTGTCCATTCAATTATTTGGGTGTGCCAATGTTCAAAGGGAGTCCTCGTCGGCGCTGGCTTCAACCGACTGCAGACATGATTTTGAGCAAGTTCTCCAATTGGAAAGGATCAACTCTTTCACAAGCGGGGCGGATAACTTTGGTGAATTCTGTGATCCAGAGCTCTTTTATTCACTCCTTTTCAGTTTATGCATGGCCAAAGAATCTATTGTTGAGCATGGAGAGGGCAATTCGAAACTTCATTTGGACAGGATCCATTGACACGCGTAAGCTGGTCACGGTACCTTGGAAAAGGTGTTGTTTATCGATTGTTGATGGGGGAATTGGTTTGAAAAATCTGGCAAGCTTGAATGAAGCCTTACTTGCTAAACTCTGTTGGAAGTTTACGGTGGCAGAATCGTACCCGTTAAACATGGTTAACACACGTTTGTTTGCTGCATCGACTCTTAAAAATAGTTATGTCTCCTCTTCTATTTGGTGTTCGCTGCGTCGATGTAGTGCCTTAGTTGCTGATTCAATTCGCTGGATAACGTGCAAATCTTCATCTTGCAATTTCTGGACTGGCAACTGGATATCCCCAACTATTGTTGATCAGTTGAGTATTGAGCCCCAGCATCGGTTGCTGCTTCACGAAAAAATTTCTGATTTTTATTTTGATGATCAGTGGCATCTTCCCCAGTCAATTCCTCATAATATAGGCGCAATAATTCAAGATCACCATTTCATAGATGCAGAGAAGGACCAATGTGTTTGGTCTTTAAGTTCGGATGGAACTTTTCAGGTGCGTGATGTTTATAAAAAATTATGTTTCACTAATACTCCTACGAGTTCATGGGAGAAATTTATTTGGAAGGAATTCCTTCCACCATCAAGATCGCTTGTGTGTTGGCGAGCAGCTTTGGGATATATTCCAACTGAGGAAATATTGCAACGAAGAGGATTCAATTTGGCACCCTTTTGCAGGCTTTGTAAATCTGCTGGAGAAACGATAAATCATGTTTTTGTTCAATGCCCTTTCGCTGTAGCAATTTGGACAGCTATCTCGGATGTATTTCTTCACCGTGTCGACACGACGGGGTCCTTAGCTGATCTTCTTTCAGGGGCTGCGAATATTAACTTTAGCTCGCAGGTACGTGCTTTATGGATGATGGCAATAACTTCTTGTGTTTGGTTACTGTGGAACACTAGAAACAAATGCGTTTTTGAGGATTATACGCCGAATATTAGCTTGTTCTTGAGACATATTTGGAGATGTATAAAGGAGGTTGAATTCTTTCAAGTTGGCTGTTCGGCATCTATGGCAGATCTCAGGATTCTTCGCTTGTTTGGCATGGTTATTCGGCCTCGTAAGGCACCAAAAATTATTTCAGTGGTATGGCATCCACCGATAGAAGCCTGGATGAAGTGCAATACCGATGGCTGCGCTCTCGGCACGCCGGGAGCAGGAGGTGCAGGGGGTATTTTCAGAAACTCACGAGGTTTTCCACAGGGGTCATTTGCAATCCACATTGACTCGGTTTACGCATTTGAGGCTGAACTTTGGGCAGCAACATTTGCTATTCTCAAAGCAAGGGAAGCTAATTGGCACTACTTGTGGTTGGAGAGTGACTCGACTTATGTGGTTGATTTATTGAATCGCAAATCTGATAAGGTGCCTTGGAGACTACGGAGCCGATGGTGGTCCTGCGTTTGTTAACTCTATTCACTTTCAGGCTTCACACAAATTTAGAGAAGGGAACAAAGCCGCCGATGCTCTTGCAAATTATGGCGCACAACACTCAGGAGTGCACTGGTGGACGTCTTGTCCTGGTTTTATTTTTGAGTTTGTTAACAATGATTATTGTAGTCGAGAGAACTTCAGGTTTTGTTGAACTCTCGACTATGGATTCTTGCATGTACTTCTTTTTTATTTCTATATATTTATGAGCTTCGGTGTTGAAGGGGCGTGTAGATGGTGCCAACCTAGTTGGGATTATCGAACTTCCTTAATCGCCGAATCTCCATTTTCCACTAAAAAAAAATAGTTTAAAGTTTCTGAAGTAATTAGAATCTTTTTTCAGTATTATAAATAATACGTGTGTCTTTTTATGGCATAGTTACATTTATTTTATTAAGTACTGAAATCTCTTAAAAAAAAAAAAAAAAAAAACGGATTGAGCAACTGTTACACGGTGTGTAGACACAGGGTTGGGATGAGATTATGGGGAAGTTATTACCTATAACTTAGGAGAGAGTTTTTATCTCGATCGTTATTGCACCATGTTAGCAATGTAACGGTTGCATAAAATATTTTTCGCGTGTGCGACCCACAAAAAAGAACCTTATTGGATTCCTATCAGCCTGAAGAATGAAGAATGAAGAAATAAAGAATGAAACACTAAGAAAAAGACATTAACTGAAGAGATCCTTATTACTCGCATGAATTAAAAGACAATTGGATTTTCATTTTTGACAATTTAAAAAGTAGTCAGGTAAGGTCTATATAGTATCATATGGTTAGTTAAAAGATCATTCTAACAGTAAAAAATCTTAAAGAATTTACAAAAAAATATATAAATCTACGAAACAATCTTATAGATCAATAAACATATATAGATGTTTTTGCAAAAACCCTTGATTGAACGGCAACCATAAAAACAAAATCACAAGAAAATAAAATTGAACAAATGATAGAACGTACGGACACAGATTTTTAAATTACCAGATAGATCCTCCGCAAATGAAGAAATGCAGAATACAAGAACCGCCGCAAACCTGCAGATAGAGAGAGAAAGACCTCGTACAGAAATGTTTATTTTATTACAAGGGTTTTTTGTTTCCACCTAGGATCTTTATTTTAGTAACGAGGCGGATTTATCAAGACCAAAATTATAATATAACGTGTAACAAACTATTATTATCATATTTATTAAGGACTAATATTAATTCACCTATTAAGCACGTGTGAGATAAGTACAGAAACACTTTGAAATAAATATGCACTATTAAAGTAATTTGTGAAATTGCAATTTGCTGCGACTTTGATTTTTCAACAAATATTTTGGCAAAATGTCATTTATTCTCTTTGTTGAAGGTCTTATGACGGTCAGCTAGGTTTCTTCTCCCGATCTATTTTTCGTCAATTTACTTTGCTTGAGTTGCGGCTGCGTAAGTGTGCAAAGGTAAATGTATACGTATGTTTGTATAACATAACAATAGGCCCATAATTAATGCTCAGAAAGTCACACATGGTACGTACAGTAGAAAAAAAGATTTACATGTTTGTTGTGCATGCAGTGAATCCACGTAGCATTCACAGATTAAATAGTGACGAGAAAAGAAAGAGTGAGAGAGAGAAATAACTAATCAGTAAAAGAAGACAAGCCGAAAATTACGAGAGAAAGAGAATAGAAAATGTTTATTTCTCCTCTCTTCAAGAATAAATCATTGTAGTATTACAATTTGAGTAATTACTAAAAATTAAATATGTTGTATATATAGATGATAAATATGTGCGATGATTAGCTCATACGTGCTAAGGCACGCTACACCGTATTCGTCTCTTCTTGAGGGCTAAAATTGACCCACAAGCGTCTTATACATGGAATTGCATCGCTGGGGCGCGCATAATGATTGAGGCGGGGAGGGTTGGGGATGGAATAAAGATTTGGATTTGGGGAGATAAGTGGATTCCGAGGCCTATAAATTTTCAGATTTACTCTCCTCCGCAACTAAGCTCATCCAGGCAGCGTGTCTGTGATCTCATTGATACCGAAATGGGTCGCTGGGATGTGGAAAAGGTTTCAGATCTGTTTTGTAGAGAAGACATGGAAGCCATCCTACGTATTCCGCTTGGAAACTCGAATAATGAGGAACGCAAAGTATGGCACTACACAAGGAATGGAGCTTTTTCCTTACGGAGCGCATATCATTTTAGTTCCAAATAAGGTTAAGATTTTAGTTTGGCGATTGGCGCGCGGGATTTTAGCTATGAGAAAATAGCTCAACGATTGCGTCAAATGTGGTATTTGTTGCGGTAAGCCTGAAACCATTGAACATGTCCTTTTCGAGTCTCACACTGCGCGCATGGCTTGGGCCATATATTTGATTCCGTTGCGAGTTTTTCCAACTAATTCTTTGAGTTTGGTGGAGAGATTCCGTTTCACAACTGGATAAAGAGGAATTGGGGCGGGTTGCATGAATTTGTTGGGCTCTACGGAATTTCCGTAGTCATTTGGTCATTGGTGGAGTTCAACGTGATGCAGCGGATGTTATTGATTTTGCCAATTGTTTTCCCTTTCAATTCCTTGCACCAAGTCGGCGTGTTAATCCATCTACTGTTCCCGTTTCTCAAACATGGAGTGTTCCGACACCTGACTTTGCTAAGGTTAACTTTGATGGAGTGATATTGCAGGCCGTCTATGAGGCTGGCATGGGAGTTGTGGTGCATAATGAGAATGGAGAGGTTAATGCCCGTCAACAAAATCATTTTTAGAGTTTGTTTTCGGCTACAAGTGTTGAGGCTACGACCGCGAAGATGGGTCTGGAATTTTAAAGGAAAGAGGCTGGAAACAAGTTATTCTTGAGGGTTTGTTTTGATTCACTAAAAATTAACATTGTTCAAAGGGAAGCTAATGAAGCGGTACGCAATTTAGGTCGGAATGCTTGATACTTTTATTCTTGGCCTTCTTAGTTTTCTGGGTTTGTTTTCGTGTTCGCTTGTTTGATCTTTTGATATTTATTTGCTATTGTATTCTACTCTTTCTCCAGGTGATATAACATCGGTTTTTCGATCAAAAAAAGTAAGATTAACTCATATGTGCATATCACATGCCCTAATTCTTACACACACACACACATATATATATATAGGGTGTGTGTGCATGTGTCCTTTTTACTAATATTTATGAAACAGATAAAAATAATTTCCAAAAAACTATGCAAAAAAATATAAAATATATTTTATGAACAATGCAACGTATTAAAAATATTTGCTTTACTCAAAAATTGGTGGTTATTTTCTAAATATTGTTGTTCTCTAGCTAACATCTCTCATGCTTATATAATTCCTCTGCGAAACTTATTACATGTATGAGATACTAATTTCTCTGCCAAAGTTATTACAAGTATAAGTATATAATTTTACTTTTGAACCTCAAAATAACAACACATGATTTTTGAAAGTAACACAAATTGCGAATTTTATGAATCACATACAATGAACTCCTAACCCCACAAATTGTATATTACTCAATTTTAATTTCTGTTGCACTAATCTGACAGATCAATTATCTAGAAGAATCTGATATTAATAATCTATCTATATCCTAAACATCACTTTTAAGCCTTGCAAATTGCAGCTTAACGAAGCTCACATCTCCAATGGCATTATCGTTAATACTTGTTCCCGCCATACTCATCTCTCTGTTCCTCAATCTCCCCCAATTTTATGCCCTAGATCATTCCAAAACGTTGTCGTATCATCCCGACCAGCAAAGCAAAAACTCTTTTTCTCTCGAGCTCGAAGAGGCCAAGCTCAGAATCGCTCGATTAGGTAGGTATTCCTTTACACTTCACAATCAACAATGCTAATCCCCAATAATTTTCATCTATTAATTCTCAATAGTACAGTTGATTTACGCAGAATCGATTTCCGAAGAAAGAATCGGAGACCTTAATGCGAAAAATGAGCTTGTTGTGGAGTGTGAGAAGAGAATCGAAGAGCTGAATGTGAAAATTGATCGTCTGCAAACCGCATTGTCGACTTCTGGAGACGATTACGCAAGTGCAGTTCAAAAGATCAGTGATCTTGAGGAAGAGGTGTAGGACTGTTTTTTGTAATTTTAAGGTTTTTTTTTTGTTTGTGTGTGTGGATAATTTATGTGATTGTAGGACTCGTTGCTTATAAATGTGTGAAAATTGATGGTGGAATTATGCAGGTTCGACTTCTATGGGCCGATTCGCGGAAGAATAACTTTGAGATTCATGCTCTGGACACAAAGTATTAGATGCCGAAGCCAAATTACAACAAGTTAATTCTAAAGTTGGAGAGGTAAATACAAAGTTTCACAAGACTTGTTGTTAAGCTGTTTCATGATGCTCTTTAGATCCAGCTGTAGTCTAGTTCGAGTAATATGATCGACTGTTTGATACTGCTCAAATACTGTCTCATCTAAAAGCTCAAGCTTGTAGAGAGATTAGATATTATATGTATTGTATGTATTGCCACATGGTGTCAGAAAAATCTGACACCATGTGAGCATCCAAAAAATTTGTAGCCATAGTTTAAAGGACCATATCATGCCATGTGGCATAATCTGGTCCATCAAAGCATGGTGTCCAAAAAATTGGACACCACGCTTTCCAATCAGTTTTTTTTTTGTTTTATAAACTGTGGTGTCCGATTTTTCGGACACCACGGTTTCCTTTTTTTTTTTTTTTTTTTTAAACTGTGGTGTCCGAAAAATCGGACACCACGGTTTTTGTTTTTTTTTCTTTTTAAATCGTGGTGTCCGATTTTTTGGACACCACGGTTTAAATGTTATTTTTTTCCCTTTTTTAATCTTTACAAACCTTAACACGATTTTTTTATTTTTTTCCCTTTGATGACAATTATAGTATAATTAGTAATTAAACTATAAATTTCATAGTAATTTGAGTAAAATTAATTAGTAATTAAGTTTAGCTGGGTAAATCATGATTATATATGTGTACTCATTTAATTAGTAGTAATTAGGAGAATTTTATTTTAATTAGGATAGTTTTAGTAAAAGTGTTGGACTCGTTTTATAAATTAGGAAAAGTTAAGAAATATTATGCAATTTAGGATAAAAATAAAATTTAGGATAACATAGGAAAATTAGATTTGTAGTTTAATAAAATGCCATAATTATATTAGTAATAACACTTTGATGACACTTATAGTATAATTAGTAATTAAACTATAAATTTCATAGTAGTTTGAGTAAAATCAATTAGTAATTAAGTTTAGCTAGGTAAATCATGATTATATATGTGTACTCATTCTATAATTAGTTGTAATTAGGAGAATTTCATTTTAATCTTGATAAAACTAAAATTTAGGATAACATAGTAAAATTAGATCTATAGTTTAATAAAATGCCATGACTATATAGTAATTAACACTTTGATGACAAATATTGTATAAGTAGTAATTAAACTATAAATTTCATAGTTTTAGTACAAGTGTTGAATTTTACTCAGATTACTATGAAATTTATAGTTTAATTACTAATTATACAATAATTATCATCAAAGTGTTAATTACTAATACATTCGTTCCATTTAATTAAACTACAAATCTAATTTTCCTATATTATCCTAAATTTTAGTTTTATCCTAAATTCCATAATATTTCTTAACTTTTCCTAATTTTGTAAACAAAATCTATGAATTTTACTAAAACTATCCTAATTAAAACGAATTTTCCTAATTACTACTAATTATAGAATGAGTACACATATATAATCATGATTTACCTTGCTAAACTTGATTACTAATTAATTTTACTCAAATTACTATGAAATTTATAGTTTAATTACTAATTGTACAATAATTGTCATCAAAGTGTTAATTACTAATGTAATCATGCCATTTAATTTAACTACAAATCTAATTTTCCTATGTTATCCTAAATTTTAGTTTTGTCCTAAATTCCATAATATTTCTTAACTTTTCCTAATTTTTAAAACAAATCCTTCACTTTTACTAAAACTATCCTAATTGAAATAAAATCCTCCTAATTACTACTAATTATAGAATGAGTACACATATATAATCATGATTTACCTAGCTAAACTTAATTACTAATTAATTTACTCAAATTACTATGAAATTTATAGTTTAATTAGTAATTATACTAAAACAATAAAAACAAAAAAAACCAAAATAGGCAATGGCTACAAAAAATATGGATGCCACATGGTGTCAGAAAAATCTGACACCATGTGAGCATCCAAAAAATTTGTAGCCATAGTTTAAAGGACCATATCATGCCATGTGGCATGATCTGGTCCATCAAAGCGTGGTGTCCAATTTTTTGGACACCACGCTTTCCAATTAGTTTTTTTTTTGTTTTATAAACCGTGGTGTCTGATTTTTCAGACACCACGGTTTCCTGTTTTTTTTTTTTTTTTTTTTTTTTTTTTTTTTTTTTTTTTTTTTAAACTGTGGTGTCCAAAAAATCGGACACCACGGTTTTTGTTTTTTTTTCTTTTTAAATCGTGGTGTCCGATTTTTTGGACACCACGGTTTAAATGTTATTTTTTTCCCTTTTTTAATCTTTACAAACCTTAACACGATTTTTTTATTTTTTTCCCTTTGATGACAATTATAGTATAATTAGTAATTAAACTATAAATTTCATAGTAATTTGAGTAAGATTAATTAGTAATTAAGTTTAGCTGGGTAAATCATGATTATATGTGTACTCATTCTATAATTAGTAGTAATTAGGAGAATTTTATTTTAATTAGGATAGTTTTAGTAAAAGTGTTGGACTTGTTTTATAAATTAGGAAAAGTCAAGAAATATTATGGAATTTAGGATAAAAATAAAATTTAGGATAACATAGGAAAATTAGATTTGTAGTTTAATAAAATGCCATAATTATATTAGTAATAACACTTTGATGACAATTATAGTATAATTAGTAATTAAACTATAAATTTCATAGTAGTTTGAGTAAAATCAATTAGTAATTAAGTTTAGCTGGGTAAATCATGATTATATATGTGTACTCATTCTATAATTAGTTGTAATTAGGAGAATTTCATTTTAATCTTGATAAAACTAAAATTTCGGATAACATAGTAAAATTAGATCTGTAGTTTAATAAAATGCCATGACTATATAGTAGTAATTAAACTTTGATGACAAATATTGTATAAGTAGTAATTAAACTATAAATTTCATAGTTTTAGTACAAGTGTTGAATTTTACTCAGATTACTATGAAATTTATAGTTTAATTACTAATTATACAATAACGATCATCAAAGTGTTAATTACTAATACATTCGTTTCATTTTATTAAACTACAAATCTAATTTTCCTATATTATCCTAAATTTTAGTTTTATCCTAAATTCCATAATATTTCTTAACTTTTCCTAATTTTAACAATATCTATGAATTTTACTAAAACTATCCTAATTAAAACGAATTTTCCTAATTACTACTAATTATAGAATGACTACACATATATAATCATGATTTACCTTGCTAAACTTAATTACTAATTAATTTTTCTCAAATTACTATGAAATTTATAGTTTAATTACTAATTGTACAATAATTGTCATCAAAGTGTTAATTACTAATGTAATCATGCCATTTAATTTAACTACAAATCTAATTTTCCTATGTTATCCTAAATTTTAGTTTTATCCTAAATTCCATAATATTTCCTAACTTTTGCTAATTTTTAAAACAAATCCTTCACTTTTACTAAAACTATCCTAATTGAAATAAAATCCTCATAATTACTACTAATTATAGAATGAGTACATATATAATCATGATTTACCTAGCTAAACTTAATTACTAATTAATTTACTCAAATTACTATGAAATTTATAGTTTAATTACTAATTACACAATAATTGTCTTCAAAGTGTTATTACTAATATAATTATGGCATTTTATTAAACTATAAATCTAATTTTCCTATGTTATCCTAAATTTTAGTTTTATCTTAAATTCCATAATATTTCTTAACTTTTCCTAATTTTTAAAACAAATCCAACACTTTTACTAAAACTACCCTAATTAAAATACAATTCTCCTAATTACTACTAATTATAGAATGAGTACACATATATAATCATGATTTACCTAGCTAAACTTAATTACTAATTTAATTTTACTCAAATTACTATGAAATTTATAGTTTAATTACTAATTATACTATAATTGTCATCAAAGGGAAAAAAAATAAAAAAATCGTGTTAAGGTTTGTAAAGATTAAAAAAGGGAAAAAAATAACATTTAAACTGTGGTGTCCAAAAAATCGGACACCACGATTTAAAAACAAACAAAAAAAAAACGAAAACCGTGGTGTCCGATTTTTCGGACACCACAGTTAAAAAAAAAAAAAAAAAAACAGGAAACCGTGGTGTCCGAAAAATCGGACACCACGGTTTATAAAACAAAAAAAAAACTAATTGGAAAGCGTGGTGTCCAAAAAATTGGACACCACGCTTTGATGGACCAGATCATGCCACATGGCATGATATGGTCCTTTAAACTATGGCTACAAATTTTTTGGATGCTCACATGGTGTCAGATTTTTCTGACACCATGTGGCATCCATATTTTTTGTAGCCATTGCCTATTTTCGTTTTTTTTTTTGTTTTATTTTGCATGGCTACAAAATAATTTGTCACCATTGTGTTTAATGGTGAGTGAATATTTTCACCCCATGCTTGGTGAGTGAATTTTTTCTCACTATTGCTGCCTACAAATATTTTTGACACCATTGATTTAAATTCTGAAGCCACATGGCTACAGATTAAAATCACTCACCATATTTTTGTAGCCATTGCATTACATTCTTGTAGTGAAGATCAAATCGAACGTCTTTGAGTTTTCTACCATTGACCACGAAGTTTAAGCCCAAAATCGGATGTCGAAGGCAATAGATCAACTTTACAGTTTTATGTCGTTTTTGAATTTCCTATTTGTTTTAGGACTCTTTTTATTTATTTCCTTATTTCAAGTTAGGGTTTCTTAGAGACCATAAATACATTGTTTCTTATTATTTTCAGAATCTTTTGATCATTATTAATAAAAAAAGAGATTTTATTTCAAATTCTGGTGGATTCCAGGTTATTCCTGGTGTGTCGATTGCACGCTTCCGTTCTGCGTCAAGTGAAGTGGGAGATATCCGACATTGGAAGAAGACAACAAAATTTAAGGGTTTATTTGTATTTGCCCAGATAGAGGTTTTAACACTTGTGTGGACTTTTTAGTTGGGCCTTGGGCTTTGGGCTTTGCATAGTTTCCTCAAAGATGGGCACTTTGGGGAATCTTGGGCTTTGTATTATTTGAGATACAATTTATGCTTATTCAATAAATTTGAAATTTATTTTTTGAATTTGTTAATGTTATTCTTAAATCTGAATCAATTCAGATGACGATGGAAAAAAATATTCAATGACTATAGTACTAGTACTAAAACTAGAGGCTGCATCTAGTTCAGTTTCAGTGTTGCTAAGACAATTGCCTGCACTTAAGCCTATGTGGCCACCTCATCGTCGAGCCATCTTATCAGATAAAAAATCTCCATTTAAATTTTCCCAGGAGGCAGACTTTTGTGGTTCAATGGGCAATGAGGCTACCAAGTAGATTTAGCTTAACGATCGAGAATTCAACTAGAGAAGACACTGATACAGATTGTGAACAAGATAAAAATTTATCTGAGCTTGATAGAGAAATGGTGCAATTGTTCTTGTTGGAAATTAGTCTGTTTCTGTTCCATCATCACCTGATTGTGGCTCAAGACCTTTGCCAACAGTGCTGGAGGGTTGTCATGAGAAGTATTCGGCTACTTTGCCGATTGTTTAAATCCCTAGAACTTATCTCCGTGATGTCCTACTTTTCACCAGGTTTTCATGAGGACTTAAAATTTGTTTGAGATTGATCCCATAAGCACTTTGCTTGTAGGATCTAATAGTACTTTTTGAATCATAGCTGGCTTCATATATTCTAGGGATTATTATGTTGCACCCTCTAAGGTTTAGCCTAATTAACAACCTCCCGGAAGGTTCAAAAGAATTATGAAGACACCTTCTGGAATATAGAAAAGTGTTCAAACTTTCTACAACTCCAACTCAGACATTGAACTTAAAGTTTTCTGAGAAAGAGATTCAACTTAAAGCTTTCTCAGAAAGTGATTGGGCTGGTTGTATTGAAACTAGAAAGAGTATTACAGGTTTCGCTATATATATACCTAGGTGATTCTTTCATTTCATTGAAGGCCAAGAAACAACCTACAACAGATCTTCAACAGAAGCTGAATAGAGAGCAATAACTTCAACCACTTGAGAACTATTGCGGTTAACTCAATTGCTCACGATGTCAACATATATCCCTCAGATCAAGATTCCTCTTCTCTTCACAGAAAACAAGAGCTCCTATAGAATTGCCAGCAACCCTGGGCATCATGAACGTACAAAGCATATACAAATAGATTGCCACTTTATTTGAGAGTAGGTCCATCAAAAGCAGATTAAAATTAGGCACATTTCTAATGATCGACATTTGATGTTTTAGCTAAACCTCTCCCCCCTTGGACCCTTTAAACACATGAACTTCTAGATGAGAATTCTAAATAGTCATTCCCATCTTGAGGGGGCTTTTAGATAATCAAATTATGCGAAGTTTCTATTTATAGAAACAATTCAAATATTAGGTATATTAGTTGAGTTAACCGTTTTTCCAATTATTAGGAAAGTCTAGTTGGGCTTGTGTCGTATATTAGTTCCATGTCTTCATATTTCCTACTCAGTTAATTCATTCCATAGATGTGTAGTAGGTTAGATTGCTCTCTGCAAACGTTGATCACCAACACCCGTGTAACACACAGTTTGATTTAATCGTCAATCCAAGTTTATGTTCTGTTTTTCAATTAGTTCTTCATTCAATTTAATCTGATCACAGTCACAAAGTGAACAATATTCTATCGTATAAAAGTTTAGTATTAAACTTGATTTGATGCCAACGATGATCTATCAAAAAACAAAAATGCCAATGATGAAATTACTCTATGGCAAAAAGTTTATTTCAAATACATTGATGATATTCCATAATGTATATTTCAATTTGCCAAATATTAGAAACATTTCGTGAATTTTGGAAAACTCTTTGAAATAATTTGGAAAAATTATAAAAAGGTATTGCAATTAACTTAAGAGTACTAAATATCTTAACATTAGGGGAGCCATTTTGATATTTTAGTGAAAACTTTTAAAAAGTTGTGATCTTAAGGCTAGAGGAGTGGGAGTTAGTCCTCTATGTTGTACCTTGTTTTGTCATTTATGTTATTCTAGTACAATTTTGTCTTAGAATTTGTATTTCTATTTTCAATTTCAGCCCTCCGGCCAAATTAAACTCAAATTTCTGCCAAGAGATTGATCGAGGACTCAAATAGGAAAAAATGTACACTGTAGACCTAAATTGAACTAGGACATATAAGGACCAGACATTGACATAATGTAACTTAGAGGACCAATTCCTGTCATTGTGAATGTGTCCTTGAATACAAAATTCCTAAACTCAACTAGAAGCACAATTGATTTCCATTTTATAGAGCAAAAGTATGAATAAACTGTTCTAAAATAAAGAAAGAAACCAAAGGATCTGAATTTAACATGTAAAATCAAAGGTGTCACATAAATTAAATAAAAGCAGAATAAAACAGCTACTAATGTAGTACCCAAGAAAAAGCAGGACATAAAAATTTATTTGTAGTTCTTTAGAAAATAAATTAAAGTTTTGCATGTCTAATGTCTAATACTTTCATGAATGGATAATTCTATTCAGATTCTTGCTCCACTGCAAGGCATTCACGATCCTTCCATGGTTTGAATGCTCCTTCTTGCGTCAAATTCTGATCAAACACATAAAACGCAAGATTAGGAACCTATATTTTGTAACAAAAACATGTCTGAATGGTGATATAAAATGCATAGAGCATATAAACTATGTCTAAACTTAAGCACAAGTGTTTTCCATGGTTTGGAATGACAATATTCAAATTCCAAGCCAAAGTTGTTAGTAATATAGGGAGGCTGGAGAAACAGCACTAATGTAGCTATACCAGAATCCATCTTTTTTTTTTCCTTTCTCCGATTCGCCGAAAAATAATATACAATTGTACTACGCAAATCAGAGTAGAATTCAATACGTAAAATAAGGAGAAGTCGTAAATTACGAGAGAAAGAGAATAGAAACTGTTTATTTCTCCTCTCTCATGGGCCATTAAATCATTATAGTACTACAATTCGAGTAACAACAAAAAAATAAATATGTTGTACTGATGTTAATTGTGTGCGATGATTAACTCATACGGGCTAAGGCACGCTACTATCGTAATTCGTCTCTTCTTGAAGCTAAAATTGACCAACAAGCGTCTTATACATGGAAGTGCATCGTTGGGGCCCGCAAGCTGATTGAGGCGGGGTGTCGATGGAGGGTTCGGAATGGTAGGAAGATTTGGATTTGGGGAGATAAGTGGATTCTGAGGCCTATAGATTTTCAGATTTACTCTCCTCCGCAGCTAAGCACATCCATGCAGCGTGTTTTTTTTATCTCATAGATAATGAAATGGGTCGCTGGAGTTTGGAAGTGGTTTTGGATCTGTTTTGTAAAGAAGATATGGAAACCATCATACGTTTCGCTTGGAAACTCGAATTATAAGGATCGCAGAGTATGGCACTGCACAAGGAATGCAGCTTTTTCTGTACGGAGCGTGATGTATCATATTTCGGTATACACAATCACGCGACACTTTGCATAATCTGAATCTACCACGTATCACCTACCTTAAATCTCGCTAAGTCTTGTGTCCTACGGAGCTTGCGCTTCACCTTATAGGCATAGATCTTTCCACCGCCTTCAGGTTATCAGCTATCGCCTTCAGGTTACCAGCTACCGCCTTCATGTCACCAGCTACCGCCTTCAGTTTTATAATGGGTCTATCAACAATGGGCCGAGCCCATTAGCTGGCCCATAAAATATCTATAAATACCCCCTCTTGGAAAGCTCAAAGGTAACTCATTCTCACTTTTGCTTTCTCTCTCTACACTCTTATTGACTTAAGCATCGGAGTGGTCTTAGCCGGAGACCGTCCGACAAGCTCACGTGTCTTGTTGAGTGCAGGTTCTCGAACCAAGCCGAGGATTCCATTGTCCGAGAGCCAGTCGGGCAATTTTCGATCTGACGTGGAGTATCTAAGTAGGCGACGAACCTGCATCAGAACGCATATCATTTGATTATGTTTCAAGGGATTTCTCGGACAAAGGTGAGAGGTGAATGTAGCAACGTGAGCAAGGCAAACTGGAATTTTATTTGGAACCTTAAAGTTCTGAATAAGGTTAAAATTTTAGTTTGGCAAATGGGACGAATCCTACGAGAAAACAGCCCAATGATCGCCATATTTCAGTGGAAGTCGAATGTGTTATTTGTTGCGGTAAGCATGAAACTATTGAATATGTCCTTTTCGAGTGTCACGTTGGCGCATGGCGCGTGCCGTATCTTTGATTTCGTTACGAGTTTTTCCTACTGATTCTTTGCGTTTGCTGGAGAGATTCCGTATCATTTTTTCACGACTGGATAAAGAGGAATCGGGGTGGTTCGCATGAATTTGTTGGGCTCTATGGAATTCCCCTAGTCATTCGATCATTGGTGGAGTTCAACGTGATCCGACGGATGTTGCTGATTTCGCCAATTGTTTTCACTCTCAATTCATGGCAGCAATTCGGCGTGTTAATCCATCTACAGTTCCCGTTTCTCAACCTTGGAGTGTTCTGCCACCTGACTTTATTAAGGTTAATTTTTATGGAGCTATATTTCGGGTTTTCTCTGAGGTTGGCATGGGACTTGTGGTGCATAATGAAAATGGCGAGGTTAATGGCCGACGACAAAATTGTTTTAAGGGTCTTGAATTCGCAAAGTAAAGAGGCCGGAAAGAAGTGATTCTTGAGGGCGACTGTTCCACATTGTTGATTGAACTTGTTAACTGGCTTCGATAAATGCAGAGTATGGTACCATTATTGAGGACATTGATGGATTGAAGGGATCTTTTGATTCACTACAATTCAACACTTTTCGAAAGGAGGCTAATGAAGCGGCACACAATTTAGGTCGGAATGCTCGATACTTTTGTTTGATCTTTTGATCTTTATTTGCTCTTGTATTCTACTCTTTCTCCAGGTGATATAATATAATTTTTTCCATCCAAAAAGAAAAAAGATTAACTCATACGTGCGTATCATGTGCCCTAATTCTTATATATATATGGTGTGGGTGTGTCATTTTAGGGTCTATAATATTATAAGAGAAGAAAATAAAATATGAACATATAAAAATATTTTTTATATGTTCCTAATTATATTTATGAACATATAAAAATATTTTTCTATGTTCATAATAATATTTATGAACATTTAAAAATAAGAATAGTTTTCAAAAAATTATGCAACAAAATATAAAATATTTGTTGTGCACAATGCAACATATTAAAAATATTTGCGTTACTCACAAATTGGTGGTTATTTTTCTAAATATGGTTGCTCTCTAGCTAACATCTCTCATGCTTATATAATTCCTCTGCCGAACTTATTACATGTATAAGATACTAAAGTTCTCTGCCAAAGTTATTATAAAGTATAAGCATAGACTAAGTTTAGTATTAGAATCCTCGGGCTTGGAATGTAAACATCCTGTTTCTGTCTTTTGCTTGTAAATATTGTTGTGACAGAAGTTATTTGACCATTGATACCGAGTCTTGATACTGATTTTGTTCCTTATTGAATGACTAATTCATTAGGGGGGGGGGGAAGGAATCCCAGGACAAGTTGTTGGTCTACATAATTGGAGTTGATTTGTAATCCGAGTTAGCGTATTTGATTCGGCATCTGTGCTCTTCTACTTTTGCATCTCTTTTTTTCATGAATGTTCTATTTTTCCGCATCGCTCGATTAATAATAATATTTATTTTATACTACTTTAACATAAATTATGGTACTCGTTGTAGGTAGACCTTTACTCGTATTCTATTGCTATGATACGAAAAAAATAATATATTATATTGTTACTCTATTTACTCAAATGTATAAGTGTTACGTTAACTTTAATGTTTTTCCGCTGCATTGTTTTCTGGTGAAATAGACAATATATCAAGCAAAAGCATTACAATATTTCAAAATAGGATATCCTCCATCATAAAAGAATCCAAACGGGATATTGGGGGAATCAAAATGAGAAGGCCAATTGTTGCAACTTGCCCCTTTAGCTAGAGTATGGACTGCTACATTACAATTTATACTAACATTGTTTTCATTCAAGAGTCGAGACCATTCTCTCAACCAACTCTTAATACACAAGAAATCTAAAAACTATATCAAACTACCCCAATTGCTATTTTACAAGGCAAGACCGTTCTTTTACATAGGGGGCAGTTGTTCTTCTGCCTCAACCAACTCTTGATACACATGGCATGGTACTCATGTTCGCACTCGAGCGTTGCAATTGTTTGTTTTTCATAACATAGATCATCCTGACAAATCACACAAATATCTTGCTCCTTGTTCTCGTCAGTCGTCGCAATCACCCCCTTAAGTTTTTTTAACTTTAGGTGTTTCGATATTATTTGACAAACATGTTATATTTGATTGCATTTCTTGCATGTTTATATGTTTGTAAGAATTATGTTCTTACATTTGGAATATGATTAAGCATGTTAATTTGTTTAAGTTAATGTTTAGTGATTATCATAATTTTATTTGATTGAAGAGTAGCCACAACATCTTTAATTATTTAAAAGTATGTTTAAGGAATGAATCATGTAAAACATTAGTTGTAATTAATTACACGAGGTATAATGAAATTTATCCTACATGAAGTTTTGTTAAACTTTGTATAGTTAATTAGAATAAAATATCAAAATGATATTTCTTAATCTACCCAGAGGAATTAAGAGAAGGAAAATAATTTTGATAGTTTTATTGGGTTTATTAGAATAAATCTAATTGAGTATTACTTTAGCCCACAGACAAGTTGTTGTCACTAGATTTATTTTGTATGCTTTACATTAGTAATGCATAATGAGGATATAATTGTCTCAAAACTATTGAACTGAGCATGTATATAAATTATTGCAGCATCATATTTTATGAATATTAATGATCTCAAAATTAAAGATCCTGAACTGAATGGTGAAAACTACCCAATTTGGAAAGAGAAAGTACTTCTTTGTTTAAGAGTGATTGACATTGAGTATGCTATCCGTAAGGATGAACCACCGGGCATTGAGGAAACCAATACTCAAGAAAATATTGATCTTTATGAAATGTGGAAGATGTCTAACAACCTATGTGTTTTGTTCATAAAGACTCATATATCTGTTGGGTTAAGGGGCTTAGTTGATAAGCATAATGATGTTCGTTTGCTACCGAAGGCGATAGGCGAACAGTTCCAAACTTCAGAAAAGTCACTAACTAGTACTCTCATTGGGAGGTTTTCATCAATAAAGCTTACCGATCTTGGAGGTGTGCATGGGCACATCATGAAAAGGAAAACGCCCATTAAAGGTGGAATTTATAAAGAATCCACGTGTTTTTTCTGTATGAAGAAAGGACACATGAAAAAGGACTGCGTGAAATTCCAAAAGCGGCGTAAGGCTAAAGGTGATTTAGTCTCCATTGTTTGTTAAGAATCTAATATGACTGATGTTCATTGTAACAAATAGTGGATTGACTCTGGTTCTTCAATCCATGTTTCAACAATTTTATATGATACGACAAACTTGAGGAAATCAACAGGAAATGAGCTAAACATTTATCCTGGAAACAAAATGCGCTTAGTTGTTGAATTTGTTGGAACTTGCCAAATTACATTATCTAGCGGTTTTATTTTTTTATTGTTGCATAGTGTGTTCTATGTACCTGGAATTTCTGGGAACTAAGTTTTTGTATCTAGACTATTGCCTTTAGGCTATGACTGTAATTTCCATAAAACATCATTCAGTTTATTTTAGAAATGTCATTTTATGCAATGGTCTATTTATGCTCAATGTGCAAAGCAACACCGCTAATTCAGTTATATATATGTTAAAACTGGCATGAAAAGATATGTTTGAAAATGAAGAATCTTCTATGTTGTGGCACCAGAGATTAAGCCATATCTCTCAGGATATAATCAAGAGGTTGGTGAATGATAGAGTACTTAGTACTTTAGATTTTGCTGACTTTGAGATTTGCATGGACTGCATAAAGGGAAAGCAGACCAAAATTTCTAAAAGGGCTGTGCACAGAAGTTTTGAATTACTTGAATTCATCCATACAGATATTTATTGTCCAGACATGGATATGCAAAGTGGTCCAAAATACTTCATTTCATTTATTGATGACTTCTCACGATACATGTGTTAGGACCGCAAAGTCCGACAGGTTTCAAACTCGGTTGAACAGTCAGGACTGCCAGGTCCAACTAGATTTTATTTCCTTGTTTGCAAAATTATTTTAAAGGAAAATTCGGTTTTATTTACTTTGATTTATTTACTTATTTATTCACACGGTTTTATATGGTATTTATCTTGTTGTTAGACGCGTGAATATTTAGGTGAGTTTGGAAAGATTTAACTTGATCTTATAGTATCTTATCTTATGGAAAGTTAATCTTTATCAAACTCTTTCCTATATCCTTTAGTAATCTATTCCTTGTGGAGTTCTTCTTTGTCTTTGATGTGCAGAATATTCGAAGACATAAAGATCTTATCAAACGGAAACAAAGACGTAAGGATCGCCTTATCACGGAAAGATTCGGATATATTTGGAAAGATCCTGTCTCGACTGGATATGGAGACTAGCCGAGATTCAAGGATATCTTTCAGGAGAGCTATCCTATAAATAGTAGAAATCCTAGGAATCAATGTAGAACACACGTGTAACAAAATATACATCATTAGGTGTTCTCTTTTATTTTGATTTCTTAGTTTTCGCCCTCTTGAGTTACATCAAGAACGTGAGAAGCCGACAAGAGTTGAAGGGAGTTCAACAGGAAAGGATTGCGCCAGTTAGAGGGATCTATACGTACGTGCAGTTCGCTTGGAAGCATTCTCATAAGAAGATCATTACGGGAGTCTTGGTCTTACGGGTCAAACGGAGTAGACGCGAAAAAGGTTCCGGTGGTATCAACATTAGAGGGATTCGGTGTTAGAGTAAAACCAGTTGGTGTAATAACTTTTGTCCATTGAAAGAAGTTTGATTCAGGCGAAAGCCTCGTGGATGTAGGACATAGTCCGAACCACGTTAAAATCTGTTGTCTTACTTTACTGTCTTACTTACCTGTCTTACTTATCTGTCTAGACTAGGTACCGCAACTATTGCTTATAACGTAAAGTATTAGACTCTAAGATCTATCAATTGGCATCAAGAGCCTATCACCTACTTACATTGGTGAGATTCTGGTTTTATTTAGATCTTGCAGATTTGATGGCACAAAACGTTGAGGGATCATCATCATCAAAGCCGCCGCTCTTAAATGAATTTAACTATTCATACTGGAAGGTCCGCATGACAGCTTTCATCAAAAGGAAAAATCAGAAAGCGTGGAAAAGCATTCTCAAAGGATGGTCTCCACCACTAGACAAAGATGGAAAGCCGAAGCTAGAGCTCGACTGGTCGGACGCAGAAGGTCTCGACGCGAGCCACAACTCCATTGCAATCAATGCAATTTTAAATGGAGTCGACCTAAATCAGTTCAAACTAATATCCAAGTGTGAATCGGCCAAAGATGCATGGAACGCCCTCCGCGTTGCCCATGAAGGTACCCCATCCGTGAAAAGATCCAAAAGACAAATCCTTGGTACACGGTTTGAGGAACTCAAAATGGAGGATCATGAAACAATAGCTCAATACAATGCTAAACTTAGAGACATTGCTAATGAAGCTTTCCTCCTTGGTGATGAGTACAGTGAGTCCAAACTTGTTCAGAAAACTCTTCACACTTTACCCTCAAGATTCGATATGAAAATTGAGGCGATTGAAGAAGCAAGAGACGTGGAAAACTTGTCACTTGAAGAGCTCATGGGTGCCCTCTCAACTTTCGAGTTGAAAAAGAATTTGAATGGAGTCACTTCGAAAGGTGTTGCACTTAAAGCTGAAATCAAAAACAAACCTCAAAGTGACGACAAGGACGAGTTCGAGAAATCTGTCGCGTTTCTCTCCAAAGGACTCCGAAAGTTTTCCAAGTGGAAAAACAAAGTTACGAACACTTTCCCTTCTAACTCTGATAATTCATTAAAATCTTCCGCTGCTAATGATCTTAGCAACAAAAGAAGAGGAAAAGGTGTTCAATGCAGGAATGCCAAGGCTATGGTCACATACAAACTGATTGTGCAAATCTTCTCCCGAAGAATAAAGATAAAGCCATGGTGTGCACCTGGAGTGATGAAGAGTCATCTGAAAGTGAAGATGAAACAGGAGAAAAAGCCAATATTGCACTCTCCTCTGTCATCAGACCTGACTCATCACCTGTCGCGACTGACCAGGACGACTCCGAAACTGCTTCTGAGATAAAATCGATTACATCTATATGCAGTGATGACGAGTTAGATTGTTGCATTGATGAACCTGAAGAAAGAACATTTTTTGCATTTTCTTTTATTCTTAATCATGACTTACCACCTGTCTTGACTACTCAGGAAAACAGCAAAGATACTGAGGACGATAATTCCCCTGATCCATTTCGGGAAATCAGAATCCTTAGAAATATTTTGTTTTCAGAAATACGCAAGAACGTTGATCTAAATAGACAAGTCATGGCCCTCAGAAATAATGTGCAAAACATAAAAGAATCTATTACCATTTTTGAGGATTTGGAATCTCACTTCCAAGATGTTCTTAAGGTTCTCAATAAGACTGTCACAGACAATCAGAACAAAGTTTCTGATCAAAGTCCTAGTCCCATTTTTAATCATGCTGGTCTTGGTTACCACCCACCGATCGGTCTAAGCAGGGCGATTCCTAGTATATCTGATATGGATAATGATAGCTTAGCACGTGATCCTAATTTCACACAGCCTCATGTTTTTTGCAGGTCCAGTCAACCGAACAGGCCCAGTCCCATTTGGTGGTCACGACGGATGCGCAAGTCAAGCAGAGCCTGTTATCATTGTGGTGGTCAAGGACATATTCGTTCATGCTGTCCTGACTTACAACAGAACTCATCGAGGAACACAGCAAAGAAACCTGTTGGACAACGAGTCGCGACATCTCGGAAGACTCCACGAAAAACAGTGTTTAAAGACTCCGATGAAGATTCTGAACCAACGAATCACATAAGGGTGAAAAGTTCTAATCATAAAAACATTCATTTTGCATTTTCTTCTGTTGAAAACGCCTCACCTGATTGTTGGTATCTTGACAGTGCTTGCTCACATCACATGACAGGGAACAAAAACCTTCTGACCAACTATGTTTCTGGTCCAAGTGGAACAGTTCAGTTCAGTAATGGTAAAAAGGGTCAAGTGGTTGCAAAAGGAACACTCATTCTTAGCGGGTGTCCTATACTTAATGATGTGTTCCATGTTGATGGACTTGAGCATAATTTGATTAGCATAAGCCAGCTATGCGATCAAAAGTTGGTTGTCACGTTTACACAAGATGAATGTCATGTATTTGATAACCAAAGGTTTTGTATTTTTTCAGGAAATCGGACTGCTGAAAATTGCTATATCCTAACGCAGTCACGACTTCATTTAGAACAGTTCACAAACTCTGTCTCAAACAGATCTATCTCTCCGTTTGTTAGTGAACTAATTTGTTTTTATGGTTCGCAGGTCAGTCAAGGAGCCAACAGTTTGGTCATAGATCAATCCAAGTGCGTTCAATATACTATCAAGGACCTTGATCTTGAAACTGCAGAACAGTCGATGATTCCTGTCGCAACTCCTACATGGGTTGTCAATGAAACAAGAGGCAACTTCATAGACCTCAGTTTCTCCATTTTTAGAATAGGAAGTCATCTCTACCTAACTATGTATAATCGTGTCATATTACTTGATATTGGTTGGGTTGATCACATGCTTAAGAATCTTGTTTTTGTGCAAAGTGATGTGTTGGTCTTTAGTAACCACAACTGTGCTATTATCATTGCTCATAATCATGTCAAGCACTTATGCACACAGCACACGGATATATGGCACCATCTCTTATGTGATTTAGGTGATAATGAATGTGCTGTCATTAAGCATGTCGCGACTGGAAGACAAACTGCTGTTATTTTTATGAAGAAAATTGTTTCACAAAGCTTTGAGACCCTCAGAAAGTCTCTCAGCATTTGTCTCCACTAAGCGCTGGTCGCGTGCCCGATTTAACTGAGATGTTTTTTATTTGTTGGACTAACTGTCATGACTTACTTGCAGACCTGTTGGACAGCCGGTTCTGGTGCGTACTTAGAACTGCATTGATACACAGTGCACATCACTCCCTCAGTTAAATCAGTGAAATCGAAGGATTTTGCAACGGGCAATTTTTGTTTTGTTTTTATTTTGTTTTTTTAATCTCTTTGACATGGACATTGTCCACTTTTGCTACCTCATCACTTTAAAAACAGAAGAATTGAGCTGAAAAGAAAAGTATGAGTGATCAAAAGAGTTGTGAAAAGAAAAGAACAAAGAGAGCATGAGCCAAAAGAAAAAGTGCTTCAAAAGAAAAATATATGGAGGAAAAGGCTGCCTAAACTCAATGAATATGAGTGAAAGCATTCAATTCATATTTCACGGTCATCACAAAATTGAAAAGAGCTGCCATATTCTATATAAAGTTATGTGCGAAAGCTACCTCTATGCAAAAGGCTCAAAGTGTGTGTACAAGGTGCAATTGTATTGTTTGAAAAGAGATATCTTGCAAAACGATTTTTGCCCCTTTCAAATTCTCTTCCCTTTCATCTGTTTATCATATGAGAATTCACACACACACATTTTAATGTATTCATCTGGTTCATGAGTATGCTTCAGTCTCGACCTGTTTTATACTCAGTCTTATAGTCTGTCATGACAGGGTGTCTCGACATCCACTTACACCAGTTGAATCGGTCCTCGGTAAGTTATGTGAGTAATTTGCTGAGTTACTTTCTGTTTGTTTCTTTTAATTTGTGTTTTTTAATTTGTTTTAGTTTTATTAAACAGGTGTTTTTTATTTTATTTTGTCTTTAAAACGCGATATGTTTAATTTTGGCACGAATTTGTTTCCCGCCTATGCTTTGTCGCGTTTTAAATTTCGTAGAGATTGAGTTGCATATCTTGTTGGAATCTTTCCTAGATGAGTCTTGGTAAGAGTCCTATCACTTATGGGAAGTTGTGGATAATGATTATAAAAGATATGACATTGATTTGATTAAATCTATTTATATATCTTTCCTTTGTATCATATCTCACGCCATCCTACTATCTCTCTCTCTCTCGTGCGTTCATATTTTTTTATTTGGTATGTGGAATTGTGTTTATGTCTTCTTTCTCACCTACATTTATCAAGAAAATATTTAACATGGTGAAAACTAAGTCATCAGGTCAATCGTCTTAGTCGACCCCACCAGTCGACCTTGACAGTGCATCCACCACGGGCAACGAGTTGTCCCAAGTCTTGCAGCCAAAGCCGCTCAAAATCCGAATTTCGCCAGACTTTGTTCCACCGCCGTCTTCCACGGCACCACCGCAAGATACCACACCACCACCACCGGCAACAGAGTCACCACCCCGTGCCACTCCTCCTCAGGCACGCGAGTTCTCTCCTCCTTTGGACGACTCGCACTATGTTCCCATGCCGGACGACGCTTCACCGTCACCTGCACCTGTTCCTGCATCCTCTCGCCGCCACACCGCCGCGGCTAAAGGGAAGCAGAAGGCTCAACCTCCTAAGCGCACTCCATCTGCTCGCCAAAAGTCAAAACCTGTTGCAGAGGGTGTCGCGAGCCGAGTCGGGACACGCAAGAAAGTTCCTGTATCCAAACGTCCCCGATTCGCTCCTGCTGCCTCGGACTCTGCTCCAATCGAGGTCTCAGACTCAGATTCCAGTCCTGTCCGCAAACAGCAGAAATGCTCAGCTCAGTCCTTGTCTGATCAGGACAACCAGTCAGCGACCGGTCGGCCTCTGAGGAAGGCAGTCACGACCAGGCAGAAGTAGAAGCTGAAGGAGATTTTGCAGTCCCTCCCCGTGTTCCACCGTCCGATGAGCCTTTCAGGGTGAAAAAGGCCTTTTCCGACAGGTTCTACACATCTCAAGCCAAACTCAGGTATACTCGTCTCACTGATCGCATTCCTGTTCGTGAAGTTCAACTTCATGATGATTCTTATGAGGGTACGGGGGTTATTGAGTTTTTGGAAGGGAGAGGGTTTCTTGAATCCACTCGCAGGGTACAACCGTTTGTAACCCAGATTGTGCATGAGTTTTACGCCAATCTGGATACTCAACTAGGCGTTCCAGGCTCAGCCAAGGAACATTCAGTATTTGTCCGGAAGTTCATCTTCAAGATCAGTCCGCAAATTCTGAACATGCAGTTGGGTTCTCTTGACGTACAAACCGGTCCCGACTCCAAGTTGGAACTGGAAGCAGACATGGATGCAGTCGCGTCAACCATAACCGGGCCAACCCATGAAGTGGCCAAAGAATGGAAATCTACAGCGAGGTTCCCTTCTTCCATGGTATGGTCTGATCTACGGCATAATGGTAAGAAATTGGTACCCTATGTCCCATATTTCTACTGTTAGTTCGTTAACTGCTTCTGTCTTATTCCGAATTGGTTCGAATGCTCCCATTAATCTTGGGAAACTGGTCTTTGAGCGTTTACAACTTGAAGCATTCGACCACAAGGTAAAGATGACCTTAGGCTATCCATCATTGGTCTATCGCTTGCTCACATCTCAAATGGATATCCGGGTCTCTAAGGACAAGATGACGAGCCGCCCTAGGCCTTATCATGCCCCGAGTCACCTTGTTCAAGCTCTACTTGGTTCTCCGATCCGGCGTCCTGTCCCAACTGCCAGGGATAACGAAGCTGGACCGTCTGTTCCCCAGGGCAGTCTCGACAACCTTCAGTCGCAACTTGCCCAGGTCATTTCACTGTTGGAGTCCATGAACGAGTCCCTTGCCCAATTAGCGGCAAAGCCTTGACTAGTTCTGGCAAAATGGGGGAGTAAACAGAATATGTAGAATGGGGGAGTCTTGAAGAATGGGGGAGATTTCTACTGGCTGCTGCTGTTCTATCTTGTTATTTATTTTATTTTGTTTTGTTTTTATTCCGCTTAAGAACAATGTTTTAACTGCTTATTTTATTAAGTTGTTTTGCGGAGTGTTGCACCGCTGTTGCAACACATTTTTATTGCTGTCGAGACTCGTTAGTTGATTTATGTGCCTATCTCTTACTAACTTGTTTTATTTCAGCATGTCTACATTTTCCTTGGGAATTAAAAGTGTTTTTGCCAAACAAGTCAATTGGGGGAGATTGTTAGGACCGCAAAGTCCGACAGGTTTCAAACTCGGTTGAACAGTCAGGACTGCCAGGTCCAACTAGATTTTATTTCCTTGTTTGCAAAATTATTTTAAAGGAAAATTCGGTTTTATTTACTTTGATTTATTTACTTATTTATTCACACGGTTTTATATGGTATTTATCTTGTTATTAGACGCGTGAATATTTAGGTGAGTTTGGAAAGATTTAACTTGATCTTATAGTATCTTATCTTATGGAAAGTTAATCTTTATCAAACTCTTTCCTATATCCTTTAGTAATCTATTCCTTGTGGAGTTCTTCTTTGTCTTTGATGTGCAGAATATTCGAAGATCATAAAGATCTTATCAAACGGAAACAAAGACGTAAGGATCGCCTTATCACGGAAAGATTCGGATATATTTGGAAAGATCCTGTCTCGACTGGATATGGAGACTAGCCGAGATTCAAGGATATCTTTCAGGAGAGCTATCCTATAAATAGTAGAAATCCTAGGAATCAATGTAGAACACACGTGTAACAAAATATACATCATTAGGTGTTCTCTTTTATTTTGATTTCTTAGTTTTTGCCCTCTTGAGTTACATCAAGAACGTGAGAAGCCGACAAAAGTTGAAGGGAGTTCAACAGGAAAGGATTGCGCCAGTTAGAGGGATCTATACGTACGTGCAGTTCGCTTGGAAGCATTCTCATAAGATCATTACGGGAGTCTTGGTCTTACGGGTCAAACGGAGTAGACGCGAAAAAGGTTCCGGTGGTATCAACATTAGAGGGATTTGGTGTTAGAGTAAAACCAGTTGGTGTAATAACTTTTGTCCGTTGAAAGAAGTTTGATTCAGGCGAAAGCCTCGTGGATGTAGGACATAGTCTGAACCACGTTAAAATCTGCTGTCTTACTTTACTGTCTTACTTACCTGTCTTACTTATCTGTCTAGACTAGGTACCGCAACTATTGCTTATAACGTAAAGTATTAGACTCTAAGATCTATCAACATGTATATCTACTTGCTTCATAACAAAGATGAAGCTTTAGATGCCTTTAAGGTTTTCAAGGCAGAAGTTGAAAAACAATGTGGAAAGCCATTCAAAATTGTGAAGTCTGATAGATGAGGTGAGTATTATGGTAGGTACATAGAAGGTGGTCAAGAGCCGGGTCCATTTGCTAAGTTTCTTCAAGAACATGGAATTGTTGCTAAATACACCAATCCAGGATCTCCCAGGATCTCCTAGTGAGAATGGTGTAGCCGAAAGAAGAAACCGGACCTTAATGGAAATGGCGAGGAGTATGCGCAGTAATGCTAAACTCTCATTAAGTTTGTGGACTGAAGCTCGTACGACATTAGTGTACATATTAAATTTACCTTCCAACAAATGTTGTCCCTAAGACGCCATTTGAGTCATTTGAAGGTTGGAAGCCGAGTTTGAACCATGTATGCATTTTGGGATGTTCTTCTGAAGTAAGAGTGTATAATCCACTAAAGAAGAAACGGATCTTAAGAACCGTTAGTGGGAATTTCGTTGGATATGTTGAATGGTTTAAAGAATACATATTCTACTGTCCAACTCATAACACTGGGATACTGGAATCAAGAAATGTGAATTTCTGGAAATGACATGATCAGTGGGAGTGGTCACCTTCAGAACTCTATTTCTGAAAGAAATCGTATTGGTACAGAACCCTCATAAAGTGATCAAGTTATTGTCGTTAGAAGTAGCCTCAAGTTAACATACGCATTGAACGACATGATGAGATTCCACAAGCTGATATAGATCTGATAGATCAAGTTGTTCATGAAGAACCCGAGGTTACCGAACAACAAGTTGATTAAAGAAATCATGAAGATAATGTTGATTCAACCTACAGAAAATCTACTGGAGTCAAAAAATCAGCAATACCTATTGACTACCATGTGTATCTACGAGAGTCGGACTTTAAGATTGGAGACGTGAATGATCCTGAGACGTTTTCACAAGTCATAAGCACTAATGGATCAAGCTTATGGTATAATGCTATGACAGATGAGATGAATTCAGTGACATCAAATGGAGTATGGAACCTTTTTGAGTTACCTGAAGAGGCGAAAGCCATAGAGTGTAAATGGGTCTTTAAAACAAAGAAAGACTCATCACGTAACATTGAGAGATACAAGGTGAGACTCATTGCCAAATTCACTCAAAAAGAAGGAATTAGTTACAAAGAGAATTTCTCCCATGTATTAAAGAAAGATTCCCTACAGATAATCATAGCATTAGTTGCACAATTTGAGTTAGAATTGTAACAAATGGATGTGAAAACGACATTTTAAATGGAGAATTGGAGGAAGAGGTATACATGAAACAACCTGAAGGATTTCCTTCCAGTGATGGTGAGCATTTGGTTTGCAAGCTCAAGAAATCCATATATGGATAGAAACAAATCTCACGTCAATGGTACTTGACATTTCATGATGTTAAATCTTCATTTTGTTTTGAAGAGATTATCGTGGATAACTGTATATAACAGAAGGTCAGTGGGAGTAGAATTTGTTTCTTAATTTTGTACGTGGATGACATTTTACTTGCAAGCAGTAATAGGGATATGATATATGAGGTGACACAATTTCTCTCTAAGAACTTTGTTATGAAGGATTTAGGCGATGCATCTTACGTCATTGGGATAAACATACATCGTGAAAGAGCTTGTTGCGCTTTGGGTATGTCTCGAGAGATATACATTAACAAAGTTTTAGAGAGATTTCAGATGCAAGATTGTTCACCTAGTATAGCTCCCATTGTAAAGGGTGACAAACTGAGCTTGAATCAGTGCCCGAACAATGAGTAGGAAGTTGGAATAGAAAGAAATGAGAAACATTGTGTATGCTTCTTTTGTTGGAAGCTTGATGTAGTTCAGATTTAAAGTAGACCTGACATTACATTTGTTGTCGAGATATTGGAGATATATTAAAGTAATCCTAGCATTAAGCATTGGAAAGCTGCTAAGAAGGTACTGAAATACCTGCAGGGGACTAAATATTACATGTTTGTTATGTTCAATTGATTTAGAAGTAATTAGTTACTCATACTCAGACTTTGCGCTGTGTTGATTCATGTAATCAACTTTTGGTTTCATTTTTTATGTTAGCCAGTGAAGTTGTTTCATGGAGGAGCGTGAAGCAAACTTTGATTGCTACTTCTATTATGGAAGCTGAGATTGTGTCTTGTTTTGAGGCAATTTCTCACGGTGATTGGATTAAGAGTTTCATTTCTAAATTTAGAATCATGAATTCTATCTACAGAACCCTGAAATTATATTGTGACAATTCAGTCGTTGTCTTCATAAGTAAGAACAAAAGTGATAGTTGAAGCTAGCATATCGACATAAGTTCTTAGCAAAGACAACGTGTAAAAGAAAAATCAGTTACTATTGAGGATATATGTAGTGATAAGATAATAGCTGATCCTCTAACTCAAGGCATGCCTCCAGGAAAATCTGAGGATCGTGTTAAAGGTATGGAACTTGGTTCCCTGCTATAACCTTTTCGTTATGGGACGATGTTTTATGAAACTCTTGTTATGGTGTATTCTCACATACAGTTGTGTACATATTTGGATATATTATTATCTTGAATAATAGTGAGAATGCTTATTTTGTGTGGACAAAGAATAAACATTGAGTTTATTCATTAAGTCAATTCGGTTGTTGATGAGAAACATAATGCATTGTGATACATGGTAGATACTACTTGTTTTTTTTATCAAAGGACCTATCGCCATGATTCATGTGTTTTGTTTCTTATTGTTGTTGAACATTTAGGTTCATGTAGATCAAGTGGGAGAATGTTAATTTATTTTTATAAATTACAATTTATTCAATAAATTACTTAAGTGATCTCCCGAACCTTTGCAACTCTTGGATGACAACTTTCTGAAGAATCGTGTCTCTTCGTTGATGATGGGTGGTTGCAGAGAAATCAAATTATATATACGTGTTTTGGTCCCCAAGTTCATTCATACAATTAAGACTCTCATTTAGTATATAGTCATACACCATCTTTGAGGGAAAGATAAATGAATAAGAACTTGGAAGACCAAAACGAAGTCAATTCTATTGCATTTTCAAAGCTTCGAATTCGGTCAACAATAGCAGGAGGTACACCGATCTTTGCTTCCGCTTATGAGTGATTATCTATGGTGTTTTAATCACATTATAGTCTAACAGAAGCATCATTGATTTCCATTTTATAGAGCAAAAGTAAAGATGTTAACTGGGCCGTGTCAATTCTGCCCGGCACGGCCCAGCTCGCCAAAAAGACGGCCCGGCACGCCTTTTGCGTGCCGGGCCATGCGGGCCAGTCAAATGCGTGCCTGGGCCGGTCCGGCCCGGCACGCATTTGACCCGTTAAATAGTGGGCCACGTGGAAAATATTTGCGTTACTCACAAATTGGTGGTTATTTTTCTAAATATGGTTGCTCTCTAGCTAACATCAATCATGCTTATATAATTCCTCTGTCGAACTTATTACATGTATAAGATACTAAAGTTCTCTGCCAAAGTTATTATAAAGTATAAGCATAGACTAAGTTTAGTATTAGAATCCTCGGACTAAGAATGTAAACATCCTGTTTCTGTCTTTTGCTTGTAAATATTGTTGTGACAGAAGTTATTTGACCATTGATACCGAGTCTTGATACTGATTTTGTTCCTTATTGAATGACTAATTCATTAGGGGGGGGGGGACCCCAGGACAAGTTGTTGGTCTACATAATTGGAGTTGATTTGTAATCCGAGTTAGCGTATTTGATTCAGCATCTGTGCTCTTCTACTTTTGCATCTCTTTTTTTCATGAATGTTCTATTTTTCCGCATCGCTCGATTAATAATAATATTTATTTTATACTACTTTAACATAAATTATGGTACTCGTTGTAGGTAGACCTTTACTCGTATTGTATTGCTATGATATGAAAAAAATAATATATTATATTGTTACTCTATTTACTCAAATGTATAAGTGTTACGTTAACTTTAATGTTTTTCCGCTGCATTTTTTTCCGGTGAAATAGACAATATATCAAGCAAAAGCATTACAATATTTCAAAATAGGATATCCTCCATCATACAAGAATCCAAACAGGATATTGGGGGAATCAAAATGAGAAGGCCAATTGTTGCAACTTGCCCCTTTAGCTAGAGTATGGACTGCTACATTACAATTTATACTAACATTTTTTTCATTCAAGAGTCGAGACCATTCTCTCAACCAACTCTTAATACACAAGAAATCTAAAAACTATATCAAACTACCCCAATTGCTATTTTACAAGGCAAGACCGTTCTTTTACATAGGGGGCAGTTGTTCTTCTGCCTCAACCAACTCTTGATACACATGGCATGGTACTCATGTTCGCACTCGAGCGTTGCAATTGTTTGTTTTTCATAACATAGATCATCCTGACAAATCACACAAATCTCTTGCTCCTTGTTCTCGTCAGTCGTCGCAATCACCCCCTTAAGTTTTTTTAACTTTAGGTGTTCCGATATTATTTCATCTAACAAACCATTATCTTGGTTCATTCCATTCACCATCACTGTTTCACCTTCTTGAGTCCAGTTCAGCATCATATTAATTTCTTCGTTATATTCTTCTTCTTCTCTGGCCATGAACTGAAGATAACGATATGTGGTATTCCTTTCATTATCGTCCCTTGTTGTCTCTGCTATCGAGTGGAAATTGGACCAATAAGGAACGAGGGAAAGCATACTGTCTAGGGAAAAAAACTGTGGAAAAGTAGGAGTAAAATTGTGGGCAAGCATGGTGTTTTCTCTAAATATTTTCAGGTGATCGAGTATAGAGTGTATGAGAGATTAATTTCTTTCAACTATTGATTTTGTGAGCATATTCAGATGTTGTTGCCGTATACATATAGTGATAAACTAATAGCCAAGATAATGGTAATCCTTCTAGGACTCGTAAAAATGTTGAATTGTCTCCTTATAGGAGTAGTACTATGACAACATAACATTAATATCTATTGAAACAACCAAATTTACACTGCCACGAATTACCAAGCAGTTATTCGTATGTATGTGTATGTGTGTGTATTTATGTATATACATAAACTAATAATAAAAAAATCATTAACAGTACTAGTTTTAACACAAACTACCGATATAATTAATGTTTTAAAGATGGATTAGCTTATGTTAATTAAAGTCCCTGTTTTTAGTCCCAAATTTATTTCAAGTTAAGAAAGTTGGAGTGGTGGAGGATGCTTGAAACTCCAGATGGTTTAGTGCAATTTTTTATTTAAAGTTAAAGATGGTTATAATAAAGTGCAAGAATAATTAAAGTTTCGATGGTAAAGTGGAATTTTCTCTAATTACTATTTCACGGTTACTCACTCTTATCGAATTAGGAGTAATAATTGAAGCCCATGTTTGCATTCCTATCACTACTTTAGCTTAATCAAAGACTTCAGGTATGCGAATTTATAACCTGTAAATATATTCAGACCCGCGTGGCTGCAAATTTAGCCGTTACAACATAGATTTGTTTCCTTTTCTAATCTTAATAGTACATAATACTGTTATCTTAATTATCCAGTCGTAATATTACCGTGTCTATATATTCACAAAAGTCATTTAGAGGTAAAGGAATACCCAAATCGATTTACTTTTGAAATTCAGAAAAGTCATATAGCTGCTATATTGTTCTTTGTCCTCCCCACATCACATGAATACAACAAACCATAGGCTTTATATTGTAGCAAACAAAAACTGTCAAAGTACACGGGAGAGGGGAACGAGCATGGCGTACAAAAGCCAAAACGGCCCTTGCGAGTAAACATCCAAATTTAGAGATGTTTTTACTTGATATCCATGCTCAAAATTGAGTTGGTTTAATCCCTAAATCGAAGAAAAATAGTTCTGATGTCTTTCAGAAAAGTTCGCTATTCGCCTCTTCATCGGCTGGATTAATTGTTGCAGCCGATTCATCCACTTTATACTGGTTGTAGTTGTTCTAGTGTCACTAGATCGTGCATCTCGTTCCTATACCAAGCCAGCAACCTTCTTCTGCAAAACATAAAACACATTATTATTCAGTTAACGAAAAAATAAAATAACATATTAGGCACACTACTTATTTGTGAGAAAGAGAGCATAAATTTAAGCATATAATGATGAAAACGCATTCATTTCAACATTTCATTGACTTTTATATCTCCCAGATATAACTATGTTTTACAAATACAATACAGGATATAGATAATTAGTTAGTTATGTTAAATAAAATAAAGTGTAGTTTTTGTAAAAACGAAACTGAAGGCCTCACCTGCATATCAAGTATCTTCCGATTTTCACGTGTTGGTCCTCATTCTCCAAATACATCTGAAAAACAAACATCCAAGCACAAAAATGTCATTGCCATAGCTGAGAGACTAAACGACGCAGATAATATTACTCAGTAAAATTTCGTAAAACTTAGTAACACGTACAAATTTGAAACCCAAATCTGCCATACAGGTTGTGCAGTAAACACTTCTAACTGTAGATTCACCATTTGAAATTTCATCGTTTTCGTCTAAGCTCACATTAACCCTGCAACATCAAAAAACTTGGATTAATTTTCGAGTATACTGCGTCAAAAAATAAATCTCACTTGAAAAAATTTCCCGTGTTACAAAACGGAACGTACGCATTACAAAACAAAGTCTTACAAGTCTTTGATGACCATCCATGCTGTACCAAATTGCTGAAAAGTTGAATCAATCAGAAACAGTGAGACACAGAGTTGAGGAAAAAGGACAATAAGATTAATTACATCTACACTCCATTATATTATGGCCTAATTATATAGGTCTTTTTCTAAAATACAAATAATTACATATGCACGTCATAACATTCGATCTATTCGGGGTGCGTTCATAATTTCTCAAATCCAAAAAAGGAATTGAATATCTACCAAACCCCAAGTTGTAAATATAATTATCACTAACATATACGATGATTATAATTCACGCAGATAAAACGCCATTATATTGCTCAACAAGAACTGCCATCTTTTTTGTTTCCTTCAAATGTCGACCCTTTACAAAGTTACTATCACAAATCTTGATAACAGAAAAACATATCCGAATAAGAAAACGACAAAGATTTCCTTTAACCAAGATTTGTAGAATCAAGCAAGAAGATAAAAAAAACAGAGCCGCAATTATACAAAAAGAGAGTTAATAAGTACGTACGAAGAGGTCAATTTTTTGAAGAAGAGCAATGTGGGTTCGACATTGGCGGCAGAGTAAGAAATTTGTAGTGGCATTTATCGGGTATTCGACAAGCTGTAGAGACTCCTCCGCCATTAATGTCGATCGTAAAACCAAGAAAAGCAGAGCAAGTTGATGATGATCAATCACAGTACAAGGACACTTCAATATTGTGAGAATTTATAGGGGAGATTGAGATCAATGGGATAAAAAAAACAGAGTAGAAGGCAACGTGTATGTGTGTTTTATGAGCGCAAAAACTGATCTTCGGTTATGTTAGGTAATTTCAAGGGGGTTGCTAAATTGCAGAACTGTATGGACTTATTGCACACACCTCGATTCATTTTGACATAAATGCAAAATATATCCACTAATTTCGGCCAAACAGCACTTTCGCCATATAGGGTTTTTTGGGGCCAAAGTTATATCCTGCATTATATTTTCAAAACAAGTTATTCAGCTCTAAATTATACTTGGTTTTATTATTTAAAATAAGTATCTTGATTGTTATTTAATAAAAAATAAAAAAAAAAAAAAAAAAACAGTTTTCTTCTTTCTCAAATCCCTGACCACCACCCCCGACACGAATGGATATTAGGAATTCTCTTCCACCATCATCTAATTTATCAGAATAAAGTGCAACAGGGGTATAATATAGGGGATTTAATGCTTTTATCCCATTTTATTATTCCAAATAAGTATCTTGATTGTTATTTAATAATGAAAAAAGAAAATAACAGTTTTCTTCTTTCTCAAATCCCCCACCAGTACCGCCCCTAACACAAATGGATATTAGGAATTCTCTTCCACCATCATCTAGTTTATCATAATCAAGCCACATATGTCTCGACTTAACTATAAATATTTGATTATTGTTGTTTATTAATTGATCGGTTAAGAAAACTTAAATGTCAAATGTAGTAATTGTACTAAAACTATGTTATGCTAGTTGTTTTTTAACTAATATGGTTATTTTATTAGTTTTCTGTTGTTTGATATTTATTTTTTGGATCGTAAACCAGTTTAAATAGTTATTTTATGGTTTTATGTGGATAAAATGTTCGTTTCAATCTTTAAATTGTTATTTTAATTAGGTTATGTTGCGGTCTAAGTATTTTTATTAAGTTATGGTGTCGCTTTAATTGTTTATTTGAAATGCAAACTAGGTTATGTTGTTGTTTTTATATTAAAATATTTCTATATTTTTTGTCACACTGTAAAACTTGCGACCCGCATGATTTAATTATTAACTTCACCCGTCAAATTGGTAACCGCCAAAATTTGTGTATGATCACATTTTTAATAAAATCCACCCTAGCTTGGTCGCAAACACCCCTTGTTAGTTCCATTAAGGTTCTGATTGGTTCCTTATAAAATGGGAGAAAAGTAATAAATAGAAATAGAAATTTTCAGGAAACTTTCATGAAAAATAAATTTTTTCCTCCCTTTTCTATCTAATCGGCATTACTTTAATTTTCAAGAATAGTTATATTTAGTTTGCTTACTTATCATCCTATTAACATTGTAAAAATTGATATGGTACTATTTTAAAACATGAAGTGTATGGTAAACTCATATTAATACATTTTTTTTCTTATAAAATAAAATAACATTTTTATTTTAGAAGTTTTTTATTTATTTAGAAAAAAATCTTGCGACTTCTTTGACAAGAATAAGTTAAGAAATGTATTGATAACTTCTTTACAAGTACCATTAATACATTTAAAAGGAAAATCACAAAAAGTTTGCGAAAAATATTCTTTGACTACATGTACCACTTTCCCATATGAGATTACCAGAAAGTGATCAAAACACTCCGATTTTTGTTTTAGTTACAAAATGTTTGATAAATTATGGAAGAGATCCAATAATTGAGAATTGTAAAAAATTGGATAAATATTTACAAAAAAGATCTTATCTTTTTCCTTTCCAATCCAAAAATTTTGCTATCAATCACTTGAAAAATACAAAATTCAGTTTAAAATTTGACTTGCGAACGAAACAGTAACAGAACAAAATCCAAGAGAATTTTGGAGGTTGACGTAATTATTTTGTTATTTTAACACAGCATGTATATTGAGAAGAAAAGGAAAAAGTATTATCTAGAGCGATATTTTAAGAAATATGTTAGGTGTCATATTTTTCGCTATTCACTCCTATGGCACGTGCACAAAAGGAATGATTCACATACTTATCTCAAAATGACGGATCACTCATCACAGTTGCAAATAATTAGTACAAATGAATCAGAGCGAGAAATAAAAATTTTGAATGAAAGAACATATTCCGAATTCAAGTGCATAAATTTTGAGAAAATATTATAAACTTTCTCTCTTTTATCATAATCACCTTCAATTTATTATTCCTCATTGTATTGTATTCTTATATCCAACATGCAAAATAGCTTGCATCACTAACTAATCACAGTAAAACGATTCGCAATCATAGACCATATCAAATCAAACACTAATATGATCAAGCAAGAATAGCGGGTTGGCTGGACAATAATTAGGTTGGTCCCGGTGCTCATGACCGTTTTCACCTTATTATCCTCGTCAATATCACCCCAAATCAAGAGAAACATGAAAAGACAATTACGAATAAGCAAAAGATATACTTTTGTGTACCCAATATTCATATGTTCGCATCAAATGACATAGTCCTACGAAAGATATAGTAAAAGATAAACTGTATCATGCACCAAAGGATAACAATGTAATTGTAGTAAAAGATAAACTGTATCATGCACCAAAGGATAACAATGTAATTGTGATCATAGACGACGTCGACGACGTACTATAATAGTCCCTGACTATTTTCACTCAGTTTTGACCATTGCTTGGCTAGCTGCCATCAACTTGAATCTATTGTCTGCATGTCAAAAGTATGGCCCCTGCACCAAAGCATCATCTTGTCCCTGCCAAATTAAACCAAAAAAAAAAAAAAACATTATTCAGTTAAAGAAAATGAAGAGTTCATAGTAAATTAATCACCCTTACAATTGGCCTTACTTGGATATCAAGTAGCTGCCTGATCTCACATCTTTGTCCTCTTTAAACAAATACAGCTGAAAATAAACGTCATATCACAAAAATGTTGTGATCATTGCCATAGTTGAGATTAATTAAACACATTAAATTTACAATATTAATTAAGTTTTGGTATTAAAAAAGAAAATGTGATACCAGTTCGAAGCCCAAGTCAGCATTACAGGTCTTGCAGTAAACACTCCTGACAGTGCTTAGACCATTTGAAATTAAATTGTCCTCGTCCTTGTTCAAATTGACACTGCATGCATCATTGACACCAAAAAACTTGGTTAATTTGAAACAAATCCTATGTATATTATTTACAGAAAACACAAAATGCTGAAAGCTATAGGAAACATAAACATTATTGCATAATAATAGTATGAGATGGAAATAGTCTTACACCATTTTGAACTGAACCCACTTCCTCCCATAAAGCTGAAAGTTTAATTAAAGACAGTAAGTTAGATACATAACAAAGAACAACAAAGATATAGCAAAATCACATCATGTCCATACAAACATGGTTTTATCACATAACAAAAGTTAAGCTTTAATTAAATACAGACACAATTCCTAAAGTTTGTAAATTATTCAAGTTTCAAAAAGCCCAAAGTTGAATTAGGGACATGTGAGATATATAACCAGATAACAATAAGATAAAGCGAAATTACATCATGTCCATCACATATGGTCTTAATCACATAAAAAGTTTAAGGTTTAACTAAATATAGATACAGTCCCTAAAGTTTCAAAAAACATGACAAATACATCCATCCGTAACGAGTTTCCAAAATTCGAGAGGCGAGTTTGTAATTCTTCAAGTTCAAATCAAATTGCTCTTACAAATATCATTTTTACAAACTCCATTTTTTTTGCTTTTGTAATTGTTCCGCCTTAAAATGATAATTCTGTTCATCGATCAAACCTCATGGGTGCAAATCTAATTTTATTCTAACTAAATTGGGCACAAAATAATCATCAAAAATCATGGACTTGTAAAAAGAATATAATAAAAATCTCATTCTCCTCTGTTTTCTTTCTTCAATGATATATCAGTCAGAATCAAACGAGAATTTCGAATGTGAGAAAACGGGAACAGAGAACAAAAGATTTTCTTTACGTACGATCGATCGATCAAGAAAAACTAAACAAAAAATTGGTTTTGTTATCAAGAACCGTAAACTGCAGCACGAAAATCAAACCAAATTAAGAAAATGCAATATAGAAATTCAGAGTGCAAACTCTAAAGAATATAACAAAATCTAATTCTCCTCTGTTTACAATCCTTTACGGAACATCAGTCAGAATCAAACAAGAATCGCATTATCGTGCAAACAACGCGAAGAGTGAACCAATCGATTAAGATCAATAAAAACGAACAAAATGAGCAGAACATCAAGAACCGTAAACTACAGCACGGAAAAATCATCGAATTACAGAGAAAAACAGAGTGTACACGTACAAAGTCCTCGACTTCAGAAAGTTGGGCCAAGTGGGTTCGGCAGTTCTTGCAGTAGAAGACCCTCGTAGTCTCGTTCATCGGGTACTCTATACGCGCTGGTGCCGGTTCCGCCATTGTCTCAGCTCTTCACAAAAAAACCAAGATATTAATCACAAACACAAAAGTTTCAACAGTTCTTGAATATAAACGAACAAAAACAGAGAGATTTGAGGGAGAATTAGTGATACCAAAGCAGTGAAAAGATTGTAAAAGTGAAATTGAGATGAGAGTGATGATGATGATCGCAGAAAATGAGAGAGAGTGGTGCTGTTGTATATATGATTGAGAACAAGTAGAAAAAGAAATAACTGAATTTGTAATTCTGTTATGTAATTTGGAGGGAGAATTATTTGATTAGCCTGTGGACGGGGTAAATTGCAATACTGGTCCTATTGTTAATGCTTATTGCACACACATTCTTTTATTTCGTGCGCTACTTGAGAAATCAAATTATGTTCTGAAAAATTTGTGATATATATCAATTGTGCTCTCAAGGTTTAGTATTTTTAACAAATATTACGAATAATTTGTGATATATATATATATATATATATATATATATATATATATATATTTACATTACAAAGTTTATCGCTTATTTTTTCTGTCTTTCAAAGTGATCATAGTTTAAGCTTGCTATTGTATTTTTTGATTTATTATTTTGTTTATCGAATAAGGGGTCGGTCTTTTTTATCATTTATCGTATGGTACTTGTTACCAAAAGTGGTTGTCGTTTAATGAATGTTACTCTATAAGTGGTTTAGCCGTAGTAAAATTTGTTAGAATTAAAAGCTAAGGTTAATATGATATAAAGAGAAACTGGCTCGTCTACTATATGAAAAACTTTATTTCGCTTAATCTACATAAAGAATTACCTATGATTTATAATTAATAAATATACATATATAACGAGAAAATCTATTTTCAGAATTGTAAAAAAAAATTTCTATAGGCAACGTTTTATGTTGCACAGCATAGTACTAAAATACAGGTACCATTCCGTTTGGATGCATAGTTAGGGACATTTTTTAGAGTGAGGACAGTACGATATAGATATATCTATTTATTTTAATATTAATATAATAATTTACTAAGCGCTTGCAAAAATATTATAATAATTTGATGAACAATACTGAAAATTGTGATCTATAACTTATCGAAAATTAATTTATAATGCATTAGTAAGATTTAATGGTTTTTTGAAAGAAACTATTTTTCAAAATATTTCTATTTTTTAATTCAATGAAAACAGAATATTATAGTATTTTTCACGTCCATTGCAGAAATAATTTCTATGAATTTCATAGAATATCTTGAAATAATAGAACATAGCGGACATCTTCTAATATTTTGCAAACAGAAATATAGAACAACATTCAAACTTTGATTCATAGCGATATCAACTTAAAAAGATTTAAAATTGGGTGTTCAATAGTAAATTGTGTTGCACCAACACCAAGCAAAGAGCCAAACCCAATCAAAAAGAGGGTTTGTCACTATACGCTGACGAATTGATGTTATAATTCATTAAGAATATTAGTAAATGGATTGTCCCTGAATCTTAATTGTTTATTCATCCCATCATTCAAGAACTAGTTAAACGTAGTTTATTATCTATTGGGTTATTTCATTCTAAATACATAGTCTAGTTGTAATATGTTACAGAGATACTGGAAACACCAAGCGTTTGTAGTCCAACGGTTAGGATAATTGCCTTCCAAGCAATAGACCCGGGTTCGACTCCCGGCAGACGCATTTTTGATAAAAATACAATAATATTTTTGAGATCCTTCTAACCAACTTTTTGTTACTCCCAAATGTAGAAATAGTTAAAACTTTTACAATTTTTGAACTTTTTGGCCCTCTATACAAATTGTGGAAAATATTATCAATATTTATTTTATTCTAATACTCATATTTCTACCTACTCAAAAGCTATACAAATACTTCTAAGATCAATTCTTCTATCATAGATCTTCTTAATTTCAATCGAACTAAATTTTAATTTTAATAAAACACAGTACTACTTTTTAATTTGATCTATATTTTTATATTTTATTCAATTATCTGTTGCCTTCATTTTTATTTTTTTTCTTTTTGGTAGTAAAACCATAACTAAGAAGCAGGTTACGAAAAAACAGCGAAAGGGCTAATAACAAGAAACCCAAACAAAACAACACCACAACAAAGGAAAACAAGAGTAGAACTGAACAACATTGAGGAATATTTCATCCAACAAATTCTGAGAGATCTAACCACTTTGAGCAAGATTGTGCGCTTTATTATTACTAATTCTTGGGATTTTTGTCATCGTCCATAAGTGCATAGAAGAGGCTTGCAAAATCTCAGATCGACAGTTCCAGTTGATTGGTTCGTTATGATGATTCACTTAGCTAGTTAACGACCTCCCAGCATCACTTTCAAAATAATTGTCTTCAATTTATGTATCACTATTTTAATTTACTTTTGATGTTCTAGATTTTATTTATGTCTAATAAGGAGTACCTATTCAATCTTGGACTCTATTTATTTGTATATAGTTGCATTGAATAATAATTTTGTTTTATGTGTTCTTTTCTCCTTTATCATATTTACCTTCAATTTGTTATATATATCTCATTGCATTGTTTTAGTACATCTAAGTTCTAACATAGCTTGTATCACTACTTAATCATAGAGAAACGGTTTCTAAACATAGGCCAAATCAAATAAAATAACTTGTGGTTCCTCATTTTTATTTGTTAAAACAAGTGCCCCATTGCAAGCAATTTACAAACTAACCACGTATAAAGTTGTGATCTAAGTTTAAGCAGGGCATTAAGGATGACTACTGAGATACTCTACTGGATATCTAAATCAGTTAGATCAATGACTAAATAACCAGAGAATCCAAGAAATCTCATCAAGAAAGTAATCGACCTCTTCACAAACTGGATTGCTGTTGAAAGCACCCTTTATCAAGGGCAATATAATTTGGGTTAGCATCAATACTAATGCATCAAAAAGGCCGCTACTTGGCCAGATAATTCATCCTGGTGCTCATGACCGTTTCGACCTTATTATCGTGTGGATATCACACGTCAAGAGATATTAACGTGAAAAAACAACTACGAGTAAGCAAGAAATATCTCGATGTATCTAAGATTCACATGTACGTTTGCCAATTATCCACACGAATCAAGAGAAATAACGTGAAAAAACAATTACGAGTAAGCAAAAACAGATTCGATGTATCCAAGATTCACATGTACGTTTGCCAACGAATGAAATAGTACCAAGTAAAGAGTACAAGACAAACTATGTTACCAAACAACTAAACAACAGTGTAATTCTGTAAACGCCATGCAATAATAGTCTCTGGCTATTGTCATCTGTTTCAAATCAGTGCTAGCTCGGCTATCAGCCCGTCAACAACCGGGCTTTGGATCAACTGTCGACACATCAAGAGCTAGGCTGTTATACCAAATCATCAAATGTTTCCTGCCAACAAAAAAAACATTATTCAGCTAAAGAAAAAGAAGAGTTAAATGGCAAATTAATCACCCTATGTGGATTACAATTGAACTTACTTTGATACCAAGTAGCTTCCTATTGGCACATCCTTGTCCTCATCAAACAAATAAAGCTGAAAATAAGCATCAAATCACACAAAATGTCATTGCCATAGTTTAGATTAAACACATTAATTTAAGTTTTGGTAGAAAAAAGAAATGGTGATACCAGTTTGAAACCCAAGTCAGCATCACAGGAGCTGCAGTAAACACTCCTGAATGTGCTTAGACAATTTGAAACTATATACTCCTTCTCCAAGTACACATTAACCCTGCACCAAAAAACATGATTAAATTTGAAATAAAATTCTATATATACATTATGTATTATTAACATAAAACACTACTGAAAGTTTACAAAACAGAAACAATGCATAATAATATGAGATGGAAATAGTCTTACAAATCTTTGAACTGAACCCACTTTGTCCCCAAAAGCTGAAAGTTTAATTAAAGACAGAAGTGAGATACATAACAGAAAACAATAAGATACAGCAAAATCACATCATGTCCATATACAAATATGGTTTTATCACATAAAAAGTCCAAGGTTTAAATAAATTCTGATACAATCCCCAAAAGTTTCAAAAGTATGACAAATAGATTTCAAATTTTAAGAGGCAAGTTAGCAATTTTCGAGTTTCGAAATGCCGAAAGTTGGATTAAAGACAAGTGAGATGTCTACATAACAGAGAACAACAAGATATAGGAACAATGCCTTCATATGTCCATCACAAATATGGTTTAATCACATAAAAGAGGTCAAATTTTAAACAAAATTATCGGTACAATCCCTAAAGTTTCAACAATTATGACAAATAGATCCCTATCTGTAATGACTTGCATATTAAGAAGCCATTTCTCAACAATAATGAATTTCGACTACGAAAATCAAAATAACCATCATAAAATCTTCAAATCCAAACTCCAAATCTCTAATCAATTCTGTTTTCCTCTGTTTCTCCTCTGTTTTCTTCCCTTTAAGGGATAATCAAACCAACAAAAGATTTTCTTCGTGCAAGATTACGATCACATAGAGAATTCCGTTTGATATTCAGAACCGTAAACCAAACCACGATTATACAGTGCGAACAAACGTAAGAAAAATGAACAAAATGAGCAAGACATCAACTATTATTATCAAGAATCGCAAACTTCGGCACACGAAAAAATCGAAAAAACAGAGAAAACCCAGTTCAGAAAATGAGACAGAGAAAAGAGATTTGTACTTACAGAGTCATCAAGTTGAGTGATTAAGGCGATGTGGGTTTGGCATTTTTTGCAGCAGAAGATCTTCGATTGCTCGTTTCTCGGGTATTCTATACGTACAAGCTCCATCGTCACACTACAAACCAACCAAAGAAAACAAGATGAAATTAATAGCAGAACAAAACCCTTGATTAATAACTCACAGTATCACAGTACTACTTTTCAATCAAAGCATGCAACAAAAACAGAGAGATTTGATGGAGAATTAGTAATATACCAACAGTTGTTAAAGATTGTAAAAGTGAAACTGAGATGAGAGTGATGATGATGATGATCGCAGAAAATGAGAGAGAATAATGCTGTTATATGTGTTGTTTTTGGGGTTTTATCAGTTTATGAGAGAGAGAGAGAGAGTAGAAAATATATAACTGAATTTCAATTCTGTTATAGGCCGGTGATTTTGGAGGGAGGATGGGATAATTGCAATACTGGTCCAATAGTTTAAACTTATTGCACACACCATGCACACCGTCTTTTGTTTTGTGTGATTGAGAAAATTATGTTCTCCAAAATCTACGTCTATAATAAAACTCTGTTTCGTATTTTTAACAAATATGAGGAAGAATTTATGATATATATCGATATTTTATATTAAAGATATATCGTGAATTATTCTACTTCTCAAAGCGATCATAGTTTCAATATCTTGTCCTATTTTTTGATTTATTTATATTCTATCGAGTAATGGGTCGATCTTTTATCTATTTGTTACTAAAATGGGTTGCGGTAGCCATTTAATTTTAAGTGGTTTATATGTAGTTAAAAATTGGCTAAAATAATAAGCTAAGGGTAACACAATATAAAAAGAAACATGAGTGTAATATATGAAAACAGCGGGGGAAACGTCATAAACATAAAACAAAAGAGAATAAATCGGGATATCAACCTAAAACCCCATGTTATTTTGAAAAACATGTACACGAAAACCTTATATGGTTTGTAAATTGTTTAGAATCCCCTTATAGTTTCAAAAAACTCTGCATAAAATCTCATCAGTTAAGTCCGTCAATTTTTTTTATTAAGTGACTAAATAGCCCTACTTATTAATATATATTCTTAGATTTTTTTAAAATATTATAAGTTATTTTCAAAAAATCAACATAAGATTTTTATGATGTATAAGAGAAAATAAAAATAATTATAGGTATGTATATATATATGTATTATTTTTATAATTAATAAATTAAAATGGGGATTCTCTGCAGAGTTTTCCAAACCACATGAGAGTTTTGTGCAGGTTTCAAACTATAAGGGGTTTTATGCTAAAGTTCTAAAGAATATATTAACTTCTTAAAGAGAAAAAAAGCACACAAAATTGCGCCTACTTTTACATAGAGCGAGTGTAGAGTACTCTCTAGGAGTTAGACATAATGGGGATCTCGTGCAAGATTTTTGAAGCACGAGGGGTTTAGTTCAAAGTTTTTCAAACCACAAGAGAATTCTAGACAATTATCAAACAACAAGTGGATTTCCTGCAGATTTTCATAACTAGAGGGGGTTTTATGCATTTTTCTCAAATGAATCCCTTGATTGGATGTTCCTTTGATGTGTTGTTCGTCGTTTTCTTAGTTCTGGACCTAATATGAATTCTTCAATTCACTCTGTTTCCAATTCTAGTCTAACTCTACATTAGTCTAAGAACTAAAAAGAAAATTTAACTATCATATCTAGTTATTTTAATTGGTAAACCTAAAACTTTGCAATGCTTGTATCCTTACTTTTATGCTTGTTCATGTTTTGTTTCAAGTCTTTTTGTGTTATTTTCATATTTTTTTTCAAGTCTAGAGTAAAGTTTTGGTAAAAAAGAAAGTGAAATTAAGCACATAAACATATGAAAAGGGTTGAAGTTGCGAGTTAGGCGTCACAACCACCAACCAACTGGAGGAATAGCTCCATTAGCATCGATGTTGCAAAAAAGTTGACAATTCTCAGGCACCGGAGCACCATCATGTTCGGACCGAAGTAAATGGTGTCCGACTAAAAGTTGGGGGCGCCACTAGTAATGGGACTTGGCGATGTAGCTCCAACATCGAAACACATGCAGTACGAAGGTTTTTAGTAGAGTTTCAGCTCAACAATTATGTCTCATCAACATTAAAAGAGGACGAAAACCAACAATCGAAGATGTATATAAATAAGCTACTAAAAGCCTATTGAGAAAGAAGTAGAAAATATAGAGTAGATAGACGATATACCTAAGATAGATTTGTAGCTAAGATTATTTTTTATTTTTAGATTAGTTCAAAACAAAACGCGTCGAGGATTCATTAAGTCACGATGATTACAGGAGTGACGAACACCTAAGAGGGGATTCATTTTCTTTATTTACTATTTTTGATATTTTCTTTGTATTTTTGAACCTTGTTTTCATTATATGCTTAGTATGTCTGGCTCATTCATCTGTGTCTAGAGTTAGACAATAATTAAAAATGATAAGTCCTCTTGATTGCTTTTGTTTTGATTTCAGGAGTTAGTTATAAACTTATGTTTTATTATTCCAAGTTCAAGGCTTTTATAAAACTAATTTATGCATGTTAACATGACAAAAGGATCAGGTATGGATACATCTCTTTGAATAACTAATTCCATAAATGGCATGCTAGTAGTATTCAAAAAATGGAAGCTGTGTGTTGTTATGTTGCATAAAAATAAGGTAAGGTTCTTCTAGTGTAGTGTGTCTTTCTCACTGAAAACTCATTGTGAGGGTCTAAGTTCTACCACATGTGGTTAGACACAGAGATTAGGTAAGCTTTTGGACATATGACCATCTTATTCAAGACTAACATAGGAACCACCTGTATTAAAATTAACAACTCAACAATTACAATGAAAAGAAAATAATGTAGGAAATTACAGTTTTTATCTATGAACCCTTGACACGGTTCTAATGAAACCAACATTATACATACTTTCTCATTTATTTTTTTATTTATTATTTTGAGCTAGTATAATTTAGATAATTCTACCAACCTAAAGAGAAAACTCTTAGTCTAAAGTAAAGCGGTAGAGATTATCTTGTGTATGCTTAGCATTCTCCGTCGAATCAATATTTTAGGATGTAAAAACTCCATCTATTACGAGATTCATACACTTGCGATTTATTAGTTGAAAATTACACATTAATTTAGCCTTATTGTGGAGATTGCTTTTAGCATTAGTATTAATTTATTGCTTTATTTTATTTTAGACTTTTTTCTCACGCATTCGTTGTGTCTTCTTTAACTTTTTAATAGTTCCTATAAATACTGGTGAATGGCCCGTAATAAAGCCATCACTCCAACTCCACTCGACCCTGAGATAGAAAGGGCATGCTGATCAAATAGTAAGACAAAGAAAAAGTAACTACTGTTGTACAAAAGCCCAGTGAAGCACAAAAATACTCTAATAAATATAAGCTGTGAAAGTTGTGGAGGCCCATAATCGATTCCATCATTTTCTAGTTCTACCTTAAGCTATTGGTTACAACTTACACCAATATAAACAAGATATTCTTGGATTAAAGTTTCTAGTGGTTTGCTGGAGACAGAGCAATTTTTATGAGTTTTTGTGAAATATTTCTATTTTTAACTCTAATGAAATATTAAATTATATTTCACATCTATTGGAAAAATAATTTTTACAAGTTTTATAAAATACATTAAAATGATCTCAAAAGATTGCAATATTTTTAAAATATTATGGACTAAAACATACAAGAAAATTAAAACTTTGATTCATAATGATATCAGCTAGAAGGATTTAAAATTAATGGTTCAACAGTAAATTGTGTTGCACCAGCACCAAGCAAAGAGCCCAAGACATAAAAAAAAAAAAGATGGCTATGTTGGATGACTAACTGATGTTATAATTTTATTAACAATATGAGTAAATGGATTGCCCCTGAATCTTTCATTGTAAACTAGGTTAACATAGTTTATTATCTGTTGGATGGATTATTTCATTCTAAATATGTTATATTAGATTCCAAAATATGTAACAAGTTCGTGCATAGAGAATCTGCTAAAGACAACAAAGAGTATCTACAGCTAAGAAATCGTTCTAGGTCAATAAGCGTTTGTAGTCCAACGGTTAGGATAATTGCCTTCCAAGCAATAGACCCGGGTTCGACTCCCGGCAGACGCATTTTTTGGACAATTTCAAGTGAAGTCATTTATTTTTGGGCCATGGCCATAACTTTTTCCATGGGCCTTTAGCGGTCACTGAAGTTGGGCTTTAGAAGTAGTTTCATTTTACAATAGCATATGACAAAGAACACACTATATGGCTTAATTCTGAAATTGGAGGTGAAGTAATCTTAGATATTTTCAAGCTTTAACCAAAAAAGGCGTAACGCTTAAGCTTTAACGAAAAATATGTAATATGATCCACTGATTGAAGTTGATGTTGAAGTAACTTTGTTATTTTTCTTTTTAAGTGAAATCTTATTCGGGCGACAGGCCCACAACATCCGACATGGGCCTTGCCTTTGAACTTTTACCTCAGCAGTTGGGTTTTAGGACTGGATTGATTAGGCCTGTCAAAGTCTGGGTAAGACCCGGACCCGGACCCGGACCCTTTCAATATCAACGGGTCCGGTCCGGGTCTGTGTCAATGGGTCCGTGTCCGGAGGCGGGTCCGGGTCCGCATATACGGGTCCAAACCCGGACCCGTTCGTAAATTTTTTAAAATTCTTTTTTTTTAAAAAGGATATAAATACCTATTAACTAATTTAGGACTACAATGCAAAAAAAACAATATAGGAAATAGAAAGCAGAGGTTCGACCAAATTTGAAAAAAAACTCACGCACGTTCACACAGTCAAAGTCACACCCTCTGGCGAGTCTGGCCTACTACCGTCGCCGGTCCACCGTCGCTTGTCGCCGTCGTTGTTCCGCCGCCGGTCCTCTTCTCATCTCCGCCGGTAAGTTATTAGGGTTTTTGTTTAATTTTTAGAAGCGTCAATTAATAATTTTATGCAATTAATTGAATACAAAAAATCTGAATCTGAATTCTTAAATTGAGAATCGCAGCTAAAGGAAGGGGAAATTTTTTTTTAAAAAAATAAAAATAAAAAATTTAATGGGCCGGGTTGAACCCGACCCTTAACTGCGGGTCCGGGTCCAGGTCCGGGTCCGGGTCCGGGTCTTACCCGGACTTTGACAGGCCTAATAGTATCACTACAAGAAAATCGGCCTAATGCAATGCCGATACTGCAACGGATTTATAATCCGTTGCAGGAAATTAGCTGTACCAACGTCTAACGACGTTGGTACAGCTAAAGTAAAAAAAATAAATACCTGCCAACGTCATTGGACGTTGGCAGGTATCTGTCAGAACGCAATTCAAGCAGCAACGTCATATAAACGTTGCTGCTGCTGTTTTTTTTTATTTTTTATTTTTAACTTTTAAATGTTACCAACGTCTGAAAAGGACGTTGGTAACTGTTTTCGTTTGTTTTTTTTTTAATTTTTTTTTATTGACTGCAGCAACGTCTGTGTAGAAGCTGAAAGAAAGGCACCAACGTCTCCAAGACGTTGGTGCCATATGCATGCGCCAGCTGCTGCGTGCAGCTTTGTGTCTGCATCAGACACAAAGCTGCACGGCGCCATTAATCAATACGGCACCAACGTCTCCAGGACGTTGGTGCCATATTTATATGGCAAATTCGCAGCAGATTTCTGCTGCGAATTTTTGCCATTGCTGCTTCTTCAAAAAAAAAAAAAAAAAATTCACTAAATTTCATTATAATTCACACGATTTCAGCTCCAAATCTCTTTTTTTTTTTAAGGTATGTGTTCAATGTCTTCAAAATTACGATTATACATATTTTGTTTTTAGTTTAATCGGTTAGATTTTTGTTATTTAGCATAAATATGATTTTTTAGTTGATTTGATGATGTATTTGTGTTAATTATGTATGATTAATTAAGATATTAGTCGATTTGATGAAGTAATTTTGACGATCTATGTGTATTATGTTTTTTTTTTTAAATTAATGGTTAGATTTGTGTAATTAGATTATTTGTGATGTAATTGTTGATTTTAGGCATATTTGTGTTAATTATTTATGCTTAATTAAGGTATTAGAGGTAATTATGTGACGATCTATGTGTATTATGTTTGTTTTTTTAAATTAATGGTTAGATTTGTGTAATTAGATTATTTGTGATATAATTGTTGATTTTAGGCATATTTGTGTTAATTATTTATGCTTAATTAAGGTATTAGAGGTAATTATGTGACGATCTACGTATATTAATTTTATTTTTAATTAATTTGTTAGATTTGTGTAATATTATAGCATCATAGTGTTGTATTTGTTAGATTTGTGTAATTATGTATGATTAATTAAGATATTAGAAGTAATTTTGAACGATCTATGTGTATTATTATTTTTTTTTAAAATTAATGGTAAGATTTGTGTAATTAGTATTTGTGATGTAATTGTTGATTAGATAGTGTATTTATGTTAATTATTTATACTTAATTAAGGTAGTAGAGGTAATTAATTATGTGACGATCTATGTATATTAAGGTTTAATTTAATTAATCGGTTAGATTTGTGTAATATTATCGCATAATAGTGATGTATTTGTTGATTCGAGTGTATTAGTACTGTTAATTATATATATATATATATATATATATATATATATATATATATATATATATATATATATATATATATATATATATATATGCTTAATTAATTAATATTAGATTTGTGATTATGACAATATAGCTACGTATTTTCTTTTTTTTTTTGTAGAATTTAATCGATTAACTTTGTATTATATAACATATATAATTGTGTTTATGTTAGAACGTATTTATGTTAATCAGATATGCTAAAAATGTTAGTAGCATTGAGAAATTATATATTTGTAATAAAAATATGGGAAATATATTTTGGTTAAACTTGTTTATATGAACATGATATGGTGTAATTATTGATGCTTGATATAGATAGAGATATATGTAGAAGATGTAGTTATTTTGTGACACGTCCGTACGAGATTAATTGTTGAATACTTTAATTTAATAGTATATATATCACAATGAGTATTGAGCTTACTTAATTGTAATACATTGATTAGAAAAATTAGCGGAGATTTGTATAATTTAGACGTAACAGATGTATATATACTTAATTAGTCAATTTAGTAAATGAATAGATAGTATATATTGTCGTGTATCCCTTTTATATTAATTTGACCATTCTAAATATTTATTTATCAGATGGCCGACTCGTCAGATCAGGGTAAGGAAAAGGGAAATGAGAAAGGAAAAAAGAAGGTGTCGAAGAACCAGGTGCCATACCCGGAAGGGGTACCTCGAGGATCATTCTCTTCACAGCCTGATCTTGGTTCGATGGGATCACTTTCAGCGGTGATGCCGATGTTTCCCGGAGGATCAAATGACGTAGGAGCCCGCGCTAGTGGGCCGTTTACCAATCAATTGATGGGTGTAGGAGCGACAATGGGGGGTGTATATGGTGGGGCTGGTTATGGTGGTGGTGGATTCGGTGGGGCTGGCTATAGCGGGGTTGGTTATGGTGGGGGTGGTTATGGTGGGCCTGGATTAGGTGGGCCTGGATTTGGTGGGCCTGGATATGGGAGTGGAGCTGGGTTTGGTGGGCCTAGATATGGGAGTGGAGTTGGATTTGGTGTGCCTGGTTTTGAGAGTGGAGCTGGATTTGGTATGCCACAAACACAGCTAACGAGGCCACAACTTATGGGAGGTACTGTAGACGGCATGATGCAGCCGAGTTTAGGTGCCATGACGACGCTACAGGTTCAGGGGACGGGTAGTACTGCTGGGCCATCATCATCGGGCTCACGGGGTTCAGGCACACGAGCTTCAGGCACACGAGGTTCAGGCTCACGTGCTCATGGCGTTTCTGAGGAGTTAGACGAGGATGAGGGGGGTAACAATGATTCAGGAGACGATGGTTGTATTACTAGGGTTGCAGTGCGAGGACAATCTAAACCTCGCGAGTCCCCAGCAAATCCGGATGACAGGGAGGTACTTGAATTATTCTTTGATGGCTCAATAGAGAACCCTTCCGCCGTGACCACGATTGCTACAAATTTGAGGAACATGATGCAAGGGGCATACTTCACGTACGGCATGTGGCCAGAGGACGAGAAGGAAATGTGTTGGAACAGATTTAAGGTAAGGAATTAGCTTGACTTCTATATTTATTAAATATTTATAAATATTTGTTCATTATTATTCATTTATGTGACCAACTTTTCTTTATGTCTGTATTAAATGCAGCACACTTATAAGTGGAATCCTGCCATAGAAAATGCAGTCAGGGAATGGTACGATAGGGTCGCTACTGCGAGATTTGCAGGTTCAGTAAACCACGCCAAGAAATGGTGGTTGCGCTGCAAAGTTGACCCCACCTATAGTATGAGGCACAGTTGTTGGATTCACGAAGATTTTCGGCAGGCATTTTATGATTATTGGGAGCTTGAGCCCACGAAGGGTCGTTCGGAGCAGAACGCTAAAAATCGAGATAAGGGGAAAACGGTAAACTATAGGGGTGGGTCTCGCAGCACGAACAAGCATAGGATAGATCTGGTAAGTAGTAAAATATGATTGGTTATTTTTCAAATATCATCATTGATTTAATAATGTGATCTATATTTGCTTTAATGAATTTTCATATTATGACAGGCAAACGAAATGAATACAACGCCCGACAAGGTGCCGTTTCAGGATGTCTTTATAAAGACTCGTGCAAAGAAACATGACGACGGAACGGTTGAGTGGCCAAACCCTGAGGACAAAGCTAATTACGTGAGTATAATATTTTCTTTGCATTAAAGTGGTGTAATCGTCAATAATTGTTGTTGTCGTAATAATACTTATGTTTGTTACAAAAAATATTTTGAATCATAATATGTTATATGTAGGATGCTTATGTGGAACACTGCCTGAGAGAACATGGGCCAGATATGAGCAAGTGGCCGATCTGGGACGTTAGACCGTGGGTGGAAATTGCCGCAGCCGGACGTGTAAAGAAGAATAGGGTGGTGGTTCTGGCGAGTTATGGTGAGCCTGAGCGCGTAGGATTCAAGGCTCGAAAACATTCTAGGTTCGTTGAGACTGGCTCTAGTAGCGTGGAGCCGCTTCGCTCAGAATGTCAGGCACTGCGGGCCGAAACAGCTTCTCAACGGGAGGAAATCACAGGTTTAAAGAATGTTCTCAAATACTTTATGTCACAGTTTAATATGCCGGTGCCCGAGGAATTGTGGGGGTCAGGGCAACAACAACAGGGGCAACAACAACAGTTTAACAACTTCCCGGCAGTTTTCCACCAACCATCGCAACCGACGAACACGAGTGTCGGCACCGGGCGGGTATCAGGGGATCCACTCTATCGACCACGGTCACATTCTACCGATCAGGAGGACGAAGGGGACCAGGAAAGAAGTTCGGGTGGCGGTGCTAACGACACTACTGGCTTGGGTGATATGTAATTTGACGAGGATACTCAAATTTAGACTGTTATTTGCTGCTTTTATTTGTATTTGTATAATTATGAACAAACGAGGTTTGTTTTAGCTTGTTTTTATTTATGTTTGCACCTTATATATATTTATGTTTTTATTTATATTTATAATTTACACTAGTTTTATATATATTACAACTCAAGCTTACATATTGCAAATAAACCACTGTTTAAGTTCACGAATTCTTACTACATAGGCATACATATTGCTTAGAACATACATTACGTATAATCAGGGTCATCGTCGTCACCATCATCATGATCTTCATCCACGTCATCGTCGGCGGATGTGTCGTTATCATCGACTTCCACAATGTCATCGTCTGCAAGCCTGATAGGTGTATTGTCGATATTGTTGATGTCATCCAATCTTAACTGAGGTGCGGTGCTATCTTGGTAAATGTCGAGATTAGCCACTGCAGTTGTGTCAACGAGGTATCTCGCTCTTGTCGTGCAAACCGCCCACCATCCTCTCCTACTGGTATTTTTTTGTGAAGGATACAGACTGTAATAGACTTGTTGCGCCTGACTTGCTAAGATAAACGGTTCAGACGCTCCTGTACCGAGTCGCATTGTTGGATTAATGTCAACAAGGCCATAAATCGGATGAGTTGTTATTCCATTATACACGTCGTACCAATCACATTTGAACATAACAATTTGTTCCAAGTTTCCACTGCCCCAGTAATCAAGCTGTATAATCTCTTGAAGCATTCCATAGAAATTACGTGCGTCTGGGTCGCCAGTGTCGCCCTTCACATAAACGCCACTGTTCATTGTTTGCCCACCAGCCCCATATGCTTCTGTATGAAACTTAAATCCGTTAACCGTATAACCATTATAAGTTTTTGCTTTCAAAACAGGACCCCGAGCAAGACCGCGTAATCTAGGATCCACACTGTAACTACCAGACACAACAACTTGTTTGAACCAGTCGATAAAATAAGTTTTACGTATCTGATCTTTATTAGCTTGCGGATATCCTGCGCACATCTGTTCATCAAACATACTGTCACAGAAAGAAGCCATTTAAAACATCAATTGATATATTAGCAAGAATACATTGTATGGCAATTAGTAATCTTACCTTAACCAACACTCGACCTCTGGGCAATTCAACAAGACATATAGATGAGCCGCTTTGCACTCTGCGAGAGACAAATTTCTGTAATTGACACAACGCCCCATTGTTTTCCCTTTACTCTGGAATACTGATAATTGGTCGTTGGGGTCAATAGATATTGGAACTTCGTTCCTGTTCAAACGGGTTGCTCTAGTTTCAATATTGCTGTCAAAGTAGAGTGAGGAGAAATTTGCAATTTCTGCGTAAATGTACGCCTCAACAATCGACCCTTCTATGTGTGCCTTGTTACCCCTTGGTCTCTTAAAATCAAACATCCGTCTACCAAAGAATAAAAAAATTAACTAGTCATATTTTGAACATTGTATAGTTATCAATATAACAGTAACTGGTATTTACCTCTCAAATGGGTACATCCACCTGCTTTTGCCTCCCAGGGAAGGTGTATCGCTAAATGCTCCATGGAATCAAAGAACGATGGAGGAAAGAATTTTTCCAGCTTGCACATAGTCACCACAATCGAACGTTCTAATAAATCCATGTCACTATATCGGATGTCAGGAGCTGACAAAGCTCTGAAAAAATTACTGATCTCCACGAGCGGCCCCCAGACATTCTCTGGCAAGAAGTCACGAAATGCTATCGGAACCAACCTTTGCAGAAAAACGTGACAATCGTGACTTTTCATTCCCACTAGACGCAACTGTGGCATTTGAACACAATGCGAAATGTTTGACGCGTATCCATCTGGAAATTTGAGATTGCACAACCACTCACACACTTTAACCTTTTCGTCCTTACTGAGACAGTACGATGCTTTACGTTTGTATAACCTGCCTCCCCGTCCAGTCTTTAGAAACAAAGATCTTCTTCCCGTCAGTAATTGTAAATATTTGCGAAAGTTCATATTGTCCTTGGTTTTCTCAGGGTCGTCCATCACAGTGTTCTTAATATTGTCGAAGAAGTTCTTTTCACAATGCATGACATCTAGGTTGTGGCGGATCAGATTATGCTTCCAATAAGGAAGTTCCCAAAATATACTTCTACGACACCAATTGTGATCCAAACCAAAGCCCTGAACAAATTCTCCGCATATACCAAATCCGACTGGTGGAAGACGTTCAACGTGTCTCAACATGTCTATCCCTAATCTTCTTGGTAAAGGTTGATCAGTCTCTATTCTACCTTTCGTGAAGTCAATTGTGTTTAGTCTCCATGGATGGTCCAGAGGCAAGAATCGACGATGACAGTCAAAGAAAGAAGTCTTTCGACCGTGCTTAAGTTGGAAACTCTTGGTTTCTTCCATACAGTACGAGCAAGATAAACGACCATGTATGCTCCACTGGGATAGCATGCCATACCCTGGATAGTCACCAATCGTCTATAGCAATGAAACTCGCATTTGGAAATTTTGTTTCCGAAAACTATCGTATGTTGGCACACCCGAATCCCACAGTGACTTAAGTTCATCAATTAGGGGTCTGAGTAATACGTCAATGTTCTTGCCAGGACTCTTCGGGCCAGATATCATTAAACTTAGGAAAATATATTCTTGCCGCATGCATAGGTCAGGAGGGAGGTTATAAGGGGTCACAAATACTGGCCAACACGAGTAAGGAGCTGAGGAGTTCCCGAAAGGATTAAAACCATCGGTGCAAAGTCCAAGTCTAACGTTTCTTGGTTCGGCAGCAAAATTGGGAAATATTCTGTCGAAAGATTTCCAGGCCAAACTTGAAGCAGGGTGAATCATTTGATCGGTATCTGCCTGACACTTCAAATGCCATGTCATGTGCTCCGATATTTTGCGTGATGTGTAAAGCCTCTGCAATCGAGGCGTCACTGGCAAGTACCACAACTTCTTACGTGGAACAAGCTTCTTCTTATTGGTGCATTCCTCGTACCTAGCTTCTCCACAATAGGGGCACTCGGTCCAGCTCTTACTTTCATACTCCCCGTAATAAAGGATACAAATATTAACACACACATCATATGTTTTGTATCCAAGTCCTAAACCTTTGATGAATTTCTTCACTCCGTACCAATTTTCAGGCAATCTATGACGATCTGCAGGACTAATTAATCTGCGGGCCGCTTGTAATTGATTGTCAGCAGAGGCGTTTGTTGTGCCATGACGAACCTTGTCGGCAATAAATGATGTTAACCACTGCAATGGTGTTGTTTCCACATCTACGCGTATTGGCACCTCGGCTTCCCGTAGCATTTCAAAAAAGTCTCGTGCCTCACGGTTTGGCTCTTCTTCTATATTTTGATTATAGTGCGTGCCTTCAAACTGACCTCTGTATGCATCATTGACCATATCTACGTAACCACTTTCGACATTATCATTATGAGTAGATGACTCTCCTGCGTATGTGTAATTGCCAGAAAAGTTGTTCCTTTCTCCGTGTGCCTCCCATACGTAATAATGAGGAACAAAACCGTACTTCAATAGGTGTTTCTGAATCACATCCCTCTTTTTGCTTTTGCTAAAACCACACCGAGTGCACGGACACTTAACTCTTCGATGATCTTGAGAAAATGCAAATTCTAGGAATCTGTTGACGCCATCTACGAAATAAGGATTGATATACCCCTCATCAACATTGCCTCGATCGTACATCCAACTCCGATCTTCGTTGTTATACATTTTTTATCTAATTAAAATCAAATTAACAGTGCATCAGCACGAGAACTGACTATTTAATCACGAAAGTAAGGCTAATTAAAACTTATCATCAAATACTAACAATGTGAACAACTAATTACACACATGCATATAAATAGCATACTACTAATCAAATCACGCTTAGATCTCAGTTATTCTAAATATGATGAATAACAAGTATTAATATTACAAAAATCACTAAATTAAGCAACAACATCAACAATATATATATATATATATATATATATAATTAATATTAATAATTATTTATACTAATAAAATTAGAAAATCACTAAATTAAGCAACAACATCAACAAGAAAAATATATTTAACAAGATGAACTCTAATTACACACATATACAACATATTACTAATTAAACGACTTTTAGATCTCAGTTAACATCAACAAGAAAAATATATTTAACAAGATGAACTCTAATTACACACATATATATACAACATATTACTAATTAAACGACTTTTAGATCTCAGTTAAGCTAAATTAAATATGAAGAGATTAAAAATAATCAACAAAAGATACAAAAAAATTAAATTAAGCAACGAATTATGATAATACTGAAATAGATACCTCTCGTGGAGTGAGCTTTGCTGAGAATTACATACGCTTTGCAAAAAAATCACAGGGAAGAAGTGAAATTTTGCTGAAAAATAGAGAAGAAAGGGGGAAGAAATACAGTAGGATTTGGGGAAGAAACGCAGGTTTTGGATCATGAAATGTGTGGAGGAGAGGATATAAAGCTGATAAATCTATTGCAAGGTCCAAATCCCTTGCTGCTGCTGTAAAAACAGCTTTTCTGACACAGTTGCAAGGGAAAAAGGCTCTTGCAGTAGCCTTTCAGCTTCAGCAACCTCCTCTTCCCTTGCACGTTTTGTTTTACTTATTTTTTAATATAATAAAGCTGCATTCTTCATTCTTTATATATATATATATATATATATATATGCAAAAATCAAGTCAGGAGTTATGTATTTGGAGTTATGTATTTAAATAACATCTATTCATGATAAAAATTAAAATTACGTTTAAGTAATTCAATTTTTATGTAATATTTGTTCAATTAAGTTAGATTAATTTGACAAAGTTAAGATTAGTTATATTTAGTTGATTCTTATATATATATAATTAATTAGGAGTTGCCCATTCAACAATTTCAATTAATTTATACAAAAATAAGATTAGTTTTATTTAATTAGTTCAATTATAATGTAATGTTGAGTTATCAATTCTATTCTTAATTAATTCAACGAAAATAAAGAGTAGTTTTCCTTGTACGTGGTTCAATTCTTATGTAATTAAGATTTTATTCATTCAAATGAAATCTATTCATGATAATAACAATCTAGATTAAATCTAAGTAATTTAGTTCTTGTGTAATAATATTTGTTCAATTAATTAAGTTAAACTAATTTGACAAAAGTCAAGATTAGTTATATTTAGTTGATTCTTATATATGTAATTCATTAGGAGTTGTCCATTCAAACAAGTTCAATTAACTTATTAAAAATTAAGATTAGGTTTACTTAATTAGTTCAATTCTAATGTGATGTTGAGTTATTAATTCTATTCTTAATTAATTTAACAAAAATAAAGAGTAGTTTTCCTTGTACGTAGTTTAATTCTTATGTAATTAGGAGTTGTGCATTTAAATAACATCTATTCATAACAAAGATCAAGATTAAATCTAAGTAATTTAGTTCTTATGTAATATTCGTTCAATTAAGTTAAACTGATTTGACAAAAGTCAAGATTAGTTATACTTGGTTGATTCTTATATGTGTAATTAATTAAGAGTTGTCCATTCAAACAAGTTCAATTAATTTATTAAAATTTAAGATTAGTTTTGTTTAATTAGTTCAATTCTAAGGTAATTATGTTGAGTTATAAAATATATTCTAAATTAATTCAACAAAAATAAAGAGTAGTTTTCCTTGTACGTAGTTCAATTCTTATGTAATTAGAAGTTATGCATTCAAATAACATCTATTCATAATAAAAATCAAGATTGAATCTAAGTAATTTAGTTCTATATGTAATATTTGTTTAAGTTAAACCAATTTGACAAAAGTCAAGATTAGTTATATTTAGTTGATTCTTATATGTGTAATTAATTAGGAGTTGTCCATTCAAACAAGTTCAATTAATTTATTAAAATTTAAGATTATTTTTGTTTAATTAGTTCAATTCTAATGTAATTATATGTTGAGTTATAAATTCCATTCTTAATTAATTCAACAAGAATAAAGAGTTGTATTCCTTGTACGTAGTTCAATTCTTATGTAATTAGGTGTTATGCATTCAAATAACACTATTCATAATAAAATCAATATTATTAAATCTAAGTAATTTAGTTCTTATGTAATATTTGTTCAATTGAGTTAAACTAATTTGACAAAAGTCAATATTAGTTATATTTAGTTGATGCTTATATATTTGTAATTAATTAGGAGTTGTCCATTCAAACAAGTTCAATTAATTTATTAAAATTTAATTAAGATTAGTTTTGTTTAATTAGTTCAATTCTAATGTAATGTTGAGTTATCAATTATATTCTTAATTAATTCAACAAAAATAAACAGTAAGTTTTCCTGTACGTAGTTGATCAATTCTTATGTATATAGTTAAATATTATTCATTCATATAATGAAAATCAAGAATCGTTATGTTTAGTTTGATTATTATGTAATGAGAAGTTATTGATTCTAATAACTTTAATTAATTTTACAATACAAGATTAATTCTAATTAGTTCAGTTCTCATATGTTATTAGGATCTTATTCATTCAAATAAGTTCACATATATATAGCTATAAATATCAAGATTAGTTCTATTTTCTTATGTAATTAATAATTATTCAATCAAATAAGTTTTATTAATTAATTAATTTAACCAAGATCAAGATTAGTTCTATATATTTAGTTCAAGTCTCATGTAATTATGATTTACAAGTCATAATTATATATGGATCTAATTAAATGAGTGAAGGAGTGAATATATATAAAACATTTTTCTAATAAAGCTATTGCAAGGTCCAAATCCCTTGCTATTGCTGCTTTTCTGACACAGTAGCAAGGGAACCCAATTTCCCTTGCAACAACTTTCTGACAATAGCCTATTGCAAGGTATTTGGACCTTGCTAAAAAATTTCAGAATGAAATTTTTGGCGGAAATTTCAAATTTCCCAAAAAATTTCTTTCCCTCCCACTACTACTATAAATACCACACTATATCACTCATCCATCCCACTACATTCTCCCTCTCATATTATTATCATCTTCTTCTCCCCTTCTCTCCTTCACTTTATTTTTTTCCTTAATTTATTTTGCATCGTGATCAACTTATATATATATATATTATATATGCATACATGCATCTTATACTATATATATATACATATATATTGTATAATTATAATTAGTGAGATTATTTTATAATTATACATTGTAAAGTTTAGTGTGTGTATGTATATATATATATCATTATAATTTTTAAAATGTTATCTAACATTTCTTAATACTATATATATATATATATATATATATATATATATATATATGTGCGTGTGTTTGTGTGTGTGTGTGTGTGTGTATCTTATAATTTAGTTATTAGTATTATATTTTTTAACACATACTATACATATATAATATTGAGGTTTCAATTAATGTATAATGTGAGTGTGTGTGTGTATATATATATATATATGTATATATATATATCAAAAAACATTTTATTACAATGTGGCGGTTTTTACCGCCACTTTTTTTTATAAAAAAATATTTATCTACAGCAACGTCCATGGACGTTGCTGCCAAATTTGAAAAAAAAAAGAATGTCAGGACACTATAGCAACGTCTGTGGACGTTGCTGCCAAATTTGAAAAAAAAAAGAGTGTCAGGACACTATAGCACCGTCTGTAGACGTTGCTGTGTTTCATCGAAAAAAAATAATGACCAAAAATGAAATTTAAAAAAAAAACGTGCGTAAATCAATTGCAACGTCAAAAGACGTTGCAATTGACTTTTGTGTTAGAATACATAGCAACGTCCACGGACGTTGCTGTTTATTGTGTGTGTCAGAAAACTCCAGCAAGGGAAATGGACCTTGCTACAGGTGTGTGTCAGAAAAAAAATAGCAAGGTCCATTTCCCTTGCAACATGCAAAATACCTGCACCAACGCCACCTATAGCAAGGGATGCTACCAACGTCTTTTTCCTTTGCTGTAGATCAATAGCAAGGGAATTTGAACCTATTGCAAGGTTTTTGGACCTTGCTATAGCCCACAATTCTTGTAGTGTATCATTAATACATCAACATGATATGACAAAAAAAAATAGCGTGGATGGCTTAATTTCGAAATTGGATGTGAGGTCTTAGAAAATCTAAAGAAATACTTTCAAGCTTTGGTAATATGATGTTTGAAACTTTTAGATTCAAGCTTTCGTAATACGATGTTAGAAACTTTAGGCTCCGTTTGGTCCTTCCGAAAATGGTGTAAAGAAAAAGAAAAAAGTATTAATACGGATTTTGTGAAAGAAAAGGAAAATATTTTCTAAATCCGTTTAACCAAACTTATTTTCTCCAAGTGTCGAAATAGTCAAACGATTACGCTATACTACTTAAACTTTTTAATTCTTTTTAAAAAAAGGTCTACTTTTTAATTTTGATCTGTATTTTAATATTTTATTCACTTACTTATCATGTTCAATTATGTAGCACTATTTAATTTAACCTACACTTTCTTTTGATGTGCTAGATTTTATGAATCTCTAATAAGATATACCTGTTCAATCTTGGACTCCATTTATTTGTAAGTTGCATTAAATATTAATTTTGTCACTTGTAAACCTTAAAACTGATTAAATCAATTTAGGATTACCTTGGAGTAAAATAAATTAAAACCACAACGAGGAATAACTGAATATGCGGTGAACCTAGAAACCACATACATGATAATACTGGATTAATGATGAAATCAACAGAATCAAACATAAGATGCGTATTTAAAAAGCTTTATTAAAAATATTTACAAAATATTATTGCATTGCAATAACATCCTAAACCCTAAAAACTTGATCAGCATACAGATCTTTTACACAAAGGGCAACTATTCTTCCTCTTGAGCCAAGTGGTGATGCACGCGGCGTGGTACTCGTGTCCGCACCCTAACGCTGCTCCGATCGTCTTTTCTTCGTCTTCTTGAGCACACAGTTCGTCTTGACAAATCACGCAAATCTCGGACTCCTTCTCGTCAAATTTCCTCAACTCCAGGTGTTTCGAAATTAGTCCATCCGACAAGCCATCACCGTTGATTTCCACAAACGCGGGCATTGCATCCGCCATGAATGATTCGTCCAATACGAATCTTTCGTGAACCATGCGTATTTCGTACAATGGATCCAAGTACGGAAAAAAATCTTGAGACATCTGATCATCGAATGTGTTACGAGTTAGATCTTGGGCGTCGAACTGATCGTGATAATAACGATATCCTTGTTCATTAATGCCCGTTGATGTTTGTCGTGTGTAGTCGGCGTTCGGCGTGAGAAGGTTGTGGGGAAGCATACTTTCGAGTGAAAACGGCTGTGGATCAGAAGCATGAACAAGATTGTGAGGAAGCATACTGTTAAGTAGTTCTTCCATAGTCGTGATATGAGGATGATAATGAGACATAGTGTTTAGTGTTTTCTCTAAAAAAAATCGTGGGGAGAGTGTTTGGGAATTTTTGTTTGGACTATAGATGAATTATGAGGAGGTATAGATTTTAGATGATGGTGGTGTATTGTATATATAGATACCAAGATAGTGGTATCCTTCTAGGATTAGGACATCTTGTGAGTTTATTTCCTGGTATGACTATGACTTGAAAAGTCTTATTGGAAAAACTTGAAAAATATCATAGACTTTCATATGAATAACGAAAATAATACTTTAGGAAACATAATTTGATGAAAGTTTAGCAAGCACCGGAAATAAAGATAAAGATATATGCCACGTTTCGTGTATCATGATGAGTATGTCTTAAGAGGCAAAGAAATTGCAAAGCCACAAATTTCTAACCATCAAATAATACCTAGCACTTCTATAATATATGGGGCCAGTCTCTGTAATATGATGAAGCATGAAAAAAATTATGGGTATATTTTCTGAAACATGAATTTGAAGCTTTTCATGTTTTCAAAAAATAGCGAGCATTAGTATATATTTTCTAAATCTTTCTAATCATATTTGTTTCCTCCCAAATGTGGAAATAGTCAAAAAAATTACAATCCTTAAACTTTTTAATTCTTATCAAGAACATGTCCACTTTTTAATTTCATCTATATTTTTATATTCTATTCACTTAGTTTATCACCTTCATTTATGTATCATTATTTTAATTTAACCTACACTTTCTTTAGATGTGCTAGATTTATTTATCTCTAATAAGGTACATATTCAATCTGGGACTCTATTAATATTTATTTGTATGTAGTTGCATTAATTATTATATTGTTTGAGTTCTCTTGATTAAATATGGATTATAACGTGTTGTTTTGTTTAAAATGTATGTTTAATACTTGGAAATCTTAAAACATATTAAATCAAAATAGGATTATCTTTGGAGTCCACGCAATAAAGGACCAAAGAGTAGAATAAATAAAACCATAACCAGGAATAATTAAACTACATAATATATTGGAACGAAATCAACAAAATCAGACACAAGATGCGTATTAAACAAGCTTCATTAAAGATATTTACGAAATATTATCACATTACAATAACATCCTAAACCCTAAAAACTTGATCAGCAGACGACAGATCTTTTACACAAAGGGCAACTATTCTTCCTCTTGAGCCAACTCGTGATGCACGCGACGTGGTACTCGTGTCCGCACCCTAACGCTGCTCCGATCGTCTTTTCTTCGTCTTCTAGAGCACACAGTTCTTCTTGACAAATCACGCAAATCTCGGACTCCTTGTTCTCATCGTCGTTACTGATCAATTTCCTCAACTCCAAGTGTTTCGAAATAACTTTGTCCGACAAACCTCCAACGTCGCCGTTTATTTCACTCACCATCTGGTAATATTCATCTATTTCGTCCACCGACGTCAATGTTTCGTCAATATTAAATCGCTGACTCATGGCATCCAATACGGTATCAATGTAAATTAAATCGGAGGCAATCTGATCATGGTAATGATCATATCCTTCATCATCATCATGGTTCATTGTTGTTTGTGATATGTAATCAGAATCGGATGTAAAAAGGTTGTATATATATCAGGAGAGCGTATGTGAATTTTTCTTTTGAATGTAGATGTATTATGAGGAGATTAAGGGGTGGTGTTGTATATATATATACACCAAGATAGTAGCTAGTATATATATCCTTCTAGGACTAGGAAATAAATCTGGTGAATGTTTCCGTGTGTATCAATTCATGACTATCACACGGTAATAATAAGACTGGATAATTAAGTGACCGTTAGTCGTTTTTTTTTTTTGTTGAAAAGACCGTTAGTCGGTTAGATAACAGTATTATGTACTATTAAGATTAGAAAAGGAAACAAATCTATAGTGTAACGGCTAAATTCGGAGCCATGCGGGTGTATATATTTACAGGTTAATTAGCTGTTAATTGCATCCCTGAAGTAAATTATTTTTACTTTTAAACAATGAGTCGTGTTACCTAGTCTAGACAGGTAAAGAGACAGTAAAAATAAAGACACAGATTTAATGTGGTTCAGACTCCCGTCCTACATCCACGAGGTTTTCGCGCAAAAATTCAAACCTCTTTCACTGATCAAAAGCTGTTTACAACTACATGCAAGCTTTAATCTAACACTCAGACTCCCTCTAGTGCTTCGACACCTATAGCAACACTTTTATCGCTACTCCGTTTGAACCCGCAAGACCAATCTCCTGTCGACCTTCTTATGACCAAACCGTCAAGCGGCTAAAGCACGTACGCACAAAATCCCTCTTGCTGGTGCAATCCTTTCCCGTTGAACTCCCTTCAACTCTCGTTGGTTTGATCACGTTTTGTGAAGTATCCCACTTCTTTTTACCCGAAGTATCCCGCTTCTTCGTTTTGCACAAATAAAAACTAAGGAATATAAAAACGAGAACACCTTATAATGTATATGAATTTACTCGTGTGTTCTAAGTTCTAAAACCTAGTTCTTCTACTATTTATAGGATAGCCCTCCTTAGAAAGATAAGTCTTGATCTTGAAGTTTTCCATTCCAGTCGCGACTCGAATCTTCCTAAAAATCTGGAATCTTTCCTTATGTTAATCTCTTCGTGATCTTCATAATCTGCACACAAGAAAACAACAAAATCTTCCAATAGGAAGCTTGTTAGACCGGATAAAAATAAGAAAGAATAAAGATTTAGTTTCCAAAGATAAACAAGATATTTCCTAAATCTTATTCTATTCTATCACAAGTTACCAAATATTCATAATCATATGGAATTCTATTTCCATGCAAATCCTAATCATATAGAATTCTATTTCCATGAAAACTCTAGTAATAATAAGATAACTCCTAACAATCCCAATCCTTATAGAATTCTATTTCCATGTAAGCTCTAAGGAATTGTAAGGTAACTAAAATACATGCAATTTCCCATAAAAGATAATTTCCAAAACTCGTAAATTCAATGATACGGACGCATGGTCCTAACAGAAACATATAGCTAGGAGTGCCCCCTACATAGCTGACACAAACAGGAACAGAGTTAGTCGTTACTCGCCTCGACTGACCCTCTTTCCACTAAAAAACTCTTTTTTTAAAGTAACACCGCTAGAACGGATTTGGACGTTTCCAAATCCATTTCTGTGAATAGGCTATAGGAAGAAGCGGCACATTCTTCCACTCTTCAAGTTTTCTATATGGTAGAAGATCAAATAGCTCCAACAAGCAAAGCGTCAATATGAGTTCTTGGGATAAAACTAGGACAACATTGGTGTGATCCTAATCAAGATCAAGTAAAAGAAGACCTCATAGTGTAGAAAATAGTGTGAGAGTGAAAGTGCCTTTGGTAGGAAAATCCACTAAAAGTGAGCAACCAGAGTCGCACACTTGTTGTAGAAAGTGATATTGAAAGTCGATATGACAGAAAAATCCCCATGAGTTAAACATTGTAAAATCTTTTGTTTGGGAGCATGTGTCTGCAAGTCCACCTGCTATACCAGAGCATATGTCTGGTCCACCTGAGGGTCTCCTGGAATGGAGTTGGGAACTGATAACTTTTTCGGGGCATGAATTGAGTGATGAGACTGCCATAAATAACATTTTAAAGTAAGCCTTCAAATGTGATCGTGCCACCAGGAAATAGAAAGTAGTAGATGTTTGTCGTTAGCTTGCTCTATTCGAAATGGGTGTAAGTGTTTGTTGTCATACATCTACCATTATTTGTTAAAATTTATTTTTTCTATGACGTTGTCGTGTTTGTGGTGAACAGGAGACAAAACTAACTAAGTGTCTAATACAAGCTACTGGAGAGTGCGGAGGTGACAAAGACTCAATTAGACGAAAGATTATCTCTTGTTAATAATGAGCCTTGAGGAGTTCAAAAAAAATCTGAACGAGGAAAAATCTGAAGTGATTGCAGTGAGAAACTCATGAGACATCACTAAACAGAAGCTTTAGAATGAGAAGAAGAAAGTCAAGGAACTGACTGCACAATTGGAGAAACTGAAGAAAGAGACTACTCGAAAGATCAACAAAGCGAGAGCGGATGCCAATTCGGCTAAGATCACTCTAATGCTTAAGTCCATAAGAGTGTTGAGCACGAGAGAGAGAGAGAGAGAGAGAGAGAGAGAGAGAGAGAGAGAGAGAGAGAGAGAGAGAGAGATGGAGAGAGAGAGAGAGAGAGAGGTATTTATTAATATTTCATGGGCCATCTGATGTGCTTGGCCCAGTGTTGATGCGTCCATAATAAACCTGAAGGTGACCTATAGAGACAATAGTTGATAACTTAAAGGCAATAGCTGGTTATCTGGAGGCAGAAGTCAATTACTTAAAGGCGGTAGCTTGTGACCTGAAGATCTCACGTGATTGAGAGTTTTACGATTGAGAAGGTGAAGGTGATGGTGAAGGAAAAAGATCCATAGGACTCAAGACTTAATGAACGTAGTTGATTCAGATATGCCAAATGTCGCGTGATTGCATATACCAAAATATATACGTACATCAATATTCTACCACATCAAAACTATATACACATTTGAACACTTCTAAGTTCTGAGAACAGTTCTTGTTTCGTAAATCTTCTTAATTTTCAAAGTATTATCTTTTATCTTTTATCAAAAAAGGTTCTACTTTTTAATCTAATCTATATTTTTATATTTTATTCAGTAACATATCATCTTCAATTACGTATCACTATTTTAATTTAACCTACACTTTTTTATGCTCTATATTTTATTTATCTCTAATAACGTACCTATTCAATCTCGGACTCTATTTATTTGTATATAGTTGCATTAAATATTAGTTTCGGAGTTCTCTTGATTAAATATATATCACCCAAACCTTACTTTATGTACGACGCGTGGAGAGATCAAGACAAGAAGGTTTGTTGGAATAAACTCAAGGTATTTAATTTTACTTATAGTAATATAAGAATTGTTTAATTATTTCTTTGTTCATTGCTTATAGGGCTAATTGCAGCAAACCCCCCAAACTATGGGGGTTGGAGCACTTTGCACCCTGAACTATCGATTTGTGCGAAATACCCCCTGAACTATCCGATTTTGTGCGTTTTACTCCCTGAACTGTTGACCGGCTACTGTAGCAAAAAATGTGCTCGACACGTGATCGCCGGAAGGGCAATTTCGTTTGTTCAATATTTTGGAATTTTGACACATAGAAAATGTCCCACCCTAAACTTTCATAGTGTACCCCCCGAAGTATTGAAGATGCCCCCCTGAACTATTATACCGTACCCCCTAGGTTATTACATGGTTCATATCGAATGCCCCCTGAACTTTGTAAAGATGCCCTCTGAACTTTGTACAGATACCCCCTGAACTTTGTACAGATGCACCCTGAACTACTATTTTCTGTATTTATTACCCCCTGAACTAAGGTAATTGTTCGGGAGCACCCCCTAAACTTAAAAAAAAGTGCGTCAATACCCCCTAAACTAATATACTTGTGCACAAGTGCCCCCTGACTTATAATTTTGTAAACTCCTTTTCATTTGTTTTTCTTCTTGTGCTTAAACGTGTAACTAACATGTCACTAATTAGACCAATAAAACCAACAAATCCTACATAATAAGCCATTTACAACAATGTGTTTGCCATTAAAACACATCGAATGCTGCCAAAATAATTGAGGTGCATGCCATACCATACACATTCTAATATAGGGCTATTGTTAACCATTACAAAACATGGAAAGGTGACAAAATTAACCTGGACAGTTCAAGGCCAACCAACAAATACATTTCATCCTAAAACTACTACTTCTCCACATCCAATTTTCTTCGAACCGACCTAGTTGCGTACACCGTGTTTGCTTCCATCCAAGCCTTTTCCTTGGCCCACCGTGCATTCATATCTTTCCACAGTTGAGCCTCCACAGCAGCTGGATCGCTCATAGTAATGCCAACACTCTTCTCCTTTCCTTCACCCCCTGGATTCTGCTGTTTCTTTTTAGAGACATCATTTTTTGGGTACAAAAACATGAACAAATTAGGGGACTACTAACAAACAGTACTTATGCAACCTTCTAAAAAATGCTAACCTCAACATCAACAATCTTGTCCTTTCCTTTACCCCCTGGATTCTGTTGTTTCTTTTTAGAGAAATAATTTTTTGGCTACAAAAACATGAACAAATTAGGGGACTACTAACAAACAGTACTTATGCAACCTTCTAAAAAAATGCTAACCTCAACATCAACACTCTTCTCCTTTCCTTTACCCCTGGATTCTGCTGTTTCTTCTTAGAGACATCATTTTTTACCTACAAAAAGCACTAACATGTTAGTGTTACTTAGAAACATTACTTATCCATCTAAGAGAAATTGTTAACCTCAACATCAACACTCTTCTCCGTTCCTTTCACAGCTGTATTTTGCTTTTTCTTCTTTGAAACATCATTTTTTATCTACAAACACCATGAACAAATTAGTTATGTGACTATTCCATATTTCTATAACAAGTTAATGTAAAACTAACCATGTCTGTGGTCTCTTTCAGTGGCACCACCTCTTGCTTTTTAGTTGCTTCTTTTCCTTTAACATCTTGTTCATTTTCTTCCTCAACAAATCTCACCACCCTCTTTCTTGTCCTAACAGGAGGCAGCTCCATTTCACCTCCAACCTGCTGCATGTCCAACAGTACATTATCATTTTCTGCTTACATTATCATTTATCATTTCCAGATTAGTAGACACTCCAGATGCTTTATCCTTTTTTGGTGTGGCCTTTTGTATTCGAAGAAATTGAACTCCAGGATATTGCTCTTCACCTTGCCTCTTACTCTTGTAGTCATTGGGAGGCCATTACTCCTTTTCTATTCTTGTTAGATTTGGGAATTACTTCAACATTGCCCTCACTTATATGCTCTTCAACAGTTTGTGGAGGCACTTGAGCCTCATCCACTTTGCCATGCTGAGCTACAACTGCATCAACCTGTGGCTCACTCATCTGCTCTGTTACAAGTGGAGGGGGCACAGCAGTATCAACTTTTATAGTCCTTGACCTTTTATTGTTCATGGTCCTCTTGTTTTTTGGTGCTGCTGCTAGAGCCTCATCAAGTTGCTGCACCCAATTGGTCTGCAAGACATAAGATCATCATTTTTGCCATTACAATCAAATCAACTAGTTGCAACACCCAAATTTTACCATGTTTTATTACCTCAGATTCTGTTATTTTTTCTTTAGATTTCAGTTTCCCCTTCTTATCTGTTCCAGTGGCATGTGGGGCTTGGAGATCAACTTCATGCATCTCAGTAGCTGGAGTCTCATTTGTTTGAGACTCAACAGCTTGTACTTCATTGGATATATGATCATTCACTACCAATTTCTCAGCCTCCACACCATTGCTGTTGGTTTGTGAAGTTAACACATTGTCAAGTTGCTTCACCCAAGTGTCCTGTATGGCATAGAATATAAACAGTTAATTTACATAAGAATACAAATATAGAAAGGATAATTGGTTGTCCTAGTTTTTGATTCTGTGAAGTTACCTCAGCTTCTTTTTCATTGGTTGTGCTCATTTCTTTCACTTTTCCTTTTCCTTTCTTCTTCTTACCAGTTGGAGTCTTATTTGTTTGAGTCTCAACAGCTTGCACACCACTGGATTGAGACTCATTGACCACCACCTGTGGTTCCTTTCCTTTTCCTCTGAATTGTGCTTCTTTTCCTTTTTTATTTTTAAGCACTGTTGCTGGTCCAGGCATAGAGACAGACTGCAAACCACTGCTTGATTGTGGCTCATTCACCACCAATGTTTCATTCTTTTTCTTAGTACCCTGTATGACATACTAATATAAGTTAACACATCAAAAAACAAACAAAATACCACAATCAAAGTCGTGCAAATAACCTGTGGTTTTGGTCCCTTCCTTCTGGTCTGTGCTTCCTTTCCTTTCTTACTTTTTCTAAATGTGGATGGCCCTGACACCTCATATGGTTGCACAACACTACTGGATTGAGGAGTACTATGCATTTCTCTAGGAATAGGTGCTGGCACCTCTACCCCATTCTCTTCCTGTGGCTGCATGGCTTTTTTCTTTGGACAAGTTCTAACATTATGGCCACGGTCACCACAAAACCTACAACTCATCACTGTCCCTGTCCTTGTCATTTTTATCTTCAATCCAGCCTTGCTTTTGGCCTTTAACTGCTCAATTTCTTGAGGAGTCTTCTTTCTCTCATTCTTTTTTGGCCTCCCAGGCATTCTTTCAGAGATTTGTGGTAATATCTTTGGTTGGCTTGAATGTGGCCAGTCATCTGGACCATACAATATGTTCATGCAGCATTTGTAAGACTTCATGTAAGTAGCTTTCTTGTAACAGTCATGCACATAATCTTCAGGTTTGTACCCCATGAAGTACATTGCATTCACAGCATGTGGACATGGTATTCCAGTTAATTGTCATTTCCTGCATGAACAAGTTTTTTCCTTCATGTTTACAGCCAATGTGCCATCTGGACTCTCCATTTCAAATTCATCTTTCTCATTCCATCGAGGCTGAATTTTCATTGTAGCCTTCTATGACTCCTCCAACAGCCTAAGTATGTTTGGACAAATGTCATGCTTCCACTTCAGTGTCTGGTCTCTCTTAACATAGATCCTCTTCATCAAAATCAACCTTATCTGCTCCAACATGTCTATGATTGACCTTGTCCTATCCTCAACTAATAGAGCATTAAAGCTCTCACACAAATTGTTCAACAAAATGTCACACTTAGCATAGGTTCTAAAGTATGACCTGGACCATCCTGATGCTGGCCTTTTTGCTAGCCATTTGTAAGCTTCCAAATCCTTTGACCTCAACTCTAGCATAACTTTCTCAAAATCCTTGATTCTGGTTGACCTTGCAGCCCTCCATATAAGACCCTTCAATGCCAATCCCTTGAAAGAATTTTTGAAGTTATTGTAAAGATGCATAACACAAAACCTATGATCACAATGTGGCATCATACATTAACTGCATCTATCAACCTTTTTTGCTTATCTGACATAATAGTCCACATGTGACTGCTACCCACAGTAATCCCCAAGTCATTAACCAAAAAGGTCATGAACCACATCCAGGATTCTTGCTTCTCTTTCTCAACTACTGCATAAGCAAAGGGAAACATGTTGTTGTTGGCATCTATCCCAACAGCAATAAGCAGTATACCCCCACAATAGCTCTTTAAATGGCACCCATCCAGACAGATCACCTTTCTACATCCCTCCAGAAACCCTTTTCTTAAACTACCCCAACATATATAAAATCTCTTAAACACTTCCCCTTTCTCAGTTTCTCTTGTCCTAACCCTGACAGTGTTTTCAGGATCACTCCTCTTGATCTCAGATGCATACCTCCACAGAAGACCATACTAATCCTTTTCAGTACCTATTGTCATGATCTTCACCTTGCTTTTAATTCTGGACATTTGAAATCTGGAGAACAACAACCCATTCTCATCCTGCATAAGGCACTTCATGCTGGTCACATTCCAATTGGGATCAATCTTTACCATGGCCTCATATTTCTTAGCCAGCCAGGTAGAATTTGCAGCCTTCACATGCTCAGATCTACAACACTCATGTTTTCCACTGTAAGTTTTGACCTGCATTGTCTTTGTTTTTCCCATCTGAGATGCAAATATTTGCCAAGTACATGAGGGATGCTTGCATTTAACCTGCACTCTGTCTTTGTCATTCTTAGTAAACTTAATGTCTCTCCCAGCTTTGATTGAATGTTGTCTAACTGCTGCTCTGAAGGTCTTAGTGTCATCAAAGCATAAACTAACAAAAAATTCTGGCTCTGCCATGTCCAGTTTTGGGTTGAACACATCATATCCCTGATACTCATAGTGGCTCTTCTTACTGGAGGCACTTGGTCTCTTAAAACTGATATGTGGCACCATTATTGGCCTACTAGCAAACTGCTCCTGTTCTGTGCGCTCAAACCTCTCATACTCTTTCTCATCATCAGTCACATTCACTATCAACAATGACATCTGAGTAATCAGAGTCACTACCAACAGAATTCTTATCATCACAGTCATCCACTGTCTCTCTATCAACTATCAACTCATCAAATGCACCCACACTGAACTCAGCTTCTGCACCATCTCCCTCATTATCTCCACCTCCAACAGCCTCTTCTCCACCATCTCCCCCTACACTATGATCATCTTCTCCACCATCCCCCTCTACACTATGATCATCTTCTTCTACATCTTCACCATCAACTTCATATTCACTATCACTAGATTCATCACCATCTCCCTCTTCTCCATCTTCGCCATCACTATCTACATCACCATCAACAGCACCTTCATCTCTCTCTCCCTCAATATCCTCCCTACCCTCATCTACTTCAGGCAAACTTTCTGTTGCAATACCCTCCCCCACTTCAGGCAGATTGCCATTTGTAGCTCCCTCACCTACAACTTCCTCACTCATATCTGCCACTCTAGTGCTACCTAGAACAAAAACCCCTACCATTCTATCCTTACTGATATATTTGCAGATGTTCATTGCATCCTTATCAGTAAGGAGTAGGTCTATGCTAGTACACTCATTAGGGCCAGTAGTACTTGCAAACAATTCATAGCTTCCCCTTCTTGGGTACCCTACTTCCTCTGCCATGGTATGCAACTCAAGGATGGACATTTTATCCTCACAGCAATAATCAAAGTCAGTGTACTGCCCTCCAGCATAGCACAAATCAGGAATATTCACAAATTCTTCATGATGATGCATCCTCAGTGTGAAATAATCACTGTTACTCCCTACATAAAGATACCATATAGACTATATTATTCACGTGGATCAATATAAAACACATGTAGGGTTTAGACAGTGTAATAATGTTTATATGTGTACTAGGGTTCAGGAATAAACTAATCATTTGCACGTAAACAAGGATTAAAATACCAAAAACTGTTACAATAGGACAAAGGCAGTTCACAGACATAAAAAAACATAAGGGACCACACATGTGGTCCAAACCCATAAAATATACTAAAGATCGAGTTTTTCGGTGGGTAAACAAAAGTAAACTTTTTAAAAGTACGAGTATTTGGTCCCCTCCACTACAAAACTAATAAAATACTACACTAGATTAAACAAAAGCTTAAAAAAATTTACCATAATCTAGCGTGCATCTCCCTTCTGGGATTTCGTCGCCTTCAGCCCTCGCTCTCCAGTCCAAAACCATTGTAGACAATATCAATCGAGTAATGAACTAAAAACCTTAACCAAACAAGCAAATTTCAGAGAGAAATCAGCCAAAACGAAAAATTTGATAAACCCTAATTTTTTCTAAGTGTCGCGATTTTTTTCCCTCTTTTGAACGTCTGATTGTATGTTTTAGGGGGTAGATAATTGATGGTGATAAGTGGTTATAAAATGACGAAAAAAACCCCAGCTAAATCACGTGAAAGTCACGTGAAAGAATCACAAAGGAATATTCCGGTTAAAAGTTGTCGGTCAAAGGGTCAGGGGGTAAAACGCACAAAATCGGGTAGTTCAGGGGGTATTTCGCACAAATCGATAGTTTAGAGTGTAAAGTGTTCCGACCCCCATAGTTTGGGGGGTTTGCTGCAATTAGCCCTTACTTATATGATCAATTAACTTTATGTTTTTTTTGTTCACTGTCTTAAGAGGCAAAGAAATTTCAAAGCCAAAAATTTCTCACCATAAGTGAATACTTTGTACTTCTATAACATATAAAAGCAAAAACTATTTTTGGTCCGATAGACCAATTTTCTTTTACTTTTAAGTGTAAAAAACATTATAAATTACACTTTAGTCCCTGAATATTTGGAATGTCTTAAAATAACTCCAAAAATATTATAAATATTTATTTTAGTCTAAAACAATTTGCACGCGAGCCCGCGTGCCACCAACTTCTAGGTACCAAAAATATACATTCATAACCAATGCGCGCAAAAGTTGATAGACCCAAACAAAATAATTATATACAAATTGATATACAGTCAATACTATATTGGACAGCATGGTCCTAGACTCCTAGTTATCAGTAATTATCTTTTATGTAATATCTTAAATTCCATAAATATGCTTTTTAGTAATAAATATTCCTCTATTCATTACTAAATTCTCTTTGCAATATTTGACACATGTGGTTCAACTTTAAGTACACTCATAATTTATTTACTAATTAATTTATTTTAAGTGTTACACGGATCTATTTGTGGTTTAATCTCAATCGTTAAATTTGAATGGCTAAGTGGTGAAAAATTATTAGTTAACTGGATGACGATTTTGGAAGGTTGGCATAATCAAGAACCGGGAGTTCTAGCTCTAGTACATAGGTGGTGTTTGCAAACTCATAAAAAAAAAGCTAAAAACAGATTTTGACTTAAATTAAGCAGTTTGGGGTGTTTGCAAATCTAACTTCTATGGTTTGAAAACTTTTTTTAAACTAAAAACACTCACAATCTTGAAATTGCTAAAGGGGTGCTTCTAACTTATGGTAGCACTCTATAAATAAATAAATATTCATTTATCCATTTATACCCTTTTGTATTTTCAAATAACACAACATATCTAATGAACTATAATATTGGCATCAAGGAGCCTAGGCTCTTTATTCTACGACAAAATTTGAAACTTTTGACATTAATATATATTTTTTAAATCCTTCTAATCAAATTTATTTCCTCCCAAATGTGGAAATAGTCAAAAAAATTACAATCCTTAAACTTTTTAATTCTTATCAAGAAAAGGTCCACTTTTTAATTCATCTATATTTTTATATTTTATTCACTTAGTTTATCATCTTCATTTATGGATCATTATTTTAATTTAACATACACTTTCTTTAGATGTGCTAGATTTATTTATCTCTAATAAGGTACCTATTCAATCTGGGACTCTATTTATTTCTATGTAGTTGCATTAATTTATTTTTTTTTTTACATTGAGAGGAAGGGGAGGAAAGCCCCAAGAAATCGACAAAAAAGACTAGACGACAATGCTTCTGTAGCTGACTCCTCCAATAGTGTCAAAGAGCAGAAGAGGAGCAATATTAGGCGGCGGCAGTGTGAAAGAATGGAGACCGTAGGGGATGGAATGGCCTATGTTGGCGAGACGATCCGCGACGATGTTTGTCTCACGAAAATCATGATGAATGTTGCACGAATGGAACTTGGTCATGAGATCCTGACAAGCATTGACCAAGATGTTATGAGGATGATGAGCAGGCAGAGGAGACAGGAGGAAATCAACAGCAATCTTAGAGTCGCAAGAGACTGTAGCATGAAGAAAGCCAAGTTTCAAGGCTTCGGAAAGACCGTGAAAGATACCCCAAAGCTCGGCAACAGTAATACTACCAAAACCCACGTTTGCGGCAAAACCAAACAACCATCGACCAATATGATCTCTTCCAACACCTCCACAAGCGAGTAAACCAGGATTACCTTTCGCGCTACCATCGACGTTGATTTTTATAACACCTTCCGGAGGATGAGACCAGCTAAGCGCTGTAGTAATACGCCGACTGCCTGGGTGACTAAGAGCAAAAAGCTTGGACCATGCAGAAGTATCGTCGGCTGCGAGAAGACGTATCCAATTGGAAGCACGAACAGGTTCGATGTCATAATTTTCAAACACTTTTTTGCATCGCCAATTCCAGATTTTCCAGCATGAAGTAGCAAATATCGTGGCCCAAGGTGTGTCCCGCTCCTTGGGCGCTGTTCGCTGATAAAGATTTTCCCGGAGCCATTCGTGAAGAGAAACCGAAAAGAAACGGTAAACTTGGTCAGGTGGGAGGAGGCGAAGCCAAATATCCCTGCTTGTCGGGCAGTCGCGAAGCAAGTGAAGCAAAGACTCAATATTACAAGAACAACGGGGGCAAGAAGAGTCATCTGTGAGGTGGCGTTGCATCCGTCGTTCATTGCAAAGAAGCTTGTCGTGGAGGGCGAGCCAAATAAAAGTACGAATTCTCTGGCGTGTACGAAGTTTCCACGCAAGATTCCAACTCGAACTTCGTGGTTGATCATCAACAGAGAGCATTTCGCGAGCAGACCTGATGGAGAAGTTGCCATTAGCAGAAAAACCCCAACTTGGTGAGTCATCAACAGTACCATTTTTGAAGACATAAACCGCGGCAATTTCTGTAAGTATGCGAGTGGGGAGAAGATGTTGAAAATTGGACCATAACCACTCGTTAGAATCCCCGAGAAAGTCAGCAATTTTTAAGTTCAAGGTGTCATTTGATGGCGGGTGGAGAGCAACATCAATAAGCGGGCCACTTCCTATCCACCAATCTTCCCAAAAACGAGTGTGTCGTCCATTACGTACCACCCACTTGATACCACGAGCAAGCAGTCCAATGCAAGCATGGAGTTGACGCCAAAGAGGAGAGCAAGTCGAAGGCTTCTTTGCCGTGAGAATATTCCCATTCGTCGTGTATTTGGCAAGAAGCATGCGAACCCAAAGAGAATTTCTTTTTTGAAGCAGCTCCCACATAAGTTTTAACAAGATAGATTTATTTAAATCTTCCATGCGAGGGATACCAAGACCGCCACGGTCTTTAGGGAGACAGACGGTGCTCCATTTGACGAGGTGGATTCGTTTGCGGCTACTACTGCTACCCCAAAGAAAATCACGATTTATCTTATCAATCCTCTCATTCGTGCTTTTCGGTAACTTGTAAGTCTGCATCGTATAAGCCGGGATAGAGGTGGAAACGGCTTTGATGAGAGTGTGACGACCTGCCAAGGAAAAGAAACGGCTTCGTCGAGAGAACATACGTTTCTCGACTCGCTCAATAACTTTACTAAAAAAGGGGGCGGGAAATCCTTCCGTCGCAAATCTGAATGCCCAAGTATCTCCCGAGAGAAGCAGCCTGTGGAATTCCGGACATATTAGTTGCATTAATTATTAATGTTGTTTGAGTTCTCTTGATTAAATATGTATTATAACGTGTTGTTTTGCTTAAAATATATTACCTACACTTGTAAATCTTGAAACAAATTAAATCAAATTAGGATTACCTTGGAGTCTACGCAATAAAGGATAACCAGGAATCACTGAATACGCGGAGAACCAAGAAACTACATAGAACCAAGAGACTACATAATACATTGGAACGAAATCAACAAAATCAAACACAATATTGTTATTATTAAAAATATTTAACAAGCTTTATTAAAAATATTTTCAAAACATTATTTCATTACAATAACATCCTAAACCCTAAAAAACTTCATCAGCAGACGACAGATCTTTTACACAAAGGGCAACTATTCTTCCTCTTGAGCCAACTCGTGATGCACGCGGCGTGGTACTCGTGTCCGCACCCTAACGCTGCTCCGATCGTCTTTTCTTCGTCTTCTTGAGCACACAGTTCGTCTTGACAAATCACGCAAATCTCGGACTCCTTCTCGTTCTCATCATCGTTACTGATCAATTTCCTCAACTCCAAGTGTTTCGAAATAACTTCGTCCGACAAACCACCAAAGTCGCCGTTTATTTCCTCATCAAACAGCAGACTTTCTTCGTATTGACGATATATGTCATTCACCATCTGGTATAACTCACGTATTTCGCCCACCGTCAATGTTCTGTAAACTAGATCCAAGTTGTAATTAAATCGTTGAATCGTGTTATCCAATAAGATATCAATGTCATCTTCGGCGTCGAGCTGATCATGGTAATGATCATCTCCTTCTTCATCATCGGGTGTAAAACGGTTGTGGGGAAGCATACTTTCGAGCGAAAAAGACCGTCGAGAAGCATGAACAAGATTGTGAGGAAGCATACTGCTAAGTAGTTCTTCCGTATTCGTGTTATGATGATGATGAGACATAGTTTTTTCTCTAAAACAAAATCAGGAGAGTGTATGTGAATTTTTCTTTTGAATATTGCAGATGTATTATGAGGAGATTAATTAAGTGGTGGTGTTGTATATATAGACTCCATGATAGTAACTAGTATCCTTCTAGGATTAGGAAATAAATCTGGTGAATTTGATTCCGTGTGTATCATGGCTATATATGACACGGTAATATTACGACTGGATAATTAAGTGACCGTTAGTCGGTTATATACCAGTATGTACTATAAATTAGAAAAGGAAACAAATCTATATTGTAACGGCTAAATTCGCAGCCACGCGGGTGTATATATTTACAGGTTAATTAGCTGTTAATCGCATCCCTGAACTATAAGTCTTTGATTAAGCTAAAGTAGTGATAGGAATGCCAACATGCGCTTCAATTTTTACTCCTAATTCGATAAGAGTGAGTAACCGTGAAATTGTAATTAAAGAAAATTCCACTTTACCATCCAAACTTTAATTATTCTTGCACTTTATTATAACCATCTTTAACTTTAAATAAAAAATTGCACTAAACCATCTGGAGTTTCAAGCATCCTCCTCTAGTCCACCTAACTTTCTTAACTTGAAATTAATTTGTGACTAAAAACAGGGACTTTAATTAACATAAGCTAATTCATCTTTAAAACATTAATTATGTCGGTAGTTTATGTTAAACCTAGTACTCTTAATGATTTTTTATTATCAGTATATGTATATACATAAATACACACACATACACATACATACGAATAACTGCTTGTTAATTTGTGGCAGTGTAAATTTGGTTGTTACAATAGATATTAATGTCATGTTGTCATAGTACTACTAGAGACAATTCAACATTTTTACGAGTCCTAGAAGGATTACCATTATCTTGGCTATTAGTTTATCACTATATATATACGGCAACAACATCTATATATCCTCACAAAACCAATAGTTGAAAGAAATTAAACTCTCATACGTACACACTTTACTTGATCACTTGAAAATATTTAGAGAAAACACCATGCTTGCCCACAATTTTACTCCTACTTTTCCACTGTTTTTTTCCCTAGACAGTATGCTTTCCCTCGTTCATTTTTGGTCAAATTTCCACTCAATAGCAGAGACAACAAGGGACGACAATGATAGGAATACCGCATATTGTTATCTTCAGTTCATGGCCAGAGAAGAAGAAGAATATAATGAGGAAATTAATATGATAATGAACTGGAATCAAGAAGGTGAAACAATGATGGCGAATGGAATGAACCAAGATAGCGATTTGTTAGACGAAATAATATCGAAACACCTAAAGTTAAAGAATCTTAATGGGGTGATTGGAACGACTGACGAGAACAAGGAGCAAGAGATTTGTGTGATTTGTCAGGATGATCTATGTTATGAAAAACAAAAAATTGCAACGCTCGAGTGCGGACATGAGTACCATGCCGTGTGTATCAAGAGTTGGTTCAGGCAGAAGCCCCCTATGTAAAAGAACGGTCTTGCCTTGTAAATAAGCCATTGGGGTAGTTTGGTATAGTTTTTAGATTGCTTGTGTATTAAGAGTTGGTTGAGACAGAACGGTCTTGACTCTTGAATGAACACAATGTTAGTATAAATTGTAATGTAGCAGCCCGTACTCTAGCTAAAGGGGCATATTGCAACAATTGGCCGTCTCATTTTGATTCCCCCAATATCCCGTTTGGATTCTTTTATGATGGAGAATATCCTATTTTGAAATATTAATTGTAATGCTTTTGCTTGTTAATATATTGTCCATTTCACCAGAAAAAAATGCAGCGGAAAAACATTAAAGTTAACGTAACACTTATACATGCATTTGAGGAAATAGAATAACAATATAATATATTGTTTTTTCGTATCATAGCAATACAATACGAGTAAAGGTCTACCTACAATGAGTACCATAATTTATGTTAAAGTAGTATAAAATAAATATTATTATTAATCGACCAATACGGAAAAATAGAACATTAATGAAAAAAAGAGAGGCAAAAGTAGAAGAGCACAGATGCCGAATTATATACGCTAACTCGGAATACAACTCAACTCCAATCATGTAGACCAACAACTTGTCCTGGATTCCTTTTTTTTTTTCCTAATGAATTAGTCCTTCAATAAGGAACAAAATCAGTATCAAGATTCGGTATCAATGGTCAAATAACTTCTGTCACAAAAATATTTACAACAAGCAAAAGACAGAAACAGGATATTTACAAGTCCAAGGATTCTAATACTAAACTTAGTCTCGAAACTGAAATTCCAATTAAATGGGTATAATGAGCAATAATTTCTCTCTAGCTAGTTCTAATTTGGAAACTTCTAATCTACTGCAATTAGGTGTCGAATGGTCGGAGGAAAAAATGTGATGGATAAGTTTAAAATATAGACTAAAGTTGGATTGGGACAAGAACTGTTGTGTTTGCTTGTGTTAAGAGTTTGGTTTTGAGAATAGATTATGAAAATAGACCAATTTATCTGTCTTGCCCTTAAATATAAACATATATTGTTTTTTTTTTTATTTTAAATGCTTTTGTTCTTCAATTCAAATTAAAACACCAGAACACCTAATTTTTCTGCAAATTACATAATTTTTGTAATTTGAATTATGATCTCAAGAAATAGTTTGGTTTCTTGATTTATTAATCAATTTGATTCTAACCAATAAAGATTTAAAAAGAAATCTGAAATGATTCTTCTTCTTGCTGAACCAACCCCACCCTCGCCCATCAGGCCATCACCATGTAGACCTCGTCGGGCGGATGCCAACATGACACGTATTTATTTCCTTTTATAGGAAGTTTTCATAATTCAGTTTGTTACTGTTAGTAGTCAGCTTCCTTAATTAGTAAGTTAGGTTCTGTTAAGTTAGTTTAGCTCAGGTTTGTACAGTGAGGGTCATCTATATATATAACCTGACTCTCAATTCACTTTTCCGGTTTATATTTTCTCTCTCAGATTGATGAGAATTGTCAATTCTTCATGTAACATTTTCAATCGTTCAATTCAATAATATTTTGATTCATTTTCGTTCTACAGATCTCAATACATATGCCTAACTTCCTAAGTAGTTGACCTCTCCGCATGCAAGTAGAAACTTAGTGAATCGCTCTACGAAAAGTGTCACTTTGGCTTCTAAGATAGTGTATATAATACATGCATTCACATGCACATATTATGTTTTCTTTTGTGAGATTTTTAGTAAGCTTTACCTTCAGGATCTTGTTCTTATTAACTCATATTCCTAGTTGGGGAACTTCCGAGTCTGTTGCTATAGGTACATTAATTACCAAAACATGTTGTGTAAGAGTTTGGTTTAGAGCTCTTCCAAGTTGATACTTTGTGACGACACAGCTGGAGTATGTCCTTGAACAATATTCTGTGGGATTTATATGCTAGCTAATCATATGATTTCTTATCAAATTCTTTCTCAATTCATGATCACATATTTTTGGGCTTGCTGCTTTCCATTCGATCCCCTTTAGTTGAAGACCTTTGTTATTCTGCTTGAAGTAGTTCCAAACAAATGCATGACACAAAGTATGTGTTCAGCATTAGGAAGAACTTGTTCAACTGCATCAACCACAACCTTTTGCTTGTTGACAAACATTTTCTAGTTGTAGTTGTTTATAATTATTATCCCCAAACCATAGGCAATAAACTCTTTAAACCGCAACTAAGAGTTCCTTTTTTCCTTTCACATTATTAATGTATATGCAAATGCATGGATACATACAACTATTCTCATCTAGGCCAATTGCACGAAACATTATACCTTTACTACTTCCAGTACTTATACGGCAACAATCAAATCTTATGATTCGTCGACATCTTTCTCTAAGACCTTTCTATACATAACCCCCTATAAATGTAAATCTCTTGAATCAAAGAAAAATTAAACCTATTAGTAAGCAATAATACTTGAAATAAACAGTAAGCATATAAATCTGTTAACTAAGCATGTTTAGACCACTATAGTTTCATTTTACTTTAATGTGGTGTGAGGGTGAGGTCTTTTGATTTCAGCAACATAATTCCATGGCGATGTACATAAACGCTCCACAGTTTCACTAGTTTTCCAATCCCTTTCTTATGTCCTATACATCTAAATTCTAAAGAATTCAAGTTGGCACTCCTTTAACTGAGTCATTCTTATCATAGTTGCCACTGGCCAAGCTGGATTTGTCCAGATATACTCATGATCAGCCAAAAATCTAGAATTAACACATGTCACCTTATGTCGCCTGATACAGCAATTCTCTTTTTCTAGAGTTTTGATTTGCATTGTATCCTCAGTATTCAAACGTCTTGCACTTAACTTGAACTTTACCCATGTTATATCTTACAAACTTAATGTTTCGACCATGTTTCGTCGAATGCCTTCTGAAATCTTTCCTAAAAGTATCAAAGGCGTTCAAAAACATCCTAATGTGAAATTCAGGGGTCCTCCATATCGGTGTTAGGGTTGAAAAGAATGATGGACTATTTGATAGACATTTGCTTATCAAATCTCACTTCTTAAATAGTAGTAGTAGGTGTATCTTAAAAAGGATAACATGGATTTAAGCCAAGTCCTCCTTACTCAACGTTTAAGACAACAGTTGCATCAAATATGACATCACCATCCAGGTGCGTATCCATTTCAAATTCCAGAAATAAAGCATAAAATGCAACATATTAGGTATTTCTTTGTATATTTTGTCATTTATAGTATTAATGTGGTTGAAAATTGGAAATTGTTTCTATAACCAAAGAAGAAATTTGAAATTTTAAAGAATGTTTGTCATCTAGTTTTTGCACTACATAAATGAAGGCTCGTTTCATCAATTTAATTTTTTGCTTCATGTTTACTTGTTTCTGCAAATTAAACAAACATCTCTATTTCACTTAATCAAAGCCATTTACGAATTCATCTTTCCCAAAGTTTTAGCAGGACACATATCTTCTAAATTAGTTTCGAAGCTTTTGAGCAGGAAGATTTAGAAACCACGAATGGTTAGTGTACGAAGGTAACCAACAAAGCACAAAAAAAAGTTGTATGAAGATTTACATGCACCGCGAATGCATGGAATCTGGTTACGGATGTTTAATATTTTTGTATTAGTGAGTAACAGAGTTTTTAAGACGGTATCTAAAAGCTAGAAATACTCGGTTAACCATTTCTTTGTGCGCCACCTAAGAGGAGAAAATAATGTATTGTTGTAAAAGAAATCAAGATCGTGAATTAGCTAAAACAATTTTGTCCCAATGAAGAACCATAATCAAAAGAACAGAGATTGGCATGATAAAACTAATATACCACCAAAAGACTCGTGAAATATGATACAATTGAAGACGGAAAAGGTTTGGATGTTTTTCAGTACCTGGGTACCATGCACCCCAAAACAACAGTTTCCCCAACAATTTTTTCCATCATAAGCTGGATCACCAAGGAACTCAGGATAAATATTTCTGCTTTAGAAAACACAAATTGATGACAGACAATAAGTTTTAAGCAATATCCATGCACATATCACACAGATGAGAGTAAATAACTTAATTACGAAATTAGCTTACCTTTAGGAACATCAAGTTTAGTAACAACATTTTAAATGGGATATAAGAGAGAAAAACTGTTTCAGCATAAAGTACCTAATAGTTTTCTCAGCCTTCTACAATTGATTTGAAGTGAATAAAGTGCCCCTATATAGAGGGACTGTAACTGGCCACCAATATATGTTGAAGAAACCTTGTCACTTGGCTCAGGAATATTTACAAACATCTTGAATGCAATTTCAAATAGCAGCGACCAAAACTACCATAATTGTGAATGATAAAAAAACAATCAAACCCAACATTCCGACATTCGGCGATTTCTCTTCCTCAGTGTATTATGTAGTGTAAACAACTCCCACCCCCTAAAAACTTCACTTGAACTTATATGGAATTTCATACGCTTAATTTAAAAAAATAATATGTGAGTTTATTCAAGGACCAAGAGTAGAATAATAAAACCATAACCAGGAATAATTGAATATGCGGAGTACCAAGAAACTACATGATACATTGGAACGAAATCAACTAAATCAAACACAAGATACGTATATTTAATAACAAGCTTCATTAAAAATATTTTCAAAACATTATTTCATTACAATAACATCCTAAACCCTAAAAACTTCATCAGCATATAGATCTTTTACACAAAGGGCAACTATTCTTCCTCTTGAGCCAACTCGTGATGCACGCGACGTGGTACTCATGTCCACACCCTAACGCTGCTCCGATCATCTTTTCTTCGTCTTCTAGAGCACACAGTTCTTCTTGACAAATCACGCAAATCTCCGACTCCTTCTTGTTCTCATCATCATCGTTACTGATCAATTTCCTCAACTCCAATTGTTTCGAAATAACTTCGTCTGACAAACCACCAACGTCGCCGTTTATTTCCTCATCGAACAGCAGACTTTCTTCGTATAATTCATGTATTTCGTCCACCGTCAATGTTTCGTATACTTGATCCAAGTAGTAATTAAATCGTTGAATCGTGTTATCCAATAAGATATCAATGTCATCTTCGGCGTCGAGCTGATCATGGTAATGATCATATCCTTCTTCATTATCGGGTGTAAAAAGGTTGTGGGGAAGCATACTTTCGAGCGAAAAAGACTGTTGAGAAGCATGAACAAGATTGTGAGGAAGCATACTGTTAAGTAGTTCTTCCATATTCGTGTTATGACGATGAGACATAGTTTTTTCTCTGAAAATATAATCAGGAGAGTGTATGGGAATTTTTCTTTTGAATGCAGATGTATTAATTATGAGTAGATTAAGTGGTGGTGTTGTATATATAGACACCAAGATAGTAGCTAGTATATATCTTTCCCTAAATAAATTTGGAAATAAATCTGGAGAATTTGTTTGTTTCCGTGTGTATCTTGACTATGACACGGACACGGTAATAATACGACTGCATAATTAAGTGACCGTTAATCGGTTAGATTAGAAAAGGAAACAAATCTATATTGTAACGGCTAAATTCGCGGGTCTGAATATATTTACAGGTTAATTAGCTGTTAATCGCATCCCTCAAGTCTTTCATAGGAATGCAAACATGCGCTTCAATTTTTACTCCTAATTCGATAAGGGTGAGTAAACGTGAAATAGTAATTCGAGAAAATTCCACTTTCCCATCCAAAATTTAATTGTTTTTGCACTTTATTATAACCATCTTTAACTTTAAAAAAAATTTGCTCTAAACCATCTGGAGTTTCAAGCATCCTCCACCACTCCACCTCACTTTCTTAACTTGAAATTAATTTGGGACTAAAAACAGGGACTTTAATTAAACATAAAATAATTCATCTTCTAAAACAATATAATTCTGTCTGTAGTTTATGTGAAAACTAGTACTATTAATGATTTTTGGGGTTTCTACGTACATGCATATTTTCCTGTAGTGTCATTCTGATTGTTACGCAAGGAGCTAACTATTTGTAGTTTAGCCCCAATTTTTAAATTCGGATGGCTAAGTGGTGAAAACTTATAAGTTTATGGTATACTTCAACTTTTGAAAGTTTGGATGGTTAACTGCAAAAGTTACTAAAGTTTGGATGGCAAAGTGCTATTTTCCCTAATAATTTCACTTGTGATGCGATGTTACATTTGAAATTTATAAAAGTCAATTAGAGGTTATGGGAGATTGAAACTGATTTAGTTTGAGATTATTAATACAAACACGAGTTCATCTCAAAACTTATGTGCCAATATTTTGGAAAAGATTGATTTTTCAGACATAAACTAGTTAACTGACATATCCATGAATGATAAGTGAGAAATTGCTAAAGAGTTGAGCTATAATGAGATGGGAAATGACCATAATAATCATTTGATTTTGGCACTAATTTTGTCCTATTTTTCTATATAATTTATCTCTTAAAGCTTAAGATGCATGTACTTTAACTTGTTTAAAGGTGGAAACAGGATTTTCTAGCTTAAAAAGCATAGCTGTACATGTACATATATTGATCATACTTGGTCAATACCAGTGCCAATTGACTGATTATGATCAGTACAGAACACCACAATAGATATATAGTTGCTAGGAAATGGAATGAATTGTTATTGTGATTGACAAGGGAAATTCGAACTGGTATATAATCCAATGTAACTCTGTATTACAGTCTACATGCATATCTAATGGGCGATCACTACTATTGAGAGGTGGAAAAACAAGGATCCGGATTCTGAGATAATGAACCCTGTTGGAAAGGCTGATTGTCAGAAGGATTGCGACCATTACCACCGGATAGGCCACAGCTACGACCGCGGGAGTCGCGACCGGGGTTGCGTGTCTGAATAGCAACAGCATTGACAGTCGCGACAAGTGCGGAACCCTCATATTCTAGGCGATGTAGATACATTTTTTGACTAACAAGCAATCATGAAGCTCTGTGAATTTAATTGGATATTCACGAGCACGTATCAGACCAGCAACATCACGATACGTGGGGCCAAGACAATTTAGAATGTAGAGTGTAAACGAATTATTTATACTAACCAAAGTTAAAAAAAGAAATCTAATTTGGAGGAAGAGAGGTACGAGGAAAATTGTTCCACAAATACGTTAGGTGTGAGGTGGTATATGCAAGTATGAGAAGAGTGGAACCTACAGACTGTTGGCCAACCATTCTTGAATGGTCAACCAATGCAATAATGATGAGATTAGCTTCACATGGGTGTTGAATGCTTTGTCTTCAAAGTTTGTAGGGGTCTGAAGAAGACCGATTCATGAGAGCTGGAATGGATCAGATTTGTAGGGGTCAAATTGCAGTTAAAGTGAGGATGGGCAAACCTATAGGGATTTTGCATCTAGGGGCCTCAACTTTTGGGAAATATGTTTTTCCTCCACTAAAGACTTCCTATAAATAGAGATCAAATCTCATTGTTTTCATCATCCCAAACACAAGCTTTCTTAAGCATTTGTATACATTGTAGTGTTTAAGTGAGTTGTTCGTGAGAGTAAAAAATAGAGAGTTTGTGAGATTTTACTACGGTAAAAATCTGAGAGTTGTAATTCCTATTTTACCTCATAGTGAAGTTCTTCTACCTTGCCCGTGGTTTTTACCTCAAAGTAATTTGGGGTTTTCCACGTAAATCTGTGAGTCGTTTATATTCTCGTTTCAAATTATTAGCCGTGTTTACACTCTAATCCGGGTTTATTTTATAACAAGTGGTATCAGAGCCTCGGTTCACTTTCGGGGCCTGAAATATTATTTTGGAGGTATCGTGCTGAAATTATTTGCAGTAACGGTGGTTCGTGATAGAAGCAATGACGGCGAAATTTGAGATAGAGAAATTCAACGGGAGCAATTTCTCGCTTTGGAAATTAAAGATCAAAGCCATCTTGAGAAAAGATGGTTGTCTCGCTGCGATCGGTGAAAGACCGGTGGAACTCACAGATGATGCGAAATGGAATGATATGGACGGGAATGCTATTGCAAATCTCCACCTGGCGTTGGCGGATGGAGTGTTGTCAAGCATAGAGGAAAAGAAGACGGCAAAGGAGATCTGGGATCATCTCAACAAAATGTACGAATCCAAGTCACTCCACAACAAGATTTTCCTTAAAAGGAAACTGTACATGTTGAGGATGTCGGAATCAACCTCGGTAACGAATCATATTAACGTTTTGAATACTTTATTTTCGCAACTCACTTCTATGGGTCATAAAATAGAGTCTGCAGAACGTGCTGAAATCCTACTACAGAGTTTGCCAGATTCATATGATCAACTTGTCATCAACTTAACAAATAATATTCTTATGGATTATTTGGTCTTTGAGGAAATTGTAGCCGCAGTTCTTGAAGAAGAAAATCGGCGCAAGAACAAAGAGGATAGGGAGGCAGGCTCTCAACAAGCAAGTGCCTTGGTGGTGACAAGGGGAAGATCAACAGAACGTGGTGCAAGTGGGAGTCAGAAGAAAGGTAGATCCAAGTCAAGGTTCAACGGCGGTTGTTGGGAATGTGGTAAGAAGGGTCACAAAAAGAAGGACTGTTGGGATCTTAAGAAGAAAGATTCTGAACCTCAGGCAAACGCCGCTAGCGCTTCAGATGATGGGAATGCTTTGTGTTGTGAAGCTGCAACAGCACTTCGAGGTATGCGAGGCTTTGATGATATATGGCTTATTGATTCAGGAGCTAGCTATCACATGACTCACAGGAGGGAATGGTTTCACCATTATACACCTGTCTCTGGAGGATCTGTGTATAGCTGCAGTGATCATGCCTTGAAGGTTATTGGCATCGGGACAATCAAACTGAAGATGCATGACGGGATTGTTCGAACCATTGAAGAGGTTCGACACGTGGAGGGCTTGCGGAAAAATCTGTTGTCTTTTGGACAACTGGCTGATCTTGGCTACAAAATGGAGTCGCAAGGCAAGATCATGAAAATTATCAAAGGCGCGCTTGTACATATGAAAGGCGACAAAACTGCTGGAAATCTGTACGTGCTACAGGGGGAGACTTTGCAAGAAGGAGAAGCATCAGTGGCTTCGTCAGAGTCAGCTGAGAAATCATCAATGATTTGGCACCAGCGACTCGGACATATGTCGGAACAAGGCATGAGGGTTCTTGCTGAAAAGAAACTACTCCCTGGTCTCACGAAGGTATCATTATCTTTCTGTGAGCACTGTGTTGTTAGCAAACAACATCGTTTAAAGTTTAGCAGTTCAAATTCTAGAAGTAAAGCTATTCTAGAATTAATTCACTCTGACGTGTGGCAAGCACCGGTTCGATCCCTGGGAGGTGCACTGTATTTTGTGTCTTTTATAGATGACTATTCCAGGAGATGTTGGGTGTACGCGATCAAGAGGAAGGCAGATGTATTTTCAGAGTTCAAAATGTTCAAAGCGCGAGTCGAACTTGAATCTGGAAAGAAGATCAAGTGTTTAAGGTCGGATAATGGAGGAGAATATACTGGCACAGAATTCGATGACTTCTGTAAACAGGCTGAGATTAAGAGACAATTTACCACGGCTTACACTCCTCAGCAAAATGGAGTGGCAGAGCGGATGAACAGAACCTTGTTGGAAAGAACAAGAGCAATGTTACAAACTGCGGGTCTAGACAAGTCATTCTGGGCGGAAGCAGTCAGTACTGCCTGTTATGTGGTGAATCGATCTCCCTCAACAGCACTGGACTCGAAGACACCGATGGAGATGTGGACAGGTAAACCAGTTGATTATTCTAATCTCCATATATTCGGAAGTCCCGCTTATGTTATGTTTAATACTCAAGAGACAACGAAGCTGGACCCAAAATCCAGAAAGTGTTTGTTCTTAGGGTATGCTGAAGGAGTGAAGGGGTATCGCTTGTGGGACCCCACTGCCCACAAGATTGTGATAAGCAGGGATGTTATCTTCGCAGAAGATAAGAAAGAGGATGATAGCAGTTCAAAGGAAAGTTCAGAAACTACAACAGTACCAGTCAAGAAGGATTCTGAGCAGGATGGTCCTTCTGAACCAGAGCACGAACCCGAGGAGACAACGGAGTCTGAAGTTCCTGAAACGCGACAATCAATGCGTGTCAGGAGACAACCAGGCTGGCACTCAGACTATATTATGGAGAACAATGATGCATACTGTCTTCTAACCGAGGATGGAGAGCCATCAACTCTTCAGGAGGCTATGAATAGCTCAGATGCGGCTCAGTGGATGGCAGCAATGCAGGAGGAAATGGAAGCTCTTCATAAGAATAAGACATGGGAACTTGTGTCTCTACCAAAAGGCCGAAAACCCATTGGCAACAAATGGGTGTTCAAGATCAAGCGGAACAGTGATGACCAAGTGGAAAGGTATCGTGCAAGATTGGTGGTGAAAGGATATGCTCAAAAGGAAGGTATTGATTTTAATGAAATATTTTCTCCAGTAGTTCGACTGACAACTGTTCGAGTAGTTCTAGCTATGTGTGCTACATTCGATTTACATCTTGAACAATTAGATGTAAAGACAGCATTTCTTCATGGAGAACTTGATGAAGAAATTTATATGCTCCAACCAGAAGGATTCAAAGAAGAAGGAAAAGAGAACTTAGTTTGCAGGTTGACCAAATCTCTGTACGGTCTAAAACAGGCGCCAAGGTGTTGGTACAGGAGATTTGATTCATTCATAACGAGCCTTGGATACAGCAGACTCAATGCAGATCCGTGTGCCTACTACAAGAGATCTGGTGAAGATGACTTTGTCATCTTGTTGCTGTACGTTGACGACATGTTGGTGTCAGGCCCCAACAAAGCTCGCATTCAAGAATTGAAGGCTCAACTGGCTAGGGAATTTGAAATGAAGGACTTGGGACCAGCAAACAAGATTCTAGGGATGCAGATTTACCGAGACAGAAACAGCAGGAAGATTTGGCTTTCTCAAAAGAACTACCTGTCAAAGATCTTGCGGCGCTTCAATATGCAAGATTGTAAGCCAATCTCTACCCCGCTTTCTGTTAGTTTCAAATTATCCTCAAGTATGTGTCCTAGCAGTGAAGCAGAGAGAAAGGAAATGTCTCGAGTACCGTATGCATCAGCAGTGGGAAGCTTAATGTTCGCTATGATATGTACAAGACCAGACATTGCACATGCAGTGGGAGTGATTAGTCGATACATGGCGAATCCTGGAAAAGAGCATTGGAGTGCAGTGAAGAGGGTTCTCAGATACATCAAGGGAACCTGTGATGCTGCATTATGTTACGAAGGATCGAATTTTACAGTTATTGGATATGTTGATTCTGACTATGCAGGTGATCTTGACAAAAGCAAGTCCACAACAGGATATGTGTTCACTCTTGCTGGAGGGGCAGTAAGCTGGGTTTCAAAGTTACAGTCAGTTGTTGCTACATCAACAACGGAGGCTGAATACGTGGCAGCTACGCAAGCCAGTAAAGAGGCGATTTGGTTGAAGATGGTTCTGGAGGAACTCGGGCACAATCTAGAGGCAATATCTCTATTTTGTGACAATCAGAGTACGTTGCATCTAGCAAGAAATCCGGCGTTTCATTCAAAGTCGAAACATATTCGAGTCCAGTATCACTTTGTTCGAGAGAAGGTCGAAGAAGGTACGGTGGATATGCAGAAGATTCACACTAAGGATAACATAGCTGATTTCATGACAAAGAGTGTTGATGTTGATAAGTTCATCAAGTGTCGATCCTCGTGTGGCCTCGGAGAAACGTAAGCAACATGAAATGGTGAGATAGAAGAATGGTGTGAAGATATGATTAATCACTAATCAAATCTTCAAGTGGGAGAATGTTGGCCAACCATTCTTGAATGGTCAACCAATGCAATAATGATGAGATTAGCTTCACATGGGTGTTGAATGCTTTGTCTTCAAAGTTTGTAGGGGTCTGAAGAAGACCGATTCATGAGAGCTGGAATGGATCAGATTTGTAGGGGTCAAATTGCAGTTAAAGTGAGGATGGGCAAACCTATAGGGATTTTGCATCTAGGGGCCTCAACTTTTGGGAAATATGTTTTTCCTCCACTAAAGACTTCCTATAAATAGAGATCAAATCTCATTGTTTTCATCATCCCAAACACAAGCTTTCTTAAGCATTTGTATACATTGTAGTGTTTAAGTGAGTTGTTCGTGAGAGTAAAAAATAGAGAGTTTGTGAGATTTTACTACGGTAAAAATCTGAGAGTTGTAATTCCTATTTTACCTCATAGTGAAGTTCTTCTACCTTGCCCGTGGTTTTTACCTCAAAGTAATTTGGGGTTTTCCACGTAAATCTGTGAGTCGTTTATATTCTCGTTTCAAATTATTAGCCGTGTTTACACTCTAATCCGGGTTTATTTTATAACACAGACTCCCAAGTAGATATTCGAAAAATTGCCACAAATGCCATGCTCAATTTCCATCTAAGATATTAACAGCCTATGAATATTGAAAGAAACCAGAGCTATATGCTAAAATATATTACGTAACTACTCTGGATAAGCAAACCTGTATGAGGTAAGAAGCTGTCGAGATGCTTCTTCAAGTTTAAAGATTGCCTTTCCTAGTAAGTTGTTGGTTTTTTCGACAACCTCAACACTACTCTTAAAGCCTTTGTTGCCATCGAAAAAACGAATAACGCTCCTTAGTTGATCTATGGCTTCCAGGTACTTTCCAAATCCTCATGCGGGCTCTTCGATATTTTAGCTTCCGCCTGAAATATAATTGTGTATTGGCATAATAAAATTATGGAAATTATAATTAAATGGACCATACAGAGCATAAAAATGAAATAACTATCCACTAGTCAGAAGAGCAAGAAGGTCACAGGTTCATGACATTCAAATGCAAAACAGGAATCATTTCAGCTCAAAATTAAAATCATAATTTTTTTTGCGTTTGTGATATTACAGATGAATGCTCCTGCATTGGGAATATTATCAGATAAACAATGAAGAGAAATAAAGAAGGTTCATGTTCACAAGAATATCAAGATGCACTTCAAACAGCACATAGAAGTCCCAACGTAGCTGGATGGCTTCGATATATGACTAATCCCTCATACCTCAGACTGAAGTTCTTGCATTATCTCGTACATGTCTAAGAGGACAAACAGCTTTTCAGGTGCTCTTGGCTATAGCTTCTGCAAAACTAAGCAGCACGAATACACTGCTGGCTGTGACTTCTGCAAAACACTGATCCCTAAGAGTATCATTACCCTCCAAAATCCCATCACATACTTTCTTTTCACCAGGAAGCAAAAGCCTGACCTGTTTTTCAGAATCTACAAAGTCAGGTGAAAGAGGAATTGGATAGAAAAATGGAGAACATTTCAGAATTTGTTTACCGCTATCCGTACAGAAGCAATCCATTCTCGAATCTTTGCTTCTAGAACTTCTCAGTGCATCTTTCGTACATCCTCTTTACCTAGTCGACGTTCTACAGCCGAAGACCTTGCCGCTCTAATAGAATGGATGTGACAAACAATATCATAGCTTTTCGGTTTAGAGATACCTACTACATTAATTCTACCGCTAAATAAAACTCTTATAAAATATATTACCTGTATAAGATGAGGAGCTGCTTCTGGTGTTCAGCTTGAATAACTTGCAGGGCCATCTTATGCAGCATAGGAAGAATTCTAGGGGGAGTTAGAGTTGGAAGGTAAGCGACAGGTTCCAAGCTTTTTTTGGGGTGAATCTATTATTCTTTTGTTTCATTTGGGTCATGATCATGAGGTGATCCTATCGATGGCCTCATAGAAGCTGGTAAGCATTCAAATAGGCGATCCGGTTCGACAGGTTTGCTGAAAATCAATAGAAAATTCGTATTATCCAGAAGTACTTTAAACGATTGTAACCGCAATTAATCATACTAGATTTGTAAAATCGAATCAAACACAAAACAACCAACTTTGAGCTTCAATGGAGAGAAAAAAATTAGGAAATAGAGCATTCAGGGAAAATCAAAATGAGATTGTAAAGGTCAAGCAGGAAACTCTTAAGCTCCAACCTATGTGCACAGAGAAAGAGCAGCTACTTTCATCCGAGTTTAGCAATATATAGAAAATATAATGGAGTCTCTTACGTTTCTTTTCTTATTTTGGCAAGCAGAGTTTCCTCGTATCTACAACTGCAATCAAGAACTTAAAAAGCCAACTGCCATTGTCTTTAGTTACAATCTACATAAGTCCCCCTCACCTTCCACTTTGCACCTACGTTTTTCATAATAATTCAGAAAATTTAAAGGAAAACCAAAAAGTCAATTTAAAGGAAAACCTATGAATTGCAATGTCCAATTATCGATACTAACCTAAGTTCGAGAAGGCCTCTAATTTGGAACATCTGGTTTACTTGTTATCAAATACAACAGAACAATGATTCCCTCAAAATTGAGTGTGAATGAGGTTGCATTATATCAGAACAGAGTTCATACACGATATTCAAAACGAGAATGCACACTATTTTCAACACAACGCATGTAGTCTACTTGTTTTCAAATATAACAGAACACTGATTCTCTCAAAATTGATACCATTGCATTACGTCAGAACAGAGTTCATATACGATGTTCGGAACGAGAATTCACACTATTCTCAATTACACACATGTAGTCTACTTATTTTCAAATATAACAGAACACTGATTCTAACTAAAAATAGAGTGTGAATTAGGTTATAGTGTTTCAGATCAGAGTTCATATACGATATTCAAAACGAGGATTCATGCACAGAAACTGCACACAACAAGCACACTTGATTTCAAATCCGATCGAGACCTGACGTGAGAGATCGGATTGATCGCGAACAATCTGCACAGCCTTCAGCACCTTATTGATACCATTGCCTAGTATTCTTATAGTGATAGTCAAAAAATTACAATCCTGAAACTTTTTAATTCTTATCAAGAAAAGGTCCACTTATTAATTTCATCTATATTTTTATATTTTATTCACTTAGTTTATGTAGCACTATTTTAATTTAACCTACATTTTGTTTTGATGTGCTAGATTTTATGAATCTCTAATAAGATATACCTGTTCAATCTTGGACTCCATTTATTTGTATATAGCTGCATTAAATATTAATTTTGTTTGACTAGTTCTCTTGATTAAATATGTATTATATTGTGTTGTTTCGCTTAAAATCTATGATGCACGGACACGGACACGTGGACACGGACACGACACGATACGGACACGGCGACACAGATTTTTTAATATTACAAGACACGACACGGCCGCGAGACGGCTGTATTTTTTATATTAAAATATGGAAGACATCATCATAATCATCATAATCTGCACAAATAATATTATTACGTTCAAATATAGAATCAAATCAAACATATTTATACTCAAAATCAAGTAACCAACTACTACAAGTTCAAATAAAACAGTCATTAAAGTATAAGTAATAAATTCCAAGCATTAAATACAAATGCATATACACAAATCAAATGACAAAACAAAGTTATACAATACTTAAATAAAATCTTTAAATAGGATATTAGTGCCATGCCTCGAAGAAAGAACACATTTTTTTGTCCGTCCTTGTTGTTTGTGCAAAGAGAAATGTAGTAGGCTTATTCGTGAGATTTGATAGGGAAAAAAGTTATTATTTATGCATTTTTGCTACTTAATTATTTAACTTTAAAGTTTAATATTTGATATATTTTAAGAAAGTTAAATTTTAACCATAAATAAAAATTATAAACTACAAAATCAGCTCAAAAAGTATCAAGGCGTGTCGGACACGTTCTTAAAATGTCCGACACGGTGTCCCTTTTCTTTTTCTTTTATTTTTATTAAGACACGCCACATGGCGTGTCGGAGGAGTGTCGAGGTGTCGGTGTCGTGTCGGGGTGTCGGACACGGCATAAAATAAATTTTGGAAGTGTCGCTGCATCATAGCTTAAAATGTATTAGCTACACTTGTAAACCTTAAAACTAATTAAATCAAATCAGGATTACCTTGGAGTCAACGCGATTAAGGACCAAAAGTAAAAGAGGAATAACTGAATATGCGGTGAACCTAGAAACCACATACATGATAATATTGGATTAATGATGAAATCAACAGAATCAAACATAAGATGCGTATTTAAAAAGCTTTATTAAAAATATTTACAAAATATTATTGCATTGCAATAACATCCTAAACCCTAAAAACTTGATCAGCATACAGATCTTTTACACAAAGGGCAACTATTCTTCCTCTTGAGCCAAGTGGTGATGCACGCGGCGTGGTACTCGTGTCCGCACCCTAACGCTGCTCCGATCGTCTTTTCTTCGTCTTCTTGAGCACACAGTTCGTCTTGACAAATCACGCAAATCTCGGACTCCTTCTCGTCAAATTTCCTCAACTCCAGGTGTTTCGAAATTAGTCCATCCGACAAGCCATCACCGTTGATTTCCACAAACGCGGGCATTGCATCCGCCATGAATGATTCGTCCAATACGAATCTTTCGTGAACCATGCGTATTTCGTACAATGGATCCAAGTACGGAAAAAAATCTTGAGACATCTGATCATCGAATGTGTTACGAGTTAGATCTTGGGCGTCGAACTGATCGTGATAATAACGATATCCTTGTTCATTAATGCCCGTTGATGTTTGTCGTGTGTAGTCGGCGTTCGGCGTGAGAAGGTTGTGGGGAAGCATACTTTCGAGTGAAAACGGCTGTGGATCAGAAGCATGAACAAGATTGTGAGGAAGCATACTGTTAAGTAGTTCTTCCATAGTCGTGATATGAGGATGATAATGAGACATAGTGTTTAGTGTTTTCTCTAAAAAAAATCGTGGGGAGAGTGTTTGGGAATTTTTGTTTGGACTATAGATGAATTATGAGGAGGTATAGATTTTAGATGATGGTGGTGTATTGTATATATAGATACCAAGATAGTGGTATCCTTCTAGGATTAGGACATCTTGTGAGTTTATTTCCTGGTATGACTATGACTTGAAAAGTCTTATTGGAAAAACTTGAAAAATATCATAGACTTTCATATGAATAACGAAAATAATACTTTAGGAAACATAATTTGATGAAAGTTTAGCAAGCACCGGAAATAAAGATAAAGATATATGCCACGTTTCGTGTATCATGATGAGTATGTCTTAAGAGGCAAAGATGTTCAAAATAGCAAAGGCAAAAGTTTTATGTGTAAAACTGAGAGAGAGAGGTAAACTCAGAATTTTACTGCATATCATTGATAAAGCAAACGTGTCTAATATATAGACTTTTACATAACAGAAAGCAACATAAAAATAGGCATATTCAAACTGACTACTATTGATTAAGTAAACAAAAAGAGCATGACTAACTAATACTCCTGAAAACTAGAACATAGTGATAATATTCTCAACATTTCCCCCCTTAAACTGATGTTCTGGACATAACATTCAGTTTAGACAATTAACTTGAACATCCCATCGTCTGATCACTGAAGCAAACACCAAGTAGCTTCCTAAGCCTTTTAAATGCAGGAAACTTGAGAGGCTTGGTTAGGATATCAGCAACTTGATCCTCACTTCTACAAAAAATAAGACTAATTACTCCATCACTTGTGAGATCCCTCAAGAAATGATATTTCACATCTATGTGTTTGCTTCGGCCATGCAAAACTGGATTTTTGGACAGCTTTATTGTTGAATTGTAGTCGCAATATATAGGAGTAGGTTCATCTTCCTTAAGATACAACTCTTTAAGCATTCTCTTCAGCCAAATAGCTTGACAAGCACATGTTGTTGCCGCAACAAATTCAGCTTCGGTTGATGATAATGTAACAATAGGCTGCTTCTTTGATGACCATGAGACAGCTGCTGTTCCCATCATGAAAACATACCCCGATGTGCTCTTTCGGTCATCTACATCTCCTGCATACTCACTATCTGTGAAGCCACACAAATCTGAATTTTCTCCTTTTTTGTAAAATAGCCCAAACTCCTTAGTACATTGCAAGTACCGAAAAATCCTTTTTGCAACCAAGAGGTGAGCTTCAGTTGGGAATTCCATATACCTACTGATCACATTTACAGCATACATAATATCAGGTCTTGTTGATGTCAAATACCTCAAACTCCCTACTATTTGTTTGTAAAGAGTGCTGTCAACTTTCTTTCCTCCCTCATCTTTGCTTAGCTTCAGACCATACTCAAATGGAGTGCTTACAGGATTACACTCCTTCATCTGAAATCTATCCAAGATATCTTGCACATACTTCTTCTGAGAGATAAAAATTCCAGTAGCAGATTGCACCACTTCGATGCCAAGAAAGTAATGCATCATGCCCAAATCAGACATCTCAAATTCAGCATTCATGGCTTTTTTGAAACACATAAGCATTGGAATATCATTTCCAGTGTAGATTAAATCATCTACATATAAGCACACAATGAGTATTTTCTCTCCTGCCTTCTTTATGAAAAGTGTATGCTCATGAGGACATTTTTGAAATCCTTCTTTCAAGAAATAAGTTTCTATACGATTATACCAAGCCCGTGGAGCTTGTTTTAACCCATATAGTGCTTTCTTCAACTTATATACTTTATGTTCACAACCAAGTTTCACATAACCAGGTGGTTGATCAATAAATACCTCTTCTTTCAAATCTCCATAGAGGAAAGCCGATTTCACATCTAACTGAAAGATGGGCCATGAATTTTCAGCTGCCTTTGCAATCACCAATCTAATAGTGTCATGTCTGGCCACCGGTGCAAAGACTTCTTTGTAGTCGATACCAAACTCTTGCTTGTAACCTTTTGCCACCAAGCGTGCTTTATGCTTGTCAATCTCACCAGTCTCCTTCAACTTTGTTTTGTAAATCCACTTAACACCAATTGTTTTCTGCCCTTTTGGAAGATCACATAATTCCCAGGTGTTATTTCTTTCAATGAATGCAATTTCAACATCCATTGCTTTTCTCCACTTAAGCTCTTTAGCAGCAACTTCAAAAGTGGTAGGCTCACAATCTGAAAATAATGCAAAGTGTGTAAGTGGATCATCAACTCCAGTTACCTCATAATCAGACATCCATGCCGGTCTTCTTCAAATGCATTGAGGCCTCTGTGATTCAACAGTAGTTGGGCTGTGATCAACTATAGGTGCACTTGGAGTGACTCCTTCTTCTCGCTCATTTTGTATAGGATGCTCCAGCTTATCGTCATCATCAAAATCTGCTGGAATACCTTTTTTAACACCATTTTGATCCCATGACCAGCTATCTTTTTCATCAAACACTACATCACGAGTGACAATAATTTTCCTGGTGTTAGGATTATATAACTTATAAGCTTTGGAATTATGACTGACACCAAGAAAAATACACTTTTCTCCCTTGTTATCAAGCTTTTTTCTTTTCTCATCGGGAACATGAGCATATGCAATACAACCAAAAATCCGAAAATAATTTACAGCAGGTTTTCTTCCACTCCATGCTTCCTCCGGAGTCATATTTTGGACAGAAAGTGTAGGACTTCTGTTTAATATATGAATGCTCCAGTTCACCACTTCAGGCCCAAGGTTTTTGGTACACCACTTGTCACTAAAAGGCTTCGGACCATATTCATAATGGTGCGGTTCTTTCTCTCGCATACACCGTTTTGTTGAGGAGTATAGGCTGCTGTAAGTTGCCTCTTGATTCCATTGTCCTCACAGAAATGAGCAAATTCTTGTGAGTTGTATTCACCACCGCGGTCTGTGCGAAGAATTCTTATTGGTTTTCCAGCTTCTTTCTCAACAAGTGCTTTAAAGCTCTTAAAAGCTAGAAAAGCTTCTGATTTTGCTTGCAAAAAATAAACCCATATTTTTCGACTATAATCATCAATGAAAGTAATTATATATCTTTTACCTCCATTAGATTGGGGTGTTATTGGTCCACAAATATCGGAATGAACAAGCTCCAATGTTGTTTTAGCTCTGCAAGACTTTCCTTGTGGAAATTGATTACGTTGTTGTTTGCTAACAACACATTCCTCACATACTTGTGAAGGAACTGTAATCTGAGGAAGACCAGTCACCATATTCTTTTGCTGTAAAGTTTTTAGCCCACCAAAATTTAGATGCCCATAGCGGAAGTGCCATAACCATGCCTCATCTTCCAGCTTTGCAGTGAAACATGAATGAGAGGTATTGTGGAGATAAAGTGGGAACATACGATTCACTGTCATTTGAACTCTAGCAATCAAGCCTAACTTTCCATCTAGAATCTGCAATACTCCATTTTTAATGCGAATCTCGTATCCTCTTTCTTGTAACTGACCCACACTAAGCAAATTGGTCTTTAAATCTGGGGCAAAAAGAACATTAGCTATAGTGTGAGAGGAGTTTCTTTTGGTTTGGATAGTTACCTTTCCTTTTCCCATAACCGAAATTGTAGAGTTATCACCAAACTTTACTGAACTGCGAAAGGATTCATCCAAGTCAGAAAATGCCTTCTTATCTCCACACATGTGGTTGCTGCAACCAGTGTCCAAGTACCACATATTTTGCTGAGTTTCTTCCTTCACGTGACAAGCCATCAAAAGAGACACCTCTTCTTCATTTTCTGCAAAGTTAGTCTGACCTCCACTTTGTTTATTCATGTCTGTATAACATTCAGATTTATAATGGCCATACCTATGACATCTGTAACATTCGATGTTGGACTTGTCTACTGACTTTGTTTTGTAAGTACTTGTTGAGTGATAGCCTCCACGCCCTCTGCCTCTTCCTTGAAATTGACTCTCTTGATAATGATGAATATGTTCTTGATCTGTACGTTCATAATTATTTCTTCCTCCTCTACCTCTACCTCGACTTCGTCCTCGTCCTCGACCTCGACCTCTCCCGTCTTGTGTAGACGAATTTTCTGATGAGACCTTTAATGCTTGTTCTTCTTTATCCTGTTGGTTAATCTTTTGCTCATGAACCAACAAAGAACTTTGCAATTCATCAATAGAAAGTAAATCAATATCATTAGCTTCTTCTATGGAACAGACAACAAAATTGAATTTAGGTGTCAAGGATCGAAGAATCTTCTCAACAATGAGAACATCCTCTGTCTTGTCGCCATGAGTCCGCATCTTATTCACGATTGCCATCGTTCTGGAAAAATAGTCTGTTACTGACTCTCCAGGTTTCATTCTTAGCATTTCGAACTCAGAACGAAGTGCTTGAAGTTGTTGTCTTTTAGCCCTTGCAGTACCATGATACTTCGTTTTCATGGAATCCCAAATATGTTTGGCAGTATCTTTGCATAGAATGGTTTCCAAGATCGAACGGTCAATCGCTTGGAAGAGATAATTCTTTGCTTTAAGATCCTTCAATTTTATTCCTTCAAGCTCTGTCTTTTGTGAATCCGTCAACACTCCACCTGTTGGTTCTGCTACCCCAGAAACAACAACCGTCCAATATTCTTTGGACCTTAAAAAGTTTTCCATGAGCATACTCCAATGATCATAGTGACCATCAAAGCGTGGTATAGCTGGCTGCACAAAACTTTCAGAAGCCATCACCTTACTTTGCTAGTAACCTGGCTCTGATACCACTGTTCAAAATAGCAAAGGCAAAAGTTTTATGTGTAAAACTGAGAGAGAGAGGTAAACTCAGAATTTTACTGCATATCATTGATAAAGCAAACGTGTCTAATATATAGACTTTTACATAACAGAAAGCAACATAAAAATAGGCATATTCAAACTGACTACTATTGACTAAGTAAACAAAAAGAGCATGACTAACTAATACTCCTGAAAACTAGAACATAGTGATAATATTCTCAACATAAGAAATTGCAAAGCCACAAATTTCTAACCATCAAATAATACCTAGCACTTCTATAATATATGGGGCCAGTCTCTGTAATATGATGAAGCATGAAAAAAATTATGGGTATATTTTCTGAAACATGAATTTTAAGCTTTTCATGTTTTCAAAAAATAGCGAGCATTAGTATATATTTTCTAAATCTTTCTAATCATATTTGTTTCCTCCCAAATGTGGAAATAGTCAAAAAAATTACAATCCTTAAACTTTTTAATTCTTATCAAGAACAGGTCCACTTTTTAATTTCATCTATATTTTTATATTCTATTCACTTAGTTTATCACCTTCATTTATGTATCATTATTTTAATTTAACCTACACTTTCTTTAGATGTGCTAGATTTATTTATCTCTAATAAGGTACATATTCAATCTGGGACTCTATTAATATTTATTTGTATGTAGTTGCATTAATTATTAATATTGTTTGAGTTCTCTTGATTAAATATGGATTATAACGTGTTGTTTTGTTTAAAATGTATGTTTTATACTTGGAAATCTTAAAACATATTAAATCAAAATAGGATTATCTTTGGAGTCCACGCAATAAAGGACCAATTGAGTAGAATAAATAAAACCATAACCAGGAATAATTAAACTACATAATATATTGGAACGAAATCAACAAAATCAGACACAAGATGCGTATTAAACAAGCTTCATTAAAGATATTTACGAAATATTATCACATTACAATAACATCCTAAACCCTAAAAACTTGATCAGCAGACGACAGATCTTTTACACAAAGGGCAACTATTCTTCCTCTTGAGCCAACTCGTGATGCACGCGACGTGGTACTCGTGTCCGCACCCTAACGCTGCTCCGATCGTCTTTTCTTCGTCTTCTAGAGCACACAGTTCTTCTTGACAAATCACGCAAATCTCGGACTCCTTGTTCTCATCGTCGTTACTGATCAATTTCCTCAACTCCAAGTGTTTCGAAATAACTTTGTCCGACAAACCTCCAACGTCGCCGTTTATTTCACTCACCATCTGGTAATATTCATCTATTTCGTCCACCGACGTCAATGTTTCGTCAATATTAAATCGCTGACTCATGGCATCCAATACGGTATCAATGTAAATTAAATCGGAGGCAATCTGATCATGGTAATGATCATATCCTTCATCATCATCATGGTTCATTGTTGTTTGTGATATGTAATCAGAATCGGATGTAAAAAGGTTGTGGGGAAGCATACTTTCGAGCGAAAAAGACTGTCGAGAAGCATGAACAAGATTGTGAGGAAGCATACTGTTTAGTATAAATTCTTCCGTATTCGTGTTATGATGATGACGAGACATAGTTTCTTCTCTAAAAAAAAATATCAGGAGAGCGTATGTGAATTTTCTTTTGAATGTAGATGTATTATGAGGAGATTAAGGGGTGTGTGTTGTATATATATATACACCAAGATAGCAGCTAGTATATATATCCTTCTGGGACTAGGAAATAAATCTGGTGAATGTTTCCGTGTGTATCAATTCATGACTATCACACGGTAATAATAAGACTGGATAATTAAGTGACCGTTACTCGGTTTTTTTTGTTGAAAAGACCGTTAGTCGGTTAGATAACAGTATTATGTACTATTAAGATTAGAAAAGGAAACAAATCTGTATTGTAACGGCTAAATTCGGAGCCATGCGGGTGTATATATTTACAGGTTAATTAGTTGTTAATTGCATCCCTCAAGTAATGATAGGAATGCAAACACGCGCTTCAATTTTTACTCCTAATTCGATAAGAGTAACGGTGAAATAGTAATTAGAGAAAATTGCACTTTGCCATCCAAACTTTAATTATTTTTGCACTTTATAATAACCATCTTTAACTTTTTTTTTAAAAAATTTGCACTTAATCATCGGGAGTTTCAAGCATCCTCCACCGCTCCACCTAACTTGAAATTAATTTGGGACTAAAAACATGGACTTTAATTAACATAAGCTAATTCATCTTTAGAACAATAAGTCAATAACTATATCGGTAGTTTATGTAAAAACTTAAAACTAGTACTATTAACGGTTTTATTATCAGTTTATGTATATACATAAATACATGTACATACACACATACACATATATACTGCTAGTTTTTTCTTTAATTATTATTGGAGATTTCTATTGGTAAGACGTGAAAATACGACATACACTTTGATATGAATAACGAAAATATAATACTTTAGGTAACATAAGCTCACAAAAAGGTACTGCAAAACATTTATTTGATAAAAGTCTAGCGCACGAGCACCGAAAATAAAGTTATATGCCATGTTTCGTGTATCACGAGTATTGTCTTAAGAGGCAAAGAAATTGCAAAGCTGCGATATAAAATGTAAAATGCATGAATTGCATCTTTCATTCCTGCGTAATAAATAAAATTTAAGAGGCAAAGAAACTTTAGTGAACACTTGAATAAACATATATGCCATGTTTCGTGTATCATGAGTACAAATTAAGAGGCAAAGAAATTATGAATCCACAGAATTGCTATAAATTTTGAAACGCAAGAATGGTGTCTTTCGTTCCTACACATTAAAAAAAAAAAAAAAACTGTTAGATCTTAAAGTCAATTATTTTTACTTTTAAACAATGAGTTGTGTTACCTAGTCTAGACAGGTAAAGAGACAGTAAAAATAAAGACACATATTTAAGTGGTTCGGACTCCCATCCTACATCCACAAGGCTTTCGCCCAAGAATTCAAACCTCTTTCATCAAAAGTTGTTTACAACTACAGACAAGCTTTAATCTAACACTCAGACTCCCTCTAGTGCTTCGACACCTGTAGCAACACTTTTATCGCTACTCCGTTTGAACCCGTAAGATCAATCTCCTGTCGACCTTCTTATGACCAAACCGTCAAGCGGCTAAAGCACGTACGCACAGAATCCCTCTTGCTGGTGCAATCCTTTCCCGTTGAACTCCCTTCAACTCTCGTTGGTTTGATCACGTGCGGTGAAGTATCCCACTTCTTTTTACCCGAAGTATCCCACTTCTTCGTTCTGCACTAATAAAAACTAAGGAATATAAAAACGAGAACACCTTATAATGTATATGAATTTACTCGTGTGTTCTAAGTTCTAAAACCTAGTTCTTCTACTATTTATAGGATAGCCCTCCTTAGAAGATAAGTCTTGATCTTGAAGTCTTCCACTCCAGTCGCGACTCGAATCTTCCTAAAAATTCGGAATCTTTCCTTATGTTAATCTCTTCGTGATCTTCATAATCTGCACACAAGGAAACAACAAAATCTTCCAATAGGAAGCTTGTTAGACCGGATAAAAATAAGAAAGAATAAAGATTTAGTTTCCAAAGATAAACAAGATATTTCCTAAATCTTATTCTATTCTATCACAAGTTACCAAATATTCCTAATCATATGGAATTCTATTTCCATGCAAATCTTAATCATATAGAATTCTATTTCCATGCAAACTCTAGAAATAATAAGGTAACCCCTAACAATCCCTATAAGGTATAGAATTCTATTTCCATGTAAACTCTAAGGAATTGTAAGGTAACTAAAATACATGCAATTTTTCATAAAGGATAATTTCCAAAACTCGTAAATTCAATGATACGGACGCATGGTCCTAACAATCTCCCCCAATTGACTAGTTTTGGCAAAACACTTTAAGCCCAGGAAAATTCCAAGTATGCTGCAAGAAAACTGTTAGACTAAACATGTAATCAAATGAAGTCCTCTAACCAGTCTAGATAGTTATCAAAACATGTTGCAACACGCAGTGCAAGATCCGCTAAACAACATAAATAAACTAAGTTACTAGTTCATAAACTGAAATAAATGCAGAAAAATAAAAATGTTCATAAAAAAAAACATAACAAAAAAATAAGCAGATCTCCCCCAATCATAATGCTCTCCCCCAGACTCCCCGCAGTCTCGGCAAGTGACTCGTTCACGGACTGCAACAGTTCAATCACTCGGACGAGTTGTTTCTCGATGTTGTCGAGACTACCCGTGGGAACAGAAGGACCAGCTTGAGCAGCAGCAGGCTGGGAAGATGGTGATGACAAAGCAGCTATATGATGTGCAGCGGCTCTCAAAGGATTCGGCCTCTTTGTCAACTTATCTTGGGGTACGCAAACATCCATCTGGGCAGTAAGTGCGCGGTAGATCAAGGATGGATATCCTAGCGTCATCTTGATGGATTGATTAAAGGCATCTAGGCGAATCCGCTCGAAGATCAGTTTTTCCAAGTTCATGGGAGCGTTTGTGCCAATGCGGAACAAAACAGAAGCCGTAATATGATTCAAAGTAGAAGCATGGGACATTGGAAACCAGTTTCGAATCATAATACTAAAAATCAAACCATACCGTGGGGTTAGTGATCCGCGGGACAGATTACCCTTCTTAGGCCAAGGGCTGTTTGTGAGAGCTGTCGCGACTGCATCCATGTCTGCCTCAGGTTGCATCTCAAAGTCGCGATCAGTCTGGACATCTGGTGTTCCAAGGTAAAGATTCAGTATTGTTGGGCTGATTGGAAGATATGACCAGCGACAAACACTGAAAACTCCTTTGCCGAACCCACAACTCCAAGTTGTGTATCCAAGTTCGCATAAAATTCGTGGACAATGCGAGTCACGAATGGTTGGACTCGGCGGGTGGACTCAAGAAAACCACGACGTTCCAGAAACTCAAATATCCCAGATGGTGCATATGATCATTCATGCAGTGGAACCTCCTTCACCGGCACACGATCAAGAAACTTCTTGTACCTCTGTTTGGCTTCAGCCGTGATGTACCATATTTCGGTACCGCCACGTCATAATATCCGATACAGTACACGAACGTATTTCGGGACATATTATGCCACGTCAGCACCATTATTTTTTAATGCAAAATTACAATTCAAGGCAAAACGCGGAAATCGGCCCAAGTAGGCCCAAATTGAGCCCAAGCGAGATCTATTTGGGCCCGAAAAGGCCCGATTCGAGCTATATCAAGCCCAATCCGAGCTATATGGGCTCAAATTCGATCTATTTGAGGTCCAAAAGCCCAATTCGAGCTATATGGGCTCAAATTCGATCTATTTGAGGCCCAAAAGTCACATTCGAGCTATATGGGCTCAAATCCGATCTATTTGAGGCCCAGGAGTCAAGTAAGAGCTTTATGGGCCCAAATTCGACCTATTTGAGGCCCAATTTGACCTATTTGAAGGCCCAATTCGAGCTATTTCAAAATAGCTCTAATTCGACCTATTTTGAGTCATAGTTCTACTTGGATTGCACTTTTAGACGAATAAGGACTCTTATTACTATATAAGGGGGTCCCATGCCTCATTCTAAGGTACGTTTTTCATATTTCAAGCATTCATTTCGATCTATATAAGTCGAATTTGAGTTCTCAAGCCTAATTCGAGCTATTTGAGGCCCAAATTCGACCTATTCAGGCCCAAATTCGACCTATTCAGGCCCAAATTTGACCTATTTAGGCCCAAATTCGACCTATTTAGGCCCAAATTCGACCTATTTAGGCCCAAATTCGACCTATTTGGCCTAAATTCGACCAATTTAGGCCCAAATTCGACCTATTTGGGCATATTTTGAGCTATAAATTCGAGCTATTGTTTCTGACGACAATACCTCAAATTCCGACCTATCTGACTTGAGCGTCGGAGTGCCTTCGTCGGAGGAGGCACCGGCTTAGTTTACGTGTGGTGTTGAGTGCAGGTTCTGAACTCAAAAGCTGCTTAAGCATCCAGCAGGAACTAAAGCAGTCTGACGTGGAGTGTTGGAGAGCGGACACGTATCCAGACGAAAATACCCCACATCAGTGGCGCCGTCTGTGGAAACCTCTATACGCACTTAGTAACAAACACTGACACTCAATGGCTCAACGGAGAGTGACGGATAAGAATGGAATGGCAGGAAGGACTAGATCACAGAGGGAGGATGATACTCGGGCACCTGATGCTTCTGAGCGAACATCAGTGGCAGCGCACAGCACTCTCCTTGATCCTCCAACTCAAACAGCGAATCAACCTGATGTTCCTCCCACGGAACAACAGCTACTGAATTCCGCTCAGTTGGATCAAATCATGGCGGCATTCCAAAGGACTATGGTCCCAATGATTGTGCAGCAATTGGCTAACACTACTGTTTTACAGAATGTTCAAGCTCCATTAGCACAACAACCTGCAATACAGCCTGCGGCACCGCAGCGAGGAAGGACTCATCCGACCCAGCGTCGTGATGACTCAAGGCAGTATACACAAACCAGGATGACAAGGCCAAGGGATCCATCTCCCTCGCCTGAAAGGAGGAATCATCGTTCAGTGAGGACCAATGCTAACCGAGCTCCCAGTCGGGCAACTGGTCGAGATAGAGAAGGAAGGGATGGAGAGGTGAATTCTAGGCAGAGAGTTCCTGATCATCGACCTGCAGCAAGTCGAACTGCCGGAAGAGATAGGGACTTGCCTCAGAGAGTCGCACCAAGATTGGAACCTGTTGTAGCAGAACATATTCCACTAAGGGAGAGGTCAAACCCCTTTTGTGAGGCGATCAGTAATTTGACGTTGAAGGAAGGAACTAATCTTCCTGTTCTGAAGAAGTATGATGGAAATACTGATCCAGTTGCACATTATGATGAATTAGATGGAGATTTGCAGGTTTTGGGGTATGCAGAGAATATGAGGGCGAAACTTATTTCGCTCAGTCTGAGAGGTCCAGCAAAGGAATGGCTCAAAAACTTACGTTCGGGATCAATTGAATCATCTGAACAGTTTAGGACCATGTTCGTAAAGAAGTTTGCTACTTATCGCATAAAGAAGAAATCTCCGAGTACGCTGTTTAATATCTATAGAGGACCTGATGAACCTTTGGGGAGGTATATCGAGCGTTTGAATTTGGAGATTGGTAGAGTGAATGCTCCCAATGTCGACCTGGTCATATCTGTATTGGAACATCGTTGCAGGAGTAAGAAGCTTATAGAAGTGATAACATGGAACACACCTGATTCCATTGAGCAAGTGATGGACCTCGCTAGTAAGGTCATTGAAGTAGAGGAGGCAACCATGAATCAAAGGGTTGATGGACTCGCCAAGAATTCATGGGGGCAAGGAGAATAAAAATAGAGACTGGAGGAAGGAGTCAAGAGGCAAAGATCGTGATCACAACCGACAACCTTTTAAGAAGTTTGACAACTATACTCCGTTGAGGAAACAAATTGGTGAAATCTACGCCATAGAGAAAGATAGCGGGTTGCTGAGAACCCCTAAACCGTTCCGAGAGACGGAGGAGACTAAGGTATCAAAGAAATATTGTAAGTTCCACAGGCAGAATGGGCATTTTACTAACGAATGCAAGGCTCTAAAGAACGAGATTGAACGACTCATTCAAGGGGGGAAACTCGTCGAGTACATCCTTGAGAATAGAGAGTCACGTGAAGAGAAGGCGTCATCTGGACGCAAGCGGGATAGATCCCCACACGAGAAGAAGGAAGAGCCGAAGCGTAAATGGGGAAATGGTAATGATGATATCGAGAATGGAATCAATGTGATAGCTGGCGGACCTACTGGTGCAGACTCAGCCAAAAGTAGAAAACGCATCTCACGAGACATTTACAATGAACGACTGAAGCGTCCTGAGATAGATCTTGTCTTTGCGGTGGACAAGTTGGATACAAGAATTACATTCGATGATAGCGATTTCGACAGCTTGTCTCCACAAGCTAAGGAAGCACAATACTTGAATTGCCCTATGGTGGTTTCCGCAGTAATTGCAAATCACGGGGTAAAGAGGATAATGATTGATAATGGATGTTCGTCCAACATAATCTTCATGGATGCTTTACAACAAATGAAACTTGGACAATACGAGATCACGGATGTTAACTCACCACTAGTGGGATTTGGTGGAAGTGAAGTAAAACCCATTGGAATGATCTTGTTGCCAACATCCTTTGGCGTGAATCCGAAGAGGAGAACACTGAACGTGGAATATCTTATCGTTGACATACCATTTGCATACAACGTACTGATTGGAAGGCCAGGAATAACGGCATTTGCTATGATCATCTCTACGGTGCATCAGAAGGTCAAATTTCCAACGCCTGGTGGAGTTGCTGAACTCACTACAAACTATCGTGATTCGTGGAGTTGTTATGTTACATCAACTAAACCTATCAAGGCAAAAACGGATCCAAATGTCGCGATAATTGACATACATCCAGGGGAGACGCCTGAAATAGGGAAACAAGTTGATACAGAGATGGTGCTTGCTACGCAAGCGGACCAAGAGATGATGCAGGAGGATCATACCCCTCCCAGTATTGAGGACTCCTTGAAGAAGTTGGAAGAAGAAAAAGAAGACAAAACGACATTGCGCTATAAAAAGAAGATGGAAATGGAGCGTCTGAAACCTTCGGGAGAGTTTAAGGAGGTGATTTTTTCAAAAGATGAGCCTGACAAGATAATTAAAATTGGTAGCGAGATGACTTCGGAGGTTGAGAAGGCATTGTTGGAATGCTTGCGAAGAAACTTTGATGTATTTGCATGGACGGACTCGGACTTGAAGGGGATAGATCCTCGAGTTGCGGTACATCACCTGAATGTTAACCCAAATGCTAAACTCATCCGACAGAAGAAGAGACACTTTAGCGATGAAAAGAACAAGGCTGCGGAGTTGGAAGTACAAACAAAGCTTGCTGCAGGCCATATATTTGAAGTTCGATACTCTGAATGGCTAAGCAACGTTGTACTTGTCCCAAAGAAGCCGACCGTATGGAGGATGTGCGTGGACTACACCGACCTGAACAAACATTGCCCACGAGATCCTTTCCCGTTGCCTAGGATCGATCTCGTAGTTGACTCTACAGCAGGGTGTGCGTCGCTGAGTCTTTGTGATGCACAGAGCGGTTTCCACCAAATACTAATGGCAGTAAAGGATCAGCATAAAACGGCCTTTATCACTGACAGAGGGATATACTGTTACAAGGTGATGCCGTTTGGTCTAAAGAATGCAGGAGCAACCTTTCAGAGGTTAGTTGCCAAGATGTTTTATCATCAAATCGGCAAGACAATGGAGGTATACATTGATGACATGCTTATCAAAAGCCTAAAGGCAGAAGATCACGTGAAACATTTGGAAGAGGCTTTTGGTATCATGAAACAATATGGGATGAAGCTAAATCCAAAGAAGTGCACTTTTGGTGTTAAGGCCGGAAAATTTCTGGGGTTCATGGTCAATGAAAGAGGAATCGAAGCTAATCCTGACAAAATTAAAGCTATAATGGACTTACCATCCCCCAAATCCGTTCGAGAGGTGCAACGACTGGTGGGGAGGATCACGGCACTTAGTCGATTCATATCGCATTCTGCAGAAAAGAGTTTACCCTTTTTCAAGAAGTTACGCAAGACGCCTAAGTTCGTCTGGACTGATGATTGTGAAGAGGCTTTTCGCCAATTAAAGGTGTATCTTACAACACCACCATTACTATCTAAGCCCAAGGACAATGAGATGCTATATCTTTACTTGGCCATAACAAAGAATTCATTAAGCACAGTATTGGTGCGCGAGGAAGACAAGAAACATTTGCCTATCTACTATGTTAGCAAAGTGCTGAATGGGGCAGAGGTGAATTACCTGGAGAACGAAAAGTTAGCATACGCACTTGTAATAACTGCACGAAAGTTAAGACCATACTTTCAATCACATCCGGTTACTGTCTTAACTAGTCAACCACTGAAACAAGTTATGGCAAAACCGGAGACGTCTGGGAGGTTAGTGAAGTGGGCGATAGAGTTAGGAGAATATGGCTTGGAGTATATGCCAAAAACAGCAATCAAAGCACAAAGTTTAGCGGACTTCGTGGCTGAAACTATCTCAGAGGCGGAGCAAGCGCTTGATGTAGCAATGGTGACGGAAGAGGACAAAAGGGACAAACCTATAGTTGCAAGGGGAACTTGGACTCTGCATGTGGATGGATCGTCCACAAACGACGCTGGAGGTGCAGGAATTTACCTAAAATCGGCGGATGGTAGAGAATTTGACTATGCAATAAGGCTAAATTTTCAAGTGACCAACAATCAAGCGGAGTATGAGGCTATGCTTGCTGGCATACAAATGGCAAAATCGTTGGGTATAACGAACCTTGTAGCATTCACGGATTCACAGTTGATTGCTAATCAATTTGAAGGAAGATATGAGGCGAAAGAGGCTGCAATAGTAAAGTATCTCGAAAAACTGAAGGAAGTGACATCAAATTTCGATACTTTCTCTATCTCGCAGATCCCTCGATCAGAGAATGAATGCGCCGACTCCTTGTCACGATTTGCTAGTACCGCCGAAGTGTTTGTTGAAAGGCGGGTAACTCTTTTGGCTTCAGAACAGCCCTCTATCGGCAAGATAGTTGAGTCAAAACCAACGCAAGCATTGGACTACGTTCTGCCAGTAGAAATAGAGGCATGTTGGAAGGATGAGATTATCGATTATCTTCAGAACGGGAACTTACCTAATGATCCTCAAGCGATCAGAAGGCTCAAGTACAAATCTGCAAGATTTACTATGTTCAATGGCGAACTTTATAAACGGTTATTCGAGGGACCACTCCTGAGATGCCTATCTCCCACGCAGGCAAAACAAGTCTTACAAGAAATTCATGAAGGGAGTTGCGGAAATCATTCAGGAGGACGGTCTTTGGCCCAGAAAATACTCCGACAAGGATATTTCTGGCCAACTGTTATGAGAGATGCTATGGATTACTCAAGGAAGTGTAGAAGTTGTCAATTGCATGCGAAGATCATTCATACACCTGCACAACCTATGACAACTGTGAGTTATGCATGTCCATTTGATCAATGGGGAATAGATATAGTTGGACCAATGCCTAAGGCTACGGGAGGTAGAAAATGGTTATTGGTGGCAGTCGAGTACTATACGAAGTGGGTTGAAGCTGAAGCACTTGTAAACATTACGGAGGCTAATGTGAAACAATTCATTTGGAAGAACATCGTTTGTCGATTTGGAATACCAAGAATCTTAATTTCCGACAATGGGAGGCAATTCCAAGGTTTTAAGATTCAAGACTGGTGTAGAGACATGAAAATTGAGCAACGTTTTACATCTGTTACGCATCCCGAAGCAAATGGACAAGTGGAGGCCACTAACAATACATTAGTGAAGAGTTTGGAGAAAAGGCTGGAGGGAGAAGGAGGAAATTGGGCGGATGAGTTACCAGGGATATTATGGGCATATCGCACAACTCCACGCACCTCTACAGGAGAAACTCCATACTTATTAACATATGGATCTGAAGCAGTGATACCCGCTGAGATTGGAATGCCAACTTATCGTATTGTGACATATGATGAGGAGCAAGCATTAAGGGCAAGACAAATGGATTTGGAATTGATCGGAGCAACTAGGGAAGCAGCATACCAACGTACTCAAGCGTACAAATCTATGATGGCGAAAGCATATGACAACAAAGTCCGTTTTAGGAACTTTCAAGTGGGGGACTTGGTACTCAGGAAAGTTAAAGCTACTAAGCATGTTGGAAAATTGAAGCCGAACTGGGAAGGACCTTACAGAGTGGAGAAAGCAAGCTCAAAAGGATATTATTACTTACAAGAATTGGGTGGAAGGACTTTGTCACGCCCCTGGAACGTCAAGAACTTACGAAGGTTTTATAGTTAGAACACTAGTTTTCTAATGGCCTTGTGGCACAACAGGATCGTAGTTTCAATACTTCATTCGCTTATTCTTTTACGAATTACGAGTCCCTCTACGTGGATTCTCATTGTAATAGTTAGCAGCGAACTACGAGGACTTGATTCCTAGCCAACCTATATACGGCGGGATACGTAGGCAACTCGGAAGTTACTCGAGCTCAGTCCCAAAACTAATAAAATCTCTTATTTTATTCTAGTTCAGCTGTTGCCTACTATTTATCCGCAAGATTACAATCTATCAAGAAACATGAAGATGAACTCATACTGTCTACAAACTTTAAGTCTAAAAACTTAATTAAAAACGAACATTAGCTTCGTATAACGAGCACTAGCCTCGTGGAGTCAAGTACAAGTACAAGTCCTTGCACTCCCGCGAACATTGCTTCGCAAGAGCAAACATAGCTTTGCACAACGAGCACAAGCCTCGTGGAGTCGAGCACAAGTCCTCGTACTCCCGCGAACATAGCTTCGCAAGCGCAAACATAGCTTTGCACAACGAGCACAAGCCTCGTGGAATCGAGCACAAGTTCTCGTATTCCCGCGAACATAGCTTCGCAAGCGCGAACATTAGCTTCGCACAACGAGCACAAGCCTCGTGGAATCGAGCACAAGTTCTCGTATTCCCGCGAACATAGCTTCGCAAGCACGAACATTAGCTTCGCACAACGAGCACAAGCCTCGTAGAGCCGACCACAAGTTCTCGTACTCTCATAAATACTTGTTTATAAAACTTAAGTGTTTTAACAAGTACCAAATTTAAACTTAAAAAGTAGACACATATGAGTGAAGATGTAACGAGACAAAACAAAGACATTCAAAAGACTTTTCAAGTCAAAACTGTACTAGCAATTGATAAAGCGCTAAAATCGCGCGAATGTTAGCAACATATACTGTACGGAAAGAATGTACTAGGACTAATGCTATATACGTAAAGCAAAGATGTTCAAGAATATTAACGACAAGGCACAAATGCCAAAAATAAAGGCACGCAGGCCACTCGAAAAGATCAAGGCAGCAGGTTCAACCCAAGAGCTTTCACCGCACCCTCGCTCTGCTCTTGGATATCAGCAAAAGACTCGTTCAGAGGCCCAGTGTCATCAATAGGGGAAATCTGACGAGGAGCAGCAGCGGCAACAGGAGCATCAGTCATAGGTTGATCGCCATCAGCAGGCTGATCCAAGATCTGAGGGTCGAAACCCATCTCACCCTCCTCTGGAAGTTCATCTGGAGCAGCATCAGAAGCAGCAGCAGCAGTGGACGTGGGAGGCAGCTCGTCGGCAAAGTCAGAGAGCCATACCTGCCGAAGAGGATAAAAGGTGGTGAAGGGATCATGCTTTGGCTCTTCATTGCCCACAGTCGCAGCAGGTTCACCAGAAGGAGGATCGGCCGGAGTAGGATCCGCAGCAGCGGCACTAGAGGATTCACCGACTTCCGTGTCATCCTCATTCAGGCAATTGAGGACATTGAAGTCCTCCCTCTTGAACCCAGGAGCAAGAGCACTGCGGGCAACGATGTCATCAAGGGCCATGTTGTAGCCCTTGGTCGTATCAAAACCGCCCCGCTCCATAGCAATCTGCTCCCAGGTGGCTGAGCGGAAGAACTCGATGGCCACCATCACCTTGTCTTCATCGGGGAGCTCCTACGAAACAAGTAAAGGAAATGTAAGTATGTAACACACAAATTTCAAGGAAAAAGAAATAAAGTCAAGTATCATAAGAATACCTCAGTCATGGCCCTGTTGTAGCCATCCTCCTCAGCAGTCGAAAGGCGAGCTTGTGCATCAGCCAGCTCAGCCTCGAGCCTCAAACGTTCGGCCTCAGCAGCAGCAGCAGCATCCTTCATCGTCCGGATGGTGTCAACATGATCGTCAACAAGGGCGGTGGCATGCTGGCAGTTGGTGGTGAGCTGGCTGGATAGGCGTCTTTCCTCGGCAAGCTCTCTGTCAACGGTGGCTTTCGCTGCCTTCAAGGCTTCCAGCTCCGCCTGTACTGCCTTCAGCTCATCAACAGCAGCGACGAGATGCTTCTCCACTTCAGCCTTCGCCTCCTTGGCTTGTTTCTCCAGCCGTTGAGCCTGCAAGGCCGAAGAATGGTGCCTATCCATCAGAGCCCTCTGTTGATCCTGAGTCGTCATCTCCATGTTGAAGTTCTCAGCCATGGTCTGGAAATTGACGAAGAACTACAAGAGAGAAAAAACGTTAATGATATTCAAGTATGTACATAAAACAAAGATAAAGGAAAGCTCTAAATCCATAAACCTCACACAGAGACAAGGCAGTGCGACTGACTAGCTTCTCGTGGCCCATCGCCTGGTAATAGAGCTGACGGTCGAAGTCAGGCATGAATCCTTTGACAAGTCGAAGGGCAGTAGTGTCTTTCAGAAGTGAACTGCCCCGATTCGACTGAAGCTCGCACGATCTCCTCCACGTCAATGTCGAGATCGTCACCATCATATGCTCGGTCCTGCGCGACGCGCTTACCCCGTCGGATCTCCTCAGCAGTGGCAGCAAACCTCTTCCTCGTTGCTGCCTCAGGGTTGGCCTCATTAAAGCGACGAGCCGCTTCAGCAACGGAGGGAAGATGCACTCTTCCAGACGAAGGTGCTGATGAAGGAGAAAGATCCGGAAGGATCGGCTCAGAACCGCCAGGCGGTGATCCCGGAGCAGTATCAGCGGTCGACTGAGAAGGAACAGTCTCAGGCACTGGAGCTGGAGCAGGAACAGGGGCAGGAGCTGAACCTCTACCACGTCCCGACCCTCGAGTCGAGACGGTAGCAGGAGCATTACCGCTTCTCGAACTGGTACCAGCCGTCTTTGCACCACGACGACTGGTCTTCTCAGGAATGGGCACTGAGGACTGAGGAGCGTTTGCGCCACGCTTCATAGCGGCCAGCCTCTTCTTCGTCTTGTCCATCACGATTCGCTCTGAAAATCGTAAACAATGCAAAGGTTAGAAGACAACGAAGGAAGATAAAAATCAATGAGTAAAAAGAACGAAAACATGCATAATATTATACCAAAGACAGAAGGCTCAACGCCTGCATGATAAGTATAACCGCCGGCCCGCAACACTGGGGTGGTGGTCAACTCAAAGGCATCAAATTGATGATCTTTCAGGTTTTTAATCGCCGTCAGGGTGTAGACAGGAGGATCGGGCCGTCGCGGCGATGGACGGGCGTCCGTCCAAAGCCGCTTGAATCGAAATTCCTGCGGCTTCGATTCCTTGATGTAAAACCACTGTTTCTTCCAATGAACCCCGAAGCTCGTCTGTAAATCAAATAAGAAGCATTGCTTCTTTCGCGAGCTTAGATAGTAAAATCCGGCGTCTACACCTCTGTTACGAAATTTTACTATAAATAATTGCCAAAACCCGGCCACAGAGCACGGGAGGTTAAATACGCGAGCCAGCATCGCATAAGCATACATCTGTGTGTATGCGTTGGGAGTAAAATGTGAAGGAGAGGAATTGAGCGAAGACATTATTTCAGAGACTATAGGGAAAATGGGAAAACGTAACCCACAATGTAGATAGCTACTAAATATAGTGAGACATCCTTCAGGCGGGTTGTTCATCCTATCGTCTGGGCCAGGAATGACAATTTCATAGGTCTCAGGAATGTCGTAAGTATCACGATAGTACGCTATATCGTAAGGAAGCGAAGACGAAAATTGATCAAAGTTAATCAAATTGGGCGGGGCAACTTGTTCGGGAGAGTTAGAGGCAGGTATGGGAGCATGGTCAGCAGGAGGTAAATAAGGCACGATGGGGAGAGGGTTCGATTCAGCCTCGTCATCTCCTAGGATGTCTACGTCTACCTCCATATCAGACACCCTATCATTGCTGTTTCTCTCATTACTAGATGAGCTCTCGTCACTTGAGTCGTTACTACTACCGCTAGTTGATGCATTCTCTCTAGCTTTAGACGCCATAGACGACTCACTACTATTTTCTCTACTACTACTACTGGAAGATTCAAGATCAATAACTCGCGTCATAAAGAGGTTTAGGTGGAAAGTTTACCGGCACGAGGATCTAGATCTACTGAAACTTCTTCGTTTGGGTGAATTTGCTCGTAGGACCTCTGCGCAGGTGCAAAGAGTTTTGGAGCGCCCGGTAATCGGATTCGTGCAGGTTCTGGCTGACAAGGACGATTTGGGGATGATGGACGCCGTGTGTTTGATTCACGAGGATGCCGATATGACGAATCTCGTGATGGATTGCGTGCGTTATAATAGGCTCGTTGGTGCGATCGTGGTGGTGATGGACGACGTGGAGATCGGTTACGTCGAAGTCGCGCCGTCGTGAACAAATCTGCGCAAAGAATTCGCATATTAGCATTTTTCAAAAAAATTTCAAAATTTTTCAGAAATTTGAAAAAAAAAATTTCTAAGTGTTATAGCTCGAATTTCCTCAGGAAATTCGAGCTATATATTCGATCTATCAAGCCACTCACCAAAGGATACACGTGTTGGGGTATTTTTCGAGCTATTCACGCCAATTTCGATCTATTTAGGATAAATTTTGAGCTATTTGGAGGTTTTCGAGCTATTATCGCAAACTTACTAAATTTGGAGGTTTTTTCGAGCTATTTCAGTGAGCTTTCTATTTTTGGCAAATTCGAGCTAATAATTCGAGCTATTTCTTGGGAGCTCTGGAGCAATTCTTATGCGCGAAATGAGGAAATGAAGCTGGGAGTGGGGTATTTATAGGCGAAATGATGCAGTAATTACCAAAATGCCCCTAAATTCGACCTATTCATAATTTCGACCTATTTGCAGAAAAAAATTTCACCAATTTCGAGGTATCTTTGTGGAGGCTAATTTCGACCAATATGAAATTCGAGCTATTTTACGGAAAAAAAAAATTTGGATTTCGAGTTGTCTTTTTCAAAGGTAAATTCGACCTATACCAATTCGAGTTACCAAAAATAGTAAATTCGACCTATTTTCGAATTTTGATATTTTTGGTCACATTCTTGGTTTTTTACGACGACGCCGATCTCGTTGCACGATTTTCGGTTAAGTGACCTCTTTATAGTTCGTATGACCAATGTTTGTACACATTACTCTTACGAACTGGGGGACTCCATGATGTACCATATTTCGGTACCGCCACGTCATAATATCCGATACAGTACACGAACGTATTTCGGGACATATTATGCCACGTCAGCACCATTATTTTTTAATGCAAAATTACAATTCAAGGCAAAACGCGGAAATCGGCCCAAGTAGGCCCAAATTGAGCCCAAGCGAGATCTATTTGGGCCCGAAAAGGCCCGATTCGAGCTATAGCAAGCCCAATCCGAGCTATATGGGCTCAAATTCGATCTATTTGAGATCCAAAAGCCCAATTCGAGCTATAAGGGCTCAAATTCGATCTATTTGAGGCCCAAAAGTCAAATTCGAGCAATATGGGCTCAAATCCGATCTATTTGAGGCCCAGGAGTCAAGTAAGAGCTATATGGGCCCAAATTCGACCTATTTGAGGCCCAATTCGACCTATTTGAAGGCCCAATTCGAGCTATTTCAAAATAGCTCTAATTCGACCTATTTTGAGTCATAGTTCTACTTGGATTGCACTTTTAGACGAATAAGGACTCTTATTACTATATAAGGGGGTCCCATGCCTCATTCTAAGGTACGTTTTTCATATTTCAAGCATTCATTTCGATCTATATAAGTCGAATTTGAGTTCTCAAGCCTAATTCGAGCTATTTGAGGCCCAAATTCGACCTATTCAGGCCCAAATTCGACCTATTCAGGCCCAAATTTGACCTATTTAGGCCCAAATTCGACCTATTTGGCCTAAATTCGACCTCTTTAGGCCCAAATTCGACCTATTTGGCCTAAATTCGACCTATTTAGGCCCAAATTTGACCTATTTAGGCCCATATTCGACCTATTTGGCCTAAATTCGACCTATTTGGGCATATTTCGAGCTATAAATTCGAGCTATTGTTTCTGACGACAATACCTCAAATTCCGACCTATCTGACTTGAGCGTCGGAGTGCCTTCGCCGAAGGAGGCACCGGCTTAGTTTACGTGTGGTGTTGAGTGCAGGTTCTGAACTCAAAAGCTGCTTAAGCATCCAGCAGGAACTAAAGCAGTCTGACGTGGAGTGTTGGAGAGCGGACACGTATCCAGACGAAAATACCCCACATCAAGCCGTGTAAAACCTTTCTGAGTATGTCGATCCGACAACAAACGGCTCAGGAGAAGGTTGGACCCTTGGAGGAACTCCATAGCCACCATGAGCATCCTCTTCAATAGTTTCCTCGTTCTCAACATCATCATCATTATCACCCGTAGCAGAAGGTGATTCTTTTTCACGTCTTGGATGTTTGCGAACGGGGCTTGAGGATGAATCATACACATCAATCGGGGAGGATCCCCCAGCACTAGCAGCATCGGATACCGTCTTTCGAAGACGTTTTTTGGCAATGGGCTGCTTTCCCCTTCTTGCACGATTCGTGACTCCAGTCGCGACTTTGGCGAAGATCGTTGAGGCCTTTTGTCGAGCAGGTGGGCGCTGTGATGATTGTGCCTTTTTCTTACCCTTTGCAGCAGCAGATTGCTTGCGTGAGGGTTCAGGATCAGTCGCTATTGGTGAATGTGACGGTGATTGTGCAGGCGAAGTCGTGACCCTGTTTGGTGACTCATGATGTGGGGGTGCGGAATCTCGTGGAGGAGATGATTTTGGTTCCCTTATTGACAGTGCAAGGGACAATGAGTCAAAATGTGCCGGTGGTGATGATGGTGGTGGCTGCGCATCACTCGGCGATGGTGGTGTGGAGGAGGATGTGCGCTTCTTCTTCGCAGATCTTTTCGGTGGTGGAACAAAATCCGGTGGAACTCGGACTTATAAGGGCACCGGTGCAAGAACCTCCTCGGGTTGGTCGTCGGTGGAGGAGTCACGACTGGGATCAGCAACTGGTGGTGATCGAGATGATCCTCCTGCTTTCTTACTTTTCACCATGGTTAGATTGAAAGATAAAAGAGAGATGGTGATAAGAGAAAGATAATAAAAGAGATATTGTGAGATAGTGATATGAAAGAGAGAGACGTGAGATAGATATATATAAAAGGATATGCAACAAGCTAAGGTCAAATCAATCTCAATCTCTATCAAAAAGTTTCCATATAGACTCAACTTCCAAGAAAATAGGAAACAGAATCACGTTATCACACAAACACTCTATCCAAAATATTTGAATCACGCGGCATAAGATTTTGGCGGTCGAAGCTGCCGTTATTAAGAGAATCGCGCTTAAGAGACAAATATTCGGATAATAATAAAAGATTTGCACCACTTACAAAAATAAACTTTTTATTTATTTATTATTTTTTTTTAAAAAAAACATAAAGAGCAATAAACAAATTAAACAAACAAAAAGAAACTCAGCAAGTGCCACACGACTTACCGAGGACCTGATTTACTTGGTTTGTGTATTTGGAAGAACACCCTGTCATGACAGCTTCAGCGACTCGTTCACAAACAGTCTGCCCGAAGTTTTCTCATTTACCAGATAATCACAAAACAATGTGTGCTTTAAATTCTCAAGTATGATATATGATGAAGAAGAAGATAATTTGAAAAGGACAACAATTGTAACAAGATATATCTCTTTTCAAACTAGACAATTGTACCTTAACACACATATTTGAGCCTTTTGTAAGAAGGTAGCTTTCGCTCATGGACTTTATGTAGAATATGGTAGCTCTTTTTTAATGAAAGACGACCGTGAGATAAGAATTGAAAGCTTTCACACATATTCATTGAGTTTAGGCAGCTTTTTACTCCTTTTATTTTTTTCTTATGAAGCACGTGAATCTTTCCGGCTCATATTCTCTTTTTCTTTTTTCTTTTCAAGCTCTTTTGCACACTCAAACATCTCTTTTTATGCTCAATACTTCTGTTTTTGATGTGTGAGGTAGCAAAAGTGGATTTTTATCCAAGTCAAAGAGAATAAACAAATAAAAAAAACAAAAATTGCCTGTTGCAAAATCCTTCGATTTCACATATTTAACTGGGGAATTGAGCACTGAGTAAGTAATACTGGTCAGATCGAGCTCCAGAACAAACTGATGTGATAAGTCTGCAATATGAGTCATGACAGTTAGTTCGACAATAAACAAAAACATCCCAGTTAAATCAGGCATAGCGACAGGCTTAGTGATGGCAAGTGCCAAGAGACTTTTTGAAGGTCTTAAAGCATTGTGGAACAGGTGCCTTTAAGAACATATCCGTAGACTGTCTCTCTGTCGCGACTAGCTTAATGACTACAGTTCTAGACTTTACCAAATCAAGAATTAAGTGGTTCCATTGATCTATCTGCCTAATGCGTGCATGTTGAACAGGATAGTTAACAGTATTAAGCGCATGAGTGTTCACACATGATTCAAGCAGATTATTAATCAACCTTCCATAGTCTTTAAGCATAGTGTTCACATTATCAACATTCAAGATTATGACAGATTTATCATTGGATAGACAACTAAAGCTCCCTGTCATGCTATGAGAATCGCACATGTTGATGAAGATGCAAGTTATCACGGGAGATTTTAACTGCTTAGGCATTCCAAGTTCAATAAAATGAATGAAACAATTAAGAGCAGATTTATTTATTTATCTCTAATAAGGTACATATTCAATATGGGACTCTATGTATTTGTATGTAGTTGCATTAATTATTAATTTTATTTGAGTTCTCTTGATTAAATATGTATTATAACGTGTTGTTTTGTTTAAAATGTATGTACTACACTTGGAAATCTTAAAACATATTGAATAAAATTAGGATTACCTTGGAGTCCACGCAATAAAGGACCAAAGAGTAGAATAAAAACCACAACCAGGAAGGCAGGAATAATTAAACTACATAATATATTGGAACGAAATCAACAAAATCAAACACAAGATACGTATTTAACAAGCTTCATTAAAAATATTTCAAAACATTATTCCATTACAATAACATCCTAAACCCTAAAAAGTTCATCAGCAGACGACAGATCTTTTACACAAAGGGCAACTATTCTTCCTCTTGAGCCAACTCGTGATGCACGCGGCGTGGTACTCGTGTCCGCACCCTAACGCTACTCCGATCATCTTTTCTTCGTCTTCTTGAGCACACAGTTCGTCTTGACAAATCGCGCAAATCTCGAACTCCTTCTCGTTCTCATCATCGTTACTGATCAATTTCCTCAACTCCAAGTGTTTCGAAATAACTTCGTCCGACAAACCACCAAAGTCGCCGTTTATTTCCTCATCAAACAGCAGACTTTCTTCGTATTGACGATATATGTCATTCACCATCTGGTATAACTCACGTATTTCGCCCACCGTCAATGTTCCGTAAACTAGATCCAAGTTGTAATTAAATCGTTGAATCGTGTTATCCAATAAGATATCAATGTCATCTTCGGCGTCGAGCTGATCATGGTAATGATCATATCCTTCTTCATCATCGGGTGTAAAACGGTAGTGGGGAAGCATACTTTCGAGCGAAAAAGACCGTGGAGAAGCATGAACAAGATTGTGAGGAAGCATATTGTTAAGTAGTTCTTCCGTATTCGTGTTATGATGATGATGAGACATAGTTTTTTCTCTAAAACAAAATCAGGAGAGTGTATGTGAATTTTTCTTTTGAATATTGCAGATGTATTATGAGGAGATTAATTAAGTGGTGGTGTTGTATATATAGACTCCATGATAGTAACCAGTATCCTTCTAGGATTAGGAAATAAATCTGGTGAATTTGATTCCGTGTGTATCATGGCTATATATGACACGGTAATATGACGACTGGATAATTAAGTGACCGTTAGTCGGTTATATACCAGTATGTACTATAAACTAGAAAAGGAAACAAATCTATATTGTAACGGCTAAATTCGCAGCCACGCGGGTGTATATATTTACAGGTTAATTAGCTGTTAATCGCATCCCTGAACTATAAGTCTTTGATTAAGCTAAAGTAGTGATAGGAATGCCAACATGCGCTTCAATTTTTACTCCTAATTCGATAATAGCGAGTAGCCGTGAAATAGTAATTAGAGAAAATTCCACTTTACCATCCAAACTTTAATTAATTTGCACTTTATAACCATCTTTAACTTCAAAAAAAAAAATTGCACTAAACCATCTGGAGTTTCAAGCATCCTCCACCACTCCACCTAACTTTCTTAACTTGAAATTAATTTGGGACTAAAAACAGGGACTTTAATTAACATAAGCTAATCCATCTTTAAAACATTAATTATATCGGTAGTTTGTGTTAAAACTAGTACTCTTAATGATTTTTTATTATCAGTTTATGTATATACATAAATACACATACATACGAATAACTGCTTGTTAATTCGTGGCAGTGTAAATTTGGTTGTTACAATAGATATTATTGTTATGTTGTCATAGTACTACTCCTATAAGGAGACAATTCCACATTTTTACGAGTCCTAGAAGGATTACCTTTATCTTGGCTATTAGTTTATCACTAAATATATACGGCAACAACATCTGAATATGCTCACAAAATCAATAGTTGAAAGAAATTAAACTCAAACTCTTTACTCAATCACCTGAAAATATTTAGAGAAAACACCATGCTTGCCCACAATTTTACTCCTACTTTTCCACAGTTTTTTTCCCTAGACAGTATGCTTTCCCTCGTTCCTTTTTGGTCGAATTTCCACTCGATAGCAGAGACAACAAGGGACTTTAATGAAAGGAATACCACATATCGTTATCTTCAGTTCATGGCCAGAGAACAAGAAGAATATAATGAAGAAATTAATATGATGCTGAACTGGAATCAAGATAGTGAAACAGTGATGGTGAACGGAATGAACCAAGATAGTGGTTTGTTAGATGAAATAATATCGAAACACCTAAAGTTAAAAAAACATAATGGGGTGATTGCAACGACCGATGAGAACAAGGAGCAAGAGATTTGTGTGATTTGTCAGGATGATCTATGTTATGAAAAACAAACAATTGCAACGCTCGAGTGCGAACATGAGTACCATGACGTGTGTATCAAGAGTTGGTTGAGGCAGAAGAACAACTGCCCCCTATGTAAAAGAACGGTCTTGCCTTGTAATTTAGCAATCGGAGTAGTTTGATATAGTTTTTAGATTGTTTGTAATGCGCACAATAGTACTATTCTAGTTTTTGTAACTCATGAAAGATGCTAAATCCCAACGTTTTGTTTATTTCACTCCAAAATATTCTACAGTTCTATCGGTAGTTTATGTGAAACTAGTACTATTAATGATTTTTGGGGTTTCTACATGCATATTTTCCTGTAGTGTGATTCTGATTGTTACAGAAGGGGCTAGCTATTTGTAGTTTAGCCCCAATTTTTAAATTCAAATGGCTAAGTGGTGAAAACTTAAAAGTTTATGGTAATAGCACTGAATCTTTTGAAAGTTTGGATGGTTAATTGCAAAAGTTACTAAAGTTTGGATAGCAACTGGCCTAATAATTTCACTTATGATGCAAGGCTCGGAAGCATGGACGACGTTGTGGCTTTTTGTGATCTGGGAGATTTGGAAGTTGAGGAATTTGATCAGCTTTAGAGGGCAAGATATTGGCGTGGATAAGGCGATTGAATTAATTAAAGTTAGTTCATGGAGTTGGATTAAAGCAAAAAATCCTGCGTTTTTATTTTCGTTTACTGATTGGGGCTCAAATCCTATCTCATGCTTGATCTAGACGGTGTGGGAATGGCGTGTCAATGGATGGCGTATGATTGTTTAGGGCGTTTGATGCGGTGCATTGTGTTGGCTACATTGATGGGTGTATTTCTTATACCCCTGGTGTAATAACTCTTCAGTGCAATGAACTTTTGCCTTTTGCTGATAAAAAAAAAAAAAAAAAAAAAAAAAGAATTCACTTATGATGCGATGTTACATTTGAAATTTATAAAAGTCAGTTAGAGGCTATGGGAGAATATTGAAGCTGATTTAGTTTGAGATTATTAATACAAACACGAATTCATCTCAAAACTATGTGCCAATATTTTGGAAAAGATTGATTTTTCAGAGATAAACTAGTTAACTGACATATCCATGAATGATAAGTGAGAAATTGCTAAAGAGTTGAGCTATAATGAGATGGGAAATGACCATAATAATCATTTGGTTTAGGCACTAATTTCGTCCTATTTTTTTATTAATTTATCTCTTAAAGCTTAAGATGCATGTACTTTAACTTGTTTGAAGGTGGAAACAGGATTTTCTAGCTTAAAAAGCATAGCTGTACATGTAGTAGATATATTGATCATACTTGGTCAATACCAGTGCCAATTGACTGATTATGATCAGTACAGAACACCACAATAGATATATAGTTGCTAGGAAATGGAATGAATTGTTATTGTGATTGACAAGGGAAATTCGAACTGGTATATAATCCAATGTAACTCTGTATTACAGTCTACATGCATATCTAACAAGATTTCTATTGGAAAATAACACTGGGATTTGATAGAGCTTTTGTATATGCAACAGGCAATGTCATCAGTTTCTTGGTCCTCCCCACGTAAGCTCGCTTCGTCAAGTTATCGTAATCGTTGTCTTCGATTGAATCCAGGATCATGCGGTACAACATCAGCGACGACCACACCTGCAGAATGGCCCAAACGAAAATGAGTTCTTCAAGTTCATGAAATAGGTTACTTCAAAGTTTTAACCAATCTGTTAGTTTGCTCAACTCTTTTTAAGAAATATTATGATAATTTCTTTTTGTAGCTTTTTAGTTTTCTTTCCCCTGTTAGCACTAATTCTAGATTCTTACATGGCAATCCTAATGAATAATCTTCAAATACGGTATGTTGTATAATTAGAAGAATGGCGAAAAAGCATATAGCATGGATTACCGGCCAACGGCTGGACTTATGAAGGTGGGAAGCCCCTTCCTCAGCCTGGTCAAAATAAAACCTGGCCCTTGTGATCTGCTCTTTCATGAACTCTCTCCAACCATCTGTAACTTTCCTTGAGAATACGTCTTTGTCGCATAACCCAAATTTTGCTAGTTCGTCTTGCGGAAGATAAACTCTCCCTCTTGATGCACTGCTTACATTTAACACGAGTGTAAGCCAAATAAATTAGTATCAGCGTCTAATATACCTAATGCGAGACTTAAAAAATGTGAAAAACACGTACTCTTCTCCAACATCCCTTAGAATATTTGTGAGTTGATTTCCGATCCCTAAGTAGAGTGCGGCATTGTAAATTCTCTGAGCCGAAATCGATGATTCTGGTGCAATCCCCATTACTGGAACACTCATCAAACCGACCGTTCCGGCCACATAATAGCAATACAAGTAAAGCTCCTCAAAGTTTGCATATCGGTTTTTTCTTGTGTCCATTCTCATCCCCTCAATCATGTCCTTGAATGGCTGGAAAATAAAAAATCAAGATCTTAATAACAGAAGAACATATTGTCTTCCGATTAATTTGTCGTCGAATTGAAGAAATTAACTTTCTTTTGCAATTAGCACCTTTATGTCCAAAGGGAATCTGTGAACTGTATCAGTAAGTGCAGCATCAAACATATCATAGGGGTGTCCGTTAAAGATATCGTCCAGTCTCTCTTCCCATCTATCAAGAGCTGTAGAGGTAATATGGACGGCATTAGGACCATCGACCAATTCATCAGTCCTCCTGCACCAAACTGGTAAAACCAAATACAAGAGAAAATGTTCAGCTATAGAAAGATAGCAGCAAAGAGAAGTTCCATGAATAAGCCTAGATATTAGCAAAGCAAATAGATCTCTTACCATAGATCGCCCATATTGCTTTTTGTCGTTCCTCAGTCATCAGCTTTGTTCCTGGCACCACAAAAAGTATGTAGTTGAGCTTCTAACATATTTATAATTTGTACAATACTTTTCTAACAAATTAGGAAAAATCATGGTTTGCATCAAGAAAGGTGAGATAAGATACCTAAGTAGAATGTCTTAGCATATTCGGCACAAATGTCCCTGCACCTCTCATATGCTTCTTCAAGAAACGTTGGATGGAGATTCGGCGTCCTACAAATACTCAAGTTGTTTCTCTCCGACTGCTTCTGGACGACTTCACGTATAAGCTGATCAGTGCTTGAAACTCCATGAAACGATAAATCGGGTTTAGAAAACTCCTTCCTTCTCTTTGGAATAGCTATGGTAAACTCAGCTCTAACACTCGTTTTTCTGTTCCTCGACAAGGGTACATGTTCTTTGCCTATTTTGGCGCAAGGATTAGCTGCATGAGAAAGTGTTGCATTCATTTTTCAAACTCACAGTTATTCAGTAGAATTGTTTCAAGGGATGCATATATTGTTTCAATGTAGTAGGCTTAAAAGTTTCTCTCTATAATATCATAATTTTGATTCATCCATTTGCTCTTCATTGGGTACTTATATTAGCTGTTGGGGGGGGGGGGGGGGTTGGGGTGGGGTGGGGTGGCAATAAGTTGCCATATTTGCAATTAAGTTAAAATCATTGAATATTTTGTACATGAATGATATGGATGTGTCCTCATGTGCCCAAACAACAAATAAAAATGATTCTAGTGTATTACTACAAAGATGCGGATTTGTTTTACATTCTAATCTTAATTTTGACAAAAACGAAAAAAACAATATCATGTTGTTTAGGATCTTGGCCAGCTTTGATACCTTCTATGAAACATTCGTGAATTTTTGTCCTATAATAATAAATTATACTACATTGAGTTTTTAAGACAGAGAGCCAGATGGAGGGCTATTGTAGTCACGAGAAAAATTCAAAGGAATATAGGCGATGGAAGTTATACGTGCAATAATTAATTTTTTTTTTTTTTCTTTCGCGTACTTGTTCAAAGGAATATAGGATATAAATACTTTTTTGCTACTTTAGTTAACATCAACATCAACATAAAACAGAATATCAACTTGAAATCATTTAAAATTGGGGGTTTATCAATGAATTGTGTTGCAAGCTGCAACAACACCAAACAAAGAGCCTATGGCAATCAAAAAAAGCGGATCTTCACTTTTAAATGATGAATTGTATTTTTTATTTATTTGCAATATTTAAAGAGAGGAAAATCCTAATCTTCATTGTTGAGCAATCCGTTATGAACTAGGCTAATAGTTCCTTAACTATTGCACTCTTTCATTCTAAAATTTTATTATTACATTCAGAAATACTATACTCTAAGTTATTCTACTATGAAGAATTTGCCGATTATAACGAGAATAAAATACTGTTTACTCATTACTATAAACAGAATATTAATCGAACTAAAAACCGCCCTTGTAAAGCACAACAAGCGTTTGTAGTCCAACGGTTAGGATAATTGCCTTCCAAGCAATAGACCCGGGTTCGACTCCCGGCAGACGCAATTTTTTTGACTCTCTCAGCAAGTGGTGTCATATTTTTGGGCCATGGCCATAACTTTTTCCATGGGCCTAAGCTATGGACCTTAAGCGTTCACTGGAGTTGGGCTTTAGAAGTAGTTCGATTTAACAATATCATATGACAAAGAACACACTGTATGGCTTAATTCTGAAATTGGAGATGAAGAAATCAAAAATATCTTCAAGCTTTAACCAAAAAAGTGTAACGCTTAAGTTTTAGGGAAAAATATGTAATATAATCCACTGATTGAAGTTGAAAGAAAAATATATAATATGACTCATATAAGTGTGGTGAAGAATAAAAATATAAGTTCTATGAGAAAACAAAGATCACGTCTAATTCACTCCCTCAAACACATGGATTAAAGTTTCATTTTCTAAAACTTACTAATGTTTTCATTTTTTGACTATGTAAAAACAAAAGGTAAGTATTTTTTTCACATTCCTTATATTAATTATTTCATGAACTTTTATGATCATGCCGAAAAGATCTCAAAATATTATCAAATACCTTTAAAAATTAATAAATGGAAACAATCACATAAACCAAAACTTTGATCTAAACTCAAACAGCTATCGCCTCTATTTCCGGTGGATGGGAGGTGGAATATAATTCCTCTTTTCTTTTCCAGACTGTTATTTGTATTAAGTATATGTTTATATATTTCCTCTTATAAATAAACAAAAATATACTTTTAAGTTTTAACATATTATGAAATACAAACTTAATCTAAACGAAATGCTAACAAGAAACCGGATTGCGTGAAGCAGGTACTTGCACTTGATTTTACTTTTACCGCATAAAGGTTCTTTGACGATAAGTGAATGTGTTTGATTATTTGTCAATTTCATAACACAGAGTCCCCGATGCAATTATCTCCTAAACCATCAACAGTTATTTTGTTATTTATTCACTATTAAAGTATAAATAACCCCCAAAGGAAGAAATATAAACATAATGGGCTTGTTTTGCTTTCATTTTCACCTCATCTAAACTTGAATTATAACCAAAAGAACTTGTCTGTGATGAAAAGAATTTTTGCTTAATTTTAAGACTGATTAACAATATTTTAACTAAAATATATAATATGCATATACATACACAAACATATATATACACAGAAAATATATGCATATTTATATTTTGTATAACTTTATATTACTTTTTCAAAAATCAATAGCAAAATAAATACAATTTTAATCTTATATCACATTATAAGTAATAACACTATAAAAAAGATCGGTATACTCGTTTTGATTTGATATTACTATTTTATAGTGGCCTTGCATATTTTATCAACATATACATCCAGAATTAATCCAAACACGAATTTTTTTTTTAGCCAAAAACACCAATGCAATCTCTTAAACAATTTATTTACTTTCTAAACAGGTAAAATAAAATCAAAATAACTCCAAATAATCAATTAAATGATGTGGAAACTCTCGTTAAGGTACATAACATGCCCAACAAACTTTTCTGTGTTTTAAGATAACCATGTCATTCACAATCTTTGATTTCTGTTTCATAGATCACAGGCGGCTATAAAAAAAGTGTTCCATTCAAAGATTGCAGGGGATGAGTTAATACTTAACTATAATGACCATCTTTGTGAAATTAGACTAAGATTAAGTACTTTTAATTTTTTTGAATTAATGAGTAATTCTTTAAGGTTTCTGAGATCCAATTACACCGGTACTAATTAATTTAGGGTTAATAGCGATAAGGGTTGATCCATTTTGCAATGTTCCCCTAACGTTTGAAAAAGAGCCATTTGCCCCCTAACATTTGTAAAAATGTGTGATTTGTCACTTGAGTCCTTGATCAACCGTCTATATTTGCTACATATCTATCTTTTCATCCATTATATTTGGCATAAGGGATAAATCGCACATTTGCACGTTATGAGGAAAATTGCTTTTTTCAAACGTTACGAAATGAATCAAAGGTTGAGGGGCAAATCCGCAATTGCCCTATTAATTTTAAAAGTCCGTTAATCAAGAGAAAGTTGTTAGAATTTACGGATGACTCTAACTCCAAAAGATATATACCTCTGAAGAATCAAAAAGACTTGAAGTAAATCTCTTTTGTCTTTGAATCATAACAAGATAATGACTAGAGATACATCGAAACAGTCCTTCTCCAATTGAATCTTTCTTTCATCTATAAAAGTAAAATATTTAGCAAAATAAACTCTGCACACTGTAAATTCAACTCTCTCAAGCTTTTTTCACCCCCCATGGTAAAAAAAATCCAATCTTGACTACTAATTCAACACCCAATCAATCATCATGGAATCATCAAACTCAACACCCCAACAAACATCTTCTTCATCAGACAACAAGAACCAACCAACAATGCCACCTCCACAATCATTCCCACCACTTCTTGATCATGATCATGATCATGATGAAGAAAACCAAATCACAACCACCACAAAAACCTCCAAGAAGCTTGCTTTGATCCCACTAATCTTCCTCATATACTTCGAAGTAGCAGGCGGTCCCTACGGTGAGGAGCCTGCAGTTGGTGCAGCAGGACCCTTAATAGCCATCCTCGGTTTCTTGATATTCCCATTCATCTGGAGCATCCCTGAGGCCCTTGTCACCGCAGAACTCGCCACGACGTTCCCCGGTAACGGCGGCTTCGTCATATGGGCTCATAAGGCCTTTGGACCCTTCTGGGGTTCTTTGATGGGATCATGGAAGCTCCTCAGTGGTGTCATTAACTTGGCGTCGTATCCGGTACTTTGCGTAGATTATCTTAAGCTTGTTTTTCCGGTGTTCGCCTCTGGTGTGCCTAGATATGCTGCAATATTTTGTTCCACATTGGTTCTGTCCTTTTTGAACTACACTGGCTTGACTATAGTTGGATACACTGCTGTTTGTTTGGGGATTGTTTCGCTTTCTCCGTTCTTGGTGCTGTCGTTGGTTTCGATACCCAAGATTGATCCGAGTAGGTGGATCAGTTTAGGCCAGCCTGGTGTGAAGAAAGATTGGAGATTGTTCTTTAATACATTGTTTTGGAACTTGAACTTTTGGGACAATGCAAGTACTTTGGCTGGTGAGGTGGATCAGCCGCAGAAAACGTATCCGAAGGCGTTGTTTTCCGCTGGGATTTTGACGTGTTTGGGGTACTTGATCCCGCTTCTGGCTGCTACTGGGGCTACTCCTCTTGATCAGGGAAAATGGGTTGATGGCTATTTTGCTGATTTGGCTGTTGTGATAGCTGGGAAGTGGTTGAAGATTTGGATCGAGATAGGTGCGGTTTTGTCGTTGATTGGATTGTTTGAGGCTCAGTTGAGCAGCTGTGCTTATCAGGTTCTTGGCATGGCTGATATAGGAGCGGTGCCTCGTTTCTTTGGTGCGCGATCGAAGTGGTTCAACACGCCTTGGGTCGGGATTCTGCTGGCCACTTTAGTGGCTCTCGCGGTTTCTTGCCTCGACTTTACGGATATAATATCATCGGTTAACTTTCTGTACAGTTTGGGGATGCTGCTGGAGTTTGCTTCTTTTCTGTGGCTGAGAAAGAAGATGCCGACGGAGGTTAGGCCGTATAAAGTGCCTTTGCCGTTTGCGGGGCTGGTGATAATGTGCTTGGTTCCATCAGGATTTTTGGTGTATGTGATGGCCATTGCTAACAAGACTGTGTATTTGATCTCTGCTTTGCTGACTGTGCTTGGGATTGTGTGGTATTTCTTGATGAAGCTTTGCAAATCAAGAAAGTGGATTGAGTTTGAAAGTCCTGTGGAGAAAGATGATCAAGTTGTGCAGTGAATTGGTTCAAAACAGTCGGATATTTCAAGTCTTTTAGCAAGTAGAGTGTGCACATACTATATAGTTCTTGACTTGTAAATATTTTGGTTTTTCTTTTTCCTGTTTTCCATTATTATTATTATTTAATTCGGGAGTACATATATCAATTTGTTTCGAGGGTTGTTTTTTCTATTATAAAATATGCAAAGAAATTATAGAGCAGAATCCATCTGTTAAACATTAGCTTCCTTTAATCATTGTGTGAAGATCCTATTCTAGTCATGAATGGTGAAATATTAGTCATTGCTTAATATCAGCCCTTAGTAATCTATAACTTATGTAGTGTTCATTAGCTTCTTCAATTTAATGATATCTCTCTGCTAAAGTATTCAAAATGTCAACTTATATTATTGCATAGCACGTGAACAGGTTTGTCTCTTAATAGTTTTTAGTATTTTAATGTATGCATGTCATCTTCCTTTTCAGCACTATCTAATTAATCAATTAGACATTCTCTGAAACTCGAGCAATACCAATTCAAGTACAGCATAATTAAAATCTGTAGCATTTACAATATATAGTCACAGTAAAATATAGAGCTCGTAAATATAACTTGTTTTGTTGTACCCAAGTAAAAAAGCGGTGGAAGTGCAACAGCAACTTAGAAGCGCTGGATTCTTTTGTCCCACATCGACTAATTACACAAAAAATTCACTCTTAATAAACCCGCAACAAACACGAGATGTTCAACTTGGGGGGTGTGGGACCGCGACTGCAACACGCTGTCATCAACCCTAAACCCGCTCGGTGATCCGACACTGTACTATGAAAGGGGTTTGTTTCTCCGGCGTTTGTCCCCTGTTGTGGTAAAATCTAAACGCCGATGCACCGTCGTGTTGCATGTCCCGGATTTGAAAACATCCCGTCGGGTGGTTTGTAGGTGGTGTCCGCCTGCACGTAGGCAGCGTGATTAGCGGCGCTTGATTCCTCGCCACTCGAAAGCACCCCCACTTTTTTATTTTTTCATATTCTTGAAATTTTTGCCATTGATCTTTAAATCACAAAAAAGAATACAGATACAAAACCCGTTTTGATGCTTCTGTAAGTTTTCTTTTGAAAAATGTTGCTTTTCTAAAGTTAATGTTCACTTCTAGTTGTTGAGTATTTTATTTGGCGTTTAGAGTACCTTCTAGTGAACTAAAAATTAACATAATCTTGGGTTGTTACTTAAGCTCCATCTCAACCATTAGTAAATAATTCTTATTTCATACAAGTATCTGAAATTATGAGAAAGCTTTTGGCATCAGAATCTTGGAAATGCACTAATGTTTCAAAGCTGGAGATAGTTCTATTCATGTCTTGAAAATGGCATGAATATAATAGTTTCCCTGTTTTTCTCGAGGGAAACCTTGTGAGGCACTTATCTGGATTTTATTATGGTTTCTTTATTGATGTTCATTCTTCTTATCATTTCCTATATTCTATCTCGAGTTACTTAGAAGTTCGGTCAGCTAGAGGATGATATGGTGCCTTTTCTCCATTTTCTGGAATTTATTTTGCGTTATTGATACTTGCTTTGAAGAAGTGAGCTATAATAAAAGATTAGCTGGACTGTTACAACCCCATGGTTTTTAAGGCTATGTGCCGCATCTGAGATACAATGTTGAGTAAAAGTATGATTCATGTCTTTTTCGTAATTTATGTTTTACTTTGCTGAATTTGACAAAAATGCTCCAGGTGCGTTGTGGCCATCTTCCACGATTGGTTTTGGGTCAAATCCTCAAGTTGAAGCAGCTGACGCTGTGCTGAGGGTAGATTGTTACGTGAATCTGTGCATGTGTTTTAGACTGCACTCAACAAATTGTTTCTGTTTTATCTGCCCATTTTGACATTACTTGTTTAGAGCAGCTATGTATTAGGCTTGCATTTATTGGAAAATATTCTGACTTTCTTGGTCTGCTTGGATCTTTTAGTCATGTTCATGCTTTTGCTCAGGTGTTGCCATATGATTCATTGATGCAGGATTAAGATGTCAGTAATGTTTGAGAGTTGGAAGATTTTCTCATGAATGACTGCATACTCATATGTGGTAAACTTTTCAGTTCTCAATCAGTTACTTGGTTTTCTTCGTACAAACTTCCCGTCTCACTATTCTTTTTGCTTTTCCCAAATTCTTTGTGCTTTCTATCTGATAATGCATGTGACCTTCCATATAAAGTTGGCAGAGACAAACAAATAGGAGAAATTCTCGTGAAATTGCGGAGAGGTAAAGCTGGATCATTTGTGAATGAGGTCTTGCTTTAACAAACTTTTGTTATGACTGTTTTTAAGTTTTAACATTTGGTAACTTGCCTGCTTGTCTGACTTCTAACCGGTTGTTATATGTATGTTGTAAACTGTCCAAGTGCACACCCCCACCCCAAGAAATAGACGAATAAATGAATGAATAACAACACTCAGACAGTTGTAATCAGATTCAATGGCTTTCTTAATGTGAGTACTATATAGGATGACATGAAAAACTATTTATTGCATTGCCACTCAGCTTGAGACTTGTCACCATCATTAGGCACATGGCAAATTCAGTTTCTTCTTTGGTCAGTCATTTGCCGTGTTCTGCTCTGCGATGATTTAATTACTATTTGTGCCTAAATATTTTGTCTTGAATCTTTCTATGTGTGCTCGTAAATAGCGTAAACTAGGAAATAGTATAATTTCTGAAGAATTAGAATGTCTTTACGTAAGATCTACGTAGGAGAAGCTATAAGTGGTTGGTGTGTGATCACAGCTCGTTACAAATCCAATTTTAACATTGCATCTATAATGTTTCTGTTTCTTATCATTTTTTTTTTCTGTATTGTATTTCTTTTTCTATGTGGCAGCATATGCCTTGTGTTTGAGTTTATTCAGTTTCAGTGATCTTTTAGGTTTTCCATGTCAGACAGTAGATACTATTGTGTGAGATAGAGAAGCACATAAATTGAAGAAGTAGATGGAAGGGTTGAATTGAATATGTAAAGAAGACGGTGACTTTGAAGGTCAGTTGAATTAATCTTGTTCGACTATCTCTGCTTCAAAGTTTTGTTGTTTGTTATCAATTTCATGTGCTCATTGCAATCTGTATTTATGTTACATATGCCGATATGCTCCTAGATGGTAAAAGCAATTAGTTTGAATTCCTATAGGACTCTACAAAACTTTGTCTAGGACTAAAATTGCAGGAACTAACTTTACTGATACATTGCCAGGAACTTCCTAACAAGGTTACAGAAGTTCTATAATCTTTAGTCATGGATTTTTCAAAGATTTAGTCTTTCATTATAAAATCGAACTAAAAACGTTCCAGGACTGCTATATAATGTATGACATCATAATTAAGAGAGTTTAGTTAACTATGTTGACCCAGTTGTCTTTTGAATGCATAGGAGGTTTGGCTTATATTGTTTATTTCTGCATTTGATTTCTTTAATGGAATCTTTGTTTTTTGTTATAATCGTGTGTGTAAGATCTCCGAAAGCACTGGTCGATATGTCTTACTTATGTTGTGGCTGAAGCCTGAAGTTACCAACTGTAAGCAGGCTGATGTTGAAAGCCGAGGACCTGATAACATGAAATTTCCAATTTTATATTTAACACTTAATCGCCAACTTCTTTTTGATCTTCACTTGACAAACCATAGTTTCATAAATACCTGGATAATTACCAGGTTCCTACTAGTTCTTATTAGTGTTGAGATATTGAAGTAGTGGATTGCGGGCAATGATCAAGAAACTTGCACAACTACATTCTTTATGAGAATGTATCATCTCCTGCACTATATAAATTTAAAACTATTTACATTTATAATGCCTCATTTGAGTGAAATTCTGCACAGGAGAAAACATCCCTTGGGGTGAGAAGATAAAGATTAAGAGGAGATGCTGCTATGGGTGACTTTGGCAGGTAACTAACTTGACATCTTTTGGATAACATGGCATAAGATTCCCGAGTATTACATGTATTTGATAAGTATATAATTTTTATTTTAAAAGAGAAACTTTTTATAACATCTATAAGCATATGATGAGAGTGGGAAAGGCTTTTAAAACCTTCACTGATGCAGTACTCGCTCCCATATAAGAAAACTTTTTGGCATTAGTTTCTTGGCTACAGATGAAATTGTATTCATGCCTCAAATCTAGAGGAAAAACTTGAGAGTTCGAGTCAAGCATTACTGTTAGTGTGCCGTCGGAGCAGAATGTGCGTGCAATTAAAGGGATTCTTACGAATTTTGAATTAGTTTCAGGGTTGAAATTGATTTTTCGGAAAAGCAAACTTTTTGGCTTAAACATTGCGGAGCAGCAAGTTTCGGAGTGGGCTGCAATTCTTAATTGTAAAAGAGACGAACTTCCTTTTAAGTATCTTGGTATCCTGGTGGGAATTAATCCGTATCGAACACAATGTTGGCAGCCACTTATTGATTCTTTGACCTTTCAATTGTCCTCATGTAAAAGCATCTTTTTATCACTTGGGGGTCGAGTCACTCTTCGCAAAGCTGTGCTTACTGGTATGCCAACTTATCTCCTTTCGTTCTATAAAGCGCCCAAGAAGGTGATTTCAACCATCATCAGATTGCAAAGGAATTTTCTTTGGGGAGTGGGGAGGGGGGGGGGGGGTCCGATGATGATAAGACTAAAATTGCATGTGTTAGCTGGGACAAGGTCTGTAAAGCGAAAGAGGATGGTGATTTAGGAGAACCATTCAACAGTTTAATGTGGCGTTTCTCGGCAAATGGAGATGGAGTATATTGAATGATGGAGACGCCTTGTAGATGAGAGTGATAATCTAAGTACAGAAGTAGCTTCTTGGCAATGGGAATGGGAAATATTAATAGTGGCAATGCTAGAGACTCGGCCTGGTGGAGGGATCTTCTTTCAATTTTCTCCTTGGATTCGAACGGTGACTGGTTCAGTCAATCAATCACAAAGAATGGGAAGGATACAAAGTTTTGGGAGGATTCGTGGATTAATCACTTACCACTGAAAGAAAGATTCAGAAGATTGTACAACATCTCGCTTGACAAATTGCAAGATTGCTGATTTTGGTAACTGGGTGAACGGGTCGTGGGTCTGGAATTTTAGATGGAGAAGCCCGTTTTTTAGTTGGGAACAGCAAATTCTGACTGATTTGTTGTCTTATTTACAGGGAGTGCAGCTTATTGAAGGAACAAAAGACTCCTGGAAATGGGAACTGGAACCAGCAGGCCATTACTCTGTGAAGTCAGCTTACTCTAGACTGAAGTCACTGAACACCACGCAAACAGGCCAAAATTTGACGATTTTCGGGGAGCTCTGGAGCACTTCTGCCCCCCCTCCACCCAAAAAAAAAAAACAATGCATTTTGCCTGGAGAATTTTTCTTGATAGGATCCCGACTAAATCAAACCTGACTAGAAGAAGAGTTCATTTAGTGGGTGATTCGAAACTCTGCGGACTGTGCAGCGAAGTGACTGAAAATCTGAATCATCTCTTTTTCGAATACTCAGTCTCATATCGAGTTTGGATGGTGGTCTTCGAGTGGATTGGAGTTTCTTTAGTCCTTACGATGAACCGACATCTCATTTTCTTCAATTCGGGGAGATTGCGAAGAGGTTCCTTGAGTTTAGATTCGGGAAAGGGTTGTGGTGCTTAATGGTGTGGAGTATTTGGTTGATGAGAAATAAAGCTGTTTTTAGCGGAGAAGAGGCGAACGTGAATAAGGTTGGTGAGCTTATAAAAGTCGAGTCATGGGCATGGGTGAAAGTTAATGACAAATATTTTCCGTTTTCTTTTTACGATTGGAACATTTCTTCCTGTTTGTGTTTTGGCCGTAAGTTGGATTTGTTGATGTAACTTTGTAAGGGGTCAAGCACCCCTTGTGCTTCCATTTTTGCAATGCCTGATCAAAAAAAGGAAATGGTTGATTGAATAGTCGATGCTTGATTCAGTAGTCGCTCTGTATTTCCTCGGGGAAACTTCATGAGCTACTAATCTGGAAGGTAAGTAGTTTCTTTGATGACTGTTCCTTCTTCTACCATTTCCTTTATTCTATCATGAGTTACGTCAAACTTTGGTCAGATATTTAGTTAGGCATCTAAACTAATGGATGTAGTATAGAAAATCTAGTGCAGGATATGCATCCTTGCTCTCTTTGCTTGTGGTGGCAACTTTCAGCATTCATGCCACAATACTCTAATTTCTGTTGCCATTTATATTTCCCATTTTTACAGCTGTCATTCTCAAGTTGTAGAGATTGACTGTGCTTACTCTGGCTGAGACTAGCCAGGTAGATTGCTATGTAATTGTGTCCGTGTAATTTAGAATGCACTTAACAAAAAGATGTTTCTGATTTATCTGCCCAATTTGAATATTACTTGTTTACTGTTGCTATAAGGCTTGTGGTAAATGTTCTTTTAACTTTCAGGGTCTCAGTTGTGCTTGGATCTTTGTCTTGGCTCGGGTAATGTCAATTGATTCGTTTTATGCAGGAACTGGATGTTGCTTATGTTCGAGAGTTGCAAGATTTTTTCAATGACTGCATGTATGTGGTAAGTTTTTCAGTTTCGTATCAGTTATTATTTTACTTGGTGCAGGTTTCTGTTCTTGTTCTTCTTTTTAGTTTTCCAGAATTCTTTTTGCTTTCTCGCTATGATGCCTGTACAAAGTTGAATGGCAATCAAATTGAAGAAATTCTAATGAGGTGTCCTTCTATTATAGCTTGTTTTTGTGTATAGTTAGAGGAAAGCTGAATAAGTTGTGAAGATGCATTGACGTCTTGCTTTAGAATAATCTTATTACAGGTTTTAACATCTGGTAGCTACTTGTCTGAATTGTAACTGGTTTCTATATGAATGTTGTAAAAAGTCCAATCACACAGGCCGCCCCAAAAAAATGATGAACTAAGCAAATGAATTACCACACCCGGACAATTGCAATAAGATTCAATATTTTCTTAATATGAGGAATATAGGATGGTATGAAAATCTTTCTGTGGCATCGCCTATTGCTTGAGACTTGCCACTATCATCACGCACATGGCTAACTCAGTTTCTTCTTTGGTCAGTCATTTGGCGTGTTCTGCTCTGTGATGATTTAATTACTTTTTGTACCTAAAATATATTGTCTTGAATCTTTCTTGCATGGTCTTAAATAATGTAAACTCGGAAATAAATAAATTTTAAAGAACTGGAATTTAGTAATGCAAGAATAACTTAGCAGAGTCTATAACTAGTTATGTGATCACAGCTCATATATTGTGCAATTTTGAGGTTGCATATATAATTTTCTGTTTCTTATCTATTCCTTTTTTTTCTGTATTGTTATTCCTGTTTCTATATGGCAACGTATGCCTAGTGTTTGAGTTTTCGTTTTCAATAATCTTTTAGGTTGTCTATGTCAGACTGTCTTTTCATCTCTATTCAATAGAAGATCAAACGACAAATACTATTGAGTGAGATGAATGAGAAGTGCAGAAAGGAAGTCGATGAAAATATTGAAGATGTAAAGACGACACTGACTTTGAAGGTGCTATTGAATTGATCTTGCTCGTACTATCTCTTTTCAAAGTTTTGTTGTTTGTTGTCAATATATGTGCGTACTGCAATCAGTCTTTCAGTTGCATAAGCTGATATGCTCCTAGATAGTAAAAGCAACTAGTTTGAATGCATCTATGAATCAACAAAACTAAGACAAGGACTAACAATGCAGGAACTACCTTCATTGATGCCTTGCCAGAAACCTTCCTAACAAGGTTACAGAAGTTCTATTGTCCAACTGAAGCCGTTCGAGGACTGCTGTATGATGTAAGACATGATAATTAGGAGAGTTTAGTTAGCTATGTTGACCCAGTTGTCTTTTGAATGCGTAGGAGGTTTAGCTTATATGGTTTAATTCTGCATTTGATTGTCAACTTCTTTTTTGTTCTCTAGTTAACAAACCATATTTTGTTTTAAAGACTAATTTGTTCAACTGAGTATGGACTAATTTGTTCATCTGAGTAAAGCATACATGATGTACTATATTTTGTACAAGATACTTGTTGATCTTTCAACCCGGCACTTCAACCCCATAAGTCATCGCTTATGACTTCGGAAATAAACCAAAAGCTCCGGCCTTACTCAAGGATTGACACAAAGACACATACTTCGTGGTTGTATAACTACCAACATAGATCCTTGCAGATGCATAATCCGACTACGACCAGTCTAAAACTTCTATAAATACTCCATCTCAAAATACTAATAAGTATAATATACTAATTGCTAACTCTCTCTTTATAAGCCAAACCTTCTTATTAAACTTTACTGATTAGTCTTAATGACTTAAACATCAAAAAGTCTTAGTTACAATCAACCGACAAGTTTACGTGTAGTTTGAGTATAGGTAATAACAAACCAAGCTAGGGATCCTTTTTCTACGTCCAAGTGAACTGTTCTTGACGTAACGTGGAGTAATCATGCAGTATAAGAAGATGTTTGAAGTATAAAAAAGGTCTCAACCATAGACCAACCAACAAGCATACACGTCTAGTTCGAGTAAAAGTTATCCCCATCCAAATTGAAGACCATTTGTGTGCACTAGCAGTACATTGTTTCAATCTCACATGGAGCGTTCACATACTCTACAAAAATACCCGGCATCAATGTAAATGAACTATGCGGAATTGTCCCCACAAGGTCGATGATTTGCCGGGCCTAGATGGATTTTCTAGATGTAACTTTACTTTAACGATAACTAGGTGAAATATATTGATAAAAGAAAAGTAGTAGTACCCAAATCTACAGTAGTGAGTATTTTATCTAAAGACCATTTCAAGTAAAACGAACTATTAGTCACAAATTAATAAAAACAAGGCCCAATAGTAATAGTGGCCCATTTAATCCGAGTCAACTCGTCCGCGTTCAACGAAATTGATTTGCAGCAACCATTTTCTTTTTTTTTTCATATCTCAGTAAAATTTTGTTATTTTTGTTTTTATTTTTACATTTTGTTTGTTCAGTACACAGATCGCGTCGTTGTTCTCTGCGAAAGTGAAACTCGAAACCACGCGCTGCTCGTTTACACAGGTTCATTTTATTTAAAATATATATTCATTCTCCACGCTTATATCTATCTGTATGTACAGTATAACACACTCCATTTGTGTACCGAATTAGATTCGAGGACATTTTAATCGATCTTCGTTCGCCGTTAAAATCTTCGTATGCTGTAATTGTATTGAATAAATTGATTCAACAGTGTATTTTGTGTGTGTGTGTGTTGAAATGAGTTTTGTTTGCTGGTGCAGGGTTGCAATTTTGCGTGTAGTGGTGGAGTTTTGAGCCGGAAAAATGATGTCATTCGAGATGAACGATCGCAAAAGTAACTTCATTCCGTTTTTGATTGATTGTCTATTTTCCTATGCGATTTTCTGAGTGTGCATGTGGTCAAATTGTGTATTACGAGGACTGTTTGATAGCGATGAAGTCGTAGTTTAACAGAGATGTATTTGTTTCTAGATTGTGATTTGTCACTCAAACGCAGAGCCTTAGTCGATCAAGTGCAAAATTATAAAAAAAAATTGGGTGTGTTTCGAGAGATTAGTGTTAGATTTGTCCTTGCAATGGATCATATTGAGGAGAGATTGTTGCATCGCAGTTGTTTGTGGTGTCGGAGGACATGCTCCCATTGGATTGGTGGATTATTTAGTTTGTTCGATATGATTGATTCTCAATTGACTTGTATTTGTATGAACAAATCCGTATGTTGAGTTAGAGCTTTTTGTTCTTTTGGTGTATTATCCCCAATATTTTTGCTGTGATGCTCTAATTACTATGGCTATTTGGATAGAGTTTGTAAATAGTATGATAGTAGAGATTTTCTTAGTGGTTAACAATAGTCCTTATCTTGCTTTGTGTGATGAAACAGAAATTGGACTGGGTTTGACGGGTTTTGGAGTTTTCTTTTCATTTTTGGGGATCATTTTCTTCTTCGATAAGGGACTACTTGCAATGGGAAATGTGAGTATAATGCTTGAAACAGTATAAATTGTTTCGTATCTATTTCTTCATCTCCCATACTCTCAATATTTCTCATTTTTCCCAAACAGATCCTCTTCTTCTCAGGCGTGGCATTAACCATTGGACTCAAGTCATCAGCTCAGTTCTTTATGAAGCGTTCTAATTTTAAGGTTTTTGTTGGTTATTAAGATTATGATCATTTTTTCGTTTGCTCCGTTTGCTCCGTTTGTTGGTTTCTAACATATACAGTATCACTCATATTGAATACAGGGGACAATTTCATTTGGTGTTGGCTTCTTCTTAATCATCATTGGATGGCCCATAATTGGAATGATTGTTGAGGCATATGGATTTATTGTACTTTTCAGGTCTGATACTGGTTATATATATAGGGTTATTTATCTTATCATTGCTTGTTCTCTTTTTATTTTAGATACGTTGTAAGAGACATTTACTCTTTATTTATCGCTTGCAGCGGCTTCTGGCCAACTCTGGCTGTTTTTATGCAGAAGATACCTGTTCTTGGTTGGCTGTTCCAGCAACCTTTTGTCAGATCGGTATGTTTTCTTTCATATCTTGTGTTATGTTTAGATCTGCAAAATGATTTGTGATACTTGGTTTTGGTTGTGGACAAAGATGCTTTTGAAGGTCTTAGGAACAGTTTCAAGGTGTAGGTGGTGTTTACAAATTAAACTTAACTTGTTTATAAAACCATGTAGTGCAATATACAAGTCATGAAGTTGCACATCAGAAAACTTTAGCAGGGAGATTCTGCTAGACTCAATCTTATTTTTTATGAAGCTGGTTATCAGCGTTTTGGCTTGTGAATTCATAAGTCCTAGTGTATTTTCTCCAGAAGTTATTGCTCTGATATACCTCATACATAAGCTATAATCTGATGTTGGAAGTTTTAGGTTAGTATGTGTTGTACTACTCTTAAGTTCTGTATTTTGCCAGTTCTCCTTGTTCAGTTAATGAGCAGAGTTCAACTGAATGGTCTGACAAATGTCTAGAATGTAGAATTTTTATTTTACTTTGTTCAGAGGTTTTTTAAGACGTGTCCATATGTTCAAGAGAGTCTGATGGCATGTGTCAGAGACTGATTCATTTCTTGATTGGGAGTGGGGTCATTCTTTTGTAAACTTAGTCTTAGTAAGCTCAAGGGTTGCGCTTATAGTCTAGCCTTGCCATAAGAAATTTATAATTACAAACATGGGAGAGAATAATGGCCACTTTATGCAATATGCAGAAGCATAGTTTTGGCGAGAATTTCTATCCTATGAGATGTTTTGTTTGTTTGGTAGGAAATCTTTTGGCAACCTGATTTTATTTTTGTGGCAAGTTAGTATTCATCGTAATTTGTTGGCAATGATTGAATGATATTCATACATGTTCCATTTTATCATTTGTCATCTCCTGTTTGATTGTTATTCTTGCAGTTTTTTGATCGTTACCGTGGAAAAAGGGTACCAGTGTAAATTTACTCTGGAGAAATGCAAGAAGCAGAACTGGTGGCCACTTGTAAGAGTTGTAAACTACCGTCTTATGGTTAGTGTAAACTGATGTGATGACAGTATCGTATGCTCAGTTAATGATATGGGCTTGATCAATAGATGTGATTTCTTTAGCCTTGCTGTTGTCATGACTCGCGAATTTGGAATTCAATTCATTCATTGATACCTAGTCCCGGCAGATCCTTTTTGTTGCTTTTTGGTTCCTTTATATGGATGCATGGTGGCACGAAGGTTTACTACTGTGGCTCATACTATTTGAGTTCCATGACCATGCAAGGACATCTGGAATTGAATCTAGTTTGCAATTTGCTCAGAATAAGACTCTCTACATATTTTTGTTTGCCAAGACCAAACTTGGACATTCTTGGTTAGGTCTCGGGAGCAAAGAACTCTTCTTTCACTCCCAACCCATGCAATATCACCAATCCGAAAGTATACTTAACATTTGTGCAGTAAGATCGTATTGAGAATTAAAAAATTTGGCAAAGCCTTTAGACTGACCAATTGCACGCACGGTTCACAGGAGATTTGGAACAGGATAATGCAATCTTTGAACCATCGCCTAATCAGAGTGCATTTTAACATGATTTTTTAAGCATTCTCCCAAAAATTGAGAAATGTCTGCATTTTTAACAATTGACGCGAATATCTCATATACTACGTTTAGTTTATTTTAATAAGCTCTTTTCTTATGTATTTTAAGAAACTCTTTGAAAGTTGCAAAATTTGAATCCGATATAAGTGAACAGTTGAGACAGCAAAATAATAAACTCAAATTTCTCTCCAATTTACTAATGAAGAGAATGTTTGTCCCATTCATCAAAGAAGACTAAAACTTAACGGAAGGGAATGAAGCCTTAAGACTCGAGTAAGCAAAATAATAAACCAAAATTTCTCTCCAATTTACTAATAAAGAGAATGTTTGTCTAAAGTCTCATTTAACGGAGGAGACTCAAAGTTAACTTTAACGGAATCTTGACTTAAGATTACAAAGTTGAAGTGTAGAACTATCCTCCACATACATTAACAACATAATATCATAATTCTACATGAAACTGGCGTTCACCAATGTGTGTGTGAAGGCAAAATTTCTTGTGAACCCATTATAAAGCCCAGTTCTTCACTGTGTTCTATGCATGATCTTGTCCAGAACCAGTCATCATTCTCCTTCAAAATATTTCTGATCATGTTAAATAATTTTGAAGTCGCATCAAGCCTTAGAATGCTTCGATTTCTTTTTAGCATGTGGCCTATCAGGGGCTGCAATGTATGCTTCAGGATCAATCTTTTCGGCAGATTTTTGGATTTTAAACTCCTTCGATTTTTTCTGCAAAACAAACATGAAGCAAAATATTTTAGTGCATTTCCAATGTCCAAGGAACATTAATGGAACATATCATTACTATGTGCAACCTAATATCCCAATGCCATATTATCGAACTGTTGAGTTCTTATTGGCAGAACTACTAGTGCCTAGAATGAAAACAGGGTCCAAGAGGTCCTCTATCCATTTAACCAATCCAGCCAAAATTTAAGTTTGGTATTTTACAATTTTCTCAACACACAGTGCTGAAATACCCGTCCATATCAATTCAGTGTTATCATAAAAGAACATCTAAAGCCCAAAGCTATTGTAATAATTTGTCTGCTCCTCATAAAAATCCATCATTGGAAACTATAAATTTCCCAAACAACTATTATTGCTCTTATAAACACTTCAAGATTCTTGACAGCTCTGGTTTCACTCATTTATATGATATAACTTCAAATTAGAAATTGTTCTCCTTCAAACATTTGGACTACCATTTTTCAACTGTAAGCGCTATGGATACAAGTATATTACTATCCAATTGACAATAAGCATCAACACACCTATGTCCCACTTACTTCCCTGTCCAATACAAGTTCCTGTATCATTAACATGCTCAGCATATACATTGGCACTAAACTAATAGCGAAAAAGCAAAGCGACAAAACAACAATTCATTGTTGCTCAAGTTTCTTGTTATCATTTCCCTAACCCATCATTCATATTTATCGACATTATTATATTAACAAAACACAAGCAATCAACTTTTTTTAGCTGTAGCTGCTTTGGAATGAGAAAAAAAAAAAAAAAAAGAATTGTTGCTTGATTGTATCCATTCATCCTAACCAACCATCCCGCCAGCCTGAACATGAGTGCATGTTTTTGTATGTGTGTGTTTAAAAAGCTAGTAACAGGCAATGGTTATGGTCACCTCAACAATGGTGGCAATGGTCAGTGGAATATGGTCCTCCACAAGAGTAATGCAGAGGTAATTCAGGAGTATACTGCTGGTCATAACTATATGTATATGATTACTATAAAATACTTCAGATCCACGTACCCAACTAAGAATATTAACAGAGACATCATAACCAACATCTTGATACAATTAAGTGTGAAGCTAGATCTAAAAATCATTTATTTTTAAAGCTAATTTGGATGAGTTTTTCTCTAAAACCATATCGAAGGCAATCAGATCTCTCCATTTCGGTGGCATTCCATAATAATTAACTCACTGAATTCAAATGAGTAAGTTAACTAATTCAAAATGAAATCAAGCAGGCAAATTCCAGATATGAGGTGATCAGAACTTCTCCGCAACCTGAATTTCACACCAATAGTCAATTCATATTCTAAATCTCATAAACAGTATTTACCTTCAAAGACAAGGTCAACGCCGCAATATCATTTTTGTCATCTGTGTTGGCACTTGAACCTCTTTTAGGCTCCTACAAAGGAATTCAGAGTTCGTTTATTTTTGAAAAAAAAAATGAAAAAGAAGAAAGAATAAAGAGAGATGGATTTTCAATATCAAACCTCAGGAGGAACAAATGCCTCTTCTCGTTTCTTTTTGCTTTCAGCTGTTTTTTCTGCTTGCTTCTCTTGTTTTTCCTGCCACTTCTTTGCTTGCTTCTTCTTGTCACTTAAGAAATATTCTCCACTTTCCAATTGCAAATCAACCTGAACTCATTCCAAATGATTAATATGTGAATGAAATGTGCCTAAGAAAAAGCCCATAAGGAGAAATGTGAAAATGTATAAGCTCCCAATCATTGTACTACATATTTACTTATAATCTGCACTAGCCCAGATATCTCATTCACAAAAAAAAATTGGAAAATCTCGTGAGAATGCTAGAGTTGGAATAAAAGTATATTTGGAGTACAACTTCCACCAATCTCCTCGTACTATATAGTACCCAAGAAAATAATTGGACGACGTCACAAACTATAACCATAACAATCACAGCCCTATCTCTAATGCAATCATCACTAATTTACATAAAGCTAAAAATCAATATTAAGTAGGATCTCAGATACGTTAGCTTCACAAAACATTTCCTTGTGAAGATAGAATAGCACAGCAGAAGTAACATGTTCAGTCAGACAAATATATTGTCTGGAGATGAGAAGGCATAGCAATAACAATGTAAATTGTCTTTCGCCAGAAATAGGGACGGAGCTCACCTTGCTAGGTTGCTGAGGTGGAGGAAATGGTGTGTAAGGTTTCTTCTCTTTAGTCTTAACTTTCTTTTGTTTAACATTTTTCCTGTGAGAACAAAGGAGAAAATTAATATTCTACAGTGAATGTGTTGGGTCAAGTAGTACAGGTGATTACTGTGTATGGATGAGCCTCTAACTTACTTCTTGAATTTGGGAAGAAACCTATCCCAATTCTCCTCTGCAAGTGCAGGATCTTTTGCTAGTTCTCTCTTCATCATTAGGATCTATTTCACAGAAACAGGGCATGGAAAGTCAGATCTTCAGATCCATGAAAAAAGCACAGCCAGAACTACCACATCATATGCACCAAACATAGATTAAACAATCACCTTGATGTTGTATACTGGATGCATTTTATTCAGAATGCACTCTTCCACGACTTTCCTCACCTGTTTTAGGCCTTTGAATGAACCCATTGCCGCAACTGTGTTTCCCTACTCATTTTAAAGCAGAAAACGCTAACCCATAAATTGGAAATTTTTGATAGAAAAAGAAGGCCAAAGTTCAAATAGTGAAGTGATAATTCTACAGTCACCGGCAGGCAATTAATAACAAGGGATTGTGAATTTCTAACCTGAACCAAGATATAGCATCCAGTTAATATTTCCAGTGCCTGCGTCATTTAGTATCGTCGGATTCATGATACGAGTTTGTCAAAGAAAATGAACACAAAAGATAAAAATATTGCATGTTTCATATAAAAGATAGTTAAGAGAAAGTACGAAGACAGCAATCTCAATTCACAACCTTATTTTATGATCTCATAACTTCATTACATTTAGTTTATTCGACGTGATCACTAAAATAAACAGTCAAAATTACACACACACCTTCAAAGTAGATGAATTTGGGCCAACTAAGTGTTGTCGTCTTTTAACAAAACGCTCCTGCAAAAAAAAAAAACAATGGATTTATGAATCAAACACAGACCTTTGTGAAGATTGGAGTCAAATGATAATCAAATGCCAAAAGCGCCAACAGTGTGATGTCTACTTTCTGTTTACTAATTCTTTCCTTTCAATTGTTCTTGAGTTCGAGAAATGTGACTCCAGGTGATCCTTTCAATTGTACATCCCCAATTCCCAACCCCAACCAAATTTATTTGCAGGCAAGCAGAGCACATGTGACTCCAGGTAATCCTTATAATTACAGATTATATATGAAAAACACACCTTGCTGCGCACCAAGTTGCCAATTTTGATAATGTCACACTGCATCTCATCATTAAGGATCTTTATTGCCTGCGAGAACAGAATTGTGTATCAGCACTTGAACCAAAACACAAAATTATCAACGAGAGTAAAACCACAATTCGAGCCTCTAGATTACATATAATCAAAATAATATAGAAGCCAAAACTACATGATATAGAAATCGTCTTATGTTGTGCTAGCGTATTAGTCTGCACGAGAAAATTCTAAACACAATTCCCACTCCATCCTCAATAGACATGAAAATTGTGTCCTTCTAAACCAAACAACAAACAATTCAAACAGAAGTTCCTCCAATAAATCTTGTTTTAGCCACCTGAGGAGCAGGAACACTTCTCGACAAAAGCTTAATAAGATCCCTAGCCTTCACGATTATATACGGATCACGCGTCTTCCTCGTAGTCGAAACAGTCATGCATCCTTCAACCTAAACAACAACAACAAAATCAGAACCAAACAAACAACACCACACACACACACACATAATACACCAAAATCACTAACCAAATTCAATTCGCAACCAATCCCGTACTCCTTCAACGCGCCTTTCACGATCGGCCAACACTCCTGCAAGTACTTCTCCCTGTACTGTGGGAACAGAGTGGAGAACGAACTGACCTCGAGCATGCCGCTCTCGTTCCACGACGGATCGAATTTGTCGATCTTCCAGTGGTCGATGCTCGGATCGTCCCACGGTTTGTCCTTGTCGTGTTTGCCCTTGTGACGAACACGAGGCTTCTCTTCGTCTCTTTCGCTCTCGCTCGCGATTTGAGGCTCCGCCATTGTCGATTGATTTGATCGGAGTGGAAACCCTAGAAGTTTTTAGAGAGAGAATACGGCGGCGTTTTGATCGGAGTTTTGGGGGAGAGAGAAAGTGAAGCTGATGAGGGTTTTAAAAGTTTGAATATTGGAGAAGAGATAAACCCTATTGGATAGGGCCAAAATATTCAATCAGCGAAAAACCCTAATTATTTTGCAGAATTGCAAAACGAATCTCGGAAGTGAATAAATAAGCCAAAAAGTCCAATTTATAAAATAGGAGGGGGTTTTTTTTGCCCCTCTTTCTTTCTCTTTTTTTTTTTAACAATTAAAGAGGTATTTGCAAAAGCTAATAAAATAAGTTTGTTTAGTATTTTTACATAAAGTTCACTTAAAAGTGGTTTTTGATAAAAAGTAGGAAGTAGTAAACCTTTTTCAAAAAGTTACTTAAAGTATTGATTAGGTGATTGCAATAACTAATAAGAAATGGTTTTTCTTTTTTAAAATAATATATTTTGAAAAGTAGTTGAAAAAGCACCACACACCTTACTTATGCGGCTTGTGTTTTCTCTAACTATTTTTAAGACAAACAGAAGCAAAAGCCGGTTTTGCAAACACTAAAATATGCTTATGCAACCGAAGCAAATAAGCTATTTTTTTAAACATTTGCAAAGAACGACCTAAATTATCTTATTAGCCTATTTTAGTGGGGTGTTCGCAACTAATGTGAAACACTAAGAGTTTTTATCTAGTACTAATTTTAAGAAGGTTTTATTTTCTCTTTCGTAGAACATATTACTTGCGTGGCTTCAAGGGTATTCACGTTTGGCATATGCCTGCTCTGACCGAGATCTTTGGAGATGATTCCGTAATACAGTTTTGGTGGAGGAACTTAGGACACCCTTTTTGTGAGTCCTCGAAATGGGATGGTGCCAGAAAGGATTTTTATTCAAACATTAATTGGTCGTGTATTAGCTGATGATATAGTACATGCTTAAGGCGGCGCGTTTAACGGACTAAAAGTGAAGCGTATGTCCTAAGGGGTGGGCTATATAACCTCACAAGTTTTGATATTTGATTTTTTAAAATATATATTTATGATAAAAAATACATCAAAATAATAAGTTAGGGTATTTAAGAAATAAATTAAAAAAATTAATACTTGGGTTAATGTTAAGTTCAAACAAAAGCATAGAGAAATGATGTTTCTATAGATCTTCAGTATATTCTACTCATTATAAAATTCATTGTTAAATGCATAAGTTGAAACATAAAATACTAAATAAATAACTAGAAGATAACCTACAAAAAGTTATCATAAATTTTATTTCTACTAGTAAAACTTATAGAAAAGAGATGAATTAATAATTATTAAATATCTATTAAAAATATCAAATATCTTTTTATATACTTGTAAGTTATGTTAAATGCTATTTTTCAGATAAAATAAGGATGAAATTAAAAAATAAATAGGTGAACCATTCTTGTTTCTTTGGACGTAAACTCATGAGGCGCAGAAGGCGAGCTTTTTGCGTCTAGATATATGCCCCAAAGGCAGTGGGCGCAAGCCGCGTGAAGGTTAAGTTCCAAAGATTTGTACCGGAACGCTTTAGGGTCGAAATATTACGAGTGAGGCCTAATGCCAGCTTTTTAAAACTTTGATATATTATGTTACTATTAGTTCTAAAACTCAATTCGAGTTTTTTCAATATTAAATTCTTCTATTGCATTAGTCTTTTTGCCATTCTTAAAACATTTGTTCTGCTACATCTAAGAATAACTTTCTAACTTTTATTATTGAACATCTAATATCTTATTCATACTTCATAAATAATGTATTTTAAATTATTAGTTATCAAAATTCAAGTGTTCGAGACGCAAATAGATACTTGGATGTCGAATTAAACTATGCAGAAGCATGACTCCCTAGAGGTCGAATCATAGTGATCGTCGGCCTCCACTGAAACTAGCAAACAAGGTTGTCATATATCCTCGCTCACGATTAAATAAAAAAATCCCGCAATTTTAATCATTGATCCTTGTATTCAAGGCGCATATAGTTCTTATTTTTTCTCTCTTTTTGTTACATCGGAAGGGGGGGACCCCGGTCAGTTATTCCGCAATAGTGCGAAAACTGATGCCACCAACAATATCAAAGAGAAGCAACGAGGAAATAGAGCTAGGGGGTGAGGGAAGTATTGGACTCCAAAGCTGAGTGAGTGCCCCATATTCGCAAGTTTGTCGGCCACAAAAGTGGTTTCCCTGTATTCATGACGAATAGTGCAAGATGGGAGTTTCGACATAAGTTCACGACATGAGTCGATGAGGCTACGGTGAGGATGGGCAGCGTGTGGTGGCGCGGAGAGGAGTTGTACAACCACCTTCGAATCACAGGCCAGCATAACATAATGAATACCGTTTGAAAGAGCTCCGGAAAGTCCGTAAAAAACACCCCAAAGCTTAGCAGTAGTAATGCTACCAAAATCGACGTAGCAAAAAAACCGAAGAGCCACTGTCCATTACAATCTCTAGCTACTCCACCACATGCGATATTTCCGGGGTTACCACGAGTGTTGCCATCAACATTGATTTTCGTAGTGCCATAGGACGGGCTAATTCAACCGAGGCTACGTGTGCTCCAAGAGCAGCCAGGGTGTTGGAGAGAAGAAAGCTTACTCCACCCATCAATATCTTCCTTAGCTAACTGTCAAATCCACGCAGTGTCACGGGTTGGAATAAGGTTGAAATTCTCAAAAACTTTTTTACATCTCCACGACCATAATTTCCAGCAAGCTGTTGCAAAGAGGACAGCCCAAGGCACTTCATGATCAGCAATTTGTCGTAACTTCAACAGATTATTGCACAGCCAGTCATGAAGCTGGGAATTGAAGAAAGTCGTGGTATCATTAGGGTGCAAAAGACCGAGCCAGACTTCCCTACTATTCGGACAATCTCGAAGGATATGGAGGAGAGATTCGTTGTTGCAAGGGCATCGAGAACATGTTCCATCGTCTGTTAAGTGACGTTGAACTCTTCTTTCATTGCTTGCCAATTTTTCATGGAGTGTGAGCCACATGAAAGTCCGAATTTGCTGCTTTGTGCGGAGTTTTCAGGCAAGGTTCCAAGAAGATGAGCGTGGCTGGTCAGATTCATTGAGCATATCACAAGCGGATTTTTCAGAAAATTTGCCATCGTTTGAAAAACCCCAACTGGGAATATCAGCCAAATCCCCTTGGTTTTGAATACAAATGCTTGATATTTCAGCCAGCTTTCTTGAAGGGAGAAAATGCTGGAACAAGTGCCAACGCCACTGGTTATCGAATCCCAGAAAATCCGAGACTTTAACATCAGAGAAATTGTTTGGTAACAGCTGTATAATAAAGTTGATAAGCGGCCCGGTACCCACCCACCAGTTCGTCCAAAAGTGTGTGTCCTTACAATTGCATACAATCCATTTCAAACCTCGACGAAGAGGATCAATGCAAGCATAAAGCTGACGCCACAAAGGGGAACAATTAGATGGTTTCTTGGCTTCGAGCAACTTATTGTTCGTCGTGTATTTAGATAACAGCAAGCGTGTCCAAAGAGTGTCTTTTTGCAATAAAAGTTCCCACGCAAGCTTCATAAAAATAGCGGTGTTCATCTTCTCGCTTTGAATAAGCCCCAGACCGCCTTTGTCTTTGGGGAGGTAAATTGTTTTCCAGTTTATTAAATGCAGCCTTCTTCGCCTATCGGTGCTTCCCCACAAAAAATCCCTATTAAGTCTATCGAGCTTGATGGTGATAGATTTAGGGAATCTATAAGATTGCATGGTGTGTAGCGGAACGGACGATGAGACTGACTTAATATGCGTGTTGCGACCAGCTAAGGAAAACGATCTTGAACGTCAGGCAGACATGCGTTTTTGAACACGGTTGACAACATTTGCAAAGAGATGTTTACCAATTCTTCCTTCACGAATCTGGATATCCAGATATTTTCCCAACGAGTGAGCTTGCGGTATCCCTGACAAGGCAGAGATTTCCCGACAATATCTTCTCGGCACATTTGGAGAAAAAAGAATAGAGGACTTCCTCAAGTTGATTTTCTGGTCCGAAGAGGAAGCAAATAAATTGAGGCACTTCATAATGACGTTAATATGAGCAATATCCGCTTGAGCAAAGAGCAACAAATCGTCAGCAAAAAATAAATGGGAGATGCGGGGACCGTGGCGGGAGGCAGAGATAGGAATCCATTGCTTATTATCAACTCTCCATCGAATAAGGTGCGCCAAGCGTTCCATACAAAGGATAAAAATGTAAGGCGAGATAGGATCGCCTTGACGTATTCCTCGTGAGGGCTTGAAGGACTCTGTGACTTCGCCATTCCATATAAGACGGATACTAGGGGTCCAAATGCAAAACATGACGATCCTGATGAAGGTGGAAGAAAAATTTGCAAGCTTAAGCGTTTCTTCAATGAAAGTCCAGGATAAACGATCAAAAGCCTTTTCAATAACAATTTTAAGAGACATAAAACCATGCTTCCCCTTTTTTTTCTCATCGTGTGAACGAGTTCTTGAGCAACAAGGATATTGCCACGGGTTTGTCTGCTAGGAAGAAAGCTACTCTGCTCTGAGCCAATGATACGTACAAGGATGGGTTTCAGGCGAGTAGTAAGGACTTTTGTAATTGTCTTGTAAGCGACATTACAAAGTGAGATCGGCCAAAATTGACGAATAGAATCAGGTTGGTCAACTTTCGGTATGAGGTGGAGAAGAGTGTCGTTGAGACTTGTGGGAAAATAGCCTGTATTAAATGCCGTGGAAACCAAGTTGTGGAGCGCATGTCTCGTGATGTCCCAGAATTTTTGAAAAAATAAAGGCTGAAAGCCGTCGGGGCCCGGACTCTTGTATGGACCCATAGAAAAGATGGCTGCTTTGACTTCCTCAATACAAATATCTCGGCTGAGTGTTGTAATTTTGGGAGAAAAGAGAGACGGGAAAAGATGAGGGAGCTGCGAAGGAGGTTCAACGACAGCCGTGTAGATATCATGGAAATAATGTAAGGCCGAAGATTTGAGCTGATCGTGATCAGTGACCCATTGCCTTTCCTCACTCTTAAGGCTGGTGATAGTGGATTTTTGGCGCCGAGAGATAGCCGTGAGATGAAAATACCGCGTATTCCTATCCTGCAATGTAGCAGCGTTCTCCTTGGATTTTTGGAACCATAAAAGCTGTTCTTGCAAGAGAGTCTCATTAAAGTCACGAATCAGCTTTCGTTCAAGCTTGAGAATATTCGTCGAGAATCTATTTTCAAGCGCAGTTTGAACACCAAGAAGTCTTGCACGGAGCCGTCTTTTACGTTGGAAAATACTACCGAAAGAATTTCTATTCCAATCTGAAAGACCGACGACACAAGAAGATAAAGCATGAGTGATATCATCCGAAGAATTCCAGAAACTCTTAACGGTATTCTTTAAAGCTGGGCGAAAAAGCCATGCAGCCTCAAACTGAAAGTGGGAACGGGGCCTTTGAGTACGTTGCTGGCCGAAACATAACATAATAGGATGGTGGTCTGAATGTGTCCGTGCAAGGTGTTGAACGCACGAATTAGGCGCCAAAAAATTCCAGTTTTCATTTGCAAGGACACAATCGATACGAGAAGAGATAGGAAGACCGCCAGCTTTGCCCCGCCATGTAAATTTGGGGCCCAAAAAACCAAGATCAGAAAGTCCACATCGATCAACACGGCTATTGAAAAAAAACACCTATTCATATATCTACCTGTACCCCTTTTCGCTCGTCTAAACAACTAATATCATTGAAGTCGCCACCTACAACCCAAGGTAGATCAATATTTTAAGAAATAGCAATCATGTCCTCCCAAAATTCATTCCGAAGAGAAATAACGGGCGATGCATAAACACCAGTGAACAGAAAATCCCCGAAATTAACAATCGAAAGACGAGCATGGAGCATTTGTGACGAAGCTCCAAGAATGCTGACATGGACACGGTCGTGTCTCCAAATAACCCAGATACCTCCCGCAAAACCTCGAGCTTCAACACGTGCATTGTCGAGAGGGCCAATTTTTTGAATTATTTTTTCAGCATTAATACCGCTAATGCGGGTTTCGACAAGTACCAAAAGAAGGGGATCAAAGCTATGAATTAAATCCTTAACATTTCGAAGGAATTTATCATTATCTGTACCTTGAATGTTCCAAAAAATGATTCGATGGTGTCTATCCATGTAAACAATTTGAGAGGAAGGAGACGGATTCAAACCCGTCGGGGGTTGATGGTTGGTCTACGGTCATAAGGACGACCACGTTCTTGCTTCTTTGAACTTTCTCCAAGTTCACGTCTGGAATTTATTTTAATTGTTGAAGGGTCCAAACTCCTTTTGCCATCATTTTATTCCTGGTTTATTGAATTGTTCAGAGAGTTAGAGGAGAGAATCGCCAGGGGAGTTCTATCAGGTCTATTAGCTAATTCTTGAACCGAGTTTGTTATGGGCTGAATAGTTTCAGTTGTGGGCCCATCATTTATCTGGACTACATGGACCGAAACTGGTCTTTTAATGGGCAATTCATCAGCTGCTGAGGGTCGATTAGTTGGGCTGGAGAGATTGGGCCCTGTTGAACGTGATCTGGGAGATTTGCGCGCGAGAATTAGGCCAGCACTGTGAGGACCGCGCCCCACGAGTCACAATCCGATCCGAGTTGGTCTGGTGTTGGTCACCTAACAAACTCAACTTAGACCGAACTGTAGCCCATCGGGAGGGGTCTCACTGACCAGGATCAAAACCATAGCATTATAAAATAATTTTTCATTAAAAACAGCGGAAGTCTTTGGATTACAAATACATTTTACAATTTTAAAATGATGTAAATACAAAATCAAACACTTAACAAGTTTCGCAAAGTTTCCAAAAGCGGACTTGTCGATCATTCGTTCCATCCGTGCTGCTATACCTATCTTACTCTGAGAAAGGGACATATAGAACAAAAAATGAGTAAGTCTTTAATGACTTAGTGAGATTCTTAGAACATGACAATAATCAAACAGTAAATCAGAACAATACGAACGAGAATGACCAGAATAGTTACATCTGCATCATTGAACTGAAATTAGAGTATTCAGAAGAACGAGAAAATGAACTTGTACAATTACATATAACAGATCCAACCTTAACTCCCAAAATTCAACCGTATACCTCCCTACGAGGAGCTACCTCGCAACAGAACAGAAGACATGCTCGAGTACATGTCAATCTAACACGCGGGTCACAACCAACTCCTGGCTGCAAGCGGCGCTTAGACAGAATGGGTATTAAGTTGAAATACTTAAACTGACAGCCCTTTGCTGCCCAGCAGTAAATCTTCTCAATCCCTGGGCCCAACTTCTCAAAGGCGTCCCAATGGGTGAAACATAATTATCAGATGAGCTAGTAATCCGGACAATATTCGTTGCTTGTTTTGAGCTACATAGGTCGAACATAGTTCGTTGCTCGTTGCACAATTCAAGAATTGATAGGGTGATCATGATACCAGGATAATTATGATTATGAAAAAATTTCCGATTATGAATTAAATGAGATTTGATTTAACAATAGGCAAGAAAACCGATTATGTAAAGAATTAACGATTATCAATATAAAAGCATTAAAATGGTGATAAAATGTTGCTCGTGATTCGAAACAAAGAATCACAATTGTTATGTCCAAGTTTCTCAGGGCCGAATGCCAAACAGGATTTTGAACAAATCAGAAATCAAACCTCACCTTTGACCGTACGGGAAATTCTTGATTAACGTCGATAATTGCAGAACCTTAAATAAATCAAAAAGATATAATCAATTGTTTGCTCACAAGTTTACAACAATAAACATATATTTCCAATATTTATCATATTTAAATAAGTTCAATTAAGTATCTAATTATTGTTAATCTTAGATAAATCCCTTATTTCTATTTTAACTTTAACCATGACGTAAAATTATAAATAATGAGATTTACCATTTCAAAGTAACAAGTTGAAGACTAGATCAGTTACAAAATAATAATTAAAGTCTCCATTTCTAATTTATTAACAACATATTTGATATTAATATATACATATGCATCAATGCATATTTAAACCCTTTTTAAAACAATATTTCTTAACAATATTCTTGTAAATTACTTATTAAATAATAATCTCAATCCAAAAATTTTACCATGATCTTAACATTGAACAAATACTTCAGTAAGCCCTTGAATAAAACCATATCATATATATAACTTTGGTAAAAACTAATTTTCTTATAGTTAGTAGTATAAAATTACATAATATTGCATATATCACTAATAACAATTAAAAATAAATTGTAAACATTTAGATCTAATTAAAATTAATATTTTCAGAATACTTATCATGCTAATAAACTAGATTAGATGATTAGATCACAAGATAAACACAATACTTCAATTAAAGTTAAGGAAATTGAAAGATCAACCGTAAAACAAACTACATGTCTTCTAAATGTTGCAGAATCCATGAAAATTATTAAACATGATTATAAATTATGATCAACTGATCCAACATCATTATTAGTATGTAATGAGTCCATATAAATGATCAATTTCATGATTTGTGTAGCTTTTGCAACATATATTGGTTAATCAAAATGTTTATGCAAATATAAGGCAGAAACTGTAGCAATCTTAGATTCACCTTTAATCGGACTTTCAAACGATATGATAATCTAAAATTGGTTGAGGGGTTCAATCTTACACATCATGGAGAGTATGTAGTTTCAAAATCAGATCAATAGGACAAAGTTTAGTATTTTAAATAAATCATGAAAGATAGGAGCTGCTTTCGGATTTTCTGGACAGTGGTACATATTTCTAATTTTTAGACCCCTCAGACGACTTTGGTTGAAGAAGGTTTCTGAACATGAACGTTAGCTTACACAATAAAGAGTATGTGGTAAAAATTTTAGAGAAATACTCGAAGTTTTGATATGGTTTTCGGACTTCCAAAGGTTCTGTACCAAAATTGGCAGTTTTGACCAAACTCGATTGTGAGAATTTTTAAGGACTATAAAGAAGGCTTAAAGGACTGAAACAAACTTGACAGAAGAAAAGAAGAGAAGATTCGGAGAAGAGAGGTGTGTGAAAATTGTTGAAAAGAGCCCCCCTTTTATAGGTGAAAATTGGGAGACAAAGATTAATTACCATACCCTACTCATTTTTATTTTGATCCAAGCTAGGCCACCCTAATTATGAAGATGTTTCCAGGCCTTATCTGATAGGAGTTTATAATAATAAAATATTAGAAATATCTAGCATAAAAGACAAAGCAAAGTTACCTTTTAACAAATGTAAATGTAAATATGTGAAGATTTACCATTGTAAATGAATGCTTGGATATTTTAAAATTACAAGGGACCACTTTGAAAGTTTTGATAACTCATTTAGTCTTAAATAAAATATATGTGGTCAATCATAATTTTTTTCAAAAGGAGTAGGACTAAATTGTAACTTTTTCAAAACTTTTGCGGTCGAAATCATATTTTCAAAAAGTTCAAGGACTAAAATGAAAATTCGAAAATACTTTTATTTTCTTCCAAATTTCAGGGGTGTTACAAGCACTGTACTGCTCCTGTTGGCCCAAAGTGGGACTGGAATTTTGCGGATTTGGCTCAATCTCGTGTATATCTTCAGACATATCCGTCAGCACAGAAAACGCTGATTTCGCGCCTGATTTATTTTTGTTAGGAAAGCCTTTACCATTCTTATGGAAAGTTATCGAAGATTTTGCAATCTTTCCCCGTGAGTTCAAATTCTGCGAATTTTGGCGACGACGAACATTGACCAACATCCAGGGTCCATACCCTGTCTCCGACGTCGGGTTTGGCTGATCTGCAACGCCGGTATGGGCCATTGTCTCCGCCAACTTGGCGGCTGCTAATTCGGCTTCTCTTTTTTCCCTTTCTATCACGACTGGAGAGTGGGGGCAACTGTCATGGTGGTGTCCGAAGACACCACAATGATAACAAATGAGACGGATTCCTTCGTATTTGATATGGAACTCGAAATTTCCTATCAAATATTTCGGGAGAAGCGGTTTCTTGAGATAAATTTCCACAGCGATACATGCAAAGCGACCCTTGGCGGCGTTCTCGGTATGGTCATCCGCTTTGACGAAGCTTCCAATCATATTACCAATCTCACGCAACCTATTGATTTGAGAGAAAAATGGGTAAGGGATTTCCGGCAAGCGAACCCATACCATAGTACTTGTAATAGAGGCATTCGAGGCATTGAAATCCGGAGTCCATCTTCGCACAGTCAAGTAGTGTTGGAAAAGGACCCAAGGGCCACCATGGAGGATGAAGTCGTAGTCTTCCCGTGTTTGAAGCCGGATTAGAAAGAAACCCATGCCAAGTTCGAACGTTCCTTCAATTGTCCAAAGTTTAGGGAGACGCTGAGCAAGTGTGTCATAGCGAATGGATCTCCCCATCAGTTTAATCACTAAACACCTCGCCATATTGTGGCAAATTTTGCGCCATTCATTCGCCGTGAGTTGCAATCGCGGCCAGGGAGAAGCTTCGTGGATCGGGTCGTCCTGAAATTGAGCGGCGAACGCAGCGTCAATATCGGTCCAGTTTGCATCGTCTTCCATGGAATATTGGATTTTTCTGACAAGTTTGCCTGGAGAAGAGTTAGATGTCAAGAGATCTCTATAAGAGGGTCTTTTTGGTGAAAGGGGGGCTGAGGGCGGTGGTGATTTAGGCAAAGTATCGGCGTCGTGATCCATCAAGTGGTCCATCGAGTGATCAATGTTGGTGTCAGCCATGACATTTCAGAAGGGTTCGAGATTGAGGCGTCGTTAGTTTTCGGACGCTTATCAGAATGATGATTTGGTTCCGGAGGGGGAGCCGGAGCCGCCTAGGGGTGTGCAAACATAATCGAATCGATCGAATCGTTTCGAAATCGATGATATGATCCGATTTAAAAATTGAATCGAATTTTCGATCCAATTTTTGGTTGTCACAGAAAAATCGAAACCCACTTCGATTTGATTTTGATTTTAGGGGTCGATCATCGAATCAATCGAAAATCTAATCTATATTTTATTTTTAAACATATACGTATAAAACATAATGAATTTAATGATGCCTTGAATATTTATAAATTTTGAAGTGTGACTTAATTTTTCTTATGTTTAATGATGTTTGAATTTAGTATTTATTATTTGCGAATTGTGTTGGTTTGAGTAGAAGTATCACTTTTGAATTGTGAATTTGCAATGAATGATGAATTAGAGAGTGTATTTTATTTTTGTACTGTTTCATACATATTTTCTTTAGTTTTATATTCATATTCAAAGCGTTATAAATGCTTAATTCTTTAAAATTAAAATACAATAAATAAAAGGCTCATAATCAAAATCGGATCGGATTAGCTTATTTAATCGAAACGCACCGCCCTAGAGCCGCCAAAGAAAGAGGGGGTTGAGATGAGAGCTCATGTGTCAACGGTCATATTTTTTCTTAAGATTCATAAATTTAGAATTTTTTTTTTTGTAAGGGAGAGGAATTGAACCATTGACCTCCTAGCACAATTTCAATGCTCCAACCATTGGTAAGGGAGAGGAATTGAACCATTGACCTCTCTAACCACTACATTGTATGACTAAAGTCATACAATGTAGTGGTAAGTATCCTAACGTGCCAAATTTAAATTTTATTAATGTGCGATCATCTTAGTGATTCTTGAAAAAATTAATATAAAACATAAATATATGGACAAAAGTATTTATTCATATGAACTTAGTCTGCCTACTTGAGAAAAATAATATCTCTACCTCTATAGACATACACACAATATTTTCTTTCTTGTTTCTTGAGCAGACACACAGCACACCTATACATCTATCCAATTTTTCCTCCATTTTCTTCTCTTCCCTTCCCAATTTACTCGCTAGATAAGAACACGAGTTTACGGCAGCTGGGAACAAGCGCCTTCATGATATTGTGTGAACTATGATAATATCTCAGAATATTTCAACGATTTCAATCGGACACTAAAATACCAGATAATATCCCTAAACACATTTACTGAACCCACAAGTAATAGAGAAGGGACTCAACAATTCCAACAACTTTTTGCAACAGTAGTAAGCAATAAGCTTCTGAAATCAGATTCGACCAGGAGCAAACATCGAGGAACAACATAAAAGTTGAGACAGAATAAAAAGCATTCTACAAAAACACCAAATAGTACTAGAATAATCCAAGTTAAATGCAAGAACAGACAACCTAAAAACAGGAAGTTCAGATATTACAACACAGGGACATCCTCTTTTTCATTCCCCATGAACTTTCTCTCACTGGCTAGGAGACCTTTCTCTCCGGGGATCCCTCGAATACTCGGCGGGAAACGGGCTCCTGCTTCTGCTGCGACTCGGGCTCCTAACCCTGACTGGAGATTGAACCCGCACTGGGCTTTGGCTGCGGCTTCTAGAACCATATGGGGAACGTTCTCTCACTGGAGTTCCACCGTGGTTCCTAGGACCATTGGGCGGAGAACGGTCACGGACCGGAGAATGTGAGAATGACCTGTCTCTACTATATCTTTTCTCTTGGGGAGATACAGACCTACAAATGGTCAACACAACCTTAGTGAAAAATGCAATAGAGAGTAGGGACACGTATATCTTGCACATTGTTAGCAAATGATAAAGGTTTGTAATCAAGCAGACAATCATCAGAATATATTCTTATATGATACGAGGGTCTCAGACATTTTGACTATCAACATCCCCACACAATTAAGAGTCTGACTCTTATTACAGAAATAAATGTGAATCTACAATACAGATATAGTATGGTATAATACCTTGAGTATCTTCTCTTAGGGGGAGAGTAGTAGTCACGGCTATGAGACTGAGACTTTCCATATCGTGGCGGCGGGGATTGAGAATAACGGGGAGAACGGGAATAACGTGGGGGAGAACGCCTTCGATCATAATCACGACTTCTGCAACAGACCAAGCAAGGGGAGGAAAACAGTAAAACACCCTGTTTTTATCCCAACAGACTGAATATCAATTCATTATACATGTTTGGAGAATAACATAATTTATAATGGTTCAGCAACTATATTGCTCCTCGACGTGAGAGGCTGGCGCAGCATGATGTGATTGCAATTAAACCCTGACAGAATGCCAAGAAGTATCCTGCAAATCATTTTCTAGTGCATTTTTCCTGTCTTTCACTAGCACAATCTATAAGAGACATCAGACATGCCAGCCTGAATCCTTTCTTTATAGCATGCGTGATTCTCAATGATGTTGCAAAATAAATTATAATTGTTTTGTCTCTATCTGTTTTTCAAGGACAAAGAACATAAGGTATTAGGCAAACAAATGGAGAACACAGATAAGCAAACAATACCAATAGTTCTCTAGCAATCTTCTATTAAAGAATACACTCTCTTCAATCAATTTCCTTTGGTTACTGACAAGTCAAAACATATTCTATCTTTACTAATTGACTGGCATACATGGTATTATGTATCAAGAACATCAGAATATGCCACAAGGTTAATTTAGCAAAACCATACTTATGCAGGGAGAGTTTAACAACTAGACTATGTAGAACATCTTACCTTCCTCCTCCACCTCCTCCTCCTCCTCCTCCTCCTCCTCGTTCCCTAGACCTCATTTCAGTTGGCTTCTTCCTGTTCTCCTCAGCAAAAACAACAGTGAGCTCCCGACCTTGCATAACCTGGCCATCCATCTGATATTTAGCTTCAGCAGCATCAGCCGGGTCCACATACTGGACAAATCCAAAGCCTCGTGGGTTACTGCATGAAAGACAATACGAACAAGTCAGAACCAGAACAAATGTTAGGAGCTAATGTCAACTAACCACTTTTATGTTATATCGAATAGGCAAACTGCCCCCTGCGAAGTAACTGGCAAATTAACTCCGATGATTTAAAAAAAGTAGCACATCACAACCTTGTTTGCTTCTTTGATAATTCATCACATGTAATGACAAAAATACTTTTGGTGCTTCTAAGACTTACTGTTTAGTAATTTATTTCATTGAAATACTTTTTCCTCTAAAGTACAAAAACAATCTCTTTTATTTTTGTAATTTAACGTATAAAATTAAAATAAAAAAATTGATATAAAATGGTGTCTTTTTTGAAGATTCATACCCACTTTTTTCCACAAATACACTCCCATACATAGAGGGATGTTTTAGTCATAAACAGAATACAAAGGGGGTAAGACCATCATTTGTCAAGTGCGGTAATTTGCCAAATGAATACAAAGGTGGAGTTGATGCCAAAAGCCCAATTTTCGAAAACTGTCCCAAAAATATACAGTTCTAGAGCAACTAAATATTTCCCTGAAGACAATGCAAGGAAGCTCATACAAATGATTACGTAGCAGAACTGGAAAGAAAAAACTGAATCAGTAGTATGTGACCTCTACCAAGATTTCCAAAATAGAGCCTAACAAGTGCAAAAGCAAGCACTTAGTAGCTGACCTTATGAGTGATAATTTAAGATGACTTGATAGTCTTCAAGACTTGAATATCTTGATATCTTCACATTGTACTCAGACCAGATTCCCTTCCAATCTTCATTATCATTTACATCACCTTCAACTCTTTACTACTTGATTGACGTGAAAACTCTTACAACTAGAATGTGTCAACTGAACTCTTAATACTTGATTGAAGTCCTCAGGACTCTTATTCCACTGTTAAATCTCACAAAATCTTAATAAATAATACATCTTAAGAGGATAATCAGGAAAAACTTATGCAAAACTAATAGCACTAATCTTTTCAGAAAGAAAATGTGTACTGAAAACAACAAGATCAGGACGTAGCCAAGACTCAGTACAAGCTCACCCAGAGTAGTAATCTCTTGGCAAGTAGACGTCTTTTATAGGGCCAAATTGACCAAAAGGCCTCCTCAAATCTTCTGGCCTGTTACAATAAAACAAAAAACTAGTGACTTAAATTTCTGTTTCCTTTACTTTTTCCCCTAAGGGAGGGGTGGAGAGCATGAAGACGATAGCAAAGAAACATAAACAAATTGATTGTTGTAATTTATTAAAAAATCCACTAAACTCATACATCTATGAATCAATGATAAAGTCCACTACATCCATAAACAACAACATGCTTTCAGAAATGTATCAGCTTATAAATGACAAGCATACGATAAACAATGACCAAAGAAACATAAGAAACATGACACAGCCAATAAAAACCATTAGATGACAGAGACACTTGATATAACAGAAAATGAGTCATGTAATCCGAAAGATTACAGTGGTTACATGGCAGTATTCACCACTCAGGGACTGTGATTCACTATTACCCTTTTCAACCCACAAATGCATAACACACCGCAGTACATTAAAGCTCCGATTAAGACAGCACAATGCATACAACTTGAGCCACACTTACCTACAGTCATGACGAAGGTTCCGAACTAAAAGACTAGTAGGAGCATCTCCTCTACTACCGTGGCGTCCTCTTGGGACGGGGCTCTTTCCTCTTCTACCATAACCTCTTGGCGGTGACGGGGTGTAGCTTCTTCCCCTCATTTAGACAAGTTAGGCAAATCCTGTCAAGTGCAAGTATTGAGAAACCAGTTTAGGTGACAACTTAGATTAATTGCAACACTGTTTTACCACTAACATGCATATACACACAGAATTACTCAAAGCATCTCTTGATATTATAGGGCAACCCAAAGAAAATATACATCTTTTTCGCTTTGTAATTATGCGATAGCGGACTACTTCACAGTTTTCACCCAAAAATCTGAAGAAATAAAATTTCAAAACACAAAATACAAATAAGATTTCTAAAGTCCGCAGATAAGTGGATTGAATGATCAGTTAGAGCTAATACATGATAACTAGCCATCATATCAGCTATCAAAACATATTTTTTCAATCATCATTTCATTCTATTCCACCCACAAATCCCAAATTAATACTGAAAATCATCCCGGGACATCTAGTCACAGTATTTTATCAACAAATTAAACAAGAAATATGTGATATTGTCAACAGATAAACTACATTAAAGAAACCATGTGAAAAAAACCCTAAAAAGCACAGTATATCTGAAATTAGGGTTACTAAAAGATAATGTCAAATCGAACGGTAAATAAATACACAGATCCAAGAAAACCCAACGTATTATGAAAGAAAAATACTTACTTGGGAGAGAAAATACAAGAACGAGAGCTGGAGACGGCGGTGGAAGTAGAGAGAGAGAGAGAGTCGAGTAGTGTGTGTGAATTGTGATGTATGTTTTTTAGGTTAAAAGTGTGGTATTTATATGCAGTGCTGTGCTGCACGACTTCAATTTACTTGTGCTTGTTTCTTTGGCTTCATTTGATTAGCTTAGAGCCTAACTTGCAATTAGTGACTTTTGTCGCTTAGGAACTTTAGGCTCCAATTGATTCCTCCAAAAAAATGAAAAAATAGAAGAAAAAAAATTATGGAAAATAAGAGATTCTAGAAAACTTAATAGTCTTTTTTATATATATTTTTTGTTGATTAGAAATATAAGTTTTGAAATTAAAGAGTAGATTATTCGAGTAAATGTTTCGTTGATGTCATATTTTTCATAATTTTAACATCATAAGGGGTTAGTACAACAAAACATAAAATAAGAGTAGTTTGTGCACTTTTTCAAACATGCGGGATGGTTTATGTAATTTACCTATAGTTCATAGATAATTCGTGTAATTTTTCGCCAGACATGTGTCAATCACATGCATTTTCACGCGGTGGACAGTATTTTTCGGCAAAAAATGACGAGTTTAGTAATTTGTGCACATTATGGACCAAACATTTCAAGGACCAAAGTTGCATAGGGTATACACATCAAATGATCAAAGTTGAAAACTTTCTTACTGAATATATTTGAATATTATCCAATAATTAGCAATATGTCGATCGATAGTCTCATGTCTTTCAAATTTGATTGACTAATTTGCGGTATTTTGAGATTTTGACTTTGTATTATGGGAAATAGAAACAGCCGATTTCAAAATTACCATAGTTCCCTTGGAATTAAAAGAATTCGTTTGTTTCCACCGAAAAATAAAGGAAACTGTAAATTTACAAATGATACTTTTCCAAGTAAGTTTTTCATGGGCCATGAGTGGTGGATGTGGGTATTGCTATACCGCTCTCAGTGAAGAAACTATATTACTGAAAAGAAGGAAAAGATAATCAAATATCATTTTTTAAATATTTTTATATATAATTATCTTCTTCTTAAGATGGACCATAAAATCAAGGCAAAATCTCTCCATATTTCTCTATACATCCGAATATACAACACGAATTTATTTTTAATAATAATTATCTTTTATCATCAATTTTGAGTATTATTAAAGCTATAATATTTAAACTTGAACAATAGCTATATAGATTGATATGGTGTTTTTTCGCCTAATGATGTTATGTGAATAATAGATTTTAATTGTTGTTTTTTTCCCTTGAGCCGATATGAGGAATTTTATCTCTATATCTTTCTTCTTCTACAAATTATAAGCATAAATGTCACCACCCTATCTTCATGTGATGTTGTTTTATTTTGGCTGGTGTTGTTAGTAATAAAAGTTGTTTAAAATTTTGGGTAGCTCGTAAGTCCATACTTACACGCCACGTATTGGAACCAATTTCGTAGAAAATTGTGTAATTTTTATGTCATTCATTATTAAAAAATAATTCATGTTAATCTTAACAGAAAAAAAAAATACACACACACATGCACATACACATACACATACATACACAAACCAATACATTGTTTGTATTAAGTCGCTTGAGACATTACAATTATTTACATGACCGAACCGAACACAGAACCGACGACCTTATTGATTACAGATTCAATCGGTCAAACCAGTTGAACTATTGGTTAGCCCGGTGAACATGTATTTCTAAATTGCATCTATCAAAACCAAATAAAAATAATTAGAGTATTAATCATTTATATACTTAATTATGATATTATTGAAATAAGATGTCCAATTATTAAAATTCTAAAACTTGACTATATTTTTCAATTCATTTATATATATCCATACTATATGATAGATTTGAATCTCCGTTCTTGTTTTTTCTCCACCCAAACTTAACGACTATGCTTACTATCTCTATAAGGTTGGCCTGGAATTCACGAACCTCTCGTTGCATATTTTCTTAAAAAAGTAATATCTTATTTAGTATTATTATTGACGGCTTGCATTTTATAACAGGACACGTATCTGTTTTTCATAAAGATCAACATGTTGCGTGTTTTATTCTCCTTTGATGAAACAGAGTAACTAATAATAATTGTAGGTTACACGTTTTTTCTCCATTCTCAATTGGTTTGACAGACGATGCATTTTTCTATATTTCTACCAACAAAAACTCCATGCACAATATTATATTTAAGAAAGATTAGAATGCACTCACAGGCGTCGCACAATTGTCTTGAGGCAATGGTGCATATGAGAAAAAAGCCGCCAGCAAAAAGTCCTCATTCTTTGAAGAGTTTGATTCAAGGATTTGATTCGTTGAGGGAAACTACATAGGTGAATGAATGTGGAAGTGGTGGAAAGAATTTAATTCGTGTTTTCTGGTTTCTTAAACTCAAATTTCTGTTTCAGTTCATTTTTTAAGCTACAATGCAGAGTCATAGAGAATTGAGCACATTGTGTCCAACATGAAATTAGAAGAAACAAGAAGTTGAGTTTATTGGAATCATGTTGATTTCAGTTGTTGTATCTTGATTTGTAGCTGACGAAGGGTTGAAAATTTCTAGAACTGTGTGGATGGCGCGTCGGAGAACAAAGAATGACAAATGGAAGACACGAAGCGAAGACTGAAGGGAAAAAATGAAGGATATTGATTTTTATTTTTTTTAGAGAAGGATATTCATTTAATTTGGTTGACAAGAAAAGATGAATTCTTGGGATAAATACAACATTGTTACAGTGTTTAAAGTTCCAAGAATAAAAATTAAATCAATGAGAAAATCTTGGATTTCATTCCGAGACCAATATACAAAAGAATATAACAATAAAATCTTCCGTGTGAAGATACATATATCGTATGTGTATATATGTGGGGACATCCAGTGACTTTTTATTTTGATATGCTATTGCATCTAATAATTGTTAGATGAAAAAGCATACAATAAATTGGTTCTCCGCGCAAAGAAAAGTTAATTTAGCATATTATATTTAAAGATTTGAAAATATCATCATGATAATGTGTACCGCTGCAAATGAATTAAAAACATTTGGATCAAAATTAGGATGTTAGCATATTTATTATATTCAAACAACAGAGCTAACCAATGTTATTAAAACCGGACCGGACCGGCCGGTCCAATCGGTCCGACCGCTGACCGGTGCCTAGTCCGGTCCGGAGCATGCCCCTAAACCGTTTTTTGTCAAAAACGGGCGACACAGTCATGAACCGGTCGATTCACTGGTTGAACCGGTGACTCGGCCCGGTTTAAGAACCGTTTCTATTGCTTTTTAAAAATAAAAAAAAAAAGTTCCTCACAAATATCAAGACCTAAGTAAAAACGATGCCCGTCAATAACCGCCATGCTGCCGTCGCCGGCGATGGCACTTCGATTTGTGGCATGTGTGGGTGTCTTTGGCAATAGTAGATCTAGAAAAAGAAAGAAATAAAATAGGAAGAGAAGAAAAAAATTGAAGAAGAAGGAAGAACCCGTCTTCTTTCCTTAAAAGTAGGGTTTGCAATTTGAATTTTGAAGTCTCACAAATTGAGGAGGAAGATTACGTCTTTTTAGCTTAAAAATAGCGTTTTCTTGTTTTTCTCTTTTTTCTTATGGGTCTTGGACTTAATGGGTGATAGATAGGGCTTTGTACATGTTAAGAGTCTTTAAAAATATATTATTAGCTTATTTTGTGGATTTTATATTAATTGGGTATTTTCTTATTTTGAATCTCAAGTTAATAAGTAAATTAAAAAGTCTAATTCACAAATATATTTATTTTATAAGTTAAAAATTGAATGTTTGCGTATATAAACAAATATAATATATGTATTTATATGTAATTCATTTAATTCAACATATAATATATATAATTTGGACATTGAGATTTTATTTTGTTACTTAGGATTTGATAATTTGATGTAATATGTTAGAATTTTATTCGTTATGATTGATGTGATTATCATATTACTTAGAAGTGATATAAATCTTTTCATAAAGATTAGCAGTTTGAAAATGTTATAAATTCATATAATATATATAATAATAATTGCCTACTGGTCTGACCAGTGGTTCAACCGGTTCAACCGATCGAACATGTAACCAGTAAGGCTACCGGTTCTGTATCCGGTCCGGTTCTGAAAACATTGGAACTAACCGAAATAGTCGTTTCCTTTCTGTATTGATTATATTGAGTTGTATTGTTGAGTATTCAAACGCTATTGCATAATTGCATTATAATAAAGATTATTTCGATCAATTTGAAATGAAATTGCACGTGTGGATCCGACTAGTATATATATATATATATATATAAAGAGAGAGAAAGAGAGAATTTAATGAACCACTTGTTTGATAAATTAATTAGAAGTACAAGAACCAAGTTGTGTAGATAAGGATTTTGGCCCCTTTTTTTTTTACTTAAAATGAAATACTTGAGCCCACAACAGAGTAGTAGTTATATTATTATATATTATAATAATTAGAAAAGAAAGATAAGTACGTCTTCCTCCCAAACCAACCCTAGTTTTTCTCTTTCATTTGTGTCGCACAGGCACTCAAGTTTTACACAGCCAACATTCTGTTCCTCTTTGTTTATTCTTTCTTTCTTCTCTTTCTTTTAATTTCTTCTTTCCCATCTCTTACATCTTATTTGCATATAACCTTAATTTGTTCATCTTTCATTCAAACTTGCAAATAAATCTGTCAATATCTGTATCATTTGGAATTAAAGATATATTTCTTTTGCTAATGTTGAACAATATCTCTCACAGAAGAAGAAGAAACAAAAAAAAAAAAAAAAAAAAAAAAAGAGAGAGAAGAAACATTACGAGTCAACATACCGGGCCGATTTGGCGGTTAAACCCGATTTTGAGCGGTTCGCACAAGTCGAAACCGCTTTCTATAGATACCAATTTTCGGGAGCTCTTCGAACCAGACAAGGCACTAATCAGCAGCTAACCCGGCCAGTTCGGTCCGATATTAATAGCACATATTTACTTTTTGAACAACTTTCAAAAAGTAAAATACAATTATTCGGAATTATCATGTTGTGTTTCTAACTATATGTATTGTAAGTTGTAACACCCATAAAAATATTTAAATTTGATAAATCAAAAATAGTATTTGAGTAAACTTCAATTTAATCCTTCAACTTTTAAAATTTTTATAATTGACCACAAATATTTTCTTTAACATCAAGTGAGTTCTCAAAAACTTTCAAAATGGTCCATTATAACTTCTAAATATCTAAAAGTCCATTTGTAATGGTAAATCTTCACATTACCCAGATAATTGTATCTTGCAATTGAAAAAAAAATAAGAATAAGATAAAAGTAACTCTTTGTTTTGTCTTTATTCAAATAATAATAGTAGATATTTCTTATATTAAATATTATAAAAATCAAATCATAGATAAGAGATAAGTTCTTGATAATTCATGACAAATAGGGTGGTCAAGCTAAAATAAAATAACATTGGGGTAGGGACTTAATTAAATTCATTGTCTCCCATTTTCACATATAAAATAAGGCTTCTTTGAACATTTTTTCACGCACCTCTACATTTTGAATCTCTCTTCACTCTCTTCACGAAAAGTTTTTCTTTCTAAGTCTTTTGTCTAAAAAGAACATTTTCACGGGTCGGCCAACTTAAATTTTCGAGAAACTGCCATAAAATTTTAGTTTCAACCCGAAAATTGCAAGCCCCAAAATTAATACCAATCCTTCATCATTGAAGCTGAGTTTTGGAACAGAGACTTTTGAGCGTGTTTATAACAATAACCTTCAATAAGTTTTAGATTTCAAACAGTTTTAGACGGTGGATTTAAGGTAAATCTCGGATGGCTACAGTTTTCAGCCCTAACTGTGCACATTCATTTTGTTTCTTAAATTACTACTAAAATACTGATAATAACTATCTAAATGATAATACATACGTGTTATTAACATCATAAGGATGGTTAAGATTCACTGGTTGTTAATTTTAATTTTGTGTTAGCATCTGGTATGAATTTAGTAACATATTAGTAGTTTATGTAACTTATTTTCATGTTTATTTTCTTATTTACTTTAATTTCTTGTAAGTTACTTTAGTCACTTCATGATCTACTCAAATAACTTGGTCTCCTATATTATACTTAAATTGTAAAATGATTTACTTATATGTGTTCAACAACCTTCTAACTTTTATGATTATATTAATACTAATTTATGATGCACGTTAACAATTAGAACATGGTATTTAACAAAAGTGATATTTTTTATGTTAATTTCATATCTTCATGAAACATTTGCTTGGTGAGTGTATTATGGTGATAGCGTAAGAATTAGTAAAATATCCTAAGATAATTTAGGAAAAATAAACATTTTTTATTCCTAAAGATTTTTGACACCTTTAAATTTATTTAGGAGACGGTGGACTCTTGTCCAAAAACCAAGTTTATGAAGGAGGTGAGATTCACGTGGTTTATTCCAGACCATTTGACATTTGGCCCTAAGATTTTTGGATAGATACAATCGTGATTATTTGTTTCCAAATCATGCCAAATCATGATCAACCTTTATCACTTTTCTCTCGTTCCATAATTTACTTGCTAAAATACGGTTGAAGTAAATCTATTCCTATTCTATTATCACATTTTTAATACTCTAACAAGTAAAAAGTTGTGTAATTTTTAATGTCACTCATTATTAAAAGAAAATACATGTTAATCTTAACAAAAAAAAACGTATATAAATAACTTTATTGGTTGTATTAAATTTCTTGAGACATATACATTTATTTAGGGGTGAACAAAATTATTACCACCCACGCGATCCGCCCGCACCCGCATGGTTTCTTTTTAAAAATTGAATTGTGGTTCAAATTCTTGTAACCCGCCTAGGTATGGGCGGGTGGCGGGTACTTGGTGCCACCTACTCGAGCCACCCGCCCCTATTTTATTACATAATACATATATATACAGCACACAAAAAAAACCCTAGTCATTTTCGTCATAAATTTTCTCTCTCTCTCTCTCTTCCCTCATCCGTATCTTTCACTTTCCCCTCGTCTCTTTTGATTTCAAGTTTCAATCTCTTAGCACCCTCACTTCTCTCTCACGACGGTCTCCCCCACGATGGTCTCTTCTCTCTCACAACAGTCATCTTTCCATTGTTGTAAGTTAACCTAAGTCCAATAACTTTCAGGTTTTATAGCTCCAAAATTTTAATTTTATATTCCAGCTCTGTCAAAACATTGCTATTGTATTACCTCCTACAATTATATTGTCACTATCAATATTGTTTGTTTAGTTCTTTTTATAAAATATCTTAACACTTTAATATTTTGAAATGCATGTGCAAAAGTTGTTGTTTTGGACTGAATTTTACTGTTTTTGAGCTGAAAGTTGTTGTTGAGCCTTATCTTGTTGTTTTTGAGGCTATTTTGCTGTTTTAGCTATTTTGGAATTGAAGATGCTATTTTTGTACTCAGAGCAGTTGTGTCTGGACTGACATATGATGTTTAACATTTAGCTATTTATTTTGCTTGCTGTTACAAGACATAAATATGCACCTTAATATGATCTAAAACATGTTGTTTTTGATTTTTCGTTGTTGATGTTGGATTCGCTAATTTGTTGTTTATGAGTATGAGTAGTCGTTTTAGACTGAATATATGTTGTGTATTTGAAGATTTTGTTGTTATTTTGATTCAAAAAGGTTATACAATTTTTGTTTTTTACTATATGATTTTATTTTTTGTGTTTGACAACCCGCAACCACCAGCCTATCTGCATGCACCCGCCAACTCAAAACCGCATGGTTTACAAAATAAATATACCCGCGTGATTTGAAAAATTGCTCATCCGTCTTAATGTGAGTGGGTGGAATTTTTTTTTTGATGGTTGCCAAAAACCGCCCTTGTTCACCTCTAAATTTACTTACATTGTCCGACACACTTATTGCAATCACCAAATTATTGAATGAACAATAATTTTCACAAAATAAAATACAATTATTCATAGTTATCACTTTGGATTTTTCAATTTAGTGTATACTCATACAATAAATATATTTGAATCTTATCCAATATTTAGCAATGTGTCGATTGATAGTATCACATCTTCAAATTTGGTTGATTAATTTGCAGTATTTTAAACTTTTGAATTTGTATCAAAGAAAACAGAAACAGTCAACTTCGAAATTACCATGGTTCGATTGGAATTAAAAAATGAATTCGTTTGTTTCCACCGAAAATAAGGAAAGCACAAGATTTACAAATGATAATTTTTCAAGTAACTTTTTCATGGGCCACTAGTGATGTATGCGGGTAGTGTTCCCTCACTCTCAGTGAAGAACTATACATGTTTCACACTTCATCACACATAAGGTATGTTACCGTATAGCTTCTATTTGCTTAAAGTTCTGGAAGTGTCGATGTTCTAACATGGATTGCCTGATCCGTATGATCAAAAATATCGGTTGGATAGCGTCTTCTGGGAATAGCGCAGTGAACTATAAAATCAAATACTTTACGACGGTTCAGGATTACATGAAAATGGAACCGATCAATATCTAGTTATATGATCGCCTTCATAAAAAGAGGTGTCGGGTGACGCTCCGAGAAGAGATAATCAAGTATTATTTTTAGATGCTTTTTTTATATAATTATCTTCTACTTAGGATTTACCGTAAAATCAAAGCAAAATATGTCCATATTTCTCTATATATCAAAATATGCAACACAAATTTATTTGCAATAATTATCAATTTTTATCATCAATCTTGAATGTCATTGATGGAAGCTATTTTTTTTTTCAAATATAAACAATTATTCATTAAAGGTGCGTACAAAATTAACAACATGAAATTTAAAAGCTCAAAGTAAAAAGGCAGATTACAAAAATCAACGCTGCATATCAAAATCTAACAATACTGTCCGTCTCTACTCTATGGAGAAGGCTTGCACAAGACAGTGTAGTGATAAAACGGCACAAGACCACAAAATACAACAAATCCAATGTGGGTCACAAATACGATGAGAGCTCTAAGAATTATATTCGCTTTAACATGACATCTCTTGAAATTCTTACCCTTCATTGACCTTTATATCTGTTTAATTTCATGCAATTTTAGAGATGTTTCGAATTTCTTTTGCGCTTTCCAAAGATGATCAATCCCAAATAAGAGCAATAGCACAACCATCAGAGCGGCTGGACCCCCCGATACCAATGCAAGGTACAATTTGTGATCGCAATAAAAGGTGCGGTCATTAGCAAAGGGAGAAAGCCCAAGATAAAGCAGGTAAAAACCAGCAAACCCGAACGCCTTGGCTTCTACCCACTCAGTTTTTCATTCCATTTCTCGTTTCTCAACTTCAATTCCCTAGCTCGATCTTCAATATCACTCGATCCCGTAAACCTGGTATTCATACATCGTCGCGGCATTTTCTTTTCTCCGTTTAGTCATTGATGGAAGCTATAATAGTTACTGATGTGGGGTATTTTCGTCTGGATACGTGTCCGCTCTCCAACACTCCACGTCAGACTGCTTTAGTTCCTGCTGGATGCTTAAGCAGCTTTTGAGTTCGGAACCTGCACTCAACACCACACGTAAACTAAGCCGGTGCCTCCTCCGGCGAAGGCACTCCGACGCTCAAGTCAGATAGGTCGGAATTTGAGGTATTGTCGTCGGAGACAATAGCTCGAAATTATAGGTCGAATTTAGGCCAAATAGGTCGAATTTGGGCCTAAATAGGTCGAATTTGGGCCTAAATAGCTCGAATTTGGGCCCAAATAGCTCGAATTTGGGCCAAATAGCTCGAATTTGGGCCTAAATAGCTCGAATTTGGGCCTAAATAGCTCGAATTTGGGCCAAATAGCTCGAATTTGGGCCTAAATAGGTCGAATTAGCACACCTCGAAATGGTATTGAGAACCGTGATGAGAAAACCCGAATAGATCGAATTACTCTCAAATAGCTCGAAATACACTCTATATAGATCGAAGAAGAGCTATTGCAATATAGCTCGAAATTATTGCTCTATAGCTCGAATTCGATGTATATAGCTCGAAATTAGATGCTAGAAAGTAAAAACGTCCCTTAGAATGAGGCATGGGACACCCTTATATAGTAATAAGAGTCCTTATTCGTCTAAAAGTGCAATCCAAGTAGAACTATGACTCAAAATAGGTCGAATTAGAGCTATTTTGAAATAGCTCGAATTGGTCCTTCAAATAGGTCGAATTAGGCCTCAAATAGGTCGAATTTGGGCCCATATAGCTCTAACTGGACTCCTGGGCCTCACATAGATCGGATTTTAGCCCATATAGCTCGAATTGGGCTTTTGGGCCTTCAAATAGATCTTATTCGAGCCCATATAGCTCGGATTGGGCTTGATATAGGTCAACTGGGTCAAATAGGTCGAATTTGGGCCAAATAGGTCGAATTGGGCCAAATAGGTCGAAATAGGCCAAATAGGTCGAATTTCGACCTATTCTTCAGCTTTGCGCAGTCTCACCATTTTTGTTATATCTCCTTCTCTGGACCTCGAAATCTAGATCCGCTTTTTGATTTGGAAACTAGACTCAAGAGGCTTTCCAGGCATATGCAATTCATTGAATTCGGAGTTGAATTGACAGCTCGAATTCACTAGTCGAAATCCAGCTCGGGCCTGACTCTCCAAAACTTCCTCCCCTTTATATACCACTTAGAGTCCTTCCTTAGTTAGAAGTCCATTCCAAGTAGAATTATAAGTTGACTTGGGCCCTGAATAACTCTAAATTGGGCATGCACAGGCCTAATTTTGAGTTTTGCTCTGAATTGTAATTTTGCATTAAAAAATAATGGTGCTGACGTGGCATAATAATCCCAAAATATGCTCATATATTATATCGAATATTATGACGTGGCAGTACCAAAATATGGTACATCATGGAGTCCCCCAGTTTGTAAGAGTAATGTGCAGAAACATTAGTCATACAAACTATAATATCTCAAGAAACTCCGATAATCGTGCAACGAGTCCGTAAAGATTTGAAAACTCAGAGTTCCGGCTGGAAAACTCAGATTTCCGACCCATGACGTGAGTTTGCTACTGAATGACGTCTTTTACACTGTAAGATTTGTAGTAGTCGAGTTTCATGACCAGGTAAACTGCATGTCTCAGGGCCTTGTATTTATAGCGACCAAACTGTTTGGCGTAGGGTATTGATCTTTATCACCTAAGCTGCTTAGCTTAGGGTGTTTATATGTTTCTTGAATCGAGGCTAGTGCTCATTTCCCATTTCTTTAAAGTCCAAGCTACTTGGCTTTGGATTTTGTGTGTTTACCAACTAAGCTGCTTGTGGCTTAGGGTATTAAAATCTTCATGAGTTGAGGCTAGTGCTCATACTTTGCGTGTTTGTGCACGAAAATTTTTGTAAGTGTGGAAACTTACGAATTTTAGTGCTTGCGCTAAAGTTTACGAGTGCTTGTGCTCGAAAATTTTATAAGTGTGGAAACTTACGAATTTGAGTGCTTGTGCTCAAATTTACGAGTGCTTGTGCTCGTTTTACGAGTGCTAGTGCTCGTTTATCCGAATGCTTGTGCTCGAAAATATTGCAAGTGTATAAACTTACTAATAAGTGATTGAGTTCTAGTGCTCAATCGTACGGAGGCTAACGTCCGTTTTACGAGTGCTAGTGCTCGTTTATCCGAGTGCTCGTGCTCGGCTTTACGAGGCTTGTGCTCGTTTTAAGAGTGCGAGGCTTTGCTCGGCTTTACGAGTGTGTTAACTCGTATTAAGTGTGCGAGGTTTTGCTCGGCTTTACGAGTGTGTGAACTCATATTAAGTGTGCGAGGCTTTGCTCGGCTTTACGAGTGTGTTAACTCATAAATAACGTGTAAGTTAAATAATGTGTAAATTAAATAACGTGTAAGTTAAATAATGTGTAAGTTAAATGTAGGCGAATAATCAAACTTGAATAAAATAGGAAATTTTATAAGTTTTGGGACTGCGCTCGAGTAACTTCCGAGTTGCCTACGTATCCTGCCATGCTTAGATGGTCAAGAATCAAGTCCACGTAGTTCAGTGCTAAAGATTACAATTGAGGTTCCCATGCAGATACTAGTAATCCATGAGATAAAAAGTGATGATAACATCCAAACTACGACCCTAATGTGCCAACAAGACAATAAAAGAATTGGAATGATTGGTGTCTTACTTGTAGTATTCATGCTTTGCGCATCAAAAAATTTAGATTTAGCCAAGATTGCGTTGTCCACAGATTGATTGATTCGAGCGGCTGATACCAACTTCCTCATCTCAGATTGATCCGCCTGAGATTACGTTGATCCAATTGTCATCAACATCGCTGAGGTTGCCCTTTTTGCACCTTGGTTCATCCTCCTTTTGTTGCTGAGAGCGACTCCTCTTTCTGCCCCCAGATGGTTTGTCGTCTCGTGGTTCTCGATCCTCAAGGACAAACTCAATAAGTTTTCCATATTGAATGAGTCGTTCAATTTCGTTCCTCAAGGCCTTGCATTCATTAGTATAATGACCATGCTGTCTGTGATACTTGCAATATTTCCTTGACTCCTTCATCTCGTCAGTTTCCTTGAAGGGTCTAGGTACTTTGAATATCCCACGATCCTTTGTGACAGCAAAGATTTCAGCAATGTCCTTTCTCAAAGGAGTATAGTTGTCAAACCTCTCGAAAGGTGATCGGCCTCGATCACGATCTTTGCCTCTGTCATCCTTTCTCCTGTTTCTATTCTCTTTACCTCCATATGATGTCGGTGAATCGACTAAACCTTGGTTCAGAGTAGCTTCTTCCATGTCAGTCACTCTGCGAGAAAGATCCATGATTTGCTCAATAGTAGTTGGTGCTTCCCAATTTAACACTTCCACCAACTTTTTACTTTGACATCGATTTTCTAGTACAGATATAACTAGATCAGCAGTAGGAGATTGCACTCGTCCAATCTCTATATTAAGGCGTTCTATGTACTTCCCCAAAGTTTCATCAGGTTTTCTGTGAATATTGAACAGAGTACTGGGAGATTTCTTCTTCATCCGATAAGTAGCAAATTTCTTGACGAACATCTCCCTGAACTGTTCTGCGGATCTAATAGTTTGTGGAAGCAAATTCTTGAACCATTCTTTGGCAGTTCCTCTTAGACTAAGGGAAATCAGCTTTGCCCTTAAATCCTCATTGTACCCCAAGACTTGCAGTTCTGCATCCAAGTCATCAAAATGCGTTGCTGGGTCAGTCGTCCCATCATACTTCTTCATATTAGGAAGTATAGTGCCTTCCTTCAGTGTTAATCTACTGATTGCCTCACAAAAGGGGTTTGGCCTCTCCCTTAGTGGAATATGTTCTGCCACAACAGGTTCCAATCTTGGTGCAACTCTTTCAGGCAAGTCCCTATCTCTTCCGGCAGTTCGACTTGCTGCAAGTCGATGATCAGAAACTCTCTGCCTTGAATTCACCTCTCCATCCCTTACTTCTCTATCTCGACCAGTTGCTCGATTGGGAGCTCTGTAAGCATTAGTCCTCACTGAACGAGGATTCCTTCTTTCAAACGAGGGAGATGGATTCCTTGGTCTTGTCATCCTAGTTTGCGTATAATGCCTTGAGTCATCACGACGTGGGGTCGGGTGAGTCCTTCCTAGCTGCGGTGCCGCATGCTGTGTTGCTGGTTGTTGTGCTATTGGAGCTTGAGGATTTTGTAAAACAGAAGTGTTAGCCAATTGCTGCACAATCATTGGGACCATAGTCCTTTGGAATGCCGCCATGATTTGATCCAACTGAGCGGAATTCAATAGCTGTTGTTCCGTGGGAGGAATGTCAGGTTGATTCGCTGTGTGAGTTGGAGGATCAAGGGGAGTGTTGTGCGCTGCCACTGATGTTTGCTCAGAAGCATCAGGTGCCCGATTATCATCCTCCCTCTGCGATCTAGTCCTTCCTGCCATTCCATTCTTATCCATTGCTCTCCGTTGAGCCATTGAGTGTCAGTGTTTGTTACTAAGTGCGTGTAGAAGGTTCCCACAGACGGCGCCACTGATGTGGGGTATTTTCGTCTGGATACGTGTCCGCTCTCCAACACTCCACGTCAGACTGCTTTAGTTCCTGCTGGATGCTTAAGCAGCTTTTGAGTTCGGAACCTGCACTCAACACCACACGTAAACTAAGCCGGTGCCTCCTCCGGCGAAGGCACTCCGACGCTCAAGTCAGATAGGTCGGAATTTGAGGTATTGTCGTCGGAGACAATAGCTCGAAATTATAGGTCGAATTTAGGCCAAATAGGTCGAATTTGGGCCTAAATAGGTCGAATTTGGGCCTAAATAGCTCGAATTTGGGCCCAAATAGCTCGAATTTGGGCCAAATAGCTCGAATTTGGGCCTAAATAGCTCGAATTTGGGCCTAAATAGCTCGAATTTGGGCTAAATAGGTCGAATTTGGGCCTAAATAGGTCGAATTAGCACACCTCGAAATGGTATTGAGAACCGTGATGAGAAAACCCGAATAGATCGAATTACTCTCAAATAGCTCGAAATACACTCTATATAGATCGAAGAAGAGCTATTGCAATATAGCTCGAAATTATTGCTCTATAGCTCGAATTCGATGTATATAGCTCGAAATTAGATGCTAGAAAGTAAAAACGTCCCTTAGAATGAGGCATGGGACACCCTTATATAGTAATAAGAGTCCTTATTCGTCTAAAAGTGCAATCCAAGTAGAACTATGACTCAAAATAGGTCGAATTAGAGCTATTTTGAAATAGCTCGAATTGGTCCTTCAAATAGGTCGAATTAGGCCTCAAATAGGTCGAATTTGGGCCCATATAGCTCTAACTGGACTCCTGGGCCTCACATAGATCGGATTTTAGCCCATATAGCTCGAATTGGGCTTTTGGGCCTTCAAATAGATCTTATTCGAGCCCATATAGCTCGGATTGGGCTTGATATAGGTCAACTGGGTCAAATAGGTCGAATTTGGGCCAAATAGGTCGAATTGGGCCAAATAGGTCGAAATAGGCCAAATAGGTCGAATTTCGACCTATTCTTCAGCTTTGCGCAGTCTCACCATTTTTGTTATATCTCCTTCTCTGGACCTCGAAATCTAGATCCGCTTTTTGATTTGGAAACTAGACTCAAGAGGCTTTCCAGGCATATGCAATTCATTGAATTCGGAGTTGAATTGACAGCTCGAATTCACTAGTCGAAATCCAGCTCGGGCCTGACTCTCCAAAACTTCCTCCCCTTTATATACCACTTAGAGTCCTTCCTTAGTTAGAAGTCCATTCCAAGTAGAATTATAAGTTGACTTGGGCCCTGAATAACTCTAAATTGGGCATGCACAGGCCTAATTTTGAGTTTTGCTCTGAATTGTAATTTTGCATTAAAAAATAATGGTGCCGACGTGGCATAATAATCCCAAAATATGCTCATATATTATATCGAATATTATGACGTGGCAGTACCAAAATATGGTACATCAGTTACGAAAACTTGAACAATAACTATATAGATTGAAATGATATTCTGTGAATAATAGTTTTTTCGTTTGTTTTTTTTGTTGAGCCGATCTGAGGAATTTCATCTCTATTTTTTTTCAGCTTCTACAAATTAGAAACATAAATACCACCCATCTATCCTCATGTGATGTTGTTTTATTTTTGTTGGTGTTTGTTAGTAATAAAAGTTGTTTAAAATCTTGGGTAGCTCCCAAGTCCCGACTTATATGCCACTTATCGTAACCAATTCATAGAAAATTGTGTAATTTTTATGTTGCTCATTATTAAAACATAATTCATGTTAATCTTCACAAAAGAGAGAGAGAGAGAGAAACACACACACACAACAAATCCACTATTTGTGTTAAGTTGCTGAGACATTACATTTATTTACGTAGTCCCACTCATTTATTGTCATCACCAAATTATTGAATAAACAACAACTTTCATAAAATAAAATACTATAATTTGAAATTATCACTTTGAGTTTCTAAATCTATATGTATACCATTGCTTTGGTCATGCAACTATAGTACTCTTATAAATATTATAGCACTTAGATATTTATATTAAAATATTAGTATATATATGCATATTGTAAATATACTAACGGACTGCTATAAATATTAGTTATGTTATTCAAGTTTACGTGCTATGAGAGCAAGAGAAATATGCTTTTACAAAAGCATGTCAAACTCGAATTCGATTACAAATTTATTTCAGCTTATTCATTTTTATCCCTCTTTCCACGTAATACACCAATCTCTACTATGATATCTTACAAAAAAATTAGGACGTAAGTATGTTTTTATAATTTTTTGCTAGATTTTGAAACATAATCGAACTATATGACGTGTAGCCTAATGATGTTTTGTGAAGAAGAGTTTTTTAAATATTATTCTTGTCTTTTCCCTTGTTCTCACCTTAAGAATTTTGTCTCTTTTTTTTTCCTGCAAATTAGGACCCTAAATTTCACCACTTTATCTTCATGTGATGCTATTTTACTCGAATGGTGTTGTTAGTATAAAAGTTGTTTAAATTTTTGGGGATCGTGAGAGCCCCTAATTACACGCCACTTAATGAACCAACAGATGAAAAGTTGTGTAATTTTAGTATCACTCATTGTTAAAAGATAACTCATGTTAATTTTAACCAAAAAAAAAAAAAAAAACAGGTATATAAATACGACTATTAATTGTATTAAGTTTCTTGAGCCATTGCATTTATTTACATTGTCCGACACACTTACTGCAACCACCAAATTATTGAATGAACAATAATTTTCACAAAGTAAAATACTATTATTCAGAGTTATCATTTTGGATTCAATTCAATGTATACTCATACACTAAATATATTTGAATCTTATCCAATATTTAGCAATATGTTGGTTGATGACGTGACATCTTCAAATATGTTTGATAAATTTTTGGTGTTTTAAAATTTTGAATTTGTATCAAAGGAAACAAAAACATACAATTTTGAAATTACTATGGTTTGCTTGGAATTAGAAAAATAATTCGTTTTGTTTTCATCAGAAATAAAGAAAGGAGTAGATTTTACAAAAGATATTTTCTCAAGTAAAATAACTTCTTCATGGGTCACGAGTGGTGTATGTGGGTGTTATTCTCCCGCTCTGAGTTAAGACCTATATTACTGAAAAGAAGAGATGAATAGGTATCATTTTTAAATCCTTTTTTTATATAATTTTTTTTAAAAGATTGGCCATAAAATCAAAGCCAAACATGTCTATTTTTCTTTATACATCAAAATATACAACACGAATTTACTTGTTATAATTATTAATTTTTATCATCAATTTTGTATGTTATTAATGGAGCTATATATAATAGTAACAAAAACTTGAACAATATCTATATAGATTGATATGGTATTCTTTTCTGCCTAATGATGTTTTGTGAATAATAGTTTTATTGTTATTGCTTTTTTTTTTCTTGAACTGATCTCAGGAATTTCATCTCTATTTCTCTTCTTCTACAAATTAGAAGCATAAATCTCAACAACTATATCTTCATGTGATGCTGGTTTATTTTGTGTGGTAATATTGTTAGTAATAAAGTTGTTTAAAATTTTGGGTAGCCCCTACTTACACGCCACTTATTGGAACCAATTCGTAGAAAATTGTGTAGTTTTTATGTCACTCATTATTAAAAAATAATTCATGTTAATCTTAACAAAAAGAATTACAGACACGAACACACAACCAATGCATTATTTGTATTAAGTTGCTTGAGACATTATATTTATTTACATAGTCTCTCACACTTATTGCCACACCAAATTAATGAATGAACAACAACTTTCACAAAATAAAATGCTATGATTCGAAATTATCACTTTGAGTTTCTAAATTTAATATGTATATATCATTGCTTATAATACTCTAATGAATCTTGTAAATAGACTAACAGATTGCAATAAATTTTAGTTATGTTATTGAAGTGTACATGATATGATAGCCAGAGAAACATGTTTTTACAAAAGCATATCAATCTCGAATTTCATCTCAAATTTATTTCAACTCATTCATTTTTATACATATTCCAACATAATACGCCAATATCTACTATCACATCTTAAAAAAATGGATAGTAAGTATGTTTTTATTGATGAACTTTTTGATCGCAGTCTAAGATGGACATTAAGGTGCAAGTTGACGAGAATCAGATCCATATTATTCAAAAGATAAAAAAAATATGTATAAGAGGCTTACCTTAATAATCAAGTCCATATTAACATTTAATTTATTAATTTTGTCATTGTTCTGCCTAACAATAAATTTTACTGACTCCATAGCTACCGATTAACTGTACTAGAGGTCATTATTGTGTATAACTCCATTACCTATCCCATATTGATTAATAATTTTTCCCATCTTTTCTCTCTCTCTCTCTCTCTCTCTCTCTCTCTCTCTCTCTCTCTCACACACACACACACACACAATCAATTCCTTTCTTTTTCCCCTATAATGTTTGTTTTATTTTTATGATTGATGAGGAAAATCCGTGAAGAAGGTAAATGAACCCTTTAATTAAGTTCTATAAACCTCCAATAAAGAGAATTCACAAGCATGGCAAAAAAACCCTATAGTCGCCTTGATGCTCCCAGCCCCTACCCAATGCACACAAAGTGCGGGGCTCGTAGTTAGCTCGGATAGAAGGATGTAGGTCACGGACCCAATGCAAGATTAAGAAGGCCATCGAGGCTCGTATCTCTCGTTTCTAAACCTCCTCCCTCTCTTTCCATAGAGGACTGGCGAATCAACTCTCTAAACGATACTCGCAATAATATCGACGTTATTCATAGTTTATTATAAAATGTTTATGAGAAGAAAAAATGTGAGAAGCAACTACAATTACATTTAAAATTAACTTTAAAAGTATAAAATATATAACAAAATAAATATAAGTTATATGCATACATATATATGTATATATGTAACCTATATTATATTACTTTTTTGCGTCATACGCATTTAATTACATGCAACACATGAATATAAATTATAAAATTATCTACTCAATACAACATATGTGTGGATTCATATATTATAGTATGATATAACTGTCCAACATTTAGTGTAATTAATGTGCTATCATTTCACAATAAATGTGGGAGAAAAAGAAAAAGAAGTTAGAGATATAAAAATCAAAGGGGCATCATGCCGAAACACAAAATATGATTGTTTCTATTATATTTCGATTGTTTCGATAGAATTTGATTGCTTCCACCGAAAATTAGTAATTTCAAAAGTGCAACACGTTTTGGTTTCATTTGGCTCTGAAATCGCAACTTTGCAATTGTTTCTTACAAAATAACTCGAATTTTTTATCCATGTTAGTAACCATTTGTAAAATTTGTAGTGTAAACTATTTTGAAAATATAACTACATAATTTAATGAAATTTGTATGCATGTAGCACCCGCTTGTTTGCTGGTAATATCATAAATGACACCCAATTAATCTTGAAGTTATATAGAGAAGTTTCTGTAATTTTTCAAACCTAATGGGTGCTGTTGTTTTTCAAATCAAGGTGGTTTTCTGTGATTATTTCTAATATCATCATATCAATATTATTCTAGCCTATTTCCTCAAGAGGTTAGGAAACTCTAAGCCTACCTTTTTAAGGATAAAAAACACCCCAGGTGCGGATTAATAACAGGATCAACACCTTATGTTTGAAAAACTGCACAAACGCATCCTATAGTTTGTACTCTCATTACACAAACACTATTCAATATTATTTTAATTTTTGATCAAGTCTTTTTCACATTTGACAAGTATTGTTTATTTATATTCTTAACCTTTAAATTGTTATCTAAAACTTTTACGAAGTATTGTTTAAGATACAAATATTCTCATTTGTTGATATATGTAAAAATGAATTATCGCTCGTACAACTTATCAATTTTCATTAAAACAATTAAGTTTATAATTTTTGATTAAACAAATAAAAAAAGACCTTCATCAACTAACTTAATTTATTCAGTGAACAAAACATATTATTACTTATTAGTGTCAATTAATTAAGGAGGTAATTGTAAAAACTACCCCTGTGTAATTTTTAATTGGCAAAAACATCCTTGTGTAATTTTAGTTGGCAAAAACCACCCCTGTGTTATTCGGAAATTAGCAAAAACCTCCCCTCTGACGTTGAATTGCACAACACGCGCGGATTTTGCAAATGGGATTGGAAAACTCGACTTAGAATTACCATTTCACCCTTGTTTTCTCTTAGAAAATAAAATACAAAAACAGAAGAAAGCAAAAATGAATAATAGAAAAACAGAGTACATCTTGCGGCTTCTTCAATCAGATTTATGTGTATATTTGTGATTTCTGTTGAGAAGTTATTTTGAGAAAAAACTGGATTAGTTAATTGCTCTCTTGGGAAAAAACTGAATATTGAAATAAACGAAGAAAACAACAGAAAACCAAAGTTTCAAAGTAGTGAAACGAGAGATCTACAAGAGAGTTTTATCTCTCCGGTTTCGTCTTCTCCGATTACAGAAAATTGGTTGTGGTGAGTGATTGATGGCCGACCTCGATTTGAAATGGGATGGGAGTTGGGGTGGGCAGCGGCGGGAGGAGGAGGAAGACGATGGATTTTTATTTCTTTTTAGTTTTCCTTTTTGTTTACTTTATTTCATATTATATTTTGATAAAATTATGACTTAGCTCTAAAATTTTAATTCAAATTAAAATATTTTCAGCCTATGAATCTCCAATGTGATTTTCTTTTCATTTTCTACTTGAAAATATATACAAGAGAGATAATTATTAAAAAAATTGAAGGGTTTTATTCAAGGGCAATAATGATATTTTAGTTCAAGTCAAAGCTAAAAATTGAAATGGATGCAGTGTATCAATTAAATAATAACACATGGAGGTTTTTGCCAATCAAAATTATACGGGTGCTAATAGCTCATTAATTAAGTGACAAAAGCAAGTTCGCACGTGTTAATTTAACAAAACAAATGAATGTTGGTATAAATCTCAAGATTTGGGGGAAATTATATGAACCCTAAAAGACGAACACTCGGACCAAAAAATTCAATCTTAATCGATAAAAAGCCGCGAACGTGAGAGAGAAATTGTGGGAGTGTATCGCCGCCGCTGCATATTGTCGGAGGATACAAACGAGGTGACGTTTGATTTCCATGTACTTTTGCCCTAATTTGTGCTTTCAACAGTTATTGTTGTTGCCTCTGTAAATTGCTGAAAATCGTTATATGATTTATTATTGCTCGATACAATCTGCAATTGCTTATTATATCCAGTTAGGGTAAAAAAATCAGAGCTTTGCACTCACATGAGTGGAGGTTTAGGCTAAATACGTCTTATTTGAATCATCGCAGGCTCTGATTAAAAGAAGCAGATGGAGGAGCAGTTTGTACTGAGAGTTCCGCCAGCTGTTGCCGAAAGAATCGAACGTCTCTTAAACGAATCTCCATCGTCTTCTGAAGACAAGGCCCTGGATTTGTCATTTTCTGGTAAATCTAAACAATCTCCCCTTTTCGGTTGTGTTGGAGTTTAGAAAATAAAATTAGGATTTTAATTTGTGTTCAACTCATTCTCGACGTTTTTTTGAGTAATGAGTGATGATGAGAATATGTTACTATTTGGGCTTAGACTCAGATGTGCTGTATTTGAGATTATAGACTTGGAATATTTAGTTGACATTGAAACAGTTGAGCTGACCACAAAGAAAGATATAAGCTTTCGGTTATTCAAATGTTGTTCTCAATGGATTGATGTGTATGTTCCTACATTTTTTGATTCAGAAGCTTAACAAGAGTCAAATTAGGGAGAAAAGTGAGAGCTCATTGAGACTAAAGATGATGTCAATTTACTCAGAAACTGATTGGCTAATTACTTTCATTCCGCTCTTTGCCCCTTTTCGGCATTAAGTTACAACCAAGAAGGGCAAAGGAATGGACTTTTGGTTATGCGTCAGGAAACATAATTGTTCCATCATATATTATGTAGATATTAAGATTTGTATATCTACGGTTATGCCCCTCTTCAAAACATGTTTGCAGTGCAAAAGCTTATGTAGGTAGGGTTTTCTCACACGGCTTTGGTATGTAACTGCTACAATTGGAAGTTGGGGAATCGGAGAGGTTGTTTGGAAAAAGGATTGTGTTTATTTTTCTAAAATTCTTTACCAATGAAAGTAAATTAGCGTGGGCTCTGCCAGAATTGTTTTTGCTCCAATTTTCTCCTGCTACGCATTCACTATGTCTCTTTTACGAGTTGTTTGAATCTTATTCATCTTCATTATCTCTCTCTCTTCTTTTTCTTTGTTGGTACTGGTGATAGTTAAACTCTTATTTAAGATTATTTCATCCTTATCAAAGTCCTGTATTTGAGAGTAAGTAGGGTGAAAGCACTTTGAGAGTTAATGGGTGATCTTTTCTGCAATGGAATTTGCGCTGTACTTGACAAATGTGCATATTATCTTGAAAGCCTTTTTCCCTTTTTCCGCCTTCCATTCTTCCTCATTTCATTTGTCGTTAAGATGCTTGCACTGCACACCTTTTCTTTCTTACAGAGGATGGAAGGACTGGCACATTTGTTGTTGGCAATGACCGCTTCTCTGCTTCACTCTTGGATCTTCCCACTGTAGTAGAGTCGTACAAGACTTATGATGACAATGTTTTGATCAAAACGGCAGATATTGGTCAAGTAGGCTTACTTTTCTTTACTAGTTATTTATATTGTTGTAGATGGATTTTTTGGCAGTGGTATAATTATGTTGACTATTCTGCTGTGGTAGATGATTATGGTGAGAGAGGAGGGAGATGGTGTTCCAGAAGCAGTTGAATACAGACACGGCCTTACCCCTCCAATGAGGGATGCTCGAAGGCGAAGATTTCGCAGGGAGCCAGATTTAAATGTATTATTGCTATTCTGATTGCTTGAAGTTTAGTTGTTGCTTTTTATTTGCTCGTTAGTCCTTAATAGGTGCAAAAGTTTCGTAACATAATTATTCAACTTGATATATTAAGGACTAAATGAAATCGTTATTGCTATTAGATCTTTATTAGAAAGAAATGGACCACATGAATATATTTGCTTAAAGTAAAGTTGTTTTGCAGCCTGAGGTCGTACGTCGTGTAGAGAAAGATTTGCAAAACATCATGGCTGGTGGAACTGCAGAGAATATTGATATCCTTTCACTGACACCCCCCCCCCCCCCAACACACACAAAAAAAAGGAAAAAAACCTAGCACATTTTATTGGAAAGTTAATCTGACCTAGCATATTTCTCTATGCACCTTTACTTGTTTATTTTTTTTCACTATTGCATCAGCATCTGTCCCTTTTGATAGTGTAGAATTTCACCTGCATCTGGAAAATCACAAATCATTGACATTGTATTCACGAGATGCTTGTTTGGCTTTATTGGTGATTATCCTTAACTGTGTTATCACGTGTCGAAATTGTTGAGCAAGAAGAAGATCGGTTAGAGAATGCTCGTAGTGCAAGTAAGAAAGTCGTGGCTACAACTTCAACAAAGCCTGGTGTACCGGAAGCTGGGGCAGAGGGTGGGGAGCCTGAGGGAAGTGAAACCGATGACTCTGATGATTCAATATGAGCTACAAGTCTGTATGTAAAATCAGGATACATGTGCCAGTAGAATGGTTCTTGGCCTATGGAGTTGGTCATATGACAAGATCAAACTTTTTATAACTTCTATGGCATTAGATGAAGTTCTATTCCCATATCATGTATGTTTAGAAGGCTCTGGTGTGTATACCGTGATTTTTCTGTTAATATAATGCCGTATCATTTGTATTTTCCTTTTTTGATAAGTGATATAGTGGTGTGATGCTGAAAATATTTAAGGTCACTGGCTAACATTTTTTGGCTTTCTTCATCATGATCCTGTTGAGACCCAGCTTTTTGAATCATGTGAGCACTATTACACCTTGCCTTTTCTAGTTTTGGATTTTCGACATGAACATAGTGAAAAGTTATACTTCTGTATCGTCAAAGTTTAGAGGTGCTGAATGTGCTCTGGTTTACTAAAGAAGTAGTTCAGGATTGGTTTTGGTGTTGGTTATTATTGAGCATTCATTGTTTTTCAGTGTATAATAAGCAAGGAGTTCCTCTTTAATATGTTTGTTGATCATCTTTATCCTTTAAATGTAATTGTGAAAACTAACTTGTGCAGCAAATATTGAACCACACTGCAATTTGATGGATTTCATAAATTGCCAACAAGAATTCTGTTAACTTTTTATCTGTAAATATATGATGCTTGCGATTAGGAATTTACGACAATTATTAGTGGGTTATATGATGATGGAAGCAGCTTTTGTCATGCTCTTATTTTGTGTTAGTAGCACACAGATACACACACACACTCACGCTCATACCCACACTCACAACTCATTTTGATGTGGAGGCTTTGGTCCAAGATCAACTATGTGATATAATACTGGTCAGATTATAGAACTTTGTTTCAACTACTGAAGTTCTTCCTTTTAAAAGTTTATTCAAGTTTGAGCCTTCTTTGTGGGGACTTTGTTGGCTTCTTGTCCCATGTTTGCTGATGCCAGTTAGTTTCCATAATTTACTCCAGCTTTACAGGATATTTCTGTGGAATGGAGAGTAACTTGACATTGTTGCAGAATGAGACATACCACTAAGTAGAAGCCTCTTTTTAATTTGATTATGGTATTAACTCTTCTTTTTTCTCTGTGACCAAATAGTTTTGCCAATATAAAGCCATTCATCCTGTCTATGTGTTAAGATGATAAAATAATAGACCATTTTATGCAAGCAGTTTCTTACAGTTCATTCAGGTTATAGTCTTCTCTGAATCCCTGCTATAAAAATTAAAAACAAGTAAAACCTGTATGTGGCGCCATAAGATGGGCGCCAGGTTGTTTGATTTGCTGTACTTTCTGATAATTGTCTGCTTCTAAATAGTAGGTATTATCTTGGCTTATTTGACTTTTTCATCAGGCTTCTGCTTCAACTTGGTTTACTTCTAGTTCTACTACCTAATCACAGTTACCGAATATTGTTATTGTTTTCATTATATTTAATTTCTTGATTAATTATTGATACACAAAATGCTGGTTGCATTAAAAGTCTATTAGTGATATTGTTTGGTTCATACTTGCAATTATTAAAGTCTTTATAGATCAAAAATGAGCTGGCAGTAGCTTAATGGGATTAAGACCTATAAAGCTGCTGCTGATTTTAGTTAATTTCCTTTAGAGGTTTTGGGCCTTCTGGCTGTTGTTGTGTTCGGAATTCTTTTTGCTCAATCTACTGCAAAACCACAGCAGTTCTTTTTAAAGATTTGTTTTTGATCATCCTAGTTCTTAGATATTCTGTGTAGGTTTTTGGGTAAAAGATGGACACCACCTGAACTCATTCAGCCATCTTGCATTTTGCACCTTGTCTTTCGAAACATGTCTTTTGCCCTGTCAATTGTGTGTGTTAAAAGTTGCTCCAGACCAAACTCGGGATAGAATAGTAATGGAGTCATATGAGATTAACATATGGTGGATAGTGCCTTTTTCTCTCCAGAATTTATGGAGAGCTTTAACCATAGGCATCTTTGTATTGACTCTGCTCGCTTAGTATAAAGATTGCGCTGCACAATATGCCCAACATTGCGCTGGAATTGTAATCTGCATAAATCTGAGCAAGTTGTAACATATGACCGGAAATAATATTTTTTAGTGTGTTGGATGTGAATAAGTGTTTGGACTTTGGACTGTCAATTGATTGTTATTATAGTGGGGAAGGTCTCAAAGTTTAAAGGGTAGACAATATGTAATAGAAAACAGTATCGCGAAAATGTCAAATAAATTGCCCTAAACCCCAAAGAAGCAAAGGTCAACGGCTTCTTGCTGGAAAGTAAATGTGGGAATGTTTGCTGAAAACTGATTGTTGTGAGTTGTGTCTGAAAATGGAGTATTCTGGGTTCCCATGAGGAAACGAGTTGGTTCTTTCAACTGAAGATTAGGCATATAGTGTAGCTTGGTAGATTTTACTTTTAGTACCTTTTAATTAGTGAAAAAGTAGTACCTCCAATCAGAGACCGGAACATTGATGGACGATTGTCAACATAAACCCTTAACCTTAAACCTTATTGATAAATGAAATGTTAGGGTTAAATGTTTAGGTTGTTGAACCTTTGCCAGTTAAAACTTGATTTCTCCTTGGCAACTTAGCTTCTTCTCTAATAAGTGTTTTTTTACATGGTATTCTACTTTAAGTCTTTAACAATAAAATCCATTCAATTTCTCTTCTGCAGTCCCTTGGTTGGTTCATGCTTGCGATTATCTAAGTCTGTATAGATCAAAAATTGAGCTGGTAGTAGCTTAATGGGATTCAGACCTATGAAGCCTATGCTGATTGTGGTTACTTCGTTTATAGGTTTTGGATGTCAGGATTCTTTTTGCTCAATCTACTGCCAAAATGCAGCGTGTTCTTTCTAAACATTTGTTTTTGATCATCCTAGTTCTTAGATATTCTCTGTAGTTTTACGGGTAAAAGATGGACACCACCTGAACTTAGTCGTCTTGCACGTTGCACATTCTCTTTTGAAATTTGTCTTTTGCCCTGTCACTTGTTTGTGTCACAAGTTGGCTTGAGACCAAACGTAGGATAGAACAATAGAAATAGAGTCATATGAGATTAACCTAGTGCGGATAGTGCTTTTTTCCTTTAGATTTTATGAAGAGCCTTAACCGTAAGCATCATTGTATTGTACTTTGTTTGCTTAACATAAAGATTTGTGCTGCACTATATTTCTAACATTTGCAGTTTCCCTGCAAATGTGCAATATCTAAATAGTTGAGGTGAAAATGCACATTGTAACATGTTAGAAAAAGGTGTGAAATGGCTCTATGTTCAGGTGTTTTTTTAATTTACCCTAGCTGCATCATACAACTTGGCCAGCTAATCAAGCCGCCTTAGCCTGGAGTTGCAATGTGCATAAATTTGGGCAAGTTGTGAGTTGTGACATGTGACAGGGCTTGATGTTTTCTAGTGTGTTGAATGTGAATAAATGTTTTGACTGTCAATTGTTTGTTATTATACTGGGGAAGGTCTCATAGTTCAAAGGGAATAGAATATAAAATAGAGAAAGGGACCTCGAAAATGTCGAATGAAGTGGCCTAAAGAAGCAAAGGTCAACTGCTTCTTGCTGGAAAGTGAATGTGGGAATGTGAGCTGAACACTGATAGTTGTGAGTTGGTTCTGAAAATGGAGTGTGGTTTCACGTGTGGAAACGAGTTGGTTTTTGACTGAAGATTAGGCGTATATAAATGTAGCTTTGTGTATTTTACTTTGAAATTTTAATACACTTTTTTTTTTAATTAGTAAATTAGTAGAGACCTTTTAATACACTTTAAATTAGTAGAAACATGGTAACTGCAATCAGAGACAGAAACATTGATAGACGGTTGTCAGCACATGTGGATTTTATTGATAAATGAAATGTTTGGATCTATATGTCTAGGTCTGTGGATCTATCAATTAAATCTCCAGCCTCTTGTGAGTCGATACCAAGTTGATTTCTCTTTAGCAATAGAGCTTCTCTGTTAAGCTTTTTTATATGATGATTTATATTGAGTTTGCAACTTCAGCAGTCCCTTGTTTTTGTGATTCTGAGTTTTACTATTTGAGTTAGTTGCAAAAACTGCCCGTATATTTTTCATTAACCAGAAACACCCTTGGTTATTAAGTAGATTTCAGCAGTAAAGGATTATGAAGACGACTTTTCCCAGATTCTGGGGTTTGGGGTTTTATGTTGGAGGGTATTATGGTCATTTTACATTTGCTCACCACTTAAACCAAATTTGGTTGCAGTGTGCTATTATGATAATAACAGATGGAGTTTTTGCTAATAAAAATAACACAGTTTTTTTGCCAGTTAGAGATAACATATGATAGTTTTTGCAGTTACCCCTCTCCTTTTAATGTAAGTTAATACAACTCTCATTGGAAGATTTACTTTTTTATATATTTTATTCTATGATTGGATGTTGGGATTTTCTTGTATGTCTCCTAAACTAGAATTATGTGTATCAAACGTGTTGTGTAAATTGTCATTTACTCTGTCCGGTTTTCTACTCCGTTTTTCAACTTTTTTAAGTCGAAACTCTACCCGGTTTTCTACACCGCTCCGAGCAAAATGTTATATCTAAAATCTGAAGTTCGTAATCTGTGCTAGCGAAGGCAAAAGTAAATATTTAACCAGAAAGTTAATACTTTTTTAATAGGATTTGCCAAAAAGTCACCAACCACAGTTATACCGTTCCATGTGGACAATTAAAGAAACTAGTAAGGTGGCAGGTGGATATAACTTTGCCAGTTCTTTATTGAAATAAGGCTAGAATTACACAAAGTTGTTTGGTTTTTTGTTGGTTGACATTTTATGGATGAACTTGTTGGACAAGCTCTTTGGTGTTTGACTAGAAATACTTGCTATACAAGTCTATGCAATATTTATATTCCTACTTTCATTACACGCATGATGTGGATTGTGGACGAAAAGGTCAAACATAAGGCGCGTTCATAACATCGCAACTTGTATTTTATTACTTGACAATAAAATCGTGATGAGTCAACTTAATATTAGAAGATCGTCGTCTCATTAATTGAAGCACTACACTTTCTATCCAGTCTTTAATAATTCACAATTTATTACACATATAATATCAAGTCCTTGCACCCTTTTATTTGTATGTGTGGTAAAATGATTTACATGTGTAGTAGAGCCTTTGCACCACCATTTCGCTACAGAAAATCTGATATGTATTATGACTTCTCAATTTACGAGGTTTTTATAGTTCCAATTGTAGCACTATTACTTGGCTTTTTATTTAACAACAAAGAAGAAAAAAACTTGGCCTTTTGATTTTTGACGCAATTCAACCAATTCCGTCAAAATTATGCACAACTCGAGTCTCCGAAATTCCAATTCTATTTGTTTTTCGGTATTTTTATTATTGACTTAGTTCAAGTCAAATGATATATAGGATTTTTAATAGTTTAAGAGTGATGTGCTATAATTTAGCACTTAACTCATAAGTGAGACAACGGGCCACTTAGAATTTAATGGTAAAACATGCAAAACGAGTGTCAAAGGTTGGAAACAGATAATCGATAGAAGTTGACTATTTGGTTGAACCCGATTTATTTCCTTCGTCCTCACAACCTATCTAAAAAGTTGTGGTCTTTCAATCTATTTGAAAGCAGTTTCAACCTATTTATTTCGACCTAAAGGCTTAGGGCCCACAAAAAACAACCCTACAAGCTTCGATAATTGAGAAAATAATTATATGTAAATATACTCACAATTGTTATTATGAGTTATATAATTTGATTTTATCGCACGATTACTTCGAGCTACACCTAGGTCTCGACCTATAATAGATTGAATTTGACCTATCCTTAATATGTAGACATTAAGAGTATGAGATCAATCTATGGCAAAAATTTGACATAATTGTACACTTTGACCTATCTGCAATTTCGAGCTATCATGTGAGTTAAACCTTTAGGCTTGGACTGCTGAACGGGCACACTATTACCGATTTAAGCATTGAAATATTTATGTTGGTTCAACCCCGTTCTAATAAGTCTTTGGTGTCATGTTTCAAACTCGAGGTTGTTTCAGGGTCTTAAGGCTTAAATCTGTTTGACATAAAGTATTCAGTCACCAAATGTATCAACCGCCAAAAAAATACCCCACATCACGTATTTTTTTCTGGAGTGAAACGAAAAATAGAAAGGTCAATGGCAATTAGTTAATGAATCAAAATCGGTGTTGCTAGATAATTAGTTAATTTATGCGATTGCTTGCGTTGTACCATGCTGTACGTCATGCCACCCTCCGTCGGCACAACATTTTACCTTAATGTTATGGGATACAAAGCGTGTTCAAACAAATTTTTGGCACTAAAGAACTAAGCATAGCAACTCATGTGAACTATAACGCGTCACTAGTTACAATTGTCAACTAGAGTATTTATTGTTCCCTCGTGCTCTCCAGCTACACACCTACCCGTTAGCTCCAAAAAACAAATTTATAGTCACAACTCACAACTTAAAATTCTGTAAAATATTAATTTTTTTTTTATATTTTAAATTTATTATACATTTAATTCTAAATGTATGCAATTAATTCTCACTAGAAACTTGATATATGCCAGAACCACCAATTCTTGCTACCTAATAAGACCCGGAAACATAAAAAATCAAGAATTAAGAAAATCTGAAAATAAAATGCAATATGTCATAGATTTAGTCATTTAGTGTCACTCATAAGTCTTAATTAACTGCAATACACAAGCACCACTCTATTAGATTGAGAGAGAATTGAGCTTAAACTGTAAGAGATATTTCGGACGAAAATCATATAAGCAAATAATTAAACAAAATATGTGTCGAGGGTTTGAGGCGCGACGTGAATATTTCGGACGAAAATCATACAAGTATATTTTTATAGGGACGACCACGTGGCTCTCAATGTTGTACAAACACGTAGAAGCAGCTTATTGCTGCAAGAGATGTGTGTACGGCAGAACGTACCATATTGTAATAACTTCCCATGCAGATTCGAAATTAATCATCGGACAGTTGTATGTGACGGTGTAATCAGCGCATGATTTGGGATTTCAGCTAGACATTATTATTGGGCACATTTGTTGTCTCTCTGCTACAAATCATTAAACTAGTCTCTTAACATTAATGCTGACATATAATTGTGATATGTTCTTCGTACGTAATTCAGATAAATTTGAAGCCAGTTAAATGGAATTCGATGCTCATAAACCTGGTTAATTTTAGGAAGTATTTTCCAGTTTATATAAAAAAATGAAAAAATCATGAGACTTATTTTCAACAATAAGTTCTTATTTTTCTAACCAAACCATGAAATTTGATAAACTCTTTGCAAGGTCGATCGATCCCTTTTATATAAATTATAAACAGTATAAATTACTTAACGAATTAATATTAAGCTTCAAGATCTGATTCATGGCATATGTTTATTATTTAGTGTCATACCGTCGGCCTAGTCTATAACTAAGTCACATAATCTTCCATCACTAGCTACGCTTTTAAGAATACTTAATTGTCGCACGAAAATTTCTTACTTTGTACATATTGAGATCTACATTTTACTCCACCTCTCACATATGTCATGTGTTGATTGCCTTTCTTTTGACTAGTTTGAAAAAATAACCGAGAATAATAAAAGTAGAAAACAAATTGTAAAAAAATGAGGATTTAAGTAAGAGAAGGAAGAAGATCTACTTTTGTAACACGAACAATTACAGAAAATTGAAGGAGAATATAGAACAAAAGGTTGAACTGAAAAATTATTTAAACTTTGGCAAAATGTTGTTGATGACTTAATAGGTAAGAATGCAATATAAAAGAAATTAAAGATGTAAAAATAGGAAGGTAAAGGAAGTGAAAGAGTAAACAAAATATCAAAGAGCTTGTTCTTAGGCAGTGACAACTTAATATTACACGTAGAAAAGGAAGAAAAAAAAAAGAAAAATTGAGGAATAGGTAATGAATACTACGTTTTTACAAGAAAAGAAAATAAGAAAAATAAAAATAAAATTTCATAATTATTAATCAGATAATTTGATCATTTCTCCTTATATAAAAATATATTTAATTATTTTTAATAAACACATTACGATGCAATCACATTCATAAAATTTGAATTTGACGCACTGATGCACACGCTTCCGCACCCACACACGTTCACACATATGCACTATGTGACTTAAGTCTATAACCAAGCATAATTAATATATTAATTATATCTAAAGTTTCTTAAATTAATTTAAAATTTCTGATAATTATTTGGTCTCGACTTATGTTGGCTACTAGCTACTTGTATGATACCTTCTTACGATATTTGATGAATCTTTGAACAGGTTGGAGACTAGCGCCGACACTTTCCTGCAGCAACTTGAACTTAGACCAGAAAATCAGGGTTCTGACTTATGAGACGCAATTTAAGTATTAGTTTTCTGTTATTAATCTCTTAGAAATTATATTGGGTTGCGAAAAAGTGAATTAAAAAAATGAAGAGTTTAGGGTTTAAATACTAAGTACAGTTTTTTTGTTAAATACTAAGTACAGTTGGGTTTGGGGAGAAGTGATAATAGACGTTTGGTCTACAAAGCTGGCAAGCATAAAATTATCTCGGAATCCACACGGGCACATCAGTTGTACATGTTTGCAAATTTTATTTAATGTTTGTTTATTTATTTATTTATTCGTAGGTAAACATATGTGTATCTATATCCAAGCACCACCACATTCAAACTCGACTACAAGACTCTACTATTATTGATTAAATATTATATGAAACAATTGACACAATCATTTGCCAAGTGTAATGACCGTAATTGTCGATAATCCACATTGTATATATACTATGTATAGTAATATGACATTGAAATAAAGAACTGAACAATAACAATTTTATTAAGAATGACAAGTCTTCCAATCAAAGTAGTTAGAAAAGAAATTTATATTGGTAAGCTCGAGTAACATTTCTCGATTAATAATCAAAGACGTTGTCCTTGTCGTTTGTAATATAAAAGTTTTTATCTAGAATCACGTATGATATTTCTTTCACAAATTTAATGATTCATAGCTAAAACTTTCGATAAAAATATGTGACACCTTGGCCTAGTTTAAGTTTTTGTCCTTGTTACCTCATCTACCCCATTTTTTTATGGATTTGTCAACTCGTGGGTCATCCTCAAGAAATGCATGGAAGTTTCAATGGCGTTGGACCTATAAATACACTTCAATTTCATGTATCAAGTTCCATATTATTCGATTAGGACAAGCGATAGGATGTTCACCATAATATATTGCACATATATCTCCTATACCTAATAATTAACATAAGCAAGTACATCATCGGATCTCGGTAATATATAGTTGGGACAAACTCACTTTAATTAATCTTGGTTAGAGGTTAATTGCAATCTTGCATGATAAGCAACGGTTGAAGGCGCATCAGCCATGGCGATTGCTCCAAAAAGAGGTCAATACTATCACTAAGCTTGAATTGAGTTGAACATTGAAAAGTATACTTTATACTTAGCTTCATCAATTAAGTTCAAATTTAAATAGTAATAAAAATAATTTTACACATTCTATGAATTTTACTCACAAAAATGCGTACTGGGGTTTTCTTAATGGTGCTTAATTATTTAAAATATCTCACACCAAGATCCGTAACACTCCATCCCAAGTAGATCAAAACTTTATAAATGCTTTTGCTCCAAAACTATAACCCGTAACATATATACATCTTAATTTTTACATGTCAATGATTCTTAGTAGGTTACTTCTAATTTATTTAGAAATAATGAATTAGGTAATGTTGCGATTTAGTTGACTAAATTCATAGTGATGCTATTTCATAATAATCCTCCCCCCCCCCCCCCCTAAAAAAAAAAGATCTGTCAGATTTTTGCTGTAAATATTTTATGAAGGGTAAATCTTATTAAACCCTAACCTATACCCTCGTGTACAAGTTGTCACCAAACTTATTATTTTTTACAACTAGTCCCCTAACCTATTGAAAAATGTGTGAACTGCCCCTGAACCCAAATTCAAGCATTAGATTTGGTCAAGTTTCTACATTTCTGTCTGAGGATTTGACTTCAGGGGGCAGTTCGCCCATTTTTCAACAGGTTGGGGGAGGGGGGGTTAGTTGTTAAAGAATATAGGTGGGAGGTTAGTTGCTAAAAAATAAAGATTAGATGGCAACTTGTAAAAAGAGGTATGTGTTGGAGGGTTTGATGCATTGCAATTAGGTAATGATGCAAATTATTGGTGAATTACAAAATGATGATGTTGATGATTATAGCAGATAATCTCGTCATGCCCATGATGTGTGATACAGATTATTTCCGTCTGATGATGTGTCTACTGACGTCAGAATGGTTCAGACTTCAGACTGAATCCTAAATTAGCTTCAAAACCTGCACCTTAACCCTACACGTAAACTAAGTTACGATTCTCCGGTTGAGCACTATATTGCACTATATTTCCACTAAACGTCGAGATAATTTTTTAAGAGGTTTGTGTCCCGAAAATATAGCAAGTAATACATTACACTAAAGCCGCAGTGTGGAGTGCTACAAAAAATACAAAGGTCAATGGCGAATTGGCAATTAAAAATTGTTTTGCTGGACAACTAATGCTCGTAGTTGAGTTGTACCATGATGTGTACGTTATACCACATTTGGACTACGTTATCTTAAATGTTTGGCGGGATTGAAAGCGTGTTTGTTAGAGATTTTTGGCACTAAAAAACCAAGTATAGTATCACAACGCGTCACTATTTATAATTGTCAAACAAAAGTATTTAATGTGCCCTCATGCTCTCCAGCTACACTCTACACACCTGCCCGTTATCGCCAAATTTTTTAATATGTATAAATAACTTTTATAGTCATGGTTAATAAAATATTAAATTTATTATGTATTTAATTTATGATTTTTACTAGTATATTAAAACTATTACAATAATGTCCCAAAACTTGATACATGCAAGAGCCAATTGTTGTTCTCAACGTCCGCTATATATCCCACCAACATCTTAAACGTAATAAATCAAAGAATTAAGAAGATTTTTTAAAAAAAAAGTACTTTATAGATTTTGTGTCACTTTTGACTGCGAATCCACATGCGCCATCCCGTAAGACTGACAGATAATTAATTAATTAAGTGGAAACAATAAAAATATTTAAGATATTTCGAAATCAAATCTCGCAATATTTTTGAAACAACATATATGAAATATGAGGCGCAGTGTGAATGTGAGCAAAGTGTGGTTGTCTTCAATGTGTCCAACACTTTTTTATGGGCTCAATGGTGGCAGCAAAACGTGGGATCGAGCTTATTGATGGAAGAGAGAGAGAGAGATGTGTGTACGGCAAAATGTACCATAATGTAATAACTTTGCATGCAGGCAGATCTCATCTCAAACGATTTCAATAGTACAGTTGGAAGTGACGGTGTTAATTAATCAGCATATATATGATCGGGATTCATATATTATTGGCCACATTTATTGCCTCTGCTACTAATCATTTTAAGTAGTGCCTCCTCACATTAACTATTTGATATTAATACTATGTACCTCCTACCGAATTCAGAAATTTCGGATGGTAATTTTGAGATCTTTTGTAGAAGGTTATAGTAACTTTATAGTCACAATTTATTTATATATAAAAACTTAAGACTACCATTGTGTGTATATACATATATACATGTATATGTAACGTCTTATATTATAAAGATTTGAAGACTTGGTAAGAATAACTAATTGAAGTGTTCATCGGTTTCTTTTATTAGAAAAAGAAGTAAGACTGCAATGGCAGAAGTTCTAGAAACTCCATTTCAATAAATAAGCCCTCAATTTTTTAGTAAGGGCTGCAGGGGCGTGCTGGATGATGTGTGTCGCAACTATGAGAAAGCTAATTATGTAAGATTCCTGTTCACACACATAAAAAGATTAAATGAAAATATTTTAATCCTAAACCTAAACGTATATATACTTGGGTATGGTAATCATAGGAGGAGCCAATAGTTTAATTTAGGAGAAACAAAATAACATTGAGGATTTATTTTCACCATATAAGATTTTTTTTTGTAATTAATTTACTGCATAGTCTAATTCATCATGAAAATACAAGTACTTGGAAAAAAAACACAAAGTCCCAACAATTCCTTTTTTTTCAACAAAAAAAAAAAAAAAAAAAAAACCCTAACCCCTACCCCTTTCCGAATAGAAGTGTTTTCTTTTTTCTTTCTTTTTTTTTTTTTTTTTTTTTCCTTTTTTGCTTATTTATCTTCCGTTAGTTTTTGTTTGCTTAATACATGTAATACGTGGAGGCTTTTTCATATTCTTTTACATGTATATTTTCTCTATTATATATATCACAGAGACTTTATTGTCAATGTCTTTTACCTATAGATTTTTAATCGCCTAGTAAGTTTCACGAGGATTTTAAATTTTTTGTAATTGCTTTCTTCATTCTTATCAGTAATTCAATATATAAGACATTATCTAGAATTTGGCACATGATTTTGTCTACTCTAATTTTTATTTAAAAATACAGGCTCGAATTTTAAAACGAGTTAAGAAACGATAAATTATCGTATGAAAATAATATACTCGCGAATGTTGTTAGATATTTATTTATTTATTGCAAATAAGGCATAAGAATAAATTAAATAGATATTTATATAGAATTAGTATAAATAAATTAATGAAAAAATAGACAAAGAAAGTGAAATAAGCAAAAAGAATAACGAAAAAAACTAATACATGTTATAGTACTGAACCAAACGTTTTTTTTTTTTTTCCTTTTAATAGAAGATCAAAATTAATACTTGAACAAGTTTTAGGATCAATTTGAAAAATTCCCCATAAACACTATATATACCTAGTTTGGTTCGGCTAGAAAACTTCAGTTGCCAAGTGATAATATACGGTCCGAGAATATTTGGTGAATCTTTGAACAGGTTGGAAACTAGCGTCGACAGTTTTTAATAGCAATTAGCAATAGCATTGATCTTAGGCCAGAAAATGAGGGTTATGAGACTTAATATGATACTACATATCAATTTACAATTGTATCGGGTTCCAGAAAAAAATAATAAAATAAGATAAAAGAGTTGAGGTTTTCAATATTACGTTTAGTTGGGCTTGGGGAAGGGTGACAACAGATGTTAGGACTTAGGTTTACAAAGCTGGCAACAATAATATTAATTAATTAACTCGTAATCGTCACATTACTTGTGTTCTCAAATCTTGTAATGATCGTATTTTTATTTAATTAGTAGATACCAATTTGTGTATCAAAGTACCACCACAATACCACACACAAGCATCCAATAGTAAATTACATATAATCAAAATATATGAAACACTTGATACGTACCATCATTAGTTAAGACTTAAGTGTAATGACCTAGCTAAATCGTCGATAATGCACCCTGTATACTGATGATTTTGCATTTTTGGCTATTAAATTCAGCAATTCCATTTGCGGCGCTATTCAGGTATTTATGAAAAACTGCAACAACATTAGTTTGGTTGGACAAATTTAAAAATTAGGATAATATAAACATTATCTAATTTCTTCTTGCAAGATATTTATTTCCTACTTATCGAGCTCATACTTTTAATTTTAGTTCAATCTGCAATTCATATACTTCTTCCCATTGTGCTGCGCCGGTATAAATTGAAACTTCGTTGTGTTCTAATCCTAGTGAGTATTGAGATTTTGGGGGGGAAATTAAATATGCATAAAACCCCTGTGATTTCACAAATCTACATAAAACCTCACATGATTTTTTCATTGTCAAAAAATCTCTTGTAATTTCAAATACTTTGTACAAAAACACAAACCCCTCCACCGTCCAACTCCTTAGCTATTGACTTATGCTCATCTCTAAATGAGAATTCGCTTGATCTTTTTGTACTCTTTTTTTTTTTTTTTTAATGTCTAATATACTTAAGACATTTAACCAAAAAATCACATATGGTTTGAAGCTCTGCAATATCACCCTTATGGCTTGAAAATTTCTGCACAAAACCTCTCTCTCTAATTTTGCAAAGCCGCTCAACATTTTTTGAAAACGGTTTTTGATTTTTTTTTAAAATACCAAACCGAAAATCTGAGCGTCTTTTTTTAATTTAATTTGTTTTTAAATATTTATGAAAGTGTTGTTTGTGTTGTGCGCTTTAAGATGACACATAAGGAAATAATTCCGGCAAGCATGTGCATCACACATGGTCGTTTACCGGCCAAATTCTATGGTTAAGCCATGACCATTTTAGGAATTGTTTAAAAGACCAAATTAGAGAAAACGCACATTACACGACAAAAACTAGAACGCATATACATTAAATGGCTAAAGTTGTAAAATTTCTAGAATAATGAGATTTATCTTAAACAATATTAATGATTCGTAGCTAACTCTTTTGATTAAAAATATATTAACACCTTGGACTAGTAAGAACTTTCTTGTCGTCATTACCTCATCAAACACCTATTATTTTTATTTTTTTAATGTATTTGTCAACTCGTGGGTGACCTCAAGAAATACGTGGAAGTTTCAATGACGTTGGGCTTATGGAAACACTTTTCATGTATCTATCAGCCTCTCACTATTCAATTAGGAGCTAGGACAAACAACTAATTAATAAATTTAAATTTAAATGTTCACCAACTTCTAACATATATATCCTACACGAGACACATCTAATACTTAACATAAGCAAGTACATCACCTAACGTAAGACGTCGATACTTCTGGTGTGTCCTTAAGTCGTTTTATTATTATTTTCGATAAGGGTTATTAATCAGAAACTTGCAAGATAAGTTACGGTTGAGGTTACATCAGCAGTGGCGATTGCTTCACAAATTAAGAGGTCAATTAGGCTAGGCTTGAACTGACTGAATTGCCCATTGAAAAGTATACTTTAAATTTTGACTTCTTCAAAAATTAGCTACAAAGAGATATATACGTTTTTTATGTTTATTATTAAATAATTGGATGAGTGAATTTATGGTGTGCTTTAATGATGAGACTATAAAACAACCATGTTCAATAAATCAAAACCAATAAGGTCTTGTTCGAATAAGTATTTCATATACTTGGGTTCTAGTGGCACAAAGTATAACATAAATCAATGTACCTTTATAAATTGGAACATATGTTGCACGCAGACAAATACGGGTACAATAAGGTATGTGACGATGACACGATCTTCTTTTTTTATGGTAAATACAATGCTATGTTGACACGACTATTTATTTTTAATATTATATTTATATTTATATTACACATTAATATTAATAATATAATTAACAGTAATTAAAATTTATTATATAATATATCAAAAACTAATCAATGCTAGTAAAATCTAAAATGTACAATTTACTAAACTATATAAGCCTCTTAATAATGAAGTAGTGAAGTACCATTCATTATGAAAGAAGTGATCTTTCAAATCAACCGAGTGCAACATAGATTTGAATTCAAGAATTCTGATATATTATGGGAGTCTGGGACCTCATTCCTGTTTCATTTGAAAAATAATTGCTTTTGCTCCAAAAGGCAATCTTAATAAGTAAAATTCTAAGTGAAACATGACTTCTTTTGTATAAATAAATAGCAGACAAACTTACTGCCCGAGATTAGGAAGTACTCAAGAAAGTCAAAGTATGATATTTGAAATAAAGTTGGACACTAATTTATAAATATCTATCTATGAAAATACATATCTATACTAATACTAATATATAAAGGAAAAGGTATTTGTGACACCATAAAGGAAGAGGTATGTGTGACACAAAACTTTTGATTTTCAATTTTAACCTTATAATTTATGTTTTACTAATAGCATCTTATTATTAATTTCCCAATTCAACTACAATTTTAGGTGAATGAAATTAATTATATAATTTATTAAGAAAGATGATTTAGTTTCCATACAATTTATATTCTTTCAATGGAAATTACTTTTCTTTTCATTCAACTCTAATTTATGTTGATTCACTCTCCCATTAATTCAAACTCTTTCTATATAGGAAAATCTTTTTTCTTGATATTTTTTTTCTTCCCGATTTTAATTATTTTTTCACACTTGAATATGAACGTATAGTATTTTATAATATAAAAAATTAATGTGCGGGGGGCTCCGCGTGCCCGAGTTTCTAGTATATAACATTAAGGTAAGTTGTAAAAAAAAAACAATAAAAACCAAGGAGATGGTGAAAAATGGAAACGCCCTTTATTTAACATTTTTCAATTATCGCTACAGAATTGGAAGCCGAGTGAGTGTTGGGTCGTCGTCCTCTAAAAGTCCATTCCACGTGCCTCTCTCTCTCTCTCTCTCTCTACAAGTATATATACATACATATATGAGTGACATAAACACAGAAACCATCAACGCTAGAACAAAGCATCAAACGAACATTCATTTTTTTCACTTGAGAATCTTTTACGAACACATTTATTGAAGCCGGCCAAAAAAGAAGCATTTGCTCTGTTTTGAACTATTCTTTGTGGATATCCAAGATTTTCTCCATCAACACCAAATCTTTTGCATTGAGGTATAAAGTTTTCACCTTTTCATTTTTGCATTTCTAAAGGGTTCTTTTTTTTTTTTTGTTGATGAACAAAGACTCGGTTTTGTTTTGACTTTCACCTGTTGTTGAACATGAAAAAACTCTTTTGCTACTGTGTCTGCAATCTTATGTATTGGATTGGAATGAAATAAAAGCTGGATTCTTCTCTTTGGACGTATATATATTCTTGTTGTTTGGGACAAGTTCTGCTTTTACTCAAAAGAATTTATGAGGGTGTGTTTTCACATTTTTTCTTGATTCATGTGCTCGAATTTGTTCAGCAGTCATTGCTTTTTGGTAGAATGTGTTCATAATATTTGTGAAACAGTTAAGCCTTTTCTATGTTTTGTTGGGTTGTTTTGGATTTTTTGGAATTTGCTTCAACTCAGTTTGCAGCTTTTAATTTTCTCAATATTTCTTCTATACAGAGTATTTGAGTCCATATCTCTGATTTTTTATCCTGGTAACTTGTTTTTAATTGTTTATATTAGTTTGATGTTAATAGAGGATACATCTTGACTAAAGTAGCATTTGAATTTACCATCTTATGCATAATATTCACTTTGAGATTTTTCCTGGTCTTTACAGGATTGTTGGCCTAATAGGCTCTTCCTACACTATTTTGAACTTGCATGGGTGCATCGTGTTCGTGCCCGCTCGCTGCTTATTTCGATCTACAAAACGGATTTGAATCAGTGGTTGTAAAGTCCATTACTCTGGGAGATGATGACCAGAAAATGTCTAATCGATCTGTTGTCTCTAAGGACAAAGATTCTGAACCCACGACACTGCAGTCGTTCGGATCAGGACTATTGTCTGCAGAAGGATCTGTTAGGTTCAGACCAAGAAAGACTCAGACCATGATATCTAAAGACAAATGTGTGTCGCCATTGTCTAGATCAGGTAGCTTAATCGGGAGACTACCGGATTCTCCACTTTCGTATCAAAGCAGCCCCAAACACGAGGCCGCTATAAAGTTGCAGAAGGTTTACAAGAGCTTCCGAACTAGAAGAAAGCTTGCAGATTGTGCAGTTCTTATCGAGCAGAGCTGGTGGAAGTTGTTGGATTTTGCGGAACTCAAGCATAGTTCGATTTCTTTCTTTGATATTGAGAAACACGAGACTGCCATTTCGCGGTGGTCTAGAGCTAGGACGAGGGCTGCCAAGGTAAATTTTGACTAAACCATTTCTTTCAATTGTTCTTTTATAAGGTATATATAGTGATCTAATCATAGTTTCCATTGTCTATTGCAGGTCGGAAAAGGCTTATCGAAGAATGGCAAAGCCCAGAAACTTGCTTTACAACATTGGCTTGAAGCTGTAAGTGTATCTGCTATATTTTCATTTTCTTTAAGTTTCTCTTAGTAAATGGGAAAAAAGTACTGATTTCGTCAAATTGGTATTGAGCAGATTGATCCTCGACATCGATATGGTCACAATCTACATTTCTATTACGTGAAATGGTTGAATTCCCAAAGCAAAGAGCCATTCTTCTACTGGTAAAAATCTATAATGCCTTAATATATATCTTATGTCTCTTCAAGAACTATTCTATGAGGGATGAAATGCATCACACTAACGAAATAATTGCACTCATTCAGGTTAGACATAGGAGAAGGAAAAGAGGTTAACCTTATCGAGAAGTGCCCTCGTTCAAAGCTTCACCAACAGTGCATCAAATATCTTGGTCCGGTGAGTCCTCAAATCTTTTTATGTTCAATTTAGTTTCTAGGGAATGGAAGTGCTGATCATTCTCCATTTCTGTGTCGCAGATGGAGAGAAAGGCTTATGAAGTTTCAATTGAGAATGGAAAGCTATTCTACAAGCAAACAGAAGAGCTTCTAAACACCATTAATGAACCAAAGGGTTGTAAATGGATTTTTGTCCTCAGCACATCTAGGACCTTATATGTAGGGAAGAAAAAGAAAGGCTCATTTCAGCACTCAAGTTTCTTGGCTGGAGGGGCTACATTGGCTGCCGGGAGGATAGTTGCCGAAAACGGCGTCTTAAAGGTACTTTTGTCACTTTAAACTATAATTTTTTTTAGCTATTTTTGCACTATACACTCTCGGCTCTTTTGTCCAATTACATGCAATCTCTCCATGTTAACTTAATTCATGACAAATTCTCTGTTTGTATCTCAACAGGCAGTGTGGCCTCACAGTGGTCATTATCGGCCAACACCAGAAAATTTTCAGGACTTTATATCATTTCTCAAGGAGAACAATGTGGATCTCACTGATGTTAAGGTATGTACATGCTCAGGTTTAATCCATTGGTTCTATCATGTTTCCATTATGAGATTTTAAAGTTCATCTGCTAAATAATCTTAATTTCACTTTCTTTTCAGCTTGATTCCATTGACGATGAAGAAGAATCTGTTGGAAAGAGTGGGAGCTTACACTTGAGAAGTAACTCCTCAGAAGACGATTTGTCTGTGAAAGATCGTTTGTCTATGGAAGAAACCCATAGTGAAAATAAATCAGGGGAAAAAGAGACTGCTGTTGGAGTCCAGATTCCTGACTCGAAAACTCTTCGTGGGTTCATTGGGAAACTGACTACTCTTAAGATCCCAAGCAAAGATGATTTATTCGAGCAATTCAAGAGTGAAAACAAAGTATCAGATACTAGTAATTTTCCGCTAGAATCACCCATGGATGGATATGAAACAGCACAAGAATCACAGGATAACAGCATTCAGACGAATAGCATGTCCGAAGAACACGATGAGACTAACGAGGATGAGATCATTCCTGAAGAATCCATTTTCCAAAGGATAAATTCACACAAAGGAATGAAGTCATTCCAACTAGGAAAGCAGTTATCTTGCAGATGGAGTACAGGAGCAGGACCACGAATTGGCTGCTTGAGAGACTACCCTACAGGGCTTCAGTCTCATGCATTAGAACAAGTAAGTTTGTCGCCTAGAAGTCAACGACGCTTAAGATTTGACTTCCCTTCTCGATCATCGACTCCAAACAGCAGCAGCCTTTTCCGTAGTTGCAGCCAGCCAGTCGAGATTCTAGAATCCAGTCGATATGTAAAGGAACTCACGTGCATCAGCTTCTGATTGATAGTGTAGTATAGCGGATTCTTTCATTTAATTCATTTCTTCTTTGTGAATAGAGAAAAAGATAGTATAGGAACTAGCTGATATTCTTAGACCATTTTTTTCTCTTTTACGATGTAAACAATTTTTGTTCTCATTGTAAAGTTTTGTGGGTTATGATACCCTTACAATTCAAAAGAAAAGATTCAGTTTTTTAATTCTTGAGAGCTCCCCTTCTGATTTCAGTGTGTGATCTACCATGGACGCGTCTCCCCCTCGTTTAAGTCTCAATGGAGATGTGATATGTTGATAGTTACACAGATAAGGTGATGTAAAGACTGCATCCATTTTCCGCGTTCTTAGTGTTGAGTATGATTTGTTCAAACCTTATGAACCAAGATTTAAGTTTTCTTTCTGCAGGGTCAATTGCATAAATGAGAAGATAGACTGGACTTTTTATTCATCTTACTTATGGCAATACTTGAACTATGAAAGGTTGTGTGTGAGTAAGCAAAGTTGGGTGAGTTTCATAAACCTTTACTTAGTCAACCAACTATGTTTGAGGAGTTTTGTTTGTTCAAAGTCAAATATATATGTTGGACAAATGTCCTTGGTGTGAGGTGCAAGTTCCAGTCTCTCGCAAACCGAGTAAAGGGACCTTTTAAAATTAGTCTTCTTTTGTATTAATGCAGTATTATTCAAAGACTTGTTACTACTGAACTGTGACATTAGGAAGAAACTCTGCTAACTTTTGCTAAAAGTTAGAGACTAAAACTTACTTTTACAATATTAGAAGAAAGAAAATAACTATATTCTTCAAATACTGTATTTTAATATTAAAAAGAAATGTAGACTTTGAAACTCTGATCAAGATGCACAATCTTCATCAGAGTGGTGCCTATATGCAGAAGGCCAGACATGAAAATATAGAAACATAATTGAATTTACAGAACTTCCATGAGTTATGTCTACTAGGAACGTTACCTCTTCAAAAAGAAATTTTATGTAATTTTGACAAAAGTAGCTCTCACCCCCTTATCTTCTTTTTCTATTTAGAATGTATTTTGTCATATACTTTACAAAAACAAAAGTACCACAAATAGCTACAAACCTTATATTGACTTAAAGGGATTAGTGTCACTCCTTTTATCGTAGCGATGCGCCTCATTAACATAACGTAAAAAAGGTTTGATACCACGTCTTGAAATACACACACAGCTAAATAGTTATTACTTTACACAAGGGGTCAATTGAATTTTGATCATGCCATAGAGGATTTGAATGTAAGAAAACTAAAATCTAATCCAAGATTTACTTTTTTTCAAAAAAGAAAAGAAAAGAATTTCTTAGTCTGTTAGCTGATGCAACTGCTAAGTACAGAGCTATCTGTTTTGAGAGAAATATTGAATGTCATACCAGGTTGTACTGTCATGAAGATCAAGAAATAGAGTATAGTTAGAGGTACATACATGTTGAGTATCAGAATATAATCCCATTAAGATCTGCAATAGTTATCATGGATTTCCAATTATTGAGATATTGTACTGTAATTCTCCAACAAAAGCTGCAATTTTTGTAGATTTTGTATGAAAGTGAACTTTTTATATTTCCAAATGTAGGAAATTGGATATCTATAGTATGGTTACTTCATAATAAATTTTGGATGCTTTGCATAATTACTCAAACATGCAATTCATCCTTGATGTACCAATGTTCAGTTAATCTGTTTTAGATACATTTGCTTTTCCCCACAATTATGGATGTTGATATAAGTTAGGGTCAAAGGCATAAGGCCCCTCAACTTAAGTTTGTTTCGCAATTTGCCTCGTAGCATATTAAAATGTAGTGTTTTACCCCTCAACTTTTTTGAAAGTGCGAGTTGCATGTTCCTCGAATCAGTTACTTTACATAGTTTTAGCCTTTAGGCAGTCAAACTCTTTAGAAAAGCTAAAATCTGTCGTTTGCTTGAATAATTAATAGGGCAAACTAAATATCTTGAAACAAAATGAAAGACACCTAAGGTAATACAATTATTAGACCTCAAATTAGCTGGCTTTCAAGTGGAATCTAATAATCTATGCATGCATCTAATCTATAATACTTTTTTCAATAATATCATGTCAAGATAGCAATCTTTTGTCTAGAAAGAGACATCAAATATCTACGACTCTATGCATATCTCGCTCAAGGCTGCTAAAGAGTTTGTTGATTTTCTGATGATTCACCACCAAGGTTCATATGTTCAATTCAATGTGATAGCAAATTAGTTTGACTTATTTTCTTATAATAATGTGATGCTGATTGGATGGGCATGCACATTATTGGTGCATGAATCGCATTTGGAGATTAGGTTTCGATATTGTTTGCTCAGCAAAATTGATGCAACACATTTCAGTACTTGTGTATATAGATGGGCTAATTTTAAGCAGTCATATAAAAAGTAGGTTAGGTCCAAGTCATAAAGCCTAGCTAAAGATTAAGATAAAAAGATGAGATTGGTCCAAGTCTAAGAGGATCTTGACTTCAGATCATGGTCCAACCAGGCCAGCTCACAATGATTATTTTCTTTGTCTAAACAGAAAACTACTATAGCATAGACTCAATCAGACTCATGTTGTATTACGAAGATAAAAAAAATAAAAAAAATAAACTTGTGCCCGATGAAAACATTGTTTATTGATTACTGATATAATAAGCTCGCTTGCAAATTAAATTTAAATATATACTCAAATGGCTGGGACTAGTAGAGGAGTTGAATGTATAGGGTATTTTTTGTGTATAACTTATAACTTATTGAGTTGTTCAGCACCAAATCTCTACTTGACAATAGGTGTTAGCTTGCTTGAGTATGCTGTAAAATCTTGTTTAATGATGTCCAGTGGTCAGTTTGGTGATGCTTTGCATAAAATGGAGATTAGATGAAGTGATACTAGATTACTCGATTAAGATTTACTAATCGCCCAATGGAATCCGATAAGATGTAATAGCTAAGTTGCCATCTTATAACATCCATCAAGAAGAAATTCTTTTCTGACGTCAATAGACTCAGAAATATTTCATAAGCTCAAATATTTATTGCTTTCGAAATCACAATAACAGCATAAATATTTGTAGGAACTTTCTCTCTACCTCTAAACATAATAGTCGATGCTTCTAAATTCACTAGACTCGAGAAAATATAATTAGTGACCATATTTGACACATCCTGGGGCACCAAAGAATTGGAGTAAGATGGATATAATCCAAGTGAATCGTTAGAAACAACAATTCATACACATTGTTGAAGTTTCTCATACTCCATATGTAATTTTCTGCAATTACACATTTCAAAAGGAATTCGTAACTTTGCCAAAAGAACTTCAAATGGCGCAAAGTTTAAAGCATTTGTAAACTCCTCACACGTAACTTACCAAATTTGATACCAGTATCGACCTCTATGATTACGAATTAGCTGTGAAATTAGGTATTTGACCTCTTTCTTAAAAGAATTCCGCATCAATGACACTCAGAAGTTCCTCCATAAATTATTCATCCAAATCCCGAAGATATCTAACAAACATATTAAACACCTGCTCTCTATGTATTACTTGTACAAACCACTGTTGTTTATATTTTAAAAAGAAAAAAGACAGAACTACATAAAAATTGAAAAATAGAACTGTTAGCTCTTAACTACAATTCCTTCTATAATCACATGTGTTTACATAGTTTAGAGACACGTCGATATAAGAATAATTTACTCACACCATATACCAAAAAGCTCTTCCAAAAACTACCTTGCATGACACAAACAGTTTCAGTTCTTACAACTGGGTCGGTGTGGGGAAAGTGCCGCTGCTCAGACGAGAGATAATGGATAAATTTTCTCTGTTCCTGACTGCATAAATTAGGCCTGTTAGAACTTCTGATCATAGTCTTTTTACCACTTAAACCCAAGTTCAAAGAAAAACCTGGTGTAGGTAAGAATTTTTCCGTCTTCTGTGATGATAATGCCACTTTGAAATATATGTATATACACCACGTGAACTTATTTTACAACAAGAACATGGGACCTTGTGAAAGTTACGAACTGATATTGATGATCTTTATTGATATCCCACAGCTTTTACCTTAGCTATGGTCCTTTGGGTTCTCTTGCATCCAAGAACATCATAAGCTATAACATCAATCTACCTTATCCATTTCCAGGCAGCAATGAACTTTGCAGATGATCAAGATTGATCAAGGATGCCATCTATATCAAACATCTTTTACTGATGTCTGCTTTAATTTGATGGACACATCCCTTCTGTGATAAGCTTCTTCTTCACGGACATAACATATTATCAGACAATGCGCTGTTCTTTTCATAATAAAACAACACTGGTTGTGGACACACTTGCTTGGAGAAACTCCTGCAAAATAACCGATGTCGTTTAGCAGGAGCTGTCTGCTAAAGAGTTTGCCTCATCTTACTAGTAAACTTCAACAGTCACATCAGTAAACAAAGAAAAAGAGTATGCCAACAGACCTCAATTATTTCAAAGTAAAAGCAATTAGCAGTCAGATAAACACTATTATTCAATTAGTTGTTGCTTTCAGTTATGTGGGTTCCCAAAGGATTAGTTAGGTTTGAGTACCTTAGCAGCCTCATACTGGCATGGTTTGCAGTCTTATATGTTTGTACTTCTGATCTGTATTGAAGCATCTCGAACTCTCCGTAAACCCTTTAGATAAAACTTGTTTCAGGCCATCAACACCCTCTTGTAATGCAGCATCGATCTGCCAACCTTAAAAGTTGTAAATGAACTTCTACATAACATTTAACATGACATGGCAAGAATAGCTCACCTATTGTCAGTTTAAGGCATGAGAGAACAAATACATTGAGCACTAGGGCAGCAAATAAACCAAGACACAAACAGATCCAAGTTCATTCTCTTCCAAATAAATGGCTTGAAGTCTTTGGCCATGATTAATCTTCAAAGAAATCATGAACCGAAAATAAGTTCATAAAATTGCAGGGAAGACATACCCTTTCACGAGCTCGTGCATTGAACTTTTGGAGTAAGAATGCTTTTGGATCCATCTGACCAGCAGGTCTCCCTATACCTAATAAAACAATACATTTGATAAAATCATTTTATAGTGGAAAGCAGCTTAACAGGCTGCAAAAATGTAAAGCTGGGAATTTGAACTAACCAATTCGTAGACGAGGAAATTCTCTATTTCTTCGCAAATGATAGATTACACTTTTCAGCCTTGCAAATACAGAAAAAGGGAGTCAGATGGATCGCAGAACCAATTCATGGAAAGAAATCCGGCAATAGAAAAGTTCATCGTTGGCAAAGGGAATATGTTATGTGCATCAAATATTTTCAGCTCATGAAATCCATGTGAAACTAAGAATACAAAGAAATACATACTAGATTACACCAAGGTACAAGGATATTAGAGTAGTGAACCAAATCTTAAAGGTAAATAAGATGGTTCACATGAACAACTAGATACTGAAGAAACTAGCAGTCTCGAAATTGGCCTTTCAATGAACATTTCATATTCATCTTGAACAATTGGAAACTGACATAACAGAAACAGTGAAAAGCATCATTGGACCATAAAAACATATTTGCAGTTATCTAATTTTTCAATGTTGCGTGGCATCACGGTTAATTTACCGCAGTTTCTAATTACAAAATCGTTGTGAGGAATTTCCAGAAATTGGTACGTATAATAACATGGGATGGGACAAGTAAGCTTTGACTGTAATAACAAGATAGCCACTATTTAATAGATTGTAACCAAGACGATCTAAATTGTTGAGAAAGTTCAGAAGGGATAATCATGTTGTATTCCAATCATTATAGGGACATAAGTACAAAAGGGTGCGTAACCCTAATACCAGTAATATTCCTATCACTACACAATACTACTTCTAGCACTCTCCCTCAAGTTGTAGCGCACTACACTTTTTACACACACTTTAACTAGAACGGACTGACTATATAACTTGTTGTGACAGTTGATCATCTACGGTGGAACATGAACTGAATGGATCACTTAGACATTTTTCATTCTAACGTTAAAACAACATTTTTGGATGATAAATGATTGAAAACACACCAATCACACAATTGTGGATCCACAAACAACGGATTGATACACGTGTCAGATGTCAATTTTCCTGCCACGATCCTGACACCAACAGAAATTCCAACTACAAATAAAGCCTATAAATGATGCTTTTAGGTAAATATTCACAAGAAATACAACATTAATCAAACATTTGCTCAAAGCTAGTTATCTACGAGCTCAAACTAGACCAGAACCCACTACAGATACTACATACAACACATAAATTTGTTGTTGTCATGAATGGACCGGATGAGAGAAGCATCCCAAGGAACGTCATTGTTGTTCAAGCAGATATCCATTCAGTGGTCTAACAACTGGTGGAACTGCATTTTGTCTAAATTTGAGTGCTCATGAATGAAACATTCTCTTCTGGAGCATATTACTTTAGTGCACATTTATATAGTTTTATCAGGAGAGAAATAACAAACACGCAGAAGCTAGTTATGACTTCACTTGTGTAACATACTGGTTTGATGCAAAGTGTAACCTCATACTACTGTTCAACTCTCACAAATTTGACATAAGTGGCAAAAACATAACAAATAATTTACACCCCCGAGCAATAAACCTATGCATTGCTCGTGAAATCTACCTGTAAAAAAGTATCATAAGCGCAAAAGGACAACCAAAACTTTCAGCGCCAAATTTGTTTTTCTTTTATTTGCTGATCGAGAAAATACAGTGAGCCAACACCAAGTTACTAAGTTAACTCAGTAAATCAGGTTCGTGAGAGTTAAATAGAATAAGATTCTTCATATTGCAAGCAATCAAATTTGGACAAAAATGCAGTTCTAAAAGTTGTTAGGCCTGTGAATGGTATATCCGCTTGAACAACATTGGTGTTCCTAGAATGCTTCTCTTGCACAACAGCAATAGATCTATTTATGGTGAGTTCAGGTTTAACATGAACTTCTGGATAATAAGTTCTGAGCAAATGTTTAATAATTATCACCTTCTCTATGAAGTATTGGTCAAAAAGCATCATTCATAGGCTTAATTTCATAGTTGAGTTTTGGCTGTTGTTGATTGGCAAGTTGCTATTACGGTGTGGTCACACGGAAACTTGATATCTGACAATGAACTATTGCCTGTTGGTTCTAAGCCATCTCTCACAATATATCAACATGTAGTCCCTTGTTTAGTTGATTCAATCGTTTTTCATTATGAAGCCGAGTGTTGATTTCACCCAATTAGAATCTCGAATATCAAGTGTGGATCAAGTAATCCATTCAATTCGCACTTTTGCCATAGATAATTAATTGTCATTATATTCATTCTAGTTAAAGTCAATATAAACCTATATGAATATAATAAGAACAAAACAACAACTAAACCTTTTAGCACAAAAATCTGTTTTTATTTATTTATTTACTGACCAATCCACCTCAGCGCGCCAAGCCGCCAACACCAAGTAACTGGCTTTGCTATCTTCAGACAGCAGGTAGGGATTTTAACTTCAGGTGGCAGCTAGGTTTCTAGCCGGCTAGGGTTTGTTGACTATCGACAGTGCCAGGGTTTGTTGGCACAGTTCTCTTTGCTTTTAACTTTTTGTTTAATCTGAAAAGAAAAGAAAGAAATTTTTGAAGAACTGAAGGTGGCGACGGCTGTGATTTCTCCCAAAATCGTGGTGTCTAAAAAGAATAACCTAAAGCTGTTCTACCATGTTAAGAGGGTTTAGAAGGGAGAACAAATGACATTAGGTATATAAGTACAAGAGGGAGTGGAACCCTAATACCCCAATATGTATAATATCCCTACCACTACACAGTATACTTCTAACAACCCAAGCTCAGCAATTTTGTAGTTTCCTAATAAAAAAGGTATAAAGATTTGAAATGATCCTACTTCAATTAATAATGGAAAGACTAATACAACAATGATGATAATATTCAATAATCAAAACAGAATGATGTCTGTTGTAAGCAAGATCGTGATAAATAACATAAAATTCATACAGCACTCTACTAAGCTTTAAAAGGTAAAAGGTGTTGAACATGAATCACGTAACAGACAGAGAGAGAATAATGCTCGATCATAAACAAAAAAACTAAAGAATCTTGGGAATTGATAAATTTGCCAGAACATGCACAAAGTGCAGCACATATATAATTGCCCAGAAAAAATTGAAGGCTAATATTCAGCCTCTCTTTGGTACTTTAATTTCAACATATTAAAAGGTGAGTGTGCGAATGGACTACTTGACATCTACACACTTAGTTGACAGGATCAGAATGCAGGAAAACACAGCAATAATTTGTTAAAGGATCAATCCCATGGTGCACTTTCAAAGGTATACGGGAGTTAAAAGATCCATGTAAACACGTGAACAAACTCAGCTTTTTGTCCTGATAAACGTAAAATATTCTGAAAATTTAGAAAGAAGTGAAGTTGCTCTTTTGTACCCATTGTGACTTCCATGATGCCCCATCGGGTGAAGACGGAGAACCCCACAAGGTAAGTCCATGTCATCGTGGAACTAACGAAAGCAAAACGTAAGCACTAAAACAATAATTCAATGAATGTATCACACCAATTCAAAAGGACAAGAAACCAATAGTACCACAAGTACTCGATTCAGCGGAAGCTTATAATAAGCTGCAAGAGGACCAACCTGCCAAAATATCGAAAGCAACTCAGTTGAGAATAAAAAGGCATCATTTTTTTTCTTCATTTGTTCATAACAATCACATTGAAATCCCCAAATATTCAAACAGCTAGTATACAACCACAAACTGCTTATTACCGATTCGCCGCTCAAATTCATAAAAGTCTGAGGCTTCGCCAAGAAAACAGGAACACCGTCAACAAACCCTAAAACAGCAACACACAAAAAAACAAAACAAAAAATTAAACCGTAAAAACACAATAACACTAATCAAAATTAAGAAACACGATTGATCAAAATTAACCTTTTCCGAATATAGCTCTGCAGTGAAGCGAATCCATTTGAATCCCTTGAGATTGAGCAAATGCGTCGATAAATTCAAAACCCACGTTGTGCCTAGTGCCCTTGTACTTATCCCCCGGATTGCCCAGGCCCACGAAAAGCCAAGCGCGCCGTGGATCAACGGCGGTGCAAAAGGGTCGTTTGGTAAATTTGCTCACAACCATTTTCGACGTTGGAGAAAAATGGAGCCAATGAGTGAGATATTAATTTCTTTTTTTTTCGTTTTATAATTTTTGAAACGTCAAGAGTTAAATATTATTTAGTAGTTGGTTCTATTTCTAACTTACTCATAAAAGAAAATCTAAGTAACTATTTCAAATGTAAGTAAATGGAAAACTTACAAAGTTTTAAGAAAAAACCTACAATCTGCTTTTTAGTCTCGTTTAAGTACTTTTTGAGTGTATTAGTCGACAAGTTAAAATTCAACAATAACTTTACTTTTAAGCTGAAAATAGCCGGTGCTTGCAAATTCTTCTCAAAAAGTAGAAGGTCGTAATTTAAGCAAATATTGTAAATTACTTTTTAAGCAATAAGTTAAGGGGTGTTTTCAGAAAAATCTAAAATCTCACCACAAGTTGAGGATGTTTGGAAAAAAATCTATAAGTCCACCAAAAGTTAAGCTTTAATTTATTAGGTGCTGTTTGCAAATTCTTAAAAAAAAAAAAAATCAGTTTTTAACTTAAATTAAGCAGCTTGGGGTATCTGCAAATTCAGCTTCTATGGTTTGAAAATATTTTTTAATTCAAAAACCCTCACAATCTTGAAGTTGCTAAAGAGGTGCTTCCATCCTATGGTATAATTTTTAGAATAATAAAATTTACTTACCCAGTTATACCCTTATCTTCCATTACAATATAACACAACATATTTAATAAACTTAAAAATTAATACGAAGTAGATACGACTCTTCATTCTATAACAAAAAAAAAAATCTTATCACTTAAGATTTGATTTATGAGTTTTATCCTAATTATTCTATTTTTTTCTTGTTATTTTGACGATTGAAATTTATTTAATAATTCATGAAATTGAGTTTTGAGATGGATACCTATATAAATTAGTTTGTTCTTACAAATTTTCAATGAAATTGAAACTTATGGTGTAGTTAAATTACTAAAATTATATTACTATCTATTTAAATATAACAATCTACCACACTAAATAAATATCATGGATATGAAATGTAAATAGTTCATGCTATCATGTTTATGATTATTATTTTTATAAATTTGATGTTAATTTAATATTTTAAAGTTGTAATTATTGTATTTTGGTTATACATTAGATGTCGATAATGTACAACTTATGATTATAATAGTCCAATTATAATGAAAATCCGTAGAATCACTTTTTTCTTGCAAACACTCTACCATAAAAATTCAGCTTTTAGATCATTTTCCATTCAGCTTATGAAGTAGTTTTTGAGCTTTAATTTAAATTATGAACTTCTGCTTTTTTAGAGAATTTGCAATCACCACCTTAAAATTAACCACCACAAGCTAGAAGTTAGGAAATAACAACTTTTAGATTATGGCAATTTTCAGCTTAAAAAGTTGATTATGAGATTTTAGCTTGTCAACTAAATTCTCTAAAAGTGCTTAAATGAGATCAAAAGTAGATTATAACTTTTTTTTAAAGTTTGCAAACACCACCATTATCTAGAAGTTGTTATTTTCTAGCTTATAGCTTCTGGTGGTTATTTTCAATAAATTAAAATATAACTTTTGTGAACTTCTATATTTTTTTCCAAACACCCCCAACTTATTGTGAGCTTTTTCATAATTTTTTAAAATACCCCGCAACTTATGACTTAAATATAGTGGTGTTTGCAAACCCTTAAAAAAAAGCTAAAATCAGTTTTTAACTTAAATTAAGCAGTTTAGGTGGTATTTGTAAATGCTTATAAAATGAACTTGTTTATTACTTTTGCAAATCTAGCTTATGTGGTTGAAAAACTTTTTTAAAGCTAAAAACACCCCCAATCTTGAAGTTGGTCTATGCTTCTAGCTTATGGTAGCATTATTTAAATAATTTAAAATTTACTCATACATTTATACCCTTATCTTCTAATATTATCCAATAACATACTCTAACTCAAAAATCCTATAATTTTGATCACCCCCGATTCTTTTTCATATGAGAAATATTATCAATCTACAGTTTATTCTTATTCAATTTATTCTTATGTAGATGATTTTTTATTTCAGCCAAATTTTTTTCATCTAAGCCAAATACTATTTCTTGATTTTTAGCAACCTGCAATATTTGTATGCATGTGCAAAAACAATTTCTACATTTCTACATCTTTCAGATTTTATCAATCTATAATTTATTCTTATCGCCTGCAAATTATTTTTCTTCTCATGATATCAACTTACAGTCGATTCTTATAACTCCGTTCTAATTACTTAGTCAATTCTTTTTGTACCTGAATTTCTTAGTTTCTTGTTCCTTTAGTGTAGTTTAATTATGAAGTTATATTACTACAAATATAACAATCTACTAAAATAAATAACATTATGTGTATAAAAATGTACATTGTTATTATATTGATGAAAATTGTTCTCTGTTTTTATAATTTTGCAGTTGGTTAAGTATTTATTTATAAGTTGTTTCGTAAAAAAAAAAAGTATTTATAAGTTGTTATAGTTTTAATGGCAATACATTTATGATTATATAGTATGTAAGTTATGGGTATTATAGTTTATTTTTAAGAAAATCTGTAAATCACTTTTTTTTTAGCAAACACTCTACTACTTAAATATCAGTTTTTAGATTGTTCTCCAAACACTTTTCAGCTTATGATTTAAAGTTATTTTTAAAGTTTTAACTTGAATTTTAAGCTTCTGCTTTTGGAGAAAAGTTTGCAAACACCGTCATAATTTACAACTTTAACTTAAATTATAAGCTTCTAATTTTTAGAAGAGTTTGCAAACACCACCTTTGACTATGTTGATTAGAAATTTAGAATGATAAATAAATAGTTGCATTACATCTGAATTTATGTTTAACTCTTAAATATCGCTTTTGTGTTGATTTGTATTTGATATTTTAACTTAGAGACGTGATTTTTTACTTGGATTTATAATTCGCGAGATAGTTTTAGAATTTGGTATGGGAAATGGGTAGCCATAAAAAAAATAAAAATTGGCTTTTGATTTGGTGTTTGTTATTGAGATTTAATAGTTTAATTAGTTTTGTTGGTGACGGTATTGTGATGGTGAATAAGTAGCAAAAGTGATTAATACAACATTGCTTTTAATAAATATTGTGTATAAGTATTTTGTATTCATCGTCTAACTTGTTTAAAATAAGGTCAATGGCTGAATTGATGTGATATTAGTGAAGGAGAATGCAATATTAGACATTTGGAATACTTGAAACCGCAAATATATTAATGAATGAATAAATAAACATGAGAGGTAAAATTACTTCGGGATATGGAGGTTTGGTACATAGGTTCACTCGCTCCTCTCGCATTTCAACTACATGTATGAAGAAAGTTTCAACTACTTTAAAATTTTAAATTAATTATTATGATGACTAATAAATATTTTGATTAATATGATTGACCAAATACTCAACTATTAATTAATATAATGGCAAGATATGTGGTGGTGTCTGCAAACTCTTAAAAAAGTTAAAATCAATTTTTAACTTAAATTAAACAGTTTGGACTATTTACAAATATAAGTTAAATCCTTCACAATCTTAAAGATTTCTAGCTTATGGTGACATTTTTAAATTAATTAAAGTTTACTAATACAACTATTACTCTTCTCTTAATATCAAATAAGATAATATATCTAATTAACCCAAAAGAATACATAGCCTGAAGATTTTTTATTATATAAATCCACCGAAATAAACAACATCATGGATAGAAAATGTAAATATATTTCGTTATCATTTATCGTCGTTGTTACAATATTGCAGTGTACAAGTTATAGATATTATAGTCAGTTCATAAGAAAATCAGTATAATCAATTTTGTTTGCAAACACTCTACCATAGAACAGAACAATTTGTAAATTATTTTCCAAACACGTTTAGTTTATGACTTCAAGTTATTTTTTAGGTTTTAACTTAAATTGGGAAGTTCTGAATTTTAAGGGGAATCTGCGAATACCACCAGAGTGTGATGTAATTTGAATTCTTTGTCTTTGATTTTGTGAGATAAAATTAAAATTAAAATTAAATCTCACTTGATTTATTTGAATTTACTTATATATAAAATAAAGAGAATCTAATTTAGATAATAGAGCTCAATGTCTAGTGTTGGAAGCCTCGTATGGATAAAAAAAAGCATTAAGTTTCATCCTAGTACTACTTTTATAACGACGTTTGGGTTAATATTCATATTTATAGATGATGTACCATATTTCGGTACCGCCACGTCATAATATCCGATGTAATACACGAACGTATTTCGGGACGTATTATGCCATGTCAGCACTATTATTTTTTAATGCAAAAGTACAATTCAAGGCAAAACTCGGAAATCGGCCCAAGTAGGCCCAAATTGAGCCCAAGCGAGATCTATTTGGGCCCAAAAAGGCCTAATTCGAGCTATATCAAGCCCAGTTCGAGCTATCCGGGGCCAAATTCGATCTATTTGAGGCCCAGAGGCCCAGTTCGAGCTATCTGGGCCCAAATTCGATCTATTTGAGTCCCAGTTCGACCTATTTGAAGGCCCAATTCGAGCTATTTCAAAATAGGTCTAATTCGACCTATTTGGACTTATAGTTCGACTTGGATAGTACTTCTAGCTGAATAAGGACTCTTATTACTATATAAGGGGGTCCCATGCCTCATTCTAAGGTACGTTTTAATTTTCCAAGCATTTAATTTCGAGCTATATACATCGAATTCGAGCTATAAGAGCAGTAATTCGAGTTGTTTGCAATAGCTCTTGTTCGATCTATATAGAGTGTATTTCGAGCTATTTGAGGGTAATTCGACCTATTCGGGTGCCTTCATCTCGGTTCTCAATACCATTTCGAGGTGTGCTTATTCGACCTATACGGCTCAAATTCGACATATTTGAGCTAAATTCGACCTATTTGTTCGAGTTATTGTCTCTGACGACAACACCTCACATTCCGACCTATCTGACTTGAGCGTCGGAGTGCCTTCATCGAAGGATGCACCAGCTTAGTTTACGTGTAGTGTTGAGTGCAGGTTCTGAACTCAAAAGCTGCTTAAGCATCCAGCAGGAACTAAAGCAGTCTGACGTGGAGTGTTGGAGAGCGGACACGTCTCCAGACGAAAATACCCCGCATCAGTGGCGCCGTCTGTGGGAACCTCTATACGCACTTAGTAACAAACACTAACACTCAATGGCTCAACGGAGAGCAACGGAGAATAATGGAATGGCAGGAAGGACTAGATCACAGAGGGAGGACGAGAATCGGGCACCTGATGCTTCTGAGTGAACATCAGTGGCAACGCCCAACACTCCCCTTGATCCTCCAACTCATACAGCGAATCAACCTGAAGTTCCTCCCACGGAACAATAGCTATTGAATAACATCTATTGAATTCCGCTCAGTTGGATCAAATCATGGCAGCATTCCAAAGGACTATAGTTCCAATGATTGTGCAGCAATTGGCTAACACTTCTGCTCAACAGAATGTTCAAGCTCCAATAGCACAACAACCAGCAGCACAGCCTGCAGCACTGCAGCAAGGAAGGACTCATCAGACCCAGCGTCGTGATGATTCAAGGCAGTATACGCAGACTAGGATGACAAGGCCAATGGATCCATCTCCCTCGGAGGAATCCTCGTTCAATGAGGACTAATGCTAATAGAGCTCCCAGTCGAGCAACTGGTCGAGATAGAGAAGTGAGGGATGGAGAGGTGAACTCTAGGCAGAGAGTTCCTGATCATCGACCCGCAGCAAGCCGAACTGCCGGAAGAGATAGGGATTTGCCTGAGAGAGTTGTCCCAAGACTGGAGCCTGTTGTTGCTGAACATATTCCACTAAGGGAGAGGCCAAACCCCTTCTGTGAGGCGATCAGTAATTTAACATTGAAGGAAGGAACTAATCTTCCTGTCTTGAAGAAGTATGATAGAAATACTGACCCAGTAGCACATTATGATGAATTCTATGGAGATTTGTAGGTCTTGGGGTATGCAGAGAATATGAGGGCGAAACTTATTTCGCTCAGTCTGAGAGTCCCTGCAAAGGAATGGTTCAAGAACTTGCGTTCGCGTTCAATCGAATCATCTGAACAGTTTAGAACCATGTTTGTCAAGAAATTTGCTACTTATCGGATAAAGAATAAATCTCCAAGCACGCTGTTTAATATCTATAGAGGACCTGATGAACCTTTGGGAAGGTATATAGAGCGTCTGAATCTGGAGATTGGTAGAGTGAATGCTCCCAATGTTGACTTGGTCATCTCTGTATTGGTGCATCGTTGCCGGAGCAAGAAGCTGATAGAAGTAATAACATGGAATACACCTGATTCCATTGAGCAAGTGATGGACCTCGTCAGTAAGGTTATTGAAGTTGAAGAGGAGACCATGAATCAAGGGTTGATGGATTCGCCAGGAATTCATGGGGGCAAGGAGAATAAAGATAGAGATTGGAGGAAGGAGTTAAGGGGCAAAGATCGTGATCGCAATCGACAACCCTTTAAGAAATTTGACAATTATACTCTACTGAGGAAACAAATTGGCGAGATCTACGCCATTGAGAAAGATAGCGGGTTGCTAAGAGCCCCAAAACCATTCCGAGAGACGGAGGAGACCAAGGTGTCGAAGAAATATTGTAAGTTCCACAGGCAGAATGGGCATTTTACTAACGAAGGCAAGGCCCTAAAGAACGAGATTGAATGACTCATTCAAGAGGGGAAACTCGTTGAATACGTCCTTGAGAATAGAGAGTCACGTCAAGAGAATGCGTCATCTGGACGCAAGCGGGATAGATCTCCGCATGAGAAGAAGGAAGAACCAAAGCGTAAAAGGAGTAATGGGAATGATGATATTGAGAATGGAGTCAATGTGATTGATGGCGGACCAACTGGCGCCGACTCAGCCAAAAGTAGAAAACGCATCTCACGTGATATATACAATGAACGACTGAAGCGCCCTGAGATAGATCTTGTCTTTGTAGTAGACAAATTGGATACAAGGATCACATTCGACGATAGCGATTTTGACAGCTTGTCTTCACAAGCTAAGGAAGCGCAATACTTGAATTGTCCTATGGTGGTTTCTGCGGTGATAGCAAATCACGGAGTAAAGAGGATTATGATTGATAATGGAGGTTTGTCCAACATCATCTTCATGGATGCGTTACAACAAATGAAGCTTGGACAATACGAGATCACTGATGTTAACTCACCACTAGTGGGATTTGGTGGAAGCGAAGTTAAACCTATTGGAAGGATCATGTTTCCAACATCCTTTGGCTTGAATCCAAAGAGGAGAACACTTAATGTAGAATATCTCATTGTCGACATACCTTTCGCATACAACGTGCTGATTGGAAGGCCTGGAATAACGACGTTTGCTATGATCATCTCTACGGTGCATCAAAAGGTCAAATTCCCAACGCCTGGCGGAGTTGCTGAACTGACTACGAACTATCGTGATTCTTGGAGTTGCTATGTTACATCGACTAAACCTATCAAGGAAAAAACGGATCCAAATGTTGCGATGATTGACATACACCCATTGGAGACGCCTGAAACAGGAAAACAAGTTGATGCGGAGATGGTGCTTGCTACGCAAGTGGACCAAAAGGCGATGCCGGAGGATCCTACTCCTCCCGATGTTGAAGACGCCTCAAAGAAGGCGGAAGAAGAAAAGGAAGACAAAACGACTATGCGCTATAAGAAGAAGATGGAGATTGGGCGTTTGAAACCTTCTGGAGAGTTTAAGGAGGTGATTCTGTTAAATAATGAGCCTGACAAGGTCATTAAAATTAGAAGCGAGTTGACCTCGGAGATTGAGAAGGCGTTATTGGAATGCCTACGAAGAAACTTTGATGTATTTGCATGGACGTACTCGGACTTGAAGGGAATAGATCCTCGAGTTGCGGTACGTCACCTGAATGTTAATCCAAATGCTAAGCCTATCCGACAGAAGAAGAGACACTTTAGTGATGAAAAGAACAAGGTTGCGGAGTTGGAAGTACAAACAAAGCTTGCTGCAGGCCATATATTTGAAGTACGATACTCTGAATGTCTAAGCAACGTTGTACTTGTTCCAAAGAAGCCGACCGTATGGAGGATGTGTGTGGATTACACTGACTTGAACAAACATTGCCCACGAGATCCTTTTCCCTTGCCCAGGATAGATCTCGTGGTTGACTCTACAGCAGGGTGTGCGCTGCTAAGTCTTTGCGATGCGCAGAGCGGTTTCCACCAAATACTAATGGCAGTAAAGGATCAACACAAAATGGCTTTTATCACGGATAGAGGAATATACTGTTACAAGGTGATGTCGTTTGGTTTGAAGAATGCAGGAGCAACCTTTCAAAGGTTGGTTGCCAAGATGTTTTACCATCAAATCGGCAAGACTATGGAGGTTTACATTGATGACATGCTTATCAAAAGTCTAAAGGCGGAAGATCACGTAAAACATCTGGAAGAGGCTTTTGGTATCATGAAACAATACGGGATGAAGCTAAATCCCAAGAAGTGCACTTTTGGTGTTAAGGCTGGAAAGTTTCTGGGGTACATGGTCAACGAGCGATGAATCGAAGCTAACCCAGACAAGATTAAAACTATAATGGATCTACCATCCCCCAAGTCTGTTCGAGAGGTGCAACGCTTGGTGGGGAGGATCACGGCACTTAGTCGATTCATTTCGCATTCTGCAGAAAAAAGTTTACCTTTTTTCAAGAAGTTACGTAAGACACCTAAGTTTGTCTGGACTGAAGATTGTGAAGAGGCCTTTCGTCAATTGAAGGTGTATCTTACGACACCACCATTACTATCTATGCCCAAGGACAATGAGATGCTATATCTTTACTTGGCCATAACGAAAAATTCATTAAGCACAGTACTCGTGCGCGAAGAAGACAAGAAACATTTGCCTATCTATTACGTTAGCAAAGTGTTGAATGGGGCTGAGGTGAATTATCTGGAGATCGAAAAGTTAGCATACGCACTCGTGATAACTGCACGAAAGTTAAGACCATACTTTCAATCACATCCGGTTACTGTCTTAACTAATCAACCACTGAAACAAGTTATGGCAGAACCGGAAACATCTGGGAGACTGGTGAAGACTAGCGGACTTTGTGGCTGAAACTATCTCAGAGGCGGAGCAAGCGCCTGATGTAGCAATGGTGACTGAAGATATTAAAAGGGACAAACCTGTAGTCGCGAGGGGAACTTGGACTTTGCATGTAGATGGATCGTCTACAAATGACGTTGGTGGCGCATGAATTTACTTGAAATCGGCAGATGGTAGAGAATTCGACTATGCAATAAGGTTAAATTTTCAAGTGACGAATAATCAAGCGGAATATGAGGCTATGCTAGCTGGTATCCAAATGGCCAAATCATTGGGGATAACTAAACTTGTTGCATTTACGGATTCGCAATTGATTGCTAATCAATTCGAAGGAAGATATGAGGCAAAAGAGGTTGCAATAGTAAAGTATCTCGAAAAATCAAAGGAGGCGACATCAAACTTCGATACTTTCTCTATCTCGCAGATCCCTCGAACGGAGAATGAACGCGCTGACTCTTTGTCACGATTTGCAAGTACCGCCGAAGTGTTTGTTGAAAGGCGAGTAACTCTATTGGCTTCAGAGCAGCCTTCTATTGGCAAATGAGTTGAGTCAAAACCGACGCAAGCATTGGATTATGCTCTGCCAGTAGAGATCGAGGCATGTTGGAAGGATGAGATCATTGGTTATCTTCAGAACGGGAACTTACCTAATGATCCTCAAGCGGTCAGAAGGCTCAAGTACAAATCTGCAAGATTTACGATGTTCAATGGCGAACTGTACAAACGGTCTTTCGAGGGACCACTCTTAAGACGCCTATCTCCGTCACAGGCAAAACAAGTTTTACGAGAAATTCATGAAGGAAGTTGCGGAAATCACTCAGGAAGACGATCTTTGGCCGAAATAATACTCCGACAAGGATATTTCTGGCCAACTATTATGAGAGATGCTATGGATTACTCTAGGAAGTGCAGAAGCTGTCAATTGCATGCGAAGATCATTCATACACCTACACAACCTATGACAACAGTGAGTTATGGATGTCCATTCGATCAATGGGGAATAGATATCGTTGGACCAATGCCAAAGGCTACTGGAGGTAGAAAATGGTTATTGGTGGCAGTCGAGTATTACACTAAGTGGGTTGAAGCTGAAGCACTTGTAAACATTACTGAGGCTAATGTGAAACAATTCATCTGGAAGAACATTGTTTGTCGATTCGGAATCCCAAGGGTCTTAATTTCTGACAATGGAAGGCAGTTCCAAGGTTTTAAGATTCAAGACTGGTGCAAAGACATGAAAATTGAGCAACGTTTTACATCCGTGACGCATCCGGAAGCAAATGGGCAAGTGGAGGCCACTAACAACACATTAGTGAAGAGTTTGGAGAAAAGGCTGGAAGGAGAAGGGGGAAACTGCGCAGACGAGCTGCCAGGAATATTGTGGGCATATCGCACAACTCCTCGTACTTCTACAGGAGAAACTCCATACTTATTAACATATGGATCTGAAGCAGTGATACCGGCGGAGATTGGAATACCAACTTATCGTATCGTCACATATGATGAGGAGCAGGCATTAAGGGCAAGACAAATGGATTTGGAGTTGATCGGAGCAACAAGGGAAGCAGCATACCAACGTACTCAAGCGTATAAATCTATGATGGCGAAAGCATATGACAACAAAGTTCGTTTCAGGAACTTTCAAGTGGGGGACTTGGTACTTAGAAAAGTTGAAGCTACCAAGCATGTTGGAAAGTTGAAGCCAAACTGGGAAGGACCGTACAGAGTGGAAAAAGCAAGCTCAAAAGGATATTATTACTTACAAGAGTTGGGTGGAAGAACTTTGTCACGCCCCTGGAACGTCAAGAACTTACGAAGGTTTTATAGTTAGAACACTAGTTTTCTAATGGCCTTGTGGCATGATAGGACCGTAGTTTCAATACTTCATTCGCTTATTCTTTTACGAATAACAAGTCCCTTTACACGAATTCTCATTGTAATAGTTAGCAGCGAACTACAGGGACTTGATTCCTAGCCAACCTATATACGGCGGGATACGTAGGCAACTCGGAAGTTACTCGAGCTCAGTCCCAAAACTAATAAAATCTCTTATTTTATTCAAGTTTAGCTGTTGCCTACTCATTACCCGTACGATTACAATCTATCAAGATACATAAAGTTAAACTCATACTGTCTACGAAATATAAGTTTAAAAACTTAATCAAAACAAACGTTAGCTTCGTATAACGAGCACTAGCCTCGTGGAGTCAAGCACAATTTCTTGCACTCCCGTGAACATAGCTTCGCAAGCGCAAACATAACTTTGCACAACGAGCACAAGCCTCGTGGAGTCGAGCACAAGTCCTCGTACTCCCGCGAACATAGCTTTGCACAATGAGCACAAGCCTCGTGGAGTCGAGCACAAGTCCTCGTACTCCCGCGAACATAGCTTCGCAAGGGCAAATATAGCTTTGCACAACGAGCTCAAGCCTCGTGGAGTCGAACACAAGTCTTTGCACTCCCGCGAACATAGCTTCGCAAGCGCGAACATTAGCTTCGCACAACGAGCACAAGCCTCGTAGAGTCGAGCACAAGTTCTCGCACTCTCACATATACTTGTTTATAAAACTTAAGTGTTTCAGCAAGTGACAAATATAAACTTAAAAAGTAGACACATATGAGCAAAGAGTTAACAAGACAAAGTAACAACATTCGAAAATTTTCTAAAGTCAAACTGTACTAGCAATGGATAAGCGCTAAAATCGCGCACAAGTCAACAAGATATGCTGTACGAAAAGAATGAACTATTGCGAATATACTGTACGGAAAGTAAAGATGTTCAAAATACTATCTAAGGCACAGACGCCAGGAAGACGGGCACGCAGGCCACTCAAAGTAATCAGGGCAGCAGATTTAGTCCTAGAGACTTCACAGCACCCTCGCTCTGCTCCTGAATCTCAGCAAATGACTTGTTCAGGGGCCCGGTGTCGTCTACGGGAGAAATCTGACGAGGAGCAGGAGTAGGAACAGGGACATCGGGCATAGCCTGATCGCCCTCTGCAGGATGATCCCGGACCTGAGGGTCGAAACCCATCTCACCCTCCTCCAGGGGCTCATCCGGAGCAGCGGCAGCAGCAGCAGAAGTGGATGAGAGCCTCGAGTCTCGCATGTTCCGCCTCAGCAGCAGCAGCGGCATCCTGCATCGTCCTGATGGTGTCAACGTGGTCGTCAACAAGTGAAGTGGCGTGCTGGCAATCGGTGGTGAGCTGACTAGACAGCCGCTTCTCCTCAACGAGCTCCTTGTCAACAGTAGCCTTAGCTGCTTTCAGGGCCTTCAGCTCGGCCTGCACCGCTTTCAGCTCGTCGACGGCTGCTATTAGATGCTTCTCAACCTCAGCCTTAGCCTCCTTGGCTTGTTTCTCCAGTCGTTGAGCTTGCAAGGCTGAAGAGAGGTGCATGTCCATCAGCTCCTTCAGCTGACCCTGAGAAGTCATGACCATGTCGAAATTCTCTGCCATGGTCTGAAAGTTAACGAAGAACTACAAAAAACGAAAGAAAGTCAGTAACATACAAAAACAAGTATACTACGGGATTCAAAGAAAGTGTACAAGTATACCAACCTCGCACATAGACAAGGCAGCACGGCTGACCAACTTCTTGTGCCCCATCGCCTGGTAGTAAAGCTGACGGTCGAAGTCAGGCAAAAATCCCTTCATGAGTCGAAGGGCAGTAGTATCCTTCATGGTGAACTATCCTGACTCAACCGTAGCTCGCACTATCTCCTCCACGTCGATGTCGAGCTCATCATCCTCATAGGTGTTTGATTTATCATGCGCGGGACGTTTGCCCCGTCGAATCTCCTCGGCAGTCGAAGACCTCTTCCTGGTCGCTGGCTCCGGATTAGACTCATTGAAACGACGCGCAGCTTCAGCAACATAGGGAAGATGCACTCGTCCAGTCGAAGGTGCTGGTGGAGGAGAAAGCTCAGGAACAATCGGCTCAGAACCGATATGTGGTGATCCGAGAGCAGCCTCAGCAGTCGGCTGCAATGGAGCAGGAGAAGGTGCAGGAACAGAACCCTTTCCTCGTCCCGATCCTCGAGTCGAGACAGCAGCGGCGGAAGGAGGAGTAGGAGCACTGCCGCCTCTAGAACTGGTACCAGCCGTCTTTGCACCCCGACGACTGGTCTTCTCAGGAATGGGCGCTGAGGCCTGAGGAGCATTCGCGCCACGCTTCATAGCGGCCAGCCTCTTCTTCGTCTTGTCCATAACGATGCGCTCTGAAAATAACAAATGATGCAAAGGTTAGAAGACAATAAAGGAAGACATAAATTCAACAAGTAAAAAGGACAAACATGCATAATGTTATACCAAAAACAGAAGACTCAACGCCTGCACGATGAGTATAACCGCCGGCCCGCAACACTGGGGTGGTGGTCAACTCAAAAGCATCAAACTGATGCTCTGATGCTCTTTCAAGTTCTTTACCACTGTTTGACAATAGATAGGAGGATTGGGGCGTCTGGGCGATGGACGGGCGTCGGTCCAAAGCCGCTTGAATCGGAATTCCTGGGGCTTGGATTCCTTGATAAAGAACCATTGCTTCTTCCAATGCGCCCCGAAACTCGATTGTAGATCAGACAGGAAGCATTGCTTCTTCCGAGAACTCAGGTAGTAAAACCCGGCATCTACACCTCTATTACGGAATTTCACTAAAAACAATTGCCAAAAACCGTCTACGGAACACGGGAGGTCAAAGACGCGGGTGAGCATCACATAAGCATACATCTGTGTGTATGCGTTTGGGGTAAAATGTGAAAGACAAGAATTGAGGGAGGCCATGATCTCTAAAACAACAGGGGATATGGGAAACCGCAAGCCACAATGGAGGTGACTATAAAAACAGTGAGACACCCATCTGGCGGGTTGTTTATCTTGTCATCTGGCCCAGGAACGATTATCTCATAAGTATCAGGGATGTCGTAGGTATCGCGATAATAAGCTATGTCGTAAGTAAGGGAAGAAGGAAACTGATCAAAATTAATCAAGTTTTGCGCAGGGAGTTGTTCAGGAGAGTTTGCGGCAGGTATGGGAGCATCGTTGGGTAGAGGCAAATAAGGCACGATGGGAAGAGGGTTAGATTCAACCTCGTCATCTCCTAGGATGTCTACTTCCATATCAGATGCCCTATCATTGCTAGATCTTCTGTCATTGCTAGGGGATGTCTCGTCACTCGAGTCATTACTACTGCCACTAGTCGACTCATTTTCCTTAGCCTTAGAAGACTTAGAAGACTCACTACTGTTTTCCCTACTACTACTGGACGACTCAATATCAATAACTCGAGTCATAAAGAGGTTCAGGTTGAAAGATTACCGGCACGAGGGTCTAGATCTACGAAAACTTCTTCGTTTGGATCGATTTGCTCGTATGACCTCTGTGCAGGTACAAACAGCTTCGGTGCTCCAGGTACTCGGATTCGGGCAGGTTTTGGTTGCCGAGGACGAATCGGGGATGATGGACGCCTTGTGTTTGAATTGCGAGGATTCTGATACGAAGAATCTCGAGGTTGATTGCGAGAGTTGTAGTAGGCACGTTGGTGAGATCGAGGTGGTGATGGACGTCGTGGAGACCGGTTACGCCGAAGTCGAGCCGTCGTGAACAAATCTGCGAAAAAGTCAAAATTATTAGCATTTTGATAAAATTTTCAAAAACTGAAAAAATTGCCTAAGTGCTATAACTCGAATTAACATAGGTAATTCGAGCTATAATTTCGAGTTATTCATCACTTACCGAAGGTCACAATTCGAAGGGGAAATTTCGAGCTATTCTGGCAAATTTTGAGCTATTTGAGATGATTTTCGAGCTATTTGGAGGTTTTTCGAGCTATTTTACTAAACTTACTAAATTGGGAGCAATTTCGATCTATTTCAGCGAACTTACTATATTTGGCAAATTCGAGCTAATAATTCGAGCTATTTCTCGAGAGCTCTGGAGGAATGTTTAGGCGCGAAATGAGGAAATGAAGCTGGGAGTGGAGTATTTATATGCGAAATGATGCGTTAATTACCAAAATGCCCTCAAATTCGACCTATATGCAAATTCGAGCTATTTTTCGAGAAATTGTTTCCTGAAATTCGAGTTATCTTTTTGGGAGGTAATTTCGACCTATACTAATTCGAGTTACCAAAAATAGTAAATTCGACCTATTTTCGAATTTTGATATTTTTGGTCAAATTCTTGGTTTTTTACGCCGAGGCCAATTTCGTTGCACGATACTCGGTTATGTGACTTCTTTTTAGTTCGTATGACCAATGTTTGTACACATTACTCTTACGAACTGGGGGACTCCATGATGTGCCATATTTCGGTACCGCCACGTCATAATATCTGATGGAATACAGGAACGTATTTCGGGACGTATTATGCCATGTCAGCACCATTATTTTTTAATGCAAAAGTACAATTCAAGGCAAAACTCGGAAATCGGCCCAAGTAGGCCCAAATTGAGCCCAAGCGATATCTATTTGGGCCCAAAAAGGCCTAATTCGAGCTATATCAAGCTCAGTTCGAGCTATCCGGGGCCAAATTCGATCTATTTGAGGCCCAGAGGCCCAGTTCGAGCTATTTGGGCCCAAATTTGATCTATTTGAGGCCCAGTTCGACCTATTTGAAGGCCCAATTCGAGCTATTTCAAAATAGGTCTAATTCGACCTATTTGGACTTATAGTTCGACTTGGATAGTACTTCTAGCTGAATAAGGACTCTTATTACTATATAAGGGGGTCCCATGCCTCATTCTAAGGTACGTTTTAATTTTCCAAGTATTTAATTTCGAGCTATATACATCAAATTCGAGCTATAAGAGCAGTAATTCGAGCTGTTTGCAATAGCTCTTGTTCGATCTATATAGAGTGTATTTCGAGCTATTTGAGGGTAATTCGACCTATTCGGGTGCCTTCATCCCGGTTCTCAATACCATTTCGAGGTGTGCTTATTCGACCTATACGGCTCAAATTCGACCTATTTGAGCTAAATTCGACCTATTTGTTCGAGTTATTGTCTCTGACAACAATACCTCACATTCCGACCTATCTGACTTGAGCGTCGGAGTGTCTTCGCCGAATGAGGCACCGGCTTAGTTTACGTGTAGTGTTGAGTGCAAGTTCTGAACTCAAAAGCTGCTTAAGCATCCAGCAGGAACTAAAGCAGTCTGACGTGGAGTGTTGGAGAGCGGACACGTCTCCAGACGAAAATACCCCGCATCAATAGATTAAATTAATTATTATTTCATATCAAAAAATAATTAATTAACTATTTTATATAAAACATGAGATGGATTGGATATTAGTTGACTTGCCTTATCAAATGAATTCGATTACGAACATTCCTTAGTAGTAAGAGAAATTGATTTAGACAATTATTTGTGATATAGAACAAAAATTAATCCTATAAATGCACATAAGGGGTGTCCCCCCCTCCCCTCTTGGGGTGATTTTGATTTTGTTTTTGCTTTTTGATTCTTTTATTTTTCCTTTTTTTCATTCACAAGAGTATACTAAATAGACTGAACAACAAAGTAAAAATATACATTATCTAATGGATTCCAATAAGTTAATCGGTAGAAGTTTTGCATTAATATCAAAATTGTAGGTTAGGGTTTGCATAAAGCTTAATAGATCGCTAGGGTTAAAATTATTTTTCATATCATAACTTGACCAGATTTTCATTTTCGTACCTTATTTGGCACTCATCAATTTGTATATCATAAGTTGAACAATTTCTTCACATTGGGTACTCCAATGTCATAAAACGGAGTGTTGACATGGAAACATGTTGCGGTGGAGCGTTGACGTGGATCGAAATTGGTCAAAATCCTCAAATTTGGGGTCAAGGAATGTCAGCGTATACTTTTTCGGTACCAGAATACCCAATGCGAAGAAAGTGTCCAACTTATGGTATGCAAATTGATGAGTGTCAAATAAAGTTGAAAATGAAAATCGTGTCAAGTTATGATATGAAAAATGATTTCATCTCGAAACCACTCTATTGAATTTGTTGGATGTTGAAAAAGTGAGGTCGAGTGGTGTCTTTGAAGCCAACACGTCACTTCACCAAACGATAGTCAAGAGGAATGATGGTAACTGAAAATGAATGAGGATCGTGTGATGATAACAATCACATTTTTTTTTAAATTGACACATCATCAGTGGGTTTGTGAGATTAATTTGAACACGAGATGATTCGAAGAGGTATAAACTATTTTTTCTGCAATTTTTCAAGGATTTTGGATTTAGTGATCCATTAAGAAAATATATTAGGGTTGAGAGTGGTAATTTACAACATAATATTCAACAACAACTAGTCGTAACAATTGATAATGCAATACTACGTATAGTATAGATGTAGTTGTGCTTTGTTTGAAACAAAATCCAACCTTATGACTCCCAATATATTGCCTTACACCTCATAAAGAGAGACCTCACAAACAAGACCCGAGTACATATTTATATAGATCGCATGTCTTAGCTAACTCTCGACTGCATGTGATACATACATTGAGAAGTGCTGAACAAAATTACTTAAACCACTAACCCTTGTCATCCGACAGTAAACCATACAAATCCTTGAGCCCAACTTATAAAAGGCGTCCCAATAGGATGAGCAAGAGTTTTATGTGAGTTAGAAAACTAGATAATATTTGTTTATCTTTGGATTGTAGATCTCAAAGTTCCTTTTGTTACTCATTGCATAGTTCGAGAAACAACAAATGGATTGTACCATAACAAATTCATACAAAATTAAATAAATATATGATAACAGATTTATGATTGTATTTAATTCAATAATAGGTAAGAAATTGAATTCTACAATGAAATATAAATACATGAATATAAATGAATTAAAGGCGATTTGTAATTTCGAACCAAAGTATCACAAGTAATCTAGTCACATTTCCTGAATGCAGAGTACGAAAGAAGGACTCGAATAGATCTAGAACGAAATTTTTATTTTCTCTAATAGGGTAACTTTGTATTTTGGTGAAATGAATTCATACTCCAGCCACCATTGTGTCTCTATAGATCTACCGAGTACCAATGAGAAGTAAATTGAAGACACGTTCTCGCGTGATTCTACTGAATGAAACTATTGAATCCAAAAACTGTTTTTGGATTCATGCGGTCGAAAACACTCCCGAGTCGTGAACACATTTTGTCATGCTTCAACTGCAAGCGTGAGTTAGTGTATTTCCATGATATATGATTGAAGGTAGTGCCACTAGTATGGAACAATTAATGTTTTGTATTGGTGCATTTTTTTTTCTTCCTATACTGAGTTGGTGACTTAAATTTGTTACTTATTGCTCTCTTGATACATGTCCATTAGTTTGGATGATTTCATTTCACAATTGTTAGATTTAGTGTTAATCTCTTCTAATTATTACTTGTGATTAATTACATTACTAATGCAGGACCACCCCAAAAAGTGAGTGTCAGTAACCTCATGCTAAAATACCTATATAGCTAAAAATAGCATGCACAAGCAATGATTGAGCCATTAACCTTTTCCTCCCCACAACAACTTGTATAGTTGTTGTGATTACGTTTTCACAATCAGATCTTGCTATATATGCTCTACCAATCAGAGTGGATAATATGATTGGTTTATTTCTTTACTTAAGGTGTTAAGCCATTTGGGTGGTACGACGTACTTCTCCATTTTTCATAAAAAGAAGGGACATGTTATGTACAATCTAATGGTTCAGTTGTTACTAGACATAGTTTCTATATTTGTTTGCATTTACAACGTTCCTCTCCTTATACATATTGGGACCTTTGTTAGTGTCATGATTTTATGTTTCTATACGCTAGTGTCTAACACATTCTTGTTGTATGAAGACATTTGTGTCGTAAATGGAATATTTATGATGTTATGTGAAGTACCATGTGACAACAATTTTGGGCTACATGTGCCTAATTACGAGAGTTATGGCTTGTTTAGTTCAATTATCGATGCATTCGTATATGTGAGTGCTAAGTTTGGTAATGAATACTATTTTAAAAACAAGATTAAAGAATATGCAGGAAATGGCGTGGTAAGCCATACAAGTATATTAAATTACATTACGGTAATATGGTAAGTTTGGTTGAGTTATGTAAAAATAACAATTGAGAAATAATTTAAATAGCGCATTTGTAATATAAACTTACTTGTAAGTAATGAAGTACCAAAAATAGTTGGGTCATAGCTCACCCTCAGATACCTTTAGCTCCCTCTCACGTACTAGGGCCTCCCTAAGAACACGACTATCTCCAGTAGAGCCCTTCCACCCCGCTATTACGTAAACAAAGTTTATGTACGTGTCATAGACTCCTAGTACGTCAGTACAAATATCATCTTTCCTGAATCGATATCACTCTTTGTCAACAAGCGATGCTCGTAGGTTGACGAGTGTTTCTCTGGTGCTCCAAGATAGCCTTAATACCATTGCGTTACAGAACCAAAAAAATGAATCTTGAGTGTAATGAAGGACAAACAATTAAGTTATTTAAAGCTTTTTAACAAAAAAAAGAAAAAGAATTTACAATGATGCTTTTTAAAATTTATTTCATACCTCGAAGCATTTCCACTTTTCGTCTGTAGAGTTTAGTGCAACAAGTTTGGGCTTAATTATTAGCGAATCATATATCTTGAACAACACATCAAGAGTTTTATTAAAATATTGACTCACCGTCTAATTGGCCTTTTGTAATCATATCTAACAACCCGATTTTTACGATGATGCGCAATAGTTAGCAAGAACGTTAGTTGTTCTTGTACGAACATGTATCTGGAGTTGGTTAACCCCTATCTTCTTGTAGGACGTAGTACAACTTGTGAAAACCATTCATATCCGAGCAAAGTATTTTACTGATCATTTAGTGCACTAGATCTTACAAAATTGACAGACATTTGGGTCTTATTTATTACACTCTAATGGTGCCCACACATTCTTTTATTTCTCTCTATCCTACATTTCATATTATATAGTAACACATGAAGAGGCACATCATTTTAATACGTCGAATCTGTAAATAACCAGCTTCCATGATCATGACATTCACCCTCCAATTCATTTTCGTGACAGAGTACCTAATAAAATCGAAACTGTCAGCTGGTAATGGTTGTTTGTGAGTGCTAAAGATGATTTTATCATTTGTAGCATGGAACGGCTAACTCGTACCTATGACTTATATTTGGATGATCATCAAACATTGTGAAGCCAATAACTAACATGTATTATGATGGTTACAGTAAATGGTCTGTGGTTAATAATGGTAATACTTATTTCGGTTATTTTCAATAAGTACACGTTATTTGGAAATACAAAATGATTATACTTCATTTCATACCAACCTCACGAAAAACCCAACGAATTATACACAACAAATAACAGTGAAATTAGATTGTTCCATAACGTTGTTTGGCTCACAATAATAAAATGAGTTTCATTTTAACCAAAGCGTCGTCTTTTTACAATGGATGTTAAGTGCATGACAATTATAAAGCATGCAATTCTATAATGAGACTTTACATTCATAGGACATGCGAATTAGCCAAACTCACATAGTTGTACGCATGCATCCATCAAAATAATATTCATTTTATCGTCGCATGGGAATCAACACTATGATAAACATCACAAGATGAAGTCAATAGTTATTAAGAAATACAAATATTGAGATAATCAAAAACACTTAACTGGAATCCGAGGTTAGCAAAAATAAATGACGGTGTGGTATTACCAAGTTTGAGTATCTTGTAACACATTCAAAGACCAAAAATATTGCAATTAGTCGTGGCATCTCTAATAAGCGAACTTTAGGGATCAGATTTAATCAAATTGCTGCAAACATTAGATAATAATCGAAAGAGCACTAGTTACAAGGGTGTTTGCTTAAACAAAATAATTTCAAATTACGACATTCTTAGTGAGAGGAACTTCAATTTAAACCAATGTAAACAAACGGATACCACACAAATTAGTCTCAAAAGGAAGATCTTCTCACGACCGCAAGATGCCTGACAAAACAACCACAATCTCTTTAATAGTGTTTAAATAAATTGTAAAAAAAAAGTTCTTGAATAACTTGTCCATATATTTCATAATAATGTGAAGCACCAGATGGAATAGATAACAAATGACCAAGAAAAGATAGAGATTACAACCTTGTTCTTTTTACTTAGTCCCCATAGTGGGAAAGTATGCAATCACCCGAGCAAACCCTAGAATACAACCTTGTTTTTTAGATTTTGAGAGCAAATGGTAGGACTGTAGTCTATGTTGCACGGACACTTCAAAAAAAATAAAAAATGCAGTGTCGGACACGCCTCGGACACGTGTCCGACATGCCACGTGGCGTGTCCATAATTAAAATAAATAAAAAGTATATGGACACGCGTGTCGGCCACGTTTTAAAGGCGTGTCCGACACGCCATGGACACTTTTGGATTTTTTTTTCTTTCTAAAGTCCTAAAACTTTAGGGGTATATGAAATCAATTAGAAATTAAAGGATTAAAACAATAAAATTTCCAAATTAAAATATGAAACTCACAATCAAATCCTCAGTTTCCCAAGTAGAGAAGATTTCAACAATGCCCAGAAGACTTTTCTCTGATCTTTGTAGTTTAATTTGCATTTACATTTGAGACTTGAGTTTGTATGAATCTTTTATCTTGTATTTGAAATATATATGCTTGATCTTAATTTTTGAGTAGAATAAAAAATATTGTTGATAGAATTTTATTGTTATGGTATCGTCATATATTAATAAAAAATTTAAGATGTGTCCATGCCGTGTCGTGTCCTAGAAATTTTTAAAAATCGGTGTCGCCGTGTCCGTATCCGTGTCCGTGCAACATAGACTGTAGTAAATTTGGGGGGTATTTTAGGATTTTGCAAAAATAGAAAAGAACACTCTCATAATTTTGCAAGCAACAAATTTTTTACATTTCAATTCGAATGATGAAATCAAGGGGTTGACCCTTACAAAATTGTCGGATGAAGTCGGAATCGACATGATTCAATATGGATGACGTGGATAATAAGTAGACTAACCAAAGTAAATCAGAGGCCCATTAATTCAACATATTTTGAAGATACATACCAAATAAGGGTAACCGAACCAAACGAGCCCGAAGTGATTCTAACTCCAAAGATTGTAGATCTAAATACTTGTGTACGTAATTATCAAAATTAAGCAAGTCATGTTTTTTAACTAATAATATTTCATCAGACAAAGCTTATATATATTTATATTAGAAAAAAGAAAAGCAACAACATCATTTGATGCACCATAACATACACATAATTTATTATTTACTTCAATAAATTAAGTGCAACAAAAAACTTCAACCCACTAAGAAATTGCATGTTTTCTTTTTCCTAATTTCACAAGAAAAAAGGAAGCCCTTCTCCGTTGTTTTTTCAAGGGATACTTATATGTACACTCCCCAAGTTTGGTATAATCACAGGAACTATCTCGGAGGTTTAGAAAATTACAAAGACACTCCTTGATACTAACTTATGTCATATAAAAGATAATAATGCCCTTCATTAGTTTTGTTAGAGAATCTAAAAAGTTAAGTTAATTACAAAATACTTATTAATTTTTTTTTCTTTCTTTTTAGTTTGACAAGCTTTCCTTTTTATATTTGACTTTTTCTTTTATTTTGTAATGAATTCGGATACCAAATTTTTTTAAAATTGCAAATCAAGAATATTTTTGTTTTTGCTTTTTTTTTTCCTTGTGCATTTTTGATTAAGACAAATGGGGAATTTCTAAATATATTGTACTCTTTTATTATATCCTCTGAACAAACTATAACTTATAAACTTCAAAAATAAAATCATGATTTTTTAATCATTTACAATCAAATTTTAAATAAATGAACTAATTAAGTAAATGTGTCTTTCTTTAGAAAAATGTACTTTCACTTTTCAAATATGTTCACAACGTAAATTTTTATTTTGGTATGTAAAAAGCTATTGTTGGATTTAAAAAAAAAATGATATTTCCTTAATGTAAAGCTTTTGAGTGAATACTATGCAAACTTTATATAATAATTGATGTACCATATTTCGGTACCGCCACGTCATAATATTCGATACAGTACACGAACGTATTTCGGGACATATTATGCCACGTCAGGACCATTATTTTTTAATGCAAAATTACAATTCAAGGCAAAACGCGGAAATCGGCCCAAGTAGGCCCAAATTGAGCCCAAGCGAGATCTATTTGGGCCCGAAAAGGCCCGACTCGAGCTATATCAAGCCCAATCCGAGCTATATGGGCTCAAATTCGATCTATTTGAGGCCCAAAAGCCCAGTTCGAGCTATATGGGCTCAAATTCGATCTATTTGAGGCCCAAGAGCCCAATTCGAGCTATATGGGCTCAAATTCGATCTATTTGAGGCCCAAAAGCCAAATTCGAGCTATATGGGCACAAATCCGATCTATTTGAGGCCCAGGAGTCAAGTAAGAGCTATATGGGCCCAAATTCGACCTATTTGAGGCCCAATTCGACCTATTTGAAGTCCCAATTCGAGCTATTTCAAAATAGCTCTAATTCGACCTATTTTGAGTTATAGTTCTACTTGGATTGCACTTTTAGACGAATAAGGACTCTTATTACTATATAAGGGGGTCCCATGCCTCATTCTAAGGTACGTTTTTATTTTCTAGCATCTAATTTCGAGCTATATACATCGAATTCGAGCTATAGAGCAATAATTCGAGCTATATTGCAATAGCTCTTGTTCGATCTATATAGAGTGTATTTCGAGCTATTTGAGAGTAATTCGATCTATTCGGGTTTTCTCATCACGGTTCTCAATACCATTTCGAGGTGTGCTAATTCGACCTATAGAGCTCAAATTCGACCTATTTGAGTAATTTCGAGCTATAAATTCGAGCTATTGTCTCTGACGACAATACCTCAAATTCCGACCTATCTGACTTGAGCGTCGGAGTGCCTTCGCCGGAGGAGGCACCGGCTTAGTTTACGTGTGGTGTTGAGTGCAGGTTCCGAACTCAAAAGCTGCTTAAGCATCCAGCAGGAACTAAAGCAGTCTGACGTGGTGTGTTGGAGAGCGGACACGTATCCAGACGAAAATACCCCACATCAATAATAATTGAAATTGACAGAATAAAAAAAAAATTGAAATTGACCAAAATCATCATTATCTTTAATAGATGGACCTTGTTGTAAGGTTTATTAATGTTAAGATTAAACAGGATTGTAGAGGAATAACTTCTCTACAACTCAGCCCAACCATGTATTTACGCAAATAATCGAATTATTGCGCCCCTCATCGTAAATGCGTTGCACCTAATAATCCCTCTCTATGTCTACATCTATTCTATTTCTATACACATATGGAAAAGAGTCTGAATCCACAATATTATACAATTCTGTTGCCACCCAAACACAGCTAATAATTCCATATTCTCTCCAACTCTTTTTCCTAATCAGCCCCACAAAATCAATCATATTAATTACACCCAACTTTATTTTCCCTCCAGTTTTCGCCTCTCTGGAACTTGTACATCCCGCTTCAACCACTTGTACGTTCGGCCACACGTTCCAACAACCCAAAAGACAAAAACACCCCTTCACCAACTCGTGTTTTGTGTGCGGCTCTATATATACTTCTAGAGAGAGAAACAGTTTCTATCTCATAATCATATATATAGTAATTTTGTAGCAGAGCATTAGCGCCAGCCCTAAATAAGGCACACACACACGCTCAAAAAAAATCAAAAATCAAAAACCCTAGCAACTCGCCGCTGCACGATAATGGACGCCGATTCGACTCAGCTGGCGGCGATTCTAGGGCCTGATTCGGCGCCGTTCGAGACGCTAATCTCTCATCTCATGTCCACCGCCAATGAGCAGCGGTCTCAGGCGGAGTCGATATACAATTTGTTGAAGCAGAAAGACCCGAACACTCTCGTGCTCAAGCTCGCGCATCTTTTGTCTGCTTCGATTCATCCCGAGGCCCGTGCGATGGCGGCGATACTCCTCCGCAAGCAGCTCACGCATGACGACTCGTTTATTTGGCCGCAATTAGCGGAATCGACTCGTTCGACTGTGAAAAACGTGTTGTTGTCGGCAATTCAGAGCGAGGAGACGAAATCGATCATCAGGAAACTTTGCGATACGATTTCGGAGCTCGCGTCGTCGCTGTTGCCGGAGAATCAGTGGCCGGAGATTTTGCCGTTTATGTTTCAGTGCGTGACTTCGAATTCGCCGAAGTTGCAGGAATCGGCGTTTTTGATGTTGTCTCAGTTGGCGCAGTTTATTGGAGAGCTGTTGACTCCGTATATCACGGAGTTGCACTCTGTGTTTCTGAATGTGCTGAGTAATTCGACCAATCCGGATGTGAAGATTGCGGCTCTTAGTGCGGTGACTAATTTTATTCAGTGTCTCTCGAGTTCCAATGATCGGGATAGGTTTCAGGATTTGCTGCCGTTGATGATAAGGACGTTGACGGAGGCGCTCAATTCTGGGCAGGAGGCCACCGCTCAGGAGGCATTGGAGCTCTTGATTGATTTGGCTGGTACAGAGCCTAGGTTTTTGCGGAGGCAGATTGTGGATGTTGTGGGGTCAATGCTGCAGATAGCTGAGGCCGAGAGTCTAGAGGAAGGCACTCGGCATTTGGCCATTGAGTTTGTGGTTACTCTGGCGGAAGCACGGGAAAGAGCACCAGGAATGATGCGTAAGCTGCCACAGTTCATTAGCAGGCTATTTGCGAATTTGATGAAGATGCTATTGGATGTGGAGGACGATCCAGCGTGGCACAGTGCAGAAACCAAGGATGAAGATGCCGGGGAGACGAGTAATTACGGTGTGGGACAGGAATGTTTGGACAGGCTTGCGATAGCGCTTGGTGGGAACACTATTGTGCCTGTTGCATCTGAGCAATTGCATGCCTATCTGTCAGCTCCTGCTCCTGAGTGGCAGAAGCATCATGCAGCCCTCATTGCACTTGCACAAATTGCAGAGGGTTGTTCAAAGGTATAATTGCTAACTACTATGTTAATGCTCTTCGCTATCAGTAAAGGACTATTTACAACTGATGCCACTTAGTGTATCCATTTATCAAACTTATATCGTTCTTATAAAGTTTCACTGTTTTATGGTTTATTATTTTTGTGACGTAGTTGGTTCATACTTGCAGAAGTTCTACTCGATTAAACTTTTTATATTTAGACAAAAATAATACTAAGAAATTCTCCAATTCAAAACTTGTAGCTCATAACTAAAGATATATTAGATTTTCCAACTTATGTTTGTTTGGATCACCTTTTTGTATTTCATTGTATGATCAGTTGCCAATTTTCCAACTTATGATACAAAACCACTTCTAAAAATGATTTTTTTTTCGCAAAAACAGTTCTGGGTCTGATGCGTGTAATATGTGTACTTTGCTCATTACTTTTTTAAGTTGGTTTCTAATTCAAGCTATGCCACCTAATCAGTTGCTTGTATTATCAGACTATGTGGGTATGGCTTTGGGCTGGTTGGTTATGTGGTGCTCTTCTGGGGCTTTTAAGTTTGATGGTGTCTGTTGTTTTTGATGACTTCACATTTTCTGGATACTATAGAAGTTGACGGAAAAATTGTGTAAATTTTCCTGGTTTTATTTTTCTAAGGCATCAATTTTGTGGCCTATTAGCCCTTGTGGTCCCTTAAGAGTTTCCTCAGCATCTATGAGAGTCAAAAATGCATTTCATATTTGACCTAATTCCGTCTTTTTCTTTACCATTAGGTGATGACTAAGAATTTGGAGCAAGTGGTGAACATGGTTTTAAACTCCTTTCAACATCCTCATCCTCGCGTGAGATGGGCTGCTGTTAATGCAATTGGCCAGCTGTCAACTGACTTAGGCCCACATTTGCAAGTTCAGTACCATCAACGTGTGCTGCCGGCGCTAGCTGCATCTATGGATGATTTCCAGAATCCTCGAGTTCAGGTTTGCCAATAAGCTCTCTCCCAGCTCGGAGTCTTGATGACTTGAGCTACCAACTCCTAAGTTTCCTTCTTGTGGTTTCTGATGATGTTTTGGTTGTCAACGTGTTAACTATTCTACCCTCTTAAACTACACTTGTCAGGATGTAGTTGACAAAGTCATCTTTTAGTTTTTACCTGATTCATATTATGTTCACTAAACCTGCAAAAACATCATTTGTATGCTATGCAGCTTAAAGAAAAGGTCTTTAAGTTACTTATAGTGTGATGATGATCTTTGAATCAATTAATATGCCTTGATCTGTCTAGTCATGGATATTCAACCAAAAGCAATGGAATAGTTGCATATATTCTTTTTTGTCTTTTGTTTTTTTAATTTTGCGATGCTACTAGTGGCATAAATTATATATCTTGGCCTCAAACATGTTTTGTGCTTTGGCGAATCACCATGATACTTTTGCGTGCTTTGATGTAATTATCGTCTAGTGGTTGTTATGTCTGTTACAGTTTGTTCTAGTCCAAATGGATTCTTACTTTTTGTAAGCTTTCTACTTATGCTCACTTTAGATCCATTACCAAATAGTAACCCCTACTTCTCATGCTGTAATGGAAGTTCGTTCTGCATTCAATGATGTCACTGATCTTTGTTGGTAGCTAATGCATATTCTTTTTCATATGATATTTTATCAATAATTAAGTCAAACTTATTTCTCAAGTTGCAAATGGATATTTCATGCTATGTATTCTTCAACATCATTGTCCGTTATTAGTCACTAATGTATGTGAGTGTTATATTCAATGTTTTTAAAACCGGACCGGACCGGCCGGTCCAACCGGTTGGACCTTGGTCCGGCCCCTTGTCCGGACACCGGTCGAACCGGTTCGCCGGTCGAACCGGTTCGACCTGTAAAACCAGTGAACCGGTGGCTACACCGGTTCGATGCCCGGTCCGGTTTTAAAAACATTGGTTATATTTTATATTAATTTTCATTTTGTCAAATTTTAGGCTGTTCATTATGGTTCGATTTTGTAATATTATCACTTCAGATCTTTGTTTGATAGTGGCACAATTATTTTTAACAATGATTAATTAAAAGAGGGTGCTCTATTTGGTAAGACATGGACATCATACCGAAGTATTTCTCAGCTTCAGCAGCAGAAAAAATCTCCTTCTGTAGGTGGATCTCCCATTTATAATAATCATCATTGCATTTTCCAGTTGAAATGATGAAATCTAGTTATGGGAGGATCTCTCATTCTCTTTAGCTTATGTTTTTTCTTGAAAACAATAAAATAAATTTGAGACCCCATTGTAAACTGGGAGTCTTTTTCTGGTCTCGTGGCTCTCCTAGTTCTTTATTTTTCTAATCTATTTTATGACTTGTATTTTGACTGCCTCCCTCAACTGTCCTTATCTTTAACAATATTGCGGTTTTGAGGCTCATAAAATGTCCATGTTTCACTTGAATAGAATCTTCAACACACATAATTAGAATCTTCTGTACATGTGTAATTAGTTGCTGTTTTTTGCAGGCACATGCAGCTTCAGCTATTCTTAATTTTAGTGAGAATTGCACCCCAGAAATCTTGGCGCCATATTTAGATGGGATAGTTCACAAACTGCTTGTTCTTCTACAGGTACAATCGATACGAGAATAATTGCTTAAACAGGCGTGGATATTATGCTTATCTTAGAGCAGATAGAAGATTTCTAACCTCACTTGTATTTTGTAAATTTCAGAACTCCAAACAGATGGTCCAGGAGGGTGCCTTAACTGCTTTAGCTTCCGTTGCCGATTCATCTCAGGTATACCAATGGTCGTGTTCCGTAAGTTAACAAGTTTGTTGCTTTGCGTACTTGCTGAGTATGTGGACTTCTTTTATGACAGGAACAATTCCAGAAATATTATGATGCAGTTATGCCATACTTGAAAGCTATTCTGGTGAATGCTACAGACAAGGCTAACCGTACGCTTCGCGCCAAAGCAATGGAGTGCATCAGCTTAGTTGGGATGGCAGTTGGGAAGGAGAAATTCAAGGAGGATGCTAAGCATGTAAGCAACAATATTTCTAACTAGTCCTGGCTGTTGTTATTCGGTGAATTTACTGCTTGCTTCTCATGTTTCTCTCTGTCTTTTAGCCATCCAGTTTTTACCTAATTGAATGTTTTCTGTATTTATAGCCGTAACATTGAATGGTTCTAATGGTCTTGTGTGTTTTATGAAGATTCCATTTTCTCCCATCAAGTGTGACCTTTTTGTGATTGTGAATTTTATTTTTTTCTCGAATCTTAGGTCATGGAAGTGCTTATGTCACTTCAAGGATCGCAAATGGAGACAGATGATCCTACTATCAGTTACATGCTACAAGTAAACCATTCTCCCTGAAAGCTTCTGAGTCCAAATGTCATTATATCTCTTCATATTATTGCTCTAACCAATGGTTTTTTTTCTTCTGTTGTAGGCATGGGCCAGACTCTGCAAGTGCCTGGGGCAGGATTTCCTTCCTTACATGAGTGTGGTTATGCCTCCTTTGCTCCAGTCTGCTCAGCTAAAGCCTGATGTGATCATTACCTCTGCTGATTCAGATGATGAGATTGATGAATCAGATGATGAAAGGTGTTCCTTATTCATAAAGTTACATATTTCGCTCATTGAAAAACCCTTTACTTGTTACGTGGTGGGAAATTCAGCTATAACAACGACAGTAAAATAGTTGAATCAGTTATCTATTTTGCCTCTTGACTAAATTTGCGCCAGCCTATCAATGTTTATTGGAAGAACAATGCTAATTCTTTTGAACTTGCCTAACTTCTATTTCAATTGTTTTTCATTTCTAATTGTTTAGTGTGACTAGCTACACTTTAGCCAACAAATCATACATACAGAGATATCATAACACGAAAATTTCCGAGAATGTTAAACAAATTGGAGCTTTTCTCTCCTAATTTCATAAGAATGTTCACACGAAAAATCTTTATAATTGATTTAGAACGTTTTGTGGATGTAATACCCAACACGTGGAAGATAACGAGGTTACTGATATTAGTTTTTCCCGTTTCCTGAACGATCTATTTGCCCTTTTTGTTTTCAACTATCAGCGGTTTCCCCTTTTTACTGATTCATAGTTATATTGCTATACAGGGCAGAGTTGTCTACTTTGTTTCATCTTTGACACTTAATCTTTTCCATGATCTAATCTGATGTTTCTATATAATACAGTATGGAGACCATTACCCTTGGTGATAAAAGAATAGGGATTAAGACTAGTGTCCTAGAGGAGAAGGCCACGGCCTGCAATATGCTGTGCTGTTATGCTGATGAGTTGAAGGAAGGTTTCTACCCATGGATTGACCAGGTTAGTGACTATATCTTTTCTACACTACATCTGTAATCCTTCATTACAATCTAAAGGGTTCGTGACTCATTGTGAATTATGTAGGTTGCTCCTATATTGGTTCCGCTTTTGAAATTTTATTTCCATGAAGAAGTCAGAAGGGCTGCTGTTTCAGGTGATGTAGATTTTGCCTAGAAATACTCATTGTTGCTTTAGATATCAATAATGCTAATGCATATTCTGGGATTTTCATTGTTACTCCAGCAATGCCGGAACTCCTGCGATCCGCAAAATTGGCTGTGGAGAAAGGGATTGCTCAAGGCCGCAATGAGACATATGTTAAGCAGTTGTCTGATTACATAATTCCTGCCTTCGTGGAAGCTTTGCATAAGGTGGCCATTGTAGCTAATTGATACCTCTGTCTCCCATTATGTCAATGATTAGTTGTTAATATCAGGGTATTATATTCATAGTTATTCTTGTGTTGCAGGAACCAGACACCGAGATATGTGCAACTATGCTGGATTGTCTGAATGAATGTTTGCAGGTAGGTGCAATCTTAACTGGAAAATGACAGTATATTGTTGAAATTACTAGCATGTGTTCTAAGACTCGTTCCTTCTTGAGGACTTGTATAAGATGGATTGTTTTTACGCCATTATTTAATCTATGTGCAATTCAGGTGGCCCATAATGCAACTTGGACACTCAGTTTTATGTTATACTTTTGGCCACAAAGTGCACCAATACTTCAAATTCTTTATTTTACTTAAGGAATTTGAAATGTTTGGCTAAAGTGCCATTAAAGATTTGATGCTCAAGGGGATCTCAGCAATAATGCTTCGTGATCTTTGCTTATTCTTGATATCCTTTTGGGATTATTTATATTTTTGGTAATCCTAGGTTCTTTCTTTTTTATCAATCACTTGATCCCCGTGTGTCTGTTCTAACTGGTTGACTGTTCGATGCGTAGAAGCATTATCTTAGCACTTATTTACGTTTCGGATTTTAGATGTTTGGTAACCCTATAATTTGATATGTTAACCGGTGGCTGTGCAATTAATTTACCTCATATCTGATTATTTACTTCAGTTATTTAATTATTTTACCTCAAGATAAAATGGATTTTCATCTTAATTGCATAATTTTCGCGCAAGTATGTTTTGAAAGAGATTTTTTTTTTTCTTCCCATGTTCTCCATCAGATTTGTGGGCCACTTCTAGATGAGAATCAGGTCAGAAGCATCGTAGATGAGATAAAGCATGTGATCACAGCTAGCTCAAGCAGAAAAAGAGAGAGAGCGGAGAGAGTCAACGCCGAAGATTTTGATGCTGAGGAGAGTGAATTGCTTAAAGAGGAAAATGAGCAAGAAGATGAAGTATTTGACCAAGTAAGTTTATTACATTGGGCTGATTAAAGTATGATGAATTATGTGAAACTTCCCTGTCAGTTCTTAACTCATTCAAGAAATTGAGTTTGACTTGATAAGTTTATTGTTCTTTTTGCTGGTTCAGGTTGGTGAAATATTGGGAACTTTGATCAAAACATTTAAGGCCTCGTTCTTGCCTTTCTTTGATGAACTGACATCTTATCTGATGCCTATGTGGGTGAGTCTTGCCTCTCTGTGTGGCTGGGGGAAGGGGAAGGATGTGTTGTTAGGGAGGAATCGTTTGAAAGGACATAGGCAGTGATTTAGAACCTAATGGGTGTTTAATCTGTAATTCTATGCCGCATCATGAGTAAGGTTATTTTTGCAGGGAAAGGATAAGACAGCTGAAGAGAGAAGAATTGCTATATGCATTTTTGATGATGTAGCTGAACAATGTCGTGAGGCTGCTCAGAAGTGTGTACAAATAACATAACAGATTAATTCTTGAATTTAGTTTGAGCCTTGAATTCTAATGCTGTTATTTTTTGTGTGAACCAGGTATTATGATACATATCTTCCTTTCCTCTTGGAGGCATGCAACGATGAAAATCCTGATGTGCGACAGGTATGCAAAAGCTTTCTAGTACTCCAGTAACCTGGCGTTAACGTTGCTACTTGAGCACATCTGAACTGCCTCATTTATATAATCAGGCTGCTGTTTACGGGCTTGGAGTCTGTTCAGAGTTTGGCGGTTCTGTATTTAAACCTCTAGTTGGAGGTAAGTTGGGATTGTGCATGTGCTTGTTGTATAACAAAGATTTTAGTTTAATATTTTAAAAAGACCTAATGTATTTTCCTTGTTCAGAGGTGCTATCAAGGCTCAACGTTGTTATCAGGCATCCAAAGGCTTTGGAGCCAGACCATTTGATGGCACATGATAATGCCGTTTCAGCTCTGGGAAAGATATGCCAATTTCATCGTGACAGGATTGATTCCGCTCAGGTAGTCATTTCTTTCCTTTTCTTTTTTGTGGTAAAAAGTATTAGGTTCCACCGAGATTAAAAATAACTGAGTTCAGATTTGATTTTGCTAATGGTGCAAAAGTGCTTGCATAATGAGCTTTGGTAGAAATAATTCAATAGTATTATTGGAGTAATATACATGATATGATGAATTATGTCACTCTTGCTTTGATTTAACTCACTTTTATCTTTCTGTTAATCTTTTAAGCTTTTAAACAGAATAGGTCGATATTTAATGATGAGATTTTGGTCATTTATATGTCCAAACCCTCTGGTTCTATATTTACCTTTTTATTGTTTCCTTTCTGAACTTCTGGAGACAAGCTATTCAGTTCCCTGGAAGTCAAAATATTTCGTTATTGATATCATGAGTGGACTTCTATCTTCCCATGGCAGTACTTCATTACTGTCAAAATCGAGAAAGGTGCAAGTACAATTGGTACATGGAAAGTAACTGGAGACATATTTTAGATTTAAATCCGTTGTAATGTCTTTAGCCCTTTGGTTTCCTGTTGTGGACAATTTTGTATTTGTTTTACTTTTAAGCATGCATTTATGTAGTCCTTTGATTTTAATTTTCTTGCTTGGTTATCTTACCCGTGTAGTCCCTTTTGCTTGAAAAAACACAAAAAGTTTTGGACACTAGGTATTCATCTTCTGAAAAACAAATGCATCCCATTTTGGCAATCTACTTCTGTTACACTCCCATAATGAACTAATAATCATGCTCTTGTCTACTATATGTTTCTTCATATCCTTACCGTAAAAAGTTGCATTTAGGTACTTCCTGCCTGGTTGGGTTGCTTGCCAATAAAGGGTGATCTAATTGAAGCAAAAGTTGTACATGACCAACTCTGTTCAATGGTTGAGAGGTGGGCCGCAACGCTGCTCTAGCTTAACTTGCTTTTGATATTTCCCTTAACGAATTTTCTTCTTTTCTATTGGCTTTTACGTTCAGCTTTACCTATAGACCATGTTTCCTTCTTCAGGTCTGATGTGGAACTCTTGGGTCCCAACAATCAGTATCTCCCAAGAATTGTTTCTGTATTTGCTGAGGTTAGTAATCCAAATCATTTTGAGGATCAATGTGGATGCCTGGTCCTGTGTGCTATACGAATACAAATATTTGTCTGCAGTTGTAATCATGATGTTAGGACGTTCTCTAAATTTTTGCTCATATTTGGTTCAACAATACTATTGCATAATAAATTTTTGTTGGTCATAGCCTCGGTTGATATTTAACAAGACCAAAAACCAAAAAACTTAAGTATATTTGTCATTTCTTTATTGTGCGCGGTACAACTGAAGTTTTTCCTGTTGCAGGTTCTATGTGCTGGGAAGGATCTTGCCACAGAAGAAACTGTAAGTCGAATGGTTAATTTGTTGAGGCAGCTACAACAGACGCTACCTCCATCCACCCTTGCCTCCACGTGGTCATCCTTGCAGCCTCAGCAGCAGCTTGCTTTACAATCAATTCTGTCAGCATAGTTTTTGTGGCTATAAAGGGCAACGATTTTATGTCAAGCTCTTGGTCGTCGTGGTCGCTTGTGCCAAATATACATTTGTTATTCAATTCTTTCTGGAGAGATGTTCGCAGCATTCATTCGCATATGGTGCATCAGCTTGTCGCTAGTTCTTGGTTGTGTGGTCGAGTGTGGATGCTTTCTGCGAGTAAATTGTAGAGTATCCAGTATAATGTAAACTACACACACAGTTTTATATTTCTTTCAAAGGGAAGGGGTAGGGGGGAGGGTATCAAACGGGCTCCTGGACGGGGCTAATCTTTTTTGTTTTTTTTTGGAGTTTTGTTGGTCGATTTATGACATTTGAGGGTTGTCAGGGAGGCAATTCTTCACGCAGTTTTGATCTCATCATATGTTCTTTGCAACATACATTGTTATGTGACAAGGATTGATTATATATGGTAATTTATTTTGTTAAATGTTGACTGTGTATGATATTATGTTCTGTTGTTTCTTGGCTATTCTCAAACACAGATGAATATATGGTGTTTATCATCATAATTGAGTAGTTTTGTGATCCTATACGCCAATGTTGATCGGCAGTTGGTAATGGTTTATGTTTATTACACCTACACCATAAAGCTAATGTACTGCTTTACTATACTGGATCTATGCAATGCATTGTACCTTTTTCTTGTTTCCGACCAGAGTACAAGTGAAGTTCAACTGTTCTAACAACCCAGAAACGAGAAACTTTGTGTTATCATTTATTAAGGTCATTGTGACATTCTCCTACTTTTGTTGTTTTTTGTGAAATTAAGATTCCTCTGATTGCAGCATGTACCTCCAGATTCTGTACGACCACCTAACACATAAATATATTTTGGTGCCAAATGTCAGTTCACTTCGATTGCCCTTTCTTCTGATAATATATTCGACCAGCAATTGTCGACGTTTCAATATATTAAACAACTGTCAGTATTTTACAATATCACGCTTTCAGAATTATTGAAGCACTTATCTGGCAAAGGAATGTTAATGGACACTGATTAGATTACTGTTCGTAAATTTTACGAGCATAATGAATTCCAAAACGTCCAAATGATTTATGATAATTTCTAATGTGTGCTTGATGATTATTTGGTCTCTGTATCGATCAATGGTTTTAATGTTTGTCAATTCCGACGGAGAGGAGTGGTTTTGTAATTTTTAAAAGGATAAAAGCGTTAAATCCCCATACTATGTCCGACTGCACTTTGCCCTCTATCTTTTTATTTTTGACAATTTGCCCCTTGTACTATAAATAAATAAACACTTTGCCTTGAGTTCAAATTCAATGGTGAAAAAATGACTTAGGGAATAAAATGTAACATGAGTTAAAGTATTAGAGGTTTAACGCTTTTATCTCTTTATAAAATCGCAAATTAATTTTCAAAACATGGAAAGATAGCGACAAACTTTACAGGACGTTACAGAGTAGAACGAAAGCGAAAAATTTATTAACGAAACAGAAAAATTAAGCAGGCCCTCAAACGTTACAGGGTAAAATGAAACAGAAAAATTAAGCAGGCCTTCGTGGTAGCAAGTCATACCAATTATTAATTTAGTGTTCACCAAAAAGGTAAAGATTGTCCTGACCTGGACAATGTTTGACTTTGGTTTCAAACTTACATTAATATTTTTGTCAACATCATCCTTGTCTATGATAAATGGCTCCCATGTCCTATTTTCTATCCAAAATTTCAAGTAGAAAAAATATTTGATATCAAGACAGAATGGTCCTACAATTTGTTAATGACTCATTGTCCTTCACCTTATAATCTGAAAATTAAGTCATTATTTTTCATAAAAGTAACAAATTAATCCTTCTAAGGGACCTCACAATGGAAGATAAGGGCCAAATTAAGCTGTATTTTAGTAATTTGACAAAATAAAAGAAGTCCTGGTCATAGTTCAAAGTCTCCCCCTGATAAAACCCTTGTAAAAGAGAGGGCCTTGGCATGCCATTTTTACATCAGACTTTGATCATAAAAGGCAAAGAACGTGTTAAGCAATATGCAACATGGAATTAGGCCATGCCTTGAACAAATGCAGCACATAACAAACAACCACTAATAAATAAATTGAAGATAATTAGTCATGCTTACAACTCATGACCCATGAAGACCCCCCCTGCCCCCCACCCCTTCTCACTCACCATTGAAAAATCAGACAAATTTTGTCATAGAACAAAACCTCCATATAAACCTGACAAACACATAAGACATGACCACCCCACCTATAAAAACTCTCTTCTCCCCATTTGTGTACAATCAACCTTAAAACACACAACACAAACCTTAACACATCAAAAACATCTACCATGGAACTTCAGTTCCATAACAACAACAATGGCACATACAAGTCAAGAAGTAGTACTAGAGGAGGCAACAAGAACAAGTTTGTTGGTGTGAGGCAAAGACCTTCCGGAAAATGGGTGGCAGAGATTAAGAACACAACTCAGAAGATCAGAATGTGGCTCGGAACTTTCGACACAGCGGAGGAGGCTGCTCAGGCTTACGACGAAGCGGCTTGCCTCCTTCGTGGCTCGAACACGCGGACCAACTTCTTGAACAACGTCCCTTGCAACCCGGCCCTCTCTTTGAAAATCCGAAACCTTCTCAATCAGAAAAGAGGAGGCCTAAAATCTAAAGGCACCCCTCCATCCACCAATCACAAAACAATTCAGAACACACTCTCTCCTATTAGTACTTGTACACAGAATAGCAGCACTAGTGAGAGTTTTGGTGATAACAAGATTGATAAATTTGTGCCTAATCCAGCTCGTTTTGAGGAGGCGTATAGGCCCGATTTGAGCTGTTTTATGGAGGGATATCAGAACAGCGGACCTCGGTTCAATCAACATGATCAAACATTGGTTCACGAGATGGCTTTTGACAAGAATTTTAATGTCATTCCACAAGAAGGTGCTTATAATGTGCCAAAAAGAGTAGGATTAGGAGACGTGACGAATGAGGCGGGAACGCAGTTTCCAGATTTCGAACGCATGAAGGTGGAAAGACAGATATCCGCATCTCTCTACGCGATGAATGGCGTAACTGAGTACTTGGAGAACTTCAATGATTGCAGTGATCCTTTCTGGGATATTCCAACACTATGCCAAATGTTCTGTCCAAGTTAAAGTTTTTTGCATTCTTTCAACTTTCCGACAGAGTATTACTGGCGATCATTTTGTTCTTGTCATTATTTTAGATTTTGTGTGGAAACTTAATGGGGGAATTAAAGAACACCCCTTGAGCCTCTGCTTTTAGTTTGTAGGTGGGAGTTTTGCCAACTTCTAAAAGATGAAGAACTTGCCTCATCTTTTAAAATGGTACTTACTAAGTTATTTTACTCTATTGTCCAATTGAGTTTTCTCTTCTTTTTATTTTGTTGCACTGGTTATGCTCATGATAATCATATAAGTGTTTGAAGTTGCATTTCCTATTTAAAAGAAACCTTGGAGAAATACTAAAACGTTCGACAAACATGTATAATGCTTATTAGGTAGATTACTCTCTGTACAAAATACTACTAAAAAACTTTGTGAACAAAAGGCAAAGCATATAACAAAATCAAGTGGACGCAATTGTGGAGTTTGATATTCGCTATGTTGAATTCAGATGGATGAATCTGAAAAAAAATAATATCGTGTTTTTATCATTCAAGTCTTTGTACATGTAGTTAGTTATGGAGATGGATTGCATTATTCCTTGTGAAATCACAACAACCACTTAATCTTGGCCAATGTAACACAGAACTTCTATAACATATATGCTTCAAGTTTATCTAACTATATCACTAGCCAATGGATTTGAGTATAGATGTGGTCTATTAAGTTCCCAAAACAGTTCCAATGAGAAAAACACCATGCATCTAAGTTAAGTAATCAATACTTTTTATAGCAATCCTTTTTGTGTTGTAATGAAAATACACATAAACCTCGTAGCAATTCACCTCTATATTTTTGATGCAGATTACGGCAAATCACCTCACAAGGGCACCACACCGGCACGGGCGTAGCATACATACATGTGCCCATAAAACTCTTTTCCAGCTCTTAGTGGTTCAATGGTCTCTTTTTGTGTCAATGTAGTATGACTAGTGTGCAGCACCGGATGGTCTCAGACCTTTGTTTGGTTCCCTGTAAAGGGGCAAGGAACTCTAGCATCAACCAAGATTCTTGCATACAACCTATTTAGTTTGGTCTTTTCTAGAGTAATGGACTATCGATAATACTGTTGGGGGGGGGGGGGCGGCGGTTTCTCCGGCTTGAGAACAAATGAAAAACATGGACTTTTGGTAAAATAAACGGAACTTATGGATGGCATTTTCCTAAGCTTGTAAGTGAGAAAATCAAAGCATTTGTACCTAACGACAAATGTGACAATCCATTGAAAGTACTTAGCTAAGCTTAGTATATGATTTAATCTTAATCCATTCGATGTCAACGATGAACTAATGACAAAGAGAAAATTCCTAGTGAATATGTGCCCTTTACTAGCTGCTTCAACGCAATACCATCTATTTAAAAAAAAATCTAAATTACTCTTATCTTATATGACATGTATATGATTGGCGTAAGGACATCTAATAACCTTTTCAATTTAATATTGTAGAAACACATAATAAAAAGTTTGGACTAAAAAACTAAAAGCTTTTGTCGAAATACTTGAGATGAAACAAAGCGGAAGCAAAAGATGTAGAATGAGAGAGCTTGCTACTACAATTACAAGCATCTGTATGTTGAACAATGTAAAATGTGTTGTTGTACATTATGAAGAAGAAGTTACAATATATACACGAGCTAAGTATAAATATCTAATTTTAACTAACTGCCAGCTCATCTAACTAAATTAATTAGGGATAAAAGCATTAAACCCTCTATACTTTACCCCATGTTGCACTTTGCCCCCTATCCTTTTATTTTTCGCAACTTGCCCAATGTTCTATGGATAAATAAGCATTTTGCCTCATGAGTCGTTTTTTCACCATTGGATTTGAACACGTGTCAGCATTTATTGCCATTGGATTTTGACACAGTGGACAAAGTGCTTATTTATTCATAGTACGAGGGGCAAGTTATCAAAATAAAAGGATAGGGGGCAAATTGCAATCGAGGGCATAGTATAGGGGGTTTAACGCTTTTATCCCAATTAACTAACAAACTGTGATGACGTATCCGGATTAAAGAGTGCGCGTGGTTGTGTCTTGTGTGTGAGTTGCTGCATGACAAGATCCCCAACACTCCCCCTTAAGAGGAGAGTGAATATTATTCACGCTCATTTTGGATAAAAGAAAGTGGAATTGATTTGAGCCGAGAGCCTCAGTAAGAAGGTCAACATGTTGATTTGAAGTGGGAACATGGAGAGTGGATAATGCCAGATTGAATCTTCTCTTTGATGAAGTGATAATCGAATTCAACATGTTTAGTGCGCTCATGGTTAACAAGATTACTGCAAGAGATAGAGCAGCCTTACTATCGCAAAATAAAGTAGCATATGAGATACAAGCGCCAAAACCTTTGAAAATCTGAAACTACCAAATCACCTACGAAGTAGTGGCAGCTAGAGCGCGGTATTCAGCTTCAGCTGAACTGCATGACACTGTAACTATTACGAATTGCAGGGATATGATGGTAATTGTGGGTTTGGATGGCATAGGTGTGAATTAGGCGTGAACTTGGAACATTGGAGAGAGGGAGAATTGCAGTTGTTGCGTATTAGGGTTCTAACTGATTGATGATTGGGAATTAGGGTTAATAGTATGCGAGTGTTATTACTTTTCCACCTTTCATTATTTGTTATTTTTATTTTGTTGTAAATGCGCTTGTATTAGGCATGTTTTCCTTTAACGTTTTGCTTAGTACTTAAGGCGCGGATTTGTACTTTACAACTCATATTTGAAAAGTGAATAAAAGTTCCCTTCTTCCCCCGTGATCTCTCCTCTCTTCTCCCTGTTCTGGAATCTTCCCCAAATTCAGAATTAGCTCGTTTTTAACATTGGCCTCAGAGCCTAGGTTCTGATTGCACACTCCGATATGATCGTGATGGCTCAAAAAGGTCCGACGAACACCACTAGGATTGAAAATCTGGAGCAAAATAAAAAAGAAATGTTAGAAAAATAGAAAGAAATGCGTATTGGAATGCGCAATTGAAATCGATGCTTACTCATTTTTATTAACTCAAAATGAACAAACGATGCGCGATACAACAAATTCTACACCGCAGACGTATCCGCCAACAGCTAACACGACGAATCGAGGTATTCTAAATCCACTTGTCATGAGAAATGAAGGAGTCAATATGCGCGGATTGCGTATTAAATTTCCTAAAATTGCTGGTGAGAATGCTAAAGGTTGAATCAGGAGATGTCAACGCTATTTTACGCTGAATTGGATGTCTAATTTCGATAAAATAGTGTTAGGTGGTATGTATATGGAAGGAGTTGCATAGTTTGGTATATGGATAACATTGATGGTAGATAGAGTATGTCATGGCCTAGGATGGTAGATCTAGTACTAGAGTGCTTCACTCCAGCAAAAAATTAGGATATAGTAGGTGAATTCAATAAACTCAAGCAAATTGGGAGTGTTGAGGAGTATACTTATTGATTTGAAGAGTTGAAATTTTATATGACACAAAAGACATTTGGACAAGACTATGTAATCATTAGCTACATTGTGGTCTAAAGGATGAGATTGAAGATCACGATTTAGATGTCAAGGCCACTAACTTTGAGCCAGACTATACACAGAGCTCGCAAACAAGAAGTAATGCTTGTTGAAATTATGCAGAAGCAAGCGAGATCTACACCTAAACATACACTTGTACCTTTCAGTAATAAACCAGAAGGGCAGGAACTATCATTCAATGCCAATGATAAGTATTCTCCTATTGAAAGACTGCCAGTAGAAGAAATAGAAGAAAATAGGAGGAAATGGTTTTGTTTAAACTGTAAAGAACCATATGTCTTAAGACTTGAAATAGGAGGAAGATATTTTACCTAAGATCTCGGTTCATGCATTGATTGGACAATCAACACCTGAAACTATTAAAATGTTGGCAAGATAAATGGCACACACTAACTCTCCTAATTGATTCAGGTGCACACACACCTTTTGTTGATCAACATGCAATTAAGAGACTGAAATGTAGAGTGGAACATACAAATCCACTAAGAGTTACCATACCTGATCGGGGTAAATTGAAGAGTGTTGATGTGAGGACCGCGCCCCACGAGTCACAATCCGATCCGAGTTTGTAATATCCTGATTATTCTTACTTATTATTACTTAATTATTATTTTTATCGTTTACTTTATTTTGTTTAAATTAAATCTCCTTATTTATGTAATAGTGTAAATCTTTTTTTTTTTGAACTTGAGTAATTAATATTGTTATTGTTAATATTATAATTAAGTTGAGGTTTTGGGCTGTTATAACTCCTATCATAACCGACACCTTTAAAGCCTAATTCGTTCACTAAGACAAAGGGGTTTCTCTTAAGACTAAAAATCACTTTTCCCCATATTATTGTTTCCCCTGCAATCTCAATTGTCACCTGTCTTCTTCTTCCCCTTTTCACTATTGATTGGTAAATTTCTCTTACTTCTTTTACTACTTTTGCCCATGTGAATTCTAATAGTTTTAATCTTTATTTGGTGGGTAAATTGTGCTTCAACTCTTCCGTGAGAGAGGGGTATGTGGCTGTATTAAATATTAATTGGTATTGGTTGATTTAGCATTATGAATTGGATGCATTGTAGCCTAGTATGTGGTCCCGTAGTGTTGGCATGCTTGGTATAGGATTGATCATTGGGTTTTTGCTGGAGTTGAATGCATATTACATATATTATTCTTATATTGTGTACTTGATATGATTAGTATTATATTTGTGTGTGCATAACAACAGTAGCATTATGAGTATGAATTCTGTAGTATATTTATGTTGAGTTGTGTTGCAATAACTCATTGTTATGTGTATGAAACTATGGTAATATATATTTTATGAAAAATTGATTTATGATTACAACTTTATTTGTATATATATATATATATATATATATGTGTGTGTATATATATATATGTATATATATATGTATATATGTACATGTATATATATATATGTATATATATATATATATGTATATATATATATATATATGTATATATGTATATATATATATGTATATATATATATATATATATGTATATATAGAGATAGATAGATATATGTGTGTGTGTGTGTACAGATTACTTGTATATTAGTTAGTAATATGATGAACTTGGTTATTTGTTGCCTGACTGTTTTAGTAGGATGAATCACTTATTATAAAATGAATATTAGTAACTTGAGATTATGATATTATATCAAAGAAACTTACTGAACATAGTTATTCATGAGAAAACCATAGATAATATGTATATATTTAAGTAGCTTAAGGTGTAGTTCATTATTAGAGTTTCGTTCTAGTTGGACTGGAGTTAGCATGCTTATTGAGGTTTACTTTGATTAATAGGTGATTCAAGCTAGTCTTCGTAGTACTTTGTTTCCTCTCCAAATTATCATCAGGTGAGTGCTCCAACTCTAATATTTTCAAAACTGGAAGGAATACGTGTATCTATTAGTAGTTTTAAAATAAAAGTGTTGCATCCATGAAATGTTTTATTAGAAATATATTCCACTTGTGATGATCATTTCATATTATCTAATTCACTTTGATTCGTTAGTTGGATCCTTGGCGTTGGCGTGCAAGGGGCACCGCTGGACAGCAAAGGGCTGTCGGTTGGTCCTCTTGTCCCATAGCCCCTCTCCCTCAGACATAGCGGGAGGATCGTTGTGTTTGTGTGGGGTCATTCGTTATGTATGTACCATGGCATACAGTTAGTTTTCAAGGTAGCTCCTTGACCGGGGAGATAAGAATTGATCGTGGCGGTGATATACGGTGGTCGGCTTGGGCAAATGTTTTCATGTTTAATGCATCTGTATCATGTTCTTATTAACTGCAAAATTACATGGGTTAATTTTAAGGTTCTGTTATATCTCTGTGGATCTTCTTAAATGTTTTCAATTTAGAACGTATTAAAGTATTTTGAGCATCACTGAGATTTTTATCTCATTCTTTTTAAATTCTTCCTTCCTTTCAGATTTAGAAAGTGACTTGTTTGAGCCAACAGGGGAGCCGTCTGCAGAAGAATAAATTTCCTTTATTTAATTGTTGCTTTTCAGACATGCATGTTTAGAGATTTCTAGTACTTTCGGCGTTATGGCCTTTTATTTAGCATTTATGTTTAATAGTCTAATATTTGGTTGGTATTGTCCATGAATGTTGAACTTAGATTGAGGATTTCCTTTAGTTTTCTCCGACGCCTGCGTGCGAGTTAGCTTTATTTCTTTGTTGCCTTAGTTTTCACGTTCCAGAGTTTGAATTTAAGTTTGATTTATTTTGGGGCGTGACAGTTGGTATCAGAGCCTGAGTTAACACCTAGGCTCGTCAGGATAGGATCCTTGGACTTAGTTGAACCAAGTTACCATCAATTAAACTTCCGCGTAAGATATAGGTTGTGTTTAACACTATGGGTTGATAGATTATCATCGGGCGGCCGACCTTTGTATAATCTATTGCGGACCAAGGTGTGAACATGAGCCCAATGATAAGATGTTATTAATTAGAATTTGACCTAGAATGGATATAATCCCCTTAGTCTGTATATCTTTGCTCTCCGTTATTCACTTGTTTTCATTCTAACTTGAACTCTACATGAATATAATTATTTTATCTATTGCTTTAGAATAATGTTATGAAGTGACGTTTATTATATATGAGTTGCATAATGGTAAATAATCCTGTTGAGTACATGTTTAAAAACTTTGTAATTACAGCGTATACCAGGTTATTATATAACTCTACAATTCTCGTTTTCAGACTTTTACCAAATTCATTATGGCAAGTGACCGTGGAAGGGGTGGGAGACGTTCTAACACCCCCGGGACTCAATCTGATGAAGCACCACTTGCTTCATACCGTCAACGCACTAGCGTCAGGAGTGGAGAACAACAAGCACCACAACCCCCAGCACCTCATGGATCACATACAACGGGGAATGAGCCTATGAACCAATTTTTAGAGGCTATGCAACAATTTACTCAAACTCTGCAGAACCAGGGTAGGGGTAGGGAGACCCCAACTGCAGACCAAGTTTTGGAGAGGTTTTTGAAATTTCAACCTAAACGCTTCGTGGGTGAGCCGGACGACCAGAAAGCTGAGTTGTGACTAGAAGGTATCCAGAACATTTACAGCGTACTGGATTATACAGATGATCAAAAGGTGAAACTTGCAACCTTCCTATTTGATGGAGCGGCCCGCCACTGGTGGAATTCAGTGGAGACGAGATGGAGGCAACAGGAAATTGTCAAAACGTGGGAGAAATTCTCGAATGAGTTCAATGATAAATATATTCCGAGAACAGTCAGGGAGCGTCGGGAAGACGAGTTCAATGCGTTACAACAAGGAAATCTCTCTGTTGCTCAATATGATGCAGAATTCACTAGGCTTATCAAATATGTGCCCCACATGCAAATTCACGTGGCGAGGTGTGTAAGGAAATTCCTAAGAGGGCTTCGTCCTGCTATTCAGAGAGGTCTTCTACTGGACATCCCAAGCTATACTACAGCGGTGGAGAAAGCGTTGAAGATGGAAATGGGATTGGCGGAGTTAGAAGCTGCATACAGGCCAGATAAGAAAGCACGTACCACTTCAGATAATTGGCAGGGCAACAACAACCAAACTCAAGTGGCAAAACCTCTGCAGCAATATAAGCCTAACTCGCAAAGTACAGTTAATCAGTTGGCAGTTCTGAGAAATATGAGTCAACAACAAGGTAATAGGTGTGGGTTCTGTGGAGGAACGACTTATAAGGAAACAGAGTGTTGGAAAAAGAAAGGATTGTGTGTAGCTTGCGGCAGTGATAAACATTTCATTCGTGAATGTCCAAGGAGAAAACCGCAGCAAGGAAATCAGACTCTTGGTGGTAGCAATCAGAAAAAGGTTAACAACCATGGCAATCATAACAACAAACCCACGGTGCAAGCTAGAGTTTATGCCATGGAGGAGAAATACCTGACCCTACTCAAGTTGTGGAAGGTACCATTCTTATTTCACAAACTGATGGAGAAGCTTTATTTGATCCCGGGGCTACTCATTCTTTTATTTCAACTAAATTTGCTGGCTCATTGAACTTATCTTTGGAGATATTACCTTACAATCTGGAAGTTTGTGCTCCTATGGGTGTTAGTATGTTGTCTAATCAATACTTTAAGGATTGCAATGTTGGTGTGCATGGTACAAATTTTCCTGCCGATTTAATTTTGCTACCTATAGTGGGTTACGATGTCATATTGGGAATGGATTGGCTAGAGAAACATCATGCTCGTGTAGATTGTCGTGCTAAAGTTATTACTCTTGGTGAACCCGGAGTGCCTATAATAGAATTTCATGGAGATCGTAGGCCCAAGGGAATCACTTTCATTTCATCAATCAAAGCACGAAAAGCTTTAACAAATGGTGCAGTGGGCTATCTAGCATTCTTGATGAACAGACCAAAGGAGAAAATCAAGATCGAAGAAGTTCCAGTGGTGGCTAATTTTCTTGACGTATTTCCTGAAGAGTTGACTTCTTTTCCTCCAGATCGTGATGTGGAATTTACCATTGAAGTATTGCCAGGAACTAATCCAGTATCCAAAGCACCATATCGAATGGCTCCAGCAGAATTGAAAGAGCTCAAGACTCAGCTACAAGAATTGCTTGACCAAGGATACATTAGACCGAGTACATCGCCTTGGGGAGCACCGGTACTCTTTGTAAAGAAAAAAGATGGAAGCCTCAGAATGTGTATTGATTATCGGGGGCTAAACAATGTCACTGTAAAAAATAAATATCCTTTGCCCCGAATAGAGGAATTTTTTGATCAATTGCAAGGGTCTCAAGTGTACTCTAAGTTGGACCTTCGACAAGGGTACTATCAATTGAAGGTTAGAGAAGAGGATGTTCCCAAAACAGCATTCAACTCCCGTTACGGGCATTTTGAATTTGTAGTAATGCCCTTTGGACTAACAAATGCACCAGCTGCATTCATGGATCTTATGCATCGGGTTTTCCAACCTTACCTGGATCAATTTGTGGTTGTTTTTATCGACGACATCTTGGTATATTCAAAATCACAAAAGGAGCACAAGGAACACTTGCAGATTGTGTTGCATATACTCAGAGAAAATAAACTTTATGCTAAGTTTAGTAAGTGTGAGTTTTGGTTGGATGAAGTGGCATTTTTGGGACATATAATATCTGGGGAAGGAGTCACTGTTGATCCCTCAAAAATTGAAGTTGTGCTAAGCTGGAAGAGGCCAGAGTCAGTGACAGAAGTTAGAAGTTTCTTGGGTCTAGCTGGATACTATCGAAGATTTGTTCAAGATTTCTCGAAAATAGCAGGGCCACTATGTGCCCTAACCCAGAAGAGCACAAAGTTTACTTGGACAGAAAAGTGTGAGGCTAGTTTTCAAGAGCTGAAGAAGAGGTTGACCTCCGCACCTGTATTAGCACTTCCACAGGGACAGGAGAATTTTATTGTCTTTACAGATGCATCAAAGGAAGGTTTGGGGTGTGTCTTGATGCAGAGAGAAAAAGTGATAGCTTATGCTTCAAGGAAGTTAAAAACCCATGAGCAAAATTATCCTACACATGACTTGGAACTGGCAGCAATAGTATTTGCTTTGGCAAAGTGGAGGCATTACCTTTACGGTGTCAAGTTTGTGGTTTTCACAGATCACAAAAGTTTGAAGTATCTATTCTCTCAAAAGGACCTCAATATGAGACAACGTCGTTGGATGGAATTCTTGGAGGACTACGACTGCTCTATTCAGTATCACCCTGGAAAGGCCAACGTAGTGGCAGATGCTTTGAGTCGTAAAGTATATCTATCAAACCTCACAACTCAAGATTTAAGTTATACTCTTGGTGGTGAACACGACAATATTGGGGAATCTGCAGTTGCTTCTATAACGATCCTGTTTGCTAATATCACACTTTGTCCAGAGATATTTCGGAGAATTAAGGAAGCTCAAGAAAGTGATGATACCCTCAAAGAGGCCAAAATGAACTTGTCAAACTCTTCTAATGACAAGTACTCGATTGGTCGAGATGGGACCTTAAAGTACAAAGGTCGAGTTTGTGTACCAAATATTGTCGAGATTAGGCGAGAGATATTAGAAGAAGCTCACAAATCCAAATATGCCGTTCACCCAGGAGGTAACAAGATGTATCAGGATCTGAAGAGACACTATTGGTGGAATAATATGAAGAGAGACGTTGCTGACTTTGTACGAATGTGTCTTACGTGTCAACAAGTTAAAGCAGAGCATCAACGACCATCTGGTCTACTCCAACCACTTGAGATACCTAGATGGAAGTGGGAGATGATAACCATGGATTTTGTCACAGGGTTACCAAAAGCTAAGGGAAGCTATGACAGTATTTGGGTAATAGTTGACCGTTTGACTAAGTCAGCTCATTTTCTGCAAGTCAAGACAACTTACACAGTGGAGACTTTAGCTCAAGTTTATCAAGATTAGATTGTGCGGTTGCATGGAATTCCGATCAGTATAGTGTCCGATCAAGATCCTAAGTTTGTCTCTAGATTATGGAGGCAGATACAAGAGAGCTTGGGGACAAAGCTCAATTTTAGTACGGCAGCTCATCCACAGACGGATGGACAATCAGAGAGAACTATCCAACTGTTGGAGGACATGCTTAGAGCTTGTGTACTAGATCATGGATATCAATGGATTAAACATCTTCCACTGATTGAATTTGCTTATAATAATAGCTATCAAGCTACTATTCAGATGGCACCATATGAAGCTTTGTATGGCAGGAAATGTAGATCACCTTTGCATTGGGACTTGGATGAGCACCAGACGATATCGTTTCAAGGAAGTGGTGGAGCGATTAAGCCAGAATTCATACAAGATACCATAGACAAGATTCATCTGATTAAGCAAAGGATGCGAGCTGCTCAAAGTAGACAAAAGAGTTATGCAGATCACATGAGGAAGGATTTGGAATTTCAAGTTGGGGATAAAGTGTTTCTAAAAGTGAACCCAAGAAAAGGGTTTGCAAGGATCGGAAAAGGAGGAAAGTTGAGTCCTCGATTCGTAGGACCTTTTGAGATACTAGAAAGGATCGGGGTGGTGGCTTACAAACTACATCTCCCGCAAAACCTTGGAAGACTCCATAACGTCTTTCACGTGTCTCAACTGAAAAAGTACCACCCAGACCCATCACACATTATTCAATGTGAAGAACTACCTCTCCAAGGGGATCTCTCTTATGTGGAACGTCCCGTTCAAATATTGGATCGAAAGATGAAGCAGCTTCGTAAGAAACAAATTTCCTTGGTAAAGGTGTTATGGAGAAACCACAACCTTGAAGAGGCAACTTGGGAGCGTGAAGATGAGATGCGCAATCATCATCCCGAATTATTCGTTAATGAAGGTTAGAATTTGGGGACCAAATTCTTTTAAGGGGGTTGGAATGTAATATCCTGATTATTCTTACTTATTATTACTTAATTATTATTTTTATCGTTTACTTTATTTTGTTTAAATTAAATCTCCTTATTTATGTAATAGTGTAAATCTTTTTTTTTTGAACTTGAGTAATTAATATTGTTATTGTTAATATTATAATTAAGTTGAGGTTTTGGGCTGTTATAACTCCTATCATAACCGACACCTTTAAAGCCTAATTCATTCACTAAGACAAAAGGGTTTCTCTTAAGACTAAAAATCACTTTTCCCCATATTATTGTTTCCCCTGCAATCTCAATCGTCACCGGTCTTCTCCTTCCCCTTTTCACTATTGATTGGTAAATTTCTCTTACTTCTTTTACTGCTTTTGCCCATGTGAATTCTAATAGTTTTAATCTTTATTTGGTGGGTAAATTGCGCTTCAACTCTTCCGTGAGAAAGGGGTATGTGGCTGTATTAAAGATTAATTGGTATTGGTTTATTTAGCATTATGAATTGGATGCATTGTAGCCTAGTATGTGGTCCCGTAGTGTTGGCATGCTTGGTATATGATTGATCATTGGGTTTTTGCTGGAGTTGAATGCATATTACATATATTATTCTTATATTGTGTACTTGATATGATTAGTATTATATTTGTGTGTGCATAACAACAGTAGCATTATGAGTATGAATTCTGTAGTATATTTATGTTGAGTTGTGTTGCAATAACTCATTGTTATGTGTATGAAACTATGGTAATATATATTTTATGAAAAATGGATTTATGATTACAACTTTGTTTGTATATATATATATATATATATATATATATATATGCGTGTGTGTGTGTGTGTGTGTGTGACAGATTACTTGTATATTAGTTAGTAATATGATGAACTTGGTTATTTGTTGCCTAACTGTTTTAGTAGGATGAATCACTTATTATAAAATGAATATTAGTAACTTGAGATTATGATATTATATCAAAGAAACTTACTGAACATAGTTATTCATGAGAAAACCATAGATAATATGTATATATTTAAGTAGCTTAAGATGTAGTTCATTATTAGAGTTTCGTTCTAGTTACACTGGAGTTAGCATGCTTATTGAGATTTACTTTGATTAATAGGTGATTCAAGCTAGTCTTCGTCGTACTTTGTTTCCTCTCCAAATTATCATCAGGTGAGTGCTCCAACTCTAATATTTTCAAAACTGGAAGGAATACGTGTATCTATTAGTAGTTTTAAAATAAAAGTGTTGCATCCATGAAATGTTTTATTAGAAATATGTTCCACTTGTGATGATCATTTCATATTATCTAAGTCACTTTGATTCGTTAGTTGGATCCTTGGCGTTGGCGTGCAAGGGGCACCGCTAGACAGCAAAGGGCTGTCGGTTGGTCCTCTTGCCCCATAGCCCCTCTCACTCAGACATAGCGGGAGGATCGTTGTGTTTGTGTGGGGTCATTCGTTATGTATGTACCATGGCATACAGTTAGTTTTCAAGGTAGCTCCTTGACCGGGGAGATAAGAATTGATCGTGGCGGTGATATACGGTGGTCGGCTTGGGCAAATGTTTTCATGTTTAATGCATCTGTATCATGTTCTTAGTAACTGCAAAATTACATGGGTTAATTTTAAGGTTCTGTTATATCTCTGTGGATCTTCTTAAATGTTTTCAATTTAGAACGTATTAAAGTATTTTGAGCATCACTGAGATATTTATCTCATTCTTTTTAAATTCTTCCTTCCTTTCAGATTTAGAAAGTGACTTGTTTGAGCCAACAGGGGAGCCGTCTGCAGAAGAATAAATTTCTTTTATTTAATTGTTGCTTTTCAGAAATGCATGTTTAGAGATTTCTAGTACTTTCGGCGTTATGGCCTTTTATTTAGCATTTATGTTTAATAGTCTAATATTGGGTTGGTATTGTCCATGAATGTTGAACTTAGATTGAGGATTTCCTTTAGTTTTCTCCGACGCCTGCGTGCGAGTTAGCTTTATTTCTTTGTTGCCTTAGTTTTCACGTTCTAGAGTTTGAATTTAAGTTTGATTTATTTTGGGGCGTGACAGAGTTGGTCCGGTGTTGGCCACCTAACAAACTCAACTCAGACCGAACTATATCTAATAGGAAGGGGTCTCACTGATCAGGATCAAAACCATAGCATTATAATAAAATAATTTTACTTTAAATACAGCGGAAGTGTTTGGAATACAAATAGATTTTACAATTTTAAAATGATGTAAATACAAAATCAAACACTTAAAAACAATTTTTGCAAAGTTTCCAAAAGCGGACTTGTCGATCATTCGTTCCATCCGTGCTGCTATACCCTACTCTGAGAAAGGGACATATAGAACAAAAGAGGAGTAAGTCTTTAATGACTTAATGAGATTCTTAGAACATGACAATAATCAAAACAATAAATCAGAGCAAAACGAACAAGAATGACCAGAATAGTTATATCTGCATCATTGAACTAAAATTATCGGTTTTAACGATAATTTGAAAATATTCAGAAGAACGAGAAAATGAACTTGTGCAATTACATATAACTGATCCAACCTTAACTTCTGAAATTCAACTGTATACCTCCCAACGAGGAGCGACCTCGCAACAGAACATAAGACATGGTCGAGTACATGCCAATCTAACACGCGGGTCACAGCCAACTCCTGACTGCAAGCGGTGCTTAGACATAATGGGTATCAAGTTGAAATACTTAAACTGACAGCCCTCTGCTGCCCAGCAGTAAATCTTCTCAATCCCTGGGCCCAACTTCCCAAAGGCATCCCAATAGGTGAAACAGAATTATCAGATGAGCTAGTAAGCCGGACAATATCCGTTGCTCGTTTTTGAGCTACATAGGCCGAACATAGTTCGTTGCTCGTTGCACAATTCAAGAATTGATTGGGTGATCATGATATCGGGTTAATTATGGTTATGAAGAAAAGTGTGATTATGAATCAAATGATAGGTTTAATTTAACAATATGTAAGAAAGCTGTTTTTCTAAAGAATTAACGAAAATGAATATAAAAGCATTAAAATGGCAATGGAATGTTTCTCGTGATTTGAAGCAAAGAATCACAATTATTATGTCCAAGTTTCTCAGGGCCAGGTGCCAAACGGGGCTTGAACAAGTCAGAAATCAAACCTCACCTTTTACCGATATGGGAAATTCTTGATTAACGTCGATAATTGCAGAACCTTAAATAAGTCAAAAAAGATGTAATCAATTGTTTGCTCATCAATTTACAACAATAAATATATGCTTTCAATATTTATTATATTTAAAGAAGTTCAATTAAATATCTAATTATTGTTAATTTGGGATAAATTCCACATTTACCTATTTTATCTTTAACTATGACGTAAAATATAAATAATGAGATTTACCATTTCAAAGTAACAGGTTGAAGACTAAATCAATTTACAAAATTATTATTAAAGCCTCCATTTCTAATTTATTAATTACATACTCCATATTAACAAACATATATATTTTCAATGCATATTTACCTTTTTAAAACAAATTTTCTTAACCAAATTCTAGTAAATTACTTATTACATAATAATCTCAAATCAAAAGTTTTACAATGATCTTAACATTGAACAAATACTCAGTAAGTCCTTGAATAAAATCATATCATATATATAACTTTGGTAAAAACTATTTTTCTTATAATTACTAGTATTAAATAACATAATATTGCATATATCACTAATAACAATTAAAATAAATTGTAAACATGTGGATCTAATTAAAATTAATGTTTACAGAATAATTATGATACTAATAGACTATATTAGATGGTTAGATCACAAGATAAATACAATACTTCACTTAAAGTTAAAGAAATTGAAAGATCAATCGTAAAATAAACTACATGTCATCTTAATGTTGCAAAATCCATGAAAAATATTAAACATGATTCTAAATTATGATCAACTGATCTAACATCATTGTTAGTATGTAATGAGTCCGTATTAATGATCAATTTCATGATTTGGATAGCTTTTGCAACATATATTAGTTAAACAAAAGGTTAATGCAAATCTGAGGTTAAAACTGTAGCAGTCTCGGATTCACCTTTAATCGAACTTTCAAACGACATGATAATTTGAAATTGGTTGAGGGGTTCAATCTTCAACATCATGGAGAGTATGTAGTTTCAAAATCAGATCAAGAGAACAAGGTTTGGTATTTTAAATAAATCATGAAAGCTAGGAGCTGTTTTCTGATTTTCTCGACAGTGGTACGTATTTCTCATTTTTAGACCCCTCAAAACACTTCGGTTGAAGAAGATTTCTGAACATGAAAGTTAGCTTACACAATAAACAGTATGTGGTAAACATTTCAAAGAAAGATTCGAAGTTTTGATATGGTTTTCGGACTTCCCAAGTTTCTGTACCAAAACTGGATTTTGAGGATTTTTAAGGACTGTAAGGAAGGCTTAAAGGATTGAAACAATTTTTCTAGAAATTCAAACATCAAGAGGAAGAACTTTTCATAAGAAAAAAAGAGAAGATTCGGAGAAGAGAGGTGTGTGAAAAATGTTGAAGCCTCCCTTTTATAGGTGAAAATTGGGAGACAAGTATTAATTATCATACCCTACTCATTTTTATTTTAATCCAAGCTAGGCCACCCTAATTATGAAGATGTTTTCATGACTTATCTGATAGGATTTTATAAGAATAAAATATTAGAAATATCTAGCATAAAAGACAAAGCAAAGTTACATTTCCTCAAATGTAAATGTAAATATGTCAAGATTTACCATTATCAATGAATGTTTGGATATTTTAAAACTACAAGGGACCAATTTGAAAGTTTTGATAACTCATTTGGTCTTAAATAAAATATATTTGGTCAATCATAAATTTTTCAAAAGGAAAAGGACTAAATTGTAACTTTTCAAATCTTTTGGGGTCAAAATCATATTTTCAAAAAGTTCAAGGACTAAAATGAAAATTTGAAAAACTTTTATTTTCTTCCAATTTTAGGGGCGTTACAGTTGAAGTTGGGAGGTTGTGATATGGTGATTGGGGTAGATTGGTGAAGGAAATTGGGACCAGTGACATTTGATTTTGACATGAGACAACTGTTATTTTGTGTTGAGGGAAGACAATTCACTCTTAATGGACTAAGTCACGGAATGACTTTGAAATAGATTTCAGGGGAAAAAGCAGAGAAGATGCTTAAAAAGGGAGGATCTGCTATAGTTGGATGTTTGTTCATGCTAGCTGGGGAAGATGGGCAAGGAGATATTGTTGTCAATAGATTGCCTTAAATTTTGTCTGTATATACTCTCAGTATAGGAGAGATTTTGCTTACTGTAAATAGGTTCCTAGAATATTATTTTTTGTAATTAGTTTCTTAGATTTATGCTTACTGTAGATAGCTCTAATTACTCCATGTAATTAGCCTTTCCTTATATGTCTGACAGTTTTGCCTATATAATGAAAGATTCTTTGAAAGGAAAACACAATTCAGAGATTCAAGTATTATATTATGGTATGAGAGCCATATTCTAAGACTCAATCATTTTTTTTTCATAGTTTCAAAGAAAATGGAGAAATCAGATAATGTTTGTGTCAGATTCATTGGCCAAAATTATGCTGCTTGGAAGTTTCAGATGGAGACACTTCTCAAGGGTAAGAAACCGTGGGATCATATCATTGGCAACAACAATGACGAATCAGCCGCCGAAAAGCCAACGTGGGAGGCTCAAGATCACCAAATTATGTCCTAGATTCTTGGTTCAATGGAGCCTCATCTGATGCTTTCCCAGCGTCAGCATAGGTCTGCAAAGTCTATGTGGAACTACTTCAAACAAGTCTATAATCAAGACAACAATTCTAGACGCTTCCAGTTAGAGTCGGAAATCGCCAACTACAACCAAAGAGACTTATCAGTTCAAGACTACTATTCAGGTTTTTTAACTTTGTGGAATGATTATTCTGACCTTGTTATTGCAAAAGTTTCGACAGAAGGACTAGGGAGAGGTTTGGCAGTCGTACAAAATGTACACAAAACCAGTCAAAAAGACCAGCTTCTTATGAAATTGCGCCCTGAATTTGAATCTCTTCGTGCCTCTCTAGTAAACAGAGATTTAGTTCCAACTTTGGAGGCCTGTTTTGGAGAACCATTGCACAAGGGACAACGTCTCAACACTCTACATGCTATGGAACAAGTGCACCTTGCTTCTGATACTATCTCTGTTGCCTATGCTGCTCATGGCATAGGAAAGACTCGGGATAAGAGCACTACATAGTGCTATAGTTGTCATAAATATGGCCACATAGCTACTAATTGTATGGAAATTTTTGTAACTACTGTACGAAGACATGGCATATTATTAAGGAATGTTCAGTTCGTCCCCCTCGACAGAATAAGGCTTATCATGCTACTGTTACCTCTGGGAATGTCACACTTCCTCCACCAGCAGGGGTTGCACCTGAGAGCTAATGTTCCTTTACAGTCACCAACATCGGGTCTAACTCGTGAGGTTGTGCAGAAAATGATTGTGAGTGCTTTTTCAGCATTTGGCCTTCAAGGTACTGGTTCCTCATCTACTTCTTGGATCTCAGATTCCGGTGCTTCTAGTCATATGACTAACTCTCTTCGTGGCTTAAGTAATATCAGAAAGTATCATGGTTCTTCACATATTCAAACAGCCAATGGTAGTACTCTACCTATTGTTGCCGTGGTGATGTATCACCCTCCTTAGAGGATGTCCTCGTATCACCTGATCTCTCTGTCAATTTAGTCTCTGTTGGGCAACTTTTAGATCAAATTTATGATGTGTGACTTACTAATAATGGTTGTATGGTGCAGGACCAGATGTCAGGACAGTTGATAACAAAGGGGGCTAAGCACAGACGTTTCTTTTCTCTGCATTTACCTGTTCCACGCAGCTTGTCTACATCTTCTGAGTTATCATTTCTTTGTAATGAGTCTAAAGTTTCAAATAAAGTCTGGTATATGCGACTTGGTCATGCTAATTCAAGGATTTTATCTTATTTGTTGCTGGTTTTGCCAAATGACGAGTATAATTTTTTTTTATTGTCACATATAGTTTTAACTTTGTTTATACATTTTTCATTCTTTGATTAAAATATCCTTTATATTAGCCATTTATTGAGACAAGTATAATTTTATATTTATTTCTAACACAAAACATGTACAAGAATTAGATTACAATTAATTGTTTTAGCCGCTAGAGATAAATTTACACGCGGGGGCTTGGTAGTATTAAGGGTAATTTTCATCCACCTTCCGTGAGGTTTCATATTTTGGCATATACGCCCCTGAGGTTTCGTGCATTGGTGTATTACCCCCCCCCCCCCCCCCCCCACCATCCCCAAGGTATGAAATGTTGGCAAATACGCCCTTGAGGTTTCAATTCTTTTGCATATACCTCCCTTTCATCCATTGACTGATTGACCCTTAGTCACCTATGAAAAGTGAGGGTAAATGCATAATTTTCTTGTATTTTAAAATATGTAATTATTCTTAATCATATTGGTCCAATAATAACATATTTTTCTCCACCAAACAATAATATAATTTGGAGAAATATTGTTTTTGTTCTATATTTTATTTTACACATATATATATATATATATAGATATATAAGATCGATATTTCAATAAAACACAATTTAATCAATAAATTCATTAACAGGAGTGCATAGGAATAAAATGTTCAGAATTTCTAGAAAAATGGCACAAAATCTTCTATAAGTATTAAAAATAAGCAAATGACCATAAGTTACAATTTTCATAATCTTGTCAATTTTTAACTACTTAAAAAACTTATAAAAAAATTAAATTTGTTAATTCAAAATTGGTAATAAACTAATATAATTAAAAACAAATCATGATTAATTTAAATATTTAGATTATAATTAAGAATAAATGGATTATGTTTAAGTTAACTAGTAAACTAATAACAATAAATAAGTTTTGATATTTTAAAGTACAAGAAAATTACATGTTTACCCTCACTTTTGATAGTTGATTAAGGGTTAACGGATGAAAGGAAAGTATATGAAAAAGAATTGAAACCTTGTGGGGTATATATGCGAAAGTATAAAACCTGAGGGGAGGGGAGGATGAAAATTACCCCCAGTATATTAATGTGAAAAAAGCAATTTTAATCGGGCAAACAATAAAATCTATGAAAACGAGTTTAGAGGAGAAATACAAGGGTGGTTCGCCACGTGGATAAAACAGAAAAAGATTTTGAGTTAGATTCTGTCAACAAAGAGTCCAACTTCTTCTCTTCTCTTCTCTCTAGTTAGTTTGTTATATCAATCACTATAATACTATATCTCTTCAATGCTGCTGTACCATTGAATCATCATCACTACTTCTTCTTTGAGGTACATACGGTTTTGCTTTTAAATTTATTAAAATTGTTGCTGCTTTTTTCTGTTTATTGATATTGTAATCCTGTTTGTTCTTGAACTATGCTTGCCATGTTTGAACGATAGTTAATTTGCAGTCATAAAGATATGTCTGGTCAAGATGGAAGCAACGCTATCACTAATCGACACATTGATCAAGTAAGATATGTTTCTTGTGTTTTAATCATTTTCTTGTTTTTGTAAAAATGACAAAAGAAGAAAAAGAATAAGTTGTGTTAAAATCTTGGATCATGCAAGTACATTGTTGGTTAATTTGCGTAATATTTAATTGGTTAAAATCTTGATTAAGTAGCAATGAGAAGAATTAAAATCATACGTTTTTCAATGCCATTTACAAGGTGCTAGTACTATGGCTGACCTAGAGTTTTGTTGTTGTTGATTCTTGATGTTCTAAGATAATAGAGACAAAAGGAAGTAGCCAAAAAATCCCTTCTCTTCATTCTTTTTTTTTTTTGAATTGATCAGGAAAAGAAATCGTACTTTTACTAGCTTCACGTAATTTTTTGCTTTGTATTTTTATCTATGTCCATATCATTTTAGGATTATATTGTTATTTTGCAAGAAGCTTCTTATAACGTTTACTGGAAGTCCAATTTCATTTTTGTTGGTTATAATGAGTAAATTTCAATCAGGAAAGGATGAGTTCTGATTTCACGACATTTACCGATGTTCTTACGGCTCAAATTTGATCTATACATTGTTTCAGGTGCAAAATGGTATAGAACGGTGTCTGAAACTTTATTTGACCAAACAAGAAACAATGGAGGCTCTTCGTATTCAGCACGACATTCAACCACGTTTCACTGAACTAGGTACTTAAAACTCTGGAAGCATGCGTTAAGTAATTTCGTGATGTTTTTCATCTTTTAGAGGTCGTTCTGTTTCCTAACCATATCTGTTTAAGCAACGAAAACAATATCTCTCAAAGTACAACTTGTTTATCATGTTTGTTGGATACATTTCTTCGTATTCTGTATGTGTCTTTATCTCTTCTCTACACCTGTCTGCATGTTTGTGTCACTGTTTAAATATGATATATAAATGAAGGCTGTTATCCGAATATATAATATGTATGATTTATGCTTGAGAACTCGTAATAAAACGTTTTTCTGGCTATCTGCGTATAAAAGGAGTTGACCGCATTGTAATATATTCATACTAAATTGTTCTCTTCCACTTTCTCAAGCTAGAGTTTCTCTCTGGTGGTGTCTGGGAATGATACATTAACTTGTTAAAATTTGTCGTGCTTGTTACATCTGGTACAATACATTGCAGTTCTGCGGGTTTATTTTTATCAATTTTCTTTTTTTCCAGTTTGGGGGAGGCTTGAACAAGAAAATCCAGGATTTTTCAGATCGTATCATCCTAGATCGCTGCTAAAGAACCACATATACGAATTCAACAGATTGCTTGCACAGCAGGTTCAGCTGATGGATCAATTAGGATTATTTGGCGCTAATGACATGCTCCGTTCTAATGGATCTCATGTCTCACTGAGTAAGACAACTTCTTAATATTCTGAGTTGTTAATCCTTTGGTGTCCCTTTTAATGGATTTTTGTTTATAGTGAGACAAAAGTTGATACAGGTTGTTATACTTTTTGCTCTTTACCATTTTTCAATCATTTCTTTGGTGGTTTTCTCCAGGACACTAATGTGTTTGAATATTGCTGGACTTTTCGCTGACTAACTGCACATATTTTAATCACTGGGTTGTGATGTCTTTGATACTTTACTATATTATTACCTTTTCTTATATTGACACCAAAGTTGTATATGGTATCTAGGGTGTCTATCTGTGCTTAAGGGCTATGTTAGAGTTTGGTGGTTATCTAGCGACGTCACCTTTTGGTCTTTCTTGAGAAGGGATATGATGATAATTGTTTAATAGGGAAGGTTGTTAACTGAATATGACATATACATGAAGGTTGTAACTGAATATATTATACACATGATATATGCTTGTGAATTCGTAATAAAATGTTTTCTGGCTATTACTGTTCTCCACCTAGGGAGCTACCGCCCAGCGCCCAGGTATGATCTTGTTAGAGAGTTGCAGGGTTGAAACTTACATTAAGTAATTACATTACCATCTCCTGTGTGAAGACTTAAGTAGTATGCAAATCTTACAGCACAAGAAGTCCCCGCACCTTATGCTGCACAAAATACCAGACCTCAACAAGGAGAGAACGTGAACTTTCAACGTCCAAGTGTTTTTAACCAAGGTGGATCATCAGTCCAGCCATACGTTCAAGGAACTATGAACGAATCTCTCAACGGTAGAAATTTTGATGCTTCTCGAAGTTTGATGTATACTCAAAACCCGAACATGGGATTGGCTCAAAGGCCGAACGGGAACGTGGGAATAGCTCAAAGGCCTAACGCGAGCATGGGATTGGCTCAAAGGGCGAATGCAAACATGGGAATAGCTCAAAGGCCTAACGCGAACATGGGATTGGCTCAAAGGGCGAATGCGAACATGGGATTGGTTCAAAGGCCTAACGCGAACATGGGATTTGCTCAAAGGCCGAATACGAACATGGGATCGGTTCAAAGGCCGGACGGAAACATGGGATTGGCTCAAAGGCCGAACGAGAACATGGGATTGGCTCAAAGGCCGAACAGCAACATTGGATTGGCTCAAAGGCCGAACAGCAACCTGGGATTGGCTCAAAGGCCGAATGAAAACATGGGATTGGCTCAAAGGGCGAACGGGAACATGGGATTGGCTCAAAGGGCGAATGCAAACATGGGATTGACTCAAACGATGAACAGGGACATGGGATTGGCTCGAACAATGGACAGGAACAATGTTAATACGGAAGCTTATCATGTTGCTGCCAATAATCTTTGTCCATGTTCTTTGGTTGGCGATGCATGTATGTTATGTTCCAGGAATGTAGAGCCTAATGCACAAGATAACTCACTTTTGGATGGTGATCCTTCCTCTCTGGGATGCTTGCCACAAATTCCTTACCCCTCTGGGTGGAATGTCGATATTTCTGGTAACTTTTGTAGCAAACACCCCACACATGCACACACATATAAGCCCTCTTTTTTTTTTTTTTTTTTTGGGGGGGGGGGGGGGGTATTTCGGGCTGAAATTGAATTGGATTTCTTGACCATTGCATGTGATCAGGATCCCATTATACCTATTTAAAGATACACTTAGTAACATGACTCGATTTGTTCTATGCCATATATCTCCTAGATATCTGTTACAGCTTTGATCCCTTACTTTTTACTCCATTTCAGAGTTATTGGCTAGTTGTTTGGGGCCTCTCTCCATGCCAAATGAGGCCGGAGACTTTGTCGATCCCCAAGGTAAGTTTGATCACCAATATCACAGCTTTGGATCAGTTCTATTGTTTATGCTAGTCACTGATGTTTAAAACTTGGCATTCAGGAGATGTTGAGACGTTTGATCCTGCATCTGAAAATCTGCCATAACCATGTTTTGGTGGAGACTGAATGATCCTATGGTATTTTTTCTCAACGAGATGTGATAAATAGTAAGTTCAATTACTTCTTTAGTTCTTTTCAATCTAATGGGTCTAAATGCAGAAAATTTGTTTGTCTCTTTATTTGAAATTTATTGTTCTGCTATTTGTTTCCACATTATAGAGATACACGCGACTATGCTTCTAATGGATAATTAAATATAAGTTAGCTGTTTTATATCTTGAATCAGATGTAGTATTCTCTTTGAGTTGTAGTGTAGTAGGATCACTGACAAAGACCAAGGATTCCCGTGCTTTGATATTATTCTCGAATCACATAGTGATTGTCTTGGGGAAGAAAAGAAAATAATTCTTTGCTTACGTGCATATTAATCAAAAGAATTGCTGACTCAATTTAGATTGATGGAGTAAACAATCCAATCTGCTTCGGTTTCATATTTGGTGCTGGTTTTCTTTTGCAGGTTCGGCCACACTCGGTTGGGACGGGTACTCTGTATATCCAGCCTCACTTCAAAATTCTTCATTTGTGTAGATTTTTAGTTGGTAAATTTTTAATACTTTTAGGCTGACTTTGTATATTCAGCATTGGTACCATTTCCTTTTTTTGTTTGGTAAATTCTCGTGTTGTTTTTAGGCTGACTTGATTGTTTGGAAGTCGTGTATTGGTTGTTTCCTCAATATATGACGTTTTTGTACATCTTTTCTTATGTAGGTGACGTTTTAAGTATAAACTAGAACCAATTAGGAAGCTTCCTGGTAGCCTTGAAAAAATTATAGACATGAACGACTCCAAAAATTATGCTGTTGCGAAAAAGCACCAGAAATGCTCCAACTATATAGAAATATCATATAGACATGAATCATTATATCATATTCAGAAATTTAGTTTACTGAAGGAAATTCAAAGAGAAGCAATACACGATATGTGATATCAACACACAACAAAACAAGGGATCGAGGAAGTGCAGCCAAACATAGTAATTTGACAGGATTGTAATATGCCAACTGCATCAGTATTCTTCGCCTTCCTCTTCATCATCACCACCTTCTGCACCAACTTCCTCGTAGTCTTTTTCTAGAGCGGCCAAATCTTCACGTGCTTCACTGAACTCGCCTTCTTCCATTCCTTCACCAACATACCAGTGAACGAATGCCCTCTTTGCATACATGAGATCGAACTTATGGTCAATGCGCGAGAAAACCTCCGCAACTGCAGTATTGTTGCTGATCATGCACACGGCTCGTTGCACTTTAGCAAGGTCACCCCCTGGTACCACTGTTGGAGGTTGATAGTTAATTCCACACTTGAAACCAGTTGGGCACCTGTTAAATATAGAGAATAGGATTGAGAATTCATAACGTCACCAATCATGGCGAAGAAAACGCAGCAGTATATGCAAAAACAATGAAAAAGAAAACTTAAACTAGTGAAAATGCAAGAATTATACTATAGATGATGTTTCAGAATTAAACTGCCCCTGACTGGAAGGAACAAACAGGTGCAGTTCAATGAATTTCCATAACTTACCTCCAAAGAATTACTTTTATACTGTCAGTAGAGCTATTCAGCTTCCTCAATTTTATTATGGAAGTTTGTCATTGGTAATTTTTTAAGGTGTCTTACCAGTCAACAAACTGAATGGTCCGTTTAGTTTTAATAGTAGCAACGGCAGCATTGACATCCTTGGGAACAACATCTCCACGGTACATCAAGCAACAAGCCATGTACTTCCCATGCCTTGGATCACATTTTGCCATCATATTTGAGGGCTCAAACACTGTGCTTGTAATCTCAGGGACCGATAGCTGCTCATGGTAAGCTTTTGCAGCAGAGATCACAGGGGCATACGACGACAGCATGAAATGGATGCGAGGGTATGGCACAAGGTTGGTCTGAAACTCAGTAACATCCACATTGATGGCCCCATCAAATCGTAGAGAAGTAGTCAAGGATGATATCACTTGAGAAATTAATCGGTTCAAATTGGTATATGTAGGCCTCTCGATATCTAAAGACCTCCGGCAGATATCATAAATGGCTTCATTGTCCAAGAGTACAACCACATCTGTGTGTTCAAGAAGGGAATGAGTCGACAGAACACTGTTGTAGGGCTCAACAACGGCAGTGGACACCTGCAAATCGATACCCATTATAATCTATCATACATATCTCACAGAAACCATTTCAATATTTCTGGAAATTCATGCATGGAAAATTATTGTGTCATAAACAAAACACCAATATATAAAATCCCACGCGTCTTTTTAGTAATGAGTTATCAATCAAGAAGTATTTCATTGCCTGTTAGACTTTATGGACACTGCTGCAAAAACGAAAAGAAACTTTCAAGAAAAGTACACTCAGGAAACAGTTGCATCGAGGTAGGTACGATGATCACGCTCATAGTTTGAAAGCAAGCTTTTGAGTACCTGGGGAGAAGGGAAAATGGTGAAACCGAGCTTCGACTTTTTCCCATAATCAACAGATAAGCGCTCCAAGAGCAATGAACCCAATCCAGAACCAGTACCACCACCCACAGCATTAAAAACCAAGAAGCCTTGCAAACCGGTGCAGTTATCCGCCAACTTCCTCACTCTGTCCAGGCATAAATCAACAATATCTTTGCCAACTGCAAATAACAGACAACATATATAATAAGATCCCAAAAAAGTTCAATTTAAAACCAATCCTAACTCTGCAGATACGACGAGCATTTTTACCGGTATAGTGGCCTCTGGCGAAATTGTTGGCTGCGTCTTCCTTCCCAGAGATGAGCTGTTCCGGGTGGAAAAGCTGGCGATAACTCCCCGTCCTAACTTCGTCAATGACAGTAGGTTCGAGATCAACAAATATAGCTCTAGGGACGTGCTTCCCGGAGCTAGTCTCGCTAAAGAAAGTGTTGAATGCATCGTGCGCCACACCCACAGACGTATCACTGGAATTCAATAAAAACAAAAGTCAACCACAAGTTATCTAATAAGACTGTTAGTCATCCATCTCGAGCTTTTATATCTAATCAATTAGATACAGGGGAACAAGGATCTCTCTACACGGTGAGGATCACAATTTTGGTCCAAAATCGAAGAATTTCTACACAGTTCACCGATTATTTTAATCGCTAGTGTCGTTTTAATCGGTTGATTAAGCAATAGATTACTCGTAGAAATCAGAAGACCGATGAGCAAATAAACATCAAAACAGGAACTATATCTATGATTATGAATTCAAAATCCGATAGCAATAATGAGATACAAGGAAGAATATATGATGTACCTAGGCATGATGCCGTCGGGCTGAATTCCATGTTCAAGGCAGTACAACTCCCAGCATGAATTGCCGACCTGAATACCAGCTTGACCTATGTGTATGCTTATTATCTCTCTCATCTTTCTCTCTCTAACAAAAATAATAATGATTGATGATAAGTGGTGTATGTAATATGTATGTATGTATTGACTAGAACGGGAGTGATAATGATGATGAAGGTGGAGAAAGTGAAGTGGGTTGATGATTTTTAAAACTTTCAATGGCCGGCTATATCCGGGCCGGGCCGGGTCCACGCCTTGCTGTCTTTGTGGGGCCCCACACCCATCTCATCACTTTTTCAATTTGTCCTTGTTGTTATTATTACTTCAATTACGTAACTGCCCCTGCCTCCTCTTGCCGGTCCCCGATATTTTATTATTCGCACTTTAAAATAAAAATAAAAATGGGAGCTTATATTTTAATATTCAGAGGTTAAGGGGTATGAACAAATAAATGCGATGCTTATTACCCTAAAATTATGTCATTTTGGTAGCTTTAAGCCTTAAGTAAGTTCATGGTTTTCCTCAAAGTAACAATTTTCTTTTTTATGCTACCGATGTATTGATGGCGTGGTGCAAATCAACGACTCAAATCAAGAAATATAATCCTAGACTATAGGCAATGTCCTCTTCATAATTGTTATTCAACTATGTATCTACACCAATAACAAACAATTGTAAGGAAATAGTAAACCAACAACAATCCACAAATGGACGTGAAAACTGAGAATAACCTCAACCAAATGACTTAAATTAAGTACGCAATGCTAGTAAACTTTTTTTTTTTTGGTAAATCAATGCTAGTGAACTTCGTTTTAGGGTGAACTCGTCAATTGTAGAATATTTTAGGTGCAAAGTATCAAAATTTTGATTTTCAGAGTGTGAAATGTTAAAGTTCCTCATGTATGTGCATGATAAAGCATACATCCAAATTTTCCATATTTTAACGCATGCCTAGTTTCGAACACTTTTGCAACTTCTCTGGCCTCTTTTTTTTTTCGATGAATAAAGATTACAATATTTAATAGTTGATAGTTAGTAAAAATGAGATAGAGAATAAAAGATAAACTACTTTTTTTGTTTTGAACAAAAAGATAAACTACTTTTATGATTTAAAAAAACGTCTAACTAGAATGGTTTTGGGCACCAGCAACAGCTCAATTATGATTGTGGCCTCATAAATTGTCTTCACATGACTTTATTTCTCTATCACCGCCAGCAGTTACTGTAGTCACATGTACATCTAAGAATGTCTATGGGGTTTACGGTGGCATTTCCTAATGCTACTTAAAAAGAGTTTGGAGACTTGGAGTTTTATATCAAGTTGTTTGCAATTGAGTTAAAACAGAAAAAGTAAGAAAAAAGAAATAAAGGATCAAATTACCAAATTTAAATGTACTGGGTTTATTTCCAACATACTTGGGTCTATATATGAAATCGATACACATAATAAAAAGTAAATAGCTTATGTTTTGTTTATAGAAAAATATGGTGTGCTTCTACATTTAAAGAACAAATATTAATAACAACCACTGCTATATAGTAATCAACTTTTGAGGAAATTTTCTAAACTTACCCTGTTAATTTATATAAACTTTTATCAACTTTCTACGACGTTTTAGGAAACATAACTATTTCGTTTGTAGCATATTCAAAGTAACTTTATGAAAAATAGCAAGTGAATTTTACAGTTTTTTACAAATTAATGCTAGTTGAGTTGAACCTCATAAGAGATGCATTACTTTTACTTAATAATAATTGAAATGAGGATAGCAAGAATGTCAAAGAAACTACTATTGAAATTTGATACAAATTGAAGTCCTTAATTTTTCTTCTTAAAAGATCTTATTAAGTGAATATGAAACTTCTCCTTGTAAAAAGTAGTCGAACTTCTTAGCAACGAAGGATACTTCTTTAAACACGCCTTATTAAGTGAATATAAAAAATTTCACAAACAATAGCACAAATTCTTTCCCAAGGCCATGCCGACCACTTCCGAACAGAATCTTAGACTTACTTTCATGAGCCATATGTCCAAAGAGCTGGATAGAAAACTGGCCTCTTTGTATTCGAATCTAACATAAGGCCTTCAAATTAGAATCTAACATAAGGTGTTAGAAAAAATAACTGCTGAATACCACTTCACAGCCACATCACTTAAAGTGAGATTAAATATTAATTAGTGCGACTTCAAAAGTATAATAGAGAACCAATTTAAATCCGAGTCTAAAAGTTATCCTTCAAATGGCGAAATCGTTCTGGAGTCTAATTTTGACAATTCGACCTAAGGTAGCCAGAGTCTAAAGTCGGGCTGGTATAAGCATTTAGTTCAAAAAACCGTTGTTATTTGATTTCGTTTTGCATATAAATAGTTTTTACTATTTGTTCTTACAAAAGATAGAATCCAATTTGATTGATACATAAACTAAATTAATTAATAATATACTCACATGATAATGTGCTATACGGTACCGGGTACCCACACATTTACTATAAATAATTAATCAATGAAAGCAACTTCATGAGATAAGGGGGTTGAACTGTTCAGGATATTTGGTTGGGTGACGAGAGACCCCAAGGAAAGTCATTTTGGCGTTACTACTCACTATTCTAATTGCAGCACGTATGAACTATGCTTTTCAATTTAATAATATCAGGTTGTAAAAGCCATAAACATTCATCTTTAATTTACAGATATTTTCATTCATCACAAAAAAAAAAAAAAAAAACAGATATTTTCACATGCTTTGTGTAAGTATTTATTTCCTTCTATTAAGTGTCAACTGTTAGTTGTTCCAAAAAAAAGCTTCAACTGTATTAAGGTGGTGTTTGCAAATGCTTATAAAAGGAGCTTGTTCAATACTTTTCCTTAAAGCCACTTTAAGTGACTTTCAATAAAAAAAGTCGGGAGTGTTTGCAAATCTTTTTAAAAAGCTACTTAAATCATTAATTAGGTGTTTGCAAAAATTAAGGAGAAGTAACTTTTCTATTTAAAGACCTTTCAAAATTAACATAATTCCAAAAGCAGTTAAGGAAGCACCCCTGGGCATGCTTTTGCGGCTTGTGCTTTTTTTGACTTTTTTTTAGACAAGAAAAAGCAAAAGTCACCATTCCAAACACTAAAAATGTGCTTTTGCGGCTGCAAAAGCCAACAAGCTCCTTTTACAAGCATTTGCAAACACCACCTAAAGCTACAATATTTGGTGGCATTCACTGCACAAATCACGTCCATAATAAACGGTATTGAGATATATTTTTAGATGTATAATTAAATATGTTAAACGTTAAAGAAGACTCTTTTTTGGAACCTTTGCAATTGCGAAAAATATTACTAGAATCATTATAGTGTTTTATCTTTATTTTCTAAAAATAAAATTAGAAATTTGTTGTCTATAATCTTTTGATGAAAAATTATGAAAACTATCATTTAAAACAACATATATATGTATGTCACTGCATTACGTAATAAATAAATGCAATAAAAATCGAGTAATAATCTCACTTCAAAGCATGTAGGTTGTTTCAAGCAAGAAGCAATAAAGTAATTTCTACAATTTAAACTGATAAATATTAATACATTTTATGTATATAATTATTGTCAATTGCACATTTTAGAAGTTGTTTTTAGACTTACTCTTTGAATACCAGAAAGGGCGAAAATTCTCTTGTATATATAAGAAACTTTAGCTTCCCGAATCTCGAATGGCTCACTGGTATATGACTTTGAAAAATCAAACGGATATAACAGTCGGGACTTGGGATTATTCAAAGGGAAGCTAATTCAGTAAAAGGGTGCATAAGAATATTAATGTTACATAATTATATTATATTTATTGTTATCTCCGATTTCCAAATCCAGTTTGTTCTACAGTTTCGAGATCTAAGAAGTGACTAGTTTAGTGAGTTTTGAAAATAAAAAAGATATTACTTATAGCATAATTTTGTTTTTGACATTTTGCTCTTTAATTAATTAATTAATTAATTAATTATATATATATATATATATATATATATATATATATATATACTTATTCTCCTAAAATTTTAAAAGCTCAATGCTTTATTTCAAGTCAAATTTGGCCGGTTTTCTCACAAACCTGAGGGAGAGTTGGTAAAATCACATTACGGGAGTATATTTTGTAACTTATACATGGATCAAAGTTTCTAAACGTTTCCTCGAAAAGTACCGAAACGTTTCCATTTTCGAGCCTGTGGAAACGAAACTTACATGTATTTTTCACATCTATTAAACAACAATTTTCTCGAATTTTTCGAAACATATCGAAAAGATCTCGAAACATTACGAAAAGTTTCTAATATTTAGCGGACCGGAACATGTTATAGAAACGAAACTTTGATCCATGAACTTATAGAAACAAAATCTAAATACAAACACAGACACACAATGCTATATTTTTTGCCTCAAGTGGTGCGGTTAGGATCCTCTCCTCCATAATATCCATCATCTTCTCCTACACTATCCGGATGATTGACACGTATTATTTTTAACATACACAAACAACACACAATTAAACTTCATTTTCTCTTCTCTCTCCAAAATTACGGCTCCCTTTCCATCACCAATTTCTTTTCCTTTTTACCAAATCTAATTCCTTTTATCCTTTTATCATGTGATTTTTTTTTCATTATCAAATATGAATATTTTCTTTTACCTGAATATTTTCTTTATAATACTCTAATTTATAAAATATTTTCTTTCTATAGTTATTCATATTAAAGATTTTCAATATCGCCTCATCCTCTAATTTTCTTTTTCCCTTTTATCACGAGAAGATTTTTTTATATTATCAAATGTGAATATTTTTATTTACTTTTCACTGTATTTCTAACACAATAAAAATCATGAAAACGTAAGTACCTTAAGAAGCATATATATATATATATATATATATATATATATATATATATATATATATATATATATATATATATAATATAATATAATATAATATAAAAAACTAACTCTATAGTAACACAACTATAGCTAAAATTTATTAAATATTTCAAATTTAATCGAAATTAAATATACACAAAAAATATGTGATAAAAATATTATATACGCTCCTAAACATTTTCTATTATTTATATCCACTTAAGTCACTAATCATTTAGACATTTCTAATTATACTAAGAGGATATTAAAATGAAATATTAGATGATTTTTTCGTCATTTAATTTTACTCCACGAAAAGAGTAAGAGAAGATTAAGTAAAATTTAAAATTAGTATAACAAATTATGAACGAATTATTATGAAAATAAATAACTGAATAAATAAAAGGAAATGGAACAATTTTTTTGGGTATTTACTTAGTGAGAGAAAAACTGATTTAATTGGGTGCCTTAATTTTGGTAAAAAGGAAAAAAAAAAAAAAAAAGGGGGATGGAAAGGGAACCGTAATTTTGGAGAGAGAAGAGAGATTGAAGTTTAATTGTATGTTATTGGTGTATGCTAAAAATGACACGTGACAATCATCCGAATAGTGTAGGAGGAGATATTGGATATTATGTAGGAGATGATCTTAACCGCAAATGGTGACCTAGATGGTGAAAGGTCGGATTTTTTTCTCCTTAGTTCATCCAATTTTTATGGATAACTATTTGATTTTGAACCCATTATACTAAATTTGCCCAATGAGGTCCAATCACCTGAGTGAATTACAAGTTATTACGTCTACTTGGGGATTTATTCAATACACACCTTAAAGAGTAACATTTGACTTGCATATTTTACCAAATTCTACATATTCATGTTTTTTAAACAGTTTCATCTTCTCACTTTAGTGGAGCTATAGCCCGGAATATTTTTTTTTTTGTTAATCTATACTGCTTAGCACACCTTCAATTTTTCTTCTTGCCTAGGTCCTCCAAATTGTTTTTGGTTCTTTTCCTGTTTTGTCTAGTAATATTATGGTAGGTTTAAATGTTCTATTATATTTATGGGCTGGGGAAGGCAATGGTCCGTCTGGTTTTCCTGGCCCAGTTTATTATTTTGTTGTTAAGTCTAATCAACCAATTGAAAGAAAGTGGTTCATGTCAATTAATATTGTTGGTCCAGCTCAACCTAATGCTCCTTCAATATTCCACCGAAACATCTTTTGGATTTCGCAAACCTAATTATCAAACATCAACTAAATCGTCTTTTCTAACACACAACTCAAAAGGATCAGTCAGCTTTACAAACAAAATTTCTCTACTCAAAATTCCAGTAATTCACGGCCATTTGTACATAATGATTATGAAAAGACTGAGTACTTTTTGGAATTAAAAGTTTTAATCGGTTATTTATGTCATGTATTTTACTACGATTTTGAGGAGTAACTTTTAAGGAGTTTAAAATAATTTCGTCAGATTTAAAAAAGGTTCGGAAATAAACTTTTCGTGATGTTTTATAAGTTTCTTACATAAATTAGTACAAACAAAAACAATATGTAAGAAAACCTACAAAAAACTCAACAACTTTCGTATGAATCATGAAGAATTAATAATATTAAAAGCCTGAATACAAAAGCGTACTTTACACCCACCATTAATTGTTGTGGATTGATGTATGGTAAACCCTTATTTTTGAGAGTTTATTTTAATTTTCTCTTTTCTCGACTATCCATGGTATATGAGGTAGAAAGTGTAACATGGGATCTAAGGATCATGACCACCTTGATATGCTTTGAATCATTCTATTTCAACCTATATTATTAAAATTAAATTATTTCAGAATCTCTACATATTGAAGGCTCACACCTTATTTAACATACATTAAGATTGTATCACTAAAACCCTCAACATATCACTTTTACTGATTTATCTATCACATTGTTTTTGACTTTGTGTAGTGTAACACAGTATATGAAGCTAATTAAAAACTTACAACTTGATTTTGACTTTTTAGTTAAAATACCACGAGTTATACACAGGGGCGGAGCCAAGAGGGGGCATATGGGGCTCCCGCCCCCAGCGCTACCCCGCCCCCTATACATATAGGTCTAATATATATATATATATATATATATATATATATATATATATATATATATATAATATTGTGTTTACATACATATATTTTTATATAATACTTATATATAATGCTAAACAATATTTTACAGAATTTAAAATTATGATATAACTTTGTTCAAAGTATATTTGTTATTTTCTTATAACATATTCTATTGTTTAATTTTATAATATAATTAATTCAAAATTTGTTATAACCTATTCTCTTACTATTTTCATGTAGTTACTAAAATCTATTTAACACAATAATTGAGTGTATATTTTTCTTTGGGGTGATCTAGTTTGTTGTTAATTTCTTTTACATGAAACATGTATTTTTTTTTATTAGAAAATTAATTGAGACAAAGTTAAAGATTAAAGCTAAAGATAATTTCTTTAGTATTACACTAGTAATTTCAATACGTTGATATACTAAATTAGTTATTAAGTTAATATCATCTTAAAGCATGAGATAGAATTGTAGATGTTTAAGTAAACATATATATCCTAGGAATGTATACAATATCACTATTTCATTTGACATATTTCTTCTATATTAATATAGTTATCTTTTAAAGTTCTTAAAGTTATTAGCTATAATTCTGTTAGTAACTTTTTAAACTTTTAATGTGTGTTAAATATCTTATTAAGATATTTATGTTTTCAGGCTGGTTTATTATTTCTAAAATAAAATAAATTAATAAAAAGACTCATATTTTATGAAAATTTCTTCACATGGTCTCGCCCTCTAAACCAAATTCCTGATTCCGCCCTTAGTTATACACACAAAATATTAGGAAAAGCCAAAAGGGCATGTCTATGCAAAGGGAGTTATACCCCACACAATTAACGTAAGTGGCATTATCACATGTCGGAGTTTCCAGAGTATATGTTCTGCAAATTTTTATAGATCATTTTCCGACAATAAATTATGTCATGTGCATTATAGAACATAAACATTAATGTTGGCAGTTCAATGTCAAGTTATGTACAATACATTGGAATGGAAAAGAAAGTTCGATTAGTGGTTACAAATATAATAAACATTGTTAAAACAAAAAAAAGCTGTTATGATATTAGCAAAATATGTATTGGTTCAATAAATGTTATTTAGGTAATATACCAACTTGCCCACTTCAATACACAAAGTGAAGACTCCTCTTCATAAGGAAGATACAAAGGCTAATTTCAATCCAAGTACAATTAAGTTCTACGATAGAGCTAAATAGTGCCCCAATGCTCTTTCTTGACCACTATATAAGATATTATTTTAATAGCACATGTACTTTCTTAAACTTGTTTAGTGCTATTGATAGAGATCGGGTACTCGTGAGAAGAGAGATTAGAGAAATAGAGAGAAGAAATAGATTTCAGAGAGATTAGAGAAAGAATTAGAAGAATATGACAGAAGAGAAGACAAAATTTAGAAGAGAGAATTGCAATCAGCAATATAATAATCAATTCATCATAAAACGTCTTACAAAATAACCATAGCCCTCTATTTATAGGCTAGGAAATAAAACCTAACAAAACTAAAACTCTTAAACAAGATAACTATGAAATAATAATAAATAAATAAATAAGACTCATAATCTAAATAAACTCCTAATAAGGAATAATTCTAATTAAACTATAATTCTAATATTATTTAATTCTTGATTTCCATAAGCTATTTTATACAACAGTTGCAAGTTAATTCCGGTGACAGATCCTTCGCAAAAGGAAGATGATCTTAGGCCGTTTCAGAATAAAAATAATGAAAGTGACTAATTAAAAGCAGTTGACCTCAACTTAGTTATCCGTTCCTAGAGCTCCACGTCCAATATTGCGTACACTGCTCATTTGTCTATATCCTTATTTCATTTTTGGCTTTTCTAATATAGTTTTGGTACAAGACAATTTGAAATGGACTCATGTGCGTTAAGGACAATTAAAAGGACAAAATAGGTAGCATTTTGCCCTCATTTTTGCAATTAGATAAATATATGAAGAGCAACTTCAAAGGAAGGATAACCATTAACCACTTGGCAGAAATTGGGTGCATGGAGTGAGTTATTCTGAAAATAGCGCCAAATTTGAATCTTGAAGTAAACGAAGCTGATGACGATCTTTGGTCAGTTTTAGTGTTTTACTAAAGCAGGAGTTGAACTTGAATATAGTAGTTTCTATACTCTTGTCTTGTTTTTGATTGAAATTGTTTCTAGTTAATTAAGAATAAAGGTGTACGAATAATTTCTCTATTCTTATCTGGTTTTAGATTAGAACTATTTCTAATTGCTTAAAGATAAACGTAGTAAGTATTTGCAATTTATGACAAGAAGTTACTTAAAAATATTGGATTTCTCATCGGTGCTACTCAAACTTAATAGACAAAGATGTATTACGTAAAGATCACCAATATGAGACTTGTGAGTCTCGAGACCTTGGGGGTGAGGTCAAATTATATGTTTTTTGTAATAAAATCATATTGTATTTACTAAAGTGTTTTATGCGAAAAGTATCTGTGCATAGTTTTTTTTCGTAGAAGAATTTGGTAAAATTTTACTTTGACAAATGCTCAAATACTTATGATTTTTCATATGAATTATATTGTAGATGACGTCACTTTATTTTACCGAGAAGGGCTTGGTGTATTGGATCGTAACTGCTTATTGATTTTCTTGTTTTAAAGCATGAAACACTCTAGTTATGCATGTAGTCTCGAGTATTCTTGCTAAGTACATGTAATTATGTTATGTGTTTAGCCTTCATTTGTTCTATCAACTTGGGTAGGTTCGTCACCGGTGCATGCAGAACGCCATCTGAGATGTTACCATCGGTGTAGATTATTATTGCAATATGTCTTGTGTGAATGATTACGTTGAGAGCCTCACATATTTTTCATAATTTGCTTAGCGAGTCATTATTAGTAAATCAGCTTAATTAGGAGTATGTTATAAACTTCAATAGTGGAATTAGGCTCCTCACAAGTTTAATAAGTTTATCTCCCTAAAGATCCTTATGTGATGATGATCTTTAAAAAGAAAATAAGAGATCCTTACGTAATGGATTCTTTATTCTGTTATCACGAGAAATATTAAAGGCAATTCAATCTAATCTTTCAATTACAAGTACGAAACTATATGCTAATCGTGTCATTAGAGTTATTTTTTTGACATGCTCAATTCTTCTAGCCGGCCACAGTTCTACTAAACACGAAATATTTTCTTTTCAGAATTGCAGATTTAAATTTAAAATAAAAAATAAAAAATAAAACATTACTTGACAGCTGTGGGATTTGAACCCACGCCCTTTCGGACCAGAGCCTAAATCTGGCGCCTTAGACCACTCGGCCAAACTGTCTGCTTGTGCTCTGGAGTTTAAAAAATATTATTGTTTGAAACAGCCTAAGTAATTTCAGAATTTTCAAGCAGGACTTAAAATAATTCTTAGGAGTGTTCGCAGGCGGGTTTGAGCGGGTTGTCGTTAAAAATGTGACCATACCCAAAATTTGCGGGTTACCAATTTGTCAACCCGAGCGGGTTAAGTTAAAAACTAAACCATGCGGGTGGCGGGTTTAAATTGTGAGAATAATATTGTAGTTTTCAAAAAAAATATTGTAGTATTTAGCTATTAAAACAAAAACTAATATATTTTTCGTTCTAAAAAACTACAAAAACAATACCATAACTTAATAAAAATATTTAAACCACAACTTAACTTAATTAAAATAACAAGATAAGAATGTAAACTAACATTTTATCCACGTACATTATAAAAAAAAAAAAAAACAAGTTAAATTGATATATACAACTATCAAACAACATAAACTACCAAAAAAAATATTATACCATAGCAATATTATGAACATACAACTATATGACTTCAGAAAATTTGTCTTCCTCCATTCATTACTCTACAAATACACAAACTAAGGGTGTATGCGGGCGGGTTTTGACGGGTTGTCATTGAAAATGTGACCATATCAAAAATTTGCGGTTATCAATTTATCAACCCGAGCGGATTAAGTTAAAAACTAAACCATGCGGGTTGCGAGTTCGACGGATCGGGTTATGACGGGTCGGACGAGTCGGGCTGGTCATGAACACCTCTAATAATTCTTGATGATAACCGATATATTCTTGTGATGAGGAAAGTTGTCATAGGATTTTTCAATATTCGTAAATTCTTATATCATGAATTCTTTGAATATTAAAGTGCCTTCTTAAAAATAAAATAAAATAAAATATAGAAGTGTCTCACCACATCTAAAAGGCCACGTGTAACTGCTACTTCTTCATTGTCGTTTGAGAACAAAAATAAAATACGTATATATGGTTTTTCTTAAGGAGTATTACAAATAAAGAAAAGGCATAGAGAGAGTAATTAAATAAACAAAAAAATAATAAGAAACTTACCATATTCAAGATATTTAACAATTTATTTTTCCCAATAGTTTTTGTTACTGTAATTATTTTATTAAAAAAGGAAAGTGCGTCTTAAATCCTCAATACCGTTCTAACAACACTTTTCTAATGGTTACATCACTAAACACCTTTTATTTTCCATACTTCTACTCCAAGCTTAAATCTACATTTAATTTAACACTACCAGCGGACCTAATGGTGCACAAAATATCAAAGCAAACATAAAGTCGTTGCAACACGTGCTATTTCATTTAATTAATGACATTTGAAATTTTGGTATATGTTACATGAATTACCTGATTTTTACCTAGATTAGGATTTATCATCTATATACGTCTTTATGACCAAATATTTGTCACATAATAGTCATGATTTCAGTGATTATGTGTTCAATTTTTTTTTTGAATGACCCCAGCAAAATTGTGGTAACAAAAAAAAAACATCCAGACCTACTCATTAGCTTCAAAATCAATTGCACCTCCTTTATAATTTATCTGATAATAGCATATAATAAATTGAAAGAAATTTACAACACATAAAAATAACACTTGATCAGAAAAAGAAAAAAAACAAATAAATGTAAAGTTCAAGTAGAAAAAGATAGTCTTACATTTAATATCCACATCTGGAAATTTAATGCCCACAAAAATGACAATGTCAATCTCGTAAATAAGTAGCTAATCCAGCTCCAAAATCTCAAGCACCAGACCTAAATTGCGAATATATTTACTCAAAATTTAAAAGCACAAAAGAAATTAGTTTTGAGTAGCCATTAAAACAAAAACCCTCACCTCGTGTTGTTCACCACCCAAAGTGGACTCACTTCTACTTCACTCGTACACACACACTCTCTCTCTCTAGTTTCTCTCTCTAAAATCCAATTTACAAAAACTTCTAGAGAGAAGCAGAAAACCTAGAGAAATGGCGGAAGAGAAGCCTAAATCAGTTGGTGTGTGGCCCACAGTGAAGCCGTTCGTCAATGGCGGTGCTTCTGGTATGCTCGCGACCTGCGTTATTCAACCTATCGACATGATTAAGGTACTGATTTACATTCGCTGTATTTGAATTTTGAGTATTGTTTATACGTTAATGTTCGTTGAATTGTTTGATTTGTTATTTGTTTGATTGAATTGTTTGTTTACTGATGGAAAATTAGGTTTAGGTTATGGCCGCGCTTTCAGATCTGAGATCCTACTGGAACTTATTTGAAATGTTGACATTGTATAGAGTTTTTTTTGTCGTTGTTTTGTGTGATGGTTTGAAGTATATGTTATTGGAGATGTTTGATTTGATGAGGTTTTAGATCTATTTGTGTTTTGTAAAATTGCATTGCTTGTTGGTGTTGGTGTTGGTGTTGGTGTTGGTGCTGGTGTTAGTGTTCTTTCTAACTGATAGTTGTTTAGTAGATTGATATGTGGGATGGCAAATGGTAGGTTTTCTTAGATCTAGGTGTTCGCTGTTGACGTTTTTGTTTCGTACGGATAAGTGCCTTCATAATCCCCTGAGAAAGTTTGTCAATGTATTGCCAGAATATAGATCTCCAGATTATAGCAATTTTCAGATTTTGTTTGAGTTTATTTTGTATATAAGGGAATAACATTATTGTTGATGTAAGATTTTGTTCATTTTTACTTAGAATTATGTATTCTAGACCAACACAAACAAAACTATGGTAAGATCGTTTAGTTTTTCAATGTTAAATTCTCAAAAGAGTTGCCAACAAAATTGTTAACTATGGATGCAGGCATCTATAGAAAAAAGAAGGTTAGGGTGTTGTTTCAATGTCTTGGCACTCACATTGGATAGTTGCTTATAAAATTATACAAAGATATATTTTCTAGTAAGAAGTAACGTTTATTTCCTTTCTGGTAGATCTCAAAATCATTAATAATGAAATTGGGTCCTTTGTTACTGATCTGGGTTGGTGATGTTCGTTTTTTGCTGCAGGTGAGGATACAGCTGGGTCAGGGATCAGCAAGTGAGGTGACCAAGAACATGCTTAAAAATGACGGTGTTGGTGCCTTTTACAAGGTTTGTTTTGTAAAAGAAATCATACTATCTATGTGTTTTTCTTGACAGTTTTGTGCTAATCCCTATATGAAAGTGTACTCCAGGTACAGTTTGAGATATTCAGTTAATATAATTGTGCTAATTATATAAGTTTTTTTTAGATTTGACCATGTCATATGTCATGCATTTAGTGGAGGTAGACCTAACTGAAGTTTCATGAAAATTATTTGGTTTGACGACATTTGAGTTTGTAACTCTTTTTATTATGCTTTACTGGCCAAGACTACTGTCAAAAGCGACTTAGAGTTAGCCCCTGTTACAACTAGAATATTGTTATGAGAATTTCATGTAGTTATCTCAAAATGGTCTTTCTACTAAACCTTAACAACTTATTTAAGTAAGGCTATAGTGTGTCATTTGACCTTACTCATCAGTTAAATGTACTTTGTGCATACCATTCAGCTAAAAGCATAAAAGATAAAATCTCTCTCTCTCTCTCTCTCACACACACACACACACGCGCGCGCGCGCCAAGACATACGGTATGAACCCAAGGTAACCAAAGGTTCAAATATGTTGTCTTTGGCTAAAGGGCATGACTCAGAATCACAAGATTGAGCATGTGCTTTATCGTAGTAAAGCGCATAATATTATACTTTTTAGTGTAGACCACCTCCATCTTTGATAAATTCAGCAATCAATTCATAGATATCAGAACAACTGACTGAGAGCTTTCTTATTCGAGCTTAGAGGATAATATAAGATGCTTCTGTTCCAATCTTCATCTGTGATGAAATAGTTATATATTTAAACTTTTTACTCTTATTGATCTTTCATTTTGCCTGATGCATATGGTTTCTGAGTGTATTCATAAGTTAGTAAAGGTCTCCTCGAGTCCCCTATCTGCCACCATTCCCTTCAAAAAATTGTGATTTCTTTCATGGTAGAAATTAGGTTTCGACATCGTGGTAAATGCATGCCTTTGTAATCCATTATGCCACCGTCTATTAATCAAAGACCAGAAATGTGGTTTCTCCCAAGAACTCAATGAGTATCACTTCAAAAAGTAGTTTTCTCATTGTCTCATAATTATTTCTGTTGTTTGTTGACAGGGTTTGTCTGCTGGGCTTCTTAGACAAGCTACATACACAACTGCAAGGCTTGGATCGTTCAGGTGAGTAGTTCTTGTGAATTATAATGATTTATGACCATAATAATAGTTGGTTTAAATAACTCCTAGTGGTTGTTTGATCATGAGATTGCTTCTCAATCGCATTATGTGCTATTCATAGCTATGTTCGGTTGTTCTATATCGTTTGTCATGTGAACTACATACCATTAGTTGCCATTGAGGTTTGAAACAAGTGATACAGTTTTGTCTTTCCAATTGTTAACTTGTGGCGCGTGTTCATTACAAAAGATGCATGGACCAATTTTTGGAGTATTCGTTTAGGCCGATGCATTCTTTTACTTAGATAATTAGCTAATGCTGGATGTGCCAATTCTTCACAGATATGTTAGCTCAAGCTGTGGATATATATCCTGGTTTCCTATGAACCATTTTGACATTCTTCAATGTAATGTTATTGTCATAGAAAAGTAAAAGAAATTAGCATGTTAAATATGTAGAGTAGTATTTTATAGTGAAGTCGAGTAACTTTAGATTGGAATTGTTTCAAAGCATTGGATTAACTCAGTAAGTAAACTTCTCGTTATGTTATATAAACAAATTTTCATTATTAACGTTTCCACCGAGTGTTCAGCTAGTTGGTCATTCAAGTTTGTGATTAAGAAGTCACTTCTTATCTAGAGGAAATCTCTCTGTATAACACGTAATATTTCTCAACTTAACAATTCCATTGTTTGCAATTCTTTAGGATTTTGACAAATAAGGCAATAGAAGCTAACGAGGGGAAGCCATTACCACTTTACCAGAAGGCTCTGTGTGGATTGACCGCAGGAGCAATTGGAGCATGTGTGGGTAGTCCTGCAGATTTGGCACTCATTCGCATGCAGGCCGATGCAACATTACCTTTGGCCCAGAGACGGAACTACACCAACGCATTTCATGCCCTATACCGTATTAGTGCCGATGAAGGAGTTTTGGCACTGTGGAAAGGTGCTGGCCCTACTGTTGTGAGGGCCATGGCACTTAACATGGGCATGCTTGCTTCTTATGATCAAAGTGTGGAGTTCTGCAGAGACAATCTTGGTCTTGGTGAGGCCGCTACAGTTGTAGGTGAGACTGACTAGTTCTTATGTCCGCTAATATCCTAGATCGACTCTACTTACAGTTTCTGATGCCATCTAATATGTTGTGTCTGGTTCTTAATAATTGTGAACTTTGTCGTCGTCTCGTTTCAGGGGCCAGTTCTGTATCAGGATTCTTTGCAGCGGCGTGCAGTTTACCTTTTGATTATGTCAAAACACAAATACAGAAGATGCAGCCTGATGCTGCAGGGAAATATCCCTACACTGGTTCTCTAGATTGTGCTCTAAAAACACTCAAGGCAGGGGGACCCTTCAAATTTTACACTGGATTTCCGGTGTATTGTGTCAGAATTGCTCCTCATGTCATGGTCTCTCTCTCTCTCTCTCTCTCACACACACACACACACACACACACACACAAAAACAAGAACACATGCATACATATCTTCGCGTGTGTGTATGTTCCATTGAATTCAAACACTCCCGTTTCTCATAACACATATGTATAGTTGCACTCATCTCCCCTGAGTTTTTCTATTTTTTTGTCTTTTAAATTTAAAAGAACATTACAAATATGATCTCTAAATTCTGAAAACTTCCAGAGACAAGGATGTTTGGAAAATATTATATAGATTAACTCCCTTTTATTTATGCTTCTGAAGTTCCAGAGGTATCTCTGTAATTATTCAAACCTGGAGAGTGCAGTAAATGCAATTATCCTTTTATTATAGCTGATCAAAATAGCAAAACTTTCTAAAAAAATTTCGGTTTTGGACATGTGTTGCAGATGACCTGGATATTCCTGAACCAAATCCAGAAATTTGAGAAGACTATTGGACTGTAATTTGAAGTGGAGAGAAGAGGTGTCTGTTCAACTGGGGCTGAGCTTTTCAATCATATTGGTTGTTTTGGCTATTATGTTGTATTACTTTCTGATTGGTAATTTACGCTGCGAAAGTTGAGGATAATTTTCAAATGACATGCAATATCTTTTAGCCGGAGTTAATTGGATTAGGACAGTGATTGGAGTTTCTTTAATGTCTTTAAAGTTACTCTTACAAGAATTACTTATTGGAAATTCGAAAAATCATATCAGGAAAATAATCATTGTACTCTTTAGTTGTTTCTCTTATTTTCGTGACGAGATTGGTTTTAGGTTCTTGGTTTTCATGGGTTGTGCTCTTTCAATGCCGTAATGCCTTTTTGGAGCGTATATCTTGTCTTTTTTTCTGCAGTTTTGTGCATTTTTCGTAGTTGAAATGCCATCTTATGACTTGACTGTGTTTTGGGTCGTGACTTTGTGCTGCGACCATATGAATAAGAATTTGTCTGCATGACTCACTCCAACAAATAGTACAAACGTTTCCTCATGCTTCAAATTTAGAAATCGATTGCATTAAAACAGTGATTTTGTTTTCTTCTCATAAATATTACTTGAATGTATATAAGAAAAATGAAAAATTTAGAAAAGATAAATTTGTAGTTCTAAGTTATATCTTTTTAATTATATTTGCTTCTCCATTTAGTAGGATTTCCATAAATACTAATAGTTGTATTTTCGTTACTTTTCCTGTGACGAAAAATGCTGTTGTAAATTGATAAAATTACTAATAATGCTATTTTTTTAAATTTTCATTTAATGATATCCAACAAATGAATTAATGGGGATATTGTCACTCGATTAAAGCACTATACTTTACTTGTCATGTGCATGTGCATCTATGGGTAACAGAAAGCTAAATATTTACCGCTTCTTAATTTATTTCTAAAAACATTAACCTAGTTGGAGAGATTATTAGGTACGATGAGGTGGTACAACAAGTCGGTTATTAGTGTACAAACATGATTTGGACTTTGGATGAGGTGTGGAGGAGTTACTTCCCTACAATTTAGTTAATATGTTTAATCTTAACATTTGGTTGTACCACGTCATCATGTAGCGACTGCACTTAATAATTTTTTCATATGATGATGAATGGTGTCGGTTGGTTAAATTATTTTTTTTTTTGACTGAGTGTCGGTTGGCAGATGCAGAGATCGAAAACCCGCCAATGAATTCCAAGATAAATCAAATACAATTAAAACTTTTAGAATCATTATATATTCATATAATTAGACTCTAAAGTGAAAATATATTTATAAATTTGAAGCTCCTTCCACAAAACTGGGCTTTCAGCATGTTAGTTTGGTGGGCTTTTCCAAATTTTCCAGCCCATCCATCCTACGATGATAACTCTTTAACCCCAATAAAAATAAACAAACATCCCTGAATAAAATCATAAACCCTAAAATCACCAGTCCCGCTCAAAACCCTCAATTTTCTCCTCTTAGAACCCTCAGCTTCACACTCTTCAATCAAATTTGCCGGCACCATGGTAAAAATCTCTCCTTTTTATCTTTTAATGTTTAAATATTTTTGTAGTTATGCTTATATGTATGTATCTATGTGTTATGTATAGACTGCTGCTGAAGCTGTGAACCCAAAAGCGTACCCTTTAGCTGATGCTCAGCTGACGATAACAATACTCGATTTGGTCCAACAAGCTGCCAATTACAAGCAGCTGAAAAAGGGCGCTAATGAAGCGACAAAGACACTCAACAGAGGAATCTCGGAGTTTGTTGTTATGGCGGCTGATACTGAGCCTCTTGAGATTCTTCTTCACCTTCCACTTCTTGCTGAAGATAAGGTACTAATTTTGTTTGATGGGTTTGTGAGTTTGGTTATTGGTACTTCGTTTTCGTTGTTTGTTAGGTTTTGAGATTAAGGGACTAATTGATGAGTGACATATGAGAAGTTGTTGGAGGTTAAAGACACGATACTAAAATATACGAGAAAGCTAGTTGACAATTTGGTGGAACTCTGTGCTAGAAAGAACCAACTAAATGCTTATGTATCGTAGAAAGAATTCAGACTGATGAAATTCGACATGTGAGATGCGATGAATGTCCTTGTAAACCTCAAGTATCAGGCTTTTGTGACTGATAGTCATTGCTGAAATTGTCGTTCCAGCTCCCCCTGAGTGATTCTCTCGTGTTTCATCTCTTCTGTGCATGTTTAATTGTTAGTGGTAGGTTTTATTGGTTATGATGCCTTATTTGATGTGAAATAGTGCTGCTTAAACGTTGATGGGATGTGTAGTTTTACTAATACCCGTTGTACTGTCTTTTCTTTTATTCGACATTTGTTTGTTTCACTTTCTTTCTCGTGTTTCAAGTTTCCAAGTTATTAGACAAAGTTTGATATGGTTTGTCATCGAATATTTGCATTTTCAGTAAAAGTAGAAGTTTAAAACAATGTGGAGCCTTCTCGTTCGGCCTTTGCTCTTCAATCTTCTCTTTCTTTCAGTATGAGTCCATGTTATATATTATTACCAAATAGGTGGATATCGAATTCTGATTTAGTAATTCTCTACCTTTTGCATTTCACCGGTCACCAAAAGTTTATACCCTGTAACTGCAGTTCTTACTTAACCGAATAGCACTCGTGCTATTTATTTACTTTTTTCTAATGTTTCTACTATTTTATTTCAATCTGTGTTAGCGCAATACAATAAGTCTCTTTAAAATGCTATAGCAGTACAAGGTAGTTGGTCCTCTATAAGAATAGGAGTTTTTGAGTATAGTTGATTAAAATAAAATGTGCAAGGTATGAAACTAGAATTGCTTGATTTTCCCACGTGTTTAATAGTTCTTTAATTGTGTGTGCACTTAAGAATAACCTAAATTCTTAATACAATCGCAGAATGTTCCCTATGTTTTTGTTCCGTCAAAGCAAGCCCTTGGCCGAGCATGTGGAGTAACTAGACCTGTCATTTCATGTTCCGTGACAAGTAATGAGGGAAGCCAGTTGAAATCTCAAATTCAACAATTGAAGGTAATCTCCCCATCCTTCTAAAATTTATCATATTAAGACACTTTTGATGTTCTTTGGTTCATTTTGAAAGTATCTTCTTGTTTATTGCAGGATGCCATTGAGAAGCTCCTCATCTGATCACTTTAGTCTCTTCCAACGTGATGGGCCTCTGGATCAACCCTGAGGCTTTGATTGAGTGAGTTTTCCTGCACAGGAACTATCTCACTGCCCGTTTAGCGTTATTTTTATGTAGTGTGCTTGAAGTTGTGGATTATTGGAACGGAAAAATGGTGTAACTTGTCTAATATACCTGTGACGAGGGGATGTAATGTTATCTTCAAAGTTTTGTTTATTTTTTTGGGAGTTGTCATATTTCATTGGGATTTGCTTTTCACAAAGCTTGTCATGAGGAGCTCATCTTGTCCTATCTATATCCTCTTTTTCTATTCTTTTTTTCCTATTTCTATCATGTTGTATAGGTACCCGCTTGTTATAAGCTAAAACTAGATTGCATGGGTAACCAATGGTGCTGTTTCTCTTCAAAAAGAAATTGTCGAGTGAACTCCATGTGCATTAACCCCTCAATTATTATATATTGGTGTACATGTGCGTCTTTATGAGCCATTGCATGACATAATAATCAGAATGATATGTAAATCTGAGAGGGCAAAGTTTGGTCCCAGTAAAACCTATAGCATGGAAATACCGCTTATTTCGTGTTTTCTTAAAGCTTTGAAATGTTTTGATCGCATTGGTATTTGGTAGTGTGGTAACACATTTGTATTATTTATTTTGGATGATTAAACAACTTGTGAGAATTGTGAACATATTCCAAACTGCTAGTTAAACTTCCTAGGTAAGTTAAAATGTGCTTCAAGATGGTTATCTTTTTGTTTGCATATACCCCCCGTAGTGTTTGGTATTTAGCAAGTATATAGTGATTAGCTTTTAATGTTCGGTGCTCTTGATTAAAATTAAATATGACCAACATAACCATATAAACCAAAGGAAACATAAAGATAATAAAGATTCAGAAATTCGACATAAAAATCTTGAAATTAAACAGTTGGTCGGTGAAGGTGTCCTACCCTTTGATAAAGAACAGTACTTAGACAACATTTATGATGAGTTGTGAATTATGAGCAAGAACATGGGTTGCACTGTTTGAGGGGCCATCCACGCATGTGAGACAAGGCCTTTAACCCACCAAACATTATTTGCTGCACGCATGCGTATGAAGATGATGGTGACGTACCAATGCTCCTTCTCAACTTCCATGTTCGCACCATGTGATCGTTACTTATTGCCATAAATCCTGTATGTACACCAGTTCCATCTTAAATGGATATGCAACTCTGTTTCTATGTAATAATTGGAAAGCAAATTTTCATGCTTATTAGTAATATTATATGTCACTTAGTGCGACACTTCACCCGTAATCAAGCCTTGGGTGTGTTTTTGGGGAAAAAAATTTAATTAAGTAACGTTTTATCTATATTGTTCTGTTTTTCTCTACTGATTGGCAACGGTCCTTGGAGAAAGGGGCTAAGTAAAGAGGTTTATCACATGAGTTTTAGGTTTAAGTTTTGGATTGATTCCAGTTCGTTTCATTGTAGATTGTTCGTCTCTTGGGAAGAAAATTTTCCAACTTGAATATAATTGTCTGAAAATTTGATCTTGTAGCAAGTATGATCAACTATAGCAATCTTAGTGATATGTCATTTTTACTTAGATAAGGAGTAGGGACTATAGCTATGCATTGACATGGACGGGGATGATAGAGTACGGGTTCCACAGTTCTACTGCACTATTGTTAAAAATTTATATGATACGACACTTTTGGGATACAATCATGAATCTTAAATTAATATCACAAAATTAAAATGAAACGTGAACGTAGTACTTTTTAGATAGAAATTTACATCAATAATTAAGTCTTAAAGCATATAGAAAAAGTATGTATAAACTCAAGTTTCAAGTATAAACTCAAGTCAAATTACATAAAGATTAAGGAGTTGTATAACAATCAGAGATTGTAAGGAATTATTGGAATTATTGAAGTGAACCAGTGAGAACTTTGAAGAAGCACAAAACGCAGTTTGAAACTTTACTCAAATTGCTCACTAGTCATGTAATGAACGTTGAAGTATTAAGGTGAAACTTGTTTGCGACAAAATGATATATAATCTTATATAGCTCGATAGTGAGAGAAAAAAAAAAGAAAAAATTTCACCTTCTATTTTATTTTTAAGAGTTGTTAAATACTATAAGTTGAAAGTGAGGATAATTAATCAAAAATGAATTTGTGTAGTTTAAAAATCCATAAAGGTTGACAAATAAATTAAGAGAATTATTTCTAACACAGAAAATTGCAAGTCTTCTATTTTTTTCCTTTCTTTGGTATTCGAGTTATGTGTTACTGAATTTTAATATATAATAGGGGTTGATGTTGTGTCGCAAATGGTTGGCTAAATTGTTGATAGGTAACAACCAGTATTTATGATTTTCTTTTATTTTAATTATATGATATGTCATGTAGAGCGTCATATACGTATCGAGAAGTATTCGAATAGTTTTGGTATCCGATAAGTATCAGATACAAGTTCGTGTGATTTTTGAAGTATTCGTGCAACATAGGTTAGCATCTAATTCCAATGCTAGTGAATAGAAATTCTGTCATCGGCTACTCCACGCCAACCACATCTTTACATGTGGCATTTATAGGATCCAAGTGTTAGATCCCATTTTTTCTCTCTCTTTTTATTAATTTTTCATTTTGTTGATTTTCGTACTAAGAGATAAATAAGAATTGAGAATTATGAACATGTTTACTCTATAATGTATAACCTTATTTTAATTTTTTTATCCAACCTTACTTTAATTTTTTAAATAATGCATTTCAAATTAACAAAATAATGTCTTGTAAACAAGGAGTAGACATCAAAATAAAGTTGAATTTTTAATATTGAAAATCCAAGAGGGAAGGGGTGGAAACTAAGGACAGAGAAATAAATAAGCAATCTCCCCATAGTTAATGGCTACATTAATATTAATATTACATACACAACAAAGAAATTCACAATAGAGTATCAAATGACAAATCACCCCCCAAACATCAATCATCAACACAAATAATAGTAACAATAAGTTGAAAGAATAAAAGAAAAACATAAAACAAAAAATTAAATGAAAGATTAATAAATCTAGTTCATGATCATGACTTAGAAGAGAAGAGCAAAAACGAGGGCGACAAATGAGGCCATGAAAGTTGGGACGAACACGGAGGCATCGGATGTTGGGGCCGGAGCCGGCGCATCGGCGGCAGATACGCCGTTGATTGCCGTCAGCATGACGATCATCAATGCAGTAACTAACATCTTGTTCATGTTCATGTTCATGCCCTCCATTTTTGATTAATGTTGATCAAGAATTTCTTCTCTCTCTAGAAAATGTGAATATGTGTTGGTAAGAGAGAGAAAATATGTGAGTAATTGTGTAATGTGGCACAGTGTGGGGTTTATATAGTGCAGCAGAGAGAGAAAATATGTGATTAAGTAATTTTATAAGCTCACTCACACTTATATTTTAAAATAAGTTATATTATAAGTTAGAGCATAATTTCATATGTGATGTAACAATATTTCTGCCCGGATTGCCCGTAAAAGTGACGGGCTGTCTAAGGAAGAATGTGGGTCACCACCGACACCAATCCATGTTCGAATTCATTTTTTTCATTTTGCTATGTAAACTTTTTTCAGGCAACAAAACATAATTCATAATGCTGTCACGTTATGCTCAAACGGCTCACCTTCATTTCAATTTGAATTTGAACCATCGTTTTCTTGATCATTGAAATGATAATCATTCATACTAAAGATTCATCACGATGTATTATAAGCAACACTATTTGCCTCACCGAAATTTGTTGTTGCAATGTCTAAATTAAACTTTCCATAAGAAGGTAAATTTAAGCACTAAGTACCAAGAAGTGGAGCAATCTAGAGTTTTAGTCAAGAGAAACTGAATCACATACGTGTATGGAAAATATGCAAAATCATCAATTTAAGCAAAATACGGTAGCGTAGTTGATTGAAGTCCATGGACTAGAGTCTTATAATCTTCATGTGCTTTTATCACTTAAAAAGAACAAAACATTATTCATTGTAACGAAGATTAGCAGTTGATATTATCATGTGTACATTGGAATAAAACATTTCCCGAATCCATTAAGTTCATTGACAAATATGTATCAAATTGGATCTCTAAAGTTGTTTTTTTGGACTCAAGTTATCAAAAAAATCATTAAAAATGCAAATATTATGGAATGTCAGTCATATACAATTTTTTGTGTCAGTTAATAACACATACAGGTAGGTGTGATGTAGTCTTAATTATATATATAAAAAGAAGTCTCCCTAATCCACTGAATTCGTACCTTTTTTTTGTAAAATAAGCGAACTGTTTAGATTGAATGACTAATAAACAGTGTTTTTTTTTTTATTTTTTTATTTCGCCTCCTTCAATATTTGAAATGATAATTGAATGGTAGTTGTATAAATTTGATCGTTAAAGGAACTTTAGATTACCGATTTTGGCCGATTCTCACGCATAAAAGCAAGAGAATAATAATAAAATTAAAAAGAAGAAATGATAAAATTAGATCAAGCGATAAACATTATCCCTGAGTAAATTAAATTGACATGCGACGTGGTTTAACTGAAAAAGCTTGTTAAATATATACTATGAATCATAATTTTTCGAAAGACTATTTTATCGCGACTTGGGAAAGTAGTTGGCCGAATTTCCTTTATAAACATCCTCTTTAATCTTAATTATATCTTGGAATCTCAATAAATATTTATTCTATTTTTTTTTATATCGGTCGTTGGATTTCAAATTGTTGTCTTAGTGTCGCGTTGAATTAAAAGCTTCTTTTATTTTAATTTGTAAATATCTTACTTTTGGGATATGGTTCAAGACTATAGATTTTAATTTAATATGTTTAGACTATAAGTAGTATAATTATTATAAGTCGTGATAAATGGAAGATGTTTCTTTTACTTCATAAATATTTTACTTTTGGGATATGGTCCAAGACTAAAGATTTTAATTTAATACGTTTAGACTATTATTATCATCATCTTCTATTTTTCAGTTATTAGTAAAAGTTACCTTACGAATTTATGAAAGTATTGGGATGTGTTAGTTAATTTTGTAATGTATATGTGCATAAACTACTAAGAGGTAAGAAGAAAATTTGTAATTTTTATATTTCATTCTCTCTTTAATCCCATATTTTTAGGAGTTTTCAAGTTCTTTCTCTTTAGATAATTATTTGATATTGTGATTCTATCCTTTTGCTGCTAGATAAACTAATGGCCCTAGTTACGGAAATACATGCCCAAATCATCCATTGTCAGTAACTTCTACCCTGCTACAACCATATATGTCGTTGCAGCAAAAACTGAATTCAACAAACCAACGAAGCAATACACTATAGAGCCTCCACCTCCTATCGTCCAATAACCAGAAAAAATGTCACAAGATATATATGCATGAAGATACGTTCACTATGGTGCCAAAATCAATTATCAAAACACATAAGCAAGTTACTAGCCCCTTTATACATTTACCAAAAGGTGTTGTACTCAAGAATATTGGGATAAAAGTTTTTAATTGAAAAAAAAGAAAAAGAAAATTATGTGAAGAATTAATGATTTGAAAATTTTCTTTTGAAGGCCTGAATAAAAAAGAAGAAAATAAACGCTTTAGGTTATGGAGGAAATTGAAGAAGCTAAAGATGGACTTTGTCTCACATTTACGAGAAGAGAGCTACAAGCGGATGGATGAATATTAGGGGAGAAGTTTACGATTCTCAATCTCATGTTGTCCTAATTTTCTTTTCAACCACACATGTTGGGCCCATTTGCAGGCCAATTTTAATTTGGGCCTTGAGGACAAGGCCCATTTCAACTGAAAGGGAATTGATATTAGATTGAAATATTTAGATTATTAGTTGTATAATCATTATGTGTATCATCGTCATCTTCTTCATTATTATTTATTTATTTATTTTCAGTTATTAACCACTCATAAAGAAACTAGCTTCGACATCTCACGTTCTCTAAGCGTGGGACGAGTACTTTAAACAAAGCCACATAGCTAGCTATTAACTGTACGTGGTGCACAACTTCCTCTAGTCATTTTTTTTATATCTAAGAGGTTTATGCTTTCGGTAATCGAGGTACTCAATGGGTGTGCAACCCACTATTTATTGAAAATGAGCAGTCTATGATCAGTCCATGCCAAATCTGTATGATCAAATGCATGTGGACAAGAAACTCCAACGCCTCAAAGTACAATGTGCTCAACTGAAACATAAGTTGAAAAAGAATATGAACAATGTGAAAAGAGTTAGTGTTACAGTATGAGGCCAAACCCCACAAAATCATACAAATGTGTTTAGTTTGATTTAATTGCATAAGTGGAAACAAACGATTGCTTCATTTTGTGTAAATTGTCGGAGTTGTGAATTTGGTTATTTGTTACTTTATGTGTGTGTGTTTGTAAACTGTACATTGCAGTATGTACTTGGTATTTTATGAACAAAGTGTGACTACAAAATCTCACATAATTTATGCTTTGAAAAGAGATTTTAAGACTGTCGAATCTTGTATTTATTGTAATTAAATATAAACACGCTCACAAATTCATGTATATTTGTAAGTACAAATTATTTGGAGAATAAGTTAGTAGTTCACATACGTATTAGTAGCAACTGAATTATAGTGTGATGTCATAGCACAATTGTACAAGACTCACCTGCATATGTGTGCATGTTGAATTAAGTTAGGACATCTTCATGTCAATCATTCATTCTAATATATATCATTGAAAAAAAAAGTGTTAGTCTTTTTTTTTCTTCTAGAAACTACAAATGGAAACAACATAATCCTATAAGATTTGAGCAAAGTTTCATAAACTAAATTATAAAGAATGTCATAGCCGAATTTTCAGTTCTAGACAGAGAGAGAGTTTGGGTTAAAATTTGAGTCCACTATAAACTAACTAGTAACATCATACACTTTATAAGAGCTAAATTTGAAAAACTCGCTCAACATGAAAAATAGTAAGTACATACAATCAACAAAGCATAGGGGTAACCAAAGATCGACAAAGAACTTACTGAAAAAGTACAAGCTCAACAAATAACTATCTCCAAGCACCGAAGGTGTATTCTCAACAAAGCCAGAGAGCTGTCAGCTACGTGTGGTATACTGGTCATCTCTTTTGATTCGTTATCCACCGAGGTATGATGGTAATTCGCATTGTTGAAGGATAAATGGGTGGAACCTCGGTCCGTTGCCTCAGCAAATGGATGGTATAGAGTCTTCTAGCCAATACTTGATGCAAAATAAGAACCTTGGTATAAGGAAGATGCCACAAACGGTTGTTGAGGTGTTGTTTGATAAGTTAAGCTTGAATGCCATAAAAATAGTTGATGATCCCCTTTGATAAGTTCTAAAATAGTTTTTCTAAGAACCAAAGAGAGTAAATCTCACAAGTTTTATAAAATATGAATTGATTGACTTACGTGGAAAGGACTCCATATATTTTAAGAAAAATCAGCCTTGGAGTCAAAGAGACACTTGTCTTCTAGGAAAAAAATACATTAAATTACTATTTTAAGGAAAAAGAAATGCATTAATTCAATAAAACTAGGAAAAAAAGATTGAGTTAAATCCGCTTTTGGCCTTTGAAGTTATTCTAAGACTAGACTTGGATAAGATTTGACCATCTAGTTTGGTCTTTAGACTTTTCTTATTAATGCTAGCCCAACCCTCGTTAATTTGCCTAAGTTGCTCCCATCTTCTTAGCACATCATTTAGTTATTGGTCAATTCAAATCTTAATCAGATCATTAGTTGAAGCTTTATCATCAACAATCACGCCACATTTTCTATTTGAAACTAACATTTCCTCATTTGCACAATTTTTGAGTTATCTATGTATGGAATTGGTGTGCAACTTATTTTTTATTAGAAACTAACGTTCATTATGTGCCAAATCCGCATGGGTCAATACATGTGCGCGAGAATCTACGATGCCTTAAATAATAATGCGCTCAAGCAAAACAGTTGAAAAACAATAAGGAAAAACAATTGTTTTCTCTTCTTTTTGAGAACGTGGGGCCGAGGTTGATTCATGCAAGAAAAATTAAAATATGTTGGATACATTCCACTGCTATCCTTTCTGTTAGTGCTACAAGAACCATCTTCAAAAGAAGCACAAGTCAAATTAGACTTATATTCATCCACGTGAGGCGTCTGTTGAATTACAAAACATTTCATCGTGTTTCTCGTTCTAATTTAGACTTATTTCCATCCGCGTCTGTTGAATTACAAAACATTTCAATGTTTTCTCGTTCTAATTTAGACTTATTTTCATCCACGTGAGGCGTCTGTTGAATTACCAAACATTTCATGGTGTTTCTCGTACTAAGGCTTTTCTCACTTTAGAGAGTTATAATATATAACATCATCAAGTGGATAGTGTTCATCTAGAAATTTTATATGTGTAGGATCAGACCATAAATCTCAACCTTTAAGACAATGTGACTGTGATGCAAGGACAATGCTGAACTAACAAAAGCTAAAGTTGGTGAGAACTTGACAAAGTACACGATCGATCAAGGACTCAAGGGCAGTTGACAAGTTTTCCAATAGAGTTAGGGGTATTTCACTCATTTTGAAAAATTAGAGTACACGTTTAACGATCCATACATTGAGGGGTTCGAAAGGTTAGAGTACATGTTTACACTATATGTTAGAACTTTGAGATTACGTATAGACATAATATAGTATTATCACTTTCGAGCAAAATCATATAAATTAATTCTTACTCCATTTAACCGCCAGATTTTAAATTCTACCAAATTTAATTATATATCTACGTGAATGACAGAGTGAGGGTCGAAACTTTTAATCGGGTCTAAGGTATATAATAAATTTTATTAGAGTAAATATACAAAAACACTTAATGTCCAACAAAGAAAAATAGTAAGTATATGTAATTAACACAAAACGAGTTAACAACCAAATACTATTAAGTAATGATTAATAAGCTTGAGAAGTCACTTTCTTCCAGCGTCAGTTTAATATTTATAATATATCATACATAGTTGTCAACTCTGTATGGTGCATAACTTGCTTTAGTCATCTTTTCTTTTATATTTAACAAGGCTTATTCTTTCGGTCATGTATGTGTTAAATCTGGCATGGCAAACTTTTTGGTTAAAATGATCAATCTATGCAGAATCTGTATGGTTCAGTGCATGAGGTCCAAACCCAAAAAATGAGTTTAGGTTGATTCAAAATTCAAATGCATAGGCTAAAAGAAATGAGATTGCTTTCATTTTGTGTAAAATGCTTCTGAATTTGGAAGGTTGTGTGATATGTGTTTGTATATAGTAACAATAGCATACAAACTCGGCATTCATAGTTGCGTCATGCTTGCGACTTGACGCACAAAGATGAAATAAAGCATTAACATTAACTAAAAATGCGCTTCATATGAAAAGGTGAGGCGATTCGCATTTTTCCAAATAAAGACCATTGACCACTGTTTTTCATGCACGACTCATGCCATGTAAGTAATGTGACTCGCGCCTATATTGAAAGAAATGTTTGCTTTCATTTTGTGCTAAAGGCTTTTGAATTCGGAACCTTGTATGGTATGTGTTTGTTTTCACAACGCCATACGAACTCAACATTCATAGATGCGACATGCTCACGACTTGGCACATAGTTAGATGAAATAAAGTACAATCATTAGCTGAAAATGCGCCTCATATGAAAACGTGAGGCTATTCGCATTTGTCCAAATACTGTTTTCCATGCACGACTCACGCTATTTAATTGATGTAACTCGCGCCTACGTAAAAGTTGCAAATTATGTATTAAAGACCCACGAGAAAAGTTTGACCTCTACAAGACTAAATAAATGATGATGTGCAAGAAAATTCAAGAGAGAATAAGAGAATTAGATGTAGAACACATAATACATAGTTACACACTAGCATTTAGGTGTTAGAGATAGCCTTAGTTCTACATTTTTCTTAGGTCTTAGATTTTACAAAGCTTTCTCTACTCTATTTGTGCTTTTTTACGTGTCTAGGATTGGTAGCTAATTTACTTTTTGTATCTAGACTTATGAATAGCTAAAAATGATACTACTGAATTATTTACTTCGGTTTATTAGTTCATGACCTGATTTTCATGTTTTTTTTTTTTTTTTTTTTTTTTTTTTTTTTGTAATTGATCACCACATAAATTGAATTCATTTTATTGCATGAACTCAAAATAGGAATCATATTGAATAGATTTCTTAGGATTCAATGATTCCACAATATCATCGATATTGGGGTATTACCAAATGATGAGTTATGTTGTTAGCGTCTTTCACATAGGTAGTTCATAAATCTTTATATGTTCTCATTGGTTAAAACTCATTACAACAATGGTCTAGGCTTGTACAGAAGGCAATTAAAATCACTAAGATATGATAAGTTCTGGAATTCGTTAAAAGACTGCTAAGCATCTTTGTCAAGAATTTTTGTAGTAAATTAACAACACAATGAATATAATGATAGGTAAATAATAAGACGACAATTTATCTATTAATCTAGCTTTAGATATAAGTTCATTCAATATCTGATAATCTTTTGCTATTTTCATGCTTATTAGTAATATTGTTTGCTTTTAGTGAGACCTCAAAGTTCATTCAATATCTTTTGCTATTTTCATGCTTATTAGTAATATTGTTTGCTTTTAGTGAGACCTCAAAGTGCTTAAAACATGTTGAAAACTCTCACCCCATTTGATACTTTGGCACCCATGCCTGAATTTCTTTTTATTTAATCCATCGACAGACCAAGTGGCGTCAGACACGTGCCCAAGTCGTGTTTGTGTACAAGAAATGTTAGACCTTGAATTTTTTAATTCTTAAGAGTGCTCGTTCATCATAGAACATAGTGGCATAATTTCACCACAACTATTGATGATCTTCGATTATGAGTTGATTGTATAGTTTTGGCACATAATTATTTTTTAAGTAAATTCTGGGACACTGGAGATATGATAACCGTAAATTCAGTATAAAGACAATTTATTGAAACTCTACAAACACAAAAGGCAATAAAAAGAAACAGAAAATTAAATTGAGGATGGAATCACAAATATTAATAAGACATTATCCGAATGTCTTTTTTTAATAGTATGTACACTTTTCTAAGATTCTCTGCATGTAATCAGTGAGCTTTTAAGTTCGTAATTTATTTTTCTTTTTCCACCAAAACATGTGCTGACAACTTGATCGATTTATATTGTCTTGACGGTCGAGAATAATAAACAGTAAGAAGAATCAACTGCACATAAGAGCATTGAGGATCCTGCTGGCATATCCAGAAATTTAATCTCGAGGGGCTAAAGTATATGACTTCAAAACTAAAGATGAGCATTATAATGCAAAAGTTAATAAATCAATAACAGTTTGAGTTGTTTAAGGAAAAATAATAGGCTTGATATGGTTAAACACAACTATTTAGCAATAAAAGTAGTAGTTATTTTAAGTTTTTAACTCAAGTTAATGTGCAACAGGGTGCATCACCCTGTTGCCATGATGTGAGAGCAGTATGTGGTGCCTCATGAGGCACCCCAGGCGCTCCTGGCTATAACCCCCCAAACCTTCATGTAAATCCGCCCCGGCACTAACTCAAGTGTCAAGTTATGGATGAAGTAGATAGCTAACAAAAGTTAAAAGTTGATTATATTATTTTAACTTTATAGGATCATTATGTTACTATTTTACACATATGATTCTAATAAGGTGAAAGCTGATGATTAGCTGAGGGAGAAAAAATTCCAATCTCGTTCTCTTTGATTTGTCATATTTTGAAGAAGTTGCTTAGGTGGAATTTAGTTTTATTTAGTGTTGACACCCGATGCTAGTGAACGGAATTCTCTCAACGGCTACTCCACGCAACCACATCTTTATATGTGACATCTAGGGGTGTCAATTTCAACCCACCAACCCATCAACCCACTATATTATATAGGCAATGCATTAACCCATTTAATAAATGGGTTACATGGGTCATCCAGTTATGACCCATAATTTAAATGGGTAATCCATGGGTGATCCATGTAACCCATTTTTATTACATTTAATGTATTTGTGATCTCATCGCGGTCACAAATTATTTAGTATTTTCAACCATTTTTTTTTGTCATAAATACTATTTTATTAACCACTAAAAAACGGTCATAAAAATGAATTTTTTCTGAAATTTTAGCACAAAAAAAAAAGGATAATGTAATTCTTCTATGACCGCCTTTTGGTTATAAATTAATTTTATATAATAAAATAAAATTTATGAATATAATTATTTGTAACTGCCTCACGGTCACAAGTACACTTTACTATTTGTGACTGCGTTGCGGTCATAGTATGTTATTTTTATTTTAAATTTTAATTTTTAAATTAAGTTATTAGTGACCGTTTATATGAACTTTCATGACTGTTTTGCGGTCATAAATTGTTGAGATTATTCATGACCGCTGTTTAGCGGTCATAAAAAACTATTTGTTACAGGGTATCTATGACCGATTTTTATGACTGTTTCGCGATCATGAAAGACCTTTCATGACTGATTTTTAATTTTTCACGACCATTTTCTCAGTCACAAAAACCCTACTTTTTTTAGTGAATAATGGGTTGATGGGTTTACCCAACACATTTATGACTCATTATAGATAAGTTGTTATATGGGTTGGATCATAAATGACCCAACCTACCTATTTGCCATCTCTAAAGTGACATCCAAGTTTTAAATCTTGAACCCTCTCATTATTAGACCCTTTTCTTTCTCTCTTTATCTATTTTTCTTTTCTTCTATTTTGTAAATCTTATTTGCCTAGAACGAAACTAAAAACGTTTCACTTTCACTCAATCTGTAATTAATGCTTCTTTAAACCTCAGACAAGTTCTGACTGATTGGTAATGGCTAGCGATATTGCCAAAGCAAAAATTGTTGGAGCCAGAGCAATCTTTTAGATATCTCTAATTTACCCTTTTTAAGTAAGGAATACAAAAATAAGATTTTTAAATATTTTTGTTTTCTTAATTAACACCCTTAATTATAGCAACAAATAACCTCTCTCCCATTTAATACATTTATCATAGATTATTGTCAAGAAAAATATAAAAAGCATTGGTATCATTTTCATTTGTTAACATCTTTACATCTTCTACGGAAGATTAATTAACTTAATAATATTTTTTTGTTACATGGTGTTTACTACAATATCAAAAATTCTAACTTAAGCTTAATTAAATACTGTAAATCAAAATTAGTAAAAATAAATACATTTAAGTATATATTCTTATAACCTAGTTTCGTGGATTTAATATTTAAATTTATTCTTCATTTTATTTAATGTCATTTATTGAATGATGATATTTTTTAATATTATTTAGTATAGGCTGGCATGAAAATCAATAAAAAAAAATAAAGTTATACCATGATCAAGTCACTTTCCCGTGTGTATATATATATATATATATATATATATATATATATATATATATATTAGAATTTACTTTTAGAAATACTTCTACTCTATTATGGTATAATAACAGGCTGGAATTAAGATAGTCATATAATTATGATTATTGTAAGTGTACTTCGATATTTAACAAATAAGCATTTTGTTTGTTTTTCACATGCAACCTGTTAAAATTAGACTTATTATTCAATAATTTGTGTCCAGATATTAAATGATATATTTCTTCTTTTACCAAACAAGTACTAAATATATAAAATGACTTTGATTGTGAAATAACGGAATATAATTGTTTGTTGCTAAAATTTTGGGATGCTAGTAAGATAATGTGATTGCTGGATTTAAGGAAAGGAATTTTAGGATTCTTTAATTGTGAGGGGTAAATTAGAGATAATAAAACAATTGCTCTGCTTCCAACAATTTTTGCTTTGGCAATATCGCCACCCATTTGTAATACGTTATCTATGTCGATTCAAAATGCCATATTACTTCCAATTCCAAAGTTTTTGTTGCATTTTGGTTAATTATAATAAAATCAATTAAACAATGCTGAAATGAACATGTTTACTCTGGATAACTTATTTCAATTTTTTAAGAACCTAAAAACAGATAATGCATTTTTAATGAACAAACTAATGTCTTGTAAGACATTCAAATAAAGTTGAGTTAATACTGAAAATCCTAAGGGAGGGAAAAAAAAATTAGGCATGGAGAAATAAATGAGCAATCTTCTCATAAATGGTTACATAATTAATATTACATATATATGTGACAAAGAAATTCACAATATAGTACTCGAATGACAAATCAACCCACAAACATTGTAATTACAAATAATAATAATAATAATAATAATAATAACAAGAAGTCGAAAGAATAGGAGAAATACAAAACAAAATTAAATGAAAGATTAATAAATCTAGTTCATGATCATGACTTAAAAGAGAAGAGCAAAAACGAGGGCGATAAATGAGGCCATGAAAGTGGGCACGAACACGGAGCCGTCGGATGTCGGTGCCGGAGCTGGCGCATCTGCGGCTGAGACGGCGGAGAGTGACGTCAGCATGACGATCATCAATGCAGCAAATACCATCATCTTGTTCATGTTCATGCCCTCCATTTTTGATTAATGTTGATTAAGAATATCTTCTCTCTCTAGAAAATGTGAATATGTGTGTTTAGAGAGAGAGAGAGTATGTGCAATGAGATGGTGCAGAGTGGTGGGGTTTATATAGATAGCGCTGATCAGCAGTGACCATTTTAGTTTTGGTTCAATTTATGCTGCCCCGCTTGTAGTGCGGGGAGCCTGACAATTTTCATGACATGGCAAAATTGGGACCATCTTTTCCTTTTTACATTGAGAAATAACTGTGTCACCTATGAATACAGAACTGCTTATTTGCATTTTAGTACAATTACAACCAACATTTTAAATTTGAGACTCAAAAATTATTTGTTAGTATAATCTTTTCAATTTTTGACTTTAGAAAATTGAAAATAAATCACCTTTAATTCATTTTGGTCAGTATCATATAAAGCAGGTTGCAAGACTTTTTCTACTTTCTATAGTTTACATTTAAAAAATTTAAGGAATCAATAGAATTTTAACAAATTAACTAAATTTAATTTGTTTAGCAATCAAACAAAATTTCAGTATTTCAATATTTCCATGTGTGTGTTTTAACACAATCAAACAAAATTTCAGTTCATTTAAAAAGCCTTAGAACGAGCCATGTGTGTGTTTTAACAACACTGGTAACGTTCTATGTATTTCAACTATTTCAAAATGACTTTAAAAGAGTTATGGTCTTATTAAATTTTTTTTATTTATTAAAATTCTGTTTGATTTTATAAAATTCTCAATTTAGTTAATTTGTTAAAATTCGATTGATTCCTTAAATTCTTTAAATGTAAACTATAGAAAGTAGAAAAAATCTTGCAACCCCATTTATGATTTTTTTTTGCTTTATATGATACTGACCAAAATTAATTAAAGGTGATTTATTTTCAATTTTCTAAAGTCAAAAATTAAAAAGATTATACTAACAAATAATTTTTGAGTCTCAAATTTAAAATGTTGGTTGTAATTGTACTAAAATGCAAATAAGCAATTCTGTATTCATAGGTGACACGTTATTTCCCAATGTAAAAAGGAAAAGATGGGCCCAATTTTGCCATGTCATGAAAATTGTGAGGCTCCCCGCACTACGAGCGGGGTAGCATAAATTGAACCATTAATTTTTACTACAACCTTTTTCCAGCTCAAACAGTTTGACAGATCATGAGAATACGGGCAGCTTAGCTAGCTGACCCAGACTTATTTTATTAAAACTTAAGGAAAATGAAAAAGAAAAATACTAATTGATTTGGGACGGTGCATTAATAAATTGCTTCCTTTTTATTGTTTCATCTCCTTTTCAACAATTTTTCATATCTTCTTTTTCTGCTCGGTTTCGAGTAATTTACAATTTCACCCTCGGTATAGATTACTCTCCTTAAGCAATAATAATTGTATGGTATTATTATAGCATAATTCATATGTGACGTAAAAACTCTGCCCGGACTGCCCGTAAAAGTGACAGGGTGTCTAAGGAAGAAAGAACAGGGGTCATCGTTAGTACACAGCTCATGTCGTCAAAGAAATTATATCATGTGGGTCACCACACCACCGAAACGAATTAATGTTTGATTTGAATTCTGAACTCATTTTTCATTTTGTTTCTGTAAGTTTCTCCAGGTAAACAAACATAATTCATGATAATGCTGTCACGTTGTGCTCAACGGCTCAACTTCATTTCAATTTTAATCTGAACCATCGTTTTCTTCATCATTGAAGTGATAATTATTCTTAATCAAGATTCGTTGAGCACCCGATTGCCGGTTCATACATATTAAAACTTGGAATCAATAACCCAGACAATATTAGCGTCAATTGCGAAAGCAAGACTAATCAGCAACAGTGCAAGCGTATCCAGAAATTTAAGTTGGGGAAGGCTAAACTAATAAGTATATATTAATATTTAATATTAAATTTAAATAAAAGTCTATAAAAAAATAGAGCTAAATCAAGGTTAAAATATATAAAAGCAATACAAGTCATAATAAAAATTCTTATGAAACAAGTAAAACATTAATATAAAAGTGATCTAACAAAAAAAAGTAAACACCGATATAAAAGTAAGATCTTGGTAAGTTTAATAATAATCATTAAATAATACATGTAAAAAGGAAAGTAAATTTATATAATATATTTTCATACAGTACTCAAGTACCTTTGTTCGTAAAAAGTAAACTATTCGCCGAATTTGAATATAAAAATTTATTGTTTGATGACAATGTGTTTTGTTGTGGGGTTTTGAAAATTAATAGAAATTTTTAGGGGTTTTATCTCTATGTTGATTTAAATATGAGTTTGAAAACTTTAATAATTTTATTAGGTTCATTTTTATTATTTTTTGTATGTGTAACATATTGTAATAGTATGTAAACTTCTTTTTAATTTTCTTAATTTGTATGGATACTATATATATATATATATATATGTATATATATAGCCCCTACATAAATCCGCCCCTGAGTGCAACATTCACAAATCGAGTAACACAATTTCGATGTCACTATTCTCGACGAACAAGACCAAACCAACGATGTAACAACACGGAAAGAAAATAAGACGCAGCACAAAAAAAAAAAAACAGGTACGAAAGGAAAGCGTTAGAAGCCTTCTTCAAGCTATTGCACTTGAGCATAATACTGCTGCAATGGTGCTTTGCTATTTTAATAGATATTGAATGCTAACAATTTCAGGTCAAAGGAGACCAAAACATAGTTGCATGTTGCTATATAACCTATACATTAGCATTACTCGACGCAAGCATAATATATAAGATTCAGAACAAGAAGAAAATTGTCAATCTCTTCTATTGCTAGAACTGGAGCCAGAATCACTATTCTCATCATCTTCAAGAATAAGTTTGACTCCGTTGTTCTTCAGACCATTTACAACAGCCCAGACTTTTGCGAAAACATATACAAGTGGACATACATACATTGTCGAAAGTTTAACAGAAATTCGACTACTGTTTGAAGTAAAAAGACTAATAACATCAATTCCATGAATTTTGTTATTCGAAAAATTGAGTAACAAAAGTAGAAAAATGAGAGGAGCTAGCTAGATTAGTTAGTCACACAATTAGATAGTTTGTCAAACATTTGGTGTGTTAATTCATTTCTGTCACAGAATCAACCAGATTTAAGGAATAGCAAGGAATAATGAACACTCTCACCCAACCTAAGAAAAAGAATACAATAAATGAAATTTACAGCATGAATTTATTAGCACAAAGGTCTTAAGCTTTTGTCTATTTTTTTTTCATTCCCCAGAGGAAGTAATGGGCTTATTGAGATAGGCTTGTCAATGGTACTCAAGGGACTCACGGTAAATACTCTTACCCTGTCTTCAGGGTAAGGGTAGGAGTGCCTGCCCTTACTTTGTGAATTTTTAAATTCAGGTGTGCTTCAGTTATTATTCGGGTAATTAGGAACTTTAGAAGAAAAAAGTAAAATGCCCGCTCTACATTGAAATACTCACTAGACAAAAATTACCAATTTCAAATACATACTACACCTAAAATACACACTATATCATGCAAAGAAGTGTTTATCTTTCTTTTTTTTTTTTTTTTTTTTTATCTATATATATATGTATAGATGCAATGTGGAATCTAAAAACGTTTTTGTAAATGGAAAAAAATCTGGTTGCGAAAACAATTCTTCGTGGCTGCAATTTGACAAAATTAAATCAGGAAAAAACGAATTGACAAAACTATCTCTAAAAAACTTACAAACACACAATGGGGTGCAATTTGACAAGATATTACAAAACTAAAGGTGCAAGTTGACTATTTTTGTAATCTAGATTCTAGGGATGCAATATGCCAAAATGTGACAATCTATGGGTGCAAGTTGACATTAGCTCAAAAAAAAATACTACAATGTTGACGGAAACTTTCATTTGATATTTCAATTTTGGAAAAAATTATGAATAAGAAATTTATTCTCGGTTTTTTTGGTTCACGTTTGAAAAGAGGATCCCAATCATTAATATATGGAATCCTTCTCTTTTAAAAAAATATGGTATGAATAAAATTTAATCACTTAACTATTATAGTGATTGATTGACAAGGGCTAATTAGAGAGTTTAAAAGAACTGCTTTGGCAACAACATTTTGTGCTTTGACAATATCGCTAGCCATCCAAAAAGGTATATAGATCAATTTGTTGATTTAAGGAGGGTAAAATAGTGAATAATGATAAATTGTTCTGTAATTATGGATTTTACTCTGTATATATCATCTTCCCTTCTTTTTTCTTAAATTTTATTAAAATATGTCACGTGACATGTTCAGCACATGTTAATGGCGTGCAGTGTTGTTAAAAACGCGCCCCGGGGCGCGTTTTTGGCAAAATCAGCTTCAAAACGTAGTGGGGCGTACGCCCGGGCGTGAAAAACGTGTTTTTTGCGCCCCAAAACGTTTTTCTGCTGAAAAAAAAAAAAAAAAAAAACTTTTGTTTAGCCCTAAGCCCAAAAAAAAAAACAAAACAGCTGTTTTTTAGCCCTAAGTCCAAAACAAACAACAAAAGAGGGCGTTTTGTTTAGAATATGTGGAATTTAAAAGTCTATAGAAGACTTTATAAGAGAATATGAGAATTCTCCTCTTTTTTCTTCTTTCCTTTCTACTACTTAGTTGTTTAGTATTCATTTATTTAATATTCAATTATTCTCACATTGAAATGTTATTATTTGATGAAAGCAAGCACAAATTTATATGTTAGTTAGTTGAGAAATACTATTTAGAGTATCCCATTACAAGTTTTTTTAACATTTCTTAGAGTTATTTGAGTTCTCTTTTTTATTTATTAAATTTTTATTTGCATTTTATACACTATTACTTATATAAAAATAAAGTTTCAACATTTATGGGGCTTACGCCCCGCGCCCTGGGACTTACACCTCGCCTCCAAGTGAGTAAAACGCCCCCGCTTACGTCCGACGCCTTTGACAACATTGATGGCATTAAAATAATTTTTGGCATGTCGGTACATCATATTTTCGTACTTGTGAAATTCATCCTCTATGCTTTGTTATGCAATATCACTGTATTTGTTCAATTCAGAAAGTAGAAAGAAATCAATTAATAAATATTTTGTTGGGTATGAGGGATTATTTAATTTAAACTTTTTTCTTTATTTTTTATGAACAGAGTTCCAGTGTAGATAACATAAGTAAAAACGAAACATAAGCAAAAGGCAGCACAAGCAGTAGCAGGGAAAAAATGGAGGCGGCACTGCAGCCAATCAGACTGAAGCAGCTGCTCCACCTTGCTCCCACTTTGAGACCCAAAGCGGCTAATCATTTTCTCTTTGCAAAATTGCGTCCATGTTTTGTTGTTCGTTGTTCTTCATCTTCTACTTCTGTCACCGCCGTCGATCCAGCGCCACGTGGCCGCAATCGGAGGCCATCTTCTTCTACTCCGATATCCACGTCGGACAGAGATGCAATTCGCTCCATCCGCATCAAAAAGGTCTCATCTTTGACTCGCTAATACTGTGTTCTAATGCAAAGACTTCACTAAATGATTTTGCTGAATTCGTTTAATTAGGGCTAACTTGGACTTGTGCAATAGTTTATTTCGTGTTAATGTTCTTGTTTTTACCCGTTTGTTATATAACGAACGAATGAACAGTATTTTAAGATAGGATTTAACTTATAAAAATGACTTTTTTTGAAAAACCATGATTAAGATGGATACGACTCAGAGTTAATGCATTGTAGTTTGATTGATAAACGCAATTTCAACCGTTTCTGTTGTTTTTTGTGATCGCACAATGCTGAACGGTACGCAGGATTGTTTTCGTAAGTCCTGTACCATGGTGCCTATGAAAGTGAATGAAGCTATATAGTTTGATATCACGTTAGCAGGACTAACAGGAATTCGTAGCCTTTGCAAGCAAGGAAATGTCTTTGACTTTTCCTGATTTTGGGGGATTAGAGGATTCACGCAAAACCTTAACAAAATTGAATTGAATTGTCCATCGCTAATGGTTAGGGAGTGTGATGAAAAGTAAACATTCTGTTTTGAACTAATAATCGGCATTAAGTTAGTCTTCGTTTGAATCTTATGCGACTGATTTTCATGCTATAGGTGGAAGAGCTAAGAAGCAAGGGGTTAGATCCCTATGCTTATAACTGGAATCGAACTCATACAGCAAATCAGCTGCAAGATATTTATAAGGATCTTGGAAATGGTGAAGAGTCTACTAGTGATAGTGATCATGTATCTATTGCTGGAAGAATTGTAGCTCGAAGGGCTTTTGGGAAGCTTGCTTTTCTAACTTTAAGGGATGACTCAGGGACAATCCAGGTTTTCTCCGTGACCTTATAGAGTTTTTCTTTGGTCATTTATAGTGTGCCACATCCTTAGCTGTTTCCATACTTATAACTGCAGTTTTAAGCATGAAACTCAGATAATAATCTGTAGCTCTGTGATGGGATTGATGTGTTTCTCTTTTGGTTGTTCATGGTTTTTTTCTTCACGTACTCACATTATACTGGATTGCTAATGCATTTTCCCTCCTATAGAGTTAGTTGTCCATGCATGGATTCTTCGTTGCGGTATACTAAAGATACACTTTTACCATTTGTTTTAGCTTTACTGTGAGAAGGAAAGGCTACTGAGTGATCAATTTGAACATTTGAAGACACTGGTTGATATAGGTGATATAGTTGGGGCAAGAGGCTCAATAAAGCGCACAGAAAAAGGTAGCACTTTTTTAGTCCCTCTTTGTTATCTTATTTTATTCTATAGGAAAAAATTCTGAGGTATTAAATGGCCAAATTTTACTAAATTCTTGAACAGATTTCTTCAACTCTGACTTCGATCAGGTGTGCATCATATCATTTACTATGAAAAAGTTGACAAAGCAAGAAACTTTACCAACTTCAGTTTTGATGTACTCCGTCCTTTTTTACTAATTTTGAATTGAAATTATATTGCGCAGACTCGTGACATTTTGTTTTCTACTCAAGAATGATATTCGTTTCTGAAATTACTTAATCCACATTTGTCTCTAGATTTTACTTCATATGGACTGTAATTTTAGTTGTAACAGATGCCGATCAACGTCCTCTATGATGCAAATTAAAATTCCTTTTACATTCTGGTGTAATTCCCATAGTCAATTGGGTTTGTGTATATTTTCAAGCAAAGATATTCCAGTTTACTTGACAAATACTCCTTCGCTGTGCTTGTCTATATGCTGATAAATACCAGTCCCTTGATAGATGGACTGTTTGAAAAGCATAGAATACCTTAGGAGTCAGGGCTTTAACCTTTATAGTCGGCGTAGAATTCATGGATTTTTTTTTTCCTGGAAATTATTGGGTTAGACATGAACTAGAACAATGAGGAAATTGGAGTTGTTCAACTAATTATGACTAAAATGTGATGTAAATTATAGGGATTAGCTTTCCTCCATTATAGTATGTGAGACAGAAGCCAAATTAATGTTACTTAGTTCACATTATTGTACCATTTGCTTGAGAATTAATAAGCAATAGCTCACTTTTCGGTTTTTTGTTTTTACTCTCTCTCTCTCATCATAAAAGTAATTGCATTTAGCCCTCTCATCCCTTGACAAATATTTTCCTGCATTTTGTTAGGGGAACTCTCTGTTTGTGTGACTTCATTCTCCATCCTTACAAAGTCTTTGCTTCCTTTGCCTGATAAATTTCATGGCCTTACAGACATAGATAAGCGCTACCGTCAAAGGTTAGATTCCCCCACCTGCTATCCTCATGTACATGCATTAACAGCATTGTGTCTGATGCACATACTGTCTGACACAAAAATGTATTTTTGTGTTTCTTTTCTTTATTCTTGATAAAGTTGCAGAAACTATCATGATTAATTCCCCATATTTCTTCTTCTCGAAATGGCAGCATTCTTGATTAATTACTGGTAGTGTAAGCTCTTAAGTGAATACTCCATCTCGAATTTCGTGCATCAATCATTTGGCTGCTAATATATAGCTGCCTACTTCCAGATCCAGTGAAAAATGTACCTGATATAGTTTGTTTTTAATGCGGTGGTCTTTTCTACTGAAGGTATGTGGATATGATTGCGAATCCTGAGGTAGCTGTAGTATTTAGGAAAAGGGCAAAGGTTAGTTTTCTGATCCTTTATTTTGCCATCTTCTTAATTTTCTGGTTGCATCTGGCAATGTGCTGATCTCTTCTTTTCTTCAGTAGATTATATCAGAAATACGGAAGACAGTGGAGTCTTCTGGTTTTATTGAGGTTGAAACTCCAGTTCTCCAGGTACTTAGCAGTTTCTTGTGCTGGTAATGAGCTAAGCAAGGTTTCTTTTCTCTCTTTAAAAAAATCAATTTGATTTTCTTTCAGTTCTTATTTTCCTTGTGTCTAATTGGCGATATCACTGAAACACTGGCATATTAAACCCGGAGGATTATGTTGCGTCCTTTGCCTGTTCACCCCTCAACCAACCCTTTCATGTAATCTCATGAAGATTAATTAATGTTAGACCAAATATCCTTTGCTGTATTCCATTTTTTTTGTCTGACGTATGTGACATTCTTAAATTCTATGTTGATATTGTTGCATCTGAAAGAAAAAAAAGAATCATCATAAAATTTCTGAAATCTTTCTGCATTCTCTTAAACATTGGAGGAATACACATATAGATATACTTAATGTCATGTCTACATGACTATCGGAAAGCAAAATTCATGCCTATTTTACTATAAAAAACAAAAGAGCAAAGAGAAAACAAGGAGCATACGTCTAGCACATAAATGGCATGTTTGGAAAATCTATTTACATACAGGGTGTTTTTACTTAATTGTTGGGTATTGATTGTTTTTGTCTACTAGGGAGCTGCAGGAGGCGCTGAAGCTAGGCCATTTATTACGTACCACAATTCTCTTGGGCAAGATCTTTATCTGCGAATTGCAACTGAGCTCCACTTAAAGAGAATGCTGGTGAGAATATTTTCCCAAATGTCAATTGTTTGTAATTCATGCTGCATGTTATTTATTGATGGTTTCTTTTACTAGTATTTATCTCAGAAGCTTATATCTGTAACCCAATTCCTGTTACATTTGATGTCTTAACTTGTTACATCAGAAAACTGGTGTAGTGGTCTAAACGGCTGTTACTTAAAATTGGCAAATCTTCTCCAACACAACATTGTCTTTTCATTGGCTTAGTTCATTAGAAATATGCACGACGTTCAAGTCACATCCATTTCCCTTTTAATTTGTTTTCTCTCAAAGCTTTATGGTTTCTTCCGTATATGTCATATTATTTCTGATTAAACTATTGGTATTATCTTGTATTCTTATCAGTGTACATCTTGTGGCAGCTTTCTTACTAGCTCTTACATGTTCATCAATTTCAGCTGCCTATTAAGTTAACAATTTTCAGATGCCAATAAATTTTCCGTGGTGTAAATCAGTCAAAAACCTAATGGTTTCTTAGGTTTTGAAGCAATGTATCTAATGCCCGTTGGTATCTTTTCCTAGTGTGCTTTCGTCATCACTGAAATGTCAAATGTAGTGTTCATGTTGCAGTAACAATTAATTGCCGATGACAGGTTGGTGGATTTGAAAAAGTATATGAGATAGGCAGGATATTCAGAAATGAAGGCATTTCCACTCGTCATAATCCTGAATTCACCACCATTGAGGTAAACATTTACTGTTGTTTGCATCAGTATCTTGGCGGGATTTGACAAGCACATTTAGATGAAACAGTAACATGCTGCCTCAAGTTCTACCTGTTACGTTTTTATGGCATCTAATTCTGCACTGTATTACCATTTCTTTCCAGTGATCTGTGATTGATTATAGTTTTTGCCTGATGATTAGATGTATGAAGCATATTCAGACTATGAAAGCATGATGAATATGACAGAACAGATTGTAACAAATTGTGCTCTTGCAGTTAATGGGAATCTTACCCTTGACTATCAGGTAAACTTTTTTATATCCATTCCATTTACTTGCCCCTTGACTAACAGATTGTTCTTCATTTTACTACATGATGATGTGAATATGCTTTGCACTAGATCTGGTTTTCTAATGAGAAATATAGGGACAAACTTAGCCACGAGATGTTTCGTTCCTGATTCCATAGAGAAGTCTATCGTTGATTACCTATCTGATAACATGACCTTTCTTGTTTCTTGCAGGGCGTAGAGATATGCTTAGAAAGACCTTGGAGGAGGGAGTCAATGAACAATCTTGTGAAGGAAGCAACGGCGATTGATTTCAGCAAGTTTAGTGATGATCTTGGTGCCGCAAAAGAAGCTGCCTTGAAAGCACTAGGTTTAGATAATCAAAACAAAAGTTTGATTGAAGCATGTCCATCTGTTGGCCATGTGCTTAATGAGGTTGATCCACGTTACTTGGTTCAGAATCTAAATTGTAAATTCCTGCAATATATATGAAAAAACTATTATGCTTCTGGTTCTATCTCCAGGAAATATGTGAACATTAGGTTGTTAGGTATATGGCAGAGTTTGATTGTTAGTTTGATATGCTATTTATTATATTGATGTTCTGAGTATTTACATCATCCTCAGGTTTTCGAATCAACAGTAGAACCACAGTTGTTGCAGCCCACTTTTGTCCTGGACTACCCAATCGAAATATCTCCACTGGCCAAACCACATAGAAGGTGATGAACTTTTATAAGTCATATTTCGTTGCCATGATATGTAAAATGATGTATGAGATTTTATATTTATTGCATAAATGTGTTTGCAGATTCAATTGCTATTAGTAAAGCTACACTAGCAGACACTTTTGAGTTCCTTCATTACATTTTAATGTAGCAGGGATGGAATATGCTCCTTTACTGCTGGATCAAAATTTAATGTTATTGTTCTCATTAAGAATTCAACCTTTTTCAGGTTTCGTTTTTTTTTCTTCCCCCTTCTGTAAGATGTGTTACTGGAGATCTTTCTTTTCATCTGTTTTACAGGCATGCGGGCTTGACAGAGAGATTTGAGCTCTTCATATGTGGTCGTGAAATGGCAAATGCTTTCTCTGAATTGACTGATCCTTTGGACCAGGTAAGCATGTCTGTTAGCATTTATCGTTATTTTTTTCCTAATTGTTTCTCCCTGCTACGGGGTTTTTGTGATCTTTTTAATTTGTGCAAGAAGCTACTAATCGCTTAGTACTTAAATTGCCTGCTTGCTTGAAAATGACGAGTTGATGACTTGCATTCAACTGTTAGTCTTGTACGGTACATGAGGTTTTGGTTGATGAAGGATGTGGTGGTTGGTTCACGATGGGCTCTTAAGTGATGTCACACTCGAAAAATGAGTATAGCTAAAATGTGAATGTTACGTTGGATGTGTAGTAATATGAGAAGATACAAAAGAGTCAATTTAAGATATTCACTTCAAGATTGATTTAGCACTCATAGAAGATGCGAGAAAATCTTTTAATTGTTCTATCATGAGGCATAGAACTAAAGTACACAGGTACTACTTGCTGAAATTCTCGATTTTGAGCAAACAATTAGCACGCAAGAATGAACCAAGAAAACTTGGACGGAGGTCATATTAAAACACTATGGCCGCCAAAGGGCTAAACAAGCTGTAATTTGTCTTGTCCTACTTATCGTCTTTCTGCATCGTGGAATAGAAAATTGCTTGAACCACTGTGCCTATTCCTGTGTATTATCATTATTAAAATTGTTATAAACTGCCAATACCTGAAGTCTTGTCTCTTTGATGAAAATAACGTAATATATAGCTGGTTGGTTGGTTATGCTCATTTTGTTTAATCTTCTCTTTCAAATAGGATGTTACCTTTTGTACATGAAACTTTGTAATAAGAACAGGTTCACTGAAGCACATGCATGCATCTACTTATAGGGATTCTACTAATTTGAAATGTTTGCAGAGGGAACGGCTGGAAGAGCAAGTGAGGCAGCATAATAAGAAGAAAGCAACTTTAATTTCAAAAACATCTGGTATGGAAGCTAAAGACAAGAAAGATGATGATGAAGTGTATGACGTAACTCTAGATGAAGACTTTTTAACGGCTCTGGAATATGGAATGCCTCCTGCATCTGGAATGGTACGCTTCTTTAACGATGTCAGGTAGAATAATGATAATGGCTTTTCAAAATGAAAAACTTTATTGCTAAGGTGGCAAACATAGATATACTGTTCTCAAATTACTCCTCAAAGCATTTTCACATGTAGTTTTCACATGAATCAGACAAACAGAGGTGTAGAAATTTGTCCCATATCGTTTGAGAATTCTTTTGGGCCATATCAATATTCTTCCCCTCTCCCCTTAACAATGCCTATTAAGGGCTAATATCTTATAGGAGAAAAAGATTGAAAAGAAAAACTTAAATTTAACTAAAAAACGAACTTAAAGTTTAATGGGGTTGTGCCATGTTATCTAACTTTCCCAGTAATCATTTATATATTACATCTACTCGCGACAATTTCATTACTGCTGGTTTGGGTTCTGAACTGGATTTTGCATGTTAAATGGTTGTTTTTGAAACTCTTAGAAGTTCTATAAAATACCTCGACCTTCACAAATGGTTATTATTTTCAGGGCCTTGGCATAGACAGGCTTGTTATGTTGTTGACAAACTCTGCCAGCATTAGAGATGTTATTGCATTTCCCGTCCTAAAGACTCAGCAGTAGTTGTCGGGAATCATTAAGTGGATATGATGGCCTTTCTTGTCTTGATATAGCATTATCTTGGGTGCCAATGGTGTGCAACCAGTGTTGAGAAGAAATCATAACCATTGTTTCAATACATGTGATCAACATGTATTGTCCATCCCCTTGGCCTGCATGTGACTTGCCCGGTGAAAGATTTTTTTACTTCTAATGCACACAAGAACAACATCAAGTTCGAGCTGACTTGGAAATTTTGTAGCTTTTGCTTTCGGAATTTTATACGCTGTAACTCCTGATTTGTAAGCTCGTTTCTTTTAATTAACTTTTGGTGTTGTACCAGTATAGGAAATAAATAGCCTTCCGGCAGGAGAATTGCATTCTTTTTAGTCTCTGTGCCCAATGGATTGGAATTGTGTATGAGTTGCTCTATCGTTTGCATGTGAGATTTTGAGTTAGTTGCACTAGATTTTCGTCCAATTTTCTGGTTGGCGCTGTTCTTGCTCGTTCTGGTTCATATATATATATATAGGGATAAAAGCATTAAACCCATATACTTTACCCCATGTTGCACTTTGCCTCTTATCCTTTATTTTTCGCAACTTGCCCCCTGTACTATGGCTAAATAAGCATTTTGCCCTTTGAGTCGTTTTTTCACCATTGGATTTGAACACGTGTCAGCTTTTTTTGCCGTTGGATTTGGACCTAGGAGGCAAAGTGCAATCGAGGACATAGTATATGGGGTTTAACGCTTTTATTCCATATATATATATATATATATATATATATATATATATATATTGGGGACAAGGTACTCGACTCAAATAGTTTTTGTTTGGTTTTATCGTCTAAATCAATAAATGGATACTTTTACTTGGTTCGTATAATCTAAATCAATTAAATGAGATTTGAGACTATAGACTAAGGTGTTGGTGAATGTGAAAAGAATTTTAATGTATAAAGGGTACCTGATATGTCAAAAAATCCAAGCTTGAACCGTTGAGGTTGAATATGATGGTGTCATACATATCAGAATTGTATGCGTATGCCAGAGGATAGTCTCATAATCTCTCCAAAGATTTTTCCTTCTTTTTCACCTTATTTTTAATCAGCAAAGAGAATTTACTAAAGAGGTGTTGACGATTTACCTCCTCGCTACTCCCTTGTAAAAAATAAATAGAAAAGTTATCTTCTAATTTCAAAAATTGGCATCCTATATAAGGAGGTGTAGTTCACTTGTTCAAACTTAAATATTGGGATAGTTTTTTAGGCTTAAAAAGAAAAATATATCATTTTTTCTAGAAAAAATATAGACTTTTGGTTAAATATTTTAACTTATTAAAAAATGCAAAAACAAAAATAAAATTTATAAATAAGTTATGATTTCATAATATGTATGTTTTATAATATTTTTCATACTTATACTTATAATTTTTCAAAAGAAAGATTATCATCAAATTTGAAATTATAGTAAATAAAAGTTTAAGAAATAATAAGGGTATTTTGGTCATTATATATAAAACATACACTAAAAAATTACAGGAAGGTAGAGTGTCAATTTTTAAAATCACATGGGGTAATTTACCTTTTCTTCACTGGGAGTAATTCCCCGAGTAATTCCCCAATTTGGCATAACACCTGGAAACAAATTGACCAAAACCCCTTTGCTAAAAAAAGGGGTATACGTTCTTTTTTTCACCTTTTTCCCTCTTAATTAATATTTTTCCCCACCTAGCACCTCTTTGGGATATTATTTTTATTTTCTTAGTATTCTTGCAGGCTTGCCATTAACATGTCCAAGAACTGTTTCCCTAAATACGAACAATAATGTCTTAAAAACGTACAAAGCGCTGTAACTGAAAGTCTTAAATGACGTAGAAAAAGTATGAAAAGAGGCAAAATGTTGAACTTTTGGTTTCATGATACCCACATACTGGAGATGCATGTCTCCTTTTCTCTAGCTCAATAAATTTGCTTTAGTGTGAAGTTTGATTTTGGACAAAAAAGAAGTAGTGCCATCATTACCAGTCTCAAATGGTTCTTAGCATGTGTTTGCTATAAGTATTTGAGTGTAGTATTGTAGATATAATGAAATACCAATAAGTCTTTCACCGTGCAATTATAAATATTTGGGCATGCATCAATCTGATCATGATTTATTGTGTCTTTTGTTTTTACTAATTATGCTCTAGCTTGATATTTTAATTGTTATCCTATGTAATTTAATGGTAGCACAAGGGTCAATAGTTTAATACCCTATTTAATGAAAAACAAAAATGGGGGGGCTAGAGGTGGGGCTTAAAGCTTGTCGAACTCTATGATATCCTTTTTGTGATCTTTTCTCTTTATCTCCATTTTTATGCCATTTTTTTTTTTATCAAAAGGGAAGATAAAATTAAAAAACAATGGAAAATTCTAAAAGGACAAGCTTTATTGGCTTTCATAATCATGTGGTTCCCATTTTCTCTCCATTCCCTCATGGATTATAGGCATGTGGCATCCTCAATGAGTGACCCAAATGCAGATCTTATATGAATGCATTGCCAAACAAAAGACAACCTTGTCTCAATTTTCTTTTGGCCTACTGAATTGATTGATAGAAAAAAAAATGTTTTTTTATTAATTATTTGTTTCTCAATAAAAGAGCAAACGACTACAAGAAGAATCCCATGATCAACGCAAGGCTGAGAGTTTCCGACAGCACAAAGAAATATAAAGTTACATTTTACATTTCACTTTTGAAAGTTTTTTGAGGAAAATTCCCTGTCACGTACTAGAAATATAATTAAATAGTAATTAAATTAGTTTTTCAGCGCATGTTTATATACACGATAAAATACTTTATTTTATTATATCAACAATGCTTATGCTACTTGAATCAAAGCTAATATTCTGTGTAGTTTTGCCTTTATGTGCAACTTAAAAAGTACTATCAATTTTATGTTTGTCTTTTCGCTTTTTAAGTACATCTAAAATATATCGAAAAAGGAGCAAACATAAAAAGCATACTCGTTCTACAAGAGAGTTATATCATTATGAGGGTACTTTTATCTCAAAATATGCAAAATAAATAGAAGGCAGGTCGTAGTTATTTTTTTCACTGTTATATCATGAGATGTATTTGGAATTGCATTATGTTTTGTTAAACTATTCATCTCAATGAATGCACTATAGTGTGTGCTAACCAATTTAAAATGATATAGGATAATTAATTTACACCTTAAGGAATCTAGTCTAATCCATAATTCTTCCTTAGTATTTCAATAGTTTGAATCCAAACAAAGAAAAAAAAAGTTTGTTCCCCTGGGATTAAATATTTGCAAAGACGTGCTTCGAAGTTTGAAAAAGACATTACAGAAATACCTTTTTATTCCTATATATATATATATATATATATATATATATATATATATATATATGTGTGTGTGTGTGTGTGTGTGTGTGTTTTTTTTTCTCTTGAAAATATCTATTTTTCGAAGCTTCAAAACTTATCTGTCAGGACCAGTTTTCTGGAAAATATTTTTACCATTATATTGTTACAATACACATTCTGAAAGTTATATTAATTAGTCAAATAAGATATTTTTTTAAAATTTTATATTCTTAAAATTGCGTCAAGAGGAAAAGAGATTTCTCCTTAGGAACATAAGTTGATTTCTCCTCTCTAAGAAAGAATCTTCTTTAAATATTTTATTTACTAAATTTATTGCAAGTCAAAGTGTTTCCTTTTAAGTATATTATCAGAACCTAATTAAGAATAAGAAAATATGCTCTTTAACTGACTTGTCTTTTTGTATTTGATTATATTTGACTTTTTATATTACTTATAAGGATCTTTCTTAAAGTATATTAATTATTTATTTATATGAAAATAATTATATTGATCAGTATGAAAGTCAAACTATTTTATAATTATTTAATAAAATATTCCCTTGATTTTATATTATGAGTCTCTTTTAAAGGAAAACAAATCTTTTCTTAGGAAAATAAGTATAGAATCATCCAAATGTTCTATTATGTTTTAATTTTTTTAACTTGTTTCCATTTAACTATTGGAAGAAAGTATTTCGTGTGCAGAAAAGTTGACCGTTTCATTGATAGCCTAGCTCACAACTGCAACGATCATAGTATGCAGTCGTAAATTGGGCCGAAATAGTTTATGCTATTTTTATAAATGGCATATCTACTGCGTCCACGAAGAACCAACTTTGATGAAATACTTAGACATCAACTGGTAAAGGTCCGAGCTCTATGGAAAAATAGCCACTATTCATTGCAGATATGGAGTCTTCTACAATTGAAGGGATATCAAGAGAGTTGTTTGCTTTAGAGTTTAAACAGAGTAAATCGGTGATAGGTGTTTCATTTTAGAGGGAACTTAATGTGTTAGAGTAATATATTATGTTGTAAATCTCTTTACCATACATATATTTATATATAAAAGTTTTAACTATTAGACGAAAGCATTGTGAATTAGCTTTGTAAACTTTTCTGGCTAAATACTATTCACCACATTTTCCAGCACCACCTCACCAACAACTTATCTTATATAACCCACAAAAACAACACAGAAACATATACTCATTATCTGAAATGACATCCACCACCCTTAGGATTTGCACAATTAAATGTGGACGGATCATCTTTTGGTAACCCAAGTTCGACAGGTATTGGCGGCATTATTAGAGATTTCACTGTAAATTTTATGATAGCATTCTCAACGTCAGCGGGATTCTCAACCAATAATCAGACAGAATTTTGGGCATTACGTGATGGACTGGCATTGGCACACCACATGAGGATCACACATCTGGTAGTGGCAATAGATTCTTTATATATGTTAAATTGTCTTGACATGCTTCATGAGCATCCACCTTATCTCACTGGACTGATACAGGATCTCCAGAGCCGCCTTACTAGATTCACATGTGTCAGGGCCACCTTCACATACATGGAAACTAATCAGACGACAGACGCCTTTACAAAATTAGGAGCTATGGCAGTTAGTTACATATGACCACAGGACAGATAGTCTAGCTGCACCATTTCCATCTCCGATTTATAATGTCCGGAAAACTTGTCCAGATTGACTAAAACCTTTGTTGTTATTTGATGCTTCCACTGTTGCTTTTCATATTTCTAATTCTGTTGTACAATGTACTAAAACAATTTTATTATGCTAAATAAATAACTATTTGTCTTGTTAAAAAGTAAAATAAAATAAAAACTAAGATCTAACAATATCTTTACAAAACATTCAAACTCTAATGAACACTTCCTCCCTTGAAAATCCGTCGAAGTAATTTTTTCCTGAAAGAGTAGTCCGTTTGTGAGCAAATTAACGAGAGCGACAAGTAAAAAGTAAAAAACATATAATAACTGAAAGAGCTTTTCCGTCAAACCTCATTGTTTTATGTTAAATTGTTAAATTACCACTGAGAGTAATAAGCATGCGAGTTAATAATAACTCTTTGCATATTATACACATGACAAATCAATTATGGTGTACAAAGTGTTGCCCTTTCACAAAAAAACGTGACCAGGGACGGATTTTTACCAAAAAGAAGACGTCTATAATCTTTTCTATTAATAATATATATCTCTTGTTTTTTTCTTAATAAAAAAATTAAAAAATTAAATCATGAATGATTTTCTTGCGAATAATATGCGTATCTTTTTATTATTTAATTTAAGTTTAGGAAGTACAACAAAACTATAAATCACAAAGAAATAACACAAAAAATATCAAGGATATTTTGATCACGCGCGGTACAACAAACAAATACGGAAAATAAATAAACACAATAAATACAGGATAAATAAAAAGAATAAGAGGCGTTATGTGCTTCTTGAATTCAAAGAGAAATAATTTGCCACGGCTTTTATTACACATGACATTATTACAATCAGTACATTTAAATCCAAATAGATATAATAGCACTAGTAAATTAAAGAACTTCTAGAATTTCTATATAACAGATTATAACCTACACATACATCAAATGAAGAACAACATACACATATAAACATATGTATTTCTAAAATCTAAATACATGAACAAGATGTTTAATATATAAGCCAAAAACAAGAAATGCACCACAATAAGAACCCGAATGTGTTATAACTCAATTGCAGATTAGACGACACAAAAGTTGGACCCTTAATTTGTCCTTAAACGTAATATGTCTGGCTAAGTTTAATCTTTCTAGACTGAACTCCAAGGCACGGCGTTTGTCCTTTAAAATAGCTTTTCAAGCTCAAGACTGCTCCTTGTCGAACACAATGATGCTTTGCAAAACTTTAATATGTATGCTATAATATGCACAAAATATTTTCTTTTTTTTAGGATGATTTTCTCCTGCGCTGAAGGACTCCTTTTATTGTCCAGAAAAATATATCATAGTACGGAAAATATTTGGGGAGACCCACATTCCACTATTAACTCACAGAAAGTCTGAAGTAAAATTTTTAAATATTCAAAATATAATTTAAATACTTAATTATATATTATTTTATTTATTTAAATAAATAAATAAAATTCAACTAAAAATATAAGACTGCCTTCTCTACAGGGATACGCACGATGTGGCAAGGCGAGTGAGCGAATCAAGTCGTGTTTGCAGGATGACGACGACAACGCAGTGAGTCCTTCTTCTTAAGTCCGCCACACCCTCTTTGGCTTGTGTTTTCTAGTCAAATAAGTTTAAATTGTAAAACTTTTCCCCTGTAGGACAAGTCGCTCTTACTTTCGCCTTTAAGCAACTACAGTTCACATGTAAAATCTTTGAACTCACATAGTTGAGCCTTTCAGATTCTCCTAAAAACTCAATGCATGTGATCAGAGATTAACACACATATAGTTTAGCCTAATCATCATCATCGTAATGATATAAGATGGTGTACATTAAGCCAACGATCTAAAGCATATATAACTCCAACTTAGCGAGGGGTAATACCATCTCAAATTCTTGGGACAAAAATTTATGTATATGTGTACTATCCTTAGATTTTCGACGCGTGTAATATTTAAAAGATGAATGTGTGAATACTTATTTTCTGTCATTCAATAGTGTTATTAGAATCCTAATATCCTTGTTTGTAAACAAAGCTAATATATTTAGTAAAACGAATGAACTGATCACTTCTTCATACCAGAAAGATAGCTCACTTAAATAGAGCTTTTACAACTATAAAAGAGAAAATAAAGGAACAGACTTTGAACTAGTCAATAATGAAAGAATTAGAAAGACTACCGGCTAAGTCCTAATACTAAGGAATTTATTTGACTAAGTAATAACAGAGGTCTCAACCAACAAATCCTCCCCTAAACTGATCACGGTTTGTATAGCAGCATTTCTTCCAAAACTGATCAGTTTACTTCATCTCTTGCTCGAACTCCGATCACACTTCGCAACTTCACAAAAGTCTCAAGTTTCAATGGTTTAGTCATAATATCAGCAGCTTGTTCCTTTGTACCACAATGCACCAATGCAATATTTCCATCTTTCACAAGATCTCTCAAGAAATGAAATCTCACATGAATGTGTTTAGTTTTGCCATGAAGCACTGGATTTTTTGACAGCTTTATAGAAGAGTTGTTGTCACAGAAAATGTTAACACACTCACGTGAAGTCATTCCAAGATTTCCAAGTATTCTACTCATCCAAATACCTTGACAAGCACAAGCTCCAGCTGCAATATACTCAGCTTCCGTTGTTGAAAGTGTCACCACCGATTGTTTCTTTGAACTCCATGAAACTGCTCCATCACTCATCAAGAACACATAACCAGACGTACTTCTTGCTCCATCTAAATCCCCTGCATAGTCACTATCAGCATAGGCCTTTAAGCCCTCTTTAGCTCCCTCTTGATAGAAGACTCCATGCTCCATTGTTCCTTTTAAGTACCTCAGAACTCTTTTGGCAGCCAACATATGGCCTTCTCTTGGTTTAGACATGAATCTGTTTAATAAACAGACACTATACATCACATCAGGTCTAGTAACAGTTAAATACATGAGACTACCTATTAGTTGCTTATAGGCAGTAGAATTGACTTCAACTCCTCCTTCTTCCTTTGACAACTTAGTTCCTGGTACCATTGGATTATGAACAGCATTGCAACTTCTCATACCAAACCTTTCCAGAATTTCTTTTATGTACTTCCTTTGACTTAGATGGATTCCATCATCATTCTGTTGAACTTCAACCCCTAAGAAAAACTTCATCACCCCCAGATCAGTCATTTCAAACTCCTCTTGCATTGATTTCTTGAAGTTGTTGCACAACTTCATATCATTCCCAGTAAAAATGAGATCATCAACATACAAGCTTACTATAAGAATTCCGCCACTTTCATTTGTCTTGGTAAATAAAGTATGTTCATATCCAGACTTCTCAAAGCCCTCATGAACAAAGTACTCCTCAATCCGACTGTACCAAGCTCTAGGAGCTTGTTTCAATCCATATAAAGCCCTTTTTAGCTTGTAAACTTTCTGCTCACTTCCCATTTTTATAAAACCTTCTGGTTGATCAACAAACACATTTTCCTCCAGCTTTCCATGTAAAAATGCACTCTTTACATCAAGTTGAAACACCAGCCACTTCTTTTGCGCCGCTAAAGCCAAGATCATCCTAATTGTGTCCCAACGAGCCACTGGTGCAAATACTTCATAATAGTCTACTCCATGTTTTTGAGCATAACCTTTTGCTACGAGCCTTGCTTTGCATTTATCAACTCTTCCATCTTCATTCAACTTGGTTTTGAACACCCATTTAACTCCAATGGTTTTTGCTTCTATGGGTAAGTCTACTAACTCCCATGTGTCATTTTTTTCAATTGCTTCCAGCTCTGCAATCATAGCTTTTCTCCATTTTTCTTCTTTGACTGCATCTTCATAAGAAATGGGGTCATCATGAGACATAAACAAAACCAGATTTTGTACCTCGTCTTGCTCTGATAGGTCGTCTCCACGAACATAATCATTCATCCAGGTTGGTGGTCTAGTTACTCTCCTTTCTGAAACACTTTCTTGAATCTGTGGCACACTTTCTTCATTTTGTGGAGAAGAAGGTGGACCTTCTTCTTCATCAGCTGTATCTTCCCCATCAAAGTCAGCTGTGCTTGCTTCAACACTTTCTTCCTCCCAATAAAGAGTATTGTTTTGCTCTTCTTCATTATTCCTCCCCCAATCCCAGCTTTTGTCTTCTTCAAAGATCACATCTTTGCTTATAATTATTCTCTTTGCAATTGGATCATAGAGTCTGTACGCCTTTGATTCCATGCTCACACCAAGAAATATGCATTCATGGCTCTTGTCTTCGAGTTTGACTCTTTTCTGGTCAGGAATATGAACATGAGCTAAACTGCCAAAAACTTTGAAATGTGCAACACTTGGTTTGCATCCACTCCAACATTCTTCTGGAGTTTTGTCCTTCACTGAGACTGTAGGGCTTCGATTAATCACATGAACAGTCCACTTAGCAGCTTCGGCCCAGAAAACCTTCGCATTTTCTTCTCCACGAGTAAGCATCGAACCATATTCATTATAGTACGATTCTTACGTTCAGCAGCTCCGTTTTGTTGTGGCGTATATGGGGTTGTCAATTGCCTTCGAATACCATGATTATCGCAGAAATCATTAAATTCTCTTGAGACAAATTCCCCTCCTCTATCAGTTCTCAAACAGAGAAGACTACTTCCATATTCTTTCTCAACAAAGCTTACAAACTTTTTAAAGAATACAAATGCTTCATTCTTTTCAGCTAAGAAATAAGCCCAAGTTTTCCTACTGTAATCATCAATAAGAGTAAATATGTACCTTTTTCCACTGTTAGAGATTGGAGAAATAGGTCCACAAAGGTCAGCATGTACCAATTGAAGCTTTTGAGAGGCTCTCCACTTTGCTTGTTTTGGCATGTTCTTTCTGTGTTGCTTTCCTTTGTAGCACACTCCACACATTTTACTGATCATCTTTAGTTTAGGCATCCCACTCACCATTTGCTTGTTTTGCAGTTTATTCAAGCTTTCATAGCTTAGATGGCCATATCTTTGATGCCATAACTCTGTAACCTCATCAGTCGAAGCCTGGAAACATGTTGCAGGAACATCTACTCTTTTTGCAAGCAATACAAACATTCTATTTGCAGTCATTGAAGTATGAATAATAAGACCTCTATTTAGATGAAAGATTTTGCATGCACCATTTTGAATAACTATTGACAACCCTTTTTCTTGCAACTGACCTAAACTCAACAAATTGTTTTTCAGTTCAGATATATAATAGACATCGCTTACCACCTGAGTTATTTCTCCCACTTTAAATTTAATGTTTCCCTTCCCTGTAACTGGTATTCTTGTATTGTTTCCCAGCTTAACTGTGTGCTGAAATTGCTCATCAAGATCTACAAACCATTGTCTATTTCCTGTCATGTGATTCGAGCAGCCAGAATCTAGAAACCACACGCCTTCTTTTTCTTCTTCATTTATCTTCACATGTGCCATCAAGAGTAGATCTTCACTTTCATCAAACTCGGCATAATTTGCAGTATTCTCCCAATCTGGACATTCAAATTTATAATGTCCAAGTTTATGACATTTGAAACATTCAATAGTGGTCTTATCATAAGATTGCCTGTCTCTGCCTCTGCCTCTGATTGAGCTGCTGCCCCTCATGATTCCTCTGCCTCGTCCTCGTCCACGTGCACCAGTTCTCTCGTCAAATGCCACCTTTAGCACTTGTTCTTCATCAGTACTTCTTCTTCTCCAGAATTTCTGCTCATGCACCAAGAGAGAACTTCGAAGTTGATTCACCGAAAGAAACCTGATGTCTTTTGATTCCTCAATTGAACACACAACAAAATTCCAGCTTTCTGGAAGAGTGCGCAATATTTTCTCCACAATCTTTGCATCATCCACGACTTCACCTAGATTAGTCATACTATTTGAAACTAACACCACTCTTGAAAAATAATCTGTAATGGACTCACCAGCCTTCATCTCAAGCACTTCAAATTCCCTTCTTAGTGATTGTAATTGTGCATTCTTTACCTTCTCATCTCCTTGAAACCTAGTCCTCATTGAGTCCCAAAGCTGCTTAGCTGTGCTTTTCTCAGTGATTGTCTTCAAGGTTGTTTTATCTATAGCCTGGAAGAGGTAGTTTTTTACCTTCAGATCTGTCAACTTTAGCTCAGCAAGTTGTGCTCTCTGTGCACCAGTCAGGATTTCTCCCCTAGCTGGTTCTGTGTAACCTGTCTCGATCAGGTGCCACCACTCCTTCGAACGCAGCAGGTTTTCCATAAGCATCTCCCAATGCTCATAATCTCCATCAAACTTTGGAATACTCAACATAGTATCCCTCTCTGTTGCCATCACTACTCTCTTGTTTCCTCACTTCCTCTCGTGTTTATTCTCACAAACTCACTCCGGATCAGGCCCTCTTTCGAAGGCTCTGATACCACTGTTTGTAAACAAAGCTAATATATTTAGTAAAACGAATGAACTGATCACTTCTTCATACCAGAAAGATAGCTCACTTAAATAGAGCTTTTACAACTATAAAAGAGAAAATAAAGGAACAGACTTTGAACTAGTCAATAATGAAAGAATTAGAAAGACTACCGGCTAAGTCCTAATACTAAGGAATTTATTTGACTAAGTAATAACAGAGGTCTCAACCAACAATCCTATCATATATTATCTACACGGGTCATGCTCAAAAGTTGCACGTGAGTTTACACAGTTTTGACACAGGAAACTATTACCCATGACTATTCCTTGATCTAATCTAATATTTTTACTTTTTCACCGCGTATAATCCTATTACAATATCCAAAAACAATATTTCACGTTATAATACTTATTTATTTATTTATTAATATTGTAAAATTTATGACATACTTTAAAAATATAATGGTTGTACTAAGAATGTGATTCTTCACCATTTTCTAATCGGAGAGCTTGAGCAGAGTTGGCTCTTCCTCGCATGCGCGACTTTAGATTAAGCTTTCGTGAAAAACTCGAATAACACAATTCACACCGCATAATAGAACACAAAATGAAAAGGAAGATCCTCTCCAGAAACAAAGTTATAGACGCATTAGCACTTAGTTGAGAGAAAATGACTTCGTGATAAGACTAGTTTGGAATTTCTCCTTTTTTTGTCTATTTGGGCATTTTGTTTCACCTAGAAAAGAAAAACTATCTCTAATTTTAATAATAAAATATAACTTGATCTACACTCCTAAAGCTTAGTCTAATTATAAAAACTTCACTACATTTCACTACGACACCTCTAAAACTTAAAAAAAAACCATGTAATAAGATGATCAATATGATATTATAAACTTTAAGAGAGTTCTTCCGTAATCATTTAAACCTAAAGAGGTCCATTTGCAATGTTATTTCACATTTCAGTGATTGTTCGTGTAATTTTTAACCATTAGGAGAAACTGTTATAATTAGACCAACCATCAAGTGGTGTAGATGTAAGATATAACTATCTCCAATAATTAGTTCAGATCAGTGTTTTGAAAACCGGACCGGCCGGTTCGATCGCCGGTTCGACCAGCAAAACCAGTGAACCGGTAGCCTTATCTGTTCAATGGCCGGTCCGATTTTAAAAACATTGGTTCAGTTCTTGATTAGCCTTTTTAATCTTCTGCCTGATATGTGCTATTGAAGCTGAATTTAACTTTTAAGTATTTTTTTCATTATTAAATATTATTTAGCTCCTAAGTATCATATATAGTACTACAACAGATAAGTTGATGTATCTTTTTGGCTTGTACAAAGGAATATCATATGATGGTTGGTGACTGGGTCAGGAAAGGAACCCTTTCAATTTCAAAAGGTTCCAAAGAATATAATAATACTATAATTTCTGTTAATTACTGTTATAATTTCAACTGTGGGTGGTGGTGGTGGGGTGTGGGGATAATAATAAAATAAAATAAAATAACATATAAATGGAATGTTATATTTTTAGGACAGTTGGATACCTTTTCTAATAAACTGGTGTACCATCTTCTATAGCTGGACTTTCCAGCTAAGCATTTCTCTCTTCTTTTTGTTCTATCTTAATCTCTGTACCAGATTATCAGAATTCTTCTGCCTTCTATTATTGCAGTTTGTTTACTTTAGATAATATGGAGAATCAGGCAGGTGAAATTCAGAGGGTAGCATAGTCTTTTTCCATCTCTTCTGACACATGAAATCTATCTCTCTGACTCTCAAGAAATTAACTGCTGCTGCATTTTTTTTTGTCTAGTTTATGTACAAGTTCTCAAGATAATAAATAATAATAATAGTAATAATATTATAGTATTTTGAGTGGTGAGCTTTTCAGTTTTCACAATCTGCACAAAAAAGACCCTCAAGAATCAAAAAATTGCTCTGTGTTGTTTTCAGCTCAAGATGTGTTCTTTTGGAAGTTTTGCATCATTTTGAGCTTAAAGAAAGAATCTTTTTGATAATCCAACACAACCCCTCTTCAAGTTTTCAGTTGAATTGTTGAAAGGAAGCCAAAGATTGAATTTTTCTTGATATTTTTTTTTTTTTTTGGTGGTATATAAGATGATATGGAGTATTCATAGATAGAATGAGTTGGTGATGAAAGAAAGCTTTTTGATGAGGGTTTTGTTGTGTAAGATCCAGTGTCCATTCCTTTGTTTCTGCAAACCCTCAGCTACTCATCTTTACACCTCAGGGCCATTGAAACTGGAAAATGCCCAACAAGTAACAACAGAATTTGCTGTTTCTGATGCCTCTGATAGTTCATCTTGTGGGGTCAAAGAAGAGGGTGGTGTCAATGGGAATCAAGAAGTTGTGGATGTGAATCAAGAACTCAAGAGCTGTATTAGGAAGATTCCCTCAAGAGAGATTGAGAAGAAGAGAGTTAAATGGATGGATGATTCAGGCAAAGAACTTGTTGAGATCAAGGAGTTTGAATCCAGGTGGGTGTTAATAGTCTCTCTGATGCATTTGATTGGTCTTGTTGCATGACTAGATTTTTACTTCAACACTGATAACATGGATATTGGTTTGTGGTTAAAGATGTTAAATAGTAGTTCTGATGAGAATTGAAGGGGGTTTTACTTTTAAGGAACACGGAAGCATAACAAAGAAAATGAAAATTTAACATTTAATCGCTTAACAGAAAATCCGTAAACGACTCCTGTTTTGTAAGTTTTCTTTTTTGATGCTGAATTGCATTTACAGATCTTGAAAAACATAATAATAGCCTAGGCCGTTTAGCTGGGAAACTGGGTCTTTCTCTTTTGTGACAGTTCCTGGTTTTAATTTGCATCAAAATGTTTTGATCACTGTTGTTAGAGTAGTCTCTGCACATGCTATACAATGTAAAGTCTAAGTCCTTGAAATTGAGGGAAGGCAAAACCAATGAAAGATATTTGTAACTTTTGTTGCATAAGAAAACCTTCTTTAGCTTATTTTGAGGCATCTGGTATTAGCGATTACTTTTTCAAGTAGTTTTGATTACGAAAAATAATTGATTTGGTTGATGAATGTGGAACAAAATAAGCATATATTGGTCTATCAAGTAAGTTTACCCAGTTCTCATACCAAGGATGCACTGATTCCTATCGAGAAAATTTGTCTTATCTGTAACTCTATGTACCACAACTTTATCATAGGCAAAAGAAACTCCAGGTCAGAAACTTGTTTTCATTCGACGTAATTGAGATGGCATAATCTCCATTTTTGATGTTTTACGTGTTCCAAGTTTCATCTGAGGACTAACAAACTTGCAAAAGGAGGAAAGAGTTCAATTTTCATGACTATATTTTTGGTTAAGTTCCATTTCCTTATTTAAATTGTTTGTCAAAATAGAGTTACAGACAAAAATTTGTTTCAATGTTGAATTTTCAGTTAACTGAAGTTGCAATCTGATGATTGTGTAGCTTTACTTTATCTAGATATGCCATTTCTCTTGTAGCAAAATACAAGATCGAAAAACTCAACAATCAACCTTGTTTTGTTTTACTTTCTGGTAGTGACCTTGATCAGTTAACCATTTTCATCTAAAATGCGAATTGGTTCTTAGTGAAACAGGAGATACGGACAATGAAGATGAAAGCAGCCGTTGTTTCTGTATCATTCTCTGATTACCACCAAAGGCTTCTGATAGCTTGATTATAAGTTCTAACATGAAGAAACATACTGCAAAGAAGGGATGATTGAGAAAGCGACTGTTTGATTCGAATATCAATTTTGCCACTGCTGTCTTGAACGAGATCAGAGAGGAGTAGGCTCGGAGAGAGAGATTTGAAAATTTAATTCGGTAATTATTTTGGGGCTTGATGAATGCCTCTGACATAAAGATTTTGCGGTTCATTTCTGCCTCTGTCCCTCTTGTGATCAAATCCAGTGTCAGCAACGAGATTCCAACCGAGTACCTCACCATCTTTGTGAGACTAAATGTATGTCACACAAGATTTGTATCCTTAATTCTTTTATAATGATAATAATCATACGAAGGTCTGTTGTAACTTATTCCTTTTCAGATCTTGTCTGAGTATTTTAAGCCTCCTGCATTCTCATATCTTGTACGAAGCGAAACATTTAAATTTTTGAAGTCCCGTAATCTGAAGGATGAGACATTGTGACCAAAGATGTTATCACAGTTTTAAGAACCTTTTTTGGCCATAAGAACAACTAATATCATGAACTTCAGACTTTAACATTCAAGAATGCTTCCTTCTAGTGATTGTCTTAATAAAAATGACACTGGATAACTTGGAAGTGATTTAATGTTTCTGCACGTTATATCATTATAAACATGACATTGGAAAGTTAGCAAGACCAGCAGTTGCATTTGAGATTGCCAACTAATTACTCTCCGACGAATTCGGATAATGCAAAATAGATGAATTCCTAGAGTTTATTTGAGGAGGTGGGGAACAAATGCAATAAAGTCTGTTCCTTGATTTTCTTAGGAAACAGGGTTCAGCAAGCCATTCTCATTGCCTCATTGTGACAGGCTTAGATCAAGAAAACAGTGAAAGTTTCTAAATATAAAGCTCACATGGTTTCCAAGGCGATGAAGGTTATAAACGTAAACTTAAATCCTCTATATTTCTGTAACAACAATTACATAAGATTGGGTGCTTTGGCCAACAATCGAAACAATCAATCGCTATTGAAAAGTAACAAATTATCATTCAACAGTCACCATGAGCTCGTACTATACACAAAATCCAGTAACTGGCACCTCTCTGATCTTGGTGCTGACAGCGTTAATTCTGTTGGACCCTCATCAGGATATCTGCAAAGCCAGGGAGGCTCCTTGAATATCTGAAATCCCAGTTTCTATTTCTTGTTGAATCCAAATAGAGATTTGATAGCATTGATGGCATTCTCATTGATAAATGATTCATCATATTTCTTCATAAGGGGATCGAATTCCTCGGATGTCCTTATCTTTTCAAGGTCAGGGTCTGTCCGGATTCTCTGTCACGAGGTGCACAAGAGACTTATAAGATCAAATGTAGGAGACGATACACATTGGAATTATGTCCTCACCAAACCTACCTTAAAGTCCTCAAATCCAGCCTCCATAGCATCCTTAAGTGCAGAGAGTCCAGCTTGTATCTGCGAAAAAATCAATTTTTTTAGTGGTTAACACGGCATTAGAAGTTGATTTCAGAAAATATGCACTTACTTGATCAAGCTTTGAATAACAGCAGGCCACATTGTAACTTGCTACTGCAGCTTCATTTGGCTCTGGTTTTGATCCTAACACTGACTCAAACTTTTCCAAAGCCTCGTCATATTTTCCACTCCTTTAGTAATTAGAAAGGGCGAAAACATAAGATGCTTGGTAATATAAGAAAGACACGATCACAAGAAGTTCCAAATCTTACTTGTAAAGCTGCAATCCTTCTCGAAGTTCTCTCTCTCTGCGTTCTTTCTGTTCCTTCTTTTTTAGGTAATTTTGTATCTATACCATATGGATTCAAAAAAAAAGTGCATAAACGATTTTGCTCCCATGAATGAGGAGAAAGCAAGTACATATATATATATATAGTGAGTGAGAGAGAGGTTGCAGTAGCACTCACTTGAATTTCCCTAACTTTGTTACTAATGACTCCAGAGTTTCTCTCGGCTCTAATGATTTCCTTTTCCGTCAATTCACCCGTTTCCTCCGGCTTTCCTGATAAGTAATAGTCACCCAAAAACTATTGAAATTTCCACATTCTGACACTAAAGCATCATTAAAGTTAAACAGACACTGATTTACGAATTTTCCAGAATCTATATCTAAGAATTTAACGGAAGACATGAACAAGTACAATGGGTTGTGAGTAATATCGAGTTTTAAGTGATAACAATGCACAAATTTCAGCCATGGAAAAAGCTAAATCACCAATACTTACCATATCTCTTCTGCATTTTCATGAGCAGTGGGCCGATTCTTTGTCGAATGGTGTACATTGTTCGTCCATATTCAGCTGCAGGCCATATCTCCTCTCCAAAAACTGCACTGCACTCATGGTTCTTAAACTACTTTAATCACTTTGTAAACCAATGAACTATAGTAACATCAGATCCACTTCTTCAAACACGTTAAAGAAAATTACATCCAACAAAACGAAAAGAACGGGTGCATCCCTCTCTGCTCACAACTCAAATGACCAAGAGATCTAGTCCTAACCTTGTAACTTCGAACTAGTTTATTCTTATTTCGAAAGATAACTCTATCAACATCCCACAAAAGACTTAATTTATAGATACAACGAAAACAAACGGTGGTAGAACAAAAAGACAATTAAGCTCATTTGCACAGAACTAATTGAGCAACACATATAGATAGATAGGTACCTAGTGGCAAGAACTCTATCTCCAACGCTGAACATGCCGGTCTTATCGGCCGATCCTCCGGGCGCAATGGCATCAATGTAAGTCCCTCCATCTCTACCTTTTGCAAATTTCAACCCATATGGCTGCACAATTTCCACCTCATACTCTTCCACTCCCTTTTCTTCTTCTTCCATCCCAGCCTCAGTTTCCGATGCTTTCGCAACTAAAACCGACAATTTCGGCAACTGGGCATTGCTCAAACTGCCTAAAAATGGATGGCTCTTGGTGTTGGAGAGCTTTAGCAAACAGAGGAGAGATGGGTTTTGCTTGGTTACTCTGATGGACAGAGGTGATGAAGAACACAGAGAAGTGTAGCTGCTTGAAGCCATTGAAGTCTGATTCTTGAAGAAGAAGAAGAAGATGATGATTTTTAAGGCAGTAATGAGAGTTGAGAATTGAGGAACAAGATTGATGAATGGGACTAGTGGCTGTAGTTAGGCTGTTGAAGTTTAATTCGGTTTTGTGGTGGCAACTTGAATTGGGATTGTGGTGTAAGGAAATTTTTTAAAAGTTAAAAATAAATGGACATTCTTTGGGATCGAGTAGAAGATACTGGGACACGTGGACAGTTGTGATAATACGGTTGAAGTTGATTCAGTTAAATTCGTTACATGCTGAAGTGGAGACCTACTTACTTCTTTGGGTTAAATATTTTTGAGTTCCCTTAACAGATTTACTAAATTATATGTCATTATCCTCAAAAATATTAGGCAGAAAAGCCTAATCAAGGAGAGTTGTTTTTGAGAGAAGTGAAGAGCACCCAAATTTGAGAAAATAAGTTAAGAGAGTAGAATAAGAGATCCCAGATTTTGAAGTTTCCCTCAATAAAAAAGAAGATGCATAAAAATCGCCATAACTTTTGAACTAGTGCTATGATTGAGACCCTTAATATGACAGATCAAACGTCTTCTATGCTCTAGAGTTGAATTATACGTATACAATGCAACTTTGAGTTTACAAAACGTGATCTAAGGCATCGTTCTATCAAGCTTTATTTTCTTTAGGGCAGCCAACTTGTCTAAATCTTTCTTCATCCCCTCGTCTCGATTAAATCCTTCTTTAGGGCATACATGTGAAGCCACCTTTCTTAGCAGCTGACTCTGTTGGAAATTAAATGGTTTCAAATAAAATTAATTCATGATTCTATACATTGTATCAATTTATGGATAAAGTTAATCTTGATATACATGTACTTCGGCATACATGTATCCTTATATACATGTATCTTGGAATGCATGTATTTTGACATACATGTACGTGTCTGGATATACATTTAACCATATATTAAGGGCCATGAATAATGTGTAGGAAAAATGAATATGGATTTATTACGGAACATGAATGTAGGATTCTGTGGCTAGTGGATTCCTACATTGGAAAAGGAAGAGTCTTGGACCCTCCTATAAATAGCTCCATTGATCCTACAAGTGAAGCATGCAAAAAATATTGTCTAGCTGAAATAGCAAGCTAATCACTTGTAGAAAACTCTCTACACTATAATATATCTTTTCCTTTAGTTTCTTTTTGGATATCAAGAAGGAGTCTTTGAGGAGGTATTCGATTCAAAGGAGGAAGAAAGTCTTCAATGAGATCTTCAAGTCTAAAAGGAAAGGATGTGGTGCAAGTTGCTGTTGGAATAACAAGGATTCTTCAAGTCTAAGCCAAACAAGAGGGGGTTCAAAAGAATGTCTATATTCGGTAACATTTATATGTTTTATTTATTCATTGATATTAAATAAGAATTATATGCATTGCTTACACGGGAAAGCAATTTCAGTAGTACACCGGAAAGCTGCAAGCACGTCTAGGGTTTTTTGCAAAAATAGTCCTCTAACTTTTCCATTTTGCAGAATTAGTCCTTTAATGATATTAATAGCAATTTTAGTCCCTTATCTTAGCACCCTTTGCAATTTATGCCCTCATGTGACGGAATATTCCAATATTCGCCGGAAAGTGACACGTGGCTTGCACATGAGAGAATTTTTGCAATAATCGTCCTATAAGTTGACACTTTTGCAAAATTGGTCCTTTGTCTTTTATTTGCAATTTTCGTCCTCTATACTGTCACAAGTTGCAATTTCAGTCCTCCGTCAATATTTTCGTCAAATTAAGCGGAAGCTCCCTTTTTCTTTTTAAAATTTTCACATAGAAATTGATACTAAAAACCAATTTGCTTTGTGGATGATAGTATACTATGATCTATAGCAACACCTAGCACTAAGTAATTCCAATACGTACTAGACCTAAAGAAATATTTATAATGATTACATCACTTGAATAGGATTCTCGATTTTAAAACATTGAACTTTCCAGAAACTATATGCATCAAACATCTAAACAAAAAGTAAAAGACATTCCACAAAACACATACAGATTTGTTATTATTACGTGAAACAAGTGTACACAAATTGATTACTTTTAACAACAAGAACGCTAATGACCTTGTAATGGAGAGATTCAGCCTGAGCAATGGCGCTAAGCCCCCTAATATTAACATTCTCCCCGAACAATTCGGCACTATTCTCTATGAATTTAAACCTGTTCGGCAACACTCTAATACTTCTGCTCCTCTCACTATCACAGTTCACCCAAATAGTATAATTGAGATAGTAAATCAAACAGCAAACCAAAGAGATTGAGTACGTAAGAAAAATTACTGAGAATGTTCTCAAGGGTTCACCTTGACCTCTACCCGAACAGTCCATCTTCCGCAAGTTCACGGGTTAAAAGAATAAATTTTAAATAAAAATTTAAAAAGAAAAAGGGAGTTTCCGCTTAATTTGACGAATATATTGACGGAGGACTAAAATTGCAACTTGTGACAATATAGAGGACGAAAATTGCAAATAAAAGATAGAGGATCAATTTTGCAAAAGTGTCAACTTATAGGACGATTATTGCAAAAAATATCTCATGTGCAAGCCACGTGCCACTTTCCGGCGAATATTGGAATATTCCGTAGCCTGAGGGTATAATTTGCAAAGGGTGCTAAGATAAGGGACTAAAATTGCTATTAATATCATTAAAGGACTAATTCTACAAAAGAGAAAAGTTAGAGGACTATTTTTGCAAAAAACCCAGCACGTCTATAGCTTGAGAAGCCGTCTCATAATTGGAGAGTGGCATCTCTAATTCATAGATCATTACAGATCAAGTACCATCACATTTTAACGAATTTAGAATACGAGACAAAGTAAAGAGCAAGAAAGTAATAAAGTGTAAGGAAAAAGATAAATATGCACGATCCCATCTATTTTAGCAAATTTAGTTTGTAGGACGCAACTTATACAGAGAGAATTTCGTGATAGAGAATCAAAGTTCATTAACAATTTAAAACAGTAAAAGTTATATCACAAAGTGTCACAGTTTTGTATTCTGCATTAAAACCTATCATGTATTTTTCTATGAGAACATACATGTACATGTTAGGTTCATTAAAGTTACAAAACAAGTGGGACGTTGTTGTTAAATCAAACTTGAATTTTATCGAAGACTGTCTACACTTTCATAACAATAATAAGAGGATTTGGCAATTTACCGGTGTTAGGTTAAATTGGCAAATTACCTCCCTGTAAAAAATAAATAGGCAAATTACTATGTGATTTCACAAATTGGCAAATTACCTCCTCACATATGGAGGTGTAGTTCACTTGCTCAAATTTAAGAGTGAGAATAGTTTTTTAGGCAAAAAGACAATTATACCCTTTGTTTCTCAAAAAATATGTAAATCTTTGCGTTAATACTTTAACTTGTTAAAAAAGTCCAAGAACTAAAAAAAAAAAATTAAAATTTAAGTTATGATTTCATAATATGTATGTATTATAATATTTTTAATACTTTTACATAAATTTTTTAAAGGAAGATTATAATCAAATTTGAAATTATAGAAATGAAAATATTAGAATAACAAGGTTATTTTGGTCATTAAATATAAAAAATACACTAAAAAAATTACAGGGAGGTGGTGTGCCAATTTTTAAAATCACAAGGGATAATATGCCTATTTATTTTTCACATGGGGGTAATTTGCCAATTTAACATAACACAGGGAGGTAAATTACCAAAAACCCTATTATTATTATTATTATTATTATTATTATTATTATTATTATTATTATTATTATTATTATTATTATTATTACGGAAAGAATTTTAAAGTTGTCATAGTATCTTAAGGAAAAGAAAACTACAGAGGAAGGTCTTTTCGTAATGGATGACCCTCGAAACCATAATCCGTTGATATACGGCGTACATCTGGATGATTGATAGAAGAAACACCAAATATATCCCAAACTTCTCGCTCCCACGGGCCGGCTGATGGAAATGGGCTTACTACCGGAGATAATCAAAAGGTTCCCTTAAGGATTTGATCAAGCAAGATTCTAAGATATCTCAAACTAGTTGAAGGAATCTCCATAAGAAATCTTATATGCCAAGACGGGGTTTCTCAACATAGTTAAACTCCCATGTGGTTTAGAGAATGTGCACGCAACCCCCATGTGGTTTTGGTTTGTTAATTGTCTAAATCTCTCACGTGGTTTCATATATGCTTCACAAAATTATTTTCTTATGAAATCATAAGGGAGTGTTGTGCTGAGTATAATGAAATCACAAGGGGATTTTGTGCAGGTTATGAAATTTGTGCAGAACTTACGAAACCACAAAGGGGTTCTAGACAATTATCAAATAACAAGGAGTTTTCGTGTAGGTTTTTTTAACCACAGGGGGGGTCTTATTCCCCGCCAAGATGGTGGACATATCTCTTCGACATTACTGATAGATATTTGCAATTTGTAATAACTGTAAGTGAAAGTTCTTTTCTCGATATTTTAATATTAACGATTTGGTGCAACAAAGATACGTAGCGACACATAAAAATTATTGTAAATATTGTATCATTAACACATTTGATCATCATTGTAATACTTCATTAGTTACACGTTAGATTGCAGTTGGTATTCGCTTCAATCGAACTCGTTAATGAACATGGATTGAACACAAGACAACTCCCCCGTGACACCTCCTCCTTTTCCCTAAGAGTGAGAGTTGACGAATAAAATCAAGATTTTTTGTTTTCTCAATAAAACAAAACCCGTAGTTTTTAGGGTTGGGTTAGGATGCGCACTCCCACACTGTTTAATTTGCTACATCATGTTCTAGCTAGCCCACCCTTCATTACAAACACTTCATTACATTAGGAAGCCATTATAAGATATATGAACAAAATTCCAATTTGTCAAAATTTATTATCCATTTTGATAGGTATCAAGTTCATCTATATCACTATGGCGGAGTATAGTAAAAATGAACAAAAGGCAAGTGGTGATGAAATACTAAACATCTGAGAGAAATTTAAGCACTCATGTTGCTTGAAAGGTACAGTATGTAGAATGCCAAAGAAACCAAGCTACAAATATCGGCGGCTATGATGTGGATGTATGTCGGGAGTTCATGGTCAGAAGTCGAAGAAGGGAAAACTGATGTGTTCAACTATGTCGCATGCGGCTGCCATAGAGATTTCCATAGGAGGGTATGGAGAGTGAGGTGGCTTGTGATATAGCTTCTCAAATAATAAGATTTAGTTACGAAAAAAGATCTCCATTAAGTGACTCGTCACTGTCACAAACAAACTCACTTTCGATCACCCTTCTATGAAAATCTTGGTGGTAGCTGAAGGCAGAATAGTTGAGCACAACGGTTATCCTTCCTTCACATCTGGCCATAAACTCCCGGCATCCATCCACAGCATAATCATTGATAATTGCAGCATGGTTCGTCTAGCATTCGACATACCATACTGTTTGGACAACCTGGGTGCTTAAGCTTCTCTCAGACGAGTATCCTCATCACTATTTGCCTTTTCTTCATTTCTACGATACCCTGCCATAACGATATAGATGCTCTTGATATCTGTCAAAAGGACTAATAGATTTCGGCAAGTGAGAGTCTCATGTGTATTATATATAATGGCTTATTAATGTAATAAAGTGTTCGTAATGAAGAGTGAGGTACCTCCAACATGATGAAGCAGATTAAATAGGGCGAGAACGCGTATCTAACCTAGCCCTAGAAAATGCGGGTATATTTATATCGGCAAGTTTCAATTCATCCTACTTCCAAAAGTAAAAGAGTAGAAAGCCTCGAATATTTAAATATCTTTACTTCAGCAAATTCAGTTATAATATTAATTTTTTAGGAAAATTTTCTAATGCAATCCAATACGGAAACTCCACGTACCCAGACACACTTTATTGCTTTTCGTCAGTTTTTATTTTGGGTTTTTATACAAAACAAATTTTACTTTATTCGAGCAAATTTTAATAAAGCGTCACGAGTTTTAAGCTTTTGGATTTCCATAACTATGTCTTGGCTAGAAGATAGAAGTGATGGATACTAGAGAGTTATAGGACTAATTAGAAGAATTTGATTAAGCATTTTGAGAATTTCAGATTAAACAAATTTGATATTTTGTAAGACTTCTTTAGAGTAGGTGAAACAAAGTGGTTCTAGAAATGCCTTACACCACCTATAAATACAACCCATGGGAAGTTTATAACAAATTCAAAATCATTTTGAGAAGGGGAAATTGCGCCAACCCCTCTCCCCCCCAATCTGTGGGGTGTTTTGCACTTTACCCCCTAACCTATGGAAATGTGCGATATGCCTCTCAACCTTTTAATTTTTCCTCATTGATGCTCATCTTACTAACAAAAGTAAAGACATGTGTATCAAAATGAACAGTAATAGCTCAGGGGCAAAATTGCACAAAAATCAATAGGTTATGAGGCATCTCGAACAAATCGATAGGTTATGAGGCACATTACAAAAGCACTCATAGAGTGGGGGATTTGCCATAATTTTCCCTTTTGAGAATACTATCAAGTGAGTATGAAGACAAGTACTACATTCTATTAACTTTAATGTTATATTTTTATATTTTTCTGGAAAAACCTAAGATTATTCTACTTCTACTATCCTCCCATATCAATACCAATTCTCAATTTTCTGACAAAGTGTGACGAATCCTGATTCTTCTGCCGAAGATCAGTTAGAGGAATTGGATATTCTTCATATGTGGGACGAACGATGTCAATGTCAATGGGTTTGACAACATGAAGAGAAAAAGCATGATTGGAGCCAAATGTATTATAATAGGTCAGGTAACTAACTCTACATGCTTATTAATTTTGATATTGTGAAATGTAAGTAAGATGGATCATATGGGCTATTAATTTAGTAACTAGTCTTAATCACGAGGAATAAAGATTTCTTAAAACAATATGGGGAGTTCCTTATGGGGAGCAGAGGATGGAGCAGAGACCTTGAGACTTTCTACTTTACGAATTTTCCAGATGATTGGAGTACCACTGACCTTTGGCAGACTTTTCTCAAATTTGGAAGCGTGGGCGAGGTTATCATTCCAAACAAACTCAACAGGTATGGGATGCGTTTTGGTTTTGTTCGATTTAGATACATCGATCAATGACAGGTTAAAGATGGAGCAAACCCTCAACAACATCTGGATCGGTTCGCTCAAACTGAAGGCGAATGTTGCAAGATTCAGAAAACCATCACACAAGCCCAATACAGCTCCTGCAAAAATGGCTTTCAAATCTGATGGGAACAGAAACACTCGGGACAAAAACTTTCAAAGAACAAGGATCATTCCAACCTCTTTCGACAGCAACAACCTGGGCAAGAGATTGGCGGAGGCTTCTGAGATGCTACATTCTTCTAAGATAGAACAAGATAAGAAGGATCCATGGAAAGGTATGGAATTTCAACCTTCTGAGGAGGAGCTTTGCTGGCTCAAAGGTGCATATGTCGGCCATCTCAAAGACCTCAACATGGTCCATCATATTCAACGAAGATTTCAAGAGGAAGGCCTCTTCACAGTCAACATTTCTCCTGTTGGTGGGAATCTTTTTCTCATTCACTCTAACCACAAAGATGAAGTTGAATCTCTCATCAAAGACTATAAAGACTTGTGGGATAACTGGTTCACCTCAATCAGACCATGGTCTCCTAGTAAAGTCCCCCGTGTGCGTTATGTTTGGATTTCATGCCGTGGCATTCCGATCCATGCATGGAACGAGAGGTTCTTTAAGCTCCTTGTCTGTAGTTTTGGAGCCTACGTCAAAGCTGATGAAGACACAATCTGCAGGAAAAACCTCGAGGTGGCAAGGCTGCAGATTGAAACCACGTGGCCATACTGGATTAACGATCTAATTCAAATCAAAATTCAGAATGACATATTTGACATTAGATTGACTGAGGATCTCAACTGCAATGTTGTAAGGTTAGCAACTTGCAGCTACTTCGAAGATGAAAAGAACTCGAATTCCAGAATCATAGTACTCCGGTTGCATGCCGACGGGCATCGGTAGTGATGAAGACCTGTCAGAGGAAACTCTTCTCGTTGACCGTGACAATTTTTTCGGGAAAGAAGATTCATTAATGGTCAATTCAGACCTTAATAAAAGAGTATTAACTGCTTCTTTTTCTACCGTTTTGAATCAAATTCAAGTTGACCAACTTCCTATGGAACAGAACCCGCTAGAATCTCCACACAAAGTTGGGTCCTTAGAACTTGCTGAAATTTCTGATGGGCTTCAGAACCTTAAAAATGATAATAACTCCACCGCTCCGAAAGCGCTTCAAGTGCAACCTTCAATTCCCACCCAAGATCACGCAAAAAGCAAATCGAAAAGAACAAAGCTGCAGATGTAAGAGTTTGCTACCTCTATCAAAGTGGCGCTGTGAAGAGTTGAAAAAATAAAAAGACCAATAAGATTGGAAATCCTTCAAAAGGCGATCCTTTACAAGGTAATCAAACTCTTACAATTTTCCGACAGTGATATAGATCGTCGTAATAAAATTAACATGAACACAAAACATTTGAATGGGAAGCTAGTGAAATCTGGAAAATTGGAAAAAAGTTGGGAGTCGTTGGAAAAGGCAACGGTGCAGAAATTATTCAATGTCTCATGGATATGGAAGTTAGAGATAGAAAACTCGGTCTTAAGAGCGGCATCAACAATGATGCGAGTGGATCAATCGGGAATGCCTCTGTTTCTAAATGATTTTGCTCTCTTATAATGTTAAGAGGACTTGGGGGAAGGGTTAAAAGCAGAGAAATTAGAGAGCTCATATCCAAATTTAAGATTGAAATGCTCCTTGTTCAGGAAACAAAAAAAAAGAAAATATTGACGACTCTTTCTGTCATGCTTTGTGGGGAAATAACAACTGCGAATGGATTGTTAACGCGTCTGTTGGAAATTCAGGGGGTTTGCTTACCATCTGGGGAAAGGATTTCTTCAAGCTTGATAGTTCAGTTATAGGGGATGGTTTTATTTTTCTTGTTGGTCGGTGGGGGATTTCTGAAATACAGTGTTGCATCTGCAACGTTTATTCTCCGTGCAACTTGAACGATAAAAGGAGATTATGGGCGAACTTGTTACAACTCAGGAGCCAATCGAACTCTAATGTTTGGTGTGTAGCTGGTGACTTTAATTCAGTTCGTTCGCCGCATGAGAGGAAAGGAAGGTCTGCTTTGACGGTATCCTCAGAAATTACAGAATTTAACTCTTTCATTTCAAATATGGGAGTTGACGACATTCCACTAATTGGGAGGAAGTATACCTGGCTTTTTTCAGATGGTTCCTCTATGAGCCGAATCAACAGATTCTTCTTCTCCGATGAGAGGATCAACATTTGGAGCAATCTGAGTCAACGGGGAATCAATAGGAGTCTGTCAGATCATTGTCCTATCTTAATCAAGAATGTGGACGAGGATTGGGGTCCTAAACCTTTTCGATTTCTTAATTGTTGGCTTGAACATACAGATTTTGAGACTTTTGTTAAAAAAGAGTGGAGCAATCTCAATGTTACAGGGTGGGGAGCTTTTGTGCTTAAAGAAAAGCTAAAGAAAATGAAACCAGGCCTGAAACGTTGGAATTCAGAAGTTTTTGGCATCATTGATAACAAAATCTCTGAAATTAAGAACGATGTCTTGCAAATTGAACTCAAAGGAGAGAATGGGGGTCTCTCGGATGTTGAGGTTAGCAAAAGGCAAAGCCTCCTCGCCGATCTTTGGCAGAAGATGAGATCCAGAGACAGCCTTATTTTCCAAAAGGCCAGGTTCAACTGGATTAGACAAGGTGATGTTAACTCGCGTTTTTTCCATATGTGCGTTAATAGAAGAAGATTCACTAATGGTATTCATGGATTAGTCTTCAACGACAGAATTGTAGCCGATAAGAGAGAACTCATTACAGAGATTCATAAACACTTCTCCAACCAATTCAAGGAGCACATGCACAACAGACCTCTACTCTCCCATCTCAACTTCAACCAACTTCAGCTTTCTGATAATAATCTGCTCATTGATATTTTCTCAGAAGAAGAAATTAAGGCGGCGGTCTGGGAGTGTGACGGTTCCAAAAGCCCGGGGCCAGACGGCTTTAACTTCACATTTCTTAAGAAATTTTGGGACTTAGTTAAAACTGACATCTTTAGAATGGTTTCGGAATTTCATTCTCATGGGAGGTTACCGAGAGGTTTTAACTCCTCATTCATTGTCTTGATACCTAAGAAAACTAATCCTCAACGCATTAGTGATTACCGTCCTATCTCTCTCATTGGCTGTTTGTACAAGATCATCTCGAAGTTGCTAGCAAATCGAATCCGAAAGGTCATGGGACATTTAATTTCACCAGAGCAATCTGCTTTCATCGCCGGAAGACAAATCGCTGATAGCATTCTGATTGCAAATGAAGTGATTGACGACCTAAAAAGAAAGAGAAGCTCCAGTCTTATCCTCAAGGTTGATTTTGAGAAAACGTTTGATTGTGTGAATTGGAATTACCTCGACAACATGATGGAGTATATGGGTTTCTGTTCAAAATGGCGTCGATGGATTCAAGAGTGCTTACGCAGTGCGTCAGCTTCTTCCTTGTCAATGGCAACCCCTCTAATGAATTCCATTTCGAGAGAGGTCTTCGGCAAGGCGACCCGCTCTCGCCTTTTCTTTTTCTCATCGCTGCAGATGGCTTAAGCGGGTTAATTAAGAAAGCTGCTAGAGATGGCCTTTTTAAAGGAGTTGAAGTGGGTAGAAGCATGCTTAATATTACTCATATTCAGTATGCCGACGACACCTTGCTCTTTTGCGAAAGTTCAAGCCGCAACGTTTGGATCCTTAAATGCATTCTCCGTAACTTTGAGCTCATTTCGGGGTTGAAGGTTAATTTTAACAAAAGCGACCTCTTTGCCTTAAATACTGATCCTATCTCTTTGGCTGCCTATGCAGATACTTTAAATTGCAGAATCGGAACCCTTCCCTTCAAGTATCTCGGAATCATGATTGGTTCAAGCCTAAGAAGATCAAGCACCTAGCTGCCAGTTTTAGACTCTTTGAAGAATAAGCTTGGGAGCTGGAATAGCTGCCCGATTTCCTTTGGAGGGCGTATCACCTTGTTCAATTCAGTTCTTACAGGTCTTCCAGTTTACTACATGTCATTCTTTAAAGCACCAAAGAAAGTTATCAACTCTTTCAATAACACTCTTCGTTCCTTTCTCTGGGGTGGAACGCCTCAGTTAAGAAAAATTGCGTGGGTGAGCTGGGATACGATCTGCAAAAGTAGAGAGCGTAGAGGTTTAGGAGTTAAACAAATGACTTACTTCAACAATGCTCTTTTGAGCAAATGGAAGTGGCGTATCGCCAATAATGATCGGGGTCTTTGGATTAATGTCCTTGCTGCAAAATACGGAGACCTGAACATTGCTTTTGAAACTCGGGGTGGATCAACTGCCTCTACCAAACAATCCATTTGGTGGCGCGATCTGTGGAACCTCTCCCCCAGTGACAACAACTCCGACTGGTTTAGACAAAATCTTAAAAGATCAATTGGGGATGGCAAGGATACTAAGTTCTGGACAGATCCTTGGCTGGGGAATGAAAGACTCAAGGATAAATTTCCGAGGTTGTTCCTTATCTCAAATGACAAAGAAGCTTCTGTTGCAGATGTGGCTGTTTTGGAAAATGGCTCAATGTGTTGGAGATGGCGTTGGAGACGCACTCTTTTCGAATGGGAGAAATCTTCTTTAGCTACCCTTCTTCAGTCACTTGATCACATTCACCTTGATGCTAATAAAAGAGACTCGTGGATCTGGAATGCTGAGCCAAACAACACTTTCACCGTCAAGTCCGCATACCGCATCATTAGCCATTTAAATGATCATCAACCACTTGAAGCAGGTGATGCTCGTTTCTTCAAGATCTTTTGGGAGACTTCAGCTCCATTCAAAATGTTGTCTTTTTCTTGGAAAGCTTCCCTCAACAGATTACCAACCAAGGACAATCTTGCTAAAAGAAGAATTCTTGATGACTCAAATGACCTGAATTGTCCTTTATGTTGCTTAAACGAAGAAAATATCTCTCATCTCTTTAATACTTGCATTGTCGTTCACCAGGTTTGGATGGAAATTTACAACTGGTTTGGGATATCTACAGTCATTCCTCTTAGTTTCAGAAGCCACTTTCAAATGAATCTTGAACTGATCCCCAGGAGCATAAATAAAAAGAAATGGAGCTGTATTTGGCATACAACTATCTGGTGCCTTTGGTGCTTGCGAAATAGACTGACTTTCGGCGGTGATGTTCTTGATGTTCCTAAATGTGTTGAGCTTATTAAGGTGAAATCTTGGATGTGGCTGAAGGCAAACTTTCACGACTTTTGTTTCTCCTTTTGTGACTGGTGCATTTTGCCTTCCTCATGTATCTGTTTGTAATTGAGTTGCTGACCATGGATAGTACTTCTTGTACTATTTTCTTTGCTATCTATCAATAAAATCATTATTTGCAGAACCAAAAAAAAATAGATGCTTAACTTTATATGTTAAGTTTTTCTATTTTCTAAGTTGTGAGTCAAACATGGTAGAAATAAGTAAGTAATGCATGACAACATATGCAAAACGCGACGAAGGAGATGAAATGGAACCATGGCCATGCAAAGGGCTGAAAGGAAAATGACAAAAAAGGAGTGAGGCGCCATTTGGTATCAATGCTCTAAAAGTGAGGCACAAACAGTGCCAATGAAGGCGCCAATGATGATGTGCTTTGGAGTAAACATATCCCTAAGGGGGGGGTGGGGCTAGGGCGCGCACCATTAATGTTGATGCTAACATGATGGGAGCATGAAGACGCCAAGGAACACTGAAGATTTGACCTAGTAGACAGAAGGTCAGCGTCGTGTGGCCGAGGAGGAGGCCACCGCAACCAGCATCGTGGTCGGCGCTAACAGCAATGACTTCAATTTTTCTGCAGAATCAGGCTAAATCTACAAAATTTGAGTTCACCAAGCAAAAAATCTTTTATGCTTATTTTCTGGTCGAGTTCAACACCTAAAGTCTCTATAAAAAAATAAAAATAAAAGTAAAAAAAGGCACACGAGCCTCATATTTGATATAGACCTTACATAATCAGTCTTTGCATCTATAAAAGGCCCAGAAGTCTATATTTACACACACTTCAGAAATACACAAACATGCACTCAGACTCAACACTTTAGTTCACTAGTTTAGTCTATTTTCAGTTATTATTTTTATCTAGTAGTAGCCTAAATTGAAGGAATTAGCATTATGTATGTCTAATTTCTTTGTTGTTAGAGTCTAGGAAGTAGTTCCCTAGTCAAAATGATTGGTTATGTTGAGTTTCTTTTTTTTTTTTAGCTGGATAATTTATATTTGGTATTCATGTTTATATATCTTAATTTGTATTATTTTAAGTGTGTCATGAACATAAGAATAATTTAATGTTATATGCATGAGTGGTAGAAAGTTATTTTGTATAAAAGATCTCATAGGATATAGAAATCATACACCACAGGAGCAGATTGACAACCTATTGCATAGTCTATGTTGCATAATAGAGATAGATTCACAAGAATTAAATGCTTCTTGCTAAACGTTCGAACCTGTGGTGGTTTAACAAAAGCATTTTCTATCACAATTGTCTTACATTAAGGATCAGCTTTGAGCCTTTTTTCCGCTTGTTACTGTGCTAGGTGAAATTACTCGAGTTATCCAAGATCAAGTGTCTCGGTGTAAGTTATTTGCAAATGATATTATCTTAACGAGACAAGAACAGACGTCGAAGTAGAATTAGAGCTATGGAGAGAAACTCCAGAATCTCGAGGTTTTCGATTAAGTCGAACCAAAATAGAGTACCTCGAGTGCAAGTTTAGTAGACAAAGGATCACTGATGATAGTAAGAGAGAAATAGATAGTGATGTCAACCATCGAATTCAAGCTATAGCTGGATGAAACGGAAGAGCGCAACAGGGATTTTCTGTGACCGTAACTTTACTTTGAAACTTAAACTTAACGTAAGTTTTATCAACTGATATTAGGGCTACTTTTCTTTATTGTTTAGAATGTTGGGTGATCAAGCAAATTCACTCATAGAAGATGAGTATATATGAAATGTGCATGTTACGTTGGATGTACGCTAACACGAGAAGAGATAAGGTAAGAAAGAAAGACAATCGAAAAAAATTAGACGTTGCACCTATTGGCGAAAAGATAGAAGAAAATTGCTTACGATGGTAAGAGCACGTGTAACAAAGACCTATGAAAGCACCAGTACGGCGTGTAAAGACTCTTAACCTATAGGCGACAAACAGAGCATCATGATGACCGAATAAAACATGGATGGAAGTTATACGAACTAACATGAAGCTCAGAAGTCTAAGTGAAGACGTTATACTCAACAGGAACGAGCGTAAGGGGAGAATTCGTGTGGCTTTCGTGTGGCTGATTATACATGATTCTTGTTTGGTTCATATAGCCTACCCCAATTAATTAGGATTGTAGGCTTGATTGTTGTTGTTGTATTTTCACTCTAAAATTTTTAGACTATAAAGGCTTCAGAATTTCATCTTTGCTTAGTAAAAGTAATGAAATACTTTTACCACCTCTGATTTGCACAAATTTCAAATCACAAATGTCACTATACATTAAGGTGGTGTTTGCAAATGCTTATTAAAGGAGCTTATTGGCTTTTGCAGCCGCAAAAACACATTTTTAGTGTTTGGAATGCTGACTTTTGCTTTTTCTTGTCTAAAAAAAAGTCAGAAAAAGCACAAACCGCAAAAGCATGCCCAGGGGTGCTTCCCTAACTGCTTTTGGTATTATGTTATTTTTTAAAGGTCTTTAAATAGAAAAGTTCATTCTCCTTAATTTTTGCAAACACCTAATTAATGATTTAAGTAGCTTTTTTAAAAGATTTGCAAACACTCCCGACTTTTTATTAAAAGTCACTTAAAGTGACTTTAAGCATAAATATTGAACAAGCTCCTTTTATAAGCATTTGCAAACACCATCTAAGTGATTAAGTCTAATGCAATAAATTAAGTCTAAAGGTTCAGTGTATCATTTCATTGAAGGGAATGGTGTGTTTGTTAATTTAGCCTCAACATAAATTTCACATTTACTCTAGAACCAAAACAAAATAAAGGCAGTATTACAAACTTACATGCTTTTATAGAGTGTAAATTAACAAGTCGTAATCTAACATGTCATAAATCTAGACGCTCAACCAAGTACCTAGAAGATTTATATTTATTAATATCAACATAAATGCCACATTTTACAGTCATCAAATTCATTTTGAGCTAGCATTCGAGTAATTACTCTGTAACATATGCTAATTTCTTTAGAATTTACATGCAGTAGAACATAGTTTCTAAATTTCAAAGAACTAAGTTTGCATAAACTCTAAGAGAGAAAAAAATTACAATGTATCTATCCCTTAAACATATACTCAAGAAAATGATGTACACGATGCAGAAAGACTCTTCTAAAACTAAGCAAGTGTAAGGAGGTTACATAGCTTTTAGTGAAGGTTTTCCTTTTGAAATCTTCAGTTAGAGTTGTCAGTATAAACAGTCAAAGTTGTGTTCTTCTCAGTTGGAGCATCTGGAGAAACCTGGAGAGGCTCCAAGGAATCTACTATATCTCGCATTAAGGGCCTCGCTTTTGGATTGCGATTCAGACAATGATAAGCGAGCATTGCTGCTTTATGTACACCCTTTATCGGATAATCCCCGTCAAGTCTTGGATCTACAATGCTAAGCACTTTCTTCTTTTCTTTAAGCAAAGGAACTGCCCACTCAGTAAGATTCTGTTCACGAGGCGGTCGCGATTTATCCAAAGATTTTCGCCCTGTTAGAAGCTCCAGCAGAACTACTCCAAAGCTATATACATCACTTCTTGGAGTCAAGTGGCCTGTTAGATTCAGATACACATTGTAAAATTCCAGGATTTCTGTAAGTAAATTTTACCATGTTGCGTTATTTAACAGCATGGTTCTGTTTTTATTGCTCACACACCTGTCATTATATATTCTGGTGCAGCATAGCCATATGTTCCCATAATGCGAGTAGAAACGTGTGATTTGTCTCCTACTGGCCCGTCTTTAGCTAGCCCAAAATCAGAAAGCTTTGGGTTGTACTCCTGTTTAGACTTTTAGTTAGGTAAATTGCTATAAACTGATTTGAAATAGGAATACTGCATGTAGTTTAAATCTTCTCTCGACCGTTCTTGAACTATGACACATATTCTCCATCTTGCAGTAGATTACTTGCAAGGTTAAGTTTCTAAGACTAACCTGGTCCAATAAAATGTTTGACGTCTTAAAATCCCGGTAAATGACAGGTTTATCGGCATCATGTAGAAAAGCAAGTCCCTTTGCTGCACCAAAAGCTATCTTCATTCTTGTGGACCAAGTAAGAGGAAGCAGCACTCCTGCAGAAAGAATATACATCTGAAATCGGTAATAAACGAATCTACGAGCTTATAAAGAATTCTAATATGGTTATGAAAATTCTTATGGATAATATACTGATTAACATGAAGACTAAGTCATTGAAGAAATAGTAATCCAGAATCCTGAGTGCAAACTGATAGCTATCTGGTAAAGTTTATTTGCTGGAATTGGCATAGCAGCATTATCGTGTGCCTCGTCCTCAGTTCTCATGCTTTAACTATCATGAACTATATGATATGGCCACCCAATGTTCATAAACTATCAGGATTTTGGCACCCCTCACACATCAATATCCCTTACAGGAATGAAAAGATTGCAGGATATAAATCAAACAAGATTAATTCATGCTACTTAAGATGATATTTGGCTTGCTACTTGAGATTCTTGTAAAGGAATAAGTAGACGCGGGTAAAGGCCTCGTGGCAAGTGTATGATTGTTACAACCGAACAAGCATGAATGAGAAAAGTTGGAATAATAAGAACTTCTAATAGGGATTCTTCCCCGCCTTTAAGGGATGAGAAAAGAACCATCGCTGAAGGCCAATAATCAATGGAGAAAAGTGCTTATTTTATTGACTTTATGTTATCTATAAAAGTAATAGGCCCTAGTATTTTAATAGTGTGTATTATGCCTGTCAAGCATTTGAGCTGTTCTTGACTAATTTGAGTATCAGAAACCTGAAGCAAGCTTCACCAAACATTTTTTGATCTTTTCGCGTGTTTCATGCAGTTCCACCAAAAATCAGCAATCACACCAAATGAGATATCACAGATGAAGATCTTCGCACAAACACCCAGAAACAAGAACAGAATAACTTGCACTCCTTAAGCTAGGGCATGTTTTCTTCCTTAGAAGCCATTTGTGGTCTTATATGGTACACATAATATTTTGAAGATATGCCAGTCTGTTTAGAGTCCAAGAGTTTTAGTCGAGCCTCTCATAAAATAAAATGTAATAAAGCCTTACAGAGTGAGAACCAGAAAAACTTATGTCACTGCTTGTTCCACTATTAGAAAAACAACATATTCTATACCTAGAGCATTTTAATTAGGATTGAACCTAAAAATGTAATGAGACACAAAGAAACTGTGGGTTGAAAAGAGGAGCAAGTTCAAAAATTGGTACTTATTGTCATCAACTAGTCATGGTATAAATTTCACACTCATATACATCGGAATTAGAACTTGAAAAAGCGTGAGAAAATGTAGCCTTACGCGAGAATAGATTGTTCTCGACACTGCCCCGAGACATGTACTCATATATTAGAACTCGATGCTCGTCCTCACAGCAATATCCAATCAACTTCACTAAATTTGGATGAGAAAGTTGTCCCAAGAAGATTACCTCAGCCTAAAAAACCACAGAGAAGTGATCAGTCGAAAGTTTACGACGACAAAAGTGCATGTGAAAGGTGGAAACTGAAAAGTTATCAACTTACCAGCCATTCCCGATGACCTTGATAACTGTTATCTCCATCATGAACCTTAACCGCGACAGGAATAGATTCGATCCCCTGCTTTAAATCTTCAGCAACATACCCTTTATAGACATTTCCAAATCCTCCTCCACCCAACATGTAATCCTGTCTGAAATTCTCTGTCATGATCTTCAACTCGTCAAAACTGAACACAGTCAGTGGATTAGATGCAATCGAACGCCGTAGATTTTCCACTTCTTCTGGATTGGATGGTAGTTTAGTATCAAACTTCCTCACTTTCTCTGAGGGACTTTCATTCTTTGGAGATTCTACACGACATAAAAATACATAAAAGAAAATTAAATGCAACCCTTAAAATCTCTAAGTATCCTCATATAACAACAGCTGGTAATATTATATCTAAAACAAGTCACACAAACACAGAGGAGAATATGACAGATACAGAAACACATGACAGAACAACAGCTTTTAGTATCTTATGAAAAAAATAATCTTTATGATTCTTGGAATATTTTTCAAATTCTTATCAGAAAGAAATAAACTTTAAGCTGATAAAATGAACAAGAACATAGGAGATAGTAATAAGATACACAGGAACATGACAGAACAACAGGTTTTAGTATCTTCATGAAAAAATATGATCTTTATGATTCTTGGAATATCCATCAAATTCTAATCAAAAAGAAAGAAACTTTAAGCTGATAAAATGAACAAGAACATAGGAGATAGTACTAAGAGACACAGGAACATGACAGAACAACTGGTTTTAGTATCTTCATGAAAAAAAAAAAAAAAAAAACATAATCTTTATGATCTTGGAACATTCATCAAATTCTTATAAAAAAGATAGAAACTTTAAGCTGATAAAATGAACAAGAACATAGGAGATAGTACTAAGAGACACAGGAACATGACAGAACAACTGGTTTTAGTATCTTCATGAAAAAAAAAAAACATAATCTTTATGATCTTGGAACATTCATCAAATTCTTATAAAAAAGATAGAAACTTTAAGCTGATAAAATGAACAAGAACATAGGAGATAGTACTAAGATACACAGGAACATGACAGAACAACAGATTTTAGTATCTTCATGAAAAAAACATAGTCTTTATGATTCTTGGAACATTCATCAAATTCTTATCAAAATGAAAGAAACTTTAAGCTGATATCATGAGCAAGAGCATAGGAGATAGTACTAAAAATTCAAGAACACTCACCTGATTTTGTGTTGGAGAACACTCTGTATATTGAGGTATCCCACCCACACCAGCAATTCCCCATTAGACACTAAACAAAACAAACAAAAGACTAAAACAAAAAAGCCCCACTTTGTTCTTAATAGCTGCAACAAAAAAAAAAAAAAAAGAATCTTATTAAGTACCAAAGTTTTTTCAATGTGAAATGAGTTTGTAAGTGTGGGAGATAGTGGTGTGTGTGAATGTTCTTGATGCAAATGATGATGAGGTATTGAGGTGGGGGCATTTTTCTTCACTTGTTTTGTGACAGTTTTTCCTTTATTGTGGCACTTTCCTATCAATAGTTGAGTTGGCTAAGTTAGTGCGCTCTGCACCATTTTTAAAAATTAAAACCCACCAATCCTTTTCCATCATTCTCTTTTGTTTAAGCTAGCGTGCAAAATAACCCATCTCCTTCTTTTTAAGAACTCATTATAAATATGTAATAATTATTTTAAAGAACACTTCTTTTTTGGGCTATATGCATGCACTGTGCTTTTGGCAACCTATATCCTAAGAATTGGTGAGAATGTGCACCTACTTATTTTTAATTAGATATAGTAATGACGGTGTTCTAGAAAAATGAGTTGTAATGATTTATGGAATGACTTTAAGTTAAGGGTCACAAATGAAGCAATAGCCATATTTTCAAGGACTCAACAGGTACTATGTCACTTCTCATGATATGGAATATTTCTCTTTCCAAATATATGTGGAATTTTTCATGTGGTGTGGTCCGAAAATTAATATTCATGGCAAAGGCAAGCAAATTTGAGTAACATGTGTGTTTTGGGCAAAGTTTCTTTTCTGTTGCCTTCATCTGGTATTAGGAAAGTTTTGCTGTTTTTGGTAAAGTGTTGCCTTCAGTATGGATTGCAAAATCAATGCATGAATTACAATATGTTCTTATGCTTTGCAACTCTTAGTTAGTTACCAAAAAGAAAGTGGTGTAACAAACTTGAAATTGTGCACTTGCTGTGAAGATAGTTTAAGAGTGCGAATGACGTTATTCTAATTGTCGTTCGCATATAGTAAAATCCTAGTATCGAAGAATTAAAGGACGATCATCAACTTGTAATTGTATTACTAAGAAATTATGATGATTTGGAATATGAACTAGTTTATGACAAAGATAAGGAACAAAATCGCATTCCTAAATTTCATATAGGAGGTAATTCAATAAGTACTCATAAGTGAGCAACTTTGTCTAGAAGTATATTAGACAATCTTTCTACCAGATTATTGGTGCAGCTTAATCTCAATGGTATTCACATGGAAAAAAGGTTGAAAATTTCAAACTCCATCAATCCTTCATTGGTTTATGCCTCCATGAATCATCAAGTCATGGACTTATCCCATAAAAATGGCACACAAAATGGGATATTTAGTGGAAAGCTGATCACTAAGTGTATCAGTTTCAAAATGAGCATTATACATTACTTTATGATACACATGGACAAGTTTGTGTGGAAGAAATTTTGAAATGGTGCTTCTCTTGTGTATGGTCCCCTGTTTGAAGTTGTTGGACTAATTAAGACCAGGAAAAATCTCTTCGAGTGACATGAAGTAGAAAGCACAAGAAGATTTGGTTTTTTGCAAAAGGAAACTTGAAAAGGTCTAATAAAGAATATTTTGGAGCAATAAAGTCATATAAGATTATCCTGGAATTAAGGTCAACTTGTCACACTTGGTTCTTCTTAATGAGTCAAAGTTTGTACAGAGAAGTACAAGGCAAAACAATTTTATTTACAAGCAGCAATATACCAGCTCAACTGTGCGCTGCTTTAGGAAGCAGTGCCTTCTGAAGAGAATCAAATGACCTTACTAGTTACTACATAAATAAATACATCAAGTAGTTTGTTTTTTCCATAATGGTAAACTTGAAATGGTTTCTTTTCTACTTTGATTTACCAAGTGCCAAAATCCAGCTTCAGGCGTTGAGCGTCAAAAGATTCATCCTCTAAACTGGTTATCTTTGAACCAGTGAACCTGACACCTGCTTATACAGACATGACGGAAGAGGCAAACTTAAACTTTGTAGTAAAAGAATTAATATCATTAAAATGCAGTAATAAATGCACGATTTTCACTCGCAAGCTTAATGATATGGATTTCCAATTGAAGGTAAAAAGTAGCTTGGCGTAGAAGACTGCAAGACTCAGATTCTTAATCATAATGCAGTTGCCTGCAACAATGCAACATAACTGCTTAATCCACGGATCATGCTGAGAGAAAATCTAGCTGACTAGGAAATGATTCTCGGCACAATGTCATGAAATAGTAAGTATATACATCTTGCTTCAGAAACATGTTCATGCTATCTATGTCTACACACTTTTAATCTATAGGGTTCGTCATAAAACTTATGAAATAATGGTATTTAATCTTGTTAACATATATAAAATCTAAACATGAAGGGCTCTCGTTGATCGTACTCAGCAAGCAAGGTTGCCGAGCTAGGGGGCTCGTGCAATAGACACATATTCTTCTTTTGTAGGTGTATTCCAGCAGAACAATGCTGGACAATCCTCATGAGTGCAGTTTCTGCCTATTACATACCTTTCATTATTATACACAGGTAATAAAGTCATAAAAATGGCTAAAAGTAGATAGGTGCATGCTGCTTCTATAATTCTCTTTACATTATAACCTATGCATAGCAATTCTATTGGTAATTAATTTATCACCACTGATGATAGTAACTTGGCTGAAAACCTCAAGGAAAATGCAGTCAACTGAATAAATTCATGTTTCTCTGCTGATGCATTTGTCATTCTGTGCAGGTGATTTTGTTATTCAAAAAATTAAAATATGATAGATTCGGTTCTCTACCCCCCCCCCCCCCCCCCCCGGCCTCTTCCCACCCTCAAGGATTTATTCTAACTACGCTAGTGCAGTACGGGGAACGTGAAAAACAAATAAAAATGCAAGTTTGGGAGAAGTAGGAAAACAAAAATTTCAAAGGGACAGGCTTAAAGTCATTAAGAAACTGAAACTTGAGTTTCTCAGTAGAGAAGAACTTAATAGCTTGATCTTTCCCATTATTTCAGAAAAATCGCGTATTATCACGATTTATCGACAAAATAATGCATATTCCAGTAATCTTGGTATAGTAATCAGACTCATCAGCAAAAGATGGTAAAAGGGGTTGTCTGTCTATCATCAATTCTTTGATAAACGATGAAAGTCACATGATTGCATCTAGAAATATATAATGAAAAGCTACATAAAAGCTCCGTGGTTCATCATTGCCCAGAGTAGACTGATATTAAAGTAGAAACTGTATGTGCAGAAATTGAGAGATGAACAGAGGTAAAAACTTATACATTACTGATTAGCCTATTAATACATTGTCAACCTCTCTTGTTTTTTCCCATTGAGATCATGGCTGATGCTTTTCAGTGTTATTGGGGCCTCGTCCTCTTATGTTCACTTCATCTCATTCACTCACTATCCACTTCTAACGTAATTCCATGTTCATATAGTAGTACTTCATTTGTTCTGGTCTGCTCAAGTAACAAATTTTCTTATCCAGTTATGTCTTTGTTTCATGTTTCTAACAGGTTTATATCGTCTACTTAGGACACGGTCATAACCACAATCGCTCTCTTACATCTGAGTTCCATGTTCAGCTACTCAGTAATGTCTTCCAAAGGTCCCTTCTAAAGCTCACATTTTCTTTTTCTGAATTTCCATATTGGATAAACCTTCTGAAATTGTATTCTTCGTTTAGCAAAGAAGAAGCCAAGCAAGCGATGGTGTATAGCTACAAAAACACGTTCTCAGGTTTTGCTGCAACTCTTAATGCAAGCCAAGCAACTGTCTTAGCAAGTAATAACCCAAACTCTAAAATCATCTCCCCACAACAAAATCATACTGTTTTATTATCTTATACATGTTTCTTGAAGAAAAATATTGATTAAAAGCAAATGCAGATACAAGGGGGGTGATATCTGTGTTCAAGAGCAAGATACTCGAGCTGCACACCACGAGAAGCTGGGATTTTATGGGTCTTAACCTGGATTATTGTGAAGGAACTCCATTGCAGCTAGCTTATGGTGATGACATAATTGTTGGAGTCTTCGATTCAGGTGTTACGTTCAACAAAATTATTTCTCATCATGCATGCATGAACTATCCTACTAGCTTTCAGGAACTAGACAAGTTGAATAAATACCTATCCCTTGCTATCCAATAATCGTTAAGTTCAAGATCAATTTCCCTTTTGAATCGCAAGGTATCTGGCCTGAATCTGATAGTTTCAAAGAGGAAGCAAACCAAGGGCCCGTTCCAAAGCACTGGAAGGGAAAATGCGTTTCAGGAGATGAGTTTAATCCCAAAAAATCTTGCAACAGAAAGCTCATTGGAGCACGTTACTACCTTTCTGGATTCGAGAGACGATACGGGAAAATAGACAAAGCAAAGAACCCAGAATATATATCACCTCGAGACGTTCTTGGTCATGGAACACATACATCTTCCATTGCAGTAGGATCAAGAACTACAAACGCGAGTTTTCTCAACTTTGCACGAGGGACTGCTCGAGGAGGAGCCCCCAGGGCTAGACTAGCAGTGTATAAAGTATGCTGGAACAGGAATTTCGATGGAAAGTGCACCGAAGAAGATGTTTTGGCGGCGTTTGACGATGCATTGCACGACGGTGTTAATGTTATTTCGGCTTCTTTTGGCAAACGCCCGCCCTTGAGAGCCTTTTTTGAGTCGAGTTCGGATATTGGGTCGTTTCATGCAATGCAGATGGGAGTGAGTGTGGTATTTTCGGCAGGTAACAGTGGCCCTGATCCGTCTCTGGTTGGAAATGTAAATCCGTGGAGTATATGTGTTGCTGCTTCGACTATGGATCGAAGTTTTCCGACCAGGATTTTGTTGGACGACGGCACCTCTTTCGTGGTAATTTTGTGTCTTAATCTAATCAGGAGTTATATGATCTTATATATCAAGAAATGTGTTTCAATATAAGGTATCAAATTAATGTTCATTTGAGTTCCATGTATGCAGGGTGAAGGTCTGATTACGAAATCAATAAGTGGAATGCTAGCAACGGCTAGAAGCTATTTCTTTGGCGGGTCAGTTACTTACACGCATAAGAAAACTCATAGAAATCACATAATACATACGTTGCAAAACTTTTTCATATATGTAATTTGATCCATGCAGGATTTGTGACATGAGGAATTGGATGAATATATCGATGTCGGGTAAGGTTCTCTTGTGTTTCTCCACAGACGGATCTATTAACAGCGAAGATGCTGAGTTTGCAGCACATACAGCCAATGCAGCAGCACTAATCTTTGTCCAGCCATTAACCAGGCCAGTTGCTGCTGTGAGCATAATCCCAGTAGTCCGCATTGACATCATTCAAGGCACAAAAATTTATCGATACCCCAAGTAAGTGATCAGTAGCACTTCAAAAGCTCGATATGTAGAATCATATTATAAACTGACTTCTGCATTTATACAAAATCAAACACGAAGCATTACCAAAGTTCAGATCTTACCGAGTGAAACAGCCTTCAAGCGCTCACCAGCGCCCGTGGTTTCAGATTTTTCTTCTAGAGGGCCAAGCTCAATTTCCTCGGATTTTCTTAAGGTATCTATCAGTATCTGTTTGATTTTCAAGGTTCTGTTTTCTATATATGCTTAGAAATAACAAACTGATTTAAATACAACAGCCAGATATTAGTGCACCAGGAGTCAACATATTAGCAGCATGGCCTCCAAATGTTCCTCCATCGATATTTCCTGGCGACGAGCGATCAATGGTTTGGAATTTACAATCGGGGACATCCATGTCTTGCCCGCATGTTTCAGGTGTCGTTGCACTCCTCAAATCTGCACACCCTCATTGGTCCCCTGCAGCAATTAGATCCGCCCTCATGACTACCGGTAATAACAACCAACAGTTCAAAAGGTTCCTTATTATTTTCATTGCATTGGGAGTTTTCTGACAATTTGAATTAGCTATTCACTTTACTAGCTGATTGTATTTTCCAGCTTACAACTCAGACGTAACTGGCCACGACATTTTAGTAGAAGCGTCATCAAAATCCTCCGATCCGTTTGACATAGGCGCTGGCCACTTAAATCCACTCAAGGCATTCGATCCAGGACTAATCTACGACATGACAACTCGTGATTACGTTCTTTTCCTCTGTAACAACGGCTACACAGAGGAACAGATACAAGCGATGGTAGTTTGCTCACTCGCTACATGCCCGGACAAAACGGAACCCGACTGGAACATAAACTACCCGTCCATCACCGTTACAAATCTTGAACGCACAACCACGATCAAGAGAACTGTTCGTAACGTTGGAGGTTCCAAGACAGCATTATACTTTGTTAGGACTGTGAATCCTAAAGGAGTTGAGGTGGTGGTGTGGCCCAAAATTTTGGTATTTTCAGCAGTGAAGGAAGAATTGACGTATTTTGTGACACTTAAGCCGATGAAAGTGTCTCAAGGGAGACATTGTTTCGGATCAATAACTTGGTCTGATGGTTTTCATCACGTAAGGAGTCCCTTAGTTGTTCAAGTGAATATTGTCGAAATTGAGGCTAAATATGGCGCTATGGCTTATTAACAAAGGTACTATTGTGACAAAGTGATGTTCATGCGTCCCTTTTACTAAATTTTACATTTCAGATTATTAAGTAAAATATCACTCTGTGATACTTTTAATTGACACATACTCTTTCGTTATTAACATTTATTTTAAGTTACACGTTTTTTTTTTTTTTTTTTTTTTTGAACACTTGTGCCAAATCTTGGTTATGCGCTGGATTTAACACCCATATTATGACTTTGACTGCATTAGCAGATGATGTTGTTCCCGAGTTAAAATATTGGTTTTAAGGGTTTTTCTCTTAATTGAACAATTGTGGCACGAGGTGTTCTACAAAATAGAATTGATCAATTGTTGAAATTGTAATGTTGGTTTTGAAGATTAGCACTTGTTGTTGGTGACCAAACAAATAGAGTTAAAACAAGATGAATTAATCTATCGATTAAATTGTATTCGTGTGCCATATATATCTTAATTATTCTTCATTTCTTGACGTGATATAATAAAATTGATTTATTCCGTAAGTATCTCATGATCAGCTACTTTAAAATTATTTTGTTACAAAGGACATTCAGATAATGTACATCTCGTTCAAATAAAACACAAGAATACAATTTTTCAGCAAGACTACTAATATAATCGACGCGGGACAAGTTTAAGTTCTCTTTTATGGTTCTGAAGCAAAAATTACCTTAAAGAAGTTTTGTGTGATATATATGTGAGGATTATAACTTCTTTTAGGAGCATGATGGGATGAATAGGGAGCTATATTGAATGTTTTAGAGCTTGCAAATTGCAATCAATGAATGACCCTTCGCTGCGTTTGGAAGATATTGGGATTCTTGATCTATATCCATCTGCCAAACTTTTGAAAAGAAAATAAAAAATTGGAAGATAATGGGATTCTTGATCTTTTTCCATCTGCCAAACTTTTGAAGGAGGGGTGTTCATAACTCGCCCAACTCCCAACACTTGATCCGCCGAACTCGCAACCTGCATGGTTTAACTTTTAATTTAACTCGTTCGGGTTGACAAATTGGTAAGCCGCAAATTTTGAGCATGATCACATTTTTAATAACAACTCATCCAAACCCGCCCGCGAACACCCCTATTTTAAAAATAAAATAAAATAAATAATCTTTTTAATAACAAAACTTGTGTCGCACTCGCTTCCATATATGTCTAGTTTAAAAGTTTCAATTGCGCACATGGACACGTTCTTTTCTGATTTACTATATTGTCCAAAAACTAATACATGTGGTAGGAAAAAGATCAACACTTTAAGGATAAATAAGAACAGTCCCTAAACAGATTTCTGCACTTTGTCCCTTGAAACATTATATTAAAACAAAATGTCTCTAAAAGTTCTAAACATGTATCACGTATTTCCAAATGTATTTTTTTCGCAGGTCTTAAAGGAATCTTTGTCATTACACTTTGTTAGGGGCAAAGTGTCATTGAATTTTTGTTTTTAGTAAGGATGTATATCTTAAGAAGTAAAGTGCTATCCTCTTTAGACGTTTAGAGAGAATATGATTTTCTAATAGTATATTGTAAAATGTTAAAATTTTAAATAACGTAGGTCATGATAAATATATAACAAGTGAATGGCGACTAAGTGTTTATGAAGACACAAAAATTAATTTTTCTTAAAGATTATCTGATAATAGTTTAGTAAAGTGATATTATACCATTTTGTATTGTTATGCTTGCACAAATGATTATTTTCATGATCAAATTTGTATACACTTTTATTAATAAACTCATCATATGTTATATATGAGTTTTTACCCTCAAAGTTCAACTTTTGCTGCTTTTATATCGTAACTAGCATAATTTTGTGAATAACTTCTTAAAAACTATAAAATCAATATATAGAATGAGGCTCTTGCCACTTTACTCTATATAACTAGATAATCAAAATATATATTTCTCCCTAAAAGTACAGAGATTTAAGCATTGAACAAAGTGTTTTTTCTTTTTTACAAATTAAATAGCGTTAAGATTTGTGAAGGAACTTATTTGGGAGACAAAATGCTATAACTTATGAATTTTAACAAACAAATGCGAGTATATAACTGGAAGTTTTATGGATCGCCTAATAGATTGAACTTTTAGCTTCATGTCTAGATGGATTGAAGAAGCGTCAAGAGCGAGATTTCTCACGCCTCTACAAAATATATTAATCAGATAAACACGATAATAACGATAATTGTGATAGGGCTGACAGCACAAAACCCCCCACGTGTCTAGATAAACTTTTACAAATTATTATGATAGTTTTATTTGGGAATTATATATTCTCACCTTACTCAATTTCCTGCATATACCACCCCACGTCACTTAGTAATGAAACGTAACGTTTTTAGAATATACCTTCAATTTTATACTTGTCACCGGATACATGGGTAACGAGGATTTTCAATATTTTTTTATTCCGTAATAAGCTAATAGTTAATTGATAAAATAGATATTAAAAATTGAAAATTAAGAAAATCAATGTTAAATCTATCTTTTTTGTTCTACCACTTATCTTCTTTCTATTTCTTTTGTACAATCCTTCTACATTTTATGTTTTTGCATTCATAAGATTCTCGAGTATCAAACTCTAGCCAGCTACGTAATGTAACGGGGTGAAGTTCATGCCTGGCTCGCAACGGAGACCTTACACAAGAAAATGGCCATCAAAATTTCTAAACGTTTCGTTTTTTATCTTGTAAAAACGAAATATATAATATTTTCTACGTGCATTTCAACAACAATTTACGCTAATTATTCGAAACATAACGAAAATGTCTCATAACATACTAAAATTTTTTAATATTTAGCATACTGAAACATACGTTGGTAACAAAACTTTTGTCCATGGGCGTAGCACAAGAATATTAGATAACCATATAAGAGAATTGTTCATACTTCACCTAACATTTGTACCATTTAACTCTTTTTTTCCTTTATGATATGTAGTTATGTACCATGGAATAAGGTGAATTTCAATGCAATTATATGCATCCTTGGTAACTCCGCAACAACATAATTGAGTTTATGGCTGAATTAAATGAACCAGCTGTTGGTGGCGCTAGTTGTTTGCCCAACTCCTAAGAAATGAGACTCTCTTTCACAATAAATGTTAAATTAAATAATAATACATACTCGATGGCTTAATCTTAATAAATTACTTTTAATTATATTCTGGATCGATCCAAGAGAAGATCTTCTTCTTGTTCTCTATATTATTGAAATCTACATTTGCATGCAATCCGCCACAAATATATATCATCACATCACTCATCATGTTAGCATAGACCACCACACTGTTGAAAAATTATCCAAAAAGAAAAAAGAAAAAAGTTTTACAGGTGAAACATTAAAAAGAAATATGGGATAGATAGTCCCACAAATTGTGATTAAGCTGGCACAAAAAAAGTATTTGAGTTGACCATCTCTCTCTCTCCCTTGTGGCTTGTGGTGATAAAAGTTAAATTTCTTTTTCGATTTTACGAGCTGTAATTCAAACGGCTAACTCAGCTTATTTGGTACGTGTAAATAATAAAAAGATTGGATTTTGATCTGTGTTTTTTTGTGTGTGTTGGATATGGCTGGGAGTTTGAGTAGAATTAGGAAGTTGGGTTTGATCTCTTCAAGATTTGTTATTAATGGAGGAGGTGGAATTAGGGGAGTGTCAAGTGGGGTTGAGCAGTCTTCGAACAAGAATAATTCACAAGTGCAAGAAATAATAAGTGGAGGGAGCAAGTCCATGAACCTATTTTCTGCAATCAATCAAGCCCTTCACATTGCTTTGGAATCTGACCCTCGGTATGTGTGTGTGTGTTTTGATGTGTACTGCTTTTTTGTATGAGTTTAGTTTTTGCAACATGGGTTTGGTTAAATTTGGTAGAATCTATGATTTGGGAGAGGTCTCTTGTGGTTGGTTTGTATAAGAAAGTTTTTGGATATCTTTTGTTTGATTTGGTGCATAACTTGGTGTTCTTTCAGTGCTTATGTGTTTGGGGAAGATGTTGGATTTGGTGGTGTTTTTCGTTGCACAACGGGATTGGCAGACCGGTTTGGAAAACGTCGAGTTTTCAACACTCCTCTCTGTGAGCAGGTAATTGCTACTTATCAGGCGATTCTTACATATATCATTACATTTTTCGCTTTTATCTGGAAGCAACCAAAGCACTCCCCTGTGCCGCCACTGCACTTGGAATGAAGCTTTATATATATGTGATTGCTCATGTATTTGGAAATGAAGGTTGTTTATGATTGCGACTTTTTTTGCAGGGAATTGTTGGCTTCGCAATCGGACTCGCTGCTATGGTAAGCATTTTGTATTTGCTGGATAGTTTCTTAATTTTCAAAGTTATTGACATTCTTAGGACTTTCCATGCTATCTAGGGGAATCGAGCGATAGCTGAAATCCAATTTGCGGATTATATTTTCCCAGCTTTTGATCAGGCATGAAACCTCTCCTTTTGTATTCTCGCATCTAACAAGATGGCATTTCAGTTGATGTTAATAAAATCTCCATCCACAGATTGTGAATGAAGCTGCTAAGTTTAGATATCGAAGTGGCAACCAATTCAACTGTGGAGGTAATCAATCGAGCTGAAAATTGGTACTTCAGAGTGGCCCTTGTGTTTTAAATTGTGTTCCTAACATGCTCGTGATTCTCAGGTTTAACAATCAGAGCACCTTATGGAGCGGTGGGTCATGGTGGCCATTACCACTCGCAATCCCCTGAAGCTTTTTTCTGTCACGTCCCTGGTATTAAGGTATTTCTTTTCTGCAACTTGCATGGAATGTATGAGAAACACACATGTACATTATGTACAATGTTGTTTGGGGCCAAATACACTACTTTGTTGTCCCCTAAGCACAAGAGAGGAAAAAGGTTGGAAGAAAATGACCCTAAGATGGCGATGAAGAAGCATATGGTTTCAAGCATTTGTTTTGTTATAAAAGTGAAAATAACTTTGTCGCAAGTCAACCAGTTGTTTTGTCGAATTGTTAGTTCTTAGAAGCATACAAATCTAGAATTTGATGTAATAGCCGAAGTCGTGACCTGGACAACAAAACCTGGGTACTTGTATTATATCTGTATGCAAGAAGCTAAGCATGGTGACATAGATGTAGTGGAAAATAATGTATTTCGCCCCTGAAACTGCTGACAAGATAATGAGCGATTGCTTTGCTTCTTTCTGTGTAAAAATTAGAACTATGTTAGTTCTTCTTTTTTTTTGGGTTACAATTCATGTAAATGGCTTCTCTTTCAGGTGGTAATTCCTCGCAGTCCTCAACAAGCTAAAGGATTACTGTTATCAAGTATTCGTGACCCGAATCCTGTTGTGTTTTTTGAGCCAAAGGTATATCCCTATTTCAGATTGTTGTCAAGTAAAAAGTTGTTAGCACCCAATTTCCATCATTGGTTATATTCTAAAATGATCTCAGTGGCTTTACCGACTAGCTGTGGAAGAAGTCCCAGAAAATGACTACATGTTGCCTTTATCTGAGGCAGAGGTATGCCAATTTTCTTTGTTCTCTAATTAATAAAATAATTATACATTTAAATATCTCCAAAATCTGCAGGTGATTCGTGAAGGTAGTGATATAACGCTTGTTGGCTGGGGAGCTCAACTATCAGTTATGGAACAGGCCTGTGTTGATGCTGAGAAGGTAAGTATCATTTCCCCATGATCGTTACATCCATTCATCCATATTTCTTTAACTATTTGATACTTAAGAGAATAATCTAGAACAATTTATTTCACCTCAAGTAAATTTTCAGAAACTTGTGAGACACCTGTTGAATTTGTAGTATGTTATGCTTCTTTTGCTACTTACAAAGTATGCCCCTTATTATTAATCTGCTCTAATGTAATTCAAACGAGTGATTCTTGAACCACTAACTTGTAGTAATATGGTCTCTTTCTGCTAGTGGTGGCCGTCACCAACCCCTTATTCATGACGTTAAGAACATCCTCTTAAACAATGTTTCAGTAGTGTTGTTCAATCTCCCTGAATTGACGTCTGATCTTGAATGTTTAATTTTGCTAGGATGGCATCTCTTGTGAACTAATAGACCTAAAAACTCTAATTCCATGGGACAAGGAAACAGTGGAAGCCTCTGTTAATAAAACCGGAAGACTTCTGGTGAGCATTAATTCGGAATGAAGCTACGTTCTCTAATGATGAAAGTTGTCATCCTTGATATGCGTCGTTTATTTTGATAGATTAGTCATGAAGCTCCAGTAACTGGTGGATTTGGTGCTGAAATCTCTGCCTCTATAGTTGAACGTTGCTTTTTGCGGGTATGCATCAACTGTCGAATTTAGCTCAAGATCATTCTTGTCAATTACTCTTATCGTTCTCTATGGTTCTCATCAACTAGATGAAAGATTATACATACAAAAGATTGATATTAATTTTTGTGGGTAGTAAATATATTTGAATACGTCGGGTGTTTTGCAGCTAGAAGCTCCGGTGGCCAGAGTATGTGGGTTGGATACGCCTTTTCCTCTAGTATTTGAACCATTCTACCTTCCAACTAAAAATAAGGTCAACCTTGATTACTATTGCCCCTTAATTGGTAGTCCTGATGCTTTATAGTTGAGTATGAAATATTAAAATGGTGTGTTATCTTTTGTTGCGTGCAGATTTTGGATGCAATCAAATCCACGGTTGGTTATTAAGCTCGCTGGCGGCATCATTGTTTAAAACTGGTTGTTGTGGTATCGGCAGCACTCGTATATTCCTTGTACCAGTAACTACTCAATACTAACAGATTAGAAGTATCACTTGGGAGGATGGTGCATAAGGTTGAGAAATAAGATCATTTGGACAAGAACTGTTTCACCAGTGTACTAGAATGTACTAGAATCTTTTGATCTTTGTCATGTATGAAAATAATTTTAACAAAAAGTTGTTTAAGGGAACACTAGACTTAATTCGTTAGTAATGTTTAACTTGTGAATGGAAGGTCATACATGACAGTTTATTTTTCGATGTTGTAAATCAAGCGTGCGTTCCAGTTCGGAATTTCTCTGTGTAGTCTACATGTGGTGTTTGTAGGAGAGTAAAATTTTCCTTTCTATCAAAAAAGTAGAGGAGTGATTTTGTACACGGATAAGACTTAATTAGCTAAATTAAACATAGTGCTCGTTTTATTCTAGATTGCAAATTAAGCCGTAGCACTTCCGTATCAACACCCCTTATCTAGGAGAGACGAGAGAACACAAGTCCTATCAAATTCATCCCAAATTAGATGTCAATCAATGTCGACAATTATGTTTCCGGTGTAGGTATTATTCTTTTCAATCTTTATTTATTTATTTATTTGATTTCAAATCCTTTTCCTTGTAAAAGCTTCGCACTTCGCATTAATCTAGGATTTTGGTGATACATATAAGGTAAACACTGTCAAACTCTTCGTAAGGATTATATGTCGAGACCGGATTTTCAATCAAGCAAATAGGAGGAAAGAGTACGGTTCTTATCCTATATGATTTAGTCAAATTTGTCAACACCAACAACAGTTTCTGCATAATCCATTTGAAAACGAGTCCTAAAACGAGAGGATATTTACATTGTTCGGGAAGATTCCGCCTAACGATAGTAAATTTGAGAACACTCACGTTCAATGAAATCTAACAACAAATTCAATTCAATTTGGAGACTGACATTATCTCGTGCAAAATGCAGGTTTATGAGTTTTACGTGGTAAGTTGCAAATATTTGTTGAGGGGTTTTAAAAGGTAAGTTACCAATGTGGATACACGCTCAATTCCGCGGTAAGTTGCAAATAAGGATATACAACGTTGTTTAATGCTTTTTGTGCATATTGGGTAGGCATTTCTTTCATGAGGTAAAATAATGAAATACAATGAAACTACTTGCGTGATTTTGGAGACATGCCCTTGTAAAGCTACTTATTCATTGTATCCAACCATGCCTTGCTTACCTAGAAGTCCTCGACATAAATCACAAACGTTACACGTAACGAAGTACACCAGTCTCTCAGTGATAATAATTAGCACAGCAGATAAAAAAGGTTCTTCCACTGTATTCCATAATGTTGTCCATATAAAAAGTTTTAAAAAATTAATTAAAAGATGTATCATCCAAATTGTTCGAGCTTGAAATCCTAGGAAACCAACACACTTCCTCTCATTCTCAATGTAACGTTTTAATATCACGATACAGCCACAGTTCATTAGGAACATCCAAAAACTGACCCCGTCAATTTTCATTAGTGCCATATATTTTATAACCTTACACGCATGCACATATTTACAGTTGGACGAAGACAGCCATATCAGCTCGATGCAATTCCCGTTATCCGAATCAACTAGAAATGAGGTCACACAATTCTGCAATAAGGTGACACAATTCTGCAATAAGAGAACATCAGTAACGTCAACCAGAATGCGAAAAGCAATTCTATTAAAAAAAAAAAAACCACAAGAACCATACCATTGCTGAACTTTCCGATATTCAGTGAGAACAGGGTATATACTCTCAAAAGCAGTATATGTCTCCTCTCTGACCTGATATGTTTACCCGTAACAATAGTGTTAAATCATCTGTTCATGAGAGATTATAGTGCCTCTCAAATTGCAATGATAGAAAATCACTACCTTCGCTCCAGTCAGAACAATCTTCCCAGAGACGAAAATAAGCAACACAATCTTAGGCTGTTTCATCCGATATATCAATCCAGGGAACAGTTCTGGTTCATACTGTACCAACATATGAAGGAATAAGTCATAATGATTAAAAACTGAAAAACCCATACATTTTATGCCTAAATTCTATTCGACTTCATTCCTTAACTCCATATCTAGCCTAAACTACAAAAACAGACTTCATCTCAACCTTTCATTTTTTTATTTTTTATTTTAATTTATTCTGAGGTAAACCAGGAGGAAAGAGGACTGGTCCACTAAGTTGATTTTTTGATAAGGTACTTTTACTCCACCAATTCAGTTTGACATGGAAAATCCATGCATGTTTTTCCAGGTCCCTTGTGATATCCTAACCACACCCCACTGCAGACTATGCAGCTGAGGACATGACATGGAAAAGAAGGCCACCAAACCACTCACACTGGAGAAAGCACCATGAGCGAATGCAAGGCCTTCAAGACGAATAGGAAATTTCACATCACAGGATCCTACTATGTTCTGAATCTTGAAATCCTGCAAAAGAGGAAACAAAACATAGAACCACTGATGGGGAATGCATAACATAGGAAAAACAAACCAGCTGACAAAGAGTAAACCAAATTCAAATTCTATGTTCAGTTGATAATACCTTAAATTTTGCAGGGAAACCAAGCTTCTGAATAATCCTAGCGTACTGAAGAAGATGAGAGAAACTCGGAGATTAGAAAAGGATGTAAGTAAAAGAATTTAAGGAAGTGGGTCAAATATTTAACAAGATAATGAAGAGCAGCAATTATAGGCCAAGGACTGAAAAAAAAAATATCAAAGACGTAGAAATGAAGAACCACGATAATAATTGTGGGTTGAGTGTGTAAAGATACACATGCTTGTATGTCTTAGAATATTCATTACCTTGCGGGCAGCCAATTTTGACTGTTGTTCGCTCTTGGCTCCAGTACACACCTAAAAGAGCAATTACACAAGGTTGTTGGTGAGAAAATCTATAACAAGTGTGATTGGAGCCTGGTTTTCCTCGTGAGCGGTAAAACCAGGTGAACTGGAGTACACAGCCAAGCATAATTCAAAGTCTACAAATGGTAGCAGATAACAAGGGCAAAGTTCTCAGAAGACAATTAGCATGTACCATTTTTCCAGAAGCAAAAATTAACGCTGTTGTCTTCGGTTCTCTGATCCTCATAATTACGGCAGCGAAACGCTGCAAAATCATAAAAGTGCAAGTATAAGCTTAAGCAAACTAAAAGACAGGTAAGAAACAAAATAACATGATAAACAAACAATTCAATAAATTGACATTGCAAAAAAAAAAAAAAAACACATAATTCTCCTAAATATTTAGGAGCAGCAAAATGGACGAATATAAGTATTACAAACCATCAATAAGTAGGAAGAGAGGACACAAATATTAAAAGGAGATATCAACAACTTATTCGCAACATCTATCATAATATTCTAACATCTCACACATATATTAAGATGAAGTCCAGTTAAGAATTAACTTTTGTTGTCTGATTGGTGCAAGTGGCCAACCATTATCACCAGAGAGTTGGCATGCTTGACGTCAGCAAGATAGCAGTACCGAGATGTTTGGTATCAACTCCAGTTCACATATCACAATACATACCAACCATACTACAAGTTATAAATAATCCCAAGTCTTTCTGTGCAACACCACATCTGTGCCAAGCTTAGACCATATCGCTTGGATGGGGGAGGGGAGTAGAGAAAATCAAAATGTCTAACTAGTTAAGGTATGTATCTACCAAGTGAGGGATATTATTGCCATTCGAATCACTACTCGCACAAAATCCCACTCTTATTATCAATAGAATATAATAAGAATCATGCCAAGAGCTACTTGCAACACAGCTCAAGTGCTATATGCTTACTTGAATTAAGCTCTTAGAAGTAAAGGGGCAAAGGTTTGCAAATAGCATACCTTGGGGTTGTATTCCGCATTGCGAGCTTGCAAAGCTATAGATTTAAGATCTAATTTGCAGTCCAAATTCACAGTCGATACAATATTCCTTCAAGTACAACAAATCAGATCGATCAATTTCTACACACGAAAAATATTCTAAGATGCATAAGACAAGCACTTAAATGATGATCAATAGCATTAGTTTTCTCCAAAAAAAAATCTTTTTAACAGACAGATGAATTTAAAAGCTAGAACTATAGCCAAATCTCTTCAATTATTTCATTCACAAGGCCTGTTAGAAAGAAGACCAATTAGCATCCCCAGACCTCCTATATACAAACTACTCAACAACGAGGAGAAAGTCACCCTAAATCATTACGCATAAAATGGCATTCGAGGTTGTACCACCATCCGCGTTTCTTTGCTCAAAACTCATATAACAAAAAACCAATCCCTTTACAAATTACTTTTTTTAGAAACCAGACAACAAGTCAATACAAAGATGTTGCAACACTTAGAGGCATAAGCAGACGTGTCTCGTGCTAGTGATTCATAAATGCTTCAAAGCATCAATGATAACAAAAGATTACAACAAAACAAAACATAAAACAAAAAGGTAACAGAATCAGCAAAAACTTACTGAAGGGTTGGGACAATTCCTGAGGGATGCTTAGAGAGATCAACTGGTTGGCTCCCTTCCAAACCCTGAGCATCTGCCATCAAAATCACCTCTTTTCGACGAAGATCACGATTTCGAGCAAAAATCACCGCCTGTTCAACAAACCCTAGAAATCAACAACCAAAAAAAACCCACAAAGTTAACATAATTAGCTTAACGAAAGTAGCAATTTTTGGACAAAATTAACAGATTCATCTAACTCAAGTCTCAATTTTCTATTTCAACACGATGGAAAAAGGGGAAAAAAAAATTAAATTGAGTTCAACGTTTTGAAAAAAGATTCGATTTTTAAAGGTTAACAGAAGAATTAAGATCCAAATAATTCAAATTCAATAGATTACAGATCGAGACCTTTTATACACGAATCAACACGGTCGGATCTAGGGTTTTTATAATTGTTTGTCCGAGGAATTAAATCAATCAATCCGAGGATTGTAGGAGAGAGGATTTGTGAATTAGAGCGGTAAAGATTTGAAAAAAAGAGTCTTTTATAGATCTTGTGATTTTATATGAATTTGAAGGATTATATATATAGGAGAGAGCGATGATATATAGAGAGAGAAGAGGCAGAGGAGAAAAAGGATACCTTGTGAAGCTAATGGATGTGAGGCGATGAGAGAGAGAGGGTTTGATGTCAATCCACCAAGGCCCTATTTATAGATTCCCAAACTGACCCTTCTTGTTTTCCTACTCACTCGTGATTTTGGTGGGCAATTTGGGGAATGAGGGACTTGTTCATGGGCCCTCGTTTATGGGCTATGATTGGGCCGGCCCAATATCAAAACCAGTTGTTTGATAGTTTAGGCTTTATGAGTTTTCTTTTTTTTTTGGTAATTCTATATAATAGAGTTTATCTTTTAAAGGAAATATCCTTAGTTAAGGGGTGTTTGCAGGAGCTTGTTTGTTATTTTCGCTTAAAGTCACTTGACTTTTGACCAAAGTGGAGAGTGTTTGCAATTTGTTTTTTAAAAGCTACTTAAAATATTAATTACGTGCTTACAATAATTACTGGGAATAGGTTTTTCTTTTAAAAACTTTTTTAACATAACATATTTTTAATCACCATATAATTGATTAGATAGTTTGTGACAGACTCGTTAGAGAAAAGAACAAATATAGGTCTCATAAGAAACGTAAATTTACAGTATGCGATGTTAATTGTGATAATTAAGATATAGATGATTTCTAAGAGATAAATGCGTATGGAGAAACAACGTACACTGTGTATTATTCTAAAAGATATAATGAAAAGTGACAAGTTTAGGAACACCACATAAACCAATACATTTCCATCTTTAAAAAAAAAAACCAATACATCTCACATATAAATAACTCACAATTATTCATTACAATGGTTTGTCTATGAATCTTAGATCGAAAGTTTCCAATGAAACATAATCCTTGTGATACATTGTTTTACTATTGATATTCGTTTCGGAGTCTAAGTTGTTTGTTTAAGTAAGTTACAATCATAAATCCTCATTGCATGTTTGCTTTCCTATTTTATCAGTACACTTGCCGTAAGAAATTACCATATAGTATTGGACAATCACACGAGATTGCAGTTTTCAAAACATATTCTATGCAAAATAGACAGAAGTGGATCAGGGACATTTCGCACATTACAAAAATAGGTTAGTGGACAAGTTTCTCCTTCTAAAGATGTACGGGCATTTTGTGAAAGAGATATACTATACGGAGTTTGACATTTTTTTTAGGGTAAATTCCATTAAACCCCCAACCTATACCCTCTTTTACAAGTTGTCACCTAACCTATTATTTTTTACAACTAACTCCCAACGTATTAAAAAATGTGTGAATTGCCCCTGAACCCAAATCCAACCGTTGAATTTGGCCCTTTCTACATTTTTGTCCGTTGGATTTGGCTTCAGGGGGCAGTTCGTACATTTTTCAATAGGTTGGGGGTTAGTTGCCAAAAAAATAAAGGTTAGGTGGCAACTTGTAAAAAGGGGTATAAGTTGGGGGGTTTGATGCATTTTACCCTCTTTTTAAAAAAAAAAAAATGGGGGCATTTAGTCAAATAAATTCCATGTAATCCACTAAGGACTCTTCGAAGCCAAAAGCTATATTTCTTGATGTAATTAGGTTTCCACACCTAACACTCTCGAGCATGAATTTCAATTCATATGAGGGAATGTCGTAAAAATGATTTCAACTCATGTTTAACCAGTTATGTGAATGGATTTCAATTAATAAAATTAAAATTTTTGTGCTTAATGTAATTAATGTTTCTTGTAAATGGATTTTCTTATACTTACTGAATCAAACTCATTATGAAGTGAATGAGAAATCAAATGCTAACTTTAGCTAGTTAAATGAGTTGTGTTGAATTGAAATGTGCGGGAAGGTAAAAATCATCATCGTACATGGAAAGTTTGTGATTGTACTATCATTTTTAATTGAGCATTTTGCAAAAAAATATCCTTAAGTATGGAAACTCACCTTAAGAGTTCAAATTTATTACATTACATATATGTACCCTAACGAGATTGAAGTGTAACGAGATTCAAGTAATTACATAAATACCTCCCAAGGTATAAAAGTATTATAGATTATAGACCATTCATACAATAATAATTTTATGGTTTATTGATGTATGCAACTCAACGAGGGAAACAAAAAAAAAAGGTCACTTTGTATAATGGCTAACGATATGGCTAGAGCAACAATTATTTTTACAAGAGAAAACTTTATATTTTTCAAATTGCCCCCTTAAATATGGGTATGTTTAAAACTAAAATACTGAAGATAATATGATTGGGTTTATATGGAGGAATATCATTTGCCGATTCAGAATTTCGCGAAATTGAGAGTTTTTAAAATACATTTTCTCATAGTTAATTACTTCTTAATTGTCCAGTACTTGAATTGAAGTAGGAATCACTTTGATTCTATCCTACATAGTTTGATCAGGTGATACTTAAATAATATTCATTTTTCTTTTTTATTGTCAACTCATTTCTATCTAATCGATTTTTCTATTTTTTTCTAGGTTGGTTAGGTGGGATAGCTGAGCCGTTCCCCTTTAGGATACGAATGCAAGCAAAACCAAGAGAAATAAATTTATTCAATTAGCTCTCATTTATTTTCTACTTCCTTTATTCATTTTTCTTCCTGTATTTTTACTTTTTAGATCTCCACTTCTTTGATTTCGTCACTTGGTCTTTGGAAGTTTTTATCTGCAGAAAGTGAAGTTTCAACTATCTATTGCTCTTCATCATTCTAGAATAGCAAGAATCAAGTACACTGTCTGCAAATTTGTTACGACACCAGATACAAAGGCCAAATTTGTAGCGAATTCTTCTGTCTCAATCCATTTACATATAAAAAATAAAAAAAAAAAAGTGTTTTAACCCCAATACTGTCTGCTGCAACAGAGGTCCTCGTGATTTCTTTGCTCATACTACTACCACCCCTCTTGATCCATGTGAAAAGTCTGGTCTGAACTGTCCTTTATGGAAAATCATACACTGAGGTATATACTTTTTCATACATTGGTTCACTCGTTGGGATTTTTATCTTTTCTTCAACAAGCGGTAATTGCCGTATCTTGTCAAAATGGGGGAGAAGATAGTATGGGGGAGATGTCTTGAGGTCTGGGGGTTGAAGTTGTTAACGATCTTGTGAAATACTTACTTTTGATGTGATTGTCGCAAGGTTGGTCTCGAATGTTCTAACTCTCTATTACAGCTTCAAGATTAGCTTAGAATGATGTTTTGTCGATTTAAGCCAATGGGGAGATTGTTAGGACCAGAATTATGTTATCTGGTGTTTGAACTCTTAGGTTGTCTTATCTTGTTTAAAAAACTATTCATGGTTAAGTTGTTTATGTATGCCTTATTGTAATTACGGCTTAATTCGATGTGTCTCTTAGGTTCTCATTGTTTCAGCACGATTTACTAAAATTTTGTGATAAGCGTTGATGAATTTTGTAATTAATAAGTTAAACACCTGTTGATTCTATTTGATTAAAGAGTTTACTTATTGAACAATTTAAGGTTGATAGGATTTACTACAATTATTATTTATGTTTGCTTATAATGACTAGGATTCTGTCAAGTTGTTTAAAAATTAATGAGTGAACCAATGTTTATGCGTGTAAGGCAGACTTAATAGTTTCGTGATTGTCTATATATAATATTGACAACATGCTAATCATTGGAAGCAATAATGATATGACCATGACAATGAAAAAAAGTTAACCAAATAATTTAATGTGAAAGACTTGGAAATCATTGATGTTATATTTGGATTAAAATACTAAGATATCAAATAAAACCGTGTTATCCATGTCTTATTAAATATAAATAGTACTAAAGAAGTATAACACATGTGATTGTCCTCCGGCTAAGATGCATGGAGACTTGAGTCTACATTTTGGCAAAAGTCATGGCGAGTCCTTCTCTGAATTAAAACACGGTAGGATAATTGACAGTCTCATGTACAATATGAACAAATTGTCCACATATTGCTTACTTACTAACTGAGCAAATTAACAAGCAAACAAAGTAAAGATCATTAGAAAACGTTGATGGGAGTACTTACGATCTTAAGACACGCCTTGGATAATGGGTTACACCATAGAAGATATCGGTCATATTGGAAGGATAGAGTGATCCTAATTGAATATTAGATATTAATATACTAAATCAACCAACAGTTATGTCTTTATTATTGGAGGTGGTGTTGTATCATACAAGTCCTAAAAAGAACATTTATAACTTGACTCACGATGAAAAATCTTGCTTTTAATAAAGTTGAAGAAGAGCAAAATGACTTTCTCACTTTTTAGAGGACATTTGTCATTGGAACAAATCAGTATATGAAATATGATACATTTTGATATCCATTCAACTATATTGGAAGGGCACACAATAGAATGTATAATGGTAAGTCTATGAACGTACTTCACAAACATAATATCATGATCTCTAATGGTATCATTTCATTGACTATGCAAAATCAAAGGAAAACTTATGGGATCCATTGACTAATGTCTACTAAGAGATAAAACATATGATTACCATGGAGGGGAATACTAATAATACACAATCTTTATAATGGAACCCAATCATGTCAATTGGAGATCCAAAGTTCTTAGTTCTATCGATAACAAAGCTATAAGGATTCAGTATAGCACCAATGAGTTAACTCTAGCTCGTTCTTGGTTAAGAAAGAAGTGATACTTATAGAGCGGATGAAGTTGAGTTGAAAATTTAATATTTTATGTGATTAATTAAGAGGAGTATGAATGATACTCTTGATATAAGATCGTCTATATAAGTCTGATGTTTAACTACATAATAGGATAAGACTAATGAACCCAAGAGTTATCCATGGTCGACACGGGCAAAAGTACAAGAATCAACATATGTTAGAGTAGTCGTTCTGTGGATAAAGTTGTCTTGGTTTACACCAACGCTGAACGGTTCAAAACATCACATTCACTTATTAGCAATGTAAATTTTATGTACCCCACTAAGGAAGGTCAAAGAAAAAAACTATCTTTTTATGCAGTAAGCCACATCCACACTCTCGAGTATACGCATTGAGTTTGAGTTTCCATACACGTGGAAGATTGTTGTAAAAAACTATTTTTTAATCATGTTTGACCAACTATTTAAGTACGTTTCAATTATTAAAATTGAAATTTCTTTAGCTTAATGTAACTTACGTTTCAACTAGATAAATTCGGTATATTTAATTACTCAAAACAATTTTGGGGCGATGAGAAATTAAATATTAAAATATTTGAGATGAGTTATATTCAAATGAAATGGGTAAAAACATAATAGGTCTCAATTCCACATAGATAATTTGTACTTGTAATCATGTTTAATTTGACATTTCGAAGATTAGCATTTAGGCCCCTCTGGGTACTATGAGTTTTTAAAGAGAGAAAACATACATATCATGCTCCAAAAGTCTGCACTAGCGCGCGCTTCCATTGTCTAGCTAGTCGACCATCCTGGGCCTGAGTGGAGAGCAGGTCGCGGGTCATGGACCTAGGTTTTTCGTGAAAGGGTAATTCTTTTCGGATAATATTTAACTAAAAAAGATAATTTAATTTAAATTCAAAATTAATTATGAGAAATGCATTAATTTAAACGTGCCATTTAGCGTCTTATACATGTAGCAAGTTGTTGCTGATTAGGCATTAGTGGTGAATCATTACAAGTCAGCAACAACCATCAAGACACTAAATCAGCGACTCCAACCTTGTCACATGCAAAAAGGCGCATAGTCAACGCCCAAAGGACACATAACATCGAATTGGTGTGACAAAGAATTCGAACGTGTCCGTTCACTAACTCAAAAGCTAATTGTTTACTTATTATAAAAAGACATCTCAGGTTTCATACAAAATTTTCGTTCACTCATTCTTTCTTGTTTTATAGTTTTTTACATTCTTTTGATTCGTTGCTCTTAATATTTTTCAATGCTTTTGTACTAAAATCGTACTCATTGTATCTCAAGAGACGGTTGTTGTAAACCACTGGTATCAATGTGAAACAATACCGTCTTAAAGACAAAAAGCCCAACTCTTATTTTGCCCTTAAAATATAATATTGTCCAATTTATGAATCACATCAACACCAATGGCTGTGCCTTGACTCGAATCCGGAGCATGGAGTCTTAGCTGAGACCCAATGAATATTTTAAAGTTTGGTAGAGTAGTACAGTCTAACCCTGTCCATTGCAATGGAAAGAGAAGAACTTATTTTCTGTTATATAAATAATTTACCATTTTATTGTGAGAGATTAGAACACCATAAAAATGTAATCTGAATTTCATTGGCAATGAATAAGCGGTTTAAGGTTGTATTCTACTTTTCCAATAATCTCTTGCCTGAATGCAGTGGCACTGCATTAACCAATTGCCACCATCCAATATTTCCTTATTAGTAAAAATCACCATATTATTGTTCCATCATATTTTCTTCTTTCTAACAAATTACCTGTAATATGCTTCAACTATCACAAACCATATTTTCTTTCTGATTTATTACCAGCATTTTTGTAATGGCAGCACAATGAGAAGGTGCTGGAGGAGATGAATGGCCTAGCTATCATCTGCAGAGCTACATAGGGAGATAATACAAAATCAATTTAACTCACTTAAGAACATGAGGAATTAAGAACAAAGAAAAAAGGACAACTACAAGGAGAGACCAAGAAGCAGCATAAGCGTAAGGCCTCCAAATTTTCTATCTTCGGTTAATGTATTCCCCTCGTTGACTCTATTGCTACCTTTTTCATATATGCATACATTTTGCAAACATATGATTATGAATTAATGATCATGGATCAAAGTTTCTTTTCTTTTTTACGAAAAGTAATGAAACGTTTCCATTCTTAATTCTATAGTTAGAAACACAAAATATTTTCTACGTCTATTGCAATAGTAATTTTTACGAATTTTACGAAACATATCGAAAAGATTTCAGAACATTGCGAAAAAATTCTAATATTTGACAAAACATAAAACAACTTTGATGCATGATTATGATTGTTCTTGATGTTTCTGAGGCAACCGTTTGTTCAAATAAATAATTACCAAAAAGAAAATAAAAAAAAGCCGCGTTTGTTCAAATCTTGACGGCGACAAATTTCTTTATAAGCTCGTGCATTCTAAAGCCTTCCAGATCCTTCTTTTTCAGTACATATAACTCAATTGTTATACAAACTCTTGCACCCATTTTTTCATATCTCACGTGTTCTTTTTTCAACACCACCAATTATTTCATTTTGATCTGAAAATCTCTGCAAATCAATCCCTTTTTCAGTCTCTGCAAAAGGGTAAGAATTGGGATATTCTCGTTTTTTTTTCTTTGATATCGAATAAAAAAGTATGGGTTTCTCCTTATTCACCCAAAGATTGAATCTTGTTCTGTTTTTTGGTCTTGTTGTGTTCAAATAATTACAAAAAAATTGTTTCGTTTAATTTAGATATGTAAAGATTTACACTTTTTTCGAAAACCTCATTCATCTTTTGACGAGATTGGACTCTCTTGGTTCGATGGGTTTTTATTCTTAACATGTGCAATTTTGTATTCTTGTAATCAGGGCCAAAAAATTACTGCAAGAGGGAAAAAAAAAAAAAAAACCAATCTTTTGAATATGGAGATTGAACAAGCCGATGCGTCGAGATATTGGTGTCACATGTGTTCTCGGATGGTGAATCCCACATTGGAGATCGAGGCGATAAAATGCCCCATTTGTCTAAGCGGCTTCGTCGAAGAAATGGCGTCTGCACCACCCTCTCAAGCTCCAAGAAACGACGAACAACAACAGCTTCTCAATCTGGGAGTTGGAGGCTTTGATTCTGATCGTGCTCTCTCCCTTTGGGCACCAATCTTCCTCGGTATGATGAGTAATCCGCACCGGCCCCCTCGTCTCAGGCACGTGGAATCCGAAGGCCCTGAGGAGGTTGGCAATGAGAACAATCATAGGCCTCAGGGTGGGGAAACGGACCTTGTTCGCGAACTTGAGTCTATGGTGAGGCAGACGAGGAGGAGCTCGGCTACAATTCTCCGTCTCCTCCAAGGCATCCAGGCGTTAAGGCTATCAGAGGCTCATCAGAGGGAGAGAGAGAATGATCAGGAGGGAAATAATCGCGTGATTTTGATCAACCCCTTCAACCAAACTATAATCCTGCGTGGCGGTTCTTATGACCATAACGGTGATGGCCAGAACCGCGCACCACTTGGCTCATTTGGTGATTATTTCATAGGTCCCGGATTTGATTTGTTGATGCAGCGTTTGGCAGAGAATGATCCAAACATGTATGGAACCCCACCGGCTAAGAAAGAGGCAGTCGAAGCTTTGCCAACGTTGAAAGTTGAGGAAAAACTGGAGTGTGCTGTTTGTTTGGATGACTGTGAAATTGGTTCTGAGGTTAAGGAAATGCCATGCAAACACAAGTTTCACGATGGGTGTATCCTGCCATGGCTGGAGCTTCACAGCTCTTGTCCTGTGTGTAGGTATCAGTTGCCGTCTGATGAATCTAAGACGGGCCCTGACGGAATGGGAAATAACAGGATTGGCAGCGCTGAAGGGAGTGGTTCTGATAACCGCAATACTGGTATTAATAGGGATAACGGAAATGAAAACGGAAGCTGGTTTCCGATACCACTCCCCTGGCCTTTCAACAGTTTGTTTTCATCCTCCAGTTCCGGAACTAGCACCGAGAATTCGTCAACAAATGCCTCAACAAATGATTTACATGGGCATGAGAATTGAGCTTCGTGTATCAGTTAAATATGTTTCGTGTAACAGAACGTTATTCTTGCTTTTGTATATAGTACTATTACTCATTCCAAATAATACCTATTTTCTGAGAAAGGCCATAATGTAGATTGTTTTTGGTTTTCCGGGATGCATTGCCTACCCCTATTAATGTCACCATACGCACTGTTCATGATCAATTTTATTTGTATAGAATCACATCAGGATAAACTCTTTGGTGTTTTGATATTCTGTGCGTCAAAAATCATCAGTAATGGGCTTAAGTTTGAGACACAGGTGAAAACAATTTTATTTAAACTCATGCACGAATTTACTTAATCCTCATGCTTTCTGCAAATCGCAAATTTCAAGATAAAATGAGAAGTAAATATTGACTGAAGTTAAATAGTTTATATAGCAAATAATATCACAGGTCCGAGCACAATAGGCCTGACAATTATGGTAGCCAACACAAACAGGTCTAACGCACAAAAAGGTCCAGAAGGATTAAAGAACTTCCGGTGTTTTGTCCTTCTAAAGGCAAAAATTATAAGCAAGAATCAAAAATAGCATTTTGTCTTGAATTACCACACCCCTCATCACCAGAACCCTTAACTTAGGAATGGTCATCGTTACTTCACAGTCACAATCTTGATGATGGATGCAGTTCCAATACGATGAAGGGCAACGACGGCATCTCCCACCTTGCAGAGTCCTTTTGTCTTAGCATGCTGCAAAGAGAATTCAAGTGCTTCCTCTGTGGACTCCTCATGAGAAGCCCTAGCAGATCCTGCACAAAGAATGGGCACCAGACCCCTGAAGATAAGACTGTGCCTAGCAGGAGACTCGTCACTGCATGACCAATCAAACGAATCAGTCTTGATTTCAGGAACCACAACAGACAATATTGGCATGCCGGGTCTGTATTTGGCCACCAGTTTAGCGGTACTTCCTCCTCGGGTTAAGACCAAGATAAGAGCGGCTCTAGATGAGTTAGCTGTTCGAACTGCAGATGAAGCAAGACTCTCCAATGGGCTCATGGGGACTGGTGCATTTCCCATTATTCTTTTAAAGACATCTGGATAGTCAATGGTGCTTTCGGCTTCGAGACAGATCTTGGCCATGGTACGAACTGCAAGTTCCGGATAAGCTCCAGCAGCTGTTTCACCACTGAGCATCACACAGTCTGTTCCGTCAAGAACAGCATTTGCAACATCTGTGGCTTCTGCTCGAGTTGGCCTTGGAGACTTGATCATGGACTCCAACATTTGTGTTGCGGTTACGACAGGCTTTCCTTGGATGTTGCATTTGTAAATCATCACCTTCTGAGCCAAAAATATCTTCTCAATTGGAATTTCCATTCCCAGATCACCTCTTGCCACCATGAAGGCATCTGAATTGGCAAGAATTTCATCAAAATTTGCCACCCCTTCTTGATTTTCGACCTAGTAGAGAAACACAAGATAAGGTAAAGGTGGATTCACATAGATTAACTCTTTGCAGTAGTTCAGGTCCAGAAGAACAAGCATTAATATTATCGTGGTTGGCTTCCATTCTTTCAGAAGCTTCAAATACTATAAGGGGTCATTGATAGCCAAGGAAAGATCCGATATGAATAAGAATAGCTAGCATGACATACGCATGATTACGAAAATATTTGGTGTCCTAATTTATGTCTTACTATAATCCCTTGAGCCTTATAGAATATGATCCATCAGCGAGAGGAGATTTATACTACCTATGTATTACCAGGTCGGCCAGATCCAATCCAACTAACCTACTAGTACAATTAGCTTACGACATGCAATAATAGCATGTCACCTCAAACTACATACATATGGTTGGCATCTTACATACATAAGTGTGTCTTACATGCTACCCAACCGACCATAAGCCTACATGTACCACAATTGATACCACAGATAAATGAAGTAGATAAAAAATGTCTAGTTGGGATCCAACTAGTGACCAAGGTGGGGAGGGGTTTATTGTGTATTAAACATGAAAATGCTATATCTGCCCTTATATTTATTAAATTGCTTCTTTCTTTTGAAATATTCCTGAAAAACACTGAAAAGGTCAATTTATTACGTTCCATTACTCGCCTAAATGTAAAAATACATGTAGAACATCACATAAGAAATTCATAGATCGAACGTTTAAGTTTATCTTTACTTGTTCTATCAAATGAATATATCATAGAAACTCGTATATAATAATCTATATATCTGTTGGCATTTTTTTGAGTTTTAATATAAATTAATTTTATGATTACTTTTTAAATGCATCGAGTTTATTAGTTACTGAAGTTGCCGCCCTGCACCCTTGTGTTATGAGTTAAGGAACTAACATTGGCTTTTGTGTGCAATACATTTTTCTCCCCAGAATTACACATGAATAATACAGAACAGTATATACATGTTATCAAAAAGAATAAATTCACAAATTTTTTGCGACTTAATCCCTGCCCCGACCCCCACTTCGAGATCTGAATTCTTGCTTGCTATAGGATTTCATGAGAAGAGTTTCAGAGGTAAGTACTAATATACCAAAAAACAGAAAATTATTGACTACTAGCAGCATGATATTACCTCAACCTAGTTTTGGCTCAACCCTGCATAAATTAAATACTATTAAACAATATTCTTTCTGTTAACAGGATACGGAGATTTGTTTTTTAGGTTTTACTTGATTGAAAGGAAAACAGTAACAAACCTTAGACATGAGGAGGATGGTTCTGGCATGTTCTCCCAGTAACTTGCGGACCTCGACCAAGTCAGAACCTTTGCGGACAAAGGAAAGAGCAATCATGTCAATCTGATTGGGAACCCCCCACTTCATGATATCTTCTTTGTCCTTCTCTGTCAAAGTTGGCAGATCTACAACCACCCCCGGTAGGTTGACATTCTTTCTCTCACCAAGAACAGCAGTGTTCTCACATCGGCACCTCACCATGCCTTTTTCTTTGTCACAAGAGAGAACAGTGAAAGAGATCGTGCCGTCAGCACATAGGATCACCATTCCTGGCTTGACATCCTCAGCCAACTTCTTGTAACTCATGCAAATCATGCTCTCGTCACCCTTGATGGTGTAGTCGGTCGATATACTGATCTCGTGCCCCTGCTTCAATTGGACGGGCTTCCCGTCCTTCAAGAACCCGGTTCGAATTTCTGGACCCTGCACCATCAGAGCACACGAATCAGTCCCGCAAAATCACGATAGAAAACCAGAATAACTCCCACTAATAAGACGGTAAAGATCCCAACTTTCGGGTTGTTTTTCTCTTCCGGAGCAAAAGATCACAAGCACAGCAAAATCTTAGGTTACTCTAAACAAAATCTCGTAGCATTTAAGTTCCGAAATCCAGATTCATCGTGTTGACTTCTCACTAGCACCACGAGATTCATACAAATCAAAGATCACACACAACTAACAATATAGACATACGAAAAAGGAAGCAGCTTCAATCAACAACAAACCATAAGACATAGCAGTACCAACAATTAATCGATTAAAAACATGAATAAGTCTAAACAACCTTAGTGTCGAGCATGACGGCGCATAAGATACCGGTGTTCTCCATGGCCTGACGGAGATTATCGAGCGTCTCCTGATGGTACTCGTGGGACCCATGCGAGAAGTTGAATCGGGCAACGTTCATGCCTGCCCGGAGCAGCTTCTCCGCCATGGCAACTGACCGAGATGCGGGGCCCAGAGTGCACACGATCTTCGTCTTGGGCCTGCCGCCTGCTGAATAGTTGCCGTTGTTCTCCATCTCTGATCCAAATCACACACACACACCTTTAAATATTTTTCAGATTCAGATTGAGTTGTTAGAGCAGATAAAACAATTGAGAATTATATACTGATAAATAGGAAAATTGTGTACGTTTGTGAAGTTATTGAGAGAGCTTGATCAGAGACAAATCAACGAATTTTGCAGAGGCAATTGTTGTTATTATAGAACAGAGAGAGCAAACCCTAATGAAGACGAAGAGGAATGTTTTTGGGGGTTGAGAAAATTCAACTCTCTTCCCTCTTTATTTATTATTATTATTATTAATTATTAATAACAATAATTATAATTAGCCCCACTATACTATATACTATTATTCTTCTGCGATCTACATCTATGTATATTTATAATAAATTTATAGGGAGATTTACAGAAACACTCCCTGAGGTATGAGCTAATTGTAGAGACACCTCGGGAAATTTATACAAACGACCCCTGTGGTTAACGTTCGTTTCAAGTTTGTTGAGTTTCTCTGGATGTATATTTGGATCCCCTCATTTATTTTGTGTAGTAAATGAAAAATGAACTAAGATTTGTAAAGAAATATAAAATAAGTCAGATTTACTGAGTTTGAGAAAATGTAAAAGTATCATAAATAAAGGAGATTTTCAAATTTTTAAGTTTGTTAGATTATTTTTGCCCTATTAGGATATGGCGCTCTAAGGTTGTCTATGTAGTTAAAACTTAAAATATAGACCATAAAGGGTATTTGTGTAATAGAATACATACTATAGGGGGATTTGTATAATTTTATAAATTGAGGGGTATACTTGTAATTAACCCCTACCTCGGGTGGTGTTTGTGTAATTCTCTTTATATGTATATTACGTACAATTATTAGTTTCTCGTGCATTTATTATTCTTTTATTATAATTTTAATATGTTTTGACTAAAGCTTGGGCAATAAGAAAGGTTGTCTCGCCAGTTGGCATATGCTGAAGCATATGTCATACCCACCAAATTTCGCTTTTTCATGTCGGAACGAAATTCTTTATACACACAACTCACATACTTAATATAATAATATATGTATAAAATATAATATTATAATATGCTTATTCACTTTCCCACTTCAACATGAATAAGAGAGCAATACGTTTTCAAACGCTCAAGAGACATAGTAAACCGAAATCTGATAATAAATTAATTAAAATTTACCCATAAATATATTATTTCAAACGCTCAAGAGACATAGTGAACCGAAATCTGATAATAAACTATTAAATATCTATTATTTCTCTAACCCCAAGTGACTATGGGTGGTTTTCAAAGTCCAAAATTTTGAAGTGACGTGTCTCGTTTTTAGTAACACTTTTAGAAAATATATGTGGGCTAATTATGTAATTGTGTTGATCGCATAATATTACTGTGGGATATGCAGTTTAAGAATTAAAAGTGATTCACCGGTTGCATCCTCTCTCTTTTCTACCGCTCAATACCACGGATCTGTCATTCGTATCATATTTTGCTTAAATGGCTTTTACAGACGACAATTAATTTACCTTTTTGCTTTTTCTATCTGAGAAGCCTAAAAGTCTATAATTACTGTTGCATGAAGAATTATGTTTCTACACAAACTATAAAATAAAAGCGAATGTCTTTAAAGTCTATACTTTGAAGTGTCCATGTCTCGTTTGTCGTTTCTCATAACAAATATCTCTGGGCTAATGTAACCATGTTGATCGCATTTATGATGTTCAAAAATTAAAAGTGGTACTCCGATTTCATCCGTAAAAGAATAAAGATATTGGTATTAAAAGTATTAATTGTTTTTATCTAGAATTAAATATAAAAGTATTTTCATATCTTAGCAACAATTTTATGAACTTTTTGAAATATTCCCTGGACATTCTTTAAAAGTTTTAATATTTGGCGAACACATTCATCTCAAAATTTTCTTCCGCTCAATATAGGAATGGATCTTATGTCCCACTTTGTATCATGTTTCATTTCTCATTTAATTATCCATTCTCCATATTTTAAGATGAATGACACGTGTCATCCATTCACCCTTGTATTAAGATAAATGACACATGTTAACTATTGACAAGGAAGCACTTCATCTATTAATGGATAGAGTCTGAGTGACAATAGAGTTCTAAGTCCACACCTTGTTTGAACCGAGTTGGTGTCTACGAAAATGTGACAGCTGTGCATATAAGATCAGAAACAAATTTAAAGATAAGTTTCTTAAAAATCACGTATCTTGGACTCAACATATTTTTTTTCGAATACCACGGAATGGGGGGACCCCGGAAAGAGGGGGTAGCGAGTAAGTTCCAAGGCCAAAAGGAAGTGAATGGCCAAGATGTGCGAGAGAATCGACCACATTGTTCGTTTCTCAATAGTCATGACGAATGTCACAAGATTGGTACTCTCTCATAGCTGCACGACATGCTTCAATGAGGATGGCATGGGGATGAATCTTTTAAATAACACTACTGAAAAATTTAACGACAATGCGAGAGTCACAAGATATAATAACATGAAGAAACCCATGTTTTGAAGCTTCAACGAGGTCATAGAGAACTCCATGAAGTTCAGTTGTAGTAATACTCCCATAACCCACATTTGCTGCATAACCAAAGAGCCATGATCCAAACGAGTAACGACCGACACCTCCACAAGCTAAATTTTGGGGATTTACCAAAGTGTTACCATCGACATTAGTTTAACGACTCACACAGGGGAGATGAGCCCAACCAAGGCTACGTGTACAACGTGATTGCCCGGATGACAAAGACTAAAGAGCTTATTCCAAGCCAACACATCTTCCTTTGTAAGCTGTCGAATCCAAGCGGATATGCAAGTAGAATCAGGATCAATAATTTTTAAAACTTTCTTACACCTCCAATTCCAAATTTTCCAGCACGACAAAACAAATGTGGTGGCCCAAGGGGGTTCATCATCCTTAGAAATGACACGCTGATGTAAGTTATCACAAAGCCAGTCATGAAGTGCTAGAGAAAAAAACCGTGTGATATTCTCTCGAAGAAGTAGCTCAATTCAGATTTTTTGGGCTTGAAGTGCAATTCCGGAGGAGATGCAAGAGCGATTCATTAGAACAAGAACAACGCGGGCATGATGCATCTTCAATGAGATGTCTCTGCTTCCGACTTTCGTTACTAAGCAACTTGTCGTGAAGCACCAACCACATAAAGGTTCGAATATATTGGCGCGTGCGAAGTTTTCAGGCCAGATTCCAACTGGTTTTGGGCGGTTCCGTGCAAGAAATAAGCACCTCATTTGTTAATTTATCTTTTTTAAATGCTATGTGAAAAAAACAATTCACATGAGACTTAGTTTTACTTCTAACACCACACTTAGTTTATTTGCTTTTTTAGATGCTAATCGGTCGGGTGTTTGACCACAAGACGTCCTGCAACTGGATACGTTTCTTGAAAAAAAACCTCATATCTTGGTGTGTCAAAAAGTAACATACAGTTTCTTGCTCAAGCACGAAGGTCGAATACCGAGCTATGACAAATACAACAGTTGACATAATATGGCTTACTTTTATTATGAAAGATCAGCACCTTCCGCTCTCTATTCCTCCTACATTATATTGTGGTGATCTAAGTGCTCTTCATATGATGACCAATCCTGTTTTTCATGCACAGAGTATACAGACAATTCTGTGCGAGAACAAGTTGCACTTGGCCTCTTAGTCACACGACATATACCAACTTGCTGATTTATTCACTAAGTCAATATCTAAGGCAACCCTCTAACATTTCTGCTCCAAACTCCGCCTCCACCCCGGACAGAGTTTGTGGGAGGGTATCGAGAGTTCATAATTTCAGCAACACCAAAACCGTGAGATGAATGGAGAAATAAGGATGATATACAATCTCACTGTTGGAGAGATAAGGAAGCACTTCATCTATAAGTGGATAGAATTTGAGTTACAACACAGTTCTAAGTCCACTTTATTTGAGCCGAGTTGGTGTCTAAGGAAATGTGACAACTGTGAATATAAGATCAGAACAAACTTAAAGATCAGTTCGTGAGGAATCATTTATCTCGGACTCGGCATATTACTTGTGCAGATTTTGTGCTAAGTAGTTTACCAAGTATTTTTATTAAAGATCATATTTTATTGCACTAGTGCTCATGTTTTGTAAGATATCAGATCATATTTCTTCTACATCATCATAATCGGTAGAACATGAAGTAGAATATAAAAATGAGACAAATGATCCTTACCGAATAAATACTGGGATATGTCAATCAGATTATATTTTCCTCGAAAATCTAGCACGTTTTCCTGTTTTTATTTAAAAACCTCAATGTCTATAGTTACTGTTGTATGAAGAATTATATTTCTACACAAACTACATACTTAAAAAATTCTTGTCACAAGTTATGTAAAGTCGGAAAATTAGTTAAATAGATTCCAACCAACTTTTATCAATCAAAAAGTAAACATTTAGTTTGTAAGTATGACTCATAAAATCTTATTCACTGATTTCAGCCCTTTTTGCACAATGAACACATGCTCCACATTATTATGATTTTTCCGGTTATCAATTTGTTTGAATTTAAATAAATAACTGTAATTCTGTGTTTAACATGGTGATTATTCATTTTGAATATTAAATTTGGCTAAGTTCACTTTAGGTTTTTTAACAAAATGAAAATAACAAAAGCAGAAGAAAATCTATACAACTATGGTTAATTATTGTTGTTTTTCTCATAAAAATAGTCTTATAATGTGGCCCACTTTCGATTTCGGTCTTATATTGCGTCATCGTTTTAATTTAAGTCCTTATAAGGCACATTACCCCTCAGTTTTGTGAATTTATTGATTTTGCTCTAATTTTCTAAATAATTACACATCCACCTCTAAATTTTGAAATAATTACATTTACTATTGAGATATATATATATATATATATATATATATATATATATAATTAAATTTTAAAAGTAAAACATAATATTCAATTATAAAATAATTTTAACATGCATTAATTTATTATTAATATAAAGGAAAATTTATTCGTATGAACTCAGGTTTTCTAAAGTTAGATCTAATTGGATAAGTTATAATTTTAGTTAGTGTATTAAGTTGATGAATCTTATAAAATTGAAACAAAACTTAGTACGTAAAAAATGGATTTTTATTCCTTTAGATTAATTAATAAATAAGAATTAAATTTATTGTATGTTAATTTAACACCCCCCCCCCCCCCCCAAAAAAAAAAATGAAGTGGATTTTGGACATGAGCAAGATGGTTGCATCTTTGCATTACTCATAATCTACGTTGAACATATATTTCTAAAGATTAATTAATATAGTGTTTGGTATGTAACAAGTGTCAATACTTCTCGGATATATCATATATAGATGTCAAAAACATCCTATAATTAAAAATAGAATAAAATTATAGATAACTATGCCAAACACACGTGTTCAATCATGTTCAACACATTGTAAAGCTCTATATATTTTTAAATATAATGATAAAACTTAGAGTAATAAATAAAAAAGAACGAAATATAATCTTTTGGATTTTCTTTGGTTTTTCAAAAACTAGTTCCCTTGAGCGTCATTAATTTGGAAGTACTTGGATGTTAAAGTTGACGGTCCAAATGAGCCGATTGAAATATCTCCAAATGTTTGGTTCAAGCCATAATTCGCCCGTTTTAGAGACTAATACCAATTATGTCCTTAACAAAAAATAACTCAAATGTAAAACGGGTCGATGCTTAGCCAGTTAGCCTTTCATTTCACCAAACCCTTCCCTCAACATCACGACCCCACCCCCTCCTGGTCCCTATCTGTCGCTCCAACAATGGCCATGCTCAGGACTATATCAAAGGCTAAAAACTAGCTATGCTTATTTGTACTTTTTTGCGAGTAACTACTGTATTTTATTCTCTTTATTTAAGTCGAAAAAACTTTTTTTTACATTTAAACAAATTTATTATGATATATCTTCCTTTTGAATGTTCCTTTATACCAATCAGAAGCAATACATAAGACCTAATTTTTATCTATACTAATCATGTGATATACATATACTTCAGTTTCTTTTTTTAATTTATGCACAAGTATAATTATATACATATATATATATATATATATATATATATATATATATATATATATATATATATTTATTTATTTATTTATATTTATCAAAATAGTATGGTATCTTAAAAAAAAACTCAAATTCGTATCATTGTGTCCTTATGGTGTTCACGTCTTCATATCCATCTCGATACAACATAGTCTTTGAAATGAAACTTCTAAAGCACGAGCCAATTGAACTTATTCCTGGCCTATGTTTCCAAACTTATTCTCTTCTAAACATAAACCGAGACCTCATGATAACTTTCCAATATTAGAATTAGTGTACAAGGATCTAGGCCTAAGTTTAGGAGAAGATTGTCAAAGTAATGCATTTGAAAAACTAAACTAAAGAAATTCACTTTTCAAAAAGCAGTTCAGAAAAGAAAAAAGAAGAAGAGATTTTTGGTTTTTAAAACAAATATATAACAATTGTGCTTTTAAATTAAGTAATAAAATAATAAATTATTATATATGAAAATCAAATAAAATTACCTTGAAGTGAGTTTTAACTAATTTTCTTAAATTATCTGGAGATTTAAACTAATACTGTGCAAAAAATTTATAACGCTACATCTAAATCCCCATTAATGGACATAAACGTGAAATTTATAATGCAAAGTGAAAACAGAATCTTAAACCATCTATAAATGGACACAAACGTGAAATTTATAATGCAAAGTGAAAACAGAATCTTAAACCATCTATAAATGGACATAAAAGTGAAATTTATTTAAGTTACACAAACAATAATGGGCAACGATAATCGGATAGAAGAATTAGCATAAAAGAAAAAATATTGACGCAGTTAAACTCTTATACGTATACTAGAGCACCACATGCACGTACTTCTGCAAACATGTGCTGGAGAAACTAAAAGTTATAGAAAGTATTTCAAAAACCCTGGAGTCATCAGATAAGCCAGGAGTGACCATGTTAGAAATAAAATTTGGCTCGATTTCCTGTATTTTTTGGTTTTTCTCTGCAACGAGACTTTAAGCAATGCCATTCATAATAACAAACTATATGCTGCTTACTGCAATATACAAAGACTTGTATGAGCTAGAGAGTCAAAGACCAAAAAGAAAGGACCATTTGTTTCAGTAACTGCCTTGCTATTTCTTTAAACCATTGAGATTTTCACAATTTGTACACTAACAAAGGAGATCTGTATATCTTTGCAGCATACTGTAGCTGCAAAAAGAATACAATATTTGAGAACTGTACAGTATCTTGCCACCTATCAGAACCAATACCTCATTGAATTGGGAGGCAAAAGAATATCCTCAAAAAGAAAAGTGGGGAATCGACACCAGTTATAGAAATAAAATCCCAGTTCAACTGTTTTGAGACTTTCTCCCAGCATTCTCATCCTGAAATATGAAAATTTAGTGAATCAGCAAGCCAGATGGTTATAAAATCTAAAATAACCCGAAAATTCATCTGCCTCTGCTGTAAATGTCATGTGCCTCAAGAAAAAAACAACTATGTGATCATTTGCCAACAATAGTACCAGCACATAATACTTCAGATAACCAAACCAACATCTGAATCGCCAAACGATACGTGTTTGAAAATATCGGGGGGTTACACACAAGGTTAAAGGTTTCCAGCTATCTGCTTATTGTACAGCTATAAATTCATGAAGGTCACCTTTTATCTCCCTTTTTTTCCTTTTAGAACAACAAATGAACATTATCTAGTTCAAATTCAAGTAAATATTCGGTTATAAATATTAGAATAATGTTTCACTCTTACACCTTATAGAAATCCTGTAATTTACATATATATGTAGGAAGTATTTAGATAAGTGCCAAAAGCTCACATCTACAGCATAAGTGGGTCTGCCTGTGGATGGGTGCACATGAGAGGTATCAGTACTGGAGACAGATTCAATTCCAGAATTGCCATGATTTTGACCGACCTGCCATATCGAAAAAGGGCCATTATGTAAGTTCAAGATCATTTCTAGAATGTAAATATAAAGGGACTATAACTGAAAAGCTTTTGACATTATGCCTGACTAAAGGCTTTTGTTGAACAGTCTAATGTAGCTCATACAGTACAATTACCAAGATCGCATGATTTGTTAAACAGTCTAATAGAGCTCGTACAGTGACATTACAACTGACTAAAGGTTATTACTAATATTTATAACTAAAAAAATTGGTTATTAATTGCAATATCTTGCAGATATTTACTTACATTGCATCCGAGTAAACAACTTTCAAGGGAACCACTAAGTCTATTCTCCTTAAAGTTGGGGTTCAAATTCTTCCTTATTTTGTCGATTCTAGCTATGGTGAAAGTTGGTGCAGGGGTTTGGCACTGAGAGTTCCATCCGAATGCACTTGGGAATTTTAAAATGAGCATTGGGATTGACTTTTCACATGTGTGTAAGGAAATTGTTAAGGACTAAACAGTCTATATTGGTGAAGAGGGGGTTTCAGTCAGTTTTTACCAACTATTGGATTTGAATCAACAACTTTTGCTGTATCAAAGCGATACTCTCACAGCCAAGTCAAGTGAGTGAAGGTGAGTCGAGTTAGAGAAAATAAACAGATACAACTACAGCACTTCAAATTGGCACAAGACATCCATGATTTAAAGACCCATGGGAAATTAGAACAAATTGTTTGAGAAATGCAGCACTTTCTAACTTTTTCTGGGTGCATGGTTGTGTGTGTTCATGGGAAAGATAAAGTTGAGTTTTGAAATTGTTAAGACTACAACAAGAACATACGCCAACAAAATATGTATCATCCCTTCCATCTTCAAAAAGAGGTGAGTAACTTGCAGGATCATATGCTGGGCCTCCAACGACATCATCAGAAACAGATGCACGTCTAACCATTGAAGGAGCTCCAGGACTGAGAAAGCTATTTCTTGACTCAAGATCTGTATCTCGAGGAATCGAATTGCCTATGTAAGAAGAAACACCCAGTCTGTACATCTGTATCCACACTAACATAGACAACAACTTCACTGAGAATCCAATAATTTGCATGGCAAGGGTGAGCTTTGCTGAAAAGCTAACAAATGCTCCATAAGTCTCAGATGGAATGTGCCTGAATGCACAAATGAAAACTCTTTCAGATGAAAAACAATTGCAACAAACACAATAATGAAGCTTAACATCAATAATCAAGGCTCATAGCACCAGCAAATGCAAGAGATCACAAGGTTAATCCTTCTTTCATGCATCCTCCAATATCAAGTCACAAAAAAGTGGCATGACTTACATAAACTAAATTTCAACATCGATAATGTAGTCAACTGATATGGAATGATAACCAAACATACAATATGTTATCACTTTAATTCATAAGAAAAACTTGCAACTCCTATCAAATTTCTATCACTGGGCTTGAACAGACAACTGCAAGACCACCACTGGCTTATTCATTAGGCCAGTTCTGGCACGTCTCAGAATTACCACGTTCTCTATCACGCCTAAAAGGTTGCAACTCCTACTCAAGATCACATGCCAAGACTGAACAATTTGAGGCTACGATTATTGATCACTCTCACTTTGTAAGAGCATTATAATTCAGCAAGCTTTAGCCTCACAATTTATCCAAATCTTGTACCTAAATCGACACAAAAAATTCCAGTTACGCTCTGCATTGTTTCTTAGGCTATCGCTTAACCACAAACTACGAGAATCGTTACTAATCCTTCTAGTGAAAAAAAAAAAAAAAAAAAAAAAAGAAAACGTTCTCCTACGCAACTGCCACCGTTACATTAATTAGCCTCACTAGAGAGCACATAATTCGGAGAATCCAACACTTTCGCATAATTAGGTCAATTCAGTGACTACTAAGTCAAATCACCTAATCAAATTCTCACAGCAACAACAACTCTCACTCATCAACTAAATGAACAACAACGAACAAAAGAACATAAACACAACAGAGCAAAACACTCGCAATGTACGCACCAGATATCGCTAGCGAATAGAATAAACCACAAAACGTCGATCAAAACCGACGAGAAGAGTAAAACGGCGTAAGTCCTGGCTAGGTTTTGGCTGCCGCTCTCAATGGCGACAAGTGCGAAGAGCGATATCCCCAAATTGACGAGCAAAACGCCGGTGTAGACCGCACCGAGTGATCCGATCAATGCGCAAACAATCTGACCGTAGATCAGCCTCACGGCGAGCGATTGAACCTGTTCGTAATCTCGAATCGACGCCTGCAACTCTGCGCATCCGAATGGACAAGCACAACGCATCATTCATCAGTTCACTACTGAGAATTTTGTTGAACAACAGCAACAAGAAGAAGAGTTTGTTACGAAGTGAATGCGGTTATAGTGAGATCGAAGAGTGAGCGAGTGAAGGAGGTTATGAAGTTTCAAATTTTTGGTGATGTATGTATATTAGATTTGTTATGAATTTGATTTAATTGTTTTTTTATTATTATTATTATTTATTCCATACATGTGCTCATAATGCATAGCTGGAGTTAATTTTTGGTCTGTCTTACTTACAACGTGGTTCCTATTTGATTGGATTGTGGACCATCATCAAATTTATGGTCTTTTTAAAATGGAAAAATGTTTATTATCGAATTTTACTTAGATTGGTCAAAAAAGAATTAATGTGAGAATCTAATTGATGGAAATCAAGAATTAGGGAGATTTCATAAAAGTAAATTTTAAAAAAAGAGCATCAATCTGCACCCACCCTACCCCCAACCTCTCCCTTGCCGCTAAGGTAAAGGTAGTTGTGCTAGTCGCGCTCAACCTCTGCGCTTCTAGATGGCATAGCTCGATATGTGTAGGTGAGACTAACAACTCTAATGGTCGAACAATCTCTAGTCGTTAGTCATGCGATGGCTTGGATATGTGAGATGCATTGCTCAAATAATTTAAGGTCTTTAGTTATACGTATTGGCAGTTATCGCGCGATCCAGCAATAAAGGTCGTACGCTTGAATTAAAAGCACTGTGACGTGAGTTTGTATCACTAAAAGGCTACTGATGCGCGACATAGGCTTGCCCAAACCATCAACTCGACATCCCGAGGAGGTTTGGGCAGGGTTGGTTTAGCTGAAATGTTTTTTCTTTAGTTCTTATTTTTTTTATTCTTAAAAAGAGGTTTCTACACTTGATATTTTTTTAAACGTTTCTACACTCAATATTTTTTCTTATGGTCCAAAGTCCACACCTACTTTCGAACACTTATGTATCCTAACACAATATTTTACTATTTTTAGTAAAATAAAATAACATAAAAAGTTATAAGAATGTGAATAACTTTGTGACATATAGAAAAGGTATACGTTTATATCTTAAATCATGTTAAAATGATGTTCTTCTTATATTAAATATCTTTTATCTAACATCAGTTTGAAAAGACTAAAGAATTGCTATTATTATTATTATTATTATTATGAATTTATGATTATAAGTTTTGTACTTTTCAATAAATACAAACCTTCACTGCGCCTTTCTCCATCCACCCGGCGTGTGCTCTCCCACACCCATGTGGCCGGCCTTCTCTCCGGCGCGGGGCATGCATATCGATTATAGTTTCAAGTAGCAAACTAGTCTCTATGTTAATTAATTTTAAAAAAAAAAAATAGTCTCTATATTTGAAAGATGGATCTTGTCCGAATTACAATGATATTATCACGCCAGTCATAGACTCATACATAGTTATTTGAGAAATAATATATCTTCTCCTTATATCATTGAGCACTAATGAGTTATCATCAAAACCATTAAATTTCTTGCACATGTCTCATAAGAAACATCAAACAGCCATGGGTGAGCCCCTACATGAAATTAAAAATAGAAAGGGTGATCAAGTGGGGGGCTCGACTGTAACACATAGTCAATTAAAAAACTATTATTCTTGGATCATGCACTTTGTCTGAACTCGTTTCCAAGTGGATTATGTTAGGTTTTGGATGCAATGGTAATTTATGTTAAGACCAATATGTTGGGGTGTACAATACCTGTCCTACTTGTTGAGATTCGACCCGCATAACTCACAAGATTTTATTGTTAATTTAATTTCTATGATTTATTTTTTGAGCGATAAAACGCCGGAATTCGCCCTTATACCTTAGTATTATTGAGTATTGTTGATTTTGGCGAAGTAGAAGATAATATAGGGTGAGATAACGTCAATGAGAACTTCTGGTTAAATATTACAATTGATGTAAGAAAGTTCAACTCTTTAGTATAAAAACATAAGGGTTTCATAAGGGTTTTGCTTCTACTCAAAATATTGGATTGTTGATTAATTAGACTAATTCATGTGTTAAGAAATAATGAGTGTGACTAATTCTCTACTTAATATTTCTTAAGAAATTTTTTTCTTCTTCTCGGAGGACTCTATTTAATGGTTGTTGTTCAATTAAACATTAAGTTGTTGTTATTCTCATCTTATTATTGTTGTTGAGGTACTAGCAACTACGCATCTTATCTATTTATTTCTTTTTGATTTTTTGGAAAACTTTGGACTCGAGGAATACCAATAACAAAATATGGTGTGGTTCCTTTGATTTAACTGTAGCATTTTTCTCACTAATTAAACTCGCAGGCCGCATAATTTCATTGTTAACTTAACATGGACTGATTGAAAAAATTGATAATCCACTAACTTTGAGTAGAGTCATTTTTTGAGTGACAACCGACCCGAACCTACCATTGTACACTCCTACCGATATGAATGAATCCAACACCAACGTTCTAATTGTGGGAAGCAAGTAAATATAGCAACATTCTTTTGGGGGACCGTCACTAGAACAATATGTAAATGCAGTAATTTGCTGGGGCAGACACTTCATAATCTCACATTTGCAATCTTAGATATCAAATCTAAAATGTCTCATTCTAGATACTTCGTAATCTCACATATTGCAATCTTAGATATTTCAAGCTAAATTGTCTCATTGCAGTTTTAAGAGTTCTACCATTTTAACCATTTTAATGGTAGGCGGCTGGCTATAAATGACAAATGGTAATATCCCAATTGTACAATATAAAATTTTAAAATCATGCACTGTATAGTCTCATCCATATTGATTAACTTTATTAGTATTATAAATTAAATATTAATCACGATAATCAAAAAAAAAAAAAAAAAGACAGCTTCTTGATACTACAATAACCTTGAGGGTTATAACGCATTTTTTTCAGTCGAGTAATAATTACGTCTACACATTTTGATATTTACACTTCTTGAAGTTTTTAGTTTAATCCTTTAATTACAACAAAATTTACGAAGTTCGAATATTTACAGAGCTATCGCTTTTAACTTTCAAAGTTTTGGATGATAGGAGGCCCACTTTTACGTATGTATACATATATATTAAAAGCTACATATACATATATTAATAAAAGTTAGGTAGTGTCTCAGTCAGCGTTTTTAAATCTGGGCCGGGACTTTGAACCGGTGAGGCACCGGTTCGCGGTTTTTGGCGGTTGAACTGGTTGAACCAGTCAAATCGGCACCAAAAACAAGAGACCGGGTCTCGGTTCGGCCGGTCCAATCGGCTGGGTCGGTCCGGTTTTAAAAACACTGGTCTCAATAATTATCTAATCCTATAGGTGCATATATGATATCTTGAACGTATTTTCGGACTTCTTATGAGTTTTTTAAAGGAATAAAAACATTAAACCCCCTATACTATGACCCGATTGCACTTTACCACTATATTCTTTTATTTTTGACAACTTACCCATGTAGTAAGGCAAAATAAGCGCTTTGCCTCCGGAAGCCAAATCCAACAACAAATTATGCGGACATGTGTCCAAATACAATGGTGAAAAATGACTCAGGGGGCAAAATGCATATTTATCCATAGTATAAGAGGCAAATTGCTAAAAATAAAAAGACACGGGACAAAGTGCAACAGGGGTAAAGTACATGGATTTAATGCTTTTATCCTTTTTTAAATTACAAGAGGGCATAGTTCTCCTATTATTTAAATACAAGTGGACGATTTTTACTACTAAACCAAACTACAAGGATGTAAGTACAATTATCCCCTTATTCAATCATGATAGCAAAGAAGCTAAACAACTACTACTACTGTTAAAAAGTCAAATTGGCAAATTGGCAGTTAGAACGAACGAGTTCCTCTCTCTCTCTCTCTCTCTCTACCTCATTTCTCTCTCTACAATTTGACCTCTTCCATTGTCTCTCTCATCTCAAAAGCCCTAAAAACTTCACAAAACAAAACTCTCTACTCGTACACACAAAAACTGCTACTGTTATCGCACAAATTTGCACACAATCTGTTTGTAAAATTGTTCGTCGATTTGATTTCTCAATAACTGTGTTACGGTGGTGGATGGAGGGGAATGGAGGGGGCAGGGGAGGTGGAAACGACGTCGAATTGGTGTGCAAGACCTTACAAGTTGAGCACAAACTGTTCTATTTTGACCTAAAGGAGAATCCTCGAGGTCGATACCTGAAGATCTCGGAGAAAACTTCGGCGACGAGGTCCACAATCATACTGCCTTCCACCGGAATCTCGTGGTTCCTCGAGCTCTTCAATCACTATCTCGATCCTGCTAAGCATGACGGATTAAGTAGAGAACTGCAGCTGGACACGAAGGCAGGCAATTAAGCGTGTTGATTTTGCGATTTTCTATCGTGCTTGTTGTTGTGAATCTATTTGATTTATCTGTGTGTGTGTATGTCCTGTAGGTGTTTTATTTTGACGTTGGCGAGAATCGGAGGGGACGCTTTCTGAAAGTGAGTTCCTAATTTATCGCTTTTCTTGTTAATTATCGTGTCTGGCATGTATGTCGTAGGCTGGAGATGTTTCTCAGTTTGCGTATTATGTAAATTTTGACGAAGTTGTGTTATGTCTGTTGCGTAATTTTGTTTTGTGAGAGAGGTGTCTGATGGAAATTAACCTGTCCTTTATATTCTGCTTGTGTAAACGATGCCGCATAAATACTTTAAAGGAAATTATGAATCATATCTGTATTCTCTGTTTCTAGTTTTAATTAAAAAATGTATCCTGATAGTCGAGAATTGACTGATGAATCTTCAAACTCATACTTTTCGATCCTTATTCATCTAAAATTGAATGATCTTTTCGCGTTCCTAGACATTGTTTGAAACCTTTATCCTTGATTACTTCGGATTCTCTTTAGGACGAGTTAGAGAATGATTACGTGGGCTATAATTGGTGTATGTATTGTGAGGCACTTGTTCTCTCTTTTCTTTGTGGCACCGGGCCTATACTTGTACCCAAGATAGATATCTTTTCAACAAAGGCTAGCATTGTTGTCCTTCTGTCTTCTTTGGGCTTCTGTGATGAAGGTGTGGCCTTTGTATTCGTTAACAAACATTCAGTTGCCTTGCGTAGTATTTTGGTTACCTCAGTATCTGCATTGAGGAGGTTTCTGAGGTTCAAACTAGTTGTGTGTGACTAGCCAGTAGTGCAAGGCGGCATTTGACACGATCACTTGGCTCGTCTTCTCGTAGCCCTATCTCATTTTAAGGGAGGTTAGCCAAAGAAATGTACTTCAGTGAATGAGTATGTCATATTTGGAGGACTGGGTGCCTAACGGTGAGATAGCAATGACAGGCAGTTCTATTTCCATATAGAGGCTGGTATGATGCCACCTATAGCTGTGGTAGGGAATTGATACTTGCAGGTTATGATATTCGATTGCAAGATAGGTTTTTTACAGTATTTCCTAGGCACTGGTTGGCTTGAATTCATGGAAATTTATCTCTCCGAAGTGTTTGCATGGCAAGACTTTAGGGCCAGGGACTGCCTTTTAATTGAAATCATGTTTTGTATTGAAATAACTCAAAGGCTAGTTTCACAAAAGATGACAATAGTCATAATATTACACTCCCTAATTTAGAAATAAACAAGAGAATTGAACTTATGGTGAAGATTTTCTATGTCAAGCTCTTTTACTGTGTTTATGTAAAGTTGAAATTGCTCGAATTGGTCTCCAAGTCTTTGCTATGCTAAGAGTTGTCTATATTATGCTTGTTAAGTTTAGTTATATTTCTTAATTGAGAAATAAACAGAAGAATTGAACTTATGTTAAAGAATTTTTATGTCAAGCTCTTTTAGTGTGAATATTAAAAGTTGAAATTGCTCGAATTGGTCTCCAAATCTTTGTTATGCTAAGAGTTATCTATTGCGTATTAACTTTAATGATATTTCTGAATTAGTTACTTTTACTTTTGTGTTATATTCAGTACTTTTACTTATTTCCTGATCTAGTCTATATATGCTAATAGACTTGTACTTGCAGATATCTGAGGCTTCCGTTAGCCGAAACCGTAGTACTATCATTGTCCCTGCTGGAACTACACAAGATGAAGGATGGGCTGCTTTTAGGAATATTTTAGCAGAAATAGATGAAGCATCACAGCTTTTCATTTTGCCCAATCAGGTATACTAACGAAGACTTCCATTTTCTAGCTTTAGTCACTCCTTGAGTGACTCAAGTGACCCTTGATGATTTTATGGTTTTGTTTAAGCATCATCAGAATTCTGAAGCCGCAGAACGACATGTTGGGCTTTCAGATGATGTCGGGGCTGGTTTCATATCCAGTCACAGTTCTCAACCCGTCGCCATAGCCGACTTGAATGTTGATCGCTCTTCTGATTTGCCACCATCCGAAGACATGTTATCAAAAGTTATGAGAGCTGATCAAAAGAAGTTTTTCTTTGATCTTGGGAACAATAACCGAGGTCATTTCTTGAGAATATCCGAGGTTCGTGTTGATCCAATAATTGAGTTTTGGAGTTTCTTAGTATGCTTTCTCAATGTTTTACAAAATTGCAGGTCACAGGTTCAGATCGCTCGTCCATCATTCTCCCACTGTCTGGGCTGAAACAGTTCCATGAAATGGTGGGTCATTTTGTAGAGATAACAAAGGATCGAATTGAGGGTATGAGTGTTGCAAGTGTTCGGACATTGGATCCTCCTCACAGGTGAAGAATGGCCGTAAGATCCTGGATAAACCCCTCAACTCCATTTTTTCAACAATATTCTGTGACACCATCAGCTGTGGTGGATCAGGGCTGCATCATTAGCTGCTTTCAATGTGCTTGGTTTGTCTTTCAATTGGTTCTGAATAAGTTTGGTGTCTCGTTCAATCAGATATTTCTTATGAAGTTACTTGGGCTTGGTTTTGGATAGGATGATACATATAAATAAACTAATAATAATGTATTGGGGCCAGAAGAGTGGTAGTTTTTTTTCTCTTCTTCGTATTTTTAAGCTGTTTATTGCCAGAAAACTGAGAATGGTTCAAGTAAGCAGGAGTTGCCTTATAGAAAATACCAGTTTGCTATTCACTTATGCTCCCACTTTGTTGCAGAATGTAGATATATAGTATTCATTTTGTCATGTACTGATGGTGATTATGCTAGGAAGATAGTCCCTAAGATTTCCTGGAAACTTAGGCCCATTATTTTCCCAAGAATTGTACTTATGACTATACAAGGTATGCGTGAATTCTCTTTGTCCAAAAAAAAAAGAAAAAAGAAAGAAAAGATATACAGTTACCAAAAAAGAAAAAAAGAAAAAAGAAAAGGTATGCATGTATTCTATGATTGCAGAATCATATGTTTTCGCTTTTATCTAAATTTGTTTTAGGGGAAAAAGAATACAGTTTATGGAGTTTGGCTCTGTCTTCTTCAGAGTTGGATCCTTTATATGATTTTTCGGCTTCGAATTATTTCCTTTTTTTTTTTCTGGGAAGAATTAGTATTATTTGTTTGTTTTATATATATATATATATATTTTTTATAGTTACCTTCTCATGTCTTATTGATCTCTGAAGTGTAGTTTTTAATATAATCATCGAGCATTAGGGACTAAAAGGGAAATAAAATTATAATTTATAGTGACTGGGTTATTATGATTTAAATATGAGCTAATGGCAAATTCTAACCACAAATTATAAGCTTTTTGCATATTACACCGAAAATTGTAATTGTAAGTAAAATACGCCACAAATTGTAATATTTTTGCAACTTGCACCACAATGTGTATTTGTAGGCTTTTTTAGAGTGTATTTTCGGTATTTTGATTTTTACTTAGTGGAATTTTGCAAGTTGGACCCCGCCTAAAATCTTGAAATTTTTATGAAACGTTTTATCATATATATCTTTTAGAAAAAAGCAAAAGTAAACAGCCAGCATAAACCCCAATCCACCCGTCACAGGCTATCCCGCCCCAAACCTAAACGGTTACGCCGCCAATCCACCTCCACCACCCTCCAGCACAGCCTAACCTATGCCGTCGCAAATCCGTTGTCGGCAAACGCCTACTGCTAGCCAAATTCGCCGTGATAATCAGATTTTTAGTGATCTTCGGCACGATCACCTTCATTGTGTGGCTCGTGCTCCGCCCTCAGCATTCCCTAATTTCGAGTCGATTTGTTCTCCATCTCGAACTTTTACGATTTGGATATGAGACTACGGTGCCGCCGTTCAAATTGGATACGAGGACGGAGAGGAATTTGGTTGTTTACTTTTGTTTTTTTAAAGAATATGATAAAACATTCAATAAAAATTGTAAGATTTTAGGAGGGGCCCAAATTGCAAAACTCCACAAAGTAAAAAACAAAATACTGAAATACCCCCTAAAAACCTATAAGCACACATTGTGGTGCAAGTTGTAAAAATATTACAATTTGTAGTGTATTTTGTTTGCAATTACAATTTACGGTGTAATCCGCAAAAAAATTACAATTCTTGGTATGAATTTGCCATTAGCTCATTTAAATATTAAATTCTAACATGAAACCAAATTATTCCTGAGGACGAAGATTCGAGACTTCAACTTTTGAAATGACTAAAAAGTTTTTGTTCAAAAGCTTTAGAAATGACCAATTATTAAAAAGTGGATTATGTTGCTTCTCAAACTAGTTTAAAATTAATGGTATTTTACAAATTTTGAAAGTCGTTTAGTACTTAATACCCTCTACATTTTTTAATTTTTTTAAATTGAAGTTAATCATAATCAACATAGCACATATACATAGAGTATGGGAGAGTTACAGAAAGACCCTTGAGTATAGACTAACTACATGGACAACCCATGCATGTTTAGAAGATTTACATAAACACCCCCTATATGTATCTCCTTATACAAACACCTTTTGTAGTGTAGATCTGATTACAAAGACAAGCTTATGGGGTTCAATTCTAGAGGAAGAAATCATGTGGGAAATAATCTTATAAAACTTTCCAAAGTACCCTTTTTTAATGTTTTTTTTTTCTTTCATTTCTTCAACAGGATAAATGGTAAAACACTTTAAACCCCCCAACCTATAGGGTGTTTCACAATGTGTCCCTAAACTATAAAAAAGAGCAGATAGCCCCCCAACCTATTGAAAAATGTGCGACTTGCCCCCTAAGACCAAATCTAACGGATGAAAATGCAGGCACGTGTCCAAAATAAACGGTGATCAACGACTCAGGGGGTATTTCGCACATTTTTCAATATGTTGGGGGGGAGGGGGGGGGGGGCTATTTACTCTTTTTTATAGTTTAGGGGGCACATTGTGAAACATCCTATAGGTTGGGGGGTTTAAAGTGTTTTAATGATATTCTGTTAGCAATTTTGGTTGATTTTTCATTTATTATGCAGATTAAAATAGGGGCGAAAATGTACAATTTGACAAATTTTAAACAGGTTACTCCATACCTCAGGAGGTCTTTGTGTAGTGCTCCCTAAAAATATTTGAAGGTTGAAAATCAAGAACACCCTCTAAGGTGTGCTTAAATATCAGAAATCTCCTCGTTAATAATATTAGTGACACTCCCTAATGCGTATAGTAACATATCAAATTGACCTCTCATTCCTTTTTTTGTCATAGACTAATTTTGACCAATTCGTTTGAGACTTGACTACCAATTTTCTTTTTAGATTTTACGAGTGAGTGGCATTGATACATTATGCTATATATGTATTAGCATGGATCAAAGTTTCGTTTCGTCGGTATGTTTCAATACGTAAAATATTAGAAAGTATTCGTAATGTTTCAAGATCTTTCCGATATGTTTCGTAAATTCATAAAAATTGTCATTCCTTAGTTATACCAACTTTTCTATTTCGCTAATACATAATCAAATTATGTTTCTCTCTTCAATAATACTTTAAATGTTGAAGCATATCATTCAAGTATTATTAGGCACCAATTCATTAATTAAAACTTGAATTTCAACAGATTGCATTGGAAAAAACAATGATTTGTTAATTTTCACAATGCACATTATCATATAGACCATCTTAATTTAAGAGAATTATTGGACTTAAAACATATTGTGGGATTATTTGTAAAACAAAATTTTGAGATGCATATATTTGAATGTAGAAATGAGATTTGAATCATAACCTAGTTTCAGTTTTAGACTATTTATATTATATATATATATTTTTTTATCGAATCTAAGTGAATATACTTTTGACTAGTGAGTGATAATGGACATCATCAAGTATTACTGTATTAGTCTAAAAACATCTTTGTAGAGAAAACTTGAATATGAAATACTTAGAAACTTATTTTATGCTAATCCAGATGTTTTATTCCTTAATTAAAAAGGGTAGATTAGAGAAAATAATTTGTTTGCTCTAGCTCCAACAATCTTTGCCTTGATAATATCGCTAGCCTAAATCTTCATATCATTTGATACCGAAAGTTCCTTAAACTTTGGAAAAACAAAACACGGGACACAAAATATTGTTATAACCAATTAATCAAAATAATTTTCTCTTACAAACTATTCGCTACAACCAAAAGCACGTCAATGAGCTCTCTTGCCACTTTGCTAGCTTCCTTCAAACTCTCCGGTTCACCACCATCCTCATACTCGTCATCACACGTGTCAACATCGGAAATAGCCGCTGAAGCCTTTGTTTGCAGCGTACTAATACTAAACCTGTCGCTCTTTTTCAGCAAACTGTTGCACTCGTTCAAGTTATCCATCGCGTCGCCGCATGTTTCGACGCAAGTGTCGGCTGCTCCTTCTTCGCCACCTCCTAGTGATTTAGCTACTTGCATGGTGTTACGAACGGCTTTTCATGATTTTGCGAGTGCGACTTGACCAAACCACGAAGATCCGACCCGGATGAACGCGGGTCGGATCTCAGGGCTTTGTCGCATGAAGAGGGGTTGGTTGACTTAGAGCAGACATCGGTAATTAAATCGGCTTTGGAGTTGTGGAAAATTATTAGTGTTAAAAAAGGAAGCCATTATTTGTTTTGTTTTGTTTTTTGATCTATTAATTTGGAGGGATTAATTGTTTGTTATATACAAGTCTAGGCATGCATGCATGGAAAATTTCGTAATTATGGGAGTTTTTAAGCGATTTCGCGAATCTGATTTAGGCGAGAGATTTTGTGAATATATATAGAAAGTTAGTGCATATATTGTGTTGTACATTTTATAATATATGTCAATTATATATTCAACACAATATATATTCAAAATTAAGTGAGTTTGTGTTATATATACAAGAAGTTGTTTAATCGGAAATTTTGCAACAATAGTCCTCTAAGTTGACACTTTTTCAACTTTAGTCCTCTATATTTTTTATCTGCAATTTTAGTCCTACAAGTTACAACATGTTTCAAAATTGATCTTCTAACCAATTTTTTGCTTATTTTGGCCGGAAATTCCAGCAATTTCACGAAATTTGATCAATTTTTTTCTGGTTCTTTTTTTGCCCCTTACAAAACGTGACTTTGTACTTGTGTTTTATGAATAAAATTAAATGAAAAAAACTGGAATTTTTGGCCAAAATTGCTGAAAATTTGGTCAGAGAACCAATTTTGAAACATGTTGTAACTTATAGGACTAAAATTGCAGATAAAAAATAGAGGACTAATTTTGAAGAAGTGCCAACTTAGAGGACCATTATTGCAAAATTCTCTTGTTTAATCTGGGAGTGGTCACGTGTATTAGGCCAAAAGTTGAATCACGTTAAAATCCTTTATTTATGTTTTTTCATGCATGCTTTATGTTAATTCTGTAAGAACTATGTAATTCATTAAAAGTGGATATTCAAATTGGTATCAAGAAGAGGTCATATCATTCTAACATACTTTATGAAATGATTCTCGTTTCCATTTTGATTTGCAAATATAAGCTCATCATGAGATGACCATCCCTCTGTTCTTGATTCTCAAAACTAAATCCTAGATCAAGATTGATGAAAATGCATGGAAAAGCATTATGAATGAATGATCACCACCTCTAAATGCAGAAAAGAATTTAATACTAGTCCAGGTAAGTACTTATATGTACGTACAACTTGAGCTTCGAAGTGTTCTCAGGTTATTAGTTATCCAACTTCTCCAAGCTAATGCCGCTTCTTCCACCAGAAGAAATTACAATTTTAAATTTGAGAAGAAATAGTTAGGCTTGCGAAGGTTTAACCTTTTAGTAGATGAAAACAATTTACAAGGCTTTGGCGCGTACAAGAGATATCTCTATCCATCCTATGATCTTTCTATTTTATGTCAAGATGGAAGTTTAAGGACTCTATATTGTCTTCTTTTGAAAGATTCGGAAGAAAAATAAGATATGGATCATCTTGAACAAAATAATTTATACTATTATCTAACTGCGTTATTCCCATTTGTATTTCTTGGCCTAATTTTGAGCAATAAAATTCTCCATAGAGAAAGATCGGACAATTAAGTGTATAAGAAGATAGAGAAGTTAAGACCACATATGGCTAGATCTTAGTTTTTTTTGTCCTGAGGAGCTAAAATTGTTCTTTACAAAGTACGGGGAATTAACCTAAAACCTCCTTATGATTTAAAAAACATGCACGAAAGTCCTCCGTGATTTCACAAACTCTGCACAACATTCATTTTTTATGAAACCATAAGAAGGTTTTCTACAATGTTTTTTGAAACTACAAGGAATTTTGTGCAAGTTAGTAATTTCATACAGAATTCAAAGGAGTTCTAGACAATTATCAAAAACCACAAAGGAGGCTTAGTGTAGATTTTTGAAACCACAGGGAGGTTCTATGCATTTTCTCCTGCAAAGCACTCGCACTTTAGAATTGGATATATTACACTATGCATTTCAAGCTATTAATTGAGAATTAAATTTTTATTCAAGCAAGTGTTCAAGAATAAATCTAATTTGTTGGATGCGGGCAATCATTTCCCAAGAGTGTAATAACAAAGTTGTGACAAAAAATTAGTTGATTGAACGTTTTGTTGGCATATGGTCTAACAATTATGTAGTTTCTTTTTACCAGTATTCTGTTGTTATTCTGTAGGCCAATTTCGTTTTTGTTGGGACTATGTTGTCGCGATCGCCTTATTTTCTTGCAATGGCTTTGCTTTTACTTAATATTTAATTTGCATATCGGAGCTCAAGCTATAGAAAAGATAATGAGTTCAAATTCCACTCCCATCTATTTATCAAAACGTGTGGTTGAGTTTTTAAAGCAACAACAGTTCAAATATAACTCCATTAATTACAAATACTAGTCCTGGTAAATACTTATATGTACATCTTGAGCTTGGAAGTTTTTTTCAGGTTATTAGTTATCCAATTGCTCGAAGCTATCTTCTTACACCAGAAGATATTACAATTTTAAATTAGAGAAAACAGTTAGACTTGTGAAGGTTTAACCTTTTAGTAGATGAAAAACATTTACAAGGCTTTGGCGAGTACAAGAGATATCTCTATCCATCCTATGATCTTTCTATTTTTATGTCAAGATGGAAGTCTAAGGACTCTATATTGTCTTCTTTTGATTGAAAGATTCGGAAGTAAAATACAATATTGGATCATCTTGAACAAAATAATTGATACTATTATCTAAGTGCATTATTCTCATTTGTATTTCATTGACTAATCTTGAGCAACAAAATTGTCCATAGAGAAAGATGCATATGGGACAATTAATTGTATAACAAGACAGAGAAGTTAAGAACACATATTGCTAGATCTTAATGTTTTTTTTCTTGAGAAGCTAAATTGTCTTAATTTACAAAGTACGGGGAATAAACCTAAAACTTCTTTGTGGTTTCAAGAATTTGCTCGAAATTCTCTTGTGATTTCACAAACTTTACACGAGATTTCTTTTCCGTGACAATTAGGGGTTTTCTGCAAAGTTTTATGAAATCACAAGGGTAATTGTGCAAGTTAGAGGATTTTATGCAGAATTTAAAATGGTTCTAGACAACTATTGAACTACAAGGAGGTTTCGTGAATATTTTTGAAACCATTAGAGAGTTTTATGCATCTTCTCCTGCAAAGTACTCGCAATTGGATATACAAGACTCACACTTCAAGCAATTAATCAAAGATTAAATTTTTATTCAAGCAAGTGTTCACCCATTTGCTTACATACATTCACACACACACACACACACACACACTTATATATATATATATATATATATATATATATATATATGTATGTATATATATATATATATATCCTCTAGAATTATAAGAACACTTGATAAAACTATTTTTGCAAAAACTTTTCTTGAAGCATTAGCTGGGAGATTTTCAATAACCAACTGCCTGTCTATAGTCCTTCTGTGGAAGTGCCCGTGACAACCGCAACTAGCACAGGTGAGCACGGCATCTGCCTCTGGTCCACCTCCAGGCATAAACTCCTGGCATCCGTCGACAGCGTAGCCGCCTCTACCTGCGGCTTGGTTTCTTCGGCATTCCAAATATCGAAATCGTCGAGCTATCCGACGATCAGGCACTTCCCTGGTCATCACTACGTCTCTCTTGTTCATTTTTTGATATCTTGTAGTAAGTTTTTACAATTGTTTGTAATGTGCTAGCTTGAAAGTGGTGAAGCTGGTTAAATAGGGCGAGACCATAACTTAGCCCTATAAACTGCTTGATAAATTTATGTTGGCAAGTTTCAGTTCATCCAACATACAAAAATAAAAGAGTAGCAAGCGTTTGAATATTTAATTATTGTTACTTCAATTATAATCATAATTTTTTAGGAAAAGATTTCTAGTGCAATCTAATAAGAAAACACCACATATACCGAGAGACATTTTATTGTTTTTGGCTTGTTTTCTTTTGGGGGGTTTTATAGAAACCAAATTTTATTTTCTTCGTGCAAAATTGAGTGAAACCAAAAAGAGAAATGACAAGAGTTCTGAAGAAAAATAGTATACACCCTAAATTGCTTTAATACAAGTAACTGATTTTCAGACTGGATGTATGTGATATTATGATATTCAAATGTTGATGAAACTTTATGGAATGCTAATTAATACTGTGAAAATGCAACTTTTTTTTTTATAATTTTATTTATTAAGAAATTGCTACTTGACCTCCAATTATGGGGTTATATAGAGGGGCGAAGGCAAGATTTATATTGCTAAAAAGTATTCTTTTTTTATATTTCACATAAATATACCCAATTAAAATTTATCCAATAACTATTGATGATAACAGAGATAAATTTGTTTAAGAAAAAATGTACCTGATACATAAAATAACTTTAATATAGATAGATATAATCCCAATCAATTAAAATAATAAAAACAAAGTTGTGCACCAAACATTAATTAATACTTAACTAATATTATATCTCAATACTATGCGAGGCATAAAAAAGAATATATCTAACATAACTTATTTAAATGCAATCAATCTTAATTTCTTTGACATTTTAAATATTGATCTAAAAGTTTTGAGGAATCTGCACTTCTAGAAGGAGTATAATCTTTAAGTACATGAACCTCAAGTTTGTTTTAACCAAATTCTTACACAGTTCGTTTAAAATAAAAATTACGCTTTTCTTACTTATTAATTAAAAATCTTTTACAATATATCGTATTAACTGATTGAAAACGTGCTACCTATAACTGTTATAAACAAAATGAATGTTTCATAAAAAGTGTAACTAATTAAGTGTACCCGTAGCACATAAAGTGTAATTAATTAATTTCATAAACTTATACAACAATAGAAAACAAACACTAGAACTATAAACATATAGAATACATATTTTATGTTGCATATTCACAAATATGAAAAATAGAGTTGGGCAATAAGCAAGAGTTCTGTGGGTATTGGTTTTCTTTACCTACCATTGTTATTATTTATTTATTTTGAAACTAAGCCCATGACAAGTGAAAGAGTCCACTGGGCCATCAGTAAATTGTGGGTAGTATAAATAAACTATAGATTGTTTTACCTTTAACTGAATTGTCATAAATAAACCCACCTAAATCTTTATATCCACATATGCCACTAAGACAAATATTGAGGGGCTGGGGGTGCAATGGCCCCCACATGCACCCCGTCCCACCGCCACTGGTTATATATAATATTTCGAGAAAACACATTGACCTTCAAACCAATTTACAAAAGATAAATGTAGTATAAGAGCCCCTAAAGACGGACATGAATGTCCATAGTGTCATCTTAGGCATCATGTGTTTTAAATGGTTAAATCTATAAGGGTTTTAAGAGCATGTAGCATGTTCTTTGGCCATGTGCATGATTTTTTGAGTAGTTCTTGATGAACCTTTTCTTGAATGAAATGACAATCTATTTGGATGGTATTTTATCCTCTCATGGTGTACAAGATTGTTATCATTGTAGAAAGGAAGATATTGTAGAAGTCAGTAATAATGAGGATACCTTAAGAAATCGTGGAAAAGGAATTGTCGTAATAGGTAAACCCTACAAACTTTGGTCCGATCATAACAAATCTTGATCTCCTGCCAAACATCAAAGGTGGATGTGAAACACAGTAAATTCTGGGAGAGATCCATCAATGAAACGTATGTTGAGTGATGTTGAACGCCATTTGAATTCTTTAACTTCAAGAAATTTAATTCTAGCGGCTAAAGGTGTCCAACGGTTGACGCCCATGTAAAATTGTAAATTCCTAAACAATATACAAAAGTTGATTTTTGCTTGAACTCTTGGAGCCCACCACTCCGGACTTAGCAGCTGAAATGGTCATGGTGAACAAATATATGAAACGATCAGAAAATTTATCGAAAGAAAGTAATTGTGAAACGAGTCGCACAGAGTAATGATTTAAATTGCAAAAACAATTGGGAAACCAAGCACAACGAGAAAAGGAAAAGCTTATCGAGATTTAAAATTGGATTAACCAAACAAATGATACCACAAAACTATATCGATTTATGGTCGCATACAATAAATCAATATGTTTTCATGGTATCATTCGATAGTTAAGTCCTAATCTCGTTATGCCTCTTTCTCTATGTGCGAATTCCTCAGTCAATTTTTCAGTGTGGATTCAATTTGCAATATCATTCATTGGTGCGATCTCTTTCACAATACATTGAAAAACAAAGAGAGTTTTTAGGGATTACTCTTTTCCGTTATTAAAAAAAGGGAAATCACCGAGAAAAAAATAAGGAGCGAAAGAGTGTTACACAATACTTGAAGCGACCACGTCAACCTCTCAACTTGATGTACCATATTTCGGTACCGCCACGTCATAATATCCGATATAGTACTACGAGCGTATTTCGGGACATATTATGCCACATCAGTACCATTATTTTTTAATGCAAAATTACAATTCAAGGAAAAACTCGGAAATAGGCCCAAATCCAGCCCATGCAGGCCAATTTGGGCCCAAACAGGCCCATTTCGAGCTATTTCAAGCTCATTTTGAGCTATATGGGGCCCAATTCGATCTATCTTGAGGCCCAGTTTGACCTATTTGGAAGCCCAATTCAAGCTATTTCAAAATAGCTCTAATTCGACCTATTTTGAATCATAGTTCTACTTGGAGTGCAATTCTAGCTGAATAATGACTCTTAATACTATGTAAGGGGGTCTCATGCCTCATTTTCGAGGTACGTTTTTATATTTTCAAGCATTCATTTCGAGCAATATTAGTCGAATTCGAGCTATACAACAAGCATTTCGAGCTGTTTGAAATAGCTCTCGTTCGACCTATATTGAGTGCATTTCGAGTTATTTGAGGGTTATTTCGATCTATTTGAAGACCTTCATTTCGACTTATAGTGCCACTTCGAGGTGTTTGTTTTCGACCTATTCACCCTATTTCGATCTATTTGTTCGAGTTATTGTCTTTCACGACAAGATCTCATATTCCGACCCATCTGACTTGAGCGTCGGAGTGCCTTCGCCGGGAAGGCACCGGCTTAGTTTACGTGCGGTGTTGAGTGTAGGTTCCGAACTCAAAAGCTGCTTAAGGATCCACCAGGAACTGAAGCAGTCTGACGTGGAGTGTTGGAGAGTGGACACGTATCCAGACGAAAATACCCCACATCACAACTAATAATATAGATACGAAAAATAAATGTTGTCTAAGATAATCTTTTATTGAATTATGTTGTTGAAAATCTGCATTATCAATTTTTTTTTTTTATACAGGAAATAAATTGACTAAATTGGTAAGTGATGTGCTTAAAATGATACTTATCGATGAACAATAACAATTTGATATTATATTCTAAGTTGGGATATTATTTGTCGCAAAAGTGATGTATTCAAGTAAGGAGTATTGTACGTTGGGTATTATGCATTGCACAACGTTAAATCATATTTACAGTAATCAACTACTAATTAATGAATTAACGTGTCTAAGTACATGTTACCCTTTAATGTGATGATAAATTTTATAATCATGATGGATTAAAATAACTTTATTAAAATAATAGAAACTGGGGCACGCGGAGCTCCGCGCACATTAATTTTTTATATTGTAAAGTATTATATTTTCATATTCAAGTGTGAAGAAAAAATATAAGATCTCAATAAAAAAAAAGGCAATAAATAATATTTGCCTAGATGGAAAAAGTTTGAATTAATGGGAGAGTGAATCAACATAATTAGAGTAGAATGGAAAAAAAAATTAATTTCCATTGAAAGAATATGAATCATAGGGAAACTAAATCATAATTCTTAGTGAATAATATAATCAGTTTCATCTAACTTAAATTGTACGGTTAAATTGGAAAATTAATAATAAGATGCTATAGTGGAACATAAATTATAAGGTTAAACTTGGAAATCAAAAGTTTGGTGTCACAAATATCTCTCCTTTATATATATATATATATATATATATATATGTGTGTGTGTGTGTGTGTGTGTGTGTGTGTGTGTGTGCGTGCGCGCGGGTGCGCATATGGATGTATGTCTATTTTCAACTCAACTGTTTATAGTATCATACATGATGATACATATAAATAAATTAATGATAATCGTTGTGATCAAGTTGATTGGTTCATAAAATAATTACATTCAATTAATAGTTCTTCAAAATATAATGCATTTGTAAAGATTTTGGATGTTATCAGTAATGAGGGGAAACAAATAAAGAGGGAAACAACTCTTTCCATGTTTCGTATTTGCTTAGAAAAACAAAGAATCGAGAATTGAAAGCAAGTATAAGTCTGGGCGTTGAGTTGGAAAGGCAAAAGAGGAAGAGTTGAAATTATTGCTCTGTGTTAAGAAGTGTCCTCCCACATCACTTGGAAAAGAGCCTGGACTTATATTTATAAAGAGAAGTCCCATCTCCACTTAACAAGGCAAGGGAGAAATAAATGTGCTTCAAATTCTATTATGGTATCAGAGCCTACCTAAGACGTATGATGGGCTTGCGACCTACCAACATGATATGACCGAAGTTAATACCGGCCCACACGTGAGGGGTGTGTTAAGAAGTGTCCCACATCGCTTGAAAAAGAATAAATGGGCTTCAAATTCGACATTAGGAGAATTGCTTTGGTTATATCATCGCTCTTTATTTTTAATAGATAAAAATATAAATATTTATTGAAATCCTTATTAGGTTTAATTCCCTTAACATAAATAGTTAAGTTCGTTATATAAAGGAAGATTATCTTTCTTTATGATATATAGGAAAGAAGATTTAATTTTTGGAGATCTTTAAAAATCTGTTGATTATTCATAAACATTAAAATAGAAGCTGAGTTGACATAATAATTTGCGAATAGTATATTAGAGAACAACATAATATTGTTCGGTTAGGATTCTCTTCTCCATAATATCCAACATCTTATCTTATACTATCCGGATGATTGCCACGTGTCATTTTTAACATACACAAATAACACACAATTCAAAATTCAATCTCTCTTCTCTCTCCAAAATTACGGCTCCCTTTCCATCACCAATTGTTTTTTCCTTTTTACCAAACTTAATTCCTAAAATAACGTGAAGATTTTGTCCTTTTATCATGTGATTTTTTTTTCATTATCAAATATGAATATTTTCTTTTATCACCTGAATATTTTCTTTTTATCCTCTAATTTATAAAATATTTTCTTTTCATAATTATTCATATTAAAGATTTTCAATATCGCCTTATCCTCTAATTTTCTTTTTCCCTTTTATCACTAGAAGATTTTTTTCCCTTATAAAATATGAATATTGTTATTTACTTTTTCACTATATTTCTAACACAATAAAAATCATGAAAACGTAAGTACCTTAAGAAGCATATATATATATATATATACACACACACACACATAATAGAAAAATAAAAAACTAACTCTATAGTAACACAACTACAGCTAAAATTTATTAAATATTTCAAATTTAATCGAAATTAAATATACACAAAAAATTTGTCACAAAAATATTATACACGCTCCTAAACATTTTCTATTATTTATATCCACTTAAGTCACTAATCATTTAGACACTTCTAATTGTACTAAGAGGATAATGAAATAAAATATAAACATTCAAATGAAATATTAGATGATTTCCTGTCATTTAATTTTACTCCACGGAAAGAGTAAGAGAAGATTAAGTAAAATTTAAAATTAGTATAACAAATTATGAACAAATTATTATGAAATAAATAACTGAATATATTAATAAAAGGAAATGGAACAAATTTTTTGGGTCTTTACTTAGTGAGAGAAAAACTGATTTAATTGGGTGCCGTAATTTTGGTAAAAAGGAAAAAAATTGGGGATGGAAAGGGAGCCGTAATTTTGGAGAGAGAAGAAAGATTGAAGTTTAATTTTGTATTATTGGTATATGCTAAAAATGACACGTTGCAATCATCCGAATAGTGTAAGAGGAGATGTTGGATATTATGTAGTAGAGGATCCTAACTAAATATCGTTTATGCAAAAAGAATTTTGCTCCGTTTATACTATTTGTCAAAAGATAAACCCCAAAAGTGATACAAGACGTTCACCAATGATTAAAATAAATTTAATCCAAAAATAACACAGTAACCATAAACTGTCATTATAAGTTTTGTGATCGAGTTAAGAAGACTGAATGATACATACCATTATTATTTCTTTTTTCTTTTTGTTACCATTAAAGACGGGTTACTTGTCCCAGATAATCAAATATCTGGGACAATTTGCAATGTGCTAATCAAATAGCTGTAAAGTTGCTCTCTCTATATATGTTTGATTTATTACCAGTTTATTTATCAAAGAGAAAGTGGTTATTTATTTTTTAACACCATAAAAAGAAGTAATTCATATTAAAACGTCTCGTAGGAAAGAAAAGAAATCAAAATTGTTCTGAAAGTTCCACAACTTTTTAATTATCCTTGATTGAATTATTCGTATTTAATTGACGCATTATTACACTATAGCTACTTCTGGATAACCTTATCTAGCAGGTTTTTATTAGAAAAAATCCTTTTTAAGAGGAAGTAATTAGTTACAAATTAAAAGAAGTAAGAAACATTTTTAATCATTACATTACAAATGCTTTGACAAGTTCGATCGAGAGAGGAATAAGGAGAGACCATTATTAGTGAATCAACAAAGAAGCGATGAGGAGACAACATCGGAAAAATTGAGGGGAGAGCGTAAAAAATGGAGAAACTAATGAAGCAATGTCTTTATTCAAACGAACGGACATAAACTCCCAAGAAGCAATATAAAAAGACATCTTCATCGGAACATATAATTCATCAATCCTTCCTAGTTCCTTCTAAGAAGAAGAAGAAGAATACACAAAGCATTTCTTTCTTCTTCTTACAAAACACAAACCAAAGGCGCTCAAGCAAACAAGAAATGGCAAAGCTTTTCGTGGCATTGATGCTATGCCTCTCCGCGGGCGTAGCCATTGCAGGAGATCCAACACTCTTCTTCGACTGGACCATCACCTACGGCACCAAGCCCAACGTTGGCGAGGTCATCCTCATCAACGGCGAGTTCCCTGGCCCTAAGATAAATGCCACCTCCAACAACAACATTGTCATCAATGTGCACAACAACATCGACGAGCCTTTCCTCCTCACCTGGAACGGTATCCAGCACCGCAAGAACTCGTGGCAAGATGGTACCTTAGGTACCATGTGCCCAATTGCGCCAGGGACCAACTACACCTACAAATTCCAGGTGAAGGACCAAATCGGTACCTTCTTCTACTTCCCCACCACCGGCCTCCAGCGCGCGTCTGGTGGTATTGGGATGCTTAAGGTCCACAGCCGTGCACTCATCCCCATTCCATTCGACCTCGCCAGCCCAGCTGACGAGTTTGAGGTTTTGCTCGGCGACTGGTACCCTAAGGGCCATAAGACTCTGAAGAAACTCCTGGACAGCGGTCGCTCCATTGGGAGGCCCGAGAGCATTATGATCCACGGGGCTACCGTCGAGAAGCCACTCTACACAATGGAGCCTGGCAAGACATACAGGTTCAGAGTCTGCAACGTCGGGCTCAGGACCTCTGTCAACTTCAGAATCCAAAACCACACAATGAAGCTAGTCGAGATCGAAGGGTCACACACCGTGCAAAACTTGTACGACTCACTCGACCTCCACGTCGGCCAGTGCATGTCTGTCCTCGTGACAGCCGACAAGGCGCCTATGGAATACATCATGTACGCCAGGCCCAGGTTCATCAAGAACGTCAAGCCCGGCGTTGCTACCGTGGCTTACTCCAACGCCAAGGCCTTCGACAGGGACTCCTCTGATGCCGTAGCCCCACCACCAGAAAACACCGCAGGTATCGCCTGGTCCATCAACCAGTTCCGCTCATTCAGGTGGAACCTGACTGCCAGCGCTGCCCGCCCCAACCCACAGGGCTCATACCTCTACGGCAAGATCAACATCACCAAAACCATTGTGATCAGAAACTCCCGTGCCGTTGTTGACGGTAAGCTCAGGTTCACCATCAACAACGTCTCCCACGTCGACAAAGAGACCCCACTCAAGCTGGCCGAGTACTTCGGCAAGCAGCCCGAGGTCTTCAAATACGACCTGGCCAAGACCGCCGACAAGGCCGTGATCGATTCCAACGTGTTGAACGCAACATGGAAGGACTTCGTTGAGATCATCTTCGAGAACAGGGAGAAGACCATCCAGACTTACCACTTGGACGGGTTCTCGTTCTTCGCGGTGGCCATCGAGCCCGGGAGGTGGGCCCCGGAGAAGAGGAAGAACTACAACCTTCTTGACGCCGTGAGCAGGAACACCATCCAGGTGTACCCCAACTCATGGGCCGCAATCATGCTTACATTCGACAATGCCGGTATGTGGAATTTGAGGTCGGACATGTGGGAGAGGACATATTTGGGACAGCAGATGTACGTGAGCGTACTGTCGCCTGGAAGATCGACCAGGGATGAATACAACATTCCTGAGACTCAGCTCGTCTGTGGTGTTGCACAGGGTGCTCCCAAGCCTGCTCCATACACCTAAGCATGCAATATATATAGCATCATGATATTTATTTATACATCATATTATTAATAAGAAAAAATTGCTAATTGTAATTTTTGTTGTATCAAATGATTATCAATAAAACTCCATTAATAAATTAATGATGTGTTTCTTGAGTTCATTTTGGCTTGTGAGTTTGTGTATTTATTAAACGAATATTTATGGCATTTTAAATTGTATATTCTGTAGCTTTAATGCTTAGTTAACTCATTGTTATCTCCCATGCTTCATTAAATTATAATAAGAATTAAAATGGCTTAATTTGTATAATCAAACTTGAATTTTTTTTGTTGTTGTGTAAACTAAACATGTAAGATATTAAAATATGAAAATTCAGCCAATGATTGTGTGGCACACGGCAAATAAGGTTTATCTCTTAATATTGTTCAATAAATTAACGTTAAAAAAATATACAGTTCTCATGAGAAAATTTTGCTCTTTGGTTTTCTCATCTTTGTCAATGTCTTATTACTGGATAGTTGTGTGCAAAAGAAGAAGTGGTCCTTGGCTTTCCCACCATGAAAAAAGCAACAAAATAATTTAATAGAAGCTCAATGGTGTCTGGAATTCTTGTGATGGAAATTTTGAATGAGTTAAAGGCTTGCACTTTGTATTCCTTATTCAAAAGTTTTAAATTTTAATTCTTTAATTTATTAGTTGAAAAGTGATTTCAAATATTTTTTTTTGAGGATTTGGCAATTTACCTCCCTGTGTTATGTTAAATTGGCTAATTACCTTTCTGTGAAAAATAAATTAGCAAATTACCTCCATGTAATTCCAAAAATTGACAAATTAATTACCTCCCTAGAGAGGGAGGTGTGAACTACTTGCTCAAACTTGAGAGTGGGAATAGTTTTTTAGGCAAAAAAGGACATTTGTATCCTTTTTTCGCAACAAATATGTATATCTTTGATTTAATACTTTAACTTGTTAAAAAATGCAAAAAGAAAACTAAAATTTAAAAAACAAGTTATGATTTCATAATATGTATGATTTATAATTTTTTCTAATATTATTTACTTTTAATTTTTCAAAGAAAGGTTAGAATCAAATCTGAAATCAACAGAAAATAAATCATTAAAACCAACAAGGATATTTTGGTCATTGAATATAAAAAATACACTAAAAAATTACAGGGAGGTGGTGTGCCAATTTTTGAAATCATACGGAAGTAATTTGCTAATTTATTTTTCAAAGGGAGGTAATTTGCCAATTTAGCATAACACAGGGAGGTAAATTCAAAAATCCTAATTTTTTTTAATAATTTATTAGTTCAAAATATGAATGAACTTGTGCAACTATCTGAATATTTGCATCCATTTGGAAATGTTGTTATCTTTTCTATATATAAGATCGGGGGATAAAGTACTTTCATCACAAAGCTTCGGTTTTTTTTTTTTTTTTTTTTTTGTTTTTTGTTTTTTTGTTTTTTTTTATCAATTGAGTTGTCAAGTCTTTCGTATATTTAGACATGTTTATTTACAAAAAAATTGGTGTAGAGATATATTGAATGCCGTTCTCTCTAAAAGCTCAAGCTTGTAGTAGGTTTGACATTTATTCATTTATATATTAATCTCCAACACGCCCCCTCACGTGCAGGCCGTAAATCTCTTTGTTACGCCTGACACGTGCCATTTTTTAATAAGTGGGTGGCAGTGGGATTTGAACCCAAGACGTCTTATTTGGCCTGAGCTCTGATACCATATTGAATGCGATTCTCTCTAAAAGCTCAAGCTTGTGGAGAGGTTTGACATTTATTCATTTATATATTAATCTCCAACAAGATATTATTTCTTAACTTATTTTTCACATATTAGGACAACTTTTTGTGTTCTCCGATTATATAATTACAGATGTTGCAACAACGAATTTAGATGATATAATGTTATGGAATAAAAGCGTCAACCCCCCATACTATACCCTTTGTTGCACTTTGTCCCCTGAACTATGGATAAATAAGCACTTTGCCCCCTGAGTCCAAATCCAACGGCAAAAAGTGTTGACACGTATTCAAATTAAATGGTGAAAAAGTGACTCAGGGGGCAAAGTGCTTATTTATCCATAGTACAGGGGGCTTGTTACCAAAAAAAAAGTTCAGGGGCAACTCGCTACACCCCTTATAGTATAGGAGGTTTGACGCTTTTATCCCTAATGTTATTGATGCAATTTATGACATTGTAAAATGTATTGCGAAAGACTCTAGCAATTGTTTCTCACTCAACCCTGGGAAATTTGGAAGTATCTGACATTCTGCTCTTTCGAACTTAAATCCTCTCTAGAAGTTGTATAATTATTATTCTCTCAGAAAATAACGTTTTATCACAAAAATATTATAATTTTCGCTTCATCTCCAACCTTCAAACTGATTTGCGCTTTATCAATAAACTTAATCTAAAAAAAAAGTTATCAATCTTACCCTGAATAATCATCATTTCCACAAGAGTAAATATAAACGAGTTACTCATTTCCGCGACTAAATATTACAGAAGAAGGATTAATTATGTCGACAAGTCGAGAAGTGAAGCAAAATCCCAACTGTAGTACCTGCCTCACATGTCTGCTATCTTCACATCACGAAGAAGCCGAGCAGCCAGAGCTCCATACCTTCTTGACTCCCAGTCACTAAGTATCTTTCCCCGCAGGTTTGCAACTAGTGTGCTCCCCTCCTCAATTTGATCTTCATTGGCTGCACAACTGCTGTCATCATCGTCATCTTCTGTTTGTTTTGTCTCGTCAAATTTAAAATCTTCGACGTGGCAACCAATCATATTAGCGCTGCAGGCTGAAGGCTTTGGACTCATCATGAATAACTGTATGCTTGGATGTTGGTACTCACTGTGCATCTACAAGGGGCAAAGAATGTTACTTCATGCAAGAGATGGGATAAATTACATCTACGCTCCCCAAGGTTTGGTCTAGTTACATAACTTCTTTTATTGTTTGAATAGTTACAGACACCCATGAAGCTTCAAAAACATGTAAAACTAGGGAGTATCATCTGCAAATGTTACTCAAACTCTCTGGGGCTGTTTCTGTAATTATTCAAACCTCAAAGGCTCTTATTTGCAATGTTCTTTTTCAAATTATGAGAGGTTTAACATGTAATTATACAGATCCACTAGGAGAAGTAAGAGGGGATACTTCTGTAATTAGACCAAACCTCATATATGCAACTACTCAGAAAAATAAAGTGAGAACTCTATGTATCCGATAAAGAACTACAGATGCCTCCATCGATATGATGTATAACTTCTCAACCAGGACAAACCAAAAAACAAGGAAGAACAACTAAAGAAACTTAGACAGTTGAAAGAGAGAGGTGCGATTGTTGAAGGCGATTAAAGAAAGACAGTTTAGTTATGTCCTTAGCTCATCATGATTTATATTTAGGTTCATATAGCCTGATTTAGTTACGAGGGACAAAACATAGCAAGCTTTGTCAGATTATTTCATGTTACTTTCGTGATAGACCACTTGTCAGATAAGAGACAAATATGGCAACACGTGAATGTGACACTACGTGCCAACATGATACAAGCAGATGTATGCATAACATTATATGCATAGCGGATATTGACCCTTGAAACATTAATAGAAGTCCCGAAACTTTACATCGTAACTTGACAAAAGAAAATCTTGTGTCCTCCACTTAAATAATATCTCCTTATGTTTTTTCTTCAGCATGTTTCTCCTTTTTAAGCAGTTAAGACAAAGATATCTTTGAAGCACAGTACCTGTTCCCTGACCTTACGTCCAAACCTCTTGACACTCATTCACTAGAACCATATGTTTCTGTGTATTACTATTACATACTCCAACTTAACCTTGTCTCAATGAAACACGCTGCGTACTGATTTTTCATGAGTTACTAGTGATCAACAATCACAAAACATTGTTTAGAAGCAACTTTACTAAGAACTGGCTGTCAATACCTTTGATTTAGGAACACTTTTAACCTCAAAATGTCTCTTCCACAAGTCGAGCATTTGATCATGGACATTTGTCGAACGAAGTTCGTATCCCAACTGTGAAACAAGTTTCAATACCTTAACCTTTCAGTTTGAGAGGTAACAGATAAATATTATATGAAACAATTGACAACAGAAATACCAAGATGATGGTTCTAGGTCCGGATAATGCAAGTAATGTCTGCAACAAAGGTTCCAGAAGATGCTCTGAATACACCTAGACAAGAAGACCTTGAAAGAATCATAGGGTGGTTAAAGAATACTGTCTGAATGAGTAATCATCACTCGATATATAGTTGTAATGTGACTGTTGTACTGATCGCTGAACATTCTTCTTAATCCTAAAACCCATATACAGTTAGGGAGGGGGGGGGGGGGCATAATAAACAAGTGGAATGTTGTACAGATATAATAAAGGGATAAAAGCGTTAAACCCCCTATACTTTACCCCATGTTTCACTTTGCCCCATATCCTTCTAATTTTTGCAACTTGCCCCCTGTACTAGGGATAAATAAGCACATTGCCTCCTGAGTCATTTTTTCACCGTTGGATATGGACACATGTCACCATTTTTCGCCATTGGATTTGGACTCAGGGGGCAAAGTGCTTATTTATCCATGGTACAAGGGGCAAGTCGCAAAAAATAAAAGGATAGGGGGCAAAACGCAATCGAGGCATAGTACAGGGGGTTTAATGCTTTTATCCCTATAATAAATAATACAACTCACAACGTCTGTGCCAATGATATAGTCAAATGGTGGTTCAACAGCTCTTATATGATCTGCATCACCCCAGCTGAGCTCCGCGACCTCAATAGCACCAAAGGAATCTAAAATAGAAAAACTTTAATGTCAAGAAAAAGAATTATAACCACAATTTTTACCCTTAGCTTCAACTGGAATAAGGTACAAGAAATTTTTAAAGAAAAAGTGGAGATCAAGTAATCATCAAAAGTAGATTGCTATGTAACACATTGTCCAAAGAAGGAAACAGAAAGACAATCAGGGAAGTCAAAGGGAACCCATAATGCGGAGACCTGAATCAGGACTTATCTGCTGTATCCTTGAAGTATTACGTTCAACATTTCTCATAAGCAAAGGCAAAACTTCAATTTGGTCCGTGGAAATCACATCGCACCCAAGCAATGCCATGCCTAAAGAAAAGCACTCCATAATTGAGCATTTATTCTCGAATAATATCTAACCTTTCAAAACTAATTACTCTGAATAATTCCAGATATTACATAAACTCACCAAATCCAGCTACTCCACAGCCAGCTCCGAGTTCGATTACACGCTTCCCTTTCAATTTGGATGGAGAAAACCTTCCCTTTCGACAATTTTTTTCCTTAATAATTAAACCAAATAAGTTTCATGATATTCGAATATCTAGTGCATAGAAAGTTATACTGCATACAAGAGGCTTAATGCTTTGACTACCATTTAGGGGATATAAGAAAGAGAAAAAAAGGTATCCATGAGTACCGGCACTTCAAAGAATTACATTTTGCCATTCCAAGACTCCAAAAAATTCATAAAGATGATGAACCGACCATACCCTCAACTTAAATTTCTCCCCACATATTAGCGTCATTTGTACCGTCAACTTAAAGTTTCTCCATATATTTACCATCATTTCTGTTGAATTATGTTTCATCTCAGAGAATAGGGAAATTATCATGCTCCAGACAAAAGCATCTGAATCACAAATACAGCCAATCACAGATAGACTGTAACACAGTTCAACTGACATAACCACTTAGTTTTTAATTCCAATTGACTGGGGCAGAGTATATGAACCCAAAAAAAAATATTTTAAGTCAAAAGCACGATCTCATTCTCGACCCATTTTGGTTGAGTACACTGTTTCATCTAGCCAAATCATTCTGTACGCGTCCATTGAAATTTTCTTCGACCGTCCTCTCGTACTAAGCAATTTCCTTAAATTATTCAACTATTTCATTTTACCAAGTTCAATGTTAGCCAGATTGGTTCAACTGAGACAAATATCATTTTGTGCTATTCGAAATGTACGTAGCATACCATTCAGGGATACCTCAATTTTGGTGCACACAAGTAAAGGTTGGACTTCTTGGTGGTTTTAACTTGCTTTTAGTACTATATCGATCTTTATTTCGAATGAACCCAAAAGAAAAATAGTTTCACTGTGCGGCGGTTTCAATTGCTCCAGCAATTTTCAAGATATTGCGCACTCACAAGATACATCGATAATCACTTTACATTATACTTTTAGTCAATAGGGAGAAACAAGTAGGCACGATAACATAACTATTTTTACTGGCTTCTCAAACTAAATTATGTACTATTGTAAGGGGAGAATTTCAACAATGTCCAACAATGGAGAGTTTTTTATTATTATATCTTTAATGATAGTGCGGTGTCGGGTAGGATGATCAAAACACTTATTGGATATGAAAGAAAATATGAACTTCTCTATCTCTACCCTATACTTGACTTATGTAAAATTCTTCAAGTTTCGAAGAACAAGCAAACCTAATAGTTGAAAGAAGAATTCTACCAGAAATTTGACTAAGACCATTGATGCATCCCAAACGGTGGTCCCTAGGTGCTTAGAATTTGGATCCTGCCATTAGTTGCAGCAAACGTGTCACTGTACATCATATAACAAATGCAGGAAAAAAATGTGATTTTAAAATATAAAAACTTAAAAACATATTATCAAACCAAATACAATGTCAACAAGTAAGCCATTAATCTCAATAAATTGGGATAATCTACCAGCAAACTAAATGACTGAGAAAATATTACACAAACCAGTAATCAGAATTAATTATTCAAACAACTCCAGGATAAAGGAAAGATTTGTATTGACTATTTCAAGCAGCACAAAGCTGATTATTAACTCTGTGTAACAGAAATAAAGGAAAATGCCAATTTTCGTGACATATCTTCCAGCAAGGCAGCCTTTTCACCAAAGTTTGACTTAGTGGATTGGCAAAGGGCCAAATTGAAACATTTAAATAACCAAAGAAGTAGAATGAAGAAACTGAAATGGTGACAAAGTTCTAACCTCAGAGTAAGCATTTGAATTATTTTGTAACAAAACAGTTTGTACACCAGTATGCTAGATAAGAAATAGTAACTACTGAAATCCCTATCAAAGTTTGATGGTAACAAATCATATGAACTCTTATAAGATTTAGTTGTTTTACTTTAACCTAAGAAATAAAGACGGGGGCAGAAACTCATCAATAATCAAAATACCTGTGAAAACTGAAGCTGATGACCTAAAACTTCAAACATAACTGCTGATGTGTTTGGAGAATTTAGTCTGACATATCAAAAGATGAAGAATGAATGAGGTATAAGATTGCAAATGTAGGAGTAAAAGAACTTAAATCATAATTCAAGTTTATGGATTGCTTTTCCATTCTAAATGATTAGATGCATTGAACACGTCACTTGGTGATTTTGTTTCTATTTACAGAAACATAGAGGAGAACATAAATGAAATTAATAAAAGTATCACAGTCCAAAGCTGAGCAAAAGATAAACAGAGGTCTTGATAGTCATTTTGATAGTCCCAGAGCATAGTTCACATACCAACACCATCAAGTCTTTCCCATTCATATTTAGTATTTACTAATCCTAAAGTAAGGTTTGTAGCCAACCACAGCACAAAGGCCAATACAATTCTTTATCGGACTTTATTATCTAAAATAACCTCAAGATTCCCGACAAAGTGAATTCGAAGACAATCTAAGTTGATTACCCGAAGGACAATAAATTCTTTACCGCCCTTTATTATCTAAACCAACCCCAAAGTCTTTGACAAAATGAATCCAGAGACCATGTTATTTAGGTATCCAAACTCCGCATAGAAGGTTCAGTCACAGATTAAGGAAACGAAACAAAAGGGAAAAATGCTTAGGGTGATGAAAGGAGAAAACGAGAAGTGGTCTCAGATTCAGAAGGTTAAAAGAAAAACTATTTCATATTCTTGATAGCATATTCAAACATTTTTCTTCTCAAAGAGTCTTCCTTTGTAAACTAGTTGAGGGAATTTTATCTACTCCCCCAATCTTCACTTTACGCCACGCCTACTCCACTTTCGTCATAAGGCGTGGAATTAGACCAAGGGAAATCTTCATAGGAACTAGTCTCTTAGATTTCACACATAGGAGATCGAAACAAAGCCACAGGGCAATCGATTACAGAGACAGGACAGGGGCAACACCTATAATAGGATAGATGGAAGAGCCTTAGGACGAAGTAGGTTCCTCTCCACTTCACTATGTGAAAAGAAACACCACACCAGTTATGAACCATTTCATCGTATCACTTTCATGGGAGTATGTGAAAAGACTCCAGGCTAAAATATGTAAACACTCCAAAAAGAAATATGTAAAAGGCCACGCCTACTCCAAATAAAGAACTAGTTTTCCACTCATTACTACGATGGAAACCTGTTCGGACCGTAAGGCAATGACCAAGCTAAAAATGAAGCTCGACCATTTTACGCATCAAAGTGTGCTCTTTTTTCCAGCAAAAAAGACGCAGGACATAGTCTGGTTCCAGACACATCTAGTCAATGTGCTTCTTTCTCTTTCCCAAAAAAGTAATATAAGCAATCGTTAAAATCAAACAAGACGTAACTTAGAGTTGGGCTGGTTTTTCAAGATAACAATCATCAAACAGAGAGAATGTTCCACTTAGAGATTAAGAGTATAGATTGGATCAGTGAAAGAAGCAAAAACATGAAATAATACAATGCAAGTCCACAAATAATTTAAACAACATATATGTCATCATCCCATTACACAACTACAATCAATCTCTTTTTATCATACATAAGTACACTGAAGAGATGTAGTAATAAGGTACCTGTCTGCCTCCATTTCAAACTCTGATTCAAGAAACACCTCAATATCAAATTATTGCTGCTACCTAGATCAAAATTTCAAAATTAAATAACATGTAAACCATTCTACTCTGCAAAACCAAATAAACCCACAAAGGAAAAGATGAACTTTAACGTGGGCTTTGATTAAAAACTCAAATAAAGCCATAGAACAGAACACTGCTACATATAACTCGTTTGAATTAAAGGTGGGGTTTTTGTATTTCAGTTAAATAAATTAATCCCGGAACAGAAGCTAACCTCGGACTGAGCGAAGCTCGTCTCTGTCTTCAACCCTCGCTGGTTCTTCTACACAGTTTAAGATTAAAATTAACTACTTGGGTTCGTTTTTTCTTTTCTTTTTTTTTTTTTTTGATTTTCAAATAAATCACATTAAGCTACTAAGGTAAGAGAACGTCATTTTGTCATGTTTTAGTGCAAATTCTAAGGTACTTTATAAATTCTAAGGTACTTTATAAAGTGATTAATATTATAAAATTATAGAAATACTAAAACATTACAACAATAAAGTAATATAGGATTTCATACAGACAGAACTTCGTTGATTTATCTATTAAAAGTGAATATTACAAATGAATGTGAGGCTCCTATTTATAGGAAGGAGCTGGGGGGATTTTGTAAATAACAAAAGTTAAGGGGGGACATTCACAAGTTTATCCGCCTTTATTTCTAAAGGCGGTTTACAACACTCCCCCTTGAATGTCCGTTATTTACATGCCTCATTAAAACCTTACTTGGTAAAATTTAGTGGGACAAAAACCACAGTGAAGGAAAAATAGTGCATGGATTTGTGGATGAATATGCTGGAAGAAACTGCCTCGTTAAAAACCTTGCTAAGAAAAACCCAGTAGGAAAAACCTTAGCTAAGGGAAAAAGAGTGCAGTGCATATTCACTCCCCCTGATCTTTACATCCATTGATATCTCTGAAGCGTCGCATTCCAATCTTGTGCACCAGCTTCTCAAATACGGATGTAGGAAGAGCTTTTGTAAATAAATCTGCGAGATTGTCACTTGAGCAGATTTGGACAATGTCGATCTCGCTTTTTTTGTGAAGATCATGAGTAAAGAAGAATTTAGGCGAAATGTGTTTTGTCCTGTCACCTTTAATGAATCCTTCCTTCAACTGAGCTATACATGCCGTATTGTCTTCATATAGAGTTGTTGGAACTTCTCGTTTGGTTGGTAATCCACATGCCCCAAGGATATGTTGAATCATACATCGTAGCCAAACACATTCACGACTTGCTTCGTGGATTGCTAATATTTCTGCATGATTAGAAGAAGTAGCAACCAAAGTCTGTTTGACGGATCTCCATGAAATAGCTGTATCACCATAAGTGAATAAATATCCTGTCTGGGATCGAGCTTTGTGTGGATCGGACAAATACCCTGCATCTGCATAGCCAATTAAATTTGATTTGGATAAAGATGAATAATATAACCCCATATCCATTGTTCCTCGAAGGTATCGAAATATATGTTTAATTCCATTCCAATGTCTTCGAGTTGGTGAAGAACTGTATCTTGCTAATAGATTTACAGCAAATGATATATCAGGCCTAGTATTATTAGCAAGATACATTAGTGCCCCGATTGCACTAAGATATGGTACTTCTGGACCAAGTAGTTCTTCATTACATTCGCGAGGTCGAAATGGATCTTTCTTGACATCAAGAGATCTTCCAATCATAGGGGTACTCAAGGGGTGAGCTTTATCCATATAAAAACGTTTAAGCACTTTTAAAGTATAATTAGATTGATGTACAAATATTCCTTCATTCAAGTGCTCAATTTGAAGACCTAAACAAAATTTTGTTTTACCGAGGTCTTTCATTTCAAATTCATTTTTCAAAGAATTCATAATAATTGATAACTCTTCAAGAGTTCCTATAATATTCAAATCATCAACATAAACAGCAATAATAACGTATTTAGATCCTGTTCGTTTTATAAAAACACATGGGCATATAGGATCATTTGTATAACCTTCTTTTAATAAAAATGTACTCAAACGGTTATACCACATACGACCAGATTGTTTTAGGCCATACAAAGATTTATTCAGTTTGACAGAATAAATCTCTTGAGAATTTAAAGCTTGTGCTTCTGGCAACTTAAATCCTTCAGGGATTTTCATATAAATGTCGTTTTCTAGGGAACCATATAAATAAGCTGTAACGACATCCATTAATCGCATTTCAAGCTTTTCACGTATTGCCATACAAATCAAATACCTTAAGGTAATTGCATCCACCACTGGAGAATATGTCTCCTCATAATCAATGCCCGGTCTTTGGGTATACCCTTGTGCTACGAGCCGTGCTTTATATCGCGCGATTTCATTATTAGCATCTCGCTTTCGCACAAATACCCATTTATATCCCACGGGCTTTATATCATTTGGTGTGCGTACGACACATCCAAATACTTTGCGTTTCGCAAGAGACTTTAACTCTGCGTTGATCGCATTTTTCCACATTGGCCAATCATTTCTATGCCTACATTCTTCAATAGATGTAGGTTCAAGATCCTCGTTTTCACTCATAATATTGAGTGCTATATTGTGCACAAATATTTCTTCGACATTTATATCGCTTCGGTTCCATCTATTGCCTGTATTGACATAGTTGATTGAGATCTCATCATTTTCGATAGATTCAGGCGCCTGAGGTTCTTCTGGAACCTTATCGTCTATGTCAACAGGTTCAATAGGAATCATTGCTTCCTCGTTTTGATCATCGTCAATATTTGCTCCTTTTCTTTTTCGAGGAGTTTTATCTTTGGAACCGATAGGTCTACCACGCTTCTGGCGTGCCGTAGACTCATTAGCGATAGCAGGTTGTCCTTCAGGGACATCAAGTCTTATTGGAGCATTTGCAGCTGGTATATAAGACTTAGTTACTCTCTTGGGGTCAGTAAATGCATCAGGCATTTGATTTGCTATATTTTGCAAATGAATTATCTTTTGAACTTCAAGTTCACTGTGTTTTGTACGAGGATCTCTCACAGATAGTGATAATTCATTCCAAGAGATAGTATTTTCCAGCTGCTTATTTTCTCCCCCTAATATTGGATAGTTAGATTCATCAAAATGACAATCGGCAAACCTTGCCGTAAATAAATCTCCAGTTAATGGTTCCAAATATTTAATTATTGATGGAGATTCATATCCAACATATATTCCCAATCTTCTTTGAGGACCCATTTTTGTGCGTTGTGGTGGATAAACTGGAACATACACCGCACATCCAAATGTCCTGAGATGGGAAATATTTGGTTCCTGACCGTAAACCAATTGCATTGGGGAGTTACTATTATAACTCGTTGGCCTGATGCGTATAAGTGCTGCTGCATGCAAAATGGCATGTCCCCAAGCAGAAGTCGAGAGCCTAGACTTCATAAGTAATGGTCTTGCAATCAATTGGAGACGTTTAATAAATGATTCAGCCAGACCATTTTGTGTGTGAACATAAGCTACAGGATGTTCAACATCTATTCCAATTGACATGCAATAATCATTAAAAGCTTGGGACGAAAATTCACCAGCATTATCAAGACGAATTTTCTTGATCGTATAATCAGGGAATTGTGCTCTCAAGCGAATTATTTGTGCAAGTAGTCTTGCAAACGCTAAATTTCGGGTGGACAATAAACACACGTGTGACCATCTAGTTGATGCATCAATTAAAACCATAAAATATCTAAATGGTCCACATGGTGGATGAATTGGTCCACATATATCACCCTGAATACGTTCAAGACATGTCGGGGACTCAAACCCAATTTTGGCCGGTGATGGCCTTATAATTAATTTTCCTTGTGAGCAAGCAACACATGAAATTTCATTAGATTGAAAAATCTTCTGGTTTTTCAATGGATGACCAACTGAATTTTCAACAATTCTTCGCATCATTATTGACCCGGGATGGCCTAACCGGTCATGCCAAACTTGAAAGTCACCAGTAAAATTCTGGTTTACTGAGGTAAACTTCTTATTTACCGTAGCATAAGTTTCAATCATTTTAATTTTAGTGTAGTATAATCCAGATGTCAAGATTGACAATTTTTCAACTACACACCTCTTACCAGAAATAATAGAGGTAATACAAAGATATTCATTATTTCCCTCATTCATTGTCTCAATATGATATCCATTCAAACGGATATCTTTAAAACTCAACAAATTTCTTTGAGATTTTTGGGAAAATAATGCATCTTCAATTGTCAATTTAGTCCCTCTGGGCAGTACTATATTTGCTCTTCCGGAGCCATCAATTATTTTAGTACTGCCAGATATCGTATTGACATCTATCTCCCTCATTGTCAACTGGGAGAAATATTTTCTATTATTGAATATGGAGTGAGTTGTAGCGCTGTCTGCTAGACACGAATCTCCATCATTATTTGAAGATGTTGCCACATCAATATCCATGTCTCACTTCATAAGATAAAACAATGTAAGCATTTATACAATACATGTTTATTGTATATACAAGCTATATTACACTAAAGTTTAAAACACACACATTTCAACATATTAACATTACACTGAACACACTTAAAACATCACACAGAAAAATAAAAAGACTCAGTCGTTATTGGGGGTCTCCATGTGCTCAATTCCACCTTCAGGGTGGTCAAGGTAGTCGGCAGTATCAAGATGTGCCATGTCAAACTGACCATCTTCATTAACATCTTGTATATAGTTGGTCTCAACATTTCTACCTCTTGATTTTGATGCTTGATAGAGGTCAACCAGATGTTTCGCTGTACGACAGGTACGCGACCAATGGCCTTTGATACCACATCGGTAACATGCATTTTCATAGATTTTCTTCGTTGGTCCATCACTTTCATTTTTGGGAGTCTCATTATTTGCTCGTTTATGATTGTTATTTTCACTTTTAAAATTAACGTGACGACCATTTCCACGTCCACGTCCACGTCCACGACCGCGACCACGTCCACGTCTATTTCCACGACCACGTCCACGATAAGGGTCATAGCCAGTATTATTAAATGATGCCGCATTCACTTCAGGGAATGGGGCAGAACCAGTTGGACGGGATTCATGATTCTTCATCAGTAATTCATTATTTTGTTCTGCAACTAAAAGGCATGAAATCAGTTCAGAATATTTTTTAAAACCCTTTTCACGATATTGTTGTTGAAGAACTACATTCGTGGCATGAAAAGTGGAGTATGTTTTTTCTAGCATGTCATCATCTGTTATATTTTGCCCACATAATTTAAGTCGTTGACTTATTTCATGAATTGCAGAGTTATATTCACGTACATATTTAAAATCTTGCAATCGAAGATGTATCCAGTCATAACGAGCTTTGGGAAGAATGACCGTTTTTTGGTGGTCATATCTTTCCCTGAGACTATTCCAGAGATCTGCAGGATCTCTAAGTGACAGGTATTCCTTTTTCAATCCATCATCAAGATGGTGACGAAGAAATATCATAGCCTTGGTTTTTTCATTTTTTGGTGCTTGATTTTCAGGCTTGATGGTATCACCGAGGCTATTGGCATCTAAATGGATTTCAGCATCCAATACCCATGATAAATAATTATCTCCAGATGCCTCCAATGCCACAAAGTCTACCTTTGAGACGTTTGACATGATGATAACTATAACCAAAACACATGAACAATTAGGATCATAACTTTGTTATTTATATACAAAAAAAAAAGGCGGCAATGATTTATTCATAGCCTGTCATATAATAGATTAGTAATAATATGTTAAAGAGGAGGCATAGCCTACCATGTAAATAAATAATAATATAACAAGGAGGAGGCAAAGCCTTCCATATAATTACCTCAGATATATTATAAAAATCGCAATATTATAAACGAAGGCATAGCCTTTCTGATTTATAATAAGGGTGGATAAACATAAAGTAAACAGTTATAAAGACCGCAATATTATAAATGAAGGCATAGCCTTTCTGATTTATAATAAGGGTGAACAAACATAAAATAAACAGCTTATAAACACCGCAATATTATAAATGAAGGCATAGCCTTTCTGATTTATAATAAGGGTGAACAAACATAAAATAAACAGCTTATAAACACCGCAATATTATAAATGAAGGCATAGCCTTTCTGATTTATAATAAGGGTGAACAAACATAAAATAAACAGCTTATAAACACCGCAATATTATAAATGAAGGCAGGGCCTTTCTAATTTATAATAAGGGTAGATAAATATAAAGAAATCCGACATAATAAAGATTATGTACCTTAATCTTCTTCCGGAATCGAGAATCGAGATTTCTTGTTGACGAGAGCTTCTCGTGCTGATAACGTATTATAAAATTATAGAAATACTAAAACATTACAACAATAAAGTAATATAGGATTTCATACAGACAGAACTTCGTTGATTTATCTATTAAAAGTGAATATTACAAATGAATGTGAGGCTCCTATTTATAGGAAGGAGCTGGGGGGGATTTTGTAAATAACAAAAGTTAAGGGGGGACATTCACAAGTTTATCCGCCTTTATTTCTAAAGGCGGTTTACAACAATTAAGTGATTTTTTATTTTTATTTTTTGAATAAGTTGCAAACATTATCCCTGTGTTAATGTTATTTAGTAAACTTTCTTCTCAAAATAACTTTTTTTTTTGAATAAGTTGCATTAGTTCTATAAATAACAACTTCTAAATGCATAAATAACATGTTATTTGTTATTAAAATTTAGCTAAAAATTATTATGTGTTGTGCAAAATGATTTTTTTTTTCTACAAAAAACGTGCACGAAATCTCTCTGCTCAAGAGACGGTAAAAGCTCCATTGTCTATTTTCATTATTAGTGTTTTTCAAAATTGGACTGGTCGCGCAGATCCAATCGGTTTAATTGCTGATTGGTAGCTTGATTTGTCTAGAACCGTTTTTTTCTTTATGTTAGTCGGAACGTTCAAAATCGTTCAAGAACCGATCCAACTGATGAAGTGGTTGAACCAATTTTGTGTATTTTATTTAAATTTTTTTAATATTTGTTCAGAAGAAGATTTATTCTCTAAGTAAAATTATAATGCTCGAACCATACGAGTCAATATATAACAAGGAGGTGTTTTGGCAAAATACGTATTAAAATATATACTACTCATATTTTCAATAGAAACTACTTTCTAAATAATAGTGCAATATCACTATGAGATAAATGATGTCGGCTAAACTTTAAGAAAGTTCTAATATTTTCTCTTTTGTAATTTCAAATTTGATTATAATATTTCTTTAAAAAAATTATAAGCAAAAAGTATAAAAAAATATTATAAGACATACATATTCAGAAAATCCGTAACTTATTTTTGAATTTTAGTTTATTTTTGTATTTCGTAACAAATTAAAGTATTAAACCAAAGATCTACATATTTTAAAAAAAGAGAGGTATAATTATCTTTTTTGGCCTAATAATCTATTCCCACTCTCAAGTTTGAGCAAGTGAACTACAGCTCCCTATGTAGGAGGTAATTTGCCAATTTTCGAAGCCACGCGATTTGCCTATTTATTTTTCACATGAAGCTAAATTGTTAATTTAGCATAACACAGGGATAAATTGCCAATATCTCTACAAATTTACCTCCATCAAAGAAAAAAAAAAATGCATATGTTCCATCTGCTAGGAGACTTCCCTTCTTCTTCTTCTTCAAAAAAAAAAAAGGAGAGTTCCTTTCAGTTCAGGTTAGCCCTTCCTAGAGCAATATGTCTTGTTCCAACATACATGTTCACATTTCTTGTAATTTATGGAAAATGCCTTTGTTTCAAGTTGTTTTGTTACTTAAAGATTGTTTCTTTCTCATGGGAATTGTTTGTTCTTGTTTAAGGGACACAGTTTTAGGATATAATTTATTTAGCTCAACTGGATTAGGATTCGAGAATGGTGTTAAGATGTATTTCTTTGTTCATAACGGGAAAGCTTTAATCTTATGCAGGTTATTGCTATAATGTAGAATAATGTGTTTATGCATGGTACATATATAGAGGCTCTAGTGATGTTCATAGTGACATTTGTAGGTTATATTATTCAGTCGAAATGGTATATGATTATTTCAGTATGTCTGCTGATCTCGAGCTATCATACAAATGTGTGCGTGGCGATAATGTCTGATTGGGCTGCTGCCAGAGTGGTTCATGAGTTCTTCAACTTTGTCACAGATTCACCCATATGCTTAAGTGTGTGTCTTCGTTTGTTTAAAGTTCTTTAGCATTGTATTTTTTTTCAGATGCACATTAAAAAAATTGTTAATGATTGGCATTCTTGTTCCACAATGCTTGTGTCAAACAAAAGAATATATAGATCCAAGGGCTTAGATGGGTGCTACAGTATCAAGCAAAATGTTCAAGCCTATCTATGTATAGTTAAAGTAGCATACTCTATTTCCTTAATTGAAACATTCATCCTGAGTTGTAATAATGCGTATCATACAATGGCAAGATTGTTGGTTGGTCGCTCCGTTTACAGTTCTTAAACTTTGTCAAATCCTAAACCATACCTGTATGAGTGTGTCTGTGTGTTGAAAGTTTCTCTAGCATTGTACTTCTTTTTGATGCACAATGTTTTTTCTCTACAAAAAATTGTTAGAAAGTTTGTGGAAAGCAGTCCATAGCGGCATAAGATAGTAGGAGTGGTACCCTTGATTCATTTTCTTGTGTTTTTTGTTTATCTATTATTTAGTTCATTTCTTCTCTCTGTGAGCCAAGGCCATGATGAGATGTTTCCAGTTACATTTTTTAGACGAAAAAAACTGTAAGAGGTGTTTCTTATCAAGTTGAAGTCACCTGCTAAATCAAGCTGCTAGGTCATATTGTTAAATGTTGTTTGTGAGCATCTTATAGTTAAACATTATTCTACACTGGTTAGTTTAGCTTAAACATTATTTATCAAGTTGAAGATACATGCTAAAATTGTGATCACCATGTAGCTAGGGAGTTAAGCATTGAGGGCTATGTCGAAATAGAAGGTTAGATGGGGTAAATTTAATTGGGTGATGTAAGATGCAGAGTTTTTTTATTTTCATGCTTAATGCTATTATCTTGGAGGTTTGCTAGCCACTTCATGCTTTGGCAACACCATAAACGGTGTTTAACTGGGATTTATATCAAAATTGTCAGAAAGTTAGCATGTTTTTGGAGGATTAGGTGATTTTAAATCACCGGATATTTGAGCATTTCACATTTAGCACGGTATAAGTCATATATGCTTTTAGTTTAACTAGTTTTTCCAACTCTTTTTTTGTGTAGGATTTGTGGAATTAGTCATGAAACACAGTTGTTTTGATGTCAGACCTTTGAAACAAAGAAGTAGTATAGTATGCTAGTAAGAATCATAATAGTATTTATCTGAAGTCTTTGATCAATCTAAACACTTGACTTTTCAAATTAATTAAAAATGTTATGGATGAGCCACAAAAAATTTCCGAAGTACTATAAATATGTCGTTCTTTTTCACAGCGGAATTCCTTGCATCCACCTCGTTAGCATTACCAGTGATGCCTTTGGTTGATCCATTGGAACCAAATGACCAGCATTATGAACCTTGAGGAATGTGAGAAGTCCATGGCTTTTCTGTGTCCCAGCTTCCAATCTGTCAACTTTAAATGGAGTAGAGGGAGCCGCTAAAAACTCTTTTTGCCCGCTCCATACCATGGCATCTACCCATCTCGAGTTTCCTGACCATGTAATTAAATATCTACTATTAGAGTAGTTTCTTAAATGCTACCACTTCAGAAGAGAATTATGTAAGAATGGATATTACCTAGCCAGTTGCATATAAGATCGTACTCCCCAGCATATATTAATACCTTAATCCCATCTTGTAGCAGTGCAGGAATACCAACTTCAAAATTCTTTACCAATTCCCCGCTCATTGCATTGTTTACTTCACTACTGCATGAAACAAATTCTATGTCTCCAACACCCAAAGCATTTTTAACCGATATTTGGCTGAGGAAGTTCTCCACATCTGAGAAGTCATAGCATAGAGAACCTTGGCATTGTTTTCGGATATCATAGTACTGGCATAGAAGAAAGATATACAAATAGTTATATTAACTAGGAATGCTGATGATGTCAAAAACCTTTGTCGATTATTATACTTACATTTAGACCTCCAGCGTAGCTGACGATCTCATTCATGATGGAATTGCAGGCACTGTAAGCTTCGATGCAAGCCGAGGAATCGTCAGTGCCTGCCATGAAACTTCCAGTTAGGCAAACCATTGATTGTAATATTGTAATTGTAAGTCAAACAGTTTTGGAGTTCAGCCTAGAAGGTTCAGATAGTTGGTTGAGAATAAAGATAAGAGAGAGTTACCACAATTGTTTATTGCCGCTTCACATGTTGAAACTGTCTCATTCAGGTTCTCATACTCAGCTTCGTCGATTAGTTTCATGTCTAAAGCATAATCAGGATACGCTTTGTACTGAATTGCCGGATTTGTCAATCCATTGCCAATTGCTATTCCCTGATATTATGATCGTTAATTAATCTGCATAAATATATGGTTGCACATGAAATTGAAGTAGAAAACATACTTTGAAGTTTATTTGTAACCCAGCTTTGTTTTTGTTTCTCTGTTGAACCTGAGCAGCAAAAGCAGGAATATAGTGCCCAGCATACGATTCCCCTGTGATGTAAAAATCATTCTTTGCATACTGAGGATGCTTCTCAAAAAATGCCTGACATTTTGTGAATGCTTTTGTTCAGAATATAAATTGATACTATCTACTTATTTTTATCAATGTGTTTTATGACTCGGAACCCTGACCTGCAGGAAGTCATAGAAGTCTACACCGGCTTCTTCTGAGGTGGATCGTATATCATCACTATTAGAAGAATAACTGAAACCTGTTCCAGTTGGCTGGTCGATGTATATAAGGTTCGACTCCTGTCATATTATATATGTTACACATCAGAAATGTTTCAAAGCTAATAATGTGTTCTATGCATTTTTTATGTAGTATAAAATTTATGTCCCCCAATTTTTATATTTGATGATCACAGACTTTTACGAAATTTGGCAATGAGATAGCAGACTGTGTAAACTACTTGTGCTATGGCTTCTTACATTTGAAGTTGGTTCGTGGTCAATATTTTGATCGGCGCAATGTCTAAATATGACTGGCATTCTTGTTACACACTGCTTGTGTCATGCGAAAGATTACATGCAATGTCGACTCATTACATGTTATTCCATTCAGGGGTTTGGCATAGGTAACTAAGTTGTCGGAAGCAAAATGCATGAGAAAGGAAAAGATCAGAACATGGAATATATTTTTGGGATAGTTACATTTACACACCATTGGAGTAACCTCACCTATAGTTTAAACAATAACAGAGAAGCCCTTTCAAATTTTCGAGAAAACATTGCATATAAGCCTCCTGAGATTTGACTAATTAGATCAGAGACATGTGCCTTAGCAGTTTGAACAGTGTTATAGAGATCTCTATCTATCGTGTATTTTTTGAACTTTGGAGATGTCTCTGTAGGTATCTAGGGAGATTTTTATAATTAGACAAAGCCTAAGGGAATTAGGTGTAATGATCTCTATAACTTTTGGAATCTTGTCATGATGAATTAAGTGCTAAAAATTGGACACGTTAATGAGTTGAAGAAGGATTATAATACCTTGTCCCAGCCAAAGTCATTCCATACAAGTGATAAGTTATCTGTTAAATGGAAAGGGCCGTTTTCATGAAACAAAGCCAAAGAGCCACTGCATCCGGGTCCTCCAGTCAACCATACAACAACAGGAGCACTATTGTTCTTGTTCCTTGACTCAAAGAAAAAATAGAACATCCTGCAACAATTATTTACTAGATTAATCAGTTGCAGATAATCTGAACTTATTCTTTTAAGAAAGTGGCAATGAATTTTGACTGCTGTTTTCAGAATAAGAACCATATTAAATGGAACAGTACTTTTTAAAAAAGGGGATCACAGTTGTATTAGACGTACCTGGCGCCTTTCGTGTGTGGAAGTCTAAAATAGCCAGCATGGTGACCAAAGTCTTCTAAAGTAGTTCCATTAGAATTATTAGATGTATTATCCCTAAAGTACGGGAATTGGAAATTCTTTTCTACGATTGTTGGTGCAGTGAGTTGAGGATCATGTTCGACAATGTTGGCACCAAGTTCAGGAAACAAGTTGAGAGCTCGGATGAACTTTTCTGCTTGTTTCTTTGGGGATTCTGCTGTTGAAGATGATGGGATACGAATATTACGACTAGCAGCATTTGCGACCGACAAAGCGTAAACAAGTATGACAAGGGAAAGAAGAGGAAGAAAGGATGAAAAGGTTATCTTCATTGTGTCCGATTGTTCCTTGAGGAAGGTGGGATTTATTTATAGGGATTAGGATATATATGCAATGAATTTGCATTCAGTATTTAGACCAAAACTTAGTTAGTGTAACTGTAGTTATTTTGAATGTGTACGCATGTATGTGTATATTGGTGCATCTGTATATTCGTTTTGTTTTCCAAAATGTGAAAAGGGAAAGATATCACAGATTCTTTTCATAATTGAAGAATGATTTGTCTCTCTGTTTTTGGTTTTATTCTCACTTATCATTTATCGTATTCCATTTATGATTTGATGTCTCGTGATGCTTTTAGCCACTCAGGTTGATATTTTAGTAAATGCTATCTATGCATTCATAGTAAATTTGTTTGATTTATCTAGAAATATCTCATACATAAATTTATTATTTGGATGTTTGATTATTTTAATGTTTTTAAAGATATTAATAAGGTAAATTCGCCAAAAAATGTATACATTTTTTAACATAATATTCAATGTGGAAAGAACAGGTCATGATTGACGAATACGATATGAGAGTAAATTGCCAAATTAATTGGAAATATTTAATCTTAAAATATCATACTTGAAAAAATTATTCTCATTCTTACTTTGCACATTTGTCAAGTAATGCCACTTTTCCAGTGGTATCTTTCCATCTTCTTCGAGAAAGTGAGCCTCTTTTTTAGTCTTACAAATATATTTTTAAGTCTGCTGTACAACATATTTCTACATTTGTAGTAAATATATTTCAAAAATATACTTTGACTATTTATTTCTAAATCTTCTGTAAATTTCTTTTAATAAATATAATAATATTTTATGTTAAATTTGCTCTAAATATATAAATAGATCTTATAAACTTTTGCTATTTGTTTACAGCAAAAACATATCTATCTATCAACATATACACAACCAAAAATTTCTTTTATGCATAAGAATTGTAATTTGGTGTTACTTTGACAATGATAGGATTGTATATTTTTTTAAAGAGTAATACTTCATAAATTATTTTTTCAAGAGTGATATTTGAAAGAAAAAAAGAGTTACTTCATCCCATTCACTCTATTTTAATTTAATATTCATGTAGCCCCTGATTTGCATTGTTTAGGCTCAACGGTATCAAACTCAAGTTTGACGATTCAATCGTAAAGGATTGGTAAATGCTCAAAATCCTAAAGGACGTGTAGTCTGGAATTAAAGGATTGGTTGCTTATTGAAATCTCTAATTCACTAAGAATAAAAGCAAGAGGGATGCAAAACTTCGTTACACTTTTCAGCACTTAATGTGCTAATATCTAATCATGAGCTGTATTTAATGACGAGTTTCCAGACAATTATAATGAGGAATTTTGAGTTGGGTTATTGACACTAATCATTTCAAACTTGTATATATGATTACGTATGCAGGCCCCTTGAAAATTGTATTTAACTTTATCCTTCAATTATCACATCTGCTAATCTTTCGTCCTTTACTTTTATTATGAAACACCCAATTCCTTTCAAATTTATAAAAGAAATAATTATGTACGGTCACCTTAAGTATTGTGGTTATTATACTTTCATCCTTCAATTACCAATATTTTTTTTTGTTGAGTTAAGTACTTTAGCCCTTCATATACTGAAATTATTACAGTATCATCTTTTGTATATCTCATTTTGCTATTATCTGGTTTTTTTCATAAGAATATTATGTTATTTATAGAAAAAGAAATGCTCTAATTTAATCTACATGGTGAATTTGACGTATTTTCTTGTGCTTGATCATACATTGATTTTCTAATACTGTACTTATTTTTATTTGTATGATTCAGTTAGAATACATATGAATTTTGAATAAAAACATACAATGTGAACATGTTTTTGTTTATTAACAATATAATTTATTAACATAATTATAAAATATTTCAACTAAAATTTATATTTCTAAAATATGTCATTCTATTAAACCTTAAAAATAAAATTCCACTTGAATTCAATAATCAATACTTGGGTTTATTTCATTTTCGGTCACATTAATTTAACTAGAATTTAATATTTCTAATAAATGTCATTCTATTAAACCTTAAAGATAAAAATCCACTTGATTTCAGTAATTGATGGTTGGGTTTGTTGAAATTTGTTAACTACTTAAAAATACATAAAAGGTTAAATAAAAAATAAACTACAAAAAAAGTGCATAAAATGCTAATTTAAAAAAAGAACATAAAAAATGTGAACTTCAAAATAAGATCATTAAAAATACATAAAATGTTAACTAAAAAATAATGGATATCTCTAAAATAAAATGGCATGGTTGCGTCTTCATTTTCCTCTTACTTATTCATTGCCAAGACAGTTTCAACCTCCCTCAAAGTTTTTTCTCTATAGAGGATTTGGCAATTTACCTCCCTGTGTTATGTTAATTTGGCAAATTACCTCCCTGTAAAAAATAAATATGCAAATTACCCCCCCCTGTGATTTCAAGATTTGGCAAATTACCTCCTTATATAGGGAGGTGTAGTTCACTCGCTCAAATTTGAGAGTGGGAATGATTTTTTAGGCTAAAAAGGACAATTATACCCTTCTTTTCTAAAAAGATTATGTAAATCTTTGGTTTAATACTTTAACTTGTTTTAAGAAATGCAAATATTAAAACTAAAATTTAAAAATAAGTTACGATTTTGTAATATGTATGTTTTATAATATTTTTCATACTTTTACTTAATTTTTTTAAAGAAAGGTTATAATCAAATTTGAAATTACAGAAAAGAAAATATTAGAAATAACAAGGGTATTATGGTCATTACGTATAAAAAATGCACTAAAAGTTTTACAGGGAGGTGGTGTGCCAATTTTTAAAATCACACGGAGGTAATTTGCCTATTTATTTTTCACAGGGAGTTAATTTGCCAATTTGACATAACATAGGGAGGTAAATTGCCAAAAACCCTTCTCTATATTGTTGGTCGAGTGTGTCTTTCCAAAATCATGAAAAACTTTACACTCTCCGGTTTTAATTGGTTTCTTGCGACCATAAGCACACGATGACCTGTAGTAAAAGCACACGATGACCTGCAGTAAAAGCACACTCTTATGCTACTGTAGACTTCTGCGAACTAAGTAAGTTTTTGGCAATACGAGCCAAGACAGGGGTTAGTGACTCGTTTTGTCTCCAACATTTTAGTATGTCAAAATCATTGTCAATTTTTTGAGGTTGTTTTTGTACAAATAAGTGGATTTCAGAATAATTCCCTACACTTGGATAGTTTGATTGTTAGTGTGACAATAACTCATCCAAACATACTATAATCAGTACCTCGAGAAGCATTAGTAGGAGATTCATCCATGCCAGTGGATGGAGCATACATGTCATATAAACTATAAAATAATGGTAATGTTCTATCACGTTCATTGTCACAATCATATTTGGTATTGTTTAAACTAAAATGATATTGTTGTAATAGTTCTAAAATTTCTATTAATCTAACACGTGGATCTAAGCAACTAGCTAAAATACAAACAATAGAAACCCTTTTATAATACTTTACCCATTTCCTTTCCATTTCTTTTACGATTGCCTTTAAACTTGCATATTCTCGATATTCGTAAAATAATTTCACGATAAAAACCATATACAATAACGTAATGTTTGATGTAGGTCAGTAGGAGTATAACACGTAGACATAATTTTAGTAAACTCTTCAAAATACACTAAATAAGGTACAAGTATATCACAAATATCCCAATCGTTGGATCTAATAGAATTAGGCCCAATGATTGGTGACAAAAAAAGTAATTGGTAGTGCATATGGTTTGACCTCAATTAACATTCTATAAGTAGCATTCCATTTATGTGGTACGTCAAGATAAATATGTTTAATGGGCATGCGATGGGGTTTACACACAATATTAAATTTATGTATTCTACTAAGGTATGTGTTAATGTGAGATAAACAAACTCTGAATTCTATTAATTGATTCTATTAACATTGCAAGTTCATCTTTAACACATAAATGTAAAATATGACATATGCACCTAACATGAAATAATTGACCCCCGAGTATAAGATTCATCACCGGTCTGAGTGATATTGCAACCTTTACATTGTTACTAACATTATCTAAAGAAATGCACATAATTTATAATACTCTAAAGAGGATATTGTGGCATCACGTATACAATCCCCATCGTGGGGCGAATCTAACTATGCAAATTGCAATTATTCTTTTACGCATAACCCAATCTTTATCTATCCGATGTACGATAATGCAACTAAATGAAATGATCCACCGCCTTGCCATAAATCTGAAGTAAAAGAGATTCTACCATTAAATTTTTTAAATTCGTATGTTAAATATACAATTTCTTTCTTATATTGCTTAACAACATCACTAAAACAAGCTTCCCCTAAAATTTTTGTTAAATTACATTACACTACTTTTCTTATAAAGTTCTCAAATATTCATTTGTGCAAAACTAAAAGGCAACTCATTTTGAACTATAAATTGTGCTAAATAAATACGCATGAAATTCTGGTCATACATCCATGGTTCCATAGTGTCGTCTAGTTGTCGTTGCATATCCGGCGTGTCCACACCATGATCCTAATGTCGTGACGTTAAATGTCTTTTTAGTGTGTCCGTCCCGCATCCCTTTTTGTGGGAATATCATTAGGACAAAGTTAACAATTAGCCAGTAAGAATCGGTCACCTTTGAAAACTATTTCTATACTGTGACTTTTTTTCGATTTTTTACGAGTTGAGGTAGAGGCCATTTGCTCGCATGGAGTATCGAAAATTTCTTCGTCATCCATTTATGCATTTTCCCCATCTGTATCCCCTTTCGTTGTGTCATCGTCTGAGCCAGCGGTCGTTGAAACGCTACCGATCGCCATTTCCTCCGCCATGTTCGCTGACTTGTCGTGGTAGGAAGTGTTGGCATATGGTCCAATTTTTGTCGCCGAGTTGTTATTGGAAGGGCCAACATAGGCAGAAAACATATTCTTGTTGAAAATCGGTGATATGTGGCCCGATTCCTAATGTCGTATCCTACACTGAAAAGACCACACCCCTGTCAAATTCTCCATATACTCTTGTGAGGTGGCGGGTTAGATATCACCCATATACATTGAATCTTCATATGTCGTATTAGCACGATGTTGCACGTACATGTTGGTACTTGATGATCCCTTATTGGAATGTTGTATAGTGGCAGTATTTCATTAATATCGGGACGAGGTGGGAAGGATCGCTCACTATGATTTAAGTTTTCTTCGTTTGACATAATTAGAAATAAAATGAAGGTATTGTAGGGAAAAGAAAATTGACAATGAAATAAAATACTCGAAATTAAAATCAAACACTAAGAAATAAAATATAAGGAATTTAGAGAGCAAGTAAGTAGAATTTGGCTAGAGAGAAGAAGTAAAATTGGATTAGATATTTGAAAGTGGGAAAAAACAGAAGAGGTGAAGGGGGAGGGAGGAAGGAGGAGGGGTATTTATAGTTTTAAAAAGTTGGGGTTTAATAAGAAAAAATAAAAAATTGGCGCTTGATGCAACCTCAGGCGCTTGATTCAGTTGCTGTGCTTTCTGAATTCGACAGCAAAGCAACAGTCTAGTTTTGATTGGACCATTAACTAGCCGTTGCAATTTTGCAACTGCTAGTTCGAAATCGCTTAAAAGCATGGCTTTTCAGCACACTTTTTATTCAGCTGACCTAACTCTTTGCAGGGCCAGCCTTGTTTTAGGCCCAGCCATATCATTGGGTCTTTTTTAAAAAACAAAATGGTCCCTAACTATATGGCATTTTATACTATCTATTTAGAGTCAAACATCCTCCATCTCTAAAATTTTCAACACCTTCATTCGGTTGAAAAAATTACTCATGAAAAAATACACACGGGTAATTCCATTTGCAAGTCGAAATAAAATAATCTGTTCGAAATTTAGTGGTAGAGAAAAATTAAGGGAGGAATCTATGTTTCTAAATTTAGAGGCAATAAGTTTGTCTTAGGGTGGCAACGTATATTTCCATCTCTATTTTGGCAGCGAAACATTTTGTTTCTAAATTGGAAACGAAAACATGAGTCTATTGTTAAATTTTTTTAGCAACGGGATAACAGAGACGGATTGGGGGGGCTAATACTCCACCTCTAATTTCTGTTAGAGATATACATTAATGATTTTCTCTTTCATATGATACTTTAGTTCTTTTCAAAATTAAGGCTGAACATATTTAAGTAAGGCTAGTACATGACATTTTGAAAATTTTCAAGAATTTACTAAATGTAAACAATTAAACTTGAAGAAACTTAAAAATAAAGAAATTCAAAGGAAGGGAAAAAAAGATAAGAAGAAAAAAAAGGGTTTGGGTAGGGTCAGGCTCTGAACTATAGGGTCTAGACAGGGTAAGGGTCCAAACAAGATAAGAGTCTGGGTAGAGTTAAGGGTCCTCCAAATTGAATTTGTAAGGGTCTTAGCAGGATTTGTATATATAAGGGTAAGGGTAAGACCCTACCCTTGACAGGCCGAAGTACATCCAACATTATCTAACGTAATAAGAAGTTCATTTAATCAAGAGATGGAGCTATCCCGAATGTAACGCCCCTGAAATTGGAAGAAAATTAAAGTATTTTTGAACTTTCATTTTAGTCCTTGAACTTTCTAAAAATATGATTGACCCCAAAAGATTTGAAAAGTTACAATTTAGTCCTTTCCCTTTTGAAAAATTTATGATTGACCACATATATTTTATTTAAGACCAAATGAGTTATCAAACTTTCAAATTGGTCCCTTGTAGTTTTAAATTATTCAAACATTCATTGACAATGGTAAATCTTGAAATATTTACATTTGCATTTGAGAAAAGGTAACTTTGCTTTGTCTTTTATGCTAGATATTTCTAATATTTTATTCTTATAGAATCCTATCAAATAAGGCATAGAAACATCTTCATAATTAGGGTGGCCTAGCTTGGATTAAAATAAAAATGAGTAGTGTATGGTAATTAATCCTTTGTCTCCCAATTTTCACCTATAAAAGGGAGGCTCTTTTCAACATTTTTCACACATCTCTCTTCTCCAAATCTTCTCTTCTTTTCTTCTGCAACGTTCTTTCTTTTGATGTTAAGATTTCTAGAAAAATTGTTTCAATCCTTTAAGCCTTCTTTATAGTCCTTAAAAATCCTCAAAATTGAGTTTTGTCAAAACTGCCAGTTTTGGTGCAGAAACTTGGGAAGTCCAAAAACCATATCAAAACTTTGAATCTTTCTCTGAAATGTTTACCACATACTGGTTATTGTGTAAGATAACTTTCATGTTCAGAAACCTTCTTCAACCAAAGTCGTTTGAGGGGTCTAAAAATGAGAAATACTTACCACTATCCAGAAAATCCGAAAATAGCTCATAGCTTTAATGAATTATTTAAAATAGCAAACCTTGTCCTCTTGATCTGATTTTGAGACTACATACTCTCCATGATGTTTAAGACTGAACCCCTCAACCAATTCAGATTATCATATTGTTCAAAAGTCCGATTGAAGGCAAATCCGAGACTGCTACATTTTTAACCTCAGATTTGTATTAACCTTTTGTTTAACCAAATTATGTTGCCAAAGCTATCTAAATCATAAAATTGATCATTGATATGGACTCATTACATACTAATAATGATGTTAGATTATTTGATCATAATTTAGAATCGTGTTTGATATTTTTCATGGATTTTGCAACATTTAGATGACATGTAGTTTGTTTTACGGCTGATCTTTCACTTTCTTTTACTTTAAGTGAAGTATTGTGTTTATCTTGTGATCTAATCATCTAATCTAGTTTATTAGAATAATAAATATTCTGGAAATATTAATTTTAACTATATCTACATGTTTACAATTTATTTTAATTGTTATTAGTGGTATATGCAATATTATGTAATTTTATACTAGTAGCTATAAGAAAAATAGTTTTTACCAAAGTTATATATGTGATATAATTTTATTCAAGGGCTTACTGAAGTATTTGTTCAATGTTAACATCATGGTAAAACTTTTGATTTAAGATTGTTATGTATAAATAATTTACTAGAATTTTGTTAAGAAATGTTGTTTTAAAAAGGTTTAAATATGCAATTACAACATTCATTAATAAAAGCTCTCTTCTTTTTAATTCACATTCCAACAGATCACCTCTTATAATTGATACAACATTCATTTCACTTCACATCTCAAACTACACACCAAAGAACAACAAAAAAGAAGAAGATGAAGTTTGGCAAAGAATTTGCATCACAAATGGTACCAGAGTGGCACGAAGCATACATAGACTACAGGTTCTTGAAGACCCTCTTAAAAGAGCTGCTCCTCTTCAAGCAAAGAACCAAACCACCACCATCAAAATCCAAGTCCTTTAAACGAACTCACACGCTCTACAGAGCCTTCAGCGGCTTAACTCAAGTGGGTCATTCTTCAAAATCTCAAACAACATCAGCAGACATTGAGAACCAAGTGATCCATGTGAGCACCGTTAAATCAAGAGATGGTACTGTCGAGAGCTCTGAGACCATGTTCCTCATGTCGGATGACAAGGGGGGGTGGGTACGAGGTTGTCTACTTCAAGAGGCTGGACGATGAGTTCAACAAGGTTTTGAAGTTTTACAGGACTAAAGTTGAGGAGGTGATGAAGGAGGCTGGTGTTTTGAACAAGCAGATGGAGGCTCTGGTTGCTTTTAGGGTGAAGGTTGAGAGTCCTGGAGGGTGGGTGCATAGTGGTGAGGAGACGAGTAGGCTTGCTGCTGAGGTTGAGGCCTCGAGAGCTGCATTGTCGGCGAATGCGCCGTGTGAAGCTCGAGCGAGCAGCAGTGAGTGGTTCTTTTGATTCTTGAAGTTGCGAGATTTTTCGACACATGTTTGTGAATTTGTGTTGTTTTTTCTGAATTTGTGTGTTTATGTGCTGTGGGATTTAGTCTGCTGATCATTAGTTTACGACTGTTAAATCTGCGGATTAAGGTTTCGGTTTATGTGTATGTTTTGACCAGATAAGTATTAGAAACTTTTTGCAGTGTTTCGAGATGTTTTTGATATGATTCTGAGAGTTCGTAAAAGTTTTGCTGAAATGAATCTGGAAGGTAGTGTTATGATTCTTTTCAGAGTCGCGTTAGACACTTTCGGTACTTTTCGGGGAAATGTTGGGAAACTTTGGTCCATGATTAGATCTTAACAATGGTAATTACATCTCGTATTGATTTTTCCTTGGCTGCATCAGTAATAAGTTATGATCTTGGATTAGTATTTAGTTTTCGATGTTGTCCTTCGATCTGTTAAAATGTTAGCATTTTTGAGGTGAAACTATAGGAGGGCAATTCGGAATATTTTTACTAACAGTGTGAAATGGTTCAATTTGTATATCCTGAGCTAGAAAACAGTTTCTTTTTTATTATATATTTTTTTTTTGCATTTTTCTCGAGGGGAGCATATAAAAACTTTAATTTTGAAATAATATCACCTCCTTATATAGTTATATTTTAATGGATGAAAATGAAAATTTGATCTTTCCTCGTAGTTTCAGCACATGTTGATCAGCGTTGAGCAGTAGGGGGCAACTTGGTTTTATTAAATTTGTGAAGGGGTAATATGCTATTTTAAATTCAACAGGAGGTAGGAGTCTTTTTCTCTTCTTGTTAGTTTTACATAATTGGTACAATAAATTATATCTCAATGAATGCTGCGGTGGTTTTTGTGATTAACTATCAAATTTTCTTGAAAAAAAGTGTATTTTCTTTTCTAATGTTTTACTTGATTGGTATAATAGACTTTGTTCTCATGCCTGCTCAGGTTTGTTATGTTATTCTGTTTGAGAGGTGTTAGACTTCTATTTTTCGTTTTTTTGGAGTGAAAAGATCAAAATTAGAAGCTTTTCTCAATTTAGCTCGTGAGATGTTCTGATTCTAAATAATACTATTATGGATGCAGGACGAGTTCCAATGGATGTGATAGATGAAGAAACTTCAAGACATATGAGGGAATTAGACGAATCTAGTGATGATAGCACTAATGGGAGGGAGATGGAGCCTGTAGATTTAGAGAGTCAAGAAAATAGAGAAAATACCTACATGGTCAAGAGACAAGCACCTTTGGAGATACTTAACAATGTGAAGTTTAATGATTCACGAGAAACTCCTCGGTCGACAATTAAAGGGTTTTTCAATCTTCCTAATCAAACAGAGTTGAAGTTCACCAAGGATAATTTGAAGAAAGTAGAACAACAACTTAAGAAGGCGTTTGTCGAATTCTATAACAAGCTGAGGCTTCTCAAAAGCTACTGGTAGATTCATGAATTGTTACTATTTTTCACCTTTTTTCTAATTATCTTTAGATTATGTCTTTACATGTTATTCTCTTGAACAGTTTCCTCAACATATCCGCTGTCTCGAAAATCATGAAGAAATATGACAAGGTATATGCCCTATAGATCTCTTATAATGTAGCATTAGGAATTTAACAACTTTTCTCTGAATTATTGTTTGAACAGAGGAATCTGTTTTAGCTTTTGTTTTTCAGTAGAAAACATGTAAAATGGTATGCTTAACTTCATCACTAAAATGTCTGGACCTATGTTATTACAGATTGCTTCAAGAAGTGCTTCAAAGTCTTACATGAAAATGGTCGATAATTCATACCTCAGCAGCTCTGATGAGGTAAGTTTTACTCTCAAGATTGACTATTAAGCTGTACCCTCAAGATGGACTTTTTATCTAATCCAGGAGTTATCTATAGCTTGTCCTTTTTATCAAAAGTCTTATATATTATTCATCTGAAAGTAGTGTTTAGTTGTAAATTTATTCCTGCAAGTATAGGTCACTAAGTTGTTGGAAAAGGTAGAAGTTACTTTCATCAAGCATTTCTCGAATTCCAACCGCAGCAAAGGAATGAAAGTCTTGAGGCCAAAAGCGAAGAGGGAAAGGCATAGACTAACATTTTCCATGGGTAAATATTCCAGATATTTTTTGCATACTCTACTTAATTGAAATATATTCTTTAATTAGTGAATCACGTGGGCATCTCGTATTATTCCCTGCAGGTTTTCTTGTTGGTTGTACAGCCGCTCTTCTTTTGGCTTTAGTTTTAGTCATTCGTGCACAGAATATCCTTGATCATGAAGGCCGAGCAGTTTACATGAACACCATGTTTCCTTTGTACAGGTTAAATTCTTACTCTTGCTTCCTTGTGTTATTCTTTCCTAGTTATATGATATATCAGATTATCAAAGATGCACATATTTCAAATTAAAATCCGACTAGCAATGAACTCCAAACTGGCTCAAAGAGTTTCCGGGGTATCAGTTTATAATGAGGTTAAATGTGTTTTCTTTTTTTTTTTTTTTTTTTTGGGTTTTCCTTTGCAGTTTGTTTGGCTTCATTGTCCTCCACCTCTTGATGTATGGTGCAAATATATACTTCTGGAGGCGATATCGAGTCAATTACGCATTCATATTTGGTTTCAAGGAAGGAACGGAACTAGGCTATAGAGAGGTTCTTCTTGTTGGTTTTTGTTTAAGTGTGTTGGCTCTTGCCAGTGTGCTTGCCAATCTGGATATGGAAATGGATCCAGTGACTCGAGACTATAAAGCCATCACAGAGCTTCTCCCTCTTGGATTAGTAACGGTACAGATTCTTATGATAAATTGGTTTTAGTTTCACAATTTCCCATGTTCTCAAGATTCACTGATTCTGAAGTTACTGTTTCTTGCAGCTTTTAATTGCTATCATGCTCTGCCCTTTAAACATAATATACCGTTCAAGTCGATTCTTCTTACTGGTCACCCTGTTTCATTGCCTCTTAGCTCCTCTATATAAGGTACACGACTCGCTTTCATAGACCTGCTTACAAATTTGGGAAGTAACTGTAGTCTTACTTATACAAACATATGTTGTCCCGGTGCAGGTTTCACTACCAGACTTCCTGTTAGCAGACCAACTTACGAGTCAGGTTTGACTTATACTCTTATCTTGTTTAGATGGTGGCTGCATATACTATGAAAACTCTCATCAGTTTTTTATAAAATTATTATATATCTAAAATAATCATGCCTTATGCAGGTTCAAGCTCTTAGGAGTCTACAGTTCTACATTTGCTACTACGGTTGGGGAGACTACAAACTCCGAGAAAACAATTGTGGAACTAGTCATGTTTTCATCACTTTCTCGTTCATCGTAGCCGGAATACCATATTTGTGGCGCCTCCTTCACGTACATAAACGAACCACCTAAAAGTAACCCATCAACTGAAAAAGCATACTCTTATCAGAAAACTGATTGGGACTCTTAAATTTCAAAGTTTTAGTGCCTACGTCGACTGCGCGATGAGAGAGATCCAATGCAAGGATACAATGGGTTGAAATTTTTGGTGACAATTGTGGCGCTTTGTGCTAGAATAGCATACAGCCTCAACGGAAGTGATGGTTGGAAGTTCGTAGCTTGGGTAGCATCAATAGTAGCGACGGTGGTTAGCATGTACTGGGACACGGTTATCGACTGGGGCCTTCTCCAACGCAACTCCAAGAATCGCTGGTTGAGAGACAAGCTACTTGTTCCGTATAAAAGTGTTTATTTTATTGCAATGGTGCGTTTTTAAATGAGAATATTATAAGTTTAAGCCATTTCATTTTGTGACTGTTTGAGTTTACAGTGCAATTCCTTCCATTTCAGATATTGAATGCTCTGTTGAGGTTAGCTTGGATGCAAACTGTGATGAACATCACAGTTTTTTCACTGCATAGACAGACGATGACAGTCCTTGTGGCCTCCTTAGAGATCATTAGGCGTGGTATATGGAATTTTTTCAGGTAATTTCTATTACTCGTGCTTCTTTCAATTTTTGATCAAATATTTGATGGATTTCACAACTGAACGCGTGCTTTTTCTTCGATATCCAGATTGGAGAATGAACATCTGAACAATGTTGGCAAGTTTCGCGCGTTCAAATCAGTGCCGTTGCCTTTCTATTATGATGACAATGAGGGTAAAAATGATTAGAATTCTTGCTCGGTTGCTTGTGTACAGGGAAATGAGAATAGAAGCTGCTAAAATTGTGAGATGATTAAGCATGATTTTAGCAGCGTTAGTAGACGAAAAGCTATAGGCTGTATCAGGTTGTCACATTATTTCATTATATATTCTGTAAAATGAAAATAGCCCTCAGTGGCATTTTGTAAAGTTATTTTCATTGAAGTTTATTTCAGCAAAGGTACTTACGTATAAAGCATTATTTTAAGATAACTAGATATATACAGTCATGTGCATTGACAGGTTGGCTCTATAAAAAAAAAAATCTCATTTCAACATCTGCAGCAGCTTCAGATCCATTAAGTTAACCAATTCAATATCTAAACACTCAACTACTTCATATAAAAAAAAGGAAGCATAACGCCAAAATCAGACATGATGCATGCCTTAATAAAGAAGACAAATAACTGTTACAGATAACTACGTAAAGAGATAACAGATATGTCGAATCTTAGAAAGTATTTGCAAAAGAGATTACACATATGTCGAATCTTAGAAAGTAATTTTGTAATGCTGTGAAAAGTTCTACTTTTTAATTTTTTTGAATATTACATAAATTTTATAAGATGAGAAGTATTCCCACAATGAGCAGTAATGCAGTTTGGTTATTTTGTGATGACAAACTCATCTCAAGATCCCCTATTTTTGTTTCTGCAAGTAACAGAATATTCCAAAAGAAAAAGAGAGAAACAATAGTAAACTCCTTTTTTTGCAGAAAAAATAATGGAAATTTTTTTTGTTGCAGGTGTCATTTAAAAATTATCATATTAACTCAGTTTGAGGTCTGTTTCATCCTAAACATTGATTTTCTGGAGAATTTGCTAACTCAAACCATTATAATAACTCAAATAGAAAAGAAGATAGCGCGACTCCTCGTAAACTCTACCGTTTGCAATAATATTTTTTTTTTCTCGTTTAAAAATGAGACGATATTGCTGCTCCAATCCAAGCTTTTTACTGAAATGCTCATAAAATAACTGAAAGTGTGGACACATTCTCTAGTTGCATAGTCACTCTTTCACAAAGAAAAAACTTACAGACCCAATGACTTCTGCAATAAATTTTAACCAACATTATTCAACAAGCAACTTAAACCTAAATAAGACCTTCAAAACTTCCAACTATAGCACTTGACTCAGAGTATGTCACCCTTTAATGAAATCAAGCTAAAAATTCGGATGAGAATACAGTCAGGTGCCTTAATTTATGTATTACTAAATCTTCATACCGAATCCCACATTGATCATGCAGCAAGGATCCAAAACACAGACATAAGAACAAGTTTAACTATTCTATTCGCCGGGATTTGGCCGAATCCCACTGCAACAAAAGAAGTGCGGAAGCTTGACCCGTCCACAGACCCTGAAAAGTTACAGAAAGGTTGTAAGGGAGTTTCCATGTGCTCTAACTATTAACTGGTTTCTGAGTGAAAAATAATTACGTGATAATTCAAGGAACATCACATATTGTTATGCACGGTTAATGCAATTTTATACTTATTGATAAACTGAGATGTAGCAAAGCTAATAATTATAAAATTCTGCCCGAGAGTATACAATAAGAAGGCTATGTTCATATCAGTTAAATCCTTGCCCATAGTTGATAGTTCTATACCAAATAAAACCGTTCAGGAATTAACTACGCAGAGAGTTCAAATAAAACCAAAAAGTTGGCAAAAGAGACGGACAGCAGATCTCGTGACTCCTTTTTCACTGACATCTCTATTAATCAACATCTATAGGTCAACTGCATGACTACCCACAAACTAGGGCGTCCTAGCACCAGACATATTACGGTTAGTTTTACTAATGAGCTGACATGGCATACATCTATTCCCTTTCTGGTTCCTGCCATAAAAATTCATGGCTATAACTTATAGCATTATGAAATACTAAGTCAAAGAACCAATCATTCAAAAGATATAGTGATTTCCTACTAAACAGTATACTTTACATGAAAAGCACGAGAATCCACTCAAAAAGAATATGAACCTTAAGTTATACTAGTCAGATGACCTCTAGAGATGTTCGCTGCATTCTCTTATAAAAGTTCTAGGAAAATCAATGTAAAGAGGTCATAAACATCTCTACATTAGGTCATACACCATTATCTAAAAGCCTCATTCACACTTTTTGATAAAACAAAGGATGATGCTTCATTAAGTAAGTTGAGTTCCAAAGTTGCTCGTAAAACCATGAACTGCGCTAATTATGCATTCAGAAGGCACACTCGTTCATATAATATGAATTTCAGACAGTATTCTCTCTTGAAAGATTTGTTGCCAGCTAATTAATTAAATACAGTTTTTTTTTTTTTTTTTTTTTTTTTTTTTTTTTTTTTTTAAGTTGAGTGTAGTTTGTACTGGAACAAAATTATGTAACAAAAATATAAATGTATCCATACCACCAACTAAGAGAAATCAAATATAATAAATCCATCACACCAAATTTGAGAAATGAAAATCTCACTTGCAACGGATGATTACTGGAACAGGTTTCAAAGCCCTGGGCCCATTCCTAATACCTCTCTTGTGTGGGGTAGTCTGCAGGAAGCATTGCACAGTTAGTACGTAAATATTCTAGAATTCAACCATGAAATTGATATAAGAAATGATGTTCACGGGCTTAAGAGCCTGAGAAACATTAGTCCTTTAGAAGGAGGTTATTTGATGACCACATGTTCTAATGCTTGAAGAAAGACAAAAGAGGGCAACAACATTTGCTAATCACTTTCATTTTGTTCACATCCTAGACCGAGGAATTTACTCATCTTCCATAAAAATGTAATAATCATAACAAATCTCGAATTCTGTATTTTTCTTTTAGCACCAGTTTCATATGTCAGAAAAACATAACAAATCATGTTTTCCTTTTCTAGATCAGGGACGCCAATGAGTTCGATTGTGATTTTAAACTGAGGAGAGGTGACTACAATCCGATCATTTAGGATGTATGGCCAATTGAAAACGTGATTAATATCATCTACCTAAAAAAATTCACAAATTTGACACAAATGGAGTTAGTATGAACTTAAGTGGCAATCCCTTTAGTAACCAAAACTAAGAGTACACAACCATTTCGTTTAATAGTTCAGACAGAACTAATGCATACCGATACAATGGAGCGTCTCAGATAGATTTTACGTCACTTACAGAGGAAACTATCACAATAAAATGAATCTACTTACGATATGATGAACAAGCAATTATGATTTAATATAAATATCCTTTACACATCAAAAAGTAGTAAAATACAAACGGAAGACAACTGCTGCTGCAACACTACAATTAGAAAACCGGCATTGTGCTCGAACACGTGTATCTTTTGCTACACTAAAACCTCGACATTTCAAGCATCCCATTACATCAATCGGTCTTACGTGCTATACCACATACTCAACGAACTCCATATAGTACCTTAACCGACTTATATATCCAATCAATCGAGATAGTTAAGGTCCCATTCCTATAGATAAAACAGTTCTTTATAGCTCATTGACCTTCATACACCATCAGTTTACACCAAAAACTAAATACGATATTCGACAAAATCGCTTAAATCCGATTCCCAAAGCTTCAAAAAGCTATGACTAACAACACATTAAACCCTAACCCGAAACCCTAGACAAGAAAAAAACAGAACCATGTATCCAATTAACAAAATTTGAGTGACAATTAACTTTAAAAAAAAAATCTTTAATTTAAATAAAAGCTACAAAAAACCAAAACACAAGAACCACAATATATGTACCTTCCTTTTTGGCACAGCCATGAGCTCCATGTACCCACCCAAGAAGGGTATATTTGGAAAATCAACTTCGATTTCGACATTATTTTGATCTTCCGGCAAAATCAACGGCGGAGATGGCGTGTCGATCGCGGTTTGCAGCGGCGGCGATTGGGCCGCTTCGTGGGCCCACCTGCGGATGCCTCCTATGGTGCACTCACGTTCGCCCCCGGCGCACTTTAGCATTGCTGCCCTGAGAGCCATTTTGTTTGCGCTGAGAAAAATTCAGACGACGATTGTTGAGAGAAGTGTAGCTGAGTTTAGCAGATGGAAACGGCGGCGTTTTGATTTTGTGGGGGACTATATAAGAACAACAAGACCAAATAAAACAATTGCACGAATAACATCAAGTTCAATTATTTTGCAACTAAATATAGTGAAATTTAATAATTCTCTCAACTCATTTAAGCATTATACTAAGACTAAGCATTATCAATGATTAAAATCAAAAAAAAAAAACAATAATCAAAAAATATTTTTTGTAATTTTGGGCAGAGAATACAATATATAATACAAATCATCAATAATCACTTCATCTATCACCAATTCATCATAAACTATCACCAATTCATCATAAACCAACGCATCAACACATAATATAATTTATATTATTAAAAAAAATACCTTATTTAAACGAAAAAGAAAAAACGAAGCAGAAAAAAAAAAAGAAAAAGAAAATATACCTGATTCGCCGGCGCGAGTGCGCGAAGAAGGAGGCGCCGCGGCAGCGCCTTGAATCGCCGGCGAGCGGACGGACGTGGAGGGGGAGTGGGCAGCGACGGATGTGGAGGGGGTGGCAGCGGACGACGGGACGAGAGGGTTAGGGTTTCGCTAAAAATTGAATCGTGCTTTTTAGCTGATTACATTAGGGGTTTTTTTGTAATTTCAGTTTTTTTTTTTTTTTTTTTAATTAGAGGGGCGAACCGGTTTCAACCGGTCCACCGGTTCCCGGTTTTGGGCCGGTTTTTTCCGGTCTAAACCGGTTCGCTCAGCAACCCGTTTTATTGGGCTAACCGGCCCGGCCAGGGGTCCGGACACCGGTCGAACCGGTTCGACCGGCCGGTCCGGGCCGGTTCTGAAAACAGTGGTTTAAACTTGCCCGAGTTTGAACTTATATAATAAAATAGGTATACAAATTAAGAACACGGAACCATGAATTGCGTAATCTTTAGCAAGAGATTCTAATTGAAAGAACAACTGTCTTTCAAATAAAGTAATAATGAACAAAAAGCAAATTAAATTATAAATATACTTAATAAGTTATCAAACGATATGAGGAGTAGTGGTTTAAGTTTCTCATATTAACATTAGTAAGGAATGAGGACCCTTCTAGGCTAGGTAGATAAATATTTTGTTTGAGCAAAAAGGGCAAGAACCCTCAATTTTTTTATGGGCAAATGGTTCCCATCAGTTCTTTTGTTAGAAAATGACTTAATAGAATCTCTGATTTTACTTTGCTTTCCTGCACATGTATTTGTATGAACCTAAATTGGCCTAATGAGATACGTAGATCTACCTATAACTAATTTTTTGTGCTAATGACATTTTACTCTTATTTATGTGAAATATGCAACATACATTGAGTAAAAATAAAATAGGCAAAACTCTCACGTGTTATGTGAAAGATGCACATTATTTCCATGTAAAAAATAAATGGGTAAATCGTCTCTATGTATTCTTATACGGTGCATAATATTTCATTTCAAGTACTTACAATAATACGACATGGTGTGCATCTTTTTGAAATTAAGGTTAATTTGACTATATATTTTTTACCCGGTGGAATGTGCCTATTCCACATAATACAAAGAATAATTTGTCTATTTATTTTTTACAGTGAAGTAATATGCCTTTTTTCCACGTAACACAATGGTGTTGTGCAAATTTATTAAATGGCAACACATGCCACACAAATTTATATTGTAATCGATAACACATGACAAAAATTATTTATATAACATGAAATAGAGCATCTTTTTGTGACAAGACATTCAGAACAATTTACTAATTATTTAAAAAGGTTCTATGTTTTTTACATCAAAGTGAGTTAGCTCATTTTAGTTTTTAACCAGTCAAAAATTTTAAAACTTTTCAACATAGGTACGTTATGAAAGGAAAAGCTATATAAATGAATAAATAACAGTCAACTAATATATCTATATATTTCTTTTGATCGGCAAAAAAAGAATCATTAAGAATGTATTGAAAAATCGGTGGAGTATATGAGATACTCGAACATCAAGAGTTCAAACAAAGTAACGGGTGATCATTAACCCAATCGATGACTAATTTATCCTAGTGTAACTGCCTTTTTGTAACCATTAATCTATATCTTGCAACACGAATATCTGCAAACCGATTTCTATGTAAAGAAAATCAACCAAAAAGAATAAGAAGAGTGATCGACCTTCACGATATCACATGAAAATTTCCACATCTATAATTTTATTACAACGTGCAAATCACAACACAAATTAACTGCTACTCATATCACAAATTAAGTCTAAATTCTTAAGCTGGAGGAATCCACAAGGGTCATAACGCTTGAAACTGAATGCAAAATGGAAAGTTTAGATCAAAATCTTACATTGCCTGAAGATATATTACTTGAAATTTTGTTCAAACTTCCTCCTAAATATGTTTTCAGGTCCAAATGTGTTTGCAAGAAATGGTTCTCTTTGATCTCTCATCCTTCATTTTATCCCCATTACATTTCTCAGTCAAAGGAACCTCCTCCCTTCACGTTCATTTTCCAGGGTGACAACAATCGAACACGTTGCTTTATTTCCAACGATGGCACCTTCAAGAATTCTGGTTCACCATTCCCCTACGTTCAAATCCCAGGCGCAAAAGTCGTGGCAACGTGCAGTGATTTGGTCTTATATCGATCTGACTGTCAAGATTTCAGGTATTTTGTTGCCAATCCGTTCACCGAAAAGCATGTCCAGCTTCGATCACATAGCATACGAAAAAGCCATGGCTCCACGGGATTCATCTCCTTTGTTAAGGATGGCATCACAAGTTACAACGTTGTACGGTTAATAAAAGAAAGTCACTACCTAGGATTCTCCAATGAACAAAATTTGATGTTCGAGACATTTTCTTCTAAAACCGGTGAATGGAGGGATTTCAAGCCAAAAAATTGTGCGTCTATTACACAATTCGATGACAGGCCCTGCATCGCATTCAAAGGTGTTATACATTGGATTTGTAATAAAATGACTATCCTTTTGGCTTATGATCCTTGTCAAAGCCCTGATCAATGTCGGTTCATCAGGATACCTAATGAGGTACATCATATGAAGGGAATGAATGCAATATTGGGCGTTTCGCGAGGAAATTTATGCTATTTTGAGATGAGTAAAATTTGCATACGTTCTTCTAAGTTGCCTGAATGGAAATTGTGGGTGGTGAAAGACTATGAAAAGGGGGAATGGAGTTTGGATCAGGAGGAAAAAGAGAGAAAAATTGAGTCACTTGACGTTCTTCGTTCTGTTCTTTGTTTTTATAGTCCTTTGCTTCCAATGACATTTCATCCATGGAATAAGGAGATATTGTACTTTTGGTATGAGGGTTATGTCTTAACTTTCAATACTAGGACAGGATGGTTTGAAGATAAGTTTTATGCTTTGTTTTCTGATTGTTTGGTTTTGACATGGGAAATCTTTTCTTTGTTCATGCCATTATGTCCAACACAACTTCCTGAACTACAATGGTTGAAAAATTAATTAGTGATGTTGCAGAAGTAATAAAAGGTGTTGAAATATTTGTTTATTGAGTTATTTAAATATTTTTCTTAAGCATGCTAATGATAAAATTGCATATCAAGCATGGAACAAAGATGTCGAGTCTTTACGTGGTTTAGCACTCAAAGACCTGATTTTGTGGGCCGAGTCTAGTATTACCCGATTTCGCTATAGACCTAAGAAATTTACGACGCGATTAATCAATAGTGAAAAACTTCAAGTTACAAGTGACGCCATAGAATAACTTAACATGTTTCTCCTTCTCATACTATCTGGAAACCTCACTTGTGTATTCTATTGTCTTCATATCGAAGTGCTTCAATCGCGAAAACACTTTATTCTCCCAAAGAGTCGATTGAATGAGTGAATGGTTGAACATGGACTTCCTCTCAATAAAAATGAACTCATGAATCTCTAAGGTATGTTTTGTGATACGAGTATTTAAGAGATTAAGAAGTAAGAATTCTATTGTATTTATGGAGTACAACAAAAGTTAATTGAAGGTTGGCTTCATGTGAGCTAATCTACATCTTTATTGACATATTATTTTGCTCGACCTTTTCGCTTGATAAGCCAACTCCTGAACACAATCTAATCATAAAGTAGGATTTCATAATTGTGTTAACATCTTCGGTTCGGTAATGACATGAACTAACTGCAAAAATTATAAATTGATTCTATTTCCAGCTAGAATGGACTCTTTAGAGTTTTTGATGAGACAAAGAAGAGAAATTAACATAAATAAATTCATAGATCCAACATTCTGTGACATTGCATAATCTGAAAATATATTGATAGCACAGAACTAACCACTTACTAACTTCTCAAACCAACTGCTAATTGCTAACATAAGTCAATTACCAACTATATTTTAACTTTTTTGACTAAATCATGATTCACGAGTAATGAACTGCAGATTGATTGCGACCTTGCCTTGGTTTCTCTAGAGCCCATTTCAAAGACTCCAGAGCATATGAACCTTAAGTTATACTAGCCAAATGACCTCTAGAGATGTTCGCTGCATTCTCTTACAAAAGTTCCAGGAAAATCAATGTAAAGAGGTCATAAACATCTCTACATTAGGTCATACACCATTATCTAAAAGCCTCATTCACACTTTTTGATAAACAAAGGATGATGCTTCATTAAGTAAGTTGAGTTCCAAATTTGCTTGTAAAACCATGAATTACGCTAATTATGCATTCAAAAGACACACTCGTCTCATATAATATGAATGTCAGACAGTATTCTCTCTTGAAAGATATGTTGCCAGCTAATTAATTAAATACAGTTTTTTTTTAGGCTGATTGTAATTTGTACGGAAACAGAATTATGTAACAAAATATAAAAGTATCCATACCACCAACTAAGAGAAATCAAATTTAATAAATCCATATCACCAATTTTGAGAAATGAAAATCTTAGTTGCAACGGATGATTACTGGAACAGGTTTCAAAGCCCTGGGCCCATTCCTAATACCTCTCTTGTGTGGGGTAGTCTGCAGGAAGCATTGCACACTTAGTACGTAAATATTCAAGAATTCAACCATGAAATTGATATAAGAAACAGTAGTCCTTTACTAGGAGGTTATTTGATGACCACATGTTCTAATGCTCGAAGAAAGACAAAAGAGAGCAACAATATTTGCTAATCACTTTCATTTTGTTCACATCCTAGACCTAGGAATTTACTCATCTTCCATAAAAATGTAATAATCGTAACAAATCTCGAATCCTGTCTTTTTCTTTTAGAACCAGTTTCATAGGTCAGGAAAGCATAACAAATCATGTTTGCCTTTTCTAGATTAGGGACGCCAATGATTTCGATTTTGATTTTAAATTGAGGAGTGGTGACTACAATCCGATCATTTAGGATGTATGGCCCATTGAAAACGTGATTAATATTGTTAGGACCGCAAAGTCCGACAGGTTTCGAACTCGGTTGAACAGTCAGGACTGCCAGGTCCAACTAGATTTTATTTCCTTGTTTGCAAAATTATTTTAAAGGAAAATTTCGGTTTTATTTACTTTGATTTATTTACTTATTTATTCACACGATTTTATAGTATTTATCCTATTAATTAGACGCGTGAATATTTAGGTGAGTTTGGAAAGATTTAACTTGATCTTATAGTATCTTATCTTATGGAAAGTTAATCTTTATCAAACTCTTTCCTATATCCTTTAGTAATCTATTCCTTGTGGAGTTCTTCTTTGTCTTTGATGTGCAGAATATATGAAGATCATGAAGATCTTATCAATTGGAAACAAAGACGTTGCAAAAGGAAGAATCGCCTTATCATGGAAAGATTCGGATATACTTTGGAAAGATCCTGTCTCGACTGGATATGGAGACTAGCCGAGAATCAATGATATCTTTCAGGAGAGCTATCCTATAAATAGTAGAAATCCTAGGAATCAATGTAGAACACACGTGTAACAAAATATACATCTTTAGGTGTTCTCTTTTATTTTGATTTCTTAGTTTTCGCCCTCTTGAGTTACATCAAGAACGTGAGAAGCCGACAAGAGTTGAAGGGAGTTCAACGGGAAAGGATTGCGCCAGTTAGAGGGATCTATACGTACGTGCAGTTCGCTTGGAAGCATTCTCATAAGAAGATCATTACGGGAGTCTTGGTCTTACGGGTCAAACGGAGTAGACGCGAAAAAGGTTCCGGTGGTATCAACATTAGAGGGATTCGGTGTTAGAGTAAAACCAGTTGGTGTAATAACTTTTGTCCGTTGAAAGAAGTTTGATTCAGGCGAAAGCCTCGTGGATGTAGGACATAGTCCGAACCACGTTAAAATCTGCTGTCTTACTTTACTGTCTTACTTACCTGTCTTACTTATCTGTCGAGACTAGGTACCGCAACTATTGCTAAAAACGTAAAGTAATAGACTCTAAGATCTATCAATTGGCATCAAGAGCCTATCACCTACTTACATTGGTGAGATTCTGGTTTTATTTATATCTTGCAGATTTGATGGCACAAAACGTTGAAGGATCATCATCATCAAAGCCACCACTTTTGAATGAGTTCAACTACTCATACTGGAAAGTTCGCATGAAAGCTTTCATCAAACGGGAAAATCAGAAAGCGTGGAAAAGCATTCTCAAAGGATGGACTCCACCAAAAGATGAAGATGGAAAGCCAAAGCTCGAGCTCGACTGGTCTGACGCAGAAGATCTAGACGCGAGTTACAACTCCATTGCAATCAATGCAATACTTAATGGAGTCGACCTCAACCAGTTCAAACTGATTTCAAAGTGTGAGTCGGCTAAGGATGCATGGAATGCTCTTTGCGTTGCCCATGAAGGAACTCCATCCGTGAAAAGATCGAAAAAACAAATCCTTGGCACACGGTTTGAGGAGCTCAGAATGGAGGAACATGAGACAATCGCTTAATACAATTCCAAACTTAGAGATATTGCAAATGAGGCCTTCCTCCTTGGTGATGAGTACAGTGAGTCTAAACTTGTTCAGAAAACTCTTCGCACTTTGCCCTCAAGATTTGATATGAAAATTGAGGCGATTGAAGAAGCAAGAGACGTGGAGAACTTGTCACTTGAAGAACTCATGGGTGCACTTTCAACATTTGAGTTGAAAAAGAATTTGAATGGAGTCACTCATAAAGGTGTTTCTCTCAAAGCTGAAATCAAAGGTACGAACACTCTTCCTTCATACTCTGATGATACATTAAAAACTTCCGCTGCTAATGATCTTAGTGTCAAAACAAGAGGAATAGGTGTTCAATGCAGGGAATGTCAAGGCTTTGGTCATATTCAAGCTGATTGTGAAAATCTTCTCCCGAAGAACAAAAACAAAGCAATAATATTCACCTGGAGCGATGAGGAATCAAATGAAAGTGAGGATGAACCAGAAGAAAGAGCAAACATAGCACTGTCCTCTGTCATCAGTCCTGACTCTCTACCTGTCTCGACAGACAAGGACGACCGCAATGATGAACCTGATTCTGATGATGAGGAAATTGATCCAGAAGCTCTTGGCGAAAATTTTCTTATCTTGGCCGACAAATGGAAAGCAGGAACTATAAGAATTGCCGAGTTGGAAGAAAAAATCAAGTTCATGAGTCACAGCAGACCTCAATCAAATGCAACACTTGAGCAGAAAGTTCTTGAATTACAAAATCAAAATTCTGATCTCAAGCGAGAAATCAAAGCCCTCAAAACTGCTGTGGAAGGAGCCAAAGAGACAGCCAACATGTTTGAGCAGATGCACCAAGACGTGCAAACAGAACTTGTTACTGTCAGAAAGAATGTGAAACTTCTCAGTTCTGGAACAGAAAAGTTGGACCATGTGTTGAAAAACCAAAAACCAACGAGAGATCGTGTAGGACTTGGGTTTGCAACAAATGATTCTCAATTTAATCATATTTCTGCAAAAGATGTTTCACAACCAAGGAAGAAAGCAGGTAAGAATTCTAGAAAGAACTCAAAATTTGATATCTCACATTCTGGTAATTCTTATGACAGGTTCATTCCCGTCTGTCACCACTGTGGTGTTAAAGGACATATCCGCCCATACTGCTTTCAATTCCGGGAAATGCCATTCACTGGCTATCCTCCAAGGATATCTCAACAACGAGTCACAACAGCCAAGAAGACTAAAGACAAACCAGTGAAAAAGGCAGCTGTTCCAAAAGAGAAACCAGCAAAACAAACATGGGTGAAACGTTCTAATTCAGATTATCATAATGTTGCCTATGCTTACTCATCTATTGTTTCTCATGTTTTTAATCGCAGGTCCAGTCCAGTTCACAAGACAAGTCCAGTTTGCAGGTCCCGACCAGCTCGCAAGTCTAGCCCAGTCTGTTATCACTGTGGTGTTGAAGGACATATTCGTCCAAACTGTCCCAGACTTAAGGAGAACACATATAAGGACAGAGCACCAAAACCAGTTCATCATCGAGTTGCAACCGCTCGAAGGACTCAAAGAGAAACAGTGATAAATGACTCTAATGAAGAAGCGAAGCCAACAAATCACATAAGGGTGAAACGTTCTAATCATCATAATGTTTATTATGCACATTCTTCTATTGAAAACGCCTCACCTAATTGTTGGTATCTTGACAGTGCATGCTCGCATCACATGACAGGGAACAAAGACTTTTTGACTAACTACGTTACTGGTCCAAGTGGAACAGTTCAGTTTGGAAATGGTAAAAAGGGTCAAATTGTTGCAAGAGGAACACTCAACATCAACGGGTTTCCGAAGCTTAGCGATGTGTTTCATGTTGTTGGACTTGAGCAGAATTTGATTAGCATAAGCCAGCTATGCGATCAAAAGTTGGTTGTCACGTTTACACAAAATGAATGTCATGTATTTGATAACCAAAGGTTTTGTATTTTTTCAGGAAATCGGACTGCTGAAAATTGCTATACTCTAACGCAATCACGACTCCCTATAGAACAGTTCACAAACTCTGTCTCAAACAGATCTATCTCTCCGTTTGTTAGTGAACTAATTTGTTTTTATGGTTCGCAGGTCAGTCAAGGAGCCAACAGATTGGTCATAGGTCAATTCAAGTGCGTTCAATATCCTATCAAGGACCTTGATCTTGAAACTGCAGAACAGTCGATGATTCATGTCGCAACTACTACATGGGTTGTCGATGAGACAAGAGGCAACTTCATAGACCTCAGTTTCTCCACTTTTGGAACAGGAAGTCATCTCTACCTAACTATGCATAATCGTGTCATATCACTTGATATTGGTTGGGTTGATCACATGCTTAAGATTTTTGTTTTTGTGCAAAGTGATGTGTTGGTCTTTAGTAACCACAACTGTGCTATTATCACTGCTCATAATCATGTTAAGCACTTATGCACACAGCACACGGATATATGGCACCATCTCTTATGTGATTTAGGTGATAATGAATGTGCTGTCATTAAGCATGTCGCGACTGGAAGACAAACTGCTGTTATTTTTATGAAGAAAGTTGTTTCACAAAGCTTTGAGACCCTCAGAAAGTCTCTCAGCATTTGTCTCCACTAAGTGCTGGTCGCGTGCCCGATTTAACTGAGATGTTTTTATTTGTTGGACTAACTGTCATGACTTACTTGCAGACCTGTTGGACAGCCGGTTCTGGAGCGTACTTAGAACTGCATTGATACTCAGTGCACATCATTCCCTCAGTTAAATCAGTGAAATGGAAGGATTTTGCAACGGGCAATTTTTGTTTGTTTTGTTTTTATTTTGTTTTTATAATCTCTTTGACATGGACATTGTCCACTTTTGCTACCTCATCACTTTAAAAACAGAAGAATTGAGCTGAAAAGAAAAGTATGAATGATCAAAAGAGTTGTGAAAAGAAAAGAACAAAGAGAGCATGAGCCAAAAGAAAAAGTGCTTCAAAAGAAAAATATATGGAGGAAAAAGCTGCCTAAACTCAATGAATATGTGTGAAAGCATTCAATTCATATTTCACGGTCATCACAAAATTGAAAAGAGCTACCATATTCTATATAAAGTTATGTGCGAAAGCTACCTCTATGCAAAAGGCTCAAAGTGTGTGTACAAGGTGCAATTGTATTGTTTGAAAAGAGATATCTTGCAAAACGATTTTTGCCCCTTTCAAATTCTCTTCCCTTTCATCTGTTTATCATATGAGAATTCACACACACACTTTTTAATGTATTCATCTGGTTCATGAGTATGCTTCAGTCTCGACCTGTTTTATACTCAGTCTTATAGTCTGTCATGACAGGGTGTCTCGACATCCACTTACACCAGTTGAATCGGTCCTCGGTAAGTTATATGAGTAATTTGCTGAGTTACTTTCTGTTTGTTTCTTTTAATTTGTGTTTTAATTTGTTTTAATTTTTATTAAACATGTGCTTTTTATTTTTTTTTTCTTTAAAACGCGATATGTTTAATTTTGGCACGAATTTGTTTCCCGCCTATGCTTTGCCGCGTTTTAAATTTCGTAGAGATTGAGTTGCATATCTTGTTGGAATCTTTCCTAGATAAGTCTTGGTAAGTGTCCTATCACTTATGGGAAGTTGTGGATAATGATTATAAAAGATATGACATTGATTTGATTACATCTATTTATATATCTTTCCTTTGGATCATATCTCACGCCATCCCTATCTCTCTCTCTCGTGTGATCATATTTTTTTTGGTGTGTGGATTTGTGTTTATGTCTTCTTTCTCACCTACATTTATCAAGAAAATATTTAACATGGTGAAATCTAAGTCATCAGGAGAATCGTCTCAGTCGACCCCATCAGCCCCATCAGTCGACCCTGACAGTGCATCCACAACGGGCAACGAGTTGTCCCAAGTCTTGCAGCCAAAGCCGCTCAAAATCCGAATTCCGGCGGACTTTGTTCCACCGCCATCTGCCACGGCACCACCGCAAGACACCACACCACCACCACCGGCAACAGAGTCACCACCCCGTGCCACTACTCCTCAGGCACGCGAGTTCTCTCCTCCTTTGGACGACTCGCACTCTATTCCCATGCCGGACGACGCTTCGCCGTCACCTGCACCTGTTCTTGCATCCTCTCGCCGCCACACCGCCGCGGCTAAAGGGAAGCAGAAGGCTCAACCTCCTAAGCGCACTCCATCTGCTCGCCAAAAGTCAAAACCTGTTGCAGAGGGTGTCGCGGCCGAGTCGGGACACGCAAGAAAGTTCCTGTATCCAAACGTCCCCGATCCGCTCCTGCTGCCTCGGACTCTGCTCCAATCGAGGTCTCTGACTCAGATTCCAGCCCTGTCCGCAAACAGCAGAAACGCTCAGCTCAGTCCTTGTCTGATAAGGACAACCAGTCAGGCGACCAGTCGGCCTCCGAGGCAGGCAGTCACGACCAGGCTGAAGAAGAAGCTGAAGGAGATTTTGCAGTCCCTCCCCGTGTTCCACCGTCTGATGAGCCTTTCAGGGTGAAAAAGGCATTTTCCGACAGGTTCTACACATCTCAAGCCAAACTCAGGTATACTCGTCTCACTGATCGCATTCCTGTTCGTGAAGTTCAACTTCATGATGATTCTTATGAGGGTACGGGGGTTATTGAGTTTTTGGAAGGGAGAGGTTTTCTTGAATCCACTCGCAGGGTACAACCGTTTGTAACCCAGATTGTGCATGAGTTTTACGCCAATCTGGATACTCAACTAGGCGTTCCAGGCTCAGCCAAGGAACATTCAGTCTTTGTCCGGAAGTTTATCTTCAAGATCAGTCCGCAAATTCTGAACATGCAGTTGGGTTCTCCTGACGTACAAACCGGTCGCGACTCCGAGTTGGAACTGGAGGCAGACATGGATGCAGTCGCGTCTACCATAACCGGCCAACCCACGAAGTGGCCAAAGAATGGAAATCTACAGCGAGGTTCCCTTCTTCCATGGTATGGTCTGATCTACGGCATAATGGTAAGAAATTGGTACCCTATGTCCCATACTTCTACTGTTAGTCCGTTAACTGCTTCTGTCTTATTCCGTATTGGTTCGAATGCTCCCATTAATCTTCGGAAACTGGTCTTTGAGCGTTTACAACTTGAAGCATTCGACCACAAGGTAAAGATGACCTTAGGCTATCCATCATTGGTCTACCGCTTGCTTATATCTCAAATGGATATCCGGGTCTCTAAGGACAAGATGACGAGCCGCCCTAGGCCTTATCATGCCCCGAGTCACCTTGTTCAAGCTCTACTTGGTTCTCCGATCCGGCGTCCTGTCCCAACTGCCAGGGATAACGAAGCTGGACCGTCTGTTCCCCAGGGCAGTCTCGACAACCTTCAGTCGCAACTTGCCCAGGTCATTACATTGCTGCAGTCCATGAACGAGTCACTTGCCCAATTAGCGGCAAAGCCTTGACTAGTTCTGGCAAAATGGGGGAGTAAACAGAATATGTAGAATGGGGGAGTTTTGAAGAATGGGGGAGATTTCTACCGGCTGCTGCTGTTTTATCTTGTTATTTATTTTACTTTGTTTTTGTTTTTATTCCGCTTAAGAACAATGATTTAACTGCTTATTTTATTAAGTTATTTTGCGGAGTGTTGCACCGCTGTTGCAACACATTTTTATTGCTGTTGAAACTCGTTAGTTGATTTATGTGCCTATCTCTTACTAACTTGTTTTATTTCAGCATGTCTACATTTTCCTTGGGATTTAAAAAGTGTTTTTGCCAAACAAGTCAATTGGGGGAGATTGTTAGGACCGCAAAGTCCGACAGGTTTCGAACTCGGTTGAACAGTCAGGACTGCCAGGTCCAACTAGATTTTATTTCCTTGTTTGCAAAATTATTTTAAAGGAAAATTTCGGTTTTATTTACTTTGATTTATTTACTTATTTATTCACACGATTTTATAGTATTTATCCTGTTAATTAGACGCGTGAATATTTAGGTGAGTTTGGAAAGATTTAACTTGATCTTATAGTATCTTATCTTATGGAAAGTTAATCTTTATCAAACTCTTTCCTATATCCTTTAGTAATCTATTCCTTGTGGAGTTCTTCTTTGTCTTTGATGTGCAGAATATATGAAGATCATGAAGATCTTATCAATTGGAAACAAAGACGTTGCAAAAGGAAGAATCGCCTTATCATGGAAAGATTCAGATATACTTTGGAAAGATCCTGTCTCGACTGGATATGGAGACTAGCCGAGAATCAAGGATATCTTTCAGGAGAGCTATCCTATAAATAGTAGAAATCCTAGGAATCAATGTAGAACACACGTGTAACAAAATATACATCTTTAGGTGTTCTCTTTTATTTTGATTTCTTAGTTTTCGCCCTCTTGAGTTACATCAAGAACGTGAGAAGCCGACAAGAGTTGAAGGGAGTTCAACGGGAAAGGATTGCGCCAGTTAGAGGGATCTATACGTACGTGCAGTTCGCTTGGAAGCATTCTCATAAGAAGATCATTACGGGAGTCTTGGTCTTACGGGTCAAATGGAGTAGACGCGAAAAAGGTTCCGGTGGTATCAACATTAGAGGGATTCGGTGTTAGAGTAAAACCAGTTGGTGTAATAACTTTTGTCCGTTGAAAGAAGTTTGATTCAGGCGAAAGCCTCGTGGATATAGGACATAGTCCGAACCATGTTAAAATCTGCTGTCTTACTTTACTGTCTTACTTACCTGTCTTACTTATCTGTCGAGACTAGGTACCGCAACTATTGCTAAAAACGTAAAGTAATAGACTCTAAGATCTATCAAATATTATCAGCCTAAAATAAATCAAAAATTTGAAACAAATGGAGTTAGTTTGAACATAAGTGGCAATCCCATTTAGTATCCAAAACTAAGTGTACACAACCGTTTCATTTAATAGTTCAGACAGAACTAATGCACACCAACACAGTGGAGCGTCTTAGATAGATTTTACGTCACTTACAGAGGAAACTATCACAGTAAAATGAATCTACTTACGACATGATGAACAAGCAATTATGATTTATCGAAATATCTTTTACACTTCAAAAAGTAGTAAACTACAAAAGGAAGACAACTGCTGCTGCAACACTACAATTAGAAAACCAGCATAGTGCTCGAACACTGGTATCTATCGCTACACTAAAACGTCGACGTTTCAAGCATCCCGTTACATCAATCGGTCTTATGTTGCTATACCACATACTCAACGAACTCCATAAAGGACCTTAACCGACTTATACATCGAATCAATCGAGATAGTCGAGGTCCCATTCCTATAGAAAAAAAACAGTTCTTTACAGCTCGTTGACCTTCATGCACCATCAGTTTACACCAAAAGCTAAATACGATATTCGACAATCGCTTAAATCCAATCCCAAAGCTTCAAAAGGCTATGACCAACAACACATTAAACCCTAACCCAAAACCCTAGACAAGAAAAAACAGAACAATGTATCCAATTAATAAAATTTGAGTGACAATTAAACTTAAAAAACAAATCTTTAATTAACATAAAAGCTTAGAAAAACCAAACACAAGAACCACAATATATGTACCTTCCTTTTTGGCACAACCATGAGCTCCATGTACCCACCCAAGAAGGGTATATTCGGAAAATCAACTTCGACATTATTTTGATCTTCCGGCAAAATCAACGGCGGAGATGGCGTGTCGATCGTGGTTTGCAGCGGCGGCGATTGGGCCGCTGCGTGGGCCCACCTACGGATGCCTCCTAAGGTGCACTCACGTTCGCCCCCGGCGCACTTTAGCATTGCTGCCCTGAGAGCCATTTCGTTTGCGCCGCACGCTGTGAGAAAAATTCAGACGGTGATTGATGAGAGAAGTGTAGCTGAGTTTAGCAATTGAAAACGGCGGCGTTTAGATTTTGTGGGGGACTTTATATGTTTGAGGAAGTATTAATACGACGCGTTAGAGTGAATTTAAAATGTTTTATGAGATTTTTACCAAAAAAAGAAAAACAAAATGTTTTATGAGATTGGGGTATGGAGGAGCTATTAAGCTTTTAAATTGCTTGAACTAAATGACGAAATTTTTTTGGTACCCGCTCTGCATAATAATGACGTGGTACAACATACGGTGGAGATTTAAGATAATTCCTAAATTATAGGGCATTAACTTTTCCATACTTTATCCAAATCATGCATTTACACTAATAACCGACTTACTGCACCACCTCATCATACAACCGTTGCACCTATAATCTAAATGACATTGAAATAGACCACACAATTCATTGAATTCCTTAGTATAAATATCCGTATATTCCAATTTGAGAATTTTACTATATCGTATTGGTACATTTATAAATCTAATGTAATAAATTTGTAAGCAACATGGAAATGTTTTTCTCATATTCTCTTCTATTTAGACTAAACCTTTTTTAATGATTTATTTCTTTACACACACACAAACATGTCTTCGATTTGGACTAAACCTTTTTTTATAATTTATTTCTTCACACACACACAAACATGTCTTTAATTCAAATAAACTAATGGATAGAGGCATCATGTTGTGAGTCTTGTGACAAGAGATTCAGAACGATTTACTAATTGAAAAAGGCCTTATGTCTACTACATTAACGTTCAACCTGAGTTGCCTCACTTTAGCCTTTTACCACTCGTCAAAGTTTAAACTTTTTGACATAGGTACGTTATAAAAGGAAAAGCTGATGTACATAAATGCCACTAAACTAATTAATCCTAATGTAACTGTCCTTTTATATCCATTAGTCTATATCTATCGACAAGAGTATCTGCAACGTGCTAACCCATTTCTGTCTAAAAATAATCAAGTAAAAAAAGTGGTCGTCACGACATGACATGAAAACTTTCTCATATATAATTGTTTGATAACGTCCAAGTTACAATACAAACTGCTGCTTATATCACAAAAAAATTATGTTTGAAAGAAACCATATGGATCATAACGATTCGAGTGAATGCAAAATGGAAATTTCGGATCAAAGTTTTCAATTTCCTGAAGATATACTACTCGAAACTCTATTCAAACTTCCTCAAAAATATGTTTTCAGGTCCAAATGTGTCTGCAAGAAATGGTTCTCTTTGATCTCTCATCCTTCGTTTTATCCTTATTACATTTCACAGTCTAAGGACCCTCCTCCGTTTACGTTCATTTTCCAGGGTGACAACAATCGAACGCGTTGCTTTATTTCCAACGATCATACCTTCAAGAATTTCAGTTCTCCGTTTCCCTACGAACAAATTCCAGGCGCAAAACTCGTAGCAACGTGCAATGATTTGATCGTCTATCGATCTCAATGTCAAAATTTCACGTATTCCGTTGCCAATCCGTTCACAGGAAATCATGTAGAGCTTCCACCGCATAGCACAAGAAAAAGTCATGGCTCCACGGGATTCATCTCCTTTGTTGAAAATAGCATCACAAGCTACAACGTTGTACGGTTAGTAAATGAAAGTCACAACATAGGATTTTCCAATGCACAACAAAGTCTAATTTTTGAGACATTTTCTTCTAAAACCGGTGAATGGAGGGATTTCAAGCCAAAAAATTGTGCGTCCATTACACAATTCGATGACAGGCACTGCATCGCATTCAAAGGTGTTATACATTGGATTTGTAATAAAATGACTATCCTTTTGGCTTATGATCCTTGTCAAAGCCCTGATCAATGTCGGTTCATCAGGATACCTAATGAGGTACATCATATGAAGGGAATGAATGCAATATTGGGCGTTTCGCGAGGAAATTTATGCTATTTTGAGATGAGTAAAATTTGCATACGTTCTTCTAAGTTGCCTGAATGGAAATTGTGGGTGGTGAAAGACTATGAAAAGGGGGAATGGAGTTTGGATCAGGAGGGAAAAGAGAGAAAAATTGAGTCACTTGACGTTCTTCGTTCTGTTCTTTGTTTTTGTAGTCCTTTGCTTCCAATGACATTTCATCCATGGAATAAGGAGATATTGTACTTTTGGTATGAGGGTTATGTCTTAACTTTCAATATTAGGACAGGATGGTTTGAAGATAAGTTTTATGCTTTGTTTTCTGATTGTTTGGTTTTCACATGGGAAATCTTTTCTTTGTTCATGCCATTATCTCCAACACAACTTCCTGAACTACAATGGTTGACAAATTAATTAGTGATGTTGCAGAAGTAATAAAAGGTGTTGAAATATTTGTTTATTGAGTTATTTAAATATTTTGCTTAAGCATGCTAATGATAAAATTGCACATCAAGCATGGAACAAAGATGTCGAGTCCTTACGTGGTTTAGCAATCAAAGACCTGATTTTGTGGGCTGAGTCTAGTATTACACAATTTCGCTATAGACCTAAGAAATTTACGACGCGCTTAATCAATAGTGAAAATATTTCATGTTACACGTGACGCCATAGAATATCTGAGTATGTTTATCATACTATTTGGAAACCTCACTTGTGTCTTCTATTGTCTTCATATCGAAGTGCTTCAATCGCGACAACACTTTATTCTCCCAAAGAACCGATTGATTAATGAGTGAATGGTTGAACACGAACTTCCTCTCAATAAAAATAAACTCATGAATCTCTAATGTATGTTTTGTGATGCGAGTATTTAAGAGATTAAGAAATGAAGAATTCTACTGTATTTATGGAGTACAACAAAAGTTAATATAAGGTTGGCTTCATGTGAGCTAATCTACATCTTTATTAACATATCATTTTGCTCGACCTTTTTGCTTGATAAGCGAACTCCTGAACACAATCTAGTCATAAAGTAGGATTGCATAATTGTGCTAACTTCTTCGGTTTGATAATGAGATGCACTCCTGCAAAAATTATAAATTGATTCTATTTCCATCTAGAGCGGACTCTTTAGAGTTTTTGATGAGACAAAGAAGAGACACGTAAAGAAATTCATTGATCCAACATTCTGTGACATTGCATAATCTGAATATATATTGATAATACAGAACTAACCACTTACTTAACTTCTCAAACCAACCGCTAATTGCTAACATAACTCACTTAATTACAATTAACAACTATATTTGAACTTTTTCGACTAATGATAATGAACTGCAGATTGATAACGACCTTGCCTTGGTTTCTCTAGAGCCCATTTTCAAAGACTCCAGTCCAGCAAGGCCCGAGTTTCATGCCTACGGGCCTTTTTGGTGTAAGAAGCCCACTGGAAATTGGGGTTGTAACGCATCAGTTAAAGGATCAAAACCTGAGGCAGCCTTTTAAATTTCTTTTCCGATTTGAACAGAGTGTTATTGTAAATACTTTTCAACAATCGAATCTCCCGATTATGATAATATTTCACTAGGATTTGTCTCCTACCACCCTATATCTACAAAAAAAGAAATAAAAAACAAAGAGAAAGCAAAACTGATGGTAAAGTCGTGTGGCCCTGCCTTCAAGTAGTTGGCAAAAATAAAAACATTATATAGAAAAACATATTCAATTTTTTTGAAAAATTACATATATAGTCTGACATAAGTTTATGAATATGACAAATAAATAAAAACATTAAGGGACGAAATTTATAGATGCTCTAGAATTTCAGAAGGAAATAAATACTTTAGCTATATTTAAAGATCTCATAAGTTCAATGCAAACTCTTGGTCTAGTGAATATGTTTTCTTGTTCTCTTTTCAACAAAATACTTAACAACCTCTCCCAGTTATGACTATGAGGGGATATGTGATTTAAAGAAATACTTCCACAGTTTGGACTATGTATGCGATATAACAGTTTTCTTTAACCAAAATTGCAAAAAGAGTACTCTTTTCTTTAAACCAAATTAAATTAAAGTTGCCAATAGTTTTTAAAACATACAAATTATGGCTTCATGAGAACCATAAAGTATTGTTGCATTACATATGTTATAGCACATATAATTTTTCACTAGCTAGAACACCGGCGAACCCATTGGTGAATTCACCACATTTAGTACATTGCTCCAGTAATTCATCTCGTTCTCCTCAAACACTCCAACAACATTATCATCATCGGGACCGTTGGCACGAACTGTGGTAGTTAGAAGATCCGTGGATCCCTCCATGAAACCCGGAAACCCTAAAGAACCATCATCATGAGCAACATAATTAGTTGGATTAATAGGTTCTATAATTTTGTTTAACTCCTTTGAATTGTCCATTACGCCCTTGGCCCAATCCTCGTACTCGTGACAAGGTTTTCCGGCATAACTAATGTCCGTTATGAACGAATTCTCATGTAATAATCCAGCAGTAGTAGATGCATTAAGCATGTTGTTCGAGAATTTTAATATAGAAGTTGGTGACTCGAGACTTCCAATATTCGATGTGAAAAATCCGTTGAACACGGCAGGGGTAATGATGTCTTTTTCCGGCCTAGTGCCCCATGCACCTTGCCACACTTTTAGTACGTCCAAACACTGTGGTCGAGGTGGAGGCACGACCACGGTGGCTGTGTTGTGTAAGTGGGAGTGGCAGTGATGGGAAACAAGTCTCGATTCGCGCACGAGCCTCGCCTCGGCTTGTAAACGAGCGCTCTCCCATTGAGCCATGTGGCTAAGGTTGGCGACGATTTTGGGTTGGCCACAACCTAGGACATCATGCGATTTAGGCTTATGGGTCATGGGATCAATCCCCATTTTGGCTAAACGTTTTTTCAAATGTGTGTTCCAATAATTCTTTATCTCGTTATCAGTCCTCTTAGGCAAGTGAGTGGCTATGGCTGACCACCTGCAATATATCAACAAAATGAAGAAGCTGATCATTAGGATAATATCAGTCAGTATACATCTCGAAGTTTAATAAATATGTTTTCAATATTATCTAAATAAGACTTCAACTACATAAGTACCAATGGTTCATACAAGGGGTTTTAAGAAAATTTATGAATTTATGACAATAACTAATTAGCACGAACTTATTTATTTGTTTCAACATATATTGTTATAATTTTCAAAATGTAAGGCATGGTGTTGTAATTCGTTCAAACATCCATATTTGTAACCCACTCTCCCTTCCTTGTTCCGAGTGACGAACTTGCTTTAGAAAAGAAAAAAAAAATCCCTGTATAATTGTTCTTCATTAGTAGGCTCAAAGGATTTCAACTAATTGGATGGCGTAATCAGTGTTAATTCACATGATATTAAAGATTTAGGGATGATTTTTTTTTTTTTTTTACCTTAATGGTACATATATGCCACAGTACTTCAAAAAGTGTTGACATTAAATTAAGTATTCTGCTTCATTGATTAGTTTAAGTGTAAATCTGCAAGCATCTAATTTAAGATATTAGCTTAGATATTTCAACAACTTAGAAATAAGACATAAGAGAAAGCAAATAGGGAAAATAATACTGAGTAAGTAATCAAGTGCCTTGAAATGAAACTCATAAAAGTTTTATTTCTATTTCTAAATTCTAACACAAAATACGAAAAAATAAAATAAAATTAAAAATTAAAATAACTTCTATTTGAAAGCTTTGATAAAAAAAGATTAATGATTACCCTTTTTAACAATGAATGCGGGAATATGCCCTTTTGTGCGTGATATCAAATCATAATTTATTGTTGATATTGAGCTTGATATATATATATATATATATATTCAATTTCTACTGTTCTTTAACCATGGAACCTTTATTCTATACTTGCTTTTTGTGGAATATTTCTGTTTGATAGCTAGTGAGTAGTGAGAGACTTACATAGATCGGATAAAGAAGATACCAATTTAAGGGTTAATGTACATCTTTTGAACCTTCATGTTCTTTACCAGAAGCAATGTCCAACATTGAGCATATTTTGCGGCGTAAAGGTAATGTCGACGTCAAGGATAAGGTTATACACATGTTCATTAAATGCTACTTTAAATATTAAAAGAGGAGACAAAAAATGCATCTCATGCATTATCTTATTTACGGAGCTCTTCTTGTTTTTATGAATGCAAGAGAAAAATCTTTACATTAGAAACGCCACTTGATTAGAGCCGATCCAACAAATAATTAATCAGATATAATGAGCACCTGTTTCCAAGAAAGGCATGAAGTTGGATAATAGCTTGTTCGTCTTGTAAGCTGAATTTTCCTCTCTTAATATCAGGCCTCAAATAATTTGACCACCTCAATCTGCAGCTTTTCCCACATCTCTGTAGCCCTAAGTAAGACATTTAACCGGCATTTTATGTACGAAAAAAACATAAAGCGATTAATTATTGAGCTAATGGTAATTTATCCCATATTATGTGAAATAGACTCGTTACTCCAGTGAAAATAAATAGGCAAATTGCTCCGTTTTATGTTAAATGGGCACACCATTTCCTTGTGATATAAAATAGAAAATTACCACATGTAATTTTAAAAAGTTGTAACGATCTAATGTATAAATTTGACATGATAAATGAGATAATTTGTCTATTTATTTTTTTACAATAAATAATATGCCAATTAACATAATAAAGAGGGTAATTTGTCTATTTACTTTTACAGGAATAACGCACTTCATATAACACATAGTTTTGGTGCTAAAAAGCCCTTATAATATCATACCAGCTTTAGAAGGAAGGGCGCGCCAGCTTCCATGGCCATGTTCTTGAATGTAAGACAAAAGTTTTTGGTCTTCTTCTGGTGTCCATGGCCCTTTTTTCAAGTTTACCTTATCGCAGCATGGGGATCGGCCCATATTAACTGATTTGGTGTACGTACTTTGTTATGAATTTTTGAAGCTAACTAAAGCTGAACGTAAGAACAACGATTTTTGTGTGGGTAGAAAGGGTTAGCCTGGCAAGCTATATGGTACATGTAGAAAGGCTTGAAGGGAGCAGGGAATATATAAAGGTGACATGATAATTTATTGTAAAGGAAATATTGGTGGGTAGTTGTCTTCCATGCATGTGATTTTCTTTTTATTTTATTTTTTAAATAGGGAGATTTTATAAACGGTAAAATTGTAAATCAGTTTGTGGGGGAGGAGAGCAAGACGGTCGGTAATAATTACAGGAGGAAATGCAAAAAATGCTCAATCGGGCTCTGTATGGGCTTTTTGCCTACGTGGCATGCCAACGGCTAAATCGTCATTCCACCTGTAAAATCGCGCGCCACGTGTATTTGCCACATGTAAAACACGATTTTTACACACTTGCAAAATATTTCACAAATTGCTTCTAAATTATTCATATTACACAAAGCGCCCCTCATGTTTAAAAAAGTACACAAAATCCTCTTATATTATGTTTGATATACAACTTACCCATTTCTTTTTTGTTTTAGAACATACACTTTAATAAAATATGACATTGACTAAATTTTTTTTTGGATAACTTAATTATCTTTAGTTTCAAAAATTATATTTCTAATCTAAAAAAAAGGTAATTTTAAAAAAATCACATTTTATAATATTTATTTATTCATCAAATTAATGTAATTCTTATTTAGGTTTGTTTTTTTTTCATTTGTTAAATATAAAAGTAAAATAAAAAAAATTTGAAAATAAAAAATAAAAAAATTGGGGAATCGTCTTCCCCGATTCCCCAATTGTAAAATCTCCTCCACCTCCACCTCCAAACCCATCTAGACCCCCACCACCTCCGCCATCCTCCAGTCAGCCAGCCCCACCCCGAGTCTCAACCTCCTCTTCTTCATACCTCGCCTCAAATCGCCCCACGACAATTAAAAACCCTAATTTTCAAATCCCCCGGAGAAGAGGTGCGGCAGAGGTTGAGACGACGGTGGTAGGAGTGGCTGACGGGAGGAGGGGGGAGGTGGTGGGTTTGGATTTGGAGGTGGAGGAATTTGAGAATCGGGGAAGACGATTTCAAATTTGATTTCCCTTTTTTGTTTTTCCTTTTTTTTTTCTTTTTGTATTTATAATTAATATTGGATATATGAAAAAAAAAGAACTCAAATAAATTTATTATTTGATGTACAAATAAAATATCATAATATGTATTTTTTTTTTAAATTCTCTTGTTTTTAGACTAGAAATATAATTTTTAAAATAAAAAGTAGGCTATATGAGTAAATGTTATGTTAATGTCATATCTATTTTTTAATACCAAAAGAGGGGTAAGTGTATACCAAACATAATATAAGAAAATTTTGTCTAGTTTCAAATTTAACAAAAACAAAATTTTAAATTTAACATTTATAGTTTCCTTAAGTGAAAGGTGAAATTTAGTTTGGGGCAAGTGTGCTAATTAAAAAAACAACAAAAAGAAAAAAGAATAAAAAAATTACTGTAAATAATAAGTAATAAGATTTATTATATGATAGAATTTAATTAAATTAGTTTGTTGTAATAATTTCCAAATATTTAATTTACATAATAATGAAATCTAAAAAGTTTTAAACTTTTTAGTTTTAACTTTGGCTTATAAAAGAAGAATTAAAAAATTTTGGGGTGTAAAGCTAATTTTTTCAAAGATGTGGTGTATTAGTCTAGAAAAAATTAAAAATTATGCCAATTAGAGATAAAACAGGGGTAATTTCGCAAAAACTTCTAACACATGGGGGCTTTTGCCAATTAGAGATAAAACATGGGTAATTTCGCTATATGATAAGAATTACACGTGGCATTGTGTTTTTCCACGTGGGATGATGTTTTGTCCGTTGGCATGCCACGTAGGCAAAAAGCCCATGCAGAGCCCGATTGGGCATTTTCTGCGGCGATTATCGATACCTACAGGGCAAAAGTTCGGCCCGAAAAGATATTGGGCAAAAGTGCCAAATCGCGAAACTTATTGGGCATTTTTCGCATTTTCTCCATAATTATACAAAATGTCCGGCTTTACAATACTATTTAAGCAAGCAGGACAGTGATTCCAATATGTACTTAGTTATCTCGGTTGGGTTCATGTGCAAAAGTAATCCTGCTTTTATTCCGTAGTCCCAAGAGCGTCCGGCGCCACACTGTTCATCTCTCGATAAACAAAAGAGAGTTGAACTTTAACAAAATCAGTCAAGATCTTCCAAATCTCCTCCAGGAGGCCCATCAACTGCACTGGCCGGACCTACCTTATGATCATGATTTTGCGAGCTTAGATAATGTTTCATGAGCAAACTTAGTTTGTGGGTAAGCGAGTGAGAGTCGGTAGTAATTACAAAAATTGTCCGACTTTACAATCTTATTTAAGCACGACCCTGATCCTAGTATGTACTCAGGGATCTCAGTTAGGTCTATGTGCAGAACTAGTCCTGTTTTTATTTCGTAGTTCCAAGAGCGTTTACCACACTGCTCATCTCCCGATAAACAACAGAGAGTTGAATCTTAGCAAAATTAGTCAAGATCTTCCAAACATCCTCCAATAGGCCCATCAGCTGAATCGAACAGACCTACCTTGTGATCATGATTTTGCCAGCTTAGATAATGTCTCATGAGCAAACTCAATTAGTCACATAATGACTTTGCGTGTGTCTCTGTGCAGTATAATTAAATTTATTTTTTTTTTTCAGAAAAAAGAGAATTTATTAAACGAAGGGAGTATAAAGAATCTCCTCGAGAGGAAAGTTATTACAACAAACAATTACAAAGAGAGTTCGACCATTCTGCCAAGAGTAACAAAAAGCTTGATTTCTACCTTTAATCCACATCCACGCGCGCACCTCAATCGCCTCGACAATATCTGATTTGATCGATCTAAGCAAATCCTTCTTATAAGTTTTGCGTTTATCTTGCAAAGGTGATGTAATACATTCCGTATAATAAGAAAGCCGGTTCAACTAAAGCCGGTCCTTTCTTAAAATTGAAAAAAATACTTGGGGTGAAGCATTTTTCTCAATATCTTATTTCCAAGTTTATTCCAATCATTGGTTACAGGAAAAATACATATGTGTAACTCCTTAGTAATATGTAAAATCCAAGTAAAATAGCTTAATTAATCTGCCAGTTAGTTTTTTCATAATATCTTTTCTCTATTTCTTAATTATTTTTATCTATTTATTAATAAATTATATTTCAAAAAGAACCAATAATTATGAGAAAGAAATAAGGGTCTTGGAAAACACATGTTGTGTTGTGAGAAAAAGGTAAAATACCCTATTGTGAGGAAAAAAAAAAAAGAGAGGCGAAAACCACTCTTGTGAACTCTTGGAAGTTGCAAGGGAAAAGAAACCCAAAAATACCCTATTTTTTAAATTACTAAAGTTTTGCTATTTTCTTTACGCGGGGGGGGGGGGGGGGTCCTTTCGCTACTGATCACAGCAAAACGCAAGGGTTTTTCTGCCTCGCTTTTTTTCACAGGTTCCTTTTTTTTTTGCCCTTTCTCACAACACGTTTTTCTTTCTTTCTTATTAGCTCAAAAAGTAACTAGCCTTCACTTTATTTATTTTGTTTGATTTTTCCTTTTTAATACTGTTCTCTTGTGTATAATTGTTTAGTAGCTATTGTTTTTCCTTTTACTCTCTATCGTATAAATAATTAAGCAAGCAGCATTATAGGAAAAATTAAAATGTCGCAAAGTATGGTGTTTTGATTTTTTTTCTTCATGATAGTTTACTAGTTTATAAAATAAAATATCATAAAAATGCAATCAAAATGAAAGAAGGAACAACCATTATCACCAGCTAGAATAACGCAATGATGTTGTCACGAAAAATAAGAAGGAAAAAAGTGAGTAAGAAATGACAAAAAGGAGAAAGAATACTTACATAAACCAAATCTATCATTTAAATCTTGTGTTTATAATTGATCTAAGAATTGACCAAGGTTCATTAACAAGTGTACAAAAGTTTTTATGAAGTGAGCCCTAAAACACAATAAGATTGTACACAATAAATTTAAGGAGAAGCACGTTAAGTTTGAATAGGTTTCAATGAACGTACACTGTATCTTGCATTTTGCCTTATTGGTTACAAACAATTGCAATAAAAATTTTCTTCTATAAACAAAGCCATGTGAAATATCCATGTCATGTTCTCAGTTCTAGCTCACACTACTCTTACGTGTTTGTTATTACAAGTTCAATTGATGTAACACAATTGATGCACGTATTTTGAGATCAACTTCTCATTCACTTGGACTAGGCAAGAAGGACGAGCAGCTTTTTACACCATAATAATTAACGAAGTATGATACGTCACGTCATTGTGAAAGTAATTCATGTCCTATAATACAATAATGAGAAATTAACTCTCGTCCTAAAATATAATAATGTGAAATTAATTCTTGTCCTAAAAAATAATAATGTGAAATCAATTCTTGTCCTAAATTATAATAAATGTGTTCATCTCCATAAAGACATAAGCTCCTTTCTTTCATATGCAAGAATGCCACTACGTGCAACAGGCTGTTGACAAAGAATAAATGTTGTCCTTAATTTGTGCTGCATTTAGTGAAAGATTGAGAAAGTACTTTGCAGTGATTTGTGGTTACTACTTTGTTTCCAGTTAGAGAGTATGGATTGAATTATTTCACCCCATGTAATAGCCAAAAAGAGAATGTACAGTATTTATAAGAAAAGGAGAAAAACGACATGCCAGGTTGTAAGAATTTATCGTTGAATTTCAAGAGTAATCATCTTGTCGAGGAGAAAACAAAAAGGATCTAGTATGTGCGTTGAAGACGATATTGTGGTACCATAAAAAGAGTTTCATTTTGTTTGGTCCGAATATAGCAGGTGCTGTGGGGTCCAAGTTATCCTTTACATCTTGTTCTCTATAAATGGAGCAGATAATTAATGCGTATATAATTAATCAACAATACGTAACTGTTGATTGGTTTAGATTACGCGTATGATTTAAATCTTCTGTAAGATAATTGAAACCTCGAACTGTTGTCGATTTAGTTCAAAGAGAATACAACAGGAAGAACTGTCCGAGACCGTTATTGCACATGATGATATCTAACGAAGTTTAATTGGCCGCGTTGATTATATAAGGATACTGATGTAGATGATAATGATTAGAAAAAATTAATATTGGTTCTTTATTGTGGCAGCTGCTCACTTTTAATCCTTTATTGTGGCACCTCTTGCTTTTAGTCCTTTATTGTGTCATTCTGTACGATTTCAGTCCTTTTTGCCGGAAAATCGAATTTCAGCCGGAAGTTGCCCATGTGACTTGCACATGCAATCCACACACGTGCTAGAGAAACGTGTGTTTGGCGCCAAATCTTAAAAAAAAAAAATTAAAATACTTTTGGCGCCAAATTTTTTAAAAAAAGTTAAAAAACAAAAATTCGGCAGCTATTTTTGTGTCTGGATTTATTGTAAATGACAATTTCACCTCAAAAGTATTGATGGATACTCACTTTAATCCCTAAATTCCTACTTTGGCTTTAAAATTTAATAAAAATATCAATTTCACTCCCAAAAGTTTTATAAAATTCTCATTTTAATCCCTGAAAGTCTTAATAATACTGTTACTGACATAAAACATTTTCAGGTATTCCCATTGACAACGCTAACCAAACATAAAAATTCGAAACAAAGAAACGTGGGTGTTTTGCAAACAGGTTTTTTCCTTATGTATATTAACCTGAAACGTTTATAAATTTAGTTTTGAAATAAGAATAGTTTAATACCATCAGAATCTATTTGAATATTAAAAGATATCATCCAAAACTATTCATAAAACATCAAAAATCCAACACCTAAAACATAACATCCGGTGCATAGATTAATACCCAAAATCTAACATCCCCAATCGTCGTACAATAACATCTAAGATCTAATACCCACATCCTATTGATAGTAATATCCAAAACCTAACACATATAGTCTTCAAAGTCAAAAGCATAAAATGTAACATGCAATTAGGGGATGAGCAATCGAAATGGGAAAGAAATTGCACACTCTGTTTTTCTCTTCTAAACCCCTGTTCTTTTTTCTTTTTCTAAACTTTATTAGTCTGTTTGGGTGAGAAATGTTTCTCAGCTCAAAAACGTTTCCTCGGCAATGACGTTTTTAAAAACTTTCTTATTGTTTTGGTTTTTATTTTTATTTTTAATTTGGGCGCCCAACACACGTGTCACTCGCGCGTGTGCAGGTTGCATGTGCAAGTCACGTGTGCAACTTCCGACTGAAATTCAATTTTCCGGCAAAGAGGACTAAAATTGTACAAAATGACATAATAAAGGACTAAAAGCAAGAGGTGCCACAATAAAGGACTAAAAGCGAGCAGCTGCCACAATAAAGGACCAATATTGATTTTTTCTCATAACGATTACAAGGTTGAGTACACTCTAAAAGGTTATAATGTGAGTGATTCGGTCTAATCATACGGAGAGATATGTAATTATCTAAGAGCTGCCTTCACATACGTAATTATCTAAGAGCTAATGACAAAATCATACCACGAATTGTAAGGTTTTTCGGATTGCACCACAAATTGTAATTACAAGCGAAATACACCATGAATTGTAACATTTTTGCAAGTTGCACCACAAACACACATTGAAGGTTTTTATAAGGATATTTTTGACATTTTATAATTTAACTAAATTGAATTTCGCAATTACGAATTTAATCAATCTCTTTTTCTCGCTCAAATTTAAGTAAATACTATATTTCTCTAAAACAAATATTCATATGAAAACAAATTGGTGCTTGGTCATTTGGTAAGATTTTTCTCTCCTTCCTTGGGTAATTACTTATTTATAGTACACAAGTATATATCTTCTTCTGCACGAGATTTTAGAAGTGAACATTGAAACACGATTAATTAATTATGATTCAATTTGTGGAACACATTTTTTATAAATACATACTTTTGAAATCAATTCTGTTTTGCTAATATTCAATGTTCGAACTTCATAATATATGGAGAGACAGGTAACTGGGGCTTGACTATTTTGTAGAAGTATTAAGGCAATTAAATTATAATAGTGAAAAAATCTATACTAATTACTAAATATAGTCACAATTTTATATATCAATCGTCGTTTGATCAGATTTCCTTGCGTATGCAATAATAATGATTGCATGGTCTTTGTTAGGATATAAAACTCTAATTGTGTTCTTATTGGAGTTTAGAACAAACTCGTAAGAAAATGAGAATGATAAATGCAGAAAATTCTTTTGTGAATTCTGGATCACGCTAGCGCCATTTAAAACAAGTGCATTTGCATGGAAACTGATTTATAATAGAGTTCCAACTAAAAGTAATTTGGAAAGGAGAGGAATGGAGGCAGTGACCGGAAAACTGGAGTGTGGGTTCTGCGGATTGACAGCAGAAACTTCATCTCATATTTTGTTTGAATGCTACCTCTCATTTCAGATTTGGAGATCGTGCTTATCATGGATCGGGGTTGAGTCAGTGATGCATAAGCAAAGGGAAGAAAGAGTGGAAAATGTTGTGGTTTTGTATCATTTGGGAGATTTGGAAAGCCAGAAACAGGAAAGAGTTCCAAGGTGCAGATGTTAATCCTCAAAATATAGTGGAAGTTGTTCAAGTTAGAACATGGTAGTGGTTAAAAGCTAGGATTTCGCATTTTACTTTCTCCTTTCATGATTGGGTGATCAATCCTTTGCAATGTCTTAGTTGTTGCTAAATTCTCGGTTGTGCTGCTGTATTTGTTTTGATTCGGGTTGGAGTACCCCTTGTACTCCCTTTAATGGAATTTTTTCTTGTATGATCAAAAAAAAAAAAAAAAAAAAAAAAAAACAAACTCGTAAAAATTGGAGATGAGAAAGAAAAGACTTTAATTAAAAATATTCAATTTCTTCTTATCACTTATATTATAATCTGATGAAATATATATATATATATATAAGAGCAAATAATAACCAACTACCTATCCTCCACTAATACATAACAAAGTACTCCCTATATAACTCATTACAATTATATCCACAACTCATAAATATTGTATAATATAGAAACATAATTATCTAATATATTATACAAATATATTTGGGATCGTTGTTGGATTTTATATGGTTTCCAAATAAAATTAATTTATGATCCTATACATTGTATCAATTTATGGATAAATTTAATCTTGATACATGTACTTTGGCATACATGCATTTTTATGTACATGTACTTTGGCATACATGTATCTTTATATACATGTATATTGATATACATGTATTTTGATATACAATTAACCATGTATTAAGGGTCATGAATAATGTGTATGAGAAATGAATATTGATTTATTACGGTACATGAATGTAGGATTCTGTGACTAGTGGATTCCTACATTGGAGAAGGAAGGGTCTTGCATCCTCATATAAATAGCTCCATTGGTCCTACAAGTGAGGCATGCAAAAAATATTGTCTAGCTGAAAATAGCAAGTTAATCACTTGTAGAAAACTCTCTACACTATAATATATCTTTTTTCTTTAGTTTCTTTTTGATTGTCAAGGAGGAGTCATTGAGGAGGTATTCGATTCAAAGGAGGAAGAAAGTCTTCAAGAAGATCTTCATGTCTAAAAGGAAAGGATGTGGTGCAAGTTGCTTTGGAATAACAAGGAGTTTTCAAGTCTTACACAAAAGGAGACGGTTCAAAGATGATGTCTACATCCGGTAATATTTATATGTTTTATTTATTCATTGATATTAAATAAGAATTATATGCATTGCTTACAAATACAAGTGATTCTGCCTCTGCTTTATATAGTTCTTACTTATCAATTATAATGATTTTGTCAGATGTATTATTTCTTTTGCCGATTACTTGATAAACGCAAAATCCCCAACGGGTAATGCATGTCTATGTTTTGTTGTTTGATGAAATGCTAAATTCCCAACGGGTAATGCATGGTGATATATTATTGTTTAATGAAATGCAAAATCCCCAACGGGTAATGCAAATTTATGTGTTGATATTTTGTGATCTAATGATTCTCATAAATCCCCAACGGGTAAGTGGGAGTTATTAGGTGTTTTGAATGATTTCTTGTTACATGTTATCACAAATTCCCAACGGGTAAGTGATTGATTTTTGGTAAAATTGATAAATGTCATAAATGACTTTTCCTATGCCTAGTGATGGATCTGTGTTTCCTAATATCCTTAAGTCTTGGGTACTTGATGGTACAAATTACGTGAATTGGAATAAAGGGTCAATATGCTCTTGATCTCTTATGGATTTAAGGAAATTTTTGTTGTTCATCATTCACATGTTTGACCCTAACCAGTAATCAGTGAAATTGGTGTGATTGATTATGTTGCTAGCGAAAAGTTTGATGCGGATTTGAAAATATATTTTGATTAGAAAATGGTTAATGAAACTGCAAAGTTCTATGTCTTAAGTGGCCTTATTAGAACTCTTTGCATGACATATTTTCATACTTGTTACCGCTAAAAGAATTTTGGATAGCTAGGAGCTAATTATGAAAAGAAATCTTTTATTTGTCTCTTGTTTGGAGAATGCGTTTTTCTTTTTTCTTTGGAAGTGGAAAGTTTTTTCATGTAGAAGAATGATAAAGTGGTGTTGAAAGGTTTTAGAAATTCGGATATGAATCAGATTAATTTAAGTAGATATTATTTGTGAAGTTTATGATTCCTCTAATATTCAATCTAATAAATTTTGTCTTTGGCATCTTAGTTTTGGTCATATTGGAATGAACGCATTGATAAACTAATCAAGAATGAGTTCATTGAAAAATGTTGAAAATATAGATATATGGATTTGAGAAAGTTATTTATGAAAAATGACCAAGTATCTTTCTTCCGAAAATTGTCAAAATTTAAACTTCCTTGATATGATCCATAACGATATTTATGGTCCCATGAGTGTGCAAACTAGAAATAGTCACTCTTATTTTTTTCACTTTCACGATTGTTTTTTCGTGATTTAAAGAGGTATATCTTTTACATAAGAAAGTGAAGCATTTGAAGTTTTCAAACAGTTTAAGTCGAGATTTGACTTGTTTGTTAATTTCTCAAAAAGAGAATGTAATTGTTATTTGCTAAGCATGCCTCGTTTGCCATTATGCCATTATTAGCTAAGCATGCCTCGTTTGCCATTATGCCATTATTAATTTAGTTGTTGAAAGACGCAATAGAACTTTCATGAAAATGGTAAGACCAATGCTAGCCCTTGCTAACCATCCGACTTTCTTTCAAGGTGAAACTCTCTTAACTGCTAATCATATTATAAATAAAGTTCCTTCTAAAACTTGTTGAGAAATCACCTTATGAGCTTTGGACTGTTAAGAAACCTAAGATGAAGTGCATGAAAGTTTGGGTTGTGTTTCACATGTTTTTATGCCTCATCCTAGTCGTGATAAGGTTTTGGTAAAAAAAAAATAATAATAAGGTTTTTGTTTGTTGGTTATCCAGATAATTCAAAATGGTATATATTATACAACCTTACTTGAGCATGCATCGAGAAAGTGAAATCTCAAATTCTATGAAGTTGTTGAGGCTTATGATTATCTTAAATAATGGAAAATTATTGTGTATATGTGAAAGTAGTGGGAGTCTTTGCATATTTCAATCCAATCTTATAAAGAATATTTGGGCAGAGGTTAAGCAGGTGTTTAGATTCTTAAAATACTTTAAGTACTTTAGTTTAACTTATGAAATAGATGAGTTACAATGGTTGGTTACTTAGATTATGGCACCAGGGTTGCGTGAAAACTCGAAAGTCAACTTCTAGTGTTGTGTTTATGTTTGGTGAAATGGGCTGCATCATGGAAAAGCAAAGATAACAGTGTAGCTCAATCTACTATGGAAGTTGAGTATGTTGTTGTTATATAGCTATAAAAGAGGTTGTTTACCTTCCTAAATTCTTGAGCAGTATTCATGTTGTCCCATGTCTGGAGCCACTTGTAGTGATATTTTGTGACAATATTTGAACTATATCTATTATAAAAGATCTTAAGTGTCACTCTAAAGCAAACACATTGAAGGTAAATATTGTTATACTCGTGACTTGTTGATGAAGCATGTTGTTAATGTGAAAAGGTAGAATCTAATGATAATTTATCAGATCCATTCACTAAGGCTCTTGGGGTACTTGTTTGAAATAATCATGTACATGCTATGGATTTGACTCTTCATTGATTGACATAAATGTATTATTTGAAATACATGATTGAATGTTTATTTTATGATTATTATCTTGTGATATGGATTTTTTGAGCGTTCATGGTTATGTCCCGAGATTCGACTTCTCTATCAGGTATGTACTTGAGGGTATATATGGGAGGGTCTCGATGGAGAGAAAGGGCTGAATCTCAAATTATTCAAGCCTATGGAATGTTGGAGGCACATTTTCTTAGTGGCTAATACTCAAGTTGGAAAACAGCTTTACCCGAGTTGCAAGATTGTGAGTATGATATGAACGGTGGACCAATCTAAAATTCATTTATGATCTCTGATTGGAAAATATATTTTGTTATGTAGGCCCGGGTTAAAACTACATAAAATTTATACTTTACAATTTGAGATAACACACATTATTATGGCCTTTAATTAACTTTGAAACCAAGTGGGAGATTGTTGGATTTTATGTGGTTTCCAAATAAAATTAATTTATGATTCTATACATTGTATCAATTTATGGATAAACTTAATCTTGATACATGTACTTTGGCATACATGCATTTTTATGTACATGTACTTTGGCATACATGTATCTTTATATACATGTATATTGATATACATGTATTTTGATATACAATTAACAATGTATTAAGGGCCATGAATAATGTGTAGGAGAAATGAATATTGAATTATACGGTACATGAATGTAGGATTCTGTGGCTAGTGGATTCCTACATTGGAGAAGGAAGGGTCTTGGATCCTCCTATAAATAGCTCCATTGGTCCTACAAGTGAGGCATGTAAAAAATATTGTCTAGCTGAAAATAGCAAGATAATCACTTGTAGAAAACTCTCTACACTATAATATATCTTTTTCTTTAGTTTCTTTTTGATTGTCAATGAGGAGTCATTGAGGAGGTATTCGATTCAAAGGAGGAAGAAAGTCTTCAAGAAGATCTTCATGTCTAAAAGGAAAGGATGTGGTGCAAGTTGCTTTGGAATAACAAGGAGTCTTCAAGTCCTACACAAAAGAGACGGTTCAAAGATGATGTCTACATCCGGTAACATTTATATGTTTTATTTATTCATTGATATTAAATAAGAACTATATGCATTGCTTACATTCGTATCATTCCTTCCTCGTGAAAAAGGCCTTGTCCTCAATACATAATCCGACCATTCACTAATTTTCTTCATTTGCTCATAACATCTATTTTTGTTGTACCAATCACATATTCTAATGAAGTTTGACGTGAATACTAATAGCGGTTTGATGCCAAAAAATAGAGCAAGTTTCTGGGAATGTCGACAAGACACCCGAATCTTACACTAAACTTGTATTGTCTCGTACATCTCGTGGTTAGGTTCAGACACAATGTCTTTTTGCCATGTTTTTGTTTGGATTTGCCTATGTTGTTGGGTGTTGTGCAATGGGTTTTGAGGTTGTTGAAGCAGAGGCACCGGAGAAGATGGGTTGAATATCGGTGTGGAAGATGTATTGATAGCTAGCTAGTGTTGCATCAGTAGATGGTGTAGGAGGTTTAAGAGATGGTAAATAAGGTGGTGGTTGTTCTGGTGGGGCAGCTATGAGATGAAAATGGTGGAAATCTGGGTTTGATTTAATTCGCTGAAACTCAATTTTCATAGCAATAAGAAGATTTAATTTGTTTGTGCTTTAAGAGTGAGGCTATGGGTTTCTTGCATTTCAAAACGAAATTCTCGTAGATCTTGTTGAAGTTGGCGTATGATTCGCCTGATCTTTGGGGGCACGAGAGTTCTTTCAATGAAAGCACCAATGTTAGGATATGAAATCTTAATTATGTTCTAATTCGAGTCTAGAACGAATTCCTAAAAATTGAAGATGAGAAATAAAAGATTTTAATTAAAAATATTCAATTTCTTCTCGTCACTTACATTAAAGTATGATGAAATATATAAGAACAAAGAATAACGAACTAACTACCAACTAATACATAACTCATTACAATCATATCCGCTACTATACATATTATATAATACAAAAATATAGTAATCTAATATACTATAAAAATATATTTGGGCCCGTATCAATCTTAACTCCTTGAATAGTGACTTAACTTACTATATTTTGTCTTCTTCATGATACCGATCGATTATAAAACAGGAAAAACCTTATATCATTTTAAGTTAAGAAATACAAACTTTAAATATTACAATAGACGAAAGTTGAGTCTGAAAGTATATATTATTTTTAAGAACATGACTTTTCTACTAAATGACTTTGTAAGACTAATTGAATTTTAAATTTTAGTTTCTAAAATTATCTTTTTCTTATAAAGCACATTATATAACACGTTTATATAAAAGGGATAATATCCTCACACCCCATGAGGTTTGGCATAATATAAGAAACTTCTCCTGAGGTTTCAATAATATCAGTGACACCCCTGCACAAACATATCAAATAGATCCATTATACCATTTTTGCCCTTGGCCAACTTTCACCACTTTGCTAAGACCTAATACACCCATTTGCTATTCAAATAAAAAGTAAAAAAAAAAAATAATACTTTTGAGTTTAATGTATACTTTTGAATAAATGTATTTGAATAAAACTTTTATAACAAGCAGATAAAAGTCTGAAATTTGAAATAAAACTAAACGAAAAATAATTTTAAATAAATATCTAAAAAAAATTTTTTTCTGGATATATTATTTGACTATTAGCATGATGTCTTATTTTTCAAAAAAAAAAGTTTGAAATATTTATCTCAAAATATATACATTTTAAATAATAATTTCTGAATATTTTATGTCAATATATATATATATCCTTTTTATTATTTTTGCTGCATATGTTTTTTGAATTTTGTTTAAATATATTTTATTTTAAATCGTAATATTTAGAAATACAAAATTCATACTACTACGGAAATTAGTGCTAAATATAATTCTGCAATAAGTACATATCAAAGACACTTTATAATTTGAATAGTAACAAGTTGGATAAAGTTAAAGTAGGGCAAGGGCAAAAAAGGAATGTTGGGCCTATTTGATATGTTGCTTCAAACCTCAGTGGGTGTCACTGATATTATTGAAACCTCAGGGGTGTTTTATGATATTACGCCAAACCACATGGGGTGTGAGTGATACTATCCCTAGATAAAATTAGTTAGTCATCTATCGTTAGCTCAATTTGGACTTTCATTCCTCGTAAAAGAAATATAATTTTTTAAGTGAGAAACATATGAATTTATGATTGCAATAATTAAGGAGTATTACGTACCTCGTATAAAAAGGGATACTATGAGATTAAGGAGTTTGATTAATCATATTTCTTATTCAATAAAGACAAAGAGATTTTAGAGAAATTTCTTTGACAATAATACTTTTCGTTCGAGCACTATGTAGACCTTATAATGAGTGTGGTGATGGATGAAATCGTCAAAAAAGAAGAAAGAACAAATATTGCATGGTCTAGATAAGCTTATTAGAGGTTTAGATAATTAAAACGAGCCCTGATTTTTTTTTTTTCCAATAAAAACATGGACATATATGAGTCTATCGTAATCTTTTAGAAATACAAATAAAAGGGGTTGTTTATATAATTCGTTAAAGTTTTCTGGGCCATATATATAATATTGTTATATTTCAGAGGATCATGTGATTGTGTAAACATTAAAAAATGTTTCTATAATAAGACCAAACTGTAGATGGTATAAATATAGTTACCCCCGAATAAAACTTCAAGCTGTAGGTGCACACACACTCACACACACACACACACACATATATATATATATATATATATATGCATTTATTTTCCATGCTAACTCATAAAAATCTTATTACCAGCCAGAGAGTAAACTGGCTGTTACAAATCCCATGCACTTCAGATGGTATTAATAATATTTGGATTGACACCTAAGGTTGTCTGGAAATATAAAGCAGAGATATCTGATCAATTAAACTGGAACAATGTTATTAACCATATATATATAAACTATATAACAGAGATAAGGTAAAAGTCAGGAAATGACGATAACTGGAGTCACTCTTACACCTTTGTCCCTCCTCCTTCAAAATTGTCTTCCTCTATTATCTGAAATCTTGGACCTTTCTACATATATCCAATTCTTGTGGAATATTTTGATCCCGATGTAATATTGTGAACTGAAAAAAAGTAATCCAGAATATTTAGAAAAAGTTTGACATTTGTTATGTTTAATCGAGTCTTGTTAATCTTTCAACTTATAGTTTAGTTCCATTTTAGTTCCTCACATTAATTACATTACATTCTGGTTTTAATAAGGCTATTTTAGTTGGGGCAAAATTTTAATAAAAGACTTTTAAGATTGCATAAGAGTTTCCACAAACATGCACGCTCAACTGGTATAAAACAAAACCACCCACCCAAAATCATCTACTAATATTGTTGTTATTAATTATTGCTATAGTTATTATTGTTTTTTATTAGAATGTTTTGGACTAAAAGAGTATAGTTTCAAATACAGTTGACATTTACTAGAGTGAACAGACTTTAGGAATTTCCAAATATTAATATTGATTGGTGACCATTAAACAATTATATTACTTAACATCAATTTATATATTTATACTAGTCTCTAATGATGTTTGAAGCGTCATATTGGTATATTTACAATTATTCCAAATGGTCTCTATATATTAATTGTACGTACGAACATTTTTAGTAATTACACTTACAACCCTAAAATATTGAAATTAGTTATATTCATAATTCTTAAGATTTTTTATACTTCAAAATTGATTAAAGAGATTAAGAACTCTGAAACTAAATTATAAAATAATTATAATACATAATAATAGTGATTAATTGATTATAATTAATAGGAAATATTTAATAAACTTATTTTAAAATTTTTTAAAAGCTAAAATGTCATTGTATAAATTGTATTTTCTTTAGTTTTATTTGTTTGTTTATTTTTATTTTCTTGCAAAACATGTAAAGTGACGACCAACAATACTATTGGGAAGAACGACAGTGGAATGCAGAAGTTGGAGATTGCGGCGCTCATATTTGCCACCTTGTTCCAGATCTAACAACAGTGACACGCCACCCTTTATTTTTTTGATAAGTTATCAAAAGATTCAAAACTAAAATAATAGGTGTGAACGTGTAGCTATTTTGTATAGTAATATTGAAATTTAAAATTCCCAAGAGTGGAAATATAATTATTTATTATATTAGGGGTGTAAGTGTGATTATATATTAAACAACAATTGATGGTATTTTACCCCTTGTGTTATGTGAAATTGTCACTTTAGTCCATGTGAAAAATAAATGAGTAAATTATTCCATGTGTATATGTCACCTAGGTCAAATTAGATCCCTTTCATAGCCCCTTGAGAAATAATAGGCAAGTTGTTTCTTGTGATTTTAAAAAGTTGCACACCACACTCTAACACTTGCATATAAGAGAGGGTATTTCATATCATATTAAAATACAGAGGAAGGTAATGCGCCTATTTAGCACAATAAAAGGAGGTAATTTTCTACTTTTTATAGGAAAGTGACATACATATACTAACATAATATAGGAGAGTAATATGTTTATTTATTTTTAACAAATGAGCTAATGTGCCCATTTCATATAACATGGGGTGTTGTGGCAAAAACCGTTAAAACATTTAGCGGAAATTTCAAAAAATCAGCCAAATTTTCTCGTTGAATAACCCAAATTGGACTGCTTACGAAAGAGAGAGCTTTCCCAAGCTCGATGAATAGACGTGGGATGGACAGTCCTCCCATTCAGGGTATTGAGGTACTTAATTCATAAAGAAAGAAGTCGAAACTCACTCTTAAAGGTTGGTCGGGTGACTTGGTGAAGGAAATCTATGAGAGAAGGTTTTAGGGTTCTACATCATAGTTATTATCATTATGACGGTTTTGGCTCAAATAGGAACAACTAGATGATTCCACCTTTTTATATGCGATCGCGACTCTTGTTATATACAATAGAAGACTAAAGTTTACCGGTAACACTTGAAAGGACTAAAACTCGATAAGTAACACTTTGGATGATATTTTAAATAGACTAAATCGTATTAATTAGAGTCTTTTGACAAACATATCTTTTTGTAACACACCCATCCAAGTTCTTTTAAGGCACTTTCTGTCGGAGACCCACCTCTTAATTGAGGTGGGTTATTGGCAGATCAACCTCTTTAAGAGGTGGTTAATAGTTGAGGCAAATGAGTGGTGGAGGCTCAACCGAGCCTCCCTTGAACTTGCTATAAATGGCAAGGTTTAGTGCAAATGTAAAGCATCCCAAATGTGAGTGCTATCTATCATATTTCTCTTGTAATATCTTGTGAGGTATTTTATACACGGGGTGAGGTATAGTTAGGCAGTGGTGCTAGTGACTAGCCTCAGTGGGTGTCGTTGGGGTGAGGGAAACTTATATAGTTGTAATAATTTTCTATATAGTGCATTTCCGCTTTGGTCCCTATAGTTTTTTCTCCGATTTTGGAGTTTCCACGTTAAAATTCTTGTGTTGTTACTATTGTCAATATTTATTCGTTTTGCTTCATATTCCATAATGGCCAAATCCAGGGGGCGCGTATTTGTGGGATCACATACCTAACAGTGGTATCAGAGCCCGGGTCCTGTTGAGGTGGAGTTATTGCTGAGGTGGAGCTCTGGTGTGGTAGTAGTTGTGAATAAGTATCGTCTAAGGCGGTTCTGTGCAAAGGAATTTGGTTATAAGTGGGACCGTTGTGAGCCCACCAGTGACCTGGGAACCTAAGCTTTTTTGGGAAAGATTGAGCATCTGTCTTCCCGGGGGGCTTACTTAGTGAGTACTATTCTGGTCTACTCACGGCCTTGCTGACTAAAGTTGTTGCTGTTGTGATCCGGAGAAGGGTGTGGATTGGTGTTGCCAGAATGGATTGCGGTATTGGCAGTCACCACCAACGAATTTGTGTTAGAACCCAATCGGCAAAGATACACTTCATGAGTGACGAGGGCGCTATGAAGATCGGCAAAAGTGAAAGGCCATTCACGAAGTCGGACGGATGAAGCAATGTTGCAATAAGGGGCGCCAACTACGTTCAATATGTACAACTTGATGTCGTCATCATAGAGGGGACGATCAATCATTTCAATCTCGTCTACTTTGGCCTTGATATCAATTAAGTATTCCATGATGGAGCGTGAGCCGAGAGTCATGGAATTGAGTGCATCCTTGAGAGCGAGAACACGTGTGCGGTCACGGCGGGCAAACCCCAATATGACTAAAACCCATGCCTCAGCGAAGAACTAGCCGGGTGAATGATTGGAACTAACTCAGGGGACATGGATCCAACCAAAGCCGCAAAAGGAAGTTGATCTTGGCAGAACTAATGAGAGAGCGCTACCTAGTAGGAGCGATCCTGGGCGGGAACATAACCTTTTAGGTAACCTAGCAAGTTTAAGTAATTTAGTTGTGCGACAACTTGAAGACGCAAGCAGAGATAATTGGAGGTTGTCAACCGCAAGTTGAAGTGTTGTTGTGCAATGACTGAGATGATTGGAAGGGGAGATGGGGCGTCATCTTGGGTGGACAGAGGCTGATTGGTGGTGGAGTTCTCCTGCGTCATGGCGGCTAAGTTAAGGCGGAAGAGTGAGGAACAAAAAAATCGTGTGATATAGAGAATGAATAATCCTTATATTATGAATCATGAGAATACACAAGAGGAGTCATCCTATGAATTTACAAAGGCAATCACTATAAACAAGTAAATATATCCTATCTAAACAAAACTATATCTCTAAGATTCTAATCAACCAAGATACAAGACTATCCCTAATGTATCAAGATACGGGAATATCTCTAATAAAAATGACCAGCTTCACGACTTCCATTTCTAATTAGTCTATTCCAGCCCATATCCTGATCCATCTACTTCCATATCTAATTAGTCTACTCCAGCCCATATCCTGATCCATCTTAGGTCTGCATCGAACTTCACGTGTCTAGACTTCATACGGATGAATAATATAAATATTAATATTAAAACAATATTACATTCATGTCGTGCCATATTAGTCATTTTTTACACCAATATGTGACGTTGCATGTATACGTGTCGTATTCGTATTTTCATATCTTATCAGGAACAACGTACTACAAGAAAAGAATAGTAAGGGAAATAATGTGGCCAAAAGTAGAAAATCCATCCTAGGTGCTTTTCGTGAATTCTTAACTGAAAAACTGTTCAGAGAAGAAGTATCAACGCAACGAGACGGCTAGTATATTCTTTATCAGAAGATTGTGATTCATTCCATTATGGGAGATAATATATACAGAGCAAATCCCCAATTACAGAGCAAATTCCCTCTATTTACTATAATGCCCCTCTCAAATCTATTGTTTCTTTGTGACATACCTATAATTAGTACAACTTTTGGAAACTCAATTTAAATATCCTCTTTCCAATTTATGAAACCGGAAAGATTACCTTTCTTTATATAAGAATAGCTAATAATAAATGTAAATAAGTAATTTAATAAAATTCTAATTAATTACTCTAACTTTTGACATATTTATTAGAATTCTGGTTTTTTGAGATTATGATTGAATACTCCTCGAAAACTTTGATCCGGCAAACTTGTAAATACTAATCTTTGAATTCTCATTGCCTTCTTGACTTATTCACCTTTTTTTTTCTCATCTCTACACTTTCACGTCACACAAATTCATGTATAATCAATCGTGAATTCTTGTTTTGATGTTTGGTTGTTGCACTACTGAATACAAATTTGGTGGAAAGTACTACAAGTTGGAACAAATATCTACTAATTACATGTAATATGTTTTTTCTATATCATCGAAGCATATGTTATCAAGGAAGAATGACACAGAGGTAATTGAATTGCTATGCATTGGTGTTATATCGATATTTATCGTTGGGTGCGAGATAGTGAAATAGTCAGTGATAAAAAGGAATTAAAAAAAACATATTTTTTTGTATAATTATTGAATAAGTTGTCTGTTTTAGATTACAATTAGTTACATTTTTAATAAATAACTTATTCATGTGAGTTAATTATAAATCTTATATAAAGAAAGATAACTTTTCCATTTTATAAATGAGAAAGATGAATGTTCTAATTATGTTTCTAAAGATTGTGTCAATCATTAACATGTATAAAAGGAAAATGAATTATACCTTACTATGCAAAGGGTATAATAGTAAATAAAGGATAATTGCTATATACCTAGGGATTTTGCTCTGTATATATCATCTCCCTTCCATTATGCTCTAATAAATTCCACAGTTGGAAAAGCCTTGACTTTTGGTTAGAAGTAGTCCCCTAATCTGCCAGTGGTAGTCCGTCGCTAAAAGAATTTAACAATGGATTCATGTTTCCATCTCTAATTTGGAGACAAAATACCTCGCAGCCAAATTCGAAACGGAAACATCTGTTGCCAACCTAGAGCAAACTTCTATCTCTAAATTTAGAGGCAGAGATTCGTCTCTTAATTTCTTTATGCCCCTAAATTTGAAAAAAATTATTCTATTCCGAATTACAAACTAAATGATTCGTCATTATTTTTCCAAGAATACTTTCAACCAAATGAAGGTGTTGAAATTTTAGAGACAACGAGGACGTCTGGCTCAAATTTAGAAACAGGTAGTATAAGATGCTAAAATAGAGACAAAAAAAAAAAAAAAAAAAAAACCTTGGTTCTTGTTTAGAAACAGAGTACCTTCGTTTCTGGAATTTCATATATAGAAACTAATAAAAGTCGTCTCCTAATATGTATTTCAGAAATTGAATACGAGTTCGTTGCTGAAATTGCATAGAAATAAATAAAATAAATAAATAAAAGTGGCAGCAAAAGCAGCCCCTTTTTGCTATATATATACAAGTCAATTCATATAAAATAGAACTTTAAACATAATTTTTACATATATAAATTATAAACTGTTGTCGTATATAAAATATATAAACATGATTTATGGATAACAAAACAATAATGTATTACTAGCTTAGAATAATATATATAAAATCTACCAAAATAATGAATAGTAGAATATTATTATGTATATAACTAATACGTATATAAAACATAATTATATTGAGATGAAGGAAGAAATTCGTATGTGTAGAAATATAAACGAACAAGAATGACCAGAATAGTTACATCTGCATCATCGAACTGAAATTATCGGTTTTAACGATAATACTAGAGTATTCGGATGAACGGGGAATGAACTTGTGCAATTACATGTAACAGATCCAATCTTAACTCCAAAATTCAGCCGTATACCTCCCTACGAGGAGCTACCTCGCAACAGAACAGAAGACATGCTCGAGTACATGCCAATCTAACACGCGGGTCACAACCAACTCCAGACTGCAAGCGGCGCTTAGACAGAATGGGTATTAAGTTGAAATACTTAAACTGACAGCCTTTTGCTGCCCAGCAGTAAATCTTCTCAATCCCTGAGCCCAACTTCCCAAAGGCGTCCCAATGGGTGAAACAGAATTATCAGATGAGATAATAATTTGGACAATATCCGTTGCTCGTTTTGAGCTACATAGGCCGAACATAGTTCGTTGCTCGTTGCACAATTCAAGAATTAATTGGGTGATCATGATATCAGGTTAATTATGGTTATGAAGAAAAGTGTGATTATGCATCAAATGATATGTTTAATTTAACAATAGGTAAGAAAGTTGATTATGTAAAGAATTAACAATTTTAAATAAAAGCATTAAAATGGTGATAGAATGTTGCTCGTGATTCGAAACAAAGAATCACAATTGTTATGTCCAAGTTTCTCAGGGCCGGATGCCAAACGGGGTTTTGAACAAATCAGAAATCAAACTCCACCTTTTACCGTAAGGGAAATTCTTGATTAACGTCGATAATTGCAGAATCCTTACATAAATAAAAAAAAGATATAATCAATTGTTTGCTCATAAATTTACAACAATAATAAATACTTTCAATATTTATCATATTTAAAGAAGTTCAATTAAATATCTAATTCTTGTTAATTTTGGATAAATCCAATATTTACCTATTTTAACTTTAACCATGACGTAAAATTATAAATAACGAGATTTATCACTTCAAAGTAACAAGTTGAAGACTAGATCAGTTACAAAATAATAATTAAAGTCTCCATTTCTAATTTATTAACAACATATTTGATATTAATATATTCATATGCATCAATGCATATTTAAACCCTTTTTAAAACAATATTTCTTAACAAAGTTCTTGTAAATTACTTATTAAATAATAATCTCAATCCAAAGATTTTACCATGATCTTAACATTGAACAAATACTTCAGTAAGCCCTTGAAAAAAATCATATCATATATATAACTTTGGTAAAAACTATTTTTCTTTTAGTTATTAGCATAAAGTTACACAATATTGCATATATCACTAATAACAATTAAAATAAATTGTAAGCATGTAGATCTAATAAAAGTTAATATTTTCAGAATACTTATCATGCTAATAAAATAGATTAGATGGTTAGATCATAAGATAGACACAATACTTCAATTAAAGTTAAAGAAATTGAAAGATCAACCGTAAAACAAACTACATGTCTTCTAAATGTTGCAAAATCCATGAAAATTATTAAACATGAGTATAATTTATGATCAACTGATCCAACATCGTTATTAGTATGTAATGAGTCCATATAAATGATCAATTTCATGATTTGTGTAGCTTTTGCAACATATATTGGTTAATCAAAATGTTTATGCAAATATAAGGCAGAAAACTGTAGCAATCTTAGATTCACCTTTAATCGGACTTTCAAACGATATGATAATCTGAAATTGGTTGAGAGATTCAATCATAAATATCATGGAGAGTATGTAGTTTCAAAATCAGATCAATAGGACAAGGTTTGGTATTTTAAATAAATCATGAAAGCCAAGAGATGTTTTCAGATTTTCAGGACAGTGGTACGTATTTCTCATTCTTAGGCCCCTCAAACGACTTTGGTTGAAGAAGGTTTCTGAACATGAAAGTTAACTTACACAATAATCAGTATGTGGGAAAAATTTCAAAGAAAGACTCGAAGCTTTGATATGGTTTTCGTACTTCCAAAGTTTCTGTACCAAAACTAGCAGTTTTGACCAAACTCGGTTTTGAGGATTTTTAAGGACTATAAAGAAGACTTAAAGGACTGAAACAATTTTTCTAGAAATCTAAACATCAAGAGAAAGAACTTTTCAGAAGAAAAGAAGAGAAGATTCGGAGACGAGAGGTGTGTGAAAAATGTTGAAAAGAGCCTCCCTTTTATAGGTGAAAATTGGGAGACAAGGATTAATGACCATACCCTACTCATTTTTATTTTAATCCAAGCTAGGCCACCCTAATAATGAAGATGTTTCCATACCTTATCTGATAGGATTTTATGAGAATAAAATATTAGAAATATCTAGCATAAAAGACAAAGCAAAGTTACCTTTTCTCAAATGTAAATGTAATATGCCAAGATTTGCCATTGTCAATGAATGTTTGGATATTTTAAAACTAAAAGTGACCAATTTGAAAGTTTTGATAACTTATTTGGTCTTAAATAAACTATATGTGGTCAATCATAAATTTTTCAAAAGGAGTAGGACTAAATTGTAACTTTTCAAATCTTTTGGGGTCAAAATTGTATTTTCAAAAAGTTCAAGGAATAAAATGAAAATTGGAAAATACTTTTACTTTCTTCCAAATTTCAGGGGCGTTACAATCCTCCCTCCTTAAAAGAATCTGGTCCCCAGATTCATACCTGAATTATTTCGAAGGAAAAAAATAAGAAATGCTTCCACCTTCCATAATCCGACTCCAATGTAGTATCCTCAAACTCGGGATCCACCTAAAGTATGTTCATAATCGGAACCTTTTGACTTTCACTCTCGAAATCATTGATCAATAACATCTTAATATCTAATGAAACAAAAATATCACCTTCACCTTTTCAAACTTACTACTAATTCGATGCCAAAATAATCAATTTTCATCTCATCCCAAAATAATCAATTTCCATCTCAAATGATTCAAACCTAAGAACCCCAAGTAAATCTCAATTTCTCCTGCAATTTCGTAAAACTATTTTTTCTCAAAACTCGTAAAACATTCTTCAATCATTGTTATCATCCTTTTTTCTTTTAACCTTCATTCCACTAATACGAATATCCCTAATTTGCTTAAATACTAAATCCCAAATATATCGACATGTCAAGGAATCGGTTAATCCAAATTTCAAAGTATTATTCTAAAGCCCAAAGTCTTTTATCAAATTTCTTTTCTTAAAACTCCAACCATCATATTCGTTTCTAAAACCCAAATATATCTTAAATGTCTTTTCTCAAATTTAAGCCCAATATCAACTTCTTAAACCTAATAACATTTATATGAGATTAGATAGCCCATCAATGATCCAATATGACTATCTCTTTGTAATCCGCCTAAAATCGATCTTTTAAGCCCAAACAAAACTCACGTACCCAAAAGAGAAATACTTCCAACTGTTTCCTCAAATTAAATTTCATCCGTCAAGATCAATACTTAAGTAAGATCGTAAAGCCCTTTCGATGGAAGAAGAAAATTAATACTTTTACGGTTTAGAAGAAAACATATGCAAGCCAAAACGTAATTGACATCATGAGTACAAAGCATAAAATTTCAATAGATGTTGAGCTTGTTGAAGTCGAATTTTTCAATCTTTAAACACGAAAATAACACAAAATACAAACATAATTTAAAATAAGACCATTATTATTCAAAATGCAATATTACAATCTTATCTAAAGAATTGTCAAATTCAATACGAGAACGAAAACTATAATGGGTACTACTAATCCCACAAATACAAGAGCAACTTCTAATGGTGTTTCTTCATCGTTTACCAAAAAAAATAAAATTGCATATAACCAAAATTACAACAATAAATAGGCAAACAAGAGAAGATCTCATATTTTCGGTAGAGAGAGACAAGAAAAAGGATGAGTGTGAGTTTTGTGGGGTAAAATTTTCAATTTATAGAAGAGTGTTTGGCCAATATGGCCGTTTATAGCCGTTGGTAGTGGGGGAAAATTAAATTTTGATTTTTTTTTTTGAACGGTATGGTGAACCGAAAAAATGTAATTTTAATGAGAAAATTATTTATTCATGTATGAAAGCATTTATCTTATGAAAATGCAATTTCTTGTTTCAAATAATAGTAGAACATAAATAGGTAAGAAAAACTATTTGTATGCAAAACATCGAAAGAATCGAAAGACGTTTAAAACTTGTTTATACTAAGGCATTTGCACCGTTGAATGGTTACAAGGAATTTTTTAAATTCAATATTTGAATCATTGATATAAATAATCAAAACTATAAATCGAGATGGAAAATATGCGATTAAGATTATATATTTTTTCATTTGAAGATCCTTTTGAAAATAAAATATAAAGAATAATCATATAAGCGAAGATTTCTATTTTTTCATTTCTAAACTTGATGCAATAATTTTGAAATACTATGCACAATATTTTCAAAAGGAATTTATGAATGTAGACATAAATTTTATTTATCAAAGTTTAAGATGGTTATTATATGATCAAATAAAAATGACGTGAATCATTTCCCTTAGTTCAGAAAATAAGATTCAGACACGAAATATCTGCAATAGATAAAATTTCAAGAATGAAAGATAGATTGTTGAAGAAGTCATTTAATAGTTTATTAATTTAAAAGAAAATCATCTTTCTAAAGCTTTCTCGGTACGCTAGCTTTCTCGACACGTTTACTTAAATTTTCTTATAAATAGCATTTGTATACTAGCAAAATCACATCAAAGTACAAACACAAACACACATACAAATTTAAGAGGAAGAAAAGAAATCGAGATGGAGAAATCACCAACCCGAAAATTTCAGACCATTTGTGTCTTTGGGGGCTCAAGTTTTGGAAAAGATCCAGAGTTTGTAAGGGAAGCGTGCAATCTTGGAAGATTGCTAGCTACCAAGAAAATCAAGTTGGTGTATGGGGAGACTTCAGGGTTAATGGAGTGTGTGGTGAAGACTGCACGTATGGCTCAAGGTAAGGTCTTAGGGATCATACCAAAGAATTTAGTTGACGTGAATCCCCGGGGTCCAACTTTAGGTGATGAAATTTAGGTACCTAGCATGCATGAGCAAATGGCATCTATGGTTTATAATGCCGATGCTTTCATAGCACTACCTGGAGGTATAAAAACGCTTGAAGGAATATTTTCCGTAAGTTCATGGGCTCAGTTAAACATACATCAGAAACCCGTCGGATTGTTAAACGTAAACAATTTTTATGATAAGCTACATATGTTCTTACAAGATTGTTATAATCAGTGGGTTTGTCCAGCCGATGGCTTATGCACTCTTATTTGCAGATAAAAGTGCTAAAGAGTTAATAAAGAAAATGAAAAATTGTGTACCTTTTTCAGATCTGACATTATCAAAGCAAGAAGGCGGTGCTAGCAGCAGTGGAAAAGATGAAGTTGATACGACACTCAAGTTATTCTTTTAATTTTTGAAATAAATTGTCAACCAAAAATCCTTTTATGTAATAAATTGCTTGTTTATCAATAAAGTGGATTAGTAAAATCTTTTTTTTTGTAAAGATTTATTTTAATTTTAAGCCCAAAGCTCTGATACCATACTGTGAGGACCGCACCCCACGAGTCACAATCCGATCCGAGTTGGTCCGGTGTTGATCACCTAACAAACTCAACTCAGACCGAACTGTAGCTCATAGGAAGGGGTCTCACTGACCAGGATCAAAACCATAGCATTATAAAATATCTTTACTTTAAATATAGCGGAAGTCTTTGGAATACAAATAAATTTTACAATTTCAAAATGACTTATATAAAATAAAACACTTAACAATTTTGCAAAGTTTCCAAAACACGGACTTGTCAATCTTTCGTTCCATCCATGCTGCTATACCAATCTTGTTCTGAGAAAGGGACATATAGGACAAAAGAGGAGTAAGTCTTTAATGACTTAGTGAAATTCTTAGAACACGACAATAATCAAACAGTAAATCAGAACAAAACAAACAAGAATGACCAGAATAGTTACATCTGCATCATTGAACTGAAATTATCGGTTTTAACGATAATACTAGACTATTCGGATGAACGGGGAAATGAACTTGTGCAATTACATGTAACAGATCCAATCTTAACTCCAAAATTCAGCCGTATACCTCCCTACGAGGAGCTACCTCGCAACAGAACAGAAGACATGCTCGAGTACATGCCAATCTAACACGCGGGTCACAGCCAACTCCAGACTGCAAGCGGCGCTTAAACAGAATGGGTATTAAGTTTAAATACTTAAACTGACAGCCCTTTGCTGCCCAGCAGTAAATCTTCTCAATCCCTAGGCCCAACTTCCCAAAGGCGTCCCAGTGGGTGAAACAGAATTATCAGATGAGCTAGTAATCCGGACAATATCCGTTGCTCGTTTTGAGCTACATAGGCCGAACATAGTTCGTTGCTCGTTGCACAATTCAAGAATTAATTGGGTGATCATGATATCAGGTTAATTATGGTTATGAAGAAAAGTGTGATTATGCATCAAATGATAGGTTTAATTTAACAATAGGTAAGAAAGTTGATTATCTAAAGAATTAACAATTTTAAATAAAAGCATTAAAATGGTGATAGAATGTTGCTCGTGATTCGAAACAAAGAATCACAATTGTTATGTCCATGTTTCTCAGAGCCGAATTCCAAACGGGGTTTTGAACAAATCAAAAATCAAACCTCACCTTTTACCGTACGGGAAATTCTTGATTAACGTCGATAGTTGCAGAATCCTTACATAAATAAAAAAAGATATAATCAATTGTTTGCTCATAAATTTACAACAATAATAAATACTTTCAATATTTATCATATTTAAAGAAGTTCAATTAAATATCTAATTCTGTGTAGCTTTTGCAACCTATATTGGTTAATCAAAATGTTTATGCAAATATAAGGCAGAAAACTGTAGCAATCTTAGATTCACCTTTAATCGGACTTTCAAACGATATGATAATCTAAAATTGGTTGAGAGATTCAATCTTAAATATCATGGAGAGTATGTAGATTCAAAATCAGATCAATAGGACAAGGTTTGGTATTTTAAATAAATCATGAAAGCCAAGAGATGTTTTCGGATTTTCTGGACAGTGGTACGTATTTCTCATTCTTAGACCCCTCAAACGACTTTGGTTGAAGAAGGTTTCTGAACATGAAAGTTAGCTTACACAATAAACAGTATGTGGGAAAAATGTCAGAGAAAGACTCGAAGCTTTGATATGGTTTTCGTACTTCCAAAGTTTCTGTACCAAAACTAGCAGTTTTGACCAAACTTGGTTTTGAGGATTTTTAAGGACTATACAGAAGGCTTAAAGGACTGAAACAATTTTTCTAGAAATCTAAACATCAAGAGAAAGAACTTTTCAGAAGAAAAGAAGAGAAGATTCGGAGAAGAGAGGTGTGTGAAAAATGTTTAAGAGAGCCTCCCTTTTATAGGTGAAAATTGGGAGACAAGGATTAATTACCATACCCTACTCATTTTTATTTTAATCCAAGCTAGGTCACCCTAATAATGAATATGTTTCCATACCTTATCTGATAGGATTTTATAAGAATAAAATATTAGAAATATCTAGCATAAAAGACAAAGCATAGTTACCTTTTTTCACAAATGTAAATGTAAATATGCCAAGATTTACCATTGTCAATGAATGTTTGGATATTTTAAAACTAAAAGGGACCAATTTGAAATTTTTGATCACTTATTTGGTCTTAAATAAAATATATGTGGTCAATCATAAATTTTTCAAAAAGGAGTAGGACTAAATTGTAACTTTTCAAATCTTTTGGGGTCAAAATTGTATTTTCAAAAAGTTCAAGGAATAAAATAAAAATTGGAAAATACTTTTATTTTCTTCCAAATTTCAGGAGTGTTACATGTAGTTTCGAAAATTTATAACACGAGTGCTAATTTTTGAAAACATGGGGGAATTTATGTATTTTTTTTTCCGAACATTTCATTGAAGTTGAGTCATGTGGTTCAGTAGAAAATAAAATCAATTAATTGAAATGATATCTATAACGTTGCTAGAAAAATCTTACTCCGTCCTATTACTATACATAGTTTTAATAATGTTCTTAGCTGCAAATGCTATTTGTTTTGCGGTAGAGACACGAAGAGTTTATACAAATGGAAATAATATCACTTAAATTGTGTATTTTATGATGTAAATTAGTTATAGCCATGTTGTTGAGTTCATACTCAATTGATGGTGAAATAAGTTTTTAGTTTAGTTAAAATTGATTTCTTAAAGCGTATTAAGATATTTATGTTCCTTTAATATTTTTTTAATTAAATTGTGTTGGGCTAAACTAATATATATGTGGATATAAATGAAGAACTACAAAAAATTACCCCAGTCCGTAGCCCACCCCAGCCTTTGGGGTGGCTACGCCCCTGATTATGTCAATCTACAAATCCTTCAACAATGACTGCTTCTTATAACCCTAGCAAATATTTAAGTTCTCTGTACTACCTCAGTACACATGATTTCAACGGTACATCGACTGTCGGTGATGTTATCAATGGCTCCATATCATTTTTTGGAGTAAGATATCCTCATGCCACTTAATATAAAGAACAAAGTCACGTTTATTGATGGTTCGTTCTTGGTTACTAAATTCTGTTACAAAGAAATTGAGGCAAAGCTTGTTGAAATAATATAAAAATAATATTATTATTATTCTTAGTAAACTAGATTAATATTATTCTAGAAATTTGTGGAAGCTTCTATTCATATACTTGGAGGATAATGTATTTGTCTTTTGGTTGTATTCATGAACATGGTAGATTAGGATATGGATCAAAATTAATTAAAGGTACATGTATTAGTATGGGTTCATGTTAGCTATTACCTATAAATACCCCATGTATTGTAGTCATTTGAAGCAAGTCAAGAAAAGTAATAATAAGAAATCATCAAAGTTTCCTCCACTCTTCTCCTCTTACATTTTTATCTTATCTTTTAGTTTTTTATATGCTCTCCAATTTCTAACAAATTGGTATCAGAGCAACTTGTGTTTGGAGACTAAGCTTGAAGATGTCGAACGGAGCACCATTCCAAGTTCCACCACTAAACAAAGAGCACTATGACAATTGGTGCATAAGAATGAAAGCCTTGCTTGGAGCATACGAAGCTTGGGACTCTGTGGAGAAAGGTGTGATGATGCAGCCGCCAAGAAGAAAAACCAAAAGGCGCTCACACTCATCCCTCAAAGTTTGGATGAGAAGATGTTTAAAAAAGTTGCTAGTGCAACCACGTCCAAGCAAGCATGGGATATTCTTAAAGCCTCTTTTAAGGGAATCAACAAAGTGAAGAAGGTGCGACTCCAAACATTGAGAGGTGAATTTGAATCTCTACATATGAAAGAATCTGAATCAATTTCAGATTATATTTCACGAGTTTTGGCGATTACTAACCAAATGACGCGATATGGAGATGGCATTAAAGATGATCAAATTGTTGGAAAAATTTTGCGATCTTTAGATCCAAAATTCAATTACATCGTTGTAGCCATCGAAGAGTCTAAAGACTTAGACACCATGACTGTTGATGAACTTGCCAGATCATTGCAAGCTCATGAAGAGAGATTGAAGAAACCGAATCAAGAATCGGTGGAACAAGCTTTGAAAGCAAAGCTATCACTAAAAGAGAAGGAGACAAATCATGGCGCGTCCCAAAGAGGCCAAGGACGTGGGGGAGGCCGTGGTCAAAATCAAGGTCGAGGTCATGGTCATGGACGAGGTGGACGAGGCTACAACAATTCGTCAAACAACGATGAGACGAGCCAAAACTTCAATCAAGGAAGAGGCCGATGACGAGGTAGAGGTCAAAGAGGAGGAGGTTATAGGCCAAATCAACCGAGGTATGAAAAATCAAGTATTGAATGTTATAATTGTCATCGTTTTGGCCATTATGCATGGGAATGTAGAAGCAACGTGGAGGAGACGAACAATCTCATGGAGAGCAATGAGAAAGAAGATGCGGATGCCACTTTGCTTCTTGCTTGCAAAAGCAATCAAAATGAGGAGAATAATTTATGGTATCTTGACTCCGGAGCAAGTAGCCATATTTATGGGAAGAAAAATTTGTTCGTGGAGCTCGATGAATCCATTGGTGTAGATATTACATTTGGGGACTCTTCAAAAGTACAAGTGAAAGGAAGAGGTACAATTTTAATACGGTCTAAAGATGGAAGTCATCAATTTATTTCTAATGTTTTTTATGTATCGGATATGAAAAGTAATATTTTGAGTTTGGGACAATTATTGGAGAAGAATTATGAGATTTTCATGAAGAATAGAAGTGTTAGGACCGCAAAGTCCGACAGGTTTCGAACTCGGTTGAACAGTCAGGACTGCCAGGTCCAACTAGATTTTATTTCCTTGTTTGCAAAATTATTTTAAAGGAAACTTTCGGTTTTATTTACTTTGATTTATTTACTTACTTATTCACACGATTTTATGGTATTTATCCTGTTATTAGACGCGTGAATATTTAGGTGAGTTTGGAAAGATTTAACTTGATCTTATAGTATCTTATCTTATGGAAAGTTAATCTTTATCAAACTCTTTCCTATATCCTTCAGTAATCTATTCCTTGTGCAGTTCTTCTTTGTCTTTGATGTGCAGAATATATGAAGATCACGAAGATCTTATCAAACGAAAACAAAGACGTTGCAAAAGGAAGGATCGCCTTATCACGGAAAGATTCGGATATATTTGGAAAGATCCTGTCTCGACTGGATATGGAGACTGGCCGAGAATCAAGGATATCTTTCAGGAGAGCTATCCTATAAATAGTAGAAATCCTAGGAATCAATGTAGAACACACGTGTAACAAAATATACATCTTTAGGTGTTCTCTTTTATTTTGATTTCTTAGTTTTCGCCCTCTTGAGTTACATCAAGAACGTGAGAAGCCGACAAGAGTTGAAGGGAGTTCAACGGGAAAGGATTGCGCCAGTTAGAGGGATCTATACGTACGTGCAGTTCGCTTGGAAGCATTCTCATAAGAAGATCATTACGGGAGTCTTGGTCTTACGGGTCAAACGGAGTAGACGCGAAAAAGGTTCCGGTGGTATCAACATTAGAGGGATTCGGTGTTAGAGTAAAACCAGTTGGTGTAATAACTTTTGTCCGTTGAAAGAAGTTTGATTCAGGCGAAAGCCTCGTGGATGTAGGACATAGTCCGAACCACGTTAAAATCTGCTGTCTTACTTTACTGTTTTACTTACCTGTCTTACTTATCTGTCGAGACTAGGTACCGCGACTATTGCTTAAAACGTAAAGTATTAGACTCTAAGATCTATCAATTGGCATCAAGAGCCTATCACCTACTTACATTGGTGAGATTCTGGTTTTATTTAGATCTTGCAGATTTGATGGCACAAAACGTTGAGGGATCATCATCATCAAAGCCGCCGCTCTTAAATGAATTTAACTATTCATACTGGAAGGTCCGTATGACAGCTTTCATCAAAAGGGAAAATCAGAAAGCGTGGAAAAGCATTCTCAAAGGATGGTCTCCACCACTAGACAAAGATGGAAAGCCGAAGCTAGAGCTCGACTGGTCGGACGCAGAAGATCTCGACGCGAGCCACAACTCCGTTGCAATCAATGCAATTTTAAATGGAGTCGACCTAAATCAGTTCAAACTGATCTCCAAGTGTGAATCGGCCAAAGATGCATGGAACGCCCTCCGCGTTGCCCATGAAGGTACCCCATCCGTGAAAAGATCCAAAAGACAAATCCTTGGTACACGGTTTGAGGAACTTAAAATGGAGGATCATGAAACAATAGCTCAATACAATGCTAAACTTAGAGACATTGCTAATGAAGCCTTCCTCCTCGGTGATGAGTACAGTGAGTCCAAACTTGTTCAGAAAACTCTTCGAACTTTACCCTCAAGATTCGATATGAAAATTGAGGCGATTGAAGAAGCAAGAGACGTGGAAAACTTGTCACTTGAAGAGCTCATGGGTGCCCTCTCAACTTTCGAGTTGAAAAAGAATTTGAATGGAGTCACTTCGAAAGGTGTTGCACTTAAAGCTGAAATCAAAGACAAACCTCAAAGTGACGACAAGGACGAGTTCGAGAAATCTGTCGCGTTTCTCTCCAAAGGACTCCGAAAGTTTTCCAAGTGGAAAAACAAAGGTACAAACACTTTCCCTTCTAACTCTGATATTTCATTAAAATCTTCCGCTGCTAATGATCTTAGCTACAAAAGAAGAGGAAAAGGTGTTCAATGCAGGGAATGCCAAGGCTATGGTCACATACAAACTGATTGTGCAAATCTTCTCCCGAAGAATAAAGACAAAGCCATGGTGTGCACCTGGAGTGATGAAGAGTCATCTGAAAGTGAAGATGAAACAGGAGAAAAGGCCAATATTGCACTCTCCTCTGTCATCAGACCTGACTCATCACCTGTCGCGACTGACCAGGACAACTCTGAAACTGCTTCTGAGATTAAATCGATTACATCCATATGCAGTGATGACGAGTTAGATTGTTGCATTGATGAACCTGTAGAAAGAACATTTTTTGCATTTTCTTCTATTCTTAATCATGACTTACCACCTGTCTTGACTACTCAGGAAAACAGCAAAGATACTGAGGACGATAATTCCCCTGATCTATTTCGGGAAATCAGAATCCTTAGAAATATTTTGTTTTCAGAGATACGCAAGAACGTTGATCTAAATAGACAAGTCATGGCCCTCAGAAATAATGTGCAAAACATAAAAGAATCTATTACCATTTTTGAGGATTTGGAATCACACTTCCAAGATGTTCTTAAGGTTCTCAATAAGACTGTCATAGACAATCAGAACAAAGTTTCTGATCAATGTCCTAGTCCCATTTTTAATCATGCTGGTCTTGGTTACCACCCACCGATCGGTCTAAGTAGGGCGATTCCTAGTATATCTGATATGGATAATGATAGCTTAGCACGTGATCCTATTTTCACACAGCCTCATGTTTTTTGCAGGTCCAGTCAACCGAACATGCCCAGTCTAGTTTGGTGGTCACGACGGATGCGCAAGTCAAGCAGAGCCTGTTATCATTGTGGTGGTCAAGGACATATTCGTTCACGCTGTCCTGACTTACAACAGAACTCATCGAGGACACAGCAAAGAAACCTGTTGGACAACGAGTCCCGACATCTCGGAAGACTCCACGAAAGACAGTGTCTAAAGACTCCGATGAAGATCCTGAACCAACGAATCACATAAGGGTGAAATGTTCTAATCATAAAAACATTCATTTTGCATTTTCTTCTGTTGAAAACGCCTCACCTGATTGTTGGTATCTTGACAGTGCTTGCTCACATCACATGACAGGGAACAAAAGCCTTTTGACTAACTATGTCACTGGTCCAAGTGGAACAGTTCAGTTCAGCAATGGTAAAAAGGGTCAAGTGGTTGCAAAAGGAACACTCATTCTTAGCGGGTGTCGTATACTTAACGATGTGTTCCATGTTGATGGACTTGAGCATAATTTGATTAGCATAAGCCAGCTATGCGATCAAAAGTTGGTTGTCACGTTTACACAAGATGAATGTCATGTATTTGATAACCAAAGTTTTTGTATTTTTTCAGGAAATCGGACTGCTGAAAATTGCTATACCCTAACGCAGTCACGACTCCCTTTAGAACAGTTCACAAACTCTATCTCAAACAGATCTATCTCTCCGTTTGTTAGTGAACTAATTTGTTTTTGTGGTTCGCAGGTCAGTCAAAGAGCCAACAGATTGGTCATAGATCAATCCAAGTACTTTCAATATCCTATCAAGGACCTTGATCTTGAAACTGCAGAACAGTCGATGATTCCTGTCGCAACTCCTACATGGGTTGTTAATGAAACAAGAGGCAACTTCATAGACCTCAGTTTCTCCACTTTTGGAACAGGAAGTCATCTCTACCAAACTATGCATAATCGTGTCATATCACTTGATATTGGTTGGGTTGATCACATGCTTAAGTTTTTTGTTTTTGTGCAAAGTGATGTGTTGGTCTTTAGTAACCACAACTGTGCTATTATCATTGCTCATAATCATGTTAAGCACTTATGCACACAGCACACGGATATATGGCACCATCTCTTATGTGATTTAGGTGATAATGAATGTGCTGTCATTAAGCATGTCGCGACTGGAAGACAAACTGTTGTTATTTTTATGAAGAAAATTGTTTCACAAAGCTTTGAGACCCTCAGAAAGTCTCTCAGCATTTGTCTCCACTAAGTGCTGGTCGCGTGCCCGATTTAACTGAGATGTTTTTATTTGTTGGACTAACTGTCATGACTTCCTTGCAGACCTGTTGGACAGCTGGTTCTGGAGCGTACTTAGAACTGCATTGATACACAGTGCACATCATTCCCTCAGTTAAATTAGTGAAATCGAAGGATTTTGCAACGGGCAATTTTTGTTTATTTTTATTTTGTTTTTATAATCTCTTTGACATGGACTTTGTCCACTTTTGCTACCTCATCACTTTAAAAAACAGACGAATTGAGCTGAAAAGAAAAGTATGAGTGATCAAAAGAGTTGTGAAAAGAAAAGAACAAAGAGAGCATGAGCCAAAAGAAAAAGTGCTTCAAAAGAAAAATATATGGAGGAAAAAGCTGCCTAAACTCAATGAATATGTGTGAAAGCATTCAATTCATATTTCACGGTCATCACAAAATTGAAAAGAGCTACCATATTCTATATAAAGTTATGTGCGAAAGCTACCTCTATGCAAAAGGCTCAAAGTGTGTGTACAAGGTGCAATTGTATTGTTTGAAAAGAGATATCTTGCAAAACGATTTTTGCCCCTTTCAAATTCTCTTCCCTTTCATCTGTTTATCATATGAGAATTCACACACACACTTTTTAATGTATTCATCTGGTTCATGAGTATGCTTCAGTCTCGACCTGTTTTATACTCAGTCTTATAGTCTGTCATGACAGGGTGTCTCGACATCCACTTACACCAGTTGAATCGATCCTCGGTAAGTTATGTGAGTAATTTGCTGAGTTACTTTCTGTTTGTTTCTTTTAATTTTTGTTTTAATTTGTTTTAATTTTATTAAACAGGTGTTTTTTTTTTATTTTTAAAACGCGATATGTTTAATTTTGGCACGAATTTGTTTCCCGCCTATGCTTTGCCGCGTTTTAAAATTTCGTAGAGATTGAGTTGCATATCTTGTTGGAATCTTTCCTAGATTAGTCTTGGTAAGAGTCCTATCTCTTATGGGAAGTTGTGGATAATGATTATAAAAGATATGACATTGATTTGATTACATCTACTTATATATCTTTCCTTTGTATCATATCTCACGCCACCCTACTATCTCTCTCTCGTGTGATCATATTTTATTTGGTGTGTGGATTCGTGTTTATGTCTTCTTTCTCACCTACATTTATCAAGAAAATATTTAACATGGTGAAATCTAAGTCATCAGGAGAATCGTCTCAGTCGACCCCATCAGCCCCATCAGTCGACCCTGACAGTGCATCCACAACGGGCAACGAGTTGTCCCAAGTCTTGCAACGAAAGCCGCTCAAAATCCGAATTCTGGCGGACTTTATTCCACCGCCGTCTTCCACGGCACCACCGCAAGACACCACACCACCACCACCGGCAACAGAGTCACCACCCCGTGCCACTGCTCCTCAGACACGCGAGTTCTCTCCTCCTTTGGACGACTCGCACTCTGTTCCCATGCTGGACGACCATTCGCCGTCACCTGCACCTGTTCCTGCATCCTCTCGCCGCCACACCGCCGCGGCTAAAGGGAAGCAGAAGGCTCAACCTCCTAAGCGCACTCCATCTGCTCGCCAAAAGTCAAAACCTGTTGCAGAGGGTGTCGCGAGCCGAGTCGGGACACGCAAGAAAGTTCCTGTATCCAAACGTCCCCGATCCGCTCCTGCTGCCTCGGACTCTGCTCCAATCGAGGTCTCTGACTCAGATTCCAGCCCTGTCCGCAAACAGCAGAAACGCTCAGCTCAGTCCTTGTCTGATAAGGACAACCAGTCAGGCGACCAGTCGGCCTCTGAGGCAGGCAGTCACGACCAGGCTGAAGAAGAAGCTGAAGGAGATTTTGCAGTCCCTCCCCGTGTTCCACCGTCCGATGAGCCTTTCAGGGTGAAAAAGGCTTTTTCCGATAGGTTCTACACATCTCAAGCCAAACTCAGGTATACTCGTCTCACTGATCGCATTCCTGTTCGTGAAGTTCAACTTCATGATGATTCTTATGAGGGTACGGGGGTTATTGAGTTTTTGGAAGGGAGAGGTTTTCTTGAATCCACTCGCAGAGTACAACCGTTTGTAACCCAGATTGTGCATGAGTTTTACGCCAATCTGGATACTCAACTAGGCGTTCCAGGCTCAGCCAAGGAACATTCAGTATTTGTCCGGAAGTTTATCTTCAAGATCAGTCCGCAAATTCTGAACATGCAGTTGGGTTCTCCTGACGTACAAACCGATCGCGACTCCGAGTTGGAACTGGAGGCAGACATGGATACAGTTGCGTCTACCATAACCGGCCAACCCACGAAGTGGCCAAAGAATGGAAATCTACAGCGAGGTTCCCTTGTTCCATGGTATGGTCTGATCTACGGCATAATGGTAAGAAATTGGTACCCTATGTCCCATACTTCTACTGTTAGTCCGTTAACTGCTTCTGTCTTATTCCGTATTGGTTCGAATGCTCCCATTAATCTTGGGAAACTGGTCTTTGAGTGTTTACAACTTGAAGCATTCGACCACAAGGTAAAGATGACCTTAGGCTATCCATCATTGGTCTATCGCTTGCTCACATCTCAAATGGATATCCGGGTCTCTAAGGACAAGATGACGAGCCGCCCTAGGCCTTATCATGCCCCGAGTCACCTTGTTCAAGCTCTACTTGGTTCTCCGATCCGGCGCTCTGTCCCAACTGCCAGGGATAACGAAGCTGGGCCGTCTGTTCCCCAGGGCAGTCTCGACAACCTTCAGTCGCAACTTGCCCAGGTCATTACATTGCTGCAGTCCATGAACGAGTCACTTGCCCAATTAGCGGCAAAGCCTTGACTAGTTCTGGCAAAATGGGGGAGTAAACAGAATATGTAGAATGGGGGAGTCTTGAAGAATGGGGGAGATTTCTACCGGCTGCTGCTGTTTTATCTTGTTATTTATTTTACTTTGTTTTGTTTTATTCCGCTTAAGAACAATGATATAACTGCTTATTTTATTAAGTTGTTTTGCGGAGTGTTGCACCGCTGTTGCAACACATTTTTATTGCTCTCGAGACTCGTTAGTTGATTTATGTGCCTATCTCTTACTAACTTGTTTTATTTTAGCATGTCTACATTTTCCTTGGGATTTAAAAGTGTTTTTGCCAAACAAGTCAATTGGGGGAGATTGTTAGGACCGCAAAGTCCGACAGGAGTCCGACAGGTTGAACAGTCAGGACTGCCAGGTCCAACTAGATTTTATTTCCTTGTTTGCAAAATTATTTTAAAGGAAAATTTCGGTTTTATTTACTTTGATTTATTTACTTACTTATTCACACGATTTTATGGTATTTATCCTGTTATTAGACGCGTGAATATTTAGGTGAGTTTGGAAAGATTTAACTTGATCTTATAGTATCTTATCTTATGGAAAGTTAATCTTTATCAAACTCTTTCCTATATCCTTTAGTAATCTATTCCTTGTGGAGTTCTTCTTTGTCTTTGATGTGCAGAATATATGAAGATCACGAAGATCTTATCAAACGGAAACAAAGACGTTGCAAAAGGAAGGATCGCCTTATCACGGAAAGATTCGGATATATTTGGAAAGATCCTGTCTCGACTGGATATGGAGACTGGCCGAGAATCAAGGATATCTTTCAGGAGAGCTATCCTATAAATAGTAGAAATCCTAGGAATCAATGTAGAACACACGTGTAACAAAATATACATCTTTAGGTGTTCTCTTTTATTTTGATTTCTTAGTTTTCGCCCTCTTGAGTTACATCAAGAACGTGAGAAGCCGACAAGAGTTGAAGGGAGTTCAACGAGAAAGGATTGCGCCAGTTAGAGGGATCTATACGTACGTGCAGTTCGCTTGGAAGCATTCTCATAAGAAGATCATTACGGGAGTCTTGGTCTTACGGGTCAAACGGAGTAGACGCGAAAAAGGTTCCGGTGGTATCAACATTAGAGGGATTCGGTGTTAGAGTAAAACCAGTTGGTGTAATAACTTTTGTCCGTTGAAAGAAGTTTGATTCAGGCGAAAGCCTCGTGGATGTAGGACATAGTCCGAACCACGTTAAAATCTGCTGTCTTACTTTAGTGTCTTACTTACCTGTCTTACTTATCTGTCGAGACTAGGTACCGCGACTATTGCTTAAAACGTAAAGTATTAGACTCTAAGATCTATCAAGAAGTTTGACCATGAAGGATGAAAATGGTAATTTGCTTGCCAAGGTGCCAATGACAAAGAATAGAATGTTCTTATTGAATATTCAAAGTGATGTCCCGATTTGCTTAAAATCTTGTTTCAAAAATAATTCTTGGTTATGGCATATGAGATTTGGGCACTTGAACTTTGATGGCTTGAAAATAATGAGCAAGGAGAAAATGGTGAAAGGATTGCCTTCCATAGACCATCCAAATCAACTTTGTGAAGGATGTATATTCGGCAAACAAGCAAGAAAGAGTTTTCCAAATGAGTCTATGACGAGAGCTCAAATCCTATGGAGATGATCCACTCGGATGTATGTGGACCTTAAGCTGTCATCACTTGGTAAGAATAATTATTTCTTGCTCTTTATAGATGATTATTCTCAGAAAACTTGGGTGTATTTTTGAAGGAAAAATTGGAGGTGTTCGAAACTTTTAAAAAGTTCAAAATCATGGTGGAGAAACAAAGCGGGTACCAAATCAAAGAACTTCGATCCGATAGAGGTGGGGAATTCATTTCAAATGCATTCAAAGAATTTTGTGAGAAAAATGGCATCCATCGTCCCATGACAACTCTATTTTCACCACAACAAAATGGAGTAGCCGAGAGAAAGAACCGGACGATACTCAACATGGCGAGGAGTATGTTGAAAAGTAGAAACATGCCAAATGAATATTGGGCTGAAGCCATTGCTTGTGCGGTCTACTTGATGAACCGAAGTCACACTTAAAGTTTCCATAGCAAGACACCACAAGAAGCTTGGAGTGGTTACAAGCCAAGTGTCTCTCATTTGCGGGTGTTTGGAAGCATTGGATATGCACATGTGGCGGATGAGAAAAGGACTAAACTTGATGACAAAAGCCAAAGGTATGTCTTTGTTGGTTATAATCAAAGTTCAAAAGCTTATAAGTTGCATAATCCAAGCAAATGGGAAGACGGTCATTAGTCCAGATGTTGAATTTGATGAAAAGAGTTCTTCTTGGGATTGGAATGGAAATGATGAAGATCACAAGGCTAGTCTATTCTTTGATGATGATGAAGACGATGCCGCACAACCTATGTCTCCGCCATCAACACCTCCACCTCAAAATGCACAAGTTGATGATTCAAGTTCAAGTGAAGGGCCTCGAAGATATAAATCTCGACGGGACTTGTATGACACCACTTAAGAGGTACAAAATTTGAGTGAATTTGCACAATTTTGTTTATTTGCGGAGATTGAGCTTATAGGTTATGATGATGTTATTCGTGATGAGAAATGGAGGGAAGCCATGAATGAAGAAATGAAAGCAATAAAGAAGAATGACACATGGGAGCGAGCATCACGACCTAAAGGCGAAAACACCATTGGAGTTAAGTGGGTGTACAAAATAAAGAAGAATGCAAAAGGGGAGATAGAGAAATACAAGGCTCGATTAGTTGCCAACTGTTACAAGCAAAATGCTGGAATTGACTATGATGAGGTATTTGCTCCAGTTGCTCGTCTTGAAACTATTCGTTTGATTATTTCATTGGCTGCACAAAATAATTGGAAAATTCATCAAATGGACGTAAAGTCCGCCTTTCTTAATGGATTTTTGGAGGAAGAAGTGTACATAAGTCAACCGCCAGGTTATGTGGTTAAAGGGCAAGAAGATAAGGTGTTGAAGTTAAGGAAAGCTCTCTACGGTTTGAAGCAAGCCCCACGTGCTTGGAACAGTCGAATTGACAACTATTTCAAGATGAATGGTTTCACCAAGTGTCCACATGAACATGCACTCTATGTGAAGTTGAATAAAAATGGTGATATATTGCTTGTTTGTTTGTATATGGGGATGACTTGATATTTACAGGAAATAATGCGAAAATGTTTGATGAATTCAAGAGAACTATGGCGAAGGAGTTTGAGATGACGGACATTGGCCTTATGTCCTACTATCTTGGTATTGAAGTAAAACAAGGAGATGATGACATCTTTATTTCTCAAGAAGCATATGCAAAAGAAGTTCTTAAGAAATTTGAGATGGAAAAGTGCAAGCCGATTAGCACCACCGTAGAGTGTGGAGTCAAATTTTCATTGAATGGAGATGGTGAGAAGGTTAATCCAACACTTTTCAAAAGTCTTGTTGGAAGTTTGAGGTACTTAACTTGCACGAGACCGGATATTCTTTTTGGCGTTGGACTTGTAAGTCGCTACATGGAGGCTCCTACTACTTCACATATGAAAGTGGCCAAAAGAATACTTCGGTACATTAAAGGTACCATTGATTATGGAATTTTATATAGTCCTTCTCATGAGTTTAAGCTTGTTGGTTATAGCGATAGTGATTGGGCTGGTGATGTTGATAATCGAAAAAGCACAACCGGGTTTGTTTTCTTCATGGGAAACTCGGCATTTACTTGGAGTTCAAAGAAGCAACCAATTGTGATGCTATCTACTTGTGAAGCCGAATATGTTGCTGCCACTTCTTGTATTTGTCATGCAATTTGGCTAAGAAGATTGTTGAAAGAACTTAATTTATCACAAGTAGGCCCGACGGAGATATTTGTTGATAACAAGTCAGCTATTGCATTGGCGAAAAACCCGGTATTTCATGATAGGAGCAAGGATATTGATACTAAGTATCACTTTGTTCGAGATTCTATTGGCAACAAAGAAGTGGAAGTTGGGTTCGTGAAATCCCAAGACCAAGTTGCGGATATCTTCACCAAGCCATTGAAGTTTGAAGATTTTCAAAAGTTGCGGTTCTCGCTTGGAGTGATGAATCTAGTTTAAGAGGGGATGTTGAAATAATATAAAAATAATAATATTATTATTATTAGTAAACTAGATTAATATTATTCTAGAAATGTGTGGAAGCTTCTATCCATTTTATCTAATTGTTTCCTTTCTTTAAATCAAGATAAGTGATGTAGTGGGGCTCTTTGTGTTTCCCGTAAATGTAACTTTCAGGTTTTGCGTTGATGACCTAATTGATATTGCCCCACCTGTTGCACATCTTAAAAAGTTACGATAAGAGTTTCCTTTTATTATCATCATTATCACTATTACTATTGGGATTGAAAATATTGAAGAAAAGATTAAAAGTTTTGCTTAGTTTCTGTTTTTCTTGAAAGATAGCACTTGCTGGAGTTGCAAATGCCAAGAAATATCACTCAAATATAAATTTATAATGTAAGATAGGAGTTGTTAGATAGTAGTTAAGTTAAATTAGCTGAATCTTCCAATTTGTTGTCAAAAGCTATAGTCTTGTAGTTAATTGTGGGATTTTAATATCAAGACAAAAGAACATAGCAGATATTTATGTTATTCTTCACTTTTCCCCTGACATTTGCTGCCCTACGTATGTAATTTAGTGATTGTAGATTAAAGGAGAAGCATAAAAGCTATGAAGATGACATTCAGGCTCTAGAAGCACAGAGGAAGGAGATGGGCCGATTTTGGCTAAGAATGAGACGGGTACGATTTTGTATAATCTATGTTTTACTTTAAGATATTGTTTTCTCCTATTGTGGTTTAGTTTCATGTAATGGTAGTGATGAATATGAGATGAAAAGGCTTTGTTTCTTGTGGATCATTTTGTTATTTAGATATTTGATATGCCAATGACTTTGAAGGTAGGAATGCAATCATCTTATGAAGCTTGGTCAATGAACAAAACTGATTTATTTATTGCATTACTGTGCATCCTCTTAGAAAATTGAATTTATGTTTGCAAGTTTTGGTTCTAAGGAATAACTTATGAGGAGTAAATAGGAAAAACTATATTTTCATCGTTTCAGGTTTTCAGAGATTCCATATTTTTGCTTTATAGTTTTGTGAGTTGAACATCTGTAGTACCCACAATCAGCTTCGTGGCTTTGATTTGTTGTATGTAATGCTAAATGTTGGATATCATGTTCAAAGTGCTTTGCCTACTATACATAATGCTAAATGTTGATAGTATCCGATTCAGAATCAACAACTCATGTCGTTTGTGATGTTTGCACATATTTTATTGATCACGTATACTTGAAGACATTAGTCTTTTGGCTTTTATTTGGCTTACAATACAATGAATGGTGCCATGTATGCAGAAAGGTCGGTGCCCCACACTTCAAAAAGGACATCTTCGTACAAGGTTTTGAGTCTATGGAGATATGGAGAATTTAAGGAAAACATTGTGTATGTACTTTTTTCGTGTATGAAAGTTGATATATGCTTGTTGAAATCAAAGTGTTGTGGACATACATTGTATTTTGTTCGAAGGAACTTTGCCAATCACATTGTAAATGGTTATTGAGTTGTGTAGAATGCTATTTTATGTTATATGGAACTATGTGTATTACTGTGAGATTCTTAGTTCTTATAAAATGTGTTTGTTGACTTATTGATCAAGTAAGTGGTATATAATTATGAATTAGCTAGGTGCATTTCAATTATTAAGCGGCAATAAAATTAAAATAAATCAATATTTCAATGACAATTGTTAATATCTTCATGACAATTAATTTTTCACAAGTAAACTTGCATTACTCTCTTTAATGACAATTTGCTGACGCAGATAAAAGATTTCATGACAAAATTATCGGTATTGAAATATTATAACGAACTATGTTATCACAATAAGTTTTTAAAATAAAAATTTTAAATGACGATCAATGTTTTTATGACGAAATTTTGCAGCTTATGTCACGATTACTTCGTTACATGAACTAATTCATTAGTGTAAATTTTCTTTTCGTCACAATCTTATGTCACATGAACTAATTTTTTAGTGCCATCTCACAATATTATGCAATGACAACAAATTTCTGACACGTAACACCTTATGTGACCGGGGCCAATCCGGCGAACTTTGCGGCAAAATTTTTTGTCGTATAAAGTTCATATGATGAAGTTTTGGGATTAAATGACGATATTCGTCGTTGCGAAAAAACACTTCTTTGTTAGTATATTATGTCTACGATGTATGTATCTAGATTTACCATTATACATGCCACTTTGTGCTCTTTCAATAGCCGACTAGCTATAGCAGTGTATCATAATTGCAGGGACTGGCTTATTCCGACAAGGAATGTCCTCTCAAAAGTGACAAAGGCATTCAACTTCACCAACTTTATCTAAAGCAATAAACTCTGATTCCATCGTGGATCGAGCTATACAAGTTTGTTTTGAGGACTTCCACGACACAGCTCCACCTCTAATGATAAAGACATAACCACTTGTGGATTTAGTGTCTTTGGTATCTGATATCCAGTTAGCATCACTGTATCCTTCTAATACAGCTGGATATCTACCATAATGTAATCCATAATATAGGTTGTGTTTTAGGTATCTCAATATTAACTGAGTAAGCAATATTCGGACGAGTGCAGTTCATGATGTACATTAGACTGCCTATTATCTTGGCATATTCCAATTGAGAGACAAGTTCGCCATGATTTTTACCCAAGTGTAAACTCAAGTCTAATCGCGTTTTAGCTGGAGGACCGTCATATGCATTGTACTTCTTAAGCACTATCTCTATGTAATGAGATTGCGATAGCACGATTCCTTTTGACGTCTTGGTTATCCTAATCCCTAAAATGACATCAACGGCCCCTAAGTCTTTCATGTTAAAATAATTGGTCAATATTTTCTTTGTAATCATGATAGCATCATTTCTACTTCCGGTGATTAACATGTCGTAAACTTATAGACAAAGAATCACGTAATCATTAGGTGTGCCTTTTACGTATACGCATTTATCACATTCATTAATTTTGAAACCATTTGATAACATAGTACTTCAAATTTTTCGTCCCACTGTTTGGCACTTGTCTAAGCCCATATAGTGACTTAATGAGTATGCACACATTTTTCTCCTTTCCTGGAGCAATAAACCCTTTAGGTTGTTCCATATAGATTTCTTCATCTAATTCACCATTAAGAAATGTCGTCTTGACATCCATTTGATGTATTTTAAGAACTTTTAATGCAGCAATTGTAATGAGCACTCTAATTGAAGTGATCCTACTCACTGGTGAATAAGTGTCGAAAAAGTCAAGGCCTTCTTTTTGATATACCCTTTAGCTACCAATCTAGCCTTGTGTTTGTCAACAGATCCATTTACTTTATACTCTCTCTTTAGTATCCATTTGCAGCTTAAAAGTTTGCTACCACGAGGGAGATCAACTAGTTCCCACGTGTGGTTGCGCAAAATGGACTCTATTTCATTATCGAAAGCCTCTTTCCAGAAGGGAGCTTCTGGTGATGACTGTGCTTCATTCTGTGTCCTCGGTTCGTTTTCTAACATGTATGTCAGAAAATTGGGACCAAAGATTTTAGTTTTTTTGGCACTTTTACTACGTCGAGGTTCTTTATCTTCTGCATGATTACATCTTACATCTTACAGCTTCATTGGTTCTTTTAAGAGAACCAGTTTCTTTCCTTTCTTTGCAAAGGATAGACATCTTCAAAGAATACTGCATTCCTTGATTCAATAATCATATTTTCATTGAGATCAGGAATAAATGATTTATGTATTAAGAATCGATAGACACTACTGTTATGAGCATATCCAAAGAATATGCAGTCAGCGGTCTTTGGTCCAATTTTTACTTGCTTAGGTTTAGGTACTTCTGCCTTAGCTAAACACCTCCACACTTTTAAGTATTTGTATGAAGGTTTTCGACCTTTCCATAACTCGAAGGGGGTTTTATTTGTACTTTGGTGAGGTTTTTATTTAATATATGATTTGGTGAGAGGATTGCATCCCCCACAAATTATGGTGTAAATCAAAACTGATCGACATAGCATTCATTATCTTCTTAAGAGTCCGATTTTTGTGTTTGGCTATACCATTTGACTACGGCCAATAAGGAGCTGTCTTTTGATGAATAATGTATGTGGAAGCACAAAAGTCATCAAATGGAGCTTCATATTCTCCACCTCCATCACTACGGATAGTTTTTATACTTTTGCTAAGTTGATTTTCATCCTCAAGTTTGTGGACTTTAAAAGTTTCAAGAGCTTCATCTTTGCTTCTAAGTAAATAAACAGTGCAATATCTTGTACAATCAAAAAGTAATGAAATGCTTTTTGCCACCTCTAGTTTGCACAGATTTTAAGTCACAAATAGCACTATTAATTTTTCCTCTATACAGATCTAGCATTTATTCTATGAATCAAAAATTAAATGAAGGCAATAGCTCTAAACTTACAAGTTTACGAAGACTATTAAAATTCTTACACATAAAGTCACTCTGCGACCTTGCATCAAAAGCAGCCCTTGGCATGAGATCAGTTTCATCTTCAGGCACCGTAGGGGCATCTTCGGTCAGCATTCTGGCTAGTTGCAGCTCGTGAGGCATAAAAACATCTTCTTTTTCCATCGTTTGAAATCTGTACAACAAAAGTTCTCAGATTTTTCACCATCGCCATGAACTGGAGCAATAATCACCATCTTGAGAAATTTGAGCAGAATGTCGTTTTAAAATTGTTGAAAATCGGTGTACAAAATCGGGCTGAGTGTCGTTTAAAATTATTGAAAATGGTGTAGAAAAACGGGCAGAGTGTCGAGGAAAGAGTTGAAGTCTTTGTCTTTCAAACGATATTGCCCCGCTACGGTGATCACTAAACACTATATTTCAAGCAATTGGTTCCTGAGATACAACGACACAGAATCTCAATAAAGCAGCACTATTATCAAGAACAACGAATCAAAAAGAAAGTTTTGAATCGTGAAACAAAACCACAAAAGAGAGAAGAGAATTTGTGAATGAGTGAAGGTTGCTTCAGGTTGGCTAGAGGGACACATGCGATCTCTTCGTCATACCTTTTTCCCAACTGAATAGTTGATCAGGAGGTTGTTCATACACTCACATTTTTCCTAGACAACTGAATAGTTGCTTAGGAGGTTGTTCATATAGTGACGGTTTCCCTACTAGTCACAACTTTTAGATGATTGGACTCACTTTTAGGTGGCTCGATGCACCTCTTAAGCAACCATTTATCACTTAAATAAATTGAATTATATTCAAACCAAAATTAAATTAAAACTTAATAGAATTTTGTTCAAAAATAATTCAAGAAAAAATATCCTTTAGCATTTAATTCCCTATTCACCCCAAAATGGTGTTGAGCAATTAAATAGATACTAAGCTAAAGAATTTTCAAATTTTTAATTGCCCAAGTAAATTTATACAACAATCCCCCACATGAATGAAAATTCAATACGTACACTCGAGAGTTCAGGAAGAGAGCAACTGCATTAGGAAACGTAGTTTTTGGCTTTGAACCTTCCTTAGCGGAATATATCGGATTTACTTGCTAAACAGTGAACATGATGTCTTGAACTGTTCAATTGTTGGTGTAAACCAAGACAACTATACCCGCACAACAACTCCCTTAACTAATTTTGATTCTCATTGTTGTGTCCATTTTAGCCGTGGACAACTCTTGGATTCATAAGTGTTTTTTTTCATGAAGGGCCGGCACTTCACACTCTTCTAGATGATCTAGTAATAGCTCTTTCCCTCCTTCCAAGATATCAAGCAAAATAGTGTTCTCAATAGAAAAATGAAAAATACTTTTAAATCATACTAAAATATCACTCCCTTTCACTCTTACTATTCCCTTCATGCTTCGAATAAATATATATATATATATATATATATATATATAGAGAGAGAGAGAGAGAGAGAGAGAGAGAGATGGCATAGCAGAGAACAGCTAAAACACGTGTATCTTCCAAAAATCAGGCTCCACGGTGAACCAAGTAGAGATTACCTTCAACTATATATGCACTAATGTTTTAGCAATTAATACAATGTATCATTCACCAATAATGGAGAACTCCTGGGCACTATTAGCCTTATTTTGCACAGTTATATTAGCCTTGATCTCAAAGGCAATCCTCAAACAGCAGCCCAAGAAAAAATATCCACCAGGTCCAAAACCATGGCCTATAATCGGCAATCTGAATATTATTGGCTCCATCCCTCATCAATCCTTCCACCTTCTATCCCAAAAATATGGAGAAATAATGCAACTTAAGTTTGGCCGATTTCCAGTTGTGGTTGCATCATCCCCTGAGATGGCCAAACAGTTCCTAAGAACACACGACGCCATTTTTTCCTCTAGACCTGCTCTTGCCGCTGGTAAATACACTGGCTACAATTACTCAGACATGGTTTGGTCCCTCCCGGCCCATACTGGCGACAAGCACGCAAGATTTTCCTGATGGAGGTGTTCAGTCAAAAAAAACTCGATTTTTTCAAGCATATACGTTTTGAGGAGAGGCATAATTTCCTCTCTCGTCTATATGCCCTTTCCGGAAAACCTTTCTTGTTGCGAAACCATCTTTTAGATTTCACTACTTCCATTATTTGTAGAATGGTACTGAGCGACAAATATTTTAGTGAATCGGAAACTGACAAATCTATAGTAAGTGTGGATGAATTGCAAGAGATGATGGATGAGTGGATTTTTCTCAATGGCGTGTTTAACATTGGGGACTGGATACCGTGGCTTAATTTCCTTGATCTAAACGGATATGTCAGGAGAATGAAAGCTTTACACAAGAAAAATGACAGGTTTCTTAACTACGTAATTGATGATCGCCAAGCTCGAATGGGATCAAACAAAGTTGTCGAACCAGAAAACTTGGTGGATACAATTTTGTGGCTATCTGAGGATCCTGATATTGAAGTTAAACTGACAAGAGATCACATCAAAGGATTATTGACGGTACTGGTTGTTTCTTTTCATGCTTATATCTGTCCTATAATTGGAAAAAAATATAGTCTTTTTCAAGTTATCATCTGCAAACATCATTTAGCTCTTCTGATTTTAACTTGGGATTAATTACAGCTACACCTTCTCAGTTTTGGTCTTATGACAAACTTTCCCTATTCTTCAAATACTTACAGGGACACCTCCTCAAGCTTCAAATACATGTAAAATAAAGGGCTTAGTGGCAATGTTTTTCGAATCTCAAGATGGACGGGTGTCCCTATCAATGTTCATATCTTGGATCTATCTGTAGTTTATTCTAAAGTTTCAAAGAGTGATCATGTTATTATTAAAATTACTAAATTAAAATCACGCTTCCTTAATTCTGTTGATGGTATTATGCAATTAGTTGATAACTTGATTCTTTTTCTGACATTCAATAGAATCTATTAGCTGGAGGCACAGACACCTCTGCCACCGCTATAGAATGGACAATCCATGAACTTCTCAGGCAGCCGCGTATTATCAAGAATGCAAAAGAAGAGCTTGATAGAGTTATTGGAAGAAACAGATGGGTTGAAGAGGATGACTTCTCTCGATTGCCTTACATCAATGCCATTATTATGGAGTCGATGAGGTTGCACCCGGTTGGTACACTATTAGCCCCACATTACACCAATGAAGACTGCAATGTAGCAGGCTATGACATATCAAACGGAACAATTGTCCTGATTAATACATGGAGTATAGGGAGAGATACCAACTCATGGGAAAAGCCTGAGGAGTTTACACCAGAGAGGTTTATTGGCAAGGAGATTGACATTTTGGGCGGGAATTTCGCCCTGTTGCCTTTTGGTTCGGGCAGGAGAAAGTGCCCTGGCTATAACCTTGGACTTAAGGTTGTTCGATCGACGTTGGCTAATTTGCTGCATGGATTTAACTGGAAATTGGCAGATGGCATGAAGCCTGAAGATGTGTTTGTTGAGGAACTTTATGGACTCACTACACGTCCAAAAGTTCCACTTTCCATCATTATGGAACCCGCTCTCGACATTTCCTACTGATTCGCTCGTGTCAAGCTTAATGAATAAACGATCATTTGCATCATCATATTTGTATGTTATGAATTATGATACAATAGTTTGATTGAAATATATATTTGCAGTTTATATGATCTAAATTACTCTGAATTGTTTATCAAGTAAGAAAAGTATCAAAGATCTGCATTAAGAATCCAGAAGAAGATATTAGAATGTATATTAGAGTTCAGAGGTCATTTTGTAATTATTCATGTTCGTTAGTCTGTTAGATCGTTCAGGTTAGTTAGAGTTAGTTACTGGAGCAAGTTAGCAGCGTTAGTTAGCATTTCTCCCACCTTGTATATATTGAACATTTCAGGTTCATTTCAATTGATTAATACGATTTTACTTGATGATAATTCATCTTCTACATTTGCTCTCTATGATCGAACATGGTATCTAGAGCCATTCGATTCTGATTACCGATTTCTTCTCCGATCTCGATTTTTTTTGAAATTAATCGTGATTAGTACCATCGCGATGTCGATTCCAGATCCGATTCACTGTACTTCAGCTTCGCCGATCGCCGATCGATCGCCGATTACAGATACACCAGCTCGATCACTCCATGGACCTCTCAATCTGCAGAACTCCGATCACCCTGGTATGAATCTCACTTCAATTCCGCTCACTGGCATAGCTAATTACCTTCCATGGAGTAGATCGATTAAGCTTGCATTAGGCGCGAAGCGCAAGTTAGGGTTTATCACAGGCGCTGTGAAAAGGCCTGATTTAGATCATGAGGATTATGATGACTGGATTAAGGTGGACTGTATGGTTACATCATGGATTTTGAACTCGATTTCAAAGGATTTGGTGGATGCGTTTTTATACGCTGGATCAGCTGTTGAACTATGGAATCAGCTTGAGACTCATTATGGTTTAAATAATGGTCCTCTGATTTATCAGCTACAGAGAGAAGTGTCATCAATCTCTCAAGGCTCTTCATCTGTTTCACAATACTATACGAAATTGAAACGTTTATGGGATGAGTTGAGTTGTTTAATACCAGTTATCTCTTGTCATTGTGAGGCTGCAATGATTTGTTCATGTGATTTGGCTAAACATGCCTTAGACTCTAGTTCTCTCACCAAGTTAATGCAATTTCTCATGGGGTTAAATGATGACTCTGATGCTGTGCGGAGTCAAATTCTTGGTGTGGAACCGTTACCATTAGTTGAGAAAGCATATGCTATGGTGTTGCGTGTGGAGAAGCAGAAAGAAGTTCAGCTTTCCATGCATGATATTGGTGATCAATCTGCCATGTTTGTGAGGTCAAACTATGGTTCTAAGCCCAGACAGGGTTCTAATGAGTATTCTGGTGACAATCGCAGACAGAATGGTGATAAAGTGTGTGACTATTGTAAGAGGAAAGGGCATGCTAAGGATAGCTGCTTCAAATTAATTGGTGTTCCTGACTGGTATAAGGAACTTAAAGAGAAGAAATCTGGCAAGTTTATGGCTAACTCTGTGGAAACAGATTCTCATTTTGATCATGCTTCTGAATCTCAAAATTTGGACTCTAATGCTGCTCCAAGACAATCTTCTTCCAATAATTTTCAGGCTGAGTTCTTCAAGTTCATGAAGAATATGATGGCACAGGATCACACTTCAGAAGCTGCTAGGATCAACTTTGCACACTTTGGTGATTTTGCTGTTATGAATATTAGCTTACTTACTCTTGATAACATTGGTGTTGGTGATTGGATTATTGACACAGGTGCATCTAATCATATGGTTGTTCATCATTCTTCATTTTCCACTTCAGTTCCTACCACTAAACCCACTCCTGTGTTCTTACCTGATGGATCAATAAATTTGGTTCAAAACATTGGTTCAGTTCCTTTAACTCCCAAACTCTGTTTGAAATTTGCTCTACATGTCCCTGATTTCAAATTCAACCTCTTATCTGTATCTAAACTCACTCGAAGTGCAAACATCAAGTTTACTTTCTTGCCCACTCATTGCCTTTTGTAGGACCTTCAGACTGAGGAGCTCCTAGCTGTTGGTCGACTCATTGGTGATCTATAATTTCTAGATTTACATAATACCAATTTGTCGCTTCCTTTGCAGATTTCTACTTCTTCTTGTAATGTTGTTGCTTCAAGCAAATGTATGAATGCTTCAAACATTAATAAAGAACATGTTCCTAATGATTTAAATCTATGGCACAAGAGATTTGGCCATGCTTCTTTTAATGCCTTGAAACATCTTGATTGCTTATCTACACATTCTGTTTCATATGATGCTCTTACTCCTTGTGATATTTGTCATAAGTCTAAGCAATCTAGAATTCCTTTTCCTCACAGTACTTCCTCCTCTACTGCTGTATTTCAGTTGATTCATATGGACCTCTGGGGTCCTTATAAACTTCCTACAGTTAACAACAATCATTATATGCTCACCATAGTTGATGACTTTAGCAGATCAACATGGACTTTTCTCTTAAACAATAAATCACAAGTGCCTTCTCTTATCTCCCATTTTCTTTCTCTCATTTCTACTCAATATTCTGCACAAGTTCTTTCCATTCGAAGTGACAATGGCACTGAGTTCACTAACAATACATGTCAACTCCTTTTCTCCAAACTTGGCATAATTCATCAGAAATCCTCTCCATACACACCTCAGCAAAATGGTGTGGTGGAAAGGAAACATAGACATCTCCTTCAGGTTACTCGAGCTCTGTTGTTCCAGGCAAATTTACCTCTCTCTTTCTGGGGTCATGCTATTCTCATGGCTACCCATTTGATAAACAGAACTCCCACTAAACAGCTTCATTGGAAATCTCCTTTTGAAATTCTACACAACAGAAAACCTGACTTGAACACTTTCAAAGTGTTTGGATGCCTCTGCTATTTTGTTAACCTTACTCCTCACAAAGATAAACTTGCTCCCCGTGCTTACAAGGGTTGTTTCTTAGGATTTCCTCCAGGCCAAAAGGTATACAAAGTGTTTAGTTTTGAACACAAAAAGATCATTATTACCAGAGATGTAACATTCTATGAATCATCTTTTCCTTTCAGCTCTTTTTGCACTGATTCAGATATATCTCCACTTCCTTCTATTCGTCTTGTTTCCTCAGATATCCCTGATTCTCCTTTAACCTTCATTCCTCCTGACATTGAGGATCCTCTTCCATCACCTGCCATTTCTACTCCTCTTTCTCCTACTTGTGCTGATACTTCCAGTCCTTCTTCTTCTCCTCCTCTTGCTTCAGCAAAATCTTTTCCTTCTTCTTCTACTTTACCTTCTGTAACTCAGGATATAGTTCTTGTATCTTCTGAACAGATACCTCGTCGAAGTAATAGGGTATCTTCTGCACCTGGTTGGCTCAAGGACTACCTACTGTCCTGTATTACCACTCCTTATCATTCACCCCCCTCTCTTTCTAAGCTTTCTTCTCCTTATCTTCCTCCTACATTTCCTTTCATTAAAACTCCTCATCTCACACCTTCTTACACCAGGTTCCTTGCAAATGTGTCACTAATTCAAGAACCTAAATCATATAGTCAGGCTTGTAAGGATGCTAATTGGGTTGGTGCTATGCAAAAGGAGTTACAAGCCTTGGAATCCAATGATACATGGGAATTGGTTTCTTTACCTCAAGGCAAACATCCAATAGGTTCCAAATGGGTTTTTAAAGTCAAACTAATCCTGATGGAACTATTGAACGGTATAAAGCAAGATTGGTGGCTAAGGGGTATACACAGGTGTTTGGTTTAGATTACAATGAGAGTTTTTCACCTGTTGTAAAGCTTGTTACTGTGCGCATTTTGTTGGCTGTTGCAACACATTTCAATTGGTTTTTACACCAGTTAGACATAAACAATGCCTTCCTCCATGGTTTCTTAGATGAGGACATATATCTGATTCCTCGTCAAGGTTACTCCAAAGCTGCTCCTGGTCAATTCTGTAAACTAAAGAAGTCATTATATGGTCTAAAACAAGCCTCACGCCAATGGAATTTTGAATTTACAAAATGTCTTCTTCAGTTTGGCTTCAAGCAATCTTCTTTTGATAATTGTCTATTCACTAAGGGTTCAGGGGAATCCTTTCTTGCTCTCCTGGTATATGTGGATGATGTGCTTATTACTGGTCCTAATTCTCACAACATCACTGCTGTCAAATCATATCTCCACAAGGCATTCACAATAAAAGATCTTGGTCAGGCAAAATACTTCCTTGGTCTTGAGATTGTGCGCAATTCTTCTGGCTTGTTTATCAACCAACGCAAGTATGTCACTGACATACTTACTGATGTTGGTGTTCTTGGTGCAAAACCTGCTGCTTTACCATGTACAAGACCTCTCAAACTTCCTTCTGAGGGTGTTCCTCTTCCTGATCCAGAGAGGTATAGAAGACTCATTGGTAGACTATTATACTTGAATATGTCCAGGCCTGATGTTTGCTATATAGTCAACCAATTAAGTCAGTTTATGCAGTCACCATGTCAGCATCATTGGGATGCAGCTCTCCAGGTTCTTTTGTATCTCAAATGCCATCCTTCATTAGGATTGTATTACTCAGCCTCATCTCCTCTGTCTCTCAAAGCCTTTAGTGATGCAGATTGGGCTACTTGCTCAGAATCTCGTCGTTCTATCACTGGTTTCTGCATCTTTCTTGGTGATTCTTTGGTGAGTTGGAAGACAAAGAAGCAGACCACAGTCTCTCGTTCATCAACCGAGGCTGAATATCGCAGCATGGCAAGCACCGTGTGTGAAGTGAAATGGATCAGTTACATTTTACAGGAGCTCCAGGTTTCCATTCCACTTCCCATTCCTCTTTATTGTGACAATAAGGCCGCAGTCCACATAACTCAAAATCCAGTATTCCATGAACGAACGAAGCATCTCGACATTGATTGCCACGTCGTGAGAGATTACTTCAAGGATGGTTTTCTCCTACCTCAACATTATCCTTCCTCTCTTCAACTGGCTGATTTTTTCACTAAGCCTTTGGCGTCACCTCTCATCGTTGGCTGTCCAAGTTGCATCTTGGTGACTGTCACCAACCTCCAACTTGAGGGGGGGATATTAGAATGTATATTAGAGTTCAGGGGTCATTTTGTAATTATTCATGTTCGTTAGTCTATTAGATCGTTCGGGTTAGTTAGAGTTAGTTACTGGAGCAAGTTAGCAGCGTTAGTTAGCATTTCTCCCACCTTGTATATATTGAACATTTCAGGTTCATTTCAATTGATTAATACGATTTTACATTGATGATAATTCATCTTCTACATTTGCTCTCTATGATCGAACAGGAGAGAAGAAAGAACGGCATGCAATGCTTACTATTGCACTAACATTATATAAGTCACGATTCTTGTTGAGTTATTGATAATAGTGAGAAAAGATAAACTTTACGTTCAATCACATTTAATTTTCGTGATACTTGATTTCGTTTTTGAAAATGTCTTTATTGAAAATTTTATCATTTTAATGCTCATTCAATATATATATATATATATATATATATATATATATATATATATATATATAAGTCGGAAGTCTTTTTGTTTGGGAATTTTACATTTTTGGTCCTCTAAGTTGGCTCATCTTCAATTTTAGTCCTCTAACTATTTTATTAGCAATTTTAGTCCTTTAAGTTACATTGTGTTTCAATTTTGGTCCTCTGACCATAATTTTGGCAATTTAGGCCAGAAAATCCTATGGGATTGCGTGGAGGAGAACGAATTGGACATGACAATCGATTGAATTTGATGGATTTTGTTTTGGACATGTCCAATTCCATAGGAGTTTCCGGCCAAAATCGCCAAAATTATGGTCGGAGGACCAAAATTGAAACACATTGCAACTTAAAGACTAAAATTGCTAATAAAATAGTTAGAGGACTAAAATTGCAGATGAGCCAACTTAGAGGACCAAAAATACAAAATTCCCCTTTTTGTTACACTAAATTCCTAACATTTCTAGGTCAGTGGATGGAGGTGGTATTGAACTTAGACATCTTTTTTAGATTGAATTATCTTCTCCATCTAAAAGTTAAAGCTCTCCTCCATCTAAAAGTTAAAGCTTGTAGACAGTTATCTCATATAAAAACTGATATATGTTCCATAGGCAGCATGGGAATTTATTATTTTATATATATTTCAACATATATTGTAAGTTGAGCTTTCAATTTCTGTTTGATGATCATCCCTAGCTTGGAGAATATCCACTACAAGAAAACATCACAATGGGGAGTAACCCTTGGCAACATATTAAAATCTGTTGCTATGTAGGCACAAAATTTAAATCAATGGAAACTAAATAATTTATAGCAAAATATAGTGACAAAATAAACACTTACCATGCGTAGAGAAAAAATAATTTGTCACCATTGCAGAAAATGGTGACAAAATACGTTTTGGCCATATAAAAAAGCATGGCATAAAAATAATTTGTTCCTATTGATGATGACCGCGGCAAAAACATATTTTGTTGCCACGTTGAACGATCCAGATCTTGCATTTGGAACGATCTGGGCCGCTAATCATGGCAACAAAATATTTGTTTGCCACGTGATGCGGTCAGAATAATGACCACATTAATTGTGGCAAACAAGTTTTTTGTTGCCATCATCAGCGGCCCAGATCGCTCCTAGGAGATGATCTGGGACGCTAATCATGGCAACAAAATATTTGTTTTCCACAATTAATGCCTGACCATGATCGTTCCTAGGAGATGATCTGGGCCATTGATCATGGCAACAAAAAAATTGTATGCCATAGTTAATATATACGCGTGGTGGGGAATTTTTTCTCTCTCCCCACCACCATTTTCATCTTCTTCCCCAAATCGCGCGGTCCCCCCTTAAAAACCCTATTTTTTTTTTTTTAAATCAACTCCAATCCTCTCCAATTTCATCATTAAGTTAAGTTATGTTCTTGTACACTTTAGGAGAATACTCTTATGCAAAAAAAATCGATTTTGTATGGTTGAATTTTATGTTTTCGATTTTATAATTTTTTTCATTTATAATCTTAAAATTTTTATGCGATTTATATGTTGATCTTGGAGTGTTTATAATTGTTGTTAACAAAGTTTATTATTTATTGGATATTTGCTCGGTTTATTAATTTTTCCGGAAATTTTTATGCTTGTTTTATAGGCAGGAAAGTCGAAAAATTAGGAGATAAATTAGGAAAAGTGAAGAAAAATTATGAGAAAAATTAGGAAAAATTAGGAAAATTTAGGAAAAGAAGGAAAATTAAGAGAAAAAAATAGGAAAAATTAGGACCATTATGTGTACTAGTTTTATAATTAGTAGTAATTAGGAGATAAATTAGGAAAAAGTGAAGAAAATTTATGAGAAAAATTAGGAAAAATTAGGACCATTATGTGTACTAGTTTTATAATTAGTAGTAATTAGGAGATAAATTAGGAAAAAGTGAAGAAAATTTATGAGAAAAATTAGGAAAAATTAGGACCATTATGTGTACTAGTTTTATAATTAGTAGTAATTAGGAGATGAATTAGGAAAAGTGAAGAAAATTTATAAAAATTAGGAAAATTTAGGAATATTTAGGAAAAGAAGGAAAATTAAGAGAAAAAAATAGGAAAAATTAGGACCATTATGTGTACTAGTTTTATAATTAGTAGTAATTAGGAGATGAATTAGGAAAAGTGAAGAAAATTTATGAGAAAAATTAGGAAAATTTAGGAATAGAAGGAAAATTAAGAGAAAAAAATAGGAAAAGTTAGGACCATTATGTGTACTAGTTTTAGTAATAGTGATGGAATGTTTTTACAAAAATTAGGAAAAATAGGAAAATTAGAAATATCTACTAGAAAAATAGGAAAATTAGAAATATCTACTAGAAGATTAAAATTTAACAAAAAATAGCTAGAATGGATGTGTAGTACAACTTAAAGTCATAATTATATTAGTAATTAACACTTTTAAGACAATTTGATTAGAAATAAATTATTCAAGTTTAATAGATCATGATTATATATAAGTGTACTCATTTTATTGGTAGTAATTAGGAGAATTTAATCTTAAGTAGGATAGTTTTAGTAAAAATAAGGAAATATTGTTATAATAATTAGAAGAAATTAAGAAAATGATGAAAATTGCATAATTAAATTTGTAGTTAAATTAATTGTCATGATTATATTAGTAATTAACACTTTTATGAGAATTATTGCATAATTAGTTATAAAGTTATAAATTTCAAAGTAATTAGATTAAATTTAATTAGTTAATTAAGTTTAGCTAGATAAATCATGTTTATATATATGTATACATGTTATATGTTGTTTATTAACAATTAATTGTGTTGTTATATAACAGATGGCAGATCGATGAGAGATCGTTCCCTCGCAACAGGGGAAAGGCAAAGGCAAAAACAAAGCAGTCGCGGGCCAATCAAATGTTGCTTCTAGACAGCCGCCGGTCACTGCACCGTATACTATGCCCCAACATAGGATTATAGTACATATGAGGGAGAACCCCGACAGTACGTCGCAAGAAGGAAGGATCCCCGCGTATAACATGTTTGGGAACGGGCCATTTACTGCCATGTTGCAGTCACAGACGAATGTAGCAAACACGAACCCCCAAGCTACTACTGCACAATTTTATCACGGTCAACCAGAGTCAGGGGATGGTAGATCGGACGGCCGGCCAGTTACATCTTCAGCAATCCACTCCGATGCAGGTGGGCCAACGACATCGGCTAGACAGATCAGCTTCACCTAATTTATCGGCTGCAGGAGTTCCTGGAGGTAGTCTAGCAGTTTCTGGCGGGGGTCCGGCTTTGGGATCACAGGGTGTAGCTTCGACCGGCACCGTCAGTGCATTACAGCGTGATACAGAGGGGGTTCATCTAGGGGATGACGTGGAGTTAGGGGGTGATGGTGCGGATGGTCCAGTGGGGCATGAGGAGGTGGGTGCCGCGTGTGGCGGCGTAGAGGTAGATGGTGTCGTGTATCAAGGGAGGACTATCCCAGAGCAACCCCCTCCCCCCCCCCCCCACCCATCACAGAGGCGAAGGATTTCCGTCAACCCTTTAACAGGGCAATAATTGGCAGTGACAAACTGGTTAGCACAATTAGTGCCAATTTGAAGGCGAATATGCATAGACCATACCTCACGTATGGTGAATTTTTCGACGCCGATCGGAGGGCAGCCGGGGACAAATTTGTGGTATTTATAGTTTGTTAAAATTACATTAAATATAATTTCTATTACATGCATTATTACTATATTATAGTTAACTGCGTGTGATCGGTTATTGAATTTCAGGCGACCTACCAGTGGAGTGAGGCGGACGCTCCAAGAATACGTAGAGCGTACCATAGCATTTGTTCTAAGAGATACGGGTCGGAAGTGCATCGCGCAAAGTCCTATTGGCTGGAGAAGTGTGCGGGGTCGTCTAGGGTTCGCAATTATTGGATGCCCAGGGAATATGTCCCGTTTTTCATTCGCCACTGGGAGTCAACCGAGGCACAGGCACGGAGTGAAATTGCAAAGGGGAATAAGGCCAAGTTACCGGAGCCGACGTGGTTTGGCGGGTCGAGGAGTATAGAGAAAGTAAAAGAAAAAATGGTAAGTTTTTAATTTTTGTATAATATCTATTAATGTTTATTTACTTTTAACTTAGCGATCTAACTCCTACTATTGTGTGATTTATCAGGTTGCAGACATGGGGGGGACCCAAACACGGTCAAGCACCATGACACCTGGAAGGCAGGAAAGTCGAAAACACTTCAGAACGGACAAGAGCTTTGGACGAGCCAGAAGGACAAGAGGGCGTGGGTACGTAATCTCAAGATTGAATTAAAGTTTCAGTTTTAAACATTCATTAGTGCCATATGAAACTTGAGATATTGACTTTTGTATAAATAATTTTTGAAAAAGGAAAAATATGTTGCGGCTCTAGCAGCTGACTATCAGGGCGAAGAGTGGCCCCGACTGGATGTGGAACAGTGGTCGGAAGCGGTAGGGACACGAAGCGGGAAGAGGGTCCCAGGTAATAACCGTGTTATCTGTAATTGTTGTGATATTGTATATCACTGGATCGTTATTGCTTGAAGTCTGATACGAGATTCTTTTTTATGATTTTTAGGTGTTTCGACGCACGGGGATCCAGAGTACGCAGGGTTCGATGTCAGAAAATACCCAAAACACAAGGACAACAGTTGGGCATCAACGAGCAGCAACTGCAGCGACCTTAAAGACGCGAAAATCGAGCAGTTGAAGGCAGAGGCAGTGAAGAGGGACGAGCGACTAGACCTATTGGAGAGAATGCTGCTAAGAACTATGACCCAAGTTTTCCCTGGTCAGTCGAGAAATGTTAGAAGCATACCCATCAGGGAACCGCAAGCCCCGCAACCATTCACACACCAATCTCTTTTGCTCTTTATCCAAGCAATACTTGGCTTTTTTCTTTAGAACTCTACCACCTCGACCCTCACTCAAAAACAACTCCCGTCGGCTCGTTAACAACTGCAAGTCTCGCATTCAAGTTGTCCTTAGTCTTATCTGGATCATCCATCACCGTGTTTTTTATATTATCGAAGAAGTTCTTTTCGCAGTGCATCACGTCTAAGTTGTGACGTATCAGGTTAGTGCACCAATATGGTAATTCCCAGAATATACTTCTCCGGTGCCAGTTGTGCTCTTTTCCAAAACCTTCAATTATGTGATTTTTGTTGCCGAACGGAATATATGGCAAGAACTCTACATGTTGTAGCATCTCTTCACCGGATCTTCTCAAGAAGGACAAATCCACTTCTGTCTTGCCTTTCAGGAAATCAGTGGTGTTGTCCCTGAAAGGATGGTCGACTGGCAGGAAACGTCGATGACAATCAAAAAAATATTTTTTTCTCCCATGCTTCAGCTGAAAAGCTTTAGTCCCCTCCATACAATATGGACATGACAACCGCCCATGAGTACTCCACTGCGATAACATGCCATACCGTGGAAAATCTGTGATGGTCCACATAACAGCTGCACGCATAATAAAATTTTGCTTCCTATAGCTGTCGTATGTCTTAGCCCCGACTTCCCACAGTGATTTGAGTTCATCAATCAACGGTCGAAGCAGGACATCTATGTTTTTCCCCGGGCTTTTGGGACCAGATATCAACAAACTCAGAAAGATGTATTCTTGCCTCATGCAAATATCAGGCGGAAGATTATACGGCGTGACGAAGACAGGCCAACAAGAGTATGGAACGGCAAAGTTCGTAAATGGGTTGAATCCATCAGTGCAAATGCCAAGTCTAACATTGCGCGGCTCAGAAGCAAAATCTGGGTGTGTTGTATCAAAGGATTTCCAAGCTTCTCCAGATGCAGGATGGATCATTTGATCGCTATCTCTCCGACATTTCAAATGCCACGTCATGTGTTCTGCATTCACGCGAGACATGTAGAGTCGTTGCAGACGTGGCGTCAACGAGAGGTACCACAACTTCTTGCGACCAACCAATTTTGCTCTGTTATGTGAATTCAGCCTCTCTTCCAACCTGTCTTCGTTGCATTCAGGACACACTGTATACTTACTATCTTCGTACTTGCCATAAAATAAAAAGCAATTGTTAACGCAGACGTCAAATGTTTGGTAGCCCATCCCCAATCGGTTCATATATTTCTGCATGCTATACATACTGTCGGGCATCCTCTGTCGATCTTCAGGACTCAGCCATTGGCGCATAAGTTGAATGTTCTTTTCACACGCCACATTAGGGATGGAGTGGAGTACCTTGTTATTGAGAAATTCAGCAACCCATCCCAATATTGTGTTTCCTTCACCCGTTCGTATGGGCTCCTCGGCCTCACGCAACATCCGGAAAAATGCTTCTGCCTCCCTATTCGGTTGCTCATTTCCAATCTCAAACTCATTTATATTTTCAAACCGGCCAGCAAATGCATCTTCGACCATCTCTCTTTGTCGACCTCATGCGTTATGTCCAGACGACGACTCTCCCATGTTTGTATCATACCCCATACTTGTATCAAACCCCTCGTCGGGACTTTGAATTTCACCATGTCTAGTCCATACGTAGTAATGAGGCAAAAATCCATTCTTGTAAAGATGAAACTGAATGCCATCTCTACTCCCAAATTTCCTGTTATTACATCTAGTGCAAGGACACCAAGCTTTCTCATCCCGTAATAATTATGTTTGACTAAATGCGTGATCTAAAAAAATTCCCACGCCGGCTTCAAAAATAGGATTCAAATAACCATCTCCACCAGTATTTAATCTTTCATACATCCAACTTCGGTCTTCGTTGTTATACATTTTATAACCCTATTACAAACACCAAAAACTATCATCAGTAAACAATCACATGTGGGGTTTGTTTATTATTAGAAAAGAAACAATAAATATATTATCACTACAACATTTATTTACATGGTGCAAAAATATTCAACACTTTATTGTAACAGTTAACATTCACTAAAAAACTATTTATAAATATACAAAACACAACAACACTAATGATACCACAATAAATTCAACCATTGTATTACAATAATTTAATTGCATGCTAACACTTAATTTTTTTTTAAAAAAATAGATATTCGTATTTTAGCAAGTAATCAAACCAACAAAACACATTAAATGTATTAACATTACCTGCTAATTGCCTTGAATTGTGAACAGAGTCTAAGCAAATTTCAGGAGAGTTTGTTGGAACAATTTTTTTGGAGTTTTTGGGGATGAAAACGGGAAAAAATGGAAGAAGATGGGTGAAATTTAGAGAAGAAGATAAGATATATGTCATGTGAGAGCCATATCTTTATAGCTACAAAAAAATTTGTCACCATAGATTTTAATGGTAACAGATTTGTTTGTTCCTAGACGTGGAGAATGAAATTTCTGTTACCATTGCATTAAAGATTGTGGGAACAAAATATTCTGTAACCATGTCTGAATATGATAAAAGAATATTCTGTTCCCATACAAGCACAATCCGTGTGATGCAATGGCAACAAAATATTTGGATGCCAACAAGAGCACAATCCATGTGATGCAATGGCAACAAATTTTTTTTTTCTCCCACAATTTCATATCTATAAAATCACCACATTTTTTCACAAACTTCATCTTTTCATCTCCTCTCTCCACCTCTAAAATCCGAAAATCCTATCCCTATCCCTCTTTCTCTTTTTTTTTTTTGTATTATATTACTTATATAATTTTTTGGGTGATTTTATAATGTGTATATATATATATATATATATATATATATATATATATATAACATTTATGTATATATTTGTGTGTGTTGGTATATATATTATTAATTGTATATATATATTTATATAAATAATGCATGTTATACACATCTATATATTATATATATGCTAATACATTTAAAATGATTTTTATTATAAACATGAGATATATATATAATATAGAAAATATATTTTATTTCTTTACAAAATGTTAAACAGAATTTATTAGACATAAAATTATATATATGTATGTATATATATATATATATATATATATATATATATATATATATAAGTGGAGGGGAAAATCCCCACAAAATTTAAAAAAATCAAATTTTTTACCAAAAGTGGTGGTAAAACTGCCACCATTTTTTTTAAATAATTTCGGAATCGTGGTGACAAATTAATCCGTCATCACGGTTTTTATAAAAAACAAAATTTAAAGTATGTGGAAACAAAATATTTTGTTCCCACGCTTTAAAAAAAAAAAGAAAAAATACGCACCATGGACCAAACGTGGTGACAAAATACTTTTGTTACCACGATTTCTAAAAAAAATAAAATTAAAATAGCGTGGGAACAAAATAATTTGTCATCACGGTTGGCCCACGTGTTTTTTTTTATTATTAGATTTCTTTTACACTCTGACAATATTAATGCATGGCTACAAATTAAACTTACCCCACGTCATGATTACAAATAGTTTTGTTCCCATGTTGCTGACAGATTTTCTCTTTCCCACTGTGGGGTGAAATTGCTTTGTTGCCACGTGGTAACAATATATTTTGTTCCCATGCGTGGTTAGGATTTGTTTTGTCACCATTGCTGACATAACTTTTTGCCAACAAGCCTTATAGTCACAAAACTTTGTTAAAAAATATTTTGTTCCCATTGATCTATACTTACAAATTTCACATCAATCCCAAATAAATATTTTGTGGCCAATGCTCCATATTCTTGTAGTGATCTTGGCTACACATAATGTTAGAAACACTTTTCCTTACGTATGTATGGACTCCGGTTCACACCTTATGGGACCCACACACATGTGCCTAAAGTGATTTTACCCTTATGGGTAGCCAAGATGTTCCCCTAGCTTGATACCCATTACAAGTTTTGACTTAATTAAGGGGATAATTCTGACCCCTTTAATTTACAGAGATGAGGGAATATCGACGAAAACAAGAAGACAATAAAGATTCTCACCTAACGTTATATTAGGGGCAAATCAATTATGTGTTTTCAAATAATTAACCGGTATTAAATTGTCGAAAATTGGCTTCTTAAGAATTACGTAAATTAATAATTTACTTCTATTTAACTACTAATCTCAATAAGCACATAGGAGATTCTCCCAACCAAGGGAATATCGTAATATACTAATCAGATCTTCACAAATTTGACTAATTATATTGGTGGGAAGCAAATACTAAAACGTTTAATCACGAACAAAAAATTGTAACGGAAAATTTACTGTATTACTTGTTACAACATATAAGAATTTTCTACCAACACCAAAATTACGTAACTAAATAATTAAGTGTCAGGATCGTGTTCTGTCGTTATCTGTAATTAAAATCTAATTTAGAACCGTTGATATGATTATCTTACGTACGTATTAAAACAACATGCCATGTCTTGTCATAATTGTTCCCTCAGCACGTGATTATTGCCAAAAGTTTCAATTTTAAAGGTCGTTTTAGAGCATCAACAATATTGGTAGAAGTTTGCTAATCCCCACTAATACAATCATTCATTCACGTCATATATATTCGTGTGAGCTTTATCGTCATACTTTAATCAATTATTGGATTTAGGATGAGAGGAATTATTTACTTAAAGATAAGTATGTATTTTTTTAGTTTATACCGTTCGCTACATCATATTTGATATACGTAGTTAGTATTTTACGATGGAAAAGGTACAAAAATACTAAAAATACGAGACGAGAACGTTACCAATAAACTTATAGGGTGCGGAACGCCAATCCCGACCCGAGGAGAGGCTTGCGTGATTTACGGCCGGGCCTGGAAATGTTCCAAGTTGCCTACGTATCCCACAACGGGGAATCAGACCCACGTAGTTCCTTTATCGTGTTGAAGAGATGATACACTTAGTCCAAAGTGTAGTATCTTGCCATTATCTTTGTATTCTTGTGAGGGCCTTTTTGTGGAGTTTGTAGTCTTCTTCAAGAGGAGAACAGAAGAGAAGAGAGCCCCCCTCTAAATGAGGGAAGAAGACCTCTTTTATAAGGGGTCTTGGTATAGCATGGTAGACAAGTGGTGGGGTCTTGTTGCCAAGATTACCCTTTATCAGAAGCCCCCCAGTTTCGAGTGCAGCAGTGTACTGTAGTCGAAACTTGAAGTTTGCTTTCGTCTATATGATCTTCCGTTCGTTATTCGATAGTTAGCTTTTGAAGTTGTGTGTCAAATTCGTTAATGACTCGCATGGATTTCAAGGGGGGGTTGTGTGACGAGGATTTGACGATCACGCAAGTTTAATGAAGTAACTCATTTGTTGACTTTGGTCGTAGAAGACTGAATGGAATGGCTTCTAGTAGATCAAATCACGTGGTTTCTGCCAAATAGGGGTCGTAAAAGACCCTACTATGTTGTTTACTTGATATTGACGGTCAGATCGCTTGTGACCAGAACACTGACTTTCACAGTTGTGTGTCAGGGCTTTAAAATGCACTGGGCTCGAGACACCCCCACTTGAGTACTTGATGCGACGTTAGTGTGGGTGTCTGTCTTGTCTACTGTAGTCGATAATTGTAATTTTGACTAAGGCGACTATGTGTGGATAAGATTCCGTACACGTTGCAGATGCGACCAATAATTGATGGTGCTTGGATTTTTTCCAAGATAACTTTTCAAGTATAAAAGCATGTGTTGATATTCATATCTTGTCTCGTTTTTCACATAAGTTTCAAAGCGATGGTGAATTTTTGCAATGCTCTGATTATTGCGCTTTTTGCTTTGGAAGCTTTGCTATTTGGAGCTACTGCGATGTCGACTGAGGGTTTAAGCATCTACCTTGTTATTCTAGCAATCTTTCAGATTGCCATTTTGGTATATGGCTATAGTATGCTAGGATTTATCTGATGATGTACCTGTTGTCTCTTTTGTATTTCGTATTGCAAAGCTATGTAACTGTTTGCCTTTTTGAATAAAAAGTCTTTGAGGGTACTTTGTGTTGAATCGAGTGACTCGATTGTTGATTTGACGTTTGAAGGAGTTTGAATATAAGTTTTCCTTCATAGAGTCATGTTTATTTTGTCAAGCTTCTAGTGTGCCGAGGGATTATCGCACTTATCGTATCGGGCTTACAAATCGTCAATGTAATTAATGATGTGCCGAGGGATGCTCGGGCTTAGATAATCGGACTTATCTAATTTGCCGAATTAGTTTATAATATGCCGAGGCGTTCTCGGGCTTACAAGATCAGGCTTGAAAATTTGCCGAATTAATTTGTAACGTACCGAAGGATTTTCGGGCTTATTGCATTGGACTTACAACATTTCAACGATTTTAACTTAGGCCTAAAAACGAATTTAATCGACTTTTAACCTCGAAGAATTGAATCTTCCTTTTTGTCGAAGAATCGAATCTTCCTGTCGAATAATTGAATCTTCCAGTTGAAGAATTGAATCTTCCTTTTGATGAATTGAATCTTCCTGTCAAAGAATTGAATCTTACATTTGAATAATTGAATCTTCCTTTGTCGAAGAATTGAATCTTCTTTTTGTTGAAGAATTGAATCTTCCATTTAAAGAATTGAATCTTCCATTTAAAGAATTGAATCTTCCTATCGAAGAATTGAATCTTCCATTTGAAGAATTGAATCTTCCTTTGTCGAAGAATTGAATCTTCCATTTGAAGAATTAAATCTTCCTGTCGAAGAATTGAATCTTCCTTTTGTCGAGGCTATTTCTTCCCCCAAAAGCGAAGTTCACCTTGAGTGAACTAAGGCTTTTTTGGGTGGAAGGGTTGCTCAGACTTCGTATGCTTCTTGGATCGTGCAGATCCTTCGTATGAAGCTTGCTAGGCCTTAGAAGCCGCTTACGCTTTTCTTTCTATCATTCGCTGGGTCGTAAAGACTACTTACGCCTTTTGTTATCAGCTGGATCATAAAGACCACTTATGATAATCGGGCTTACCGCACCGGGCTCACATCTTTCGCCCATGTAATTCATATCATGCCGAAGGATTTTCGGGCTTAGAATCGGGCTTATAAATTTGGCGAATTAATTTAAAGTTTGCCCAGACATGCTCGGGCTTCTAGTGCTTCGTAAACAAGCTTAAAGTGATTGAGCTTCGTGATCGTATACCTTTCCTCCATCGGAAAAGGAAGTTTAAGATATTAAACTAAAAAAGTTTTAGGGATCGAAGCTATATATTTGGCAACAATTAGCTAGTGTAAGAAAGATAAGGCTAGATCTTGAAAATCTGAGTTGTGTTCGTGTAACACAATGAGAAATAATTTGAGCAAAAATTACTCAAAATAATGCGTTAAATATGGTCATCTAGGACAGACATGTCGTGCAAGAAATTGGTTTATCCCATACGAGCTATTGTACTAGTCATACAATGTTAATTTAGATGTGAGAGCCCAAAGTCAGCATATAATTTATATTGTATTGCTCCAACAAATGTAATAAGTGGCTGCTTTGGCCTAGTGGAAGGGCAAATTCCACTGACTTTGATGGTGAGGGTTTGAACCCTCTGAATAGCACAACTTCGTATTTTTTCTTAACTTCGTACATGGTTTAAAAAGTATGAAAAAAATACCACGACGAAGGGTCGAACCCGGCCTAACTTAGCACTAGGGGACCTATGATGCCAACAGATTAAGGTCTCTATCGTTGGATCGGGGTCGTATTCTTAAATAACCACAGAACTTCTACAAAAGAACGAAGCTGAGGGTCTGGTATTTAATATAAATGTGCAGTACTTGAATAAAGCATGTCAACTGGTTCATTGGTAGGATCTTGAGCAGCAGCCTAGAGGTCGTGAGTTGACCCCGCCCATATTGTTGAAATTCATTTTTTGTAAATACACTTTTATAAAAAGAATAGATCCCGAGTTCGAAGCAATTCGAACCTAGCATTCCCTCGGTCATACGATATATATCACTTACGAAAGTAAATAAGAACAAAACAAAAGATGGGGTAAACGGTGTCAGGATTCGAACCCTCACTACGCAAAATTCCAGCGAGACCTCGTACCAACTGGGCAAGCTGCAGGGCTCTTGCCAGTAGTTGCAACTTCATTCTATAATATTTATGATCGCAAGGCACAGATTCGCAATCTTGCGACTTGCGAAACTGGGTTCTTCCTAAAATATGTGACTAAGAATTACTATTTACACATGTTTATTTCTCTGGTCCCTTTTGTCAAAGGGAATCAAGTGATTGATATCACATGCATAATGCACATATGTTGATTTCATGATAGAATATGTACTCATTTTCTATGATAATTCTATGCAAGAACAATAACAAAGTAAATCAATCAGAGTGAGAGTTCAAACTGATTTGCATGTATTGCAAAGTATATGAATATTTGAAGTCAGTGTGCAAAGTGGAGATGCGTAAACTGTTCAAAACTTACGATTTTGCATTTTACAAAATATTTGTGAAAGTTAGTGTAACCTTGTAGTAAATGTATTGACGATAGGACATATTGTGGCTAAACCAATAAATTGCATGCTCAATATCAAGCAGGAATTGATGTGACTAGATTAATGGCATGCATGCAGACATTATTATTTATGAAATGAGCTTTTCTTTCAAATCTACATTCTGACAATACAAAATACTAATGCAATATTGTAACGAGGTGTCCAACAGTATTTTCTGTGTGAAAGAAAAAATTGCTATGAGTAGCAATTTCGTATGTAAAGGTTTGACAGAATTTAATTACAGCACAGTTGCATTAAATATTATTTAAGTGTGATATGTAATGCTGTTTCAACAACAGTATTATGACATATTGTATTGACTTATTATCACTAATAAATATGTGCACTTAACTGATATCTCACACATCACGCTTAAGCACACTTAAAACCTGATGATTATTTAGTTACAACATACATTCATTGTTACGCTAATTCATAGAACACAATTTCAGTACATGTAGCTAGCTATGTATCATAAGCGCACAAATATTCATTTATGTTATTACATTAAAAGACTGATCACACAATGTAAAATATGCCAGTGTCTGAAACCAGCTACATATTTGTTGTTTCCAAACATTCAAATTAACATACATTCGTAGTCTCAGTAGCAACATATTTCTAAGTAGTTATGTTTTTTACACGCTTAAGTTAAACGGAATTTAAAAATGAATACACAGAGCAGCTACAAAGAAAAAATTGCTACGAGCAATGGCTAATGACACGTATTTTGGTGACACCATATGGGTTTTTGGTATGGCACTACAAGAAAATGGGGCTAATGCAACGCCAATACTGCAACGGATTTATAATCCGTTGCAGTATTTTAATGTACCAACGTCTACTGACGTTGGTACAGCAAAATTAAAAAAAAATACTTATCTGCCAACGTCATTGGACGTTGGCAGGTATTGTGCAGAGCAGCAACGTCCTATGAACGTTGCTGCTGCTGTTTTTTTGTTTTTTTTTTTTATGTTTTAAATGTTACCAACGTCTGAAAAGGACGTTGGTAACTGTTTTCGTAGTTATTTTTTAAAATTTTTTTTTCTTGAATGCAGCAACGTCTATGTAGACGTTGCTGCCAGCTGAAAGAAAGGCACCAACGTCCTGGAGACGTTGGTGCCATATGCATGCCAGCTGCAGCAGAATTAATCGATACGGCACCAACGTCTCCAAGACGTTGGTGCCATATATATATGGCAGATTCGCAGCAGATTTCTGCTGCGAAATTTGCCATTGCTGCTTCATAAAAAAAAAAAAAATTTCACTCGTTTTAATTCCAATTCACACAATTTCAGCTCCAAATCTCTTCTTTTTTTAAGGTATGTGTTCAATGTCTTCAAAATTACGATTATACATTTTTTTTTTTAGTTTAATCGGTTAGATTTTTATTATTTTGCATAAATATGATTTTTTAGTTGATTTGATGATGTATTTGTGTTAATTATGTATGATTAATTAAGATATTAGTCGATTTGATGAAGTAATTTTGACGATCTATGTGTATTATGTTTTTTTTTTAAATTAATGGTTAGATTTGTGTAATTAGATTATTTGTGATGTAATTGTTGATTTTAGGCATATTAGTGTTAATTATTTATGCTTAATTAAGGTATTAGAGGTAATTATGTGACGATCTATGTGTATTATGTTTGTTTTTTTAAATTAATGGTTAGATTTGTGTAATTAGATTATTTGTGATATAATTGTTGATTTTAGGCATATTTGTGTTAATTATTTATGCTTAATTAAGGTATTAATTAATTAGAGGTAATTATGTGACGATCTACGTATATTAATGTTTATTTTTAATTAATTTGTTAGATTTGTGTAATATTATAGCATCATAGTGTTGTATTTGTTAGATTTGTGTAATTATGTATGATTAATTAAGATATTAGAAGTAATGTTGAACGATCTATGTGTATTATTAATTTTTTTTAAATTAATGGTTAGATTTGTGTAATTAGTATTTGTGATGTAATTGTTGATTAGATAGTGTATTTATATATGTTAATTATTTATACTTAATTAAGGTAGTAGAGGTAATTAATTATGTGACGATCTATATATGTATATTAAGGTTTAATTTAATTAATCGGTTAGATTTGTGTAATATTATCGCATAATAGTGATGTATTTGTTGATTCGAGTGTATTAGTACTGTTAATTATATATATATATATATATATATATATATATATGTATGCTTAATTAATTAATATTAGATTTGTGATTATGACAATATAGCTACGTATTTTCTTATTTTTTTTTGTAGAATTTAATCGATTAACTTTGTATTATATAACATATATAATTGTGTTTATGTTAGAACGTATTTATGTTAATTAGATATGCTAAAAAGGTTAGTAGCATTGAGAAATTATATATTTGTAATGAAAATATGGGAAATATATTTTGGTTAAACTTGTTTATATGAACATGCTATGGTATAATTATTGATGCTTGATATAGATAGAGATATATGTAGAAGATGTAGTTATTTTGTGACACGTCCGTATGTGATTAATTGTTGAATACTTTAATTTAATAGTATATATATCACAATGAGTATTGAGCTTACTTAATTGTAATACATTGATTAGAAAAATTAGCGGAGATTTGTATAATTTAGACGTAACAAATGTATATATACTTAATTAGTCAATTTAGTAAATGAATAGATAGTATATATTGTCGTGTATCCCTTTTATATTAATTTGACCATTCTAAATATTTATTTATTAGATGGCCGGCTCGTCAGATCAGGGTAAGATCAGGGTAAGGGGAAAGGAAAAAAGAAGGTGTCGAAGAACCAGGTGCCATACCCGGAAGGGGTACCTCGAGGATCATTCTCTTCGCAGCCTAATCTTGGTTCGATGGGATCACTTTCAGCGGTGATGCCGATGTTTCCCGGAGGATCAAATGACGCAGGAGCCCGCACTAGTGGGCCGTTTACCAATCAATTGATGGGTGTAGGATCGACAATGGGGGGTGGTTATGGTGGTGGTGGATTCGGTGGGGCTGGCTACAGCGGGGTTGGTTATGGCGGGGGTGGTTATGGTGGGCCTGGATTTGGTGGGCCTGGGTTTGGTGGGCCTGGATATGGGAGTGGAGCTGGATTTGGTGTGCCTGGTTTTGGGAGTGGAGCTGGATTTGGTATGCCACAAACACCGCTAACGAGGCCACAGCTACAGGTTCAGGGGACGGGAAGTACTGTTGGGCCATCATCATCGGGCTCACGGGGTTCAGGCTCACGTGGTTCAGGCACACGAGCTTCAGGCTCACGTGCTCATGGCGTTTCTGAGGAGTTAGACGAGGATGAGGGAGGTAACAATGATTCAGGAGACGATGGTGGTATTACTAGGGTTGCCGTGCGAGGACAATCTAAACCTCGCGAGCCCCCGGCAAATCCGGATGACAGGGAGGTACTTGAATTATTCTTTGATGGCTCAATAGAGAACCCTTCCGCCGTGACCACGATTGGTACAAATTTGAGGAACATGATGCAAGGGGCATACTTCACGTACGGCATGTGGCCAGAGGAGGAGAAGGAAATGTGTTGGAACAGATTTAAGGTAAGGAATTAGCTTGACTTCTATATTTATTAAATATTTATAAATATTTGTTCATTATTATTCATTTATGTGACCAACTTTTCTTTATGTCTGTATTAAATGCAGCACACTTACCAGTGGGATCCTGCCATAGAAAATGCAGTCAGGGAATGGTACGATAGGGTCGCTACTGCGAGATTTGCAGGTTCAGTAAACCACGCCAAGAAATGGTGGTTGCGCTGCAAAGTTGACCCCACCTATAGTATGACTCACAGTTGTTGGATTCACGAAGATTTTCGGCAGGCATTTTATGATTATTGGGAGCTTGAGCCCACGAAGAGTCGTTCGGAGCAGAACGCTAAAAATCGAGATAAGGGGAAAATGGTAAACTATAGGGGTGGGTCTCGCAGCACGAACAAGCATAGGATAGATCTGGTAAGTAGAAAAATATGATTGGTTATTTTTCAAATATCATCATTGATTTAATAATGTGATCTATATTTGCTTTAATGAATTTTCATATTATGACAGGCAAAGGAAATGAATACAACGCCCGACAAGGTGCCGTTTCAGGATGTCTTTATAAAGACTCGTGCAAAGAAACATGACGAAAGAACGGTTGAGTGGCCAAACCCTGAGGACAAAGCTAATTACGTGAGTATAATATTTTCTTTCATTAAAGTGGTGTAATCGTCAATAATTGTTGTTGTCGTAATAATACTTATGTTTGTTACAAAAATATATTTTGAATCATAATATGTTATATGCAGGATGCTTATGTGGAACACTGCCTGAGAGAGCATGGGCCAGATATGAGCAAGTGGCCAGTCTGGGACGTTAGACCGTGGGTGGAAATTGCCGCAGCCGGACGGGTAAAGAAGAATAGGGTGGTGGGTCTGGCGAGTTATGGTGAGCCTGAGCGCGTAGGATTCAAGGCTCGAAGACATTCTAGGTTTCTGGAGACTGGCTCTTCTAGTCGCGTGGATGCACTGATGGCCGAAACAGCTTCTCAACGGCAGGAAATCACAGGTTTAAAGAATGTTCTCAAATACTTTGTGTCACAGTTCAATATGTCGGTGCCCGATGAATTGTGGGGGTCAGGGCAACAACAACAGGGGCAACAACAACAGGGGCAACAACAACAGTTTAACAACTTCCCGGCAGTTTTCCACCAACCATTGCAACCGACGAACACGAGTTTCGGCAGCGGGCGGTTATCAGGGGATCCACTCTATCGACCACGGTCACATTCTACCGATCAGGAGGACGAAGGGGACCAGGAAAGAAGTTCGGGTGGCGGTGCTAACGACACTACTGGCTTGGGTGATATGTAATTTGACGAGGATACTGAAATTTAGACTGTTATTTGCTGCTTTTATTTGTATTTGTATAATTATGAACAAACGTGGTTTGTTTTAGCTTGTTTTTATTTATGTTTGCACCTTATATATATTTATGTTTTTATTTATATTTATAATTTACACTAGTTTTATATATATATATATATATATATATATATATATAAACGTTACAATTCAAATAACTCAAATATTACAACTCAAGCGTACATATTGCAAATAAACCATTGTTTAAGTTCACGAATTCTTACTACATAGGCATACATATTGCTTAGAACATACATTTCGTATAATCAGGGTCATCGTCGTCACCATCATCATGATCTTCATCCACGTCATCGTCGGCGGATGTGTCGTTATCATCGACTTCCACAATATCATCGTCTGCAAGCCTGATAGGTGTATTGTCGATATTGTTGATGTCATCCAATCTTAACTGAGGTGCGGTGCTATCTTGGTAAATGTCGAGATTAGCCACTGCAGTTGTGTCAACGAGGTATCTCGCTCTTGTCGTGCAAACCGCCCACCATCCTCTCCTACTGGTATTTTTTTGTGAAGGATACAGACTGTAATAGACTTGTTGCGCCTGACTTGCTAGGATAAACGGTTCAGACGCTCCTGTCCCGAGTCGCATTGTTGGATTAATGTCAACAAGGCCATAAGTCGGATGAGTTGTTATTCCATTATACACGTCGTACCAATCACATTTGAACATAACAATTTGTTCCAAGTTTCCACTGCCCCAGTAATCAAGCTGTATAATCTCTTGAAGCATTCCATAGAAATTACGTGCGTCTGGGTCGCCAGTGTCGCCCTTCACATAAACGCCACTGTTCATTGTTTGCCCACCAGCCCCATATGCTTCTGTATGAAACTTAAATCCGTTAACCGTATAACCATTATAAGTTTTTGCTTTCAAAACAGGTCCCCGAGCAAGACCGCGTAATCTAGGATCCACACTGTAACTACCAGACACAACAACTTATTTGAACCAGTCGATAAAATAAGTTTTACGTATCTGATCTTTATTAGCTTGCGGATATCCTGCGCACATCTGTTCATCAAACATACTGTCACAGAAAGAAGCCGTTTAAAACATCAATTGATATATCAGCAAGAATACATTGTATGACAATTAGTAATCTTACCTTAACCAACACTCGACCTCTGGGCAATTCAACAAGACATATAGATGAGCCGCTTTTCACTCTGCGAGAGACAAATTTCTGTAATTGACACAACGCCCCATTGTTTTCCCTTTACTCTGGAATACTGATAATTGGTCGTTGGGGTCAATAGATATTGGAACTTCGTTCTTGTTCAAACGGGTTGCTCTAGTTTCAATATTGCTGTCAAAGTAGAGTGAGGAGAAATTTGCAATTTCTGCGTAAATGTACGCCTCAACAATCGACCCTTCTATGTGTGCCTTGTTACCCCTTGGTCTCTTAAAATCAAACATCCGTCTAACAAAGACAAAAAAAGATTAACTAGTCATATTTTGAACATTGTATAGTTATCAGTATAACAGTAACTGGTATTTACCTCTCAAATGGGTACATCCACCTGTATTGTACGGGCCCACCGACCTTTGCCTCCCAGGGAAGGTGTATCGCTAAATGCTCCATGGAATCAAAGAACGATGGAGGAAAGAATTTTTCCAGCTTGCACATAGTCACCACAATCGAACGTTCTAATAAATCCATGTCACTATATCGGATGTCAGGAGCTGACAAAACTCTGAAAAAATTACTGATCTCCACGAGCGGCCCCCAGACATTCTCTGGCAAGAAGTCACGAAATGCTATCGGAACCAACCTTTGCAAAAAAACGTGACAATCGTGACTTTTCATTCCCACTAGACGCAACTGTGGCATTTGAACACAACGAAATGTTTGACGCGTATCCATCTGGAAATTTGAGATTGCACAACCACTCACACACTTTAACCTTTTCGTCCTTACTGAGACAGTACGATGCTCTACGTTTGTATAACCTACCTCCCGGTCCAGTCTGTAGAAACAAAGATCTTCTGCCCGTCAGTAATTGTAAATCTTTGCGAGAGTTCATATTGTCCTTGGTTTTCTCAGGGTCATCCATCACAGTGTTCTTGATATTGTCGAAGAAGTTCTTTTCACAATGCATGACATCTAGGTTGTGGCGGATCAGATTATGCTTCCAATACGGAAGTTCCCAAAATATACTTCTACGACACCAATTGTGATCCAAACCAAAGCCCTGAACAAATTCTCCGCATATACCAAATCCGACCGGTGGAAGACGTTCAACGTGTCTCCACATGTCTATCCCTGATCTTCTTGGTAGAGGTTGATCAGTCTCTATTCTACCTTTCGTGAAGTCATTTGTGTTTAGTCTCCATGGATGGTCCAGAGGCAAGAATCGACGATGACAGTCAAAGAAAGAAGTCTTTCGACCGTGCTTAAGTTAGAAACTCTTGGTTTCTTCCATACAGTACGGGCAAGATAAACGACCATGTGTGCTCCACTGTGATAGCATGCCATACCCTGGATAGTCACTAATCGTCCATAGCAATGAAGCTCGCATTTGGAAATTTTGTTTCCGAAAACTATCGTATGTTGGCACACCCGAATCCCACAGTGACTTAAGTTCATCAATTAGGGGTCTGAGTAATACGTCAATGTTCTTGCCAGGACTCTTCGGGCCAGATATCATTAAACTTAGGAAAATATATTCTTGCCGCATGCATAGGTCAGGAGGGAGGTTATAAGGGGTCACAAATACTGGCCAAGACGAGTAAGGAGCTGAGGAGTTCCCGAAAGGATTAAAACCATCGGTGCAAAGTCCAAGTCTAACGTTTCTTGGTTCTGCAGCAAAATTGGGAAATATCCTGTCGAAAGATTTCCAGGCCAAACTTGAAGCAGGGTGAATCATTTGATCGGTATCTGCCTGACACTTCAAGTGCCATGTCATGTGCTCCGATATTTTGCGTGATGTGTAAAGCCTCTGCAATCGAGGCGTCACTAGCAAGTACCACAGCTTCTTACGTGCAACAAGCTTCTTCTTATTGGTGCATTCCTCGTACCTAACTTCGCCACAATGGGGGCACTCGGTCCAGCTCTTACTTTCATACTCCCCGTTTAAAGGATACAAATATTAACACACACATCGTATGTTTTGTACCCAAGTCCTAAATCTTTGATGAATTTCTTGACTTCGTACCAATTTTCAGGCAATCTATGACGATCTGCAGGACTCATTAATCTGCGGGCCGCTTGTAATTGATTGTCAGCAGAGGCGTTTGTTGTGCCATGACGAACTTTGTCGGCAATAAATGATGTTAACCACTGCAATGGTGTTGTTTCCACATCTACGCGTATTGGCACCTCGGCTTCTCGTAGCATTTCAAAAAAGTCTCGTGCCTCACGGTTTGGCTCTTCTTCTATATTTTGATTATAGTGCGTGCCTTCAAACTGACCTCTGTATGCATCATTGACCATATCTACGTAACCACTTTCGACATTATCATTATGAGTAGATGACTCTCCTGCGTATGTGTAATTGCCAGAAAAAGTTGTTCCTTTCTCCGTGTGCCTCCCATACGTAATAATGAGGAACAAAACCGTACTTCAATAGGTGTTCCTGAATCACATCCCTCTTTTTTCTTTTGCTAAAACCACACTGAGTGCACGGACACTTAACTCTTCGATGACCTTGAGAAAATGCAAATTCTAGGAATCTGTTGACGCCATCTACGAAATAAGGATCGATATACCCCTCATCAACGTTGCCTCGATCGTACATCCAACTCCGATCTTCGTTGTTATACATTTTTTATCTAATTAAAATCAAATTAACAATGCATCAGCACGAGAACTGACTATTTAATCACGAAAGTAAGGCTAATTAAAACTTATCATCAAATACTAACAGTGTGAACAACTAATTACACACATGCATATAAATAGCATACTACTAATCAAATCACGCTTAGATCTCAGTTATTCTAAATACGATGAATAACAAGTATTAATATTACAAAAATCACTAAATTAAGCAACAACATCAACAATATATATATAAAATTAAGCAACGAATTACGATAATACTGAAATTGATACCTCTCGTGGAGTGAGCTTTGCTGAGAATTACGTACGCTTTGCAAAAAAATCACAGGGAAGAAATGAAATTTTGCTGAAAAATAGAGAAGAGAGAGGGAAGAAATGCAGTAGATTTTGGGGAAGAAACGCAGGTTATGGATAATGAAATGTGTGGAGGAGAGGATATAAAGCTGATAAATTTATTGCAAGGTCCAAATCCCTTGCTGCTGTAAAAACAGCTTTTCTGACACAGTTGCATGGGAAAAAGGCCCTTGCAGTAGCCTTTCAGCTTCAGCAACCTCCTCTTCCCTTGCAGGTTTTGTTTTACTTATTTTTAAATATAATAAAGCTGCATTCTTCATTCTTTATATATATATATATATATATATATATATATATATATATATATATATTTATTTATTTAACAAAAATAAAGAGTAGTTTTCATTGTACGTAGTTTAATTCGTATGTAATTAGGAGTTGTGCATTCAAATAACATCTATTCATAACAAAAATCAAGATTAAATCTAAGTAATTTAGTTCTTATGTAATATTCGTTCAATTCTAATGTAATGTTGAGTTATCAATTATATTCTTAATTAATTCAACAAAAATAAACAGTAAGTTTTCCTGTACGTAGTTGATCAATTCTTATGTAGTTAAATATTATTCATTCATATAATTTCAGTTTATTTAATGAAAATCAAGAATCGTATTTGCGGTCAATCATAAATTTTTCAAAAGGGGAAGGACTAAATTGTAACTTTTCAAATCTTTTGGGGTCAAAATCATATTTTCAAAAAGAGTTGTATTCCTTGTACGTAGTTCAATTCTTATGTAATAACACTATTCATAATAAAATCAATGTTATTAAATCTAAGTAATTTAGTTCTTATTTAATATTTGTTCAATTGAGTTAAACTAATTTGACAAAAGTCAATGTTAGTTATATTTATTTGATGCTTATATATTTGTAGTTAATTAGGAGTTGTCCATTCAAACAAGTTCAATTAATTTATTAAAATTTAATTAAGATTAGTTTTGTTTAACTAGTTCAATTCTAATGTAATGTTGAGTTATCAATTATATTCTTAATTAATTCAACAAAAATAAACAGTAAGTTTTCCTATACGTAGTTGATCAATTCTTATGTAGTATAAATATTATTCATTCATATAATTTCAGTTTATTTAATGAAAATCAAGAATCGTATGTTTAGTTTGATTATTATTATTTAATGAGAAGTTATTAATTCTAATAACTTTAATTAATTTTACAATACAAGATTAATTCTAATTAGTTCAGTTCTCATATGTTATTAGGATCTTATTCATTCAAATAAGTTCACACACATATATATATATATATATATATATATATATATATATATATATATATATATATATATATATATATATATATATATAAATATCAAGATTAGTTCTATTTTCTTATGTAATTAATAATTATTCAATCAAATAAGTTTTATTAATTAATTAATTTAACCAAGATCAAGATTAGTTCTATATATTTAGTTCAAGTCTCATGTAATTATGATTTACAAGTCATAATTATATATGGATCTAATTAATTAAATGAGTGAATGAGGGAATATATATAATTAAAACATTTTTCTAATAAAGCTATTGCAAGGTCCAAATCCCTTGCTATTGCTACTTTTCTGACACAGTAGCAAGGGATCCCAATTTCCCTTGCAACAGCTTTCTGACAATAACCTGTTGCAAGGGATTTGGACCTTGCTACAAAATTTCAGAATGAAATTTTTGGCGGAAATTTCAAATTTCCCAAAAAATTTCATTCCCTCCCACTATACTACTATAAATACCACACTATATCACTCATCCATCCCACTTCTCCCTCTCATATTATTATCATCTTCTTCTCCCCTTCTCTCCTTCACTTTATTTTTTTCCTTAATTTATTTTGCATCATCATCAACTTATATATATATTATATATGCATACATGCATCTTATACTATATATATATATACATATATATTGTATAATTATAATTAGTGAGATTATTTTATAATTATACATTGTAAAGTTTAGTGTGTGTATGTATATATATATCATTATAATTTTTAAAATGTTATCTAACATTTCTTAATACTATATATATATATATATATATATATATATGTGCGTGTGTTTGTGTGTGTGTGTGTGTATCTTATAATTTAGTTATTAGTATTATATTTTTTAACACATACTATACATATATAATATTGAGGTTTCAATTAATGTATAATGTGAGTGTGTGCATATATATATATATGTATATATATATTAAAAAACATTTTATTACAAAGGGGCGGTTTTTACCGCCACTTTTTTTTATAAAAAAATATTTATCTACAGCAACGTCCGTGGACGTTGCTACCAAATTTGAAAAAAAAAATCAGGACACTATAGCAACGTCCCTGGACGTTGCTACCAAATTTGAAAAAAAAATGTCCGGACACTATAGCAACGTCCGAGGACGTTGCTGCCAAATTTGAAAAAAAAAAAGTGTCCGGACACTATAGCAACGTCCGTAGACGTTGCTGTGTTTCATCGAAAAAAAATAATGAACAAAAATGAAATTTAAAAAAAAAACGTGCGTAAATCAATTGCAAGGTCAAAAGACGTTGCAATTGAGTCTTGTGTCAAAATGCATAGCAACGTCTAAGGACGTTGCAATTGACTTTTGTGTCAGAATAAATAGCAACGTCTATGGACGTTGCTGTCAATTGTGTGTGTCAGCACACTACAGCAAGGGAAATGGACCTTGCTACAGGTGTGTGTCAGAACAGCAATAGCAAGGTCCATTTCCCTTGCAACATGCAAAATACCTGCACCCACGCCACCTATAGCAAAGGATGCTACCAACGTCCACATCCCTTGCAATAGATCGATAGCAAGGGAATTTGAACCTATAGCAAGGTTTTTGGACCTTGCTATAGGCCACATTTCTTGTAGTGTGGGCCATATTTCAAGTTTCAAGACATTTCTCATAAATGAGATATCTTTGATTTATATATATAATAACTACGCATGTGCCTTCTGCATGAAACAAAGGTACCATTAACCTTCTAATATTATTTAATCTGTCGTCGGACACATATGCATGCATGTATTTACTAGAACTTGAAATTTCAAAATGGTGCAGGATGCTAGTCAATATTTCGAAGAGCATTTATGTGCATGGACATGCATTACTAAAATGCATAAAATATTGTGTTTAACACATATATATAAATGCAACAAGAGCAGTAGAATAGTTAATGCACTTTGTGAGTATACTTAGGCTAGTGCATGTGTTTCATTTTTAATTCTTTTTCTACGAGAGTTGAACAGAAGCAATTATGATGCATGTTGTTGCATGTGTAAAAAAGAAATATGCAGTGAATTTTTATGTACTTGCCATGCATAACAATATTTACTTCATCTTGCACAAGTGTCAGCACGCAACACCTATCTCAGTTTAAGCTAAATGCCTGCTTTGTGGTTGGAACATACGTAATATCCAATTTGAGTGGCTGTTATCAGCAAGGGTGAATGTTTAGGCGTTATACGAGGGTGTAAAATGCATGCGAATTCTAGAACATCTAAAGGTGCATATTGCCTTGAAAGCTTGACCTGTCATGCATCTTACTGATAATAATGGAGATAAAAAAGTTGAAATGTGCTTTAACTAAAAATGCAGTAATGAAGAAATCAAAGGATAGGACAAGAATCCTCAATTAGCCAATCATTAATAATTCACAGACCAGTGTCTCATTTAGTAGAGCATTTCTCTGCATGTTGGTATATATGTGCCTTCGGGTGTGTTTAACCACCACCTCAAGGTATATTATTTTAATTGCATTAACATGTGAGCATTCATGAAATAAGCAGGTGGAGCGTTAATTATAGCAGCACCTTCTGCCCAACTTAGTAATTGACGGGTCAGTGATTTATTTCACAGTTACGTGCTCTGTTTATATTTGATAATTATTCAATTAACAGGGGCAAATTAACCTTCACCAGTACCAATTTGGAAACCTTTTGCTTCCCAATGTATCTCTGGTTATTAGAATCAATTGCCCCTTAGGAGAAAGAAAAGTTAGTCTCACCCTTCACACCGTAGCACTCCGTGAACTAGCGTCAGAGGTCCAAGACATTGTCTTTTTTTTTTCTTTGAACCAAGAACTCGAAACTAAAGTCCATGTTCCAAGTTGCCTACGTATCCCACAACGGGGAATCAGACCAATGTAGTTCTTTTATCGGGTTGAAGAGATGATACACTTAGTCGAAAGTGTAGTATCTTGCCCTTATCTTTGTATTCTTGTGAGGGCCTTTTTGTGGAGTTTGTAGTCTTCTTCAATAGGAGAAGAGAAGAGAAGAGAGCCCCCCTCTAAATGAGGGAAGAAGACCTCTTTTATAAGGGGTCTTGGTATAGCATGGTGGACAAGTGGTGGGGTCTTGTTGGCAAGATTACCCTTTTATCAATATTAACCTAAATCATTTGATATCATATTCAAGTAATGTAAGCATCTTATCGAGGAACTGGGCCAAGTCTAATAATATGGCTCAATCTTACAACAAACTGTATGCACAAAATTATAGAGAATGAATAATCTTTATATAACAAATCATGAGAATATACAAGAGGAGTCAGCCTATAAATATACAAAGGCAGTCACTATAAACAAGTTACTAAATCCTATCTAAACAAGACTATATCTCTAGGACTCTAATCAACCAAGATACAAGACTATTCTTAATATATCAAGATACGAGAATATCTCTAATACACCCTCGCAAAACGGTGCCATCGGCTAAAGCGATTTTGGAACGACACAAGGAGAAGTGAGAGGGATGCAAAGGTTTCGTGAGAATATCCGCCAATTGATGTGAAACTCGAACAAGAACCTTAGCTACAATGTCACGCACGAAGTGTATGTCAACAACAATGTGCTTCATGCGCAAATGAAGAACCATATATAGAGATAAATGTGTGGCGCCGAGATTGTCGCAATAAATAATAGGAGTGGAAGGAAAAAGGCAATCAAGTTCACCAAGAAGGTTCCGTGTCCAACGAACCTCGGATGTTGCGGTTGCTAAAGCGCAGTATTCGGCTTCAGTGGAGGAGCAAGCCACAGCCCGTTGCTTGCGAGAACTGCAAGAGATGGGATTATCTCCCAAAAAAAAATGATGAAAGCAGAGGTAGACATGCGATCAACTGAATTTCTTGCCCAATCGGCATCTGAAAATGCACGGAGTGAAGAAGATGACTTGCGACGGAGTAAAATACCAGAGAAGTGGTGCCCTTCAATTACCGAAGGATATGTTTCACACAACTCCAATGGTATTCAGTGGGAGAGAAAACAAATTGTGCGAGTTTGTTGACAGAAAAAGCAATGTCAGATCATGTGACTGACAAGTATTGTAGTTCCCCATTGGTTTGGCGATAGAGATGCGAATCGCATGCGGATGAATCAACTGTAGAAGAGTCTGAAGATGCCATAGGAGTAGCAACAGATTTGGCACCAACCATCTTATGCCGCTCAAGAATATCCAAGATGTATTTGTGTTGCAATAGAAGAAGACTTTCATTACAAGCCACGGCCTCTATGCCAATGAAGTAAGAAATATAACCCAAGTTTTTGATGGCAAAAGTGGATTGAATGCGAGTGGTAATAGAGGAGACGAGAGTCGAATCACTACTCGTAAAAATGATGTCATCAACGTACACCAGTAGATAAAGACGAGTGGAACTACGCCTATTAATAAAGAGCAAGCAGTCAAGTTTCAACAGTTGAAAGCCGAGAGATAAAAGGGCTGCCTGTAATGCCTGAAACCACTCTCATGGAGCTTGCTTAAGACTGTAAAGAGACTTTCGGAGGCGGCAGACGTGTGAGTGGCGGTGTCTCAATGAAACCGAGTAGCTTGTGCATGAAAACATCTTTGCGAAGTGAGCATCCAGAAACGGATTGCTCACATTGAGTTGATTGATAGGCCAATTACGTGCAACAGCAATGGATAAAATAAGCCAAACTGTGACGGGTTTGATGATGGGACTAAAGGTTTTGACATAGTCGATTCCGGTTGTTGATACAATCCTTTAACCACAAGATGGGCTTTATATTTTTCAATTGTGTCGCCGGGTCGTTGTTTGACAGGAAAAATCTATTTACACCCGATAATATTGTGTGCCTCAGATTTTGGAACTACATCCCATCTGTCGTGTTTAATAAGGGCATTGAACTCTTCGGACATTGATTGACGCCAATCGGTTTCTTCGAGAGCACTTGAGACACAAGTAGGTTCAAGTAGCAGAGTCGTGGGATGGCGAGACGCGGCAAAAACCTGTTTGGGAGGAAATATATTATTTTTCGCACGAGTTACCATGTGATGAGTGTTCCCAGTGAGTTCTTGACATGGTGAGGCTTCTCGAGATTGATTTGGCAGGCACGGTGCCGGTGGGGAGGGCGGCAAGGGTGGCTGTTTATCACGCACGGTTGGCAGGTCAGGCAACTGAAATATGGGAGAATGAGTTGTTGGCAACAGCCGATTGACAGATTGTGAAAAGGCCAAAAGTGATTTAAAGGGGAACTGGTCTTCACAAAATCTGACAAGCCGTGATATAAGAACCTGTAGCGAGTCTGGATCCATGCACTTGTAAGCCAATTGTGTAGAGCAATAGCCGAGAAAGATGCACGACTCTGACGAATATGAAAGTTTTCTCGTAGTAAATGGTTTGAGCCACGGTAGCAAAGACAACCAAATACACATATGCGAAGATAGTTTGGATCACGCCAAAATAAAGTGGCAAACAGTGTAGCAGAATTGAGGGCCAAAGATGGCATGCAGTTAATTAAATAAATTGCCGTTTGTAAACCGGATGACCAATAATTATCTTGAAGATGTGCATGATGCAAAAAGGCACGACCCGTGGCTATGATATGGCGATTGCAGTGTTTAGCAATCCCATTTTGCTGAGGAGTGTAATGTGCAGTTGTTAAGCAATTGATGCTAGCATTAGCAACAAGGATCGAAGAGCTAAAAATTCTCCACCATTGTCGCTATAAAAATTTGTAATGCATTATTCGAATTGATTTTCAACCAAAGGTTTGAACTTTTTAAATATTTCTTGCACCTGGGATTTAGCTGGCATTGGAAACAACCAACAATAGCGGTTATACAAATCAACAAGCAGCAAACAATATTTAAAGCCATCAACCAAAACAATCGTCGGTCCCTAAACATCAGCAGAGATATAATGCAAAGGATATAAAGCATTGAATGATGGTAACTGTTTTGATTTCCTAACAAAACATGAGTCCCAAAAGTCAACCTTCGCAAAGGCATGCCTAAGAACGGGTAACTTAAAACGGGAAATTAAAAAAGAGTAACTTTTGAACGCCGGATGTCCTAGCCGCGAGTGCCACATGGAACGGGTGGTGTTAACACCTAAAGATGCAAATTTCTACTCCGATTGAAAATAATAGGAAGGTGTGCGAATGAGGTAAATGTCGTTACTGCATACGCCATGCGCCAGAGGTTTCCTCGTAAGTTGTGCCTTCATAATAAACCGATCAGGAAAAGACTCCACTGAAACATTATTTTCCTTTGTGAATTGATGACCAGATAGTAAATTATTTTTTGTGGATGGAACGCAAAGCACATTTGATAAGCAAAACTGACGAGCAGAAAAATAAAGATGTGAATACCAGTATGAGTTATCGGCATGCCGGTACCATCAGCAAGTTGGACTTCATCCGTCCCATCATATTTGGAGTGATATGTAAGGTTGTTTAAATCCCGGATGAGATTGTGTGAAGCCTCAGAATCAACTAACCAGTTGGAAGTGTGTGGCGCGGGGACCCAAAGGTGGAGTTGTGCGGGCAAAATTTCTTCTATTCCAAAGACTTCCGCTGTATTTAAAGTAAATATATTTTATAATGCTATAGTTTTGATCCTGGTCAGTGAGACCCCTTCCTATGAGCTACAGTTCGGTCTGAGTTGAGTTTGTTAGGTGACCAACACCGGACCAACACGGATCGAATTGTGACTCGTGGGGCGCGGTCCTCACACTACATCATGATATCAAGAACTCCACACGGAACCTCCTCTCAGTTTATTATAATTGTGTTAAATTAGACTAGTTTTCGTCTTTTAAACTTGTAAAATTATTAAATTGATTATAATATCCTCATAAAAAATGAATAAAACCCCCTTGCATTTTCTCAAACTTGCACAAAATCACCTCCTATCATCAAAAATATTGCACCAAACTCACTGATGTTACTAAAAATTTGGACCAAACCGCCGCCTTCCATCATGAAAAGTCTTGAACCAAACCACTGCCTATAATCAAATATGTGCACCTATATCTTATTAGAGTGTAAGTTTGTTTTTTAAAAAAAAAGACGTTTTAAGCACTTTAACCAACATTGTCATTTGTTTGTTTGGCAGAATATATTTTTCTACTATTATTATTCTCAGTCAAACAGTAGATTTTTGTTCACTATGCTTTAGATATTTTATAGTAAAGTTTTCCATTTTTTTTTTAAAATTACTTTGTTTTTAACATAGCCCAGGGTACGAAAAAATCCTGGCTACGCCTCTGGACATAATATAGAGTATATGTTTCAAGGAGAAATATAATCGAATCTAAATCAAAGGAATAAACCAACAAAATATGATTGATTCAAGATCAAAAGTAATCGAGTGTGAATCACAATTTGAAGAAGTAAACAGAGATCACGATTTATCAAACAAAGTCACACATAACAAAAACCAAAATTGATTAATCGAAGGAGATAGCACAACAGAAATGATCGAGATTTACCAGATCAATGATACCATAATGAAATTTAACGATTGAACGAATGAATTGTATTGAATGACTGAAAGATTACCGATGAACATTGTTCTTCAACCCAAGTTGACTTCGTAATGTGGAAAGGTGATTGATGAAGAAAAGGTCCATGCACTTATATATTCTCTGAATACGCTCTTCTCTCTCTCTCTCTCTCTCTCCACTATTGGTCATTTCCAGATAACTAACCAAACGGTATAACATAAACTAATGAAAGCACAGACTTATCAATCGTGTTATGCAGAATGCGTTTTTAAGCAGATTGTTGAGTAGTTTGATACATATTGATGAACTTTTCTACATATCTATATATAGATATAGATAATAAACTTTTCTAAAAAATTGGGAGGGCAACCCATGAACACATACGCTCCTGATCAAGAGTCAACTGTGGTTGAAGACAAGTTTGAGGAAATGAACACCACAAAAAAATCGGGCTTTTGTGATCGAGAAAATGGTCAGGGAAAATTGAAAATCCCAAACAGTCATTAAAATCGGTCATAGATACCCAGTAACAAATAGTTTTTTATGACCGCTAAACAGCGGTCATTAATAATCCGAACAATTCATGACCGGAAAACAGTCATGAAAGATCATGTAAACGATCACAAATAACTTAATTTAAAACTTAAAATTAAAATTAAAAATAACAATTTATGACCGCAAAGCGGTCACAAATAGTATGGTGTACTTATGACTGCATCCCGTTTACAAATAATTTAAATTTCAAAAATCTATCATCACTATTTGGGACCGCAATGCGGTCATAAATAATTTTGTATCATTTATATAAAAAAAATCCAGAATAATTCATTTCTTTTATAAAAAATTAGAATAATTCTAGATATAGAGAAGATCTTACTAATATAGTTACAATATTATTCAAACGTTTAATTATAATTATGTATGAAATACATTTTAATATGAATGAGAAACTATTATGTTACTAACACATTTTTAGAAATTTATTAAAGATAATATGAAAATTGAGGATATAAGAAATTTAGAACGTTGCAATGATTAATATGTCTGAAGTATATGATAAAACCAAGATTAATAAAAGAAATACTAAGCATGAGACTATCATGAAAGTAGTGTAAAAGAGAGGAATGGGAAAGATGGAAGAATTGAGAAATGAGAAATGAGAAAGGGTGAGTGATTATATAGAATTGGATTTGGACATTTGTGACCGCAAAGCGGTCACGATAAGTTTTAAAATATTGAAAAAACCGCCTAAACTATTCGTGACCGTTAAACGGTCATAAAAAGTTTTTGAAAATTTGAAACATTCCGCCAAAACTATTTGTGACCGTTAAACGGTCATAAAAAGTTTTGAAAATTTGAAACATTCCGCCAAAACTATTTGAGACCCCTAAATTGTCACAATATATTTTTTTTTTTTGAGAATTTGAAATATCCCGCCCAAACTATTCATGACCGCTAAACGGTCAAGAAATGATTTGAAAATGTAAAGTTTCCCCCCAAAAGTATTTGTAACCATGTATGTGGGGGCGAAGCCGAGAATTTGATATAGGGGGGCGAAATTTCTAGAACTTTTATGTAAATATATATAACATTATTTTTTTAAATTTTTTTTTATCTCAATATCATTAAATACCTTACCGATACAAGTAACTCATGAATTAGACATTTAATATAAAATATTACAAAGGTAACACAATATACTTGAAATTTGCAAAAGGATGAAAGTAAAACTACATAAATATGCAAAACATTATGTCATATAAATAGACACTTTGGATGCTCCTAGAATTTTTCTATCATTTATATTCACTTAGATATATATAGTTTTATTTTATGGATTATGAGAGTTAGACTATCACTAAATTAATCAAAGTCCTGAGTATTTTCTTCCATATTGTATATCATTAATGCAAATTTAAATAACCATCTTTATAATCCATAATTTTGTGTAAACAAATTGTTTTTACCAAAAAATGCACGTTTCATTGTGAAAATATTTATGAAAAAAGTGAATTTTGCTAAAATTAATTATATACTCAATTGTTATATTGGATATCTAACATTATTTTATTTATTATATGAAAAAATAAGATTTTTAGAAAGTAGTAACCAAGTTATCCATAAACTATTGTAACGTTAAGGAATTGAACAAGTTAAAAGGAGAAAAATATGGATATAAATTAAATTACAGTTTCAAAATATTTAGAATCATGTGTCATAAATATATATATTTATATTATATATATATATATATACTAGAATATATATATAATACAATATGACATAGAATACTACAATATAATATTATATATATCACATAATATAATATATATGTATAATTGGAATACTATATGTAGTAAGGGTCCCCTTGACTCCACCTTGCATGTATGGTCACGTCTGAAGCAGTCACGAATGGCAAAGTTTTTCTGACCGTTATGCGGTCACAAATAAATTTGTTTTGTCACCACAAAGCGGTATACAAAATAGTTTTGGCGGTTTTTATTTATTGTCCATGATGTCTATGCTCTCTTTTTATTATTTATTTGCTATTTAGAATTATATTACTACTTTTAAAAAAATTAATTCTATTTATTCTTAAAAGTATTTCTTACTGTATCTTTTGTGACTATTAGAGCGGTCACGAAAAATCAAATTGAATTTAATGACTATAGCACAAATGTTTTTTTTTTTTCTTACCAATATTTTTCTTGACTACTTTGCGGTCACAAATACTAAGCTTTTTTGACCATTTATATTGCGGTCATAAAAAGTCAGTCATGAATGCTTGTTTTTTTTAGTGGAAGTCGAATGAAATCTCATTTCAAGTCTCGATGCTCACCAAAGAAAGTTATGATAATTAGTGCGTTAGTGGCAGCTATATCGATTAAAGATTGACCTTTGAAGCAAATACTCTTAATATGTTATGCTAGTATGCATCATTTATTTATTTTTATTTTTTTTTGAACCAGCTAGTAAGCATCATTTATATAACTGTATTAAGCGCTTGAATCATCAAAACACTAGTCTTTTTAAACGAATTGAAAGTGAACCCTTGACCATTCTCTTGCATTAATGCGCATGAGCTAGAAACAGATCCTGTATTTTTTCAAGATGTCCCTTGGTTGCTCCTCTTTCATAGTGAATGGCCTTGGATCCACCTCGTTAGCATTTCTAGTGATGCCTTTGGTTGATCCATTGGAACCATATGACCAGCATTATGAACCTTGAGAAAAGTGAGAGGTCCATAGTTTTTCTGTATCCCAGCTTCCAAATTGTCAATTTTAAACGGAATAGAGGGTGCCGATAAAAACTCTTTTTGACTGCTCCACTCCATGGCATCTACCCATCTTGAGTTTCCTGAACATAGATATATCTAATTTAGTCTCACTGTTAACAGTAGTTTCTTACGATATGCTACCTCTAGAGAAAAGAATTAATGATGTAAGAATTACCTAGCCAGTTGCATATTAGATCATACTCCCCTGCATATATTAACACCTTAATCCCGTCTTGTAGTAGTGCAGGAATACCACCTTCATAATTCTTCATCCAATCTCGGATCATTTCATCGTAAACTGCAGTACTGCATGAAACATATTCTATGTCTCCAACCCCTAAAGCTTTCTTAACCTCTACTTGGTTGAGGAAGTCCTCTGCTTTCGAGAAGTCGTAGCACATAGAACCTTCGCATTGTTTTCGAATGTCGTAGTACTGGAATATAAGATATACAGATAGTCAAAATCAAATTAAATCGTTTCTTCAATTATTTTTTAACTTACATTTATATTCCCAGCGTAGGTGAGGATCGCATTGAAAATGGCATTACAGTTATAGTAAGCTTCATCGCAACCTGATGAACTGTTAGTGCCTGCATGAAACTTCTAGTTACGCGAAACATCTATTATTACATTGTATTACAAATAAATAGCAGTCATAAATAGTTGTGGAGCTTGAGAAAAGAGTTACCGCAATTGTCCATGTCCGCTTTACATGCTGAAACTAACCGATTCAGGCTGTCATACCCAGATTGGTCGATAAGTTTCATGTCTAAGGCATAATCAGGATACGCTAGGTATTGAATTCCTGAATTTGTCAATCCGTTGCCAATTGCTATTCCCTGATTTTATTACCGTTAGTTAATTGTTCGACACAATTCTATATGATTGCTCATGAAATTATATAAAACCGAAACATACTTTAAAGTTTATTTGTAACCCATCTTTATTTTTGTTTCTCTGCTGAACCTGAGCAGCAAAAGCAGGAATATAGTGCCCGGCATACGATTCTCCGGTGATGTAAAAATCATTCTTTGCATACTGAGGATGCTTCTCAAAAAATGCCTGTCATGTTTAGAATATTAAAGATTGATGCTTTCAACTGATTTCTATTATCAATGTGTTATAGGATTTGAAAATTCTACATACCTGCAAGAAGTCATAAAAATCGCCAGCGGCTTCCTCTGAGGTGGAGCGTATCAGAAGAATAACTGAAACCCGTTCCAGTTGGCTGGTCGATGTATATAAGGTTTGCTGCCTGCAATATCATGTTAAAGTTAATGTGATTTCTAAAACTCTCTAGTTTGACTAAATTAATAATTGTGCAATTCCTGAAAAGTGTAAGTACGAGGAATTTTGTACAATGCATGAAAATCACCTAGGCACATAGGAAATATCATATGAGAGTTCTAATATTTCTGAAAAATAGTAGAAGCCTAGAAACTAGTATAAATAGAGGTTATGCTATGTATTGTAAAATTATCCTTGCTCTCATTTCCGTTCTAATGCTGAAATTGCAAGGGCAAGTATGAATAGCTATTTTTGGAAAGGAGTTTGGTGTATTGTTGTGTGGTGCTTGTGGTCATTAAGGAATAAAGAAATCTTTGAGGATGCGGAGATTGAAGTTTGCAGAACACTGGAGTTAATTAAATTTGGGCTAAGGCTAACATTAGGAACTTTTCATTTTCATTTGTTGACTGGTGCATTGACCCACGGGTTTGTTTGGCTTGGAATTGAGTTGTCTCCTTTTGTGTTCATTTACGGTTTCTGTTGTAACGGGTTGAAGCGCCCCTTGTGCTCCTTTAATGAATGCTTTGCTTAATAAAAAAAAAAAAAAAAAAGAAGAAAAAAAAGAGAGAGAATAAATAGGAGATATGGACCCCTAAATTCTTAGAGATTCTCTTGTTCTGGTTCAACAATAAAAATATATAGCTTATTTCCAACAAGTGGTACAAGAGAAAGTTCGATCCAAAATTTGGGCGTCAACGCAATTTTCATTCATGGCGAATCAAGAAGATCAATCGGGACGTGATAGAAGACGACGTGAAAAATCTAAAAGAATGAAGCTCCACTATTGTTGATAAAAAAGAACAACAAAAAGATTCAAAGGCACTGTTTTTCCGCCAATAAGCCGTAAGTGATGCTACTTTTCTCGGATAATGAGAGTCACCTCCTCCAAGAATGCATGAGAGATCTTGCAACAAGAATTCCAAGGGAGTTTGAAGATCAAAACCATTAAGCTTGAAAGCTTGAGAAGAGAGATCGAAAATCTCAAAATTAAGGACTCTGAGAATATTATGCAATATAACACCAGAGCAATTGATTTTTCTGATCAAATGAGATCATATGTAGAATCATTGAAGAATCAAGAATTGTTCGAAAGTTCTTGATAGGACTCACAGAAAAATATGACCATGTTGTCACAACAATTAAGGAATCAAATGAGCTATAAACTCTATCACTCTTAGAACTTATGGGATCTTTGCAAGCACATGAGTAGAGATTGAGCCAAAGAAGTGGAGATTTAGGGAGTGCATTCAAAGTCATTGTCTTGAACAAACACAATGCTAAGAAAAATGACTCTCCTCTATGTCCTACATGCAAAGGGACAAATTATGTGGAAAAAGATTGTTAATTTCAAGACAAGCCACAATTTCAAACTGTGAAAAATTTTGGCATGAAGAAAAATATTGTAGGAATCCAACCAAAAGGCACCAAGCAAACTTATCCAAAGAAAATCAAGATTATATTCTTCGCATGTCAATCACCAAAAGAAAAGTAAAGAAAGAAAAGAGAACTCAGTCTCAATCAAGTGCAGATGTCGTCAAGAAGAAAGAACACACATTTAATAGGAAATAGTGTGAAAATACTTGGCATGAGAATGAGTAACATGACTGGCATTACGATGAGATGAAGAATTTTCAAGTCACGGATGAGCTTTTCTGAAAACACATTAAGGAGGATTGTTAAAGTTCTTGTGGTTTCTAAAACACTCTATTTAATTAAATTAATAATTGTGCAATTCCTCAAGTATAAATACCGAGAAAGTGATACATGAAAATCACCTAACATAGGGAATATCACATGAGAGTTCCAATATTTCTAGACCATAGTAGAAGCCTAAAAATTAGTATAAATTGAGGCTATGCTATGTATTTTCAATCAACCAAGTTATAAGAGAATTAAAAGGAGATACAAACTCCTAAATTCTTAAAAATTCTCTTGTTCTGATTCAATCACATAAACTTATAGATGTTATTCCCCAACATATTATGTTAGCACATCAAAATGTTATAATGGTCATGGTTCCCAATTTCTGATAAAGAAGTCCTGTTCCCAGTTTCTCGTTTTAGATGTTCAGCAGAATTTTGAGTACATAAAAAAAATCTTGTACTCCTGATTTTTCACCCTTGAAGTTGATTGATCATCATTATTTTTGATAAATGTTTAGTTATAGACTGACATTCCTGTTCCACAATGCTTGTGTCAAGCAAAAGAATAGATCCAAGGGCTTAAATGGCCGGCTCTAGGGTATGACGCAAAATATTCAAGCCTATGTAGGCATAGTTGAAGTGTAGACAAATGAAAAAAAATTCAGTTAAAAACATTAAACACATTTCCCTATTTTGGATGTTCAGCATAACATACTCTATTTCCTCAATTCGAAATTCCTTTTATACAATCTGATTAGCTCAATTTCAACAAAATTACTATTTTCTTTTTTTGTTGTTGTTGTAAGCAAAAAAAAAGAATATTTAAAGGATGGTGGATTCGTTGTTGGAAATGCGAAATGTGTTTCTCATACATATCACATTTCATACATAAATTGAAATAGTTTATTACTTTTTTTCACATTTGTGAACTAAAATATGTTTACTCATTCCTAATATCAATTTAATAAAACAAAATGTCATTTCGATGATTTATGTATTTATTATTTAAAAGACCAAAAAACTCAACATCAACAAATATTCATTTACTTCCCTTAATAGTACATTTACTAATTATTTTTTTAACACTGAATATTTCATATTCTACTTTATGTTCTTTCTATTAAAGTTTTGAAAACATATTTAATTTAATTTATATTAATCTTTAGCAGCCTACGGTAAATAAAAAAAATGGAATTGCGTCTTGATTAATTTGCCAAAAGAAAAATGCATGAGGAAGATAAATGACCAGTTGATATATAGTTGAACGTGTTATGGACCAATTTCGTTAAAATCACGAGTTGAAACAGAGTACAATACCTTGTCCCACCCGAAATCATTCCACTGAAGTGATAGGTCATCTGTTAATTGAAAAGGGCCGTTTTCATAGAACAACGCCAGCGAGCTACTACAGCCGGGTCCTCCAGTTAACCATACAACAACAGGATCACTACTATTCTTATTCCTCGACTCAAAGAAAAAATAAAACATCCTGCAAACATTATATACACATCAGCATTCTTTCTAATTGATGAATGATACTGTATGAATTTTACTAGCTAAACGAAACCTTGCGAAACAATTTTTAGGTTTTTTATTTTTAGTAGTTATGTTATATAAGATACCTGGCAGCTTTTGTGTGTGGAAGTCTAAAATAGCCGGCATGGTGACCAAAGTCTTCCAAAGTAGTTTCATTAGAATCAGTAGACGTGTTATATCTTAAGTACGGGAACTGGAAATTCTTTTCTAAGATTGTGGGTGCAGTGAGTTGAGAATCATATTCGACAATGTTGGCATCGAGTTCAGGAAACAAGTTGAAAGCTCTGATGAACTTTTCTGCTTGTTTTTTTGGGAGTTCTGCTGTTGAAGATGGGATTTGAATATTAGGACGGGCAGCTTTTGCGGCCAACAAAGCGGAAACAAGTGTGACAAGGGAAAGAAGAGGAAAGCATGAAAAAGTTGGCTTCATTTTGAGTGGTTTTCCGGGAAGAAGTGTGGTTTATTGCTTGTAATCTCCTTTATTAATAGGATTAATTAGAACATATGCCTTGAATGTGAATTCAATATATTCTTAAAGTTGTCTAATTGTAATAAAAACTTACTCAATTTTGAGCAATGTTGGAGTTTATATTTATAAAAGTAATAAATATAATCCTATCTATAAGTTTGTACTTTTGGATGAGGCATTAATTTAATATATTATGAGAACTCGGGTAAAAAATATCTAATTTCACCACCATCTACTTATAAAAGAAATATCGAGTTTCAATCGTAGCTAAAGGATTTCCCATCTGCACGTGAGGGAGCTTGTTGAACATTATATAAAAATTAGTATATGTTTCTAAAGTTGAGTCTTTAGACGAGTTTTGATAAATAATATGAATATGAACATAAAGGCCTTATATAATTGAAAGTTTAGTGGATGCTCTTGACCATGGAGGGTTGAAATTTTAGAAAAGGCAACGTATCCATAGTAAATTTATTTGACTTATACAGAAATATCTTCAAAGACATTTTGATTATATAGTAATTAATTTCAAAGATATTTATATAGTAAATTTGTCCAGAAAAAGAATTAGACAGTTTGAAGCATAATATTCAAACGTGGATGGGACAGATAATGATTAAGGTATTCTATATCCATTGAGAAAGTGAATTGTCAAAGTAACATTTTTAAACATTAATTTCAAATAATCACTCGAAAAAAAATCGCATTCGTATTTTTTTCCTTGGGCATGTAATGGCTACAATACATATACTTTTTTCCCTTTTAATATACTAGTATCAAAATAACAAAAAACTTAAAAATAAAATGGAATGTTCAATCTAAGTTTTGTTTGTATAATTCGTGTCATATATCTATATTTATGCTTTACAGAATTAAATTTTTGTACACCAAAATTTTATTAATTTTGTGCGTATACAACCATATCCTAATTAAGTAGTAAAATTTGTTGTAAATATATACTTTTTAGATTTTCTATAAAATGAATATATTTCTGAATCTGATTTGGACTTACATTTCTAGACTTTCTGAACAAATATATATTTCCAAATTTGCTGTAAATGTATATATTTCAAAATGCTGTTAAATATACAGCAAATTTTCAGTAATGTTTTCTGTAAATATATATTCTAAATTTGCTGTAAAATATATATTTTCAAATTTCCTGTAAATAAGAAATTTCTAAACATGTTGTACAGTTATATTTCTAAACTTGCTGTAAAATGTATTTCTAAATATGCAGTAAACATATATTCATGTTTTTAACAGTTCCTGTAAATATATATTTCTAAATTTGCTCCAAAAATGCTATAAATAAATATTACTGTTAATAAATTCTCTAAAAATACTGTAAACATATAATTAATTCTAATTTGGTGTTTATCTGACAACAATTTGACCAAGGAAAGAGTTTAGGATGAGATTTTTTGAAGAGTGATATTTTATGGACAATTTCTTGGGTAGTATATGTAATACTATTATTTCCAAAAGTGTCATCACTTTGAAAATTATCTCGGTATGCCCAGTTAGCCATTGATTTGTTCAGACTCATGAATACTAAATTTGGGATTTCAAGCTATGATTCAATCATAATACTGATTTTATTGCTTTAAGTGGTAACTGGAAAAGGGCCGGGGTTGGTTAATAACTGAAATCTGATTCTCTAATAACACTTGCTAGAAAAGATGCAACATTAATATATTTTTGCACGAATACTAATGTCTCGTTATGAGTTGCATTTTGCGACAAAATTGCAGATAACTGTAAGAATTAATTGCGTTAAACCCATAAACTCTGATGTCTTTAATAAAGTTTTCTTAAACCTATTAAAATATGGGAATTGCCTTTTAACCTATCGAAAAATGTGCGAATTATCTCATGATCAGTCCTTGACCAATCATTCATCTTATATACATGTCTATACTTTTAGTCTGTTAGATTTGGCATCCGAGAAAATTCACATACTTTAGAAAATATTATGAGACAACTCGCACATTTTGATACATTTGGGAGACGTTGCAACAGAACACTTAGTTTGGAGGATTTTACGCAATTGACCCTAATTGTAAAGCATACCTTTGAATTTTGGATGGAGTAAATGGCATTAATAGTCCTTCACTGTTCACATTTTCATATATAGCTTTTCTAAAAGTTTATTTTGTAACACTAATATACTGCACATATAAAAATTGTTACACATTATACTACAAGTAACTGCTCAAACAATACGAAAATAAGCAGCAACATAAATATATTCGTTTCTAGGGTAAATTTCAACTTCCGTCCTCTAACTTGACTCCAATTCGCAATTGGTCCTCTAACTTGGCACCACATAAAATTAGTCTCATAAATTGGCAAAAAATGCAATTTCAGTCCTCCAGTGCCGGAAATCACTTAATTTGGTCGGATTCGCACACGTGAACACCATCATGGCCCCAATTTTCAGATATTTGATTGCAATTTGGGGAGGAAAACAAACTTTACCCCATCATTACCCGCAAATGATGGTAGGGGATGGGGTAGGCCGGAGCAATCGAGTCAATTTGAGCTTATTTGTGAATCAATTGCAATAAAAATCTCCAAATTGAGGCCATGTGGGTGGTCTTTTGCGCAAATCCGGGCAAATTAAGTAATTTTTGGTGTCGGAGGACCGAAATTGAATTTTATGCCAAGTTAGGAGATCAAATTTATGTAATACCAAGTTATAGTACGATTTCTGAATCGACGCAAAGTTAGAGGACTGATGTTGAAATTATCTCTAAAGTAGAGAACGAAAATATGTGGCTAAGTTTGGCCAAAGGTTATTCCATCTTCCAATCAAAGATTTCGGCACAAAAATATCCTGGCCAAATTTAGCCACCACTTTTTCATGGCCAGGTAATAGCGACAAACACCCCATTTCTTCTCCATTTTCCGCAATTGTTGAAAGAAATAGAGCTCTCCACACAGTTTTGTGTCTCAAAATACTTCACTCTTTCAAATTCTAACCTAAGTTATCATCGTTGATTTTATTAAATTTGATGCAATTCTATTTAGAAATTGATTGGTTAATTTTTGTCTTCGTTGCACTTTGCAATTTTAGTTTATTGTATATGCTACGTAGTCTTATATATGCTTTGAGTGTTGAACAATCTAACATGTTAGACATGTAAATTTATTTGTTAATAATTTGCGTACTATTATATGTTATAACGGTATAGTATTGATAGAAGAACTGGGTCCACGTTTTGGGGTTGATTAAACATTTTAGATCTGTCATAATACATAACCATTTAATAGTAACATTTTTGGTAATTTAAATGATTTTAGGAATTATTGGAGTAATTTAAGTAAATTCAAGTACGGTGTAATAATTTATAGTAATGCATTTATTTATAATTGGATAATTAGGAAATGCTTGTAAATTTAGTCACTATTGGATCTATAAACTGTTGAATTATGATATGGTGTAATTTAAAAAAATTAAATAGTATGTTAGTAACTTCGATCACTTGATTAGTATATGTATTAATTTTATTGTTACTGTTATTAATAGTCAATTAGGAAGGGAATAAATTCTAGTACCAATTGTTAGAATTAATTTAACTATTGTTTCAGTAATTTTGGTATTTTTAAATTAGTGATATATCGATTTTTTCAGGTGGCAGATACACCGACTTCATCAAAAGTAGGGGTAGAGGGTATATGTAGGTCAATTTAGATGAGGTATCCACAAGGTGGTTCTAGTATCATGGTCACCGCCACACCATCCATCCATCAGTTGAGATCACATGGTTCACGGACGTTTAGGACATAATGCTTTATTGCCCATGCACCTGCACATGTGCATATGGAAGCATCACCAGAGTCACATAGGGGTCTTAACTGAGACATACAAGTCCATCAGCACCGTAGTGCCAATTGTGGTTGCCTATCACGACAAAAAGCTAGCGCGTGCTGAACGGGGGAATGCTAGCTAATGGGGTTCATCCCACGGTCGACACGGATAGTAGGATATGTATTATCCATGATGCTGATGCAAACATGGATGGCGATACTCGAGCCAAACTAGGCGTGATAACACTGATAAACGCTGAAGATTTGACCTAGCTAGCGATGGCCCCAAGCCCCTAGAACTTGGTAGGATCAGGGTAAATATCCAAAGCTAGAGTACTCTAACAAGCAACGAGCTTCTTCATGCTTATGTTTCAGACGAATTTAGCACTCAAAGTCTCTATAAAAAGCTCGAGCAAAGCCTCATTGAAAAGAGAATGGGGGATTGAAGAGACCTTAAAAAACTTCATTTCAAAATACTTTTTAGATTAGCTTTAGTATTATTTTAGTTCTTAGTTTAGATTAAGGATAAAAGCTTCAAATCCTCTGTTGCACTCTGTCCCCTATCCATTTTTTTTTTTTTGCAAATTGAACTCTTTGCTCCTCATCTATTGAATGGTAAAAAAGTTCACCTAAAACTTTATTATTGCGGAATTTGAAATGTTAATATGGGGATTCATCACAATTTAACCTCAAATGCCATAAAATACCCTTTTTCACTTAATTTTTTGTTACTCTTGATTTCCAAACCCTAAATTTTGATAGTTAAATTAGGGTTTGAAAATTCAGAAAATGTACAAAAAATTGAAAGAAATAGAGGGCATTTATCGAATATGAGGTTAAATCGAGATGACATTCCCATATTCATGTTTTAAATTTTGGAAAAAATAAACTTTTTAGCGAACATATTCCACCGAAAATTCGTGTCGAGGGCAAAGTGTTTATTTATTCATAGTACACGGGGCATTGCATAAAAAAGAATAAAGCAAAGTGCAATAGGGGTATAGTACAGGGGATTTAACGCTTTATCCCTTAGATTTATGGCTCTCATAGTTTACATTAGATCCAGAGAGTGTGTAATATTTCTTTCACTGCAGATCTAAGGAGATGAGATTTCAATCAGGAAAATACCACCAAATCACGGGGAGTATATTGCTAATGTTTACGTTTTTATGATATATTTGAATTATGAACCTTGTGATTAATTTATTTATTGAATGTCTGGCAAAATTTGTCGTTGTTTATAGTTTAGGAATAGTTGGACATGAATTTGTTCAGTTAAACAATTTTATTCTGAGCTCGATTAATCAGAACTATTCTTTATGTTTGAATACGTGTTCTTAGTACTTTGTAAGATTTTTCCATTACACAAAATAATGTAAGGGGCCGACCTGCGGATTGAGCTATACACTACATGTGAAGCGTGATGAGTCGGCGCATAGTCTATTTGCATGAAAGATATAGATTCACAAATAATTAATGCGTGTCGCTTACTTAAATTTTACAAGAAAGTTAGAAGGTCTAATCCGTACTGAGGTGGCTATAGTCACTAAGATGAATAAAGAGTTCTGGTGATCTGACCAGACTTAAAATTTCTGAAACGACCATTGACTATGCATATGCCTTTGTTTAGGGGTGTGCAAACATAATCTAATCGATCGAATCGTTTCGAAATCGATCGAATGATCCGATTTAAAAATCGAATCGAATTTTTGATCCGATTTTGGTTGTCATAGATAAATCGAAACCCTCTTCGATTTGATTTCGATTTTAGGGGTCGATCATCGAATCGAATCGAAGATCGAATCTATATTTTATTTTTAATATATATATGTATAAAACAGAATGAATTTAATGTGGTCTTGAATATTTATTATTTTGAAGTGTGACTTATTTCTCTTATATTTAATGATGTTTGAGTTTATTATTTCATAATTTGTGAATTGCGTTGACTTGAGTAGAAGTTTCACTTTTGAATTGTGAATTTTCAATGATTGATGAATTAAAGAGTGTACATTATTTTTGTACTACTGTTTCATACGAATTTTCTTTAGTTTTAAATTTATATTCAAAGTGCTATATTGCTTAATTTTTCAAAATTCAATACAATAAATAAAATGCTCGAAATCATCTCGATTTAAATCGGATCGAATCGTTTCAAACGATTTGATTTTGATTCTCATTTCCCCACAACCAGAATCGAATGATCCTAGCTGATTTGATCGATTCGATTCGATTTAATTGAAACGCACAGCCCTACTTTTGTTGGCTTAGAGTTAGCCACACAATCTAAATGCTTCATGGCCTAACCCATTTTGCTATACAAGGAGACTCATGGCTCAAGTTTAGAACTGTTTGCCTAAAAGCCAGCCTCATGGCGTGTTCTTACATTTGATCTAAAGCTAATTTAGGAGTTACCTACATTAATAATACCTACATTATTATAATCTCATGAATCTACTGATAAATAGAAGAGGAACGTGAAAAGCTAATCTATAAGCCACTAATTATATCTCCCAATGAAATATACACTAACAATTCTCTCATAAATTAATTTTATATTCCTAGATTTTTCTTAGTTTAATTAATTAATTCAACCAGCCCCCCCCCCCCCCCCCCCTGGCTATATATCTCGAATTTAGAGCATAAATAGAAAGTTCAATTAATTCCTCTTCAATTTCATACTTTCTTTGAGGGACCGATAACTTGGGACTTAAATTCTTATACTAGTTTGTAATTCTTGGATTTGCAATAAAATTCATTGTGGTCTTGCGATTGCTAGATGTTCATTGACTCGACTCTTTTGCAATTTATCCTTTCTTTATCATCTCCATATTTTTATGCTTTTCATTCTTTTCCATTTTCCTATTTTCGATCCTTTTTAAACTTCTTTTTTCTCAATAACCTTTTCTTTTTTAAAAGTCTTCTTTCAATATTTTTCACTTTCTTCATTTTGTTTGAAGTCACACCCTAACTAGTTTTTCCTCTATGATTTCCATAGGTTGGTGTAGCTGAACCATTTTCTTTGAAGTCACACCCCTAACTCATTGTCTTTTCCATCATTCACTTATCAAGTCTCTCCATAAGATCGTTATCTCATTTCCACCAGTTTTATTTATGAACATATGAATCATTTTAAGAGATGTGAAACTAGTAAATGTGGCTAAATAGGGTAGATAGACGTGGCTCGTCAAAAAAAGGCTAAGTATATAACAAATGCTTCATCAGTTGGGAGCTACGGATTATTTCATTTGTAAGCCTTCAAAGGCTCAAACTCATATCATAGCAAAATGGATTAAATTACTCTTCGAATAAATCTCAATCTAGGACTTCTTGAGGGTTGGTTAGATTCTAGAGCTTGATGGATCTAACAAGGGTTTCTCTAGCCAAATAAATGTCCTCCAATAGTACTAAGTGAAACGCCGGTTGAAGGTATTTATTGAGAGTGAATACTCAAATATAGATTAAAAAGCATGTTATTTCCACCTCAAACAATGATGTTCATCATAATCACAATACCAAAATTGACTTTAATCCATGCTCATCATTCATCTATAATTTAACGAGACTCTGAATAACACAACAACAAAATTAGAATTTTTTAAATTGGTTCAAAATTTTAAATTTTCTTAAATTTCCCATATGAGACCCTTAAAAAAGTAAATATTCAAGAAAAATATCCAAAAGTTTTCAAGAACCCTAAATGACTAAATCACCATGAACAAGGCAAAGGTATAGAACTTGCTCTTATACCAAATGTAAATTAATTTCACATGGTCTCAGTGTGTTCTAAACAATATGAACACATAAATGCGGAAGCAAAAAGATCAAGTTACCTCCCGCCAATTGCTGCGTTTTTCCGGCGACGTTTTGCTCCGGTTCCGGGATGAAATACTTCTGTTCTTCTAAGCACTTTCTATTACTCTTAGATGGTGTAAGTTACTGAATGTTTTAGTGTGCTTAGGGAACTCGAATTTTCTTGGTACATTACCATCAATGGAGGAAATCACAATCCCACGATTGAAGCTCATTTCACTGATTGTGGGAATCAATTTGAGTGCAATTTGATTGCTTTTTGCTCATCAATCTTGAGTGAAAATCATAAGGTCAAACTTTCTATGTATATGGACCACAGTTATGGAGAGACTTTGCCAATTGATTTAAAAATCCTTACAGTATTAGCTAGGAGGAGGTGGTGTCAATGCATCCTTGGTTAGAATTTACTTGATATCGCAAATCTCATGTCTTAATTTTCAAAGTTCCGGCCACAGTTGCCATATTATGGTCTTCCCTTTGGGTTTGGATTTTCCAAATCCTCCTCAAAGGATTTCCTATCACTATCATTACTTAGATGTTATGCTTACAGACCAATGTATTCAATATTTCAATGTCAGCCTCATAAACACTGATACTTGAGGATGGACATGGCTGATCAAGTGGATGCCATGCTAATGATGCCTAGTATATTGGCTTTGAGTCTTCAGAAACTTTTCAAAACATCGGGCTCACACTCCGGCTAAGTCACAATGTTTGGCGAGTGCTTTTCTTCACTACACATTCCATCAATCTCATAACATTTTTCTTGGAGCCAATTGTCAACATGCTGGCTTGATTCGATGAATCCTTCGTCAGATGGGGCTTCAAGGAATGATGCGAAAGCATACAAATATTCCGATAGCAACTGCTTATAGTTGAATAATGGTGTGCCATCCTTACCTTCTGTAAACTGCGTTCTTAGGTGAAGGGCTGTTTAATAAAGTTGGCAAAGGTGGAATTTGATTGCGATATTTGCATGAGAATAGCTTTTGACTTGGATGGATATCAAACTCTTCACAAAGTTGACATGTTTCTGGATTAGGTCAATTGCTTTAAACCCTGAACTAATGTTGTTAGTTGCAATCTCATTCATAACCTATCAAAATGTTCGACTTGCCCCGTAAAGTAAGCTAAAGTGTGCAAATTGCCTCCTCATACCAAATCCAATGGATGAAAATATAGACCCGTGTCAAAAATGAACGGTTGATTAAACACTCACGAAGCAATTTGCACATTTTTCAATAGCTTAGGGAAAGGTCACACTTTTTAATAGGTTATGGTGGATATTTTGCAACTGGGGGCACGGGTTGAGGTTTATCGAATGGACCCTTTTGAAATTAAAAGGAGGTTTAAGTAACTTGACTTTTTTACCATTTCAAATTTAGCTTGATAAATCATCATTGTTAAATCTGCGAATGGTCTGTTCAAAATACAACACACTTGGTCAACTTTGAAGGAATTTCACAAATTTAGTCATTTAATGCTTATGCTCTCTAACTTTAGTCCTTTAATATGCATTTTTTCTAATTTGATCCTTTAATGTGCAACAATTTCTAAAATGGTCCTTTTGTGGCTTAATCTTAAAATAATCAAGGGAGAATTACACAACATACCCATGAACTATGGGTAAATTATACAAACCATCCGTCATGTTTGGAAAAATATTATCATTTTTATATTATTATTTGTGAATTAGATTTATCGTAGCCTTTTTTAGTATATTTTTACAAAATTTAAAGTAGTTTTTCAATGTTGTACCACCCACTACATGACAAAGAGAATCTTTAAAGCCCCCATATGTAACTCCAAATTAGAGACACCATATTCAAGAGGAAAAAACATAATGAACGACATATTATCTTAAACTTAAATAAATCATATCACAACTGTGGCTCGGAAAAAAATTATAAACCTGGGCTTTGCAAGCAGCACATATTCGAGAAGCACATAACAAAACCCTCAGCCCGAGCCGAGTACCTCAAATACATCGTGTACGAGAAGGACGGGAACAAGTCGGGTACTAAAGAACCGGAGGCGGCGTTGTTGGCGGAACTGAAGAGGATCTGGTCCCAGTGCGAGTCGTACCAGGCGTGCTCCTGGGCATCAGAGATGACCTCGTAGGCAGTGACGAGCTCTCAAAAGGTGGCAGTGGCTTCGGATTCTCTTTTTCTTGTAGCGGGGGTGGGGTGGGGTGAATTGGAAAAGATGAGTTCCCTTTATTTTTTCAAAATTAATTACAAAATTAAAAAAATGTTTTTAAATTTTGTAAAAGTATACTAAAAAATAAAGCTACAATAATTCTAATTGCCGAATAATAATTTTTTTGACTGACATGGAGAACATAGATGAAGCAGAGATAGTAATCCCCAACTAGGTTGGCATCAATATCATACTATCCCCAAAACTCAGATTTATTAAAAAGGAAACTAAAACAAGTTCTACAAAAATGATTTCAACAAAAACGATAACTAGTCATGTCACAAGAATCGTCATAAACTAAGCTACTAATGAAATTTGGGTGAGTAGTCCACCAATGATTGCCGCTTTGATGGGCCTCAAAATTAGCAAGAGTGTCTGCCATTTGATTAAAAATCTTTAAAGATGTGGGAAACTAGAAAGTTGATGGAGCTTGTGAATCGCCTTTTCCAGCACTAAAATGACCGCGCAGATTTCTACTTCAAATGCAAGCAAAGGTGCTAGCGGAGAAGCAAAGGCGCCTAGCGTTAAACTCATAGAATTGCAAAAAACATCTCCTGCACCTCAAGCTCCAGGATTTCCTAATGAGCAGCCGTCAGTATTACATTTTATCCAGTCCGGAAGAGGCAGGTACCAGGCTACTAGGAGGATTTTTGGTGCGCATCGAGGAATACAAAAAAGTAATACTTCAAACATGAGAAGTGGTTTGTCTAATTTACCCATAGTTCAGGGATACTTTGTGTTCTCCCTTAAATATTTTTAGATTTAGTCAAAAAAGGACCATTTTATGAATTTTTTTGCATTAAATGATCAAATTAGATAAAGTGCATATTAAAAGACTAAAATTAATTAGAGCATACTCATTAAAGGACTAAAGTTGCGAAATTCCCCAACTTTGATGTGACATAGCGCATTTCTTTTGGGAAAAGGGGGAAACTTGATTACTACATCATTCTTTACCAACTTGCGCCACGAACTGTAATGCAAAGGGCTTGTGTTTGATCTTTGCAAGATGTGTCGAGTGGAAAATGTTTTTATTTAGGAAAAGTGATTCAAAAAATGGTTTAAGGTTTTTACTCGTGACTTCAAAGATGATAGAAAGGGAGTTGATTCTTGAAACAATTTTGATGCGAAACTACAGATTAATGGCCGGAATCACAAAATTCAATAAAAAGGAAACCGAGGTACTATAAGTCACAGGATAAAATTGGAGGTAGTCATTACGAGACCCTGAGGTTCACCAAGTTTTGTGAAGGTGGTGAGGAGAACACCTCTCAAGAATCAAAGCATAAGTTGGGACTCAACAAGAGAGGAGAAGTGGTTGAAATGGAATCCAGCAGTCACAAATGAGGATTTGGGATGGTTGCAAGCTGCCTATGTCGAGAGAATTCCGCATACCATTGACCCGCTTAGCTCTTTCACAAAAGATAGAATCAAAATCACTCAAATAGGATGCTGATTTTTTTCTGATTTCCTCAAAGAAAATGACAAAAGTTATCAAACTCCTTGTGTGGGCTAATGTGACGGAATCCCTTTTCCCTTTTCCTTTTATTTCCAGTCAAATTGGAAACTCTATTAACAATTGAGGACACTTGGAAGAATGAGGAACTCATTGACTCATTGAGAATTTGGATCAAAACTACCACCACTGGGACCAAATCGCCAAGTCAAAATCAATGGTTGGATCTTCACCATTACACCGATTTAAGATCTGTAAGCGTGAAAATAATTTTAAAGTATCTAAATGATGTAGTAAATGATTTAATGTTAATTAATGTATTTTGCTCACATTCAAGTATTAAGATAAGTGAATTTTAGGCAATAAATCTTGGTTAATGAATTTGGTTCATGTTAGAAAAGTCTTATAAATTCATGTGTTATCTATTCATTTTATAACAAGTCAATTAGAGTTACGTAAAAAATACTCTTCTTCCACTCCTTTTGTGTGTGTTAGAGTGAGTATTGACTTGTTCAACCAATTTTCCCAACAAATCGGTATCAAGAACCATTGGTGGTTGAAGAAAGTTTGAGAAAATGAAGTCGAATGGAATCTCATTTCAAGTCGTAATACCCACCAAAGAAGATAATGATGATACCTAGAGCTTGATTGGCAGAAATATTGATTTATGGTCGACCTTTGAAGTTGATGGTAGTTAGTAAGGGTGGAAACAATTAACCAATCCTTCATTTTAATTAAAATTCAAATGACATGGGTATTGGTCAACCCAAATGGGTGCCACATGCCCATATCTAAAAACCGAACATATCCAACGGTATCTAAGTGCTTGATTCATCAAATACTAGTCTTCTTAAACTAATTGAAATTGAACGCCCGACTACTCTTTTGCACATATGCATGAGCTAGAAACAAATATTGAACTATTGTCAATCCGTTTGGTTGCTCCTCTTTCATAGTGAGTGCATCCATCTGGTTAGCATTTTTAATGACGCCTTTGGTTGATCCATTGGGACCATATGACCAGCATTATGAACCTTGAGAAAAGTGAGAGGTCCATGGCTTTTCTGTATCCCAGCTTCCAACTTGTCCACTTTAAATGGAGTATATGGAGTCGATAAAAACTCTTTTTGACCGCTCCATTTTATGGCATCTACCCATCTTGAGTTTCCTAGCCAAGTAATAAAAATTGCATTGTTAGATTAATTTCTTACATGCTACCACTTCAACAAAAGAATAATGACGTAAGAAAGAAAATTACCTAGCCAGTTGCAAATAAGATCGTACTCTCCAGCGTATATTAATACCTTAATCCCATCTTGTAGCAGTGCAGGAATACCAACTTCGTAGTTCTTCGGCCAATCTCCGATCATTTTATCATAAACTGCAGTACTGCATGAAACAAATTCTATGTCTCCAACCCCTAAAGCTCTCTTAACCGATCTTTTGTTGAGGAACTTCTCGACTCTCGAGAAGTCGTAACACAGAGGACCTTTGCATTGTTTTCGAATATCGTAGAACTGGAATACAAGATATACAGACAGTTAGTTTTACTGGAAAATGTTGATTAGGTGAAATCAAATTCGAATTCAATTATTTAACTTACATTTACATTATCCCCGACATAGTTGAGGATCTCATTGAAAAAGGAATTGCAGTTATAGAAAGCTTCAGTGCAGGCTAATGAACTGTTAGTACCTGCCATGAAATTTCATGTTAGACCAAAACTTGTAATTATGAAATTTCATAAACCCCCCACGGTCTCAAAAATCTGCACCGCACGCCCTCATGATTTGAAAATTATTTAGAAGCCCTTGAGGTTTCATAAACTATGCAGGACACCGCCTTATGGTTCATATACTCTACAGAAAACCATTTTGTGGTTTCATTAACTCGCAAAGCCCCCTTGTGGTCTCTTAAAGGAGGAAACTTTGTGCAAAGTTAATGAAACGACAATGGGGGTTTTACACAATTAACAAATCACAGGAATATTTTGTGTAAGTTTCAAAACCATGAGGAGGTTTTAGGTTGATATCCTAACATAATAATTATAAGTAAAATCAGGATTAGTTCTGGAGTTTACCACACTTGTTTATCGACGCTTCACATGTTGAAACCGACTGATTCAGGCCGTCATACTCAGATTTGTTGATAAGTTTCATGTCTAAAGCATAATCAGCATACGCGTTGTACTGAATCTCAGGATTTGTCAATCCATTGCCAATTGCTATTCCCTGATTTTGTGACTGTTAAGTAATTGCTCTGCACGAATATATGGTTGCACATGAAACTATATGAATGAATAACATACTTTTAAGTTTATTTGTATCCCATCTTTGTTTGTGTTTCCTTGTTGAACCTGAGCAGCAAAAGCAGGAACATAGTGCCCGCCATATGATTCCCCGGTGATGTAAACATCGTTCTTTGCAAACTGAGGATGGTTCTTAAAAAATGCCTGTCAATGTTGTGAATGCTTTTGTCAAAATGTAATTTGATACTTTCAACTGAATTTAGTTTATTTCAAATATGTTTCTCGTATTTGGAAAGTTTACATACCTGCAGGAAGTCGTAGAAGTCTACACCGGCTTCCTTTGAAGTGGAGCGTAAATCATCTCGATCAGAAGAATAACTGAAACCTGTTCCAGTTGGTTGGTCGATGTATAAAAGGTTTGATGCCTGCCATATGGTTAGCACATCAAGGTTTTTAATATGTTATTGTTGTCATTATATACATTTCTGAACATATGTAATGAAATAGTGGACTATGTAAAACAACTAGTAAGTCAAGTCTTCTACAGACGTTGTTGTCTGATTGTGTAGACTGGTATTATCTCTATAAGTTTTGGAAAAATTCAAATGTGTTGGCATTAATAAGTGCTAAACTTTGACATCATAAGTGAGTTGAAACAGAGTATAATAATACCTTGTCCCAACCGAAGTTATTCCATTCAAGTGATAAGTCACTTTTTAGGTGAAAAGGGCCGTTTTCATAGAACAAAGCCAACGAGCTACTGCATCCGGGTCCTCCACTCAACCATACAACCACAGGAGCACTAGTGTTCTTGTTCCTCGATTCAAAGAAAAAATAGAACATCCTGCAACCATTATTTACACATCAGCATATCTAAAAGTTTTGTCTTTTAATAAAAAGAAGTAATGAATTTGACTTTTTTAATTTACTGATTAAGGAAAACATCAATTTCCTGAATAAGAATTTTCCTGAATAAGAATAACATTATTTTCCTGAATAAGAATTTTCCGAGTCCCGAAGAGCTTCTCCCCGGACTCATTCAAAAAAGAATTAATTTCCTCAATAGGAATAACAAAATAATAATTTTTTTTCTTTCACAAACGGATCGTAATTTTATTAGATGTACCTGGCGGCCTTAGTGTGTGGAAGTCTATAATAGCCAGCATGTGTAGTCCCATTATTGTGATGAGACCTATGCCCGCGGTCCGGGAATACGAAATTCTTTTCTACAATTGTTGGTGCAGTGAGTTGAGGATCATATTCGACAATGTTGGCATCGAATTCAGGAAACAAGTTGAGAGCTCTGATGAACTTTTCTGCTTGTTTCTTTGGGAATTCCGCTGTTGAAGGTGATGGGATATGAATATTACGACTAGCGACGGACAAAGCAGAAACAAGCGTGACAAGGGAAAGAAGAAGAAGAAAGGATGAAAAAGTTGGTGTCATTGTGTCTGATTTGTGAAGAAGGTGCATTTGATTGCATGTAAGCTCCTTTATTTAAAGGGATCAGAGAGTATATGCATTTAATGTGAATTCAATATTTTGGAATAATTTACTGGCAAAATTAGTTTTTCTATCAATGTCCTTTGACTTATACCAACTTGCTTTTTCCCTTTATGTTCGGACCTTACCTAAAACAACCAACTCTTAAAAAACGTTGCAAAAATGTCAACCCCACACGAATAGCTCGCGCTATTCGGCTCGAGACCCATTCCTCATGGCTGCCAATAGGATAATTAAGTCATTACAATACAACGGGGATTTCTCCACTTAAAAACCAAAATCCACAATTCTAAACAAACACCTTTTTCGATCTTAAACTCCTAGCCATAGTCAGTGTGATTTGGCAAATCATTACATGAAATTTAAATTTTACAAGCTGGAATGTCGATTGTACGTTCGACTAGGACTGTTCATACGCCGATGCTTACCATAAGTATATTTAAATCGTACAATATTTTAATATAATATGGCAAATGATACAGAGAGAGCAAAATCCCTAAATCCAGAACAAATAATTATTGTTCTCTAATATTTTGCACATTAGTTGTCCAACTTCATCTTTTTTTTTCAATGCATGCTGATATCCTGAAATCTTTGGAAACTTTACAAAAATCTTTTATTTTCTATTTATAAAATGGAAATATTATTTCTTCTTTTGTGAGTAGCTGACAAAATCTCCCCAAACTAAACTTATTCTTCTTTTGAACAGATTTTGTGCAATTATACACCCCTCTTAATTATTTAATATTCATCATTGATCTATTAATTTTTAAACAAATTAAGTCGTTCGTTCAAAAAGCAAAGAACAAAATTAAAACTAAAAACACTAGTTACAACAATTTTATTCCACGTGCAAGCAAACTGATTGAAAGAACAAATAATAATTACATCGATTCTTGACCATGTTAAGTTGATGACATATTTCTTTGCTCTTAACTTTATCATTATCCAACAAAAAATTCAAAAAATTATTAAAACCCACAATATTTAGACAATGTAAGACGATACATAAATCGAGAATAAGACATGTTGCACTCACCTACAAACTTGCTTATGTCTAAAACATTTATTAATAATATAAAAAAAGATAAGAAATGTTTCCTTAAATTTCAAATTAAAATAAGTTTTAAGAGAAATTCATATCCCCCTTGCCGGAAAACTGTGCTGAAAAATTCAACAAGTTTTGTAGAAAAATAAATTTATTGTAGGAATAAAAAGAAATTTTATGAATTTAAGAGAGTTCATAAATCTTCTTTTTATGTTCATGCATAAAGAAGAAAATATGATTCATCATTAATATTATGACAAGATTTTTGTTTTGGAGTAGAAGATATCTAGAAATCAAAAGAGGAAAACGAGATACAAAGGAATTAATCATAAAAGGGAAATGAATTAGTTTGTTGAATTAGAAACGTCAAAATAGTAATGATACAAATATCACTCTGCATGTAAGAATTTTTCTCAGAATATATCAGCTTCCTTTTTTTATTTGTTAATTGTACTTATAGCCTAATTATCTTGAGCACACAATCATAGTACATGTGTATTTGTTCAGCATGTTTGTAAAAAACATTATTGGGATAAGAAAAAGCTTAGGAGATCTCCCCTAGCTTTAAAACCTATTTGTACATCCCTCAAGCCAATCATACTAAGGCACGCTAACCAGGGACATGATTTAGGCCATCCTTAAAAAAATATTACAATTGAGCCTTTCTTTACGTGAAATGGAGACCGAGGATGAAGTCGATAGTAATCCCAACTAGGTTGACACCTCCGTTACGCTATCCTCGAAACTCAAATATTTTAAAACTTGAAAGATGAGATAAAGTTCAACAAATACGATAGTTCGGACAATAGCAAATGTCATCCGACACCAGATTACTAATAAAAGAAGGGTACGTCGACCACCAAAACCTGCCAGATTTGCGCGCTCCACGATTTGCAAGTGCATCCGCTACCCTATTGCCTTCTCTACATATGTGCCACCCGAAAGTTAATAACATAAGAAATGCAAACATCAACTACATCTTCCTCGTAGCTCCCATGACACTCTTCCAGATTTTTTCTGAATAAGTTGAACGGCGTACGTCATCTCATTCTCCAAGCAAATATTATACCATCCAAGTTCCCGAGCCTTCTCCATAGCAATAATTACAGACCATATTTCCGCTTCAAAGGCACAAACGGAGTCCAGGTGAGAGAAAAAAGCTCAAAGCGTAGAACCTCTTGCATTACGAAAGATACCACCCGCTCCACCAATTTCAGGGGATCAAAGAGCGCATCCGTTTGTGTTACATTTTGTCCAACTGTCAATTGACGGATGCCTGGTAATTGGTATAACTCTCGGTGCCCTACGTGGAGTAATTGTCATCCCAAACATTTTTAGAATCTGGAGGTCCTCTGCCGAGTACGCACAATCGATATTGAAGAATTCAACTGCCTTAACATCTTTCCAGATATGCCGCAAAAATGAATTAATATCCGGTGGGACATCCTTAAAAACACAAAGGTTTTGAATCCGCCAATGTAGCCAAATACAAGAAGTGATAGCCGATTGCCAAAGCGCTCGAATCTGAGTGTTGAATGTAACTTTTGACACCGTGTTGAGTAGCCTGTTAAGAGAAGAGTCCGTACAAATTTTCTGTCAAAAAATACTTGAGATCGCAAACCATGCGGCTCCAGCAAAAGAACAATGAACCATCAAGTGCTCTATGGATTCAGCTGCAAAAGCACATAATCTGCAAATTGGTATCCTCGATGCATGAGGACATCCTCAGTGTTAGGTTCGGGAGAGCCTACAATTAGGGAGATTTAATTCAATGGGCCAAACTGAACAACACATTAGTGGGCTTGACACCACATTTTGACCCAAAACCTTAAGGCATTAGGTATATGGATCATTCCAACTAATAAACCACTCACTTTGCTCATTCTTTTCCAATGTGGGACAATTGCAGATTTGGTTACTAACAATCTCCCCCTCAAGTGTGAATCCCTCCATATTTAACCGGCTCTCCCCTGGAGCAGAATTTTCCGGGGTGCACTCCAAGAGCCATGCTACACCACGTGTTCCACTCTTATCCGGAGTCTGCACCTCCATCACCGCCCTCAGCCAACCTTGGCTCTAATACCAATTGTTAGGACCGAGAGAACCCATAATTAGGGAGATTTAATCCAATGGACCAAAGTATGAACAACACATTAGTGGGCTTGACACCATATCTTGACCTAAAACCTTAAGGCATTAGGTCAATGGGTCCTTCCCACTAATAAACCCCTCACTAAGCTCATTATTTTCCGATGTGGGACAATTGCACACTTTATTTCTAACAATATCCCATCAACTGTGAATCCCTCCACATGTAACCGGCTCTCCCCCTGGAGCGGAATTTCTCAATGTGGTGTCAAGCCCACTAATAAATTAGCTCTCACTTTGGCCCATTGGATTAAATCTCCCTAATTGTGAGCTCTGCCGGTCCTAACAATTGGTATAAGAGCCAAGGTTGGCTGGGGGTGATGATGGAGGTGCGGACTCCGAATAAGAGTGGAACACGTGGTGTAGCGTGGCTCTTGGAGTGCACTCTAGGAAATTCCGCTCCAGGGGGAGAGCCGGTTAAATGTGGAGGGATTCACACTTGAGGGGGAGATTGTTAGAAATAAAGTGTGCAATTGTCCCACATTGAAAAATAATGAGCTAAGTGAGGGTTTATTACTGAGAGGGACCATGGACCTAATGCCTTAAGGTTTTGGGTCAAGATGTGGTGTTAAGCGCACTTATGTGTTGTTCTCACTTTGGCCCATGGATTAAATCTCCTTAATTGTTGGCTTTCATGGTGTCAGATTTTTCTGACACGATGTGGCATCCAAAAAAATCGGATGCAATGCCCAATTTTCTTTTTTTTTTCTTTAATTAAAGCATATACTAGTAATTCTTAAATTAATTACTAATTAACTTAATAGTAATTTTTAACTTAATAGAAAGCATATATTAGTAATTCTTAAGCTAATTACTAATTAACTTAATAGTAATTCTAACTTAATTACTAATTAACTTAATACTAATTAACACTTTAATGATAATTATTGTATAATTAGTAATTAAATTATAAAATTCATAGTAATTTGATTAAATTTAATAAGTAATTAAGTTTAGCTAGGTAAATCATGATAATATATGTGAACTCATTCTATAATTAGTAGTAATTCGGAGAATTTCATTTTAACTAGGATAGTTTTAGTAAAAGTGTTGGATTTTGTTTTAAAAATTAGGAAAAGTTAAGAAATATTATGGAATTTAGGATAAAACTCAAATTTAGGATAACATAGGAAAATTAGATTTTAAGGTTAAAAAAATGCCTCATGATTATATTAGTAATTAACACTTTTATGACAATTTTTATATAATTAGTAATTAAACTATAAATTTCATAGTAATTTGAGTAAAATTAATTAGTAATTAAGTTTAGCTAGGTAAATCATGATTATACATGTGTAGTCATTTTATAATTAGTAGTAATTAGGAGAATTTCATTTTAATTAGGATAGTTTTAGTAAAAGTGATGGATTTTGTTTTAAAAATTAGGAAAAGTTAAGAAATATTATGGAATTTAGAATTAACCTAAAATTTAGGATAACATAGGAAAATTAGATTTATAGTTTAATTAAATGGCATGATAACATTAGTAATTAACATTTTGATGACAATTATTGTATAATTAGTAATTAAACTATAAATTTGTGTTCGAATTTTACCATTACACGTTTACTATAAAATGATATGTCACCAACGTAACAAAAGGATAACTAGATATGATTGGACATGTTAGAAAACGATATATATAACTACTTGCACTATAAAATTGAACTTTTAAACGAAATAATAATTACTTTCATAATTTTTTTTATAAAATATTGTGACACGCTTCACGAGGACGTCGCATTGCATACTCGTAAAAAGGTGTCACGATTCGAAACAGAAAAGAACAAATATGTCGTCATATGCTATAACATTAAACAAATTGATTTGAGCAAAGATAATGAATCGCAATCTTTTATTGTATTGACTAACAATCCAAATTTTGGACTTGAGTCTCTTTTAGAGCATACATAAGTGGAAAAGGCCCAATTAAAAATAAAATGATTCAACAATGACCTCATGAAGTGTTACATTTTTGAATTAATCCAAGTAACAAAGTATAGTTTAATACACGAGTAATTAGCTAGTGCTCTTGTAGTCTCATCCTCAGTTCAATAAAAATACATGCATTACACGTTGAAATCGAAATGATAAATCTAATTAACATAAATCTAATTTTTAAAACAAAATCCAACACTTCTACTAAAACTATCCAGACTTCTCCTAATTACTACTAATTATAGAATGAGTACACATATATAATCATGATTTACCTTGCTAAACTTAATTACTAATTAATTTTACTCCAATTATTATGAAATTTATAGTTTAATGACTAATTATACAATAATTGTCATCAAAGTGTTAATTAGTAATGTAATCATGCCATTTAATTAACCTACAAATTTAATTTTCTTATGTTATCCTAAATTTTAGTTTTATCCTAAATTCCATAATATTTCTTAACTTTTCCTAATTTTTAAAACAAAATCCAACACTTTTACTAAAACTATCCTAATTAAAATGAAATTCTCCTAATTACTACTAATTATAGAATGAGTACACATATATAATCATGATTTATACCTTGCTAAAGTAAATTACTAAATAATTTTACTCAAATTACTATGAAATTTATAGTTTAATTGCTATTTATTCAATAATTGTCACCAAAGTGTTAATTACTAATATAATCGTGAGGCATTTTTTTAACCTACAAATCTAATTTCCCTATGTTATCCTAAATTTGAGTTTTATCCTAAATTCCATAATATTTCTTAACTTTTCATAATTTTGAAAACAAAATCCAACACTTTTACAAAAACTATCCTAATTAAAATGAAATTCTCCTAATTATTACTAATTATAGAGTGAGAACACATATATAATCATGATTTATACCTTGCTAAACTTAATTACAAAATAATTTTGCTCAAATTACTATGAAATTTATAGTTATATTATTAATTATACAATAATTGTTATTAAAGTGTTAATTACTAATATAATCATGAGTTCTTTAACCTACAAATCTATTTTCCTATGTTATCCTAAATTTGAGTTTTATCCTAAATTCAATAATATTTCTTAACTTTTCATAATTTTTAAAACAAAATCCAACACTTTTACAAAATCTATCCTAATTAAAATGAAATTCTCCTAATTACTACTAATTATAGAATGAGTACACATATATAATCATGATTTATACCTTGCTAAACTTAATTACTAAATAAATTTACTCAAATTACTATGAAATTTATAGTTTAATTACTAATTATACAATAATTGTTATCAAAGTGTTATTAATAATATAATCATGAGGCATTTTTTTAACCTACAAATCTAATTTTCCTATGTTATCCTAAATTTGAGTCTTATCCTAAATTCCATAATATTACTTAACTTTTCCTATCTTTTAAAACAAAATTCCAACACTTTTACTAAAACTATCCTAATTAAAATGAAATTCTCCTAATAACTACTAATTATAGAATGAGTACACGTGTAGAATCATGATTTACCTACTTAAACTTAATTACTAATTAATTTTACTCTAATTACTATAACATCTATAGTTTAATTACTAATTATACAATAATAGTCATCAAAGTGTGTTAATTCCTAATGTAAGCATGTAATTTAATTTAATTAAAAATTTTATTTTGCTATTTTATGATATATTTTAACTTTTTCCTAAATTCCATAATATTTCATAACTTTTCCCAATTTTTATAACAAAATTCCATCACTTTTACTAAAACTATCCTAATTAAAGTGAGTCTCCTAATTACTACTAATTATGAAATGAGTACACATAATGTGGTCCTAATTACACTTTAATTTTCTAATAATAAATAATTAAGACATGCATGCATGCTTAACATTTTAACTAACACTACTAATTGCATAAACAAATATAAAATTCTAAATATTAAATAAAAATTAAAAAACAAGCAAATATCCAACAAATACTATATTTGCTAACAACATTCATAAACACAACAATATCAACATATAAGATGCATACAAACTAATTATAAGAATAAATAGAAAAAATTAAGAAATCTAAAACATACAATTTAAAAAAAAATAAAAAAATAAAAAGGAAAACCGTGGTGTCCGATTTTTCGGACACCACGGTTTAATAGAATTGAAAAATAAAAAAAAAATCGAAACTCGTGGTGTCCGAAAAATCGAACACCACGGTTTAAAAAAATAAGCAAATAAAAAAACTCCAAAAGCGTGGTGTCCAAAAAATCAGACACCACGCTTTTGTGGACCAGATCATGCCACAAGGCATGATCTGGTCCTTTAGACCATGGCATCCGATTTTTTGGATGCCTGTGGCATGATCTGGTCCTTTAGACCATGGCATCCGATTTTTTGGATGCCTGCCATGGTGTCAGATTTTTCTGACACCACGTGGCATCCGAAAAATCGGATGCCATTGCATATTTACGTATTTTTTTTTTATTTTACATGGCTACAAATTATATTGTCACCATTGTTTCCAATGGTGACTAATTATTTTCACCCCATGCTTGGTAAGTGATCATTATCTCACCATTGTTGGCTACAAATTTTTTGGACTCTATTGATTCAAATTCAGTAGCTACATGGCTACAAATTATAATCACTCACCATATTTTATTTTTGTAGCCATTGCCTTGTATTCTTGTTGTGAGAACCCCCTTGTGGTTTCATTAACTTTGCACAAAATTCCTTCCGTTAAGTTTCTTGTAACTCCATTAGTTTTTTTATTAAGTGACTATAATGCCCTTCTATAAATATATATTGTTTGAATTTTACAAAAATATATTTTATTTTAAAAAGCATTTCGAACATAATTTTGTTTGAATCTATAAGACAAATAAAAATAATTACCTTTATCTTTTATAAACTATAAATTAAAATAGGGATTCCGTGCAGGGTTTGTTAAACCACAAGGGGTTTCTGTGCAGGTTTACAAACCACAAGGAGGTTTTGTGCTAAAGTTTTAAGGGTAAAATTGACTTTTTAAAGAGAAAGAAGTACACAAAAGTAAAGCCAACTCTCACATAGAGCGAGTGTAGACTACGCTCTAACGGAGTTGGACAGAAAAGGGATTTCGTGCAGGGTTCTTTGAAACCACAAAAGAGTTTTGTGCATAGTTTTTGAAACCATAAAGGAGTTCTAGACAATTATCAAACCATAAGGGAGTTTCGTGCAGGTTTTCGAAACCATAAGGGGGTTTTATGCATTTTCCACCAGTTACTCACATAAGAATAAGAAATAGTTTGTGTAAAGTTTCTCAAAAAGAAATATGAGCGCAATAAGTCGATACCTCGGGACTAATTGTGCAATTTGTTATCCCGACAGTTAAATAACCTCCCTCCAAAATCACCAGAACAAGACTCAAGTACAGTTCTGTTTCTGATAAACCCAACAACTCATTGCCTTTTCTCACTCTCTATTATTCACACTTCTGCTTTTCTTTTTTTTTTTCCGAATTCAGTTCTCATCTCAATTCCCTTTTCGTATATCGCATCTCTGTTATGTTTCAATTCATGATTATACTCTTTTAATCTTGAAATTAATCTCTTTTACTTCTCATTTGATCAACAACAACGTATAGATCACTCTGCTATTCTTGAAATCGTAGTTGCAAAAATGGCGGCGCAGCCTCAACTTGTCGAGTTTCCGAGTACGAAATTCTACTGCTGCGGCCAATGCAAAACCCACATCGCCTTATGTCAAGTTTCTGATCACTCTGTACGTAACTTTATATGCTGATCTTCTTCTCCTAATTAATGGGGTTTGTGATTTTCTTGATTAAACTGACAAATCTTTATAGTAAAATGCAATTAAGTCTTCCTCATTTTGATTCTTATTCATTTTTTTTTTGGTGTTATTGTGAAGAATTTGTTCCATCAATCGTCCCACTATAGACAATTCTCTTCTTGATGCTGACTGATCCATTCTGCGTTATTAGTATCGGTTGTTGGCGAAAATAAATGGAAAAAGAAACAATGGCAGTTGTTTCTTTTTTTTTTAGACAGTGGTTAGATTTTGGATATCGAGATATCTGATAACTTTTGTTGAGGGTCAAAAATCAATTGAAACTATACATTGTCGCGAAATTGCTTCTTGTTTATGTGAATTACGCGTAGAATACTTCATATTGTTACAAAAGCACCGCGAGACGTTTGGAGAAGTATTACTTGTAGACTTTTTGGATGCTTGAATAATTGAAAAGATTCCCTTACTGAAACATGCTGTAATGTTACTACAAATCTGTTCACATATTTTTTAGGCTTTAGGTAGTGAATTTGTACTTGTTCAAATTCTGGTGGACCTTTGTGTAACTAAACCGAATTTTCATGGAGTGTGTATGTATGTATACATTTATGTTATTATTCTCAGTTCTGTATATATCACCTATTTCTAATTTCAGTTTTCTAAGGAGAATTGGATGCTGGTGAAAGATCTGTAAGATTTCCATCTCGTGATGCATACGTACTTTCTGTTTCGTAACATTACAAATTTTCGTAGATAAAATCATATACATTGAATATGTAGCATGTCATCTAAAACTGCATTACATGCAGGGTTAATGTGAACGTGGACGAAGTCCAAATGTTTTCAAATGGTCAAAACACATTGAAGAGTGTTTACTGCAAAACCTGTAAAGCAGATTTGGGTTTCAAACTGGTATGACTCATTTCTTTTAACCAAAATATAAATATTTTTGTAAAAAATTTATTTGATTTTACAAGTCTTAGTTATGGTATGAAAATTTTAAATTTGACGTGTATTCTTCAGATTCAAATAGTGAGACAGGACAATATTGTGAGAGCAGGTTCATACATGGTAGACAGGTAATACTTCTTCAGTTTTGGTTTCTCATTTTTTCTGTCTTCCAAAAAAAATAGGTGGAAAGAGCCTCAAATTTAGTTAGTTGATAATTCATTTTTGTGGGTCAGTTTTATTGATTTTGTAGCCAATTAACCCTCCTGCTTTAAGTTTAACAATCGACTAGTCGAGTGGTCGTGGGTAATATTCAGTAGCTTGTAGGCTCGGGTTCAAATCTCTTCGTTGACAGTGTCAAACTTTAATTTGTTTAGGACAAAAAGAAAAAGAACCCCTTCTTCTTAAGTTTAAAAGGTAAATTATACCATCTGAAGATGACAATTATTGCCCCCTTTGGATTTCAAAAATGTAGCTTATTTCTCCAGCTTATACTCTTGCATATTAATATTTTACGTTGTGGTGCAATGACTAAAATACATTTGGCAAGTCTAATACGTACATATTTATAACTTTGAGGTTTAATTGAATTCTTATCTTGCATTTCTTATAATTGATATATCAGCTCTTCAGCTTTAATTGAATAACGAAATCATTGCTTGGCAGAAGAACGTTGCTTATGTGGGATGGTGACAAAATGCGCAAAGTATCGGATGAGTCGGATGCATCAGCCTAGCTAGATAGATGATGAATGACCGATTTGGTTTCTGGAAAGTTTCTGACTTTATGAGATTTCTTTTCTCCATTCAATTTAGGCATTAAACCAATTTTTCACACATGGCTATTCAGTACAAGTGTTGCTACTGAGATTCCAAAACTATACAGGAACATTATGTAACTTGACTGAGGATGATTGTGTTTTTTAGCTAGACAACATAAAGAAGAACAAATTAAACCCAAGTTTTTTCTTTTTTAACCTGATTTTGTCAATGTTTGCTATTCCACTTTGTACGATTAATTAGTTATACAGGTATATGGGGGATATCCATGTATGTGCAGAATGGAACGCCATGGAACTAGTACCTGAAATTACACACTTGAGAAATGGCCAGTACCTTTGTTGGACCATCATATCGTATCCTTATAACATAAGGAAGGTAGCCCTCCAGAAAAAGAACAAAACAAAAAACAAATAACCTCCTTAATCATAATTTGGAAGAGCTAATATGTACTACAAGAATTTGCCCGTTTAGCATCCAAAAGAGAGGAGAAGTGTGAAATCTAATCCGCGTCACGAATGAGGACTTGGGATGGTTATGTTGAGAGAATTCAGCACACCACTGGCCGTTTAGCATCCATGATCTTTCACAAAAGATAGAGTCAAAATCACTCAAATAGGACGTTCATATTTTCTGATTTCCTCAAAAGAAAATGGCAAGTCAACAAACTCCTTGAAGAATGAAGTTCTTGCTGCGGTAATTTCATTGAGTTCATCAAGCCATTGTTGACAGATAGCTTCGCCCGAGAGCTCTTGTATGGACTTGATGTCATGGAGTCCTTTTTTCTTTTTCGTCTGGTGCCAAGATACTCTACAATCGGATTGGCAACTTCATTACAATGGAGAACACTTGGAAGAATGAGGATCTGAATGATTCATTTAGAAATTTGATCGAGACTACCACTTCTAATTGGATTAACCGAATCTCCCAAGTCAAAATCAATGTTGTATATATCTTCACCATTAGACCGATCTAAGAATTATCACCGTGGAAATAACTTAGAAGAAAAGTTGAGCTAGGGAGTGTAAACTGAAAGACGAGGAGGGAGTTTCAGATGCTGAGCTTTCCAGCTAAGGATCTAAAATTAAGGGGCATGCACTTAAATACCTTCATAAAGTATCAAGAAAAGGGGTAAATAAACCAAAACCTTGCTGAATGAAGAAATTGTGGAAATAAATGACCGATGCAATGATGACTTGGACAACTTAACCTACCCGTGTCTATTTCGGAAGATCTGAAGCCAACGTATTTACATGACTAAAGCCGAAATGGGCTTTGAGGCTCATGAAACCCCAACGGCTAAGCCTAACTATGATGATAAGGATTTTAGGGCTATAGATCCTTCTAAGTGAGGCTTTAAGCCTTATGTAGGTGCATTTCAAGATGAAGTCGAAGTGCGCATCAAGGCTGAAGAAACTCCAGCCTATAAACCCAATTAGGAAAAAAAGAAGTTTGGCATTTAGAAATCAATTTCCCAGCCCACACAATTACTCTAACATGAAATTCATCTTATAATAACGACGGAAAGTTTGGCACTCAGAATAACCCTCAGTTTTGAATAATAACGGGCAGGCGACGGGCGCTGAAGGAATTTTCCACTTGCCCTTGGTTTTGAATGTTATAGAAAGAGATCAGGTATTTTGGTTATTGTTACATTCGTGTGAGTTGGTTTGCTCCCCTTCTCGGTGTTTTTGTGGGAAGTCTTCTTGTTTAATTAGATCGCTGAAATTCGGAGCTTTGTACTTACTCAAATGGTCCATCTTAGATCTTTCTGGCTTTTCAGTGCAGATAAAAAAAAATATCATGTATGCTTTGTTAGGTCTAGGTTCATTGCTTTAATGTAATGCTTGAATACTTTAAAGTATCTAGATAATGTAGTAAATGATCTAATGTTAGCTATTCTCACATTCAAGCATTAAGATAGGTGAATTGTATGCAACAAGTTAAGTATGGTTCATGAATTAGGTTCATGTTAGAAAAGTCCTATAAATACATGTGTAATCTATTCATATTATAACAAGTCAATTAGTAAAAAATACTCTCTGTCCACTCCTTTTTTGTGTGTTAGAGTGTTACGCCAATTTTCCTACAAATACGGTACGAACAGCTATCGGTGTTTGAAGACAAGTTTGAGGAAATGAAGTCGAATGGGATCTCGTTTCAAGTCCCAATACCCACCGAAGAGGATTATGATAACTAGTGCGTGATTGGCAGCAATATTGATTTAAGGTCGACCTTTGAAGTTGTGAGTAGTTAGTGAGAGTGGAAATAATTAACCGGCCAGTCACTGATTTTATTTAATATTCAAATGACATGGGTATGGATCAACCCAAATAGGTGACCCTTGCCCATATCGAAAAACCAAACATATCTAATTGTATCCAAGTGCTTGATTCATCAAAAACTAGTCTTCTTAAACTAATTAAAACTGAACGCCCAACCACTCTTTTGCAAATATGCATGAGCTAGAAACAAATATTGAACTAGTATCAATGTGTTTGGTTGCTCCTCTTTCATAGTGAGTGCATCCACCTGGTTAGCATTTTTAATGACGCCTTTGGTTGATCCATTGGGACCATATGACCAGCATTATGAACCTTGAGGAAAGTGAGAGGTCCATGGCTTTTCTGTATCCCAGCTTCCAACTTGTCCACTTTAAATGGAGTATATGGAGTCGATAAAAACTCTTTTTGACCGCTCCATTTTATGGCATCTACCCATCTTGAGTTTCCTGAGCAAGTAATTAAGTATTCCACTGTTAGATAAGTTCTTACATTCTACCACTTGGAAAAAGAATAATGAGGGATGAATGAAAATTACCTAGCCAATTGCAAATGAGATCGTACTCCCCAGCATATATTAATACCTTAATCTCATCTTGTAGCAGTGCGGGAATACCAACTTCGTAGTTCTTCGGCCAGTCTGCGATCATTTTATCGTAAACTGCAGTACTGCATGAAACAAAGTCTATATCTCCAACCCCTAAAGCTTTCTTAACAGATCTTTTGTTGAGGAACTTCTCTGCTCTCGAGAAGTCGTAGCACAAAGGACCTTTGCATTTCATTCGAATATCGTAGAACTGGAATACAAGATATACAGATAGTTAATTTTATTGGAATATGTTGATGAGGTGAAATTAAATCCTTTGCTCAATTATTTAACTTACATTTACATTATTCCCTGCATAGTTGAGGATCGCATCGAAAATGGTATTGCAGAAATAGAAAGCTCCAGTGCAGTCTAACGAACTATTAGTGCCTGCCATGAAACTTCTAGTTAGACCAAAACTTGTTATTATAACATTATAGGAGAAATTTCACAAACCTCCCGTGGTTTCGAAAATCTGCATGATACACCCTCGTGATTTGGTAATTGTTTAGAACCCCTTGAGGTTTTATAAACTCTGCAGAAAATCTCCTTATGGTTCATAGAATATACACAAAACCCCTTTGTATTTTTATTAACTCTGCACAAAGCCCCCTCGTGGTTTCTTAATAGAGGAAATTCCGTGCAACGTAAATGAAAGGACAATGAGGGTTTTAGACAATTAACAAACCACAGGATTTTGTGCAAGTTTCAAAACCACGAGGAGCTTTTAGGTTGATATCCTAACATAATTATCGTAATTAATAGTCAAAATTAGTTCTGGAGTTTACCACACTTCTTTATCAATGCTTCACATGTTGAAACCGACTTATTCAGGCCGTCATGCTCTGATTTGTTGATAAGTTTCATGTCTAAAGCATAATCGGGATACGCTTTGTACTGAATTTCGGGATTTGTCAATCCATTGCCAATTGCTATTCCCTGTTTTGTGACTGTTAATTACTTGATATGCACGATTATATGGTTGCACATGAAATTATATGAATGGAAAACATACTTTTAAGTTTATTTGTAACCCATCTTTGTTTTTGTTTCCTTGATGAACCCGAGCAGCAAAAGCAGGAACGTAGTGCCCACCATATGATTCCCCAGTGATGTAAAAATCGTTCTTTGCATACCGAGGATGCTTCTTAAAAAATTCCTGTCAATGTTGTGAATGCTTTTGTCAAAATATAATTCGATACTTTCACCTGAATTTTCTTTATTACAAATATGTTTATCGTATTTGGAAAATTTACATACCTGTAGGAAGTCGTAGAAGTCGCCAGCGGCTTCCTTTGAGCTGGAGCGTATATCATCTCGATCAGAAGAATAACTGAAACCTGTTCCAGTTGGCTGGTCGATGTATAAAAGGTTCGATGCCTGCTATATTATTAGCACATCATTATGTTATTGTTGTCTAATATGCATTTTCTGAACTTATGTAATGAAATAGTGGACAATGTAAAACAACTTGAAGTCAGGTTTTTTATAGACGTTGTTGTCTAATTGTAGACTGGAATTATCTCTATAAGTCCAGGAAAATCTCGAATGTGTTGGCATGAATAAGTGTACATCATTAGTGAGTTGAAAAGAGTATATAGTACCTTGTCCCAGCCGTAGTCATTCCATTCAAGTGATAAGTCGTTTTTTAAGTGAAAAGGCCCATTTTCATAAAACAAAGCCAACGAGCTACTGCATCCGGGTCCTCCAGTCAACCATACAACCACAGGAGCACTAGAGTTCTTGTTCCTCGATTCAAAGAAAAAATAGAACATCCTGCAACCATTATTTCATTTACATATCAGCATACCTAAAACTTTTGTCTTTTTATGGAAAGAAGTAATGAATTTGACTTCCGTTAATTTACTGAATGAGAAAAAACATTAATTTCCTGCAAAGGAATAACATTATTTTCCCGAATAGGATATAATTTTTTTTCTTTCACAAATGATTCGTAGTTTTATTAGATGTACCTGGCGGCTTTAGTGTGTGGAAGTCTATAATAGCCAGCATGATGACCAAAGTTTTCTAAAGTAGTCCCATTCGAATCATGAGATCTATTGGTGCAATCCAGGAAAACGAAATTCTTTTCTACGATTGTTGGCGCAATGAGTTGAGGATCATATTCGACAATGTTGGCATCAAGTTCAGGAAACAAGTTGAGAGCTCTGATGAACTTTTCTGCTTGTTGCTTTGGGAGTTCTACCGTTGAAGATGATGGGATATGAATATTACGACTAGCAACGGACGAAGCAGAAACAAGAGTGACTAGGGAAAGAAGAGGAAGAAAGGATGAAAAAGTTGGTGTCATTGTGTCTGAATGTTTTGTGGTGAAGGTGGATTTGATTGCATGTAAGGTCCTTTATTTAAAGGGATCAGGGTGTATATGCATTTAATGTGAATTCAATATTTTGGAATAATTTACTGGCAAGAAATTTCTATCAATGCCCTTTGACTTATGCTAACTTGCTTTATCCCTTTATAGTTTTTCTTTTTATCAAATTTCCCCTATATATAGTTGGCCTTACCTAAAACAACCGATTGGCCTTACGGCCCTTACCTAAAACAAACGACTTTAAACAAAACGTTGCAAAACATGCCCAACACAGTACAAGCTTCCACCTAGCTAGATGAAGTCGTTTTTACAACAATTTCTCAACTCAAAAACAAAAATCCACTAAATCTGAATTCTAAGAAAAAACCCTAACCCAAAAATTCCAAACGTTTTCCAACTTAAACTCCCAGCCATAGTCTATATGATTTGTCAAATCATTACCTGAAAACTAAATTTCACAAGCGGGAACGTCGATTGTACGTTCGACTAGGACTATTCATACGCCCATTGCTTACCATAAGTAGTTATATTAAAGGGAAATCCATAAAATCCCCTTTGTGGTTTTAAAAAACTGTACGAAACCGCATGTGGTTTTGAAACCTGCTCAAAACCCCCTTATGGTTTGATAAATCCTGTACGAAATCCCTATTTAAATTCTTTCAGAATAATCTATGTAAATATTTTTTTTTCTTATACAACTTTAGATCAGTGTTCTCAGAACCGGACCGGTCACTGAACCGCCAGTTTTACTGGTTACAGATTTTACAGGTCAAATCGGTCTAACCACTGGTCCTACCGGTATGCCATTAGTTTTTTATAATTATTATATACAAATCTTGATGCCCATTTATCATTCACATTTGTTTAAAAATATTTTAAGTTATGCTAATATAACTCCAAAAGAAAAATAAAACAAAATGTGTGTGCAAAAAATAAACTCCAAAAGAGAAACGAAACAAAATATGTGTGCATAAAATATCGGACAAATAAACTTTTCCTTTTTATAAGGTAATACTATAATTTGCCAATCAAATGGATTCTTAACTTTTTTATAAGATAATACTATAATTTGCCAATCAAATGGATTCTTAACAAAGCAACTTAAGATACTACGATTAATGCACATAATTTAAAGCTAATATAGAAAGACAAAGTGTAAGAAGGAAACAATGTCTAGAGATTATCACATTTCTAAAGTTAAACAAAATACATATGAGAAAATGAATAAATTAAGGCTTCTATCTTTGGATTCCTACAATCATAATAATTTATGAATATACATAGCAAATGAATCTACTAGTCTCTATAATTAGTGATTGTGAAAGGCATATATAAGGCATATAACTCACGGTTTTTCAACCAAAAAAAGGGCATATATTCATATTTAAAGAATTAGGCCAAGAAGTATGAGCAATGGTTCAATCACTCACATAAACACATACAAACACTAAGAACACACACTACAAACACATAAAACCTTCTTTATTCTCACCAAATTCTTGTTCTTCGATATTACTAGCAAGTCAATAATTGCTTCATCTCTCCCTCTCTTTCTTTCTTTCATTTTTTTTTTTTAATTTAAAAAAAAAGTGGAGATCTATCTTCTTAACCGTCTCTAATCTCACTAAAAAAGGAGACACGAGTTTGATGTAATTTCAGGTTTGAGGGAGTTTAACTCGCGGGGTTGAGTAATTTCATTTTTTTTCTTTTAATTTTGAGGTTGCCTGTTCGAACCACCAAAACCGGTCCGTCGGTTCCGGTTTTGGACCGGTTTTTTGCTGGTTCAATCTGGTTTTGTTAGGTATTTGATCCCACAAATACGCGCCCCCAGGATTTACCAATTATGGAATATTAAGCAAAACGAATAAATATTGACAATAGTAACAACACAAGGATTTACGTGGAAACTCCAAAATCGGAGAAAAAACCACGGGACAAGAGCGAAAATTCACTATATAGAAAATTATTACAACTATATAATTTTCCCTCACTCTCACGACACCCTCACAATGCCCTCGCTAACAACACTCCATAACGACACTTTACACTCGTGTATGCACACTATAAAGAACTAGAGAGAACAAGCTTTGCTTTGTTTTGGTGTGTTTGAAACAATGAAGTGGTGCACCTATTTATAAGATGATTTTGGGGGGCAAAATTCTATTTAACATAACTTGAGGGGCCTATATGTAAAATACATCATAGGCCCCTAAATGCAATTTTAGGCCCTACTTTTGACCGGTGCAATTTAGCCCGTACCCAATCTGCACATCCATACAACAATGCCACATGCATGGTAAATGCATGCATTTTCATTGTCTGCTGCCGACAATCTCCACCTTGAAGACTTGATTAGCGATTAATCACATCTTCACACCATCTTCGTCTTGGCCTTTCGTTACCCCACAACGACTCCACCTTGACGATGATCGTCATAGCTTCTGCTATCACTGCAACGCAGTCATAATTCTTCAGAATTACCATGCTTCACCATAAAAAGCACAACCACTTAGAATAAAACCATTCCAAGCATTTCAGACCATGTCGAAAAATACCCCTGCTGATAATTATGGTGCAACTCCCACTTCTGCACCTCCTGGAAGTCATCAGCCATCGACATGAATTTTCACCACACACCTTGCATCAATTCCAGAACAATGCCCGTGTGCAAAACAAGACCCACTAACATTAACATCCTGTATCATGGCAACTTTAGGGTCTCATGCCATCAGGATGTGTATGCCGCTTACAAGACGGCATCTTCACAGTAAGCAATGTTAGTGTTACCGTCAGTATCTCCTTTGTACTGACCCAGAGCCTCTTACTGAACCAGCTCCCTTGTTCGGACAATTTCGTTACGGTGACCAGGTTGTCCGCACCCCTAACATACTTTCTTCCCCGAGTTCCTCTTCCCATCGCCATAAGCCACCATCGCATTATTTACATGTGAAAAGTCACTCCCACTGAGCCTCCTCTCTTCAGAAAGAAGCTTGCTAGTGACATCAGAAAAATTGATTTTCTCTTTCCCATGAATCAAGATCGGTTTCATGTGCTCGTACGAACGTGGAAGAGACCAGATGAGTCTCAAGGCTTGATCCTCCTCATCAATCTGAACTCCAATGGATTCAAGCTCAGCAACAATTTCGTTAAGAACACTCAGATGATTTGAGATACTCGAACCCTCATCCATTCGCAGTGTGTGAAACTGCTCCTTCAGGTATACACGATTTGAGACGCCCTTCGTCTGATATAACTCCTCTAACTTTCCCCAGAGTTCCTTCGCCGAAGATATTCCATGCACGTTTGCCAAAACATTTTTGGCTAGGCACAGACGGATTGCACTTGCAGCTCTCAAATCGAGATCCTCCCAATCATCATCGTTCATTGTAGCTTTGCCTGTTGCACTTACAAGGGTATCCCTACCCTTCAAAGCCTTGTGTAAGCCTGACTGAATCAACACATCTCTGACTTGCACTTGCGACAAGCCAAAGTTGATTCTTCCGTCAAACTTCTCCACCTCAAATTTGATCGTTCCCTTGCTCCCTGACATTGCACTTGTGAGTTTTGGTGAATTTACAGTAGACCAGAATAGTACTCACTAAGTAAGCCCTCCGGGAAGAGAGATGCTAAATCTTCCCAGACAGACTTCAAGGTTCCCAGATCACTGGCGGGGTCACGATGGTCCCACTTATAACCAGTTTTCTTTGCACAGAACCGCCTTAGACAGTACGTATTCACAACTACTACCACACCAGAGCTTCACCTCAGCAATAACTCCACCTCAACAGGATCCGGGCTCTGATACCACTGTTAGGTATTTGATCCCACAAATACGCGCCCCCAGGATTTGTCCATTATGGAATATGAAGCAAAACGAATAAATAATGACAATAGTAACAACACAAGGATTTACGTGGAAACTCCAAAATCGGAGAAAAAACCACGGGACAAGAGCGAAAATTTACTATATAGAAAATTATTACAACTATATAATTTTCTCTCACTCTCACGACACCCTCACAAAGCCCTCACTAACAACACTCCCTAACGACACTTTACACTCGTGTATGCACACTATAAAGAACTAGAGAGAACAAGCTTTGCTTTGTTTTGGTGTGTTTGAAACAATGAAGTGGTGCATCTATTTATAGGATGATTTTGGAGGGCAAAATTCTATTTAACATTACTTGAGGGGCCTATATGTAAAATACATCATAGGCCCCTAAATGCAATTCTAGGCCCTACTTTTGACCGGTGCAATTTAGCCCCTACCCAATTTGCACATCCATACAACAATGCCACATGCATGGTAAATGCATGCATTTTCATTGTCTGCTGCCGACAGGTTTGAACACTAGCCGGTTTTGAATGGCTAACCAGACCGGACAAGGGTCCGTTCACCGGTTGAACCATCCTGTCCGGTTCTTACCAAAATCAATATGTTATATGAAAAGAGACTAAAGTGATATATGTTTATTTACTTAAGGACAAAAGTTGTAACTGTAGTGTAAACGAGGTTGCGATTAGAAGAAAGAACAATATATAAGGAGAGACACGGGAATTTTAACGTGGTTTGGAAAATCCTCCTACTCCAAGAAGCTTTCACCAATCAAATCAAGTTTCTTTCAATATGATGATAAGAATTATATAGGACATTATGCGAACATCTAGACTCCCTTTAATGTCAAGTGTTTATGATTACTTAGTTACCACTTGAAACATCTTTCAATATGATAAAGAGATTTATACTCATAGGACATTATTCTAACATCTAGACTCCCTCTAATGTTACGAACACTATTTTAACAATTTAATCCGTTTGAATCTCAAAGTACATTACCTTGGGTGAAATCACTTTAACTTTGTAGAACGCTTCCCTCGAATAGACTAAAACAAAAATCCTCGCAGTAACTTTGAACCTTTAATCTGAATATTCAAATAACTCTTTTTCTCATAAGGTTAAGTCAAAGTTATGAATGACTAAAGAAATAGACGAAATAAACTTTGGCCCAATGTTGTAACCGCATTCGTGGTTGTTGCAATGACAGGTTCCTTGGTTGTTGTAATCACTGGCAAGGCTTTCGTACGAGTTTAAATAGAAACTATCCAATAATCATTTTTACTACCTTAAAAGTAATCATTAGTAGTATGTTTTGCACATCAAATAGGGTTGCACTGGATTAAGGTATGAAAAGCTAGAGTTTTAAAACTTCAAAATTTTCATCAATTTTCTTCGAATAATATATATATATATATATATATATATATATATATATATATATCATTTGATATAAATATAATGGGACTTTTTTGGAGATGGGCGGGACTACATGCATCCTTGAGAAACTACAACTCATTGTATGTTCTTATCGATAACATAAGTTTTATAAAATCTTTAGGAGGAACAAGGTTACTGGATGTGGGAAGCGCCTCCACCAGAAAGTAGAAAAGCAACAATTGATTATTAGGAGGTGGCGATATTGCCAAAGCAAATTTTGTTGCTGCTAAAGCAAACTATTTAGACTTCCCAATTCACCCTTCTATAAAAGTTAAGTGCATGAACACTCTATTAACTAATCTTAATAATAAATACTCAACAGTCTCATCCATCAATAATGCAATCTATTTTGATTTCACTTTCTAAACCGAAAAAGATGTATAAGAGATTAGGTAATACTAAATTTCTTTTAAATAAATAAATGTTTATTTTTTACACAATAATTCATATTTCTTATCGTATCTTTGATTACTTGCATATGCTATCTATAGAACTCTTTAAATCAGAAATAAAGAAAAGCTACAACTATGCACAAGTAGTCTTTCTTCAAAGTATGAAGTAGCTAATTTTTTTGTAAATCTTTAATTGAATCAAGGTTCATAGTAAAATTTTATACAAAATATTGAATGAAAGATAAAAAGATAAAAGAAGTGAGCATAACAATTAAAATAAAAGGGAAGAAATTAAGTTCATTAGTAGATATTACCTATAAAAAGAAACATAATAATCACTCAACTTAAATATTATATTAGTAGGAGTGTTACTCAATCAAATTACATCATTCTATGTGTATAAGTAAATATAACCAAATCTTTTTGTATGCATCTTCCTTTTCACTTAATTTTTATTTCAATTATATACGTTTATTTTAATATGAACTTGATTTTTAATTAAACGTTTAAACAAAACTAAATTGTTTGATAAATTAAAGACTCGCACTTAATTTCTTAGCTATATTTCTAGTTTAAAGAATTTACATATACCGAAATATGGATTATAAATTAAGAAGTAGGCCAGCATCAAGTCATTAGAAAAATATTTAAGTTAAATATTTCCTTATTTCTTACAATTCCTATAGATTTTTAAAAAAATATTGGAGTGAGAATAAAAATAAATAGGTTTGCATTAATGATTTGGAGAAGATTGACGGCTTATAATTTAGGAATGAGAATAATAAAAAATTGCATTAATGGTTTGAAGAAGATTGAATGTTATAATTTTGGAATGATTAGTTAATAGACAGCGTATAGCTAAAACTCATAAACTTAACTTTTATAAAGTTGAAAAGAGAAGGGCAAATTAGGAAGTTCAAAATATTTGCTTTAGCAGCAACAAATTTTGCTTTGGCAATATCGCCACCCACTATTGGGTTGTCGATAAGATTGGTAATATACGGATTCGTCAGAGCACAAAAGCAACTGTTTTTAGCGCATCTCATGCGCATTATGCAAATTATTTTCACAATCCACATTAAGGATATTAGTATCAAGAACTGCCAATAACTCCTCGGTATATAAATTTTATAAATACATGTTTAATCCTACAAAAGTAATTCCCTATTTCTCTAAAACATTCCTAACAAAATTTGTCACCGAACAACTCGTGTTTGATTCTGTGTTCAGTTGATGTTTTCATTTTGAGAATTGACACAAACTCGTACAACAAATGTTTTCTTTCAAAACTTTCAAATGCAACTTTTTGAACCATTAATATTTGTGCAATTTTTTTAACAATTGATAGATTAAGAATCCTACAGATATCATTTATGTTGTACATTATTCTTATTTTTCGATTATAGATAAATACTCTGAAACCATTGTAATGACCTTAAATCTAGTGCAGTAGCATGTTTTGCATATCAAATAGGATGCTCTGGATTAAGATATGAAAGTGAGAGTCTTAAAACTTCACTAATTTCCTCAAATAATATATATTGGTACTTTTATGGAGAAGGATGGGACTACATGCACCTTCGGAAAACTTCAGCTCTCTGTATGTTCTCCTTATTGATATAATAAGTTATCTAACCCAAAGTGCCACCGAGATTGATGAAGTGAGCGCTTGGGCCGGGAAACAAGCGAGCTTTGCATGGACACGTGGCGGCTGTGGAGAAAGTGGAGGAGGTAGAAGGGAGGGATGAAGAAATTAGATCGGTGGTTGTGGAGGAGAATGAAAGTGAGCCTGAAGAAGAGATGAATGGTGAGGAGGATGTAGCCTTATGTCCGAAGAATAACGAAGATGCAAAAGAACCAATTGATAAGTATGAGAAAGATGAACCGTTACACTTTGAGGATAACGACCCTGAGTATGAACCTGATGAGGATGAGGATGTTGATGTAGATTATGATGATAGGGAAAGTGAGCATGATCCTCGAGAAGAGAGAGATGAGGTAGAGAAAGAACCTGAGGAGGCTGATATTGCTGAAGAGCTAGGAAGAAGAAGATATTGTCGGGGAAGAAATAGAAGGCATGTTGAACAACTTGAACCGGAGGAAGATGATGAACGCACACGAGAGGATCACACTAAGATTGTTGATGTTGGCGAAGAAGATGAACATCATGAAATTATCCAGGAAAGGCGCAAGAGGAAGGGGTTTGAAGGTTTCGTTGGAGGACTTGACAAGGATGCTAACATTTGGAGTGGACAAGCCAGCCAAGGTTTCCTTTGCAGATTCCTTCATTGACCCTGCTGATGAAATCAAGGCCCAGGTCAAGACAGTCCTTGTGGATGGTATTTCTTCTTCGTGGGACGAGGATCATGTTAAGGAACTCCTCAAAACATACTCAGAGATTGAGAAGGTTGATCTTGCTCGTAATATGCCATCTGCCAGGAGAAAGGGTTTTGGGTTTGTTACATTTAGTACTCATGATGCAGCAGTAAATTGTGCCAAAAGTATCAATAATCAGGAACTAGGTGGAACAGATAATAAGGCTAAAGTGAGGGCCAGGTTATCTAGGCCACTTCAGAGAGACAAAGGGAAGCATATTGCTCATTGAGATATTCGGCTTGGGCGAGGATCAAGTCGTGGTGCTAGGGTCCATGAGGCCATCCTTTTCCGCGTACTACCCCATCTCATGACACTCAAGGAGTCAACTATGTATTCCGCATGTTGTGGATTGCGGCTATAGAAGGCCTGTCACCATCCAAGAAAGCAAGCCATCAATGGCCGCTCCTCTAAGGAGCAGACCTGTTGCTCCCTTGCCATGGGCCTATGATCGAAGAGCACCTGTCCCTGCATATCCCAAGAACAGTTCAATTATGAGTCACAACCTATTCGAAATTCTTAGTACTAATATCCTTCATGTGGATTGTCAAAAATTAATGCGTATGGCGCAAGAGACGCGCTAAATCAGTAATTATTTGTCTTCTTAATGAAGGATCATCATAGAAAGAAAAAAAACTCGACTTTATTTTATTTGATCAACATTAATAGATATTTGAACTATGTCAAAGACATGCATACATTAGGATATCCATAGTTTTGGCAAGACCTCATTAATAAGAATTTCATGCTAAGAATGTCGAATGAGAAGCTTACCTTTCAAAACCTTGCCTTTACAGATACTTTTGCGCTTTGATGAATCCATATTTTCCAAATCCTATAGACAACCCAATTCAGTAGCTGCTTTTCAACTTTATGATGAAGAATTTTTCCACACCCAGCCACCTTTTTCATCCGGAAGATTTTAGATAACTGATGGTTTTTTTTCTTTTTTTTTTTTTTTTGCGCAAAAACATAATATATATACAAAATCTCAAACTGAAGAAGTCTCTACGCAGTCCAAAATATCCAGGTCCTTAAATTGGAAAGATGATAAAAACATCCAAACACCTTTACATAGTCTGGCATGGTACACCTATATATAATTGTACTAATTCTTTCCCTCAACCCATTTAGTCTTTATACGTCCAAATAATGCTTTAGCAGGACATGTAAACACTAAAATGTAAGTTCAGCTGGCCATGTCAGCAGTAAAATGCAAACTTCAGATAATTAGGCACATCCTACAACGCGCGTGCTCTTATCGATTCCTCTCTCTCAGTAGTATGATTCTAAAACCGCTGCTATTCATAAATAACTATTACCACCAAAACCACGTCTAGGATAGTGTGATGAGTAAGCGCTACCACCAACACCACCCCCATGAGACATGTAATCACTGCCAAAGCTCGACGGGAATTTCCAACCAACATAACTACCATAAGGGCCTCCACTGTATCTCATATCCCGATGACCATCGTAAAGCCCATAAGAATCTTGACTGGGCAAAGAACTTTGGCTACCACTTTTACTGTATCCTAGAGGTTTGACCTCCCAAGTCTGGCATTATCACCATAAGCATCAAAATAGTAAGAAACACTTTCTCCAAGATCATAATCCAAACGAGCTCGAGAATGGTGTACCACCTCGGGGTAGCATGGGAGGATGTCGTCCATGGCAGAATATAGGTGTTTCGACCCAGACATATAATCATATTCACGCCCGCAGCTTTCCTGTTTAATTTGGGGCTTCCTTCTATAACTTTGGCCATGGCCATCATCAATGTACACCATTCTTGCTGTAGATCATGATGCCCCACCTCCAGGAAAATTTACGTTACCAGATTCACGAGGAGCATAATCATCTCTATATGATGGACGCCTTGCTGAAGGGACTCTAGAACTAATGAGTGTACTCCTAGGAGGAAGCCCCTCGTGATGAATTTCTGGACATGTTAATTATACAAATACATGTTGATATTTGAATTCACAACTAATTTTATTCACAAAGCAAGTTTTATCCTACAAAAGTAATTCCATATTGTGGAAAACAATCCAAGTAAGTGTTTTCACCAACAAGTCAACAACATGTTTGATTCTCTGCTGCAGTTGATGTTATAGTATATATTTACGTCTCGAAATGATAAAAACCCGTACCACAACTTTTTATTCAAACATTGGAATGGAAATTTTAAAACATTACTCTCGTAAAAATATGTAGCAATTGAAAGATCCAAATTCTTAATGAGATAATATATGTCGTATATTATTGTTATGTTTCTATTATAGACAAATACTACAAAATCATTTTTATGACCTAAAAGTAATAATTAGTATGAAAGAGGGATGCTTTGGATTAAGATATGATAAGTAGAGTCTTGAAACATATAAAAACGTTTTTTTGTGGAGATGTTTTGGACTACATGCATCTTCGAAAAACTATAACTCACTGTATATTCTCCTTGTTGATAACAAAAGTTATCTAGAATCTTCAGGAGGAACAATTTCGTTGGATGTTGGATAAGGCTCCACCAGAAAGTCAAAAACGGAAAACTAATTATTCTGGTTGTAGTTAAGATCGGAAAAATAAGAACTCGAGCACAAAAGTATCTATAAAGGCCAGACTTTCGTAAGTTGTGCCTCTCATTCTTGGAATGTAATGCCTATTAAGGAGGTCTCATGAAAACTCTGGATGTCCTAATATACATATTCGCATATCTTGCGCTTTATGAAAAGAAAAAAAAATTACAATCCACATGAAGGATATTAGTACCTAGGATTGCGAATAATTTCTCAGTGTGTTAATTTTATAAAAATACATGTTGATATGTATTCACAAATCATGTTTTATCCTACACAAGTAATTTCACATTTAGGGAATACATTCCTAACAAGATATGCTATCAAACAACCCGTGTTGGATTCTCTGTTGCAGTTGATGTTATTGTATCCACCTTTCTCGATGATACAAACCCTTATCACAAAGTTTTTATTCAAAACTTTCGAATGTGATTCTTTTAACCATTATTCTGTAGAAATCTTGTAGCAATTGAAAGATTTAATATTTGACGACATTTCATGTTCTGTTTCTCCTTATTAGGGTATGAAATTTTTCGACAGTATAGAGTAAGGTAAAGAGTTCGGACAGCGAAGCTTGCGAGGTAGAAGAGGTGGTGGCTCTTCAATCGCAAACTCTATATAACCTGACCTAGGACGACTGCGTCAACAACAGCATACCTGTTCCTATGTCACCTCCGGGATCCTTGCCAAGGTGATTGAATACTGGAAGCACCACGCCGTGAAACCAGACGATAATGATGCTTTGAAGGCGTTTGATGTTCAGTTCCTTAAAGTGGATACTCACGCTGTTTGAGCTGATTTTGGCTGCAAGCTACATAAACATCCAAAGCCTGCTATAACTCACGTGCCAACTATTTTGGTCAGAGCATATCAATGTGCTAATCTTTTTTTGAATTGGGTTGCAAACCAATGTATCTTTATCACAATATAAAACAAAGAGTCTGTTGAAGCGTAATTTAACGCACTCATAACCGATCTACACATCCAACCAGAAGCATGCTTGGTTCTCCTTTCCCAACCGGGTTTTGAATTTTTTTGTAAACTAATCAGAAAATGAAGGATCTCGATCCAGGAGCAACATCCCTCCACCATATCCAGGAGCAGCATATACATATATATGCAAAAAACAGACAATAACATCAACTGCAAAGGAATCAAACACAAGTCGTTGGGTGATAAATCTTGCTTGGAATGCTTTCCACAAATGTCTAATTACTTTTGTAGGATTAAACATGCCTTGTAAAAATATAACTAGTGATAAATGCAGATATCGACATGTATTTACAAAATTCACATACCAAGAAAATATTCGCAACTCTTGGTACTAATATCCTTTATGTGGATTGTGAAAAAGAATCCATAGTGCCAAGATATGCACTAAATCAGTAATTTTCGTTCTTATTAAAGACGGACAATCTTTTAAAAAATCTTTGAGCTTTATTTTCTTTGATCAGCGTTATATATAATTGAAAAATGTCGAATACATTCATTAGGATTTCCATAGCTTTCACAAGAACGCATTAATAGGCATTGCATTCTAAGAATGAGAAGCATACTTTCAAAATTGCTTTTACAGATACTTTTGCGCTCTGATGAATCCTTATTTTCCCAATCTTATAGAAATCCCAATAATTAGTATAGCTGCTATTCAAGATTCTATTAGAAAAAATAATATTGCAACAGAAACAGAAAACGAAAATTGCCTTGAGGCGTGAAAGAGCACTTTCCTAAAGGCAATATTTTTCCCGCTATATTGTGCAGAAGAAATTAGCCTACAGGATACAACAAGGCTTAAGAAATATTTTGAGACAAGTGCGGAAAAATTGGATGAATAATAATTCGTCCCACATAATTAATTTATAGAAGGTGAAGAGACTTTTCTGAATGGTTGCATCTTTTCCAACGGAGGCAACTTTTTCGGCGGGTGTTTTAAACCAAAAGTTGTATCTGATCATTTCAAATTTCATTAATTTGGATTCAAAAAATAACATTAATTTATTCAAAAATATATTTTGAATTATTAATTAAACACAAATTAGAATTTGAATTAATTCAAAGCCCAAGTGCTTTTTCTTTGAACAAGACTTTTAATAACGGAATTATACAAAGCCCAAAGCCATATCCAAAAGTCCAACTCATTTGTAAACACTAAATTGGACAAATACATATAAACCTACTTATTTAGTCTTCTTCTTCCAATGTGGGATATCTCCCACACTTCACTTTCCACCTTACACACACAACACACAAAATATGAACACTTTCTCGTGAAGAATTTTTCCAGATCCAGCGACCTTGTTCTACCGGAACATATTAGATAAGTTATGGTTTCTTTTCTTTTTTTTTTTTTTTTTTTTGCACAAAAACATAATATATATACAAAATCTCAAACTGGAGAAGTCTCTTTGCAGTCCAAAATATCCAGGTCTTTACAACAAAAAATAAACAGAATGATGAAAACATCCAAACACCTTTAAATAGTCTAGTATGATACAACTCTTGTAATTGTACTAAGTCTGTCCCACAACCTAGCTATATAGTCTTTATACGTCCAACTAATGCTTCAGCAGGACATGTAAGCACTAAACTGTAAGTTCAGTTGACCTTGTCACCGCTAAAATGCAAACTTCAAATAAGGCACATCCTACGGCGGCCTCTTCTCAATTCCACTCTCTCAGTAGTATGATCAAGAACCACTGCCACTCGTTAACTATTACCACCTAAACCACGTCTAGGATAGTTTGATGAGTAAGAGCTACCACCAACATTACCCCCATGAGACATGTAATCACTCCCATAGCTCGACATGTACGTCCCACTAACATCACTACCATAAGCGCCTCCACTGCATCCCATATCCCGACAACCACAATAAGGCCCATGAGAATCTTGACTGGGCAAAGATTTTCGGCTTCCACTTGCCCTGTATCTTAGGTTTGACCTCCCAAGTCTGGCTCTATCACCATAAGCATCAAAACAGTGAGAAACATTTCCACCAAGATCATAATCCAAACGACCTCAAGAATGGTGTAACGCCTTGGGGTGGCGTGAAGGGATGTTGTCCATGCAGAATATGGTTGTTTGGACCTAGACATAGAATCATACTCACGCCTGCGGCCCTCCTGATAATTTGGGGGCTGCCTTTCATATGTTTGCCATAGCCATTATCAATGTACAACCTTCTTGTTGTAGATTGTGATACCCCACCTCTAGGAAAATTTGTGTAACCAGATTCACGAGAAGCATAATCATCTCTATATGATGGTATTAATATCCTTCACGTTGATTGGCAATTTTCTTTTTCATAAAGCGCAAGATATGCGCTACATCCTTCTAATTTATTTTCTTTGAACAACACTTACACATATAATTGACCACCTATGTGAATACGTGCATTAGGACATCCAGGGTTTTTCATGTAGGACAAGATACCCGGATTTTGAAGATTCCTGCATAATAGAAGAGCTTGCACAAAAACAACCATAACTTTTGATCTAATGCTCCTATTGAGGCCTATAAAATATCAAAACGAACGTTTTTTTGTTCTCTATAGTTGAAATATACGTACACTTGTATACGTAAAGTTTCGAGTCTCAAAAGCGTCGTCAAAAGCAGTTCTGGAGCAAGGCAGTTTTATGGTGCAATTTCTTTAGGATTTTAATATAATTAGGATTTTAGTTTTATTAGAGATTTAGTATTGTTAGGATTTTATTATTATTAGATTTTGTTTCTTTTTTGAATTTGTTACCTAGGAGGATTCTATTTCCTACTTCAGTAAGGGTTTTTGAGAACTATATATAGTTCTTCTTCTTTGTAATTTATTTAGCTTTTGATTATTTATTAAACATTAAAATTGAAAGTTCATCTGATGGATTCCGGAATTCTGGTGGATTCTAGATTTTTTTCATCGATTAGACGTTTCCGTTCTACGTCAGTTTTCATGAGACCTCATTAATAAGCATTACATTCCAAGAATGAGAGGCATACCTTGCGAAAGTCTGGCCTTTATACATACTTTTGTGCTCTGATAAGTTTTTATATTTTCGATCTTATTGACAACCTAGTAATCAGTTTTCCATTTTCGACTTTTTGGTGGAGGCTTATTCAATATCCAAAAAAATTGTTCCTCCTGAAGACATTAGATAAATTAGCTTATCAATAAGGAGAATATATAGTGATTTAATGTTCCGAGGATGCATGTAGTCCAACACATCTCCACAAAAGATCATTTTTATATGTTTCAAGACTCTAACTTATCATATATCATTTCAAAGCATCCTTATTTGATATGCAAAACAAACTACGAATGATTACGTTTAGGTCATAAAAATGGTTTTGTAGTATTTGTCTATAATTGAAACGTAACAATAGTATACGACATAAATGATCTCATTAGGAATTTGGATCTTTCAGTTGCTACATATTTTTACAAGAGTAATGGTTAAATAAGTTCCATTCCATATTTTGAATAAAGGGTTGTGGTACGGGTTTGTATGACATGGTTAAATAACTTGCTTTGTGAATAAAACTAGTTGTAAATTCAAATATCTACGTGTGTTTATAAAATCGACATGTCAAGAAATTCTTGTCACTAATAACCTTCATGTGGATTGTGAAAATTATTGTGCGGCGCTATAGACGCGCTAAATTAGTAATTTCCCGTCTTTTTAATGAGGACCATCATCGAAAAAAGATTCTTCTACTTTATTTAATTTGATCAACACAAATAGATATTTGAACAATGTTGAAGACATACATTAGCATATCCATAGTTTTGAAGAGACCTCATCAATAAGTATTTCATTCTAAGAATGAGAAGCATACCTTTCAAAACCTTGCGTTTACAGATACTTAATATTGTGCCTGATGAATTCTTATTTTCCCAATCTTATAGACAACCCAATAGTTAGTAGCTGCTTTTCAAATTTCTGGTGAAATTTTTTTCCACACCCAACGACCTTGTTGGTTTGGAAGTTTTAGATAACTTATTGTATTTTATTTTATTTTTGCACAAAAACATTATATATATATATATATATATATACATATCTCAAATTGAAGAAGCCTTTATGCAGTCCAAAATATCCAGGTGCTTACACAAAAAATAAACAGGATGATAAAAACATCCAAACATCTTTAAATAGTCTGGCATGATACAACTCCTATAATTGTACCAAATTTGTCCCTGAACCTAGCTATGTAGTCTTTACACGTCCAACTAATGCTTCAGCGGAATATATAAGCACAAAATGTAAGTTCAGCTGGCCATTTCGCACTAAAATGCAAACTTCAGATAATGTACATCAGGCGGCGGGCTCTTCTTAATTCCACTCTCTTAGTAGTATGATCAAGAAGCGCCGCCACCCATTAACTATTGCCATCTAAACCACGTCTAGGATAGTGTGATGCGTAAGAGCTACCACCAACATCACCCCTATGTGACATGTAATCAGTGCCATAACTCGACCGGTACGTCCCACTAACATCACTACCATAAGCGCCTCCACGGCATCCCATATCCTGGCTACCACTATAAGGCCCATGAGAATCTTGACTGGGCAAAGAACTTCGACTTCCACTTCTCCTGTATCTTAGGTTCGACCTCCCAAGTCTGGCACTGTCACTATAAGCATCAGAACAGTGAGAAACATTTCCACCAAGATCATAATCCAAACGACCTCGAGCATGGTGTACCGCCTTGGGGTAGTGTGAAGGGATGTTGTCCATGGCAGAATATGGGCGTTTGGACCTAGACATAGTAGAATCATATCCACGCCTGCGGCCTCCTGATAAATTGGGGCCTGCCTTTCATATCTTTGCCATAGCCATTATCAATGTACAACCTTCTTGTTGTAGATCGTGATGCCCCACCTCTAGGCAAATTCGCGTAACCAGATTCACGAGAAGCATAATCATCTCTATACAATGGTACTAATATCCTTCATGTGGATCAGCAATTTTTTTTCATAAAGCGCATAATATGCGCTAAATCCTTCTACTTTATTTTCTGTGAACAACATTGACATATAATTGACCTATGCGTTACATTAAGACATCCAGAGTATTCATGAGAATTTTGTCTTAGCTACACAAGGGGGCCCACGTGGGTCCCACACATTTTGTGAGAGCAGGCTGTATTACAGCCTACTGTAGCATAGACTGACTCATTCATGAGACCTCATTAATAAGCTTTACATTCCGAGAATGAGGAGCACACCTTACGAAAGTCTGGCCTTTATAGATACTTTTGGATTTGTCTAGGTACAGCAGGGGGCACAACAGCCCCCTGACACATATGTGCGGGGCCCACGCGGGCCCCACATGCATGGGGCCCACATGTTTGTGTCAGGGGCTGTTGTGCCCCCTGTTGTACCTAAGACTAACCCGATACTTTTGTGCTCTGACAAGTTCTTATATTCCAATCTAATCGATAACCCAAGAATCAGTTTTCCATTTTTAACTTTCTGGTGGAGTCTTATTCAACATCAGATGAAATTGTTCCTGCGGAAGATTTTAGATGACTTAATTTATCAGTAAGGAGAATATACAGTGATTTACAGTTTCTCGAGGATGCATGTAGTCCCACACATCTCCATATAAAAACATTTTTATATTTTTCTAGACTTTGACTTATATTAATCCACAACATCCCTATTTGATATGCAAAACAAACTACTAATGATTAATTTTAGATCATAAAAATGGTTTTTAGTATATGTCTATAATAGAAACATAACAATAATATACGACATAAATGATCTCATTAGGAATATAGATCTTTCAATTTGCAACATATTTTTACTATAGTTATTGGTAAGTAAGTTTCATTCCAAAGTTTGAACAAAAATGATGGCTTCCTTTCTCGATACTTACAGGCCTTCTAAAGCCGCAATCCAGAACAGGTGGAACACGTTGGTTGACTCCTCGAGTGCCACGAGATGGGGCAGTACACGGAAAAGGATGGCCACATGGACTACTAGCACCACGACTTAATCTCGCCTAGGCTGAATATCTCCATGAGCAACATGCTTCCCTTTGTCTATCTGAAGTGGCCTAGATAGCCTGGACCTGACTTTAGCCGTATTATCTCTTCCCCCTAGTTCCTGATTATTGATATTTTTGGCACAATTTATTGTTGCATCATGAGTACTAAATGTAACAAATCCAAATCCTTTCTCTTGGCAGATGGAATATTACGAGCAAGCTCAACCTTCTCAATTTCCCAGTATGTTTTGAGTAGTTCCTTAACATGATCCTCGTCCCACAAAGAAGAAATACCATCCACAAAGACTATCTTGACTTGGGCCATGATTGCATCACCAGGGTCAATGAAGGAAATCTGCAAAGGAAACCTTGGCTGGCTTGTCTACTCCGAATGTTACATCACTCTTTTATAGACAACTAAAAGCTTCCATGGCATAAGATCGTAAGGAGAAATCTAAGAAGGCGAAACCACGATTCACACCCACATGGTTGCTGTCTTGAACGAAAGTCAAATCCTCAATATTGTCAACATAGTGCTTCTTTAGCCCATGTCCTGCATATGTTACCTAAAACTGTCCTGGCTTGGGCTAACACCACACTACTTGCCACAAACCACAGGGTTCGCAGAGAACAAGCTCGTTTTGCTTTCTCCACAGTCGCAAAGTGCAAGAATGCAAAAACCTTTGTTCATCTTCGTATGAGTATCCATCAAATCCCTAACTTCATTAATTTGACCAACTTCCTTGAAGAGTTCGCTAAGATCATTCTCTGTACCATCCTTGTCCAGTCCTCTAACAAAAACTTCAAAATCCTTCCTCTTGCGCCTATCTTTGACAGTTTCATGATGTTATTCTTCTTCAGGAGCATCAACAATCTTAGTATGCTACTCTCATGTGTGTTCATCATCTTTCTCCGGTACAAGTTCTTCAGTCATACCATTTCTTCCTCGACCACATCTTCTTAAGAGAATAAAGTATATTTAAAGGCAAGGCTTTTGAACAATATGCATCTCATTCTTAGAATGCAATGCTTCTGAATGATGTCTCCTGAAAACTATGGATGTCCTAATGTATGTCTTCGACATAGTTCAACTATATATTTGCGTTGATCAAAGAAAATAAAGTAGAAGGATTTTCGGTTAAAGATGGTCCTCCAATAATAAGAAAAATAATTACTGATTCAGGGCATATCTTGCGCATTACGCAATATCTTTTCACAATCCACATTAAGGATATTAGTACCAAGAATTGCGAATAATTTCACGTTTTGTCAATTTTATAAATACATGCTGCTATATATATGCATTTACCACTAGCTAGTTTTGTTCACAAAGCATGTTTTGTCCAACAAAAGTAATTCCACATTTGTGGAATTAATTCCTAACAAGATTTGCCACCAAATTAAATGACTGTTGTTTGATTCTCTATTGCAGTTAATCTTACTATATTTACTTTTTGAAATGATACAAACACGGACCCGAAATTGTTTCTTTCAAAAATTTCGAATGGAATCCAAATTGTGCAACGCAACTTACCATTTGTGTAAAGTAAAGTAAACTTAGAGATGATTTTCCGAAACATAACTAAAGATTTCATTAGCTGATTGTTGCACGATATCTCGAAAGGGCGGCGATATTGCCAAAGCAAGAATTGTTGCTTCCAGAGCAATTCTTGTAAACTCTCTAATTTGCCCTTCCAGTCAAAGACTATACAAGTTAAGTATCTAAAGTAATGGTAATAAATTTTCTTAAAAGATCTTCCTTCTTAATTATACAGTTTCTTAATTAATCACAACTAAATTATGGAAAGTCAATTATCTACTTCACCGTCTCCCATTGAATTCAACTGTGAAACATATGATTCTTATGAATTTATTGAGCCACGTAACTTGAGGCAGAAGAGGATTTAAAGATCAAGACATTGCACTTTCATTTTATACATGTAAGAATTACTTTTTGTCATTTTCTACTCAAATTGATATGTATACTAATTGAAGTTGATATACGTTCTATCACTATGGAGATAAATATGCACTTGTTCATTGTTTATAACACAAGAATTTGTTTATTTTCTGGTTGAAGCCCTGTTATTCTGGTAATTTGTTATTTAGTTATGCAACTAATGCCACAGTGAAAAAGTTTTTTTTTTTTTTAAAGTAAAGATAATTCACCTACAACGAGATGCAAAAACATAAAGGTACAAGTGCCAGTGTATCACAAAAGGCTCAATTTTAAGATGTTATAAGTCATTTAAAGAGGCTTTATTGGTTAGAGCAGAAATAAAAATCCGCAGAGTCACAGAGAGTTGTTCTTCTAACAAACTTCTTAAAGCATAGTTCTCTGCTCATCAAATGGTGAAGTAATAGCTTTCAAATGCAAATATTCATTCGAGCAAAAGCATTATCAGTGATGGATTAGTTTAATTTTGCATGTATGTCTTTCCTATTATTTTTCAAGGTTCATGCATCCAATCCCCTTCCCAGCCCAAAAGTAACTGGCTACATGATCAACAGGAAACTCAACTAGGACAATCAATATATACCTCTATGTAATAATCTACTTATAAGACCTCTGCCTCATTATGTTACTTATCTTTTCCTGTTGAAACTTCTGCCGATTATCGTTAATATGTTGTAAGGTAGATTTACTACTGTAAATAATAGCAGTCATGCATTGTGATAAATAATCTAATTGAATTTCTTAAAATACTCATTTTTCTATTAAATCTTATTTTCTTAAATATAGAATTCAAGGAGGCGATCATGGCCGACCAAAATGACGCTACACGTCCAACTAACCAGTCAACTAGCAGTGAACAACTACAAAAATTAATTGAGGAAGGAGATCAGCTTCAACTTGTTGAAGAGCTGTTTGCAACTCGCGAAGAATTGTTAAAGGTTGCGAGGTACTTTTATTTCAAAAAAGGATACGCTTTATCAATTAAATGTTCTAGAAAGGATCAATATGTGACTATGTGATCGAGGAGGGAATTATCGAGATAGAGTCAATATTCCTATCGAGCACCGCGAACGGAACACAACTACTCGTCTTATCAATTGCCCTTTTGAAATTCAGGGTAAAGTACAGGATAATGGTTTTTGGAAACTTTTTATGAGAAATGACTCACATAATCATGAGGCTTCTGTGGATATGTCTGGACTTCCCTCGGCTCGACATTTTTCAAAAGAAGAAAAATCCAGTATTGACGATATGACCATATCAGGGATCGCACCACGTCAGATTCTTAGTTCTCTTCGACAAAAAAATTCAAATATTCAGGCCATATCAAGGAACATCTATAATATGAAGGTGAAGATAAGAAAGGAAACACTGGGAGGACGTGCTGAAATTCAGGTTTTATTCGAAGAACTTGGTAAAGGTGGCTTTAAGTTTGATATGCAACAAGATGAAGAAGGTCATTTGACTCACTTGTTTTTTGCACATCCTTTGTCCATCAAGCTAAGCAAAAGTTATTCAACTGTGTTCGTGATGGACTGCACGTATAAGACGAATCGTTACCATATGCCATTGCTTGAAATCATTGGAGTTACAAGTTTTAACACTTCATTTTGCTCTTGCTTTGTATTCTTGAAAAATGAAAGGCAAGAAGACTACAGTTGGGCTCTAAGCTCATTCCAAAAAATACTTGGTCCAGATCATGAAACTTGTGTTATTGTGACTGACAGAGAACTAGCACTGATGAATGCCATAGAAATTGTTTTTCCAAAAGCAGTGAATCTTCTTTGTATATGGCACATAAAAACAAATTTGGTGACAAATTGTAAGCCCCAATTTGGAAAATCAGAAGAATAGGATGGATTTTTGTTATCATGGAATGAAGTGATAAATTGTACGAGTGAAACAAAATATGAAGATGCTTGGCGCGAGTTTGAACTATCATACAAAGACAAAAGTGGTGTGCTTAGTTACATTAGAAGGACGTGGCTTCCTTACAAAGAGTATTTTGTTGAAGCGTGGACGGGAAAGCACATGCATTTCAATAATAGAGTTTCATCAAGAGCAGAAGGTGCACATTCAAAGCTTAAGAGGTACTTAATGGTTTCCACTGGTGACCTTCGCTCAGTGAAGGAAAAAATGTGTCTTATGCTTGAAAATGAGGTTAAGGAGATTAAAACCCAGTTAGCCAGGGAAAGACTTCATATTCCCCACAATTGCAAGATTTCATTCTTTAAGGAGCTTCTAAAAGAATTGAACAAACAGAGGCCAAGAAGGGTACTATGGGATTAACATGTACCGGCCACTATTCAGCGACTATGGGTCTTCCTTGTATTCACATGATGAATGGTTGGAGAGACAGGGTGCTACCTTTGGAATCAATATACTCTCAATGGCGAATAGATACAAGAGCAACATTTCTCTCAGATGATATCCCAAATGATGAACAAGGTGAACTAGACAAGTTACTACATGATTCGCACGATAATTATCAACAATGGCCGACAACTGAGAAAGAGAATGCTCGGAAAAATATTTCTCAAGTCATAAATGGTCAACAATTGCTTTTTGAACCAGTTGTTCGTCCTAATAAAGGCAGGCCTATGAAATCAAGAAAGAGAAAAGCATCAAATTCTACAAAACGTGATCCTTCAAGATTTGAAATTGTGGAGGCATCACTAAGTTGTCTGGGCTGTAAAAATGGGGGGCAGTTGACCCATACATGTCCAAATAAAATGCAGGTTAATCATTCAAATGCTAGTGAGAGCTCAATAGACATTGATCTTAATGCGATGCCTTTTTCCAGTGAAGTCTTTCCATGGAGTTCTTAATATGTGAGCATTAATCAACTTGAATTTTTTCACTGCATCAGAATTGATATTTTATCAGTGAACTTATTTGTGTTATGTATTTGTAGTTATCCATCGAAGGTGTTAAAGTGTGTTACCTTTGGGAATGTTTTATCGGTAAGAGGTCAATTTATTTCATGTTATATTGGCTATATATTCATGATTAGAATTATAATGCTTTTGTGTGTTTCACTTTTGCAGATTTGAAGAACTTAAGAGAAACAACTTAATATCATTTGGTAGTACTTTTCAGGGTCTCTAGGTTATCGGTGACAAACTAATACTTTTTCATTAGGGTCTGTTGTTAAGTTTATTTATTTCACCAGAATTTTATTAATAAGAACTAAGTTTATTTTGTCTCATTAGACATGTGATGGTGTTGGTCTGACTAACTCTTTCGGGTGATTACTTTATCTTTTGTAAGTATTGATTTGCATGAATGATACTTACAGTTGTAATTAGTTTGAGAAAATTGAGTTTAAATTACATATATTGTACTTGATAAGAATTGATTACCCGTATATATAACAAGACACATGAACAATACAAAGTCTGAATTAATATAGAAAATTAATGATAATACGACCAGTTAATAAATCTTTGTACTTCTTCATGAATAACATGTTTCAGAATTTCTTAAAGAGCCAACTCTTTTTTTTCCTGGATATAGAACTATGGCTGGAACAAAATTATATGGATGGTACGTGTTTAATTTCATATCAATTTTTCACTTATTACAAGTGTATGTGCAGAAACAAAATTGAAGAAGAATGAGATTATCAAATTATTACAAGTGAATGCGGACAAAGAATAGTGTTTGTTGACAAGAAAATTAATATTGTATTATTGGCAAGATTGATTTATGAATTTCACCGGCTGAGAATAAAAAGTAATTTGTGGTTGATGTAAAAGTTACTGGAGTGAGAATAAATGTAGATTGTGTAGTAATAATAGACAAGATTGAGTCATCATAATTTAGGTATGATTATCTATGAATTGTGTATTAAGAGAAATATAGATACTTAACTTGTATAGTCTTTGACTGGAAGGGCAAATTAGAGAGTTTACAAGAATTGCTCTGGAAGCAACAATTCTTGCTTTGGCAATATCGCCGCCCATCTCGGAAAATGCTTTCATATTTTAAATACTGTCTCTATACTTATTTTGTACTAAATCATACCTCTTATATTGTACTAAATCATACTCTTATACTCTGATACTTTTATATTTCTATACTTTTGTGTTGTAAAATATACTTTTAGTGAATATATCGATGAACTATGTGTTTAGAGTTTACTAGTGTGTTATAAATTTTCTTTTGATAAGTTTTAGATTAAGTATAAGTGTTATATACCAAGTTATTCTGTTTATGCATAATATAATATTGATAATAAACGACGACACAGATGTAATTATGTTGTACCATATCCACTGTTTAAAAAAAAACGTGTCGATGCACCAAAACTGTACAGTACTCATATTATCGTATTTGTATATATGCAAGATAAGTATTGCCGACATAAATTGCTTTACAGTATTTCAGAAATAAACTTTCTTGTGATATATCCGAAAGTAATTCTTGGTGTAGTCTAAACAAAATGGTGGTTTACATCCTTATATTATTATTTTAATTAAGTTATATTATGGCTTAAATATTTTTATTAAGTTATGGTATTGTTTTTCTTTTTTTTTTTAGAACGTGAAGTAGATTAGTTTTTTTATTTTTATACTGAAATATTACTATTATTTTCTCACAATTCAAACCCGCTCAACCCGCAACACGCATGGTTTAGTTTTTAACTTAATCCGCTCGAGTTGAGAAATCGGTAACCCGCAAATTTTAAGTATGGTCACATTTTTAACGACAACCCACCCAAACCCGCCAGCTAACACCCCTAGTAACATAACATTCATTAAATAAGAACCAGTGTTAGTAACGCAACCCTACTTTAATTGGTAGAAAAAATCAATATGTTATTCGACAAAAACATAAAAAAATCAAAAAATAGAATAACAAAATAAAACTATGAGGGGCGGAGCCAGGGGCATATGGCGGCCCCTGCCCCAGCCCTCGTACATATAGAGTGGTTAAACATTATATAAATATATATATATATATACTAGAATCCAGATATATAATATGTATAAATATAAAAATAATATAGTATTTTTGAAAGTTATATATTGCCGAATATAATTTTACATAATCTGAAATTCTAATTCAATCTTATGCTCGAAATGTTGGTTATATTTATTCTTAACTTATAAATTGTTTAATTTATAATATAATTTATTCGTAACTTGTTATACTGCTTTATGAACTTTATCGAACTTTTTTTTACTCTTTTGATGTAATTAATGAAATAAAGGCTCATCATTTAATAGAGTATTTGAATGTATATTATTTTACTTTTAGGATGATTTAACTTTTCCTTAAAATTCTCTATTGCAACTTGTATATTTTGTTTTTAGAAAACTAACGTACTGAGGCAAAGGTAAAACAAGAGATAAAGATAATTTTCTTTGATACTGCACTAGTACTACACATTAAGAAACAAACTACTCAATAATATGATATTAGTTTAGTAATAAATCTTTTTAAAGCGTACAATGTGTCTAAATGACAAAAATATCCTAGGAGTGTATACAATACATCTATTTCGTGTGACATATGTTTTATATGTATTTAATTTTTAGTTTTAAATCTTTTAAAATGGTTAACTATAATTGAGCTACTTTGAAGTTACTTTTTAATTATTAGTAGTAAGTATCTTCTTACGATTTTACATTTCCATGGTGGTTCATTATTCATAAATTAAATTACATAAATAATAAATTATTATACGAGAATTCCTTCACATGATTTCGGCTCTCCTAGACTATATTCCTGGCTTCGCCCCTGAAGACTATTATTACTTTGAAAAATAGAACAATTGACGATAGAACTTGTAATGTAAAAGATGGATATATATATATATATATATATATATATATATATATATATATATATATATATATCACAAATTACTCCTCATGTTTGTTAAAAATACAAATCACCGATACTGACTATAAATGTAAATTCTTCAGAGTCTCAAAACATAATTTCTCGAGTATGTATCACTACAAAACAATGTGTGTCATGTGTGCATAAGTTTAAACAATAGGAATAGTAATGCAATTTACCTCCTCCCCTAGCTAATCAAATGAATATCCCTCCAAATCACCGGCCTATTATTAGTTAGTGTATATATTCCTTGTAATTAAATTAGTTTTAATTCTTTATTCTTTTGTAATTACGTAAATATCCTTGTATCACTACTTATGTAATCTTTGTGATTAATGACGATTATTCACTCATATTTCCAAAACCATAATTCTTTTATATGGTATCAAGACGCCAAATTCGCTCACGAGATTCTCGATCCATGTCGAACCCTAGCTTCGCCGAAAACTCTATCGCCACCACTGGCGACGCCTCCTCCATAATGAATCCAATGTTGTTGTCTTGCATGGTTTTCCTCGTGATGACCCTGTCGCTTGGTAGTGATGCATTGATCTCGATCAACGTTGTCAATAGCTTCCTCTTCAACTTACTAGAAGCGATTTCTCATCGTAGCATTCTCAAGTTTGTCACCTTTTCTTCGGCTCTGGTCTTTTTGGGTATTTGGATGGCACCATACCCTGCCCAACTCTGGGATCAACTCCGAAAGCTATTGCGGCTCATGCGTTTTGGCAACACCATGATTCAATCCTCTTATTGGCCCTATTTGGTTTGATTTTTGCAAAAATCGTGCCGCTCATTGCATCTGCCAACTCATTGACTGAGGCTTGGCTTAGCCTGCAAAGCTTTTATGCGAATGGTTCTTGAGTTGAACGATGAGCTCAACTCTATGAATCTGGGTTCCTAAACTGTCTCTTAATTCTTGCATTTGATTAAGTCAAAGGTAGATGAACTTGCGGTGATTGATGGACGCTTAAGGATGATAATATCACGTTGTACATCCTAAGTGGATTGGGTTCTACGTATCATGAAATTGCGGGTCCTGTTTGTGCTCGTGAGTATCCAGTCTCATTCACGGAACTCCATGATCTTCTTGTTTGTCAGGAGACCTACCTTGGTTAGCTTGAGTCAAAGGCTTCTAACCTAGTCGTTCATCCATTATTGGAACACCTCAAGCTCGCTCTAAACCGCAGTCACAACAACTGCTCAAGTTGCTTTCGTGGCTCTTTGAGGCGTGACTACTCTCAACATTCTGATCAAGGCTCTGGAAACTCGAGTGGTCGTTCAGGGTCGTCTTCTAATCCTGAAAGTTAGCAATCCCGTCAGTTGGGAATAACCCAAATCGGTCATCTATCTTCTGTCAGTGGTGTGGTATTCTACAACATGGAGCACGTACGTGCCACATATCATTCACTTGAGCGTTAACTATGTGGCGTCTCCTCCGATGATAACTCGCACATAGACTAGTTGATTGACTCAGAGGCGTCTCACAATCTTAATTCTGATCTTTAAATTTGATTGTGCACTTAGAATACGAGGGTCCTGATTAGGTTCACAGTACTGATGGAACATGTTTGCCTATATCTCACATTGGTTCTTCTTGTATTATTATTAGTCCAACTCGCATGTTTACTCTTGATAAGGTATTGTGTGTGCCCACAAGTCGGCGTAATCTTCTATCAGTGTTCATTAGTTTATGAAAGTCAATGATGTATTTATTGAATCTTATCCATCGCACTTTGTTGTTAAGGATCGCAGTATGAGAGCTAGGCTAATTCGGGGAAACTGCGTGGATGGTGTGTATCTTATTCGGCTACCTCAAGGCACAAGGTCTTCTCCCTTAGCGGCGGTCAGAGAACGTGTTGATCGTGGTTGCTCGCATGATCATTTTGGGCATCCATCTGCGAAGATTAGGTCATATGTTTTGCAGCATTTTAGATTATCTTGTTCTAGTTCTCATAGTTTACTTTCCGAACATTGTAATCCATGTTTTTTAAAAAGAGTCAGCAGTTGGTCTTTAATAATACGTCCGCTTATTTTTTATCATATTTTGTATATGCTGGTGTTTGGGGTCCGATGCCTGTTATCTTGTCTAATGGTCATCGTTACTACCTACTTTTTATTGATCACTTTATGAAACACTTTTGGATCTATCCTTTGTCAGCAAAGTCTAAAGTTTTCAAAGTTTTTCTTCAATTTCGTTCTCTGGTTGAAAAACAGCTTGGGACCTCGATCAAGAAATTTTATACGTACAATGGTGGGGAGTTTCTAGCTCTTCGTCCTTACTTGTCCACTCATGGTATTAGTTGGCTCACTATAACACCTCATACTCAGCAACAGAATGGCACTAATGACGCCGACATCGGCAAGTGGTCACCATTGGTTGCACTTTGCTTACTCATGCTAAGCTTCCTCTATTTGGACATGCTTTTTCCGATGCTGTTTATCTCTATAATCGGTTGTTGACTCTCGTCTTGCACAATCAATTGCCTTTTAAGGCTCTCTTTGCTCGACCACCAAGTTATCTCCGCTTACGTACTTTTGGATATCTTTGCTATCCATTTGTGCGCCCTTTATATTCCTGGCAAGTTAACACCGCCTTCAACGAAATGTCTCTTTATTGGCTATTCCCTTTCTGAGGCTGCATACAAGTGTCTTCACTTGTCTTTGGGTCGCCCATATATTTCTCGTCAAATGCGATTTGTTGAAACGATTTTTTCAGGTTCGTGCTTGGGTTACTCTGTTTTGAGTTCTTCATCCCACATGCATGGCCCTATGCTGGACGCCCCGTTGCCTCAACCGTCTCCTGTATCGATTTCTGCTCCAAACGCCTCATCTGGCACCCGGGAGGCGCCTGGACCAGCCAGCATTTTGGTCCTAAGCGCCCTGGAGGCACCTGAACCAGTATTTTTGGTCCCAGGTGCCCCAGCAAGCGCCTAGAGGCGCCTAGACCAGCAATACTTTCGGTCCCAGGGCCTCAGCCAACACCTCAGAGGTGCTTGGACCAGCAATACTTTCGGCCGCACCTGCAGGCTCTCATCTTATGATCACCAAGTCTAAAAATAATATATTCTAGCCAAAGCAACTCCACATCTTCACTAAATATCGTGTTGATTGTCCAGTCGAGCTGACTTGTGCTAGTCAGACTCTCACTGATCCCACATGGCGAGCTGCTATGACTGAGGTGTTCATTGTCTTAATGAAGCATGGTACATGAACCTTGGTACCGCCGCCCGAATCCTGAGAGATTATCCATTGTAAATGGGTCTTTCGAATTTAGCGTCGTCCTGATGGCTCGATTGACAAGTACAAAGAACGTCTTGTTGCTAAGGCTTTCCATCAGCGTCCAGGGCTTGATTATAAAGAAATCTTCAATCACGTTGTAAAATCGGTAACCATTTGCACTATTCTTTCTTTGTCAGCTTTGCACAACTGGTCTATTGGTCAGCTTGATGTGAGTAATGCATTTTTACATTGTTCCATGTCTGTGACTGTCTATATGTGTCAACCTTATGGTTTTGTTGACAAATATGTGCCCGATCATGTTTGTACTTGTGTAAGTCTCTCTATGGCCTTAAACACACTCCTTGTGCATGGTACTTAGCCTTGAGTGTCGCCCTTACTCTATTTTGGGTTTACCCAGATAAAACCCAACTTCTCGTTGTTTGTTACTTCTCGTGGTACAATGTTGGTTTATGTGGACTTACGACATCATTATCACGAGGTCCTATGATTCTGTTATCTCTTCTTTGGTCACTAAGTTTTCCCAGAGCTTTGCCATCAAAGACATGGGTCCCTTATCTTATTTTCTCGAGATTGAGGTTTTTCGGTGTCGAGAAGGTATCTTACTCTCTCATCATGAGTATATTCTTGACTTGCTCTCTTGCCAAGCCCCTGCATACACCGATGGCTTCTAATCTTGCTGCCCCAAGTTCTGCTTCCGCGGTTGCTGCTACCATTTTCCGCCAGATCATTGGTGGTTTGGAATATTTCACCCTCACTCATCCAGATATTGCCTTCTCGGTGAATCGCCTTGCACAACGTATGACTAGCCTTGTTGCGTCCAACTGTATTGCTCTTAAGTGTGTTCTTCGATACCTTAAGGGTACTCTCTATTATGGTGTTCTTCTTCGTCCGGATATCACTCTATCTCTTATGGCTTTTTTGGATTGTGATTGGGTGGGTGATACTCTTCAAGGCACATCCACATTGGCCTATATTGTCTTTCTCGAGTCAAATCATATATCTTGGTCATCTCGCAAACAATGTGTGGTTTCTCACTTGTCTACAGAGGCTGAGTATCATGAGTTGGCTTCAGCTTCTGCTGAGGTGCGCTGGCATCTCTTTGGGGAAATTGGCTTCCCCCTTGCATCAGCTCCTCTTATTCGTTGTGATAATATGGGTGCTCTGCGATTATCCTTGCATCCAGTGCAACACTCTCGCATGAAGCATATATTTATTGATTTGCACTTTGTTATTGACTTTGTCTCTAAAGGTCTTATATGGGTTTCACAGGTCAATACTCTTGATCAGTTAGCTGATATTTTGACAGAGCCTCTTAATTCCTCGCTCTTGGTTCTCTTTACTTCGTTCTAAAATTTCCGTTCCCAATGGAACGTCAATTTTGTAGGAGCCTAGTAGTTAGTGTATATATTCATTGTAATTAGTTTAGTCTTAGTTATTTATTCTTTCGTAATTACATAATTATCCTTGTAATTCGCTACTTATGTAACCTCTGTGATAAATGAGAATCGTTCACTCACATTTCCATAACCCTAATTCTCTTATACCTATAACACAATTGAAATTCACCTATTTTTCTACTGCTTCTCATAAACCCCAACAACACGTATATGCTGTTTATTGCCTTCTCTCTTTCTCTATACTCACCTCTGATTTCTCCGATCACCTCTTTCACTGCTGGTATTACCAATTCTCGCTCAAATATTATGCACTTCTCTCTGTTTTTTCATTGTTTTGATTCACCGTGAGCAATCAAGAACTTGTTCTGTTATTAACATTTTCTTCTTCTTGGTTGTATGGTGAAGAAGTATGACGATGGCGGATCCAAAACCAGAACGTACCGAGTACCCGCTAAACGAGAATACGAAGGTCTTCTACTGCAAGCAATGCCGAACCCATATCGCCTTATTTTCTGAAGTTGAGGACTTTGTACGTGTACACTCTGTTTTCTCTATCACATTTTCTTAATTTGATGATTTTTCTGTGTTGTAGTTTGCAATTCTTGATCATAGTGATTGATGTTCTGATCATTTTGTTCATTTTTATTGATCTTAATCCATTGTTCTCTTCTCCCATTTTCGCACTATACGCAATTCTGTTTTTAATTTACAAACTTAACTCTTAATTTTGAAAAGTCATTACAGATAGGGATCTCTGATCTATCTGTCATGATATTTTGAACTTTAGGATTTAATGAAACTTTAAACTTTGTATGTGATTAAATCACATCTGTATATATGGACATGATGATTTTGTTCCTATATCTTTGTTGTTCTTTGTTATGTATCTCACTTACTGTCTTTATTTAAAATTTCAGCATTTTGGGAGGAGGAAGTGGGTTCAGTTCAAAAATGTGTAAGACTATTTCCATCTCATAATATTATGTGTTTCTGTTTTTTATAGCCATGGATCAAAGTTTCGGTTTCGTGGTATATATGTTACGATCTCCTAAATATTAGAAACGTTTTTCGTAATTTCTCTGGAGCATTTCGACATGTTTCGAGAACTTCGCAAAAGTTGCAGTTGTGATTCTGAAACTTCGTAAGAGTTATAGTTGTGATGAAATTAGAAATTACGTCTAGGTTTTGTTTCGATCAATTCAGAAACAAAGAATTTTCGGAGGTTTTCGAGGAAACGTATAAAAGTTTTGATCCATGTCTGTAGCTTTCAACATTTTGTGTTTTCTGTAAATAATATATAATATACTACTAAGAATTTCTTTCAAATTAGTCAAGTTTTTTGGTGTCAATGATGCATGCAGGGTTAATGTGAACATCGGCGAGGACAATTTAGTTTCAAATGGTCTAAGCATTGTCAAGAGTGTTAACTGCAAGACCTGTAATGCTGACTTGGGCTTCGACCTGGTATCACATTTTCTTTTTTTACAGCAAAACTTAATTAATATCGTAAATTAATGTGTTTAATTAATCTCAACTATGGCGATGATCACAACAATTTTGTGGTTTGATGTTTATTTTTCAGCTGTATTTGTTTAAGAAGGACAAAGATGTGAGATCAGGCAGCTACTTGATAACCAAGTAAGGCCAATTGTAAGGGTGATTAATTTTCTATTAACTCTTCATTTTCTTTAACTGAATAATGTTTTTTTTTTTGGTCAGGGAAAAGTTGATGATTTGGTGCAGGGGCCATACTTTTGATATGGCGACGGTAGAGTCAAGGTCCGATTGATGGCAGCCAAGCAATGATTCGATACGTACGAAAATAGTTAGGGACTTTAGTACGTCGTCTATCATAATTACGTTGTTATTCTTTGGTGGTACAGTTTGTCTTTTACAATAATATCTTTCGTCATACTATGTCCGCAGGGCTCTATCCCACTTTGTGTTCTATACTATGTTTTTTGATGGCAAACGTATGAATCTTATAACACCAAAACATATCTTTTGCTTATTCTTTTTTTTTTGTTGAGATATCTTTTGCTTATTCATAATTGTCTTTTCATGCATGTTTCTCTTGATTCTAGTGATTTTAACAAGGATAATAAGGTGAAAACGGTCGGGATCAAGCTATATTGCCTGTTGGTTGATTATAAGAATACAATACAATAAGAAATAATAAATTGAAGGTGATTATGATAAAAGAGAAAAGTTCACAATATTTTCTCAAAATCCATGCACTACAATCTGGAATATGTTCTTCTCATTCAAATTTCTTATTTGCACCAATCCTGAAAGGAGTAGACAAATCCTTTCTTCTTTGTTGTAACCCAACACCATAATCTAACCTTAATGAGTTGAACAATTCTGGGAATATTGGTGGCCTCAGATTGGAAAACACTCGTATTCCTAGCCGACCAAATGAACCAAATAACCATATGCCATAGACCGCGCTAAGATCATTCAAACCGTGCCTATCCGGGATTAATTCAAAATTCTGAATGAAGTGATCTTTGGTGCTGCTAATTAATGGCCCAGAAACTCCCAGCCATCTGTAGATGGACATCCATATCAAGTTGAACATTCGTGGAAGAGATGACTGATGCTTTCTACACATTCCCCACAAAAAACACATAAGCAGTCTCCAGGATTATTTATCACTCCTTAACCGCCCGCCTGTGTAACAAAATATTAAGTAAATACAATAAACTAGTCAAGTAAAATGAAGAAAATATGATCTTTATTGCTTGTGAAATAATGGAAAAAAAAAAAAAAAAAGGTCTGTTTCTTCTACTAAGCTAGTTACATCAATATATAACAGGAAAGTTTCTAAAATCTAAATCTATTACTATATTAAAAGCAAACCCTCCACCCTCACATATTTTACAGTTGTTGTACCAAATTAATTGTTGTAACATCCTTAATTTTAATTTTTAGTCCTATAAATTTTTATCATATATATCTATATATTTGTAATTTAAGAACCTTGAAAGAAAAAAAAAAGGAAACATGGAATTGTTTGATTGGTCAAATAGGAAGACAAGAGATTTTAATGTGTCTTTGTCTTTCTCTCACCCTAAGTCAAATAACTATGTACATACACCTAGGGATATATACTTAGATATGTTTGAATAATTAAAAACATTAAGATGCATGCATGGGATCAAATAAAATTGCCACCTAGCCTTGTTCTTTAATTGCCACCAGGCAGCCCCTTTTCCTCACACCTCATTCTCATCAATATATATAACTTATACCTATTATACTATTACATAAACTCTCCAAAGCATAAAGTAAGAAGAAGAAAAGGGGAAAAGGGAGGAGCAAAGGCAAAACGAAAATAGGTGCTGGTATTACACTTTTTTTTTTTTACTTCTCTTTCAATTCTTTAGTGAAGCATATTAACTTAGATTTAATTATGACATCTATGAAGTAGTGGAACGATTTTAGTGTAATTAGATTAGGAATATTTTTTTTCAATCTATTAATTATTTATAAATGGAAGACAAGGATAGTTCAAAGGCTTTATTTACACAAAATATCATGGATTATAATGTTTTAAGAGATCAATAATACATTCATAAGGTAGGATGAATCGAAACATGACTTGTAATTTAGTTGTAATAAAGCTTAAACTCTCAATTAAATCACACTTATTATTATCAACATGAATAGCCGGCTATGTGATGATTTCATTATTATAGATGCAAGTATTACATAGAAATAATAAAATGAGAATGCACTTTGATTGAAATGTCATTTCATAACTCACAACAATTTAAGTTAGAGGTTATATACATTAATTACATGTATATTGTTTAGTTAGTAAACATGTATATTTGTTTATGGTCTTATATATATGTATATTATATACTAGACATTTGTGAAACTTGCCTAGACTTGTCTAATCTAACTTACAATTAGTAAGTACTAATAGAGTTTTGCTTTACTTACTAGAACCTAGTCGAGTGATTTTGTAATTGATATTTATTTAACCAATAGGTAGTTCGGCTTAGCTTCGAGTATCCTGTTATCCTTGCAGTCCTAATCAGGTGAGTGTTCACAAACTTATTACTTACTTTTGGAAAGAAAATGGAAGGATGCATATACAATTATGTATGTACTTATATTTAGTTACGCAACCATTTATGAAAGAATGTGACATGTTAAAATTTCGTTGAAAGTATTACGGTCATTTATGATGATTAATGTCCCGTCATTCTCTTATGTTCCGATTTGTTCAGATTGTTGGATCCAACGTTGGCTTGGGTGTGCTTGGGGTAAGACCGGGCAGCAGAGGGCTAGCCGGTTGAGTCTCATGCCCCCATGGCCCATTCCCTCTTAGATACAACGGTAGGTCGTTGTTATCTTTGTTGGGTCGTAGATTTTACACATGTACCATGGCATGTGCTTCTTTCAGATTGTAAGGTAGCTCCTTAGACGGGGAGATAAGGCACGATCGTACAGGGGATATGGGGTGACGACATCGACAAAATATAAATGGAGACACTTATCATCAATAAAAGACTAACCTTTCTATCAAAGTTAACTTAAATTAAACAAATATATTTTTCAAAGCTATTATTAGTTACTACAAGTTATCACTTGGTTTCTTGCTTTAAATCTTTCACCTTATCCAAGCTATTACAGTTAAATATTTGTCTTTGAAATCACGATCGTGAACATTCACTGAGATTTTATCTCATTAGATTTATATTGTCTTTCCTTCCAGATTTAGATAGTGACCAGCTTGAGCAGACTGCAGAGATGTTCGCGCTGGAGTAGAGTCACACATGTTCATATCCTTGTTGTCCAAACAGTTGTATTAGTTTAAAGCTTGCTAGTAATGTGAGTGTCGTTGTCTTTGTTTAAGAATCTAGGTTGAATCGTTCGACTGTCAGTTAGTTTTTGGTGTAAATTAATGATGATTGGTTTTGTTGATATCTTTAGCACTCTTAGTGTTTTTTTCAGGATTTTAATTTCTTGGTTGTTTTAATTCCGCGCCTTAGGGATTATGAATTTAGCTTATTTTTTGGGGGCGTGACAATCGTTTTCCTAAAGTACCCATATTTTCATCCATCACCAAAATAATCAAGAAGATAAATTTGACTTTTCAAGGGATATCCACTTTTCTCTCTCTTCACAAAACTTCCACGTAAAAAATATAGAAATCCATATCCCCTAAAATCTCTCAATTTGTAACTACTAATCTTCTCCCACTACATTTAAAATTAATTTAATCAAAAATTACAAATTGTTCTTGATAAAATAAACAATGCATTAATTTAACATGCAACAAAATTTACACGCGGTCCCCGCATGTGTAGACTTTTCTAGTATCTCAACTAAGAGAACCACGTTAAGGAAATAGCAGTAAATTTCACTAAGTTTCAACTGCCTGAAATTTGTAGGACTTTAACCATATACTTCATGTTTTAAGGTATATTACATGACACTTTTGACAATGTTAAAATGATGATACATATGCATACAAACTATAACATTTTCTTGAAAAATGAAACTAATGCCAATTGTACCAAAAGAGTGAGCAAAAATTATTTTTCATTAAGTTTCCTTGAAAATTCCTATTTTTTGTTTTTCTCCCATTTTCTAACTAAGGAACCAATCAGAGGCTTAATGGAAGTAACTGGGGCTATTTGCAGGCGGATTAGAGTGGTAGAGTAGGTTGTATTACAAATATGACCTTACTCAAATTTTGTAGGTCGCCAATATGTCAACCCTAGAAGGTGAAGTTAATAATTAAACCATGTGGGCCGGGCCGTTGATCGGGCTAATTGCATACGGGTGACAAGTTATAAATTGTGAGAAAACATATAGTTTCGGTATAAAACTAACAACATAACCTAGTTTCCATTTTTAAAAACAATAAATCAACACCATAACTTAACAACAACAACAACCTAATCGGAATCGGCCCAACTAAAGCCCATAGTCCGTGTCCCAATCATTCGAAACGGGCTGCAGTTCAGTGTTACAAACTAGAAAACTGGCCATCCGCAAGCCCAAGAAAATGTGTCATTATTATTTTTGGCGCCTGCTAATTTAGTTTCAACTCATAATTAATAATTGTATCACCGTTTTTCATTCAAACTCTCACTGTGTTTTTTGTAGATTTTGCGTTGATGGCGAACACATACGAGCCACTGGACTTCGAATTCGAAGAGCCCATCAAGATTTCATCTCCTTTGGCCAACAAAAAGTATATATTACTTTTTAATTTTCTATGCTTTTTGTTTTTGTTTTTTCGAATATTAGATAGTACTGTAAATGATAAGAGTTGTTGAAATTGCGTGAGTTTGCTAGTTCTGGAGTAGTTTTAGCGGTTAATTAAGTAAATTTGGCTTCTGTAAGTTATGTGTTAGTGTTTGGTGTTAATATGATTAGGTATTGTTTGTTTGCAATTTATTCAAATGGACAGGAGTATGGTCCTAGTTCTTCATACGTATTCGGAGATCATTTTGCGCAGTTTCTATTGTTCTAGGTAGTAAGATTTTGGATGTAAGACTAGGGATATTAAGTAACGGCACGCTGGCCGATTGGTCCCTGTTTATTTTACTTGTTATTATGTCCTCGTTCGATTCTAGTTTTTGTTTGGGGCATAAATGGCTTGATACGCAGTTATTTGTAGCGTTAAAAACCGAATGCAAAGACATCAATTCACTTGGTTCCTATATATACTTAATGTATTCGGAAGTTTGAAAAAATGATTGGATGTGTTTATTAGCATATCTATCCGATTATTAGATGCTTATTCTTGCATAATATTTCTAGTTTTAATTGTGAGATTACTAGATGTTTTGCAAGATTTCGTATTTAATTAATTCTATTATTGTTTGAGGTGAACAGCGATCGCCCCCCGATGTTGTTCATATATGTTGGTTTATCCCTTTCGCTATGACATGATAGATGTGTAAATAAGAAAAAGGGTTAATGAAAAATGATCATAATGTACATGTAGTGCAGGGGATGAGGATAAATTGATATGCATAAATATCATGGATTGGTTAAACCAAGTTTCTTAAAATGGTGGTTTAAGAAACTTTAGCATGATTGTGATTAGCTTTTTTGGGGTGAACATATGTATAGAAGTTTTGCAGCTTGTAAATGTTATGCCATATAACTTTTTGTCTCATGTTTTAGGAAGAAACTCATTGGTCTGGATGATCTCTTAGTGGATTATGAGAGGGAGAAAAAGAAGACCAAGGGGGGAAAATCCAAACGAAAAGCCATGCAGATGAATAGTGATTCAGAGGACGAGGTTGACGATGCTACAGAAGTGCAATTGTCATTATGTGTAGACAAGTGCCAACAAGAGGCATGGATTTTCCTTCTCGTGGTTTCTCTTCTGTCCTGCCTTGAGGATGATTTCTTAATTGATAATGTTCTAACAGTAATCTGTTTTTTTTTAGATAAGTCAAATAAATGGTGACGAAGAACTGCAGTTTTGGGGCTTTCAGATTTTTGGGGATCAGGTACTGTTTCCATGAGTTCTTTTTGTATCTTTAAGACTCCATGAATACACCTGGCTCTTCATTAGATTTCAAGCTCTCTCTCTATCTTTTGTTTCTCCGTTTGAATTGCAGAAAATATTGCCACGTCGGGAATATCCCGAGCTAAAGAGCTCTGACCTTCTCCAGTCTTTTGCAAACCATGAAGTCGCTGCATTGGTTGAACTAAACATTGACAGAGGTAAATCTATTGCTCCTTTTACCTTTTTTTTCTTTGAACTATTTTTAATTGATAAGATACTGTCAGTCATGCAGTGTTAGCCTTTTGAGTTTCTTATAATTTCTTCCAAGCCTGAAGTTTAATGATTACCGTTGTGCTGTTGAAGGAGAACATTTCCTCGAAGGACTTCTGACTGATGGCTGGCTATTACAACTGATATATACACGCCGTTGTGTTGAGAAGTCCATTGCAACATGGGTATTTGACATGAGTGAGTGTATTTGCATTTAGACGTCATCTGTTAACTGGTTAACCATTTCCTATTAATCTCGTTCATTGTGCTTTCCAGTGTTATATTCATCTGAAGTACGGTTAATGGAAGCAGCTTGTGACTTTTGGTGCAATATTCTCTTGCTCAAAGATGAGGTTAGCATTCTTTCAGCATGTGGTTAGCTTTCAGAATGTTTGTTCCAACTTCCTCTGTTGTTTACCTTTTATGTCATTCAGCAGGCTGATTCATCTAGTTTCAAGATTAATTGGTTACCTAGATATTCAGATCTAAAAAGAGCCCTCGAAATATATGGTTTTCTTTCCGATTCAGCTTCAAAGATCTCATCAGATATTGATATGGTCCCTGCTGGTAAGCATTTGAATCTCGTTGTTGATGCTTTCTACACTTGAAAATTTGTCCTGCTGATGAGATTTCGGTGCTTTCTTGGTTGTATAAAAAGTTTGGTCTTATATATTTGCACATATACCAGGGTTAGGAGTGGGAAAGTTAAATGATCTTGAAATTTTCAGTCTTATTTAATGATTTTCACCGAAGTGATAGATTGGTTTCATTTGTAAACAAGTTCAGAGCTCATTGCAGTTTGGCCAACTGGTTTTAAATGGTCTTGTGAGAACTTTTTATGGATTTTAGCAGGATGAGGTTGTCAAGGCCAAGATTAGATCAGGCAAGATGCATTCTTTGTGTTCTATCATTCTCACTACACATAAATATATGGAGTACATTTTACAAGGTAATAATTAAGAAGCCCTAAACCTGTGCAAAGATGAAAGGAAGTAAAGTCCTACTTCAATTACAATACGAGAATTATGGCGAAGATAAATAATTTGGTATAATCTGATTGATAGAGATACTTTACTCTCCCTGTTTCGCATTATTGGCTCGGTTTCTTATACTTACCAATAATGGATAACTTGAATAATTTGAGTTACAAATAATCTAATAAGATTCTATCTCTCATCCCAAACTTTTTCACATTCTGGGTCAAAATGAATGAGCAAATAAGAGATGCAGCTTTTTACAATTAGGTCCATTTTATTTATCTTACATGATTACATACTTAAGATTTAAGATGTTATGACACTATTCCATCTGCTTCATTTTTCTAACTTATATTGTGCATGATAATTCATCTGACAAATTCATAATTAATCTGGTGTTCTCGTCTCCTTGCCAATCTGCCAGATTGCAATATGACAGGTCCACCGCACAACATTAGATCTTGGATAAAATGTGTTGCTACTTGTTGCAAAATAAGGTAAGTATCTAACGTTATTGGACTAGTACAGCTGAGCTTTCTTGAATAACTTAGTTTTACATGGCATGATTTTTCTCTTCCTTATCTAATTTGAAGCATCAATATATGAAGTAAAAATTACATAAATCAAAATTGTGGCTCAGTTTTAAATAATATTTTATTCAATGTCACGTCCTCCTGTCTTTGGTTGCCAGAATTTCTTAGAAATTCATTAAGTGCTCCTTGAAATCTGGCTATCAGCTGCTTGTTAATGGTTGCAAATGGTTTATATGAAGGCTATTCTGGTGAAGCAAAACAACTGTGTATGTGCTTTGAAATATACAATCTTAAGTAGTTTGATTGATTTAACGTTTTCTCCTTCACATTTTGTTTGCAGGAATACGCATATTATTTTGTCAACTGAAGAAGCAGAAGAATTGCTAGCTATAGTTATGTCTTTCTTTCTTGATCGAAGACTTTTAGGCCTCTCTATGTTATTGTCTGAGTGCATGACTTCAGTTACAAAGTTTTTTAGAGAGGATGAATGGCATGGTAGCTGTGAGAGAGTAGCAAAAGCTCTTGCCTGCAGGTTGTTATCTGATACTCCATAGTTTACTTTCCTTTTTTCCGTTCTCTTGTGGCTTAGCATTGAATCCTCTCAGGTTTTTTATACATTCTTGATGTAAACTATTCTTGGAAAGCAAAATACGAAAACATGTCGTAAGTATTACTTTAAACATACTTGTTATTCCACATGTGAGGCTAAAAGTCCTTTTGTTAGTTTTCAGTTTTATTCGCTGATCTTAATAAAACTTAGTGAATTCTTATAAGAAGATATCTTTTTGAGCCTAATAGGGAAGGTCAAATAACTTCTATTATGCAATGTAAGTTGTTAGATGTTCTGAATGACGAGAACTTAGTTGCACCTGAACTGCCTGTCACTACTATCGTACTGAAATATATACTTACCGAGGATGAACCTGGATGAGTTGGTATATGTTGGATACTGGAGACCAATGGGATCTGCTGGATATATATACATATTCTTTTTCTTTCTATGCAATCAGTTTCTCCTATTTTTGTCTTGCTGAAATTGTAATGTACACATTGAAGATTGCCTAGGGACGTTAATTGCTTGAGACTGGTGGAAATTGTTACCGGAATTGATGCTCGAAGCAAGCAGCTCAGGAGTATAGTAGCATTCAGATTTCTGGTGACATGTTTGGATGCGGAGGTATCATTTGCACTTCCTTTTCCACCATTTGAGTTCAATATATCCTATTTACTCCCTTCTCAGAAAAAATATAAACGTAGTTTAGTTCCTAATCAACTGCTGCTTCCAATAGCAAAAGATCATTTAAATTCTGCTCTTGATCATCCAAATCCAAGTGACTGGATCTTGAAGTCACATCAGCAATGCCAACTGCACATCCAGTTTTCATAATACAACTCAATGGGTTACATTGTTTTTCATAGTTTGGTGACTCCAAAGTAAAACATGAATTGTCCATTATGATTTTTCATGCTATTAACTAAGTTTGTTTGTACATTTTGCTCCTCATTTGAAGGTGTGTGATGCAGAAGAGGTCTTGAGATTGCTAAGCTCAATAAACGTGAAAGACAAGAATTGTGATCTTTACAAACTGTATATGTACTTGAGTCTGGCAGAGAACTGGCTATCCTTTGACCCCTCATTAAAAGACAATAGAGTAGTACGTGAGCTATGGAGCCGTTGTCTACGTAATTGCTCGGTTGGAATAACCATCAGTGATTTGAGGTCTTATGCTTCAAATGTAAGCAAAAAAGCTATTAGCTCTCTCCCTCTGTGTGTATGTCATTAACTTGAACCTGAAATATTCCAGCATGCTAGTAGTTTCTGAATTCTTACAATTTATGCAGGTCCGTAGTAAAGCTTCGTATCTTCTTCAAGGCGCCACTAGCAAGTGAATGATGCACATCTATTCATGTGTATCTAAAATAATGCATACAGCTTGTGGCCAACTGCTACTTAGAAGTATTGAGTGACAGCTGACGAGACTGATTTTGTGCGGAAGTTGAGGCAGAGGAGGAGTTCTTTTTACTGAAGCTGGGCCTGGTTAGTTTTTGCTTTTGGTGGCTTGTGGATGGATGCAGTAATTTATAATGTATATGTTGATTGGCAATGTAAATTAAGGCCTTGTTATTGCTCTTTCTTCACATTGCTTCTGACTATGATATTTCATTTTTATTCTCCTACTGCTTGTGTGAACTTTTGCGAAAATGTAGAACATATATTCATTATTAAAACCCTATATGTCAGTTCTTATCTACTGTAGAATTGGTATGTTTGCGCTGTGTTAAGTGTTAGCTTACTTTTCATTCTTTTTTATTTTTCTAAAAAATAAACCCAACTACACCAACCCTCCCCAGCCTCAACGGCGAGATGTAATATCTGTTATAGCAATATATTATATTTTTTGCAGCAATTGTACAACGAGCCAATTTGGTTATTCGTGTAAAATGTAAATACATAATTATGACACAGTGTAGTAAATTAATAGGCTATAATTTAAGAATTTTTTGGCATCTTGATTATTGGCTGCACTATATATCGTTCAATGATTACATGAAATAATTTCTCTCAACATCATTTTCGTTTTCCACCAAGACAGCTTATAGTAGTGAAAACGATATAATAGAGTTCAACTGTGTATTGAATTTTACAGAGAATTTATATTCAACACCTTACAAAATACAAACAGGTGCAAAAGGCGTTAATGGGCACTTGTAGGTTAAAGTTTTGATGTCGGTGAATCTCGATTCTTCTTTTTTCTTTTTTAAGGTATTCGATCGGCTAACTATTAAAAAGTTTTTGCAATATTTAGACAATTTTTTGACGTGTCTCATAAAATTCTTAATAATGCACTCATATATCGAAGTTTCGGTTTCAATATATATTTTGATCTGTTGTATATCAAAAAATTTCTCATGTATCGAGATCTTTTCAACATGAATTGGTAGTTCTTAAGGGAGTGTGTAGAACTTTGATCAGTAGTTACATTACGTAGTGCAATGTATGCGAAAATACGTTTTTGTGTTCATAGTCGATAATAAAAATATTTTGGTATTTTTTTAGGAATGTTTTAGGACTTTTTCAAGTAAACTTTGATCATGGATACCTTGCACCTCGAACAATTGTGATAACTCTTTTGAATATTTTGTGTTTTATGGTTAAATTTCATCTTCTTCTATATCTTACGTTCATTTTTCTATAGTATATATGAAATTTATACAAAAATCTTTTTGACACGAAAGTACATAACTAATAATGTAAGTGGCAGTTAAGCCCAGTAATAACAGTATTGGGTCAACTCACTGTGGGCTGCCCAAGCACATTCCAACAAAATACCTAAAAACTGGGCCCAAAACTGGTCCAAATGTTTGAACCATTATCTAGCATTGCAAGCATCACTCTCACTTCCAAATACAGATAAGGTTGATTGAGAAAAAAGAACGATAATAAAGCTTTGCGGCAATGGCGTCAACAAATCTTTCATGGACTTCATCTGCATGGCTTCAAAATCACACCTTCACCAAAACCACTAACAACGCTGACTTCAATGGGGCCTCAGTTTTCACAGTTGTTGCTCAAAAGAAGGCCAAGAAAACGCGCAAGGTGTTTGTTGCCAACTCAACTGAAATGATTTAAAATCTTGTCTTGTATTTGATTTGGTGACATGGGTTTTTGTAGTAGTGTGTGGTTTTATCATAATAATCTCTTTTTTGTGAATTTATTTATAGATAATATTGAAGGAGGATGTAGCACAAGTGGGTAAAAAAGGGGAGTTGCTGGATGTGAAAGCAGGGTATTTTAGGAATTTTCTGCTGCCAATGGGAATGGCATCAATTGTCACACCTGGCCTTCTCAAGTAAATACATAGTTTTGCCTTTAGTCTTTGTTGGGCCTCATTAGCATATTCTATCTTTGGTGTTGATAAAAATCTCTGCTTTTATGTGTCTCTGTTGCTTCTGGTTTAAGTTACCTGTTGTTCGAATACGAATTAATACGGTTGTGCCCCTGTGGCGAAGTGTCTTACGTTATAAAGTTTGTTGTGCTATACGCTACGTCATTTATGATATGCTATTTACAGAAATAGGGGTGTAGATTAGAGAGGAAGAAACTAATGTGGCTAGTAAAACAAGTATTTTACCTTAGCCGTCTAAACGTCGTTATGTCATGACCCTTCCAGCTAGGATGAAGTAGAGACTTGGCTACTCTGGTTAAATATGAGTGTATGTTTTTAGATATGATGGATGGTCTTTGGTTTGATACGAACTATGAGGTTCTGCTATTGTTAAGCGTGATGCAAGAGGGTCAAATCCCCCGATGCTTAGCCACTTTTATCATTCAAGGTTGCAGTTTTTTTCCGTAGGATGGTCAATGGAGAGTATTACTCACTTACTTTAATTTATAATGGCCAATATAATGTTTGGCTCAAGTATCAGCCAGGAGAGCAGAGCTATTGACAGCTTGGAAGTAAAATGTGAGATAATAGGTCATGTGCTTTCCTTATTAATCAAATTCAAGACAGCAAACTAGAGAAAAGCTAATTGTTGATGTACTCTTAACATATTTTGTTTGTAGTTAATACGTATATGTACCTTCATTACACAGTTATCAATATTTGTTATAAATTTTCTCACTGAGGCTTTGATCAACATTTTCACCATCTGAAGAAACCAGCTTATATATTAGTATATTTTGTTTCTTCAGGTTCTTGAATGCTGAAGTCCAATCTGATTGAGTTTTTCTTCACAGACAAAGTTGATGTTTTCTTGGTCAACTTTTGTTTGTTAATATCACATAATTTTCATTGCTAACTCAATGTTGGTCATTAGATAACCAGAATTTGATCAGGGAATCATGAAAGGAAAACTACTGTAGAAAACACTCAAATAACTATTGGTAGAGCTTCTGTTGAGGTTTGTTGGAGTCATATCAGTCAGTTTCTGGTGTTGTCATGATGTTGTACCTGTTCTTTAAGGCCATAAATCAGTGGCTTCACCTGTTTTCACTCTAATCTCTAGTCCATGTACTGAGTTACTACAAACAGTGTATCAATTCTACATATTATGCATTTTTTTAAGAAGTAATATGTGAATACTAATTTGGTTTATCATTTCATTAACACAAAGGACTGGTTTTTTGTAGTTCTTTTGATATTTGCTGTTTTCTTCTTTAGGGAAATGAAGATTGAAGACGAGAGAATTGAGGCTGAGAAAAAACGTGTAATGCACTCTAGCCTTCTAATTTAAACTTGTTGCATGTAAAAGTCAGAAATAACTACTGTATAGCAATACATGGCACCTAAACGTTTACGCATACCTGAATCAACTCTTTAAATTTTTCCTAGAATTCCGTGACACTTAATACTAGCTTAATTGTTGCAGGTAAAGGATGAGGCAGAACAGCTTGCTCGAATTTTTGAGACAGTTGGAGCTTTTAAGGTGAAGCGTAAGGGTGGGAAAGGAAAGCAAATTTTTGGAAGGTAAGTTAGGTCTGAATACTAATATGTATGTAACAAATGTAAATTGTCATCTCCATGTTATTCTTAATTGGCAATAATTTACCACGCACCTGCTCTAGGCTGATCTCAATATACTGAAACTGAGAATAAAGTTCGATTTTTTACTGTACAGGTTTTATATATAAGGGATAACGTTGTAATAGATTAAACTTTCTGCTAATTTTTACGAAAGTTCTCTAGTTTTATCTTAACAAAATACCTAAAACCCCAGCTATTTACATAGTGTTTCAGAATCTTTTCCAAAAAGAATACATAACGCTTTGAAAAGTTTTAGTCGGTTAAAGAAAACACTGTAAGGTTGGGGTGCTATTAACAAATTGTTAGATCTAAAAGGGGGGTAAACACAGAGGCAACGTATCAGAAATAACAAAATGGGTGATTTTTACAATTTAGTCAAATGAAAATGTATGCTGAGATATACTCATTTTGATAGTGTCACTGCTCAAGATCTTGTGGACATTATCAAGGCGCAGCTTCAAAGGTACCATTTCTTACTTATGCTTCTGGATAAACATGTTGCTGTCAAGGGTCCTAATACTAGGTTTCCCGACTTTTTGAGAAGCCCTATAAAAAATTTCAAGTTTTGTATATGGTCTTGCTGCCCTCAATTTGTTATCCTTATGAAATTGCTGAGAATGTCAATGCTCCGTGGTATTAATATCAAAAACCTTTTTCATGCATCCAGATGGAGATGCAAGTTTAAAATTAATCTTGGATCTGCTAATTGCAACATCCCACACGAAAAATGTTACACCAGTTGCCACATACATGTTGAGAAAATTAAACGGTGATCAAACTTGCCGACTTTTTATAAGAAAATGATTGAGATGGATTCGTGTTTCTTTCCATGTCACCTCATGTCTCAAAGCTGTCAAAATAAAGCTAAAATATTTTAGTGGCAGATAATCTTCCGTTCCAAATTATTGAAAGCTACATCATGTTCATAGCATGATCTCTTTTCTTTTCCAGATGCCAAAATTAGATGTCTAAGCTATTTTACAATATTATTTAACAGCATTTCCAGAACTGAAGGAAATGTACGAAAATGAAAACTAATTCATCCTTTCCTTGATTCTTGTTTTGTTGAAGAAACAGCAGTTCTCTATATGAGTCCTTGGACCTTTTCCCATCGTTTCTCAACTCACGTCAACCCAAAAACATAATCCACCTACTACTATACTTCAGTCTTTTATCATGTACAAACACATCTTTTAGAAGAATAAGCGTTAATGGCTAGAAACTCCTTAAATACTTTGTAGGTTTTGCTCATGTACTTTTCTCTTCTGTGTCTGTCATACAAGTTGGGATTTCTTTTTTTTTTTGGTGGTCGGGGGGTTTTGCCACTGAGCCTCACTGCAGTGAAACAGGGAAGGGAAATCAAATTTGTTGTCATCTTGAACGACTTTACATCGAATGTTACTCTATTCCGAAATTTGTAAACTATAGTTACCTATTTGGCTCACAATGTCAATGATAGTTTCTTGGCTCATTGGAACCTTAATTTATCTGCTTATTTGAAGCAAAAAGAATTAGTGGTGCCTTCCTTTTATATATTTGCTAAAGCTTTTTTGAACTTTTACCTTCAATATTTGCCCCAAAATATTCCAACTTTCAATGGCTTAAATAGTTGCCTCATATTTCTGCCGAAAGAGACACCTCATAATAGCTAACACGTTTTTACATCAGTTTCAAAATGCACCATTTTTTGCCTTAAAATCAAACTGTTTAGATTTTATATTGCTTTATGGTCTGTGTTGAATCTCTACCTTGATGCTCCTAGCTCTTCTTCTGACACCAAGGAACAACAGAAATACTAGCATTATGTATTTCTTTTGTTACATGCATGTTGATAGAAGAATCGTTTTGTTTGATTTTATAGGGAAGTGGATAAAAGAGTTGTCTCTCTGCCAGAGATCAGGGAAACTGGAGAATATATAGCAGAACTAAAGCTCCATCCTGATGTTACGGCTCGAATAAAGCTGAATGTATTTGCTAATTAAGAAGAGCAGCTTGTAAGGTGTGCATTCTATGGGTTTTACCGTCATATAAAGAACTTGAAAGAGCATTGTGCATAAGAATTAAATGAAAAAAGACAGTTTTCTCATGTCTTCTATTTTTAGCCCTTGCTTGTGCCCAAACTCCTTTGCTATATACTCTCCCAACCGTAGGAGAATGTGGGGTTAAAAACGTCAAAATTTCCTTTACGTCAACGGTGTATTATTATTCTTTGGTTTCTTAATATCCTTGAGTGTGACAGAGTCTGCATGGTTAGTTTACATCTTTACATGAACCCCAGGATTCTCTTTTAATCAAGACATAATGCACCATATTATCCTATTCGATGTTCCAATCTATTCTTTCCACAACATTAGGCTACTTATAGCATTTAGACTTTAAGATATATAATACATACTGGAGGAACTAAATTGCATGCAATTAAAGGTTCTTTTCATGGTTAGTATATTCAATTGCTTTTTATAGATACTTAGTAGTGATGTTTTATCATTGTTTTTTCTACAATTATAAGCATAACATGCTTATGTTGAGCTTGCCCATGCTGAGGCAAAAACTTACACAAATACACGCAAGTGTGGATGAACGGCAGAACCTTAAAGAATCAAGAACTGAATTTATGTCTAAACAAATAAATAATATGAACTGCCCCTTATCCACATTCTTCCCGACACTGTTAGTAGACGAAAGAGATATGTTGTTTTATTTTCGAATTTTTGCGCTTCAAGTGTAGCATTTCCTATTATTAGATTAACTTGATCTAAATACTGTCAATTGTTGTATCATTGAATATTTATACTCAATCCTAAAGAGTTGTGTTTTTTTTTCTTTTTTCATTTATGTCAGATTTTGTTAACCAAATATGGAACTGCCCTCGGGTACAGCAGGACGGCTGTATATCTGTAAGTTATTGAGTTAAAGTGCTTAGTTATTCTACTTGCTCTTTTTCCTGCTAGGATTTGTAATGTAATTCTTTGTTGAATTTTGTAATCATGTTGAAAGTATTATGTAACAATTGAAAATGTATAATATTCTTGCTTATTCTACCATTAGTCTGCCAAGCCTTCTCACTTTGTGATTTGTGTTCCGTTTTTAATAATTGCGACTAATTTTAAAAAAAAAATTGTTCGCCAAGTGCATAAGTCAGTAATTAACAATACAAGTTATTAACAAAAGTACATAAAACATGTTGGGTATGGGCATGATGCACCCACTGGAATTGACTCATCATGACCTATGTCTAATGAATTTTAATTTTGATGGGAGTAGTAATTCTCACTCCCAACAATCACCCACAACCCCCGGTCCAAAAGTGCGCCTATAAACAATCTGAAAGTTGGAATAGACAAGTGTGAATTTGGTGCTTTGACAGTAACTTCTAAGAGAAAAATTCAACTTCTTTATTGGCAATATTTTTCTAATCATTGGGTTGCGGAAAATCTATTAAGTTCTAGTTACGTGATATGGCAAGGACCAAATTGAGTGCAAAGTCAAGAATAACATTTGCACTCATTTTAATTTCGGTGTGTTTATTTCCTTTGGCTTAGACCCTCGCATGAGTATCGATAGGTTTAAAACTCTCAATTCTTAATAGTTCAATTGATATAAGACTATTGTGAAAGGACAAGTAACTTTTTTGAACGATCCCTTTGGATTTTGCAATGTTTCCTTGTTGGCCTCTACATAATATATAATTTTGTAGCCCAAAAGCTCCAGCTTTCTTAAATAATGGATGGGATCGCTACAACAAATCGTGCAATCGATTGCAAGACAATATTATTGGGAAGGTGAGGATGAATTTAACAAGGTCACTGATACATGTAGGTGAATTTGACATACTCCCAGATCAAAATTATATAAAGTTTCTAGGGAAGTGATTTAAACGAGAATAAATAGAAGATGAAATTTAGGTTATAAGGAATTTAAGATTGAAAAGTAAAAATAATGGTAAATGTTTAACGATGAACCCATCCATTCACTTGTTGTATAGTTAAGATAATGCATCTTAGCTGTGTATTTCATTTAGCTGACAAATGGCGATCTAATAATGGAGAGATTATTAGGTGCAACGCCTACATAATGTGGTGATGCAACAACTTGATTATTACTGTTAATGCATGATCTGGTGATGCAACAATTTGATTATTATGTTTAGTCCCCACTCTCTAGCCAAAGGCTGCACACTCCACGCCTGCACCTAATATTTTTTCCTAGAACCGTAGATGATATATTTTATCAAACACATCAACTTCTAAATTTTTCCTCATTGTTTCTACACATCCAAAATTGTAATAGGACTTATTAAAATTCCCATTATGCATAAACGTTAGTAATCTAGATGTCTTCATGTCTCGACTCTCGACCAAAGACAATCGAAATCCTAAAATGCTGACATAATGCTTTGAAATCCTCTCGTCGCATTTATCCGAGACACAGTTATTCTGGCTTTGAAATGCTACTAAAACTCTATATCACACTATTAAACTATTAGTAGGTTCTCAGGCCAAAGCCAAAGTACAAAATGCTGACACAGAGAATATCAGATGGCTGTTTGCATATACCAACTTTCTCAAAATCAACAGGAAACAAGATCATTCAAACATTAACAGACAAGCATTAAAACCAGGACCCCAAATCATTTCAATGACTGCAAACCAAGAACAAGACAAGATCCCAATGCAAAATTAATCACGAGAATCTCTATCACAAAGTACTGCCAACACATTTTAGGTTCTACAAAGTTGTTGAAATAGAAGTTTCAACATTAAAATTCCCCACAGTGCATTACTAGATTTTAGAACATTCACCTAGAGAACACATTGACTTAGCGACACGGTATACGATAAACACATTTCCAGAGGAAATGTGATCAGAAATTTGTGAAAAACCAGCAACAAAACTTCACTTGGCAAGAATGTTTTGCTGAGCTTGAGCTTCTTGCTGCTGCTGGTAGTTCAGTGGCCTCCTGAAGAGCATGATGTGCGGCTCGGGGCGGTGAACTGCATAGTGAACCCACCCACGACTCTGCTGAACCCCAATAGCACGCCACTCATTCTACCAACAACAAAACCAACATAAGTAAGCTACCAAATCCATACAAAAATACAGTAATAACAAGTCAATATATGCATATAAGACATAAAGGAAACCTAACGAAAACATATGATTAAGGGATCTCAAATAGAGGAAAAACATGATCGTTGAGAAGTCACAATAGACGAGTCCATGACAAGCAAATCCAATACGATCCAAAATCGTTAATCACGGGAATCCAATATGATAACATGATTAAAAAAAAAAAACACGATAACAAAATCATAAGCTCTTCTTAGCAAGTCTTACGCTAACGGATCCAAACTATCTAAACCCTAGAACTTCAGTATCTACACGTGAACTTAACCCCCTAAATCAGTCGACAACTACAGAGACTAACACGTTTCGTACTAATACTAACCACCATTTTTTTCCAAAAAGCATTAGATCTTACTCAATTGCAAATATTCCAAAAATTAAGACTAATATAAGTAATCAGTAATCAACCACAAATTAACAAACCAAAAACACAACAGAACAGCGTATTCATTTCAATCGACAAACAGCAACCGCTCACATTATCCTGAATAACTTACTTCTGAGAGAAGGCGATTCTTAGGAAGTAATTTGGCCACCTCTGGCGGCAGAACCACATGCCTGTACCCAAAAAAACGTAAAAAATCAAATTCAAATTCAAATCTCACAATGAATTAGTAAACAAAAAGTTAATTCTAATTGAAACAAACGAACCTGTATTCAAAAGTATCATCAAAGTATTTCTCAGAGTACTGGATCTGACCCATTTTTGTGTTTTTCGAATTGCTCAAGAGCGGCAATTGAAAATGGCGATGATGATATATAATAATATGTAACCTAAGAGAGAGAATGAGAGCTAAAAGAGGAAAGACGTTTGGTTAATTGATGAAGGGTGTTTTCGGAATTTTACATTAAAAAGGATGCGACTTTTAGTTTGAATTTCGAAATTTCGATCATTTTCCCGCTCCTGAGTTAGATAAATAATTTTTCATGATGAGGAGAGCGCATTAAAAGTTTATTTATTTATTTATTTGCTAAGTGCTAACGGCTAAATGGCGATTTCGAATAAGAAAATAATGACACAAGATTAGAATTTATGAAATCATCACACGCTAGCAATGGAGATGTGGTTGTGCATAACTGCATTGCATATGATAAATCATTGGGTTAATTACATAAATCAAACGTAAAGTATGAGACAACTACATAAATCATGCTTTATATTTGGGAAATTACACTAATCATCTTTGTGGATAACTGCATGAGTTGGAATAATTTTGGAAAACTACATATATAACTTCAAGAATGTACATATAGTTTTCTTAGACAAGAGGGGGTGACTTGCATAAGTAATCAAATATTTCATGAATTTGTTCGTGTTAAAAAAAATAAATCAAATGTTTCATAATTTATTTAAGGATGAGAGCACGCTTCAAAATAAAAAAAATTATTAGGTGGAGCAGTTATACGATTGTAGGATGGTTGATGCCTATATTTTAAGAAATTATTATTATCTTTATCGTTGGTTGCACCACGTCAACAATTCAACGGTTGCATAAAATAATTTTTCCACATTAAAGAACTTATGTTGAAAAAATCCTTCATTCTTGTCTGTATATGAATATGGAGGAATAAAAATAATATTTTAATATGCATGTGGTTTTTTAAATAATCCTTAGATTCTTTTTTCTAGCTTTATCATTGTTCATATTAAATTTCTGTTGTCAAGCAAATTAAAAGTGATTATTTATATAATAATTATAATAATAATTGTAATAATAATAAAAGAAATGATGCCGAATTTTCTATATTTACGATATTATTTTAGGATTATCATACTTGTTTAAGTTTATAGAAAGAATAAGATGATACACGATCTCATAAATAAGAAAGAGAAAATCATCTTCATATTTAAGGAAAGTTATTGATTCTCAATAAAAGGTAAGTTGACAAACTAAAAGAAGGCCAGTCGCTCATAAATTTGACTGGGTTTGTGTAATAACATTAGTCATTTCGATATGATAATAGTAAGAGTGCAAAACTTATAAATTTTTCGTTGCTTCTTAATTAGTTAGCATTCTTTCTACTTGACTTTGCCACAGCTAGTAGAAATTTCGATATTATCAGTTGAAGCGCTAACACAATATTCTTTTTTTTTGGTAACTAAGCGCTAACACAATTTATGTCCCGGCAACTTAGAATGTTAAATGTAGGATTAAAATTTACGATGCGTCTTAAAGTTCTTATTCTTGTCTAATTGTACTAACCGCTAGAATTAATTTCGATGTTAACATATAATCTTCCTGACAATTTTGGAACAGTAATTGTATTTAATTATATTAGCGTGGAAGTGCAAAAACTCAAAATTTGACCCCGCGTCTTGACTTTCTACTTTTGAGGCACTAGCGTTAAATTATATGCCCCGAAAATTGAGAGATTATTAGGTGCATCGGCTACACGATGAGCTAGTGCAACAAGTCAGTTATTAGTGTACATGCATGTTTGAGATGAGGTATCAAGAAATTACTTCCCTACCATTTAGGAATTATGTTTGATCACAACCATTGGTTGTACCACATCATAATACAACGACCGTACCTAGTAATTTTTCAAAACGAGATATTATTATGTGCAGCGGCTGCACAATGAAGTGGTGCTAATCTTAACTTGATATAACGTTTAGAAGCAAATGTGCAAAACTATACAATTTCCATGATGAAGCGTTATTTCTCTTTAATGATTAAGAAGAGCAACTACTAGTAGCTTAAATAGTAAACTTTAATAAACTAAAACAATTACTTGAATATAAGATTACACCATCATGAAATTCAAGCGTTCATGAACAAAATCAGGCCTAGATTGAAACTAGAAACCAGATATTTAAATAACATATAAGAACCGCATTATTCTCATAACTCCCAACATAACAATAATACCAGAAGAATAATAAGCAATAATGATCATATAAGAGGTAAGATCTTGATTCTCTTCGTGGCGTGTCGAAGAAAAGACCAATTCTCCATAAATCATGCACGAAACTTTGCCAAAGATTAGAATTGCCCTAGGAAGAAACGAATTTCTTTAGATGTTCATTCGAATGTAGCCGTTTCTTCCACCGTGACAGATAAAATGCCTAGCTATATTTATCAAATATATATAAAGCAGCACAACACACAACACCTCCACTCGATTGGCGACCGTGTGGCGGCACATTGGTGAAAAGAGGGAGGATGATGTGTTTATGCGCAATTTTACACAATTCAGGGGTGCTTGTGCAATTCTCTAGACTTAAAAATAATAATCTTTTGAATTTATTTAAGTTTTTAAGCGAAATTGCAAAATGCCCAATAACTTTTGATAAAAATGCTTTTGGTATGGAAAAAAAATACACGTTGCAAAGCGCTTTTATACTTGTAAAAACGATTATCCATTTGGCGTCCACGTAGGAAAAAAAGTCCATTTTGGGCCCCATTGGGCATATTTTGCAGTGACATTCGAAACCTACATGGCAAAATCATGGCCCGAAAAGTTATGGGGTAAAAGTGCCAAATCATCAAAGTTAGTGGGCAAAAAAATGATTTTTGCCTTTATTTTTATACAAAAGCAAGAATATACATCATGAAAATGTAGTTGTTTCCCCTATCGCACAAATAAATCACAAAAAAAGTGTAACATACTTGATGCTTTCATAATTTCATCATTGGTCCTTGGCGGACGAGGCTTGTAAACTTTTGCTCTTACAATCACAATCCCAAAAAGTGTCTCCAAGTCACACTATGCAAACTCGCCATTCTCTTTGTACGCCAAAGCCAAAGAGTTATCCTAGAGCAAAATAAGTAGAGTTGCGAGTATAGAAATTTTTTCCCTAAGCACCTATTAATAGAGGCATTAAGTATGGTTGAGTGGAAACACTAACCGATATGAATGACTCCCACAATGCATCGGTTGCAATCACAAGGTTCTTAGGGAAATCCCACGTGACATCCTTATGACCGAGAATCAATCTAAAGCATTGATGTCTTGCTGCAAGGTTCTCAAACCTTTCAAGAATTTGGTCACTAGTGAACGTTGTGTCGTGTATGTAGTTGATTACGTCAGTTGCATTGTCCGCTATCATGTCTAGGAATTTAGAGTTGTTTAGAGGGACACATCCATAGTCCGAGCAACATTGTTTCTTAAGGACGTCGATAAGTGTTTCATCAAGCTCCTCGGACCAGGCAGCACCGTAAAAGTGTAGCTTCTGTGTCTCGTTGGCAGAAAGCATTTTGTGGGCGAAGATAATGTGTTCTTTATTTTGTTTATAATGTATATGCGAAGTGTTCAATTGCCAAGAACTGGATGGAATTGAGGAGTTGTTTCAACACTCTATATATTGTTTCAATCATGTATTTTTCACTCAAGTAAAAGGGGCGTATGACTGTTTTTTTCTAGCGAATGTATTCCCTCTTGGTTTACTACAATACAAACCTAACATCACACCTTTAAGTCATAAAAAAAAGTGTTGAGTAGACAATGCAAGCAAATCAGTTAAAGTAGGAGATTATGGGAATATATTCTCCAAATGTATGGAATGCTCTTGACAATTGTCCAAAATTACAAACCAACCATTCAAAACTACATCATATGTTTTAGCTCGTACAGAGAACAAGATACTATAACACAAAACATCAAATAAAGACTTAAAACATATCCAAACCACCCACTTAAATACATGTTACACCTAAGCCGAACACTAATTTAGTAGAAATTGACACGAAAAATAGACATTAAACTTGAGTGACAGTCCCATCGTCGTCCGAGTCATTATCACCACCTGTTTCACCATTCTCCATATGCGACCTCTTCAATGGGAAACATCCCACATAATTTGGTGCATGTCATAATAAGGTTGAAGAGGCGAAAGTACTTCTCAATAAGATTCTCCTGCATTTCTCACAAATAATTAAAGTTACCATCTGAAAGTAAAAATAGTGTTCATTATGGTACTGGGAGTAAAATTAGTTTTTACAATATATACCCTTGGCATGTGAACATTGAACTCCTCCCCAATAGCAACAATCTCATTGGAATATTTATCAAAGTGAACACCGGCAAAGTTATGAACCTCTGGAACATGCGGTATGACGCTTATACAAAATACAAATTCTTTATTATGATTTCTTATACTAATTATCAAACCCAAAAGGGCAAGTCAGTTATATACACCAAAATTTCCTACAGTTATCTTAGGGCAAAGCAAAGAAAATCCACTCATTCAATTTCCAGCGTATAAAACCCAAGTACTAATTAAGCTGATATTGTTGTTGTCTTTCCTATTAAGCCACTTAAACATGCAATTGGCTTCTTACTCGCTACTCCAGTATATAATAATCCTCAAGAATCACATATTCTTACTGAACTCCTGATTGACTCTCTGCATACTGGACACTTGCGTGATCTTTCACGCTCAACTAAGAAGGCACAATGTCGACAACAAACAAGATGTCCACAAGGGAGGAAAGCATAACGCCTCCTTCTGATTAGGCATATCACGCACAATCCGTCACGAGGAACGTCTTCAGTTTCTTCTTCAGCTGCAACTTCAGTACAAATCTTGTCTCTAACGAAATCATTTAGCTGTCGGGGTTGTCGCTGAAGTCTCCGCTGATTCCATTTAGTCCAATTCCTAAAACAATGAAACAGACTCGTCAAAAAGTTATGCAATTCACAATCTTAAACCGAAAAAACAAATGTATAATATAGGATGTCGCTCACATGCAATATTTTTTAGAGATTCCAAGTAAGATTCTTTTGCAATAACAAGAGAGTTGGATTCAGAGGTAAAGCTCATATTAGCTCAAGGTTTTATATATGACTAATCATAGAAAGGCTTTGTTAATAAGCACAAGCGCATGGTATTTACACAAAAGTTTGTTCATCAAAACTATAGAAATCAAAATGTTATATAAGGCCCGCTTTTTCCTCATGTAACAAGGCCTACATCTATTTACCTTGCAATAGAATAGCCAAGGATACCTATGGCAAGTGTGCCAACAAGGATCCCACTCCACATTAGTACTTTTGTCTTGAAAGAAAGATCAGCCAACATTTGATCTTTGGTCAATTCGGACCTGCAGACGACACAGATGGACAACAACAGCTAGATTCGTCAAAACCTTCTTTTTCAAAAAGTAAATTAAGAGAAGGATCGTAAACATAGAAGCAAAATGACGCACCTAATACTATATCTTTACTCTACAAATTGAAAAGGTTCATTTTAATGCTAACTAAAAAAGGAGCGTTCCAAAATCTAGGCAGAGTCGGAACTTTACACTATCCCATCTAATCGATTTTCAGTACCTAAATGACGTTTACAACAAACAAAAAATCTAAATTTCAGAGTAGGACGAAAGAAAGCAGAAAGAGCAAAGTAGCAAGGGTATTGATTTACTCTCATTTTGATTCAAACTAGTTCAACTTGAAATGCATACTTGATTAAAGGAAAAACTGGTCAAAGAAGATGCTTTGTGGCTAATAAATATTCCTTCTCAGTCCCACAGGAATACAAGGATCCTACAGATAAACCAAAGCCCATTCTTCCACTTGAACAAACAATTTGCATATTGAACACTAGGTATTTGATAACCAATCTGTTAGATGCTAAGCTTTTGTAAGATAAACGCCAGATTTTCGATCAACCAATATCCAGAGAATGACCTTAGAGGGAGCTTCTCGATTTATAAAATTTGTATTAAACGAAAATTTCCCTACAAATAATAAGGAAGATCTTTGCAAGAGTTGATCTCAGGAATCCCATTTCTTAAATTGCAAATGCCAACGACGCTTATATCCTTTCCAAGAGGAAGTATTTTCTCTTCTTCAAGCACCCCAATCTGCAAGAATATTGAATATAAAACTCTAATAGGCGCATACTTAAAAACAGTGGTCCTATATTCAGACTAGACTTACAGGATAATCAAGCCCAAGAAACGCTTGAAGATAAGCGGAAGAATTAATAGAGTGGACATGGAGATAAACTGTAGAGAGAGGTAGAGGATGTATTGATCCTTCCATGTTGACACCAACAGAATTAGATTCTGTCCATTTTCCCGCTTCGACAAGTACAAAAGGAACCTGGAGAAAAAATCCATACATATGCAGTTAAATGCTAGAGTTACCCGTAGGGATACGTACAAAGAGATAATTGATTCGTGCATTCACGTCGCAGAAGAGATTCTAACATATATAAGGATAGCTAAAGCATGAAAAATAACTCAATTATAGCAGGTTTACCGTTCTGATTGAGGATGCCGCCTCCCCCTCTTTCCATGATCGAGAAAATATAGAACGTAGACCAATGCTCCACCCATACGCTCCCGTTAATTCGGTGTTTACACACTTCACAGTAACAACAACAACAACAACAACAAGAGAAAACATAAACAAAAATCATAATTGTTAAACAATCCACTCAAATGTGAACTAGAGTATTTATATACTAACTGCACTTGAATCAGTTCAGTTCTCAAACTAAAATCAAGCTGATTTCAACTCTAGTACTACAAAAGCTAACATTCTAAGTAGAACAAACAAAGTGAAGCTTACGATTTGATTTCGCTGCAAAATTCCCCATTATTGCCCCTCAGCGTATCGGATTCGACCTCAACGGTACCCCTAACGATCACCAAACTAAGAGAATCACTACCGTCGGATGTTAGAGAACGGAGATCAGACGGCTGTACGTAAGGTGCCTCCCGGATTTTTCGGAGGGCGGATGACGTGGACATAAGCTTCCGTAAGCAGCGGTAAGCCACGTAGGCAGCTCCAATCCCTAAGAAAGCGCAGTCCACCGCTAATGCCGTCTCTTTCACCAGTATTTCTGCCACAATCCCGTTCATCAACGGCATCGTTTATTTTACCTGTTTTTTTTTTTGTAAAGAAGTTGCTCCAAATTTATACGGAGGACTAATAATAATTTTAGTAGGAAACAAACTCTTACTACTATATACAAATTTGCAATCTTGTCACATATCTTTGCTAGCTACGAAGGTGTAGAATAAGTCAGTGAAAAGGGATTTTGTGATGTTTCTATATATAATAAATAAATACAGAGGCTAAAACAGATTTATAGAGATTCTCTCAAAATCAAATATGCTCTTATATATATATCGATCCCGGGATTATAGCTCCTTAATTCATACTGCATGCAACAAACTCAACAGATTTTGGGTTGACGTAAGACTCGTTCTCTTCAATGGCGGCAAAAACTCCCATGTGAAATTTGAAGAAATTAGCACAATTAACTCATTGCATCATATTTTTAGTTGCTTGTCCGATGGCTAACAACAATCAATTATTCAAATAATAATTGGAAGCTTTCTTTCAACATTTTGATAAAAACATAACAATAATAATCACTAACATATGTATGTATGTATATATATACACATAGTGTTGTTTCTATTCTATAGATCTCAAAAGTAATATTCTTCCCAAAGAACTTGGAAAAAAATATATGCCAAATTCAATATGAATAACATTAATTCTTGATGCATCAAAATAATATAATAACATTATTTTTTCTTCGGTACGTGCAGATTAAAAAATTTTACAAGAGGTTTTTTTTCAAGAAGAATAAGACAGGGGGGTTATTTCACTTATTTGCAATTAGGAATAAGACAGCGGTAGTTTTTGCAGTTACCCCTCCTTAATTTACTATTTAAGTATTTATTCATTTAATTAATTAGTAATGCTTATCTCACAGTCATTTTACAGCCTTCACAGTCGGTTTTCGATATGTGCAAATACTTTTCTTTCTTAATTTTTGACCGGTTGTTTATAGGAAAATGTTTTCCTCACAGGCAAGAGGAAAGCATTCCTATCTTATTGAATTTATTGCCCACCCTGCGGTATATTGCAATGTTTGACTCATGCAAAAACGAAAAAAATGAAAAAAAAAAAAGACAGAAATAATCTGTCAACTGCTGGAGGAGGTAATATATATGCGGTTGCAAGTTTGTACATCTGCACTTTCTTTGAATAGCTCGAAACACCAAAGACAAAGTTAGTTCTATACACCAAATATTCCTTCTAAACTTCTTAATATGTTAGGAGAACCAAGAAATCCACACTCCTACCAATTTTCAGAGTTCGGAACCGAAGTACTAAGCTATAGCCATTGACGTCTTTCCGTATAAGTCGAATATGCAATTGGGTTTCCTACTCACTACTGTAAGTGTATTTGATTACTCTCACGAACGATGTATTCTTACTGAACGCCTGACTAGCTGCCTACATACTGGACACTCGGGTGATGTTTCACGCTCAATTGACAAGGCACAACGTCGACAACAAACAAGATGTCCACAAGGGAGCAAAGCAGAACGCCTCCTTCTCAATAGGCATACCACACACAATTCGCCATCAGGAACATCTTCAGTTTCTTCTTCAGCTTCAACTTCAGCCGAAATCTCGTCCCCGGCAGAATCATTTAGCTGCCAAAATTCGCCATTAGGAACAACTTCAGTTTCTGCTTCAGCTACAAGTTGAGCATATCGAGTTTCATTCTCGCGCCAGAATCTCTGCAGATGTATCCGTCGTCTCCATCTAATCCAATCCAAAACACAACGAAAGAGCGCATGAGCAGATTAAAAAGTTATGCAATTCCAATCCTAAACCGACAAAAATGTAAATTATAGGATGGTTCACAAGCAATGTTTTTTTAGAGCTTCCAAGTAAAATTCATTTGCAATAACTAGAGTGTTGGATTTGGAGTGAAGATTGTGAAAGAAAAGCTTTTATAAGATCTGCCCACTCAATAAGCTCAGATTAGCTCAAATTTTATATTTGACAAACCATAGAAAGGCTTGGTTAACAAGCACAAGTGCATTGTATATACACAAGAATTTGTTCTTTGGGAGAACAATAGAAATAAGAAATGTTCAATACGGCCTGCTTTTCCTCGTGTAACAACTAATCCTGAGAAACACGGTATGCCTACATCTGTTTACCTTGCAATAGAATAGCCAAGGATACCTATCGCGAGTGAACCAAAAAGGATCCCACTCCACATTAGTACTTTAGTCTTGAAAGAAAGATCAGCTAAAATTTGATCTTTGGTCAATTCAGACCTGCAGATACAATTGGACAACAGTTAAATTCGTCAAAATCTTCTAGCTGAAAAAGTAACTCAGAGAAGGATCGTAAACATGGTTCAATTTTTAATATAGAAGCAAAATAAATCACATGATACTTATCTTCGCTAGCTTCTGCAGATACTAAATTATTTCAATTTTAGGCGTGAGTGGAGAATGTGTATCCTTTTAAAAAGTAAACAAATAGTTAAAAAATCATTACTCTGCAAATAGGACAAGGTTTCCTTTAATGATTTTTCAACCAATATCCAGAGAATGACCTTAGAGGGAGCTTCTCGATTTATAAAATTTGTATTAAACGAAAATTTCCCTACAAATAATAAGGAAGATCTTTGCAAGAGTTGATCTCAGGAATCCCATTTCTTAAATTGCAAATGCCAACGACGCTTATATCCTTTCCAAGAGGAAGTATTTTCTCTTCTTCAAGCACCCCAATCTGCAAGAATATTGAATATAAAACTCTAATAGGCGCATACTTAAAAACAGTGGTCCTATATATATTCAGACTGACTAGACTTACAGGATAATCAAGCCCTTAAAAGTAAATGACGAAAAGTGTAAGGAGAAGCACTTGTAGACTGCAAATGGAGATAAACTGAAGTGAGAGGTAGCGGATGTCTTGATCCTTCCATGTTGACAACAACAGAATTAGATTCTGCCCGTTTTCCCGCTTCAAGAAGAACAAAAGGAACCTGGTCCATAGATACACAATGTAAAGGACAAGATAAAAACCACTGGAGTTACGCATAGTTAAAAAAGATACTATTCGTGAAAAGCGCTGTATAATACAATTTCAAGCATTCGCGTGTCCCAAAAGTGATTCTAGCTAAAGCATGACGAATAACTCAATTACCGTTGTGATTGAGGATGCCTCCCGCTCTTTCCACGACCCATACAACAGAGAACGTAGATCAATGCTCCACCCCAAACGGTCCCCTAAAGTCATCGTATACACACTTCAAAATAACAACAACAACAAATAAACAAAACTCATCATAATCGTTAAACAATCAACTCAAAGTTGAAATACTAACAGCATTTGGACCACTCAAATTTAATTCTCAATCTAGCTTACGATTTGATTTCGGTGCAAAATTACGCATCTATCCCCAGATTCCTTCGAAACAAGGGCATTACTGCTGCCCCTCAGCGTGTCAACGCTACCCCTAACGATCACCAAACGTTGAGCACTTGAATTCTGAAGAGAATCGCTACCATCGTCGGATATTAGAGAGCGTAGATCGGACGGCTGTACGTAAGGTGCCTCCCGGATTTTGCGGAGGGCGGATGACGTGGACATAAGCTTCCGTAAGCAGCGGCATGCCACGTAGGCAGCTCCAATCCCTAAGAAACCGCCGTCCGCCGCTAATGTTATATGCGCCACCATTACTTCTACAGCAACGTCGTTAAACGACGACATCGTTTTGGTTGATATATTTCGCTTTTTTCGAAGAATAAAAAGGTTCCTCGCGCTTGTGAATGTTTCCGACGAAGAGGGACAAATACAATGTGCGAATTTAGGCTGATTTCATATTTTTTCCTCTTACCTTGGGCGATTTGACACTTTTGTCAAGTAACTTTTTTATTCGTGATTTCATCCCGTTGTCAAATATGCTTAATTGGATTTTAAATGAGACTTTTTGTTTACGTGGACGCCAAACTGTTAAATTACTTGTGGAGGTGTAAAAACGCTTTGTCACGTGTATTTTTTTACACCAAAATAAGTTTTCATTAAAAGTTATATAGGGCATTTTTCGTAATTTTGCTTAAAAATTAAATAAATTCCAAAAAAATATCTTTTTATTCTAAAAAATTGCACAAACACCCCTGGACTATGCAAATTACACAAATAAAACTCAATAAGAACAAATCTCTTCCTCTCTTCCTCCTCACACTCCTCGTCGCTGCCTACCTCGCCGCAGGCGAGATCCTCTTCTCTGATCTCCGACTCGACACCGTGTCGATGAACGTTCAATTCGCGATTCTCGGAATAAATATCCAGACCCGATTATTTTATCTCTCTATTTCACTTCCATATTTACTCAACACTCACCATTTTATCACAACCAACCCCCTTATGTCTCAGTTTAGGTTTTGAGTGCGGAGTAGCAATTTTCAAACCGTCAATAAACTCATCTTAAACTCATCGGGTTCACCCATCGCACAACACAACAAACCTAGCCAGGAGACCCGATGGGCGCAACATGCACAACCCATGCGCACACTGAACGCACAGGTTGCCTATGTAGGCTACATTAGCGAGTTTTGTAGCTTTTTTTATCTTTAAGGGGATTTCTTATAACTACACGTTCTAGAAGCTTGCAAGGCAGTTTAGAGGACTCTAGAAGAGCTTGATATTTGTCGGTTAGAAGAGTTTAGAACCTGTAGATGCGAAATAGTAGTCATTAGACTGAATTGATCTTCACCACCCATTGTGAATGTGACCTTGTATATAGTGTGTTTGTAGTCATTGTAAACAACAAAAATCACTTTTAAGCAGTACATACAAATATTGCACATACTTTCTTGTTTTCTTTCACTTTTAGCGACCTTTGAGTTGGTGAGAACCTGACTTGTTAGAGACACGAGGTGCTACTAAGACCGCACTTTATAACTTTTGTGAGGAAAGTCTTAGCACGTGACAGTAAGCATAGCTTCTTGAGGCGCACAAGGCAAGCCTTTTGCCTCTGGGCGTATGACCTAGATAACGAGGCATAAGCCCCATTAAAGTTAAGCCCCAATGAGTTGACTCAAGGCGTTCTAGGGTCAAAATGCCCCAAGGCCAGCCCCGAGCGATCCCAGGGGCGAGTTTTTTAAAACACTGGCTGAGCCCTCCGAGCATCTAACCCATCAAGCTCAACGCTCATTCTCTTAAGCTTATTAAAGAATATGCGTATCTTGATAATATTTTTCCTCCTAAATCTACTTCGTATTCCATCGCCACTGACACTAGTAGAATCCTTGAACGCCTTCCATTCATTCACAAGGGTATTGGCATCGTCATAACCAATGTCATTAAAATCGGATCGGACTGGCCAGTTCGATCGGTTCAACCACTGATCGGCGCAACATTCGGTCTGATAGAACTCACATAACCCGTTTTAGCTAAAAACGAGCAGAACCGCTGCAAAGCCTGGTTCGACCGGGGTCAACCGGTGAACCAGACCGTATTATGAACCGCCGAGCTCTAATTTTTACCTGTTTTGCAACCTAAAATATGCAGAAGCAAGATACAAAATTTTTTCCTTTGCAACACTCCATTTATTCCATGGAGAAGGAACGTCTCCTTGTCGAAAAAGGAAGTGGCGGAATGATGAGAGGATGAAAAGAGAAATTGATAGTGAGTGTCTAGGTTTAAAAAATTGTGGGCCATGTATTTGTGTTGGAATTTGTGGGCCATGTATTTTTCTTGGACTATATGGGCCAAATAGATATACTAAATAGCCTTGAACTGTAATTCTATGAAGGGCCAAGAAGTTAGGCATATTTTAATAAACTTGCCATTTGAGTTTTAAGACGAGCCACAATTTTACATGTAAATTGTAAAGACTATGCAAAAGGAATAGAGGTTTATAGCTATTGGATCGATTAATTCTTAAAGATTATCAAATATAAGGTTATGTTTATTTAGATATAAGTATAACTAATTTGTGATTTACAGTTGTATTTTTATAAAAGTAGCATATATGCATTTATAATTTTTTATGCTTTTTGTGCAATATATCAAAAATAATATGTATGTATGTGTATATATATATATATATATATATATATATATATATATATATATATATATATATATATTTGTTTAGATAATTTATTTCTTTCTAAATATATCGTTTACCGGTTCGAACCAGTGATTAAACCGGTTGAACCTGCAACCAGTAACGTTACCGGTCCAGTTTTGAAAACATTGGTCATAACTGCTTTCGCTTGTCTCAGCCATTCTTCGTTTACCTTAGAATTAAGATTCTCATCGTCATTGATCTTATCTCTCATGTCGCGTACACTTACTTCTCCCATAAGACGACGTCTCTCGATTTCTTTAAACTCGAATTTCACATTGTTCAAACCAGAAAACGTTTTTTTTCATGGTCTTTACCACTGATTTCCCCGCGTTTTCGACCATAGCTGCTGCCATTTTATTGCAATCTTCAGCTTTCTTTTTTCAAATTAGATTCTCTTTTTTTCTATTTGGGCGAGGAGGAAGAATATATAATTGGTGTAAAGGGACGTATGGTAAATTACCAAAAAAAGAATGGCCTATGCTACAAACTAAAGTTGTGGGCAAATTTGATCTGTTTGTTAACTGTCGATTGAAAATTTTAAAAATATGTGTATTTTTTTATTATTTAAGTAACAAAATTTGTGGATTTAAAAATGAATTTGTAATATGTATCAAATCATAAATTTTCATATAGTAAGAGTATATAAAACCACGTGTATTTTTTTTTCACACAAAAACCATTTTTATCAAAAGTTACAGGGCATTTTCGTATTTTTTCTTAAAAAATTAAATATATTCAAAAGATTATTATTTTTAGGTCTGGAGAATTGCACAAACACCCCTAGATTGTGTAAAGTTGCACATAAACACATCATCCTCCATCATTCCACATCTCAATGTCCAGACTTTATGTGTTTATGTGCAATTTTACATGAAAATTGTTCGGGATCAGTTTCAACCAGAATAAGCTACGCTAAACAAGAAGCAAGTTCATTTATGAATAGGAAGTAGACAAGTTCAATCAGGTAACAAGAATTAACAATCGCTCAATCAAGTGAGACAAATCAGGAATTGGAAATTTTGTTATATAAAAGAAAGAGAGAAAAAAGAAAAAGAAGAAAAAATGAGAGCAAATAAAATTGTAAATTAGGGTTCCAGTTTACACAACTGAATACGGGAAAGGGGGGACTGAGGTTTCTAGGAGCATGCGTATTATAAACTTATGGAATTCGGGTTCCAGTTTACGCAATTGAATTACGAAAAGGGGAGATTAAGAAGTGGAAAGAGGGAGGATGACTTGTTTATGTGCAATTTTACACAATTCAGGGGTGCTTGTGCAATTCTCCAGACTTAAAAATAACACTCTTTTGAATTTATTTAAGTTTTTAAGCGAAATTGCAAAAATGCCCTATAACTTTTGATAAAAATGCTTTTTGGTATGGAGAAAATACACGTGGCAAAACGCTTCTACATCTGGAAAAAACAAATTATCCATTTGGCGTCCACGTAGGAAAAAGCCAATTTAAGGCCCGATTGGGCATATTTTGCAGCGACATTCGTAACCTACAGGGCAAAATCACGGTCCGAAAAGTTATAGGGCAAAAGTGTCAAATCACCAAAATTAGTGGGGAAAAAATGATTTTTGCCTTAAATTATCTATCTTTTATTTATTTGCAATGCGCCAACGGCTAATATGGTGATTCGAATAAGAAATTGATAACTATGTTCTTAAAAGCGCGCCGGTCGTTCAAGCGGCAACATAAGGCTAATATGGTGATTCGAATAAGAAATTGATAACTATGTTCTTAAAAGCGCGCCGGTCGTTCAAGCGGCAACGTAACTGGTTACTGGTTTTATTGGTTCAATCGGTTCGATCGCAGGTCGAACCGGTTTTAGGTATATATATATATATATATATATATATATATATATATATATATATATATATATATATATATATATATATATATATATATATTATACTTAGGGGAATAATTGTATTTTCTAGTTATACACTATAATAAAGGGACATCTGAAAATTTATAAAATCATAATAAGCTCCCAAAAAGAAATAAATTAGAAATAAATAACAAGTTTAACTAGAAAATAGAATTAACTAAGCATAAAGAAAATAAATAAATTAATAATCAACAGAATAATGATTAAACTATAATATAAGATGAGTAGTTAAACTTCATAATATATTAAATTGTAATAATGTAATTCACATAATTTATAATTATGCTATTCTGAAGTACTAGTTTGCAATTAGCCAAAATTGCAACTCTGTTTCATAATTCTGTTCGATTTGTGGGTTTGAAATTGGGGGATTGAGTTCAAATTTCAACAATTGGCCTCCATCTCAACCAAATCACGTACCACCCAATGGTGGTGGTGAAGCAGCGACGTGCCTACTCAAGAAGGAGGGCGACGATAGAGGAACTCTGTTCCATATTTCTTAATTTTCCCAGATCTGTAGAAACTCTTGTGAGTTCCGGTTCAAACTGGGCCGCCGCTTTCGAGCGGCCCTGCCAGGTCACAACCCGGCCGGTTTTTGGCCGGTTGTCGGGCGGCGTTGGTCGGTGTTACCGCAGATTCGCGGCTGAACCGGGCGGTCCGGCCGGTCCGGTCCGCTTTTAAGAACCTAGATTGATAAAAGGCACAACGCTAATAATAGAAATATGGTTGTGCATAACTGCATCTAATAAATCATTAGGTTAATTACATAAATAAATCTTAAAGTATGAGATAACTACATAAATCATGCTTTATATTTGGGAAACCACACTAATCATCTTTGTAGATAACTGCAGTTGAAATAGTTTTGGAAGAATTACATATATAACTTCAAGAGTGTACATATAGTTTTCTTAGACACGAGGGGTGACTTGCATAAGTAATCAAATATTTCATGAATTCTGTTTGTGTTCAAAAAATAAAAATAAAAAAATCATGTGTATTTTATATAATTTATTTAAGGATAAGAGCACGTTACCCTTCAAAATGAAAAAAACATTATTAGGTGCACAGGTGTTATACGATGATGTGGTATAGTCGGGAGGTTGAGATTAAACATAATTTCTTACTTATATGGCAGTAACTTTTTCACACCTCTTCACAATCATGCATTTACAGTACACCGATTTGCTGCACCATCTCATCTTACAGTCGATGCACATAATAATCTCTCCATGTACAGGGTACACATTAAAGGACTTATGTTGAAAAAAGTCATTCATTCTTGTCTATTTGCCAAATAAATAGTAAAGTACATGTGAGAGAATATTGCATTTTTGATACCTTAACTTGACACCATTTTTTCATACATTAACTTGGCACCTCACGTTTTTGGTACCCTAATTTGGTAATTTTTTCAATTTCGGTACTCGAGCGGCGTCGATTTCAAAATCTCGCCGGAATTTTTCACGTGGAGCTAAATTTGGAGATTTGACCCCAGTCGAACCCGCAACTCACCCACTTGCCACCTTAGAAGCGACTTGGGAAAAATAATTAAATAACAATAAAACATAAATTCAAGGTGGCAAGTGGGTGAGTCGGAGTGTGATCGGGGTCAAAATCACCAAATCTAGTACCACGTGAAAAATTGCGGGTGTGAACGGATCGGGCGGGTCATAAACACCCCTATTTAGAGGGATTTGCTGCAAAATTGTAGGAATTAAAGATCTTATCTCTTTCATTAATAAAATATTGATACTATTTCTTTCTTATTCATTTGAAGGTTAAACACAAGATCATTAAATTCTTTTTGTAAAGGTTATTAAAAATCTGATTTTACACAAATCCAACGTTCTCTACAACAAAAGAATTTTATAAGTTATCTTTGATAATTGTACACAAATAATGATTCTATCTTTAGATTCATTTTGTCTCATAATCAAATAAGTTTTTCAAAATTCAATAAATCAAATCATGTGCGCTATATATGAATATGGAGGAATAAAATAATATTTCAATATGCATGTGACTTTTTAGTAATCCTTAGATTCTTTTTTCTAGCTGTATCTTTGTTCATATTATATTTCCGTTGTCCAGCAAATTAAAAGTGATTGGTTTATATAATAATAATAATAATAATAATAATAATAATAATAATAATAATAATAATAATAATAAATAACAATGATAATAATGATAATAATAATAATAATAAATAACAATGATAATAATTATAATGATAATAATAATAATAATAATAATAATAATAATAATAATAATAATAATAATAATAATAATAAAAGAAATGATGAGTTTGTTTCTTTTGTCCCATTTTCTATATTTATGATATTATTTTAGGATTATCATACTTGTTTAAGTTTATAGAAAGAATATATAAGATGATGTCCACGATCTCATAAATAAGAAAGAGAAAATTATCTTTATATTTGAGGAAAGTTATTCATTCTCAACAAAAGGTAAGTTGACAAACTAAAAGAAGGCCAGTCTCCAGTCTTTCCTAAATTTGACTAAGTTTGTTTAATATCATTAGTCATTTCGATAGGATAATAGTAAAAGTGCAAAACTTATAAATTTTTCGTTGCTTCTTAATTAGGATATTCTTTCTACTTGACTTTGCCACAACTAGTAGAAATTTCGACAATATCAGTTGAAGCGCTTACACAATATATGTCCCGGCAAACTTAGAAAGTTAAATGTAGGATTAAAATTTACGATGCGTCTTTAGTTGTTATTCTTCTCTAATTGTACTAACCACTAGAAGTAATTTCGATATTAACATATAATCTCCTGAAAATTTTGGAACGGTAATTGTATTTAATATATTAGAGTAGAAGTGCAAAAACTACAAATTTTCAAGCCGCGTCTTGACTTTCCATTTTTGAGGCGCTAGCATTAAATTTTATATATATATGCCCCAAAAAACGAGAGATTATTAGGTGCATCGGCTACACGATGAGCTAGTACAACAAGTCGGTTATGAGTGTACATGCATGGTAGGGATGAGGTGTCAAGAAGTTACTTCCCTACCATTTAGGAATTATGTTTGATCACAACCATTGGTTGTACCACATCATCATACAACGATCGTACCTAATAATTTTTCAAAACGAGAGATTATTATGTGCAGCGGTTGCACGATGGAGTGTTGCTAATCTTAACTTGATATAACGATTAGAAGCAAACGTGCAGAACGATACAATTTCCGTGATGAAGCGTTATTTCTCTTTAATGATTAAGAAGAGCAACTACTAGTAGCTTAAATAGTAAACTTTAATAAACTTAAACAACTACTTGAATATAAGATTACACCATACTACACTTCAAACGTTCATGAACGAAATCAGGCCTAGATTGGAACGAGAAACCAGATATTTCAATAACATATAAGAACCGCAATATTCTCAAATATTATAACTCTCAACATAACAATAATACCAGAAGAATAATAATAAGCAATAATGATCATATAAGATGTAAGATCTTGATTCTCTTCGTGGGGCCTCGAAGAAAAGACGAATTCTTAATGAATCATGCACGAAACTTTGCCAAAGATTAGAATTGCCCTAGGAAGAAACGAATTTCTTTAGATGTTCATTAGAATGTAGCCGTTTCTTCCACCGTGACAGATAAAATGCTTAGCTATATTATATCGAATACATATAAAGTAGCACAACACACATCACCTCCACTCGATTGGCCACCGTGTGGCGGCACATTGGTGGAGGTGTGGTGGTGGTTCATGAGTGCTTAAGAGGAGTGCATATATAGCCTGATGTTGCTGATATATAAGTTTGTAAAGGGCTTATAGAAAATGTTCGGTGCGGGATTATGACCGTAGAATATGCTCCCTTGCTCCTAATGGTTTGCAAAGGGTGGCATAATTCCAAAGAATATGCGGCGACCAACTCCATTGCTCCACAATTGACTCCATTTTCACTCACAAACCGCTAGATTTTAAATAATCTTTAATATACTTTTTAGTACTACTAAGTAATTACACGTGCCAACTTAGTTGGAAGAGGAAATTATAGTGTTACTATGTGACGTCGATATTGGAATGCACGTTATATAAACCAATAACAATATCTTAATAGACAACTGAAAGTGTCCACAGATTTATTACTACGTAGAGAAAGCCACTTCAAGAAATATGGAAAAGAGGACGGATTTTGTTGTGTCATGTAAGAAAGTTCCCAATTAATATAGGGAAAACGAAGGAAGGTCCATTTTTTGGTTGGAGCAAATTCATTTTATACAAAAAGTTCCCTCAAGAGTTATTAGTACTTACTTTAATGAAGATTTAACTTTGTGTTTTGACTTTTAGGTGACTCACGAAAGTGTAAATGCCAAAGTGGTCTTTTTGGGAATCACTAACCTTGAATTCATGCAAAATGAATTTCATAACACCGTTGTGATCTCATTATTGCTATATAGACAGTTTGTAATTGAGAATCTGGAAACAAATAAGTGAGTAGAAACGTTCTAAGTACTATACTATATACAATAAAAATTGGAGGGAAAATCGTTCAACCTCTAAGCTAACTTGACTAAATTTCCAACTAGTATTTTTGCTTAACGGTGAGTAGTTGTGAGATAATTTAGAGTCACTATTTCAAGCATGTCTTAAAAAACAAAATTGAAGTAGCTTAGTAAGTTGGTATGATCCGATTACCAAGCCATGTTATTGAATACCGAATCAATTCTAACTTGATATTAATACTAGATTGTTTACTGAAATAATTAATGGATTCAATAAACGATTCGAAGCAATAAGTTTGATTGATAACAATTGAATCGATTCAGATTATTTTGTACGCCCTCACTTTTTGCTACAGAGCGACGAATAGAGCGCCAATCCTTTTGGCTAAGTTTGGAGCACGTTCTCTACCAACCACACATGTAGAATGCCTTATGCCTTGTTTGCTAGAGTGAGAGTCCATGTGACTTGGTGTATATGTTAGAATAGTTACACAGATTCGTTTAAAACTGTTCAAGAAGAACCTATTAATTATTGGTGTATTAATTATTGATGTATATGGCAAGTTCATACCACGAATTGTAAGGTTTTTGTGGATTACAGCGCAAATTGAAATTGCAAGCAAATTACACCATAAATTGTAATATTTTTGCAAGTTGCACCACAATGTGTGTTTATAGGTTTTTTAAGGGTATTTTCGATATTTCAAATTTTACTTAACGGATTTTTGCAATTTAGACCCTGCCTAAGCTTTAGTCTTGCAATTTTTGTGAATAAGTTTTATCACATCTTTTAAAAGAAAAACAGTCAACAGCCAAATTCCACTCCGTCCTTGTATCATGCTCGAATGGCGGCACTGTAGTCTACGAAATCGGATCTGAATTGTAAAAAATCTCCACATGATCGTCGCCGAGGATGAAGTTCGAGATGGAGAACAAGTCGAATCGAAAATCGGGGAGATGAGGGCGGAGCACGAGCCACATGATCAAGGTGATCGTGCAGAAGATCACTAAAAATCCGATTATCACGGCGAAGATGCGGCGGAGGCCGTTGGCGTGGCGAATCGACTCGGCATCAAGTAATTTGGCAGTTTGGCTGGTGGTAGTAAGGGTTATATTGGTAAGTTTACTGGTATTAGGCTTTTGCCGGCGGCGGATTTGCGGCGGCGTATGAGTAGGCTTAGGTTGTGCGGGAGGGTGATGGAGGTTGATTGGCGAGGTAATCGTTTGGGGTTGGGACGGGATAGCCTGTGACGGGTCTATTCGGATCTTCCATGAGCCGAACATTTTTTATTTTATTTTTTTGAATCAAAAATCGATAAGAACATCACTGTTCAACAAGCAAGAAGAAAGAACAAGAACAGGACAAAGAACAAAACAAAGAACAGAACAAATTAAACAAGACACGAAAGACAATCAATCAGGCCATGAAGAAAAGCAAGACGCTTGAATCGTAAAAATTGCAAGATTAAAGAACGGTTTTAGGCAGAGTTCAAATTGCAAAATTACACTAAGTAAAAAATGAAATACCAAAAATACCCTCTAAAAAACCTACAAACACACACTATGGTGCAACTTGCAAAAGTATTACAATTCATGGTGTAATTTGCTTGCAATTTCAATTTGCAGTGTAATCCGCAAAAAGCTTACAATTCGTGGTATGAATATGCCAGTTCATTAATTATTAATGGAACATTTCACTACATTATTTTTTTTAAGAAAATCTTTTTGCTGCGTGTTATTCCATCGAGATAATTGTATTATTTCTTACTTGTGTTACTAATTCAAATGAGACAGTTTTTATAGTTTTAAAATGTTAAGATTTGTTGGTAATCTAAACAAATGTGAGAGATATCGCCAGAATTCATCGTAGATGTTATTTAATGTGACAAATGACTCTAAGAAAATATGCAACTATACTACATACTACATATAAGTAAAAACTTTTTTTGGTCTGATGGACCAATTTTCTTTTATTTTTACTAGAAACTGTGGCACGCGGAGCCCCGCGCAAATTAATATTTTATATTGTAAAGTATTAGATGATTATATTCAAGTGTGAAAAAAAGTCTGGAAGAAAAGAAAATGCGAATTTTATTTTTTTGCTTAGATGGAAAGAGTTTGAATTAATGGGAGAGTGAATCAACATAATTAAAGTAGAATGGAAAGATAAGTAATTTCCATTAAAAGAATATGAATTATAGGGAACTAATTTAAATCACCGTCTTAGTAAATGGTGTAATTAATTTTGTCTAATTTAAATTGTAGGGTTAAATTCAGAAATTAATAATAAGATGCTATAGTGGAACATAAATTATAAGGTTAAACTTGGAAATCAAAAGTTTGGTGTCACAAGTACCTCTTCCTTTATATATTAGTATATATTAGCATAGATTGTAGAAAACATAGTCAATTACATTTTAGTCCTTAGATAATTGAAAAATCTCAAAATAACCCCAAAAGTATTACAAATGTTCCTCTCACTCCAAAAAAACCTTGCACGCGGGCTCGCGCGCCACGAAATTCTAGTGCAACATAAATGAAGAAAAAAGGGACTTATCTTGAGGTGTGAAAACATCATTGTCTTAAAGGATATATCTCCGCTAGAAAGTGCAGAATACGTAAGCCTAAGGATACAACAATGTTGAAGAACAAGAGAAAAGAATTGGATGAATTATAGTTTGTCCATGAGTTCATGCTTATAGAAAAAGAAGACGATGATTAAAATTAGTGCAACTTTTTCAGGAGAAGGATATAACTTTCAAATGAAAGCAACATTTCAAAAGGTCGAACCTTCTCACTTAAATTTTAACTCAAATTTGGATTAAGATTATAAGAGTATTAAATTCAAATTTTCAAATTATTTTGAATCGTTAAACTATTAACTCAATTTTTCAAGACAATTGTCCAATCTTAACTTTCAAACAAGGATTTACTTCTAAGCCCGAAAGACCTAAAGCCTAAAAGAGTAGTTCAACACACCAATTAAACACCATATATAAGGCATTTACAAATTTACTCACTTTTTCTTTTCGATTTCTTTTACTCACAAATATGAGATTCTAGCCAGGTCGAAGACTGTTAATTAATTATCCCATGCGTAACAAAAAGAACAACTTTAGAGTTGGTTTTAGAACATCTTGAATGCCAAGCAAGAACACTAATTGTAATTGGTTAGCCATGACATTCCCAAATTCCCATACATTAATTATATATTATAAAGACTTCTTTAAACTCTGCAAGACAAGAATATTCATTTCCAGCCTTGTTCCTCTTAACTTTCCCTCCGATAAACATATTTAAATACCACATATAGATTACTTGAGTTCGATTCAAGAAATCAAAAAAAGTATCACCACTTTAACCAAAAAATCTCTCTCCCAACACAAACATTCTCCGCACATTCCATCTATAAAAACCAACAACTCGAACACCAAAAAACCATCAAACCAAACTAAACACAATCACTACATCAATATCCACCATGGCCCCGCCGCAAAAACCAGCTCCAGCGCGAGGACATGACGTGGCAGCAGCCAAAGCACGTCGTGCCGCAATGTGCAAATGGATTGCCTTAGTCATTCTAGCCCTCATTGTAATATTAGGGCTAGTAGCCCTCATCATCTGGCTAGCCGTCCATCCAAGGAAGCTCCGATACTCTATCGAACGAGGCTCCATCTCGGGGTACAACCTTACTCACCACGACCTCACCGCCAACTTCCTATTCGTGCTACGAGCAAACAATCCCAACAGAAGAATGTCCGTTTACTACGACAGGATCGATGTGACGGTGCTTTACGAGGATCAGATTCTGTCGGTAAACAACGTTCATCCGTTTTACCAGCCTAGGAGGAACGTCACGTATCTGGACATGCCTTTGGTGGCGAAAAACGCGGCGCTTTACGGGGCTGTGGCGAGTGATATTAGTAAAGAGAAGGCGTCAGGGGACATAGTGTTGGATGTGAAAATCAGGGCGAAGATCAGGTTGAAAGTTGGTGTTTTCAAGATTCGTCGAACGCTAAAGGCTTCTTGTGACTCGTTGACAGTGCCATTCTCTTCGTCTTATAAGGGTTTTAAGGGGGTTAAGTGTCACGTGGATTATTGATATTGTTTGGGAAATCTTTGGTTGTGTTTGATTTTTTTTCTCTTTTGATTTGATGAGTGGCTTTTCAATTAATGTTTGTGATTTTGTGATTTTGTCTGTCGAGAGTGTGACACTCAATTTGTGATTATTCTTCATTTAATTTCCAGTGTTTGATTGTAATTTCAGATTATGTTGTAAAGGTTTCTTCCTGTAATTTTTTTTTAAATTATAATTTGTATTGTGAGAATATGAATTTATTACTATTACCTCGGAAATGGCTATGCATGTTTATATTTGGATATTAGTATGCACGAGTATATTAAGGAACTAAACTATCTATCCTAAAGATTACAGAAAAAAATAACATGTCGGGTACGTAGACGGTAGATCATAATGAAACACTGGCTCAGTTTGGTACTAGGAATTTTTTCTACCTAGAGCTACTCTTCACATGAGTCAATTAATTATAATAAATATTTAAAATAGTAATATGCATTGAGTACTACCTCAACCCATCAACCAAGAATATATAATAGTTTTTTTTTTTTATTTACTTTTTTCCTAAGAATCTATCAAACATCTAAAAATCAAACAAAATAATATCCAACAAACATCTTATGTACATAGAAACGATTATATAAGTCTCTCTCTCAATCATTTTTGACTAAAAAATGTTGCTAAAATAAAATAAAAAACAAATTTTGGTCTATGTTCAAAATATAATCAAAAGATAATTAGAATTTGAATGCACAATAAGCATCATTATCTATTTGATAAAAAGTAACAAAAGTTTCATTATGAAGCTTGATTGATCAACTTACAGTTAGTGAGAACTTGTATATATATGGATATTTTAATAGGTTGAGTTGCTTCTTCTTTTTTTTTTTGTTTTTTTTTTTTTGTTCAAGACGTTAGTTTATTTGGGCATTTGTGTAATTGTTTTGTTGGGGAATTATTAGGCTTTTATATTATCTCTACATTATTTTTAAAGTGGGTTATATATTAATCCATATATATAATGGAATTTGGACCGAATGTTGACCCCGGGTCGGAGCCTACCCTAGCCACTAGGTAGGTCCGCCCCTGATTGGACTCGTGATATGTCAATGTCAATTTTTTCGATAAGTTATGTGAATGTCATTTACTAATAATGTATAGGAGCCCTAGCAAAATGAGAATTATGTATGTACAACAAATATATTTAATAATCATGGCGCATATACGACAAGACAACTAAGCAACATCGATGATATAGTTCTGACAAAAATAAGTCTGTTACTGTTAATAACGGACATACGACTGAAGACCAACAGATGACTAACTATAAAATACTTAGTAACAATATACCAACGGAGTGTCCGACAAATTAATTTTCTGCCGCAATTCTGTTAGAGAAAGTTGAAACAAGTCAATAGCAAAGTTTTTGTTCCAACAGAATTATATTCGTTATTATTAGTAACTGAATTACAACAGAATACCAACATAAAATTAACTACAACATACTTAGTGACAATATACCACCAGAATGTTCAATAAATTTATTTTATGTCAACATTTTGTTGTTATTTTGTTGGACAAAGTTCCATTGCATCAAATGAAATTAATTTTTTTCTTGAATCTGTTAGTATTATGTAGGAATTGATTTGGCGCCAAGTGTTTTGTTTTCGCTCAACTTTAGCGACGAACATTCCGTTGCAAAACCTGTTGTTAAAAAGTTGTAAACAAAACGTAGTTTCAGCAAAAAAAATATTGTGGTAGTTAGTACCATAATTATAGTGATATACCAATAAGAATTAAGTGCATAATATTTTGTGATAATTAACATACCAACCCAATAACTGAATTTTTTCTTTTACTTTTTGGTTGCTACTTTTGGAATTAGTTTTCTAGCGCATTTAACAAAATTGAGTTTATTCATAAAGTTGTTGGTATTCAGTAGGTATTAATTTGGAGCCAACAAACATTTGGCACCAAAAGTAACGAACATTCCGTGGTTAAGTAGTTATTTAAAATGCTATAATAAAATTAAAAGAAGTCACATAATAATGATGAACACAACATTTCTTTGTTAATATAGTTGTTGTTAACCACGAAGCATAATTACTAGAAAGAAATTTATATAAAATTCAGCAAATGTTTGCTAGTGTTAATTTTTATTAAACTAAAAATAAAAAATTCTGATTCTATTTAGTTAATAAATTAAGGTAATTTGTTTTTTAGAATGACTACAAAATAATAATATTATATTATTATCATTTTGAAATTAGCCACCTTAAATAAGTACAAATTGCAGCATTTTAGGTAATAATGTGAGAGAAGAAAAAACTACAAAGCAAGAAAATAAAATGCACCATTAACCATGTCTCTGTAGCGATCTGCTACCTTAGAGTCACATCATTCTCCTACGTGCGTAGTAGGTGCTACTAGTTGTAATAGGCCTTATCATGCACTACTTCAAGGGGGCACAACAGCAGGGGGCACAACAGCCTCCTCTCAGGTACAGCAGGGGGCACAACAGCCCCCTCTCACAAACATGTGGGCCCCATGCATGTGGGGCCCACGTGGGCCCCACACCATATGTGAGAGGGGGCTGTTCTGCCCTGCTGTACCTGAGACAAATCCACAACTTCAACCTAGTATTTCATGGACAAACCACCATTTATATGGATGAACAGAAAGAATGTCTCCATATCTCTCTATTTTGTGATGGTGTTTACCTCCTTGTAACACCTATGTTTTGATGGTTTTTTAATATAGTTCGTTTAACAAAAAAAAAAAACAGAAAGAATGTCCTATTTCAAATATTTTCTAGGGATAATTACAGCTACACCCCCTGAGGTTTTGGGTAATTACAGATACCTCCCCTGAGGTTTGGGAAATTACAGAGACCTCCCCTGGAACTAACTTATGCCATTAAAAGACAATAATACCCTTCTTTGTTTTTGATGGAAAATCTAAAAGATTAATTCATTTACAAAAGACTTGTTGATTTTATTTTTTTTTTCTCTTTGATGAGCTCTCCCTTCTTTTTTTTTTTTCCTTTTATGCCTAATAAATTTTGATACCCAAATATTATTCAATTTGCAAATTATAAAAACTATGATGTTTCATTTTTTGTGTATCTTTTTTCGAGATGAATGAGGAAGTTCTAAGCATATTGTATTCTTTTATTTTTTTTATATTATAGGAATAAACTTTAATTTATAAACATTTAAAAATGATATTATAATTTTTTTAAATATTTACAATTAAATTTAAATGAATGGATTTAATTAAGTAGATGTGCCTTTCTTTTAAAAAAATTAGTTTTACTTTTCAGTTTTTTCAACAATATAATTCTTATTGAAAAGGTATTGAACTATTGATACACTTAAAAAATGATATTTATTTTATATAGAGAAAACCATTCAAACTTTGCATAATATTAATTTAAATTGATAAAGGGCAAAATTGGAAGTCTCCATCCATAAATTAAATAGAGGGACTTTGTTGTAAGGTTTAAGCAAACCTCAGGGGTGGTCTCTGTAATTTCCCAAACCTCAGGGGTGGTGTTTGTAATTACACCAAACCTCAGGGGGTGTAACTATAATTATCCCTATTTTCTATTGTCACATTGTATAGAGGGACACTTAGCATTTTTCTGGTCTAATAAGTGACTTCGAGAAAATACAAACTCTATAAACATTGAGAACCATTCTCAAAATTCTCATTCAAATGAGAAATTTATATCAAACTACCATACATTCATGTTCGATCTCTATTGAAAGACATTATATATCTAGTAAAATATAATAATTATCGCGTACAATATAATCTTACCTAAAACATTATATATACTACTTAATTATACATACTTATTATAAATATCGCACAAACCACACAAAACAAGTGATAACAATGGCATACTAATTAGACATTTGTTAGTAAGGACTTCAAGTTTTGCTAATTCTTCAACTAGTTTTGCATTTAAGAAAAATTTAATCATCAATTAATTATTAAGAATTACAATTAACATAAAATTAAATATACTAAGACTTTAATATAAAATTGAGAATAATGCATACTCTTCCTTCTGAGTTTGTTGAGATTGAAGGAGTTGTTTGGGATTTATCTTCGTCTGATATGGATCAAGGACGAAATCTTAAACATTAGATAAGCAAGAGATAAAAACGCCATATATATTACCTACTATAGTCTATTCCAGTCATTTAAACATTCCATGATAACATCAATCTGGCACTCAGAGTCTTCGGCAAATAAAATGAGATCGTCTGTTTTTTGTTGTGATAAGCTGAAAATTTCGTGGTTATGATAGTAATAGTACTTTATATGAAACCATGATAGAATTCATGAGATCATTAAAATTAAAAAAAAAATGAAAAATAAAATAACAAACAAAAACAAGAAATTAAATACTTACATAAAATAAAAAAATTAGATTAAATATTAAAGTTTAATTTATATACTTATATATTTCTAGTTTGTCATACAGTAGTTTCTAGAACTATTTGGAGTATTTCTTTTTAATTTTTCATACATAAAAGAATATTTTATATTTATACCAAACATGGGTCTAAATATAATAAGCATAATGATATCATAAATTAGACCCAAACAACCCTTAACTTGTAGAGGAAATGTATGTGTAAGGTTTCAAACCTGAGGGATAGTCTGTAGTTTCTTAAACCACATGGGTGGTCTCCGTAATTACACCAAACCTCAAGAAGTGTCATTGTAATTATCCCAAAAACTAATCAGAAGCTCATAAAATTGTGAATAAGATGCATGCTTATCAGAATATAAATTTTTTATATCAATTATGCCAATTTATAGTAATCACACAGTAAAACATTTTTTTCGAAATACTTTTCCAAAAAAAAAATTTACTTTGAATAGTTTTCAACACATTCTGCAGGACCATTGACTTTAGCTTTTGATCAACTTAAAGTAGTTTTAAATAAAAGGGTTAAATGCAGCAAACTCCCCAATCTATGGAGTTTGTAGCACTTTGCCGCCCTAACCTATGAAAATGTGCGAAATGCCCTCCAACCTATTGGGTTTTGTGCGATTTGCCCCCTGGTGATGAATCTAACGGACAAGGACTTAGAAAGGTGTCCAAGATGAACAGTTGATCGACAACTCAGAGGGCGAATTGCACACAAATCAATAAGTTATGGGGCATTTCGCGTAACATTTTCATATGTTATGGGGCAAAGTGTTATAGACCCCATAAATTGGGAGGTTTGCTGCAATTAACCCTAAATAAAAATACATTTTTTTTTTAGCTTTTGTAAACACCACTAACATCGTCTAACTTCTCGAGAATAGGTCTCACTATAAAGTGCTTAAGCATTAAACAATCATCATGTGAAGTTTGAAGAAAAGGCTAATGATAGATTAACCCTCTTAAAGCTTTAGATACTTTTGAATATAATCTTATATATAGCTTCTCTCTCTGGTTCTGTTTTTCAAACTTATGAGTTATGAGTGTACTTCTATATAATTATTTGTTTTCAAACAAAACAGATATAATTATCTCTTCTTTTTATGCATGATACATTGGGGACTCATTATTAAATCGACATGGGGGAAAACAATGGACCAAAGTTCAAAAGAGGAATACATAGAGATAAGAAGAATTGGACATGATTTTTGTGAGAGTGCAATGAATATTGTTCATGAACGTGAAGGTATTGACGAATAAAATTAAGCAAAGGCGCAACTTATGCTTCTGTCCTTGTGATATGCGACAACTAGCACCTATGAGCATGTTGCATATGCATGAAGCCCATTATCCACCAACATGACCAAGTGCTTTTCATGTAGCTTAATTACAGATGAATATCTACATATGCTCATATATCCAGTTTAGCCATGATAACACGCACACATGGACACTCATGACTCAACAAAGTAGCAATAAAGAACGCAAAACATTCTACTCTAATGCTTACCCTAACTTATATTGGGTGCATGAATGCATTTAATGAGAATGTTGAACAACTTATACATATTAACAAATATATTCGAATGAATTAACGGCATACATGTGGTTGAATATGTAGTAAAGAAAAATTTCATAATGTATGTGACATGCACTTTCAAGAATTAATACATATTCTTTAATATATAAGAACCTGCTACTCCAAAGAATACAAGAGTGTGGAATGCCATGTGATTCTATGAAAGTAATGTACTTCCATTTTATGTCTTAAGTAATTTTTTTGTAATCTTAATTAATTGGTAAGTATCCTAGCTCGTATATAATAAGATTCTTCATATATGTACCGCTCATTAACGGAAATAACAAAAATTAATTGAAAGTTTTGCAAATCTAAAATAAAAAATGGAAGAAATGGAAGAGAGCATGTTTAAAAGATATTAATTATTGCTAAAGCACTGAAAATACAAGCTGATATTGTGTACTATTAACTTGCACTGGATTTTCCTTATAATTTTACCCTCTCTTTTCTAATTTATCAAGTTAGTTGAACAATAACCTTGTTGATTGTGCGGGAGTAAGATGATATATATATATATATATATATATATATATATATATATTAAATCACTCAAATACATATAAGAAATAATTGATAACTATACACTAGGATTTGGCCTAACAAACGTAAACCTTCTCCAGTATAAAAATAAGGGTCAACTGCGATCACTCCCTTGACATATGGGGTTTTTTGAAATGTCACCCGACCTTTCAAAAAGAGCACTTTGTCCCATAGTATTTCATAAAATGTGTGATTTTCCCCCTCAAGCGTTGACCAACGGAATATTCTGCCAAAAATTCCAAAATGTGCAAATCATGTGCCTGCCAAAAGGGGCGTCCTACCACTTTTGAAGTAACCCCCCTAACCTTTTGTAGCAACGCTATCCCCTTGAACTTTCTAACCCTCCCCTTAACGTATTTAAATTTATACACTATACCCCCTAACGTATTGAAATTTATGCAATATACCCCCAAATATATGATATAGATGCAAAACTAAATTTAACTTTCTACTTCTTGATAAATCATTATATTCTTTGTGTTACTTATATGGTTTATTTCACTTATAGATATTTATCTGTGACTTATTATACCAAATTCCTAAGTAATACGACGATTTACACTTATAGATGTTTCTGTGTGACTTAATATATCATTTTCCCCTCTTTCTTGAAATTTATGTTTATGTATTCCTTTTGGTTGTAGAAGAATAATAAACCTAAGAGCTAATGAAAAATTGCACCCTTAAAGTGTCTCATTTTGTCATATTACATCCATAGATTGTCTCATTTTGGCGGATTGCACCCCTAGATTACAACTATAGGCAACTTGCCCCCTTACATTGTAATTTCTTGACAAATTGCACCGCAATATGTGTTTGTAGGTTTTTTAGGGCTGAATCCACCACGAAAAATGTTTTCCAACGAACGATTTCGGTGAATTTTGGAAGGTTATTGATAGAGTGTCACGGGTTTCTTTTTGTTTTCCTTCTTGAACTCCCATTTTTTTTCTATTGATGAATCTTTGTTCTTTTTTTTTTCTTTTGAAAATGTTTTTTTAGAATGGGGAAATGTTGAATTGTGAGACACGTTATTAAGTTCGGTGGAATTTGACAAATTAAATAAAGAAAAAGTTGAAATGACGGATTTAGCCATCAAAAAACCTACAAACACACATTGGGGTGCAATTTGACAAGAAATTACAATGTAAAGGTTCAAGTTTACTATTGTTGTAATCTAGGGGTGCAATCCGCCAAAATGAGACAGTTTAAGGGTGCAATTTGCCATTAGCTATTGGTTTTATTATTCTTTTACAACTAAAAAGCTACATAAATACGAATTTTAAGAAAGAGGGGAAAATGATATAATAAGTCACAACGAAATATTTATAAGTGTAAATCGTCGTATTACTTAGGAAGTTGGTATAATAAGTCACAGATAAAATTAGTCATATCAGTAACACGAAGAATAGAACGATTTATCAAGAAGTAGAAAGTTAAATTTAGTTTTGTATCTATATAATACATTATGTGTATAATGCATAAATTTCAATATGTTAGGGGGTATAGTGCATACATACGTTAAGGGTGAGAGTGAGAAAGTTCACGGGGGTAACGTTGATACAATAGGTTAGGGGGGTAAGTCCAAAAGTGGGCAGACGAATATACCCTTTTTGGCAGACACGTGATTCGCACGTTTTTTGAAATCTTTGGCGGAATATTCCGCCGGTCAACGCTTGAGGGGACAAACCGCACATTTTATAAAATGTTAGGGGACAAAGTGCTCTTTTTGAAAGGTCAGGGGACATCGCAAAATCCCCATACATTAAGGGGTGATCGCAATTGACCCTAAAAATAATCCTACGAACACCTTTTAATTTTTTAAAGAACTAAAGATCTACTTATACTCTTTAAGTTACTTAAGAATATATGTCTGTAAATTATTTCAAGATCATGGAGGCCTAAAGAAAATATTTCCGGTAAAAATCTGAGGTGGTACTTTCTAAAATTTATCAGGCATAAGATTTAAATTTTAGAGGGGTCTCATATAATTAACCTTATTAACAAATTGCTGTAAGTATAAACACTAGCACAAGTATCTACAGACGTAAGGACAAGGGCTAATAAAATTAAAAAAGTGGTCGGATAATCTTCAACCTTAATCTGATTATATACTATCGGATGTGTAGTGTTCGGGTGGGACAAATGGGCCATGAAACTTTGAAATAAATACATATGACCTACTTGAAACACAGGGTACTTATTGGATTTGACGGTTTAACTGATGTGTTCAATTATTATTGTTGTAAAAGGTTGATCGCGTCACTGAATTGTCGTTTAAATTGAGAAATTGTTTAACTTCCAGCTCTTTTAATGTGATCAATTTACCATTGACATGTACTATATCCAAGATATGCATTATATATATATATATATATATATATATAGTCAAACGCATTCTCTTAGTTCAATAAATCAAGCTACGAGTTTTCGGGCCTTTGTTTAAATTTGTTAAAAATTTCTCAACGGTCATGCTTGCACGACCATAGACATGTAAAAAGTCCATGGATTTAATTATTCATAAACCATTCAGGATCAAGTAACCAATGCTCTAGTTCCTATACATGATTTTGCTAAGTGTCATATAAACAATGACGAGTTTGTTTCTGATCATCATTCCACGAACGTTCACATGAGAAAGTTACTTTTTTCATGCACGTTTGTAGCCGTTGAGAAAGTTCAGGCTCCGTTTGATGTAATTTTGGTGTGGATGACATTCTTTTTCAAAGAAAGTGTTCTTTAACAATTGAGACATATTTTTTGTAAAATTTGATATTTGCCCTTTTCATTTCGCCGATTGTAGATGCGAAACTCCCTTCGAAGATACCAACATGTGCCATTAATTTGATTTTCAAAATTCAAAACATAAAATTGGAATTAATAATTAGGAAAAATCTCAAGAATTTAATGTAGATCGCCCATAATAAAAATATACCTAAAAAGCCAGCACAATTATGTGGACAATGGACATCACGCGCACATATAAGTCCTGAATTACTGAAAAAGCAGACCAAATACCATATGAGGATGCTATACTTCCTAAGTTCCTATGTATGTATATGGATGCATTATTGAGGTTGCTATATAAGTACTAACAATCGTGTCTATCTTTTCATACAATTTTAGTAATAATTTTTTTTTCATACAATTTTAGTAATAATTTTTTATATAGACTATCTTCTCTTGATAAGTATATCATTAAAGTCGTTATTGAATTTACCATACAAATAAATCTCGTTTCGTTCAAATTTAAAAATAAGTATCAAATTAATAAGATAAATATTCCGGGTAGCCTTATTAGGTACAAATTAAAGTGGCACATTTACAAATAAAAGGAAAAGACGGAACCATTTGGGGAATATTTTAGGGGATAGTGATCAAATTTACCATTAAAGTCGAAGAGCGTAGAGGGTTAAATTTGCAATTTTAAAAAAACAAAAGGACCTCAAATGTCAAAAAAATGTTTTTTTAGGGCCACTAATAGACGTTATGTTTAGTAATAATAAAGAAATAAAATAAATGGCGCCGCTAATGTGTCCCCTCCCATTTACTACAAAAATAAATACGTAATCACCAAATCCCACTCTACACATACTCTCTCTCTCTAGCACTCTCTCTCTCTAACATATTCTTGTTGTCTCTTTTAAGACACAAATTTCATACACATTGTTGAGATTGCAAGTCAAAGTTTAAAACTTGATCTGCTTCATATCAGTTAGATAATTAAAGGTATGGTTTTTATTCATGTTAAGATGTTTGTAGAAAAATGTTATCTTTTTTAATTTCTTGACCAGTATGTTTATGTTTTGTTTTTAGCTTTTTTTTGAGGGTCTAACATGCATTTTTGTTACCCATTTTATGGGCAGAAGCAAATTTTATTTATGTGTATGTTGTTGTCTCTTATGTATTGTGTTAAATGGTCTTCTTGGTACTTCTCTAAGAATAGAGATTTTGGGTCAATTTATATTCATTTTGTTGTTCATATAGTGATTAGTTAAGCAATTTCAAATGTTTCATTTTTTGTTCCTGTATAAAGAGTTGATGTAGATCTCTAGAATATATAACTTTAATTATCTTTTTACTTGTTGGTTGAACATAGAAATGTAGAAATGTTAAGACTTTCAATATCTTTTTGCAGACATTGATTTGGTGTGTTTGTGTTTGATCACTTTCGGTTGCCCCTAAGAAGGCCGACGGTCGTTTATTTCGAGAACTTACCGCATTCATTAGGAAATCGTGATTTGCTTTTTATGTTATAAGAAGCTCAGAGATGGCGATTGCGGGTTTGCAGAATGTATCTTCTATTGGTTCTTCTTGCTTTGGGGAACCGCGGTCTACAGTGTTGAGAGCCTCGTCTATCTTGCAAATGTGGCGAGAGCTCGAGGCTGAATGTGTAGCGAGTCGTTCTCGTAGATCAAGGCAACCGAGTATTGGTACGGATTCTGATTGGTCCAGTACTTCCATGTCGATGGGGCGAGGGAGTGAAAATGGTGATGATATCTCTGAAGTGAATGGGATTGAGAATCAAGGTGTCATGGGTTTAGAGACCAAGCACGAGGATAATAACAGTATTTTGTCGGAACAATCAAGTGACTTGGGAGAACTTGAACGAGAAAGGGTGAGACAAGTTTTTCAAGAATGGATGAATACCGGTGTTGCTAAGGGTCACTCATCAAAGAGATTTCGTCCGGGACAAGAATGGCTCGGTGAGAATGAGTGTGAAAGGGTAAGAGTTGTAAGAAAGTGGGTACAAACGAGTGTGAAGCAAAGTAACAACTGCAGATCATTTGGGGATGAAGCTGCTGAAGTTGGTTCTCAAATTGAGAAAGTACGTGATGGTTGTGTTATCAGTCATCCTAGGATTGGTAAAGGAAGGCCCGTGAGAAGAATATGTGGTAGACAGACTCTTGTTGATCTTCTACGGAAAGCTCAAACTGAAAGGCAAAGAGAACTTAATGATTTGTCAGAGCGGAGGCCAGTCTCTGGATTCGCTCATCGCAATCGCATTCAGGCATGATATATATTCTTGAACGCATTTGATAGTGTCATTACTCTTTATTACTCCTTTGCACTATTTGAAGTTTCGAACATATTACCAATAAATGTCTTCTCTCAAGTTATGTTTTCCGGTTGTCCATGACGTATTCAGGTAAAGTTGCAAAGTTACCTGAATATTAGATAACTGGATTTTATTATCTCCTGAATTCTTACTCAGATAGAAATGCGATTTCTTTGTTAATATCTTCACATATACCTTAGCTGAGATGACTATGCTATTATGCACAATAGGAAATAGTCTTTGATAAAACTGATAGAAGTTATGGATACTATTTGACCACTGAAGTTCAAGAATAATCGTTTGGGCTCCCTCCAAAAATGGACTCCACTTGAGATTCTTGATCGTAGCTTCGCATTTCCATGTCTACTTATCTTATTGTAATCTGAGCTATATGTGATTGTGAGTCATAAGTTAGAAACTCACTTTTATACTCTTGTTCCACTTTGCAGGCGCTTCTCAGAGGTAGGTTCCTAAGAAATGAAAGAACGATTCCAGTCATTAGACCATCTTCTAGAGGTGCAACTGAACTAGGTTCGTTGAGGCAAAGACATACAGTTTCCAACCTCAGGTAATCATAAACATACATTGATGATACTGAGGCACTCAGCCTGAAATATGCAGTCTGTGTATCAATGTGATCTTCTGTCTGAGCTGCTTGTATGTTTCGTAATTTTTTCTCCTCGTGAAGTCCTTGGATCTATAGTTTCTGGTGTTGCTATTCAATTAGTTGAATTCATCACAAAATCTTCATCCTTGTGGCATACAATAAGAAGCCTATATTTATCTTTTTGGTTAGAAATAATATTTCTTTTTTACATGTCTCCTGGTTGGGAGATCGTAACTGGTTTTTGGAGCTGGTGGTAGATTAAATGTTATGTTTAATATGCAAGTTCTACGTGATTCAAGTCTAGTAGTTGGTCAAGATATTTTATGTAGCAGTGACCTAAGTTATAAGTGGATAATATATTAGCTTCACCTTGTCTTTCCCCATTTTTGTTTTGAAATTTATGCATGATTATATGGTAAAACAGGGATGGATTCCTTTCCAAATTGGACAATTCTGCTCCAACTGCCAGAAACACTTCCGAGTCTGGATCCTTTTCTAGAGAAGAAATCAATGATAAATTAGACCCAAAGTGTAGGGAAAGGGAGGTGAATGAGATTTGTACAAAATCAAATTTGGAAAGTACTGCAGAATGTCAGAAGGAATTTGTAGCAAAAGTTTCAGAAAGGCAGTATCCATTTTTGGGCAATGAGCAAAGGGAGCCGGACGTGCTACTGGATTTTAATCAAGAACATAGTTTGGAGGACCAGATTTCGGACACTGAGTCAAGTGAGCGAGAAGTGTTAGACGATATCGTTTGTCCTAGAAGAAGATATGGTGAACTTGTAAACACCACCATGAACAATGATTCATCGTTAGAAACAGAGGATGTAGTTCAAAGTGGTGGATCCCGCGAAGCTTTCCACAATCATTATGGAACAAGAAGTGATGCTGGTTATGTTCGCGAAGCACCTGGTTATACTACTGAGCTGGAAGTAAATTCAAAGGAAGAATATAACAATTGGCAGAAGGTTTCAGCTGAAATGAACGAGTTCGAAGAGTCGATATTTGATATTCAATTTACTGAATGGTTGAATGGTAGTGAGGAAAACACAACTGGAAGTTTGCCAGAGAGCCCCACTAGTCAGTGGTTTCACGGAACATCTAGTGACAATGATGTGGAGGATATTGATAGTTTTGTAGACATGCCTTCTGGAGAGGTCGGTTTATTTGTGGACAGAAATAACGTATCTTACTTTGAAGATGATGATAATGCTCAAAATGTTGAGCTTAGAGGTCTTTTTAGCCGGTATGCAATCTCAAGTTATTTTTTGCAATATACTGATAACTTTTGAGTAAACTTTCATTCTAATGTTTCTTTTTGCTGTAGGAGGCGTGTCTCTGACCTTCTTCAGAGTAGCTTCCGGGAGAGTCTAGAGCAGGTACTACAATCCCATGTGGATAGGCACATTAATGCTTCCGGTGATTGGGAACTGGAGAGTACTTCTACGACCTTAGATGAGCTAGAGCAAGAACAACTAAATGGTGCTCAAACTTTGAATTTATCAGACAGAGCTCCCACTTCTTCCCTTTGGGAAGCGGATTTTCAGGGAACAAATTGGCCACAGAACTTAGGTCAGCGGTTTGGAACTGTAAGCTCAAGTTTCCTTTGTCCCAGACTGGTTTGGCGAACTTTTTTTCTTATTTAAAACGGATTCAACCTTTTTCTTTCATGAGCTATAGGCGCTGTCTCCGTTTTGGTCATGTAATCAATGAATATCATATTGACTTATGCAAGGGACATCTTATGATAGTATATGTAATTAACAGAGGTTTCAAGGTCATCTAACATCAGGCGAAAGTGTTACTGTGAATTTAATCAACTGTAGAATCTATCCTCATTCAGCTTAAAATGCTAATCAATAGAAAGTGATGGATCTTCTGAAATTCTTGCTTGCAACATCCCGATTGGGCTATATCGCCAGTTATTTATACATCCCTATTAGTAGTGTGGTCTGGACTTAAACCTCTTGGTTATTTATGTTTCAATGTTTTATTTGTTTACAGCATATAATTTTATTCATACTTTCATCTTGGTTTCTTTCAGTTGACAAGTTTGTCCTTAATTTGAAGTTTGAACATATCGATATCTCTTTTTGTGCATCAGGAGTCGGATGTCATCAATGACTTGCCGATTGACATGGCTAGAATTCAGCAGAGGATGAATGATATGCAAAATATGCTACAATCCTGCATGGAAATGCAACTATCGTTGCAGCGTGCAGTGTGCCAAGAGGTTTCTGCAGCTCTGGATCGGTCAATTTTGTCCAGTGGTTAGTTTCAAACCTCATATTGTAGTATATCATGTTCTGTCCAGTGGTTAGTTTCAAACCTGATATTGTAGTATATCATGTTCTGTCCAGTTCTGCACAGGATTACTTAAATATTCTACTTTTTTTTTTTTTTTTTTTTTATATATATATATATTTATGATCCATATTTTGTTTCCCCCAGTGTGGAAAATAATTGAAGTATTTGATTTTTATATATAGCACTCCAGCCTCATATTTTGCAAATGTAAACTGTGGTACTTTGATTATCGAGCTAACCATTCTCGAATCACATATTACATACAGATGCATCGGAAGGCAGTTTCCATGATGAATCTAAATGGAATCAAGTAAGGAAAGGAATCTGCTGCCTATGTTCTGATGCCACTGTCAATTCCATGCTGTACAGGTAAAGAATCAAAATACACATCATTTGCAACACTCTTAACAACATATTTGGAAATGGTATAAATAGGGCAAATTTCAATGAAAACTCTAATGTTTGATAGCTCATTAAGTTATCGAAGTTACATAAGCATATGTGCAGTTTGTTTATTGTGTCCATTTTACAGCATATAGTTGTAGCAAAGGTTGCACAAATCACCAAAAGAAAAAATAACAGAGACTTCGAAAGTTTTTCTTTGAAGAACATTGGTAGATTCTGACTTATGGGTTGTTTGGCATGAAACAATATGATCAAATGAATGAGGGTGTTTCTGTAGTTTACCTTTATAACATGTATGTTTTTGAGTATATTCCACAATATTTGAAAAGTTAATTATATTTTCCTCTCAATTAGTTACTGAATTACCTCCTTAAGTCTTTGAGTTGAATCTAATTACACACACACCTTCAGATGGCCATCATTTTCTGCGTAAACTAACAACCATGCCTTTAATCAATTTGCTACACACCGAAGCAATAAGCTCATCTCTTTTTATTCTTGCAGGTGTGGGCACATGTGCACCTGTTCGAATTGTGCTGAAAATTTGGTCAGTCTTGGGGGGAAATGTCCATTGTGTCGCACCCCGGTAGTTGAGGTTGTCCAGCCATCCTTTCTCCAATAATGCAAACGAAAACGGTCATATAGGAGATTACAATTATGCACATTGGAATAAGAAGCGTCTTTCTGGGATTCCAGCAGGTACTAAACTTCTCTAGCTTTTTCTTATTTGTGTTCGGACATGCTACTTTGTCAATCCCACTTTTTTGCAGTTAAATTGTTTATTAATCGAATCATTAACAAATCTGCGTGTATTTCTTTCACAGATGAGGCAAGTCTTGCTTTTACAACCAAAAAAGTACAGTGGATAACCGACTGTACGTCTTTCTTATCTGCAGTCGGTTTTTCCTCGATGGAATCCGTATAGTATCACCACATTTTGATTTAACCAAATTACTAATGTAGTTCAGAAAGTCATTGGCTATTAGAGATGGCTTTGCCGTGAACATATCTGCTTGACGAAGTTGCGGCTGTGTTGTTCTTGTATTGTTGTGTGATGGACTACTATAGAGCATAGGATTTTTTGAGCAGTTTATAATGAATTGGCATACTGAACTTTCCAATAGTTTTATAGAAACCATACTGTTTCGAGATTTGGTATACTTGAAATAATGGAATCATTACTCGGTAAGTTTTTCATGGTTGTGTTCTTTTATATATCTTGCTGCTTAAATAAATCTGCATGCACTCTCTTTCTTACTCTTTGCAAGGGGGAATCTTTTTATTTTGCAATATTAATAGTCAATTGAGCGCATGTATCCCTCATTGCAAATAACATGTCGTAGGCACATTCTCAAAATCGATCTTTCCAATCCAATTTGGACAGTGCACCTTTTGAACTAAATTATGAGTCCTTAATTTTATTCTAATAAATTTGAATATCCATTCAGCCAACAAGCCCTATCTATACATTAAAAAAAACTGTTAGTTTCAACATATCGGTCATCAGTGTATGTAGTTCAATATAGAACCATAATGTGATGATTTATATAGACTTATTATTGCATAGGGTGCTAACAAAATTTTATGCTGGAATTATTTATAAAGTTCAAAATACGTACAGAGTGAAAGGGTGTTTTTCTTTACATTCACAGAAGTGTAGCGGCAGGAATTGGGTTTTGCATCACATATGAGTCAGAACATTGTGATAGTTAGGATGTTGGCAGCAAATCTGAGGGTTTAATGTATAATGGACCAAGTAAACTTCATTGAAAAAAAAAAAGAAAAAAAACACTTCATGTGCATTAAGGGGTGTTTGCAAACTCTTTCAAGAAGCAGAAGTTCATATTTTAATTTAAAGCTCAAAATTTTAAGTTATAAGCTGAAGCTGTTTCGAAAACTATCCGAAAGCTAATATTTCCTTGATAGAGTGTATGAAAGAAAAAAGACTGATTCTATTGATTGTCTCGTGACTGTTATACCCACAATTTGTGCATGATTCATACCTTTAAATGTATTAATAAAAAAACTATTACAACTTTAAAATATTGAAATAGTTGTAAATTTATAAAAAATCGTAAATATGATAACAAGAACTATTTACATTTCATATCCATATTGTTATTTATTTTATAGATTATTATATTTAAATTTGTGATAACTTCGATAATTTAACTACATTAGAAGTTTCAATTTATTACATGTGAATTTTTTGCTATTAACATGCTCAAATTTGAAAACTACGCGAAAGTATATGCCTCAAAGCCAAGGGATGTCGTTTATCCATTACATGTGAATTTTTTGCTATTAACAATATTTTAAATAGATATCACGGGTTTATTGGGTATATATATATATATATATCTATACTATTATATAAGAGAACCTTGTTTTTACTCACAAACTGGGAGTTATTGGAGGTGTGATACCAAATTAATAGTATGCCTAAAATACCCTTTTAAATTTTGTCCTTTCAAAACTTAATATCAAGGCCTAAATTGTAATTTCTTTTCTTCCAAAACCTCCCACTTCCCCCACTTTCTTTCTAAACTTCACGTCTAATAGCAAATTTAATAAACAATTTAAAATTTAAAATATAACCACCACTACATCTCTCCAACATTAAACAAACCTCCCACAATTTTCTCTAACTATTTGTTTCATTTCATTCTTTTCCTGTTTCTTGATTCTTATACGGTTCCTCTCCCCCAAATATTTAATTTTTTACATCTATTTCATATTGTCAAAAATAAATTAATTTTGTGCACAAATAGATTGTTTTGCATTTCTTGCCCCTTTTTCAATTTGTAGCATAAGAGAATTCTTTACCTTTTACTCTAGAAATTATAACACAACTATTCACTTTCTTAAAAATGCTGGTTGATGGCTCCATTTGAATTGGATGACTTTTTGCTCTAAATACAGGAATTGTAGATTTTGAGCAATCCAAAGTAAATGTTCTTACAAGAGTTTCGTGGTCACCTATACAGGTATACACGCAAAAACTTTTTTTTTCTTCATATTTACTCTTTTTTGTGATTTTTGGTGAGAAATAATTAAATTTTATTTGTTTTATCTCCTTTTCATTGATTTAAATTGCACAGTTTTTTTGAAGCACTCGAACTTTGATGCTGAGTAATAGCATGCATACTTTGAAAAGAGACACGTTACATCAAGCAAATTGGTAACACAAAAAAAATTTGCACGCGATCCCCGCGTGTGTAGGTTTGCTAGTATATATATATATATATATATATATATATATATATTGTCATACTGATAAAAACCAAAGTTCCATACTTCTTTATATCGTATATCTTATCGAAATTATTGGCCATATATTAAGTGTAGCCTACTATTTTATATTTTTTTGATTCTTCACGGAATTATTATCATCGATGTACACAAAGTGTTGGCCAGCACATGGCTTATTGCCTGTTCCATCTATGCGATCAGTTGTTTTCTCCTCAGTTTGGCTTTCTCATTCTAATTTCTTGCGCCTGAACTGCATATAAAAATTGTATGCTCGACATATACAATTACATTTTAGAATGAATAGCTGTATATTTGTCATAGAAATTAGCACCATTCTCAAGATAAGTAATTAATATATCGCTAAAAGATCAGCAACGAGGAAACACACAATTTTGTCCGTCAAACTATTCTATTCAATCGCAAACGTTACTATTATACCTCTCACAAAAGAATTAATAATTAATATTAAGATTCTGTTTTAGATACTATTGATGAGGGATGGGATAACGTTAGAAATTCCCCATCATATTAGGATGGATTAGAATGTGGCACATTAAACATGTTAGATTCAATCTACATATATATTGTTTGGTTCACGTATTAATTGGATGATCTAATCCATCGTTCTCAACTTATTTTGTTTGATTTATAGGTTGCAACTCAAGATTAGGTCATACAATTATAAGCAAAATCACATTTCTATCCTTATTATAAGTTGAGCTATATATTGACAAGGGTTGATTAGTAAGATGACCACTTACGAATGATTGTAAAAGGCCCATAAAATCGGGTTAATAGGTCTCAACTCTGGATTGAAACTAGAATCTCAAAAAATCTATTAGGTTGGATTAATAAATGTTTTCAACAATCAGCCTATATTTCCTATAAGTAAAGGTTCATTAGCTCCATAAGTCTCTAATGCACCATAGTTTATAAATCCCTAATGTAGATACTGCAGGTTAGGAAGCTTGAGCTGTGTTTCCTCTGTTTTCTCTAAGCATTTATTTAATAAATACAAGCTGATAAAGTATCCAGCCTGGAATCAGTGATTTTTCACAAATATCACATTTTGTCAAGACAAAAAAGGAAATAGTACACTGAATTTTTTATCGACAATTTTTGCAATGGAAGTATTGTACTTTCTGAAATGTGAATGAGAAGTTATAAAATGAGGAAATAATTATTTTCACCATTAGAGAATACGAGCTTTCCGACAAAATGAAAGTAAAGACAAGTCATGTCATTTTCGTAACATCAAAAGTGATAAAACAATCCTCTGGCACGCAATCTTCCTCTGTCTTAATCCCCCCCCCCCCCCCACCCCCAACCCCACATCCTCTCCCTAGTAACTACTAACAATAATTTTCGGAAAAACAAATTAAATATACAATTCTTTTAGAAAAAAATCCTCAACTCTGGTCCCATGTATAGCCGCAAATAGTTGATTAATAGACTGAACTTCTAAGGTAGCCAATGCGATATTTTACACGATATTTTCTCAATCTTTAGCCATTTTGGAACCGACAATTATTTGCGATAAATGACGTCTATTTAAGCAGTAAATTTGTTGAACATTGATAAACGTCGTCCAATACAAGTCGAGTATCATAACGTGTATACATACACTACTCATAACCCCCATACATCGTAAAGTTTCATTTCATTGCAATATCAAAGGGGAAAATTGCATAAAATCCCCTTGTGGTTTTGAAAACCTGCACGGAATCCCCTTGTGGTTTGATAATTACCTAGAATCTTCTTGTGGTTTCAGAAATTCTGAACTCCGTCAGAGAGTGGCGACCACTCGCTCTATGTGAGAGTGGGTTTAACTTTTGTGTTCTTTTTCGAATTAAAAAGTCTATTTCACCCTTAAAAACTAAAAACATGAAACCCCCCTTGTGGTTTGACAACCTGCACGAAATCCCCCTGTGGTTCGAAAACCCCGCACAAAATTCCCATGTGGTTTGAAAACCCTGCATAAAATCCCTATTTTTTTGTTTTTTTTAAACATCCAATTTTTTTTTTTAAAAGAAGTTAAAATTAAGTAAAGGCAATTTAGTCATTCTTAAATAAAACTAACGGAGTTATGTTAAATTTAACGGAAGGGAATGTGTGCAGGGTTTTTGAAACCACAAGGAAATTTTAGGTAGTTTTCAAACCACAAGGAGATTTTGTGCAGGTTTTCCAAACTACAGAGGGGTTTTATGTTGATAGCCCCAATATCAAATCCATCAGCAATTATTCTGAACATTTGTGTCTATGAAAAGTTACGTTGTTGTCAAATATAACAATGTCTAATATAGGTCACTCTTCGTACTTTTAAATAGGGTTTGTGATAAAATATCCTTTGCGTTCTATCAGATTTGCAAATAATCCATATAAAAAATAAATAGGCCATAAATATAACCCGTAGTTACAAAAAGGTGCACAATACCGCACTGTTCATTCTTTTAATGGGGTATTTATTACACATAAGGACTTAAGTACCATCGCTATTCCTAACATTTTTTTCTTTATAATTTAAAATCTAGTTGTAGTCTTGCTTTGAAAAAATTATTCCTAAAATTATTAATAATAATATGTGGTATTATTAAATTGTAATTAGTCTTACCTTTTAATATTGGTTTTATATTTATTTTTGTAATTTAAGGTACAAAACCAAAAAGTATACATATTCTTTTGAGAAAAATGGTATAAATGTCTTTTTCTTAAGAAAAAAAAAAGTCGCTTACATTCGAAGGTTTGGACAAGTGCTACAACTCCATGTATATGGGGTTAATATACTACTAAATCTCCCTGTATTTGGGATGAAAATGCTACTTTTTACATCATAAATGAGTCATTTTAACTATTTATCATAACACAATGGCTATAAGTGCTGAACCTCCTTCTAAATAAACTGAAGAATTTGTAGCATAGGTCAATTTTCAATTCATTAGGTGTTTATTTAATAATTTGTACAAAACTTCCTTAGTTGGGTGGTGAGCTGTCGTAATCTTTGAGCGTCCAAGTCACGTAAGGACGAGCAATGCTACGAGCATCTACCGATATATCTCTTATTCTTGTCCCACTGGATTCAAAAAAGTTAAGGATAAATTAATGTGGTTGTCATACCAAGTTATATTTGATAATATTTTGACGTTAGTTTCATAAATTATAAAATTGCATTCTTGGTTCTCCCGATTAGATATTGCTAAAGTTGTGGAAATTATGAATTTGTGATTTTTGTTTGTACTCTATGACTTAAGAAAAGTCAACGCGATGAATTTGTTAAAATATATGAAAGTATAGTGAGAAAACAGATCACATATTTACTTGCTTCAAAATTACTTTTTTTGTCCTGTGTATTGGTTACAGTTGGCCAAAATATCCAAAATACACGAGGACAACTGTGAATGGAACTTAATGTATATCTGTATTTTTAATTAATAAAAACTATATTATAACTTATAAAATGTGAACAGTATTTGAGAATCTTGACGAAAGGTGAAATTTCATTGTGATTAATCCTTATTAGTAATTTATTTGAATAGTAAAATCTTTCTAAGTTAAATAAAGATGCTTGATATGGGAGAAACCTCGAGTCTTGATATTTCTTTATTGATCGAATTAAGTCAAAAAATTGCACCTCAGTACCCACCTACCACGAAAAGCAAAATAAGAAAAAAAAAGGAAAATATTCCATTTTTGGAAGATCCCATTTTAAATACAGTTGTCTTTGATTCACATGTCTAACTGAATAATATAACATTTGACACAAAATTCCAATGACAGTGCATGTGCAATAATAAATATTCCATGTATAGATCTGATAAAACAAATTACTAAACTAGGTACTAATAAAATGGAAAAACAACCTTGAATCTGCAATAATAAATATCCCATATGTACATATCTAATAAATAAATTACTAAACTGGATACTAAAATGTAAAATTAACCCTGATCTAATTGTAAAATTGCACAAATTTATTTATATATATATATATATATATATATATATATATATGTTTAATTTGGCTAACAAATGAAGAAAATTAACAACATTCCCTGTCTAAATATTACAATTTTGCATGTTAATTTTGCTTTTTTAACTACAGAGATATATCACACATGCAGTACTGTAGTGTACAGCAATTATAACCGTAGATCTAGACAAAAAATACTTTCTTGACTGAAAAACTTCATCTGTAAAGTCAATATTCTGTTCCACTTTTTAATACTTTACTTTTTTTGGGATTATTTCAGTTTTGAGTCAGAGCAAAAAAAAGAAAACCAATCATCATCCAATCTTTGCATATAAAAACACATTCACATTCACATTCTCACACTTGTGAAGCAAAACAAACTTTTTTCTTCACTTTACAATCTGTAACAAAAATATTTTTAAAAATGGAAAAGTACCATGTTGTTTTTTCTCTCATTCTCTTCTTGGTTCCAATCTTTAATGGAGTCAAAGCTGCAGGAACAGGAGATGGATCAGAAGCTTGGGGATATGTTGAAGTTAGGCCAAGTAATAATAATAACAATAATAATCTGCATTAATTCTCTGTTTCTTGTTCTGTTTTAAGACATAAAGTTTAATGTAATAATTTTTCTGACATTTGTTGTGTGATTTGAGCAGAAGCCCACATGTTTTGGTGGTATTACAGAAGCCCACACAGGACTGAGGATCCAAATAATCCATGGCCTATCATTCTTTGGCTTCAGGGGGGACCTGTTAGTACTCTTTTCTTATGTTACAGGATAAAGTATTTTTTGATCACTAATGATTAATTTTGTTACAAATTATTTGAACTGCATAATGTTACAAATTTAGGGTGCTTCTGGAGTTGGGATTGGAAATTTTGAAGAAGTTGGGCCTTTGGACACATTTTTGAAGCCTAGGAACACAACATGGTTGACAAAAGCTGATCTTCTTTTTGTGGTGAGAATTACATTCTAACACATTTTATATATTCTATATAAGTAATTTTATTATATTGGTATGTGTTTAATTGAATAGTTTGTTTATTTGTATGTGTAGGATAATCCAGTTGGGACAGGATATAGTTTTGTGGAGGACACCAAATTGCTGGTGAAAACTGACTATGAGGCTGCAGCTGATTTAACCACTCTGTTGATTGAGGTTTTCAACAGAAATGAGACCCTTCAGAAGAGTCCTCTTTACCTTGTGGCTGAGTCTTACGGAGGAAAGTACGCCGTCACCGTTGGATTAACGGCCCTCAAGGCGATAGACGCCGGAAAGCTCAAGCTCAAGCTTGGAGGTAACAAAATATTCATTTGTGAACTTTAATTTCTTTTATGAGAAGTGATTATATTTGTGAAACAAGGGGAGAAATAAGTAAATTTTAATCTTAAAATTGGTCGAAAATTCGCAGGAATCGCAATAGGGGATTCTTGGATTTCACCAGAAGACTTTGTGGTAGGTCTTGCACATCTTTTGACACTTGTTAGATTCTCGTTTGGTTCATATAGTCTTTTACGATTAGTTATTGATTAAATGATTGGTTGGCCACAAATCTTTCTCAATATGTTCTTGATTCCTTATGTATGACAGCTAAATGGTGTACGATTATTATCTTGGTTTCACATGTTATGCAGTTTTCATGGGGTCCTCTTCTAAAAGATGTCGCAAGGCTTGACAACAATGGCTTGCAGAAGTCCAACAGGTCTAAACTTCATGCATTCATCTGCTACATTATTCTTGATCAAAAATATTTTGTTGGCTGATTAATTGATATTTAGAAAACAGTTTAGCAGAGAAAATAAAGCAACAAATTGAGGCCGGAGAGTTTATCGACGCAACCAATACTTGGGGCGAGCTCGAAGAAGTTATTGTCGCCAGCAGCAGTTCAGTGGTACAAAAAATAAAATTTCACATTGTGAATGATACTTTTTTTGGGTAGATTAAGTTCAACTCTTATAGATTTTGCTCTAATTTGTTTTCCAGGATTTCTACAACTTTCTGTTGGATCAAGGGATGGACCCTGTAGCGTCAACGGCTTCCGAGCTATCGCAACGAATCTCGTTGAAACGGTACTCGAGATATTTGAATTCGTTGAGGGCCATTACTCCTGGTGGTGATGGTGATCTTGATAGCCTAATGAATGGTGAGATCAAGAAGAAGCTAAAGATCATACCAAAAGATGTTGTGTAAGTTCTTTGTTTCTATCTCTTTTTAATGAATCTTCATAAAAGTTTTAGATTGAGGCTTTGTTTTATTTATCATGGGCTAACATTATATTTTTTACAGATGGGGAGCGCAAGGAGGTGTTACTTTTGATGCACTTGCAGGAGATTTTATGAAACCAAGGATCAATGAGGTGAAATAATTGAGTATTAAGCATTTTTAAGAACTTTAAAGTTGCTTGTGAAGTTAAATATGTGCGACATTGCTTATGATCAAATGATTTTGTGTCCTATACAGGTTGATGAATTGCTGGCAAAAGGTGTCAATGTGACTATATATAATGGTCAAGTATGTAAATCAATTTGTTTTGTATTCTATTGATTTACACACACCCACACACACAAACCTATAAGTTTCAATTATGACTTATGTTATTATACAAAATTAGAAAAATATGTACCAAAATGTACTAGGAAATAAGCTTCAACAGATTAACTAAAAGTGATGTGAATTCGTTGGTCGATTATTGCAGCTTGACCTCATTTGCGCAACAAAGGGAACTGAAGCATGGGTTGAAAAGCTCAAGTAAGATTATTTTTTAGCCAATCTTTTTTTTTTTGTTTTTTCTCATGAAATCTATAAAAAATCATAAAGCTACCACTGGCCATTTTTCTGTTCATTTTCATTACTTTGATCCATATTGGTTTATGTATGTATCAGGTGGGATGGGCTCAAGACTTTCTTAAGCATGGACAGAAAACCAATCTTTTGTGGGGGTGACAAAATGACAAAAGGTTTCACCAAATCTTACAAGAATTTACATTTCTACTGGATTCTTGGAGCTGGTCACTTTGTAAGTCAATTTCATTTTCTCCTCTCCAACTTATTATTATTTTTACACTCGGTTTTAATTTCTGCGTCATCTAATAATTAATATTCATGCTTTTCCTGTCTTTTGACCATTTGATGAAAAGATGCATCATATTCTTATCATGATAAACAATATTTAATACACGCCCGTACAATAATAAATGTGCACACGGAGTTGGGAGTAGCGATTATTATAGGCGATTAGAATATTTGAAATATCGAGGTTAAGTCTAGTAAACATTGTGGATATATTAAAAACTTGTGGTTAGAACAACATTGTGTATATATATTAGGGATAAAAGCGTTAAACCTCCTATATTATGCTCTCGATTGCACTTTGCCCCCTATTCTTTTATTTTTGGCAACTTGCCCCCAGTACTATAGATAAATAAGCACTTTGCCCCCCGTGTCCAAATTTAACGGCAAAAAATGCTGACATGTGTTCAAATCCAATGGTGAAAAATCGACTCAGGGGACAAAATGCTTATTTATTCATAGTAGATGGAGCAAATTGCGAAAAATAAATGGATAGAGGGCAAAGTACAACATGGGGTAACATATAGGGGGTTTAGCGCTTTTATCCCTATATAATATTTCAACTTTTAAAATCACCTTAAATATAAGATTCTCAAAGTTTATTCTATTAGTTAATGACTCAGTGTAATAATATTCGCTGTTTTCGCCACTTAATATTATTTATATTGTTGATTGATTTCAGGTACCAGTTGATCAGCCTTGTGTAGCACTGAGCATGGTAGGTAGCATCACGCAGTCACCTGTTAGATCGCGTTCATGAGTTTTTTACACAAAAAATCCACAAAAGTTATTTATTCCAAATTTGAAGAGGCTGGAGGCAAAGCGAATAATCATCCAGCAATACCAAATTAAGTGTGCAGGATTTTAACAAAATCAAGAAAACACATTATTGTATTTATAGCAAGAATTGTCATAGATACACCACAGTACAAATTGGCTGTGTGATGGAATTCGATTGATCAGTTCGTCTTTGTAGTATCTCTGATTAATGATAAAGATGATGAAAGGAAGTAATTTTCAATTGTTTTCCGTAACAAATATCGAGATTTTTTGTATGTTAAATTCAATAGAAATTAAACTAAACAATATTTTATAAATTCATTCAAATGAACCAACTATTTTCAAGATATTCTAGAACGTTCGTGAAAAGTTACGTCTTTGTCTTTTTAATAAAGAGGTCATACGGAAACCTGTCAATTGTCGTATACTTCTCAATGAATGTTGTACATCATATATCTCTACATATGCAAATATACACGTAGAAATTTAGCCACTAATTAGGTAAATTACAAAGGAGTAATATTTATCTAATCAATTGTGGAAACTATATAATATGCTAATTATGGAAACTAAATAAGGATGAATCATCGACGCTTGATTGATTCTCATTGACACCCCTACTCAAATTGATAATGAATTGTCATGAAGCATTAATTTGTCAACCAAAAATTGATGTCTGAGTCACGAGAGTGCCTTCGTGAAAGTATCCGCAAGTTGAAGTTCAATGGATATGTGAGGAAGAATTATCAAATTCTTGGTCTAAGCTTCCGTTATAGAGTTACAATTCACCTATATATGTTTTGTACGTTTGTGAAAAATCACATCCGCAACAACTCGAATGGCACTAGTGTTGTCGGCATGAAGTGATGTAGGAAAGCAAAACCAAGTCTGGAGAGTAACCCTCGTTTTCATATAATCTCAGAACATGTAGCAAATATAGCATGATGTTTAGACTAAGTGGAGGACTTCGCAACACGGTTTTGTTTCTTTCCGTCCGTCTCACCTAAAGTCCTAATTTGTTTGTTGCTTAGGTATTTTAACTACAATACATCTCCCCGAATTTAATATAGATTACCATGCTCTCTGCTAATATAGGTATGAAAAATAAAAATTATAGATTTTCATTAAAGAAAGAAAAAACATTAAAGAAAAAGTTTGGTACCCATTCCTTAAAAATAAAAATAAAAAGAAGAATTGCAAAGTTCTGCTTGTTGACATCTCGAAATTAAAGTGAGGTTCCAGATTTGATGCAAAACAGAATTTCTACTTCTCTTGGGAAAAAAATATGATTTCTTATTTATTGTAAGTTTGTAATAGTATATTTTGTAAAATGGTTACTGCTAGTGCAAAACAGGTTTAATATTAGCTGAAATGGTCTTCAAGTTTAACGACGAACTTGCATTTGGACGTGCTAACAAATATATTAAATTGGACTAACTCAATTCCACTTTTCATATTAGGACTTACTTGATTTTCACAAAATTTTACATAGTCTAAGTGTAGTTACATATAAATACAAGCTTTGGGATGGAAATTGACCCCGGGCCAGAGCCTACCCAAGCCCTGTGGGTGGCTCCATCCCTAGTCCAAAGTCTCCCGATCAACTTTCCGATGGAATCTCTTCACCCAAAAATTTGTTTTCGTCGGATTTTGAAGCATAAATATGAGGGTTTACCTTAATTTAACCAATTTCATTGTAAAAATCATTTCCGCCTTCAATTTCATATGAGCCCCATTAAATAAACGTTTATAAATTTAATATTAAAACTTAGTATTTGGAAATTAAGAAAAATATAACAAAAGTTGAAGGAAAAAAAAGACGCTAATATTGGTTTTAAATTGAGATGAACCCTAATGTTTAAGCTTCAGCCTTCAAATATGAGTGAAAAAAATACTTTTCGGCCAAAGATTCTGGGTGAAGTTGACCAAGAGCACTTAATTACGAAAGGTGATGAGAGAGTTTTCTCTTTTTTAAAGTTTAAGGTGCACATCACAAAACACCCGAGTTGGTTGTTTAATAGGTTTTGCTACCCCATCCCCCTTTTAAAGATTATATTCACTAATCAATATAAGAATACATGGCAATAGGGAGAAAAGTATAGGGACATATAAAAATCTATTGCTATCTAGGAAGTGAATCAAAATCTATAGGAACATAAATATGTGTTGCTCATAATAAAGAGTATTTTTAAGTAATATGGAGAAATAAATTTGTTGGTAAATATAGGAAATAGAAAATCTATAGATATTGCTAAAAGAAAGTAAACATATGACATATTATTTACTTACCACACCTAGAAAGAAATTAATCTGTCACCATAGAAAAATATGGTGACATAATAACTTTCCCCTCAACAAAAAACATGGGGTTTGATTACTCTGACACAATAATGTGTGGTAAGAATAATAGGACCCCAAAAATCAATGGTTGAAAGACTAAGATCATGCTCAATGCATGATCTGGGCCGTAGAATAATGGGGTCAGATTATTCTGACCCCAAGTAGAGGCCCCCACATCTGATCTCGTTGATGTATGGGGTCAGATTTTTCTATCGCCATTATTGTTATCTTCCCAACTCCAAACCCCCCTCCCCCATACCTAAAACAAATCAAATCTACACAATGGCTACTTATTTTCACATCTAAATTAATTTATGTTATCTAAAACTATAGGAGAACACTTTTATGCAATAAATTTTAATTTTTTACGGTTAAATTGTATGTTTTGTGATTTTATAATTTTTGTCTATTTCTTTGATTTAGATATATTGTTGAGCTTTGAGTGTTTACAATTATATGTTAGCAAATTGTAGTTGATTTCTTTGGATACTATGCATGTTCAATAATTTTTATCGAATATTTAGCATTTTAGATTTTTTATGGGAAGTTATTAATTATAAGTTTTAGCATGTGTTCACTTGTTATTAGAGAATGTATTAGTTTAGGATAATTATGTGTACTAATTTAGAAGTAGTTAGGAGAATTTCACGTGAGGATACTTTTGATAAAAATGACAAAAAGTTAAGGAAAATTATGATACTTTTGGAAAAGGTGAAAATTTAGAAAACAAATAGAATAAATGTGTAGTACAATGGAATATATAATTAGTACTTTCATGATAATTATTGCATAATCTTAACGTTATAAATATTAAAATAATTTGATGAAAATTAGTTTAATTTAGGTAAATCGTGATTATTTACACTTCTAGCATATATATATAAATGTAGAAAAGATAGTTTGATGTTGTAAAAAATTAGGATATAGTCGATTAGTATAAATAAGAAACTTAAAAAATATTCATACTATTTTTAGGATAAAACTTGGACTTTGTAGTATATATTGGTATTTGTAAAGTAGTAGTATAAATTTTGTACTTTATGCAAATTAACTAAAATTGGTGGTATAAAATTATAAATAAGTGTTGTGTTTATGATTTGTAGAACAGATCATATCATGATTAGTAACAGTTTCATGAACATTATTGCATAATAAGTTTAATGTTATAAATTGTATAATAATTTATTTAAAAATTTGTTTAATTTAGGTAAATCATGGTTATTTCCACTTTTAGGATATATAAATGTAGAAAAATTAGTTTGATGTTATAAAAAATTAGGATGTTGTCAATTAGTATAAATAAGAAACTGACTTTGTAGTATATATTGGTATTATTACGTAGCAAAATATTATTGTACTTTATGCAAATTAACTAAAATTGGTGATATAAACCTATACTAATATATAAAGGAAGAGGTACTTGTGACACCAAACTTTTGATTTTCAAGTTTAACCTTGTGATTTATGTTCCACTATATGATCCTATTATTAATTTCCGAATTTAACCCTACAATTTAAGTTAGACAAAATTAATTATACCATTAACTAAGAATAATAATTTAGTTTCCTATAATTCATATTCTTTTAATGGAAATTACTTATATTTCCATTCTACTTTAATTGTATTGATTCACTCTCCCATTAATTCAAACTCTTTCCATGTAAACAAATTTTTTTTTTTTGTTTTTGCATTTTCTTCTTCTAGATTTTTTTTTTCACACTTGAATATGATCATTTAATACTTTACAATATAAAACATTAATTTACGTGGGGCTCCGCGTGCCACAGTTTCTAGTTTATAAATAAGTGTTGTGTTTATGGTTAGTACACTAGATCATATCATGATTAGTAACACTTCCATTACAATTTTTGCATTATAAGTATAATGTTATAAATTGTAATATAATTAATTTATAGATTGGTTAAATTTAGGTAAATCATTATTATTTCCACTTTCAGGATATATAAATGTAGGAAATTAAATTTATAGATAAGTGTTGTGTTTACGTTGGCTAAATTATTTAATTATTACTTTATGGTTCGTTTTTGCAATATTTTGTTTAGTAACTCAATTATTTATGTCTTTATATAACAGATGGCAGATAGACGACAGATCGATCACTCAAAACAGGGGAAAGGCAAAGGGAAGGAAAAACCCCAAATCCGATCAAATGCTACTTCTAGACCACAGACGGTCACGACACCAACCTGCCACAACATAGGATGATAGATGCTATGAGAAATAACCCCCGACATAGGAGATGTCGCCAACGCCATTGGATTTCCATTCACATAGAATGTGTAGTTGAACATTTATTTCCTTAGTTTGTTGTGTTTACTTGTGTTACTCTTGAACTATTTGGTTGTATTTATATTAGTATTTAATTTCCTGTTGAACCGTTACTTTTTTTGGTTAAGTTAAATTAGATATTTGTGTTAAATGTATTTCAAAGTCCACAAGTCTATACTCTGACTGAAGTAGATCACGCAATTTCATAATCAGAAGAGAAACGCTGAATTTAACATAATCAGGATCATCATCGATGTTGTCATCTTCTTCTAATATCGATAGTGTACCCTCTCCTCTCCTCAATGCTCGAAAATTATCATCCCCTCTCCTCTCATCTCCTCTCTTTTTTTTTCTTTGTGTGTGTGTGTTATGTATATTATATCATTATTTATATTAACTTGGGTGTTTATATATATTAATAAACATCTACTACACAATATATTATAAATCGATACCATATAAAATATATAAGTATTTTATACATATAGTACTATATATAACATATACATGTGTGTGTATATATATATATAATGCATGTTATAATATATTAATATACACATCTATATAATATATTAATACATATAAATAGATATTTATTATAAAGAACAAGTAATTATACAAAATAAATTTTGTTTTTAAGAAAAGTCGCTACCTTTGTTATATTATATTATATTATATATATATATATATATTTATTATAAAGAACAAGTAATTATACAAAATAAATTTTGTTTTTAAGAAAAGTCGCTACCTTTGTTATATTATATTATATATATATATATATATATATATATATATATATATATATATATATATATATATATATATAACAAAGGTAGCGACTTTTGCCGCCACCAATTGTTTTTTTTATTTCAGAAAAAATGGGGGAAGAAAAATTTGTCCCCATATAATTTTTTTTTCTCCCACAATTTTTATTAAATAAAAATAAGAAAGAAACTTGGGGGAAGAAAAATCTTTCCCCATGGTAATACCGTGGGAACAGATTTCTCTTTCCCTACAATTTTAAATTAAAAATGAAAACAACCCTGGGGGAAGAAAAATATGTCCCTATTGTAGTGCCGTGGGGACAGATTCTTCTTCCCCCATTTACTTTTAAATTTTTACTCTCTATCAATACCTTGACAAAATAATGTATGGTCACAAATTTATCTGTCTCTATACATGGTGACAGATTATTTTGTTCTATTTAGTGAAAGATTTGATTTTTCCTACTTGCGGGTCAGAAAACTTTGTTATTATTTGCTAACAAAATATTTTGTCCCCATATATGGTAATAAACTAATCTGTCAATATTGATTTTAACTTTATGCTCTCAAGGCCTATAACAACATATTTTCGGAACAATTTTTTTTTTTTCATTGATCTATAGCAACAAACTTCACACCCATAGAAACAAATTTATTTGTCATTATTGCTTGAATTTCTTGTAGTGAATTCTGGGCGAATCACGATGTCCAAAGGCCAAAGTTCAACTTTTTATACACCGAAGGATTCAACAAACCAATTTTTTTGAAATGGTGATTGGTGCCATACTGAGGATAAAGATAAAAAAAAGAACGAAGGAAAGAAAACCTATCATACCGAAGAATATGTGCATTACTCGTCTTGCTGTAGTCATATTCAAGATTATACTTTATAAAAGAGGGAATTTCGTAATCGACATTAAATTCCTCTTATTATATGCGTCCGAAAGTTAAATTCAGTGTTTGTAGCTAGACTTGTAGTGCCATCAAATATAAATATCTGGGGATGTGAATTTGGGTATTTCTACGCATTATTAATTGTCCACTCATTTTACCATCGCACTACAAATATATGTTCAGTGCAAATAACTTTCTGAATTTTATTAAAATATCAATTGTTAATTAACTAATACCTTCTAACATTTAGTCTTTACAAAATTATATAAAGGGATAATATCAGTGACATCCCCTGAGGTTTGATCAAATATCAGTAACACCCCCTGAGGTTTCAATAATATCAGTGACACCCCCTGTCACTGTTAAATAACTATTTTACCCCTCTAATAAATTTAAGAAAAAGAAACAAATAAGAAGTGATTTAACTTTTACACTTCTACCCTTATGTTGTAGAATATCCATGCCCAAGATTTTGTGTTCTCTTTCCTATCTCCATCTTTATGTTTCTCTTTCCTCTCTCCATCTCCATTGTTATCTTCACTCTTTCTCCACCGTAGCTTCTGTTAAACACAATTGGACCGTCATTGTAAAATGATGATTTACGAGCAGCAACAACAATTAGAAATCCATTTCTAATATTTTACGAACGCATTAAAAAAATCAAAAATAAGTAATATCAAGCTCCAAACAAAGTCTTAGTTTATGCCTTGAGTTCCAGTTGGGAGAAGGCAAAAAACGCATTCTACTCAACTTAATTTTGCATTTTTGAAACAAAAGCTTTCTTTCATTTTTTAGATGGATTTTCGAGTTCTATTCAACCTTATGTCTGTTTTTGTTTTGAACCCTTCTCGTCAAAATATTCTGTTATGAAAAAAAAAAGAAAAAAACTTTTAACGTTTTTAATAGGTGTTTTATTCATTATTTTTAAACTTTAAATATTTATTCAGATTTTCTAATAACTATAAAAGTATATAATTATTCAATTAATTTGATTATCTAACATAACTAAAGGAGTATACTACTATATAAAATTACATAATTTGGAGTTATATAATTCAAAATTAATGCATTAATTATCAATTATTGGTGTAGATCGGTGAGGTTAAATAGAAGTTTTTAATAAGTCAAAATAGTAAAAGGAATACACGACACTTTTGCCTAAATATATTTTATAAAAAATGAATTTTGTCATTAAACACTAAAATATGTTGATGATTACAAAAGCATATATATATATATATATATATATATATATATATATATATATATATATATGCTCATATTAAATTAAGTCCAGTAGTAAAAAAAAGAAATCAGTGTTCACTTTATATATTCCAGATGAAGGAGCTAAAAAGAATAAAAGAAATAAAACTAGAGACAAAATGTAGAGGTAAATTTCTTTACAAAATTACCATACAGTTTCTAGACACGTTCGATTTATTAAGTTTAATTGAATTATTGAAGTATGAGCCAAAATAAAATTCCATTAATCTTTCTAAGAATGAAAGTGTTCTGTAAAGTTGCAAAGGTTTTATCATTTGAATAGGTGTTGTCAACATATTATCATTAGTCAATTATTAGCATTTGTCTAGGAAAGTTAGCAACGACATGATGTTCCAGGACCCCATTTCACATCAACACTTTTTATTCCACCTCTGATAATTAAAGATTTTTTAAGTTAAAGGAAAATGACTTGCAAAATGGTGTGAAACACATGCACAATAACTTGAAGTGGAACACTACTTAAAAGAAAGTGAGCGGTTTAGCACTATAGTCATTCCTTTAATAATTGAACGCCACCAAATACCAATATATTGGTGAATTGAGATGATATTTTCAATATTCCATTAATTGATAAAAGTACACCCACATTTGATATAAAAAAAAGTTTAAGGTACCTAATTGAAACTGTAACTGCTAGCAAGAAGAAAATTATATATTATTTAAGCTGGAGCGGATTTATGTAGGCGCTGGGGGGGCATTACCCACCCCCCCCCCCCCAACCCCACCACTAAGTTTTATATATATATATATATATATATATATATATATATATATAGTATCCCTAAAAATTAAGAAAATTAAAAAGAAGTCTACACACTATTACAATATGTTAATTACAAATACAAAACATAATAAAAAGGAACCTAATAATATTATTGAAGTTTAATTACAAACTCCTATTTAAATAAAACATGGAGATAAAACCCCTAAAAATTTCTATTAATTTTCAAAACCTCACAACAAATCACATTGTCAAACAATAAGTTTTTATATTCAAATTCAGCGAATATTTTACTTTTTACGAACAAAGGTACTTGAGTAATATATGAAAAATAATATTATATAAATTTACGTTCCTTTTTACATGTAGTATTTAATGATTATTATTAAACTTACCAAGCTTTTACCTTTATATCGGCGTTTACTTTTTTTGGTTAGATCACTTTTATATTAATGTTTTACTTGTTTCATAAGAATCTTTATTATTACTTGTATTGCTTTTATATATTTTAACCTTGATATAATATGCTCTATTTTTTATAGACTTTTATTTAAATTTAAATTTAACATTAAATATTAATATATATTTATTAGTTTAGTCCTCCCAAGTTAAATTCCTGGATACGCCCCTGTATTTAAGCTTTTTCGATGAGACGACCTCTGCAAAGAGGGAAAATGAAGCAAAGAAAAAAATTGCGTGGAAAAGGAAAAAGTAATAAATAAAAAAAAGAGTAAGTTCCTTGACTAAACTTTTAAATGTTTTATAAAATTTTCAATTTTCTACATTTATTATTAGAATTATCCACGAAATTAGGACGAAGTTGGTATTCTTGTTTGTTTTCGCCAAAACTTGTTCCTGGAGAATTTGGTTGCGATACTAATTAATAAAGTATGAGAAGTGTCGTCGTGATTAACAAATGTAACAGAACGTCCCCAGACAACTTTTGCGATATAAGCTTTTGCCTTTTCTTTTTTCTTATAATTCTGTGCAATGAGTGAGAAATGGAGTAAACTATTCATCAATCAAAAATTGTGGATAAAGTTTTCTGAGCAAAACGTGTGATGTGAGGACCGTGCCCCACGAGTCACAATCCGATCCGAGTTGGTCCGGTGTTGGCCACCTAACAAACTCAACTCAGACCGAACTGTAGCTCATAGGAAGGGGTCTCACTGACCAGGATCAAAATCATAGCACTATAAAATATCTTTACTTTAAATACAGCGGAAGTCTTTGGAATACAAATACATTTTACAATTTCAAAATAACTTGTATAAAATAAAACACTTAACAATTTTGCAAAGTTTCCAAAATGCGGACTTGTCAATCTTTCGTTCCATCCATGCTGCTATACCAATCTTTTTCTGAGAAAGGGACATATAGGACAAAAGAGGAGTAAGTCTTTAATGACTTAGTGAGATTCTTAGAACATGACAATAATCAAACAGTAAATCAGAACAAAACGAACAAGAATGACCAGAATAGTTACATCTGCATCACTGAACTAAAATTATCGGTTTTAACGATAATACTGGAGTATTCAGAAGAACGAGAAAATGAACTTTTGCAATTACATATAACAGATCCAACCTTAGCTCCAAAATTCAACCGTATACCTCCCTACGAGGAGCTACCTCGCAACAGAACAGAAGACATGCTCGAGTACATGTCAATCTAACACGCGGGTCACAACCAACTCCTGGCTGCAAGTGGCGCTTAGACAGAATGGGTATTAAGTTGAAATACTTAAACTGACAGCCCTTTGCTGCCCAGCAGTAAATCTTCTCAATCCCTGGGCCCAACTTCCCAAAGGCGTCCCAATGGGTGAAACATAATTATCAGATGAGCTAGTAATCCGGACAATATCCGTTGCTCGTTTTGAGCTACATAGGCAGAACATAGTTCGTTGCTCGTTGCACAATTCAAGAATTGATAGGGTGATCATGATACCAGGATAATTATGATTATGAAGAAAATTTCCGATTATGAATTAAATGAGATTTGATTTAACAATAGGTAAGAAAACCGATTATGTAAAGAATTAACGATTATCAATATAAAAGCATTAAAATGGTGATAGAATGTTGCTCGTGATTCGAAACAAAGAATCACAATTGTTATGTTCAAGTTTCTCAGGGCCGGATGCCAAACAGGTATTTGAACAAATCAGAAATCAAACCTCACCTTTTACCGTACGGGAAATTCTTGATTAACGTCGATAATTGCAGAATCCTTACGTAAATCAAAAAGATATAATCAATTGTTTGCTCATAAATTTACAACAATAATATATATTTTCAATATTTATCATATGTAAAGAAGTTCAATGAAATATCTAATTCTTGTTAATTTTGGATAAATCCAACATTTACCTATTTTAACTTTAACCATGACGTAAAATTATAAATAATGAGATTTACCATTTCAAAGTAACAAGTTGAAGACTAAATCAATTTACAAAATTATTATTAGAGTCTCAATTTCTAATTTATTAATAACATATTTCATATTAACAAACATATATATTTTCAATGCATATTTAAACCTTTTTAAAACAATTATTCTTAACAAAATTCTTGTAAATTACTTATTACATAATAATATTAAATCAAAAGTTTTACCATGATATTAACATTGAACAAATATCTCAGTATGCCCTTGAATAAAATTACATCACATATATAACTTTGGTAAAAAACTATTTTTCTTATAATTATTAGTATTAAATAACATAATATTGCATATATCACTAACAACAATTAAAATAAATTGCAAACATGTAGATCTAATTAAAATTCATGTTTACATAATAATTATGATGCTAATAAACTATATTAGATGGTTAGATCACAAGATAAACACAATACTTCACTTAAAGTTAAAGAAATTGAAAGATCAACCGTAAAATAAACTATATGTCATCTTAATGTTGCAAAATCCATAAAAAATATTAAACATGATTCTAAATCATGATCAACTGATCCAACATCATTATTAGTATGTAATGAGTCAATATTAATGATCAATTTCATGATTTGTGTAGCTTTTGCAACATATATTGGTTAATCAAAATGTTTATGCAAATATAAGGCAGAAAACTGTAGCAATCTTAGATTCACCTTCAATCGGACTTTCAAACGATATGATAATCTGCAATTGGTTGAGGAGTTCAATCTTAAACATCATAGAGAGTATGTAGTTGCAAAATCAGATTAATAGGATAAGGTTTGGTATTTTAAATAAATCATGAAATCTAGGAGCTGTTTTCGGATTTTCTGGACATTGGTACGTATTTCTAATTTTTATACCCCTCAAACGACTTCTTTTGAAGAAAGTTTCTTCACATGAAAGTTATCTTACACAATAACCAGTATGTGGTAAAAATTTCAAAGAAAGATTCAAAGTTTTGATATGGTTTGCGGACTTCCAAAGTTTCTGTACCGAAACCGACAGTTTTGATAGATTTCGGTTTTGAGGATTCTTAAGGACGATGAAGAAGGATTAAAGGCTGAAACAATTTTTATGGTAAACTAGACGTCAAGGAGAGAAACTTTGCAGATGGAAATGAGAAGAAATTCGGAGAGGATAAGTGTAGAAAAATTGTTGAAGATGGTGAACATTATATGGACAAGAATTGGAGACATGGAGTAAATAGGTATACCCCATTTTTGTCTAACTTGAATATTTTATTTTATCTTGAATAAGAGATATTAGCTATCTCCAGCTATATGGTCTGTTATATAACTGTAAATGAAATATTAAAAATAAAATTTTAATATTATTTTATGCATATATCACTTTACGTAAAAACTTGAGGTAATTTAGGTTTAAATCAAACTTTTACCACATGGTCGATAAATTCAAAAATTTCAATGCAAAAGAGATTTGAAATCAATGTTCTAAGAGCAAGAAAACATTATGATGAAAAGCTTTAACCTTTATTTAATTTATAACCGGCCAAGAACCAATGGATGACTATATCGTAAAATAAAAGCGATAAGTTCATTAAAAATCAAACATAGGATAATTATAAAAATTAGAACATATCATAATCAATTTGAAATAAATATAGTGTCTACAAAACGTTTATGGCTGATTTGAAATAATCTTGGACTAAATTGTAACTTTTCAAAACATTAGGGGTCAAAATCGTATTTTCAAAAAGTTCAAGGACTAAAATAAAAATTCAAAATTACTTTTATTTTCTTCCAATTATTAGGTGCATTACATGTGATCACGTCGTTTTCACCACAACGACTTCTAGTCAAGAAACGTGGTCTTCCTAATTGTTTACGCAATCGAGTTATTGATTAATAACCTAGCTAAAACTGTGACCCTAAACAAATATTTAATTATTTGAGCATGATTCACTTCCTTTGGCTAAGTATGTAAGCTTTTATGAATAGTAATGGATACGTAATAAAAATGTTGCTGCATGTGGAGTTCCTTCAGATTTTAATATGGGGAATCGACCCAACCTCAAATGCGTCATTGGTTTGTGGATTTTTCAAAAATGGTCCTATAATTTGTTAAAGCATCAAGTTTCAGTTTTTTAATAAAACATAATCTAATTGTAGTCATGTTATGTGTCATAAATCCAATGTAACTCCTGATAATTGCGTTTGACTCTTTAATTTTAAGAATCTTTTCTTTTAATCAAAATGTTTTTAAAGAATTACACCTACATCAAAATTATCTAGAAATATATAATTACATTTACAGTTTTATTAAGTTGTTTAATTTATTAGTTAAAACAAAAATTGATGATCTATTTCAATATAAATCATCAAAAGTATCAGTGTATAAAATATATTTTCACGTAGGAATGCAATTAGTGATAATTATTGAAGAATTTACAGTATAATCTTAAGTAATATATTTTATCACAAAATCAAACTCAGTCAGTGAGTTGAATTTTACACCACTGCTGGTGTCTGCTAAGAAGCTGTATGCACTCTTTATTTGCATATTTGCACATGTTTTACTAGAATGCATCATACCCGTTTTTAAGTCAAATAAATATCACATAAAGAAGCAATAACATTATTCATCTGTTTACCATTAATCTATCTGTTTGTGGACAAATACTTCAAGGTTTGTGCTAGTCAAAGATGTTTATGTCATTCGCTACGTTTTTTGTTTTACATGACATATAATGCCTATGTTTTCACATTCTTTATGAGCCAGTTTTACAAACACCTTACTCTGGCACTCTTCTTTCTTTCTTTTGATTATACTTATTATTACATAGAGAATATGCAACTTTTAATTAAGGAGTCGTTTAATTATCTAAGCAAGTCGTGAGGTGTGTTTCATTGAATTATGCCATAAAGTAGTGGATCTTTCATGATCCATATATTAACTCCATAGTAATCACTATGCCCTTTATCTAAATGCGTCACCGTGATGCTAACGTGAAGTGCAAATGTGACTTTGAATCCATTAGTTTACTAGTGCACTAAATAAATAGGCAAAGTGAATAGCACAATGTGCAAAAAATGGGTAAAAACCAAATAATTTATTATCCCTATCAATCATATTTTGTTTATATCTATATAAATTGACGAAACTATGTTAATTACTTTTGACCATGAAATTTATATTAATGTTTATCTTTTCAAAAGAAAATAAGAAAATACGGCCAGTGCCAACTGACCTCTATCCATATGGTCATTGCTTAAGATCAAGGACCTCTGCATGAAGTTCTCGTTGCGCATGGAAACTTATGGGTCGTCCTTACCTCTCTGTTCGTGGTGATCTGTTTCATACTTTCATAGATGTTTTCTGGTTTTTATTTTCTTCTAATCTTTCATACAAAAATGTTTCTCTTAATTAAGAATACACTTGTACTAAAAAAACATAAAGGAGCACATGAGTGAAAATTGCATTTTTGATACCTTAACTTGGCACCATTTCTTTTTTCATACTTTAATTTACAGATCATGATTTTGGTACCCTAATTTGATAATTTTTCAATTTTGTTACCCCGGCTGCGACTATTTCAGAATTTCGCCGTAATTTTTCATGTGAGGCTAAAATTGGGAGTTTGGGCATCAACCAAACTCTCAACTCACCCACTTGCACCTTGGATTTTGCCTTTTTGTTATTTTATTCTTTTATTTTCTTCCACGTGGCGTCCAAGATGGCAAATGGGAGAGTTGGGAGTTTGACTGGAATCAAAATTTCCAAATCTAGTCCCACGTAAAAAAAAATTGGCATTATTTTCAAATCGCTGCTGCCGAGGTACCAAAATTGAAAAAATTGCCAAATGAGGATACCAAAATTGTGATCTACCAAGTTAAAGTATGAGAACAGAAATGATGTTAAGTTAAGGTATCAAAAATGCAATTTTTCCAGCACATGAAGAATGGACTTGTGATAACTTGACTAACCATTGTGTTCTAACTGAGCACTCTATTATTTAAACACTATTTTGTTCCTAGTGATTGAGATGTTCTAAGACCAAATCCCAAAATAAATGTGTTGTATGTTAGTTGATTAAATCTAAGATTAGTTGTTATCTTTATTTTCTTCTTTTTGCTCAATTCGTGCTAAGCAGTAGTTTAGGGTGCTGATAATATGCTTTATAGAAGACTTTTCTACTTACTATTTACTTATTCTCTTTGTTGTTAGTTTTTTTTTTTTTTTTTTTTATGTTGTTTTCATATTTTTCAGATCTATAATCAAATTTAGCAAAAAGAAGCGAAATAAAGCACCGAATATAGAAAAGATCACGACTTGGGCGCTATCACGACACCACTAGCTCCATTGAGGTTGAAGATAAGAGCTGTTTCTAGAGACTGAAGCAAGCTTATGAAGATTGTCGCCACTATAACGCTACTATTACAGATGTTGAGAAAAAACCTAACCTACTACACAAGCCGCGCGCCAGAGGGTGAACTCATCATGACTACAGTACTGACACCACCAATGGTTGACCAATGCTACTGTACTAACTAGCTATACAAGCGTCACTAAGTTCATAACTAGATATAATGAGATTCGTAACTTGAGATTATTGCAGTTGCACATTAAACAAGACATGCATCATGCTACATAGATGATGGAGCTCGTAATAGATACGGTCAAGATAAAGTACCCATATCAAATGGTGGCAGAGCGCGCCAAATCGAATGAGTAGTTTGACATGGGTGTGGTGTAGGTCCATGAGGGGTGCGAGAGCGTAAAGGTTGTGCCTAATCAAGATGAGCCCCATGAAGTGGATGAGATTTGATAGGCATGCCTATGATTCGGAATAATCCTCTCCATATCGGCACATTGCATAGTTGATACCATGAGAATTCACTATCCTCATACTATCATTATGTCACCACAGATATAAGGTATTCTTATTCGGCCTATTACTAGAGGAACAACGATGTAGATAGTCCACCATCGGGTAAACATTCAAAGTCTATCAACAACTCCAACAACATAAGTTTTATAAAATACGATATAATCACAAATCAGAACAAACATATAATTTCAGGCAACTGCAACTGAAATAATCAATGGAATATGTACATAGACTTACACATTAAAGCATAAATACATTAAAAACATACAAACTAATGTAATAAGTATTTTTACTTAACATTAAAGCATAAATAAAAACCACTACAATATTAAAGAGACAACGTAGATATAAAATGGGCAAAATATTGAATAAATGCGTACAAAAATCAATAAATACCAAAACAATGACTAAATTAATAGAATCATAGTTTTAACGGGAAAAGGGAACTTACTTGTGTTGAAAAGTTGAAAGGAACATTTATTAGGGAAGAAAAAAACGGTTGGTGTCGAGTGGAGAAAAGTGAAAATGAAATTTTAGTGAGAAAAACTGTTGTTAATCCATCTCAAACTTTGTCCATGAATTGTTTGTTAGTAATGATCCTTTGTCAAGGGCCAATCCATTGCTAAAGGTAGAGTTCGATGATGTGATTACGCTCGCTCATTGTGAATTGGTATTCCATTGCTAAAGCTTAACGAGGATAGTGATTTGAGCATTCGGTTATACAATGGATTATCCCTTCCTAATAATTTTTCTACTGTTTATTTTCCTGCCATCTCTTTTGTTTTCTAAGAGTATCAAAAAAGTAGCACTAGCAAAGTATTACATGTCCGTAGTATTTAATGATGTATTCATCCTTGCTAAAAGGCACATTAACAATGCAAATCTTTAGAAAGGACATTTCCGTCAGGTAATTAATTACTGATAGATTTAATTTTGTTCTTTAATACTTTTTGCTTGGTTACAAGTGAAACTTTTGTCAGAATTAATAATTAGAGAGTACCTCATGAAGTGTACAAATAATCATCAAGGGCGGAGGGAAGGGAGGGACTATATATATTCTTTTATATATTGCAGTAAATCAGTTCCTTCCCGAGTAGCTCCCTGGCTTCCTTCCTCCACATAAGACTTGCTAGAGGAGCTTGTGTCACTTCATTGCAAATCGAATTCTCTTTCTCTAGATTGAATTAAGGAAAAAGAAAGTCAGGGATGGTGCGAAAGCGCGGGAGCATCTCGTGCAAGATAGATCTTCCGTTTTGGTTCGGAAAGACAAGCTCTGAGCAAAAGCGTTCGCAATCCTCTCCTAAGACGAGTCAAATAAGAGAGTAGGAAGGAGAATAGATCATTTACGGTAAGCTGCTTTTTCGCAATCAGCCCTAGATGACTGATCGTTCATGCTTACACGCACGAGCGCCATAGACTCTCGCTCGCTGACCTTTTATATATATATATGAATTATACCGTTTTATTAGTATATATATTTTACAACAACATATATAATTTTATAACTTAAAAAATTATGCATTTCTAATTATAATTATTATAGAATCTCAAGTTTCTATTTAATTTGTAATTAGTTTTAACGGTGATACTTTTACTTATTTTGTTTTCACTGCTTAAGTATATAATTATTCATTTGACTTCACTTATTACTTCCTACATTTTATACTCTTATGTTTTAATGTAACTTAAAAAACTAAATATGACAATTTCTGACAATATTTGCACGTATTTTTTATTTTAATATGTTAGTTTATTTTTAAAAATATATTTTTCTAACACTCAAACGTATATAATTTTGTTATCAAAAGAGCTGTGTGGACAAGGTTATGTACTAAAAGTAGGGATATATTTGTTATGTATTTAAGTTGATGATACGATTAAGAAATAAACAACATCACGCTAATGTTAATTTATTAACTTCGCTAAGCTTGATCCGGAATTGAAAGTATCTAACTAAAGAATCTGGACAATAAACTTCAAGAGATATGCGTAAAAGGGGAAATATGTGTGAGTAATTGGCGAAAATGGTCATGAAAGAGAATATGCAGAAAAATCTTCTATTTAAAGGAAAAGGGAAGGGCCAGAGCCTTTTTCTTTATTGAAAAGAAAAAAAAAAGTGAGGTCATTTTGTTTGTTTCTCAAATGAAATGGATTATAACTTTTGAAATGAATAACACGAATGAATTTAAAAAGCATACATGTTAGTGAAAAAAAAGTTCAATTATCTCTCCTTTCCCTGCAAACTAAATTTTTGGCTCCGGCCCGTGGTAATAATCTCATATAAACAAGAATGTCATTGGCATTAAATTGATAGAGCATATATTGTACCAGACGGAATTGATAGCTTTTGTCTCAATTTTGACTATTTGCATGTAAGTCATGTTTAACTGTCGTCTCTATTATAATTCTAATACATCCTTCGCAAGTAGCTTATAGATTTTTTTTTTACGTTTGTACATGATAATATTTTATAATTAGGGCTAGCGGTGAGATTCAAAATCAATACCTATTCAGTGACATGAGCTTTGACATTGTATTGCTATGATATTATATGTTGAAATAATAAGGAGAAGAGGAAAAAATGAACACTTCTATTACCATGCATGTACAGGGAGCGCATATAAAATTCATATACAATTATACATCACACAAACATTTCACGTGCTGACAAAATACATTAAAAACGCCTTTAAGTCGATTTGTCAGCACCAGCGTCGCCCAGGGGATCCACTAACGAATAGACTTCCACTAACATAATATGTGACTAATTACATTTCCACCTTCTTGAGATTTAATTTAATTAAAAAGAAGTGTTTCAAAAAAAAAAATTAATTAAAAAGAACCTCTCTCATACTTTAGTTTCATCCCGAGTTGAATAATTTCAGAGACAAGTATTCGAGAACTTGAAAAATATTACAAATAAAATCTGTAATTTATTTTTTATTTTATTTTATGTTTTAGAAGATTCATGTATGTGTTCGTAAATAAATTATTCAAATATTAAGAGAAGTATCTATAGTTATACCAAATCTCAGGGATACAATAAATATAATCATTTTTTGTCACAGTGAGATATGCACGCATGTCTTTGTATATATTAGAGCATTAGCGACCAAATTGGATGCCCAAAGAATCATATCACCAAAATTTAATTTATTAGTTCCTCAACATGGTCATGTTAATGTGTAAGATAGTTATACTTCTCTTCCGATTGTACCCTCTAGTATTTCTCCTTCTCTTATTCCTCACACCAGTTTCATCACTACGTCCACACAATATCCCAAGGCTATCTCCACACTTCAAAGTAGCTAAAGATAATAAACTCTTTTCTACTTCTGCAATTTCAAATGATTATAAAACATATTACTACGATCAAACACTTGATCATTTCAACTATGGGGCACAGAGTTATACCTCTTTCAAACAAAGATATGTGGTGAATTCCAAATATTGGGGTGGTGCAAACTCCAACTCTCCTATTTTCGCATATTTGGGTGAAGAAGGCACAATTGATGATGACTTGCTAAATATTGGTTTTCTCAACGAAAATGCTCCTACTTTCAAGGCACTTCAAGTTTACATCGAGGTATCTATCATACGCACACAAATGTCTCAATCTTTTCCTTCATTACACAAAATTATCAAATATGTCATGAGACCTTATAGTTGTGACTTAATTTGTCCTGTTATTTAAGCAGTTAAATAGTAAGTATATACCACAATTAATTAAGTTTCTCCAATTATTTGGAGATTATCATGTGGAGACTTATTCTAGACAAAATGCTTCTTTCACACTCTTATTATCTGTTTTTTTGTTCATTATATTTTTGGTTTTAGCATCGATATTATGGGGAATCAATTCCATTTGGATCGTTGGAGGAAGCCATGAAGAACGACACAACGCGTGGCTATTTTAACTCGGCTCAAGCTATGGCTGATTATGCAGAAGTGTTGTTGCATGTAAAGAAAAAGTTTTCCGCAGAAAACTCTCCCATTATTGTCATTGGAGGATCATATGGAGGAAGTAAGCTCATAAACATTTTTCTCTTGTACAAATATTACATAAATTTGTGACCCTTATTTATTATATTTTTGACAATTTTATATCAATTCAAACTTCGTTCCTTTTTTTATTACTTTGTCCACGTCCTCTTAGTGCTAGCTTCATGGTTTCGGCTAAAGTATCCACACATTGCTCTTGGTGCACTGGCCTCATCTGCACCTATTCTTTATTTTGAGAACATCACTCCGCAGAATGGATATTACTCAGTCGTGACAAAGGTGTTCAAGGTGGTATATCCATTATTAACATAAAAATTGATTTATATTCTTTTCTTTAGTCCTTAATTAACTATATTAATTGCGAAGTGCTTCTAATTAATATAGGGTTTATCTATTTGCAGGAGGCTAGTGAAAGTTGTTATCAAGATATTAAAAAATCATGGTCTGAAATTGATAGAGTTGCTTCCAAACGGAATGGCCTCACTTTCCTCAGCCGGAAATTTAAAACTTGCACGTACGTAAGTTTTAAATTTTTTTCACTCTTTTTATATATGCCTAATAACACCTATTTGCTCTCATCAGTTAGCAAAGATAAAAGTACACGAAATTTTTTTTTTTTGGAATTTTATATGGGTAAAAAGTAGAGATCTATTTGACGTAGAGTAGGTTTTCACTAAGCTCCTGATCTTTTCTTCGAGCGCATACATTAATTTACTCTATAAATTAATAACTATTTAAAAAAGTTCTAAGTAGTCTAGTGTAATATTCGAGAACACTTGTATTATTAGCATTCCAACCCCCTCACTTCTATCTGGGGTTTTTTTCAACTTTGGTCCCTTAATGAGTATTGATTCCATCTTTGGTCCCCTATTGAATTTTTTTGTAACTTTGGTCCTCTAATGTGTCTCACAATTCATACTTGATCCCTTTTTCCACCGAAATCGTCCTTTTTTGCCAAAAAAAAATCACGTGTTGTGCACATGGTCACATGAGGGTTGTTTTCATGTGGGAAAGAAGTCGAGATTCTGAAATCGCACCCCTCTTTTGTTGCTTTAAGGCAACTTTTTTTCTATTAGGGGACTAAAGTTACAAAAAAATTCAATAGGGGACCAAAGATGGAATCAGTAATCATTAAGGGACCAAAGTTGAAAAAAACCCCTTCTATCTGATTTAGTGTGCCACTTCTTGTTCATGATGGACAACGCTTAATAATTGAGGGGAAATTAATCACACTCAATAAGAATTAAACGATTTTGAGGTATAAAAACAATCGTTAGTTTATATGTTTATACTTAAAACTCCATATTAAAATCAATAAACCCCTTAAGATAAATTTGGCCTAGTTATTACAAATATCCCTCCTTTTGTTTGCATAATTATAGAGAAAATCACAAATAGACTTTCCTGATTTTGGAGTACTAAATTTTTTATCGTGGTCCAAGGCCAAGCTCCCCATTTATTCATGTCTTTTGAACTAATTTAAATGGTGTCACTATAAATATTATATTCAAACACTGTGTGATAGATGTTTCTACTAGTAAACTAAACTTCTTTAGTAGTTCTAGATCTAACTATCTGTAGTTGGTTTTAGGCACTTGAACGATTCCTTTGAGCTTAAGGACTACTTGGATTCGATGTATACGGAAGCTGCTCAATATAACCTTCAACCAGATGATTATGTGAGGATGGTGTGCAATGGAATTGATAGAGCTCCCAAAGGAACTGATCTTCTTGGCCGGATTTTTGCCGGAATGGTCTCTTTTCAACCAGATGATTACGGTTGCTACTACACAAAGAAAATCATCAATCCTGGAGGATGGCATTGGCAAGTGAGTCATTATTATTAAATAGTAACCAATTTTAGTTAGATCGAGTGGAGTTTATGAAACTCTTTAATGTTTAAGTTGATAATCAAGAATTAATCTTAGCTAAAATAATTAGAATAATATAGTTTTGGTTTTGCATCTCTAACATGAAATAAACATAAAGTATGAAAATAAAAAAGATAATCAGATTATGATTTATTTTGCATAAATAAAAAAATTATGAGAAATGATCATAGATTTTGTTTATACTTGATTGTCTTGATGCAGTTTTCTGTTTCTAACACCAGCAAAATGATCGGGAAATATTTATGAATTGGATAATTCTAACTTGTCAGTAACTAGGAAGTAGGAACCATATACCTTTTCTCTATTAGAATGCTATAGTATATGACTAAACGATATTAACCATTATAATTTACTTTTGTAATGACACAAAATTGATTCTCAACTATCACGTACGCGATAACTTTTGGAATAATATATTTGTTCATCAATGATCCCAAAAGTTAGGTTTTCTAATTCAACAAAAGTAAAAGAATTAATCGTGTTTTTAGATCGTGGTGTATTATTATTCATTTGACGAAGGTGACATTTCTTTTTATATATAGATGTGTAGTGAAATGGTGATGCCAATTGGAAAAGAGGAAAACGACACAATGTTTTTTGATGGACCTTTCAATTTGAATAATTTCATCAATGGGTGCAAAAGCTTATACGGTGTCCCACCTCGACCGCACTGGGTTACCACTTACTATGGAGGCCATGTAAGTTAGTTTTCATCTTTTTCACAATTTTAGTAATTTTAATCAACCAGTGTTAATTTCCGATCACATTTATAATTGTATAACTTACCAAAAAATAAATTTATATCATAAATTTTGGGGTTTTCAAACTGAGTACAATGAACAAAAGTTATATAAATTAATGCCACAATGACTAAATATACTTGGGTTTATTTACAAACATAGGTACCCCTGCGATACTCAGAAGTAGCAATAGTAGCACGAATGTATTTTATGGAATATATATATATATATATTAACACAGAAAGTCAAAAATTCTACGATGGCTAAGTAAAATCAATATATTCTTAAAAGAAAAAAGTTATAATTCGAAATGTATTTGAGACTTTGGACGTTTACCCTGTTTAATACTCATTAAGTTTAGTGCAAGTTTGTTACTTTTATTTCCATAACATTTAAAGTGTAAAATATATTTATATATTTTATATTTAGTTGTCCTTTACTAGTCAACATTGATTTAAACCTCCGAACTCTGCCTTTGATTTTGTCGAAAAACCAAAGTATTAGGGTAACTCCCATTAAACCTTCCAACCTATATCCTCTTTTACAAATTGCCACATAACTTATTAATTTTACAACTAACCTTCCAACCTATTGAAAAATGTGTGAACTGCCCCCGAAACCAAATTCAGCCGTTGGATTTGGCCATGTTTTTGCATTTCTATCCGTTGGATTTGGCTTCAGGGGACAGTTCACACATTTTTCAATAGGTCGGGGGTTAGTTGTTAAAAAAATAATAGATTAGATGGAAATTTGAAAAAAGGAGTATAAGTTAGAAGGTTTGATGCAGTTTATCCAAGTTATATATATTATCAGGACCTAGTGGTTTGAGGATAGCTTTAAAATAAGAAACATTAAGGAAATTTACAAGGACAAAAAAGTTAAAGAAAAGGCAGGTAATATGGATGCATGCTTCTGGGCTTTATAATTCTAACCTTGCAGTATAGAGTTTTTTAATCGGTAACTTGCTAAACAAAGACGCTATACATATCTAACTCAAGCAGAAAAATAAATGCTAACAATTTCTAAGATATTGCATATACTTTTTAACTATACAATGAACATAAAACAATGTTACGAGTTTATACTTAGACTTAGACTTGAATTAGTCGAGAGTTCCCCCAAAATCATATTTGATATATATGTCCTTAATTTGTATAAGTTTGTATGACTTTTTGCAGGATATCAGATTAGTTCTTCACCGGTTCGGGAGCAACATAATTTTCTCCAATGGCCTAAAAGATCCCTATAGCAGTGGAGGGTAATGAAAATACCCTTTTTTACTTGCCTTTTTTCTTTGTTTTTCTTTTTCTTGTTTAAGTGCTATCTTTTCCAGTGATGTTCGACAATTACTTTTTGTCTAATTCTTGTATTTTTTTTTTCTTTTTGAATCATACATAGCGTTCTAGAAGACATATCGGAGAGTGTTCTTGCGGTATCTACGGTCAATGGTATGCTCGTTAATTATAGTTACCAGTAAATTTTTATATATGATCCATCGTTCAGTCGTGGCAAATTGAATTACATTTATCTGCATGCCGTTTCAGTTCCTTAAGTTAAGTTAAGACGATGAAATAAATAACTTTTGTAACTATTCATTATGAGAAGAAAATCGCGTACTTTAATTTGATAACCATCAAGTTAAAGATATGTACAGTCTATGTTGATTAGCATTTTTATTCTCATTATTAAGTTTTATAATTCTGTAATCTTTTACCTCAATTTTTAAAGAGGCAAAAATTATTCTCAATCGATTTAGATAATATTTCTCATTCTTCATCAAAAGCTCAAGAAAGTCTTCCAAATTTCAAAAGTCAACTTCATTAATAACATTACAGAAAATAATATTTTTTTGGTTATAGTAGTATATATATCTATATATATATATATATATATATATATATATATATATATATATATATATATATATATAGTAAATACATCTCAAAAAAGCATTACATATTTTAAATTAAAAGAAAAAGTTAACTTATTATGAAACACTAGCTTGCACATTTATATCTTAATGTAGTTGAGTGTAAAATTGCAATTATTATTTTATTTTCTTTCTAAATAACCATGTACTCCTCGAAGTATTAAGGGTCCAATATCTTGTTAAGTAAGAACTAAGAATAATGATATATATTATTAAATTTAAGGTGGTGGGATAGATTGGTGGATGGGGAAATTGGGTTGAGTAGAGGTTGATTTGGTGGATTAGATGGATCGACCAAGATGGATCCACTTGGATCCGACAATGGATCTGTGGTGGATCCGCAAATGGATCTGTTAGGATCCAAGATTGGATTCAAAAATAGTACTACTTAGATTCGCAGATCCACATGGATCCGGACCCGAATCCGGTCCAAGTTGAATTCATTTGGAATTCATCCCTATGGATCCGATTGGATCCAAATCCTAATGGATCGGATCGATGTGAATTCAGACCTGGATCTGGTCCTGTTGATCCATTTGCCACTCCTAAATGTTAGGAAATTAATTATTGAATTCAGAAAAATTCTACAAAATACTACTCAATCAACCATTAATGTTTTTATCTTGCATCTTTAAAATTCGGTACGGAATTGTTTTTGTGGTTTTATATTAAACTCTAACATTATTACTCAATAAAGTGAATAAATGTAGTACGTTGACAAACAATGTTAAATAATATATATACTTTCACAATACACGTGATTTCTCTTCATTATATCTTTTAGGTACTTTAGTACATGTTATTCTTTGTTTATATGGCTAATTGCAACAAACTCTTAACTTATATATCAAGGTCATTTGTACTTCACCTTATAATCTATGAAATTGTATGATATGCTCACAATTGATTGATTTTTCTGCGATTTGCCCCCAAATCTACTGATCAACCGTTGAATTTGGGTTGATACCCCCCCCCCCAACAGTTCTAAAACTTGCACGAAACCCTCTTGTAGTTTGTTCAGTGTCGACGACTCCCTTGTGGTTTCATATACTACAAAACCCCACTGTGGTTTCATAAAAAGGGATTTTGTGTAGAGTATATGAAACCACATGGAGGTTTTAGACACTCAACAAACCACATGGAGATTCGTGTAAGTTTGCGAAACCACCATTTTTTTTGGGAGATATCGATACAAAATGAACGGGTAATGAATAATTCGGGAAGAAAATGAACAAAAATCCATAAGTTGTGGAGCATATCACATGTTTTTATAGGTTAAAGCATGAAGTGCAAGACGCCCTATAGGTTGGGCGTTTGCTGCAATTAACCCATACTATAAAGCTTTCAACTAATTAGTAGATATCTTGGATTGCTTAGTAAGTATTAAGGGGATGTTGGAAAACTTATAATGGAACTTGTTCACTACATTTATTTTAAGTAACTTTTTACAAAAAGTCCGGAGTGTTTTCAAATCTCTTTAAAAAAAACTATTTAAAGCATCAATTAAGTGTTTCTCTTAACTAATAATAACTAACTTTTCCTTTTAAATTTCTCTTAAAAATAATATATTTTCAAAGACAATTGGAGAAGCACCATTGATCCTGCTTGTGCTTTTTTTTGACTATTTTTAAAATAGGTAGAAACAGAAGTTAGTAATGCAAAAACTAAAAATATGCTTATGTAGCCCCGCAAAAGTCAATAAATATTTTTAATAAGCATTTGTAAACACCGTCTAAGTGCTCCTAAATTACATTGCCTGAGCAATTTGATCATACATGAAAGATTATCAAGCTAGTTCGCTGATTACCAATCCATGCTAGCAAGTAGCAACCATTCATTTTATGGGCATATGTTTGTGTATTGTTAATTATGACTTAGGAGAAGTAAAAATATATATGAAGTGTTAGTTAATTATTTGTATTTTGTTCCTTCTAAATTTGCAGGGACTCACTGTATGGACATACTTTCTGCCTCAAAAAGTGACCCGGAATGGCTGGTCGTGCAACGGAAAGAAGAGATTAAAATTATTGAACGATGGATCACAAAATACTATGTTGATCTCAGAGCTCTAAAGCAATAGAAATAAAATTGTCGAGATATTTGGAATTTTTTTTTCTGATATATATTGTGAAATTTATAATAGCAAATAAAATCTAAAGTTTCACTAGACGGATGGTGTGAGACATTATTTGCATAGTGTTAGATCTTAGTCAAGTTTAATTACCAAAAATAAAAAAAGAAATTTAGTCAAGTTTACTTATCAAATAATAAAAGAATTGTAACAGCAGACCAATTAAATACTAATTGCAACTTTGAGTAAAGACAATAATTATAAACTTGGCCATGTACATTTAACGTGCTTCATCCATTTACTCTAATCCACAAGACTTCCGGACATAAGTTCAAAGTTCAAACTAATTTCTTTTGATAAAATGCCGTAAAAAAATTAAATTTGAATTTTTAACAATCTGAAATCCATCAAAGAGTTAAATACTACTTTTACAAAGCTACTCCATCCATATCATCATAGCTCACGACTGTTTTCACTCTTTGTTGTGTCTCTTCTAATTTATGGAGAAATGCATTTATTTTAATTTTATATAAAGGTAAATTTTTATTGAATATATTTAATGAAAATTTATCGGTAATTCACTATATAACTTTATTTAAAATAAAATAATCAAGAAAATGATATATCAAAGTACCTTTACTTGGATAAACATTTACATCTAATATCTAGAAATTACATAGCTGTAATGGATGCCAAAAAATAGTTTTAATTGAAAACTCACGAGTCTCCAATTCCCCATAAATCTTGCATTTTGGCATAAAGTTCCTCCCACTAAGTCTTTATATTGTATAGTTAACTGGATAAGTTATTTGTATTTTTTTCCAAGGTGCTAGTTATTCAGCCCTCTTTTTCATCAAATATCATTTATATATATATACACACACGGAAAGAAATTGGGATAAGAAATCTACATCTTAAATGTTATTTGAGATTTAGTTGCTTACGTATCTTGCTTCCGGCTAAGGATCTCGTCTTAATTTTCACTCATTAATTTTCAAAACTCACCCTTAAGTTAGTGCGTAAATATTATACATGCCCAATTTGACAAGGAGAAGATTCAGTTTGTGATCGCCTATGTAAGTATATTAGTAAATTGATCTTCAGAAGGAATTGTAGGTAACTCTAATAATTATTTTTTTTAGCTTCTCTTTAATAAGAAACATGTCAACTCAACGTGCTTTATTCGATTATGTTGAACAAGATTGTAAGCAATGTTACATCTACTTTATTATCATAGAATGACCGAATTTGTTGACGAGGTGGATATCCTGGATCACTAAAGAGAAGCCTCAACCACATTGATTCATAAAGACCTTGAGCTATACCCAGTGAGTTCACTTTTGCACTTGAGCGTACTAGAACTTTTTATTTCTTACTTCTCCATATGACAAAATTACCTCGAAAGAAAGTAAAATAACCAGAGATTGATCACCTATCATCTAAAGCTCGATCCCAATCAACATAGTATATGCCTTAGTTCTTTGAAAATCTATATTTTTTTTAGATAAGATTTCCTTAGTAGATGTTATTTTTAAATACTTCAAGATTCGCGTGACTACATCCATGTTCTTTTCTCCAAGTTATGTGTGAATTGACTGACAATGCTCGATGCATACACTAGATCGAGTCTAGGATGAGCCAAGTACATTAGTCTCTGGACGATCCTCTGATATCTTTCTTTATTAGCCGATACTTGGTCAAATCCGAAGCACAACTACAAACCTTCTTCAATTGGTGCATGTACCTACCGATTGACTAGCCAACATTCCAGTTTCTTTCAGTAGATCTAAGGTGTATTTTTTTCAAGATAAAACATTTTATATTTAAATCGTGATACTTCTATCCCTATAAACTATTTCAAAAGGCCAAGATCATTCATTTCAAATTATATCAACAAATGAAATTAAAGAGCTTTTCTTTCTTCATCATCGTTTCTTAAATAAGTGCAATAATCTTACCCTTTTCTAAAAGCAAGGTATGATTTGAAGCCATGTATAAATGGACGAATTGTCGCCTCACAATTGCAAATATGTACATATTTATAGGTAAGAAAATTAGAACAAGAAATCTACATCTTAAATGTTATCTTGCTTTTAGCGGGAATCTCGTCTCAGTCTCTACTCATTAATTCTGAACAAACTTGCTTTCATGTTCCTATACAAATCTATATGAAATACTATTTCTTGTTAAAAGTCAAACGTAACTAGAGTTGCAAAACAAGAAACCAAATCAAATGATAGGACTTATCATAAAAACAATCAAATATGATTACAAATAATGAAATCCAATATATGACGTCCTTGTACAATGGTTTTCAATTTTCATTGCATAATATAATAATAATTTCCAATTGGGTGTGGAAAACTAAATCACTTGGACTTGGTGCTCCACACTACTGGACCAAGAAAAAGCCCACATAAAATGGATCTAAATCCTTCTCATTTTGTAAAACATAGAGAAAAAGAAAAAAGAAATAAAAAAGGGCTAATTAATTAGCAAATCCCATAAATTCAATATTCTAAATCTGCAAAAACCCCAAAATACACACAATCAAAAACCCCAATTTGAAGATGCTGAGATTGAAGAGAGTAGTGCTCTCACCAACGCCCAAAAATGTCTACACTTCACTCATAAAACAAGAGAAAAAGCTGTATCCATTAATCCCTTTGAACACTCCAGCCCAATGGAGTTGCAAACGTTTTCTCGATATTTATCAGGTCAGCTCACAAATTTGAATTTACCTTTTGACCCAGTTATAATTTTGATTTGATCGAAGAAACCCACAAAAAAAAATTGATCTTTATGCAGTATTCAGTATTAATTTGACTAGTTTTCTTTAGTTTGTTATTGGAAGATTTGGAATGTGCTTAAAGTAGGGCGTAATTGAATGATTATTGGACTGAGCTTTTTGTTGTTTATTGATTGGCATTTTTGTATGTTTGATGACAGATGGGGAATAAGAAGGAAATTGAGAAAGAACGAGCTCGGATGTGAGTCGATTTGATATAATATGTGGTCTTCTTTATATTTTCGGGGACCCTTTTTTGTGTTGTGAAGTGGGAAATTTTTCAAGTGTTTTAATGTGATTTAGGACAGTAAAGATGAGATGAATAGAGGTTACTTTGCTGACATGGCGGAAATGAAGCAGCACGGTGGGAAGGTATGTAAGATTGTGTTTTACTGGATTGGATTTAGATGGCATTTGATGTATGTATGTATGTATGTATGTATGTATGTATGTATGTATGTATGTATGTATCTTGAGATAGTCTTGGGAGTATCGAAGTTTTTGAGGTTGAATGCTTGTGGTGAATTCCGGTGTTGTTTGATGCAGATAGCAGAGGCAAATAAGATCATAATTCCAGGAATGGCGGCTGTTAAGTTTCCTTCTGTAGAAGTGAGTTACTCAGATGGCTCGAGCCTCAAGCTTCCGATAACTGCTGTAGGAAATGATGTGAAAGAGGCGAAGGCAGTTATGCCCAAGGCTTCGCTACTGTGTTTATCTTTTCGTGCAAGCTCACAGGTGAGAATGATACTCAGACATCTTTGATGAGTTTTCGGCCATTCTGGTACTCTTTGGACTAATGCTTTCTTATTTCTTCTTGGATTTTTTTTTTTTTTGTAAGTTGCTAATAACAACTATAGCCAAGTGGGTTCCGAACTCCATATGGGGAAGAGGAGTGTTGTCAATGAGGATCCATAGAAACTTTAAAGATAGGAAAAACTCTGCGCCTACATAAATTATAGTATAGTATATATGGCATATAAAACAAAAAGAACACAGGACACTTATTGAATATTTCCTGTGTGTCGAAAACATTTTATGGCTTTATTATTATCATTGTGTTCTCTACAAATATTTCCACATATGTAATTGAGCAGTTATGTTAGCGTTAGAAAAGTCTTGGGCCGCATGGCTTTGACTGGAAGCTAAGAATTCCCATCATTTAGAAACTTTATTTTCTTTCAGACTAGTAAGGAAGTGTTTTCCTTGATATGTTAAGACTCAAGTCTAAATTATGTCTTGTTTTAAGTGTATATTAAGCAAACCGCCTTCCAAAGATGACCTCTTTCCATAAAATATCCTTCTGTGGAATGTTATGCAAACCACTCTATTCCTAACCGCCGTACAACTTTCAAGTTTTGCAAGAAAATATATATGATTTTGGAGGATGTTTGAATAGTTTTGCCAAACAACAGGGGCCTGTTTGTAAATATTTCATACATTAATAGGTCTATTTTTCTTTGGTTCTACCGAGATAAAATGCTTTGGTGGACTTACAGTGAAAGTCTTGTGTCAGCAAATTCTATTTCATTTGAAGTTTCGTCCGTTAAATGGTGAATTTGTTCATTCAGTGTTTAATGGTGAATTTGTTTGTTTATTGTATAATGCTTCTTGTTACTATATATATATATATATATATATATATATATATATATATATATATATATGGTGAATTTGTTTGTTTATTGTATAATGCTTCTTGTTACTATATATATATATATATATATATATATATATATATATATATATATATGTTGCCCAAATCTTATCCTCTAAAATGTAGTTCGCACACTGATAATGAGTAGCTGACCAAACAATGAATGTATTATGAACTATTTACGTGCCATTTCAAACCAGAATTGATTACAAATATAATTAATACAAATAAGAGATTGGTGAATTCTGCAAATACAATCAATATAGAACAATTTATTATCCTGTTAATGTCGTAAGCAATCAGTGAATTTGTGGTCCGAAGCTTTAAAGCCTTCACAAGTTCATACTTGTTTCCAAATCCAAAATATTTTGTTTTTCCTACAAATTTACTGTCTCAAGCTAAATGTATGATAGCCTTTTCTTTTTTCATAGGAAACCATAAGAAAATTATAGCTTGAGATGGTATAGGAGCACGATATGCAATTTTGTGGCTGCCGGGTGCAATTGTGGTATTAGTACGATAAACTATTTCTTGCTATGACGACTATGCATCCTGCAGTTAGTTACTACTACACCCTTTCCTGAATCTAAATATACTGATTTTTCCCACTAATGTTTAGTATAAAATAGTATTTTTGCTGGGAAAAATGGGCGAGATATAGAGCTGATGCCTAGTTGTATTTATAGGGCCTAGTCAAGTTTTTGCTTGACATCTCTTCCTTTTGAGGTTGATGTAAGTAAGAGGAAAGTTTGATGTCGATCCCAAACATGATATGAGGGTGGCACTTGTATCTTCTGTAATACGAGGGGTGTGTTTTATATAAACCCTAAACTTAAGCTGTTTGTGTTGATTGCATGGTAGTCCATAAAATAGAGAACATCATATTAAAACTGGCTGCAACCTTGAGACCTTTCAAGAAATCAGGTTTCTGAGAAGAATTTACTCTTTACTTTTCTGCATGAAGTTTTTCATCTGCTTTGCACCTACCGGAGTTAGTTAAAAGGTTATACACCCAGGGGCGGACCCAGGATTTTTTCTCACCCTGGCCTGCTAGTAACTTGATAAATTAAACAAACATACATAATAAAAGTGGGAATGTTAAATGTATAAAGTAGACTGAGAAATATCCATAGCCCCTGTATACACCAGAACATGAAAAAGTTGGGGTCAGTTATTTGACTAGTGATGTTCTCCCCACACTTAAAGCACATAAAATTTCCTTTCATCTGATTAGCAACTGCAATCTGCAACATAAAAGATATCATGACTCGTTGATGCATGTTTTACTATTTGTTCTTGATATTCAAGTGAGTTATTGACTTATCAGTTTGTGATGACAAAAAACCTTATTTAATTGAGTTATTGACTTATGCGTATTTAAAACCTTATTTACCTTGTGCTTTCTTTGCCTTTCTTTTTTATGATCCTGGCAGCCTATGGTTGATTCGTGGAGTTTGCCGTTCGTTGATGCGTTTCGTCAAAGAAGTGATGTTCAGTTATATGAGGTATGGTTTTATCATTTACTATTAGTAGTTTAAAGATTATGGTTACAATTGTTTTTTCCTATGGGCTTATACACTCCACTTCGTGATAAACCTACTTCTGTCTCCTACCTGATTGCGAAAGTGGCGTAGGTATCAGCTCTTTGTCTGGATTTTAAATATAAAAAAACAAAGTCTAATCCAACTATAGCTTTGCTGATTGGATTTTTGTAACGCCTCAGAAAATTAATGGTGTATCTGTAGCACGTGAAACGTAATGTATTTGAATGAGTTATTCTAAAGTTTTGATTTCAGTCACCTTTATTTTTTTAAATATTCGAGATTACTGTGTTCTAATTTTATTTGCATAAAACTATATGAGAATAGATATATCCTGACCTATTGTCTTCCGTGTTATTTTTGCACCAAGAAGAAGCAACTTCTTCAGTCATGCCAGCAATTTACTTGTCAGTATTGACTCAAACTCCATATATTATTTGGTGTCTGCAATACATTGAACCAACACTTAACACGAGTAACATGTAAAGGTACCATGTTGGTGCAATTTACCCCTATGAAAGCTAATAATTGCAAATTACACATTATTTTTTCAATTGGTTGCAGCATCAATGATGGTATTCATATTTATAAATTCTGCTTCCGTTGTGAGTCTTCACTTGCTGAATATTATTAACTTCTTAAGAACTTTTTCAATTCTTCTGGGATACTTCAAAAGCATTTCGAAAGTTGTCCATGCATATTTTTGTCTTTATTGTGTTTGAAGTAGGAACATATTGTACGTTAACTTTATTGTTTCAAAGTCAGCACCACCTTGTATATATACTATGTACAATGAAAAGTTAAGAGTCCTGCACACTTCATCAGCACATGTCGGCCGATTTAGAGAGATAAGATGGTGAGTCTCATCGACTAAATTTCTCTGAAGGGTCAATATTAATAAAATTAGATAAAAATAAACTACACCAGAGTGGTTTTGCAATTTAGTTACCTACTTTTGATGAATGAGCATTAGCTTACGGAGTGGTAATTTATTTTTAAAAGTTGTGTTGATAAGTTTCTTTTCTTTTGCAAGTATAATCATGTACCTTCAAGTAAATTTTGATTCATGACATTCAGATTGTCTCGCAGTCAGGTGACATAGTCACAAATTAATTCAAGGAATGTTGAAATATGAGGCAGTAATGGGTGCCATTTGGCTTGTCTTTTGGAATCGCAGGAGCGAAATAGTTTTTCTAATCTAACCATAAATTTTCTTGTGTAGATATCCTTTATAGATTCATGGTTACTGAATCGCAATCCAATAAAGTCGCTACTTCTTAAAATCATGAGGAAACCGAAGCGTGGGGAAGAGAACGACGTCCTGCAGAGGCAGATTGTTTACTCGTTTGGTGACCATTACTATTTCAGGAAGGAGCTTAAAATATTAAACCTTCTCACTGGGTATGTATCAAGTCTTCTCTTCTCTAATTTACTGGCCAGATCTTTTTTCTGCTTTCATTGATCATCTGCAATATCAAATTATGTATCTTTATTAACTCTCTGCAGGCACATTTTCTTGGTGGATAAACTTGGTAGAATAAGATGGCAAGGTTCTGGTTTGGCTACACCAGACGAGCTTTCGTCGCTTTTGTCCTGCACATCAATTCTTCTGCAAGAGTAATATTTGATACAAGGGTGTGGGGGGGGGGGGGGGGGGGAGATAAAATATGGGTTCGAGGAATGATTTATAAACTCTCGAGAGAAATTAAAGTTTTTTGAATTCTAATTAATTTACGTAATTACTTGAAGGAATCTTCTTTATTGGGGTTTTTGTCCCCATGAGATAATTTGTTAAGAGACTCCATTGAGATGATGTAGAATTGATTGTGGAATAAAATTGTTTTTTTCTGTTTGCTTTATACACGTGTTTTTATATTATGTAACTTAATGTCTGCGTTTTCTTAAATTCAGGGTTTATTTGGATAATCGCTTATACACATCTAAATATGCATCATGATTCTGTTTAGAGTGAGAATATTCAAAATTGTGAATTTGTGAAGTTCATTTTACTTGGGATAATTTGTTATATAGTTCGAAGTTCAACATATAATGGTAATATTCAAAAATGTGATCTAAGAAGTTCATAAAGCTTGGGATATTCGCATTTGGTTATGTATTTATTCCAACAATTGCGTGTTAATTTTCACGTCTACGAGACTATAAATTTGTTATTAGTGAATTTCATTTCAAGGTCTATAAGTGGAGTTTCAAATAATCAAACAACTTCCAAACCCCGGAGTCAGCAAATTATGATCAAGAATTGTGAACTTTCTGAACTAAACAAAGTGTCTTTAAAGGCACTTAGGTAGTTAAAAATTGACTTTTGAACGGTCCAAGTCTTACAAGTAACGAGTAAGATTTGGTTTATTTGCTGAAATAACTAAAGTACAACTACGTATATATGACCTGCATATAGTTCAAAGTTAGGTGCCTAGAATATAAGAGGTCGTTTTTCAGTGAAGATAATTTGCATATTTGACATAACACGAGAATATTTATGTCTCTCCGTGTATGTGTCTATGAGGTCGTTTTTCAGCTACTAATAATGCACGTTACGTCACCAAGCAGATGTGGATAATTATGGAAAAATCACTTATGAAATAATAAAGTTTTGGGCATCAAACAATTTTTTGTGCTGATTTGGAAAATTACTTCCACTTGACAAAAAAAATCACAATAAAAATAAAAAATTAAAGGCAACTATCTTCATGTGTGCGTCTTTCTAACATATCCTTCACATAGACGAGAATGTTATTTACTTGTGAAAAAACCGAGAGCGGAAAGAATTTTTTCTTGAAAGACATGTATACTCTTTTCACTAAACATAAAAATCTTCTATTTACACCTTTAAATTAGAATATTAGTAAACTAAAAAGATTTTAAATCACGATTCTTTGAACAAAAAACATATATCCTGTATTTTAATACTTGAGATTATAAAATACTATAAAAATACAACAATAAGTATCGAACTACAAAAAAGTAAATATTAGAACAGTTTAAAGGTATTTCACTTATTTAACACGATGAATACATAAGAATTGAATTGGGGCAATCTGTACTTTTTGAAATATCTGAAGATAATTTGTCATTTTCTTAGTGAAGATAATTTGCGTATTTGACATATATAACACGAGAGAGTTATTTAACATTAGTCCAAAATAATAAGGTCCTAGAAGAAACGAAACAAGAAAATTTAGCTCAAGATTTTGAACTTTGCTTAGTTGAATGGATAGAGAAATAATCATGGAACTGCAACTCTGAAGTTATATAATTTTATATCAATCGATTTTAATTATGCCTTAATTTCTGGTATTTTATACTGTAGGTAAGTTTTTATAGATAAATATATAATGTCGATATATTGTTGTTTTCTTTTTTTCCTTTTTACCGAGACTTAATTGATACTAGCTAATGCATGTGAGGTATTTATTTTATACATGACAATCGATTTACACACATAAAATTTCAGAACATTACGGACAAAAAAGAGTTCCAGCCTCACATTCATGGGCAAATATTCTTAAAGTTCCAGTACTTATCCGAATCATTGTATATTACGTTAGTCAACAATATAAAATATTTATCATCCGAATAAAAGAAAGAACTACGAAAATACCGACCCTAAAAAAGAGGTCGTGCTGAAAAGTTGATTAATATTAATCTGTAGACAGGTTGTAGAAAATAAATCATTGACATGTTACAAAATCCAAATGATGATAGCAATATATTTCTTAATTGTGACATAAGTTGCTAGGAGGATCTTTTATCCTAAATGTAGTAATATTTTGTAAAGAAAGATCTATTTATTGTTTTTTCTTTTAATTTATGAGATTTTTTAATTAATTGTTCGAATATTATTTTGACCAGTATCAATCAGTGATACATGTTAAAAGTAAGTGAATAAGTGCGTAAGCAGTGATGCAAGAATCGTGCATGGTTGAATATATATGAGCCGGTGGAGAAGAGCACTCTTAACAAAATACTTCACGTCTTGGTCAAAAGTATAAATAACAAGAAGACGGAGATAGAAATGTCATATAATCACACCGGATCGGTCAAAAATGTATAAATAACAATAAAACGAAGTTAGCAATTACATCTCATAAAAAAAAAAAAAAAAAAAGTTAGCAATTACATAAGGTATATAATTTAAATATTTTACACTGTAACTCTGGTCGGTCTAAATATAATCATAATATGATCCGGGAAACATTAAAAATGTGTTAAAGTGTGAGGCGCATCTGGAATGTTTTTCCGGTTGGAAGGAGTGCCTATGTTTTTTTTAATCTCAAAAGGCATATTAAACTTGTAATGTGTATTGGATACTAAGGTAATTATTCAAATTTCAAACTATCGAGTATGTTTTTTCTTAAACCAAACTTCAGAGGGTATAAATGTAACTATACCTTTAAATTAAGAACAAATACGGTGTCTTGCCGTGCCAAACATGCATGGTAATCATTGAAACAACGTGCATAATTAATGTGTACTTAGCGTAAGGTATGTAGGATAAGAAGATAGTTGTGGACCAAATTTAGAATATTACGCTCCTGAATCTTGTTGGTCCGGATTGAATTTCTTTTGTTTTATATATACTCCACATTTTGTTCGGACGAAATCGCTATTAAATATAAGGGAGGATCGCACAATTTACCCCTAAGGTATGAGTAAATTACACATGCGAAGCCTCATATTTGAAATTACACGAACTACTCTTACTTTTCTGTTTTGCATTACACTTACCTCTTACAGTGTTAAATACTTATTGCAAAAAATGAGGTCAACAAAAGTTACATGATAGTCCAAAATTACCCTCAATGACTTTATTCAATTTACAGAATTATATTCTGAATTTGAAAAAGTTAAAAGAAAATATTTTTTTTACATATTATTACTTTTGTATTTATTTACCTAATTTATAGAAATCTAGATTTCGAAAAAATTTAGCAAAGTGTTTCTATTTTTATTAAGAGGAAAAATACAAGAAAAGATATAGCGCGAAAATAGTCTTCCCCAATTTACTGCTCCCCGCCCCCATACCCTTTTTTCCCTCAAGTACAACATCGTGGAAGGTCACGTCATCAATGATCAGAGATGGTGGCCGGCCGGTCACTCGAGGAACTCAACTACAACGACACAATTACAGATCTGTAATTTGTTGCACAGTGATGCGCCAAACTCAAGTTGCATGCAACCTGAATTGTTTGCAAAGAGGCCATAATATCAGATCCAAACAAAATTTAGTAATAATAATCCTATCACATTGTTTGTAACAAGTGGGGAGCTATACCGAATCAATATGTCTAATTAGAAATTAGTTATCGCCATAGTATGCGCCGACAACCTAACTCTCAATCAACAGTAATAGATCATGTATGTAACCAGTTAGTAGCAATAAACAAACGCATAATTAGGGGCGTATCCAGAAATTTAGGTTGTGTTAAAGAATTATTAACAAACGTAGAAAGAGTAAATTTAGGTGTATTTTCTTGACATTTAATCATCATAAGGAAATTAAAAATGTCTATATAAATTGTTTCACATCAAATAAATTAGCAGAAATTGCTTATTAAAAAAATCTAATGATCTAATCAACTAATAATTTGTAAAAACTAGTGATACAAGATATTTACCAAGAAGTGTCATATGAGACAACAAATAAAATTAAACAATGACATTAAAAGTGTTAGTTCAACAACACAATAAGTGAAGAGACTGGTTGACATATTAACTCGTCATATTTATTTTGTTTAAATTATTTGATGTCTAAAAGGAATTAGTTATTATGAATACGTATGGAATATCACAATTAATTACAAATGTTGAGTACATTTAATTAGATGTAATTTATCAAAAGTCCACTTGAGTTATTTGTTTTCTTCTTAATTAAAATTATTAACTACTAAAAAATGGGGCCCAAAAAGTTTGGGAGGGCTACAGCACCCCAAGCCTTGAATACATACGCCCATGCACATAACCACTATCAACAGATACTACTATGCAAATAAGTGATGAAGGAGTACAACCAAAGTAATCATTTATTAATTATGAATAGCCCCTCAAACTTCATTCTAAACTACTTTGTTTCATATTTTCTTCTATTTTTTTTGTGTTTTTTTTAGTTTTAAATACTATTAAGTCAGTATTATAAGAATAGTTGTATAAGAATACTATTCAAAGTGTTTTTATTTTGAAATAATAGTTGTATTATATGAGAACAATACAAAAAACTCGTGGCATGACAAATTTGTCCTTAGAAGGTCTAAAGAGCTTGTCACCGTGCCTAAGAGATGGCACGTGAAATAGCGAGTCGCAGTTTTATTTGCTAGAGGACCACTCCACACACCATTGCTTCACTTTTACGAATGTCGTTAAGGAGTGTTTGCAACTTTTTAAAACCACAAGCAATAATTTTCATATTTTACAACACATGGGGGTAATTTACATATTTGTTTTCCACAGGGAAATAATATGTCTATTTTACATAACACATGGGGTAAATATATGCATACACTAGAGAAAAATAAAAATTAGATTCGTGCCTAGCTGATAAAGATGTTTGAGGTCAGCTAGAAGGAGCTTTTCTAGATTCATCTAAACGATTAATTAGATGAGAAAAGCAGCATGAATAATGTATACAAGCTGATCATGGTCAGTTTAATTAACTCACGTTTCTTAGCTCAGGGCATGGGTGGATGCATATAAATTTACTTTTTTTTTTACATCTAGTATTTAGTGATAATTATTAAGCTTACTTTGTTTTTTACCTTTGTGTCATTGTTTACTTTTGTGTTATGTTAAATCACTTTTATTTTGATGTTTTACTCGTTTTATTAGAATTTATTATTATTATTTGAATTACTTTTATACATTTTAACATTGGTTTAATTTTAACATGAACCTTTTTTGTTTAGATTTTTATTTAAACTTTCCATTAAATAATAAATTAAATTCATTAGATTTGCTCAATGCATAGTTATCTTTAGAAAACGTTTCACTTGTAGACCCATCCATTAGCCTCTTTCCTATTTTGATTATTTCATAATAGAAACAAATATGGCATTTGGACTGAGTTAGGCTATAATGCAGACTCTTTTTCTATTTCCATTAAAGCACAATAGCAACAAGTTTGACATTTGGTTAGTTTAGGCTAAAATGTAAAGTAGGTTCAAACTTGTAAACTTAAATAATAAAAACTAATTATGTGCCATTTTCAAATAACATTGGCTCATTTCTTAAACAAAATAAGTTTCTCCAAAAAAAAGTCCTCAAATCTGCTCAATCCTCAGAGCATGTCTATATTTAGAAAAGAGTTCACTCCTAACTCCATACAAGTTTTGGGAGATTTCAGATGTAGGCGGAAAGACAGGTTGGGGTCTTTGAGAATATAATTATATATATAATTTTTTTTTTCATATAAATCATTCTTTCTTCGTTTGCTTTAAAATAATTTCAACACTTGAAAAATGAAGAAGTTTATTTTTTTTTCTCAAATGTTGAGATAAAGTTATAATTTTGATTTAATCAAGAAATAAATAATGAAACCAAATTTGTAAAATATTAATCGTGTTTTTCGTACACTATTGTCACATTGGAGTAATTTTCTCGTGAATTTATGACTAAGTGCTGATTGAGATAACATACAATAGCCGGCGTTGGGGTGGGGTGGGAGTTTAATCTGCGTGTGCTGGACAGTTGGAGAAAAGCTAACATTGTAAACACAAAACGGGAAGATTGACTAAGTTTGAGGTAATTAATATATTGCAGCTAATTAGCGCTAAGGTCTCGTTAATCACAACGTCTATCCTTGTTTATGAGTCGGACAAACTTGTTGCAAACAATAATTAAAGACGGCTAAAGCAAAGTTGTTACTAAACATGTGGACCTTTGTATAACAATTTAGGAAATTAATTGCCATTTAAAAACTCTTTCGAAGTTGACCAAACTAAAGAAACTAATATCAAACATTAAATGTCAAGCAAATCAACATAAATACCCTCAAATTATTCAAATTTAACGGATTAAATTTATTTTCTTTTTTTACTTTTAAATGATTAATTATCCGTTGACACTTCAATCCAGTCGCCACATCTAACAATATCGTCACCTCGCACACTGCCAAATCTAGACAGATGGTAGATCGCAACACATCATATGTGATTACGTGAGCAACAGTAGCGAGAGCGTGTCGGCCGATGAGGTGTGTGCTTACCAACAATCCAGTCGCCACATCTAACGATATCGTCACCTCAACATTGTCAAATCTAGACAAATGGTAGATTACAGAACATCATCCGTGATTACGTGAGCAACAGTAGCGTGACCGTGTCGGGGCATGGCGTGTGCACAACCGAGTGGAAGAGGAGATCAAGGAGAAGTCCATCAATTTTTTTTTTGCTTTTGGTTTGGATTCTCTTTTCTTTATGTAGAACTACATTTGATTAAAATGAAAGAATTAACTTAATAAATATGCCAGATATGATGCCGCCTCCTATCATTTAAATACAATCTTTTTGAAATTCAAAATTAAATGGACCAAAAATAGAATTAAAATTCTATTCAAATTCCATCCAAATTTTTTGTTAGTTGTCTGAAATATTACTAACTTCTCATGAAACTTACATAAATCTTTATAATGGGGGTATAGTAGTTACAAATTCCGTCCAAATTTGTAAATTACATCAAACCTCAAATACAAGCCGTCGCCTAACTACTATTGCTCAACTTTACACCTCGTAAGTTGTAAACAGTACACAGAATCAATAAATGGTATAGAATCGTTTTTCTAGGATTTGCCGCTAAGACAAAAGTACAATTCTTTCGTAGAAGAATCCAATAATTAAATAATAATGCAATTAAATTAATCATATCCAACGTGGGTACACAAGACTGACTGCTGCTGCAATAATATTCTTATTCTGACTTGGCTTTCATTCATTAAAATCAAAACTTCAGTTATCGGTCAGCTTTGTCTCGCACCGCCCGCCCCCAACAAACAAACAAAACACACAACAAACATCATTAACACACAAAACATACATCCATCTGCATTGCTTAGAGTACAAGGAAAGACAAGAACAGGATCGACCGCGGTTTATTTATTTATTTACAAATATTTATTGATCAAGAAATGGCGCCAGTGAGTTTTCCGGTGACGGTGGCGGCCTTTGTGGTGGTGGCATTGGTGGTAGTTGGTGGTGTTGAATGTAAGACTTTGACTTTGACTCTGGAGAGGGCCAACCACACTGGAGTCGAGATAAGTCAACTCATCAGTCGCGATCGAATTCGACATGGGAGATTCTTGCAGCAAAAACAACAGTCTATTGGTGTCGTTGATTTCCCGGTCCGAGGCACATTCAACCCTTATCTTGTTGGGTACGTATATGTCTCGTCTTTAATGTATATGTTTTTGTTTAGCAATTTTAGTCTGTACCTAAAAGATGATTTCAATTGATGGTTTTTTGTTATTGAATATCTTGTCATCAGAATTTATTCTGCATATTTGCATTTATTTGGAATGGATTAATTACAATTGTGGCTGCAAGTTTAAGTCTTGAATTAAATTATGTGTGAATTTCTTCCAATAATTGTTGTAGGGGATGATAGTGATGGTTGAAATGGATTCTCATTTCACTAAGAAAACTTTGTTTTGTAGGTTATACTATACAAGAATTCAATTGGGAACTCCGCCACAAGAGTTTCATGTACAAATAGATACCGGAAGTGATGTGCTCTGGGTTGCCTGCAATCCGTGCAATGGTTGCCCAACATCCAGCGGTCTCGATGTAAAGCCATAATCGTATTCATTTTTTTGGTGATCATGTTTGATACAAAGGATTTAAGTTTATGGGATTTTGTTGCTTTGGAACAGATAGACCTTCATTTTTTTGATCCTAGCAGTTCATCAACGGCTTCGAGGATCTCATGTTCAGACCAACGATGTGCTTTGGGAGCAGATTTTTCTGATTCTATTTGTATAAATCAGAATCAATGTGGTTATATATTCCAATATGGTGATGGGAGTGGAACGTCCGGATATTACGTGTCAGACTCGATGGTTTTGGACTCTATAGTGGGAAATTCATTGACTTCAAATCATTCAGCACCTGTCATTTTCGGGTACGTGGATTGTTTATTGATCTACGTTAAATCATTTTTCGCGTATATTTGTTTCTTTTGTTTTGCACATTTTGGTTAAACTGTTAGCATTGTCCTCTTGTTGGTTTGACACAGTTGTAGCACATCGGAAACAGGGAGTCTTATGAGACCGGATAGGGCGGTGGACGGTATATTTGGTTTTGGACAACAGGGATTATCTGCTATTTCACAACTTGCTTCACAAGGAATCACCCCAAATGTATTTTCTCATTGCTTGAAAGGAGACGACAATGGTGGTGGTGTATTGGTTCTTGGTGAGATCGTGGAGCCAAATATAGTTTATACTCCTCTCGTTCCATCACAGTATGTATTTTTTTTATTAGTTGAAAACCTTTACATACTCGTCTAATTATTTCTTCGTGCCGTATTCTTAGTAAGGGACATTGTAGTGTAGATTTTCACATGACTCTATATGTTTCGCCTCACTAAAGATTATATTTAGAAAAATAGTTACTTAACTATTTGTTTTCAAAGATTGGCTTAGCTATAGTTGTTCTAGTTTTGTTGATAATAGTTTCACGAGTACATTAAAGTTCCTACTTCTGATTCAGATGGGAACCAAGTTTGAGTTTGAACGAGCTTACGTAAATCTCATGCTAAGAGTCCTCTCGATTTCTAGTTTATTACCTTTGATTGGCTAATAAGCACTCCTTATCTTAATAAGAGCTGAGAGCGAATCCGAAAATTATTTCTGATTATTTCTCAAGTTTTACATAATTGGGTATTAAGTACAATAGAAAGAACTGACCTATTTTGATATATCCAATAGGAGCTAAATTTCATAGGAAACCCGAGGAGGTGTGAAATTCTCATCTTAAATCAAATATGATTTTTGTACCTAAGCATTAGCTTTAAGTCAAGTATTATCGTCCATCTAGTGAGCTGTTTATTTTTCCATTCCTACTCGAAGAACAGTTAAACTTAAGTTGCATGTCTCTGAATTAGATGTGCCTCCAACACCAAAATATAATACATTCCCTTCTTTCTAAATTCTCAGACCACATTATAATGTGAATCTCGAAAGCATCGCTGTAAATGGACGGACGGTACCGATTAGCTCATCAGTTTTTGCCACTTCAGACAACAGCGGGACGATAATCGATTCAGGAACAACATTAGCATACCTTGCTGAAGAAGCATATGATCCGTTTCTTACTGCAGTGAGTTGTGGAACCACGTTTTTTGGATTTTTTTAATTAAATTCATTGAAAATTATGCATCTTAAACGACCACCAAATTCTATATTTCACTTCATTTTTGTAAGATGTTATGTAAAACAATACCATTTTATTCGTTTGGCAGCTTACACAATCTCTATCACAATCAGTACTTCCTACTCTCTCCAATGGGAACCAATGCTATAGAACTTCATCCAGGTTTTTCTTTGATGATGCTTTTGTTTCTTGCTTATATTATCTCTAACTAATTGCCTTCATTTATTTTGATATTTATTTTCTCTATCCAGTGTGTCGGAGAGTTTCCCTCCAGTAAGTTTAAACTTTGCTGGTGGTGCATCGTTGAGGCTAATGCCACAGGATTACCTTTTTAAACCGAATCCCTCTGTGAGTCGACATTTCATATCTTTTCGAAATATCTTTCATCGCAGCAATTTTATAGGCTATGTCCACTCCATTTGAGAATTTCTTACTGGGATAATTATCTCATTTACTGCATTCTTAGCAAAGTTAAGAGAATTGCTATAATTAAACTTTTTCTGAAGCTTGTGGCAAACCAGACTAACAAGTCATCTTTAATGCACTATTACTCATACAAAAGTAGGATCAATTCTATAATACATCACCGAAATGCAGTAACTTTTACAAATTGATTAATTGGCCCATTGATGTCAAATTCCTATATGTGCTTCTTTTATCGTCAAAGTAGTTATTCTACTTCTTAATTTTTGCATTATGGTTGCAATCATAAGAGTTGAGATAATCATTTAACTAGCTACTATGTGATTAACTATCTCTCAAGTTTGTTGATAGTTACTAAAGGTTGATTTGTGTCATGATTTGCTATATGAAGGGTTCTATGTGGTGCCTTGGCTTTCAGAAAGTTCGGGGCCAAGAAGTTACAATTTTAGGAGGTATGTTACACTTTAAATTTAAGTAAACTTTCTTTTTGCTAATAAATGTAATTATCTTCCCTAAGTTCTAAAATAAAAGTCTGTTTGATTAAATTAACTCCGAGTTTGAATTTGTTGGATATGTTGGACTCTTGCATTACTGTAATTTATCCAATCCAATTGATATCTTGCCATATTTGATTTCTCAATGTGTTTGGATCAACAATGTTTGTACTGACTAGGGCATGTTTCCTTACTCACTATAAAGTTTGATTATTTAGTACTAGAAATGTAACATAAATGTTTCCCCCCCCCCCCCCCTTTGTTTTAGTGTCCAGAACAAGTATTTCTTGTTGGTGTTTGTTCATTGAACTTCTTGGTTTTTCTATCGTTTTCTTGACAGCTTCGATATGGAAAATTGTCGTCTTGTATTAATTTTAGTTATTGAAATCTGCAGATGTTGTGTTGAAAGACAAGATTGTTGTATACGATTTGGCTGCTCAGAGGATTGGATGGGCCAATTATGACTGTAAGTTTCATTACAACCACTTTAGCTGCATATAAACCTTTTACTTTGCCTACACTTTTGTGTTATATAGATCTGATTTTTGACAAAGAAGTTATGTTGGAAATATTAGATTTAACAAACTTTTGAGGAACTTCATATGAAAGTGTTTCTCGTATGACAGAATGCACGATATATAACCTCGTTTTGAGTTTAACTCTGTCTTCCCAACTATTCCTCGACTTAATTTCTAAGCCATATCCTTATGCATAATATATAACCTCGTTTATGCATAATCGTGTGTTATAGGTTCTTCTACCATGAATGTCTCTACATCAAACAATAGCGGTACTACTTTAGTTGATCCCAGACGAATTGGCAACAATGGCTCAGCGCGCTACGAGCTTTATAAGCTAATACCAAGCGTCATTGCGGCTTTCCTATTCCATATAGCATTTTTTGTTGTTTTTAGCTTTTTGTAGTGTTCATATATGAACTGATGAGATTTCGATTTTCTTTTTTCTTTTTTTCCTTTTTTCTAATCAGATATCTTTGTATCCATCAGGGTCACAGCGTGGCTATTTTGCTGCATTACATAGCTTTACCCTCACCTTCTTGTGCACAAAATTTCATACATAAATCCAGTTTTTTTTACATCTTTTCTTTCTACAGAATACTATCCCATATATATTTGACTAAAATTAAAATGGTTGCACCGTGGTGGGCCAAAAATAATAAATTACATCTGATCGTGAAAAGCAATCCAAAAGTTATTCTTACAACAAGTATTTTGAATTTTTTTTTTTTTTGGAATATCGTTTTTCAGTTTTTCTTTGCTTAGTTTAGATACTTACAAGTCCGTTATATCTTTTTAAGCGAAAAATTCTTGTAAGTAGTGTTAGACTTCAACAATTTTTTTATTTTCTTTCTAGATTCACGGTTGTTATTAAACCAACTTGCTGCAATAGGCTTGAGTTTTTGAGCTAAATTATTTTAGACTTTTGTTTGTTCTCTCCCTTTGCATTTGGTAAGTTCCTGATGTAACTTTGTGTCTCGTTTCTTGCTACTTGTCTCTAGCTATGAGTTATTCATTCTATAAAATTTCAACAAAAGTACAGAACCACATCAGTTGCTAATAGAAAATATTTCACGAAACGAAAGCATAAAAGTTTGTTCCATTAAACATAAAACTGTAGAAGTAACCGGAACAGTAGGTACATGTACACCAATGAAGTTTACAAAAAGTGTATTTTTTTCATTAACAGTAGTATGTTCCATTTTTGGTCCCTCATTGTGTAAAGCATCTAATTTTAGTACGTCAAAAAGAAATACTGACGGATCCTAGTCAAGAGAATTTTCAAACTTTGAGCCAAAAACGAAGACAACATATAATGCTACTACAAGAAATTCGAGTTTTACAAGTGGAAAAATCCGTTTGTAAAGCCCCAAAATCCGTCACTAAAAGTCAGAAGAGACGGATTTTTGGTCACTAAAAGTGGTCACTATTGGTCTCGTCACTAATGACTTTTAGTGACAGAAAACCGGATCCGTCTCCACTTTTAGAGACGGACGGTCCGTTTGTAAAGGTCCAAAACCTTTACAAACAGAAAATCCGTTTGTAATACCTAAATTTTCAAAAATGCCCTTCATCTTTACAAACGGAAATTCCGTTTGTAATAAGCAAAATTTTCGGAAAGTTGCAGACATATAGAGACGGATAATCGGTTATTGAAAATCAAAATCTCGAAAAATATTTTTGGAAAAAAAAAATAAAGATGCTTTTTAGTAACGAAAATTCCGTTATTAAAACACGAAAACTATTAGAAACGGATTAGAGTTGTTTGTAAAAATAAAAACTTTTAGTGATGGAATATCCGTTTCTAATAGTTCATTGATTGTTAGTAACGGAATTTCCATCACTAATAATTTTCGAAATTTTTTAAAAAAAAATTGGCAGAAAATCTGCCAATTTTAAATATTTGACTATAACAATTTTTAATGTTTATTAATAACAAATTTCTTTAAATAACTCTAGCCAAACATTACAACATAAGAAATTTATATCAATTAACTATAGAAGCTATAAACTATGTATTATACAACTATAATTATATAATTATAATTATATAACTATAGATGCTAATTTAATTAACAATAATAATTTGATATATATATATATATATATATATATATATATATATATATATATATATATATATAAACAAGAAAAGTAATTTATATTGAAAAAAACAAGAAGAGTAGATGAGAGATTTAATTTGGAGAGAAATTATTTGTGTTGATGTTGGTGAAAAAATGAAGAGGGTGGAACTATATATAGATGGATATATATTATTACAAACGGAATTTCCGTTTCTAATAACCTTTTAGAAACGGAATTTTGGTTACTAAAGATATTTGAAAAAATTTAAATTCCCGCCTCAACTTTTACAAACGGATATTCCGTTTGTAAAAATATTCAAACTTTTCAATTTTCGCGCCTTGACTTTTACAAACGGAAATTCCGTTTGTAATAACTTTTGGAATTTTGAAAATTCCCGCCTTGACCTTTACAAACGGAATTTCCGTTTGTAAAAGTATTATTATTTTTTTTAAAGCCGCGTTTTTTGTAAAAAAAAAACTAAATTTTTTTATTAGTAGTACTTATTAGTAACGGATATTCCGTTACTAATAGTTCTTAACTTTTTAGTAACGAAATTTCCGTTTGTAAAAACCTTGTTACTGATTTTTAGTGACGGAAATTCCGTTTGTAATACTATTTCTTTTACTACAAACGGATTTTCCGTTACTAAAAGTAGTATTAAAGACGGAAATTTCGTTTCTTTTGATTTTATCTCTTAAACTTCTACTATTCAACTCGTGAACCTTTTCATTATTACAAACGGAATATCCGTTTGTAAAATCCCATATCTGCATCTATAAATAGCAGCTTCAACCTCCCTCACAATCACTTACATCTTATTGTCCAGGTGCGTTTCAAATTAATATTATTCCGTAATTGTCATTATTCATTTTTTTTTTACTAATATTTGCTATATATACGAACTCTTCTAATTATTTAAATTATCTTGTTTATTACTTAGATCCAAATCACTATTTCATCGCGATGCGGAGCCTGTGAGTTGAAATAGCTGCACCAAATTCCGGTATGTCCTACATTTGATCATATATATACCCAGTTATTAAATTTATCCAGTTTTGTAGCATATAAACGCAATGTATTCTATTCGCATGATGATAGAAGTTGGATGTATGATATGGAATACGATAATGGTGATTTGAAGGATAGTTTCGCATACGGTGTGCAAAAATTTTTGGAGTTTGCTTTATGCCAAATAGATTATCTTGATTTGCAAAATTATCCTAGATGTCCCTGTAGGAAATGCGACAATAGAAAGTTCTTGAACTCCGATCAGATTTCAATTCACTTATGTAGATGGGGTTTCGTCCCTCAGTACTATACTTGGGTAGCACATGGTGAAATTAGTCCTGTCTTTCACCCATCGACTTCCGGGGTAGGACAGACATCAGACGAAACCATAGTAGATGATATTGAGGGTGATGAGGACCAGAATCCTTTTAGTGAGTTGGTATACGATGCATTTCAAGTAGATAGAGATTCAGTAGAAGAGGAACCGAACCTTGAGGCTAGACAATTCTATGAATTGCTAAGGCAATCAGAGGAGCGCTTGCAAAGTGATAAAGATAAAACTGTGCTGCAGTGGGTGGCAGAATTTCTTGCGGTGCATAATGTTCATAATATTCCCGTTGCCGCGTGCAATAAATTTTTACATCTAGCCAAGGACAACCTCCCTCTTGTAGATGATAGTCGGTTGCCTGATAATGTATACGGGTTGAAAAAGATGATATCCGGTTTCGGTCTTGGGTAGAAAACGTATGACGTTTGTGTCAACAATTGTTTTTTGTTCTACGGAGACTTTGAAAATAACAAGTATACAGAATGTCTCGCATGCGGTGATGCTAGATACAGAATGGGTAAGAAGAAACCAATCAGTCGTAAAAAGTTGTGGTACTTCCCTATAATTCCCCGCCTTCAGCGTCTATACATGTGTGCGACTATTGCTCTCCATATGACATGGCATACGAAATGTAGTGGTTCGAATGAAAAAATGATTCATCCAGCATGCGGAGAAGCCTGGAAACACTTTGACAGTGTTAATCTAAATTTGCTTCAGAACCTCGAAACATTCGTCTAGGACTCTGTAGCGATGGATTTACTCCATTCGGTAGTTCATCAGTCCCCTATTCTTGTTGGCCCGTGTTTGTTACTCCTTATAATCTACCACCATATTTTTGCATGCGTCAGGAGTATATCTTTTTGAGTTTGATTATATCAGGACCAAAAAGTCCAGGAAAGAACATTAACGTGTTGCTTCGTCCGTTAATTGATGACTTGAAGGAGTTATGGGTTAATGGTGTGGACACGTATGACAGGCATATGAAGCAGAACTTTCGACTATTTTCCGCGCTACTATGGACAATCAGTGATTATCCGGCATATGCCATGTTGTCGCACTGGAGCACTGCAAGTCGATTGTCTTGTCCATATTGCATGGAAAATACACAGGTCTTCCAGTTGAAGCATGGGCGAAAGACGTGTTTCTTTGACTGTCATCATCGATTTCTACCTCCATATCATGTTTGGAGGAGAAACAAAAGAGATTTCATCATGGGAAGACAAGAGTTTAGTGAGCCTGCTCCTAGAGGTCAGGTATTGAGATGAGAGATATTGTTGATGATCTTCCAGAGGACATGGATCCTAAATATCACATTCCGGGTTATGGGGTATCACATAATTGGTGTGGTAGAAGCATTTTTTGTGAACTTCTGTATTGGAAAACTAACTTAATACGCCATAACCTTGATGTCATGCATTGTGAGAAGAATTTTTTTGACAACATCAAGAACACTGTGATGGATGACTTTGATAAGTCAAAGGATAATTTTAATGTAAGACGAGACTTAGAAATCCTGACGAGACGAAAAGAGTTGTTCTTGAAGGAAGGTGCAGATGGGAAATTCTATAAGCAGATGGCAACATATTGTCTCAAAAGAGATCAAAAAAGGCTAGTTCTAGAGTGGTGGAAAGGTCTTCGCTTTCCAGATGGGTATGCTTCCAACATCTCAAGGTGTGTTCAGATGCCGCAGTTCAAACTCACCTAAATGAAGAGTCACGATTGTCACGTGTTCATGCAGCGGCTAATACCAATTGCATTTCGAGATTTTCTCCCTGATGTTGTTTGGGGTCCACTAGCTGAAATCAGTCTATTCTTCAGAACTCTATGTTCGTCGGAGATCTGAAGGTCAGATATGGAGAGACTAGAGAGCTCGATTGTAGAAACAATGTGCAACCTGGAGAAGATATTTTCACTCGCTTTTTTTTTTATTCAATAGAGCACTTAGCCATTCACCTCCCATACGAGGCGAAAGTGGGAGGTCCCTGTACAATATCGATGGATGTATCCATTTGAGAGGTAATATCTATTTTTAATTGAAATGAATTATTGTTTGTGTTATTTGAGTTTTCTTGAGTGTTAACTGTAAATTGTTTAATGGCAGACGAATATTTGAGTTGAAAAGATCAGCAGGTAATAAAGCCAGGGTGAAAGGTTCTATCTGCCACGTATATTTGTTGTCCGAAATGACACACATTGTCTCTCAATATTTTGGTGATGGAGTCAAAACTAGATACAATCGACTTAATAGAAATGAGACTGCACTGATCGATGACTATGCTGGACAGCTCTCAATCTTTCATAAGCAAGGCAAACCAATTGGGTCCGTTCAGCAGCGGCGATACCTAACTGAATCGAAATTCAGACTAATTGAGTTGTATACACTCTTGAACTGCCCCGAAGTGGATGGCTGGGTCATGTAAGAGTTAATTAAATTTATATATTTTCTAATGAAAAACATGTGGTATCTACTTATTTCCAAATATAACTCTTTAAAAATTATATCTTTTACAGATTGTTTCAACAGCAAATGTGTCAGGGCCTGAATGAACAACAAACTCAAACTAAACGGAATGCTATGTTCGTCGAGCGGTTCAAGAATACGGCGCGATCGGGTTACTACGAAGTTGACACCCGGCTAAATGCATTGATTCAGGGGCCATCGGCTATGGCCAAGACATACAAAGGGTATAAAGTCAATGGGTTTAGATTTCATACGAAGTCGCATAGTCTTGGGAGCGCAACAATGAACAGTGGTGTGTGTGTGAAGGCAAGTCTAGGATCAGAAGAGGACACTAATTTCTACGGCATGATCCAAGATATATTGGAAGTTGATTTCTAGGGTTACGGGAGACAGCAAACCATCGTGTACTTCAAGTGCGATTGGTATGATATTCCAAAGTCAACTCTGTTTAACTCCCGTTACCGACTAGTCGACATCAATCCTCGAGCACGTCTACAAACCAACGAGCCATTCATATTCGCCAATCAGTCTCAACAAGTCTACTACACACCATACCCATCTGCAAGGCATTTTGCAGCTCGTAGGGGAAGGTGGGCAGTGTGCACAACCAGAGCGAGATTTATCATTGACACTACTGCACTGCTCGAAGGGAATGCAAGCGAAACAGAAGAAACTACTGTGGAGACCGAGATACTTCAAGATGCAGAACCAAGTCGGGCCATCGAAGTTGATCCTGAGAGCCACGATTACAATCTACCTATTGCATTGCCTGATACATAACTTCAAGTAGTAGATCTGGTAGATAGCGAGGAATCAGACGATGACGATGATTAAGATTGTAATAATCAGTAGTTTTTTAATTTGTTGTTAGCCTATTTCAACTACATGTGTTAATTTGGTGTTTGTCTATTATCGGATTGTTATTGTACTTTTTAAAAACGAAATGAGGTCATTTCATTAGCTTGGACGCAATCGTGATCAATTTTAATTGACTATGTCGTACATAGAGTCGCATATTAATAAACATAACCGACAACAAATCATTAATAATAAGATTGCAAACAAACAATTAAAATCGTTCCAAACACAAGTTAACTACTGAATATAAAATACATGAAATGAATAAAAAGATGTCCGATAAACGCTAAAACATCTACAGCTAAAATATCAACTCCTACTCCTCCTCCTCCTCATCACAACTCTCTTCCTCGCCTGACATCAAATCCTCGGGGTCGAGAGTGGCGGGAAAAGGTCCACTGGGCACAGTCCCTAAATGTGCAGCCAACCGATCACCTACACCATGGCATGAGTTCAACAACTGGTCCATGGTAAACTCCGATGCAAAATCGTCCAGGTTCTGAATGGCTCCTAAGTCAACCGCAGGTCCAGGAGTAGTCGACGGACCTGGCTGAGTAGATGGACCAGGCTGAGTCGATGGGCCTGCCTGAGCAGATGGGCCCTGCTTGCTGTTAATAACAAAACCAATACAAATAGACTCATTCAGATCCCAAAACAATATAATCACCATATATCAGCATCACAATGTCAACCATCAAGTCCCTAATTATTATCATAAATCCAAATGCATAATCCGAATAACAATCATAATCATATTCATATATATTCAAACTCAAAATCATAATCATGTTCATAATGAAAAACATAATCATATTCATAATCAAAATCAAAATCATATTGATAAACTAGTTATCCTAAACTCAACTATTATAACAATATAATTATCAAAATAATAATCTTAATTGTAATCATTTATAACTACACTAATTCATATTTGCTTAATTAAGACAAATATAAAAGCAAACGTACCCGTCTCATGTAATGATCCTGCGTGCTTATAGAGCCCCCACAATAATTGTAATCGTTCCCCTTCTTCTTGTTCGCCCTCGCCTTCTCCGACTTATCCTTCGTCTCAGTCTTGTCCCAAAGGACAATGAACCAAGGAAGCATACGGGGCGGAATCCAACAGAGGTTATCCTGGTAGCGCGGATCGTGTCGTCTGATGAAATAGCACGTCTTCGCCCTGTTCACCTCGCCCTTAAAACGGTTGCGCGCAATCGTAGTGAAACCTTTGTAAATCATATCAGTCTGGTTGGGATCCCACTGATAGATCGACTACAAAACAATTATAAACAGTTAGAATAACAAAAATAACACTTTAGTCATAACAATAAATATACAAGTTAATTAGACACACATACACACACACACACACACACACACACACACATATATATATATATGTGTGTGTGTGAGTGTGTGTGTGTGTACCCGAAAACGATCCCAGAATGCCGCCCTGTCCTGATCTGGAATGTCGGAGTAAGTCGCCCACGCTCCAGTCATCAAACTCTTCACCGTCTTGCTGATCGTGCGAACCACTCTCTGGCGATCATTCCATATGCCAAACTGATCCCTGGAGATCCAGATCCTGTCCTCTGCACGACTAGCAGGCTGATTGGCTACAGCCATACCCCGTACGGGTCGTCTCGGAGCAGAGGGGCCACCTGCATCTGCGTGGCGTGCCTGTGAGGGTCCAGCTGCATCAGGGGTCGCCAGAGGAGGGACAATCGGTGGTGGGCCTGCTGATGCAGTACGAACAGTTGGACGTGGTACACGAGCAGCTCCCTATGATGATGTCGGAGATCCCACTAGATCGGCCCGATGGAGACCATGGGATATACGAGACCCTGCAGAAGTGCCAACCGATCCTCCTGTAGGTGCCCCAACGGATCCTCCTGCTGACCCCCCGGGAGATGGAACACCTGATCAATGTAGCCGAGGGGCGGGCACCGTCCCAAAAGGTACGTTGGAAGGCGGACTGGGAACAATGGCCGGTCGAAGTGGAGGTGTCAACCCGGTCGGTGTCCGGTAGTGCGAAGTGGCCACAGATGACGCAGAACCTGGTTGGTCATCACTGGGTGAAGATCGTCTGCGAGGCGCTACTCTTGGGACAGCCTGTCCTGCTGCATCGCTCGGTACCTGTCCATCTGCCCCGTCAGCAGTAGTAGACTGTTGTCTACGAGTCGTGATCTTCAATTTCCTCTTCGCTCCGGCAGAACCTGACTCACGCGGTGGCTGCTGATCTGTCATCTGTAACATTCACATACAATGTTAATCAATAACAGTAGCTAGCAATAAATTCACTAATTATCAAAACGACAACATCTCCAATTTAATTACAACTAAAACTCGCCTTAAAACACCGAACAAACCAACTAAAAATGCAGAACACTATATTTAGACATTTAAATTTCGATTGTACGTACTAATTAAATAACATCATAAACTCAATATAAACGATAAATTCCAAAACAAACAACATACATGATGTATTATCCATTTAATTACATAGCATTAATGTCGTAACATGCAACATAAACGAATAATTACATAAACAACCGATAACATACAATAAAAACAATAATATCAACACGATTTATCGACTATATATACTACAACAATATAATTATCACTAAAATATCAATCTATCACATGAAATAACTCCAAAACGCGATAAATACATAATACGAACGGTTAAAAACGTAAATAACACAATTTAATCGGTGAAAATAACTCCAAAACGCGATAAATACATAATACGAACGGTAAAAAACGTAAATAACACAATTTAATTGGTGAAAATAACTCGAAAACGCGATAAATACATAATACGAACGGTAAAAAATGTAAATAACACAATTTAATCGGTTAAAATAACGTACGTTACGAGTTATACGAATGAAATCGCGTTTATACGGACAAAAATCGCGTTTTTGGAGGACAAAATCGCGTTTTTTTTAGAGTTTTTCGGTTTGCAAATGAAAAGAAACGGATTTATTCCGTTTTGATATACCGACTTATTACAAACGGATATTACAAACGGATATTCCGTTTGTAATAAGGTTATTACAAACGAAAAATCCGTTTGTAAAAACCGACTTTTACAAACGGATTTTAGCCCGTTTGTAAAACCCGGTCTCTAATCAGCGAAATTCTTGTAGTGGCTAAAGTACGTGTTACGACCTTAATTAGACAAATGTGTAATTATCTTTTATGATTTAGAAGGTTTATCTCTTGAACGTTTTAAGGAAAGAAAAAATATACTAGGATTATTATTTATGGTTGTCACATTGATTAGGATTCTGGAAATACTGCATTAATAACCTTATTTGAGTAGGATTAGACTGATTTATGTATCCGAATAATCTTAAGTGGTTGTGTGTATCTTTATTCATTGGTAAGAATTTTTAAAACTTAGGAATTTTTATCTCTGAGTCAATTATTTAATTAGAATAAGTTGTACGCGTTTTATTAGATTAACTATGTATGGAATCTATATTCTATGAATTAACATGATTGAAACTATCTTAGATATATTCTGGTTAATTATATCTTAACATTTCTTTCTAGATAATCTTGGTTTTGCAGGGAACAAATTGTCATATCCTTTGAACATTGTTCTCATCGAAAGCTATGAAAACTAGTATAAATAAGTATCATAGTTTATGATTCAAGTTGTCGAGTTTATTTGTTATTTTAATATTGTTTAAAGTTTTTTTTAGGTTTCCTTCTTAAGTTCATAAGAGTATTTCTTAAAACTTTGTAAGAAGATTCCAGCTAGGTGGAAAGGGAGTTCAATCTAGGCAGGACATCTTCACTCAGGCGGAGTAGAAGTATCAAAGTCGTGTCTTATAGGTTTTAACTAGAGAAGGGATTCGATGAGTTAAAGTCAAGTCTTTTAAGTGTAAATCCTTTGATACTTTGAAAGAGGTTTATTCTATGTAGGTGAAAGCCTCGTAGAGTGGGACGGTTGTATTTATATTATTGCCACTACAATATTCACTGTTTAAACACCAGAACTTTAAGTTATTTAACTTGGATAATCTGCAATTAATTTCTAATAGTATGCAATTTTCTCAATGCACGACTCCAACTTAGTCTCGAACCACTAAGTTGGATCCCTTAGCTCCACCCAAATAAAACTCAGTCAGAAAATTACACATTGCAAGGGGTGAGTTGCAAACTCAATAAGCAGGTCACGATATCTCTCTAAATCAGACATAAGATTTTTAAAATGCAAAGAACAATCCATACAGTCCAGAAGGGATAGTAAATAATGCGCTCAAAAAAATAATATCGCTTTACAAATTTGCAAAATGTCAAATTACCAATTCAGGTATCAAAATGAATGCTAAGCTCATAGACTAACGCTACCACTACTATTTTAACCCGTGGCATGAGCCGTCAGTAAAATGGATATCCATCCAGCAGTAAATCTGCTGACAGCCCAAAACAAACGCAACTCAACTATAATCCAGTTGGTAGCCAAAAAAATATTCTAACTATAAGCCAGCAGTCCAAAAGTGTTCCAACTATAAGGCAGTTGGCAACCCAAAAATGTTCCAACTATAAACTGGCAAACCAAAACGAACACAAGTCTATTTTGAGAGCTTAAAAAAGCAAACACAAATATCAATATTTAAAACAAATATCCCTCTTCTTTTGCATGCGAAAATCCAATATATTTTACATGATTGATCCATAGTTTTCAAATACTTCTTATGTTCTTTAAATAAATGACTTCTTTCTTTCCAAATAAATTCAAAAAATCACGGAAGCAAACAAATCTTGTGCAATTATTTAAAATATAACATTTTTTATAATTTACATAAAAATAGTAGATACTTATCAAAAACTACTTACTTTAAGTCCAAAAACACAATGAAAAATAGCCCAACACAAGACTATAAAAGGATCTAGAACAAATAACGATACGCAGTAATTAAACAATAATTAAACGACATTTCTTATTCAGTTTAAAGCTAATATTCTTGATATGGTTTATCCTTTTCTTTTTGTAATATATTGCAAAAATACTCAAACAAAGACTCACTCAAAATTGAACATTCACACATGAAATATACCCCCACGCGCATAAGCATTAGAAACACACACACATAATTAGAGGTGTTCGCTGGTGGGTTTTGCGTGGGTTATCGTTAAAAATGTGGCCACACTTTCTCTCTTGTGTCAATTTAGCGAACATTGATGTCTGAAGCACCCATTAAAACCTTAGATGGAAATCTTTTGTTTTCTTTGTCGTAATTAATAAATCATGTGAATCAATTGACCAGAATTTAGTTTGTTAATACTCTTTAAAAGGAAAACCTCTAAATTGTATTGATTTAAAATGTCTAATATTGTGCTTTCTTTTTTTCATTTCCCGTGAATGTATATATATGTTTGCATTGATGAGACTCTGAATGAGTTCGTTACTGGATCCAAATATGGTTATGTTGTCAACATAGAGTAAGAGAACAAGATTATGACGTAATGAATTTCTTTTCTTATCTTATAAAAGGTATATGATATCTTTGGGATTCTGCCTTCGATGTGAAAGCCTCTTTTGATGGGGTATTCTTACTTTTTCCTTCAATTGAGTTCAAGTGATAAGGTGAGCAACCAAGTTACATAAGTCTCTTTTATTGAAAGTCAGGTATGAGCTACTTCTTTTTGGAATTGAGTAAAAGTGAAAATTGGAGGGGTTTAGGTTGAGATAAAGTTTTAGCCCTTACAATTGGAGTCTTTCTGTCTTTGACTTTTCTTCCATTATTTTAGCCTTGAAGAAAGACCACTAAAGTAGAAAACAAATGACAACAATAAAGAATAGATAAGTACAAATAACATATATGATAAATACTGATCATTGACTAAGGCAAGGAAAACATCTCCATAACACTTTGAATCCAATTCCATTACCGAAAATTATAACAAAAATTCCGATCATTACAAATTACTTAAAGCCAGGGGCGGACCTACCCTTGGGTTGGGTAGGGCTATGGCCCAGGGTAAATTCTGGGTGTCCACCTATATATTTATATGTCTTAACATCAAAATATATTTTAGCCTATAATGAGTTATGTAAATTATTGATTGTTCTAAGTCCAAATAGTTAAGGTTGGCCCACACTCCAACTTACAATCGCAAAATTACTCTAAACCATAGCAACCAAAAGTAGCTAACTGAAATCACACGTAAAAGAAAAAAAGAGAAAAAAAGCATCACGAGAAGGAGGAAAGAAAAATACCCAACAAGTCTAAATCCCTAATCCTTGTTCTTAGGTAAGAAAACTTTCAAAACATTCATATTTCGGGTTTGTGTTCATTGTGGTAAACTTGTATTTGTTTTTAGATTTCTTATTTTAAGTGTTTTAACAAAGTAGACACCAAAATGCTTTTGATTGTACTCACTTGATTCCTAGTTTGCCAATATTAGAATGTAGAAAGTTGAAAAGTGAGAATTTTAATGGAATTTCGTAAGATTTTGAAGTTTGAACTTTAGAGTTTTGTTAAGATTCGATTGTAGAAAGTTGAAAAGTGAGGACTTTAATGGAATTTTCAAAGATTTTGAATTTGAACATTAGAGAGGAGTGGGTAATTGAACCTAAAGTTGTATATAAAAAAAAATCCTAGACATTGTTTATGGATTTTAATCCTAAAATTGGATATTATTTGTTTAACACTTAACTCTTTAGTAGCCCAGGGTAAAGTAAAATCCTGGTTCCGCCCCTGCTTAAAGCTACAAAATCTAAAAGTTATCTAAAAGTTCTTGTTCCAAGAATACAATCTCTAAATAAAGTATACTTGAGATGAAAATGAAGATGTCAATTTATTTTCGTTACCAAAAAAGTGGACTGCATTTGGGCGAGGCAAACCGAGCCTGAGACATAGGAAGGGAAAAATTGGTAAGAAGAATAATATCGATATTTAATTAACATAAACAAGTTTGAAATTAATTATCCTAAAAGATTACAATTTATTAGAAAAACATACTTTGTACAAAAGACTCTAAAAAAACCGCAACGATTGTAATATGTACTAAAAATAATTAAAGATAATACAGCGTAGGTAGATAGAAACAAAGAATGTAGTTTTTTGTTTAATCTAGATACGTCCTGTTATATAAGCATCAAGCATAGCACTAGATGTTGCTATAAGCCTATACTAACGTTAAAATTTCCAAGCAATTCTTTTTATCAATATATAATATTAGAATACTTCATGATTAATCATTTTTATTTTACTTCATAACCTTACTTTTGCAAATTTTATATAGAAAAATTACGCTGCAGTGCTGAGTTGTGTTTCTGTGGATTCACGGGACTAGTGTCCGAAATTTATAAAGGTCACAAACAATTCTACAAAAATAGACACAATTAATTGACTCTACATCTGCTATACTATAATTCCTAAAATTAAATCACCGGCATCGAAACTCGCCGACATTTGTTCATGGGATAGCATTATACGTTGAAGAACTTTGATGTCAACTATTATTTTATTTCCCATTATATGGTACTCGTAAGTTTAATGCATTATTTACATCACACGCGTGTGGTTGGTGACACCAATCAAAATTCCGTGAACATTCGTTTAGACTTTAGAGAGAACTCTTAATTCAATGAATGTACCTATTTTAATGAAAAATAATGGGTGAATGGCTCTTGATGCATATAGCTTGTGGATGAGTTATGCCTATAAACGTTCTTAATTTTTCAATAGTAATTTTGAACAAATAAAATACTGTACAGATCAGGGGTACTGCAGCACTCAGTCACATTGAATATATGTAAGGAAAGTGAATACGGTATTTGGGCTAGTTGACTACATTTTAAGAATGTTGGCAAGAATACAATATATAAAAGAAAAAATTTGAAGTGATTAATTAAAGGATCTCCAGACCATACTTTCATAAATAGTCACGTCCTTTTATAAAAGTAAGAGTCATATAAAAGTTTCATATTTGTAATCAGTTTTAGCTAATGAATATGAGTGCCTATATTATTCTTGAGAGAAATATAACTCAGCGTCGACCAAATATGTTACTGTTACAGTTTAAATATGTAAAATAATCTCTTGATATATATAAGATTGAAGATTAACAAATTTATAAAGTATTAAGCTTTAAATTTAAAATCAAACTTTGAACAATGAGATTGGGTATATCCCAAGGTTCCTTTCGATTATTTTAGAATGCATAATGATGTTGAAATAATTATTTCACACAGTGAATATTGGAGGAGGAAAGAAGCCAGGAAAGATAGAGACATGCATATCATATATATTATTCCACCCTTAACAAATATTGTATTATTTAAATGACTAATAAGAAATCAATTATTTTGCCAAGTTTTTTATTTTTATTTTTCTGATTACTTCCAAAAGAAACTACGGGCTACAGTAAGTGTAGTCATTTTAAGAATTAATTAATCTTGTCTCGTTTCTTTATTTAAATTTTGAAGAAAATAAGAAAATATCCAGTTGTTTCTTGAATCCAGCGAAATTAAGCCCCGGGTGGTTCCACGGAAATTGGGGAAAAGAAAACAAATAGTGGAAAATTAGAATTTTCAGGAAAACTTTCATGAAAAAATAAAATTTCCTTTATTTTCCATGCGATTGGCACTACTTTCGTTTTCTTGGAAAATATTTTACTTAGTTTTCTTACTTATTATCATTTTAAAATTGAAAAAAGTGTTATTTACTCTAAAACTTATTAAAAGTTATATTTAATGGATTTAAATAATATTTTTTTAGAGTGTCAAATAAAATTATAGATTAAATTAAAATAGAAATATGTTATTGTAAATGATAAGTAACTAGAATATATATATATATATATATATATATATATATATATATATATATATATATATATATAATTCAAAAGTAACACCTGGAAGTTGAAGAAGATGTGCAAAAACAATATATTGATCTTAGAAGTGTTTATATGATTCTTGAGTTGTAGTAGGAAATTTTTTAGAATTAGAAAGTTTTTTAAAGAGTACTGAATTTATTTTCCCACCTTTTATATTGTTGGAAACTCGAGAATAATGTTTTTGGATTACATTTGTCTCTTGGTATATGAGATTATCGGAAAGTTCAAAAATATTGATTCTTTTTCCATAAATTTTAGTTATAAAGTGTTAGATAAATTTTGGAGGGAAATCTAAAAATTGAGAATATTAAATGTTTCGAATTAAGATTACAAAAGATTTTTCAATCTTTTCCCCCATTTTCCTTTATTATACAATATTTTCCGTGCTACCACTTACATGGAAAATAAAAACATTTAATATTTTTTTTCCTTATTTTCCGTGGAACCAATAGGAGCGAGCCTTAAGTTAATTTCGGGATTGGAGGCCTCAAATTGATTGCAATCCCACAAAAACAGACTAAATAATTCAGACTTGATAACTAGAAATAGAACGAGGTTACATCGTGACCAAAAATATTTTTCCCCCGAACACAGTTTCATAGTGGAGCGCATGAAAGAATGTGTGATATTAATTAACTAGCCTGCACCTGTAGCTCAACAAGGACTACATACTCTTTGGAAGATGAATGTTACTCGCTCCAAAATATTAGCAATTTGGTCAATTTCCCAGGAAAGTAATAAGCACTTTCTTGATCAAACGCACATTAGAGCTGTATCGTTCACACAATTTATAAGTTAATGAAATTTCTTTGCGAAATGTTTTTTGTTGATGGAAAATTTCTTTTCAAAATGTTTACCAATCATTTTTATGATTTATCATTAGGTGCCGTCAGGATGAGTTTTTTACCACCTCAACATAGTTACTACCAGTCCGACATACATAAGCAGAATTAAAGCTGGTAGAGAAGAGTATAGGCAAATATCTTGCGTCTTGAATTCTTGATACTAAAATTATAGAGTGCGGAAAGAGGGAGATTTTATGACAAAAACGAAGCAAATTGATATAAGTTAATCGGTTTGACCATAAAGTTAAACATGTCCATTTCCGACTTTTTTGAGTTCTGTTATTTGTAAAAGCCTGAAATAGGGGTGGGCAACGCGTGCGGGTACCCATTTCCGATCCCGACCTTATAAGAAATTTCTCGATAGGGTCGGGAAAAATCGGGTACGGGTACCCGAATTCTCATTACCCGCGGGTTATAAGGCGGGATCGGGAACGGGTTCGAGTAGTTACCTCTCATTTCCCGAACTCGGTAGGGTACCAGCCCTAATTTCGTTAAACTTTTATTTCGTTATTTAATCAATACCCCCAACTTATTATGGACATGAGGTAATTATTTTCTTTTCAATTTTAGTCTAAACAATTCACAACTTATGTAGTTAATCATAATTATTGTACTGTTTGATTTATGATATGTATAGGAGGATATTTTGATCCCAATTCATTAAAGATGTGCAAATGTGTACTTATTATAATGGTTTGCAAGAGATGACAATTGATATAATAAATGAGAAATATGACAATAATTTTGAAAGAAAAATAGAGAAATAAATATTGGGTAGTGAGCTCATTGCCCACTTTTTCGATTTGAAAATAAAAGAACTCAGTGTCTCCCGCTTATTATTTGAAAAGAGATGGGAGTTTGAGCTTGAAATTGAGAAAAGAAAATGTTAAAGTCTAAAAACTCTTTTAAAAGATTAAATAAAAAAAGAATCGGGTACCCTAAACCCGCAATGTTGGGTACCCGTCTCCAATCGGGTACCCTATTGCGGGTACCAGACAAAATCGGACTCGGGAACGGGAAATTTTTTTCCATTCCCGAACATGAGGGTATCCGCAATTATTCCCGAACGTGACGGACCCTACCCGCGCGGCCGCGCCCACCCCTAGCCTAAATAGCTCCTTTTTCATTATTATTTTCAGTTTTTTATTGAATAAAACAAAATTTAAGATTTATCTTTTTTTTGTCAATTTCTTGATATTCTTTACAAATCAATGAGCTCTTGATTTTAGGATTCTAGATTTGAAGCATGATTCCACGAGTCTTAGGTTCGTGACTTGATCATCTTCTCTATGGCTTCTGCTCGATACATCACAAAAGCTTGTATTAATTGTTGATACTTGATACTTAATTAATAAAAGATGTCGTAATCTATACTAATATATAAAAGAAGTGGAATTTGTGATACCAAACTTTCGATTCCAAGTTTAACATTATAATTTTATGTTCAAAAGGAATCAGTTTGTGACACCATACTTTTGATTTCCATGTTTAACCTTATAATTTATGTTCCACTATAGCATCTTATTATTAGTTTCTCAATTTAACCCTACAATTGAATTTACATGAAATTAATTATACCATTTACTAAGAAGGATGACTTAGTTTCTCTATAATTCATATTCTTTCAATGGAAATCACTTTCTTTCCATTCTACTCTATTATGTTGATTCACTCTCACATTAATTCAAACTCTTTCCATCTAGGCAAATCTTTTTTCTAGTATTTTTTTTCTTCCAAATTTTATTTTTTTCTTCACACTTGACTATGAACATATAATACTTTTACAATATAAAAAATTAATGTACGTGGGGCTCTGTGTGCCCCATTTCTAGTAGATCATATATTGGAAGAGTTAGGCCGGCTGAAACTATGAAGTTTTCAAATTATGTATAAGATATGCTTCATCTATACTCTATACTAATATATAAAGAAAGAGGTATTTGTGACACCAAACTTTTGATTTCCAAGTTTAACCTTATAATTTATGTTTCACTAATAACATCTTATTATTAATTTCCTAATTTAACCCTACAATTTAAGGTGAATGATATTAATTATATTATTTACTAAGAAGGATGATTTAGTTTTCCTAAAATTTATATTCTTTCAATGGAAATTAATTTTCTTTCCATTTTACTCTAATTATATTGATTCACTCTAACATTAATTCAAACTTTTTCCATCTAGGCAAATCTTTTTCCTTGATTTTTTTTTTCAGTTTTTTTTTTCTTCGCAGTTGAATATGAACCTATAGTACTTTATAGTATAAAAAATTAATGTGTGCGGGGCTCTGCATTCCTAGTTTCTAGTATCTTATAAATGCAAAAGTAATTTGCAGTACGTTATCTTTTTACAGAAAGGATAAGGAAACTCCAACTGAATGATTCATATAGTTTGATCTCACATAAATTAAAAATCATAATTCTAATTTACAATTTATTCGATACTTCATAATTCTCTTAAGAGCTAGCCTAATCTGCAATTACATATGGTAGCGTATAGGCTTAAAGAAATTGTAATCTTATAAATAAAAGAAATTTATAAGCTTTTTGGAATAACATGTGCCGACAATATACAAGGATATTATATATATATATCAATAATGAACAGATAAAGTCTTTATCTAGCTTAACTATTGGAGGAGTCAGCTACAGAAGCATTGTCGTCTAGTCTTTTTTGTCGATTTCTTGGGGCTTTCTTCCCCTTCCTCTCAATGTAAAAAAAAAAAGTCTTTATCTAGCTTAACTATTCCACCAATTCTCCAAAAATTAATTCTTCACGCGCAAAGTCAGCCCTGTATTCAATTATGATTATTGATTGACATACATTACATATAAGGCCTAAGCAACGAGTTAATAATTGAAATTATTCGGATAAACTACGAAAAAATTAAATATCCAGTACTACTTCTAGCCGTCGACGTTATGGTTTGTAATAAGGAATTAGTCAAAAGTTTTACAAACTCTCTAGCTAGATGCCGCCTCCCACATCGTTCTCACGTTAGTTACTACTGCACGAGCAACATCGCTAATCAAATATTAATCACCCATGCTACACTAAATATCTATACTTTGTGTTAGAACCAACTGCATTTGAATGTCGTAAACTGCTCATAATTTTTTTAGGACGAGATAGCGAAAGGTTGACCCTGTGAAATTTTGTTATCCGAAAAGAACACGTCGAAGAAAATGTTTTTATAAGACCTTTTAGCTACCGTCTGACTACTTTTCATCAATTGTCTAACTACTCTTTTGACTTGATATTAATTCTAAGCACATTTATTATGATCACTTTCATATGATATCCCTTCTTATCTTGTTAGATTTTTGGTAGTAGGTTATTACGTTCTCTATGAATTAACATTATAACTTATAACCACCCAAATAATCCCCGTAGAATTTTATGACGAAGAAGAGAAAAGGGGATACCAACTTCATAAATTCATAACTAATTCTTCTCCCTTACAAGGTAGAAATAAGTCAATAACGTACGCATAATTACTATTAAAGAATGCATGCACTAAGGAAATAACTTCCCTAATTAATTACATAGATAGATAATAAAGTCTTCTTGTGAATGGATCTGCGCAGCCTCATAGTTCACCCACTTGGACGTTTGTCAAACCAAAATGCACGACTATAAAATTACTCATAATATCCATCACAAGCCCACAAATGGATCTCTTCAGGAGAAACAACTTACCCAACATCTACTTAATTAAATGAGGTTATGGTCAATTTCTCTATGGAGCATCGATTGGGTTTGCATCATTCATTTCAACTATGATATAGTGATAAAATTAAGATTCACCCACTAACTCAATTAACTCTGCATTATGATGAAAAAAATTCTTAGAAATAAAAAGGAACAACAATTTTTTTATCGGTGAAAAGGATTTATTAATGGAGAAAAGAGTTCAGTCCGAAAAATGCGAGATGAACGGACGAAAAATGACATGTCGGTGGAGAATTCTCCAATCTAAGCCAATTAAAGGTCCGAACACCTCAAAACTTTGAATACACAAAAAAATATCCGCATCTTGGATAGGTAAAACAAAAAATCAAATCGTCGCAATTTTTATTTTAGTATTAGGACACTAACCTTGGCATGTGACGGGGATTATTTCATTTTTTGGGCCTCAAATTGGCACGATTTCAAACTTGGTGCCTTAACTCACACTTTTCATCAATTTTGGTGCCAAGTCGTCGGAAATTTTGAAATTTGGTCGGAATTGCTTATGTGGACGTGACAGGGCAGAAAATTTAGCGATTTTGACCCAAGTCAACTCACCACATAAGCAATACTCCACATATACCGCCACAGGTGAATTTAAAAAAAAAACTTAAATCCACAAATTTATATAAGGAATTGTATTTATAAATTTGAGTTATAAACTTTTTTTATTTTAAAATCTGATTTAGTGATAAATAAAAAATTAAAATAAAAAAAATACAACGATTTTGAATATTGAATTTAGGATTTTTTACACCTATACACCATATCTTTCACAAAATTTTATTTACACCCCCAAAAAATTTCTAATTTCTTTTTTTCATAAACCAAAGTTAATTCTTGAAAGTTTTAAACTTTTTAAATTTCATTATTATGTAAAATTAAAATAAGAAATTATTACGATATCTATACTTGATACCAAATATTAGTTTTGCCCTTGCTCAAAAGTTTTCAATAATATAAAGTTTAACTTAATATTTTTTACCAATAAAATCTATTTCTTAACATGTAAATTTAATTCAAGGCGAAAAATTATAGAAACAATTTGTTTAAGAAAAGCTTCTATATTATTAATTTTATTCATAAAATGTAAGATGCTTTAGTTTAACTTTAATTTTTAGAACAAGTTTTTATTAAATAAATAAAGTTGGAAAGGAATTAAAATAAAAAGAACATTAATCTTCTTTAATCAATAAACAAGAGGAAGAAAAAAAATCGTTGTATTTCTTTATTTTAATTTTTTATTTATCATTAAATCAGATTTTAAAATAAAAAATGTTTATAACTCAAATTTATAAATACAACTCGAGCTAATGGCAAATTCATACCGCGAATTGTAAGCTTTTTGCGGATTAAACCGCAAATTGTAATTGCAAGCAAAATACACCACGAATTGTAATATTTTTGCAAGTTGCACCGTAGTGTGTGTTTGTAGGTATTTTAAAGGGTATTTTTGGTATTTCAATTTTTATCTAATGGAAGTTTGCAATTTGAACCCCAAATAAAAACGTGTCTTCATAAAAAAGTGTATATAATTATACTTCAAATGTTTAGTTGTCTTAATTCTAAAAAAAATGTTTAGTTGTCTTAATCAGCTCCTAATTAAGGATTTCCCAGCGTATGCATAAAACTGAAACTAACATTAAATAAATAATAACCCATCAACTAAAATTAAACTCAATTAACATAAATCAATTAATAACATATAGCTACCGTAGATTCTCTTGTGGTACTGCTTGTACTAATCCATTTTTTCTCCTCAATAAAATTCGTTTGCAGCTACCGTAGAGACTGATGACTCCACTTTTTTGTTTTTATTTTTGATAGGAGTTGATGACTCCATTGAGAACAAAGAACATCAGAATGACCAATATGCACCAGCAAATAATCTTCATCATCCAACCACCATGGTGAATGCTGTCACGAGGATTCTTTTGGTTCTTCACACCAACCATAAATATAGCAAAGGATTGTCAAAAACAAGAAGTTTCCCAAACTCACTGGTAGCACTGCGTCCGTCTCAAGCCCTAAAGTGCAGGCCGTTGAGTTCCGTTCTTTTCTTCTTTTTTTTTTTTTTTGTTTCTTTTTAAAGATATGATCTTACGCTTTCATAATAGAAGAATAAAATGAAAGATTAAAGACACATATTTATTTGGGTCAAAATTGCAAAATTCTATTAGATAAAAATCGAAATGCCGGAAATACCCTTTAAAATACCTACAAACACACATTGCGGTGCAACTTGCAAAAAATATTACAATTCGTGGTGTATTTTGCTTGCAATTACAATTTGCGGTGTAATCCGCAAAAAGCTTCCAATTCGCGGTATGAATTTACCATTAGCTCAATACAATTCCTTATCTAAATTTGTGGATTTAAGTTTTTTTTTTAATTGCACATGTGGCGGTATATGTGGAGTATTGCTTATGTGGTTGGTTGATTTGGGTCAAAATCCCCAAATGTTCTGACATGTAACGTCCACGTAAGCAATTCCGGCCAAATTTCAAATTTTTCGGCGACATGGCACCAAAATTGATGAAAATTCCGAGTTAAGGCATCAATTTTGATGGCTGCCTCAATAAGATACCAAATTTGAAATTGTGCCAATTTGAGGCACCAAAAATGAAATAATCCCACATGTGATGTTATCACCATTACTTGCAATCACCGCAAGTAAAGTTGTAGCTAATATAGGAATTCAACTATTATGTGATACAAGGTTGCAAAATGTTGTGTGGTATCTGTATCAACCAAATTCGTAACCTAATTTTGCTTAACACCACACAAAATCTTCAATGTATAAGGTGAACTCAAACCCCCGTACATCGCGAATAAATTTTTCTCAACTGAGTCTGACTAGTTTATTTATAAGAATCTAGATATTGGTTGAATTAAATCTGGCAAATTAGTAGGCCTCTAAATCATTGAAACACAACCCTTTGGCACGCCTAGCTTGGATTTCCACATGGGATAATCAGTGTACATGAAGTTGTAGTTTAGGACCCAAATGATACCAATGGTGATGTTGGTAGTACAGAGGCTAACACTGTAGGACTTGAAATTCTAGTAAGCTGAGTCTGACGTTGAGTATCCTTTCGTTTGACTTCAATGAACTTTGCTAAACCAATCTCCAATCAGCTAATAATGTGTTTTTGAATAGCTAATTCTTGTCATATCTCTGCTTTCAGACTCGAGATAAATTAATTATTGATTACCTCTTGCAGCAAACCAGTAATAAATTACAAATCGATTCAAAACTCGCTTGATCGTCCTCCACCAAACCTTTATGCCTTAGCTTAAACAAACTAGCTTGATGGTTCTCAAACAGTGATGGCCCAAAGTGCATCCAAAGATCATGAGTAAAAGATTCCCAAACTATGAATCTAATTATTGTTACGGTCTAAATTAAACCAACTAAAAGTTTGCGTGAAAGAAAGAATATAAAGGAGATACAGACTCCTAAATTCTTAGAAATTCTCTTGTTTTGGTTTGAACACAATAAACTCATATATTTTATCTTGGTATCAAGAGCAAGTTCGATCCAAAATCTGGACGTCAACGCAATTTTCTTTCATGGAAAATCAAGGAACTCAATATCTTTCTATGTTTGATAGTGAAAATTTTGATTATTGAATTATCAAAATGAATACATTTTTCTCATCACACGATCTATGGGATGTGATAGAAGATGGTGTGAAAAATTAATAAGAAGGAAGCTCTACTGCTGTTTATAAAAAAGAACAACAAAAAGATCCTTCAACGGGCCGTAAGTGGTGCTATCTTTTCTTAGATAATTGGAGCCACCTCCTCCAAGCAGGCGTGAGAGATCTTGCAGCAAGAATTCCAAGGGAGTTCGAAGATCGAAACCATTAAGCTACCAAGCTTGAGAAGAGAAATAGAAAATCCAAAATTAAGGACTCTGAGGCTGTTATGCAATATAGCACCAGAGTAATGGATCTTGTTAATCAAATGAGATCGTATGGAGAAATTATTGAAGAATCAAAAATTGTGCAAAAACTCTTGATAAGCCTCACAGAAAAGTATGACCATGTAGTCGCAACAATTGAATAATCTAAGGATCTATCAACTCTATCACTCTTAGAGCTTATGGGATCTTTGCAAGCACATGACCGAATATTGAGCCGCATAAGTGGAGATTTGGAGAATGCATTCAAAGCCATGATCTTGAACAAACACAAGGATAAGGAAATTGACTGTCCTCCACGCCCTACATGCAAAAGGACTAATTATTTGGGAAATGATTGTTATTTCAAAGGCAAGACACAATTCTGAAACTATGAAAAAATTGGGGATGAAGAAAAAGATTGCAGGAAGCCAACCAAAAAGCACCAAACAAACTTATCTGAAGAAAATCAAGAATATTTATTCTGCAACCACCAGAAGAAAAAGTAGAGAATGGAAAAACTTGAACTCAATCAAGTGCGGACGTCGTCAAGAAGAAATAACATACATTTGTTGGGAAATAGTGAAAATACTTGGCACGAGAATGAGCAACATAATTGCCATTACGATGAGATGAAGATTTTGCAAGTCAGTGAGGAGCTTTTCTGAAAACACATTAAGTAGGAGTCTTAAAGTTAATGTGTTTTCTATAACACTCTAGTTTGACTAAATGAATTGTTAACTTATGCAATTCCCAAAAAATGTAAGTACCAAGAAATTGTTACAATGCATGAAAATTACCTAGGCATCTCGAAAAATATCATGTGAGAGTTCCGATTTCAAGAAAATAGTAGAAGCTTAGAAACAAGAGCATGAACTAGTATAAATAGAGACTATGCTATGTATTTTCAATTAACTAAGATATAAGAGAAGGAAAAGGAGATACGGCCTCCTAAATTCTTAGAAGTTCTCTTGTTCTGGTTCAATTACAATACACTTATATTTTTTATCTCCAACAAAGGTGGTTGAGATGGAAAATCTACAAAATCAAGAGTTATGGGGACAATTTCACATGTCTTCAACTCCATTTGCTTCAAGTTTGTAACAAGAATTAACGAATCGTCAATCTACTGTTTTGTTCACGCATCGCCTACATTTGCACCACATTCTTAACGGAAACCTTCATCAATGGTGTAAAGAATCCGCCACACTAGAATCATCACTACTCGCTATTAATATCAACAATGTTTTGGATGGCATTGTTGTGTGGAGTTTTGACTAGCCATAAGATCTTCATCATCGGTGTGGTCCAGTTAATTTGTGACTTTTTCATTCTCGTACTTCTCATTATGAGTAGTTCATTCTTTTAAGCAACGGAGATTGATTGTTGATGCACCTTCAAGAATTCGATCTATATATGCAAAAAAATATCTAATGTAAAGAATCTCACCAATAGAATGCTAATGTCATGCTCTTGATACCAGTTGAAAGATCTTGATTTCAGCTATTTTTTCTTATTCGAGTAAGTTGTTATATTATAAAATGATGATTCTTGCATCAATGGGAGAATACCAACAAAAGCAAACTGAACACGCATATGTAACATGGTTCGATCTGCTAATCTAATTTACAAGCCTTCCACTTAACTGAGCTAGATCGTTTTTGGGGCAAATTACTTCGTTTAGGCCCTTAAACGACTATTTTTGTCGTTTTTGGTAATTTTCATTTAGATATTTCTCTTTTCAGAAGACTCAGAATTGCGTTTCATTTGTTAGAGTGTTCCATGCGTTTAGTGCTTTTATTTGAGATATTATTTGGTTTTTTTCCGTCATGAAAAAAAAAAAATTAGTTATATTTATTTATTTTCATTTTTTATGCAATTATATATCTTTGTAAACCCTAAAGCACCGTTAGATGAGTTTGAATATAATTACCCGAACCCTAATTTTAAATTTCTATACTACTTCAAACGTTACATGGCTTAGGTTCATAAATGTTACATGGCGACTTAGAGTTTTTCTGTTTCGTGTCTAATTCTCGATATTCTTTCGTGAATCAACGAGTTTTGATTCTTTTTCTGTTGTTCTCAATATTTTCGATGAGCTACGACTACGTCATTATTAAAACCTGCGAAACAGGTATAGACATTAACTAACCATAAAAAAGCTCTGTATAAAAAAGCTCCGATTGGTTCCACGGAAAATGAAGGAAAAGGAAAAAATATTGAATAATGAGGATTTTCAGGAAAACTTCCATGGAAAATAAAATTTTCCTCTCTTTTTCATGTGATTGGCATGCCATTAGTTTTCCGGGAGAATTTTATACTTAATTTGCTTACTCGTTATATTTAACAATGTAAAAATTGTAAAAAATTTAGATAAAGATTCACAAAAGATTTTCCTATCTTTTCCCATTTTTTCCAGAATTTTCTTGGGTACCAATCACTTGGAAAATAAAATTTTCTAATATTTTTTCCTTTTCCCCATTTTCCTTGGAACCAATCGGAGCCAAAGGGTAAAATGCATCAAAGCCCCCAACCTATACCCCTTTCTACATGTTGCCACTTAACCTTTTTTTTTTTACAAATAACCCCCCCCCCCCAACCTATTGAAAAATGTGCGAAGTGCCCCCTGAAGCTAAATTCAACTGACGAAAACGCAAAACATGGTCAAATTCAACAGTTGGAGTTGGATTAAGGGGCAGTACGCACATTTTTTAATAGATTATTAGGAAATTAATTGTAAAAAAGAATAGGTTAGGTGGCAACTTGTAAATTAGGGTATAAATTGGGAGTTAATAGGATTTATCCTTCCTCAAATTACATGGGAGTTTTATGTATACATCTCTTGGAAACGCATAAAAGAAGAAAAAAAAAAAAAAAAACAAACCAAAGTAGTGTTGGAGATTATATACATAAATATATAAATGTCAATCCTCTCTATCAGCTTAAGCTTTTAGTGAGAATGGCATTCAATATGGTATCAGAGCTCAGGAAAAGAGAAGGTCCTGGGTTCGAATCCTACCGCCACCCACTTAACAAAAAATAGCACGTGTCAGGCTTAAGCTTTTAGTGAGAACGGCATTCAATAAACGTGTTGGAGATTATATACATAAATATATAAATGTCAATCCTCTCTATCAGCTTAAGCTTTTAGTGAGAACGGCATTCAATAAGTAGAAGTTTATGTGTATGTTAGTGAAGTTGGTTGCCCAGATCTATTAAAGTGCTGTAGAATTAGTCGGATTAAAATGTTTAAATCCACGTGCTTTAGAGAAAAGATGAGCACCTTTAGACGATAACTTTTCTAAGTTAGGGAGATCCATTTGAGAGTGTTGGCGTCACCAACCGAAAAACCTTGATTTTCATAATCCCTTTTGTGTTGAACTAATTAATCAAACCCAGTTGCAAGATTTTAAAGGGGGTAGTTACCCCTTAAATAGTTTGAAGATATCAGTCATCCTCTCACTCATCCGTAAAAATGTATAAGAAGTGGCTCTCTTTTCCTACAAATTATGTTTATTCTTACAAACTTTAATAAATTAGAAACCTCCGGTGTAGTTAAATTATAATTTCATATGATGACTGCATATTTAAATATAATAATCTACTAAAACAAATAATATTATGAACATAAAAGTATAAAGAATTCTTGTAATAATATTTATGTAGATTGTGTTTTTATTATAACTCTGCAGTTACTTAAATAATTTTAAGTTGTTATACTTTTTAAGGCATGAGTTAGGGGTACTATAGTTAATTTATAAGAAAATGTATAGAATCACTTTTTTTATGCAGACACTCTATAACTTAAAGTCTACTGAAAAACTATTTTGAAAACACCTTCGTTTATGACTTGAAGCAATTTTTAAAATTTTAACTTAAATTATGAACTTATACTTTTGGAGAAGATTTTGCAAACACCACTTAAGTAAATTAAGATAGAAGAGTTAAGAAAAACCTTGAAATCAATCCCTCTTTCTGTTGACATGATATATTTTTGGGATAATATCACTCACACCCCCTGAGGTTTGGTGTAATATCAGTAACACCCCCTGAGGTTTCAATAATATCAGTGACACCCCCTGAGGTTTGATTTTCAGGGGGGTGTCACTTATAAAATGACATTTGTACCCTTTAGTTTAAAACTTCTCAAAAATAAAGACACAAGTACCCTTTATTGTCAAATAATAAAATCAACTAAGAATATCGTTGATCATCTTGCATAAATTAAAACAATTTCTATATTTAATAATAAGAAGACAAAAGAAAGTCCTTTGTAACCCTAGTCACTTGTTTTCAAAATTTTAAGATTATGTGGCCCTTTCCTTAGTATGAAATATATTACCGAAACTCCAGGAATGACTCTATATAATATGTCAAGAATATAAAGTTAACATCATTATAAACAATTATTATATCTACAAAAATAGTTTCATAGTTATGAATTAAAACAAATTAATTTTGACTGGGATACGTAGTATTCAAATCAAAATATTATTTATTTCTTTTACTAATAACATAACTAAGATTTTTAATTCAACAAGAAAACAAACGATTTAATAAAATGTAAAGAACAAAAAAAAACAAAAAAGTACTTGTGTCTTTTAATTATATTATTGTTTGAGTTTATTACTTGAACAATAAAGGGTACTTGTGAAGGGTATTTTGTAATATTAAATTAAAGGGTACAAGTGTCATTTTATAAGTGACACCCCCCTGAAAATCAAACCTCAGGGGGTGTCACTGATATTATTGAAACCTCAGGGGGTGTTACTGATATTACACCAAACCTCAGGGGGTGTGAGTGATATTATCCCTATATTTTTTTTGTCGATTGTAGCTTAAACCATTTTAAGGGTATCAATGTTTCTTGAGTACACAAATTTTACAACTTCAATTACTGTTGTTGAGATTAATGAAGGGCGATATTTTTATTGAAATTAACAACGTCAAATATTTTTAGCCTTAAATTCCTTATAATTTCATCACATTTGGGAGTCATCATAATAGAAAAGTGCTTTAAATCCGTATATGAATGAGATTGATTATGATGTCTTGTTGTGGAGCGTATCAAAGTTAGAGCTTGGTCTTGGGTGAAGCGGCTAAGAACTCCAGTTGTCTTTTTCATTTAACGATTGGGTAGTGTTACCTCTGGAGTGTTTTGTTTGAGATGTGAAAGTTTTCTTTTTTGTATTTGAGTGGAGTACGTACTCCTTGTACTTTACCTCGCAAGTATCAACAACACTTCTGCCTTATCAAAAGCAAAAAGATGACCTTGTTGAAGAAAGATTTGATTACGATCCCAGAGGTTGGGTCAAGTGTGAAATCCTTGATTCTGTAATAATTACTTGTTAAAGTAAGATTAAAAAACTAATTAATATCATACCCTTATTCAGAATCTTTCTTAATGATTGAATAACTAGGTCGTACAATTATCAGGTAATGCTTGTGACATAATTCCCTTGAACACAAAAGTAATTGAACGTGTTTGTTTAAGCATAGGAGTGTAATCATGTAATCAATACCGAAACCGATCAGTTACAGCGTGTTTATATTAATAAATAAATAAATAAAAAGCTAACACAACTGTATATACTAGCAGCCAATTAAATTTGTATAACCCATGGATGACTACTTAAATAATTATTATAATTACCAAAGAGTTAATAAACTTACTTCACTCTGTGAATCATACTTTTAACAACGGCACGTTCAAATCTGCTCGTAGTAGTCCCTGATGAATAATCGAGTTCTCCTTAAGACTTGTGAATATTATGGGTGGAGGAGGTCAATTTCGATTTTTCCTTCATAACTTAAAACAATATAATATGTACATGAATTTGTAAGATTTTGTTTCTTACTTTTTTCCGGCACATGAGTGTGTAAGAATATTGTAATAACGTATCCAAATTTTGGACATGATTGAACAATTTCGTCTCGAGAAAGATTTTCCATCACAAGCATTTCATTTTGAGATCACGAATATGAGGTGCAAATAAAAAGCCGATTTTCCTAAAAGTTCGATTTTCAAACATATATTCTTTTTGCTATCTAATCTTCTCTACCTAACCCAATTCGTCGCGTCCCCAATAGTGACATAAGTCTGTCAATTGGTGCACACTAGATAACACCGCATTTAACTCATAAGTCAAAATGTCATAGAAAAATCAAAATTGTTTACCAAACTCTATGAAACAGCTGGTTGTTCCCCAAAGCACCGGGACATTGTATTATCTTTCGAAAGTCATTGATTGGAGCAATTTTTAATAGGCACAAATACAATATTCCACGACAGACAAATATAGTAGACAACCATAGTTTGAAATGGTATGATTAATCAGAAAATTAAATAATAAATGAAGAATGTATAGTCAATTGTGTTCAAGTATATATACTCATGATATGGCCACCACAAAGCCCAAACCAAAGTGCATTAATTACCATTGCATTATCATCCAAGTTCTTAGAAGAAATCATGAAGGTGAAAATAGCAAGCTCAAGGGTTATTAAGCCTCTATATGAGGACAATCCTCCCACAAAAATAGACTACATGCCCCTATCTGTCTTCGATAAGGTCACATATGACCAACATGTAGCCATTATATATGCGTATCACCCGCCAACCCCACCAAATTCTGCCATAGAGTTGGGCCTCCAAAAGGCGTTGGCCGTTTATCGTGAATGGGCCGGGAGGCTTGGGAGGGACAATCAAGGAAACCCTATAATTCTTCTCAATGATGAGGGTGTTAGGTTTGTGGAAGCATCGGTAGATCGTAAACTAGATCGATCAATACTTTCTAGACCTTCCGCTTCTTTGCTAACCCTTCACCCTACTTTGGAGGGTGTGGTTGAGCTTGTACAAGTTCAACTGACGAGATTCTCGTGTGGTTCAATGGTCGTGGGATTCACTGCCCACCACCTCGTGGCAGATGGACGCTCGACAAGTAGTTTCTTGGTCGCTTGGGGCCAGGCATGCAGAGAACTCAAGATCAGCCCACTCCCATTTCATGATCGTACGATATTCTCTCCTCGGGATCCCCCTAAACTCGATTATGAGCATAGAGGAGTGGAATACATAGCCAAAAACTTTAAAAAAGTATATCCTCTTATTGATAATAGCATTGAGGATATTGTGGCACACAAAGTCCATTATTCGGCCGAGTTCCTCTTAAAACTCAAAGCAAAAGCTTCTTCAATGAATGGGAATAACAGGCCCTTTAGCACCTTTGAGAGCCTTGTGGCTCATCTTTGGAAGGCTATAACAAGGGCTCGTGGCTTAAATGGATTTGAAACTACCCAAGTTAGAATTTCGGTGGATGGTCGTGCTCGACTTAAGGAAGTGCCAAACGAGTACTTTGGCAACTTGGTCCTTTGGGCATTTGCTAGAGCTAAGGTGAGCGACCTTTTAAATGAGCCGCTTTCTCATGCAGCTAAGCTTTTACATGACGCAGTCACAAAAGTAAATGAGGACTATTTCAAATCATTTATCGACTTTGCGAATCACAAAGTAAAGGACGAAAACCTTGTCCCAAATGCAGAGGCTGACACGAACGAGTCGATATTGTGGCCAAATTTGGAAGTGGATAGCTGGCTGAGGTTTCCATTTTATGATCTAGATTTCGGAGAAGGAGGTCCATATGTTTTCATGCCCTCTTTCTCCCCAACGGAGGGCATGATATTCCTTTTGCCGTCGTTCAAAGGAGATGGAAGCATAGACGTCTTTGTGCCTCTATTTCAAGAAAATTTGAATACTTTCAAACAGATTTGCTATTCACTAGAATAGAGTGCAACCATAATAAGTCATCTCCCATTACTACCTACTATGAATTTCATCATCTCGTCATCTATTTTATTTCTTTCAGATTTTTTTGACTTGAAAACGGGTCAGGGTTGGTTTTAATAATCACCTCCCTTGCAAAATGCCTTCGAGTTAGAACATGGAATCTTCATGCATGGTTCTATGTAAGTTGATACGTAGTAAATTTGTAATGATGTTAACGATTTATATAACGCTTATTTTATTTGTATACTACCTTCTTCCTTTTCTTAAAAATTGTCAATTGGTAGCGGCACTTATTAAAATATAAGGGTTTGCAGGCACGTCTTGTTATCTGAGGCGGTGAGATATGGAACATATGTTTGGTAGAATCGTTCTGTCAACTTCTAGTAAACAATAAAACATGATTGAGTTAGCTAGATCTCTTAATAATTATAAATTAAAAAGAAATTAATTAGTTGGGAAGAAGAAAAAAAAAAGTTCATTGAGGCTTGAACTACATGCACGGCAATCAAATAAAAAAATTGACGCAACGAAAATCATACAATTAATGAGCAGTGCCCTTTCTTATATTAAAGGTAAACTACAAAAAGTTACCCCCAAAATGTGGGTGATTTATACAAACCATCCTTTACTTTGAAGAATTATAACGCCATTGCTATATCTAGGGATATACTAACCCGCCAACCCATCTGCAGTTCGCAACCCGCAATTCGCAATTCGCATCATTTATTTATCAACTTCAATTTGTTCGCTCAAGTTGACATATCGGTAATCCGCAAATTATGGGTATATTCATATTTTTATTAATTATATATGGATTAAATGTTTGTTTGTATTGTTATATTGCTATTTCAATTAAGTTATGTTGTTTAAGTGCTTTTATTAAATTATGGTTTGTTTTTGTGAAAGAAAATTTGGTTATTTTGATACCAAATCATGGGGGTTTTAAAATTCTGCAAAAAATAGTAGGAAAGGAATATTCGTCCCCAATGATTAGGGGAAAGTTTCATCCATAAACAACAGTACTCTCTACAGTATCTCATATTGTTAGTTTTTACCAAAGTTCTTCTAGGGGTTTGTCGTCCGTAAACCTCCTCTCATGCTAATTTTTTCCCTTTAAATATCTATCTTCCCAAATTTACTTCTTCTATTCTTCCCATCCCTGAGTTCCTCTCTTCTCCTCCTCAAATATTTACATTATAAAAATATACATGTTTGACTACCATTTATATATTTATTTACTAATATGTAAGATTTATCTCTATCTTTTAATTATATCACACTAACAATAGTGTGTTATTGTAATTAAGTAAATTAAAACAGGATTTTTTAATATTTTAAATCTAATTAAATATTTGTGTCTTTTTATTTTCATTTTGTATATTATCTGTTTAATTTAGATTCGTTTTTTAATATTTTATTTATTCATAATTCTAATATTTTCCGATACTTTATTGATTCCCATGTCAAATATTTGAGACTAGTACTTGTCTTTCTAACACTACAAATGGAAACATGGCCCTCCAAAATTCTATTACTCTTGGGGGGGGGGGGGGGGGATCTATTATTTCTAGAGTTAGAGACAGACTTCCCTCTCTAATAATTTTTTGTAGAGAGGGAAATTTCCTTCTGATCGTCATATTTTCAGGGCAAAAATCCGTTCCTATTTGTACCAAAACTTTAGTATCATCTTTGTTGCTTTCTAGTTGTACTCTATAAAGCATCATATATAAAGAAGTAGGACCCATCTTCGATAACTCAAACATTAGAGATAGATACTCTCTTCCTAGAGGTTTTCAACTTTAGAGACGGAGTTTCTCTCCCCAAAGTATCTTTCCCAATACAACATAACCTTTTCAAATACAACATAGCAATGAATTTTATGTTCCTAATAATATATTTATAGGGATAGGATAACTTCGTCGTTAGTGTCAATCCATTGGAAGTTTGTTACTAAAGTATATGACCATTTCGTGACAAAATTTTGTCTCGATTTAGAATGGATCAATAATATCATCAGTAGATGAGGTCATTACAGATGAAGCTTGTGTAAACGGCCTTTAGGGAGAGATTTATCGTCTATAATAGCCGTTAGGGATGAAATCCTTATGTTTAGGGACGAATTTGTCCAGTGTTTGATGAGTGAAGTTTTTGCACTGAGATTGGGGTATCTTTTCTTAGGGGAGTGCACTTGCACTACTTACCTTCATTAATATTTTTTTATTTTTTGCCTTCTTCGATATAAAATTAATAATTTAATGTTTGACACGACAAGAGAGATTGCATGAAATTTTGAAATCATAATCTACAGAATTTTATATTCAACTCACAGCCTCATTGTCACCATATTTTGATATATATATAAGCATTAAAGTGATCACCAAGTAACTTTTAGCCCAACTTGTATATCTCTTGATATTGACCTAAATGCAAGAATTACTCGACCCACGGTAATCCTTTTAACTAGATATATATCAAGTTGTGGTTATCTTTAAAAGCTCAATATAGAGTATTGATATTTATTTATTTATGTATTAATCTCTAATACGCCCCCTCACTGTAAGGCTGTAAATCTTTTATTATGCATGTCACGTGTCATTTTTTTAATAAGTCGGTGGTGGTGGGATTTGATCCCAGAACCTTTTATTTTCCTGAGCTCTGATACCATGCATATCGAATTGTCGTTCTTTCTAAAAGTTTAATCTTATAAAGAGAATTAACATTTTTTATTTATGTATTAATCTTCAACATGCCTCTTGGTATACATGATAAATCCTTCATTTTAGTGTTATACAAGAGGAATATTGGTGCATCAAATTTCATACGATGTGTTGGAAGGCAATCAAACTCTCTATGCAAATAAAAGTAACAATGTGCCCGAAGTGATTAGATTTTAGGGAAAAGAAGTAACTATACCCTTATATTCTAAAAATATTTTTCTCTGTCTAAAGCACATTACTCCTGTAGAAAAGCAAATAAATCATTCAAATCAACTGATGTTAATATTAAAAAGAAAGTATATTTGTTTATCCACACCATATACAATACATGAAAAAATCAAGAGGACTTCTGTGTGGCCTTTTTATCAAAATCGAATGGAAAATATGTTATTATGCTAAATTTTACTTTAACATGTGATAACGTATGTGGCTAATTAACATACTATAAAAGGGTGATTGATATATTAAACTTAAAAGGCAATAAAAAAACGTGATGCGGTGATCTGTATTTATTCTGAAATTCCATTTTGCGTTTGACTTAAACGAGTGCTAGTTTGCGTCATGGCTTACATCCAATTCAGGCAAAAATACCAATGTTCAAGGTCATGTTTCCTGTCTCTTTTGACTTCTTAGTTTCTCCCTCATGACAATCCTACCGAATGTAAGCTTATCAGTGTAGCTAGGTTTATTTATCATTTCGACAGATATTAATAAAACGTACGGTGGCTATGTAACCAGAGAAAAAGGGGTGGCTCCTCAACGACTTCAGGGTAGTTATTGAGATAAATTATAAAATATGATCACCAGATCAATGGAGTCCAAAATTTTGTCTAAACTAAATTCTCCTATAAAAAGTGCACTGTGTGACATGGTTGAAAATGCTACTATGTCAAAGTTTTTCTTGTCGTCGTTGAATTTATGGTATGAATAAAATGCGTAAAGTAATATTATTTGATGATCTGCTGTAGTTTTTAATTCTTGCTAAATTTATGCTATTTCAACAAATATAACTTTTACAAGTATTTTGTTTGCTACGAAACGGATGTGCGTGATAAATCACAAGATATTCATGAAGAAGCCTTAAAACATAGTTGTAAATTTCATTAATGCACATATTTAGGATTTACATTTTTGCATTATCTATGGTGAGTGTGGTGACTGATGGACGAGTCAAACGGGCATGTCAATACGACATAATCTCCATGAAATTATCATTGTTGAATATATGATGATGTGATTCAACCAACGATCAAAATGATAATCAATATTTTGTTTTTCAATTGTAAGGAATTAACTACCTCATAATCAGGATAGACGAGGACTATGTTGGACTATTGCCCGCGGTCAATTGTTGAGTAAAATGTATATAAATATAATTTAGACCAGATATAATTTAAGTGAAAAAAATGAAGCCCAAAAATTATATTAATAAAATATATAACTCAACGGAGTTTTAAAATATTTCTTTTTACCATCAAACTAAAGGTCGCTAGCTCATTACTACTTATATGCATTAGTGATTTTATTTTTGCAACAAAGAATTTGTATATAACACCATTGCATAATTTTTAAACACGATTCTTTTTATCTAAAAGTAGAGATATATATCTTCAGCAACAGATCGACATCAAAATTGAAACCCTCATACCTAATTTATCTATTTCATTAAGGTAGATTCCATGAAATTTATTTTTTCAGCAAAACAATGAGTGATGATTGTCCGTACATTCAAACTGGACTTGCATTTTTAATTGAACTTTCTAATAACGATACTGTAATCGATAATTTTTATAATACTATATTTGTTATGAACTTGAGAATAAACTAGCAAGAACTTTTTTTATTTAGTTTGCCCTCAAGGCTAATCTCCAAAAGCAATTTCATTTGTTAGTTTGATCATATAAAGTTCTTATTAGTTATATTTGGACGAAAATGAATATTTCCATTCTGTTTTAGATACTTTTTGTTATTTAATATACTAGTAGCCCAATATATGATTAAAAGAAAAAACCATTGTTCCAGCCCTGTCCATTACCCCCATTATCGTACGCATTTAGTATAGTAATATTAACTGTACATTACCCCATTCTTTCAGATATTTTATTTGTCATTTAACATAACAGTAATCAGTAGTCAGTACTCCAGGAATGAAGCAAGACATGAGACAATACAAAAGCAAGATTAGCATAAACAAAAATTAACATACTTTATTACACATTATCTATGTCCCATAGAAGTATTTCCTCTCGCCCTGATCACACATCACATATGGAGAAGGCATTTATAATTACAAGAAAAATATATAGTAAAATATTATTCGGAAAACCAAAAGAAAATCCACAAAAGATAATGTATTAAATTTTTATCATATAAGAACTCGTAAGAAATAATGATTAATATCCATAAAGGAAAAATCGTAAGAACATCAAGTATCTGTAACTAAATCTATAGAAAATAATGAATGAACAATTAATGATAGAAAATAAGTAAAACAGTTTATCACTTAATCTATTTTACCTAATATCTTGTTTTCTTTTCTCTTTTCATGTAAAAGGATAAAAAGAACATTTTGACAATATTTGAGCATGTAACTTTTTGTAATAAGAAACAACTTTTTTTTTATATTTATGTAAATGTACATTTTTAGATAATTTAAAGGAAAAATTAAGCTACGTAATAAACTGAAAAATATATTTTCACGCATCGTATGATTAGTATATGTAAAGAAAATAATGATTATAAATATATAATTGCTCGAATCGAGCACGTATAATATGTTTATTTTTGTGACATGTCATTCATATTTACTGGCATAATATTTTATGATGCATGTTTTTACAATAATTGGTATTATGTTACCTTAGAGTTGTTTTTACATTTCATCATTATATCTAATATATATACCACAATTTTTAAGTTTTCTATGTTTTTATGATGAAAATATCTTCGGAAATGTATGAAGATAAAATTACGGCTCAACAGACAAATCGACTTAAAATATAATTCTGAATATTGAAATCTTTTTGCATGGTAATGAATGACGAAGATTTACACGTAAGTTACGTAATCAATGACATGTTTAACAAACACGGCCGTAAAACCCGCGGGCACAAGATGGAGATGTATTGGCATGTTTTGCTTAACTACTTTTTTTTTTTTTTTTGATAAACAAATGAAAATCATTCAATCAAGCAGCATCCGAAACCAAAAACGACACAACAGAACGTGGGGGTGATGATTCAAATAAACAAACTTCCCCTCTGAACTATCGACAATTTTGCAATTGCATCCGCAAGACTATTTCCCAATCTTGCAATCCACCTGAATTTATAGTTCCATGGCTTGTGTAAGAGTGAGCGGCATTCTTCAATTTTCCCTCGGAGCGGATGGTTATACAGCGACGCCCCCATAATCAAATCATGAGCTTCTTTCGAATCTGTTTCAATCTCAAGAAATGGGATTCTTTTCTCCCAAGCTATAGATAAACCAATCCTTAATGCTTCCACTTCGGCTTCAAGAACCATTGGTTGTGCTAACTTCTTCACAAAACCCCACAACCAAGTCCCTTGTGCATCACGAACGACTCCCCCCGCTGCACCATGATTCACGTGTGGGATCACCCTACCATCAACATTCAACTTTGTCCACCCTTCTTTCGGTTTTTTTCAGGGCACCCTTCGACTATTTTTCTTCGCCTTAAAAATTGAAAGAAGATCATATGCAAGGACTTTAATCTTATACAAAACATCCTGCAGATTCTCGGTAGCATCTTGAAACATACGATTATTCTTTGCCTTCCAAATATTCCAGATTGTTGAAATAAAAATAATGTTCCATGGTACCTCCTGAAAAAGATCACTCTTGTGTTCATCTAACATTAGGTTCTTCTGCATCCATGTCTCGTCGCTCAAGCTCAAAAAGATCGTCAAATAGTTGGGAGTAAGCAGACTTTCTCAGACAGGTTTCGCTTTGTGACAATCCCGGAACACATGGACGACTGATTCCTCTCTATTCGGACAGAATTCGCACTCCGAATTTTCTGTCATCTTTCGAATCCACCGCAATTTATTTGTAACTAGTCAATTCTGAATTGCCAACCACACAAAAAAATTTAACTTGTTATTGCAAGGTAGGTGCCAAATCCACTCGATTCTTGTGTTCAAAGAAGGTTGAACCGTGTATGTGCGATGTAAGGCACGGTATGCACTTTGGCATGAGAATTCTCCACTCGCTGTTTCGTTCCAAATCCGAACATCCTTATCTTCCTTCAACGTTATTCTAAACGCCAAAATTTTCTGAAGCCACGTCCCAGGAATTTGAGTTTGGATAGCCGACAGATTCCATTTCCCTTCATCATCCATTAATTCTACAAGCCAAATTCCAAGCTCGTCTTGTCGGATTCCCTGAATATCGTCGCACAGTCTACCACTTCCAGGCCAGTTGTCAAGCCAAAAAAATATATTCCGTCCATTCCCAATTTTCCATCTAACAAATGGTGCAATTAGCGCCATGCATCTCACAATTCCTTTCCAATTCGAGCTATCCCTCGGTCTCGCCATATACTCGCTAAGCCGTCTTCCTCTAAGATATTTAGCCTCAATCAATTCTGTCCAAATGCACCTCTGCCTTTGTAAAATTTTTCAGCTAAGTTTAGATAGGAGCGCTTCATTATTTATTCTCGCCTTTCTCAAACCCAAGCCGTTCTTCTTTTTGTTGCGCGTAACTCTGTCCCACCCCACTAAATGCACTTTGCGAAACTCCGGATTGCTTGACCAAAGAAAATCTTGATTGATTTTATCAAGCCTTTCACAAATCCTTTCCGGTAACCAACAAGGTTGCATTAAATGTATGGGGATTACCGTAGAAACCGATTGAATGAGAGTATTTCTCCCGGCAAGCGAAAGTTTATTGCTTTTCCAATTTGTGACCCGTGAAGCAAGTTTATCAAAAACCTCGTTAAAATGCTCATCCTTAACTCGTTCGTGGACCAGTCTCACTCCAAGGTACTTGCCAAGGTCAGCCGTCCGAGAAAATCCAAACAGATCGCCAATGCGCCTCTTCAAACGACTCCCTCCTGATTTTGAAAAATAAACTTTGGATTTTCCAGCATTCAACTTAAGTCCAGAAGACTTGCAAAATACCTCTAGAATACTCTTAATACTTCTCGTTGTACCCATTGTTGCCTTCCCCATAAGAATGGAATCATCTGCGATGAAAAGATGCGATAAACTTGGGCCTCTTCTACATGGAATAATCAGCTTCCAAGCTCCCCCTTCAACCGCTTCTTGAATCAAATATGCCAACCGCTCAACACACAAAACGAACTAATAAGGAGATAGAGGATCTCCTTAACGTAGTCCACATCCGTGATTGAATTCTTCAAGCAGCTCACCATTCCAAAGAACATTTGTGGCAAATTACGGACGCAAAACATGATTAACTTTATGACGTTCATCGAAAAATTAAATGCTCCCAAAGTTTATTCAAGAAAATTCCAACCAATTTGTCATAAGCTTTTTCAAGATCAAGCTTATGAATCATGCATCCTACCTTATTCTTCTTTTTCGAGCGCAAAGAATGGAGAATTTCTTGCATCATAAAAATATTATGCTGAGTGCTTCTCCCCTTTATGAAACTAGACTGATTTGGCGCAATTATATTAGGCATAATATTCTGAAGCCGCAAAGTAATACACTTGGTGATTAATTTATACACCACATTACAAAGCGATATAGGCCGAAATTGCAAAATGAAAGCAGGATTATTGACTTTTGGAATTAAACATAGATGTGTCGCACATACCTTAGATTCAAAAAATCCTTCCCGAAATGCTCCTTGGACATACCGAAATAAAGACTCACTCGTCCAGCTCCAGGAAAATTGATAAAATAACGCCTGAATACCATCCGGTCCCGGAGCTTTTGTTGGATGTGTGCGCCAAAGTGTATCTTTAATTTCCTCCAAGCTCGCATCTTTCCCGACTGCCATCGCCTCCTCGGCTGTTAACACTTGCTGAAACCGTGACACAGCAAGGGGTGTAGTTTGTTGAGCCGCGCCGTTAAATAAAATAGTTCCGCTCGTGCTCTTTCAACACACTTTGATCTACAATCCACAAATCATTCACCTTTAATATTAAAATTCTGTTTTTCCTCCTCCGAATCATAGTGGTTTTATGAAAAAAAAGATGTATTACTATCTCCAGCTTCCAACCACTTAATCCTTGATTTTTGGTGCCAAAAAATCTCCTTCTTTCGAAGTATCGAATTGTACTCGCCATGGAGCTGAACTTCTAATTCTTCAAGTTAATCATTCGGCTTCTTTGTGAGATTTCTTTGTATTCCATCAATGCGGCTAATAAGAATCTGTTTTTGTCGGAAAATATTCCCAAAACTCTTCTTATTCCACGGTATTAACACCTCCAGAATCCGCTCAATCGCTTGAATAAGCTCCTTATATTCATCCCAAATCTTCTTCAAAAGGAACTCACATTCATTATTTTTCAGCCACATCGCCTCAAAACAAAACGGACGTGTGAATTTAGGCACGTGCCAACCGCTTGTGTTGGTAAGGATAGGGTGGTGGTCGCCATGAGTGCGAGGCAAGTGAAACACCGCATTCTCCGGAAAAAGCTCTAACCATTTGTTGTTCGCAAGGGATCTATCAATTCGTTCACATATTCTCGCCCTCCCTTCTCTTTTATTTGTCCAAGTAAATTTCGGATCGTAAAATCCGAGATCATGAAGACGCCATGAATTTATCCTTTGTTGGAACGCAAGACACCTCTTATAGACATTCTCCCGACCCCCTCGCTTCTCATGAGTAAAACTGATCTCATTGAAATCTCTTTGCACCAACCATGGTAAATTCATCAAGTCGGGCATACCTTCCAATTTATCGAAGATGCGCACTTTGTCTTCTCTATGTGGCTTAGCATAAATTCCGGAGAGCATCCACCTAGTGTCATTTTTCAAACCCACTAAAGCATGGATGCCTTGATCATCAATACTTTTAATTTCAACCTCAATAATCTCCGAATTCCAAAGCATCCACACCCCCCCTTCCATACCGTCCGTCGGGGCTATACAAAAATCTGTAAATCCTAATCTTGGGGCAATCTCATAAGCCGTATCCGTTGAGACCCGAGTCTCAAGTAAATATACAACATCTGGATTATGACTGCAAACTAAATTGCGAAAATTAGTTCTAAAATCTTCAGCTCCCGCTCCTTGGCAATTCCGTGAAAATTAAAAAGGTGTAGCGGGTGAATAGGATTCTCAACAATCCTCTCCATCCATAACAACATTAGTTGTCTTATCGCCTCGAGACAAAGATATCTCTGCCGAATTATTTCCCATTCGCTCATTGATATTCGTTGCCAACAAACCAAGAGATTCTTCACTCTTTCTATCGTCTGAGTGACTATCTCGAGCTCCCAAATCAGTGGATTTACTGAAATCACATTGACGTCCCTCGGATTGATTTCTAATATCTTTAAGGGTCCGTCGAATCGCAAGAGATTTGTTTGGAAATCCCAAAATTGTGGTAGAACTTGGACATTGAGCACCCCGTTCCCCATCTCTATCACAAGATTTTCCTCCGGCTCCATTGCTTCTGGCGAGGCTCGCGTCAACTAGGTTGATCAAAGTTGAGGTGTCTGTGATTTTCTCGTTGTCTCCGGTGGAAGCTAAAATTGAGAAGGAATTATTAGAAGAAGCTGCGGCCGTTTTTTTTTTGTTGTTGTACTCGGCTGGAAGTTTTTGTTTTAATCTCCTTATGCTCCGATTTTTTATTATTCCCTATTGATGTAGGCAGAATTCGCTTGCCTTTTGAACTCTCTGGAGTATCTTCTTTATTTCCGGGATGAAACAGAGTTGGAGTAGCATTCGGAGTCTTCAACCGATTCCCTTGGTAATTTTGTAAAATAGAAACTCCCTTATTCTCAACATTCTTACCTTTCCCGTTAATATTAGGATTCTCCACCTTCCTATTTAAACTCTCCTTCCTTCGGCGCGGAACTTCCATCCAATCTCCTAACTCATCCTTTTTCACCTTCTCCATCAACCATTGTATCGGTGCTTTCGAATTGCCATCTCCCGAATTCATGTCCGCCATAGCTTCCTCCATCATGTTCGAATTAGATTGCACTTTATTATGGGTGAAAGTATTTTCCGAGTGTCCTACATGTCCACATTTATAACACAAGGAAGGCAGATTTTCGTACATGACATGGTAAAGTCTTCCTTGAATCCTAATCCCTCGTTCAAGTGGTTTCATCGTGGGTACTTGAACGCAGAATCTCGCATACTTACTGCATGACGTTGTAAATGTGTTCCCATCAATCTTTATTGAATCTCTGATACAGCTAGCAATAGCTTGAATAATAGATTCCCAAAACAGTTCAACCGGGAGGTTCATGATACGAACCCAAGTAATGGCGTGTTCAATTTTATCGTTGTTCGCTCGAAAATTCGGCGACCACTTGCGAATTGACAGAAAACTACTGGCGATCTGCCATGGCCCTTGGGTAAGGATTAAATCTCGTTGAGTATTGTTGAGCCCTTTCAAATAGTACGTTCCAAAGCCTAAATCCACAAAATCGCAACCTGCTGTCAACTTCCATAGTACACTCAATTTATTCACTAAACTCGGATAGAACCACGGTTTTCCGAGAACTTTGATGAGGATAGTATATTTCCACTGTTGTTGTAGAAGAAATTCGAGATCATCTGAAATTTCAATCGATTTAAACGGATCATCTGATGAGGGCTGATGAACCCTAATTTTCTCATGTTCGTCAGACATCTTGAATTCGTTAACTCGAACATCTTTCGTCTTAACTTTATTAGCATATGATAATCGTTCCCCTACTGAATTAGCCAACAGATTGTTTGATTGATCCATCATACCAACGTTTTTATTTTCATATGTGAATCGCGATCTTTTTTGTGAACCCAATTGTGAAAACGGAATAAACCCTAGCGTTGTGTTACCTTCAATTGCCTCAGCATGGTTGGCTGAGAATTCGAATGTTGGTTGAGATGGGCTCCGTGAGATCGGGATCTCCGGTGTCCCGGCAAAAAGATTGTCCATAGAAGCCACAGTTTCAGTCGCTTTTTTTCTCTTTAATTCTCCTTATTGTACTTTCTTTTGTCCATGTAAAATTGTTCTTTTTTTTATGAGAATTATTTGCTTAACTACTTTATATCTTCTTTATTTTCTATGTGTTGACTAATGATTCAAATAGGATCTCTTTTATATTTAGAAATCGGGAAATCTTTTAATACCTTTTTTTTCAGTACTATATGTACTAAATATATCATTTTTCGGTGACCGTTATAAAGTATTGTATTTGTGGATGGGCTGTGAATGCAAGTTCCCTCAAAACAAGTTCCCTCAAAGATTTTAGAATTCTCTAATGCCTAAAGAAAATGAAGGGTATTTTGTTCCTAACCAAATCTCGTCCTTCCCCTATTTTCCTATTATTATTATGTGGGCCTTAGGCGAGGAAACTATAATCAATGCAATTCAGGATTTCTTTTCACCTAGTCAAAAAGAATTTGCAATAATTATACCTACACCTTTTGAGCTTTAAACTTATTCCCCTCGATAAGTAGTGTATTTGATCTCTTGGTATGCCTTTAGTCAAAGAATCCGATAAGATTTCCTTTGATTTTACATAATCAATACAATTGACATCAGTTGAGGTCAACTATATTAATGTATTATGTCTACGACGTATATGTCTAGACTTATCATTGTACATGTCACTATGTGCTCTTCCAATAGCCAACTGGCTATCGCAATGTATCACTGTCTTATTCCATCAAAGAATATTGTCTAAAAGTTAACGAAGTCATCCACCTTCTTTACCAGCTTCAATAAAAGAATAAATTTTGATTCCATTGTGGATCAAGCTACGTATGTTTGTTTCGAGAACTTCAACACCACAGCTCCACCTCCAGTGGTAAATACATAACCACATGTGGACTTAGTGTCATTAGTATCTAATATCCAGTTAGCATCATTGTATTTTTTTAATAAAACTAGATATCTATTGTAATGCAACTCATAATCTAGAGTATGTTTAGGTATCTTAGTACAATAATCAACGCCTTTCAGTGATCTTTATTTGGATTACTAGTGAGTCTGCTCAATTTATTAACTAAGTAAGCAATATCTGAACGAGTGTAGCTCAAATGTACATCAGACTGAGTATTATCCTAACATATTTCAATTGAGAGACAGATTCGCCTTGATTTTAACCTTAGTGTAGACTCAAGCCCACTGGCGTTTTAGCTGGAGAACCATCAAAATGCATTCTACTTTTTAAGTACTATCTATATGTAATGAGTCTAGGATAACACGATTTCTTTTAATGTCTTAGTAATTTTTTAATCCCTAATATTACATCACCAACTCCTAAGTCTTTCACGATAAAATATTTGGTCAACATTTTCTTTGTAGTCATGATTGCATCATGATTTTTCCCGCGATTAAACGTTGTCAACGTATAGACAGAAAATCACATAATCATTAGGTGTGCTCTCTGTGTACTCTCCTTTATGACACTAATTAGTTTTGAAACCATTTGATAGCATAGTTTTATCAATAAAATTTGTGTCGTTGTTTTGGTACTAGTCAAAGCCCATTTAGTGACTTAATCAGTTGTGATGAGTCTCTAAAATACTCATCTTTTATGTGACGAGAAGACTTTCTGAGCTTGTTTCTTGAGTAATTCGTGTCTGTTAGTTGTTTTCTATTATTTTTGTGTTTAGGTGTCGTTTTTGTGGGGAAAAAAAAAAGATGAAAAGGGACCGAAAAATAAAGTTTTGGACATGCAAAGTATGAGATCCAGTTAAAATAGTTGAGGAACTTTGAACCATAATCCGTTAGATACCTCACATAGGGTTTGAGGTGAGGAAAGTCTTCTTCTATTTCTTCAAGAAAGATGATCAAATCAATATACAAATCTCTACATTAAATTAATTATTATTTTGTAAATTAGAATACTAAAATAATTAACATTATTTGCACAAATGAGAATATGTATGAGAAACTGGATATGGTTGACATACCTTATCCAGTGGATTTGTTTATGGTATTTTCCGAATGGTAAGGGCATTTAATTTAGAAATGGTTTGTAAGACATAACAAAAACTAATCTTAAAACTACATAAACTAGATGTGCGCCCCTGTCTTATTTAATCTCTTCGCTTCTTTGTTTTCTTGCTCTATTATTTTCTTTTTTTAATTCATAGGAGTAGAGAAATAGATTAAACTTCAAAAGAAAAAACAAATGTACACTATTACTATGTTCCCCGAAGTTAATCAAAATGAGTTTTGAGTGAAGAACGTATTTTTCGTACGAATTTGCAGGAAGTCTAGAAAATCACGGTTTCAAATTTGTTGTATTAATAAAGTAAAGGTCGAATGGTGGCACATCCAACGTCTAACATGTTACTTCATTAAATGACGAGTGAGACAGAATAATGGTAACCATTCTATGATTGGACTTTCATGTTTATTAGAAATTAAAATATTAATAAAAGTCTCACAAATCATGAGATACTCACGGCCATGACTTCCTTGATAGTCGACATATGTTGTTGTGTTTAATGAATTTGTAAATTGATTTGATCAATAGATAACTCAAAGAGGTACATCACTAAAACCACACATCTACAATTAATCAACGATTTGGGTTCTATGATCGGTTGAGACAATCTTGTTCATGAGTTTGATTTTTTGTAATTCATTGTCCAACAAAGAAAAACCTTAGGAGTTTCTCTAGGGTCTAGAGCCTGACGAATCATTCTTCGAGGCAAATCCTAGATTATTCATAAAACACTATAGATGCATCTGAAGTGTGAAAATACTATAAAAAATATCCTCCGATTATATCGAAGCTTCTTAATGTCAAGCTTTTTTATTCGAAAGCCTGGTCGACCTTCCCATATAATTAACCAACACTTTTCATACCCTTCCTAGAGATTCTAGCGTTCGTAAAAGTCTTGTGAAATATGAGCACTTACATGGTGAACAAGTTAGTTGGACTTGGGCAATTACATTGGGCTGCAAATCAGCTTGACCACCGATGACAAAAAGCCTCATAGATTGCCATTTGGGCCTACTTGTTTCGGCTTTACAATAGGATATATAGACTATTACAATTTACATATTTAGCTTGCCAATTTTGGAACTCTTTGACCGCAGTCAGCTTTTTTTCGGGCTTGTTCACTTTTGGGACATGTTCCAACTTGTAAATATGTTTTAGATGAAATAAATATGTCTTCAGTAAAACAAAGAACATTCACGGCAACTTGAAATTATGGCTCGTTCTTTTTTATGAAAATGATGTAGCTATCTTTACTTTCTAATAAAGTGATTCAAATTACACTTTGTGTTATTAAGTGTCTATATATATTACATATATATAACAAATAACTCTTTATCCTTTGCTAGAAGATTGATGTTTATGTGTTACCTTTGCCTTTAGTGACACAGGAATACCAAAAACTAAGAAAGGTAGTGGTGAACTACTCCTATAGTCCTATTAGAATCATAAAGATTATTATTGTATACTCTTTTTTTTTAATAACAAATATTGTTGCTTACTTTTTATACAGAATAATATGCCACATAATTAATATATAATAACTTATTATTAACCATAAGATTGTTCAAATCATCGGTACTAATTAACAAAAAAGATATACTAACACAGAATCGTGTCGTATCCTATTCCCTCTGTCATCTCGAAACCCACTATTTTATCTTTGGTTAGGCTCAAACTTATAATTGACGTTCAAAAATTTGTAGTCAGATTATTACCTATAAATTTTTTTCCTGGATAAACAGGAGTAGTATAACAATTGAATGAATGACTCAAAAGCATATAATCAATACAATAGTACTAAATACAAATTTACAATAACTATTGTTACCAAAACAGTCCATCAACTATTCAGTAAATACACAAGAAATTTCAAGTTGTTAAAAAATGTTAGGGAGAATTACGCAAACACCCCCGAGGTATGGTCTAATTACACAAACACCCCCTCATGTTTGAGAAATTACACAAACACCCCGAGGTATGGTCTAATTACATGGGCACCCCCTCATGTTTGGAAAATTACACAAGCACCCCTGTGATTGAATTTTGTTCAAAATTTGTTACGTTTTACTGAATGTAAATTTGTGCATCTCATTTATCTTATACAATAAATGAAAAATAAATCAAAACTACTAAAAGAATAAAAAATAAGTCTCATTTACTGTTTTAGAAAATGAAAAAGTATAAAAAACAATGTATATTTTGAAAGATTTTCTAAATTACTCATCACATCAGTTTTGGCGTTATGATCTAACACAAGAAGCTTCGTCTATCCGATTAAAAAAAAACACACTTTAACGGGCGTTTGTGTAATGAGATGCATACTACATGAGGTGTTTGTGTAATTCTCCCAAAATATCAATATAGCTTACTAGTTCATGTTAAGCATTTTAATACCAACTTATATAAACACAAAAAAAGCATAGTGTTAATATCACTATTGTATTAATAATAATTAATAATAAGCAGGGTTTACAATTTCCAACCAACATATCCAGAAAGTTCCACACAAAATTAACTAACTTCAAAAAAAAAAAAAAAAAAAACACAATAATTCAATTTCAATTTTCAACCCTCTCCTCCTCCTCCTCCACTGAGAACAACAAAACAAACAGAACAAAACCCTAATTCTTCTTCTCCATTTCAAACCCTAATTACAGCTCGAGATGAATCGGACGGTGGTGGATGAGGCGGCGTTGGACAGGAACAACGGCGGAGATGAGAGCGAGACGAGCGAGTACACGTCGGAGGACGAGGGCACGGACGATTACAGGCGCGGCGGATATCACGCCGTGCGGATCGGAGACAGCTTTAAACACGGAAGATATGTTGTTCAGAGCAAGCTTGGGTGGGGCCACTTCTCTACAGTCTGGCTAGCTTGGGACACTCAAAAATCTGTAATTTGTTAAACATCTATTGTTGGTTTGAGTGTTTTTGTGTTTTAATTGGCTAACATTTTCAATTTTGTGAATTGAAATAGTATCTCTCTGATGTAAATGTTAGTTGTTTTGTTCTTTGTGTGTTTGGTGAGTGAAATGTGCTGTGTGTGTGAGATTAATCGATGTATTCGAGTGCATTTCTTCTCGTTTTTCGAGTGTGGAAGTGTGAGTGTTTATTTTGAGCAGTAGAAGAGTGCGTGGAGCGTTGATTTCTGCTGTAATGAGTTGTTGTGTTGGAGATGTGTGTTTATTTTTGCCTCATTTGCTTAGCCAGCCGTTCCTGTTTGCTTATTGGGACGGCCTTATATGACAGGTGGCAGTTAGTTTATGAAGTAAAAGTTCATGTTTTGTTTGAATGTGGTGTTGTTACTGTTGTATTGGGCTTTCTTCCTGCTAGATGTTGTGGAGACGGTTTGAACACACCTATGCAAGATTGTACTGATTCTCGAACCTCTAGAATATTCTTCGATTTAAAATCTTGGAATTGTATTTTGTAAATGCTCATATCATGGATATTTTATATGGATGTCGACTTTCATCTTGAGCATATTTTTGATTTTATGTGGTTTGACTGGTGGGAAAAGAACTTCTAGATGAAGAAAGAAAAGAGTAAAAGTCATGTTGGAGAATGTTTTGTACCTACAGGTGAACATAAAAGGGCAATTATGAGCACAGACTATGTGATGAAGAGATAGTTTTTGTGATACGAATATTACTATCATTACTTGTTAAGATGGTCACGAACTACATATTGACTAGTATTTTTTTTTTTGCCTTTTTCTTTTTTCCATTACTGGTGATAGACGTATGTTGCTTTGAAAGTCCAGAAGAGTGCACAACACTACACAGAAGCAGCAATGGATGAAATCACGATTTTAAAACAGGTTGCTGAGGGTGACCCAGAGGACAAGAAATGTGTTGTAAAGCTTTTAGATCACTTTAAGCATTCCGGCCCGAATGGGCAGCATGTCTGTATGGTTTTTGAATATTTAGGAGACAATCTTCTGACCTTAATCAAGTACTCCGACTATAGAGGCTTACCGCTTCACATGGTTAAAGAAATTTGCTATCATGTTTTAGTGGGATTGGATTATCTGCACCGCCAACTGTCAATTATACACACAGATCTGAAGCCTGAGAACATACTGCTTTTGTCAATGATTGATCCAACCAAAGATCCAAGGAAGTCTGGCGCGCCCCTTGTCCTCCCAGCCAGTAAGAGTAAGATTGTGTCCGAGTCTGAGACTTCAAAAGATCCTAAGGGTCCTTATATCGATCTGACTAAGAACCAGAAAAAGAAAATTCGTAAAAAGGCTAAGCGAGCAGCTCGGAAGTGTGTCGGAACGGAAGCTTCTGAGGAAGCTGAGCCAGATAATGAGGAAAGTAGTCCTGAAATTTCACGTCGTGATGATAAATCCAATGGAATCGAGGAGCATACTAGTGCTTCAGTTGTTGAAGAAGCTAACAAGGGTAGAGCAAATGTTACAGATGAAGGAACCAAGAGCCATAAGAGAGGCAGCAAATCTGTGAGGCAGAAACTAGTTGGTGAGGTTGATCTCCAGTGCAAATTAGTTGATTTTGGAAATGCCTGTTGGACATATAAACAGTTCACGAGCGATATTCAAACAAGGCAGTACAGATGTCCAGAGGTTATATTAGGATCTAAGTACTCAACATCAGCTGATATGTGGTCACTTGCTTGTATTTGCTTTGAGCTAGCCACTGGGGATGTTCTTTTTGATCCACATAGTGGTGACAATTATGATCGCGATGAGGTATGAAGACACTGTTTTCTATTATAACCTCTATGTCCAATACATATCAGGAATCATCTTATGTGCTTTGCCAAGCTTGTTTTGCAAGTCTTCAGTTGATTCTTTCTTCACAATTTCTAGTATAGTCCATATATGGACTTCTGCTAGATTGCATAAAGGCATTCTCTTTAGACTTGACTGCATGTTAATAGCTGATTTTGGTTTGTTTCGTTTGCCTCAAACGGCATGGAACTCTATTATCTTTACGAGTTGATTGTGACCATGTTTTACTTTGTTGCTAGGTGGTTCTTATTGTTGAGAGTATACTCCCACCATTGTTGATTTTTTTAATTTTTATTAGTTATGTGACGAATGGATCAAAGTATTGACGTCTATACTGCTTCCATACACCACCATTTCCCTCTTCCATAAGAGAAATCTAAATCTTTTGTAGAATTCTTTTGTAATGAGATCCCCAAGTCCATATGGAGGGATAGTGATTTACAATGTTAAGGTGTGATTGAATATTTGTCATTTTGATTCTTGGAAAGCAGGTGAACTGCAGAGATAAAAGAAACTCTAATGTCATTTTAAGTATACTGACAATATTATCTATATTTTGGTATAATCGTTTTTGATGAATTTTAGTGTGTGAGCATGCCTAGTTGGTAACTTAGTTTGGAATAGTATATGTGGCTATGTCGATTCTAGAAATTGGAATTTCCGGATATATGAGCGAGATGTATGCTTCGCGTTACTGGTGATTTGGTTTTTAAGTTTTCTAGGATGTTATGGCAGTTGAAATTCAAACTTTGTGATCCAGTCATATGCGTGATGTTATTTGCTTTAGTATGTTCTTAAGCGGGAGCTGGAACATGCATAATCTTCATTTATTAACATTGCAATATGTTTAAAGATTGGTGTTTACGTTATGCCTCTTAATTTGTAGGACCATTTGGCCCTGATGATGGAGCTTCTTGGGATGATGCCGCGCAAGGTGAGAGTTTTATACTAGCAATCTTACCCACCTGTTTCGCAAATTGAAACCTTAAATTTGATTTGGCCTCAATTTGTGAAGCTTGACTTCCTTTTGGTTGAAAACGTTATCTGTAGGTTGCCTTGGGGGGGCGTTATTCACGGGAGTTTTTCAATAGATTTGGTGATCTGAGACATATCAGAAGATTAAGATTTTGGCCTCTTAGTAAGGTGCTTATGGAAAAATACGAGTTCCGCGAACAAGACGCTACAGAGATGGGGGATTTCCTCGTCCAGATACTAGATTTTGTGCCTGAGAAAAGACCAACTGCTGCTCAATGTCTTAATCATCCATGGATTAGCGGACGCCCTCAGCGACCTGTCCTTTCCACGTCTCAAGTTAAATTGACAGAGAATGGTTCTTCAGACAAGAAGAAGGAGAAAGACGAGAGAGAGGCAATGGAGGTAGGAGTGGGAAACATGGCTATTGATGGAGCGTCCAAAAGTGGCAAAGAATCAAAATCTATAGCAAGCCCTTTAAAACAATCATAGAACGTGTTGTGCTATTTCTTAATTTTGTGTTCAATCGACGTGGGCTATCGTGAAGCTTTTGAAAACACTACTTTCTTTCTCTTTTGTCTCATATTATTTTGAAGACTCATTTGTTTTCGATTCTTTGCGACCAATGAATTCAAGGAGGAAATGGTTCATGTAATGATCCCATAACACGGGTGGCTGAGTGTTTTGCTTGTCCTTGTTTTGAAAAGAACATTGGAATTTTACTGTAAGATGTTCATTTGGTCGTTCTTTTCTGTTTCTCTTGCTCTGGCCGCAATATAACATGTGTTGGTATTTTCCTCATACCGCGCTGATTATTATGTTATATCCCAGATGTTTGGTGGGGGCCTTCTGTTACATAGTGCTTTATAAAATGTGGAGTTGAAGTCGAGCATGTGAGGTGTGAGAGTGCTTGTTTGTAATTTAATTGTCGTTACTTGTTTATCGACTATTACATTTGCATGTTCCTCGTTCAGTTCTTTCAATGACATGTGAATGTTCCTTGTGCAGCTCTTACATGTCGGTGGGATTTCAAAGAGAGGGAGCTGAGATCTGCTCCGTCGACATTTTTGTCTGATCGAAGCAGTTAGATAGGACGGGTGGTTTGATCTATTGTATGGAGGAACAAAGAATCTGAGTGAAAAGTCGATCAAACTGGAATAACTGCTGGTGTGTTAAATTTCGACATTGTTCCTGAACAATCTTGATCAAATTAGTTTCAGGCTTATCAATAAACAACACCATTGTTGACAAAAAGGGCGTTGGAGATTCTGAAAGCGTTGAAACTTTACAGAAAGCCTTTATAATTTGATGGAAATCTATGAACAGAACACTGTTGTGGTGTTTATAGACAAGTTAAAATGCAATAGAACTTGTGTTTTGATTATCTGCTACTCAAAATATTGTGTTAAAAGACTATCTCAAAATTGACAGTCACTTGAATCTTTCCCGTGGTAACTACAAATTAAATTTAGAACATTTACAGATCGCTGATTCTACCTTATTATAGTTTATACAGAAGTCGTAGAGAGACCTCAAAGATCCTAAAGCCTCTCTATATGAATATATTAAGAAAATCAACAACTCACAAAATAAAATTAGCCTCAAATTAAAAGATTAAAATTAACTATTAAGGATTAGTCTGTTTAATTTTAGATTCACATAACTAATTCTTGATTAAGTACTTGGGGCTTCAATAAAAACCAGACCAAAATTCGCAATTGATAAAATTCCCGATGAGAGTACATATATATGATTACATATTAGTTAGACGATTCAAAGATTAAAGATGCAAAAAAATATATAGGGTTAATTGCAGTAAACCCCCCATCTATGGGGTTTGTTGCACTCGCCCCTAACTTATGAAAATGTGCAAAATATTCCATAACCTATTGATTTTTGTGCGATTTGCCCCCTGAGTCATTGATCAATCGTTCATTTTTGACAAGTGTCTTAATTTTTGTCTGTCAGATTTGACAGCAGGGGGCAAATCGAACAAAAATAAATAGTCTGGGGGGCAAAGTGCATCAGACCCCATAGATTGGGGGTTTGCTGCAACTAGCCTAAAAATATACAATATGGTATTTTAATAAATTTGGGGCAAAGTGAGAGAATTATCTAATTTAAAGGTGCAAAGTGCAAATTACTCGATTCCATAATAATCTCTAAAAAATCGACTTTTGGAGCCCAATTTGAAAAATTGAGAGAAGTTTCAAAATGGACTACAATCTAGCAGCACTGAAGCTGCTCTGCGCACAACTGAGCACCGCCCGACAAACGCCGTCGCAAAACGCCTTCACTCTCGGCGGCATTCTCTTCCAACGCGCTTGGCTACAGGTATATATATATTCCCTATTATTTGTATCTATATTTTGCGCGTATTTCAATGATGATTGTAAACCCTAAATGTGGACAAATATGCAGGGCATTATTGTCTCTACACCTGCTTCGTCCTCCGATGGCCGATATCTCCTCGACGACGGCACCGGCGTCATCGAGTTAATCCTCTCCCGCGATTTCCTCACCCGCCCTTGGGAAATTGGTCCGTCGTTTTAGGTTTTTTTTGCTAATTGATTTTCTATGTTTGATCTCATTTTAAAATATTGAAGATTTGATGTTTTTTGCTTTGTAAGTATCTCAAGCATGTGTTCGTCGAGCTATTGCATCCGAGGCCTATGAAATTGTAGATTTTCCTGAGCTATAAGATTTTGGGCAGAGTGTAATCTCTTTCGAATGCTTAATGCGTAATATTAGATCTGAACTTGATATCGTCTATCGTCTGTGTCTATATATCTGTAGGGATGTATGTAATGGTGGTTGGAGGCTATTTTGTCCGTGCACGTGATCTGCCAATGATCAAGGTAAAGAATGGATACTATTGCAAGTTCTTTACAATATACGCCATTTCCACCTCTGGTATCCCTAAATAAAAGGACACTGAGACCAAGTACTTACCAAGTCTTGGGACATGGTAGTTGCTAGCAATATTAATGGTGTAATAGTGACCCCACTTGGGCCGAAAAGGCCTAAGGATCAGATTGCAGGGGACACAGGAACTGCTAAGAACATCCAATATCTTAGATGAAGTTTTTTGCTAAGATATATAAATTGCTGCATAATGTTGTAGATGAATTTATTTTATTAAGAAGTCATTGCTTAGTAATATCTGTATGGAGTCACTTTCTTGATCTTTCTGAAGGATAATCTTTTTGCTGCTATTGTTGTATATGCAGGGAGAAAAAAGATTTATGTTCATTTAAAAATACAGATATATGTTATCATCCATAAGTTAGAAAGTAATGTTCAGGAAGAAGTCGTTTCAAAAGAAACTGACTTAGTATTTCTATTCTAAGAAAATAGTCTTTCATGCTCCTTGACATTTACGGGTGTTTCCGTGAGTAGAATAGGAATTTACTCTGAGAAAATATTATCGTGGCGAAGGAACCTCCCTCAAATTTGAATGATAGTAGAGTGGAATTAATGATTATGGCCCCAGGAAGAATTCCATATATAAATGCATGACCAAGAAAAGTAAGATGAGGGGTAAGAGGTTAAAGAAACAGAACTCTTTTGGCGAATGATTACCGAAGCCATATTTAAACGATAAGGGAATTTTGGGAGTGTGAGGATGAAGATAGGAGGACATAATCATTATTTATTGGCCTCGTAATCCATGACCTCAAGTGACCTTTTCCTAACTCACCTGGACAGAAGTTCTAGATCAGAATCTTTAAGGGATGGATCCTAACAATACAAGATTCTGAAAGTTGAGAATATGAAGTTAGAAATTTAGTCATAGATTGTTAAATACAAATACTGCTTTTTTTTTCATTTTTACTTTCTCTCTTTGTCCGTCCTGATATTGTGGATAAAGTATAACCAACTGAACCTTTTCCTATAAATTATTTTAAAAGGCAATGTATTGTTACATTGAGGAAATTGCTCAGTTATTTGATTATATTACTGATCCAATACTATACGCCAAAGATTTGAGTCCATCTGCTTGAGAAAAATGTCTGTAACAAAGATGTGGTCTACTGGAACAAAGCATGATTAGCATGCTGATATTCAGGTAAATATATGGAATGCAAACTAGAAGTTAGAACTCAGTGGGTATGTGAATAAGGTCGTTTGTGCAGTGGATATGAGTTGCAGTCTGTTCACATCATATTATTTGGTTCTGTTTTTAGGCCTTATAATGTTTGACCAATTTGGCCTTTTATTTGGTGTTATTGTTTTTCTCTTTTTCAGTCCTTGAGTTGTTGATATTTTAAAATGAACTACTACTGCTTTTACTTTTGGTAGAATTAATTTTTAAACTTCCCGCATGCTTAAGTAAGCTTTCATGATCTGTTTAACTGAGGAGAGTCCTCCACGTTAAGCCACTGGACTGATCATTGATGTGTCTGATATTGTTACATTTAAATCTAAAAGAAATATAGGCTCTTGGCTCATTTCATTCTTGAATCATAATTAGGACTGAAAAGGGTTACACTTACATTTTCAGCAAACACTGATTACACATTACTCAACTGCAATTGATGCAAATATCCTTTAAACTATATGACTGCACTAAGTAAAAGGAAACAAGAACACAGATAATATAGGGAATGTCTGTTGGCATTATCTCAACGTAAAAAATTTGGAGTATGCCAAAGCTGATGTGGTCTACTTCTCACAGGTCCACAAAATTGTTGATCTTTCTGCATTTCCAGATAGGGAGTCAATGTGGTACCTTGAAGTCATGGAGGCCTTCAAACTTTTTTACCAACCTCTCTTTGAAGAATGACTCTGGAACGAGGCATGTAATATGAGCCATCATGTTGAATATATTTCTGGATACTGACTTCTGTAAATACTAGCATGATATTTATTGAGATAGGATGTTAAAGCAATTAGCACTAATGGATGTTTACCTACTAGTGCAAAGCATTGTGACTCGATTGGTTCCTTTAAGTTCTGAAATTAATGTTCTCCTACTTCATAAAACATCACCTTTGTGCACAGGTTCAAACCACAATTACTTGATTGAACCTCGGATATTATGTATGTATTAGATATTGGCATACAATCATAAGAAGTTTTATGAAGCACCTGCAAAGTTTGTATTTTTTAAGCCTTTGCCTTCCATCGTTATTGATGCATATATATCAGTACCACAATAAGTTGGTTTATGATTAAATTCTGTATGATTATGGAGTCATCTTGTCCTATTATCCGGTATCGTAAAGTGGTTATAGGGATTGTCAAACTCAATCCTGCAAATATCGGACTGGCGTTCTGTTGATCAATGACGCCTGTTGCATGCTTCATCTGCAATTTCCAATCTTCAGTCAGAAATACACATTAACTTAATTGTTATCCTAGCTTAGACTCCCTGATGCTTAGTCAGTTTGAAGTTGTACCCAGTTATTTTACAAATTAGAATATGGATGGAACTAACGTGGATGCCTCCCTTTGGTCTTTGGTCGACATGAATGTGTTGGTCGGGTCAAAGCTAACCAGGGGCTTATCCAGGAACTTTGTCTCAGGAGGGCTAGCCTAATTAATTTAATTTATTATTTAAAGCTAAATTTAAATAAAAGTCGATATTCGTGGTTAAATTAAACCAAGGTTAAAATATATAAAAGCAATACAAGTAATAATAATAAATTCTTATAAAATGGGTAAAATATTAATATAAAAGTGATCTAATAAAACACAAAAGTAAATGATGACGCAAAGGTGAAAGCATAGTAAACTTAATAATAATCACTAAATACTACATGTAAAAGGAAAATAAATTTTTATAATACCATTTTTCATACATTATTCGAGTATCTGTTTTTTTACATAAAAGCAAAATATCCACTAAATCTGATTATAGAATTTATTTTTTTATGACAATGTGTTTTGTTGTTGGGTTTTGAAATTAATAGGGATTTTAGGGGTTTTCTCTCCATGTTTTATTTAGATATGAGTTTATAACTTCAATGATTTTATTAGGCTTCTTTTTATTATTCTTTGTGTGTGTAATTAAAATAGAGTAATAGTATTAGACTTCTTTTTATTCTTATTTTCCTATGCATACTATATATATATATATATATATATATATATACTAGATGTTATGGGTTCCTTTTCTTTTCCCGCATAAAATGTGTGTCGATGGCCCCGCATTAAAGATTCACGGAACCCTGTGAATCTGTAATGCGTTTATTTTTGGGAATGTGGTAAATTGTGAATTTCACAAATTATTCAAAATGTGAGCTAGCTTACATAAATTACTTATGTTTGGGATATCTTACAAATTGTCCCTGTGTTGTCTTTGGAAATACACTTTCACCTTACATTGTTAAAAATTGGCAAAATAACTTAATGCATTAAAAAAGAAATTTGAATGTATAAAGTCAGTATAATTTCAACAAAAAGATTCCTGCAATCGTTCAAGATATATCAACCTATTCAACATAAATTGCGAAATCCTGTTTATCTATTTAATCTGTTTCAGCAACACATTTGAGGTTTTGATTGCATCCAACGGCTTGTAACATAATCATCATTAAGTAATAACTTTTTGTTAGTATTTGACCAAACTTGAATGTAAATTTGTGATGCTGGTACATTAAATTATAATAAATTTGTTATTGATTTGAAAAATGTATTTTACAGTGCTAGAATGTTTAATATAAGGTAAATTGTAAAATAAATAAAGTACATATGTACTAAATCAATTGCATAAACACGCTTTGATGATGGCACGGATTTTTGGGAGTTTGTTCGTGTCTATAAATTGCACAGGGGTCATCTTGTATTACAAAGACACCTCAAACACGAAGCATGGTAGTGGTAGCTGAAGACTTGTAATAATTCTGAGGTTCATAGAGTTCCTCAACAGTTGAAGCAAGCGCGACAAATCTTTTCTGGTAAATTTTGCGTGATTTTCCCATAAAAAGTAAGGAGAGAGAGAGAGAGGTGCATGATCACGATGTTTGTTGATGGGGTGTAGTAGCGTTTTCAAAACGTATGTTTTTTCTCGCCAATTATATACATTTTTAGAATGATACAAGTAGATTGAAAAATTATTTTATCCAAATGTCGCATTGCTGACTTGGTGCAACCAACAATTCTGATTAATATATTTTTCTAAATTATAAAAAGTAAGTTCCTCATAATCCTATCTCTAGTCTAGCATGTATTTACACAAACAATCAATTTATTGTTTCATCTCATCGTCGTCGTGCATGAAATAATTTCTCACAAAGATGAGACCTAGAAATGGCCCAATATTAAACAACACACGCCGGCGGTTTCATCGGCTCGCATCTCTGCGAGAAGCTGATGGACGAGACTTCGCACACTGTGCTCGCCGTTGATGTGTACAGTGACAAGATCAAGCACCTCCTCAAACCGTCCTCCTCGGTGCACTGGTCCGGTCGCATACAATTCCACCGCCTCAACATTAAGAACGACTCGCGCCTCGAAGGACTCATCAAGATGGCATATCTCGTAATTTTAGTTTCTCTCTCTCTTGTTGCTCAATTTTGTACGTAGTTTGGTTCGCGATCTTGAGAATTTTGATTATTTAATTGACAAATGTATGTGATTAGGTTTGATATGTTTTTTGTGTTTTTGGAGTTGCATTGGGTGTTAATTAGAGTTTTGTGGTTTAATTTCAATATTTAATGTAAGAGTAGGTGTTTGTTCTAAAAATTGAAGTGTTCTGTTTTTTGATGTATTTACTATACTTGTTGGATTGAGTTTGAAGTGTGTGTTCTTATGACGTAGACTATCAATCTTGCTACTATATGCACTCCGGCGGATTATAACACACGTCCGCTCGACACGATTCACAGCAATTTCATCGATGCTCTGCCAGTTGTCAGTGTTTCCTGTTTTATGCTAGTTAATCTGATTATAACTATTGATAGAGTTACGTACTTTGAGGGAGGTGGAAGCTGATTTGAGTTGTGTTGGTTTTAGGTTAAGTACTGTTCGGAGAATGGCAAGCGTCTCATACATTTTTCCACTTGTGAAGTTTATGGGAAAACAATCGGGTGCTTTTTACCGAAAGATAGCCCGTTGCGTCAGGTGACCCTTTGTTTTTGTTTCCCATGACTTGTGAGTTTGTAATTGGAGTTAAAGGTTTCTACTTTTCTGATGTAGTACCTTTTTTTTCATGTAGAAAATTGTCATTGAATTTCTTTTATCTGAATCACTAACTTGGTTTCATGAATAAAAGTTGTCTGTGGTACCTATATTTTTCAATCCCATTGTTGTCCTTCTCTTGGTGAATTTCCCCCTGGTTCATAAATAATCGTTTTTGCATGGTAGAACTGGAACAATCTTCGGTGGAGTTTTTCCCTTTAAAATAAAAACATTTGCGCGAGGCTTCAGCAAAATCATTTTCATGTCTTCTCTGTGGGCCTTTTCAGAAAAAAACTTATTGTTATATTACCTAAAAGACTAACTAGCATGTCCAGGATCTGCTCAACCAAAATTCACTATTATTAGATGAATAATATTTTGTCTAAGATCTAGCTTAACATCTCAGAAATTTCTTAGCCTACATATCTTGTTCTTGTATCATATAAGCATAATCCGATGTAGGAAATATACTGAATCATCTATAACCATCTTGCACCAGGACCCTGCATGTTATGTTCTTAAGGAAGATGCCTCTCCTTGCATTTTTGGTCCAATTGAAAAGCAAAAGTGGTCATATGCTTGTGCAAAACAGTTAATTGAGAAATTGGTCTATGGTGAGCTATTGATCTTAATCTTAGACATTCTCTGTTCAGTTTAGTATCAAAACTTTCTTTACATTTTTCTTATCTACCCTGTTCAACAGCTGAGGGTGCTGAGAATGGTCTTGAATTCACAATTGTGCGACCCTTCAACTGGATTGGTCCCAGGATGGATTTTTATACCTGGAATCGATGGTCCAAGCGACGGTGTTCCAAGAGTTCTGGCTTGCTTCAGCAATGTAAGTCCATTTTCACTCTCTGATTTGAATTGGTCAATTATTTTTAGCTCTTCATTTTCAAATTGTTGGCTCTTCTCTTTCAGAATCTTTTAAGACATGAACCACTGAAGCTTGTGGATGGGGGTGAATCACAGAGAACCTTTGTTTATATAAAGGATGCTATTGAAGCCGTTCTTTTGATGATTGTAAGTCCAATAGTTTTTCCCAAAACTATCTGTTTGGTATCAGTCTGTATATGCAAAGTTAACTGGTTCAATTTTTCGTTCTCAGAAAGATCCAGCCAGGGCTTGGCAACCCTAACAATGAAGTCACAGTCAGGCAACTTGCTGAAATGATGACTCAGGTGATTTGAGTACCTGTAATTGTATATAATTTGTTAACCTTCATATGCTAGTTGATTTCCAACTTTGCATTCGCTTTACGGCTAAAGTTTCCTCAACCTTCCTTTTTCGCGCATGCTTGCAGGTGTACACAAAGGTTAGTGGAGAACCAGCACTAGATTCACCTACCATTGATGTTAGTTCTAAAGAATTTTACGGTGAAGGATATGACGACAGTGATAAGAGAATTCCCGACATGACCATAATCAACCGACAACTTGGTAATATTTTGTCTGTAGCTAGCTGGCAAATCTGGTTATCATTAATACGAAACTTATTCTAACAACTTTTATATTGTGTGTTTTCAGGTTGGAATCCTAAAACATCCCTTTGGGATTTGCTCGAATCCACCCTTACTTACCAACACAGGACATACGCTGAAGCTATCAAGAAGGCCACTTCCCAATCAGTAGCGAGTTAAGATAAAAGTATGGTGGTCCATATCATATATGCAACATCTTTTTCTCTCTCGCTCTCTCTCAAGTGTCAGTAATCTACACTTCACAGTTGTAATTCACTTGTATGTCTAATATCTTTGATAATGTACTAGGCATTCCACTATACGTTGTTATGCTTCAGTAGACATTTGCTAAAGTAGTATCATGGGTATCATATAAGGGAAGTTTGTATACCTTGGGTGTTTTGTTGTTAGTGAATGGAGCATGTTGTATCATTTTGTCCAAGCTTTCTTTCATTATTTTTTATGATTTGTTATTAAATTATACTTTTGTCTAGTTTTATGAGTTTTATGTTGTGCTGAGGCATACGTGTCATGTGCAAAGTCTGGTTAGTTAGATAAGTGCTGATGTGCAATGATTCTGCTCAATAGCTTCAGATTGAATTTTCCTAGTATTCAGTCACTGTTCTGACTAATTAGTTTTTTGGTAAGCAAGTGTAACCAGATCCTTGTCCATGAGTAGAAACTTAAAACACAAAACATTAAACTTCTTGGCTGATGAGAGTGGGTTAAAATCATTTTTCATACCATGACTTGATACGATTTTCATTTTCATATATTAATTTGGCACTCATCAATTTGCATACCATAAGTTAAACAATTTTTTTCAAATTGGGTACTACGATGTCGGAAACGGACGTGCAATTGACGTGGGATATGCTAAGGTGTAAGGTTGGGATCGGTATAAATTGGTTTAAATCTCCAAATTTAGGTTCAGCGGATGCCACCTTGTACTTTTTCGGTGCCGAAATACCCAATGTGGAGAAAATGTCCAACTTATATTATGTAAAGTGATGAGTGTCCTTGCCAAGTTATGGTATAAAAATGATTTTTTCTCGTATGAGAGTAAGTGTGTTACTAGTAGTGATAGAGATCGGGTACTCGTGAAAAGAGAGATTAGAGAAATAGATTTCAGAGGGATTAGAGAAAGAAACAGAAATTAGAGAGAACATTGCTAACAACAATCATATAAATCAATTCATCATAAAACGTGTCTTACAAAAGAACCTAAACCTCTATTTATAGGTAAAGAAATACCTACCATACTAAAACTCTTAACAAGATAACTATGAAATAAATAATAAATAAATAAATAAGACTCTTAATCTAAATAAACTCTTAATAAAGAATAATTCTAATTAAACTATAATTCTAATAATATTTAATTCTTGATTTCTATCAAGTAGTGTACTATTTTTTTATAGAATGTAGTAAGAAGCCCATCAGGTCCAAGGCTTTTACCATTACAAAGGATAAAAAACTTTTTTGTATCTCTATTGAGGAAGAAAAGGTGCATAACTTTTTATTATCCTCGACAATTATGAAGTTTTGAAAAGATTGTTCAGGTTCTGAGGACAATGAGGGGAATTGGGTCAGAAGATATTAAGGGGTTGTTTGATAGAGTATAATAGCCCCTTAATAAGGCATATTATGCAGTTGACTAACCATTAATTTGACTTTTGGTAGGCTTACTCAAAATAAGGGCTTGATAGATTGAATAAGCCAAGCCCGTGTATAGTGCCATATTGTAATCTCCAGTATTTTTGGAGATTAGTTAATCTGGCAACATAAAGATTATAATGTGAAAATATAAAATTCTTAAATTACCCTTGAAGTTTATTATTCATTACATCATTATTTGTGTTATGAATTCTTTATTTTTAACTCTCCTATCTCCATCACTAACTATCTCGTATATATAAAATTTTGAACAAGCAAATTGTGCATTAACTGAGCCATTTAATTTGATGCCATCACATTCTCGAGACTTTGTAAACTATAGAAGTTTGAAAAATAAGTCAAAGTTTATGGAGTTAACATTACTGAAATTTTTAATGTCTTGACACCAGAATCGAACTGAAGGTACTTTCTTTTATTATTTATTATTAGGGAAGGACAATTTTTAGGGCTTGTGATTACAATGCTATAATTTATCAATACCTGAATGGATTTTTGATTTCAATAGCAACACAATATTTGTTAATGCCAAAGTAATTGGAATCAGAAAGCTCATTTTTGTTGTTTAATAGAAAATATCCTTTATCTGAAAGAAAAAAATATTTCATCGAAATCCCCATGGATTTGTATATAAAAGATGAATAAAGTTGAATCATGATATGAGTTGGAGAACAAATAAAGAGATTTTTTTCTTTAACTGAGGGCACATATGGATTTTAAAGAGTTAATATGTTATAGTCTAGTTAAGTTAAATCATACCAAATTCATTATAAAAAAAATAAGACATATTATAGCTAAACATAATTTGTATTGCCAAACACTTTTGTAATGAGTCAGTCAACCGATTCCAATCTCTCATGTCTCTAAGGTGGCATTAATCCCTCACGACCTATCAAACGGCCCCTAAGTTGTTAAAGTAAATGGAGAAAAGGCAACAATACTATCCTAAACATTAGGAATAGATTCAACCCAGTTTGATTATAGCGAATGTGAATAATGATTTTGAGGTGGAAATACCTAGTATTGAGTCTACTGACATGTCTATCCTTAAGTCATTTTTCACGAGATCTTTGCTTCTAAAATGTTTCAAGTCTTTGAAACCACAAATAAAGATCATATTGAAGATATGTTGGGAATTGAGTAACAAATAATCACATCCCAAGCCCAAGATCTTAATTCTCATTAGATATTTAAGTCCAAATCCTCGAATCACGCGGAAGTGGATTTTACAAAATGACTTGAAACAAGTCATCTCAAGGTCATAATCATTCGCATAAAACTCTCATTCGATAATTTTACTATCGTGATCAACACAAGATCCTCATACAATTTTATTTGACATGTTTAATGATTAATAAACATGCAGAAATCTAATCTAATCATCGAGATTTCATCTTTAGCAAACTCCGATTGATGTAGGGCGACGAAAGCTTCAAAACCACCATTTTATCTCGCACCCACCAGATCTGCGACAGCGTTGCACAAACTCACCGTTTTGGCATTAACGTCTTCTCTAGATGTCGAAATGGCATTCCCTTTTTTGCTTTGGAAACTAGACGTATGTGGCTTTTCGGAAGTATATCGATCACAGACCGATTCGATCCCCATAGCTGTCAGTAGATCATGCAATGAGGGCTTTGAATCCATCTTTCCAACTTGCAACTTTTACTCCTATGAATTTGGGTGTGTGGTCTACAAAACTTTACACCAATATAAAGAAATACTGATCTCAAATATCTTTTTTTTTTTTAATCAAGTGTATATGTTTTTATATTTGAGAATTTTCTCCTCAACTATTAAATAGAAGAGAGAAAACTCAACAAAACAAAATATTGCATTTAGATCATAATAATGGGTGTGCGTTTCTATTCTATCAAGTGGATATGATTTTTCAAGACTTCAAAAACTCTTACTCTTAGACTTCCTAACTTTGAGGAAACACAGTCACACTCAATATTGAGGTATGGTAAGCCTTACTTATCCAATCTGTTAATATATTCAACTATATCACAATAAGAAGTTAAATTATGTATTCCACAAATGAAATATAATATTAATCTATGTACTTACTTAATAAATAAATACAATTATAAGTGGAGGAGGAATACGAGAAGTAAAAGTTAAAGTCTTCTCCTCATAGAATGCATGGGGCATGTGCTACATTTCATTGGACCTAACAATTGAGATATATTATTTTAATTGGACTCCTTGATTATTTCATAAATATTAAAGTCAGATTAATTTTCTATTATATTTATAATTAATTCTATCTCATAATATTACTTCCATGTATAATTCTAAAATACTTCTTATGAAATTCATAGGTTCATAATTTTATTGTTGCGAAATTCACAATTCCATAAATTCTTATTTAGACTTGAATACCAAATTAATCTCATTAATTTAAAATATTGATCAATCATATTAATCAATTTAATGATTAACTAATCAAATTATTTAATCAAAGACATAACTATTTTTCTACATACACTAAATTAAGTTCGCAGTTAAAGTCACACAATTTATACGGAAAAGTAAGAAGGGAGCAGGTGGACCTATGAGTTGAAAGCTCTCATGTCCCGAATTAATTTCACAACTCCTGTAACGCCCCTGAAATTTGGAAGAAAATAAAAGTAATTTCGAATTTTCACTTTAGTCCTTGAACTTTTTGAAAATATGATTTTGACCCCAAAAGATTTGAAAAGTTACAATTTAGTCCTTCCCCTTTTGAAAAATTTATGATTGACCGCAAATACTTTCTTTAAGACCAAATGAGTTATCAAAACTTTCAAAGTGGTCCCTTGTAGTTTCAAAATATCCAAGCATTCATTTACAATGGTAAATCTTCACATATTTACATTTACAATTGTGAAAAGGTAATTTTGCTTTGTCTTTTATGCTAGATATTTCTAATATTTTGTTCTTATAAAATCCTATCAGATAAGGCCTCGAAACATCTTCATAATTAGGGTTGCCTAGCTTGGATTAAAATAAAAATGAGTAGGGTATGGTAATTAATCCTTGTCTCCCAATTTTCACCTATAAAAGGGAGGCTCTCTTCAACAATTTTCTCACACCTCTCTTCTCCGAATCGTCTCTTCTTTTCTTCTGCAAAGTTCTTCTTCTTGATGTTTAAATTCTTAGAAAAATTGTTTCAGTCCTTTAAGCTATAGTCCTTGAAAATCCTCAAAACCGAGTTTGGTCAAAACTGCCAGTTTTGGTACAGAAACTTTAGAAGTCCGAAAACCATATCAAAACTTCGAGTGTTTCTCTGAAATTTTTACCACATACTGGTTATTGTGTAAGCTAACTTTTATGTTCAGAAACTTTCTTCAACCAAAGTTGTTTGAGAGGTCTAAAAATTAGAAATACGTACCACTGTCCAGAAAATCCGAAAACAGCTCCCATCTTTCATGATTTATTTAAAATACCAAACCTTGTTCTATTGATCTGATTTTGAAACTACATACTCTCCATGATGTTGAAGATTGAATTCCTCAACCAATTTCAGATTACCATGTTGTTTGAAAGTCCGATTAAAGGTGAATCCGAGACTGCTACAGTTTTAACCTCAGATTTGCATTAACCTTTTGTTTAACTAAATTATGTTGCTAAAGCTATCTAAACCATGAAGTTGATCATTAATACGGACTCATTACACACTAATAATGATGTTGGATCAGTTGATCTTAATTTAGAATCGTGTTTAATATTTTTCATGGATTTTGCAACATTTAGAATGACATGTAGTTTATTTTACGGTTGATCTTTCACTTTCTTTAACTTTAAGTGAAGTATTGTATTTATCTTATGATCTAACCATCTAATCTAGTTTATAGAATAATAAGTATTCTGGAAATGTTAATTTTAATTAGATCTACATGGTTACAATTTATTTTAATTGTTATTATTGATATATGCAATATTATGTTATTTAATACTCAAAATTATAAGAAAAATAGTTTTTACCAAAGTTATATATGTGATGTAATTTTATTCAAGGGCATACTGAGATATTTGTTCAATGTTAATATCATGGTAAAACTTTTGATTTAATATTATTATGTAATAAGTAATTTACATGAATTTTGTTAAGAATAATTGTTTTAAAAAGGGTTAAATATGCATTGAAAATATATATGTTTGTTAATATGAAATATGTTACTAATAAATTAGAAATTGAGACTCTAATAATAATTTTGTAAATTGATTTAGTCTTCAACTTGTTACTTTGAAATGGTAAATCTCATTATTTATAATTTTACGTCATGGTTAAAGTTAAAATAGGTAAATGTTGGATTTATCCAAAATTAACAAGAATAGATATTTAATTGAACTTCTTTAAATATGATAAATATTGAAAGTATATATTATTGTTGTAAATTTATGAGCAAACAATTGATTATATCTTTTTGATTTATGTAAGGATTCTGCAAATATCGACGTTAATCAAGAATTTCCCGTACGGTAAAATGTGAGGTTTGATTTCTGATTTGTTCAAAACCCCGTTTGGCATTCGGCCCTGAGAAACTTGGACATAACAATTGTGATTCTTTGTTTCGAATCACGAGCAACATTCTATCACCATTTTAATGCTTTTATTTAAAATTGTTAATTCTTTACATAATCAGTTTTCTTGCCTATTGTTAAATCAAATCTCATTTAAATCATAATCGGGAATTTTCTTCATAATCATAATTAACCTGATATCATGATCACCCAATCAATTCTTGAATTGTGCAGCGAGCAACGAACTATGTTCGGCCTATGTAGCTAAAAAACGAGCAACGGATATTGTCCAGATTACTAGCTCATCTGATAATTCTGTTTCACCCATTGGGACGCCTTTGGGAAGTTGGGCCCAGGGATTGAAAGGATTTACTGTTGGGCAGCAAAAGGCTGTCGGTTTAAGTAATTCTGATTAATACCCATTCTGTCTAACCGCCGCTTGCAGTCATGAGTTGGCTGTGACCCGCGTGTTAGACTGGCATGTACTCGAGCATGTCTTCTGTTCTGTTGCGAGGTAGCTCGTCGTAGGGAGGTATACGGTTGAATTTTGGAGCTAAGGTTGGATCTGTTATATGTAATTGCACAAGTTCATTTTCTCGTTCTTCTGAATACTCCAGTATTATCGTTAAAACCGATAATTTCAGTTCAGTGATGCAGATGTAACTATTCTGGTCATTCTTGTTCGTTTTGTTCTGATTTACTGTTTGATTATTGTCATGTTCTAAAAATCTTACTGAGTCATTAAAGACTTACTCCTCTTTTGTTCTATATGTCCCTTTCTCAGAGTAAGATTGGTATAGTAGCACGGACGGAACGAATGATCGACAAGTCCGCTTTTGGAAACTTTGCAAAAATTGTTAAGTGTTTGATTTTGTATTTACATCATTTTAAAATTGTAAAATGTATTTGTATTCCAAAGACTTCCGCTGTATTTAAAGTAAGATTATTTTATTATCATGCTATGGTTTTGATCCTGGTCAGTGAGACCCTTTCCTATGAGCTACAGTTTGGTCTAAGTTGAGTTTGTTAGGTGACCAACACCGGACCAACTCGGATCGGATTGTGACTCGTGGGGCGCAGTCCTCACAACTCCTATTCCATTAATTCGTCCAATAATATCAGGACAATTCCTGATATTGAACTTTTCTCGTCATAGAGATTATAGTTACTCAAAGCCAGCTTAGAGTGTCTAATGATATAGTCATTTTACAACAAGTCTATCCTCCTCACTACGATCCATGATCTGATAGGTAAATATCTGTTACCCTCTTAATCACATCTTCTATCATTGATCTTCATTAGAATTAAATGTTTGTGACCATACATATAACTATATTGGACTGGAATGAGCGCTTAGATCAAGACAAGTTTTTCTAATTATAACAAGGGGACCGTATGTTTCAGGATTCCATCATTTCAAACACATTCCCGACTATTTGACATAATCCCTCCAAGACATGATGATAGACATAATGAGTTCGGACGGTACCACGACCTCTTAGTTAAAAGGATTTTGCGTAACAAGCATGAGTCTATGATTCATGACATATTAAGATTTCAATGAGTCGACCATCGATTTGATGAATAGTTAAACGCGAGATTATCTATGATGATATTTATAAATCTCTCTTTTTATCGTCAGGCTCCGGTCCTTTATACAAATTATTCGTATAAGAATGAAAACATCTATAATGTTACTACATCTGCATATCCGGATCAACTCAACCATTTATGAAGATGTACTACATTCACGACTTAATTCACATAGATTCTAAAACGACGAATGGGCGTCGTTGACTATTTGGTTAAGATCAAGTGAACTCAAGATCCATTCCTCTTTCATATAACGACTCATATGTCGAATAATGAGTTTCATATCATATAGGGTTTCAAAATTCAATTTAAGCAATAATATCATATATATATATATATATATATATATATTATTATCGATGTAAGAAATTATTCATTACAAAAACCATTATCAATAATTCATAAGAAATTTTATTCAAATGGCTAAATAAAACATCTTTCTGTACAATATTTTTAGTTCAGCTAAATGTCACTCAAGCCCCGAACCTAATTGTCATTTGCATCCAGTGCACATATTCTAACAAGATGCTCACTATAACACATATAATAATTAGGTTATAGAACATGCTTGTTTATGACTTATAAAAGATTGAATATGGCAAAAGTGATGAAAATTCCAGTATTTGAGAGCATTTTTGACATTATTAATATGGGAGGCAAGTTGCATAATAAGGGAACCATGAAAGGGGGAACTCAAAGCATAATCAGCAAAATCAAAACATATACAATCAAAAAACCACATAAGTTCAAACCTAATGGTTTTTTGGCCCTTAGAGCAGCTTTTCTTCATATCAAACAGGATGGGTATGTACTTAGATGCAACTGTAGTGAGAATGACAATTTGGACAAAAGGTAAGATGGTACACCATTGGGCATTCGCGATCCCCAGACGAGTTTTTGCTAAATATTTTGAGATTCGCCTTGCCTAACGTTCTGGTGTGGTTAGCTCATGTGATTCGCCTTGCCTAAATATTTTGATGATGATTGAATTGTAGGTTATTCTCCTATTTCCTCATTTTGACTGCGAATATCTTTGAAATTTTCGAAAATAATCCATTGACCGTTAAAGAAGGCAACAAGATAGCGGGTGTTTCACTAGAACTTCAATCTGACAGCGTTAGAGTGACAATAGATCTGAACAAGTTCCCAAAAAGCACCATTGCAATGAAACTTGGGGTCGTTGATGAGGTAGGATTCTAATGGATGTTAGTGATATAAAAAGAGGGGTTTCCAAGTGAGGCAGATGCCATTCAAAATACCCGTATAATGAATAATTGTAAATTTTGAAATTGAGATGACATTAAGAGTAAGAAGAAGAGGATATCGATTATAGATTTTAATCCAAGGAAGATACTGTCAAGGTAGGAATTTTTCTGCAAATCCTGAAGTGCTCAAATTAACTTAATGTTAGCTAGTTGCTAGCAGTTCCAAGCCAGTATCACCGTGGATAACTAATTCCTTGACTTCTTGTTCAACAAAAAGTCTTCAATGATTACACAATATTGTGTCAGAGACAAAATGGGATTAAAAAAATATAGCAATTGTAAAAAGGTAAGCGAGTTAGGTTACTGGAGGTGGTCATGGTATTAAGAGTGTTGAGAATGGAGTAGTAGTGATAGGTGATGGTGATACTCTAAGGTTTTTCTTAAGAATAGTCGTCAAAGTCTAAGAAAAAAAGATGTGGGATGGACGGATGGTTAATAGGGCATTGAAGTTTGTGGGAGGAGGTAGGATATGCCTAAGATTGATAAAGATAGAAGTTTTGTAAATGGAGCTAAGAGATGCTCTAGTGATAAGTTGATTAGGGGAGGGGAATATTAGTCTCTGGGAGAAGGAAAATGTATAGGTGGAAGAATTTTTGGTAACACGAGGGATGATTTGAGCTAAAGACAGGATCGAGATGAAGTGAAGATGACAGTGGCGCTGTTATGATTAATAAAGGGCAAAGAAGTTGAAACCGAGCCACACAAGTCGGGTAGATAAGGTATTTAAATGAGGTAGTTGATTTAGGAGCATAATGATTTAGGGGTCAAATAAGTTATTGGAGAGAGCGAGTGGCTAACGGGGGACGAGTTAATAAATGTAGACTAATGATGTAGTGGGCTGGGCTTGAGTCTTGATGGGCTTAGGATAGAGGATATCTCGATAGAAATCAATTGAGTAGTTTTGAATTGGCTAGAGATAGATGAAGAGAGATATGGACCAAAATTGGACTATTTGAAGAGTAATGTGCTAGCATGTTGATTCATTATATGACCGATATGTTGAGGGGGATTTGAGTTGAGACAAGGACTGAAAGTAGGGTTTGGACTAAATGTTTTAGCCATGTGCCGAATTGTAGTGGAGAAGTTATGCTGCTAGGCAGGCATTGCAATTCGTGGTCCAAAATTTCATAGTTAAAGCATAATTCTGCAAATCTCTCATACCCAACCTCAACTTGTAGAGATTATGAAGCCACCTGCTGAAAAGACAACATGGCCAACCATAGAATTGTGGACATCGACTTTTACTTTGATTCTAATGGCCCTTCTATAGTTTGACCCATTCCTAACATCTTCAAACTAAAGAAATTCGCTAACAATGTTACCAATAAATATATTAGTTTCAACTTTCAAGAGTGACGTAGCAAATCTATAGATGTGAAGTTTGACACGAGAAGGATGTAGTATAAAAGTCTACTGCGTAAATCCTAATTCTTAATAGTGTGAAATGTGAATTGCAAGTTTTAAGCCTATGTTGAAACTTTAGATAATTAGATGCCATAAAAAAAAAAAGAGCCTCGATTTCGGTTTGATCTTGTAAATCGAGACCATGAATCAGAATCAAACCAGTTCCTTACTCGATATTGATTTTTCAACTGATGTTCGCACCAAATACTTAATTTGGTTTTTTTACTCGATCAATGATTCGATTCCTCGACGGTTCGAACAATTTTGGTTCTTATAGTTTTGGTCCACACTCCATACTTACAGAACTAGTTTTATATTTTTGCCTTCCAAGTATTTAACGGTGTAAAATGTTTTCCGTAATTTTTAGAGGGTGCATTTTGACAAAGTTCTCTAAATATAGGGTGACAAAAACAATTTCCCGTCCTGTAACACCTTCAAATTCAGAATAAACAAAATACCAAATACATTAGGAAAAAAAAAATTATAGGGATGAAATGAAATGATGATGGCTGTATGTTGCATGCCATTGACTGACTACTGATCACTGTGCAAACAAAATTAAAATAAAAAAACAAAAAACAAAAATTGGTGAATTAAAGTCGTCTCCCTCCACTGTCCGACGGCTATTCCAATTTCTCTCTCTAGATCACACACACTCAAAATTTTCAATTCATCACCAGCTCACAAAATTGGTACTTTCAATCTCGATTTCAATTGAGATCTGTGTAATTGTGGCCGTCGGATCTGGAAGATTGGCGGATCTGAGATTATGGCGCTGTCGGGGATGAGAGGCTTGTCGGTGTTCATCAGCGACGTTCGCAATTGTCAGAACAAGGAGCAGGAGCGCCTTCGTGTTGATAAAGAGCTCGGCAACATAAGAACTCGCTTCAAAAATGAAAAGGTAACACACACACACACACACTCTCTCAATTGATTTGTTTTTCAGTCGTGTAATGTTTGTTTGTGTTGAGATGTTTGTGGATTTGGGTTTTAAATTGGGTAATTGTGTTTGTTGCAACGAAATATGGAAAAATTATTAGTTCTGCAGCTTGATATGAGCTGGAATTAGGGCTTTTGGGATTGGAATTGTAATTGTGCTTGTTGAGTTTTGGGGATTGTAGTTTAGGGTTTTAAGAAAGTAAATTGGGGAGTTGAGTGAGCTGGATTTGTTGTGGTTCAAGGTGGATGGATGATGACTGTTTTATGAGCAGGATTGATTGAGTAAGTTGTAGAAACGTAATCAGAAATCTGTGTTGTCAGAAGCGAATGTGTTTGCTTCTTGGGAACAAATTGGTTAATGAAGATGGTATAATGAAGCAATGCTTAAGAAACACAGTGAAAGCTAACTAGATAGAGATAGGCAAGTCGATTGGATAAAGAACAAATAAAAGGCTTATAGGTATTCATCAATGTTTTTGACATTCTTTGCGTCGAACTTGGAATTTGAAGCATAGTGAAGGACTGTATTCTTCTGCTCAATCAAGCTTGGGCGTATGATGCCTGTATTTCTGCCTGGAACAGCAGTATCTCATTCGTAGAATTGCAAGGCATAAATGGTCATAGTGCTGCACCATTCTTTTAAATAAAAAGTATGTATTAGGTTTCCCGCTTCATACAATATGGTTTAGATGTACAGATTCGAAAGGCAGTAGCGAGGGATATAGAGAAAGGATGAAATTTAATCACTCGGAATGAAGACTTTCACTTACATGAAAAATGTAAGAATTATAGTCATTGATTCATCTGCTTTATGGGGATGGGGATGTCTATGGAGTTTGAGTATGTTATGTTTCATCACTTGCATGATCTTTTTGAAGATGAACTCGCCAATATTTGGTTTTATATATTCATGATGTCTATGACACTCTATGCATGATGATATATTGTAGAATATCTTTGCTATCTTTCTTATCTGTACCTAAGCAGGTGATGTTGTTATTAATGATAGGAATTGTGAAAAATCTATTTGTTATTCATGAAAAATGATTTCTAATGCTGAGAAGTTAATAGGATTAAAAGCTGAATTCAGTAGTATTGGCTGGCGCCTCAGAACACATGCTGAATATAATGACTTGAACAACGCAGAACCCTCGTGACCATTCAGCATCATTTGCTCCTATTGGACAACTTTCACTTTTTCTTTCATATAAATTCATTATAATAAAATGACATATTTGTTGAATTTTCAAGTCATCAATTTAACTGTTGAGGTGATACTTCACTGATTCTCTTATTGAGATACTTTGCCTGCGCAGACTGCTTCTGGTTATAAAATAAAGAATATAAACACAGCTAAATAATAGTTAGCGCTCTACAAGAGACGTGTATGCACATGTAAACATAATTATGAGAAACTTAATCCGCTGTCTAGATACCAAGTAATATAACTGAGATGGGAAGGCCATCCATGATTTCTTAGGAAACGAATGAACCATAAGTGGAAAAATCACCTGGTAGATAGAGATTTAGGTAGCTGGTGCTAAAATGTTACCGCCTTTGAAGGATATGCTTGTGATGTTTCCTACTGGAAATTAGTGTTGAGAGAAAATAATTGAAGTCAATCCGGCCTGCTCTGAGCATATAAGACGCGCCACTATCTTATGTCTTATGTGATATGTGTGTAAGAAGTTGTCACTGAATAACCCCCCCCCCCCCCCCCCCCCCCCCCCCCGCGTTCCTTCCTTCCACTTTTTACTCTTTAAAAAACAGGTACAGTTCCTGTTTTCTGCGTTTGAAGTATATTTGTATTGTGTTTCCCTATTGTTCACCAGAGTCTGTCATCTATGAAACTTGTTCTTTCTCCATGATTTACTCATATTGGCAACAAGGATGTAGAACTGTCCTGACCTAAGTCACATGGTTCAATGGAGTAGCTATTCGCACCAGTGCTCCAGTCAGCTCTGACAACTTCAGTGCGGAATGCCATATAAGACGGACCAATGATTTCTTTGTTCGCGAACTAAAGAATCTTACTTAGTTCCTCAACTTATTGGAGCCTCCCGTTTGCAGCCATGGCCAGTTGATTCATGTATCCGACAATTGGGTTGGGAGGGAAGAGAGCGGAGAGAAGAAACGAGGGAAACGTAAGAAGAAAAGCGGAGGGAGAGGGACATGGCTGTGCAGGTTGAATGTCTTGGGCAAAGAAAAAATAAAGAAAATAAAATGTGGTGTGGGACTCTAGGAATAGTACATGGGGAAAAGCAGAGTTCATGAGAAATCTCACTGAAAAGAGTTACATCAACAGAACAAATAAATGTACTTGTAGAACACCTATCCTCAAAATATACCTACATGTATATTTTTTTATTTTGGTACTTTATTGCAATTTTTAATAGATGCATTAGTATATACAAAATTTAGATTTGGCGCAGTGGGCGCACACACATCTGTGCTCCCACTTTATTTGACTTAGGTCCGGACAGGTTACAGGTTCTTGTAGTGATACTGGTTCTGTTTATTTGTAGCTTCTCTTCACTGATTGATCTCTTCTTCCATAAGAAATATATTTTAAGGTCTTTGTAAACAGAATACTAGAAGAATATCTGACATGCTTATTATGTTTGACTTGTGGATATGACTTTCTTGAACCATGGAATTCCTTTTATCTTTTTGTTGAAGAGAGAAAACAAGAAACAGCAATACGCTGTACATATAAGTACAATAAGTTTTTGTTTTCAAGCAACATCTTGGAGCTACTCTAAAGTATTATGAAGTCCAAATGTATAATCATATGTATCATTCATTTTTTTATAAGGTAAATTATCGTCTAATCTTCTTCTGCAGAAAGAAGAATTTTGTGTTTATTAAGACTCTTGGTTCAAGCAATTACTTTTGACTGAAAATATCATTCAAATTGCATTATAAGAAGATAACAGCTCTTACATGCATAATTGCATCACTCCTCATTATTCCAAACTTTTTTTGTTTGACAGGGTCTAACACCTTATGAGAAGAAGAAATATGTCTGGAAAATGCTTTACATTTACATGCTAGGTTACGATGTTGATTTTGGCCACATGGAAGCTGTTTCACTATTATCTGCTCCGAAGTATCCTGAAAAGCAGGTATCGCTTGTGATCAGTTTTGCATATGTTTATCTTGGTGCACGCCACATGAGTAATACATTCTACTAGCATTGCATTTTGACTTGCAATTAAACCAAGTAGGTTTATTCAGTTAATGCAGTTCTGTAAATAGTTCTCATTTTTATTTTTGCTATGAAGCATTTGTCGCTGCACCCAACTTTTGGGTATCCTTTGATAAGTTTATCTGTTCTCGAAGATTATAGAAATTAAGATGCATATAAAGTTAATCACTGGATTTCATTTTTCGTAAAAGAGCAAGTTATTAGGAGCACTGGTACAGCTTGATCATGGAGATGCTGTACTCAGATTTTTTTGATGGTTTAACTTTCATTTTTTCCCCTAGAAATGATGAAAGGTGGAATTTATTTTCTTTGGCAAGGTTAGACTCTTTGCTCTATATCTTTACAAGGTTAATTGCTGATTTCTGCATCAAAACTCATGTATATAGAATTTTCGTTGACTGTGGAATTATGTACATACTGCTTGATAAATGTCTTGACGCTCTTGAATAATATTCTTGGCTGGACTGTACTTTTGCTAATTTAACCTATTCAATTGGGAGAGTTCATATAGAGTTTATTTAGTTACTTGTTATAGATGTATTAAATTTGAAATTGTTTTTAAAGAAATCAGTATAAAATCAGCATTTTCAGAGAGCTCAAGAAGGAAAGAAGTCAAAATTTTACTGCAACAAAAGAGCCGGCTAGTATTAACCTAAGCATAGAATTTCTATTGAAAATGCCAAACAGAACACAAGTTCTACAAGATATATCATGTAATAACTACACACACACACACACATATATGTATATATAGTAACATAATACAGGTCCTAAATACCATATTAACAATTGAGATATAGTTGTAAGAAATGATCTCTATTTTAGGGGACTTTGTACTACACCCATGAAATGTATTGGACTAGGAACTGATGCAATCAAGATTATTTTGGCCTTCCAGTAACAGAGCTTGATTGTCTCACTTTCTCAGAAAGCACAAAATATTTCTCATGTTTCCATAATTAGGACGAGAGAATTTGGTTTCTTTTGATAACTTCAAAAGAAAGCGGGGTTGCAATGGGGGAGGAACCATATTAAAGAAAGAGAGATCTTAGTTGTAAAATTTCTCATAACAGCTTTGCTCAAATATAATGTTATATAAAGAAAAAGATATTGAATAGCTAGAATCTCTTTTTCCATGTTATATAGATGATTCAAAAGTTCGGATGAAGTGCTGAATTTCTCATGTAGCCTGCTTTTCTGAAACACGTTATAGCAGGTGTATCGCGATATAACCACATGCTCTCTTTCTGTTATCGTAAAACATCAATAACTTAAGATTGTCATTAGATCTGGATTAGTGTGCCTTGTATAATATGAAATGTAGAAGTTAATCATTGATTAACTATTTCCTCAAAATGAGTGTGTTTTTTAAACAGCTACCGTAAAAGAATCTCTTGAGGTATGGGTATAGGTTCCTTAGACATGTTTAGGAAGATGAAGTGCTAAGTTAAGGATTTTCTGGTTCATCTCCGTGCCTGTTTCTAGTAGAGTATTGGTGGTGTGATTTTATCTGAATATATGATTAGCTAGAGGGTTTATTTATTTAGTACGTTTATGGAATTAAGGATGTTGAAATTATCCCACCTGTGCATATTAATCATTTGGCCAAGTGCACACTTTATTTTTATTTCCTTTCTGGATGTATTAGAATTAATATGTAGTGTATCAGTTTTCATTAACTTTAAATGTGTTTCATTTTTGCAGGTTGGCTATATAGTCACAGCATGTTTGCTTAACGAGAATCATGACTTTTTGAGATTAGCAATTAATGTTGTGCGCAATGATATTATTGGTCGGAATGAGACTTTTCAATGTCTAGCTTTGACATTGGTATGATTTCATATTTAGCTCTTGCTTCTTTCGTAATATTTATTATGTGTAGTTTGTGCTATAATGTTGTTACCTTAACATATTCAAACTCATCATTATTGTGCTCCTTTTCAGGTTGGAAATATTGGTGGCAGAGAATTTGCTGAGTCACTGGCTCCCGATGTTCAAAAGTTACTTGTAAGCAAACAGCTGAAGATATTTTGTGGATTGGGAGCTAATTTATAATGCTAATATTTTCTATTCTTTCAGATATCGAGTAGTTGTAGACCACTTGTGAGAAAGAAGGCTGCATTGTGTCTACTGCGCCTCTATAGAAAAAATCCTGATGTGGTCAACGTAGATGGCTGGTGAAGTGTTAGCTTACATTCTCTGTTTCTAATTTTTATAGTTTTTGAATACATAGCACATCGAATGACACTATTCTCTCTCTTTTGCAGGTCTGATCGGATGGCACAACTGTTAGATGAACGAGATTTAGGTGTATTGACTGCTTCCATGAGCCTTCTAGTTGCTCTAGTGTCAAATAACCACGAGGCATATTGGAGTTGTCTTTCCAAGTGCGTTAAAGTATTGGAAAGGCTTGCGAGAAGCCAAGATGTTCCACAAGAATATACTTATTATGGAATCCCATCTCCCTGGCTTCAGGTATGTGCTTATCTTGATCTCTCTATATATGATCAGGGGTGTGCTAATCTAAATTATATCCGCTTTCTGTTTGGTGACATTTCATTAATTCGTATAGTAAGTTGACATTTTGTCAGGGAAAGAAAGGATAAATAAGAAATAGTCATGAGGTTTGGAGCACGTGTTACATGTTTTTTCTACTTATCATTCCCACTTACTTTATTGTTTACCTATAATGACTTGAACTTCAAAAAAGCTTAAGTAGAAGGATGGAGCAAACACATAAGCAATGTACGAAATAGACTTAATGTAACATCAGACTGCGCCTTCAGAAAATCTATTTCTCGTATTAATGCCAGAATTGCAATTCAGAAAGAAGTACCTAACAGGAGAATATGGCTCACTAAAAAGAGCTCAGAATTTTGATATCCCAAGCAGAACTGGCAGCATAACAGTTGACTGTGGTATTAGCTTTTTGATCAAGCCACTTAAATATTGTGAAAGTGTAGGAAAACAGGGCTGTGGGTCCAGATTACTTTTTAAGCATTGAAGAAGAGCCCAGAAAGGAGGCTGTGGTTCCAACAGAGATAAAAAGATTTTCCTGCCAGTATTGCGTGTGAAAATTACTATTCATATAGAACTTTGTTTCCCTATTCTCCTGATTGAAATTTCTGTGCCTCAAATTGAGGTGGTTTGTTGTAATGTTGAGCTTCAAGTTCTATCTCCTTCCTTTTGAAGTGTCACGCAATGATAAATTTGACTATCAGCATCCTTTGGTTTTTGTTTTTCAGAAGTCGTTTTGCTAATAATAATTAAAATATCATTGCTTCGTCTGCCCCAAGCTTTACTGATTTTGTTTACATAGACTCTAATAGGCATTAGGGAATGGTTTAGTAGGAAAGGATGGTGTCTTAAATACAATAAATACAATTTGATGGATCATAAAGATATCATGATTAAAATTTATTTTAAAGGGATTTAGACTGTAAGTTGTTTGGGCTCACTGCTTTAAATTTTGGGTCTCAGACTTGAGCTCAATCATATTTTAATGGCGCAAAAGAAAAATGGTGCAACCTTCAATCTAGCAAAATACTTATTCAAATTTCAACGGATAACTCCAGAACTATGATCTGTATTATTTCACATCGGTTAGACCAAATCATGTCTTCGTGTCGTTTTACAGTATTGGACGGAACTTTATATTTCATCTTATCGGGCATTAGAAATTACTTTAGTTGACTCCTTAGTAATTGCAAATAGGGGATCTCGTGGTCGGCTTCAAGAACTTGGGTGATATACATTCAGGGTTGAATAAGACCTAGTAGAGAGAAACATCAGAACCAATACACTCTGGGAAATGGAAAGAGAGACTGAGAAATTTTGATGTGGCATGAAGGGTTGTCGAGGGTATGAGGAAAAGCAGATGATAAATAAATTCCGACTAACACACCTTTCACTTATCTCTGATAATGATGGTGCGAATGTTATGTTCATGTTTTGGCATCCCTCCTTATTAAGTCCTGTATGTGATGATATTAGCATTTTGTTTTCTATAATGGGAAGAATTGGTTGCAAAGTATGATCCCACCCTTCAGCATCAAGCATGTCATGACAACCATCGTTGAACCAGTTTAAAAACATTACAGTTTGATAGAGAGGTGAAAGCTTAGATGTAACCAAATCAAAAAATTTATGAAAAGAAAGCTCAGACAGCATCTTCAGCAATGCTGAAGTTATATGATTCTTTTGCTACTTCTCTTAGTAGTTTTCCTTCGTGATGAAATGCAAATAATTTAACTTTACGTGCTGGACATTTACCTTCAAGTAGCAGAATGTATAGGAGAGTTTTTCTCTTGTTTCATTTCATTATCTCACCATATTTGATGCTTAGTAACAACCCTGGCACTACAGGTAAAGACGATGAGGGCTCTTCAGTATTTTCCGACAGTTGAAGATCCAAACACCAGAAGATCATTGTTTGAGGTCGAAATTTCTCCTATGTTGTATGAAAATTAGGGGTTTTCAAATGTTGTACTTGCGTAAAGGTGTGTATTTATGTCTTTCCCTGATGATTTTTTTGAACTGTTTTGATCCATCAGGTATTGCAAAGGATACTGATGGGAACTGATGTTGTGAAAAATGTGAACAAGAATAATGCATCACACGCAGTTCTGTTTGAGGCTCTTGCTCTTGTAAGTTTGATCTCTGTTTGACTGGAAAGTGTTATAATCCCGAGATAAAATTCGACGCTGTAACTTTTTGCATAATCCTCACAACTATGTTTGAAGGAACTTATGCTTGCTAGTCCTCTCATTTTAGTATCTGCAATTTTCTTTTTCTTTTTCTTTTTTAATTATATTGAGCAATATAGACAATATATATCATAAACAAATGCAGTTCTTGCACTTTCCAGATCGGGAGGCGGGATTCCACATCCTGCCTCCCGGTCTTGATATTGCAAAAACTGCATATGTCTACGATATTCTGACCAGATGTGGTATCCTGCCTCCTGGTCTTGCAAGTGCAAGAACGCATTTATTTATGATATTCTTGACAGAGTAGTTGCACCAGTTTTCCAGGATTTTTTTAATATCTTTACTAGGAAGTGAGAATTGTTTGTATCATTTAATTAATTATAAAACAGTAATACAGATGTTTCAGATAAAAAAATTATGATGATTCTGCAAGAGAAAATGCATTCTGATATCCAGTTTGGTTCACAGTCCAATGTTTCCTCCTTTTGATGTATCATGGCTGGAAACAAGGAAATATGTTAGGTTGAACTGTAGGTTCTTAGGACTGGACTTGATGTGTTTTTTGTAGTGTGTCAAATTTGGTTCTCAAAATTTGGGGAAGGACATCTAAATTTCGGTACTTCCCATTGACATCAAATAAAGATACTTTAACTAGTTTCCTAGTAATGAAATGCCCATTTTCTTTTTTGAATTGAATAATTCAAAAATGCCCAGTTGAATAAGCCTTAGTGATATATTCTGCATTCTATTGAAGGGTAGAAAGCTTGGCGGTTTCTTGTTGTACCAGGACTACTAAAATATTGCAAGAACACATGGTTTTTACCAATTAATTGTCGTACTATTGTTGTTACCAGTTTGAATATGCAACATTGTAAAGCTCTATTGTTAGAAATACATTCTTGTCGTAAAATGTCAACTACTATGATATAAGTGAGGACCTGATATACATTTTTTTTAAAAGTGAAGATGAATTTTATTATACAATGGCTTATGCGGTCAGTGCCTCTACCAGCCTCTTAATATACTACGAAAAATGAACTTCTCCAACTGTCTCAAGGCAGCAGAATGACCCAACTCATTTGCACGCTGGATAATAAGTAAATAAATGAAACTTCTCACCTTGCGAATATAGAGGATAAGGTTTTTGTTTAGATTCGTAGCTGAAGAGCAGTTCATTTTTTACAACTATAATTGTGAGACGGGGAGTGACTGATATAGGTTAAGGCTGTATCGAAGTTGTGTGCAAATATAAAGTCAAATGTATCAGCAATTTGTTTAAATCAATTTTTTTTTTCTCTATTAAATTTCCTTCCTACTTCTTAACTGCAGGTCATGCATCTTGATGCAGAAAAAGAAATGATGTCCCAGTGTGTTGCATTGCTTGGTAAATTTATCGCTGTTCGCGAGCCTAATATACGGTATCTTGGTCTGGTGAGTTGTTTGTTATAGTGAATCTTAAATCATATTGGACTTCTCTTCGTCACATATTTTTGAAGCATTTTGGCCTTTCAACACTACGTGAGTAACATGATTCCTCAATGTATATACCTTTCAAAAGTCCGAATAATTAGTCACTCAACACCTATCATGGTGCAGAAGATGTGATGTAACTTTGAGAGCCTGATTGCAAAGGTTTCTTTATTGCTCTGATGCAGGAGAATATGACTCGGATGTTGATGGTAACAGAAGTACAGGATATTATCAAAAGACATCAAGCCCAGATCATTACTTCCTTGAAGGATCCTGATATCAGGTTTGCTATAGTTGTTTTACAATCTTCCAGGACTTTTCAGCTGCTAGGAGTTTAAGTTATGACATACTAGAGAGAAGAGTTATAGCAGCATTTTGGGTTCTCCCATTTTTTTAATTGGGTCTTTTACATTGTATACATCTGTAACTAGATAGCAACAGGGTGTTACAGATCTCTATTCTATTTTCCACCAAACATTTTAGTGGTCTGTTTGGTTTAAATTATGTAATCTTGTGCGGATAAATTCAAGTTTATTTTCTGTAAATATATTAAGCTTATTTTTTCTTATGGATCTATTCAACAGTATAAGAAGACGTGCCCTTGATTTGCTATACGGCATGTGTGATGTTTCAAATGCGAAGGATATAGTTGAAGAATTATTACAGGTATTTACTAACTCTTAGCTGGTCTTCGTTCCAGTTTATAGTATCTTGATGGTTAATATTATAACCAAGTTTTAAATCTTGGATGCATGTTGGACGATCAGTATCTAAGCACAGCTGACTTTGCAATGCGCGAAGAATTATCTCTCAAGGCTGCGATTCTTGCAGAGAAGTTTGCCCCTGACTTGTCATGGTATGAACTTGTTATGTTAAGAGTTCCATGTATTTGTTCTTGTTAATTTGCCATCATTACATTGCTTCAACTGGAGATTATGAACAACCAAATATTACTCCTTGTTAATAAAATGTTTAATTAGCAAACATTTTATCATTACATTGCTTCAACTGGAGATGATGAACAACTGAACTAGATAATTCCGATGAAAGATTTCTACTCAAATCGAGGAGTATGATTGCTAATGGATATTTTAGTTCCCTTTTTTCCAATCCTTACTTAGTTTTAGCAGTATTCTAATTTTTTTTTTTTTTTTTGATGAATTAAGCAGTATTCTTCAGTGAATTGACTTTTTGAATACATTTTCCCTTTGTCGCTATTAAATTGACTGAATAAGATTCTATTTGGAATCATTTTGTTGTTGCATTGTCACCTGGTTATTGGTGGGACAGTTGCACGTGCTTGCTAACTAAACAGAATTATAGACGATATAGCTTGATTAATATGTAATAATTTTCTGTAAGCTGTACCCTTGCTTCTTGTTTTGCAGGTATGTGGATGTGATTCTTCAGTTGATTGACAAGGCAGGGGATTTTGTCAGTGACGACATTTGGTTTCGAGTTGTGCAATTCGTTACAAACAATGAGGATTTGCAGGTAACTCTCTCTCTCTCTCTCTCTCATGTTATTTATATCATGCATGGGTGAAGTCTGTTGTATGACATTTGCTCACATTTTCTTTTTCGCATTTTGTCAGCCTTATGCAGCTATGAAAGCTAGAGAGTATCTCGATAAACCTGCTATTCATGAAACCATGGTGAAGGTATGTTGCATCAAGCATTACCCGGGGGGGGGGGGTGGATATTTGAATTTTCATATTTGATAACTACAGCTGAATGGACTGGTCATGCTGGGGTCAAAATCTAGATGACTGAGAATAGAATGTTGTTGATGTCACATGGAGATATGGCGCCACTAAACGATGCATTAGTGGTGATTTTTTGCTCCTTATATCTGGTGTCTAGATCAGGTGGAAATCTTGTCATTGGTGCAAATCTAATTAGCTTCTGCATAGGCTGATGGCAGTTGGAGAAAGAGGGAAACTGGTGTAATCACAAGTTTATGAAATTAATCAACCTTTAGACATCAGCATTGCTTTACATTCTACACCATATATTATAGAATTTTTAAGTTCATTTACAGAAGCAGTAGATGAATTCGATCAAGTAGATTTATGTAAAACATTGAAGTGTATTATGTTATCATGTAGGTGAGTGCTTATGTCCTTGGAGAGTACGGTCATCTTCTCTCCAGACGCCCAGGGTGTAGTCCAAAGGAACTTTTCAACATCATACATGAGAAGCTCCCCACAATTTCGTAAGGGCGTATCACTTTCAACTTTCATTTTCTGTATATTCTGTTCTATCTGTCTAAGTGTTTATCTCAACCAGGACCTCAACCATTCCCATCCTTCTTTCCACGTATGCAAAAATTTTGATGCACACTCAACCACCTGACCAGGAGCTCCAGAGTCAAATATGGGCAATATTCAGCAAGTAAGTTGTATAAACAGTGTCTTCTCATTGTTCTTTTCTATTAGAAGTTACTTTTGGTTAACCAACAAGTTGGATATTTCTCAGGTATGAAAGTTGCATTGATGCTGAAATACAGCAACGAGCTGTTGAATACCATGCTTTGAGTGTGAAAGGTGCAGCCCTTATGGATATACTTGCTGAAATGCCAAAGTTTCCGGAGCGACAGGTTAGTACATGGAATTCGCGATGTTGACTTAGATTAGTTTTCTCTGTATCTTTGTGATGGACTGGGCTGAAGCACCTTGATTTGTCTGGAATAGCCTTTTTTTAGTCCAATGCTGACTGCAACCTATATTTGTCTTTAGTCTTCATTGATTAAGAAAGCTGAAGATTCTGAGGCTGATACTGCTGAGCAAAGTGCAATCAAATTGCGGGCCCAGCAACAGAATTCTAATGCTTTGGTGGTGACTGACCAACGTCCTGCAAATGGGGCACCATCTGTTGGCCAGCTTGGTATGGTGAAGGTGCCTGTCATGAGTAATGTGGTGAGATGTCCTTTGATAGCTTATCAAACCATATCTTTGATCTTAATTCAGATATCCTAATCATAGCAAGTATTGACCAGGAAATCGCAAATGGACAGGATCAAGCCTCTGCTGAACAAGTTGCCGCACATGAAAATGGGGCTCTGACTGTAGTGGATCCCCAAGCGCCTAGCACATCTTCGCCTGAGCTCCTTGGAGATCTTTTAGGTACACTAGCTATTGAAGATCGTACAGGTTCTGTTCCCCAATCTGAGCCAAGTGCGACTTCTGGCTCTGAAGCCGACTCATATGCAGATGCATTAGCTATTGCACCTGTTGAAGAGCAGTCACACACTGTCCAGGTATCACTTTCTTCTGCTAATGTATTGAGCAGATTTAGGTTGCACATATTTAGTTACTGTAAATAGATATCAGCTCAAGTAGAATGAGAAGTGAGTGGATCAACAACATTATCTTGGTTTATATAGCATGCCCATTGTTAATTGGCTGAAGGTCCCAATCTTAGTGTTGCATATCAATATCCTTGTTGGGTCTTGACTATTTCTTTTGGTAGTCTGAAAACCGCACTTATGATTGCTGGTTATTAGTTTGATCCCTGATTATGGTTGTTGCATTTTGAGATTATATTACTGCAGATATCATTTGTCAGGTTCATAACATATCATATCAGAATTTGGGATTATATTACACCTATAGTCTCAATTTGTATAGTTAAAGTTACTGTACCTTTTATTTTCTGCGGAGTGCAAGCTTTAAGTCCCTGCTGAAATATAATGATATCAATAAATATTAGTTATACCGGGCCATTTCCAGTTGTGGGACCAAAAAATGTTTGAGCGCTCCTTTTTATCTATTCAGAAATCAGAACCATCTTGAACTTGAGGACTATCATCCACCAACCAAATCTGTCAATCCAAGTTACAGCCTGTGCCAAGACTCATACTGCAATGTTACACACAGCCACTTCTAGAGATTTCTGGGCATAAACTCTGATGATTACTGATATTGCTCTCTCCTCTTCTCTCAATCCACTGATACATGATATAATTAAGCAGAGGAATCTCTTCTAAAATTTAAGAATGATGCTGTTCTATATAGTTCTGAATTCTGATTAACTAATGCGATGAAACCACCCAGTTCTTATTTTATGATTATTTTAGGCAAGTCAATGACACCGATCATTCTTTTTCTTGAATAAGTTTACTCTGGGAATGTTCAATTTCAAACTCAGTCCACGAATGTATTAGTAACTCAGGGCACGTCGTTACATATGAGTTTCTTCTAGTAGATCTGTGGATCAAATGCTTAGAGCCTAGTAAAACTCAAGAGATAAACATACACCGTTGTGCTTGCATGTGTATATGCGTGCTGCACATGCTAATAAAGCAAGCACGCTTGTGGTGGGTCAGCGTCCCAACTCTCCGTCTAACCATAACTACCAGTAACAGAATGTTATTAAGTTGTTGGTTTTAAATAAGAGTTGAAAGGTCAGAGCCTGAACTATCTTGACAACTTCTTCTTAATTCCGTAGGATGGTGTAGAATATAACAATAATTTTTTTTAATAGAACTAGTGGTACCCTGGGCTTTAGTTCAATAGCTCAGAGTTCTTCCTGAGACGCCTAAAAAGGTTAAGTGATGTCTACTGCATATCTCCTAATGCTAGATTGTAACCTACTTTCCCTCCAAGTAATGATTCTGATTTCTTCACTAATGCTTGCAGCCCATCGGTGATATTGCGGAAAGGTTTCATGCATTGTGCCTAAAGGACAGTGGAGTTTTATACGAAGATCCTTATATTCAGGTGCATGTTATTTTCATATACTTCTATTCAATTTTCATGGAGCATAGTTCCAGTTCCTAGACACAAAATAACAGTAGCAATTGTTGTTGTGTGGTTAATTTTGAACCTTGTTAAAACAATCAGGTTGGCATAAAAGCTGAATGGCGGGCGCATCATGGACGACTTGTTCTCTTCTTGGGAAATAAAAATACGGCACCACTTATTTCAGTTCAAGCTATGATATTACCCCCTTCACACTTAAAAATTGAACTGTCATTAGTACCTGATACAATTCCTCCGAGGGCGCAGGTGGGATTACTTTGGTTCTTTATCCTGATTGATTCCTGTTTGTTGTCTCCTTCTTCAAGTAATGTCCTACTTAAAGATCAAATTTGATGTTAAATCTGCTGGCTGCTTAGGTTCAATGTCCCCTTGAAGTTATCAACCTCCAACCCAGCCGTGACTTACCAGTGCTCGACTTCTCATATAATTTTGGAACCCATTTGGTATTACTCAGGAACTGTGGAATTAACATTTAGAATGAAAATATGAGGGGGAGGGGGGGTTATATAAGGTTGTCTATTAAGCTAACCAAGGATTTTGGAAGCAGGTCAATGTAAAACTTCGTCTTCCTGCTGTCTTGAACAAGTTTTTTCAGCCAATTTCAGTTTCCCCAGAAGAATTCTTCCCACAATGGAGATCACTCTCAGGACCACCATTGAAGCTACAGGAAGTGGTATGTGCTCCAGTTAGAGTCATTCCAAACACTTTGTAGTCCAGAGGAGTAAATATCTGACAATATTTTGAAACATCTATTAGGTAAGAGGTGTAAGACCAATGCTACTTGCAGAAATGGCCAACTTATTTAACAGTTTGAGACTGATGGTTTGCCCTGGGCTTGTAAGTGATAATTCCAAATTATATTCAACTCCCTGTCCCTTGGGTATTATTTTTGCCTCTCTATAGATGCATTCAGTTTTACTTGTTTTTGATTTCTCATTCAGGATCCTAATGCAAATAATTTGGTTGCAAGCACGACTTTCTATTCTGAAAGCACACGTGCCATGTTATGTTTGGTAAGCTCGTAATTAAGTTCTCAGTCTACTATGCTTATATTTCTAGACATGAGAGCATTTATATTATCAAATGCATGATCATTATTTAGTGATTTAAGCGTCAATCATTTGCACTAACTGATTCTGGTGCCCATGCAAAGTGCATTATAGTAAGATCAAAGTTTTTCATCTTGAGATGCTTAGATGATTAAATAATTTTTTTGTAACATTGACTTTTGTTAATTACGGTAAATAGTTTGGAGAGAAATTATCTTAACAATTTTCGTAATTCACAACTCTATAGCTGTTACTTGACGGTACCTAACCCGTATGAAACATTGTTTTGACCAAATTCAGGTAAGAATAGAAACGGATCCCGCAGACAGAACGCAGTTAAGGATGACTGTCGCATCAGGAGATCCCACATTGACATTCGAGTATGGCTTCAATTTATCAAATTCATTGCATCTGAAATGCACATAATTTATTACTGAAATTTGAGCTCCTTTCTGTTTCTCAGATTGAAGGAGTTCATTAAAGAACAATTAGTTTACATTCCGGTTCCTTCTCGACCGTCGGCACCCATGCCGCAGCCAATGAGCCCCCCTACTGCAACATCGGATCCTGGGGCTCTTCTCGCTGGTCTGCTTTGAGTGGTAACTTAAGTTATCAAATATTTTAAAAAAGATTGTATAACAAATGTCCGTACAGCACGGACGACAGTACTCCCCCTACAGTCTTGGTGGGCTCTGAAGAATACGATGCAATGGCTAGCCGGGGGGTGAGTGGTTGGTTTTGGGGGGGGGGGGGGTGTTGAAATTGTTACATGATCGGCTTAGCACTAGAGCTTGAGTTCTTGGTGGTCTGGTATTCTTTTGTACAATTATATTGTGCCTTGACGAGGTTTTCTCTTTTTTTTTTTTTTTCCGTTGAGGGGGTCTGTTCTTGTTTTTACTTTGGTGGTCCTTTTCTTTGCCTTTTTAGTCATTTTTTTACTCCATTATTTTCTGTATTATGCATGTCAATTTGAAATGTATTTTTATTAGAAACATTTGGTCGCGGTCATTTTTGTATTTTGTTTGCAACATTAATGAGAATGACAGGAAAAAGAATAGTTGGTTGAGCACAATCCGTTTTCCTGTGCTCTGTGACTGCCTTGGAAAAGTAGATTTCTGATGTCCGGCTCATCTGAATTATTTGGCAGCTCTTTTCAGTTTTTTGTTGCTGCATCATCGTGTATGTTTATGGTCGAGTACGAAGTTCTATTTTTGCTACTCCAAAGGTCATTTGCCAATGAGTGTATTGGTTAATTCAGATCCCAAAGTAATCTTTCCACAGAATTAACAGAAGAAAGGGGTGGTAACATGACACAAATTTCCTGAGGTTATGATAGATTTGGACTTTCTAAAGTCATTAATATTTGCAAAAGAAATTAAAAATGCCGGCAGAAGTAAAATATCTTTAAAATCTTGCCATATGAAATTAAGAAGTGTCAAAATTTAAGGATGTTAGTATGTTTAGGAAACGAGCAACCTCGATCTTTATCGAGTAAATATGTTATTTATAAATTAATAATATTTATGTATTTGAAACAATGCTACCTTCTCCAGTCACAATATGCGCGAGGACACCATGGGAGTTTTTATGTAGCCCTCCAATATTTTTGAGCCTAAAAAATTATTATGTATTAAGAATAAGATTGCGAATAAAACTAGGGGTAGGTGGGGGCTGTATACCGCAACTGTATAAATATAGCCTATTGGCAATTAGTTTAGGGACTTGCGTCTTGCTGACAGGCTAACTGATTAAGCGGATTAAACCAAATAAGAATTGACTTGAGATGAATGTTGATGCATCTTTCACCGATGGGGATTTTAATGGCTCTATCAATTTTGCTTTCTCACAAACATTAATGTACTTCAAAATTGCTTGTGAACGTCTGGATCGTGCTCGGGTGGAAATGCAGTTCTGAATCTGACTGTTTGAGTATGATTTATAATTCGTTACACCTTTAATCACTATTTTATGGTGGACTCGACAGTTTTGATGACCGGCGACATCCACTAAAAGATGTGGGGCTTGTTAGCCTAAATTAAAGTTTGAATTAAGTAAATGGCTTGTAAAAAGAAAGCTAATTTTTCCTCTAGATCTGAATCACGTGTTTTCGATGATTTTCGTCCCTCGTGTTTTTTGTGGTGGATGCATTCTTCTTTTTTTACTCCTGTAATTTTAACTTCTATGACAAATATATTTTAAGAATAAAATGATTAGCATATTTCGTGGTGATAAAAATTATTTACTAGAAAAAATTGCAGGGTATATATAGAAGTGTGTGTGTGTCATGACAGCGGACAAGTTTAAAATGGGGTTTAAGTCAGAATCAATGTCAAAAACATCACACATCCCATTCCTAAGCATGCTAACAATTGTTGCCCCTCTATTTGTGCACGTGGGGCTTCGGAGAGGAGCAGTTAGGTCAACCCCGGCCATTTTTTATTTTATGTTTTTGGTTTTTTTGCAGTGGTCAAACCGAGGCGTGCATGCATTACGAGTTTACGACTCAAGTTGGTCAACGAATCACTTGATATAATTCTCACACTCAAACTTGATCTAACCTTCAACCCGGGTTTAGTTTAGAGAAGCTGAGAGACTGCTACTCAACTAGAAGCGTAAAGTGGTGGAACAAATTGTTAAGATGATAGTACTTTTCTGAGCTATAGACATTAATAATCCATAATCTCATTCTACCGGGCATCTACACCATTGACCAAGCTAGCTATATTCTCCACACCAACGTTCGACGGTTGCATGAATTAGTTCCTCATCATGTTGAGCTATCGCCAGCCACCCGTAAAAAAAAAAAAAAAAAAAAAAACAACGTACCCGAGTCATAGAATGATGAATTACAAATATTTAATCATATATGTAAATTATACATGTAAATAAAAAATATCAACATTATTTTGCCCTCCCTCGTCATATTCTTGGCTCTGCTCCTTATGTTGATTATCGTTCCATTTCTTTTAATTTACATCTGGATCGTACTACTAATCTCCCATCAAACTAGGTTTCTTCGAAATGGATTTATCTTTCATCATTTCAAAATTTGAAGAATTAAGTAGATTATGTTAGTACGAGTATCTGCACACGCGTAACCGTGAGACTGGAGTGTTTTTAAGCTTAGCATGATCAGCTTAAATTATAAGTGAGAAAGTTTCCAATCTAATAACAGGTTTTGGTTATGCAAAAAAAAAAAAGAGGTTTTAATCTAATAATTAAATCTAGTTAAATTTTCTGAATGGAAAATGTTAAAAGCAAAGATTGTTTAACTCCAAATTAAGTTTATTTGAGTGTATTACTAAGTTTAAGCAACTAAATCACATGGATTTTTTTAAATATACCTATATATAATGATTAGAATCAAGAATGAACTAGAGTTAAAACAGAAATTCATGAAAACATGTCAGGTTTTGAAAGAATGTAATATAGGTACAGATTAAGTGAGGCGTGCTGAAATTGACAGAGAAAATGTTAGGTTTTCATTGACGTTTTTAAAAGGTTGGATGGAGTACGTTTAACTGTCTTTAAGAGTTTTTGTAAGTAACCTAAGATATATAGTAGGTTTTAATTGTCAGCTGGTTAGACGTCAAACCGTAAAATTTATTATTTGATCATACTTCTATTATGTTCGGACGACAATATTGATAATAGCCTGCAGGCTGGAATATGTAATATAAATGTTTGTCAATTAAGTACACAAACTCAAGTGATCAATTGAAGAAAATCCTTATCTATTATGTACAAATTAAGGCAATAATCCAACTATAGTTAGAAAGTTGTGGACTTTCTATATTCTAAACTGGCTCCATACATCCATACAAACTTAGATAATGAATCTACTAGCTACATTTAATAAATAGTGGAGAAATATGTATTCTCGACAATTAAACTCAATATTTTTCAATTAAATCCAAGGTTAAAACTAATTTGATCGAATTCTGATTTGAGTTAGATTTCAAGAAATCTATGTGGTGGGATAATACTATAATGTCTTAGTCAAGTTTATTGTTTTTTCTTCAGGTTGTGCGCCACGTATATTAGAGGAAACAAATATATTAAGTGAGACTAGGTACTCTCTCACCTAATACCACTGGAAATTTTATTATTAGGTTTCCGATTTTCAAAACTTAGTCTAAGAAGATAAGCTAAAACGAACCACAATATTTATAAAGTTTAGTACGTCTTCAATTCAAACTAATTTATTATTTAGTCATTTCCCACAAACATGAAAGGTTCTTATGTGTCATAAAATGTAGAAATTTTCGTGGAATGTTAAGTATGATAATAATGTTAACGTTAGGAAGGCGAGGACGGGACTCACGCTACGTTTTTTAATTGTAAAATTTGCAAATTAGGGAATATATTTAGTTAGATTAATTTTCTTCTTCTGTTTTTCGTTAATGATTCATTTTGTACTTTATTTCTGTCTAACATATATCTTTAATAGTTGAGTCACAAAAACAATGTTAATATTTGCATTATATACTTTTATCTTTCTAACAGCGTGCGTTATCTTATAGATACACATAGATTATTCCTGTATATTTCATTCCTATAATATAATAGTATAAACTTATAATGACAATAAGCGAGTGTGCGTTAGAACTTTACTTTCAACCAAATAGAAATTAGTTGGTGTTTACAAATTAACTTTTGAGGCACGTTTAATTTAGGATGTGTGTGTGTGCTTTTCGGTTCCTCCTTTTGGAGTGATTGACGAGGTATTACAATAAATAAAATCATCACCACATCATATAATATAGGGCTAAAGTGCAAAATTTTACATCCATATAGTCTTAAAAAATCGAAAGTGCACTAGACCCCTCTCTATTTCTTTTTATAATTAACTTTGGGAGACCGAATGTGGTGTTTTAAAAATAAATAGAAATTCAAAAGATATTTTTTTGTCAAAATCTCTGAACATATTCTTTAAAATACCTCAATGTTGCCTTTTCAAGAGTGACAATTAAACGTAAAACAATTTTCTAAACTCATCTCAAGGAATTTTTCCATACTTCTTTTTGAAAAATATCAAAAAAAAAAAATTGAAATTATAGTATTTAATTGAATGGAATATATATTTAAACGTAATCTTTAGTCCATGGGCTTAAAAGTAGAATGTAATAACAGATGGTTTTCAGGTACTTCACTTATCCAGGCAGTAATTTGGGTCACACGGAAGTATCTAAAATGAGGTTAGCTACTTGACCAATATTAGAAAATTAGTTAAATGCAGTGTGATATTTTCTTTTTAAATTTGTTTTTTTTTTAAATAAGGTCAACGTGAAGACTTTTCAAGCGCATATAAAACCAAAACATCATCGTGAATGTTAATGTGACTTAGGATAATGATACCAGAATTTCTCGATCGAGTACCAGTTAGATATCTGCAGTATTACACAGAACGAAAATCTAATTGGGTAAGAATAATTATCAACTTACTTTATTCCACCAAATTATATAAATTATTAAGTCAACGGACAAATTGCTAATTATTATGTAACCTTGATTCTCTTATCAGACAATTGGCTTGGACTTCCCAATTAGCTTGCTTGTTATGAATCGAGGACTTCACGTTCTGTTTTTGTTTCTTTCTTTTTGGTCTTTTTTCTAAGGGTGATTAATGTATTTATTGCTATAAAATATCTATTGGATACCATGAAGTATAATGATAATCACATAACAGAGCTTTCTCGAGAAATAACACTAAATAATCATGTGACCAAATAGAGACCTAAATACAAAATATGAAACAAGATAGAAAAATATAGGCAAAAATGCATTTTGTGCACCATAAGTTTATATAAATTCCGCTTTTGCCCTGTTTTTATTCGGGCTTTAAGAAACTCCAATAACTTTCAAAAATTTAAGCACTTTATGCCAACCCCAGCCCTAACGGGCCTTAATATTCAAAATGCATGCCAAATTCTACGTGGCTGTCAGTTTGAATTGTGACATGTTAAAGTTACATGACATATTTTGCAACTTAGCTAGCTATAAAAATTTTAATATAAACTCATAAATATTAATGTTAAATAATTTCATCAATTCTAATATATAATTAGTTAACTTATTTATTTATTTAAAATATTAAGAAACTTTATTTTAATACTTAAGAATCTAATTGTTGAATTAAATTGCTTCCTTATTTTAAAAAATACTATTAGTTTTAAACTGCTTCTCGTTAAATATTCTTTTTAATAAAAACTAAATACTTGTTAAGGAACTTGTGAGTTATATTTTTAATTAGATAAAAATATTTTTATTTGGTCTAATTAAGATTAAAAAGTATAGATTAATACTTTAACATTTTCTCCAATTGTATTTTCTGATCAATTCCTTAATCTCCTAACTGTTATTCGTATATATGTGCCATACTATATACTCTCAAAAGAATTATCTTTGTTTTCTTTTACTCTTATAATAATGCATAAAATTAAATAAAATCATTTAATATAATATTATCTTTGTTTTCTTTTACTCTTAACCACGGCTCTTTCCCTGCAGACTATTCTAAACATGTTCTCCATGAAAGATTAGACAAAAAGAGTAGGGTCAATGGCTATAATGAGTATCCAAAGGAGAGCTACTTAAGAATATGTCCACAAAACAAGTATTTGAGAGATAAACAAAACACAACTGATTGACGGTTGTAAAAGGAAATATTAATATATATTATGCAATTGTACATCATGAATATATATATTATGCAGGCATTTCAATCTTGAGGGCATGGATCAAAGTTTCGGTTTCGATTTATGTTTTGGTCTTCTAAATATTAGAAACATTTCGTAATTTTTCGGAGGCTTTTTGACATGTTTCGAAAATTTCGTAAAAGTTATAGTTGAAATGTAATTGAAAATTACATCTAAGTTTCGTTTCGGCGAAATGAAAAATGGAAATGTTTCGGTGGTATTCGAGGAAACGTATGGAAATTTTGAACCATGCTTCAGGGTGCGGAGAGTAGTCCTCCGATACTTTGTCAAAATTACTTTAATGTGCATGTATGGCCTATATCGTTGTATTGATAGACTAGAAAAAACTGAATAAGAAATATTTCACTAAACTCATGTTTGACAAAGTAATAATTAACACAAAACACTTAAATTGTGTCATTACCTATAAGTTAATCCTACATTAATATATGATGTTTCTTTATTTATTTGTGTCAGATATATTTAATATTATTACAGAATTATAACACTTCAATGATCTTATATACTTTGATTATATACAGGAAAATCTCATTAAGGGTTTAAGTCTTCCAGACCGTCTTGTGAATGCTACTTCACATGATACATATAAACAGTTTGTTGCAAAATAAAGTCCTCAAATGAACTCATTTAGATGGGTAATACATGATTTGCCTATTAAACCACTTATTAAATTGTTCATTCTAATTAGTTTCATGTCACCTTTGCATTCGTTTTAATTTTTATATAGGTCAGGTGTGAAACTTGGCAAAAAAAACTTCGAATCAATAAATGCTTTGCTTGGTGTGTGTGTGTGTGTGTGTGTGTATGTATATATATATATATATATCGATGTAGAGGTGGATATATATATAGTTTTGAAACATCAAAGACACAATATAGCTACAACAAAAATTTGTAATTGAAAAGATGATCGAAACATGGTGAAATAAACTTTCTGTTTGGTCCTACTTCTAAATTAAAATTCAGTTGATGACAAACTTAGAATAATATATATATATATGGACACACACACACATTATTATGTTTCTAAAACATTAATTAGTTTTTATATATAGGAAAGTTTTCGTTGGGACACGAAGGGTTTACGTTCCCAAAACATATCGTGAATCATCATAAACTATTTTATTGAAAGACGTACTCTTATAATTTTATTTAGAATATCTATTAAATTTACACATAATAAATGTGCAATAGATCTTTTTTTTTTTGGATCAGCAAATGTGCAATAGACATCAGATTACACAAGACAAAACAAGGCATTCCTGGAAATTTGTTTCTTACCAAACAAAAATTTAATCTACTTTAATAATTTATTGATTACAATCTACCAATACCCGCTAGAACTTTTGATAGTAATTTCTAGGGATAATTACAGCTAGACCCCCTGAGGTTTGGTGTAATTACACATACCTCCCTTGTGGTTTGCAAAATTACAGGGACCTCCTCTGAGGTTTGAAAAATTACAAGGACCTCCCCTCTAAAATTAAGGGTTGTTTGGGGTGTCATTTTAATATTATTATGCTTTATTACACTTACATCCCTAAAGTTTGATAAATCTATAAAAATTATATTTGATATTTGAAAAATATAAAAAATACTCCAAATAATTTTCAAAACTACTATTTTACTAACTAGAGATATAAAAATTATTTGAATTTTTTTTTCAAAGTCATATTTTTTTAATTAATCACTATGAAACATCAATCAATTATGTCTTAACTACACAATTTATTTCTTTTCTCACTCAAAATAAATGTTTAAATTAAAATTTGAAATTTGAAATAAATTTAAAATTTTAATCCAAAATACATTTTTGAATCAAAACATTTAACTTTTAGGATTTTTTTTTCATATTTTAATTTCTCAAGCAAATCTCCGTCCAAACTCAACTAACTACTATCTTTTGTCTTTCTAGTTGCAAGTGTAACCTACCAATCATTTTAGCAATAAAAGAAGATAACCACTGAGATTTGGTTGCAGAATATAGGAAGAAAAAGTAAACTCTAAAAAATTGAAAGGTGCAGTAAAGGCAACGCATTTTAACTTGCTTGCTTTGTCAAAAAGTTCAACAAAACTTGTTTCCTGAAACTATTAACCACGTACATCCCATGATTATAATTTTCTTGTCACTGTTGTTGGTAATTTTGTCATCATTCTTCATTTCTTAAAATGTGTTGTGAAAATCTTGATTATTTTTGTTGTTTTTTTTTTTTTTTAAATTTTCATTAAGAAGTGAAAATATGGAATGAGTTTTGTATTTCCTGTGTTATTTTTTTTGGAGATTAGGGGAAGATATTATTCTTTTACCACATGCTTACTTTTTTGTTGTGATAAGTTGAAAATTTTGTGGTCACGATGGTAATAGTATTAATATATGGAGCTGTGATGAAATTCATGAGATTGTTAAGAGTAAAACATAAAAAAAAAAAAAAAATTAAAATGAGAAACAAAAATAAGATATTAAGTATTTTTATAAAATAAATTTTAAATTTTAAATTTAAATAATTTTTATATCTCTATTTAGTAGTATAATAATTTTAAAAATTATTTGGAGTATTTTTTTATATTTTTCAAATATCGAAGATTATTTTTGTAGATATACCAAAATTTAGGGGTGTAAGTGTAATAAAGCATTATAATATAAAAATGACACCCCAAACAACCCTTAATTTTAGAGGGGAGGTCTCTGTAATTTTTCAAACCTCAGGGGAGGTCTCTGTAATTTTGCAAACCACAGGGGAGGTATGTGTAATTACACCAAACCTCAGGGGGTGTAGCTGTAATTATCCCTAATTTCTATGGGTATTTTATAAGTCAGTTATATAATATGAAATGAAATGATATTTTGCATGTAGTTTAATAAAACATAGATGAACTTCTATAAAAGTACCACTTAATAAAACAAACGTTTTGTATTTTGAATATATAAATCCGGTCGAGAATTGAAATATTGAATGCATTAATTTTTGGTTTAGGATATTCTCCAATCACCCCGAACTAAAGGTGGAGATGGAGATTTGGGAAGGCTTGTGAAAGGAGCATGCATTTTAAGGAGAGTTGTGATACTTTGTCTAGTAAGGTTTTAGGTTAAGTAAGAGAATAACGGAATAAGGAGAGGTGTTTAATTTTAAAAATGAAGATTTATCTTCAACTTTATCACGACAGATAAATTAATGAAGAATAAGTTTTGGAGAAAATTCAGGTAATTAACTTTGATATTGTTGGACTATGAAGAGTAGATTGGAGAGTTCAGAAAAATTAAATTTACAGTAGCATTTCAAGCTCTAGTCTTATCATTTATCATAAGCCATTTTATATAAAATGAGATAATATCATTCAATACTAAAGTTCATGGACGTTTGCATTAAGAACAGAAAGCTAGCAGTTATAGTTTTTAGCTCGAGCCAGGAATTTCATTTAGGAGGCGAAATAACGTTAAATTTTTTTATTAACATGAATGTTTTTTTATAATTATCATTTTAGTATATTGAAAAAATTATAATTCATCATGAAAACTTAATTAATCTAAAGAAGAAACACAAAACATCCACAATCATATTTTTAAAAATGGCAACCCCCTCTCCCTCCTGTTCTTTTTTTTTTTTTTTCATAAAATAGAGGAGCTTTTTTTTTTTCCTTACTCCTCCTTCATGGGTTTTTTTTTTCTTCTTTGGATTAACACATTTAACACACGAATATTTTTGCGTAATTTTTCACATGTATCTTTTGCCCTATTATGTCACAAGAGGTTAATTGTCAATGTCTTGGGCATTTTTAGTATTTCAAATTTATATTAAATCTTATCTAATTAATTCGTTAACTCCAATGCTACATGTTAAATAATTTCTTTAGTTTTAGTGTATAATCTTGTCTACACAAATTTCTTATTAAAAACTACACGCTTGAGTGTTAAAAATAGTTTTCAAATATAAAATGGATTGTCATATTAAGAATAATATACAAGAATATGTTGATAGAAAAAAATTATTACGTGAAAGGCATAGCATTGTAAAATTTAGAAAGTAGTATATATGACAAGTTAAATGAATTTATATGAATTGAAACACTAAAAGCAAAATAAATGAAAACATTACACAAAATTCATTTCATATTAAACTAAAAATTTATGATTATATGAAAAAATATAACTAGAATATATATATATATATATATATATATAAACTTTTATATGTAACTATATAATACAAATACTTATAAAAGTATATTATTTATATAATTATTATATACATTCTATACACACACATATATATAATATGTACTATATATACAAGGGGGAGGTGTTGAGGTTGGGTGGGGAGGGGGGGGGGGGGGGGGATTGCCCCCAATGCCCCCCCCCCCCCCCCTCCCCTCCTGCCTCCGCCCCTGACCATGGATCAAAGTTTCTTTTTTTTCTCGAAAACTATCGAAACGTTTCCATTTTTTTTACTATGTAGAAAAAAAATATACAATATTTTCTACATCTATTGTGTGCACAATTTTTACGAAATTTTCGAGAGATATCGAAGAGATTTTGAAACATTGCGAGGAGTTTGTAATATATAAACACCGAAACATACTATCGAACCGAAACTTTGATCCATTATTGTACCAACTATTTTACGATATATCATAATATCTGAAACGAACTCTTATGATACTTTTGAATCTTTACTTGTTAGTGGGTTGAAACACATGTCCGAAACAAACTTCGAATCCATAAACATTGTTAATAGTGATAAATCGAGTGCATTTTGTGATTTAGTACATAATATATTATCTTGTGTTTTTTCAGATTTATTGAGTGTTGGGGTGTGGGCTGTGGACCCACAATTGCTTCTACTTATCTACTTTTGGTTGCCAACCTTTTCATTTGGATAAAAGGTAAATAATTATATAGTTGGAAACATATCATCATCGTCATCGTATAATCTAGGTGGCCTTAAATTTGCACTTCTTATGTGGATATTTTCCATCCACCTCTCACAAAGTTTTATATATTGAAAAATACCCCCTAAAGTATGATATGTTGGCATATATCTCCTTAATGTTTCAATTATTTTGCATACAACCCTCTCATCCCATTGACCCTCGGTCAAAATGTTAAATGTGAGGGAAGATATGTAATTTTTTATACTTAAAAATAGAAAAAACTTGTTTTAAGTCATCAATTCATTTAATTATCTTATATATAATCCACTTATTCTCATCGTTTAAATATCCAATCAAGCATTATCTTTTTAATAATATTAATTCATTCAGCAAAGTTATTTTTATAACTTAATTTTTGGTTTTGTTAAAAGTTTAAAAGATAATTAAAATACAACAACTTATAGTCATTTTTTACTTTTAATATTTATAGGATATTTTGCATCAAAATTTTACTAGTAATTTTGAACACATTGTTTTCTACGCACCATTGTTGATTTTCATATTGATTAAATGATACTTTATTAAAAAAATGATCTTATTACTCTTTTATATATATATATATATATATATATATATATATATAAATAAAATAAAATCATGCAAAATAAAATATACAACATTATATCTTTAAATTACAATATCGTTCGTTGGAGAAAAATATTGAATAAATATTAAACAGTAATGTAATTTAGAGACATAATATTTTGGTTTTATATTTTATTTTGCATGATTTTATTTCTATTTTATATATGTAATGAAGTAATACGATTTAAGTTTTAATAAAATAACATTTGATCAATATAATCAGCATAAAAATAAAATGTTCAGAGTTACTTGTAAGAATGATGCAAAATATCCTTTAAATATTAAAAACAAGCAAATGACTATAAGTTGTACGTTCATAATCTTGTCAACTTTCAACTAACTAAAAAATTTATAAAAAATTAAATTTGTAAAATATATGCTAGGTGGATAGCAAATTTCCTTTTATTATGTAGTCCACAAAAGTAACAAGTTTTATAATATAGTTCTATTTACAACATATGGATATGATGTATGATAGGATCTTAACGCATACATTAATACATACTTAAGAGTAATAAATATTTAACTTTTGAATAATGTATATGACATAAATCTAACGATAAATATAAAGAGTATGCGGTCTTACAAAAGTATTCATTAACTAAATGTCATGATAGTTTGAACTTATCTAAAAATTTGAAACTTTATAAAAACAGAAACTTCTTTAAATAATGGAATGGAATGTTTTAATTAAACTTAGTATTTCACAATTTTGGCAAACTGTAATTAATGATGAAATTCACTGTTTGAATAATTGAATCTCAATTCAAAATGCAAGAAGACACTAAATTCAACTCTTTATTAACTGCGCGTTAAAATAAATCCAACAAACGATATTAATTGTGTTTATTTCTCTAATCACCTAAAGGGAAAAAAAAAACAAAAAAAATTATATTATATAAAAAAAACTCCAAATCAGACTAAACATTGACTATAAAACCTCACTCACTTCCCCATTAGTCACCTGCTCTCTTCTTCTCACAATGCTGCAATAGAAAGAAGCAATAAGTACTCATTGGCTCAAAAAAAAAAAAGATCTTTTTTTAAAACAAAAAAAAAAAAAAAAACAGAGCAAGTGAAAAAACAGAGCATTCCCCTGTTTTTCACAGAACAAAAAAAAAACAATGGCTGAAGTTTCTGCCAAGAGTTTTTTACCCGATTCGTTCCCGGGTTATCGTGTCGACATCGGGGGACAATTTGGTCTTTTGTGGGATTTAATCAGGGTGCCATTAATCGTCCCATTGCTGAGAATTTGTGTTTACATTTGCTTAGCAATGTCTATAATGGTTTTTATGGAGAGGCTCTACATGGGAGTTGTTATTGTGCTTGTGAAGCTATTTTGGAAAAAGCCTGAGAAGAGATACAAATGGGAGCCAATTAAAGATGATGATGATGTTGAACAGGGGAGCTCTGTTTTTCCTATGGTTCTTGTTCAGATCCCAATGTTTAATGAAAAAGAGGTGTGTGTTTTTTCTTGATTTTTGCACACAGATACACATGTGGGTGTGTGTGAGAAAAATGGGATGATTTTATTTTTTTGTGGGCAGGTTTACAAGATATCAATTGGTGCAGCTTGTAATCTTTCGTGGCCTAGTGATAGGCTGGTGATTCAAGTACTTGATGATTCAACTGACTCTGTTGTCAAGGTACAAATAATATATTTTATTTTAAGTTATTTTTTTCATTTTGTTCAGAAGAAGAGAGGCAAATTAATAGTGTTTGTTTAACAAAAAAAATAAAAATTAATAGTGTTTGGTCATGAAATTCAGTTTTAACTGTAGGGTCATTTTTGGAATTGCCACTTTTGTTTTGGTTTTTTATACTTTTTTGTAGAGTTTACATTTGCAGATGTTTTGGTTTAATTAGGAAATTTTCTTAATTTCTTTGAGTAATTGCATGAACACCTATTGAAACTGTTAACAAATGTCTACTGGTGTTTAAATTATCACCAATAGCCCCTTCGTAATTATTATGTAATTAGATCAAATATAATTAATTGTTTTATTTTTTAACCAAGTACTCTTGGTTTTTCACCTTAAATTGTGTTTTGATTATTAATAGTAACCTTCATTAATGTTATAGGATATGGTTGAGAGAGAATGCATTAGGTGGGCAAGCAAAGGCATTAACATTACTTACCAAATTAGGGAGAGCAGAGGAGGCTACAAGGCTGGCGCTCTTAAAGAAGGCTTGACACACGACTACGTGAAAGAATGCGAGTATGTAGTCATCTTTGATGCTGATTTCCGACCGGAGCCAGACTTCCTCCGTCGAGCCGTCCCTTTTCTTATCAACAACCACGAGCTCGCCCTTGTACAAGCTCGATGGAGATTCGGTAACACATCTTATACACATTCAATTTCCATGCTTCAATTTGCGAAACTTGCCGTTCACTTTTACTATACTAATCAATTCAAAATTTTCGAATCTACTAATCTTAAAAATTTATTAATAAATTATTTGTAGAGTCCTTGATACATAGTTAATATCTTAGAAACTATAAAACCTAGACACTGGATTAAATGAGAAACCAAACCACACATTTTGGCATTGAAGTAACATTTGAAGGTACATGCAATCATATTCATGGTGTGCGGTTACCTTAATTCAGTCCTAGGTAAATAATCTTGGAATTATTATACATTATATACTACACATATATAAATATAAACACCAATTTTGATAAATTTTGTGAAACAACTTTAATGTGATTCCATAATGTTTTTTTTTTCTTTGGGTGGAACAACGTTCTAAAGTGTCGGTTCTCTTTGCGTACTATATACTTGCCTTTGATTACTACTATTAGGTTTTACGTGCGTGACGTTGGTGTGTTGCATTAATTTATTAGTAGTAGAGCCCACGTATATTCTTTCTTGGAGAAGTTTACTGCAGTCGCAACAATTCACGTCGTTACATCCCAATAATTTATTATACCCCAAAATAGTATATATTTTATATCTAATTATTAAATTAAATTTTGCCACTATATAGTGTTGTTATGTATTTTTATTAATTACCTTTGCTTGACTGGAAGGGGCTGGTGTTGAATCTCAATAGTGATTGGTTGGATGCACTGCATATTCAGTTAGCCTACTTCAAGGTTTGAAGAAAATTTCGGTAATGATATATATAATTTTTAATTCATTAACTAAAATTAAGGAATTAAGAGTGACAAAGGAATTTTCAATATTATTAATTTCACTAAATAAAATACCATACTTTGGTTTTGCAGTAGGTTTCTAGTAAACCGTTAATACTTTGTTGAGTACCGAGCAACATTAACTTTTTACATTTGAGTTATAACTATAGATTGAAGCTTTCTATTCGGTGTATGTTTCAATTTTCTAAATACTAAAGATTTTTTATAAATTTTTTACCGCTTTTTGGCATGTAAAGAATTTCATAAAAATAGTATTCTGACGAATTTAAAAAGTACCTATAATCTTGTCTTCACAAAATCAAAAACAAAAATATTCTAGTACGAGAAATTTTGGTTGAAGTTTTTAGACCAATTATGAAACTGGTTACCATAATTGTATTATATAACTTTTTTTTTTAATTTTGTTAAAAATTTGCTAAATACTCCGAGGAGTACAGCGATGGAGGACAATGTTGTAAATTCATTTTGGCCCACGTGCTGTTATGCTCTGTGTCAGTGTCCACTGTCCACAGACACTATTGGAAAAGCCTCACTGGCTTCTGTTTTTCACTCAAAACATACGCACACCGACAATTTTTCTACTCATAAACAAAATTAGAAAAGGAATAAGAAAAAAAAGATCCGAACTGGCAATTCCAAGTTGTCATAGTGTGACGTGGCAGTTAACTGCCTTGTCACGTGATGTCTCAAAAGCAACTCTGCTTTATTTGCCATATGGGAATTTTTTTTTTTAATTAAATACACCTTCTTACCTCTATTTGTTAATAATATTAAAATTTAAGGACCACTTTATATACATTTACTATTTATAGTTTTGATAGTACGTACAGAATCTAAATCCAAGTAAGAATGTCCCTAGTGATCAGGACACCATTAGTGTCAATTTTCATTTGGATCATGTCTATAATTTATGTTTATGAGCTTCTATTTATCTTTTATTACAATAATTTACAATAAGTGGAGATAATGACAATTGACAAGTAATAAGCTTAGGGTAACTTTATGTTAACAGCGTTTAAATTCATATTGCCTTTAGTTTCCATAAGAAAATGTCACAATTAATTTTTGCGTTCCATTTTGTTTGAAAATAAAATCTTAGAACGTATCATCAAAAAATAAATCATGCTGAAAATTTACAGGAAAAATGAAATACTTGGTCACGTTTTTTGCAGTGAATGCGAATGAATGCTTGTTGACAAGAATGCAAGAAATGTCATTAGATTACCATTTTACAGTCGAGCAAGAAGTTGGATCAGCCACTCATGCCTTCTTTGGCTTCAATGGTGAGCCTACCTTTATCTCAATGGCTAAATTTGCATGACTTTTATTCTATTCAAATTTATTGTTATTACATAAAATTATAAATTAATATATAACAAAGTTCAGAAGTTGCACATATTCCATATTTAAGTAAGGATTCTCTCTTTAATCTCAGGAACTGGTGGGATATGGAGAATTAGTGCAATCGAAGAGGCTGGCGGGTGGAAAGATAGGACGACCGTAGAAGATATGGATCTTGCCGTTCGTGCTGGTCTCAGAGGCTGGAAATTTCTATACTTGGGAGATCTACAAGTACATCTTAAGTTTCAGTTTCTTCTAATTTTGTCCGTGCAATGTTCTGTTTCAATCAGGAAAATTAATTCAAATTTGTCATTCGTCTAATAGGTGAAAAGTGAACTTCCTAGTACGTTTAAGGCGTTCTGTTACCAGCAGCATCGTTGGTCTTGTGGTCCGGCGAACTTATTCAGGAAAATGGTTATTGACATAGCTAGAAACAAGGTCCGTGGGACAATAAGTTTTGTACTTAAACGAAAATATATTGACAATTTCATATAGAAGTTAATTATGGTTATATTTTGGCAGAAAGTTACACTATATAAAAAGCTTTATGTGATCTATAGCTTCTTCTTTGTCCGGAAGATCATCGCCCACTTGTTCACATTCTTCTTTTATTGCGTGGTTCTGCCATTGACAATTCTTGTTCCAGAGGTGGATGTCCCTAAATGGGGAGCCATTTACCTTCCTTGCATCATAACTACCCTCAACTCTGTAGGAACACCAAGGTATGATAATATATACTAACTTAATTTTGTTCACTTTCTTATTTATACTTAGTTTGATTTTGCTAATGAAAAATTGGAATTTTAATTAGGTCGTTCCATTTGTTATTCTATTGGGTTCTTTTTGAGAACGTCATGTCTTTTCATCGGACCAAAGCTACGTTCATCGGTCTTCTGGAGGCCAAGAGAGTGAACGAGTGGGTGGTCACTGAAAAACTTGGCGATACGCTCAAGAATAAATCCAACGTCAAATCAAATGCACCGAAGAGATCGTTGTCTAAATTTCTTGGAGACAGGTACGATGATGAATTAATTTTTTGTTTGTCAGAATTATTACGAACTGCTAAATTAGTTAATTACATCTGCATTTATTATAGTGTCTTTTTACTAGTAATGACTCTTTTTACGATTATTTTTTCAAACTTTTCAGAGTTCAGCTACAAGAGTTGGGATTTGCAGTATTTCTATTCGTTTGTGGATGCTACGATTTCATGTATGGGAAGAACTGCTACTTCATATATCTATTCCTTCAAGTCATCACCTTTATTATTGCCGGATTTGGCTACGTTGGCACCATCGTTCCTAGTTCTTAACGGACATGAATCATCTAGATTGCTGCGTACACTGGAATTCTACTCCCCACCATTTATCTTCTGGTATGTCTAGCCAACACGATTGGCTGATCCGGTTCAAATTCCCTAGCAGAAGGAGGAGAAGATTTATTCATTTGGTACAACATATGGGCAGAAAATGAGCATTAGCTTTTTTTGGAGTATAGCAAAAGGTGAAAGAAGCAGGAATATTATAAGTACTAGAGCTGAAGAAATATGGTTTTTTTTATCTTAGGTATATAGTGGTTTTAGTTGTGTGATAATGCATTGAATTTTGTTAAGTCCTTTCGTCTATTTTCTTTGAGGCCTTTTTTGCCCTTTTTATCAGCTTCAGAGGAACTAATTAAGGTGATTGTCACACTGCAAAACCTGTACTAATTTCATGGTCTTCCAAATCTTTTTAACTTTAATTTTAATCATGCTTATTAATGTAAAAGTATCAAGTTGAGGAAGAGCATTGCTAGAGTGGATTGATTGAGTTTTTAAGGTTCACCAAGAAATTCCATAAATTTTACAGACTAAAATCTTCAAAAAGTTTCATGATACTTAATCAGTTAAAGTGTAGTGTACTAGTAGAAAAAGATTAATCTATCTATATAACTAAACTACCACTCTATCTCTCGTATGATTCTAGACTCAGTAAATCACACCTTCTCATTTGCAGGGAAGCATTCATCCGAACGTGCATATTCTATATAAAACCACATTTACATAATATACAACACAACACGAGTTATTAGTGACTTTTTGTGCTTCCTTATTACTATTTCCATAAGAACATAAATTCACATCGATATTGACAAGGGAAGATCGAAAGACTACCACGAAATCCGTGGATTGCTGCCACCGCTCGTCTTATGACTCTCTAGAATAAGGACTTTATATTTTCTTCAGATATATCATCAAACCAACTCCAACCAAGCTCACACATTCATTCCTTGCCTCCTACCACCCCAACTATCATCAAATATTTCTATTCTTTCTTAGCAAGATGACATTAGGATTGAGGAAAATAAACAACCAAAATGTCCATTTATCACTCAGCGTTCTATTTAATGGTAGTAATTTCATCAACACTTTGTTGAGAACTTACGTAATACAATTTACTGAGGAAACTATTAGGAGTAATTAGATAAGGTTACAAGTGATTATAATATGACACTTATCCACCTAAGTCTTATTAAGCTCCTACATTTTTCCATAATGTCAACAACTAATGAAATAATAAAACATAGACAATGATACTTTTATCTATAAGTATGTTGAGATAAACACAAACCAACAAAGAAACTGGGGGCCAAAAAAAATTCTGCAAAAGCAAAGGCATTGATATTACTGCTTCAGGTTCAGAATAATTTCATATATTACTAGAGGGCAAGCACAAGCATCATTTGAAAGAGAATTATACCAACCACATTCATGTGCCCCCATTCTCTACACCTTTAACATTGTTATAAAGAATACACCTGGCCTAGTTTTATCATCAGGAAACGAGTATCTAATCATGCCCCGAATGGAAAATGTAGGGCACAAGGCAATACTCGGTATACCAAAATACGCTCTGACCAATTGACAGGAAATTGTAATGTAAGTCGTCAAAAAATTAACAAAGAAGCACACAAATATTCATGTGAAGATAAAAAAGCAAGTGAAAGCTTGAATCCATTGCAACCCAAAGATTAATATTATATCGCATGGTCTGCCTCAATTGTTAAAAGAACAAAATTCCAGGATCCAACTAAAACTAACAAAACATAAGATGATAATTTTCTACTTGATAAATTTAAAAAGAACTTGCAAATGTAATAAAGAAGGAGCGCTCTTAGATGCTTCTTAATCGAAAAGACTGAAGCCCATGTCCTGCAACAAATAAGGAAATGAAACCATAGTCAGATTCAAGCAATAACATGTCCACCCAAAAGAGGGTGAATTAAATTTATGCAGCTTTATCTTGCAACTTACGTCATCAGACTCCTCTTTCTCTTCTACTTTCTCTTCTTTCTTCGACTCGGCAGCGGCGGCAGGAGCACCTGCACCTGCACCACCAGCAGGTGCAGCAACAGCAATTGCACCACCACCAGAAGGGACTGAAGCCAACTTTTCTCTTCCGGCAGCAATCAACTCAGTAATATCCTTGCCCTTGACTTGTGACAGAAGCAACTCAATTCTGTCTTCCTCAGCATCGATCGCAACTGGATTCAAAAACAACGGCAAACACAACTAAGCAGGGTGACAATAGTCTGCCAACGAATGTAGCATATAATCAGCATACATTGCAAACTAATCGACAAAAGCTGATCCAGTTAAGTACAAAAATCCAAGAGATTCCAAACAGTCGATTCAAAATCCAATTTTTGAACCAGCACACACTATCCAACGCGACGCCAAGACAACCATTCATAAATATAAACTCAATTGGGAACACAGATACATAAAAAGCTCAGTATTAACCACAAAGATTTCATTCCTCGATGGAGTCAGAGCAAAAGATCAATGTCAATTGCAATTTCTCACTCACGTAAACCTTTCGCTTTCCAATCCCAAACACGAGTTAATCGTAAACAATGTTGATCCATCATAAGCGATACACATTAACATATCAAACTCAATAATACTTTGCAAACTAAAATCTGCATAGACTAACTACTTTCGACACATTCATTAACTACACTACCAAAATTCATATCTCTCGTACGAACAGCATATAACAAAACAAACACAAACATTTATCATTTCAAAAACTCATAACTAAAAAAACTGAGATTAATTAGCAAAAACAGAAAAGGTCAAAACGAACCTGATCCTAGAATCTTCTTCAGATCAGCGGCGGATGGTGAGGCGTTGCCACCCAACACAGCCAACAAATACGCCGCTACAATCTTCATCTTTTAACTCTAAACCTAAAAAAATCACCCAAAATTTTACAAATTAGAACTCAAATTTCAACAAAAACAATTGAATCGATTTGAGATAAAGACGGTGCGGAGATTTACCTTGGAATAAACAAGTGATCTGAGCTGCTAGGGTTTATGGAGAGACGAATAATACAGAGTCGCAAGAAGATGGTGAAGAATGATTTGTATTTATAACTAGGGTTTCTCAGTGTTGCCCTTGGGTGGTTATTGGGCTCACTATGGGCCTTGTAACATTATTTTGTGGGCTCCAATCCTTTGATAATAAATATTAAAAGAAAAAAAAAAAGAATAATATTTTATATAAATTCATCTAGTTCAACTTGTTCAAAAAAAAAACTCTTCGAATCCGACTTTGTTGTCAATTCTCAGTTAATATACTTTAAATAAAATAAAGGGATAATATCACTCACACCCCCTGAGGTTTGGTGTAATATCAGAAACACCCCCTGAGGTTTCAATAATATCAGTGACACCCCCTGAGGTTTGATTTTCAGGGGGTATCACTTATAAAATGACACTTGTACCCTTTAGTTTAATATTACCTAAAACTTCTCAAAAACAAAAGACACAGTACCCTTTATCGTTCAAATAACAAAATCAACTAAGAATATCGTTGATCATCTTGCATAAATTAAAAAAATTCATATATTTAATAATAAGAAGACAAAAGAAAGTCTTTGTAACCCTAGTCCCTTGATTTCAAAATTTTAAGATTAGGTGGCCATTTCCTCAGTATGAACTATATTACCGAAACTCCAGGCATGACTCTATATAATACGTCAAGAATATAAAGTTAACATCATTATAAACAATTATTATATCTACAAAAATAGTTTCGTAGTTATGAATTAAAAAGAAAATTAATTTTGACTGGATACGTTAGTATTCAAATCAAAATGTTATTTCTTTTACTAATAACACAACTAAGATTTTTGATTTAATAAGAAAACAACGATTTAACAAAATGTAAAGAACAAAAAAAAAGTACTTGTGTCTTTTAATTATATTATTGTTTGATTTTATTACTTGAACAATAAAGGCTACTTGTGTCTTTTAATTATTGAAGAGTATTTTGTAATATTAAATTAAAGGGTACAAGTGTCCTTTTAAAAGTAACACCCCTAGAAATCAAACATCAAGGGGTGTCACTGATATTATTGAAACCTCAGGGGGTGTGAGTGATATTACACCAAACCTCAGGGGGTGTCAGTGATATTATCCCTAAAATAAAAGTAGGATATGATAGAATACAAATACAATTTCATCCGAAGCGTGCCTTGTTAATATGATATCTAGAAGTATCTCATAATTCAAAATATATGGCGAGAGTAAGTGAATACTTGTGTTATATTATTGATCTATGTATACATTTTGGGCATATGACTTTACAAACTCACTCAAGGTAAACCAACTACATTTTATTAAAAAAAAAAAAAATCAACTAGCAAATTTTTATAGGTTACTTCATTCCAAATTATGTATCAAGGCTCTAATTTAATGAGTAATTTAATATTCTTACCGGATAAAAAAAAAATCGAATAGTTACATCTCTTTGAGGCTTAGTGTAACTACCAAAACCTCTACAGAAACTTGGAAATACAATGATCTTTTTTGACACTAACGATAGTTAAAAACGTGTGCAGAATTTGCTTATGTCATCATGATATTATAATAAAATTCAAGTTTTGCTCCTTGTTAGTTTAAAGTGACAGTGTGTAAAAATATAAGGTTATAATATGGAGTATACTTAATAATTAATATATGTATTAAGTTTCAGAGAGTTTAAATGTAATGTTATATGATCAGACATGTGTTTGATATATTTATTACAATATATATGGTTGTACAAGACTTGCCCGATCCGTTCAACCCGCAATCCGCATGATTTCATTGTTTACTTAACACGCACGGGTTGAAAAATTAGTAACCCGGTAACTTTGGGTATGATCATTTTTTGAGCAACAACCCACCCGATTCCACTCTTGTACACACCTACTATTGAATATTGTTGATTTTGAAGTTATGAGATAATGTAGGGTGAGAACCTTAATTAGGAGTGGTAAAATAATGCAATTGATGTAAGAAAGTTAAATTTTTTTACTATAAAAACATAAGGGATTTGTCTTCCACTCAAAATATTAGATTGTTAATTAATTAGACGAATCGATGTGTCAAGAAATAATGAGTGTGATTAATTATCTACTTAATATTTGTTAAGGCTTTTTTTTTCTTTTTCTAAATGATGTTTCTTGAAGGACTATTTACTGACTGTTGTTCAATTAACATTAAAAGTTGTTTTCATCTTATCATTGTTGTGAGTACAAGAGTTTTTACTAGCAATCACATATCTCATTTTTTTTTTCTAGAAAATATTGGACTTGAGGAATACTAGTAATGAAATATGGGGTGGTTCCTTTGATTTAATTGTAGCATTTTTTTTCACTAATTAAACACACAACCCGCCAGCAATCCGCCCGCAACCTGCAACCTGCATGATCTCATTGTTAACTTCACCCGCACGGGTGGAAAAATTGGTAACCCGCTAACTTTATGTATGGTTATTTTTTGAGTGACAACTCGTCCGAACCCGCCCGTGTACACCCCTAATTTTTACTGTTTGTTTTATTATAAAATATTGATCTAATGAACAACAATAATAGTTTTCCCAAGAATTGTTGTTTGTGACTTTCTGTAATATTTAATAAATTCGTTTGTTCTACCAAGCAGCCAAGGAATTACTTTCTCATTCACGAAAGTAATGTGTGTTGAATATATAAGGAAAATGTTTAGCATTTCGAATGCTTAGAAAATGATAAATAATATTTCCATATTATAAATGGGAAACAAGCTATATCTTTGTTAAATTTTTCAAAGATTGACATACACATGATCTTAATTTCTAAAAAAAATAAAATTCACAAGTGAGCAGCTATAATGCATGGGAAAACTGTAAGACTAAACTTAATAAGAGTGCTCGAGGAAAAGAGCATCTACATTTGAATCACTAGGTTTCAAAAATAAAAGCGAAAGTCACATTAAAATAATTAAACAAATATATATAAACACATACACACATATGTATGTACAATTTTTATTATAAGAACTAAAATTCTGGAAAATATCAATGCATTAAGTATCAACAAAATGTAGTTACATATATGATTATAATAATGAATTACCAAAAAAAAGTATTAGTAGTGGAAAGGAGAAGTTCAAACAAACATATTTTTATCACATTAACTAATTAATTATCTTTTTTTGCTATAGCATATATAGCAACCAATCCCACATCAATTTATGGTATACATGTTTAGTGAACAAATTTGCGTTGCACATTTAATATTGTACAATAAAATAAAAACTTTCAGAATTTAGTCTATAATGCCCGACAATCAGTTGTTTGGTTTGTATCAAAATAACAGGTTGTCGGTTCCATAACTTGCTTTTTAAGTGTAAAATGCGGATTGTACAACCCGTGAGGATATTGTTTTCCTTCCGTAAATAGTTTCGTTTATGCTTATTCTCATTGTGCAACACTGCTCGTAGTCAATTTCTGCATATTGTGCTCGCACTTTTTGTATATTTAGCATGCATGAACTGCTTAGCTACGGAAAACACTCACCATTTACATAATTAATATGGCCCAGACATACGTTGTATGGCGGGATGCAACTATGAAGGGACATTTTGCCCATTGTATGGATGCCATAATGATGCACACAAGATGATCATGCTCTTACAATACTTCGGTTTCCACTCAGACGATATTGTGACACTGACTGATAAGAGATTTGTAGAAGGAGAAGAGAACACATGGCCCACTGCTTCTGCTATTAAGTCGTGCCTAGCTGGGGACATTGTTGTTTTCTATTTTACAGGTCATGGAACAAGAATACATACAGAGCATTCATCAAGTGGTAGATATGAACAAGCTATTGTGGCCGATTTCAACCTCATCACTTGTATATACCTCTCTCTCTCTCTCTCTCTCTCTCTCTCTCTCTCTCTCTCTCTCTCTCTCTCTACAATTGACATTGATTGATATTCCTTTTGTTTTTCGTTTTAAATTAAGAAAAATAAAAGATCCTCGTGGTTTTGTGTAAAATAAAATATATGTTAGAATTAATTTTGGATATATATATATATATATATATATATATATATATATATATGTATGTATGTACATATTTTTTTGTGACGGGCACTTGTTTTTCAGTTACTTATTCGTGTGTATATATATATATATATATATATATATATATATATATACACGAATAAGTAACTGAAAAACAAGTGCCCGTCACACATATATATATATATATATATATATATATGTAAGTACATTTTTTTTGGAACATGAGGAGCCGGTTTTTAATACAATGTTTTCAAATCAAGAAAATCATGTTGATTTAATTATTTTTTATTGCGTTGCAGTCGGATAAATGATTAACGTTGTTATTATTTTATTATCATATTTAAACTCTATGTATTAGATATATATTTAAACAAGTAATATTTTTTTTGATTTTAAAAGTATGTAACTAAAATTATAAAAAACGTCAATTAATATTGAATTTAGAAATTTAATATTTATTTAGCGCGAAAACGAAACTCTAGCATGAGTCACATGAAGCAAATGTAGATATCTTGCATGGACAATTTGTTGCTCAATTTGTGTGAAATAATATTGAATAAATTTAAGTAACTACTAAATCTTATTGTTTTGTAGAGAATATGACTACCAACTTGGTAAACAGGTTGTCGGCTCCATGACTTGCTTTTTAAGTATAAACTGTGGATTGTACAACCCGTGAGGATATTGTTTTCATTCCGTAAATAGTTTCGTTTATGCTTATTCTCATTGTGCAACACTGCTCGTAGTCATTTTCTGCATATTGTGCTCGCACTTTTTGTATATTTAGCATGCATGAACTGCTTAGTTACGGAAAACACTCACCATTTACATAATTAATATTGCCCAGAAATACGTTGTTTGGCGGGATGCAACTATGAAGGGACATTTTGCCCATCATATGGATGCCATAATGATGCACACAAGATGACTATGCTCTTACATTACTTCGGTTTCCACTCAGACGATATTGTGACACTGACTGATAAGAGATTTGTAGAAGGAGAAGAGAACACATGGCCCACTGCTTCCGCTATTAAGTCGTGCCTAGCTGGGGACATTGTTGTTTTCTATTTTACAGTCATGGAACAAGGATACATGCAGAGCATTCATCAAGTGGTAGATATGAACAAGACATTGTGGCCGATTTCAACCTCATTACGTGTATATACCTCTCTCTCTCTCTCCAATTGACATTGATTGATATTCTTTTTGTTTTCGTTGTAAATAAAGAAAATCAAAAGATCCTCGTGGTTTTGTGTAAAATAAAATATCTCTTAGAATTAATTTTGGCTATATATATGTATATGTATGTACATATTTTTTTTTGTGATGGGCACTTGTTTTTCAGTACTGATTCGTGTATATATATATATATGTATATATATATATATATATATGTATATATATATATATATATATATATATATGTATGTACATATTTTTTTGGAACATGTGGAGCCGATCTTTAATACAATGTTTTCAAATTAAGAAAATAATGTTGATCTAATTATTTTTTATTGCGTTGCAGTCGGATAAATGATTAACGCTGTTATTATTTTATTATCATATTTAAACTCTATACATTAGACATATATTTAAACAAGTAATATTGTTTTTTATTTTAAAAGTATGTAACTAAAATTATAAAAAATGTCAATTAATATTGAATTTAGAAATTTAATATTTATATCATTTTAGCGCGAAAGCGAAACTCTAGCATGAGTCACATTAAGAAAATATAGATATCTTGCGTGGACAATTTGTTGCTCAATTTGTGTGAAATAATATTGAATAAATTTAAGTAACGACTAAATCTTATTGTTTTGTAGAGAATATGACTACCAACCTGGTAAACAGGTTGTCGGTTCCATGACTTGCTTTTTAAGTATAAAAATGCGGATTGTACAACCCGTAAGGATATTGTTTTCCTTCCGTAAATAGTTTCGTTTATGCTTATTCTCATTGCGCAACACTGCTCGTAGTCATTTTCTGCATATTGTGCTCGCACTTTTTGTCTATTTAGCATGCATGAACTGCTTAGTTACGGAAAACACTCACCATTTACGTAATTAATATGACCCAGAAATACGTTGTTTGGCGGGATGCAACTATGAAGGGACATTTTGCCCATTGTATGCATGCCATAATGATGCTCACAAGATGACCATGCTCTTACAATACTTCGGTTTCCACTCTGACGATATTGTGACATTGACTGATAAGAGGTTTGTAGAAGGAGAAGAGAACACATGGCCCACTGCTTCCGCTATTAAGTCGTGCTTGGCGGGGGACATTGTTGGTTTCTATTTTACAGGTCATGGAACAAGAATACATGCAGCAGCATTCATCAAGTGGTAGATATGAACAAGCCATTGTGGCCGATTTCAACCTCATCACTTGTATATACCTCTCTCTCTCTCTCTTTCTCTCTCCAATTGACATTGATTGATATTCTTTTTGGGCAGCTATTGACTTCTGCCAAATCCTGAATATAGCTCCAAGGGGTGTACAATTCGTCATGATATCAGACTCCTGCCATAGTGGTGGTTTAATTGACCAAGAGAGAGCAAATTGGCCCTAACCGTCCCCGAAGGATATCAATATCGTGCCCAACCTAGAAAGATACCCTTGAAGGTATTTTACAACAACTTTCGCCGTTAAGTCCCATTCGTACCCGCGACGAGGTCCGCGCACTCTTCTTACGAATCTTTCAATCAGATTTTAGTTTGGTATTCCAAAGTATCCCTTCCTTGCAACCATTGCCGCTAGACCTAGGAATTCTATTAAGCAGTTTCCAACCAAATGAAGTCTGCAGAGAGACGGTGTTTGATAATGTGTGTCATGGAATTTTCACAGCGGCATTGCTCAATGTTCTAAGAAGGGCCCCAAACGCTCTCAGCAATCGTGAAATCGTGATTCAAATTCGACTTCATGTTGGAACAAGAGGTCTCCAAGTCAGAACAAGAGGTCTCCAACACGCATGCCAATACTTGTAGTGTCATTTGAATAGTGCCATCGTGTTTGACGTCAGTAGAGACTACGACGTTGTTTGAGGGGTTTTCGAGCTCTGCACCGACATTTTGTGCTGCCGATTTCATTTTCTACTGGAGGATTGAAGGGGACAATGAGGTTTATTCAGGGTTTATTCGTTTGCGTCTTCTCGTGTTGTACATCGTGTTGTAAGTGGTGTATGTTTTTGTTGGGACCTTATAGATTACGAAGAATTCTGAGGAACTCGCCTGGAGTTTAGATTAGTTGGGACCTTATATAATCACAACACTTTTAGCTATTAAGACAACTATCTTTCTCATAGTTGTCCCTCTACATACCGGGGTTGTCCTACTGTAAATAATCAATTATACTGATGCAACATGTAGTTGAAGGTGTAAATTGTCTTAAATAAAAAAAATCAAGAATTGGACCCATATTAGTTTTTATTTTAGAACCTTTCGAGCTAATGAACATTTCAAAGAAGAAACTAAAGAGAAATATGGGCCATAATCAACTTCCAAGGCCTTCACAGGAGCAAAACAAGCTCTTAGAATTAGTTTCATGAAATCTTGGACATGCAAACTCTTAATTGATGAAAGAAAAAAATCATATTTGTTCAAAAAATTAAAGAATTATGCAATGTAGCGAATGCCAAAAGTAGAGTATGTCGATGCTGGGTGTATATAAAACGTAACAACCAACAGAAAGTGATTTTAAACTTCAAATGTAACAATGTAACACCTTTTTTAGGTGTTGGATCACATAATAGAGGCCATGGTATAGATATTTCTTAAGTGAGCAAGCCAATAGGTATAAAATACAATCCTATTATAAGTAAGCTGTCAAAATACCATATCTGTTTACTACTTATTACGTACTTAGTCCAATGAGTTTGAATTCAAAACAAAGAAGAAAAAAAATGAGAAGCATACATTAGTAGGAATAGGAATGTTCACAAAAACGAACAGATAATATGACGATGAACCTGGTAATTGAAGCTTCTGCAGTTGTGCGTTGAGTTTCTCAATCTCGTGCACCTAACTTGTGAAACAAAAGGCAAGTGAAAGCATTAATTTGAGAAAAATAAGATGCAATTGGGTACTCCGGTGCCGGAAAAGGATGTGCAATGGACGTGAAATATGTTGAGGTGTAAAGTTGGAATCGGTGTAAATTGATCTAAATCCTCAAATTTGGGTTCACCGTATGCTACCTTATACTTTTTTGGTGTCGGACTACCCAACACTTTCATCCAAATTATAGTATGCAAATTGATGAGTGTCAAATTAAAGTATGAAAATGAAAATCGCGCCAAGTTATGGTATGAAAATGATTTTTTCCCACTAGGTGGCAACATCTTAATTCATGAATCTACGTGCAAATAAGAAAATGACAAGTCTAGACAAAGTCTTTGGATTAGTTTTCTTTGAGATTATTTTTGATATGTCAAGAAATGGCTTTGCTAGGGGACACTAGTGCGAATAGAATCACAAGCAGTAATTTTGGGCACGGGCAGAGCCACCCATAGTAAGGCTTGGGTGAGCTTCAACTTGGATTAATTTTTGGCCGAAAGCTTATATTTACATGTAACTACAATTCAGCCTATGAATAATTTTTTGAAGATCAAGTAAGTTCTAATAAGAAACATGAAATTAAATCAGTACAATTTAAAATATTTGTAGCCCATTTGAAGCCAACTTCTTCGTTAAACTAGAAGACCATTTTACTCAAGTATTAAACTTGTTTTGCACTAACATTGTTTGTTTTACAAAAAATATACTATTACAAACTTACAATAAATAAGAAATCACGATTTTCTCCCAAAATAAATAGATTTTTTTTTTTTTTTTTGCGCATCACTTCAATTTCAAGATGTCTCCAAGCTGAATGTTTGTAATTCTTTTTTTTCCCTTTTAGGAATGTGTTCCTAGATTTTTCTTTAATATTTTTTTTAGTTTAAAATATATGAAAATTAATATTTTTGACTTTTCTTACACATATTAGCAAATAGCATGGTTATTTGCATAAAAAACAATTTGGTAGAAAATATATATGTCGATTCGACAATTGATAAATCTTATTTTCTTAATCAACAGGTGCAAATGCAATAGCATTTCATTCAACTTGTTTAATGATATATATTCATTTTTTTTTTTGTACGGAACACTAGATATTTTACATTGTACTTTATACATTTGATATTTAAACTTTTAAAAAATACATTTTTATTCATTCCACTAAGCTTTTTGTAGCCCAGTGTACAAAAAAGACTTATGTCTCCGCCCCTAATCTTAGTGTACAAAAAAACTTATGTCTCCACCCCTGATTTTAGGTATTGTTGGATGGACCAAGCTATTAACATCAACATGATTAGAATTGCTGTTGATAGGAATATCTTTTATAGTGTTGTTTGGATCCATAACTAAATTCTTAAAATTGTAAGGAAAGTGATAACAAAAATAGCACCAATATATTTTTGGGTTTTGAGCACTTTCCTTAAGGTTTTATTGAATAATCATCAAGATAGAACATATCTTCTAATATTATTTAAGAAGTAAGTACTAGTAGAAAAAAAAAGAGTTATATTACTCAACTAATTGAAATTCTATTTTATAGAGAGTACAGACTTTCAAAGAATTTAACAAAATATTACCTACAATTGTATACATAACTGGTTATCTCTTCATTTAGGAGAGAATAACTCTACCGCCACCATGGCGGTGGAAAAGCTAATGGAGGGTGAGAAACTACTTGAAGGACAAAATGTTGGTCCATGTTGCTGTGTAAGGATGTTAAAGGAATTCTTTAATCTAAAATTAAATGTGATGAAGTAAATATTGTACGAGGTGACTAATTACTTTAATCGTCGGATTTGAGACAAATTGGAACAACTATTCGAGGGAATGAAGCTCAGGGTCGTACGTTGAGGAAGTTCGAACCCCGTGAATCGCAACTCGTGATCCCACTCGGGGAGAGGGGCTCGAACCTTGTGAAGACCTCGGGCTCGGAAGTGAACCAGAAGGAGCGTACGAGCTTCGAGGATACGACCCTTGAACGATTATTCCTGTAACGAGGGTCCCATACGAGGGTTACGAGGATGAGCTGAATGAAGTGGAATTAGCGACAAAACTCTAAGTTGATCCTTATCACTTGTCATAAATAAGAAGGAGCTTAACGTGAAACAGATAGCACGGAATTTATGAAGATCACGTGACTACGAGGGTCGAACCAGCTGACGAGGCACCCTCGTGGGGTCATAAATGCCCTGTCGGACATGACACCTATCTCGTCCTTAAATGCTTTGTCGGACGTGACACCTGGCAGCGAAGTGCCACCTACGTGATTTTTGCTCGCCTATAAATACCCCTCAACTGGCTGAAGTAGGAGGCTAATGCGAAAACAAGAAGACGACCCCTAGCAAGCCTAAACGACCGTTGATCTGTGCGATATACCCACCCAGCTGCTTACGAGGTGTGCTTCGTATACAGCCTTCAAGCCCAGGAAGCCAGTGTTTCGAGCTGTAATCTAGTGTTACGAGGGCTTAACTCGTGTTTACCCAAACTTTCCTTATCAAATTGGCGCCGTCTGTGGGAACACTTGTGTTCCTTAGAGGCGGCCGAAGTGAAAGAAGAGGTATATCCAGTTCAGATTGGGCAGGTTGACAGCTTCTAGGTCAGGAAACATACGTGTAAGCTCCACGTCTTTGTCATGGCAACAAGTGATCATCAAGCGAGTTCGGAAGAGAGAGTGCAGGATATGAACATGGAGGAACTTGGAGAGGGGGGCAGTTCGAGGGATCATACCCCCACTATGGTTATCAATATCACACGTGAAACCTTGGAGAATATAATAGAGAATGCAGTACAACAAGGGGCACGACAAGCTTGGGATGAGGAGTTGGAAGCCCGACGGGGCGACAGGCCGGAGTCAAGTTCGAGAAGGCATGTATCTCGCAGAAGGGGGACAAGATCGGCCCCGTTGTCGGTAGAGGCAGAAACAGATTTGGACTCTGGAAGTACTACCAAACATGACAGATTACGAGGTCGCAGAGAGCGTACGAGGGGTCGACCCGACCCTCGATCCACTCGAAACCCAGGGACGGACAGTAGAGCAACACCGGTGTATCGACCTCATCTGACTCCGGTCGCAGAAGTGCCGTTGGAGGGGGTGGTGGCGGATTTGAAAAGGCAGTTACAGGAAATTCGGGATGAAATTCACCCGCCAAAGGAACTTATGATCACAGCGAGTCCGTTCACTACGGAGGTAGCTTCGTATCAGGTTACTTCTGGGATGAGGCCTTCGTCGTTACCCATGTACTCGGGGGAAAAGAACGGGAAAGACCCACTCGATCATGTGCGTCAGTTCGTGGGGGACATGGACCTCGTATCGGCGGCGGATCCGGCCATGTGTAAGCTATTCAGAACAACTCTGACAGGGCGAGCTCAGTCCTGGTTTGCTCAGTTACCAGCAGGGTCGATAGCAAACTTTGCTCAACTCAGCCAAGCCTTCGTTTATCAGTTTGCGTGCAATAGGAGGTACCCGAAGTCAACCTCGTATCTTTTCTCCATCGTACAGGGTGAAAAGGAGGGGTTGAGAGAGTATATGCAGAGGTTTGCAGAGGCTGTGGGGGAAGCACCCCAGGTGCTTCCCGAGTTGCTATCGGATATCTTGACACATGGGTTGCGTGATGGAGCTTTTGCGGACTCTTTATATGGGGATCCGGCCAAGAACCTTAACGATCTTATGCATCAGGCGGAGAGATATATAATACGGGAGGAAGCGAAGAAGGCTAAGAGAACGATACAGATGGAAGTTAAACAGGAGCCTCAAGGGGCTTCGGGCAGTGGAGATCGAAGTGGTGGAGACCGTGGCCCTGCTGGGCCTCGGAGGGATTTTCGACCTCACTCCAATGAGGGACGGTTTCCGGTTAGGCGGAATTTAAATGTCACCCCGATGTCGGCAAATACAGTGGAGATTTTGAAAGTAATGGCGATTACGAAGGAGGATTTGATGTTACGATGGCCGCGACAGACAGCGGAGCCAGAAAAGTTGAAGTCTACGGGGAAGTATTGTCAGTTTCATCGAGCATGGAGACATCTTACAGTAGCGTGCGATAGGTTGAGGGACGAAATTGAGCGATTGCTGGCGTTAGGATACTTGCAGGAGTTTGTGGCGAAGCCCGAGGTTCAGCCTCGTAATGAACCGTCGAAGCCCACATCGATCGAACCTCCGACGGTACCGAAGGTCGACTCAGAGTTGGCTTTACCCCCACCCCCTATACATCCACATGCTTATTTGGACAATCGCCCTACGGGACGAAGGATCGATGTTATAGAGGGAGGGGCGGTAGCTAGCTCTTCGTTTCATACTCGGAAGAGGTTTGTTCGGGAGGCTCGAACCAAAGAAAACAGGGAGAAGAGAGAAGAGGTTATGTTTGGAGGAAGAACAGCAGTATGTACACCACAGATTTTCTTCGATGACGAAGATTTGGAGGGAATAATACACCCTCACGAGGATCCAATCGTGATCGAGGCGGTCGTATTGGGGATTGATGTTCAGAGAATTCTGATCGACACGGGTAGTGCGGTGAATGTGATGTTTTATACGACATATACGGAGTTGGGGCTTGATATCACGCAGACTGAACCGTCCCATGTGCCGCTTGTGGGGTTCTCGGGGGAGCGTCGTGAGGCAAAGGGATCGATTACCTTGCCGATGACCTGGGGGCAAGGAGAGAGAAGACGAACGGAGTGGACCAAATTCCACATCCTGTTCCGTACCTACAATATTATTTGTGGGCGACCAGCCCTTCGTGTCTTCAAAGCGGTGCCTTCAACGATCCATTTGAAGGTAAAGTTCCCTACTTTTTATGGCATCGGAGAAGTATGTGGAAGTCAAGTACAGGCCAGAGAATGTCGAGTGATGACCTTACCTGTCGAGGATGGACCCGAGTTACCTTTGGGTCACGAGAGAACAAGGAGGAAGTCGAAGTACGAGGAGGCGAAAATTCAGGCGGCGGGACAAACCAAATTTGTGGAGGTAGACGAGGGGGACTCATCTGGGAAGGTACGCATGGGGGGGAGATGAGTCCTGAGGTAGAAGAAAGGGTGCTTATGGTTCTGAAAGACCATGTGAATCGGTTCGCGTGGCCAGGGCAAGCACCGGGCAGAATCGACCCGGCTATTTGCTGTCACAAACTCAGCGTACGACCCGAGGCTAGATCGATTAAACAGAGGAAGAGATGTATGGGAGAGGAGCGTCGTATAATCGTACGAGAGGAGGTTCGGAGGCTGCTAAGCCTCGACCAGATCAGGGAGGTTATTTATCCAGCATGGTTGTCCAACGTTGTGCTGGTACCGAAATCTGAAGGGAGGTGGCGTATGTCTACGGATTTCACCTATCTTAACGAGGCGTGTCCGAAGGATTGTTTCCCCTTACCCAGGATCGATCAACTGGTGGATTCGACGGCGGGGTGCGAACTGATGTCCACGACGGACGGGGACTAGGGGTATAATCAGATTTGCATGGCGGAGGAGGATATGGAGAAGACGAACTTCATCACCGAGGGCGGGGTCTTTTGTTATAAGGTCATGCCCTTCGGCTTGAAGAACGCGGGAGCTACGTATCAGAGGTTGGTGAATGGGATGTTTGCAGATCTTATTGGGAATACGATAGAAGTATATGTGGACAACATGATCGTCAAGAGTAAAAAAGCCGAGGATCATCCTCGTGACCTTCGAAGGGCGATGGAGATCATGGCGCAATTCGGTATGAAAATCAATCCGAGGAAGTGCTCGTTTGGCATAACAGGAGGAAAGTTTTTAGGCTACATGGTTACGCAGAAGGGGATCGAGGCCAATCCGGAAAAAATAAAAGCGGTGATGGATATGCCGGCTCCGAAGGACCCGGGGGAGGTTCAGAAGCTCTGTGGCAGAATGGTCGCGCTTAACAGATTCATTTCGAGGTCAGCGGAGCGAGGTCTGCCGTTCTTTAAGACCTTGCGCACCATCAAGGGCTTTGTATGGGACGATGCGTGTCAGAAAGCATTGGACGACCTGAAGATGTATCTGTCAAACCCTCCCTTGTTGGTCAAGCCAGTGCCGAAGGAGCGTCTTTTTCGTGTACCTATCAGCGGGGTTGGAGTCTGTCAGTGCGGTCCTCGTACGAGCTGAACAGAGGGATCACCAGCCGATCTACTATGTGGGAAAGACGCTACGAGGGGCCGAGGTGCGGTATTCCCAGGTGGAGAAATTGGCATATGCCTTGATTATTGCTGCTCGAAAGCTACGACCGTATTTCTTGGCGCATCCTATTTCTGTTCTAACCAAGCATCCCCTGCGCTCTATATTGAACCAACCGGAAGTTTCAGGGCGCATGGTGAAGTGGGCGGTGGAATTGGGGGAATACAATGTAACGTATAAACCTCGACCAGCGATAAAGGCACAGGTGTTCGCGGATTTCATAACCGAAATGAACGATGGTGCAGGAGAGGCTCGAAAAGAGGGGGTCGTATGGAAAGTGTTCGTGGATGGGTCGGTTACGACGGAGGGTGGAGGAGTTGGAGTCGTGATGAAAAATGATGCGGGGGAGGACTTACATTTTGCTGTCAAATTGCAGTTCAAGGTGTCGAACAACGAGGCGGAATATGAAGCCCTTCTAGCGGGAATGAGGCTCGCTAGGGAGGGACAGCTGTTACGATTGCGGGTACACAGTGATTCCCAACTGGTGGTACAACAGGTTATGGGGGCATACGAAGCTCGGGAGGCGAGGATGAAAGAATATCTGAATACGGTGGAGAAAGCTAGGGAGGATTTTCAGCTATTCGAACTCGTCCAAATTCCGAGGGAAGAAAACGGGGAGGCAGATATGCTAGCAAAGATGGCAGGTTCTATGGTGTTAATCGGTACGAGGAAGGTGACTTTTATGGTGGCAGAGAAATCAGAAAAGGAGGTCGAAGCGGAGAAGGTGGTGGCGGCCGTCGAGGAAGAAGTGAAAGACTGATGTTCGAAATTAAGCGGTACCTTCGAACACCGGAACAGTTCGAGCCTGGGCGTGCGACGGTGAGCCTAGCACGAAGGGCGGCGCGGTATTTCTTGCAGGATGGGCAATTATATAAGAGGGTGTTTTCTCAGCCCTTCTTACGATGTTTGGCGAAGAAAGAGGCAGAACAAGTGCTGAAGGAGATGCACGAGGGTAGTTGCAGGAACCATTCAGGGGGGCGAAGTTTAGCGCAGAAGGTCGTGAGACAAGGGTACTTCTGGCCGACGATGATGAAGGATGCGGAAGGATACACACGAAGTTGTTTCCAATGTCAAAGCCACGCCCGAACGATCAACACCCCAGCAGCAGCATGGGAGCCGAATCAAATTCCTTTGCCGTTTGATAAATGGGGGATAGACATCGGGGGTCCATTAGTGAAGGATAAAAATCAGAAGAAATTTTTGCTCGTGGCGGTGGATTATTTTACGAAGTGGGTGGAAGCGAAGCCATTGGCGAGGGTAACGTGCGGCGTGGTTATCAACTTTTTGTGGCGTAACATTTTGTGCAGGTTCGGGGTGCCGAGGGTGTTGGTAAGTCACAACGGTCTACAATTTCGGGGGGAACAATTAGGAGATTGGTGTGCGAAGTGGGGGATACAACAGCGATTTACGGCGGCCGGTCATCCCCAAGCTAATGGACAAGCGGAGGTGACCAATCGAACCCTGTTGCAGATGCTTGAAGCCAGGCTCGATCGACACAAGAGCAAATGGGTAGAGGAAATTCCGGGGGTGTTATGGGCGTACAGAACCACAGCAAGAAGTGCGACGGGTGAAACACCCTTCAGCTTGGCGTATGGGCACGAAGCAGTTGTTCCGGCCGAAATAGTGTAATACAGTTGGAGGATGCAGAAGTACGAGGAGGTGGAGAATCCGGGAAACCTCGCGGTGGAGTTGGATTTACTGCAGGAGAAGAGGGATAAGGCGACGGTACGATCCGAGAGCTACAAGGCACAGATGGCGGGGTACTATAATAAGAAATTCAGAGAGCGCAGGTACCAAGTGGGAGATTTGGTGTTGAGAAGGATCGAGGCGTCGAAGGTGCTAGGCAAACTAGACCCAAAGTGGGAAGGGCCGTTCAAGGTTCGCGGCATCGTAGGCCCGGCCACTTATCAACTTCAGGACATGGAGGGACGTGTACCCTCGATCGTGGAATGCCTATAACCTTCGTAAGTTTTATCCCTGATCATGGCACGAGGCAGAAAAAAAAAACGGGTGGAGTACTTTGTGTAAAAAAATTTGTATATCATGTAATTTTCCTTTTTTGTTAACGTTTGTGTAAATAGGGTATGTAGACCCTCGTAGAGCGAAGTTGTAACTAAGGCTCGTGTAAATCCAATAAGATACGAGGTTCCTTTTACTTAATTGTATTAGGCCTTCGAAAGAGGTGCCTCCGCCTTCAGCGGTGCAAATCTCATTAAAGCTCGGCACAAGCCCGAGTACGAGGTCCACCGTCATCATTGGCGCAATTCCTCATTATGTTTTGGCCCTGCAGGGTCGAGCACGAGGTACACCGCCATCATTGGCGCAAACCCTTGTTAAATCTCGGCACAAGCCCGAGTCCAAGGTACCACAAATCCTCATTAAGTCTCGGCCCTGCAGGGTCGAGCACGAGGTACACCGCCATCTTGGGCGCAAACCCTCGTTGAATGTCGCGAGGTACACGTTGGACTTACGTTTTGCGTGAATATTCGTGTGCGTTGGACTTACGTTCTATATTCGTATTCGTTCCATCAACGGTAAATTGTATTCGAATTTTAGTAAGAGGTGCAGGTGTTATCAATTCGGGGAGTCGAGGTCAGGGGTCGAGTTCGTTTCATCTTAAGGCTTGTTTGCGATGAAGCAGAAAATACGAAGGTAAAAAAAAAACTTGAACTTGAATTTCATTACGAAGATAAGAAAACTTCAACTTGAATTTCATTAATAAAAATCCCTCAATACAACGTACGACCTACAACTACTTGTAAAAAAAAAAGAAAAAAAAAAAGGTAACAACAGAAACACAAGGGAAAGTGTAAACGAGGGTCGCTTAAGGATTCGGCGGAGGTTGGGAACCAGTAGCGCCCGAACCTGCAGGAGTCAGGGGAGGAGTGCGAGCCATGCCCAACGAAGCCACGGTGAATGAGGGGAGTACGACATTCGACTCAACTAAGTGCCTAATCCCCGCCTCGTGGCCCAGCTGGAATTGATCTGCCAGAGCATCCTTGTACTCTGTAGACCGCTTAAACTCCTCAACAGAGTCACGCCGGGCATTGGCCACACGAGCGCTTGCATCCACCAAGGCAGCACTTCGAGCCTCGAGGAGTTGAAGCTCATGCTGTCGACGCAGACCTTGGAGTTATTCTTCGTACTTCAGGACCTTGGCCTCGAGCCCGGAACGCCGAGCAGCCTCGATGGCCAACTCTTCAGTCACCTTCTCTAGTCGACCTTTGGCATCATCGAGCTCTAGAGTGGTCTGGCCCAGAACGTCGTAAGCACCGTTGCGTTCGAGAGTCAGCTCACGAACTTTGTTTTCTAACTTATGAAGATTGGGGCCACCCTGCTCCAATTCCAACTCATGAGCCTCGAGCTCGACGACCTTCCGCTCGGCGGCTTTGAGATCACGATGAAGGGAACCTCGATTGGCTCAAAACTCCTGAACAGTCTCGACCAAGTCCCGCCTCGAACGTGCTGAAACACAAAGTAGAACATGACGAAGTTAACGTAAAAAATAATAACCTTTGAGTAACGAAAACCCACAGCGAGGGTTCAAAAAATATTACCCGAGCCAGATTGACGAAGGACAAATTGTCCTGAACGGAATAGGACATTCGCTGGAGGTACTCGTCTCCCTCGTCGATCAACTCTCGAAGGATTTCCTTGCAGTGACCCTTGCGCGTACTGTTCTTCGAGAAAACGGATCGAGGACCAGTGGGCCTCGGTCCGGAGGGTTCTTCCTCTTCCTCCGAACTAGACGCATCGCTGGCATCGACTTCTTCCTTCCCTTCTTCCTCGATCACTTCTAACTTCCCCTTTCCCTTGTCGACCCGGGGTCGACCCTCTTCTTCTTCTTCTTCTTCTTCTGCCACGTGTCCGCTTCCATTCTCAGCCTCTGGCTTGTCAGCCTCACCCTCGGTTTCTCCCCCCTCGACGCCTTCGTCTTCGGCGGCCTCTTCCTCCCCTTCCTCATCGCCCTTTTCGTCACTAACTGTTATAATCTCCGGCTCCCTCCGTAAGGCGGAAATAGGCTCCACAGGAATAGGCACCTCGTCCAAGTCAAAGACGGGGGTCGCTGGTACGAATTTAGGAGCCGTCGTAGCGGGGGCTGGAGAAGGTGGTGGTTCAGCTGTGGCCAACACAAGAGAGCCCTCGGCGACGTCGGGGTCAGAAGGAGGCGTCTTATCAGGAGTCTCAGGCAGATCGGAGTCCAACTCCCCGTGCACTTCCTTGCCTGGTGGGATGTCTGGAAGAGTGTACGAACTGGTGGCACAGGCCGCCATCGCGTTCCCTGAAACATACGAAGTAGCAGTTCGAATTAGTAACAGACAGTAAAAAAAAAATAAAAGAGAGTGTGTATGCAAGTAAAGATCGACTTACGAAACTCCGGGCATAAGTGCAGTTTATCTTGGGGAAATCTCATCCTCGTTGCGCCTCGCTGTAAGTGTCCCATCACCAAGACCGGAGCGTCCGAGCTTGAAAAAGCGGAGGCACTGTACGAAACCTCGAAGAGGCCCTCCCTCGTTAGCGTCTGGGATAAAGCCCTCGAACCTGCCTCGTTAGGGTCGAAGGGCAGGTCCGAATCCATCCTCCATCACTCAATAATCCCCCACGACTCTGCCTTCGCATCCTTTGGCCGTACGTAGAAGAATTTCTCCTTCCACAGACCCCAAGAGCTCGGTTGATTGACGATGAACTTCTTGCCCCGAGGAGTGAAGTAGTACATCGGCAACTGTTGGCGATTGAAAGAGAGCTTGAAGGCTCCCAGAAACCGTTCGGCGGTGCAAGCCAAGCCTCGTAGACGCGAGCATAGATAAAACCCTGCCAACAGTTGGTAGGAATTGGGAAGCAGCTGGCTTGGGCAGAGGCTGCAGTGCGTCAACACCTCCACAAAAAAGGAAGGAAAGAAGGTACGTAAACCCGCCCTAACTTGGGCCAGGTAGATCGTTACGTACCCTCGGGGAGGATAGTGGGCTCGTTCGTCGGGGTCCGGAATCTTGATGTTCAACTCTGACACATCGAAGTTGAGCTCCTGAAGGGTCGAGGCCACCAGGTCATAAGTCGTTGTGCATTGGATTGTATCCAAACTCTTCTTCTCAGCAACAATAACTCCTTTCTTCCCACCCTCGGGGTCTACGACCCCTTTACTCGTACCCGCCATCTTCTTTCCACCCTCGGAGCTCGTAGCCCCACTACCACCTTCTTCGTTCCACCCTCGGAGCTCGTAGACCCCACTCCCGCCTTCTTCGTTCCACCTTCGGAGCTCGTGGCCTCTACCCTCGTCTTCTTCTTTCCGCCCTTAGGCTCTACGACCTCCGCCCTCATTGACTTCTCCTTCTTCTTCCCCCCACCCTCAGATTCGGCCACGGTCCTTACCTGTTTCCCCTTCTGTTGAGTTTCACCCGCCGGTGCTGCCGGCGCTTTCCTTTTCTTAGGGTTTTCAGGGAGCCCAGAAGCTGAAGAAGACGCAGAGGCCTTGACTTTGCCACCACCGCGGACCTTTTGCACCACACGTTTCTTGTATACGCGGGTCGGGGGCGAGTCGGACTCCGGCGAAGCAGCAGGGCTGAGGCTGATGTTCTGACTATCGTTGCTGCTGGTAGCCATGGAATTTGCAGAAAAATGGACGGGAAAATGAGGAGATTAGGAGTTGCCGGAAAGCTTAACGGAAAATTGAAAGGGAAATGGCAAGAATTTGGTAACCTGAACGGAAAGCGGGAAGGCTAAGAAAAATTCGCCGGAAAAAATGAAAATGGCTAAGGAAATTGCAGAAGTGTTAGACAGCGCACTGAAGAAGGAGAGAAGAACGTGGTATTTATGCACTTACGACCCCCATCAGCCGCTGGAGCAGCCAATTAGGGTTAGACACGTGGTGATGACGTCACCCACGATCCCCACGACGCTAGAACTTCCTGTAACGCCTCGACAGGCGCCCCACTTTCTCCCGCCCAACGGTTACATCAGTCTTTCGAAACCGTCATGTCAGCCGAACCGTCACTTTCCTGGTTTAGCGCGAAGGCAGAATTTTTGAAATGCGCGCTACGAAGGATGGCTCGAAACAACCAACCTCGAAGGTTCGTAGAAATTCGGGAATTTGACCCGGTAAAATCGTGAACAAGCTCGTGTTCGACCTCACACGACATGAATTTCCAGTGTAGTTTATAACTACACTAGAAACTGGGGGGACTTATGATGAAGTAAATATTGTACGAGGTGACTAATTACTTTAATCGTCGAATTTGAGACAAATTGGAACAACTATTCGAGGGAACGAAGCTCAGGGTCGTATGTTGAGGAAGTTCGAACCCCGTGAATCGCAACTCGTGATCCCACTCGGGGAGAGGGGCTCAAACCTTGTGAAGACCTCGGGCTCGGAAGTGAACCAGAAGGAGCGTACGAGCTTCGAGGATACGACCCTTGAACGATTATTCCTGTAACGAGGGTCCCATACGAGGGTTACGAGGATGAGCTGAACGAAGTGGAATTAGCAACAAAACTCTAAGTTGATCCTTATCACTTGTCATAAATAAGAAGGAGCTTAATGTGAAACAGATAGCACGGAATTTATGAAGATCACGTGACTACGAGGGTCGAACCAACTGACGAGGCACCCTCGTGGGGTCATAAATGCCCTGTCGGACATGACACCTGTCTCGTCCTTAAATGCTTTGTCGGACGTGACACCTGGCAGCGAAGTGCCACCTACGTGGTTTTTGCTCGCCTATAAATACCCCTCAACTGGCTGAAGTAGGAGGCTAATGCGAAAACAAGAAGACGACCCCTAGCAAGCCTGAACGACCGTTGATCTGTGCGATATACCCACCCAGCTGCTTACGAGGTGTGCTTCGTATACAGCCTTCGAACCCAGGAAGCCAGTGTTTCGAGCTGTAATCTAGTGTTACGAGGGCTTAACTCGTATTTACCCAAACTTTCCTTATCAAAATGAATTGACTCATTAACTTACAACGAGAACTAGCAATCTTCACCCACAATCTACATTCACAATGTTCCCACCACTAATACTCTAAGGATCATGTCTTCCACTTGGTATGAAATTTATTAATATTGATTTTTATTTTGATTCTAGACTCTCAAAAGTTGCTTTGCATTTTCCATTTACACGGCAGACCAACTTGTTGTTTCTCTACCATACTTGTTGCTCAAAGACTCATTATCCATCAATCAAGCTAAGTGTCCTTCCTAGCTTGATTGCAGGGACACGACGGAGCACAAATTGAGTGTTGGTTGAATATTACTAACACACAATGGAAAATATAATAATGATCAATAGGCATTACAAATCAAAAATACACCACATAGTAGAAATATATAAAGCGTAAGTTAGAACAACCCCCCCCCCCCCCCCCCCCCCCGCCCCAATTTGAGACATTCTATGAGTATAATTTCGTCGATGTCGTGGTGCAAACAAACTCTACTCCTAAAATACAACGAACTTTCAAGAATCCTTGACATGCATTCAAACAAGAAATCTTAGCGAACTCTTTAAAATCTCAATTGCCTTTTAGCCTTATCAAATTTTTTTTTGGATAAAAGCATCAAACCCCATATACTACATACCCCATGTCTTGTCCCCCATCCTTTTTTTTTTGCAACTTGCCCCCTCTACTCTAGATAAATAAGCACTTTTCCCCCTTATCTATTGACTTGTAAAAAGAATTAGTCCGAAAGTTTATTACGTGAACATGAAGGTTCATCATGATTTAACCTCAAATTCAATCAAACGCCCTCTTTTCACTTCAATTTTGTTATATGTTCTTAATTTTCAATTCTAAATTTTGATAACTAAACTAGGGTTTGAGAATTAAGAAAATGCGCAAAATTGAAGGAAAAAAGAGCATTTTATTGAACTTAAGGTTAAATCTTGATGAGCCCCATATTCACGTTTCAAAAATAGCAAAAATTTCGCCGAGAATCTGATCAGAGGCAAAGTGCATATTTATCCATAGTACATTGAACAATTTGCAAAACAAAAAGGACAGGACAAAGTGCAATAGGAGTATAATATAGGGGGTTTGATGCTTTTATCTCAATATATTTAATAATATTAAAAAGAAGCATATCAGATATACAAAAGACTCTTTAAAAAGAAACAACTTATGATATACACTAGTCAAATGAAGAATTACATTAAACGTGCCAAGGGATGTGACTTACAAATAAAAATTTGGACCATACTTATTTAACAATCAACTTAAGGACATCTATATCTGAAAAATGTTTACATATATTGGTTTATACTACTCTTGTTTCTCTCCTAATGCGGCTAAATAAACTTCGTATAATGTACGCTAACTACTAGGAGAACATCAATTAAACAACACATTCTTTCCGTATTTCTATAAGCCTCAATTCTAGCTAGCCCTTAATTTTTTGCACTGACCCACTCCGGTTTATCTTACCAGTGTTAATGAATAAAAAGAGAAGTAATTGACAATGCAAGCAATGCAAATAAAAAATTAAATAGGTGCAGTTGCATCAACGAGCCCTGTTGAAAAATGTAAGAAATATATTATACAACATTGTGTGTCCTATTGACAGTATTTCATTAGGTATGAATAATATTCTCAGTTCTAGAGCATCTTATAAGCGTGTAAAACATGCAAACTGTGTACAATCGACCCTCTGTGCAGCTTCAAGTATTTACTCAAGGGGAAACGAAACTCTAACTCCAGTTAAATTATATCCTTTTTAAATCTGTGTCCAGTAGACTTCTAGGCAGGAAGATTAACCTTGGCATTCTTGACCACTGGGTTAAATTATACAAAAACGGTAGACATCTGATGTATGCAGCCACGTTTTTAACCCATTGGTTTAACTTTTGAGCTTCGAAATTTCTGGTGTTAAGGCTCAAGTGTACTCCTCGAACTAGCTGAGGCCCCAGAAATTTAGCTTCGATATTTAATCCCAAGTAAACGAGGCAACTTATCTTCACAACTATCTGACTTCTAAAATCCAAGAGACACACTCTTCTAGTAGCTGAAATTTTTGATCCACTGCAATGTTCCTGAAAACTTGCATTTTGTTGCGGAATTCAGAAGAATCTTCCTTGCACGTGAATGATCCAGCACATCCACAGTGTTCAGCTAAGTGTGCAGCTTTGATCTGATTGCACTTGAGGCACACCAGGTCCTGAAGGTGATACTGCCGTTCTCTCTGCCGTATAATCTGAAGGAGGGAATTCTCCATCTCTTCGTGGTCATACGGTTGTCCACACTGAGGTACAGCGCAGCGCCATTCCTGAGTTATTAATGCCCGGTCACGGCATAAATCTAAATCTCTGCAGTCATTGCAGTAACTGCCAAACAGAAGATTGGATGACGGAATTATAACAACAGATGATAGAGAGATTTCCTTAATGAGAGTTTAATGCAAAAACTTTCACCTGCAAATGACATTTGGTAGGGTTAAGGACAGTGAGAGATTCTGAAACTCGGCCTCTGGTGCAAATTCCCTTATGCGCACCAACTTCAAGAGATTCCTTCTCATTATCTGGTGGAAAGGCAGGACAAGCAATTAGTTAAATCAAACCTCTGCATTTACAGAAACCAGAAGGAACAGGAAAAACATGGTCCGAACATATAGTACGAATAGATGTTTCTAACTATGTGAGAATCGTTTTAAGTGTATCGAATTAGCTAAAACTTCAGTAAATCTTTAGAGAACCAGTACGCAACTCATCCTACAATACCAAAAAACAAAAACCATAGTTCTTATTGAACAGACAACAAACTGCTAAGAATGATTTAGGCTGTAAAAACATCAAGACAGAGATGCCACATTCAGATAAAAAATTCAGAAACATAAAGAATGTTGCAGAAAGGAAACTTCATCAGGGTTAAAGATCTTTTTCAGAGCTTCAAAGCAAATTAAAGAATGGAACAATAAATGACTTCAATAATTTATCAATATGCTTTACCAGTACATCATGCTGAACTTTTTGGTCAAGTGCCAAAACCGCGCAAACATACTTGATAAAATCTAAAGCAGAATCTCCCTTATGAACATTGTATGGAGACTGCAAACTTCCAGTTGAGATGTTGTGATCAACTTGGGACTTGTTTTTTGCTTTATGAAGATTTGGATCACAGACAATTTTAAGGAGTTTGTCTGTGAAGTCAGTTCTAATCTGCAGGAATTAAGTTACACCAGTAAAGTTCAATAGTTTAGAAAGTGCATGACAAGAGATTTTAAACAGCTGTCTCAATGAATTCATTTTAGCACCTTGTTCTTCAGAAATTCTGTCATCTGTGATTCAAGAATTTCAGCAGTTGATGCGGTTATTGATGGAGTACATAGGTCACCCATTGCAGATGATCGTTTCACAGCTTCTTCTTGTGCATTTTTCCATGGTAAATACAGAAATTCAGAAACAGTCAAGATGAAATGATCCTGCATTTAGGAGGCAAGAGTTGCTTCAGAAAACACGGAAACAATCTATGACATAATTAATTATGACAAAGCCCGCCCAAGTATTGGACTTGTAATATGTAAAAACTTCACTGAAGCTTGATTGCCATTTAAAAATTACGAGTAAGGTGGTAGCTGGTAACAAAGATTTCACTGAATTGACAGCTATGGAAGTCACATTGTTGCTTCTTTCACATTCTGCTGTGAAAAGACTGGTCACAATTATTCTCACAATGATGATGATCAAGGTTGAGCATGTGATTTGCCTTATGATGGTTAGCTTTCTAGGACCTGAGAAGCATGTTGGCCTTTCTCAGGAGGTATCTGACTGTCATGATTCTGCTTGTTGAGAATATAGGTAAGGATAGCATGGTGTTACTTTGGTTGGGCACATGTTTTATGCTGACAGTGATGGCTATGTAGGCAGACAGCTGGTAAAAATGCCTATTCTGATGATGGCTGCTTAGTAATGGAATAATTGCAGCTTAAACCAACAAGCAAGTCTATATTTGCTAAATGGGTGGGTAATGCACCTGAGTGGCCTTAGGTAAGTTTTCCGCAATGGTCCAGCTTGAGACAATATCTATTTGAGAGTCATCGTGCATGCTCCCGGTACTTGCTTCTGTAGATTCTTCTGCAGATCTATCTTCTAATTTAGCTTGAATTCCACCATAGTTGTACTAGCATTGACAAACAATGAGGGTTAGAAAGAAAGGCACGAATACATCAGAAATACTAAGAAACAAAAACTAATAGCATGCACTAAAAACTGAGCAACTTCTGCATTTGGCTATATTGCATAGGTCCCACCAGTAAACACAGTCAAAGTCTTTACAGAATGTAATGATAAGAATTGTAACTTAATTTTCATTTGAACAGCAAGATGGATTTAATAACACAAACGAACGTGTGTTATTGGCATCAGTAGGCTGTATTAACAGAAACAGATTAAGTAATTACAACGCAATAGATATTAAGGGATATCAAGCTTTGTTACCATAAGAAGATACAAAATACAGCTGAGTTAGGAGATTCTTCATTCTTTCAATGACTCACCAATCACCCCTTTCAACCAGGAAAGTGCTAGGCAAAAGATATTGATGTCTAGGTACCTAAAATTCAAATATTCACCCTAATTATGTCTCCTGAGGCTTCATTAACCGTGTCTTGCTATGTTGGACAAAAGATCATAAGGTGCCTGACCTGGCTTGACAATCTGGACAGACCTGTTATTAGGCGCTTAATCCTTGGGAGGTGCCCACGATGTTAAAAATTCATAGATGAGTTGCAGTCTTCAGGTTAAAATTTTGTAAGAAAAAACAAGATGAAGACTTTTTCATACCGTTTCTCCACTACAATTTATTTTCTTCCATGTTTGTTGAAAACAAATTGAATATATGTTCTTCCTAAGCTTTAGGCAATCTTTCATTCTCTTTCTTATAAAAAATGTTTACAGATGGATAAAGGTGAGTACACTAGATGAAGATACTGTACCACAAGATGATACAGTGTAGCAGCAAACATACAGAATATTCAACCACACTACTAAATCCAAAACTAATGTCTCTAATAAAGCTCGTGAAGCTAACCAGCTCATTCTCACATATCATAGCATCAAACTAACAGAATAACAAAACCAATACTGATGTGCCCTTCAATGGCAGGCATACTGCTGATTATAACCAGAGCTGAAGATTTTGTAGCATAAGCATTTTATACAGAATTCAGGATAAAATAATAAAACAGCCATCATTCATTGCACGATATAAAGTTCTACAATCATACAAAAGTGCATGGTAGTTTAGGAACGTTCAGAATTAATAAGCAGCAAATTTTGTGTCAATTACACATGTTGAAGAATGTGGTCAGAAAACTGAAATAGCAAGAAATAAGATTACTAACTTGATCCATAAAGAGTAGGGAGTGCCAAAACTGAAAGGGCTCAAGCTCAATCCACTCGAACAAGTCCCTGTTACAGAGCGATTATGAGATACAATGTCAAAAAGTATAATCAGTGTCAAGCTATTAGCAATGCATAAACATACCTAGTTTGCAGAGTTTTAAGCACACTCTCGCAGTAAGCCTTAGCCGCGATAAGGTCTGTTTTTCCTGTATCAAGTATAACTCTGCCAAAACTTGCGAACACAATTTTAGCACCTAATTTACGAAGCTCCGCCATCAGCAATGCAAATACCTTTTGCATAACCTGTAAACAGAGATATCAGCTGTATACACAGACACACACACACACACACACACACACATATATATATATATGTATATATATGCGCATACACACACACACACACATATATATATATATACATGCACACACACATATATATATATATATATATATATATCCATGAAGTATCTGGTAATAAATTCTGAATTATTGATGTTAAAATCTTCTCCCTGATACCACTAGGTATTCAGAAAGTAAGGAAACTGGCTTAACTGTTTGATTTATATGCACTATATTCCTTTTCCAATAGATCAATAACTCATGTTTCCCAAGCTAAGAAACTACCTTATGAAGCATCCGATGAAGAGCAGGGTCATGAAGTTTAGACTTTGGACTGCAATTGTAGAGAGGAAAATGTTTTAGTACTTAACAAATATGTGAAACTCTAAAAAGCTCAATCAGAAACCTGCAAAGCCATCGGTATAAATGCTGCAATATGGCATCTGCAAACACATTTCCTGAAGTAACTGCATCTGCTAAGCATCTTTGGACCAACTGTTTGAGAACACGAAACGCAGATGCACAGGAGGTGGCCTCATCGAAACAATATTGCTCGTTAGAGTGACTTGAAGCCGGATTCAGCTCCTGGTCTAGACCAAATAAAGCACCTCCTTCCATTTCATTCACTTGATTACTTTTAAGAAGAGCATTGACAGCCAGGTGATGGATCTACATATGGTAAAAAAAAACGAATTTCTTAGTCATAAAACAGCATACAGGAATAACAAACTGAAGAGAGAAGGAGAATGCGAGAGAAGAAGTTCAGACCTTAAGTTCAACTGTAACTTTTCTATATGCACCAGGATAAGTGAGAACAGGTTGATTGACCTGGTTGGAGAAATAGTTATATTTTAGACTCCTAACAACTCAAATAAATATTTCCTATCTCACTACTCCCCGAAAAAAGATAATATAGTCCAAATTCTTAATCACTTACCTCGTCGATAAAACATGGAACCTCTTGGCTAATTCCTCCCAAGTCTGGAATGCCATTATCCGATATCCAAAGAACCTGTATATTAAACAAGATTTAATACAAAATCTCATAACGCAGAACATAGGATGTGAATTGTGGGTAGGCAAGTAACTGATCTGAATTAGCTTTGTGCTACTACAACAGCTGAGCTTCTTAGCTCATGACGAAACTCAAGAATGAACTCAAATAAATTCTTTAATATGGTGAAGAAAGCAAGTAGCAACCTGTTGCTGATCATGTAATGCTCTCGACAAGAAAATATCTGCCGTATGTATGAGCCAGTCAACTTCAAAATTTCCTAATGGAACCTGCTCATATATAGCAGAATTAAAGGATTTAAAACAAAATTTATACTCAATAATCTGCGTTTAATCAAGAAATGAATAACAACGATTACATGGGCATATCGTGAAAGAGCAACTCTTTCTTTCAACCATTGAGCTGATGCAGCACATCTTTGCATCCCAATTTTTGCAGCAATCACTTGCCAACCAATAGCCTATGTTTGTACAACCAATTTGTAAATTAATCCACAAACCGAAGACAGCTTCCAAGTTACAAACAATCAAAATCCACAAACCAGAGACAGTTTCTGAGTCAGACTGTCAAAATACCTGATATTGGCTATCACGACCATTAGAAGGAATGGTAACACAAGGAAAATCTTCTAATGCCTGTATGCCAGACTTCAATAGCCCGATATTAGGGCACTCAACAACAGCAACTACAGGTCCATGATGCCGGTGTCTACCAAACCATTTTAGCATGAAAAAGAACCAGTCATGAACACCACAAAATTAGCAGAGAAATACAGTAAAATGCCGAATCATCCCAATCTAAGACAAGAATCCTTAGTTTATTGCAGAGAAAAGGAGTTCAGAATACAATTTGATCCCAAATTCTACATGGCACGGCTTAAAGTTCCCAAGACTAACATTTGAACCCTCTAGGGAACTGGGGGCTCCAAATTTAACACATCACCCCACAGTTGGTAATTTCAGGTTCTTATCACGATTAAACTCAGGTTGGTCCCTCGTTAAGAAAGGTCTAAAGATATCATCTTCTTTTTTCCTCGAACTTAATAGGATAACGTCTAAGAACCAGTTATTAGGCCCTAATGAGCAAGCTCTAACTTCTTTGTTTTTGATAATTGAGTTTCCTCGGATGCGTAACACGATGCACAGTAACACAGAACAATATACTGGTTACTTGCAAGTTAAAAGAATACATTTCAACACTGCAAGCTTTTTGGTTATTCTCACTGCTCTTAGTTATTTATGGTCCAACTTCACACAAAATAGCACAATACTCTTCTTCTGCAAATATGACAATACACGAAGGGTCTTTGTATACAATACTGATAGACATGCCTTGTCTACCGCCCAGCACGCATCTACGTGTGTTCTGGTGGCAAGGAAGAAATGCGTCAGGGAACCCATCACTAGGAAACTTTCTAAAAATAATTATGGAACTAATTTAAGTAGTTTAAATCTGGAACAAACATCTAGATTACTATTAAAGAAATTAGTATATATATTTAAAATTTGCATCATATAATTACAATGCTGTAACTGTATGGTATTATCATGAAAGATGTGTAGGGTGAGCATCATGGCCACCACAGTTGATTACAGCGACCACAAATCAAATATACAGTTATTATATAAACACTATCTGTTGGTATAATGGTGTCTCTGCTTTCCCATCAGACTTAAAACAGAACGCTATGATTATATGGTGTATTGGAGTGTTATTCTCAACTTTCATGAGAGAAAGGTAAGGTCCCTTAGTGATAGCGTACTTTGAGAAAGACGCCACTCACTATATGTTATTTAACTGTTACTCTATATCACCTTCTGGGCAAGAAAAATATTCATAAACATCTAACTCGAAACTGATGAATGAAAAAAGAAGAAGAAAGAAGGGGTGCATGTTAAATAAGTCAAAGTCCTTTTCCATCAGTTCTTGCTTCATCCAAATAGAAAATTTTGCTTTTCAGTTCTACGTATGGACTTCTTATATTTTGTCCTCTTCGCGATGTTCACGATAGTTAAAAAAAAAAGTCTTTCATGTGATTAGGTAAAAGGCACAAGCATTTTTCATTAGAAGCTAATGCTTGATAAAGTTGTCCCTCGTATAAAGAGTTCTACACGACCCATTCAGATGAGGAGATACGCAGCTATTAGAGACTTCCACGACAAGTTCTCGTTTACTATTGACAAGCAAAATGATCAAGAAATAGGAAGAAGAACCTGTATTCAGTGATTGTCCTCTGTAAGTTTCTTTGAGCGTCCTTAATGTGGCCAACATAATCCACCTTCACATAGGCATAGCAAAGAAATGAATATAAAAAATCCAATCCAGGAATATACGGATTTTATCCTTATGACAGACCAGTTTACCTTGAAAGTAATTCCTTCATTTGGCACGGGATCTGAAATGGATGAAGCTTGGGTAGCTTCGCGGAATTGTCTTTCAATCATTTGAGGTGATAATTCCTTACTTGAGAAAGGACTGACAACCACCACAAATATTTGGCTAGATGCAGGAAAATAACCAACATACATAGCTCTATTGTCGGAGGCGCTGCAAAATTTAGAGTACAATGTATTAAAGGAACATGCTATAGCAACAATTGGTTGATACAAATGTAAATAGAAAGTCTATGAATGCAATTAATCATGAGAATTAACCACTAGTGAGTAAGAAAAAGACTAAAATCACTAAATGGGGCATAAAACCATAGTATTCCTGCAAACTCCTTCTGAAATGGTGTGCAAAATATGCAATCAAGGCACTTCAGAAAATAACCTCTTAACAAATTTAATTACTTCGAAGAATGCTCAAGTTTTTTTCTTCATGACTTGATTATGTGTCGAGTATAGTGAAACTACTTTATCTTGTTGAAATGCATTGGTGGATTCATGATCTACATATTGAGCTTCCCGTTTCAAAGCATGCCAATATTGTACATGAAATAGTTTCGTGATTGTGATCTACGGCCAACACTGTTGGGCATTGTTTTTGGGGCCTGACATGGATTGGTGGAATGCTCCTGGGTAGCATTGGGATAAGTTTGCAATTTCACTTTGGATAGAAACTGTCAACGAACATGACACAAATTACGCACACTTGTCTTCCCTTTGACAGACTGGAACTTTACGTCATAACAAAATATATTTACCTGTGATACAAGTAAAAGAAAGAGATCAACTGTTCTAGATAAGGGCATTCAGTTGTCGTCTTCATATTCAATTCACTCAACCTCCAGCCATCTTGGATATTTCGTTTTTTCCCCGACTTGTCCACTTTACACACGCAACCAATCTGAAGGATAGCATTAAACTCCAAGGGAACCTTTGTTTCATATATTCCCTATCAGATATAAACATAGTAAGTTTAACACAACAAGATTTGAAACGATCCATATGATAAAATTGAGTTGTGAGAACAAGATAATACAGTATTACTACAAATTCTTAGGATGAAGAACGAATTTCAATGCGTATTTAAAACAATGTACATGAGCTTTTTTTCTCAAAAACCACGGTTTCACTATTGTTAAGATGTGAGAATTTAAGACAATAATCTAAGACACATTAATTACTCCATAAGTTGTACATCACATTGTAGAGAGTTGAGAAGCAACATGAGATCAATATCTTAAAAGAGCTTCAATAAGTTCTCAACACTTATATGCTACTCCTCAACCCCAATGCCACAGTAACAAGTGAGTGGAAAAATAGCTAGTGCAACTAGGAGATTGTGGACATGGAGCTGAATGGTGCGCAAAGGAAAATTACAAATCAAACTTGAATTCTGCCCTTGATCATGACAATGTGATTTTTGTATTAAAAGCAAATGACCACTAAATTTTTGACATATTTTTCAGTGATCTTCCACATAGCAGAGAATAACATTGTAATATAATGAGACGAGTGTTGAGCTAATAGAGGCATCCAATCATGTAAAGAAAGGATTTTAGAAACTGACACTGGGATTAGAATAATACCTCGACTTCAGGATCAGCAAGGTGAGACACTAATTTCTTGCTTTCAGCCTGAAATTGGTCTTCATCAATTTTGACCTATCGAGACAGCCAATGAAACTATTTACCACATGCAAACCCATCAAGTTTAACAGAAGCATCGTGTAAAATTCGAAGCCCTACCTCAATCAGGTTAAAGCTTTGGCGTCCATGAGGTAGAATCTTGTTCACGCGCCTTCCAGGGAACTCTTCTGTTACAGGAGCTTTGGAATTGAGGTAAAATATTCTAGGAACAAATATGGGAACTTTGCGCATGGTTCCTTCTACCACTACCCAAGCAAAAAACTGGCCAAGGAGGGAACTTGGTACGATCTGAATGATCTGAGATAAAGAAAAATCATACTAAGCTTTTGAGACATATATGGAAAAGTGAGTGAATAAAATTTCAAAGGCAATGAAAACTGGATTTAAACTCTTAAAAATGCATCACCTGCCAATGGCAGCGGGTAAGTGCTAATTCATGCCTCTGAAAATAGGAATCGAACCCGACTCTGCCTGGAGCCTGTTTGTGATTGTGAATGCCGCCAGGTAGCTCAGCACCACTAGTTGGATTTAACGTCCTATAAATAAATTGAACACAAAGATTGATAACATGAATCTTTATGTATTTGCGACCATAAAATGAGAAAATAAAAATTGGGATTCTCAGGTTGTGTAATAGAACCATAACTAAAGATAGCTCAAGTTGTTATAAAGAAAATAGATTTATGATGGGAGCTTATCCACTTAATATTCATTAAGTCTGAAACTGAGGCTGGTACGCTTGGCTAACACTGTCAGTTCTTAAAGAAGTGGTGTAAATTAGCTCAGAACAGGAAGTAACAGTGACTCAAATGGTTGATCACTTTTATTAAGGATTTTACAAGTTGACCAGAAAGACTGAGGTAGTGAAACTGAGCAACGCTCAAGCCAAACAGAAAGTTGAATAAAATTTAACTGGCCATTTCATTTGCTTGAATGCATGTGGAAATGCTAACAAAGCTACTCTTGTTGTACCTATTATGCATCTATCTCCTCCATCTAACTGCTCTCAGGAAAAAGAATACCTTTGGCGTTTCCTTTTTTCTCTAGTCTCTTTCCACTTTCTCTTCCTCAATTCCAGCCATCCTTTATAATCAACATTTCTGTCAATATTCTCTTGAAAAACCTCTTGCAATGGGCTTGTTGTGTTTTTATCCCCATTTTCCTCCCGATCATTTTGATCTGTGCTTTCCGTTAGATGATTTGTTTGTGCTTGATGTTGTTCCTTATTGGTCCCAAAGGAATGAACAATAGGTTGAGGTCTTATGGGAGGAGTTTTTCCACTGTTCATGAAGTCTTCCATGTCTTTGACATTATGTCCATTTGTTGAGAGACCAGTTGCAGGATCATCACTAATTTTTGCTGCATCATCCTGCGTTTTCATGCTGAACATATCAATCAATTTTCGTTGACGAAATTTATCGTCTTTTTCCCGAACCTTCTTGTGTAGCCAATCAGGATGAACCACCCGCGGGACAGGATTTGCAACCTGACAAATGTATAAAACAAATTTAGAGATCAAAAGAGGTAATAATTTATCAAAACACAAAAAATAGGATATCATCTTACCTTTTGCATTGCTGCAGGAATTGTTATAGTTTTTTGAATCGCTGAACTGATCCTTTGTTTGTAGTATGACCAATCAATAATTGAGCGGATGCCAACATCTGACGAAACTTTGCACCACTTTTTCACATAGAACTTCATGATTTCTGAGAGGTCGTTACATATAAAGGAATAAGCACTTATGTGACAAACATGAGAAGGAAAATAAGCAGACAAGTATAGCAAAATTTACCAGCATCAGTCTCAAAAATTGCAACAGGAACAGCACGCTCGCTTACTGGGGCTCCCTGCTCAATGTAGAGGACCAGGAAATTGTAAAATTGAAAGGAAATAATCATGGAAAAAACTCAAAGAATCATTACAAGAACATATACAGGCATAGAGCATGAGTAACATAGAATCTTTATAATCGACTAATTTCTGAGATATATCAAAGTGTTAGGCAACAATGTATAAGTGACCAAATGTTCATGATTTTTTTTTTGTCACATACATCCATCCAAATCAACATAATTATAACTAAAGAGTAACACTTAATTAAGTATAAATTAAACGATAACGTGGATTTAAATTCTTGATGATGGAGACAATTAAAATTGTAGAGGTAAAATGTTAAAATGGCATAGTTCAGAAGCTAGTAGGGCAAAGAATGGGCAAATGTTATCTTCTAGGACATGTAAGTTACTTGTAAATTACATTGATATGGAGAAAAGGTGTTAAACCTTGAAAGCATGTTGAGGAGTATGAGAAACAGATATGTGCAAGTTAAAGAAAGTGGAACGCTTTCTATTACCATTTTTGCTAACTTCACTGCTGGTTCATAACGTATACCAATGATTCCTGATGTATATCACCTTTCCTTCACTTTTACAACTTCCAAAATTACTTTCCTTAACGTAGAACTTAAAAGAAGAACCGTCCCGACAGAGAAGTACCCAACTACATACCCTGGATGACAATATGTCCCAAACACCGAAATAATGACCAGTATTAATTTGTAGGATCTGTTCTCCAAATCATTTCTTCTTTTCAAAGTCATACACAAAGGAAATTCACTAAATCATTTCATGATTATAAGCAACAGTAAATTATAGAATCTGTGTTGTCAAAAGCCATCTCATAGCCTATCTTGGACCCAGAAACTAATAGCAGAATTTTTTAATTTTTTTTCATCACTGAAATCATTTTACTAAATACCTTTGGTTCACACGCAACTATATACTGGCAGCGCAATCCTTTATCTTTAACCATCGCATCTCCCAGGAAATCAGCAAGGCGTTTTGCTGTGGTCACTGCACATGACTTTTGTTCACCATAGTCTGCTAACGACTTGCTCATTGTGCTTGATTCTGATATGTAATCAAGTAGCTCACTATCTGCAATATCTTGTCCTTGATTCTGGTAGGTATAAAATATGAATAAGAACCCATTAAACCCTTCAAATTTTAACAAATTATAGTAAGAAAAGAGAGAATATTCTTTTAACCATCAATCTACTTTTTGTAAGATCAGCAAAAGAAGTTATATTCACTCTATCTTTATCCAACCCTCAAGAGAAAAGAACAAGACCACACAAAGAACAAGACCACACACTCTCCAATAAATGTTAAGGACAAAAGGCTATAGTTAACTGCATTTCTCTAAACTGCTCCGAGAGAGATACTTTTACTCTTAATGTTAGTGGGAAATAAAAAATGATTAGAAAATAGAGTATATTGAGGCAACTCGCCAAGAGCTACAGCCTATTCATAGGTGAGAATAAGGTTGCAAGAGAACATTAAAAAACAAAATGGATATCTTTATGATTTGAGTGTTAAAAGAACTCATATCAAACATAGTAACATACATCAAGAAGATCAAGCCATCGATTTGCAACAGAAGCAACAGCTGAATAACACTCTTCCAATGTTGTCCCATGAAGAAACTTATCAAATAGCTCAGCCTGCAAGAAAGCAATTCATGGAACTCATGAAGCAAAATCTTAATAACTCATCTAGAGATCATTACACAATGGTAATCACAAGGTGTAATACTGTAGACTAATACTAGATGCAAATCTAAGGTGAAAATTTAATAGAAAAAGAAGAACAAAAATAAAAACAAAAAAGCATAAAAACTACTGAAACAAACAGTGAATAGATTTAAGAACATTCACATTTATGCTAGTTTCTTCTAGGATAAAGAACACGTAAAGTAAATGGTCAAAGTCATGGGAGAGCCAAAGATAAATAGATTCTGCTCACTGCAGCCTCCAGAAAGAAAAAAACTAATACCAAAATGTCAGGAAACAGATTATGCTATGATACCCCAGTTCAAAAGTTTATGCTCATGCTCCCAACTATGTAAAGGCACATAGAACCAAGAAATCATATAACAGTTTGAAATTCTTTCGACTACCTCTGTTGGAAGCTTAGAATCAGAAGAGAAAAACCGTGTTTACTCCAACAAACACATTGGAGCACACCACGACATATGTTTCACAAGGTCACATCCTTTATGCTAGTTATACTGCAAGTCATGTGGTTTGCGCTATCAGTAAGGGATATGGACTCTTATTAGACGCTATTTCAATGGATGGGAGAATGTTCTATTCCAACTTGCTTGAGCAGTGGAGTTCAAAATGTAATGAGAGTTCAGCATTTTAAAACCTTGACAAATACTGGGAGGTGTCACAACTGACTAGCCTCGCTCATTAATGTCCAATAGACAAAAATGTAATATCCTTTTGTATGTTTTTATATGAGGGGATGTTCTATAATGACTTTTGCCAGTGTTTTCGCTATGCGTGAATTACACATAAGTGTCTCTCGTGTACAAGTTACACAATGGGTGCATTCCTTATGCGTTAGTGAAATATAATTGCAGTTAATATTTTTCCGTGGAACGGAGGTTGATATAATGTTCCCTTTAACTAGCTACGTCCTGTAAACAAAAGATCTCCTGGACAAACATTTGTTAATTTATAAACGCTTTTCCCATCAAAGAAATTTTGAGGAAGTTCTTTTGGATGGCAGTAAGGTCATAGAATGCATCTAGTTACGATGAGCCATAGGAAAAGAATCAAGGATGTGAATGCTACAGCACATGAATTGCTAATATGGCTACAGAAGGAAACTTGTGGATCAGCCATGGTTTATGAATTGAGAACCAAGGTTGTGACTAGGCTCAATAAGATGGTCGAAAGGAAAAAGAAATGGACCGACGAACGAAAACATCTTAAGAAGGTAATTTCTCAAGGCAAATGGTCTAGATTTGCAATTTTATGCATTCAAGCCCAAGCTTGTTTGAAATTAGCAAAAAAAGATACAGCCTAAGTCGTTGAGTTGATGCTCAAGGGCCATGACTGAGGAGCTAAAATTTGTTTGGCATCGCATGCAGACATGTCTGCGGCTATATCTCATGACAGAAAGTCATTAAAAAAATACATGGATATATGGTATCCTAGAGTCCATTTCAAAACACCCACATAATAAAACTTTAGCCTACAGCCAACTTCTTGAATGCAAAAACACAATCTTTTACGACATAACTAGGACCCTGTTTAAGGGAATACCTGGAAAACTTTGATGAGCTTTAGCTCACCTCTACGTTTGATCTCAAAACCCTTCAATTCAGCTAGAGTACCATCGTCATTAAAAACTGCATAGCGCTTCTTGATCAAAATCCCTTCTTCCTTTGAAGCAGGAAGTATCATTGCCTGTATGCAAACACTTTGGGATTAATATATGAAGCCCAGTATATTGGAGATTGGAGTTAATTAGCCAATAAAAACCAAACACACATCATTTCATATAGTTCGGTCCAGCTACATCACCTTATATGGCCCATCCACTTCAAACTCAATTGAGCACTCACTGTGTGTGGTATACGTCTTTCTGAGAGGATCATTAAGTGTCTGCAAGAAAGCAGACATGAATTAATTTCTTATTTGCAGGAACAGTTTGTTCCTACAACCGAGCTTTATGACACACCGAAAGAGATTGTGAAATTAATATTAAATACAAAGTGAAACAAACCAAGTATAGAAGAAAGGTCCACTGACTAACCTGGTATTGATCATTGGTATTGTTTCTGGCCACATCAACGTTAAGCATGACACAAGGATATGATATTGTCAACTTTTTCTTTGAGTCCCTGTATTATATGTTCCATGCAACTTAAACACACCTTAAGCAACTAATTGCCCAAACTTGATACTTATTAACTTAATTGATTAATGAGTAAAGTATTTTTGTGGTAATAAAGATGTGGAATCAACCATGATTCTATCAACTAAAAACATACTTTGTCTTGAATGTGAAGTTCTCGGGAAATGACCCTGGTAAAGCGCACCATATACCATCTGTGTCCAATTCAAGAGGCCTTCCAATCCGTTCGACCAACAAGCGAGCATTTTGAATAATTTTTGCACCAGTGTACGTAACAACTCCTGCCATCTCCATTGAATACCATCTTGCACCCCTGGAAGATACAAAGTTAACCAAGTACATGCAAGAGTTCATGCAAACACATATACATATTAAACTGAACATAAATGGCATAATTGGGAGTACATTTAACATACTTGCGCATAACATATCCATAGAAGGAGTTGAGGATGCACTTATGAGCCAGTTGCAATGAATCGTAGAGGACAACCAAATCCTGTAAAGTAGAGTAATTACTGTTATCCCAGTCTACTAATAACTACTCTACATAAAGTGACTGGTGAGTTCACAGATGCTTCATACTTGTGCTTCCTGGATTTTGATTGAATTCCCACTAGCCTTTGCTTCAGATAACTTTCCCTTCCAGACCTTATTGAGCCCTTTGTACTCATACCTTCTATCTCGAAAACTATATCAGAACAAAAGAGAAAATGGTTTTGATTAAAACAAATTCCACATAGATCTTTCAACTAAGAACATAGCATATAAATGCTTGTTTTGGAGTCAAATGTCAAAAGAATAACGAAAGTTCCGGATGTCTACCTTCGTACAGTGTCAACATAAAATGGGTTTTCACGCATGCAGATCCCCGCGTCACGAAGCTCGGTAACAGGCTTATCTAGCACTCTTTTGTATGCCTAGACATAGAGGAAAGAAAACTCTAAAGATCTGTCACAAAACACTTGCTTTTGTTTATAATACAGGATAGGAAAAGGGAACATATATACCTTTTGGCAGTATTTCTTTAAACGCTCTTTGAGTTTCAATTGTTGGTCTGCTTTAGGAAGTTCAAGGAAAGACCTTGATAATTGTCCATTCATGTGATCAACAAGCTCAGATTCAATTTGCCTCTTCAGATGATAGTAGTCACTGATTTCAAATAATGCTTATAAGTACACACTTGAAGCAGTTACGTTTCATTTCACCAAAGTAATAGAGGTACTGAAATAAACCTTTTCTTTGCCGTAAAAGTCTCTCCACGCCAAACCCACTCAAGCTTCCGAAGGCAATTTTTTCCTGGGCGATTAAAATCACATGCAGTGCATACTTCATCTGTAACTATTGATGGTGGCTAGAAATTGAGAGAAAGAAGAAACTACAGTTAATTGCACTGGAAGTCAAAGATTCTTCTTGATTAATAAGTCCTACGATGGCTTGTCAAAGTGAATGTTAGCATACGCAAACTACAGTGAACTTTCAATTTAAAATCACTAGAAAATAGGGATAAAGCGAGAAACAAGAAAATATAAAATTACAATACAACGGAACCTACAAGATCTATTTAAGAAAGTGCTTTTGCCAGTCTTAGACTTAAAATTGAGAGGGCGGTACTTAAAACTCAATAACACCACCAGAGTCACTTGGACACCAAGAAACTGATATTACATCAGATGTTAAAAAGGCTGAGCCAATTGGTTACCTGGACCTTAACAATGAAATCATATAGGATCATAGTTGCCTTACGTGGCTAAAATGGAAATGGGGTCATACTGCAACTATTTACTTCTTATGATTGTGAGATGTATATTACCGATCACAAAATTTATTATGTGCCATCCCTCAATCATCCGGATATTCAGATTATACGGACTAAGAAAATATAAAGCCCAGCTTTTGTTTTAAGAACATTGAACAGTTTGGCTGCTCATAGAAATGGTCACGCACTCACTACAAGAACATCTCACCAGAAATAAAACTTTCTGATTCTAGATAAGAAAGGGGCTTAGTGATTATATAGGTTTTATTCTTTGTACCATACCTTACACACATCACGATCATCTTTACTTACACGGTTTATGGATCACTGTAGTGCAATTGAACAGAGTACATAACAAAAGCACCAGATTCGAATTATAATAGGGCTATCATATCAAAAACCTAAGCCTTTCTCTCGTTATATATACAAATTTGCTCTAGGAGACGAACTTTTCATAGTACAATATGAAGTTATCTCAAATTCAAGATAAATTACCTGAAGCCTGTTCGTCAAAATGATGTTTGGATACATTGCAGCAACATCAAGATGATATATGAGAGGGCACTCTTCACGTATTGGCTCATCTCGCAAGCTCATAAGCTGCATAGGAAGAAGGATCATTTATGATGAACTTTTTACAGGTGTGTGCAATTTGTTTCCAAGTGGCAGATGACCAAAAACTAACAGGGAAAATCAAACCAACAAAAAAAAACTGATCTCACACAGAGAATACACAAAATTCACTCGCATACATGCACGAAATATTTATATGGTAAATTCTATACACGCGACCGCACATGTGACAACAGTCGGAAGATGTCCAAAACTTTTCATGCGCAAAGTAGAAAATAGTTTGAAAATGTAGGCTTCACGTAAAGAAAGTTACAGTACCTTTTCCAAGATAGCATTCCTCACTTCGTCATAATTTATAACTGATTCTAGGTCCATCTTTCCCTCCACTCTAATAGCATATTGTAGGTCGCGATCAAGGTTGTCAATTAGTAACTGTAACATAAAAAGTCCCAATTGTCAAGAAAACAATCAAAGAGAGACTAGTGCAAGAGAAAGCCTCCGTGGCTTCAACAAGATGATCTGAAATTATATGAACTTCAATAGCTATCAGCTTGCTGAAGACAATAAATCAATGCAGATGTGAAAAATAGTTTTCACTAGTAGTGGAAAGAATTGAGGAAAAGGATCTGCAGGCAACTCAAGCATGAGATGGGCTCCCACTAGTGTCTTATACAAGTTTACTCATTTCTATTAAGAAGCTTCATTCACTAGCATCACACTGAGAGCAAGGGTCATGTGACTGTGGAATGTGAAATGAGAAAACGCAAAACACATTTACATTATGTTGCTATAGATAATATGGTTACGAAGATTGCCAGAATAGGTATATCAATTCTCCTTTAGCATCCACAGGGATATGCAATCGAGAAGAAAATAACAAAATGTAACAGTAGTAACTAGCTAGAAGTTTACATGCAATCAAAGCTGCAAAGTATTTGACCAAGCTTTCAGGCTGTATGAGATATAGAAAAGATAGGCTGATGTTGGGTTCAACTAAAAGGCCAAACAAGATGATATTCTGAACCAAAAAGAGAATGGGCAGAGTTAGATGAATAAGTTGAATGTACTTCAAGATGGCTTCTTAAATGCAATAAGGCAGCACACCTCATAGGCAGCTGAATCGAGTTTAAAACTAGTCGGAAGATCAGATCTGAAAACACCACTTTCCAGGCATTCCACGTGGCCACCAATATATGTCTCACTCTCGAGGAGTTGATTGTTGTAAAACTTCTCCGGATCAGATTGGTGTTTGTTAGGGCAGATAACATTTGCCTTATATGCCTGCAAGCATCATAAGAGGGAAAAACGATGAGAGTCATTATACAGACAAGGAAGGATTAAAGAAGTTAGATGAGCGTAAGCAAATAACTTTCTGTGTTCTCTTCTCTCTTCACTCTTTTCTATTATTCCATTTTTCTGGGAGGACAGTTTATACTTTTAGCATAAAGACAGGGTAAATTGCCTAACTTGAAATTTAAAAACAGAACACAAGAGAAAGAAAAATAGCAGAAGTTTCAAAAACCAAGATGATACAAGGAAAGAAGACAATAAAAGAATGTTTTAGAAACAAAGGCATAAACACATGGTGTTTTGGCATCCACCTGGACCATAAGAAGCATTTCACACAGAGTCCCACTTCCTTTCCTTAAAACTTCATCTGGTGGCATGGGAATTATGGTAGCCAGGGAGAAAATGAAGGGGTGAACGTAAGTCATATACAGGTAGTAAGTTGCAACAGCATCAGAAACAGAATAGGATGCCATCATCTGCAAAGTTCAAGACAAAAATAAATAAGAAAAAAGAAGAAATAAGTGGAAGTACTCTCATCAGCAAATTGCTTTGAAATGCTTTAATTGAAAGTCCTTCATCTCAATAGGTTAACAAAATTCCACAAAAGTAAAAAATACAGACCAAGATTTCACTGAGTTCCAGCACATATTCCTGATGAGTAGATTGACCTAGAATAAAAAACTTGGACAATATACGGTCGTCAAAGGACTAAATGAAGACGCGCTTTACTCTACCGAAATGAGTTGAGAAAGAGATTTCATTGTTTGACCTCACTTCATTCTTGTTTGGTTCATATAGCCTACCCAAATTAATTGACTTGAAAGGCTTGGATCTTTGTTTGTTTACTTGTTTAGTACATTTATCCGGGTTGTTGGCAGCTACAAAAGGAGGTATTCCGTGTGACTTAACAATATTGTAATCTGAAAGGTAAAGCCCATCACACCACAAACTGTGGACTCCATATTGATGTGTTCTTCATATGAGAGATCAAAGCGCAGTTTTCACCACTGTAATAAATTACACCATATTTATGCATGAATTTGTGGTGCATTATTTATCTGAGCAAGAAATTTAAAGTAGGCAGTTTGCTTTTTTTTTTTAATCCAGATTAATCAAAAGGCTGAAAGTTTATAAAACTTGAAGCACCAATTCTCATGCATCCAACAGACTTCTGGTAAGCAAGTAATGAAGCCCCATAGAGCTAGCCACAGCAGCTGTATGCTATAGCATAGCTTAAATAGGGTCAACACGATTCCGGTATAACACCAATACTATAGACCACCAGTACACGCAAGTTTCCTATGCCATTTGGCTTGCCCAATAAATTTACATTGCGTTATAAGCATTTTTGACATAAAACTGAATGGCAATAAAGGGCTAGTAGGTAGTGATGGCTATTTGTCAATTGGATTGATGTATCCTTGTCCAGGAACCAGTGGTGGTTGCCTCACGTTCTATCTTAATACGCAAATCTTATGTTGGAGACAATAAAAGTCTGACAATCTTAGTGGCAATCCTTGTTGAATATAATCTATAGAATGATCATTAACACTCAAAGGTATTGGTTCTTGTAGAAACCAAAAGCATTGCAGCAATTCCTTCACCTTTTAACCAACACATCATTAGAATCTTTACCTAGGTAGCCAACAGCTTAATCTGCACAAGAGATATATGGAAACATCTGCAATTTGCTTACTTTATTGCTTCAATGAAACAAAAAGCAGTGGCACACCTCATCGTTGGTCCACCAAAAAATAAGAATACTTAATGATGTAAAACTAGGTTCAGATATAACTTTTACATTAATATTCATTCACTCTCTTCACTTAGTCATCAACTGGTAAAAGAGAAAATCAAGTTCCTTCTTGCCAGGCTCTAAAACCCAGTAAAGTTTCTAGTTGTATATACAAGCTGCCATAATTTCTAGTCAAACAGACCATACCTGCGGCTTTTCCATTGCAAAACGAACCATATCCTCAGGATTGACCTCCAATGGGTCGTAACCTAATTTAGCTTTTGTCACAGCCTGAAACACAAGAAATATATCACTGAAGCAAAAACATGCTAGAAAATGGAAATGATATCCCAAAGAAGTATATGATAGAGTAGACCCAAAAAAATATTCACTGACTAGATATCAATGTAGCTGGTGGTTCAGAAAATCCCTTTTTTATGTATGATTTAGAAATTCCTTGCACTGTTATTGGCTTGCATCAAGCATCAGCTTCGAACATACTCTTATGAGTGAGTAGTTATAGATGAAACCGCATGGTGGTCAGATATCAAGTTGGTCCAAAGCTGAGCACATGGATTGCAAATTCATCTAATAAATTACCCAAGACAATTGCATACTAACTAAGATAGGAGAAACAAATGCATTTTCAGTTTTGATATTTGGACCTACTATTTAGAAGGATAGAAATCTGGATATTCATATCAACTATAAAATTTGAGTTGGCTGACAGAGAAAGGGGATTTTGATTGACCAAATTTTAATTGTAAAACTGAAAGAAAAGCTTTTACAGAAATGCTAAAGACCAGTGTCATTACATGCATTAGTTTCGAGTAATGACAATATGCTCAAAACATGAGTAAAATGAGAATGTGGTTGGTGTACAATTTTTTGAACATGAGATATGATACGGTGAAATATATAATTAAAGTATAAGATATAGCCCTCTAGAAGAGAATATGCAAGAAAATCATTCATGATAGTCAGACATATTTGGATATGCAGGTTATTGTCCTTGACTTAGAAGCAAACAAATAAACAAAGAGAAGCCCGAAGAAAACTTGAAAATATGCATTATGGAAAGATATGGTAGCTAAAAGACTAAATTAAGGCGTATGCAATTGGAACGAGGGAAAAATAATTCATGTGCTCGACTCAACGTAATTCTTGTTAGGTTCATATGGCCTACATCAATCACTAAAGCCTTAGTGTTGTTATTGTTTATAATGTTTACGTAATTGTGGTGCTTTAACTTGTATATGTTCATTTGTCGTGCTATTTTTTCTTAATATTTTTCGATACATATGGGCACCATTAATATATAGAAAGTACGTGTTTGTAGGCTTCAGTTCATGGAAGTGTGAGCTTAGCGTGGCACTATGCATTGTAGCACCAGTTCTTCGCGTCTTGGTGGGCCATGCGGTTTAACAGCTATTCATCGGTCTATAACTAGAATAAGATATATGCAGTTGATGTTGAAGAGAATCAGAAATTTAGATAGAAATTTGCACCTTTAAGCCTTGGCTTCCTTGAGGCAGATAACTATCACGTTTGACCCAAGCAAAACAATCCAAATGGCAAGCAAACTTAGCACGACATTCGCCTTGATTTTTGTCACACAGAAATCCAAGCTCCTGCAGTACAACAGAAATAAAATAACATTAGACCTACATCTCGATATCTGGTATTTTTCACAATGAAAAGAAAAGACTTTGCAAGTAAATTGGTGATATAACTACTGCAGTTACAAACATGGAGCTCCTATAATGTAGAAAAACAAGTATTGTCGAAAAACTAATATCAGAAATGAATCTGGTGGTATGCAATTAAAATAATTGTAAAGGTTCAATTTCTGTCTGGCAAAACCATCCGTTAACGCTTTCAAGTTACTAAATGGCAAACAGCATAAAAGTAATTTAAAGCAATTGATTTCTGATTTATAACCAAGTACAGGCATGTTAGGAGAAAGTAAGATAAACAACTAGGTCCTACATCCAGAATTCATTCTCAAATTTAATTATTGGACAGATAGGTGCAAAAACAGTTGGTGACCTACAATCCGAAAGTGAAAGCAGTTGCTGAACTACGAAATCTTAATGCAAGTAATTTTAAAGAACTTGAGAAGCTTGACGTGACTAGTGTTAATTGACTACCTACATTGTTCATGTTGTAACCATGATGAGCTGCTCTGCTTTCCACAAATGGCCAATCAAAGAAGTCGCCGTTGTATGTGACATATATGCCTGGTTTTACATCTTGCATATGGGCAAACCACAGTCTAAGAAGCTCTTTCTGTGATAAAAGCACAATTGCATTACAATAAAAAAAAAAATTATGCATAACTTCTTCAAAAAACATATATGAACAGTAAAACATTATGTTATCTAACACATTATTACCTCGTCTTTCACATTTGTAACTTTAAAATGCCCTTCATATTCTGGTTTTGGAGTGTACTCGAGGTCTTCTATATCCTCCCCAACACACTGTTACAGGTGCAACACAAAACCAATTTAAAATTCTTGTAACAATAGATCACATGATGCGTGAAAATGATTTGGAATTCCATCAGTTATAGAAAATTAGTTTCATAAATAATTATAATTAAGTTCTTTGAATTTAACAAGTGAGTTCTCACAGTAATGCAAAAACTGAAGAATTCACATAAACAGAGTGCAGTTTTTGTTGTAGGTGGGAAGAAATATTAATGTAGTTGCAACTCCGTTAGAAAATATCCATACAATACAAGATGCAAATCGTAATGAAAGAAAGAGAGTAATATTCGTCAGAAGCAAAGATCAATATCTATTTTGTTCATGTTACCTCTCTATTTATGATAAGATAACCTTCACCATCGACCATGTAAGAAATCATCATGACTGAGTCATATTCAGCATCTGGAAACTTTAAAGGAAGCTTTGTAGTCTCAATATCAAAAGCACAGACATGAACTTCTGCGCGTTGTAGGAGATCCGGCCGTCTTTCCAATGCAATCCCAGCACTGGATACAATGACATCATACCACTGCCCACATCTTACATCTGAATATTGTGAATTGAGAATGAGAAGAAGGTAGAAACATTAGTCCAGGAATCTAAAGGAGAATAAGGAAAAAAGAAAACAAAATCTAGTTATAAGAAATGAATCACCATTATCGATTGCAAAGCGAACATGGTAAGGTACATCAAACTCGCGAAGATCGTTAATACAGTCTATGAAATCTTGAGGCCGCTGTTTACTGTCCAAAAGAACAACGCTATCAAAAGAGTTTCTCATCACAACTCTATCAAGATAACAATGTTGCATATTTATAAATGTTGGAAGGACAGAATATGGAAATCAAATTACAAGTATGAGCAAAACAATGAATAGGTACTGATAGAGAAAGGTGCCTGTTACTTTTTCCCTGTCAATATCGACTCATATGCATCCTCAGCATCCAACTTCGCTCGGTTTCTCTCAACGATATGAATCAGATCATTCTTCACGCGCATCAATTGTTGAACAGTATCAAAAGATATTTTTAGATAACGTTTGTGCAGACCAGATAGGTGGTTTTTCTGTGGAGGATGAAAATAATACTTTAGAATCATGAAACCTTGTGGCACAGCCTTGAACTTTTGGAGATTCTAAAGAGTAAGTAATAGCTTAAAACTAAATATGTTTATCAAGGATATTTGACTTGTTTAATATATCGATTAGTAGAAATAAAGTTCTACTATACAGTAGAGACACCGTGATAATTATTGAATTCAAAATCTTCTTCTCAAGATTTATGCTCTTAAGAGGCAAGGTGCCAGTCTCTACTCTCTCATAAAGCACAATGTTTATGCAGCTTGGCTTTTCCTGAAACACGTGTGCACCACTTATGCCAACCTTGTGTATTTCCCTCAAAATGCAGGAAGCAAGTATTCATGGTCCAATATGCGTACCAAATAGTTAGACTAGTAGAAGAGGCCTATTTAAACTTGCAACAGAGTAATTAATTCGGGCAAAATAGGGCGTGTATGGCTTAACAATTGAAATACTAATATAAATTCAAGAGGAATACTAAAGGTGGCTGACCCATTGAGTAAGGATAATGCTTAAACAAGTTTAATTCAACTACAGTTTGCATGAACTCAACTGACTTTGCTTTGTATTCTAGAACTTTTTTAACTCTTTTGGTTCCCTTGAGGTGTAGCGGGCGCATTCCTTCTTAATTTTCTACTTATAGCAATATTCATCTGTTCCCTGTTCAGGTTATCATTTTCTTATTATTCAAAGAATTCACCTCAATATCTTCACATAAAAGGGAAAAAAAATGCCTCTACACAATTTACAAGTTAATATATTTGATACAAAACCATACAACCACGTCCTTAAGCCCAAACAGAGCTATGGCTCATGCACTATAAATATGTCTGACAATAACATTTGGGAAGCATTATATCTATTTGTTAAAAAGACCCAAAGAAAATGGCAACACTTTGCAGCTAATAAATTCAATTCTGGAAACAGGAAATGATTAGCTACAAGAATGCATGATATAGAGGGACGGGTTTTCTTTACAAGAGCGAGATCTTCTTTCTCCACAATCTCAATGTCGGCAATTTGACCTTCATAGCGCCTTCTCAAATAACCCTCAACATCAAGTTCCTTCTTACCCTAGAAATGAGTAAACAGTAATAGGATTAGACAAAGAATCACTCCTCCAATAAAGCAAGTCCTTAGCGCGCTTATTTGAAGCATTTGCTCACCTTGGTGGCCGCATAAAAATATGGCCGGAACTTATACTTCGACTTGAAAGTTGAACCATCCTTCAATTTCAAATTGCAAATAGGAGACCAATACATAAAAGTAAGTAAGCTTCTGTTAAATTGAAATGAATCTCCAAAAATCGCAACCGATAACAAACACCGAGACTTCATACCTGGCATACAAAATAAAGATCTACACAGCTGTACACTTTGTGAGTATCCTGATCCTCCCACGACGACTATTTTCGCACAAAAACGCACGAAATTTTACGGAACAAGAGAAATTAAATTAGCACACACTATGACAACAAATTTGGAGAAAATTGAACGAGAAACAACTCACAGATGCGAGAGTGAGCAGCCAACCGAGGCGTTTATCGCCCTCGGTGAAGAGATCAAACCCGAGCTTGGACTCGAGCTGCTCCTCCGCGTTTAAAATCAGCTTCTGCTTCTTCGAGATTCGAAAATCGCGCTGATCTCTCCTTCGATTGTCGCCGCCATTCATCATTTCTGATGTTTGATTGTACAAAAATTTGAATGATTGTGTAGAAAAATAGGGTTTTTTTTAGAGAGAGAAAGTAGTGAGAGGCGGGATGAAGGAGGAAGAGGATTTTCCCGCGCTTTGTTAATAGGAGAACTTTGAAGTACCGAAGTTAGCCCTGTTTACAAACCGGCCGGGTCAGGCTCACTTCTAAACCGGAATTCAAACCCCAGATCTGAAAAAAGTTTTGCTTCGTCATCACCTCCAGATTATAGCTGAGAATCGATATGAAGAGGGATAAAGTTGCAATTTCGACTAATTGCAAACTAGTACTTTCAGTAAATAATAATTATAGATTATACTGGTTTGTTATGAACTCAGATCGGGATTTGAGAAGAAGATTTGAGAGAATTTGTAGAGAGAGAGAATTGGAGGGAAAGGCAACAGAATATCAATATTTGACGAAAATAGTACAAAAACGCGTTATTTAAACAAGCGACTCAATCGTGCTGACGTCACGATGACGTCATCTAAAAACGTAAAGACTTAACAAACGCGTAAAACGTAAACATGCGACAATAAGCTAAAAAAGACAAATACGCCAAAATACTCAACACGCAACCCTAATTCCCAAATCTGAACCCAATCAATCCTTCTGCGAACCCTAAAAACCTCTCCAGCTGCGCCCCCTTCGATCCACCACTAAACCACCGTGAAACCACCGCACAAAAACATCTTTCTCACTGCATTCGTGACATTACCCCCCCCCCCCCCCCCGAACACAAAGCTTGACCTCAAGCGACCAAATGAGGGAAATGAAGCTGCACCCACTCAAAATCCTCCCAAGTCGCCTCTGATTCTGGCAAATGAGCCCACTGAATAAGCCACTGCGCTTGAATCCCATCTCCTTTCTTTGTAATTCGCTTAGCCAGAACCCCTGTTGGTGTAAGAACTAACCTCCCTGCATCGTCCATTGCAGGTAACAGCGGAGCGACAACATCAGAAGACCCCACGCGCTTCTTCAACAAGGAGACGTGAAAAACAAGATGCACACGCACCTCCGCCGGTAACCTCAAACGGTAAGCCACCTCTCCCACTTTCTCTGTAATCTCAAACGGCCCAGCGTATTTTAGTTGCAATTTCCAGCAAAAGTTAGCATGTAGAGTAGTTTGCCTGTATGGTTTAAGCTTAAGATAAACCCAATCCCCAGTACTGAAATGCCGTTCAGTGCGCCCTTTATCTGCTAGTTGTTTTATGCGATTTTGTGTTGTCTGTAACTGTTGTTTAATAAGTTGTGTGTTGGCCTCTCTGTCTGTCATAAGTTGATCCACCCCAATGACCCTAGTAGTAGCACCAGAATACACCCCCACCTGAGAAGCTTTGTACCCATACAATGCTTCAAATGGTGTCATCCCTAAAGCTGTGTGGTAATTAGTATTATACCACCACTCAGCTAAGGGTAACCAACGAGCCCATTCCTTAGGATTACCTTTAACCATACACCTTAAGTAATTCTCCAAGCACTGATTCACCCTCTCAGTCTGGCCATCAGATTGAGGGTGATATGAGTGTTAATGTGTTGAGTAACACCTAAAACACCCAACAACTCCTTCCAGAACTTGCTGACAAACACCTTGTCCCTGTCAGTAACAATGTTGGATGGAAGTCCATGCAATTTGTAAATTGTATCCAGAAAAACCACAGATAAAGTAGAGGCAGAAAAAGGGTGAGATAGGGCCACAAAATGGCTGTATTTAGAGAACCTATCAACCACTACCCAAATAGTGTCCTTCCCTTGTGATTTAGGTAGCTGCTCCACAAAGTCCATAGTTATGTGCTGCCAAGCATGGTCAGAAACTTGTAGAGGTTGGAGAAGGCCAAGATAGTGGAAATTCTCATGCTTACATTGCTGACAAATGTGGCATTAAGAAACAAAAGTCTTAACCTGAGCTCTCAATCCAGGCCACAGAAACACCACTTGAATCCTTTGGTAAGTCCCCACAATACCAGAATGTCCACCTATACTACTACTATGCATCAAAGAGATCACTTGCTTCCTGTGGGATCCTACAGTTCCCACATACAATTTGCCCTTGTATTTTAAAAGTAAACTCTCATATGCAAAATAAGAAACATCTTAAGGAGTTAGTAAACATTGAGTTATGACTTCCTGGGCCAACAAATCTCCTTCATAACTCAATTGTAACTCATGAATCCATTCAAGTTGTACTGTAGAGATAGCACTACAATTCCCCTCTTCTTGAGGCACTAACTCAATCTCCAGTGGTACATCTCTTCTAGAAAGAGCATCTACCACCACATTATCTTTCCCCTTTTTATACTCAATCTTGTAGGAGTAGCCCATGAGTTTAGTCATATATTTTTGCTGAAGTGGAGTAGAAATTTTCTGCTCAAGCAAGTATTTTAGACTATGTTAATCAGTCTTGATGAGGAACTCATCATGCAAAAGATAAGATCTCCACTTCTCAATAGCCAATAGTATGGCTAAGAATTCCTTCTCATACACAGATAAACCTAGATTCTTAGGGCCTAAAGCTTTGCTGATATAGGCTAAAGGATGCCCCTCCTGACTCAATACAACACCCAATCCAAAATAAGAAGCATCAGTCTCCACAACAAAAGTTTTCTTAAAATCAGAAAGTCTTAGAACAAGGACTTCAACCATAGCTGTCTTAAGAAGTTTGAAAGCAGAATCAGCATCCTCATTCCATTTAAATTTCCCTTTCTTAGTAAGCTCAGTGAGAGGCTTAGCTATCAACCCATAATTTCTAACAAACTTCTTGTAGTACCCAGTTAAACCCAGAAATCCCCTCAATGCCTTCACAGTTTTAGGTACAGGCCAATCAACCATACCTTGTAACTTTGCAGGATCAGCCTTCACCTGCCCCTCTCCTATAATGTGACCCAGATATTCCAAAGTAGTTTTTCCAAAGGTGCAATTAGATCCTTTGGCTAACAAAGAAGCCCCTTGTAGTTTCTCAAAAACCATCCTTAGATGAACCTTGTGTTGTTCCATATCAGGGTTGTACACAAGTATATCATCAAAAAACACCACCACCATCTTTCTCAAATAATCCTTAAACACAGATTCATCAAAGATTGAAATGTTGCAGGAGCATTTGTAAGCCCAAAGGGCATTACCTTGAATTCATACAGCCCTAAAACAGTAACAAATGCTGTTTTTGACACATCCTCAGGGTGCATCCTTATTTGGTGATACCCAGCCCTGAGATCTATCTTGGAGAATACCCTAGCATGGGTCAATTCATCCAAAAGGTCTTCCACTAAAGGTATAGGAAAACTATCTTTAATAGTTAGGGAATTCAATTTCCTATAATCCACACAAAATCTTCAGGTTCCATCCTTCTTTTTCACCAACAGAACTGGAGATGAAAAAGGACTAGAACTAGGCTGCACTAACCCATTGCTCAGCATTTCTTGAACAAGTTTCTCTATCTCCTCCCTTTGTAAATAAGGATATCTGTAAGGATGTGACCTGAAAGGTTGAGTTCCTGGTAATAACTCAATCTTATGCTCTTTTCCTCTCATAGTGGTAAATCAGTTGGTGATTTGAACAAATGTTGATACTCCTGAGTCAACTCCACTAAATCAGGATGTATGGAATCATCCTCCTCTGTCTGTTCTCCTACTAGCATGAATACACATCCTATTACAACATCTTTTCCCTTTTTCATTAGTTTCTCCATCTTTTGACAGGTTATCATTTTCAGTAATACTTCCTGTTTAAAACCTTGCAACTGATGTAGTTTCCCATCCCATACAAAGAATAACTTCCTCTTATCAAAATCAAAAGTGACTGGACCCAACCTCCTGAGCCAATCCACTCCAATAACCATGTCACATCCCCCTAGTTTCAGGATTCTAGGACTAGCAGCAAATGTAGTCCCCTGCATTTCCCACAACAAGTTTGGGCACTTAGAGTTACTTTCAATCCTGCCTCCATCAGCAATAGTCACTTTGATAGGATTTGTGTGCTCAACCTTGCACTTAAGCCTCTTCACAGCTTGATGATCAATGAATGTGTGAGTGCTGCCAGAATCAATCAATATAGTGAGAGTTTCTTCTTTCACCTTCCCCAAGAGTTTAATAGTTTCAGAAGCTGATTGTCCACTTAGAGCATGAATAGAAATCTTTGGCACTACCTCTTCCTCCTCTATAACCTCCAACTGCTCATCATCTTCCCCTTCCACCTCTCCTAGTATCACAAAGAGCCTTTTACACTTGTGTCCCAGAATGTAAGGCTCTTCACAGTTGAAGCACAAACCCTTCCTTCTCCTCTCATCCATCTCCTCAGGAGATAACCTCTTTATAGGAGGATACTTGTCAACAGGTGTGATCATTTTCGAAGTGTCATTTGTAGGCCACCCCACACTTTTGCTCATGTAATTGTTTTGAGCTGTTTTTGGTTGTGATTTCTGTTGTTTTGCTAGGGTGTCCACTAATGCCTCTTGTTTCCTAGCTATCAACACTGTTTGGTTCAGAGTGAGTGGATTCAACATCTCCACCATAATTCTCACCTCCTCCTTTAATCCACTCAAATAACTCTTTAAGAAATAATCCTCATCTAGGAACTTATTTCTCTGCAGCATATAGGATTTAAGCTCATCAAATCGTCCAGTATATTCATCAACTGATCCATTTTGTTTCAATTTATTGAATTCACCCACAATATTCTCCTCTTTAGCTGCTGTAAACCTAGCTAACACTAGATCTGCAAATGTATGCCATCCCATGCCCTCCTTACCCTCAATATTATCAATATACCAATGTTCAGCAGCAGCATCCATATACATACCAGCTAATGTGATTTTATCGAAATCAGACATCGAATTCATCAAAAAAATACCGCATACACTTACGCAACCATCCACGAGGATTATCACCAGTAAATTTAGGAAACTCACACCGCGGACCGCGCCAGATCGCTCCGTCACTTCTAGTTCCCGGCGGATTCAAAATGCCTTGATCAGCGCCGTTACTAATTTGCACCGTCGGAGTTGATTGCGCCGGTACATCCGGCGGTGCATTCTGTTTCTCGGCGTTCGCCTGTTGTTCGCGCATCATCTGCACGAGCATCGTTTTGATATCATTCACGCTTTCGATTAATGTTTGTTGAGTTTCTTCTAACGCTTCAATTCGAACTGTGTTGTTTCGAGGTGCCATGACTGTGCAATCGGATAAGAGGCGCACAGGATCGGAGCTCTGAGGCCACTGTTATGAACTCAGATCGAGATTTGAGAAGAATATTTGAGAGAATTTGTAGAGAGAGAGAGAGAATTGGAGTGAAAGGCAACAGGATGTCAATATTATTCAAAATCTGACGAAAATAGTACAAAAACGCGTTATTTAAACAAGCGACTCAACCCTGCTGATGTCACGATGATGTCATCTAAAAACGTAAAGACTTAACAAACGCGTAAAACGTAAACATGCGACAATAAGCTATAAAAGACAAATACGCCAAAATACTCAACACCCAACCCTAATTCCCAAATCTGAACCAAATCGATCCTTCTGCGAACCCTAAAAACCTCTCCAGCTGCGCCCCCTTCGATCCACCACTAAACCACCGTGAAACCACCGCACAAAAACATCTTTCTCACTGCATTCGTGACATGGTTACTATTTACTTTTTCCTAAAATTAATTTACTTAACATAATTTTTATCTTAGTTATAGTCTAATAATTAATGTTTGCGTTGGTTTATGCTTATTTGTTATTAGTTTTTAATTTAATTTAGTTTGTTAGTGTATGTGTACATGAAATTAGGGATGGATACGTGTAAGACCTGTTATTTCTTTTAGGTTTGCAATTGAGATTCTTTTAATATTTGATATTGGTAATAATTATAGTTTTTGAGAGGTTTCGAGTTTGACATTTAATTTTAAATACTTATTATTGTTTTAGGTGTCCCATCATTATAATGTATAACTTGAAAATATGATCAACACCCCCATTTATTTCTATTTTTTCAATTGTCACACCTAAGTATTATATATATTTAATTATTGTCAAATATACTAAGACCGGTTTGACCAGAGATCGAACCGGTTGAACCAATAAAACTAGTAATCAATTGGTTGCCGCTTGAACGTTCGGCCCGCTTTTAAGAACATAGCTACTAACCACCTAAGGTAGGATCCTATGACTACAAAATATGAGCAAAAGAAAGATTAAGAGATAAAATATTTGTGGTTAGAGGATATACACAGAACAAATGCATAGTGATTATGTTTGTGTGAGCTTTAAGATGAAAGGACATCTAAACAAGATCAATTAAAGTGATCTAGTCTTGCTTGGTGGCAAAAGGAAAGCTTCTAGACCATTTTCTCTAGCCAAAATGGGTTCCATCGCTCAACAATGGATGCTAATTAAAAGCTAATGGGGATAAAGTGTATGATTACTTCGATTACTCTTCACTAATTCTATATAGGGTGCGCCACGGCGTGCGGTTCTGAAATGTGAAATTGGAGTGGCCCAAAAACAGCGAGTCATATTCCAATAACCAGTTATAAATTTGGGCCTCCCCCGACAACATTTATCGAGATCCAATAAGAATAACCTTTGACAACTCTAGCTCTAATTTTAATTGATCCAATTGCAACTTCTCTTTTTTGCTTTGACATGTATAAAGGGGTTAGGTTTTCTTCTTGTCTAGTGACTTGAGCCTTCAAATTTTTTGTTATAATTTATCGAGATCCATTAGGTTTTCTTCTTGCCATTTCCTTCACCCTTCAACCCATCCATCTTGAAAGCCTCCATGTGTTCAAGTTCAATGAGTATATTATACCTCGTTGACTATCTCTCCGGTCGTTCTTATATTTTTGGCTGAAATATCAGGCCTTCATTCCCTTTCTCCCTTCCCAAACTCCATTTCTCTATATTTTGTAATAATTTATAGCTCATTCAGCTGTAACAATTGTGCCTTAGATGCAAATTAAGTTTGTTTGAGACTCGTGAAAACATAATTGTTAGTTTAAAGTTGAATGAAATAATTTCATTGTAATTTCATATGAAATGGTTTCATTTTAATTATTGAAATACTAACGTATCGTGTATTGATATTTATATGGATTTTGAAATTCCACGTTCACTGATGTATGGAGCTCAGGAATTAGTACATAAGTAGTTATATGCGAGATGAATAATGATTAAGCTTAGTAGAGAAGCTCAAGATAATGGTGAGTGGTGTTCATTTATAGTTTGGTACAAAAGAAGGAATTAAGCCGTGAATATAGTACAGGTATTTGTGCCCTTTGTATGAAATAAATTAAGTAGGAGTTTTATTAAACATTTGTATGGGATTATTGCTTTGATTAATGAAAGGGATTCATTTTATTTAAAGTGTTTCAATTTCAATTACTTGTGTCTTTTACATTGTAAGTGTGATCTTATTGTTGGAATTTGTATCATGGGTACAAATGACAATTAATTTTGGACTCGTGTAACGATTTGCAAAAAATAAAAGGATTTACGTGAACAAAGTTTCATTTGATAGTTTGAGATGTATTTTTTCTTTTCATTTATTGCGAGGTGTTTTAATAGTTGATAATTATTCATATCAATAATAACATAAATGATATTGTTGTTCAATTGGATATTAAAAGCTCATGATCATTGAGACTCAAACAAACAACCAACGACGTTCATTAATGAAAAGTAGATCGATCTTAGAGAACACAAATACGCACATTACTTTGTGTTATACGAAATCAATCAATATATATTTTGCTTAAAGAACAACATTTGTGATGTGGAATTGCGAAAGGTTTACGAGATAATGGTTTATGAGTCGTATGTTATGGTAATTTGAGGTTGAACAATGGTTTGGTAACCAACATGCTACTGCACCAAATGACGAGTCGAATAAAATAACAGTAATCACTTTCTTAACTATAATTGCATGTTTCGTTAATAAACATTTAATATAAATCGTACATGGATTGTGTGGTGATCACGGTCATTATTTTTTTCGGTGATCGACATATCTACTTGTGTTTGATAAGTTTATAAAATTGAAATTGATCACTGACTCAAAGAGGTATTTCACAAAAATAATTATTATGCAATTTTCGAGGATCTTAACTCATCCTTTCGTGAGGGGTATGAGAGCTTCAAGCATGTATGATTTATTAAGTTTTTGGTTTCCAGAAAAAAATTGAAGTAGCATTAAAATTACAAATCTTTGTTTTATTTTCGTGGTGAATGGAGGTTTGATTGATTAATGGGTTATAATTTAATTTGTTGATGAGTTGTAATAGTAAGCAGGTTATTCTTTATGCAATCTTAATTTCGTTAAGATTCTTGAAATTCAACAATAATTATGTTATCCGATACTTCAAAATTTGAAAAAAATTGATGAAAATTGGGAAAGTTTTAGATTTAAAACGGAAGAGACGAAGATAAATTCATGCGGCAAAGCAACGACTTTGCTTCTTTGTGCTAATGGTGGTTTATTGTTGCTCCATCGACGAAAGATGACGTTTTTACGTTGTTCTTTTTTTTTATGAGAATTAAGAATATATAGAAAATTAAGGCAGAAAGTCATTACAAATGTTCAAAATAGGAAAACCTCCATCACAAAATGAAACATTTGGGAGATTTTGGTCGTTAAAATGATTCGACCAATTGGACAAAAAAGCCCATCTAGCTAAATTATGGGCCGCATCGTTAGCATTACGGTTAACAAAAATGAACCTTCATTTAGGCCATTGGTTCCAATAGCGTTTAATGCGAATAATCAATGGAACAATCATCCACGGAATGACCGAGTCTTGGTCTGTAATGGCCGAAACAAGGCTGCTACATTCCGATTCCAAAATAGCAAGGCTGATCCTTGCTTTGTCCAAGCTTTGACAGGCGTGGAGAAGGGCTATAGATTTAGCAACAATTGGCTCCATACACCGAATGGATTTACAAGATGCAAAAAGAATGGTTCCCGAACAGTTCCTAATGACAAAAGCTGCTGATGCTTTTCCATTTTTATATGCAGCGTCAGAATTGGCTTTGAGCTAGTGGAGTGGCGGTGGTTTCCAAATGCTAGAGGTAGGGGCTCGGCTAATGAGAGTCTTTGAGGTTTGAGCCTGCCAATGTTCCCTCTCTTTAGAACCAACCGCACAGCCAATTTCCTGGAGAGTAAGAGACGAACAACCATGAGTAATATTATTCCTATTTTGCCAAATAACATCACAATAAACAGCAAGGGAGATAAGGCATTTTTCTTTAATAGAGGCATTAGTAAAGAAACTCCCTGTGTCAAGAATGAAGAGCTTCAAGAAGTCTTTGATGTTCCAACTTCTAAATGGGTCCAAATTTAAGTGCCAATCCGAAAGCAGCCAAACTTGGGTTGTAGTGGGGCAAGTAATGAAGATGTGTTCAAGCGTTTCATTACCACCATTACAAACCGCACAAGAAGTGTCAATGATAGAAAAAATAGAGTTAAGCTTATGGCGAGTAGGAAGCACATTTTGAAAAAAATTCCATAGTAAAAACTTATGTCTTCCATGGAGTTTGGAATTCCACAATTTTTTGAAAAGAACAGAATCATTGTTAGCATCCAAATGAAAACGACGAGCTTGATCAACAAGATAAGCACTTTTAGACGAAAAGACCCGTGACGAAGAGGGGATCCAAATAGGAGAGAGGCTCTGATCAACTGGAGATATTTGAATTTTCAAAATCTCATCAATTGTGAGTTTTGAAAACCATTTCAAGCTTGGTTGAGTCCCAACTAAGCTTATCAATGGCGAAGAAGGAGCAAACAGGGGAGAATTTGTAATGCAAATGAGAAGAGATCAAGAGAGACTTAGGCCTAAAAGTGGGGATGCTAGGAATCCAAGGATCATGCCAAGTTTGGATGTTACAGTCACTTGAAACAGGAAAACAAGCACCTTTGAGAAGAAGATCTCTAGATTTAAGAATATCCTTCCAAATCCAAGAAAAGGTGGAAGAGGAAGAAGAGGCAGTGAAAAGAGTAGATCCTCTAAGATACTTAGCTTTAAAAACTTTAACCCAAAGAGAGCTAGAGTTAGCCAACATTTTCCAAGCAAGTTTAGAGATAATGGCTTTATTGAAATATGCCATTCTTTTAAAACCGAGACCACCAACAGATTTGGGACGACAAATAGAGTCCCAAGCTTTGAGAGCAAGAATATTGCCATTGCAATTCGTACCCCACCAGAACTTGCGCAAAGAAGTATCAATATGGTTACACATGTCAATAGGAAGAAGGAAGTTGGACATAGTATAGACAGGATAGGAGAGGGCAACAAAACTAATAAGGACAGATCTACCCGCTTGGGAGAGAGAAGACATTTTCCAAGAAGCCAAACTCTTATCGAGTTTACAAATAAGATCAAAGAATGCTTTTTTGCGAGAGTTAATTTTGCAAAAGGGAAGACCAAGGTGGGAACCCTTGTGATCACATTCAGTAACACCTAGAAGTCTAAGGATATCCAATTTGAGAGAGAGATCAGTGTTTTTGCTGAAATGAATAAAAGACTTTCCTTTGCTCACAGCTTGCCCCGACCAGTTACAAAATGTGGTAAGAATATTATTGATGGACGAGGCATTAGTGAAAGTGGCATGGCCGAAAATAACTAAGTCATCGGCATTTAAAAGATGGGAGATGGAAGGGCAGGTTCTAGAAACTTTAACACCTATAAAAAGACCATCATTCTCTTGTTTAGAAATCAGACGAGAAATAAGCTCCACAAAAGTAACGAAGAGGTAGGGAGAGAAGGGATCACCTGTCTAATACCTCGAGAAGGCTTAAAGAAACCACAAGTGGAACCATTGACAAGCACTGAGAAATAGGGAGAGGTAATGCATTTTCTAATCCAACCGACAAAAATATCACTAAAATCGAGATTAGAAAGAATGCAAAACAGAAGATCCCATTCCACACGATCAAAAGCTTTCGCGAGATTGATTTTAAAAGCAAGAGTACCATTTTTACCTTTTCTACGGTGGATGTAATCCAAAATTTCATGGGAAAGAATGGTATTATCTTGAATGCTTCTATTTCTAATGAAAGCCGACTGGAAAGGAGAGACAAAAAGATCAAGAAGAGTTTTGAATCTATTGGCCACAATTTTAGAAATAACCTTGTAGATAATGTTGCAAAGGCTAATGGGTCTAAACTCTTTGATCGAGTGAGCATTAGGCTTTTTGGGAATAAGAGAAATAAATGTATGATTTATACCATTAAGATCAGACTCGTTTTAGAAAAAACAAGTAACCGCTTTGATGAGGGCATCCTTTGTAGTTTGGCAATTTTTTTTTTTTATAAAAAGCATTCGGAAAACCGTCTGGCCCCGGACATTTGTCCGAGGCAAAGGAGAATAAAGTGCTCCTAATCTCTTTAGGAGAAGGAATTTTACAGATAATATCATTCTCAACATCAGATATAACCTTTGGGAAAAGATTATCCAGGTTAGGGGGAAAGGGGGGGACATTGTCATCAAAAGAAGAAGTAAATAAAGATTTGAAATGCTCAACAAAACAAGAACCAATGTCAGCCCAATCCGAAGCCCTACTACCATCAGATTTATCAATGAAATCAAGTCTATTATATCGAGAATGAATTACAGATTTCAAATGGAAGTAATGCGTGATTGCGTCACCTTCTTTAAGCCGTTTTTCTTTGGATCTTTGTTTCCAAAGAGTACATTTACGTTTTAACCAAAGATCCACATCATTTTGAAGTTTTTTCTCAAGAGCAATGTTAGAAACAGATTGTGGACCTGCTTGAAGGTGAGCAATGTCAACAGTGAGATGCTTAATGCAAGTATCAACATGACCAAAACATAGACGATTCCAAACCTTCAAATTCCTACGGAACAGCCTATTTTTAGCAACAAATCTTTTCATGAGGGGACCATAGGAGGGGGAATTCCACGCAGACTCAATAACATGTGCACAATCGGGGTGGGAAAGCCACATAAGTTCGAACCTGAAAGGCCTAGGGCCTTTTTGGAGCTCCTTTTGAGTATTGAGCAGAATTGGGCAATGGTCCGAACCGATTGCAGGGAGATGAGTCAGGTGTGCAAAAGGGAACAGAAGGCACCAATCACTAGTTGCCACACCTCGGTCCAGCCGTTGCTGGATATTATGGACTCCCTCGCGGTGGTTATTTCACGTGAAGTCATATCCTGCAAAACTCAAATCTATCAGTGAGAGATTGTTTAAATCAGTAGTGAGGCTGTGAGTCGAGGAACTCGCAAAGGATTTTCCTCCCGCCTTCTCGGTTTGGCTACATATATCATTAAAATCGCCCATCACAATCCATGGGCCAGAAAAATCATCAGAAACAACCTTTAAGTGAGTCCAGAATTGCTGATTTGCCTCAGTATAAGGAGTGCAATAAACCCTAGTGAATTGCCACAACGTACTCTCAATATGCCTAATACGGACATTAATAAGGAATGAGTTCTGGTAAGTAACAGACGCATCAATATCTTTATTCCAAGCCAAACATATCCCCCCTGCCAAACCAACAGGGGGAATCAGAACATTTTCAGTGAGGGAGAATTGATTAAGAACAGAGAGAAGAGAAGAGAGATGAGAGGTTTTGATTTCGGAGAGAAAGAGGAGATTGGGACGAGAACTGCTAAGCAGTGCTCGGAGGGCCCGAATTGCTCGGGGCTTTGCAAGCCCATGGAAATTCCAAGCCAGAATAAGCATAACGCAACTAATTGCTTGACCCCTTGCAATTCGAGGGATCTTCCGATGAAGAAGCATCGCTGTTTTCATCAACAGATGAGTTAATAGAGAGAAGAGAGAGCAGTGAATTGGTTTGGGTGGTGGTATTTTGGAAAATGAGAGACGGGTCAATTTGTGGCGGTAATGAGACAGTAAGATTCACGGGGATGGTAAAGGAGATATTCTCTGTTCTGGGTTTGGTGGAACAAGGACAAGGAGGGAAGAAATTAGGTCCAGGGAAAGGCCTTTTTAGAGTATGCAGATGATGTTCTGGAGGAAGAGGAGTGGGAGATAAGATTTGACGTGAGGAAGAGGCCAAGCGTTTGAAGCGAGCTGGAGGAGATCTCGGCAGAGTAATGAAATCAGAAGGTGACGCAAGGTTAATAGTCGTAACGTCAGAGACAATGGGGACATGAGCGGCAACTTCGTCGGAAAGGGGGTTGACGAGGGTTAGCTCTGGCTGAGGATGAGGAGTGGTGAATTTGGGCCGGGTGGATTTAGAATTGGGTTGGGTTGAATTGATTCCTAATGAAAAGAGGGGATGGGCCGAGGGATGGGCTGAAATAGGTGTGAAGGGTTGAGAGGGAAGTGGGCTAGGAGAGGGAGTGAGAAAATGGAGGTTTGGGCTTGTTTGTTGGTCAAGGGAAGAGATGATTGTGGGCTAGGAGAAGGTATGGGTAAAGGGGAATGTTGGGCCTGTTTGTTGGTCGGGAGGGAGACGGTTGAGGGCTAGGAGCGGAATTGGGCTTTGTGTTATGGATGGAAGAGGGTTCAGGGGCCTGATCAGTTAAGTTGGGCCGTGTCTGTAAATTGGGCCCATTAGTAGGAGATGAAGAAGAAGGGCTTTTGGAAGCCAAAACAATTGGGCCAGAAGGGGAGATCGGCCCAATCGAGAATTTAGGGTTTGGGGTTTGAAGATTCTCAGCACGCAGCCAAGTTCCGTAGAGAATGGGTGGCTGCTCGGCGGAGCTGGTGGTGACAGCCGGGCACCGGAGAGCTTTATGCCCCAAAATACCACAGAAGGTGCAAAATCCGGCAAGACGTTCATATCTGATTTCGACAGTGAGAGGGGATCCCTCAGGAGGGTTGAAGCAGATATGGTCAGCAAGTGGGGTGGAAAGATTAATTTCCACCTTAATTTTGATGGCCTTCCTCCAACGGCTACCAAACCTAGTTTCTTCAAGGCATATAAACTTGCCCAGTGAGTTTCCGATTATTTCAGCATTTCGCAAGTTGATAAAACAGACCGGAAGTCTAGAGACATGGCACCAAAACGCGGCAGTAGAGAAGTCCATGTCAAAATAGGCTTTATCCGGCGACCATTTCCTGAGAATGACCTGGTGGTCCCGAAATGACCAGGATAGATTTAGGGCTTTCACCATATCCTCTTCTAGCTCGAAGATACAGGAGAAAATGTTAGTGTCTTCCAGCTTGATGAACACTTTATTTTTGGGGCTCCGGCTTTCAGCATAGTAGATTGAAAAGCACCCACATTTTGGGGTTTTTCAGCAAATATTTTGGCAAGTAAGGCATATTCAGAGTTGGCTTCGGGAGAAATGGAGCTGTTGTTATGTTTAGTGACAATGGTATGCTCCATTACAAGAAAGGAAGGAGGGAGAGGGCTGCGAAACGCGGCGGAGCGTGGCGAAAACCACGAGGAGAGGGTACCTAGAAGAGGAGCTATTTTTTAGAGAGAGAAAGTTTACACGGTATTTACTATTTAGAAATTACGATGGTAATGATAAAATTTTAACCAAAGGAGAAAACGTTTTTTTTTTTTTTTTTTATGTTGTTCGATTTTGTGAACATTATCAATGATATAAATAAAGAAAGTATCTCAAAATCATGTCCTCAAAAGAATTAACTGGGACCAAAAAAACGCATGTCCTTGCAATAAAGAGTCAAGAAACGTTAGAACAAATATGATATATATTTATTTAGGTTACAATCTCTACAATTCTCTATTTTTTCTATAGCATATAATCTAGAGACTTGGTAGACTTTGAGGAGAGATTGCTTTTGATCTCACTCACGCATATTTTATTTAAATGTCGATTAACTAATGTTTGAGTTTGATCTTGAATCAACAATTGATTAGACTTGATATTTGTGATGCAGTGTGATATTCGTCTTGACTTTTTGAATTTACCGAATTTTGATTACTTTGGAGGAATCTCGATATTTCAAAAATGTTAACTCGAGCACTTCACACTTTAGTGCTTGATCTTGAATTAAATGGAGAGTTAGGTTTGATATAACATTAATCTAAAAAGGCTTTTGGACATGTCTTGAAAATCGCGACAACAATGTCTCCATTTTGAGCTATGCGAATATGTAGCATATGTTGAAGCTTGATCTTCGTTAGTAGAGGCACAATCTTCAAAAACAACTATTTGAAGTCTTTGAAGCTTACATCGTATCAGCATAGTTTCTCTTTAATCTTAATGAAGAATACATTTGATCTTCGCGCAGAACGTATGTATATGACGAACTCGAGGAAAGAATTTGAGAGCTTATTTTCTCAAGAATACATTCGACGCTTTAACAATGTTTGTGCCTGATTTTTTTTATAAGTATACCTCTATTTATAATTGTAAAAGTAGAACCTTGATGTAGTCAACACATTAATAACACACATGTTATATAGATAAGCATGCTTGGAGAATGTTTATATGGGTAATGAGAATCTTAGGATATTCTCTTAAGGTTGGACAATGTTGATAAAATTTGAAAGATTAGAGATTTAATTTTTTCTATTTACTAGCAATTTACAAAATAGATAATAGGTAGAGAGGTTTGATATTTATTTTTCATTTTTCTAAACTAATCTTTGTTACTTATTACCATTGTTTTCAAAACCGGACCGGACCGGCCGGTCCGACCGGTTGAACCGGTGTCCGGTGCCTTGTCCGGTCCGGTTTGCCCTATAGAACCGGTCTGTTAGCGAACCAGTCAGACCCGCTTAAACCCGGTCAAGAACCGATTAATTTGACGAACCGGTCCACTGGTTGAACCGTTTTTTACATTTTAAGTTAAAATTTAAATTTTTTGTAAGGGAGAGGAATTGAACCCTTGACCCCATAACATAATTTCAATGCTCTAACCAACTAAGCTACACAACCTTTGGTATTGTATGTACATATTAATACATAAATACATAATTAAAGTGTGCTTTTGTTATATTATAGAATAATTCTACTTTTTTTATTTTTAATTTTATTATAAAATAACATATATATAACTCTTTTTTATAAAAATGCGATTTTAGTTGTTTTAATTTTTCCTAAATATTAGCTTTTAAGGTTATTTTTTAGTGTTTTTAAAAACTTTACAAATTATAATTATGCACATCTTTTTTAATTTATTTTAATCGTACTTTAGATACAATTCTCTCTTTGACTTGTAATTTCGACTTTTTTTAAGTTGTATACTACACATGTGTTTGTAGAAAAATTATTAATTCTATTATTCTCAATTGAATTCTTTCATTTAAAAATCAAAATCAACTAAATAAAGTATGTATATTCTTTTATTTCATAATAGAACACTAAATAAATAATAAATATATATATATTGGTCATACCGGTTGAACCAGTGGTTAAACCGGTTAAACCAATAAAACCAGTAACCAGTAAGGTCACCGGTTCTACGACCGGTCCGGTTCTAAAAACAGTGCTTATTACCGAGAATAAAATGGAGAAAAGAATATCATATTCCAAATTTTAGGAATAAAATAAAAGTAAAATGTACAACTACAAGTAGCACAAAATCACAACACAAGTAGTACCTTTGTCTTCCTCCAAAACCCTCAAACGGATTTCTTCGTATCTCCTCATTTTCTCTGCTCAATTCCACACACACGCCAATTTGTCACCGTACACACGCCTCTGTTCAGGTATATGTATTTCAATTCGTACGTCTGTTTGTGATTAACAAAAGATCGTATTATGTAGTGTTGTTAATGTACTGCTAAATTAAGAGCTGTTACTTAAACCTCAGTCGAAATGGAAGAGTTTGTAGTTAATGGAGTGATTTTTCAACTCATACATAGATGATGATGTTTGTATTCTTAATTTATTGTGAAGGAGATGAATTGTGATATTGCATATTGACCTAATTATGGAGCTGGATATTTGTGTTTTTTTCTTTGCAATCTGCATCTGATTTTGTGCTATTTTGTTCAGATTTTGTGGATTATATGTTATGTTGATACTTCTTTAGATACACATCAAAGGGTTTTGTTTGAGTTGCTCATCATGCTATGCTTTGTCCCTAATTCTTGGAATTTGGTTATTTCGAATAGTAGTCTCAATGAGTGCCATTCGTGATGCTTTGGAAAAACTTTATAACTCGAATTTGGGATAAGTTTAGTAGTTGAAAAAGAGCAACGGTGAAAATTAATTGTGCTTTCTGATGCTTTATTCGCTAGGGTTAGCATCACTGACTAACCATTACTTAACCCGAGTCTACGAATCATTCCAACAGCATTTAGTTGACAGAGATGGATGTTTTTTAGCACCGCTGACTAACGATTACTTGTTCCCAGTAGTGCTTTTTGTTAACCGCGAGTCTATGAATCATTCCGACACCATACATTGCTACAGTGTAAGTGATTGAGGGAGCATCCATTTGGAGCAAGATGGGCACAGAGGTTGAGCAAGAAGCTGGCAACATCCAGACCTCCGTGGCAACATCAAGTGTCCCCAAGACCTCAATGTTTGCAAAAAAAGTAGGATTTGTCATCCCCAAAAACAAGTTATCAGGTTCGTTGGTTCCTGTATTTCGAGGCGCTAAAAAGGGTGATGGCGATTCTGTGAACAATGAAACCCCTGTTCAGCTGCAGAGGAAAACCAAATGGGGACCTGATCTCACCCTGGATACCTCTGTTCTGAAAGGGAGAGCACTGGCGTATCAGGTAAATGAGATTCCTTTTCAAGTGTTTGCCCTCCCCCCCCACCCATCCTGCAGTTGTACGTAAAATGCAATTTTTTATTTTCTGGGTCATAATAATTTTGGATTCTGTACTGTTAAGTAGGATATAATTAATAGGCTTAGGCTGTAGGCACTTATGACCCCAAGTATGTGGAGGAATTCATTGCTCTGTGGCAATTTGAGAATTCTTTTTGCATTGGGCACAACATGTCAGTGTCTTCTTAGTGAGGCTGGCATCAACTTTGCATCCCAGGTGCCACTAAGTGATGCTATTGCTGCCTTTGTGGTGGCATAAATTTTGGACAGACTCGGATCAATCAAATTTCACAACAGCTAACTATGGGAGTGCTAACAATTGAGGACAATCAAGACTCTCTGTCTATGCCAGAATTTCATGATGATAAGTCATCAGATCATCAGCTTAGTACTGAGGTCAGTTCCTTGGTGCTTCCACTTTAATCTTCACATTTTCTTTCATATTGGTAGTACGTACTCAAGAGATTTCCTTGACAGGAAACGGAACTTCTGGAACTTGAAAGGCGTGAAGTTATTGGTATGTTACAAAACAGATTCTATTGATATCTATGCTGTTTTTCTATAATTGTCGTGTTACAATCTTTGATTTCCCTTTTCTTTTGTATTTCAGGTGAAATATTAAAATTAAATCCAACCTATAAGCCTCCTGCCAACTACAAACCTCTGCTAAAAGAGGCAAAAGTTCCAATTCCTGTGAGTGAATATTTTAGTTTACTTTTAAACATATCTTTGTTTTAAGTTTATAAATGTTATTTGGAGCATACTCCAAGCATATCAAGTTGTAATGGGTGGACATGCCACTTTTTTGGTGTTTGAGTGAAAAATATGTCTCTGCTATATATCTTTAGGTAGCTAACCTAACTAGTGACTAGATGGTTGTCTCAATCAGACATGCCATTGAATCTCTTTGTCTTAGTTTGAGCATTTGTTTGCTGACACCTTAGGATCACAACTTCTCAAACAAATGAATAATGCAACTGAAAGTGCATCCAATATGTGATACCTTTATATATTGAACATAGTAGCCCGTCACTAGAAGGAAGTAAGTGTAAGAAGACTGGGTTTTCTCTACTTATTACCTATGATTATAGGTAATTCTTCCTTGAGATAATATCAGTTTTTTCTTCTTTTATTAGGACTTTGGGCCTTCCAGTTGCATTTCCCACTTGTTCTTTATATTGCATTAGTTGGGTGTGTTTGAAGGAAAAATAATATCAATCTGACTGCTCAAAAACTTCGGTGCACATCATTGTAGAACAGAAGTTCTACTACAGCCAGAATCAGTCCTTTGGAAAGGGTGGTTGCAAAATAAAAAAACGTATAAGTTTTGGAGGTCAGTGGGTTGGAGTACCGCATTAGCATTCTTGTTTTCTCAAACTCTGTTTTCTGGGAATTTTTCATTTGGAAACATTGTCTTCCAAGATTAAAAGACTTATTTAACAACTCAAAGTTCCTGACTTTGTGTGCAAATATTAGTGAAGAACATGATAGAGGTTGAATTGTGCTTGTTTTTAATTTCGTGTGTAACATCTTACTGAAGATGACTGGGAAAAAATATAAGAATGGTTGCATTTGAATTGAAACAGAAGTAGATGAGCTAGGATAAATAAGAGTTAATCTTCCTTAAGCTGCCTGGTCTTGTGGATTTTATTCATTTAAACTCATGAAAATTGGGGTTTTTTTTAAAATTGTTATCCGCCATGAAAAGACAATTGTAAGAGTTTGGTGGAAAGCTAATGAGGATTTCGGCAATGTGTGGCATGGGAATCTTATCATGACTGATTGCTGGAAGCTGTTGTAATCGTGATTAACATGAGGTTCTAGTACGTGTTAGAATGCTAGCTTATTGTTAGTATTACGTAGAGAGGGATGTGCACTGCTTGCACATCCATGTTACGGAGATAAACATTGCAATGACGAGAGGATTGCTGTGTAGTTTATTCCTTTAATTCACTTGTGGTTCAACTATTGAAGTGATAAATTCTTATGAGAGGGTGTCCGATGTCTTTTTGCAGATCAAAGAGTATCCTGGGTTTAATTTTATTGGTTTAGTGCTTGGCCCTGCGAGTGATACTCAAAAGCGACTGGAGAAGGTATATTTTCCTCATTACCTCTTCTTAGCTAATAATAAGAGAGCTATTCCATTGAGTTCATGAACACCACAAATAAAATATGCATATCAACAAACTTTAAATATTTTTCTTGCTTTGGCGTGAAACATTGGTGATCAGGAAACAGGAGCAAAAATACGGGTTTATGGCACAAAGTCAGATACTGGAGGGAAGGTAATAGAGGGAAGCTTTGTTTTTTTCATTTCCCAACATATTTTCAGTTTTCATCCTCAATTTAGCATAAATTACATGCTAGCCAACTGATTTCACTACAATAATTTTCAGGTTGAAGTTACTCCTACAGATGAGACAAAATTATTCAATGATTATGAAGATCTGTATGTACATGTATCAGCCGACACATTTGAGAAAATTGATGCAGCTGTTTCTTTGATTGAACTGTTAGTCACCCCAGTTTCAGTAAGTTAAACGACAGACCAAAAAATTAGCTGTTCTATACTTCTAGCTTGTGCTCTTTTTCATGGAGTTACTATTGTGCTTTATATTAGGTGAACCCTGTTTCTGCTTTGTCAACATCGACAACAGGTTCTGACGCTAACGCAAATAATGGAGTATCAGCCAGCACACCTAGCTCCCTCACCGCACCTAAACTGACAAACCAAGGAATGCCTCAGCCATATGCTGGATCTTTGCCACCTCCGCAAGGTCATATTTCACAATATCCTCAAGCTTGGTTTTCTCCTGCAGGTCCAGATCAAACCACTGTATATCCGCAGTCTGGATTAGTTACCCCTGCAATTTCGTCAGCAGTGTTGCTCAGTAATCCTAACCAAGTATCTTCTGCGCCTTTCAATCCCCCAAACACACCTTCGAAATTTGGTCCACGACCAGTCATAGCACCAAGTTTCAGTCCCGTGTTGCAAAATCCGTCTCATGTTCCCTCCAGACCTCAACCACTAAATCCTTTACAGCCGTCATACATGCAACATGCACCTCATCTAGGCCAATCTGGTGGACCAAGAAATACTCAGTTTTCTCCAGTTGGGCCTCCGCCTAGCGTAAGACCATTCATATCCCCAATGCCTCAGCCTGCTCCTTTACAAAATTCTGCTGGTATTTCGGCATCTCAGGGTTTGACCAACTTCATGTCAATGACTCCGCAACTTCCTTCCCATGGACAGAATACCCCACCTTCACCAAACATGGCCTTGTCTGGACCACGTCCTCTAAATGTCCCCAACAATATGATTTCACAGATATCTGGTCCACCCCAACAATCTCAAGGGGGTTTCTCTACACAGACACCTATGCCCCAAGTAGCGATTCACGGCCCATCTATCCCTTTCCACATGACTTCTTCCGCAGCACTTCCTCAACCCGGTAACCCCAATACCCTTTCTGGAAGTGTGCCTAATCCCATTTCTTCTGTAAATCCAAGACCGCCGCAACCCTCTTCTAGTGATTTTACGTATCAACCTCGTCGCCCACCTCACGCAACTCATGTATCTTGGCAGAACAGCCAACCCACTCATCATAACATACCTCCAAATCCAGCTCAACCTCCATTAATGAGGCCAGTGATGCATAATTTGAATTCTCCTCCTGTTCAAGGTTTCCCGAGACCTCAGATTGGTCATCCTATGGATCAACCCAGGCCCCAAATTCCTACGAACTTTCCACCTCGACATCCAGCAGTATTTGGTCCTAACGGTGTTCCAGCGCCTACAGTGCCATATATGCAACCAAGGAACTTCATTCCACCTCCTCCTTTTAATAATTCTGGTGGCCCTTTTCCTCCCAGACCAGGAAGTCAGCAAATTCATCACCCTTTTGGAGGCAGTCGACCACAGATGCTTCCACATCCACGTCAGCATTTTGGTAACCATCCTAGAAATTCTTCTGGTGTTCAACAAGTTTATGATCCTTTCTCGCCTACTTCCGCGACTTTCAACCCTCGGATGGGAGGTAATGCAGCAATGGCGCGCGACGAAAGTGATCCGGAGTATGACGACCTGATGGCATCTGTAGGAGTTAAATGATTTTATGATCGAATGCCCAGTGTTATGAAAATTGGGGATGTATGGTCTGTATAGATGATTTACAATACCGCCAGAGATCTTTTACGACGTGGCCCGAGATCTTGTATGCCTCTGAAGATGGCAAAACTTATCATTAGGTTTTTGTAATAGTTGATGTATTGTTAACAATTACAGAGAGTGAACTGAAGCACTCTCCAGAGGGAAAATTGTCGGTGGTTTTTTAATTACCTGGAGTCTCTGCTGTAGTGATTTTTATAACACACATGAGCCATATTGCTGGTTGGATTTAGATTGCGATTTCAAGCAGAAATTCAATGGGAGGTAAGCGTTTGGCGATTTTTTTCATGGATTTGCAATTATTTTTGAAAATATTTTGCAAAATTTATATTGTTTGTCACATTTTCTTCTCAGTTTTACACTTATTATTAAGGCGTTATGTAGTCGGATTTTCAACTTGTTTTCTAATAAAAGGTAATTTTATTTTGTCTTGTTTTTAATTATTTGATTAATATTACGAGACTAATTAACTAAGAGGTACTTCTATTCTCTTGAACGAAAATCTATTATATTCAATGAAGGTTAAAATTGTCAAAGTCAAAAATCATGATTTAAGGGAAGATCTAACTAATCCTTAATTTAGTTGATTTGGTAGCTATCTTTCTATTTATTATGTCTATTACACATTATAATTAACTTTTCAAGTTGCAGAAATATGTCATGTATTTTAAGAGAGTCAAACGTGCCAAAATAGAGAAGGCGCCAATTATGCAGTTGATGGGCCAAGATTGTCTCTAATGGTAAATTTTTTGCAACGTGAAACATTTATGTATTAAAGGAGTCAGCTGTTAGCTTAAGTACCTAGAGCTTTCTAAGAGTGTGAATCTCGACAATTGAAGAAGAGTATTCGATTTTTTTTTTTTTTTTTTTGGAGAGTCTAGTTTAGAGCATTTTGTATTTGAAATCCCATGAAAGCAAATTCAATTGCAAAATCTAAAATGTTGTATTGACGATTGAGAGAGATGATAAACTCTTTGTAAAGTTTATAAAATCAGATGGAAGCGAGTGAATGAAAATTACATAAGAATCCTCTATTTATACTAATCTAATCAGCACAACGAAGTACGGTAATTTTCAATTAAGGAAAGTAGTTACTAACAGAATTTTAAACTACTTACTAAATAAGGAAAATGCAATTTATATATTTTAACAAGTGTTTTAATTTAGAGGGAGTTATAGATTAAGAACATAAGATAGTTAAATGGAGTAGATGTGAAGAGTTATAATAAGCGTCAACAATCAAAAAAGTGGGAGTCTTATGTTTTTGGTCCAAGTTACACCACATCCTGTTACAACAACGATGAATAGTAAAAATTCAGATCTAATACATGGTTAATCATTTTGTGTACTATATATATACCATGTGGTTGTGATGACGGCATGCTTATTACTTTATATACAAAAAGGGAATTAGCCAATTAGGAGTTAGGACCATTCTTCTTTATTATTTTGTGCAACACTTTGTATACCGTGGTTGAGATGATATTGACGTGCTTGTTCGATGTTAACATGCACGTAATACGTTATTTACTGGATTGTCACAAAATTGCATGATGTGTTTTGCAGGATATAAAGTGATTATAACTCTCTTTTTATTGTAAATGATTTTATACACCAATTTCGTGTACCACGTAAATATAAAGTGGATGTATATGCGTCTAAGCACCAGCACCACAGAACTTAATTCACACGGACTGATAATTAACTCAAACCATCAGCTTTCTCAATATATAATAATATTTAATGACAACATCGTGTAAACAAACTTATTAACGATAGATAAGACAATAAAAATCATCCAATACCGGCTTATATAATTAATTAGATTCTTAAGCAGCAGTTGGAGGCGATGATTTGGAAGAGTAGAAATTGATGACCAAATTCAAGATAATAATTGGGACCAAGAACTGGAACAACTTTATGATCAAATCTCTTTTCCGGTCCTTCTTGTTCCGGTTCGGATCCACCGCGAGTTTGGTTGGAGTGAATTCAATCTTGGCCGTTGATTTATCAAACTCACCAACATACAATCTGTCTAATATGTCCCATGCCTCGTGACTGTGCCCAACGTCCGTGAATTCATTAGTTGAGTCCTTCCCTAAGTTGCAAAATTTAACAATATTCAAACAATATTAAGCAAACCAACATTTACTACATTTTTATCGTCCCTAAGTTGCAAAATTAAAATTCACCCTTTTATTAATTTGCAACTTAGTCCAATTAATTAATTAGTTAAAGCAGAAGATATATATACATGGTCTTGACAACACAAAAAGAATCAAAATTCGTTGATTCCCCAAAAACGGCAAAAACGTGAATTGTACGTTTTAAAGCCTAAGCAAATGAATTTTCCCAAAATACGACACAAGTCATGGAAGCTTATAGAAAACGTTGAGAACGACACAACAAAGATCAAAATTCATTGATTCACCAAAATTTACCTGTTACTTTCAGTAAGAGTTCAGCGCCGCCAGGATGGTCGTCCAAGAATTTGGTCACATCGTAAACCTGTTCGAAAGTAATTTTACTCAAATTAATAAATTGTAATATATGAGAAAAGAAAAACAAAAGAATACCACATATGGAGCCAGTGTTTTTAAAACCGAACCAGACCGGCCGATCGAACCGGCCAGACCGGGACCCGGTCCCTTGTCCGTTCACTGGTTTTGACCGGTTGAACCGGTTCAGCTACCGGTTGAACCGATTTAACCGATAAAACCAGTGAACCGGTGCCTTGCCGGTTCAAAGCCCCGGTTCGGTTGTAGAAACACTGTATGGAGCAAAATCAGCTTCTGGCTTTCTTGCTGCAATTGCTTATTGTTTTTGTGTTGTTCAATGTTCAATGACATTATTTAGATTGTAAGATATACTTTTGTGATGAAGCTAAACTTTAGGGGTGTATACGTAGTTATGACTAATAAGCATGAATGTAAAATGCATTAAACCCCTCAACCTATTGGTCATGTGCAATTTTTCTCTAATCTATGAAAAGTTATAACATACTCCAAACTTTTCAAAAAGTGTGCAAATTGTCCCCTGAGTAGTAGTAAATCAATCATCCAATATTTTGTACACATTTCTATATTTTTAGCCGTTAAATTTGGTAAAGGGGCACTTCGCACGTACTGAATGGGTTGGAGGGTATGTTGCAATTTTTCATAGGTTGGGGCCAAACCGCAAATGAGCAATAGGTTGGAAGTTTGATGCATTTGAACCTAAGTATAACACCAACGTTTCAATGATCCAAAAAATAAACAAAAAATTATGTGTTTGTTTCAAGAAACTTGAAAATCGAACCCACCCCTCCACCTACAACACTACAACCACAAAAAGGATTTGAGTTGAACTAGTAAATTAAGTACATATGAAGAGGGATTGATTGAAGAATATTGAAAATAAATTATTATTTATATATACCTTGGCGAAAATGATAATCCAACAGTCATCCTTGGCGCTGTGTTGAGCAACCTCGTCCAAAGTATAAAGTTTAGCCATTAATTCGAGTGAAATGAGCTGGAACTGAATTAATTGTTTACACTCAACTTAAGGTTGAACAAAAGGGGCAACTTCAAGAGTATATATAATTGAGAGAACTCGTGAAGCGTGTGGTATATATGTAACACTTGGGAGTGTGACAATCCAAGACAAATTCTTGGTCCTTGTGAATTTTGGCTTTTCTTTTTTCGTTATCTTTTTATGTTCCATATGTTATAGATCACGTAATTGTAATTGTGCCATATATCATAAAGTTATAATATAAAATGCATTAAATAATTATACCAACAAGTTTCAATCAATATATAAATTAATCTTAATCACAAGATCTAAGTCTACGTAAGTATTCCCCGGACCTCTGTCGTTATTCTTTCCGCTCCTAGTCTATGTAGAAAATTGAAGTAATTGTATTATTTGATTTTCTTTGACAAATATCAATTCGTAACTGGTAGCGGTGTTCCTTAGTGAAACTTAGCTCACACCACTATTTTTTATAAACGGGGACATCCCAATTGACTTATTTTTGGTCTGATCTTAACATTTTTTCAAATAATATTCTATCGAATGTTTAAAGTAAAAAATACCACAGGTAAACACTGTTTCTCATCTCTTGACCGTGTTGCAATTATTTTATCCAAACTCAGCACATACAATATTCTCATAGAGGAGTGAACTCAAAACCTCTTCTTAGCCTGACAATTGTGCTACTGAATGTTCATTGGATTTTAAGAATCTAATTTCGTAAAAATACTTTAATTAATTAATTTTCTAACATCTCGACAAAAAATCACTATCTCATCAATCTATGTTAAAGTTAGGTACTCTTATTTAAAAAAACAGAAGTGCATAATTCAAGTTCATGTATTAAAAGTCTCTTCAAATTATATATAGGTTGATCGAATTTGAATAGTATTTAAAATTATTTTAGTTTATCTTAAAAATGAATAACATAATTCAAAGGTACATGAGTATCAACTTCTTTTTCCCCGAGAGAGGGAGTATCAACTTTAACATTGCATGGTATTTACTTTAATGAAAAATAATTGTACTTTGTTTTGGGGCAACTTTTTGTGATTGAATCAGCCACAAAACACTGTTTCATCCATTGGCTGCAAGTGCTTGGACATTTAATTTAAGAGAAATCAAAATAGAAAATGTAGCGATGATTGCCTCGTGGTTCATGCGCGCAGTATTTTGTGGCTGAGAATAAACTTGTATATTAAATAGGATATTTGATGACCTCGAGGATTCTTCTGCATCTACTGCCGTTTTCTCTTTCTACAACGCACTCTCTCCACTCGACATCCTTATAAAACTCAGCTTCTTAAATAGTTTTTTAGTTAAATCACAAAAATCATCTACGTATTGTTGTTAACTAATAACTATCTATTTTGTGTAATATCTATAAGCACTATTTTTTTTCATGAGATATAAGCATGAATAGTATAGTACCCCAATTTTATTACTGATTAAATTTCATTCTCGAAATGTGACTTATTAATATTACAAAACTTAAGATCTAGACTTTCTCAAAATAATTCTAAAAAATTGCTATGTAGTTACTACTGTAATTATATTCTTGCTAAATTAAAACACTCTTTAGTAAACATACATGAAATTTTTAGACTTTAGTCGATAACGATTTTAATCATTATATTCAAAATAAGTGAGAGGAACAAGACAAGGCATGCTAGCTCCGTCTAGAACATGTAAATCCAATAAAATTAAGTTGCATTAATTAAATTATACATGAGAATAAACATTAATCCAAAACTACATAGTTATATATATGTCAACTAAAAACAACATAATGATCATAGTTTTTTGCAATCTACACTTTTCCCGATAAATATACAAAGAAATATATATATATATATATATATATATATATATATATATATATATATATATATATATATATATATATATATATATATATATATATATATATATATAGAATGACCACGTAGACATCATAATTTTATAAGAGGTGTAAATTTATCCAATTATTAGCTATTTGGTGCTATAAATTGTGAAGCCGGTCCTTTTTATGATGCGGTGCATATTGTCTAGTATTGTTTCTATTTTGTTTTTATGCATTCTATGTTTTTGATATTAAACTATGAATATAGCCAGATCGATGTGGTTCGATCGTGTGAAGCCATATGCAATCACTATATACCTCTACAATTATTCAAGCATATGTAGTATGGGAACACAATAAATCTTGTGATAGCTATGCTTCATAATAATTATTCTGCTAATTTCGTATGATATTTGATGTTAATAGTTAGTTACGATAAATCATTTTTCTCTAGATCAAATAAAAGAAAATATAAATTTTAGTAGTATAAACATTTAACAATTTAGTAGGTTTTATAAAGGTCTATTAATTTTACTTTCAAAACTTGGTTAGAATTATCTTTTTTGGCTTGCCTGGTTGAATTTCTCAGGATATATAGGTGGATGGAGAGTATTTCCAGGCTCCAACCTTCGGGATGATCAGGTACTCGAATAATATAGGTTAGGGATATTGTCAAAGCAATGATTGTTGTTGTCAAAGCGATTTTTCTAAACTCTCTAATTTACCCTTCTCAATCAAAAATATAAAAGTTAAGTGCTAAAAATGTGTTAATGCAACTTTTTGTTTAATCACTTCTACTTAATTCCATATTTTCTTAACTAATCCATCTTATATTACCGAAACACAATCTTCGTCCCACTACCAACAATCATGTCACAGATTTTGTCAATACGGTAAATCAGTTGAAGCAATATACATCATTTTACTTCATTGTAAAATTTTCAACTATTTAGTTAATTTTTTTTATAACTCCGACATAAATTTTAAAATAAGACCAATAATATATAACAAGACAATATATTCTTGATTTGGCTTCCGTAAATGATTAATTTTTGTTTTCTCCAAAAGCATTGGTATTTCTATACTAGTTATTAATATAGAAGAACTAAATTTATTTCATATATCTTGCATTCTTTAACCGGATAAAAATATTTGATAATGGAGACATAAAACTAACAACATATTTAATAATTGTAATTATTTTTATTTTGTACGGAAATTTTGAGGACTCTGTCTTCTATTATTTAATAGTTTTAGTATGAAATTACTTTGTAATGAATATTTACTGGAGGTAATTTATAATTTCAAAACTTATACTAATCCAGTTTAACCTTATTTTTTAGTGGAAGATTTATAATATATATATATATATATATATATATATATACACACACACACATACACACGTACATACACATATATAAGGGCAATCTATTAAGAATTTTGGCCCGTTAAATTATTCGACATTAATTAGTTTGTATATAAATAAAATATTAGTTATATTATATATTGCATTTTTTAGCTTGATTAGAGAATATTTTTGAGTGAAAATAAAATTACATTGTAGATAGATAGCATGGAAAATTGAGTTTCCTTTATTGGAAGCAGAGAATATTGATAGCAAGAGTATATCAAGGAAGTTTTGACAATTAACTAATGATTTCTTTAATTGAGAAGATAAATTAGAGAGTTCAAAAAATTGCTTTGACAACAACAATTATAGCTTTGGCAATATCGCTAGCCAATAATATGTATGGTATTATGAGTATAGCTACAGATAGCCATTTTACATTAGGAAATTGCTTTTCTCACAGCCACTGTAAGCGTACAGTCCAATCCTAACCATCCACTTCATCCTGCGTCAACCTGCTACTTGTGATCAAGTTGCTTTCAATTAGTAACTTACAATTGCATTATCATAATTTTAATGTATTGCATCTTGGCAACTACCGGTGCTATCATTTTCCAAAAAATTAGGAGTTCCTCAAATTGTGAAAATATATAGATTTGCATCATAGTTCTTAATATTGGATTTATCATTAAATACGGATATAAGGTAAAAAATATGAAAGGAGATAAAATAGACCCTTAATTAAATTTCTATATTGTTTCAGTAATTGAATAATAAATAAATCTCTTTGTCATATAATTATTTTAGTGTTAGAAATCTAACAGACTAATAACTCTGAGGAATAAATTTGAAATTGTTCCTAATATACTTGACAAACTATTATTTTGGTGCATAAATTCTCTGCAAAATATAGCGATTATTAAAAACTGAAACTAGTTTCATTATAATGTTTATATTGTCCCTTTGTGTGTTTGTGTTTTTTAAACACCGTGGATTACTCTTTGTAAAAGGAAAAAAATAAAATTCAAATAACATTTTTTTGATTGATGAAAAGTTTATATTTATGTGGACGTACAATAATTATAAAAAAATCGAAATAAGAAATTCTTCTACAATTTGTGGTTTTGCATATGATTAGAAAAGCTAATTTACAGAACTATATACTCTTGAGGAATTAGTTCATATATAACCGATGTAAAGTTGTTATTTATGTGAATTATTTTCATCTTTATAATTACGTTATTTTCTTTTTCCTTTTTTTTTGTGCAATAAACTACCTTCTAAATGAAGTCCTATATAACTATTAAGTTTTTCTTTTAAATTAAAATGAATTTGAAACTTAGATGTTATTACTTCAACGAATTTTACCTTCTACGGGGATATACTTTAGGAAATAATTAAATTCAGAAACTAATTGGTTTAATTTCCTCTTAATTAGGAATTTTTTATTGCAATTATGAGGATATGTAAAACCGGCTGTAAGATTGACTCTTACAGTCGCTGTGAGATAAGCACCACTCTTTACATTAATGAATACACAAGATGTAGAAAATATGTCATGGGTCTATGAGTTTGGGATGCCTGTTTGATTTAGCTATTCAGAGGATTCGGATCTCATGTGGATTATAGTGTAACATTTTCCATTATAATTATTCATTTATTCCGTTTGTATATAAGAATCATATTCTTTGAATAAAGCGACTAATTCAGTAAATTCAGTTTCTCTTGTTAAGTTACAAGTCACGTCCTGTTTAAATGAAAGGTTTAGGTCGGTTCAGAACTTATACGTTGCAAATTCTATCATTAACTGGAAAATAACAAATTCTAAACCGAGTTTAACATAGATATATAGTTGTAAAGTTTAGCCCAAAAAAAAAGAAAAAAGAAAATGATACACAACACGGGTGATATGAATCTTTTGCATATGATGGCGTTGTTGATTCATAATTCATTTGGCGAAAGCTGTAAGAATACGTCCAGCATGACATGTGAGTTTGATTCATAAGTGCATGTACGCAATTTTAAGGGGAAATGTTTTTCCTTAATGGGAAGTAAAAATCTTTTATATTGAGTAAGATCGTCTTCAAAATTTCTTATTCATATTGAGTCATTGACACACCAAAATGTAGAGAATAAGGGCATGCATCTCTACGGCTCCGATTGTTTTCAAAGAAAATGAGGGAAAAGGAAAATTTGGAAAATGAGGATTTTCAGGAAAACTTCCATGGAAAATAAAATTTTCCTCTCTTTTCCACGTGATTGACATGCCATTAGTTTTCCGGGAAAATTTTATACTTAATTTGTTTACTCATCATATAAAACAATGTAAAAACTGTTATTAATATTGAAAACTTAATTTTTTCAATAAAAATCATATTAAGTTTATATTTTTTCTTAAAACTAATTTATGTTTTATTTTTTTATTTTAAAAAATCCTTTATAACTTCTTGAAGAGTAAAGTTAGTTTATTTTAATATAATTAAAATTTGCAAGTACTATTAATATATTTGAAACAAAACTACCTAAAACATTAAACAAGATTATAGATTAAACTAAAATAATAATAATAATTTATTAAAGATGATAAATAACTAGAATAAAAAATATAAAATAAATAAAAAGGTATTACCTGAGAGTTGAAGAAGATGTGTTGGTGGAAAACATTGATCTTACCAGTGTTTATATAGATTCTAAATTGGTGGAAATATGAAATTTTGAGAACTAGAAATTTATTCGAAGAGGATTGAATTTTCCCACCTTTTGTATTGGGGGGAAATCTGAAAATTTTGAGGATGATATTCTTTAATTACATTTGGTTCCACAAAGATTAGAATAAGTTTTAGATAATTTTTGGAGGGAAATCAAAGTTTGTGAATTGTAAAAATTTTAGATAAAGATTCAAAAAAGATTTTCCTATATTTTCCAAAATTTTCTTTGGTACCAATCACTTGAAAAATCAGATTTTCCAATTTTTTTTTCTTTTTCCCTCATTTTCCTTTGAAACAATCGGAGCCTACATGAATTCTGGTATATTAATTTTCCACATTATGTTACGAAAGTGAGAACAATGAAGAATGCGAAACAAAGACAAGAGAAACAATAACAAGTTTCTTCATCATGCAAGAAATAAAAATAAGGAATGCATCCTCAAACACCCTCTCCCCTTAAAATTATTACAAAGACCAACAACTAAACACAACATCATAATCTTCATCCTGAGATGTTCATCATCGATCACTGGATGATAACACAATAAATGAGCTCCAAATTTAAGCTGCCGTCGCGGATTTGGTATAGTAACGGATACCGGCAGCGAGTCCGAGGATGATCAAAGGAACAAGGATCTGAAGGAGCTTCAATACGAATTTTTCCTGGTCCAAATTAGGCAACTGCTTCGGAGGAATTTGCTTGTTCTTTGTAGGAATTGTGGATGAACTAATGTCGCCTATGTAAAATTCCTCCATTGCTGCCTTTGCGGAATCACTATGGCTGACGTCCTCAAAATCTTCCGTTGCATCCCTCCCTGAATACGTTCAAGAAATTAATGTATCGCGAGGGATAATGACATTTAATTTAGAGCAAATAGCAAAATTACGCCAGTGTTATTTTATTTGGCAAATAACCCCGTGTGTAGTTTTAACTAGCAAATTAAGATTAGCATCTAGATATTTAAAAACAATTAGCACAAAACACCCTACTATGTGTAATTAATCTACACGTGCGTACGTACGTACTGATGCTGGTAACAAAATTTAATTTTTATTGTTTTTGCTTGATGGCATATATGACTAATGTTGTTCAAGTTAATTTTATGTTTATCAAAAAATTGAGAGGAACAAAACTTTCTAGATCTGTAAAAGTTATAAGAAATCTTGAAAGTTATAAGAAATCTTGAAAATTTTAATGCATAAATGTCATTAATTATCAGTACAATTAACTTGAAAAATAATGATAGAGGATTTTTTTTTGCTAATTTTACAATTTTATGGGGGATGCTGATAATAAAAATAGGGTCAATTGTGTTTTGCCCCTTAACGTTTGGGGTGTTTGCAAAGTGCCCCCTAACGTTTCAAAAAGAACAATTTGCCCCCTAATATTTGTAAAAATGTGCGATTTGCCCCTGATGCCAAATCTAATGGATGAAAAGATAGGCACATGGCAAAAATGAATGGTAGATCAAGGACTCAGGGAGAAAATTTCAAACGTTGGGGGTAAAGTGCTCTTTTTGAAACATTAGGGGGCACTTCGCGGCACCCATATGATAGGGGGTGATCGCAATTGACCCATAAAAATAAGAATGGGGTTATTTTGCCAATTAACAATAAAATATCAATAGCTTTTGCAATTAACTCATTACATTTACACCCCTAGAGCTTTGGCTAATTCCAGTAATTCTTTGTACTGTTTAAATAATTACATAAACACTCCTTCAATTCAAAGCCGTATACAGTTAGATCCCCTAAAGCTTGAAATGTCACATAAACTCCCTAAATATTACTAAAGTCGGAAGGCTTTATCTGTAACTGTTCAAACAAGACCATAAAATTTTGTAAAAAAAAACAACTAGTGTACCATAATACCGGCCTCAATGATTCAATATGTTATGATTGTAATGGAGATTCTTATAACAACATGGTATATATTATTATTACATACCTGTAGCGGATACCAAAACTTCATCGCCACCAGGATGCTCTTCCATGAATTTAGTTACGTCGTAAACCTGTCCAAATCACTCAAACTCGTAACATTTTAAATATAACTAATGCCTGAAAATCTCAAGCAACTCATAAGAATCTATATATATATATATATATGCATACTGAAATTTCATGAGAATTAATTAAAGCAGTACCTTGCCATTGATAATAAGCCAACAATCTTTGATGCTGCTGTGCTCAGAAACCTCAGACAATGTAAAAACTTTACCCATTTCTGGATTAATATAATATACTCAAAAGCTAACAGATGAGATGAGAAATAGAATTATTCAATAAACTCTCTAAGATATACAAAAGAAGACCTTCAACTGTCTACTAACGGGTAAGAACGAATTGCTGCAACTTATGCACTTTCATATATAAAGTAATCGAATATGTTGCTCGTGGTATTCTCGTATTGCCACGTGGGACCATTTTCATTAGGGTATACACATTATTTTTATGGTACGTTTCTGATTATCGTATTCTCAGAATGAGACAAAATTTATGCAGAAATTAATTTGATTGTTAAAACAATAGCCAGAGGACAAACTGAAAATAAAATTGTCCATGAGTCCCACGAGCTCCATCAGGGGTCGGGACAAAAGATGCTATTAACGGAAAAGTACTACACCACAGCTATTTATTTATTAAATATTTTATTACACTCGAGGATTCTGCTATTTAATCTGCATATGATCTCCAATACTATTTAAATGTAGCGAGATTTGTGTACCGTTTATTTCTATGGATAAGGTTTACTCTGATAATATTTTTGTTTAATTTTTTTAATGACTACAGAATACAGATACATCCCTAATTGAACCTTAAAACCATGAAAAGATAGAGAATCTATCTGTAACTTTTCTTTCAAATTTTAAACGGTTTCTCTATAATTATTTCGTGCAACACTTTTTAAACTCCAAAAATGGTCAAAAAATATTAGACTTTTTTTTTGTAATATGACCAAATTAACCTCCTAAAGGTGTTTTATGAGAGCATTATTGATGTCGGGACTATGCAATTTAATTTAGGGTTTTTGACAAGTTACACATGTGCTATGTTCTCTATAAAAAATAAAAAATAAAAAATAAATAGCAAGTTACTCTCTTGCTATGTTAGAAAGTAACAAATTATATATAGGGTGGAGTCATTCGCTCAAACTCGAGAATGGATGAGTACTCTTCTAGGTAGGCTACGTGGTCCTTGCATGCGAAGTAAGGTTCACACTATACTCCGAGTGTGCTAGATTACCCCTCGTTCCTTTGTACCGTATTGTAGGGGATGTGTTATGGTAAGTTGTATAAGCGACAACACATTAGTTTAGTGGATCGTGACGTGGGGGATCGACACTTAGCAAGGTCCGAATTGGCCTAAGAATCGGTGGTATTTCCTTAATGAGTACAAAAGGTAGTATAAGCACGTGCTTGAATGTTACCCCCCTTGTTCAGGATATGAGGGTGTGGCCCATAACAAGGCAGGCAAGCTCGTAAAGAGAGAAGGTTCATTTTCTGATGTTAGTACCTTCGTATTGTTCGAAGATGTTCATAAAAGAGTATGCGGGGGATGTGTGGGAGAAACACGGATCGTGGGATTAGGCCACGTGGACGTTTACTGTCAGGGAGTATATGACATCAAAAAGAAACACCAAGTCAGTTGCTATTAGAAGTAACAAATTCCCCATTAAATTAAGCAATTGATAATGTATTACTTTTTGAAATTACAAGGGTTATGGTTTTTTGCCTATCCTAATGAAAGATAAGAAGAGAGAGATGAGATCCACTTAAATTAAATTTCGGTAGGCAAATGCACACTTCAATCTTCCGCCCGGAAATCTAGACACAAATCAAGAACCACCGCACCTAAACTAAGTCACTTTCCTTCCACTCTGCGTTCTCCACTTGACCGTCAGGAAGTACTCCTCAAGCTCCAGAAGAATACAGGACAAAAAAAGGCTTGCTACGGGTGCCCTCCAACTTGACGAGGAAGGGGAAAATGGTAGCACAAGGTAACAACTAGTATTGAAAGCATGTCGCCTTTATGTGAATAGAATTTTGCTCACTATCACTGAGCCAAAGAGTGATCCCCCCCCCCCCCCAATCCGTCACATTAGGCATTGACTACCAAAAAAATAAAAAATACCAAACATTACCGTATCTTCATTATCCATTTAGGCAAATCGACTACTAAAAAAATAAAAAATACCAAAAATTAGCGTATCTTCATTATGCATTCTTATGTAAACGAAACACGGAGCAATTCACACAAATTTAAACTGAGAAAGCGATTTAGTAATTCATGAAAATAGAAGCCTTAAAATGAAAGTGAAAATACCATCAGGCATCAACTATATGAGAGATCAGCTATGACAGAGTTCAATTTTGTATAACAATATTAATATTCTATCCATGTTAACAAAAAATGCAGAAGCCAAATCCTAAATGGCCCCTGGAAGAATATATTGATGAAGTCGCAGCTCTTCGTGGGAATTCTTTGTAGAATCTGAAGCTATTATATTACCTTAAATAAGATTCATGCTACAATATATAACGTGTGGCGGCCTTTCCTCGATAAAATCTGGCAAGTGACTGAGAAAACCCTCCAAATCAGATGATGTTCAAATCTTCACAAGTATGGTTTCATAGTGTCCAGTGCATAATGACGGGTGTATTATTCAGTAGAATAACGACTCCGAATAAAGAGGAATAGTGCCGTCAGAGCAGCAATAGCATATGGGAAAAAGGTCCAAATTCCCTGCGAAGTGACGAATGTGAGATTCCTGATTCGTGAAACAAATTCTAGTAATAATGAGAAAAGATAAGAGCGCACCACTACAGTAGCAACGGTAGCAAGGGCAAAGACTGGGCGTTCTCTAAGCAAGAACCCGATTCCCAACTACAAGCATTAAGGCATTAGAGGCAACTGTCAATAGTTTTTAGATAGTAAATGCAACCTTTCAGTCGGAACAGGAAATGAAAAATCATAAAATAAGGACAGATGGGGTGGGAATGACTGATTGTTGGGGTGCAGTTTGGGGAAGGGGGGGGGGGGGGGGGGTTCTGCTACATGATAGATTTTTCACAGGTCCAAAGTGCAATTCTTATAACCTGAAATGGAAGAGTTATTAATCCACCACAGCAGACACCGGCAAAGAAACATTCTGGTGATATGCCCTGCATTCGGACAAAATTCTAAAATTCAGTTTCTAATCCAAATTAGCTTCATTACAAGTAAACATGCAAAAGCCTCTCAGAGATCCAATTCCTCTCATGATCATCACCAACTTAATTTGCATTACTCAGTGGTGATGAAAGGAAAGTGTACATTGAACTTAAGGATGCTTTTGTTTTTTTCATGCAAGCGCGCAAGTCTTAGACTAAAGGAACTTAAAATGCAGAAAGTGCCTTCATCAAAAAATTTGAAGAAAGATAACGATTTTGCTAAAGAATTGATCACTGACCGTTGCACCAGCCAAAAAAGCTGTAGGATTTCTTACTCCAAGAGAAAATCGTTCCACTGCATGCATGATATCACAAAATAAAACATGAGAAACCAACGGAAGAGGAAGAGGCATGCGATAGTGGAATGTGGTTCATAATATGCTCCAGGAATCTCATAGATTGCACGATGAAAGGAAATGAAAGCAATTTGTGAAGAAAAAGAACAAGTAGCATAAATCTTGAACCAGATTCTGTAAGCTACAGTTTCAAATTTACTAATTCGTCCTACTTCTCTGACATCCAAGAATAATCTTAGGAACCAGATATACAGATAAATGTTAATAACAAAGTCACAGCAAAATCTACGAATAAAATACAGATCGGTTCAGCTCACCAAAACCAATGAGATTTCCATATTTTTGTACAATATTTGTAATCTGCGTAGCTTTCTCTTTGCCAACCCCCAACTGCAGCAACAAAGTGTAATTATACACCAAAAGCATTCATAGGAACTTTGTGGTGAATATGTCTTTGGTCATTACAAACCTTAGAATAAATATCATCAGATGCCCCAGACTGTCTGAAAAATTTCCCAAGGTAAAATGGTACCATGTCACTGATACAAACTCCCCTGAGCCATATAAAACGAATAAGGATATTTTACAAAATCAAGATTTTGCAAAAGCAAACATTTATGGAAGATGTGTCGTAGGGTGAGTTGAGCTGCACCAGAATTATTGGTAGCAACTAAAATTCAGAATAGCAAAGGTTGAATCAAGATTAATTGTATAAAATGATATTAGCAAATCATGATGTAATTACGTAACCAAAATAAATTAAGCACTAACCAGTACACCCATACCACAGTAGATATTATGTATGGAGCATTTCTGGAAAATGAATCAAATAAAGACTGCCATGTGCCATCCACAGAAAGCAACCGTGACAAGGAGATACCGACCTACATCATTTAAACGACCGTATAAAAAGGGAAGAGTACTTAGATTCATTTGGAACTGTAAGAGCACTGGAGCGAGTAGAACAGAGATACCGGCAGTAAGGACAGACCCATATATTCAGAGCCTCCTCACTGATGAAGAGTCCGCATCCTGCAGCCATCAATAACCAAAAGTAGACCCAGCTGAAAAGGAGAATGGAGGAACCTTTATCAGTGAGAAGCAGTATTATGAGGTCAGAGCGTGAAAGGTAGATGAAGCAATCAGAAAAATTTATGCAACTGCAAGTCTGTCAAACTGTATTAGTCATAATAAAAGCTTAGAGTGGATTTCCACCAAATTGAGAGGCGAATTAGGAGCATACCCAGGAGCATACTCAGGAAGCACAACTCTATAACCAAAAGCCTGGAAGCTAAATGCACCTGAAGGTGCAGTGAAAGCAGTAGAATATATGCCATCCTTCAAATGCTGAATCCCAAGGAAAGTTTCCTGGTTAGGTGGCTTTACACCAACTGATACCAATGTAATTACTGCTGCTATTCCCAGAATGATCACAAGTTTTGGTAGAAATGAGCTTTTGTTAGCAGCAGTTTTGCTATCGGAATGTCCTAAGGCAATATCGGAATCCCTATTTTCATCCTCCGAAGTAACTTCAGATTTTGAACTCTCAAAGCTTTCTGCAGCATTTTGCTGAAAGTTTTTGATCCTGCACTTTTTACAATGATCAAAAGCAACATAGGCAACAAAACGCTGGTATAGGATACTACAACAAAAGAGTATCATAATAAAAAAAATTTGTTGGTCCTTGGGCTATGAGATCCAGCTTTCAGGGCTAATGCTTTCTTCTTACTCTTGTTCTGTCCCCTTTAGCTATGAGGTATCCAGCTGAAGTCTTGGAAAGCGAAACGCTTTACCTCAGTAAAGCCATTTGACAACAACAAACAAAAAGGTTTTTTTATCTATTCAGCAGTGTCCTACAGGGTGCGAGGAAATACATGAATATTCGGAGAATCCAATCATCTACAACAGGAGAATGCATTTGATATGCTAGTCTTTAGAATAATAAATACATCAAAAGTGGCCATGAGGAAGCTGATTAAAGATTTTGCATTCAGTTTTATGCCATAGCAATATTTTTCATCCATGATTAAATAGGACTATGTGGAGTCTGAACTCTAAGGAAAGCTTATGCGCCCATAGATGAGCACTACCACTAACCGAATTGTATTGTTCTTGCATCAAGAAACATGATGTTATCCGAAAAAAATAATCAAGAAACCTTCCCATATTAAATTTCAGTCACATGATTTGATACGAAATCAACAATTTCAGTCGCATGACTTGCTATTTAATGTCCCAGGATTAATCTTTCATATAAGTTAGTCAGGGAAAGCAGTTGCAAATGTGTTTGTCAGACTTGCATACTATGTACAGCTTAAGAATTATTCTCTAGGCAGGAACTGACACCTTTGTCAGACTCAAATTAGACGAATAATATCTTATAAAGTGAGTTTCAAGTCTAAAACACTCTGCAAGTTCAGGCAGAGAACTCTATTGCATCAAAAGAAGCAATACTATTCTTCTTCATACCCCTTCCATAAATAACCGAATCTCCTTTTGAAATGTTGTATAGTCAATTCGACTCGACTATACATATAGATGTAATTTAACTGGTAAAAATCTGAACAGTATCTAAATAGTATTACACAGCATACATCATACTAAGTAATCTGGTTTTTGGACATTTGACTTAGTTTGGCGGACAGAGGATCAAAAACTCCATACGTAACAAAAGATTCTTAGAATCAATGAATAAAGTATGGTAGAGGCCAGTGAAAGTGGAAAATGCTAATGCTGAGTATCAATCAATATAAATTAGAACTGAAAACAGTAACACCATTATGATAACATTATTCCTTCAAAAATACAGCTAAAGTCAAATATCACTAATTTCAAGTTTTCCTACAACCAAAAAAGAGGGGTAAAATTAAAATTAGAAAATACCGATAGTTGAATCTAGTGAGTTTAAAGGCATTGCTGTAGAAGAAATGGCTCGAGCGAATGGAGAGATTGAGGTGAAGGCGACCACCACCGGAGGACTTTGACGGTAGAGTGAGAACACCAGTAGCGAGAACCGCCATTAAAATGGAATGTCAAAGCTCTGTTAGTTAGCTACTGCTACTAGTAGTGTTCGGGCCCTCACTGTGGGCCCCATTTCAATTGAATTTGGTTCAACCAGTAGCAGATAAAAATTAAATTTGGGGGGGGATATGGTATGAATATGCGGCATATGCGTTTTTATTTTTATTATTATTATTATTATTATTATTATTATTATTATGTAGTACAGTAGTAGTGACAGAACTGACAAGTGAGATACTCCGTGCAGCTAGGAAAAAAAGGCGTGCTAATGCTATCGTTTTTATTTTTATATATATATTTGTTTATTATCTGCATGCCATCATCAAATATATGAAAGACTTTTATGTTCAAGGGGAAAATATGGATGGGGCCATGGGGGGATATAATATATAGCCAATTTTATCATTTGTTTCTCTGAATTAAAAAACTGCATTTATTAAACATAACCTTATAGTAAAGTTAGATTTCTCAATTCAACCTACCAAAAATTATGAAAATAACGATTTTCATTTTCTTTAATCATAAAGAGTACAAATAATTTATGAGTATTGAAAGTTAATGATGTGGTATATATTCCATACGAAACGCTTGACTAACATCGGGAGCATCCATGTGCCTCTAAATGCTATCCGATCAAAGACGAACATATTAACCAAGAGTCTAGCATCGAAGATAGACCAAGTCGACCTACAATCATTTCATGAGTCTGACTTTCCAATTGAGACTCGGTATCGAGGAACACCTAGATCGGCCTTGCTCCAACCCAGTTCTAAGCCAGATCCATTTGAGAATCTATAAATGTTCGTTTAGTGTTGAAAAAATGTATGTCATTTATCGCAATCTTCATCCACTAAATCGACATATCACTTGAGTACTGACTTTAGCGTTTGAGAATCTTCCCGGCAAGCTTAACGAGTCATTTTGAGTGCAGGAAGTTCCTAAAAAGCTCGATCTCGTCAGTGGAGTAGCTAGGTACACGAAAATTCAGTCACAAGTGGAGTATCGAGGTTGTAAAGAACAAAAGATTTACTTATACTAATCATAACATTACTATTAATTATCAATTTCCTCATCCCACCAGAAAAACAACATGGCTTCAGGTTTCAGTGATTGTTAATAGTTTTTTTTTTTTTACAAAAACAATCCAGTTAAGAACTTCTTGATTAAAATTTAGAAATATGAAGGTCCGCCCCAAATTCACTTTGTCTGTTGTTAAAGATCCATTCAGTGCACAAACTGTCTAATCGCCACTTTTTGATATCCAGCATTCCTTCTAGTGAAAGCGTTGTCAATTGTTAAAAGTGCCAATCACAAGGCTCAATTTTTGATATACTGCTAGTGAAGCTTTCGTCTACTGTCAAAAATGCTAGCAGATCATTGTTTCTTCAGCATTACCTTAGAAAGTAAAACATAATTCAAAAAAAAAAAAAAAAAAAAAACTCATTCCAATCTGTGAAGTACTAGGACTATGAGCGCTAGTGCGTTATAATTTGCGTGTGAAAACCGCAGCTCTTAAAGATGTACAGAAAAAACTGAATAACTGCCAAATTCGAGACAATGAACATTTATTGATTGTAAATTTTAGCTTAAAATTGGATGAAACTATTATATTCTTGAAATGTCGCCGATCCACGGCAAAAATAGCTGCACAGATTGTATAAAAGTTACAAATGTGGTTCCAATTTAAAGTACAAAACAAAGTAAATGTATGTCATATCTATATGCTTTTTACTCCTTTCCTGTATTATGTACTTGTTTTGTTGCTTTAAACTGCCAAGAATGGTGAAAGCAATGTCCCAGAGGGGTTACGACCGAAACCTGGAAAGCATAAAAAGAAACTTAATACCAATAGGGCCAAAGAGGCTAAGAAAAGGAAAGGTTTAGAGAGATGACTGAGATTACCTCAATCTAAGACGTTGGAAAAACTCCGGTTATTTAAGGTTAGTTGAGAAAGACAACCTCAGGTGTGGTTCAGGAGATATTGAAGTAAAACATTTATGTGATTGAAGAGTTATGAATTCTTTGAAGTTAGTGACTGTCAACTTCTGCGGTGGTCGGGTCTGCTACTTCGTACCCAACAACTCGTTGTCGCCTGTCATTCACAGAAAATTAATCATGCGAAATCTAATGATACGAACTTCTAGAAATGACTAGTATTTCAGAACAAATATAAGTCCATTTTTCAAGAACTCACCTTTAGATTGAACTCCTTTAGAGTTTCCAATGACTCAGATAGTTCCATTTGTTTTGATGCTGTTGCAAGCAGTGCCTACATGGAACAATTTCAGATTTTTGCACCCCCGAATTAGTTGGAGACTAATTAAGAAGTCTAGGAACCATGGTCTAAGTTTAGTATGAGCAACTAAACATAACTTACTTTCTTTGTCTTCTGCAAGTCAAACTCGATGGACTTTATGCGATTCATGGATTCGTGAAGTATGTCCTCTTTTTCACGGGGTATTTTAGCAGGTTTTTTCAGAAGTTCAGTTACAGCATTCTCTAAATGCTGCAACTTCTCGCAACATGGGTGGAGAAGCTCCTTAGTATTTGGTTGAGCAATGCTCTCCGGTTGAGAATTGGAATTGGCAAACTGGTTACGTCCAGGGCTTTGATCAGTCGTCTCTGTGCTTTCTATCTTGAAAAAAATTCTGGCCAGCCAACCAAGCAAAAAGAATATGCATGATAGCAATCTGAATATCACATCCGTCACCGCAGTAAAGATTGATCCGTTTGACATCCTTGTTTCTGGTATTGGACTACTCAAAGCTACTGCAAGGTCCAAACAAGGATAATCAACATTATGAGAGAAACGAGTTCATTTTTCTTCAGTTACTACAAATCCATAAAGTTACTTAAGATTTACAAAACATTCCACCAATCAATCGTGTTTCTGGATTTTGACATAAGTATTTTTAAATCTCCATGCCTATGTAACAGAATTTAGTTACTGGTATGCAATTGCTTTTAACATTTTCGGCTGAAACACAAGCCACGTGTTAAAGAAAACTCAAGTTACAAGCTGATTCCCAATAGATACAAGCGAAGTACAGTTCAATCTTAACAATGGTTTCAATCCACTACATACAAAATGCGTTTGCCATGTTGCTGCCATTTTACTTGATGCATGTTTTTCCAGTAAAAGGATGGAAAAGTTCAAAATGAACATAGCTTATTAGATACTTACTTGATGGAGGACGATTTTCAACTCTAGCCCCAAAGTTAGATGTTTCCTGTCTTCTTCTTGTTGCCTGAGTCAGTACAGTGAAAAAGCAAGGGAGGAACTTATAAGATTTATTTAATTTGTATGCTATGATTGTAAAGAAGAAAAAGATCAAATAATACCTATGGAACCCATCACAATCTATTAATACTAAGCTAACACAACCAAAATTTGAAATCACTCCTCGATCTAACTGAAAATACATGAATCTGTTTTAGGTGTTCTTATCCAGGTGCACAATTTCCAACATGAGAAGTTTCAGACTGGTGGTTCGAGTACAACCTTTCAAATGAATGTTTTCAGGCAAGAAGGTTCTGATATCAATCCAACTAAGATCATAAATTGAATTGGATTGGAATTAAGCTTTTGGTATCTTTGTCTTTAAAGTTACACAAGTTTCTTTTATTTTTCCCTTGAGAAATAAGCTCTAGTAATAAGAAAGCTAACACGAGCTTCAACTCCAAGGAAGCTCAAACTTGTTCTTTTACTCTTTAAATACTTCTTAGATGCTAAAATTAAATCGAAGAACAATCAACATTCAGTCTATCACTGAAATAAGTGCGTGGAAATCATGAATTCCTTGTTAAAATCCCAAGTTGCAAAATAATTGATCGCTAAAATGGTCGTAAAGCTGAATGCAGTAAAAGAAGATCAATTTCTCTTTTCTACAGCATCATTGTATGTGGTATGAGTCAACCTAATCCAAAGAGTTGATTCCTCTTAGCCTCAGCTTAAATTGAAGTCCAAACTTTAGATTCTCGTGCTGTCTTAATTCTAGTTCATAATCTTAGTACTGCAAGTTTTCAAGGGTAACTTCTTTCAAAAAATAAATAAATATAAAATTTCTCAACCAAGCAGCGGTATTGTCACTGTCCCTTCTCTTCACAGACATATTTTCTCGCACTTGACTCGTAACTAATTCTCATTGCAGGTGGAAAAGCATTACTTGCTCCAGATGTGGGTTCCATCTTTGGCCCCTCTCTAGGACGGGTCATGTGCAAAGGTAACCATGAGTATTATTGAACTGGTTCAAAGCTAAAATAAGCATATGCTAAAACATAAATCATAGTTTATGCATCCTATGTGTTTTGCCACGCAATAAATTAGGGTTTTGTATCGGAGATAAATAAAAGAATTAAGCAAAACCAGCTCATATAGGCCAAATTAGAAGATGGAACTAGGTAATCAGAAACTATCGCTAATCACAAATCCATGAATTTCAATGATGTTGGACTACGAGATATCTGATTTTGTCCAGACCATAGCTCCTCATTTGATTTGTAAAGATAATGTATACTCATGAGATATTGGAGTATTTACGCAAGCACCCCTTGAAATTTAAACAAATATCACATACTAACTCTCTTGAGATTCGATTAAGTATATAGATCCAAGTTGAAAAACATTCCATTGTGTGAAAGCTTCATATGATGTCTCTGTTATTATGAAAAACCTTAGGGAGGTTTTATAAGTAGACCAACACTCAGGGGTGTAAATGTCAATATGGCATAAAAAATTCTGCTGCAATTATAGGTTACTTGAATTGACTGGCAAGCTTGCCAAACAGCAGCACTACATAAAGTAGTTGACCCGTTTATACTCTCTTAAATATGTTGCAAGTACGTGGGTATAGCTCTTGAGTCATAACAGAAAAAATCAGAATAGAACCGATGATGCTCGAACACACAACTACAGACAGCAGCAAACAACCTATAATATAAGCAACAAACAAAAGATTCAACTTTTCCCTATAGCAAAGCTTGTCAGAGGAAAAAGATGACACTTCCTTTAGTCCACAAAATGCTAATTTGGAGAAATTCATTAGTTGACAACCCCATAGCATCTGTTTACTATGCAGAACTTCAAAGCACTTTCTCTGAAAAGTCTCATGCAATGAGCTCAAATGTTGAATGGATTTTGTTTAAGGTGTAGAGGTCATTATCTTAAAGAATTTTGGGACACAAAAATACGTACAAAGTAATATACTTATGCTTTAGAATCAAACATTTTCCATATTGTAGAGCGTTAAGATTAACTAGAAAGAAACATTATAATATGTCTTTTGGTTTTTGTTCAATATGGCTACCATTTTTGTTTTATCTAATAACCTAAATAAGGATCAAGACTCTTGCTCTTCCTGAAAACCTGGCCATAAATTTAAGGAATCCCCATTGCACCTTTTTCATACATTCAAGAGAGATTTTTTTTAAAGGCAAAGGGAAAGATCTCTTACATTACTACTATTAAACCGTGTTCTTTCCATTGTATCATCAAAAGAGGTAGTTGAAGAAGCTGGAGCAGTTTCAGGCCTCGAGTCCTGTCCAGAGAAGCGAAGTGGTTTCCCAAAAGCATCACATAAAGTGTGTAGGTGAATAAGAGTTAGTAATCGGCTTCATCACCATTATGTTACCTTGAAAACTATCGGCTTCGTTCTGAAGTCACCACTGCCGGATAAGCCGCTAGCAAAAATCGCACTACTGAGGTCCTGTATTAAAAACAGTTACAAAGTTACGCATGGCCGGTAAAAGAACGATAAATTAGCATCTAAATTTACAAATGCCATTCTACCTTCGAATCAATTTGCTTTACTTCTAAATCATCATTTTCTGAAAAGCTGGTAACCTTTCTTGGATATGATGTTTCACCATGACGTAAAGCATGTACCAGCTGCACGTAAGAGTTGGATAACCCTGGTTAAATGCATACAAAGACGAAAAACTGGGGCAGCAACTAATGAAATTCTACAATCTTGCACCATAACTTGAATAAATAAAAGATCTAGTAAAAATTAAAATCAATTACCTTCATTAGATGTGGATCATTCCAGGGTCCTTTATCAGATCCAAGACACCCACCTTGGTTTGGGCAAGAACAGGAGCCACCCAGAAAATCTGGCAATTGACTGATTTATATGAAAAGTTAAGTAGATGGCTTAAAATTAAGTTTTTTAACCTGTAGTTCCCATGCTTGCTAAACCAGAAAGGACCCTCACCTAGCATCTATGACTTCCAATAGCTTATTTTGGTATTTAGTACCTAAAACCTGTATAAAGAAAACCTTCAGCTAATTCCAATTCTGGTTTGCTCCAAATTTTTGCACTTTTCAGAAGATTTAGATCCTTTACATGAATTTTTGCAGTGGTCCTGGGATCAAGAAAGCCTTTTACCCAGCTCCATAGATACTTGAATCCACTACCGGCATTAACTATGAACATATGATGCAACGTCTGCACAAGATGAGAATAAATGATAAGTAGGACAAAACAAGAAACGAAAAAACTTTATCTACTCTCTTCCAGGAAAAAAAGAAGCCGAGCACCTCAGGGTAGTTATTTCCATCTATTCTCTGCATGTGCATTACTAGATCACGGGCTACCTTCCCAAAACTCATCCAATTCTGCAATTGATGAATAAGGATACAACAATCAGAAGACATGTCGCAATAGGCAAAGAAATTGCTGAGATAAATCACGAAAAAGAGCAAATAAACTTTATATCTAGGTCAGAACAGACCAGCCCATGTACATCCAGAATTGTTGTCGTTGAATCAATGTGACGCTTTGCTGCAATTGAACATGCTGGAAACCTTTCCGCGAAAGCTTTTTCAAAACCTTGAATATGATACTTCAAGAACCTATCCACAGTAGTGACACTCATAAGCTTGCTAGGTTCAACTTTGCCAAGTCGTTCGATATATACAGGCCGTCCCCCATTATCTACACCATGGTAACCATGAGGATAATATCTCTGAACTTCTTCATATTCATCATAAATGAAATCCTGACATAGACCATCATGATACCAGTAGTAAGAATCTTAAAAAATTACTTATATGGGTATGAAGAAAGGAAATTACCCACCACAAAAGAGGATTATTATTTTGAGAAGAGATGGAAGTGTGATTCTTTGACCCTCTATAGCAAAATAAAAGTGAATACAGAGAAAATGCTCTATGAGACGTCTGAGCTAGCATTTTACAATATCCGATACCCGTAGACAACTTCTACACATTTATTCGGCTCAAACTTTTGCAAGGGGGTTTTCTGGTGCAGCAGAGCAAAAGTGAGAAGGAACAGTTTACTAACACTAATTTAATTGGACATCAAACACATAAAGCATAATAATATTTGTACGCGTGGTTATAGAACATAAACACATTATAACTTTAATATAGAGGCAGATGTCACCTAATTCATGGAGCGACGCTCATGGACGCGGGAAATCAATCACTTAACAGGCATTAAGGAAGCAAATATGTTGCCCCTATGGCAAGGAAAAGTTTAAAAGGGCAATCAACAGCACAACCTTGTGTGATCTCACCTCCACATATTACCAGGATAAATTTGACAAAAAAGAACATTTTTATCACTCAAGAAAAGAAGTGGAGAATGGGAAAGTAGTAATCATATGTTGGCAGCAGCATGTACCTGAGTAATGGAGTCCACTCCGTTCTCTTTTCTCCAGTTCAACATTTCCCCCCACATATGGATAGTTTTGTCAAGGTCAAACTTCCTTGCTTTCAAGAACCTGAAACACTATCAATTATAGTTGATACCATATTGATACTTGAATAACTGGGGAATCAAAATAAACTCTCAGCAAACTTAGAAGAGTCAGGTGCTGCAATTTGAGCCAAACAACTTTTCAAATTTTTAATTTTTTTTTCTCCTACCAATCAGACCTCCCCAGCCTCAAATAACTAATACAGAAGGAATGTTGTACAACATTTGAAAATCACTTAGATAATATAGCTGATCTCATGCAACAATAAAACAGGATGTAATTTGAGACCCAAAAATGAATGACGTAAATTTTTTGATAATCTCATAAACATATAGCTAATCTTAATAGATAGAAGAAGAGGATGATTTTGATACAGTGCCCTAGAACTAGATCAAATAAGTGTATATTCTTGTTACATTGAAAGCATTATGAGAGACAATGGCATAAAATATAGCATCACTCATCAAAACTTAAACAAAGAGTTCTAAGAGAATAAATAAACTTGCACAACCAAGTTACCACCGGAAGCTTGACAAATTGGCATACATGCACTAATTCTAAATAGTTCGCACGAAAAGGGGCAGAATAAATGACTATTTTGGATCTGCTACAAGTGTCGGATAGTTTGATATGAAGAGGTTCTTGCAATTGTAACAAGAGCAAGCAAAAGCTATGGAGAATTTACATTGCTATTTGAAGAATTGATAAGCGTTCCTCTCGATTTTAAATAGAATAAAAATGTGTGAAACAAATAATCAACATAGGTCACAATGAGAACAAAATCCAAGCTTGCAAGATGAATAAATTTAAGAAACTTTAGCAACTTATTCCACGAAAGGGGCATCCACAAATGCTCTAACTATATCGTAACATAATAAACAAGGGAGGAGATCTTTTATGAAGTCTTTCATCTGAAAAATAATCCAGATCTCAGCATGGAAAAATAAGAAATCGTTGTGTAACACAGATTCCATAGAGCGGGCAGGAATTCCATAAAACAATGTAATAGATAAACAGCACCAGCGTCGTTCATACCAAAAATAAGTATAATTAAACAAACGATTTACTCTGCTCGTATCAGCACAGGAACTTTCAAAATGAATTCAGATAAAGATAAATTTACCTCAACATAGTATGGCAGTCATCATGACGAGATGGAAGCAGGTCTCTTTCAATCAAAGCCTGACGAAATGCATTTACCAATTTCTCTTCCTCTTCAGTTAGAAACTCTTCTGTAGAAGTTGAAGCGAACTGGCAATGCATCACCCGCTTACTGCGTTTCTTCAGAGGATGTGTGATTCTCTTCGAAGCAGTCACTGCCTTTTTCTTCAAAGATCTCGACCGATGTCGTCTTCTCTCATCCTCAGATATGAACTCATGGTCAGATCTTTTCCCCCTCTCATCCTCACCAACCTGATTTATTTCTAAACATCGAGAAAACGAAAACACAAAATTAAACACATCTATCGTCAACACAGATCTAATCCTAATATAATGCAAGGACTAACTTCAAATTACCTTGCATTCTTCCTCTTCTTCCAGTATTTCAAAACTCAATCGGCAAAAACTCTGAATCAATCAAACACCTAAATCAAATTAAACCTCGAGAAAAAAAAAGAAAAAAAAAACAGAATCAAATTACAAAAGCCGCAGCGCAGATTTAGTGAATCTAATGATACAATCAATATGAATCAAACGATTTTGCTACTTTTCGAGATTTTAGCAGTTCAGATTCACTTTTCACCAAATCAGTCAATAACTTCAGAATCAAATCAATATACACACAATCGAATCCGAGTTTATCAATCAAATACCTCCAAAATCAAAAAAAATTTAACGGCGATCACGTAAAATCAGCTCTTCTCTCTCCTGCTCCAGCTTGAATACACTTATCGAAAACCACACCAAAATCACGCATAGCGCGGTGAGTAGTATTAGCTAAGGTTGCTTTCAGATCACTCCGATTGCTTCTAGAAACACGATTCTCGTGAAAAATTTGTCGATCGAACTACAATTTTTACGTTATATACATACATAATTATATATATAATAATATATAAATGCATTATACAGTGACATACAGTATAATAAGAGCTGGCGAAAAAGTTCCGGCACGGTGCTTTTTTGCCGCCGGCGGCTTTGGTGTGACTTTTAGCTTACAAACGAAGAAAAGTTGAAGAAAAAGAGTTTTTGTGACGAAATAAAAGAGAGAATTGTAATATTAAATTAATAATTAACGTCGCCGTCAAAAGGTAACGGAACGGGAAAGTTGAAGAGTGTTTTTTTGATTATTTCGTACGGAATGATTTGTCTGTTAAACTCAAACCTCAAACACCGATATTTATATATTGGAAAATTTTGATGCTATTTATTTCTTTTTTCCTTTTGAGATAAAATGGGTGTATTGGGATTTAGAAGTAATGCTCTGGATATGAAGGGGAATATAGTTAGTATATTATTATTTGAAATATGTGATTTATATATTAGATTGGAAAGTATATAGAGAGTCATATAAATTTAAGAAAAAATAATATAAATTTAAGAAAAAATAAATATTGATGAGATACTACTACTCATGTATTCGCAAAAGTTAACCATATTAATTGCAACGCTTTATATCCAATGATGATTGTGTAAAAGAAATTTTCATAGTTTAGGACCTTTTTCATCAACCCACATCTAATTAAATAGTTATATATATATATATATATATATATATATATATATACCCATAATTTTTGAGATGTTTTGAAAAAATAGTTGTCGTGATTACTTAAAGAATATCTTTAAGTTTTCAATCGAGCCGAAAATGAAAAAAAAACGTTTAAAAATCCGTATCGATGATTCACGAGATGATTGTTCTTAATTCTTTTATTGGCATAGATTTCAGGAGTAGTTGGAAGTTATTTGTGTAGAAATACTATTATTGATATGTTTTAAGGTAATTCAATCACTATTCACTACATTGAGTAATAATTGTTGTAATTGAAAAAGAGATAGAATGTTAATTTCATAATTCAAGATTCAACATATCATTTGAAGAACTAAAAACAAAATCAGATACGTATCCGGATAAATTCAATTTCCTTCCTTAAGAATGGCATTAGATTAAAAAATTCAAAATCATCCAAGAATTGTAATTTAAGCTATTTATATTGATTGTTACAAATGGTGGGCTTTTAATGAGTGTTTGAAAACTTCATCTCAAGGCTTATCGGAAGTTTGATCCTAAAGTACACCCGAATGCAAAAGAAAACATGGCTTATCAGCCCCCAAGCTAATGGGATTAGGACACACGAGAAAGACCAAAAAAAGGAAAACAAGGTTGATTTTCTTTAATTATTTTAACTTCAGTTCCTATTTAAAAAGCTGACGATATTGCCAGAGCGAAAAATGTTGCTGTCAAAGTAAATATTTTAATATCTCTAATATACCCCTCTTAATTAAGGATCATAAAATTCAATGTCTAAATTTCCATAACTAGTTAAATTAGTCATTCCTTAATTATAGCAATTCAATCTCCTAGTATCTATTTTCTTAGTTGTCATCCCTTAACTACTATAGCAGCTTTAAACTATTTAAATATATACATTATCAAATCTTTTTTCTCTCATATTAATTATTTGGATGTAGAAACTATTCTCATTAACTAATGATAATATGATCGCAACAAATTGTTTTTAAAAGGGATTTAGTTAAAATAACTTCATCCTCTTGATACCCAAAATAACTAAAAATATTTGGCATATATATATATATATATATATATATATATATATATATATATATATATATATATATATATCACACAGTAGAATTGTTAGAAAAAAGAACTGTGCATATACTTTAATAGAGAAAATTACGAATTAATATCATATAGACACTTTAATTCCACAGCCTACATTTGGATGTGAACTTTGCATATTACAAGTAAAACTTTTGAAGTGGAAATTATTGGAAGAAAAATTAGAAGATGCTTAAAAGGGTCTAAAATCATTTTTATTTTTATTTTTGAAATCAGAATTATGTATTTTTCATGCTTTATACTCAACTAATTTATTTATTCATTAAAAGAGAATGCTGTGTAAAAGTGATGTATATAACTAATTAAGGAGAGAGAAGATTGTGTCATCTCTAATTAAATGATTAAAGAATAACTAATTACGACAGCGCACAAGTTATAGAAATTTGAGCATTAACTTTTGTATTCCTTAATTAAGAAGGGTATATTAGAGATATTAAAAAAGTTGCTTTGGCAGCAACATATTTTGCTCTGGCATTATCGCTAGCCATTTAAAAAATATATTTGACATATATATTAAGTCTAATAAAACGTATATGATATTCTTAATAGATTTTCTCTTAATCTGAAATTCATCTTTTTTCTCTTATAGCTATAGGTTTCAATCGTAGGAATTAGAATTTATTAACATTTCTTTTGTGTTTCTTTTTTAGTTATTTATTTAGTATTTTACATTTTGATATTTTACTATCAAACATTTTTATACTATGTGAATATATTGAAGGTTCTATTTAAGTATATTTATGTAGCGTTGTAATATCTTTTCGCGTTTGTTTCTTTTTTGAATAACTCTATATTACATAAATAATTTATTTTATATTTTATAAACATCATAACTTATCATTTTACTTTTATTATAATAATATATTTTCAAAATATAAAATTCAAAAGTTTGGGAGATTTACGTATCCCGCGCCTCTAGGTCAATGAAACGTCCTGTCTTACATTCAACGTCATTTAAAACATTGTCATAACTAATCCACACTCAGACTCTTACATTATGAATTATGTCTCTCTCTCTCTCTTTCCTTTTTATTTATTTTTTTCTTTTGCTCAGCAAGTTGCTTACAAACGGATTTAGAAGGGCCAATTAACCATCAATAACTATTTCCCATTTATTATTTCCTTTTTTATCATTCTTCTTTGTACAAATTTACACTTGATCTGATATTGGTGAAATTGTAAAAACATAAACAGTATAACATAGCCGCTTATTTTGAATCCGCGCTACAATTAATCAACCGAATGGTGAGCAAAATAACAGATTGAGAATATGATTGTAAAACTAGTTTATCCTATGTGAAAACGTACTTTACTATTGTTGCCAGAGATACACCATTTTCTAACTAATGAACTAATAAACTATTTTTCTCTCTAAAAGTAAATCAAAAACTCGCTCTTCGAAAAAAGAAACAAATAACCATTTCAATTGTAATGATGCAATTTACGTCATTAACTTTTTCTTTATGTATATAATTGAGTAAGAAATAAATTAACATCCGGAGAAAATAATATGAGTCACCGGGGTGGGGATGTTTTAAGTGCTAAAGTGTCTCTCAATCATATTATTAAAACTATAAATAAATTGTGGAAGTTTGGTCTCAACGCATATGTTCCACTACACATATGACTTGTCCCACGGGGAGGATACATGCCATTAGTTCAATTATATATTAATAGGGTTTTTAAATTTCAACTCCGTGTATTAATTAATAATAATTGATTTAGATGTACAAAGTGAAGTAACAAGTGATCACTTTAGTGCGACTAACTCATTATATTCTTTAAGATAAAAGGTCACAGGTTTTCATATAAGTTTAACAAACATTATTTACTTCTTTTCATATTTTATTCATTTTTTTGAATTAAGATTGACAAATTAATCGAATTCAGCTTGGGCAGTTCAAGATACCAACTAGGGCAACTCTACCCAACCCATTCAGTTCGTGGCAAGTTGATCGCACAAGATTTTTTTCTTTTTTTTTAACTAGAATAGATTTTAAAAAAAGGAGCTACAATCGAGTAGCCACCGTCATAAAAGACTTAACTAGGGATCAAGTTGATCCCACTAGAATTTGATTGGTTGAATTATGCTGGTCGGTCCCAACTCGACTTAAAAAGTAGGGATGGGATGAGATGGAAGTTAGCATAAATATGATAGAAATTTAGTTATATGATATTCGTGTTAATAAGCTATATATGGATACTCCTATTTTACCTTTTGAAATTGTAAATAAATAATTGTTTAATAAACTGATGAATGGATAATTAGTTCGTAATGGGTTCCCAATGAGTTTTTGGTACACTCTCTGCAAGGCTAACAAAAAACAAAACAAACAAAAAAATTGTTCGCAATTTTCTGGTCAACGTTATCCGGGATATTTGATTCTTTCGACTTGATTTTGACGATTGTGCTCATGTATAGTATATATAGTATATATACATGATAGTTGGTGAACATTCTTCCACAACTTGAATTACAAATAATCCAACTATTCTAGAACCATAACCTGTTATGGGTGATGAAACACTGTCATCACTTTTTTTTTTGTAACTATTAAGAAACAAAAGATAAATAAAAAAATCGAGTTTATTCTCATTCGCTTATGATTTTCCTTCTTCGACCAATGAACTTGGATACATAACGCAGTATTTTAACACCTACATGAGTTTCTACGCATTTTCAATTTATTTGTTCAAACTTGTAACGTGACACTGCGCAAAACATGCGCCTCAAAATGTGGGAAGGGACCATGGGACATTTGACATGCATTTGTCGTAATAAAATATACGGATACGAAATCTTGGATAAAACACATTTTCGGTGATTAATATACAAATAAAATCATTTGAGATCAAAAGTTTTATTTTCCCAAAAAAAAAGGAAACACACTATTTTAGACTTTAGGCTTCCCATATATATGTAAACCGGGAGAAACTTATATGATTATGATCCAAGGTACTTGAATCCCACATCGATAATATGAGATATTAGCGTAGTGTTTATATTTCTTTCAGCTTTTTCCACTTAAAAGCTCACTTTCAAGATTGGGTTCCTCAAAAAAAGTCATAAAAAACGTAAAGACAATTCGCAGAAGTTCGAGAAAAAATGTCTGGAAATTGCACCTAAAAGTTTTTATTACTTTAGATTAAGATGATTAAAAATGTGAAAATACTATCACAGAAAATTTGGTGAGTTAAGTGTACGCTGGATCTTGTTAAAATTTCCAGTAGTTTGTGAAGACTTTTTGGCTAATAGGTTGGATTAATTTGAATCAGATACAAGGGAGCGCAGATTCACGTTATTTCCACTTTGTTGGATCCAAAATAGATCGAGTTTTATAGACGATTGCGTTGCGTAAACAGCATTATCATCGTTGGTAATCCATTAGTGTCAAGTTGGATATAGATATTCTTTCCTGCTTGAGGCATGCTCAGATACAATTTATTTCTTGGGCCTTTTAAAAATAAATCACCTATTGAAGCATAGACAGACATAGGACAAAAGCGACTTACATTGAGCTGGGAGCCAAAATACGAAGTGATTGTGAATAGAATTGAAGCTTTTAGCTATAACTATGATTCATAATTCTTTAGAATATGACATTAATTTACTAGCTAGAGCACCCTAATCTTCATTAAACGAAAAAGGAGTATAGTTGAACTATGGAGTGCATCATAGCTGAATTATAATTTATAATGTAGTTAATGAAGAGAAAGACGAAGAGTTGGGATGAAGATGCAAATTCGTATCAAATGTTCTAACATTAGCAAATTCCTTGATATTTATGCAATTATTTTAACGTATTAAAATATCTGATTAAGCTATGCGATTAATATTTAGAATTTTTTGAATAATGTGATGTAATGACTTGATTTTGTTTCTCTTCCTTTTGTGGCAGAATAATAGCCAAAACGGGTAGAAACTTGATTTAGATGATAATCACTTGCAAACCTGATGTTTACTACAGCAAACACTTGTTGCTCAATCGAACAAACATACAAGTACACCATGGTCCAACTACACCTGAAGAGATATTAGCAAAATCTATCCCCACACAAAGCTAAAGGAATAAACAGGAACCTTTTATCAATTTACCATTACCACCTAGCTTAATAGTCACGCGATTGACTCCCCACGTGCCTTTTCAATTCCTTCTGCATAAAAATAAACATTTAATAACTATATCAGGCAGAGCTTTTAACACGGCAAGACCAGACCTACTCTTTTTGCTAAAATGGCACGATTTTTTAACGTTGTTGTCATCATTGTTACAATGGAATTAGTGTAAAAAAGAGAACTTCGTATGATTCCAATACTAAGACCAAAGGTACAGCAAACCATGACCTAGATTGAAAGGGACATGGTAAGAAGAAGCAACAGAGTATCTATTACACTGAGAGCTGAAATGAAACCTATAGCATATGTAAAATATCAAAGCACCAAATGAAATAATGTGAAGAATCAAAAGTCGTAAACATTTAAAGGAAAAGGTATGTACTATAATTGAAAGAAATTCTATAGGCACTATAATAGTTAGAACACAATGATATCAGGAAAAACACCCTGATGAAGTTGGACAATGGAAAGATGCCTCATGTAAATTCTACACAAACTCAACATTATATAGTTGCAATTCTGATCCACAAATCTTTTACAGGCTTACAGGTGCACGCACATCTCAGAAACTAACAAGTCAAAGTGCTGATGAACAGGCTAAGGATGAATTCTATACCTTGCCCACAATTTTGACCATCTTTTATCTACTTGACCGTTTCTCCACTTAGATTTTTTTTATTAATTCAACTGAAAATTCATATACCAAAGGCTATGTGCAACTCTAGAATAAAGTCAAGTTGTTAAGTAGATTTCTCTTCCAGAAAAAAGTTGCATAAATTATGAAGTTGCCAAACCAACAGACAAGAGCACGGTACCTCAAATTCATTCTTAAGATGATCAAGCTCCTTATCCAGATCATTAATGGCCTGATTATATGCTTGCATTGGTGAAGATTGGCTGGTTGTGTGGATCTGTCAATTTGACAATAACAAGATCAAAATTAGATGGATACTATATGCAGTCAGACCTATGCGAAAACACTGACATGAAGTTATAGAGCAAACAACTCGGCCATGGGAAAGAAATCCATACAACAGCTCAGAACAAAACAAAGCACTACCAGAGTAGGAGCAAAAAGTCCCAGAAGTGATAAAACTTTTAACTTTGCATCAACCTCAAAAACTTTCTTATGGGCTATAAATTGACAAAAACCTTGAGGAAATATTCATTTACAACAGCAGTTCAACTCAGTCAAAAACGCCAAACCATATTTTAGGTGCAAATACAAACCACGGCTAGATCTCAATGTCTTCAGCCACATGGGCAAGAAAAGTTGTCTATGCTAATTCTTAGAAACTAAATTCATCCCAACTCCAAAGAAATCTCGTTCCAAATAAAATTACTCGTTGCTTATTCTAATCTTGAATTCTTTATACAACGGAATACACACTATGCCACTGACGACCAATTTCAGGATTCCGGTTTTAGGAAAATTATCTTATGCTTCTGAAGCTCGCATTTTTAGCAAATTCAAAGACCATCATCTCTTAGCTAGAGGTCATGAAATACTTCATAATTTCATTTCATCACACAGAGAATTGTCAAAAATCGATAGAATCAGTTACATCACATCACGTGCACCTACCAAACGCAATAATATGACCAACATCCGCAATTTCCCAATTGCTAATCAACCAATAACACTAAGAACACTAATAATCACTGCGTAATTATCAACAAAACTGAAATTGAGGAACAAACAAACCCTTATGAGTATCTTGTATTTGAGAGGATGAGGCAGCTTGTAGCCGGCAAAGAGTACATTCTCATCTCTATGCAACTGCCTGGAATTAGAGTACCACCAAAAATTAGGGTTAGGGTTAGGGTTTCCAATTTGGGAAAAAAAAGGAGATTTGAAATGAATAGACATTTACATGCGGACGATGTTGCCTATTGTGTGGTCCTCTCGCTCGATTGTAAACGACGCCGCATTGATGATCTTGGTGTCCCTCTCATATGAGACCCTGTTCAAAATTATGGTATAGACATCATGATGATATATATAATTTTGTGTGTATGTATGTAGAGAGAGAGAGAGAGAGAGAGAGAGAGAGTATTTATACTTGGAGACTCCTTCAGGAACAACGAATCGCTCGTAACGGTCCGGAGCATTCATCTTAGCAGAGTGTTACTGGGTTTGTGTTGTGTGTGAGGAAAGACAGATGATTTCAAATCTAAAATAGGATGCTCGTCTAATTATTTTTTAAGACCTGATTTATTTAATAATTAATATTATTTTTTGAGTTTTAATAATAATAATAATAAAAGGAATTTCTGCTCTAATCAGAAAGACCTTTTCTTTTAAAACATGAATGAAAACTAGGCTTGTACAATTATTTTACCTACAGAGTGACATTATTTAATACATTGACGAAACTTGTTGAAAATTTCGTTATGTATATTTTTTTTTATTTAAAAAATAAGATTTAGGTTATTAAATTTTATATTTATACTTAACATCAACTAATTTATTTGAAGAAACAATAATTAGCTTTTCATCCACTTTTTAAAACAGTGCAATTGGGAATTTCGGTTTCCACGGTAAAAAACCAAACCAAAGTAAGTAGTTCGGTTTGGAGAAAAACCAAACCGCAAATTACGGATCAAAATGGGTTTAGTTACAATTTGGTTATTGAGGAATTTCAGTTTGGTTCGGGTTGCACCAAATGAACATTCCTGAGAATTATACAAACACCACTTGTAGTATGCATCTCATTATACGCCATGTGCAGTATTTTTTTTTTTAAACAAATAAACATGCGTGTTAGATCATAATGCCAAAAATAATGTGACGAATAATTTACAAAATCATTCAAAATATACATTGTTTTTGATGTTTTTTTCATTTATCTAAAATAGAATAATGAGACTTATGTTTAACAATTTTTGTTCTTTCTTCATTTATTATACCAAATAAATGAGAGACGCAAATTTACATTCAGCAAAATGCAATAAATCTTGAAAGAAATTTAATCACGGGTGTTTTTATAATTTTTCAAACATGAAGGGGTGTTTGCATAATTAACCCATACCTCAGGGGTGTTTGTGTTATTCTCCCTCTCTTTCTTTTTGGGTTTGAGAACTTTTTGAAAATTTCACTTTTGTATGTGACCATCATTCGTCTAGATTCAGTATTTTCGAAACACGCATTTTTTCTTTCGCGATGATCAGCTAATTTTGTAACACTTTTTAAATTTATTCATACTTGATATTGGGTAACAAATGAATTTTCTCACAAAACTTCAAGAGGGTGTAGTTGTAATTATCCCTGATCTAAATCACCAAAAGAGCTACAAGTCAAAAAGTGTATAATCTAAAGGGGGAAGTTATGGATATGGGTGCACAGACTCATAATAAAATGATGAAATTAATTCAACTATTAGTGTAATTGTGTAAAATAGAATATGAAAAGTTAGATATTTATTATCTCAATTATTTGTGCACCGTATCATAATGCAACGGTTATACGTAAAAAAGAATTCCTCCTTAGACACACTTTGTGACTTGTTGTGAACTTGCAGTAGTTGGTTACTTAATTTTGATTGTAAATATGTTTGATTTAATTCTATATTTAAACATAATAAGTTATATGTGCATATTATGTAGAAATTTTTTATATTTTAATATAAAAAATATAGTCGTGTTGCCACCGTGTCAAGTCTAGTACGCGACTCTATTAGTGCAAACACCGGTTATAACAATTACACCACAGAATCTCAGCTCACTTGCAGAAAAAAACCATCTGTAATAATCCATCCCTCCGGCACATCCTACACCCCCATGGCATCCCCCCTACCCCTACCCACCCCCTCCCCCAAACCCGAACCCGAATCATCCAAACCCACTCCCAAATCCGCACCCCTCCCATGGTCCCACCAAGAAACCCTAGCCCTAATCCAGGCCTACCAGGACAAATGGTACTCTCTGAAGAAGGGTCAGCTCAAAGCCTTCCAATGGGAAGAAGTCGCCGTCACCGTCGCCGCCCGCTGCGGCTTCGACCACCCCACCAAGACCGCCACCCAGTGCCGCCACAAGATCGAGAAGCTCCGCAAACGCTACCGCTCCGAGCTGCAAAAGCCCTATCCCACCAACTCCTGGCAGTACTTCGACCTCATGGATCGAATGGAGCGAGGCCCGATCAACGCCCGCCCCATCGCCTCCGCGGTGGTGCATCATCATCATTACCCTGGCAATGCTGATGTTGTTGTTGTCGGTAGTAGTCGTAATAGTAATGGTAGTAGTAATAGCGGTAGTAATCCGCGGTATGCGGCGATGTTGTATTCTGGTCCTGCAGGTTATCGGATTAATAGTAATAATAGTGAGGGGTCGGATGAGAGTGACGAGGAGTGGAATGGCGTTGGTGGTGGTGAAGCGGCGAGGAGGAGTAAGTCGAGGAGTATTAATAATTTGGTGCGCGAGGATGTGAGGAGTGGGGGTAAGAGAGTGGGGATTGAGAGCGAGAGGGTTATGAGAGCGTGTAGGAATGAGATGAACGGGAAGAGGAAGCAGTTTTACGGTGGGAATGAGAGTGACGAGGATGATGATGAGGATGATTTGGAAGAGGAGGTTGAGGAAGAGGATGAGATGGGGCTCGATGGTGGGAGGGAGGTGGCGGCGGAAATAAAGGGGTTTATGGAGAGGTTCATGAGAATGGAGAATAAGAAGATTGAGATGATGAGAGAGACCGAGAGGTATCGGTTAGAGATGGAAAAGAAAAGGATGGAAATGATTCTTGATGCACAGAGGAAGATTGTCGATACCATTAGCAGAGCATTTGGAACAAATAAGAAAGTGAAGATCGTTCAAGAAACTTGAGGTCCATCTGTTGTTGATTGAATAACAGTTTCTTGTTTCTGCAAAAAATAATGGTGTTTGTTTTATGAATGACTAGATTACGACGAATCTATAATCTTGTACTGGATTTACGAAGATTTTTGTTTTTGATCCGTTAGTGTACAGACAAATTTTCCGATTTATTACTTGGTTGTTCGTTCATCAATGCAAGCAGACAGCTTTGTTGTCACAATTTTAATCTTTCATACCCTGCTTGTGATTTGGTGGCCTGTTGTGCATATGTTTGTTGAGTTAGGAACATCCTGGTTCAAAGTTTGTTCTTGGATTCTTTTTCAGTTTGACTGGCCACGATTAGATGGAATTTGCTTTCTTTCAGGTATTAGGTAATCGTTTTCTCATTGCTATGGTTTCTTTTGCTATGTATGCAACCTTTCAGAGATACAAAATGCAAATGTCCAGGTTTAAAGCTCATTATCCGCGCCATGATCATCTCTTCGGCCCTGTTCGGATAATCTTGTACATTTCCAGTTGCTCCCTGCTCGACGCTAAGGGTATGCACGTGCACTGTTTTAAAGACAGTTGGACCCGTGTTTTTAGATTTCTGTTCAATTTATCATATCCATAAGTTATGTGGCGGTTGGTATGTATCTATCTGTGTTGTTTATGTTGGTCTTATGAGACTGATGATTGGTTGGTTTATCCTTTTCTTTGACATAGTTCGGTTGTTGTGTTCTGCCATTCTGGTCATGGGTTTTATTTGATTGCAACCAGCCATTATAAGTTTAGGCCTCTTAGAATAATATTTTTCCGATTTCTAATTCGTTATTCTTCACATGAAATATTCTGAGTTGCTTGAATAATAAATTAACTAATTACTTTTATAATTCATCGAATACTTTTTATGCTTGCAAGGGCCCAATGGTCATTGTGATGTCCAAAGGCGCAAACAAAATTCAAATGTTTAATGATGCAGATTCATAAGGTTAATTGACAGATTGATTTTCATGAAAGCATTTGTTTGTAAGTTCTCTTCACAGCTCCCACGAATCCTGCATAAAATTGATCTTTGAAGAGAGAAATTCATCAGCTGCAACGAGACGAATTGTGGAATCCATCATCTGTGTAAACTTTGACAGGCATAATTTAAGTAATTTACATTTTCTTGGTTAAGAACAAAACATGGGAGGTTTACAGATTAACAGAATAGAGAACGCTATTGTCAATTTCAAATGTAACACGCTCTCGATTTCTGGAGACAATAAAACTAATTCCTTTTACTCAAGTTTAAGTAACAGTTTATCATGTTTATACATTACAGTGTAATCCTCTTTTTGAATAGCGTGACAAACTTATAATGACAAGGTTCAAATGATGGAAAAACTCGTAGTTATGTATTTCCAGACAAAAGTACAATAAAGATCAAATGATGGAACAACTCATACACCACTTGGCACCTCCTTACATAAACACAGCCCAAGTTCCTCGAACCACAAAAACAAGACATGGCTAGTTTGTAAACAAATAATGAACAAGGATTACTTATGTTACTTAAGTATTGCAAAGTAAAAAGTAAAAATAATGTAGAGAAGTTGCAGAGGCTCGTGAAGCATGACGATCACTGTTTCAGTAAATTCTGAATTAGCATATGCACAAAAAGAGACTAATATTCACAAGAGTTCCTCAGCCTTTGGCCACTACAATCAAATCTATCCTACGGTTAAGAATAATGACTAACCTATCAGGCAAAAACAATTAGGGCCCCTCCTTAACTGAGCATGAAATATAGGGGTCCCCAAGAAAGGCAAGAAAAGGAGAGACGAAACCCTGTACACCTACCTCTATTATCCATCTCTGTCTTCCTGAAGCCTTTGGGGCAATTCAACTATACAATACCCGAAAATCTCCCAGTGTATCTTTTGGTGAAGGAATCTTGAGTTTAACCATCGCGCCATCTTTATATGCCCTTGTAACCATGCGCTTCACTGAAACAAAAAAATGAAAAATAATAAAACTAGTGCTCAAAAAAGCATCTATAAGATAGACATGTCAAACCAAAAATATGCAAAACAATTTATTAGCCAAAACGTTCAAGTGAAACGGGAGATGTTGAGTTTGGTGAAGATACAAAAAAATGGAGAATTTCTTTTATGTTGAGTTTGGAAGAAAAGTGAATATTTTATTTCATGGATTTCCAAATATGGGATAACTTGACCAGAATATATTCCATGAATTCACGAGTGTCATTAGTATGAAAATGTAATAAAGGAAATGACTAACCTATACATTGCTGTCTCAAGAGTATGTCAGCCCAAATATGGGCGGGATTGATCCTTGCTGCAATGATGCGTTGACTGTGGTTCATCACAACCTAGGCCACTGAGCCTTACCACTATCGTTGAATGTGGCATTGGCAGTGGTTGCTCGTGTTGCTTTCTTAGCAGATACTAAGGTTGGAGAACTGGTGAGTGGGGCTTAGGTACTTGTGGTGGTGTCTCCTGCCACTGTGCACTGACATTATGCCTAGTAGGCGGTACGCCCGCTGCTGGTCTCTGGCCAATCCCTTGTCCCATCTGTGGAACAGATTCACTCAAGGTTGGGGTTGTAGACACCGAGGAATTCAGATTTGCAGGAGAATTCAATGCATTTGAATCCAAGAGAGGTTCTGGAGCTTGCCACTGGTGAGAACTGACAGGCGAAACAACCTGTACCACATTAACTGCATCATTACATGCCTGAGGTAAAGTTGGCATTGTATCCATCTCAACAGAGCTGCTTGCCTGGTGCTGATCAGTGTTGGAATCCCTGACTTGTGGCTTATTTGACGGGGCAGCATTTATCTGCCGATTTGGTTGTGCCACTCTCTGAAGATGATTTTGATTCACCAACATTTGCCGAGACGGTACCTGTTGGTTGTTTGAACCAAATGATGGAGCAGAGTGATGACCAGCAGACAAACCAGGAGCAACTGGTCGAACAGGCGCTTGACTGCTGTTGTCAGAATCAGAATTCATTTGATGTAGATGCTTTGATGAAGGAGATGCTTGCCCAGAATATAACTTTTGCTGAGGCGAGGGATGATTAGATGTTTGAGAGGATGTGTATTGTCTGGTTGGTTGCACAGCATGAAGTGCTGAACCAGTATGTAAGCCCTGACCTTGCATAAGATGTGATGGTTCTCCTTTCTCCGAACACTGATTCCCTGGATTTGTTACTACCCCATTTACTAAGGAGGGATCAACTGGAATACTTTGATGCATCATCTGGTTCCCTCTCTCAACTCCCTTTGCAATCTTAGCTAGGTGTTGAGCTTGTGACTGCTGTCGCTGCTGAGGATGTTGCCTATTACCTTGCGAAAATTGCTGATGTTGCCTTTGTCGCTGCTTGCCTGCCTGATTGGTTAACCCACTGCCACCAGCTTGTGCATTCCGTACAGCACCCTGAGTTGAAGCAGCTGGATGTTTCTGCTGAGGCACTGACTTCACTGAAGAAGCTGCTGTCAATGGAGAAAGTGATACTGGTGGCGAACTTGCCTGTGACTGAACATGTGAACTATTCTGCATAGGAGATGATATAGGAAGTTGAGACTGTGTCTGTACATGTGGCATCAAAGAATTAGATGCAGCGAATTGTTGTTGTTGTTGTTGTGGCTGTTGCTGCAGAAGACGATGTTGCAACTGCCTCTCTTTAGCCAGGCGCATTGCATAGGCCTGCTGCTGGGGATTGAGGGCATGATTTCCAGGTCCTTGAAAGTGTGGGTGATGGGAACCAAGAATTTGAGGCTGTTGTGGAGAAATAGGATGGGACGGCTGATGATGCAAGGCGTACGACGTCACTGGTGGAGAGGCAGTCTGACTGGGAAAGGAGCAACTTAACCCTCCAAAGTGAGATGGTACTTGGCCATTTCCCGCAATCTGAAGGTCATGAGGCACCACCATTGGCCTCTGATAATCCTGACGCGAAGCAGGCTATACGTGTTTTAGAGATAAACGGAGCATCAGTCAAATATAGGAATACATTAGAAAAGAAAAAATTCAGAACCAATAAGGAAACACTGCCATTAAAGAACAGATACGATGCCATTGTAAACAAAGAAAAACAATTGGCACTAAGCAGAAACAAAATGCATTCTCTTGTGAGATAAGGTCATATATCTCCTGATGTCATGCAAAAGTTCTGTTGAGATCTGTTCCACATCTCTTACAAACTCTATGGGTGATACTATATGCAGAGCTTTAACCCCTGCCGAAGACCAACGATGTGTTTGAGATCTACCCAGGTGATGCTACCGAAGAAATTAATATTGGTTCACACGTGAAGTGGGCGAGTTGAGATTTATAGGAGAAGTCTTCCCCTGTTTTCTTAACAAGGCCTTTTAAGGGGAACATAGATGGACTTAAATCTACAAGTTCATATTAATCTATTTCCATCAAGAAGGCTTCTAATGCCATGTGTGAAGACCAGATATTCAGGAGTGTCTGTCAGCTAAAAGATTAGTAGATTTCATTCTTGCTATATCAATGAGGCAAGCCAATGATATAAGTAACTCTTAACTCGAGAGAAAAAAAATTAAAGGAATATTACACGACTCTGGGAGCTTAACTGACTATTTACATATAGAATGTTATGATTTATGGATTATATCATGGGAGTACTCAATGCTCATACAATATCAAAATCCTTTCAGGACTTGAGCATTCTACTTCAGAAGACTATGGGGAAAAGGGAAAGAACCAATGGATCATAAAGCAAGCATCATCAGATAAGAGTTGGCATCTGGTGTCACAGTATGACAATACATTATATTAGTGATTTGCTGCATTCCTTCACCAATCACACTTCCGGAACTTCCTGAGAATTACCAAAACAGGTTACTAAGGATTAAGTGGCCCAAGACGGCTTACCCGCATCAAGTGCACAGATTCACGAGGTCTCAAAATTGAGTTTCCTTGACCAGTACCTACTCCAGACTGCACAGTTGCTGGAAGCAAACCAGGGGAAACTACACTTCCAGAATTTAGCATAGCTGTTGAAGCAACTCCGTGGAGTCCAGGTCTTGCCATTTGCATGTTTCCATTAACACCACATACCATGCCCATGGCATTGCCGCCGGGAAGAACACGAACACCACTATTATTTCCAGGCAGAGCTCCAGAAGGAGAGATGTTGGGTTGTGGTAGGCTTCTACCAGATATCAAATGATTATAATGTTGCATCCTCTGCTTTTCATCCACTGATAATGATGCAGATCTAGGAACCACGTGTCTACCATCCCTATTAAAAGACAAGCAGGATTGACCTGTATGACTAAACAAAGGTGCCAAAGTAAAAAAAATATAACAAAAATAAAACTGAGTCCCAACAGCTGATTACCGGACATAGGAACTGGGAGGGCCAGGCAACGATGAAAAATTATTGCCAAGCATCATATTCGGGGGTCCATTCGTTGCAGCACTGGCACCACATGAAGGAAGTATTGGAGTCACAGCACCCTGATTTGAAATATCTGAACTGCTAGAATTGGTGGCATCACACAGTTCCAAAGGCCTTCAAAGAAGAGAGGGTAGAGCAGAAGGAAAAGAAAAAGAAACAAAAAATATTAGCCCATTTAATGAAGGGTATTGAAAAAAAAAAAAAAAAAGACCCAGTATAAGAAAGACAATAGATATCTTACGTTAAAATGGAAACTCCATTAAGGTTACTTGGACAAACTTGGGAAAGAGCAATATCATGAGAGCTGTGAGCTGGCTTTTTTGCATCCTGGGTATCATCCTTCTAAAAAGAAAATATTATTAACAACCAAAATAACACATTAATCTAAACTGAGAAAAGTAAACAAGACAACGAAAAAAACAGTTCCATGCATTAGATTCATTGGTCCATTTACACTATAAATCACATGATAACCTCGTATCTACACTATCATAATCTTTAAAATGAAACCATTCAAAATCCCAATAGACAACCATTCAGACACGTAATTAAAGAGCACTGCCACACAGGTTCACAAAAGCAATCACAATTTTACTTCCCAGCAAAAACATTCAAAATCTTTCAATGATCTCTATTATACTCAACGTCCCTCGTCTCTTGGCAGCATCTAAAAATCCTTGGTTTGATTTTAGAGTTCAGTTACACATCCATCTCACCTCTAAGAGTTTATGTAATATACTTATCAATATGTAAAACTAGAACTAAAGCCTAAATTCTCTAGAACTAACTGATGTCGGCACTAGCCAATCCTAGGAAGAAGCAGAACATAACAAAGAACAGCAGCACTATTTCAAAATTAAAACAATATAGACTACAAACATGTTCCCATAGCTGAAAGGCTTAAAAATACGAATCTGCAATTCATTTATCTTACAAAAAAAAATTGGCAGACAATAATTGGATCTGTTAAGTCATATTAAGACATAATAAAGTGCTGATATTATTCAAATTTGATATAGATACCTGAGTCTTCCGGTAATATCGCTTTTGTCCAATCGTTATGATCTTCTCAAAGTGAGATTTGATGGTATCTTCTTCCATTGGCCCCTGCAAACGTTGAAACAACTGCCTGGCGCTTCCCTGGATGGCATGTAGAAACAATATCCAGAGATAAGTACCAAATTGATGAAAAGAAAATAGAATGTTATATAGGCTGATGCTCAAATTTAAATAGATCATAAAGATAAAATACAGGTAAAAATCGTAAGATTCAAAACCAAACAAGAACCCAAGAAGAAAACGTGTTACCTTGGGAATGCCAGGTAATGTAGAAGGATAAGGTTGTGAGGACCCAGAATCTTCGGCACTATCAGCCCCATCACCAGAATTCTTTTCCATCAAAGAGTTATGACGCTCCTTGCATTCTTTAGCTTTTCGGAATATGCACTGATTGCACAAAACAAAAAAATATGATCTACTTCACATAAATACGATTACAACGATAAAATAAAATCAAAGAAGAGAAATCACAACTAAATAGATCCAAGCAAGGAAACATCTACAAAGTTCCAATTTAATCCTACCTTGAAACGCAAAGTACTATTAATAGCATCACTCACAAGCTCCCAGTTTGGTCCCAAGTCATGTACCAGCACCACAAGTGCCTGCAAAGTAGTAAACATTCATTTCTATAAATCGTACCTCTTGAAGTATGAGGAAACAATCATATCTCAATTTTCAAAACGTTTCTATCTCTACATGTTAGTACATGCATGCAATGTATGTATATCAACCTGGTCCTCAAAGAGCGACCACGAACTTCCAGAACCGGGCTGCGCAACAGGCACCTGAAGAATTTAAAATGCTCAACTTCAGACTTGTACTATACAGGAAACGGGAAAGTATCAAAAGGTGAAAACTGGAAGGGGACACATGTAACGAAGATCTGCAAGTACCTTTAGCGCTTTGGGTTTTCTACCCCGATCTCGGCCACCCAACATTTTAATAAATTTATTTGGATTGGACATGTTACTCATTTGGGAGGTTACTGGAGAAGGAACTGAGCCACTAACGGGTGGGATACTGTCAAAAGAGTTATCCTGTGATTGCCGAATAATCTTCGGCTTCTTTATTACAGGTTGACCCAATAAGCCTTCAGAGCAGATACATAAGCGCATAAGCAAAAATAAAGAATAGATTCAATATAGTGTGGCATCACCAGGTACAAAGAGAACAAGCTTTACCACTGCTACTATTTGATTCAAGCTGATAACTCTCTGCTCTCTTTTTCATATGATCCCTCTGAAACTGTCAAAAGGAGTAAACAGCAGTTATCCCGGGAATGCTAAAGCAACAAAAGAGAAATAATTTGCAGAATCAAAAAGTAAACCTGCAGCGACCGAATAAGAGTACCAAAAGAACAGAAAGTTTTCATTTTCGTTCCTAGCGCTTGAGTTGATATATAAATGGACAATGCAATGCATACATAATAATAACAATGGTAAATCTCCACAAATTAGTAACATACTAGGATGATACCCCTATGAGTTCTACATAAAATGTATCGCATGAGCTATGCAACTACACAACTACGCATACAAAGCAAGTCAACATGTCTTGGCTAAAGGTTTCCTCCATGGTAGCTAAAAACCCTTCCTAATGCACTGAATTGCAAGATCCCCCATATTCAAGAAATTATCAGTAACATTTTACAAAGTTAACTACAAGACTGTAAATGTCTCCACTGCACGATTTTGTGCATTGGCAGGACATTGCTATGTTTATGTTGTGAGAGTTAAAATTCAGTGATGAACTAACTCACCTGCTCATGCTGAAAACTCGAGTCAACCTGCCATCTCTGTTCGTATGCAACATTCTGCTAAAAGATGCCAATGATACAATAAATAATTGAATCCTCGCAATAAACATAATTTAAAGTTATGCTATGTGTACCAAATGCTTTGCTTTCTTTTTCTTCTTAGGTTTGGTCGAAATTTCTGCAGACTCAATGTCCAAACTGTTTGGAACAAGCAATCCACCACGCAGAGTACTCTGATCATCCTGAAACGAATTGGTATCACCACTTGAGGTATCTGTTTTACTCGGTAGCTGAATGCACCCAGATGTTCCAGCATTAAAAGGGCTGATAACTCTCCTGGAAGCAGTTCGCACACGTTTCGTAGGGATTAACACATTAAGACTGCTGCCTGGCCGTTTCGCCAGTAAAGAAGACTGTTGAGTCACAACTCTATTCTCAGCAAACTGCATGGGCAATATCTCAGAGGACATTTCATATGACCTTGGACCATATGCATGAGTGAAGTGCTTCCGCTTCTTTCTGCCAGAAGACTTGCTACCTGCAAAGGCCACTGACATGCCAAATGTACTTGTTTCCCCTTCATCCTCATCATATGCATTGTCTTGAGAGTCCACATCTGCAGTATTAAAAACCCTTGTCAAAAAAGTAGGTCCTCACAGACAAGAGGCAGAAACGAGTAACACGTATATCAGATATACCTGCTGCAACATCAAAAGCAGATGTGTCCACTTCCTCTTGTACACTACTTCTGAATTGCTGAGGAAGAACATAAATAACTTCAGAAAATGAATAACAGTCAAGTCAGAAAATTCACCAGAAAAAATTAACAATTGATTCTAGCTGCTATATCCATTACTCACTAATTGATTACGACTTCAAGAACACATTTCTTATCTTTTTTTTTGTCCTTTTAAATCTCTGGTTTATTAGACGTGTCATCATCAATGATGACGCGGTGTAATTGACAATTTTCAAGAAAAAAAAGTAGGAACGTTGAGGGAAAATAACTCATACGACTAATTCAAGATTCACGAAGCAAATAGTTTCAGATACACAATCATAAACCAGGGATACCACAAACCACCAAACACTGTTCCTCTCATACAAAACGTAATAAGACAGCAGGAGCAAAATATATGCTAGGAAATTGCAAGGAAAAAAAAAACCATCCATGTTGACACCAACAGAGGGACTTTTCCAGCTTAGTAGACTAGCAGAAACCCAATCGGCTTTTCTTTCCTTTAAGGAAATTCTTCGTTATTCATGAAGGGTCATTTTAGTTTCAGATTTTAATTTGTTTTCAAGAAAATATACTGTATTGACAAAACGAATCTCATATACAAGATTTACTACTCAATTCATACAATTCATCTTCGAATAACTACACCACTCTGCCCCGCTCCAGTCTCTGAAGTCAGTTAACGTAAAATGTTGAGATTAACTAAAAGGAACGTAGATGTGCGGCCAAAGTTATGGCATTCTAGATATTTTTAATGTAATTTGGCTCTTTCCCAAGATATAGGATACTGCCAAAAGAGAAGTCAAAGTTTAACATTCCAGCAATAAGTAAACATTTTGGACCCTATATTCAGTGGCACAAGAATTTGAGAAAAAGACCTCTCGACACTGCATGAATCGATCATAATTTTGATTAACTTTCATGTACCTCGCTCTACGTGAACTTAATAAAGGCTGGAAAAGAATTTATATAAAATAATGTGGTTCTAGGATCCACAAACAAAAGATCTCATCTCTAAAGTTTGATGAGTTTGACACACACTGTTTTGCTGACAGATTAATCAAGGTACAGCCTCACTTATCAGGACCGGGTCACATTCTAAACTGAGCAGTTTCATAAGCCAGTAATGTTCTGAACCCTTGCCCGTTTTAAATGTGAGACAAAAAAAATTTCTTATTTGTTTAGAAATATGTTGAACACAATAAAAGCAAATATGTAAAAAGATAAAGTAAACAGTAAGACGCAAGTAGCAATAATAAGTAATAATGCACAAGTTTACCTCACACTGAGCCACACGAGATTCAATTGACTTTCTGTAGGCCTCCATGGCCCCAGGGGGGATTGCGTAGAAAAGGTTTTCCTGAATGATAATCGACAGAGAGTAAAAGCTAAGTAAACAAGAAAAGTATACAAGTTCATGAGAATCATTAATGTTATACTAATGTCATGTGTTGTATAGGCAGATCATCGGGGAATTGAAAAATGTAGGGCAGGAGATTTTGGGAAAGTTAGGAAGAGGGGGGGTTTGGAGAGGAGGATTGGTAGAAGCAAAACATATCATCAATTGTTTATAGTTCATACTTCAGTCAAATTATCCACCCAAGAAAGATCCGGGATTGCTGAATCAGAGATACTATCTGGTGTCAATGGCACCTCGGCTTGGTCATGCAAAATGTTGGAGTTACTATATTTCAAGAATCTCACTGCATAAGCCTGGACAGAAACTCCGTTGCCTATTTGACTTTGCTGCTGAAGTTCTTGGCTTTTTTCCTGAAAAATCCTACCAAATTAGCTAAAATTCCTAATGAACACCAAATTCAAACAATTTCTACACGACAAAGATAGATATCAAAGTTGACTTCAAATGACTAATCTGAAACTAAACAAGCACAACAAACAAAAGAGCCTCCTTTACAAGTCTGAATGAGAAAACCTGAAACATAACATACCAATAAATCATAAACCTGAGAGCAGTAGTTCTGTATTATGAATAATTGCACAGATGTTATGTTTGCAGGATGGTGTTGTTAGAGAGCACATCCATAGATGGTCAATTCTTACTTAGACGTGCATTGCAAGAAAATTGAGGAGGGAATGCTAATGCAGAATCCAATATGACAATAAGAAAAAAATATTATAAACATAGGTGTAGAAATGCAACAAACACCTAACTACGAGTCAATAAAAATATGATACTTTTAGAGATTGCATATAACTGGATATTAGATCTTGGTCCATCAATGTTATGAGGTTTAGAATTAGAACTTAGTCAAGATATGTTTAATGCAGGGCATCAAATAGTTCAATGGCTTCTAATCTTGCAGACGAATCATATGTGCAAGACCAACCAACAAAACATTGATTACATTAATATCAGCTAGGGAAATAAATAAATGTGCTATACCTCATGGAAAACTGCTATTAATGTTGAAAAGAGGGAAAGCGATTAAATTACAACCAACAGCTCGTGATGGAATCAAAGGTACCAAAACATTTGAAGAAATCCACATTGGCACATCCAGAAAAGGAAACAATGCTTAATTTACTAATATAGGGGAAAGTACTGACGAAGGAACCGATATATACTAATTTATACCTCTGCTGAATGCCAGAACTCTGTGACAGCTTTTGCCAAGGTATGAGCAATTTTCTTCACTGCAATTTCAGAACTTTTTCCCTGTTTTCTTGACTGATAAGTAAAAGCAACTTGATGGCATATTTGAGCAGCAGAAGCTATCTTCCAAATGCGCTCCTACACAACAAATGCAAAACGAGGAGTCCGTTTAAGAGTACAATTATATCATATCCAAGTAAGGAATAAAATTAATCAATACTCCAGCTAAACTCGTATAGTTACTCCAAAATAAAAGGTAGGATGTACTTGAAAAATAAGGCTAAGAATTTCACACGGGCATACCTGCGCAAAATCATGTGCCAGCCATGCCATTTCTTCAAGCACATAATCCCAGCGAGATTTTCGACGAATCTCAGTAGGAGACATCACCATGGTTAACTCCATAATCCTCTTTCTTTTTGCCTATTTATCACATTACATTAGATCTTTAGACCCAGTAAAGCAACATACAAGAACATTCCTCCCAACACCAACTGATGAGGCAAATTAAATACAAAGCAAAAGAATAACCTCTATGATTTGTGCTTCTTTCAAAATTGAATCTTCATCAACTTTGTTCATCAATTTCAAGTCGAGTTCAGAAGTTTGAGCATCAATGGAAACAGCAGAAACCCTAGGCAACACACTAGCCTCAGGGAGATATGAAGCGGAAGTATCAACAGAATCCTGATGACTAGCCTTGCTACAAATTTCATTCTGGGCACTAGGATTATCACTCGACGGGTAAGAAGGTTTTCTCTCGGATTCTGATCCAGTTGGAACACAATCTCCCGTTCTTTCAATGTTTAAATGATCATTCAATTCTGCTTTGAAAGTGGATCCACTTTGATTCAATTCTTCCTCAGATAGGAGTGTCAAACCATTCTCCACCTGTTTAGGACAGGCAGAAGGATCCTCATTGACAGGGGCAATGCTGTTGATACCTGCAATTGCTTTGATTTCTTTTATAAATTCACCACCTTCTATGCCTGGGTTACCGTCTGATACTAAAACTTGATTCCCAGTGTTCCCATTACGGTCAACATTTCCCACTTCAGCAATCGTTTCAGTCTCATTATTTCCAACAACAGTTAGGCTGATTTGGGAGCAAGGTAATTCAGAATCCAAACCCTTTATGCCAGTTAAGTCACTGCTATTATGAGCATCATTTTCCATGCCACCTCTTTTTTGGCTCTTGAAACCATTAGTCTGACAGGAACTCGGCGGATTCTCAACTTTTGAGGCAGTCCTATTTGGCAGGCACTCAATAACTGCAGAAGTAATATCTACTGGTCCCTGGATTGGCTCCGTTTTACTAGAATCCAACTGAACAGGGATCTTTGCAGCACCTGGCGATTGTTGGTTAAGTTGCTCATCCACAGGATTTTGAGAAGCAATAGCATCTGATGTAGCATCTATAGAATCACGGTTTATCAGGTCTTTGGTTGATTCAACAGCCCTTAAGGCATCAAACTTCATATCCTGCTGACCATCTACAAGCACAGTCGCATGACAGGCGTCATTTACTGGACTTGCAGGCTTTGAGTAACAATTCGATGGTATACTTTGATTCTTTGTATCAGATGCCAATCCTTTAACATATCTGGGGCAATGGCGAGAAGGCAAAGAAGAGCTATGACTACCACGATTTAGACTTGCGTCATTTGGAATTGTCCTAGTTCCATCCCGATTCGGCCGGGACCTAAACCTTCTCCTATAAGCTTTTCTAGGGAGGCCAAATGTAGCTGAATCCCCATTTTCAGGAGCGTTACGGCCTACATCCACTTGGGATGACTTTTCAGGTTGCACAACATTGCTCCTACTGGGATTTAATGAATTCCGGTTACCTTCAGACAATTCATGCTCAGCATCATATAACAAGAGATTATCAGAACTAGTGGGACCACATGGAGGAGCTCCAGGTCTACCGCTGCTCTCCACAGAGTCACCAGGAGGTGAGGCAGTAATTGTGAAACTATCTTTAGCTTCACTGCAAATTTACAAATCCAATAAATACAAAGCCTTACAATGCGGAGCAAACTAATGAACTAAAATGCAAGAGACGCACAAACAAAGTACCTCGTCAAAAACTGATCACGATGATTATCAGTAAAGGAAGTTGACTGGACACTGATTGAAGTGGCATTCCCAAACATAAAATCCAAAGGGTTTCCACCCTGCAAACGGAAAGGAATCATGTAAAACAACATGTTCAATATATACTCAAAAAGCAATCAAGGTAGAGCTCCATACTTTCTCAAGAAATTCCAACTCTCTCTTCCTTTCATCCCGAACATCATACTCTAGCCTGTTAGACAATTGTTCATGTCCATGACAAGAATAAGAACATGATTGGATGGTAGACTTGATAATAAAGCCAAGCAGCACAATAACATTACCTGAGCTCTGCTTGGACCTTCTCAATCGCAGCTCTCTTTGGAGAAAGTTTGTCAGCAGTACCAAATCCTCCCATGGAACCAACCTCGGCATTGACTACGAGAAAAGACGTTGAACTACATCCATGCATTACGCTTCAACAGATACAGATAATCACCTCCATTACCTTAAGTCTGGCAGCACACTCCTAATACAGAAAATAATATTTACTCACAGGAAAACCATGATCGGGGAAATAAGCTATAGTGCATAGTACGAAACAATTCTTTTGCATTTTGTTGGTTTTTGGAGAAAAATTTAACTAGAAGCTGCCTCAGCTTCACGGTATCAAAGTACTTAAAATTTACAAATGAATAAATGCAATTAACTCTGCAGCAATTCATAATGTAGACTCAAAAATCACAGAACATGATAACAAGAACATATACAAGATTGACGGTAAAAATGGCAATAACAATTACGTTTGGTGTTGCACATTTGTTTATCATAGCATGACCAGTTTTGTGATCAAGTTCAAGTCATCTATGGGAGTGAAAACCTCTATCTTGCCTTTTGCAACTTTTCCCACCAAAAGAAATTCTACATCAAAATACAGATGCACCAGACATCCTTACTAACACTCATTAACCAATAGCAGGTGACAAACACAAATATAGACTTTTACATAGTAGCCTTCTATTTCTTTTCTGTTCTTTGAAGAGGTGGGGATACTCTGAGAGACAGAGTAATAGCAGTTAAGCGGATCAACAATCAGGCACAATCTCCTATTGAACTCATTAAGATCGAGGTTTACTTAGTATTTTGGCTGATTCCACCATGCACCTTGAACGGAAACTACATCTCATGGTAAGTACACTAATACTCTTACAGCAACAAATGAAGATTTGACTTAAAAGTAGGTTTCTGAAATTGAACAATAAAAAATAAAAATAAAAACATTTAAAAAGGCGCATTAGTGGAAACAACAGTACACCATGGTGACGCTCTCTAAAATTGAAAATTAAACAGAAAATCTAGTCAAAACACTATCAATTATATCAACATCGACCAAGAGATACTGACGATCCATGCCTAGTAGGCAAGATGCAAAATATCAAAACACAGCAAAAGCATATTACAAGCATATGATAAAATCGATAGAGGAGACGAGAGAAATAAATATCCAGTATACATCTCATCAAATTGGTCAACGAGAAGGTCAAAATCAAGACGAAAGTCTGCTTGTTACTGATATAATGACATAGCAATTAAATGCAAATAGGTATATGGACCCCACACACCCCAGCATGCATATCGCCAGCTGGAAAACAACGAAATCAAGCGCGATAGGTAAGAATATCATCCAAAAGGTGGGCGAAAAGGGAAAAGATATTTGTCTTTTCCCAATTCATCTAAAGTTCGTGCGACATTGCGAAAACTGTGACAAAATATGGAATGGAAGTCATGGGCACACACACCAGAGCTTGTAATCATTTTTTTTCCTACCAAGTAAAATGATGGTACGGGATATATCATTAAATCTAACACACGAATGCTGAAACACGTCAAAGTTAGTTACCCCCTAAAAATCCGCGACAACCTCGGTAAACGGATTAGTCAATCTAACTCCACAGAATCTTGTAACTTGATTTCTCATGTTCGAATTTTACAAGTTTCAATAAACCAGTAAGGCGCAATCTTAGGCACAGAAGTCAACTCATACAACCCGAAAAATCACACTGCAGCCCCATCTCTAAATCAAATGCCAATCACTACAAAACTCAAATGCACCATCACAACTCAACACCATAAAATCTCTCTCTCTTTCTCTCTCTCTCTCTCTCACTGCAAGTTCAACAAAAATGCATGAAGTAGAACACGCAAATCATCAACAATTCCACGTCCACTTCCACAAAACAAAACCCCTAATTCAATTTTTTTTTTTTAAATCTAGGGTTACAGCCAAATTGAGCAGGGCACAAAATTGTAGGGTTTCAAGAGCTGATAACGAGAGATTATTACCTGAATTGCGATAAACAACGAGCGAATTGCAACCTAGGGCACAAAAACCTATGAAATATTTGTCTGTGCTACTAGCTAGGGTTTTGCTTTTGATGCCCTCAACTAACAGCAAATGGAGATGTTTTTACACCCAATTTATCGTATAATTATCAAAGCATTCCTCCTGTAAACGTACAGAGAGATACGAGAACGTTGTACGTATATGCCAGTGTGTGTTTGTGGGTTGATTTTTTAATGCAAAATGGTGTGTTTTGTATCAGGAGGAGGTTCGTTCCCGTTCGTGCTCGTTTCACTTTCTCTCTCTAAAACTTTTGTAATTAGACATATTTTCTCTCTCTAAAGAGAATATGTACAAAACTACTAAATTCGAAGTACGAGCGCTCAAATGGGAAAGTGGGCTGGGCGGGCATAGAGACGAGGGTCGAAGAAGGCCCTATGAGAAAGTGGGCTGGGCTAGTTAAATTTCTTTTGTTTAAATTGAAAATGTACCACAAGGTCATAAAGATGGTATGGAAATGTTTTTGGCCTATGATAGTCTTTTTATTTAGGCTCCGATTGTTTCCAAGGAAAATGAGGGAAAAGGAAAAAAATATTGGAAAATTTTATTTTCCAAGTGATTGATAGCAAGAAATTTTTTTGAAAAGATAGGAAAATCTTTTTTTAATCTTTATCTAACATTTTTAGAATTCACAAACTTTGATTTCCCTCCAAAAATTATCTATAACTTATTCTAATTCAGTGGAAGCAAATGTAATTAAAGAATATCATCCTCAAAATTTTCAGATTTCCCTCCAATACAAAAGGTGGGAAAATTCAATCCTCTTTGAAAAGATTTCTAGTTCTCAAAATTTCATATTCTCACCAATTTAGAATCTATATAAACACTTGTAAGATCAATGTTTCCACCAACACGTCTTCTTCAACTTTCAGGTAATACTTCTTTATTTATTTTTTATTTTTTATTCTAGTTATTTATCATATTTAATAAATTATTATTATTTTAATTTAATCTATAATCTTGAATAATGTTTTAGGTACTATATTTTGTCTTCTTCAAGGCGTCATTTAAATAATAATATTATTTCAAGGTTCTCTCGATTAAATTTGTTTTGTTTGTGTTGTTTCGTTCCAAATATATTAATAGTACTCGCAAATTTTAGTTATATTAAAAAAAAAAAATTATTTTACTCTTCAAGAAGTTATAAAGGATTTTTTAAAATAAAAAAATAAAACATAAATTAATTTTAAGAAAAAAATATAAACTTAATATGAGTTTTATTGAAAAAATTAAGTTTTAAAGAATAATAACGGTTTTTACATTGTTTAATATGATGTGTAAGCAAATTAAATATAAAATTTTTCCGGAAAACTAATGGCATGCCAATCACATGGAAAATAGAGTAAATTTCCATGGAAGTTTTCCTGAAAATCCCCATTTTCCAAATTTTTTTTCCTTTTCCCTCATTTTCCTTGGAAACAATCGGAGCCTTAGTGTAAATCTTTAGCTTACTAGATATAAAGGTGCTTTCAAGAACTAAAATTTGAGTTGTTATTTTTAAGAAGATTTTGCAAACATATATTGTTCTCAATTGTAGCAGCAACTAGGAATCATGTGGTCATGTGGAAACAATGTATATTAATTAGATGGAGCGTACAAATACTTTTTGAAGACTAAAGTTTAATAAGAACTTAAGTTAGAATATCATTTTGATACTAAAACTACCTGTTTGGGACAAGGAGAAACATGGGAACGTGATGTGGTGGTGGCTATAAAACTTACGCCATGATAGTTGTGGTTGCTAGGAAGTTACAAGTCCTTATATTCCCTTCCTATTTAGTAAACATATTTGTTTATGTAGGTATATATGTATATTGTATGTGTGGACTTAAACTTTCATTTATTAAATCTGTGTCAATAAATTATTTATAATTTAGATAGTCGTAGGATGCATTTTAGCAATAAAAAGAACAATGATTTTGATCTTCATGGCCATAGTAAAAGGGAAAAAATAAAATAACTAAAAGGCCTCCTCAATTTGCGAGGCAAATACATACATCGAATATTGACTTGTGCGCAATTTAAAAGTCAAAATTAATATCACAAGTTATCGTTGCGTATGTCTAAAAAGACAACCTCCTTAAGTAGACGATTATATATATTGTGTGACACTGGCGACATAAACAGTTGCACGTGGAACACAAATTTATTTGGTATTATAATCATTAATTAACTCAACTACTATTCTTTTCACTTTGAAAGTTATTCACCCAAAGTTTAGTAGTAGTCAACATTTTAACAGACTTGTCTTAGCACTCGCTCCGAGCTTGTCCATGGTTTTTTTTAACCCCAAAATGCATCGAGACTGTCCTTCGGAGCTTAATCTTCATAGTGCATGCGACCGTAATTTAGAACTCACATTCGAAGACAGAAACTACGTCTTTTACGTCGCAAACAGTTATGCTTATGCATTGAGAAAAATAACAAATAAAGTTCATGTTGTTCTTTTTGATAGTTTTGGTGGAATTTTATTTTTTAATGTAGAAAATTTTGAATAAATCATCTCCACTATATGAAACTCACAACTTTCATAAATTCTAGCAAACCAAGATTTCCATCTTTTTAAGTTCCATTGTTATTCTTTTCAAATTTGGTGTTAAATTTTTGATCAATTAATATGTGCATTGAGAGCTGATGCATGCTACTTTCAAATTCGTGTGTGATTGAGTTATATGTATTTTTTGTCACCATATTATTTGTGCATCGAGGAGCTATGTATATTGCATGGATTATGATGTCGTCATGTATGCTGGTATTAATATTAAGAAAACGAACATAAAATACTTTTTATGTGATTTTTTATTGTTATTTACATGATGGGCTTGCAATAGTGCTCATTGCACAATCTTCAAATTTTTAACAATAAGTTAGGTTTGTATATTCACATGAGTATTAATTCAAAGAGAAAGTTGCACGCGGTCCTCCAAATGCGTCGGGTTACTAGTAAATAAAAAAAGAAACGTAATTTGGTCTTCAGTGGCCCAAAACTTAGCCGAAAAGCAAGTAAGCGAGAGAAAGGCCTACTAAGGTGCTGTTTGCAAAGTCTTAAAAAAATTTAAAATCATCTTTTGACTTAAATTAAGCAATTTAGGGTGTTTGCAAACTTAGCTTCTATGGTTTGAAAACTATTTTTAAGCTGAAAACCCTCACAATCTTGAAGTTGGTAAAGGGTGCTTCTAGCTTATGGTAGCAATTTAAAAATAAATTAAAATTTACTTATCCAATTATACCCTTATCTTTGATTATCAAATAACAAAACATATCTAATAAACTCAAACCTCAATACAAAAGATTTGGAGTCGTTATTCAACTACAAAAAAATCTTACCACTATAGAATTGGTTTAAATTTTTATTAATGATTAAATTCTTTCCTACCATGTTGACGAGTGTAATTATATAATGATTCATCAAATTCAGTCTTAGATAGATATCTTTAAAAATTAAATCATTCTTACAGTTTTTTAAAGAAAATTGTTCTAATGTAATTAAATTATCAAAGTTATTAGTACAAAAATATAAGAATCTACCAAAATAAATAACAATATAGATGAGAAGTATAAATAGTTCTTCTTATTATATTTATAATACTTTTTTCTTATATCTTTGCGTCTACTTCAACATTTTAAATTTGTAGTATTTCCAACTTTAATGCATTTAGATGTTATTAATGTATAAGTTATGGGTGTTATAGTCAAATTACAAGAAAATATAGATTTTTTTTTTTTTGCAAACACCCTATCACAAAAAAATCAACTTTTAGATTATTTTCCAAACGCCTTCTATTTATGAGTTAAAAATGATTTTTTGAGCTTTAACTTAAATCATGAATTTGAGAAAAGTTTGCAAACACCACCTAAATACTCACTGACCACTAACCAATTTAGCCTTGAGGCCCAATAACAAAGTGTTCTTTTCCTACATCACATCCAATTGGCCCTCTCTTTTCACAAAAAATAAAAATCTTATTATAGAACATTCGACATAATTTCTTCTTCTCCAACCTACCATGACATATTTATTAGTAGTACTTTTTAAGACTTGGAGTAGAATCAATTTTCAAATTTACTGTAACATTTTTCAATAGTATGTATGCACAACAATATAACCATGAAACTTTATATTTGAATTTTAAGGAATCAATTCATTTACAAGTTCTATATCCAGTCATATCCCAAACATATAAATTAATTAATAATTAACTTATTCATGCAAAATAGTAACTATTTTTTATTGTTATTTTACTAGTGTCATGTTCGGCTAGAGTACAATTTTGAGTCACACTCTCAATTCAGCCCAAACATAACAAAATTGTTATTCTAGACTTGATGCAAATTTTGCTAAAATTTAAAAATAATTTACAATTTCGTAATATCGGTGTTTATAATTTTTTTTATACTTTTACTTACAATTTAAAGAAGGATACAATTAAATATAAAATTATCAAAAGGAAAATATTAGAGACAACAAGGGTATGTTGGTCATCAAATGTAATAAATATACTACCAGAATCACATGTAGAGGTGTTCAAGACCCGCCCCATATGCCAAAACCAGACCGCTAAACTTGCATTCGCCACGGTCTATTTTCTAACTTCACCCACTCGAATAGATAAATTGGTAACCCACAAAATTTGAGTATGGTCAAAATTATATATACTAACAATCCACCCAAACCTGCCCCCATACACACCTAGTTTGTATATTTGCAGAGGCATAGGGAGCGAGAAAACTTTTCATAAATCTTATAGGTTTACCACCGTCTTCTAATTTATCAACATCAAACTACCTCTTTCTCGACTTAATTACAAATATTTGGTTATTCTTCTTTTTTTGATGTTAATAATACTATGTTATGTTGGTTGTTTTTAAATTAATATAGTTTATTTGTTAGTTTTATATTGTTTGATAGTTGTATTTTATATTATGAGTCGATTTAAATTGTTAATTTATACTTTATGTGGATAAAATGTTTGTTTGCATCGTTATATTGTTAATTTAATTAAGTTATATTGTTGTTTACGTTTTCTTTATAAGTTATGATTTTATTTTTGTTGTTTTTTGGAACGCAAAGTAAGTTATATTTTTGTTTTATAGCAAAATATTTCTATATTTTTACTCACAATTTAAATCCGTCACCCCCTCAAGCCTTCCAACACGCAATATGTATGGTTTAGTTTTTAAACTCACCCGCTCGAGTTGACAAATTGGTAACCCCCAAATTCGCGTATGATTTTTTAATATTTTCAACGACAACCCGCCGGTACGTAGTCACAGGGGGAGGGGGTTGTGTTCAACTCTTTAGGGTAACTTGCCTAATTAAAGTTTTACGGGGCAATTCGCTAATTAAACGTAACACAAGGGGTAAATTGCCAAAATAATTAGTTTATTATGATGTATAAAAAAATGGTGCAAAAAGAAGCTAATTCTCTTCACAGCCTAGTCTCAACTCCATCGTCGCAAGTCGCAATGAATCCATAAGAGGTCGGAGTTCGGTCCTGTAGATCGCCGTCGACGACATGGGAGGTTCTAGGGTTCAGCTCAACAAGCACCACAAAACTCGATTCGCCTCAAAATCTTCCTCTAAAGGTCGTTGTTAATTTTGCTCTTAAGTTTGTGTTTTTGTTGTTGTTGTTTTATCACTTCTCATGGCGGTGTTTGTTTGTTGCTGTGCCCTAATTTTTTTTCAGATAAAAAGATATCTAAACCCGAACACAATGTTGCTAAAGGAGCCAAAGCTGCTAGGCTTCAGCGCAACAAAATGGTAAAAAATTGAATATATTTACTACGATTCTGTTTTTGATGTTTTGATGGAGAGAATTACTGGAAAAAAATTAAGAGTTATTGAGAATTTGCGAAAAATTCGAGGATCAACTGTAAAGCTAATGTTTTGCTATTTGTAAAAGATGAGGGAACAGAAGAGAGCTGCAGTTTTGAAAGAGAAAAGGGCCCTGTCGGGGCCGACGAGTCCTCCTCGGGTTATTGTAAGTGTTTGTTCTTTGCATGTTGGAGGAAGAAGTATAGAAACTCGGTCGAATATTGTAGTATTGACCTTGTTTTTGATGTTTGATGTATGAAAATAGGTGCTTTTTGGCCTTTCTGCTACGGTGAACTTGAACTCACTGGAAGATGATATTTTTTCGTTGTTGTCTGGTGAGGGGAATGGTCCAGCTTTTCCTGCTACAGCGTCTTCTGTGTACAAGATGAGAGCAACTGTAAGATTACCCTGTGCATAGTTTACCATCTAATAACGCAACATTTTTAGTGGTATCGTTCGAGGCTGTGTCGTTGCTTTTACATGATCAGCGTGTTTTTCTTGATTTGATTTTCGCCTCCAAAATGGAGTTATGATGGCTCAAATAGGTTGAGGCTGAAGTCCAAGAGCGTGTTTTCCCTTCTGAAATGTTTTCTATGAGAAAGCCATTGTTGATTATGTGTTCATACTTAAATAGTTTTGAAATTTTGTAGCACCGTCGTTGTTTTGGTGCTAGAAAATAGTTATATAGTTTGGACATCGTGCTTTTTCGATTTGATTTTTGCCTCCAAAACAAATAGGTTGAGACTGAAGTCCAAGGTCGTGTTTCCCACGCGCAATGTTTTCTAGGAGAAAACTATTCTTGATTCTGTATTAAATATCTGAAACTCTGTATGCGTAAATTGCATTGTTACTCATTCTTGTAATTTAGTTATTTACATAAACTGTCTGGAACAGGTCTTGAAAGCACCTCATGGTGATTTGTTGGCGTGCATGGAAATGGCGAAGGTATTTATAAGTTCTTTCTTTAATTTCTGTATCACAATTTTTTTGTCGACACATTCCTGACCTTTTGGCCCGTTGAACCATGCTTCTTAGATTGCTGATTTGATTGCTTTTGTAGCATCTCCAAACTCCATGTGTGAAACAAATGAAACCAGTCATTTTATTGATTCATTTGGATCTCAGTGTCTATCTGCTTTCAGAGTACTTGGTCTACCAAGTACCGTGGTACTTATTCGGGTAAGTAATATTTTCCCTGCCTCTTTTGTGTGTGTCTTTTTGTATTTCATTGGGCGTAGCTATGAAACATGGAGTCCAACATTTATATATTTTTAGGATCTGCCCGATGACTTGAAACACAAAAATGAGCTGAAGAAGATGTGCATGTCTATGCTTGCTTCTGAATTTCCAGAGGATTGCAAATCTTATCCTGCAGATAAAAAGGATGAGTTGCATAAGGTAAATTGTTGCTCATCATATCTATGTTGTTTTGTCCGTGAATCTACAACGTGGCTTCTGACTCTTGCTAGTATTATTTTACTTTTTCCTTGTTCATAGTTCATGATGCTTTTCAAGGAGCAAAGGCTTAGCTCACCACATTGGCGAAATGAACGGTCGTACTTCATGGGTCAAAAGGTACACATATAACAAACTATATGGAGTCCTGGTAGATTTACAATTTGAGTCTCCACTTGATTGAACTTCTTGTATTTTTCTTTTGGCATCTAATATGGTGATATTCCTTCTTCACATTTTGCTCTATAGAGGAGTAAATTGTTTTAACCTATCGATATAAGTTGTAAAGTGATGACGAATGCTCACACTGAAGACATTAGTTAAATTGGAATATACTACTCTTGGGCGGATATGATTACTCTCATTTTGATTTGCAATCATGAGCAATGATCTATACGTACTCTCTTGTTGTACTGATCTCTACATGCTCTAATTTCTAGAACCTTCCACTGCTGCCTATTCTGGTTATGTGGTGCCATGGTGCTTTGTCCCAGGCCCCATGTTTAGAAGAACATGCCAATAAACATGTTTAAAAGACCATACCAACCAGAAGTAGCGATTTATAAACACCTGAAGCTTGCAGCAAAGTTAAAAGTAATTGCAATAACACTTAACTTATCTTCCAGCTTCTCATCCTTCAGATCGTAATTTATTGTTTCATGTACCTATGCTCATGCATTAATGCAGATATAAATATGTCCAGAAAGTGAAGGTTGCGCCAATTCTCCTCCTGTACTGTAACTTAAACTGTCAGAGTATGAGTGCGCTATGGGAAATTTAACTAATTCGCTCTCTGCCAACTATAGTGGCCTACTATCACTAAACAGACATATTGCGTGCAACTGTCCTTAATAATCTGTTCTTCATAAACAGTGCAAAAGATAAAACATATAAAATGTTCCAGTTTATCATTTTATGCTTTAGAAACTTTCTTCGCAATGGCTTGGTCTGGTAGGTGGTGAATCGTTTTTTCTGCAGTATATTAGTCGAAAGCTTGCATGTGAAGCTGCCATCTAACCTATGGGAAACAATTTGGTGTTATGCAATTTTGGAGACTTCAATCTTATCTAATATAATTAGTAATTGTGTGCCTCAGGCAGATATAATTGTGGATAGCTGCAGTCCAGGAAACTGTTCCCTTGTCCTTACTGGTTATCTGCGTGGACATGGCCTCTCAGTAAATCAATTGGTGATTATCTCTGCCTTGACACAGATTTGACTGCCGTGAATTTGTACGATTTCTGAGTGCTTCTGTATCAGGTACATGTTGCTGCTGCAGGGGACTTCCAGCTCTCTAAAATTGAACTTCTAAAAGATCCTTGTTCTCTGAATACAAGGAAAGGAGAGAACTTCATGGATTCTGAGGAGATAGATTGCGTACAGGTACTTGAAGCGTCTTGCATTAACTATTAGTTGGCCTTTTAATTAGAGAAGTATTTCATCTATTGCAGAAATGAAATAAGATTGCATTTCCCTTAGCCCCTCTTCATATGCATCATTTAAGCCCAATGTTCTCTGTAACATTTGCTTGTACAGTTCGAGAGAGTTTCAGGATGATATATTATGCCTTTATGTAGGGCCAATTAATACCACTTTTATCTGGATCTGGCCGCTTTAAAGCTTAACTTAGCAGTTTTTAGGGTAATGCACAACATTATAAGTTTCTCCAGTCTCATGCATCTGTGTATGCAAAGTAACTCAGGTTTTTAATGATTTGGGCTTAATCTCTCCATGTGGCACGTCTTTTAATAATCCACCCTCTCCTAGAATGGATAACTAATCTTCATATTCTGATACCTCTTTGTCAGAAATTGTTCTGTTGTATTGATCTACTTACCTTAAACGCATTGCAGGTTGTGAAGCGCCTTACCCCTGACCCAATGAAGCAAGAGCCTTTAGTTGCTGAAAATGTTCCTGATGTATTGGCAGGAGAACAGGTTTGTATTGATGCAGTTTATATGTTCAGCTCATGATTTGTGCAGTTCAACTTTAGATCTTGAGTTTTAGATCATGAAAATCAGCCCTGCCTGGTTTAAATTTTTAGGATATTCGATGGATTTTTGCTTTAGCCTTTTATATTACCACTGCCAAAATGCTGAAATGACCTTTTGCGAACTGGACCATGGGAATATCTTCTCCATTCTTTGGGCTCTACAATAGCTTGTCATTGCATCAACTTATTTTGTGCTTTTAGTACTAAGACACTTTATTTTGAATTCAGACATGGCCAACAGAGGCAGAAATGGCTGAAGCTGATAGAAATCAGGAGAAAAAGATGAAAAAGAAAAGGATTCCTAAGGGCACTTCTGAATACCAGGTCTGAACCCTATTTTTCTCCAATTCGCTCAATCCTACACGTCTCATTATCATTGCTGGTTTGTTGGATGATTAGCAGCCTTACGTATTGCAAGTTCTGTAATAATTTTTCTTAATTTTTTTTTTCAGGCTGCCTGGATTGTAGATGATTCTAGTGATAACTATTCTGATTCTGATGAAGATGGAAGTGATGGCATGGTTATGGATGATGGCGAGAGGGGTTATCGTGACCAGAAGCTTGACAACACCTTTGAGCTTGATGATGATCAAGCCTCCCTAAATTTGAGAGATTCAGACGAAGAAACTGAAACAGAGTCTGTGATGATGGTGAGTCTTTTGTAATCCCAATCCCAGTCAATCAGTGTAGATGGCTGTGATGTGAGAGCCTAAGTAGTGATATTGAAGTTATCTGCAATTATTAGACGTTTCACTGATACTCCGCACCAAATAGACCTATTTATATGAACGTAGGTTCTTCCAAGCAGATTGTGAAGCATGCCAGTGAAGGTTCTAAGATCTGTTCTTTCGTTGAACTTCTTTTTTTTTTTTCACCATTGCGGCTATGCTGCAACCGAGAGTTCTTATTCTCCTCAGTTATGTTGGTCACTCAACAACTTGGTGTCTTCCATCATTTTTGAAAAATTTGTTGGAACTGCCAGTATTATTTCAGAGAAATTAATGTGCTATGAGCAGTGATGAAAATTTAAAAACCAGAAGTGATTGTTTAGAATTTTTCTTTAATCTAGTAGCAGGAGGTGGCTTCAATGCATAGCTACCTTGCATTCCTTCTGTTTTTATATTATCACTTAAAAACTTTTATATGAGATAATATTTTTTGTGCTTCAGGAAGGTGACGATTTAACAAAAGAGCAAATTGAGGATCAAATTCGAAAAATTAAAGAGGCACATGCTGAAGATGAAGGTACCCATCTCTCTTTTTCATTTAATATTTCCTTCTAATAAGTCTTTTGCACTTATAGCCACAAATGATTTCTACTCTGTAGTCAGTGTCTATTAAGGCGTTAGCAGTTACCCGACATTATTGGCTGTTACTTAGCTTTGTCCCACTGCTGATACTTTCTAAAAGGCACCTTGTTAATCTGGTGTTGCATATTTTTCAATGCAGAATTTCCTGATGAAGTGGACACACCCAGTAGATGTTCCAGCTCGCAAGCGATTTGCTAAGTACAGGGGCGTTAAATCCTTTAGAACCTCGTCATGGGACCCAAAAGTATGTTATGCTCCCAAAATAATCCACATTCTCTTGCACTCTTTTACGATGGATTGAACAAATGTTTGCTGTTGCAGGAATCTCTTCCTCCTGAATATGCTAGGATCTTTGCATTTGATAATTTTTCAAGAACAAAGAAACATGTTCTTGCAAAAGCTCTTGATATGGAGCAAGACACAAGTGAGACTATACCAGTGGGTTCATATGCAAGAGTTTTTATCAAAGAAGTACCTGAAGATGTTGCTTCTAAGTTATGCATGTCAAAGACCATACCAATTATAGCCTCTGGTCTATTGCAGCATGAATCTAAAATGTCGGTCCTGCATTTCAGGTAATTCTATTGTTATGGCATTTTTCTTGTTGTTTAGCCATTTTGTTTTATGACTTGATCATTATTTTCTAAAAGTGTTGACTTCTATGGTCCCAGCATTAGGAAGCATGATACGTATGGTGCTCCTATAAAGACTCGTATTTAATGTTGGCTTTCGACAATTTTCGACACGGTAGTTTGTCTTTCATGACCAAAAGCAATAGATTAATGTTACTCCATTACTCCCAAAGCTAATGTTGCCTCCCGTATTTGACAACGCAGGCCTATTTTTTCTTCGGATAGTATCACTGCCAAGTTGCACAAGATGGAGAGGTTTCTTCATGCAGGGCGATTTTCTATCGCTTCAATTTATGCTCCAATTTGTTTGACCTCTCTCCCTTTAATTGCATTAAAGAGCCAGGGGGGAGACGCTTCTCCTGCTATTGCTGCTGTTGGTTCACTGAAAAGTGTAGACCCCGACAGAATTATTCTAAAGAAAATTATTTTGACCGGGTAAGTTAGATACCTTCTGCCAGTGGTCATTCATGCATTTCACACCAACAATATATAACTAATCTGTAGCTGGACATTCTTTGATGTGTTTGCCTTCAACTTTTGAAAATTTATCAGTAGTCACTTGGCAGCCTTGCCAATAGTTTCCTATGCGTAATCTACTACCTATGGACTATATTTAGCCGAAATCTTTGGTTGTAAATGTTAGAAACCTAGTTTCAGAGTTAGTTTTCCCGTCCACATTTTTCTTTGTATTTGGGAACTATCTCATATTGTCTATTGTACAAAATAGGCAGTCGGCCTGCATTGTTCATTCCCTTTTCCCACATTTATTTGTTTGATGTGTAATTGAAACACTTTTCATTACATGACATGAGGGTACACTCTGAAGGATCTGCCTTCGAGGTAGTAAACATTTGAGTTTTGTTCCATCTTTATAGTAGGACAAACTTTTTTGTTTAAGAACAAGAAAGAATATTTAGTCTTTCTCTGGCTTTCTTGACCCTGTATAATTTATTTTTCATCTCGCCCAGTTGTAGAACTGCACGACTCTTTCGTGATATGTTGCAGTTATTAAAGATCATATTTACATATATACCTGAGTCGAGAACCATAATAAGAGCCTTTATATATATGCTCATCCACAAATAGTTTGTTTTGCAATCTCTGGTAGCACTATGATTCGGACTCTGTGGCCAATATGCGTTTAGTAGCCGAACTGGATGTATCAACTAACAATTCTGTATGCCTCTCCTGCAGATACCCACAACGAGTATCTAAATCTAAGGCAACTGTGAGATACATGTTTCATAACCCGGAGGATGTGAGATGGTTCAAGGTGAGAACATCAATTGATTCTTTTTCTGTTTTGTGAACTTGTACTATGAGCATATTTACGTGTTTCTACTAACTGCTATTGTATTGGTTGCAGCCTGTTGAAGTTTGGACAAAATGTGGTCGCCGTGGTCGCATCAAAGAGCCAGTTGGCACACATGGTAAATTCTTAACAAATTTAGTTTTTATTAACCTGATGCAATGAATTAGGCATGTATGCCCATTGATCATTTTGAATAGTCATGGTGTGTTGCATATTTTACAAATGATCGTATCAATGCTATTTGGAGAATAACTTGTGAACTTTATTCACCAATGTAAAGTTGAAACAAGTAAAATTGTATGCTCAAAATGGCAGATAAAGTGGAAACGAATTGCATCTTTGTTTCTCCGTTCACTATATATTAATTTGTGATTAGTTAGCCTATATGTCGGTGCTTTTCCTTAATTTCTGTCATTGGGACAACCTTAACGTTGCTCATCTGGTCTTTTTACCCTTCAGGGGCCATGAAATGCATACTTAACGGGGTACTTCAGCAGCATGACACATTATGCATGAGTTTGTTTAAGTGTACCTATCCCGAGTGGCCCCAGCAAAGTTCTCCTCTGCAAGCTCTTTAAGTATTATCAGATAGTGAGCATAGCACATAAATGTTCCTTTAAAGCACGAGAGGGGCGAAAACTCAATGGGAATGAAGCTGTGGTTCAGATCGACTGTCGAATTGTTTTTGCTAGCAACCCTGCGTGGGCGGGACACGAGCTCTTATCTATTCGTCAAGTCAAAAAGTTTTGGTTGTATATAATCGATAATATTATCTTTATTATCTGGTTACTTCATTTTATATTCTAGTTTGTGTAAGATGCGAGCCTTGAAGGCGAACAATTTAGATATTGTTACTGTGATACAAGGAAAACATGCTTGTATTACAGTAAAAATAGTTAACATATTGTGTAAGCCAATCCATGAGCTTTTGCATCACTTAAATCAATTTATCTTGATTCTTTTAGACCATGGGTGACATTGTACACCATATTCATTGAGTAGTTGTATTTCATTCATTTTGACTAACCTCGGTTAGTGGAATTCTTCAAGAAATTGGATACAAGGTACCTCGACCATGGATCAAAGTTTCGGTTTCGGTGTATGTTTTGGTCTCCTAAATATTAGAAACGTTTCGTAGTTTTTCGACGTGTTTCGGAGACTTCGTAAAAGCTATAGTTGTAATGAAATTGGAAACTATTTCTAATTTTCGTTTCGGCTAAGTGAAAAAAGGAAACGTTTCGGTGGTTTTCGAGGAAACGTATGGAAATTTTGATCCATGACCTCGACGCAAATAGCTGCCTGTTCTTGATTTTGTGATGGACTTAGAGTAGTATGATAATGATTACAGTTTTTGTGATAATTATGGTTACAGTTTTTGCAACGTTCTGGATTGCAATAAGACGTTAAGAACGATACACCAATGCTTCATCTTATGTAGTTAATGAGTGTATACTGCAACACAAATTTACAATACAGAACTCCCAGTTACATTTCATTACCAGAAATATATAGTACTGAAACTGTGAGCTATTCATTATGCTCGTTGACTACGCTCGATTCGACAATATCTAATGGACTGGGATCTTTAGAGACGAGAGACTGGAGCTCTTCAACATTGTCAAATATTTGCATATATTTTTCATCTAAAGTTACCCATGCTTCTATTCCACCACCAGTTTTAGTGTCTATTAGCCAGACCATATTCAAAAACCTGGATTCCACGACATTCCCCGCATCACATCTACTCAACCATATTGGCTTTCCCCACCCAAAATCCATGTCGTAGAAACCAAAGCCGCACCAGCTTGAGAAACATAAAAGGTCTGCTCCCTCTGGGATTCCGCTCCATATCCGCCGTTGATTTTCAAAGTTTCCCAAAAGTCCATCATCACCCATTATTCTATTGACATATTCGCCGTCAATCTTGCTTATTGCGCCTCTGATTTCCTTCAACAACTGCCCCAAATCCTTGTCATCTTCATTCGTGCTTGAAACCGGTGCCAAACCAGGGAAATTCCCGAAGCAATCTGAAGGAAATGGTGGTTCGGCTCTTCTTCTCAAGTTCACTACGTGAGTCAGCAGCGAAGCTGGCTTGTTATTTGCCAGAGATGCGGCCATGAAACACTTCCACAAGAGAGCCGACACAACTTCGACTCGAGTGGGACGTTCAACGCCTGTTTTGTTCTTGAGTTTCTTTATCGCCGAGGCATCAAAAACGTACCTATTCCAAAACATATATGAAATAACGAATGTCCAACCTGTCTACAAACTGTATCTTTTAGATCTGACAACAATTCAATATGGTATTTGTCAATTCAATATGGTATCACTTCTAAGATAAAGGAATCATGGTGTTGAATCACTTTTCAAACAAATGTTACGCATCAGCCATAACAGAAATATTACAATTTAACAATTCAATAGTATACACCTTTGCATGACTAATTTCCTTACATTTAAAATAATAAATGCTCATCCTCGTACGAGTTAAGCTTTTAAACGAGATGATAATTGAATAATACCTCCGCATTATCGACTTTCCTTTCCTGAAAATCGACCCGAGAGAAGCAGGTTGGTTTTGTAGCTCTTCTTTGTGTGGGAAAAGAGACCGAGTAATGTAATTCGGGCACACGGCTTCTTTCGATCCACGAGCAATGGCAGCCCAAGAACTCAAGAAACTGGCCATTGCCGCGGCGTCAACTACTTTGTGCCAAAAAACAGCCCCAACGGCTATTCCACCGCAAGCGAAATGGCTAACTCTTATCATTAAAAGACTACCACTTCCACCTATTTCAGTATCTATCTTAACTTCACAAGGAACGAGTTTAAGGGGCAAATGTTGGTCTGGATTTACGAGAAGTTCCAACAGTTTATGGCCTTTGATCTTCGCAACAGAGAAAGGAACACCTTCGTCGTTGCAATCAATTGACAAACCATCGTTAGCGATTATCCCAGCAAGCGGAAAAAACCGCGTTAAAACAACGGATAACGAACTTTTAAGAAGCTCTATCGTGTGAGAGATGAATTGTTCATGATCAGTGTTTGTGTTAGGGAAAAACATGACTATTGGGACAAGCATTGGTGCAATAAGCTGGTCTAGCATGGATAGCTTGTAGTTTTTGAGGTGACGTGGTGTTGGATAACAAGGCTTAATGTTTTCAGTAGAGACTATTTCAGTTTCCATTTTCTTCATTTGGTTTTGCAAGAACAGGGATTTTTTTTTTTAAAGGGATGCTTTTGATCTTTAGGGGAGAAGCTAGCTATCACAATATCTATGGTTTCTTGTGGTTCTCAAGCAGCGATTGAAATGGCATATACTCATTCAATGAAAAAGACAAGTAAAAGAAAAAGTAAAATGCATTATGAATAACTCAGACTTATATAAAACAGTAAAACACTGTTAGGGAATTTTTGGGTCAATTGCGATCACCCCCCTATTGTTTGGGGTGTTTTGCAAAGTTCCCCCTAACGTTTCAAAAAGAGCACTTTGCCCCCTAACGTTTGTAAAGTTGCCCCCTGAATCCTTGATCTACCGTTGATTTTTGCCACGTGGCTATCTTTTCATCCATTAGATTTGACTCAGGGGGCAACTTTTCAAACGTTAGGGGGCAAAGTGCTCTTTTTGAAACGTTAGGGGGCACTTCGCAAAACACCCCAAACGTTAAGGGACAAAACGCAATTGACCCTAATTAAATTGTAATATCACTTATCATAAGTTCAGATAGATCAAAATTTCTAATTGCTGTTAAAAAAGTTACAGAAGCATTTCTGTTTCTGACTTAATAAAACAAAATTTATGAATATTATTCAAGTTCGATCATTATATAACTATTTTTTACTGTTTCTGAATTACTTCAGTAGTCCCGAAAACTTGGAAGATTGCATGATATTTTTAAGCAATCAAAATACACATTGAAAACAATTTTTTTGTCCACGCTTCAAATTACTATATATTTTTTATAATAAATATTAGATAATTATAACTAAACAATATTGACATCACGATGTTTTAGCAGCTGCAATGAAGATACTGTTGTTTAAGAGAAAACAAAAAAGGCACTTGCGACAACGAAGAAACACGAGAATTTTTTCTTTTGAGTTATACAATTATTTTTAAAATTAATTTCTGTCAAATGAGATTTTTAAATATATAGAACCAAAGAACTAAATAGGCATGAGGTTATAAAGTGGTCTTTGTCGTCCTACAATTAAACCAAATGTGCTTGATCGTTTGTTGTACTACGTCATATATAATGCAATTGTAAAATAATTTTTCATTTTCTAGGCTCGTATTCTTCCGCCCTCGGCTTTTCCTCCTCCTAGTTGTGGCGGAAGAGTTGGCGGTGTTTACTCTCCTCAGCCAATATTTGATCCTTTCGCAGAAAAACGTAGCGAGATAAGTAGAGAGTTTGTTTCATCAGTTGGATTGTGGTAGTGAAGTAAGTGGTGTGGTTTCTATGAGAATGCAGTAGCATTGACAGTGACTATTTGTGGCAAGTGGGGACTGTTGAATTAATTAAATGGTTGACCCTAAATTTAATGCAATGGAGTGATACACTAATACTTAAACATGAGGCCACCTTCTCATATAAATCAAGAATTAAATATTATTAAAATTATAGTTTAAAGTAGAGTTTATTTATATTTGGATATTATTAGATTAAGATTGTAGTTTATCTTGTTACCTTTTATGTAAGAGTTTTAGTTTTGTAAGGTTTTATTTTCTTTGCCTATAAATAGAGGTTTAGGTTCTTTAGTAAAAAAGTTATGATGAATTGATTTATATGATTGTTTTGCAATTTTCTCCCTACTTTCTGTCTCTTCTCTATCTTATTCTTCTAATTCTTTTTCTAATCCCTCTGAAATCTATTTCTTCTCTCTATTACTTTAATCTCTCTTCTCACAAGTTCCCGATCTCTATCACATTCTAGTCCAATTTTCTTGATGAATAGCTTTTAGACTTTTAGTCCAATTTTGTTTAATTTCTGTTTTTGAATGGCAATAAAATGTCTAGACAGAAAAGCAAAGCTGATTTCTACACTTCTGTTCCTATTCCAGCAACAACATTGTTACGTAGTTTGGATTTCTTTTTGGAGATCTTTCAACAATTCTATGGCCAACATTAATTATTTAACAAAAAACATTTACGAAACACATACCAAACAAAGGTATTATCTGATCACTAGCTGACTTCCTAAATAATAATTCAAGTACTTTTTTTTTTTTTGATTCTACTCGTTACGAAAGAGAGTTTTGTAGAATACATTATAGGATAGAATTCAGAAGCAATCCTAATGCACTTGTATCTTTTGGGACTTCTCCATATAGAATTGTACGTGTCATTAAAAATATACACGTACAGATAACACAAACATAAATTTATTCTACAATATCCAGATCTGATAGTTATAAATTAGAGTGCACATAAATACATCATCCAGCAACGTAAGATTTTAAATACAAAACACCACTACATAATAATCGAAGACGCGATTTGATAGAGAAAGGAGTTATAATAATTACACTTATACAACTATCAACATTATATAATGTACGGACCAGCTAATGATGGACGTGCATCGGATGAATTAAACAGCTATTCACGATTGTCCCTTGCACTTGATTGATTCAACAATATCCAATGGACTTGGATCTTTTTTTTTTTTTTTTTTTGAAAAGGAATGGACTTGGATCTTTTGCAACAAGAGATTGAAGCTCCTCAATTTTGTCAAATATTTCCCTACATTTTTCTTCCAAAATCACCCACGCCTCTACTCAACCACCACTTTTAGTGTCATTTAACCAAACTACGTTAAAAATTAAACGCGACTTTGAGTCGCAACCAGCGTCACATCTACTACTCAACCATATTGGCTTTCCCTATCCAAAACCAAACGTAGTAAAGACCAAAACTGCACCAACTCGAAATCGATAAATAGTCAGCTCCCTCTTGGATTCCGCTCCATATTCGTCCTAGATTCTCATAGTACCCCAATAGACCGTAGCCTCCCATCAATCTGTTGACGAAGGCCCCGTCAATCTTGCTTATCGCAGCTCTCATTTCATTCATCAAATTCTCCCAAGTCTTTGTCCGTTTCGTTTGTGCTTGATGCTGCCTGCTGCCATCTCTATTTCCAGTGTAATAGATGTAGGAATTTCTCGGATGGGAACCCAAAAATACGAGAAGGCATTCCCATGATGGAGGAGGAACTTTTACGAAGGCGGGGGATTCAAAAAAGAGTTGAAGTGTTGAACCAATCCCTAGGAAGTAGGAATCAATACATAACTCAAATACTTTATGATATGACTTAGGTGTTGTTGGAATATTTTAATTAAATAATATATTATTTATGCTTATTTAGAGTACTACTCAGCACCGTTCATGTCTCCATTCATAAATACTTTACAATGGGTAAGGCATAAGAATACGTTACCCTCAGGCTCGTGCTCAGGTGGCTCCGCTCGAATCCAATCCTTCTAAGTTGGGGTTGATGTCTGAAAAGACTAATAACGCGTATCGATCTATGCAGCGAGATATTCGACATCATCAATCTTCATCTTCCGTCTGTTATTCAACAATCTTTTCAACGAAAAGAATGGCGTATTTTCCTAAAGTCTAACTTAATGTCAATTAGGGAAATCTAAAGCGAGCAGGATGAAAAGTAGCACAATTCTTGGCAAATGTAAAAAGTTAACCTTGTCATGATAATCCATGACAGTGCGAATGACTGCTTTCATTTGGATTCTTCACTTATGATCGGGAAAAGTTTTTGGTATGTTAAGGTTATCTTAACTGAAAGATTTATTAGCTTTGATATTAAGAAAGTCAGTGATTGTAGCCTCATAAACATAAATACGCACACAATGGTCTTGAATGACACTTCATTTGTGATTAAAGATCTGTAAACAGTGGGCATGTAACATTTGGCCAATAATCTGAAAATTCTACAAAACTAAATGAAGTTACACAGCAAATCCAAATCCTATGCCATTCAATTCAACAGCAACAACCATCGAACTTTGGCAAATAATCAAACAAACCAAGAAAAAGATAAAAATTACCAAAACTAAACTACCACAATACAATAGGTGACAGGATTCTCAACTATGGTTATTACAAAGCTCAGCTCCTTCCTGTTCAAAGAAACCTTTTTAACTAGACTATAAAACTCCTCAAAACATTTATTCCTAAAAGTAAAAGATCAAAACTAAAAAAGAACATTAAAAAGCATCTAAACAATCTTGAAAAAAAAAAAGAATTTAATTGAATCTAAATGCAACAGGAACTAAGCAAAAGATTCACAGCTTCATCAGAATATATCAAGTATCTCCAAAATGTAGTTGTTGCAAAGCGGACAACTCCCCCTCTGCGCAAACAACTCGCGGGAGCACAGTCGACAAAACGTATGCCCGCAGGGGATAAACGCTGCGCCCTTATGCCGCACCATACAAACGCAGCAGTTATTATACTCCACGCCACCACTCTCCTCCTCTTCCTCCTCCTCCTCCTCTTCGTCCTCGTCCATCATGTACGTCGATCCATCGAGCCCCATTTCTCGATCCGTCTCCGCCAATAAAGACATCAACGACATCCTCACCGGCTCCTCCTCCCTCTCCCCCTCCCCCTCACCACCGGCATTGTCACCCGCACCTCCGGCATCCTCATCTCCGGCGCCGGCGGCGGAGGCGGAGGCATCCTCAAATCGCTCCTCCTCCTCCTCATCATCATCATCGTCATCCTCGTCGTGATTACGATCTCTTTGCAATCTCCTCATCGCGGTCTCGTCCTCGTCGTCGTCGTCTTTCTCTCTTTTCAATCTCCGCATCGCTAACGAGCTCGTGTGCTCGAATCGACCGCTAGCTCGCTCCATACTCCGATTGTTGCCGATGTTGTTGCTGTTGCTGACCGGTACGTCGGAGGTCGGGACCGGTACGGAGGAGGTCCAATTGGAGCCGCTGCCGTTGCGATTGAGGCGGAGCTTGTCCTTCCAGTTTTTCCGGTCGGTCTGCGAATCGGAGGACTCGTCGCGGATGACGTCCATGAGCGTCCGATTGGAATGAGATCGCTGCAGCGGAGGCTCATCCGCCGCCATTTTGTCCCTCAGGACGGCGTGTAGCGTCAAACTCGAGCTCCGATTCAGATTTTTCTTCGGTTCTTCATCTTTCAATCGCAGATCTTCGCCGCCGCCGGTGGTTTCCATTTTTTAACCGATTTTGTGAAAAAAAAAAGGAGAATGTGAATGTGAATTCGGTTAATTCTCTCGGATTTGTTAACCGATCATTGATGTGAAAATTGAGAAGCCCTAGCTAGCTAGATCTGAGAGAGATTGATAGAGAGAGAAACTATTGGTTTTGAAAATTATGAGATCAAAAGTGATAATGGATCTGGGTGGGGTAAACAGAGGAAGAGAGAGAATTTGGGAATGAATGATGAGAGACAAAATAAAAAAAAGTATAATAATAATAATTATATTATTAATAATAATAATTAATAATAATAATTGGAGAAGGAAAAAAGAAAAAAATGGGGGAAAGTTAAAAAGACAAGTGTTGGGAGATAAGATTATAAACATAAAAACATGTAAAAATGCCTTCTTTTCGTAATGTGGCAATATATACATAATTATAATTATATTATTTAGTTTCACATAATTGTACTTAATAAAATTACTGTTTAAATAGTTTCAAAGTATCTTGAAACTTTAAAAGTAATAAAAATGGTTAGAGTTTAAATAATTATAAGAATATCACTTGAATTTTTCAAATATATTACAAATAACCATAAACTACTTACATATATATATATATATATATATATATCTAAAGCTTCATAGATTAGATTAGTAGTTATTTAATTTTTTGTAATAGATATGTTTATCAATGGGACTAACTCTCCAAGATGTTGATGCGATCATCTTTAAATTATTGTACATGTTCAACATATTGATTTTGATTACGAAATTGTGTTTTATTAAATTTGAAATTAAATTCTTTTGAGTAATATTATATACTTTTATTTTTCAATATATATTGCTTAACATCATACGCAATAATGGCGAATGAAAGTTAATCTATTTGTTTGGACAGAGGAGCGAGTCTTGAGGAGTAGTTGATTAATACTTAATTTAGCAATTTATTTACTAATTTTAGGATGTATTCACCATTTCAAACATGATTAGATTGCAATACACAGGATTAATATATTATAAATAAGTTTTTTTTTTTTTGCAAATCAACCCCCTGCCCAAAAAAGTGTAATATCTTTGGGGGTCACAAAATCATCAAATAATTTGTAATAATTCATCTGACGTTTTGGGATGAAAACTTAAGTAGTAAAAATATCTTAATTGTCATTGGCTGAGGCCATCAACAACCAATTTTGGAAATTTGAGCCGGATCAAATGCGATGACAAATTTTAAAATTTAGTTCAGTTTTAATTTTAGTGTTTATATATAACCAAATATGATGTCGAAGAAATTCTATAGGTCCAAAAGTGTAATTTTGCCATTTAAAGTTATATATTTGTGTTACATTATTTGGAAAATGTAGTATTAAAAGATAATACAATTCTGTTTGTAAAGTATATAGCTGAACTGCTAAAGTTACGTCTATCCACATTAAACAGAAGAATGGCTAGTCGATCTAATCCCTGTAACGTTTTGCATGCGTCAAGAAATTTGGATAAGTCAAAAATGGTTAAAGCGAAGGCAGAGGTGCAACAGTTTCGTTATATTGTAAATATGTATCTCAGCCCAATCTGACATTCTATTATAGTGATGTAGTGAGAAATTGTTTAGGAGAGGCAGACCCTATCCTCTCAATTTGCTATCTTTTATGTAGTATACTTTTATTTATTTTTGTACCCAAGATTTTCTTTTCTATGTATAGTTTTGAGTCTTTTGACTCATTTTGGTTAATTATTATTCTTTGTTTGAATGTGTTATGCTAATATTTTATTTATTTATTAATCTTTTCATGTCAAGAAATATTACTATATATAACAACATTCAAATAATATTTTTTTTTGCTAAACATAATGATTTAACTTAGTTTAAAGTCTCCAATATAATATAACTTATTTCCAAACTGGTGCAGATTAATTAACTAATACGTAAGATAATTACTACACAAACTACACTCTATGTGATTTTAAATAGATAGTTAAATTTGATCTCTAATTTATATTTTAATGCATATAATTTGTGAAATACTTCTATATATACTATTCACCCGTTGAGCAAATAGACTATTCGTACAAACCCCAAACCGGTACCTTAATTTTAATATTTAATATTAATAAGGAGCAAAACAAAAACATTTTTTAAGCCATAGAGTATAAACACATATTCTTTCCAGGAAAAAAATCAATTACAGACTCGATTTTCCATACGAACTGTACGCTCCCGTCTAGCAATCCTCCTTAATTATTAAAGTTAAAATATAATGAAAAGAAAATGAAAGCTCCAATATATGATGCAAGGAGGCACTAAATATGACTCAGGACACACACACTAACATCATACTTGATGACATTTTAACTTTACTGATATAATTATTTAAGCTAAATGTATACATATGCTATTTCGATATATTGCATAGGATATTTTCACCTTTAATCCATTTTAAGCAAATTGACATGATATCATTCATACCCAAACAAGGATTAGTTGTGGAGTGATAGCATGGACAGGTTGCTGGCGTGTAGAAAAGCTATAAGCAGACGCTCACACCACACTTGCCAGCTTTTTGTTGTACAATTTGAACGATCTGCATAATACTTACATAGGTTCAAGCGTAGATATCACATATATATAAACAAAGAACTAAAACTTAAAATAAGTGATAAAATAGGATTTGTGCTTTTTTTTTTTAAAATGAATTCTTATTATCAGTTAATTAAATGTTTTCTTGCAGTTGTTTTAGTACGAGGAGTGGTGAATGGAAGAGCACAAGACATAGATTTTGATGCCAACTATGATGTTACATGGGGAAATGATCATATTTTGTTCCTCAATCAAGGGAGAGAAGCTCAGCTTTCCATGGATGTACATTCGGGTTATACATATTTTTATGCATATATGCAAACATACTTGAAGAGCACAAATAATTTTAATTTCTTTTAACTTATTAAGTTGGATTGATTGTAGTTCTTATTTTAAATTTTGTGTAACACCTGATGCATGTTTGTCCTTATATCATTCTCCAGTCGTGATATCTGTCATACTATCAAATGGCTTTCCACTGAATATTTATAGTTAATTAAGATCCATCCCTATTTTTTAAATTTTTATCAAAATAAGATCTAGGATCGAGTTCATTTATTATGTAATGGTTCCGTACTAGCAAGAAGTGAAAATACGTACGTATTTCACGTATCCAATCTTGTAGTTGTGGCTGAGCTCTTTGTTTCTCTGATTTGTTAAAAACTTTAATTAGTCTTGTAAAAGAATATAAGATTCATAGAGAAACCGCATAAAAGAACTCAAATTTTCGTTACTTGCTTTTCGTGTAGTTTCTTATGATAAAAATTATGCTATATATGTTGCAATAAATCTTTAATTACATCGATATCACGTATTGAAGGGGCTGGCTTTGGATCCAAGCTAAGTTATGACTCGGGATTCTTTCATATGAGGATCAAGCTCCCTAACAAGGATTCTGCAGGAGTTATTACAGCTTTTTATGTAGGTGTACTTTCCTTCCTCAAAATTGAGACTTATATGATCATAGTTTTGTGGTTCATGCATATATGAAACTGTCTTTAAATTTAAATTTAAAATGAATTTGTTTTTCAAATTTCTGTGTATCTTTAGATTTGTGTCACATGTAAATTAATGAAGATAAAAATTCGTTTCAAGCGTTTTTTCAAGTTTCTTATTTATATATATTCTCTTGAAATATGTTGTCTAGATAGTGTCACAAGGAACGATACATTAGTTTGACAATAGAGATTACAACTAAATGAAATTTGATCAAGTAACAACAACGTTGCTCCGAATAGGTTTGAATAGCTACAGAAACAATCTTGAGATTGATTAATTTATATTACAGTTATATAGGTTCGATCGATCGACCTACGTATGTTTCTAAATATTTCTACAAATGTTAAAGGAATATCTGGATCATTATTCAATTTCTCAAAGTATTTCCGAATTGTAAAGAAAAGTCTGATAGAAAAATGCTAACTATTTAATCAATTTCGGGTATAATTTTGTGTAAATTTTGGCAGCTCACTTCAAACACCAACCACCACGACGAGCTAGATTTTGAATTCTTGGGCAACAAAGAAGGTAAACCTATCACATTACAGACAAATGTGTTCGTGAACGGGCAAGGAAATAGAGAGCAAAGGATGCTTCTGTGGTTTGATCCGACGGCCGATTTCCACTCATACAAAATACTATGGAACCAATACCAAATAGTGTAAGAAAAATAATAGTGTCCTCTTATATTAACCTTAAAGTCCCTCTCTATCCTAATAAAATCACTTGTTAGCATTTGAAACTTATAGGTAATAAAGAAAAAGTGTAAATTAATTTGCATGGGAAGTATTTTACTAGAATATTTACTATATATAGTACACCCGCCCCTAAGTACGTCTAGTTTATGATACTTACCGACTCATAACCACGTGGAAGTTGTAAATATTAAATCTTAATGATCTACAAATGGACCCTAGTAGATCCAAGTCCAGAAGAATCAATGGATTCTCTTGGATCTAGTTATAATTGTTTAGGTTACCACTTTATTTAGGGGGTAAAAAATCAACAGACTCCCAATCTACAAGGTATTTGGCAAAGTGCCCAATAAGCTATGAAAATGATTGAAGTTCCCCCAACATTTTAAAATTTGTATGAAGTGCCCCTAGGTTGTTAATAAACTGTTTGTTTTGTCCATTGAATTTGATTTCAGTGGGGAGTTTGCGCATTTTTTTGACAAATTGGAAGGTGCTCTCTAATTTAGGTTAAAAGGCATATGCTAGATGGCTTGCTGCAATTTACCCTTATTTAAAATATTGTCCACTGAGACTCTGTCTAGATAACTATGATCTATTATACGATGAATGATGTAACAATAGACCTAATCTTACAAGTGTTTCTTTTTTCTTTTTTTTGGTTGTGTGTTTGTAGGTTTTACGTTGACACCATCCCTATAAGAGTATTCAACAACAACACAAAAATTGGAGTTGGGTATCCATCACAACCAATGCAAATAGAAGCCAGCTTATGGGATGGAAGTAGCTGGGCAACAGATGGAGGCCAAACTAAGACCAATTGGTCACATGCACCATTCATTGCCCACTTTCAAGGTTTCAATGTTGATGGCTGCAGTAGTACCACAACTCAATTAACCTTTAATAATAGTATTGAAAATTGCAATTCCAATGATTATTGGTGGAATCAGAGGAAATATTGGAAGTTGGACCATGATGAGATGAAAGAGTATGAGAAAGTGAGGGAAAAGTACATGAATTATGATTACTGTACTGATAGACCTAGGTACCCTAATCCTCCTTCAGAGTGTCTCAATTAGGTATTACTTGTATTGTGATTCTAATGATGTAATATCTGTGAGTAATGATATATTATGATTATCAGATCTCATAAACAACTTGCTTAAGACATGTAGAATCCACAAATAATGTGTTTGATCATATTAGATCATCGTAGTATTAAATGAAAGCGTTGGGATCGACAACTTACAACCTTTTATAAAGTTTTTTTTCTTTCTTGCTATATTGTCGATTGCGCTTTAATTCGATACTCTAGTTTCTTGGTATATTTTGCAATTAGGTAAGGCAAAATGTAATTGATATTGTTATGTCTGTTATTTGGAGCGTTTATTTTATATATTTAAAATAATATAGGGATAAAAGTGTTAAACCCCCTATACTTTAGCACATGATCACTTTGCCCCTTATCCTTTTATTTTCGACAATTTGCCCCCTATACTGTGGATAAATAAGCACTTTGCCCCCTGAATCATTTTTTCACCATTGGATTTGGGCACATATCAAATTTTTTTGCAGTTGGATCTGGGCTTAGGGGGCAAAGTACTTATTTATCCATAGTATAAGGGGGCACATTGCCAAATATAAAAAGATAGGGGCAAAGTGCAATCGAGGGCATAGTATAGGGTGTTTAACGCTTTTATCCCTAAAATACATATCAAAATGATCAGATGATAGATGAGCAAGTGAGAGAAAATTACATTAATTATGATTAGTTTGTTGATGGGGCTAGGAACCATATTTCATTGAAGTACCAGCTTCCATTAAAGAAATTTGTTTTGGGCTTGATTTTTTTCTTCTTCTTTTGATAAAGAAACTTAAGACAAAATTCAAGCTATTTTTAACTAAAACTCGGTTTATTCAAAATTATAAATTGATCTCTATAAATTAAAGGGTTAATATGAGAACAAAAAAGTACTTGGAATTTAGTGTAGTGTCAGGGAAACCCTCGAATTCCAATGATATCATAGCAATCTCTCGTCTTATGCATCACTTAACAAATTGTTAGTTTATGATAAAAATAATATTTTTAATTTTTAATTTTAGTTTTATTTTTGAGTATTATGTAAATTTAAAATTCCAAAATTACTCGTAAAATCACAAATCATTAGTTGTACGGTAATGAGTTGTTGAAACCTCTAAACTGAGGGATATGAAAGACGAAGATTTGGCTGTGTTAGATAGGAAGGCGACGAGTATTGTATTTGTCTTGTCGCGAAGCATAGGATTTCATATAGCGAAAAAGATAGCCACAAAAGGTCTATTGAAGGTTTTGGCAGACATGTTCAAGAGGCCATCAACAATGACTAAAGTTCATGTGATACGATGTCTGTTTTACCTAAAGTTATCAAAAACTACTGCAGTTCGATCCTCTCTTAATAGGTTCAATCTAACAACATCTCAACCAAGCTCAGTCAAAATGGATTTTGATGATGAAACTCTATCAAAAAGCTGGAGCAGAACGGTTATCGCTGTTAGTACTTTAGCATAAAACGTAAAAATTAATATTTGACGAAGTGAGAGAGCTAATTGTGAGTGAAGAGATCCGCATAAAAGAATCACGTATCTCTTCGGACCATGTTTGAGTACAGGAAATTGCGACATATCATCAGAAATGAAGAAAGATAAAAGTTGTCCAGTGGTGGAGTTTTCATGAATTTTATAATTACTGGTCTCAGTGTAAATCACCAAAGAAAAAACAAAGTATGACAACTCAGCAAACGTAGCATTGGAGGAGATTAGTGACACATTAATCTTGAGTATATGTAGTATATTAAAACTGTGGACTAAATTTTTTAAACATTGTTTCATGATTGCCCTAATAGTGATACATAGAAAATTATATTTCCAGCGGTTTTGGTAGGTTTATCTTGCTTATGATGAGCCTTGGACGATCGTAGGAAACATGTCAAGAAATTATACTAATTTATATAGTAAGCCGCTTTATAAGAGCTAATATACTCCATGTAAAAAGAAGTAGTAAGAAAATGTTATCCGTTAATAAAAAATCATATTAATGCTGGGAATATTCTCATATTTACAATTTTAAAGTACATAAAACATACTAATTTATAGAGTAAGCCGCTTTTCAAGAACAATAGAGGATAAATTTGTTAAACTTTTTGTTTTAAGCCGGAAATTATTCTTTATACTACAGCACATGTTATATTATCAGAAAAAATATCTTAGAAAAAAAAATCAACTAACTTTTACCTGTAATAATAAATATTTAATCGGTATCATAGATTTTTAAACTTGTACTTAGTACTAACACGTACTATTTTGAGAAACAAATGATTGATAATTATTTTTCATCTAATTTAAGTGCACTTTTGTTTGTGACCAACTTCTAAAACCTACTTTAAGATAAAATCTGACAACCGACTGTGAGAAAAGTAATATGGTGTTTGTGGAGGCTAAAGTACAAAACCACTATCTACATGGCATGGGGGCCTGTTCTAAAACTCCGGTCATTAGGATAACAACCAACACAATGACTTATGGACATACTAACATCATCCTTCTTAGAATCCGATATAATTAAAATGAAACAATAACACACGACACAAAGACAACTAAGTTCGGTTTCTTTCGTTTCGTCATCGACTTGCAAATATCAGTTCAGTAAACACTACCATTATACTTGATAACATTAATTTCATCAAAGTTAATTAAGCTGAATGCTCACATATGTTAATTTTTGTTGGGGGAGAGGAATGTAATTGAAATAGGAAGAAAAGATTTGGGGCGCCTCAGATATAAATTTGTGATACTTTGAGAATAATTTTGCAATATCCATGGAAGTTTGACAAGAATTGCTCTCAACTATCTTTTTTCAGATGCTCTATGTTGCACTCACGTTGTGCTCTCTTTATTACTCTATCACTTATGCACTCAATTCCAGTTACTCTCTTTTCTCTACATTCCACACTTGCATAACTAAGTATTCATAGATTTGTAAAATGACTTAAATTTTGGTGTTTAGCTAATTTTATTAAACTATTATTATAAATTTTTAGTCATCCAAACTTTTATTAAATGCTTGTATTAATGTGTCTCAAATTATCTCAACTTCCACACGTTAGAAACTTCATCAAGATGATATTATTTTGGAGTATTAATGATGGTTGTTGATTGTCTCCTCATAGCTATATTACAAACTAATTTAACACTCCCTCTTAATTTGTAATTAGAATTTCATTTTACAATTGCTTGATCTTCTCTGCATTGGCTACTGTTGTGAAACTATCTGCGAGTTTCTCGTTAGTGTTCACGAACTCTAACTGAGTTTCTTGATGTTGAACAAGGTCTCTGATGAAATGACAATGAAGTTTGATATGCTTTGACCATGCGTGAACAAGTAGATCATTTGTCATTACAATAGTAGACATGTTGTTCCAATAGATCGTAGTAGGGGATTCCTGCTTTTACTAAAGATCCTCTAGAATTCTTCTCAGCAAAACTTCTTCTCGTGCAACATCTCATTTCTTCTCGTAGAGTGATGTTTCGCTAAGACTTCTCGCAAAACCTTTCGTCTAGAAGTAGCTATCGGTTTTGCTATTCCAGACTCTAGGTGTTTGCATTAATCTATATAATGTTTTTATGAGTCGATAGACTTTGTCTTCTTTGCCTTCGACGATGTAACCTTCAGACTTCTCAACGTAAACTTTTTCTTATAAATCTTCATTTAGAAATGCTGACTTAACGTCCAACTTATAAACTGGTACTTTATGTTGAGCAACTAGAGCTAGCACGAGCCTTATTTATCCATTCGTGCAGCTGTAGCGAATATTTCATTGAATTCAACACATGGCTGGTAAGAGTATCCTTTTGCGACTAGGCATGTCTTGTGTTTTGAGATTGAGCCATCTTCTTTATATTTTGTCTTATAAATCTATTTGAGTATTATTACTCGTTTTCCTTCTGGAAGATCTAGAAGCTCCCATGTTTTGTTCTTTTCGATGCTTGTCATTTATTCATCCATTGCATCCATCCGTACTTCTTCTTTTGCAACTTTTCAGATGTCTGCCAAAAAAATTGATTTTTAGTTCGATCTCTTCCTCTATTCCCTCTAGATGTTGAAGCATTCCTTTTGTCATGCTGGCTTTCATTTACTTATCACCTACATTAACATTTACTTGGAAGGCTTGTTTCAGTTTCTGGTTAGAAAATCAACTCATTCCTTTTCCGTGAGCTTTGAGTGATCCAATTGGTTCATCTAAAGATTATTTTGATAAATCTTTAGATTCCTGAATAGCAACCACTATATGCTCAAATTTTACCGACACACCCCTTAGTACATTTTTTGACAATTTTCTTGTCTTTGACATTATCTCTGTATGCGCCAGTGTGATTTATAATCACTGTAACTCTTGAAAAGAATTCTTGCACAATTGTATTGTCTTTCATGAATAAATTATCAAATTAACACCATAAATTTTGCAATTTAATGAAGATACCCTTTTCATATCCATCAAATAATTATTTTAAAACACCCCATGCATCTTTTGATGTTTTAACACCCATAATTCCTCGACAGATGGATCAACTTACTCCCTGAACTGAAGTATAAAAGACAAGTTTCTTGCATCTCTGGTGTTGTACTCTTTATATTCTTTTTTCTTGAGTATCGTCAACGTAGCTTCTTCCTCTAGCGTACATTTTTAATAGCCTTCCTCAACAATGTCCCAGAGTTCATGATACTAGATTAATGTCCACATTAGGACGTTCCATAATTCATAATTTTGTTCAACAAAAATCAAAAGACCTTGTTGAAAATATGCAAAGGCGAGCTGGTTGCTAGGTTATGGATTCATATTTATTTAGGGAGAAAGATATCAGGCCAAATGGTGACTCTGATACCACAAAATGTTGGGTGTTCAACGATGTAACTGAAACATGAGTAAAATATTTGGGGTTGAGATATAAATTTGCAATACTTTGAAAATAATTTTACGATATGCTTTGATATTGATGAAATTTTCAAGAATTACTCTCAACTATCAACTCTTTGGTTGCTCTCTATGGCACTCACTTTGTGATCTCTTTATTACTCTATCACTTATGTAGTCAATTCCAGTAACTCTTTGTTTTTTGGTAATCCACACTTGCATAAAACCAAGTATTTATGGAATCTTAAATTGATTTAATTGTGTTTAGCTAATTTTATAAACTATTATAATATCTTTTCAGTAAAGCAAGCTTTTATTAAATGCTTATATCAATTTGTCTCAAATTATCTCAACTTTCACACTTTAAAGACTTCACTAAGATGATAGTTATTTTGGAGTATTAATGATGGTTGTTGACTGTCTCCTCACAACTAGATTACAAATTAATTTCAACAATTTTTGCATGTAATAATTTCACTTTTATGCCTTTTTGTAAATTGACACAATTTAATTCCCAAACAAGGATTAGTTGTGGAGTGAAATATAGCATGGACACGTACATTATTAGTGTGTAGATAAGCTATAGGCTGTCACTCAGACCACCCTTGCCAACTATTCGTTATATAATTTGGAAGAAGTTGTATATTGTTTATAAGCTAAAACCTAGACATCACATATAAAAGAAACTACAACTTGAAATAATTGAAAAAATATAGCGTTTGTGCTTTCCTTTTCAAATGAAGTTTATGAATTTCTCTTGTCAGATAATCTTTTTCCTTGCAGTTGTTTTAGTATGTGGAGTGGTGAATGGAAGAGGAAAAGACAGAGAGTTCGGTGTCAACTATGTTGTTACATGGGGGAATGATCATGTTTTGGTCCTCAAGCAAGGGAGAGAAGTCCGACTTTCCATGAATGTACATTCAGGTTATATATTTTCTTATATGTAATGTACAATCTTTATTTCTGTCAATTTGGTAAGTTGGGATTGATCATAGTTATGTGGGTGGCAATATGGACTAGATCAATGGCTTAATCTAAATCTGATCAGTATCCGTCTGATATGATCCATGCATAATGGATTATGTTAGTTGATTGTTTTTGACTTGGAATTGTCATGGATTTATCATAGATCCAAGCAATAAGTTTTGGATCTAGATGGCCAAATTATAAATCTCTTACTTTAAAAATATTAATTATATACTACTCACCTCTATCTCACCTCTTACAATATACTAAATTTATTACCCACCCCATCTCAACCGGTCACCTAAAATTTTAAAACACACACTAAGACATAAATTACCTAAAAGAAATACATAACTAAGTCACCTAACATTTCAATGCACCTAAAATCACACATACATCACCTAAAAAGCACACACTACACCTAAAAAATACATTGCGTTGAAATCTCCTCAGAAACACACGAAAAACACTCACTACATTCAGTTAATACCTAAAACAAATTACTGATAAGTCACTTAAAAAGACAATACACTAAAACACACACTCCACCGAAATCCCCACAAATCACACTACAACCAAAATATACACCGCATTGAAATCTTCTAAAAGCAAACTATGTGTTTTAGGCAATCAATGTGTGTTTTATGTGATTTATTGCATTGTGTCACTAGAAAAAGTCAGAGCAACAACGATGAATTTTACAACGATGATTTAGGCTTCATCAACGAATTTTTTATTTTTGTCGTTGCAAGTCTAAATTTCGTTGAAAACGGGCGCTGCTGTTGCTCAGTTTTTTTTTTTTTTTTTTGAGTATGTGTTTTAGGTATAATATGTGTTTTATCAGGTTAATTTTGTGTATTGTGTGTTTACGTGATTTATTGCCTTATTTTAGGCGTATGTGTTTTTATTACGTGATTTCGATGCATTGTATGTTTTAGGTGAGTGTGCTCTAAAGTGATTTCAATACAGTGTGTGTTTAGGTGTAGTGCATGTTTTTATTTGATATGAATAAAATGTATTTTTTTCAAGTGTAGTACATGTGTTTCTAGATGATCCTGGTGCAATGGTTTTTAGATATATCATGTATTTACTAAAATAAATTTGGTGCAATGTGTACTTTTGGCTGATTTTAGTGCGTTGGGTGTTTTAAGATGCACTATGTATTTTTCGTGTTAAATAGACTGAAATGGATTGGAAAGGTTGGGGTAGCTTAGAGCTAATAAGGTAGAGGTGAAATAGAACATGCGCATGGTGGGGTAGGCTAGGGTAAAGATGTGGGAGGTTAGGATAAATATTGGAATTACGATGGGGGTGGATAACAAGGCAAAGAGTAGGGAGAAGTGAGGGTAGTGTGGGGCGGGTAGTAGGGTAAGTGTAATTTACAATATGATAGGTGTGAACCAAGGTAAATCACTCAGATTTGTGAGCCAATTTTAGAGAGAGAAAGCGACATAATTTAGGGTTCGAGAGAGAGGCAGATGAAAAAGAGAATGAATTAATTTACAAATCGGTCCTAACTAGCCCTTTTATAGTTGGGGCCCCAAGCTAACTATACAAAAGATTGAGGACTAAAAAGGAAAATGCGGTAAATAAGGAAAGAATAGATATGCGAATATTTACAAAATGAAATGCAGATACGCTTATATAAAAGCATATATTTACATAAGTTAAGACACCCCCCCCCCTAAGAGGGGCATATATATCAATTATGCCCATCTTGGACAACATGTGGAGGAAAGGTTGAGGGGATAACGGTTTGGTGAAGATATCCGCAAGTTGATGTTGATTGGATATATGTTGTACTTTCAGACTTGCTGGACTTTTTCACGGACGAAGAAACAGTCGATTTGGATGTGTTTCGTCCTTTCATGTTGCACTGGATTAACCGCAATGCATGCTGCACTTTTGCTGTCGGTGAAGATCAAAGGAACTCGACTTTGAGGGATGTGAAGGTCTTGAAGGAGTTGAGTGAGCCAAAGGACTTCACAAGTTGTGGATGCAAGTGCTCTATACTCAGCTTCGGTTGATGAACGGCTCACGGTTGGTTGTTTCTTGGCCTTCCATGAGATAAGGGAGTCACCAATGTAAACAGCAAATCCAGTGACACTTCGTCTGGAATCCGGGCAGCTTGCCCAGTCACTGTCACAAAAGGATTTCAAGTGAGATTCAGATTTGGTTGGATAGAAAAGGCCTTTACCTGGGCTGTTTTTGATATATCTCAGCACTCTATGTGCTGCGGTGAGGTGAGCAGTGGTAGGGCGAGCCATATGCTGAGTTAAGCTTTGTATGCTGAAGCTTAGATCAGGCCTTGCTATTGTGAGGTATAATAGTCGGCCAACAAGTCTTCTATAAACTGTGGGATCACTCAACAAGCCAGATGAATCATTAGTAGATAACTTAATGTGACAATCCATAGGTGTAGAGATAGGTTTGCAATGCAGATAACCTGATTCTTCTAAAAGGTCTAATGCATACTTTCTTTGGCATAATGTAATGCCTTTGTGAGATCTAACTACTTCAATGCCTAATATATACTTTAGAGGACCAAGATCTTTAATAGTAAAAGCATCATGTAAATGAGATTTTAAGTTAGAGATTTCAGGCAAGTCATTACCAACTAGAATTATGTCATCAACATAAATACAAAGAGCAGTGAAAGAGTGAGGTGTCTTTTTAATGAATAGAGAATAATCTGATACAGTTTGTGTATATCCAAATGCAAGCAAGTAGGATGTAAGTTTGTTATACCATTGTCTAGAGGCTTTTTTGAGGCCATAAAGACTTTTCTTGAGTAAACAAACTTTATTTTCATTGTTAGAGCAATATCCTGAAGGAGGAGTCATATAAATCTCCTCATCCAAATCACCATGTAAAAATGCATTGTTAACATCTAATTGATGCAAATGCCAATTATTAGAGGAAGCTAAAGCAAGGAGAACCCTAAAAGTGATAAGCTTAGCTACAGGGCTAAATGTGTCAAAGTAGTCTAATCCTTCTTCTTGGTTATAACCCTTAGCAACAAGTCTAGTTTTGTATCTCTCAACAGTGCCATCAGATTTTAATTTTACTTTAAAAACCCATTTACATCCTATACAGTTATAGCCAGAGGGAAGGTCAGTTAAAACCCAAGTCTTAGTTTGTTCCAAAGCATCTAATTCAGCCTTCATGGCAGCCTGCCATTCACGGATCTTACTAGCTTGCTTGTAAGTTCTAGGTTCTATGATATTAGCAACAGAATTGGTAAAAGCTTTATGCGAAGAGCCTAGGTTGTCATGTGACATGTATGAACTTATAGGGTATCTAATGACTTGAGATTTGGAGGAAGCATTGCTCTTATGTGTTGATACAGGCAATTCATAATCATAATCTTCTAAGTATGCAAGAGGAACAATATGTCTATTTGATTTTCTAAGAGTAGCAACAGGCAAATCAGATACAGGTAATGCAGGTAGGTGTTCATGTAAAGAGGCAGGAGTAGGTGCAGAGGTGTCATTATGCAATAAAGGTAAAGGAGTAGAGTTAGGGATACTTGAAGTTGTATTTTCTGGAGGAGGTGTGTCAGGTAGGATCTGGTTATGAACATCCTGTTGGAGTGGCATGGAGGGTGAGTCCAGTGGACAACCTTCATTGACCAAAGAACCATGAGTTGCTGGGGCAGTATCAACTGAATGAGGAACAGAAGAAGCTGGTGGATCCTGCAAGGAAATGAATGACTCTGTACAAACTTGATGTTTGTCTTGTCCATGATCAGTAGAAACAGAAGGAGAAATCTTAAAAGGAAAAATATCTTCATAAAAAACTACATTTCTTGATATCAAAGTTTTACCAGTTTCCAAATTGAGAGTCAAATACCCTTTAGTGCCTAATGGATAACCTAAGAAAATACATTTAACAGCTCTAGCATCAAATTTATTTCTGTTAGCAGCAATAGTAGAGACATAGCATAAGCAACCAAAACATTTAAGCATGTGGTAATCAGGTGGCTTATTAAATAGCAACTCATAAGGAGACTTGTTTTGGATGACTTTGGATGGTAACCTGTAAACAAGGAATGCATCAGTAGACAAACAATGACTCCAATAGATGAGAGAGACATTAGATTGAAATTTTAAAGATCTAGCTACCTGTAACAAGTGTTGGTGTTTTCTTTCAACCAACCCATTCTGTTGAGGAGTTTCTACACAACTCCTTTGATGCAGAATACCAAAATTAGCATAGAAGTCTTTCATAATAAATTCTGTGCCATTATCAGTCCTTAAAATCTTTATTTTAGTGGAAAACTGAGTTTCAACCATTTTGTAAAAAACAGTAAGTTTAGTTTGCACTTCAGATTTATGTTTCAAAAGGGAAACACAAGTGCATCTAGAGAAATCATCAACTACAGTCAGAAAATATTTAAAGCCATCATGAGAAGTTACTGAAAATGGCCCCCACACATCACAGTGTAAAATATCAAAAGGAGCATTAGAGACAGAAATACTATCAGGAAATGACAGCTTCTTTTGTTTAGAAAAATGACATGTGTCATAATTATTATGAGTATGAGATTTTGACAAAGTAATCTGTGGTATGGTTTCCAACTTTTGTAAAGATGGATGACCCAACCTGTAATGCCAAAGAGTATCTGTTGCAGTAGAAGAATTACAAGAAACAGAATGCAAATTGCATTGTTTATTTGCAGGAAAAGAAATGGAAATGTCAAGAATATAAAGACCAGATTGCAACTTAGCAGAACCAATCATCTTCCTCCTGATGATGTCCTGCAAAATACACATTGATGAGAAAAAATGTATAGATAATTTGCAAGAAGCAGTTAATTTGGAAACTGAGACAAGATTAAATGTGAAATCAGGAACAAATAGGACATCTGTCAATGTAAGATTTTTATTAACAAAGACATCTCCTATTAAAGTTGCAGTTGTAGAACTGTTATTAGGTAAGTGAATAATAGTGTGAGTAGGTTTTGGTTTAGATGTAAAAAACTGAGTATTGCTAATCATATGATCAGTTGCACCTGTGTCTAAAATCCAAATATTATCATTTTTAGAGGCATGCTTGAAAACAAATAAAGCAATAACAGTAGATTTACCAGCTAAGGTAATGGCAGCAGAGTGTTGCATAGGTGTGCCATGTTGAGAGACATGAGGAGGCATATTTTGAGAGTTAGCAAAAGCCAAAAATTGTTCAAATAAGATGTGATTATTAGCAGCATCAGGCTCTGTCTTAGCACCACTAAATAAAGCATCAGGTGCAGTAGCAGAATTAGCTGAATGAGAGACATGCAAAGGTCTTTTACCAGTTGGTCCATCCCAACCAGGAGGATAACCAATTATCTGAAAGCATCTGTCGACTGTATGACCAGTGTACCCACAGTGGGTACACTTTAGTTTCTTCTTATCTTTACCAGGAGGAGGCTTATTAAAACGCATATTATTGTTGCCAGGTTTGTTTTGACCATCAGTGAAAGATTTACCCCGTGTAAACATAGCAAGAGGATCAACAGAAGGTGCAGAATATAAAGCCCTTTGATTTTCTTCTTGTAAAAGGAGAGAGTAAGCCTTAGATAAAGATGGCATAGGTGACATAAGTAGAATCTGACTACGAACAGCAGTGTAGGAGTCATGTAAACCAATCAAGAAAGCCAATACACAATCATGTTGCTGGAGTTCTAACATAGTTTTATTCACATTGCATTTACAATGACCACAAGAGCAAACAACCACATGCCTTTGATTCACGAATTCATTCCAAATAGTACGAAAAGAGTTATAATAGGCAGTCATAGAAGTATCACCTTGACATATGGTAGAAATAGACTTTTGCAACTGGTAAACACGCGAACCATCGGTTCGATCATACCTGATTTTGAGTTCTTGCCATACCTCAAGTGCAGTGGTGAAGTAGAGAAGGCTGTGTCGAAGTTCCTTGGATACTGAGTTGAGGAGCCAGGAGAGGACGAGATTGTTGGCCCGAGTCCAGCAAACGCGCAGTGATTCGTCAATGTCCGGGATTGGCAGCGTCCCATCGATAAACTTGATTTTGTTTTTGATGTTGAGAGCCATCTCAATGCCTTTGCACCACGAGACATAATTTTGCCCGTTGAAAACGTCACCGACGATGGAGGCGCCGGTAAAGTCCTGTGAACCGAGAAAATAAACAGACGAGGAGTCTTCGCTCGGATTTTTGGGCTTATCACCACTGGACGAGTCTGTAGACACTGTGAGAAAGTAGATCGGCGAAAAAGGAGCAAAAAATCTAGATCCAAACGGAAATCAACGAGAACCGAGAGATCCGTAAGGAAAAACAGTAGATCCGTGAGAAACAGTGAAGATTCTCAACGAAAAACAACGAAAATCGGAGAAATCGCGAAGAGAATCTCAAACGCGCAGAGAAAAATTGATGCGAAGAGTCTCGCACAAAAAACAACGGTGAAATTGCAGCGGAAAGTCGGATCGATCACTCCTAACGAATGATACCATGTGAACAAAGGTAAATCACTCAGATTTGTGAGCCAATTTTAGAGAGAGAAAGCGACATAATTTAGGGTTCGAGAGAGAGGCAGATGAAAAACAGAATGAATTAATTTACAAATCGGTCCTAACTAGCCCTTTTATAGTTGGGGCCCCGAGCTAACTATACAAAAGATTGAGGACTAAAAAGGAAAATGCGGTAAATAAGGAAAGAATAGATATGCGAATATTTACAAAATGAAATGCAGATACGCTTATATAAAAGCGTACATTTACATAAGATAAGAATAGGTTTCTATGGTAAAGAGCGGGTTAGAGTGGAATATTGAAGGTAAATGTTAAAAAGGATATAGTGGGGTTTGGTAGGGGTATATGGGTAGGGTAAAGCGGGGTGAGGTGGGGTAAGGCATGGATATGGAGGATGGGTTGGCTAGGGTGATCGTGAGGATGAGGTAGGATTAGGTGGATGGGTTGCTGAGTGTGTGAAGTATGGTGAATAACTGAGAAATAAATTGAGTTAATTTTTATCTGACTCAACTGAAATTCACACTCTATGTATTTGTGATGGAATTCATCATGAATCCATGTAAAATAATAAGAGAAATATATGAAAAATCAACTTGGGTTCACCAAATTAAATTGTTTAGATCTCATTTAAGTTGAATTCTTTCAGAATTCATTATTGATTCGTTTCAGGTCTGAAATCATCATAATGAAATCCCTTGCAATCAAATTTGGATCAGATGCTACTGACCAATGGCCACCGTTTTTCTAATTATAAAGTTTACGCAATACATGATGTTTGTCCCCAACTCCTAATATCATTCATGCACCATTCTTAAGATTTGCTATAATATGGCTTTGCACGAATATCTATAGTTAAGATCCAACCCTATTTTGTATTTTAAAATTTTTTAGGATCGAGTTCATTGTTATGTCATGATTAAGTACTAGGTAGCAAGAATTGATAATATATACTATGTACCCAATCTTGTAGTTAGGTTATCGCTCTTAACACCTCTGATTTGTTGAAAAACTTATTTTGTTTTGTAAAATTTCACATATAAAAATTTATGAGATAAACCACATATGTAATAAAACCGAGTTTTCATTGATTGTTATTCGTGTCAACGGTTTTCTCAATATATAGGGATAAAAGCGTTAAACCCCTTATACTATTGGGGGTGTAGCGATTTGCCTCCTGAACTATTTTTTTTGGCAACAAGCCCCCTGTAATACGGTTAAATAAGCACTTTTCCCCCTCAATTATTGACTTGAAAAAATAATTTGCCCCCTGATTGAATTTCTGGCCAATTTTCGCCGGAATTTGAGACATGAACATGATGGTTCATCACTTTTTAACCTCAAATTTAATAAAATGCCCTTTTTTCACTTCGATTTTTGTTATATTTCCTGAATTTCCAGATCTTAAATTTGGATAATTTAAATTAAGGTTTGAAAATTAAGAAAATATAACAAGAATCGAAGTGAAAAAAGGATATTTTATTGAATTTGAGGTTAAATAGTAATGAACCCTCATGTTCACGTTTCAAATTACGGCAAAAAATGGCCGAAAATTTGACCGGGGGGCAAAAAGACTTGTTTATCCATAGTACAGGGGGCTTGTTGCCAAAAAAAAAAGTTCAGGGGGCAAATCGCTATTCCCAATATATATTACGTCGTTCCAATAATCCTTAATTACATTCTTATGTTTTTGAAGGGACTGGCTTTAGATCAAAGCTAAGTTATGGATCAGGATTCTTTCATATGAGAATCAAGCTCCCCAAAAAGGATTCCGCGGGAGTTGTTACAGCTTTCTATGTATGTATACTTTCCTCCCCCAAAATTTTATAACACATATGATAGTTTTGCGGTTCATGCAAATATTAAACTGTTTGGAATTTATATGTGACATTTTATGCTATTTCATGTTTATCTTTAGATTTGTGTCACATATAATGTAATTACGTAAGACAAAGATTTGTTTGAAACGCTTTAAAGTTTTTCTCTTCGTTCTCTTTTAATATATTGTATAAATATAAGGTGCTGCATGGCTCCCCATTTGTTTGGAAGAATCCTTTTTGAGGCTCGTAATCAGTAATATAGTTCTGGTTGACTTTGCATCTGTAATATTTGTTAATAGTATTTGAATCATTATTCGAGTTTCTTAAAAAATTTGGATAAAAACGCCAAACCCCCTATACTATGCATCTGTTGCACTTTGCCTCCTATTCTATTTTTAGGCGATATACTTTTCATTCTATTGGAAAATAATAACATAGCCCCTAAAGCCAAATCCAACGGCAAAAAATGCAGAAATGAGTCTAAATCCAACTGTGAGATCAATAACTCAGGGGGCAAAGTGCTTATTTTTCAATAGTATAAGGGGCATGAGGAAGCAAAGTGCAACATAAGACATATTATAGGAGGTTCTACGCTTTTATCCCGGTCGGGAGAATTTTTGTAATCAAACATAACTTTAAAATTTATAGATAAAGTATTTATCCCTGATAAGTTAGTGACTAATTAGTCTAATTTAAACATAATTTTGTGTAAATTTTGGCAGCTCACGTCAAACACCAACCATAATGACGAGCTCGATTTTGAATTCTTGGGCAATAGAGAAGGTAAACCTATCACATTGCAGACAAACGTGTTTGTGAAAGGGCGCGGAGATAGAGAGCAAAGGATGTTTCTGTAGTTTGATCCAACAACAGATTTCCATACGTACAAAATACTATGGAACCAACACCACACAGTGTAAGAAGATAATTATATATCACATCTTATATTAAATTTTCTATTGTTGTCTATCCTATCAATACCACCTTTAAGTTATTTGAAACTTATGCATAAAATAGGCAGTAAAGAGAAGTACACATTATTTTTGAAAAATCCTATTCCTATAATAACCTTTATATGTCCCTCTCCATTCTATTGAGAGTTGTAAGTATTTAAAAGTTTTGTAAGAGAACAGAACTATGAATTATCCCTATAAAAACTACTTACACAAATGTTTAGTACTATATGGTACTCCTAGATTGTCTTAGTTATGAAGTCGGCGATGTTTACTATATAGTAACTTCTAGATATGTCTTATTTATGAAACTTATCGATGCATCAGTTAATAACCATATGGAAGCTGTAAATAATAAATCTTAATTTACGAATTTTTAAGTTCGTGGACAGGAATCTAGTGGATCCAATTGGATCCGTAGTAGAGCCAAGTCCATGAGATGAATTCAATAGATTCAACTTGGATCCGGTTAGATTCGATCTGAATTATTTAGCGGATTCGTCCAACTTGCCACTACTATATATACTAAAACTTTGTCTAGTCATGATGAATTACATGTACAATGAACAAATATAACAATAGTCAATGACATTGTGATCTCTAATCTTGCATTTCTTTTGTGTAGGTTCTATGTTGATTCTATCCCCATAAGAGTATTCAAGAACAACACAAATATTGGAGTTGAGTACCCATCACAACCAATGCAAGTAACAGTCAGCTTATGGAATGGAGAAGGTTGGGCAACAGATGAGGCCAAACCAAGACCAACTGGTCCCATGCACCATTCGTAGCCCACTTTCGAGATTTTAATTTAGATGCCTGCTCTACAACATCTCAATTATCTTCCAACAATACTAGTATTGAAAAATGCACTTCCAATCATTTTTGGTGGAATAGGAGGAAATTCCGAAAGTTGGACCCTAATCAGATGAGAAAGTATGCACAAGTGAGGGAAAAGTACATGTATTATGATTAAGGTAGGTACCCTAGTCCTCCTCCGGAATGTAATAATGAACTACTTGTATCATGATTAATTTCATGATATGATAGTCGTGAGTCGTGATTATGAGTTAGTAGTTTTCTATGATAATTTGCCTAAGATATATATGGCAAAATCCATAAAATAATGAGTTTGTACATCAATAAATGAAAGCTTTGGGAGAGACAATTACAACTTTTTGCAAGCTTTCTTTGTTGTGTCTTTAATTTCGCTTTACTTCGATACTCCGATTTCTTGTTATATTTTGTGGTTACGCAAGACGGAATGTACTTTAGTATTACTACGTTGTTACTTGGAGTACTGTTTTGCATTTTTTGTCAAAGAAAAAGATGTTCAAGTAATCAAATGAAAGAGTTAAGCAGCTAGTGCGAATTAAGTACATGAATTGCGATTATTATGCTGATAGGTCTATGTGCGGTATTCCGTTGATGGTGTCAAGCAACGTAGATATCAATTTTGTTATTAAAACTCTAGGGTGGCTGATATTAGTATAAATCTCAGGAAATGCTTTTGATATTATTGCTTACAAAATAACTAATAGGTGAAGACTGAAGTGCACAACACAAAGTAAACTTATTGTTATAACGGGGTGGAGATCCAAAAATTTGCAGCAGAAGATGCAACAACATTATGAAGCAGGAGATCTGAGGCTGCATTAGCCACATAATAGACAAGAAAATATTAAACATCGAATGAAATCAAACGCAAGACCGGTGACTTTACAAAAACAGAATCTTTACAATGTGTTTACTTCAGTTTCATACAACAAGCTTTGGCGTTAGTCATACTATGAATTGTAACAAAGTGAGGGAAATTTGCTTTCTGTCGTATGGATCTGCACATAGCGGTTTCTCCTACCTATTTTTCTTTAAATGAGCAGCGGCAACTATCTCATCATCTCTCATTCTTTTAATGTTTTTACTCATAAAACTGCATGAAAATCGGCCGATGGTTGAAGCATCACAGTTTCTTTCACGAGGCCCTGGAAAACAAATACATGATGCTCCAGTTAGAAATGCATAGTTACATATCTGTCGTTCAATAGGAGGATGACGCTCCTCTGTCAATTGCAAAACTATCCGATTGCATATAAGAAATTACAAAAACATTTTGTGTCATGAATTATTGTGGGTTAATAGTCAGAACCATGATGTGACTCTTAATATTATGCTAAAGAAAATCTAGTGAGTTAAAATGGTTTAAAAAGTAAGAAGTATATGAAAAAGATTAAGAATTGTCACCTTGAGTATCTTTTTTGGCTAAAAAGTATGTCTCTGTTAAACTTTTTCTCTCTTTGGTATAGACAAAAAAGAATGACATAAATGTCTTTTTGTTAATACTATTAATCAAAATCAGGTGTCATAATAATTTGAAGAAATGTAAGGAAGTTTTATCATAATTCAGCCTATCAAATATCAACAAGTACAACCATGAGTCTGTCATCTTTTCTTGATGGCACGCAACCACCCATTGAGGGTTCGACCCGAGGACATATAACCCAGAAATACAATTACGAGTTTGAAATATGAAGCTCACCTGAAACAGTTTCAGCAGATTTCAATCTCTTGAAATGACTTGCATCTTCTAAGCATAGCTTTCTCTTCAAATGCAATTGATCGGGTCCATTGCAATTATGCTCAGCAGCAGCATCATTAGTTCCTATAGAGCCATTGCACAAGTTAGATGGATCAACAGAAAGGAAAATTCGTCGAAATCCTACCTCAAAATATTCAGTATAAATCTCAAGGCCTAAGGATTTCTATCATATGAACCAAACAGAACGCCGAAGCAAAAGGATTTGCTGGAGCTTATAAATATTCAGTATCTCTCCTGTTTATAACATTAGACTTTTAGATAAATTGGTTAATTTATAAAGTGACAAAGCTTTGAGCTTTGTCAAAAGGAAGTCACGAGTCGAATCTCCAGGCTGCCAATTCATGAAAAGGAGTGTTTTGTGATAGGTTTCACAAAGAGATCAAAGCCTACACAAAAAGAAGCATTTTATCGACTTAAGATCCAACATGTAAAGACATGAGAAATATAAATTTCACAACAAGATAGGTGCAAACCCCCCCAAAGAAAAACACTTATATTTGCTTTTGGACCTGCATAACCATTGACTTGGGCCAACTGAAAAGGACACTGAAATAAACAACCTAAGAAAACTTACATGGAGGTATTTAATAATATGCTCCAGCTCCACTCACTTTCTCCGATGAAAATTGTTGGAAAAGGGAAGTTCAAGAACCCAATCCAATGTTGATCCTTATTTTGGAACACATAGCCAATTAAAATAGCTGGGATTAAGGTTTTGATTTTTACTGTTGTTGTCTCCTCCCTATACATGTTGGCTTATAACGATGCAGATATTCAACAGAAACTACACAGACCACCCTGACCCTGTCATCCCAGATCCATCTTCTATTCAGTTTCTTATAACAAAAGTGCAATTCACAAGATGGGTTTCACATTAGATCCATACTGTTGATACTTAACACACCTCGAGAGTAAATGATTCATGGATCGAAAAACAACTAATTTGGGATATTTCAAGGCAACAGATATACCTGAAATAGCTCCTTTTAAATCATCAGTATTGAGCAGCCTGCCATACTCAAGCTGTGCCTTCTTATTATCTCTAGTATACCCTCGCTCAGGAACTCCAGTATCATGCGACCCTAATGAATCAGATTGAACAATCACTATTTTTCTCGAGAAAAATACGGCTCCAAAATCGCATAAAGAGGCTAAAAACAGACCAAGAGCAGACATAAATTAAAACGATAGTCCTCAATGTCCAGTCATCAGATCATAACAACGTACTCAAATCTTTAAACAAATTGCAAAGACATGCGACAACATCATTTTCAAATACTATAACAAATCTTTCAACAAATTGCTATCGAAAAACAAAATGTGTTATTCACATGCCATTTTGGCTTCTTCATCGAGGAGAAAACTGCAATGAAAGACAAATGAAAAAGTAACATACAAGATTCCGACAATATTATCAAATTTGTTCTTAACAACATTATAACAACAATACTTAATAATAATACTTCATTATGTCCATCAAAATTTTGCAGCACTTCCATAACACGTAAAGTAACGCAAACGCAATCTGTGCCCTAATTTACCCAAAACAGAACATCAAAGCTACAAAACAAAAAAATTAACAATCACATACACAACAACAACTAGTCAAAATCATCAACACACCTAACAAATTTCATCCACACATATAAATAACAGAGAATCAAAAAAAAAGCTTTATACTTTTGCAACCGATGATTTTGGATAGTTTTCCATGAACAACGAGGGCGTCGGAATCAGATGCTCCAGTCGATAAGCCGCGAGCGGAGAAGAAGCCAATGAGAGACCTCCACGTCACGGAGGAGGCTACAAAATCGACACCTCTGCTTATGAAGTGACCGTTGAGCTTCAGCGTGTTCGGGTCCAGCCCGAAGGCCCGAGCAATCGACCCGAGGTCAAGCTTGTGGTGCTCATATGCGGTGATTTGCAGTGTTTTGGAGGATGATACACAAGGGCACAGTAGCTTCAAGCTTCTCTTTCTCTCTAATTTTTCCATTTTTTCAGAGAAAAACAGCAGCAAATTACAGAGATCAAATCTCTTCGTTCGCTGTGATGTATATATATATATATATATATAACTGTATGTATGTATTTTGCTGTGTGTGCAGGGAAGTGCAGCAGAGTGTGTATTATTTTGAAGTGAAGTGTTCGTTCTAACGGACTCTGGAACAATCCTTTTGTTGGGGTTTTGTATCAAAAAGCGCGTTTCCTCTATAGGAGAAGCGTGCTTCTATAGAAACGTTTCAATAGTTTCGCGCTTAATCCCCTGATACATATTGCACATTTACATCCAACTCCGATCCTTCAAATATTGCAATTATGAATTACCCACCAAGTGGACAAATATAAATTCGCTTATAATTTTGAAACACCAACTCATGTTATTTTTCGTAAACTAAGATTTAAAAACTTTCATGTTACGGTTTGGGCAATCACATTTATCCAAGTGACAGCTCCAATTGAAGAAGAAAAAGGCAATAATATTAACCCTTGATTCTATGTCTCTCTTTTTTTTTTTTTTTTTTTTTTTTTTTAACGTTTATGGCGCAATTTGAATATGAGGATGGTTTTAATAAGTTAACTAAAAACATAGATATGTCTTTAGTTACAAGCAAATATTTCAGAATCCACCTAATAACTTTATTGGATGGATGTTAAAGTGGAGTTTAAAATTATTTAAGACTTTCACAGATGATATAAAATAAGAGTACAACCGTTACAAATGTAATTATAAACCCTTACGTGACCTTTTATTAGTTAAAAATGAAGTTTTAATTTCTTAAATTCCACCTTAATAGCGTGTGTACTGTGACACATGTGCCTATGTTTGTAACTCTTTTAAAAAATCAGAATATTTTCAATAAACTATTGCAACATCCAGTAATCGTTTCGGGGATGATTATTGTTAACTACTGTTGTTGAGAATTACTTTAAATAATGTTAAATTAAAAATTAGGAGTACTTACAATCTTATTAAAAAGGCTAATTAAAATATTAATTCCATATATGTTTTCAAATAAAATTTAAGCCTAAAGCCCAACTTTTCCCCACTTATTCTTTTTAGACTTTTCAAGACAAACAAAAATAATAATAATCAGTGATGCAAATATATACTCAATTAACTCGTAAATTAAATTCAAGATAAAGTTAGCATATACGAAATTAATACACAGTTTTAACTAGTAAATTAAATTTGAAATTCTGCCTAGTATGAAGATTTGACCTATGAGATTAATTTTAAATTAACTAGTTAAGACCTTTCTGTTAAACTAACACAATCAACTAAATTACATATATAGTCAAAAGCAAGCTGAACGACCAGTCCATGCAGCTGAGGTCTGAAAATGTGGAGAAAAGACTCGAACATTCAGTTAAAGTTAGTTTGTTTAATGAAGCATTAGAAAGTTAAAAGTAACCGTTTTTACGCTTAAAGAGATGGGCAAAGAATCGGCATATTCGATACTTCCAATGGCGGACTCTTCTTCATCATTAGTTTTGGCCATTTTCGCAATAATCATTCAACTAAATCCTAAGCACCAACAAAAAACATCCTTAATCACTTAATTCCAGGCCCGTGATTCGGAAACAGTACGTTCTAGTTTCCATGCTGTAATCTTTATCATCTTAGAATTGTTTCATATCCATGCATTAATTCTTATATATTTATCTGGCATTGTATTAAGTTGGCTTCTTAGTTTCACAATTTTGATGCTGGTTTTATCCTACAGATGTTTATTGTGTTTAGCTAATTTCATTCTCGTTTATGTTTGTTACGTATGGCTGGATTGTTTGTCTTGCTTCCGAGCACACGCCGTATAATCGATGGTGTACTCTGGGTTTGTAGTTTTCACGTTATGCTATTGTTGTTGATTCTCATATTGCATCCTGGAAGAATCTAGTTTTCACATTTTTCTGTATTTCACATTATATCAATAAGATGCATGTTTGGTGCACTGTCAAAATGAAAAAAAGGACGCTCTAGAAATGCCGGTTTTGCATGTTGCAATCTGCATATATATTATATGGAGTGAGATTATTAGTAGGGAAGGATGGTTAACGTAAATGGTTCTTGACTACCATCACATATACAAATGACATGTTTGTGCATAGTGATATGTGTTGTGGGAATCATATCATAGCTTTAACCAAGCCAATGTTCTTCGTAGCATTCTCTTTTCTTTTGCTTTCTTTCGTTCTGTCTGTCTTTAATATGGTGTAATCCTTGGGTTTTTGTGTTGCTTTTCATTTCTTAGTTTGACTGGAGTTCCTTAAGAAATGGAAGTGGATGCGACATTGCTTGGTGAACTTGAAGCGCTGGGATTTTCGAAGGCTCAAGCCACAAAGGCTCTTTCTTCCGGTAAGTTACTTTTGCTCGAGAAAACTGAATGTATACGGATATATTAAGAATTGATGTATTCTCTTCGTCGAGGCTAATCATCACAATTATGTGCCTAGGTAATCCATTTCTTTTTTGCATGATGTATGCTGATGTTTAGAGTGTACTTTCTTCAACAATCCTTTTATCCTTGATAACGTTTCTATCCACCTATACCATGATTCTTAATTGTACCCAAACTTCATACTACATGTTCCTTATTTGTATTTTAGTTTCTTTCTTTTATGAAGAATCTGGTGTGCGTTCTTGGTAGAATAAATTTCATTGAATCATTAGCTAAGCAACTAACCTCAGATTGGTATGATGTAGAAAATGCAATGTGAGCGTATCTAATGTCGAAGCACCTGGTAGGCAATAAAAACCTATTTTGTACTTCAAGTTTACTTTTAATATAGATTAGCACCCTGTCCTTTTTTTTTTCCCGTTGATGATAAAGCCTTGAGCATTCAGCATCTTTAAGTTTCCTGTATAAGAACATCTTGTCAGTTTGTACACTTACTACAGCTACAAGTGATATTTGTTGATGTGAGATCACATTATTTGAAATCGCAAAACAAAATTTTCCGTCTTCAAAATCCTGCTTGTGGAATTTCGATATAAACACCTTATGTTTCTTCATCCTAAGTTTCTGAAATCTTTCTTAAAGTTTTTATAAATTTCCAGATTTTTCAAGATTTACTAAATTTTCTTTCTCTGGGTGCTCGTATACCTCACTTTGATCTAGTTTTGAGCACTTATCTAGGATCAGATTTTTACAGCTTACAGGTAGAACAATACATACTTCTGCACTTGACTTGTACTAAACGTACTCTTCGGGCACTTTAACTTTAAGCATTAGAAATGCATTCTTGAATAACTACCATAGGCATCTAAGAAATGTTGTGTTACCCAAGGTTATATTAAATGCTGCTACGCTGTGTCCAATTCTGATTTTGAGCTTTGCTTGGTGTTTTACAATGTTAGGTGTTTTTCAGAAAACCAAGTTTAAAACATCTACAACTTTCGTCTCCGTCTTTACTGCTTTTCTTTTATTGCTGCTTGCTTGTGATCTTCTTGTTGCATGTTCTCCTTTTCAGATTTTACTGTGAGTGATTTGTTCTTATGTCGAGTTAATCGGCCTCAAAAGCTCTTCAGGTAATTCAAATATTGAGGCTGCAATAAATTGGATAGTTGACCATGAGAATGACACAGAGGCTAATGAGCAATTGGTAGGTTGCTTCATCTTCATGATCATGGATGTCAAATCCTTTTTTGTATCTTTTGGTTTCAAGAACACACAAATTTACACGAACTTTTTGCAGGATCTTTGTTCGTCCGGAACACTCCCTTTATTTATTTAATAATTGTAGCAAAACTGCGGATCCATTGTTCTGGTGATTTATGTGATATAGATGAAAGCTTTAAATGATTAGAAGTGTGTTATGTTTCATCTCTTAAATCTCGAAGATTTTTCAGTTGAAGTTCTATAAAGGATCTTTACTAAAAGAAAATTACTTTCAACTCTGACACATTGTGTATGAAATAGATGTGTGGTACTGCTTCTTGAATAACATAGTTCATAGATGTAACATCTGACAACAATAGAAGTGCATTCATGTATTATCTCTAATTTCTGTAGTATTAATTTTGTATTTTATGATCTGGTTCTAATGCAACTAGCTCCTCCAGGTTCCAATCAATATTGAAGCAACCTTGCCCTTTCACTTTTCTGAACAAGTTAAACTGAGAGCACAGGCCTTAAGGTTTGTTCCGCGTTCCCATGACAAATCGCTTTGTCGCTTTCTTCTCGAGTAACTTATTTATTTCTGTTAGAGCTTTCATCAATTTTTTTCACCATCACACAATTAATATATTGGTAATTTTATAGTTTCTAAGATTGAGGGTTGGTTTTGTTTTCTTGCTATTCCCCACATTTATGTTCATCTCTATTCAGGAATCAAGCACGGAAAAAGAAAGCAGAGCAAGAGAAGAAACTAGAGTGGGAAAGGGAAAAGGTACTTTGTTGGCTTCCTGTGATTGTTTATCCATAGCATTATTCCTCATGTTCTGTAAGGAAGCAAGACAGCTTGAGTTGTCGGTTTGTCGCTAATGAAAGCGGTCTAGATCTATCCTTTGATTATAACTCTTCCACTTCCTATTCCACTAACTTAATGGCAATTGTGATTTTGAAACTTTGTTCATCGTTATTTTAGGTACAGGAAAATTCGCTTGACGACACCACTAATGTTCACTTCTTAAAAATGTTAAAAATGCATACTGGGTTATTAGGAACCAAATGTTTTTTGAACACACCTCAATTATATTTCTTTACAAAGTTGGCGTTGTAGGCTTTGTTAACCATATAAGCATACGGTTGAATAGAATCAGATTCTTCATGTTCATGTGTTTCACGATATTTGTTACTATAAGTTGTGCCATTGGTGCTTTACTCTAGGTTGTGATATTGCGGCTAGAGTTCTTTAGATGTCATTTGGTAGCTTTTATATGCTTTTAAACTGGTTGATAACTTTATGCATGTTGACGTGGGAATCATATGTCTTTTATGCAGGAAGTTTATCTTCTGCTTCTTCTTTTTTGGATCTTTATAATTTCGATTGCCAAGAAAATAATCATAAAGAAAATGTTATCGACTCTACATTAGTTAATCTTAGCTTCTATCTCGGTATCTCTTTCACATGTAGGAAAGAATTCGAGCAGGTAAAGAACTGTTAGAGGCTAAGCGAATGCTGGAAGAAAGTGAAAGGAAAAGGTTTGGCCTTGTTAGTTGGTTTCGGCAATTGCCTTTAGGTTGTTTTCTTTGTGCTGTTGTTGCATTGCATTACATATTAAAGGTACGGTTCTCTCTCAGATATCTGGCGAAACATAAAGCAGAAAAAGAGGAGGAGAGAAGAGCAAGGGAAAAAATACGCCAGAAACTTCATCAGGATAAGGTACAGCAGACTTTTGTTTATGCCGAGGTTTTTAGCAGAGTGTAAAGTTTGGCTTTTGCTGGTTCCACTCTGGAAGGAATCTGGAACATTTACGCTAGCTAGTAAATGTATGGAAGAGAAGGCACATAATCATCTATTTAAAAAATTTCGTCCTCTTTAAGAAATCTATCATGCTTTATCTTATACTATTTTTCCACGGATTTGACGTGATATTTCTTTTTTTCTTTGGGTTGTTATCTGCATAAAATGGCTTGCATTCCTAAGATGGTGTGAACTTTGGCTTCCTTGTTCTTTTGAACTTTTTCTATTCATTTCTGTTGTGGTACACTATTGCTATGGGTTTAACGCTTAGTTTTTGTTGTTTGTTTTCCCTCGTATTAAATAGTTAGAGAGAAGGAGAATGCCTGGATTGTCTGGGGATGGTTATTTACCCGTAAAATCTGCTACAATTTTGCCGCAGAAGACAGAGGTACTAAGTCTTGGCATCACGTACACTTTAGATACTTATATTTGCATGACTTTTTTTTCCCGTCTTATATTATACTCCTGAATTACAGAACTTGTCCCTAGTGGACTCTACTTCATTGCCTGCAAAACCTACGGCAGAAAGAGAGCGCATTAGAGAATGTTTAAGATCTCTCAAGCGTCGAAACAAGGTACTCATTTTGATCTTCCGTAGCATGTGATATTGAATATGTACACAAAGTTCCAGATGACCCCTCTGATTCTGTATTTAGAACTCTGGCCTTTAAACCTGCATAGACCTTATCAAATTAGCTTCACCGAAATATTTTTAATACATTCGATTATAACCAAATTTTAACAGTCCATGAAATGATTGAAAGACTTGTTTGGCATCTTTAACTTTCGCTTCTCAAATTCCTCTGTTTCAACAAATGGAAAAGATACTTTTATTCGTCCAATATCGACTTCATATTGATTAATTTATGGAATAAGGCTTAGTGATTGGAGTTTCAGTCATTTAGTTGTATATCAATATTGCTTATACTTTTCTTTGGAGTTTATTCTCAATCTCCCTTGACCTCCTGCCTTATTCATACATATCCATTATCCTGGCATCGTGATTTATATGATGTACCAGGAAAACGAAGGCTACACCACAAGGGCATTGCAAACTCTCTTGATTTATGTCAAAAATGTTGTTAGTTATCCCGATGAGGCGAAGTTCAGGAAGATACGCATCAGCAATCCAGCATTCCAGGTTAGAAGCTTTATCAAACTCACGCAGCAAGCTACAGAATAGATAACTTTAAGTTCCTTATAGGAGCTCGGAAAAATACCAGATGGATTTTGTCATTTGGTTTATAAAATCCTTATTAATCTTTGTTTTCTCTTCTTCCTCTTTGAACTTTAAAAGTAAAATACATCATGAATACCGATGACGATCCTAATGTTTAATATCAAATTACAAAAGCTGTCTTCATGTCTTATAAATTAAATAGTCACTCCTACCTTTGGCTGAAACTAACGACAATAATGGAGTTATATATATATATATATATATATATATATATATATATATATATATATATATATATATATAAAGGGATAAAAGCGTCAAACCCCCTATACTATACCCCTTGTTGCACTTTGCCCCCTGAACTTCTTTTTTTTTGGCAACAAGCCCCCTGTACTATGGATAAACAAGCACTTTGCCCCCTGAGTCCAAATCCAACGGCAAAAAGTGTTGACACGTATTCAAATCCAATGGTGAAAAAGCGACTCAGGGGGCAAAGTGCTTATTTATCCATAATACAGGGGCTTGTTGCCAAAAAAAAAAGTTCAGGGGACAAATCGCTACACCCCCTATAGTATAGGGGGTTTGACGCTTTTATCCCATATATATATATATAGTTCATCTTCCATGCTTTTACATGTTATCTTGATTTCCATTTGATCTGAATTGGCATTTACTGTAAATCTTCAATCTTCTTTCAGTGATAAATTTGGTTCACAGAATCCAATTATGATGTTTCCATTCAATTTTGCTACTGTTGAACCGCTTTAGTAAGTCTGATGTTAAGCAAAGCTCCTGAGGCATATATGCCATATAGCTTGGAAGACTTATCTATCATATGCCCGAGTTTTAAGTAACCATTTTGAAGAAACTACTTATAATTATGCTTAACTCATCTCTATGATCATAGACTCGAACGCTGTCGTGGAACGTCAATTTGTTAAAAAAGTTATCCTCTAACTAGTGCTGTTCTTTGGTTTTCTAACAGGAAAGAGTCGGTAAATTTGAGGAAGGTGTGAAGTTTCTTGAGCTCTGTGGGTTTGAGAGAGTTGATGGAGGTAAATTTTTGCTTTTACCCCGAGAAAATGTTGACATGAACTTGTTAAATTTAGCAGGGAGAGAGTTGCTAAATGCTTTGACAAATCCTTTCTTTGGACTCTTATCAGCGTAAACTTACATATGAAAACTGTAAGAACAGTGCAAAAATTATGCGTGAATTCGTAGACTAGTTTTATTCCGAAAGTTGGTGCATGATTTTCGGTGTAAATAGATGATGTGTTGGTGATTCGTTCTTGTGTGTGATTTATACGATATATATTGTATAGAGTTTGTACACTTTGGTTGAATATTATTGCTGAGGTAGTGAGCTTATTTGTAAAATACTAAAATTACAAGGTATAATGATAAGAACAATCTAGCAAAGATAATTACAAATCATACCAAGATAATAACAAATCATACGTTCGATATGCACAAATCATATGAGGAAGAATTATCTGTTCCACACATAAGGAGTTCTGGACCTCTCATTTGTGGGAACAGATTATTCTCTCCACACAGGTGAAACAAAAAAATTTATTCCCACACGGGAACATAATAATTTGTTCCCACAAATAAGCGTTCTGTTGGTGAGTTTATCGAAAATGCAGCAATCTGGAACTTGAAAGTCGCGAATAAAAGACGCTTTCCTTAAAGCGTAATTCGCCCCCACCTCGTGTGCAGAAAGAGTTGCAGCGAATTGCTTCCCAGGATACAATTTAAGCACAGAAAAAATAAAACTACTAACTGCGTTTTGGACTGACGAAGTTAATAAAACAGAAAAAGAATAAGTATGCAAAAAATACAGAAATAATTTATGCATTAATTATTTTGTATTATATATGAGAGATCCGAATTTTGATGTGTCTTGCTTCTCATAATCCTTCTCGTTTTATAGACGGAGAAGAGTTGTAAGAAAATGTCACAACTTTTCGATTGGCATTCTATCACAGAAAAGCACAACTCTTCTGCTCCAAAAAATGTGACTGTCAATATTTAAACTTAAGAGTTTAAATATTCCCTCCATATTTTCCCAGATTAATCTGAGCCGTCGGATTTAAAACTTAAGTAAGATTAAATCCACATCATCCAATTTAATCTGTATTAATTTAATATCCATATTAAATCCTAGCCGTCCATTTTATTTAATTAATTAAAATAAAATCTACGGTCTATATCGATGCGCGATGCAAGCGTGCTAAGTGCTAAGTGACGAAGTTAATAAAACAGAAAAAGAACAAGTATGCAAAAAATACAGAAATAATTTGTGCATTAATTATTTTGTATTGTATATGAGAGATCCGAATTTTGATGTGTCTTGCTTCTAATAATCCTTCTGGTTTTATAGACGGAGAAGAGTTGTAAGAAAATGTCACAACCTTTCGATTGGCATTCTATCACAGAAAAGCACAACTCTTCTGCTCCAAAAAATGTGACTGTCAATATTTAAACTTAAGAGTTTAAATATTCCCTTCATATTTTCCCGGATTAATCTGAGCCGTCGGATTTAAAACTTAAGTAAGATTAAATCCACATCATTCAATTTAATCTGTTAATTTAATATCCATATTAAATCCTAGCCGTCCATTTTATTTAATTAATTAAAATAAAATCTACGGTCTATATCGATGCGCGATGCAAGCGTGCTAAGTGCGTCAAACTAAAGTGTCACGAGCCCACGCTACGCGCGCTCGGCGCGGCTCGGCGCACGTGTGCTTGTACACCACCTATGTCTTGCACACTTTATTACCCAAGTAAAATTGTGCAAACATATATAAACCCACATAAAAGCTTTTACTTTTCCTATGTGGGACACTTAAGCTACTTTAGTAAAATTGGCCTATAAGAGCTAAAGCTCTTAAAGCCCATAAAAGTCCTTATAGGTACCATGAGTTAGAGCCCAACCTATTTTACCAACGTGGGACAAAACTCAAGAAGGCTTTTATTGTACTTTGCATTCACATCATTTCAACACATAACCAATGTGGGATACCTCTCACAAGATTTATTTTTTGGAAACTAAATCTAACACGTTCTCATCATACATATATATACTACAAGAAACAAAAATAAATTTCAAAAAGAAAAGAAAAAAAGTGGCGGTAAAATCGCCACTTTTTTATTTTATTTTGAAATATGAAAATAATATGTTCCCATGTAGGAAGAGAGTAACCTGTTTCCACGTGGGAACAGATTAATCTCTTCTCATACCATGAGAACAGACTTATCTGTCACTACGTCAGGGGTCTTTGTGGGGACAAATAAATCCTTTCCCACGTTTTATTGTGGGAACAGGTTTGTTAGTTTCCATGGCTTTTCTTTTTCTTTTTTGATTTTATTTATTTTCTGACAACAAAATACATGGCAGCAAATTTATCCGTTCCCACATACGGGAACAAATCCTTTTGTTCCCATATAGCAACAGATTAGTTTCTCCCCATACATGGCAACAAATATATTTGTTCTCATTAGCTATATCACTTTTTAGCAACAAGACCAATACCAACAAGATGTGAGAACAAGCATTTCTCTTCCCATCGCTCTATGACAACTAATTTTATACCTATAGGAACAAATGGTTTTGTTGCAATTGCCCTTTTTTCTTGTAGTGTTAGTTACGACCTCAGGAAGCTGATGGACTGTGCAGATGTGAGAGATAATGAGGCAACCTTTCGTGACAATATCACGAACAAAATGGACGTCAATGAAACTGTGCTTTATGCCAGAGTGCATGACTGGATAAAGTGTTAGATGAATGACACTAATATTACCACAAAATGACGTTCAGTGGGTGTCGAAGAGAAATGCCAAGGTCACAGGAAAGGTGATAAACTCAATCGACTTCAACATTTGCAGAAGGAACAAGCGAGCAATATTCAACTTTGGTGGAGGAGTGCCTATTCTAATTGCTTATGTAAATGACAAGAGATTGGATTCGAGCCTAAAAGAAATAATGTAGGAATATGTAGATTTTTTGTCCTTAGGATTGCATTTTTACCTAGGGGCGACAAACAGAGCACTAGGATGATCGAAGAAAACTTGGATGGAAGTCATACGAAGTGACATGAAAGTATAGAACTTCGATATCACATTGATGATATGAGCTATCGATATGAGGTTTATATGTCAGTTGAGTGTGCCATTTTAGCATTCTGCGTTCTACTTAAGATGTTACATGTGTTGGTGTTCACGAACCGCGATTTCAGTAGTTCATTTACTTACATTTCTCCTAAATTGTGATACGTGAAAACCAACCAATTTGATGGTCTAATTAACCACCATACACCTATGATCGTTTCTATCATGTGATAAGTTTATTCTTTTGACAGTTTAATAGTTTTATTACTATAAAGAATTTAAACCTTCCTTGAAATTTAGGGAAGGCAAACCCGTCTCATATAAAAAAAGGCCAAATTAGAGGACAGATAATCGGTCCAGATTTTTCAATGATCACAAAACTATCTTTAGGGAAGAATCTAGGGGCAATCGTCTCTCCCTAAACAAATAACCTAATTAAATCCTCATTCTCCAAAATTTTATATAATGCGATTGCTGGACTAACAAATGTGATGCCATCAAGATGTTAGCATTATATGCAATCCCATAGCACATTTCAGAGCATCTACGAGTTCCGCCAACTTAAGGATCTCTTCATTTGTATCAAATAGTGGTCACTAGTAAATCCGCCAACTTAAGGATCTCTTTATTTGTGTCAAATAGTGGTCACTAGTAAATCGATCTCAATTCATTTTAGTTTATAGACTCTGTTAGAGATTTGATTTATATTCAGAATCCCGTGAAATCCTTCTGTGATTATAATTGATTGCTTATGTTATTCCTCTTTCCTTTTGTACATACTGTTCACACGTCTGTAAGATATTATATATACTTGTAATAGATAGACAATCACTCAATGCAATACAATTACTTTTATCTTGGTATCACGAGGCAGACGATCCCCTTTCTCCTCTCATCTTCATCATGAGCTCTCCTAACTCTTCCACTGAAACCACTCCTACTATTTCACCACAAAGATCTGCTCCGCCAAGTCTTCCTACTCAACCTCCAAATATTTCTAACATCAAGACATTCATTCCCTTAGAACTCACGTACAATAACTTTCTCACTTGGAAACGTGTTTTTGCAACTTTTCTCAAAAGCCAAAATATGTTATGTTTGGTTGAAGGAAAAATCTCATGTCCAGAACCCTCTGATGCTTCTCATTCACTATGGATACAGTGTGACACCACAGCACAGAGTTGGATTAATGCTACTTTGTCTCCTTCGGTACTTGACACACTGCTCAATTACAATTGTGAAACTTCTCATCAAGCATGGGTTATGCTGGAATCTCTATATCTTGATCATGTTTCCTCTTCTGTTCTTCATCTTAAGAGCAAATTCCAAAATTTCAGAAAAGGTTCTCTCAAAATGGAGGAATACCTCCAACAAATTCATTCCCTTGCTCGTTCTCTTGCAGCCATCGGTAAACCCGTCAGCGATGAAGATCTTGTTACCCAGACTCTTCAAGGTCTTCCCTCAGCATATAGAACCTTCGTCTCTGGTCTTAATGCATGTCGACCTTTGCAAGCTTCATTGCTTTACGCCCATTGTTACTTAATGAAGAGGAGCATATAAAAGCTTTTAGCCTTGATGATTCTCAAGCTTTATTCTCTTCTTCTAAAAGCCCTCATAACTTTCATCAGGTTCCTACTCACCAGCCAAACCAACAACATAGCAACGGTTTTCAGTTCCATCGTGGTCGAGGCAAGGGACACAATCGTGGCCGTGGTAGAGGAAATAATTCTTACCCTCGTCAACCTAACCAATTCTCTGCTACCCATCCAGTTCCCCAACCATCTCCAACACAAAGTCTTCTTGGACGTGCCCCGACTCCACCACCATCAATGCCCTTTCCTTCTCACATTCAATGTCAAATATGTCACCATTTTAACCATGTTGCTGCCGCTTGCCCTCATCGCTTCAATCATGCTTTTGTCTCCCAAACATTACCACCGTTCTTGGCTGCTATGAGTCTTGAAGAAGTACCAACAACCACATGGTATCCAGATTCCGGCGCTTCTGCTCATATGACAAATAATCCAGATTTGCTCTCCTCCACTACTCCTTACAATGGCTCTTCAAAAGTGATGATTGGTGATGGTAAATTACTTCCTATATCTGCTATTGGATCTACGCACTTAAATAATTCTTCTCGTCCTCTGCACTAAATAACGTTCTTCTTGTTCCTCATTTACAAAAGAATTTGCTCTCTATTCACAAACTCTGTGCTGATAATAATTGTTTAGTCGAATTTACTAATGATTCATTTTCTTTTAAGGACAAGCTGACCAAGGCCACTCTACTCAAGTCTAGGATGTCTGGATCACTCTATCCATTATATCAGAAACTCTTCTTTCATAATGCATTCGTATGTTCTACTTCAAGGGCCTCTTTATGGCACAAACGCTTAGGCCACCATGGACGTTTTGCCCTTAGTCGTCTTGCTAAAAATAATACTATTGTTACCGATTCTAGTTTTTCTACAAGCTCTTGTAACGTTTGTCATTTGGGCAAGGACTCAAAATTACCATTCTCTCTTTCTTCGAGCTATGCAAATAAACCTTTTGAATTAATCCACTCTGATGTGTGGCAATCTTCTTGTGTCTCTGTTTCTGGTTATAAATATTATGTCTTGTTCCTTGATGATTATACAAAATTCTCATGGATATACTTGCTGCGCGAAAAGTCTGAGGTTTTTGAAAAATTAGTTGATTTTTACAACATGGTTTATAATGTTTTTAATACTTCCATAGCTATATTTCAATCTGATGGAGGTCGAGAATACGATAATAAGAAATTTAAAGATTTTTGTCGTACAAAAGGAATCGTTCATCGCTACTCTTGTCCTCATACATCTGCTCAAAATGGTAGAGCAGAACGTAAACATCGACATATAAACAATGTTGTTCGTTGTCTCTTATTTCAATCAATTATTCCATCTTCTTTTTGGGCAGATGCAACACTTTATGCAGTTTACTTAATTAACCGGCTCCCTCTACAAATTCTTAATGGCGGTTCCCCTTTTCAATATTTGTTTGGTAAAGAACCAAACTTTGATCTTATTAAAGTATTTGGATGTCTATGTTATCCATTTACTGCTATTCCTTACACACCTAAATTAGCACCACGATCTACCCCCTGCCTCTTTCTTGGTTGCTCTCCAGATCACAAGGGATTCAAGTGCTTAGATTCTTCGACAAACCGCATACTTATCTCAAGACATGTGAAGTTTGTTGAAGAAATTTTTCCCTACCCCTCGCTATTTCCAAACTCCAATAATTCCCAGTCATTTACCAATCTGGAGTTCCTCCCGTGCATCTCTGAAGAACCACGTTTACCAGATTCACCACACCCCTTAGTTCAAAGTGCAGATCGTCACATTCCCATCACCTCCCTCGCTGTCAGACCTTTACCACCTACAAATTTGCAGCCTACAACCCCATCTTCTCATATACAATTTCCCTCGAACTCTCCACAAAGTCCCATATCTATGCAGCCTCACTTGTCATCTTCACCTTCTACTAGTCCTTCTTTAAGTTTGACAGAAAACCTCTCTCGTTCATCTTCAACAACCGACACTTTTCAGCCCCATCATATGGTTACTAGGATCACTGAAGCCAAAAATTCTTCCATCTATGTTAGCTTGCTCTCCTGACTCCAGTCCCCCAAAAGAACCAACATGTTTCTCTCAAGCAATGAAAGATGCACACTGGCGACGTGCTATGAGTGATGAATACAATGCACTTCTTTCAAATGATACACGGACTCTTGTTCCTCCAGCTCCTGATCAAAATATTATTGGCAGCAAATGGGTATATCGAATTAAACACAATGCTGATGGAACAATAAGTCGATATAAAGCTCGCCTTGTTGCTCAAGGTTTCTCTCAACAACCCGGTGTTGTTTTTGATCAAACTTTTGCTCCAGTTGTCAAACCGAGTACAATCAGGCTCCTTCTCTCTTTATCTCTCCAATATGGTTGGTGTACGCGTCAGTTAGATGTATCCAATGCATTTTGAATGGTTATCTTGGTGAAGTTGTATACATGAAGCAACCTCCAGGCTTTGTGCATCCTGAGTTTCCTGATTATGTGTGCAAGCTGAATCGTGCTTTGTACGGATTAAAACAGTCCCCTCGAGCTTGGTTTCAACGCCTAAGTGTTTTTCTACTTGATTTTGGCTTCTCTCAAAGTTCTGCTGATTATAGTATGTTCATTTTACGTCGAAATTCTGCTATTATTATTTTGTTGGTTTATGTTGATGATATAGCTGTTTTTGGATCATCTAACTCTCTAGTCCATGAGTTCATCCAATATATGCAGGCTGAGTTTTCAATGAAAGATTTGGGGCCTCTTAGTTTCTTTTTGGGTATCGAAATTCTGCACAATGACTCGGGTATTCTGTTAAGCCAAAGAAAGTATATTACAGATCTGCTCCAGAAATATAATATGCATAGCTCCAAGCCTGTTCCAACACCTTTACACAGTAAGCAAGATTGGTTCTCCACAGCTGCACCTCTCCTCTCTGATCCATCGCTTTACAGGCAAATAGTTGGAAGTCTTCAGTATCTTTCTTTCAGTCGGCCTGACATTCAGTTTGCTGTAAACTTGGCATCACAACACCTTCACCAGCCTCGTGAGCAACACCTACAATATGTTAAGAGAGTTTTGAGATATTTGGGTAGCTCTCCTACACATGGGTTGCAATTGTACAAGAGTTCTGCATTTACTCTTAGTATATATTCGGATTGAGATTGGGCTGGTTGTGAACAACGTCAAAGATCTACTACTGGTTTTTGCATTTTTCTTGGGGATAACTTAATTTCATGGTCTGCTAAAAAGCAACCTACTGTAGCACGATCAAGTACAGAAGCCGAATATCGTGCTCTCGCTACTGCTGCTGCTGAAGTCACATGGATTCAATATCTTCTACGTGACTTAGAAGTCTTCCTTCCTTCTCCTGTTGTAGCACATTGTGACAATATTGGTGCTCTTTATCTTGCTCATAATCCAGTATTTCATTCTCGGACAAAACATGTTGCTATTGATTATCACTTTGTTCGTGAGAAAGTGGCGCAGGGAAATCTCAAAGTTCAGCATATTCATACCTCTCAACAGTTAGCCGATGTCTTCACAAAATCCTTGTCCTCCAGCAGATTCAAGGAGCTTGTTCGCAATCTTCACCTTCGTTCCTCCAGCTCAGATTGAGGGAGGGTGTTAGAGATTTGATTTATATTCAGAATCCCGTGAAATCCTTTTGTGATTATAATTGATTGCTTATGTTATTCCTCTTTCCTTTTGTACATACTGATCACACGTCTGTAAGATATTATATATACTTGTAATAGATAGACAATCACTCAATGCAATACAATTACTTTTATCTGACTCATACGTGTCTTAAACTCCCATGTGGACTAATAACCATTGTTTTCAAAACCGGACCGGACCGGCCGGTCGAACCGGTTCGACCGGTGTCCGGACCCCCGGCCGGTCCGGTTGGGCCTCTAAAACGGTTTGATGAATGAACCGGTTTGAACCGGCCAAAACCGGTCCAAAACTGGGAACCGGTGGACCGGTTTGACCGGTTGAAACCGGTTCAACCCCCAAGTTAAAAAAAAAAGTTTGTGAAATTACACAAACACCCCTAATTTTTTTTCAGATTTCTCCCAAACCTTTCCCCCTCCATTTTAGTTTTTTGTTTTTCGATTTTTTGTTGTTACAATTTAAATTGGGTGTTTATTGCATAATATAAATTATATTATGTGTTGATGAATGATGCGTTGGTTTATGGTATTATTGCATAATATAAATTGGTGATATAAGTTGGGTGTTTTTTGCATAATATAAATTATATTATTGTATTCTGCTCAAAATTACAAAAAATATGTTTTGTTTATTGTTTGTTTTTTTGATTTTAATCATTGATAATGCTTGGTCTTAGTATAATACTTAAATGAATTGAGAGAATTATTAAATTTCACTATATTTAGTTGCAAAATAATTGAACATTATGTTATTCTTATAATTGTAATAGGCAATGGAAGAAAAAATTATTTACATATTTTTCACTATATTTAGTTGCAAAATAAATGACATATACATATTTTTTAGTATAAAATTATAGTCGTTGAATAGTAATACCGGTTCGACCCCCGGTTCGACCGGTTCGACCAGTAAAACCAGTAACCAGTGAGACGACCGGTTCGAAGACCGGTCCGGTTCTGAAAACACTGCTAATAACTCATAGAGTATGATTAGTCACAGTTCATAGTAGTATACTCCTATCTTGGGTGTAATAGAGAAGTTGAGAATGTGAATGAAATGAATGAGATCTTGAATTATACAATTCAACCGTTCTCATTAGGTTGTTTTTTTTTTCTTCTTAACAAAAGTGTTTAGATCATGGTTTACGAATATGGTTGTATATTTAAGGTCAAGAAAAATCAAGGAAATAATATGTTATTAATAGGATAACATATATTATATTTCGTATCCTAGTCAAAATGATTGACCGTTTGAATGATGATGTAGTTAACGCATTAGTTTCTTGTTTAAAAATATCTATGAGGATGACATTACAATTTTAGAGCATTTTAAAGCAATTATTCTAGAATTAGTGAAAAACATAAATCCAAGAGAACCATTGTGCTCAAAATGATAGATGCCCAACTCCCTGAATGCTTTCTATCATCAGCAATAACTTAATCAAAAGCGTCAACCGCTTGAATTAATGAGTCTTATTCTTAAGTTCATGATTGAGAATCATAAAGTTGACTAATATGATAAATAACGAGACTTATGAATTGATGTTTTTAGAAAAATATGTGTTTGTGGAATTAAGAATTTCATGATCCAATATCAGATAAGATTGAGTTATTTATTGGGCCTAATTTGAAAATTGTTATTTGAGGAAAAAGATTGTATTGGGCTACCCTGGAAGCCCAATTTAAGCTAACTTGTTCTTACACTAGAACTCAATACCAACCTTGACTACAAATATTGGAAGAGATAATGGAACAAAAACAAGGTATAGTCTCTTTCTTAGGATTTTCAGCCCAAAGAAGAAAAAGAAAGAAAAAAACATTTTCACCCATTTCCCAAAACCCTTGTCATTCATCTCTCTCTAACTCTCTTGATTTCTCTTCTTTAGTCCATAGAATTTGAGAGAAAGTAATAAAAGGAGCTTTCTATATTCTTGAAGATCTAAAGAAAATCAAAAAAAGGTATCTTCTTTGATTTTCATTTTGTGCATTTCCAATAAAGTCCGTCGACAACACGCATAATTCGTTACGTGAAGATCGTGGGGGTAGAACACTGGTTTCAAAGTCGAGTTCAACCTCTACATCGAACTTCTCAAGCGACAAGGGTAAATTTTCCAGTTTTTAATGTTTAATATGCATATGTTATTTTAAATTCAATTAATGGAGAAGGATCGTGTAATAGCAACCATAGATCCCTAATAACAATCCGCGAAACCGTGTCACCCATTTCTTGCAATTAATCTAATTAAAAGTTAATTCGAATGAATATTTAAAGATTATGCTTTCAATTAAACACTAACACCCCCTCTCAGTTCTTTGAGATTTGAAAAATCCAATTTTCATTGAGATACTCGTTTATGAGAGTAATTCTACTCCCAACATTTATCTAGTATTGAATAAGTAGGAATAAAAATGTCAAACCTGCTGTATAATGCTCTTGATTGCACTTTGCCCCTTATCATTTTCCCGTCGGCAACTTGCCCTGTGTACTATGGATACATAAGCACTTTGTCTCGTGAAGTCAAATCCAACGATAAAAATGTTGACACGTGTCTAAATCCAATGGTGGATCAATGACTAAGGGGGCAAAATGCTTATTTATCCAAGTATGTGGGAAGAACTGCCAAAGAAGAAGGATAAGAGATAAAGTACAATAGAGGATAAAGTACACGGGGTTTGACGCTTTTTTCCCAATAAGTAATACAATACTATTTTGATCGTTAGTTACTTGTTTCTTTTGATTTAGATATGCATTATGTAATACTTCAATTTAAAGATCAAATAATAGCCAGACAAATATGGCGAATTTCTGATAATATTGTTAAATAACGCTATTAGTCTTTTTATAATAATAATAATAATAATAACAACAACAACGTCGTGCTCTTCATGAAAAGGGGAGTAAGAGGTAGGGTAATCTCTCATGATAAATCATTGGTGAGAACATGTTTATTTGATTTTAAGGGTAGATGCATATAGATACAGTTTTTGACGTTTGGTGTATTAACAAAACGGCTTCAAATATTTAGAAAATTAAAAAGACGTCCCAAAAATTCACACGGACTTTACCATTAGCTATAGGTCCAGTTTTTCAAAACAGACAAAAATTGTGATGTCAGATATATTTATATAAATTCCAATTCTTTATTTGTAAATTCATATATGACTTATAATTAAATCATGGACTAAATTATCTGTTTGCAGTATATATATGTTCTATTTGGTATGTTTTTGTAATTTTAGAAAATATACATGTAATGTTAGTAAGTTAGAAAAGAACTGCACAATAACAATATTCTTCTAAAAAAACAACATAGATTTGAAAAGAGAAGCACTTTTCAAAAATTACGTTCTTATTTTTATTTGTTTTAATGATTACTGAAAAGTAGAAACCAGAAGTTAAAAGGAATTTAGCTTCAAATTTTGGAAACTTGATATTATCTTTCTTAATTTCATATCATATAGTTTTTATTTTCAAATTTAAAATTAAAGAAATATACAAAATTTTCAGTTCATTATGTTAAATTGCTATCTAAACTTTTGAAAATAATATTTCTTCAGATTTAAGGTTTCTCTATTTTTTTATTCAAACTCAATATGAACAAAAAAAGAAAAAAGATATTTTTTGATTCATTGCGAAATACATCATAGAAGTCTAAATAGAGACGCTTTTACTCGACCGGAAGGAGTGGAGGAGAATTCATATGTTTGACCCGATGCGAGTATTGTTTGGTTCATATAGCCTATCCTAATTGATTAGGATAATAAACTTGGTTGTTGTTGTTCTTTTACGAAATGTCTCTAAACAAGGGGGGAAAATGCATAAAACCCCCTTGTGGTTTCGAAAACCTGCACGAAACCCCCTTCTGATTGGATAATATTTAGAACCTCCTTGTGGTTTCAAAAACTATGCACAAAATCCCCTTGTGGTTTCAAAAACCCTGCACGAAATCCCCTTTCTGTCCAACTCCGTTAGAGCGTGGTCTACACTCACTCTATGTGAGAGTTGGCTTGATTTTTGTGTACTTTTTTCTCTTTAAAAAGTCAATTTTACCCTTTAAAACTTTAGCACAAAACCCCCTTGTGGTTTGAAAACTTGCACAGGATCCCCTCCTGGTTTGGAAAACCCTGCACGAAATCCCTATTTTAATTTATAGTTTATAAAAATATATACGTAATTATTTTTATTTGTCTTATAAATTCAAACAAAATTATGTTTGAATTTTTTTAATTTTTTTTTAAATTTAAACAATATATATCTATAGATAGTGAAGTAAGGGCATTATAGTCACTTAATAAAAAATACTATGGAGTTACAAGAAACTTAACGGAAGGGATTCTGTGCAGAGTTAATGAAACCACAAAGGGGTTCTAAGCAGTTTATAAACCACAAGGGGGTTTTGTGCAGGTTTTTGAAACCACATGGGGGTTTTAGGTTGATAGCCCCTAAACAAGGTATTATAATCATTAACAGATTATCTATTAACCTTATGACTTTCAATATTTAGAAGTTTTGAACAAGGAATAATTTGTTTCCGTGTGAAAAGAAGTTCTGACTTCTGATCATACTTTAAAGAAACTCGCAAGGTACTTTAAACTCTACATGGCTTATATTTCTTCCCAAATTTTGCAAAGGTTTATAAAGTTCAAATCATATTTTGAAGTGTTCAGGAATCGTTTTTACTCATCAGGTTTAATTCTGAAGTCATGGATGAGCGTGGTGAAGACCGGATAAGTAACTTACCTGATGACGTTGTATGCCACATTTTGTCCCGCCTACCCACAAAGGATGCAGTGCAGACATCTGTTTTGTCCAAAGACTGGGAACGTAAGTGGACGTCTATTTATAACATTCAACTTGATGATCGACGGACATCTTTGCGTGGGAAGATAAAGAATAGAACTTTTGTTAGCTTCGTAGAAAGAGTACTTCATTTAACTCAAAATTCAAGAATAAAGAGTTTTCACATTTTCTGTTCTATGAAGTTGGATTCCGGTTACTTGAAAACGCTCATAAATAGTGTTTTACTGCGCGGCGTTCAGAGTCTTGAGATAAACACTTATCGATGTGGGAGAAATTTTTTTAGCAACGGCCTATACAACTGCAGATCATTGACAGATTTGAAGCTCATCTCCCATAGCATTTTATGGACTTCTGTCCTGAATTGTTTTCCCAACCTCAAGACCTTATATCTTTGTCAAGGAGTTACACTATTCAATGGCGGATTCCCGGATCCTCGCAAAGTATTATTGGACTTCCCTGTTCTAGAAGAATTAGAATTAAGATGTTGTGGATGGTGGGATGTAGATTCTGTTGATATCAATGCCCCTGCACTGATTAGATTCCTGGCTGAGAGCAACGAAGCCAAGAGCAACCATCTTGTAATCAAGATTAATGGAGCAAAACTTCAGAAGTTTGAAAGTTGTGGCGGTCTACTAGAAAACTTTGTTGTTACTACTCCATTAGTTTCTAGGGCTGTTCTTACCACTTACGATGTTCTTACCAATTTCGATGGAGGCCCTACTAATCTTGAATTAAGAGCTCAAGCAATACTGAAAGGATTTCCAGCTTTGGAGTCTTTAAAACTGTCGGGTAAAATTGTTAAGGTTGGTACTTAGTTGTCTTAACACTTCCCTTTTCTTTTTGTTTATGTTTTTCGTAAAATAATAATTGCATATCTCTTCGTTTTGGCTACATAGAGAACATTCTTTAGCATTTTGGGCAGTGAATGTGTTAGAAACTTTATCAGATTGTGCCTAATTTGAACACACTATGACTAATTGATCATATATCTAAAAATTTCCAGGCCCTTACAAAATCAAACGCAGCCTTTTCTTTGCCCTGCTTCAATGTGCTCAAGCAACTAGAACTTTGCAATAACATACACGATAAAGTAACGTTCATGAAGTTACTTGAAGCGATGCCGTCTCTTGAATCGCTCTCCCTCTACGTGGTAAGCCATTAATGTGAAAGTAAATTAATATCTTACTTGCAATTGGATTCCAATTTTTTACTTTCTTTCATTCAGCATAATAGTCGATGTAACAACTACTATGAGGGATTGGAATCTTTGCCGGCGGGCGTTGCTTCTCGGCTCAAGGTGGTAAAGTTGCTCGGTTTTGGAGGCTTAGAGGGTCAATTTCATCTTGCTTTGGTCTTGCTGAAGAATGCAGACAACCTTGAAGAACTGTTTGTCTCTGTTTGTTGTAAGCCATTGATGCCAAAGATTGAAATCAGGCGGCAGCTTTTGACTTTTCCTAAAAGCTCGAATCATACATCGGTCATGGTCGACCGTGGTTACTGGACCAAGGTTTGCTCTCTTCCTCCTATATGCGCCGCACCCCACTCTTCTCCATGAGTCGTTTTAGCTTAGCTTACAATAATAGCATATTGCCTTGGATCACATATTGCATCTTATGAGTTATTCTGAAGTTGAAGTTTCATGCTGGCTCAGGGGTTATTTTTAGCTGTTATCATGTGATTTTCAATGCGAATATTTTTCTATAACTTTGAGTTGGCATTTTACTAAGGGTCAATAGCGATCACCCCCTTAACGTATGGGGCGTTTTGCAATGTCCCCCCTGACCTTTCAAAAAGAGCGAAGTGCCCCCTAACGTTTCATGAAATGTGCGAAATGCCCCCTCGATCGTTGACCGGCAACTTAAAAGCGAATATTCCCCCGGAGATTCCCCCACGTGACTTGAACGTGAAATTGGCGAAGGGGCGTTTCGTAATTTTACGTCTCCCACCTTTAACAACGAATGGGTGTGAAGTTGAATACATTAAGGGGTTTTTTTCACACTTGTTCGTACGTTTGAGCATTTGGGGAAAAATTTAGGGTTTGCAAATTCGTTCGATTTCGCCTCTTTTTGCTTGAAATTTCTTGCGTAAAACACATACAATGGACTGGAGAATGAGAACCAGCGACGATGGGATACCCCTAGGGCGAAACACACCCGATTACGGTTCGTTTTTTGTCTCCTCCTCGTATTACACACTTTTGGCTTATTGCATGGTGGATTTTCGTTAAAATATGTTTATTCCATGCTATATTGTACTGATTTTTGTATTTTATTGTGTGATAATGCATACTTTACTGATTTTGAGGGTTTGGACCACACCTGGGGACCATATTTTATGCTTATTATCGGTAGAAACAAACATTGACCATGTTTTACTATGCTTGTTGGTTGTGTGGAGACATTTGTTGGTGTCGATATCCCTTTTGTTAAAAAAAAGGCCCCTTTGTTCAATGCAGTGTGTATTTTATTGTGTGAAGTGTGTATTTTACACTGCTGCTTTCGAAAGCCACAATATTGTAAATTGCATGAATTGGTTGTTAATGTTTGCTTGTGATTTTGTAAAATTTAGGTTCCATGATAGTTTTCATAACATATATATCACACTTAGCTTCTTTTTTTGTATGCATGCATGTGCTAATAGTGAATATTTTTCTATAAAGTTTTACTATGGTGGCCACTTTGATACTGTGGTCAAGTGCACTTGGGTGGGGGGTACATCTGTCTACTTTGATTACTGTAGTGATGATAAGCTTTTCATGAGGGAGTGGAGGGAAATGGCTAAGGAAGTAGGCTTGAGAGAGCATACTTATGAGTTGTTTGCAAATGTTGGGGGGGACTTGGAAAACTTAAGCCTAGATATTTTGCTTACTGATGTAGATGCAATGAAGTTAGGGACTTACATGGATGAGGATAGGGTTGTGACTGTTTTTGGAGAAACAAACAGTGATGAATATGATAAGGAGGGTGAAGGTGGTGGTGAGAATGTTAACTTGCCAGAAGTTGTTGAAGGGTTGGCATTTATGGGGCAGCAGGGGGGAGTGTCAGAATTAGAAGAGGATGAGCAAGAAGATGAAAATGTTGCTGAAGAAGAGGAAGAGGAGGAAGAGACATATGATGCATTTATTGTTGATCTAGAAGAGGATGATTTGGAAGACAAGAACTCTGTAAGCAGTGACTCAGAGCACTCTGACATTATTGTTGACAGTGAATGTGATCACACTGACGATGAGCTAGAGTATGATGTGAGGGAGCATGTCATTCAAGAACAATTCAAGGATGTGAGTGCTACAGAGGCTTCTGGATCCTCCAGTTCAAGAAGAAGTGGTTATATGTATGATGAGTATAAGGTGTTCAATCCCAAGGTTGACTTAGAAAAACCAGAGTTCTTTACTGGACTCTGCTTTGATGATGTGAAGACCTTCAGAAAGGCTGTGAGAGAGCATTCAATCAAGAGTGGAAGGGATATTAAGTTTGTGAAGAATGATAAAGATAGGGTTTTGGTGAAGTGCAAACAGGAGGGATGTCCATGGAAGATATTTGCATCAGAAAGTGGGAGGGAGAAGACCTTTCAAGTGAAGACTTACAATGGTAAGCATGAATGCTGCAGGTCAGAGAGGGTGTGTGCTGCAACTTCAACTTGGTTGGCCAGCAAGTATGAGACAACAATCAAAACAGATGCTGATTGGAAGGTTGCTTCCATGCTGAGGACTGCCCAGCATGATACAAACTTGTTGTTTTCAAGATTTCAGATGTATAGGGCAAAGTCTAGGGTGAAAAGCATGAGTGTGGGGAATGAACATGAACAATACAAGCTGCTATGGAGGTATGCAGCAGAAATAGTGAGAAGTGACAGGGAGAAAACTGTGAGGATCAAGACCAAGAGAGGAGAAAAAGGGCCTGTCTTCAAGAGATTTTATGTGTGTTGGGGCAGTTTGAAGAAGGGATTCCTGGAGGGGTGTAGGCCTGTGATATGCTTGGATGGGTGTCACCTGAAGGCTTATTGTGGAGGCATTCTACTTACAGCTGTAGGTATAGATGCCAACAACAGCGTGTATCCATTCTGCTATGCTGTTGTTGAGAAAGAGAAAGGAGAAACCTGGAGATGGTTTCTAAAACTGTTGATAGCTGATTTGGGGATAACAGAGGATGGGAGTGGGGCTTGGACAGTGATGAGTGACAAGCAGAAGGGTCTAGTGGATGCAGTCCATGACCTTATGCCTTACAGTGATCATAGGTTCTGTGTGATGCACCTGTATAGCAATTTCAAACAGGCACACAAGGGCCTTGCTCTGAAGTGCATGTTGTGGAGAGCAGCCAAGTCCACAACAATTGCTGAATTTGAGAAGACAATGGTTGAATTGAAGAAGAAGGACCTGGAGGCATTCAAATGGCTAGCTAAGAGGCCTGCTGCACATTGGTCTAGGGCATACTTCAATCCTAGACCAAAATGTGACATTCTGCTCAATAATCTTAGTGAAAGTTTCAATGCCTTGATTATTGAGGCCAGAAAGCCAATTATTGATATGTTGGAACATATCAGATTGATTTTAATGAAGAGAGTGTATGTGAAGAGGGATCAAGCCAAGAAATGGAAGGATCTTTGCCCAAATATTGAAAAGATGGTGGATGTGGTGAGGAAGAAGGGTGTTGGGGTGTCCCCACAGTGGAATGGGTTGCATGAGTTTGAAGTTTCATACCCAGGAGGGAGCAGGGCTGTAAATCTGGATCAAATGACTTGTAGTTGCAGAAAATGGCAACTGAATGGCATACCATGTGAACATGCTGTTGCAGCCAAGAAAAAAGAAGCCGCCAAGAAAAAAGAAACTGCAAAATAGGGGGGAAAAAACCAAGGACAGAAACAGGGTTAAGTGTAATTGAAATTAGGTTATTTTGGCGTGTTGCTCATGAAATCTGGAACATTTTATCTCGTTGATAGTATTTTGTAGTTAAGTCCAAAACACATTGGTATGCTGTAATTGTTATTAATATATTTTGTGGATTATGCGATTTTATTAATGTGATGAGTTTGTTAAATGTGATGAGTTTGTTAGTTATGTTGCATACAAAATAATGTCGAAAGCAAAAAGTAAAAACAAGTATGGGTAATTATGTTTACAACGTAAGGGGGTAAGTAACAAAAAAAAGACAAACGTAAGGGGGCAAACTGCTCAAACTTCACAAACGTTAGGGGGCATGATGCTCAAGTTTTGCAAACGTTAGGGGGGACACTGCTCAAACTTGACAAACGTTAGGGGGCACTCTGCTTAAGTTAGCCAAACGTTAGGGGGTAATTTGCTTAATTTTGCCAAACGTTGGGGGCAAGGTACTCATTTGTATAAACGTTAAGGGGCATACCCACACACAAACAATAAGGGGGAAACGTTGGTACAAAAGGTTAGGGGGGTCCCACCACAAGTGGTCGGACGATAATGCCCTTCCACCGGGCACGTGCTGGGCACGTTTTGGCATCTTCAGCGGAATAATCTGTCGGTCAACGGTCGAGGGGGCATTTCGCACAACTAATGAAACGTTAGGGGGCACTTCGCTCTTTTTCAAAGGTCAGGGGGGACATTGCAAAACGCCCTATACGTTAAGGGGGTGATCGCAATTGACCCTTTTACTAATTTTCACTCAAGTTTATGCAAACATTTTTCAGCTGAAGACTTTAACTTCTAATGGATTTCCATGAATGGTGTAACAGAGGAAAGTTTAGCTATTAAATTCTCAGAGATTTAAGTTTTTCTTTAACACATTTTTCAGTCAAGTTTGTTGTATTATTATTCCTGTATTCTCCATTGGCCGAAAAGATTGAATCTATGATCATTAACCTTACTTATTTTGTTGCAGAATCGCACGCACACTTGAACAGGTGAAGCCTGAACATTTGGTGCTTCTTTGTGCAAAACCATTGTGATCTGCATGATATGAAGTGTTCGGCACGTGCAAAGGGGTGCACCTATAATTAGTAGAAGTGAAGTAGTTTATCGGAGAACAATTTTAAAAATTTGAGTATAGTTACTGGTGCAACCAAAACTCAAATGCTTGATGTAATATTAGATTTTACTTTTATTCAAGCATACAATGGATATAAGATTGTTGTTCATCCCTTATATGCTCTAATTATATTTATTTCCGTGCATGATGATGTTCTGAATCTGATTAATATTTTGGAGTACTATTTTCAATATTAGCACGAGAATTCTGATTTACATATTCTGAAACTCAGAGTAAGGCAAACACTGAAAATTTTGGCATTTAATAACATACAAAATGCTCACACAAAGACTATGGTTTAAATGTAAAATTTAAAAGAGCTAGCATAGCTCAACAAGTATCGAGCAAAATATCAGAACTACTAAGATCATAATCAGTCAAATCATGATATCACAACTCCTAAGGACATTATCTTTTATTGTGCATATTCTTTTTATCTTAAATTTAATATTTTGAATATTTTATTGGAAAATGTAATGCTGCAAGTAGAGAAGAAGTTAACAGCTTGAAGTCAATCTGAATTTGTCGAGCCAGTAACACTCTTTTTTGAGGCGAAATGCCTCTGCTGAGAGAAACATTATGAACTTTATTGCGGTTTGTGGAGGCAAAGAGGATGGACTCGCTTCAATCTTTCAAGATACTGGCAGGATTGGTAGCGTCATGGGAGAGGGCTGCCATCAGGAAGACAATGTGGTTAGCAATTTTTCGTGCAAACAATCTTCTCTTAATCATAAGAACTACTTTGGGAGAGAGAGATCATCGTGTAATTTTACTAAGGGTAAACTAAATGGTTATGATGCAGCAAATGAAGAAGGTTAGAATGTCTTCCCAAATTAAGAATGTCCAGTTGCACAATTTGGGAGAGTCGTAACTCGAACATAACAGCAAAGCAGATTGCATCGGTGAGCGAACAACCAAAAAAGATTGAAAGAGATGGGATCCAAGAGTGGTAAATTTACTTGAATGATGAATTAAGGAAAGATTATGTAGAATATCATACTAAGCGTTTCAAAAGTTTGAAAATATTTTGTTAGACGAAAAAGCCAAATGAAATGTTCAAATGCTTTTTACAATTTTTAGCTAGTAAAAACTACAAAGATACTAATACGTGAACATTACTGATAAAAACATATATTGGTAACACCTAAGACCCGACCTGTATGATGAGACTTCTAAACATTCAAATGCTACCTCAACAAGCAAATAAGTAACAAAAGAGAAAATGAGGCAGTTAATATCACGCAATGAGAACTAATTTCATTAGATGTCAGCAACAACACATTAGCAAAACAACATGACAACTAACTGTTTCGATAACCAATCTCTCATAGTTCTACAAAGAGATTAAAGCTAGTGTGGTGACATATTTTTCATACCCCACGATTTTTAAATAAAAAATGAAAAAAGGGCATGGGGGAAGAAAATTCTGTCACCAAGCTAGCACCGTGGTGACAGATTTTTCTTCCCCCAAGGTTTTTAAATAAAAAATGAAAAAAGGTGTGGGGAAAAAAAATCTGTCACCACGGTACTAACGTGGTGACAGATTATTCTTCTCCCACGCATTCTTTTTATATATTTACTTTTTTTTAATACTTTGACATAATAATGTATGACCACAAATTTATCTGACCCTACACATGGTGACATATTATTTTGATCCTACATAGTGACATATTTGCTTTTTCCCACTTGTGGGGTCAAAAAAAAAACTGTTACTATGTGCTAACAATATATTCTGACCCCATATATGGTGAAAAATTAATTTGTCACCATTGTTGTACTAACTTTATGCCAACAATGTCTATACTAGCAAAATTTTGTTACAAATTTTTCTGACCCCATTGATCTATAGTCACAAATTTCACACCAATAAGGAGTAATTTTTTTGTTCTTATTGCTCCAAATTCTTGTAGTGATCTCACCAAACACTAAGTAAAGCTCGAGATGCTTTGAGCAAAAGTATTTAACATTTTGCCTAGGACAGAGCTGACGCAGAATGGAAACGTGCAATCGACACAAAAACGTGTATTCGATGCAAGAAAACTGGAGTACCCCAAAAAACTGGAATAAAACCCGATTTTATTAATAAATGATCAAAAGATGCTGGAAAATAATAAGAAACAAGTACTTATAGAATTGAAAGGAAACCCTAATACGAAAAGGAAATAGAGTTATAATAAAAGTAATATTCCGAATTAAATTGACATGACTGTAATGCTGCGGCCGTTATTCTTAATTAATGAGGAACAAATATGTCATTGACCATTTTCATAACACACATTTCGTACACGAACTTGTCTCTCTCGTTGTTTCCTCAAGCTTGAACTGAAACTCTTCATGTACCATGCGTGGGAGGATGAAGGAGGATGTGCTGCTTACTTGAGAGAGGTGCGCAACTCAAACTGTCACGATGAAGGCGAGCCTGAGTGAGGTTGAGATTATAATTTTGAACATTTGATGCAATTGTTCCAAACACGTAAAAATTAAATCCACAAGGATTCTTAATTTAATTCTAACCACTGAAGCTCACAATTACAGATCAACCAAGTGCCTGAAATGCATTCTATGATTAGCACGAATTCAATCAAAACATCTCAATCGATTGCATATTTAAGTGTTATTCTTAAAGGTATGATTTAGAATTATAAAAATATAGTTAATATTATGATTTACTTAATTGAAATTTTTATTAATAGTGTATATGAAATTAAGAATTTCATAATTCGTTTTATGAGATAGGATTTAGTAAACTATTGGGCCTAGTTTGGAGATTTTTATATGAAGGAAAAAAGGATTTATTGGTCTTCCCTTGAAGTCAATATGACCTGATTTCGATGCTTGACCATTCTTCTCTTTCTACATAGACTAGAATTCAAAAGTTCACTTTGATCCGTTAAGTATTTGATAAAAAGTAAATCTTAAAAAAATACGCAAAATATACCTTAAACAAACACTGCACCAAAAATACACACACTTTCCCCTCTCTCTCTCTCTCTCATCTTTATCTCTATCTCTCTCTACTCTCTCTCTTTCATCTTTATCTCTATCTCTCTCTCCATGCTTCTCTCTCTCTCATCTAGGGGTGTTCATGACCCGTCCGAGCCGCCAAAATCTGACCCGCTGAACCCGCAACCAGCATGGTTTAGTTTTTAATTTAACCCGCTCGGGTTGATAAATTGGTACCCGCAAATTTTGGGTATGGTCACATTTTCAATGACAACCCGCCAAAACCCGCCCGCATACACCCTTAGTTTGTATATTTGTAGAGGAATGAATGGAATAATGAAATTTTTCGGAAGTCATATAGTTGTATGTTCATAGTCTTGCTATAATATAATTTTTTTTTTTGTTAGTTAATGCTGTTTGATAGTTGTATCTTGGGTTGTGAATGAATTAATTTTTTTTTAAATAATGTACGTGGGCAAAATGTTCGCTTGCATCCTTATATTGTTATTTTAATCAAGTGGATTAGTGGTTTAAATATTTTATTAAGTTATGGTATTGTTTTTGTGGTTTTTTAGAACGCAAAATAGATTAGTTTTTATTTTTATACTGAAATATTACTATATTTTTTCTCGCAATTTAAACCCGCAACCCGCTCAACTCGCATGGTTTAGTTTTTAACTTAACCCGCTCGGATTGACAAATTGGTAACTCGCAAATTTATGGTATAGTACATTTTTAACGACAACCCGTCCAAACCCACCCGTGAACACCCCTACTCTCATCTCTCTCTCTCTCTCTCTCTCTCTCTCTCATACGCATGTAACATATATGATATAAAAATTACAAATTTTTTTGTTGAATTTTGCAATTAGATCAAATTCAAAATAGAAGGAAAAGCGAAATTGAATGATTTTATTGAAGTCCGTGTTGATCGGTTTGATTGAATGCCTCATGAAATGAATGATTGAGAGAGATTTCCCATGAGTTTCAAATTTGAAATTACAAAAGTGATTAAAACTAAATAAACAATCTTTATTTAAGCTAAGCTGAAATAAGCTGAGATTTTACTAAAATAGGAAAGCCACACGCACACGCTAACTGCTCTAACGGTTATTTGAAAGGTTTCCTTTCATAGTAAAAAGTGATTTTAGAATTGCATTTTATGCATAAGTTCAAGATTGCCTGTCATGATGGTCGTGGAAATTCTAAGGCCCATCTTGAACATCAAGTGAATGAAAGGTTGCAATGGAAGAGGCTTGGTTAAGATATCTACAACCTGGTGTTCTTTTGAGATATGAAGAACTTCAAGTGGCCTTGTTGCACTTTTTCCAACGAATTGAAGTCGATTTGGATATGTTTTGTTTGTTCGTGATGCACAGGGTTGTGAAAGAGAAGAACTGATAGGAATGATAACTTCTTTTGCTTTGCAAAATGACAAGTATCACAAGAAGCTTCTTTATTACAAGATAAAACAACAATCTGAGAAATAGCACTAAGCTTATCACTAAAAGTATGACCAAGTCTTAAGTGCCACAAGGCATCATTAGTTTTCACAGAATTACAAGTAGAAGGGACAAAAGTACCAACAATAGGTGAGGTTAACAGATATAACTCTTCATGGCTTGGTCCTGCAAAAGACATGAAGATGCAGAAAATGTAAGCTTTACTGAGTGAAAGCAAGTAACTTTGAGACTGATAAAAGGTTACGCTGAATAGAGGGAACATAAAGGACATCATGAATCATAATGTCAGGATATAACTGAATGGTGCCTTTATGAGTAGCTACAATTTTACTATTATTTGGCTAGTGAATCACATTATAAACTAAAGTAGGTTGTCCTAAGAACCTATCTAAGTGACATATCGTGTGGTCAACAACTTTTGTGTCAAGTATCCACTCTATAAAACTGGTAGAATAAGTAAGACAAGCGAGAGGAACAAAAATACCAAATGTTGCGGCAGTTGCAACATAGTGAGGAGCCTCCTTTGTAGTGTGTGTTGAGTTAACAAGAGCCAAAAACTTCCAGAAAACTCTTTGTGAGGCTGAGAAACATCAACTTCAGACTTCTTAACAAAAGGATCATCAGCTGGAGCTACCACAAAATTAGCAGATGGATTTTGTCTCTTTCCAGTTGGTCCATCCAAACTAAAGGGATTAGCAATCGACTGAAAGCATTTTTCCACTTTTTCCCATTATAGCCACAGTGAGTACACTTTAACCTTTTCTCATCTTTCTTGCTACCGTTGAACTTAGGATTATTTCCTTGATAAGTAAAACCAGAACTTCGTCCTTGAGCATTATAGGAAGGCTTAGAATCCTGATTATTCTTGCCTCTTGGGAACATTGCTAAAGACTCAGTAGGTACAATAGAAGTACACAAATCTCTTTGATTCTCATCTTGAAGCAACAAAGAATAGACCATTGACAAACAAGGAAGATGATGCATTAACAGAATTGGACTCCTTATTGCAGCATAAGTGTAGTTCAATTGAATAAAAAACATACGAACACAGTTAGACTGTTGGTGTTCTATCATAGTAGCGTTGACATTGCAGGTGCATTTACCACATTTACAAGCTACTATAGGTCTCTGACTCAAAAACTCATCCTAGAGACGTCTAAAACAATTGTAGTAATCAGTTATGGTCTCAGATCCCTATGTAATAGTAGTAGTGTTTTTTTGCAAATGACACACGCGAGATCCATCAGTGTGATCATATCTGGTTTTGATCTCAAGCCACAAATCAAGTGCAGATTTAAAATAAAGCAAACTCTGCCTTAATTCTTTCGAAACAGAGTTTAAAAACCATGAAGGTACCAGATTATTTGCATGATTCCAACACACACGCAAATAAACCTGATCTTCAGGAGGACGATGCAAATGTTCGTCAATGAATCGGATCTTGCTCTTGATACTAAGATGCATTTCAATCCCTTAACTTTATGAAGTATGTTTCTTTCCGGTGAAAATATCACCAACAATAGATTGACTGGAATGATCTTGATTACCCAAAAAGTAGACCAAACTCGAATCATCACCCGGATCACGTGATGAAACTGTAGATGAAGCAGCAACAAAAGTAGACCCTATCAATGAATGACCAATTAGAGTCACTGGTGAGAGGAGGAGAGACGCATCGAATATTTTGTTTCAAAATTTTTAAAACTTAATGCTATGTTTCTTAATTTGATATCTTTTTTTTTTTTGGTTTTCAAAGTTAAAAATAAGTAACACATACATCTTTTAATATGAAGTTATTGGTAATTAGTTTCTATATGTTTTAAAATTATTGAAAAATATTTTTTCAGATTAAAAGGTTTTCTCTATTTTTGATTCAAACTCAATAGTAATAAAAAATATGTTTTTAGGAATGTCTTTTGGAAAGATTGGATCATATTAAACTCCTTAAACCTTTCTAAAACTTCATGAAATAATATTCATGAATAAAGAGTTTTCGCCTTTTGTGTTCTATAAGGTTGTGTAGAAGAGCGCTATGGATCTTCCATCACACTTTCGTGTCTCACATTAGTGTCACATTAAGGTGTGATTGACATGTGTGTCTCTACCTTAAAATAGTGCTTGAGTTAATTACGTTAAATGTTAAAGGAACGATTTGTCTTAATTATAATTAACTTAATTAAGGAAAAATGGAAAACACCGAAAAGGAAGAAATTACAAATTGAAAACCGGTCACATTCTGAAGAATATTTTTCAACCATTCAAACAAAAATAGAGCTTCTGGCATCAAAATAAATTAAGATCGTCAAAAGATAAAGGGTCCACTCACTGCATAAGAAAAACAAAACTATTAAAATTAAACTACTTCCACTGGAATCGAGCTTAACCGTAAATATCAATCGACACCCTACTGTTTTCTTTCCAAGCAGAGATGCAAGATCCCATGTATTATTTTTCTGTAAGGCTTCTATTTCATCATTCATAGCTTTCTTCCGTTTCGGGTCCATCAATGCCTCCGGCATATTACTAGGAATAGATACAGAGGATAATTAATTCACAACAAGTGCGTGTGATTTTGACAAACGATGTGAGGAGATATAATTGCTAATGGGATATTTAGTTTTAGCATTAACACTGGATCATCATATTGACCTTTTGGAATTCCTCTTTTATCCTAGTCGGTTATCTCGGTTCAACATTAAGAGAACTCGAATCATGTATTAAAGGAGAGGAAGGTAAAGATGATACTAAGGAGCGACACTCGGAGTTTCTATAGTTGTTGGCGAGGCTTGGGAAACTGTACTATCTTGATTTTCATGAGCAACATCAAGAATATCTGGTTGTGTATCAATATCATGAAGTCTGCATCAATATCAGGACCATTTGGTTGTATATCAGGTTCCCCAAGTTCCTGAGAGAATTCATGATTGTTGTCTTCACCTAATATTCGTGTCGTCTCCCCCTAAAGAGAGTGCTCATGATTGCTGAAAAAAGGAATATCTTCATGGAATATAACATCTCGAGTTATATGCATCATTTTCTTATTAGGATCATAGCAGTGGTATCCTTTTCTGAAATGTGCATACCCAACAAAAATGCAGCGGACAGCCCGTGGATCTAACCTACCACATATGCAGTACAATCAAACACTCTTGGTTCAAGATTCGGAAATAGTGGTGCTGGTACAAGTTCATGGAGTTTTCGATGTGGTGTTTTGAAATCAATAACTCGAGATGGCATTTTATTCATGAGATATGCAACAGACCAAATAGCTTCACCCCAATACTCACGAGGCACTTTCATTCCAAATAAGGAAGCACGGACAATTTCAAGTATTTGGCGATTCTTACGTTCTGCCAAACCGTTTTGTTGGGGTGTACCGGTGCATGAAGTTTGATGCCAAATACCATTTTCTTTACAAAAACTCTCAAGGGCAGAACTGATATACTCCCCACCATTATCAGATTGAAGTACTTGAATTCGACATTGATACTGAGATGTCACCATTCGATATAGATCCTGAAAAGCAGAAAAAACATCTCCATTATTTCATAAAAGAGAGATCCATGTCATACGAGTATTCATCAATATATGTAACAAAATAAGGAGCACCAGATAATGTAGGAATTTGTGCAGTTCCCCAAACATTGGAAGGAATTATTTCAAAATTGGTGCCTCAAATTGGTACGATTTCAAACTTGGTGCCTTAATGAGGCATCCATCAAAATTGGTGTCTTATTGAGGCATTTTCATCAATTTTGGTGCCATGTGGCCGGAAAATTTGAAATGCGGCCGGAATTACTTACGTGGACGTGACATAGCAATATATTTGGGGATTTTGACTATAGTCAAAGACATGTGGGAAAAATTTGCCACATCGGCCGCCACCTATATTGTGTTATGCCACGTAAGCAATTAAAATAAAAAACATTACAAGAAATAAAAAAAAAATTGTATGAGAAATTGTATTTATAAATTTAAGGTATAAACATTTTTGTATTTTAAAATAAAAAAGAAAGAAAAAAATATAGATTACAAAAAAAATATAGTTTACAAATAAAAATTTAACACATTTTTCTAATTTTAATTAAAAAAACAAAACAAAATAAATAGAAAAATAAAAAATAGGGGAAATCGTCTTCCCCAATCACCGACCACCCCACCCCGCCCCTTCACCAAATCGCCACCCAACAACCACCGCACCTCCGCCACGAGCCACCACCACCACCACACCAAAACATAAATAAGCAGAGAGTGTGGAAACAACTAACCAGGAACATCGTGAGCCAAATTGGTCAAAATTGAGGGGTGGGCCCATCGTTGAATCTGAGAGGAACGTGATGAGGGAGTGTAATCAAGCTTGAACCTTTTGGGATATCCCCTGAGGCCACTAGCCCTAACCCTAGCATGTTTTCAGAGTCCTCCAAATTGGTGATTTTGACCGAGGGATGAACAAACCCACCTTCTTGCCAGACCCACCTGATGAGGTAAGACGGCTGTGAGACCAGACGCGCTGACGTGGTGGTCAGTGTGCGGGAGTGGCTCAGAGAGGCCGCCATAACTACCATCATTTTGCTCATGGTGGAGGTGTGGTGGTGGTGGTGGCTCATAGCGGAGGTGCGGTGGTTGTTGGGTGACGATTTGGTGAAGGGGCGGGGTGGGGTGGCCGGTGACCGGAAGACAATTTCCCCCATTTTTTTTATTTTGTTTTTTAATTACTTATTTATGAAATTAGAAAAATCTGTTAAAATTTTATTTTTAAAATTTTTAATTACAATAATTTGAAATGATTTTTTTTGTAATCTATATTTTTTTAAATTTTTTTTATTTTTTTTTTATTTTAAAATACAAAAATGTTTATACCTTAAATTTATAACTTATACAATTTTTTATTCCTTATAATTCTTTTTTATTTTATTTTAATTGCTTACATGGTATAACACGTGGCGGATTTTGGCCACGTGTCTTTGACTATGGTCAAAATCCCCAAATATATTGCCATGTGTGCAATTCCGGCCACATTTCAAATTTTCCGGCGACATGGCACCAAAATTGATGAAAATGCCTCGATAAGGCACCAATTTTGATGGCTGCCTCATTAAGGCACCAAATTTGAAATCGTGCCAATTTGAGGCATCAATTTTGAAATAATCCCAACATTGGAATGAACAATTGTAAAAGGTAGAGTACTTTTATTATTACTAGGGAAATAAGAAATTCTACGGCCTTTTGCCATTTCACAAATGTCACAATTAAACTCAGAATTGGAAATATGAAAAAATGTATTTGGTTTCAATTTGCGAAGATAACTAAATGATAGATGACCAAGCCGACGATGCCATAAGCACGCTAGAGTTTTGTTTCCATGAGTCTCTCTAGTGTTGTTTGCTTGACCAAGCAGCTGATTATTTGTAGTAGCCAAATCAAGATGGTACAATTTTCCACGTCTAATACCATAACCAAAAATCTGTTATGTCGCTATATCCTGAAAAACACATTCATCAGGCCAAAAAGTTACTGTACAGTTAATAACTTTTGTAATTTGGCTAACCGATAAAAGGCTAGAAGAACGAGACGGAACTACAAGTACAATATCGAGATTAATGGAATTAGACATATGTACCGATCCTTCGCAAAGAACAGGTGAAACTCCTCTATTACCAGTGAGTATATGAGGTTGAGTTGTAGGATGAATAGATGAAAGATGGGTGGAATTGTTTGTCATATGACCAGTTGCACCTGTATCAGTAATCCATGCATCATAGTAAGTAAAGCGTTTTGGCATACCAATATTACCGGTCATGGCATCATGTGCTGCAACTGTATTTGAAAGGGATGCACTCACTTCCTCATTCCTAGTAGTAGTAACAGCAGTTTGTCCAATTTTTTTCTGAGGTTTCTTTGAAAAACCCCACCATTCAGGATATCCAATAACTTCATAGCAACGTTTTTTGGAAGTCCCTCTTCACCTTAATGAGTGCAAGTATATGCTTGTTGGAAATTTGCAGGTCGGTTGCGAGTAGTCAAGTGAACCATTACATCTGACTGAGCCTTAGATTCCTCCATAGTGTGTCTCTGGTTGTGATCCTTGCGTACGTATGCATAACATGACTCAAGATCAAGAGGTGGATCTTTTCTTAAAAATTTACTCGAGCTTGATTAAATTCTGAATCCAAACCAGCTAGAAATATATGAACTCGAAGTCGAGTCAGAGTCTTATGCACAAAAATGACTTCAGTAACAACCATTTCTTGTGTTGTAATACGTGGATCAATCACCTGAAATATGCTAATAAGTTCATTATAATATGAAGCTAACGGTATACCATTTTGGTGAGTGGCGAAAAATCTTCGATTCAGTTCAAAGAGTTGTGTTTCGTCCGAGCCGTCATAAAATGTCTTTCCAATAGCTTACCATATTTCTTTAGCTGTTTGGAGATGGATGAATCACCGCATCAAGAGCAGACTCATTGAGTCAATAAGCCAAATCTTGACCCGGTTGTTGTCAATAAGCCAAGTTTCTAATTGCTTGTCATCTCCAGTTGGTTTTGGTGTTGAACCCGTAAGAAAACCAGATTTGTTTCGTGCTCCGATACGCATCTCCATAAGCTGCGACAATAGTGTATAATCCGTTTCATCTAAGATGATTCCAGATGTGAAAGGTGTATTACCTTATAATGTTTGAACAATGAATCGAGATTCATGAGCGATGAGAGAAGAGGATGGATCTTTTTCACCCATGGTTGCAAAAGGGAAAAAAAATCGATTTCTACATTCAACAGGGCACTGATGCCATGTAGAAGAGTGAATGAAGAATAAAGTTTTCTGTATTTCATTCCACCGAGTACTATTACATATTTATCCTAGTTTATATACAATCAAATCCTACTGAATATCCTAAATTATAAGCCAACGAATGATAGATAAGTAAACAAATAATTACACATTATTTACAGAATCTGTCAAGGATGACAGAATATCTCTTTCCTAAACAGCTCACGCCAACAGGTTGGACTCCCAATACATGAAAACATGCATAGACTCTGTTTTAACGCGTGGCATTCAGAATTTTGAGATAAACACTAATCCATGTGGGGGCAACACTTTTGTGGACAGCCAATAGAACTTCATATCATTGACAGAGTTAAAGCTCATTTCAGAATGCACATTATTTACTTCCATTATGAAAAATTGTTTTCCCAACCTTAAGATCTTATATCTTGGTCAATGGGTTAAACTATTGAAAGACGAAATTTCTAATAACGGCCAAGTGTTCTTGAATTTTCTTGTTCTTGAAGAAATGGAGCTAAGATGTTGCATGTGGCAGGGTGTGAAGTCTGTTGAAATCAATGCACCTGCACTGATTAGATTTCTGGCTGAAATCAGAATAGATAATCAAGAATATGTAATCAAGATTGATGGTGCAAAACTTGAAAAGATGTGGTGGTTCACAACTTTGTTGTTACTGCGCCATCAGTTTTTAGTGCAGTTCTTAGCAATCACGAAGTTCTTCCCAATTTGAATGGAGCTACTCTTGGATCTAGAGCTCGTACAATTTTGAAAGGATTTCTAGCGTTGGAGTATTTAAGTCTGTCAAGTGCAATTTTTGAGGTTAGTACACTACAAGTTTTCTTTCTTTAGGTTATAGTTTTGTAAATAAAAATTTCTGGGACATGGAATATGTCAGAAGATACTCAATCTTTTTAATCTGTCTCCAACAAAATATCTCTCTTCTTCTAATTATAGGTTTCTGTTTCACATACCAAAACGTTACAATTCAATCAACATTCAGCCCATAATGATATGAAAGAAGCGACCCAATGACCAGGTCAAGTTTGCGTGCGATTACTGCATAAAATAAGTTAGTTTGAAGACTAGAATATAAAATATATACCCGAACGGAAAAAAATCTGTAGTATTTTTGCAATGTAATAGCTAAAATTTTCTACATTTCATCTTTCATGAAAATTCAAAAGCTGTTAAAGTCTATCACCTTTGGTTGCAGAAGTGACAACTAAAAGTTTACAAAGAGTAAGTTAATAAAATGCCAACTCAAAGTACATAAAGAGATATTGGAAATCACACGATACCAACAAATAATAACACCTAACCAACATGAAACTTCAACATCACAACAACTCAAAAGAAATGCAATGTGGTCAAAGAAAATATACTCATACTGTAAGCTAAGCTAAAAAGACACATTGAAACGAGTGGGGTGGAGTTTGGTGGTAAGAGCAAGGATGGGAGCATACCTTTGTCCAGTGACCACGATCAACCACGATGAAGTGGGAATCGAGCTTTTAGGAAAACTTAAAAGTGGGCTCTCAATTCCAATCTTTGGCATCGATGGTCAATAACAAACAGAGACAAATAGTTCCTCAAGGTTTTCTGCATGCTTCAGTACGGACATAGCTGGACGAAATTGACCGGATAAACCTCCAAACCCCACCAGCTTTATGACCTTGAAGCGAGAAGCAATATACATTGGCAAAGATTCTAATCCCTCGTAGAAGGTTTTGTGAGGACTACTCTACTGAAGAAAATAAACCTTTGAACCACAATTGTGTGAAGTAAGCTATTAACTTGCTTTCATGTCTATGGCTTACCATATTGAGGGAGAGCGATTCAAGAGACGGCATCGCTTGAAATAACCTCATTAACAATAGTTCACGGTATATGTTCTATCACTTCAATACTATGAAATGGAAACACCAAGAATGGAGCGTGGTTACCAATGGTTCTTGCAAGATCTTTTCAGCAAAGCCGAAGAACAACTTAGAAACGAAAGGGAGCAAGTTATCGATAGTGTTGAATACGACAATAAAGATGGTGATAATTGCCCTCAGTTTGAGTCTTTTAGGCGCAACCTTAAGAAAAACGGCAGGTCTTATGCACCCGGGGGCGAGAGGAATGGTGTACCTGTAGTTGATAAATACAAAGAAGAAGAATGGTGTACCCAAGCTGATTCTTCAGACTAGTTATTTGTTTAGTATTCTCTTCAACAGGATCCTCTACTTGCATGATGATCCACCACTTTCTTCGACCCACTCTGCACTCGGTCGACTCTCTTGCCCAAGTGAACTGTCCTATCATGTTTTGGTTCAGACGCATCCTCAATATCCACCAGTATTGCTTTTGATACTCTAGAACTTTCAGCATTGAAATTCATACTCGACAGAGCTTGATTGTGATTCAACTGTAAAACATCAGTATCCGATTTCTTTGTTAGAAGCTCTTTCCTTCTTCCATTCACAACTCTCCTCACAGTCAGGTTTTGCGTAGAGCCTTTGACACCTAATCGAGGTAGCATTTGAGACATATATATGTCGATTCAACTTCAGAACATCACTCTTCTTCATCTTTCAATGATGTCCAAGTCCATAAACTTCTTTTTCTTCTTCTTCTTCGTATTTATCAACTACAGGTACACCATTCCTCTCGCCCCCGGGTGCATAAGACTTGCCGTTTTCCTTAAGGCTGGGCCTAAAAGACTCAAACTGAGGCAATTGTCACCATCGTTGTTGTCGTATTCAACACTATTGATAACTTGTTCCCTTTTGTGTCTAAGCTGTTCTTCGGCTTTGCTGAAAAGAGATTGCAAGAACCATCGGTAACCACCCTCCATTCTTGGTGTTTCCATTTCATAGTGTTGAAGTGATTGAACATATACTGTGAACTATTGTTAATGAGGTTATTTCAAGCGATGCCGTCTCTTGAATCGCACTCCCTCAATATGGTAAGCCATAGACTCGAAAGCAAGTTAATAGCTTACATCATACAATTGTGGTTCAAAGGTTTATTTTCTTTTTCGGTATGGTAGTCCTCACAACAACTTCTACGAGGGATTGGAATCTTTGCCAATGTGTATTGCTTCTCACTTCAAGGTCATAAAGCTGGTGGGGTTTGGAGGTTTATCCGGTCGATTTCGTCTGGCTATGTCCGTGCTGAAGCATTCAGAAAGCCTTGAGGAATTATTTGTCTCTGTTTGTTATTGACCATCGATGCCAAAGATTGGAATTGAGTGCCGACTTTTAAGTTTTCCTAAAAGCTCGATTCCCACTTCGATCGTGGTTGTTCGTGGTCACTGGACAATGGTATGCTCCCATCCTCGCTCTAACCACCCCACTCCACCCCACTAGTTTCAATGTGTCTTTTTAGCTTAGCTTATAATATGAGTATATTTTCTTTGACCACATTGCATTTGTTTTGAGTTGTTGGGATGTTGAAGTTTCATGTTGGTTTGGTGTTATTATTTGTTTATATCGTGTCGATTATCTCTTTATGTACTTTAAGTTGGCATTTTATTAACTTACTCTTTGTAAACTTTTAGCTGCCACTTCTGCAACCAAAGGTGATAGCTTTAACAGCTTATGAATTTTCATGAAAGATGAAATGTAGAAAAGTTTAGCTATTAAATTGCAAGTACTACAGATTTTTTTCCGTTCGGGTATATATTTTATATTCTAATCTTTAAACTAACTTATTTTATGCAGAAATCGCACGCAAACTTGACCCGGTCATTGGGTCGCTTCTTTCGTACCATTATGGACTGAATGCTGATTGAACTATAACATTTTGGTATGTGAAACTGAAACCTATAATTAGAAGAAGAGAGATATATGGTTGGAGACAGATTAAAAAGATTGAGTATCTTCTGACATATTCCCTGTCCCAGAATGCTAGAGAAGGGTTCTTCATGAAGCAAAACCATGACATATGAAATTTTTATTTACAAAACTATAACCTAAAGAAAGAAAACTTGTAGTGTACTAACCTCAAAAATTGCACTTGACAGTCTTAAATACTCCAACTCTGCAAATCCTTCCAAAAATGTAGCGCGTCCATTCAAGTTGGGAAGAACTTCGTGATTGGTAAGAACTGCACTAAAAACTGATGGCACCACAACTTTCAAACTTTTCAAGTTTTGCGGCATCAATCTTGATTACAAAATCTTGATTATCTATTCCGTTTTCAGCCAGAAATCTAATCAGTGCAGGTGCATTGATTTCAACAGACTTCACACCCTGCCACATGCAACATCTTAGCTCCATTTCTTCAAGGAACAAGAAAATTCAAGAACACTTTGCCGTTATTAGAAATTTCGTCTTTCAATAGTTTAACCCATTGACCAAGATATAAGATCTTGAAGTTGGGAAAACAATTCTTCATAAAGGAAGTAAATAGAGTGCATTCTGAAATGAGCTTTAACTATATCAATGATCCGCAGTTGTATAGGCTGTCCACAAAAGTGTTGCCCCCACATTGGTAAGTGTTTAAGTCAAAATTCTGAACGCCACGTGTTAAAACAGAGTATATGCATGTTTTCACGTATGGGGAGTCCAATCTTATAGAACACCAAAGGAAAAAACTATTTATTCTCGAATTCTGTGTTTAATGTATAAAATCTTAAAATGTCACCTCTGTACAAGCATACAAAAGAATAAGATTTCTATTGAATGCGGTTGTTTCAGATTAATAATTTCGAGTACTGTATTCATTATCAGTACAAGAATTTTGATAGACAACTTATGAAACTCGGCCAATGTTAAAAAGTCGGCGTAAAGGTTTGTTCAAACAGCAGGCAAACTTTGGCAGTTTTACAGAATGCTGTTCAAAGTTTTTTCATACAGAGACTATTTTCTATACTTGAAAGATAAAGGTGAAACTTCAAAACAGAGTAGATTTCCTAAGTAATAATGTTTACGAAAGTTGAAGCTGTAGGACATGCGGACAACTCTTTTGTGATTTCATTTTTTGGTACCCGTGGCGGGCGACGAAGAAATAGACGAACTCTCTTCAGTTGTATTGCATTCTTCAAGAAAAATTTGGCCAATCTCATTTCATTTATCTCCCCACTAAACTGTTCAAAATTGACTTCTTCCAATACAATACATGGTGGGATGTACTCGTTATCATAGTCATAATCGCTCGAATGAGTCTAAAAAACACAACTAGAAAATAGCCCTATTAAGAGGAAGTTCTTTGCAACCAATTTTTCCCAAAAATTTAAATTAAAAGATAATATCAAGTTCTGAGTAATTTGTTGTAATATGCTATATGAACACTAAAAGATAGTTGCGCCTCACCACATATATGACTAGAAACTTCAGAGACGGCGCCACATGAATTAAATGGAATAATGCTTCAACAGTACCAGGATGATCGAGAACCAGTCGTTCCATGCCACAGTATCTAGGAAGAGAAAGTCCTAGTCTTGATTGCATAATAGCCTTGTCATAGATAAAACAAGTCATTTTTTAGACAAAACAAGGGCAAAATTAGGCTGCAATCAAGCGACTAATATAGAGACTCACCAAATCAAGAAAAAGACATGCCTTATCAATCTAGTGTGCTACAAGGCCTGATAACTCCAATCCTTGTAAAATTTGAATCCGTTCAATAGCTTTCGGATTCGATATCCATTCTTTTCAAGTAAATGAAGATCATTACCTTCATAGTTATTATCCTCTTCTGCAGAAACAACTTTGTATCAATATAAAAAAATATTTTATAGTAAACCACCATGAGATTTACACCTCACAAAAATGTCTCCAATAGTCCAGACTGAATATTCACTCAGACCAGAATCATATCGGGTCACAGACTCAAAACTAGTCAGTTTAGGAGCATAAATTTCTACAAAAATAACATTCAACCATTTGCATCTTAGTAGTCCAAGTGTTTCCACTACTGGCAACTTGAATTTCATTACATCAAAAGTAGAAAGCTCATTCGAAATCTTCACTTCCTGAAGACACAAAGTTTTGAGTCAAAGAAAACAAATCTCAGCGGGAACTTTAAAGGTGCAGGGCATGTACGGTTCCAAAATTCTCAGGGAATAGCAATCAAGCAGGTAGCGTGGCAAGACTATGCTTGCTTCCAGACAATATAGGTTTAAAATTTGAATATCACGACTTAGTGAAACTAATATCCATGCGATATAAGTCGTACTTCTAAAAACATAAAATAATAAGACTTTGTACGCACTCCTCCTGAAAAGGTGTCTGTTCGACAAAGTTTGTAAAAGTAGCTTTTTACTCTTTTTAACCGACATTCTATCATCAACTTTAATGTCGTGAATCAACTTGTATTCCCATTCTTTCGACAAAACTGAAGTTCTCACTGCATCTTTTATAGGTAGATGCAATAGAATGTGAGATAGTGCTCACTCATAATTTCACCTATCAACCTGACATTTTACAAGGTAACTATTAGTGAGATATTAGTTTTCATCAATCAGATATACTAAATTCATCTGAACAAAAATGTAGATTACGACGAGCCAAAAGAAATCAAAATTTCAACCAACGAGACTCACCTAATTAATTTTTGAAAATTGTTTCTTCAATGATCACCCTGTAGATGGAAAAACGTTGATTACATTTTTTGTAAAATCATGAAATGTACAAAAGAGACATTCTCCAGAACCAAATCGCTGGATAAATATTATGGAAATGGAACAAGTAATAGAAGAAAATCAAGTATACATGAGGTAATAAAAACAACCTGTTACCTGTTACGAGAAGAACCCAATTATTCAGACAGGATTATTTGAGCAGGAATGAAGTGGAGGCTGGAAAATAATGATTTCTCTAGTAGCCCTAGATTTCCGTGCATTTATAATCATTTGCGATAAGTATTTTAAAGTTCTTTTATTTGAGTTACTATTATATAATTGATCCACGTGGTTTTTGGTTTGGAATTGAATAATATAATTTAACATTATAAATATTTTATTGGAAGTGTCAAAGAATTGTTGTACAATATTGTAAAACTGTGATAATATCATTTAAAATATAACAGTAATTACTCATAAAAAAATAAAAAAAAAAAAAAAAAAAAAAACTGTGCATCTCATGAACATTAGAAGAAGTAGCATACACAACAAGAAACATCTAATTGTAAAGGGATAAATCCATGGCTAAAACATTGATGCCTCTAGTTGAAGTATGGATTAAAGTTTCGTTTTGACGATAGTATGTTTCGGTGCTTTAAATATTAGAAATATTTTGCAATATTTCGAGATCTTTTTGATATGTTTTGGTATTTTCGTAAAAATTGTGCGCACAATAGACGTAGAAAATATTGTATATTTATTTTCGACGGCGTCAAAAATGGAAACGTTTCGTTTGTTTTCGTGAAAAAGAAAAGAAACTTTGATCCATTTGTAGAAGTATAATTATAATTTATAATTCATATTTTGAAGTGTTCAAAGATTTCTTTTAAAGCCTCTTTTTGATTTCAGAAATCATGGATGAAGATGTTGATGATCGGATCAGTTATTTACCTGAAAGTGTCGTAAGCCACATTCTATCCCACCTATATTGCACCAATACTTCTAAAAATAACGCAGAGCAGTATCCAGCACATATCGGATACCATTAGTCATCGGATACTCTTCCGATACATATGGAACGTGCCACGAGATGTATTCTATAATTAAAAGAAAAGAAAATTACAGATGCCTCATTGGAATCTTATCGACGACGTATCCAACCATTTGCAGCAACTACAATAATATTTTCAGATTTTGTGTTATAAATTAGATATAGTAGATAAGAGTCGACTTACAATCTTCCTATATTAGATTAAAAGAAAATGTAGTTTAGGTTAAGGCAACTTTTTCAGCTTTAGATAAATTTATAGTAAAATTTTTCCTTTTTAATACTCATTTACAATAATTAAAAATCACAAATAAAATTTATTTAAATTTGAATTTGAATTTTAAGATATAAAAATAAAATCATAACTCTATCTATTCTAATTATATGGAAATACACTTAAATTTATTATTTTTCTACCTCATAAATAATATATAGACCTATTCATGATGTATCATATCATTATTTTTATTTAAAATATGTATCCGTACCCGTGGTGTACCGACTCGTGTTTCCATATCTGTGTCAGTGCGACGTAGTATCCCACTTACCCACGAAAGAAGCATTGCTAACATATATTTTGTCCAGAGATTGAGAACACAAGTGGACATCTATTTACGATATTCATCTTAATGACAGAAGAACGTCTTTATGTGGGAAGGAACAGAAGTTTCGCTAGCTTCTTAGAGAGAATACTTCATTTAGCTCGAATTTATAGAAAATAAAGAGTTTTCTTCTCTCATACCTGAAAACATGCATAGATTCGCTTTTAATGCATGATGTTCCAAATATTAAGATAAATACTTGCAAAATGAGCATAACACTTTTGTCGATGGCTTATACAACTGCAAATCATTGACAAAGTTGACACTAATTTTAGAATACACTTTAATTACTTCCCAAATGGAAAATGGTGTTCCCAACCTCAAGTTCTTATATCTTGGTCGCGAGGTTAAACTATTGAATGGAGAAATTTCTATAATAGCAAAGTAGTATTAAATTCCCCCATTTTGGAAGAATTGGAACTAATATGTTGCGTATGGTGGAGTGTAAGAGTCTATTCAAATCAGAGCTCCTGCATCGCTTAGATTCTTGGCTGAGGGCCCAACATATAGCACGCGAAAGGGTTATTTTTTCAAGATTGATAGAGAAGTTCCAAGTTATCACTAGACGACTACGTTATCACGGCACCTTGAGTTTCTAAGGCAGTTCTTACAAGTTCTAGGGGTGTACTCATTGCACCATCAGTTTCTACCAGTCAACTCATAGAAGGAACCACTCTTGCATCTCGAGCTCCTACAATATCGAAAGGATATCCAGCTTTGGAGTATTTAAAAAGGGGTAATAGCAAGAACTCTGTCTAAAAATTAAAAATTAGCGGCAAGTTTGATGCCATCATTTTTGTAGTTGACTATACAACCTCAGACCCAACCAGGTGCATGGCAAGGTGTGAAGTTTGTTGAAATCAATGCTCCTGCACTTATTAGATTCCTGGCTAAAAGCGGAATAAATAATTAATATTATCTAATCAAGATTGATGGAGCAAAACTTGAAAAGTTTGAACGTTATGGTGGTTCCCCTGATAACTTTGTCGTTACGACACCACCCGTTTTTAATGCAATTATTACTAATCACGAAGTATTCCCAATTCAAAAGGATGAGCTATTCTTGGAATTGGCACTCATGAAATTTTGAAAGGATTTCCGGATTTGGAGTATTTAAAACTTTGTCGTTACGGTACCATATCTTTTCTTTTTGTTTTATGTATTGCCCCACTTAACTATCCACTCTCCATGTTTTTAAGATCAAGAACACGTGTCACCGGTCCACCCCCTATGTACTAAAATTAAAGACACGTGTTATCGTCACAACGTGTGGGACACAAATATATATTTTTACTCAAATAAGATATTTTGAAATTAACTGGGAATCCTTCGCGATCACAACTACACTTGTGCTTTAAGTTTCAATTCTCTAAGTAAAGTATCAAGACATATTTTTACACAAATAAGATCTTTTCAAATAGAAACTCTTTTGTCAATTAAACTGAATATATCACTAAATAGGTAAAATTGTGGCAAACCCCCAACCTATGGGGGGCATTGGCAATGTGCCCCTAGCCCATCAACTTGTGTGATATGCCCCGCAACCTATTAATTTTTGTGCGATTTGCCCCCTGACCTTTTGAGCAATCGTTCATTTTGTGTGGATATCCCTCCAAAACTCCTCAATAGTTTCCAAATCATGCACCAATTCTCCTTGTGGTTTAAAACCCCCCTTTAGTTTCATAAAACTCTATCTAAAACACCCCTTTGTGGTTTCATAGAAAGGAGATTTTATGCAAAGTTTTATGAAACTAGAAGGTACGTTTTAGACAATTAACAATCATAGGGGAGTTCAGTACAAGATTTCAAAATCATTAGGGGAGTTTCGGATGGATATCAACACAAAATGAACGGTTGGTCAATAGTTTAGGGGGCAAATCGCACAGAAATCAATAAATTGAGGGTCATATTGCACATTTTTAAAGGTTGGGGGCACAATGCCAAAGAACCCATAGATTGGGGGGTCGCTGCAATTTTCCCAACTAAATAATAAAACTGCTTGTTACCTAATAAAAAAGATCAATTCTTGCTTCATGATATCCAATTTGGAAATGTTCATGCCTGAATTATATATTTATGAATGGAAAACAGAAAGTTTACTCCAATTAACTCAAAATTCAAGAATAAAGAGTTTTCACATTTTCTGTTCTATGAATTTGGACCCCGATCAATTGAGAAAATGCATAAACAGTGTTTTATTGCGCGGCCTTCAGAATCTGGAGAGAAACACATACCGATGTAGGAGCAATAGTTTTCGCGAGGGCCTATACAGCTGCAGATCATTGATAGAGTTGAAGCTCATTTCCGACTGCCTTTTGTGTACTTATGTCATGAATTGTTTTCCCAACCTCAAGACCTTATATCTTTGTCAAGGTGTTATACTATTCAATGCTGAATTTTTGAATACTCGCAAAGTATTATTGGATTTCCCTGTTCTACAAGAACTAGAAGATGTTGTGGATGGTGGGGTGTAGATTCTGCTGATATCAATGTCCCTGCACTGATTAGATTCCTGGCTGAAGGCAACCAAGCCAAGAGCAACCATTGTGTAATCAACATTAATGGAGCAAAACTTCAGAAGTTTGAAAGTTAATTGTTACTACTCCATCACTTTCTAGGGTTGTTCTTACCAGTTCTTACCAATTTCGATGGAGGCACTACACTTGAATTAAGAGCTCATGCAATACTGAAAGGACTTCCAGCTTTGGAGTCTTTAAAACTGTCAAGTGAAATTGTTAAGGTTGGTACATAAATAATAATAATTGCATATCTCTTGGTTTTTATCGTATATTCTTTAGCATTTTGGACAGTGTATGTGTTACAAATTTATCAGATTGTGCCTAAATTGAACACACTATGACTAATTGATCTTATATCTTAAAATTTCCAGGCTCTCATAAAATTAAACGCAGCCTTTCCTTTGCCCTGCTTCAATGTGCTCAAGCGGCTAGAACTTTGCAATAACATATAGATAAAGTATTGTTCGTGAAGTTACTTGAAGCGATGCCGTCTCTATAATCGCTATCCCTCTACGTGGTAAGCCATTAAGTTGAAAGCAAATTAATAGCTTACTTACAATTGGATTCCAAATTTTTACCTTCTTTCTTTCAGTATAGTAGTCGATGTAACAAGTACTATGAGGGATTGGAATATTTTCCGGCAGGCATTGCTTCTCGGCTCAAGGTTGAAGAGTTGCTCGGTTTTGGAGGCTTAGAGGCCAATTTCATCTTGCTTCGTCCGTGCTGAAGAATGCAGACAACCTTGAAGACCGGTTTGTCTCTGTTTGTTGTAAGCCATCGATGCCAAAGATTGAAATAAGGCTGCAGCTTTTGACTTTTCCTAAAAGCTCGACTCATGCATCGATCATGGTCGACCGTGGTTACTGGACCAAGGTTGCTCTCTTCCTCCTATGTGCATATTTTCTTTGATCGCATTGCATCTCTTGAGTTATTGTGAAGTTGAAGTTTCATGCTGGCTCAGGGGTTATTTTTAGCTGTTATCATGGGATTTTCAATGCGAATATTTTTCTATAACTTTGAATTGGCATTTACTAATTTTCACTGAAGACTTTAACAGCCAATGGATTTTCTTAAACACATTTTTCATTAAAGTTTGTTGATCTTTACTGTATTCTCCATTGGCCTATAGATTGAATCTCTGATCATTAACCCAAATTATTTTATTGCAGAATCACATACAAACTTGAACGGGTGATGCCTGAACATTTGGTGTTTGTTAGCTGCATGAAACGAAGGGTTCGGCACGCCCGAAGTTGCACCTATAACTTGGAGAAGTGAAGTAATTTATCAGAGATACAATTTTAAAAACTTGAGTACAGTTACTGGTGCAACCAAAACTCAAATGTTTGTTTTAATATTAGATATTACTTATATACAAGCATACAATGGAATAAGAATTTTGTTCATCCCTTATGTGCTCTAATTAATAATTAAATTATCTCCGTGCAATGTTGTTGTTCTGATCAGCACGGAAATTCTGATTTACATATTCTGAAACTCAGAGAAAGGTAAACATGAAGGCTTGAGCAAACACTGAAATTTTTTGCATATAATAATATACAAAATGCTCGCTCAAAGACTATGGTTTGAATCTAAAATCTAAAAGAGCTAGCATAACTCAACAAGTAATGAGTGAAATCATTCCAATCATAATATCAGAATTATTAAGATCATAATCTGTCAAAATTAAGATATCATAACTTCTAAGGACATTATCATTTACTGTGTATATTCTTCTTATCTTAAATTTAGAATCTAATATTTTATTGGAAAATTAATGCTGTAAGTAGAGAGCATATTAATCAACCGTGGATTATTGGGGGGGATCTTAACGATATTGCTGGTTTGGAAGAACGTAAAGGAGGCTCGTCAAATTATTCTCATAAATGTGCGTGACAGAATCAAAAATTGCAAGCTCTCTGATTTGGGCTTTTCTGGCCCGCTTTTTACTTGGCGTCGCAAGATTGGTCAGCGTATCTTGCAATCTAGACTTGATAGAGTTCTCGCCAATGATGACTGGAGTTTTTTCGCCCCAGATTCCAGCGTTCAGCACCTTCCTCGGACCCATTCCGACCACCGCCCAATTGCTCTTTGCTTTGGTTTACCGCGAGCCCGTAGATATCCGTACCGTTTTAAATTTGAGGCTGCCTGGCTCCTTCACCCGGATATCAAGAATGTTATGCAGCGTATTTGGCATACAGGTGATGACTTTATCTCCAATATTAAGAACTGCACCGAGGGCCTCACTTCTTGGAACCAATCTGACTTTGGCAACATTTTTCGCCGAAAAAGACGCCTCCAAGCTCGTATTTTGGGTATTCAATCTGCCATTGAGAAAGATGAAGCTCCTCACCTTCTGAAACTCGAGCAAAAGCTCGTCAAATCTTTCAACGAGGTGCTCCTCCAAGAACAAATACTTTGGTTCCAAAAATCGAAAGAACAAGCGATCACGCTTCAAGACCGTAACACGCGGTTTTTTCATCTTTCTACCATTGCTCGTCGGAAAAATAACACCATCTCCAGCCTTAAGAATGAGGAAGGCCGCTGGATTTCGAACGCCGATCAACTTAAGAGATTAGCTGTTGATTACTTTTCTTCTATTTTCACAGCTTCAGGTAACATTTCTCATTCCCTCCCAGGTCACTTTCCCCCGATTCTCCCGCTGGAAATCCGAGATATGGACAGACCTGTCACTTTGCTGGAAATTCGTAAAAAAATCTTTTCTATGAGCCCTTACAAGAGTCCCGGACCCGACGGATATCAACCGATATTTTTCCAGAAATTCTGGGAAATCATCTCCAGTGATCTTTTCTCCTTAGTCTCTACAGCCTTTGAAAGTGGTATCTTCCCAGCTGCACTCAATGAAACTTTGCTCCATTTAATTCCTAAAGTTAATCATCCGGAACAAATTCAGCAATTCCGTCCGATTGGATTATGCAATGTTGCGTACAAAACCATCACCAAAGTCATTGCTTCTCGGTTAAAACCGATCCTTATGCGTATCATTGGTCCGTGCCAAACTAGTTTTCTGCCCGGCCGCCAAACCCGGGATAATATCATCATTGCACAGGAGATTCTTCACACTATGAGGAGAAAAACCGGAAAGAAAGGGTTCATGATTTTAAAAATTGACCTCGAAAAAGCTTTTGATCGCCTTTCATGGTCTTTTATCCGCGATACTCTTGAATTGGCAGGATTCACGCAAAAAATCATTCGTCTCATCATGTTTTGCATCACGACACCCTCAATCAGACTCATTTGGAATGGAGAAGTTACGGAATCCTTTAATCCTACCCGTGGCGTTCGGCAAGGCGACTCCATCTCGCCCTATATTTTTATACTTTGTATGGAGCGTCTTTCCCACCTAATTTCAGCAAGAGTTGATTGCAAAGAATGGACTCCCATCACTGCCTCTCGCAATGGCCCGAAAATATCCCATCTTTTTTTTGCTGACGACTTGCTTCTCTTTGCAAGAGCATCGACAAAGCAAATGAAAGTCATTCGTGATTGTATTTCACAATTTGAGACGGCCTCAGATCAGAAAGTTAATCTTGGGAAATCCGTTATCCTTTTCTCGAAGAATGTTCCTCCTCATCTCCGGCATGACATTGTCAATCTCGCTGGTATTTCTCAAGCAGCGTCTCTCGGACGTTATCTTGGAATCAGAACCTGTGACGGTCGCATCTCCCAGAGACTCTTCTCCCACATGATTGAGAGGGTGGAGAAGAAAATGTTCTCTTGGCGCCCTCGCTTCTTCTCTATGGCAGGAAGACACACTCTTATAAAATCTGTCTCATCTACCATACCCGCGTACTCCATGCAAACTTACAAGTTTCCAAAAATCACTACAAACAAGCTTGATCGGCTTAACCGTGAGTTCCTTTGGGGAAATTCTGATGGGAAGAAGCGCATCCATCTTGTGAATTGGAAGTTGGTTTGCCTGCCAAAAGACAAAGGAGGTCTGGGGTTGCCTCGCATGGAGACTTTGAACACTTCGTTACTCATGAAACTTGTCTGGGACATGCTACAAAAACCCGATTCTCTCTGGGTTCGACTTCTTTCAGCAAAATACCTTGACAATGACAGTCCTTTGAGAGCGAAGAAACCTTCAACTTGTTCACCCCTTTGGCGGCAAATTCATGCAAATATTCCAAACCTTAAGTGTGGAATTAAATGGGTCATCCGTAGTGGTCGCAATACTCGTTTTTGGACCGACTGGTGGGTCGGAAAAGGGCCAATCTCCCTTCAGATTAATCAAGACCTTCCTAATGATATCATGGACCTTTCTGTGGCTGATTACGTATGTTCCAACAATCAATGGTGCTGGTCTAGCTTTCAACACCTGCTCCCTATGCGAATTCTCGCCGAAATTGCTAGCGTCAAAGTCACCAAAAATTCCTCTGTTAATGATTCTCCTAGCTGGGGGTTTTCAAGTGACGGCACATTCACCGTTAAATCTGCTTGTGATATGTTAGATTCTCAAGAAATTCCTCGCTCTATCTCGTGGAACTTGGTTTGGAAACTTCCCACGAGAGAACGAATCCGCACTTTCATGTGGCTTGTCCTTCATAATAAGCTCTTAACAAACGAACAGCGTGTGAAACGCCATATTTTCGATGACCCCACTTGCCCTCGGTGCACTTGTCCTAATGAATCATTGCTTCATATGCTTCGGGACTGCCCCTCAAGCCGCGATATTTGGTGCAACCTCCTTTCCGCTGTTGATAACCATCGTTTCTTCTACTCTCAATTTGAGGACTGGCTTCACGATAACCTCTCCCGCAGATCTTGCGAAAATGATCAGGATACTCCTTGGTCAGTTATCTTCTCGGCCGCCTGCTGGAAAATTTGGGGATGGCGTTGTAAAAAGGTCTTTGAAAACTTAAATTTGAATGTCTCCAGGGCTGCTCACTGGATCCGTCAGCATGCTCGTGATGATGTAACGGCATGGGCTACTTTCAAAGCTTTACAACATCCGGGGATGACTCGCTCTACACGTAGTTTTTGCTGGACATACCCACCTAATGGGGTTATCAAAATAAATGTTGACGGTAGCGCAAAAGGTAATCCGGGGTTGATCTCCTGTGGTGGTGTAGCTCGCGACTGTACCGGGCAATGGATTTTTGGCTTTGCGGCTAATTCTGGCTTTGGAAATATTACAACGGCTGAGCTTTGGGGTGCTTTCTACGGTCTTTCTGAAGCTGTTCGTCATGAGATCCCTCACGTGATTCTCTCTTGCGACTCTAAGGTTGTCATTCAACTTCTCACCTCAATTTTACCGGAAACACATCCTCATAGTGGTCTTGTGAGCTCCTGTCGAAATCTTAAAGTTTCTGTCTTGCGAGATTAGACATGAGCTTTCGCGAAACTAATGTTGTTGCGGACAAGTTAGCAAACATTGGTCATTCGATTCCCTTTGGAATGCAAAGTTTCCCTCATCCTCCAGCTTCCGTAGCTGACCTCCTCCTGTTCGATACGGTTGGCGGTATAAGTTATCGGAATGTGATTGACTAGTCTCGCCTTTCTTGTTTTTCTGCTTGGGGCTTCACCCCTCCTCTGTATCCAAAAAAAAAAAAAAAGATAGCTTTGTCAATCTGAATTTGTCGAGCCAGTAACACGCTTTTATGAGGCGAAATGCCTCTACTGAGAGAAACATCGTGAACTTTATTGCGGATTGTGGAAGCAAAGAGGATGGACTCATTTCAATCTTTCAAGATACTGGCAGGATTGGTAGCGTCGTGAGAGTGGGCTACCATGATGAAGAAACTGGGGCACACTGCAGCAATGTGGTGGTAAGCAATTTTTCGTCCAAACAATTTTCTTGATTCTTGATATTAAGATCTACTTTGCAAGAGAAAGATCCTCGTGTAAAATTTTACTACGGGTAAACGAAATGGTTATGATGCATGCAGCAAATGAAGAAGGTTAGAAAGTCTTCCAATATTGAAGATGACAGGAAGAATCTGCTACCTCTACTAACAAGAGCTTTGATCAAATTAAGAATGACCAGTTGGGCAGTTTGGGCGAGTAATAACTCGAACATAACAGCAAAGCAGATTGCATCGTGAGCGGACAACCAAAAGAGATTGAAAGAGATCCAAAAGTGGCAAATTTAATTGAATGACGAATTAAGGAAAAATTATGCAGAATATCATATTTGGCGTTTCAAAAGCTTGAAAATATATTGTTAGACGAAAAGGCCAAATGAAGTGTTCAGATGCTTTTAACAAATTTTAGCTAGTAAAAACTACAAAGATACTAATATTTGAACTTTACAAATAAAAACATATATTCGTAACACCTGAGACCCAACCTGTCTGATGAGACTTCTAAACATTCAAATGCTACCTCAACAACCAAATAAGCAACAAAAGAGAAAATGAGGCAGCTAATATCACGCAAGGAGATGATTTATCACTTATAATTGAAAAGGACAAAAAATCAGTTTCATTATCTTACTTTCTCTCTCATCATCAAGCAAGAGAATGGAGAGAGAGAGAGAGAAGGGGGAGAATGTAATTTTAGAGTAGTTTATTTTTTTCTTTGTGATTTAGAATCATATCAGTTCTTAATTGGTTGATGGGTTTACCTAACTCATTTATGATTCAACACATTTATGACCCATTATAAATAGGTTACATGGGTTGGATCATTAATGGGTTGGGCTAAAAATTACTCAACCCACCCATTTGCCACACCTACTCAAGACTAACCCTTACTATAAATATGTGGGTGAGTCCTAAAACGTAAAAGGAGGACATATATTTTCCCCAATTTTCCCAAAATCCTCGCCATTGGTGTCTCTTTAACTTTCTTGATTTTTTTCTCTAATCGATCGAATGTGAGAAAAAGGAAGAACAATAAAAAGTATTTAAAGTATTTTCCTTGATTTTCATTTTGTGCATTGCTAGTAAATTCTGCCACCGGCATGTTGAATTCGAGCAAAGATCGTCCGATGGAGCGCCGATTTCAAAATCAAGTTCAACCTCTACATCGGACTTCTCAAGAAAAAATGGTAACATTTCTATTTGTTAATATTGTAAGGGTATGGTATATCAAATTCAATTAATTGAGAATGGTTATGTAATGACGACCATAGATCCCTAATAACAATCGGTGAAACCATTTCACACGTTTTCTAAAATTGCTCAAATCAAAAGTTAATTCGAATGTTTATTTAAAGATTACGCTTCCAATCAAACACCAACGCCTCACTTCTCGATTTTCTGAGATTCAGAAATTCTATTTTCATTGAGAGATCCATTTATGGGAGTAAATCTACTCCAAACATTTAGCTGGTATTAAGTAAGTAATATTATTTTTTATCCTTAATTAATTGTTGCATTTCATAATGCATTGTGAAATACTTCAACTTAAAGATTAGATAATAGCTAGACATGTCTTTTAGAGTTTTTGTAATTACATTAGCTTAATAATAATAATAATAATAATAATAATAATAATAATAATAATAATAATAATAATAATAATAATAATAATAATAATAATAATAATAATAATAATAATAATAATAAACATCTCATGAAGAAAGGAGAATATGAGGTAGACAGGCTCTAAATCTTCTCTCTAAAAAAGAGCTCCTCTCCTAGGTCCACCCTGCTCGTGGTTTCCGCCACGCTCCGCCGCGCTTTGCAGCCTCACCCCGCTGCGTGATGTAGCACATTTCTCCTTTCACTCTTGAAATGGAGAACCCCATCGTCTCTAAACATAATAACACACCCATCTCCTCTGAATCCAACCTCGAATATGCCTTACTCGCCAAAATTTTAGCTGATAAACCCCAAAATGTGGGCGCCTTTCGATCAACTATGCTGAAAGCCTGGAACCCCAAACTCAAAGTGTTCATCAAGCTGGAAGACACCAACATCTTCTCCTGTATTTTCGAACTTGAAGAAGATATGATGAGAGCTCTAAATCTGTCCTGGTCTTTTCGGGATCACCAGGTCATTCTCAAGAAATGGTCGCCGGAAAATGCTTATTCTGACATGGACTTCTCTACTGCTGTGTTCTGGTGCCATGTTTCTAGGTTACCGGTTTGCTTTATCAACCCTCGAAACGCTGAAATTATCGGGAACTCACTGGGCAAGTTTATCTGTCTTGAAGAAGCCCGATTTGGTAGCCGTTGGAGAAAAGCATTCAAGATTAGGGTGGAAATAAACCTCTCCACCCCCCTCAAAGATCAGATCTGCTTCAACCCGCCTGAAGGAAACCCTCTCTTTGTCGAAATCAGATACGAACGTCTGGCCGGTTTTGTACCTCCTGTGGCATTCTGGGGCATAAAGCCCACCATTGTCCCGCTGTCACCTCCAGCTCCGCCGAGCAGCCACCCATACTCTACGGTGCTTGGCTGCGCGCTGAAAACCTTCAGGCCACAAACCCTAAATTCCCAATTGGGCCGAATTTGACTCCTGGCCCAATTGCCTTGGCTCCCAGAGGCCCTACTTCTTCTCTTCTTTCTTCTGGGCCCACTTCTCAAACAAAGCCCGATTTCATTCCTAACACTAAGCCCAATTCTGAGCCTAGCCCACAACCTCCTCCCACTTCTTCTAAACCGCTGGCCCAAATCTCCCCTTTGCCCATCCTTCCTGCAAGCCCTCTTACCTCTCAGCATCACACACTTAATCTAGCCCATTCCCCGGCCCACGCCCACTTCTCGTTAGGATCTTACTCGACCCAGCCCACTGCCAAACTCACCCGACCCAAACCCATCACCCCTAAACCTCACGGGAAAGCTACCCTAAACAACCCATTTTCTGATGAATGTTCCGATGCCGTCACCACTCCCGGAGACCTCGACGCCATTACTGTTGATCCCAACCTCTATGATTCTGACATTAAGGCTATTGATCTCAAGTCAAACTCTGATATCATCCCTCTGCCGAAATTTCCACCGGCCCGTTTCAAACGTCTGATCTCTCCCTCTCGTGAAACCCTCTCTCCCTCTCCCCTTCTTTCAGAACACTTCCGGATAACCTTAAAACGCCCATTCCCTGGTCCGAATTTCTTCCCCCCTTGCCCTCGTTCCACAAAACCCAGAACAGATTTTAACTCCATTACCATTCCAGTGAATTTTACTGTCACTTTACCTTTCCCACCTCAAACCGACCCGTCCTTCCTTCTCCGTAATACCACCACCCAAACCAATTCCTTGCTCTCCCTTCTCTCAATCAACTCATCAGTTGATGAAAACAGCGATGCGTCCTCATCGGAAGATCCCTCTAATTGCGAGGGGTCAAGCAATTAGTTGCGTCATGCATATTCTGGCTTGGAATTGCCAGGGGCTTGCAAAGCCCCGTGCAATTCGGGCCCTCCGAGCACTGCTCCGCAGTTCTCGTCCCGACCTCCTTTTTCTTTCTGAAATTAAAACTTCTCATCTCTCTTCTCTTCTCTCCGTTCTCAATCAATTCTCACTCTCTGATAATATTCTGATTCCCCCTGTTGGTTTGGCAAGGGGGATATGTCTAGCTTGGAAAACCGACATTGATGCTACTGTCTCTCACCAGAATTCGTTCCTTATTAATGTCCGCATTAGACACTCTGAAAATATGGTGTGGCAATTCTCTGGGGTTTATTGCCCCCCTTACACTGAGGCAAAACAGCAATTCTGGAGCCATTTAAAAGCTGTTTCTGACGATTTTTCTGGCCCTTGGATGGTGATGGGCGATTTTAATGATATCTGTAGCCAATCGGAAAAGGCGGGAGGAAAATCTTTTGCGAGTTCCTCGACCCACAGCCTTACTTCTGATTTAAATAATCTCTTACTGATTGACTTGGGTTTTGCAGGACATGATTTTACATGGAATAACCACCGGGAGGGAGTCCATAATATCCAGCAACGGCTGGACCGAGGTGTTGCCACTAGCGATTGGTGTCTTCTGTTCCCTTTTGCACACCTGACTCATCTCCCGGCAATCGGCTCGGATCACAGCCCAATTCTGCTCAATACTCAAAAGGTGTTTCACAAAGGCCTCAGGCCTTTCAGGTTCGAACTCATGTGGCTTTCCCACCCCCACTGTGCTCATGTTATTGAATCTGCGTGGAATTCCCCGTCCTATGGTCCCCCCATGAAAAGTTTTGTTGCTAAGAATAGGCTGGTCCGTAGAAATTTACAAGTTTGGAACCGTCTTTGTTTTGGTCATGTTGATACTTGCATTAAGAATATTACGGCGGATATTGCTCACCTTCAAGCGGGTCCTCAATCTGTGTCTAACATTGCTCTTGAGAAAAAACTTCAAAATGATGTGGATCTTTGGTTAAAACGTAAATGCACTCTTTGGAAACAAAGATCTAAGGAAAAATGGCTTAAAGAAGGTGACGCAAACACGCACTACTTTCACTTGAAATCTGTAATTCATTCCCGCTTCAATAGAATTGATTTCATTGTTAAAGCTGATGGTAGTAGAGCTTCGAATTGGGATGACATTGGTTCTTGTTTTGTTGAGCATTTCAAATCTTTATTTGCTTCCTCTTTTGTTGGCAATGTTCCCCCTTTTCCCCCTAACCTGGATAATCTGTTTCCTAAGGTTATTTCTGATGATGAGAATGCTTTTATCTGTAGAATTCCTTCTCCTAAAGAGATCAGGAGCACTTTATTCTCCTTTGCCTCGGATAAAAGTCCGGGGCCAGACGGTTTTCCGGCTGCTTTTTACAAAACTTTTTGGCAAACTACGAAGGATGCCCTTGTCAAAGCTGTTACTTGTTTTTTCAAAAATGAGTCTGATCTTAATTGTATAAATCATACGCTTATTTCTCTTATTCCCAAAAAGCCTAATGCTCATTCGGTGGAGGAGTTTAGACCTATTAGCCTTTGCAACATTATCTACAAGGTTATTTCTAAAATCGTGGCTAATAGATTCAAAACCCTCCTTGATCTTTTTGTGTCTCCTTTTCAGTCGGCTTTCATTAAAAATAGAAGCATTCAAGATAATACCATTCTTTCCCATGAAATTTTGGATTATATCCATCATAGAAAAGGTAAAAATGGTACACTTGCTTATAAAATTGATCTCGCAAAAGCTTTTGATCGGGTTGAATGGGACCTTTTGCTTTGCATTCTTTCTAATCTTGGTTTTAATGATACTTTTGTCGGATGGATCAGAAAATGCATTACCTCTACTTCTTTCTCGGTGCTGGTCAATGGCTCCACTTGTGGTTTCTTTAAACCCTCTCGAGGTATTAGACAGGGAGATCCCCTCTCTCCTTACCTCTTCGTTACTTTTGTTGAGCTTTTTTCTCGGTTGATCTCTAAACAAGAGAATGATGGTCTTTTTAAAGGTGTTAAAGTCTCTAGAACCTGTCCTCCCATCTCCCACCTTCTCTATGCTGATGACTTAGTTATTTTCGGGCATGCCACTTTCTCTAATGCCTCGTCCATCAATAATATCCTTTCTACTTTTTGTAACTGGTCTGGGCAAGCTGTGAGTAAAGGAAAATCTTATATTCATTTCAGCAAAAACATTGATCACTCTCTCAAATTGGATATCCTTAGTCTCCTAGGTGTCACTGAATGTGATCACAAGGGCTCCCACCTTGGCCTTCCTTTTTGCAAAATTAACTCTCGCAAAAAAGCTTTTTCTGATCTTATTTGCAAACTTGATAAAAGTTTGGCTTCTTGGAAAATGTCTTCTCTTTCCCAAGCGGGGAGATCTGTCCTTATTAGCTCCGTTGCCCTTTCCTACCCTGTCTATACCATGTCTAACTTCCTTCTCCCTGTTGACATGTGCAATCGTATTGATGCCTCTTTGCGCAAGTTTTGGTGGGGTACGAACGGTAATGGTAATTTTCTTGCTCTCAAAGCTTGGGACACTCTTTGTCGTCCCAAATCTGTTGGCGGTCTCGGTTCCAAAAGAATGGCTGATTTTAACAAAGCCCTTATCTTAAACTTGCTTGAAACATGTTAGCTAACTCTAACTCTTTATGGGTTCAAGTTTTTAAAGCTAAGTATCTTAGAGGGGCTACTCTTTTCACTTCCTCTTCTCCCTCTTCGTCTTCTTCTTGGATTTGGAAGGACATCCTTAAATCGAGAGATCTTCTTCTTAAAGGGGTTTGCTTTCCCATCTCTAGTGACTGTAATATCCAAACTTGGCACGACCCTTGGGTTCCTAGCATTCCCTCTTTTAGGCCTAATTCTCTCTTGATCTCTTCCCACCTTCACTACAAATTCTCCTCTGTTTGCTCCTTCTTCGCCAATGATAAGCTTAGTTGGGATTCAACCAAGCTTGAAATGGTTTTTGATAAACTCACAATTGATGAGATTTTGAAAATTCAAATATCTCCAGTTGCTCAGAGCCTCTCACCTATTTGGGTCCCCTCTTCGTCAGGGGTCTTCTCGTCTAAAAGTGCTTATCTTGTTGATCAAGCCCGACGTTTCCATTTAGATTCTAACAATGATTCTGTTCTTTTTAAAAAACTGTGGAATTCCAAACTTCACGGGAGACATAAGCTTTTACTTTGGAAAATTTTTCAAAATGTGCTTCCTACTCGTCATAAGCTTAACTCTATTTTTCCTATCCTTGACACCTCTTGTGCGGTCTGTAATGGCGACACTGAAACGCTTGAACATATCTTCATCACTTGCCCCATTACGACTCAACTGTGGCTGCTCTCGGATTGGCATTTAAATCTGGACCCTTTTAGAAATTGGAACATCAAAGACTTCTTGAGGCTCTTCATTCTTGACACAGGGAGTTTTTTTACTAATGCTTCAATTAAAGATAAATGTCTTATCTCCCTTGCTGTTTTTTGTGATGTTATTTGGCACAATAGAAATAATATTGCTCATGGATGTACTCCTCTTACTATCCAGGAACTTGGCAATGCTGCTGGTGCTAAGGAGAAGGATCATTGGCAGGCCCAAGCCTCGAAGAATCTCACTTACCGCGCCATTCCTTCCAACATTTGGAAGCCACCGAAACCTCGCTGGCTCAAAGCCAACTGCGACGCAGCGTTCAAAAATGGTAAAGGAGCAGCAGCATTTGTTATTCGGAATTGCTCGGGCACCATTTTGTTTGCATCATGTAAATCCATTCGGTGTATGGAGCCGATTGTTGCTGAATCCATCGCTTTACTTCACGCCTGCCAAAGCTTGGACAAAGCAAGGATTTGCCTAGCTGTTTTGGAATCGGACTGCAGCAGCCTTATTTCAGCAATTACAGATCACGACCCAGTCATTTCGTGGATGATTGCCCCTTTGATTATTCGCATTAAACGTTATTGGAACCAATGGCCCAAATGGAGGTTCATTTTTGTCAACCGTAATGCTAACGGTGCGGCCCATAATTTAGCTAGATGGGCTTTTTTGTCTAATTGGTCGAATCATTTTAACGACCAAAACCTCCCAAATGTCTCATTTTGTGATGGAGGTTTTCCTATTTCGAACATTTGTAATGACTTTATGCCTTAATTTTATATACATCTTAATTCTCATCAAAAAAAAAGGAGAATATGAGGTAGGTTAATTTCTCATCACAAACTATTGGTGAGCTCGTGTTTATTTGGTTTTAGGGGTATAGATATAGTCCATGAGTCTTGACGCTTGGTATATTAACAAAACGTTCATCTTATTTGAAAGTTACAGGGGCGTTCTAGGAAATTTACACAAACCTTACGGGGTGGCAAAGGGATTGATTAGATCAGATCCAAACCTGAAACCATGTGGATCCGATCCATTAGGATTTGGATCCAACCGGACTGTAGGGTTGGATCCCAAATGGATTCAACTTGGACGGAATTCGGGTCCGGATCCATGCGGATCTACAAATTTATGTAGTACTATTTTTGGATCAAATCACGGATCCAATGGCGGATTTCCAACGGGTCTGAGCGAATCCATTGTTGGATCCGACCGGATCCATCTTGGTGGATCCATCTAATCCACCAAATCCAACTCCACTCAACCCTATTTCCCCATTCCCCCACCTTAATTTAGATATTTATATCATTAAGAAAAAAGAAAGAGAACCCACAAATCTAGAACAAAAAACAAGAACCTTCTGTTTTTTCTTTTTGGCCTTTTGATGTGTTGAAAAATTGTTGGCCTGTCTGTAGTGATATAACCTGAAAATGGGTGTCAAAAAGTTTTATTGAAAAAGAGAGAAGCTATTTTGTTTTGATTGACAGCAAAAAGAAAATGAACAAACTAGATTCTAATCAATGACAGCCTTTAGTTCTTACTTAAAAAGATACCGGATGTTTTAGACTTTGGTGATTACGTGGTTATTTACAATAAATAAAGAACATTGAAATTTAGCACTCCACAGCATTAACATATAAAGTGTGCATGATAGTGTTTCACAATATATTAACTCTTTCGTTCAATTTTGAAATATATAATGCTCTTTTCAAATGTATGTACTAAAAATATAGAAGCACAACACATAAAACATCTTTTTCTACATAATTTATTTGAGAAAAATATAAAAATCATGAATACCATAACATTATGAATGTTTAGTAAATTTTTCACAGTTTATTTTTCTATAATGGCTTAATGAAGTTGAGTTTTGGACATTGAAAAATTTTCTAGAACTTTTGGTTGAGGATGAGAAATATTCTCAAATTTTTCTTTTTGTATGATTGAGAAAATTTTAGACTCTTTAGAAAGTGAGGTTAAGGATTATAGAATACTAAGACTTAAGAATGAGAATAATAATGTCTATGAGCGGGGTTTTTTTCAACTTTGGTCCCTTAATAAGTACTAATTTCATCTTTAGTCCCCTATTGAATTTTTTTGCAACTTTGGTCCTCTAATTTGTCTCACAATTCATACTTGATCCCTTTTTCCACCGAAATCGTCCCTTTTGGCCAAAAAAAAATTCACGTGTCGTGCACGTGATCACATGAGGGTTATTTTCATGCGGAAAAGAAGTCGCGATTCTGAAATCGCACCCGTCTTTTGTTGGTTTAAGGAAACTCTTTTTTCTATTAGGGGACTAAAGTTGCAAAAAAAATCAATAGGGACCAAAGATGAAATCAGTACTCATTAAGGGACCAAAGTTGAAAAAAAAAACCGTCTATGAGCTATAGGTTGTATATATCTTAAACTTTAATTGATAGTTACCAAATTAAAGCATGGGATCTTCTCAAAAGGAATAATTATAAATTGTAAAATAATTTTTTCATAATTAAAAATTTAGATTCATAGTAAAACAAAGTCATATTTTAAAATGGACAAATGCCTACAAACGAAGAGATATTGGCATATTAGTCCGGGGCTAAATGTCAAACATTGCTTAAAATTTACTTAGATCCAGACACGGATCAAGATGGATCCGCACAGATTTGTGATTGGAGCCACCAGGATCCTGGTGGATCCAATCATGTTCAGGCAGATCCCATTTTGGATTCGCGCGAATCCGCATTGGATCCATGTTCATCTTGAATCCGCCAGATCAGCCTAGTTACGGAATCACGACGGATCCTAGGTGGATCGGATCCGTTGGATCCTTTGATCCGGATCCATTTTGCCACCCCTAGTCCTTACCCACCAGCCCCAGTCATTAAAAATATAGAAAAGATTTGCTGGTGTCGAATATATTTATATAAAATTTCATTTTTTTTTGGTCATATTATATTTTACTTAAAAACAAATGAAGGACTAGATATCCGTTTATGATGCCTGTTCCATTTGGCATATATTTGTAAGAATGTATATGTAATGCTAGTATGTTAGAGATCTTTTCTAACATATTCTTCTAACAGTACAAAATAAATTTGAAAGGAAGTACTTCCAGAAAAACTTAAATTTAACTTTCTCATTTTATCTATTTATGAAAATTTCAAAATTATGATTTCGTTATTAATTATTTAAAAGTAAAAAACTTATATCGAATATTTTGTTTCAAAATTTTAGAAACTTAATGTTATGTATTTTTTATTTCATATCTAATGTGTTTTTTTTTTTTTTCGGGGGGGGGGGGGGGGGGGGGGGGGGCTTCCAAACTTAAAAAATAAGTAACATATAAATCTTCCAATCTTAAGTTATTGGTAAATTTCTCTCTTTTTAAATTATTGAAAAAAAAAATTCAGAATAAAGGTTTTCTCTATTTTTTATTCAAATTCAATATTAACAAAAAATTTATGTTTCGGAATGTCTTTTGGAAAAATTGGATCATATTAAAGTAACTCTTTGGATTATATTGTTTCATGCAGTTTTAGAAATGTTTAAGGAGTTTAATTCATAGTTTGAAGTGTTCAGGAATGTTTTTTTGTCCACCAGGTTATTTCTGAATTCATGAGCCAAAGTGGTGAAGATCATATCAGCAATTTACCTGATGACGTTATATGCCACATTTTGTCTCATCTACCCACAACGGACGCGGTGCGGACATCTATTTTGTCCAAAGATTGGAAATATAAATGGACTTCTATTTATAATATCCAACTTGATGACAAAAATACATCTTTGCGTGGGAAGTTAAAGAATAGGACTTTCGTTAGCTTCATAGAGAGGGTACTCCATTTAACACAAAATTCGAAAATAAAAAGTTTTCGCCTTTTGTGTTCTATAAGGTTGGACTCCCAATACCTGAAAACATGCATAGACTCTGTTTTAACGCGTGGCGTTCAGAATTTTGAGATAAATACTTACCAATGTGGGGGCAACACTTTTGTGGACAGCCTATACAACTGTAGATCATTGACAGAGTTAAAGCTCATTTCAGAATGCACTTTATCTACTTCTCTTATGAAGAATTGTTTTCGCAACCTCAAGATCTTATATCTTAGTCAATGGGTTAAACTATTGAACGACGAAAATTCTAATAACAGCAATGTGTTGTTGAATTTTCCTGTTCTTGAAGAAATGGAGCTAAGATGTTGCATGTGGCAGGGTGTGAAGTCTGTTGAAATCAATGCACCTGCACTGATTAGATTTCTGGCTGAAACCGGAATGGATAATCAAGATTATGTAATCAAGATTGATGGAGCAAAACTTGAAAAGTTTGAAAGTTGTGGTGGTTCACTAAATAACTTTGTTGTTACTGCGCCATCAGTTTTTAGTGCAGTTCTTACTAATCACGATATTATTCCCAATTTGAATGGACGGGCTACTCTTGCATCGAGAGCTCGTACAATTTTGAAAGGATTTCCAGCTTTGGAGTATTTAAGACTGTCAAGTGCAACTTTTGAGGTTAGTACTCAAAAAGTTTTCTTTTCTTTCTGTTAATAGTTTTGCAAATAAAAATTGCATATTTCATGGTTTTGCTACATAAAGAACCCTTCTTTAGGCATTCTGGGACAGAGAGTATGTTAGAAACTGAACAGATTTGTGCTTAACTTGAACTGATCATGGCTATTGATCCGATCTTATTATTTGCAAGGCCCTTACTGAATCGGAAGTAAACTTTCCTTTGCCATACTTCAATCGGCTGAAGCAACTAGAATTCAGCAATACCATATACAGTGAGCTCCTGTTAATGAAGTTATTTCAAGCGATGCCATCTCTTGAATCGCTCTCCCTAAATGTGGTAAGCCATAGACACGAAAGCAAGTCAATAGCTTACTTCATACAATTGTGGTTCAAAGTTTAACTTTCTTTTTCAGTATAGTAGTCGTTATAACAACGTCTATGAGGGATTGGAATCTTTGCCAATGTGTATTGCTTCTCGCCTCAAGATTGTAAAACTGGTGGGGTTTGGAGGTTTAGCCGGTCAATTTCGTCTTGCTATGTCCGTGCTAAAGCATGCAGAAAACCTTGAGGAACTATTTGCCTCGGTCTGTTATAGACCATCGATGCCAAAGATTGGAATTGAGTGCCGACTTTTGAGTTTTCCTAAAAGCTCGATTCGTGCATCGATCGTGGTTGATCGTGGTCACTGGACAAAGGTATGCTTCAACCCTCGCTCTAACCACCCCACTCCACCCCACAAGTTTCAATGTGTCTTTTTAGCTTAGCTTACAGTACGAGTATATTTTCTTTGACCACATTGCATTTCTTTTGAGTTGTTGTGATGTTGAAGTTTCATGTTGGTTAGGTGTTATTATTTGTTGGTATCGTGTGATTTCCAATATCTCTTTATGTACTTTGAGTTGACATTTTATCAACTTACTCTTTGTAAACTTTTTGCTGCCCCTTCTGCAACCAAACGTGATAGACTTTAACAGCTTATGAATTTCCATGAAAGATGAAATGTAGAAAAGTTTAGCTATTAAATTGCAAACACTTCAGGTTTTCTCCGTTCGGCAATAGATTTTATATTCTAATCATTAAACTAACTTATTTTATGCAGAAATCGCACGCAAACTTGACCGGGTCATTGGGTCGCTTCTTTCATACCATTATGGGCTGAATGCTGATTGAATTGTATTTTGGTATGTGAAACTGAAACCTCTAATTAGAAGAAGAGAGATATTTGTTGGAGACAGATTTAATTAAAGTGAGTTTCGTTATTGTGGAACCAAAAGTCATATGCTTGATTTTGTGTAAGATGTCACCTTTATAATGGAGTGAGATTGTTAATGTTGTTGTTTCCTATCAATAATTTAAAGTACTATTTTCAGTATCAGTACAAGAATTATGATAGGCAAATTACGAAACTCAATCAATGTAAAAAAAAGTCGGCATGAAGGTTTGTTCAAATGATAGGCAAAATTTGGTTGCTAAACAGAATGCTATTCAAATAATTTTCACCTAAAGACCATAGGATTATGGACTATTTTGTATACATGATAGATAGAGTTAAAATTTCAATACAGAGGAAACATTTCCTAAACAATTATAATGGTTAAGTACATTGAAGCTGTAGGATATGCGGACAACTCTTCTGTGATTTCATTCTTTGGTATCTGAGGATGGCGACAAACATAGAGACAATTGAACTCTCTTTAGTAGTATTGCATTCTTTAAGAAAAAATTTTGTCAATTTCAAATTTTCAACTCGTTTATCTCCCCACCAAACTCTTTAAAACTGACTTCCTCCGATACAATACATGATGGGGGTGTACTCCTCATAATATTCGTAAAATACCCATAGTTAAAAGGAAATTCTTTTCAAGCAACTCCCCTCAGAAATAAAAATTGAAGGAAGGAAAATATAAGTTCCAAGTAATTATTTTTAATCTGCTATACGAACATTTAAAATGTAGTTTTCGCTTACCACATATATAACTAGAAACTTAAGAGACGGCGCCACATGAAGTAACTTGAATAATGCGCAACAGTACAAAAAGAATATTGAACTACTGGTTCCATGTCACTGTTATGAATGGTACGTAATAGCGTTGCAAAGATCTCATACAAAAAACATAAGTCCTTTTCAGAAAATCGTATGGGAGGACCCAAATTAGGCCAGTCGAGCGACTATGTAGAGACTCATCACTTAAATCAAGAAAAATACTTGCCTTAACAATGATATAAATTGAAAAGGAGAATAAGAACTTATATCAGTCCAATTCTTTAGCCATTATACCCTCAATAAATATAACTCTCTAGATATCCTTAAATTTTTAAGGATCTTCCTAGTTACTAGGTTGACTACACATATACAACATTTTAGAACCTTAATACAAAATATATTATCATATACTACGTACAACCAAATTAATCAAGGTTCGGACCTGGCTCTGGTATAAGGCAAACTATAGAAACTGCGTGTATTCGTTCGTTGAGTGGTGTAATCATCCTTGTATTTGTGTGGCCTAGACTGGGAATTTTTCTTTTGGGAGTTGTGTTGTTCTTCTCCCCTGTTTTACCTTCCTGATTTCACTCTACTTTGTTCCGTTGGCACTACTTGTGCTTAAAAAATTCTCTGAATCTTGTAACGATCAAAAATATATATATATACTACATACAACCTTATAATTAAAGCACGCACTAGTCCTTAAAATATTTTCGTTCTTAAAATTTATTTCTTAACTCTAATATCTAATGCTATACATGAATTAGGAAATTTGTTATGATGTATTAATCATTTGTAGAAATTTCGTTTTATTCCTTTTTTATTTTCAAAGAAAAATCTCATCATCTCATTTTTACAAAATAAAGGCTTGTCATACTTTCGTTCACTGAGTATTACACTCGTATACTTTTATTTTGCAATAAGAGTTAGACATTTTGCTTTTTGTTGAACTGAATTTGTTAGCTTGGCATATTCGTGTAAACTTTGATGCTCATTCATAGATGAAATAATCTTATTTCATCTTTGCGCAAAAATCCTTTTTAGTTACTCACATTAGTGAAGTTGAATAAGTAATGGACTTTGATATTGTTAGAGGTTATAATAGTTAATTAGTTAGTTAGATAGTTAAATATATATTATGTTGTTAGTGATGTAGTGAAGTTTTGCTTAGTATAAAAGCTAGATTGCTTTTGTATCTAAAACACATTGTAACAACTAACAACACCTCATCATCAATAAAACATTTGCTCTCTACAATTTACATCAAGCTTTGTTCATCTTCATCTTTAGTATTAAACAGATATCAGAAAAGCAAATGAAGCTGATAATCCACGTATAAGTCGTTACATGCGAGAGGATTAAATAATGAGTTTAATGAATTAAAGTAATAGTCAATGACGTCTTGCTTGTACTTTGAGATCTAAGAATAAATTCAGCAATGAAAGTATTACATTCCCAAAGTTTATATAGATCGGTCTTTCTAGACTAATAAATGTGATGACATCAAGATGTTTGTATATTATGTAGAATTTTGTCGCATATTTATAGCATCCTACGAGTTCCACCAACTTAAGAATCTCTTCCTTTTATGGCCAATTAAGGCCATTGATCTTATTCCAATCTAATTTATAGATTTATATTTGTCTTGAACTCCTTTCGAACTCATGGAGCATAATTTAGTCAGCGTAGTCATAGTAGTAAAACTCACATATTCTAGAAGAATTAGAAATAAGTAGTCGAGAATGTGAATGAGATCTTCAACTACACCATTCAAATGTTTTGATTAGGTTGGTCTTTTGTCTTGACCGAAGCGCTTGAATTAATATGGTTGCTATATGATTAAATCTTTATGTCCTAGTGAGTTCCCCTCAATTATTTTGCTTGGTCATGCGCCCTTGTTTGGATAGACCAATAATTTTGGTTGTAGTTTGATATATTTTATCATTTTGCATAAACGACTGTTTCTTTTGCTGCTTTCTTGATTTTGTGAGTGGTTAATTCTGGAGTAAAGAACAAATGCAGATGATAACTTATGCTTAAACTTTATTCAATGTGGTGCAACAAATGATTAAACTTATGATATTTTCTAACTTATATGTAAGGTACTAACCTTTTCATAATCACCTCAGTTGTGTATTTTCACCATTTATTGAGTTAGTGACAGTCGCACCAAATAAATGTGCAGTGGTTGCATGAAATTATTACTGAACTCAAAAGAAAACGTCGTGTAAAGTTGCTGCTAGCTTTTCGAACAATTGATATCCGTTTTAAAGATTATTATATGTTGAGCTCGATACATGTTATTAATATTTCATTACTGATCAAGTGAAAGGCTTTATTCCACTGCTAATGACAATTGAATTGTCAACTAAAGGATATTGATTGGACGGGTTTGGCAAATCTTTAAAATTTAGATCAGAATGATAACACAACAGCCGTCTTAGCTCAGCTGGTAGAGCGCGTGGCTTTTAACCACGTGGTCGTGGGTTCGATTCCCACAGACGGCGGAGAAATTAATCTTTGCTTTTTTAATCTAAACTTTTCTGTTAATGTACTTTTGTAGTTTGTACCATCTAACTTCAATTTATATATAGCTTTACTGCGAATTTTGGTATAAATGACAATTGTGAGTTATAGATTAGCTTTTCTTATTTCTTTTTGGAATAGAAGTTTAAGATTAGCTATGCAATTAGGATAAACTATGGATATTGCTTTTCCAATAATAGGAATAGTTTATACAACGGTTGACATGTTATTAGTACTTATGCAAATAAATACCCTTTATTAATTGGCTTTGACTTATAGATTGTTTTCAAAATACATATGAATATATTTTTAAATGCAAGAATATATGAATATTTGCTCCGGTATCACATAATAATGCTAATTAGAGAGGTTTTTGTTGTAATATAACGTTAACTGTAAAAGCTTGTGTCTCAAATGCTTGTGGAAAAATGGCTTCTTAAGGACCTCAAATCATTTCTCTTGGCCTGCAAAGACAGAGCATCAGTTTCCAAGTTCCACGCTGTGGTTATCACATCTGGGGTCTTCAGCAATGGAGCATCCGCTGCTCAATTCATCTCATCATATGCAAGAACAAACGACGTAAACTCAGCCCGTAAACTGTTCGACAGTTTGCCTAAGAGAGGCATTGGTTCATGGAACGCAATGCTCGTTGCTTACTCCCGTTATAATAACCCGCGTGAAGTTATCGAGCTTTATAAAAAGATGGGTGTCGAAAGAGTCAAACCCGACAGCTCGACTTTCACGGTGTCTATTAAAGCGTGCACTAGCTTGTTGGACCTGGAGTTGGGGGAGGAAATTTGGAAAAAAGCGATGGAATGTGGATACGGGCGCGATATTTTTGTGGGATCATCTGTGTTGAATTTGTATGCAAAGTGTGGGGAAATGGACGAGGCGTTTAGAGTGTTTGATAGGATGAATAAGAAGGATGTCGTTTCTTGGAGCACGATTATTGCAGGATATGTGAAGAGCGGGAGGGCAAAAGAGGCAGTGGATCTGTATCGAAGGATGCGGAAAGAGGGAGTGGAAGGCGATGGGGTTGTGATGTTAGCATTGATACAGAGTTCTGCAAACCTTGCAGACTTGAAGATGGGTTGTTCTTTGCATGGATATATGGTTCGCAGAGGTTACCCTATGGATGTTCTGGTGCAGACTAGCTTTCTTGATATGTATGCCAAGAGTGGGAAATTAGATTTTGCGTTTGGACTATTTAGAACTATGAGTGGTAGAAATGTCGTTTCTTGGAGTGCTTTGATTTCTGGTTGTGCACAGAATGGATATGCCGGAAACGCACTTGAATTGTTAATAGAGATGCAGAGTTGTGGGTTTGAGCCAGACTTGGTTTCACTTGTTGGCGCACTACTGGCATGTTCTCAAGTTGGATCTCCTATATCTGGTAGAGCTGTTCACGGTTATACTGTCCGAAGATTTGACGTGAATCAAGTTCTGGGTACTGCACTTATTGATATGTATGCAAAATGCGGATCACTTTCTCGTGCTCGTGTGTTGTACGACAGGATGGGATCTGGGGATATCGTATTTTGGAATACCATGATTGCTAGCTATGGGGTTCATGGAAGAGGAGAGGAGGCTCTCTCTCTTTTCCGTGGAATGAGAGAAGCAAATATAGAACCAGATGATGCAACATTTGCTTCTCTGCTCTCAGCATTGAGCCATAGTGGATTAGTCAAGGTAGGATTATACTGGTTTGATGTCATGATCAAAGAATATAAAATTCAACCCATGGAAAAACATTATGTTAGTTTGATTGATCTTTTAGCTCGAGCTGGACAAGTTGATGAAGCTCAGAATCTGATCAATTCCATGAAACATGAGCCTGGCATCGCCGTGTGGGTGGCCCTTCTTTCAGGTTGCCTCAACCACAAAAAGTTTCTTATTGGAGAGTTGGCAGCAAAGAAGGTTCTTGAACAAAAGCCCGACTCTCCAGGAATATATTCTCTGGTTTCAAATTTCTTTGCTGCTGCAAGGAAGTGGAATGAAGTTGCAATGGTGAGGAAAGCCATGAAAGCAGCAGGGATGAAGAAAGAGCCCGGGTACAGTGTTGTGGAAGTGAATGGTCAGCTCCATACTTTTCTTGTTGAAGACAAGGGTCATCCTCAGTATCAACAAATTTCAGGAATTATGGAGGAGATGGAACGTAAAATGACTGCAATAGGTTATGTACCCAAGACAGAGTTTGTGTTGCACAATGTTGAAGATGAAGTGAAAGTAAGGATGCTGTGTAATCATAGTGAGAGAATAGCTATAGCCTATGGGATTTTGAACACTGGACCAGGGACCAGATTGTTAATAACAAAGAACCTTAGAGTCTGTGGAGACTGCCATGAGGCGATAAAGTTCATCTCCATTGTCATGGAGAGAGAGATAATTGTGAGGGACATGAAGCGATTTCACCACTTTAAGAATGGAAGTTGTTCTTGTAGTGACTACTGGTAAAGTTGCCAGTTGTTAATGCCAGAGAAAACGCGTTTATAATGATGTGAATTGATGAAAAAATTCCCATCTTGCTCCCCTTTTCTTATTTCCTCCATGAATCTTAATTCTAATTGCTTTGAAGGAGCCCGGAGAAAGAAGAGTTGTCGGAGGCATAAAAGAAACTTCGATGAAACATGCCGGATGGCCTGGTAGTGGCTGCTCAAAGATGGAACTCTGTTATCGGAACCTGTGGGTTCAAAGGGAAGAAGCAACACTACGGCCTACCAAGATAATGAATCTAGCTTTGAACAAGAGACTATGCTATTCAGGGCTGTTTAGTAGAGACTGCACGAGGAAATTGATCAGTCAAAGGCGATATTTCTTTAGCAACAGCCGCACCTGTCCATCTTATGTTTCTACCTGAGGTTCATATGCGTGGAAGTCGCATCTACTTAATTCAAGCGAAATCACTTGTATTGAAATCAGAATATCTTGGCTTGCTGAAATATGAAGGGCAAATGCCTTCACAAGTTAATTCATGCATTTCTTGCAGTAGCAGCATTATTGTCTCCGTATGTCTCTCTGATGTTGAGATGGGCTACCGATGTGTGCTTTTTACATATATAAGGTCCATTGACTATAGTTTTGTCATATCGTCTAAAACGTTGTTAAGACTTAAGAGTTTAATTTCATGAACAATTGTAGTTACCACTTACCAGGACTAGCGCAAACTAAGCCTAGACCACAAATTTTCACTAGTACTGCCCCATGTACACAAACTGGAGTTGTACTAATAACTGTAAAAGACGATATTGCAGAGTGATTTATATTTTTATCATGCAATAGCAACGAAATTTCTTTATGCCTTAAAGCGTGTTCCTCGAGTCAAAAGTCAAAACAGTACCAAATGAAATTATACATGCACACACAAACAAAAGTTTACCCTCCCATTTTCATCTGAAGTGACTTGTCAGTCAATAAAAACCAGAGTAACATCAAAAACCGGGTCTCAAGAAACGACATTGAGAATGAAATCGCCACAATACCACAAGAATCACAAAATTATCAATTTGTTAGACAAACTTACTATAGCTGCTTTCAAAATTCATTTATCCTGCTTCTGTTAAAATGTGCCTCTGCTCACCATCTATCTTGCCAAAATGAGCTCTAACATGTCACAACTCGGGTCTAACTTCCAAGGAATGTTCTCTTAACGCCGGTATCCATGTGCTTGATTCTGAAGATTCTGGTTATCTTCCAATAAACGGTCATATTCTAGAAGCAAATCTGCAGCTTGTTTCTGTAGAGAGGTAACGTGAGCTTCTGCAGTTTCAACCTGCTTGTCCTTTTCTGCCGACTCTAACTTTAACGTCTTTAGATTCTCGGTCAATTTCAATATTTCTTTCTGTAATTGTTTAACTTCTCTGGCAGCTTTTTCTTCCTTTTCCTTGAGCTGCAACTTTTCTTTCTCGAGCTTCTCAACTTCTTCCTTTGAAACTCCAGTGTTGCTCCTTAATTTTATCAGTTTCCGCATGTAATGGTGCATTCGATCAATCAAAAATCCGAGGAAGAGCGAAAAACCTACAAGATCCAGTCGCAGTTTAAATAAAACAGCCTGAGGTTCTTTATTAAATTACGATGACACTCACTAACATTTAGTCAAATTACAGCAACACCCTCATCTTTGATGATAGCATCATGTATGATTGAGTTGCTACACTTTAAATCGTTATTCTAAACAGGTTAAAAAAATTTACAAAAAACATCTCTCTTGACCTCTTGAGAAGATATGTTGGCCAAACTAATGACAAAAGTGGATTTCAGATAAGTCCAATGGAGGTTTTTCTTGTCTTACCTTATGCATTCTTGAAAAAACGTTTACATGGAAAAATAGAAATGTAAACTAGCACAACTGAAAAAAAATTAAAGAGATTCAACATCACATTTGAGGGAAAGGAAATTAAGTAGCCAATATAAAGGGGAGAACGAAAAAAGAAGCAACAATACAAGCCATGGAACTTAGAATGCATTATCTGCGCCTACAAATTGACTGAAGGTGCAATACAATGATAACAAGAAAACTTAGCAAACTTCAGAATCAGCAGAGCATATCTTCCTTATTCGAGAAAAAGCATAACGAATATTATAAATCAAACCAAGATGTACTGGCATACGATATATAGGCGCAAAAACTATTCCAGCATCAAAAATCAATTAGGCTGGAGCAATATATAATTTCACATAATTATAAATCACAAACTGCAACCAAAGACCATCATCGTTTACGAAAAACTACAAGAACCGTACCCATAAGCGTAGCCTCTAGCAAATTAGTCCTCCATAGCACCTGATCCATTGGTGTCATTGTACCATGCTTAACACCCTTGTTCTGAATCTTGAGTATGCTAAATAAATTAGACAACAGGATGAAAAATATAGTCCCAGCAATGGTTAAAACAGTAGCTCTCTTCAACTTCACTTGATCCAAACCCTTCATCACCAGTTCCCTCAATGGCCCAATCTTCACCACTAAAAGAAATGCCACAAAACCCTCCACACACACAACCAAAAAGAACAAAGGAATCATCTTTCACCACAACAAGAACGCACCTTTTTCTCAACCCCAAAACAAGTTCAAATTTTTATCTAAACTGAGTCAGCAAACTCATGGAAAATAACTAAACCCCACTTCAATATTTTCCACAAGAGCCAGAAAAAAGAACCCAGAATTATTTATTCTCAACAACACAAGATACATTCAGAATCAAATTACAAGATACCATCCACATCAAAAAGATAAGAACTTTAGGAAAAACTAAGTGAAAAAAAGAGAGAATCTTCTTTATTCTTAAACTGGCACCTGAATTTTGGCAAACAAAGCTAAACCCACTTGTGAAAACAGCAGAATGACATGGGTTTAGGCCGCAGATCTGTAAAAAAAATTAGCTGTTAAAGGAAAAAAGATGATAACTTTTTTAAACAAATCCCATTTTACTAAAGTAATGGTGTGGTGTTATGAGGAATTATTAGTGGGTTGATTATGTTGTGCTTTGCAGGGTGTAAAAGAAAAGCAGAAGAAAAAAGGGGTTTGAATTGTGCTGTAGAAAAAGTTGAGAGAATGTGTGTACTTTTTACTGCGTGAATTGGAGATGAAGGTGAAAAATCATGTGAGTAAAAATTGGAAGGGGAAAATCATGTGGTATATTTGTTCTATTATTCTTTATAATGAGTAAATTAATGAATTGAACAAATTGTAAATCATATGATATGATTAAAAATTACTGCATGATTTTGTATTTGTGGTGTTTTATTGGATACCCATATTTAATTCATTAAATCATATTGAACTATTGCGTAAAACAATTTGCTGTTCCATATGGTTTTTCTTTATTTTTATGTGCAACCAATGTCGCGGTGTTGATTATTTGTGTAAATACACAATAAATTATGGAGAAATTATTGTTCTATAATTTTGAAAATAAGTACGTCTTAGTGATTAGTTGCATCGCATTGTTCATAAAACAGTTGCATAAAAAAAATAAGTGTTTTCGGGTGTTGGAAGAAAGTGCAAGGAAAGTGAAAATATGAATTTGAGTTTGGTATTGAAAGAAAATTCAAGAATATTTGAATGAATCTGACCAATGTTTTTATACACTATACCCGTTGCTCCAAAAACGAACATGGTCAAGAATTTCAATTATCTATTCTTTTCTATTACATATTCCTCCTTAACATTATCGACCCAAACATTTCGCAAAAAGTCTTGCCCGTAAGAGAAATTATTTGTTTCAATCAATTGGGACAAACAAATTCGTACCAGCTGATCAACTATAAGTACTGTTTTTTTCCCAGCGTGCTCTTCCGTATGTTACTCAAGTCTTTGGTCTTACAACAATTATTTGATTTCCCACTTGTCTTTTATATATTAAAAAAAAAAGAAAAAGTTTCATATTTTTCAATTATGCCTTGAATTGTGATATTTTTACTGCCGGCGGTGCTGCCATAGAAAAAGACGTGTCATTAAACAATGGCCGGCTAATTTAAGAATAATTATTTCATGCAAACTATGCATATGACATAGTTCAAATAATGCATTATTTATTTAAAAATTGAGATGGGATTGTCAAGTATTAAGAGGCTTTTATAGTTTCTTGTCAAGTATTAAGAGGCTTTTATAGTTTATGAAATTTAGTAATTTATCAAGTGGTTGCATTAGAAATTAGTGCAATGAGAGTAAATAACCTTCCGCCAATAGGGGTCAAACAAAAGTGTTATTATAGTATAGGTCCAACAGACTTTGTCCAAACTTTGTAAGTAAGCTATCAATTCCACATTGGTGAGAGAAAGTTAGAAAATAGAAACCCTCCAAAGATATTTTAATATAAATTAATGAACTGTAAGTAAGGTTTTTATTTGCTTAATGTTACTAATTATTTGGAAAAGATATGTCAGAAAGGTGGGTGAGAGTGTTGTGCAGAACAACATTATATACCAGACATGCCCTCAGCCTCCAACACGAGCCCACCGGTCTTAACAATGTCTAATGTAGCATGTAGCACCCGAGCCATCGTGCAAAGCCCCCAACGGTACGTACCGTCATTTTTTTTACTACAAAATATAAAATAAGATAAATAAGTAGTTAAGTCATTAGTGCATCCCGAAATTTGAAATAATTATAAACACTTGTAAAGAGTTGCATAATTATAAATTTAAATTTGATTTCATATTAGTACTTAAATATCTAAAAACCATAATCCTGCTGATTTGGGCCCTCTAACTTGTAAGTTGCAAGGTTGTGATTAAAACAATGTGGTTAATTACGCGATCGCATGGGGTATCAATATGTAGACTACACACCCAATTTTTTTGAGCTAAAGTTATTGTGTGTGTGTGTATATATATATATATGAAAAAGATGCCAATCAAATTTTAAGTAAAACTAGGCAACAAAATCTCAAGCTAGCTACCATAAATCATATTTTCTTCGCCATTGAACAATCAAAACCTATGGAGAGAAAACTAACGTAAAGCTCTAAATTAGTTTGAAGTTCTAATTATGTAGCTACCTATAGAAATTAAAGTACTCAAATAGTGCATGAATAAGTTGTATTTACATAAAGTCACCCGTCCAATTATTTTCTTGTGTAGTATTTATTTTTCCATTATATAATCTTGTTTTTGTTGTATATTCTTTATATTAAATAATTTTAATGTCTTTTATCTTTCATATTGGTAGAATGGATATAAACTTTATTTTTACGCAGAATAAATAATTATCTTTTACATTGACTTTTATTTAAATAATTAATAAATCAAATTAACGCATATTAATTCTTAGATACACAACTGCTGCAAACAGACGTTCAATCTTTATGGTTTGTCGTAGTCTCATCACTGCAAAGGGTCTTTCAAGTTAGGTAGAGCCGTAGAGGGAGAAGGAAGGGGCTGGCAGCTGGAGGATGAATAGAGGTGATCATGCATTTGATTTACTATTTAATTTTATAAAATATTCTTAGAACAAATTAAGATAAATTTGACTAATATCTTCATTAACAAAATTTCTGTTAACCCACTTGATAAGATCAATTTTGTCTTGCATTTTTTTGTTATATTTTTTCTCAAATTCAGTTAAGGTTCAGTCATTTGTTTATAAATTTTGCTAATTATTTGGAATGTTGACTAAAGGTTGATAGATCTCTATATATTTATTAAAACCTTATTTTTCTTTTGCAAATGGAAAGCATGACGATTTTCACCATATTTGCTAAAAGAACGATGAAAAATTCTATAATTCAGTTTGATTCTTGTTATGAAAAATTGTCCTATTCTTACCACTTCTTCTCCTTGTCTTTTAGTCATTCAATTCAAAGTCGTTTTTTTCTTTGGTCATTGTTTAGAAGTTGACCTATTCAACAGTCAACCCAAAGAGACATATATATTCTGCCAGCTATATTTGTTTGCTGAGTTTTCTCTTTTCTTTTTGGTAATTGTTACACCTACTGAGAATCTGATTTTAATTGATACATGTTGAGAAAAAACAAAATATGATTGGAGGTTAATTAAAGACAATCAAATAGCCGCCATATTAGAAGCTCCGTACCGGTGGTACCAGTCTCCGGTCACACTATCGCCTGCATTACACTTTGTAAGTACTCCACCTCACAGGACCGACGCAAATTTGGGGTTTAATGTCTAGTGTCTAATTCCCATCACTATGTCGTGCATAGGCCTATAAATGCATCTCAAGTCTTTGAAAATTATATGTTCTCAATTTACATAGTTAGATTTATATCAATTGTGATAGTAATGTGTATGTGTATATATGCACAACTTTGACTTCTTATTATTAAATTTAGTTTTTTCTAATAGAAAGTTCTTAAATTTAGCTTATCTAACTTTTATTAACGGGGAAGCTTCTGAACCTCAAGGCTACTCAAAGTTGACTCTTGTAAGAATGTAAAAGTCCTGGGAGATTAATGATTAAGTCCATTAAAATCTACTCTTACAAAATATTTTTGTATTGAACGTTCAGCAGATGAAAACATGTTTCTGTTCCCAAATATATTAATTTTTATCCCAGCACAACAGGATGATCGAGACGTGTCATGTCTCATCGAGTCGACCGAGGAAACAAATATGGTGCAAGAGGAGTTCTTCTCTTACTCACCACACTATCTCGAATTGCATTTTAATATAAACAAGTTCCACTCAAACTTGAGTCCAACAATTCACAATGCACATTTTCATAAAAATTGCTATTTACTCTCTAACATTTGTATTTTGCAAAAAAATTACAAGAGTTATTGTAAATGTGATGAGGTGGGGTGGTTTTCTCTACATTGAGAAACCATTCTCTCTATTTCATTTTAATCTGTAATCTTGGTGGTTTAACTAATATAGTACGACTTATTTATCTCTACTAGTTTATTTCACTGCACGTTATTCGACTACGTCAACTATAACAACTTAAAATACGCGACATGAAGTAAGTGATAATAAGTAATTTATGTTGGTCCACTTCGTCTGTGTCAAATCGTATACCATCCGTGTCATCATAAACTTATGGTATGCATAAAAAGTATAATGCACATGAGTGGTTAGAGAAATAACTTATCAGATATTTACTTAATGTTATCATTACACTTGCATAAATTGATAAATCATTTTAGTGCAAAAGGTATTTATGAATTTAGCTAAAAGTCACTAAATTACCAAAAGAAAAAAAAATTTGCTAACTACTAAATCGTCGAAATTAATAAAAAGGAGAAGGGAAAACGTTAAAAACAGTCCCCGTCCAAGACGAAGGGAGTAAAAAAATTGAAAAGGTGTCACATCACACTCACACTTAAATAGTAATTTAGTATATAATTATATATCTTTTTTCTTGCATTAGGTGGTGGTAAAAAGATTTGGTTCGGACAAGAAGAAGAGAGGAAGGCGAATAGTCAACAAAAACCGGTGGCGCAATTAGTCAATGTTTCATAAACCTCTCTCTCAACTCATCAATCATCATTCATTCATCAATGCACTTTCTTTCATTTGCTTCTCTCTCTCTTAATTTCCCCTCTCTCTCCTCACTAGTTTGCTCTCTTGGTGAAGAAACATGGCTGTAAGTTTTACACAATTATCTCCTTTTTTATTGAAGTAATTTGAAAACTGAATATTTAGACTATAAAGTCAGAGAAGATTCTGTTCCATGATGTATTTTTACTGCATGCTTTGGTGAGATTATCATAATTAGTTGTTCAAATGAATGGAGACTTTTGTTTTTCCTCTAAACTCTCGAATTGAGCCTGAGGTTTGTTTTGCTGAGAACTGTAATAATCTCCAGTTAAATCGACTAGGTTCTTTTGACTTTTAACGTTCAACTGCTTGAAGAAGATTCTGTAATATGGATCTTGATCTTGAGCTTCTTGAGTTTTTAATTTGAGTATTTGTGTATAAATTTGTGCTAATTCTGTTTTTAATGGATATAATATGTAACTGTCAACCAAGACTCAGCTGAATCACAGTAGAAGCTCTTAGTCAATGAAATGAGCAGCAATATGGTTGTGTACTTAGTTGTGGTACTTTAATCCTTTTAGATTAAGGTGCCTAAACTTTGGGAAATCGGAATGAGTATTTGAATGATCAAGTACTAAAAAAGGAAGTTTAATTAGTTACTATGACACCGTGATGAGCTTCAGAATTTGGAATCTGTTGTTCTGCTCTTCTCCTATGGGGTTCATGATCCGCTGACCGTTTAGCTCACCGACACGAATCTTATCTGGTGATATACTGGGAATCTCCTTGAAGGACGTCCTGTTTTAAATTAGATCAGACATGATGATCATAAGATTTTTCAAGTTTTGTACCTTGATATTTGTCGAAATGTTGCAGAATATGCAGAATCTAACAAATTCGAACCTTTCAATAAAAGTACACCTGAAGAAATATGTCAATGTAGGAACAACTAGAGTTTGCAATTATATCATGCTACTTCTTCATGACGTACTAATGAATTTTAACTGATACATAAGATTTGTTATGCTTGATTTGTTTATTGTTGTTCGAATATCCTTTATTTATTCACTTGCTCATGTGAGATTAATTTTTCATCCTGTTTTCTAACCAATTTAAGTACCCAACAAATGTCACTCAGTTTCAAATTCGTAGTGAACCTGACTTTTGAGTTCCTTGAGGTCATTATATTAGACATCTTGTTTTATTAAACGGCTAGATTGCTGAAGTGTTTTTGCTGTGAGATGGATAACTACACATTTGCCTTCCTCCTGGAGATGTATGCTAATATAAGGAAAAAGGGTCACATTACAAATAATATAGATTGGCATGTATAATATGTCTTTGGCTACCATAAGTAAAGTCTGTGTAAGCGCTGTTTCTACTATATTGCATGCTTATTCTGTTAGTTGATTCATCTGTTATTTAGTGCAGTTACTATGGGTACTCTGTAGTTGATTCATCTGTTTATCGCACATTCTAGGATGCTATTGCTCAGCTACGTATATCTAAAGCCTTACTCAACTTACATATCAGAACTGATTATTGACATTGTTTTTGTTTCAAATGCAGCGTTCTAATGTGCCGAAATTTGGCAACTGGGAAAACGACGACAATGTTCCATACACAGTTTACTTCGACAAAGCAAGAAAAAATAAAGGTGGAAAGATGATAAATCCAAATGACCCCCAAGAGAATCCGGACATGTTTCCTGACAATGATCCTTCACCTCTTTCTCCGGCTCCTCCACCAAGACCTCGTACTAGACAAGATGAACCAATCGGGAGGGGAGTTGTTAGGCCTATGCATGAAAGAAGAACGAGCCGTGAAGAAGGAGAATTGAGGCATTATAGTAATTCTCCTGCTCGCACTGAAAGAAGTGCTAATGAATCAAATTATGGTGGCAGGGGACAGAGGCCTGCTCGGACTGCTAGGCCAAGTGCTGGATCTGAGCAGAGCTTTGAGCGTTCTCCACTTCATCCACAGCACCAGGCGAGAGTCATGGCATCTCCTGGTTATGAAGGAAGAAACCATGATAGTAGTCATGGTACGGGTGGAAAATCTCGGCTCAGGCCAACGGCTCGAGGAGATGAAAGTGTAAGATTTCGTATTCTATATATGTCTATATGCCAAAAGAACCCTTCGTGGTATAGCAGAAATGCAATGCATTGGTATAGGAGAAGAAGCAATATTCCCTTTAGACATTTATAGTTCTATATATATTTTCTATCACGCCCTATCCATGCAGGTTATAATCTTCTAAATTAAGCCTTATACAATACGTACCTTTTGATAAATGAGAGACGGTGGGGTTCGAGAATAGGACCTATTTTCGGCCTGGCTCCAATTCTATATTGAAATGCCACAGTTCATTGATAAGGGGCTATTCAATTCCCCCTCCTTCCCAACTTTTTGCGTAACAGACTGCAACCTTCTTCTAACTGATTGCATTTGCAAATGACAGCCTGATAACCATGCTGCTGTTCCAAGATTTGGTGCATGGGATGATGATCCCCAGTCGGCCGAAAACTTCACTCATATATTTAACCAAATACGGGAGGAAAAGAATACCGGTCCTGGAAATGTGACGGGTACTCCCAAGCATCCATCTTATGGCAAGAGTCATCAGCAGAATGAACCTAAGGTTTGGTTTGTTCACATTTTCTTTTTTCTGCTTCAAGTATCGTTTTCCCATCGTATGCTTCTCGAAGTTGAGTGCTTTTCACTGATCACCCCCCATGTTTTTCTTTTTCTGGCAGAAATGCTGTTTTCCTTGGTGGTAGAATAAGAAGATTTCTTATTTACTTCAACTGCACGAACAATGTTGGACATCTAAAAATAGCTAAGGAACGCTATTCTGATGCGGATGGTGAATTATTTCAGTTAACTAGTGTGCTTCTTGTGACCATAAACGTGGGGTTCTTCATAAATTGCTTCGTCGTATCTCAGTGATTCTGTCAATTACTAGTACTTTCATTTTCTTATTTCTAGTCTTACACTTGTATTTTGGCTAAAAGGGACAGATTATATTTTGGTGGATTCTATTATTTCAATGTGTTGCATTGTTTTTAGCGTGATTCTTGATGAATTTGTTCGACTTTTTCATACTTTTTTTGGCTTTGTTGTTCTTCTTTGGAAAGAGAAGGACTCATTTTCTGCAAATTGACTGTTGATTATTAGAAGACCACAGAGCGCTGGTAATCCCGTGATTCAACTATACACCAAACACATTAAGCTTGTAGGAGTTGTCACAAGACTTGGTAGGCTCCAGTCTTGGATTAATTTTTTGTCTGATTCTATTATATATATATTGATAAGAAAATATTAAAAACATGAATATGGGTGTTCGCATGTGGCTTTGGACGGATTGTTATTACAAATATGACTAACCAAATTTTGTTGGTTACTAGTTTGTCAATCCAAATGAATGAAAATATTAATTAAATCACGTGAGTTACAAGTTGTGGATTGACAGATTGGTGTATACAATATACCTCTACATCGATGATGCTAGGTCTACATCTATGATGCACAAATATTTTAAAAAAGCACTAGGTGCAGTATTAGATATGTCTTAGATACGATATGCACAACATACGTTTGGGATGCATATCGGACACGCCAGATGGCATGTCCATTTTTGTTTTATTTTTTATATCCCCAATACGTTTTGACTTTTGATCATATGTGAGAAGGTTTATAAATAAAGATAAACTTAAAATTATAAATTATTAATCAAAGCAAGACTGCAAAGTAAAAAAAAACGTGTGACTAATTGATAAAGAAACAACTGAACAGAGGGGTGCGCGACTGTTCTTGCGATAAAGAAAAACAAAGTAGTTTCTGTTTCAATTTTGAAGCTGTAAAATCTTTGATTTCATTCATATGTTTGATGTTTCCCTAAAGATCAATTTCATTTTATATTGATTATGTTGTGATATAAATTAAATTATTAATATAAAATATTCAATATATTCCGGAAGTTGCGTATTTTATAAATTTTAAACTTAGTATCACCGTGTTGTACCCATGTCTCAGTATCATGCAATATAGGCTATATAGCTCTATATACAATGATAAAATCACAAATCACAAAGATTGTGCTCGAGAGATTTGGGATCTTGCCTATGATTAGGGATGCAGTTGCCATGAATAATGAGCTATACTTCAACAATATTTTATATTTCCGTAATTTCTATTACTTTTACTTTTTACATGTGTTCACAATATTCACCTTTTGCAAAGGAATAATATAACAACGAGACCGACAATATATGATTATCCTATTAGTTAATAATATAAAAATATAACAATGAAAAAAGATAATTTTAATTTCACAATATGATTTTTGTTTTTGGGAACAAGTTTGTGCACTCACTGCTCTTCCGATCTGTATATTTTATAAATTGTGAGATTAAATTTGTCTTAGGCCAAAACTATTAGCAAAAAATTCCCTTTACATTTATTTAATTTGCATGTACTGAAACTGATAACAAAATTTATTTCTAATTGTATTTACTTTGTATACAAAGAATTCTTATTCAATTTGAATTTTATATAATTTTTATCAGCGTTTTTGCAAAAAAAGTTACCTTCTAGATGTGTATGGAAAAAATTATAATATTGGTTATTTTTGCTATGTTTTAAAATAATTTTAAAAAAATCTCACAAACTTGTAAGACAACTTAAAATATTTACTAGAATAAATATAAATCTGATGTAATTTTTTAATGCGTAAAACATTCTTGGATTTCTCTCAGTTTTTTAATCTTAATATTATTGTTACTAGTTTTATTTTTGTGCATACTATTTTTTCTTTCAGAAAAAACCTTAAATGGAATATATTTTAAATTACCATACAAATAATTATTCATACAGTTTCTTTATATATTTTGATAAAACAAAATAAAATGAATACACAAAGAAACTCACCTTTACAGCACACGCTTGAGCAGTTGAGCGTATGCCATGCACTCCGACTCTACTGTACTACAATTCGAACACTCAGGTTTTATATTTTGTCATCAAACTTCGTTTTTAACCTATATATATATATAATGGACTATTATGATTACTCTCTGTTGTTGTTGTTTGTTGCCTCAATGGGTGCATGCAGCCATTGTGAATATTTTGTGGGGTTTAAAAGTACGCCTTTTTGAGTTTTGTTCTATCTTTTTTAGATTGCAAAAATTGATATTATTATCTGACCCTGATTTTTTCTTGTGCGATATAGTGCACTTTTTTGTTTTTGTTTTTGAAAACTCGAGGTTACCGTTCTTGTCCGCGTCTTTTGGCAATCATTTTAAGGTTATTATTGAAAGATGAGTACGTAAATTTGTCTCTAAAATTTTTATGTAATCCTGCTGCTAAAAATAACAAGACACAAAGAAACACACACTTATATCATCATTTGCATGGTGTTCATGGTTGATCTAGTACTTGAAGTCGAATTGCTTGAGAATGGATTGTGATGAATGTTGGTTTTGTTAGGAAAAATCACGACGTCAAAGTTCTGCGCTGTATCACTTTGAGGATGACTTTTAGACGCATTCCAATTGTTGATTCATTAATTGTTAAATATAAGTTTTAATTTCTTCCGTTTTGAGACGCTTTATGGGATATTCATCAATTTGGTTTGCCATGGGTGGTTTTCAGGACCTTTGAGCAGTTATAATCCTCGCTATCATGAGCTGCGAGGACGGGGGATGGAGGTCCACTAGAGGCACGTGCAGGGAACCGGTGTTTGGAGTTGATCTTAATGTTGTGCCTCCATGTGAAAGCCGAGTTCAGGAGAGGATTTCAAAGAGCGATAGATCGCAAGACAGGCAAACTAGTCAAGAAGTAGGAGCTACGGAGGCTGAACCAATTGATGTGGAGGCATTTGATGATGATGTCATTATTTCTTCAGCGAGGGCGTTTGCAGTGGTATATCTTCTCATTATTTCTTGTTCTATTATATAACTGAATTTAAAGTTTTCACTGCATGGATTAGTATTGTCTGCTAAAAGCTACGTGGGTTTTATTTCTTCAGGCTAAAAATAATCCAAGAAATAAACGGAGACTTAGTGTTGTGGTTGATTTGGAATCTGGTAATCTAACTTCTTTGTACTAATTTTTCTGCTTTGGAGCTTATCTTGTTCCAAACTCATGGAATGGCATGAACTATCCTCAGCGGCAGAATTGGCATCAGTATTTGCTGTAGGTGCATGGCATTGTTCATGACAACCTCCTTGTAAAGGCGTTCTGTTCACGATGGACCCATAATTTTATAAAGTACTTTGGTTGTGCGTAACATATATATGCATTTGTGAGCATCTAATCTGCTCTTCATTGCTTAAATTCTTCGGATTGATCTCTTAGTGTTAAAGAGTAGCTTGATTATATATCCCATACTGCTGAGAGTTAAACCTAGTGGTTCTGCTCGTTGTCATCCATTTCCTAGAAGAGCACTTCTTGTTGCACGAGAGCATACCGTATCTGCATAATATTACCTCTTGTCTATTGGGGGATGAGAATCTCTTATTTCTTGGCATCACCTCATTTTTCATGTTTTCTGAAGCATCATGGACTCTGGTTGCTTGTATGTGTGCACAGTTTTCTTAGTGATTCTGTCACTTACGAGTCATATAATATACATCAGAAGTATTTGGGAAGAAACTTATGCTGCATTTTTGGTGGATAACTCTCTACCAGAGCTAGTGTAGTAGTTATTTGCTGTTATGGTTGAACCCTTGATATCTTTTCCCTCTTCCAAACAAGTATATATAGTAAGTATTGCTGAAACTATCCAAATTTGATTGGATATTTTTGTGCTTCTTTCTTCTGATTGTTTTTTACGGTGAAGTGTTTCCTTCGTTGGCTTTACTTTCTGAGAAAACAATTGTTTGCAGAGGAATGGTCATCTCGTCGCAACAAGCGCAGAAGGCCTCCTGCAGAACAAACTATAGCAAATTGTGACCTCTACATAAGTGTGGAAAGCAATGGAAATTCCACAGTAAGTAATTGTTGTGCGGGTTCGTTGCCATTCCCTGTAAGCATTACAGGTTAAAGATTGTTTCTTGTTTGTGTGCACCTATTTTTTTTCATCGTTAGACATTGCTTTAAGGATTTATATCTTTGTTTATATGTTGGAGGGAATGAGTGTGTACAATATTTTGGAATTTCAATAACTCCAATAAAAGTTCAGTTTGCTGCTTTTTGTCGACTGTTGGTTGTTGATGGTATCTATGTGGTGAGTCTGTTAGGTGATGATACTTTGGTGTATGTTAGAAATATCTCAATTATTTATAAGTAACATATTTTATCCATTATGTAAATTGTGATCATGGGATTGATATCTTTGGAGTATTTTTCCAATTTGTATTGGCATGAGACACTGGTTTGATTATTAATTTGTGGCTAAACTGAGATGACCTACGTAAATCCTACCAAATGCACTCTGTACTTCATGTGGTTTAAAGTATTGTCATTTGTCAAGAAATCAAATTCTGTTCACTCATGGTTTAAGGTTGATCAACTATTTGCAAAACTTGATCTAGCACTGAACTATAATTTTAAGGGGATTGTGAATTGTGGTTCGCATTAGTTTTTCGTTGTTGTCCCGTTTCAGATGGTTCATTTGTCAGGCCTTGCATAATTGTATTATTTGAACCTTAAGCTAGGAAACTGTGCTGCTTATCGATCTTTTGCCTTAAATGCCATGAGCTAGTGAATTGTTTTCCTAAGCTTTCTTTTTGTGATTGTTTGATAAGCCTGCTTTAGTTCACATACTACTTAGGGATTCGTAATACATATCTAAGATTGACTTGCAAATTGTTTTTTTGGATGTAGAGAAAACAGAGTGCAACAGAGTCTCCTCCACCTCCTTTGCCTCCAAAGGAGCCTACATTAAGCTGTCCCATTTGCACCGGTCCATTTGTGGAGACGGTGTCGACAAAATGTGGTCACATCTTCTGCAAGGCTTGCATCAATACCGCGATAGCTGCCAAGAGCAGATGTCCTATGTGTAGGAGAACTATCACTCTGAAAGACATTATTAGAATTTATCTTCCCACCACAAATAGTTCTTGAGGTATTGGTCTCTATTTCCTTTTGTATGTTGATCATAAATATAATATACCTGATCTTGCTCCAGTTCAGCAGTTTATGCGCTGCTCAAGGTTACACTAATTATACGAGTAGTTAAAGAAAAAACATGAACGAAATGTTCAATACAATAGAAGTAAATACTCTAACTTTGAACAATTGATGCATTGGAAGTATGTTGTTCCTTGCGGCGTCACATCATTTATGCATCCTTTTATGTTGGTAAGAGCTAAATGCCTTCAAATTTATTGCATTTCATAAAACAGGCTCATACTTGAGCACTAGAATAGTTTTGTATATGCATGAGTTGTGAAAATGAAAATGCCATTCACTCTTATCTGCTTCAAAACGTCTTCCCCATTTCTTTCGATTCTCTCAAGCCTAGCATGTTTCTTCTTGTGTTTAAACTTCTTAAGGGAATACTATGATGACCACTTGTTTCCCTTTTCATTAGTACTATTAGGACAACATCTGATTCATTCTTGGCTGCCACTAAGTATCATACAATGAGCAAATTTGTGTTTTGTCGTCAAAACTCTAACCTATTTAGATCGTTGATCATATTTAATATCGGTTAACTGGTCTGGCTCTACTCTTTTGCAACAGGATAGAGGCTAAATTTTTAGATTTCGTAACCAAAGATTGGCTGTTTTAGATACTTCTGCAACAAGCTTACAGGAAATTTAGTCCCGGGATCTCGTAACCAAAGATTGGCTGTTTTAGATGCTCTCCTTTCTTGTACCACTAACTTGACCAGCAACATGAATTCTCTACAACATTACGCCTCAGAAGTTTTATCGATAGGCCAGGCGATTAATTAATTAGTCTTCAGATAGTTTTCGATGTTTTGCCGAAGACTTGACGGGCCGTTTTCTATCCCAGAATATGTTTTGCATACTAAAATGTTAGCGAAGTTGTTTTAGATGTTCAGAATTTTAACGAGTTATTATCGTCATAGCTACAAACTTGTCTAAGAATATATGAGATGTTCAGTAATTCGGATTTTGGTAGTGTTTCTCGTCTTAGCAGAGACGCTACTCGCGATAAAACTATCTTTCATTAGCTGGTAAAAAAAATAACTTTACATTTGCGTTTAAAAGAAATAGCAAGATTTTCGCTTTTATTTTGCTAATAAGACATCTTTTTAAGAGTTAGAAAGAGTGACAAATAATCTCCAGGTATTTTTCTCTTTACAGTGAAATACACAAAAGAATTAGTTGGAGCTAGAGGATGTTTAACAAACTTAAAAATCAGATGCGCGGCGAGGTTGTGGGAGAGGGTTAGCTTGGGGGAGGGGAAGAAAAAAAAAAGGAAGACAGTTGGAGTAAAAACCAACTTTGTTTTTAGGTAGCTAGTAGCTACATATATAACAGAATGGTACTTATACATTTAAGTACTCATTAAAATTGCAGCCATGTAAAACGTGTAATTCTTACGAGTTCTATGAAAATTGTGTTAGAGTTTGACAACAACCTTAATGGAATATATCAAATCATAAATACATTGTAGTATTATATATATGGCTCTGATAAAAATTTGTAACTTTATATCAGGCAACAATTCCTTAAGAAAAGACATAAGATATTTCTAATAAGCATTAGAAAACATTGAAAAAGAATATATATATATATATATATATATATATATATATATATATATATATACATATACATATATATATATATATATATATATATATGTCAAACCCCCCATACTATACCCCTTGTTGCACTTTGCCCCATGAACTTTTTTTTTTGGCAACAAGCCCCCTGTACTATAGATAAATAAGCACTTTGCCCCCTGAGTCCAAATCCAACGGCAAAAAGTGTTGACACGTATTCAAATCCAATGGTGAAAAAGCGACTCAGGGGTCAAAGTGCTTATTTATCCATAGTACAGGGGGCTTGTTGCCAAAAAAAAAAGTTTAGGGGGCAAATCGCTACACCCCCTATAGTATAGGGGGTTTGACGCTTTTATCCCTATATATATATATATATATATATATATATATATATATATATATATATATACATATAATCTCCTTAAAGAAACAAATAGATTATTCTCATTTCCGGCGTTCTAATAAGCTAAATTAACAATTCACCAATGCCATCACAAACACAAACTCTAATAAACCATCATAAATATGGTGAGACCATAAAAATCAAACAAATAACCTCTCAAAGAAAAAAAAAGAAGAAAAAAAAGCTAGCAAAACTGGAACCAATCCTACAAAAGAATCAACGCATAACTCACATATAAAAAAATTCTCAACTCCCTTCAAAATCTCACATAGTCCTGCAATCACTATAAGGATCATGTCCATAACCGCCATTGTAATGTCCACCCCCATAATACGGCTGCTGATGATAGTTATACGGGTCGTGGGGCGGTCCGCTGTGCTGGTAGTCCGGCGGAGGCAGGGCCATTCTCGGCGGCGGAGGCGGAAGAGCACGAAGGTAGTCTGGCGGAGGGAGAGGTGGCGGCATTTGACGATGATGATGATAATCGGGATAACGATGACTATTACCCCCGTGTCTTCCTTCGAAAGGTTGATGGTTATATTGATCGTAATGATCGTAGTTTTGATAATGATCGTCGCCAAAGTTCATTCTCCATGTGCTAGCGTTTGTGTACACAATGCTTGATACTCCATGCATACGTGGCATGTGGTGGTACTGGTCCATGTCATCCATGTAAGGGGGCCTAGGTGGGTGGTTATTGGGGGAGGGAGGGGGTGGGGGTGGTTTGCTAGGTTGTTGAGGTGGTGGTGGTTTGTCGGCGGCTGGGGGTGGGGGTGGCGGTGCCGGTTTTTTAGGAGGGGGTTTTGGACGAATCATGGAGAAATCCATGTTTCGTTTTTTATTGCATGTGATTTTATTTTTTTTGTTTGAGGGTTTAATATATTTATATGGAGGGGTAACGCGGAAACAAATGTGTTTGAATTTGGAAAATGAATCTTGCTTGTTAGGAAGTTTTTTGTGAAAATGTTGTAATTATGAGTGAATTGAGTTGGCATGGAAAGGAGTGGTGATATTTAGTGCATTTTCTTAGATTTACAGCTGCTAATAAGATTTGATTCTTGTTATATTATTCTTGTTAGTGGGAATTGAATAAGGAAAAGAAAAAAATGACCAAGTTTTGTTTCATTCTAGTGTACATTAAATTTGTAAAGAATATATGATTTCACAAGCATTATGGTGTGATCGCGTTATATAGTTTATAACTTAAATAGACATAAAAGTCATATTCAATTGTTGCGAAAGCTCGTGTCATACAAAAACGAGACATCTTTTTTGTTGCATAAATTTAATAACTTTGTGTGGGCACAATTATATTATGTAAATATTTTTAATAATGTTTTCTAACTAACACGACTAATCGACATTGATGAATTGTTAACAGAAACAATTGGTCTTACAATAGTTCATTATTGAGGAAAATTCTTAAAAGATCCAGGGTAATACCCTGCCTTTACCCTAAAACGTGACTCAGGGTAAGAATTCATATCCTTACCCTGTGAATAATTAAATTCAGGGTAAGGGTTTGAACCCTTACCCTATGCTTTAGGATATTATCTGGGTAATTAGAAACTTTAGAAGAAAAAGTAAAATGCCCACTCAACATTTCAAATACGCACTAGACAAAAATTACCAAAATACACACTAAACGAAAAAAATTAAAAAACACACTACACTTAAAAAATACACTAGACGAAAATCACTCAAAAACATACATTACACCTAAAACACACACTAGACGAAAATCATTCAAAAAACACACCCTACACCTAAAACACATAATAGGCGAAAATCACTCAAAAACACACGAAAATCATTCAAAAACACACATTACACCTAAATCACACACTAGACGAAAATCATTCAAAAACACACACTACACCTAAAACACACACTTGACAAAAACCACTCAAAAAATACACACTACACCAAAAGCACACACTAGACGAGAATCACTAAAAAAAACACACTACACCTAAAACACATAGTAGACGAGAATCACTCAAGAAACACACCCTGCACCTAAAACACGCATTAGACGAAAATCACTCAAAAAATATGCATTACACCTGATGTACCATATTTTGGTACTGCCACGTCATAATATTCGATATAATATCTGAGCATATTTCGGGATTATTATGCCACGTCAGCACCATTATTTTTTAATGCAAAATTACAATTCAAAGCAAAACTCAAAATTAGGCCTGTGCAGGCCCAATTTAGAGTTATTCAGGGCCCAAGTCAACTTATAATTCTACTTGGAATGGACTTCTAGCTAAGGAAGGACTTTAAGTGGTATATAAAGGGGAGGAGAACTTATAATCCTACTTGTAATGTACTTCTAGCTAAGGAAGGACTCTAAGTAGTATATAAAGGAGTCATATTCATCATTCAAAAAGAGGAAGTTTTGGAGAGTCAATCCCGAGCTGGATTTCGACTAGTGAATTCGAGCTATCAATTCAAGTTCGAACTCAATGAATCTTATATATCTGGAAAGTCTCTCAAGTCTAGTTTCCAGATCAACAAGCGGATCGAGATTTCGAGGTCCAGAGAAGGAGATATAGCAAAAACGGTGAGGCTGCACAAAGCTGGAGAATAAGTCGAAAGTCAAGAGTCTGGAGCTGTATTTTGACTAGTACATTCGAGCTATCAATTCAACTCCGAATTTGATGAGTTTTATATGTCTGGAAAGCCTCTTGAGTCTAGTTTCTAAATCAAAAAGCGGATCTTGATTCCGAGGTCTAGAGAAGGAGATATAACAAAAACGGTGAGACTGCGCAAAGCTGAAGAATAGGTCGAAATTCGACCTATTTGGCCTATTTCGACCTATTTGGCCCAAATTCGACCTATTTGAGGCCCAATTCGACCTATTTGAAGGCCCAATTCGAGCTATTTCAAAATAGCTCTAATTAGACCTATTTTGAGTCATAGTTCTACTTGGATTGCACTTCTAGCTGAATAAGGACTCTTATTACTATATAAGGGGGTCCCATGCCTCATTCTAAGGTACGTTTTTATTTTCTAGCATTTAATTTCGAGCTATATACATCGAATTCGAGCTATAGAGCAATAATTCGGGCTATATTGCAATAGCTCTTGTTCGATCTATATAGAGTGTATTTCGAGCTATTTGAGGGTAATTCAATCTATTCGAGTTTCCTCATCACGGTTCTCAATATCATTTCGAGGTGTGCTAATTCGACCTATAGAGCTCAAATTCGACCTATTTGAGTAATTTCGACCTATAATTTCGAGCTATTGTCTCTGACGACAATACCTCAAATTCCGACCTATCTGACTTGAGAGTCGGAGTGCCTTCGCCGGAGGAGGCACCGGCTTAGTTTACGTGTGGTGTTGAGTGCAGGTTCTGAACTCAAAAGCTGCTTAAGCATCCAGCAGGACTAAAGCAGTCTGACGTGGAGTGTTGGAGCGGACACGTATCCAGATGAAAATACCCCACATCAACACCTAAAACACACACTAGACGAAATAGAAAATGAAAATGGATCCGTAAATCTTACATATATAATGTTTTAGGAAAATTTCCATTTTACAAAATCGAGAACGAAAAGGTAAAAATGCTAGTGCTATTACAAATTTTGGAATTTAAAAAAAGAAAAAATTATAAATTTTGAGCTATTCAGATTTTTCGGTGTAAAACCGAACCAAACACTTAACCGAACCAAAGAAACCATTCATCGAACCGGAAAAATTGGTTCGATTATGATTTCTCCAGTTCAACCTTTATGTTAATTTTAAAACGAATGGTCGGTCGGTTAACCGACCATGCACAACCCAATCAAAACTTACGTTGCACTATTCATCAATAACATATTCAGTTTAGTGCAAATGATTACTCAGAAATATCGATTTACGTATGCATTTATATGATTATTTAGGTGTAAAACATCGAGCACTACGAGCACAACGAGCACAAGCCGTCTGTGGGAATCTCTTTACGCACTTAGTAACAAACACTGACACTCAATGGCTCAACGGAGAGCAACGGAGAAGAATGGAATGGTAGGAAGGACTAGATCACAGAGGGAGGATGATAATCGGGCACCTGATGCTTCTGAGCGAACATCGGTGGCAGCGCCCAGCACTCCCCTTGATCCTCCGACTCACACAGGGAATCAACCTGAAGTTCCTCCCACGGAACAACAGCTATTGAATTCCGCTCAGTTGGATCAAATTATGGCAGCATTCCAAAGGACTATGGTTCCAATGATTGTGCAGCAATTGGCTAACACTTCTGTTCTACAGAATGTTCAGGCTCTAATAGCACAACAACCAGCAGCACAGCCTGCAGCACCGCAGCAAGGAAGGACTCATCCGACCCAGCGTCGTGATGATTCAAGGCATTATACGCAGACTAGGATGACAAGGCCAAAGGATCCAACTCCCTCGCCTGAAAGGAGGAATCCTCGTTCAGTAAGGACTAATGCTAACAGAGCTCCCAGTCGAGCAACTGGTCGAGATAGAGAAGTAAGTGATGGGGAGGTGAATTCTAGGCAGAGAGTTCCTGATCATCGACCCGCAGCAAGTCAAACTGCCGAAAGAGATAGTGATTTGCCTAAGAGAGTTGCGCCGAGACTGGAACCTGTTGTTGCAGAACATATTCCACTAAGGGAAGTTGACACTAAAGGAAGGAATTCTTCTTCCTGAGATGAAGAAGAATGATGGGACTACTGATCCGGTAGCTCATTCTGATGACTTGGATGCAGAATTGCAGATTTGCAGAATTGCTCGAGCTCAGTCCCAAAACTAATAAAATCTCTTATTTTATTCAAGTTTAGCCGTTGCCTACTCATTACCCGCAAGATTATAATCTATAAGGATACATAAAGTTAAACTCATACTGTCTACAAACTTTAAGTTTAAATACTTAATCAAAACGAACGTTAGCTTCGTATAACGAGCACTAGCCTCGTGGAGTCGAGCACAAGTCCTCGTACTCCCGCGAACATAGCTTCGCAAGCGCAAACATAGCTTTGCACAACGAGCACAAGCCTCGTGGAGTCGAGCACAAGTCCTCGTACTCCCGCGAACATAGCTTCGCAAGCGCAAACATAGCTTTGCACAACAAGCACAAGCCTCGTGGAATCGAGCACAAGTTCTCGTATTCCCGCGAACATAGCTTCGCAAGCGCGAACATTAGCTTCGCACAACGAGCACAAGCCTCGTAGAGTCGAGCACAAGTTCTCGCACTCTCACAAATACTTGTTTATAAAACTTAAGTGTTTTAGCAAGTGACAAATATAAACTTAAAAAGTAGACACATATGAGCGAAGACTTAACAAGACAGAGTAACGACATTCGAAAGTTTCTAAAGTCAAACTGTATTAGCAATGGATAGGCGCTAAAATCGCGCACAAGTCAACAAGATATAATGTACGAAAAGAATGTACTATTGCGAATATACTGTACGAAAAGTAAAGATGTTCAAAATATTATCTAAGGCACAGACGCCAGGAATACGGGCACGCAGGCCACTCAAAGTAATCAGGGCAGCAGATTTAGTCCCAGCGACTTCACAGCACCCTCGCTTTGTTCCTGAATCGCAGCAAATGACTCGTTCAGGGGCCCGGTGTCGTCAACTGGAGAAATCTGACGAGGAGCAGGAGTAGGAACAGGGACATCGGGCATAGCCTGATCGCCCTCTGCAGGATGATCCAGGACCTGAGGGTCAAAACCCATCTCACCCTCCTCCAGGGGCTCATCCGGAGCAGCGGCAGCAGCAGCAGAAGTGGAAGGCTGCTCATCAGCAAAATCAGAGAGCCATACCTGACGGAGGGGATAGAAGGACGTGAATGGATCATGCTTGGGTTCGCCAACTTCCTCAGCAGAAGCAGGCTCAGCAGGAGATGGATCAGCATGAGAAGGATCAGCAGCAGCAGCGCTGAGGATTCACCAACCTCCGCATCATCCTCGTTCAGGCAGTTGAGGACGTTAAAATCCTCTCTCTTGAATCCAGGAGCAAGGGCACCTCGGGAGATGATCTCATCAAGGGCCATGTTGTAACCCTTGGTCGTGTCAAAGCTGCCTCTCTCCAAGGCAATCTCCTCGCAGGTAGCCGAGCGGAAGAACTCAATGGCTATTTCTACCTTATCATCATCGGGAAGCTCCTGCAAAACAGGAGAAGCAAAATGATATGCAGAGATTAAAACACCAAAGCCAAAGCCACAAGTCGCTTGGACGTTACAAAATGAGTATGAGCACTAGCCTCAACTCATAAAACAAAGTCCAAAGCCACAAGTCGCTTGGACGTTCCAAAATGAGTATGAGCACTAGTCTCAACTCATAAAACATACAAAGCCCAAAGCCACAAGCTGCTTGGGCGTGACAAAAATGAGTGTGAGCACTAGCCTCAACTCATAAAGCAAAGTCCAAAGCCACAAGTCGCTTGGACGTTACAAAATGAGTATGAGCACTAGCCTCAACTCATAAAACAAAGTCCAAAGCCACAAGTCGCTTGGACGTTCCAAAATGAGTATGAGCACTAGCATCAACTCATAAAACATACAAAGCCCAAAGCCACAAGCCGCTTGGACGTTACAAATATGAGTCTGAGCACTAGCCTCAACTCATAAAACAAAGCCAAAGCCACAAGCCGCTTTGACGTTACAAAATGAGTCTGAGCACTAGCCTCAACTCATGAAGATTTTAATACCCTAAGCCACAAGCAGCTTAGTTGGTAAACACACAAAATCCAAAGCCAAGTAGCTTGGACGTTAAAGAAATGGGATATGAGCACTAGCCTCAATTCAAGAAACATATAAACACCCTAAGCCAAGCAGCTTAGGTGATAAAGATCAATACCCTACGCCAAACAGCTTGGTCGCTATAAATATAAGGCCCTGAGCCATGCAGTTTACCTGATCATGAAACTCGACTACTAAAAATCTTACAGTGTAAAAGACGTTATTCAGTAGCAAACTCACGTCATGAGTCGAAAATCTGAGTTTTCTAACCGAAACTCTCAGTTTTCAAATCTTTACGGACTCGTTGCACGATTATCGGAGTTTCTTGAGATATTATAGTTTGTATGGCCAATGTTTCTGCACATTACTCTTACAAACTGGGGGACTCCATGATGTACCATATTTTGGTACTGCACGTCATAATATTCGATATAATATCTGAGCATATTTCGGGATTATTATGCCACGTCAGAACCATTATTTTTTAATGCAAAATTACAATTCAAAGCAAAACTCAAAATTAGGCCTGTGCAGGCCCAATTTAGAGTTATTCAGAGCCCAAGTCAACTTATAATTCTACTTGGAATGGACTTCTAGCTAAGGAAGAACTCTAAGTGGTATATAAAGGGGAGGAGAACTTATAATCCTACTTGTAATGTACTTCTAGCTAAGGAAGGACTCTAAGTAGTATATAAAGGAGTCATATTCATCATTCAAAAGGAGGAAGTTTTGGAGAGTCAATCCCGAGCTGGATTTTGACTAGTGAATTTGAGCTATCAATTCAAGTCCGAATTCGATGAATCTTATATATATGAAAAGCTTCTCAAGTCTAGTTTCCAGATCAACAAGCGGATCGAGATTTCGAGGTCCAGACAAGGAGATATAGCAAAAACGGTGAGACTGCACAAAGCTGGAGAATAAGTCGAAATTCAAGAGCCTGGAGCTGTATTTCGACTAGTACATTCGAGCTATCAATTCAACTTCGAATTCGATGAATTGTATATGTGTGGAAAGACTTTTGAGTCTAGTTTCCAGATCAACAAGCGGATCAAGATTCCGAGGTCCAGAGAAGGAGATATAGCAAAAACGGTGAGGCTGCGCAAAGCTGGAGAATAAGTCGAAAGTCAAGAGTCTAGAGCTGTATTTCGACTAGTACATTCGAGCTATCAATTCAACTCCGAATTCGATGGGTTTTATATTTCCGGAAAGCCTCTTGAGTCTAGTTTCTAAATCAAAAAGCGGATCTAGATTCCGAGGTCTAGAGAAGGAGATATAACAAAAACGGTGAGACTGCGCAAAGCTGAAGAATAGGTCGAAATTCGACCTATTTGGCCTATTTCGACCTATTTGGCCAAATTCGACCTATTTGAGGCCCAATTCGACCTATTTGAAGGCCCAATTCGAGCTATTTCAAAATAGCTCTAATTCGACCTATTTTGAGTCATAGTTCTACTTGGATTGCACTTCTAGCTGAATAAGGACTCTTATTACTATATAAGGGGGTCCCATGCCTCATTCTAAGGTACGTTTTTATTTTCTAGCATTTAATTTCGAGCTATATACATCGAATTCGAGCTATAGATCAATAATTCGGGCTATATTGCAATAGCTCTTGTTCGATCTATATAGAGTGTATTTCGAGCTATTTGAGGGTAATTCAATCTATTCGAGTTTCCTCATCACGGTTCTCAATATCATTTCGAGGTGTGCTAATTCGACCTATAGAGCTCAAATTCGACCTATTTGAGTAATTTCGACCTATAATTTCGAGTTATTGTCTCTGACGACAATACCTCAAATTCCGACCTATCTGACTTGAGCGTCGGAGTGGCTTCGCCGGAGGAGGCACCGGCTTAGTTTACGTGTGGTGTTGAGTGCAGGTTCTAAACTCAAAAGCTGCTTAAGCATCCAGCAGGAACTAAAGCAGTCTAACGTGGAGTGTTGGAGAGCGGACACGTATCCAGATGAAAATACCCCACATCAACACCTAAAACACACACTAGACGAAATAGAAAATGAAAATGGATCCGTAAATCTTACATATATAATGTTTTAGGAAAATTTTCATTTTACAAAATCGAGAACGAAAAGGTAAAAATGCTAGTGCTATTACAAATTTTGGAATTTAAAAAAAGAAAAAATTATAAATTTTGAGTTATTCAGATTTTTCGGTGTAAAACCGAACCAAACACTTAACCGAACCAAAGAAACCATTCATCGAACCGGAAAAATTGGTTCGATTATGATTTCTCCAGTTCAACCTTTAGGTTAGTTTTAAAACGAATGGTCGGTCGGTTAACCGACCATGCACAACCCAATCAAAACTTACGTTGCACTATTCATCAATAACATATTCAGTTTAGTGCAAATGATTACTCAGAAATATCGATTTATGTATGCATTTATATGATTATTTAGGTGTAAAACAGAATTTCTTGATTATACATGGATGTGAATACTATTATTTGATAGTTTGAGGATGAAACATAATAAAATTAAGAGGTATGAATCAATTATATTAACATTATGGGCAAAAACACAATTATTCAAAAATATTTGTGTATAAATGGAATTATTTTATTTTTTAGGGGTAAAAACACGATTACTCAAAATTATAGGGGTGTGAATACAATTTTTTAATTGTTTGGGGAAAGACATAATTACTCAAAAATTGAAGAGTGTGAATGTAATTATTTGATTGTTTATGGATGAAAATATAATTCCTCAAAGTTTAGTGTGTGAATGCAATTTTTTGATTGTTTAGGAGTAAAAATGTAATTACTAAAAAATATAGGGTGAGAGTACAATTATTTGATAATTTGATAGTAAAAATATAATTACTAAAAAATATAGGAGTATAAATGCAATTTGTCAAAAATGTTGGGATATAAACGTGATTATTCAAAAATGGGGTGTAGATGCAATTACTTTATAGTTGAGACTTGAGAGAGAGGAGAGGGTAGGATAGGACAGGGTCCTAATAGGGTAAGGGTCCATTTTAGTAAGGTATTAACAGGGTAAAGCCCTTTATCCTGTACAAAGTGATATCAGGCTAACAAGCCTAAATTCAGTACGCATGAGAAGTCTTTCCTGGTTAATTTGATTGCCCACATGTGTAGCATATTTACATTGACAAATTATGGTCGCAAGGAGATGGGAAGTTTCTTAAGTCCTCTTCTTTTTTTAAACTAGCAATTAAGCGCAAGCGGGAAAGAGTAGCGCTAGCCTAAGATGGGAAGTTTCTTAAGTCCTCTTCTTTTTATTGTAGCAATGTTGCTTTACGTTTTCTCTCTCTCTTAGAAGAATAAAAACACGGATGTTTTTCCCCATATTAGTGGTTAATTACAATTTAGGATCTAATGCTATCTTCTAATAATAAAATCCCAATTTAAGTGCAATTAAAATTGTAGTTAGTAACCGGTTGTTAGGGAGTCTGTATGACAGTAGCTGTTAGGCTAGCGCTACTCTTACAAAAACCACACGTGAAAGATATATAAGTAAAAGACTCCTTTTAATGTCAAATAAAGGATGCGAAAGACTCCTTATAATTTCAAATAAAGGATGCGAAAGACTCCCTCTTTTACTGTAAACAGTTTGTGTTTTCTGATATATATTAATCCTCCATAAGGTTATTTTTTTGGCATATTACACAAAACACAAGAAATTCTTTTCACCATTTTTTTCCACATGATGTTTTTTATCCTCTTATGCAAGCATGGATTTTAGGTGAGATACTTTTGTCTTCAGAATTGTTTGCAAATCAAAAATTCCCGACCACTCAATTGGCTTCATCCAATGCATGAGCAACATTTTATAATTTCCAAAACATCTACTCCAAACCTCAAAAAGGAAGGCGGAATGAAATGCAATATGATTCATTGAGGTTTGGTTAATTTGGAGACTTAAAAATGAGGTGGTTTTTAGGGATCGGCGATGGAGATTGCTATCCTAATACAACCAAAACAAGAAGAATATAAAAATCCTACACGAGGATGACACCTTTACTTAGAATATTAACCTGCGACTCCTAGTGTAACCATGAACCAAAAGTTTCCAAACGTATATGAGTTTCTAATCTTGACTATGCGGACAAGACATTAAAGTCTTTTGCACGTCCTATTGTAATAACAATTTTTACAATGTTTTTGAAGCATGTGGAATAGATCTTGAGATATTACTATCTTTTTCAATATTCAATGGAACTGAAATCCAAAGGTTGATCCATGAATGTAACTGTAGGAGAGCTAGTATGAGTAAGAACGAAATAATATGACACAAGGAGAATAGTCAATTAAATCGACATAAACGCGTTATCGACTAACGACTAATAACTAATTCAGTGTGACAAACTACCAAACATACTTCTACTAACTGAAATACAGAACTACAGAAAACGAAAGAAACATTCAACAAGTCTCATTAATCCAGACACGCACACAAGCCTCCTCACCAACTTGATGGTACGAGAACAAACTAAATAGAGAAACAAAGGGTTACTCGTTCTTTCCAGTTATGCGATTTTAAATCTGGTACTAGATATAACAGTACTCTGCAAGCAATAATGTGACTGGTCCTTGAGCATCTCTGCACTCTGCCATTGCCATGAACTTCATCTTCTTATCTTGATGTTACAAACTAATTGTCCTATCCTTGAAGTTCAAACTCTACCGGACAATATTTTTTCCTGTATAAAGAGGTCGAGAAGCGATGTGAGAAGAGCTACCAACCAGTTCACTGTAATACCAAATTGTTACGAGTAACAAAATAACACCCAAAGGATCAAGGATGAAGGAACATATAGAAATAAAAGTTTCTTGTTGTTGCATCAGATTGTTTTGGCTGCTAACATTAGAACACTAGAGCAACCAGAAGAAAAAGCATTAAAAGAAGAAATATAAGATAAAAACAAATCATAAGATAACCAAATCGCATCAGATTCTTTTGGCTGCTAATATTAGAAACGTTAGACAATTCTAGTATAATTAACTAACCAAATGCTAGAGATTGCAACCTTAATCAACACACGAAAAAGAACAAGGTAAAGTTTAAGGGATGTATGAGACACTTAAAAGTTCAAACTTAGGATGCAAGGAATTTTACACGGCAATGACACCTTTATAAACATGCAATAGCCCCTAATGCCTCATACAGAATTGTGCGGGCCTGAGTGTAACCACATATAAGAATTCCTAAAAGATTTCTCAAAAAGCAACGAAATGTTTTCATTTTTGATAACGTAGAAGTAAAACATAATAGTATTATCTACTCCGTTGAAACAACAATCTTCATAGATTTTCTGAAACATGTCGAATAGATCTCCAAATACAACCTAGACTCTAATACATGAGCTTAACCACCAGCGAGATAATAAGAGCAAGAACCCAACAACATGACACGAAAATATTTAACTAAACTATTCATAAACGCATAATCGACTGACTGTGACAAACTATCAAACAACACGGCTACAAACTGAGATTAACACTGAAGTTCTTAGGAAATGAAAAACTCAACAAGTCTCTTTATTCATTCGCAAGCCTCACCAATTAACGGTACGAGGACCAACTAATGAAAGCAACAAGACTTACTCTTTCTTTCGACAATTTGGTTGCTACGCGGAGCAACCAATCCAGTGATTGCTCCTTGGGCATCTGTGCACTGGTTCGTTTCTTCCATTGCCCTGATCCTTATCTTATGATCTTGATACGGCACGCTCATCTCCCTATCCTTAAAGTTCAACTCTATCCAACTATTTTTCTTTAACCAATCGGCCCCTAAAATCAAATGACACCCCGAAAGTTTAACCAATCGAAGCGGAAAGTGCGAAAATCCCAGACCTTCCATACCCCATGTCAACTCTGTAGCGTAACACGAACTCATCGTCTTCCCCTCAATTGTGAGCTTTACCGCCGAGCACCCTAGTTTCATCGCGGTTTCTTTGTCCACGAAACTGTCTAGGCTACCAGTAACTACTTTTACGCGAAGCTCTTGCTCGCCATATTTCCCTTTAAACATCATAACACCATTATTATGAGTATTATCCACATTCTTAGCATTGGCGTTCTGCGAATCTGAACGATACGCCTCGTCTTCTTCTTGTTCTTGTTCTTGTTCTTCATGTTCCGTCATCAGCATAAACACTTGCCTGTTCTTGCACCTGTGCTCCTGGGTGAATTTCTCGTCGCAACTATGGCACAAACTTCTGTCCACTCTAGCTTTCATTTCCGCCGATGTCAGCAGCTTTATCGGTGCTGTTTCGATCGACGTCTTGTTGGCTAGAGCATCGATGATCTGTTCTCGGTTCGTTGCCAAATGAACGGCTTGTTGCAAGTTTTGCGGCTCGAGGAGTTCTAAAAAGGACTGCGTCTCTTCGGTCAACCCACTGATGAAGCTTCCGACGAAATACGCCTCGGTGAAACAACTACCGTTGTTGTGGTTAATGGACAACATACGAGATTTCAAATCTTCGAATTTCAGAATGTAATCGTCCAAGCTGCTGCCCAACTGATGAAGCTTGTTGAATTCAGCTACGATTCGTGCTTCTTTGAAGTCATAGGATGTTGCAGCCATGTTTTTTGTGTGAAATCAACTTGCACAAATAAAGATATTTTGAATAGGTGCAGAGGAGGGAAAATACAAGAGTTAGCAGCTTTGTATCCATCTGGTCCGTCAATATTTTAGCATTAAAAGACGTGCTTTCAAGTTTCAACAGATTTATTTTCCAAATTTGAAGCCTTTTAGTATTTTTTTTTTATGGAACAAAATCCATCAAGTCTTTAACACTGACTTTCAGTTTCAAAGGTCACTATTAGTTCAGTGATAATAATACTTAAAAAATATAAACAATTGTAAATTAACTAAAGTCTGGTGGATATTGTGTTAACTTCAGTATTACTAGAAACTGGGTTTTGGCCGATTAATGTATACTTTAATTTAAGTTTTGATTTACCATAAGAAACATGGGGCAGACTATATTTAAGTTTTTGATCTCTTAAGATCTCTATCATATTATAATCGTCAATCTAAATATGATCCACATGAGGCTATCAAAATTACACAGTAACATGTTTCACGGGTACTAATGAGCAAAACCTTTAATAAAGTTCGAACTTTGTAGTACACTGTAAAACTATCTATCATTTTGTTATTATAAATAGAAAATAACTACATGATTTTTATTAAAAAATAAAAATTTATCAATGTTGAATTTAGGATTAATAGTGTTACTTGGACCATATTAATAGATAAAATTACATAATAGAAATACGATCACAAAATGTTACTGCTAAAAAATTTTATATATGCAGAAAAAAATTAGTTTATACTTTCAATCTTACTCGAGCTTTCCCAACAACTACTACTTTTGGTCTATAAACCTTATAAATTATGTATGACTATAATACCATAGCACTTGTGAAACTGAAACTATATATTCTTCAAAAAAATTATCTACACTTGAATAAAACAAAACTTGGGAGAATAATGCAATAAGAGTAAAGCTTTTTTGCAGCAGTAGATCTAGGAATGCACGAAACATATCACTCTCTCCTTTTCATGCCAACTTAATTCAGGGGAAAAAGACATATATACACTTCTTTCAGTATTTAATATTGTTTTTAGTTTTTACATATTTATTTAGCATTTAAATATTGTTGATAAGTCCGTATTTGACACTGAAAGACTTTTTATATATTTTAAAATATAAACCCTAGATTTACCTAAATGATTAGCAGCTTTATATCGAGAAAGATAATTTATCTCCCTATAAATAAGAAGGGAGATTAATCAAAGATCCCTTGATTAATGGTAGTCATCTCTATTTAAAAAAACTTGCTCGGGGCTAGCCCGAGGCTTTTTTGACCCTAAAACGCTTCGGGGCAGTCGTTTGGGGCTTAACCTTCACGGGGCTTACGCCCCATGATATAGGACTTACGCCCGGAGTCAGAAATTACGCATTTTGCGCCCTAAGCTGTTGGGCTTACGCCCGAGAAAGATAATAAATAAGGTTGATTTTGTTCGCTCATTTATAAGTTTTCTTTTTTACTATGCTTTCAAAATATATATTTGACAAAATCTAACAAGTCTATTAGAACATATTTGATATCATTGCTAAACTATTTTCTAAATCTGAAAGTCGTCTTCCTTTTTAAATTAGCTTTATGATCATTATTTTGTGAGTTTCTTTTTCGTCATTTATGTAGTGTTTTCTAGGGATGAGTTGATATGAAATTTATACACTATGTAAAGTATGACAACGTTTTTTAATATCTTTTTTGACTTTATATCAGCACTAATATTTCTTTTTATTTTTCTCATGTATATCTTAACTTATTCTTTATATTCCTAATTCTAGTCTCTACTTTTTATCATAGATATATAATTTTAATAAATTAAATATCAAAATCTGTGAGGCATACACCCAACGCCTCGGGGCTGAGAGATTATTAGGTGCAGCTGCTGTACGATGAGGTGGTGCAGCAAGTCGGTTATTTATATAAATGCATGGTTGACATGAGGCGTGGAGAAGTTACTTCCCTATAATTTAGGAATAATATTTAATCTTAGCCTTTGGCTGTACCACGTCACCAAACAGCGGCTGTACCTAATAAATTTTTTCTCAGGGGCTTACGCCCCGCCTCTAGGTCTACGAAACGTCCCGCCTTAAGCCCAACGCCTTTTAAAATACTGGTAGTCTTAGAAAGCAAAATAAACTGATGTCAATGAAGACAATTATCAAATATTGCTCTTATATAAACTTTGCCTTAACTCAGTAACTAATTACAAAATCACAACGAAAACTGCCTACCAACTAGTAGTCAGTTTCTAAATTAGATAAACACCAAAGATTGACGGACGAGATTGAGACAGACCACCATCTGACGGCTCAGAACAGAATTTTAGCCATGTCGGTTATTTTTCGTAAGTGTGTGGCCGCGTGGTACGGTTTAAAGCACCGATACACCGATAAGAACACATTGTAACTTCTGCAATTTATCACGGTTCATCTTACACCAAAAATCCGTAAAAACATGGCTGACGCAAGATCGAAAGAGTTCAAAGCAGCGCTGATCGTTGCCGAATTCAACAAGCTTAAGCAGTCGGGTAGCTTGAACGATTACATTCTGAAATTCGAAGATTTAAAATCTCGTATGTTGTCGATTAACCACCACAACGGTAGTTGTTTCACCGAGGCGTATTTCGTTGGAAGCTTCGTCAGTGGGCTGACTGAAGAGACGCAGTCCTTTTTAGCGCTATTCGAGCCTCCGACCTTACAACAAGCAATTCATTTGGCAACGAAACGTCAGCAAATCATCGATGCTCTAACCAACAAAGCATCATCATCAGCACTGCCGCCGATAAAGCTGCTGACACAAGCGGAAATGAAAGGTAGAATCGAGAAAGGTTTGTGCTACAACTGCGACGAGAAACTCACGCTAACCCACATTTGCGAGAACGTGCAAGTGTTTGCGTTGATGAAAGCGGAAGAGGATAAAGAAGAAGCGTCTCATCATCAGGTTCCGAAGAAAGCCAAGGCTAGCGGCGTCATGATTTTTGGAGGGCGATACGGCGAGCACGAGCTTCGCGTAAAATTGATCACGGGCAGCACGCACAGTGTCCTGGACGAAGAGACGGCGATGAAACTCGGATGCCTCGTTGAACCGGCCCCTCCGATGGAGTTCACTAGCGTTGCCATTGGTGGCCCGAAGATGATGAGTTCGAAGATAGCTACGGATTTCACGTGGAGCATGGGGGACCGGGATCGTGTCGTCGTCTTTACGCACTCGATGAGGGTGATGAAAGTTTGGGGGTGTCATATGATATTAGGGGCCGATTGGTTCGTGAAAAACAGCCCCATTGGGTTCAGTCATAGGATGGTTAGCTTGCAGCGTCACGGTCAGGAGATTCAGTTAAGACCGATCGCGGAATCTGGCGAGGGGGAAAAAAATTATGCTGAAGTTGGTGCAATGACCGGAGTGCTTGTACAACCCGGTAAAAATCGTGTCAATTAACGCGTAAGTTTGTTTAGTTGTTATCGTCGACTAGTGAGGCTTGCGAGTGAGTTTGGATGAATGAGACTTGTTGAATGTTGCTTTTGTTTAGTACTCTATCTTACATTCCAGTTTGTAGACATGGTGTTTCAATGTTCGTCACAATGAATCTGTGAGTCGATGATGCGTTTATGAATTGGTTCGGTTAAATATTCTCCTTTTATGTTAGTGTTTTTCTTTTTTCGCTCATATTGTCTCGCAATTGATCTTCGTGATTGCACTAGAGAAGCTCTAGCATTTGGTTAGTTATAGTTCAATTATCTCACGTTTTGACTGCGTAATTGGTGAAGCTAGCTAATTTGCTGGTCATGAGATTTCGAAACTATCTCAGTATTTTGTTGTCTCATAGTTGATAGTTCTTCAATGCTTTTTCTTCTTTTTGTTCCGGTACGCTGTAAATTTTAGCAGCCAAAAGATTCTGATAGGAATAGTATCTTACTTCTATTAATTCACCTTTGATGCTTTTATAATTCTTAAAAATATGAAGAACTCTTAATTAATTAAGTTTTGGGTGTTAGTGAGTTACTTTTTTTATTCTGATTATAATGTCAATTAAGGATTTGGTGTTATAGTGAACTTGTTTTGGGTCCCACTTACCAGTTACCACTAGGGGTGGCAAAATGGATCCGGATCCAACCGGATCCATTGTGGATCCATCGGATCCGGTCCACCCAGGATCCACCATGGATCCGAAACCAAGTTGATCCGGTGGATCCAAAGTGGACCTGGATCCAATGCGGATCCGTGCGGATCCAAACGTGGATCTGGGCGGATCTGGGTGGATACGTGAGTGGATCCGTGTGGATCCATCCAAGTCCATGTCTAGATCTAACTCAATTTAAAGCAATTTTTGCCATTTAGTATTTTATTCGCGCCACTATCTCATTGTCTTTATGCATTTGTACACTTTTAAAATATAACTTTATTTTATTATGAATTTAATTTTTTAATTACGCAAAATAATTTAACAACGTATAACTATTCATTATGAGAAGAAGATCTTGTGCTTTAATTTGGTAACTACCAATTAAAGTTAAAGATATGTACAATCTATGGTTGGTTGGCATTTTTATTCTCATTATTAAATTTTATAATTTTGTAATCTTTAACCTCAATTTTTAAAGAGGCAAAAATTATTTTTAATCATATATAAAAAGAATTCAGATAATATTTCTAATCCTTAATCAAAAGCTCGAGAAAGTCTTCCAAATTCCAAAACTCAACTTCATTAAAAACATTACAAAAAAATAATATTTCTTTTGTTATAGAAGTTTTCATGATTTGTATATTTTTCTCAAATATATATATATATATATATATATATATATATATATATGATTTATGTGTATACATATATATTTTTAGTAAATACATCTCAAAAGAGCATTACATATTTTAAAATTAAAAGAAAAAGTTAACTTAGGTGAAACATATATATATATATGATTTATGTGTATACATATATATTTTTAGTAAATACATCTCAAAAGAGCATTACATATTTTAAAATTAAAAGAAAAAGTTAACTTAGGTGAAACACTAGCTTGCACATTTATATCGTAATGTAGTTGAGTGTTAAATTACAATTTTTTTTCTTTCTAAGCGTCCAATATCTTGTTAATTAAGAACTAAGAATAATGATATATATTATTAAATTTAAGGTGGTGGGATAGATTGGTGGATGGGGAAATTGGGTTGAGTAGAGCTTGATTTGGTGGATTAGATGGATCTACCAAGATGGATCCTACAATGGATCCACATGGATCCGACAATGGATCCGCGGTGGATCCACAAATGGATCCGGTCGGATCCATGATTAGATCCAAAAATAGTACTACTTAGATCCGAGGATCCACATGGATCCGGACCCGGATCCAAGTTGAATCCATTTGAGATCCACCCCTATGGATCCGATTGGATCCAAATCCTGATGGATCGGATCCACATAGATTTGGATTTGGACTTGGATCCGGTCCGGTTGATCCATTTGTCACCCCTAATTACCACCTATATTCAATCGAGCGCACAAATTGGATTTTTAAGGATTGCCAGTAAAGTTTCCGTATCTTTTAGCGTGAAATACTTGCAAAATTTTATCTTAAATAGTTAAAATTAGTCAAAAGCAAATAACATGTATTTTTTCTGTCTACTTATTTCGATTGAGTAAAATATTTTACTTTAGTCTTTTACTGCTATATAGTGTTTCAAATGATCTCTAAGTTCGTTATTCCAATAATTAAATCTAATTTCACTCCTCCCTCTCCCGAAGTTACATTTCTCTCTATATCCTGATAAAAAATTGTACTTTTAAATTTACTTACGAGGTAAATAAACATGACATGTGCCACGAACAATGGCTAAATATTCCTTGTGCAGTAGTCCTTTGTCTGCTACATATTTAACATAAGGCAAGAATGATTTCTAAGCACGTCTGGTTTAGTAATTCAAACTCAAAATTGATAAGTATATTGGCAACTTAATTGAAGTATTACAAAGTAATGACTATCTTCTGCAGATATCAAAGTGGCATAGAAAGTTGTTAATTTGCAGGGACTTTTATAACTGAAGCGAATTATCTCCTCACCTGAGAACTTTTATAACTGAAGCGAATTATCTCCTCACCTTCTCAGATTTTTGCAGTAGCTATATACAAATCAGGCACCAAATAAGTTTGAAATAGATTGTTGTATGTCAGCTCTCTACTGCGTGTAATGGAAGCAAATAGTTGAGAAATAAGCAACAAAAAATGCATTAAACATCTAAACAAATATTGTCATGATGTCCTAAATTGAGAAAATAGTAACTAAAAATCATAACTTGGTTCCATCGCTGAAACTAAAGAAAGTATACCTCAAATATCAAAGGATAAACGATAAAATAGGTAAAAAGAGGCTGAAGAAGGGGATTAAGACAGATAATGAAAATGTAGTTACCTAATCAGCCCAAGGAAAGGTTAATATGGCTGCTGATTTTTCATTCAGCACTTTGGAAGGTGAAAAAGTGATTTCAGCCTCATCACGTCATTCAATTCATCATCTAACCACTTCCGTTTTCCCTGAGTTAAGTTCTTATAACTGTGATGCTGAGTGCATGATAAACAGGGTGTTGATAACACCTAAGAATGATGAGGTGAACAATTTAAATGATAAGGTACTTGAAGCGTTTTGTGTTGAGGACGAAACTACATATTATTCATTTGATTCGGTTGTGAATGACATACGTAATTTGTTTCTCCTTGAATTTTTGAACTCACTTTCTCCTGGTAATCTTCCACCACACAAGTTGACTTTGAAGAAAGGATGCCCGATAATGCTTTTTGCAAAACATTGATCTCGAATTTGGGCTATTGAATGGGACAATACTTATTTGTCATAAATTTGGTAGACGTTTTATCGATGTTGAGGTTTTGAATGGTGATTTTAAAGGGGACTAGAGTGTTTTTGCCACGCATACCATTGAAGACCGCCGAAGATGCAAAAATGACATTTGAAATGTCACGCAAACAATTTCCTGTTCGACTTAGCTTCGCATTGTCTATAAATAAGTCACAAGGACAAACAATACCTCGTGTTGGGATTTTTTTACTTGATCATGTTTTTATGTCGCTCTATCTAGGGATGTTTCAGCCATGGTCAAAAGTGGTAGCTTGCCTGAGCTAGAAGGTGTTTATACAAGAAATCTTGTTTATCCAAAATATTTGCAAAGATTCAAAACCATCATTATTAAAGGTATGTAATGCAAATTGCATATTTAGTTATTGTACTTATCTTTTTCCATTAATCACTATTCTTAAATTCAGATGATGACAATTGTCATATCAGTATCAGTATTTAACTTTATACAACAAGAAAGACATTATTGTATTACTTCTACATATAACCTAATATCTTATTTCAAATATTGTCATGACTATAAGTTCGTCTCTCCCTCTCAGCTTTAGTTTACGAGCTTAAGATATCACCGATTTTCTAAACTAATAAAGATCTGCAAAAGTTATATTTTAAATTTTACTGCAAAACGTGAAGGTTAGTTGCATAATTTTTTTTATTAAGTTTAGCAAGAGCTTTATGAACAAGTAGCAATTCGAATAGGCAAAGTGGATTGACTCACTAATGCATTCTATGTACTTGAGCTGGATGCTAATTAAAGATTTTGAGGGCCAGATAAATGTTGTTGCAAATAGTAATCCAACTAGAGGTCTAAATGTCTGCTTAATTTGTAGTTTTATCATTTTAGGGTTGTATTGTGTTATCTAATTATTTTGGGCGAATTGCTACTAACTTAGGTATGTGAGTCTCTTTGTTAGATTTAGAGAGTAGATCAACATTGATTTAGTGAATCGAGTGGTCGAGTTTGTTAAGTGGTATATCTAAATACACATGGATCGAATATTATGTCAGAATATCGAGATTACGCAATAAGATAAATGGAACATACCTGATTCCATGATTGTTGGATAAGCAAACGGAATCCGGGATTGGTCTTCCACAGACTAATCTCTCTCTCTTAATGGCTCTCACTCTATTGATGGGAACGGAGGAGAAGAGAAGAATAAAATTAGCCTTGGGGACCAAGACCCAATGTCTTTATATAATAACCTAGTTAGGACCCCATTAAACCCTAATTAGGTTACAATAGGGATTTACACATTAAAAGCCCATACCAACTGGGATGCTTATTGGACTCCCAATTCGATCACTCAATTAGTCCAACATAAATAATTAGCCTTTTAATATAATTATCTTAATTTGTTAGCCCACAAATTAGATTATTTAATAATAACCTAAAAATCTCCCACTTGGGCTACAAATTAAATTCCAATGACAATTATATTAATTAACCTTAGGTGTACACAAAACTTGCCAATCACTGAAGCATCTTCTTTAATCAATCCGGTCCATCTCCTATACCAACATGGAACCAAAGTGGCCTTCGTTACATTTATCGTAACTCGACCCTCAATGATCACACATGCCAAATATATTCAATGACATAGATCAAGTATGGATGTGTAACTGAAAATTACATGCAATGTGATCTTAACCATACCTATTTCCAATTGGTCCCTTTATTCCTTAGTGAGATCAAATCCTTAGTCTTTCAAACTTCATGTCAAACCACAATTGAAAGATAACAAAACATTCAGAGAAATAATAACAATAATAAAACCATCAACTTTATTCTGCAGAAAATAAACGTGCATAAAGTCGTTCAATAGTGTCAACCAAAAATACCAAATACAAACTCCCACTAAAACTGCATATCATCAAATAAAACAACACCCATGTGAGCAGTATGCCCATGAAAGACCTTGGGTGTTAAGCCTTTAGTGAGTGGGTCTGCTAGCATTGAGTTTATTCCTATATGCTGAATAGACACTATCTTACTCTGAACTCTCTCTTTAACAACTAGAAACTTGATGTCTATGTGTTTAGACTTTGACGAGCTTCTATTGTTGTTAGAATATAGAACTGCTGATAGATTGTCACAATAAATCTTGAGCGGTCTTTCAATACCATCCAGTGACAAAATTTCGCAGCCATATTGCTTGATTGGTTGCCTCATAACAGGCTATGAACTCTGCTGCCATAGTAGAAGGGGCTATAAGTGTCTGCTTGGCAATTCTCCAGGATATAGCTCCTCCAGACAACATGTAAACATAGCCAGAAGTGGATCCTTTTGTGTCTTGGCAACCCGCAAGATCAGAATCAGAATACCCAATGATCTCCAAATTTTCTGACTTCCGATACGTGAGCATGTAATCTTTTGTTCTCTGTAAGTACCTCAAAACCCGTTTGGCTGCTTTCCAATGATCCATGCCAGGGTCACTTAAAAATCTGCCCAACATACCCACTATGTACGCCAAATCTGGATGCGTACATACTTGAGCATACATAAGACTCCCAACAGCCGAAGCATAAGGGACCTTTTGCATCTCCTTTCTTTCATTTTCATTATTGGGGCATTGCTTGAGACTGAACTTGTCTCCTTTTGCAACAGGAGTATCTCCTCGTGAGCAACCAATCATGCCAAGTCTGGCAAGTACTTTTTCAATATAGCTCTTTTGCGATAACCCAAGAACACCCTGAGAGCGATCTCGGTGTATCTTAATTCCTAATACAAAAGAGGCGTCACCAAGATCTTTCATTTCAAAATGCTTAGTTAGAAATTTCTTGGTTTCGTGCAATAAGCCTACATCGCTACTTGCCAGAAGTATGTCATCCACATAGAGCACTAGGAATATGAATTTACTCCCACTGAACTTGTGATATACACAGTCATCAACTGCATTAACCTCAAAACCATATGAGATAATGATTTGATGAAACTTGTGATACCATTGACGGGAAGCTTGCTTGAGACCATAGATGGACCGTTTGAGTTTGCAAACCATAGACTTTGGGTCACCTGATACAAAGTTTTCTGGTTGCGTCATATATATGGTTTCCTCAATGTCGCCATTGAGAAAAGCTGTCTTAACATCCATCTGGTGTAGCTCTAAGTCAAAATGAGCTACAAGTGCCATTATTATTCTAAAAGAATCTTTGGATGATACAGGAGAGAAAGTTTCTTTATAGTCAATACCTTCCTTTTGAGTGAAACCTTTGGCGACTAGACGTGCCTTATATCTCTCAATGTTACCCTCAGAATCCCTTTTAGTTTTAAATATCCATTTACAACCAATAGGTTTCTTACCTTCAGGCAACTTGACAAGATCCCAAACGTTATTGTCTTTCATGGATTTCATCTCATCAGTCATGGCATCAATCCACTTTTGACTATTAGCACTTTGTTTGACTTGTTGGAAGTTGATTGGATCATCTTCACATGTCCCTATGTCAAACTCATGCTCTTGAAGAAATACAATGTAATCGCTTGAGATAGCACTTCTTTTGTCTCTGGTGGATCGCCTAAGTGGCACTTCATCTTGAGGTTGTTGCGTTTGCTCTTCTGGAGCAATTTCTTGATTTTGAGTAGGGAGTTCCATAGTCGAGTCCTCATTGTTGTCTTGAATTGTGTCTTGAACAATGTCAACAGGTTGATCATTGTTAATAACAATATCTGGTAGAGGAATTGGTTCCTCTTCAAAAACAACATTCTTTACTTTATCTCCCCCCTCAAACACAACATCCTCAAGAAATCTCGCATTTCCCGTCTCAAAAAGGGACTTGGTTGAGGGATCATAAAATTTAAAACCCCTCGACCGTTCAGGATACCCAACAAAATAGCAGCTAATAGTTCTTGAATCCAGTTTATTTTCATGTGGCCTATAAGGCCTTGCCTCAGCTGGACAACCCATAGTTCATAAGGGGTTTTAGTTACCGCTTTGCTAGGTACTCTATTTAGTATGTACACTGCAGTCTTAAGTGCCTCTCCCCAGAGTGATTCTGGTAAAGAAGAATGACTAATCATGCTTCTAACCATGTCCTTAAGAGTTCTATTTCGTCTCTCAGCAACACCATTCATGCGAGGTGACCCTGGCATTGTGTATTGTGGGACGATTCCACACTCCTCTAAGAATTTGGCAAAAGGTCCTGGACGTTGTTCACCAGATCCGTCATATCTACCATAGTACTCACCACCACGGTCAGATTTGACAGCTTTAATCTTCTTGCCTAGTTGGTTTCAACTTCGGCTTTGAAGGCCTTAAAAACGTCCAGAGATTGTGACTTTTCATGAATCAAGTATAAGTACCCATAGCGAGAATAGTCGTCTATAAAAGTGATGAAATACTGTTGGCCATTCCAAGATGGCGTAGGGAATGGGCCACATATATCAGTATGTATCAATTGCAAGATGCCAGAACTCCTGTTTGCACTTAACTTTCTTATGTTTGTCTGTTTCCCTTTGATACATTCAACACATACCTCAAAGTTTGAGTAATCAAGGGACTCAAGTATTCCGTCTGACACAAGTCTCTCTATTCTCCCTTTGGAGATGTGACCTAGGCGTTTGTGCCATAAAGTAGCAGAATTCTCACTTAATAATTTTCGTTTTGTACCTCTTGATGTTATTTGAAAAGTTTCATTAGTTGAAGCAATTGTATTCAACAAATATAGTTTATCAATTAAGGTACCAGTCGCAACCAAAACAGAATTAAGAAAAAGACTAAATTTATTATTTCCCATTGAACAAGAATAACCAGATTTGTCCAAAACAGAAACAGAAACTAAATTCCGTCTAAATGACGGTACGACATAAGTCTCTCTTAATTCAATAAATTGACCAGTCTCAAAAGATAATCTAAAGGTGCCAATGGCTTCAACTGGAACTCCTTTGCCGTTGCCCACATAGATGAATCTTTCAGCATCAGTTGGCGGTCGGCTCCAAATGCAATCCTGCATGGAAACACTTAAGTGAGTAGTAGCACCAGAATCTACCCACCAAGTATCACTAGGTACAGAAGTCAAATTAACTTCAGAACAAACAAAGGTGAAAAGTCTACCTTTCTTTACCCGCCATGCGGCGTATTTGGAACAATCCTTCTTCACATGCCCAGGCTTCTTGCAAAAAAAGCAGTCCTCAGTCTTTTGTTTCTTGGGCTGTGAAGTTCCAATTGCAGTACCCTTATTTTCAGTCCTCTTTTTCTTGTTGCTATTGGAGGTAGTTGCAACATGAGCACTTTCAGTCTTTTCACGCTTTAGTCTATCCTCTTCTTGCACACAGTGTGATATGAGCTCATTAAGAGTCCATTTATCCTTTTGAGTATTATAGCTGACTATAAACTGACCATAATGTGCAGGAAGAGATATGAGTACCAAATGCACAAGCAAGTCATCAGAGAGATCAAGCTTTAGTGCCTTAAGTTTTGAAGCGATGTTAGACATCTCCATAATGTACTCCCTAATGTTTCCCTTGCTCTTATACTTCATCTGGACAAGATCAGCTAAAAGCTTACTTGTCTCAGCCTTTTCGTTCTTTGCAAAACGTTTTTCAATTTCAGCAAGGAAACCTTTCACAGATACCTCATCGGACATACCGCCCCTGAAAGCTTCTGGAACACTGCGTATCAGCATCATCAGACTTAAGCGATTAAAACGTTCCCATTTCTCAAAGTTCACTTTTTCCTCATTGGAACTTTTATCCGTAAGAGAAGGGGGTCGTTCTATCCTTAGCGCATAGTCTAAATCCATGCAGCCGAGAACTAACAGAATATTCTCTTTCCAGCTCTTAAAGTTTGTGCCGTTAAGCACAGGAATTGAGTTTATGTTGGCAGTGATATTGGCAGCAGAAGTATTAACTAAAAAAAAAAACAAACAGATTACATAAGCTCTTAAGAAATTAATGTCATAGCATGCCAAACAGTAAAACTCAATACAATAATTATGCAAGACACAAATTTCAAACAACTTTAGTGTGGTGGGCCCATTGAAACAAGATACCTAGCACAACATTGAGGTTTAGTCTTTGGACAGAAACGTCAATTTGTAAGTGGTACTGTCCGTGCAGAAATCAGATGCTGATGATAAATCCGGTCAAACAACAACCTTCCTTTGGGCCGATATATTGTTCACATGGAAACTTTATAATCATCACACATCATTCCCGCATGTGCATTTCTTGTTTGGTCAATCAATAACCTTCCTTTGGGCCGATCTTAATCGCATAAACAAGAAACACACACATCCTATTATCTCAAAATAAAAGAATCTATGCAAAAGAGGTTACTTTGGCAACGTTTTGCCTAAATTGATTTATCTTAAAATAGAGGACATAGGGTTTTAAGCAAGTGCCCAATACAAAAAAAACGTAGTGTAAAAAATATCAAAACAATAATGTCCAGAAAGTTTGATAATTTTACCATATTATGACTATAAATAAATATAATCATATACTAAATGAATTTGTTAGCACAAGCTACAGATTAAACTAATTCATGCCAATGAAATACTATGCAATCCAACATCAGCATGAATTTTCCCTTTAATAATACGCATATACCAACTGAATTGATATTATTTAATTCACAAACTTCAAAAACTTGACAACCAAAAGTTTCCAGTAATTTACGTCAAAATCGTGCAACCATTAAATCACTGATTCCATGACTTATTAACTAACAGAATTACATATGATAAATCAAAAGTGAATCAGGTGATATATATATGCCGAATAATCATATGATGACGTGATTTCATTATAAATGTAAATGATTCCAAATATTGAATCAAAGATATTAAATAATATAATCACAGACATCACCCACATGTCATCATGTTGAAAAGTCAAAAGCATATATCTAATATTATAGACTTAACCAGCAGCCAAAAATCCAACTTTCATTTTAACGCATAGACACATGCCTTAAAAGTCATTCAATTACCAACATTCGTACCATAAAGATGCTGTACAGATTCTGCATATATACATGCAATATTAAGGCTATTCAATTACCATAAATAAACAGTTTTTCCTTAAAGAGAACATGTACGGCCCAAAATTACTTGCTGATCAATTCAATTCACACGATTTCACAAAAATTCGGCTCGGAACGACGAGTAAACAGATAATCCAACAACAACCATATAATTGTGATTATCAAAAAATACACATAATATGACCATAATCTCAAAGAACAACATATGAATCAACGATCCAAACTCATATCATGTGCACAATATTCGATAATCAAATTAAACATGATCAATCCCAATAATCTAACATAAATCATAGCTCTAATACCACTTGTTAAGTGGTATATCTAAATACACATGGATCGAATATTATGTCAGAATATCGAGATTACGCAATAAGATAAATGGAACATACCTGATTCCATGATTGTTGGATAAGCAAACGGAATCCGGGATTGGTCTTCCACAGACTAATCTCTCTCTCTTAATGGCTCTCACTCTATTGATGGGAACGGAGGAGAAGAGAAGAATAAAATTAGCCTTGGGGACCAAGACCCAATGTCTTTATATAATAACCTAGTTAGGACCCCATTAAACTCTAATTAGGTTACAACAGGGATTTACACATTAAAAGTCCATACCAAGTGGGATGCTTATTGGACTCCCAATTCGATCACTCAATCAGTCCAACATAAATAATTAGCCTTTTAATATAATTATCTTAATTTGTTAGCCCACAAATTAGATTATTTAATAATAACCTAACAGAGTTGTGATCTAAGAATGAGAAAGAGCATGATTAATGGGATGCTAGGATCTGGTTACAATATGACGTTGTTGTGAGTTCCGTATACAAGTGAAACGTGATGTATATACATGTAGAGAACTAAACTAACTGAATTTGGTATAAGTAACTCAACTAACTCTAACTGGAGTCTGTTGTGTATGTGTTGTGTTCTGCTGATACTTTTAATTTTTTTTTACTACCAAAAGGATTACATAATGGTTTACCTAGTCTAAATGCTTGAAACATTCTGTCTATGTGTCATTTCATGGTGAATTTGGTTTTTTGAATTTTTTTTCTTCTTTTCGTGTAAATTGATAGAAAAGAAGACTGACTATGTAATGCAGATGGTGGTAAAGTTGAAGATAATGATTCAACTGTGATGAAAAATGAGAATGGGGGTTAAAGAAACTTCAGGAGTGATTCCAACAGAGTACATATATCGCTGATTTGCTAAACTTATTTGATGGTTCTAAGGTTCTATTAATTGTAAATTATAGTGTGACGGAAGTTCTTTGATAATGTGTATTTTTCCACGCTTCAAGTAAAGGCTATTTTTCGGCAAAATGTAGATGGCTCAGGCATTGCCATCTTTATGTGTTGGAAATTTTTATTGTTTTAAGACTTAACTTTATTCTTTAAAATAATATTAATGAGGTGGACTTTCACTTGAGTTAACTTCCATATGTTTATATAAATTTCTTTCCAGTATTTTGACCAACAGATATATAACTCAAGATATATAACCTAATAATGGTAAAACAAAGAGAAAACAGTGAAAATATTGGATCTTCGCCATTATTACAACTGTCAAAAGTGCTTAGCTGGTGCTAAAATTGCACAAACAATTGAGGAGAATTGTCAAACAATTGAGGAGAATTTCAACAACGACACTCAAACTTTATTGAAGGAAATAGTGAAAAAGTAGGTAAAGATTTTTTTTCTTTCATTATTCAATATGGTTATTCATTCATCCACTATTAGCTTACATATTATCATTACAGATACTTTAAAAAAGAATTTAAATATACAATATTTTATCCTTCTTAGAATAAGATACACAAATATGCCTTCCATTAAGAATAATTTAACAAAATGAACAACTTTACATGCAGCACTTAATGAGAGATGGGTACGTTGCTAACTGCTATAATTAAGGAATCTTTATTTAGAAAAAAAAAAGATTTTTGAAAAGATGTTTCTCATATTCCTTAATTAATTAAAAATTGAAAATATTCAAAAACTTTACTCCCGCTTCAACAGAATCCTGTCAATATCGCTGCCTGTTACAAAGTCACGCGAAAATTGCCTAACAACTAAGATTCAAGATTGACGGACGAGATTGATACAGTTGACCACCATCCAACGGCTCTCCGTCTCTGTAACAGAATTTCAGCCAATAGGTTATTTTTCGTACGTGTGGGGCCGCGTGGTACGGCATAAAGCACCGATTCATTATTATTCCCATTCATTATCTCTCTCTCTCTCTATGCAATCGTAACTTCTGCAATTTATCACTGTTCATTTTACACCTAAAAGAACAATGGCTGCCGCAAGATCGGAAGAGTTCAAATCAGCGCTGATCGTAGCCGAATTCAACAAGCTCAAGCAGTCGGGTAGCTTGAGCGACTACATTGCAAAATTCCAAGATTTGCGGTCTCGTATGTTGTCGATTAACGGCGAAACCTATTTCACCGAGGCGTATTTCGTCGGAAGCTTCATCAGTGGGCTGACGGAAGAGACGCAGTCCTTTTTAGCGCTATTCGAGCCTCCGACCCTGCAACAAGCAGTTCATTTGGCAACAAACCGTCAACAGATCATCGATGCTCTAACCAACAAAGCATCATCATCATCGTCACCACTGCCGCCGACAAAGCTGCTGACACCGGCGGAAATGAAAGCAAGAATCGAGAAAGGTTTGTGCTACAACTGCGACGAGAAGTTTACGTTAACCCACAGTTGCAAGAACAAGCAAGTGTTTGCGTTGATCAAAGCGGAGGAGGAGAATAAAGAAGAAGCGTCTCATCAAAAGGTTCCGAAGAAAGCCAAGGCTAAGAGAATTACTGGTAATGGGGTTATGATCTATGGAGGGCGATACGGCGGTGAGCATGAGCTTCGCATAAAATTAGTCACGGGCAGCACGCACAGCGTTTTGGATGAAGAAACGGCGATGAAAATAGGGTGCTTCGTTGAGCCGGCACCTCTGATGGAGTTCAAGAGCGTTCTCCCTGGTGGCGCGAAGATGATAAGTTCGAAAATAGCTACGGATTTCACGTGGACTATGGGTGATGGGGATCAGGACGTAGTCTTTTCGCACTCCATGAGGGTAATGAAAGTTTGGGGGTGTCACATGATTTTAGGAGTCGACTGGTTCGCGAAAAATGGCCCCATTGCGCTCGGCAATAGGATCGTAACCGTGCAACGTAACGGTCGGGAGATTCAGTTACGACCGATTGCGGAATCTGGTGACGGCAAAAAGAATTATTTTGAAGTTGGGGCAATGACAGGAGTGCTTGTACAACCGACTACAAATCACGGTAATTAGTAGAAAGAACGAGTGAGTTTGATTAGTTGGTTTTCTGGTGTCATGAATTGCTAATGAGTTTGGATTAATGAGACTTGTTCAATGTTTTTTTTTTGTTTATCGTATCTTTCGTTTCAGTTCATAGAGATGGTGTTTGAAAGTTAGTCACAATGAATCAATGAGTCGATGATGCGTTTATGAATTGGTTCGGTTAAATATTCTCGTTTATGTCAGTGTTTTTCTCTTTCGCTCATATTATCTCGCCTTTGATCTTCGTGATTGCGCTAGAGGCCTGTGTGATTCTGATTAGAGGCACTAGGGGCTGTTGTTTAAATCTAATTAAGAGTGGGTTACAAATACAATCTTCTAAATCTTAATCTCTGTCTTTCTTTGGGTGTATTATGATGAGAATCTCTAGCATTTGGTTAGTTATAGTTCAGTTCTCTCACGTTTTGATTGTGCGTTTTGTGAAGCTAATTTGCTGGTCATGAGATTTCGGTATTCCACACAAGCTGAAAGACAAAATTATTCCATTATTTGGTTGTCTCATAGTTGACAGTTCTTGAATGTTTTTTCTTCTTTTTTGCACCAGTACGCTGTAAATTTTAGCAGCCAAAACATTCTGATGGGAATAGTATCTTATTTCTGTGAGTCGATGATGGGTTTATGAATCGGTTTGGTTGAATATTCTCCTTTTTGTCAGTATTTTTATGTTTTTGCTCATATTATTTCGCCATTGATCTTCGTGATTACACTGGAGGTCTGTTTGATTCTGGTTAGAGGCATCGGGGGCTGTTGTTTAGTCTAATTAAGAGTGTCACCCTCTTGTAAAATTCCTCGTGCACTAGGTTTAAGTGTTTAAGTATGTGATATGAATACGATCCCCTAAATTCTAATCTCTTTCTTTTTTCTCTTTGGGTGTATTAAGATGACAATCTCTAGCATTTGGTTAATTATATATAGTGCAAATGTACAATGATCTCACATTTTGATTATGCATTTGGTGAAGCAAGCTGAAAGACAAAATTATCTTACATATTACGTTGAATTCAAGTTGAGTTTGATCACACGAGAGAAGTGGATATTTCTCCAGCTGAGAGGGGCCTTGCAATTGTTGTCTCATATTCATACATGCAAAGTCCCCTGTTAAATTTTCTTTCCCAATTTTTGTTTGTTCAGCTAGTGTCCAGACTCCCCCAGATCTAGTTAAACACTTGACCTGAAGGTGAAGAACGAGAGCTGTTTATAGTTTCGTGACTGTTGACTTGTCCCTTGTTTCGAAGATCAGTGGAAGACTAACACCCCCCCCCCCCCCCCCCATCGAGTGTAACTGCTTCTGATCCCCCTATTGTTCGCACTTTGACGCCTCTGACCTGAAGGATTGTTAGATATTCTGCACAATCACATAGCAGATGTTGAAACACTGTCAACACCATTATCTCCATCTATCATGTATCTTAAGTTTATTATTTCAAAGATCATAGGAAGGGTCTTAATTTGTCAATATGTCCAATTATGCAACACATATAATAGAAATTCTGGAGTCCTTGGTATGTAAACTGATCATCTCCTCCCCTCGCGAGCCGTGGGCTTTCATACACCTTTTAAGTAGTTTCATCGCGGTAGGCGTCCACACAGATTCTCATTCTAACACCCTACATTAATTCATTTGGATAATATACTATCGATGGATCTTGCCATATCAGTAGTTTAACGTGATAGTGGTATGTCATGGATGCGGACATGGAAACTACACATATCAAGCTTTACCCTTGTTGGATTCTCGTTGGTATCTGCCCCACTTAATATTAGTAGATATTTGTCAAAGGACCAAAGGCGTCCATCTATAGCTTTGTTTTACCAAGAATATGAAAGAACTGGAACAATGTCGTCCAAATTCCCTAAAATCACTCCTCAATTCCGCAATTTCTCTACCCAAAACAATGGCGTCTTCTTTCTCCATTTCGTGACACAAGTGCAAATGTGGTAAAGTCGCGTGTTTTAGGGTGGCAAGGACGGAGGACAATTATGGAAGACTATTTCATGGATGTGCTGATTACGGGCTAACGGTATTGCTCATTTTTCTTATTTTAGCGTAATTTGTAAAAAAATTACGTGTTTAACATTACACATTACAGTAAGTAATTGTTTTACTTGTGGGTAATGTATTAGTAAGTAATTATATTGTTTGAGAGTAATGTATTATATATTACAACATTTTAGGTTGATTTAATTGGGTTTAGCGTAATTACAGCTACTTTTTCTATATTATTTTTATGCAAAATTAGATTAAATTTGGTATATTATTTTGAGTTATTTTACTAATTTGGAAGTCTTCATTAATTTGCAGTAATAAGCATGAACGAGGAAAGAGAAACGCGTGTGGTTCAAATTAACTTTGATACATCGTTTAGAGTCTCACATTAAAGTATAAAATTAAAGTTAAGTAGTTTAGGTGAAATATATGTAGCCATAGATTAGAGAGTTAATTAATATTAAGTTAATTTATTATTATTAAAAAAGCGAGATTTTTTCACTTGGTAGACCGAGAGCTGGGGACGAATTTAACACAAAAGCTAACATTTTAGGTCAAGATGTCCCTTGAAAAAACTTATATCATGTCTCAAAATCATATATACTAAACCCATCAAATTTTGGAAAAAAGTAAAATTTATAATGATGGGGCAAACCCGCACTTAGGAAACTTTCGGGTTCAAATCCGGTTCTAGACATGTAAGGTCGGTACTAAATCCAGACCCAGCTGTTGGTTGACGGGTTTGGGTTTGTAACATACCCGACCCTCAACAGGCTCCATCTTAAGAAAGTTTTGCATTTTTAGTCCAGTAAGTTGGCACTTCTGCAAAAGTAGTCCGTTACCTTTTGTACTTGCAATTGTCGTCTTTTAAGTTAGCATTCTCTGGAGTTTTCGTCCACTAAACAAATTCCAGCAATTTTTTGTCGGAATTCCCCATTTTCCATGTTCTTTTAGTCATCGAAGAATTCGACGCGTAGTGACAAGCACCTCGCCGACTCAATAACAACAAACCCAAAAAGAAAAAGTGTTGCATCCCCACAATCAAACGCGACAAGTAAATTGCTGATGTGATTTTGAAGGCTCTTTAGCGGTTTGTGAAGAGCGTGGAGAAGATGGTATTTTGTTGTCGGACCACAAAGGATAGGAGGGATGATAAATTGGATAAAGCATGGAGAAGATGAGGGATGTTAAAGATGGAAATGGAGAATTTCGACAAAAATTGGTCGGAGCACCAAAATTGCAAAAGGTGCCTGCCAACTTACAGGATTAAAATTTCAATAGAAAAAAAAAAAGATAGCGAACTAATTTTGAGAATATGCCAACTTATCGGACAAAAAATGCAAAAAAGTTAAGAGGTCAACATTACAGTTTATAAATGACTAGAACATTTTTACTAATGGCAGAGCAAATTATGTAGTACCTTGCCACTTTAAACAACAAATAAAAAAATAACCCGCAATATCACATGCTTTTTTTTTTTTTTTTTGGTAGACAAATGAGAAACATGCCCTTAGGTAGCGTCAAACTCCAACAAAGATAAAATAGAAGCTGGAGGTAAAAGCAATAAGCAAATATCCCCTGCTCTCGGACTCGGTAGCTTAGCTATGGCATTAACACTTGTGTTCTTCGTTCTTGGAATCCAACGGAATTGCATATCCCATGGTTTATGTATCAAACTTCTGCATTCGTCAATCTTGTGTTGGAGCGGGTGGTTATCTAAACGTCCCTCCATGACGCAAGAAAAATTTTCCTTTGAATCGGGTTTCTAGTTCAATTTTTGATCCGTTTCTCCCAAGCAAGCGTCAAACCTACTCTTATTGCTTCAATTTCAGCTTCAAGGACCGTCGGACATGCAATATCTATTTTTATTAGTCATTACTTATTAGGCAATATTGTTTGGGCCTTTTGGATTATATCTTAAGCATTTATAAATAACCTCAAAATTAAAATCAGGTCACTGAACTTAACTAAATCATTGGGAACTTCATTAACAACTATAACTTCATTTTTACTGACAAACTATTACTAATCAGGTAAATAAACCTCTCTCCCATTTTTTTCCATAGATTCTTCAAAATTAAAACCAACTCTCACTAAAATCACAGAGACCAAATATGGCGACGATTTTTCGTCGGAGCCACAGAAATGCGGCGCCGGAACGTTGTTCGTTGCGTCCGTTTACGGCCTCAACACTCAGTTTCAGATTATTCTTCGGTTCTCTCGCGATCGCCGTTTCACTTCTCTTGTTTCTCTTCAGTTCTTCGTCTGTTAGTCCCGATCTCGACTCGGTAAGTTTTTGATATCGATGTGGAAATAAATGATTACATGTGTATGTTAACTGCATTTTATGCTTATGATTAGTTTGTGGTGTTAATGCTGTTGTGTTAATTTGTAATTTTAGGGTTTTCGTTATAGTTCTCATGAATCTCAATTGATTCGGAGATCGGTTCTGGCGGCAAATTCGGATCCGCTGAAGCCACGGCTTGATCAGATCCGGAAACAAGCGGAGGATCACAGAGGTTTGGCTCTAGGTTACGCTTCGTATGCGCGGAAGCTCAAACTCGAGAACTCGAAGCTTGTTAGGGTGTTTGCTGATCTGTCGCGAAACTACACTGATTTGATCACGAAACCGGTGTACAGGGCGCTGTTGGATGCGGGCGTGGATATGATTGATGAGTCCGTGTTGAGAAGGTTTGAGAGGGAGGTGAAGGAACGAATCAAGCTCACCCGACAAGTGATTGCGGATGCTAAAGAGTCGTTTGACAATCAATTGAAGATTCATAAGTTGAAAGATACCATCTTTGCGTTGAACGAACAATTGACCAAGTCCAAGAAGCAAGGTGCTTTCTCGAGCTTGATTGCTGCCAAGTCGATTCCCAAGAGTTTGCATTGCTTGGCTTTGAGGTTAATGGAAGAGCGGATTGCGCATCCTGAAAAGTATACGGATGAAGGAAGTCCGCCTAAGCCAGAGATTGAAGATCCAAGCCTATATCATTATGCGATTTTCTCGGATAATGTGGTTGCCGCCTCTGTTGTGGTGAACTCGGCTGTGAAAAACACGAAAGAGCCGTGGAAGCACGTGTTCCATGTTGTCACTGACAAGATGAATCTTGGGGCTATGCAAGTGATTTTCAAGATGAGGGATTACAGCGGTGCTCATATAGAGGTGAAGGCTGTTGAGGACTATAAATTCCTCAACTCTTCTTATGTTCCTGTGCTTAAACAGCTTGAGTCTGCCAACTTACAGAAATTCTACTTTGAGAATAAGCTTGAGAATGCAACAAAAGACACAACAAATATGAAGTTCAGGAATCCAAAGTATTTATCAATAATGAATCATCTCAGGTTTTATTTGCCCGAGATGTACCCGACGTTGCATAAGGTTTTGTTCTTGGATGATGATATAATTGTACAAAGGGACTTAACTGGACTTTGGGAGATAGATATGGATGGCAAGGTGAATGGAGCGGTGGAAACATGTTTTGGATCGTTCCATCGCTATGCACAGTATATGAATTTCTCTCACCCCTTGATTAAAGCCAAGTTTAGTCCCAAGGCATGTGCGTGGGCTTACGGGATGAATTTCTTTGATTTGGATGCTTGGAGGAGGGAGAAGTGCACTGAAGAGTACCACTACTGGCAAACTCTGGTGAGAGAAATCCTCTAAAATTCTGTATTCGCAGATTGTCAAACCAAACCCTTCCATCTGTACGGCCACCACAAGATTTTATAAAGTAAAGCATCATAAGTTTTCATTTTTCCTTTGGCATCTATTGTAGGACATTGGTAGTCTGGTTTAGATTTTGAGTCGTCTGTTTTCTTGTGTTTCCCTCAGTTGTTGGCATCAGACCCAGTTTCTGTAGTTTTTCTCTCTGAATCACACATAGACAGTTAGTCCTTATATATTTTACTGTACTAGTGCTTGCAAGGTTAATTGTGTTTTTTGTATTTTTCAGAATGAGAATCGAACATTGTGGAAATTAGGGACATTGCCTCCAGGTCTGATCACGTACTACTCCACAACGAGGCCACTAGATAAGTCTTGGCATGTTTTGGGGCTTGGATATAATCCAAGCATAAGCATGGATGAGATCAACAATGCTGCAGTCATACATTTCAATGGAAATATGAAGCCGTGGCTTGATATTGCAATTCCCCAATTCCGACCACTCTGGACCAAGTATGTCGACTACGAAAATGAGTATGTGCAGGCCTGCAATTTTGGGCTATAAATAATGACCACGATTGGAGACCATGCTTGTAGGATCAGCGGAGGTAGTTCTGCAAAAACTTTTCAAGCTAATAATTTCACTGAAGTCCTGGCACACCTGACACGTAAATTTTCTGCTCGCACTTTATACAGAAACTTCGTATTATTTATTCCTCAAGTAGAGTAGGTTTTGTCCTCTAATGATTGTTCACCATTAAGTTCACAATGGCTGAAAGCCGATTATTAGTGTGTTATTTTACATAGGGGAACTTTATTTATTTGAAATTCAATATTTATTATCAGCAAAAGATTATATGTGCATATATTGTTTCTAATGATCTAAGAACCCCTTCTGGTGTTGCACATCAAACTTTGAGAAACTTGTGTCCTTTATGTTCCGTTTTTAGATCGACGACTTCTAAAGTTTATGAATTTGTTCTCTGGCATTGTCTTATGGAAGTTGTAGTTAGTCGTTATCAATCACAACAACCAGCAGATAGGAACTGCATGGCCTTTGATTAATTTATTTTTGCAGATGTCCAAAATTTAGGAGTGATGTAGGCCTCGAATACTTCTGCTTTAGTGAGTTGGCACATTGTCTAGCTGTTGGGTTGAATCTAAACATGACTGTTATCGTGCACTAGAATAGCCCTAGGAGTGTAATTTACCCGTTTACGACAACCTTTCCACCTTTACAGTTATTAGTTCTGTAAGAGTTCACCTTTATATAGACAGTATTTGAAATAAAGTTGTGTTTTTGGAACGGATTGGTATTGGTTTGCGTTATGTGTTTCTTTTGCGCCCAAAAAACTTGAAATCTCCAGTCCAAAAACATAGAAGGACGGTGCCTCTGATATTTACTTCAGATGCTCTAAAACCACGTGTTTGTGAATTTGGGTGTCTAAAGTAATATTTATGCCACGCTCCGAAATTCATCTTTACTTGCATTTTCTTCTCTCTGACGAGTTACGGTATCTCCTTCCTCCTATGTGGTTGCCTGGGGTTGACCACAATCCACATTCCCTCATTTGAAGTGTATCTTTGCTTTAATGAAACTAATGCATCTTTTAATCAAGGGTCCATGTGTTTTCTTGCTAGTATTGGGTAAATCCTTGTAAATTCAGAGGGTGAGAAGATGTGATTAATAATCGACTTTATGTCATTTGCAATTGTTGTCTTGACCAAGAGTATGATGTCCTTGTAGGATTCCTATCCGAAAAAGTTTGGTTGAGAGGTTTTGAAGTTGCTTTCGTGTTAAATTATCCGTTCTGTTGTGAGGATGGATAACATTTGAATGGACAGACTTTTTATTCTTTTTGGATGAATGAACGAACTAGTTTTCTGTAATTCATTTAGGACAAGAGTACAAGATGCCCCAGAGTAAGCTTGCGCAAACTGTGTTCGCTTTACATCTGAATTTCCTTGTCATGTGTGTAAATTTCTAGGGCTGGAGATGGAGATGCTATTGTGATGATTGAAAAATGAAAGAAGGTTAAATTATAATGATCAGTTACAAACACCCGACGGACAGTGCTTAGCTAAATATATTGTATTACACTACGAAATCGTGGTTTACCAGTTTTAATAAGAAAAATATCGAGTTGCAAGTGTTAAAAATATTTGAATGCTTATTGCCCATAATTGGGAATTTTGCGAGACTAGTCCCACAAAGTGGTCTATTTGCGAAACTAGTCCTACAGAGTGGCAGGTCTCTAATTTAGTCTCACAGTGTGGCACCATTTGCAAAAATAGTTCTTTTTTGACTTAGTGAACGATTTTGACCCAAAATTAGGGTTTTGACAACCTAATTTTGAATTCTTTTTACACTTGTACCCCACATCTTTCACGAAATTATATTAACAGCCCCAAAGAGTTTCTAATTTTTTTTAATAACCCAAACTTAATTCTAACTTTTTAAATTTTATTATTATAATATAAAAAACACAAAGAAAAAACATGAAACGTGAAAAAAAAAATTAATTCCAATATTCATCAAAACCACGACTCCATTCCCGGCCTCCACCTCCACCTCCGACGCTTTCACTCCCTGCCGCAGCCTCCACCTCTGACCTCCCTGAATGAGTAGCGGTACTCGATGAACTCATCCTTGACCCGAATCCTGTTCATTTGGGCGTTTCGGGTTGGAATTTAGATTGGGAATTTAGTTCTAGGATTAGGTCTGTTCACCCATTAGAATAGGAATTGATTGAAGAAGCCAAATGAGAGGATGAGAAGATGACGGTCACGGTGACAGTGGCGGCGTCGGTGACGGTGAGGGTGGGTGACGGGAAATTCAAAGTCGATGGGTGCTTCTTTGTGTTTTTTATATTATAATAATAAAATTTAAAAAGTTAGAATTAAGTTTGGGTTATTAAAAAAAATTAGAAACTCTTTGGGGCTGTTAATATAATTTCGTGAAAGATGTGGGGTACAAGTGTAAAAAAATTCAAAATTAGGTTGTCAAAACCCTAATTTTGGGTCAAAATCGTTGACTAAGTCAAAAAATGACTATTTTCGCAAATGGTGCCACACTGTGGGACTAAATTAGTGACCTGCCACACTGTAGGACTAGTTTCGCAAATAGGCCACTTCGTGTGATTAGTCCCGCAATATTCCCCCCATAATTGATGTCAGCTATTCTAAAAAAAATAAAATTAATTGATGTCAGCTTCATCAATGTCTATCATTTATTTCTTTTGTGTTATTACCTCCTTGCACAGATGATTGGTCCTTTCATCCGGCACCCACAACGACATGATGTATAAATGGTGTTTTATTTAATTTTTGTTAGTGCTATCAGTTCAAAATAGTTTTTTCATCTTACAATCAATAATTACATTCATCCCCTTTCCATATATTCTTTTTGAAGTTTAAATATCCCTAGTGATATTTGATGAGCATAGTTTCTATAAGTCTACAAAATTGATAAATGTCTATTTTATCCTTTTAATAAAACCGCATAATATACAGAAAAAATGATCTATATAAGTTCATTTTGGTCAAATAAATAAGTTAATCCAATTTTATTTAAATGAGATTTTAATTACAAGTCCCCATAAAAAAACTTCCAAACCCAGCCCAACCTCTTCTCGCAATCAATTACCAATTTGCAACTTGCTGATAGTGTACAATCGGTTCAGTTAGGTTAACAGTGTTCAGGCAATAGAAAAGGCATAAACTGTTGCGGAACCAGAAATATATATGGGGAGAGGGGTTCCAATTGGGCAGAATCTGGCAACAAATAACCTTAAAACTGATTTACAGTCTTGAGAGTCAGTCTCGTGTCTCTTGACAAAACCTCTACCCGAAAATCAAACGACGACGAAATATATTGAATGAAAAAACGGAACACCTGAGTCTAACCCTATAGATCAAACTTTCGTTTTCATTATATATTTCGGGGAGCTCAATATTAAAACTTTCTCCTAATGTTTTGAGAGCTTTCGATATGTTTCAGAAATTCTTAAAACTATTGTCATAAAAGACAGCAATAAATACGATATATTCCATTTCCGTATAGTCAAATAATGAAAGCATTCGACACTCATACTTCCCAAGAAAAGAAAAGAAAAAAAAAAAATCAATCAATGTCCACCCCAACTAGACTCGAAAATGCCATAAAAAGCTAACGGAAGTTAAATAAAATCTTTGAAACACCAGATATCACGAGCAACACTCCATAAGAAATTAAAAATACTCATATCAAAATACATCGAGGCCCAAAAGGTCTGAAGAATTTAATACCTACTGTCCTACACAAGAAAACCCTACTAAATCTCGTAATATACCAATCAACTATACCCTCAAACGGGAAAAATGTGAACAAATTAGCGAATGAAAAATCAGGCAGTCCAGCTGCCAGGAAACTCATCACCCCCCTAACCTACAATTCTTCAAGCAGTAGCAGAGACCCGTGGTGTTGTAGTTTTAGCATTGCCATTAGCCATCCCACCAGCCCGGTTCATGCGACCTCCATTCTGATAACCATCACGATTGGTGAACCCGCCTCGATTGCCACCACGGTCTCCGAAATCACTCCTGCCATTGAAATCACCACCCCTGCCGTAGCCCCCTCTGTAGTTTCCACGACCTCTAGCTCCTTCGTTTCTGAATCCAGAACCCCTTCCAGGTTGAAACCTCCCTTTGTTGTTCCCTGTGAACCCAAAAAAGTAAATCATAAAACAAAAAATAAAGCTAACAACTACTGACTAAATATCCCAATGGATATCAGATCCTTGTGCATAGAAGAAGAGACAACAAATTAGAAGAGCAAATTTTATAAGAAAACAGACGGTATCAACTAGTCTGCCCCAACTTCTATCTGACAGAAGGCAACCTACAAATGACCGTGGAGCTACAAGACGACACATCTAAAATAAATAAGGCCAGACTGCAACAATTCTGCAGGAAGCACCACGTTTGTACTTATACATAACATACACATACATGATGTATAAACACACAAATATATACTGTTAAAAAGTGTTCTGCCCACATCAGCACAACATAAATTAATGGTAGAAAAGAAAAGCAATTCTATGTAACACTTTCGTTTGGAGACCCCCCAAACGAAATGCACCACACATATCCTGCACAACCAACATACCTCGAGAATTGGTAGACCTCTTTTCCTCAACTGAAGCTTGACGCCCACCAATTGTGACCGGAGAAGCCTGAAACAAGGTGATTCAAATATGCAGATCAGTAAGGACATACAATCGATCAGACTCAACGACAGATATATGCACTAGAGTAAAATTTAGCAGCTAAACTACAAACCAGAACAATATCACTCCACCCAAAACTGTACATGATATAAAATATAATTATGTGAGCATCTCTTGAAAAATAAGTAAAGTCATGAACTACTTTAAAAGGCCAAGTCTATAATCAAATTATTGCTCAATCCCACTTCTCCTGTGACTCAGTGAAACTTATGTCTTTCAGAGTTCTGGTGGACAACATGGATGCAATACGAGCACTGACTCAATCCAACTTCAGCAAGGAATACTACATGCCTGTTATCCAACATATGAACATTGGTTCTTCCATATGTTGCCTGTTTATTACCAACCAACAACGAGAACCCAAAAGTTCCAGGTGATACAACAGATGATAACATGATATATCAAGTGCATTCTTAAATTGCAATAAACTTGAAGAGCTCTCAGCAAAAGCCAGAATATCCAAATTGTTCTTTTTCAATGATAAAGTGGAAGATGTCATCACTCGTATAGCACTACTCCAGGAGACAATGCTAAGATACCAATAAATTTCCACCGTACCTAAAACCTATACAATATCTATTATTAAACCTTTATCAGATAATCAGATAAGTTGTCAAGAAGTGTGACGTAAATAGTCTGCTGGGGTGTAGCAATGACTGTCCATTATAGAATCATTTCTGTAAAATTTCCAAAGCATCCAAATGAGGCTCTAAAAGTATCCAACAAAAATGTTGTGTCATTTGAACTGCCTAAATAATTCAATAGGTATAGTTTCAAATCCTGGGGAAGTATTCATCTGAAGGAAGCAAAGCTGTCAAGGAGATTAATAATTTCTCAGACATAAACCAAAATATAACAGCCAACCAACTCTGAGTAGAAAAGAAAGTACAAGGTCACTCATATCGCCCGGCAAAGGTAGATAGTTTAAACAAAAAAAATGGAAGGAAAATACATATAAGCATACTTCTATGCTTGCTTATGTAAAACAGTTCTATCTTTTCATATACGTAAAACAATCAGTTTTTGTTAGTCAATAATACTGCATCAAAACACTAAAATGCAACATACCTCAAGAGCTTTTTGCACAGAACTTGCCTCCTCATATTCCACAAAGCCGAAACAAAATCCCTGTTGCTGCAGTAAAAATAAAAGATAGTTGCACAGAAAAATTCATAGTAAGCCTACTGAAATAACAAACACGAGAGCTGCAATATCCAAACTAATTACGACTACAACTTACCCTGTTGCTCCTAACTTGAATTCCGCCACTCTTGATTGTACCGAAAGTCTTGAAAGCTTCCTCCAGTAAGGCATCAGTGGCATGCATTGGAAGGCCTTTTATGTAAATTGAATAACCATCGGCTGCCCAAAGAAATTACAGAATTTGAGAAACACTGGATGGTTATACTAGATTAAGGAATGATAAGTTCTCTAGAAAACTATTGAAGATGGGGACTGTGTTATTCAGAGTATCATGCCTTCATCCTCTTGGTTGTTTCCATTATCAACAGACTCCATACTAGAAACTGGTCCATCCGAGACAACAGTTGGCTTCGCTAGTTCAATTTTTTTGGGTGGGGCTCTCCGAGGTGCAGCTGGAGCGGGAGAGAAAGAAGCAGCACTTTGTTTAAGATCCATCACCTGCAAAGTACCACGAGAAGGAAAATTAGCAACTAGCAGGGCTAAAAGAAAAGTTCACATTTACGACATGTATGGGGTAAAGCACTAGGATTCATGTAGTTCCAACCAGCAGCTAAACCCTGATAAGAAGACATTGGCAATAACGACAGGGACCAAACTTGATCTGAAAGATGGACAAATTCTGACTACTAACATTAATCACTTCAAAAAATTGTTAGTGGCTACTCACAATGGAAGCATAAGACTTCTTCGGCAATTCTTCGAGTTTAGCACTGGGTTCAACCACAATATTTTCTTTGTCATGTACTTCGTCAAGAACCTCAGCTACAGGGGCTTCTTCTTCAACAACAGGCACATCGCCATTTTCTGGCGGATTGTAAACTTCTCCAGCAACAGCTTCCTCTGCAGATTGCGTGCTCTGCTCAGAAACATGATTCTCCTGGACTAAGGCAGCAGGAACTGCCAACAGTAAATATTAGAAAAATAAAGAGTAAATCGCAAGAACCAAAATAGATAATGAAAAAAAAAAATGAAGGGAGTGTCGTGCTTACCCTGCTCAGGAGTAATAGGCACAAAAACATCAGCAACCAGGGGTGGAGTCACATTGACAGTATCCACATAACGAAACGCATCATTCAAAACAAAATAGCCCTTGTCTTGAGGTGCGAGGAAGAAAGTTTGAGCGAAATTGCGAACTACATTCCCAGTTCCCGTCAGATAGCCAGTTACAAGAACGTGAACTCCACCACTGAATGACTCTTGAGCATCAATTGTCTTAATCTCAGCCACATAGTCCCCATAATTGAGAGAAGTGATCTTTTCATTGATGGCCTGCATCATCATATCACACACAACGTACGAAGGAAACTTATTACAATCCGACATCGTAGATCAATCAACACCTCAACAAACACTCTTGGCTGCTAGTAAAAGCCCGAAACTTAAACTCATAGTAATGTGAAACACATGAATTTCAAACCCTATAAACACTCTTAATCCTCAGTTCCTAAAAATAGCGTACGAGAAGTACACACAGCATATAAAGCAATTAAAAGTGAGAACAAAATAAAGAATAAAACAGATTACCTGCATAGTGGTGGTGATGCTCATCGTGCCGTCCTGTTCAGGACGTCCGAGCTTGCTATTGTCCTGATAAAACCGATGAACGAGCCCAGGGGAGTTGTGCAGTATGTGATAGTACTGCTGCACAAACGCATTCCCAACCTACACTCACAAAAAAATCAACACCAATTCAAATCACCAACATACTTATAAGTTTAAAAAAAAAAAAAAAAAAAAAGAGAGAAATTTCAATCAGAAACTAAAGGAAGTAAACTCACAACTTGCGCAGAAACCGGTTGCTGAGTTGCCACCTCCGCCGCCATCACTGATCTCAGGAAAAAAAAAACAGCATAGAAAACGTCAAAAACTCACTGATCGCTTATTTACACGTGCAAACAAGAACCCTAGCTACTGCGATAAGCTGCATATATTGCTTCCACCAACAAATATGCCCTAATTGTTAAATTTTCGAGTTTATAGATTGATTGAGTAGTACCTAATAGATTATTGAACTCGATGAAGAGAGCGTTGCAGATCAATTAGCGATGTTCTCTGACAACTTTGCTATAATCTTCGGGGATCGGTGAAGATTCCGCCGTCAATTTCCGCCGCAGAATCTAGGGTTTTAGGAGGCGGAAAGAGGGAGGAGTGGTGGATCCGAAGAGAGAGAGAGAGAGAAGTGACTTACTATATTCTGTTAGTTTATATAGTATTTGATAATTAGAATTTAGGACTAGTTGCAGCAAACCCCTAATCTATGGAGTTTGTAGCACTTTGCCATTTAATCTATGAAAATATGCGAAATGTATCCTGAATTTTGTGCAATTTGTCTCCTGGTGTCAAATTTGACAGACGAAAACTTAAAAGCATGTCTAAAATGAACGGTTAATCAACGACTTAGGGGCCAAATCGCACAAAAATAATAGTTTAAGAGGTATTTTGCAAGTTTTCATAAGTTAAGAGGCAAAGTGCTACAGACCTAATGGATTGGGGGTTTTCTGCAATTAATCCTAAAATTTAATACTCGACTCTCTTTCTTTAATGATATGGATTAGATTCGTGGTTTATTTTGGGTTAAAGAGATTCCAGAAGTTTCTATTGGTTGGGGTATTAAAAGCTTTGGCAAAAAAATGAGAAATTTAATACGGTCAAAATTGGGAGTCTAATGAACTTTTAGGTTCCATCACATTGAATTAATTGATATGAGTCATCTGACCCTCTAATAACTAGGAATTAATGCCTTTTTAATTTAGTTTAGAGATAATAGCATTTTAGTTTAGAGGTTATTACAATTACACCTATGAGGTTTGATGTAATTATAAAAATCTTCCTCGAGGTTTAAAAAATTATAATGAGCTACCCCGGTAGTTTTCTACCGTTTTGTGACGTCATTATCATATCATAACTAACTTCCAATTTTGCTTTGGTGAGTTAAAATTTCATTGGCTGTGAGATGTAGTGTTATTCAACACAGGTGTGCTTTGTAAAATTCACTTTGAATGTCTAGTTCGTACCAAGGCGACTAGATTCATTTGGATAACATAAGTTTTGGAATCCTTCGAAAGACTTCCGAAATGCTACTTGAAGAACATCTGCATTAAACAACAAGACTCAATAATTGTAATAAATAATAAAAAGTTGTAACCGAATTTCCTTTTTTGAATTTGTTGCACATTGTAAATGAAAGCCAAACTTTAGAGTTTAGATGCTCTCATCTCATCTCTCTACTATCAATTTATCATTTCTGTTTATTTTATTTTAATCATCAACAAGATATGATATTTATTGAATATATATATAAATTTAAAAGACAACTCTTTACTTTAGGCAACTAGTCCCCGCGGATCAATATTTTTAGAGTTTTTACTAAGTCCTATATTACTTGATTTGTACATTTTGTGATGATAATTGCAATTCTACACATCACCTACGCTTAGAAGACTACTACATGCTGCAATGTTGCTTAGTGTGCTCATACATGTTGCCATGTTGCTCAAAAGGTCGGCACTCGTTACCATGCTGGTTCTCGAGGAGCCCATCACCGAGCCTCGCCATCTAAGTTGTGGAGTTAAATGTCGCTTGCATATGCAAATAATTGTAGGTCTTTTACCTAAGTTGCTTGAAGGATACTAATACGGGTTTGATACGTGGGCGGTACGTACATGATACGCCACATGGTGTATCCCCAATTTAAAAAAAAAGGATGGATATGTATTGAACACGGCCAAGGAAGTATTCGACATGTCTTGGATACGACGGGGTTAAGTTTATAATTTGTTAAGACTTTTTAGGCTGAAAATGTAATTTTATAAATCTAAATTGGATTTTAAAAAAAATTAAAAATGTCAAAGAAAAACACTAAAAAACGTTGAAGTGTAGTGCATCTAAATGAGTAAATCCTAAACTGGCAACTACAACCACGATTTAAAAAATTAAAGCAACTTTGAAGCTTCAACCTATAAGATTGAAAATGAAAAGAAAAGAAAAAAAAAACAAAAAAAAAAACCTCTAAACTTCTGCTTTACCCGATACTCATATTAAACAGAGCAAAAAAACACCACCTCCATCTTGTTCAACAAAATCTTTCAACTAGTTACCACCACTTCCCGCCCTCTACCTCCCATCTCGTTTATCATCAGTTATCACTTTCTCCAATTATTTTTGCTAATTTAACCAATGACAAGAAGGTTTATGACTTTGTGTATTATAGGGTTTGTTTTTTATAGCAAAAAATTCATTTAAGTCTCTTATTTTAGCTTTTAAGGCTGTAATTTTTGTTGTTCATATTCATGTTAGAGCATCATAGAAATATTAATATAAATTTATATAGTTGTATCCCCGTCGCACCGTATTCCCTATTTTCTGAAAAGTTCGTGTCTCCGCACCCATATTTTATCGCAACTGTATCGCCCTATCCTTATTCGTGCAACGTAGCCTTTTTACCTATCAAATACCAATTAGGGAGGTTGTGATTAGGTCGTTGGATGGACGTCCACCTTTGCCAAAATCTACGCTCATAGCTCTATCTTCTGAGCGTGGAAAGCCTGCAACCTCATGACTTGAGACCAGTAGATCGCATTTTAACTATGAAAATTGATGAATGGTGACTTATGCACTTCAATAGCTTCCTAATATTCTCGAAGCATGTTGCTTGATGCGTCAACTTCGATATACATAGGTTCATAAGAACTTAGACTCCTAAAATTTATGGATCTCCAAACTCGGGTGCACCTGACAACCTATTTTTGCTCGTCGACTTGATAACATTCAACCATTTATCCATGTCCCATAGGGGCTAGCGGTACCAATTCTCCTCCCCAGGCACAACTCCAAGCATCATGTTCATATCAACATGTAATAACTGAAAAATAATAAACATAACAAAATATTGTAAAGAATAATAGTCAATAAACACTACTTATACTAATGTGAGCATTTTGAACCCTTGGATTGGCCAACTTGAGGTCTTAGTTATCTTTCTGCTTCCCCAAGTTGCCTTCCAAATTAAGAAAACGGGCTTGTGTGAGAATATATTTTCTTCTATAGCCTATCAAGCTAAATCCAGTTAGCAAGTATAAATAAATAAATAGTTATTATAATAAAAAAGTATGTATGAATATACCAACTTCTCCATGTGTCCGTCTAATGGAACTGTCTAACCAAATCTATATCTCTCATTTTCTCCGGTTCTTGGTAGCAATACACGATTTCTCATAAGCTTCCTCGGTCACACCAATATAGCACGTAATCAGGTAAAAACTCCTTGACTATCCAAAATCTGTAGGGCTTCGCATACTCACGTTTCTATAAGTCTTATCCCAATATCTTGGCCTCTTTCTTGGTTACGGGTTCTGGCCTCTGGGTATTTTGAGTTCAATCTTGTATACTTATCAAAGAAGAGCAGATGATCGTGTGTGTAAGTGTCGTATTTTTATGTATTAGAATAAGACTAGTAGCAACAAGTTTTGATGTAGCAATTTTATAATTTTATTTTTATTTTTTTAATACTTAATTGGTATCCATACTCCAAATGGATAGGATTGAACTACCCCCACCCACCGCAACACTAGAATCGGGTATTGAGTACCAACTCGATTGGCAATTTCATCCAAACTAATGATCTAATCGGTTGAAACCCGATTGGGTTGCGTGGGTACCAGATACCTGACCCAAAGTCCCACCCCTGATGACCCTAATCAATGTTCACCCTAAGATAGTTGTGGTACATCATTCTAAAAGTTCATATATATTAATTAAAGTGGTGTTTAAAAACTTTTGCAAAAAGTTAAAATTAATTTCATGTTTAAATAAGCGCTTTGCAGCGCTTTTGCATATCTAACTCTCTTGAATTAGGAGACTACTTCTTAACAAAAGATATCTACAATCTCAAAACTAATATAGACTTGTTTTCACTCTAATATAGACTTGCTTTAAGCCTTTTTAAATAATATAATTTAGTGTGTCCTGCTTTAGAATTATTTTTAGACACTTTCGAGTTATGACTTATGAATTAAGGTAATTTCTGAAAGTTTTACATAAATAGTTAAATTACAAACTTCTACTCTTTAAGACAGGTTAACTAAAATTATTTTAAAACTGTTTTGTTAAAGAAATTTTAGCAAATACCACCTCAATTAATAACACTTACATCGTCCTACAAACAAACAGTAACTGGAATTTAGAGAAACGTTATACATTAGTTCCATAAAGTTCCTAGTTTCTTTTGATCAGCAAGTTCCACGAAGTTCGAATAACTAGTGTTATTAAAATCATATCGGATTAGACCGATCGGGTTAACTGCTAACCGATGTTCAAGCCGGTCTGGAGACACCCTCGTTAAACTGGATCACTTTTAGAACCGGGTTATACCGGATCATTTTTAGAACCAATCACACTAAAAAAGAAAAGAAAACGAAATTACGTTGCCCCCAATGATTTCTGCCCTAGCTACTCCAATCTACACCATACGCAGCAACAACTATAGTACGCACAAAACAATAGCAGAGCACAACTAAAAAGGAAAAAAGTAAAGAAGAAAAAGAGCAGAAGGTTGCTACTGATCGACGGCCCCCCTCGCTGCACTTGCTCGCCCCCACGCTCGCCACTCCCTCTCGTCGCCCCGCTAGCCGCTGCTCCAGTCGGTGGGGGTTAGAGGCTTAAAGAGGGAGAAAATATCTAGGGTTTGGGTAAAATAGTTGAGCAAATGATGATGCTTAATTGGAGGGAGAGAACGTGAATATTGTGTTGACTTTAAACAATGTTTATTTTGAATGTTGACTTTAAACAATGGATATTTTGAATTTTTTTTACATAACATGTACTTTTTAGTTTCATTTTTTTCTCCAATATATCTAAATATACTATTAATTTGATAATTATATTACTAAATGTGTTTGAAGAAGAATTAGCTAGAAAATGAAATTCACACTTAGCCAATAACACACCAGATTTATCATTTTCTTCTTCAAACTAGCATGTGAACAAACAAAATTTTCAAGGCTTGATGACTTCGAATTGTTCGTTATTTATTTTATAGATTTGTATGTATTGTCTATAATTTAATATTATGATGTGATTGTGAAAATATAAGATTATCTAGGATAATGTTTGAATTTTTCTTAAAATATACCTTTACTGGTTCGACTCATCAGTGTTAAACCAGTTAAATCTGTAACCAGTAACGTCACCAATTCAGTATTGGGTCCAATTTTAAAAACACTAATCATAATAGAGACAATCCATCAAGTATGAAACACAAACGCATAATGCGCGCACACTCACAGTCTATATATATATATATATATATTATCAGACAATCTCAAGAGTCTAGATGTAATAATGCGAAATTGTAATCTTGTTCTTGTGTGTTAGTGGGTAATCTTTCGATGCACAACAAGAATAAAGAGAAAATAATGAAATCTGTAAACCCACTGATCACATTAAATAACTGCACCACATGTAACATTTGTGAATCAGTCAAAAACAAAATCAGTACCAACATCTAAATAAGCTATTCAGTTTTTAGACAGGTGAAGGTAGGCTAACAATAAGCTGACCATTCACAACACTGCAAAACCACAAACATAACAATGAAGTTTTGTTAGAAACATTACAAAAAGATATAGACATGAGGATTTAATAACAAAGTTTTGAGTATTACCTCTTGACATAATAATAACAGAAGTCAGCAAGGATAAATGTCTGAACAGTTTCAGCTAGCAAGACCATAGGAATCCAAATGTATCCAGCTCCAAGCAGGAACAAGTAACTTCCAGCAGACTCATACACCTATAATGAGTTAAGTTTAAGTATACTTTTAATCATGGGAGAGATGATTAGAAGATGTACAATTGTTTATTACTTTGCACCAAAATTAGCAGCGACATTCCTCGAAAATCAGTCGAATTGCAGCATTCACTTACGATTTACCAGCTATATTTCAAATAGTTAGTTACCTTAATGATCCAGTGAGCACAGCCCAAAAACCTGGCGACTCCCAGAGCGAATACATAATGGGCGGTAAATGGTTCGATCATCTGAGATGAAGTTGAAATAGAGGAAAAGAGATCAGTACCAATTACCACCAGTGGCCATAAGTTTTAAAAGAGAAAGCCGTAAAAGAGAAATTATGGACCTTAGTGTTCTGCAACATCCGAAGTTGTGGCAGTACAGAGACGGATTCCAAGTACACAGCAAATGCCCAAAGCATACGACCAACGCGTGCATGGTGTGTGTAGGGATGGATGAGTATGGCCAGAATTGCACAAGGGACTGCCTATAAAATAGAGGAAAGAAACCATATAAAAAGAAAAAAGTTAAAATTAAAATGAAATAAAAATAAAGCGCGTGTGTGTATGTGAGAGAGAGAGAGAGAGAGAGAATTTTATTAAGTGGTAATTGTTTCAAGATGCAAGATGTTCATCAATCACATTTTAGTGCATAATGAAGGCAACTTTGGGTCATCTGCATATACAAGAGGTATAACAATTTGTGATTGACACGTCAAATATTAAAGCTCAAACGATTAGTTCATCCATAAGATTGTAAAGAATATAACATGAACTAAGAGAAACACAAAAAAAAAAGCAAGCGAGTCAAAGTTCGACATCTAAATTTTAATGTGCACGAGGATACTTTGGTATTTTACAATCAAAGGACTGAGAAAAAGAGTGGGAGTTGTAGTAAAGATTGGTTCTACGAAAGATGCCAGCTTGGGCTTTTTACGGAACCAGAAGTTGACATATAGTCCTTGTAGTGAAATTAGATTGTTAAGTGCAACAACCCTAACAGAAACCATACACAATCAAACTCTTTTAAATGCATGATCCAACTCTTCAATTGAGTAGGTAATAAAGCTAACAAGATACCGTAAGGTTGTACTTTCATTTTGGCAGAATAAATCACTCAAATGCCAACGCGTTCATATAATAGTACGAGTGGATTTAATTTCCATCAAATAATGAAGAGAGCAGTGATAGTACTTCTTGTACCACCAAAAGAATAGAATAACAAGAGAAGAAGTATCTGTACCACATAATACAAGGGCATATTGTCCAGCTCCGCAATGTAGGTTGACTTCAACTTGAACCTTATCATGTATACAACCCACAAAGTCGACACAAGTGTTGCAAAGTCGAGCACAGTGTGAATGTCACCCTCCATGAAATAACTACAGCACAGCCTTGCAGCCAAGAATATTGCTGTAAGCTCTTGAGTCTTCAAAGAGAGACCTACCAGACGGTCAGAAGAAAGATATTAGAATAACACTCCTAAAAGATACATACAAAGGTGGATGCTATCTGAAACATTTGTGCTAGTAACGTCCTATTAAGGTGCTTCACAATATCAGCCACTCGGAAAATATTAGTCAAATTAAAGTCAAACTTGACCAAATCTAATTCTTCTGTGCCAAATGGTGTATGCATCCACAATAGATCTACAACACGCGCACATAACTCGTCGTGGGATCTTAATGCACACGGTGGTAGGTGTGTATTTAAGAGAAATAAGTATATCGATCTTTATCATTGCCAGAGATCTAACAATGAGAGAGATTTCATATACATTTTGGCATAAAAGATTTTGAGAACATGACCAAAAACAATATAAAAACTTCTCCAGAAAAACAATCGCCAGATACAAACTCTTATTAATTTTCTAATGATCTAACGACGACAGAGATTTCCTACACATTTTAGCACAAAATATATTTTGTGAACATGACCAGGGATAATAAAAAAACTTCTTCAGGAAAACAATCCTCAAATACAAACTTCTATTAATTTTCTAATGGTTGACTAGTTGAATACATAATTAGCCACTCAGGGATAAGTTTATTTCACAAATAGTTACATACCTCAGTTCATTTTATATTAGTCATAAAATTTCAAATTCAAGAGTGACTGACTGATCAAGAGGTCAGATCAAAATTACCCCATACAAATAAGAAATTTATGGTTTTGGAGAAATATGTGGGCCTTGACTTTGTGTTTAAAAAATATGACTACAATTTCTTGTTCCCATGTTTCAAGAATTGTAATAGATCAAAGAACACAATTTGATGAATTGGTAAAATTCATTTGGACTCAAAGGACTACATAATTTTTTCATCATTAGACCCTCTAAAGATTTATACTGTAAACTCTATAATTACATGTTCGATGATTTATATGCCACAGAAAATCCGTAAAAACTTTACAGGGACAACGCAAAAACAGGGGATTAAAAAAACAGGGCACAAACAAACAGCAATCTATAATTCCAAGAGAACAAAAAAAAAAAAAAAAAAACCCACAAACCTTTAAGCCAAAAGATCCAATCTTTACACAAAACCCATCACCAAAACACCAAAATTAAACACAAAATCCAAAAAAAATCATCAAACCAAAAAAAAAAATACCTGAACAAGTTCTCTGGGTCTTGAGCTTATAAATCAACACCAAAATCCCCACAAAGTGAACAATCTCCGACACAACAAAGAACTGATTGTCGTCACGGACCAAATACTTGAGCGCCACGAGCGCACAGAGCACAGTCACCACCGCTAAAAACACCTTCACCTTTGTCGACTGTTGTCGGACCCATGCAAACAGCTTGCTCAACGGCGCGCTCCTTCTCCGACCCATCACTCTAAATAAAAGTTTAATTAATTAATTAATTAGTTGGTTACAAAATATTAATGTTAACTTAAGAGGGCATGCAATGGATTTTTGAGAGATGGTGGATTGTAATAATGAATTGAAATTAAATGGTGTATAAGAAAGTTTTTATTTTTTATTTTTTTAATTATGAAGCGGCGTAACGGACTGTTCACGGACATTTAATGAGTGGTTAGGACGCTGATTCAGACATTAATGTTTTTCAGATTTTTTGTTTTGACGACTTAGGTAACCTGTCTGAATTGTGTCTATATTTGATAATATTTTGACTATTAGAGATTTTGTGAAAAAATAATAATGATTTTTGTGAGAAATAGTAAGTTGGCGATTGTTCCTTATATATCGTTGAGTTTGATTCCATGAGGGGCTATTATTTTTATTTTTGGAAAAAGGGACAAATTGTACACAAATTGAATGTATTTTCCTTGTCAAACTTGATTTAGAAAAGATATAAAGTATAATAGAATTTTAATTTTTAAATCCACAAGATGGTATTTTTCCATAAATGATGGTTTGAGTCTGCATATTGCATTAATTGATTTTGTAAGCCCTAAGAATTAGCGCGGTTCTACGTTTGTGAATTTCATTAATTTTGGGAAGACTTTAGTTTATTACTTTTTTAGATTTGATTCCATCCAAGAAAGGAATCAAGGAAACTATTTGATTCTTTTACCATCATGGACTTCTATCTCCTCCTCATTAGGAATAGGAATAGGAAAAGAATTTGTGTTTTTATGTATTTATCATTGAAAAATTATTATGCTACTAAGATGTCGACATTTATTTAAAAAAATTTAGTACCCAAACATCTATTTAAATTTTAAACAGTTGTAAAATATTACTCGGATACTCTATAATATCAAATTAACCAATATGCCAATTTCCGTGTCTTATTTTCTAGCACGTCGGAAATTATTTGAGTTCATGGCAGGGCATGTTGTGCGATAAATTTAATGTTTTCCGATATAAGATAAGAGGGAAATTAAAGAATATCTATTTCCGATGAAAGTTGTGTACAGTAAATACATATAATAATAATTTTCTTTATACGTATCATATTAATTATAATTTATGTGAACTAAGACATTGGCGTGGGTGACTAATCAAAATCAAAGTTGTTCATCAACTTCTTAGTTTGTTATCCCTTTGATTATTTTAACCGAAAAACAAATAACCAATCTTAGATATTTTCGTAAATTGCTAGAGTTTTTACATGTGTCCAAAACCTCACAAAATATACGAATGGTTACACAGAATCTCTCTATCTTAGTAACTGAGTCCTAACCCTGGTCAGTGGATTTTGGTGACCTACAAAAGTGTTTTGACAGATAAATTTCATCAACAATTACATGATAAAGACAAATTGTCACTACAACAAATATGCTTTTTAATGGTGATGCGGGATATTTTCGTCTACCAATTACAAATTGTTACATGTTTTAAGCACAAAAAAAAAAGCCCATGGAAGAGGAGTACGGGAAAAAATAAGAGCTCCTCTTTAGAAAAATAAGAAACAGGAGGAAGAGGGGGTCGCCATTTTTAAAAAATGATAGTGGATGTTTTGTATTTCTTTTTAAAAAAATTAAACTTTCATGATGAATTATAATTTCTTCAATACACTAAAATATTAATTATAAAAAATATTCATGTTAGTAAAAAAATAACGTATTTCGCCCCCCTACATGGAATTCCTGGCTCCGCCCTGGATATTCCACCTCAGACTCATCCAAGTCATCGTAGAGTCCAGACCAGCTTTGAGTCCGAGAAACCTGCAATCAAACACCGCACGTGAGCTAAGCCGGGGGTCGACCCGGCGTAGACTCTCCGATGCCTAAGTCAAAGAGATGTAGAGTGATCAAACAAGCGGCGATCGAACATTGAGCGATCAAACAGTCGATCAGTAGCGATCGAACAATGAACAATAAAATGCTAGAAATGACGTACCTTTCTCCATGCCGGATAGGAGTATTTATAGGTAATTAGCTCCGTAATTCACGGCGGATAATCCGGAGAGAATCTTACTTAAAAAGCCGATCGAACACAATTGAAGTTGTTCGATCGCTGGAGATGGTCAAACAGTGACGCACAAGCCGTTCGAACACAGTCCGTTCGAACGTCCCCTATTTGATCGATGCTTCTGTTGACCTTTAGCTAAACCTCTGCCACTGAAGTCATGCCACGTGTTATATCCAAAATATGGCACATCATGAGTCCCCCAGTTCGTTATGTATTATGTTGTAGACTTGATGCATTGCAAACTCGATTGCTAATATAGAGAGCTCAAGGATACTTAAGTGATTTTCTCGAAGTACTTTGGCAATGATACTCCAATAGTTTAATTATTGTGACATTTCTTAATATAGTGTCACTTAGCAGTGTAACTAAATATATAAATACTAATATAGTTGTATTAAAAGATGCCATTTATAGTATTAAAAGATGCCATTTATAAAGTGCCAGAGTAATCAATTTTAATGACAATCTAAAATGTCAAGAAAAAGTACGTTAAATGACATGTCCAAATGCCTCCAACATAGGAATTTGCCGACTCTTTAAAATCATGTAATATCTACATGTAGTGGCATTAATTACAAGGTATCAGACAAATAATAATTTATGGCACTTTGTAATGCCGCAAAAATTACAAGAAAAACTAAAAAATTAATATTGAGCAACCCGAATCCTTTGGTTGCCTTAAATTTAATCATTAATTTCTCATTTGAATAATTGTAATATAAAAGCTGTAGTAACCCATGAAAATAAGAGACATAAGCCATGTATGAATTACACAAACACACCATGTGATTAAATTCTGTTCGCAATTTGTTAGATTTTGCTGAATTTAAATTTCCGTCTCTCATTTATATTTTAAAATCAATGAAAAATATATTAATCAATACATTGATTGCTACAAGATTGCATTACAATCGAACCAAAAGTTCTATGGCAAAATTAGCTACCGATCTATCCTTAATTTTTTGAAAAATACAATAGAGTACAATTTCAAATTAAGAAAATCTACATTTTCGTGTTCTCAGATATGCAAATATTTCTTTTGCTCTTGTCGTTCGATGAAGAATGGTCTCTTGTTCTTCTGATGCTTGCTCCTACACCAATAAGAAACAAAATGCAATATTATTAGTCAAGTTTGAGGAAAATAAACCATCCCGACTTACAAGATAATTGATGCACTCAAGCATATAATAGAAAGACTCGAAACTAAAACCTAATCCTCTTTACAAGAAACTCCATCTTTTTTTGTTTCTTAGAGAAGTGATGTCAAAAGCATATATACCTTCAAGTTTGCACAAAAGTTCTTGGAGCAAATGTTTGGTCTTGAAAGAAAGACGTGATATGTATGTTTATTGTGCTGTAAAAGAGAATGAGTAAATGGTAGAAAATTTGTGTTATAGGAAATTAACACTTATCACATGCATAAGAAGTGGCATAAATCACTGGATCAGATATTTTCTAAGTGAAATATACGGAATCTATAGTTCCTATAGTAGTGGAATTTTTAAAAGGTCATCATATAATTATATTGACATTCGAAGATTAAATGTCATTAGTTCCTATAAGTTAACGTCACTAATGAATTAATTATTTGGCACTTTCTAAAAATAACATTCAATTAAAATATCGTGGCATATGAAAAAATAAATAATATTAGCATAATTTCACTATATGTTACAGATTGTGCGGCAATTATTTAGAATGTCATTATATTATTTTATAGTGACATTCTAAGTCTAATGTCACTAAATTATTTTAAATTAACGTCACTAATGTATAAATTATTGTGGCAATTTTAAAAAATCATCGAATTTATAATGACATTTGGAAATAAATATCAGTAGCATAATGCCACTATAATTCATTTTTGGTGTAGTGTATATTACAAAGGAAAAAGAAATACAAACAAGTATCTGTTAGGTTGTTGGAACTGAGGTTGTTGGTCGTTAGGCCTTTTTGGTCTTTTTGGGTGGTGATAATGTGATATACACAAGCAATTTACCTATTTGTAGAGCCAAAAAACGATATTGACTATTTTCCCTCAATTCATTTTTCTTGTTTTTTCCCTTGTCATGTTATCGTCGCATGCCACATAAGTAACGTTTCAGTACAAAATCAAAGACTTTCCGACACGATAATTGTTCTGTTTATTCTCGCATAAAAAGGATAAATTCACAGTGAGCGTCAATTAGCAATGAGGCACTCATCCCTACTACATGTATGAAGAATAAAGAAAAAACAAAAACTTAAGAATCTTGCTGTTTGAGTTACTATTATGAGAGACAAATGTCTATTTGTAATAATTATAATAACCATCATATCGACTTTGATATGTGCAAACATAAAAATTTAAAGAAAAAATGTTTTGAATTATCAAATCATTATTAACATTAAAGTTGATGCATTTTCAATTCAACAACTTATTTGTTAATACTATTCATGAACTTAAAAGGAGAAAAATGATTATGCCTAAAACTCGACGTAACTATTAGCAATGAGATAACTATCACTAAGATATTTCATAAATAGTTCTTTGCCGCTCTCGATTTATAGTCCCGCCAAAGAAATAAAACCACCATCCTTACTCCTTATGGTGTTTCCATAATACCTTCTCGGCAATGAGATTGAAAAATCATATATTTGTCGTCTTTTGTAACTCAGGGTTCCGCATGCATTGCTAAAAGGTGATATGAACACACTTCATTTTTTCCCTATCCACGAATAGGAGGCGCCATAGGCATGCGGTATTGCGAAAATAATCATGACAATCTCCAATTTTTGTGCTACCAAGAACCCCTCGACATCATGTTTATCAAGGTTCTTGGGTCATAAGAAGTGGACGACAATCGTGGCGGCTTAGAATGTCTTTGATAGATTTTAACCACAGATTATCCAAGTTAAACAACTTAATGTTCTGGTGTTTAAATAGTGAATACTTTAGTTGAAACAATATATAAAGACAAAAAGTAAATAACACCAGATTTTTACGTGGTTCGGACAACCGTCCTACTACACGAGGCTTTTGCCTACTTAAAACAAACCTCTTTTAAGTATCAAAACATTTACACTTACATGACTTGACTTTAACTCATCAAATCCCTTCTATAGTTAAAACCTATAAGACACTACTTTGATACTTCTACTCCACTTGAGTGAAGATGTCCTGCATCTTTCGAACTCCCCTTTTGTCTTGCTGGAATCTTCTGACAAAGTTTCAACTTGACGTAGATAGAAATATTTTGATGAACTTAAGAATGAAACCTAAAAGGATTAAAAGATATAAAAATAACAAATAAACTCGACAACTTGAATCATAGACTGTGACTTCTATTTATACTAGTTTTCACAACTTTGGATGAGAACGATCTTCGAATGATACGACAATCTTTTTCCTACAAAATCGAGATTATCTAGAAAGGATTGGTAAGATTTAATTAAACAAATACATCCACGATAATTTCAATCGGGTTCATTCATAAAATATAAATTCCATACATAGTTAACCTAATAAAATGCGTACAACTAATTTTAATTAAATAATGGACTAAGAAATAAAGATTCCTAAGAATAAAGATATCCACGATCTCATAGGATTATTCGGATACAGAAATCAGTCCAATCATATTCAAATAAGGTAATGATTTTATTTATGCAATCTTTTCAAGATCCTAATCAATATGTGCAACCATAAATAACAATTCTAGTAAATTATATCTTTCCTAAAAACGTTCTGGAGATAAACCATTAAAATCAAAAAAGATAATTCAAATTAAGGTTGAATAACAAACAACTTATCATAACATCTCTTTATTAAGTCGTGATAAATTAATATAATAACATCTCTTTGTTCATAAATGGTTGTTTAAACAATATAAGACAATTTAATAGATCAAACACCAATGGACCGAATTCTGATCCTAACAATTTTCTTAACACATTTCTTGCCATGCATGTGTTAAAATGCCAACATTAATCACTTTACTTTCCTTATATGCATGGACAAAGAGTGAAATGAAGTGCACTATTCTGATACATTTTTTCACCAACTTTGTGGCGGCGCAAGCAGAATAATTTGCATTTAGTACTACATATTTTTTATGCTTTGTGCAGGAAATAGATATCTCTGCATACTTGTGAGTTGTGACTACTGCGGTGCCTTTCTGCGTATGTAAATCATGTGTGTACTATTCAAAAAATTAGAGGGAGAGGGCGACTACAATTGATTCGAGGCAAAGACACCATTTTAGTGTAAAATTTTAATGCATAAAGATCGTTAATTATCGGTGTAGTAAACTTAAAAATATAATGATACTTTTTTTTTTGCATTTAAATCTTACAAGAGGTTTTTTTCTCTATTCATCAATTAGAATAATATAACGGTAGTTTTTGCAAATATATGAACAGAGTGTAAAAGATCTCAATCATAGAGAGAGAAAATTGTGAAATGATTCTGTATATTCATACTTAAGAAAATGAGATTGTACAAAGCTATATATACAAACTAATAGAAGCGGGAAACTAACTGAACTCTAACTAACTGGAGCGTCTAACTAACTAACAGAAAAATGATATTTACATAAAGGTCCTTGAACTTAATTAATATACTAACACGCCCCCATCAAGGTGGAGCTTGGTGAGAATCACCAAGACCCAGCTTGCATAACCACCTGTGGAAGAAAGGATTAGCAAGTGGTTTGGTGAAAAAATCGACAATCTGAAGTGAGGCAGGGTAGTGTTGAGGTGCAATGAAGCCAAGTTTAAAACTCTACCTGACGACGTGGCAGTCGATATCCAGGTGTTTGGTGTGCTTGTGAAACACTGGATTGTGAGTTATATGAACATCGGACTTGTTGTCACAGAACAAAGGGATGGGAAGAGGTATAGGAACAAGTAACTCAACAAGAATGTAGGAAATCCATTTTGTTTCACAGACAGTACTCGCCATACTCCTGTATTCTGCCTCGGTGGATGACCGTGAAACCGTGGATTGTTTCTTGGTTTTCCAGCTTATTAAAGAGTCCCCAAGAAACACACAAAAACCAGTGATTGAACGCCTAGAATTCGAACAAGTAGCCCAATCTGCATCACTGTATGTGCGAAGAATGAGAGGTGAAGCTGTAGGATAATAAAGTCCCAAAGAAGGTGTGCCTTTGAGATATTGAAGAACAGTCATGGCTGCATCCCAATGGGGTTGGCGAGAAGACTGCATAAACTGGCTCAAGGTGTTGACAATGAAGCAAATATCAGGGCGGGTCATGTTTAGACACAGTAAACGGCCAATGAGACGCCTATACTTCTCTGGATTTTGAAGCATTGGACCATCAGCTGTGAGCCTGAGAGATTGAGAACAAGGGATAATGGCAGGCTTGCCACCAAGCTGACCAACATCTGAAAGGATATCCAAGATATATTTGCGCTGATTAACAAACAAACCAGAGGAAGTTCTCAAAATTTCCAGGCCCAAAAAGTACTTTGCATCCCCTAGATCCTTGATGGTGAATGCCTTGTGAAGAAAAGTTTTGACAGCTATGATGTGTTGTAAATTTGGACCAGTGATTAACACATCATCCACATAAACCAATAGAGCCAAGAAGGAGTCTCCAGAACCCTTGGTGAAGAGACAAGAATCAGATTATTTAAAACCATATGTGATCAAACTATGTGTGAAGTCCGAATTCCACTGCCTAGATGCCTGCTTCGGGCCATAAAGGGAACGTTTGAGTCTGCGAAATTGGCCTGGAGATGCTTTGTCATAACCCTGAGGTGGAGTGAGGTATATTTCTTCATCAAGAAAGCCATGTAAGAAGGCATTATTGATGTCTAACTGGTGGAGAAACTAGTTAAAATGTGATGCAACTGCAAGAAGAATTCTAACTGTGACCAACTTGACAACTGGTGAGAAACTTTCTGTGTAATCCAACCAAAAACCTGAGTGTAACCTTTAGCCACAAGTCTGGCTTTGTATCTATCAATGGACCCATCAGGATTTAATTTCAACTTGTACACCCACTTAGAACCAACATGATGCTTATTAGGAGGTAGAGGTACAAGCTCCCAAGTATCATTTTCCTCAAGAGCTTGTAACTCCTTTTGCATGGCAGTAATCCAGTTGTCATCTTTACAAGCTTGAGAATACGTTTTAGGTTCATGAATTAAAGACACATTAGCCAAAAATGACATATAAGATGGAGTGAAATGAGGAGTTGGAATAAAAGGAAAGGAAGGAGGAGAATGAATAGATGAGGTAGAACAACTAGAAGAAGAAGAAGTAAGAGGATAATCTTTGAATTTAGAGGGTATGGTATGAACTCTAGAACTTCTTCTAGGTGGAGAAGGAGAATCAGAATGAGGAATGAGTGCAGTTTGCAACTCAGGAACAGAAGGAGCTGAAACAGATTCAGAAGAAGGTTCAGAAGGAATAGAGGAAGAAGAAGGAGAATCAGGAGGAGTATTTTCTGCAGGAGTAATGAGAGGGAGATCAAAGTCATTGTTAGAAAGAGGGGAAGCAGAAAATTCAGGAGAAGATATAGGAATTGAAGGTAGAGGAATAATGTCAGAATCAGTATTGTAAGAGGTAAAAGGGAATTGTGACTCATGAAATGTAACATCTCTTGAAATGATGACATGTTTCTTAGAGAAACAATAGATTTGAAGGCCCTTTGGCCAGGAGCATAGCCCAGAAAACAACCCTTAAGAGCTCTAGGAGCAAATTTGTCTTTATGAGGCTTAACATTCACATAGTAACATAGACAGCCAAAAACTTTGAGAGAGGAAGGATTGTGTTTGGTGCCATGGAGTTTTTCATAAGGAGTGGACCATTGTAGAGTCTGAGTAGGTGTACGGTTTATAAGGTGTGTAGCCATCAAAATGGCATATCCCCAGAATGGAAGAGGAAGATTGGCTTGAAACAGTAAAGCCCTGGCAACTTGAAGGAGATGTTTATGTTTTCTTTCCACAATGTCATTCTGTTGTGGAGTGTATGGAGATGATTTTTGGTGGACAATACCTTAGGTGGAAAATAAAGTTTGACACTGATTATTTGTGAATTCACTACCATTATCACTTCTTATGGTAAGGATTTTGGCAGCAAATTGAGTAGAAACATATGAAATGAAGTGTTTCAGAGTATCATGGACTTGTGTTTTATTGGCAAGCAAGAATGTCTAAGTGCAACGACTGAAATCATCAACAATTGTGAGGATGTAATGAGCATTTGAGACAGTAGGAATTCTTTAGGGACCCCAAAGATCAATACGAAGAAGAGCAAAGATAGCAGAAGATGAGCTATGACTTAGAGGAAATGGAGCCCTGTGTTGTTTAGATTTATGGCATATACCACATTCAACTAAACAATCATGTACATGAGAAAAAGGAAGAACAACAATCAAGATGCTTTAAGGCATTGTAAGATGCATGTCCAAAACGAAGATGCCAAAGATTCAATTGCTTAGATGATTCATAGTGAGTTACAGCAGAAGCAAGTGATCTGACATTTACAGAAGAAGATTTATTTGTTCTGTCCTTATTACAAAGAGTTTGCAAAGAACTATCAGTAGAATTAGGATAAAAAACATACACATTACCAACTGCACGACCCACAGCTAGAAGATCTTCAGTCTGTAGGTCTTGCAAAAGGCAATGATGAGGAAAGAATGTGATTTTTATCTGAGCTTGAAGAGTCAGTTTTGAGACAGAAATGAGATTGAATTTGAAATCTGGCACCAGTAAAGCAGACTTCAAGCAAAGACAAGAAGTAAGAGGCACATCACCAGTATGAGTCACATATTTGATAGACTTATCAGGAAGATAAACTGGAGTAGGACAAGAAACAGGTTTTGAAGTAGAGAAAGAAGCAGAATTAATGATCATGTGATTTGAGGCTCCTGTGTCAAGTATCCAATCACCTATTTATATGCTAGCAAGTGTAAAGAGACTTAGATTAATACCTGCAAAGTCCCCAAAATGAGCAAAGTTGACTCTCCCTGCATCAGCATTGTTGTTTGGTTTCAAGCTATCATTATGCATCATAAGCTTCATCATCTTATAGAAGTCAGCTTGAAACTGTTCTGAAACCTGAGAACTTGCACTCTGCTTATCAGAAGCCACACTATCAGCATACTCTTCATGAGTAGAATCCACAGCATTAGCCATAATCCGACTAGAACCCCTTTGCTTCTTATCCTTCAGCTCCTTATACCAGTCTGGCACACCAACCAGCTTAAAACAACTATCACGCATGTGCCCTTTCATCTTACAAAATCACACACACGATCACCCTTTAACTTCTTGTTATCCTGAAAAGAATTACCACCAGAATATGATCTATTTGAACCATTTTGACCCTGATTGAACCTCACAAACATAGCAAAGTTTTCACCAACATCAGCTATAGATAGCTGCACTTCCTTCTGTTTTTCAACTCTAAGAACCATTGCATATGCTTTCTCAACCAGTGGTAAAGGCTCTAAACCGAGTATTTGACTACGTATGGCATCAAAATCATCATTTAAACCCATGAGAAACTGCATTAGCTTCGTTAATGAACTAAAATCAAGTGAGTGTTTAGCAACATCACAAGTACAAATTTGAGCAGCACCACAATGACATGAAATTGCAGGAATCAAACAGCTCAACTCGTCCCATAAACGCTTCAATTTCGTATAATACTGCGAAATTGAAGACGATCCTTGAGAGATCGACGCCACCTCTCTCTGTAGCTGATAAATCAGCGGTCCATTATTCAAACCGTAATGCATTTCAAGTTGATTCCACAGCTCAAACGCCGATCCAACATATAGAAAAACATCTACCAAATCTTTCGAAATCGAATTCAAAATCCATGTCGTAACCATACAATCAACCCTAGTCCAATCCTCAAAATCAGTATGATCCAAATCAGGTTTGCGAATCGCACCATTAATAAAACCTAATTTTCTTTTCGCTCCAAGTGCTAATTTGATAGATCTACTCCAAGGTAAGTAATTGGAGATACCTGTGAGTGGAATTGTTGTGAGATTCATGTCTGGATGATCGGAATTGTGCAGGTGTAACGGTCCATTAGCCGATCGAACATTCGGATCGGAGCTCAATTCAGCAGCATTCATGGCGATTACAGCAAATCACGATGAAGAAGATGAAGTTTTAAAAAAATCGAGACCTAAGCTCGTGATACCATGAACATAGTGTAAAATATCTCAATCATAGAGAGAGAAAATTGTGAAATGATTATGTATATTCATACTTAAGAAAATGAGGTCGTACAAAGCTATATATACAAACTAATCGAAGCGGAAAACTAACTGAACTCTAACTAACTGGAGCGTCTAACTAACTAACAGAAAAGGATATTTACATAAAGGTCCTTGAACTTAATTAATATACTAACAATATATACCTCATGTCTATGTGTGTCTGTGTGTACTCATGCATTTTTCTTTCAACCTTTCACTTTTTTTTTTTTTTTTTCTTTCGAATTGACACCCTCAAACTTATTCGTTTTCAGTTGATTTCATAAATTGTTGTGCTTGACTTTTTCATTTCTCATGATTATTTTCCATTTTTTCACTATCATCTTTATACTCAATCACTGATCTCCAGCTCTCTCCACAAATTATCTTCATTGTTCATAAAAGTTTTATCTATAAATAAATGGACCCTCTAGAAATTTAAAACTATAAATGTGATTAAATAGGTCAGGAGATTGCATAAAAAGGCTAAATTAACAATAAAGGGTTCAATGGAGATATTAGGGGTTATTTTTAAATCTCATAAAAGTGGAGGGGTAGTTTCTCCATTTTTGAGATGACATATCTTCAATCTTTGGCTTGTTTCACGATGGAAAATGATTTTAGAATTGTGGACATGAATTCTTTATGTCTTGTGAATAAGTTCATATCTTTAAAGGGCGTGAAGATGGTGCAAACGTTACAGAGACAAGCCGGATTTAATCAAAATATCCAAGGAGCATCCATAGAACTCACTTTCTGTAGGTGCAAAGTTAGTGAATCCCTACACCTAATTTAAATTCCTTAACTATCTTACTATTTCATGCACATAGCTCACGTCTATAAAAGCTAGCTACTCTATTTATTTATGTATTATAAGCAAAAATATCTAAACTCCTACACTTAACTAACTGTTACATAATTACTAATGACTTATTATTCCCACCCAAACACGCAAGTAGCAATTAGCAACATACCCTCTCATCACGGCATGTCCTTCAAGCCACACCATTATTAGTAGCCCCCTCTACTTCCTGAACTCTGGCTACCAGTATCCCTTGCTGCTCTTCACGTCTCTACACCAACCTACGTACATATATTTAATGCATGCGTCTTATCTCTGTCTTAGTTGTCTTAAAATATTCTTCGTACGTAGTTTTAGCGTAGAATTTGTTTCTTTCTATATATACTATATTACTATGTAATATGAATATGTTAATGTTGTTACTTGTCAATTGTCATGATCGGTCCACCGTACGGAGAATATCTCGCCATCTTAATTAATAGAACTGTCGTTTAGCCATTTATTTCTTGATTCAATATCTACACAGTCAAATATAAGAGCAAAATTATATATATGATATGTTTGATCTTTCAATAGTCAATAGTTAGAGCTGAACTACCAAAATGGCAATGGAAGCTGGCGTCCAATTCATTAATAGGCAAAAATATAAAAAAGTTAATTAAGGTCCATAACAACATGATTGCTATTGCAATTTCTCTTTAATCTTTATGTACGTCACGAATAAATTAAAAACACATAATATAGAAATAATTAAAGAGCGTTAAATTTAATAATTAGACAAAATATAATATCCAATACATTTATTTTGGACATTCATTCAAACATAATAGGAATAGGACTAGTATGCCATCTAACCTCATTCTTTCAATCTCCCAAAACCAGCATACTTATTCAACACACACACACAAAAAAGGATCAACTTCAATTTTGATAAAGCATGGAATCCAATCGTGGAGTAATTACCACCTCCACCGGATTCGCCCTTGGCATAGAAATGCCAACCCCTTCCGCCATGTCGACCGGCATATCTCCGGGCGTACTTAATTCAAATCCCTGAACCAAACGAGCCACTATCAAACTAGTCACTTGCATCGAAAAAGTAATTCCGGGGCATGATCTTCTCCCGGACCCGAACGGGACGAACTCAAATTGCTGCCCCAATACATCTACTTCTGCGTGGCTCTCCATAAATCTCTCCGGCATAAACTTATCTGGATCCTGCCAAAACCGAGGATCGCGGTGCAGTTTCAACAGGTTTACGAACAAAAGAGTGCCTTTCGGGATTAAATAGCCGCCAAGTTGGCAGTTTTCAACGGCCTGATGGGGTAGGGATAATGGTAGGGGTGGGTAGAGTCTTAGGGTTTCTTTGATTATGGCTTGGAGGTATGGTAAGTTCTTGATGTCGGATTCTTGGACCCATCTTTGGTTGCCTACTTCAGTATCTATTTCTTGTTGTGCGAGTTTCATGACATTCTTGTGGTTGATTAGTAGCGCTAATAGCCATGTTAGGTAGACGGATGTTGTGTCAAACCCGCCTAACACCACGTTCTGGATTTCATTTAACAAGAAATGTAATAAAACTGTTGTAAGGACATCAATGCAAAGTAGTTGTAGTTAAAGGTACGTACACTAATTGAAGGGAAAAGTATTGAGTTAAAGGTAGATATTGACACGATAAGGACATAAATTTAAGTTAGTAGTGATGAGTTCGAAGTTTAGGATCACTTGTGAAAGGTTCACGGGTTTCGGGTTCTCTTTTTAGTTAGCAAAGAAGCTGATTTAATGAAGAAAAACAACCGTTCTGCCCGCTGGAAAAAAAAAATGAACCAAACACAATTAGGCATGTAGTAGTTTATACAATCTTTCTGGATTACGGTCATCCAAAACATGCCCCGAAAGATCCCTAATTGATGAAGTTGAAGTCAGAATATAACACTACATATAGAGTATCCTCAAACAAAATCCTACAGGAACAATTAAGACATGTTAAAACGCTCATTCATGATCTTGAGTTTACAGTTAAAAGATTTTCTTCAATTTATAAACGATATATTATTAATTTCTTCACGAGAATGGAGATGTGCAAAAGATATTCTGTCGCTCTTTCTGTACCACTCAATGTCTCGTATAACCACCCACCATTTGTGTATTAGGATCTACTTAACGTGTCATCATCACAACTATGAAAACACATAATCAGTTATACGGGGGAACAGAAGATCCGACTGAAATGGGAAGTTAAACAATGTTAATTAGTTTCACATTTAGTAGAGTATTACTTACCATCACCGTGGCTTTGATAATTGTTAGCCTGGAAGAACCGTACTTCATGAACTTATCATCAATCGTCGAAAGCAACACATCAATGAAATCCTGCTCCTCTTTTCCTTCACCCTTCTCACTTCTCTCAACATGTTCGTCGATCCACTTCTCAATTATCTCGTCCATTTCTTTCGACGCACTTTTCATTCTCTTAATATACCCCCCAACATCCAACCATCTCATAAACGGAACAGGAATCACATCCGACAGAACAAACTCACCCGCAAGCAACGTAAGTTCCCTAAATAGCTTCCTCAAACCCTCAACTTCCTCATCTTCCTCCCCACATTCATCTCTCACGTACCTCTTTCCAGCGATCATTTTCACGATAATATTAAGCGCCACTCCTTCAGTCCATCGGCTGATGTTCACAACATTCGACGACTTCGTTTCAGAGTACAATTCCCTGATACTAGTGTCAACCTCCGACACTCGTAGGCTTTTCATTTTCTCCAGCCGACGTGGCGAGAGAACTTCCGACATCACGATCTTCCGCATCTCTCGCCAATACGGACCGTTGCTGAACCCGAACGACGCGTGATCGTAAACGAGGTACTTCCCGACGCTGGATATCGGCCTGTTGGCGAAGGACTTGTCGTTGACGGTAAAGCACTCGGTTACGGCTTCTCGGCTGCTGGCCACCACGACGCGCTGCATGCCGAGGCGGATAGTGAAAATGGGGCCATATTTGTCGGCGAGTGATCCGAAAGTGTGAGCAATGTGGATTTTAGGGTTGAGAATAGGAAGGTGGCCTACAATAGGCCATGGTCCTGATGGTTGTGGGGGATATGAACTGCCAACATTTTTCCTAAAGAGTTTGAAGAGGGACCACAATAATAAGAGGAGAGATGCTATTACAATTGCTCCGTTTTTTTCTACAAGGAAACTGAACATCATTGTAGAAAAAAAGATAGGGCTCTGAATTTCGTTTTATGTGAGTTATGACTGATTCGGGCTAGTTATATGCACTGAAAAAAACATGAAGATTCTTTATTGTTCTTGCTTATGTGGCACGTGTCTCTATACGTCTCCGCAGAACCTACCTACGACATAGCTCGAAGTGTTTCAGCAGTCGATTTTAATGAGAAATATCTAAATGAGTTTCTAAACATAGAGTCATAGGGTTAGGCGTTTTATATACGTAGTTTAATCATTATTAAATTTATCGTTTCAAATCTTCTTGACTAAACATTTATATTATGCCGCCAAACACTCACAAATTAACACTAGCACACTCTATCTTTCCCATTCATTATTTATTCCGTATTTGGGGAAGTTCTCACCTACACTTAATTGCATAGCAGTGAACTTACCTGACAATATCAGGAGTACCAACTAAACATGGATCAAATTTTGTTTCGACAGTATGTTTCGGTACTTTAAATATTATAAACTTTTAGTAATGTTTCGAGATTTTTTCGATATGTTTCGAAAATTTCGTAAAAATGGTGCGCACAAAAGATGTAGAAAATATTGAATGTTTATTTTTCGCATAGTTAAAAATGTAAACATTTCGATAGTTTTCGAGGAAAAGAAAAGAAACTTTCGTCCAAGCAGCTAAATGGTCTTTATTAGCTCAATTCCAATAAGAGATCAACAACCATAAAAAATGCTAAAAGTTTGAGAAATATAAGTCTTTACTGGAAAATTTATGGACTTGTAACAAATTGATTGCACCGAAATTCAAAATGTGTTTTGACCACTTATAAACTACATGTGTACAAAACTAAGTTGGTAAAGTTCAAATTTATTTCAAGGTTAAATGAAACCACCTAACACAATTAATTCTGAAAACCAAAACAAAGAAAAACAAAACTGACATTTCATTTTGGCTTCCAAATCAACTATATTACTGGAGGAAGTGGGGAGCTGCTCTTAAGAAAGTTGATACTCCTTCTCACCGGTAACTCCTTCTTTTTTTTTTTTTTTTTTTTTTTTTTTTTTTTTTTTAGTATTTACAGTAGTGTAGTATTTGTTAGTGTTAGCTAGTAATTAAATTATTCTCAAATCTTTGGATCTAAATATTAAAAAATTTAGCAGGTTTTGTTTCTTTCTTATGTTCAAACTGTAAAAAATCCCTAAATACATGGCAAGATTTTATTACTCTTTATCTTACTCTTCTCTTAAATATTTTAAATTTTTAGCTGTTGTTTCTTTCTTATGTTTAAACCATGTTTAAACTGTAAAAATTCCCTAAATACATGGCAAGATTATATTTTTCTCTATCTTACTTTTAAGTTCCCACAAATAATCAAAAGATGCGTTAGATGTTTGACCAGAAATCTTCTTTTCCTATTTATGAGATTTAAAGATTATCTCACTTCATATACCAAAAAGAAAATAACAAAGAGAGAATATACCCAGTGAATACCCAGTGAATTAGCTTTTTAAAAACTAAAATGTTCATAAAACAAGGGAGAAAAAAGAAGTACTTATCTCACAGTAATATATTACGTACAGTCTAACAAGCGCCGGTTGAAGTGCTGCAATTTTAATTCTATCCACTTATTATTAAAGTAATTGCAAATTTGTCAAACGGTTTTCTAGTAGTATCTAAGTGATCACCCAAAATTTTATATAATGAAACAAAATATATCTTTTCATGAAAAAAAAGTCTGTAATCGAACTAAAAACATTTATATCAACCTAATAGTATAATATGAATTGTTTGTTAATGGCTTATAATTATGCAATGAAGTTAACATAGTTGGATAGTGCAACAATTTTATAAACATATATAAAACATAAATTTCTTAATTATATTTTATGTACAGTTTAGTTGTTTTCTTTTTACTAGCTATTTATATTAGAACTCACACTATATTTTGTAATTGGTATTAGAAATTTCAATGAGTATATGAAAAATAGTTAAGCATTTGGGATATCATGTTTGCAAAAAGTTTATAAAATTGTCTCTTTTTTTTATTATATATATATATATATATATATATCTTTGCCTAAAATTGTTTAGGTAGTACCCACACATAGATATACGTTAATGTTTCCTGATGAACCCATTGTTATAATATTAATTGAATTATGTGTTTAATTATTTGGATGTCATAATCGATTGAACTAGTTGTATATAATTATGGTAGGTTATTACTTATTAGACATCTCATAATATAGATGACTTTATATCTAACTTTGTCATAATATTATAAGTAACATTTTATATATTTGCAGGCTACTATTTATCAAATAAATGGAACAAAATCTAGAACGATCACTTGAATGTGAAGCTTTACATTTATTACCTGGTATATGATAAATTCTAATTTTATTTCAAAAGTTACTTTTATCTATAAACAAATAGTAAGTTTGTGATACTAGTTATTTTTCAGATTTGACCTATGAGGATGAAGTTGGTAACATAGAGCAGTTTCTACCATTGACGGGAAAAGATGTGGAATTTGCAAGTTTAACCATTGAAAAAATGTAACTTAGATTGGAGTTTGGTGAACCTATGGAAAATGAGCCTGCTGCATTTGCACTATAATGTATATACGCACGTGCAATAGAACTTAGTGTTCGAAAAGACGTTGAGTTACGATTTTCAGATAATTTTGGAGTTAAAGCTCGAGATTTTGTATGATCTTGTACGGGCAACAAAGATGAAAAGAGTTCTTTGAGGAGTATACGACATTTAGGTGCCAGTGTAAAGTAAAGGTTAGAGTTGCTCGACTGAAGGGACAAAATTCGAGAGTGACTTCATTCAGAAAGGAACATAATAATGATCTGTATCCTCCCAATCATACACATTTACTAAGATCGCACGAAATGTTAGTGCTGATATGAAACATTGCTTTGAGACAATGGTAAAATGTGGAACTCCAATAGCCAGGGCATACGAGTTTATAGAGAGTTTATCAAATGGTCGAGAAAATGTTAGGTGTACACAAAAAGACGTATACAACTCTTTAAGATGTCCCAAAAAACAAATTGACAATGGTGATTAGGGGTGTTCATGGTCCGGTCCAAAACGGGTAACTGGACCGGACCGTGCTTAACGGTTTACCCAAACCGGAACGGTCCGGTTTACGGTTCGCAAAAAAGGACTAACGGGTTTACTGGGTTTAAGAAAACCCAAACCGTTAATCGTTATATATATATTTTTTTTTAACTTGTAATTGTAAAAAATGTTAGTGCGTTTTCACTTTTCAGCATAAATTAAATCCTGCCTTTACTAATTACTAACGTATGAAAGGCAACTCTAAAAAGAAAAAAAAGAAAAAAACAAAGAGGGATTATGCTTTGAGTTGTGTATGAATATTATGGAATTATGCATTTATATTGCTTTAAATTTTGTGATTTGGAGATGTAATGAAACTACTCCCTTTGTTTGTTGATGATTATACTTTAAGTTGTGTATGAATGTTATGGAATTATGTATTTATATTGCTTTGAATATTGTGATTTGGAGAAGTAATGAAACTATTCCCATTGTTTGTTGATGATTATACTTTAAGTTGTGTATGAATGTTATGGAATTATGTATTTATATTACTTTGAATATTGTGATTTGGAGAAGTAATGAAAATTTGAGTTGTGCATGAATATTATTTGATTGTTGATTTTTTTTTTTTTTTGAGATTTTATTGGATAAATTTTTTTTTTAAATAGGAGAAATGTTAACGGGTTAGGCCAAAACCCGTTAACCGGACCGTTAACTAACGGTTAAACCGTTAATCGGACCGTTTCAAACGGTCCGCTTAACGGTTTGGGTTTTTAGACTTAACGGGTTTACTGGTTTTTAAAAAACCGGTAACCGGATCGGACCGTGCTTAACGGTTTACCCAAACCGGACCGTTTCCAAACGGTCCGGTTAACGGTTCGAAAAAAAGGGCCTAACGGGTTTACTGGGTTTAAAAAAACCCAAGCCGTTAAGTTAACGGTTAAACCGTTAATCGTTATAAATTTTTTTTTTTTAACTTGTAATTGTAAAAAACGTTAGTGTGTTTTCACTTTTCAGCATAAATTAAATCCTGCCTTTGCTAATTACTAACGTATGAAAGGTAACTCTAAAAAGAAAAAAACAAAGAGAGATTATGCTTTGAGTTGTGTATGAATATTATGGAATTATGCATTTATTTTGCTTTAAATTTTGTGATTTGGAGATGTAATGAAACTACTCTCTTTGTTTGTTGATGATTATACTTTAAGTTGTGTATGAATGTTATGGAATTATGTATTTATATTGCTTTGAATATTGTGATTTGGAGAAGTAATGAAACTATTCCCTTTGTCTATTGATGATTACACTTTAAGTTGTGTATGAATGTCATGGAATTATGTATTTATATTACTTTGAATATTGTGATTTGGAGAAGTAATGAAAATTTGAGTTGTGCATGAATATTATTTGATTGTTGAATTTTTTTTTTTTTTTTGAGATTTTATTGGATAATTTTTTTTTAAATAGGAGAAATTGTTAACGGGTTAGGTCAAAACCCGTTAACCGGACCGTTAACTAACGGTTAAACCGTTAATCGGACTGTTTCAAACTGTCCGGTAAACGGTTTGGGTTTTAGACTTAACGGGTTTACTGGTTTTTAAAAAACCGGACCGTTGGTCCAAAAATCCGAACCGTAAACAGCCCTAATGGTGATGCTGCTCGATTGATTGATTACTTCTCAAGTAGGCCGAATAAAGAACATTACTTTTTGGAGCATGAAAAAGGATGAAAATGATAGGCTTACAAACTTTTTCTTTCGGAATTATCGTAGTAGTATCGACTACGAGTATTTTGGTTATGTACTTTCGGTAGATACCACTTATCGAACAAATAAGTATAACATGATTTGCTGTCCTTTTATGGGCATAAATCATTATATGCAGACTATTATGTTTGACTTTGCTTTTATGTCAGAAGAAATACAGAGCTCTTTGAAATGGTTGTTCAGGGAATTTCTTAACTTAATGAATGGCAAGCGGCCTGAAACAATTTTCACATATCAGTGTCAATCAACGATGAAAGCCATCACGAAGATTTTTCAGAGTCACACCACTGACTATGTCATTGGCACATCAACCAAAATGCGCTATCTCATTTTGGCAATTTGAATGGCAATACAGATTTCAAATGATTATGGAATAAATGCATGACATGATGTCAATCTGAAGAAGAATTTGAGTATACTTGGAAGCACATGGTTGATAATTATGACATTGGGACGATAAACTGGTTTAGCATAAGGTATGGGTTGCGCTACAAATGGGCTACTGCTTTTAGTTATTACAGATTTAGTGTTGGGCTTAACGCTACATCGAGAAGTGAAGGCATGAATGCAGCATTGAAGAAAAATTTTGGTGGTGCAAGTTCATCCTTGTATGATTGTCTTCTTGCTTATGAAAAAGTTCTAGAGTCTTGGCCAACGGATGAAGGTGAAAATGATTCTCTTAGTCAACATGGTAGACTTTCGATTGGACCAAACCATTGGTTGTCGGTGTCTAAGGCATATACTATGTAAATATTAATCTTATTTCAAAATGAGATAAATGATTTGATTAACTACGTGATCATAGATCAACAAGTGATTATTGGCTCTTCTTTTATGTGCTTCACCGTTATATCTCGTGGGAAGACACCGAGAAATTTCACAGTCCAGCTAGACACATTAACTTTTGGATAACATGGACTCTCACATGTATTTTATCAAACACTTTGTAAGCATAAAAAGGAAGAAGATATATCTAAACTGTGTGCTTTTTATTCATCACCAACAACTTATTTATAAGCTGATAAAAAATAGAAAACTCAAGAAATTAAGCATCATTAACAACTCACTACCTAAAAAATATAGCTAACAAACTCACGTTCTTCTAAACCACTAAACATATGCTGATAAAGTAAAAGACTTTCAACAAATGGATTCTCACAGGTATTTTATCACTTTGGATGTGAGTTGTGTTTGCCACAAATTCGAGACGATGGGTATCTTGTGCAGTCATATATTAGAAGTCTTTGATAGGGTAAATTTGACTATATTCCCATAAAGTACATTAGAAAGAGGTGGACCAAGATAGTCACCAACAGAATATGTGATGCTCGACGTGTTACTGGAAATAGTGGTGCATTTGAGATGGTATTTGTCAACGAAATGATGAAAAGGTGTTATAAGGTGGCCACTAAATCCAAATCCCACAAGGAGACAAGAATTATGGTGGCAGAATCATTTAAAGGAGTTCATGAAAACGTAGATGTTTGGTTTGAGAATCTGAGTTTGGGTCAATCTGACCAGATAGATGATTTAGGCGTTAACAAAGATTGTGAAGTAGCAAATGAAATGTTTCTACGTGATCCCCTTAGATTCCAGTCAAGGGGAATCACAAATCTCCATCAACGTCATTGGGATGTAAAGGGTAAAGAAGCGAAAGGAAGAGGTGAAAGTTCGAGTAAGTTTCTTTTTAACTATTCATTAATACATACTATTTATTTCTTTACTTTATTTATGTGTATTTGTATTTGAATTAAATTCTAGGAGGAACATCAAGAGGCACAAAGAAGCGAGGACAAAGCTCAAGGATAATTGAGGAGGAATGTCCCTCACAAGAGGCTCATGGACAAACATCTGGTGCTCCATATGGTTATCAATTTCAATCAGAATTGCCTGTTTCTCATCCATGAATTAGCACAATCTCAACTGTCTAGTAGCCAAGGACTCCACGAAACTTCTTTTACCACTCAACTTTTTCCCAATCAATCTCACTGGTCTTATGCAAAGCAGCAAACCATCCCTTTGGACAACTTTGATGATTATTTTGATGTATGCATGAATTATATGATTTTCCTAGGTATGTATTGCATGTGCTGAGTAAAACGTAACAGTCATTTTTTTCCCTTGATAGAGAATGGAGGAAAAAGATGGATGGAAAATAAGTTGGCAATCTCAGCTGGATGAACTGAAGCAGAGGAATGTGAATAAGGATTCCAGATCAGGAAATACGTCGTGGGGCGCTCGAATGCGCAACCAGAGATTATAATATGAAAGCGCAACCAGCGGGAAAAACTTTCTACTATTCTTTGATTTAATTTGTATGGACTATCCTAAACCTAATTAGCATATATGAAATTATTGATATTATTCTTTTCATTGATAAGTTTAAACTATAAATAGTTACAACTTACAATCGTGTATGGCATTATTGTGGAGTAACATATATATATATATATATATATAATTCAGTATAAGAGAACTTGGTCATCTCACACAATCGTGTATTTAAGGGTCAATTGCGTTTTGCCCCTTAATGTTTGGGGTGTTTTGCGAAGTGCCCCCTAACGTTTCAAAAAGAGCACTTTGCCCCCTAACGTTTGTAAAGTTGGCCCCTTAGCCAAATCTAATGGATGAAAAAATAGCCACGTAGCAAAAACCGACGGTAGATCAAGGACTCAGGGGGCAACTTTACAAACGTTAGGGGGCAAAGTGCTCTTTTTGAAACGTTAGGGGGCACTTTCAAAACACTCCAAACGATAAGGGGGATGATCGCAATTGACCTTGAATTTAAACTAAATATGCTGAATATTTTAGTTGTCCAAGAAGACCATTTGCATTGCACTATATTGAAACATAAAATGTAAAGTCATATAGATGGAAATAGGGAGAAATTTTAACCATTCTTTTCTCGCAAATAAATAGTGCCCGGTAGATAATAATATTTTTTTTCGGAAAATCACAGCAAACCCCCCAATCAATGGATACTTTTGCATTGTACTCCATAATTTATGAAAATGTGCGACATGCCCCTCAACCTATTGACTCTTGTGCAATTTTCTTTCTAAAGTATTGATCCACCATTCATTTTGATACACGCGTCTTCATTTTTGTTCATCGAATGTGCATCATGGGCAAAACTTAAAAGATTGAGTGGCATATCATACATTTTCATAGGTTAGGCGCAAACTGGCAAAATACAAACACATCCATAAATTGGGGTTTGCCACAATTTCCTTTATTTTTTTTGAATTTGTAATTCTCAGGTTTGTGGAACCCTCAATCTAATATAGATGAGTACCTCGGCTAAAATTAATATTCACATGTGGAATCAAAAACAATTGAAGTGAAGTGGATGAGATTTTTTTATTTTTTTTTAAAACTGGGGTTACCTTGATCAACCCCTTTAACTTTAGGAATGATACTTATAACACTTACTTGCAAGTTGATAGATAGACCATAGAAGCTTCTAATTAATGTCCCACAATTTTGTAGCGCAAATCCTCTATTCCATTTTCCTATTCCAACCTCTGTTCCACTAACATGAATGTGACATGTGTTCAATTTCAAATCGGCTTCCCCTTAAGTTATGCTATCTTCTCTAATCTCACGTGACTATTGCTTTTGTAAATAAAAATTGCAAAAAACTAATCGAAATTAATTTAAAGAACATCAGTAAAATAAAAGTCAAATTATATGAAAAATATTTTTAAAAGAAATTATCAAACTTAACCAAATAAGTGTTTTTTTATTTCTTCAATGATAAGTTTTATATTCTAATCAGAAAAATATAGAGGTGCAAGCTGTTGATGTTAATTTTTTTTCCATTGACATCAAATATTGGTGTATAGGTGTTGTCTATATCATATCGGTCCCATATTAATTTTATCAAGATGTTGAATTTAGAGAATGTTCGACTTAATTTTCAAATAAGAAAATATTTTTTTCCAAATTTTAAAAAGAAAGTGAAAGAATAAGGGATACTTTTTAGTTATATATAATATATTCTATTATCTTTTTCATATTACAGTTTACAATTATTTAGCTTTAATAATTTAAATGCGGTTGTGAAGATATCATTTTGTTCCATAAATACAACGGAATTGAAATTTCACAATGTATTATTCATAAATGTTTATAATTTTTTGAATTCTCATACTTTCCCGATTTTTGTTACGGTACAAGATATTAATTTATATTATTAAATAGAAATTGGCATCACCAATTCACACCACAATACAAAACTTATCAGAAAAGAAATAAATTTGTTTCGTTTAACTTGATAATTTCCATAAACTATTTTTACAAAAAAAATATGTTCAATTATTCAAAAAATTATAACGATAATTATAAAAGAACAGTATATCTTTTTGGGGAATTTTGCATTTTTGGTCCCATAAGTTGGCACATCTTCAAAATTGGTCCCCTAACTTTTTTAACTGCAATTATAGTTCCCTAATTTGACACATGTTTCAATTTTGGTCCTCCGGGCTTAATTCCGGCAATTTTTGACAGAAAACTCGATTTTTTAATTTTTTTTTTCATTTTATTTTTTTTTCTCAAAATAACGTGTTTTCCTAAAAAAAAAATCACAAAATCGAATTAAAATAAAAAAAACTCTGTCTCTCTCTCTTAAACACACTCGCTCTCTCCCCGTAGAAAATAAAACTTTCTCTTTCTCCCTCTTCCCCCAAATCAAGAACCCTAACCCTAAATCTTCAAAATCCATCAAATGAATTGGGAACCACAGATTCAATCAACTTATCATAATATTAAAACTTAATAATATATAGTTTTTGTAATGGAAAATTGATTGAATTTGATGGATTTTGAAGATTTAGGGTTAGGGTTCTTGATTTGGGGGAAGAGAGAGAAAGAGAGAGTTTTATTTTCTACGGGGAGAGAGAGAGAGAGCGTGCGTTTAAGAGAGAGGGACAAAGTTTTTTTATTTTAATTCGATTATGTGATTTTTGTTTTTTTAAGAAAACACGTTTTTTTGAGGAAAATAAATTAAAACGAATAAAAATAAAAAATCGAGTTTTCCGGCAAAAATTGCCGGAATTAAGCCCGGAGGACCAAAATTGAAACATGTGTCAAATTAGGGAACTATAATTGCAGTTAAAAAAGTTAGGGGACCAATTTTGAAGATGTGCCAACTTATGGGACAAAAATGCAAAATTCCCTATCTTTTTGTGCAAACATTATAATTTTATAGATAGCTATTACTAGTTCCGGTTTCATATAATAGTTAAATCCTATCTTATCGATTATATCTAAATCAATTTTAGATTGTTTTTTTGTAATTTTTATTTGCAAAGGCAATATGACACGTGAGGTTAGAGAATATAGCAAACATTAAGGGAATCAATTATCCATGTGGACACATGTCACATTTATATGAATGGAACAGAGGCTGGAATAGGAAAATGGAATAGAGGATTTGGGCTGACAATTTTGGTATCAAGTAATTGATTTCGACATGTCGCGTCACTGCATATGTAAGAAATTTACTAATACTTGTGGCTGAACTCAACTCTCCACACTTAGCAATAAATACACACTGCTCAGGAATTCCGAAATTTAACGGACAAAGAAGAATTCCGATTCTCTTTGATGTTGGATCAGTGTTAATATAACTGGACCGGATCGGTCCGGCCACCAGGACACCGGTTCGCGGTTTTGACCGGTTTAACCAGTCGAACCGGCGGTCTGGCCGACCGGACCAATCAAACCGGTAGGGTTCGATTCGCGGTCCGGCCGGCCGGACCGGCCGGGCCGGTCCGGTTCTAATAACACTGGTTGGATGCATAGCTATTTATGATTTTAAATTTCCATATTTTGGTTTTTTGAAATGACAAGAATGCCCTTTATATTATGTTGTACTTTACCTAAATGACGGGGGAGTGAATCAGTCAAATTAATTACAAACGGATAATACAAAGAGTCCTTTTATTATTTCAATCAAGTTGCAAGTCACCGAAATAATGTAATTTCGAAGTGAGAAATACAATTTGAAATTCAATATTTGAGAGGTAGTTTACATCTTTAGAAACTCCATAATTGTGCTTTGTGAATTATTGACAGCTAAATTTTTTGCCCTTATTTGGGCTATACCACTTTTTGGGGGTTTTTTCTTTAATGGGCAGGAAAATTGTATTTTGTTGCTTTCCGTGAAATACGAATAGGCTTACGCAGTTTCATTCTTGTCCCTTTCCTCGTTAATACCTCGTCCACCTGTTTATTTTTGGAAGACAGGGACTTTCATTTTCACGTACTATGAATTTGCTTAAAGCTACAATACCAAAGTTTATATTATTTGTTGAAAAATGATATTTAGTTTTATTCTTTGTGTCGTTACTGTTACATGAAGAAATAAATATCTGAAAAGATTGGTGAGTTGGTGTACGCAAGTCTTTTTGCATCTGTCATGAAAAGAAATGATTTTACGTCTCTACGACGTTGTTTAAATAGAAATTCTTTTACCACTAAATGTTGCAGTTCTCATAGTCTTGTTACAGTGACCCTTAGTCGTGTATATTATATATATGTCAAATTTTACAATGCAAATCATAATTAGTTAGTAAGAAACAATGAATATTAGGTATTGTTTTTCACTATTATATACTTGAATCTAGGGGCGGAGCTAGGAATTTGACTTAGGGGCGAAACAAAGTGAAGGTTTTTTTTTTGCCATAAATATTAAATACAAATATTCTTTTATTGGTTATATTTAAATAATTTTTTAAATAATAAATCTTTGTGAAAACATAAGTACCTCGAGAAAAGTAAATATAAAGTAACACAACTATAGTTGAATTTTCTAAAATATAATAAAATCACATAAATATACTAAAAAACACGTCAATATGAATATTGTTTAGTATTCTTTTGAGTATTTCTTTAATATGTAGTTATGTGCTAATACAATATTAAAGAAGTTATATTTAATCTCTAACTTCCTGTCTCCATATTTTACTATTCAAAATATTAACGTTTGATTGCGAATCATTTTAAGAAAGAATTAACTTATCCTAAAAGTTAAATATACATTTATATATTATATTAAACTATTACTCTTTTCTTTATCTACTACATGTGATGTGCCATATTTTGGATATAACACGTGGCGTGTCTTCAGTGGCAGAGGCACGTAGGCGTCAGTGGTCAAACAACTTGTGTTCGATCGACTGGATTACCACTATTCGATCGTCTGAGGCGATCGAACAACTTAAGCCCCGTTCGATCGGCTTGTTAAATAAGATTCTTTCCGGATTATTCGCCGTGAATTACGGAGCTAATTACTTATAAATACCCCCACCCGAATGGGGAATAGTACGTCATTTCTAGCATTTTACTGTTCATTGTTCGATCACCACTGATCGACTGTTTGATCGCTCACTCTACAACGTTCGAACAAGCGGCGACTATTCGATCCCCGCTTGTTCGATCACTCTACAATGTTTGAACGTTGTTATTATCTACATCTCTTTGACTTAGGCATCGGAGAGTCTACGCCGGGTCGACCCCCAGCTTAGCTCACGTGCGGTGTTTGATTGCAGGTTTCTCGGACTCAAAGCTGATCTGGACTCTACGAGGACTTGGATGAGTCTGAGGTGGAATATCGTAATTAGTAAACGAAGATATCCCGCATCAATATGGAAAGAGTAAAAACCCAAAAAAATTTAATAAGTGATATGATAGTGCCAAAAAGTATTTTACTCCTCAACTTATTCAAACGTGCCATTTAAGATAACCGAGCAAAATCCCTTATTTTATTTAATTCCAAAGGCCCACCATCCATATGTTAATAAAGCCACTTTTTAATTATTTTTTCCCAAAATTGGTCTTGGTCCCACCACTTGTGGTCTACCAAGACCATATGCATTAGATAATACTTGCATCTTCTTCTTTGAATTTGAATTCAACTTAAACATTCTTACAATTACAGAACTCCTCTTTGCTTTGCCGCTATTTCAGAAACAGAGTGCGTAGCCGGTCGAGTGTACATATATGTATATATACAGGGTGGGGCTGGGGCTGGGGGGCGACCGCCCCTATATGCCCCCTGGCTCCGCCTCTGATTGAATCTATTTTTACGGTAATTTAGTGTCCATAGTTCAAAAATTAGTAAACTATGATTTTCAATTAAAATTTTGTATTAATTGAATTAGGAAATAACTGTAATTTAATTAATATCTCTCTAAATATTAACTTTTCCTAGTCCCATCAGTATTAATTTATAAAGATCTTACAGGGTAATTACTCCATAAGTTCTTGCCGGTGTCTAAGTACATCTAAAATTTAAATATATATATATATATATATATATATATATATATATATATATATATATATATATATATATATATATATATATCCCTACATGTCCCTTACGTCACTATGCATGAGTCGCCAAACGCGTGACTAGACAACATAAATTGCATCCTTTTAATTTAGTACTCATTTTATTTCTCTACTTTAAAGTTCACTAGTTTGACGTTACTTTAATTTATTTATCACAAATGTTTCGTTTGGTTATGCAGTTTTGGTCTAATTGGGTTGTAGTTAGGCTCCTTTCTACTTTGGATGCCCTAAGTGAAATTTAATATTAACTTGGATTTTACCGGTGTGTGCATTTAATGTATGGTTAGTGAGTCGAATCCCGCGCCTAACTTTATCTGCATTTTTCTTTTACTAAAATGTCAAAATTGTCCTTAAAAACACACAAGAAATGTCCACTCTGCTCCGAAGCACCTACCTAAAACACACTTTGGTCAAAATAAATCATTTTCATGCAATACTCTAGGGCTTTTTCTCAAAATCTCAAAACCTATTCATGTCGCGCTCTATTAAAGGTTTGCAATTGATGTTGAGTTATAGTTCTTTTCGTTCTTCTTTTCACATAATCTTCAATATTAATATTCATTATGCCTAATCTGAACTTCATTATAATTTTCTTAGGTTATGAATGGCAATTTTGCCAAGTTCGCCAACATACGACTATCTCTGCTGGCAAGCGACGCGACTAACAAATCTGAAGTAATTCATTTTTGTGTGGTTTTATGTATTCTAGAGTCTAAAGTGGCATTTTTTTTATGCTTTGAAGGTTTTAATCTTGATAGAATTCTGAAATCTTGAGTTCAAATGATATTTGTTCTTATTGTGTTTTTTTTTTTTTTTTTTTTTTTTGGTTTTATGTATTCTAGAGTCCAAAGTGACCATTTTTTTTTTAGGCTTTGAAGGTTTTAATCTTGATAGAATTCTGAAATCTTGAGTTCAAATGATATTTGTTCTTATTGTGTTTTTTTTCTTTCCTTGAATCATGAAAGAGTTAGAAGCTATGAAGTACGACGTGGGGAGGAAGGTGGAAGTGTCCCTTGCTGCTGAAGATTGTCGAGGTGCATGGTTCCCAGTCATTATAAATGAAAAATTTGAAAATGGAGCTTTTGTGGAAGAGTAATCTAGGGCAGATGGGGACAAAAAGGTTCAGCGTCTAAAAATAATGGTTGATTCCATTCTTGTTAGAGCTAGTCCGCCGCATCTCGAGAAAAACACCTTTTTCTATTGGAAAAAGGTTGATACATATTTTGATTTCGGATCGCGGAGTGGGTTAATCACGACAGAGCTAGAGGGGAATATGTACATTGTTTTCTTCAAGCAAACGAAAAGGGATAAAGAATTCTATAAGTAAGAACTAAGACCCAATGTTGAATGGAGGGATGGAAAATGGTTCATCTCTTCTAAGGTTTGTCGTAATTTCTTAAATTTTTTAAATGCTTTTTTATAATCACACCAAACTTTAGATGTCGAAGTGTAATAAGGATTTAGGGTTTAGGGATGGTTATAGAAATATTAAAAGTATCTCTCGATAAAATTCCCAGTTGTTAAATAAATATCATATGAACTACTGATAATAAAATTTAGGCAAAAAAATCAACAATTACTTCGAACAACCATCATCATCGTTTATGTTTGAGATCGCACGTGGGTAGCACATGATTTTTCTCCAATATGTATATGTGTGTGCGTGTCTATATATGTATATATGTATATATACATGTATGTATATATATATATATATATATATATATGTATATATATATCCCTACATGTCCCTTACGTCACTCTGCATGTGTCGCCAAACGCGTGGCTAGACAACATAAATTGCATTCTTTTAATATAGTACTCATTTTATTTCTCAACTTTAAAGTACACTAGTTTGACGTTACTTTATTTATAACACATGCTTTGTTTGGTTATGCAGTTATGGTCAGATTGAGTTGTAGTTAGGCTCCTTTCTATGTTTGGATGCCCTATGTGAAATTTAATATTAACTTGGATTTTATCGGTGTGTGCATTTAATGTATAGTTAGTGAGTCAAACCCCGCGTCTAACTTTACCTGCATTTTTTTGTTACTAAAATGCCGAAATAGTCCTTAAAACCACACGAGAAATGTCCACTCTGCTCCGAAGCACCTACCTTAAACACACTTTGGTCAAAATAATTCATTTTCATGCAATATTCTAGGGTTCTTTCTAAAAAGGTCAAAACCTATTCACGTCGCGCTCTATTAAAGGTTTGCAATTAATGTTGAATTATAGTTCTTTTCCTTCATCTTTACACATAATCTCCAATATTATTATTCATTATGCCTAATCTGAACTTCATTACGATTTTCTTGGGTTAAGAATGGCAATTTTGCCAAGTTCGCCAACATACGTCTATCTTTGCTGGCACAAGCGACGCGACTAACAAATCTTAAGTAAGTCGTTTTTGAGTGGTTTTATGTATTCTAGAGTCTAAAGTGACCATTTTGTTTTTATGCTTTTAAGGTTTTAATCTTGATAGAATTCCGAAATCTTGAGTTCTAATGATATTTGTTCTTATTGTGTTTTTTTTTCTTTCCTTGAATCATGAAAGAGTTAGAAGCTATGATGTACGACGTGGGGAGGAAGGTGGAAGTGTCCCTTGATGCTGAAGATTGTCGGGCTACATGGTTCCCAACCATTATAGATGAAAAATTGGAAAATGGAGCTTTTGCGGCAGAGTAATCTAGAGCAGATGAGGACAAAAAGGTTCAGCGTCTCAAAATAATGGTTGATTCCAATCTTGTTAGCCCTAGTCCGCCGCATCTCAAGAAAAAACACTTTGTTCTATTGGAAAAGGTTGATAAATATTTTGATTTTGGATGGCGGAGTGGGGTAATCATGACAGAGCTCGAGGGGAATAGGTACATTGTTTTCTTCAAGCAAACGAAAAGGGATAAAGAATTCCATCTGTCAGAACTAAGACCTTATACTGAATGGAAGGATGGAAAATGGTTCATGTCTTCTCAGGTTTGTCTTAATTTTTTCAATTTTTTAAATGCTTTTTTATAATCACACCAAACTTTAGATGTCTAACTGTAATAAGGGTTTAGGGTTTAGGGATGGTTATAGAATTATTAAAAGTATCTCTCGATAAATTGCCAGTTGAATACAAATCAACGGTTACTGCAACCAACCATCAGCATCCATTTTGTTTGAGATCGCCCGTGTGTAGCACGTGCTTTTTCTCCTATATATATATATATATATATATATATATATATATATATATATATATATATATCCTACATGTCCCTTACGTCACTGTGCATGTGTCGCCAAACACGTGACTAGACAACATAAATTGCATCCTTTTAATTTACTACTCATTTTATTTCTCAACTTTAAAATTCACAGTTTGACGTTACTTTATTTATCACAAATGTTTAGTTTGGTTATGCAGTTTTGGTCTCACTGAGTTGTAGTTAGACTACTTTCTATGTTTGGATGCCCTAAGTGAAATTTAATATAACTTGGATTTTTTCGGTGTGTGCATTTAAAGTATGGTTAGTGAGTCGAACCCCCCGTCTAACTTTATCTGCATTTTTCTGTTACTAAAATGTCGAAATTGTCTTTAAAAACACACGAGAAATGTCCACTCTTCCCCCGAAGCACCTACCTTAAACACACTTTCGTCAAAATAATTCATTTTCATGCAATCTTCTAGGGTTCTTTCTCAAAAGCTCAAAACATATTCACGTCGCGCTCTATTAAAGGTTTCCAATTGATGTTCAATTATAGTTCTTTTCGTTCATCTTTACACATAATCTTCAATATTTACATTCATTATGCCTAATCTGAACTTCATTATGATTTTCTTGGGTTATGAATGGCAATTTTGCCAAGTTCGCCAATATACGTCTATCTTTGCTGGCACAAGCGACGCGACTAACAAATCTTAAGTAAGTCGTTTTTGAGTGGTTTTATGTATTCTAGAGTCTAAAGTGACCATTTTGTTTTTATGCTTTGAAGGTTTTAATCTTGATAGAATTCTGAAATCTTGAGTTCAAAGGATATTTGTTCTTATTGTGTTTTTTTTTTCTTTCCTTGAATCATGAAAGAGTTAGAAGCTATGATGTACGACTTGGGGAGGAAGGAGGAAGTGTCCCTTGATGCTGAAGTTTCTCGGGGTGTATGGTTCCCAGCTATTATAAATGAAAATTTTGAAAATGGAGCTTTTGTGGCAGATAATCTAGAGCAGATGGGGACAAAAAGGTTCAGCGTCTCAAAATAATGGTTGATTCCAATCTTGTTAGCCCTAGTCCACCGCATCTCAAGAAAAAACACTTTTTTGTGTTGGAAAAGGTTGATACATATTTTGATTTTGGATGGCAGAGTGGGTTAATCATGACAGAGCTCAAGGGAAATAGGTACATTGTTTTCTTCAAGCAAACGAAAAGGGATAAAGAATTCCATCAGTCAGAACTAAGTCCTTATGTTGAATGGAAGGATGGAAAATGGTTCATCTCTTCTCAGGTTTGTCGTAATTTTTTCAATTTTTTAAATACTTTTTTATGATCACACCAAACTTTAGATGTTTAAGTGTAGTAAGGGTTTAGAGATGTTTATAGAATTATTAAAAGTATCTCTCGATAAAAATGCCAGTTGTAAACAAATCAACGGTTACTGCGACCAACCATCAGCATCAATTTTGTTTGAGATCGCACGTGAGTAGCACGTGCTTTTTCACCTATATATATATATATATATATATATATATATATATATATATATATATATATATATATATATATATATATATATATATAAATCCTGCATGTACCTTACGTCACTGTGCATGTGTCGCCAAACGCGTGACTAGACAACGTAAATTGCATCCTTTTAATTTACTACTCATTTTATTTCTCAACTTTAAAGTTCACTAGTTTGACGTTACTTTATTTATCACAAATGTTTTGTTTGATTATGACGTTTTGGTCTGATTGAGTTGTAGTTAGGCTCCATTCTATGTTTGGATGAGTTATGAAAATGGTTCTTTCTAAAAAGGTCAAAACCTATTCACATCTCGCTCTATTAAAGGTTTGCAATTGTTGTTGAATTATAGTTCTTTTCGTTCATCGTTACACATAAGCTTCAATGTTAATATTCATTATGCCAAATCTTAACTTCATTATGATTTTCTTGGGTTATGAATGGCAATTTCGCCAAGTTCGCCAACATACGTCTATCTCTGCTGGCACAAGCGACGCGACTTACAAATCTGAAGTAAGTCGTTTTTGAGTGGTATTATGTATTCTTGAGTCTAAAGTGAGATTTTTTTTTTTTTTTTTATGCTTTTAAGCTTTTAATCTTGATAGAATTCTGAAATCTTGAGTTCAAATGATATTTGTTTTTATTGTGTTTTTTTTTTCTTTCCTTGAATCATGAAAGAGTTAGAAGCTATGATGTACGACGTGGGGAGAAAGGTGGAAGTTTCCCTTGATGCTGAAGATTGTCGGGGTGCATGGTTCCCAGCAATTATAAATGAAAAATTGGAAAATGGAGCTTTTGTGGCTGAGTAATCTAAAGCAGATGGGGACAAAAAGGATCAGCGTCTCAAAATAATGGTTGATCCAAATCTAGTTAGCCCTCGTCCGCCGCATCTCAAGAAAAGACACTTTTTTCTATTGGAAAAGGTTGATACATATTTTTATTTTGGATGGCGGAGTGGGGTAATCATGACAGAGCTCGAGGTGGGAATAGGTACATTGTTTTCTTCAAGCAAACGAAAAGGGATAAAGAATTCCATCAGTCAGAACTAAGACCTTATGTTGAATGGAAGGATGGAAACTGGTTCATCTCTTCTCAGGTTTGTCGTAATTTTTTCAATTTTTTAAATGCTTTTTTATAATCACACCAAACTATAGATGTCTAAGTGTAAGAAGGGTTTAGGGTTTAGGGATGGTTATAGAATTATGAAAAGTATCTCTCGATAAAATTGCCAGTTGTAAACAAATCAACGGTTACTGCGACCAACCATCAGCATCAATTATGTTTGAGATCGCACATGAGTAGCACGTGCTTTTTCTCATATATATATATATATATATATCCTACATGTCCCTTACGTCACTGTGCATGTGTCGCCAAACGCGTGACTAAACAACATAAATTGCATCCTTTTAATTTACTACTCATTTTATTTCTCAACTTTAAAGTTCACTAGTTTGTCGCTACTTTATTTATCACAAATTTTTTGTTTGGTTATGCAGTTTTGGTCTGATTGAGTTGTAGTTAGGCTCCTTTATATGTTTGGATGCCCTAAGTGAAATTTAATTGGATTTTATCGGTGTGTGCATTTAATGTATGGTTAGTCAGTCGAACCCCCCGTCTAACTTTATCTGCATTTTTCTATTACTTAAATGTCGAAATTGTCCTTAAAAACACACGAGAAATGTCCACTCTGCTCCGAAGCACCTACCTAAAACACACTTTAGTCATAATTCATTTTCATGCAATATTCTAAGGTTCTTTCTCAAAAGCTCAAAACCCATTCACGCCGCGCTCTATTAAAGGTTTGCAATTGAGGTTGAATTATAGTTCTTTTCGTTCATCTTTACACATAATCTTCAATATTAATATTCATTATGCCTAATCTGAACTTCATTATGATTTTCTTGGGTTATAAATGGAAATTTCGCCAAGTTCGCCAGCATACGTCTATCTATGCTGGCACAAGCGACGCGACTAACAAATCTTAAGTAAGTCGTTTTTGAGTGGTTTTATGTATTCTAGAGTCTAAAGTGACCATTTTTTTTTTGATGCTTTGAAGGTTTTAATCTTGATAGAATTCTGAAATCTTGAGTTCAAATGATATTTGTTCTTATTGTGTTTTTTTTTTTTCTTTCCTTGAATCATGAAAGAGTTAGAAGCTATGATGTACGACGTGGGGAGGAAGGTGGAAGTGTCCCTTGATGCTGAAGATTGTCGGGGTGCATGGTTCCCCGCCATTATAAATGAAAAATTGGAAATGGAGCTTTTGAGGCAGAGTAATCTAGAGCAGATGGGGTCAAAAAGGTTCAGCGTCTCAAACTAACGGTTGATTCCAATCTTGTTAGCCCTAGTCCACCGCATCTCAAGAAAAAAAACTTTTTTCTGTTGGAAAAGGTTGATACATATTTTGATTTTTTATGGCGGAGTGGGGTAATCGTGACAGAGCTCGAGGGGAATAGGTACATTGTTTTCTTCAAGCAAACGAAAAAGGGATAAAGAATTCCATCAGTCAGCAGAACTAAGACCTTATGTTGAATGGAGGATGGAAAATGGTTCATCTCTTTTCAGGTTTTTCATAATCTTTTCAATTTTTTAAATGTTTTTTTATAATCACCCAAAACTTTAGATGTCTAAGTGTAATAAGGGTTTAGGGTTTAGGGATGGTTATAGAAATATTAAAATATCTCTCGATAAAATTGCCAGTTGTAATTATGTTCCTCTTTCTTTTTGACATAGTAATAACATTATGTTATGTCAAAAGTAATTACAAGTAGAAAAAGAAAAAGAAGAAAGCAGGCGAACTCAGGCGATCAGATGCGAGGGGCACCGGAGATTGATTTCTCACGGAGCCCTAATCCTTCCACCATCAATATTGGTACTATACAAAGTGCTAACACGATTATAGATCAGGTTTTTTTAGGGTTTTCAACGGGGAATGAATCTAGAGCGCAGAAACGACTCCGATCAACATACGAATTCCATTCTACTAAGGTGAGTGATCATAACATTCCTGTATTGGAGAATAGGATACCTAATGAGAATAATTCGTATGCGAACAAAGTGAAGCCAAAAGATGTTAGGGTTAGTGAAATTATGGCGTCGGACGAAAAAGATAAAATTAGGGTTCATCCATCCTCTGCAGATGTTCCATTTATCTCAATCGATTTTGCTGATGATTTAGAGGAACGTAGGAGAAATCAATGGCGAGATACTATTGTCATTAAGATTCTGGGACGTCCATGGTACTACCCTAACCTTGTGGGTAATTTGAGTGCTTTATGGAAGTTAATGAACGGCAGCGATTTCGTTGATTTAGGATTTGGTTGCTATTGCCTGAAAGGAATCACTTCCATGCAGCGAGAATTCATTCTCACCTAGGGGCCTTGGCAAATTGCTGGGGAGTTTTCTTTCTATAAGAAAATGGTCACCGGACTTTCGCGCGGATAATGAAGAGATTGATCATATTATTACTTGGGTGAGAGTTAGGAATTTGCCAGTGGAGATGTTTCGAGAATCGGTTGTTCAAACCATTGCAAGGTGCATAGGGGATCCCATCAAGATTGATAGTAATACTTTCACAGCTTCACGGGGCAAGTTCGCGCGTTTTTGTGTGCAAGTTCCTTTAAATAAACCCCTTGAGCGAGGAATTATAATCCGAGGGTGTCTCTATCATGTCATGTATGAGAATTTACCCTCGCTTTGCCATAAGTGTGGTCATGTTGAGCACGTTGAATTGGCATGCAAGAAAGTGGGGACAATGAATGATTGCACTTCGTTAGGAGACATCCCGTGCGAGGTTTCTGCGGCAACTCAAACTGATTCGGTTCCAGCACAATGGCTCATGGAGAAAAAGAATCATGAATTTGGGGAGTGGATGGAAGTCCCCCGGAGGAAAACTTTGTCACAGACTAGAAGCGGGGAAAATCCATCTTTATCATGGAAAGGAAAAGAAGTTGGCAGTCAAGGGAAGTCTTTGCCAATTAGGAAACAGAATCCCTCTCCACCTCAAACTGGTCCTTCCTCAAGTAAATTTAATGCTGGAAAGATTTTTGAGAATCCCATTAACAATTAACAATACAGGAAAGACGATTCTGTCCGCTTCTATCGTGAAACCGAAAAAATCAGAATCTAAGTCGAAAAAGGTAAGTGCGAAAGTTGTGGGTTAGAGTATTCACAAACCTACAGCAACTTCAAACCCCTTCTCGATTTTGGCTCTCTCTGAAACGACTGAGGGAATTATCGAGACCTCCACCTTGAGAAATCTTGTTGACGAGAGTAGTGGTAGAGGCAATGGATCCTCTGGACAATATGGAACTAGTGATGGAGAATGGGATGCTCATAGCGCACGTACTGTCGGAATTTTGGGACGTGAGGACGGTACACCACAGGTTAGAAGGTCCCTTGAAGATATTATGAATAGAACCGAGAGAAGCGAACGTGATAGAGGTGTCACCGTTAATCTGGGAGATGGAAATTGATACTCGAGTGATGGAAAGAATAGTGAATTTACCAATATGTTGGCAGAACCTTTCCATGAGCCGAAGGGAAATCAACAGGCTATGGTTCACGCTCCAGGAGACAATGCGACAACTGATGTCGTCATGGTTGGATCGGATTCCGCTTAATCTAATCCATCCTCCACATCCTTTTGGTTTACCTATGAAGATTCTTATGTGGAATTGTCAAGGGGCCGGCGATGAGGTTTTCAGAACGAACTTTAGAGATCTTGTCAGGGTTCATAACCCTGATGTTGTGTTTTTATTAGAGACTCGCATCTCTCCCAAACAAGCTTACCAGATTGCTCCTCGCTTTGGTTTTTCGGATTTTTGTATTGCGCCCACGGATGGTATGGACGGGGGGATTCGGTTATTATGGAATTTGGATAACATTGAAGTTCAAATTCAAAGTGTGGAGGATCAGGGGATTCATGCTCTTGTTGGTCCGAAAAGACAAGACAAATGGCTTCTTTCTGGTATTTATGTGAAATCTTACAAAGAGGACAAAGCTCGTTATTTTGATAGCTTAGAAAGTATTTCGAGAAGGATAGACGTCCCGTGGCTTTTTAAGGGGATTTTAACGAGATTTGTTTTGCTCATGAGAAGCAAGGAGGGCAAAGGAATGTTCATAGGCGATGCTTTGAGTTTTTTCAAAGAATCCGCTCGTGGAAACTCCATGATCTTGGCTTTCATGGGCCGAAGTATACTTGGTTGAATAAAAGAGAGGGTCGGGCACTTATTAAAGAGAGGTTTGATAGGCTCTCGCTAATGGTAGATGGTTAGAAAATTTTCCGGACAACGCGGTGTTTCATTTGCCTCGCACGCATGGCAATCACCATCCGATTCTTACCAACACTGAGGGCCGGATGTTTCACTCGAGTCGCCGTCCATTTAGATTCGAAGCTATATGGTTGAATAATGCGGATTGTGAAGTCATATTAAAATCCGTGTGGGACGAAAAAAAAATCCCTAATCAAAGTGATTGAGCACATTCGTGAGATGATGATTCCATGGAACAAAGAGTGTTTTGGCAACATTTTCCGCAAAAATAAAATACTCCTTCAAAGAATCAACGGGACTCAAACTGCCCTAGCTAAAAATCCAACTGAGAGTTTGTGTATCGTGGAAAAAAAGCTCTTGGGTGAGTACAATTTAATATTGAGGAATGAAGAGTGTTTTTGGCATCAGAAATCAAGGATAAAGTGGTTAGAGGCCGGGGATGGTAACACGGCATTCTTTCATCGTTCGACGTTGATGAGACGAAAGAAAAATCGTGTACTTATGCTGAAAATTGACGGGGAATGGTGTGAAGATCAGGGGCTGTTGAGAGAGCATGCGCGACTTTATTTCCAGAGTTTGTTTAATGGCGACGAGCAGAATACACCCTCACTACCAATCTCGGTTCCAACGAATTCTGGAGATGGAGGAAGCGAGTAATGTTGGGAAAGAGGTGCATATGGATGAATTAAAAGATATGTTATGGAGAACACATCCTAGTAAGGCACCGAGTCCGGACGGCATACAAGCAATTGTATACCAAAAATTTTGGGAGTGGAGGAGGGATTCGATCCTTCAATTCGTCCAAGATGCGTTTAAAGAAGGGTCTTTTGACCCAAAGGTATGTGCCGCACATTTATGCTTAATCCCTAAAGTGTCAAACCCGGCACTTATTTCCCAATTCCGACCAATATCTCTTTGCAATGTGATTTATAAGCTTATTACTAAGTGTGTAACGTTGAGGCTTAGTGACATTATGCCTACAATTATTGCGCCTACTCAGTCGAGATTTAGTAAAGGGAGATGTACCCAAGACAATATCTTTGTGATGCAAGCATTACTTCATTCTTTGTGAGTGAAACGTAACAATAAGGTGGGTTGCATGATTTTAAAGCTCAATTTGGAGAAAGCATATGATAAGATAAGCTGGAAATTCCTTGAGGAGACCTTGATTGCCTTTAATTTTCCGGAGAACGTGGTCAATTTGATTATGTTTTGTGTTAAGAATGCGGCAACTAAAATTCTTTGGAATGGCGAACCCCTTGAGGAATTCAAACATGGTTGTGGGCTTCGTCAAGGTGATCCGTTATCACCTTATTTGTTCGTGTTGTGTGTGGAGAGACTTTCTTACTTAATCCAAGAAAAAGTCAAAGAGAAAAGATGGGAGCCAATTGTTCCTTGTCGTGGAGGGCTAAAGATGTCTCATTTATTTTTTGCGGACGACTTGATTCTTATGGGGAGAGCCACATTGAAGACTGGTCGGTGCATGAAAGAAATTCTGGAAAATTTTTGCAAAGCTTCGGGTTTAAAACTTAATACCAAGAAATCGAAGATAATTTTTTCAAATAGGGGCGATGCAGCGTTTAAAAGACGTATCTGCGCTTTGGTTGGTTTTTCTTGCACGGAAAATCTGGGGAAATATTTGGGCGCAAGGTTGATACACGAAAGGGTGAAGGAGGAGCATTTTAATGATGTATTTGATAAATTGCTTGCAAAGTTTGCAAGTTGGAAGAGTGGGACACTTTCTTTGGCGGGTCGTTCAACTCTGATTCAATCGGTTTCCACAGCGATACCGATACACATTATGCAAGCGAGTTGGCTTCCAGAACGGGTTTGTAAAAGACTTGATAGTCTAAATCGTAATGTTTTGTGGTCTAACAATCTGGAAGTTCGAAAATTACATTTGGTTGCTGGTCTAGAGTGACGCGCGACAAGAAGGAGAACGGTTTAGGCTTGAGAGCGGCACGACTAAATAAGGAAGCCCTCTTATCAAAACTTTGTTGGAAAATCTTACAGAAACAAAGTTGCGTGTGGTCTGAATTGATACAAGCAAAATATCTAAAAAAATACACGCCTCAGCGAGTACATTGTCAAACCGAATGACATCCCTACTTGGAAAGGAATCGTGCGATGTATGGCGCTCATTTCTCCTTTTGTTAGGTGGAAAATTGGCGATGGGAGGGACATTTCTGTGTGGTTTGAAAATTGGTTAGGTGAAGTTTGTCTATGCGACGTCATTCCAAATATTTGTGCGGCAAATTTGGGGCTTAAATTGGCGGATATCTTGGAAGACGACGGTTCCTGGAATTTTGACAATATGAACACTCATTTACCGGAGGTTTGGAAGGAGAAAATTCAGGCGTTTAGAGTTACATTACGTGAGGGGTTGGATGTGAGGATTTGGAGTGTCTCAGGGAATGGTTTGTTCTCGTGCCAAAGTGCATACAAAGCTCTCCATCGGTTGTATTCTGTTGCGCCGAGGCTTAGGGAACGAATTGATTGGGTGTGGAAAATTGAGTGCAACCAGAAAATTAAGTATTTTATTTGGCTTGCAGCGCAAAACAGGTTAGCGACAAATCAATTGAGGCGGGTGCGAGGGATCACGGAAGTTGCGGATTGCAATATATGTCCATATGTTGAGGAGACAACGGTTCACATTCTTCGGGACTGTAGTACAGCTAGAAAAATCTAGAAAAAATTGTTCAACACGGATCAATGGCTGAAGTTCGTCCATACAGATGCCGAGAGTTGGTTGCGCGTTAATTTAAAGAATAAAGAGGCGTTCTGTACGAAATTTTCACGGACTCCATGGTTTATTATCTTTATAGCGTGCATCTGGAACAAATGGAAAGCTCGGAATGAAAGGGTCTTTCGAGAAAAAGAGCAAGACGTGGGGGCAATAATGTTTCACATTCAAACTCTGGTTCAGGATGCGTTATAGCGTTATACCTATACAGGACAAAAAGAGTCGCGAGCAGTGTTTCTTGGGTTAAACCATCTGCGGGATGGTATAAATTAAACGTAGATGGACGGGTTCAACCGCGGTTGAATTTGTGGCTCAGCTGGAGGGGTTTTGCGGGACGACAAAGGTTCGTGGATGTGGGGATTTGTGGCACAGGTTTCACAACCTACTGTTTTAGAATCTGAAGTGGAGGCATTACTTCTCAGTTTATCAATTGCTTGGGAACAACTGATTCAAAAGATTGAAATAGAGACAGGTTCAAAAGAGGCATATGAGATGATAACGGGATCGGAACTTGGTGATCACCCGTTGCCAGAGAAAGTTGAGGAATGTCGTGCACTTCTTCGAAAACCATGGGACCATAAAATCCGTTGGATAGCAAGGTCGAAGAATTGTCTATCAGATGCAATTGTGAAGTTGCCGACAAGTTTGGTTGAAGAGACTACTTTGTTTCTCTCTCCACCATGTTCCATTGTGTCCATTCTTGACAAAGATTTAGCCTAAGGGCTTTTGTTTCATTTGTTCACCAAAAAAAAAAAAAAAACTTGCAAGACACTGGCAGGGGCGTATCCAGAATTTTATTATGGGGAGGGCTAATCTTATGAATTATTTTAAAAGGTTATAAAAAAAATGGTTCATGCTTACAATAAACTAAAGTCAAAATACATAAAGTTATACAAGTAATAATAAAAGATTCTAATCAAATAAGTAGAATATAATTATTAACATAAAAGTAATCGAGCAAAACACAAACTAAACGACGACACAAATATAAAAGCATGGTAAGTTTAAAAATAATCACTAAATACTACATAAAAAAGGAGAAGTAAATTTATATAACAACGCTTTTCATACATTCTTTGAGTACCTTTTTTTCATAGAAAGTGAAATATGCGTTAAGTCTGAATCTAAAGTTTATTTTTTGAAGACAATATGTTTTGTTGTTAAGTTATAATTAAAAGGAATTATTAGGGGTTTTCTATCCGACTTTTATTTTGAATTGGATTCATAAACTTCAATAATTTGTATAGGGTCTCTTTTATTATTCTTTATGTGTGTTATTAGGACATAGTCATAATATTAGTGATAGAAATCAAGAATTAATTATTATTAGAATTATAGTTTAATTTAGAGTTTATTTATATTTGGATATTATTAAATTAGGATTCTAGTTTATCTTGCTATCTTTTATAAGAGTTTTAGTTTTGTTAGGTTTTATTTTCCTAGCCTATAAATAGAGGGATATGGTTATTTTGCAACACGTTTTATGATGAATTGATTTATATAATTTATGCCTTCCTGTAATCTTAACTCCTTAACTATCCCTTGTAACCAAATAGCCTCTTTTACTGCTTCTGTCAAAGCAATATATTCAGCTTCAGTAGTTGACAAAGCAACTACCCTTTGTAAGCTAGCCTTCCAACTTACTGTTGTCCCAAATGCAGTGAACACATATCATGTTAAGGACTTCCTTGTGTCAAGGCATCCAGCATAGTCAGAATCCACAAACCCCATGATCTCTTCATCCTCCTTCTCAACTCCACCATAGGTTAGCACCTTATCAACTGACCCTCTGATGTATCTAAGTATCCATTTGAGTGCTTTCCAGTGTGTTTTACCAGGATTTGACATGAATCTGCTGATTATGCTCACTGAGTAAGCAAGGTCAGGTCTGGTGCAAACCATTGCATACATCAGTGATCCCACAGCCTTTGCATAAGGGATTGTCTCCATGAACTCCTTCTCTTCATCATCTGTAGGAGAATGTTCATTACTCAGCTTAAACTATTGTGACATTGGAGTTGTACTGGTTTTGCAGCTGACATTCCAAATTTATCAAGAATTTTCTTCAGGTACTCTTTTTGAGATAGATACAGCACACTCTTAGCTCTATCTCTTTTGATTTTCATATCCAGAATCTTTATGGCAAGACCAAGATCTTTCATCTCAAACTCACTCTTCAGCTGTGATTTAATCTCTGAAACTAGGTCCTTGCTGTTGCTGACTAGTAAGATATCATCCACATACAGTAGTAAGATTGCAAAATCTTCCTTAGAGCAATACTTGAAGTATACACAATTGTCAAACTTGCTTCTTGTGAATTCAATATGAGTCATAAACTCATCAAACCTTTTATTCCAATGCCTTGGAGATTGCTTCAACCCATAGAGTGACTTCTGTAACTTGCATACAACATCCTCCTTGCCTTTAACCTCAAATCCCTCTGGTTGTTTCATAAGAATGGTTTCCTCCAATTCTCCATACAAGAATGCAGTTTTTACATCTATTTGCTCTAATTCCAGGTCATATCTTGCCACCATTGACAGCAAAATTCTTATTGATCAATGCTTTACAACAGGGGAGAACACATCATTGTAGTCTATTCCTTCTCTTTGTGTAAAGCCTCTAGCAACTAACCTTGCTTTATATCTGCTTTCTTCAACATCAGGAATACCTTGTTTTCTTTTGTATATCCATTTGCAGCTGACAATCTTAGAACCTGCAGGTTTTTTTACCAACTCCCATGTATTGTTTGAATGCAAAAAAATCATTTCTTCATTCATTGCCTCTATCCACTTATGCTTATCTTTACTCTTTATTGCAGCTTGATAGTGCTTAGGTTCCTCTTCGAGTACAATACTTGCAGCTACCAGTGAATAAGCTAGTAAATCAGCATATCCATACCTTTCTGGAGCCTTTGTTTGCCTTCTAGTTCTATCTCTTGTCAACATGTATGTTTCTTCCTCCTGTTCTTCTTCAGGTGTATCTTGTTGCTGAGGTGTTGAACTCTGAGTTACTTCTTCCTCTTCTTCATTTAATAGCCAACTTCCAGCTTGAATCTCTTCAGTTTGATTCTGTTGGCTCCACCTCAACTTGATACCCCTCCTTCTTCTTATCTTCTGAATCAGATTTGTCCTTCTTGTATTCAGCTTTCTTAAAAGCCATCTCTGATTCATTGAAGATTACATCCCTGCTTATCAGGCATTTTTTATGCCCCTCTTCTAAGCACCATAGCTTGTATCCTTTCACTCCATCAGGATATTCAAGGAACATGCATCTTACAGCTCTTGGCTCTAACTTATCCTGCCTTTTGTGTACATAAGCAACACATGCAAACACCCTCAATTTGCTTAAGTTTGGTGCATGACCAGACCAAGCCTCCTCTGGTGTTTTCATATCCAAGGCTGCAGAAGGACATTTGTTATCAGGTAAGCAGCTGTGGTAACAGCTTCTGCCCAGAACACCTTTGGTAATGCAGCATTGTGTAACATGCATCTAACTCTTTCAAGCAATGTTCTATTGAACATCTCAGCTAGACCATTCTGTTGTGGAGTGCCTGCTACAGTTCTATGTCTCTGAATTTCATTCTTTCTACAGAACTCATTGAAGTATTTTGCACAAAACTCAAGTCCATTATCTGTTCTAAGCCTCTTTACTTTTCTGCCTGTCTGATTTTCTGTCAAGGTGATCCAAGTTTTGAATGTCTCAAACACATCATCCTTTGATTTCAGTGTATACACCCATATCTTCCTTAAAAAAATCATCCACCAAACATAGAAAATATCTTGCACCTGAGTGAGATGGAGTCCTTGAAGGACCCCATAGATCAGCATGTATATAGTCAAGAGTTTGTTTTGTTATGTGTATACCTTTTGTGAACTTAACTCTACATGACTTCCCTAGAACACACTCCTTACAGAAACTGAGTTTTTCCAGCTTCTCTTCTCCTAAGTGCCCATGTTTCTGTAACGCAACAAGGCCTTTTTCACTCACATGTGCAAGCCTCTTATGCCATAACTCAATCTTTGAATCTATGCAGCTTTTAGCTGTTGCAGCAGATCCTTCAATGGCATCTCCATCAAGGGAATATAGACCATTCTTTCTATACCCTTTTAGTGCAGCCGTGGACCCTTTCAACACTTGCAACACACCATTCTTGCAACTAAACTCAAAACCTTTTCTATCTAATTCACCAAGAGATATCAGATTTCTTTTGAGTTCAGGCACATACCTCACTTCAGTCAGGAGCCTGGTTTTGCCATCATTCATTCTGAATTTGACAGAACCAATTCCTTCAATATTGCATGGTTTGTTGTTTCCAAGTAGTACAGATCCACCCTCTCTTTCAGTGCACTCTTCAAACCAACTTTTGATAGGTGTCATGTGAAATGAGCACCCTGAACCTATCACCCACTCTCTCTCAGGATTCCTTTCTGATACCATTAGTACATCTGCAGATTCATAACCATTTTGAGCAATGGCTGCATCACTTGAATCTTGCCCTTTATCAGAATTCATCTGTTTCTTTTGCCTCTCAGGACAGAACCTTCTGATATGGCCTTCTTTGTGACAATGGTAGCACTTTCTTGGACTTTCTTCTTCTTTCTGTTGTGGTTTGTCCTTCTTCTTGTTTCTTTTCTTGTCCTTTTTTTGATTCTTTCCTTTCACTATTAAACCTTCACCAGCTGCAGTCGATTTACCATCATTCCTCTCATTCAACTCCTTAGTATTCAGTGCAGATTGCACTTCACTTAGTGTCAGTACTTCTCTACCAAACACTAGAGTTTCTTTGAAATGATTATATGACTTAGGGAGTGAACTTAACAGCATAAGGGCTTGATCTTCATCATCAATTGTAACATCAATGTTCTCGAGATCTAGAATCAGTTTGTTAAACACATCCATATGTTCTTCAATTGGTTTTTCTTCATTCATTTTAAAAGAATACAGAGCTTGTTTGAGATAGAGTCGGTTTACCAGTGATTTGGTCATATAAAAGCTCTCGAGCTTCAGCCAAACACCTGCTGCAGATTGTTCCTTTGAAACCTGCCTGAGAACCTTATCACCAAGGCTTAGAATGATTGCACTATGAGCCTTCTCGAGCATGATCTTCTTGGTTTTTTCATCCATATCCTTGTCAATGCTCTGCTCATTGAGTGCATCCCACAGACCCTGTTGAACCAGACGAGCTCTCATCTTCAACCTCCATAACCCAAAATCATTGAGCCATGTAAACTTCTCCACATCAAACTTTGCAGTCGCCATTAAAGAACTCCACGTTCACCGCACCAATTTGTAAAGTTTGATTCAATATTACCGAATGAATCTCAATCAATTTGATCAACAAAACGCAAGTTTAATCACAACCCAACAAAGAACAAGTATCAAGGAACAAATCTAAGCAAACAACACAGCAATTTACTTGGTTCGGTGCAAGATCAAAGTGATCAAAACACCTACATCCAAGGGAGAAAGTGATTCTGTTTTGTGTTGATTTCAGAGAATTTACAAAGTGTTGCTTGCTCTCAACTCTCGTGTATCTCTCTATATCTAGAGAATGAATGTACTGCAGTATATATACACCACACACTACACACAACAAGCTACAAATCAGTTTACAAGTTCAACAGATTTTCCCCCTCACAAACGGTTTTAACTAACTCTGCACACGATTTGTTTGCACTGATGGTTGAACATACTTCCACACAAATCATTAATTAGTTAGTGAGAAACAATGAATATTAGGTATTGTTTTTCACTATTATATACATTGTATCTAGGGGCGGAGCCAGGAATTTGACTTAGGGGCGAAACAAAGTGAAGAATTTTTTTTATTTGTTGCCATAAATATTAAATACAAATATTCTTATATTGGTTATATTTAAATAATTTTTTAAATAATAGATCCTTGTAAAAACATAAGTACCTCAAGAAAAGTAAATATAAAGTAACATAACTATAGTTGAATTTTCTAAAACATAATAAAATCACATAAATATACTAAAAAACACGTCAATATGAATATTGTTTAGTATTCTTTTGAGTATTTCTTTAATATGTAGTTATGTACTAATACAATATTAAAGAAGTTATATTTAATCTCTAACTTCCTGTCTCCATGTTTTACTATTCAAAATATTAACATTTGATTGCGAATCATTTTAAGTTAGAATATCCTAAAAGTTAAATATACATTTATATATTATATTAAACTATTACTCTTTTCTTTATCTACTACATGTGATGTGCCATATTTTGGATATAACACGTGGCGTGTCTTCAGTGGCAGAGGCACGTAGGCGTCAGTGGTCAAACAACTTGTGTTCGATCGGCTGGATTACCACTATTCGATCGTCTGAGGCGATCGAACAACTTAAGCCCCTTTCTATCGGCTTGTTAAATAAGATTCTTTCTGGATTATTCGCCGTGAATTACGGAGCTAATTACTTATAAATACCCCCATTCCGAATGGGGAAAGGTACGTCATTTCTAGCATTTTACTGTTCATTGTTCGATCACCACTGATCGACTGTTTGATCTCTCACTATTCAATCACCGCTTGTTCGATCACTCCACAATGTTCGAACATTGTTATTATCTACATCTCTCTGACTTAGGCATCAGAGAGTCTACGCCGGGTCGACCCCCGGCTTAACTCACGTGCGGTGTTTGATTGCAGGTTTCTTGGACTCAAAGCTGATCTGGACTCTACGAGGACTTGAATCAGTCTGAGGTGGAATATCGTAATTGGTAGACGAAGATATCCCGCATCAATATGGAAAGAGTAAAAACCCAAAAAAAAATTAATAAGTGATATGATAGTGCCAAAAAGTATTTTACTCCTCAACTTATTCAAACGGGCTATTTAAGATAACCGAGCAAAATCCCTTTTTTTATTTAATTCCAAAGGCCCACCATCCATATGTTAATAAAGCCACTTGTTAATTATTTTTTCCCAAAATTGGTCTTGGTCCCACCACTTGTGGTCTACCAAGACCATATGCATTAGATAATACTTGCATCTTCTTCTTTGAATTTGAATTCAACTTAAACATTCTTACAATTACATAACTCCTCTTTGCTTTGCCGCTATTTCAGAAACAGAGTGCGTAGACGGTCGAGTGTACATATATGTATATATACAGGGTTGGGCTGGAGCTGGGGGGCGACCGCCCCTATATGCCCCTGGCTCCGCTTCTGATTGAATCTATTTTTACGATAATTCAGTGTACATAGTTCAAAAATTAGTAAACTATGATTTTCAATTAAAATTTTGTATTAATTGAATCAGGAAAGCACTATAATTTAATTAATATCTCTCTAAATATTAACTTTTCCTAGTCCCATCAGTATTAATTTATAAAGATCTTACAGGTTAATTACTCCGTAAGGTCTTGCCGGTGTCTAAGAACATCTAAAATTTATATCAGCGTATAGAATTAATTATCTGGGATTACAGCAGAATGCCATGCAGGCGTTATACCCAACATCCTTAAAGAAATTTTAATTAAGCCATTTTGATGTAGTCTTCTTCATTTAAAAAGTTAAACAAAAATCCCAGCCAGCGTCTAAAATCTACTTAGACTCATCACTCATGGCCTAGTACAATTTCATGGACCCTCGTAAACTTTACGAATAGTCATAAGGAGGAGAGATAATTAGATCTATTAGTTGCACGATGAGACGGTACAACAATTCGATTATTAGTATAAATATACAGTTGGGGTAAGGTGTGGAGAAGTTATTTTTCTACAGAGATAAAAGCGTTAAACCCCCTGTACTATACCTCCGATTGCACTTTGCCCCCTATCCTTTTAATTTTGGCAACTTGCCCCCTGAACTATGGATAAATAAGCACTTTGCCCCTGAGTCCAAATCCAACGGCAAAATATCCTGACACGTGTTCAAATCTAATGGTGCAAAAACGACTCAGGGGGCAAAGTGCTTATTTATCCATAATACAGGAGACAAGTTGTCAAAAATAAAAGAATAGGGGGCAAAGTGCAACAGGAGTAAAGTATAGAGTGTTTAATGCTTTTATCCCATTTTCTATAATTTTAAAATTATATTTAATCTCCACCTTTAATTGTAGCTCGGCATCGTGCCACAGCTGTACTTCATAAATCTTTCATAAAAAGGCCAACATTAGGGGAAGCTAAGTCAATTAGAGGAGCCATAATATAAAGTAGTAATTTGGCAGGACGTGCACCTCTCACTTCTTTGTAAGAGTCACCACATCCTCCGTCATTGTAAATAATAAAAGAGGGAAAATCAAATAAAATCCATCCTGATATCCAAACTCGATCCCACCTTATCTTTTCGTACCACTAATATAGCAGGGATATTTTTTGAGCTGTTTTCTGGCTACATCTCGATAAAATGCTAAGGAGACATGTTGCCAAGTAATGAAAAAGAATGTAATTATTTCAGTAAATTTATTTTTCCTTTTAGCCCCTTCACTGCTATGTTTTTAAACTTCCATTAATAAATTGGTGGATTTTACCTTTCTAATGTTAAACTTCATTAGATATGGTTCTTACACCCCACTTTCCATGGACTACATGTCAGAATGGCCATTGGCCATGTGGTCATAAATTGGCAATTAATTGAATTGCCACAAACCATTGTCAGCAATTCAATTGCCAACTTGAGAAGTGGTTCAAATGTATGCGTAGTGCATGTACGTCGTACACGGTTTTTTCGGCCAGTTTGTCTTATAAATTGAAGGCACCAGTGTTGAAGAAAGACACACCAAAAATGAGTGATTAGCATACCTCTATTTTCTTGTAATATTTACGAATACTTGTGTAAAATGTAAGGGATAAAAGCGTCAAACCCCCTATACTATACCCCTTGTTGCACTTTGCCCCCTGAACTTTTTTTTTTGCAATAAGCCCCCTGTACTATGCATAAATAAGCACTTTGCCCCCTGAGTCCAAATTCAACGGCAAAAAGTGTTGACACGTACTCAAATCCAATGGTGAAAAAGCAACTCAAGGGGCAAAGTGCTTATTTGTCCATAGTACAGGGGGCTTATTGCCAAAAAAAAAAGTTTAGGGGGCAAATCGCTACACCCCCTATAGTATAGGGGGTTTGACGCTTTTATCCCAAAATGTAATTAGGAAGTGTAGTTAATGAAAATGCTAGGTGGATGTCGTTAGGAATGACGGTGAGAAAAAATTATGCAATTGTAACAATTTTCTATATAGTGTGATTTCACTCGATTCCCGTGAATTTTTCTCCGGTTTAAGAGTTTTCATGTTAAATTCCTATGGCGTTACTTTTATCTTTTTTATCCTTTTATTTTCTAGTTTCGACAAAGAGTAAATCCTGAAAACGAATGTTATCGGGTTCAAATACCTAACATTACATACTTACGTTACATCCACTTTCTTGTCATCTTGTCAATTTATATTTCATAAATGCTTACGCCTTATTTCGAGTCATTTTACTATGAAAAAAGCGCCAAACTCTTAAAAAGTTTTCCAACAATGTTTTCAAATGTCTGAATAAAGATGATAATTATTAGTTTAATTTGACATCTCCTTCCTGATTATGATTCGACATGCAATAATTCATTTTCGTAATTCACGTCCATCTAAAGATACTTAGCACATTTAGTCCTATCATATTTCAAAGTTTAATCCAGAAAAACTAAAAAGACCTATTTTGTTTTTGAACAAGACCAACTTGTCATTTATTTAAAACAAAATAATTGTTAGTGCTTGGAGTAGCATAATTAGATTTGCCAGAATTAATAACAGAAGGAAAAGAAATACTTTAAAGCGTGTAGATGCATACAATAAAAAGAATTTCGAAGGCACGTTGAAGGTCATAATGTATATTTCAATGTAGATTTTAATGAGTAGTCAAAGATTTGCCGTCCTTTTCATGTAAATTGTAATCAACGAAAAGTACAAATATTCGAGTGGCTCATTTTCAGCGGGCGGTGGATGATTTTCAGCAGGCCATGAAAATCAGAAAGTTCTAGAATAAAAAGAGACCAAAGGAAAAAAAAAATTAATAATAATCCACTTCCCAATTGATTTATGGAAAAAGTGTTTGGAAGTAATTATGGGGTCTTTCTATGTGTAATTGTGTATCAAAAGTCATAACCCATATTATACTCGGTTTGCACGGTTTTAGTCTTATTAACAATTAATTCGGGAAAAATGGCTCACATTGGTTGATTCGCAGATGGTTCTCGGTTGAACTAGTTAGTACTTTAAGCCTGAACTTGTTCAATTGAAGAAACAAGGGAAGCGAATTGTATATGTGTTAACGGAAATGACATATAATAAATGACTTAAGGTTTTTAGTATGGCTTTAGGTTTTTAGCTAAGACGTAGTGTTTGCATTATAATAGATAAATTAATATTTTCTTGATTTTTGGCTTCTTTAGTTCTGGCATGTCAAAGTCGATTGTTTAAGCGAGATGCATATGGAGATAAAGATGAAAATACGAGCTTCAGACAAGAGTGAAATATATGGTGGCAGCGTGACTCTTAGAATGCATTATAAAAAAAAAGTTTTTCCTTAAAAAAAGAGTCAATCAAATATAGAAGGATTCATACTTAAAGGGAGATTGTTAAAATATCAAGCGACAATTGGTGATTTGGTGGAAAAAGAATGAGTTCATGATCAATTATACTTGTTCAATAGTGGAAAGAATGCATAAACCTAATTTCTCAAGAATTCGATCTAAAAAGGCTACTAATACGTGTTTCCATTTGGATCATGACTGATAGATCTTTAGGTCTAATACTTTACGTTTTAAGCAGTAGTTGCGATACCTAGTCTAGACAGATAAGTAAGACAGGTATGTAAGACAGTAAAGTAAGACAGCAAATTTTAACGTGGTTCGGACTATGTCCTACATCCACGAGGCTTTCGCCTGAATCAAACTTCTTTCAACGGACAAAAGTTATTACACCAACTGGTTTTACTCTAACACCGAATCCCTCTAATGTTGATACCACCGGAACCTTTTTCGCGTCTACTCCGTTTGACCCGTAAGACCAAAACTCCCGTAGTGATCTTCTTATGAGAATGCTTCCAAGCGAACTGCACGTACGTATAGATCCCTCTAACTGGCGCAATCCTTTCCCGTTGAACTCCCTTCAACTCTCGTCGGCTTCTCACGTTCTTGATGTAACTCAAGAGGGCGAAAACTAAGAAATCAAAATAAAAGAGAACACCTAAAGATGTATATTTTGTTACACGAGTGTTCTACTTTGATTCCTAGGATTTCTACTATTTATAGGATAGCTCTCCTGAAAGATCTCCTTGAATCTCGGCCAGTCTCCATATCCAGTCGAGACAGGATCTTTCCAAATATATCCGAATCTTTCCATGATAAGGCGATTCTTCCTTTTGATAAGTCTTTGTTTCCGTTTGATAAGATCTTCATGATCTTCATATATTCTGCACACCAAAGACAAAGAAGAACTCCACAAGGAATAGATTACTAAAGGATATAATAAAGAGTTTGATAAAGATTAACTTTCCATAAGATAAGATACTATAAAATCAAGTTAAATCTTTACAAACTTACCTAAACATTCACTCGTCTAAAACAAGATAATTACCATATAATTATGAGCGAATAATTAAGTAAATAAATCAAAGTAAATAAAATCGAATTTTCCTTTAAAATAATTTTGCAAACAAGGAAATAAAATCTAGTTGGACCTGGCAGTCCTGACTGATCAACCGAGTTTGAAATGTGTCGGACTTGCGGTCCTAACAATCTCCCCCAATTGACTTGTTTGGCAAAAACACTTTTAAATCCCAAGGAAAATGTAGACATGCTGAAATAAAACAAGTTAGTAAGAGATAGGCACATAAATCAACTAACGAGTCTCGACAGCAATAAAAACGTGTTGCAACAGTGGTGCAACACTCCGCAAAACAACTTAATAAAATAAGCAGTTAAATCATTGTTCTTAAGCGGAATAAAAACAAACTAAAATAAAAACATAAGATAAACAGCAGCAGCCGTTGAAGATCTCCCCCATGCTTCAAAAACTCCCCCATTCTACATATTCTGTTTACTCCCCCATTTTGCCAGAGCTAGTCAAGGCTTTGCCGCTAATTGGGCAAGAGACTGGTTCATGGACTCCAACAATGTAATGACCTGGGCAAGTTGCGACTGTAGGTTGTCGAGACTGCCCTGGGGAACAGACGGTCCAGCTTCATTATCCCTGGCAGTTGGGACAGGTCGCCGGATCGGAGAACCAAGTAGAGCTTGAACAAGGTGACTCGGGGCATGATAAGGCTTAGGGCGGCTCGTCATCTTATCCTTCGAGACCCGGATATCCATTTGAGATGTGAGCGTGCGATAGATCAATGATGGATAGCCTAAGGTCATCTTAACCTTGTGGTCAAATGCTTCAAGTTGTAAACGCTCAAAGACCAGTTTCCCAAGATTAATGGGAGCATTCGAACCAATACGGAATAAGACAGAAGCAGTTAACGGACTAACAGTAGAAGTATGGGACATAGGGTACCAATTTCTTACCATTATACCGTAGATCAGACCATACCATGGAAGAAGGGAACCTCGCTGTAGATTTCCATTCTTTGGCCACTTCATGGGTTGGCCGGTTATGGTTGACGCGACTGCATCCATGTCTGCCTCCAGTTCCAACTCGGAGTCGCGACCGGTTTGTACGTCAGGAGACCCCAACTGCATGTTCAGGATTTGCAGACTGATCTTGAAGATGAACTTCCTTACAAAAGCTGAATGTTCATTGGCAGAGCCCGGAACGCCTAGTTGAGTATCCAGATTGGCATAAAACTCGTGCACAATCTGGGTTACAAACGGTTGTACCCTGCGAATGGATTCAAGAAACCCTCTTCCTTCCAAAAACTCAATAACACCCGTACCCTCATAAGAATCATCACGAAGTTGAACTTCACGAACAGGAATGCGGCCAGTGAGAGGAGTATACCTGAGTTTGGCATGAGAAGTGTAAAACCTGCCGGAGAATGCCTTCTTCACCCTGAAAGGCTCATCGGACGGTAAGACACGGGGAGGGACGGCGTAACCTCCTTCAGCTTCTTCTTCAGCCTGGGCGTGACTGCCTTCCTCAGAGGCCGACTGGTTGCCCGACTGGTTGTCCTGATCAGACAAGGACTGAGCTGATCGTTTCTGTTGTTTGCGGACAGGGCTGGAATCTGAGTCAGAGAGTTCGATTGGAGCAGAGTCCGAGGCAGCAGGAGCGGATCGGGGACGTTTAGAAATAGGAATTTTGGTACGTGTCCCGACTCGGCTCGCGACACCCTCTGCAACAGGTTTGGACTTTTGGCGAGCAGATGGGGTGCGCCTTGGAGGTTGAGCCTTCTGCTTCCCTTTGGCCGTGGCGGTGTGGCGGCGAGAGGATGCAGGAACAGGTGCAGGTGACGGCGAAGCGTCTTCCGGCATGGGAACAGAGTGCGAGTCATCCAAAGGAGGAGAGGACTCGCGTGCCTGAGGAGAAGTGGCACGTGGTGGTGACTCTAATGCCGGTGGTGGTGGTGTGGTGTCTTGCGGCGGCGCATCGGAAGATGGCGGTGGAACAAAGTCCGCCGGAATTCTGATTTTGAGCGGCATTGGTTGCAAGACTTGGGCCAACCCGTTGCCCGTGGTGGATGCACTATCATGGTCGACTGGTGGGGTCGACTGCGACGATTCTCCTGATGACTTAGATTTCACCATGTTAAATATTTTCTTGATAAACATAGGTGAGAAAGAAGACATAAACACAAACTCACACACCAAAAAAATAAACACACTAGAGAGAGAGATAGTAGGATTGCGTGAGATATGATAGTAAGGTAAGATATATAAATAGATGAAATCAAATCAATGTCATATCTTCCAAAATCATTATCCACAACTTCCCATAAGTGATAGGACTCTTACCAAGACTAATCAAGGAAAGATTCCAACAATAACACGCAACTCAATCTCTATGAAAATAAAACGCGGCAAAGCATATGCGGGAAAACAAATTCATGCCGAAATTAAACATATCGCGTTTTAAAGACAAAATAAAATAAAAATTGCACCTGTTTAATAAAATAAAAATTAAAACAAATTAAAACACAAATTAAAAGAAACAAACAGAAAGTAACTCAGCAAATTACTCACATAACTTACCGAGGACCGATTCAACTGGTGTAAGTGGATGTCGAGACACCCTGTCATGACAGACTATAAGACTTGAGTATAAAACAGGTCGGAACTGAAGCATACTCATGAACCAGATGAATACATTAAAATGTGTGTGTGTCAATTCTCATATGATAAACAGATGAAAGGGAAGAGAATTTGAAAGGGGCAAAAATCGTTTTGCAAGATATCTTTTTTCAAACAATACAATTGCACCTTGAACACACACTGTGAGCCTTTTGCATAGAGGTAGCTTTCGCACATAACTTTATATAGAATATGGTAGCTCTTTTCAATTTTGTGATGACCGTGAGATATGAATTGAATGCTTTCACACATATTCATTGAGTTTAGGCAGCTTTTTCCTCCATATATTTTTCTTTTGAAGCACTTTTTCTTTTGGCTCATGCTCTCTTTGTTCTTTTCTTTTCATAATTCTTTTGAACACTCATACTTTTCTTTTAAGCTCAATCCTTCTGTTTTTAAAGTGATGAGGTAGCAAAAGTGGACAATGTCCATGTCAAAGAGATTATAAAAATAAATTAAAAACAAAAATTGCCCGTTGCAAAATCCTTCGATTTCACTGATTTAACTGAGGAAAAGATGTGCACTGTGTATCAATGCAGTTCTAAGTACGCTCCAGAACCGGCTGTCCAACAGGTCTGCAAGTAAGTCATGACAGTTAGTTCAACAAATAAAAACATCTCAGTTAAATCGGGCACGCGGCCAGTGCTTAGTGAAGACAAATGATGAGAGACTTTCTAAGGGTCTCAAAGCGTTGTGAATCCAGGGCTTTAGTAAAAATATCAGCAAATTGTCTTTCGGTCGCGACATGTTTAAGGACAACAATTTTGTTTTCAACCAGCTCACATATGTAGTGATGTCGGATATCAATATGCTTAGTACGAGAGTGCTGGACAGGATTTTTAGCAATGTTAATAGCACTAGTATTGTCACAGAAAACAAGTAGTTCACTTTGCACAATACCGTAGTCGTTGAGCATTTGTTGCATCCAAACTAGTTGGGCACAACAGCTTCCAGCTGCAATATATTCAGCTTCAGCAGTAGACAACGATATGGAGTTCTGTTTTTTGCTATACCAAGAAACAAGATTGTTTCCTACATAGAAACATCCTCCAGTTGTGCTTTTTCTGTCGTCTGCACATACAGCCCAGTCAGCATCACTGTATCCTGCAAGATTTGAATTAGTATCAAACGAGTAGCTTAGTCCAAAATCTGCAGTTCCACTAACATAACGAATTATTCGTTTAACAGCACGAAGATGTGACTCTTTGGGATTTGCTTGATAACGAGCACAAACACCAACGCTAAAACAAATATCAGGACGACTCGCAGTAAGGTACAGGAGACTCCCTATCATGCTTCGATAGAGACTAGGGTCTATGGAGTTTCCTTCAGTGTCGAGAGCAAGCTTATCGTTAGTTCCCATAGGTGTTCTTAGGGATTTTGCAGTTTCAAGCCCAAATGTTTTCACAAGATTCCGAGCATATTTTGATTGGGATATGAATAACCCATCGGATCCTTGTTTGACCTGCAAGCCAAGAAAGTATGTTAGTTCACCAACCATACTCATTTCAAACTTTTTCTTCATAAGATTGATGAAGTCCCCCAACTGGTCTTCTGAGGTGGATCCAAACACTATGTCATCAACGTAAATTTGTGCAATTAACATATGAGTTAAGACATGTTTAACAAATAAAGTTTTGTCCACTCCTCCCCTGGTATATCCATTCTCAATGAGATAAATTGTAAGTCTTTCATACCAAGCACGAGGTGCTTGTTTCAATCCATACAATGCCTTTTTAAGTTTAAACACATGTGAAGGATGGTGAGGGTCCACGAAACCTTTTGGTTGTTCAACAAACACTTCTTCATTAAGAAAACCATTTAGAAAGGCACTTTTAACATCCATTTGAAAAAGTTTGAATTGAAGAACACATGTAATAGCAAATAAGAGACGAATCGATTCATGTCGTGCGACAGGAGCAAATGTTTCATCATAATCTATGCCCTCGACTTGTGTATACCCTTGAGCGACTAGTCTAGCTTTGTTTCTCACAATGTTACCGGATTCATCAGATTTATTTTTAAAGATCCATTTTGTTCAGATTACATTAATGTTGGATGGTCGGGGAACTAGTTCCCACACATTATTTCTAACAAACTGACCAAGCTCATCTTGCATTGCTTCAATCCATGCATCTCCCAATAAAGCATCTTTTACATTCTTTGGTTCAATTTGAGAAGTAAAACATGCATGATGGAGCATCTGATCATACCTTTTCCGTGGTAAATTACGAGTACGGATACCTTCAGATAAATCACCTATGATTGATTCAGTAGGATGATTCTTCCTGATTCTGGTGGATGGACCAACCGAAGCAGGTTCTGGAGATTGATCAGATCCTTCTGACTCTGGATACATTTCGGACTCTTGAAGTGTATCTGCCTGATTTTCAGGTGTCGTGTCTGGAGTCACGACTGGAGTCACAATTGGTTGGGCAAATGGTTCATGACTGCACTCATCATCACTGCAGGAGCTATGCTTTTCTTGATTTCCAATGAATGATTGAATTTCACGCTCCTGTGCGCTGTCGGAGAAATCCCTGGAGTCATCAAATTCAACATTAGAGGTCTCAATAATAGTTTGAGTTCTTAGAATAAGCACTCTATAAGCACGACTGTTATTGGAATAACCAAGAAAAATACCAAGGTCACTTTTGGATTGGAACTTATTCAAGTGTTCTCGTTCTTTGAGTACAAAACATGTGCAACCAAAGATATGAAAGAATTTAACATTGGGTTTCTTACCTTTCCAAAGCTCATATGAGGTTAAGGATGTACCTGGTCGGAGGTAAGTGCGGTTGATGATAAAACATGATGTGTTTACCGCTTCTGCCCAGTGACGCATGGGTAGTCTCTTTGAGTTTAACATGACTCGAGCCATTTCAAGTAATGTTCTATTTTTCCTCTCAACCACTCCATTTTGTTGCGGAGTTTTAGGTGATGAAAACTCATGAGAGATACCATATTCTTCACAAAACTTAGAGAACAATGAATTTTCAAATTCCTTACCATGATCACTTCTTATTCTTTTAATTTTCAGATCTTTATCATTCATCATATTAACACTTAGTGCTTTAAAAACTTCAAATGTTTCAGATTTTTCTTTCAAGAATTTTACCCAAGTAAATCGTGAAAAATCATCAACACAATTAAATATGTACCTTTTACCCCCTGTACTTTCTGTCTGAACTGGTCCGACAAGGTCCATATGAAGAAGTTCAAGTATGCGTGATGTGATTGAATGATTACCTGTAGGATGATTACCTTTCTTTTGCTTACCACGAAGACATAGTTCGCATTTTTGTGATGGTTTAGAACTCAAATCTGGAAGACCTGTAACAGCTTTGGATCGGCTGAGCTTGATCAACAGTTTGTAGTTCACATGTCCCATTCTTTGGTGTCACAGTTCAGTGTGATCTGAGGAACTGAATAAGCATGTAAGCTGTTCTGATGGTAGTCGCGACTGCGTAAGAGTGTAACAATTTTCTGCAGATCGTTTTCCAGTGAGAACACACTTGTCTTGACCATTCACAACTCGGCAATCTCCTTTTGTGAAGTGAACATACAAATCTTGATCACATAACTGACTAATGCTGATCAGGTTTTGTTTAAGTCCAATAACATGATACACATTTCGGATCTTGGGAAACCCTTTGATGTTGAGAGTTCCTCTTGCGACAATTTGACCTTTTTTTACCATTTTCAAACTGAAGTGGTCCTCTTGGATCAGCAACATAATTTGTCAAGATGTCTTTGTTCCCCGTCATGTGTCTTGAGCATGCACTGTCAAAATACCAACAATCAGGTGAGTCATGTTCAATAGAAGAGTAAGCATATGACACATTATGATAATTTGGACGTTCCACCCAAATTTGCTTTGGATTTTTAACACTTCCCTTTTTTTCACTGATTGCTCTTGAGTCTTCTTAGCTATTGTGACTCATTTTGGGGACATCCTTGGATAATGACCATTGAATGATGATTCCCTAAATTGATAGCAATATGGACGAATGTGTCCTTCAACACCACAATGATGGCAAACGGGAATGAACCTGTCATAAGAATTACCAGAATGTGAGATATCAAAATATGAGTTCTTTCTAGAATTCTTACTTGCATTCTTTCTTGATTGTGAAACACTTTTTGCTAGAGAATGATTAAATTGAGACTCATTTGTTGCAAACCCAAGTCCAGCATGATCTCTCGTTGGTTTTTGATTTTCCAACACATGATCCAATTTTTCTGTTCCAGAACTAAGAAGTTTCACATTCTTTCTGACCGCAGCAAGTTCTGCTTGAACATCTTGGTGCAGTCGCTCAAACAGGTTGACTGTCTCTTTGGCTCCTTCCACAGCAGTTTTAAGCGCTTTATTTTCTCTCTTGAGATCAGTATTTTGATTTTGTAATTCACGAACTTTCTGCTCAAGTGATGCATTTGAATGAGGTATGCTGTGACCCTTGGAGTTGATTATTTCTTCCAGCTCGGCAATTCTAGAAGTTCCAGCTTCTCATTAATCGGCCAAGATAAGATAATTTTTGCCAAGAGCTTCTGGATCAATTCCCTAATCATCAGATTCTGAATATTCATTATAGTCGTCCTTTCCGGTCTTGACAGATGAGGAGTCCTGTCTGATGATTGAGGTAAATGCAAAAATGGATTGAAGGTGACTTTTCCTGCATTGAACATTTCTTCCTTTTCTTTTGACAATAAGATCATTAGCAGCTGAAGAATAAAACGAATTATCAGAGTATGAGGAAGACATGTTCATACCTTCAATGTCCATCAAATCTGCAAGATCTAATAAAACCAGAATCTCACCAATGAAGTAGGTGATAGGCTCTGATACCAATTGATAGATCTTTAGGTCTAATACTTTACGTTTTAAGCAGTAGTTGTGATACCTAGTCTAGACAGATAAGTAAGACAGGTATGTAAGACAGTAAAGTAAGACAGCAAATTTTAACGTGGTTCGGACTATGTCCTACATCCACGAGGCTTTCGCCTGAATCAAACTTCTTTCAACGGACAAAAGTTATTACACCAACTGGTTTTACTCTAACACCGAATCCCTCTAATGTTGATACCACCGGAACCTTTTTCGCGTCTACTCCGTTTGACCCGTAAGACCAAAACTCCCGTAGTGATCTTCTTATGAGAATGCTTCCAAGCGAACTGCACGTACGTATAGATCCCTCTAACTGGCGCAATCCTTTCCCGTTGAACTCCCTTCAACTCTCGTCGGCTTCTCACGTTCTTGATGTAACTCAAGAGGGCGAGAACTAAGAAATCAAAATAAAAGAGAACACCTAAAGATGTATATTTTGTTACACGAGTATTCTACATTAATTCCTAGGATTTCTACTATTTATATAATAGCTCTCCTGCAAGATCTCCTTGAATCTCGGCCAGTCTCCATATCCAGTCGAGACAGGATCTTTCCAAATATATCCGAATCTTTCCATGATAAGGCGATTCTTCCTTTTGATAAGTCTTTGTTTTCGTTTGATAAGATCTTCATAATCTTCATATATTCTGCACACCAAAGACAAAGAAGAACTCTACAAGGAATAGATTACTAAAGGATATAATAAAGAGTTTGATAAAGATTAACTTTCCATAAGATAAGATACTATAAGATCAAGTTAAATCTTTACAAACTTACCTAAACATTCACTCGTCTAAAACAAGATAATTACCATATAATTATGAGCGAATAATTAAGTAAATAAATCAAAGTAAATAAAACCGAATTTTCCTTTAAAATAATTTTGCAAACAAGGAAATAAAATCTAGTTGGACCTGGCAGTCCTGACTAATCAACCGAGTTTGAAATGTGTCGAACTTGCGGTCCTAACAATGACCCTTTCAATCATAAACTACTTTTACAATTTCTTCTTTTGAGCTACTCTGAAACATAGAGCGACGCGCGACACTTCGCTGCATTTGGGAAAATACAAAATTTTGCATTTTTTCGAATATTCATAAAATATTTTCATAGCAACCTTCTTTACTAATTTGTTTATATTCTTTATTTTGTGAGATTCTTTGGACCAAACTGTCCATGTTAGAGAACGTATATAAATTGCTAAATGTATGTTTTCTCAACAAACTTAAACTTTTAGATAAGACTAAGTTTAACATGGTATTACTTGTAGAAGTTTTCTTGAATTTGAATTCCACATCCACATCAAATAATTGTCAACTGACACATAACAAAAACATTTATATGTGAGATGGCATGTTAGAGAATATATATGAATTAAATAAGGGATAATTACAGCTACACCTCCTGAGGTTTGGTGTAATTACACATACATCCCCTGTGGTTTGAGAAATTACACATACCTCCCCTGAGATTTGAAACCTTACACATACCTCCCCTCTACAACTTAAGGGTTGTTTGGGTGTAAGTTATGATAAAATTATGCTTATTATGCTTACACCCCTAAAGTTTGGTATATTTGTAAAAGTAATCCTTGATGTTAGAAAAATTAAAATTAAATACTCCAAATAATTTTAGAAACTACTATATGACTAACCAAAAATATAAAAAGTATTTAAATCATTTTTTAAAATTTAATCTAATCTTAATATTTTTATTATTTTGTAAAAATATTTAATTTCTTATTTTTGTTTGTTTTTTTATTTCTTCATTTTTGTTTTACTTTTAACAATCTCATAAATTTCATTATAGTTCCATATTAAATACTATTACGCGTGCCCACGGAAATTTCAGTTTATCACAACAAAAAAGAAGCATTTGGTAAAATAATAAATATCTATGCAATCTCCGAAAAAAAAAAAAGACAAGAAATATAAAATTCAATTGTAAAAACTCCCATTTTCAATGAAAATTAACAAATATAATAGAAATAATCAAGATTTTTATAACCCATTTTAAAAAATGAAGAATGATGACGAAATTACCAGCAACAGTGACAATAGAATTATCATCCTTGGATCAGACATGGTGACTTGTTTTAGGTAGCAAGTTTTGTTGATCTTTTTGTCAAAATAAATAACATAAATGCACTATATTTAGTGAAACCAATTTTCGGTGTCTTATCTTCTTCTGTTACTAAAATAATTGTTAGTTTAAAATTGTAACGAGAACAAAGGCACAAAGATGAGTAGTTAGTTAAGTTTTGACTGAGATTTACGGGAATTCTTTTAAAGAAAAACACTAAAAGTTACGTGTTTTGATTCAAAAATATATTTTGGATTAGATTAACTTATTTTTAAATTTAAATTTAAATACTTTTTATATTTGTAGGTAATAATATAATAGTTTATAAAACCTTTTGGAGTATTTAATTTTAATTTTTCTGACATCAAGGATTACTTTTATAAATATACCAAACTTTAGGGGTGTAAGTATAATAAGCATAATTTTATCATAACTTACACCCAAACAACCCTTAAATTGAAGAGGGGAGGTATGTGTAAGGTTTCAAACCTCAGGGGAGGTATGTGTAATTTCTCAAACCACAGGGGAGGTATGTGTAATTACACCAAACCTCAGGGGGTGTAGTTGTAATTATCCCATTAAATAAATGTAGATCTTATGTACAAACTTGAACTTTTAGATAAGACAGCTTAATATGGTATCAAACGACAGGTTCTAAGTTCAAATCTCATTGATATCCATTTATACATCATCAATTGTCAAGGTTTGTGTGTAACAAAAAGATTTCTAGATGAATACGTGTTCGAAAATATATATAATATTAATGAATATCCCTTTTTACGAGGTTACACTTTTAAACGAGATGATATCTTACTAGCTCATATTTCTATTACTATGGAGAGTTTATGTCATCGTCGGATGCAAGACATGTTTCAGTTTCTAGCTATTATTTCAAACAAAGTGACTAAAACTACATTATATGTTCTACAAAAAAGAGAGCATAATTCGTGTTAGATCTTAAAGTCAATTATTTTTACTTTTTAAACAATGAGTCGTGTTACCTAGTCTAAATAGGTAAAGAGACAGTAAAAATAAAGACGCAGGATTTAACGTGGTTCGGACTCCCGTCCTATATCCACGAGGCTTTCGCCCAAGAATTCAAACCTCTTTCACTGATCAAAAGCTGTTTACAACTACAGGCAAACTTTAATCTAACACTCAGACTCCCTCTAGTGCTTCGACACCTATAGCAACACTTTTATCGCTACTCCGTTTGACCCCGTAAGACCAAACTCCTGTCGATCTTCTTATGAGCAAACCTTCAAGCGGCTAAAGCACCTACGCACAGAATCCCTCTCGCTAGTGCAATCCTTTCCCGTTGAACTCCCTTCAACTCTCGTTGATTTGATCACGTGCGGTGAAGTATCCCACTTCTTTTTACCCGAAGTATCTCACTTCTTCGTTCGGCACTATAAAAACTAAGGAATATAAAAACGAGAACACCTTACAATGTGTATGAATTAAATCGTGTGTTCTAAGTTCTAAAACCTAGTTCTTCTACTATTTATAGAATAGCCCTCCTTAGAAGATAAGTCTTGATCTTGAAGTCTTCCACTCCAGTCGCGACTCGAATCTTCCTAAATATCCAGAATCTTTCCTTATGTTGATCTCTTCGTGATCTTCATAATCTGCACACAAGTAAAACAACAAATTCTTCCAATAGGAAGCTTGTTAGACCGGATAAAAATAAGAAAGAATAAAGATTTAGTTTCTATAAGATAAACAAGATATTTCCTAAATCTTATTCTATTCTATCACAAGTTACCAAATATTCCTAATCATATGGAATTCTATTTCCATGCAAATTCTAAACATATAGAATTCTATTTCCATGCAAACTCTAGGAATAATAAGGTAACTCCTAACAATCCCTATCCTTATAGGATTCTATTTCCATGTAAACTCTAAGAAATTGCAAGTTAACTAAAATATATGCAATTTTCTATAAAAAATATTTCCAAAACTTGTAAATTCAAATCATACGGACGCATGGTCCTAACAATTCGTTTTCAATTAAAATGAGAAGACACACTATTTCTGCCAAAATGAAATCGAGGTTTATATTTATTTTTATAGGATATATTTCTTAAAGTTTGACAACATTTAATTTCTCATAATGCCATCCTAACTAAAGAGATACACTAACATTTATAAACATATTGAGTACAAGACCATCATATAACAGCACCAAAAATAATTAATAAGGAGAATGAAACAAAGAAAAAAAAGAAACACAAACCTTCTTTTCAGAATATAAAATAAGAGAAAATAGCCCTTTTTTCTTTTCGACATCTTGCAGTCAAACATGAGACTTCGAAACGTCATCTTTCGAAGTAGGACGGATACTACAAACTTTTGCCGCGAAATTGAAACAGCCAATCATCATAAACAATTAACTATTTAATTCCAATAACCGCGTAAAATGTTTTGGATTTAGTGGGAAGAGCGAAGAGAAACACGAACACAGTCCATATTAATTTAATTACATCGTGTGACGAATTAATAATATCATAAGCCGGCGCCGTAAAGAAGAAATTAGCCACTTGTTTCGATCGACACTGACGGGCCGGGTTGACCGCGTGAGTACGTTCCCACCCCAAACGTGTGAATTCAACGACAATCCTCTAAATAAATACACTCGATTAATTGTCTTCCAAACAAGAAAACCAAACACATACAAATTAAAAGATATCAAAAGTTCTCAACATCAAAACAAATAAGCAACAAATGAGTTATACTAACGTAATTCCAGGAGCCGAACAAACTCTTCATCTAATGCGCTACCAATTTACTAACATTCCCACACCCGGAAATAATAGTTCCCATGTCACAAAATCAAGGATTACTATGATCGCAAACCCGTCAGGGCCTCGTAGAACCCGATCAACGACTCGAGTTCGTTCCATGTACGCCCCGGCAGAAACGAGAGAGACACTCTACGAAGTGCTGGGAATTACGGACAGTGGGAGTAGTACAAGTTTCTCCGACATAAAGAAAGCGTACAAAAGTATGGCGAGAAAGTATCATCCGGACGTTTCGCCACCGGACCGAGTGGACGAGAACGCCAGGAGGTTTATTATCGTGCATGAGGCGTACCAAACTCTTTCTGCTCCGGAGACTAGAGCTCTCTATGATAAAGATTTGGCTAGGGGATTATGTTTTGGTTTCTTGGCTAAAGGAACTCAAGAGTATGATCAGGTAGGTTTATACACTTTTATTATGTTCAGTACAATTTGTTGCACGCTAATATTGTTACATTAATGGTTTCTTCAAATATCGACATTTGAAATTTATTTATACCTACCTATATTTTTACAGTTAATATCAATATGTTGTTTTAACCATGACCCTTAGGTGAAATATACATATCTGTTTGTAAATTGTAATTATAACTTATAAATTCCTCTTCTTCTTTTTTTTTTTTTGGGCTCGACAGAGAATGGAGGAAAAAGGTGGATGGAAAATGAGTTGGCAGTGTCAGGTGGATGAGCTGAAGCGGAGGAATCATGTGAATAAGGATTCCAGGGTTAATATGTCGTGGGGTGCTCGAATGCGCAACCAGAGATCAACATAATGGTTACAATGTATATGGATTCGCTACTAGCGGGAAAGATACTATTCTTTGATTTAATTTGTATGGATATATTGTGTATATATCCTGAATCTTAGCATATATAAAATTATTGATATTATTCTTTAAGAATTCCATTAATTTATGTATTTCCCCCGCACTAATTATGTATTGCATTATTGTGGAATAACATATTTGCTTCAATATACATTAATGATCTGTGTGTTAATTTAATAGGAAATGAAGATATGAGAGAATACACAGTACTTCCACTGTGAAGCCGATTAATTAATTTTAGTTAATCCAAGAAGAAAATTATTAACAACTCTATTAACTCAAATTAATATATTATCAGTGCTAAAAATGGTCTAAAGAGTCAGATCAAGAAAAAAAAACGGTCTAAAAGAGATATTAAGACACAAATTAACAATTTGACATTCGGACTACTCAATATTGAAACATCAAATGTAGCAATATCGAAACATCAAATGTAGGCTAATCAAATGTATGACATATATGGTTAGTAATGACATATACTCTCCAATGGTCGTTCACGTCCACGTGGTCTGATATCATAACTCAGACTTCTTCCTCACGACCCCAGCAAAATACCACACCAACCTCACGGAATGACACAAGGGTATCAACATCAAAGCACGAACCTCCTCTCCATACGAGCCTACTCGCCTCGTTGCAAACTTACCCTCATTCCCCGAACAAAGAGGGTTTACATTCGAGCACGTGCTTATAATACTTTCCTTACTTGCTAAGGAAGTATCACCTCTTTCTAGGTCAAGCCTCACTAAGTGCTGGACACTTACGTTACGATCCACTAAACCGGTGCCCTATCGCTCGCACAACTTATCACCGCCTACTTCACCCAATACGACACACAAAAACGAGGGGCGATCCGATACAATTAGAGTACCGCGTGAACCGAATCCTACATGTAAGTACCACGTAGCCTATCCTAAGAGAGTACTTAAGTACTTGCTCAGTAAACATAAGTTCTTGAATTTGAGTTCCACACCCACATCAAAAAATTGTCAAGTATCACATAACAAAAATATTCACATCCCAATTTATGTACAAACTTGAATTTTTATATAAGACAACATCTCAATATGATATTAATCGATAGGTCTTAAGTTCAAGTCCCAATGCCACCCATTTACATATGATAAATTGTCAAGATTCACGTGTAATAAAAAGATTTACAAATGAATACATGTTCGAAAATATATATAATATTAATGCACATATCCTTTGTACAAGGTTAAACTTTTAAATGAGACGATAACTTATTAGCTCATATTTCTATTACTATGGAGAGTCTATGTTATCGTCGGATGCGAGACATGTTTTAGTTTCTAGCTATTATTTTAAACAAACTAAAACTACATTACATATTCTACAAAAAAACAAAGGCATAATTTGTCCCCAATTAAAAGGAGAAGATACACTTTTTCTCTGAAAATGAATGAAGATATTAACTAGCGTTTATATTTATTTTTATAGGTAACATTTAAAAAAAATCAACATTAAATTTCTCATAATGCCATCCTAACTAAAGAGATACATTAACATTTATAAACATATTGAGTACAAGACCATCATATAACAGCACAAAAATAATTAATAAGGAGAAATGAAACAAAGAGTAAAAAAAAAAAGAAACACAAACCTTCTTTTCAAAAAATAAAATAAGAGAAAATAACCCTTTCTTCTTTTCGAGATCTTACAGTTTCCTCAAACACGAGACTACGAAACGTCATCTTTCGAAGTAGGACGGATACTACAAACTTTTGCCGCGAAATTGAAACAGCCAATCATCACGAAATAATCAATGATTTAATTCCAATAAACCGCGTCAAATGTTTTGTACTTAGTGGTGGAATTTTTCTCTTGGGTGGGAATAGCGAAGAGAAACACGAACATACACAGACCATATTAATTAATTACAATCGTGTGATGAATTAATAATATCATAAGCCGGCGCCGTAAAGAAGAAATTCGCCACTTGTTTCGATCGACAATGACGGGCCGGTTTGACCGCGTGGGTACGTTCCCACCCCAAACGTGTGAATTCAACGACAATCCTCTAAATAAATACACTCAATTAATTGTCTTTCAAGCTCAACACACAACAAAATTAGCAACACGAATAAAAACAAAATAGAAAAAAGCAATTCAAAACTCCGAACATCAAAAGAATGAGTACTAGAGTAATTTCATGTGCCGAACATGTTATTCATCTTAGTTACCAATTTACAAACAATTCAACACCCGAAAATATATCCCGCATTTCGTTCGGGCCCCATGTCACAAAGTCGAGTATGATTTCAAAACCTAACCCGTTCCGGCCACGTGGAACCCGAGTTCAGGCACTCTATGCCCCGACAGAAACTAACGAGACGCTGTACGAAGTGCTGGGACTTACGGACATTGGGAGTAGTACAAGTTTCTCCGACATAAAGAAAGCGTACAAAAGTATGGCGAGAAAGTATCATCCGGACGTTTCGCCACCGGACCGAGTGGACGAGAACGCCAGGAGGTTTATTATCGTGCATGAGGCGTACCAAACACTTTCTGATCCCGAGACTAGAGCTCTGTATGATAAAGATTTGGCTAGGGGATTACGTTTCGGTTTATCACCTAGAGGCACTCGACAGTGTGATCAGGTAGCTATATACATAATATATATACTCTTATCATCAAAACAAATTGTTGCATGTAGATAGCACTAATATGATTACATTTAATTTGTTTCTTAAAACTCGACCTACATTTTTACGGTTAATATCAATATGTTTTTTTTTGGTAACATCTAACATGTTTTTAGGCACACTTAATTTGTTTTTTGTAATGTGTTATAATTTATAATAAATTCCTTTTATTTTTCTTGACAGAGAATGGAGGAAAAAGATGGATGGAAAACAAGCTGGCAGTCTCAGGTGGACGAACTGAAGCAGAGGAATCTGAATAAGGATTCCAGAGGAAAAACGTCGTGGGGCGCTCGAATGCGCAACCAGAGATCATAGATGCTTTCACGTTCTTTTGGGCCCGCTGCATGGTTACTTCATGGATTCGCAACTAGCGGGAAAGATACATACTATTCTTTGATTTAATTAATTTAATTTGTGTGTGTATATATATATATATATATCATGATCTATCTTAGCATATATAAAATTATTGATATTATTCTTTAAGTATTCCATTAATTTATGTATTTCCCCCGCACTATTTATGTATTGCATTATTGTGGAATAAAATATTTGCTTGAATATACGATGATCTGTGTGCTAATTTAACAAGAAATGAAGATGTGACAGAATACACAGTACTTTCATTGTGAAGCCGATTGATTAATTTTATTTAATCCAAGAAGAAAATTATTAACAAAAATATTAACTCAAGCTTATATATTATCGGTGTATGGTGTAAAGGGTGGATCAAGAAAAATACAGTATAAAAGAGAAACTTAGACACAAGTTAACAATTTGACATTCGCACTACGCAATATCGAAACATCATATGTAGGTTAACTAAATATGTGACACATATGGTTAGCAATGACGTATACTCTCCGAAGATCGTACACGTCCACGTGGCCTGATCCCATAACTCAGACTTCTTCCTCACGACCACCCCCACCCCCCTCCCCCAAATACCACACTAACCTCACGGTACGACGCGAAGGTATCAACATCAAAGCACGAACCTCCTCTTCATACGAGCCTACTCGCCTGGTTAACAATTATGCCCTCGTTTCACGAACAAGGGGGTTTACATTCGAGCACATGCTTATACTACTTTCCTTACTTGCTGGGGAAGTATCACCTATTTCTGGGTCAATTTGGGCATCACTAAGTGTTGGACTCACTAAACCGATGCCATGTCGCTCGCATAACTTATCCCCGCCTACTTTAACCAATACGAGACACGAAAATGAGGGGCAATCAAGTACAACCGGAGTACCGCGTTAACTAACTGTTCATGCAGGTGCCGCGTAGCCTATCCTAAGAGAGTACTTGAGTACCCTAGGAGGTCTCGACCATGGATGTAAGCCAACACGTGCCCTCGTGTAAATACTCTTCTACCCTCGGATCGCCCTATGAATATGGGCGGAACCTCTCGGTAAAAACAAGGGGAAAAGAAGAAGAATACTAGGGTATAAAGTAACTAGAGTGCAGTAAAAATAAGTGGATAGCTTATATCATAGAGCGATCCGAGGTCTTTTAGAATGATAGCCAGGCTTTCCCAAACCACTACCTCTCGACAATTGAAGAACACGAGTCTCGCACGAGCACCCAAACTGCTGGAATCACATCAACTACGGCCACCACCACCTGCTCTCCACTCGCTCTGCCACGTCCAAAGTCATCCAGTCCGAGATTGACGTCTGAACAAGCAATAGTGACACTTATCGACCCATACAGGGAGATATTGACATCAACAGTTAGTTTCACACTTTTCTCATAAGTAAATTATGATTTTGCATGTTTTACAATTTTCACACGGCTGTGAAACATTCAAACAAAGGCATATGATTTTCTTGGCTAAATTCAATATTCAAATGCGGAAGCAAACATTTGTAGTGAAATCACTCTTTTTCTTTTCTTTTTTTTCCCTTTTTTGACTTGATACCTTGATCAACCCCTTCGACTTCAGGAATAATATGTGAACACTTGCTTGCAGCTATAGGGATTTTTGCAAAAATGGCAATTAATTTTAGTTATGGGAATTAATATTGATTTGGCAATTAAATTTATTTATGGGACCAAAATCCAACAAATTTAAGTTATGAGACTATTCTTGCAAGAGGGACAAGTTATGGTAACATTTTTGCAAAAATTCCCACACGTGTCACTATTAACATGACGTCATTTTGTAGCCATTATCAATATATTTTTCAAAGGAAAGTAGCTCCGTCAGTTTCAATTAACGGAGTGGCTAATTTTGTTATTAATTTTAGTTATGGGACTAAAATCCGACAAATTTAAGCTGTAGGACTATTGTTTCAAGATGAACAAGTTACGATACCATTTTTGCAAAAATCCCTTATACGGTGAAAGGCGTGGGGTGTAAGCGGGGCGTTTTACTTCCTCGGAGGCGAGGCGTAAGCCCTGAGGCATGGGGCGTAAGCCCCACAAATTTTTGACATATATATTTTTAAATAATAATAATAACAATAATAATAAGAAAAAGAAAAACATAAAAAAGGTATAAATTCAAATATAATAAGATAAATATTTTAAAAATATTTAAAACTATTTGAGACAATACTAATTACAAATAGCATAAAGAAAAATTAATCCTTTTTGCTTCGCTTTGCACGCACTACCTAAATTGCATACAAATATTTCATGTGATCCTATAATATTTAATAGTTACAAGAAAACTCAAGTAAAATAATAGTCATATAATAGAAACAATCCACAGTAACGGATAATGAATTAGATACTTATCATTAAAAATCATAAAAAATAAGTGAATTTACAAACCAAAAAAATTAAAATTATGATAAAAGTAAAATACATTTTATAAAGTAACTTATTATTTTATCAAATAAGAGAAATTATAGACAAGATATGAATGAACAATCATATATAGAAAAATCAACATAAAAAACTGTTCTTTTTTTTTCCTTTTTTCGCCACTTACGCTCGAACTTACGTCTTTTGCACCCTGCAATTTACGTCTCAGGAATGTTATGCCTCAACAGCTGCCTCGAGGCGTTTAAGCTCAACTTTGCCCCGAGGCAAGCCTCAAAGCGCGCCCCAAAAGCGCATTTTCCAACACTCTCGGTGACTAAAGTAGTTAGGAACGAGATATTCTCTCCTTATGCATAGCAATCACAAGACACTCCTCAAAATTTTTCAACTTAACAAAGAAAAAAGAAATCCGATAATTTTAATGATGGATATAGTCACGATTCTCACACAATTTATTTCTTATTTCAAGGTGCAAGTTACCGAAACAATTACTGTAACTTTGAGGCACGAAATACAATTCGAATATGAATATTTGAGAGATTTCTAATTTTCTACGCATCCTTCACAAAAACTCCATCCTGTGCTTAATGAATTATTGACTGCAATTAGTTTTTGTACTTATTTGGGCCGCACCACTTTTCGGGGGGTTTTCTTTTAATGGACAGAAAACAACTGTATTTTGTTGCTTTGTGTGACATCCTACTAGGCTGCGTGGTTTCATTCTTATCCCTTGTTTCGTCAATACCTCATCCCGTCCACCTGTTTATAAGGACAAGAACTCTCATTTTCACATCTTTGAATTTACTTAAAAGTCACAATGTTAAAGTTTATATTATTTGTTGAAAATGGGTTGTTCTTTTTCGTTGGTAACTAGTTGTACATGATCAAGATATTTGTATAGATCTGTTACTTACCGCCATAAACTATGCCTTTTTCGCATTTATCATAACTCGTATATATAATTATATAATCTATCCTACCAATAATTAATGCTGTAGGTCCTAATCAATGGAAAGGAAATTTTCTCTCATTACAGGGTTGGTTAAACCTTATTGGTGGGACGTAAATTTACTCTTACGGAGGAATTAATTCATTCTGTGTTGCATGGATGTGGCGTAATATTTGCCTATCTCATCATAGATCCGATCAACCTATATTTCAAAGATACAAAGCAGAGAAACTTAACCACCGATTAATAAAAAAATAATTATTTTACTGTTAGTCAATCATCTACTAATTTACTAGAAAAATATTGAAAGTGCATTAGTTATTGCAAACTGCAAATAACAAACATTATGAATACCTATAGAATAAGATCATTGTTTTAATACATGTTTTTTTATATAAATAATCAAAACGTAATTTAGTCGATGTATAGTTAAAAAAATCTGAAAATTGGTAATTTCGAAATTACATATATTGGTAAAGGATCTTCTATCCCACTTTATGTTGCGTTCTATGTCTCATTTATCTATTCATCCACCTTTATGGATACTTGTCATCCACCCACGTCCTATGTATTAAGATCAAGAACACGTCTCATAATCCTATATAGTGGAACATGAGGTGGAACAGAAAAATGGACACGTCTCAGAATCTCGCCGACGTATATTGTGAATAAATCGTTGAGCTCTTTAAGCTTAACTGAGCCTAAGAAATTTTATTTTAGATATATAATAAAACCCAGGTGGATGACCAATTGGGCTTATTTACCCGGTTTACAAAGAAATAATTGGTCAATACCATTTGACTCTAGAGTAGCCCATAGAGTCAACTACGTGTGTAAACGGTAAACAGCCCACGGAACATTTCTGCCCCAAGAAATATCAATAAAAATACAGATAATAGAAGCTTCTAAAATAAGACAAAAAGAAAAAAAAGATGATGTTGATTTCTCACGTCACTGCATACGTAAGAACTTAACAATAAATACCCCAAAACACACTCAAAATTTTCTCAAAACAATCGCCAAACAAAACAACAAGAACAAGAACAACTAAAAAATGAGCTGCACATACGCACCATCTTCACCAGCCGATGCACCCTTCTCAAAATCAAACAAAAATCCCATTCATCAAAGCATTTCATTTAGTTCCCACTTAAATAAATCAAGAATCTCATTCAAAAACTTGCCCGGCACGTGCAGGTCACGTGCCGCGGGACGTGTTCGTGCTTTTTACACTCCGACAGAGAGTACGGAGACACTGTACGAACTGCTGGGTATCACGGAGAGTGGAAGTACGAGTGTTTCGGACATAAAGAAAGCGTACAAGGAGATGGCCAAAAAGTATCATCCGGACGTGTCGTCACCGGACCGAGTGGACGAGAATACGAGGAGGTTTATTATGGTGCGGGAGGCGTACGAGACGCTCAGTGATCCGCGGAGCAGAGAGTTGTACGATAGAGATTTGGGTAAAGGGTCCGATTTTGCTTTCTCGGCTAGAACTAGACCTTATCATTATCATCAGGTACTAATTTATTTCTCTTTTTTTTCTTTAACATTTATTAATAATTATTTGTTTCAGTACTATGAATTAAAGTTTCGTTTCTAGAGCATGTTTCGATTAACTAAATTATTAAAAATATTTCGCAATGTTTCAACAATTTTTGTATTTTTTACAAAATTCGTTAAGTTATTGTTTCAATAGACATAAATATTTGTATGTTTAGTTTTCATAGATTCGATAGTCAGAAATATTTCGTTACTTTTCGTAAAAAATGAAATGGTAAATATGAATTATTTTATTAGTGAATATGTAATTAATTAGATTTATTTGTTTTGTGAACAGAGAATGGAGGAAACAGGAGAATGGAGAATGAGGTGGCATTCACAGCTTGATGAATTAAAGCATATAAATATGAATTCAAATTCGAGAGGTGGGAGAATGACGTGGGGTGCTCGGATGCGCAACCAAAGATGATTTATAATCTTTTATGATTTTTTTGGGTCCTTTTAAGGAAACTTAGGCTTTTATTTAATTTGTGCAAGTTAATGTTTGGTTTAATTTGCACAAGTGTAATGTTCAGTTTTGGAAGATAGAAGTGAAGAGCACGTCATGCTCTAACATAGCGGTAGTTCTTAGAGATTTTCACGGCTCAGCACTTCAAGTCAAGATTTGGGTATGAGATCCAAGCAAGCTTGTATTTGTAAATATAATGATTAATATAATTTATTTATCATTTTATTATCTAGCAACAAGCAATTGATTGTTTGGTCCAAATGTGTGTAGCAGTAGAATATCTTTAAACTAGTTGTCTGTAAATAAATGAACTTACTGTATGTTTCGCGGGTACTGAAATAGTCAATTATAAAAGTTACTAATTATAATCAAATAATGAGGGATGTACTTTACTAGACTTTTTATAAATCTCTAGTTTCCTTGATATCATACATTACTTGTTCTCTATACTAACAAATATAATTAGTACAGTAGTACTATATTTATTAAGTATGCTTATATTCTTGTTTGCTTTTTCGGATAATTTTAAATTCGATTCGAGCTCATCTTTATTTGATTTTTTTTCTAACTGCATTAAATAGTTCATCAATTAAACTTTCTGTTACCTTTACACGTTGGATTTTCTTAGTTCTTCGTACAATGAACCCGTACTTGTATGATATTATAGTCAAATTACACAATAAAATTCTTTGTTGATTAAGAATCAATAACCACTACTTATAATTTTTAACTAATATTATGTACAAAGCATCTATTTTTACAGTAATCCAATGTATAGCATTCACAAATTAGTAAACTAAATTGCTTTTTATATAATTAAAATTCTGTATCCATTGGATCAGAAAAACACTCTCTTAAATATTAAATTAAGAATTTTGTAATTTGATTGATACCTCTCTAATTAAGGTAATAACATTTTCCTAGTTCCAACAGTATTGATTTATATATCTACCAAAAAAGCAAAAACAAATAGTATTGATTTGTAGAGGTCGTATAGATATGCGGAGTATATTTGTCAACTAACGGGAAAAATAAAAACACTTCACGGCAATACTCATTCTAGCTTTGATGATCCCAAAACAGCTTTAAGTCCAAGAAACATTACACTTGAGCTAGGTCGGGAGTTGACTGTGTGTTGGTCTTTCGATACTTAAATCACAGACTGTCTGTTCAAAAATTCGAGTCTATAGATCGAAATAATTGAATAGCACAAATAAGATAGGTCGAATTAAAGTCACTAATTAGAATGGATAGGTCGAATCTCGGCCTAGTGAGAACCACTCGAGTTCGATCTATAATAGGTCCGAAATCTTGAACTTACCTCGAATTATGCATGCTAGCTAACTTAAAATTATATACCTCATGTGAAGATTTGGATTGTATTCGTACATGTTTAATTCCTTAATTATTGGTGGGCCACTTCTATTGCGCATAGGCCTCTAAGTCGACATGCAGATAGGTCGAATTGGATCATCATAGATCGATATGGACCGTACGTGCAAGGTTGGATTATCATACAATACATTTTGATTATAACTCGTACTTATAAACTATGTAGACACTTCATATATGCAAAAAAATTCAAAGTCTGTAATAATTAATAAAAAAGAACTCCCCGACGCTTGAAGACTTGAGAGCTACATCTTGTAATGGACAGTCGACAGAAAATGACTGCATTGTGTTGTTTTCAAAGTCCTACTAAGCTTAAAAAGTTTCATTCTTATCCATTCTCGGCTCACACGTCCGCCGTTTATTCTAGGTGGATAAGAACTTTCAGTTTCATGTCTTTGAATTAACTTAACTAACCCTTTTTTCTTTTCTTTTTTGTTAAAGAAAATAAAATATACTTATATTTATATATATATATATATATATATATATATATATATATACGTGGATGCCATAAGAATTAATATACTTTTTCGTATTTATCTCGTAACATATATTTGTTCTAAAAGAGCTCTGCACTAGCTATTTATGGTTTGTCCAGTATTGCAATGGAGACATCTTTTTGCCGCTTTCTATCCAGCTGCATGTAGTGATAACAAATAAGACAAGTTTTCACATCGTCGGTGAGAACAACTTGCAGGAGTATATATTTAATTTTCTTCATGAAAACCTATTTTACCGCGCAAATAATTTGTTCATGAGTAAATTATCATTTTTTTTGGGTAATTTGTTCACGAGTAAAATATTTTTTTTTTAGCAATACCCTAAATTTCATTAGTTGGATTACATATACATCAGATATGTTCGTGGTGTGCATGTACGTGCGCGTGCTAGGGTAATTACTAAGTTACATAATAATATAAACTTAATGCTTTTACTGTATCCACCCCAACTGAACAGTTATTATTATAAGTCATTTGTATTTGTCGTTCTTAAATTTCATAATATTTTATTTTAGCATACTCTTTAGGTTTGATTGTTACCACTCGTTAAATTGTAAAATCATTAATTAACTCATGCTCAACTAGTAAAAGTGGGTCAAGCTCACCCTAAAGCTTTCAATTTTACCTCAGGTTACTCTTTCGAAATCACGAAGTTTTGAACTTTTATCATGAAATTTAGATTATAAATTATATGATAGATAACAATAAACTATATCTTAATTCCAAATTTAATTAATTAAATAATTTAACGCACAAAATATATATGACCTTCATCGCCCAAGAAAAAATATAAAAGTTATGCCACTTACCATGAAAACGAACAGTACCTATATATTGATTCTCATAATTATATTCAAATATGAGCATATAGAAAGAAAAAAAAAAAGGTGGTTACTTCCTTATAACAGCGAGGAGAAGTAGCAAAATCAGAACTTGATGGTGGTAGGTATAAACAACAGTGACTGACTACAGTGCTCATTTGTATGTCGTGATTAATGTAACAAGGAATATTGACTGGATCATGTTTATCATCCACATTTAGTGCTAAGTTTCTAGTTTAATTAATTTTCTCTAAGGTTGTGAGTTAAGATGGCAACTGGGTTAGGTTAGCCAAGTCCAATACAAATATCTGACCCGATCCAAATATAGTAATTAAGCCCATCAGCGGTCTGGGGCAATACTATGGGCCCATCAAGCTCCACGTTGATCCAAGCCTAGCACGGGCCAACTTGGCGGCGTTCTAGATTAGCATTTATGTATGTTGAGATTTGCTACGACGACAATTTATTTTCGCAAATTTATTAAATTATTTCAAAATAAAAGGTTTTCATTTTGATTGTATGGCGCTTTATTACCATTATCGAACTGACAAACCTTATAAACTGTCATTTTATAAATTTATAACATAAAAGAATGGTTGATTAATTGAACAAAAGCTCAATCAGGTGATGAAACACACTTTTAGCTATTCACCATAATACATAACGCTGGGTGATTCTTGCTTAGACCAGCCTTTTAGGTTTTGTTTATAATTTCATCGTTATTTATGAAGTTGTAGTATGAAGTGATATTAATGATTGGGACGTTTAATGCATAAAAAATTATGATCGCTAGACGTACACATACCTACTGTAGAAATATATATTTCTCCAATTCTGAGATGTATTCTTATTATATATTAATATCAGAAATTGGACGTATTGATAATTCTGAATTTAAATTTTGGTACCCCAACTAAAATGAGAAGGCAAAAAGGGTCTTTCGGGCTTCAATGAGCTTCCAACGAAAGAACAAAAAAAAAAGGAAAGAAAGGAGAGTGAATTAACTGACGTCCAAACACTGCATTGGCTTAGATATTTAATTGGACCGAGGTCTAAAACGTTCAGCCTTTAACTACTATCGTGTTTACAAATACTTATTAAATAACTTTTGGCTTTTATAGTCACGTAAGCACATTTCTAGTGTTTGAATCACTGACTTTTGCATCTTCTTATTTTAAAAAAAAAAAGTTAGCAAAAAATACAAGTCGGAGAAGCTTAGTCTAAATTGCTTCTCCAACTGCTTTTGAAAATATGGTATTTTAAAAAGTTTATAAAAAGAAAAGTCACTTCTCACTAGTCAACTTTTGTTAATGAGCATTACATTTAGTAAATAAAGTTGTTTAAAGTTCATCAAGAGATGTATTTTTTTATTTTTTTATTTTTGCCAGAACTAATCTAGAAGGTTTTGATCTAGGTGGTTGACTATGTTGATTGTTCTGATTATTCTAAGAGAAGTTAAGATGATTTGTCTTCGAGGATAATATGCATGTGAGTATGAGAGCGTTGGAAGTTATTTATAAAGTTAACATGCTCAGTCCCAATAGATCACACTCTCTAATATCATGAGGTTTTCCACAATTCACACAAACAAAAGCCCTCGTGTTTGCAAAAAAACTACTTGTGAATATAGCAAATGACTAGCTTCAAATGAGATATAGAATATAGGATTTTTTTTTTTGTTAGAACTAAATATTATAAATCAAAACATGGGGTCTACTATCGGGTAGCCCCCATCACAAAATGAATTAGTTGGGATTACATCAAAGGGAATGATCCCAGAATGACAAAAACTCCTAGACCAAGAGACCAGATTATGTGCAGCCCTATTACAATGTCTAGGAACAAAACGGAATTTCCAACGAGGCCAAAAACGCCAAAAATCTTTAATCTTGGTGATAGTCGGTTGCACCCTCCAGTTGACAGTGGAAACATTAGCATTCAACTGATTGATAATGGATAAACAATCTGATTCAAAAACAACCAAACTTTTCCTGAATTGGTTAGCAAAGACAGCAGTTTTGAGAATAGCTTCTGCTTCTGCCGTTTCAGCATCAAAATAATTACCAGAGCTCGAGTGTGCAAAGATGACAGAGCCGTTGCTGTTCCTCCAGATAGATGCAGTGAAAGAGTTAGGAGAAGGATCTTCAATGAAGTTAGCATCTGAATTAATCTTGATCCATCTTTTCTGGGGAGGCTTCCAATCCAACTGATTCTTCCTTGTTGATTCATTGATGAGTTCCTTTTGTGCAGTAAAGTGTTGCTCAGTATTAAGGTGCATCTCTTTGATAATTTCTTCAAAATTCAAACCAGTTTTGCCATGAACAACTTCGTTTCTTGCCTTCCAGATTGAGTGCATTACCATAACTGCAAATATTGTGATCTCCCTCCTCTCTTCCTTTGATATACCTTCTTCACTTCTATGGTCTGAGATAAAAGAAATAAAATCAGTGAAAGTAGCATTCTTAAAATGACATAATCTCAAAGACCATTTAGAAGAAAACCATAATAGCTCAGCAATATGGCATCTAAAGAATAAATGATCAACATTTTCAGGTTCCACACCACAAAGGGGGCAGAGCATATCAGGAATCCTAAAAATAGAGTTGAGCTTCTGTCTAGTAGGCAAGACATTGGCAGCACATTTCCACCAAAAAAGTTTATGCCTATTGTGGATTCTAGCTTTCCAGATTAGCTTCCAAACACCATGAGGATTCAAATTCCTGCGGTTTTGAATGATAGTAAGGTAGGCACTTTTTACTGAAAATTTCCCTGACTTGGAGGGAAACCAGTAAAACTCCTTGGATTCCTGGGAAATATTGATAGGAATTTTTGAGATTTCCTTCGCAATTTCTGGTAGGAACAAAGTATCAATCAATTCCTGATTCCAAGATATGCCATCCCTCTGGAAAAGATCACCAACTTTAGGAAAACACACATTAGTATCAACCAGAGGGTTTTTATGAATAGGAATACTGAAATCAAATGAAGGAATCCATTGCTCTTTCCAGGTACTGATTTGAGAATTGGCATTGATTCTGTATCTGGCGCCTTTTGCAATGACTTCCCTGCATTTAAAGATATCTCTAGCAATCCAAGATATATTCTGCTTAGGAGTGTTCATAGTAAGGAAATCTTTTTCCTTAACATATCTTCCTCTGAAAAGGTGGATCCAAAGTTTATTTTCATCAGTAGTAACACTCCAAGTAAGTTTAGCAACCAGAGCCTTGTTGAAGTCTTGCATTTTCCTGAACCCCAACCCTCCTTCACACTTAGGTAGACAGATACTGTTCCAATTTTTGAGAGGAATGATGTTATGATTTGAGTTTTCTCCCCACCAAAATCTCATGATCATGCTATCAATCTTGCTTGTGATAGAAATAGGAAGAAGGAAGTTAGTCATCTGATAGGCTGGAATAGCTTGAGCAACAGCTTCGATAAGTACAGATTTTCCTGCTTGAGGCAGGATCTTGCTCTTCCAACCTGAAAAAGAATTTCTGAGTTTAGTAAGAATATGATCAAAAGCTTCCTTCTTTCTTCTTGGTTTACAAAAATGTATTCCAAGATGTAATTTTTTATGATCACATTCTTTAAATCCCAAATCAACCATTACAAAGTGCTTAGAGGCATAATCAGTATTAGCACTGAAGTGCACTGAGGATTTATTCCTATTAGGAATCTGGCTGCCCCAGGATTCAAAAGTCTCAAGGCACTCATTAATAGCTTTGACATTAGAAGAATTATTTCTGCAAAAGAAAGTGATGTCATCAGCATATAACAAATAAGTAATAGGACAGCTAGCTCTATTAATTTTAATACCATTTAGGAGTCCTTTCTGTTCTTCTCTGACCAACAGTCTGGAGAGGAGCTCAACATAAGTTATGAACAAATAGGGGGACAAAGGGTCCCCTTGTCTAAGACCTCTAGAAGGTCTAAAAAAGCCAAAAGGAGCACCATTCACCATAACAGAAAAACTGCAGGAGGTAAGACATTTAAGGATCCAACCACAAAAGGTATTAGAGCACCCTATATTCTTTAAAATGCACAAAAGCAAAGTCCATTCGACCCTATCATAAGCTTTAGATAGGTCCACCTTAACAACCATGAATTTCTTCTCACCTTTCTTAGAGTTAAGGTAATGCATCATCTCATGACTAATAATGTTGTTTTCATGAATGAGTCTACCTTTGACAAAAGCAAATTGGAAAGGAGAAATAACTTTATCAAGAAAAGTTTTGAATCTACAAGCAATGATTTTAGAGACAACTTTGTACACCACATTGCACAGGCTAATAGGTCTGAAATTGTCCATTTTACAAGGTCTAAGCACTTTAGGAATTAACACTATGTAGGAATGATTAAAATTCAAAGGAGTGTGTTGATTCAAAAAGAAAGCTTTGACAGCCTTTGTGAAATCATGGCCTACAATATGCCAATAACACTTGAAAAAGTGAGCAGTGTAGCCATCAGGGCCAGGGCTCTTGTTTGAGCTACAGCCAAAGAGAGTATTCTTAATCTCTTTATCAGTAGGAATACTACAAAGACCCTCATTATCAACCTCAGTGATGACTTTAGGAAATAAACCAAGCAAATCATTAGGAAAAGGAAGATGAGCATCATCAAGATCAGAGGAGAAAAGAGAAGAGAAGAACTCCACAAAACATTTACCAATCTCTTCTCTCTTAGAGTATTTAATCCCAGAATCATCTTTAATGAACATAATCTGTTTACTCTTGGATTTGATCACAGTTGAAAGATGAAAGAATTTAGAGTTTGAGTCTCCTTCTTTGGCCCAATGCTCTTTGGCTCTTTGAGCCCAAAAGTCCTCTTCTTGTTTGAGGATACCATCAAGATCATTCTCCAAACCAATAATAGCCTTTTTAGTATCCACAGAGTAATCAAGCTTCTGCAGGTTCTCAATATTACTCAAAATAATCAATTTCTTAGAATGAATGTTACCAACAGTATTTTTGTTCCAAGAAGATAGAACTTTACTAGTATTAAGTTCTTTGTTAAAAAGGATGTGCATAGGAGAGCCAGAAACAAAAGGAGACCAACTATTCTCAACAATTAAACCACAGTCAGGTCTTCTAGTCCACATATTTTCAAATCTGAAAGGCTTTTTGATACCTTTATCTCTATGATCAAGTTTCAGCAAGAGAGGTATATGATCAGATTTAAAGGCGGTTAAGTGAGATACCTGGGAGAAAGGAAACTGAGTAATCCAGTTAACATTAGCAAGCGCTCTGTCTAGGCGCATTCGAATGTTTGCACATCCTGTCCTCTTGTTATTCCAGGTAAATTTCTTACCAGTGAACCCCAGGTCAATGAGCTCCATCTTGCTAATGCAGGCATCAAAACGATTAACAGAAGAGGAGGTGAATTCATTACCTCCTTGTTTTTCACCCTGATTTAGAATCTCATTAAAATCTCCAAACAGCACCCAAGCTTCATCATTGATAGGTTTTAAACTCTCAATCTCATTCCAGAATCTGACTTTATTGGAACTCTTGCAAGGGCTATACACACCTGTAAAGAAACAAAGAGTATCATCACAAGGATAACAGAACGAAGCATGGATCAACCATTTACTATGGTGCCTGATAGTAAGATCCAGATTCCCATTCCAAGCAATTCCTAAACCTCCTGAAAGACCACAAGGGTCCACAAAAAAGTAATTGTGATAATTAGAAGCTAAAAGCATTTTGATAATAGAATCGTATTTTTTGGTTTTTGTTTCACTAAAAAACAGAATATCAGGCCTATGAGAGTTAATGAGGGAACGAAGCGCCCTCACTGTCGAAGGCTTGGCCGCGCCTTGACAGTTCCACGCTAAAATCTCTGGAGTTTTCATTGATGCTCCCCCTCTGGGGCCGCGCAATTTGGATTAGAGGATGAACTTTCTTCCAGTTCTTCAATTATAACACTCTGCTTCGGTTTGTGCACATTGCTTTTCCTTTTGAATGATCGCACTCTTCTGATGATTGTTGTTTCCTCAATAGTGTGGAAAACCTCAGCATCACTTTCATCATTTGATTCAGCATATAGGATTTGTTGTTTCCTCAATAGTGTGGTCCCGGACATTTGAAATAATGAATTTAGCTGCTCATGGTTTTATAAAGATAAACTTTGTATTAAAAAGACGGAATAGTAAAAATACAAAACAAGGGAAAGAAAAATAATCTAATGGTGTTTGTGCTCTTGCTCCACTACTGCAATCTCAAGAAAATAATCATACATGCTAAATATAAGTGTTTTAGAGACTATAGTTACTATATGTCTTTTATTATTATTATTATTACTACTATTATTATTATTATTATGATTATTATTGTTGTTGTTGTTGTTGTTGTTGTTGTTGATTGTATTTATTTGTAGTTCAGTTCAGTTGCATTAGATGATTTATATTTGGTACATAATTAAATTTTTTCTTATCTCAATTGGATTTATTTTATTTATCATCTCAACTTTATTGATTAATTTTATTGATTAATTGTGGATATTCAATAAACTAACTAAATCAAGTTAGCATAATATATTGTTAATAAAAGAAATCAAAGTTGATATGTTTTGAGGAGAACTTCAAAAGTAAAAATATTAAATTTAAGAGAATGACTTGTGAACATTTATTTTATCACATAATTCAAGGCTTAAAGCATAATCATGATACCAAAAGTTTTAATTAAATACTAAATACACAAAATTCGTAAGTGTAATATTTATTTTAGTTTACATAATTTGTATACATGAAAAGTAAAAAACAAGTTTTGATGCAAAAACTCAAGATTACAATCTACTCCTATGACTTCTTCAATGTTTTCTAATTCGACATATAACTTTTTTCCTTTGATTATTAGTTAATGAAATACTAAACGTGGATATTAGTATTTTTAATTCATTATATGGTGCCCATGTAACTTCTAGGACTGCAGTAAATATTTTTAAATTGTTGATTCTTATGAAAATAAAGACAAAATACTTGGATATAATATGAAAACATTTAATTTAACTTGATACAATTGAAATGGATTTGTGAAATATATCTTCATACAATATATATAAATGTCAAACCATCAAATTTTTTGAAAAGTCAAAATGACTCCAAACGCAAATAACTGGACGAAAATCTTTATCTTTTCAAGTAATTTTTCTTGGAATTTTTTGTTTTCCACTTTCGTCATTTTCCCCTTCTTTTTGTTCTATTTCTCTTCATGGAATAAAACTGCGAGCAAAATAGAGTGGGATCAATATTAATTTTTTCAATAAAACTTTATCTACAATTTTATTCATATCAAAGAGTAAGATAGAGTCGGATTAGTATTAAAAAAAATTCAAAAATTAGTCATGACTCATGACATAACTTTTCTTAAAAAAAAAAAAATCAGCAAATTGGGGTCTTCACAATGTAGAAGTTTCCTTTTCCTTTTTCTTTCTTTCTTTTTTCTTTCTTTGCTTCATAAACAACTGTTTTGTTTTTTCAATGTCTTCTTCTTCATCACACTAAATTGCTCCAAAATCACAATTTGAAAAAATCTCACATACCCAAAAAAAACAAAAAAAAAAAAAACAGAATTAATAGGTGAAGCCTGAGCTTATAACCCCTTCTCCTCTCCACTATCAATTCTTCAATAAATCTGTAATTTGGTGTTCTGTTCTGTTCAGTTCAGTTCCATTCATCTTTTTTTCTGTAATATATCATATCATCATGGCTGCCAATTTTTGGACTTCATCACACTAGTAAGCCTCAATTGGAGGTTGCCTCCACTTTTTGTTTCTTGAATTTTTTCTGGGTTTTTTTTTTTTTTTTTTTTTTACATATTTTTGTTGCAATTAATTGGGCTAATGTTTTGAATTGTGTGATGATTAGCAAACAGCTCTTAGACCCGGAAGATGTGGACGTGGTGCACCCACTGGATAAAGAGAGGGGCATGACTCTTGAAGATTTCAAGCTCATCAAGTTGCACATGTCCAATTGTAAATTTTAATAAAATGTTCAAGAAAATTGTTGATTTTATGTTTTTGTGGTATAACATGATGTGGGTTCTCATCTTTTGTTTGTTTTTGTGTGTGGACTTGAATAAAGGTCCTGTCTTGATTGGTTTTCAATCTGATTTTTGTTAGGTTCTTACACTCTGCTTCATTTTGTAGTAAAATCTAGCTGGTATTTGTTGACTATAATAGATTTTCAATTCGCGTTCTTTCGGTTGTATTCTGACGTGCGGTTGATACTCCTCCTTTTCCTAGTCTTGTGTCTTATGTTAATGGAACTGGATTGGTTTTTTTGGTTAGATGCTTCTTGACATGTTGATCTCATTGCTGGACCTGATTAAACATTGAATGGCTACTTGACTGAACTTTTTGTTCAGTGTTAGAGTTAATTGGAATTATCGTTATTCATTTTCCTTTCCCGTTACATTCCTTGACGTTTTGCAATATTCTTCTCTTTCTTTGGTTGCAGATATTGCAAGGTTGGCTCAGAATGTCAAAGTCCGTCAAAGGTCAGTTCCATGTCTAAACATTTTTCTTTTTTGCTATGGATAAGCATGTTGCTCAAAATCACGTTTGTTTGTTGTTGTTGCCATATACACTCCTCTGGAAGATCCTAGGTACTCAAATATTACACACGCGGATAAGTATGTAAGGCGATTTTTTTTATGTTCGATAATGAACATTGAGAGTGCATCATCTCTTTGCTTGAATTAGAACTCAATGTGCTTTCCCATATTAAGAGGAATGCATGCCATTATCCAGAATAACAAGGGCTTGAAGATTTCCAACATTGTCTAATTGGGGTTTGGCAGTTTTTAGTTATGAAAAGAATAGCGGCTTCCTCCCGTCTGGGTGTGTCAATAGACTCAATACAGAGACGCATGGAGAAAGGTTCAAATGGTGGAAATCACATATCTCTCTCAGTTTTTGTAATCTCTTCTGACCCTTCCATTTCAACTAAAAAAAACTTAATCAACTCATCCTTGTGCTGTCCTTTTGAGTTTGCTGTTCTAATCCCTACTCATCCACTCACTCCAGTCACATATCTCTCTCAGTTGTGGTCTCTTCTGACCCTTCCGTTACAACTATAAGAAACTTAATGAACTCATGCCGTACAATCTCCTTGAGATAAAATCCAGTCACTTTCACAAGAGTACATAAAAGCCACCTTATTTTATAAGGCAACACTTTGAGTGAAGGAGAATGAAGACTGTTGTATATTCGTAATAACCTTTTTCTAGAGCAAGGCCAGGAATGTTACCGACACATATCTTCATACATATTCTATGGGCCGTCTACCCTAGTTTATGACTCTGAGGGAAAGTGTGCCAGAAAATTTTATCAGGATACGTATGCATGATATTAACTGTAACACCATTCATTTATTGGAGCGGGGCGTGACATTACAAGACCTTCATAGATATGTAAACTGTGCAGTAATATCTGTTTTCAGTGAATGGACTGACTAATCACATTTTTTTGGGGTGCTTTTACACTATGTAATATTACTTGAGCAATGTCACCAACAGGTCGGGCAAAATCTAAATATTCAAGACTCTTTCAGCACATGATTGTAGTAAAGATATCTTACATGTTGATTACTTCTCAGGGTTGTTGCTACAGCGATTACATACATGAGGCGTGTTTATGTCAGGTATGAGTGATTCATGGTTTAGTTTTAGATAGTAACATTTGACATGAAATTCCTTTTCATTTACCCTTGTGTAATAGTAAGCCAATCGGATGAAATTGCTGCTGATTTCCAAGGTATTCACCGGAGTTGAGGAGTATGAAAGTTGAAATTAAAATGCCAACATATGATTTAAGATTGTTGGAATTGAACCCTTTGTAAAGAGTTAGAGTCTAAAGCCGATCTTGCCACCAAATACCACAATACATTGGAGCTATGAGAGTCATATGCTCACTAGGTGTTTGCTCCTACCTCACCATTTAAGCTGCACCATTCTAACATGAATAACATTATAACTATTTGCTTTGTCTATTTGGCCAGACTCATAAGTTTGAAATGATACATATAAAAGATTTTATCCAATGTGGAAATTCTTTTTCATAAGAATGTCCTGGTTCGTCAAGTCTGAGCTCCGTCCCGATCCTTTTGTTTTCAGGAAAAGTATGGCTGAATATGACCCACGCCTGGTTGCTCCAGCATGCTTATACTTGGCATCAAAGGGTGAAGAGAGCACAGTGCAAGCAAGACTTCTTGTATTTTACATCAAGAAATTACGTAAAAAAATATTCCTATTTTGCTTTAGTAAAATTGTGACTCTTTCCTCTCCCTTACTATCTTTCATTTGCAAATTAATAAGTGGCTAGAGCTACCTATTTCCTTCTTGCAGATTCTGATGAGAAGTATCGCTGTGAGATGAAGGAGATACTGGAAATGGAAATGAAAATTTTGGAAGCGCTAAACTATTATTTAGTTGTATTCCACCCTTATAAAGCAATTTCCCAGTAAGTGTATCTCCAAATACTGATATGGTTTCGACGAGTCATGTGTGATGTGTGAGATGTTACTTTCACAGATACTTCTATAGTGAAGTATGATAAAATCAAAAGATGTACATAAACAAGTTGTTTTCTTGGTTTGGGTATTTGAAAGTCTGTCAACCTGATTCATATTTTACTGTAGAAGATTTCTCAAATAGTTAAAATTTCCATAATGGATAGGAAGGGAATTTTAATTTTATTTTGCTTTTCAATTGGTTATACTGTTCCAAATTTATGCATCACTTGTGACAAACAAGCCTGAAGTGGCTGGTGGCAATGTTTCATTTTAAATATTTTACGGCAATCTTTTCCCTGTGAAAGTATGGATGTCTATGTACCTGTAGTTATATGATACGCAATTTTCCGTTCTGTTCAAGAACTCGAAGTCCTTTTGAAAATATAAAGACTTGCATAATTTTCTAATTTAACAGACACTAATCCATCTTGCAGGTTGCTGCAGGATGCTGGTATGAGTGACGCAATGCAGCTAACTTGGTAAATTTTTTATGTTCATTTCTTATGTTCACTGCTTTAGTGTCACCTTTATGATTGTGTCTTTCCTATTTTTCTGATTCGATCTATTGTCACCTGCGTGATGAAAGTTTTTTTTGTTTGATTGGGGGCAACTCTTGTAGGGGACTCGTGAATGACACTTACAAGATGGATTTGATTCTCATGCATCCTCCTCACTTGATTACGCTAGCCTGCATTTACATCGCAAGTGTCCAAAAGGATAAAGAAAATACATCCTGGTTTGAAGAGCTTCGAGTTGATATGAATGTGGTGAGTCGTAGAACCTAAATTTCTAGACCTTGAAACTTCTATTAAATTTCAGTACTTTCTATGATACAGAACTTTTGAGAACAAGAGACAAAAAAGGACCTATATGCAACTGTTTAGGAGTTTGTCTTCGCCTTTACTCATGCTTGAACCCCTTGGGAAAATCATGATTCCGCAGCATTATTGGAATGTGTCAATAGTTATCAGAGTTACGAAAAGATCAAATTGGTTTTTGTATGATTGGTATAGCTGGAAATTGAGCAACTTGCTTGGAAAACTTAGTGGCTAATTGCAAACACCTTCTGTGGTATTTGAAACAGCTCCTAGTGTTTTTCGAGAAACGGATAACCGCGTAGTTTTACCCAAAAAATTGCAATTTTTAGTGCAGAAACAACAAAAATACTCCTGTGGTCCCTAGTCAAAACAATATATTCTTTCCAAAAATTAATTAGTACAAAAGCTAACAAATTTTAGAATTTTTTACTCTAACAAGTTTTTACATCTCTTCTATCAAAATTATATTGTACTAACTTAGTTGGGGGCTCGTCCAAGAAAATTCTTGTGTATCAAGTGTGTGCATTTACAAACGAACGCAAAAATAATTGCAGGGAACTTACATTTTTGGACTTCTTTCTATTTTTGTTTTATACTTTTAAAGATGATGATTCTTTCTATATTTTTATTTCCCATTTAAATCAATCTTACAGGTTAAAAACATCGCAATGGAGATTTTAGATTTCTACGACAACCACAAACTGATAACAGATGAAAGGGTTAATACAGCCATGAGTAAGCTAGCTAGATGATTTCATACTTTCACCGTCAACAACTCTCTGGAAGTTCATATTTCTTGTTCCCTTTACCCATTGGAGTCCTAGTTCAACATGTTATATGATTGTCCTTGTTCTCAAGAAACGATGCTCGATTTTTTGTAGAATTTCTATCTGAAGAGGAAGTAAAACGGCCAAACATAACTACACTGTATTTTAGGTCCTAACAATGGTAATAAGTGTACGTATTGTGTATGAAATATGTACTGGAAAATGTGATCTTTATGGATGGATGAGATAATTCAAGAATCGCGAAAAGCGATATGTATTGTATTTGCGTTTTCATGTTACAACCTTAAAATAGAATACCAGTTTGAACTCCCTGAGCTTTGTCGTGGAGAAGGAGCTTGGAATGTTGGAGAATTGAGCCTTTGGTGTTGAGGATACTCTCACATTGATTTTTCAAATATAATTTTGTTTTATCGCCTGACTATCTTACATGTCGGGAATTTGTCCAATTGTATTCCGAGGTGGTTAACGACATGGCAGTTGCAACCACTCTTCTTCAAGTTTTACATTAGAGTTCAGGTAGATCCCATTAAATGAAAAATTATTTTATGCAACCGTTGCACTGCTGACGTGGTGCAACCAACGATTGTGATTAAAATAGTTTCTTAAATTATAGAAAATAACTCCCCTATAATCCCATCTCAACAGTGACTTATATCCTCTTTTACAAGGTGTTACCTAACCTATTTTTTTTACAACTAACCCCCGAACCTATTGAAAATTATGCGAATTGCCCCTGAAGCCAATTCCAACCATTGGATTTGGCTACTTTTTTTGCATTTCTATCCGTTGGATTTGGGCTCAGGGGCTAGTTTGCACATAAATAGGTTGGGGGATTAGTTGTAAAAAACAAAAAGGTTTTGCGGCAACTTGTAAAAAGGTATAGGTTGGGAGGTTTTGATGCATTTTATCCTTAGAGTTCTGCGATATACAGTCTCTTTCTTATTTGATCTCTTTGAATTCCATATTTGAAATTGAGTCGGATTTTTTCGTTGAGGGCGCGTTTGGTAAAGGATTAACTGTAAACTTTAATACGATAATTTGCATGTTTATATGGTTGTTTGGTATCATGAATATTTCTTACTATAATCTCTTATGCTTTAAATTATAGTCCCCCTATGAGTGGTGGATTACCTATGTAATATTGGGTCGGTAGAATTATAATATGATATTTACGTGATCATATGGTTGTTTGGTGATATAGCGGACGGATCACATTCGCTAGTTATATTGGGTATGTCACATCTGTAAATTTACCAAATTTACTGAATAACATGTCATTTTGGTTTACATTCCGACGAGGTATTAGCAAAAACTACTCATGTGTAATCTCTAATTGGCATAAAACTCCTATGTAATTTTATTAGCAATAACCCCTGTGTTATTTAGAAATTAGCACAGTACATCCAACTCAAAATTAATTGTTGACTATGGTGAAAATTCCTTTTCTGCCTTTTTAATAAATACCTCAAAAACCCTAAACCACATTTCATATTTTATTTGTCCTTATAGGAAAACCTCCAAATCTTAATAAAAGTTAGTTTGTTCATTATTCAATTAAAAAGATTATTTTAAAGTGTAATGTACAAAATTAAAAGGCAATATTTTTAAAACTAAAAAATCATTACTTTTACCTTGTTTTTAGTTATCTAATTTTATTGAAATTATAAAAAAAGAAATTAAAAAAAAAAAGAAAAAGAGAAAGATACTATTGTCTTCTTCCTCTCCCTCTCTACACCCCCCCCCCCCCCCCCAACATCTCCACCGTACCCAACTCTCAAAAAGAAGAAGAATCGTGCACCGCCGCATCACCACCGGCGTCTTTTCCTTTCCAGCCTCTCCCTCTCAACCTCCTCCACCTGTCCACTGTACCCAACATGGCTCCTCCGGTACCGGCTTGTGGGGTTGGGTTTGGGGCCGTACGGTTGCGGTTGCGCCGAGGTATTGTTAAGTTTCTTTCTTTTCCTTATTCTTTTTCTTTTGTCTTCGGTTAATTTTTTAGTTTGTTTTAATATTTATTTTTTTTCAAAAAAGTTCAGGGCAAAAATGTAATCTCAAATAGAAAATAGGACCCACAGTTGATCTCTCCGCACATGAACTACAATCTACGGCTGAAGGTTTTTTTTTTCTAATTTCTAAATAACACGGGGGGTTTTGCCAATTAAAATTACACAGAAGGTTTTACGCCAATTAGAAATTATACAGGAGTAGTTTTTGCTAATACCCCACTCCTAAATCCTAATGAGAGTGTGCTATGTGATGCCAAACGGCCCACCGAAAGATTCAATCAAATGTGTTTCTTATGCATTTATAGGTGCTATATTATATTTGAATCAGATTTAAGGTAAATCCCATTAATCCCCCAACTTATACGCTCTTATACAAGTTGCCACCTAACCTATTATTTTTACAACTAATCTTCCAACCTATTGAAAAATGTGCGAACTACTCCCTGAAGTCAAATCCAACCTTTGGATTTGGCCATGTTTCTATTTTCTATCCGTTGGATTTGGCTTCAGGGGGCAGTTTACACACATTTTTCAATAAGTTGGGGTGTTAGTTGCAAAATATAAAAGTTATGTGGCAACTTGTAAAAAGGGGTATAAGTTGGAGGGTTTGATGCATTTTACTTTTTTCATTATTTCAAATTCCTGTAATATTCCTGTCATTTTAGTAGTCAACATGTAATTAGTCTTTAAAATATTATTTTTAAGTTGGAGGGTTTGATGCATTTGACTACTAAAATTAAGGAAACAACTTTAACAAAATTTGAAATAATCAAATAACTGGAATTTAAATAAAGAAATGACTAAATGAAATAATTAATATAAATTAGAAACTAATTAGGCCCGTATCAATCCATCCTCCTTGAAAATGATATTGTCCTCAAGATCCATAAGAGATTGTAAATGGTGGCAAAATTTGCAGATTCTCCACTAATCTCCAAAAATTGTTCCAATTTTTGAAAAGTTGCCACAACGAATTGGAAGACTAAAGGGGCTTCAATTTTCTTGTATTTGCATTGTTTTCCCTTATCTTTGGGAAAGGCAACCAATCTCAATCTCAAAATACAAAATACTTACTATTATTCCAACTTTGTGTAGCAGTAAAAAAGCTTGAACACCCATATGTGACTCCTAAAGATTAAACGTGAGTTCTTCAATTTTAATTGACTTTTCTACCTTGATAATGTTCCCACAAGTTTCTCTTGACTTTTTCAATGGATGTCTACGCTTCTTGATTTTCTGAAATTGTTTTGCTCGTTGAAGTTTCTGCGATGAATAGATTCTTGTGGGTATTTGTGACGGCGTTGGTGGTGGTGGTAATGGCGTGAACTTCGATGACGTGTACTTGTTGGAGATTTTCTCAATTTGATAGGACATTGGATATTCTTTCATTACTTTCTTGCATTTGTTGAAGCATTTCCATCATTCGATCCAAGAAAGCATCTTGAAAGTGAATATAATGGAATGGTAGGGGAGGCATGGTGAATTCTCTCAATGAAAGCACCAATGATAAGAATCAAAAGATCCTTAATGTGTTCTAATTCGAGTTTAGAACGAACTCCTAGAATTGAAGATGAGAAGACAATAGAAATTTAACACTAAAACTTAATATTCATATTTCTTATCATTTACAATACATTCAATTCTAATATATAAGTAAACTACATAATTTCTCCACTAACACCACTAATCACATAACACCTCACTAACACATAACTATTACAATCATATCCCCTACTCATAAATATTATCTACTAATAATAATCATAATAATAATAATAATAATAATCTAAAATAGTTGGGCCCGTATCATAAGGTCGCTTCTTCATCTTGCTCTCGGTTTCTAATTCTAAGTTAAACTTGTCTATGCAATCTAAGATTAGAAGTCGATGGGATCATGGGACTGAAGGTTTCTTTATGATTTGAAAATTACATGACATTCTCATCACATCGCATCGCCGGATAGAGTGATAGCAGTTGTTGTTGGCTAAAGCCTAAAGTTGGTAATGATTATGAAATTTTGGTTTGTGCTTGCAGCAACATTGGTGATGTAGTTTTTAATTGTGCTTAGAGAATCATATTATTATTCTTAAACATAAAATGTTGCAATATCTTAAGTTATGATACAATGTAGCAGTTTCTTAAGTTGTGATTTACAGAATCTTTTTATTATTTTTAAATACAACAATGTAGTAGCAGATTCATAAGTTGTGATTTACATAATTTTTTTATTATGTTTTAAAAAATTAAAATAAAAAATGCAGTATTTTCATAAGTTGTGATTTTCGTTTGCACGAGACATTGATTTGTCTGCGCGAATCTTCTTAATTTCTGTCGGTCATACGGATTTATCTATATGTTATCCTTATGTTTTTCTTCCCAAAATACATATTGCACACTTCCGTCTGTATTTATCGTTATATAATATTTCTTTATATCAATTTGATAGGTGGGTTGGTGGACCTTAGCATGTGTGATTGTTTCGAAAATCCCTAATTTGAGATCCGAAGGAAGCGCGCATTATCATATGGAAACATAATGGTTGGTCCCCAATAATTTTTGGGTTAATTACTGATACACCCCGTTGGTGTAATTACAAACATGGATCAGAGTTTATTTTCATTTCCAAGAAAAGTATCAAAACGTTTTCATTTTTGACTTTATGGAAACGAAACATGCAATTTTTTATATGTCTATTGTAACAACCATTTTTACGAAACTTTCGAAACATGTCGAAACATAGCGAAAAGTTTCAATATTTAGTATTCCGAAGCGTACCATGGAAACAAAACTTTCATACATGATTACAAAAACTACTTCTCAATTTTGGAAAATTATAAGATCTGCTCTGAAATTCACATATGACTAAAGAAATTGGGGAAAAGAAGACACTGTCCTTCACAAAATTTAACATAAATGTATCAAAATTTAACATTTATTAAAACATAAGAAAACTGATTAAGCTCATCTCATTTAATAAAAGGAAACAAACAAAATAGATTTTAGTAGTGAATAACCCACCTTTCACCAAACAAGTTGCCACGGCTCTAATAGTGCGTGTAGTTCGTGGTTACGCCTGGCATCCACGAGATCAAGCAACCTCACATTTCTAGGTGAGGTGAGGGGTAGGTGGTTGTCGAAAGAGAATGTTTTCTTCCCTCTATCTCTCTTTTTAGGTATTTTCTTTTATTTCGTTTAATGTGAAATTTACAAAATTCTATGAGCTTTTTAAAAGATTTTGGAAAACTAAGTTAACAATATATTTTTCTATTATCGTACCTCATAATTGTTAAAATGGCATTAGTAGTAGGTGAAAGTGTTAAAAAAATTGTATTTGGCTTTTTATTATTTGATTTAATAAAGAAATATACTTTGTAGTGTTAAAACAAATTTGAAGTTTTTTTATAAAAAAAAATAGAAAGTCAAATTTTAAAAATTTCTTCAAAAAGGTGAAATTAAGTGTGTAATTGGATACAAAACTTAGTAAATTTTTCAATTTAATTTATATTTTCAAAAGATACAAACATTAGATAACATTGTATAGGACCCCCAAACTTAATAAATACGTCAAATACATCTCGTGTTATAGAAAGGTAATTTAGTCAAACATCAAATTTAGAAGCTAAAAATAAATAAAATGAACAAGCGCAGAATCTAAAGTTTATTCTAATCGGGCTCCTTTTTTTTTTTTTTTTTTTTGTGAAAACTTCTCATATTCGGTTAAATGCAAATTGAATCTACTTTTTAACTGTTGGGCCTACCGCCTACCTAAATGTTTGTGTATGTTTGAGGGGATGCTATTATAATATTTTTTTTTTCATGTGTAATTTTTGTAAGGGTTTTAGGCAATTTACTCCCATAAATTACCCTCATGCAAAAAATAAATAAGCAGATGACCTGGTGTTATTTCCAAAAGTTACACACCACCTCCTTATGATGTTTTTAGTGTACTTTTCATATCTAAAGACAAAAATACCTTTGTTATTCATATATGTTTTCTTTTTTGTAATTTTAAATTTAATTATAGCCGTTCTTTCAAAAAGTTATAAGTAAAAGTATTAAACATATTATAAAGTATATATTTTATAAAATCATAATGTATATGTAAATTTTTTTACTTTATAACTTTTTAAGAACTTAAAGTATTAAACAAAAGACCTACACATTCTTTAAGGAAATGAGATACAATTGTCTTTATCTCGCCCAAAAAATTATGCTCACTTTTATGTTTGGGCAAGTGAACTGCACCTCCTTATATAAAGGGGTAAAATTGCATGTTTTTTTTTTGGTGGGGGGGTGGGGGTTTAAAATGTTCAAAACCTCTTCCTACAATTACACCAAATTTTAGAGGGTAAAGTTGTGGTTATGATCCATAATTCCTATTTTTTCACATTCACTTTAAACAAATTAATCTATTCATGATTCTTGTGAACTTAGAATTTTCAAGCCCGTGAATCTGAATTTGAAGTTAGATAACAATTCAAATTCGAAAGTATGCATTATGTAGTAGTTTGGCTGTAATTTGACCTAAAAGACCAAAACTTGAGCACTCTATTTTGAAAGTTAAGTTACGCATATTCCCACTATTTTCAATACTAAAGTAAAATTTCAACTAAATATGATTTATATAAGTAAATATTCTGTTCCACGCAAGGTTAGGTTAATGTTTTGATTAATCAACTCACACCAATGGTACCATGAAAACACATGTTCATTTTTTGTTTCCTACTCAACTATTTTTTTATATGTAGAGTCACTAGACACTATGCATATGGTAATCGGTAACAAAGACAAAATCATCGAAATTCCACTTTTAATTATTTTCGGATTATATTTACAATCAACCAAAGGTTTACACAAAATACCACTAGCTAGGCACCATATACATGATAGTTACGACAAAAGATCCAAATCGATCGAGTGATTGGTCATATCATCAATGTTTTAATTTTTTTTTCTAGGGTATTTCTTGAGTCTTCCAACTCTAGGGCGTCTTTTACTATTAACTTTGAGAACTCTACATGTATGTTATACTATGATGCATGGATACGGATACGGGGATACGGGTACGATACGATACGAATACGGGGACACGAATTTTTTGAAAATATAGGATACGGGTACGCCGAGGATACGGCTATATATATTTTATATAATAATTTATATTAAATATAAAAACTAAAATGAACCGTAGATTGAAATTTAAACTCTTGAAACTTTGAAAGTAACAAAGTTTGAAGGTCAAGATAATAAAAAAAAACAAGAATAAAATGAATTTTAAAGAGATTCTAAGCAACCGAGTGTTGTTGGTTTGAAAGTTGAAGTTTTTTATTGTCATTCTTGAGAGGAAGTTAGAAACGGGAAGAAACTTTCTGCTTTTATACTTACCAGATATTTATTTTTCTTTAATTTTTGTTTTCTTCTTTTGTTATTTACAATATGTTTTAAGTTTCTGTTTTGACCCTTGAAAATCAAACTTCTTAAATCTGCAAAAATGTATCCGAAGGTGCCGGATACGTCCTCTAGAAGTATCCGATACGTATCCGATGTTTATTATTTATTTTAAATTCTCGGATACGCCACGTGACGTATCCGAGGAGTATCGGTAGAATATCCGAGTATCGGAGTATCCGATACGTGCACGGGGTAATTTTTTGGAGTATCCGTGCATTATAGATGTTATAGCTTAAGTCGTTATCCAAAAAGATATAAAACTACATCTACTTGCAATCGAGAGCGTCGCGATCGGCATATGAGAACCCTTGAAGTTTCACCCTTGCTAAAAATTATTATCAATAACAACTTTTTGTTTTTGTTTTTTGTTTTTTATTTTGAAGTTTTGACTTAAAGAGACTCTAGAGGAGTATTTGAAAAGTTTAAAAAATAACTAAACTGGACGCACTTGATATGAACAATTAACCTCCCACCACTTCATGATGTGTATCAGTCAAACATTACCTAAGACGTTGAGTTGAGGTTGGTGGAGTTTGGTGTTTGCGTTATTTTATTCCTAAAGTGCAACTAATTAAGTAATTGGGTGCTTAATTAGACTTTTGCTCCTAACCCCTGAAAATATAGAAATTAGCATTTGATGGTTATAAGTTATAACTACGAGAGTTTCTCTTTCAAAGATCCATCGACTTTTATATTAGTTCCTATAATTTCGTTTGAAACATAAATCACCATCATCGGAGTGGGAAGTTGATAAATAGTGCCTGAACAGACTAAATGAATGGTTAAAGAGATGAAGAATGTATTATTACATAATGTGGAGATTTAGATTTAAACTTTTTATTTAGAAAGTAGTGTGATATGAACAGTGAGTTTTAAAAAACTAGCGCAGAGCGAGGTTCGCCTAAAACTTTTGACTTCAAAATGACTCGAGGCGATCCTTTTGTGGTTAACTTTCACGGGACATAAGCCCTGTGATTGAGGGCTTACAAGTTACACCCCAAAGTAGAAAACACTCCTTTTGCGGTTCAAACTGTTGGGCTTATGCCCATAAATAGACAACAAATAAGATTAATCTTTAACTTATATAGTGATAACTTTTCATCTTTATTTTACCTATATTTGAAGATATTGGATAATCTTGCTAGATTTTTTTCTAAATAAAAAACCGTCTTCCTTTTTAAGTTAGTTTTGATCTTGAGGATGAGTCAATATGTTACTTATACATTTTCTATTTTTCTAACTTTATATTGGCACAAATTTTTCTTTTTAATTTATTTCAAGAACATCTTAATTTTTTTTTTTATAATTTTAATATTAATTTTAATTTCAACTTTTTATCATAAATATATATTTTTAACAAATTAAATATCAAAATTTGTGAGGTTTACGCTCCACGCCTCGAGTCTATGAAACTCCCGCCTTAGCCCAAACACCTTTTAAAACACTGGATATGGCATAAGGAGATTATAAATCACAACATATATCATTGGTGACAAATTCAATTATAGTTTCGGCGTGGGTATCTCCTTTCTTTTAATCCAGTAGTATATCCTAGCAAGTCAAACACTCAAAATAAAATCTTGAAAAGTCTTTTTAAACTAGGGATTATACCCACTTGAGTCCATGCCGAGGAGGTTTATATGGAGATTTTCTCGTACCTGCATGTTGGGTACACGGCTCATGAATAAGAATAACAACTCATACTTGACTAATGGACAAACGTGTTTAGTCAAATGAACTGTGGTGGTTATCATAAATGTCGCTATATCAGTCATTGTTACGATATATTTTGATTCAACTGATTGGATATGAGAGGAATTTTGGATCGTAGGACGTGTCGCAAGGGGCATGTAAATCAATTCTTAGGGTTTGATCATGTCAGAAGATTGTTGACTTTGGAGGGGAATGGGGTGGGTGTGTCGAGTCCCTATCGGGGATTTGAGTAGGGCTCTACTTTTTAAGTATTAACATTAGGGGGTTCTGATTGGTCGATGAAGATTTTTATTACGATAGGAAGTAGTTAGCCTTCTTAAGTGGACTACATGGTAGTAACGTCGTAAAAAGGGCTTCACAAAACACAAGTGAAGATAAGAGTTACTTTATACAAGAGAGATAAGCCACGAGGATAAGGTAGGGCTTGACGCGGAGTAGTTCATAAAGACATCAGTTTTAGAGAGTCTCACAAAAAGTGAATGGCGAATTCATATTTCTTATGCAACATTAAAAGATTACCACCATGACATGGAGTAATATGGTAAGGATCATATGTCTCACCTTTGTGTTTCGCTTTATGTCCCACTGTATGTGGTCATGCCATGCGTCCTTAATCTTAAATCTTAATACATGGAGGGTGGGTGGATGACACATATCTTTGGTCTTGAAACATGGAGAGTGGATAAGTGAGATATGAAATGAGACACAAAGGGAACAGAAAATTCATTGCCGGAGTAATATTGTGCGTTAGATGGGCTCATCCGTCACTTTTGCACAACTCTGGTGACTAAAATGACAACTTTTCACATTTAGAGAGGCCCAACTGAAAAAACACCCTTACCGAATCCCAGCAGCCACCAACCACTGAATTCTTGACTTGCCCATCATCATTTACTAAATTGGGCCACAGTCTCTTTAAACCGACCCCAGATCTTGTACCCATAATAACAAAAGTACCCTTCTTCTCATTCATTTATCCGGGTCCCACTTTTCGATGAGCCAAATCTAAGTAAAGCAGAAAAAGAAACTAGTCCTTCCACACATTCCAAAATTAACGGCAACCCTACGTTTTCAATTTTCATAAATAACTTTTTTTCCTTTTCAAAAAACATTAGCAGATTCGGACATTAAAGCATTTTCTCCTTAACCATCTTCTGTTCCTCTATATAAACAGACCCCTTTTCACTTCCTCCAGGCGTGGTGTCGTGTTTTTATTAACATCTAAAAAGCGTTCTATATTTTGTCTGAATGTTTGTGATTTTGTGATTTGGTGGCTTTTTTCGATCTGGGGTTGCTCCAAGATTGAATCTTTAGTCGTTTTATCCATTTGGGATCCAGAGATTCTGGATCTTTGTGCTGAATCTTGAGTGGGTTCTGTGTTTTTTGTGTTTTTGATTTGGAAAATCTTGGCTTTTTGTGATTTGGTTTGGTGTGGGATTATTTGTTTGTGTGTTTTAGTTGTCAATGGGCGCTTTAGATGAATGCCACTATAATGAGGAACTGGAGAATGGAGTGAACATTGGGGGCTGTGGTGTTGAAGTAGGTTTTGAGGGGGAGCAGCCTGAAACTGTGGCCATTGAGGATGCTGTGAGAGTCCTTTTGCAGGGTTTGGGCGAAGACGTCAACCGCGAGGGCCTGCGGAGGACTCCGCATCGTGTGGCTAAGGCTTTCAAGGAAGGGACTCGAGGTAAATCCTTCGTTTTCCCTCATCAGAGATACTTAAGTGTTTGATTTGATTGATGGTGTAGTTCTTATGCATTTAGATCTGTTTGTTTTTTTGGTGTTGTTTGGAGTTGTAAAGGAAAGGAGGATTTGGATATCGATTTTTGTAGTATGTTCGAGCTTCAAATTCTTAAACGATGATTTCCGGTTAGCTTTAACTTGAAATTGGTGGCTTTGGTCTGCATAAGTATCTAATTATTCAGTTAACTTTAAAAAAAAATGGTTGCCATCATGGGGAGGATTATGATGAATGTCACCGTCCCTTTCAAGAAGACTTTGACGGGCTTAGTTAAAGTTGATTTAATAAAATTAGCGAACTTCACCGGACAACTCAATAGGTGGTCTTTCGAGAAAATGGTTGGGGGGGGGGGGGGGGGGTAATTAATGTTACTTTAAATTTGAATTAGCTAGTTATGGTGTACTTTAGGATGTTGTTTAATTGAATATCTTCAGGAACTTTTATCCTTTAGTTATTGCCACATAGCTGATCTTGTCATTATAGGTTAGCAAATTGGGTGTCTGTTTGTTCATTACATTTGTTCGGTGTCTGCTTGTATAGTGTAGATTTTCAAATTGGGTGCTGGTATTTATGTAGTTATAAATTGCACATCTTATGTCGAAATGCAACAGACCGTGAATTATTTGTTTCAAAAGCTGGAGCTATGATTTCTGCTTCACGCTTGCAGTAAGATTTTTGTGTGTATGATTTATATCCAGGTTACAAACAAAAAGTGAAGGACATTGTCGATAGTGCTTTATTCCCAGAAGCTGGTTTGGAAAGCAGAGTTGGTCATGCTGGTGGAGTAGGTGGGCTTGTAATTGTTCGAGATCTCGATCTCTTTTCATACTGCGAGTCTTGCCTGCTTCCGTTTCAGGTTAAGTGTCATATTGGTTACGTTCCATCTGGTCAGCGAGTTTTAGGCCTAAGTAAACTCTCTCGAGTTTCTGAAGTTTTTGCCAAACGGCTTCAAGAACCGCAGCGATTGGCCAATGAGATTTGTGCAGCTTTACAGCACGGTATCAAACCAACTGGAGTTGCCGTTGTCCTTCAGTGTTCGCACATTCATTTCCCTAATTTTGACTTGGCCCTCTTCGATCCAAATCACCAGAATTGGGTAAAGATGTTAGCAACATCAGGTTTGGGATGTTTTGATGATGAGAAGGCATCAATTTGGACTGATTTCCTCAGTCTCTTGAGGTTCCGGGATATAAATGTTGAAGATAGAATTTCTGTTAGCAAATCTTGGTGCCCGTCTCAGGCTTCTGTCAAGATGGCGCCATCAGATCCAGCAATGCTTGGTGCTGTATCTTCAATACTTTGTTCTCTGGGTGAGGACCCATTAAGGAAAGAGCTCATAGAAACTCCTGCTCGATTTGTGAAGTGGTTATTGAATTTTAAGAACTGTAATTTGGATTTGAAGCTAAATGGATTTGTACGGAGTAAGAAAGATTATTCTCTAGTTCCCAATGGAGATTTCAGCTCTAACGAAGAACATCTCTGTTCTGAGCTAAATTTGTCATTCTGGTCACAATGCGAACACCATTTACTTCCCTTTCATGGTGTAGTCCACATAGGTTATTACGGTTCCAATAGGGTCAATCCAGTGGTAAAATCTCTACTACAATCGGTAGTACATTTTTACGGATTCAAGCTTCAGGTACAAGAAAGGCTGACGAGACAGATAGCCGAGACAGTTTTGCCGTTTTTAGGTGACGATATAATGGTAGTTGTTGAAGCAAATCACACTTGTATGATTTCTAGAGGGATCGAGAAGTTTGGAAGCAGTACTGCAACGATTGCTGTCTTGGGTCAATTTTCCACCGACCCCACGTCAAGGGCGAAGTTTTTGCAGATTATTCCTAACTTCAGTCCCTGAAGGTTAAAACTTTTTATTTGAATAGGAATAATTTTGACGATTTATAGCATACTTTTTTACTGCCATTGTTCAGCAGCTCTGCGGTGGTCAGGGCACGAGGAGGATCTTTGTGGTGTGGGAATCCATTGAAACTGCAATGGTAAAGGAGTTCAGATTCTATTTACTATAGTATTCTTTTTTCTTTTCTCACTTCTTGTAACATTAAGGCTTCATCTGCCATGCAAAACATTTATTTTGTTACAGCAATATTTCTATGTTCAAGTCCGTTCTTCGAGTTCACATGTATCATTATTTTGTGCCTGAAAAGATACCATGAATGTATTCTTGAGCTCTTCTTGGCATCAGTTTTGTTTTGGTCATGATGTTTGTTCGAATATTCTTTGCTCCTTGTTGAATGTTTCGATGCTATTCGACTCTCTGATGCATTTATATCTTGTTCTTTTGTTGTGTTCGATGTTTTCTTGTTCTGCTTTAAAAATTGACATGTTAAGACTTTTCTATTTCGCTGTAATAAACTTTCTTCGATTTCAGCTGCTATCAGCTTTGACATGTGTATCATTTCTTGTGTATTTATTTGGATTTGTTGGTTTTTAACTCCAAAATAGTACCAGGATTTCTTGGATATTAGTACATTATAGCTAAGATAGTCATGACAGATTGGGATTTTCAGTTTTCTTCAAATGCAGAGGTTTCACTTGTTAATGAACATATCTACCTAATGTATGAACAGCATATGCCTTTCTTGTACTTTACACTGCAATGATGAATTATCGATTTTGTTTATGTAAAAAGTCATAATAGATATAAGTTTCAAAATAATATTCTAAAGAGCAATGCTAAAATATTACTTGAATTTCACTTTTGCTTTGATTATTGTTTTCTTTTTTCACTCTTTGACTTTGTGGATGTCATTCTTTTCATGCAACTTGCCCGTCCCATTCAGGCTATTTCTTTGAGTGGGAAAACTATCTTGATCTCCTTCTCAGATCTTCAGCCTTTACTTGGATCAAACTTTTAATAACTCAAACTTTTACCACCATTCACATTTTTGACCAACTAAGTGCAACATTTTTATCTAGTCCTTTTGGCCCCTGCAATATTTGAAGTTCATGTATTTAATATCATAAACTTTTTTAATTAAAATGACAGAATTTTAGCCACCAGTTCTAAAGACTTGGTTGAGGCTATAAGATAAACCAAGTTCTTAGCATCACATACACTGTATTATTAAAGATGTAGATTTGATTATCTTTAAGAGAAGAATCGTGTACCTTGAACACTATTCATCAAAATGAATTACTGTCCTTTTAACATTTTACTGTCTTTCCCCACACTTATATTTGTGTTCATGTCTACTAAGCTTGAAAACTTAACGTTTTCATGACATCAACAGGAAGATTCACTCAAGTTCTTAAAACCAAACTTGAAAACACTTGTACACATGAAATTTCCAATACGGTTCAAAACAACAGAACCTACTTCTTTTCTCAGTTGGAGTAGTTTAATATCAAAAAAGACAAAAAAAAAACCTCCCTGAAACCCCCTACAAGACTGAAATTAAGAATAATGAGACTACACGCATTACATTCAAGCTTCTTGTAATATGATCGGAAACTGCTTTCCCTTAAATCCGAAAGTAAACTTCACGGATGTACTAAAACTTTTGAAAATAGTGATGTACTAAAACTCTGGAAAATAATCCCTTTTATCTAAGTATGGCAGATGTGCAACGTAAGTCCATGATCGAGAATCTGCAAATGCCATTTCTGAATCCTGTAAACGATTCAAGTTGCATTGCAGAATATGGAAGCTCCCCAATGTAAACAAGAAGCTCTTCCATGAGAGTATTTCATTAGTTTTTACTGATGTAGGAGGACGGTAAAGTAGAAATCACGAAACAGCCACTGCCAATGTGAGTGGTAAGGCTGGCAATAGGGAGGCCTGCACCACCAGCAGTGAATACCTCAGGAGGCCTAGGAGAAGTGTCAAAATCTTCTCTAGCTACGTCATACTCTGACAAACTATCTCCCCCGTCTGTTTCACGGAGATTAGAGGCCATTCCGGAAAGAAAGTACATAGCCCCCATGCATAAAAACATAGGATTTATAATGCCTTATATCAATTGTATTATGGCAAAACGTAGTAGTATCCATTTGTTAGTGAGAAAGGATTACCCCTCTTTTTCCCAAGCAAGATGTACTGAATTTATAATGTAACTGATTCTTTTTAAGAATGTCAATTAGGTACCGTAAGTGTTCCCAGTTGCTCAATCATTTGATAACCGGGGTCATTCTCTGATAAACAATAAGTATGAGTAGTCGACCACTTGTTGCACGGAACATGTGGTAAAGAGCAACGTAGAGAATGTCGAAAACCAGCATGGCAACAAGCCTACAACTCTGGCACCAACTTTACCACCCTATGGCTGACCACTACTCCACTATTATTTATCTAACAACATCTTGTTGTAACTATTTTTTTCCTCCTGATTCAGTTAGACAAATATTTTACTTGGCCAAGTATTTTCATTAACATGCATTTGTATATACGTACAGCTCGATAGATACTCATTTTTCTTCAACAATCAATTAACGGGAGTGATATTTTCTCCATTTCTTCTTCATTTGGTCACTAGTCTATTGCTCCAGATTGCAGAATCTAAAGTGGTATCCTTCATAGGTTCGTTGATCCCTTCGGTTGCTTTTTATATCTAGGCAACCCCTGGTGAAAATCCATCTTACCCTTTCTTCCTCCATCAGAGTGATAATTCAGGGACAGTGAGCCTCTGAGATGCTTAACGGAGACCACTACAATTCATGGAATCACGTTGTTTCCATCCCTCTCAGTGTAAAGAATATATAGGCTGTCATCAAATATCATGCCGCCTCCATTTGATCGTGCTCTTATTCTCAACTCCATCTGCTTTGTGATCACCGTATTCTGCTTATCTCACCTCCGCCAAAGATATTTGAGATTAATTATGTTTAAGATATGTTTTTTACGATGGTCCCCATCCATTGTTTGTTGAGAAATCCTTAAGCCCCATGAGCCAGGGCTCCCAATCCGTCACTGCGGACTATAGTTATTCCAAGACCATATGGGATGAATATATTCATTATCGACTGTAAACCGCCTTGCACAGGTGATACTCTTTCGATAATCCTTGCAGCTTCTACTCTCCCTAAGCAACACTCAACAGTGTGATTCAATTCTACGCTTCTCTTAGAAACCAACTATTACTTTCTTCGTAATTACCATCTCTCTGTAAGGTCTACTTACTCCTTCTCCGGGAGGAAAGCCTTGCATTTATAAGGAAACCCAGCAAAATCTGGAAACACCATTGAAGCCATAACTTGAGCCCTCATTAGCATATGGAAATGCTTAGTATCTGCTATAATTCTAGCCTTTGTAATATTAAAAAATTGTAAATATCCATTACAATATATGTGTGCGTAAGTCTTCCAATTTGTAGTTATCTGCTATTTTTAATGCATCAATCTATACCTTGATACAGTTGCAAGGGCTGCTAAACTTCACAGCGAGCCACTGAATTAAGCCCCGCCCTGTTAAGATAAGAAGCACGTCCTCTTAACTCAATGTGGTTTTCCAAATCATACAGTTTGTAACTGTTATCTACTCATCAGATATCCGCCTGGATAGACTGGTCCCTAAGGCTCGTGGTCCTACAAGAAGCAACCCTCTGCTAATGTTGCTGCTACTTAGTACTCTTGTGATGACAACTTTTGACTCCAAGCTCTATCTAAATTTGTTGCCTTTCCATAACTCATACCTATCAGCCGCAAGCTCCACGTCATAACATGCCATCAAATGCTCAATCATGTAGCACTTTCTTTCTGCCCTTGTGTAACTCTTTTTCCAAACCCCTTCACAAACTCAATGTGAACGATATTTTCTCCATTCCTTCAATCTTTTCCTCTTTCGTCTAATTACTGCGCAATTGCTTCAGATTGCAGAATCTCACAATTTTTAACACCAAGTCCAACCTCCATTACTCTCGACTCTCCGGTCACATCATTAAAGTTATCAAATTACTTGTTCCTACAAATATATGCTATAAAGATATTAAGTTGATATCGACATGTATAAGTATCGAGAATCCAAAAATAGTAACATGAAATGCAATAAAATGAAGGATCCGGAATGGTGAATTGGATTAGACCGAATAGCCAAAAGAATTATTACAAGAGGAAGCCACATACACATGGAATTATTCATGCGACGGCCACACAAGGCATGCTAGCTGCTGTGAATATGAATGTCTACAATATTATATGATAAGATAATAGAGTATCTTATAACTTATAATCTTGAGAATTAACATTCTACCAATAGCTAAGAGCAACATATATACGCAAAGAAAAGTAATTTTCCGAGACCAACGATTTCAAAACTTCTCGTTATACAGAACAACAAAAAAAGACAAAAGAAAACCAAATTCTAATTAAACAATCTGGCTGCCCAAATTGGATAAGTCAGGATAATGACGACGAGAAAGATGGCGATTATGATTAGTATAATCGCAATGACAGTGCATTTCCTCGAGCTTTTCTGATGCTCCCTCGCTTCCTGAAGCTGCTCTGTCCCTCGCCTAACAAACGAGCTAGCATGCATAACGTGGCTCTCAATATCGTTCAGTTGTTGTCCTTGCGCCTCCACCAGTGCCGCCATGTCCAAGAATATCTGATGAAGCTCCATAAGATTCTTCTCTATTTCCTTAACCGCGTCGTGCCTTTCTTGAATTTCCGATATAGTGTCCATAATCTGACCCCTCCCCTGGTCCTGGATAGCCTTCTGCAGGAAAGACTCACTTTCTCCACTCGAGATAAGGTTCTCGATAAGCTCGTCGTTCGCCTTTTCTCCCGTGATGGTGAAGTATCGCCTCTCCACAGTCTCCTTATACTCAGCGTTCATCCTGGCGCGAAGGCCCTGGAAATCGTCCATCATGTCCTTAAGTTTTTTACCAAGGCCGCTTACGATGGAAGTCCTTGTTCTGTCAGCAGAGGATCCTGGACCGCAACCTGGTACGCGACGGTGTGCCACGTTGGATTTGTCGAGTGCCTCGAGCTTTGTTTTGATTGTTTTGACGCGTTTAAGGACTTGAGAAACGTTGGAATCCATCTTGGAACGGAGTTCTTTGACGGTCTTAGCGTTGTGAACGGTTTTGCACTCCTCATTGGCTTCTTGGAGCTGTTTGTAGAGCTTCTCCACCTCCTTCATGTCTGTTTTAACGTTCTCGACATCGTCAAAGAACTTGTCGAGGTTGCCCGACGAATCAGCGGCCCCGTTTGAGCTTCCGGGGCCCGCTTCAATGTCGTTCATTTGAACATTTTGTTGCTTTACATCTTGGTATTTTTTGAAGGATTGAGAGAAGAGATCATTCATTTTTGTGGTTGATATTTAATTAAGGACCCTTAGTTATGTTATAGTTCTTGATGTGATCGGAGGCGGCGAACGGCGCCGCCTGAGTTGGTGTGAGGAAGGTTGTCCTTATTTTCCTTCTCGCTCTCTGTTGTTATCGTTTAATGGCAGTTGCATTGGAGGGAGAAGGAAAGGCGAGGAAAGCAAAATCTTCATCAAAAAAACTTTTTTTTGGTATGTTTTTGAGAGACTAATAATAGAATGATGAAAATTGAGCAATGGATGATCGGTAAATGAGGAAAATTCAGTGGTTGATTCTCTTTTAATCTTTTCTTGCCCTTACTTTGTATAGTGTGTGCCCGAAGGATTTGGATTTGACTTCGTCGGCTTATTTTGGAAGTAAAAATATAGTGTATCATCCAAAAAGAAGTAAAAGAAAATATATCATGGCAATGGGAAGCTACGATAAAATGATGTTAGTGCTACTGATCACGGACGGAGTCGGGATTTTTTACTATTATTTTGGACTATTCTTGACTTAAGTAAATTAAAAATAAAAGAATATAAATAGCAAAAGTATTTCAAATGTGTAAATTAGAATAAGTAATATTCATTGAGTACAAAATAATAAAAACTGCATACCTTTAAACAAAACAAATGAGAATGTAATTGGAGTGGAGCTCTACGGTTCTTCACGCAGTAAAATTCATCAATTACTGAATCAACATTCACGCATTTGAATAGCTCTCTTTCAATGTAGATTATATTATTTGCTAAACATCTTTCTTTAATTTTATTACGTATCACTTTTTTTAACAATCTTCATAGCTGAAAATGCTCGTTTGTTTTTTATGTAGTAACAGGAAGAGTCAAAACAAGACGAATCAACATACCAATCAAATGATTATGCGTTGCTTTTTTTTTGTCTCTACTGATCTTTGATATAATTCAGTAAGTGTAGAGATATTATGGAACCTCTGATGACTAAGAACATCATGTATGTATTGTACCAACTGACTTCTCAAATAATACATATCTTGTTCACTAAAATAAAGTGTGTCAATGCGATTAGTATCAAACAACTGAAAACCTTCGTGAGGATCCAAAGAAGCGCTTAGTTTGAGATGTTCCATATTTATCATTAAATTTATTGTTGGACTCTTCCACTTGAAAATTGATAGCAACATTAAATATATCCAAACGATAGTGATGATTGACTGTAATAAAATTCTTCTGCTGACGAGAACGACCCGTGGAATACTTATAGCAATCCATGTTAGGCACTTCGATATCATACTTTGAACAAGCTACAACAACTTTCCAATAAAGACAATCATAACCTTCTTCTCTCAAATCGTGAAGTGAAGCTTTAGTAGTTGACATAAAGTTCATTGCATTTAAAATATCTAGAGATTTTTGTTGTAATGCCTGATAAAGCAAAATGGAAATCCCCATGATTTTCTGCATTAAACTCAAGTTGAATATGAATTCAAAAGTCTTCAATGCAATCAAAGCACCAACAGCCTCACCCTTTTATTATGTTAGAGGACCTTCCCTTCCCCTCAACTACTTTCCTAAGAACCGTCATCAGATGACTGAACAAATCTACCACATTGTAGGTAGACTCAAAATGAGAACTCCAACGAGTCTTTCCAACTCTCTGTAAGAAACAAATTCGATTTGCACCTCTACTACTGCCACGCTCACCAACAGCTACCATATGAGCAATTTCAACAACTTGAACATCATGTAACTCATATAGACGTTTGGGAGATGCACTAAAATTATTAACAAAAGAATCCAATTTTGAAAAATTAAAAACCAAACAGATACTTCTTTTTCAGTAGCCGTGACTACTGCTAATTGTAGTCGATGAGCAAAACAATGAACATAATAATATACAAACAATTTCTAGAAAAAAAATATTCTTGCAACCCATTCCGTGAACCACGCATGTTACTAGCACCATTATAGCCTTGACATCGCATGTTTCAGATGTGTAGATCATATCGATCAAGGACATTAGATATCTCTTTCTCTAGTGTTACAACAGTGGTATCAGCAACATGCACAATATCAATCGCTCTTGTACAAATCCACTTGTATCAACAAATCTCAATAGTATAGTTATTTGCTCTTTATTAGCTATATCTTGATCCCTCCACTTTCCATTGTGTCTTAAAACCTATTATAATGATATAGATTGTAGACATTTCAAATTAGAAATTACTTAATAAGATATTAATAAGCACAAAATATGAAGAAGAAAAAAAATGCGCATAACAACTTTACAGATTCCTGCAAAATTCTTTTAAGTATACAATGATTCACACCTAACTCTTTTAAGGATGCAAATTTAACATCCTCTCACTCCAAACAAAATAATATAGTATTATAGGAATAATGGTTTAATTTTCTACTCTTAGCGAGAAGAAAATATTAGACTAGTATAAATTATTTAAAATTATATGATTATCTACTTTTTGACTCCAAGGTTCTGAATTTCCTATTAGGCTCTTAGACACCAACACAAACTTTAAGCGTGTACTAATTTCTTTGTCTAATGCCATCAAACATTTGAAGATTCTAAACTATCCAAAAATATAAATTATAATGTTCATCAAACATCTCATGTGCTGAAAAGCTTCTACTAAGGAGTGTTTGCAAATGCATAATAAAAAAAATTATTGACTTTTGCAGCCCCAAAAGTATATGTATAATTTATTTGTTGAGGGAGAGCTAAAATTGTTAAAATTTAAACAATTTCTTCTATATGTTATCTTTTGTAAGGCTAAATGCAGTTTTCATGTAATTCTATACATAGTATAAGAAGTTTCTGTAGTAATATTAAATATTAGAGGTCTCGAAGTGAGAAAATTATTACTTAGCAACCATTGCATGATAATGCAGTGCAGTCACATGTCGAATCTGTACACATTTTTTTAATTACAAGATAACAACTTTCCATCGCTCCAATTTCACTTTGCTTACACTAGTAATCGAATTGATTATGTCACGTCGTTTAACAATAGTTGCACGTAATAATATCTCATAGAGACTATAATAATCTCCAAAATATCATGTTTCACTAAAGAAAAACAAAAATATCCCAAAAAGTAAAAACAAAAATGGAACATTTCAATTCAAACATAGAAAATATTCCCAATTATTATTATTTTGTGTGTCTGAATAGCTCTCACAAATCAAAATCATCAAATCTTACAGTCACACGCATCCCTGCAATTCAACTACCCACCACCTTAAAATCCACATGAGCTTCGATCATCGTACAAAATAATCACAACAACACAAAGAATAAGCAATTATTGATGAACACGACGAACATATTAAACATCATCGTCATCATCATCAGCAGCAGCTCATATTCAACGCCCACATGGGCAGTTTTAATCGCCGGAGTATTCGTCGTCGTTTCTCTTACCCTCTCCGTTTATCTCCTCTTCGAACATCTCTCTACGTACAGGAACCCCGAGGTTATTCTCGTCATTTCACAACAACTGTATGGTGTTTGTTAATCTATTAGTAGTTATTTGGTTATGATGAGTATGATTTTATGATTGTGACAGGAGCAAAAATTCTTGATTGGAGTTATATTGATGGTGCCCACTTATGCTGTTGAATCAGTAAGTTTTATTCTTCTTTTCTCTTTTTTGTGTATTTAAGGAATGCTTATGTTATTCTAAATTTGTGTGGTAAGTAGAAAATTTTGATACTTTATGGAGTGGAGATAAGTGACAACTAACTGAACCACATAGGCTACTGAATTTACGACTTTTCGGGATTTTACGGAATGCCTAGAATGCCACTCTGAGTTTTGTAGATTTTAGCAATACAGAAATCATTTATGCAAAGTCGTCGGAGTACACATTTCAATGTTGAAAGATAGTTTGAAGAGAGAAAGGCGCCGACTTTCTTTCTCTTTTATGGTTAGAATTAGGCTATTGGCTTTCATATATATAAGCAACCTAATACAATATGTACCAAAACTAAGCCGAGGAAATTAACATATTAAATGTGAAAAAGAAAGGGCCTTGAAGTCTTTGATATTTTTCACTCTGTGGTTGAAGATCCAAGATGAGAAAATAAGCATGAAATATCGTTCCGCGCTCATTTGAAATATATTAAGTGTAGTACAATAACAAATCCACGGAACAAACATTTTAAAGGATAAAAAAGGAAGTAGTTAAGATTAACCAACCCACTTTTGGTACCATGTTGAATTTCCATATACGAAAGGAAGTTGAAGAAAGAAAGACAAGAGTATCATAAGAGTTATGGTTCACCCATCTGACTTGCCTCTGCTGATAAATGCAAAGAAGGCCAAAGTTTTTTTTTTTTTCTCATGATTAGGATGATGTTTATTTTTTCCTCTTAGAAGATGTACGGGACCTAATAAAACAAGTGACAGGATAACTTTAACAAGTAACTCCCAGTGAGTAACATAAGGTAAGGTAAGAGTATCACAATATTGAATTTTGTTGCTGCTGTGAAGCTCTTTAAGACGTATAGAAGAATCAATTTGTTTCTAACATCATTTGTTTCAATGTGCAGTTTGTATCTTTAGTAAACCCAACAATTAGCGTTCATATTGGGATCCTTCGCGATTGCTATGAATCGTTCGCCATGTATTGCTTTGGGAGGTACCTTATTGCTTGTTTAGGTATTATAACGGTGACTTCCTCCTAAATTTGAAGTGTTTCTGTGTGCAAACTATTTGAACAGAGCAACTCTTAGTTTTGGTTGTTTGAGTGTCTTGGTATTGCAATGTTTATTGATTTGTTTGTGTCGAGCACTCAACAGAGCATACGGCCCCAGTTTCTGAATAAACATGTTTGCCTTATGCAAGTATAAAATATACTAATCTAGAAATTATTGCTTCCTAAAACTGATTATATGTTTTTGTATAAAGAAGCTCAGTGTTCAATGTTTTGGTGAATTAGGTGGAGAAGAAAGTGCAATCAAATTCATGGAGAGGGAAGGACACTCAAGTGGAAAAACACCATTACTTGATCATGGTTCTGAAAAGGGAATTGTAAAACATCCCTTTCCCATGAACTATTTTTTAAAGCCTTGGCAACTTGGTCAGTGGGTGTATCAGATCATCAAGTTTGGAATCGTTCAATATGTAAGATTTTATGTTTGCAGAAATTGTTTCAATCCTTGCCACTGCCAGTTTTTTTCTTTTCTTTGATCACGCAATGTATAATGAACTATACCAAGGTTTGATGGCAGATGATTATAAAAGCATTCACTGCCATTTCAGCGGTAGTTCTTGAAGCATTTCATGTATATTGCGAAGGAGACTTCAATTGGAGTTGCGGGTAAGTCAGATTTATATCCTTCACTTTTGAAGCAGATTAGATCACAACTCATATTGGACAAGTTAAAAAGCATATTCTTTGATGGGCATACCTTTTAAGTATGTTTACAGTGATTCCTGAATCCTGATATTATGACTTTCTTTCTAAGGCATGAACAGTTTTCCTTTGCTGAAATTTTCTTCACTTTATGTTGCTTTCATCGACATGAGTACGAATTAAATCCATCCCCTTTATGCATGTACAGAAATGCATATACATTCGTCCATACACACAACATATTGATGCAGAGTGAAACCATGAGTAATCTTATTCTGTTATTTTTTAGTGTATCCTCCTGATAATTATTTTACTGCAGTTAATATCAATTTGCTAAAGCTTTCTGAGATTAGGCACTTAGTTACCTCTTCACCAAGAAATAAAGAAAAAGAGAGGATTGATGGTTATAACAATGTCTGCTTCCTTTGTTGTAGGTACCCGTACATGGCTGTGGTTTTAAATTTCAGTCAGTCATGGGCATTGTATTGCTTAGTTCAGTTTTATACTATTACGAAAGATGAGTTGGCACACATTAAACCGCTCTACAAGTTCTTGACATTCAAATCAATCGTATTCTTAACTTGGTGGCAAGGCATAGCTATATCTCTTCTATATGCTGTTGGCTTATTTAAAAGTCCAATAGCTCAAGCACTGCAATTTAAGTCAAGTGTTCAGGACTTCATTATCTGTATTGAGGTAATTTTTTAAGTTGGAGCCAAAAAAATTATCCGCTCTTCCATGATTATGCTTGCTTTATTATTTTGAAACTGCTGAAAGCATTGAGTGTCTGCCTCTGAGTTGTTTGACGCTATAAATGGTCCAGTACTTCTACATTTATTTTTTTAAATGGAGTGGGTGGGAAGAGTGTTAACCCAATTGCAGCCTTCACACACTGTAACTATGGTTACCTGGCTAGCTGGTGGGCCTTGGAGATGTCTAAGAGTAAGGCTAGTTCCCATCTGTTTTACATAAATCCCCCCGAAAATTGACTGAGCTCGGTAAAGAATAACTTTATTGGTGATCTGGAAAACCTTGACGACAGACAGATATTTCTGTTTATAACAGTACTTCCCTATTCATGATGCATTCTGTTGAAGAAGTGGCAGAATTTCGCAGAAGCTAGTATTAGAGCATTTTTTTTATCTCTTTAAATATGGAATATTTGGTTGGTGAAGTTGTGGTGCATAATGGGCTGAATTCTATTAATAGTAACAACTTTTGATGGTTGCAAGGACGGCTCTCAGCTGATGAGAGATTAAAATTTTAATGTGGCTTCATCTGCATGATGTACTCTATTGAAGATAATAGCTTGAGATATGGAGAAAGAATAGGTTCGACTTCGTCCTTATGGTTCTCCATATAAAAAGTGAGGATTTATATTATAATGGATGATTGTGAAGTAGGAAGGTAGAGAAGAGCATTCGTATTAAAATAAAAAATGTAAGGCCTTCATTCATCAGAAATTGTATACTGAGATTTTCATCAGTTCAGCTATCTGGAGAAGGGAGTTTCTGTGTCATGTCATGGTGCCAAATCATTTCTTTTTTGAACCAGTTTTATAGCGATAAGTATTACACCCACAAGTGCAACATCTTTCCATCTGGTATTCGATGGTAAAATTCATAATCATGACATCTATTCTCATGACATAAACTACTCAACTCATAGTTGAGATGCACCAAAATATAAGATGTGGAAAGTCGTAGTTCTGAAATTTTGTTCCCTGTGTTTTCCATAAGGTTATTATCATTTAAATTATGATATCATGCGTCTGACTAACATGAAGATTTGCATATGAACCATGATTCAATTTGTTTGTTTGAATAACATATTGAATTACTTGTAATTTTCCAATTATGTGGTCTTATGATGTACTCTAACCCAGTAATAGCATGGTGGCTTGAACTTCCTTTTGCTTACAAGTCTACTTCAAATTTAAGTTGTTATGTCCATTTTTGCAAATTAAACATTTAGATTGCACTGGGGTATGAAATTTACTGTTTGTGACATTATTATACCTTTCAATCTTCACTACGACTATGAATTAATTTACCAATTGGTAGAATACTTTGAAGTGATGGCAATAGCTTGTCTGATGTGAGACCATCAGTGGGAAAAGGATCAAATATTGGTGCAGAGAACAGGTAAATAGTATGTGGGGTTAACGGAATACTATCAAGCGAGGTGGTGGACTTAGATATCAAATGATGTTGACAAGTTGTGAGGGTAAGAAAGGTTTTAGATATATGCATATAAATATACAGAAAATAATTCAAAGTACAGAAAAAGAAAGTTCATCAAGGGAACTAAGACTAGTTTATCGCTTCAATGAGCACTGATGGACTTATGCTAATGTACACCATATCGTCCTCACAAATAGTTTTGTGATATGACCTAATGTGTTCAATTTATATGTAAAGAACATTTTAACTTTTCCAGCAGATTAAGAATATTATTCCGTTTGCGTAGAAAAATAGGCTACTTCATACGTATTAGTTTAACAAACATCTGATAACCTTCAAGCATATTAAGAGTGACAAGTCCTAGTAAGTTTTTTATCCCCTTGTCTATGTGTTAAGAGTAGAGAAGCTGATAATTTGGCTGTTAGAGATACATTAGTTTCTTTGGTTATTGATTCTTATTCATTTGATTTCTAATTTATGGTTTTGGGTTACCAATTCTAATCTTATTTCCCAATACTGATTTCTGTATTTCTAGAAGTATGATGCTTGTCGTGCCACAATTCTATAATGTGAATCCCATGCAGAGAAAATTATAACATTTTATTCTGAGTACTATATCTTATGAAATCTATTATCTATGGTTTTATTTTCTTCAACTTCTCTACTATAATTGTTATGTTATTGATTTATAGATCGATTAGTTTGTGATTCCGTTGATAAAATTTCCCTCTGTGTCGCTGTCCATAGTGGCCATGAAGGCATTATGTTTGTGTTGTCAGTTGGACTTGGGTTATGCTTACCTTTTTCTCTAAAAAGTTATTTGCTAGTGCAGACAGAAATGAGTTTTATTTACTGCAAATTTATGAATTTCAATTTGAAAAACTGGTCTTCTTATGCGACTAATTTTCACTTTTCATGTAGTTGCACAGTGCATACCTGAACTTGTCATGTTTTATGTTTAAAGTTTAATGAGTTCTGTGTCACCCAATGCAGATGGGCATAGCTTCTGTGGTTCACCTTTATGTCTTTCCTGCAAAGCATTATGAGTTAATTGGAGAAGATCACTTTTCTGGAAGCATTGCAGTTCTTGGAGATTATGCATCTGTTGATGGCCCTCTGGATCCTGATGAGGTTAGGGACAGTGAACGCCGCACAAAGTTACGTCTTCCACCACCAGAACATGATATTAGGAGTGGAATGACCATCAGAGAAAGTGTTCGCGATGTCTTTATTGGTGGTGGTGAATATGTAAGTCCTTTCTCCTTCACCCAGTTACAGGCACACTTCTCAAGTTACTGTTTCTAAAAGATTGACTTTCACTAACCAACCTTTTGCACAAATGGCTGCTACTTAATTACTAAAGCTGATTGCTAATTGCAACTTATAATAAAAAATGGTTATATTTGTTACATTTTGTTGAACAATGTGTTCCGAAACAGAGGTGTTTTGATAGGGCAAGACCCCGCTCTTGAAGGTTTATAAAAGGAAGAATGTGTTAGACTGAGATCAAAGCTATAAGTCCTTGCAGCATCCTTCGTCACAACAGCTTCCTTATTGAGAGATGGCCAAGTTACTATTTAAGATCGGGGGAGGACTAAATAGAAGTATAGGAAAAAGAAAAAGAGTAGTTTAAGCGGCTTAGACTGCCGGTGAAGGCTCCAACCTTCATCATAGTGTTTATATTTCCATTCCAATACATAGAATCATATTTCCATTCCAATATGTTATTATCGTCATAAATTTGTTTATCTTGCTTTTTGTTTGTTATATAAGTTGGTTTACTCCTCAAGGACTTCATAATTTGCTGAAATTCTGAGTATAAGGACACCAATCTTACATAATTTCGTGAAATTGATAAATGCTAATTAGATTTGCAGTCCCCAAGTATATTATGGTCTTGACTCTTTTATTCATAAAGTTCCTTCAAACTCTTATATGCTTAATGTATTACAAAGTTTTCTTGTGTAGTCTTTCTAAACAACTTCTAACAAGAAGCACAACACATGCTTGACATGCACACTTCTGAAGGAAATTTCTTTCAGCTCACTTCAAATTTAAGGTAGAAAACAAGAAACTTTTGATGTAAGCATGTAATTGTTTGATTTAAGTGAATTCACAAAACTATCCTTCCCGGTGGATGTGTTACCGTGCGTCTCTTATTTCCAGAATTTCTCTTGGAAACAAACTTTAAAAATGATAGTATCAAAATCATAATGAAAAGTAAAATTTTATTGCTATACCCCTATGTCTTGGTAAAGTTCTTTTGAAAGACGAAGTACATCGTATGTAGGTATAGTTTTCTGGTGTTTTATTTCATAGTGGTGAAAGACGCCATTGCCTTTTACTGTAGCAAATTCAAAATGAATTAGCATAAGGGATTGCCATTTTTATTTGTTTCAACCATGTTCTCAACAGTTCTTTTGACATATTGATGTTATTATTTGTATGCTTTTCAAAACAGATTGTGAAAGATGTGAAGCTTACTGTTACACAAGCGGTGGAACCTGTAGAGAAGGGAATTAACAAGTTCAATCAGAAATTGCACAAGTTTTCTCATAGAATAAAGAGGCATGAAAAGGGCAGAAGGACAAAGGACGACAGTTGCTTAGCCACGTCTTCACCTACACGCAGAGTGATCCGAGGAATTGATGATCCACTCTTAAATGGAAGCATCAGTGATACTGGAACTTCAAGGAGAAAGAAGCATCGGCGGAAGTCTGGGTATACCAGTGAAAGTGGTAATGAAAGTAGCAGCGATCCAATCTTTGGTGGTTATCAAATTCGTGGCCGTAGATGGGTTGTCAAAGACTAGTCAAAATCAGTTTGACAGCAAGCAGATACTACTGCATAATACCGCAGGGCAGTCTTTTACCTCGCACTTGAGGGCCACGGCAATGTATTCTCCTGCTGGTGTCTCACAATCAGAGGAAAAGAATCTATTAATGGGCCATCAGACAAAGAATATCAGATTCAGGGACTTTTTGTCCATGATTTGTTCTTTGGTGATGAAAATATTGACCTGTTCAAGATTGATTGCCCGGGCTGCAAGTATTGAAGTTGTGAAGAAAACCCTTCTATATTTTGCTGGACACCCCTTTATATTAGGTTCAGAAAGTTGTTTAGAAAAATAATTACTTCCGAAAAGTGTTTTTGCAGGATAGATTGTATACTGTTTAGGCAGGCTTCTCTTATTGTGGAATATATTCTTGAACTTAATTTGTAATTAATTTAAAAAGTACTTTGCTCAACTGGTTCTCATCTCCGTCACTGCTGGCTATATTTCTTGCTACTCAAATATCATGTTTTTCAGGGTTTCTGATCACTGGAATGCATCCTTGTCAATGTGTTCTGGCGACTCAATTAACTCTGCTTTGATTAATCTGTCGTAATCTTTTGTAGAAGTGCGAGGTAGTGTTGCTCCATCTCGCGACAATGCCGTGAATTGTCCTTACATTTGTTCTGTTTATATGCTTTTCTGCTTCTTCTTTTTTTTTTTTTTTTTTCCTGATGATTGTTTGTTTTACCAGCAGCTGCATTTATTTAGAGAAATCCGACAGGAATTCCTCTTATTATCTTTTCTTCTACCCTCCTGAAATTACAGGAACTGGTGTAATCAATCCGTTCAGCATGATCAGCTTCATTGGCTTCCATGAAGGCTTATCAGCTACAGGGTATCAAACATTATTGTCAATATTCAGTTTCAGAGGATGGATTTATAAGGCCTAACGAATCCAGGAAATCGGGCCTGTAATGATGGGGATGTTGGTGGTAATTCTCTTGTATTTATCTTTATATGAGGAGCAATTTCTTTCAAACCTTCTAATGTTTGATGAAGTTTGGACAAAGTTATCCTTAAATTTGAAGAATTACGAAGACACTATTATCAGTTATCCTTAAAGTGGTTGAAGGAGTTAGATGTCCAATTGAATATCTGTTTTAGTAGTGAGGATTCAGATTTAACTATCCGCAAGAACATTGATTGGAGGCAGCCCCGAAACATTAAGATCGCTCATGAGTGTAGTTTCACATGCTAAAACCATGCCATTAGATGTTATATCATTACCATGACTTATGCTATAAAGGAAAAGAGAGGCAAATGGGACAGGTTTGGCGGATTGTAAACTAGTGACTTATATTTTGGAGTGGCTGTAAGATTTGGTTTGGTTACATTCTTCACATGGAATTTTAGTTCTCCAATGCAATTCTTGTGTTGTAGCAACCAAGTGCCGAGAAGAAATAGTAATAAATAGAGAAACATTTATGCATCAATCTATCCATCCAGGATTATCTGGAAAGTCCACATGAAGCAAAGGATTTGAGCTGCTGCTTGTCAATCCAACTCTTTCCAGGCATTTTTCTGATACCTATCTTCTCCATTTGATTCCAAATCTCATGAGAATCTTTCCAGCGACCAACCGCCCTGTACACATTAGCTAGGAGCACATAACTTAAATGATACTCGGGTTTCAATTCTATCATTCTCTTAGCAATTCGTTCTGCGACACTAGGATTAGTACTGGCGGCACAAGCACCAAGCACGGCAGCCCAAAGAGAAGGCTCATTCTTGAATTCTGCAGCATTCATGATCAAATCTTCAGCTTCTTCTATCTTCCCAGCCCGACCCAAAAGATCAACCATACAACTATAATGCTCTATCCCAGCTTTGATTCCATAGTCTTTGGACATAGAAACAAAGTATTTTTGCCCCTGCTCAACTAAACCACTATGGCTGCAAGCAAACAGAACTCCAAGAAAACATATGTAATCAGGTTTAACTTTCTCTTTAATCATTTGATCAAATAACCTAATAGAGTCCCCACCTCTCCCATTCTGGGCAAACCCACTGATCATTGAGTTCCAAGTTATTAAATTTTTAACACGCATCTGGGAGAAGATTGTGTAAGCCGCATCAACATAGCCACATTTAGCATATAAGCCGACTAAAGCTGATTCAACGACAACATCTCTCCAACCCCCTCTTTTCAAATACTGGCAATGCACCTCCTTTCCAAGTTTCTCCGCTGCCAAACCGGTGCAGGCGCGGAGGACAGTACCAAAGCTGTAAAGATCTGTCTCCATGTTTCTGAAAAGCTCGATAACCTTTTGAAATTCACCCTTCCGGCAATATCCTCCAAGCAAAGCGCACCACGAAACCGAATTCTTTGCATCCATTCTGTCAAAAACATTCTGTGAATCCTCCACCAACCCACATTTCCCATACATATCCACTAAACTACTGTCGACAAACACATTCCCGCAAAGCCCACCAGTAACGGCTTGCGCATGAGCTTCTTTACCTAGCCTCAACCATTCCAAATTCCCCAAAGCAGTCAACGCACTTCCAAATGTAAACCAATCCGGCGAAAACCCAAATTTCCCGATCATCAGATAAAACATTCCCAAAGCCTCCCTATACAAATCACACCTCGTGAAAGCAGAAATCACGGAGGTACAACAAACGGCATCCGGTTCGAGCATTTCATCAAACAGCCGACGACACTCTCCCGGCTCGCAACTCCTCCCATACATATTAATCAAAGCAGCCACAATCACACAATTCGACTCGAACCCACATTTCACAACAACGCAATGCAAGCATCTCCCAAGTCTCAGCTCCAAAAGCTCCGAACACGCCTTGATCACCGCAGACAACGTGAACGCATTAGTCTCAATCCCGCCAAACTCAACCATTTCACGATACAGCCTAATCGCATCCTCAGGCCTTTTCGCGCGAATGTAACCGGATATCATCGAACACCAGGACACGACATCCTTGTAGAGCAATCCGTCGAACAATTTGCGGGTGTCGTTAAAATCTGAGCCGAGTTTGAAGTAAAGGGAGAGAATGGAGTTGCCGACGTAGCGGTCGGCGTCGAGGGAGGATTTGATGAGGTGGGAGTGGAGCTGGAGGCCGAGGCTGAGGTTGTGGGATTTGATGGAGGTGTGTAGTATGTGAGCATATATGACTGGTTTTGATATTGTGATATTGTTGTTATTGTTTTGTGAGTTTATAATGGAGTTGAGGAGGGTGATGGATTGGGAGAGTAGGCCTGATCTGCAGAGGTGGATGATCTGCTGTGAGGGATTTGTGTGCTGTGTCAGAGTTTTGTAGTGGCGTTTGAACAGAAGCTTCATTAATGAATCAGAGTGTAAGAGAGAGTTGTATTAACAAACACTTTGAGCATTTTATTTTATAGGGTCAATTGCGATAACCCCTTCGTTTGGGGTGTTTTGTGAAGTACTCCCTAACGTTTTAAAAAGAGCATTTTGCCTCCTAACGTTTGTAAAGTTGCCTCCTGAGTCCTTGATCTACCGTTGGTTTTTGCCATGTGGCTATCTTTTCATCCATTAGATTTGACTCAGGGGGCAACTTTTCAAACGTTAGGGGGCAAAGTGCTCTTTTTGAAACGTTAGGGGCATTTTGCAAAACACTCCAAACGTTAAGGGGCAAAACGCAATTGACCCTATTTTATATTTGGTTGAGTCTAGTTTTTAAAAATTAGTTGTCCCGATGTTTCTAGTTTTTGCTTTGTCGAATCGGAATCTATAAGTTATTTTTAATTTTATTACAATAATAAGTTTTACAAAAATTCTGAAACATGTCAAAAAGCTTTTGAACAATTACGCAAAGTTTCTAATATTTAAGAGATTGGATATACATAAAATTACTCATCATTTTCGCTTTTTCTGCCTTCTGTGTTAAAATATAAATCATTTGGCAAGTTCTTTCAAATTTAAGAAAAAATCGTCATGTTATTGATCTGGTGAGTTTCTTATTTAAGAAACCTATGTTGATGCTATTGTTACCTAGTGACGACTTTAGGTGGAACTCGATCAAGACCGCCACCCGTGTTCTTGTTAAAACACATTACTTTAAAGACTGAAATAAGGTAACGCATTTTGACCGCGTTCTCCCAAAAAGTCACCACTAAGTAACAACAAAATAAGTTTCATATTATTGTAGAAATGTCTCTTACTCTTTCCTTAAACTTTTTTTAATGAAAAAAGGATCCTTCTGCCTCACTGCCCTCCAGTCCACGATTCGGAGAAGTAGATGATGTACTTGGTTTAAACAGGGGTGCAAGACTATTATTTTTTGCCGACTTCAACCTCATCCCTACATCAAGATTGTTGGCTCGACTTTTTATTTATTTATGAGAAATAAAATTTTTTATAATACATGACATAATTTGAAAGTACTTCTAATTTAAACAAAATAAGCTCTAAACGATAATATAAAAAATGTAGTATAAGAGTGTTGCTTGTGATGCTAATAATCACAAATATCATATATTTACGTGAAGAACCTCATATCAATCTCTGTTTTACAATCAATCTGACCGTATTTTGGTCATTATCGCTAAGGCAACCGTGATTGCTTAGCATCGTCAAAACCCATTAAAGCTTCGTTGACTACACAGAGCGATCCCGGTAGAGCATTAGAGCTGGTTAATTTTCCCCAAACAGAGCGATCTCGGTTGTTAAATGGCCTCCATGATTGAGCTTTATAATTACATTAGTTTTGACAGCAGTTGAAAGCTTCCATGACGATGGTATGCAATCACGAAAGCTCTGGTCTTGATTGATGGTTTTTGTGACAACTCTATATGGTCACGAAAGCTCCTAACATAAATCGTGACAGTGAAGCAACTGTACCAATTCACAAGCATGAGAACATACTTTCATTGCCCATTTTCGAATTACCACAAAATTTCGATCATGGTTGTAAAATTATACACCTTTAAGAATAATGCACACACTGAAGCCCGTTGTAGCTAAAATGAAGTATAACGATTTAAGTATTATATAAAATTACTCTGTGTTTGCATCCTATCTGTATGCTTGGATCTATATTTATATAACTTATATAAATTTAAAACGTAAGTTTATCCTTTTTTTTATTTAGATTAGATCAAATCACTTAGTATAGTAGGTGTCGAAGACCATGTTCTTTCGAATTAAGTTTTCCAGAAGTGCACACATGTCTTCTTAAATCCTTGAAAAGCAATTGTCCGATACTTCGGGGTCCATAAGATAATTCGCCTCTCTTTACTTTCATTAAGTTTATTTAGTCATATTTACTTACAAGTTACAACTTACAATACAATGAAATACTTCGTAATGTTCGATTAAGACCATTACAATTGTTAAATACTCAAAGTAAGTCTATCTGTGACAAAGCAGGCCCTCGTCCTCGAACTTCATTTACCAAAAGTTTCCCCGCAAAGTATCTTTATTTTTTTTTTCTGATGAGTAATTTTCCAACGGAATGTAGAACTAATATTCACTGAATGATTTTCTGACTGAGGTAACATGACAATGTTTTGTGACTGAAAAATATGTTATAATTTTAGTCATAACATAGAACACGAATGACATAACTTAAAAAAGAAAAGTAAAATAAGACGAGACAAGAATTCCTGCATAAATCATTTGTATAATAATTCAAAATTTCTGAAAACCTTATCATGATTAGTTTGATTTTTCTTCAAAAATAAAATCGACTGGTCACAAATTTATCTAATAATTTTCATTAAGAAAAATTCCTTCTTTTTTTAAAATATTCTTAGGCGATATATTAATTGTCGAGACCAGAGATAACAACAAAAAAACGCAGAAACTTGCATAATTAAAACGAACAAAAGAAATGACCATAGACAGGAAAATACAGGACCCCAGCTAAAAACAAATAAAATAAAAGATGGCTCATATAAAGAAATTCAACCATAGTTTCCGATATCTGCTTCATTGACGAATATATCTCAGAAGCGCGGATAAGCAATTAATCATAGCCACACCAAAACAAAATTAAAACATTAAAATTATTTGATATATAGCGAATTTTTTTAGAGGTAAAACCATTGAAAAAGGCGAATAAACCCCCACGTGAAAACCGCAGTGAAATATATGCCTCTATGACTAGACCCTTTCTTCATTGATTTAGAAAGAGGGCCTAAAGGTGTAGTGAGGCAAACACAAAAAAGATGAGGTTAAAATAAAGCAGGATAAAAACGGCGCCGCTTTGGCAAGAGCTCTGGTATTTTTTAGGGTTGATTGATGATAGAAGAGATGCTGAGATATTTGTTGGGGGTTTTTATAGCAAAGTGAGAGCCCTAATTTATCAGCGGCCCATTAACCATTTACCGAATCCGCTGCCCGGTTTTGATGGGTGGATAATAATATTAACGGGTCTTTTTATATATATTATATTATATTATATTATATATATAAAGTTAAGATGTATCAAAAAATATATTTGTACAATATTAAGAATTTTGTTGAGAGTGGAAAAACATGAATACAAGAGTCTAATAGACAAATAAGTAATAACTCTTGGCCTTGAGAGAAAAATAAAAGAAAACAATCGATTGCGATTTCAGGTGGTGTTTGCAAACGCTTATGAAAAGAGTTTGTTTAATATTTTTGTTTAAAGCCACTTTAAAAGTCGTGAGTGTTTTGCAAATCTTTTTAAAAATCTATTTAAAGCATTAATTAAGTGTTTGCATAATCTAGTGAGAAGTGACTTTTTTTATAAAAAAAAAAAGTAAAAACAACATATTTTCAGAAGCACTTGGAAAAGCACATATGTCCTTGCTTTTGCGACTTGTGCTTTTATTGACTTTTTTTAAGAAGTCAATGTTACAAACACTAAAAATATGTTTTTAGGGCTGCATAAGCCAATAAACTCCTTTTATAAGCATTTGCAAACACCACATTAAAATGATAGCAACTTTGTCATCGTATTTTCTTACGAATAGTAACTCTCGGGAGAAAAATAAAAGTCCCAAATTGTTTTTTTTTTTTTCTTTTTTTGCAATGTATATTTTCAAATTTTTGTTAACCAATCCTAATTTGGGTGTTAATGCTAGGATCTATTTAAAAGCACAATTTTAGTTGCAAATGAGTTTTATATGTGTATATTTCTTTAATTATAATACTTCAACGCGAGCTATAGAAAAATACAAAAAACAAAAAAAAAAAAAAAAAAAACTAAAATGAGGAAAACTTACGAAATAAGATTATTTAATTAATTTAGCGGAATGTAATTTTTAGGATTGCGAAATTCAAACTTCCATAGAAAATTTTTGAAGCACCTTAAAAGTCAAAACATTTTATGTATTATGTTGAATATACACATTAATCTCCCTCAAAAGAGAGACAACTAACCTCTATGTGTATTTAAAATCCACATTGTGTAATATGCCTTAATCTTCTGAGTGCATAAGGTGTCTATTTAACTAAAATCACCTCTGCAAAAGTGTATGATAAAAAGTGAGCAAAATATAAAGTAGTGTAGCTTAAGGTAATAATACAAATATATATATAGAAATGGAACATATATATATTTTTGCCTTGTCAATGTTTTGATCTAGTTGCCAAAATAGTGTCTGTGCTTGCGGAGAGATCTAGTTACCCGCCATAACCTCGCGGACAAGGCATAGACTCAACCAAAAACTTCACTCCTAAACAAGATCAAAAATTAATTTTCTTGTTCCATACCAATGTACAAAACATCATCCTATCTGCATGCAAAACACATAGAATCCTTTCAAAATTGATGTTCTCTTTCACCATTAATCACACTAATTAACCAATTCATAAACACCCCTGCATTATTATGATCTTTGACAAAAATTAAGGTTCATAACTGCCAAAAGGAAAAAAGAGAGAAAACTTTGCAACAGTTCTCACTTGCAAAGAAAGATGAGTTTTTCCTCACATTTTCACAAGTTTCTCCATGGTCCCACTGTTCCAAGGACGCTTTTGGTTCTTTGCTCCCTCAGGTTTTCATTTTTATCACATTCATGTACCATTTGCATAATTGTGAATGCATTTTGTTTCATTTGCTGGTTGTTTTTGCAGCGGTGGAGGACTTATCGCGTACGCAGATTCACCTGCACGTGGCGAAAGACATAATCAGAATCAAGAACAGAAGAAGAGAGTGGTCGTCCTCGGAACAGGATGGGCGGGTACTAGTTTCCTTAAAGATCTGGACATCACATCGTACGATGTTCAGGTTGTCTCACCTAGGAATTACTTTGCATTCACACCGTTGTTGCCGAGTGTCACATGTGGGACGGTTGAGGCGCGAAGTATCGTTGAGCCAGTTCGTAACATTATTAAAAAGGTAGAACTTTAGTGTCTGAATGTCTCATCATGTCAAGTTTCTTACTATATTACTGTCTATGGCAGAGGAACGGCGAAATAAAGTTCTGGGAAGCAGAATGTCTTAAAATTGATCCTAAAAGCAAAACAGTTTCTTGCCGATCAAATTTTGATGAAAGCTTAGCGGGGAGTAATGATTTCTCGTTAGAGTACGATTATTTAGTTATAGCACTTGGGGCTCAAGTGAACACATTCGATACTCCAGGGGTCTTGGAGCATTGCCATTTTCTCAAGGTATTTCTTAATATTTACAAAAATGAAACTGATGTATGCTCTTGTTCCATTTAAATTCATTATCATTTGGTGTAGGAAGTCGAGGATGCTCAAAGAATCCGTAGGACGGTAATTGATTGTTTCGAGAAAGCTGTCCTTCCAGAATTGACTGAGGAAGAGAGGAAGACCAACCTCCATTTTGTGATAGTAGGAGGCGGGCCGACTGGTATAGAATTCGCAGCAGAACTTCATGATTTCGTTCACGAAGATTTGGTCAAAATATATCCCTCCGTTAAAGATTTGGTGAGCATAACAGTTATACAATCCGGTGATCACATCTTGAACACGTAAGATGTTATGAAAATGCTACAATAGTTTAATTTGAGCGACTTCAATGCAATACATTCCAATTTCTCGTATTCTTTCTGTAGGTTTGATGAGAGGATTAGCACATTTGCAGAACAGAAATTCCAGAGAGACGGGATTGAAGTACTAATGGGGCACCGTGTCATGAGTGTTTCAGAAAGATTCATTAACATGAAAACTAAATCGAAAGGGGAGGATATTTCTATACCACATGGAATGGTAGTATGGTCGACTGGAGTCGGGACTAGGCCAGTCGTGAAGGACTTCATGGACCAAATAGGCCAAGTATGTGGATCTTGATCCAGCCAAATGTTTAGGTACTTTAGTTACTTATTACATGAGCTTGACCTCTTTTTGCAGGAGAATAGGCGGATTTTGGCAACAGATGAATGGTTGAAGGTAAAAGGCTTTGAGGATATATATGCTCTTGGTGATTGTGCTACTGTTGATCAGAAAAAGATCATGGTAATATCTGTCATTCTTTTCTATTACTTTGTATATGGATAGGCGCTTCATTATTGAGCAATAAGGTTACTTGTCTTGTGATTTAAAGGACATTTTGTTCTGATCTCGCTAAGTCAGTCTCTTCGGTGATTTCTGGTCGATGTCGAAGAGATTTATGAAGAAATAACAAACTTTATTGATTGCTAGAATGAAAAAGAACTTGCTCATCTCACGGGAACAAAAACCAATCTAAAAAACTGAACATCTAAGCAAAAACAATTGATGTAGTTGAAGAAAACTAGCCAACTATATGTACGCTAACCTACTGCTGTTACAACTGCAGCATGATCCTTAGAAAACTCCTATTGTTTTGAATAACTTGACTTGAAACTTTTTCGGCGGTGGATTATTGATCTGTTTAATTTTCAGGTAGATATAGCAGAAATATTTAAAGTTGCTGACAAAGACAATTCTGGTACTCTGACCATAGAAGAGTTTGAAGATGTGATTGAAGATATAGTCATTCGATATCCTCAAGTGGAACTGTATTTGAAGAGCAAACATCTGTTTGAAGTAACAGACCTATTAAGAGATGTGGATGGAAGTGATAGAGCAGAGGTAGATATTGAAGGGTTCAAGTTAGCACTAGCACATGTAGATAAACAGACAAAGAGTCTCCCTGCTACTGCTCAAGTAAGTTGCTCCTTGGAGTTTTCGACCTCTTTTTCGTGTTTTCAAATGATTTTTTTGTGTTAATTTGGATCGATCATACCTAACGTATAGGTCGCTGCTCAACAAGGTGCATATCTATCAAGGTGCTTTAACTTGAGGGAGAAATGTAAAGTCGAACCAGAGGGCCCTCGCAAGTTCAGAAGTGGTGGTCGTCATGAATTTCGCCCTTTTACGTACTCCCTCTTACACTTCGTGCACGATCTCTTAGATTTCTTTCCCCATAACTTTGAAACTAGGAAGAGAAAAGAGTCATTTGTGAAATCTATCATTATATTAACTTTAACTGATATGTACGCCTACATATCTCTTAGTAGTAAATGAGTTTGTGAAACAAAAGAAAATACATAGAGGTAATATATTCTACATCATAATACATCAATGCTCATGACAAGGTAGAAGTCGTTTTCAATAACTTGGTCATGTGAAACGTAAACGTACTCACTGATGTACTAGTATAATTATAAAACAATCGAATAGAAGGCAAGCATTTAGAACATTAAGACAATTGAAGAAAACTTTGTAGAGGTCTTAAGAAATGAGATGGTCGACCAATTAACAAGAATGCTTTGGTTAACAGAAAATGAGTGGAGAAAGAGATTTTATGTGTTCAAAATGAAGATCTTGTTTAATCGTTACGTAAACCATGCATGACAACGATCCACAGGTATCGACATCTTGGACAATTTGCGCCTCTTGGTGGGGAGCAAGCGGCAGCTGAGCTGCCGGGCGACTGGGTTTCGTTTGGCCGTAGCACACAATGGCTTTGGTATTCTATATATGCAAGGTCAGTTTTGTACCGTACGCCTAACTTTTTTCCAAAAAGTAAAATTAAATTCTTAATTATTGAGCATGCAATATTCCATTAATCTCACGTACGTACGGTATGACATGAACTATTGGAGTTATAATTATTTTTCATTAAACATTATTTGTTAATTGATGGTCAGTAAGCAAGTAAGCTGGCGCACAAGGCTATTAGTGGTGGGTGATTGGACCAGGAGATTCGTTTTTGGGAGAGACTCCAGTCGTATATGATCACAAGGACCTATGGCTTGCCTTAGCTCATTGACTCATTCTACCAATCAAAAAACGCCTGCATGCATTATTTTGCAATGTAAGCAATAGCGATAATTAAAAAAATAATAAGCTTAAGTTTGAAATAGTTGAGGTAGCTTTCTAATCGAATTTGGATATTGAGTTTGAAGAATGAAAAGTCGGTTGATACATGTTATCTTAATTTGCAATGTAAGCAATAGTGATAATATAAAAAGAAAAAAAAGAAGTGGCAACTAAAATGATATAATAGACACAACGTATTGGTTTATTTTATTTTTTTGAAAAGGACGTATTGGTTTATTTAATTGAGTCATAAAGTGAAGAAATTAGACTTTCTCCTTTATATGTATGTTGGTTTGGTTTAATTTGTTTTATGTGATAATTGTGTTTGGCAATTTTATCCCGAAAATGTATGCGAGTAAGAAATATATTTGAATAGTATAACTAAAGAGAAAAATAGGGTGGTAGGGATTCCATCGTGTTGATTAAAGGGGTTGAAATGTTCTTAATGAGTAATGATTTTGTTGATGACTGTATCAACATTTTCTTATATGAATATAAATATATATAGCTTTTTGAATGTGTGAACTGATATTTTGATGAGTAGCGACAAAGTTGATGATTGACGTGATGTACGGTGTGATATATGTATATAAATATAAATTTGAATGCTAAGTTTAATTGAGATTTTTTTTGGTTTCAGACAGAAGCGATACAACCTACACAGTAAAATGTGATTCAGAAAAACAAGACCGAAAACTACAAGTGTGAATTATTATTATTTTAATTTGAAAATTTCTTTAACTCATTAATTTCTAATGCTCAAAATCATATACAGTTGAAGTACTATTGACAACAAATTCAATTACTTAAGATACAAAGTGCCAAAGCAGAACATATTAGGAGGCAAATTAAATGCAAAATTAGCACCAACTCCTCTAAACCACAAAGTTCCCATTTATAATCTATACACGTGAGGACGCTAAAGGACAGGATGCTAAGTAATAATATATCATCAGTTGTCGTTAAATCTTTGTGTCGGTCGCGGTACCCTAAAGTTTTTTTTGTGGCGCATAAGGTACATGCCAGAATAAGATACCAACTATTTTCCTTATTTATCAACTTCCAGTCCACTAACTAACCCCACCTTATATACCAAAATTGACACCAACATCCTTTCAAAATTGGCCTGCATAGTCATATCATAAAATAATCGTACTACTGTGCTTGCATAGAAAAATAAAAACATGAAAAAATAACCCAAAATCGTAGACCTTACTTTCTTATGTAATTTAATGCAAACGAACACGAACCACGAATTAAGCTGCACGTTGCTTGCAACTAGTACTTATCAATAATGCATTAATATATGCACGTCGTGCATATTGCACTTAAACATTATTCATCAAAAAAAGATAGCATTTTTGTTAATCCTCAAAAAAATGGCTTCTTCTTCAACTAAAACTACTATAATGTTCCAATGCTGCTCTGTGTCTCCTCAAGTGGCGCCAAAATCTCTACCTTTAACACTTTTCGACGTACCATGGTTACTTTTTAACCCAATTCAGCCTCTCTTCTTCTACAATTTTCAAACTTCAACTCACAGTTTCACACAAGAACACCTTCCAAATCTCATCAACTCTCTCGAACACACTCTCAAACACTTCTTCCCACTCGCGGGGAAGTTAGTAACTCACACCGAGCCACGCATCGAATGCACCGAGCACGACTCCGTCTCGATAACCATCGCCGAGGATTCCGTCTTGGACTTCGACAACCTCGTTAAGAACCAACCGAGAGCGTGTCGTGATTTTCACGGTTTAGTCCCTGTTTTGAAGAACGGGTCTGTTTTATCCGTTCAAATTACTGTTTTTCCTCGATGTGGGATCTCGATGGGGTTTACGCTGAATCCGGTGGCGGCTGATTGGAGGACGTTCGACAATTTCTTGAAGACGTGGGCTTGTTTTGTGAACGAAAATGGTGGATTTTGGGACGTTGACCGAGTTGTGGCAACCCACGATAGGTGTCTGATAGTTGACCCAAGTGGGTTGAAGTCAAAGTTGGTTGAGGATTGGCGGGTGATCAAAAGTTTAGAAAATTGTATTTTGCCGGCCAATGATTTTGATTTTAATGATACTTTCAGAGCCACGTTTTTGGTGGGCCCGCCCGAAATGGAAAGAATCAAGAAACGGATCTTGACCCGGTCCGAGGAGTTATTCGGGTCGACCCATTTGCTACTTTCGCCATACGTCGTCGCGTGTGCGTTCGTGTGGGTTTGTTGGGTGAAGAGTCATTGGTCGGCGGAGGAGATTTGTGACGATGGTGTGACGCATTATTTTGGTTTCGTTGCGGGCGGTATTACGCGGATGGATTATCCGATTCAGACTAGTTACGTGGGTAATTGTGTGTCGTTTGGGGTGTCGAGAGCGACGAGGAGTGAATTGATGGGACGAAATGGAATCGTGCATGCTGCGAAGGCGATAGGGGACACGATCAAGAGGCTAAATGGGGATGTGTTGGGTGGTGCTAAAAGTTGGATAAAGGAGTGGAAGGAGGTACGAGAGTCGGAGCTCCATGTTATGGTAATCGGGTCGCCCAAGTTGGATTTATACGGGTTGGATTTTGGGTGGGGAAATCCGTTGAAAATTGAAGAAGTGTCAATTGATAAAACACGTGCTATCTCATTATGTGAGAGTAGAGAAGTGATTGGGGGCATGGAGATTGGATTGACTCTTTCAAAGTCTAAAATTGATGTTTTTACCGCCCTGTTTTATGAAGGGCTTTGTTAATATTACATTATGTAAGAATTACGTCTTTGGTTTACAAAAACAAAATAAATTTGCAGAAGCCTCGTCTTGGTATTAAAAAAAAGTTAATTTATTTGTGCGGTTTAGAGGAGAAAAATAATATAAAATTACAAATATCATTGTCGGATAAAAATATGATACGTCCTTGACATGTTAAAACTCAAAAACCTATGTTGTTTCTCAAAATTGTGAATAAACAATCCAAATAATAAAACTATTTAAAAATATGCAAAAGTAAATTCACAAGTGACTTTTTTTCTCTTTTTGTGTTTTCTAAACCTTAATTAACTTCATAACTTTGAATTCAATTATCTTAACTCCAGTTGCATTATCTTTCCTCACATCCAAATATAAAGTTATTCTAGTATTCAATAGGTGTTCATTCGCATCATACAAAAACAAAATACAATAACATCGAGAATCACTAAAAGAAAAGAAACTAAACAAACACTAAATAAATAATAAATAATAAACCATGATCCAACCCGTTGTAAGCCGGATTGCCTGAAGATTATAGCTTCTAGTGATGAAAATAAAATACACAAGCAAAAGAAAACCAAGAATTAATATATCATCTTCTTCTCTTATATTCTAGGGATATTATTAGTCAATCGTCAAACTGTAACACCTCCAAAGTTTTTGATAATATTAGTGGCACTCCCTAAGTTTTGGAGTGACACATCAAAGAAGTCTATTTACTTCAAAATCAATAGTTTTTGAACGAAGTTCTTATTTAGTCCTTGTTCCTTGGTCAACAGTCAACACTATCCTCTATTGAAATTCAGTTCTAATTAAATCTCATGTTCTCATCAATGAAAGGCAGGTCGGTTATATATTTTGTTCCAAAACAAATTAAAACTAACTTCATGTAGGCATTCATTTTCTTTGGGTGGCGATATTGCCAAAGCAAAGATTGTTGGAGCCAGAGCAAACTTTTAACTATCTCTAATTTACCCTTCTCAATATGGTATATAATAATCAGTTTCTTAGAGATATTTACTTTCTTAATCAAGTCTCCTTAATTATAGTAAATAACAATCTCTTTCTTTGTCTCTATCATTTAAGATTTGTTGTATAAGTTATTCTTTTCTCTTATATTTTAATATGACTAAATATTAAATCTTAAAGCACAAATAAATTTAGTAAATCCGGGTTAGTTAAACTTAAATTCTAAATATGTCAAAATCGAGTTTTGCTATGCTATAGTATTTTAGATTAACATTTCATAGTATTATTAACTGATTGACAAAATAATAATTAAATTTTGATATATCAATCTTAGATAACAATGAAAGTGACTTTTTTTTTTTTTTTTGAAGTTGGGCTATGATTGAAATCACAATTCTGCATTTAAATTATATTTTAAAATTTAGTTTTACAAATAATCTCATTCCCTGCTAGAGTCTAATAATTCACTCATATTAAGACGGTCTTTACGATTACAGATGTATTGTGAAACTCAATAAATGGTTAATTTGTTTGCTTTTAATGCAACGTATTTAAACTACACTTTAATTAATAATTTTTTGACAATATAATAGTTGCATGATATGTTTATTCATTTAAAAAGTAAGTAAGAAAGAAATAAACTTGGTAATGAATGAATTAACTGAATAGAAACTTTGATAAATTAAAGGAATGCAAATTAATAAACTAGAATTACACGATTCAAGGAAATTAAACTCCTTAATTAGAAAGGGTAAATTAGGCATAATTTATATTTTGCTCTGGCTCCAACAATATTTGCTTTGGCAATATCGCTAGCCATTTTCTTTATGTTAGTTCTTCTAGAAAACAGAAGAATGCCAACCTTATAATACTGTTTTCTATAACAGCTAAATTAAATGCCGAAAGTCTAAAAGTACTGGAATTCACAACAGATAATAAATTTCCATTTAAAAAAATTTAAGAACACATTTAGGGACAATTTTCGATCGACATCTGTGCTACTTACTTATTCTCTTGTGCAATTTTCGGGTATCCATCCTACAAGCTCTCACCATTTAAACATTTTTCCAGATGAATTTCCAACTGCATGAGTTATCCAGACCCATCCTCCAATAAATTTCCAATTAAGAAAAGAAATTCAAAATTTGAGCATCTATATATGTTTTCACTACTATGATCAACTTACCACATTTTATTAACATGATACTCTGTCTGCATGAATTACCGACAGAACCAAAAGCTTGCTTCTAATTAGTGTGAAATGATCTGATATCAGCATTCAACAAGGATCTCGTCATGATGCAAATATAATGAGGCAGAAATAGTTGAATGGTTGGACCTATATATATACGTAACTGAACTTAATTGCTAATTATTCTGAAGATCTGAGGTCGAGTAAAAGAATCATAAAAATTAATTTCCCAAGATATCTATCACTCATACAATTAACTTGGTATGTATATTCTTATAATAGCAAATATTATAAGTTTCTACCTTTTTCTTACATCTTATATTAATAATACAAGGGGATTAAGGCACGAGGTACATGTTCAGGTCTCACAAACGTACCAGGCCAGCAGTTTGAGACATAAACCTAAAAATGCACCAAAGTCTTTGTTTCTTTAAATCAAAAGCAATTCTACAATTACGGTAAATCTCATTTTAGTTACATCAAAAACAACAATATTTCAAATAGTAATATTGTCTCTATAAAAAAGTTGTCCTAGCTAGGATTAATCTCGAACAGTAAGATATATTTAACTGAGCATGTCCTTAATATTTTCCCTTCTTACTAAGAATGGAGAATGTTCTGGTAAATTATAGTCAACACTAGGCATATAAATAAGCAGGTTACTTACATTGTCAACTCTATCAAAGACAAAATTGACCAATAAACTGTTTGCTTTGGCAATTTCATCTGCCAATTATGTACAAATTAAAGCCCCTTATATTTCTACTAAAACTCTTATTAGAGAAAAATGAACAACTCATTAATATATAGAAACTCAAAAGAGCTCTCAAACAATGTAGAATAAATTTCAAGACCTTCATTCTAGTATGTGCTTATTCACTATTGCTTCATTCATTCATGTAACATCATGGGCTGAGTATCGAAAGTCAAGTTGACCTAAATTTTACGAGCATCGACCGGAAATAAATCTTATGAAACTAGACACTTCATCAACTAGGGCCGGATTTATGTAGAGGCTAGGGGGGCTATAGCCCCCCCTAGATTTTTGGCCCAATCCTAGGTATATATATATAGGGATAAAAGCATTAAACCCCCTATACTATAGGGGGTGTAGCGATTTGCCCCCTGAACTTTTTTTTTTGGCAACAAGCCCCCTATACTATGGATAAATAAACACTTTGCCCCCTCAACTATTGATTGGAAAAAATAATTTGCCCCCTGATCAAATTTCCGGCCAATTTTCGCCGGAATTTGAAACGTGAACATGATGGTTCATCACTATTTATCCTCAGATTCAATAAAATGCCATTTTTTCACTTTGGTTTTTGTTATATTTTTCTGAATTTCCAAGCCGAAATTTTGATAATTTAAACTACGGTTTGAAAATTAAGGACATATAACAAAAATCGAAGTGAAAAAATGGCATTTTATTGAATTTGAGGTTAAATAATAATGAATGCTCATGTTCACGTTTCAAATTCCGGCAAAAATTGTCTGAAAATTCGATCAGGGGACAAAAAATCTTGTTTATCCATAGTACAGGGGGCTTATTGCCAAAAAAAAAAGTTCAGGGGGCAAATCTCTACTCCCCCTATAGTATAGGGGGTTTGACGCTTTTATCCCATATATGTATATGTATTATGTATGCATAAAAATTAAAAAAGAAAAGCCTAATATTATGACTAATGTGTTAATGATACATGTAAAGAATAATAAAAAGAAGCCTTAGATAATTATTGAAGTTTATGAGTCCTATTCAAATAAAAGTTGGATACAAAACCCCTAATAATTCCTATTAATTTTCAAAACCTAACAACAACAAAAAAATATTATCTTCAAAAAATAAACTTTAGATTCAGATTTAGTGCATATTTCGCTTTCTATGCAAAAGATGTACTCAATAATGTATGAAAAGTGTTGTTATATAAATTTACTTTTTTTTTTCATGTAGTATATAGTGATTATTTTTAAACTTACCATGCTCTTATCTTAGTGTTGTCATTTACTTTTGTATTTTCTTAGAGCACTTTTATGTTTAATAATTATATTTGACTTGTTTTCTTAGATTTTCTTATTATTACTTGTATTGTTTTTTGTATTTTGACCTTGATTAAATTAGCCCTCCCATAATAAAATCCTGGATACGCCCCTGAACTATCATTAGGAAATTACTCTTGCTCCAACTTGTCCACAGAGTATTTGCTTAGGGAACTTTATTACCACTTTTAATTCATTATATCAACGTTAGGAGTGTTTGTAATTCAATATCATAGTGGATTTGTCTTTTAAGTTAATTGGGTCGCTCAAGTAAAAGACACATGTTTATATGTAACATAGTGTTTGTTTCTCAAACTACAAATAGGTCATCTGCTTCATTATTAAAAAGAATCATAATTTGCTGCTGCACAACTTTCAACCAGGCACAGAAATTCCTCTTTCATAAAATATATGGCAACAAAAACAATAATTTCCTGTAATAATTTTCCTTAGAATAGTTTTTACCTCACCAAATCTCAAAGACTCGTGCAACAAGCACCATCATCACTTCACACCAACTAACATTACATGTAGAAAACAGAACTCAAAATTGTAGAACAACATCAATAACTGCATCAGATTGAACTCGACATTAAAAGACTAACTATTCCTTCATACCATCTTCTTCATCAGTATCCTCGTCGCTTAAATCTAGATCAGCAAGCAATTCGTCCAAGGGCACCGAAGGGAGATCCTCACCATCAGTCATGGAAGCTACTTCAGATGGCTGGTATTCCTTGTTCCGGTACAGAGACAGATTAAACCTCAAGTCAGGATTCTCCTCCAAATCCCTCAAGAACTGTTCGTACTCTGTGTTCATCTTCTCCTCGGTATCTCTTCCTCTAGCAGAGTCATCAACCTCCATGTTCAAAGACTTGAGCTTCCAAGCACGAGATCTGCCCCTCTTCTTCAGACGTTTCTCTTCGTAGCTCTTTTTAATTAAAATTACATCTGGGAGAACAAGACTTTTGTACTTGTCCAATTCGATATCATTGTTGTTCGCACCATATAAGTCGTACCCAAGTGCATTATCCCCCGGGTTCAAAAGATGGCCTAAATGCGTCCTCACATTAAATATCGTATCATTCTTTCCAAAGTCTGACACACGGGCTACTTGGGCATCAGCCAAAACATACTTCAAACCACCGATATTGACTTCACAAGAGACAACCTCGATATCTAAGACAATATACTCCACAAGCTGCCTGCTTGACAATAAGGCCTTAAAAGATGAACCCCAATACTGATCAGCATTCAAGTAGCATTGCCTTAGAGTGAAGGGATCCAACAAAGCAATAGCGTTGGTCACTTTGCTGCAGATAACAAGTGGTCCGAAATTTCCCAAATTATTAGCAAGTTTAGGCGGAAGACAAATCAAATCCTCACGGCATACAGGGCTTATTTCGACGGAGAAAGTGTACTTATAGTTGTAATTATTGCTCTTTCTGTCATGAGACACGAGTTGTTTGTCATTACGACTTTTAATCGGAGATACATTACCGACAAAGTCGACAAACTTTATAGCGTGACTACGGTTATTGAAGAAGAAATCAATCCCTTGGTCCATCTGCGTAATCCTGATGGCATGCTTGGCAGCGTCGTGCTTAAGAATAAGCTGCTCCAAATAGAAGAAAGTACGTCTGTGCGAAACGTGCTGCCTCAACTGCACTGCAGCTATCCACTGATCAGGGTTCGCCTGGACCCTGGAACAAGACTCGCACATCTGGTCTTGCACGACATATTCAATAGTGTAAGCTTGTTCGAGTATTGCTCCACTGAGAACCTCTTTCTGAACTCTGACCTTCACCTTAATCCTCTTGGAGTGAGGTTCGGTCCAAATGAATTCCGCGTTTACCAAACGAACCTTGTTCAAGTTCTTTAACCTCTTGACGCAGAAAGTGAGCAGCTCCTTGGATTCAAGCTGTGCTTTAACCCAAGTTCTTGGGGGCTGCAAATAGCACTCGCAGTCGGGGCAATAGTTAATAATAACATGCTTCTGTAAGCCTTCGGTGATGTCGATTTCCGTTCGCAGGCATTTAGCACACATATTTGCGGCGTTTGGTGGCATCAAGATACCACATTTGCAGCACAGGACGCTGCCAACAGTCTTTTGCACGTTAAACATACCTGCTGCTTCTTGCGCCATAGCTGCAAAACAAAATCACGCTAAGGATATATATATATCAAACAATTTCCGTTTAAAAGCACATATTCATCATAAACCTCAACATACTATTGCAAACTAAAACTGAAAAGCATTAATTAATACAACTCAAACCAAATCTCAGTAATCTCGATAATCATCAACCAAATTAGATTCAAATAAACATTTTGTGCCATATTCTTTACATTTTTTTCTTTTTAATTGTGGTTTGTAGCTCTTTTTATCTTCAACTCTCTTAACAGGAAACAACACCACGTCAACTCTCTTAACTAACTATTATTTTTTTTTAAAGTGAACAGCAGCAAAATAACTCAACATCGATGAAATTAAAGCTCAACAGATTCAATTAAACAATAAAATAAGCAAACGAAACGAAAATTGAACAAGGAAATAATGAAACCTTTAGATGAGTCGAAGCTCGGCGTTTGATTCATCAAAAAAAGCTCGGCGGTTGAACAAAAGATCAAAAAAGGAGACTGTGAGAACCTGAGCGTTGTATTTGTTTCGTTTGGAGGTCGGTTTAGGTTTGGGCTTAACGTCGGTCCAACGATAAACTTGTCATGTTGGGTTTTACTGTCCAACAACCCTTTTAATTAACACTGTTAATAAAATTGTTACTTTGAATAAAAAAAAAAATGATGCGTCATATAATCTAGTGTTTAATTTTGAAATTAAGGTATAGGTAAATCTTAAATTATTAAAGTATTTTATTCCTACAGACTTAAATTTTAGAGTTCAACCAAATTAAATTATAGATTTTGTTAATGGTGTTGATTAAAATAGTGTAGCACTTACATTATTGCAGTCTTACATGGTGTCACTTATATTATACTGAATCTCAAAGAGTTATTAGTGATATTACATATATATAATGATTTACTAAAAGCGAATTACTTATATGGTTTCTTTTATCAAAATGGGAAATCAACAAAACAAAATAAAAATGAAGTTAGCTGCACCACTCTTTCAATAACACAATAGAAAGCAACTGTGAAAATTATCTCAAAACCAAATGCTTCCTATGCCATCAATCCTGCTTTGCTTTTGCTACTGATGGCATTCTAGTAGAGGGGCGTGGAAAGGCAGTGGAGACTTTGACCGAATGAATTGGGATAATTGATAGATGAGGAAGAGAATCCAGGATGTTAGTTACTTATATGCATTTAGAAATTTGATGATGTTGTGTTCGACATGCCAAAGATGTACCTCAGATCTGCAACAAATATGCCTTCGACACGTGTTGGATGTGTCTTGTTGTCCACAAATTAAAATAAATAAATGATATAACATGTGTCTAAATCATTGAGACTACTATGTCAACATTGCTCTAAATGGGAATGAGAAAAAAATTTCGAATTTGTCTTGGAATCTCTATGATATACAAGGGAGTAGCTCAATTTCACATAAACAATAGGTGGAGAAAATTTTCAAAACTCAAGTTCATTAAACGACTTTTGTGAGAAAACTTGAACAAAAAATAAAAATTAAATAAACCCACATTTACTTTCAATTGATTACTTTTTAGTTTTTCTTTTCTTTTTGATGAGTTAGGTTTACTTTGTGCATAATGGAGCATGAGTGGTCATGCTCGAACAGGATGAAAAATGCAACAAGTATAGTCATATGTGACACTAAAGAAAAGAAATGAAACCTAGGAAACGAGAATGTAGCATGAAATAATAAAGAAAAAGGAAAGAAAAGGGGAATTAGAAACGAAAGAAATTGACTAATAGACGGGACAATAGAATGAGATATGTGGGAATGTGGATGATAATAAGAGTAAATGATATAAGGATAAAATGATTAATATCCTTGTAAATATCGATGTGTCCATGTTCGTGCTCCATAGCTTGTATTTATACAGAAGTGAAAGATAAAAACTTGTTCAGATTGACTAAAGGTGACAAATATGTGGGTTCGATTGTAATGGAGTGAGTCATAAATTGATTGGGTAAAGGTAATTAAACACATAATAACTCATTTATAATGGGTAGTTAATTGGCTAAACTCATCAACCATATTAAATCCATCTAATTACCTAACCTACCTTAACCCACCTTCAACCCCACTCACCTTCACTTTTCTAAGCGTAACCCTACCCCACATCACTCCACCCTTAAATCACATAAGAAACAAAGAGAGCATTTAAAATACCTAAAAAGCTCACACTCCACCTAAAACACTTAAAAAATACACATGGCACATAAGCAACTTCGAAAAAGTAAATACACTAAAATCACCTATAAAATACAAATACTACACTTAATCACCTAAAACACACACACACACAAATGCACAATACACCTAGAATACCTAAAAGAACACGCTATATATTTCTTGTTTTAAGTACCATTGATCATCTATATCGTCTTTATTCCATATTAGTTGAAACAAAATTATAAGCTAACATATTTCTAGAGCTAATGAATAAATAGTACAATATTAATTACTTTTAGATGCATGTGAAATGTCATCATTAGCTTGATTTTTTTGTAGCATATATCGATTACTTATACATGACTGTGAATCCTCATCGATAACTTGTTTGCTCTGAAGACTTTCTTTAAACTCATCGTAAATGCGTTCCTCACTTTTTCTTTATCGACTATGTGAAACTCCACCTCATCATTGCATCACAATAGATTTGATCACTTGGTCTTTCTCATTTAAAAACAAACTTAATATTTAGGTAGTAGACATAAGAACAGAGTAGAATTAGTATCAATTGCGCAACTATAATGAACCTATAAAAAGACCATTAAGCTTTTGACGCTTCAAACGATTCTTCTAATATGTACTGATGCACTCAAATACACTCAAATTGTGTTCTTGCAATTCTCTACAAGTTTGGTGAATTGACACCAAAGTGTCTCCCTCATTCAGCTAACAAGAAATAAATTGTTATATAATTTTAGTGTTTGTGAGTTTACTAAAAATATAGCAATAACATAAGTAAACCAAATATATCTGGATAAAGTTGTTCTTGAATTACTTACAGCTAAAGGACGCCGATTTTTTTAAGTTCTCGAAATAAAGTAATTTCCTCCACCACATTATAAACTCACTTAAAAGAAATTCAATGACATTGAGTAAACCATTCATGAAATTTTGCAATCGTATTGAAATGTAAGGTTCACAAAATGCATTAGAATTTAGTTTTTCTAAGAACATGTTATCTCATCTATTATTTTTATTACCAAAATAAGTATTATAAAGATATTTTTTTGTCTTTGAACAACCTTTGTATCCTTAATTCTCCTCCACATTCTCGCGTACACATAGCAAGTGAAGGCTTCTCATTAGCATCATGAGCGTACAACAATTTTATAATTGAAATTATAATGTTCACAATGATTAAGCACCTATTTTAAAATGACAATTTAGAACAATTTACTTATACTCTGGGGCTTTTTGTTCCTTCCAAAATTTCTTAAATTTCTAGTTAGCCATTTTTCTAAACTATGCATGAGGTGAATTACAATCCTTCACAAAAGTAGTGGTATGAGAAAGAAAGAATATCAAAATTGACACATGAGTAAGCTCTCAAATATCTTTTAATATTAACAATATGTACTTGTGCACCAAAAAATCACTGATCAAAATTGTGTTTCTGGTATACTTTTTGATCTGTTAATATCAGGAACCTATCGCAATATTTAGAGATCTTTCCGGTACGTGTTTGAGAAAATCGTAAAAATAGTTGTTGTACTGGGCATGAAAAATACTTATATATTATGTTTTTATACGGTTAATAATGAAACAGTTCGGTACTTTTTGAGAAAATATTTAGAAGTTTTGATAAAAAACAGAACAATTCTTTCTAGTAATCAAATTTACTATGTTTGTAGTTGTTTGCATTCTTCTTAGCCGTATCAACCACATACTTAGCCTATACCATTACAATTGTTTGAAAAAAATCCGCAGTTCTCTGTATTTGACACAATATCCACTACATGTGGTTGTGCAATCAGTTTCATCTCCTTCACTTCAAAGAACATCAATAGTTTGATAAATTATCATTTTGCTTTTGTAAACATTACGTAATTTAGAACGTAATAACTATAACTCTTACATCCATGACTATTGATTTCACTACTACTCAAATTTGGTTGAAAATATGGAGAATTGTCTATATTTATCAGAAATACAAACATCATAAACCACGTATCATGTCATCTTTCTTTAATAAGAATTGTTACTTGTATACTAGCTAGGTCGCATGATGAATCAAATCAATCTTCAATTTTCAGGCTACTCCATATTTGGTTCGCTAATTTTATTATTAATATTAGCAAACTATTAGATTTTGAATCTCGGTTTTCTCATTTGCTACAGAGAAATGTTTTTCTCCTTTCATTAAATATCTCTCAAACCCCTTTTAATTTCATAGCAAGTACTTACAAGAAATTCAGGATAATGTCTAAATTAATTGCAAGACCAACAAGATGTTGTTTTACACGACTAATTCTTATTTGATGTTAGCAAAATGAACAAGTACTTGATTTAACCTTCAAACTTCATGGTATATCGTAATAGTCCCTTGTGCTATATCATTCTTTGGATGAGGATTGATGGTGGAAGATGTTTTTCCCATTTCGTATGACTGCAATTGTGCTTTTCGTAAAATAGGTATTTCCCATTCTTAACATTGTTTACAAAAATAATAAATTATTAAATTAAGTATTAAACATAAATAGTATTTGATACAAATAAATATTAAGCAAACATATTTAAAATACCTAAAATTTAACATAAAAAAGCACAAAAATCAATTAATATAATTTGAATATTAAAAATTAATGAACGACTAGTTACATGAGTATTTTCAGAATTTTGTTTCTAAACAAAGATTTCTAGAAATTAAATAAAAATTTACTTTCACTTTTTAGAAATTGAATATTTAAATTAATTTCTGAAAAATATATCAAAAAGATGTTGTTTTACATGATTCATTCTTTAATTATTTGAATGCAAATTAAATATAATTAATTGATTTAGTCTTTAAACTTGATAGTATGTCGTAATAGTCCCTTCATGCTATGTCATTCTTTCAATGAGGGTTTATCGTGGTACTATTCGATGTTTGCCCTCATGATCGCGATGATGCTATATGTATAAGAAGTATTTTCCATTCTTACATTGTTTATGAACTACAATACAATGATTGAATCTAAAAACAAACATAAATCGAATAATTGACACAAACCTAAACAATTATAACTATAAGCACTTAAATTTGAATTATTATAATTTTAATAAAATCCAAATTAACAGTGAATATTAAAAAAATTGATATTGATTGTCTTCGTTTTTAAACAATGATTTTAAAAAACTAAATAAAATTTGATTTTCACTTTTCAACGAATGAAGTTTTAAATTAATTTCCATAATCAAGAAACATAGAAAATGTTAAACTTTTATTTCGTCGTCTTCTCCAAGTTTTAACAGAACTTCTTTTGACCACTCTCATCAGTCTGTCATTCAGTTGTCGTCAGAGGTTCGACTGCAAATGAAAGACAAGTGCAATCCGAGTAGAGAAGGCCAAAACGTGAAGAAAAGGCTAGAAAAAATTCCCGATGATGCAAAGATGGACGTGTGCGAGGAGAGCATGGTGGATGGTGGAGGGTGGGAGAAGGTCACTAAATAATGGAGAGCAACATGGGACGAAGAAGAAATCTTACGAGATATGAACAAAAACATCACTACAGTGTACTGCAATAGACGATGGAGAAATGTTTGAGGCGCATAATCAAGGTAGAAGAATTGTTTTTATATAGTAAAAAGCAAAAAAATAAAATGTCAAAGAGCAAAGCAAAAAGTCAAAGTCCCTCGCTAACAAACAAAAAAAATCTCGCGCTTGGATTGGTTTTCTTAAAAAAGTAAAACAAGAACTTTTGGAAAAGACAGATCATCATTTTGAACGACCTATGGAGCGATCGTTCCTCGATCGATTCTCATTGGCTCCCGTAAACTCCCAATCGTAAATAGTCAGCACCACCAGACGCACGCTAATGATCAATAACTCTATCAAACAGTGGTCGTTCCAGTCCTGTTTTAAAACCGCCGTAGAAAAAACCAATAAAGAAAAAAAATCGAAAATTAGGAAATTCATTATTAAATATAATATTCCTGTTATAGTCCCTGGGTCAAGGACTCAAAGCCCAATCACAACTCGGTCTTGACAAACTAAATAAACACAAAAACTCTCCCTCCCTCCTCCTCTCTTTATCTCTCTACAATACATACATATATTATATATAGAGAGAGAAGGAAAAAAAATCAGAAAAAGAAAAAAAGTAAATAAGAAAAAAGGGATTTACAGAGATTCGTCTTCAGCTATTCTTTCTCTCTATCAAAATTCGATCGATCCGCTGTCTGCTTCTCTCAATCTCTTCTCTCTAATTCTTCTTCTTCTTACAAACATCAAAACTCAATTTCATTTTTCTAATTCTGTTTCAAACTCGACTCAGCTCCCACACTTTGAAACTCGTAAGTCCTCAGATTCAAAAACCCTAGCCCCCCAATTTTTTCATTTTTTTTTGAAAATTTCAATTACTCTTTCATTATTTCAACTCTTCGTCTCGGCGATTCGTTTAATTCACCGGATTCGTGTTTTTTGTTCTTGAAAAAGATCGAATTGACGAACTTGCTACTACATTTTTTGTGTTCAAATTTGGTGTTTTTAATTTTGATTTAGTCTGTTGATTTTGCGTTTATTCGTGTTGACGGTGCTTTGTTTTTGCAGGTGTGTTGGGTTGACACGGCTGTATTAACAAGGAAAAAATAATAACAGTATGAGCACAGATGTTCGGGAGAAGAAGCGAATTAGGGTTTGTTTTGCGTTTTCTTAAGGGCAAAAGATTCTTTTAGGGCGTTCCATGGGCGATGGAGGTGTTGCATGCATGCCTACACAGATTGTTATGGACAATTTTCCGGTTAGCGGGGGAGGAAAGAACAATGGCCAGACCAAGCTCAATTCGTCTTCAAAGTCTTCAATCAAGTTGGCGAAAGTGAAACCTAAGATGAAAGCGAGGAAGGATAAACAGAGTGATTTGGGCTCGAAGAAAGTTGGCGGTTTGAGTAAAGAAGTTGTTGCTGAGAAGGAATCGAATCGTGAGGAGGTTTATGTCGACAACAATGCAGATGAAGTGGAGGAGGGTGAGTTGGGGACTTTGCCCATTGAGAACGGAGAATTTGTACCCGAGAAGCCCTCCAGGCGGGAGATTAAGAGTGAGATTGAGAAGGGCGAATTTATTCCTGGGAGGTGGCGGAAGAGCGGTGGCGAAAATGAGAAAAATGGGTGGAGGTCCTCGAAGGACGAGTCGGTGAAAGGCGAGTTTGTTTCTGACAGATGGTGCAGAAGTGAGTTTGGATATAAGGCTGACGAATATGGTTACTCAAAAACTCGAAGGTATGATGCTCCTAAGGAAAAATCATGGAAAAGTGACCGAGAATGGGCATCTTATTCAGCAAAGGGAAGGGGGTGGAAATTTGACCATGAGAATGAGTGGACTCCACCTTCTGCTAGAGGAAGAGGTCGGAGAGCTGATCGCCAGTGGTCTCCATCTCCTGGCAAAGAGAAGGGATGGAAAGGCGATCACGAGCGTGAGTGGACGCCGCCGTCATCAGGTAAATATTCTAGTGAGAGAGAACTCAGCAGAAGTGGAGGTAATAGTCAGCATTTAAGGAAGTTTACATACAACAGACTAGAAGCTGAGAAGACCCCGAAATGCAGTACGAAAATAGCAGGGGAGGACAGTTCTCTGAGGAGTGACCTAAGCAATGGTAAGAACCATGCAACTGATGCAAGGGACTATTCATTCAGTAATCGGTTAAAGCGGCATGGTAATGATCCCGATAGTAGTGACAGAAAGTACCGTGTCGAATTTGATGAGCACTCTGGCTTTAAAAGCCGGAAGGTTTCAGCTGATGGTAGCCGGCCTGCTCTCTTCTCGGACCACTATTCTGATAGGGCTGTGGAGAAGCCCTATAAAACTGCTGGTTCTTCTTCATCGCGGAATAATCCATCCGAAAGGTATGCTTCTAGGCATTCAGATTCATCTAAAGCAGTTTATGACCGCCATATGAACAGTCCACGTCACTCGGAGAAGTCCCCACGCAACTACGACCGGGATCGCAGCCCAGACTTACGTGACAGATCACCTTATGGTAGGGGCCACCATTATGATAGAAGTAGGTCCCCTTATGATCGGAGCCGTCATTATGATAACAGGTATCGCAGTCCTAGTACGATGGAACGGTCCCCTCGTGATCAAGGCCGAAACTGTGATGGTAGAGATCGGACTCCAACTTTGTTGGAGAGATCACCACTTGATAGAGGTAGGTACCACGACCACCCGGAAACAAATCGAAAAACTGGGGTGAGTGAGAAACATCCAAGTCAACATGGAAGCAAAGGGCAAGAAGGGAAGCATAACGTGAAGGATTCGGGTGGAAAAGAAACGCAAATATTAGTCAAAGAGACACAAGATAGAATAGATCTGGATAATGGAAATCACCCCAATGATAAAAATGTCAGACTTGTTTCTCACAACAAACAGCTGTCTCACAGTCCCACTCTTGAAAACAAAGAATCTCCTCAGGAAAATGGAATTACTGAAGAGCTAGCATCCATGGAAGAAGACATGGACATATGCAACACTCCACCACATATTCCTGTGGCGGCAGATACAGTTGCTGGAAAGTGGTATTACCTGGATCAATTTGGTGATGAACATGGGCCTTCTAAGTTGTCTGATCTAAAAACACTTTTTGAAGAAGGATATCTTGTGTCGGATCACTTTATCAAGCACTTGGATAGTGACAGGTGGGTGACTGTTGAAAGTGCAGTTTCCCCATTAAGAATTGTGAACTTCCCGTCAATTGCTCCAGAGACAGTTACCCAGCTCGCATGCCCTCCTGAGGCTCCTGGTAATCTTGCTGTTGAGCAAATGTTGACCCCTTCACCACTTCAGAAATTCCACTCTGAATCGTCTGAAGATAATTTAGCTGCATGTAAGCCTGAAGAAGATCTCTGTATTGACGAAAGAGTTGGAGCACTCTTAGAAGGTGTTACATTAGTTCCTGGCAGGGAACTTGAGACAATCTCTGGTATGTAGACATTATTAAGTAGTCTTTCTTGTTATTCCTTTCTTTCCTCTATTTTACTGGAAAAAGATATTCTCAAGTGCCTTTCTTTTCCCTTCATGTTTTTGCAACTTGAAACTTTGTACATGAATTTTAATAAGCCATTTCTTTATTTATTTTATAACATAGATAGTTGTCCTGTCTAGTGGTTATATACTCTCCTTTGGTCTATGCATTCTTCCGTCCTCATTATATTGTTATATTGCAGAAGTGCTGCAACTGACAGTTGAGCACGAAGACTGGGAGAGATGGGGAAAAGCGGAAGGTACTTTGTTTCTTCTTATACTTCTGTCACTTCACATGACTATGATGATTCTTGACGCTGCTCTGTTTTCTGATATTCCTGTATTAGTCTTTAATTTATTTGGTGGCTTTTGTGTTTTTAAATGACATAGACAAAGTTGGACTCTGGAACCTTCTCCTCATCCAAGTTTGCATGCTGTGTTATTTCTATGCACTCTCTGTTGATTCATTGCTCGTGCTATTGTATACTGCAATACTGTGATGTTACTGCTAAGTTACTCCATCGACATGTTTGTGCAAATTTTTCCTGCATATTTTGGAAGTGCTCTTTCATTCTCACTCTCTGAATTAAGATACCATAAAAGTCGGCCTGCCCTTGTTATTTGGCGGCCTCTTATGGAATTATGTGGCTCAGTTAATTTGTCTATTCTGTACTTCTCAAATAAGCATTGTAAGAAGGTTATCACTTTTTATACTCACGCCCTTCTGATATTGAGCTCTTTAAGTTTTTAATAATTCAGGCATGTCAATTTGTTGTTTGATTCATTTGAAATTATCCACATTAATACCTTAGACAAATAATGTTGTATGATCACTTGGTTTTGGTTTAGAAAGTGAATTTTGCATATGCATCACTTAGTTATTTCTTCTCTCTACCACTGAAGCACGTATTACAACTGTCTACCTTAATTTGTTCTTGTATAACATACTTCTGGGGCATTCACAGGTTATACCTGGCATCAGCAGCCCGTCGGTGAACATTACGATGGTAAATGTACTGAGAATTCATCTGCTGTTCCTGAGTTAGAATTGATAGACATTGAAGAAGCAAGGCCAACCACATTTCCATCCTCTGAGGAGGATAACACACTCTATTACAGTAACTCTGGGGAATGGTTTTCTGGCCAGTGGGCGTGCAAAGGAGGTGATTGGAAGAGGAGCGATGATGATGGTCAAGATATGTTTTTGAAAAGGAAGCTTGTCCTTAATGATGGCTATCCTTTGTGTCAGATGCCCAGGTCTGGATGTGAAGACCCTCGATGGCAGCAAAAAGATGAATTATACTACCCTTCTCAGAGCAGAAGGCTTGACTTGCCACCATGGGCTTTTGGCTCACTGGATGAGTTAAATGATCCCAGCAGTATAAGCAGATCTAGCCAAACAAAATCCGCTTTTGTCAGAGGGGTGAAAGGAATGATGCTGCCAGTGATCAGGATAAATGCATGTGTGGTGCAGGACCAAGGGTCACTCGTGTCTGAACCCCGTGCTAAAGTTAGGGGAAAGGAAAAATATTCTTCTAAGTCTCTGCGGCCGTATTCTTCATCCGGTGATTCAAAAAGGTTGTCAGAAGATAATCGCTCAAAAAGTTCTCATGAACAAGACTCACAGGAGTCTTGGAAGAAGACCACATCCTTTGCCATAATAAAGGATCACCTTTGCAAAGTAGACGAGTTGCAGTTGCATTTGGGCGATTGGTATTACCTTGACGGTGCTGGCCATGAACGCGGGCCTTTATCATTTTCAGAGATGCAAATATTGGCAGATCAAGGGGTCATTCAAAAACATAGCAGTGTTTTCAGGAAACGTGATAAAGTCTGGGTCCCAGTTACAATTCCCTCTGAGCCTTCAACCATTACTGAGCATGAGAATAATGTAACGTCTTCCATGAGTGAAAGACAGAGCCTTTCTAGTAGATTCCATGGCTTGCATCCACAGTTTATTGGATATACCCGGGGAAAGCTTCATGAATTGGTGATGAAGTCATACAAGAGTCGGGAGTTTGCTGCTGCGATAAATGAAGTCCTTGATCCTTGGATCAATGCCAGGCAGCCGAAGAAAGAGATGGAAAAACACATTTATCTTTCAGGTATTATTTTTCTCTTGATTTTAACATGGTAAAACACACATTTGTCATGTATTAATATTCTCTCTGAAATTAGTTTCAATTATTTTTACATGTAATCCACTCTGTTTTTTTCTCTTTAATAATACTTTTCTTCCCTTCCCCCAACCCACTCAATCCCTCTCTGCATTGAAGATGAGTAAAACTAAAATCTATAGAACGAAAATCCAGTTCTGAAATTGTTCCCTCTGGTTTTCCTTATATATGTATATATACGTAAATATATAAATATATATATATATATATATATATATATATATATATTCTTTCTTTTTTTGCAATATTTTTTTTCCGGGAACAATATCTTCCCTAATATTTTTCTACTATAATAAAAGGACTGATATGTGATGGATGATTTCGTTGTGTGCTGCTTAAGCTGTTAAAACTGTTGAAAAATCCCAAAATTTGCAACCTCTATTATACATCTTAATTCTTATGTTTCTTATAATTTTATGGGGTTTTCTTCACACCTAATATGGCAGATCATTTCCGCACAAATAAAAGAGCTAGGATTGATGGGATTGAAGAGGAGTATGAGATGGAAGAGGCTGAATCATCTTTTGCTAAGGATGATTATACATTTGATGATTTGTGCGGTGACCTTACCTTTAGCAAAGGAGATGACGTGGATTCTGAAGTTGAGAACGGGAACTGGGGTCAACTTGATGGTCATGTTCTGGCACGGATTTTTCATTTTCTTAGAGCTGATGTTAAGTCCCTCCTTTATGCTGGTATGACTTGCAAGCACTGGCGATCAGCGACCAAGTATTACAAAGATATGTCTCGACGTGTTGACTTCTGCTCTGTTGCCTCTAGTTGTTCTGATCCCATGTTCTTGACAATTATGGTAGGTTTTGCTTGTTTATATAGAATGCATTAATGCACTGGTGCTGAAAAGTTGTTAATTAATACTGCAATTCTTGCGAATCTTATAATTTGCAGAAAGATTACAACAAAGAAAGGATAACATCTCTATTATTGCGTGGTTGCACTGGCATTACTCCTGGCATGCTCGAGGAACTTGTTCAGTCATGCTGTTGCTTATCATCTGTGGATATTAGAGATTGCACTCACTTAGAAGATCTTGTTTGCAAGTTTCCTAATATTAATTGGATCAAGAGCCGGGGTTCCCAATTGAAAATCCGCAACCTTCATCACTTTACTGATAAGAGTAAATCAGTTTTTAATCAGATGGATGACTCCAGTGGACTTAAAGAATATTTAGAAAGTTCAGAGAAAAGAGACTCTGCAAATCAATTATTTCGTCGAAGCTTGTATAAAAGGTCCAAGCTCTTTGATGCTAGAAAGTCTTCATCCATCCTATCTAGGGATGCCCAATTGAGGCGTTTGGCGATGAAGAAGTCCGGTAATGGGTATAAGAGGATGGAGGAATTTATCGCTGTAACTCTAAGGGACATTATGGAAGAGAATAGCTCTGACTTCTTTGAGCTGAAGGTACTGCTAATGCCATTTCATTTGATTTATTTCTGATTCATTTATTTCTCTCTTGTCAATATATCTTCAAGACGTTTTTTCTAGCTAATTTATTGTCTGTATTCATCAGGTTGCTGAGATTGAGGAAAGAATGAAAAATGGGTACTATGCTAGACGTGGCTTGAACTCTGTCAGGGATGACATCAGCCGTATGTGCCGCGATGCAATAAAGTAAGTTGTGTGTGTATTTCTTCACAACTGCATGCATTGAACTATGAGATGAGTCGAGTAATATCCACTTTAGCGGCAGCATGTTGTTCCAGTTTGGTTTTTACCCAAGCATTTCTGCTACTGGAGCTTATGACTGGCCACTGTGTTGCCTGAATATCACTTTCTTCTGCCTTTGTATTCCTAACTTGAGAGGAAGCATGTTATTTCATTTCAAATCATGGCTTGTTTAGGGCAGGTTTGAGTTTCTTTTGGGAGAATAATCCTGGATTACAACATAAATAGTCTCTTTAGAGCTTTCCTTAGATTAGTTCCTGTCCTAGTTTGCCTCCGTCACAAATAGGGTTATATGCTAATCTCATCAGGACACTGCTTGTATTTTACTGATCAATTAGGAAGGAGGGATTCATTAATTTTCCCCATCTCAAATTGAAGCATCTTTCTGCTCCCCCCAAACAAACACAAAACACATGCATAAAGAAATGCACACTCACTCGTCAAAACAAACAAAAACCTCGGTCGCTTTATTCCCACTTCTCTTTTACTGCAAGCTAGACTGATCTTTTGGGTTCATTACTTTCAGCTCTTGTATGTTTGATGAAATTTTCATTAACTGATATCTCGTGCCTTAAACACTTTTTGTGATATGTTATTCCAGGAATAAAAACCAGATTGATGCTAGAGACATGAATCACACTGTTGCACAATTTATTCGGCTAGCTACATGTTTGGAAAAGGCTCCAAAGTTTGCATATGAAAGAGATGAGATAATGAAATCTTGGAAAGGTGACCCACCTCCAGGATTTTCTTCCGCTTCCTCGAAGTATAGAAAGAACCCAAGTAAAGCGTCTGAAAGGAAATATCAGTATAGAAGCAATGGTTCTTCATCCATCAGTGGATTATCTGATTCTGGGGATTATGCCTCTGATCGAGAAATCCGAAGGCGGTTATCCAAATTGAATAAAAAATCTTTGGATTCAGGAAGTGATACATCTGATGACTTTGACAAATCTTCGCATGGTAGTATGACAGATAGTGAGATTACTGCTTCAGATACAGAAAGTGACTTGGATTTGAAGCCAGAATCTGTGGAGTCGAGAAGGGAGACGTACTTTACACCTGATTACGGGTCTGATTCCCTGGCTGATGAGCGTGAATGGGGTGCTCGCATGACAAAAGCCGGCCTTGTCCCTCCTGTCACCAGAAAGTATGAAGTTATTGATCACTATGTTATTGTAGCTGATGAGGAGGAAGTGAGAAGAAAAATGCAGGTCTCTTTGCCTGAGGACTACTCCGAGAAGCTCAGTGCTCAAAGAAATGGAACTGAGGAGTCTGACATGGAAATTCCGGAAGTGAAGGATTTCAAACCTAGAAAATCGCTTGGAGATGAGGTGATAGAACAAGAAGTTTATGGAATAGATCCATACACTCACAATCTTCTTCTTGATTCCATGCCAGACGAATCAGATTGGTCCCTTCTTGACAAGCATCTATTCATTGAAGACGTGCTGCTTTGCACTCTCAACAAACAAGTCAGGAACTTTACTGGTTCTAGAAACACTCCTATGATTTATCCACTGAAACCTGTATTTGAAGAGATATTTGAAACCGCAGAGGTAAATCATGACAGAAGAACCATGCGTTTCTGCCAGTTCATTCTGAAGGCAATTGATAGTCGTCCCGAGGACAATTATGTTGCCTATAGAAAGGTTAGCCATATTAAGTTATAAGGATTAGGTCACATTCTTATATTGTTGGATACCACCAGACAACTGTGGTATGCTCCTTTAACCTATTTGTGCCATTGGTTTTCTTCTAATTAGGGGCTTGGAGTTGTTTGCAATAAAGAAGGTGGTTTCACTGAGGACGATTTTGTTGTTGAATTTTTGGGAGAGGTATTGTTCTTTTTCTTTGTTCCTGCTAAATATGTACTTCAAAATTATACTGACCTATGTTTCAATGATCCTAGGTTTATCCTACTTGGAAATGGTTTGAGAAACAAGATGGAATCCGTTTTTTGCAAAAGAACAATAAAGACCCTGCACCGGAGTTCTACAACATTTATCTTGAGAGGCCAAAGGTATACCATACATTTGATTAGATGTACTAAATTTCATATCAATTAGTAAGGATTCTTAGTGGATGTGTGAGCAAACACGCTGCCGTCAACTATTGACTCTATTCTTGAACAGGATTGTGCCTGTCCAATTTTAGATCTGGGATGTCCACAAACATTCTAGGATTAACTCCTTCACACTGTCACTAGAACGATACAACTAAACAAGGAAAATCAATCAATCCCACCTCTGTGCAGTTAACAAAGAAAAGTAGATTGTAATTCACGGTCAACTTATAACTCCAAACATGACTCGAACACTTCAGAGGACTTTGTCGAGGCTTTTCCACTAATTCTACAGAAAGTAGTCTGTAACTATATGTTCCTGTATCACACTGGAGTCTGGACTTAGCTGAAATGCTAAACGCCATATAGGCTGATCTATCTATTTATGGTAACTACAAAGTAATTGGTAATTACTGCTGTTCTCAGGTCATTTCAAGCCTCTAGATTATGTTTAATCGGGGTTTCAGCCTTTGAGCACCTTTTGTAACATGTTACAGCCATTTGTCTTTATCAGTTATCCCCTAGGGTTCATGCATGATTGTGCTGTTCTGATTGTTGTGTAATGCAGGGTGATGCTGACGGATATGATTTGGTTGTTGTTGATGCAATGCACAAGGCTAACTATGCAAGTCGAATTTGTCACTCCTGCAGACCTAATTGCGAAGCAAAGTAAGTTGTGGGTGGTTTTATTAGATACAGGCACTCTGCTATGGGAAAATTATATTGCTTGCTTGATTTGTTAGTGAAGATTTTGGGGTGTTAGTATGAGTGCTATTAAGACTATCTGATCATATACTTGTAGATTGGAAACATGCATACTGATGGCATTGTTGTATGCTTACCTGCCGGTGTTTGGCAAGTTCCATCTGATTAATGTAAAACCTAGGACTAATTTCTTTGGCATGCTTGTCGCGCATCTGTTCCTATATCTGTTCATTTACGTGGTTTCCTTATCCTTCCATCTGCAACATCCTTTGGATGTTTAGGTGAATAAAGCAAGTGCAGCCCATATATTTTACTAGGACATTCAAATTCTATATACAAATATTGCCTCGTACATCTTCTTCTAGAAACGACACCGTCACAACTTGTCTTATTGATTTGAATGATTTAATTTCATGACATTACTCTGAATTTCGAACAAAATTTATGTGCCAGCTCAGTAATTGTGTGTTGCTTGATGTCACTTCTCTTTTTTGGTTGTTCTATTTGTTCATGTTTTAAATGTTTCTTTTTCTGGGGGGTGTTTTTTATTATTTAAGCTTAATTGTCATATATAACTGTCTTCAAAAGACTTCTGAGAGTTGTTAGCTATGATGCTTACTTTACGTTGTCTAAATTTTGAATTGGTAAGAATCTCTTACACGAATGGTTTCAGACTTCAAAAATAGCATGAAATCAAGAGTTTTGTTCTGTAGCCCCGTGTTGACGAGTTCAAATCTGTAGATTATCTGAATATATATGTTGATTTTGTATTTGTGTCGGCATTTCTCATTTAATCATTTTTTGTTGTCATAACATTATCTGTTTCCGCATTTTTTTTCGAATATAGGGTCACTGCTGTTGATGGTCGATACCAGATTGGAATCTATTCTGTAAGACCAATTGCTTATGGTGAAGAGGTTACATTTGACTACAATTCTGTTACCGAGGTTGGTGGCACAAGAAGCCCTGTTAAGTTGGTGTTTTATTTGTTTAGTTTTTGATTGTCTATTTTATGCAGAGTAAGGAAGAGTACGAAGCGTCGGTTTGTCTTTGTGGCAACCAGGTTTGTCGTGGCAGTTATCTAAATCTAACAGGTGAAGGGGCTTACCAGAAGGTACATAATCTAAATATATACCTTTAAGTTAATCAATAATTTCTTTTTCTCTTCTAGTCTTCAGAAAAGCTGGTCATTTATTTGTTTATGTCTTGATAGTTTTGCAGCTTTTCCCTTGATGTAATTCCTTCTTGGATATGTATGCTAATTGAGATCGATTGTTCTGAACTTTAGGTGCTGAAAGAGTATCACGGTATACTTGATCGACACTGTTTGATGCTAGAGGCTTGTGAGCTCAACTCTGTATCGGAAGAAGATTATATTGACTTGAGTAAAGCTGGGCTTGGAAGTTGTATGCTTGGTGGGTTGCCTGATTGGCTGATTGCATATACAGCTCGCTTGGTATGTTTCTTCTTTAGTTTGTGTTTTGAAATCAAGAACTTGTTATGATATATACCTGATACATGGATTTTCAATAATAGGTGAGGTTTATCAATTTTGAGAGGACGAAACTCCCTAGTGAAATTCTTAGACATAACATAGAGGAAAAAAAGAAATACTTTGCCGAAATACGCCTGGAGGTTGAAAAGAGCGATGCAGAAATTCAGGTAATTGCCCTGTTTGTGGTATCTTTCTTGTGTGGCTTCAAGCTGGTGTTTGAACTTATAAACTGTATTTTGTGACACATCTTTTCTACTTCTCATTAACTGCCACAGGCCGAGGGTGTGTACAACCAGAGGCTTCAGAATTTAGCTCTTACTATTGACAAGGTGGCTTATCTTCTCTACAACTTTCTTTCATTCTTCTCCTTCAATTCGCAGAAGACCCTCTTAAAGAGATTAAAATAACATGAAATATAGAATAAGAGAGGCAATAGGTAGAAGGATGGGCTAACATTGTTTTGAATTGTCCACACCTGTGCAGGTGAGGTATGTTATGAGATGTGTTTTTGGTGACCCAAAGGAAGCTCCACCTCCACTGGAGAGGCTAAGCCCTGAAGCAGCCGTTTCTTATATCTGGAAAGGAGAGGGTTCATTTGTGGAGGAGCTCATCCACAGCATGGCTCCTCATATTGAAGATGTTGTGTTGAGGGACCTCAAGGCCAAGATTGAAGCGCATGATCCTTCTGGTTCTAATGACATAGAAATGGAGCTTCGGAAATCTTTATTATGGTAATTAGCATGGTCAAACTTAAGTGTCTTAACGTTGGTAGATATTTCTTTCATATAATATAACTTCCTTACCCTTATTTTAGGTTGAGAGATGAGGTGCGGAGTCTTCATTGTACATACAAAAGTCGACATGATGCTGCTGCAGACTTGATCCACATATATGCTTATACAAAATATTTTTTTAGAATAAAGGTGAGCATTGTAATTGTGCTGAACTTGAAATGCCAAAGAACTGCTAAAGTTGAGGGTTCTTTTGTTATTACAGTGCTGAACTTGAAATACCAAAGAACTGCTGCTACTGTTGAGGGTTCTTTTGTTCTTATTCTGATTCAGTTTGTGCCTCTTGCAGGAATATAAGACAGTAACATCTCCACCAGTTATCATTACTCCGCTTGACCTTGGTCCAAAGTATGCTGATAAGTTGGGTTCAGGTGTTCACGAGTATCGCAAGACATATGGAGAAACGTATTGTTTCGGACAGTTGATGTTTTGGCATAATCAAGATGCTGAACCTGATGCTACCCTAGCCAAAGCAAGTAGGGGTTGCTTATCTTTACCAGATGTAGGTTCCTTCTATGCCAAAGTCCAGAAACCATCACGTCAGCGTGTTTATGGTCCAAGGACGGTGAAATTCATGCTTTCTAGAATGGTGAGCTTTAATTCTACCTTTTCTATTTATACTCTTATGTTCTCCTTAAAAGATACCGTAGTAACTACTAACTACTCTGTTGAAGAAAGCTGATGTCGTGTATGTGGAGATTACTGAACATAAATTGTAGTAAAGCAACTCCCACCCTGCATACAACTACAATAGAAAAAGCAAAAGAAGTCCACTACTCTTATTGTTGGCTCTCTTAGCTTGACACTAGTTTAGTAAACCATATGTTATACAAATCTATTACAGTTCCCTGAATTATTCATTTGTTTCTTCTCCAGGAGAAGCAGCCCCAGAGATCTTGGCCGAAGGATCGCATATGGTCATTTAAGAGCTCTCCAAGAATTCTCGGTAGTCCTATGTTAGATGCAGTTTTACATGATGCTCCAATGGACAGGGAGATGGCACATTGGTTAAAGCACAGACCTTCGATCTTTCAGGCCATGTGGGATAGATGAAATTTTGCAGGCTTTTTAGGGAAGCTCACATCAGTAAATTGTTGTAAGATCTAGGTAGTCTCTTTGGTCGCCCATTGTTAGGTAGAGCTCCGCCTTGATTGGTCTGTGCTGCTGCTCGTAATTCTTGTGTACAGTTATATTGTCTTTTCTTTTTTTTCTTAAAGGGTTTATAATTTGTATTCATTCTTGGGTAACAGTGCAGTCTGTCAATTTTAGTTCTAAGTTAATTAAAAGTGGCAAAAGAAAAAGAAAATGCCATGGCATTTGAGAGGTCCTGTCTGAATTAGCTTGCATCTCGAATTAGTTTGCATCTCTTTGATTTTACATTTAGTACTGGTCGTCAGACATACGTAAGTTTCTCTTTTATTTCTTTTTTCTATTTCTTTAGGGGGGTCTTGGTTGATGGTTTGAGTAATTAGGAGCCAGATGCATGGTAGCTCAGGTTAACCAGTTCAAGTTTTGTGCCAAATTGTATACTACTTGGTGTCACACACTATCTCAGATGTACACGTGTATAATGTGTTGTTGAAATAGATCAATCTTTGGGTTGTTAGTATTTGATTTTCGGGGTAAAACAAAACCAGCCATGTTGTCTCTAATTGGCAGAAAACGCCTTGTGTTATTTTAATTGACAAAAAATCTCATGTTGTCTAAACCCTGCAGTCCAAAATTGAACCTCACGCACTTCTCCTGTGTGTTGGCCTTGTACACTTCGTAGGAATGGACTATTTTGCCCATTTTTCTTTCAAATTGTTATATAGATTTTTGTAGGAAACCCCTTATCTCTGTTGCGGCTCTGGACCTTATTAAGTGATTTTGTAGGAAAATTTGGGTGATTTGAAAGCGCCACCATTCTGAAGTTGGTCATGGAGGAGTCGAGACTTCAGAAAAATCAGATCTTTGAAAGCTTTTCTTTCTCGAGACTAGTTATCGATGCTAGTGAACGCCTAAAAATCTAATTGGGTGCAGTGTGACAATTATTGGATAATTTAGGGAGGTTTTTGCCAATTAATTAAAATAATACAAGGTCATTTTTGTCAATTAAGAATAACACAGGGGTAGTTTATGCATTTAACTGTTTGATAGTCGGAACCATTTTAACTTAAGGGAACATCTGACTGATCCTTCAGCAATGATGGATAATACTTGAAAGAAAGAGCTCATAAAAAGGATCAAGAAACATAAAACATGCTTTTCAAGAGATTGCATATGTTTGTAAAGCTAGAATATATACTATCATGCAGACAAGGAATCACACTCGTGGGCTTGAGCGTACTGCTGCTAAATGTCAAGCAAATTCATGTTATTAGTGGTCTGTGACTTTGTAATCTAGGAAAAAATATTTTATGCAATTGCTCCGTTAATAATGCAAATGATCAAGATATTCTTCGGTTTATATTTCAATCATGGATTTGCACCAAGAATTAACTGTAATCAGGTAATCCAATTTTTTATAGAGAAACAAGGGCTTGGTTTAAGAAGGCATATTGTGTTTCCAGAACTCTGTGGATAATCAGATGAGCGTTTGCAAGCATACTTTGATCTCTTTCCTTTTTTTTTTTTTTTTCTTTATTGGCAAACAAAATTTATTAACGAAAATAGAGGAGTACAAGGACTACTCCAGAAAATGACTGATCAAGTCGAAGACCACGAATTACAAATAGTACAAAGGCGAGATTGACCATATATTCATGAAAGGAATAAACAAAAGCTGAGTTAATTTATTAAGCTCAACCATGTGTTTCGATGTTTATTTAATCTCTTATCCTGTAGTTAATTTAAGCTCACCCATATATTGTGACCAAAAAAAAAAAAGCTCACCCATATACTTCTATGTTTATTTATATTCCGTGACGAAGTGTTACCGTGATTTACACGTTGATGAATAACATTTGCCAAAATAAAAAATAAGAAAAGAGAGAGACAACTGCATTTATGAACTGTAAAGGAAAATATTCTCAGATAGTACTAGTACCATTAATACTACTGCTACATGTACGTGTGGCCTAATTAGTCCTTTCTGACTGCATTGCTCTGCTCATCATTGCAGCGTTACTTCTCAGTGTATTACCAATTCTACCCTCTACCTTCATTCAACCTCGTCCCAAAAGGGTATCAAAACGAGGATAACAAACCAAAGGATCAGTCAAAAATATAAATAATAAGAATATTATACTATATTACCACTAAACAACTTTTAGACTAATAATTGCATGTTTTTTTTTGTTAGCTTTCAAAATCCATAAGTTTTTATCATGCATGGGATTTCTCGATTGAACATCTCATTGTTGAGAATTTTAAATTTATCAGACATGGATTACATTATCAACATGCATCATATATTATATATCCAAAACCACCTCAAATAACGTTTCTAATACATTAACCAATTTTATCGTTTTGTTTTTGCTTAATCCCCTAATTTATCATCAGAAACCAACAAAGCTAAGTAACTAATAATCTTTTGTCCTATTCAAAACTATATTACGCGCCATCACAACTCCAAAATGTCAGTGCCAACTATGCAAAACAGCACCCCTCATTTTCCCACCCTCCGATCAAACCCCCCAAATCCATCCAACGGACAGAATTCACCCCATCGTACTACTCCCGTCACCTGAACACAAAACTATCAACCGTACAGACACCCCAAACAAACTCCTCAGTCGTACGTACTACCCTCCCTCTCAACATCCAACACGTGTCCCATTCTCAACACTATATAATAACAACTAACAACACATCCATTTTCTCAGATTTTTCATCACAATCATGGATCAACAACAACAACACTCATCCTCAGCCGTTGATGAGGCCTACATCAACGGCCTATACCTCGGCCTCAGCTTCAACTCCCTCCTCACCTCCAACAGTTCCCCCAATAATAACCAAACCCTAAACCTCCTCAAAACCCCCAAATCCGACACATCATCATCATCTTCTCAAAACATCATCACAGCCGTTGATCACGATCGGCGCAAACGGCAGAGATCGAGATTAGGCGACAAAGTGCGGGGCCTACAGAAGATGCTGCCGGTGAACAGGAAAATGGACATGGCGAGCGTGCTGGAGGAGACGTACAAGTACGTGAGGTACCTGCAGGCGCAGGTTAGCGTGCTGCGGTGTATGCCGGAGAAGTCGACGATCGGCGTCGGTGTTGGTGAGTTGAACAGGCAGGAGGTGTTGCGGGTGATGGTTAACTCGGCCGTGGCGCAGGATAAGATGTACTCGAGCGGGTGCTGTGTTTACTCGCTGGAGCAGTTGGTGGTGTTGAAGGACGTTGCTGAGAAAAAACAGGCTCTGTTTAATCATCATAATCAGATGATGATGATGATGTTTGGTTCCAATGCTGATGCTGCTAATCCTCATAGTTTTTACTAGTGATGAGTGATGGTTAATGTTGTAATTTGTCGTACGGTTTTGGTTAGGGTTTTGATGATGATGATGAGGTGTTCTTTTTGGCTAGGGTTTGATGAGATTCTTAATATGCAAGGTTACTAGTGGATTTGATATTCTGATATATATATGTTACTTAGTATTCACTTTTGTTGTCATTATGAAATTGTACGTGCTGAGACTTGAAATTACATTTTTCTAGTGTAGTACGATGTTATAATGAGAATGGAGATATAATTAATTTGGTATTGCTTGGATGATTACACATGTTGATTTTGTATATCTTGTGACAAAACATTAATGTTATTATGTTTGAGTTAATATTTTTTGTGTTTCCGTAGATAATCAAATTGTAGGGTACGTAGTATATGAGTAAATATATACACAAAAACTCATTATGTTTGTTGTTTGTGGAAATTAATGGATGTATATAGTTGAGGAGAAGTAGCTAGTTTCACATGAATATTAGCTAGTTTATGGATTTGGTTAGTAAGAAAATGCATGAGCTTCATTTAGTGTTGTTTGTTGTTGGTATAATTACGTGCGTGCACAGAGGCATGTTGGAGATTTGTCACAGAAAGCTTCACGTGGAAACGTCAATATTCTTTTGATCATGGAAGTTCACGATAATAAGAAACATCATTATTATTCAGTACCGTCATTTCCTTTCCTCTTTAGGCCAGGCAAATCTCACGACGAAATATAAAAATGTTTGCTCATATATGAACTAAACAACTCTTTGAGAAAAATAAAAAAGACAAACAAAAAGAAAGGGAACACCTCCCCTTATATGGTTTCATGATTAAGGCGTGATGTTTATTTTGAAATTTTAGCATCACACTTGGCCATTAGATAATAACTTATGTTGTGTGAATAATTAAAAAAATTATTTCATAAAATCTGATACTTTCGTATCTATGTTATCGGATAATTCAATATTCCTATGTTGTACGAACATTTTTCATTATTAGAATAGTTGTGCATTTATTATATATTAATTTTGGTTGCATTAAGAATTATATGTTAATTTATTGTAAGCTGAATTATGTATATATGTATATATTGATGAATAATTAATATATGTTGATGATGCATACTCTCTCTCTCTCCTGGGATCGTACCTGTCCACGTGGCCTAATCTCTTGATCTCGGCTTGCCTCACGACCCCCTCTCTCAGATTCCCCGAGCCTGGTAAGCATTATAATATATTATTCGCCTCGCCAACCCCTCGTTATGCCAACGAGGGATCGTATTTTGTACGTGCAGGTATAGCATCCTTAATGGCTAAGCAAAGGCAACCGCCCCCTCTTGCCAACCGGAGGGGGCATCTGACGTCAGCCTCGACGTCATCCTCCACTATTCGAGTGCGTTGTTGCCCTTACAGGACTCGGCCGCCCTGCTTCCCCAATGAAGAGCGAGGGCTCGGGGGTTATAGAATGTAAACGGAGCATGACATGCACCGAGGGTAACATGTAGGCACCACGTGCCCTACTCTACGAAGCCTACTCAAGCATCACGTGCCTATTTCCTCAAGACTCAGAAGCTCCACGTACCCTATTCTACGAAGACACGCAAGTACTCTACTACCCTCGAAATAAACATGCATGCCGACACGTGCCCCTGGTAAAGTTACATCTATACCCTCCCCTCGCCCTATAAATAGGGAAGCAGGCTGGTCATAAAGGCAGATCCAAAACAAAAAAACAAGCATACATCCATAAGAGCCCCACCTAGAGAGAGAAAGAGCAAGAGCAAGTGATCAAGGTCGGAAGAGTTCGAGCCCCAGCGGCAGCAGCAGTTTAAAGGGAAATCGTGCGAACAGAGCCCGAACTCCCAAGGGTCGTGGAAAGTAGCAGTGGAAGGCCTCCCCAACGAGCCCCGCGACGCTCCATCCCCCAAGAGTTGCCGAATGCAGGATCATCTTAGGTAGGGACCGGCGTGTGGACAGCCTCGGTGACGGACACGGCGATCCAGGGGCGTCATCATATGTATATAGGGATGAATAATATTAGTATTAATATTAAAAAAACAGTTGTATCCATGTTCATAAATTTTTGAAAGAACATAGACACATCCGTACTGTATTGTATTCGTATATTCGGGCGGCATATGTAATAACTGATACAATATTTCCATCTAGTACGAATGACCAATCATGGTATATTGATTATATTCGAAGAAAAATTTATGTGAGCTGAACTATATATTGAATGTATGGTGTACGTTGGTGAATAGTAGGTATAGTAACTTTGTATTGGTAAGTGATTATTATTCTCGGCATGTGGTGACACTAAAGCTGTGTTATTAAACCCGGACCGGAGCGGTGGTCCGACCGGGCGGACCGCGAACCGACCGTGAAGCCGGTCCGAAAACACCACCAAAACCAGTTTTACTCTCGGCCGAGCCCGACCGACCTATTTTCCGGTTGAACCGATCAATCGGACCGGCAATTGAACCGGCCGCATTAAAAAAAAAAAAAAAAAAAAAAAAAAAAACCCAAGAATACATTCTGCCTCCTAATGCTCAGCCCTAGCAGCAGATAATACAGATCTGAAAATTAAAGGGAAGAAGAAGAAAAAGAAGAAGAAGAAGAAGAAGAAGAAAAAAAGGAAGAAGAAAGAAAAAGAAGAAAGATGAAAATTGAAGGTTGTAGAAATCTCCCAAAGGGTTTTTTTTTTCTTTTTCATTTGCTTGTTTTGTTCTGAACTTGTTTGATGGGTTTTCATAGAAGTGGTTTTCAAACAAAAAATAAAATAAAAAGAATGTGACAAAGGGAAGTGGGTTCTTTAATTTGCTTATTTTATTGAGGAAGAAGGTGTCAAGGGAAGAGAATACGGTGGGACCTACAAGTTAAATGTGAGCTACCCACAATATTTTTAATTTCAACAAATTAATGGCACTAGATACTCTCTTTCTAGATATAGACACACTTAGATTTACATTCTCAATTTAAATTTAAACAAATTAATGGCATCAAATTCTCTCTCTCTAGCTATAGATAGATCTACATGTAAAATATATTCAACATATTTTCTTTACATATTTTTTGAGGTAATTAATCCATTGATTTCACAACAAAATAAAATAGTGAATTATAGTAGTAATTTTCAAGCTGTATTTTATTTTGTTTTTCACTTTCATGTAAACAACATCAAAAGCAAAAGATGATTAATATAAAAAATATTCTCACGTTCAACTCCCTTGATATTTTCACAAACTTTTTGAACGTATTTTGATATAAAATTTGGTGAAACATATAAAACAACAAGGATAATATTTTGTATATCCCCTTTGTAAGACATTAATAAATATAAAAATTGGTGAACCATATAATACAAGAAAGACAATATCTTGTGTATCCTGTTACTAAGACATTATTAAAGAAACTACTCAAATTCTTTATTTTGACTTAATACACATGAGATTTTGAGAGTGTATCGATAAATATTGAGTATTGACTATAGAATTTTGGGCGTAACACTTTTTTGTGACATATCACTTTGTATATTAAATATTTTTTATAAATATTAAATATAAGTTTTTAACTTTACATTATATTAGATCACGAAATGGTACATTATAAATAACTCATTTTGGATCAATGGTTTAAAATTTGATGTGTTCAATTGATGTTTTGATTTGTATATGTTGTTATGTGATTGTGGATTCGGATGTGTTGTTTATGATTTAATATTGTGATGTGATTGTATAATATAAAATTATTCAGGATCTAAATTTTTCTTGAAATATACCCTCACCGGTTCGGACCGGCGGTTAATCCTGTTAAATCGGTTGAACCTTGAACCAGTAACGTCACCGGTTCAGTGTCTGGTCCGATTCTAAAAACACTGCACTAAAGTACATACTTGGGAGCCCAATGTAAATTAAATTATTTATATGTTCTATAACCCCCCCCCCCCCCCCCGCGAAATCTTTATTTTAGTTCGAAATATTTACACCCTCAATAGGGGTTTTCAAATTCAGTTTTTTTTTTTTTTTTTTTTTTTCAAAAAATTGTGATTTTCTGTCATTTTCTCCTTATTCAATATACAAATTAAAATGGACATATGTCATATTGAAAACTCACGTTCACATTGTCAACTCAAATTTCCATTGGAATACGGAGTGTAAATGTCTTTTATATTAATGTCATTGATATATTACTCAGGGGTTGTGGAATGGCAAGTAAATCATGTTCCAGGGTGCGAAGTGTTATTTCTTGATTTATGAGTGCAAAATACCAATATGTCTATTTTTTGGGTGTAAAGTGCAAAATCACCGATTTGGATCAGGGAAGTTCCAAACAAATAATTATGATGATGACGATGGATATATCTTTTCAGAAAAGTAGCATTAGTCACATCATCATTACCATACTTTCCTATCCTTTTTTGGTCAAGCAATTCACACGACGATATCAGAGTGTTTGCTTATAAGACCTAGACAACAACTGTTTCTCGCGAAAATTAAAAAAGAAAAAAATAACCACAATAGTAAAAAAAGAAGGACCCCGCCCCTACTGTGGTTTCATAATGTGTGATGTTCACTATTTTGAACATTGGAAATTCTACTTTTACACTTGATAGTTGCACAACATATAGTTATATACACAATAAGAAGATGGGAGATGATATATACAGAGCAAAATCCCTCAATACAGAGCAATTTTTGTATGTTACCTATTATACTCTTTTTATATTAGTAATACATTCATTTTCCTTTTAATATATACCTTACAATGATTAGCACAATCTTTAAAAACATAATCAGAACATCATCTTTCCAAATTATAACATAGAAAGATTATCTTCCTTTGTTTAAGAGAAGTTAATAAATCATGTAAATAAGTTACTTAGTACAGAAATAATAATTACTTTATTTTTTGATATATTACTTCAAACTTTTGATTTTTGCTGTTTTTATGACCGTATAATAGCTATTTTTTTTCAGAAACTTTTTCGATGAAATTTGTAAAAGAAAAGACGTGAATTAAAAATTATTATTATTTGTTAGTACATATGTTAATACATATATTATATTGATCGATGACCAATTCTAATTACCTTCTTGGTTAATCTCTTTTTCAATATATTTTTGTGCCTGACCTTCACGTAATTATGTGGATGGTTAGTTATGAAAATATCTTTCAAATTGGTTGTTGCATTACAAATTACATGGTTGCAGCCAATTTAAATAATTATTTTGTTTTTTTATCTTTTTTATGAAAGCATATTATTAAAGTAGGGAGAATGGTACAGACTACAGAGATGTACAAGTTGTACGTCCACCAAGGTGGAAAAAAAGATATATATCAAATGCTCCATTATTTAATAATAAATTAACAAAAAATATATATATTTTTAGAATATTATTAAATTTGTTCTTATAATTTAACAATAAACTCTTAATACATAAATATATTTATATACTTAATAATATTTCTATTAAGTAGCTTGTTTTAAAATGAGTTATTAGTTATTTTAAACAAAGGAAGATAATCTTTCTATATTATAATATGGAAGGTGAATGTTTTGATTATGCAATTCCAAAGATTCTACTAATCAAGAAAGGTATTAAAAGGAAAATGAATGTATTGCTAATATAAAAAAGGGTATAATAGTAAACATCTAGAGATTGCTTTGTAAGGAGGGATTTTGCTCGGTACATATCAACTCCCTAAGAAGATAAGAACAATAATCAGGTAATTATGAGTCTTTTTTTTCCTTTTTTATCGGCAAAAAGGGAATTAATTGAAAAATCTACATGGAGTATAAGAGATACTCCAACATCAAGAGTTACAAGAGTTCAAAACAAAGTAACAGTGATTTATGAATTCAACGCCTTACCATGAATAGATTACAGATAACAAATAAAAATGTTCATCCTTGTTAATTAAGTTTTTTTTGGCTTCCGAAGCTAATCAAATGTCGTTAAGGTCTTATGCTAAATATTTTCTAAATCAAAGAGAAAAAAACAAAAACTTCAAGCGAATTCGCAATTATATATGTGCGCATAGCCCATTCGTGATCAACAGTGGACTTCGGCTCCATCAAAAGCCCACATGATCCCAATTATACGTTTTTTTCCGTATACGTAATCGGTAATATATACACGATGACTAATTATCCTTGTACAAAATTCAGGTGAGAATGAATTACATCGAATGTATGTACTATGTACGGGGTTAGTAAGTAATAGGTAACAACTTCGTAAGTGATTAATAATCTGCGTACGTATGTAGTGAAACTTAAGTTTGTTCATAGTGAGATTGGACTGATCCAAATCTTCTGGGGAGCTCAATGTACTTTCAATTATTTATGTGTTATAGAACATAAACATTCCCTTTAAATGTGGTTTGCATCTTAAGTATTGAAGATCTTATTAGGAAATATTTCATGGGAAGATTTCACTTTAGGGGTTTATTGGCAATTTACCTCCCCGTGTTATATTAAATTGGAAAATTACCCCCTATAAAAAATGAATAGACAAACTACGTCTCTGTGATTTTAAAAATTGGACAACACCTTCCTGTAATGTTTTTAGTGTATTTTTTATATCTAATAACCAACATATCCTTGTTATTTTTAATATTTTTATTTTTGTAATTTCAAATTTATTATAACCTGCCTTTAAAAATTGTAAATAAAAGTATAAAAAATATTATAAAACATACATCCGTAACTTATTTTTAAATTTTTAGTTTTAGTTTGCATTTTGTAACAAGTGAAAGTATTAAACCATATTTTTACATGTTTTTTGAGAAACAAAGGGAATACTTATCTTTTCGTGTAAAAAGCTATTCCCACTCTCAAATTTTAACAAGTGAACTAGACCTCCCTATATAAGTAGATAATTTGCCAATTTGTGAAATCACAAGAGATAATTTACCTATTTATTTTTTACAGAGAGGTAATATACTAATTCAGCATAACAAAGAGGTAAATTGCCGAATCCTCCACTTAAGGTCACACTTTGAGTTGTTGTCTCTATAGCAAAGTAATTTCTTGTCCAATTAAATGATGATGAAATAATATAATATTTTTTTAACAAAAAAAAAATATAATATTACGAGTTGCTGAATTTTTAGTAAAAATTGAGTTCAAAAAGTTGTTTACTATTTTCTAGTGGATGTTCATTGGCTAATTAATATTTTTTTAAAGTAAACTAAGTTATTGAAGCTAGTTAACTGATTTAGTAGTCAATTTATTGTGGTACATACTTGCATGACAAAGATCTAGATAACATTTCTCGGCAAATCAGAGCGCGTCTTACAGTCTAAAGCCTAAACAGATAAGAGTCAGTCAAATGCGTATTTATTTCGAAAATATAATAAATTAGGCAACTTTGGCAATTAGTCCGATGACAACTCTCAATTTATAACTAACTATAATTATGTTAAGAGTCCTCTATTTAAAATCATACATCTTAACTACCCATCAAATATTCTTCAAAACCAAAGAGCTCAATAAAGTATAAACTCTCTTGATCACGTTCATCTATTTTCAAGTCTTTGAAAGCAAAGATCGAAATTGTTTGTTCCAAAAGTTTATATGAAGTCTATTTATATTTGATTAAGCGTCAACATTTTCAAAAAGTATTTTTAGTATCAAGACACATCTAAACAATATTGAGATTCAAACCAAATTAAATCTAAAATTCATGACAAATATCATATAATTCGTGAAGAAGAGTCAGACTATAGGTCACATTTGGACTTGAGATCAAGCTATAAATTAAAGTGATCTCACTACGTGAGGTTTTTTAACATCAAAGCAAGGATTTTACCTCCAAATTTATGAAGACCAATGTTGAGATCATTAGCCAGATGGTTCACTAGCTAGAATACTATCAGTCTTTCTTGATCATTTTAAGTTAATGCGAGTTAATTTTGTTTTTGTCCATTTATCTTATCATGCTTATAAAGATATATAGAGAAAATCTATTGTGATAAACTTGCGGTGCTCTCGATGTGACAATTCATCATCTATTGATCATTTCCTCTCTTTTGTCAAGGTCAAGAAGAATCAACCACTTGAATTCATACGAAGCAAGAAAATTCAAGGAATTAAATTTCCAATTAAACCCAATCCGCGTACACATTCATGACTGATTTCAGTCAAGATCTTTATTTAAACATAATTGATTTTTTCCCATTAATGTGGACCTCACGTGCTGATTCTATAGATACATAGATAATAATTAGACGATCCATGAATTTCATATAACAAAAATAATAACTGGCATGCATGCGAGAGAATCACTTGAAACCAACTTCTTTTCCCTCAAATAGTTTACAACAATTATAAAATATTTTCCATTTTTTCCTCAGTAAAACTTACACTGATTTTTCTGGTTAATGAGTCTATATAAGCTCCTAAATCGGAATAAATTCTCCATGACCTGTAAAGTTATCTTTCTTAGGAATGGAAGTAAATTACTTTAGGATTAATGTTATTCAAAGTCAAAAAAATTCCTATGCATATGCACCCAAACACCTTTACCTTCTGTTACAAAGATGCCTAACCAGTAGGCACACTACTTCTTAGGTGTTTTATACCCTACTTTCCTTGTTCCCCATTGAAAAGAATCCAAAGAAAAGAAAAAGAGAATAAAGTAGACACGTACAAAAGCAATTTAAAGCATAGTCGATCACTACCTTATTGACAAAAGAAACTTTTCCACCTATTTCAATCAAATCTTGTTACATTAACTTGCACATAAAATACTATAACATATATTATTTATTCATCTACATAGGTCCCTTGTCCCCCGTACGACATAAATCTCTTATACTCATTTCATTTTCTAGTTACATCAAAGAGAGTGTACTATACTTCTATCTTCATCTTCTTGTTCTTCAATATTACATAAATTCTTGAACATTAAAATGGCAAAATTACTAGCCATTTTGGCCTGTCTCGTGATTGTGACATTGGATGTTACTGCTGGAATACTTGGAATTAGAGCTGAAGCGGCTCAAAATCAGGTGAGTTGCATTTGAAATTCCATTTAGTTAGATATATTATTTTCATTACAATTAATTTTTTGTATGTCTATGATTATTAATAATGTTTATTTATTTATTTCGGGGTATATATAGGAAAAGCATTTGAGGCTATGGATATTCGAGTGCAAAGAGCCGAGTCACGACGCATTTGTTTTAGGTGTAGCTGCTGCTGCACTTCTGGGCATAGCTCATGTCTTGGCCAATTTGCTTGGAGGGTGTAGTGTTTGCACTCAAGATGAGATCTCAAAAGCTTCTCCTAGCAAGCAGTTGTCTATGGCATGTCTTGTATTCACATGGTATGTACAAATTACAAATAATATAATCCAGCTTTTGTTAACATTTCACTCAATATACTAAAAGTTATAGATAACTTAGAGTTATAGGTAACTTAGAGTTAACATTTCACTCATGAATATACTAAAAGTTACAGATAACTTAGAGTTGTAGATAACTTAGCGTTAACATTTCTCTGAATATACCAAAAATTCATGTAAAATGCCCAAACCTAAATTTCCTGTCTAAATTATTTCTGTCTTATGCGCCATGTTAGATTTACAACTCTTGCACCTCATGTGCGATGGTTAATATAAGGAGCTAGAAAATACAAAAAGTAATAAGCCTTATAATAACTATACATGCCGCGAGAACAATGACAAATTGATGGTGCCAAAAATCAAAATTACATATGAGTTATAATGTTCATATCCATGACATAATTATAATTAGTCTTCTAATATTTTTAAACAAAATCATAAGATATTCATGTTAATATTTGTGAGTTGTAATGTGATGAACAGGATAATCCTGGCCGTGGGTTTGTCAATGCTGGTGATTGGAACAATATCAAACCACAAATCAAGAGCATCCTGTGGTTTTACACACCACCATTTTCTGTCAATTGGAGGGATATTGTGCATGGTCCACGCCCTATTTTCCGTGGCATATTATGTTACTGCCACTGCCACTCTCCCCTGAACACAAGGGAACATGTCGTTGAAAAATATTTGTCATCACCCTTGTAGTAGTTTTCTAACTTCAAAATGTTACTTTTTTGACTAATGAAAAGTGACTCCTATTTTCAAACTTTTGATTGATAGTCTCAAGGTTAATCGTGTTTCCAGCTACTAAGAAACCATGTATTGTAATATGTAGGTAACTTTTGTAAGTTGTAAGGTCTTCTGATTGAATCGTTGTATTGCTACATTTATTTATCAGTTAAAACAAAATGCTCTTTCTTTTTTATCTTAAACAGATTTCAAACTTACATATGCAGTAGTTTCATAAGCTAGCTTTGATGGTGCCTGAATTCAGCATATTATTAAGCTCTGGCCAAAGTTGAAATAATATAGGAATCACTATAGTTTGTGCCTCATCACAAGAATGAACCCTACACTAGCTATATCAATTGTTCATGATCTAAAGTGGAGGAAACTCCTACATCCGCCAAAAATTGCACTTTGGTATGTGCACAAAACTAGCGAACAACTCATACTTCCTCCAAAATTTCAGAGTATACAAACAAAAACTTGACATTTTCTCCTTCATGTTTTTGTTAAAGGACTCTCTATTAACCAACCATATCAGCTCCAAGATCTCATGTCCAACCAAGCATAAGAGCGTGAAAACTTACGACCCTTGAGAAATCCGTTCCAGCATGTAATTAATTTTTTCTTCAAAACAGACACAGTTCCGATTTATAAATTTTCTCACCTCAGCGATCTTCAAATAAGGGAATCAGCTTTCATCGTCTGAACTGATGTCATAACCCATCCGCCGCTCCCTGATTGCTGGAAATAGTTGGTGGCGATAATACGGCAAATCTCCATGACCTGATCTTTGAAGATGTGTTGCAGTTAAAGCCTCTTTTCTTGGGATCTTCGATGACGATGTTCTCGAGTTCTTCACATCTTTACACGCCTGATCCAGCATTAACAAGAAATCACGAACAATGACAAAGAGACGAGAGCAGTCGTCGTTTCCTTCCCTACCATGGAAGTAATTTCCTGTGCTCTTCACCAAACCCATTACTCTTTGTTCTTCCTGCACCAGATTCGTGACATCCGATTCTGCACGATGAACAAAACTAACAAGAGCATCACGGAACTCGCTGTATCCCTCTAGACTTTTCATCTCATTGTCAAGGAATTCTCTAGTATTTACCAGCGACCGACTAAGTTTTGAGATGGACGCACTTTGATTTTCAGTATCAACTAGCGCTGCGCGTCTTACATTCTCAAGCTCATTGCTAAGTGCAGAAACTACCTGAAGACCGAGGCTTCGGTGATACTCTTCCGTTTCATGTGAAGAATCTCCATTGAGACCTTCTGTCTTCACATTTAACGTACTCGAGCTCTCTCTTAATTGACGGGCAGCTCTTAAACCTTCTGACCTAATTATTTCCTGAACAACAAAGTGTAACAGTGTGGTCTTTCCATCTGTTCCTTTCACGTCAGACAATTTTAAGAGATTATCAAGCTTGAACGCTTGTGCACCTCCGCGATAAGTGCCATCATTCATGCGGTTTCCGGTTTTGAGAACAGCTTCCAAGAGTTTCAAGAATAGTCTACTGCTTTTTAGCTCCTTACATGCTACCTGAGAAGAGGGATATAGACATATTAACACAAGAAACCTTAGTGTGTTTGAGCAGCATTTACTAGAGAAATGAAGCAGTGTATAATAGGATGAGTTTAATTGCACAAACACAAGTTTAACCAAGAAACTGAGAAAAAAGTGCGTAATCAAATGCATGGACATGATTTTAGCCAATTTCATTTTTTTGAGGGGAAAAGCAAGACTTCTTTGATTTTCACATGATAAATTGGTAAATTGTAATACTAAAAGGGACCTTTACAGAAATTCTGTAATTCCGCGAGTGAAGATTAATTTGTCTTTGTTAAGCCACTTGGCTGTTATATAGTTTAATTTGAAAACATTTGAGACTTTTTTAGATTTTCCAACAGAACACTACAATCACCAGAGAACGTGGATTAAAATGTGGATTCGCTTTTGAGTTCTCTCGATTTTATTATTGAAGCCTTTTTAAGCTTGATTAGAGAGTATAAATAGTTATTGATAGACGGTACACAAACCTCTAAAGTTGCAAGTGTCTCTTTGATTGAAGTAACTTCCTCCTGAAATGTGGTTATGAATAAGAGGGCCTCCAGCCGTTTAAAGGCAAATGGAATGTCAACCATGACTTTCAGGAATCTGTCAGCTGGGCCAAGATGAGAAATATCTCCACTGTATGACTTAAGTTTTAATTCTTCATCTGATGTTGGTTCCATCTTCAACAAAGGTTGAACGAATTCTGATGGTAGCTCATGACCTGGCAAATTTTAAACGGCACTCCATGAAAAAGTTATAACTACAGAAACTAATCTACAAGCATATAAAATAAAAAGCACGAATAATCCACCCTTTGATGAATGGTTTAGAATCACATGCATTGAATTTTTTACTGCTCCATTCAAGGGAAAGAAAAAGGAATCCATTTCCATTCAAAGAAAGATTTCGAGTATGGGAAATGTACAGTCTCAGGTCAACTTGACCGAAATCTGTGTTATCCTCTAAAATAAAACTCAGACAGTAACCAAAAACTAAATATCTGTCTATTATCAAATCTATGGTAGTTCACGGCTGGTTAACTTAGAAGGAATAAGACGATATAGCTTCCGAAGAAATGTGATTCATATGATGGGTAAAGTACTTTCAATATGGAAAAGGGTTCTCAACTATGGAGCAAGAGTGCCCCTTCATGTGCTGAGGACTTGGTCTCTTCTTACCCTTGGGATCTAACAGTGTAACAGATTTATTTACTGAAATTGCACAAAAATTGCACAAAAAGCAGAAAGTTTAAGTTTATTTTTCATCCCATTTGCTAAATATAACTGGTGATAATATTTGAGGACCTGACTCCTATGCAATAAATTTGCCTAAAAGGAACTCTTCAAAATAAGTAAAATGAAAGGATAAGGGTATTAAAGCATCGAAATACAGCAAAACTTTTATATATCAAGAAGGAAAAAGAAATCATCTTTCTCCATTTTCAAAAAGTTACGCATTAGCAATCTCATGAATAATACTAATGCCTTAAATGCCATCATGAATTTCTCCGAATCATATAAAACACACCTTTATTGAGCGCATCACAGACTTTTTCAGTTGACATATTCAGTGCTCTTAGAAGGATAGCTAAATTATGTGATTTTCTAGGATCAATAATCTGAATAATCTGAGGATCAGAGGACGGCGAATCTTTTTTATTTTCGGTTTTCTTCTTCTCTGCTTGCACATATCCAAAAAGAGTTTCCATCTTCTCCTCATCAAATCTGCAAATCCAGATACCCATGTAGAGTTTTAAACAAATGAATATAAAAGTGAAAACAATCAAAGTAAAGCCACGAACCCAATCAAAAAACTTACTGAAATGACCCAGCTCTGATCTCATTCCATACCATTGAATGGTCAGGGCTGGCAGGAACCTTATCCCAGAAGAATGGCTTTAACTTAGTTTTTGGAGCTTCAGATTGATCGCGAAAGTCATTTGACCCTCCTGCTGAAGAACGTCGTCCATGATCAGGTCCAAGAGGGGATGGGTTTGTTACTCGTGAATTAGGATAACGGCTAACTTTAGGTGGTGGTGGAGGGGGGGGAGTAGGCGGCTTAGGTGGAGGAGGAGGCGGTGCAGGGGGTGGTGGTGGTGCTGTTCTTCCAGGAGGAAGTGGTAAATTGACATTAGATTTTTCGGACAATCCTGCATTATCATCTGCCAGTTGACATTTAAAATTTAACATTAAAAGAATCATTAAAATACAAGAGATGAACCACTAATGGTTAAAAGGAGCATCAACGTCCTTAATATTTGAATGGGCTAAGATGCTATTAAATAGTAGAAACTAAAATGCAACATAACTGAAAGATCAACTATTCAAACTCAAACATGAAGTGTAATATACCCGCAGAAACAGCATCATCACCAAAGCTGAGAGGAGGATTCTCATTCTTTTGTGCGTCTTTTGGCTCAATCGTATTCTTTCTCTTCTTCAGACAGCATAATGAGAACACGGCTATCAGACCGACACCTGCCACTATGTTTGGAACCACAGGAGCCACAATATAATTTGTGCTCTTGCCTTTGTTTATTGAAGGAGATGGAGTAAGATTTTCAGGTACGTTTGAAGGATAATTTATATGTGAAGGAGGATTAACATAATCTTGTGGAGGAGATGGTTGAGGAGTCTCAGATAGGCACGGTAGAGCAGGAAAAGGTAGTTGCCTAACTGGCGAAGAAGAGAGAGCATGCATTGTATGTATAGGCGCTGGAGCCATATTAGCTTGTAATAATGCAGCAAATGTGGCTGACGAAGTTCTTAGCACACGACATCTCCGTCTTAGGTACCTCCTCGGAACGCTGGCCTGATCAGACAACTTTCGGTACTTATTCAACGAAATCTCTTTCTCAGCTCTTAATACTTGTGATGCGAGATTTTTTTCTCTTAAGCATCGTAAAACACTTAACTTCTTCTCTCGGGGCAGATCAGATACAGCCTTCACTATAACTCTTGTTACCACAAAAGTTGAATCTGATTCAATACTATCGTAATTACGGCCTTGCGACCGAGACAACTGTGAATCTAATTCCTTCAAAGCTTCTGTGCCATCCTTTAACTCTTTCCTAGAGGAAATCCATACTTTCTCTGCCTGTCAGGAAAAAAAAATCATCAAACAGGACATATCGCATTTACTTTCTCCAAACAGAACTTTACCACAGCGCACGTGCAGAGAAATGCAGTATTTCAGATTCCATAAGTTCAATAACAAACAAATTCTTTAAATTTGGATCTGGTAAACAAAAAGATATCTTCATTTACAAGAACTGTTGTTATTCAGGAAAAAAAAAAATGCTACTAGCCTGTAGATTAACTCTTCTAAACATCAAAATCCCATCTAACATCTTCGGTGGATCAAATATAACAAATTAACTCTTCCACTGATCTATGTTGGAATTTCTCTTTTGCTTCAAACTATGTTTGTGGTTTATGCCAAATCTCCTCTTACTGATTGGGACCTTTAGACTTACCAGCGCATGACTCTGCGGATCTATTTCAACAATAGAACCATGAGCAGGTTTCAGCCTCATCTGTTAATAAGAGAGGAATTATATCCATCTTTATAACAATCCAACTCTAACTGATATGTCTAAGCTGCTACCAACAGTCTAAAACTGAGTTTCAATAAGCCAAACAAAGATATCTAGTTGGATAGTTATTTGTTATTACCACCATATTGCCTTTACTTGTAATAAAGAACGGATGGATTACGAACCCCCCCCCCCCGTTTGCTCAAATTACGAAAATTCTATACTTCTACAACTCCAGAACAGCCCCCACAAATTAATAGTGCTAGAAAAGCAACTGCAAATGCTCCCAACAAACTGCAAATTTTATTATCAGACCTCTACAAAATCTGTTAACTATATATGAGGCTGATGAAATCCGTTCCTACTTCTGTTTTTACGGCATAAACTGAGAGCTGAGATAAGATAAAGATTGCCATACACTGGAAAAGAAATTCTGTATCTTCTAAAGAACCGAAGAACTTGATGCCAAAAGCCATATCCAACAAAGAACATGAAATATATCCAACACCTCACTTCAAGATATCAACATCGTTTACAGAACAATACATATAATGCTTACTACTGTAAAAACCAAAAAATTAATCCACATTTTCTTGACAATAATCTAAACAGAAATATAACATATAACAGACTCATAATTACCAAAAACATATGCACATACAAGCTCCAATTCAAGAAAAAATCTACACTAGACTCGCTTACCGTATTTTCATCGATTTTGCTTGGATTCCAAGAAACTCCATCGTTTAAATAACTTTCTGATAATTTCCTATTTCCTTCTGAACTAATAATAACTGCAAAAAAACAGAGTACAGCTACAAAAACAGCAACAAATAGAACCCTCGAAGCGTCCATTGATTCTCATATGATCATTACAATCCCATACACAGAGAAATAAACATAGCCATATATTGCAGCTATGCACTCAATGCAAAATGCAACATAAAAAAGTTCTAAAAAAAACTCCCTCAGCTGGAAAAAAAAACAAAAACTTTATAAAAAACGGTGAGAATTACTAATTAAAAACTGAAACTTTGTTGATAAAACTTAAAAACATGATTCGATTAATGGAATTTCATAAGGGTTTTTGGAATTGTGATTGTATGAGAAAGATTTTGCGCTGGGAATTTTTGTTCATTCATACACTGCGCGTTGTTTTGGAGCAAAGTGAGAGAGTCAATGAAACTGAAAAAACACATCAAAATAAATAAATAAACGTGACAAGAACTACATGGATATTCATTTTACTATTTGTCCTTAAGTTATATAGAATTTTTTTTCTTTCTTTTTGGACTCTCTAATCAAATTATTATTAATTAGGAGAAGAAGAAAGGGAACATTTTTGGACTGATTTAGGTGTTATTAGGTTGTCAACCTTAATTCAGGAATAAGTTAGACTTGGCCACCACCTTATTATTGTTAATCTTTGGTGTCGTTATTCAATTCCGCATTAAAATTTTTAGGAGTGCCAGAGCGGAATAAGTTTTGGTTGTTAGGAGCGCCAACGAATAATAGTTCGAAATCTATTAGCCGTATTAATAATAGATAAACTCGAATAAAACCCAAAAGCAGAATCTCATAATCTAAGTTAAAACTTAAAAAATAGCTTTAGTTCATAAGCTGAAGGTGTTTGAAAAATAATTCAAAAGCTGATATTTAAGTAGTAGAGTGTTTGCAAAAAAAAAAGTGATTTTACTGATTTTCTTATAAATTGACTATAATACCCATAACTTATTCACTATCAATTTATAAATGTATTTCCCATAGAACAATTACAAATTATAAATATTTAATCAACTGCAAAGTCATAAAAACAAAGAACGTTCTTTATAAATATAATAACAATAACATAACATTTTCATATACATAATGTCATTTACTTTATAGACTGTTTATATATGTAATAATATAATTAGAGGTTTCAAATTTATTAATTTTTTTAATAATGAATATATTTATTTATTTCCTTATTTATTCAGATTTTATTTAAAGATATCCATTCCAAACTCAATTTCATGAATCATAAAATAAATCACACTCCTTAATACGATAAAAAAGAAATCAAAAACATTAAGAAAATTCATAAGTTATGCTAAGAAAATAAATTGTTGCTAGATAGTACTAACGCCTATTCTGTCAAAAGCTATTGAAGTGCTTATATTATCCCTAACTTGATCCATCACATTGTCATTTTGATCGATTTGTGGGCCATGAGATTCACCATTGTCTCCAACATTACCATCATGATTTGGAACGTAATCTGGATTTGATCATAATATAAGAAGTCCTCATCTTCCAAGTCTGTTTTACGAATAAAATTATGAATCGCCATTGTAGCTGGTACAAGAGCAACTTGATCTTCCCAAGAGTAATTGACTGGAATGTCTGGTATTATTTCAAATCGAGACTTCCAACATCCAAATGATCGTTCAATTGTTGTACGCAATGAGGAGTGGACATGGTTGAACATTTCCATGTGATTATTGTACACAGATGCACGTTCAAATTCAGGAAGATGATATTTTTGTCCTTTATATGGAGCTAAAAACCTATTTATATTAGGGTAACCTGCATCTACCAGATAATATTTACCTATTCAAAAAATTCAATTATTAGTATAAGTTGGACAAACATTCTGATAATTACTATAAGTATATAATATAGAGATGAGTATATATATACACACGTATAAAAATGTAATCTCGTACCTTGTGGAGGCTTTGTAAACTTTTTTGTTGGATCTCTAATTGTATCATAGAAAATGCGAGTATCATGTGCACTACCCTCCCAACCCGCCAAAACAAAGGTAAAACACATGTCAAAATCACACGCAACCATAATATTTTGGGTTGGTTCTCCTTTTCTGCCAATATACGGTGCCTGATTTTCCTTTGGCAACTTAGCTTTTATATGTGTCCCATCTATTGCTCCGATACAGTCCTGCAATATATTGGCGATTAGAACATGTTATATGATGTAAGTTGGATCAGTAGTCATACACTGGTTTAGTAAAAATTACCTTAAAATGTGGAAAATATCTTGGATTATTTTTAATGTAATCGTGTGTAACTGTATTGTTACCAAATGGTCTCACCCAGTCAATAGCCATCCTCGTGCAAGCTGTTAAAACTCGATGAAATGATTTGCTAATGGTGTACCCTGATCGTTGTAGAGTTTCTTGCATTTGTCTATTTCCTTCTCTAACCCCAACAATCATCATGAAAGTAGCAACTTGCTCCTCCACAGTCACATATTTCATAGGTTCAAGTCCATAATTATCCACTAAAAGCTTACATAACTTATAGAACACATCAGTGTTCATCCGAAAATTTTCACAACATCTACGATCATGTCCATTTAAAATATCCATGACTGTAAACCAACCAGAATATATCCTAGTTCGACATGCAATTTTATGTAAATACTTTTCGTAGTATACCATTGCTCCAACTACCATGGCACTCGGAATGAATAGTTTTTCTTTAATGGTTGAGGATGATACCTCTTGTTCCTCTTCGCTTGAGATGTCATCTAGTATTCCACTAGACTCAGAGTCGCATAATGAATTCAAAGTTGAATCTGAATCTGAGCTTTCCATTCTGTTCATATTGGATATAGAACGATAATTAATAGATCAATTGTTGAAAAACATCTCACAGATAACTAAGATATGTTGCAAACACCATGTGAAAATGAAAGACAATAGCATCTTTAAATAAAAGGACTAAAAAATACTCAACATAAATGTCTGGTGAAAATCAAAACACGAGCAAATAACCACCATTATTGACCAAAACAAGCTAGAAAATGCTACTTTATTTAAGTTCAAGAATGCAACTCAATCTAAACTAATGAGACTCTTCGTAATCAACTAGCATTAGCATAGTCATTTTTCCTCGCGAAATAGTCTACGAGCCAAGTCTCTTTCCATCTGCTCCTCAAGCCACTTCACTCGAAATTCATCTTTCTTAATGTTTATGAATAACTCTATTATTGTTGGTTTAAGAAACAATCGAGCAGCGAACATCCACAACTTGCCACCTTCTTCTATTTCAGGCATCTTTTCAAGTGTCTCTAAACAAGCCTGAATACTGTAGGGATTTTCAGGAGTTGGTGGCGGCACATATTTCTTCTCCACTGAATCCATAATCTTTTCTAAACATTTTACAATTTTTTCAGATGCCGTGATCTTTTTTGACTTTTTGTGGCGGATAGGTGCCTTAAATTAACTGCCACGCTTCACTTGATTTCCTTGATCACCAAGATTTACAAAATTAGTAGACTGATTAACATCAGTATCCGAAAGCGATAAATTATCTGATTCATCGACATGAATGGCTTCGAAGTTATGTTGCAACTCATCATCCATATGTGGTGGAACCAAGCCAGAGCTTGGAGTGTAAGCACTGTTACCATTAGCCACCATATCAGCAAACAACATTTCTTGTTCGTTTAGCATTATAGGACCCTTATCTCTGAACTTTGCTGCTTCAGGAACCACCTACAAGTTAATTACGTACATCAATATTATTTGAGGGGCATATATAATGTAATATAAAAGAAAATTTGTAGTACCTGTAACTTTCTCTGCCACCACTCATCACTTGCTTCAACTGTACCTCTCTCGCTATTCCAACCAAGCCCGGTCTCATTATGCAAAAGTTTTTTCCAGTGACCAAATTCTTTTTTTAATGTATCCCATCGATTCTTCAATTGAATTCGATTGTACTTACGCTGAGACAGATCAACAAATTTTTGTACAAGTCTATCCCAACCATATTTGTTGAAATGACTCCCAGGTCGATTGCCAGCCATTAGCTCATCAACGCATAGTTTAATAAAAATTGATGTAGTCTTCACATCCCAACTAGCCTTTTCTCCTATTTCAACACTCTTCGCCTTTGATTTTTTGCTAGTGTTAACACTTGGTTGTGTTGTTTGAGACATAGATTGTGATTGAAATCAAAATTCATATTTAATCCTCTTGGATCATTCATTTGAGAGGCCATAACTACATAGAACAAGATAGACAATGTAACATAGAAATATAACATATGTTCTTTAAAAAAGTTTATGTGATTTAACTTTTCAAGTTCATTTCAAACCAAAGAAATTAGTAATAAAGCTAAAAAGGTAACTAACTTATTTCACTGTAATGTATGTTCAGGGAAAAAAAAAAGAAGAAGACTATAAAGCATCAAACTTTTGGGAGAAAATCACATTTTTGGTGCCTTAACTTGGCACAAGTTCGTTTTTGGTGCCTTAACTTGGCACACCACGTTTTTGGTCCCTCAATTTGGCTTTTTTTTCGATTTTGGTCCTCCGGCGGCGGCAATTTGAATTTGTCGCCGGATTTTGCCACGGTGGACGGATTTTGGGGATTTTGATCCAGTCAAGATGCCACGTCACCCAAATGCTTAGTGAGCACGCCACGCGGACTTTTAAAAAAAATTACAGAAAAATATTTCAAAATTACCAAAAAAACTAAAAAAGAATTCTGATGTGGGGTATTTTTGTCTGGATACGTGTCCGCTCTCCAACACTCCACGTCAGACTGCTTTAGTTCCTGCTGGATGCTTAAGCAGCTTTTGAGTTCAGAACCTGCACTCAACACCACACGTAAACTAAGCCGGTGCCTCCTCCGGCGAAGGCACTCCGACGCTCAAGTCAGATAGGTCGGAATTTGAGGTATTGTCGTCAGAGACAATAGCTCGAACAAATAGCTCGAAATTACCCAAATAGGTCGAATTTGAGTAGTATAGGTCGAATTAACACACCTCGAAATGGTATTGAGAACCGTGATGAGAAAACCCGAATAGATCGAATTACTCTCAAATAGCTCGAAATACACTCTATATAGATCGAACAAGAGCTATTGCAATATAGCTCGAATTATTGCTCTATAGCTCGAATTCGATGTATATAGCTCGAAATTAGATGTTAGAAAATAAAAACGTACCTTAGAATGAGGCATGGGACCCCCTTATATAGTAATAAGAGTCCTTATTCGTCTAAAAGTGCAACCCAAGTAGAACTATGACTCAAAATAGGTCGAATTAGAGCTATTTTGAAATAGCTCGAATTGGTCCTTCAAATAGGTCGAATTGGGCCTCAAATAGGTCGAATTTGGGCCCATATAGCTCGAACTGGATTCCTGGGCCTCAAATAGATCGGACTTTATCCCATATAGCTTGAATTGGGCTTTTGGGCCTTCAAATAGATCTTATTTGAGCCCATATAGCTCGGATTGGGCTTGTATAGCTCGAATCGGGCCTTTTCGGGCCCAAATTGATCTCGCTTGGGCTCAATTTGGGCCTACTTGGGCCGATTTCCGAGTTTTGCCTTGAATTGTAATTTTGCATTAAAAAATAATGATGCTGACGTGGCATAATATGTCCGGAAATACGTTCGTGTATTGTATCGGATATTATGACGTGGCGGTACCGAAATATGGTACATCAAATTCTAATTTCAAATTAATGTAAAATAATTAAAAATGTCAAAATTTCAAATTAATGTAAAATAATTAAAAATGTCAAAGTAATTTTAAAGGTTTTTATAATTTCATAAATTTAATATTAGTTAAAAAAACAAAAAAGAATAAAAAAAAAAAAAAAAGAAGAAAAAGAACGGCGGTGAGTCCTCCACCGCCAACTCCTCCTCCAATTCCTTCTCCTCCACCAACTCCTTCTCCTCCTCCTCCAACCACCGTCTACTTCACCACCTCTTTCTCCTCCACCACAACCACCAACCACTGCCCCTTCACCACCCCTTTCTCCTCCCCCATCGTCGCCTGCACCTCCAAAATCTCCAACTCCTCCACCGTCCTCTATCCCCTCACCGTCAAACCCTTCAACTCCCCCATCTTCTCCTCCTCCACCGTCAACCACCCCTTCAACTCCCCCATCTTCATCTTCTTTTCACCTCCCCCATCTTCTCCTCCTCCACCGTCAAAACCTCCAGACTTTATTTTTTATTTTTATTTTTTACTTTTTTTGTTTTTTAATTAATATTAAATTTTATAAAATTAGAAAACCTTTTATAATTACATTTTATTTTTTATTTAGTTTACATCAATTTGAAATTATAATATCTTTTAATTTTGTAATTTTTTTTGTAATTTAACAATTGTTTTAGAAAAGTCCACGTGGCATGCCAACTAAGCATCTGGGTGACGTGGCATCTTGACTGGGTCAAAATCCCCAAAATCCGTCCACCGTGGCAAAATCCGGCGATAAATTCAAATTGCCGCCGCTGGAGGACCAAAATCAAAAAAAAAAGCCAAATTGAGGGACCAAAAACGTGGTGTGCCAAATTAAGGCACCAAAAACGAACTTGTGCCAAGTTAAGGCACCAAAAATGTGATTTTCTCAACTTTTGGATGATGGGGCAATATCCAAACACAAAATGAATAAGAACTATCATTTAATTTTACCACTTATAACACAAATGAAAAATTTAGCAAATGCAATAAAAGTTTAAATTAAAATACTATACTGTAACTCCACATATCATTGACATAACAGGCAAACACACGCTTGAAAGTTTCAAAGTATAATTGCATGGTTTAGATCTTATAATGCTGTAAACATGTAATGCAAATTGATTATATAGATTTGAATGGCCAAATCAGTAACATACACTTGTTCATCAGCTATTCACATGCTACCATGAATGAAATAAAAATTACAAAACTACAATGACACACATCGTCTAGAGAATAAATTCAAGTTCTCATAATTTAATATTTAAAACACGAGCAACTATCAAAAACACCCAAACACCAGGAACATAATTAATTGTTTCTAACCTCTCACTTTCCGTTCTCTTGATTTTAGAAATTCTTTAATCTTTCAACGTGGGATCATGAGACTAGAGACCTGCTTTTTATAGATTTTTACTGATAAGAATGAAGGATAAAATTCGTGAGCGATAAGAAGAAATCAAATGAAGTGATAACAATTAACACTGAGTTGATAAGATCATGACAGGTTGATTAGATCTTTTGATATGAAAAAAATTGGCGGGTGATAAGAATAGCTCGTACTTCTTTTTTGAGTTAGATTTTGAGTTAGATTTTGCTATGTGATAATATTAGAAGATAAGGGTATAATTGTACAAAAAAATAATAATTTATTCAAAAATTGCTACCATAAGCTAGAAGCACCCCTAGACCAACTTCAAGATTGTGGGTGTTTTTAGCTTAAAAAAAGTTTTCCCACCACATAAGCTAAATTTGCAAACACTCCAAACTGCTTAACTTAAGTCAAAAGCTGGTTTTAGTTTTTTTTAAGAGTTTGCAAACACCACCTTAATGCGGTGTTGGATACTGAGTACAATTTCGGCACGTGTGAGGCACGTCATAGTGACGTATCTGCAAAATACAAAAAAAAGAATAATAAACACGGTTCAAACACGTTTGAAGGTGGTGTCGAACACGTTTCGAATATGTTTATGTATATTTTAGTGATTTTCAATCACTTTGTAGTTGTAACTTAATTTGTTCAAATATTAAAGAGGTTAGAAATAGAAAAATAAAAGAATAAATATATCAAATATCAATTCTTAAAAATAAACAACTTAGTAAAGTAAAAAAATAGAGAGAGATTCTAACTCTTTTATCATTTCGCTTCACGGTTTGCTTTTTACTACTTGAAAAATAAATTAAAGTTGGTTCATTGTCTTCAATTTCTACAACTTTAATCCAATGAAATGTATAGGCTTGTCTATATTTTCTTCTCACTTATAATTTGTTTGTTAACTGTTATTTTTGGGTTTGTAAATCTTTTCTTTTTCTAATGAAGAATCGAAGTACTATGTTATGTGAAGGTTTTGAGGATGCATAATATATTTAATGCTAAAAATATGATTAAGCCACGACATTGTCGTTGCCCCTATAATTTTTAAAAATCCGTGTCAGCGGAATTGTGTTAGTGTCTATATTCATGTGTCCATGCATCATAGCCAAAACCTACAATCACCCTTGACTAATCCAAGACTATTTTTGACCAGTCCAAGACTAGATTTAATAGTAAATGACTCAATTCATTTTTTACAGGGATAATATCTCTAACATTTTCTAAAGTTTGATTAAATATTAGTTATATCCCTTGAGGCTTCAAGAATAGTGGTGAATTTTTTTTGAGATTTTCAATATCATATTAGATAGGTCCGCCATTTTTTCTTTTTTTTTTGTCATTGACCAATATGTAAGACTACAAATATCCCTTTACTATCCAAATTATAAGAGGAGTGTCTTGATATACAAGAAGAATTTTGACAATTTCTAACATCAATTATATTTTATAGTAAAAATAACTTTAAAAATTCACTTGATTACAATAAACTAATTTATGATATCGTGATAAATTTGTATTAAAAACATAATTTTATGTCGACAATTGTCAAAATTACGAATATATATATATATATATATATATATATATATATATATATATATATATATATATATATCAAAAGTATTCCATAATAAATAACACAATATATCAATGGCATTATCTCATAAACTGAATAACAAGAGTATATTTTAGTCTTAGCAGGTTAATGTGAGTGTCATCGATATTATTAAAATGAGTATTTGGCAATTTCTAACATCAATTATATTTTATAGTAAAAATAACTTTAAAAATTCACTTGATTACAATAAACTAATTTATGATATCGTGATAAATTTGTATTAAAAACATAATTTTATGTCGACAATTGTCAAAATTACGAATATATATATATATATATATATATATATATATATATATATATATATATATATATATATATATCAAAAGTATTCCATAATAAATAACACAATATATCAATGGCATTATCTCATAAACTGAATAACAAGAGTATATTTTAGTCTTAGCAGGTTAATGTGAGTGTCATCGATATTATTAAAATGAGTATTTGGCATGTTGCACCCTGAAAAAGGGCTCATTTGCATAGTGCACCCTAAAATTTCAATTTTGGCAATTGCACCCGGAAATGACCAATTTCGGCATGATGCACGATTTTTTGGCATTGATTGACTTAGCTCATGTTAATCTTGTTGGCTTATCATTTTTATTTTCATTCTAACTTGCAATTTGGATTAACAAATTAAAATTTAGATGACAAAAAACACGTAATTATACCTTTTATTTTTTGATTACTTTTCACAATTCATTTTTAGTAAAATTTGCATAACCCTAAGAACAATTTGTTCATTCACTGTACAACATATGAAATTGTTCTTTATGAAAAGTAATCACCGCCTCTGAGTACTTCTTTATATGAGTAATCACGATATCCTACAAATTATATTAAGACTTATTTTATATAATTCATTTTGAAAAAAAATCACAATAATTTATGCCTCTGAACACGTCAAAAATACCCTGCACATATCTAACACATAAAAGTTCAGTCAAAATTCATTCACTGCATAACCGAGGTACAATAAATGTATTATGTTCAACACCAAATCGAGGAAGAAATCAAGTTGAAACAGCTGAAGGAAATGATAGCATTACCCACACAAAAGAATAAAATAAAATAAATTGATTTGAATTATAATTCATATTTGACCCTAATAGCGCATTTCAATTGCACGCTCCATGAGTGACGGAGACGAAATGGGTTCCAATAATCTATTTTGCTCCTTTTAAGCTTTGGGGTGCACACCGTAAACATTTATAGGGTCCAATGTGCTAAAATTTGACTTTCAAGGTGCAATGTGCCAAAAAGCGCTATTTTGAAGGTACAACTTGCTAAACACTCTATTAGAATTTTAGAAAGTGTGAGTCATACTGATCGTCGAAAATCTCATAGCGATATTTCAACACAAGTGTACGGGTAGCAATTAATAAAGGAAGCAGTATTACGATCCTCAAGTATCAATCCCAAGGAAGAATTGCGTCGGACTTTAACTACTATTTATCTATTCGTGTTCTAATGAATGACTAATGAATGCAAAATTGTCATATTGCACACTCACGACCCAAAAAATAAACTAAACAAAAGGGTATTTTGAATTAAAATAACTCTTAAATAAAATGGGTTGAATTCAATGATAAACTAATGGCATCGTAAGAAACTAGGTTTCTCTGAATAGATCTGAACAAAGGTTCACAGACAAACCATTGTTGTGATAGATTATGATCAGTTTGTGTGAGATATATAAAACTATGAGGTATTCCAATAATTGTTGGTGTGCCACTCCCGTAATTCGGAATGGTACTCTGTGTATTTTGTTCCTCCAAACGCATTACAAACTCAATGAATCACTTTTACCTTTATTTCTAGACGCTAACCTCACAAGACATGTAGAATTGTATAACTTATGAAATCTAATCCTATCTGTCGAGTCTTTCATAAGAATCTAAACATCTATATATTGATTAGGCACAAAAAATCATTAAAATTAAGTTATAATTCAGGTTAATTGTTCCACCACACAATCATCAATACATAATCATCATAACATAATCTTTATCCAGAGACTTCCAGCGCCTCACGATGGATTTAGTTACTCATAATTAAAGTAAAACACAAGAACATGTAAAATAAATATTGTATTTAATAAAATAACTAAGAAACAATTCCAAAACAAAAGTACAAAAACAAAGTAACTAATGATATCCAAAGCATAAACAATAACCCAAAAGTAAAAGTACGAATTCAAATCAACTGAATTGCACCTTTTTTTCTGTTCTTCTCTATAGCTCCAAAAATCTCCGAAATTTATGTTGGCTCTTAAAAAATGGTTGAAGCACAATTTTTCACGAGTTTTTGATCTTCTATTTATACTCCATGGCTTGTAAAGCACCAGACTTTAATTCAACATCAAAAACCTAATTTTTGAGTCTAAGCGATCGTAAGAGATCACATTCCATTTCGCATGCGGCGGCTAAGATTTTAGGGCTACGTCATCTTCACGTTGTCCAGACATAAGCAATCACATATGTCTCATTCTTCTTTGCTAAGAGCTCGCATGTACCATGCGTTTTCTTCTCTTTGCTTTCCCTTAGCTTCCATGCTCGCATGTTTTGTCCAGAATTTCATTTCTTGACCTTTTTTCGTCTCTTTTCACAAAAGATGACTTATAAACAACAAAATAAACAAAAACACGTAAAAAGACTCAAAACAATCAAGAATCAAGCTCAGACGAAGAGCTTCAAGCCCCCACTAACTTAATCGACAGAGGAGGAATCCTTCATGCCGCTTGAACGAATTGGAAAACAAGATCATGCTTTTAATCCTCCAAGATAAGATACCAACAAACAAATTGTTGGCGCGGCGAAGCACTAAATTGGGGTTTATATGGTACATGAAATTTGAGTACAAAAAAGACTCATCATATACTTCACCCAAACTCAAAAAGTGACACTAGTTACTATCTCTTTTTCATGCATGGGTTGACTTATGTTTCTTGACTAAGCCACACAAAAAATTAATTTGTTCTATTTCTTTTTTATTTTAGTCTCTTACTTTAATTTTACCCTCTTATCTTTTTTATCCCTCTCTTTGTCTTTGTCTTTGCCTTTGCTTCCTTCATCTCTTACTTTCGATCTTCTTCTCAAACCTATTTTTATCTTCTCCCTCTCTTTTGCCCATTCTTACCTATTTCTATGAGGACTTGCGGGGCTAAAGTAAGAAATTTAGTTATCTTTAACAATAAAATTTTTAGATTTATTTTTGACATATATTTTCGTTGCAAAATACTTAGACTAACTAGTCATTGATGTCTTGCTATTAGTTGCATCTGAAGCTATATCAACTTTAATTTATTGTGAATATATATTATGTCAAAAACAACTATCTTTTCATCGGCAAAAAGTAATTCTTAACAATGCACTGAAAACTGATTGAAAGTAGCTATAAATATTGGGTTCTTATAATCATTGACGACTGACTGTCAATTTTCAGAAATTGTTAAGTTTTTGTTGTTGTTGTTGTTGTTCGATTCAACGGAATTTTCTATATTAGATCACTTAGTCCACCCTTTAACAAAAAATTTGTTGTGGTGGTGCTAGTGTCTTAAAAATTGGACCTGACACTGAATCGATGACCTTACAGGTGACCGGTTTAATCGATTTAGTGGCCGGTTCGAACCAGTAAAGGTGTATTTTAAGAAAAATTCTAACAACCAATAATTCATCAAAGTGAGAGAGAGAGTTAATGAAACAGAAAACCATAAAATAAAAATGTGAGCAGAACTACATGGAGACGGCGGATATTCATCTTTCTCTTTGTCTTTAAGTTTTATTTAATTTTTTTCGTTCTTCTTGGAGTCTTTAATCAAATGATTTTTTAATTATGAGAGGATGAAAGGGAACATTTTTTCGACTGGTTTAAGGGAAATTTTTCAACTTTAGTCCTTTAATGTGTACCCAATACAACAGTAGTCCTTTAATGTGAACTTTCAATTTTTTGGTCCTCTAATGTGCGCCAATTACAAAACTCGTCCTTTTCGGTCGGAATTTACTGTTCACTGCCGGAAAATGCATGTGAGTGTCACATGTCTAGCGAAAAATTGCACAAACTATCCCTAAATTATGGATAAATTGCACAAACTATTCTTAATTTATGGATAAATTACACAAATTGCCCCTCATATTTAGAAGGTACACAAAAACTCTTATATTATAGCTATTTGGCAAAAACTTACCCTTTTGGTGTTAAAAACATATGGCATTAACAAGATTTATTTGGATAACCTACTCTTTTATTCCAAAAATTAATTTCTTATCTTAAAAAAATGTGAAAATACATATTATAATATTTATTTTATACTTCAAATTAATGTAATTTTATTTGAATTTATAAAACGTAATTTTTTTAAGATATTAAATATGAAAGTAAATACAAATGAAAAAGAAATTGGGGAATTGTCTTCCCCGATTCTCAAATCTCCTCCACCTCCAAACCCACCTAGACCCCACCACCTCCCGTCACTCACCCCTACCCCCGCCTCAACCTCTCTTGTTGGGGATTTGGGAATTAGGGTTTATCTTGTGGTGGGGCGATTTGAGGCGAGGTACGAGAGGGCTGAAGAGGAGAAGTTGAGACGTCGGGGTAGGGATGGATGACGGAAGGAGGGGGAGGTGGTGGGGTCCAGTGGGTTTGGAGGTGGAGGAGATTTGGGGAAGAAGACGATTCCCCAATTCTTTTTTTTTTCCTTTTTGTATTTACTATTTAATATTTAATATATGACAAAAAGCAAACCTTTATAAATTCAAATAAAAATTACGTTAATCTGAAGTATGAATAAAATATTATAATATGTAATTTTTTTAAACTTGTTTTTTTTTTTTAATTAGAAATATGATTTTTGAAACTAAAGATTGAGTTATTGTAAATTCTTTGTCAAAATCATATTTTTTTAACACCAAAAGGGATAAGTGTTTACCAAATATAATCTAAGAGTATTTTGTGTACTTTTTAAATATAAGGAGTGGTTTGTGTAATTTATTCATAATTTAGGGATAGTTTGTGCAATTTTTCGTCAGACATGTGACACGCACATGCTTTTTCCGGCTGTGAACAGTGATTTTCGACCAAAAAGGACGAGTTTTGTAATTGGTGCACATTAGAGGACCAAAAACTTGAAAGTTCACATTAAAGGACCAATGTTGTATAGGGTACACATTAAAGGACCAAAGTTGAAAAATTCCCCTGGGTTAAGTATTATTAGGTTATCAATCTTAATTCAGGGATAAGTTATACTTGGCCCCCACATTATTATTATTAATCTTTGGTGTCATTATTCAATACCGCATTAAATGTTTTTTAAAAGCGCCAGCGCGTCATAAGGTTTGGTTGTTAGGAGTGCCAGCGTGTCACAGTGCAAATATTTATTAGCCTTGTTAATAAATAGGATAAGACCCCAATAAAACTCAAAACTGATGACGCGCTCGCGCTCCTAAAAATTATCTAATGCGGTGTTGGATATTGCCACGATTTTGGCACATGTCAAACATGTCACATGGCGTATTTTAAAAATAATAATAATAATAATAGACACGAAGTCAAACACGTTTGAAGGTAGGGTCAGATATGTTTGGAATATGTTTAGGTATATTTCTGTATTAATTTGTAATTGTACCTTAATTATTTTTAAACTTAAAAAGGTTACTAATAGAAAACTAAAATATCAATTTCTTAAAAATAAACAACTAAGTAAAGTAAAACTAAAGAGAGATTATAACTCTTTTATCATTTTTGCTTCATGATTTTCTTATTATTAATTGAAAAATAAATTAAAGTTGGTTGGTTGTTCTTCAATTTCTACAACTTTAATCCGATAAAATGTATAAGCTTGTCTATAACACTCACTTATAATTTTATTTATTAATTATTAATTTTTTGGATTGTAGATATTTAAAAATACTTTTTATTTCTTGCTACTTTCTAGTTAAAAATCGAAAGTACAATGTTATACAAAGGTTTTACGGATATTTAATAGATTTAATGTAAAATATGGTTAAGCTAAGGCAGTGTCGTTGTCTTATAATTTTCAAAAGTTCATGTCAGCGTGTTCGTGTTCGTGCCCATGTCCATGTGTCCATGCACCATAGCCCAAAACCTACAACCACCCTTGACCAGACCAAGACTAGATGTAACAGTAAATGACTCAATTCATTTTTTACAGTATACTATCGGTAACATTTTCTAAGGTTTGATTAAATATTAGTTACATTCCTTGAGGCTTCAACAATATCGGTGTAACTTTTTGAGATTTTCAATATCATATTAGATAGGTCCAACATTCCTTTTTTTCTTTTCTTTTTTGTTGTGGACCAACTTGTAAGACTACAAATACGCTTTTGTTATCTAAATTATAATAGTGTCTTTGATTTACAAGAACAATTTTGACAATTTCTAACATCAATTATGTTTTATAGTAAAAATAACCTTTAAAATCCACTTGATTACAATAAGTTACTTTCTGATATCGTAATAGTTTTGTATTAAAAACATAATCTTATGTCGACATTTGTCAAAATTATTAATATATGTCAAAAGTATTCCATAATAAATAACACAATATATCAATGACATTATCTCATAAACTGAGTAACAAGTGTATATTTTAGTCTTAATAGGTTAATGTGAGTGTCATTGATAATATTTAAATTTTAGAAAGTGTAATTCATACTTCACGAAAACTCAAAAAGCGACACTAGTACTGTCTCTTTTTTATAAATCGGTTGATTTTGATTTCTTGACTATGCACGCAAAAGATTAATTTGTCTTATTTCTTTTTTGTTTCAACCTCTTACTTCAATTTTTACCTTCTGATCTTTTTGATCCCTCTCTTTTGCTTTTGTCATTACTTCTTCCATCTCTTACTTGCTTTCTTCTTCTCAAACCTAGTTTTAGCTTTCTCCCTCTCTTTTCCCCATTCCTACCTACTTCTATGAAGACTTGCGGGGCTAAAGTCAGAAATTTAGTTGTCTTTAAGAATAAAATATGATTTATTTTTGTGACAGCTATTTTCGTTGCAAATACTTAGACTAACTAGCTAGTGACCTATGTCTTCCTAATAGTTACCGTCTGAAGCGATAGTAACTCTATTGCAAATATATAATATATGTCAATAACAACTACTTTGTCACCGGCAAAAAGCAATTTTCGAATAATGCACTAGAAAATTGATCGAAATAGCGATAAATATTGGATTCTTATAATCATCTGCGACTTTCCATTTTCAGCAATTGTTAAGCTTTTGCTGTTGTTGTTGTTGTTCGATTCAACATGATTTTCTATATTAGATCATATAGTGTACCTATATATTAACTGTATTTTTGTTGTGGTGGTGCATTAGATAGTACTGTTTTAAGATGTGAGTGTTTCAAGAAACAAAACAAAAGAGAAACTTTTATATTGGAGTCCTTTTGACATATTCTTGGATCAATGGTGCACTTGACATAATCTCGGTGCTACTGATTTCACAATAAAAGTTTCAGACGACAAATTCTATCCAGTTAACCTTTAAAATAGTCTTTGAATAAAATGATCAAACTAATGAAGCAAAAAACAAAAAAAAAAAAGAAAAAAACTAATCGAAAATCAAACGATAGCTAGCTAACTCCTCCAATAACAATATGAGTAGAAATAAATGAACAATAAAATTAACTTAAATTTATGGCGTATTATAATTCTGTTACTAGAATAATCATCTAGTCAACATTTATTTATGTAGCATATCAATAAAATTGTAGTATAATTAATTAATAAAGTATTTAAAGATTGAGAAACGGATAAATCTCATATCGTATGTTGCAACTCCCGCCAACAACTCTCCCGCCTTGTTTACCTCCACAACACCTCGGAAGTTCACTAATAGCATCACCAAGGCACTTGTCACAATCAACGCTCGAAAGATCTCTGGTGCACTGCACCATGCCGTATATCTTCACCGACTCCGTTAGTTCCACCTCTCCATGCGCGAACATTCTCGTCGCGCCACAAGCTTCCTTCGACAAATTACCCAACAGCCCTCTAGCATTCTCGTTAAACGTCTCAGTAATATTAGAGCTCACGTTTCGCAAGTTCCACATGAAAAACCTGTTCTGGTTGTCGATTTTCCCGAAGAAATCGTTGTTTGAGTACTTCAACAAACAATTATCGTACCAAATAACGGCCCCTTTGTCGTTTGGACAACGTCTGAGGATCTCGATGCTTGCCTGGTTAACACATGCCTGGCAGTTGTTTCTTGAGACATCTCCGCGACAAAGGGATAGACCGTATGCTCGGTTATACGTTTGGCCGGTTGAGGAAAATCCGAACCCGGTTGGAGGGGTCTTTAAGTTGATATCACCGAAGAGGTTTCTTAGGTTTGTTTCATAAGGACTGTTGGCAGTGAAGTTTTGGGAGTTGGAACAAATGTTAAAAAGTGGGTTGGTGGCAGTTGCGATTTGGATGAGGAATGCAAAGATTAGGATTGGGACATAGAGTGAAAAGGCCATGTTAATTTGATTGAATTGAGGATGTTTTTATGTGGCTTTAAGGTTGGTGATTTATGAGATTATATAGAGTAATAAGAATGCTCAATTTTAGTTGAAAATGCTGACTTTTTCGTTGATTAGTTGTCAATGTTTGTATGCATACTCTACTACACTAGTTAACCATTGGTGGGTCGGACTTGTAATGACTTTTTCTTTTTTTGATTGAGAAAGATTAAGTCAACACTCAACATGGTTGTATTAGAATGTTTCTCATATATGTTGAATGAGCTACAAACGTGAAGAATTCAGATACTTAGGAAGGTGGCATCGATCGATTGATGATTCGTGTGTGTAGGATTGTGGCAAGACGAACAATAAGTAGAACGCGGGTTAATTAATTAAGTAGCTGATCAGTGGAGGGAGAGGGTCAGCTAGTGCGGGACCAATTCGGAAAAAAATGAAAAAGAAGAGTTAAAAGAAGAGAGAAAATAAGCATAAAGAAGCGAAAAATCAAAATCTAATGATCACAAATGACCTCTTTCGTTGTTATGAAAAGTAGCCCTAATTTTACTTTCTAATATATATAGTTACGTATATATAATGAACAAAATGTTCTTGTTGTTTTTAATATTTTAATTTTCTTTGTATAATGCAAAGTTTTAGTTTAATAAATTTTATTTTCTTGTAATTTAAAGTTATAAGCAGAAAGATATAGATATATTTTAAAAGAATTGTAATGTAAAATCTAGCTATAGTATTTTTTTATCTTTTCTTAAATATGAAAAGAATAATATGTACTATGTCGTTTCTCGGGCACAATTTTGCCATTATTGAAATAATTTTTTCAGCAAAAAGGGTTATTATATTACCACGTAAACACGAGAGTTAATTCCCATTTAGTTTACAAGAGAGACATAACAGATGGGATTTTATACCAAATTAAAATTAAAACATATTTATTTACTCTCCTTTGTTTTCCGTTTGTAGTTAAATCTTCTTTATCAACATAAGAATGGGATGGTTTTACATGCGAGGAAACCGTTTCACGTCTTGTGTGCGAGACATGCGACATTTGAACTTGGCATTGCTTTTCCGACAAAGGAAGGAGCATAGGAAAAGTTGTTGGGCTTACTTCAATTTAGATCTTAATTATGGACTACTAATTTTTTTTTTTTTTTCTTATAGGAGTCACTCTTTCTTAGACTAATATAAGAAAACTAATTACTGATATTCACAACATTTACATTGACCTTTCTCGTGCTTAAGAACTAAGATATATCGTGAGTACGACATACATACATTGACTTTCGGCAATCAAGAAAAAGAGTCGAGTTGCGAAAAAAAAACAATATTTAAAGTTGCTGGAAATGAAATAACACTGCTTTTTACATAAAGTCGACACTAAAAATCATGTGCAGTACTATTCCCCCAAATGGGCGCTCTTGAAGATAGAGGATATAATTAAATAAAGTAGAAAGACTCCAGACAAGAAAATATAATCTATTAAAAAAGTCTTTGTATTTTGTGAAATCTGCATCAAAAAATTTGACTGGAGTTTTTTCTGTTTTTTTTTTTCTTTCCCCCCACAAATTTCTTTAGTGTTTTTAAAAATCAGACCACCTCCCTTTTGCCAGAAACACTAAACAAATGTTAATGAAATATAATTTATCAATTTTACATCTCTAATTATATTTCCAACTATTTTTATAATAAAGGTGATTTATTGCATAGGCTTGATAACAAGAGGACGTTTCCTGCATTTTGCATAGTTGGAAGCTATTTAGGCTCTGATTGTTTCCAAGGAAAATGAGGGAGAATGAATTTTTTTTGGGAAAATGAGGATTTTCAGGAAAACTTCCATGGAAAATAAAGTTTTCCTCTCTTTTCCATGTGATTGGCATGCCATTAGTTTTCCGGAAAAATTTTATACTTAATTTGCTTACTCATCATATAAAACAATGTAAAAACTTTTATTATTATTTAAAACTTAATATTTTCAATAAAACTTATATGAAGTTTATATTTTTTCTTAAAATTAATTTATGTTTTATTTTTTTATGTTTAAAAATCATTTATAACTTCTTGAAGAGTAAAGTTAGTTTATTTTAATATACTTAAAAAATTTGCAAGTACTATTAATATATTTAAAACGAAACAACACAAACAAAACAAATTTAATCAAGAGAACCTTCAAATAATATTATTATATTCAAATGACGTCCTGAAGAAGACAAAATATAGTGCCTAAAACATTAAACAACATTATAGATTAAATTAAAATAATAATAATTTATTAAAGATGATAAATAACTAGCATAAAAAATATAAAATAAATAAAGAAGTATTACCTGAGTCTTGAAGAAGATGTGTTGGTGAAAAACATTGATCATACAAGTGTTTATATAGTTTCTAAATTGGTGGGAATATGAAATTTTGAGAACTAGAAATTTATTGGAAGAGGATTGAATTTTCACACCTTTTGTATTGGAGGGAAATCTGAAAATTTTGAGGATGATATTCTTTAATTACATTTGCTTCCACAAAGAAATCCGTACGTGAATAATTAGAATAAGTTTGTGAATTGTAAAAATGTTAATAAAGATTCAAAAAAGATTTTCCTATCTTTTTCCATCTTTTCCCAAATTTTTCTTGGTACCAATCACTTGAAAAATAATTTTTTCCCATATTTTTTTTTTCTTTTTCCCTCATTTTCCTTGGAAACAATCGGAGCCTTAATGTAGGTATCAAAAAAATGGTTGGGCGTTCTATGCAATTTTTTCAGAAGTATATTTTACTCAATTTAATAGGAATTAATAAAAGCTAGGAAGACAGTAATAAGTCTTATATCGAGTGAGTGATCGATCTGCAACCCGTTAGAAAAATGGAGAAGGAATTTGGTGCAAGATTTTTGAAAATAAGAGAGAAAATTTGAAAAATAACGAAATATGAATAGGCTTGGTGTAAGTTTTACAGTTCCACGGGTTTCCATGCAGTTTCCTCCTACATATGCCTAAAATTATTTAACATATATTTCCAACTTTCTAGAACCTTGAAAATTATGGAATGTATGTAGCTGTCCTTAAATGAATATTGGTCAAGGATTTTACTAGTCAATAAGAAATCGGCATGGCATTAAAACCAAAAGAAAAGAAAAGGAAGCAGTTGCTTGTTCAACATAGATTTCATAAAATAATTGAAAACTTTGACCTTTTCCATATTTTACTATATAGTTAATTAGTTATAATATCCAGTAATTGGGTTAACACAATATCTTGAATTCGTCCTTTTAACGCATTAACAAGTTCGTTGTAAAAAACTTATTATCCTATCTATTAATTAAGGCCTAAAAAAACTCAAGCTTGACTAGCTCAGAAAGTTGTGCGGTTCACTCAAACGTAAGAATTACTCTGGATGAATCTGAAGTTAGACAAAGTCAGAAAGAATGTGTCGAGGTTAACCAGTGTCAAACTCAAATAAAACTTATTATCAAAAAAAAAAAAACTCAAATATAACTTTGATGCATTTTCATTTTAAAATTACATAATATTATGTTTGATAAATTCCAAAACGCGGATATATACAAGGATCATTTGCATGTAATGCATTGGTAGATGTTTAACGTATTAAAAAGTTTGAAGAACTGAAAACAAGAGCAAAAACGACTATAACATGTATGGACACGCTTTTTGAACATTGAAGGATATTTATTTTGTGAAAGGCACCAAACAGATTAAATCATAAGCAAAATTGCATACAAGAAAAACGAACATGCATGTAATAGAAGGAAACTATTAAAAACAGATATGAACTTTAATTAGTTCACAAGTTTACGGAACATGTTGATTTAAAGAATTGCTCTTAGTATTGCATATTTTACTGAAGGCATAGTAACATTTACTCAACCAAGTTTGAGAATCAGTGCAGTATGTTACAGAATATTACAATTCATGTGAAACATCATGCTCCAGCTTAATCCTTACAAGTTCATCTACTTAATTTCATAATCCCAAACCTATGAAAGTAAAATGGTTTGCTTCGTCCTGATTTTGTGTTTTTGTGAGTTTTTATGCTCTGGAACCATTACAATGACAAACTGCACAAGAATTAGTACGCGTTCTGATCTATTTACCAATGTGATTCACGTCTCGCTTAGAGCACCTTGTGTTGGTAGGTACAATCTATGAATATATCCACCGAATCGAACTAAGGATGCATATGAATTAATTCTTCATCGCCACATTCTCTTATAGCAATTTCAAGCAATCTGCCTTTAGAAGAAGGTAAAACATCACAACAATCCCTTCGTGGCGCTTGCAGCTGTATGTTAATAAAAAGGAAACCAAAGAATTGTTAGAACAAATTTCACATCGTTAATACGACATACACCAAAGGATATGAACTTTGGGCTTATTGATGAAAATACCTGTTTGACATCTCGATCTTTCTTTTGTGAGAACACCCTGACTTCTTCAATCCTCCTTGGAGAATCCCTGTCAAATGTGCAATTTTCAGGTGTTGTCATTCTGTAAATAGTTGTTATCCGGTCTTTTACCGATGACACCATGTGGAAGAAAAAGAGAGACGGCCTCCGACATGGATCAGGGTGAAGTCCCATTGCATCAACATTATACAAGTCATTTAAACCACCACCGTTTTTCAAGGGAACGTGTTTCTCTTGCGTGCGCAGAGCATCAGGCAAGTATACATGGTGGGGAAAGATTTGAACTGCATAGCCCCATGACACGGATATAGTCCAAGAATACCATCGATCGTAGCATATTGTTTGTTGCATTAACCTCTGAGAATCAATACTTACAGCTTGAAACAAATGTTCAAAAGACTTAATCTTTGCCATATTAGGAAAAATTGGATCAGTGGAGTCCGAGAGATGGACTGAGACCACGGGGCTTAGTGGATGAGAAGCCAAGAAACCGAACATACTTCCACGAATATCCATCTGATATTATGTTTTAGTTGGTAAATATAAATTAGTTTGTTATTGATTTATCAATTAAAATAGAAAGACAATGAAAAATGACATCTCAAAGTCAGTTATAAAATGGATGTACCTGATGGAACCCAGGTTCGTGCGTTAAGCTAACACCGAGCTCTGCTATGCAGGCGTGAATTCTACCATCACTTCCGTACAGGTGTGGGTACCGATCCAGGCACGAATCGAGAACTTTCGCCAAAACTTTTGCGAGTGGATAGCTTATAGCAAAACCTGCGCCTCCAAAGGCCATATCATAAGAGAAGAACTTATTTTGTGCAAAACTCTCTGAATTTGTCCCAATGTAGTACCAAAGCCCATGATCATATTTAGACAGTGTTTTGACCAAATTTTCTGGAAAGAAAATTGTGTCATCATCTCCAAACACGAACCACCTAACATTAGAATAGTTGAGAGCAAAAGTTTCCGACACAATGCGTGCAATACGTATAGCTGAACGGGGGCCATTCCGGTATGTGTAACGGAAACGGGAGGTGTCCCCTGATATACATATGGGAGGAAGAGAGCTTGAGTCATCAAGTTGACGAGAATTTTCATTGAGTGGCATGCTGTCCATGAAAACGCAGCCCCTCGTTTTCTTAGGCCTCCACCATAGCTTAACGTAATCCTTTGTACTCGACCAGGAATCCTTGCTCGAGGCAATGCCAAAAATGATATGTTCAAGCGAAGATTGAGATGATAGATCACGCGACAAAGTGGAGAAAAAAGAAAGGTTTTTGTTGGTGAAGAGGAAGAATGATGAACAGAGGTATGTTATGCACAAAAAACATGAGATTATCATGAAAGTTAAGAGGGGATTTAGTCTTTTTTTGCTTTTGGAGGGTAGTTGTAATGACTGCATTTTCTCAATGTGTAAGAGAACAGAAGAATCGATGGATTAGATGAGGGTGATTAAAAATTTCTGTAGGCAAGGCAGCCACCATTTGTTTGACCCTTAAACCTCGGCGGAAGCAAGCTGCAAAGCTTTTTACATTTTCTGTGCAGTATCTAGTGGGACAATATGAATAGAGAATGTAAAGATTACTCTATGGATAGGCATTTCATTTCTTATTTTTCTTAAGTCAACTCAACCTAAACATAAAGAAGGGATCTGATAAAGAAAGTACTTATACAATGCGCTAACTTCATATTAAAGATCCATTTATTTATTTTTTCAATACCTAATGATAAAAAGAATTCCTGGTTCTGTATTCTACAATTAAAAAAAAATAGAATTTTTTCATATATCCAAGAAGATTCAAACAAGCCACTCATTTAACAATAAAATACAGCATATCATGACAATTAAAATTCTAACTTCACTAGTTGTGCTACAAACTAATCAGATTAATCTTCAAAATCATCATCCGTTTCATGATCATCCAACTCCCAACTTCCATCACTCTTCTGAACCATACCCTTATTCCTTAAAATCCACCAGAATGTTGGAGTCAAATACTCGTCTTTAAGAGCACCTGTACTCTTGTTCACTAGAGAAATATCCCTCACAACTTCCAACTCAATCCCTTCAACTAAAGACAACGCATGCAAATAAGCACCCTCCAAATTATGCCAGCTCTCGATGTCTCCGCCACTTTTAAGGTACGGTGAAGTTCCACTGTCGAGTTCTAGTTTTACTCCAACGTCTGTGTATGGAAAAGGCGGTATATCAGGAACGATATCCGGGATATTACGGATGTTTAGTATACGAAGATCGTTCATTGTATCTAAGATGTCTTTATAGCTGGAATCTCCAACACGTGGGCAGGCAAACGCAAACACTGTCACCGGACATGGCTCGTCTTGTTGATTGCTTGACTTGTTGGCACCGTTTGCAACGATGTCTGATGCGTTCATAACTGCCATTGCTGCTCCCATACTGTGGCCTGTTACCGTTATGCTTATTTGTTCGTCCTTGAATTGTTCCACTAGTGTCTTCACTTGTGATAGAATCTGGATTTCAAATCAGTAATTCATTAGTAAGATATTTTGTAGATGAATAGAAGGAGAATCCATGGCCTGGTCCAATGAACGTGGTTCGTTTTGTGGTTCATATAATCTACTGAATTAGTTGCGAGTAAGTTTATTTTGTTTGTTGTTATAATGTTTCTTTAAATAATTAAAAGTCTAGTATATACTTAGTCCAACATATGTAGAGTACGAAAGAAAAATCACACCTCTGTTATTCCTAACTAACTATATATACCTGGTAAATGTAAGGGTGCAAAGGGCATGCCAAAGTGATGATGTACCACCTAACATTTATATGTGCTAAAGAATTTCATGAGGCATACATAGTGTTCTACTTGTAGCACAGAATGATCGATGTATTTCATAAACGAACAAAATTACCTGATCTCGTGCGCTGGTTTTGTTGAACCGTGATTCTTCATCCCTCGAAGTGTACATAGAAAGAAACCCTTTATGCACATAAACATCATCACCAGTCGTTCCAAATATCTCGGATGCTGGTACAAGGGGGAAATCCAAATCCTTCAACCACTCGACCGGTTGAATCGTCCCCCTCCATGCAACCAAAATATCCCTTCTTCCCAGTGCAACTTTCCCTTCATCAGTCGCTACGGCAACGTACCCTATCCAATTAGATTCCTCGGCCCATCCATCATAGGATGAGGACTTCAACAAGAATGCCTCTGGAACTCCAATCGTAGATGTTGCATAGATGTACTTCACGGCTTCGTACTGAAACGGATTATTGATTACCAATCCTACCTGAGCAAACAGATTCCTCCTCGCGTATATGCTAGTGCCCGTGTACTTTGATAACTTCTCGGAGTTGAAAGTGTCGTAGCATGCTTGAGCCATAGCGCCATAGTGAATGATATATTGCCTTAGATCACTATCGAGGGGGTCTAGGAGGTTTTCCCAGTTAGTCTGGCCACTGAGGAGCCTCCATCTTTCGGGTATGCCTCTTATCATATTCTAGTAGTTGGATAAATGAATTCAAACCAAAGCATGCATGATTTATTTGAGAGTTTTGGTTGTGATTTTATTTACCCTTTTATACTATAGCGTATACCTCTTCTCCTGAATGCTAGCACGGTGGTTAAATCTCATCTTTTCTTGCAGCAAATTGTGCCGTTTTTGTGATGCATGAATTAAGTGTGAGGAGAATGGCCAAAGGAACTTCTGAGTCTGTTATTGCACATTGACATGACTCAGTGAACTTAAGTTACTAATCTTAAAATCCAGGGGAACCTTGCAGAAATGGTATATATATATATATATATATATATATATATATATATGTATGAAAAATCAAATTTCCAAACTACCAATTTGAACTAACGTTATTTGCTCTTTTTAATTCTTTGAATTAGGAAAATGGATTTTCACAAAGCTAAAATAAAAAATTAGGAAAATGGTCTGTCTGAGCTAGGATCTCTTTATCAAGCATATCTATGTATGCAATATGGGATGGAATAAGTAGTACTAAAAAAGTTTCTGTACACTATGTCATGTGAAATATTATATGCTTGCTGCTTCTAAATTAATTTAAATCTTGTTATGAACTTAACTACAGCCTGAGTTTGTTCTATCTAAAAAAACACGGAAAAACAAAAAAGTAGTCGACTCTTAGAGCCAGGACTGAATTATGTTGCTATATTAACTCATTTTCCATTCAACAATGTCCCATGTCCTTCAGAAAAGAAAAGATAATGACTAAAAACTAGGAAACTGTTTATTGATTAGTAAGAATGACTGAGAATACATTCCTACTTATATGAAATCTTCCCCTAAATTTTATATGTGGGGGGTTTTTGCATCTTCCTTTGCCTCTAAACGGCAGGATTCACGTGCACCTAACTAAAGAAGCTATGTTCTGATCTTGAGCAGAACGCTGTTCTACGGTTTTGACTCTCGTAAAAGCTGAATCTACCGAGGCTTATCACATTTAGCTTTATATATCATTGATATATATACTGATCCATGTAGCCAAATGTCTGGAGAGTAACTAACTCTTATTGGAATAGTCTTGAGCAGGGCTGACAAGGAAGTGAGGCATTCTTTGGAAACTTTATTATCTGGCGGATGAGAAAAGACTTGGACTTTCCTTGACGAATTAATCTCGGGTGGAATCATAGCCGATACCTGGAAGGGAAAGAACAAAAGTTACCAGCTAGCAGATTGTAATGATGTTTTAGAGCAATAGTAGAATAAAAGGATAATTAGTAATGTAAGAAATAAGACAATAATACAGTCTAACCTCGGATCGTTCGTGCCTATCTCGTAGGTCTAGAAGCCACATTTGTAGGGCCTGTATGAACTTAGCTCTACCTTTTTATGGATGAAATCTGTTAGAAAGATTATGGTTACATAGAAGAGATGCAGAGACCATAAATGCTATTTGTAAGTTGGAACACATATTCTAAGCATGTTGTAGAGTACAATAACAATGTATGTATACCTTTATGCAAAGAATTATTAACTGAATGTATTTCCAGAGGGAAAGGGAGATCCTGGGATTTCGTTTAGAAATCATTTGTTCCTTCAGGATCGTAGTCAAAGGCTTCACCGGTCTTGACAAATCTACCTTTAACACGCTTTCGGGTATCAGCTCTCGCTTTACGAGAAGCGTACCTTATTTGTTTTCCAAACCTACATTACAAAGCAAGATTGTTTAGAGACCCTCAGCAAAATACACCATCAGAACAGAGACTACACCTTTTAATTTATCTATCTTGATTTCTTTTACAATCAAATTATACGTTGCATTTTTTGATTAATGTCTATACTATTGGATCGTTACATATTACCTATATTTATTGTATATTTTTGAAACCTGTCCTTGTAAATACATGTAATTGAAGCAATAATCCTCAACATATTTTTATGTGCGACAATATATGCAAAGTCCCAATCATTGGCTAATTAGACAGTATAATTTCCTTCAGAAGATAATTTTTATCTCATGTTTTTAGATCACAATGAACTAACAAGCAACTTGGCAAATAATCATATTATCCAACTATGTTGTGATTATAAGCCTATTACTACTTACATAAGAAGAAACAAGGGCAGTTTTTGATATCGATTTTTCAACAAAAGAAACAAAAGTAACTAGGATGGGAGCAGATCACTTACGTTCTCCTCTTCTTCTTTTCATTGTACCTCATCATGGCTTTCTCCCTGGCCTGTGGGCAAGTAGGTTTGAGATCAGAGTCCCATGGCGAATCACCTGTTAGAAACAATGGTGATAATCCGCAGTCTTGATAATCCGCTGCACTACTTTCTCCGGTGATGTTAGATAACGACATCGATATGCTTGAAGGGAGTTGTGCACTTGCAAACCCAATATTTGTGTTCATTAGCATGCTTCCATTGCTATTGCCACTTATAACTTGCATCAGGTTTGTTGATCCAGCCACCGGTTGAGGTTGAAAAGCCATATTGCACTCTTGTCCTCCTGATGAAGATCCCTGAAGAAAAAACATAATTAAGCTACGCTGTGTTATAAACTAATAAAATCTGAAATAACATATCAACGGTTAAAGCGACATAGGGATGATCATCGTTTATGCCATGGAGGGGGATGATATTGTAGAGTTCCGAAAAAAAAGGCTACATTGTGAAGATGAAGCTGGATCAACGAAAGTACAGCAATCTAGACTCTAGATGCAATCACTTGTTATCTTCTAGCAGTTCAAGGACTAAGTTCATATATACCATGTCTATTGTTATATTGATATTTGACAATGAGCTAGCTCTTATGCAATTGTAACATATATCTGACCGTAACACATAGAAAAATACACCGTTGGGCACCAAAAATCTGGACTACCATGTTTGTTGTTTGCAGAGATGAGCCAGCATGGATATGGAAAAGAGTAAATGGTAAAAGAGAATCACGAGTTAAAAAAGAACCTCCTGCAGGGCAGTTTCAACATGAGTGCTATTGTTAGATTCAGTGACAGACAAGTTTTTCTCCATCAGTAATCCTTCAATGCCTCCTCCATCCTCCAACTCGTATCTCGGCTGATTATGCAATGCATTCTCAAAATTCAGGGCAATGTCGTCCACGTCAACACCTTCACATACATCAAAAGTACTCTCATGGAGCCCAAGATCTTTAACTATATCTCCACAACCCTGCCATTGGATCAAGACGAATCAGGCAGAAACATAGGCTTAACATGTTACATGTGTGAATGCCATCTATCATGTCACAAATAGATAAAATATCAGTCTACAGTGAATACAATTCGGCACGTTGGACAAACCAGGATTCAGATCACCTTTTGAAGGGGAAGGGTATTCGTCATTTGAGCGAAAAAAGGTGCCTGATCTCTGTTCAACGATGCCAATCTTTGATCCCCACCATACAATATTGAGGTAAAGGTCGACGATGGAAGCTGAGGTGGCGGTGTTGGGAACGCCCAACTCCCGTACTTAACGCACGAGGAAATTGCATTCAGCCTGTTCGGCACCACTAATTTACTCTGATCACCAATCACTTCCGCTACCTCATGCCGCGTGTTAACGTTATTACCATCAAGAACCGAAGACCATATTTTAGATAACTCAGCTGGAGAAGGACAGCCCGAATAGTAGCTCAAATTGACGCGTTGGTGCCCCTGTCCAAAGCATCCGTCACATGCGGAGCAAAGGGACAGTTTATCGTCGATGCACCTCACAACCGCGGCCTGCGAGGCGCACTTGTCGCAAATGAGTGATCGAGGATGGCGACGAGACAGAGCATTGGCGGAGTGCACACATCCATCACACGGCAAACAAAGCCGAGCATCATCGGACTTGCAGTACACCACCGCCCTCACCGTACCACAAAACTCACATAAAGGCTCAACCATTTTATATAAACTGAATTCTCTTTACAAACAACAATTTTAAGTGATCAAACTAACTATTATAAGTGGCGGGATTCAGTCTTTTATTTAATCAAGTTAGAGATGAAAGGACCTACTAATAAAAATACTTTATACTATGACTCGAATCTCGCCACCTTTTGTGTAAAATAAGAATAACAAGACAATGATATATATAGACGCACGTGCGTGCGGTTAATTTTTTTCTTTTTCTTTTGTTTTGGCTGGCTAGAATAATAATAATGATATAATAGAAATGAAATAAATCTCATCAATCAATTCCTAAAAACTCATCGTATCTCATTGCACCTAGTAACTCAAAATTTTTAACTTTATATTAATATCACGGTATATGCTTCATATATACTCAAACTGTTACCGATAAATTAGTGTTAGGTGCTGATATGGAAAATATTGAACTTATTAATATAGTTAGCTTAAGACTCGGGCGATGGCATTGGCGTAATTAGGTTCGAAAATTAAGGGAGAGCTTATGGCTAGAAATATTTCCACGTCATCCGTGAAATGGTGGAAAGAGCGCTTCGTGAGATCACGGTTGTACACGTCAGGTTAAGACCCTTGATCTTCTGGCGCGGTCAACCAAGTCGTCTCCTCACTATTTCTACTTATAATTGCAATTTTTCAGTGGTAGATACTTACGAATATTCGTTGTCTTATATTTTTGTTCGAACATATTACCTGGTTATGTTTATAATGGGTAAAGTAACTCTTGGTGATTAAAAAAAAAAAAGAACTCTTGGTGATTCTATATGTCAATTAATTTTATGTACGTCATATGTAAAGATGTGATAAAATATTTCACCAAAATTATAAGCCCGTGATATTATTTGTATCAAATTTGACCTTAATTAATGCCTCAGCAAGATTCTTTAGCTCTCCTCTTAACAATTAATGTTATCAATAGGTTACATGATGTGCGCCCCAAGGTTTGTGACCGTTTTTGCCATAATGTTGTAATCCCATGTAACTTTCGTGGCATATGGTCGGTCGAGATCGATGATGCGGTAGCATAGAAACGTGTACCATGCTTTCCGCTCTGGCAACAACTGTCTATAATCGAAATAAGGTTCCTCCGCTATCCCTTAGTGGAACTGTGCGCTTGGATATGTAAGGTGCCTAATCGTCTTCAAACCATCGGAGTAGAGCCCCCCATAAACAATTATTGCATGTGCATGCAGCCTACATATTGATCCTTCCCTAGGCATTGATAGTGACCCGATTAGTGGTAACAATTTATCAATGACGCATAGAAAAATCCATTACTAGATAATTAATTTTGACAAAACTCTTAGAATGGCTCAAAAGTTTGAATAATAGGTTTGGATAGTACAAAATAGGGAAGAATTATGAAGTGTAATTGTGTAGAATGATGTTTCAGATGCAAAGTAATCACAATAGGGTGTAAGGTTTGGAGAGGGGGCAAATACAGGTGAGTCGGGCGCTTGATACTAGTGTAATTTGTATATTTTGATCATGTCTTGTTACATACTTGTCCAATTTTTGTATTTTTTAATGTTTATTTCATGTTCTGTAGATATTGAGTTAAAGAATGTAATAAAATGAGGCAGAAGAGACCAACGGGACCAACTAGAAGTTCTACATAGTGAAATAGACGAAGGAGGAGAAACTGCGCAGGCAACGTTGCAAATACTGCCCCAGAGGAGAGCGTTGACAATACCAGCAAAGCAGCGTTTCCCACACCAGCCAAAAGACAGTCTTGACAATGCAGCTTCGCAGTTCTAACGCTGCACAAGCAGAAAATGTAGCGCTAGAATTAAAGTGCAACATTGACAACACTATGGCGGAGCATGGCAAGAGCGCTAGAATCAAAATTCGTATAAATTAAGTCGAACCTTACAGAATTAGAATTGAACAAGTGATCTACCTTGCAAGAGCTTTGGTGGATGAAAATAATTCTGAAAAATACATCTATAACAAGCCCCGAAGAGTCTTACAATCCACACACCAATTTTTTATTCACTTTTGTTATAGAACACAAGTTTTAGAGTAGTTTTTCTTCTTAGTTTTATTTTATTTGGTAAGAGATATTCAACAGGGATTAAAACCAAAGCATGTATGCTATGGATACTAAAGTAAGCTAAAGTCACGTTTCATAGGAGGAATTGGCTAAACAGGTCTTTATTCTATGAATTTTTAATTTTATTTATATTGATTTGAGTTTATAATTATGATGATTGTTCGTTTGGTCTTTTTGCTTCGTTTTTTGTCCTCTATTCATTTTTATGCTTTATTTGACTCAAGACCTACACAATCAAAACAAACATAAAAGACATGAAAAGAGCACAAGAACTTACAAAAAAGTAAGTAAAAAAATATGATAAAAGTATAAAATCATCAAAATTAACAAACATAAAAGACACGAAAAAGAGCACAAGAACTTTCGAAAAAGTAAGTAAAAAAACATGATAAAAGTATAAAATCACTTGCATCAGTGTTGACCATAGCAACAAATTGTTAAAAACACGATTTTGAAACTTGTTGAGCATATTTAGAAAGCATGAATAGAACAGTGACGACCCAGATTTTTCAAGCATATTAGGTAAAATCAAGAGAATCAACTCCAAGAGGAGGAATTGGTAGAGGCATAGTCAATTTCATAAAAGAAGTTCTTCAGTGGATAACATGAATCCACCTTTATGCCAAGCTAACAACACAAAACAATGGCGCTTCTTGGGAAGCAATTTGTATATTTCTCTTGGTTTATCTAGTTCGATTTTGTTTTTAATTTACTTCATTATTATTTAGTTTTGTATCTTGATTTTACAGCTTATATGTGCCTAATCAACACATTAATGAAATGATTTGTAAGTGTGAACATGACCAAGAAAACCATATATGTGTACAGTTCTCAACCAACACATGGGATATGGTGGCTCATAGTCATAGGTAGATTCACAAAGAGGTAATATTTGGTTCTTAGTTAAATCTTCTCCAGAGGTTATAAGGTCTAGACCATACGGAGAGCAGCTAGAGTCACTAAATTTAGAAAAGGTCATGGAAGCGTGACCATCTGAACCGATCTACTATAGAAATTACTTCAATTGAAGAACATAATCTAATAAGTCCAATAATAAATAAAGAAGAATGTGATGGCATGTCTATGAGCCTGCTACAAACCTTTAATGAAACCAACACTCTAAAATATCTCTCATATGTGATTATCTTTATGTTTTATTTTATTTGAATAGATTAATTAATTATTCTTAAAGCAAAATCTAGAGGAAAATTAGGGTGATAGATCTAGTTCTGTGTTTGTTCAATATTCCTGAGGAGTCAATGAAAAAACTTCTAATATTACTTGAGACTCGCATCCATGCATGTTGAGAGGTACATCAACTTATCGTAAAAGACCATGTTTTCGTAGTTATTTTTAACAAATAATTTACATTTTCTAATTACGTACCAAATAAATAAAGATATAATCTTAATTTTACCAACAGATTTAATAACGCATATATATTCGTCGGCAATTAATTAGTAGAAAAGCTTCATGCTTTTTGCAAATCCAACTGTGAATATGACGAAATCAAATATGAATTTTGCTAGGTGGAAGCTTTTAAAGTAGTTTCAACAATACTACAACGGGAATGCAATAGAAAACAAGTATGTGGGATATTTTGTTGGCAACTATATATCGTTAAATATCACTTTTTATTCATTCGTTGGTGTCGTTGTTGCTCCACTTCTTTGGAGTTAATACGTAATTATAATCATCAACCTATGATTAAGGTTAGCATGTCTTCGTTGTTTATTGAAACTTGTACAGTCATGGTGCATATAAATATTAAGCATGGCCTTTTTTTATAAGAGAAATATTAATTAATCATGGCTTAATGCATGCCTCTTAGCTGGGAGTTATTCAATTGTGCAACGGAATGAGTGCTCATTTTTCGAAACATATGGCCTGGATCTATCGGACCACCGCACTTTGTACCTCCAAGCATGAATGTATGTCACAAATCTCAACAAGTGATGGCCTTCTTAAACCTCATCAGAAAAATAACATTGCTAGTCCCGATCAAACTAGTGCACATGATACTTGACTTAGTGATTTATACTTAAATATCAGTAACATTTCTTATTTCCTTCATTTGAGTGGCAATAAGTCCTTTTGACCAAATAATGATGCTATAGCAGTTTCAAGGTAACATGTTGGGATTACAAGATTTAGCTTTAAGTATTCAAGCTATAGGATATCATTTTCGATAATTGGATACAAACATTTAATCTTTACCTGTCATATTATTTATTTTAACCGTTAAGTTAGATATACCATCTGATATAGATTTACATATAGTATATCAAATAGTCACGACATGTACATGTAAAAAAGCCCTTGCTATATTCATTTCTCATTCTTCTTGGGGATATATACGTATAATTAAATTTGAGTTAATAGGTCTGAGATACATACTTTGATACTGTTATGATCACAATCATCACATCACAAATGTAAATTATAACTAAAGTTCTAATAGGATATGTGAAACCCTGCTGGACAGCTTGGACCGATGGAACTGTGGGCCATAGGAAACTTGAAATGGTGGGGATATTCCTTTTTTCTTAGATATTAACATGTCTTATTCGAAGTAGGTGAATAATTTTATTTTATATATTTTCATTCAGAATTAACATAGAAAGCAATAATAAAATAAATCATATATGCAATTCTAAATTCTTATGGAGCGCACAAGTCAACCCTCTAAATATTTGCTATAGCATTTCTCAACTTGACAATAATAATTTGTCACTAACTCATCTTAATGACAACTATTGCACCACATAGACATTGTTCTTATAACTCTACTATATATACATGATGATCTAAGACATGGCCAAAACAAGCAGCTAAGAACTCAACAAATTTTGCTAAAGATTTCGATTTCACCCTTTCTTAGAGATCGAAATGGCTTTGAAAAATCATAGTTTTGCAGCTCTAGTTCTAGTTCTTGCTTTATTTGGCATATGTAATGCTCAAGGCCTGAAAGTTGATTTCTACAAGAAAACTTGTCCTAATGTCGAAGCGATTGTGAAGGAGACAACCAACACCATCTTCTCTCGAGCTCCGTCGCTTACTGGTCCTTTGCTCAGAATGCACTTCCATGATTGTTTTGTTAGAGTATGTTTTCAACTATACATACATCGCTCTACATTATATTATCCCTTCAAGTTATTACGACTCGTGAATATTTTTTCTGTTATTTGACGCTAATGCGAATCATTCTCCACAATCTTATTGATATCCGAGTAATACATGTTATAAATACTAGACATATTGGTAATAGGTATTGTATTATCCTGAATCTCCAAATGCTGAGGATTCCAATTATTTTTTTAACTTTCTATGTCTTCTCTTAGACATGCATGCATGTTTACCTTTTGTTCTTACTAATATTCTATATGAAATTAGTTAATATAGTGCCCAATGTGCAATGCTTTTGCTATCAAAATGATCATTCGGAAAAGGTTAACTATAGCTACCTTGTCAAACTATTGTAATATACTCGAATCTTCTTCTTGAGATTTGAAAATTTTTACATCTTACCAAGGGAAACTATAGTTTCAAAGAAGTAGCTAAATGACCAATATGTATTTGATGAATATTAATATTATGAAAAATGCAGCAACTAAGAGATCATCATTCATTCGTACGTGCAGGGTTGTGATGGTTCTATTCTGTTGAATGCAACAAGAAGCAGTGGTCAGGCTGAGAAAGACTCATTCCCGAATCTATCGCTAAGAGGATTTGGATCGATTGACAGAGTAAAATCGGCTGTGGAAAAGAAGTGTCCCGGTGTTGTTTCCTGTGCTGATATCTTGGCTTTGGTGGCTCGAGATGCAGTTTCATTTGTAAGTAATGAAGCATGCATGATTTCAAAAAAGGAAGTATTAGAAAAAAGAAAATGAGATTAGATATATAACTAATATGCATATTAATCAAATCAACAGACAAAAGGTGCTACCTGGAAGGTGCCATTGGGAAGAAGAGATGGAAGAGTGTCTAACGCGACCGAGGTTTTGTTCAATCTTCCACCTCCTTCTTTCAACATTACTCAATTGAAAGCCTCGTTTGCCTCGAAGGGTTTGAACACTAAGGACCTTGTAGTTTTGTCTGGTAAGATCATATTCATGACCATCATATATTAGGAACATTAATTCTTTATCTGCATGAAGAAGGCCTCCTTTGAGTATTATACTATACAGACTTATCTTGAATCCAATTATGGACCAAAAACTAATTCTATTTTTGCTTTCGGCTCATGTATAGGAGGACACACAATAGGAACATCACACTGCTCCAGCTTCACCAGCCGCTTGTACAACTTCACCGGCAGAGGCGACGTTGACCCTTCATTGGACTCACAATACGTTCCACGTTTGAAGAGCAGATGCAGTGCAACTGACCAAACAACACTTGTTGAGATGGATCCCGGAAGCTTTTTAACGTTCGACCAAGATTACTACACTCTTGTTGCCAAGAGAAGAGGCTTGTTCACATCTGATTCGGCTCTTCTTACCGAAAGTGAGACGAGGAACTACGTTCTCAAACATGCCAGTGCTTCCCAGCTACCAAGTTTCTTTAAGGACTTTGCTGAATCCATGATCAAAATGGGTAACATTGGAGTCCTCACAGGCAATGCAGGGGAAATCAGGAAGAGTTGTGCTTTTGTCAACTAATGAACAATTTTTATTTAGTTACGTTGGGGAGTCAAAATCAGAGTTTCTTTCTATTTTTTCATCAAGCGGTCTTTTGTTGTGTTATAGTCATTTTATTATTGTTGTCGGTTATCTTGTATCGAATCTGATTGGAATTATGTATGGAAATGGTGGAAGGTATAATATGATGGAGTCAATTAGCCAAAATCAAGTTTTTGATTAGTATCGTAATTCGTACATACTCTAACAATCCTTTTAACCTAAATAACTGCTACCGGCCGTTCTACTTTTGGATCCATTTTGACTATCCATTTATAGCTCTTTCAAAGCATATATCTCTAAACCTTTGAGCTAGGTCACTAGTAATAGCATTTCATTTGAGGGTATTTTGCTGGTGATATCCACCCAGAATATATATATCATAAGATCAACCTACCTCTTGTTTAAACATACTAAGTAGTCATGTTGGGAAATGTAGGTCACATTCAAATTCAAAGTTGTCAAATTAGTTCTCTATACATCATTTTTTTTTTTTTATATTTATCTTTCCAACTATTGCAAGCTACTCGATCTTCTTGTTTGATTCTTATTGGTTAGACATCCTCCCTAGTGTGGTCGACCATCCATCATATGTGGAATTAAGTGTAACGATCCATGTCCATTGATTAGATTCAAATACGTAAAGTTTTTGTTTAAGAGCCGTCTGATTCCTCGCTTCATAGGGTTGGATCAAAACTTGGACGCTTGGAAGTCATGCTCGGAGTAAATCTGAATTTTACTTATAAATCTCCTAAAGAAAGAAAAAATAAAATTAGAAGAGTGATATCAGCTTTTCAATAATTATTGTTGAAAAAAAACTCTACTTACACTAAGTAAAAAAAAAAGCAAAGTTGAATGGAGAAATATTATCAAAAACATATCAACTAAAATTAAGATACACGGACTAGTTTTGCCATGGGTACAAACATTGTTTCATATGCCTCGATTCGTCTTGTGAGTTGGAATCATACAGCTCAAGTTTTGTAATTGCTAGACTTTTAAGTTCTATATTTTGCATGTAACATGTTATAATTGCATTAACATATGTAATAAACTTAATTTTAATTAAGCTACTTAATAAGGACCAATTTATTCATGTGATTTATTACTATTTGTCCGAAATTAATTTATTTGAATTATTCTTTTACCAAATTAACTTTCACCGACCAATTAATTCGTAGTCTTTCACCAACTTACTCAGGGTTGTGGCTTTTCCAATCTAATCGATTTTCGAAGTTTAACTCTTTAATTAAAAAATTTGTGTGGCCTTCACAAAACGCATCTATGAAGTAGTTCACATAAGTCGACATTAAATTTTTATGGTTCCTCTCTATCTTTTATATAAAGAAAAGACTTGGATTTAAGATAGCATAACAAATTAAAAGTAAATGTTTGCTCTTAAAGGAACATTACACGAATTTTACAATATACTATAAATTAAAGGTGCAATTGTTGCAAGAGAATTATAAGAAATTAAGAATTACTATAACTCAACACTAAATCAAAACGCTCACTTCAGCGGGGCTCTAAGCCACAATGGACATGCTCCAAAAAATGGCTAACCAAATGACAGCACGCGGTATTTTGTACGTATCTCAATTTTAATTTTTTGTCAAACGATGTGTTACTATGCGTTAGTTTTTTTTCTGTTTACGACTTGTGTTTTTAATGTGTGGTACGGTGCAAGTCCACTTGTATTTTATTGCACCTTACATACATTTAACAAAGACAAAAGAAAGGTACACTATTTGAGCATAAAAACTTGAGATGCTCATATTCACACACACTAGCTTCGAAGGAATAATTTAAGCGGGGAATCAAGCGCCACGTGTCGAACAACCACAATGCCATAGTTGATAAGAATGGTCCACACTTTCCATGTTACATTGGCACCATCTTAGATTAACAAAAAAAAGATTGTTCTCCTAGCCATACAACAATGGCACTATACTATAGCAGCTAGATGTTATCCAACGGCGAAACTCATCGCCGGCAACTGGAGCCAATTAGTCCAGACATCGAGGCGTCGACAACGCCACGGGTCCTAACCATATTGTCATGCGTGCTCGAAAAGCTCGTTACGCGGAACGATAAGCTAGCTCTTAATGGGACGGGAAAAAGCTTGAGCGCTTTTGACGGCGTTAGAGCGCCGGGGATTAGCTTGGCGAAGTACGTGGAGAGGATATACAAGTACACGGAGTGCAGCCCGTCGTGCTTCGTGGTGGGGTTCGTGTATATAGATAGGCTGGTGCACAAGTACCCGGACTCGCTCGTCGTGTCGCTCAACGTTCATCGCTTGCTCGTCACTAGCGTGATGGTTGCTTCTAAAGTTCTTGATGATGAGTGAGTTTCTTATCACTTACCTATATCATCATTCATCAATTCCTAATAAAGTTATATATATCAAGCTATTTTTGGTATTACAATTTATATCCGTGAATTAAAAAGTATCAATTTTAGTTTGTACATTTTTATGCTATTAAAAATAGTCTTTTATATAGATATGTATGTACCTCGTTCTCAAATGTGTGTAATCCTCGTCCTTAATCTTAAAAGTACAAAAAAGAAAGAAAGTAGATTAAGACAAAAATTACATAAACTAGTGAAAATTACAAATACCAGTCAATAATTGATAAATTTATCATGTGTTATATACTTGTTCTTAACTATGAGTAATTGAACCTTTTCAAAAAAAATATATAGAAACAAGAACTACAGATGAGGATAGTTGCTACCATTAATTTGAAAAATATATGAGTTATTTGTCTCTCTGTTTTCACATTAATGATTACTTATCTTTTAGGTATAACACGAGAATTTTTTTCTTATTAGCTCTCATTAAAATTTCATTTTATAACTAATCACTTGCCTACCTGGTTTAAATATTAATCCTTTTAAATATTGGTAATTTGTTTCAGGCACTATAACAACGCGTTTTTTGCTCGGGTTGGAGGAGTGACCAATGTTGAACTGAATAGGCTTGAACTGGAGTTGCTATTCCTGTTAGATTTTGGAGTTTGTGTTAGCTCTCGAGTTTTTGAGAGCTATTGCCAACATCTCGAGAAGGAAATGTTATTGTTTAATGGTGCCATAGAAAGGCCAGCTTTGACCAACACCATAGATGATGTTACTGAGATTTCTGTAGAAGATACACAAGCTTCTTCGCCATCTCCAGTACTTGTTGATTAACTCAATCAATTTTATATCACGAATTAATTTATTGTACGTGCCATATAATTCTTTTGAGCTAGTAGTACTCACTAATGTTAAATATAGACACTTTTTAATTAGTCAATTATTATTTAAATATTCCACATGCCCACTCGCCGATCATTTCAGATTTGTATTCGATTTTGTAGCTGAGACTTGTTGCAACAATTATATGTTATTAAAGGAATTCTTGTATTAGCAAGGCATTTATGATATTCAGTAAATGTCATTTTAGTGCGTTGCTTTATTAAAGTTGGAGTACTATTTTTTGTGAAACTAAAGTTGGAGAACTTGATTCTAGTAACATTATATTCTTTGAAGGTTAGAGAATTTTAATTAAACTAAGAGTTTATTGCAGATTCATACCATGAATTATAAAGTTTTTGCGAGTTGTACCACAAATTGTATTTACAAGTAAAATGCACCACTGAATTGTAATTTTTTTTTTTTGCAAAATGCACGACAATATGTGTTGTAGGTGTCTTTGAGGGTATATTGACATTTGAGAGTTTACTAAATTAAATTTTGCAATTTGCACCACCTGGAGACTTTTTTACATTATAAAAACATTGTGTTTAGTAAAATAAAATAAAATAAAAAAACCGACTTCCTCCTTCGCGACTTGTGCCGCTCCTATGCTCCGACGTGTCTTGTTTCAAACCTAGATAAATTCAAATGCACTTGATACGGCCTTTTTCATATGAAAAAAGTTGTTATAAAATAAATATCGGATTAGACTAAAAGCACAACTAATAATTTACTTCACAATTTTTGTGAAAAATCCCAAATTATTTTGAAGAAAAAATCACAGTCAAGAAAAAAGAATCTATGAGGTAAAATATAGGAATTACAACTCTCGAACTTTGACTGTAGTAATAAAATCACTAACTCTCTTCTTTTTTACTCTCATAACAACTCGCTTAAACACTAAATGTATACATCTTTTTTTTTTAAGAAAGCTTCGGTTTGGGATGAGAGAAATGGTGAAATAATGCACATATTTACGGTATGACATTTGAGGAGAAAGGAAACATTAGTATAAGTAGAGGGAACTCAATGTAAATTAAATAATAGACCCTTATTTGCAATTGATCATTTTCAACCTCTTGGATTGACCCCTACAAAATTCAACCAACCTCATTATAATTGGCCCCTTCCCAAATCAGCCGATGCATTCAATCGATCATAAGTGCAAATTAATTGCATGGTTTGACTTGAACAATCTCACACTTAAAGATTTGATTAGTGATTATACATCTTCACAATATTCTCCTATATTGCCCTTCCATATTGCTTATGTTTTTCTGATGCCACACGAGAATCGACACTGAATGAACATATCAACATTTATGCGCTTCGTCATGAAATCAACTACGTTGTCCTCAATGTGTATCTACTGCATATCCATTGTAACTTCTTCAACTTTTCTCACGGACGAAGTGATGATGATCTCGAATGTGTTTTGCCTTGGAATGAAACGTTGAATTATTAAGTTTTTGCCTTACTCAAGGACTAACATGCAGACCCCCCGGACTTTGAGGCTCTCAGTATTAATTAAGCACTTCTAAATAAACAAAGTCTTTGACTTGACATAACTCGTAAGCTCGGTACGCAAGCTCGTAGGTAAGCAAATTTAGAGGCATTTTAGCCTCGCAGCCTCACTGACATATACCCTTCCAACTTCAGAGATACATAGCCTCGTAATCTTACTATGAACCTCCTAGCATGGGCCAAGCACAACTGAGACCAATGGACTCTCATATTCTAATTTAGAAATAAAAATAAAGTATTTAATTTAGTTTCAACCAACTATTGTACATGATAATTTCTACGATTTAGTTTTAATGTCATATTGAAAGTTAAAATGAGTAATTGTGGTACTTATTGAAAATGATAATAATTAGCCCTTCACTAAATTTTCTTTAAATTTTGATTAATGTTAAAATTAAGAAGAGATATATTTATCGATTTAAATTTGGACTAATTAATTGATTGACATATTTTTGATTTATTTAAAGTTTGACAATTATTAACGTTAATCAAGATTTCTCGCACATAAAATGGTTAAGTTCGTTCAAACCTTGTTTGTCACTTGGACCTAAGAAACTTGGTTGGAGCTATTGTAGTTCTTTGCTTTCGAATCACGAACCATCTTAATTTATCATCATATTATTATTATTATTATTATTATTGTTATTATTATTTTTATAATTATTATATATCTGACCCACAACTCTAAATTTAACTTAAAATATAATTCTTCATTCAATTTGAACGAAAATGACTTTATAGTTTCCCGTGCCGCGTGGATTTTAGGAAAAGCAAAGATAATGGTTTTTGAATTTATAAATCACACATATGCTATTAATATTAATACAAATAAAACAAACAAGTATGTATAATATTATATAATAAAAATCATTGGTTTGAGATAAATATAAAATCTGAAATTCCAGTACAAACCCCTTTCTTGTTCCTCAGTTCCCAAATCATAAATAGTATCAAATTCATCAGAGTAGTCAATGGCCGATCATAATTCTTCGAGGGACTACGTTCTGCAATTGGCGAAGCGTGTTCGAACTTTTCTCATCCTCAAGATCTCCAATCTCTCGCACCATCTGGTCCGTGTTATTATTCCCTCTTTTAATTTTGTGCTTTTTGCAATCTTATTAAGATGTATGATGATGAACTTGAGCTTGATTTCATTGTTTATTTGACGATTTGGTGTTTCTAGCTTATCCCCTTTTGTTTTTGATTTTAGGTTACGAAATGTTTTCATTGTATTCATCGATTTTCATTTTTGCTGATGTACGATCCGTTGACAGCATAATGAATAACTGCGAGAATGGCCTGGCCATAAAGTAGTGCAGTTATGAGATTTTGACTTTTGGAGAATGTGATGTATTCTAGCTGTTTCCATTTTGTAAATTTGAACTATACACACGCATAAAAGCTTTAGAGATTCGTTGATGGATTATGAGAAAGACAAGACTTGGTCGTCGAGAAGTGAAGTTTTGAGCAGTGAAAGATTCCGAATTGTGGCTTACTAGTTAAGCTCCAATAACGAGTGGCCGTGTGAAGCTCTGGTTCATTGTAAATAAATTGTCATGGAGGCCGCTATTTTATCTGTGTTTTTCGGAGTTCTCTTAAGTTTAATCAGTCAACAATTTCATCGTCAAGCCAGCTTGGATACTTTTGGATTTTTATATATATATTTTTTTTGATAGGGGATACATTTGTGTTGGCCCCTGTTGGTTTACTGATGAAGCTACTGTTAAACTTGTGATTATAGCATTTCCGTTTAGTTCGTCGATACTGATGTCAGTGACACTGGAGAGACACGAATAGGGAGGATACTTTTGACCAAAGGTTTAAAACATAACGTGTGTTAGTGTAATTCATTTATTAGGATCAGGTTGCAATCTCGATGACTGGACATCACCAAAATCACCCCTCGTGCAAAAAAGATTAAGGCATAGCATATTTATTCTTGACAGGTCCAAGGAAAGATACGTGAACCGATGGACAGATCTTCATATGTATTATTCCAAAGGTTTAAAGCTTGTACGGAAGGGTTAAAGAGTGAATTAGATTCAAAAGAAGCCAAAGAAGGCTAGGTTTCTAGTTATGATCACAGAGGACCCACTAGACTGTCCTGGTCTTTAATATGAAGGACAGAGGATTACAGAGAATATTTATTTGAATTGTAGAGTCTGATCTTTGATCATCATCCATAGAGCATACTTTTCTGAGAGTTTCTGGAAAATATTTCTTGACACGAAATTTATTCTCATTTAATAGCTTGAAATTAGTAAGTTTTTGGATGGAAGTCACTTCTTATATGGCCTTTCTTTAGAATACTCATAATAGAGAGCTGCCCTTGAATAAATTAACTATTGGCCTCTTCTTAACGAAACCTTCTGTTATTTGGCAGTTCAGTCGTACCCAGTAGGAAGAACGAAAACTGATTTTTACTATTTTGTGCTTATTAATGGTCTGCAGGACTCCAGATCTGTTGGTGCCATTGCGGGGTTGGCACTTGCCGTAGTTTTTACATGGAGACTATTGAGAACACCTAGTGGGCCTCAAAGACGGGTACCTAAGAGGCAAACAACAACAGCTAGTAGTTCTGGTACTAGCAGTAATGCAACCGCAAATGTTGCATCCTCAGAGGTTAACAATGCTTCAGAAGATTCAAGAACTCAGAACGTGATTGATGAGTTCTTTCAACCTGTGAATGTATATTTATGTTCCTTAAGTTTCCATGTTACGTAAACTGTTTCACACAAGACGAGTTTTGACTATAAGCATTTTATCAAACTGCAGCCAACTCTTGGCCAAATAGTTCGACAAAGGCTGAGTGAAGGAAGGAAGGTAATACTCAATGTGTTAAAGAAGTTTTTTATTTGCTGCGTTATGCGTATTGATATTCCTTGCGTTAATGGCGGTATACTAATCATCAAGGCTAGACGTTTATGTACTCGTACCAAGTTTTGGGTGTGAATGTCAGCCTCTTTTGGTGCAATCTTGTTAAGTTAATTTATCAATTTTTTTTACTGCAATAGATTTAACATTAAGTGGTGCAGGTGACATGTAGACTGGTTGGAGTAATCCTTGAGGAAAGCAGCCCAGAGGAGCTGCAGGTTGTTAACTTTTTTTCCAATCTTTTGCATATGGGATTTTCTGTAGAAAATTGACTTATCCTTGTGGCTCACTTACTTTTTCCAGAAGCAAGCAACTGTCAAGTCCTCAGTTCTAGAGGTGCTGCTTGAGATCTCAAAGTTATGTGATCTTTATCTCATGGAAATGGTGCTGGATGATGAAAGTGAAGTAAGGACCGATTTCTTCTTATCTTAATTTCAGGCCTTTTCTTTTGCCATTATAGATTTTATGTTTCCATAATTCACTTTTATAAGTTGTGGTTTATAAAGGAATTCAGACTTGTGAATATCATTTCCCTTGTTTGGCTGCCTCTTCTGCGGAACCTCATTGTCTGGTTTCACTTATCTTTTTGGGTTATTTACCCATAAGTCTCTCTTTCCGCACTTTATGCATATCATTCTTCTATCTCTATGTTGTTTAATCTTTTGCAACGCTGTAATAGGTTGGGTTTGAGGCCAAAACCCCCTGAAATTATTGAGATTCTATGATCACATATTAAGTTTAATGCGATGTTTCTGTCATGAAACTGCTACAGTTAAGAGTTAGTTTCAGTAATGATGTGTTCTTATCAGAGAAGGGTTAAGTTTTAAAGTTTCAGTAAATGATGTCTGGTTCTTTGATGATTTTGCTAAATTAAGAGTTAGTTTAGTAAATAATGCCTTCTTATGGGAGGAGGGTTAAGTTTTAGAGTTTTCTTCACTGCAAAAGCGTAAGGAGATAATGTCCATACTCCTGTTGCTGTTATAATGATTTGACAGTTCTTTCGAGTTTAGCTTGTTACATGCATTGTATCAAAACCAGATTTTTAATTCTACTCTTGTTCTGCTAAAAGAATTCCGTTATAATTTTTTTCTTGTATAATAATAGCTTTGCAATGACCAATTGGCTGAAAAATTATGCAGAAGAATGTTCTTGTGGCTTTGGAAAATGCTGGAGTATTTACATCTGGTGGCTTAATAAAAGATAAGGTATGCTTTATTTTTAAAATAATTTCGCGTTTCTGCTATAATTAGGGATGGCCTTCTTGAATATACCATTCCTAGAAGTAATTGTTCATTTATTGCTGTTACTGAAGTTTATTAAACAGTAAGATAGGCAGTAATCTGCATCAATTAATTAGGTGTGTTTATTTTTAAGAAAGTCAAATCCCTTTGACGGATAGTGGTTTCCTTGTTAACCTCTCTATCTATTCCTCATGGAAACTTCAAGTTGATTTCTGCTAATTAAACCAAGGGCAAAAAGCTTTCGTGAAATAGTCTTAGTAAGATCCAACTCAACACACCTTTCTCGGAAATGTCATCATTATGACGGTTAGAGGAGTCTTTAGGAGTCAGAGGAGTCTAAGAATACAAAAAAGTAGAAGAAACCATCTTATTGCAAAATATTCCAACAACTTCAGGAGAAAAAGATGCAATTACCTATTACCGAGAATGATGATTTGAATTTGATTTGACTTTTTTTTTTCTTTTTTCATTTCTCTAGGTCGTACAAGGAGACCCACAATGTTTGAGTGTCACTTCAACTTTTCTATACCTATTTAGATTGTCATGGTAATAATCTAACTGTCAATATTGGCTGGATAGAGATTTTCTCAGGGAAGCCTATCCTATCACTTTCACCAGAAAAGGGATAGAAGTATGTTCCGTTACCTGTCCGACAGACATAGAGAAAATTTCTACATTAGTCCTCTAACTTGGCCTCGATTCAGAATCGTCCTATAATTTGGAACCGCATAAATTTGGTCCCCTAACTTGGCATACAATTCAATTTCAGTCCTTTGACATTGGAAATTACTAAAACTCGATGGATTATAGCACGTGAGTGTTCACGTGACTCTAATTAGGAGATTTAGGGCTTGGATCGCCATATGTGCAGTCTCACATGTGTGGTTTGGGGTGCAAAATTAAAAAGAAAATTTTTCTAGGAGTCTCTACAAGTGTGAGATTGCACATGTCGCAACTCCAAGCCCTAAATCTCCAAATTGGGGTTTACGTGTACACTCACGTGCTATAATCCGGTGAGTTTTAGTAATTTCCAGTGTCAGAGGACTGAAATTGAATTTTATGCCAAGTTAGGGGACCAAATTTATGCGGTTCCAAATTATAGGACGATTTCTGAATCGAGGCCAAGTTAGAGGACTAATGTTGAAATTTTCTCGACTGACATAAAAGTGCATGATATTTTTTCCATAAGGGATGTCCTTCTGCTATTACTGGTGTTATAATGGTGGGAAAAATGGCGTGAAATACATTGAGCTAGTAGCACTTCTCAAGTATAAGTTCATTTAAGTATCAGCCACTTGTTTGGAATGAGCACACCTGATGTTTGTTTAAGAAAGTGGAAATAAATTGTACTTAGTAAATAAAGAGAAAGGTCAGGGTGTAGCCAAGGTCCTAGTTGAAGCCCATATACAAAGGGATCAAAGTGCTTAAAATCTGGCCAAATACAATAGGGCAGTGTATCCATGGCCGAAAAGAGGGTTATGGAGAACCCTGGCAGGCCATGAAGGGCCTGACCAGCCAGGTTGGCCCGAATGCCAAACACGCATGGTTGGTTATGTTAGGAATGTAAACCTGTTAGTTAGGAATGTGAATATGTGTAGGCTGGAAATTAGGAATTAGATCGATTTCCCTTCCTTCAATTAGAATGTAGTAGATGTGTATATAATTGTTCTAATTAATTGAATGGAATACACCAATATTATTATATCTACCTCTTACAGATATTCTATTTTTCTTCCGGCTCAGTATCTAATACATGAATCTTCAGATCCTTTTTTGCAGCACAGAAAATGGACGATCCTCTTTTGTCAGGCAGCTGGAACCAGATTGGCACATAGATACAAGTCCTGAAGTTATCACCCAGCTAGCGGTATGTGTAGATTGTTTTTATTCCACTCTTATCCTATTTCGTTTAGTAAGGTTACTTTTGTTTTTAGGTAACTTAATGGAGACTTGAATCAGCAAATTTGGAACGTGCAATCTAGTAAATACATGAAATATTTTTATGCAACATTATAGCAACTTAAACCTTTACGAACAATTGCCTGATTACTGGACAATATTTTAGCTTGATAGCTATTAGATGCTTGAGGTTTTCTTATGAGAACATTTTCTTTCTTATTGAGACATTTCCCTCAACCTCTGAGTTCTCCGTATTCTTGTTGAAGTAATTCATATAGGTAAGATTACTTAAACGCTCATGGTGGAATGCATTGAATCATTAGTTATTTTCAAGCCAGGTGCTCATGTCATTTCTTGGACTTAGAAGAAATACTACCATACAGAAAGATCATCTGACAACTTCAATGCCCATAACATTATATTAAGAAAATTTGGAAGGGTGAAATTGTTTATGTGATATAAATATCTATTTGTTACGCAAGGATGCATGATCTTGGCTAGTTGGTTAAAGAGAAATTAGCCTGTATTGACTTTTGGATGTTCTGCTGCATTGTCCAGAGGAACATAATCTTCTAATTTAAAGGAGTACACAGCGTAATTAGGAAATTACCTAGCGGCACTATTACACCTAATTTGCTTGATAGGTGGCAGATTTTTGGAGCTGCACCTAATTTGCTTGATGGAGGGGGGGGGGGGGCAGCAGAGTATTCTCCTTTTCATCCCCTCTCAGACCCAGCTAAAGGCCGAGAATTAGTTTGGCGTGCAGAAACTCAAATTGAGGATGTGACAGATTTTTGGTGAATATGTCGGATGCTGGGTGTCGTGAGTGCACATATCTAGTGCTAACCCCCTTTTCTTGGATGGTATGAGCATCAGTTTCAATATGTTTGCTGTGAGCATGGAAACTGGGTTGGCAGTCAGAGCTAAAGTACTTTCATTATCACAGAGAATGAGATGTTTGGGGGAAGAGATATCCTAAGGTTGTGCATGAGATATATTTGTGAAAAAGGCTTCTGCTAAGACATGTGCCATTGCACGATATTTAGCCTCAGATGTAGATTTAGAGAGAGTAGGCTGCCTTTGTAGATAACCAAGCGATGATATTACTAGATTGAGAGAAAGCAGGCCGCTTTTGGATGACCAAGAGATGATATTACTACCTAAATAGGTGCACATTCCAGAGGTGGAGTGCCTTGTTGTCGAGCAACTTGCCTAATAAACATCCGTAAACCAAATAACCACAATGTTGATTTGGTTCATAGTTGCAAGCAAAGTGCAATACTTCCTTGAATGCACCTCAGAATCAATTCTGAAATTGAGTGTTAGTAGAACAATGCAGAATGGAGATATATATCTTTTACTATACAAAATACCAGGGTGAGTAAATGTCATTGTAAGGCACTAATGAGGCTGCAAAAGTTGGCAGGATCTTTGAGGTGAGTCTTAGCTTGTACAACAATTTGTTTTGCACCCGTAGGCTTTCTCTCACAGATTTGCAAGCAGTCATATGAGCACATTACAAATTTTCCATTGCATAGTTTTCTTGGGATAACAGTAAGTTGGGTTTGTTGTTTACCTGTTCACCCAAAGGATAATGAGAATATCTTAGATCTTTCATCTCAAACTCTCGATGTTAGATTTTGATAAACTTAGTAAGCAAACTAGCATTTAAACATGTCGAGATGATATCGGCTGCATAAAAAAGCAAGACAAGAATGTCACTACCTTGCGATAAGTGAGTATTATAGGATCAGCAGTGTTGCATGAAAATCCCTAGATTAACTTGTGTTGTAAACCGTGAAAACCAAGCTTGAGGGGCTTGTATGAGGCCATGAAGAGCTTTATTGAGTTAGCACACATGCGTCAGAATCTTATCATGTTAAAACCTGGTGGTTGAACCATGTAAACAGTTTCAGATAAGTTGCCAAAGGCATTTCTATGTTAAGTTGTCTAATATTCCTATTCTTAACATCGATTGATAGACAACAGATAAAAATATATCCTTATTTTACCAGTATCAAAAATGATTTATGATAATCAATTACATTGATTTGGTCGTAGCTAGTGGCCACTAACCGAGCTTTTAACCTTTCTGAAGAATCATCTGAGTTGAGTTTTAGTTTATATTCACATTTGCTTCTGACCACATGCACAGTTGATTCTCTTGGAACTAAGGTCCAGGTTTTTTTAAGTGCATATAGTTCTTCATTGATTGTTTGTATCCAACCAACATGTTGTGTAGCTAACCTAACTGACTTAAATTCACTTGGTAAAGGGTGGAAGTAATGAAAATTAACATACATAGGATTTGGTTGAAAATACTCGGTTTCCAGCAGAAATTAATTTTTTGGATTTTCTGTTGCATTGCGCAGAGAAACACCATCTTCCAATACAAAGAAAAGAGTACACAGCTCAATTAGGAAATTAGACAAGACACTATTATATCCTCACAAACAATTTTCCAATACAAAGAAAAGAGTACACAGCCTCAGTTAGGAAATAGATAACGACACTATTCTATCCTCTCAGTTGGTACAGAGCTGCAATGGTAAGATGTTAATGGACTAATAGGTGGGATCACACCTAATTTGCTTGGTAGGTGGCAGATTCTTGGAGCTGGAAATAATATTCCTGATAGGAAGCAGATAATTCAAACTTTCTTTTTACTGGTGAATATCATTGTGAATATATGTTGCCAATATCATGTAATCAGGGTACTGAAAAGATCACTATTCTGCTTTTGGCCTCTATTTGATCTATTCTAATTCTAATATCACTACTGAATGGAATCAATTGTCAAAATATTCCTTAAAATGGTAAAATCAGTTTGTGTGGTCGAGGTGGTGGGTGAACCTAAGAAAAGGTGCTAATAGTGTTGCTGAATTTATTCTCATTTTTCTGCTGTTCCTCTAGCTTTCTTTTTAATGTAATTGCCCTCTTTATCAATCCCAGAGATTTATCAAGTATCAACTTCATATCTCACCTGTCAAGCTTGAACGACCTGCACCAAACGTTCTCACTGCTACATCCTTGGAACAATTCTTCGGAGGACAATAGCATGCACTGGTAAGTAACTATAGATTTTTGTGCACTATGGTTTTTGTTCTTTCTTTTTGTGATTGGTGCAATATATGGTTCCTTTCACCTAAAGTTCAATTTTTTTTTGCTTTTTCAGATGAGTGACGTTCACTTCAGTCGTACAGTGAATGCAGTCTAAAGTTGTTCTTTCAGGTGCAAGCATAAAAAACTATAGCTATACTAATTGTGCTTCGAAGTTATCGGATCGTTTGTTATTGGGGAAAGTAGTTATTGTTGAGGAGATAAAAACAGACAGAATGTGTTTAGACTTGTGACATGTTAACGTAAATGCCTGTTCGCTTCGCTTCTCAGTTTGAGGATGAATTTGCAATAGTCCCTTTGTCTGGGGGCCCTGGGCTATCCAGCAAAAGTGCATATGTTGTTTTAGGAGGATTGAGTACTCGCGCTGCTGAATTATTCTGATCCATTATTTTTCTCTGGCATGCATATTACATTTTAGGGTTTTTGGCAATTTACCCTTGTGGTATGCTGAATTTGGCAAATTACCCATGTGAAAAATAAATAGACAGATTACCTCCATGTGATTTCAAAAAGTTGCACACCACCTTCCTGTGATTTTTTAGTGTTTTTTTTTTTTAATATTTAATGATCATCCTTATTATTTATAATATCATTATTGTTTTGACATTTTCTTTTAGCAATTTAAAGTATTAAACTAAATGATCTACATATTATTTATTTTTTTTCAAAAATGGGGGATAAGATTTTTTTTTCCCCAAAAAATCATCCCCACTCTCAACGTTTGAGCAAGTGAAGTAATTTGTTAATTTTTGATATCACATAAGAGGTAATTTGCCTATTCACATAACACGCATATTGCCAAAAGCTCTACATTTTATTCGTACAAAAGTAATTGATAGCATGGCCTGTTGTTTATATTAATATATTAAATATTTGGGAAAAATTACATCTACACCCTTAAAGTTAGGTGCAAGTACAAACATCACCCTTGATTTTTTTGAATTACAATGGCCTCCACATTATGCGGATACGCAAGTGTGCCAGATTTAAAATTTCATGACTATGAGTGCGTTTTAATGCATTTATTAAAAATAATTAAATATATATTTATATGACTATAAATGTTAAATATAAATGATAATATTTGACACACATGATCTATTGATATCTACTTATCTATTTTTATAGGTAGGAGCGAATATTGATTTTTAATGAGAGCAATAGATGTTTTTTTAATTTTATTTTGTTCAATTTTGCCTTCAACTTAGTTAAAAGAGAAGACACTATACACATTGAGTAGGTGAGAGGTGTAGCAAAATGTAGATTTGAATGTATGTAAAAGAAGAATTCTTAATACAAAAACTAAGAATTTATAGTGCGAGAACTAATTTTTGCTAAAGCATCCTAGTGCGGAGCACAAATATTCAATTCGCGAGAGCACGACTAAAGCGCAGAGCATTGGCCGAAGGTGAATTATACGACTTAGGTTAAAACTTAAAATAGTAGAGTGCATGATTGAAAATTTCCCCATTGAAGTGACCATTGGCGATTTATATATATATATAAAATTACAAATTGACAAAATTAATATATTACCAATTAATCCTCATAAAAAAAAAAAAAAAAAGAACTAACATTAAGCAAGTCCAAATTAGAACTCATTTTAGGGGAACGTCGTATCATAGTATTAAGCTAGAAAAGAGCGCGGCAGCAACAAGGGTTTGTTTGGAGCGTCTGCTGAAAATGGATGCTGCTGCTTCCATCTGCCCAATCGACGCCAAATTCTCCGACCAAATCTCATCTCTTCTAAAATCTCCACCATCTCCTCAAGTCCATGAATATTTTCAAGAGCTTGTATCTGCAAGAAAATGCTCTGGACTTAAAGTAAAACCAGATGGGCACCATGGCAAAGGTACATCTTTTTATTGTTTTTGTTCTCACAACAGTTTATATATTCATTTACTAAAAGGGTTTTTTTCTTTTTCGTCTCTATGGTCTTATAATGGTGATAAAAGTATAAAGGTTCCACCTTTATTGAAGTTGGTACATAACTAACTGCAGGAGTATATAGTGAGAGGGAGTTTAAAGAAGATGAATTAATTCTCAAGGATCAAATGCTTGTTGGTGCCCAACATTCTTCTAATAAGGTTTTGTAATGTGCAAATACGTTTATGCATCTTCTCCGAATAAGTTATCTTTTGGTTTGTTGATTCGCGTGTTTTTGTGTTGTTTTAATTTGGCAGATTGATTGTTTGGTGTGTAGCTTCTGCTTCCAGTTCATTGGCTCGGTCGAGCTCCAAATTGGGAGGAAACTGTACTTACAAGAACTAGGCGTCTCTGCTGCTGATGAGTGCGGGTCGTCTGATCCGCGAGGGTGTGGTTCTGGCACTTCGAATGGGAAAACTACTCTTGCGCAGGATGCTATCCAGTCGTTGATGGATGGAAACTTAACGTTGCCCTATTCGGAGAAGTTCCAACTGCCTTCAGTTGTTCCATGTCCGGGAGGATGCGGAGAGGCGTATTATTGCAGGTAAGTTACATTTATGCAATGACACTATTTATCATATGATTTAACATTCACGCCTTCTTAAGTATTCAGTTGGTCTTAGTAATTATTTTCTTGGAATATCTTGCTTTGCGATTAATTTTAGTACCATATAACAAGTATAACTTTTGTAGCAAATCATGTGCTGGTGCTGATTGGGACGCATTTCATTCCTTACTTTGTCCGGGAAATGGATCATCATCAACTACAAAGGCACTTTTGAAATTCATGCAGCATGCTAATGGTAAAGCTCCAAATTAGAATAATGCTTCAATCAGCTTTTCAGGTTTTCCCTTTTCACCTGGGCTGACTTTCATGATTTGACTATCTTATTCTTCCAGAAACAAACGATATCTTCATCCTTGCTGCCAAGGTAAATATCGTTTTCTCACTCTACCTTTACTTGTCAATAAGAACTTAAAAGAAATTTAATTTTTGCTGAGTCATAGATTAGTTGGTAAACTGATTTTTAATCCAGTAACGATACTTCGGGAAATGAAAAATCTTGCTTTTGGCAGAAGATATGGAGTTTTTACAGACAATTTTAAAAGTGACTACCAACTTAGTCTGGTGATCCAAACTTATTGCTCAGTATATTACCATAACAGAGAGGGATTAAATTACCTCAAGTGTGTAGGAGTTTCAGTGTTCGAGAGAAAAGCTTACTTGTTAACATATCTATGCATTTAAAACAGAAAGGATGTTAGTCTTGGATATGCTTAATTATTTTCCAAACCTCTTATCCAGAATAAGTGGTTTCAGAGTTCTCTTGTAGTATGTGAGTTATATCCCTGACCAAGCACATGCTGTGATTATGTGCTAGACCAAGACATGCTTTGATTATGTGCTAATGAACTATTTATATCCCGGGAGAGTACATTGTAATATCAGGAAAATTCTTCTTAGAAAGTGGTACTCTACAAGGGGATTGAAAAATCTGCATGTATGTATAAGTGCATAGAATACAAACATTTTAGTTGCAAATTGATATTTCTTCATCCATCTTTTCTAAAAAAGGATGAAACATACTACTATGATTGCCAAATGTTATAATGTGTAAAACAGTCAAGTCTGAGAGGGTGTGGAGAAGTGTGTGTCAAAAATGTTTTTCTAATAACTGTCTTCCTTATGATTCTCATATAAAAAACTTCATACGCCGGTTCACATTTTGATGATATTTTTAAACTTATATTTAATATGCTAGCAACATTTTTCGCCGGTAACTTTCATTATTACATATAATTCTTCAAAAGTAGGCTGCATATATCAAACTAAATTTTTGTAGAGACAGAAATATAGCACAAGATTTATTTCATATATTTTTCTTCAAACTCTACGCCTGTGACTTGGTAATTCTTTCCCAGACATGAATACCTCGTTGATAGTCGTAGCACTGGCGCCTATGTTGCAGGTAATTTCGTTTACAATTTTGAGATACAGAGTCTTGAAAGCGGCTCGTCCTGAATGCCGGGGAAAGCAGGATGCTTCTAATTTATGCGACAGTTTTCCGTTACTGTTGGAGGCATGGAAACCTGTATCCATGGGATACAAGCGAAGGTACTACATTATTTTCATCATTCAATGACATCGGTATTTTCCTTCATTCACCACTTGATGCATCTACATACCTTAACCAACGTTGTTACAGAAATCGTAGTATCTACAAAGATAACATGCTTTTTGTTTTGGCACCTGAAGCTGATATATCTATTAAATTCATCTGCACATAAAGCAATGTCTGGTGGCAACAGTTCTTCTCATGCATCATCTGATTATAAACTGAGCTTTTGGTCCTCAAGAGTTCTTCAAATGTTTAAAGTGTATTTGGTGAACTAAAATTATGGGAGTTAACTCTCAGTATTCGCAATTGAATAAATCTTGATGCAAACATGATTGTGGAATTGCAGATTCTGAATAGCACAATGCAAGGTTAAAATCCTCTGCTATAATTGTGAATTTTGCCTGTAACAGAAGAATAGGACTTGGATCTAGAATCAGTTTGCATAGTTTTTCATTGACATATTCATCCTCAACTTTGTGCTGATTTCTGTTAATCTTTCTGAATTATTAATTATTTTATTTCATTCTCTCCATATCCAAAATCACGTAAATTGCATGAGCGTAGTTCACAGCTTCATTTTGCTAAAATGAATAAACTGTATTTGTTGTTTTGCTGTTACAATTACATTATGCTACTAGGTTCTGCCTTTTCCGTTCAACATTTAGTCCCTTCATATCTCCTAGTATAGTTTGCCTTATGCTTTTGTTTATTGAGTTTGAAGTAAAACCTCTTGACTTATCCCCTATCTGCAGAGCAGTGATACTTTAACATAGCTTGATGATGGAAAACTTCATTATGTGAATTTCTTTGTAACTTCATTGGTTTTATACAGGTGGTGGGACTGCATTGCTCTGCCAGAAGATGTTGAGTCTTGCAATGAAACTGAATTTAGGATGCAAATGAAGGACTTGGCATTTGAGGTAATAGATCGTATATTTCATCAGTATTCGTGACAGAAAGTACTCACGTTCTGCATAGTTCTACCTTTTAATACTTTCAATACTTCGTGATATCAAGCAAAGGACAGTTAGACATAGCTAAAGGATTCACCTGTAGGTTAAGTGCTTTGAAGTTGTGATGTTTCTAATGCTTGTTGGTTGTAATGTCTTATTTTTATTTTGTTCAGTCACTGCAGCTCCTGAAGGAAGCCATCTATGACGAGGAATGTGCGCCATGTATCCTACTTACGGCTAAATCATTAGCAGACCTATTTTGAAAACATTATTAGATATGTTTTTGTTTCTGAATCTGAAGTCCTTAACTTTTCCAAGTATTTTCGCTCGACATCTATGGTCATATCATCGGCATGTTTGAGCTGAATAACCTGTAAGTCTGTCAATTGGTCAAGATATCTGCTCTATTTAACATGATGAGTAGCATGCACATGCCCAAAATGAATTCTTTTTTCTTTTTCTGTATAGTGATTTGGTTGTGGCATCTCCAGTGGAGGACTACTTCTTGTACATTGATGATCTTCCACTCTCCCAAAAGGTTTGATACATTTTATCTGTTACAGTTGTTACAGTGTGCAAAACTATAACTTCATTTGTATGTAAATCATTGCAGAAAGAAGCTGAGAAGATCACAAAACCTTTTCTTGATGCTCTTGGGGACGACTATTCAATTTGTTGCCAAGGTATGAGGCCATTCCAGGTCAATTGCTCTTTAGATTATGTACTGATTATTGATTGAGGCATTGTCCGTAAAACCATAGTCCATGTCTTCTGGTGCAAATAGTGGCAACTCTCTGTGACCTGTTATTCAGATATGTTTATTGTTGTTTTCTAAGGTTTCTTAAACAAGTGTTGCAAAATACATCAAGACCATGTGAGTCAAATTAGTAGATTGATTTATAGGTTTGAGACCATGTGATATTATTTGCAGTTACTTCATTTTGTCCACATTGATATGTTCTGTTACTTCTATGAACCCTCATCTCCTTGTTGGACGTGATCTTATCCATCTCTTATATGCCTTTTGGACATATCTCCTTCATACCCTCTCCTAGAGAAAGTGATACTGGAGAACTCCTAAAATCATGAATAACAGGATGCGCCAGCTTAATTTGGTAGAATGTGGAGCTTATGGAAGTCTGACTTGTTTTTTATGAATTTGCATCAGGTACTGCTTTTTACCCTTTACAGAGTTGTATGAATCATTCATGTATTCCTAATGCAATAGCGTTTAAGCGAGATGAGGTATGTTTTGGAATTAACTTGCCCCTGTTTAGTTTAATTTTTCGAAAAAATATCGATGACCCAGTATAATGGTATCTGAATTTGAGCTTTACATCTTCAAAAGTAAGATTTTTCTGGGGTTGCAAACCCTGTTCATTCGTATAGAATAAAGAAAACCCATAGTTCATCATCGTCATATGATGCGATAACCATCTCCATACGTGTCCCCATCCATTAGAGAGGAGATGCTTCTTAGCATAATGTTGTCAACTCTTGTGTCCTGAATAGAGAAGGGACTAGTTCTAACTCAGATAGTACTGAAAGCATGTTTTTATTTTACTCTTTAATACAGGACAGGGACGGTCAAGCTATTATAGTTGCTCTGCGACCTATTTCCGAAGGAGAAGAGGTAAATATCGGTTTCAAACTATTTCAATTGTTAAATATGACAGTTATAAGTGGTTGCATGTTTTTATGAACAATGTTAGCATTTTAAACCTGTATTTGTTTTCAGATAACTATATCATACATAGAGGAGGATCTTTGTTATGAAGAGAGGCAGGAACTACTCGCCGACTATGGCTTCATATGTAAATGCCCCAGATGTGTAGAGGAAGAGCAAGAAACAAGTTAGTTGATGAGTTTCTTACTTTAGAAGAATAGGCCCATGTCTTTGACTTTTTTCTTATTTTCGGACACTATAAAATCCTCTTTCCAGCATATGGTCAAAAAAGAAAAAGAGCAAAAAAGAGAGAACACTCAAGTATGCATATAAGTATAGAACGGAGATTTATCTATTGCAGTTTTACGTGTTTTTGGTTTTGAGTTTCTACTAGTCTTCCCATTTTTGTTGAAACCACTTCTATATTAAGTTCTGATTCGTCTATGTTGGCCTTTGGCTCAGTTATTCGGTGATCTTTTATGTTCATCTTCTGTTATATTCTGCCCTTAAGTGTATGATGGACGCAACAAACATTAGCTAACATCACTGGAACTCCAAGGTGCTTCTTGCAGAAATACCCTCTTCATTTTTCGTTTATAGAGCTTATAGAAGGATAACATAATCATAATCTGATATATTACTCACTTGGTCCATTTTCAGCTGCAGATATGGGCAAAAACGAAAGATGCAACTTGCCATTTTGTACTCCCATCTTTCTGCCTCCTACATGTAGGATGAAGTTTGTCATTTCTAGAGAACTAATTCTTGCTGTTAAAGACTTCTTTTCGTATCATTTTATTCTTCTCTGGTCATGAAGAACAAAAAACTGACTAGAAAACTGAGTTTTGAAGAGAAGTGCCCTCTAACCAATTTTACGCAATCAACACTTATAAGAGAGCAGTTGAAGGTAAAACCAGTAATGAGTGTTATGGACTATATTAAATACCTGGCCTCTATTGTAATGGAACTTATGTTTCACTTATAAGCTAGTTAAAATACTGAAAGAATTTTAGGAATTTTACGGAGCAATATAAGAGCTGATATAAGTTTTATTAATAAATCTAATTCCATTTTTTTTTTTTTTGCAAATGCCAAAGGTCCAAACATATATTTCTGCATGGGCACGAATCCTGAACAAAATGATTAAGGATATGGGCTCTCGGTAAAATCTTGATCTTACACTATGTTCACGAACACTTGGAAAAAATGAAAAATGCACATGTTGGACGCTTTTAAGACATGACACTCCTTTGACACGTGTCGGACATGTCACATGGCCTGTCGGTAATTAAATAAAAAATTAAAAAAATGAACATGATACTTAGTTATGAGGTAAGAAATAAATAACACAAAATTACCACAAAAAACTAACAAAATAAAATTAGTAATCAACTTGAAACTTTAAACATCAAATACAGAAAGTTTTTTCTCATCCTAAGTCGACAACTTTAGAATTCCTCAGCCATAAGATTCTTTTCAATGTCAATGCTAGCTTTAACTTCCTTCTTCTTATTTGAAACTCATTGTTTTTTGTTTTCAATTTATATAATTTGATTGGCTTTTACAATAAGACTTAAGTTTATATGAATCTTTTATTTTTGTGCTTCAGCCTTTCTTTTTCATATTTATCTTGGAATTTATATATGTTTAATCTTAATTTGTGATCAAATTTAAAGATATTAATGATATGATTCTATTTGGTGTTGTTTATATATATATATATATATATATATATATATATATATATATATATATATATATATATAAAAATTTAAAACATGTCCATGCCGTATCATATTCTTTAATTTTTGAAAACCCGTATAATCCTGTTGCTATCGTATTAGTTTCTCCGTGTCCGTGCAATATAGGTCCTACAAAAATGTGTACCTAATACGTCCGAGAATCTAGTAAAAGAAATAAAAAATACAGCCACCGAAAGAAGGAACAATCCACAATTTGGAAGATGATTTGACCAGGTCCAATACTGCGAACTGCATAAGAAACTAAAAAAACAGAAAATGCCTCTCAAAAAAACAAACCCGCTGTTTAAAAATAAACATAGAGCATTCCGTTATATTTTAAAACAATTCTTGTTAAGTTGTTATTATATATATAACAAATAACCACCTAGCTAGCTGTAATTTGGTTAGTATATCATCACATCACTAAGAGAAAATATTCTAGAAGAAATTAGTATCATCACATCAATAATATCATTTGAGAGCAAAATGAAAATGATGCACCGACTAACAACAAATCGCGCGCTCATTTTGCCGCCTTCGCCCTTAACCGCCATCACCGCCGTCAAAACGGCGCCGTTGCTCCGATTGAATCGACCGCTGAGATCACTCCGCAGCACTCGCACTCTGGTTATGGACCGTCACTCTCGCTCAGCGGCCACCTCTAGTTCTTCGGGCATCGATACTACTGATGCTTCTCCGCTGAACAAAACTGGTGAAGCGAACAGTAAAACTCATCGCGAGAAGAAAATTCTGCCGCCGGAGCTGTCGCGGAGTGTGGTGAAGCTCACGTGCGATTCCACGGCTGAAGGCGGCGTTTGCGATGTCTATTTGATCGGAACCGCTCACGTCTCTAAGGTCAATTTCAATTTCAATCGGAATTCAAAATCACATTTCATGTTTAGATTTTGTTGAATTTGAATTTTGTTGTTGATTTTGTTGAATTTGAAATTCTGTGGGTTGAATTGGAGGTTTTGTGAAGAAACTTACAATAAGGCATGTGTGAGCCTATGATTATTGTGTTTTAGTTGCTCTAGCAACTGTGGTGTCAAAGGAGATGATAGATTTCAAGAGAAATATACAAGTAGTCGTGGTGATTGTGGAGGTTAAGTTAAATCTGTTGTGCAAATTGGAAAAAAAAAAAAAAAAAAACTGTTGATCTGACACCGCGAAATATTGTATCGTCCTTTTGCAGAGGATACATATTGTTTTTTGCTCATAAATGGAGGATGTAAAACACGATGTAACAACAGATTTCGAGTTCTCTAAAAAAAAGACAAGAAAAATTAGTACAAATAAAATTTATATAAATTTAAAGAAATTTAGAATTACAATCTCTATTTTATCCTCTGATTCAATCCTTCATTAAGTTGACTTGAACTTGAAAAACTTTAATTCGAGGGCGTGAGAGCTTGATCTCGAATCAAAGAGAGAATTTCTTTAATCTTCGCGACGAACAATTTGAATCTTTGGATGAACGCCTTTGAAGATGATGAACTTGGGAGAGAGGATTTGAAGAACTTCTTTACTCCAAGAATGTTTGAGTTTTTGTTGTGATTTTTCTTCTTGGTGAAGACCCCTATTTATAGTGTTGGAAGAAGAATCTTCTAATGAGATGAATGGTTGAAATCGTTTCTCCAATATGGAAGGCATAATTTGAGGAAATCCTTCTTTCCATGATGAAAGATAGTTTCCTTCTTTTGAGATTTGATGACTAGACCTTCCATCATTTGAGATTTTGATGACTAGACCTTCCATCCTTCGAGATTTTGATGACTAGACCTTCTATCCTTTGAGATTTTGGTGACTAGACTTTCCATCTCTTGAGATTTTGGTGAGTAGACTTTCCGTCTTTTGAGATTTGATGAGTAGACTTTCCATCTTTTGAGATTTGATGAATAGACTTTCCATCTTTTGAAATTTGATGAATAGACTTTCCATCTTTTGAGATATGATGAATAGACTTTCCATCTTTAGAATATTGGAATTTTATGGAATATTTAATTTTCTCAAATTGTACACATTTAATTATTTAATTAGACAAAATAAATGTGTCTACACACGAGATTGACAGATTACATGTTTATTCTGTTATTGCATTTGTAGGAGTCTTGCCAAGAAGTCCAAGCCGTGATCAACTTCTTGAAACCTGAGGTGACTCTCCTTTTTACTTTTTCGAATTCTAGCTTGATAGTTTAGATCACGTCGTATGTTAGTATTCTCCGTTTCATCAGGTGACTTTTGTATGTATGTATGTATGTTCGTTTTTTTTTTCCTTTTCCTTTGTTATACCAGAACGCAAATTCAGGTAGATCTATTTATTACAGGTTGTTTTCTTGGAGTTGTGCTCTGGTCGCGCTCATGTTCTTATGGCGCGGGAAATGAAGGTGTGCCCTGTATCTTAATCGGCTTGTTTCCTTTACAGAGATATATTGAATGAGATTTTTGCAGTTAGTGGAAGGACTCACAGAACGGATACTGTTCTTCACGTCAGACACAATGCAATTAATTCCCCATCTTTTTCTCGGCGTCTTTTGGATTAGATTTGGAAACATGCATGAAGTATTTGAACTTTTTGGCATGATCTTTTTTTCTTTTTTTTAGCTGTCTTAAAGTTGTTAGGTTGCATGTTTTCTTTGCTGTGTTCTAAGTGCTGTTGAGTAGAATTACATGAGAATGGAAACGCTTACTTTGCTGCTGCATTTGTTCCGCTAAAACTCATATTAGACTGGAAGCAGTAGAAAAAAACTTGAACCACCACTAAAGGTATTTTTTACTATTTCTATCTAAGAAATACTTAAATCTTATGCAAGTCGAGATGTTCATAGAGCAAAAGACTTTGGTTTACGGTGAACATATGAGTGGAGAATAGCTTTTCTTTCTGCTATTGTTTGTTGGGTATGAATATAAAAGCACTCTCTTCACCCACGAGAAAATGACATTTCCATTGTGTTTGGCCACAAGATGTGGAAGAAAAGTTTTTTCATTCCTTGGACATTCCTACTGTTGCTTAACCTTCTTTCTACCACTTGGCTTTAAAACTACCTTCACCACAAATATCTATTTAAGATAGCAGTAAGTTCTTGACTGCTGTTTTTATGATTTTCTTTTTCTTTCAAATGAACCTTGTTGCGTAAGAAGCAGCATATATAACACTAGCGTTAGGATTGTTAGCATATAAAATCCAATATTATCAAGAATTGTGGAAAGTGAAACCTTAATCTACCATTTATGAAATTTAATCTACTGTCTAACAAAGCTGTATGTCTAGAACATTGTTTTCTGAATTACAATCTGCTCATTATGAGATAAATGATTGAATTCATTATCTTCTATACCACAGTGACATGCTGGTTCATTATGCAACTTACTATCTTTTGCATATTCCATAGTCTCCAGTTTACTCTTCTTGCTCCTTTTTTCTCTAAAATCTTAGGGAAGAATATGAATAAGCTAATCTTTGAGTAGTTGCAGGTATGCTGGTAATTTTCAAAGCTCATTCATGGTCTGGATTATGTATGAATTAAAGTATTATATATCAGCAGTTTATGTTGACCAAACTTAATAGAACTATAACTTATGTGCCACAATTTGAGTTGAAGATAGCATCATTGCTTGAATTTTGACTTGTCTTCTAATTTAAAATGGTCTTTCATTATATAGGCAAAGTTTATTGTATAACCTTACAACATGAAGTAGTTCTAGAGAGCTAGTTGCAGTGGGCTGAATTCGAGGGAGCTATTTAAGTAAGCTTTATCTCTCCTATGAATGAGAGTATATACAGACACGTGGGGCATAATTTCAGGCATTCTATTATCAGTCACCATACACATATTTTTTTTTTTGATCGATATATATATAATGGGTGTATAGTAGATATACCAAGCTATCGCTGCAAACCCCGAAATATTATAAATGAACGTCTTTTCAGGAAAAGAGATTTCTGCTGCAGATTTTCGCTTTTGGTTGAGGCAGATATATGCCTTACCCTTGAGCAATGTATCCATCCCTAGCAGCATAAATTTTTTCTAGTGAATCTGATTTCTCCATTGTTGTGGAGACTATAAATGGAAAAAAGTGACCGAGATTCCTTAAAGAGTATGGCTCTGTGTATCATAACTGAATAGTTTGAATTTTGAACTGTCTCCTTTGAGAAGGTCTTCCATTATATAAGGCTAAACAGTTGGACATACAATGCAACTTAGTGTATAACCTACATGGAGTAATTCTACAGAGCTATTTACATAAGCTTAATTCTAGGAAGCTATCTACAATAAGCTGAATGTCTCCTTGAATGGGAGTATACACAGACATTCAAGGGACAACTAGGCATTCTATTGACAGATGAGACTGTAGATTGTTGACTTCCAGGTAGCTCAATACCATAGGTGCTTCATGATCTGCAGTTCTTTCTTAGAATTTTATACTCTGAATAATTGGTTACAAGTGTTCTCTTTCATTACTATCCACCGGATCGTGATATTCCCATATAGGTATTCTAAAATGAATCTGAATTTCTGGCCAGGTCATTCTTGAAACGTTATGTTTGTGACAATCTTAGCATTTTATTTCTATTCTTACCAATTTTTTCATTTTAAATCCAGAAAATGAAGTGACAATTATGCTTCTTGATGCACCAGGTACCAACAACGAGAGAAATGCTGGGGATGTTGAGGAATACGCAAAATCCTTTTGGGATACTTTACAGTTGGTTTCTTGCTAAGGCATGAGAGCATCCCATGCCGCTTTTTGTTTCTCACTCCGGAAGCATGTTATCTCGAAAGAAACAAATTCAGATAAATTTCGCTGCTGAATTATCACATTGACTCTGTGCTGTACTAGGTTGCGAGGTCGCTCGAAGTTTTCCCTGGCGCTGAGTTTCGTGTGGCATATGAGGAAGCACTGAAATATGGGGGAAAAGTCATGCTTGGTGATCGACCTGTCCAAGTTAGTGATGTTTTTGTTTTTCTATCTTCAACGTAAAAGAATTCTACATATACAATGGTTCCATTATCAGCCAATCACCTCCATCTTTGATGATAGTTAGCAGTGTCCTTTTTCTTGTATTGTAGAAGTTCTTCTGATGACTGCACTAAACTTATAATGCCATATCTCTTTCTAGTCTCATCTTAAAAGTTCATCGGTTCCTGTGCTATATTGAGCTTTCTTAGATTTTCCTATCCTTCTGCGTTGTTGGAGCTTACTTGACATACGATGGAAGTTGCTCTTTTCACAACTAAGAGCTGAAATATTTTCATCATTTGCAGAGAATTTCTCAAGTTTTTTAAATAAGGGTTATAATGAGATATTTCCCAACGCTAGCTCTTTGAGCAGTTCTTAGTTTTGTCCTATTTCTACTCCCAATTTATCCATTTACCTTCATGCTGTTGATTGTTGCATGTAAGATTCACAATAGCTTGATATCTAATGTCATTGTTTTCCTTGGTAGATTACATTGCGGAGGACATGGGGCAAAATGCCTCTTCGACACAAGACAAAATTGTTATACCACTTACTGTTTCAATCAATTTTCTTGCCTAGTCCTAAAGTTGTCACCAAAATGGTACTCGTTCTTTTCTTCTAAGACATTATTTACAGTACACTTGGGTATGATGTTACTGGAGTAATTGTGTCTCTTAAACTTTTCTGCAGCTGAACGAAATGCATGACATCGATATGCTAACTCTTGTAATTCAAGAAATGAGCAAGCAGTTTCCCACTCTTATGGAAACTCTTGTGCATGAGCGCGATCAGTTAGTGTTTCTTATATACTGAGTTTTATTACAAATTCATATTCAGAAATTATTCTAATTGATTGATTCATAAGATTGTGTCCAACATTTCTCATTCTCATACTTAAAATTTTGGAGTGTATTAAGATATTATCTTATACACTATGTTCAAGTAAGGAGCAGAAGCTTACTTTCTATACCTAAAAGTGCAAAACAGTCTTATTTCTTTTAGCTTAGAGCTACTTCGTCTTAAAAATTAACCAACTTTAAGGATCATATGAGCTAGTAAACACTTCTAAGATATCTTGAGGAGCTTATAAACAGGCGAAGCATGTACATACATGCTTCAACTTTAGTGAACCAAAGATCTCCATTAATAGTTCAGTAAACTAAAAATGGATCACTCATTCTGCCGCTTCCCGTATAGCCTTATTGTAAATATATTACTATTGTTATTCCTGATCTTATATTTCACTTTAAATCTGCTTAATATTCAGATTCATGTCAGCCTCATTACTGAAAATTGCCAGCAAGCACAATTCAGTCGTGGCAGTTGTTGGAAGGGGGCATTTACCAGGAATTCAGAAGAACTGGAAGCAGCCTATTGATGTAAGGATTGTATATATTATGTTAGATCTAATACCCTTGATGTTGTAATCACATCAGCCAGAGAGAAAATTGCACCTCAGTAGAATTTAGGCTTTTATAGTGCGTTACCTCTCAGAATCAAGATATTCCCACAATATGATCTCTTAGAGCACTTAAATCCATAAACTTATTTTTGCTTCGACCGTAAATGAGTTCCCCATAATTAACAAAATTAAGTTTCCAAAGAATATCGATATAAAGAGGCGTCCCTTTTTACTTGTTACCAAATGTAGAGTATAAAATCATGAATCTATTGATGGATTTAGAATGGGACTGGACGTGAAACAGAATTTATCCTATTATATCCTGACCAAATAAAATGGCCTTTACGACTTCACGGAAGGTATCATCCTGTTTATCAATATAATGATGAAAACTTCTTCTTTGTTGTTCTTATTTTATGATTGTTCATGAGTGCACACGGGTTCCCTCCTTTATATTCATTTGATGTGTTTATTGACCTCGGTCTTAGGTGATGGAACTTCTGAGCGTACAGCTTGAGAGCAATACTATATCAGCAGGAAAGGTTATAAAGACTGTTGGTGTTGCAACTGCAGGGATTGCCATCTTATCTGGCATTTATCTCGCAAGAAAGAAGTAGTCTTGTGCTTCTCCATTAGAATCTTCTCAAGTTTAGTATCTCCTGAGTTTAATATAGGATATGAGTACCGGCAGTTGGAAAGTATACACAAGATCTAAATGTCCTTTTGATACCTGAAGATGTTCTTTTGAATTTGTATATGTTGTCACTTCACGGCAGATTGTCAGTAGACATAGGCATAGCACTTGAAGACACTATAACCTTGGATGGTAATAAGGAGTGTACAGGATGGTGATAGGATATTTGGAAAGTGTACTATGAATGTTTGTAGTGCAGCAGATCTTCTTAGTATACTTGGTTTATCTGAACTTACTGATGGATCTAGATGTTTTTTTCTGGGGTACGCTCATTTTCAGTGGTTTTATTTGGAAGTTTGTGTATGGAATGACTGTCATATGTCAATAAGTTAGTACACCACTAGAAATTTAAGAGGAGATTAAGGAACATATTCAGATAGAGAGGTGAGCAGAACTTTTTAAAAAGAGGATATAAAACAAAACGTTGTGTCAGCTGTAGAAAAAACGTCTTTCACTAGGGGGTGCAAAGAGTAAAAGCAGGGTGCGAAGTGTAAAAGCTGGAGGCTGGAGCAAATATAGAATTAACCTTTGACTTGTTGACTTAACTTAAATACAGGTTAGGGCTGAACTTTAAAGTGCTACACTTATACATTTTGGGGTAGAAAGAGCGGTTGTAAAGTGCCAAAGATACCTAATCAAAAGTGCCAAGTGCTATGTAATATAAGCTCATTTATTAGCAATATATCGATTGCGTTTGTTTCTTTTTAAATGTTGAAAACCTCTATTTTATTAACTTCATAAGCAGTAAGCCTAATACGTTCCGGACAATCTGCAAAATGCTTGCCTTAAATGATAGCAAATAGCAAAATCTTAAGTCTTTTTTAAAGATAATAACCATTCTTTGCTGCAAGAAATTTTCTTAAGACACATCTTATCAACTTTTACTATACATTCAGTTTGATATATTCTTCAGGAAAGAGAAAAACTCAGCAACACTTAAGCACCGCGTTTTGACATGTAATATTCTTAGGAGAATGTTTTTCAAGCTTCATTAATGGTCTTGTATTTTTCTTAACCATCCTTAGCAAAATTCACATTAGACCAAATAGTTTTTAACGTGGCTTTTAGAAGCCCTCGCTACACAGTCGTTCATATAGTTATGATCAATATATACAGTCTTATGAGTCACATATCATAATGCATGACCAAATGCATTAATGCTCCATATATAAAATTTCATAAAGGTGAGTGAATTTTAATGTATTTACTAAAAAATTTAAAAAATATACAAGTGTATTAATTATTAAATTAAGATGAAAACCTGACATGCATAATCAATTTATGTACTTTTATGTATACATTAGTCAAAATTAATTTAAATTTATATGTGAGTAATTATATCTTTTTATTTTCTTTCTTGCACAAACGAGTAATTCATTACATTACTTATGCCCTATGTCATTTCGTTTTGTGACAAATAAGACTTCTGGCACATTGGCCTCGTCAATCATTGATCAATGCAAAGCCAATGATCTTGAGCTCTCGAGATTCTCAGTAGTTAATCCATCTCTATGTTTGTTTTTCAAATTAATCCTTCTAAAAGATCCAAACGTGTATGTAACCTTGGGTGTGCCAGGCAGGCTTCAATTGTCCCGGGATCTTTGACAACTTTATCTAAGGGAGAGGAAGATGTTTTAAAAACTTCATAAAAGTCCTAATAGTAACAGCAATAAAATTGAAAACTATTTCTCAATTTCATTTCAACAAACAAATAGAACATTTCAAGAGATTTCTAAGAATCTTATGGAAACATTGACTTATGCCGAAAATGATAAATACACGTTTGAAAATACTCATTTAAACCAAATGAGATTGTTGGCTTTTCGACGTTATTCAAAAGTCTCATACTAATGACGACAATTACATTTTCCGTTCGCATCACAGCTAAAAGAATATCTTCGAGTATAATTTTGAAAATAGTACCCCAGAAAATTTATGATAATAAAAGTTTACACAAGAAGCCTTTTGCCAGTTTAATTAGATAAAACACAAATTCACTGTTTAAATACTCACAAAAAAGTTCTATGCTTCTGAAACATGATAATCTCTCACTGATTTACAAAGAGAGTTCACCATAGAGAAACAACTAAAAAGAATTGATGAACCAAAACAATTGAATTTTGGTAAAAGAGAATTAACGGCTTCAGTGTGTGTAACAATCAGATCATTGATTATTAATAATAATAATAATCTCACTGAAATCCGCTAAGATATTAAAATTTATCATCATAAGCCATATCAAACATGAATATAATCATTAAGAGCAAAGATTGAAAAACAAAGGAAAAAGAAAAGAAGAGTGTGTGCTCAGACAGCCAAGGGTTAGTCTTCAAATGCAAGATCAGAAACTCTAGTCCACATACATTTGCATCATCACCGCACACACATAATACGAATTAAAATAAAATAAAATAAGAAAAACAAATTGAAAATCTAATGAGTTGAAAGGAATAAATGGAGATACGATATAGAAGTGACCTTATGATAACTGATAAATTTGTCCTGGTATATATTGAGTTATTGACGACGCCGAGAGAAGTAGGGTTTTGTTCGATGTAGTTTGTAATGGGCTAATGGGCTGAATTACATGTGGGTTTCGTTCATTGTAATATACGATGGGCAGTGGGCTGAAATACAAGTAGGCTTTTGTTGGAACTTGAAGATTGAAAATAAATCTCTAAGGCGGTTTTTGGTAATTATCTCATAAATCATAATAAAGAATTTACTTTACTATCCTAAGCCTTTGGGACAGAAATTTCGTAGTTTTAAAATTAGTGTAAAGTTTAATATGGACGGGCATTGACATTAAACATATTTATCAGAATATACATTTAGCGACATTGTTGATTCAACAGTGGGAACTTATAAATGTGATGTACTTTGTTTGCTACTACTAATGCCAGGGTTTTTTGCAAAAATAGTCCCCTAATGTTTCCATTTTGCAAAATTCGTCATTTAATAATTTTTAATTACAAAATTGGTCCTCTAACTCTACACTCGTTGCAAAATTAGTCCCCTAACTATACACCCTTCGCAAAATTAATCTCGTAACTATACGCACTTTCAAAATTAGTAACCTAACTATCCACCCTTTGCAATTTATGCCCTCGGAAAATTTTAATGTTCGCCGGAAAATGTTATAAGACTAACAAATGAGGCATAATCAAGGGCAGTTCAGACAATTTATAACTCTTCTCACGTGAGAGAAGAAATATGAGTTGCGAAACACTTTTTTTTTTTAAACCTCACACCACAAAACACATGATACACTCCAAAATTGTGAATATAGGGGTTGGTTAATGGGTTTTAATATGTTAGAAGTGAGAAAAGGTTTGGGGGGAAAATGGTTCTGCCACCTAGCGCTTCTCACGTCTACGGTCACCAGAGGGCATAAATTGTGAAATGATGTATAGTTAGAGGACTAATTTTGCAATTAAAATCACTAAAGGACGAATTTTGCAAAAGAGAAAAGTTAGGGGACTATTTTTGCGAAAAAACCCACTAAATGCCACATTAGACTGATCCAAGTTCCATAGAATTCGAATTCAACTTGTGTTGGAAGGGATAAACCGAGAGCTCTTTTGATGGTTAAGTTAGCAAAATGAGAATGTTTGAGTGAGAAAGTTTTGGCTCGAAAGAGAAAGTTGAAGTTAGATTATGATTTATGACACCTTTAAGTATTTTGATGAGGTATGTATAAATAATTTGTGCGGCAGCTGATAAGCTTGGCTCAATTACCTTGAATGGGTCTAACTGAGTATTCTTATAATCTTGTAATGTAGTGAGTTTGTAACTTTGTGATCTTGTGGGTTTATGGTCCAGTAACCCTGTAACCTCTTAAATCTTGTAGGCTTGATACTTAGCAACATTTTAACATTGTAGTACCTTGTAGGTGTGGGTCTAGTAATCATGTAAGGAGGCCTAAATTCCAGCCTTGTAACTTGACATGTAGGTAGCCAGAGTAAGACTTGCATTGGTGGATATTAAGGAGAGACATATGGCAAAATGAGAAGTCGACAACTATGTAATCCAAAATATGATAAATCAAAATGTAATACTGCATAAATTACTCTTAGAAGTATGTATTGAGCAATTTAAGATGGTATTTGTAACATTCTTTTGAAACTTGTCTTTTCTTTTCTTCCTAAGATCGTATAGAGTAGGTATCCCCTATCTGTCTATTTTATGAGTGGATTCGATATTTAGCTCTTCCTTCGGTATTTATAAAGAGAGGACTATTAAAAGAAGTTGGGTCACTAAATACTTTTTGTCGGCAGAGACAAAGTCTCATACATGCATGTGCATGTATGAGAAGCTAAACTTAATGCCATTAAGGCATTAGTTGTCCAGTTGGCCAAGTTGGAGAAATTATTGAGCTGCCAGCTTCTTCCTCATTTATGTTACACGGTATTGATAAAAAATTGTCTCCCAAACTTGTGCTATAAATAGAGACGAATGTGCAGCCATTTCATCATCCCAAAATCATTTAACAATTCATTAGTGAGTTTTCTTATATTAAAGAGTGATTAGTGAGTTGTTAGTGTGAGAGTAAAATAGAGAGTTTGTGTGATTTTACTACGGTAAAAATCCTAGAGTTGTAATTCCTATTTTACCTCATAGTAAAGTTCTTCTACCTTGCCCGTGGTTTTTTACCTCAAAGTAATTTGGGGTTTTCCAAGTAAAATCTGTGTGTCGTTTATATTCCTATTTCAAATTATTAGTCGTGCTTTTCGCTCTAATTCGAGGTTTATTTTATAACAAGTGGTATCAGAGCCTCGGTTCACTTCCGGGGCCTGAAATATTACTTTGGAGGTATCGTGCTGAAATTATTTTTCAGTAACGGTGGTTCGTGATAGAAGTAATGACAGCAAAATTTGAGATAGAGAAATTTAACGGGAGCAATTTCTTGCTTTGGAAATTGAAGATCAAAGCCATCTTGAGAAAAGATGGTTGTCTCGCTGCGATCGGTGAAAGACCGGTGGAACTCATAGATGATGCGAAATGGAACGATATGGACGGGAATGCTATTGCAAATCTCCACCTGCCGCTGGTGGATGGAGTGTTGTCAAGCATAGAGGAAAAGAAGACGGCGAAGGAGATCTGGGATCATCTCAACAAAATGTACGAATCCAAATCACTCCACAACAAGATTTTCCTTAAAAGGAAACTGTACATGCTGAGGATGTTGGAATCTACCTCGGTAACGGATCATATTAACGTTTTGAATACTTTATTTTCTCAACTCACTTTTATGGGTCATAAAATAGAGTCTGCAGAACGTGCTGAAATCCTACTACAGAGTTTGCCGGATTCATATGATCAACTTGTCATCAACTTAACAAATAATATTGTTATGGATTATTTGGTCTTTGAGGAAATTGTAGCCGCAGTTCTTGAAGAAGAAAATCGACGCAAGAACAAAGAGGATAGGGAGGCAGTCTCTCAACAAGCAAGTGCCTTGACGGTGACAAGGGGAAGATCAACAGAACGTGGTGCAAGTGGGAGTAAGAAGCAAGGTAGATCCAAGTCCAGGACCAATGGCGGTTGTTGGCACTGTGGTAAGATGGGTCATAAAAAGAGAGACTGTTGGGATCTTAAGAAGAAAGATTCTGAACCTCAGGGAAACGCCACTAGCGCTTCAGATGATGGGAATGCTAAGTGCTGTGAAGCTGCAACAACACTTCGAGGTATGCGAGGCTTTGATGATATATGGCTTATTGATTAAGGAGTTAGATATTACATGACTCACATGAGGGAATGGTTTCACCATTATACACCTGTCTCTGGAGGATTTGTGTACAGCTACAGTGATCATGCCTTGAAGGTTATTGGTATCGGGACAATCAAACTGAAGATGCATGACGGGATTGTTCGAACCATTGAAGAGGTTCGACACGTGGAGGGCTTGCGGAAAAATCTGTTGTATTTTGGACAACTGGCTGATCTTGGCTACAAAATGGAGTCGCAAGGCAAGATCATGAAAATTATCAAAGGCGCGCTTGTACATATGAAAGGCGACAAGACTGCTGGAAATCTATACGTGCTACAGGGGGAGACTTTGCAAGAAGGAGAAGCATCAGTGGCTTCGTCTAAGTCAGCTGAGGAATCATCAATGATTTGGCACCAGAGACTCGGACATATGTTGGAACAAGGTATGAGGGTTCTTGCTGAAAAAACTACTCCCTGGTCTCACGAAGGTATCTTTATCTTTCTGTGAGCACTGTGTTATTAGCAAACAACATCGTTTAAAGTTTAGCAGTTCAAATTCTAGAAGTAAAGCTATTCTAGAATTAATTCACTCTGACGTGTGGCAAGCACCGGTTCGATCCCTGGGAGGTGCAATGTATTTGTGTCGTTTATAGATGACTATTCCAGGAGATGTTGGGTGTACGCGATCAAGAGGAAGGCAGATGTATTTGCAGTGTTCAAAATGTTCAAAGCGTGAGTTGAACTTGAATCTGGAAAGAAGATCAAGTGTTTAAGGTCGGATAATGGAGGAGAGTATACTGGCACAGAATTCGATGACTTCTGTAAACAGGCTGGGATAAAGAGATAGTTTACCACGACGTATACTCCTCAACAGAATGGAGTGACAGAGAGGATGAACAGAACCTTGTTGGAAATAACAAGAGCTATATTACAAACTGCGGGTCTAGACAAGTCGTTCTGGGCGGAAGCAGTCAGTAATGCCTGTTATGTGGTGAATCGATCTCCCTCAACAGCACTGGACTCGAAGACACCGATAGAGATGTGGACAGGTAAACCAGTTGATTATTCTAAACTCCATATATTCGGAAGTCCTGCTTATGTTATGTTCAATGCTCAAGAGACAACAAAGTTGGACCCAAAATCCAGAAAATGTTTGTTCTTAGGGTATGCTGAAGGAGTGAAGGGGTATCGCTTGTGGGACCCCACTGCCCACAAGATTGTGATAAGCAGGGATGTTATCTTCGCAGAAGATAAGAAAGAGGATGATAGCAGTTCAAAGGAAAGTTCAGAAACTACAACAGTACCAGTCAAGAAGGATTCTGAGCAGGGTGGTCTTTCTGAACCAGAGCACTAAACCTGAGGAGACAACGGAGCTTGAAGTCCCTGAAATGCGATAATCAATGCGTGTCAGGAGACAACCAGACTGGCATTCAGACTATATTATGGATAACAATGTTGCATACTGTCTTCTAACCGAGGATGGAGAGCCATCAACTCTTCAGAAGGCTATGAATAGCTCGGATGCGGCTCAGTGGATGACAGCAATGCAGGAGGAAATGGAAGCTCTTCATAAGAATATGACATGGGAACTTGTGTCTCTACCACAAGGGTGGAAACCCTTTGGCAACAAATGGGTGTTCAAGATCAAGTAGAACACTGATGACCAAGTGGAAAGGTATCGTGCAAGATTGGTGGTGAAAGGATATGCTCAAAAGGAAGGTATTGATTTAATGAAATATTTTCTCCAGTGGTTCGACTAACAACTGTTAGAGTAGTTCTGGCGATGTGTGCTACATTCGATTTACATCTTGAACAATTAGATGTAAAGACAATATTTCTTCATGGAGAACTTGATGAAGAAATTTATATCTCTAACCAGAAGGATTCAAAGAAGAAGGTAAAGAAAACTTAGTTTGCAGGTTGACCAAATCTCTGTACGGTCTAAAACAGGCGCCAAGGTGTTGGTACATGAGATTTGATTCATTCATAATGAGCCTTGGATACAGCAGAATCAATGCAGATCCGTGTGCATACTACAAGAGATCTGGTGAAGATGACTTTGTCATCTTGTTACTGTACGTTGACGACATGTTGGTGTCAGGCCCCAACAAAGCTCGCATTCAAAAACTGAAGGCTCAACTGGCTAGGGAATTTGAAATGAAGGACTTGGGACCAGCAAATAAGATTTTAGGGATGCAGATTTACTGAGATAGAAATAGCAGGAAGACTTGGCTTTCTCAAAAGAACTACATGTCAAAGATCTTGCGGCGCTTCAATATGCAAGATTGTAAGCCAATCTCTACCCTCTTTCTGTTAGTTTCAAATTATCCTCAAGTATGTCTCCTAGTAGTGAAGCAGAGAGGAAGGAAATGTCTCGAGTACCCTACGCATCGGCAGTGGGAAGTTTGATGTTCGCTATGATCTGTACAAGACCAGACATTGCACATGCAGTGGGAGTGGTTGGTCGATACATGGCAAATCCTAGAAAAGAGCATTGGAGTGCAGTAAAGAGGGTTCTAAAATACATCAAGGGAACCTGTGATGTTGCATTATGTTACGAATGATCGGATTTTATAGTGAGTGGATATGTTGATTCAGACTATGCAGGTGATCTTGACAAAAGCAAGTCCACAACAGGATATGTGTTCACTCTTTCTGGAGGCGCAGTAAGCTGGGTTTCAAAGTTACAGTCGTTTGTTGCTACGTCAACAACAGAGGCTGAATATGTGGCAGCTACGCAGGCCAGTAAAGAAGCGATTTGGTTGAAGATGGTTCTGGAGGAACTCGGACACAATCTAGAGACGATTACTCTATTTTGTGATAATCAGAGTGCGTTGCATCTAGCAAGGAATCCAGCGTTTCATTCAAAGTCGAAACATATTCGAGTTCAGTATCACTTTGTTCGAGAAAAAGTTGAAGAAGGTACGATGGATGTGCAGAAGATACACACTAAGGACAACATAGCTGATTTCATGACAAAAAGTGTTAATGATGATAAGTTCATTTAGCGTCGATCCTCGTGAAGACGTAAGCAACATGAAAAGGCAAGATAGAAGAATGGTGTGAAGATGTGATTAAGCACTAATCAAATCTTCAAGTGGGAGATTGTCGGCAGAGACAAAGTCTCATACATGCATGTGCATGTATGAGAAGCTAAACTTAATGCCATTAAGGCATTAGTTGTCCAGTTGGCCAAGTTGGAGAAACTATTGAGCTGCCAGCTTCTTCCTCATTTATGTTACACGGTTTTGATCAAAAATTGTCTCCCAAACTTGTGCTATAAATAGAGACGAATATGCAGCCATTTCATCATCCAAAAAGCATTTAACAATTCATTAGTGAGTTTTCTTATATTAAAGAGTGATTAGTGAGTTGTTAGTGTGAGAGTAAAATAGAGAGTTTGTGTGATTTTACTACGGTAAAAATCCTAGAGTTGTAATTCCTATTTTACCTCATAGTAAAGTTTTTCTACCTTGCCCGTGGTTTTTTACCTCAAAGTAATTTGGGGTTTTCCACATAAAATCTGTGTGTCGTTTATATTCCTATTTCAAATTATTAGTCGTGCTTTTCGCTCTAATCCGAGGTTTATTTTATAACACTTTTGAATTACATTAACACTCAAAGCAAAATTACTTTTAAAACACTTTCGCGTATACCACCCAAACGTGTCACACATATGTAAGGGACACCGTTGGAACTAAATCAACGAAGATTCTTATAAACTTTTCTTTGAAAGAATAATTAAAGACGAAGACCAAGATAAAATACAACTAAAGATAACGTGCTCAATATCTGAATCATCTCTTTTTATGACTCATAAGCATCCGAATCTCCCTTTACATCACAAAAAGACGTAGAAATAAAGATAAATCTCTCAAAAGGGTTGCTATACATGCAACATAACATAATATAAACCAATCACTGAATATTGACAATGCTCAATCAAATATTATAATACAGACACACAAACAAATGTCACACATTGCAAACTTAAACATGAAGCAAACCAAGAAAACTAAGAATTAACAACAGCACAATGTTTTCTAATTTCACCAGAAGTTCCAGTTTTCACCCCAACTCTACCCATTTTCTCCATTGAATCCGCGAATTCTTGAAAAAACGTTTGGAGCGATCCCTGCGCGAGTTGAGTAAGAACCGACCTTGTTCTTGAATCTGTTAACAAGGCTGCATCAGATTGGAATAAACCCCTCCGCTTAAGCACAAGCGTATAATAACTGAGATCGAACGTTCTGAAACTTCCGGGATCCATTTCAACTATATTTGAGGAATTGATTGAAGGACATTTTCTGGCTTTGAGATTAGCTGCGTACTCGCTGTCCAGGGCCGGATCTTGATCACCCACGCCCGTAAAATTGTAGAGACGGCTCGTAAAGGATGTGCAATGGGAAATTCCAATTGTATGAGCACCTAGAGATTTATGGAGAGGGGATGTAAATTAGCATACGCGTATTTGTTTTGTGCTAATTTCAACAATGAACAAGTTAGTGAATTCATTAGAAAACGTAAGTTCTTTTTTTGCCCTCATTGTATGTGTGATCACTCTACTTAACAAGATAATCTATATTATTGTAATTGGCAAATGCAAATCAATTTGTGGAGAAAACTCCTATAGTCGGAAAATGTTGTGCATTCACGTTAAGATTTTATGTATTTCAGTAAAAGTGACCTAACTATTCTCAAAGATTAGTAAAAAAGTTATCATTAACTTAAAATGATCTAACTAAAAAACAAAAATTCAAAAAAGTCGTTGCATTGTACGGGAAAGGTTCTGTAAACCATCTTCATTTAAGTTTTAAAAGTATATCCCAATTTGTGAAAATAGTTTTACTATTTTATGTTTATTGTACACATTGAGTTTGATCATTTTTTTTTTGGATGATGTTCGACACCTATTGGAGAATCACGGACTAATTCTTGTATTAATTGCTAAAAGATTAATTACCTATTAAAACAACCGCAGAGGGTAAACTGCCAAATATAAAAACCAAAGTCTTGGTAACGTGACGATCAAAAATGAACTTATTAAATAGGAAGTTGGTTTGAACTGTGACGCCCTTGGCGATTAAAATACTTTGTTACTTACTTAGAGGGTTATTCATATATGTTATTTACAAAAACTCACCAGATAACAACACAAGATCTTTGAGATTAAGACCCTTGTTAGCAAAATCTGTTTGGAGCGTAGTGAAGTTATCGAAAGGTGCTGGAATTTGTGCCAATGCTTCCGATGCATTTGATATCACCCCATCTCTACGCCCTGTCGGGACTCTCCAAGAAGGGCCACCCTATATATATAAGATTGACACACATTATACAAGCAAAAATCTGTAACAAATAGATTAATTCATTATGATAGAATCTGATCTTAATCCGATTAATTATTAAGTTTATAAAGTATATATGATGCTCACGGTGACCACAACGGCATCTCTTGCAGCCAAAGCAATGGTATCGGCACAGGAGACGACACCGGGGCATGCGGCTTCCAGCCTGCTCTTCACTCCGTCAATGAAGCCAAAGCCCCGTAGCGTTTGATTAGGAGGCGCTACCTTCTCCGTTCGGTTTCCGGTGCTGGATGTGAAGTTCAGGAGCACCGAGGCATCACACCCCTGTCAAAATAAGAATCAACGAAGTTTTTGAGCTACTTGCGATTTGCAAACACGAAACGGTACATATTTGCTATAGCGTACTTACTAACAAATATTATGCACAAGATATATATGTTGCAAACTAAGAAATAGCATAGCAATAATATTGACTATTTAAGATTATTATAGAAATACTTACCCTTACAAAACAATCATGGAAATGCATTCTTAACAAGGCAGCTGCAAGTGAAGGAGCATTTGGGATGTGCTCCTTGACATAGTCAAGCACAATTTTCTCAGCTTTTGGACATGTTTGTGAATAGTAATTTAATTGCAGATCAGCATAAGCCGAGCCTATCACTAGATTTAAAACCAGTATTCCAATTCCAAAATAGCTAAATATTCCCATATTTGATTAGATAGCTAGCTAGATAGACTTGCTTTACTTCTCTGATGTATCTATTTAATTTACAAACTCCATAATGCATGGCCAAGATTTTATAGGCACTGGGATTGTGACTGGTATAATACAAAAGAAATGGTACAGTTCTATTTGCTAACTAACACATGCAAACAATATTTTGTTATAATATTTGCTAACTAACGTTTGGCTCATAATACATTTATTAATGTTGTGGCAATATTTAAAGGTGTTAAACGTAGTCAACTCCCCTAAACTTATAGGTAATTAGCAGTTTACCCCTAATCTTTCAAGATTTGCCTTTTGGCCTCCCCACAATTGTCAATTTTGTAAGTTGACACTACATGAATTCATTTTTTGGTTTTAATTTTGAGCTTTGCTCGTACGTGAATTTTGAATTAGGTAGATTTATGCCCCCTAAATACTTATAGAGCGTAATTCTGACCTTGTCTCGCAAAAATTGTGTCGAGGGGAAACGTGAAACACATTCACCGTTGAGGAGCCGTAAAACACATATTTTAAAAGGTCAGGACCAAAAGGGCAAAATTAAGTACATATTAATTAAAGAAAGTGTTTACAATTACGATTGTCTCAAATCTTAACTAAAATTTATGAATGCGTCTATGTGTCCTAATCTCATTTGGTAATATAAACCTAACCTTCACTGTGATTAAGAATAGTAGCTAAAATTGTTCTAAAAAAAAAATAGTAGCTAAAACATTTACCCCACAAATGACGCTTCTTGCGTGCTGTCCCATAGAACTAATCCTCTGGATTATACTTACTACACTGACATGCGTGATATATATGCATTATTAAATTACCAAGTATGAGGTAGGAACTTTTCTTTTAAACTTTAATCAATTATTAATTATTATCTATGTCCTTTTTCTGTCTTAGCAAGATAAAATAAATCAAGTCATGGCATAATTATAAAAGATAGGGCATCTCAAATTAATTGCCTGGCTGATGATGAAGCGTTGGTCTTTATTTTCCCACTTTTTGGTTTCAATAATGAAAGTACCTGCTACCTCCTTAGCAGCCAGCTCATTTCATGCTATATACCGTGAGAGAGTTTTCTGAGATATAAACGTGAAAAGTGATAGGGAGATTTGGCTGGAAAAAAGCTAATGATCGTAGTGTCTTACATGAAGGTGATACATGAAAGTATTATTTCTGAACCAATTAATAAATAAACACTACAAGAATAACAGCCTAAAGCAACGCCGGTACTGCAACGGATTTATAATCCGTTACAGTACTTTGATGTACCAACGTCTGTTGACGTTGGTACTGCAAAAGTAAAAAAAAGAATTACCTGCCAACGTTTTCGGACGTTGGCAGGTATTGTGCAGGACGTTGCTGCGTGTGGTTTTATTATTTTTTTTTAATTTTAAATGGTACCAACGTCCTCCAGACGTTGGTACCAGCTTTTTGTATTTTTTTTTTTAAATTTAAACGGTACCAACGTCCTCCAGACGTTGGTACCAGGTTTTAGTATATAGTTTTTTTTATTTATTTAAACGGCAGGTTTTAGTATTATTTTTTATTTTCTATTTAAAAGTCAAAGCAACAGCTTTGTGTCTGCAAGCTGCAGACACAAAGCTGCAGCTTTAATTAAAAGCTACGGCACAAACGTCTTCAAGACGTTGGTGCCTTAATAATATGCCAAATTCGCAGCAGTTTTCTGCTGCGAATTTGGCCATTGCAAAACACCTTCGTTTTTTTTTCCTCACTAAAACTCACCTAAATCTCAAGATTTCAGCTCCAAATCACATTTTTGTTGAAGGTACGATAGGGTCGCTACTTCGAGATTTGCGGGTTCAGTAAACCACGCCAAGAAATGGTGGTTGAGCTGCAAGGATGACCCCACCTATAGTCTGAGGCACAATTGTTGGATTCACGAAGAGTTTCGGCAGGCATTTTTTGATTATTGGGAGCTTGTGGACACGAAGAAGCGTTCGGAGCAGAACGCTCAAAATCGAGATAAGGGGAAAACGGTTAACTATAGGGGTGGGTCTCGCAGCACGAACAAGCATAGGATAGATCTGGTAAGTAGAAAAATATAATTGGTTATTCATCATTGATTTAATAATGTGATCTATATTTGCTTTAATGAATTTTCATAATATGACAGGCAATCGATATGAATACAACGCCCGAGAAGGTGTCGTTTCAGGATGTCTTTATAAAGACTCGTGCAAAGAAACATGACGACGGAACGGTTGAGTGGCCAAACCCTGAGGACAAAGCTAATTACGTGAGTATAATATTTTCTTTCATTAAAGTGGTGTAATCGTCAATAATTGTTGTTGTCGTAATAATACTTATGTTTGTTACAAAAAATATTTTGAATCATAATATGTTATATGTAGGATGCTTATGTCGAACACTGCCTGAGAGAACATGTGCCAGATATGAGCAAGTGGCCGATCTGGGACGTTAGACAGTGGGTGGAAATTGCCGCAGCCGGACGTGTAAAGAAGAATAGGGTGGCGGGTCTGGCGAGTTATGGTGAGCCTGAGCGCGTACGATTCAAGGCTCGAAAACATTCTAGGTTCGTTGAGACTGGCTCTAGTAGCGTGGAGCCGCTTCGCTCAGAATGTCAGGCACTGCGGGCCGAAACAGCTTCTCAACGGGAGGAAATCTCAGGTTTAAAGAATGTTCTCAAATACTTTATGTCACAGTTTAATGTGGCGGTGCCCGAGGAATTGTGGCGGTCAAGGCAACAACAACAGGGGCAACAACAATAGTTTAACAACTTCTCGGCAGTTTTTTACCAACCGTCGCAACCGACGAACACGAGTGTCGGCACCGAGCCGGTATCAGGGGATCCACTCTATCGACCACGAGCACATTCCACCAATGAGGAGGACGAAGGGGACCAGGAAAGAAGTTCGGGTGGCGGTGCTAACGACACTACTGGCTTGGGTGATATGTAATTTGAAGAGGAGACTCAAATTTACACTATTATTTGCAATGTTTATTTGTATTTGTATAATTATGAACAAACGAGGTTTGTTTTAGCTTGTTTTTATTTATGTTTTTATTTATATTTATAATTTACACAAGTTTTATATATATATATATATATATATATATATATATATATATATATATATATATATATACCAAAAGTATAAAATAACACATCAAAAATTTATTTAAGGATAACCTAAAGCATTTGTATATTCATGCACTCAACTGCTTATATAAATAATAAAATAAACATCAAAAAAGGAATAAAAATACTAACTATGTTCATGTTTTATTGAGTACAAGCATGCATATCGTTTTCCAAAATATAATTATGTAAGTTTAATAATTTTTATTGGATACTTTATATTACTAATTGTAAAATATTAAGTTTTTGAGTTGTCTTATAATAAATAGGTTCACTTAACTTAATAATATAATCGTTCATATATTTTTTAGTAAATTAAAGTAGATGTATTATTCAATAATTTTTAATTTCTTAAGTAAAGGAAAAGATACATGAACTATTGAATTATTAATTTAAACGAATATATTTATTTTCATCTTATTTTACATGTTGAGGTAATTAAGCACCAAATTAATACATTTGTACAATAAATATGTGTATATTTTGCTTGCTACGAACATGTCTATTATTAATTTTAATTTAGTTATGTAATAAGACGTAACTTCTAATATTTTTTCCTCATATAACATAGCATACATATTAGTAAGATTTAATTTAGGGATAATTACAGCTAGACCCCCTGAGGTTTGGTGTAATTACACATACCTCCCCTGTGGTTTGTAAAATTATAGAAACCTCCCCTGAGGTTTGAAAAATTACATGGACCTCCCCTCTAAAATAAAGGGTTGTTTGGGGTGTCATTTTTATATTATTATGCGTTATTACACTTACGTCCCTAAAGTTTGGTATATCTATAAAAATAATCTTTGATATTTGAAAAATATAAAAAATACTCCAAATAATTTTCAACACTACTATTTTACTAACTTGAGATATAAAAATTATTTAAATTTATTTTTTCAAAATCATATTTTTTTACTTAATCACTATGAAACATTAATCAATTATGTCTTAACTACACAATTTATTTCTTTTCTCACTCAAAATAAATGTTTAAATTAAAAATTAAAATTTGCAATAAATTTAAAATTTTAATCCAAAATACATTTTTGAATCAAAACATTTAACTTTTAGGCTTTTTTTTTTTTTTCATATTTTAATTTCTCAAGCAAATCTCTGTCCAAACTCAACTAACTACTATCTTTTGTCTTTCTAGTTGCAATTGTAACCTACCAATCATTTTAGCAATAAAAGAAGATAACCACTCAGATTTGGTTGCAGAATATTGGAAGAAAAAAGTAAACTCTAAAAAATTGGAAGGTGCAGTAAAGGTATTATTCTTTTACCAAATGCTTACTTTTTTGTTGTGATAAGTTAAAAATTTTGTGGTCACGATGGTAATAGTATTAATATGGAACTGTGATGAAATTCATGAAACTGTTAAGAGTAAAATATAAATAAAAAATTAAAATGAGAAACAAAAATAAGGAATTAAGTATTTTTATAAAATAAAAATATTTGGATTAAATTTTAATTTAAATAATTTTTATATCTATAGTTAGTAATATAATAGTTTTGAAAATTATTTGGTGTGTTTTTTATATTTTTCAAATATCAAATATTATTTTTGTAGATATACCAAAATTTAGGGGTGTAAGTGTAATAAAGCATAATAATATAAAAATGACACCCCAAACAACCCTTAATTTTAGAGGGGAGGTCTCTGTAATTTTGCAAACTACAAGGGAGGTATGTGTAATTACACCAAACCTCAGGGGGTCTAGCTGTAATTATCCCTTTAATTTATAAACTTATTTGGTCGTGTTGTTAATAGAATTAGTTTAATTTTCCTAATAAATCTATTGCATGGTCGAAATCCCTTGCTGCTGCTGTAAAAACAGCTTTTCTGACACAGTTGCAAGGGAAGAAGGCCCTTGCAGTAGCTTTTCAGCTTCAGCAACCTCGTCTTCCCTTGCAACAGTACAACTAACCTATTGCAAGGTCCCATATCCCTTGCTGCAAATTTCAGAATGCACTTTTGGCGGAAATTTCAAATTTTCCAAATTTTTTCCATCCCTCTCTCTATAAATACCACCCTAAATTCACTCATCCTCCCACTATATTCTCCCTCTCATACCATCTTCTTCTCCTCTTCTCCTTCACTTTCATTTACTTTGCATCATAATCAACTTTTATATTATATATATATATATATACATCCATGCACCATCTTCTTCTCCTCTTCTTCTTCACTTTCTTCTTTTTCTTAATTTATTTTGCAACCTAATCAACTTATATATTATATGTATATATATGGTGTAGAATAATATGTAGTTATATGTTACTATATTCTAATAGTGATATATATATTGTATAACTATAATTAATGACATTGCTTTATAATTATACATTGTAAAGTTTAGTGTGTATATGTATATATGTATATATATATCATTATAATTTTTAAAATATTATCTAAAATTTCTTAATAGTATATATAGACCATTATATATATATATATATATATATATATATATGTGTGTGTGTGTGTGTGTGTGTGTGTGTGTGTGTGTATCTTATAATTTTACTATAATTAGTAATTTTTTTTGTTACACATACTATACATATATAATATTGAGATTTCAATTAATGTCTAATGTGTGTATATATATATTAAAAATCATATTATTAAAATGTGGCGGTTTTTTACCGCCAATTTTTTTTATACAAAAAAATTAGCAACAGCAACGTCTGCAGACGTTGCTGTTGCTGTGAAATTATTAAAATCAAAAAAGTTTCAGCAACGTCGTTCAACGTTGCTGAAAAATGTGTCAGAACACAATAGCAACGTCTCAAGAGGTTGCTGTGTGTCAGCTGAAAAAAAACAAAAAAAAAACGAGATGTGAGTAAAACGTGCGTATATCAATTGCAACGTCAGAAGAGGTTGCAATTGATTTTTTGTGTCAGATTCTACAGCAACGTCGCTGGAGGTTGCAATTTATTCTTTGACTCAGAAAAGCAACAGCAAGGTCCTCTTTCTCTTGGTATAGGTGTGTGTCAGAAAAGCAACAGCAAGGTCTGATTCCCTTGGTACGCGCAAAATACCTGCACCAACGCCACCTATAGCAAGGGTTCCTACCAACGTCCACATCCCTTGCGATAGATCAATAGCAAGGGAATTTCAAGCTATTGCAATGTCTTTTGACCTTGGTATAGCCCACATTTCTTGTAGTGAAATCATTAGGACAACCTATCTTTTACTTTATGTGAAGCCAGAAAGGATATTTTTAGCTGACAATATAAGCTAATATGCTAAATCACCTAGGTGCTATTAATATCTACGGTAAAAAGGCGTAGGTTCCCAACTTATACCTCGCTTGCAATTGGTTACCGAACTAAAAAAATAGTGCAACTAATTAGTCCCGCAACCTTTCACAATACATACAATCTGCCCCTGGTTAGTTCGAAATTTAACAAAATATTTTAGAATATTCTTTTGTGACAAGGCAATAAGGCTCCGATTGTTTCCAAAGAAAATGAGGGAAAAGGAAAAAAATTTGGAAAATGGGATATTCAGGAAAACTTCCATGGAAAATAAAATTTTCCTCTCTTTTCCATGTGATTGGCATGACATTAGTTTTACGGGAAAATTTTATACTTAATTTGCTTACTCATCATATTGAACAATGTAAAAAATGTTATTATTCTTTAAAACTTATTTTTTCCAATAAAATTCATATTAAGTTTATATTTTTTCTTAAGATTAATTTTAAGTTTTATCTTTTTATTTTAAAATACCCTTTATAACTTCTTGAAGAGTAAAGTTAGTTTATTTAAATATAACTAAAATTTGCAAGTACTATTAATATATTTGAAACGAAATAACAAAAACAAAATAAATTTAATCAAGAGAACCTTCAAATAATATTATTATTCAAATGACGCCCTAAAGAAGAAAAAATATAGTACCTAAAACATTAAACAAGATTATAGATTAAATTAAAATAATAATAATTTATTAAAGATGATAAATAACTAGAATAAAAAATATAAAATAAATAAAAAAGTATTACCTGAGAGTTGAAGAAGATGTGTTGGTGGAAAACATTGATCTTACAAGTATTTATATAGATTCTAAATTGGTGGCAATATGAAATTTTGAGAACTTGAAATTTTTCCAAAGATGATTGAATTTTCCCACCTTTTGTATTGGAGGAAAATATGAAAATTTTGAGGATGATATTCTTTAATTACATTGCTTCCACAAAGAAATTCATACGTGAATTAGCATAAGTTTTAGATAATTTTTGGAGGGAAATCAAAGTTTCTGAATTGTAAAAATGTTAGATAAAGATTCAAAAAAGATTTTCCTATCTTTTCCTATGTTTTCCCATCTTTTTCTATATTTTCCACAATTTTCCTTGGTACCAATCACTTGGAAAATAAAATTTTTCAATATCTTTTTCATTTTCCCTCATTTTCCTTGGAAACAATCGGAGCCTAAGGGAAAAATGGTTCCTTTTGTTTGCTTATTGAATATACAGTTAAGACAAAAGGGAAATATTAAGGTTCTTATCCTATATTTAATTTTCTATTATTTAGATATGAATACCTAATTAATCTTATTTATTTTAAAATAGATTAATTATATTAACCAATTTAATAGTTAATTAATCATTAGGAAATAACTATTATTTTCATACACGTTAAGTTTGCAATTAAAGTCACATAGTTCGTACATGTAACCAAAGTGGGGGGGAAGCTGGTGTACCTATGAGTCGAAGCTCCATTATCTCGAATTCATTTTATTACTCTTATTCTGTTAATTCGTCCATTAGTATCAAGACAATTCTGTTGAGGCGAATAACATGCCCACGTCGGAAAGATGAGAGAGAGAGAGAGAGAGAGAGAGAGAAACGGGCATATAGGAATAAACAATATCTCCATTTGGTATGAAGTCTTTTGGGGTGAAGTCCAAGAGCAAATCCATGAAAGCTTGGGCCCAAAGGTGGACAATGTCATGCTGTTTTGGAGATATATATTCCTAACAAATGGTAGCAGAGCCAATACTCCAGTCCATGTGGATTTCCCGGATTGAACAAGGAAGGAGGTGTGAACTCCCGACCTAAGGTGAGGTTCACATCCGGTGAACTCCCAGACTAAGGGGAGGCTCGATGGTCCTTTATTCAAAAGAATAATGATTGTGACAAATAATATCTTGGGAATGAAAGGACAAAAGTGGTGAATTTTAATCACAAGGTGAGTGTAGAGGAATGATTTTAGTATTTACTTCAAATATCTGTTACTAGATTTTTTTTTTTAACTTTCTGAATAATATATTTTTTGAAAAAAAATACTTTTGAATATATGTATCAATTATCATTTGTAAATATAAAGCTTAAAAATAAAAATAAATATGACGAATTTACTTAATTACTATGAAGTAATTTTTATTAATTTCATAGAAATTTATGTTCATGGCGATTGTCAAAGTTGTTAACATGTACCAATGAAACCCTCTTTATTTATATCGAAGATACCTCTCTCATAATTTGCATAAAAGAGGGTAAACAAAAAGCAAAAATAGCAATGAATCCATTTAATATGTTACTTGAAACATCTAGGATTAGGGTGTCATTAATATTATTAAAACTTCAAGATATATATGTGATATTTGACAAAACTAAGAGGATTACCCTTTTAATATTCTTTGCACATTTTCCTCCATCAAATTTTATGTAACTTCAAACATCTATATTGGGGTGTCATTGATATTATTAAAACTTCAAGATGTAAATTTGATCAAATTAAGAGGATCACTGATATTATCCCTTTTTAATATTCTCTACACATTTCCCTCCGTCAAATTTCACTTAACTCTACAGTGACAAAGTTTCTTCTGCTATTACTATCTTAAAGGGCTATCAACGTCAAACTCTCTTCCATTTTGAAAAAAATGCAAAAAATTTATGTATTGTTGACATGTATCTTAAAGAGCTATCAACATAAAACTCTTCTGTTTTGCGCAATTTTTATTTTTTATTTTTACAATGATTTCTATTCTTTTAGAGATAAAATCAATTTTCATACTATAACTTGACACGATTTTTATTTTCATACCTTTATTTGGCTATCATCAATTTGCATACCATAAGTTGAACACTTTCTTCACATTGTGTACTTCGATACCAGAAAAGTTCGTGCAATTGACATGGATTATGCTGAGGTGTAATGCTGCAATATGTCTAAATTGGTCTAAAGTCCCAAATTTGGAATCATCGGATGTCACATTGTACTTTTTCGGCACCGTAGTACTCAATGTGAAGAAAGTGTCCGACTTATGGTATGTAAATTGATGAGTGTCAAATTAATATATAAAAATGAAAACCGTGCTAAGTTATGGTATGAAAAATGATTTTCTCCCTATACTTTTAGTAGTTCGCACACAACCTCCACCAATTTTTAATGTAAACAGATATCTGATTTTGTTGAAAGGTTAATATGCCTCTGCTTTTTGCTATCTTAAAATCACACATCTCTCTATTATGTTCAATATTTTTATTTGGCATTTTAATTAAAATTTATACTAAAACATAACTAAATTAACTAAAACTTAATAATTATAAAATATAGAAATGACCACTACTTTACATTTTAGAGTAAGCACAATATCTATTGATTTACAAGGTGGAACAAACATGGTTCTCTAATTTTACACACACAACACACACACACGTGTGTGTGTGTGTTTGTGTGCGCGATGTTTAATTAAAATTATAACTAATCAAATAATCAATTTTCGCGAAGTACATGGTCTTGTAAAAATCTTCCAACCATATGAATACTGCGTATTTTGAGAAAACTCATTTGTAGTTTTTCCCAAGTTTTTATTTATTTGTATTTTACTTTTAGCTGATTCATTTCTTAGATTTATAATAATTAATTTTACTACTTTTTAAATTTGTCTCAAAATTCTCTTACTCTTTTGATGTAATGAATAAAATCAAAGGGTGATTATCTAATATAACATTAAGTGTATAACTTCTTCTTAGACACCTTCACAATAATTTATTTTTTTCAATGAAAAAAGTTGTAGAGAAAAAAGTTAGAGACTAAAGTTATTTTCTTACATATTGCAGTAATTATACACAATATTAAGAAAGATATTATTTAGTACTTTGCTATTAATTTATTTATGATCCTGTTATGCTCTCAAACTGTAGGACACAATTACAAAGTTTAAGAATACAAATAATAAAAAATCTCTTGGGACGTATACAACATATCTATTTTTATGACATATTTTTTTGTCTATATTTATGTGTTTTTATTTTACAAATTTTAGCTCTAATTGTATTACTTTTGAGTCACTTTTATAAAAAAATTTATTAAATATATGTATCTTAGTGTACTTTTTTTCTAAGATGATTTATTATTTTGAAAAGTAATTAAAAATAATTAATAATAATAAAAACAATATCAGTCTTTACATAAAAAAAAATCACGTGATCCCGACCCTTAAACCAAATTCTTGGCTCCGCCCACGTGCACTACCATATATTTCTTTTGGGCCAATGGCCAATACAACTATCAACATCTACAGTTGGCATTTCTTCTGCTGGACTCATTGACTCTATCGGTCTATCGTATTGTACATTCGTTCATTTCCATACATAAATTGAGACTACGCTCTTCGGCCGTTACCATAAATTCAGGAACAAACTAATAAGTATTTTATTAATTTTTCAGCAAACTTAAGGATTCGATACAAGATAACTTAAAACAATAACGAAATGAATATAACACAACAAAAGATTTCTTACCAATTAAAAGTGATGAGAAAGAATTTTTTTTTGACTCCCCAACGTAACTAAATAAAAATTAATCATTAGTTGACAAAAGCACAACTCTTCCTGATTTCCCCTGCATTGCCTGTGAGGACTCCAATGTTACCCATTTTGATCATGGATTCAGCAAAGTCCTTAAAGAAACTTGGTAGCTGGGAACCACTGGCATGTTTGAGAACGTAGTTCCTCGTCTCACTTTCGGTAAGAAGAGCCGAATCAGATGTGAACAAGCCTCTTCTCTTGGCAACAAGAGTGTAGTAATCTTGGTCGAACGTTAAAAAGCTTCCGGGATCCATCTCAACAAGTGTTGTTTGGTCAGTTGCACTGCATCTGCTCTTCAATCGTGGAACGTATTGTGAGTCCAATGAAGGGTCAACGTCGCCTCTGCCAGTGAAGTTGTACAAGCGGCTGGTGAAGCTGGAGCAGTGTGATGTTCCTATTGTGTGTCCTCCTATACATGTGCCAAAAGCAAAGATTAAATTAGTTTTTGGTCCATAATTGGATTCAAGATAAGTCAGTATAGTATATAACTCAAAGGAGGCCTTATTCAAGTTGTGACTCAATGAACATAAATTACAAAAGAGGATAAAGAATTAATGTTCATAATAAATGATGGTCTTGAATATGATCTCACCAGACAAAACTACAAGGTCCTTAGTGTTCAAACCCTTGGAGGCAAACGAGGCTTTCAATTGAGTAATGTTGAAAGAAGGAGGTGGAAGATTGAACAAAACCTCGGTCGCGTTAGACACTCTTCCATCTCTTCTTCCCAATGGCACTTTCCAGGTAGCACCTTTTGTCTGTTGATTTGATTAATATGCAAATATTAGTATTATATATTTGATCTCATTTTCTTTTCTCTAATACTTCCTTTTTTTAAATCATGCATGCTTCATTACTTACAAATGAAACTGCATCTCTAGCCACCAAAGCCAAGATATCAGCGCAAGAAACAACTCCAGGACACTTCTTTTCTACTTCCGATTTCACTCTGTCAATCGATCCAAATCCTCTTAGTGATAAATTCGGGAATGAGTCTTTCTCAGCTTGACCGCTACTTCTTGTTGCATTCAATAGAATAGAACCATCGCAACCCTGCACGTACGAATGAATATTTAGTTGTTACATTTTTCATAAAAATATATATTGGAGATATACTGATGGTATAATAATGTTTCTTTCAATATTTTTTTTTATTTTTCTAATCAAACATATAACGGTCATGTAAAAAAATTCCATGGATAGTTTCTATCTTGATTAGTAGAACGTACAGATTTTCAAATCTCAAGAAAAATTTAGAATAATTATAATAGTTTCACAGGAACAATCGGTAACAACTCTTAACCTCTCAGAAGGTGGCCATTATTAACCGTTTCCCAGACCTATATTGATCATTTCGAAAGTTGCAAAAGCTTTTTACATTATGCATCAAATTATTACGAGTCATTTGGAAATGAGCTACAAAATAACACTTATTGGATTAGACAAATTAAACAAAGATACTTCAAAAATAAATTACGATTTAAAATAACTTGAAGGGATAAACTTATGTAGTGCAGCGTATGTATAAGTGAAAGCATACTCTAACAAAACAATCATGGAAGTGCATTCTGAGCAAAGGACCAGTAAGCGACGGAGCTCGAGAGAAGATGGTGTTGGTTGTCTCCTTCACAATTGCTTCGACATTAGGACAAGTTTTCTTGTAGAAATCAACTTTCAAGCCTTGAGCATTACATATGCCTAATAAGGCAAGAAGGAGAACACAAACCGCAAAACTATGATTTTTGAATGCCATCTCGATGATTCCTAAACAATGAGGAAGTCGAAATCTCAGACAGAATGTGTTTATGTTGGTTATGTGTCAGATCATGTATTTATAGTAGAATTAAGGGCAAATATTATGTCATAAAAGAGTTGTCATTAGATTGGTAGTTAGTGGTATTGCCAAGTTGTGAAACTTTACCGAAAGTTGACTTGCTCCATATGATGTATAAAATAACATGCGTGTGTCTTATTATATTAAGTCTCTTAGGTTTTGAAATGAAAATATAAAATTATTCACCTACTTGTATTACGATAGATTAACGTCTAATTAGAGAAAACGAAACCATCTTGCTCTCTGATTGCCCAAAATTACGTGATATCCATCCAAGCTGTTCAACAGGTTGATATATTATTTGATTGGTTTTATCTGAGGAAATTTAGTTAATTATAATTTTGTGACTAGTTGTTTATGGTTAAATAGCTAGAATCAACATTGTCTTCAACTTACTAATTCAAATTACAATTTCACTGACAAAAAAGACAAATGAATAGCGAGGTTAGTTATGCATGCTTCTATATGCATGCTACCAACATTCACTTCTATGTAATTTTGTAGAAAAGCATATCTCACTTAGGGGTTGAAAACATTACGGCATGTATCCAGAGAAATTAATATCTTATATCTTTAATACTTACAGCTAAAAACTTTTGACCCTAGCATGTTACCTGAAACTGATATAGCATCAGAATTTGGTCAAATGGAATCTTTAATCTTATGGCAACTCATATTAGGGAAATAAAAATTAGGGCAACAACTCAGTATCATGTGCAGTATATAGTTTGCGGTTTAAAAATGTCATCGCTTATTGAGATTTGATACATATATTCTTTGTGGCACAGAGCGGTGGATCGACACACGCTGTACCTTCCGGAACATTAGCATTAATTCCCGTTGGACACTCCAATCATTTAGCCATGAATATTCTTACGTAGGAATGTACCACGATTCTACATGTTGCATATAAACAAAGAAGACATGCTAACCTTAATCACAATTTGCTAGTTAATTAGTGGGATTCTTAGAGCAAAAAAGTTGAACAGTGCCATCAAGGTCCTAATCATCATGAATTAGAAAAAATAATATATGATGTTTTAGACTTTGAGATCGCCTATTAGGTCTTCTTATTTAATACCGTTTTGCGTGTAGCTAGCAAGAGCAACTAAACGTTTTGGCAGCCCTTGATTCGTCTTCGTCTTCTTCTTTTGTTTTTAATTTTTGTTTTTGTGAAACATTAATTAATTGTTTAATTTGTACTTTTTTTTTTCATTTTAAATAATTAGGTTGCTTGTGGATCCATATAAAGTTATTTTATGGTAGAAACAAAGTATTAACGCTAGGAGGTGAATTGTGAGGTAGCTGGATTAGTGATTGGTGCAATTATTTAATGTTTTAGGGGTAAAATATAATAATCAAAAAATCAGAGGTGCAAATGCAATTATTTGATAGTTTGGGGGCAAAACATAATTTTTTAGGAATATAGGGGTGGGGATGCAATTATTTATTGTTAATGGTAAAAATGTAATTTTGCATAAATATATAGGTTTGGATGCAATTATATTGATTTGAGTTGATTTGGGTTGAATTTGTGGAACCATTTCAACCAACTCTATTCAAGTTGGACTTGGATTCAATCTAATAGAATCATTTGCCACCCCTAAATTATTAGATGAAAAGGCAAAAGTAGAAACTGATTTTCGTATGAAATGTAATGCATGTATGATTAAGGCTGTAACATGATGGATAAAAGAGACATATGATCATGACGTCCGAGTTTCTTTTCTTGTCTTTTTTTTTTGTTTTCTATTCATTCAATTAAAAAAAATTCGATATGATTCTTTATCTTTTAATCGTAATTTTACGTGACCTCTCTATAATTTTTTTTTGTTGAAAGTGGTAGCCACCCACAGTAAGTTGCTTACATTGTGCTGTCCAGTACTGTGGCTTACCATTGGTCGGTTCCAATATACATATATATATATATATATATATATATATATATATATATATATATATATATATATATATATATATATATATACACACACACACACGTCGCCTAAAATAAAACTAAACACACCAAAATTTTAAGAGAGAAAATCCAAATGCTGGTAGCGGCATGAATTTATAGTCATGGATCAAAGCTTCTTTTGTATTCCACGAAAAGTATCGAAACGTTTTTATTAACTCTATGGAAAAGAAACACACAGTATTTTCTACGTCTATTGGAATAACGATTTTTACGAATTTTTCGAAACATATCGAAAAGATCTCGAAACATTACAAAAAGTTATTTGACACACCGAAACATGCAATGCAAACGAAACTTTGATCCATGTTTATAGTAGGCCGATCAGTGATCTGGTCATGTTTGCAATAGCTTTTGTGCTTTTGGTTGAAGTTTCGTAAAAGTAAAAGTTGATATATAGTATTTGCATGTTTTACGAAGCTATTAAAGTTAGATATCTGTTTTTGCAAGGTTTGGAAGTATTATTAACTGTTACTTATTGTGTATATTACTCTTAAGTCTTAATTAACATAATAATGGAAATAAGAAGCTCCTATCACTAAAAGTACCATAAAGGCATCAATCGAATTACCGGTAAATCATATTTAGTAACACGGAAATACTAAAATTAAAAGTAGTGTAATTTTCGAAACTTGTCATCACATTTGGTCTCACATGCATGCATACTGATATGCAACTGAATATGTAACTGAGACTTAAACAATTATGTTTCTTTAGACCGCTTCTATCAACAATTAAACTGGTTAAATTGATTAAACGAGTAAATCACCGTCAGATATTCAGTTCGTTTTTGAAACCACTGGCTTTTATTAAGGGCAAATGATATAGACTATGCAGAGCAATATTTGGTTGTTCTCTATTATGCCCTTCTTTATCAATTAGTTAATTTACCTTAGTTATTAAAATCAATCAGCAATCAGCAAAATCTTTAGAAACATAACATAAAAATTAATTATTTCCTAATTATGAAAGGTACAGATTATATTTCTTTAAATAAATAAGTATTCTATCTTAAATTACATGTCAAATATGTAAACCGTTACTTATTAAAACTTACAAAGATATTGAATAAGAAAATTAATGCACCGTCTAATTGTCTCAAAGAAATTCAAGAGCGTAAAAATGATAATAAAAATATAAGTAGATTAAATATAATAATTAATTGTAAAAAGGTTCATAGCTCATAATCATAAAAAAGTTGTTTATATTTTGTACAAAATTTTCAGAAGACTATTAAAATTGAAGAAATCAACTAGAAGACCTATTAAAATCAATAAAACAAAAATTAATCTTGATGAATATAAAAAAAAAAAGTGGAGTATCTATTATTATTATTATTATTGTTATTATTATTATTAAAAGTAGGTACAGCAGAAACTAATGTGGATGAATAATATTTATTCACGTTAAGAAAAAAAATTCCGTTATGATGTTTTATATAAGTAAAGCAGGATGCCTAGATTTGGTGCTTTACTTGTGCATTTATTGGGCCTAGAATCATATAATAAGTCATTCAATTAGGGAAGTTGTTTTGGGAAGAGACCTATTATTTTATGAGAAGGGTAAAAGTGAGAATTTGTGAGAATTTACTCTGTATTTAGGAGAATTACTCTGAATATATCAATACCCTTTATTAAGACATTACGTATTCATGCCTAATAATGTCTCTACATGCTTATCATTAATGTAATATATTCATATATGGTGCTATTTATTATGTTTTGACTAACACCTTCACCAGTAAGCATATTCATCAAACTATTATACTTGAATTAAACAGGGTATCAGTAATATTATCTATCATGATTTGTTGTCGTTTGCAGCATTTATATACTTGAATAGCTGAGATTCGTTTGAGCTGGATTAATAAGTCAACAAAGCTTTGGGTTAATTATTGAAGGGCGGCCATTACCAAGCTATTGTTAATTTCTTGCTATTAATATATGAAGCAGGTAACTATGACATATGAGAACTTGCAAGTTACCTTAGTTGGTAAAAAATAATTAATAAAAAGTCACTTTCCTTTTCACTATTGTTTTTTTCTTTTTCCACCAAAGAGATTGTTTCCATTGACAATGGACTAATACTAGCTAAGATAAATTCATGTATTTCGTACTATAATGCTTGAAATTTCGATTGTTTTGTACGAAACCATTTGAAATTTTGAACCACGATGACAATATGCCATTTTGAATTTTGATGGAAAAGTAAAATAGAAAGATTATCTATCTATTACGGGAATTTTAGATGTACTTTCCCCGCTAAGAAAGACGTAGAATATAATATTCATTAATATATATAATAACACGTTTAGGTACAAAAAAGAAACAAAAAAAAAATCTAAAAGCAGTAATCATATATGTAATTTTTTCGTGACAAATTAATAAAAGGTTAGTTGCAATCACCTCCTTAACATTTGACCTGTTTTGCAGTGCCCCCTTAATGTTTGAAAAAGAGCGATTTTACCAAAGGCGGAGCCAGGGAGCATATGGAACCCCCGCCCCCAGCTCCAGCCACACCTTTGATGTATGTAGTATATTTACATTCCAGTTTTATTTATCTACAGTATGAACATTGAACTAAGCTGCGTATCAGCTCCTCATTTCCTTCAAAAGAAGCCAGAAACTTTTTGCCCATGCCTATAAATGAATCCCCCGTATAGTGTATTATAATGTCAACTATATATATCACATTTTTTGTATGTATTTGTGTAGTTTTGTTTCTATGCTTTAGTAACTTCTAGCTATAATTTGTGTTACTATAAAGTCACTTCCGTAATTTTTGTATATTAAATTTCTAATTCTTAAAGTGCTTATGTTTTTTGGTATTACTTATTATTATTGAAACAAATTAAAGATAATTACTAATAAAAAATATTTATATTTATTAAAAATTTCTCACGTAATTTCGCCCCCTAACCCAAATTCCTTTCTCACGTAATTTCGCCCCCCCCCCCCCCCCCCCCCAAGCCAAATTCTTGGCTCCGCCTCTGGATTTTACCACCTACCGCTTATAAAAATGTGCGATGAGTCCTTGATTAATCGTTCACTTTTGACATGTATCTATCTTTTCATCAATTAGATTTGACATCAGGGGGCGAATCGCACACTTTTGCATACTTTACGGAGCAAGTCTCATATTTTAATAAATTACGGAGAACTTTGCAAAACGGATCAAACGTGAAATGGTGATATGGTCGAGCCCAACACCATTACACAATCCAGTCGGCCCACTCGTGCAATTATCAGACTTTGCAGAGGTTGTGGCTGAAAACAAAGACCCAATGCTTAATGGCATTAGTTTAATATTGTAATTATTTAAATTGTATCAAGACTTAATTATGTTAAGGAGCTGTTATACATTGAGCCGTTGTTGCTTTCATGGCGGCTAGAGTGGTAATTCTTCATTATAAACAAAACTAAACTCTTATCACAAATAAATTTGTTTTCTTTTTTCTTTTTTGATGTTTTGTCGCCCGTAACTTGCAAGTTGCAAGTAAAGCACACACCGAGGCGCTTTATCAGCGCAACAACATTAGAGTTAGCTTTCGCATGCTTTCCTTCTTATTTTTTTACCTTTGTTTTCCTTCATTTTTCGTTTTGCAGGTTTTGTCCTTAAAGTTTTGCATATTGAACTTTTGCTCCATAATCGCATTTTTTTTAAGAGTTAAAGATTTATATCTTTCTTACATTTATTTCATTATGTAACAATAGTATTACACAACAATTGACTACATCAAATAAATAAACCAATTACACTAGAAAACCAGAAAAGAAATGACACGCCTAAGAGTATGTTAAACTTTCAAAAGTAAAATAATTTATCAAAAAGAATAACCTTTAAAAAGTAAAATCACTATATTTATAACAGTTATATATATTTAATGAATTGCCTTGACTACTGACTACTGAGCCATCTTGTGATACTATGTAAAACAGTAAAAGCCTATGTATTTTTCTTTATTTTCTTTTGGATGTAGTCCAAATCTTGAATATTCACTTTGAGTTGGGCTCCCAATTCTGAGACGAAATTAAATTACAAGCAGAAAGCTTCAAGCCTGTAAACTAATGCCTCTAACTTTCATTTATGGAGGAAACTTTTGTCCAGGCCCATATAGTCGAATTCTTAGGTTGCGTCCTTCTAATTTGGGTCTTTATCTTCATGTAATCGGCTTCGGCCCGGTAAATGTTCTATATTTTGGTCAATAGTATGGCAGCATAGTTTGTACTCCACACTTATTCAATCTTGCCGAGGTACTTAATCAAAGTAAATGAAAATGCTTATATGGATAAATCGAAACGGATCAACCATGCATTCTGTCGAAATTGTAAACTGAGACAAAATGAACTTGCTCCATTGATGAATTGAACTGAATCTCAAAAGTAGAGAGAGAGAATTTTGTATTGATCGAGTGTCGTACAATATACAGAATGAAATCACTTAGCTAACAGAATGAAAACTCAACTAGTTATATACAAGATAATTAGGCGGGAAACTTGTAACTAACTAATGTGCCAGCTGGCTAACTAACTCCAGGTGTGTGTGTGATGTTCTGTTGCAACGGTTGATGCAGCTCAGTTGTGTGAACTGAGCTGCTGGATGTAGACCTCCAACACTCCCCCTCAAGATGAGAGTAAATGTTGTTTACTCCCATCTTGGACAATAAGAACTGAAACTGCTGTTTGCAAAGAGCTTTGGTGAACAAATCAGCTAGTTGATGTGAAGTAGGAACATGTAGAGTATGTATGAGGCCAGAGTGAATCTTTTCTCTAATGAAATGACAATCTATTTCCACATGCTTTGTCCTCTCATGATGGACATGGTTGGCTGCAAGAGATAGTGCTGCTTTACTGTCACAGAAAATGGTAGCTGAGTTGAAAGACACACCAAAGTCTTTGAACAACTGAATAAGCCACAAAACTTCACAAGTTGCTGCTGCAAGGGCTCTATATTCAGCTTCAGCTGAGCTTTTGGATACTGTAGTTTGTTTCTTTGATCTCCAAGAGATGAGAGAGTTGCCAAGGAACATGCAATATCCTGTAATAGATCGCCGAGTATCAATGCATGCTGCCCAATCTGAGTCACAAAATCCTTTGAGTGTGATATCAGATTTGCTGTTGAATAATAAACCTTGACCAGGTGAACCCTTCAGGTACCTGAGTATTCGGTGAGCTGCTGACATGTGAGAAAAGGCCAGCTTTGTCCATGAATTGGCTCAATGCATGGACAACAAATGAAATGTCAGGCCTTGTAATAGTGAGGTAAAGAAGTCTACCAATAAGACGCCTATAGGAAGCCACATCCTCCAGTGGTTGATCATCACTCTTTGAAAGTTTCAACTTGCTATCCATAGGAAAATGTACTGGTTTGCAATCCAGAAAACCATATTCTGTAATGAGATCCATGGTATATTTTCTTTGAGAAAGAGAAATACCATCTTTTGAACGAGCAACCTCCAAACCAAGGAAATATTTCAAAGTGCCAAGATTCTTGATGGAAAATTTCACATCCAGAAACCTCTTCACATCTTGAATCTTGGAGATATCATCACTGGCAATGATGATATCATTGACATACACCAAGAGCAGCAAAGTTGAATGAGATGTATTCATGGTGAAGAGGGAGTAGTCAGCTACAGATTGAGTGAAACCAAACTCAATGAGAGCTGTAGTGAGCTTAGAGAACCACTGCCTACTAGCTTGCTTCAATTCATATAAGCTTTTAAGTAATTTGCAAACTTTGTTCTCCCCCTGTTTGACAAACCCCTGAGGTATTGTCATATACAGGGAAAAAATCATTTTTCATACCGTAACTTGGCACCATTTTCATTTTCATACCTTAACTTGGCACTCATCAATTTACATACCATAAGTTGGACACAATTTTCACATTTGGTACTCCGGCACCGGAAAATACACGCTGGCGCCCCGTCACCCCAAATTTGGGGATTTTGACTAATTTTGACCCACGTAGGCACTCCACGTCGGATATGAAAAAAATCATTTTTCATACCGTAACTTGGCACCATTTTCACTTTCATACCTTAACTTGGCACTCATCAATTTACATACCATAAGTTGAACACAATTTTCACATTTGGTAATCCGGCACCGAAAAAATACACGTTTGCGCCCCGTCACCCCAAATTTGGGGATTTTGACTAATTTTGACCCACGTAGGTACTCCACGTCGGATATTGTCCACGTTGCATCCAGCGTGGAAAATACATTAAAAAAATCCCAAAAACAAATCTAAAAAAAACAAAAAATCAAAAAAGTTGCTGCCTTAAGTTGAAAAACGTTTTTTAGTTGCAAAAACAAGTATACGTTCAGGCAAAGAAAAAAGTTCATCTTTTTAATAATAAAAACAAAAACTTCATCTCTCGACTCTCTTTCACTCGTAAAAACTAAGAACAGAGGAGAAGAAACTTTTGAATCCTACGCCACCTGAGTTACCAGATTTTGTCGAGGGGCGACGCCCTATGTCCAAAAAGTAAGTTCTAAACTCTTCAGACTATTTTTGTTCTTGATTCCAAAACCCTAACTGTTCAATTTCTCGTTTATTCATATTCCACCGAGTTCGAAGCACGTAAGAAACTTTGATTGTTCCCGTAATTCGATTTTGGAGTAATGTATAAGATTTGGAGAAAAATCAATTTTGGTATCCTATTTTGGCACAATTTTATGGTACCCTAATTTGGCATAGTGGTTTCATTTATTAAATTGGGTAGTAATTTGTGAATTTTTAGTGCATTTGAGATTTGTTTTTGGGATTTTTTTTAATGCATTTTCCACGCTGGATGCAACGTGGACAACATCCAACGTGGAGTGCCTACGTGGGTCAAAATTAGTTAAAATCCTCAAATTTGGGGTGATGGGGCGCCAGTTTGTATTTTTTCGGTGTCGGAGTACCAAATGTGAAAATTGTGTCCAACTTATGGTATGTAAATTGATGAGTGCCAAGTTAAGGTATGAAAGTGAAAATGGTGCCAAGTTAAGGTATGAAAAATGATTTTTTCCGTATCCGACGTGGAGCGCCTACGTGGTCAAAATTAGTCAAAATCCCCAAATTTGGGGTGACAGGGCGCTATCGTGTATTTTCCGGTGCCGGAGTACCAAATGTGAAAATTGTGTCCAACTTATGGTATGTAAATTGATGACTGCCAAGTTAAGGTATGAAAATGAAAATGGTGCCAAGTTAAGGTATGAAAAATGATTTTTTCCCGTCATATACACATCCTCTGTCAATTCTCCATGTAAAAAAGCGTCGTTAACATCAAGTTGCTCTAAAAACCAGCCTTTAGCTGCAGCCAAGGCAATGAGACTCCTGACAGTGGTCATTTTGGCAACGGGAGAGAATGTTTCTTCATAGAGTCCATTGTGAATGTCAGCAGTGCCAATCATCTTCAGGTTGCTGGTATCCTGAATGGTGCAAATAGACTTAACAAAGTGTAGAGAGTAAGGTGTGGTTTGTGTGATCTTGCTGACTGATATCAGGTTGACTGGAAAACTGGGAACACAAAACACATCATGTAATATCATATGAGGATTGATTTGTGCTGATCCTGTGTGAGTAACTTCAACCTTAGAGCCATTAGGAAGGTGTACAAACACAGGTGAAACCACAGCCTTAGGATTAGTGAGTTTAGACAAAGAGTGAACCATGTGATCTGTTGCATCTGTGTCTAATAGCCATTCATCTGACTTGCCAGAATTAACACCAACATTCAAGCAAATTATGGAGCAAAAATGTATACCTGGATGCTGAGGTTGAGCATTACCAGAAGTATGTGCAGCAGCTGCAAAAGACTGCATAGGTGAGAGATTAAGCCCTTGTACTAGCTTCATCAGCTGATTGTACTGATCTTGAGTGATAACATTGTTAGATGGAGCCTGTGCACCATCATTACCAGACTGAACCATCTGAGCAGAGTGATGAGGAGTAAAACTCTTGTTCTTAAACTTGAATCCTGGAGGATAGCCATGAAGTTTGTAGCATCGATCCTTGATGTGACCTGTATATCCACAGCATACAAGTTTGTCTTTCCTTTGATTATTCTGATTAGGAAATCTGTTATTTCCTTTGTAATTCACACCAGAACCAGCATAATTGGCACTGTGATCAACTTGTGAAGAAGAGTCACCATTACTCTTCTGTGTAATCATAGCAAGAGACTCCTGACCATGAGGAGAACCACCAGCAACAACCCGTTGCTTTTCTTCTTGAATAACAAGTGAGAAAGTCTGATTGAGAGAGGGAAGGGGGTTCTGTAGCAAGATTTGTCCCCTTATACCAGAGAAACTCTCATTCAGCCCCATCAAAAACTTCATCACCATGTTCCTCTCTTCATTAGAGGCAACAATTTGCATAAAATTGCATGAACAATTAACCATCACACCACACTTACATACAGGAACAGGACAAAACTGATGAAACTCACTCCACAGAGAATCAAGTTTTGTAAAATAACTGGTCACAGACAATTGACCTTGCATAGTATTATAAATCTCCTTCTGCAATTCAAAAATGCGAGGAGCATTACCTTGAGAGAACCTCTCCTTGAGGATGCTCCACATTTCAGCAGCGGTACTAACATATATGATCGATTGTGCAATCTCCTTATTGCACGAATTCAGTATCCACGACTGAATCATCAGGTTGTTTCTACACCAAACAGAGTAGATCGGATCATTTGTCGCCGGAATAGTGAGCGATCCGTCGATGAACATCAGCTTGTTCTTTGCTCCTAATGCCATCTCCATCGCACGATTCCACGAATGAAAATTATCACTGTTCAAAGGCGGTGCAACGAGTACAGTACTCGGATTATCACCATTATTAACAAAATACGGATTTGTGTACGGATCCGCCATAACCGCCGGAGTTTGAGCTTGATTCGCCATTGAAATTGACGATCAAAAACAAAAAAAAAAATAGAGAAAACGAATCAGAGTGTGCAACGGATCAACGGATCAGAGCTTTCGCTCTGATACCATGTCGAAATTGTAAACTGAGACAAAATGAACTTGCTCCATTGATGAATTGAACTGAATCTCAAAAGTAGAGAGAGAATTTTGTAGTGATCGAGTGTAGTACAATATACAGAATGAAATCACTTAGCTAACAGAATGAAAACTCAACTAGTTATATACAAGATAATTAGGCGGGAAACTTGTAACTAACTAATGTGCCAGCTGGCTAACTAACTCCAGGTGTGTGTGTGTGATGTTCTGTTGCAACGGTTGATGCAGCTCAGTTGTGTGAACTGAGCTGCTGGATGTAGACCTCCAACACATTCTTCTATCAACAGAAGTAGAGCTAATGGAAATATCTTTGCTTATGTGTCACGAGAAAAAGCCAGTAAAAATTGAATAGGCAAATTACCCCATGTTGTGCCATATATATATATATATATATATATATGCCTCGTATGGTTTAAAAAACACCCCTTGACACTTGCTGACTTGCATATATAGTTAAGTATTATGTAACATATAAAAATACACAAAGTCAATAGGCAAATGTGCTTATTTTAACATAACATAGGTAGATAACTTGACTATTTATTGTTAACAAAGGATAATGTACCGGTATTACCATAATATATGCTAATTTGTCTAGTTATTTTTATGATAGATAACGGTTCTATTTCATATAGCATACAAGGATGTTGTGGGAAAACCCACACAAGTACTATAAGAATATCTTGAAACATAATTAATCCTACGACATTTTCGAAAAGAGATCAACAAAATATTTAGAAGCACATAAACTCCAAGCATTTGACATGCATTCGAATGCAAATTTTGCATGAATTCATACTGGAAGACCACAACCGAAATAAAATCCAAATGAATACGACTACAGCTGGTAACTCTCATTTTTTCTGCATGATTCTTCATTATAAGTAACAAAACTATCTTCTAAGAAACCACAAATTTGGTCCAACAACAAGTCAAGTTACAAAATTCAATAAAATGAAGCTCACCATCGTCGTGAAAGGCTACGAATTTTCACTAGAAGTGGGTACCCAAGAACCCATCATAGAAATAAAAAAGAAACTACAACATTTTCTTGGCGTGCCTATAAATTCACAAATCCTCACAGTATGCGACTGGGAGTTAATCGACGGCATGGACTTAGACGATTATCCGCTCATCTCAGACGACACGAAAATGCATCTTTCCATCAAATACAACCCACACACAACATTAGTCAATCCAAATAACTGCACCAAAATAAACATCACTATAAAATTCTCAGCCAGGAAAATGGACATAGAAGTCGATACATCAGACACGGTCCGGAGCCTCAAGGAGAAAATCCACATCGTCGATGGCACCCCGATACGAAGAATGACGTTGTATTTCCGGGGCAAAGAGATGGAGGACGAGTTTCGTAGCTTGACGGAGTATGGAGTCGAGGAAAACTCGGAAGTTATCGTGTTTTTGAAAAGCATGACGAGGGTGATGGTCGATCCTCCGTCGAGAAAGATCGGTGTCGTGGTTCAGACTTCTTCTAGCCTGCTCAATGCAGCGGAAATCCCCGTCGAAATGATCGATACGAGTAGGGTTAGTGAGCTGAGCCAAATGCTTGTCGAGAGAAAAATACTTCCTGCTGATGAATATATATTTATTCACAAACAGAGGATAATGCGTGAAGATTGTAGCCTGCGTTGGCATGGTGTGCAAAATGGGGATTATCTCTATGTGTTCACTGGGACTGTTACCCGCGCTGGATAGCTATTTTTTAGTTTATTGTATTTGTCCGTAAGGATTCACAAATTTAATATGAACGAGTCATATTCTATTTGGAAAAGATTTCAAGTTAAATTTTAAAAAAGACAATGCAAATTTAATTTACGGTCAATAATAATTTATTAAAGAAGTCTAATATCCATAATTTAGAAGAAATTCATAGGCGCGGCGTCTCTGGTTTGTTGACCCCCCCTAGCTGCTGACCGCCCTGGTGGTCCTCTTGTTGGGTCATGGCTGAAGGGACATAGTATTGCCGAGCTTCGTGTTCGATTATCGAGAGACGAGTGTTGGTTGGTGAGAGTGATAATGGTAGCTCGACTGCCCATCACATCAGCGAGAGTGCTTGCGAATGTGTACCCTAATCAGTTGATACTTGCGACTGCACTCGCTTTAGCACAACCATCATCAGGGGCGGAGCGCGGGGCATATTCCCCCCCCGGCCCGCCCTGCCCCTACTTATATACCTATATTTATATTGTATACATTGTTTTTATATATTGTACTATATAATTATATATTTGTATTATATATATATATATATATATATATTAATTAGCCTATATAGTTTTAACTATTCTGAAACTTTTGTATAATTTTATACCCAAGTTTTTTTTGTTTGCTTTTGTCTTTTTACTAATTCGATTCCTTAGTTTTATAATAATTTATTTTACTACTTTCTAAACTTTGTCTCAAATTTCTCTTGCTCTTTTTGTGTAGTGAATAAAATAAAAAGAGATAGTTTAATATACATTTGAGTTACAATCTTTTCTAGGCATCATTACATTTATATCTTTTTTTCTACATGCATTTTTTCTTCTAAAAGAGACCAATGGAGACAAAGTTAGTGAACAAGGTTATTTTCTTACATATTGCACTAATCAATCATATATACACGTTAATAAAAAATATATTAATTAGTACTTTGTAATTTTCTTAAACTATACGACACAATTATAAATGTTTTAAGTGAATATAAATGATAGGAAACTCATAAGGTCATATGCAATACCTCTATTTTTATGACTTGTTTGTTGTATATATATAGTATTATTGTAATTCTTTTATAAATTTTAGCTATGATATTTGTGTTACTTTAGAGCCGTTTTACAGAAAAAATCATTAAATATACGCATCTTAAGGTACTTATGTTTTCTAAGATGATTTATTAATTTTAAAAGTAATTAAAAATAATTAATAATAAAAATATTCGAATCTATATAAAAAAAGCACATGATTTCGCCCCCCAAGGCAATCCTTGGTTCCACCCCTGATCATCATGTCCTAGGTGCGGGCTTGATCAATAAGTTGACTCTTGAGACTCTCGATATCCTGCTGGTACAAATTGTTCCCCTACCCTCAATAGAAACATTCATAGCTCATGCAAAATGAACTAGGAGGATGAACCCGTGTACTTTGGTTCTTTACAACCCGCACCCCTAAAAAATCAGGATCATCAAGCTTTGGTACACCTGGGTCCGGGTTTTTGGCAGAAAACCCCCTGTGTTATATGAAACAGGCAAGAAACTCCCTTGTGAAATAGAAAGAAGCGAAAAACCCCCATGTGTATTATAATACATAGCAGATTACCCCCTTTTTTGAGAGAGTGAGTTACACTCACTATATGTGAGAGTTGACATGATTATTTTCTTACAAAATGACTTTGCAACCCTTGTACTTAAAGAGCTAAAAGTTAAGAAAATCCTTAAGGTATAATTAGACAAATAACCCCCTTATTTCACGTTTAATAAAAAAAATTAACTCTTACAAAATGGAAAAGTGTCAAATTGCCCATTTTATTTTTGTGTGTATAAATAATAACACAATTACCCCCTTTACAATTTTTCATGTACTTTTATTGCATTTTTTAAGAATGTCATTTTTATGTATTATTAAGAGATTGTTAAATCAATCCATCTTGTAAGAAATTAATGCATTTATCTTTTTCAAGATTATAAAATATAATTAAATTAGTTACAAGTTAAAAAAATTCTTAAGAATAGATGATATGTTCACTTCAAAAAATTGATCCACAACCAAATTCTAAAATATATAATTGACATATTTCTCGACAAAATATTACAACAAAGATACAATGTATATCAACCTTGAAGTGCATCTAAAAAGTTAAATAAGTGATAAAGGATGGTTATTGAAATAAAATAATTTTTTGAAAACAATTTACATTTTATTGCGCCTCAATCTCAAGTGAAACATAATTCCAAAACAAATAATAAAAAAAAGACCATATAACAACAGATAGAGCATAAATAATGCAGCAATAAAACACTAAAAACAACATAAACACTAATAAAAATAAAAAAAAACAAGGGAAAAATGCAAAGAAGATCACAAAAAATCATAAATCAGTGCTAAAAAATGACATAAACAGTAAAATTTCAGCACAAAAAAAACACCACCAACATTAAAATTTCAGCATAAAAAAGAAAAAGCAAGCAAACCAAACACCAAAAAATAAATAATTCAGCATTAGAAAAGAGCAATTTCAGCAGAAAGTAAGAGAAACAACAAATAAATCAGCACTAATGTAGAAAATAGCAATAACAACAACAAATTAGCACCTGAACAGAAAAGATCAGCACAATAAAATTATCAGAACAAAAAAGTATTTGATCGTTAATGGAGATTAAAAAAAGATAATTTGTCTTGCAAATGGAGAAGAAAGCTCTAGCAGTGACTAGCCACCTCCACCTTAGCTTTTTCACTTCTTTCTTCTCCTTCCTCTCCGCTGCTTCAACTTTATCCCGATACATATGATGATGGCTCTGAGAAATAAAAGATTATGAAGATTACAGTACCTCCACCTCCCGTACTAATCTTTGTCCCCTAAATCGGATCGTGAGGATGCTCTCTTGGAATTTGTTTGTGTGTTTTGTTAATTGGTGGTGGTGGCCACTAAGTTGGTGGTAGCACGTGAATTAAATTCTTCCTCACAAAACCCCTGCAAATCGATCCCTGTCCTCTTGTGTTCACTTAAAATAACATGCAATGCCCTCATTTTCACCCAAACTATTACTCCGATCCATTGTGCTCCATTGCACGTGTTTCCATCCAAAATGCGTCAAAGAGGGACCTCATTTTCTTCAGCTCGACTCATCTCCTTAGAATCCAAATACATAAAATTATTAATTAAACATAACTAAATAACATCAGTTAGTGAACAAATAAATAGTCACTAGCTAGTGTACCTTTCTATATTTGTGCTAACCGAACCGCTAAAATGTGTTACACTCTATCCCTTCGTCCTGTCCGCTCGAGTTTTTGTTTGAAAATGGCAATGGACAATGAGGAAGGAGGCGTTTGTTGATGTATACCATCAGGTTAGCAACAGCCGTTAGATACGGATTTTTTGTTGCTGAAGATCAAAATTGGGTGGATTTCAAACGCAAATATGATGTTCAATTCTTGCAATGAATTTTCCTTTGGCAGAAAGTAGGTGGCAACGAAAACACCCACTGCTTAATTTGGCAACGTATCTTCAGTTGCCAACGGTCCAGCTTTTCAACTTCCCGAAATATCCGTTGCCAAATTAAGCAACGAATATTTTGGTAGCTACTTTGTGGGGCCATATTTGGCGCCTTTTTTTCCTTTGTCTTTTTTATTTTCTATTTTTTCAATTATATTAAATTCGTCGTTAATTTTAAGAGATTTTCCTTTGCTAATTCTTTGTAATACGTCCTTATTTAGGAACATTTTTATTTTCCTGTTGATGAATTTCGCACCCCGTATAAGCATTTTCTTGTAATGCAAGTGAAGTTGAAGAAGCATCAAGCAATGCTAATTTGAACAGATTATAAGAATTCTACATTTCTTCTGCTTTTTTTTTTTTCGTCACTATCCCTACCCTTAATCTGGATTGTCATTGGTCATGTACAAGCTTAATGTTGAAACTCTGTATTTAATCAGAAGTAAAAACGAAAAATTGAAATGGAAATATCAACTCATAAAACGAGGCATGATTAGTTTGTCATCTTTAAAGAAACTTCGAAGAGGAAATACTAACTCCACAATGAACACAGAGAAAAACAATCAAATAGGCTTGAAGAATCAACCGAGTTCTGGTGGGAGAACAAAAAAAGACCACGCGAGCATCGGGGCCCTAAATGACACTAGCCCTTATTTTTTAGCTTAGTTCACGTGGTACAGTTAGGCCCAGTGGTATGTTTCATCTCTCAGTATTGCAGGACTTGCAAGATTAGAGTACATCATTTTAGCTATGAGTAGGGTATTAACCTATAAAACCTCCCGTGGTTTCAAAAACTATACAAAATTCCATTATGGTTTGAAATTAAATTATCGAACTCTCCTGTGGGCAAGTCGCAAAAAATAAAAGGACAGGGGGTAAAGTGCAACATGAGATATAGAATAGGGGGTTTAACGCTATTATCCCTTTAAAGAAAAACTGAGGTGAGAAGTTGTGTAGGAATAGTTACGCCATATTCATCAATATACATAAGGGATATAAATACTCATTAATCGACAACGAAGCAAAATTTCTAGCTAGCTAGAATAAGGCTTGTCTAGACCAGATTCGTATTTTTCGTTAGAATTCTTTTATGAAATTAAAATAGCAGAAGTTGCATCATCGTAACCCAGTATCGTCTTTTCAATTTTTTTTATATATAGTTGACAGCATTCATATATTAAAACTATGTTTCGAATATCTTTTCCATATAATAAAAATTGAAAACTTTTTCAGAACCTTCTAGGAATTTCTTTCAATATTTTAGAGGTGAAAATAGTCAATTTACATGCATATTGAGCTACGTACAAACACACACGTTATATATACATATATATATATATATATATATATATATATATATATATATATTATAAGATAATTAGAGTTTTAGAAATATGAGTATATGATTCTAATTAATCACAAAGATTACATAATTAATGATTTACAAGGATATTTACGTTATTACAAAAGAATAAATAAAAAAAACTAAACCAATTACAAGGAATATATACACTAACTAATCCCCTCCCGCAAAATTCACATTCTATCCGCAACAAAAGCTTTGGAACATAGTAAAGAGAACTGAGAGCAAGGAAGAGGCTTGGGGAAAATATCAGATCAAGAGTATTGGCACATGAAACTTGAATAATACCTTCAGATAGACCAGGTAACGAACAAAGTGGAAATCGATAGATTTATGCTTCATGCGAGAGTGTTGCACTGGATGCAAGGATAACCACAAAGCTCAACTCGCTCATTCATTAGTTATTGCCGTTGCACCCGTATTATCACAATGAATAAGAGGATGAGAGGCAAGGGGGAAGCCAATTTCCCTAAAAAGATGCTGAAGTCAGCGCACTAAGTAGAGGCCGAGGCTAATGCACGATATTCGGCCTCTGCATACGAGTGGGAAACCGCACAGTGTTTGAGAGATGACCAGGATATAGGGTTTCACCAGAGAAAGACAATATAGGCCGGTGTGGATGTGCCATGAAGAGTATCACCGACCTAGTTAGAACCCGAAAAAGCCATAAGAGATAGAGTGATATCCCGACGAAGAAGAACCCCATGAGAGGGAGCACCCCTAAGGTATGAAAGAACACGCTTAAGAGCAATCCATTTGGACGGATCAGGGGCAGTTATACGTTAATGTGCAAATCGATTCACCGAGAAGGCAATATCTAGACGAGAGAGGGTGAGATATTGCAAACTACCAATGATCTGATGGAAAATGGTAGCATATATCAACCGGGGAGGCAGAACTTCGGGCAGCAGGATTAAAGGCCATCGGTTCATGCATGTGCTTGACAACATCCATCTTGTGGCGGGAGAGCAGTCAAGAATGTACTTGTATTGAGAGACGAAGATACCTTCTCTCAACACAAGTCAAGTTCTGCCTCCCCGGTTGAGAAAACAAGGCAAGCTTGACAACGTCCATCTTGTGACGGGAGAGCAAGTCAAGAATGTACTTGTGTTGAGAGAGGAAGATAACTTCTCGATATCAGAAAACCTCAATCTCGAGAAAACAAGACAAGGGACCCATGTCCTTGATGGAAAAGCCCCGAAAAAGCTGAGTGACCAAAGAAGAAATAATAGAATCACATAACCCCATGACAATGATGTCATCCAAGTAAATAAACAAATCAAAATCTAAGTCTTTGAGTTGTCTTTAAAGTTTAAAATTTTCTTTTAACTGGACCAGGTTGAAATCTGGTGTATTTTTGTTAAGACTACTCTACTTCTTGTTACAACTAACATGTTTCACTATTGTAACTTCTCTATGACTACCTTAAAATCTAACATGAATAATTATATTAAAAATAATTAGATGTATTTTGTCTGATCTTATCTCTCGTGAAACTTTGAATTATGAACGACTGCTCAATTATCTCAGATTTCATCTTTTAGTATTTTTTCGACAAGTTTTTGGTATAATCTTTCACCCCCTCACCATCTATTTACTTTATTGTTTTAGGATCTAATTAGTTAAAGGAGAATAAAAGTTAGATTAGTACTTTGATTGGATGACTTTCTTTAGGGTATACAATATTGGGTTTTTCTACATTACTAAGCCTCGTGCACTTGCAATTAAACACGTTGCTTGTTCTAGAGCGTGTCATTCAACTTAATAGTAATACTCTATAGTGTTATGTTATAAAACTCATAAATTAGAAAGAACTTTATTGTTTTATAATTTGATCAATGCTTATGCTAATAACAACCAACACATTTCATACTTTACATATTAAATTGGTTTTTTTTTTTTTTTTTTTTGCAAAATATAACATAATTGCGTTAAGCTAAAATAAATTTTAGATGTGCGGGTATCGCATGCCACAACTGCTAATCCAACAACAAAACAATCCGTGGATGTACTAATATTAATCGATTAAGTTATGACAAATATATAGACAGAACAAATTTTCTAATCACACAACAATTACATTATTCTATATTACACTCTTCACAAATTAATAAGCCAACTCATTTCTCTTTTACAAGTTTACCAATATTTTAGAAAAACCTTTAGAATTTCCAGAAAATCTTCTTCTTTCCTGTTAATCTAATCAAAGGGTTATCTTACTTTGTGTAAAGATGGTAAATTAGTACCAAAAGAACTACCCATTAATAATTGTCTTTTAACAATAAGAACAAGTAGAATATCTAAGAATATAGTATTTAAGAATTAATCAAGAATAAAAAGTAAGATACCAAAAAATCAATTAATTACTGCATGACGTTATATTTTGCCACATTATATATTGATAGCCAAGAGAATTTTACTAATGCATATAATTAAATACGTATATTTACTATAAATATTTTAACTAGAAGATGTTTGAAGGTCTGAATATCTTGATACTATAATATTGCAATTGTTGTGGTCTGATTCATACATGTTTTGGGAAAGAGTTAAAAAAGAAAAAAAGATGCATATGTCTACACATTTCCTAATCTATTATGCCAATTATTTAACAAATTATGTAGTTGTAGAATTAGCAACATTGACCTTTTATGGCTTTATGTAAATAAGGTCGAGCGGAGAAATTTGTCACAAAATCGCTAGCGTTCTTTTATGGACAATTTTTTCTTGAAATTACATGAATAAAATATAAAACTATTTTCAATTATATTCTACAGCGATATTATTGCCTTTTATTGTTGAGTTCATCGATAGGGAATTTGTAGTTTTCAATTAGAATTTAGAGATGTCATTTCCCTTTTACTATGGTTCGAGTTAAGAAATTTTTAAAAAAGAGTTATGTTGAAAGGGTAAAACAAAGAATAATGGGTTATTGCTTGTATTTAAGAATTTTCCTCTCAATATATGATCAGCTCTTTTAACTTATTACATAGAAAAGTGTATTTTCAATAGAACCGACAATCTGAAGTTAATAACTTAAAATTATTGTCCCATGCAGTTGTTTGTGTGGACTTTAAGTACCGATCGAAAAAGACGATTCCAAAACAATAATAGTTTGCATACAGTTGTTTGTACAACTTCCGGACCCTTACCGACTGTGGAATCTAATTGTTGATTTGACGACCTTATGTATCTGGGCATTTAAATTATTATCGTGTCTAGTAATAAATAATTGAGACCTCTCATGATAATGCGATTGCACAATATTCTTTTTATTTATTTATTACTCTTTGGTCACTGTATTCAGAGGAGGAGGGCGTGCAGGCGGTCGCCCTCCATTCCACTCCCACCCCCAACGTGTATATATACATATATATTTGTCAATATAACAGTTACATATATTATTTACTATAATTTATGTAATTTGTAACATTAATGTAAATCTATATTTATGTTTTCCGTTCTATTTTTTTTTTGAATTAGTTAATTGATTAGTTTTTATAAAATATATTCATAACTTGCATATAGTACCTTTTGAATATTTTAATTTTCTCCTACTGCTTTCATGTACGAAATAAAATAAAGGATAATTATTTAATGTCATACTTGAGTGTGTATTTCACTTTTAGGATGATTTACCTTTCGAAAAATGTATTTTTGAAGAAAATAATTGATAAAGACAAATTAATGGTTTAAAGCTACCAATGTTCTGTTTTGAATATTGCATTTGTGCACATGAAAAGGAAATTATTCAATATCTCGACACTAATCTAGTTTTAATTTATTCTTTTAGAACAAGTGACAAGATACTAGATGTCTGAGTGAATATAAAGAATATCTTTTATGTATATTTATGTAATTTTACTTCAATTAGTTTATAAACTATATTTAGAAATGTGTTATTTTAGATTTACTTTTATAGTTGTTTTTTGTATTAAAGATTGCTGCTAAGGTTCTTAGTATCCATGATGGTTTATTATTAAATAAATTACAACCACTAGAAAAGAAAAACCAAAAAAAAAAAAAAAAAAAAGAGAGAGAGAAAGAAACACCACTCTTGCAAGATCTATATTCCTTGCTTTTCTTTTTTTTTTTTTTAATAAATGAAAATTTTATTAAAAAAGGGTACAAGAAGTACACCTGAAAGAGTTCAAATGAGGCAGTACATAGGATTGCTATGCCAATCAACATAAGAATATGCAAAGTCTTTTACTTTTGATTTTATCCTCCCCAAGTTTTGATCTTTATTACTTCAACAACTTCTTCAATATCCATTTGTCTTCCTTTAACACAACCTTATTTCTGAAATCCACACAATCCATATTGTATAGAACCAAATTGATCTCCATTCGGACTTTCGTTTGAGATCAAAATTTTGCTGCAGAGTTATAGGAAGGGATAAGTTACTTGCTCGAGGCACTTGCCATAACCTTCTATGCTATATATCTCAACTTAGCAAGGGACATGACAATTCGTTGCAACGTAGAAGGGAAAGATCTATTGGTAGTAAACAACTACAAAATTCCTTGCACGTGTTTAAAGTCTGGCAATGAATTCATCCACCACCTTGCAACCGAATTATATACCGAAGATTATTAAAACAGTGGCGTTAAATTCGCCGCATTAATTATTTTTTCTTCCTGTTATTATGTTTTTAGTAGTGAAATAATTTAGTTGAATATGTTTATATTGAAAAAACTTCTAGTGGTTTCACATTCTAGATCGTATTTTTGACTTCGCCCTGTAGTAGTTATCTCCCTTCCGCTGATACGTCCAACAAACTTATGATATATTGTGCTTTTCGTACACAATTTTTTAAATGTCTAAAATCGTCATGTTTTGAATAGTGGGTTGAGAATTTTAAATAATTGCTTAGCTATTTAAAGTAATTACCTAAACTTTGCAACTCAACAGCTTTGAACAGTCATATTATTGATTCTCAAACACTACTTCCTTGTAAAATGGGAAGATATTAGAGAACATATTTGGATACCTTTTAGTTTCCTTTTAGCTAATACAACAAATCGATCCATTTACGTATTGAAAAAGTCTATCTTTGGAGCCATATACTTTTGCCATCTTCAGAAAATATGCAAAAGGACAAACAAGAAACGTGGAATGCCACCTTTTAGAAAAAAAAAAGGTAGTTAAGAGTAGGGACCAAATGGTGGATAGCATTTGCCACATTAATATTTTCCACGGTTGTATTGATATGTTTACCGCTAATTGTTAGAATTATTTTCTATTTCCTTCAGTGTTATTACATTTCTAAAAGGATATGATATATACAGAGCAAAATCCTTTAATACCGAGTAATTTTCTTATTAAACCCCTCATTATATTTGTTATGCAATAATTTTTCTTTTAATAGGTGCCAATGATTAGCAGAATCTTTGAAACATAATTAAGACATTCATCTTTCTAATTATTTATGTAATGGACAGATTATCTTACTTTTATTAGCAATAGTTAATAGATGTAAATAAATTATTCAGTAGAAATATAATTAATTACTCTAATTTTTGATATGTTACTTCAAACTTTAAATTTGTACTGCTTATATGACTGCATAATCTGGAAAATTGTTTTCAACAAACTTTTCCAGCAAATTTTATCAAAAGAATAGGTTATACTACTTGGTGAACAATAAGCGATAAATAGCTAAGCAATAAGCGATAATCTGGAAAACAATAAGTGATAAAATTCATATGGTGAAAAATAAGCGAAAAAATCCACACAGTCCTCGTTGGGGTGTAAGATGGTGAACAATAAGCGATAAATATGAATTTTTAAAAAAATATCATTCTTTTTGTATAAGTAATGAATAAATTGCACATTTTAAAATTATAGTATCACACTTTTTGGTTTTTAAAAAGTAACATACAATTTTTTAATGCATAAATAGAGTTAAATACTTAATTATATTTTATTAAGTAACTTATATACATGAGATGCTAACTATTGCTAAAGAAAGGAAGATAATCTTTCCATTACATAAGTTGGAAAGTTTAATGTATTAATTAAGTTTCCAAAGATTTAGCTAATTATTGGCATACTAAAAAGAAAATAAATGTATTACCAATATAAGAGGGGTATAGTAGTAAATATTAAAAAATTGCTCTGTGTTAAGGGATTTTGCTCTATATATATCATCTCCCCTCTAAAAAGTTATCTTCAGCATCATTTGCAAAAAATAAAATGAACTATTTAACTATAATAAAAATTCATGTATCTAAATGTTCAGCTCCTAATAGAGACATTTAATAATTACTCAAATACTATTTACAAAGGTGTCATCCGTGCCTTATAGTATTATTTTTGTTTTGAATTATTATACAGATAACGACAGTGAGTTTCGAGCTTAAGATTCTTATCTGACCTAGGATTAATTTGATTATTGTTGTAAACATGTTCCTCAACCAGATATTTCACAACTATAATTATTTAGCCTAATATAATTTGCAATTGTTAAAGCCAAATTTGGTGTATTAAATCATCCAGACCAATGTTTGGAAAATGAGAAATTAAATGCTAAAATTCCTACTTGAAATAAAGTGTGTTGAAAAAAAATGGGTGAGGGGGAGAACAACCATCATTCTCACGTAGAAAGTTTGTGCTTGCACTTTTAACTATATTTTGTTAATTATTTAAAAAGAGTATTTGGGCCTCTTAGGCACCACAAGTTTTCGAAAGGGGGAGACGCACATACTATAGGCTATGCATTAAAGTCCTTACGCACGTGCCTTCGTTGTTGCCTGTTTGGCTTTTCAGCCCGAGGTTGCCAGACGTGGGCTTGGACTTCGGCTTTCTCTAATACTACAAATTTTTATGAACAAAATTTAATTAAGAACTTATTTTTGGTTCAAATAAATTGTGAAAAGTTTATTTGCTAAAATCTTGACATTTGTTAGCTACAGGTGCCTCAAATGGCAAACTGATACCTAATTGGCAAGTCTAGTTGTTATGTTTTTCTTATTCAACGACTAGCCACTTAATCAATCAGTTTTTTTTTTTTTTTTAATCGGTAGAAAGTGATTTTATCGGTGATTTGGCCGAGTACACTCAACCAAATGAGAGAAAAGAGACAATTATAGGCAAAGACATTTGCTAGGAGCATTAATCCAATCTATGAAGAGCAGAAAAAGTCCTTTTTTATCGTTTTGATCCAACACCAGGACCTTATTTTAATAAGGTTCACGATTTCTCTAATGTTGAGATTTTCGTCTTTGAAGATAACTTTGTTCTACAAGTCCAGATTGTCCAAAGAGTAAAGAACCATATGCACTTCCATTTTGTTTGCCCCAATTTTCTTGTGACGAGATGTTGGTCTTGCATGAAATGATTCTTGAGATTGTTTGGCTAAACTGACTCGAACTCGAACCACTTGTAGCACTCCATCCACACTTGACTACTGGACATTTGAAGAGTAGATGTTCACTTGCTTCAGTATCTCTACCACATAGAGAACAACAAATGCCATCATTAATTTCTGCCCATCTTTTAATCAGATCAGCTTTCGAGGTGAATCTGTTAAGAAGAGTTGTCCAACCCAAAATTTAGATTTTTATTGGTACTTTAACACACCACTTGGACATTTAGTTACCACTGAAAAACCTTGTTATTCACAAAAGGATGCAAGGTTAAGACAAAAGGACATGTGTCAACAACTACTGTGACGAAGAGGTCGAATGTGCCTGTCTAGTTATCCAGAAGTCAACTTTTTATGTAGTATAAATTTCTAAACTATCGAGTCACTCATTTTTTGTCTTATCCTTTTGTTTTCATTCTTAGATTTCAAATACTTTGTTGATATGTACTTCTTGGTATTTGCAATGAAAATTTATTTTGTTTTAAGTTTGGGAGGCTGCTGCTACAAAATCATAAGCACCAATGCGAGACAATATTATCTTAAATAATAATAGTCTAACTATTTAATTGTTTAAAATACTTTCTTGTTAGTAAATCACACAATTGGTTCTAACAATTTTAAGACGATACTTATAATTTATAAAAGATGGTGATGATAGCTCTAGTACAAACATAGAAAGTTGGAGAATATTCATGGGTGTAATACAAATGTTGGCAACAACAGATGTTGTTCTACTTCAAAACCTTAAACTTGTCAATCTTTGACTGAGGATGTTCCTACAATGCCCTAGGATTAGAATGATCCCTTACCAATGGTTGCTTTTAATGCATTGAGCCATCCTATTTTTTTTTTATTTTTTTTTTATAGAAGATTGGGCAAATCACTTTATAGCATATATTTTTCAATCTAAGAAGTCTAAGGACCTTTAGCCATCAGGAGAGAAAACAACTTGATGGATGATGTTGACCTGAAACAATTTACATTCGGCAAATTTCAGGGCTTCAAGATGTCTCACTCTAAGACGGGTACAAATTATGTTCATGTACTACAACTAATCTTACATGTCCTTGATGTCAATACATGAAGCTCACTAAATCCTTATGGCAGCTGAAATGATTTGAGAAGTTGCAACGGCCTTGAGAAGATATCAAGGATTACCTGAAGTACAAGCTTAAGGAAATGAGTCTTGAATACCTAATTATTAGAGTTGGGATTGTAGAAGATATTCATATGTGTAAGGTCAAGCCAATTAAAATGAAAATGTAGGAAATCGACAATTTAACGGAGTAAAAGATACACGAACAAGAGGAGAATTACTAGGAGTCGTGGTAAGAAAAAGAGACAAAGAAGTAAAGAAACTATCACAACTGCCGAAAGTTGAACCACATTCCAAATGATTGTACTTTCCAAGAAGGAAAACTCAAATAAGCTCTAAACTGTGTTAATGTAGTTGAAGAAAAGAGGTTCTCAATTGAAATATTTGACCTTCGGCTCACAATTGTTGTATTTAAAGCCAACATGATAGATGATCCAACAAAATGATTTGTTGACACTAGCACAAACCTCCATATTTGTGTTGATAAAGACATGTCTCATACCATATTTTAACCAGTAGACAGAAGACGTACATGAGAAACTACCTCTAACATTGTATCATATGGTAGAATGGAGTTGAAGATGATCTCTAGCAAAAAGACATGCTCCGATTGATGTACGTCATGTTCTAGATATTTAAAAAAAAATTAGTTTAACACTTGTTAGTAGAGGTTTTAGATTAGTATTTGTCTCTTATAAGTTTATCTTTATTGCAATATTGGAGTAGTCCCTTTTAAATATCTTGGCATCCAAGTGGGGATGAATCCTAGAAGGGTTCAATCGTGGCAGCCCGTCATGAATTTCATGCGCAAAATACTCCAAGGATTGGGTAATAATTCCATTTCTTTCGGTGGTCGCATCACTATTCTTAATTCTGTACTTTCTGGAATTCTTGTTTATTATCTTTCATTCTTCAAGATAGGAAGAAAATTGCTTGGGTTGGTTGGAATTAAGTGTGTGATAAAAAAGAATCAGGGTTCTAGAGGTTAAGCATTTTGATTGTTTCAATCGTGCTCCTATGGCTTAATGGAAATTGAGGATTTTAAATGATGAAGACTCTCTCTGGAAGTCCATTCTGCGTTCTAAGTATGGTGACATTGAAAGAATGCATATTTTAAATAGGAACGATAACACAAACATATTCCAATCCAATTGGTGGAAAGACAGTTTCAATCTCCTCCTTGATGCAAGTAGCAAACCGTGGTTTAAAGAAGGTTTGGTCAAATCTATTGGTGATGGGAGCTCAACGAAATTTTGGCATGATTGTTGGATTGGAAATGGGCCACTTAAAGAACGTTATCACAGAATTTTCTCATCTCTGAAGACAAAGATGCTTTGATAGCAAACATGGGCGAATGGAGAAATGACACGTGGTTCTGGAAGTGGAATTGGAGACGACACATTTTTGTTTGGGAAACTGAAATTTTTGATAACCTTAGGAATGAGCTGAATGGGATTGAGGTAAAAAGAAGTTGCAGGGACTTTTGGAGGTGGAAATATGATCCATCGGGTAAATTTACAACAAAGTCGGCTTATAATTCTCTGCAAGAGATATCTCAAGCGCACAGAGTTATCTCATCTGATGTTTCCTCGTTCTTCTCTCAATTCTGGGCTTCAAAAGCTTCATTAAAAATGAAAGCTCTCGCTTGGAAAGTTGTGCTGGACAGAATCTCGACCAAACAAAACCTTCTTCGCCGTGGTATTTTCGTTGATAATTCTTTATGCGCTCTCTGTGGACATGTTGAAGAAATTGGTAATCATCTTTTCTGTGAATGTGAGATTGCTTATGAAATCTGGATGAAAATCTATGCGTGGTTTGGTATTACTACGGCAATTCATAATTGTCCTAGAAGTCATTTTATCCAAAACAGAAAGTTAATTCCGAATGGTCATGAAAATGATGAATGGAGATGCTTATGGTTCACTGTTGTTTGGTCTATTTGGCAACTCAGAAATATAGTCATATTTAGTGGGGAACAAGTAGACATCCAACAAACTGTGGAGCTCATCAAATCAAGGACATGGAGATGGATCAAGGCTACGAAACAAGACTTTTGTTTTTCTTTTGTTGATTGGTTCAATTCTCCTCAAAAATGTATTAATTCCTAACTGTACTTTTTCATGTGCGAGTATTCCTTATACTGTCACTTTTTTGCAATAATATATTTTGCTTTAACGATAAAAAAGAGTTTATCTTTATTTATTATTAATTTTCAAGATAAATGTGAGATGTGTAGAGTCAAATTAGCTACAACACCTTTTCCTTACGTGGAAAGAAACATAAAATATCTACAATTAATTCACATTGATTTATATAGTCTAAAATTTGTGTAAACTAGAGGTGATATAACATATTTTGCTATTTTTGATTATGATGCACAAGGTACTACAAAATTGATGATGAAGCCTTTGAAACTTTAATTTGCTTTGATTTCGAAAGTTCGTAACACTTCTTCGATTCACACGTTCTGGTATTTACCGTGATGCTTTAACTAGTGTAAATCGTCGTATCTTGGAAGACGATTTGTATAATTATAGTCTTAAGACAAAGGATTTAACTTTTGTCTCCAAATAAGTAGAAATGTTACCTGCGCGTTTGCGCGTCCAAATAAATTATATATGTGAATGGGATGACGAATTGGCTGGCTCGGGGGAACAGCGAGGTATACCTATGCATTATATTAATAAAAATATATTTTCTCCTTGTATATCTATATAAGTTTTAAAAATGTAGTACGTCGCACTCGAAATCGTCAATTTATGTTTTTTTTGATAATTTAATATTCATCAATTTATGTTGTTACTTATATTGTCATAGCTTGCATTTTTTATTTGTACGGGCACTCTTACCCAAAACTTCGAATTGTCTAATAAAAATTATCCAACGTACAATTAATTTTTTAAAGTTCAACTACCTATCAAAGTTGATCATCACACTCCCCTTGTGATCAACTACCCTTCTCCTTTTGGCTGCCTTTCTTCTTGTCAACTACCCATTCAAGCTAATAATAATATGAAAACACTCCTTCCCTTTTCCCGGAACCATTACCTAGATTCACCTTCTCCCTATATGTATATATACATATATTTATCTATGTTTTCCAGCTAAATACATATACATAGCCTCCGCTTGCTTTTTAGGAGAAATATTTGAGCTTCCATATCATGATGGCTGATGATATTAATTTGGTTAAGTCTAGCACTGATGATGATGTGGCTGTAAGCTCTAATGGTAATTAAACCCTGGGAAAATCATGTTGTATTTGTCGCAAATATCGGTTTATGTAGAAGTATTATGATATGGAAACTTTCATTCTTATGGAATGTTCATCCCTAGCTCATATAGATGAATTATGCAGATTAATTTAGTCTTTTTATGTATATTTTCAGACTTTTGATCTCGAGATATTGTAACTTTTCAGGTGTAACAGTAGCTGAAAATCCCTGCCGACAAGATCCCAAGCTTGAGTTTTCGGAAGATGAGGAAGCCCTAATTATAAGGATGTATAATTTGGTTGGAGAAAGGCAAATTTCTTTCATTTCTTCCCCATTAATTACCTATATATATGTATACACTGATGAAGTTTAATATAACGATTTACACTTAACCGGCGGAACTGTTTTGTTTCCGTTGGTGAAGCCTAAATTTGTTGGAAAATACCGTCGATGTTGCTCAATTTTTTTGTAGTGTATATATACATGTATTGCTATTTCAGATTACTTTCTCATTGATTTTGGTTATACAAAATTCTTAAGACATGATAAATCTTGAATTTAGGTGGTCACTTATTGCTGGAAGAATCCCTGGAAGAACCGCTGAGGAGATTGAAAAGTACTGGAGATCCAGACACTCGAGTAGCCAATAAAAAATATTTTTGAGACGACGTAGGATCTAGTCGTGATCCGTATTATAATAGACACCATTATGAAAGGTTTTAGTCTTACAACTGTAATTTTTTACTGGTTTTTATACATCAACCGGTGTTTACTACTGCAGTAATATCTAGCGCTGGCTAAGCTAAGAATTAAATATATTCTCCGGCCTTGTTAGATCGTGGGCCGTACGTGGGAGTGAAGCAATAACTGGAGTATAGGACCAATTCTACTCAGTTAGTTGGGATTTCATTCTTCAGTTTGTCCTTTTCCATTGCAAACATAATATATGATCTGTTATATTTATAGCAATGTCTAGTATGATCAGTATAAACTATATGTTGTTAAATATATATGTATATATATATATATATATATATATATAGAGGCATTTCTTGTTGAATGCTTGATTGGAAAGCTTCCAGCACACATCACCTAGTCATATAGTTTCATCGATCAATCGTTAGTACTATATATGTTAACTATACAGTCGTTTATTAAATAGTTCATGACGCGTTCTCACTTCTCAATTCATATATCTGATTATTTACGTATCATATACTCGACATATTTTTACTTATTCATAACTGTCGTAGGTTATCAATTCAGAGAAAATGTATAAACTAAATTAGTTATATAAAATCTGTTTACATCTCTCTCTGGGAAGTTTTAGAATGTAACTCTTATTATGCAATTAATTAAATTTGAAGGCCCTCTTATTATTTGCCCGGGTTAATAGAAAATTTTACGTGCACATTAATTGAGAATGAACAACACTTTTCATGTCTCCCTTCACGCTAAAATGATATGTGCTGAATCAGCACTAGCTGGGTATGTTGTTTACTGGATAAAATGACTAATTAACCACTTGCTCCCACTTTTCTTTTTATCTGTCTATATTCTGTCCACCATCCATGTTTCAGATATAAAAGTTACATTTTAATTGCTTCGCTTCGCACAGCGTATCCAGAAATTGTTTATGCATTAATGGCCTAACTTATTAATGAATAACTAAAAATAAATTACATTTTTTTCTTTTTTACATACTTTAAAAATAGATATATAACTCACAAGTTCTTTAACAAGTATTTAGTTTTTAAAAAAAAAATTATTTGACGAGTTTGAAGTAACATTTTTTTTATTGAAAGAAGCAATTTAATTCAACGATTAAATTCTTAAATTTTAAAATAATTTTTTTTAATATTCGAAAAAATAAATAAGTTAATAAATTATATAATAAAAGTGATTAAATTATTTTGCAATAATAATCATGAGTTTATCTAAATATTTAAAGCTAATTTACAAAATATGCCCCGTAAGTTTACATGTCATGATCCTGCTTGACTCCACGTAGGATTCAGTACGCGTTTAGAATACGAAAGCCCGTTTGGGCCGGGGGTAACCACAAATCGCTTGGTGTCTTAAAAGTTACAAGAGTTTTTTACGGCCCGAACGAAAATAGGGTAAAAATTAGAAAAGTGATGAGTTAAGGGCGAAAAATGTTTTTTGGCCTAATAAAAAATAACTAATTAACTTCCCCCTAGTAGATAACTACTTACAAAACTATCCACTACCCACTTAGATTATATAATACATAAAATATATATATTCTAATATTTATATGAATAATCTGATATTAATTACACTATTAATTAACTACTAATAAATGATAACATAGTAAATGGAATTAAGGGTAATATCGCTCCTTCCCCTTGAAAATGATCTTGTCACCAAGATCCATAAGTGATCGAGATCCTGCAACTCATAAACGGCTCGAGAGGCATTGATGAGTGCAAAAGATGAAAACACCAAATTGTTACGATCACAACAAAATAGATTGTTCTTTTTAGAAGAAGATCATCAGAACTTAAGAGATTAAAGAGATATATTATAACCAAAAGAATATTTTATTCATTCTTAATTTTCTCATACAAACTACTCATACATAAATAAAGGAAACTCTAAATTTCAAATAACTTATACTCTTCACTAAATGCTATGGACAATTTTTCATAACTATCTAGCTAGCTATTACAGATAATACTAAATAACAATATATAAAACTATTATAATATAATATTAATATAATAATAAATACACATCGATCAATTAGGCCAAGGCCCATAACATGCACCCAGAACAACTAAAAATAATAATATAAAGAGGTTACATATATTATAACACTTTTGCAAGAAAAATAAATGAAACTTTTCAAAACCCGAGGGTTTGACGTATCGGCCCATGCAGATACTGGACCTCGCAATTTATTTATTCTATGCCGCTTGAAATGCGAGGAAGAGAAGAAAGTGCACTAGAAAATGTGATTTGATACAGAAACTGAAACTCCAATGCAACCAATGGCAATGGGATTATATAGTACAACAACTAGAATTTTTAACAGTGACATTTGCTTTTTAATTTTTTTGTCTGTTATACTATATATAGTGAATATAATATCATTGAGAATCACTGTAAAGCGAAGACAAAGATCAATATACCTCCCGTCATTGTTGGCACAAATTAATTGAAAGTTTAAAAAAGTTGTCTAGTTGTGTTTGTATTGATTTTCCTGGTCTTGTTCTTTACTTTTACTCATGCATGATTTTTTTTTTCTTTCTTCTTTTTTTGTTAGTAGTGTCCACGAGGAGTTCCTTTTCTTTCAAGTTAGATGAAAATTGTAAAGCCACCGCTGAATTCTAAATATCAAGTCGTTAAAACCTCTTGACTTTAAAACAAAAGTTCTACGGTGCTGAAACTTCGCAACTGAGATTTTAGGCTTTGATATCATGGTGGTTCAATTATAGATTAGTTTAATATCTAAGAGGAGATCTTGCTGCCACGTTCAAAAGTTACATTTAAGCCGCCCGTAGGGTTAGGAAATCAATTGTTATACAGATTGAGTTATGTATCGTGCGTGATAATATAAATATAAATAGGGTTAATGTTGCCTAACCCAACCTATAAAAAAAATTGCGAATTATCCCCTACATCCTTGGTCAACCACTGACGTTTTTACATTTTTTTCGTTGTTAGATTTGGCTCCAAAGAGAAAATCGCACAAATTCTAAAAATTTTGGGACATTTTGCAAAATTTGAAATGTTAGTGCACACATACCCTATAGATTGAGTGTTTGCTGCAATTAACTCATACATAATTTAGCTCTAGCAATCATTTCTAATTTATTACATGCGGAATGTCATTACTTATCTTTCAATTTTAAATGCGCAAAACTATAAAAAAAGAAAAGAAAAAGAAAAACATGTACAGTTTTATTTGTTGAACTATCTATTCGTCGATCATAAACGAAAGGGAGAAAGGAGTATTTCGAACTAAGAGATAACAAACCCTTTACGCAGAAGAAGACAGTAAAACGATGTGAAATTTTTTCCGAAGAAGACACAAGGTATCGTTTTTAAAGTAGGGCTTCGACATTAAACCTCCTTTCGATTTGGAACCTTCACAAATCTTGCTCGAGTTTTTTTAACTGTCTAAAATTATTTTGTATTTCTAAATAATCACAAATTCCTTTCTGCAGAAACTTTTTAAATTAAATTACTAAATTGTCATTACTTTTCTATATCATAAACGTTTTTATATTTTCCCTAAAGTTTTTTTATTTCATAATCTTTAAAATTAATAAAGAACCACATTTATCAAATTTAACAAATTTTGAATATAGAAATCAACTGTGTATAATTTTCTAAATAGCACAATAATTCTTTAATTACAAGATGAAGACAAGTCAGTTACATTATAATACTTATATGCTATAATACGTTTACATAATAATTGCATAAACACAACATGTTCGAATTTATAAGAAGGAATAAAAATTTGGAATTAATTAAAGGGAATGATGGGTGGATTTCAGCCACGCGGTTTACATGTTCTAAGATTTGTAACTTGCAGAATATCATAATATATATATATATATATATATATATATATATATATATATATATATATATATATATAAAAGATATGACATGATATGATACTGTCTACTTTGGGTCCAAGCCGCTATGGATTTCTTTTTGAGCTTCACCCCAAAAGGTATTATACCAATAGAGATATTACTAATTTCTATAAACCCATTTGCTCTCTTTTATCTTTTCAATGTAGGACTTTTGCAGGCCCCGATGGTCGCTCGATATGAGTAACTATTAACAACAAGTCCACAAGCCCCAGGTGATATAGAAAAGTAATGATTATTGCTCAAAAATTGTATTCCACAAAGAGAGCTATTCAAAGTGCGAATCTTATTTTTTATTCTATTTTATCTAATTAAATCCTAGAAACACATATAAATCCGAGAGAAGTTTTCTTTTGAATCGCATGCATCTTAGTATATCATGTCTAATTATAGAGAGACATATCATGAACTTCTTATTGAGTTTGCGACTCACCCCTCGGATCGTTGTCATCTCAAAGCGAATCGGAGTATCCCAAAGATCGAGTTTTAGAATTTTAGCTATGCTTTGAACATGATTCCTTTTATTTTCTTTGAGAATTGTTTCTTGGACTATTATTCAAGATATTAGATGTTCTGTACCTAAAGTATTTTATTATATTATCTTTAAATTTTGAAGTTGGTCATATTTGACCAAGTTTAATTTTTGACGCTTTCGCGAAGTATTTAGTTTCTTGTTTTCAATTTTGTTTTGAATGATTTCACGTTGCCATGGTTTACGATAGCGTAGCCATCACGTCATGTTTTAAATTTGAGGCGTGGCACTTAATAACCAATTTGTTGATTGAACAAAAAATAATTGGAATAATTGCATAAAAGCAATATAAACATTTTAAAACTAAACAGAGGCTTTTATCTCATTGACCTAAACCAGAATTCTTCGTCACAAAACATATTAACAAGGAATGTCTCAAAAATTAAATATAGAACATAATTAAAATATCAAAATAAAATAAAAACTCTATAACTAGTAAGCTAAATAAAAATATACTAGGATTTCTACCATGGTCGTCCTTGAAAACAAAACTATAACTCTTCAGATTCGGTTAATTAAGCTCTTTCTTCAACTCGGATTCCACAAGCACGTCGTCAAGGTCCATTACAAGTTTTGCTTGTTAATCTGCACTGAGCTTCCATTAATCTGGATTTGAGCTGATTCAAATGTATGTATGAATGTATGCAAGGTACGAGTGATAGGGTTGGGAGAAAGGATACAAAGATAGAAAGAGAAGTGTGATTAAATGAGAGAGCATTTGGGCAACTCCAAAAAATTCATGAAACTTGTTCAATCACTCCAAAATTTGTTGCTACGATTAATTATCTTCAACAAGCTTGGATAAAGGTCTCTTCAAACCAATGAAGAAATCTACTCGAATTCAACAAAAAACTCAAGCAAAAGAGAACATGGAGATGAGCAGTAGCGGATCGACTTAACAAGAAAGCTTCCCCTCAAATTTGAGTATTTCTCAAACTTTTGTAAAACCTACTACAAAAAAATTAGTAAAAGAAAAGAAGAGTTTATTATAATCTTCTATTTATAAGAGGAGATAAATTCAATATCCTAGTTAGAGACGAACTCTACAAAATAATATTTAAGTAAATAGCTAAAATGTTATTTACTATAAATATTAAAAGTAAGGGTCAGAATTCGACATGTCTAAGGCGACTCGACAGTGAAATATCGACATGTCTCAGGAATCGACTCGTCAATGAAATATCGATATGTCTAAGGTATCGACACGACATGAAATATCGACATGTCTAAGGTATCACCTCGACAATGAAATATCGACATGTATAAGATATCGACTCGACAATGAAAAACCGACATGTCTAAGGTATCGACTCGATATTGAAATAAAGTCTCGACATTTGGGCACTTCAACTATCGAAATAAATGGCAAAATTACCCTCCTAGACAAAAAATTATGTGAGATCTCAACGGAGTCTCATATTTCGACAGAATTTGACGTGCATTTATCCTACAACAAATTCAATACGAATGGGGGGACTACTATCCCATTTGATCCACTTGACAAGAAGATCCTCAAAATCAAAAGAAAACTGGCAATTCATTTGAGATTCAAATCTCGAATATTCTACAAAATATTGGATTTTCTATAAAATTCGCAGCGCATTTATCCTACAGTTAGATCCACTACGAATTGGGGACAACTAATATACCATATTTTGGTATTACAAAACGACAATTCATATGAGATTTAAATCTCAGATATTCTACAAAAAGTCGAATGTTCTATAAAATTCGCAGCGAATTTATCCTACATCTAAATCCACTACGAATTGGGGACTACTGATATACCATATTTTGGTATTACACGTGGCATTACACAATTGAGACACATCATCAGTATGGAATGCACCTGAATGATGAGTTGTCAACTGATTTGACACCTACGCGTCATAAATGACGCGCTACCTAATTAAGACATGCCATGAGTGTGCAATGCACCTGAATGATGAGTTGTCAACTGATCTGGCACCTACGTGTCATGAATGACACTGATGCATATAGATCACCCATTTGACGCCGACGACTTCATATTTGACGCTGAAAGTCCGTCATCATAAATATCAAAAATTTGGTCAAGATTTGATCCTTATATTTAGGAGATAATCAAGGAACCAATTTCCCTATAAATACCGCCTCATAAATCATAACAAGGTACGCCATTTTTACTCTTAAGAGTTACTGAAGTTGATTAGCGTCATAAATGACGCTGAACCTGCTGTCTTATTTGACAGCTAACACCGTCATAAACGACGGGTTCAACTGCTACTTTTGATCTCTACTAACTTAGGCATCGGAGGGTCTACGTCAGGTCAACGCCCGGCTTAGCTCACGTGCAGTGTTTGAGTGCAGGTTACCCGAACTCGAAACTGATTCAGGAGCTGGATCAGTCTGACGCGGAGTATCCAATAAGCATACGAAAAATACCTGCATCATATACATTTATTTATATATATGTACATGCATTAAGTGTTTAGGGAGAAATCATATATTCTTTAGTGTTAAGTAGAAACGACAGTCAAATACTTTATATTATGATAATTAGTTTTGGGAGATGTGAACGAATTATTTTATCTTTAATAGTTGTCTCTGCCAATTTTTAATTAAGCTCCCTTGCAGCTTTTTTAAGTATTCAAATTTGTGAACTTAAATATAATAAAATTTTCAGTTGCATTAGTTAATAAAATTTAATATGCTTTTGCTCATGGTTAGTATTTATCAAAATTGTCTTACATTTGTTTAGTTTTTCTTAGTATTCGTGTGCTTCATTAATTGATATTTAGTTAAATTATATTAAAGATTTGTTAATTTATCCATAGTACAGGGGGCAAGTTGCAAAAATTAAAAGGATAGAAGACAAAACGCAACATGGGATAAAGTATAGGAGGTTTAACGCTTTTCTCCCTAAATTATATACATTAATTTTGGTGACAAACGTTACAAATGTCCTTTCAGGCACATGTAACTCACCGGCGCTCTTACATTGGGTGAGTGAACTACACCCATCACACATAAAGACGCAATTCATGAAAGTAATTTTTTTAATTAAATAAGAATAATTTTCCGAATAAGCAGAACATTACTTGCCAAAAACTCAATTATTTGACAAGAAGAGAATCGCCACTACTTCTGGAGATGAGAAAAGGAAGTCGATGAGGTTAAACGGACAAGACTTAAGTATATTTCTTTTTCTTTTTAATTTCATTGTAAGTTGAAACATGAGTAGTTAGTTTCGCGTGAGTATTGCAAAAACAAAGCATGTCATGTCACTTAATTGACACTTGTCATTGTAATTAGGCCCATGAACCAGACATTTCATTATCAAGCATTCATGATTTAATATGAATCATGTGGTTCGTTTTTAATTGCCTTCTTATTTAGGCTATTAATTATATATTAAACTTCACTAACCACACGTATATAGCTGCAAACGTTTTCCATAATAAACGTCGTGTCAAGCGACAGACCACTTGATCTTGATTATGAAAGCAATTAAGGATTATGCGTCGAATACGTAAAGGATGAGTTTTCATGATTAAACCTAGAACATGGTGTGCTTAATTAGATAGCACCATCCAGCACTAATTAGAATTATAGCATTTAATTTGGTGTGATTAGAACCTTATCTCGTAGATGCAATTAATGCAATAATTGGTCGCACGTGTAGCACGATTGTGGGTAGCATAATTATTTATTAGTTGAATAAACATAAACTCTATGTTTTCTTATATAATACTATGTTATGGATACATTAACCAGTACTTGAAAGAGTAAAATGCTAAATTCCCAGAGTTTGATGGATTGTAAAGGAAAAAAAATAAGAAGCGCGCAGAATTTATGCGGAATGTACGTAGAGTAGCTTGACATCATTTCATGGAGAAAGATTCCCGAAGATCAATGGGAAGCAAGAGTAGAGATGTCCATGATTCGTCATGATATGGTTAATATTATCCTTATTCCTTAAGAAATAGGATTCTCTTCGGTGTATTAAAAAAGGTCGTTTTTGCAAGGAAAGATGATTGAATCAAAGTTAAAGTGTGGGTTTGTTGGATTAAAAGTGAAAAGACAATCCGTAAGTCGATTGAATCAAAGTTAAGGCGTGGGATTTGTTGGATTAAAAGCGAAATGGCAATCCTTAATTTCGCTTCACGTTTACTATTAATATGCTAATCCAGTACCTTGCTTAAATTAAGAGGTAAGGCATTTTACCCATATGTTGTGTAACATAGAACGCATTAATCCCCTGCGATGAAACATGAGTAAATTACCTCCATCTGATTTTAAGAATTTGCACATGCACCAACCCCCTAAAACTTGTGTATAAAAGGGGTATTTTGAGAATTTGCACACACATGGAGGTGATGGACTATTTAACCTAATAAAAGGGGGTAAGTTTGCAAGGAAAATGCGGGATATGCAAACCCCCCCCCCCCCCCCCAACCTTTTTATTATTGGTCAACTGTTATTTTTTGTTGATTTTCCTCCAAAATTCTCGTGTGGTTTTGAAAATATACACAAAACCCCTCAATGGTTTGTTAATTGTCTAACCCACCCAACCACACCCCCCCTTGTGGTTTCATAAAACTTTGCAAACCCCCTTATAGTTAAAAAGTAAAAAAAGTGATTTTGTGAAGAATTTATGAAACTATGCACAATGAAGTTTTAGACAATTAACAAACACGTGGTTTCGTGTAGATTTTCAAAACCACAAGGGAGTATTGGAGGGTTATCAACCCAAAATGAATGGTTAATGATTAAGTCAGGAGCAAATGAAACAAAATCAATAAGTTACAATTTTATAGTGTTAGGGGGTCAAGTGCGAAAGACTGCATAAGTTAATGAATTTTCTGCATTTACCAATTAACATAACGCAAATTAGTTTACCCATTACATATATAGTTATATATCTTAAATACTTTATTGGTACATGAAGTTGCATACGTAGGTACATATAGTTATATTTTTTTGTCCATCCTTGATAACTTTTATAAAATTTGAAGTTTTATAATTCCTCTGTGTTACAAAACTCGTACTTATTTCGCTTTTACTACTTTAACTTTACAATAATTCATTTGACTTGCTGACTGACTCCTTAAATTTATCTATATTTATTTATTCTTATGAATTAATTGTGATAAATTGAATGAAAGACGGTGTTTTTTAAAAACAAATTGAGTGTTTATTTCATTTTAATAGGATAATGTACTTTATGTTTTCAAAAAAAGCGTGTATTTTTGCATGAAAATGAGCTTAAGGCAATTTATTTAATATTATAGATAAAGTTTTCAAGATAATATTAAGAAAAATAATACAATAAGATGTAATTCTCTCACGAAGTAGGCTACGTGATTAGAAATTCCTAAGTAAGAAATATTGATAATAAACTGCGCGAGTATATGTAATAGAGGAAAAAACTCGTGTGAAAAACCAGGCCAATAGCTCCTATGAGTTATATTATATGTTATGGGAATTCATGAAAGAAAAATAAGTAAAGAAAAACCCTGCCAGTTGTAGGAAAAAGAAAATAGAGAAGGGTTCCATCGTCTTTTTTGTCTTAAATTCTTTTTATAATAATCATACATGTTAATGGAAAACAAATTTCCAACGCTATTTTGTCCTTGTAAACCGAATTTTTGGTTTTGCCTCTGACCGGCCGAAGGTTATTGCAATTAAATATTTTTGGTATGAAGTATATGATACTTAATTAAACTAAAGCGGCGCCCTTCAAGACATCATGAACTCACTCTTATATTGTTTTCCTTTTGCATCGTTTTTCTCCTGCGACATCCAAAAGAAAATAGGAGAAAATAAAACGGGTAACCAGCTCACCTGCCGAAGTTCACCTTCCTTGAAGAGTATGCACGTGGCTTGCACCTATCCCAACTTATTCTCATAACTAAGGGCCAGCACCGTTTGCTAGGTATTATTAATCGAATAAAGAATTTGGATAGACATAGGGATGAATTAAATAAATAAATATTTTAAAGGAAACCTATTAATTAAATATTTCGATAGAAACGTAAAATATATTTCATGCAATTGTGATCACGATTGGTTAAGTGGCGGAATTCATTTAAGTACGAACGTCTATCTTAAATTTGAATTTTATTGAAACTAGGTGTTTACACTACAAGAATTGTGGGCTATAGCAAGGTCCAAAAACCTTGCTATAGGTTCAAATTCCCTTGCTATTGATCTACAACAAGGGAAAAAGACGTTGGTAGCATCCCTTGCTATAGGTGGCGTTGGTAAAGGTATTTTGCATGTTGCAAGGGAAATGGACCTTGCTATTGCTTTTCTGACACACACCTATAGCAAGGTCCATTTCCCTTGCTGGAGTTTTCTGACACACACAATTGACAGCAACGTCCTTGGACGTTGCTATGTATTCTGACACAAAAGTCAATTGCAACGTCTTTTGACCTTGCAATTGATTTACGCACGTTTTTTTTTTAAATTTCATTTTTTTCCGATGAAACACAGCAACGTCTATGGACGTTGCTATAGTGTCCTGACACTCTTTTTTTTTCAAATTTGGCAGCAACGTCCACGGACGTTGCTGTAGATAAATATATTTTTTTAAAAAAAGTGGCGGTAAAAACCGCCACATTGTAATAAAATGATTTTTAATATATATATATATATATATATATATATATATATATATATATATATATATATATATATATATATACACACACACATTATACATTAATTGAAACCTCAATATTATATATGTATAGTATGTGTTAAAAAATATAATACTAATAACTAAATTATAAGATATACACACACACACACACATATATATATATAGTATTAAGAAATTTTAGATAACATTTTAAAAATTAAATGATATATATAAATACACACACTAAACTTTACAATGTATAATTATAAAATAATCTCACTAATTATAATTATACAATATATATGTATATCTATATATATATATATATATATATATATATATATATATATAGTATAAGATGCATGTATGCATATATAATATATATATATATATATAAGTTGATCATGATGCAAAATAAATTAAGGAAAAAAATAAAGTGAAGGAGAGAAGGGGAGAAGAAGATGATAATAATATGAGAGGGAGAATGTAGTGGGATGGATGAGTGATATAGTTTGGTATTTATAGTAGTAGTGGGAGGGAAGGAAAATTTTTGGGAAATTTGAAATTTCCGCCAAAAATTTCATTCTGAAAATTTTTAGCAAGGTCCAAATCCCTTGCAATAGGCTATTGTCAGAAAGTTGTTGCAAGGGAAATTGGGTTCCCTTGCTACTGTGTCAGAAAAGCAGCAATAGCAAGGGATTTGGACCTTGCAATAGCTTTATTAGAAAAATGTTTTATATATATTCACTCCTTCAGATCCATATATAATTATGACTTGTAAATCATAATTACATGAGATTTGAACTAAATATATAGAACTAATCTTGATCTTGGTTAAATTAATTAATTAATAAAACTTATTTGATTGAATAATTATTAATTACTTAAGAAAATAGAACTAATCTTGATATTTATAGCTATATATGTGAACTTATTTGAATGAATAAGATCCTAATAACATATGAGAACTGAACTAATTAGAATTAATCTTGATTTTGTAAAATTAATTAAATTTATTAGAATCAATAACTTCTCATTACATAATAAACAAACTAAACATAACGATTCTTGATTTTCATTAAATAAACTGAAATTATATGAATGAATAATTACTTAACTACATAAGAATTGAACTACGTACAAGGAAAACTTACTGTTTATTTTTGTTGAATTAATTAAGAATATAATTGATAACTCAACATTACATTAGAATTGAACTAATTAAACAATACTAATCTTAAATTTTAATAAATTAATTGAACTTGTTTGAATGGACAACTCATAATTAATTACAAATATAAGCATCAACTAAATATAACTAATCTTGACTTTTGTCAAATTAGTTTAACTTAATTGAACAAATATTACATAAGAACTAAATTACTTAGATTTAATATTGATTTTATTATGAATAGTGTTATTTGAATGCATAACACCTAATTACATAAGAATTGAACTACGTACAAGGAATACAACTCTTTATTTTTGTTGAATTAATTAAGAATGGAATTTATAACTCAACATAATTACATTAGAACTGAACTAATTAAACTAAAATAATCTTAAATTTTAATAAATTAATTGAACTTGTTTGAATGGACAACTCCTAATTAATTACACATATAAGAATCAACTAAATATAACTAATCTTGACTTTTGTCAAATTGGTTTAACTTAAACAAATATTACATAAGAACTAAATTACTTAGATTGAATCTTGATTTTTATTATGAATAGATGTTATTTGAATGCATAACTTCTAATTACATAAGAATTGAACTACGTACAAGGAAAACTACTCTTTATTTTTGTTGAATTAATTTAGAATATATTTTATAACTCATCATAATTACCTTAGAATTGAACTAATTAAACAAAACTAATCTTAAATTTTAATACATCAATTGAACTTGTTTGAATGGACAACTCTTAATTAATTACACATATAAGAATCAACCAAATATAACTAATCTTGACTTTTGTTAAATTAGTTTAACTTAATTGAACGAATAATATTACATAAGAACTAAATTACTTAGATTTAATCTTGATTTTTACTATGAATAGATGTTATTTGAATTCATAACTCCTAATTACATAAGAATTGAACTACGTACAAAGAAAACGACTCTTTCTTTTTGTTGAATTAATTAAGAATAGAATTGATAACTCAACATATAATTACATTAGAATTGAACTAATTAAACAAAACTAATCTTAATTTTTAACAAATTAATTGAACTTGTTTGAATGGACAACTCCTAATTAATTATTACATATAAGAATCAACTAAATATAACTAATCTTGACTTTTGTCAAATTAGTTTAACTTAATTGAACGAATATTACATAAGAACTAAATTACTTAGATTTAATCTTGATTTTTGCTATGAATAGATGTTATTTGAATGCACAACTCCTAATTATATAAGAATTAAACTACGTACAAGGAAAACTACTCTTTATTTTTGTTAAATTAATCAAGAATAGAATTAATAACTCAACATTACATTAGAATTGAACTAATTAAGTAAACCTAATCTTAATTTTTAATAAGTTAATTGAACTTGTTTGAATGGACAACTCCTAATGAATTACATATATAAGAATCAACTAAATATAACTAATCTTGACTTTTGTCAAATTAGTTTAACTTAATTAATTGAACAAATATTATTACACAAGAACTAAATTACTTAGATTTAATTTAGATTGTTATTATGAATAGATTTTATATGAATGAATAAAATCTTAATTACATAAGAATTGAACTACGTACAAGGAAAACTACTCTTTATTTTCGTTGAATTAATTAAGAATAGAATTGATAACTCAACATTACATTATAATTGAACTAATTAAATAAAACTAATCTTATTTTTTTATAAATTAATTGAAATTGTTGAATGGACAACTCCTAATTAATTAATTAATTAATTATATATATATATATATATATATATATATATATATATATATATATATATATATATATATATATATATATATATATATATATATATATATATATATATATATATATATATATATATATATATATATATATATATATATATATATATATAAGAATCAACTAAATATAACTAATATTAACTTTGTCAAATTAATCTAACTTAATTGAACAAATATTACATAAAAACTAAATTACTTAGACGTAATTTTAATTTTTATCATGAATAGATGTTATTTAAATACATAACTCCTGACTTGATTTTTGCATATATATATATATATATATATATATATATATAAGAATCAACTAAATATAACTAATCTTAACTTTGTCAAATTAATCTAACTTAATTGAACAAATATTACATAAAAACTAAATTACTTAGACGTAATTTTAATTTTTATCATGAATAGATGTTATTTAAATACATAACTCCTGACTTGATTTTTGCATATATATATATATATATATATATATATATATATATATATATATATATATATATATATATATATATATATATATATATATATATATATATAAAGAATGCAGCTTTTTTATTATTAAAAAAAGTAAAACAAAACCTGCAGCAACGTTATTAACGTTGCTGCTTTATTACTTTAAAAAAATAAAAAATACAAACAGCTGCAGCGTTCAGTCTTGAGCAGCTTTTGACACAAAGCTGCTCATGACAGCTGCAGCTGTTCAATAGTGAACAGCAGGAACGTCTTGAAGACGTTCCGGCTGTTCATTTAAAAAAAAAAAAAAGAAAAAAGAGCTAGCAACGTCTGTGACGTTGGTGCTTGTTGGTCTTTTTTTTTTTTGTGCTGCCAACGTCAAAAAACGTTGGTAGTTGATTTTTTTTTTACTTTTCAAGTACCAACGTCCATAGACGTTGGTACATAATATTACTGCAACGGATTTAAAATTCGTTACAGTATTTACGTTGCAATTGCTAATATTTCTTGTAGTGTTAAGTACATGCCAAATATAGAAACTTACAAAATTCATTGGCGTCAACCACCATGTCTTAATTATGTCGATTTTATATGATTTTGTTTAGAGTAACTATTGAATTGTTAATTACAATACTAAGTACATGAAATACAAAATATAAAATGCTAACCAGGATAACTAATATAATAAAAGAAAATATACGCTATATATTCTAAACTAATATGACATAATATATTTACAGCACTTGGTCTAACTAGCCCCCACAAGGTTGTTCCCATCGTCGAAGACAATCTTGCAACGTAGAAGTTGAAACCGAGCTCATTGTGAGTGGTTTAATAAGAACATTGGTAAGTTGATCAACAATGTTCACATGTGAGACAATAAGAAACCTTTATGAACAAGGTCCGGAACAAACTGAAGATCAACTGAAATATACTTCATGTGAGGGTGTAGAACAAGATGTAGAGAAAGACGAACGGATCTCATGCTATCACGTAGAACCCAAGGAGGAGTAAAAAGTCAAACTCTATCTCGGCAAACAAGTTTTGCAACCAACGGACTTCAGCCGAGACACTGGCTAAGCCATGATACCTAGACTTTGTCATTGGACCAAAAAACACACGCTACTTCGTAGAAGACCACCATCTCAGGTTTGAGCAAAGAAAAACAACATAGGTAGAGGTAGATGCCCCAGAGACAGGGTCACCGATCGACCTAGTAAACATCCAAGTAGGCAGTGACAGGCATACGACAAAAAAGAATGTCGTGAGTCCTGGTACCCTTCATATAAATAAGACACGCTTCATTTCAACCTAGTAGGATTTGGTGGGTTGGACATCCAGCGACCAAGGTAGTTCATGGCTAATGCATTATCGAAACGCGTGAGGATGAGGTATTCCAAAGTACCAATGACTTGTAGATACTCTGTTGGAACAGCAAAAAGAGACGTTGAGGTGGCAGAAGGTGAGGAAGACACTGGCGTAGTCAGGGTTTAGCACCATCCATATGATGAAGAGCGAGAACTTAACCAGTATACTTATATTGAGATAGAAACAAACCTCACGACAGTGGAAAACCTCAGCATCACAATAGGTAAATGGGATGAGGTCCTTTGTTGTGAATCAAAAACCAAGCTGAAAGAGTTAGCAATCAGAGGAGGACTATTTCCAATGATAATAATGTCATTAAGGTAAACGAGAAGATTAATAGTTACCTCATGACAAAGTTAATAAGGAGCAACCTATCGAATTTGGATTGGGAGAAGACAAAAGGACGAGAGCTTCACACAAGGTGAGGAACATAGCACGGAGAGCCTTCTTATGGTCATGTAAAGACTTCCTAAAGTGGTAAACATAAAGATTGATCAGCAAAACTATAAGGTCGAGCCATGAATCTATCCTTTAACAAATCACCAGAAAGAAAAGCATTACTGACGTAAAGGCTAGTTATGCATCATTACTAATGACAAGATAGAGCGAATAGTAGCACTCTCGACAAAATGACGGAGGTCTCTTTAAAGTCTAAGCCAACATACTAATGAAACCCTTTAGCCACCAGGAATGCCTTAGACTTGTCAATAGAGCCATCCAGATTGCTTGGTACGAAATACCCACTTGGAGCCAATAATTCAAAAGCCATAACAACACACCATTTAGGATCCTTGAGACTCTGAGAGGTACAAATGGGCTTGACTGGACCCTCAAACAAGTGTTTGATGATAACATGGGCCTGCTTAGGCTTGAAGATATTAGTCAACCTGTTTGCTAGGTAAACCAAAGTTTGAAAATAGAAGGCCTAGAAGAAAGGCGGGAGAGAGTCACGCATTAAAAGAATCCAACCCATAAGTAATCACTTTTTCATAGCGCCGCTCAACAGTGTAATTCAGCTGCAGTGTATAAGGGCGGTGGTAAGCTAATTTATGCCGTTTTCTAAGAGACATGAGAGAAGTGCAAGAAATTCACCAGGATTATTAGATAGTTTATTTGATTTTAAACCTAAATTACTTTCCCTACCAAACATAAAACTAATGAAAAATAACAGAAGCCTGAATCTTCTGCATAAGAAAATAAAGCTAGCCATAACTTTGTAAAAAGATCTACCGACAAAAATAATTAAGATTTCAAGTTAATTAAAACAGATGAAATACCCCAAACATCAATGATGACGCACACTTCCCACGGGAAGTACGCTCGCACAATGGTTCAATAGAAGACCCCTCGGTACGTGTTTCTATCGCCTAAACTATACTTAATTACACTACTTAAAGTAATTATGCTAAGTCTTCATTGTGTGTCTTCACCACAATTCACCACGTGTCTACACTATAACCTTCCACCTTACCCCCCACTTGTCATTTTAAACCTTCAACACTTGTCTCTACCATAATGTTACACCCTACCCCCCACTTGTCACCCTTAGCTTTCACCACTTGCCTCCCCCTCAAGCCTCCACACTACCCCCCCCCCCCCATGTGTCTTCCCCATGAGCCTTCACGTATCACCCCTCTTAACACTTGTCTCAACCCCTCTACCACTTGTCCCTCATGCACCATGGGAGAGCTCCTATATAAGGAGGCCTCTACCCCCCTCTTAAGACGAGCCAAGCCAAATACTCTAACCCCTCTACTAAGTTAAGTCCTACCCCCTCCCAAAGTTAGCTTCTCCCTTCTTAGCTTCTCCCCTCTTAAGTAAGATAGCTTAAGTCTTACACCCTCTTCTCCCCTCTTCTTCCTCTTGCCCCCTCTTCTACACTAAGGGGGTACATTATTAGCTATAGTAGCACACACACACAAGAACTACGTTGGTTTGATTCCCCTCGGGGATACGTAGTGCAACATCATAATATATCCAGGTCCATCCATAAATCACGCACACACCCATGTTTGCCGCATGAACGAAGCATCGCCAACGAATCCGCCCAACTCAACGCAGCTCCGAGGTCGGGATTGACGTTCAAACGAAATAGTGACGCGCATCGGACCCCCCCGGGAAATTTGCGACGTCATCAATCCCCATACAAACAATACAATAGATGAGCAGAATGCAAACTAGTCATAAACAACAGTCTCTGATGGATCTTATTAAGTAAACAAGTTTTTCAAACAACAAAGTCCTTTTTAGTAGTTTGAGTAAAAAGCAAATGAAAATCATTAATAATTAAAGAACAAATACATTGTGAAGGAGGCTCTAAGCAACAATAAAAGCACTACGTATTCATGTTTTAACATAGATGGGCCACAACCGAATAACGGACAACTGTTGGAAAACTGAGTTAATTCCATTAGTGTAGCCCACATATCAGGCTCTTCCCCATGGAAAGACCATTAACAAATAAACGAGAAAGATAAAACTCAAGTGAAATATTATTATGTTTAGTAAACTCATGAACTGACAATGTGTCATGAAGCACATTAGCAAGATGAAGATTTGATGACCAGAATAATAAAAAGTGATTAAGTCAGTGAGAGATGGGCAAACCTGAGATATCTACATATAAACCTCATCTATACCATCATACTCGAAGTGAATAGATAAGTTTTGAATATCAAAAGACATGTGAGACACTTGAGTCAACAAGCCAGTTTAAGTGCAATAAGAGGGGCAATGAATGAGAAGTAGCCAAGTTTGTAGTGGGTTGCTAAGACTTTTGACAAGTGTAAGAACTATGGCCAAGAATACCAAAACGCTGACAGATGATAGCCAATTGGGATTGTTTTCCACCATTTTTGTAACGAAGACCCGAGTGTTGACCACCAGAATTTGACCAAGGCTGACAATTAGAGTTGTCTTTACCACGATTATCCCAAAGCGACTGTAGCGGTCAAGTTGGTAGTGGCCCTGTAGAGTACTGTTGCAAAACAGAGAAGACAACGAAAGAAGTGCCACATTTGTATTGGCAATCAGCGATCCGCTAGAGACATCAAGTCCGAACATGAGTCCCATAAGAGACAAACTTGTGATGAAGTGTAGGAAAGGATAAAGGGTTATCGCAAACATTAATATACGAAGAAATATTACAATATAGAGCCCAGAGGCCATTGAGAAATCAATGAAAAGGGGATGATAAATGAACGCCATTTGACCTACCTTCAACTTGATTTGGTGGAGAAACTCAAAAACAGATAGAGAGTCAATAGTCATAGTGGAAAGAGCCTCCTTAAGTTGCATAACACGGGAAGCGAGACTTAATGAAAAACAAGATCAAACACCACCCTATAGTGTATTTGGTGTGAGCAAAACAGGGTACTTTTCAATAGCAGGGGTAGGGAAAACTTAAACAGCCTTGATTTGATTAAAATCAAATCTTGGATGTGGTTGAAAGGTAGGATTTTCATTTTTCGTTATGGGATTGGTGTTCATCGCCATTCTCTTGTATTACTAGTTGATCTCGTAGTATGAGAAATTGTACACCTTGTAGTAAAATTGTTTGCTTATAAAAAAATAAAAAAAATAAAAAGAACACCACCTTATAGTAAAACCTCAAAGCGTTTATTTGTCATATTTTAAATATACAAAAAGAATAGTGGATAGTACACTAGTTTTTCTGTAATATAATATATTTATATGCAAATTATATGTTGAAAAGTACTTCAAATAAAGTAAGTAAGTAAATGCCATCTATGTTATTTGTAAATAAAAGTCAAAATTACTAAACTAGCTTTAAACTTGATCTTAAATGCCATGGGTGGGTCTATTCGCGGAGACAAGTTTCCCTTTAATTAAATTTTTTCATATACAAAATGTAAAAAAACAATTGCATATTTTCTATTTCACCTACTTTAAAATATAAATTTAACTCACAAGTTTCTTAACAAGTATTTAGTCTTTATAATAAAAAAATTAAAATTATTTGAGGAGAGGCGACTTGACGTTAATGATTTTTTTTTTTAAAGAAAGAAGCAATTTACTCCAACAAATAGATTCTTAAATATCAAAATTTTAATATTATCAATAATAAATAAGTTAATTAATTATATATAGAAGTGATTAAACTATTTTGTAATAATAATTATGAGTTTATTTAAGTTTTTAAAGTTGAATTGCAAAATATGCCTGTAAACTTTGACATGTCATGATTCTACCTGACAGCCACGTAGGATTCGACGCGCGTTTTAAACAAGAAAGTCCGTACGGGCTGGGGTGGGCATAAGTTGCCTAGTTTTTTAAAAGTTACGGGAGTTTTTCCCGACCTGAACGAAAACGAGATAGAAACTCAAAAAGTGCTAAGTTAGGGGGGCAAAAAATGCATTCTTGCAAATGCCTATTTTTAATATTATAGGACAGTACATACTCCAATGTAGTACTCATAAATTATTAAACCAATAATTTGAGGTGATTATTGACGATATGCATATATGCGGACAATGGATCCTCTGTCCCACTTTTGTGTCTCACTCCATATCCACTTTTTTGAGATGATGACATTGTCTTTGATCTTTATACATGGAAGTTGGGTGGATGACACATGTCCTTTGTTCGTAAAACATGTAGGTGGATGATTGTCCCACAGTTTGAGATGATAACATGTATAGGTCATTGATCTTTATACATGTTAGGTGGATGAATGATACATGTCTTTGATATTAAAACATTGAGGCTTGATGATTAAATGAGATATGTAATAGAACACAAAGTGGAACATATGATCCATTGCCCTATATGTGCATCAGTTATATGCATGATTTCACTCTTATCCCCATACCAATAGTTATAACTAGCATTAATATAAGCTAGAGTTATAATGTGAAAGTGACCAAATTTAAATGATAAATCATGGATTTACTTTTTCCATGTATTATAAATTGTCCTCGATAATTTACTATGTTGCATGGATACTTCGAAAATAATCTTATCATGCATGTATTCGATACTTCTTATACCATATTATACGTAGATCAATAGTCCTATACTTCGATGTTTTTTGTTTTATATGATGCATAAAAACTTCTTAATGAGTATTTAAGTTAATTTGTGCTTAGACAATGACAATGCAATGGTGACTATTTTTATATGCATTACACATTTAATTTATGTGCGTCATATAAAATTACTAATATTTATGACAGTTATAAATATTTATATTAAAATAACTAGACGTATCCATATTATATTCCATTACTTTTCAAATTTTAATTGTCTCAGCGCACCCGTAACATACCTGTGCTCATATTCTTCGTATTCGTGTCCATGCATTATATAGTAACATGTATAGTATTGATTTGTAAATAATACATTACTATAACCATCGGCTAAATGAAATCATGCCACAAAGGCCTGCAAATTGAGGCCATTAATCAGTCTTAGACGAGAGCAGTATTTTATTCACTTTCTTCCACTGTTTACATGGAAATAATTTTATATCCGTTTACTAAGTTTAGTTATTTGATTCAAAACCTGTTTATTCCTCTTGTATTTGGTCGCACGTCTGCGATTCCTATATCTGGAAGTTAAGATTTCATGCCCCCACCCTTGAATTAATTATATTAAAGTTCCCTAAACTGCAGCGACTTAAAATCTTCTCGAAAGAAAAGGAAAGAAGGTGTATATGTCAGTGTGACAACAAACCTATTACGTATCTTCACGTCTTCCATGTACAAGTTTTTCTCTAGAATGTGAAATGGTCGCCGGCCGGATCACCTATATTTTAGTGTCCTATTCTTTACTGATGTTTTACATGCTAGTAAGCTTATAAGCCTCACATCTTTGAAAATTATTGAACAGAAATAAAACTAAAGTGAAAGTTTTATGACTGCTATTAGGCTTCTCTTCACATATATATAGAGATTCACGTTTAGACCATTAATCAACATAATGCACATAACATGGGTTTAGGTGTAATCTGCATCTTACGTTAAATGTGCGGTACCACTAGACGAGATAAATTAAGAAATAAAGCCATTCATAAAAAATTTGGCGTGGCACCCGTTGACAAGAATATACGAAACAATACGATATTTTAGTCATATATGTGCAACAAAGATCTATAAAAGCACTAACGACCGAAGAAAACATAAATACAAGTCATACGGAGCGACATAAAGTTTAGAAGACTAACTGATGAAGCCCTTTTTCTCAATTGAGAAGAGTGAAGAAAGAGAATATATGTACTCGACTTGATGTTATTTTCATTTGGTTCATATACCCTACCCCAGTTACTAAGGATTACATGCTTGTTTATTGTTGGTGATGTGCTTCAGAAATCTTGCATACGAAGATAAAAAAAAAAAAAAAAATCAAATTTCCTGCTAGATCCCTTATCTACTGTTGTATAAATGATAATTCCTTTCATCTTTCTCAAAATTCCATGAAGCCATGAATAGTAATACCCATACATGAACTAACTAAGAGGGACAGTCTAACATGGACAATATCTCATTCTACATATATCCAAATACTCAAAGGAAATTTCTTCTTTACAGTTCCCTTTAAGTTTTGCTTCATACATACGTACACCAGGATCAAATTCTTCACAAACTAATAGTCTTGAAAGGTATTATACATATGTCTATCCTTTTTCTACCGCCTACTGTTGTGACAGCCATAGATAAGGATATAAACCGTTAAACTTTGCTTTAGCGGTAGTTCATCAAGGCAGACATAGGCACCAGACACAGACCCCTTTTCTTCAACTCATACTCATCAATATTAATAGTCTTGCCATTTTTCTCGTCGCTCCCAAGGTCCGAAAAATTATTGGAGGTGGCTGCCGCTTGTTTACCCTACAAAAGAAATAATTTATGTATAAAACAAGCAAAACTTTCATGGAAATTTAAATGAAAGAAAAAAATATAAATGAAAGGTTAAACTTACCAAAATGTCATTAAAAGCAATTGTCCTTCTGTAATTTACCTCCATGTGGTTCATACCGCTAACCTGTTCAATTGGCAACATGCAAATCAATTTATTAATAAAACATGTATCAAAATAAGTATGTACAATCGAAACTCCATCTTGTATCATTGTTTATCATTACCCTGGGGCTATTCACAGGAGAGCTAGCAGTATCTTCCAAATCATCGTCTAAGGAGTGTCTTCTTATATTAGTCCTCTTGTTCGATTTCTTGAATTTCAACTTCTTGACTGGACTTATTTTCCCATTGAAACCATTCCAAGCTGCATCGGATACCAACGAAGAACACGAGCTCACGTTCTCGAATTTCTGGCTCAACGAAAAATCCTCGAGATAATCAGTCCAACCACTCTCCTCCGATTTTGCATCTTGTGAAGCAACGTAGTTTTTCATGGATGAAGTCATGATGGTTGAGAGACGGCGAAGGCAATTTTGTTTGAGAAGAAGATGGAGAAAATTAGTGGTTGGTGCAGGTAGAGTTAGTTTATTACAAAACTTTAAAGATTAATTGGCTAGGAGGGGCTATATATATTTTTCAAAGGTGTGAACATGGAGAAAAAGGGAACGCACCATGTGGAATTTGGTGTGGGACCATTAGGAGTTGAGGCAATTCAAGATAGTTGGAGGCAAGAATAAAGTTACTAGGAAAATGTCAAAAGAGAAAATTGGGAGTAAGGGGGTTGTATTGGTTGACCCGCAGCAATTAAGCAAAACAGTTAGTGCTGTGAGGAACATATAATATTTGGAACCATTAGTAAACCATCTACCGGCGCTATTATTTTTAAATTTAGCTCATTTATTTATTATTTTTATTCTTATGAACGTCTTTTCCTTTAAATGGATATTTTGTTTAGGTAAAATGCATCAAACCTTCAACATATACCTTTTTACGAGTTGCCACACAACCTTTATTTTTTGTAACTAACTTTCAACCTATTAAAAAATGTGTGAACTGCCTTGAAGCCAAATCCAACGATAGAAATATAGAAACGTGGCCAAATCTTTTTTTTTTTTTTTTTTGATAAGCAAATTTATTGAACAGATGAGTACAAGAAGTACTCTGAGTCAAATTACAGAAACACCAACACCTAATTTAAACAAGCCATGGGAAATGAATACCAGTCATTAAGAGAATACATGAAGTCTTTGTTTCTTGCTTTAATCCAGCTCCACGAGCACACCTTGATCTGGTCCGAAAGTTTGCTGATAGAAGGTAGAGTCCCTTTGAAGATGGTTTCATTCCTTTGTTTCCATATTGTCCAGATTATGAAAATTCACACACAACACCAGTACTTCCTTCCTTTAGCAGTTGGTAGAATGTAGATGTTTTGAATGAATTGCTGCCTTAATCCTCGTTGTACGACAGTTGAAACCCCGAGCCAATTATAAATATCCATCAAAACGTTATAAACGAATTTGCATTCCGAGAAGATATGGTCTGTAGTTTCTGAATTAAGAGCACAAAACACACACCCCACATTATTCCCCGAAACAGCAATACCCCTTCGATAAAGATTTGCTTTTGTGGGTATCTTATCAAGGATTGCTCTCCAGGTAAACGAGATTGCCTTTAAAGGCGCTTGTACAGCCCATAGCTTATCAAAGATCTTGTCCCTTCCACAAAAAGAGTTTGGCAACAGCTTAGCGTAACCCGACTTAACTGTATATGATCCCGAATTATCCCAATTCCATTTCCATTCATCTTCAGCGTTCTCTTTCAATTGGATTCTGCTAAAAAATGAGGTTAATTCATCAAGCATGTTATGCTCCCTATCAAGGAGCAGCCTTCTCCAGCGCCACGACCAACTCCATCGTCACTCTTGCCACCGTCCCATATCAAAGATGGATGCATCTTTGTCGACTGATAAAAGAAAAAGCCTCTTGAACCGTGAACAGAGAGGTCGATTATCAAGCCAAACATCCGTCCAAAATCTCGTATTTTTTTCCATCACCTATACTCTTTTGAATTCCTTCCATAAACCAGTCCCCACGTATATTCGTCCCAACAGGTTTGAGAGAGAACAAATCCTTCCACCAGCTTGACATGAACTTGTTCTTAGTTTTGTTAAAGAACAGCTCCTCATGTGTGTTTATACTACCATACTTTGAAGTGATGATTCTTTTCCAAAGAGGATTATCTCTTTGTAACAATCTCCATCTCCACTTGGAGAGTAGCGCCCAATTGAAAAACTCCAGATTTTTAATACTAAGGCCTCCCTCCTCTTTATTTTTGTAGATCAAATCCCACTTTACCCATGCTATTTTTCTATTGTTCTCATCGCCCCCCCCCCCCCTCCCCCCCACAGAAACTGCCTCTGGAGTCTCATAAGAATTGCGATAATTCCTTTTGGAGCCCTGAAGAAGGAAAAGAAATAAACAGGCAAACCTGAAAGAACTGAATTAATGAGAACAAGTTTTCCACCAAATGAGATGTTTCTGCTTTTCCACGGTGAGAGAAGAGAGCCTTCTCCATTCACTCCACAACAGGCTTCCATGTTTCAATTCTTCGTGGATTTGCACCCATCGGAATGCCAAGGTACTTGAACGGGAGTTCTCCTATTTTACAATTCAACATCTCAGCAAAACGGGTCAGAAAAAATTCATTCAAGTTAATACCAATCAGCCTGCTCTTCGAAAAATTAACCTTAAGCCCCGAGATAAGCTCAAAGATTCTCAAAATGCTCTTAAATGCCCAGACATTGGATGCATCATTTTCACCAAATAATAGAGTATCGTCTGCAAACTGAACGTGGGTTACTTCGACATTCTTGCTGCCCACTTTGATACCTTTTAAAGCATGAGTTTCCTTTGCTTTTCTTATCAATCCACAAAGACCTTCGGCTGCAATTAAGAAGAGAAAAGGAGAGAGGGGATCTCCTTGTCTAAGACCTCGTGAAACTTGGAATTCCTCTGTTGGAGTTCCATTTACCAAAACTGAGACCGATGCAGATTTGATGCATTCTCTAATCCACCTTCGCCACATATTGCAAAATCCCTTCAATTCCATCATACGATCCAAATAATCCCAGTTTATACAGTCAAAGGCTTTTTCAAAATCAACCTTGAATATAAATCCTGACTTTCCTTTTCTTTTAACTTCATCAATGACTTCATTCGTGACCACCATGCAATCAGAGATTTGTCGTCCCTCGATAAACGTTGATTGCTCATGTGATATGATTTTATCCATAACCTTGCTAAGTATTCTTGCAAATAGCTTAGCAAGGATATTATACATGCTTCCATGCAAAGAAATGGGCCTATATTCATTTAAGCATTCTGGATTTTTAACTTTCGGGATGAGCACAATAAATGATGAATTTCCACCCCTGATCATCTTTCCATTTCTATGGAATTCACTCACAAACTTGAAGATATCATCTTTCAACAACTCCCAAGACTTTTTAATGAAGTTAAAGTTGTAGCCGTCCGGCCCAGGACTTTTAGAACCCTCACAATTCCATATCGCAGCTTTAACTTCATCAATCGAAAATGGTGCAATCAGGGATTGATTATCCTCTTCACTAATCTGATTAAATCCGATATCTCCCATAATCGGTCTATGCCATTGACTTTCTTTAAAAAGTCCTTCAAAGTGATTTTTAATTTCCACCTTCAAGTCCTTAAAATCTTCAATCCATCTATTGCCAAATTTGAGACCATAGATTGTATTTGAACATTTCCTTTGATTAATACATCTGTGAAAGAACTTTGAGTTTGAATCCCCCTCCTTGAGCCATTTAGATCTTGATTTTTGAAATGCACGACTCTCTTTCTCATGAAGTGCCTGCCATAATTCTCCCATTTTTGTTCTTCGTTGTGTAATATCTGACGGGGAGAGTGCGACATCTTCTCCTTTCTTATCAATCCTTGCCAAAGCTTCTTTAGTGTCTCTGATTCTGGTATCAATGCTTTCAAACACCTGTTTGTTTCATTCCTTAAGGGTGGGCTTCAATGTTTTGAGTTTTTCTTTAAGCACGAACCCACTCCATCCTTGAATGTCCATCTTCTTCCAATGTTCAGTGACAAGCGGTAAGAATCTCTGTGTTGGAACCAACAATCTAGAGATTTGAATGGTCTTGCACCCCATTCTTGCTCTTTACTCTTGAGAAGTATAGGACATTGATCTGACACTATTCTATCAAGCCCCCATTGTCCAAGATCACCCCATTGACTCAGCCAATCATCGGAAAGAAGAAATCTATCTAACCGACTCATTGCTGGTCCATTTGACTGATGCCATGTGAATTTTCAACCGATGAGAGGTAAGTCATTAAGACTCATTTCATGTATAAATTCATCAAATTCTTCCATCTCTCTTGTAACCCTTCGCTCAGACCTCTCCTTCCTCTCTTCTAAGGAGCGTACAACATTGAAATCTCCCACCACGCACCATTTCACGATGTTTAGAGTTTGCTTAATAGTAATCAGGAAAGACCACAAGTTTCTTTTGTCGACTGCATTACAAGGTGCATAGACATTAGCAATGACGCATTTTATATTATTAATTCCCCACAAGTTTCTTTTGTCGACTGCATTACAAGGTGCATAGACATTAGCAATGACGCATTTTATATTATTAATTCCCTAGCCTCCTGTAATAATAAGAAACCATCACCTTCAAACGAACGGTCAATACAGAATGAATCGTTCCTCCAGATTGAAATAATTCCTCCAGATCTTCCATTTGAAGAAGTGAATTTCCAGTCAAAAGCATCCCCTCCCCAAGACTAGCACACAAGTTTTTGTCCACATTTTCCCGTTTGGATTCTTGTAAAGAGATAACATCAACTTTATGTTTAATCACCAACTCCTTAACTTCCTTTTTCTTCACCTTTCCCCCTCCCCCCCCCCCCCCCCAAGCTCCTGATGTTAAAAGATATAATCTTCATGATGAAACTTCTTCTTCCACCCTTCCCTCGGCTGACTTCCTTTTTTGAGCAATAGATTCTTTATCACGTAGTTCCATTTCAACAAGTTTATGAATTATTTCTCTTTCTTTTCCCCTGCCTAAGACTCTGATTCTCTTTCCGAAATTCCATAATTCCTCTGCCTCCCACTTCTCCCACTCTAAGCTCTTATTTTTCAAAAATTTATTACGACAAGCAATATGAATATCATCAAGTGAGTTACTGGGATGAGACTCACCTTCCATTTTATCAGATTTTTGTGTTGCACCTTGTTGTCTTGCTTTTCCTTGAGGGTTCTTTTCATTCCTTCTTCGACTCAGTTCAGAATGTTTATTCTTGTCTGTTTTGGGTTTGGTTCAGGGGCAGTTTGCATATTTTTCAATAGGTTGGGGTTAGTTGTAAAAATACGGGAACTGCCCCCGATCAACCAAACCCATTCGTTGTACATTTTAAATGGCAACTTGTAAAAGGGGATATATATTGGAAGTTTAATGGCATTTACACCTTTTATTTATCTCATATCGGAAGAGTGAGTTATTCATTCTCTTGTACATTTACAGATACAAACATAAAAAAGATGGATATTGTGATTGCATTTTATATGATTTCTATAATTTGAATATTTTAGGCCAGCTTTTGCCCTTAAGTTTAAATGGACGATTCTTTACTGCTATATTGGTTTGTAACGGCTAATAACATGATGTGCAATCTAATAATTCAGACATATTTGGATATCGTCTAGCTTAATGTTCTTTCATAACCAACTAAATGTAAAATAACGTGAAACCTTAGATTGGATATGAAAGATGCTCAAGAATTCCACAATTGGGCTAACTTTGCTGATTTTGTGTTACGTTTTTGAATTGTGTGGTTTTAGAATCTCAAAGTAAAACCACCGTACAATCTACGTTAGCAAATGACTTGCACTAGTTAAGAATGCAAGTGATAGTATAGTGGTTATGCAGTGCCTTCTGGTAAGACCATCTTTGACCTGTCAATAGCCAATTTAGGTTTGCGTGGTTTTTTTGTCCGTTTTTCGTAGTTAATCTAGCTTAGAGTTTTTGATTTTTTTCGTTTGCTGCGCTTTACTTGCGTCTTTAGTTTTTTTTGCTAAATCATTCTTCCCACTCATGTGCACCAGCTTTTCTTCATCTGAGAGTTTGTCTTTTTTTGGTGTTTCAGGGAGCGGAATTTGGAGGTTCGAAAGTGTCTGGAAGTAGTTTAATCTCACGAGCCTATTGTTTTTCCGAGTTAGGGTTATTATGGATACGGAGATAGAGAGGTTGGGTAAATCACTAAAATTGATAGATGAGAAGGAGGGTGGCATCGCTTTTCCTAATTCAACTTGGGGTAGAAGAGTACTTTGTCGGATATGTTCTTGGCGGGAAGCTGCTCACAACTAAATAATACAATCTCAACGCGTTCAATTCAATTTTTAAATCAATACTCAATCCAAAAAAGGGACTTGATAATTTTTTTTTTGATCGGCAAAAAGTTTAGATTTCAAGAGTACAAGGGGTACTCAAACCCAAAGTACACAGGTTAGTGTTACTGTACAGTGCAACGTGAATCCACTACATGTGAAGCTGGATTCATGCCATTTTCACGGTAGCATTTATGATCTTCCATGTCAAACGGTGGAAGTTGCAAGTTTAACAAGAAGCAAACTTGGGTGGTCAAATATGTTGATCTGCCTGCGGCTTGGAGTGTTAGTATGCAGATTCTGGTCCACATTAAATTCACTAAACCATTGAAATGGTGCTTGAAAATTTGGGGCCTAACGCGGAAGTGACTTTGGTAACATTCACTTACAAACATCTATCAAATTTTTGTTATATGTGCAGAATCATTGGTCATATTGAGGAGTGTGATCTGAGATACGAGTCAAGCTTTGAGAATTTATCATCGGTGGATTTCCATTATGGTCTGTGGTTGCGGGAGAAGAAAATCCGAGAGGAACGAATTAGAATGTGAGTGATGATAGCCAACACTCAACAGATCCCACGACTAATTATTATAGAGGAGGTCATGTGATGGATTCGGCTATGGCTCGGTTGAATAGGGTCATAATAGTCCAGAGCAATCTAATGGTCTGGTGAATAACCGTGCCACAGATAATTTGAATGCCGACTTTGCTACTCACACGATGTGGTGTAAGAATGCTAATAGGCATGGAATCGAGGTAGTCGTGGGGGTTAATTATGGGGTCAAACATGGAAGCTCAGTGTCTTCACTTTATTGATACTAGTATGGGGTGGAGTTTATAATAGATTCTGAAGCAACAATAGATGGTGTTACTTGTATGCAGAGTCGCATAATTTATGAGGTTGGTGATCTGGGATAGAGAACATGATGGGCATTTCTACTAATTACAGGCGCTGTAGCGGTCACTACTAACATAATTACGCTTCCTATTAAATTAGGGGAAGTGAGAAAACAAAAAAATATATATATCAAAAAGATCTCATTTCCCATTAAATTAAACTAATTTAAAATTTTAAAAGTAATTTTAAAAAGTTTTTCTAATTTCATAATTTAATATTAATTGAAAAAAAATAGAAAATAAAGGAAGAAAATAAAGTCGGGGAATATCGTCTTCCCCGATTCACTGGCGACTGGCGCCACTCTGTACTTCCCGCGCGTGTACCCTCTCCGCTGGCGTCGGCCGCTCCTTCATATTCTAAGTCTTGGTTAAATGTGATAATGTAATATATGTGGAGCATATATATCATGTGAGAGAAAAGTCTAACATGTACATTGGCACGATGCGTATGCGAGAAAAAGGTCTAAAAGTGTGCATTGGCACATTTTGCATGTGTGTGTCTGTGTAAAATGCGTGCGAAGTATGTGCAAGTGGCTGACACTGACTATAAATGAGGTTGGATTTGAGTTTGTAGTTACTTTCTCTATTTAATTGTAATGCCTGAAGAATCATTAAATGTTAAACAATATATACCTTACAGAAGAAATCGTAAGAGTGTAGTTTTAGGAAAAATGAACAGTGTCTTGGATTTTGTTAGTTTTCGAATTATTATTTGGGATAAAGCATCAATGGCCTTATACTATGTCCTGGATTGCACTTTGCCCCCTATCCTCTTTTGTTTTTTGGTAACTTGCCTCATGTACTATGGATAGATAAGCACTTTGAGCCTGAAGCCAAATCTAGCGGCAAAAAATGTAGAGACGTGTCCGAACCAACGATCAACGACTCACGGGGGCAAAGTGCTTATTTATCCATAATAATGGGCCACGTTTTCCAAAACAAAGTATAGGGGGCAAAGCACAACCAGGGTAAAGTACATGGGATAAAAGCATTAAACCCCCTATACTATTGCCCCTGTTGCACTTTGCCCCTGTCCTTTTATTTTTTGCGACTTGCCCCCTGTACTATGGATAAATAAGCACTTTGCCTCCTGAGTCACTTTTTCACCATTGAATTTGAATACGTGTCAACATTTTTTGCCGTTGGATTTGGACTCAGGGGGCAAACTGCTTATTTATCCAAAGTACAGGGGGCAAGTCGCAAAAAATAAAAGGACAGGGGGCAAAGTGCAACAGGGAGTATAGTTCAGGGGGTTTAATGCTTTTATCCCTTTAACATTTTTATCCCTTATTATTTTAACAAATATATTTTGTTTATCGATTTCTATAATATTTTTTATTTAAATATATAATAATAATAATAATTTTAATAATAATATACAAATATAAATCATTTGTTATCACTTTTAAAAACTTGATTTACTATCCTTTGTCAAAGATTATATGTTTTTATCATCCTTATATATATTTGTAATTATAATAATATATAGAGGAAGGGCTCTTAAATTATATGCCATGGGCCATTTCCAATTTTAGTCAGAAATATAAGTTCTTACATTTTCACTGGGACCAGCTAGATTTAACTTGAATTAAGACGGAGACACAAATTATTTGTGAAATGTATATATGTTGAGGATTTAATGCATTTACAACCCATTGTGATACTAGTCCAAAAACGTATTAATAGTATCAAAGAAAACCTTCCTTGGATACGCCAATATATTATATCCAAGATCTTTTTCTTACATAAGAAATCTCAATTTATTGTCTTTGGATTAAGCCTTAATAATATATCATATGTTGACGTCATTCTAGAGGTACTCATAACACTTTGTTTTTTGTAACTCGCTTTTCTTTTATTTAGAAAAAATATTGGTAATTACTAAACAATTCCAAAACCATGTCGGTGTACCTACCCCTATTATACCAATACCACGCTCTATTTAATGTAATTGACATCACGAATCTTTTGCATACACACTCTTTCCTTTCTATTTTTTTCCAACATTGGTGTTGTTCTCCCGTTGGAGGCTTGTACTCTCACAACCTTGTGCAGATCTATCAGTAAGCCTCAAATCTCTCTATATCCTTGCTTAAATCATATCAATTTTTTTAAAAGGAGAAATTGCGGCAAACCTTTCAATCTATGGGTGCTTTAGCGTTGTGCCCCTAACCTATGAAATGTACGATATGCTTCCAATCTATTGATTTTTGTTCGATTTGCACACTGATGTCAAATCTAATAAACAAAAACTCAAACATATGTTCAAATTGAACGATTGATCAATGACTCGGGGAGATCGCACAAAAATCAAAAGGTTGAGGGGCATATCGCTCATTTTCATAGGTGAAGGGGTACAGTGCAAAAGGCACAATAGGTTGGGCGTTTGCCACAAATTTCCCTTAAAAAAATAGAATTTTAGTGAACACTTCCTCGATTATCAGGTGTTATTTGGCATTGGTTGCGCGTTTCTAGTTATATATTTTATCACCATATATTTGTCTGTTGTTACAATTTTATTTTATTTTGGTTTTTTTCTCTAAATTTGCATTGATTACTAGTGAGTTATACACATCACTCTCACCAAATTCAACCACAAATGATTATACGAATATTGTACGGTTTCTCTACGCTATCAAGCACCAATCCAAGTATCCTAACAGGTTCATTTCTATTTTAGGTAATTAATAGCTAAAAACAATATGAGGCGCAAGGAAGCTCTCAACCATGTTGGCTGCCCGATCTGTGGTGAGGCAGTGTGCGCTGAGGAACTTCAGCTAATAAGAGAGAATGATCTACTTAGACAAGAGGTAATTACTATATAAGAAGTTCGATATTCCTGAGGCAGATAATTATTATTATATATGTTCATGTTCCTTTGGGCAGATTAAGCGCATGGAAAATATAGCTGCAAACCTTGTTGACATCTTGAAGAAAGAGTTCGATAATTCGAAGAATGGTGGAGCTCGGTTAAAGTGAGGGAACGTCTCTCGCTAGATCCTTGTGATATAAAAGAAAAATTAAATACAAGGGTTGAAGCTTTAATGTTGTATTGTGTTATTTCCTCTCTTTGTTACAAATATGAATAAAATGAACTTTGGGATTACGAGTTTTATATTAGATTCTAGAATTTGAGTATTTTGGGCCAACTTTTGGCCTTAAGTTTAAATTGACGATTTCCAATTGCTATTTTTATTTGTAATGACGAATATTGTTTGCAATATAACGACTCATTTTTTCATCAATAAATGTAATATACTGCTGAGGCTTACGTTCTCTAGGGAAGATTTATAAGAATTCTATAACCGCACTTGCTTCAAAAATTTATTGCTACATGATTTTTCATAAATGCGGTTTTAGAATCTCGACGTAATATATCAGTATAGACTCTACGTTAGCAAGTGGCGTCCTTCACTGTGTACTTGTGTACTGATTTCTTATTACTCCAACTAAAATATTCGTTGTACAACTGCGAACTAAAGATCTAACTTTCCATTTTTATGAGTGCCTTTTTTTGTAAATGGAGATTTTATTTATCTCATACCGGAATAGTTAGTTATTTCTTCTCTTGTTTACAAGAATGAATAAAGATTAATTTTGTGATATTGGTTTGCAACGGCTAATAGCATGTCCAATCTAATAATTCAGCGATATTTGGATATTGTCTAGCTAAAGTTCTTTCATATCCAATAAATGTAAATTAATGCACGCATAATTAGATGGTATATGAAAGATATTGAAGAATTCCACAATCACACGAGATTTGCTAATTTATTATGTAAACGTTTTTAAATTTGGGGTTTAGAATATGAGAAAATTGTATTTTTGATACCCGAACTTGGCACAAATTCTTTTCTCATAACTTAACTTGATCACGCTTTTTATACCCCAGTTTACGTTTTTTTCAATTTTGGTACTCTGGTGGAGGTAGATTTCAAAATTCGCCGGCTTTTGCCATGGTGGACGAAATTTGGAGATTTTGACCCTAGTCAAACATCCACCTCAACCTATTGCTGAGTTGGACGCCACGTGGACTTTAAAAAAATATTACAAAAATATTACAAAATTGCCAAAAAAAATCTCATTTCAAATTAATGTAAACTAAATTAAAAATTTGAAAGGTTTTTCTAATTTCATGATTTAATATTAATTGACAAACAAAAAAAAATAGAAAATAAAGTCGGAGAAGATCGTCTTCCCCGATTCACAGGCGGCCAACGCAATCCCGTACTCCCTGCACATGCACCTTCTCCGCTGGCGCCGACCGCTCCTTCAAATTCTAAGTCTTGGTTAAATGCGATAATGTAATATACGTGGAGCATATATATGTGAAAGAAAAGTCTAACATGTGCATTGGCACAATGCGTATGCGAGAAAAAACTCTAAAAGTGGACATTGGCACATTTTGCCCGTGTGTGCCTGTGTAGAATGCGTGCAAAGTATGTGCAAGTGGTTGACGTGACGATAAATGTGGTTGGAGTTGAGTTTGCACATACTTTTTCTATTTAATTGTAATGCCTGGAAAATTATTAAATGTTAAACAATATATATATATATATATATATATATATATATATATATATATATATATATGGAAAGCATTTTATTATAACTTACAGAAGAAATTGTAAGAGTGTAGTTTTAGCAAAACTGAACAGTGTCTTGGATTTTGTTAGTGTTGGAATTAATATTTGGGATAAAAGCCTCAATAGCCTTATACTATGTCCTGGATTGCACTTTGCCCCCATCCTCTTTTGTTTTTTGGAAACTTGCCTCTTGTACTATGGATAGATAAGCACTTTGACCCTAAAGCCAAATATAGCAGCGAAAAATGTAGACACGTGTCCAAATTTAACGATGGATCAACGACTCATAGAGGCAAAGTGTTTATTTATCCATAATATATGGGGCAAGTTTTCCAAAAACAAAGTATATGGGGAAAAGTACAATATGGATAAAGTACTGGGAATTTAACGTTTTTAGCCCTTATGATGTTAATAAATATATATATATATATATATATATATATATATATATATATATATATATATATATATGTATGTATCAATTTCTATAATATTTTTTTATTTAAATATACACTAATATAAGAACATATATAAATCATTTGTTTTCACTCTTCAAAACTGGGTTCACTATCCTTTGTCAAAGATTATATGTTTTTATCTTCCTTATATGATTATTATTATTATATATATATATATATATATATATATATATATGTGTGTGTGTGTGTGTGTGTGTTTAATTTTAATGATGTAGAGAGGAAGGGCTCTTCACTTATATGGCATGGGGCATTTCCAATTTCAGTCAGAAATAAAAGTTCTTACAGTTTCACTGGAACCAGCTAGATTTAACTTGAATTAAGATGGAGACACATATTGTTTGTGAATAGAATTCTCCGAATCTAATTTAGATGCAATCGAGTTGGACTGAAGGTGGAATTTATATATGTTGAGGATTTAATGCATTTACAACCCATTGTGACACTAGTCAAAAAACGTATTAATAGTATCAAAGAAAACCTCCCTGGATACGCCAACATATTATGTCCAATATATTTTCTTACATAAGAAATCTCAATTTATTGTCTTTCGGATTAATCCTTAATAATATGTCATATGTTGACGTCATTCTAGAGGTATTCATAACATTTTGTTTTTGTAACTCGCTTTAATTTTATTTAGAAAAAAATATTGGTAATTACTAAACAATTCCAAAACCATGTCGGTGTACCTACCGCCTATTATACCAATACCCAAACTCTATTAAGGTGGTGTTTGCAAATGCTTATAAAATGAGTTTGTTGGCTTTTGCAGCCGCAAAAGCACATTTTTAGTGTTTGGAATACTGACTTTTGCTTCTACTTGTCTAAAAAGAAAGTCAGAAAAAGCACAAGCCGCAAAAGCATGCCCACGGGTGCTTCCCCAACTGCTTTTGGAACTATATTATTTTTAAATGGTCTTTGAAATGAAAAGTTACTTCTCATTCATTTTTGCAAACACCTAATTAATAATTTAAGTAGCTTTTTAAAAAGATTTGCAAACACTCACGACTTTTTACAAAAAGTCACTTAAAGAAAGTAGTGAACAAGCTCCTTTTATAAGCATTTGCAAACACCACCTTAATGTAATTAACATCACAAATCTTTTGCATACACACTCTTTTCCTTTCTATTTTCTTCCAGCATTGGCATTGTTCTCCCGTTGTAGGCTTGTACTTTCACCTACCTTGTGCAGATCTATCGGTAAGCCTCAAACTCTTTCTATCCTTGCTTAAATCATATCATTTTTAAAATAAAAAAGGGTGAAAATTGCGGTAAACCCCCAAATCTATTGTTGGTTTTGCATTGTGCCCCATAATCTATGAAATGTATGATATGCCCCCAATCTATTGATTTTTGTGCGATTTGCACTCTGACGCCAAATCTAACAAACAAAACCTCAAACACGTGTCCAAAATGAATGTCTATCAACGACTCGTGGGATCTCACAAAAAACAAAAGGTTGGGAGGCATAACGCTCATGTTTATAGGTTAGGGGGTAAAGTACAAAAGGCACAAGTAGGTTGGTGGTTTGTCGCAAATTTTCCTTTAAAAAATTAGAATTTTGGCGAACAATTGGAGTTTCCCTTGATTATCTGGTGTTATTTGGCCTAGGTTGCACCTTTCTAGTTACATATTTTATCACCATATATTCGTCTTTTGTTACAATGCTATTTTATTTTTGTTTTTTTCATAAAATTTCCACTGATTGCTAGTGAGTTATACACAACATCACTCTATACGCTATCGAGCACACATTCAAGTATCCTAACAGGTTCATTTCTATTTTGCGGGAAATTAATAGCTAAAAACAATATGAGGCGCAGGGAAGCTCTCAACCATGTCGTCTGCCCGATCTGTGGTGGCCCACCTGAGGAAGTGTGCACTGAGGAACTTTAGCTAATAAGAGGAGAAAATCACATTTTTGGTGCCTTAACTTGGCACAAGTTCGTTTTTGGTGCCTTAACTTGGCACACCACGTTTTTCGTCCCCCAATTTGGCTTTTTTTTCGATTTTGGTCCTCCGGCGGCGGCAATTTGAAAATGTCGTCGGATTTTGCCACGGCGGACGGCATTTGGGGATTTGACCCAGTCAAAAATCCATGTCACCCAGATGCTTAGTTGGCACGCCATGTGGACTTTTAAAAAAATGTTAAATTACAAAAACAATTACAAAATTAACAAAAAAAATATTATAATTTCAAATTGATGTAAACTAAAAAAAATGTTAAATTACAAAATTAACAAAAAAATATTATAATTTCAAATTGATGTAGACTAAAAAAATGTTAAATTACAAAAAAATTACAAAATTAACAAAAAAATATTTTAATTTCAAATTGATGTAAACTAAATAAAAATTAAAATATAATTATAAAAGGTTTTTCTAATTTCATAAATTTAATATTAATTAAAAAACAAAAAAGGTTTTTTTTTTTTTTTTTAAAAAAAAAAAGAAAAGTCGGGGAAGATCGTCTTCCCCGATTCACCGGCGAGCGGCGCCACAGAAGCTCCGCATACTTCCTCGAGATCGTTCTCGCGAATGAGCTTGAGGATTTTGTTGTGTAAATTCAGTCGATTGCCTGCGGAGACCGGTTCGGGGAGTTTGGGGGCGTTAGGGTTAGTTGAATTTTGGGGATTTTGAGGACGAGGTTGAAGCGAAGAATGGTGGCGTAGGGCGGAGAGCTGCGGCTCGATACGGAGACGGCGTTTGCGTTTGCGGCGTGGTGGCACCGGCCGCCGGTGAATCGGGGAAGACGATCTTCCCCGACTTTTTTTTTTTTTTTTTAAACCTTTTTTTTTTAATTAATATTAAATTTATGAAATTAGAAAAACCTTTTATAATTACATTTTAATTTTTATTTAGTTTACATCAATTTGAAATTATAATATTTTTTTTGTTAATTTTGTAATTGTTTTTGTAATTTTACATTTTTTTTAGTTTACATCAATTTGAAATTATAATATTTTTTTTGTTAATTTTGTATTTTTTTTTTGTAATTTAACATTTTTTTTTAGTTTACATCAATTTGAAATTATAATATTTTTTTTGTTAATTTTGTAATTTTTTTTGTAATTTAACATTTTTTTTAGTTTACATCAATTTGAAATTATAATATTTTTTTTGTTAATTTCGTAATTGTTTTTGTAATTTAACATTTTTTTTAAAAGTCCACATGGCGTGCCAACTAAGCATCTGGGTGACGTGGATTTTTGACTGGGTCAAAATCCCCAAATGCCGTCCACCGTGGCAAAATCCGGCGACATTTTCAAATTGCCGCCGCCGAAGGACTAAAATCGAAAAAAAAGCCAAATTTAGGGACCAAAAATGTGGTGTGCCAAGTTAAGGCACCAAAAATGTGATTTTCTCTAATAAGAGAGTGTGTTCTACTTAGACAAGAGGTAATTACTATTAAAGAAGTTCGATATTCCTGAGGGAGATATATGTAATTATATATGGACATGTTCCTTTGTGCAGATTAATCGCATGGCAAATATAGCTGCAAACCTTATTGACAACTTGAAGAAAGAGTTGGATAGTTCGAAGAATGGTGGAGCCCCGTTAAAGTGAGGGAATTGTCTCTCGGTAGATCCTTGTGATATAACAGAAAAATGAAAATACAAGGGTCGAAACTTTAACGTTATAGTGTGTTATTTCTTCTCCATGTTTACAAATATGAAGAAAATCAACGTTGAGGTTAAGAGTTTTTTTTTTGATGAAATTGAGGTTAACAGTTTTATATTAGATTCTAGAATTGTAGTATTTTGGGCCAACCTTTTTTTTTTTTTTTTTTGATAATAAACAAGATTTATTCATTCAAACTTAAACAAAGTGTACAGACTTAGCGACGGGGTACGGGGAACGGGTAGTACGTGATACAACAGCTGTAACATCAAAATACAAAAGTGGGGTCATCCAATCAGGACTGGATTCCCAAACATAAAAAGCGTGCAAAATATCTGAACTAGCTTCCTGCGTTTGTCCTGGATGGACTGTCTGTGATGACGCGCCAAGCTTAGCCAGGTGATCAGCCACTGTATTCAACTCCGGTAACAAAAGGTCCCCGTCACCGCTGCAAAACTAGTAAACATGGTGCGAATCTCCCTCGTCAGACCCGCCAGGTGGGCGGCTGGGTCTTGGGGTCCTGTTCAAGCAGTTCAGAAGAAATAAGGAGTTTGTTCTAATAATGAGATGCGTGATATGCATGCGCAGTCCAATGTTCAACCCCTCCCCAAGAGCCCTAAATTCAGCGATATTGTTAGTAGCTACCCCCCCCCCCCCCCCCCCCCGAGAAAGCAGCGACAAAGTTAGCATTGGAGTCCCTGATTACCCCTCCTATACCTGTCGGCCCCGGGTTGCCGAGCGCAGATCCATCCACATTCAGTACGTGAAAACCCGATGGTGGAAGTTCCCAAAAAAGTGTGTGATTGAACTGGGCGTTGCAATTCTTTTGCAAAGTGGTCCGTTGAATGACCATATTAAGTATAAATTTACAATTTCCAACTGGTATTTTTTATTTGTACGTTTGCAATTATAAGTAATAACTCATTCATTTATAGTCAATAAATGTAAAATACTGCGCAGAGCCTTACGTGCTCTATGAAAGATATAGAGGAATTCCACAACCGCACTTGCTTTGCTAATTTATTGTTAAAAGATTTTCCAATGATGTTTTAGAATCTTGACATAAGATCAGTATACTCTACACTATCAAGTGACTTGCACTAGTTAAGAATGTAGCGGTTGAGTTCTTTTTCTTTTTTTTTTTGTAAAATGTACATATTTGAAAGGCTAAGGTTATCCCACAATTTAAAAATGAAGTATAAAAGATTTTTTTTTATCTCTTACAAATCGAAGTAAGCTAATTTTGTTTAGTTTAGCATGCGCGTCAAATATATTCCTTAATATGCACCAAAAAACATTAGGCCATTTTTACTGCTCTTTAGTAATGAAAGTTTGTTATGTTTAGGCAAATATGAGGGGCATTAAATACTTATAATTTGATACATCTCTCATTCTTCACTTTTTATCAAGAAAGAAGGTTCTTTATTCACTGATTTATGTGTGTATATCATCTTTACAGAGAATGATATCTCAGAAATACAAGGACTAAATCAGAACTTGATCAAAGGTTTACTGTAAAGGACTTGGATACACTAAAGTACAGACTTAGCATTGAAGTAGCAAGATAACACAAAGTCATTCAACTATACCAAAGGAAGTATGTATTAGATATTCTAACTGAATCAGAGTAATTAGTTATAAGTTTGTTTCAGCACCTATGGACTCTAAAGCAAGGTTATTGACAACAGACTCACATTAACTTGAAGAATCTGCTGAACAAAGAAGACTTGTGGCTCAGTTACTTTAACTAACAATCACAGGGCCTGACTTGAATTATAGCATCTAATGTCTCACTCAGTTCGTGTCTCAATCTACGAGGAATCATCTAGCCGATGCACATAGAGTGCTTAGATACATCAAAGCTACTCCAAGTAATGTTATTTTTTAACCTACAACTTCTTCTACTCACATTAAATCCTTATGTGACAGTGGGCTTCTTGCGCTGAAACAAAGAGGAGCATTACTGAATTTGTTGTCTACCTAGGAGATTCCTTGATTTCATGGAAAGCGAAGTAACAACCTACAGTCAGTAGATCATCAACTGAGGCAGAATACAGAGCTATTGCCTCTACAACTTGTGAAGTCTTATAGATTCAACAGCTTCTTAAAGAACTTTATATCAAACAAGAAAAGGTTCATTTGCTCTTTACTGACAAAAAAGGGGCTTATTGCATAGCAAACAATCCGGTGCTCCATGAAAGAAACAAGCATATACAAATAGATTGTCACTACATCCGAGAGAATGAATTGTCATTACATTCGAGAGATTGTGCAACAAGGAATTTAAGAATATTTCATATCTCCAAAGATTGTCAGGTGGCAGATATCCTCACCAAGCCACTTTCTCTTCACCCATTTACTCACATGATGTCCAAGGTGGACCTTCATGATATACATGGCCATCTTGAGGGGGTCTTGAGTGTATGCAACAGAAACGCAATTCAAAAATTGCATTTCCATAAGTTTTTCAAATATTCGTTGTGACCGTTGGCTATTAAGTTTCATTTACAACAACTTTAGTTAGTTAGTTTAGTATAAACATCTAGTTAGCTTATTCTCTTATAACTTTTTGTAATCTAGATTTGAGGATTGATGAGATTCTCTCTCAATCTTTCGACTCTTTCAATCTTTCAATACTTTGTATCAACTTAAATCATCAATCATCAGTAATATATTTCGATTTGGTTCTTCAATTACATTCGAGTTTTGATCGGATCGTGTAATTCAATAGCTAGCTATGTTATTCCATTGAGCTTGGGCAACCTTATTTTCGTCTCATCTATAATATCCTCCTTTGGTATCATTCTTATAGTCAGCAATTTGTTGAAACTATTCAATTAGATGAAAAAATCATTTGATCAATCGCTAACAACTTGTCTCAGGTCCGTACACTAAATAATAACAAAAACTTATAGCAACTTATCAAGAATATAGACTTAAATCTCAAACTATCCCAGATTCTCACTGGTGAGTACAAAATCCATTTCAAGCCCTCTTTTTCCTATTTACTGCAGGTCTTTTTCCAACGGTCGTACTCTTTCCTGATTGAGTTAGCAGACCACGCAACAAAGCTAAAAGAGCGAATCCCGCACAAGGAAAGTACATCGTCAACAGCTGATCAGAAGCTCTGTTGGACAATGTTAGCTCAGCTAGTATAGCAACCTGAAATCCATACAATTAAGTAGGATGAGAAATGAATATGTGTATGCTCTTTTGATACTATAGGAGTAAAGCAATTTATGATTATTAAAAGTAGCATTTCATGCATAAATTTGCTGTGAAATGGAACACAAATGACTATCCATTTGATCGTGGAAGCGTAAGAAATCGCTCGATCAATTCATTAACTGAAGGTGGTATAAGCCTAAGCATTTCATAGAGCTCTGATCGTGCTAATTGTAATAGCTAGAATTAACACATAAACAAATCAATTACTATAACTCATTGAGATGTAAACTATGGACATCATAACAGGCTCATTACTTGATCAGCCATTTTATCAATAACAAAAGCTACCCAACAGAGAAAAGGTTCCTTCATATTATTGTTCTATGATCACCAATTCGCTAAGGTCCAGAGGACACGCTCGATATTTTTTTTCTTAATGGGATATTCCAGAGCGAATATGTTCATAAGATATCTTACCCGAAGCGTGGGGCCACAAAACCTCATACAAAACAACCTTTTTTTAGAGCTGGATACGCTTAGATTTCATATTAGTGATCCTTAAACTTTCTTTTTAGATATTTTTTAGTTTATTGGATAGTTCAAAAGGCTTAGTAAGTGATTGTACAGTGGTGAGTGACGATTTTAGCTTAAGCAGAGAGAGTTCCCCCTGGTGAAGGTCTCTGTCACTTTAAAAAGATCATGAAAAGTAACTATGTAACATACATATTTCAGTTGACATGCAGCATGAAACATTGAAGTTATTATGTCATCAAAATGTTACCAAACTTCAGAAGGAAATAATTTTTGGTCTCCCCTTAATACCGATGAAAACATTCGACCAGGATACTCTATCCCCGAATTCAATAAGCTTCAAGAAATTGAATGAAAAGCCAAAAGTAGAAGAAACCTAGGACATGAATATCATGACAAATAAGGTGAAAGTTGTAGCTGTTCATCATAAAATAAAATAAAAAAATTCACGAAGTTGAGCAGTTTTATCACAAAGCAGCAATTTGGTAATGGTTAAATCAAATAAAATTACTAGATGCCACCCTATGAAAGGGCAGAGTCCTCATTCAGCATACTGCAGGTTTCTGGTATTTTGACTACCTCGTCATTGATCAAGATCATATTTTATTGGTCAATCGTGTTTTGCCCCTAAGGTTGACCTATTTTTCAAAGTACCCCACGTTTCAAAAACAGCACTTTTCCCCTTAACGTTTTTAAAATTCCAACTACATGCATGAGACCGAACAGGCACACATATTTTAAATATAACAGAAAAACCAGGGGAATATCCCTTCTCATGTTGCTCTTCTTTTTCACTTTGCCAAAACTTTTTATTTTTCCCCTAATTGTTACAAGAATAGTGACCCTATGCATTACTAGGACAAACCAGGGATTTGATTTTGTACAATTTTTGCCTTACGAAGAGTATATCCTTACTGCAAACTGCCCATTCTGAAACAAGATCAATAAATTATTATGTTATTTCACACTTGTATGCACCTCGGATGATACCGATAAAGAAAATTTATAGATGAATTTTAAGTATAAATCATTGATGGTCTATTAATACCACGGACAATACAAGAAGCATCTTTACTCAACAAAGTAAACAAATTGCGGAATGGTTCTCTCAACCAAGATCAAGAGCATGAAATAGGTCTCAATCTAAGCAAATTTATATGATCCCATCAACTGAGAAACAGACTAACTTAACATTGTTTTATCTCCATTAGAAACATTATATTACGATGCCTACAGCCAAATCACATTCCAGAAAAAATGTGTGACATAGTCTATATATTGAGCCTCAAGCAGATCCAAGAATTTTTTTTTTTCTTTTGATAATGCATCATTAAAGTCAATCAGTAACCTCGAAAAAGCTCATTATTATACACAAAAATCAGCATATGATGAATAACATAACTGATTGATATTAACTTACAAGAGACGTGCCAAAAAAGAGACGATGAATAAAAAATTGGATCGCAAAAAGTGTACGTACGTACCATGGATGTGAAAGCAGAGACCCCATAAATCAAACAAGTGGTACTGAGCCAAGACTTGCCAGCAGCAATGCCATACAAACAGGCGAGAGATAAAGGCCATTGGAAGATAAGCTCGAGCCAAACAATCCCTACGAAGAAATGAGGCTTCTCGGAGACGAGATAATCGTTGTACTCGGTCGCGTACCATGTCTTAAGCTCCACCAACGCGGTGGGAAAGAGGTCCAGTGGAAGGCATGTTTGGGCGTCGATAAGTGGAGCTACAATGGAAATGAAGAGGAAGAAAAGGAAAAGTGTCGCATCGACCAGCGTTCTAAAAGCTCCCATTGTTTTTTTCTTTTTTCTTGGGTCTTTTTTCTCACTTTGTAAGTGTGGAACAATTGTTTATGCTTCTTTGTTGGTGTTGTAGTATTTGGATGTTGTTATGACAGTTAAAAGGGATCTGAGGTTGTTGGAAGTTCTATGGACGTGAATGTGGTGCACGCGACAATCGTGCGGAACTTTAATTTTTTTCTCCCCAAAAAATAAAATGTGCAACTTTAAATAATATTATATTATGTTTATACAAAGAAGTCTTTGCCATAAAACACTTACTATTTTTTCATTTCACTTAATTACATAATGGATGTGCAATATTTGAAATATGACACTAATGAATATAGTTGATCGAGATATGTGTCTCATTTAAGGAGTTAGACAGGATCTCGAAGACCTAGCAATTAAGACAGCAACTCAACATATCACACCATATTGGGCAAGCTATGGTTAAGCCTATCAATAAACCAACCACAAATATTTTTTATATAGATACTCCATAATTCATTCAGAATAAGTCATTTTATTTTTTCTAAATTGCAGTCATTTGTGATTGTTGATAGCTAAAATATTAATAAATCCCATCATAATACTTAAAATACTTGTAGGCCAATCGGATAATAATAATAATAATAATGATAATAATAATAATAATAATTGTACGACATTTACTAGCAAACTCGAAAAATAGTGGTCTTGTGTTATATTTTGAATTTTTCGTATTATGCTCTTCATGTAATAAAATCTGTTTTTTAATGTATTTTTATCTAAGTGTATATTATAAGTTTTTGTACTTTTAAAAAGAAAACATTAAAAAAAATAGTATGTTGATCTAAGAATATAATCTTTTTTTCCAAAATTCATTGATAAGTCTATTAAAATTCAACTTAAATGACATTAACTCTTGTATACATCAAATTAGTTTAATAAAAGAGTTGATTAAGTTTAGCATTTTTCAGATGAATTTAGAGTACTAAACTAGTCATGTAATCCTCCACCACAGGTAACCGCATTGCGCATTAGTCACGTTTTCGCGAATTAAGTGTATGTGCTCCGCATCTAAGACACTTTTAAGAATTCTTAGTTCTCGCACTAAGAAATCTTAGTTCTTATACTAAGAATTCTTACTTTATACCTATTCAAGTTTACATTTTGCTCCACCTCTAACATACTCTATGTGCCTAGTGTCTTCTCCTCCGATGTGATTGAAGGGATAATTGGACAAAATAAAATTAGAGAAAAAAATAATTGCAGAAAGTTGAGGACTGAAGTAAGAGTGAACAAAACCAAGTTGTAGAAAGAACAACCGCAGAAAATTAAAGAAATATATATATAAAAAAAAAATATTAAAAAAAAAAAAAAAAGCTTTTAAACTCTCTCGTGAAGTTGGTGGTGACTTAACAGGTAAGAAGATACAAATGAAAGAAATTAAAGATTTAAAAAGAACAAAAATAAGGGGGTAAAAGAGGAAATATAGTATCAAACAGTTATGTTTTTAGGCAGTGACCAATAATTATAAAGATAGAAAAGAAAAATAAAATAAATTGAGGAATAAGTAATGAATTCATCATTTTCACAAGAAAAAAGAAAGATACCACTACTCACATTAACAATCAAATTCACTTCTACACACATGCATAAATAAGTAGACATTGATGAATTATGTATGTAAGGTTTAGCCCTTTATAATTATTTATTAACCACATTATCATTTTTATTTTATAATTACAACTACTTTTATCATTTATATTCATATAAATATATTATTTGAATTATTCTTAATAAACCTCTAATACACTCATATTCATAAAATTTTGAATTGGTGTGGTTTGAATTATTCGTAATAAACGCTCTAAATATACTCAAGTTCTGAATTGGGTGCACACGTATCCGCACTATGTAACTTAGGTAAGGAGAGTAAATTAAGAAGGCATTTGTTATTCCTAAAATAAGAATTAGTTGGAAAGTTATTTGTGAATTGAAAACATTAGAGTCCCAATTCTAAAACCCCACCTCTCGACCAAAAATGAGCTCACGGCCGGTGCCTCGGCGGGAGAGTCCATGGGGCATGCCTGAGGGCGACCACAGGCAACCAATAGCCCACAGATGCAATGACCGCGTTGAAGATGTTATCCAAGTACAACATTACAACACACACACACACACACACTCTTTATTATTATTATTATTATTATTATTATTATTATTACCCTCTTCAATCGATGTGCTTCTTTTCCTGTGATTCAAATTGACGATTCATCGCTTTTTCTGACCTAATCTAATGCATTTGAACGTTTTCAACTACAATTGTGGGAGTTTTATGTTGAAATTTGATCCGGTACACTGCGAAAAAAGTGATCTTTTAGCCGATGATGTCTCTAAAATTGATAAAGTTGTTCTTGTATTTGTACTGCCATTGTTTAATTAACTAGTTCTATTACTTTATTCGTTAGATTTGAAACTGTTTTTGTGTGGTAGTGGAACTACATTGAATGTTATTTGGTAGTTTTGCGATTTTTTTGACAAGGCGAATCTGTGAATTTAGATGATTGGTAGCTAGATGATGAATTTAGATTGTATCAAGGGGAAAAGTAAGTCAATGCGCATAAAACGCCTTCACGTTACGAGCAGCGGACTCTGGAATGTAGCGGCATTCTGCAGTAGTCTAGAAAATGCACTTTCGGGTATCTTGAAAGAACAATGACGATAATAAGTGTCAAACATTATCTGGATTCGCAGGAAATTCTTTTTTTTTTTTTTCATTTTGTCAGTTGTACTTGTATAAGATCCAAGACTTATCGTGCTCCCAACTTTGAAGTTAGCAAAATCATATATTTCAAAAGACATTTGATGCTTTATTCTGGTGAGGTCGTAAAATTGATGACACTTCTGTCTCGTCATATTGCAAGACCGTCGGCTTGTATATATTTTTGTTTTAGATATGAAGATATATACTTATAGAGGCATTGTCTGAGAGGAAACGAGTGGTTGTCTCTTAATCATTATGACACTTGATAAACAAATCAATCAGTAATCAGTAACCACATTTTGATAGGTTGGACTTTCTAAATCTAAAACGTTTTGGATGCGAGTCATTTGTCAGACTAGCCATTGCCACTCTTATGTTCTTGAAGGTTTCAGAAAATTTTCTTTTCTAAAATTGTGCATGGTCATGAACTTTTCTGTATGGATGGAATCTATTCCAAAATGCTATAATCCATCTCACAACGAAGAAACGAGTTTGTCAAATGTTTCTGCCATCTGTTCCTGTATCATGGAGATTTTCCTCGTCTTGCTAGATATATAATAGCTCTAATTTTGTTATTGATTTTTAAATTTATTTTTAATCTTATTATATTTTCTTTTTTTGACTTTCCATATGTGTATTTTGCAGGCATGTTTTGAAGGTAACCCTTTCAAAACCGTTCCCGGCCCCTTCAAGCTTTTCTGGCGGTGCATGCGGTCAAAACCTGGGTATATTTTGCGCCTATTTCCCCATGTCTTACTTGATATCTTGTCATGACATTACTGAATGTTCTGTTTTCTACAATTTTGTTAGTATCTCACTGGCTAGAAGTATTGCCAAAATAAATCATGTCTAAGATATCCAAATGAATATCAAATAAATATCATCTCTAGGTAGTATTAAGTTCCTCCATTTTTGTGGCTCTTGTCTAAGGAAATCTTGTGAGATTTCATGCGGGTTTTCAGTCATCGGAAGTACAAAACCATTCATGTGCAATTTTCAGACTGCATATCTATCTTTTTTTCTTCTTTTTGCTTATTTTTCGAATTTTGATTATTATTTGAATTTTGTAACTGGTAAGCAGGGAAGAGCCTACTGAGCCTTTCTTCTACTTGGAACTGGACCCTCCTACAAGAGAAGTAAAACTTGAGTAGAGCCTTGATGTTTCACGAAAACACCAATCAAAAAGTGCATACCCTCTATGCATGATGATCGTATGATTCAGTTTCTCTGCTGGGAGATCCCGGAACAATCTGGTTTATATATCTTCCTTAGAATAAGTTTGGTGAATATTACTTTTGACAAGATATTTTCAGAAAGGGTTGCAACATTGCATGTTACTGCTTGAGATACCTATACAATGAAGGCTTTATACTTTATAGTGACTCTTAAGTTGAACGGGTCATTTTATTCCTCTACCAAATCTGATGGGTTACTTTTTGCAAAATAAACTTTTGTTGCAACCTTCTTGTTGTTGAGTGTTCCAAATATATTGAGGATAAGTTGATTGCGTTATATGCCGGTGTTAGCTAGATTCAGGAGTTAATTTGTAGTTTCTTGACATTGGTTATGATTTTCTGTATATAAGAGAACATATAGAAGTCTTTATTTTGAATGTTTGAACGAGCTTGGAAAATAACTATCCTCTAACCCAAGGTGCTTTGTGTTCAAAATATATTTTCTATCTTGATGTTTTATGCACCCATAAATATCCTTGCTCAGAGATCTCGGGTTAATAATGTTTTAAGTTCAACTTTCTGTTGTAGTTAAAGCAGGGATCTGTGTTCACCATGTTCATCCCAGAAAATGTTAATGTTCCTACCAATTACTATCATGTACAAACTTCTTGTGCCACCCAAATCTCAAAGAACTTCTGTTTGCAATCTCATTCATTTCATGAAGCTACTCATTCCTGGCAAAAATCAAAGGAACAACACGAGTTCACTGGATTTGTTGGTAACAGATACAAATCCAGTGACCGGTCGACTGTGATGGTTTGCTCAATCACGAGTATGCTCTTTTATCAGCCATTACATAAAATGGAAGAAAAAATAACTAGAAATCAATTATGGGCTCTCCAATAGTGAGATTACGCTCCAAGTTCCATGGAAGATTAAAGAGTTTTGCTGTGATGAACTTGAAGATTTTATTCACGTTTATGTTGTATGTTGCGCTTGAAAAGAACAGTGTTGCATTCATTGCCTTTGCATAAGATCTTGCCTGAATTGACAGAACAACTTGTGTTAGTACACTTTTGAGAAGATTTGAACTAGGAATCTCAAAGATGGCAAAGGATAGTCAATTTTTATATAGTTCAGTATTCTTGTTAGATTCAAACATGAAGAATTTATAAATTTGCAGCCATAATTTCCCTGTATCATATAATTTAGAGGTTAATATGACAATAAATATAGGGCTAATTGCAGCTAACCCCCCAAACTTTGGGTGTCAGAGCACTTTACCCCCTGAACTATCGTTTGGTGCGCAAACACCCCCTGAACTACTCATTTTACCCCCTGATGTCAAATCTGACGGGCAAAAACTTAGACACGTGTCCAAAATCAACGGCTCAGGGGGTAAAATTAGTAGTTCAGGGGGTATTTGCGCACAGTTTCATAGTTCAGGGGGTAAAGTGCTAAGACCCCCATAGTTTGGGGGGTTTGCTGCAATTAGCCCATAAATATATGAATTGAAGAACTGTGGCAATGTGCACTATATAATATAATCTCGAGATTCATTTGGTATATAAAATAATCTAGATATTCATGTGATGACAAATATATGACAAAATTGTAACTCTGGCATCTGGGCAACACGCTTAGGTTTTATGTAAAAAGAAAATGTTCTTTGGTCTTTTTTAATAAGAACTAAAAATGAAAAACGGGGGATGCGTCGGTAGGATGATCTTGATTACAAATTATTCTATGAAATTTCAGTTTTTTTCAACAAAATCTACTACAAATAGATTAGAAAACGTAAGGAGATGATGCCTCAAGCTGAAATCTAATTCGACGATATAAGTTATCTATAAAAGTTAATCATACTTTAATTTGGTGATCATATAAAAAGTTTAATAAAAAGAATGGTTACAAGCAAACAGTTCTCTAGGATTATTGATATTAAATTTCATAAATGCTAACATCTTTTTACTCTTTTTATTCTTACACTTCAAAAACAGGAAAATATCATGTTAAGTTGTTAACTACGTTGATAAATAACTGCGGTGAAGAAGAGGCAAAATAGGAAATATTACCTGACTAGCGATTGTCCATTGCAGATCTATTGGCAGTTGAACAAAATCGTCAAATTTAGTCCCTATTAATACTGGAATTGCAGTCTGCAATTTACCAACAAGATTTCTCATTTCAAAAATATAAATATAAAACAAAATTTCCTCATAAATTAGGACGAAAAATAATCAGAATATTTAGATATTCTGGTAAAAGAACATTACCTGGTTCCATTTTCTAGCTTGCTGATACCAATTGATGACACTGCAATCATAAGAAAATATATTCTTTCAATTTTCATTCATAAGAAAATACGAAAAAAGCTTTAATAAATATAATTATGGGAAAAGAGTTAATTATTACATCATAATCATACCTATTCAATGTGCATCGACTAGTGAGATCAAACATAAATAACATTGCCACTGAATCTTTGCAAGCAGCTGGAATGTGATCAAGTGAAGAATCATCACCTGCATTATTTGAAATATAATCAGAATATTGCTTTATTAGAAATTTTATCACAATTAATTAATCAGCAAAACTTTATGCAAACATACCGTTCACTTCCCACATGCTGTAAGAAATGCGTGCCCCTTTCACACACAATGTTTTGTCCACTTGGTTTATTCCTGTCATCGCAAACTCTTCTCCCCCTTTCTCTTCCCCAACATACTTTGTCTGCAATTCAAACATAATCAGTATAAACTTTCGCAAAATAAATCAATCTTGCGGACATATCACTAGTACTTTTGTTTGAAGACAAACATATCACTAGTACTAATACATGCTAGTAAATTGTACAAATCACCCCTATATTATTTCCACCTGGCAAATAACCCTCTATTTATATTTATTTAGTAAATTACAATCTGTTATTTTTAATATACTAAAACATTATAATAAACGTGCTTTTATCAAAATTACCACCAAATAAATATGTGTTTTTTTTTTTTTATCAAACTAAATATATCTTGTTTATAATTTTTTTGATTTTTTTTCTTTGAAATCTTTTGAAAGTATTAAAAATATAATCAACAATGTACTTTTGTTTTTCCGGATCTAAGAGTAATTTTTCATGTTTGACGGATAGAAATGTATACTTAATCTGAATAATATGAATCCCTTTAAAACCAAGTGACTACAATAAAAAATCAAATTTTACTATGTTTACTAGTGACATGGAGAATATTTACTAGTTTTTAAATTTCATAAAGAGGTACTAACCACAAAACTTGTTTTTCCAATTTGGCAATCGCCCAACAAGCATATCTTCAAAGCAACCAAATCCGAAGAATCATTGCCGTACTCGAGGCGGCTACGGCCCTTCAACGACACCATTCCCCTCGCGGAGAACGGTGGCGACGGGGAGGAGGAGGCGGAGGCGGCGTGTGAAAGGAGTTGGCGATATCTAGCGGCATACGGTTTGCCAATCCAACAAGCAAAAAAACGGCTCCAAAGAGAACGTAAGTATCGTCGAAGGATTGAGACACGCCAGAGGATCTTTGTTTTGATGTTGAAGTGAAACATTCTTCTGCTAAGCTGAGTCATGATGTTTGGTTTGGTTCCTCTAGTGATCTCTCACCTCATCTCATGATGCATGTGTTTCGTTTTCGACCTAATAATTGTTGTGGGGGTTGCATGTTTGTTTTTGTTTTCCTACTTATGATGTCATGAGTAATCAAGATATTTTTTTAACACCCATTTGGTAGGTAATGGAGGGCGTGTCATCTTGGAACATCAGTTTTGACCTATTTTTTATGGATTGTTGTTGCTAGGTCACTTTCGTCTAAATTGTTGTCATATTCTCCTTGACTTTCGAACATATTTAGATGTATTGTTGTCAAAATTATGCCATATGTCACGTATATTAAATATCTGGATTAGGATTTTTTTAGATAATTAGCTGAGGAGCGATGGCATTTTACCTAGTGTTATGTGAGAAATATGCAAATTACTAGTCGTGTAAAGATAAAATAGACAACTTACTCCTAGTGATATGTTAAATAAGGGTAATTTACCTATTTATTTTTCACCTGGTAATGTGTCTAATTTAACATAACATAAGGGGAATAATTTGTCCATTTATTTATTTCAGATGGAGTTTGTCCATTTTATACGTCACAAATGATGGTTGTGCCAAAATCCTTTAGCTAAGGGGGTCGATTCTTTTAAATATCGTTTTTTGCTGAATATATATCTTTCTCTATGTGTTATATAATAAGTCCACTTCAAACGTTCAACTTAATCTCACCAACCTAAAACTAATATGTTTATAGCAAAAGATCCTTACGTTCACGATCTTGTATATATAATAACCTTATAAAGCAAAATTTATGCATACCACGCCGAAAAAAAAAAGTATATATATAATATTTAGCAAACCGAGATGACACGCAAAATTTGTAAAAGATCAACTAAGAAATTTAATATACTCGTTCAAGAAATTGATATTTTGCCGAACTCATCGCATCTCTTGTTAGGTACGGAATGTTGGTTTTGCGATATTCGTAACGAACATTCGGCGCAAAAGGTGGATCGAACTATATCGAATTAGATAAATTACCAGAGTGTGAATCACGTACCAAATAATTAATATATAACGTGTTCGCCTGTCATGACTCATAAGTATGTGGTGAAGTTTATTGGAGTACATGCACACTCTACAAGATTGATTCTTTATGTCTTCTTGGCCGGCGAAAAAGACTGATTGATAATGCATAAACCAACCAAACCAACATGATTTTTATTTGGCCGTTTCGTAGTGTGAACATGTCAAATTTTCTCCTCCATACTATATATGTTGTTTTTGTTGACGGAGTTACACCGTATTCATTTATGACTTATTATTTAAATAAGGATTTCTGTCAAATTATCTCCATTATATTAGTGCCAAATTGACAAACTACCCCATACTAAAAGATAAATAAACAAGATGCTTTCATGTGATTTTAAAAGTTTCACATTGTAATTTTTTAATTACAAAATATCTTTGTCATCTCAAATTTTCAAATATTTAATTTCATCATAATCTTTCTTTTAAAATATTAGTAGTAAAATTATAAACTAAATATATAGACGTAATAAAAATTTTAATTTGAATTCTAAAACATAGGATTTTATCTTGTACTTCTTTCACATTCTTAAGTATAAAATCATAGAATATACTTATTCTTGCAAACGAAAGTGTAGATCATGTCTATTTCGCACAAAAAGTCACGCTCACCCTCGACTTTTGCTGATTGAACTATACATTAGAGGGTGGGCAAAGTGCTATTCTTGAAATCATGAGGGGTTAATTATTTTCCCGCTTTCTTTTACAAGGGTGTAAATTGCCATGCATAATATAAGGGGTAATATGCCAAAAATCTCTTAAACAAATTAAGACCTATACTCTTTTGAATATTATTTGTTTACTTGTTTGAAGTTTGAAGTGTATTTTGTAACATCTATGTCCTTCATGTATAAAAATGATTCTACTTTAATCAGATTCAATCATTTTTTAGACAGATCGGCAAGCATGTGCCGACCAAAGTCACCAAACTACAATATTCCAGGATTTGTTTTTGAAAATTTACCGCCTATATATTGAATTTCTCCATTTGATAACTTTTAGTTAAGTATTTAATAAATTCTATTTGTAGAAAAAGAAAATCCTGCATAAGGATTTATTGGTGATCGTCGAAGTACAGAGATAATTGTACATTTGAAATTGTTAGACTTGATCGAAAATTGTTGATCTAATCAAAAAGAGCCATCATAAGATATACATGTCCAAGCCAATTCCAGTGATTCAATATGTTTTATAAAATTAAGGAGAAATATTAAAAATCTTACTTTAAGTGGTTTCGTCCATGTGCTCATGCGGAGTCCAACAAATTGTAACGAGCTTATGTTCATGATGGCTAGTACTTTCTTTTGATATACTCACTAACTTGGAGTTAAATGCAAAAACTACCCCCTGTGTAATCTGTATTTGGCAAAAAATTCCCTGTGTAATTTTAATTAGCAAAAACCCCCCTATGTTATTTGGTCAAAGCCCACCAGTGCATTACACGCTCTATCCCTGCAACTGGGATTGAATTTGTGATGAATGATTACCTTTTTACCCCCAGTTTCTAAATAGAGAAAAAATTTTGTAAAACAAAAATCAATATAAAATCTGAAGAGGCACGGCTGCCTACCACCATCCACCTCCACCCCCACCCCCACCCCCGCCCCCAACCCCAACCCCAACCCGGCCCCTTCTCCTTCCCCTTTCCGCCGTGACCGGAAATACATCAATTGTGCAATTTATCAATTTATGTGTTGTTTGATTTCATTTTGTTTTGGTTTCTGAATGACCTTATTGGCTTCCACAGTTACGCCGTCGAGGCAATGGGGGTACAGGGTGGTGTGGGCGATGGGGTTTGGGGGAGAAGGAATAGGACGGTTGATTTGTTTTTCTTTTTGCTTTTTTTTGGTAATTTTTCATTTTGCATTTTCTTTTGGTAATTTTTTTTTTTGCACAGTAAAATTAAAGTACTTGTTTACAAAATTAAAATTCAGTGCAAACATTTTTTGCATTTAATATCAACATGCCTATTTTAAAAAAATATTTGTGTAAATATTTGTGTTACTTGTATGTATTTTATTTATAAATAAAATTGTAATGAACAATGAGGTTTAAGTTATAAAAATATTTATGTTAGATTCTAAAATGAGTAAAAAGTTTTAAACAGGGGTATAGCTGAGATTTTACAGCAAGTCAAAGCCTAAACCTGGTTTGGGGCAAGTGTGCTAATTAAACAATTACACAGGGGGTTTTTGCTAATTAAAATTACACAAGGAGTTTTTTGCCAATTAGAGATTACACAGGGGTAGTTTTTGCATTTAACTCCACTAACTTATTCTGATCTTTTAGAGTTGGCCCCATCTGTCGATCAATATAGGACACGTTACGTTATGCATTTGTCGCTACTGATCAATATAGGACACGTTACGTTATGCATTTTGAATTATCAAACTCGAATTTGTGTCAGGTACAGCAGGGGCACAACAGCCCCTGACACATACATCAAACTCTTATTGTAAATGTTTATATATTATGTATATACGTCTTCTTTTTTTTCATGAACCCCATTAGCTTCTATATAAAACTTGATTTACTAAATTATTCTGTCTCGGCAACTTGCCATGTGCATTAACACTTTAGTTTTATACAAACTATATTCGAATTCAAATCATAAATATCAAAATATGTCTTAACAGCAACAAGAAGTGCGAGATCTTTAGGTATTTATTTTAGCTTTTGTGGAATGTTGTAACAAGATAAGTTGCAAGCGGCAGATAACTTTTGAGAAAGGTAAAAGCGACAAGCAGATTCTTAACGTGGTTTAATCAATTTGATCTAGTCCACAAGCTTTTCACTCAAAATTAAATACTTTTTGCCACTAATGAAAGATTAGCTTACAAACTCCTTACTCCAAAACACAAGACTTCTTATTTTAGTTTTGCTCTTTGTCGTAATATTTTATTGTTTGCTCGTTGTATGATTTCAACCGGTATGCTCTCTATTTCGAGCTCGTCAATGAACACAGAAGATCTCACCGGAGACATCACCTTCCTTTGCCAAAGAGTGAAAGTTGATGAGTGAATGTAGATATAGATTTTCCAATAATTAATTAAAATAAAAACTAAAAAAACTCTCGAGCACCTATATTGTATCCTATAGACAGGGGTATTTACGGTTTGATTCAAACCCAAAATCGAACATAAAACTGAGAATTGGTTCAAATTATAACCGAAATTGATCCATTGGTTTGGTTTTTTGGTTAGGGCATTTGGACCCTAAAAAAATCAAGTTTTGTGTAACCGTACCTAGGGATGTGCACGGTTTGACTCAGACCGGGAATCGAGAATGGGTTCGAACCATAACCAAAACCGATCTTTTGGTTTGATTTTTGGTTTGTCACTTGGACCATAAAAAAAGTTAAGTTTTTGTGTAACCGAACCTATCTAAGAATAGTTAACCGAAATTCGATTTTTTTAGCCTTCAGTTTTTATGTATGTTGCACGGACATGATACGAGAACACAAATACGACACGATACAGACACGACGATACGGATTTTTAAAAAATTGTAGGACATGATAAGGCATGGACATGTTTAATTTTTATTAGTTAATATTATATATATATATACACCATGACAATAAAACTGTGTCATTAAAATTTCTAAGCTTACTCAAAAATTAAGATTGAACATAAATAAAGGAAAGAAGAAAATTCAAACTTGAAGTTGAAGATTTTTTTGCACAGTCGACTTATGGCAAGAAAGAATTTTCAAAGTTTGATATTGAACTTTCAACCCATTCCTAATTTCTTTTTGTTAGCTTTTGATTGTAATTTTACGTCTTTATCATTTATTTTACAAGTATTATATCTTTGCCCAAAATCGAACATTTAAGGCAGCTGCGAGAGTTTTATGTAGCTTTATTTTGTTAGCTTTTGATTGTAATTTTACGTCTTTATCATTTATTTTACAAGTATTATATCTTGGCCCAAAATTGAACATTTAAGGCAGCTGCGAGAGTTTTATGTAGCTTTATTTCAGAGATATTCGTGTTTTTCCTATTTTATCCAGGATTCTGTTTTATTTATTTTCCCTATTCGTTATTAGAGTTTCTTTTGGCACTATAATTAATATTGTGTTTCTTGTTATTATTCGCACTTTTTTATTCAATAAAATTTTCAGTTTTCTTTATAGATTGCACATTTGCAGTTTGGTTGCATATTTCCGCTCTTCATCAAACTTTGTGGTTGTGTATCTCATCTATAAAAAGATGTACAATGTTGCAATTGAGAAATAAGATTAATAGTATTATCAACTTCCCGTATTAAAATTAAAATTTCTCTCATCCATATTTGAACACTAGGTCTTAGCCAATTTTTTTAAAAAAGAAATTAAGATTTACAAAAAAAAAAAAACAATGTGGGAGAAGATAGAAATCCTTGTTGTCGTTGTGCCCGAGTCACGGGTATCCACTGTCACGACTCTAAGTTTGCCCACCATTAAGCTAGTGCTTCGAAAATATTCTCATCTATGTTGCGCGAATATGGATACGGAAATATGGATTTTTTAAAATATAAGGATACGATACCGCATGGATATGTCTATATATTTATGTAATAATAATAATGAGGTACAAAACAATAAATTTATATGCATCATATAATTAGAATAAATAAAGTAGCTTTATATTTAAAATCTACATGGAAATAAATCTGACATATGGCTTCTAGAAATAAAAAGGAACATTAGAGAAGAAAAATATAATAATAAGTTTATTTAAAGGCGAAAAACGTTGTCTCGGCCTAAATTAAGAGAATTATATCTAATGTTGAAGGGTCGCGAGTCCCTCTTTTCTATATTCTGTGTTATTCTGATATTATGTTACTAAATTTAAAAATAAAATTACGGTTTGATTATGTATCAGAAATGGTTGAATACATCGTCCATAAATATTTGACACAAGTATCTATAATTTTCTTTTATTTTAACCGTGAAATATTAATCATAAGAAAAAGACCCTGAAACACGAAATGTGGTGCGTTCGATACATGTACGAGGAGTATTCAAGGAGTACTAGTATTTGATAAGTATCGGATACTGCATTATATGAAGGATAAGACAACTATCAATGCATTTCGGAATGGCGCCTTCCATATTTAGCAAGAGCAAAATGCCAAAATAACCCTATTACACAATATTAATTCTTGACTACCTAATAAACAGAGTTTTACGATGATATTAGATCTAATCCGATCAAATGTAAGCTCAAAATCGGAGGACCATCTTGGATCTTATATGACCATTTCTTCCTCTGGCCTTTCCCCAATTGAGGATAGCCTTTAAACGCATGCAGAGTTTCATGAACAAAAGAAGAGTCAGCAAAATCATATAAAATCAACCAATTATTCCTCTTGAATAATTTCTCTCAAATGTTTTACTATTAATAATCGTATAAAATGGCTCTCTTCACAGTAAACAGTATAACTAACTAGAAAAAAATTTCAAGTTGTGTATACATACATGTACAATGATACAACTTCAGACACCGGCGTGAACCATTTCAACTACTTTGCCCCTCTGAGCATTGCCCTTGATGCGTCCTAGAATCTCTACTCTTCCTTTTAAGCATTTCCTTAATTTCATCTTCTTTCTTGTCAACAAAATCCATAAGATCTTTGAAGCTCGTTGAGCGAAAGGAACGCCTGCTGGAGCGTGCAGGTTCAGCTTCCTCGATATCTCGTCGCTCTTCCTCTGCACTGTACTTGATGAACTGCCAAAAAACCCTGCAGGAAAAGACAGTTAGTGCCACGAGGCAAGCGGCGCCGCATATAAGGAAGAGGCCCCAAAAGCTCCTGAGAGAAAGCCTGTTTTCATCAATTAGATTGGTTTGATGTGAGCATCCATCGCGAGAGAGCCATTTATCGTGTATTCTTTGAAGTTCTCCATTTTCTGAGAGCTGAAGTATCGCGGTCGATAAATCTAAAGCTAGAGGAGAGTCCCTTTGAAATGCCTGAGAGCATGTATTATTAAAAATTAGACATGATACTAAGATTTATCATATAAATGAATACATGGTTTTTTCTCAGCGAACGCTCTCGTGATATAGCGAAAAGACAGTAATCTCTTTCATCATACAAAAGTAACGATAGAAAAATGCAGTATAGTCCTTCCAAATGTAAAAAGTAGGAATGTAAGAAACCATATTCTTAACCAGCGCATAACAATTTTTGGTGGTAGTGCACAACACTTCTGATAAATATAAATATATATTAGTGGCGGGTTATTATTCTACAAATACGAGAGAAATCGTCGATAACCTTTTCTTGGTAAAGAAACGTTTTGATACTTCAAAATATCACACTCTTCTGTAATTAGCTCTTTTAATATAAATAGCACATTCAGAGTTTCACATGTAGGACTAATGACATCAAAATAGCAAGGTGTACTTACAAATCCCCATCCACTCTTTGTGAACTCCCGTCCCACGGTACTGAATTGGCACTTTGTGTTGGCCAAGAACAGCTCAACATAAGGAAGCTCATCGACAATAGCAGCAACTCCACCATTTACTGGACCTAGTTGTAGGGCGTTAACATATTCATTTTGGGTTTTCAATACTCTCAGCCTTGATTCTGCTATGTTTAACTCATTCATAAGATAATTGTAGGCAAATGAACCGTCCTGGACCCCTATAGGATCAGATGATGAGAGTAAGGTATCGATTCCTTGGATTCTTGAAGAAAGTTGCTGCACCGTGAGGATAGAGGTCAAACTAGCCGTATAACTTGAATTGATGATTAACACCACCCAAAGCCATAAGATCAGAACCATTCGTCCCAGGGTGCTCACGGTGTTCTCCCCTGAAAATAAAGACCATTTTGTCAAAAATAGTTCAGGGATCATATGCTCAAGAACCTCGTCTTCTTTGTATTTGCCAGTAAAATAAGAAGAAGCTCCAATAAAGAAAAAATTTGGGGGGGGGGGGGGGAGGGGGTGTGTGCATATACGTGTATAACAGACAATACTTACTGTGTGCAAAGAACATTGTTGAGAAACTAAACCTGAAAGATGAAAATACATTGCGGTGAATATTAGAATCAAATAATAGTAGATAGATGTAGTTACGAGTATTGAACATAGTCGGGAATTACTAACCAAAAGATTGTTATAATTTGTTGTCTAGGAGGACCACGGAACTCAGCATTCGTCCGATGTTCAAGAATCCAGACCACAGCTCCAACAGAAAGAAAGAATGCCCCTGTTACAGCCCACATTTGCCAAGTAAATGGCTTGAGGAAAGCCCATGGACTGGATTGAGTCTCCTTCACTGGAGCAACTACAACCAGACCAGATTCCATGTAAGGCTGCGTAAAATCCACAATTCTCGTTCTGTTTGTAGTTATAGTCACATCGCCAACAGCTGCATCATATTTCTGTGAAAGTAAACTAAGATAAGTTCACAGATATACATTCACTATATGTACTAAGGCAGCCTGAGATGTAAAGATATGCAAATTAATATATTTTGCTAAAGATATACTCTTAAGTCGTACCTATGCGTCATTTTTTTAGTTTAATTGAATACAAAGAAAAAACTTGATGGGGTTATGCAACGTAAAGTTAGTAACAGAATGCTCACGTTTTGTGCGACGTCATCTACAAGATTGTTGAATGAAGGATTTCTTTTACCATCTCCATATAAGATAAACTGGTGAGGTACAGCATAAGGCAGCAACTGAACAGCAGCTTCAAATACATCAATGCAATATCCTCTAGCCCCCAATGGGCCTTTATCTTTTGTCACAAAATCGGGATATGTAACCCTATTAGGTACTGCGATTCGCAAAGGCTTCCCATTATTGGGAAAAACCCATCCTCTAGGCTTTGTTGTTGTTTCACCAGGCCAAATGACACTATAAAGATGTTGATTGCTAGCCGAAGTGTTTCGCGGCTTTGTATATAATGTTTCTGGTGGGACAATAGACAGGCCTGAGTGATTTGACCAATAACCAAGCCTTCGTGACCCACTCCCACCAATATTAAGAACATCAAAAGCTGGATGAATCAGATTCTTCTCTGAATCAAACTGAACTTCTCCAGCTAAACCAGTGAAGTTCACTGCAGTGAGAATCTGGAGCAATTTTGGGCCTTGATCGAAAACCCGGAGGGATGTTAAGCGGATGGCACTTTCATTTGTGTCACGCAATCTTGGATCGTCAGAGAAACTGATAGTCCCACTGCTATTGAATAAAACATCAAGTGCCCGGGCTAGTAACCAAACAGAATCATAAGCATATAGAGCATAAGAATTGAACTTTATGGTTTCTATATCCTTTGAGTTTCCCCACCGAGAACTAAACCTTGTTTTGCTATCAGAATCTGGAGTGTGATGACGAAGTGCGACAACTCCTTGAATAAGATCGGCTGTGCGTGAATCAATGGCATTTGAAGAATCAAGGAGAGTCGGAAGCCAATCCGTAGCAATCCAAACATAACCTGGGGTCATCATTCCAAGCCTCTTTGCAACTAGAAAGACATTGAGACCAGAATCTGGATTTACATGTACAACAAAAACCCGTGATTCTAACAGGTTTGCTTCAACTAACAAGTCGTCTATCTCACTCATCCGACCTCCAGGACTAAATGCTGCCTTGTGAGAAATCCTGGCACGTTTCTTTGCAAGTGCATCGCCCAATACAGAAATCCCATTTCTACCACAATCATCATCAACAAAGATTGCGACTACTTCATTCCATCCAAAATATTGTATCATATCAGCAATTGCATGCATCTGAAAAGAATCACTGGTGGTAGTTCGAAGGAAGTACGGGTACTGCAGAGCAGAAAGAGTGGGATCAGTCGCACCGAATGACAATAGTGGGACATGAAGTTCATTGGCAACATGGGAAATCACATGTGCTATTCCTGAAGACTGTGGACCAAGTGCGGCAACAATGTCGTTCCCCATCAGCTGCATAGCTACACGAGTAAGTACGCCCTGTCAAAATTTCCTCATTTTTTATTGTTCGTTATTAAACCATTCATTTTAAGAATCTGTAGTCAGAAAAAAGAGCGATAAAGAATTTCCACATAACGGGAAAGAAGAGTGGCACTTATCACTACAAATAAGTGTATGTACCAATTGTAGAGTCCAAAACAACACAACCAACCAGAAGTAGATAACAAGTAACAAGGAGTAACAAGAATTGAATCCATTCCATGTTTCATTGTATATTTCTGGGGCATACGCATGACTTTCATCAGCGAGTTTATGTGGATCTCAAAGTGTAAGATTAATTTATGAGTTCGAAATCCAACACTTGGTATACAACAGAATGTGAAAATAAGCACATCAGATACTTCAAATATTTTTGAAGTGTGCGTCATAGCAGCCTGGTAATAGTTGTATATGTTAAATATTTGTTTGATAAAAGGGTGATACAACAAAAGTATATCAATGTATCTACAATCTAAAACCAAGACCATACCAACTCAACTCTCTAAAGGCTACCACAAACTCAGCCATCGATGACCAACCAAAAGGAATATAGAATCCCCATTCCAGAAACTAAACTGCTCAGGTTATAATATTGCAATGCAGACCTCCAAAGGCATGTCTAATGACAAACCAAACTAAGAATTGGACAAATTCATTAACCATTCTCCACGAAAACAAAGCTACGCCACACACGGCAACATATCCAATCAAAATTTAGCAATCAAACTTAATAGTCAAATATCATCAAGAACATCAATAATCAAACACAAGCAAAATAATTAAACAACACTTATTCAATTTTGACATTGAAACTAAAAAGTAAGAACTTACCATCAACTATTCCAAGAAATCCACTGCAGTTTGTATCCTGAGTGATCAAGTTGAGCTTAAAGTCCTTGAGTATGTTAGCATCAGAGTTGACATCTTCAATTGCAGCAACAATAGCTGGTCTTGCAGAGCGCCCAATAGCTGAATCAAATGTGAACAGAGCACCAACATTTACCACTTTTTTCCCATCAAAACTACTGCTTAAATTTCCACTCTGCCCAAATACTCCCATTAAATTTAAAACCCACAAACAACAAATCAAGAATATGATCAAAGTCTTGTTCTTTATATGTGCATGGCCCTTCATTTTCCAAAAAAAAAAAACCCAAATGACTGAGATTTTTCGCAGGGTTCAGCTTAAATCACCATTATTTTCAAGAAAATCAAACTGTTCGATAAAAAAAAGCTGAAGCCCAGGTTTTTTAAAGGTCAAATATTTAAGCTTTTTGAACGTACAAGTTTTTTTTCTAACAGTGGTAAAGAAGCTGAAATTGTTTTATTTTATTGCTATTTTTTTTTCAACTGTGTGTAAGTAAATGATGAACCTTTTATTACAACCAGAAACTAAGATAAGGAGGGTCAATGGTGAAACAAACAAACGTCAACTTGCAATAATACAAAAGAACAATAATTTGTTAAGAATGAATGCTGACAAAACCAACTTGCGACTAATTAGATATTTCGAACAATTTGATTCCCATTTGGGAGAACGCGAAAACTAACATCGAAGAATTATAAAAACATTGAAAATGATTGCAGAAAATTTAGGTTGAAAACTATAGACATGCCTAGTAATGCTCACATAAGAATCTATAGCTAAATTATTATAGGATATAATGCATCAAATTCTCTAAACTATTGAGTATTTTGCAAAGTGCCTCACATGTCTATTAAAACGATAAAGATGCCCTCCAACCTATTGAAAAATCTGTGAATTGCCCCGTGGGATCAAATTCAATGAACAAAAATGCAGAAGTGTGTTCAAATTGAACGGTTGATCAACGACTCATAGAGCTATTCGCACATTTTTGAATATATTAAAGGGCATTTTTCTCCTTTTTTTTATACACTTGGTGGCACTTCGTAAAATACCTCTTAGTATAGGGGATTTGATGCATATTGCCCTTAATAATGTTAAGGGATAATTATAGTGACACCTCTTGTGATTTGGCATAATTACACATACCAGCGATGTAGTTCGAGAATCATTGAGACCACCCATGAGGTTTGAAAACTTATAGAGACCTCCCATCTACAAATTACGGGCTATTTGGGTGTCATTTGTGATATTATTTTTCTTATTACAATTACATCCCAGAAGTTTGGTATAGTTATAAATACAATCTTTGATATTTGAAAAAAAATATACTCCAAATGATTTTAGAAACTACTATATCACTAACTTAAATTATAATAGTTTCTAATTATATTTTTAGTTAATAATTACTGACTAAAAAACTACTACAATTTTAGAAGCTATTATATTACTACCTAAAAAAATAATCTAAATAATTTTTTATATTGTTAGTTAATATATAGGAGTTTCTAAAATTATTTAGAGTACTAATTTTAAAATATTTAAGCATTAAATATTGTTTTTATTATTATATCAAACTTCAGGGATGTAAGTATAATAAGCATAACAATATCATAAATGACACACAAACAACCCTTAATTTATAGAGGGGATGTCTCTATAAGTTTTCAAATCTCAGGGGTGGTCTCTGTAATTTCTCAAACTACATTGGTGCTTCTATTATTACACCAAACCTCAGGTGGTGTTCTTGTAATTATCCCTAATATTAATTTGAGTTATAAAAGAAGTTACTACTGGAGCTAGGTGCAATCTTGTTATGTACCTTAATTAAGGGCGCACAAGCACGTGGGTAAAGTAAAGTAATTGAGATGAATGAAAAGTGATTCTTCATATTTTATAGTCCGACAACTACGCGGCAGCAAAGTTAGTAGGTGTCATGTCGTCACTCCTTTGCATGATTTTGTATATCCCCTTTAGTTTGACAAGTTCTTGTGCCTATTCCCAAATAAGGAACAATTTGTTAGGGAGTAGTGAAGTAAGGATTTGTTTGGACTAGTTTAGAAGAGTAGCTTCTTGTTTACTTTTGTTTAAACTTGTTTTTGGTTTCCCATTAAAAAAAAAAAAAAAAAACTTATTTTTGGTTAAATGTTTCTTTTTTTTTTTTTTTTTCGTACAAAGGAAGGGGGACCCCGATAAAAGAAAAACTAATCCGAAACAATAGTCCGGAGACTCGTACCACCAACTATATCAAACAAGAGTGAATGAGAGATAGTTGAAGGTGGACGATCAAAAGTACGCAGACCGAAAGTGAGGTCGTGTCCCGAGTTGGCCAATCTATCAGCCACAAAGTTCGTCTCCCTGTAATCGTGCCGAATCTCGCAGGTGTTGAAGTTGCGCATAAGAGCGTGGCATGCGTCAATTAGACTTCTGGGGGGTTGGAAGTCATGTTGCTTCTCCGTGAGAAGATGAACAACTGTTTTGGAAACACTAGCCACCATGATATGACTAAAACCATGAGTGTGAGCGAGGGAAAGACCGTAGTAGACGCCCCCAAAGTTCCGCCAAAGTAATGGTACCAAAGCCCAAATTTGAGGCAAAGCCAAATAACCAAACACCGTCTTCATTCCTAGCAAGACCTCCAGAAGAGATATTTCCCGGATTTCCAATCGCGCTGCCGTCGACATTTATTTTTATCAATCCAGGAGGAGGCCGAATCCAATGTAAACTTCGAATGAATTTTTTCTGGCCTGGAAATTCGAGAGAACGAAGTTTAAGCCAAGCTGAAATATCGTCGCGTGCAATTTGAAGGATCCAATGGGCTGCTCGTTGTGCTGGAATGTCAAAGTTTCCAAAAATATTTTTGCATCTCCAGCTCCAATTGGTTAAATGTTTCTAAATGAACTACTTAAACCATTAATAAGGTGTTGCCATATCTAATAAAAAAATTACTTCTGATTATGCATTATAATGCTATAAAATGTTGCAATTTTGCTTAAACATGTGCAAGTTTTGAAGTTTCATGTTATTTTTATTATTGACAAATCGAATGATATAAAAATTAATAATGAGTCCCAAGATTAACTTTTCAAAAAAACCTATAGGTAAATTCAAATCTTTAAATTAATAAATAAAAAGGCATTTATTTCATTTTCAAAATACTAAATCTCAAAAGACAAAACATTAAAATGTTCTTAAATACATATACAATGTCGATTATGATTGACAAAAATCAAAAGTTGATAAATAAAAAAAATAAAAATAAAAAGATAACAAATGCTCAATGACTTTAAGAAAATATTTGAAACATCTTTATTTTCAAATACAGATTAAGAAGGTAGATACACTCAGTTTCTTAGGTTTGTGTTTTTCATGACTTGTTTTGAAGGAAAAAATTAAGAGGGTCAAAAGCACACAGTCTCTTCATTAACAAAGTTATTAAAAAGAAAAAGTATATTTCACTAAAAATGAATAAGCTATTTATAAAAGCATTTGCAATATCCCCTGAAGTAGATTTTAAAGCCTACCAACAGTCCTCTTGCAAGATAGGAAAGGAATAATTCTTTATTTCCTGTTTTAACTCCATTAAAAGAATGATTCCTTGTTGGCTGTTTCAACTCCTACAGTAGATTAGCTATCTAATCATTGTTACTTTATCTAGTAAAAGTAAGATTTTGTTAAAGTATAGTAAATACGAATACGTCCTTTTTTTTGGAACATAGGGAATGTTTTTAGGTTTAGTGGAAGTACATTTCTTTTGCTATGTCCATTTGTCCCAAAAAAAATGTGTTGAAATGCGTTTTCACGTTGTAGATTGATCGGTGCTTAATATGCAACCTAAACTCGTAAGTGTATAAATCAAGTTATATGACGCTCATTCAAGTCTCAGTCCCAAAGGGTCTAAAGTCTATATCACTGAATAAATTTTTTCTATCTCATTGGACAAGTGAGTGTTCTGATGAAATTTATTTTACTAAACTGGCTCTAGTTAAAGCATTTAATAATGAAGATAATGTATGAGAATGATAAATATAGAGATTTGGTATCACCATAATCTACCTATGTTTCCTTCTAAATCTATCAATGAAATCCTTTAGGTTTTGTATTTGATGCAAGTGTTCCTTAATGTAATATTAATTAAGATTTGTCATATTAAATAACACAAATGTCAACTGGGTGTACATATTGAGTTTTAGAGAATGAAGTACACGGAGGTCTTCAAACAACATTTTTGTTAGCAACATAGACCATACCAAGATCTTTATATAACATATAGTATATAATTTATTTATCTATATTAAGATACTTTTTTATAAAATATTTATCTATAAGATACTTCATAAGATACTTCTTTAATCAAATCTGATAGGTGCAACTCGCTCAATTCATTTTAGTGGTGAACCTACCTCGCTGGCGCGAGTTGCGCTCCAAAAGGGCAACTCGTGCTTGGTCGGAAGATTTCCCTTTGCCATAGTCTCCGCGGCAAGCTGTTCCTTCACTTAGACAATTCTTGGCATATCCATTTAGCGTAAAGAAAGAGCATCAAATAAAACTAGAACTAATCTTAAAAAATGAAAACTATTGAGTTCAAGTAAAAACATCTAAGGATATAGATATAGCTCGAGTGTCCCTTAAGAAGTGCTTTTATTCAACATCGTTAGTTCGATACAAAGGTGGACTTAAATATCGTATATTGAGAAAAACTCTTCGATATATCTTCCACTTTCATTCTCCATTTCTCCTTTGTAGTGGAGTCTTTTCCTTCTTTTCCTACTTTGGTACGAATTCTCGGGCTTCCTGAAAAAAAAAAAAAAAAAACATCTATGACTCTTGATAGTTCATTGTGTCGGGGACTTTTTATGATTGGTGCACCACTGTGCATCCCTCTCGCCAATTTTGTCTTAGCTACAACAGGTTGCACCACTCTTTGCTCTCACATAATGTGTGGGCCCCATGTGTGTGGGTCCCACATGTATGTATGTGACTACAGGATGTGGTGCACCCTATTGTAGCAAAGACTGACTCCCTCTCGTCGTGGGGTCCTCCATCAATCATTGTCTTAATTGGCGGTAGTGTGTTGGGATTTTTGCAAAAATAGTACTATAACTTTTTCTTCTTGCAAAAATAGCCTCATAACTTAAATCTGTCGATTTTTGGTCCCATAACTAAAGTTAATTGCAAATTTGGTCCCTCCGTTAATTGAAACTGACGGAGCTATTTTTTAAAAAAAAAATATATATATTGATAATGACGCTAAAATGACGTCATGTTAAGAGTAACATGTGTGGAATTTTTGCAAAAATTGTACCATAACTTGTCCGTATTGCAAGAATAGTCCCCTAACTTTTTTTTTTTGGATTTTGGTCCATAACTAAAAACTAATCAAATTAGTATTCCGTTAATAGAATATTCGATTTAGTTACCGAAAATTCGAAAACACTTTCAATGACCATACAACAAACAGTCCTACAAAGCACACAATAATTGCGAAATCGTGTTAATACATTACGAAAACAAAAAATCGATTAATTTAAATACAAAGCAATACAAATAAAATTACAACTTCAACCGAAGATAGCAACAAAGACACCAACTACGACTACAATGCCGACCCAAGTTATATAGATCAATTTTTTCAACTCCTCATTTCCCCCTTCTACTTTTACATCTTCTTATCATTTCTTTCATATTCCCGGCTTAAGTAATTCTTTGCCCTACACGGCATTAGTAGCCTTACTACTGCTCCTCATACCCCTAAAATGGCCCTGATGCGATGCAAATTGTTAGTTCCTTCAAAACATTCTTCAATTTTGCGATATCCATTTATAACCATTTATGTTACGTGTTGGTCACAGTGTGGAATTTGAAGTTGCCTCACTTCTGTATGAAGAATTAAGGGGGTCTTGCCCTATGAAAAATTTACACGCTATCTGCAAATTAATGATGATTACTGGAATCGAATATTCTGTACAAAAATTGAATTAACGGAAGACTAATTTGACAATTAGTTTTTAGTTATGGACCAAAATCAAAAAAAAAAGTTACGGGACTATTCTTCTTGCAATAGGGACAAGTTATGGTACCATTTTTGTAAAATTTCCACACATGTTGCTCTTAACATGACGTCATTTTGGAGTCATTATCAATATATATATATATTTTTTTTTTAAATAGCTCCGTCAGTTTCAGTTAACGGAGGGACCAATTTTGCAATTAATTTTAGTTATTGAACCAAAAATCGACAGACTTAAATTATGAGACTATTTTTGCAAGAGGAAAAAGTTATGGTACTATTTTTGCAAAAATCCCGTAGTGTGTTCCAAGAGTTGAATGTCTTTGCACTAGCTAAAAACATAGCCTTGTTGTTAGGCCCCCGGTTTATGTGGAAATTGTTGTTTCATTATTCATCCCTAGAGTTAATTTGCCATCTTTCACATCAAGTAATGTCGTTCCATTGCTAAAAATGATCGGCCATGAATTGATAAAAACTTTTGGTTTTTTTCCATGTAAACACCATGAAATCCGCAAGATTATGAATTTTTCCATCTTCACAAAGCACAGCTTTTGGTAGGCCTCATGGATATCTAATGGAGTGATTTTTTTTTTTTAAATTGGAAATTTATTAAACAAAATTAACGCAAACACACAGTTTTACAACAGGGGTACGGAGATCGGGTATAGCGTGTGGCAACAGAGTACATATCATTACACAAAAGAAGAGACATCCAATCCGGGCATGTTTCATAAACATGGAACCAAAGAGAGTTCTGGTTGTCGGAGTCCGCTTATTGTCCCTGAAGTCGAGCTTTCCATGACGCACCAAGCTTAGCCAAAAGATCTGCCACCGCATTGAGGGAGTAAACCACTTACGCCTAAAGATTTTTGAACAAAAGCATAAGATTAACATTTGTACCGAAATCACAAAGAGACTTATTCATCATTTATCGTAAGATCTTTCAAAACTAATTCATACTTAATTAATAATTTGTGTAAATAAAACAAATTTAAGAACAAAGCATCTGTCTAGTGTGTGAGACATGTAAAGTTGACAATTGACTGTCTAGTATGTGACACATGTAAAGTTGACAAAATTGTCAACTCAAGATATGATATTTTTAATAAATCATTAACTTCCAGTAATTGACACGTTTCTAGGATTTCTCTAACATACCAAAAATCATTAAACAAAAAAGGTTATCTGTGTTTAATACTAAACCAAAGAGAAAGTCTAGAAAATTAATTTGATGAATTGAACACAAACCGGACATATTGTAGTCCTGTATTTTTCTGGGATAAAGGTGATTTTCTAATGTATTCATTCACTGTCTTAAAGATTTTTATAAACTGTTTCAACCTTAATTAATAACTTGTGTAAATAAACTAGTTACAAAACATCTCACTTAATAAAAGCAGTCTTGCCTTTGACCCAGGGATGAGCGGAACTTCTGCCATAGAGTTAAGTCGTGTCAACATCGCACTCCAATCAAAAAGTCAAAACTCGATACGTCATGTGTCATTCCTCATTAGTCATTACATGACTAGGTGGTAAGATGACTTTTGGTAAGAAGTAAGAACCGTAAGATGGCCCCCTTTATCACGTGGTCAAATGAAAATTATGGTTCCAAAAAATAACATAATATTGGCTACCTTAGAGTTTTGTCAAAATATCACTTATACTATCTGAGATTAAAAAATATCAATGATACTTTTTGAGGTTCACAACAACATATCATATTCTTCTTTAGTCCTTATTCAATGTTGATCAACTTATTAAGACTAAAATAATACTGTTATGATAATCAATTTACAAGAAGAGGTGTCATTAGTGTTTCGTGATGTTTATTAACGCGTGGCATGACGTGTCTATGATATATTTTAACAACTTGGGAGTTGTCAACTTAGAATCATATTTACGAATTTCTCTAGATTTAAGTAAGTATATTTATAGTATTTAAATAAAATTTATTTGTAGTAATTATAAGTTTTATAGTTTAAAATGATAAATTAATGTAAATATATTTTTAAGGAAACAATATATTGAGCATATAAGAATAAAGGAAGATGTGAAAAATATATATTTGAAGGAAATATTGAGAAATTATAATTTTGAATAAAACGAAAAAATTCAAATAATATTAACAAAAATCCAAAATTTAGATTAGTTATTAATTCAAAAAATATTTCTTAGTTGACTTTTAATTTCCATTTTTTAATCCGCTTACTATTTAAGTTTTATACTAAAGGTAAATTTTTAGTTCTCAACTCAAAAGTGATTTTCCCTTTTTAATTTCATTCGCACCTAATTTTCTGGATTTATTTGAATAATTTTAAACTATACAGTTTAATAATATAACTACGAACAAAATTCACTTAATTGACTTTTTAATTAAGAAAATCAAAATAACAATTGCATAAAATAATAAATATTAAAATATAACTTTTTAAGATTACTTTTAGTATAAGATATTATCATATGTTGTAAATTCTCAAAACATCCCATAATAATTAACATAATATTCAACAAACACCTCCTCGCATAATTTGATAGAAGATTTGGTATTTTGGTTGTAACAGTTGAAGGTCACTAGGGGCAGAAAAACAAAGGTGGACCTATTTTTATATGATACTGCAAACCTCAGGATGTTAATTTATTTTATTTCACTTTGAATTAAATGTCTAAATCCCTATACCCTTAGGTTTTCTAAATCTGTCCAAGTCAATATATATATAAAGATAGTTGCATATACATGGTTTAGGTAGTATGATGAATTCCCCTTTACCACGTGTTCAAACTTCAAATGAAATTTGACCCGAAATATAGGATGACCATTTTTAATTTAGTTGTCCTAATCTTCTGTACCCTCAGATTTTCTCGTATAAAGATAATTAATATATACACCTTTTGAGTTTAGACGTAATTGAGTAGTTTCTTAAGGAAAAAAAAAGGTTTAAAAAGCATATAAGAAACAAGCTTTTTGAACTTTAGATCATAAACAATATTAATTTGTGTTTAGGTACGCATATGGTTTTCCAAACCTAGCAGTGTCTCTATTACTATTCAGATTTGGCGAGCGTAGAGACATAATATTTTTTAAAGTTGTAATAGTTTTAACCGAAAATGTTTTTGAAATAACACAAAGTGTGAATCGGCGAGGCACTAGCCCGAGCATGCCTCTAGATATTAGCTTTTGATGCGACTAAAACGGATAGAATATGAAAAACAACTGGACATGATAAATTAACAATAGGCTTTACACCGAAGAAATATAGTCATCAGGCCTGGATGAATTTTTGTTCCTTTTAAATTATATATCTCACGGAACAGGTAAAGGTAAAAAGACCGAATTGAGTGAACTTACTCCTCTTTGATATTATTTAGAGATACTCAAAGCTACATCGCTGAAGTTCAGTGTAATTATAAAAATCGTCAATGATTGAAAACAAACTCATAGATTATTTGAATCTTATTGAACATTAATCATAAGTAAAATCTGGAATTAGAAATAGGGATAAAATGTGTCAAACTCTTCAAACAAAGAAGTCTGTAACAAAGTGTCCCCGAACTTATTAAAAAGAGTAACATGTCCCATAACTTATTGAGAAATGTGTGAATTGCCCCTGAGTTTTTGAACAACCTTTTACTTTGGACATAATTCTGCATTTTCATTCGTTAAACTTGACAATAGAGGGCGATTTGCATATTTTACCATAGGTTAGAGAGACATAATGCACTTTCTGATAGGTTTGGGAACACTATGCAGCAGAACACATAATTTTGGGAGTTAGACGCATTTAATTATTCAAAATAAAAAACGGATAATTATGGATTGGGCCTAAGGTTAAGAGCTGAGACTGTTAGATTCGAGGTGGGTACCCTTGATGTTCAAACTTCAAACAACAAATATCAAATCAATCACTCTTCACTCTTTTTTGTGCACCACACAAAAGAAGAGAATAAAGAAAATGAGTCAGGATAAAAGAAAAAAGAGATAATATAGATGAGTGACGAGATAATCACTTCATCGTACAATTTATGTTACCATTTGTTTTAAATGATAACACATGTGATTTGGGAAAAGGGATACGTGCAGACTTCATTTAGCAATGGTGCGATACCCCAAATAGGCATATATTAGCATGCGTCCCATGATTCAAAAACTTTTTACAGGTGGCAATTCTTGATTAATAGTAAAATTTGATCTTCGTTCGCATCGCATGTGATAAATGTTGGAGGAAACGGCAATTAATCCTTATTTCATGTCTTAGTTTTTGCCATTTTAAGAATATGATTCTTCTTCAAACGAGTTTTGTTAATTAAATGAGTACTACTATGGGTCGACGGGTTCAACAATTATTGAAATAGATTTAGTCATATGCAATGTTGCACTGATACGGATACGGGACTCGAATACGACACGATACAGACACGGGGACACGAACTTTTTAAAAATTACAGGATACGATACGTACATGATACGTAGAATATTTTATACTAAGAATTTAATTATATAACAACATAATAATAAAATGATTGTCAATAATAATTTAACTTCACCTACAAATAAATATATCAACAGATTCAATTTCAAACACAACAAAATTATGCAAGCAAACATAAAAAGATCCATAATCCATTTAAATTCAAAGTACTAAAATGTATTTTTTCAATCTGTATGTTTGTTCTTCAATTGAAGAGAACTCATAGCCTTTTTTTTCCTTTAACTTTTAGTGATATTTACAAAATTAAGTTCTAGTTACTTAATGTTACAAATGAACCCCAATATATTTTAAAAGAGTGACAATTTGCCCCTTAAAACACGGATACGGTACGTATCGGACGTCTATCGTATCATATCCGTGCATCATAGGTCATATGCAGATAATTAAAATATGGCTTACTCGGTTATCCGATAGACCATAATTATTTGTGGGCTTAAGTATTGCTGGCATGATTCATCCACCAGCAATAGCTATAAGAATCTGCTCATTTTTGAGCAATTAGGGCTACATTTGTCCTGAATTGATATGTCGTAATCGCTATATACGTTTGCCACTAAAATCTTGAATGAATTAAGTAATATGAAAATGAAAGTTATAGGAACCTAACTATAAGGACCAGTTATCTTCCTTTTTTTAAAAATAAAATCACAAAGTTATAGGTCTTTCAAGTGACAATAGGCCCAATAGTCGTCTCCTTAGTCCTTGACATCACAAAGGGAAATTTTTAATAAGACTAGCATTATTATCTCCCGTACTGCAGCAAATATCCAAAAGAATTGAACTACAAACGTCAATATAGTAAATATATGAAGCCAACGCCGTCACAATGCGAACGTAACATGAATTAAGACTTGTTCTATGCAAAAATTTCCTGAAGAATTCATAAGCTAAGCTCCCCCATATCATTCAGGGGATTTTCATCCCAAGAATGGTTATCCGTATCGTATTTATTCTTACATTCTTGCCTCTATAATCATGACAATGCCCCCAGAAAAAAAAATCCAGTAGAAACACTTTTCCTCGCTATTACATTAACATCTGCGAAGGATAATTTTATTACAGAAAGAAAAATAACTGTCTCATGCTTTGCCAATTGCTACCTATACCGTACTTTGAGGAAGCAATGAAAAATCAAACTCCCTTCAAAGGGATAAAAGAATGACAGTTTTATTATCACGTCTCACATTTAGTGAAATTTTCTTGTTGATTGATCCCATAAGGGGTTCCTCACTTCGTAGACAGTTGTCGAATCACATATGGAAGTATACCGCCGTGGTTGAAGTAAGCCAACTCCACCTACAAGATGAATTATATGTATCAAGATCTTTGTCCTCCGAAATCCAACAAACATATGAAACTATGCACTAGCTTTAAACAATACGATCAAAAAAATCATGAAACTTCCAGATTATACGACTGAAAGTGCTTCTTTGTGCATCTATTTCTTGCCTTCGATTTGAGAATTACTATGCATATTGAATTTTTTCTCGTCTCTCGACAAGAAACTTGAGATATTTGTGAATAATTATGAAAAATTGCATCTAAACTATAGGACCATAAGCATAGTGCGTAGAGTAAAACTTGAGTAAGTCACCTCTGTGTCAAAACGGACAGTGCAGGTGAACTCCTTGCCATTGTCAGTACGGACAGTAATGTCTTGGCCAGGGCGGATGTCTGAGATATTGGTTGGAAGATCAATAGTGTACCGTTCATGCCCCGTTAATCCTAATGTGTCTGCATCCTCACCAGCCTTGAAACATAAAGGAATGATGCCCATTCCCACAAGATTACTGCGATGGATCCTTTCAAAGCTTTTAGCAATCACTGCTTTAACTCCCTGTTATACATCAAATTCAATTATGTTATATCTGCAGCATCAGAAGAACAAGATAAAATAGCACAAAAGCCACAAGCAGACTCACCTGCAACATGGGGCCCTTGGCTGCCCAGTCGCGAGAGCTACCACTTCCATACTCTGCTCCAGCCAAAATAATAGTGTCTTGTCCGGCTGACTTGTATTTCTGAAAATTGAAGTAGGGACCAAAAAATGGGATAAAAGCTCAGGAGACGTTATTAGATCAAGGATAATTACATTTACACCCTCGAGGTTTGGTCTAGTTGCATAAACCTCTCCTATTGTTCGAATGAATACAAATACACCTCCTGAGGCTCTAAAAACTTGAAAAAAGGGGGTATATCTGTTAATGTTCTTCAAACTTTAGGGGGTGCATTTGTAATAATTTCAAACCTTAGCGGAGTCTACTAGAACTCATGTTTAAACTTTCAAGTGTGGTGTTTTGGTAAAGTTTCTTTAATTAAACCAGACTTCAGCAGATGTAAATATAATTATTCCTTACAATTTCAGCTAATTTATACCACAACTAATTGGGATGAACGACGTGTGCTTGATGCTATTATTATCAAACATAATATAACTTTAAAGAATAAAATGAGTTGGAAGACTCACCATTGCGGCATCAAAAACATAAAGTTTTTCTCCCGTTGGAATGTGAACCGTCTTTGGGCCTACTTCGCCTTTCAACAACTTATTCACAAGCCGGATATTTGCAAAAGTTCCTCTGGCCATTATTTCATCATTACCACGTCGACTTCCGTAGGAGTTGAAATCCTTGCGATCGACTCCACGCTCGCCAAGAAATTTTGCGGCAGGACTATCCTTGTGAATACTTCCAGCCGGAGAGATATGATCTGTTGTAATACTATCGCCAAAGTTGAGCAAACAATAAGCATCTTTTACTCCATGTGGGCCAGGAGGATCCATGGTCATGTTCTTAAAGTATGGCGGCTCATGAATGTAAGTAGAATTTGGATCCCAGGAGTATAGCTTGGAAGAGGGTACCGATAACTGGTTCCACATGGGGTTGCCCTTTGTTATAGCCTCGTATGTGCTCTTGAACATGTCTGGCAATACGCTAGATTGAACCGCCTGAAAGGAACTTTTGTTATTTTTTTCGTATATTTTCAGATATTTTTGAAAGTTTGAAAAGTAATAGGAATTGTACGTACATCGGCTACTTCCTCAGTTGACGGCCATATATCCCTGAAATATACATCTTTACCATCCTTGCCTACACCAATCGGCTCTTTCTCAAAGTCAATGTCGACCTGTCAAGAAAAGTAGAAAATATTATGATGTTCGTTTTTGTGTTATCACTCTGATTTCAGAGTTTGTTCGTACTTAGAGAAATAATGGAAACTGTAACTACAAGTAATCACCCACCGTGCCAGCAAGGGCATATGCAACAACTAGAGGAGGTGAAGCAAGGTAGTTTGCTCTAGTCAAGGCATGAACACGACCCTCAAAGTTACGATTTCCAGAAAGAACGGCAGCAGCAACAATGTCTGAAGAAGACAAACACAAGGAAGAGATTATTGTCTATATATCAGTTCAGACATGTAAGAAAACAATGAAGCTAGAGAAACAATATCAGAATTTTACAAGTCAGATTGTCAAAAGATACCAAACAAAAAAACCCATACATACCATTTTCTGATATAGCAGCACCAACTGATTCATCCAGATCGCCGGAATTTCCAATGCATGTAGTGCAGCCATACCCTACTATACTGAAACCTTGTTCATCTAGGTATTTTTGCAGTCCACTGCATCGCCAAAGCACCAACAATTACTCAGACTTGCAAATACAGAGCCAAAAATTGAAAGTAACAAGCAATACCTCTGCAGCAAGTATTTTGTAACGACTCCTGAGCCTGGAGCAAGACTTGTCTTTATCCATGGTTTTACCTGATGGACAATCTCAGCTCATTTAGAATTCAAACGACGGTGTAAAAATCAAATGACCAGTTGAGTTAGTGATAAGATGATGAACCTGAAGACCAAGTTCACAAGCTTTCTTGGCTACGAGGCCTGCCCCAAGCATGACACTGGGGTTTGATGTATTTGTACAACTTGTGATTGCAGCAATCACGACACTACCGTGCTTAAGCTCTGCAGGTTCTCCACGAAATGAAAACTTTGCCACTTTTTCTTGTGCTTCCTTGGGTACAGCAAAGCCCTATATCGAAGGTACAAGATTAACAGGTAGAATGAGTAACACCCATGTGAATTTGTTGCAGTAAACGCAATAGCACACACTGAAAAGGTCAACTTCCGAGGAATGGGGTAAAAAAGATAAATAAACTTAATAGCCTATGAGATTTTTAACACTCACCTTGAAACCAACTTTGCTGTCCAGGCAAGAATGCCAATCAGCTTTCATTTCTTTCAATGCAACTCGGTCATGAGGCCTATAAAGAAAATATAATTAGCAATCACCAAATAGCAAATAAAAAAGGCAACTGAGACAAAATAATCTTGTAAAAACCTCTTCGGCCCAGAAATACATGGTTCAACGTCCGCCAGGTCCAATTGCAAAGAAGATGAGTAATCCTTTTCTTCTTGAGGCTAAAATTTAGAGAAAATTAAAATTAAATCTCACGAAAAACTAATATTCAAAAAGTTATCAAAAGAAATATCATAGTCCATACTTTGCTGTAGTCCACAAACATGTTGTTTGCCCGCAGATAAGCTTCTATCATTTCCACCTAATAATTGGTATAGAGGATGTTAATTGCAGCAAACATAGAGAGCAAAAAGAGAATGATTTATTATGTTTTAGAATTTTGCCATGTAACTAAATTATACTTACAGTCTCATCACTCCTGCCAGTTAATTTGAGGTATTGTAAAGTGACATGATCAACAGGGAAGAAGCCCATTGTAGCACCATACTCTGGAGACATGTTGGCAATGGTGGCTCTGTCGGCTAATGAGATTTTACCTACACCTTCACCTGAAGAGTAGTATATATATAATATTAGATCCTATCACAGAGTTCAGATATAAAGCATTTCAATCACTTCTATATAAATATATAAAAAAAATATGAATCACTTAAAATCCAGTAATGTTACCATAAAACTCGACAAACTTTCCAACAACGCCATGCTTTCTAAGCATTTGTGTGACGGTTAAAACCAAATCAGTAGCAGTGACACCATTTCTTAATTTCCCAGATAACTTGAATCCAACAACACCGGGCAACACCATGCTCATTGGCTGTCAAGACATTAAAGCATTAGTTAGACGGTGCATTAAGCACTTAACTCCAAAATTAGCTAGACGTGATTAATTTCAATATCTAGTCCAGGAACAATTTTTCAGGGAAAATTATATCTAACCCTCCTGAGATTTGATGTAATTATAAAAGCCTACACCCTGATCTTTTAATCTGCAAAGATACCCAATGAGACTTTAAAAATGTGAACAAGTAGGGAGCTGTAATGTTCTTCAAACTTCAAGGGGTGTGGTGTCTGTAATCTATTCAAACCTTGGCGAAGGATATGTGTAATAATTTTTAAAATTCACAGGTGTTTCGTCAATTATTCAAATAGTAGGGCAGATTTTTGTAATTGGACAAAATCTCAGGGGTCGTAAATGTATTTTCTTGTTTGTTAACACATAAAAGATCGGTAACATACCTGACCAAGCATTGCTGCCTCTGCCTCAATACCGCCAACTCCCCAACCAGCAACTCCCAACCCATCAATCATGGTAGTGTGGGAATCAGTACCCACAACACTATCTGGGTAGAGAACACCTTCAGTATTGAAGACAACACGTCCAAGATATTCAAGATTGACCTACAACAATATCAACAAAAAGCCAGTTACATGTCTTGGAAGCTGGCACCAAAACTGATGATAAAGGTACAAATAACCCAGAACTAATAATCTAGTTCTACACAAAATTAAATGAATGTATAAATGAAACTGTACAGTAGATCACGATGTAAGAACTAGTGAACAACGATAAATCAGCTCCAAGATTTCAAACTTTTATGATTCAATACCTGGTGAACTATACCGGAACCTGGAGGAACAACAAGCATGTTGTGGAAAGCATTGGAACCCCACTTAAGGAAAGCAAATCTTTCCTTGTTTCTCTTGAATTCAAGCTCCATATTTTCTTGGACAGCGTTTGCTGACCTAGTAACATCAACTTGAACCGAGTGATCAATAACTAGATCGACAGGAACCTGAAATACCACCCAGGACAATAGGTTAAGAAACCATAGAACAATTCTTAACAGACACGGCAGCAAGCAAATAAATTGGTATCAAGAAGTTATTAAAACAAACAAGATATGATACAACAGAAACAATTTAAAGTCATTAAAGTTTAATGTACAACATAATTCGCAATTGATCAATCACTAGTAAGATGTAACCTTAGTATAAGTGAGAAATATACTGTCAAGCACATAATATTTAATTTCTTAATGTGACCATAAACCAATATAGAACTTTGCATACCAATGGATTGATCTTGTTGGAATCACTGCCGAGATTGTTCATGGCATCACGCATGCAAGCTAAGTCGACCACAGCCGGTACACCAGTAAAATCCTGGAAATAATATACAAAATTTTAGATAAAAACTTCTCATTTGTAATGACAGAATAGAACATAGTACAAACAAAACCAGTACCTGGAGAAGAACACGGGCAGGCTTGAAGGGAATTTCAACAAGTTTTGGGGCGGAATTTTTCCAGTCAATAATCTTTTCAACGTCTTCTTTAGTAACTTGGAAGCCATCACAATTACGAATAGCTGATTCCAGAAGGATTCTAATAGAGTACGGAAGTTTATCTGCGTGTACGGCACAATCAAAAATACCATCACTAGAATGTAAAGTTTAATCAAGAAAAAATAGCAACAAGCAGAAATATCCTATGTCTGCTTTGTCTATGATTTAAAAGTTCAGAAACAAATAAAAAAAAAAGTAAAGTATCCAATGAGAAGCATCAGACATTGACGCGCTTAAGAAGTAATTCAAAACTAGGAAATATTCACAAAGTAAAGAACATTTACCAATCCTGGGATCATTTAGAGCAGGCAGGCTGTAGAACTTTCCGAATTCACCACCTCCAGGCTTTGGAAGACTAGTGAAAATTCCCTTGAAAGGATTCTCAGAGGCTGTAATTACATATCAGCAGCATAGATCAATTAAAATGCAGAAAATTTTATAATCTTTCAGAAAATAAATGGCAAAATCTGAGAAGACTATCATATAACATGCAGTCACATGACATACGTTTATCTCCACTGCTTAATTTTTATTTCAGTTTTAGCATTTCTTTTGAGTTGTCAACTATCAGGACAGAAATATTTGCAGAGGAATAGTACCAAATCGACCGAGAAAAACCACATATATATGAAGGTTTTTGCACAATCACGACATATATTGATTTCAAGACTAGATTTTGTTTTCACAATCTTATAAACCTCATGTTACACATGCCACAAATGTAATTTGCACCACATGTCTACTATTCCTAATTCATTCAAGCTGGTCATTTTTTTGCTCTATTCTCAATTCTACCTCATTATACATATTCATTTACATCACATGGTGCAAACTAAATACCATCACAGAAAATTGTCACTATTAATTAGATCAATTGATTTCCATGATCAAATAACTAATCATACAAAAGCTAACAAAATCCTCTCAGCAAAGCCTTAGCATATAAGTCACCAATATATGTGAGTCAACTTTCAATCAAACACCAACAGCAACAAACAAACAAACAAACACCATTGAGGTCATACTATTACAATCACAACCCACTTTTCACAATAAGTCCACCACTAACAAAAACAGAAAGGTGAGCGAAAAAACCCACCCATGGTTGCGATCTTGCGGTGGAGAAGCGTCGAAGAAGAAGAACCGATTCTGATCTGAGCCGTCAGACTCGAGGGCGATTTCCACTCAGCGCCGTGGCTCCAACGCGCCGCGGATGAGTAATAGCTCAGAGATCGAACACTGTTTTGTTGTTCTACTGCAGACTTAGTGACAGATGAAGAAGATGAATTCGAAATGGGTTTTTTAGAGAGAGAAGAAAAAACCCTTTTGGATGAAGAGTGAGAAGAAGCTCTTCTGAGAAGTGTGGAGGTGCCACTCGTTATATACATGATTGAATCTTGATGGGCTAAAACGATGAGATGACGATCACATTCAATTCAAAACAAAACAAAACAAACAAATGGGCAATTGCTTCGAGGAGCAAAATGATAAATCTAGGGTTGTGTGCCAGAAGATTGATTGAAGAATGATGGTGATGAGATTTGAGAGAGAGTGATTTTTATGTGCGATGAGAAAAGGGCAAAGGGCGGCTCTTATGAGCTTGTGGGGGGCACATGGAGCTGCTATGACTTTTCTCTTGTGTGAGAATTTTGTTTTGCTAAAGGGCCCAATAGGATTTTATTTTTTTAATTTGGAATTAATTTTGTCCAGTCAACGTGCCCTTTTTGGTAAATTATTACGTCTAATGTGTAATTAATTATATAAGTCTTTAAAGTTTTGAGATCTTAATTAGTATAGGATCTCATCATTCCATTATGTGTTTGGGAATTTTTTTTTTTCAGATTAAATTTAGGGATAATTACAGCTACACCCCCTGAGGTTTGGTGTAATTACACATACCTCCCCTATGGTTTGAGAAATTACACATACCTCCCCCGAGGTTTGAAACCTTACACATACCTCCCCTCTACAACTTAAGGGTTGTTTGGGTGTAAGTTATGATAAAATTATGCTTACATCCCTAAAGTTTGGTATATTTGTAAAAGTAATCCTTGATGTTACAAAAATTAAAATTAAATACTTCAAATAATTTTAGAAACTACTATATGACTAACCAAAAATATAAAAAGTATTTAAATTATTTTTAAAATTTAATCTAATCTTAATATTTTTATTATTTTGTAAAAAAAATTTAATTTCTTGTTTTTGTTTGTTTTTTTATTTCTTCATTTTTATTTTACTTTTAATAATCTCATAAATTTCATTATAGTTCCATATTAAATACTATTACGCGTGCCCACGGAAATTTCAGTTTATCACAACAAAAATTGGTAAAATAATAAATATCTATGCAATCTCCCAAAAAAAGACAAGAAATAGAAAATTCAATTGTAAAAACTCTCATTTTCAATGAAAATTAACAAATATAACAGAAATAATCAAGATTTTCATAACCCATTTTAAAAAATGAAGAATGATGACGAAATTACCAACAACAGTGACAATAGAATTATCATCCTTGGATCAGACATGGTCACTGGTTTTAGGTAGCAAGTTTTGTTGAACTTTTTGACAAAATAAACAACCTAAATGCACTATATTTAGTGAAACCAATTTTCAGTGTTTTATCTTCTTCTATTACTAAAATAATTGTTAATTTAAAATTGTAACGAGAACAAAGGCACAAAGATGAGTAGTTAATTAAGTTTTGACTGAGATTTACGGGAGTTGTTTTAAAGAAAAAAACTAAAAGTTACGTGTTTTGATTCAAAAATATATTTTGGATTAGATTAACTTATTTTTAAATTTAAATTTAAATATTTTTTATATTAGTAGGTAATAATATAATAGTTTATAAAACCTTTTGGAGTATTTAATTTTAATTTTTCTAACATCAAGGATTACTTTTATAAATATACCAAACTTTAGGGGTGTAAGTATAATAAGCATAATTTTATCATAACTTACACCCAAACAACCCTTAAATTGAAGAGGGGAGGTATGTGTAATTTTTCAAACCTCAGGGGAGGTATGTGTAATTTCTCAAACTACAGGGGTGGTATGTGTAATTACACCAAACCTTAGGGGTGTAGCTGTAATTATCCCTTAAATTTATTTATTAGTAAGTTATTTGGTGAAATGTTATATATTGTTTACTAAAAAAGAATTGAATATCTACATAAACAACTGTACAATAAGAAAGTACGTTAATTGATTACGTCTACTTTATTCTGATATTTTTTTTTTAACTTTAATCCTTTGTATTATTTTTTTGGAATAATTTTCTCAACAATCTGTTGTTAATTATTCAATTTACTAACTTTTGCATGACGATTTTTGGGGATTTATTATTTTCTTAAGAGCTTTACTACCCTTACAAAAATATAATTGAGGTTTTCTTTTCTTTCTTTTTTTTTTCTTTCGTTTTTTTTTTTTGCACTCACAAGTTTTATAAAGATCTAGTGTGAAAAATAAATAAACTATTCAATGGAGAAGGTAAACTCAAAGACGTCAAAAACTTGAGAAGCGAAGTGCAATTTGCACTTTCAGAAGCTGTAATGAATTTGACCACGCCCATTCCAATTGCTAACAAAAATAAATATATACATATATACATTTATATATATATATATATATATATATGTATGTATGCATAAAATACAAAAAATAAAAATAAAGAGATGAAGAAATAATTGAGTATGGAACTTCGAATATGAAAATTGAAAAGTATACGTTCGCGGTTAGCGGGTCAGTGGCTGCTTGTGGGGCTCCGGGAATAATAAAAATATGTAGTGGTTGCACTTACAAGTCTGCAACTTCAAAAAGGAACTACGTGCTTTGTTGGGAAATTAAATTTGATTAGCTAAATTAATTTAGACAGACTATTTCTTATGAACTTTCAAACTTTTATCTTTCAAATATAAGATTTAACAGAAATATTTTGCTTTTACTACTGGTTAAGATAGTAACATCTATTTGGTAACATATCCAATATTGCGATCCATATCAACTATTCATTTCATTTCATTTCTATCAAAGCAAAACTATTTATTTCATTATATGAAAATAATGCATATGAGAACGCCAACATGCCAAAGTCAAATTCTGCTAATATAAAAATGTTAACTTGTTTTAATAATACTGAATCTGCATTTTAGCATTTTCGCTAAGATCATGTTCAATAACTTCTTTTGTTATTATCCAACAATTTATAATATTCTTTTAATAAATAAAAAATTATACTTGACCAATACACACAAGTAGAAGGGCCAAGAATCCGTACTAGTTCAGTTTAAGTTCTCAACTATTAAATTTATCTCAAGTTTCGCGAATGTATCAATTTTTCTTAAAAAGTCTTAAAATTCTTGAACAGTAGTTTAGTTATTCTAACCAGAAACGGGACATAGACTGTGGAATTTTAGTTCAAAATTTAACATAAATTCACTGCTAAAATAAACAAGTCATTAAATAGTTGAAATAAAATATTATGCATAGTTACAAACTCAAAGAGTACATTCCCCTTGGACTTGAGCTTAGTTTCTTATTTTAGTTGACCAACAGCTCTAATAGTGTAGTAGAATAACTTCAATCATCATATTAATTATGTTTAATCCTATGACATCAGCTCTAATGCTACTATTTAAATGTTTCGACTAATGCTTCTGGCCATTATTGTGTCGGGACAGGTTGCCATTATTTTTCTTAATTAATCGTTGTTAATAATTTTGGAAATGATTTTGTCACGATGTGTCACTTTTTCGATTCTTCTCTTCGATGCATTTAAAAATATATATTATTTTATATATCTAAAAAGAAAGTAAAAAGGTCCTTTTATTCTTTCTCAATGATAGTAACGTCGCTGCTGACACTTGCTCGGTGGTTTCGTCGCAGACTTGCATGAACGTGTACCAGTATTACTCTCTTTGCTAATTTATTTTATTACTAGCTTCCAAAGTCGATAAAATTGGGGGGGATTGTTCAAATTGAGGAGTCCAATAAAATAAGGTATTATAAATATTACATTATTAATATACGAAGGGAACATAGTCACAATCATATGAAGGAATGACCACAAAATTTATGTAAACTTAGTTTAAGCATAACAAATTTTAAAATTAAGTAGGCCATAAACTTCAATGCGCCAACAAGCTACTCATCACGTGTCAATGCTGTACAACTCAGAGTTTTCTCAAAACTCGAAGTACGTTAAATCTCGTGGTAGCTTATACCTTAAAGCCTATCATTTGAATGAATAAGTTATATATAATTCATACACAAAATGTAACAGATATTGTATTTATGAAATAAAATCAAATAAAAGTATAACATTTGACACATTTACATTTAAGTGGGACCAATAAGAATTTCATCAACTTCACAAGTTCAAAAACCAAGCACCAACTCTTCAATTTTACTCACTTATCACCTCTACGAGCATCCCAACTCATGAGCACCATAACTTGGGTTCATTAGCTATTGCGTTTAGTCCGACGATTTTACTCAGTACTACTATTCATTTTACCTTAATGAATAGTAGTACTATAGTAGTTGCCGGTTCCCACATCAATTCTTTACTAAAAAAAACTAGCACACGTCAATTTTTATTAAAAAAAAATTAGCACCATAAAAAAAAAAAAAAAAAAAAAAAAAAAAATCCGACAAGAGCACAACCATTTACAATATCACAACAGAACATACATGAGCACTCAAATATACCACAATCTAGTACACAATTCAGACACCAGCTAAAAATGAGAGTCTCACATTACTGCCACTGTTGTAGAGTATATCACAAGCTAGCACGCCTGCGGGAAGGGTCATTTATTCAGCAATAGGCATCAGCTATGACATAATTCCGGCTTTAAAGGGACCATGCGACCATAAGTTTAATGAGACAAAAAGCGACTCATCCACGAACGGAAGCGAGTCCATGCTAGCTCAACCGCTGCAGCATCTTCGTCGTCCATTCCCATATTTTTTCTTCTCTGCAGGCCATCAGGGGAACTGTTCATAAAGGCATGTGCAATTCCTGGATAGAAATGTACCTCATGAGGAACTCCTGACGCCTTGAGCTTTTCTTCCAAAGCCTTCCCCGTCTGAATACAAAGTCGCATATCAAGAAAAAATAAGAATTTAAACACTCTCATAAGATCAACACAAGAATAGATATGTTAAAGATTGCCAATAAAGCACGTGACAATGAAATTGCACCTACACGAGGAAAACTCGCTCGATTGTGCAGGTACTTTGGCCTAGAAACAGTAAATAAAATGCACCCACACAAAGAGATATATAATAATGAAAGTTCAATATCTAGAATATGCAAAAGTTACCATCCACAAGTTCCAGTCTGCAATTTATGATATACGGCTCATTACAGTTTTTCCGTGAAAAGACTGCTGAACCCAATGCCAACATATTACCTAATTAACGTAGTAGCAAGATTCTTCTGTACTCAGACAGATATGGAACCCAAGGGCATTACTGCTGTTCTCCAAGCAACTACCCCTGACAGACCTTTCTCAACCTTCCTCCCCTTAAACATTAACCAACTTATAAACAATCATAGCCTAATACATTATTGAGTGAAAAAGTATTAAGGAGAAGGCTGCATGTGATCAATCCTCAATCCTAACACAAAATCATGAGATGGCATTTCATGTTATTCTTTCACGCCAACGGTCTTACAATTTTAAACAAAAAAGAATCCAATATTTTACATCAGGAAACTCGCTTATCAATAATCATATACACAGTTAATCTTACTTTTGTTGCCGTACTTTCAATATCAGTTGAAATATTAAAATTTTACTTCAGAGTAATGCCCGGGTGGCCTAAGCCATGTCATACAATTAATTGCGTATGTAAATAGCACAAGATGAGCTGTCCCTGTTTCTACTGTGCCTGTTAATCAACTTTTAAAGTAAGAAGTGCAATAACCTCAAATATTTGATGTTTTTGGGAACTGCATCTATCAGCCAGTTATAAATGAAAGGAAGTAGAAGTTTCATAGCATTTATGTTCTTTTTTTCTATGTATGGAGGATGCACTAGATTTCTGGGTAAAAACAATTCATTGCATTACCAACAGGGATCTGTAAATTAAGGACTCAAAGGTTTTTGCCACACCATCTTAAAATTGTGGTGAGAAGGTAGATCATGCACTACATAAACTCTTTCATATATCTTCTTACAATATAATGAAAGCCTAGCTCTAAAGTTGACCAGACAACTTGAGAAAATACTTTGAGGTCCTCTTTGTCTACCTGTGAAGATGGTTACAAGTACATCGCAAAATTTAATAACAGTTACGAACCTCATATTGAATATATCTCCATTTTTACTTAAAGCTATTCCTTGTAAGTCGGGGAAATTCTTTTTCCAAAATACCAACTTTGAAGACATAGAAAATGAATGTAAAATATGAAAATCAAAGTATCTAAAAGTTTGTTGACAATACCTTGACATCTGAGAACCCAACAAAACTGTCAAGTTCACCAAAGTGTGCCTGAACTGGTGCTTTAGCATTGACAGGATCAGCAAGCTGTGGAGAAGGTACTCCATAAAAGGCCACCACAGCATCAACACCAGGAACCACGACGGAACTTGCAATAGCAAGAGCACCACCCATGCAGTATCCAGTTACACCAACCTATCATAGCAAGCAGTACTAGTATTTTAGGAGGAATAATTCCAAAGTGCAAAACAGAAACATATTCAACAATGTAAAATGGGGCGTGAGTGTGACCAAAGGTAATGTCACTTTTTGATTCACGTTAAACAAAGGAAGCGCACAACCCCGCAGAATTATTAGAGAAGGCAATATTAAAGGAATGAAAAGAAGCAAAACATGGGTATTTTTCAACTTTGGTCCCTTAATGGGTACCGACTCCATCTTTGGTCCTCTATTGAAATTTTTTATAACTTTGGTTCCTTAATGAGTATTGTTAATTCATACTTGATCCTTTTTGGCAAAATCGTCTTTTGTTTTTTGCCAAAGTCATTCTTTTTTGCCGAAAAAAGTCACGTGCTGTGTGGTCGCCTGAGGATTGTTCTCATGTGGGAAAGAAGTCGCGATTATAAAAGTACACCTCTCTTTTGTTGTTTTAAAAAAACGTTTTGCTCTATCAAAACAACAAAAGGGAGGTGCCAGTTCAGAATCGTGACTTCTTTCACGCATGAGAACAATCCTAAGGCAACTACGTACACGACACGTGACTTTTTTCGGCCAAAAAAGACGATTTTGATAGAAAAGGATCAAGTATGAATTATCAGCACTCATTAAGGGACCAAAGTTGCAAAAAAAATCAATAGAGGACCAAAGATGGAATCAATACTCATTAAGGGACCAAAGTAAAAAAAAAAAAACCAGCAAAACATCTAGCTAGCACCAGTCATGGTGTCATGAAGGCTACAATTGCAAAAGCCAACGCAATTTCAAATTCACACAGCATAAAGTTGAAATGAAAGCATTAAAGCTGATTGTAAATACGTAGGATGATATATTGGTCTGGCTGAGAGTGGCAGCATGGTGAAGAAATAAAAAGAAGCAGATAAAAGAACAAGAGAGGAAAACAGAAGGGTTCGTGAAGGACATTAGAGAAGTTACAAAACCTAAGCACTGATATTGCAGAAGTATAATGAAGAAATATTACTTCTTTCCGAAAATATAATACTTCTGCGATATCAGTGTTTATGTTCGACACCTTTCCTACTTTTTTGCTTATGTTCTGCTTCGTTTGAAGTCCTTCCTCTTTCGTCCTATTCAAAAGCTGAGGTTCTCAATGAATATATTAGTCTCCCAAGCTTAATCTAAAATTGTCCAGCAAAGAACAATTTTCCTTTTGATATTCTTTTCAGTACCCAAAGGAATATATACTTGTCAGGCAACATGTGGCTAGTTAGTAGCATTCAGTTATTTCTCCCAATGCCTCAAGCATTTCAAGATCGAAACAACACTCCTAAAACATCGGGACTACCAGGATGATCTGGCAGGTTCGATGCTAAATATTTCTCAGAAACCATAGAAGTCTTCTCCAAGTACATTGAAATTTCGCTTCAATTCCCACACAAAAACTGGAAAATCGAGAAAAAACATATATTCATTCTAATTAATCAAAGTTTTCACATTCTCCAGCACACAAAGCGGAAAGCATAAACTAATAAGCTTGAAATGCAAACCAAACATTTACAGTGAAGTCTCTACTCATCCCTCTTTACAATCTGTAAACTTCTTTGTGCACTGAAATAGAATAAGGATTCACCATTGTTCCAAAATCTATCATGAGCTGAATGTGCATATTTATACTTTTTACGTAAGGTAAGATTCCTAAAATAATCATGATTTTTTATCGTGAAAACTGTGATAATCTTTAGGCATAATCTAGAAAATATCTGATTCGATTTGGACATGTGATCAACTAGGTCAAATGCCTTCTTATGAATCGTTCTACAAGGTACTATCAGATTTAATGTGTAATCATATTCAAGGTAAATTCAAGTGATATCAATACAGAGGAAAAATCACTTGAATAGTTTCACACAGACCTTTGGGGAACCATTTGCCTTCAGCCAACTGACTGAAGCTTCAATATCCTTCAGAGCACCTTGCCAGTCAAGACCATCCATCAGATGTTGTGCCTCTGCAACATCAAGACCAACTTTCCCTCGGTATAAGCTGATACAAAAGAAAAATCATACGAAACAAATTAACAAAACATTAGCACTTCGAATAATCAAATGTCTCAATAGCAATAAGCATCAGCAGAATCTACGAAGCCAAATTTTGCAAGGGCGATATTCAAGAACTCACTCTGGAATCAGTGCCTTGTAGCCCGAATCGAACTGAGCGATTTTCTCAGCGTGATTCTTGATCTCAAAATCAACACCCCACCACTCTTGAAGCACCACGATCCCGGGCGCATCGTCTTTGCCGATCACATATGCATCAAACGTCTACTTGACAGAATTCAACACCATCAAAAGACAAAAAACAATCAAATACAGAAACAACTTATTCACATTTCTCAGCTAATAAGAGCCCAAAACTTAATAAAACATAAAGATATTTACTTTGTCATCACCATTAATTTATCATAATTGGGCTAGTCTTCTATTGAAGTAAAAATTCAAGCAACGAATGTCATCACTTTTTCATCATAATCTAAAGCCTATCAGTGCTTCATATTCGAAAAAAAGCCTCCATCTTTATGAACAGAAGCTAAAATAACTCAAAACATAACAACTGTACCAGCTAATCATACGAGAAATGAACCAAAAATCTGATCTTTTTTACACACCAGCAATTGATGAAAGAAAAAAACCTAGTTAAAATGAAATGTATATATATAATAATATAAAATGAATTGAATGTGGACTTACAGTGTTGTCTCTCTGAATCTGAACTTTGTTGAATGGTGCAGAGGTAGCCATTGCTCGTAAGTGAGATTGGGGTCTGAGAAGAGAAGTGGATGATGATGATGATGATGGTTTGTAGTAGTTTGAGAAGAAGAGGGTTTTTGTGAAGATTCTCGAATAAGATGTCATTTTTGCTTCCCAAATTTGTACTTATTAACAGCGAAGACTATAGGGAAGTTTTCACTTTTTATTAAAAAAATATTTTTGCGATTTTGACATAATAACAGGTTCTTCTTTTAATATATAAATAAAAAAATACATTTTGATCTTTAAAGGAAAAAAGGAATGTGTAAATTACTAATCACCGTCGATCGAGTACTGATTTCTTGCTATTTTGATTTTTAGAAAGGAATAATGTGTCTTGAGAGCCCACAAATGGTAAATATACGATAGAGATAAATGCTTCTCTATATTATGATATTGAAATATGAACCTTATTAATGAGGTGTGAGTAACTTCTAATTGGCTAGAAGAATGATTTTAATTTTCTCACGTATTATTGAATTTTAGAATTTTGATATTCACCACTATTATCGTAACGAAGAATTTGACCTTATATATTACATTGTATCTTAATTATTTTCTTTAAATCTTTGAAACTGTAAATTTACGAACCAAAGGAGGAATTACACGTAGACGGACATGAGCATTCTCATGCTATAGGCTCATGCTAGAGGGGGTTGCTTGAGGCTCATCTTCCTTTGAGTGGACGAATATATATATATATATATATATATATATATATATATATATATATATAAAACAAAGTGGACGAGAAAAAAAAAAAGACGAATAATGTTTTTTTCTTGACTTCATCAAATACACTCATATTATTCATGTACAATCATAAATGAAAGTAATGAACCAACATACATCTTCTAAAGTGATAACTTTTGATGGACCCCAACCATCAGAGTTTATAACCATAAACAGAAGTGGACCTCTATTCAGAGTCGATGACATTGAGAAATGAAGAACAATGACTTATAGCCAGTTCAAAAGCATGCCATCACAAACGGAAAACATTAGTCTTAACAAATAATTTCGAAAAAACCTTTCTCATGTGACCTAAAGAAGAATGTCCTAAACGTTACTGTCATGTCCAAATTTCTTGGTGATATTTTTATTTCTAGAGTCATTCTACAATTAAAATTTAACGTAACTTGTGTGAACTTGTTTGTGTAAGAATACAAGTTTTTGTATCAAGTACTGGAACCAATCACATATCGAGTTTTAATATCCTTAAATACATAATGATCATGCCAAAATATTACTAAACAAAATAAGTCTTTTGTGATTTGTAAAACAAACAAAATATACAATTTAGTGAAAGGACCAAATAGGATAGTAATTAAATGTATTTGAAAGGGATACTAATCTCTTCTCAATGACACGAGTTGTAGTATAATTGGTTGTAGAGACATACTTCTGTAAGAACGAGCAGAAACTTGTTTAGAATCAAATGTCATATGATCTGTAGCACAAAACTTAATTATCTGCGTCTTATGTGAAATTATGTGCAAAAGTATTAAGAACTTTACCCCCTTGGTTGACTCATACATCAAATGCAGATGATGCTCTTTTGAAATCTTTCACTTGTCATAATTCCACCATTTTTGATATCTTATAATTTTAAAACATCGTCTTTGGGTTTGTCCATTCTTATTCCACACCACAAATGAAAATTTGGAGGTTCGATGCAGCCATAGACAACGATGCATCCATGCATGTTTAGTCATCCCAAGCAATAGGATAGTCATATGCATATGGGCGATCAAATGCAGTTTGGTAATTCGATGTAGTATGACGTCTCTGAACGTGCTATTGGCATGATGTAGTAAGCCACATCGAATTCCCTTAGACTTTTTAGGATTATATGCTCATAAGGAATTGCACATCGAAAAGAGGCCACGTCTCGATTAGTCCGTTGAGATTGCATGAGGTGTCATATGCTCGTAAGGATATTGCGGGATCGTCAAAGCCCGATGATGATTCTTCTATGATGCACCGACACTTCGAAAAATTTCTTTATGCAGTGTCCGATACACCGATAAGACACCGACAACTCGACTCGACACGACACCAACACTCCTCCAAAACGTGTGGAACATGCCACGTGGCGTGTCTTAATAAAAATAAAAGAAAAAGTAAAGAGACATCGTGTCGGACACGTTTTAAGGACGTGTCCGACACGTCTGGACAGTTTTTAAGCTGATTTTATAGTTTTTAATTTTTATTTATGTTTAAAATTAAATTTCTTAAAATATATAGATAAAGATATTAGAAGAATCAAACATTAAACTTTAAAATTTAAATAATTAAGTAGCAAAAATGCATAAATAATAACTTTTTTCCCAATCGAATCTCACTAATAAGCCTACTGCATTTCTCTTTGCGCAAACAACAAGGACGTGCAAAAAAAATTCGTTCTTTCTTCGAGTCGTGGCACTAATAAGTAATATCCTATTTAAAGATTTTATTTGAGTATTGTATAACACTTTGTTTTGTCATTTGAGTTGTATATATGCCTTTTGTATTTAATGCTTGGAATTTGTGACTTAAACTTTAATGACTATGTTATTTGGACTTCTAGTAGTTGGTTACGTTGTTTTGAGTGTAAATATGTTTGGTTTGATTCTATATTTGAACAAAATAATGTTATTTGTGCAGATTATAATGATGTCTTCTATAATTTAATATAAAAAATAGAGCCGTGTCGCGGTCGTGTCGTGTCTTGTAATTTTAAAAAATCTGTGTTGTCGTGTCGGTGTCATATTCGTATCCACGTGTCCGTGTCCGTACATCATAGTGATTCTTATAGCACTGCATCAAATGATGATAACGACCACGAGAAACGAGGACAAGAAACTAAAATTCAACCCTCTAACCTTCCCACAAAAGAGATAGCAAAGGTGTAGCACCTTCCCACTTAAGGTAATGGAACAATCCCTTAGTACATATTAGGAGCAAGGAATGAATTCCTTCCCTAAAGTGGTTAGGAATTAATTCACTGCTAAGTACTAGTCTAGCAAAGGAAGATTTCTTACTATAAATATCTAGCAAGGATAAATTCCTTCCCACATGTCGCAAAAGATTTATTAGCTGTTGGATCCTAACTTAGCAAGGATTCTATCTCTTTCTCAGGCTAGGAAGGAACGAGTCCCTTGTTAGGTTAAAACTAGCTATTGATATTTCTTTTTCGTTACTCGAAAGGGAGAGATTTGTTGCCAATTATCAAACTGGCGACAAATTATGCCTTTCCAGTGTATTTTGTAAGGATTTTCAAGACCCGCCTGACCCACCACAATCGCACTTGCCATGGTTTATTTTGTAACTTCACCCGCTCGGGATGATAAATTAGAAACCCACAAAATTTAGGTATGGTCATAATTCTAACTACAACCTGCTAAACCCACCTTCATTCACCCTAGTTTGAATATTTGTAGAGGAATGAGTGGAGCAAAGAAGTTTTCGGAAGTCATATAGTTGAATGTTCATAATATTGCTATAATATAATTATTTTTTTAATTTAATGTTGGTTGATGGTTGTAATTTGGACTCTTAATCGATTGTTACTTTATAATTTATACGGATAAAAATGTTTGTTTATAACTGATAAGGGTAATATCATTTAGAGGGTAAAAGTGACGTGTATGTAGTGACGTGTATTGTAAATGTGGATCGTATCGTATGAAATGGAAGTAAGAATGCACTGTTTCTGAACTAAGTGTTCGTACGAAGCGTACCTCGATCGAAACTAGGCGTAGTATTGCAGAAATTCTCTCTCTAAAGTGTTGAAGTGTGGTATATTTTTCTTGGTGAAATAGCTCAAGCAACCGTGTTATATATAGGCTGCCGAACAAGGACGCGTGGCGTCTTCTGATTGGCCGCTAATACGACTCGTTAATGCACCTTACGAGGGGCGTCATTTAAGTTCTGCCCACCTCATGGGTCGTATTCAATATTGCTCATTTAAGAGCCGCCCGCGTCATGGGTCGTATTTACTGTGGCTCATTTAAGAGACGCCAACCTCATGGGTCGTATTTAATGCGCCTCATTTAAGAGTTATCTGCATAATGGGTCGTAATTAATGCTCGTTTAACTGTCGCCGACCAGCTCTGACACCAATAAATGCTTGGTCGTTCTCATAAATGCTGGATCGTAATTTCCTTGTCATTCGACCCTCCGTATCCGACTCTTTCTCGAGACGACCCCTACTCTTCGGTCCGTTCTCGGGTCGATGATATTACCATCGTAACTTCTAGTTTTACGGTCGTAATTATTCGGACCATTATCAATAACCTTTTATTGTTATTCTAATTAAGTTATATTGTGGTTTAAGTGTTTTTATTAAGTCATGGTATTGTTTTTGTTGTTTTTTATAATACAAAGTATGTTATATTTATTGTTTTTATACCAAAATATTACTATATTTTTTTCACATAAATCCGCTACCCGCCCGCCATCCGCCCATATTGCGTAAATTACTTCAGGGCAATAATTTTTTCTTCTTTCGTTCCTGGCTGCAAGCAAATACTTTTTTCCTTCCTATCTGGCAAAGGGAATCTTTGAGGCGAGGGACTAGTTTGTTTTTATGTCCCAACATATTTTCCTTGTTGATTTTATTTGCAAGAAGGTTAAAGAGACGCTAGCAAGTAATTTATTCCGCATCATAAATTTATAGTTTGACCCACTGTTATTAAAATCGGATCGGACCGGCCGGTCCGGCCGGACTGACCGCTAGCCGGCGGTGGCAACGGTCCGGATGCACCACCAAAACCGGTTTTCCTCAAAAGCGGGCGAAACCGTCAATTTACCGGTTCGACCGGGTTGGACCGCTAAACCGGACCGCTTGGTGAACCGGCCTCCCTTTTTGAAAGGAAAAAGAAAAACCTAAATTTAATTTCAGGCCCGTCAATTTCGAGCCGAAGTGACATTGGAGGTTTTTGCAACACCATATGATTCAAGACCTCTGTTGCGTTGCCTCTGCATTTTATTTTGAAGGTTGAAAGAAATCACAGAAGAAAAACAGAACTAGTATAAGAAAAAGAAATTCAAGATGAAATGCAAAAGAAAAAGAAAGAGACATGAACTAAGTTGAAGATAAAGAAGGGGAAGTAAAATGGAGGAGTGGCGGATGAAATCTGGTAGCAAAGTTTTGTCTCTCAGGGTTTGATTTTTAAGGATCCTATTCCTACTATAATTCTTTTACCATGAAATAAAAAGTTTAACAATTTTAAATTATGGGCCTCCTCCACTCAATTCAAATACGGATGTTGGCCCACATTTTAGTCTTTAATTCTTTATTAAAATAGATTTAAATTCAACAAACCTTTTCACTCTTTTGTTTTTGTCAAAATTTAATGTTTTAAAATAAAGTAAAAGATGTATATAATAATGGTAATTAATTCTAAAAATAAATATTAATGACATTAAATTAGAAAGATGTATATATTGAATAATATAATATTATTAAATTTAATAGATGCATTAAGTTACAAACTTTGTTTGATATGATTTAACACTAAACATGTTATGTATAATAAAAAAGTACGTATTAACATCGTTACGGGTCGAACCAGTGGTTGAACCGGTTAACCCGGTTGAATCTGTAACCAGTAACCTTACCGGTTCAGTGTCCGGTCCGGTTCTGAAAACACTGGTTTGACCTGTGGCATAGAAGTTTGCTCATTATATTTTGATGTTTTTTGGTAAAATGATGGTATATATATATATATATTATAATATAAATAAAGAGGTATTAGACACATTGTTACATCAAATTTTTGATTTCCAATTTTAACTTTATGATTTATGTTACGCCATTATACCAATATGTAATTAATTTCTAAATATAACCTTATAATTTGTGTTACACCATATATAATACTACACTATTTACCCCATTTAAAATTTTCATATTATGTGTTCTCATAATCTCTAACATGTTGGGAAATGCTAATTAGACCTTATACATAGAACTGATATTGTATGGCAAAGGTCTTTTATACTCTATCAGTATATTTATAAGAAATTTAGGTTTCACTAAAAAAAAAAAATACTACGTATAACACCTTTCAGTTCAAGATCCCTATGTTCGAAATAATAATACTATATACTATAAAACATAAAAATCATAAAGAAGAGCTCTAGTTTATGTTACATACGCACAAAAAAAAGAAACTATTAGTTTAACATATTTATTGTACATATTTAGATCATTTTGTCAATAATTTAAACAATTACTTTTAACTGAATAAAAACTTTAATGTGCGTGAGTACCACGTACCACACAGACTAGTATTAATATAAAGGGAGAATTACACAAACCATCCCTGAACTATGGGTAAATTACACAAATCACCCCTCATCTTTGAGAAATTACACAAACCACCCCTGTATTGTGTTTGGGATTACAAATACCCCCTTACGTTGTTAAAACTAACAGAAAATTATGAGGTTAGCAAAACTTTAACTTGATATTCCAGAATTACCCTTGTACAATCTATTTTTTAATTAAAAAAAGATATTGAAGATTAAAAAAGTTAAAAAGAAAAAGGAAAAAATGGAGAAAAAAATAATTTTTTTTTGTTAAACAAGAAAAAAATAATTAAATTTCACAAGCTATAATATTTTATTTTATTATTTCAAATTATAATAACCTTATTAAATTTCAGAATTATTTCTAAAATATTTTTTATTTTAATAAACTTTTTATCAACACAGAGAAGAAAAAAAAAACGTAATTGGGAAAATTCATCTTCCCCCATTACTCAAACCGCCGGTGTTCGTTGGTCACGCGACAATTGATGGTGGGTTGCTCGAAGCAACCCACCATCTCCAACCTGATTTGCACCACTGCGCAGATTCGCGCCGTGGTGCACGTACTCCGGCCACTCAGTGGTCGGAGCTTCGTATCGACTGACCGGATTTCGGATTGTTCACAGCGTGGGCAAGATGGCCATGGCACTGGCGGTGACGGCGGCGGAAGTGGGGGAAGGGCTGTTCCGTTTCCTTTTTTTCTTTTTTTATTTTATTTAAATTTAATTGTAAAAGATATTTTCTTATTTTCTTAAATGCCAAGGGCATGGATGGAATTTCACTGATTCTGTTAGGGTTTTTTAACAGAAGTTAGATACATGGGTGGTTTGTGTAATTTCTCAAAGATGAGGGGTGGTTTGTGTAATTTGCCCATAGTTCAGGGGTGGTTTGTGTAATTTCTCAAAGACCGAGGGGTGGAGTCGACCCTAATCTTGAGGGTGGTTCCACTCCTGCTTTCCACATGCCAAAAACTCTTAATTTTTTTATATGCTCTGAACATGCTATATTTGAGCTAGTCTCATTTTTCCTCCCACTATAGAAGTATCAAAAGCCAGGTATAATATACCGAAATTGCGATTTAATGGACTAAATTGCTTAGCAATCAAGATAATAGACTATCTTCATGGACAAGGGCGATACTTCTTAAATTTAGGTGACTAAAATTGTATATATTTTTTGTAATCTATATATGTTCAATGAAATTAGATGGTATAGACAAAGCAAAATTCTATGAAATCTCATTTTTATCCTTACATAATTGAAAATCCAATAATCCAATGAAAGGTAACTGCATAATTTCCAACTAGTTTGATGAGTGTAATTGAACGAATCTTACACCATATACATAATCAAAGCATAACGAGAAATTTACATTTTTGGTGCCTTAATTTGGCACAAGTTCTTTTTTGGTGCCTTAACTTGACACGCCACGATTTTGGTGCCTTAACTTGGCTTTTTTTTCGATTTTAGTCCCCCGGCGGCGGCAATTTCAAATACTCGCCGAAAAATGCCACGCTGGCTGAAATTTGGGGATTTTGACCCGGTCAAAATCCACCTCAGCACAATTTCCTACGTGGCATGCCACGTCGAAATTTTAAAAAAAAAAAAAAAGGAAAAAACCAAATCGCTGAAAAAAACAAAACAAAAAAAAAAAAGAACTGCAGCGATTTACAAAATCCCTGAACAGCAATTAACAAACGGTAAAAAACAAACAAAAAAAGAGAAACCAAATCACACACAAACGATCTTTCTTCCCCAAAATCAATCCCTCTATGAACCCTAATTTTTTTCTTTCAAGCCATCAACAAATCGCTGAGGCGTTCGATTCCGGAGAGAAAATCATCATCAACCTCATCAACACACGCACACGGTGAGAAAATCACACACAGATTTAAATTTAGCGATTTGATACGTTTTGGCGTCTCTCGATTTGATACGTTTTGTAAATCGCTGCAGTTCTTTTTTTTTTCTTTTTTTTTTTTCAGCGATTTGGTTTTTTCCTTTTTTTTTTTTTAAATTTCGACGTGGCATGCCACGTAGGAAATTGTGCTGAGGTGGATTTTGACCGGGTCAAAATCCCCAAATTTCAGCCAGCGTGGCATTTTCCGGCGAGTATTTGAAGTTGCCGCCGCCGGTGGACTAAAATCGGAAAAAAAGCCAAGTTAAGGCACCAAAAAAGAACTTGTGCCAAGTTAAGGCACCAAAAATGTAAATTTCTCAAAGCATGTATTTTACCATAATGATCATTCCGCAACTTCTGGTTCCATGAGTGAATTGAATTCGTGTCTTCCACACTTAATCATATTAAAATTTATCCACATTATAATCTGTAAAACAGGGAAAAGAGAGTCCACAATTTAATGCAAATAGTTTATTTAGGTTTTTCGATTACATTCTTTTATTTATGCACATGTGTATCTATATCTATATATATATATATATATATATATATCAATTGTTGATTTGATTTCGAAGATTCTTGAATTGGAGAGAGAGAGAGAGAGAGACCCGTCCATCTTTTCAAGAATGATAACAAAATCAGAAAATAAAAAACTATAATAGATTATTGGAGCTTTAATTAAAAGGATAAAAGAGAAAAATCAATATTTTTGATCTGTTGCTAAGCAAGTAAATGCTCTGTCAACATCAATCGTCATCTTCTATATTGATTCGTCTCTTGATATTTATAAGCATTAAGAAAGCATCGGGCTTATATTAAAACAATAGAGTCGATACAAACCACTTACAAGTTACAATAACATAATTATGATGACATAAACTTAAAAGTGAAGTTTAAAGGGGGAACTCAAAGATTTGAAGCCCATGTTGTATCAACGTGTCACATGAAAAAGCTCTTCTGATTTTCAATATGAAGGGACTCTTGCTAAGCTTGCTAATTTTATTCCATTTTTCCCAGCATCTTATTTGCCCGTTTCAATGAAAAATATATGAAGCCATCTTCGCCTTCAACAGCTTCAGTAATCATAGGAAATACTCTAAATAACCTGCAAAGAGCATAAAAAGAAAAACTAACAGATCGGCAAAATTATTCTCTTGTTTATGCATGCATATACAAATTAGTTTCTCATTGGCAAATTGATATGAGTGACACTTCGTGTGCCAACGTTAGATGTACAAAGTTTGTATACAAAGTCCTACGCCTTTTAACTGGGGGCATATCGCACGTTCCTAAATTTTAGTGTAGCAACATATCAAGGAATTACTTATGACCCATTTTAATTTAAATAAGCAATCCTTTCAATATATATCGTTAAGATTCTCTCTTACAAAAACTTCATAATTACGATTATGTAAGAAGAGAAAAAATAAATTCATACAACTTCTTATGCCATAAGTTATGATAACTATTAGGCGCATGGCCTAAACCTTGTTGCAATTAAGACGGAGTGAACAAGGATGTAACTTCTAGTGAAAGCACAATGCATAGTGAAGCACAATGCCATAGCAAAGTTAACATGAATAAATTAAAACCTGAAGGTACAATTAGGACTTAAATGAGACTCTACGTAGGAATGTATGCCTTTACCTATTGTTGTACACTAATATGGATAAGAGAGTGAATGACATTGTATTACTCTAATAGAATGAGGCTCATTAAATAAGTCATATTTCAGGCAGTCAGTTCATTTCTTAAATTGAACCAACCATCAGTTTCTGACATAAACTTTAATTATGTAACTTAAATTAACATTCAAATTTCAAACGAACTTAGTTAATTTTGACTAATATCTTGTACCTCTACCATAAGAACAATAGTTTTATCTCCGCCACCGAGACAATACGCTCGAGCGGTTTAGGGTTTAGGGTTTAGGGTTTAAGAATTAAGTTTTTATCCGCGCTGTTAATTAAGGATCAAAATCATTTAGAAACCCACATAATTAAGCATCTTGAATCAGTATCTAATCCACAGACTTCTTAATATATAGTAAATAAAATAACTAAATGTAAAGTAATAGAAGTACTTCATCCTTATCTACAAGTTAAAATATTTCGTCAATTGACTTTCTTTCAGGGGGGATATGAGCCTCCAGGTGCTAATTACAGTTCAAGGGGATAATCGAGAGACCAATTTGAAAAATATTGCTGGTCACCAACATAAGAAAATATGGAGATGCAAGAACGAAAGTAAAGATCATGAGATATAAATAAATAAATAATAAAGATACGAAATAAGGTAATTAAGTACGTACCTTTCAATCGCTGATCAGAGTGCCGAGATCTAGTGAAACTCCCTTCGTTTCATTAGACGAAAAGTGGACTTATGATCCATTTATATTGCAATATAAGCATTTCTTTTTTGTAGGCTGGGGTCATCAATTGTCCCTGGTTAATAATAAGAATAAATGAGACATTGAAAGGAAATGTCCTTTAATTAGGTTCGTTGAACCTGGTCAGTGCGTTCTACACTGTACTTGTCCACATTCTACGATACCATTCCGAAAGTCAGTTGGTGATCGTACCCCACTAAGATTGTTCCTTTCGATCTGCCTTTTTGCATATATATTTTTTCTTTACAGCGAGTGCCCTGTCAGCCCCCATGGAAGACAGTGTGACTCCAAATTAGGTCAGGTCCCAAGGCGCGCGGCGAGTTTTTTTATTTTATGTTTAATTGATTAAGTAACGGCGCTTATTTATATTTCATATATGTAATTAGTTGGACATAGTTATATAATTTTAATATTAATGTAACCCAACTGCATGTGAAAATACATTAGTGGATTCGTTACATTCATGGTGTTATTGAATATTGTGACTGTTAATATATTGTTCCTTGCCGTAAGTAAGGGAATAAATGAAATAGTTTTCCACTGTTTACTGTAAACGACTAAAAAGATAAAAAGGGTTTTTGGCAAACCTCATGTGTTTAGAAGGAAAAAAGATATCCCTCATGAAAAAGATAAGAGCAAAATATCTCATTATTCTGCGTAAGTTGCACAAAATACTCATGTGATGGATTAAAGGGCAAAATCAAATCCTCTACGTGTGCAAAAAAGAGAGGTGGGGGTGGGGGGCTGGGGCGAGGGTCCTTTTTTTATTTATAAAAATTAACATAGTTTAGACAAACCCCTCTCTTAATCCATCACATGAGTCTTTTTTTTTTTTTTTTTTTTATAACTTACACAATATATAAGGAGGTGTTTGCCTCTTTTTGGTACGTATAACATAAGGATTTTCTTTGCAGCTCAAAATAGAATGATCACCGGAATTTTCTTTTTCTATGAACTCTGTTTGGTGATACTTAAGGAGTTGTAGAGATTTTGAATGTTCAACATCATTTACGCAACAAGAAAATATCAAATTAGAGAGAAACATTAGCTAAAAAAAAAGTGATTCTACAAATAGAAAGGAATATTAAAGTTAATTTAGCAACAAGAAAAAATATGTCGCCAATTAGAGAGGGAATAAACCTTTGGCGAGGAAAAAACTGGCTTCAACTCTGGCGATCAGAATTCCCTTGGCAAAGAACATTTAAACAAAAAGGAAAAAAACTAACGGGAAAAGAATTCATTGCGACGCGAAAAGTCGCGCTATTTTTGGAGACGAACATAAACCTTTGACGAGGAAAACTTTGTCGTCAACTTTGGAGATGAAATCTTAGCGAAGACCTTTTAAAAATAATATACAGAGTTTCTTTCGCTAAGATGTGAAAAGTCGCGATATTTTTAGAGACAAAAAATTTGTGCTAAAACTTAATCACATATTTTCCAGCTACAACATTCTGTTACTATCTAGCGGATTTTTTTTTTTTCAACTTTGATCCCCTTTGGTCCTCTATTGAAATTTTTACAACTTTAGTCCTCTAATAGAGCAAAAGTTTTCCTTAAAACAACGAAAGAGGGGTGAGATTTCAGAACTGTGACTTCTTTCCCACACGAGAACAACCCTCATGTGACCACGTGCACAACACATGATTTTTTCCGGCCAAAAAGGACGATTTTGGTGAAAAAAAAGGATCAAGTATGGATTGTGACATAAATTAGAGGACGAAAGTTGCAAAAACTTTCAATAGAGGACCAAAGATGGAGTCAGTACTCATTAAGGGACTAAAGTTGAAAAAAACCCCTATCTAGACCAAAAGGTGGTGCATGTCAACATTGCTCACTGAATTCCCGTCTTAAAAGGATAATCTTTTCGCCAATAGAGACGAATTTTCGTGGCTAAAATCCATCTTCAAAGAGAAAGGTTATCAACAACAACCACGACCTCCATCTTTGCAATTTTTCTCGAGTTTGGAAGCTTTCCCAGAGAATTTTCCATCTCCATATCCAACCGTATTATGAAATCTAACCAAATGTAAGCGTATCATCAATTATATTATGTTTTGATGCATTTGTTTTGAAATTGATCGGTTAATTTTTGTGTGAATTGCTTGTTGTAATTTTTAGATTTTTTGTGCACATTTGTGCTATGTAATTACTTGTTCTTTTTCGAGCTTTAGCTTTTGGTATTCAAACAACTATCATTAACAGACCATTTGTTCACTTACTTTTGCATTCAAGCATGGCGCCTCAATTCAAAAATATATGCTTGTAGAAGGGTCTGTGGAGTGCGGTGAAAAGGGCTATTTGACTGATGCGAAACGTGGTGAGTATTAGGAATGAAGTGATCAATATAGACAAATATCTTGAGCTAATTGATGTTAATAGTTGGTGGTGATGTCAAGCTAACTCAAAGTCTTTATATTCTCATGATTTTAGGATTGGAGTTCCCAGCCAACTCTCTGTGTGCTATAGTTGGGGATGTTTTTTTGATTGTTGAACAACTGATTTAGTTACTACGTAACTTCACTTTTTGCACTTCTTGTGCCATCTATTCCGTTATCTTTATTTATATGAAACATTATCATGTTACAAACGTGTATTGAGGTTCAACCCACGAGGCAATCGTACTACTGAGGTTCAACCCACGAGGACGGGGATACGAGGATCTTGATTACTTATTATAATGACTTTCAGTTGACTTCTTCATCTACACAATGTAGGTTATTTATATGTAGTACGATCTAGATGATGCTTGGGTTAAAGACCTCCACTGTTAAGCCGGTCAAGACCAATTTACAGACAAGATAAGTCAGGCTAAGACCATATGGTTGGAGAGCCTCGAAGACCCAGAAGGCCAGAATGCACAAACAAATAGTGGCATACTGCTAATTTTTGTCATACTACATTTAGTATTAGAACACTTCGGAGGCCACAGTGTAATGGCTCAGGCACGGGCGAATTGAGCTTGATAACAGAGGGTTACCATTTTGGAGGATAATATTCCCATTGACCAACACAAGATTAAAATGTAACTTCTAGTCTAGTCTATTGTGGTTTTTTTTTCTTTCTCTAATTGATATCATTAAAGTATGTTATGATAGTTATATGTCAACGGTCAGGAGAATGAGTTAAATCTCATTGATCCAAATAATATTCCTTCAAGGAGGTTTGAAGAAAGCGTAATGGACTTCTTATTTAAGCTAACCCACATGTCCAAAAAGCATACCTAAGTATTATTGTTATTCACTTATTATAAGAGTTTAAACTGTTACTTTATTCATATTTTGAGAATTCTATTTGTAACCGAACTTTTTCATGTATAATATGATCTTTATGTCGAGATGTGCTAGAGAAGTCATGGGGCCGACTGCAAAAAACTATTAGAGACCCTACTTGTGGCAATGGATGCCGAGACAAAATTTATGTTTCAATGGTTATTGGGGATGGGATTTAGAGTTTTGGCTACTGGTTTTCCTCCTTCTGATTTGATTTTTTCTTGTAGCTTATTAATACATAACACCTGCAGGACCTTATTAATCAATGGTGGTGGTCATCCTCTAATAAGGTTCCCAAACTCCTAGTAACCACCTGACAAAACTATATTTATTATGCAATAATCATGATCAATTAAATTTTAATATCGGCATATTACTAGTACTAATGAAGAAAAATAAAGTAAAATTATATCTCGGATAAGTTGTAATAACATCCCACCAATTATTGATCTTTTTCGTCTACCTCAGCTCTTATTCAACAAATAGTTATCAACCTCCTAAATGTTAATTTAGTTATTACTCAATAGTTAAACACTAGGATATTTCCAAAGAAAATGTTTCAAATTCCAATAAGAGAGAATAACATCAAGGAGAAGGAGAAGATTTTACTATGAGGTGTGTATCCCATAAAAAATCTTTTTTTAAACAATTCTTAATTTAGCCTGATAATCATTTCCCCAAACTCTTATACTTAGATTCTAGCTTATTTCAATATAGACTAGATCATCTAACCGTTCAATGATTTTTAACTAAGCAAGAAACATACAATATTTATGGATCTAACTTTATTTTACGACATAGACTATGAAAACAGTTGTCAATGTGCCCAAGCAATGTATGTTAGTATATGTTATGAGATCTACTGTAGACAATTAATTTTTAGATAATCATATCATTCATGTGTTAGCTATACACAGAAAAGCATTGGATAAGATATTAAACATAAATACAAAAGTAAATAATTCAATTAATATACAACAAAAAAATTATGTGCTGATTGCAATATACCCCTAATCTATGATGTTTGTAGCACTTTGCCTCCTAACCTATAAAGTTATGCAAAATGCCCCCTAATCTATTAATTTTTGTGTGATTTGCCCCTGATGTCAAATCTGACAGACAATAATTTAGAAACGTGTCCAAAATGAACGGTTGATCAACAAATCAAGGGGAAAATCGCACAAAAATCAATAGGTTATGGGCATTTCGGATATTTTCATAATTTAGAGGGCAAAGTGCAATAAAGCCCATAGATTGAGGGGTTTGCTGCAATTAACCCACAAATTAACCTGGCATGGTGCTATCTCACTATTATCTAGTATAAGAGAATAATAAAGTAAATAAATAAACTAAACTAAAAAAAAGTAAAATTAATCTAAGAACAAATAATAACTTAAAACTAAAACTAGAGCATATCTAAACTAAGTGCTGGTGTGTGTAAAACTGGTGTAAGTTGATGCTGAATAACGAGGCTTTGGGGGCTATTTATATATGCTTTAGACTAATTTTTGTGCAAAGGACAAATGATGAGTGTCCAAGATATGCACTTTTAGCACACTCGTTACTTACTTTATTACTTTGTTCTTATGTGTTTTGAGTCTTTTAATGTTAATTCCTATATTTTTGTGTTTAGGAGTCTAGTCGGCAAAAAGAAGCAAAAATGAATAAAAACAACGCTAATTTGTAGAATTTACTGGGAATATATTCCGATGAAACATGGAGTGTGCTATAACATCATTGAAAATATATGGATGTCTAGTTTCTAGCACAAGAAGCGAATCACAATTCTTACATCTAGGGAATAATTTATATCCAAAATGGTGAAGACGCGCAAAGCTGAAAAGTTGTTGGACACACATAAGACGCGACTTTGATGCTAAATACGAGGATGATAAAGTCCTGATATAAAGGAGTTGAAAGAATTGAAGTTGTATAGAAATTAAATTGAAGTTCAACAAAACAAAAGAAAGTGAGATCGAAGGTCTGTAGCAGAAGTTATTAAGAAAATGGTGAACTGCTGCTGATCAACATTTCTATGCAATTTGTATGCGATCGCATTCATCAAGCCCATGCGATTCTATGAGATGGTATTCTGCTTTCGAAAGTCATGCAGAAACTCCAGAATATTGCCTAATTCCAAAGCCATTGCAAAGCGATCTCTTGCGATCGCTTAGACCCGAAAAAGTGAATTTTCAGCTGATTTGCTTTCGTAATGAAACTCAAAGTCTCCCCAACACTTCCGCCTATAAATACAAGGCATCGAGGGCACAAAAATCATACATTAGAACAACTTACCACACTTAGAAACTCTTTAGATTAGGGCTTTATACTTTCTTTAGTTTATTATGTTCTAATTTATTTATTCTAGGGTTGGGATGTAGCCTAATTACTCTTTGTTGAACTCTTTCTTTATGATCGATGAATCGATTGAGCATTTAGCTGATTTTATATCTTGTCTTAATGCTTTATGTGCGTCGCGAACACATAATTGTTTAGATAAACTGTGATAGACTCGACATAAGAAATCATAAGTTTAGATCTCTTAAGGTATATGAATATTGCATTCATGTTGTATGATTGACTTGACAACCCGATGCATGATTTAGTGATGCTTTTCGAAGGGAACGGTGATAAATGCATCTAGAGGAACATAGTACACATAGTGCCATTCTAACTGATGGACGTGAAAGGATCCGTTAACTACTACCAACCACAATTAGAAGGATTTACATGCATTCAATTAATGTATTCTCGTGAAATCAATTACATAGCAATCGATGTAAACTATAGATGATTATGGTGAAACTCAAAATTATAGGTTTTTATTATTATTGTTTCTCGATGGTTATTGATTTATTTATTTCTTGTTTTATTAGTTATTAATTGAAAACCCAAAATCCCCTATTTGTTATTTAATTTATTCAAGTAGATTAAAAGTAGTTCGTGTCAATAATTTCGATAGTCCCTTGAGTTCTATATTTTGTGGGTCTTAACTTACTTCCCCTATATCACTTGCACCCTTACACTTGAGGTATAAATGTGCTAACAAAGTTTAGGCAGGTCAACAAACATCATAAGAGTGACTCTAACACCGAAAGGAAATCTGAATTCTGTATCAAAATTTGGTGAAACGTGAGAAACGCTTGTCGAGGCACCTCGCCCTAAGTTGAAGGCTATGATGGCTCTTCTTGAAGCTTTCACGACTTTACTGTTCACTGCACCTTTGGTGTCGTTACGCCTTTGCACGTCCTGATAACACTTTTGATTTATATTTGTGTTTTCTCCTTAGCGTCTAAGACACTTTTTATAGCGTCTATGATGTTTTTTTTTTAATCTTGATTATTAGTGTTTGTAACTCGTAAGTCCTTAATGAGAGCTTGAAGCACTTTGTCTTTTCTAGAATTTTTTTTCCTTCTGTCTTTGTGTGCACGTGGCTCCATTTTATCTACATCATCTCATTATACCTTGGTATTCATGCTTTCGTCGCTTACTTTCTTAATGTTGATTCTAAACCTATAAATTAGGAAACCTAAAAGACATAAAATGCATAAGAACAAATATAAAAGTAAGTAAATTGATGCTCCAAAGGTGAATATAATTGACACTTATCAATTACCCTTATTTCGTTTGACTCGTTGTTTGTTGAAGTGGTATGTTGGCTTTAAAGCCAAGTATTCAAGATTAATATAGCAAACTTACGAACCATTAATCTTCAAAAGTCTGTCATTTTGATCGATGTCTTGAAATAAAAGGTAGTGTATATGTTATTATTCTCTTGTTTAATAAATTTTCTCTACTCTTATAGATTAAAAAGATACGAAACAATGAAGGAGATAAAATCATTTTTCGTACAACAACTTGGTACGATGTTCAGTTTCATACCATAACTTGACACTCATCAACATGCATACCACAAGTTGAACATTTTTTTCACAATGAGTACTCCGGTGCCAAAAAAGTACACACCGGCATCCTTTGATTCTAAATTTGGGGATTTTGAGCCACTAAGCATCGATCACTAAAAATCACGCAATAAACTTGAAACGGACCGGATGTATATACAACTAATGCACGATGACTTTCTCTAAGCCACTAGTGGCTTATGTAATGGTCATCATTCTAATCCGTGAAAAATGGAGTCCGAGAAGGTAGTAGAGCCAGGCATCCCAACTAGGTTGGCACCCCTTAAACTCTAGTTAATTCCCGAAGCTCGAATATATTAAAAAAGAATAAAGTTAAGTGTCATACAAGAAGAAAGTAATCCCGACAAACTAGCGAAATCTAAAGTTCTCTCTATAACAATAGTCATCATTAACTAAATTCAATACGAAAGACGGACAAGAAGGCCACCATTGTTCCCTTATTTCTCGAGCGCCATAAGAAGCTAATGCATCTGCTACTCTATTTCCCTCACGAAACTTGTGTGAAACTTGAAAATTGATAGTGTCAATGAAAGTGAGACAATTTGACCATCGACTCTTCAATCTCCATGGTACGTTATGTGATCGCTTAGTAAGCAAATTAACCACATAGGTAGAGTCATTCTCGAGCTACAAATATCCCAAATTAAGCTCCCTCGCCTTTAAAATAACATGGATTGCTGCCTAGATTTCTGCTTCAAAAGCAAACACCGAATCCAAGTGAACAGCAAAAGTACCCTTTGGAAAACCTCGTGCATTTCGAAAAATTCCACCCCCACCTCCCGGACCCGGCTGTCCCATTGCGCACCCATCTGTGTTACATTTATACCATGCCACCAAAGGTGGATGCCAAACCACTAAAATGATTCTTGGAGCTCTTCGCGGCGAATTTTCATACCAAAAAACTTAAGAATGCGAAGATCTTCTGCCGTTGAAGTTGAGCCAATATTGAAGAAATCGACCTCCTTAATATTTCGCCAAAGTTCCCTCAAGAAATCCTGAATATCCAGGCCGATGTCCTCAAAGACACACTTCTTCCTGGTTTGCCAAATACGCCCAAACGCATGAAGTAATGGCCATGCACCAAAGAGCCCCAACTTGTGTGCAGAAGCGTGCACTAGCTGCCCCGGTGAGTAATAAGGAAAGAGAACCCGTTGTATCGATTGATTGACAAAAGACACATGTGAGCGCCTTCCATGCCTCTTTAGCAAATTGGCATTGCACAAAAACGTGATTCACTGTTTTCTCATTTGAGCCACACAATCGACAAACTGAAGCAATATTAAATCCTTTCTTCATAAGCACATCCTCAGGGGACATATCCTAATGCAGCACGCCAACATAGTAAAGATCGAGATGGTGGAAGAAACTCTTTCCAAATGAATTTCTCTATGGGTCTGGAGAAATATTAGTACTACATAAAAAGTGTAAGACCGGATGTCTCACATGTAATCCAACGAGCTGAAGTCGAGATAAGACCACTACACCTTTTGATGGAACACCAAATTGTTGACGTGAGGTATGAGCGCCTAAGTGCAAAATTGTTACTGAAAAGATGAGATTTCAGCAAGTTTAGAGGGTAGCTATCCGACTGAATAAGCTTGCAATGTAATTTTGCCAATAGCGCCTCACTTAACAGGGCCAAAATTTTCAAACCAATGCCGCCATCCACAATCGCCAGACAACACTACTTTCATGGAACTGTGACCAATTTCTGACCATCTATTGAACCTGACCAAATAAAGTTTCGTATAGCACGCTCCATATACCCAGTGTTTTCATAACCGGACCGATCATCGAACCGGCCGCCTCACTGGTTACTGGTTTTACTGGTCGAGCCGGTCGAACCAGTGGTCGAACCGGTATAAATATTCAACACTACGATTTTCTTGTATCTCAAACTATCTATAATTTTATACTCAAAAATATGTATATGTCATCACAATTCACAACAATTTAACATTGAACATCAAGTGAGAATCTCGAACACAAGACGTCTCAAGACTCTCAATAAACGAGCACACCATATTCATAAATCATCGTAATACAAAGCAAGTGAAAGTCTAAAATACAAAACATCTCAATTCTTATAAAATTACCAAACAAAACACATAACAATGTCATATGAAGATTTAAAACATCTCACAAAACACAAATTGTCAATTATCTCCCAAAGCACCAACATCATCGTCGGCATAAAGACCAAAAGCGCTTATCCCCATTCCATAGTTTGTCAAATTATCTTCCGCATTTGTCATATCTGTACTTGAAGGATCACCTAAGCAAAGTAGTGAATAAATTTTAAAAAAATATTGTACATTGAAAATAATAAATGAAGATCGACGAGAATATATATTAATAATTACCAATTATGAAACTTCCCTCACGATTATGAAACTTCACATTTCAGTCACCACCTCAATAACACCTGGGAGAAGCTTCCCGAAGACTTCGTATACACCACTCAAAATGTCATGTGTTTGAGCTCGACTATCCTTAGCATAGTGAAAAATAGGATTAAGATAATAAGCTGCCGGGTGGAGACTTTTCCTTAGCATTCTATCCCACCTATCATTTATAATGTCAACATAGGGCTTATAATTGGGCTCTTTACCTTTGATAATTCCTTTATCCCATTAATTGCCCTATCCATTCCCTCAAACACATAGCCTAATGAAGGCTTCTCATCCGCATCACACATACGCAACAACTTCATGATCGGGCTCATAACTTTCACAATAACATTACAATCAACCCAAAACTTTCGATCCAAAATAATGTTTTTAACTTCTTCAGCCTTAGCGTCTTTCGCAGACTTCTTAAATTCTGCATCTATCACCATTGCTTCCAAATGTTCCACGTGATCACACAAACTCTTTAATGCTATAAATGTGGTCCCAAACCGTGTTGCACCAGGAGCAATTATTTCAGTCCATCCAGGCATTTGCTTAAGCCACCCATGAGTCCATTTACGATTATAAACAAAAACAGTAATTCGTGAACCATAATGTGCCAATTTTTTAACATGGGGAAGCTCACAAACATCCTTCAAGATTAAATTAATGCAATGTGCTGAGCAAGGAGCCTTCTTATAGTTACTCGCATTATCAGTAACCATATGCACAACATTTTCCACACCAACAAATTCAACAATTTCAGAAAAAAGCTTGCACAAATTTTCAGCACTAGAGACTATAGTAGATACATCAACAGACTTGATAAATGATATCCATTTGTGACAATAAACCATGAAATTAATCAACGATCTATTACTCCTATCAGACCAACCATCACCCATAATTGTGCAACCACTAGTAACCCAAACAGTTCTGAGTTCTTTAATAGTCGACTCTACTTGAGTCTTAGCCTCTTTAAGCAAATTAATTGTTAGAGCATGATAGCTAGGACCCGTATATCCATGACCCATTGAGGCTATTCTAGTAATTGCTGCTGCAAAAAATGGAGAATTCACAGCATTCAAAGGTATACATGTGATGACGGCCCTTCCTCCGGCCACGCTCGTCACCGGAGCGGTTCGTACGTCGGTCTCGGCCCAAGATGCACCCTGGCTCAGCTAAGCTTCCTGCTGCTCCGCAACTATCCTCGACCCTTGGGGGTTCGGGCTCCGTTCGCACGATCTCCCTTCAACAGCTTCCTTGGCTAGATCTTGAGCTCTTCCGACCCTCTCGGCTTGCGCTCCCTGCCCTTCTCTCCCTTGATGAGGCTATCTTTTTCTGGCGATTTTAGAGAGATGGATATGCTGGGCTAACTTGAATGGTGTGGATGCTTGTGGGATCGCTTGGTTTTTGCGACTGACCCACCTCCCTATTTATAGGGCGAAGGGAGGTTAGAAGTGTAATTTGCCCCTGGGCACGTGTCACCGTGCATGCCCGTCCGAGGGTAATAGGGTACTTGAGTACCCTTGTAGAGTAGGGCACGTGGTATCCGCATGTTACCCTCGGTGCACGGCATGCTCCGGTTACATCTTATAACTTCCGAACCAATGCCCTTTATTGGGGAGGCGGGGCGGTCGAGCCCTGGGAGGAGGACAACGCATCCGGGTAAGTGGAGTGTGACGCCTCTTCTGACGTCCGTCCCCCTGGGCACGTGTCCTCGTGCATGATCGTCCGAGGGTAATAGGGTACTTGGGTACCCTTGTAGAGTAGGGCACGTGGTGCCCGCATGTTACCCTCGGTGTACGGCATGCTCCGGTCACACCTTATAACTTCCGAGCCAATGCTCTTTATTGGGGAAGCGGGGCGGTCGAGCCCTGGGAGGAGGACAACGCATCCGGGTGACGTTTGATCATGACGTCCGATCCTCCCCTCTGGTTGGGAAAAAAGGGACGGTCGCCACTGGCTGGCGAGTAAATGACGTATGCCTGCATATGAGGGGTTCGACCCCCCCTCGGGGAACACACACAGCATAGGATATGATATAATAGGTATTTAATAGAGGGGGTCGATATACCTGGGGGGTCGGGTATCGAGCGGAAAAAAAAGGGGGTAGTGAGGCGGGACAAGGTCAGGAGATTAGGCCACGTGGACGGGTACGATCCAAGAGGGAGAGTATGCGTCATCATAAGTCCCCCAGTCTCTGTCGCAGTTCGCAGAACGTGGCAGAGAGTAAAATAGCTAGGGGCCTAATCATCTGACCGCGTGTCGGCCTCACTCCCTGATTTCTCGGGATTCCTCAAACTTCCTTCATACGCTGGGCCTTACGTGTTATCCATCCGCGTTCATTGGGCTTCGAGCGGGAGTTATACCGCCTTTTTGGCACGTCTATTTAGGTTTTTCACGTTGCGGTTTTATAGGTTCATAACTTTTTGCCCCCTTGTAGCTGTAATTTTCTTTGCTTCTTTTCACCTACTGTCATTATGTCTGCCAACGCCGCCGCAACCGCTTCTTCCGGATCCATTCCTCCTGCTTCTCCGTCTCGGTCCGCGCCGTCTTCTCCTCTGGCTACTCGCCGTGGTAAGCGTACAGCTGCCTCCGCTGCCCTGGAGAAAGGGACGCCGTCCAAAAGGCAAGCGGTGAATGTAAACGACGCCGTTAGCACCGCGACTCAGGCTACTGTTGACAACTTAACCGTCAAATATAATGTGGCGATGGAGAATGTGACGGTGCTGATCCCGGAGCCTTCGGATCGGGCGAATAATCCTCCCACCGGTTTCTTGACTGTCTTCTTTTCTCAGGTCGAGGCTGGGTGGCGGATGTTTGTGCCGCCTCTTTTCCGAGATGTAGCCAAAGCTCTAGGGCTTTGTCTAAGTCAACTTACACCCAACGCTTTTTCCATTATGGCTGGGTTCGAGATTACCTGCCGGAGTCGAGGGCTTCCTTGTACGGCCGACCGTTTGTTGGCCTTATATGACGTGGGTGCCGGCCAGGTGCCCTTCTTCTACCTGACCCCCCGCTTGTCTCAGGCCGTTCCGGGGGCAAGGATTCTTACCGATGCTTCTTCTTCCTATAGTAGCTGGAAATCCAATTTCTTTTTTGTGAAGCCTCCGGGTCGTAACTGTGCGAGCTGGGGGGTGACGAATGCGTGGTCGAACAGTCCCACGGAGTTGGATACCACCCAACTTGACCGGACTCGGCTCCGGATGATGGAGGAGGGGTACTTCGGGGCGAAGTACCACGTGCTGAAGCTGACCAAAACCCCGAGGCTATTCGAGCTTTGCGGTCTTCAAGGTGGGGTTAGGTCACCCTATTTCCCAGATCTGCAGCGGGACCCTGAATTTTGTAAGTTCGGATTTTGTCTCCCTTAATATCTGTCTCTCCTCGTTGCACTGCTGTACTAAATTTCTTTTTCCCGACTCATGCCCTTAGGTTCATTGGTGTCCACTTTGGCAGAGGCGGCCAAAAACGCGCCTGTGCCCCCTAAAGTTCCGAAGGGGGGCAGATCTGTTCGGGGAAGGACCTCGTCTTCTCAATCTGTGGCAGGAACTCAAGCTACGGATGTTCCACCGCCTCTTCTTCCATCTCAGTCTACTCCTGACAGAGAACCGACATCTGTTCCTTGCCCGACCCCTAGGCTTAGCAGTGATGCGAGCTCAACCCCACCGACCTCCGGTGATTTTCCTAGCCATCGGGAGGGCGGTCTTGGTCTGTTTCGTGATCCTGCTCCTGTTAATCTCGATGCCGGCTTTGGTTGGGTTCGGGAGTCTTTACCAGCTACCTTTGATTGGGGTGATCTGGCTATTTCCCCTGCCGTCCACGAGGAGGTTGTGCCGGCTCCAGCCTCGCCTCCTCGGGATTCTACACCTCACCCATCTTCCGACCCCCAAGGGGAGGGTGTAGAGACTGCTCGATTGCTGGAGGGTCGGGGGGAATCTGATGCTCCCTCGCCTTCTTCTCCGACCCTGAGGGATGGTTTGACGGGTTCGGTCGCCGGAGCTCCTGGGGTGGCGGATGTGGGGTCTCCCGTGCCAACCTCGAGTCTTCAGGCCGGCACGGTGCCCCAGCAAGAAGAGGCCGAAGGTGAAAGACCGGAGGTTGGGGGTGGTGCAGGTGGTGCTTGGGACGAGGGCACCTCTTCTCGGATGGCGGTAAATCAACCGGATCGTCCTAGGTCCGTTGAGCGTTCCCTGACGGAAGAGCTGCGTGGTCTGGGTCGTGGCTTTGCCCTGTTGGGCCAGGTGGTGGATTCTCTCGAGGTTGCATCACTCCGGCGCCGAGGGCTCCAGTGGTTGAAGGACCAGGCTGGCTACGAGGCAGTGGATGTAAGCTTCTCACCTCTTTTTGTATGTCGATCTTTCTCCTGCTTTGCTGATGACCTGTTTTACTATTTTCTTTTCCAGTTTAGCGCCCGCCAATTTCTATTGCTGGAATATATTCATACTCTGGAGGATCGGGTAGCGGAATTGGAGTCCGCCGTCCCCGATCCTTCCGGGCAGGAGGATTTGGAGAAGCTGAGGTCGGACCATGCCCGGGTTCTGACCGATCTGCAGGGAGCTCAGACAGCTCTGGAGGCTCGGACTAAGAGGTGTCGCGAGTGGGAGATTCACGCGACGGGGTTACAAGAAGAGCTGGTTCGGGTCCAAGAACAGCTTCGGGAGGCAGAGAGGGTAAGGGATGAGGGAGCTCTGGAGTCGGTAGTTTTGAGGGACACTCTGGAAACCACATCTCGGCTATTGAAGGAGGCCGAGGTGGGGCAGACGAAAGCGGTGGCTACTGCTGAGACCCTTCGGGCGGAGTTGGAGGAGTGTCAAGCCACTATAAGTGATCAGGTCGCCTCTGAACTTCGGCGGATCAACTTGGAGCTGCGGCAGCAATTCGTCGAGAGGTCCCGCAAGGATGCATTCGATCGCATCATTCGGTACATTGGTTCTCCGCTCCATCACGCTTACTTCCGGAAGGTATTTGCTGCCCTGGTCATGGTTGGGTACAAAGGGTCCATACAACAATTAAAAGCAAGGGGTTGGATCGTACCTGAAGCTGACCTGAGGACCCTCTCTCCTCAGGGGATTGAGGTACCACCGGAAATACCACCCGGTTCTCCTCCTAGCCTCGCCGAGAGACAAGCAATTCTCGAGGCTTACCAGGCCAAGCTCCCTACCACTCGGATAATTCTCCCAGAGGTTGGCGGGACGATCTCCCGGCATTCCTCCCCGGAGACAAGGATGAGGAGGACCCGGGAGATGGCCGAGGCGATTCTGGCTGGAGGGCCGCTGGTGACTGGGCCTGGTCCCCCCGACTCTCGCCCTGCTGACGTTCCTGCTCCCCGGGTGACGGAGACAGCCCTGCGGATGGCTTCCACTGTCGACGCTCCTGAAGTCGATGATGACGCTCCGACGCTAGAGGGGCGTCGTAGATCGATAAGGGAAGGCAAGCGCCCCTCCTGAAGGATGTTGTAGTTTAGGCCCCCTGTATTTGATTATTATTATTTATTTATTTATTTATTTTTTTTTTTTGGTAGTTGTAATGATTCCACGACTTAATAATACTTTGTTTTTCGAGGTCTCTCTTTGTTCCCTTTTTGTACGTCACTTTTTACTAAGTTGCCGGTTCGGGGTAGAATTTCGAGGATGAAACAATCGCGGGAGCACATCTGCTCCACGTGCCGTGGTTCGACAAGGATTGTTGTTTTACTCCTTGGAAGTACGAGCGGGGCTCCTCGGGTTCCCGTAAAGGCACCCAGGAGTTGTGTGGCTATGACCCTCGAGGTGTATTATAGGGAGCAAGTCGACCCGTAATACTCCTAAAGGGATCGGTCGCCTTAGTTGCGTTGTTTGCGTGGGGCTCTGAGGTTCATAACATGACACCTCGTTTAGAGCAGTTGGCTAGGGCCCTCGAGCCGTATTGCGAGGAGCAGGTCGACTCGCGATACTTCTAGAGGGTCGGTTGCCGGTCAACAGGGTATTCTTCACCCCTCGTTGCGTGTGTCGACAAGGGTTGTTGTTTTTCCCCTCGGACGTACGCGTGTTTGGCTCGGAGGTTCAACGGGACACCTCTAGAGAGCATTTGGCTAAAACCCTCGAGCCGTATGATAAGGAGCAAGTCAACTTATGATACTCCTAAAGGGTTTTCTGCCGGTCAACAGGGCGTACCCTTAGCCCCTCGTTGCGTGTTTCGACGAGGGTTGTTGTTTTTCCCCTCGGAAGTACGCGTGGTGCTCAAAGGTTCAGCTGGACACCTCGTAGAGCGTGGTTTGATGTAACCCCTCGAAACGCTACCCAAACCGGTCAACTTTTTCCTTAGGATCTTTTTACCAACGTACGGTTGTGACGGCTCGGGGAGCTTCTTTGGGAGTCGCCTCGGATAATGGCCCTTCTTTAAAGGTTGTAATAGTTCGAGAAGTCTTTTCAGTTGGCGATTCATGGCCGCCGTTTCTTGGATCAATACGTCCCATCCGGCAGTTTTGATTACCGTGCTACTCTAAATGTTACTTACTTTAGCACGCATAAATTTTCTTTGTCATCATTAGCGCCTTGAAAAGGCACATTAGCGGCAGACGCCTCTGTTCGGTTGCCACGCGTCCTCCTATCTTGTCTCTTATTGGCAGCCCGAACGGTATCATCGTTTAAGGCGTTTTAGCCGTTCCCGCCTATATTGAAGCGTTACCTATGCGATTATAAATAAGCAAACTTACTTACCTTATTTCGTCACTTCATCTTCTGCACTCCAGCGATTCCTATCTTCTTGCTTCTTGCTTTCTCTTGCTATCTGCTATCTGCTAAAAAATGTCTTCCTCCGCCTCCTATACTGAAAACATCCTAGGTTCCGACGAGTCCTTCTCTGATGAGACGCCGTTGGTTTTCCCTTCACCACCTGCTTCTCCTCCAACTGCTCCACGGCCGAGCCCCCCCACTGCTAATCCGTCTGGGGCCGGTTCCTCCCGCATTCGCCGCAGTTCGCGGGCTGCGGCTTCTCGCTCCCGCCGGAGGACTACCCTTCAACTGGCGGCTGACGTCCGACGTCCCAGGGACTCCTCCGAACCGATCCGGCTTCATGACCCTGTTGCTGAAAATATCGAGGCGGCCTTTGCCAACCGGGCCCCCTACAGCCGTCCCAGAGCCGGATTCCAACTGGTGACGGCGGAGGTTGAGCCCATCCACATGATGGGTGCGGGGCTGGCCGGCCACGTCCCTTCGCTGGAGACGATTGAGTCTGTCCGGGTGCTGCTGGATCAACACGAGATTCACGGGGTGGAGGTAAGGATTCCGACCCCTGAGGAACGGGCCTACGACCCCCCCGAGGGTTTTTTGACTGTTTATTCCGAGCAGGTCCGCAACGGGCTTCGCTGGTTTTTTCCTTCTTTTATGATCGCCATTTTTAATCTTCTGCAAATCTGCCCTAGCCAACTAGTCCCCCACTCCTACCGGTACCTGGTAGGTTTCATTCTTCTGTGCTATTATCACAACATCCCTCGCGCTCCTGCTCTGCTGTTTGGAGCCTTTTCTCTTCGTCCAGTGAGACAGAGCTACCCCTTTTTCCAATTGGTGGCTCGTCATTCTGTGAACCCTTTCATCACCCGCGTCTCGACCGCTTTCCCCACTTACCGCAACTGGCGGAGCCACTACTTTTTCCTTCGCAGGGAGGACAGGTCATGGGCCGTGCCTACCCGTTGGGGGGTGAGTTACGTGGACGCTGTCGACTCCGCCCCCAAGACCGCCTTCCTGGTGCAGCGAGGGCTTTTTTCCGCCGTCTATGACTCGGTGTCAATCCTCGAGCGTCCCCGAATCCTGGTGATGGCGGGTCTTCAGGCCGGCGCTAGCTATCTCGGAGTTGATGTTCCGATGGGACGCGGCACTCCCTTCGGTAAGGGTTCTTCCTATCATGTATTTCTTGCGTAGTAATGCTCTGGTATCTTAGCCTTTTCTTGTAAATCCTCTTCTGGCAGGAGATGAGTTGGACACGCATCTGGTGGATAATTCTACCGGGTGCGCGGTTGGAGTTGCTCAGGAGATTCCTGCGAACGACGGCTCTCCTACCTCCGTGGGTCGGACCACCTCGGGGCTTCACTCGACGAATCCGACCGTTGCGCCGGCCAGCTCTCCTTCCGAGGGGCACACGGCCTCTCCATCTTCCCGATCCGGTCCTGCGCTCGGAGAGGACCCTACACTGCGCAGTCACCACTCTACACCCCTTGTCTCCCGCCGCTTTGCACCTGACCAAGCAGGGGCCGGCCAATCGGGGAACGCTGCCTCCTTCGATCCCCTTACCCCCGGGAATCCTATCGCTCCTACCCAATCCGAGGCTCCCCCGTCCCGCACTCCTGTGGCTCCTTCGGGGGAAGGGACGAGCCGGGGTCCCCGCTCTCCTCACTCTATCTTCATTCCTCAGGGTTTGCGGGATTGGGTGGACGGATTTTTGGAGCCCGAGGAGCGGGAGACCCTTGGTCAAGCGGACGGCGCTCGCCTGTTGGCTCATCTATCTCGCAGCGCTCTTGACGTATGTATCTTTCTTTCCTTCGTGGTTTTCCTGTAATGTGTATTTTTGTTGACTCTCTCTTCTTCCTCAGGTGCTGTTCGTGGTTCGGGAGCTGGAGGGTCGAGAGATCGTGTCCTCTCGCGACTCCCAACACACGGCGTCGCTCGAATCAGCTTTGGCTGACTCGAGGTTGCGTGAGCGTCAGCTTGCGGGGCAGGTGAGGGACTTGAAGGACATGGTTGACGACTGGCAGGAGATGATGGACTCCCTGATGGAGGACCATGCTAAGCTGGAGGGTCTTCAGGCGGATCTGGAGCAAGCTCGGGCCAGAATAGCCGAGTTGGAAACGGCCTTAGCGGGGGCGCACGTCGCGAAGGCGGAGCTTGAAGTCCGCATGGAGGCGGATCTGGCCACCGCTCGCGCCGATTACGAGAAGAAGCTGGCCGAAGGGCTTTCGGCTGCCGCCCGCTCTTCTTCGGTGAGGAGGAGGGAGTCGGTGGGGCCCTCCGAGGATGACATCCAAACTTACATGGGTCGTGGCTACGATCTGTGTATGAGCGTGGTGTACAAGCTTCCGGGGGTTCCTCCGGGCCTGGTGATTCCTTCCTTCAGCGGGGCTGCTCCCCCGAGGGCCGAGCCTTACCGCTCCCGAAGTCGTCCTCCGGTTCCTGCTTCTCCGGCGTCAGCTGCTCCTGCCCTCTCCCTGTCAACAGCGCCTCTCGAAAGGCTGAGGAGGTCGCCCCCCGAGCGGGTGATAAGGGAGATGACCGAGGAAGAGAGGAGGGCGGCCATCCGGGCCGGTAAGCGGCGTCGGGAGGATCAGTGAGGGGATAGCGTAGGCGAGGGGGCACTTAGGTAGTAGGAGTGTTGTTGTTTTTTGCTTTCTTTGTTCTTCGTCTCGCTCATGGCGGGTGGCGGACGAAGCGAATTATGTAACCCCACCTTCCTTTTTAATGGAACTTTTTGGTTTTTCCTGCATCGTTAGCTTATCCTTGCGTGTGCGTAGTGTACATATATTATTTTTATTTTTTGGGGCTGAACCCGAGTAACTTCCGGGCTTCCTACGTATCCCTTAATTGTAAAATTGGGAATCAAGCCGCACGTAGTTCTCTAACTTACATGGACTCAAGTAGATACTATGACTGAAAGTTTAAAAGCTTACTTACTTGCCTGAGTCGGGACTGTTCTTCATCATCCGAAAAGAGAGTGGGGTGATTCCCCTCTGCATCCAGCTGTCAAGGGTAGAACTTCCGAAGGTTCAGGGCGTGCCACGATCGTGGGTAGGTTCGTCCTTCCATATCCCGTAGCTGATATGTGGCCGCTCCCAAAATGCGCGCTATCTGGTAAGGCCCTTCCCACGCTGGATCCAGTTTTCCTACGGCTTTTGATGCTCCAACTCTTCGCAAGACTAGCTCGCCTACTTGGTACGTCCGTTCCTTCACCCGACGGTTGTAGTACTTGGCCATGCGGGCTGTGTACCGGGCGCTTCGTAGCGCGGCTTGCTGTCTGCGTACCTCCAAGAGGTCCAACTCTAGGACCATGCGTTCCTCGTTGTTGTTCTCCTCGTATTCCTGAATTCTCCAGCTTGCGGTGGTTACTTCCGCGGGGATGACTGCCTCGTGTCCGAACGCTAGGCTGAAGGGGGTTTCTCCTGTAGAAGACCGAGCGGTGGTTCGGTACGCCCATAACAAGCCTGGGATTTCCTCGACCCACTTCCCCTGGTACGCCAGGAGCCGGGCTTTTAGCCCCTGGAGTAGGGTGCGGTTCGTGACCTCGACCTGGCCGTTTGACTGGGGGTAGCCTACAGAGGTGAAGCGGTGTTGGATCTTCCAGTGCTCGCACCATCTTGCCAGTTGGTCGCTGGTGAACTGCAGACCGTTGTCGCTGATTAGCACCCGAGGTATACCAAACCGGCATACGATGTTACGCCACAGGAAATTGATTACAGCCGCTGAAGTGATCTGCGCCATTGGCTCGGCTTCGACCCACTTGGTGAAGTAGTCTACGGCCACCAAAAGGTATTTCTTCTGCCCATGATCTTGTACCAGCGGTCCAACGATGTCTATCCCCCATTTGTCGAAAGGGCAGGGTACGAGGTTGGGTTCCCATGCCGCCGCGGGAAGGTGTGTCATTATGGCGTGCTTCTGGCATTGCTCACACTGCCGTGCGAATTCCTTAGCGTCCCTCTGCATCGTAGGCCAATAATAACCCTGCCTTAGTATCTTCTGAGCTAGGCTTCTCCCCCCGGAATGGTTTCCGCAACTTCCTCCGTGAACTTCCCTCATCACATTGATGGCTTCATCTTCGGACAAGCATCGTTGGTAGGGCTGTGAGAACCCTCTTTTGTACATTACTCCATCCTTCATGAAAAAGCGGGTAGCTCTTTTCCCTAATCCCCCGTGGTGCGTATACTTATCTGGGTTCTCCAGGTACTCCTTGATTTCTGTCATCCAATCTTTTCCACCCCCATCTTCCAAATTCAGTACTTCCAATGCTACGTGGTTTTTCTCCGACGAGGTAATTGTAAGAAACGTTACCTGCCGGGTCTCGATGGAGTGCATGCCAGCGGCCGTCCGGGATAGGGCGTCGGCTTCCCCGTTTTCGGTTCTCGGTATCTGCTCGAGGGTGAACTCTTCGAACCTTCCCTGGGACTTGTGCACTGCGCTCAGGTATTCTTTCATTCTTTCGTCTCTCGCTTCATATGCTCCCTTCACTTGCTGTACCACTAACTGTGAGTCGCTGTGGACATGAATCCGATTCATTTTTCCTTCACTTGCCAACCTCATTCCGACTAGCAGCGCCTCGTATTCTGCCTCGTTGTTTGAAACCGGGAAGTCTATCTTTACCGCGAAGGACAGAGGTTCCCCGGACCCATCATCGGGTGTCGGCTTAAACACTACCCCAGCTCCCCCTATGCCTCCGCTTGAGGAGCCATCGACGTATACCTTCCAAGTCTTCTCCGTATAGGCCTCTTCCAGAGCTTCGTAGGTCTCAACCATAAAGTCAGCTAGCACCTGGGCTTTTATGGACGGCCGAGGGGCATACTGGATGTCATACTCTCCGAGCTCCACAGCCCATTTCACCATCCTTCCCGACACCTGGGGATGGCTGAGAATGGCCCGCAGCGGATGCTTTGTGAGTATTGTAATAGGATGAGCCAGAAAATATGCCCTGAGTTTCCGTGCGGTCGTGACGAGGGCGAAGGCAAACTTCTCGATGGGAGAGTATCGGGTTTCGGCGTCCTTCAAGGTCCGACTTGTGTAGTAGATTGGGAGGTGGTCTGCTCCTTCAGCTCTCACGAGTACCGCACTTACAACTTCTCGCCCCACAGCAAGATACACGAAAAGTCTTTCCCCCGACCGGGGCTTGACCAACAGGGGCGGCCGGAGCAGGTACCCTTTCAGGTCGTCAAACGCCTTTTGGCACTCATCGGTCCATTGGAAATCCTTGACCTTACGGAGCACCTTAAAAAAGGGAAGTCCTTTCTCGGCGGCCTTGGAGATGAAGCGGTTGAGCGAGGCCATTCTTCCAGTGAGCCGTTGCACATCCCGAACTGTCGTTGGGGCAGGCATCTCCAAAATAGCTTTGGCCTTTTCAGGGTTCACCTCTATCCCTTTCTGAGTGACCAGAAAGCCGAGGAACTTGCCCCCTTGGATCCCAAAGGAGCACTTGCGCGGGTTAACCTTGAGCCCGAACTTCTCCATGATCTGGAAGGCTTCTGTCAGGTCAGCGTTGTGTTGGCTAGCCTCTTGACTCTTCACAATGATGTCGTCCACATATACTTCCAGATTGTTTCCGATCATCGAAGCGAACATAGTGTTCATAAGCCGTTGGTATGTGGCCCCTGCATTTTTCAGACCAAAAGGCATAACCAAATAACAGTACGTACCGAAGTCCGTGATGAAGCTAGTTTTCTCTTGGTCTTCCTCAGCCATCGGGATCTGGTTGTAACCCTGATCTCCGTCCATGGTGGAAAGCAATTCGCACCCCGCTGTGGAATCCACCAACTGATCGATACTTGGTAAGGGAAAGCAATCCTTCGGGCAAGCGTTGTTTAAGTCGGTGAAATCAATGCACATCCTCCATCGCCCTCCGGACTTTGGGACTAAGACCACGTTGGCCAACCACTCGGGATACCGCACCTCCCGGATCTGGTTCAGTTCCGTCAGCCTCTGTAATTCTGACTTGATTACCTTGTTCCTTTCGGGTCCCATTTTGCGCTTCCTTTGCTGTACTGGCTTGGCGTCGGGCCGCACATCCAAGCAATGCTTGCATACATGGGGGCTGATGCGCCCCGGAGGCCCTCCTACCCATGCGAACACATGCTGGAATCGCCGCAGGGTGTTGAGTAACTGCAACTCGATGGCTGGGTTGATGTTTGTTCCCATTTTCAGCTTCTTCTCGGGCTCGTCCGGGATGACCTGGACCTCCCTGAGCTCTTCTGCCGGGTATAGCTTTCTGGCTTCGATCCTACGGAAATCTCCTTGACCTCGGGGGTCACCGTCCTCCTTCTCCTCTATTGCTGCTATCGTGTTCAAGCGACATTCTCGGGCCCTAGCCTGATTTCCCCTAACTTCCCCAATTCCATTCATGGTGGGAAACTTTACTTTCAAATGCAGGACCGATGGTACCGCTTCGAACAGGCGAAGGGAGGGTCGCCCGCAGATCACGTTGTAGGTTTTGGCGAGTGCATTGATAACCCAAAACTTCACTTCCTCGGTTCTGCGCAAGTGTCCTTCTCCCCAAGACATCAAAAGTGGGATCGAACCCAGCGTGTCGCTCGGGCTCCCATCAAAGCCTACCAATGGGACTTTTTCTGGCGTTATCTGCTCCAGCTGGAGCCCGAGTGCAAAGAACGTCGGTAGGAACATCACGTCCACCGAACTTCCGGTATCGATCAAAACTCGAGCTACCTCGGCTCCATGTATTGTGGCTTGAATTACTATGGGGTCATCGTGGGGATGAACAATGTCCGCCAGATCTTCGGGACCAAAAGTAATTGGGGGGGGGGCATACATGTTAGTGGAAAAGACGTGGTATTTCAGACTTACCCGCTGCGTCTCTTTTAAGAACTTCCTCTTTCTTTGGGTGGATGAGGACGCCAAGGGGCCTCCTTCAATCACATTAACGGTCCTGCCATTCATGGGATTGCGTAGGTAGTTTGAAGGGGGAGGAGGTAAATGCGGGGGAGGAACTTGCTCCTCTTCTGCTGCTCCACCTTCGTATCTTCGTCTGCGGGCATGGGAACTCTCTCCTTCCGGTTCCCGAGGCTCCGTGCTCCGCCGTTCTTCTCGCTCCGCTGCACGGGCCCGACTGGCTTCTCGCTCTTCTGCCGGCTTCCCTCCTCGGGGAAGATCTTTCCTTCTTTCCAGAAATTGGCGCAGGTACCCGCTCTTGATCAGCCGTTCAATCTCGTTTCTCAAATGGTCGCACTGCTCCGTCTTATGCCCCCAACTTCGATGGAATTGGCACCACTTCCCCGTGTGGCGTAGGTTCTCGGAGTTCCGCGATTGAGGTGGCCATCGTAGGTCGGGGTGTCCCTCCATCACTTCTAGTACCTCAACGTTAGAAATCTTTAGAGGAGTTATTGGGACGGGATCTAAGTACCTTTTCACTACGTCATGCCGGTTACGCATGTCATCTCCTCGCCGATTCTTTGTTCGCTCCTCTTGCCCTCTTTGTCCGAGCTTTGCCAACCGCGTGTCTTCGAGTAACATGTACCTTTCCGCCTTCTGCATGAGCTCTTCTAAGGTCCGAGCCGGATGCCTCACTAATGCTTCGGCGAATTCTACGGACCGAGTGCCCTGCGCCACAAACTCCGACAGTATTTGGGGGTCGATATGCCTTACGTCGATCACGGCATCCGCGAATCTCCGCATGTAGTCCCTAAGGCTCTCCCCCTTCTCCTGGACCATGGTCATCAAGTGCCCAGCCGTTTTCGGATAGCGCCTATTGCACGCGAATTGCCGGACGAACAGCTCCTTGAGGTCCTGGAAGCTGTGGATGGACCCCTGGGGCAACTGGGAGAACCAGGCTTGCGCTCGCCCGGTTAAGGTGGATCGGAAAATTCGACATCGGGCGTGGTCAGGCGCGTTGAGGATATCCATCATGGCTAAAAACTGGTTGACGTGGTCGCGAGGGTCCTTTGCGTGCCGGTCGCCCGTATACACCACCGGATTGGGCAAACGGACGGACACCGGGATTTCCGGGTTTAAGATGTGTAGGGCGAACGGGCTGCCCCTCTCCTCTTCTTCCACTCCTCCGTTTTTATCCCTCTTCAAGGCTTGCACCTCCTTCCTTAAGTCAAGCAATATATCAAACAAATGCGGATCGCTACCGGCCATACCTGGGTTTCTGGCGCGTTCGACCTCCGCTCTATCTCTCCGGTCTTCGTCTCGCCTCCGATAATACTCCCTGATTCGAGCCGTGGTACCCGGTGATGTAGTTCTTCTCCTTCCGGCTCTCATTCTTTGTCGTTGCATTCGCCTGGCGCCTCGTTCCGCGGCGGTTTCAAGTAGGCGATCCAACTCGCTCATAGTCATTCGTACTTCGGTGGTGGTCCCGTCGTCTGACGCGGCGGCGCGATCCGGGGACTCGTATGCCTGCTGGCTGGGAACTTCCGGTGATGAGGAGATGGACTCGTCAGACTCTTGGGAAGCTATAGCCATAACCGCTTGGGCGAACAGACGCGACGAGGACTGAAAGCTAATTCTGCTATCGACGTAATCTGAGTTTGCCGAACCTGAGTGCATCACTTGGGCTACTTCAGAGACTTTTACGACTTTCCCACAGACGGCGCCACTGATGACGGCCCTTCCTCCGGCCACGCTCGTCACCGGAGCGGTTCGTACGTCGGTCTCGGCCCAAGATGCACCCTGGCTCGGCTAAGCTTCCTGCTGCTCCGCAACTATCCTCGACCCTTGGGGGTTCGGGCTCCGTTCGCACGATCTCCCTTCAACAGCTTCCTTGGCTAGATCTTGAGCTCTTCCGACCCTCTCGGCTTGCGCTCCCTGCCCTTCTCTCCCTTGATGAGGCTATCTTTTTCTGGCGATTTTAGAGAGATGGATATGCTGGGCTAACTTGAATGGTGTGGATGCTTGTGGGATCGCTTGGTTTTTGCGACTGACCCACCTCCCTATTTATAGGGCGAAGGGAGGTTAGAAGTGTAATTTGCCCCTGGGCACGTGTCACCGTGCATGCCCGTCCGAGGGTAATAGGGTACTTGAGTACCCTTGTAGAGTAGGGCACGTGGTATCCGCATGTTACCCTCGGTGCACGGCATGCTCCGGTTACATCTTATAACTTCCGAACCAATGCCCTTTATTGGGGAGGCGGGGCAGTCGAGCCCTGGGAGGAGGACAACGCATCCGGGTAAGTGGAGTGTGACGCCTCTTCTGACGTCCGTCCCCCTGGGCACGTGTCCTCGTGCATGATCGTCCGAGGGTAATAGGGTACTTGGGTACCCTTGTAGAGTAGGGCACGTGGTGCCCGCATGTTACCCTCGGTGTACGGCATGCTCCGGTCACACCTTATAACTTCCGAGCCAATGCTCTTTATTGGGGAAGCGGGGCGGTCGAGCCCTGGGAGGAGGACAACGCATCTGGGTGACGTTTGATCATGACGTCCGATCCTCCCCTCTGGTTGGGAAAAAAGGGACGGTCGCCACTGGCTGGCGAGTAAATGACGTATGCCTGCATATGAGGGGTTCGACCCCCCCTCGGGGAACACACACAGCATAGGATATGATATAATAGGTATTTAATAGAGGGGGTCGATATACCTGGGGGTCGGGTATCGAGCGGAAAAAAAAGGGGGTAGTGAGGCGGGACAAGGTCAGGAGATTAGGCCACGTGGACGGGTACGATCCAAGAGGGAGAGTATGCGTCATCAACATGCATCATACATCCACGTAGCAAAGGCCATATCCGTGTCAAAATACATTTGTTTACTTTGCATTTTAACCTTAATGCTAGCCTGAGAAGAGTCTACCGCTGCACTTCCTTTCATTTAACTCCCTATCTCATTTGTCTTTTTTTTTTCTTATAACTACCCTCTGTTTCTAATGAATTTTGAGCTTCTTCACTTTCACTTTCTTCACCTAAAGGCATAGATGGTCTTTTATTTTTCTTAGCTCTTTCTTGCTCATTAAGTGCTGTCAAAAATTCATGCCTAATTTGTTAGTTCAGTTTTGTACAACTCCTCACATTACCCGTGATTCCTGCGAGGTGTTGCTTCATGCGGTTAATTCCACCACCACTGATTACATGGTCACAATGAATACACTTTAGAGACTTTGCCTTCCCCTTAGTTGCTGGTAATTCTCTACAATGCTCCCATGCTGGACCAACTTTACGCTGATGATTTTGATTGCTAGCTGATTGATCTGTTGAATTTTGAGTGTTTGAAGTATTTTCTTCCATTGCCTATTACAATTATAAACAATATCATTTTCAACATTGAAATCCAATAACAAATGAGATTGTTTCATAAGAACAACAAGACCAAATAAAACAATTTCACGAATAACAGTTCAATTATTTTGCAACTAAATATAGTGAAATTTAATAATTCTCTCAACTCATTTAAGCATTATACTCAGACCAAGCATTATCAATGATTAAAATAAAAAAAAAACAATAATCAAAAACTATTTTTTGTAATTTTGGGCAGAATGCAATATATTATAAACATCATCAATAATCACTTCATCTATCACCAATTCATCATAAACCAACGCATCAACACATAATATAATTTATATTATGCAAAAAACACCTAATTTAAATGGTAAAAACAAAGCATCGAAAAAAAAAGGAAATGCCTTGATTCGCCGACGCGAGTGAGCGAAGAAGGAGGCGGGCAGCGCCTTGATTCGCCGGCGAGCGGCGACGGTGGATGGGGAGTGGGGCAGCGACGGATGATGGAGGGGGGGTAGGCAGCGGACGATGGAGGGGTTAGGGTTTCAGGTTTGGAGAAAAATTGAATCGCGTGAGTTAGGTGTGTAATTAGGGGTGTTTGTGTAATTTTAATTTTTTTTATTTTTATTAGAGGGGCGAACCGGTTTCAACCTGTCCACCGGTTTCTGGTTTTGGACCGGTTTTTTCCGGTCGAAACCGGTTCGTGCAGCGAACCGTTTTGCAGGCCTAATCGGCCCGGCCGGGGGTCCGGACACCGGTCGAACCGGTTCGACCGGCCGGTCCGGGCCGGTTATGAAAACAGTGCATATACCACAACAACTCTTTGGCCATGCATAAATCGCAAAGGAGTGAATAAAAGAACTCTGGATAACCGAATTCACAAGAGTAATTCTACCCTCCTGTGAGAGATTCACACCTTTCCAGTTAGGAAACTTGTTCAATATTTTGTCCACGGTGGGCTGAAGCCAACGACGGCGGGGACTGCCTTTAAATAAAGGGACACCGAGATAATTGAAGGGGCAACTTAACTCTTTAGGTTCAAGGAACTGATGATCGCACGACGACGATGATCCACAATATGGTCGTCATTCTGATGTGCTCCTCCTTGCGTCCTACTTAAGAATTCAAAAGTGGCCCTTTGGACGTTCTTATAACGCTTTGGTAACAAAGGTTATTGAGATCTAGGTTCATAGATGGATTCATTCAGCAAAAGTCCGTCAAACTAAGTCAATATTAAGAAATTGTCGATAGTTGGATTATAATGTCAGAAACAAGAGTAGGATTTGGGTGTTTGGCATGCTTAAGGGGGTGATAGAGAACCATAGAAAGCCACATGAGAACAAATGAGTGACTTCTTAGTTAAGGGGCACGACCAGTAAGTCTTGTTTTTCGCGAGTGCAATCACATAACAAATATATTGAATTTGAAATATGCATTGCACGTCGATTGTCTAAAAAACATACACTACATCTATAAGATATATCAGATATATTAGAAGTAACTATACCTTAAAAATATACAATAGATGTAAACCACACAACTGACATAAATTATGACTGAAACACACACTAAACGTTCAAACACGTACGAAATATAAATTATCCGAAACACACATTACAGGGAAAAAATCATTTTTCATACCGTAACTTGGCACCATTTTCATTTTCATACCTTAACTTGGCAGTCATCAATTTACATACCATAAGTTGGACACAATTTTCACATTTGGTACTCCGGCACCGGAAAATACACGCTGGCGCCCCGTCACCCCCAAATTTGGGGATTTTGACTAATTTTGACCCACGTAGGCACTCCACGTCGGATAGGCAAAAAATCATTTTTCATACCTTAACTTGGCACCATTTTCACTTTCATACCTTAACTTGGCACTCATCAATTTACATACCATAAGTTGGACACAATTTTCACATTTGGTACTCCGACACCGAAAAATTACAAACTGGCGCCCCGCCACCCCAAATTTGAGGATTTTGACTAATTTTGACCCACGTAGGCACTCCACGTTGGATATTGTCCACGTTGCATCCAACGTGGAAAATGCATTAAAAAAAATCCCAAAAACAAATCTCAAATGCACTAAAAATTCACAAATTACTACCCAATTTAATAAATGAAACCACTATGCCAAATTAGGGTACCATAAAATTGTGCCAAAATAGAATACCAAAATTGATTTTTCTCCAAATCTTATACATTACTCCAAAATCGAATTACGGGAACAATCAAAGTTTCTTACGTGCTTCGAACTCGGTGGAATATGAATAAACGAGAAATTGAACAGTTAGGGTTTTGGAATCAAGAACAAAAATAGTCTGAAGAGTTTATAACTTACTTTTTGGACAAAGGGCGTCGCCCCTCGACAAAATCTGGTAACTCAGGTGGCGTAGGATTCAAAAGTTTCTTCTCCTCTGATCTTAGTTCTTAGGAGTGAAAGAGAGTCGAGAGATGAAGTTTTTGTTTTTATTATTAAAAAGATAAACTTTTTTCTTTGCCTGAACGTATACTTGTTTTTGCAACTAAAAAACGTTTTTCAACTTAAGGCAACAACTTTTTTGATTTTTTGTTTTTTTTAGATTTGTTTTTGGGATTTTTTTAATGTATTTTCCACGCTGGATGCAACGTGGACAATATCCGACGTGGAGTACCTACGTGGGTCAAAATTAGTCAAAATCCCCAAATTTGGGGTGACGGGGCGCAAACGTGTATTTTTTCGGTGCCGGAGTACCAAATGTGAAAATTGTGTCCAACTTATGGTATGTAAATTGATGAGTGCGAAGTTAAGGTATGAAAGTGAAAATGGTGCCAAGTTACGGTATGAAAAATGATTTTTTCCATATCCGACGTGGAGTGCCTACGTGGGTCAAAATTAGTCAAAATCCCCCAAATTTGGGGTGACGGGGCGCCAACGTGTATTTTCCGGTGCCAGAGTACCAAATGTGAAAATTGTGTCCAACTTATGGTATGTAAATTGATGAGTGCCAAGTTAATATATGAAAATGAAAATGGTGCCAAATTACGGTATGAAAAATGATTTTTTCCCACACATTACACCTCCTTTTCATTTATAAAATATAAAAAGAAGAAAAATCTCACCTCCTTCGGACCTTGGCAGCCCTACCAGCCATTATTTCTAAACACAAATTGTTATCAATACTAGGAAAATAAAATAATTAACACAAAATATCACAAATACAATTAAAACTTTGTGGCAATGGATGGGAACATCTCATTCTCTCCCCGCCTCCACATAACCAAATGTCGAATTATCCAAACTTTTTGGCTGCCCTTCATCTCTATGCTTAAACTCTTCTCACTTCCAACTTAAACTCTTCCTTCTTACAGATAATACTTGCCTCGTACTCGATCATAGTACATCGAAAAATGATCATAAACCTCTTATCCTCCTCTTCATCACGCTCTCTGCATAGATTCCTCAATTCAAACATACCCTTTTCAGATTCTCCTGTTAAAAGAAAAACCCATCTTTCAAAACCACTATTATCTTCTTCATGTTCAGGGTTTTGCAGAAACAACCCATCTCTACTCAAAAGCAATCGATTTAGACAAGTAAAGAGGAAAAAGTTTAAAACTTTGGCCATAAGTGGGCTTGAATTTGGTGGGTTTGAGAGCGCTCAATCAGTTCTTGAGGCAGCTGCAGTGTTGACTGCTATCATCGTTGTTCATGAAAGTGGTCATTTTTTAGCTGCTTATCTTCAGGGGATCCATGTGAGTAAATTTGCAGTTGGGTTTGGTCCAATTCTTGCTAAATTTAATTCCAACAATGTTGAGTATTCACTTAGAGCATTTCCCTTAGGTGGTTTTGTGGGGTTTCCTGATAATGATCCAGACAGTGATATTCCTGTGGATGATGTGAATTTGCTGAAAAACAGGCCAATATTTGATAGGGTGCTTGTTATCTCTGCTGGTGTGATTGCTAATATTATTTTCGCGTATGTTATAGTTTTCGTTCAAGTATTACTAGTTGGATTGCCGGTTCAAGAAGCGTTTCCCGGTGTGCTTGTACCTGATGTTAGACCCTTTTCGGCTGCTTCGAGAGATGGTTTATTTCCTGGTGATGTTATTTTAGGTGTTAATAATATTGAACTTTCGAGAACAAGTCCGAGTTTAGTTTCTGAAGTTGTCGATGTAATTAAGAAAAACCCGAAAAGGAAGGTAGTGTTTAAGATTGGGAGGGGGCAAGAGAATGTAGAAGTCAATGTTACACCTGATGAGAATTCAGATGGTACTGGAAGAATAGGGGTACAATTATCACCAAATGTGAAGTATTCTAAGGCAAGGGCGAAGAATCTTCCGGAAGTGTTTCGTTTCTCGGGGCGTGAATTTTGGGGCCTCACGTCGAATGTCTTAGATGGCTTGAAACAGACGTTTATGAATTTCTCTCAATCTGCCAGTAAGGTTTCCGGCCCTGTTGCCATAATAGCCGTTGGCGCAGAAGTTGCAAAATCGAATGCCGATGGTCTTTACCAATTTGCAGCTGTTTTAAATCTTAATCTTGCAGTGATAAATCTTCTTCCTCTGCCTGCTTTGGATGGTGGTTCGTTGGCGTTGATTCTGGTAGAGGCAGTCAGAGGAGGAAGAAAGCTCCCATTAGAACTAGAGCAGCAGATTATGTCATCTGGCATCACAATAGTCTTAATTCTTGGAGTATTCCTTATTGTCCGTGATACGTTAAACCTTGAGTTTATCAAAGACTTGTTATGAATACCTGGTCTGCTCAAGTCCGAATTGTTCTTCAGTCTCCATCATTTTCCACGCAATTTGGCACATGAAGTTAGCAGGTTGTGGTACCTTTTGAGGGTGAGATGGCACTCACCGGTTGCTTGGAGCTGTTGTCTTATCAAAGACCCCATCTTAAGGTGCATTTGGCCATTTCATGTATTCAAGAATATAGTTTCTGAATGCCCTATTGTTGATTGTGCATAATATACAAGCACTTAGCAAACTTAATGAAGTCCTAAGATTCAATACGAGTTGCTCGGAGCTGTTGTACTCTTATGTTTAAATTATAGTTTCATCACTAACAAGCTGATTGTGATGTCAAGATATTGCATGTTTGTATGTTTCAGAGAGTGATGGCATGCTGCTTCTAGGATTGTCAACTATTACATACTTGTCTTTCCTATATATTTTAAACTTTTGTTACTGCCATCCTAGTGCTTCCATTGTGAAATTGCTGCCAATGCATTTTTTTTTCCCGGATATATGAGATTTTCATGGTTTGGTTACTAATGACTGTAGACTTCTTTGTTGTTGTTGGTTAAAATTTTTCACTAGTTTTATAGTACAAATATCTCCCATCCATCAGTTGTACTAAGTTTTAATTTCACTCTCTCACTGTCACGTCTAAGTCTATCTTTGGACTACTTAAGATCGTTACTAGGAACTACAATGAAAACCTTGATTCTTGAGGCTTTTCATGGCATTGAGAATACATTTGTGCTAAACAAGGACATAAAAATATGGAAAGTGTTAGATTTGGATGCAATTCATATACTCTACATCTCTCTGTGTGGTGTGTGTGAATCTAGGATACCGTCACAGAAATTGGAAAGTAGAAGTCATCCGTTGTGCTTTTCCTTAGCTAACAGCAAATTACCTCTTGCCTTTCTTGTCTTCTTATAAGGCACATTACTTACTAGTTAGAAAAGAACCAAGTAAATATCATGTAGTTTGCTTGATGTGGCTACATGATTAAGGGATAATACTCGTTAAGGTCTTTGAGTTTTCATGAATGTCAATGACATCAACCAATTTAAACGGGCATTTGGCCTACCATAATCAAAGCCTGGAAAAAGATCAATTAATATGGAGCGCGACATTTTCAGGAGTGCTAAAGAAGCGGAAGTGTATGACGCTCGGACTAATTTTCGTCTTCTCTATTTTTCAAGATTTTTGGAGTCACGTCAATTCCATTAAAGTTAGATATTTCACATTCAAAAAATGCCAGATTGCAGCAACCTGGTTTGCTTCTCTGTTGAACAACTTCTCAGTACTACATGGACTCAATTCATATATTCTTATGTGATTTTGAATATTTCAATTTCTATGCGAGTATATATATGTTGTTAGTCCTCCGATTTCCTATTCCCAAAACTATTCTTACAAGAAAGAAGTCAATAAGTTCCTTCCCACTAATATCTGTTTTACTAAACCATCTACCATCTCCCAATTAAATGATTCGTAAAGGCTTACTGATTTTTCCCAAAATTCTTTTTACAAAGTCCGCCTTTCCTTTCTTCTGTCCAGTCTCCGATCTGTTTGTTTGTGGTTCAGGTTTTGGAATGTTCAAATTTTTGTGTACTCTCAATTGTTTATAGGATAATATCAGTACTATGTCATGAGGTTTTAATAGTAAATGGTGGCACTATCTCTTAGTTAATAGCTTCAGCGAAGTTGTTAGCGTCAATAAGACTGTGATTGTCCTTTTTTCTTAATTATATATCATATTTCTATTAAATGTGATTTAAATTTAATGATAATTATTCTCCTAAAATGGATATATCAAAAAGATCTGCAAACTGCAGTTAACTTATATTAAGTTAAATTAGGGTGGTAGGGTTGAGGTAGGGCTTTGTGTTTTGTTCTTTTAAATACAATAATTAGAATAAGTTCACCCTTTAGAGTAAGCTAGTTCACCTTTGGGTTAATCTACCTTTTTTAGTTTATCTATACTATATAAATAGAAGCGATAACAGTCCGGCGGCATGTTGTCCATCGGAGCATTTTTTCGTTTCCAGATAAGAAACAATGTACGCATCATTATTCTTTTCTTACGAAAAATTGTCTCAGTTATGATCATAGTTTTTTTATTTTTTTATATAATGAACCATAGTTACAACAATTTTATTTTGCATCCTGTCCGTCATGTACATTCATTTTTACGTATTTAAATCATAATATATAACCTTAATTATTTTAAAATTGTAGTAAGAATTATAGTCAAGTGGAAAGATAGTTTATTTCTTTTTGACTTTTCAACTAACAACTTGGCAAAGCTAAGCTTCAGGGCATTTATCACTCTTTATTACTTATCCATTATTTAATTGGGTAGTGGCTGGCGGAAATTAACATGGGATAACGATAACAAGACTACAAGTAAATTCATAATTAAATGGGTTCGAGAAAGGCCTCATAAATTGTGCAATGGTATGAAAGAGTGCCGTGGAATCCTCGGCAGTTCTCTCTCCCGGCCCGTCTCTAAAATGAACATAGTAGTTTCTTTTAGGATTAATTGCAACAATCCTCTCAATTTATGGAATTTGTAGCACTTTGTCCTCTAACTTATGGAAATGTGCGAGATATCCTACAACCTATTGATTTTTAAGCAATTTCTCCCCTGAGTCGTTGATCAATCGTTCATTTCGAATACGTTTCTAAGTTCTTGTCCGTCAAACAAGGGGGCGAATCGCATCAAAATAAATAGGTTGAGAGCGCATTTCGCACATTTTCATAGGTTACGGGGCAAATTACTTCATACAGACCCCATAAATTGAGGGGTTTGCTGCAGTTAGCCATTTCCTTTAATATAACGACCCTATTACAATAGATTTTTTCTTTTCATCCAATCCCCGGCGTGAATATAGTCTTTACGAATGTAAGTTTTAAAATAGTTTTTATTAATTTAAACTAACAATTTTGCCAATTCAAACTTCAGGGTACGTATCACTCTTATTACACTCTTATTTAATTAGGTATTGACAGGCTAGCTATCGGAAACATGGGATAACGATAACAAGACTACAAATTAATTTATACTCCCCCATCAAAATCTGTTCGATTTTAGAAGTCTTATACATGTGTCGTATCTAATAACTTATTCGACAACTTGCGATTTGCCGTCCACTAACGCATATATATAATATTGACTGAATTACGTTACAAAAACTAGAAACTAACGTGCAAAATCATTCATACAAAGTTGACTTACATTGAGATTAAAATTATAAGGCACACTTACCAGAGAAAAAAAAAAGAGATGCCAAATTAACTCTCTGTATCTTCATCAAATCATGTGCATACCTTAATGATATATTCATCTTCGATCCATCGAAGGCACAGCGAGTTGTGATCCGATCCAATCCAATCTAATCAAATGGGCTCGATTCAAGAAATTGATCGGCCGCATAGTAAACTGAAAGATGGTTGTGGAATCCTTGCGAGCGCGTTCCTCAGCCTCCTCTTGCCCCTCTCATTCCATCTCCTGGCTCGTCTGTCTACCGCCCGTTACTTCATATTCGTCGAGAAAGATTACTCATATTATAAAAATTCTTTGATAACCTCCGTTTTCTTGTACAGCACCACAACATTAGTCCTCAGCGCGCTCGTTTCTCTCGTTAGTATCGTGGCCCTCGCAAATGTTGTCGTAACTAGTGACAAAACTGCATTATCTAGAATCAGCCAGCGTTGTCGTTTATACGGTGCGTGGTTTATGCTTTTCGTAGTGCAAGTCTGTCTGTGTTTGGGGATCCAGGGGAGCGTAGATGCGGAAATAAGCGGATACACGACGGGGAGTTTAGTTCAGCCGCGGAGGGTGGCTTTGGTTTTGGGGTTGCATGAGTGCATGTTATTTTGGTGGAGGAGTGTGGTGAAGCCTGTGGTCGACGAGACGGTTTTCGAGTCGAAAAGGGAGGATTTGAAGCGGGTGGAGAAATTCGTGATGACGGTTGCTTTCGGGGTTTTGTGGTGGCGAAAGCTGAGGGAAGAGGCCGAGTCGTTGGTGGTGGTGCCGTGGGTCATGGCGGAGCTGAGGATGGGTGTCGGGGTGGCGGATTATGCGGGGTGGTTGTTGTATTATCTAACGGTGGCGATCGGGGCGGTGAGAGGAGTAGCATGGGTTTTCGCGGGGATTTTTCGGTATCGGAGCAAGGTCTACTCGGTAGAATACATTGCCGGAAGCTAGGTAGAGTCTTTGAACGACTATTTTTATTTTTATTTTAATATTATATGTAAGTTTTTGATTTTTAGAAAAAGAAAATCATTCTTTTGTCTTTTGTTAGTTTTAATCCTCTAATGTTGTAAAATGTATAGTTTTAGTTATATTTGCCGCAATTTTTGTTGGAATGAAGTCACATGATGCACACATGTTGCCAGGCCACGCAAGTGTGGGCCGGCGCTTATTATATAAAACAAATAAGAAGTTCGAAAATGAAGTTAATAGATAGTTGATGAATTTAAAAAAGAAAATCAAATGTCCAAATTGTTTTTGATTTGAAGTATGAAAGGTGTAAAGTGTAAACTAGAGTCAAGCGAACATGAAGTCAACTTTGATTATCCTTAAAATGGTCCAAACAGAAAGAAATAATTCATTGCTAAAATGGTCCAAACAGAAAGAAATAATTCATTGCATCCTGCCAAATCTTATATGTATTTGGAGCTAAAAGCATTTTACTCTCTGTATAATTATTCCCTGCATCCTATCTAACCCTAAGTTCTTTTGGAGCTAGTAGAATTTTACTCTCTATATTATGTGAAATGGATGTATACCCTTTTCTAAAAATAAAAGCAAGAAAGTATTTTATAACGTATAAAATACGCGAGGAAGTAAGATGCATACTTAACATAATAAATGGAGGTATTTTGTCTATTTATTTTCATACAAAATAAATCATGTGCAAAATTAACATAACAAAGGTGGGTAACTTATCCATTTATTTTTAAGGGATAAAAGCGTCAAACCCCCCAAACTATACCCCTGAACTTTTTTTTTGGCAACAAGCCCCCTGTACTATGGATAAATAAGCACTTTGCCCCCTGAGTTTAAATCCAACGGCAAAAAGTGTTGACACGTATTCAAGTCCAATGGTGAAAAAACGACTCAGGGGGCAAAGTGCTTATTTATCCATAGTACAGGGGGCTTGTTGCCAAAAAAAAAAGTTCAGGGGGCAAATCGCTACACCCCCTATAGTATAGGGAGTTTGACGCTTTTATCCCTATTTTTAATTTACATGAGAAATATATGTGCCTATTTCATTTATCAGGGAATGTTTTGCCAAAAACCCCTTACTGTAGAAGGAAAGAAAAGAAAATACTCAATATGGGTCACCTATACCCGTGTCCGTCCTAATGGTACCAAAATGCCCTCATATTTGTGCAAGGACATAACAAATTGAAAAAATAGAAAAAGCTAGGACCAAACTCTTGATTAGCGATCATCTGCTTTTTATGTTGGACAACGGCAAAATTTGTATCTGAAACCTTTCTACTAGAAAATAGAAAGAATAAGTTCTCAAGCATTTCCATTGCAATTCTATCAAATACGCAAATATCTCATATGAATACGCTAATACAAAATTGACCGCATTTCTTAGATTTGCTAGCTGAGAACAGATATAAAAGTTTGACATGTGCAACCACGAATATTTCCATTCCAAAGATCATGGCTTCAATATTCCAATTTTAAGCAGCCAAAGACAGCCGCCACAAACACCAAGGAGATTAAAGTTCTGAATTTCTAATACACTATTAGGAAACCCTAGTGCAGTTATTAATATGGGGAGAATTTTTTTAACCGTACGTGAGCATCGTTCCCATGATTATCTATGTTAATTTTATGAACCTACATTTTTTATTATATGGGCGTTAAATGCCTGTGTACATGTTCTTACAGTTTCTTGTGTCATTGAAAAAGACACTATTTGTTTAATGTTCCCATATTATATAAAATTACACGAAAACCAATTCGAAAGATCTTCTCCATCGACTAAACATATTATTTTAAAAATTTGAAGATTCTATCATAAATTATTGAAGTGTATATTAATGAATCTATATTTGATATGCTTACTCAATAAACGTAGAGAGAATGAAATCCTTAGGTGATAGGTCTGTGAAGGTTTTTTAATTCTTTGCATTCCAACCAAATAAACTAGCGCTCAATTAAAAGAAAAGAAGTAAAGACTAATTCCATAAAGGTCAAGTATATACTATAGATGGTAACTAGGTCCTGGGTTGTGTTAATGGTTCTAATTTTGCTAGTGAGCCTGCCGCCTGATTCGATTCCCATATCAAAACGTACTCGTGTGTAAGTCATAATCCTTCTTCGTTGGTCAACGCAATGTTTTAGTCGCGCTCTCGCGAATTGAGTGTCTGTGCCCCGCTCTAGAATATTTTAGGAATTCTTAATTTTCGCACTAAAAATTCTTAGTTCTTGTATTAAGAATTTTACCTTTACACATATTCAAATCTGTATCTTGCTACACCTCTCACCTACTCAATGTGTCTAGCGCCTTCTCTTTTGACTAAGTTGAAGGAAAAATTGGAGAAAATAAAATTAGAAAAACAAATAACTCTATTACTCTCATCAAAAATCAAAATTCACTCATACCTATGAATATATAAGTAGACATTAATTGATTATGTGTGTTAAATATAATAATTTATAATTATTGATAACTACTTTTATCATTTGTATTCATACAAATACATATTTAATTATTTTTAATAAACGCACTAAGACACACTCATACTCGTGAAATGTTAAAGCTGGCGCCCTAACGCACACGGCCCCGCTTTCGCACTTACTCGCACATGCGCATTACGTGATTTAGCTCGCGACTCCTGCAAAGCTATCAAACGATGTCTCTATCTCCCATGTATTAAATTCACGGGGTCTTATGCTCTGTCATTTATGGTGTACGTCCAAAGACAAAATGGGGGCCTTTTGCGCCCCAACGTGTTGTGCTTGCTCCATAAAATAAGGATGAATTTGTTTATTTGTTTCTATTAATTTCTTCATCCTTCATTTGTCTAGAAAATATATATCTAACAAATTCAAAATTCATCTTTTTTCTATACAGGTTTTAAAAAAACTAACTGAAATTATGACCATCCTTTTGTAGGTTTAATAATTATTTATTTAGTAGTTTATGTTCAGTTTTATGATTATCAATTAATTTAATAATAAATATAGTATATTGAGGCTCTTTGAAAATATATTTATGCATATTTTATAATATGTAAAGTAAGGTATGTGCATATTTGTATAATACGACAAATATATATATATATTTTTTTATGAGGGTCTTAATTTATTATTTTGTCTTTTTTATTTTTATCATAAAAATATATTGGGAATAATATCACTCGCACCCCTGAGGTTAGGCATAATATCAGAAACCTCCCCTGAGATTTCAATAATAACAGTGACACCCCCTGAGATTGGGTGTAACATATCAAATAGGTCCATTATTCCTTTTTTGCCCATGACCAACTTTAACCACCTTGTAAGACCCGATACACCCATTTGCTATACAAATAAAAAAGTAAAAGAGAGTTGAAAATGAAACCATACTTTTGAGTAAATATTGATTAAGTTTATATTTTTGGATACATGTATTTGAATAAAGCTTTTATACAAGAAATAAAAATAAAAAAATTAAAAGAAAACTAATATATATAAAATTTAAATTTTTTCTGGATGTATATGATTTGATTATTAGAAATTTGTTTTAGAAGATATTCAAAAAAAAGAGCTCTTAATAGTTATACACACACACACACACACACACACACACACACACACACACACACATATATATATATATATAGACATATATATATGTTAAAAAATAAGTTATAATTATTTATGTCAAGATATATATTATTTTTAGATCTTTTCCTTTGTAATATTTTTTGCTGCATATATCTTTTGAATTTTGTTTAAATATATTTATCTTTTTAAACCGTAATGTTTAAGAATACGATATTCGTAGTAATTTATGGAATTAGTGTTAAAATATAATGCAACACTAAGTACATATGAAAGACACTTTCTAATTTGAATAATAACAAGTTGGTCAAAGTTAAAGCAAGGGCAAAAAAGGGATATTCGGCATATTTGATATGTCGTTGCAAACCTCATGGGGTGTCACTAATATTACTGAAACCTCATGTGAGATTTTTGATATTACGCCAAACCTCGGTGGGTGTGAGTGATATTATCCCAAATATATTTGAAATTATATATTTGACTTTGTCGGGTTTACGCCTTACAGCTAAGAGTTTACCTCACCTTCAATCCATGAAACGCCCCACCTTACGTTCAACGCTTTTTAAAAACATTGTTGAGTAACGTCGATTCCAAAATTATGAATCAAAGTACACTAGCTTTCATTTTAAGTTTATAAGTCTTTACATGGTTTAACATGTGTGCGGTCTAAATTGGTAATTTCGTATTCATCATTATTTTAGAATAGTATCATCTTTACCAGATTAATCATAATAAAAATTCGTCGTTTTGTTGGGCACCAGAGCAGGTTGAATACAAAATCACTGGCTTATACATTTTTCCAACATAACTCAACATACTTTCAAGTTTTCCTCGATCATAAAGTATCATAATTCTCTAAAGTCACTTCTAAACCAAAACCAATTTTTCTCACCATTATTTGCTTCTCTATGTTTAGGATTTTGCAGACAAAAACTCGTTTCTAAAGACAAAAACTCGTTTCTAAAGCAATGGATTTAGACAAGGATGGATAAGAAAGTTTAATACTTTGGCCATAAGTGGGGTGGAATAAGGTTTGTTAAATAGCACTCAATCAGTTCTTAAGGTTGTTAAAAGTAAGGCCTAATTGCAACAAACCCCCAACTTATGGGATTTCTTGGACTATATCTCATAAACTATGAAAATATGGGATATGCCTCGTAACCTATTAATTTTTGTGCAATTTACACCTTGATGCCAAATCTAACGAACAAAAACTTAAAGACGTGTTCGAAACGGACGACTGATAAATGATTTAGGGGAAAAAATTAAACATAAATCAATAGATTAAGGGGCATATCACACACTTTCATAAGTTAGGAGGCAAAGTGCAACAAATGCCATAAGTTTGGGGGTTTGCTACAATTAACCTAAAACCAATCTTCTTTCTAGCTATTATAGATACTACTACAACAAGAATATTCAAGAATCTATCTAGAAATTAGTGCTAATCCAAGAATATACAAGAAGATATTAGAATTTTGAAAGTGCTAAGGAAGGATCTAGAACTCAAGCATGTAGAAAAGAAGGATATAGTGCAGGAAATATCTAGATATTTTGTAAACTCTAGAAAAGTATAGAATTCTAGAGTTCTCTTTTAACTATAATTACACCCCATTGGTGTAGATTGTAACCAAGCTAATTAGCAAATCAGCTAAGTAAAAAGCCCAAAGTCAACACCTAAACATTCTATTAATAAAAAGTTCTATCTTCCTCCATATCCAATAGTCCTCTTCTATCTTCATCACTCAATACACAAATACATAAAATAACTAAACACTTCCTTCTACACCTAACAAATTCGTCTTCTAAAACCTTATTTGACGATAGTGCTAGCACATCCTAGTATTGCTTGCTTCTCTCTATGGTGTCTTATTCTTCTTTTTCTCACTTTTATTATCTCTCTTGTGATGTTTCCCTTTAACTGACAATCCTACGCCATCTGCAGAAGTCTTTAACTCATTTCTCTCATCTAACTCTTCGTAATTTAGTGCAGATTGCACTTCATCTAGTGTAGGTGATTCTTTTCCATGGACCGGAGTTCCTTTAAAATGAGCGTGTGACCTAGGCAAAGAACTCAGTAGTAACAGAGCTTGATCCTTATCTCCAATGATACATCAATGTTTTCGAGATCAAAATCAACTTATTGAAAGTATCTATTTGTCATTCAACAAGTTTTTCTTCTTGCATCTTAAATGAACAAGCTCTCAAATTTTGCGCAGATTCCTGTTGCTGATTGTCCTTCGAGACTTGTCTGAGAATTTTGTCTCAGACTAAGGATAATGACACTATTAGCCTTTTCAAGCATTGCTTTCTTAACCTCCTCATCCATCTCCTTATCAATGTTAGATTCAAGCGCATCAAGAAATCCTTGTCGAACCAAAAGAGCCCGCATTTTCGGCCTCCATAATCCAAAATCTTCCAGCCCTGTAAATTTCTCAACACGAAACTATGCAGACGCATAGTTCTCAACCCACATCTAATGCAATTTGTGGTGAATCGATCTTAAACTATTCGATTTCTTTGGTGTTTTTCGATCAATTTGAATTACCTTTACAATGTTGAATCCACTAGCAAATCTAATCTATCACAAATTAATACGCAACTCACACGATTTGCTTGGTTCAGTTAGAATCAATTGATTTTAACTTACATCCAAGGGTGTGACTCGTTTTACTATTGATTTGAGAGAGTTTCTGAAGAGTATACAAGATAAGAGTAATCTGTGATGATTCCTATGTTTTTTTTCGATCTGAATATATGTACTAAATGATGAATTAATGCAATTCACCAAGTAACTATCCAACAAGAAAACTGACCAACTAACTGAAATTCTCAACATTAACCACCAACTGCTTTTCCCACCATAATCCAGCTACTTCAGTTGATTGAACCAAATCACCAACTCTTCAACAGGTAGAGATATATTAGCCTCTATATAAATTATCTTGGTATCTGTTTTGTGGTTTTCCTCTTCTTATTATTTATTCTTGATCCAATTGTAAATCTATAATCTTATAAATTTGTAGAGAATATACATTGGTTGTCATCTTGTGCAAACTACATCTGACCGTACAATCTTTGTTTCTCACTTTTGGGTTAATCTAGTTTTTTTGATATTTTTTTTATAATATATAGATCGGTCTTAGCTTACTATATGTTAACCAAAAATATTTCTACTTTTGGGAAGTTTTTAAATAGCTTTTATAGCCGTTTGTAACTAACTTTCGATGGATGGAAAGTTATGATCACCTACACACGCCCACCTACCTTATAAATATCAGGTGTTTTACACACTTCACACACTTTTTCCTTTTACAATTTTGTAGCTTAGAGATTAAGCATTCTCTGCTAATCTTTTGGTTCTTCAGTCTGTAACTCAAAACCGATTATCAATATATGAAATATTTGATGTTTTCTGTTGATCTTCCCAAAACGGTTAATTTGTTAGATTCCATACAATGTAAGGATCTTTATTCTTCTTCTTCTTCTTTTTTTTCAGGAAAATACTCTTCACTTATGGCTTTAAATAATGAACATAATAGTTATTTTTTTCTGATACAAGGAAAGGAACCATAATTACAATATAATTTTTTTGCATCCAGTCCCCCGTGTGCATTCAATTTTTAGTATTTTAGATTTTAATAACTTGTAATATTCTAAAAGTATATTAAGAATAGGAGAAATAGTTATTTTTTTTTTCAACTAACGATTTTGTCAAGCCAACACTTCACATTATGCATCACTTTCATTATCCATTAGTTAATTGGGTATTGACTGGCTAGTGGAAAGAGGGGATAATGATAACAAAACTACAAACATATTTATATACTCCCACATCAAATCTGTTTGATTTTAGAAGTCTTATACACCGTGGCATATCTTATAATTTATTCAACAATTATCAGTTTTGACATCCACTATTGCAATTTGCATATAATACTGACATACTTGACAAAAAGTAGTAACGGACGTGCAAAAATCATTCCACAATTGGATCATTGACTTGTTGTGATCAAATTAGGTACCTTACCAGAAAAAGAGAGGATCAGTATGGGGTGCGCGCATACGCAATTTATATCACTTTCTAATTTTCTATATATAGATTGATCAAATGATGATTGATGGGCATACATACATACCTTAGTCTAGTCCCTCAGCCTCCTCTTACCCCTCTCATTCCATCTCCTGGCCCAGCTGTCCACCGCCCGCTACTTATTAATATCCATTGCCAGTGATAATAATTCTTCTCAACCTCTCTTTTCTTGTACATCAGCATTAAATTAATCCTCAGCGCACTCGTTTCTTTAACAAGTATCGCGGCCCTTGCAAACATTGTCTTAACTCGCAAAGGAGGTGCATTATTTATAATCAGCCAGCACCGGTGTTTATACGGTGCATCATGGGTTTTGCTTTTGGTGATGCAAGTCTGTCTGTGTTCGGGGATTCAGGGAAGCGTAGACGCGGAAATGATAAACGGGTATACAGCTGGGAGTTTAGGTCAGCTGCGGAGAGTGGCTTTGGTTCTGGGATTGCATGAGAGTATGTTATTCTGGTGGGGGAGTGTGGTGAAGACCGTGGTTCACGAGACGGTTTTCGGGTTGATAAAGGAGGATTTGAAGTGGGTGGAGAAAGTGGCGATGACCGTTGCTTTTGGGTATCTGTGGTGGCGAAGGCTGAGAGAAGAGGTCGAGTCACTGGTCGCGGTGCAGTGGCTTGGGGTGGCGGATTTGGCGGGCTGGTTGTTGTATTATTTGACAATAACAATCGGGGTGGTTAGGGTGGTGAAAGGACTTGCATTGCTCTTCATGAGGATTTTTGAATATCGGACAAAGGTACAAAGTGCACAATACACTTCTGGAAGGCCGAGCCTTTGAACCAGTTTTTTAAATATGGTAGTGTTTGGTAGGGGAATCGTTTAATCTAATCTGTAGATTGATTAAAGTTGACATAAATTCAAGAATTAAAGTTATTCATAATTTTATACATGTGTTTGCTTAGCTTGTTAATTTGCTCACAAAGGTATCTTCGTGATAATTTTTGTGTTTGGTTTGAATGTTGCCTAAGATTACACGTGAATTGACAATAATGCCCCTGAAGAGTTATATAAACATTTTGTAATATAGGATATGTTACATAACATATATGATGTTGTATTATATATATACATATATATATATATACATATATATACATATACATACATAAATATAAAATAAATATGAAATAGTATAAGAAATATTACGTGATATAGATATTATTTTGTACTACTTATTCATATATATAAAATAATATAAATATTATATTATATAAGATGTGTAATAAAATCCAAAAATTAGATTATACAATATATATATATATATGGTATATATAACAAATATTACATAGTACAAGATATATTATATACAAATATTACATAGTACAAGATACATATTATGTTATATATATATATATATATATATATATATATATATATATATACGGTATAATAATATTATTATAAGATATATTATATAACCTAAAGTATATTATATTACACATATATGTGGTAAACATATAAGATGACGCTGGATTGCGATTTTAATCTGTCCTCATCAATCCAACCAAACAGTTGCTTTATGTTTAAAGTCGATGCGAGTTCGTTGAGTCTGAATTTCTAAAATCATTTTTGGTCCTTTCGCGGTCTTTGTTAAATCTAGTTCTTTTAATATTGGGAAAATCAACCTAAAATCCACATGTGGTTTTGAGAACTTGCATGTAACTCTCTTGTGGTTTGTTAATTGTCTATAATATCTCTTTGGTTTCATAAACTCTGCACGGAATCTTATTTTCAGCAAACCACAAGGAAATTATGTTCAAAGTGCTAAGAAACCATAAGGAAATTGTGCAAGTTAAGGAATTTTATTGCAAAGTTTATAAAACCATAAGAGAATTTTAGGCAATTATATCTAACCACAATGGAGTTTCATGTAGATGGTTGAAATCACAAAGAGATTCTATGCATTTTTGCCTCCAATATTGTTAAGTGTCCAACACTAATTATACGGGAAAACGCAATTACCGTTGAATGTAGTCATGTTTTGTGTACATGCCGCCACAAAAGTGTGACTCGCATGTGTGCGGACACATTCGTTGTAAAACAAATCAAAAGAATTTTTGAAAATGAAGGATAATAAAACATTTTCTGATGAGTTAAAAAGTTCAAAAAACAAAAGAGTTTTGAATTCAACGGCGAAAGTGTAACTAGAATGAAACGAGCATGAATTCAATGATCCTCAAAGTGACTAATATTCACGAAGAAACAAATAATTTCATTGTGTCCTATATCTAGATAACTGGATCCTTTTTTATTGAATAGCAGTATCTTCCGTTGCAACTTTTAAATACGCAATGATTACGCCAATACAAATGCACACATTTCTAATCTTTAGAAATGGTAGTTCCGGAATTCTAATTTACTTTGGGCTAATTTATTAAGTTTAAAAGAATTTATTTTCCTAACAAAGATATTAAAAAGTTATATATATAAGATAACTTGACTATTTTAACCATGAGCATTATCATAAAATAGCCAAGATTATCTATGTAAATTTTATGAATTACATGATTAAAGAATTTATTAAAAAGACATTTTAGCAGTGAGCATTATCGTAAAAGAATTTATTTTCCTAACACAGATATTAAATAGTTACACCAATATGTACATGATTTCACAATTTCTCTATGCCATTGAAAAAGACACGTACTAGTTTAGTATTAACATGTTATATTAGGGAGATGATATATAAAGAGCAAAATTCCTGATTACATAGCAATTTTTTATTATTTGCTATTATACCCCAGTCAAATAGCTTTTCAGCTCTATTTCCTTTTTAATACCTATCAATGATTAGGAAATCTTTATAAACTTAGTTAAAATATATTCTTTCCAATTTATGAAACATAAAAATTGTCTTTCTTTATATAAAAACAATAAATAACTCATGCAAACAGATCCATAAGTTACTAAATTAAATTCTAATTCAAGTAACTAAAACCAAAAAATGTAATAAAACTAGTACATTGCATATTAAAGCCATAATGTTCACTAGCATAACTTTAATGTCTAAATTACTCATCAAGACAATTCAAATAAAAAAAGAATCTCGTGTATAGGAGGAGGGATACTATTTCCGGGTATGTTCATGATATATAGGTCTATTCAATTCCTTTTAATTAGACTAGAAACTGGGGCACGCGGAGTCCCGCGCACATTAAGTTTTTTATGTTACAAAGTACTATATTTTCATATTTAAGTGTGAAGAAAAAAAAAAAAACAAAAAAAAGATTTGTCTAGATGGAAAGACTCTGAATTAATGGAAGAGTGAATCAACATTATTAGAGTAGAATGGAAAGAAAAGTAAGTTCAATTGAAAGATTTATGAGTTATAGGGAAACTAAATCATCCTTTAAGGTAAATAGCAGTGTTTTAAAAGGCTGTTTTGAGGCTCGCCTTGGGGCAAATTTCACCTAAAACGCCTCGATGCACTAGAAAAGGCGTAAATGTCAAAAGGCGTACACCTTTTTGTCGAGGCTTACGCCTTGGGCACGCCTTTTACGCCTTTTGCGCTTTACTCAAAAACCTATGCTTTTCTGATGTGAGGTAAGAAAATGAAATTACTTAATCAATTGAGGGCAAAAAACGAATCTCACTTCAATTTTAAAGAAAGTGCAGTATTTCTTGAACAAAAAAAAATACTCTGATGTGAGGTAAGAAAATGAAATTACTTAAGCAATTGAGGGCAAAAAACGAATCTCACTTCAATTTTAAAGAAAGTGCAGTATTTCTTGAACAAAAAAAATACGGCTCTTTTGAACTTTCAACTCAAATCAAAGAAAACCCCTTTTTTCTCTTTTCATAATCATCCAGAATCATCATCAGTTCACTAAATATGATCTAGTCATTGTAGGAATTGCATCAACATCGTAACATTATTATGATCGGTTGTTCTTCACGAGTGTTTTTCTTTTTATTTTGCTTTTTCTTTTCTTTTTTGTTCGAATAGTTGATATACTGAATGAGTTTGAAGATTTGATGTAGTAAATATTATTATTTTTCATGTGATTACAGTTCATATTTTAGTTTTAACATTAACTTAAAATAGTTCTGATTTGGGAATTTTTCTTGTACATTTTTAGTATCAAATTGAATGGTTTCATATTGCAACTCTCCAACTTCATTGCTCTTTTGATAAAGTTTTCTTTATGTACTATAATAATAATAATTTTTATTATTATAATAAGTAGCACATATATATTTTTAAATATTAAATGTCAAAGTTCGCGAGGCTTACGCCTCACCTCTGGAGACACAAAACGCCTCGCCCTACGCCTTCGCCTTTTAAAACACTGGTAAATAGTATAATTACTTTTATCTAATTTAAATTGTAGGGTTAATTGAGAAATTACTAATAAGATGCTATAGTGAAACACAAATTATAAGGTGAAACTTGGAAATCAAAAGTTTGGTATTACAAATACCTCTTTCTTTATATATTAGTATAGATACTACACTTATGGAAATACTCAAATACATCATTTTCTCATGTGGACAATAGGACATGTGTTGCTTGTTCAAGAGAAGATTGGAGCTTGTATTTCTCAACATAAACTGTTGACTTCAACTTAAATTTAATGAAGGGATAAAAGCATTAAACCCCCTATACTATAGGGGTGTAGCGATTTGCCCCCTGAACTTTTTTTTTTGGCAATAATCCCTCTGTACTATGGATAAACAAGACTTTTTGCCCCCTGATCGAATTTCCGGCCAATTTTCGTCTGAATTTGAAACGTGAACATGAGCGTTCATTATTATTTAACCTCAAATTCAATAAAATGCCATTTTTTCACTTCGATTTTTGTTATATTTACTTAATTTTCAAGCCATAGTTTAAATTATCAAAATTTAGGACTTGAAAATTCAGAAAAAATATAACAAAAACCGAAGTGAAAAAATGGCATTTTATTGACTCTGAGGTTAACTAGTGATGAACCATCATGTTCACATTTCAAATTTCGACGAAAATTGGCCGAAAATTCTGTCAGGGGGCAAATTATTTTTTCCAGTCAATAGTTGAGGGGGCAAAATGTTTATTTATCCATAGTACAGGGGGCTTGTTGCCAAAAAAAAAAAAATTCAGGGGGCAAATCGCTACACCCCCTATAGTATAGGGGGTTTAACGCTTTTATCCCTTTAAAGAATTTGCAACTTATGTAGGGACATTACATGCATGCAAAACTTTTAAGTTTTGTAGAATATTTACTTAGAAAAACATGTTTCCTGCGCTGTCATGTGGAAATTTTATGTTACTGCTGAATGCATTTAATTATTATCCAGACGAAGAACAATAATAAAAAATAGGCATTTTGACAATGAATCAACTCCTTACTCTCTGGTAATTAAGGTTTTGCCGGCAAGATTTAACGAAGAAATTTTATGAACCGGAATATTTAGTTATAAATTATAATAGCAGAGACCAAAATTTTGGAGAAATATAATAGAGATTTATTAATGAGTTATTAACTATTTCATATAAAGAAAGGTACGTAGTCTTTCCATTCTATAAATTGGAGAGAGGATTTCTTAATTAAGTTTCCAAAAGTTCTATTAATTAAGATATGTATTAAAAAAGAAAGATAAATTTGAAAGGGGTATAATAGTAAATAATGAAAGATTGCTCTGGAACTAAAGATTTTGCTCTGTATATATTATCTCTCATTATAATATTATAATGTACCCAAAACAATTCAAGAAGATCTTCTCTTCTCCATCAAATAAACAATTTATTTTTTATAAAAAGATATCACTATTTGAAGATTTTCTAATCAATCATTATTTATTAATTATAAAATATCTGATCTATATATTAATAACTGTATATTTGATATGCTTACGAAATAAGCGGAGGAGAGAAGGAAATCCTTACAGCTGCGAAGACTTGTTACATCATTTTATATGTTATGATGCAACGACATTCTGAAGAACCACTTTTGTTGTGTCTGGGTCCGATACGTGTTGGACACCAACACGACACTGACACCCTTGGATACGTGTCGGACTTTTGCCACATGACGTGTCTTAATTAAGATAAAAAAAATAAATGAAACACCGTGTCGGACACGTTTAAAAGGGCCTGACTCATTTTTTTGACACGTTTTGGGGTACCTTTCATAATCTCAACAATATATGCTAAGGGAACGTAGAATTGGCAAATGATGCAATCGAGTCCTTAGATGATGTTGGCATTATTAAGATTGCAAATCTCACTTGATGAATCGAGAAATTACTTATTTGAGTATTGTGAAACATTTTGGTTAGTTTGTACTTTTTAATAATGTTTGTGTTTAAGTTTAATACTTCGAATTGAGACTTAGATTTTAATGAGTACTTTATTTAGAATTAATATCAGTTGGTTGTTTGGTTTTGAATTCAAAAATGTTTGGTTTGAATTTATAATTGGACTTACAAATGTTATTTGTGTATATTTTGATAATATTATATATTTTAACATAAAAAATATAGACGTGTCCTCGCCGTGTCGTATCTTGTAATTTTTGAAAAATATGTATAACAATATCCATATCGTGTCTTGTCCGTGTCTACATACCCATGCCCATATCCGTGCATCATAGTTCAAATGCTTATCAAATAAATAAGGTTCAACTAAAAAGAAGTAAAGACTGCATGCATCTAGGACATGTATCTGATAAATGGCCTACTAACATTGGGTGCTAATTAATGTGGGCTGTTTGATGTATCCGCTATTGTGGGCTGTGTCAATATCAATATTGCCATTCAACAAAATTGTTAGCTTAAATAAAATTATGATTGTCTTTTTTCTTAATTTTACATCATATTTTTATAAGAAATAAAAAACTTACTTCCATTGAATTATAGTTACTCCCCGAAAATGGAGTGATCAAAAAGATCAGCAAACTATAATTAACTTATTTTATGTTATAATGGGGTGGATGGGTGGGTTGAGGTGGGCCGTTATTATTTTAAAAGGAAATGATAGTAATAAGTTTTCTTTTTGATGAGTAATGATAATAATAATTTAAACCTAAAAGATCAAGATAGTTCACTTTTGTGTTAATAGGAAGTGATATTGTAATAGTTTTTTTTGTTTTTCACAAGGAAACCATGATTACAATTGGAAATTTTCGCATCAAAGTCCTCGTGCATTCAGTTTAATTTAAAGTTTAATAAATTTACTTTCTAAAAGTATTTTAAAATTTAAAGCAAAGAGGAAAAATGGTATTTTATATTATTTTAGTCTAGTTTATACTAACAATTTTTCTATTATCCATCCTGGGGTATTGTCAGGCTAGCAGAACATAGTATAACCAAAGGCAATTGATATAGACTGAGAAAAATTCCTAAATTCAGAACAAATAATATTTGTTCTCTAACATGCCTTTTGCAAATTAATTGTCAGACAACAACTTTCTTCATAATGCATGCCAATAATCTAAAAATCTTTGGAAACTTTTACAAAAATCTCTTGTTCCCTATTTATAACATGGAAACATTATCTTTAGCAAATTTCCTCCAATTTAGCATTTTCTTTTTTCAATTTTTACATACTTCATGCGTTTTTAGGAGTCAATTGCCAAAATATCACTTTGAAAAAAAATAATTACCAAACTAGCACTCTCTCAATAATAATTCCCATAATATCATTGTTTGTACCACATGGCAATTTTAAATTGTTAAGTTAGCTGCAATTCCTTAATTTACGTTGGGTATTCAATCTTTCTCTTTCTTTGGCTTCTTCTCCATGATTTTAGCCAAGATATTGTCCCAAAAAGATTTTTGGAAAGCTAAAACTATCATTTTCCTTTATTATATGAGTAATAATTTTGTATTCTTATTTCTTAACCATATATATATATATATATATATTAAATCATTTCTTTCTTATAATCTAATTTATCAGTTTCTCAAGTTTTAGTAGCAGTTTGTAATCAATCCTTTCTAATAATTTTTTTTTTTAATTCAAAGAGTTCAAAGTACCTAATAATTAGTAGTATCACTGTATCAGTAATTATGCTTTATGGATTTACTTCTTAGTATATATCGCATTCCAATGAGTTGAAATAGCATAATAACTTGATATTCCAGATTTTTATTAAAATTTTAAATGAGTAAAAAATGAGTATATAAAATCTCCAGAAAACTAATTAATCTATTAAAACTTTACTTTAACATTTGCATACCAAGTTTGTACTCTGAAAAATTAGTTATAGTAAAATAATTCTTAGAAGTTAATACAATATACAATGTATATTTAATAGTAATTATTAGATATTCCGGACTCCCTGAATAAAAAAAAAAGGTAAATATTGCTTGACAACACACTATTATAATAAGATTACATACCGTTAGTATCATAATCTTTTTAGAAATTAATGAATTAAACTACCCAAATCTAAGGGATGAATAACTTTTTTTATGTATATGGTTCAAATAAGATTGTAAAATCATTAACATTATGTAATCTATGAAAACAATAATTTCAACTCTTCGTGTTCAAGAAAAATGAATTTTTTTTTTTGGGGAAAATGCAGGGTTAAGGTAAAACCCTGAAATTGTATAACTTAAATTAAATGGCTTTAAATTATGTGGAGAAAATTCACAAAACAAAAATTATGATGAAATAAAAGAAAAATAAAAAAAATCCAAACTAGAAGTCAGCTAATAGAAAAAGAAAGATTTGAGTCATTTGATTTGTCCAAGGCAAATTCAAGATTAATCATCGTAAATCTAGGGACTTAGCAATTAAAGATTGCCATGTGGGACAAACAATGATATTATGGGAATTATTATTGAGAGAGTGCTAGTTTGGCAATTATTGTTTTTCAAAGTGATATTTTGGCAATTGACTCATTTTGGTCCCTTTAACTTTTATATATATTCATAATCTAGTTAATAAAAAATGTTTATTCAAAAAGTAAAGAACAAAAAATTATCTAAAACTAAAAAGCTTCCGCTAGCAACTTTATTCCACATGAATAAAATAATTGCATTGATTAATCTAACAAAGAATAACAGCATCAATATTTGGGCATATTAAGTTGACAATATTTCATTAGATATATAATATGTGGCAATGTATGCAAAAACATGTAAAAAAACAAAAAGTCCAATTACACCATAAATCCAACCAAAACATCGATGACATTTTTTGCTTTTAATTAACTTCATCAATATCCAACAAAAATTAAAATAAATAATTTAGACCCGCAATATACTAACAAGAAAACATATTTAGTATAAAACAAAGTGTACTCACATAACTATTTTCAAATGTCTAATGTATTCATCAATAATATAAAAAATTTGACAAGAAGTATATGAATAAATTATGAATGAAAATAATTTATAAAAGAATTTCATATCTCCTTCCACCTTGCAAATGAGAAATCAAATCAAAACTTCGTGCAAGCAAAAGAAAAAGAATTTGAAAAGATTACAAGAATAAATATTTTAATGTAGGAGAGTTCATTAATTTTGTTTTGTGTTCATACATAAAAAAAGGAAATCTCAATCATCATTAATATATGAGAAGATGTCTTTTTTGGAGTATGAGATATTAAGGAATCAAGAAAGGAAAATAAATTAGTTAGTAGAAATACAAAGGTTAACATAGTGAATAATACAAATATTGCTCTGGTTTTAGGAATTTTGCTCTGGATATATTAGCTCCCATAACCGAATGCATTTATTCAAGTGTTTACATGCCGAATCTATCTGATTTTAGAAGTCTTACACATGTGTCCTATCTTAATAATTTATTCAATAACTAGTGTTTTGCCATCCATTAATGCATCTAACATTGACCCATCTACACTAATATATAGAGGAAGATGCATTTGTGACACGAAATTTTTTATTTTCAAATTTAACCTTATAATTAAGTTGTACTATAACATCTTATTATTAATTTTCCAATTTAACCCTACAATTTAAGTTAGATGAAATTAAGTATACCATTTACTAAGAAGGATAATTTGGTTTCCCTATAATTCATATTCTTTCAGTGGAAATTACATTTCTTTTCATTCTACTCCAATTATGAAGATTCAATCTCCCATTAATTCAAACCCTTTCCATCTAGAAAAATCTTTTTTCTTGTCTTTCTTTTTACTTCCAGATTTTATTTATTTTGTTCACACTTGAATATGAATATATAGTATTAACAATATAAAAACTTTATGTGCGTGGGGCTCCGCGCACCCCAATTTTAGTACTTTAAAAAATAAGTAACGGACATGCAAATATCATTCCGCAATGCGACAAATTTACATTTATACTCATCAAATCATGGCACATACAGAGGCTGGACCATAGTTTTTTTTTTCACCCCGAGCTATTTTGCACCTAAGTAAATTCATCAAAATACATATTAAAAATTTAAAATATCAAACTGTAAATTAGAATAAGTAATATGCATTGTGTACTACCTTAACCCGTCAACCAAGAACTCGTTAATAATTTTTAAGTTTTTTCTTAGAAACCATCAAACATCTAAATTATTAAACAAAATAATATCCAACAAACATCTTATGTGCATAAAAGAAAAATTTATAAGTCTCACGTTTTTAAGTCTTCTCAATCAATTTCGACTAATATAAAAATTGATGAAATAAATAATATTCATCAATCAACTTAGAAACCATCAAACATCTAAATTATTAAACAAAATAATATCCAACAAACATTTTATGTGCATAAAAAGAAAAAATGTATAAGTCTCACTTTTTTAAGTCTTCTCAATCAATTTCGACTAATAAAAAAAATTGATGAAATAAAACAAGACTTATTTTTTATGTACATTCCAAAAACTATCAAAAGATGACTAGGATTTGAATGCACGACATGAATTATCTATTTGATGGAAAATAAACAAACATTGATCTAACCATGATCATTCTTTTATTTTAGTTATTTTTATTGTTCCAACTTCTGTAGCTATGAATTAATTTTTTAAAATGTAAAATATATGAGGGGCTATGAAAATATATTTGTTCAGCTTATATGATATATAAAGTAAAATATGGGTAGATTTTATTTTTTTGGGTTCATTTTGTTACTTACTGCTCTAGCAATTTCATTTTAATGATTTTGTTCACTTCATAACTTGACAATTTCTTTATCTTTTAATCATAAATATCTATTTAATAAAAATAAATATCCAAATTTGTGGAACTTATACCTCGCATCTAGTCCATGAAATGCCTCGTCTTACGCACAACGCCTTCTAACACGTTCACTGCCACTGGGGCTAATAACAACTATATGACTTATCTATCGGTGTGGGTTTTGTGACAGCTCATAGAGTTACTAGTATGCCTGTCGTCTCATTGACATCTCAGTAAATGTATTCGTGACTCTTGCTCAACTATTTTGCTATGTTTGAATCTCCCTTGGATGGTCCCAATTTATGGTAAGTCGATTTAGCGTGAACACGAAATCTATTGCTACAAAAGTGAGTGTTGGATGTCGATTCGGTCGCCTTGGCTCAGGGATCGTTCCACTCCACTTTGCACCACCATAGACCACAAAGGTTTTAGCCCTAGAAAACCAAACCCGGGTTTTTTGCAAAAATAGTCCCCTAGGTTTTCTCTTTTGCAAAATTTGTCCTTTAATGATTTTAATTGCAAAATTAGTCCCCTAACTATACACCCTTCACAATTTATACCCTCTGGTGATCGTAGACGTGAGAAGAGCCAGGTGGCAGAACCATTTTCCCCCCCAAACTTTTTCTCGCTTCTAACATATTAAAACCCATTAACCAACCCCTATATCTGCAATTTTGGAGTGTACCATGTGTTTTGTGGTGTCAGGTTTTAAAAAAATGTGTTTCGCAACTCATATTTCTTCTCTCACGTGAGAAGAATTGTAATTGTCTAAACTATCCTTGATTATGCCTCATGTGTTGGTAATATAACATTTTTCGGCGAACATTAAAATTTTTCGATGTCATAAATTGCAAAGGGTGTATAGTTAGGGGACTAATTTTGAAATGGCGTATAGTTAGGAGATTAATTTTGCGGATGGTGTATAGCTAGGAGACTAATTTTGCAGAGAGTGTAAAGTTAGAGGACCAATTTTGCAATCAAAATTATTAAAGGACGAATTTTACAAAAGGGAAACATTAGGGGACTATTTTTGCGAAAAACCCAACCAAACCCACTAAGGATTCAAAATACGAAGTGTTTTGTTCCTTCCACACAGCTAAGAAAGTCTTCTTCCACACTAAGTTCTTGGACTCTCTCTTCTTCTCTATCTCTCTCTTCTTTTCCCTCTCAATCTCACAAAGAAATGGTTGCTCCCTCTCACTCAAAACTCAAGGATGTTTTCACAAGGAAATAACAAAAGGGGGCTGATTTGGTTATTGCATTTTAGGGCTTAAAGATATGGGCTAAAGAAAGGGTTAAATGGGCTAAAGAATAAAGAAAAGGAGTTGAGCCAAATAAAGCCCAACAATGAGTAATCTGTAAGCAATTAAGAAGTCTATGAAAGGTAATCTAGCCTGAAAATTCCAAGATCAGTTAGTCAAGAAAACGGTGAATGTCTGCACCACAGTCCTAAGCGAAGGCGTTGATTCCCTCAACAGACAGTCTTTTGGCTTATAAAAGGAGATTTTAATTTTTTTTGGGGTGTAAATGTGTTGAGAAAGATGTTGAGTATAAGTATAAAAAATCTAAAATTAGGCTGTCAAAATCGTAATTTTGAATCAAAATTGTTGACTACGACCAACATTATATCAAAATCGTTGACTCCGGCAAAAAAAATGAAAAAATTCGCAAAATTAACTTGTCACTTTGTGAGACTAATTTTGCAAATGCACCACTTTGTGGAGACTAGTTTTGCAAAATTCCCTCTATTTGAAGGTTGCGGTTTTCACCGTCATTTTTTCAAGATAATTCAGGAACTTAGGGAAGAACGTTATATAATTGTTCATAAAATGGTGGGGACGAAAAATAGTTTTGTCCCGAAATACTATTTTACAGACGGATATATGTAAAAAAGAAATTCCAGAGAATGACAAGGACGAAAATATTTTTGTCCTTAAATGCTGTTTCAAGGACGAAACTAAGTTACGTTCTGTTTATTTCACTCATAATATTTGTTTCTTCCTAGAGAATTGAACAACGATCTCTTTTTGCACCTACAGTATTTCTATTGTTTTGTTTTTCTAGTAAGTGAATTTAGAGATGATATTTGTGTTCTTGAATAGTTGTTTAGAGACAGAAAAATCCATTCTTATTGTTAGTATAGGAACAAGTTTTTAGTCGTGTTGGTGATTTTAGGGATAAAAAGATCGATCGCCCCGTTTCTTCTCTAACTGGAAGTTTTAAAGACGGATACTTTTTCCATTTCAAAAGTAGTATCACACTTTAATTCAACATCGGAAACTTAATTTCAATCGCATGCGATCGCATGTTTCCTTCGCACGCGGAGGAGAAGTTATTAGGGCTACGCCATCTTCAAGTTATCGGACCTATGCGGTAGTATATATCCTCTTCTTCTCTTTAATGCGATTGCATACTTCTATGCGATTTCTTCTTTTCGCATCCCTGCTCGCATATTTTGTCAAGAATCCTGTTTTTCGACCTCTTTTCATCCATTTTCACTATAATGACTTATAAACAACAAAATAAATGAAATCTAGTGAAAAGACTCAAAACAATCAAGAATCAAACTCATAACAAGGAACTCATTATCATACATTTATGAGTTGATACTATCAGCTTCTCAATCAGTATAAAAATATAATGTAGTAATTATTCATTGTTTTAATATTAATCAGTTTTATTTTTTTCTTTCTTAGTGTGCCACGTATATAAGTAATATTCTTAGGTAATTCCTTAACTGGGTAAACACATTCTTTTGTAAGTTCTAATAACTATTTGTTATCTTTTAGTTTCATAAGATAGATTCTTGGTTAGTTTCGATTGGGTAAAAGTATTACTGTAGTAAATTAGAATGATTATTCTTTAGTGTCAATCTTTTAATCAAGTTAAAATACCGATAACAAACTATCAGCATCAGCTAGTTACGTTGTCGTTAAAGATTTCAATTTTCATTATCAAAAACTTTGTGGTTGATATTTTAGTATGTGCAAGTTGTTCCTAAAAATTGAGTTGGTACATCCTACGGACGTATAAGAAATATTTTATTTACTATCACTAGCAAATCTCTTTATATTTAGCGTGAAACAATTGTCCCTAATTTACAAATAATACAGAAAAACGAGTTGTCGTCAAAAGTTCAGTATTCAAAGACATTTACACTTCGGGGCTCCTATTTTGAAGCTTAAGAGTTACACTTCATGACAGGGAGATGATATATACAGAGCAAAATCCTTAATCACAGAGTAATTCTCTATTGTTTATTATTATATCCCTTTTAAATTTATTGTTCAACTCAATTTTGTTTTTGATATCCATTTATGATTAGCAGAATCTTTAAAACTTAATTAAAACATTCTTCTTTTCAATTTTTGAAATGTAAATATTGTCTTTCTTTATAAAGTTAAAAACAACCCATATAAATAACTTACTTAATAAAATTCTAATTGAATACAATAAACTAATTATGTATTGAAAATTTTCCCACAAAACATATTAAAAGCCAGAAAGTTCAATAACATAACATTAATATATAAATTATTAAAAAAAAAAAGAACAAAAAAACAAGTCGCATATACAGGGAATATATATCATTTTTCGGTATGTTCATAGTATATATAGAACCATTACATTCCTCTTTAATTTGAGACTAGAGTCAATTGTATGGGGACATCAAAATATGTCTTTGCTTATTCAAGATGAAACAAGTATTTCTCATCGAAAGCTGTTGGATTCAACTTTAATTTTATGGATGCAGCCGAAAAAAATTTCTAAGATTATTCAGCAAAGAACCACAATTCTGAATAGGCATGGTAAACTAAATAATTAGTTCTTTTATTCATAGCTACTTTAGATTAGTTAATAATTATATTTATATAAAGAAAGATAATTTATCCATTTTTTAAATTGGAAAGAGACTTGTTTAAGTTAAGTTTCTAAACTTCTACTAGGCATAGTTATATATTAAAAAAGAGCAATAAATTCAAAAGGAGTATAATAGTAAATAATAAAAAATTGCTTTGTAATTAGAGATTTTGTTCTGTATATATCACCTCTTTTCATGATAAGCTGTTGCATAGTTATTCATAGCGTCCGAGCCCACTCTCTTGTTAGTGAAACATATTTGCACTGTATATCAGGTGCAATTTTATATTCTGAAATGATTCAATGACAAATTTCGGGCCTTTTAGGAAGTAGTTCTGTTTTCTCTTAGACTAGATTATTTTGTAGTGTTAGGGGAAAAAGTTCTAATGTGTTTCTCTCTTTTTTCTTTCTTTTTATTTTTTGTGGGTGCCATTTCTATGAATTTTATAATTATTAAGTTTTTAAAATTAGAGAAAATTGCAGCAAACCCCTCAATCTATGGGTGCTTTTGCATTGTGCTCCATGACCTATGAATATATGTGCGATACAATCTATTGATTTTTGTGCAATTTTTTCCGTGATGCCAAATTTAACAGACAAAGATTTAGACACGTGTCTAAAATGAATGGTTGATAAACGATCCATGGAGGAAATTGCAAGAAATTCAATAGGTTGTGGGGCATATTGCACATTTTCATAGATTTGGGGTAAAGTACAAAAGACACAATAGGTTTGCGGGGTTAGCCTCAATTTTCCCGTAAAATTAATAACTTCTTAAAATTCAATGAACTAGTACGAGGTGAATTATAAAAGGTAAGTAAAACATAGTGTCCAGCTAAGAAAGTAAATTAGGTATATAGTGAAGTAAGCAAAGGCGTTTTAGATTGAGAAATAGTGTAATCTACTTGTGAAATAATGCATTGGATACGATAGCAGATTACCACAATTTCAACAATTCTACCTTATTCCTGAAAACTATGCAAACACAATGATATCTATCGGACAAAGGTAAATATAGATTTATATATAGAGTAAGTCCACTTAATAATAATAATTTGTTTGCTTTACAATTCGTTTGGACAAGTTGTAGATGGAGTAGCATTGAACCCGGGGCCTAAATGCATGGTCTCACCTATAAATCGTCATAAGCCCCCATTGCGAATGGCCTCTCACACTCTCACACACCCCCTACTTTCTTACTCAACTTAATTTGGTCCCACAAACTTTTCTTCTTTCTCTTCTCTTCTTCCTCCTTCATTTCATTACAATCTTCATCTTCTTCTTCATGACCATTAATCAAAAAGAAAACTAAAAACTCAATACACTTTTGCAAACAAACGAAAGAAAAATAAAATCGAAAGGAAAACTAAAGAAGGGTAATGGCCCCTAATTGCATAAGGAATTCTACGACGACAAACGTAAAGAGTAGTGGCAGGCAGGCGCTGAAGAAAGGGCCATGGACGGCGTCTGAGGACATGCTCTTGGTGGAGTACGTTAAGAAACACGGCGAGGGGAACTGGAACGCGGTCCAGAGAAATTCAGGGTTAATGAGATGCGGGAAGAGTTGTAGGCTCAGGTGGGCTAATCATTTAAGGCCTAATCTGAAAAAGGGTGCTTTTTCTCCTGATGAAGAAAGACTCATTGTTGAACTTCATGCAAAGCTTGGCAACAAATGGGCTCGAATGGCTGCTCAGGTAATTAAATAGTTTCTAAATTAATTGTTCACTAGATAAAAATTGATCTTTTTATCTTATTGATTGTGTAATTGATAATTAATTAACAGATGCCTGGAAGAACTGACAACGAGATAAAGAACTATTGGAACACCCGACTGAAAAGACGTCAGCGAGCCGGTTTGCCAATTTACCCTCAAGAAATACGACAACAAGAACAACAACAACAACAACATCAGCTTTTACTCATGAATAATAATAATTCATCATTTTCATCTCTTTTAGGTTCATCTCATCACCAAAATCCAAATCCAAATCCCTTTTGTTTCTTCAATCCTCCTCCTCCTCCTCCTCCTCCAAATATTGATCATTTAAATCCCAATAATAGCGGTCTGGCGTTGTCGTTTTCTTCAATGAAAACCCCTAATTTTCTCAATCAGTCGAATTCTTCGTTGCCAGTTCCGAATTCTATGATCCAGTATAATCCTCTCAGTTTCGGGATCAATTCTTCGTCCCCGACTGTGGGGGTTTTGGGGCTTCCTTCAATCCAATCGGTGACACCGGCTGCTTCGTCGAGTGATCACTTTATGATGGCGGCGACATCAAGCGATGATGCGGAGGAGTACGAGGTGGATCTGGGGTTTTCGCGGTGTAATAAGAGTGGTTTGTTGGAGGATTTGTTGGAGGAATCACAAGCTTTTGCTGGTGTTGAAATACCGGAGGATTCTTCTATTGCTGCACCACCTGGAAATGTGCATCGAAAAGATGATTTTAGTTTTTGTCACGGCACTGCCAACTCAGAGAATAACTACCAGGGTATTAACTCTTTTTTTCTTTTCGTATCAATTTAATCTTTTGTCGTTGTTTAATAGATTTCTTGTTTAATTTGTTCACTAATTATTAGTTCCAAAATTATACCTAAGCTAACTAGTTTTCAGTGTTATTTTGTTTGAATTGCATATTTTGTGTGTAATATCTTCTGTTACGATTGTTAGAATCCTGATATGTGTATAACAAAATTAAAACTCTTGTTTATATAGTTGTTGATCTTGTAAGCAGATAATTTTCCTTTTTGTCTAAGCTTTAGATCATTAAAATCACCTACCATGTAAATAGAAAAACTTAATTGGCCAAATCAAGATATGTTATGCAAAAATAAAATATAGGATTTGAAGCTAGATATACAGATGAATTTGTAGATCGAACATGTCTGAATGTGATATTTCTTGTTATTCAATTGCTGTTTTAGTTGGAATAAAGCTCATTCATAGTGATGAAACTCAATTTCATTGAACTTAAGTAATCTAACTGAATAAAAAAGTCTCTATGTTTCATTGAAGATCTATTAGGTACCATAAATATTGTTGGTACGTTGCGCATGTTAATCATGTTTGTCATTTTGTTGGTTCGATGAAAAATATGATTTTTGTCGTAATTTACTTTACGTTCGTCATATTTTTGGCTCGACGAAAACAATAATTGAACCAAAATGTCGCGTATGTCGCGTGACCTAATAAATTTTATTTTGTCGTCTTCTCATGATAATCGTGGTTGTCATTCGTTGGTCGATACAGGCAGAGTTCAAAAGGCATCCGGAGATAGCATCAATACTGTGGATGATGACCTGTTGAACCTACTCGACAACTTTCCGTTAGCTGTACCAATTCCTGAGTGGAACGAAGGAAATGGCTATGAATCGCGCAAGTTGGCCAACGGTACAAACGTCATGATGGACAGTCAACCCCATGATTCACAGTACAACCCGGTTACGACATCCTCGAGGGTAGCAAATCAAGACTGGAACTTTGGGTCCTTATTATGGAACAACATGCCCACCATTTCTTGAAAATAGTATCGTTTTGAAGGATAATTGTTAATTAGGAACTCAAAGATGGAAGTGATTTGTTCATCATCTGTCGCTTTAGTTAAGTTTGTAGACTGTTTAGCTTTTAAAATGTTGTGCTAGTTACTTTGTATGGTTTGAAGTTGCCATTAATGTACTTCCCCTACATATAGTGGTATTAAGCCATTTTGTAGCAACTTATGTAGTTAATATTCCAACCAACTAGCATATATGTGCTAGTGTTGGTTTGTGAATCTTGTTAAACTCTTCAGAAACCTTTGTGCGGATAAAATTTTGTAAAATATTTTGTCATTCTCTATTTCACATGCTTCTTCCTTATCCCAGATGATGCGTGCTCCGACACAACTACTTAAGTAGTATATTTTCAATTATCATAAGTCTCTTACTATGTTGTGATGAATTTAATTCTTTCGGAACTAATCTACTAGTTATTAAATCAAGTCGGATTTTCAAAAAACCCACTGATTTTTCATGTGACTACTTTTTTTATGAATTTAAAAAAGTGTAACCGACTATATATGTGGCTTTTGTAAAAGAAGGTGGGCAGCAGACATTTTTCTAACTTTGCTTAAACCCTTTATTTTCATTACCAGACACATTTCTCACAATCTTCATCTTCAAGAGCTCGTTCTCTATCTAATTGCGTGTTACTTGGACCTCAATGACATTGTTCGATCGAGAGTATTAACTTTAATAAATCATATAAGCATCTTAAAATAACAAAAAATAAAAGAAAGAACGTGATCTGACCACATCCAAGTTTGACGAAATTCTCATATCCATTCTATCTAAAGCTCCTTAGTTTTATAGAATTTATCTTAGTCGCCCATCTAATTAAAAAAATAAAAATTCTGCAAAATTGAAGTTGCGGACCAAGATAGACTTACACCAAGCATTAGTCTACTTTATCCGCAATCTCGGAAAATGCAGCAGTATGTCTTGCTAAATATGGAAGTCTTCTTTGTGGGCCTTGCTTCGAAAATGCTTTGCCCTTTACGGTCGACCTTTCATTTATATAGGAGTTTTTGAAAAATAATTAGATATGCAACATTATATTTATAATCAGAACCTTGAAAATATGTATGTCACATTAACGGTGCAATATTTTAACTTACGAAAAGGTACGTATTGTAATGTGAATCCTTCCTTGCGTGGTGAATACACCTAAAAATAGTATATGGGAGGAAACAATGTATCTCTTGCGACCCTTTTATTCTTTTGACGTATTTCATGAATGGTGGATTGACAAACTTATGGACATATATCGAGAACGAGTTACTAGTTTTTACGTGACCGATATATTTACATCTTCCAGATAGCTTTAATTTAGGAAATTGATATATATCTATTATCGATTAATACTGATCAAATAAGGAAACTATTATCTTTTTATCTCATGTATAATCTGATGAGTTCTGGGAAATATTCAACAAAAAATCTTAATAATGAAAATGTAAAAATATGTTTCCGTATGGTCTTAGGGGAATCAGATTACTTAGTTTTGTATAATCTCTATTTATAAGGTGCAGGGTCTTCATGAGTAGGCCTAATTTAAAAATTATTTTACACTTAGCATTATAACAAAATCTCACTCTGGTTAGTGTGAAAATTGAACATGCGATATTTCAAATAAAATTATGAATTAGTAGATAAGAATATTATATCCACCCAACTTAGAATTCAAACATCAGGTCTCTGTAATAATGGATTGGATTATGGAAAGTTGAATTCTTGAACTTTGTAATTAATTGTGATATTGTGAATTTGATTAGTAAGTAATATAGCCTAGATTCTAAATTAAGTTGATTCCAACTAATGGCGTATGATTTATAACAAAAATTTAATAGTTGGAATCCAACCGGATAACAATCTCGGGGTATATATATTATCCTTGTTTCTAGCTTATTGAAGGGATTCACGCAGGCCATTATTTTCCCAATCATCGGCAACTTTTCTCCATTAATAAATATATGTATAATTATATAAAGGAAAAAGATCAATAAATAAAGGAGGCGGCAGTGATGGTGTGATGGGATGATGAAGCAAGATTCACGTTCTGTGTATTGTATTTTAGTACTTAGGTTTTAATTATTTTATATCCACTGACGTAACTAGGTTTCAGGAACCTGCAAAATTGCGTGCGATCTAATACTTTTTGGAACCCTACGTATTACGCGTCATGGCCACAACCCGGATAAGCTGCCTTATAATGTACTACTTTTTTTAATGAATAATCGGTGCAAGTATCCTAGAAAACTAAGCACAAGTTGATCAAGAGAAGAAAAAAAAATTGAAAAAGTATTAATATTTGAAAGTTAATGGTTATCATTTTTTTCTTATCCAAAAGGAGGGGGGAACAAGTATTGAGCACCGCACAGCTTCGATCGGTAGATAAAAGTATAGGAAACATTTGTTTCAGAGTGATATATTTTCTTGAATGGTAGACAATTGAGAAGCTTAATTAATTACAATCTTATCATCTATATATTAGAAATGACTAATGGGATTTATTTATATATAGTCGTTACATTAATCAATCAATCTCTTCGAGAGTATAATGCAATTAATTAGTTCATATATAAGAAAACATTAAACAACTGTATACGACTTTGAATCTTTGATCAGGAAATAAATGTTTTGGAGAAATTGTCCTTTTTGAACATTTGAGCACTGGAAAGTATTTCAGTTCCATTCGCTGCACAAGGTAATTAACTATACAGTTAAACATTTTTCTTATTGTAACTCTTCACACATTAATGTGGGTAAGTGTATATAAGATATTACATTCTTTTTCTTAAAACTGCTTAAAGTTATTTTGATTAAAATTCAAAATTATTTGCAAAACTTGTTAAAATATAATATAATCATTAACTATGTATGTAATATTTAATAAGAAATACTCTCTTTCCTCTCGAAAACTAAACCCATTTTCCGGTGCTTTTACTGTTTTTTTTTTTTTTTTTTTAACTACTAAATAAAAGTCAAATGTACAAAAAATAAAAAATTGCTCAGAGGGCCCCCTAAAAACCAATAATTAAGTTCTTTCCGTAAGTATTTTCAAACAACACATAAGTTACAATATATCGTCATCGCTCACCAAACACGTCTATTTTAGCATCGCTCACAAAACACGTCTATTTTAGCACGTGTGTCCAACAAGTCGATTTTCTTTATGAATTCGTTAATAAAATTTGAATTAAATCTTCGATCTGAAGTAGAAAAACATTGTAAATGGTATCAAATTAATGTTTTAAAAAAGTTTCTAATTCAATAAACAAGTAAAAAAAAACGAGATAGGTTACGAATTAATAGCAAAATACAAAAAAAAAAATCATAACTTTTATTTTAGCATCGCTCACCAAACACGTGTATTTTAGCACGTGTGTCCAACAAGTCGATTTTCTTTATGAATTCGTTGATAAAATTTGAATTAAATCTTCGATCTGAAGTAGAAAAACATTGTAAATGGTCTCAAATTAATGTTTTAAAAAAATTTCTAATTCAATAAACAAGTAAAAGAAACGAGATAGGTTACGAATTAGCAAAAAAAAAAAAAAAATCATAACTTTTGCTTAAAGTTTAAGCTAAAGTAGAACTTGGAATTACCTAACTGATCTCCTCATAAAAAAAGATAAAGTCTCTATCTTGGATTTATACAATTTACAGCATGAAAAAAAAATATTTAACAGCTGGTATCGTGGCATTGCCATGTTATAGGGCAGAAGAGATATGGCATGAATGACGAGGGGCATGGATTATGTCTTAATACTTTCATGCACGAGTTAAGACTGTTCCCACAATCACCATAATTTAGGCCTAAATCCTGTCCTCACCAACTTTGCATGAACGTCAAATATGATGATGATTATGTTTGGCTTCGGATTAACGCTTATAACTCCTCACACTATTAGTATCTGATATTAATTCAGGAACTCTTGTCTCATTAATTGTTTTTATCTTACCTAACTCTGAAGATGAAATATATAGTATAAAGTTAACACTTAACAAGAATTTGCCCTTCATAATAACATGCGACTCTGTAGCATGACAACATTAGTTAGAAAAAAAGGTATGCAGCCAAATTAAGCATAAATGCATAATACATTTGGACAATAATCGCTGCTATAAAACTTTTGACTTAATATTGCTATTAAATGATTTTGTTGCAACAATGTTGCGTTTTAAATTAGCCACTTCACGAATTCTGGAGATGTGGATATATCAAATTAAATTTGCTATATAGCTAGATTCAAATAGATCTAACTAGTTGACCACAATGAAATTGATATAGCTAGATTCGAATTGGATGGGTATCAACTACCAAGGCATCCGTCACAAACTTAATTTTCGGTATTAAATGAATATAGCTCCGATCCATTCTAGACCCACCTTTAATCTCTATCGGATTCTATTGGGGTTTTAATATTTCCATTTTCCTCCTATGTAGAATAGGCCTCGCATTCCTATTAACTTATCAACGTGAATGATTCTAAAATTGAAAAGGTGCTTCCCTTTGTGCCAGCAAGATTATGAGCAGACAGTTTATTTTTGGGTTTTGGACTGTGTTATGTCAAATTGTCAAGTTATCCTATACAAAAAGATAAATAGGTTTATCAACCCTTTATAATATCAAAAAAATTGCACATGTCGCCCTCTTGTTATTTCTAATATTTTTTGTTTATATAGATTCAAATAAGTTATAGCCTTACTTTAAAAAAAAAGTTAAAAATATAGACGATTAGATTATGAAATTATAAGTTATTTAAATTTTATATTTTGTTTTGTATCTTTTAACAGTTTAATATACATAGTTTTTGAGGAAAAAAGAGGATAGAATTGTCTTATTTTGCCCAAAACAAGATCCTACCTCTCAAGTTTTGGAGTGTGAGCTACACCTCCTGCATAGGGGGTAATTTGCCACTTTTGAAATCACATAAGTGTAATTTACCTATTTATTTTTCACGCGAAATAATTTGCGGATTTGGCATAACCAGGGAATATTTTCCACATTTTAAATTCCACTTGGGGTTAATTTTTTGCTTTAAATATAACACGTGGGTTATATTAGGAATTAAAACATGAGTAGTTTTTGCAGTTATTCGTCCCCGGTGACATGATTACTAGTGCAATTTCATCACAACCCAAATGCCGTATCACATGACGGAAACTACAAGCTCTGTTTCCAGACATTAGTGTTAAGCACAGATTTAGGTATCAATCATTTTAACAAAACCAAACCGTTTTAAGTACTAAAAGTTTAAAACCACGAGCAAGTCCATAAGCTTTCAACATTTTCTTTGTAGTATAACAACAATTTAATGATATGATTATCAGATAGTACTCATAAGCCCATTAATATATTTGGCATGCGGGTTAACGAGTCACTAAGATCTCAAATTTCGTTGGACATCATTGATCGCAAATTAAACCTGTAACTTGGCGAAATGCAGCTCTAGTGTTCTACTTATTCCATTTTCAGTGTTTATAATGTGTGCTCTGATCCCTCTATTTAAATTGTAATCCCTTTTCTCACCAAAAGAAAAGATGTAACCATTTGCATCTAGAATCAGATCCAACTTGGCTCTCAAATTAAGCTACACCCAATTTTTCCAGCGCCTCTGAAGATCCACCCAAATTCCTGCAGTAAAACAAACATGTGAAGAACAGAACAAAAGGCAAATAAGCCTATTTATACAAATTCTGTACAAAAATAATTAAGAGTAAATTACATATGTTCAACCTAAATTAATGATAAATCAAGAAGACTTCTAAGGATAACTTTGCACTTTCCAAAACGTGAGCAGAAATCATGTGCGAGAACGACGCCGTCAATATATTAACTTGCAGATTGTTTGGATAAATTATTGCCTTTGCTTTCGGCATTGCCTTCACCCTCTGCATCTTTAGATGGTAAGTGGATTTGTCTAACATCCCCCCTCAAGCGTATGGGAAGATCACAAACCATAAGCTTGTCTTTCAGAAATTGAAACCGTGATGATGTTAGGCCTTTAGTAAATATATCACCTATTTGATCAACAGAGGAAATATAGTGAATATTAACATCTCTATTTAACACCTTTTCTCGAATAAAATGGTAGTCCACCTCAATGTGCTTTGTTCGTGCATGATAAACGGGATTGGCAGCGAGCGCAATTGCACTTTGATTATCACACCAAATGGTGGGTGGCGAAGTAAGTGGAACCTGCAAGTCCTTAAGAAGCATTCGAATCCAATAAAGTTCAGCCACCACCATCGCAAGAGCTCGATATTCTGCTTCTGTGCTTGATCTTGATACTACAGTTTGCTTCTTGGCACACCACGAAATCAAAGAAGACCCAAGAAATATGCCATAGCCAGTTGTGGATCGACGGTCAGAGGGATCACCGGCCCAATCTGAATCGCAATATGCATTGAGTGTTAGCTGTCCCTTGCTAAAATATAAACCGTGTTCCACAGTACCTTTTAGATACCTCAAGACACGTTTAACAGATTTCCAATGAACTGAAGTTGGTGAGTGCAGGTGTTGACAAAGCTGATTAACCGAATAAGCAATTTCAGGACGTGTAAGAGAGCAATACTGGAGAGCCCCTACTATTTGTCTGTATTCAGTATCATCTTCAACTGGTTCACCATTGCCAGAGGCTAATTTTTCACCAGAGACACAAGGTGTAGGATATGGTTTTGCCCCAATCATTCTTCCTCGATGTAATAAATCTATGATATATTTACTTTGACGTAAATGAAGGCCTTCAGAGTCTCGAGATTCTTCAATTCCAAGAAAGTAACTAAGATGGCCAAGAGTTTTGAGGGAAAAATCTTTTTGAAGCTGTTCAGTTATAACCTTAATGTATTCAGAACAAGAACCTGTTATTAGTAAATCATCAACATAAATTATTATAAAAATATGTATATGTAATGAACTATTGAAATCAACGATTGGTAAATTTGTATTGACGATTGTTGAATGAGAGAACTTGAGAGAAAATCTCATGTATTGTTACAAAGTAAGTGAATGAGCAATTCACCTGAAGAACAACTTAAATAGGGGAGCGGGGAGTGTGATCGCAAAGCAGGTGATAACTTTCCTCTTAAGGAAAGCTGTTACAACCGTTAGTAACAGAAATTTAAATTAATTACTAAAAATAGAAAATGGAGATTTTATATTCTAATACCCCCCTCAAGATGGGAATGTATATCTTGGAGGCCCATCTTGCCAATCATGTTTGTAAAAGGCTGGAGGTGCAGTGGTTTAGTGAGCACATCTGCTACTTGATGTTCATTGCTTATGTGAATCACTTTGATGGCTCCTTGGTGTACTTTCTCTCGCACAAAGTGACAGTCTATTTGCACATGTTTAGTCTTCTCATGGTGGACAGGATTGGTAGCTATGCAAGCAGCACTGTTGTTATCTGTGAAGAGTAGTGGTGTCTTTGTTTGTTGAACTTTTAAGTCTTTGAGTAACTGAAGTAGCCATATTATTTCGCAAGTTGTTAAGGCTATTGCTCTGTACTCTGCTTCTGTGGAGGACCTACTTACAGTAGGTTGTTTCTTTGCCTTCCATGAAATCAATGAGTTGCCTAAATAAACAGCATAACCAGTAATGCTGCGCCTTGTATCAGAGCATGTTGCCCAGTCACTGTCACAGAAGGATTTGATATGGATTTCTGTGTTTGCAGGATAGAATAAACCTTTCCCTGGTGTTCCTTTGATGTACCTGAGGACTTTGTGAGCAGCCTCTAGATGTAAAACACTTGGTTTGGACATAAATTGTGTGAGATATTGAACACTGAATGTGAGATCAGGTCTGGTGATGGTCAAGTATAAGAGCCTTCCAACAAGCCTTCTGTAAATTTGAGGATCAGGTAGAAGTTCTGCTTCTGAATTCTGAAATTTTATCTTAGGATCCATAGGTGTGGAGCCTGGTTTACAAGCCATGTATCCTGAGTCTTGTATTATATCCAGTGCATATTTCCTTTGGCATAAGGAGATCCCTTTCTTGCTTCGAGCTATCTCTATGCCAAGTATATATTTCAGATTGCCAAGGTCCTTGATAGTGAACTTGTTGTCAAGAATTTGCTTGATATGTTTTATTTCTTCAAGATTATTACCTGTTAGGATAATGTCATCTACATAGACACATAGGGCTGTAAAGTTAGTACCATTAACTTTAACAAAAAGAGAGGAATCACTAATAGTTTGAGTATATCAGAAGTCAAGAGACAAGAGGTAAGTTTGTTAAACCACTGGCGTGAGGCCTGTTTAAGTCCATACAAACTCTTTTTCAGCAAACAAACTCTTGAATCATTAGGTTGCAAATATCCAGGAGGTGCCTTCATGTAGATCTCTTCATCTAAATCTCCATGTAAGAAGGCATTGTTGACATCTAACTGTTGAAGATGCCAGTTTTGTGAAGAAGCTAGTGCAAGAAGTGTTCTGACAGTAGTGAGTTTTGCCACAGGAGAGAATGTATCAAAATAATCAAGTCCTTCCTCCTGTGTGTAACCTTTTGCTACTAGCCTAGCTTTGTACCTTTCAATGGTACCATCAGCTTTATATTTTACCTTGAATACCCATTTACAACCAATGGAGTGATGATTAGAAGGCATAGAAACTAGTTGCCATGTGTTAGTCTTTTCCAAAGCATCTAGTTCTTTCTGCATTGCCTCTCTCAATTCAGGAGATTTCTTTGCTTGAGTGTAGCAAGTAGGTTCAGTAATATGAGATATAGATGCTGTGTAGGCTCTATGAGAATCTCCTAACTTGGCAGTAGATAGGTAATTATGTATAGGATATCTAATAACAGAATTATTAGCCTTATGTAAAGAATTAGGCAAAGTGTAATTATAAGCACTTAAATAAGAAGGAGGAGCTGTAACTCTAGATGATTTCCTCACAATAGGTGGTTCAGGAATACCTGATGCATCATGAGAATGATGCAGATCCACTGGAGGTTCTGAAATAGCTTCTGGTTCAGCATGAGGAATAGAAGACTGATCAGTGAAGTGATCTGTATTATAGGATTCTTCTAATTGATTGTTGCTCAAATTGTTGCTGAGAGTAGGTGTAGCAGGCATATTAGAATGTTGGTTTGAACCAGCTTGCTGAACAACTTGATGAGCAGGTAAAGCATGAGGAGGAATTTCAATGTCTTGCTGAGGTGAAAGACTTATAAATGAGTCAGTACACAATGGGACAGACAAAGAAATGTCTGTGTTTTTATCGTCTAAAACAGTTGGATTATTTTTCAAAGGGAAAATGTGTTCATAAAAAAACACATTTCTAGATATCAGGAGTTTATGAGAAGTAATGTCAAGTAGTAAGTATCCTTTAGTTCCCATAGGATATCCCAAGAAAATGCATTGAGTAGCACGAGGATCAAACTTATTCCTATTTGCAGACAAAGTAGAAGAATAAGCAAGGCATCCAAAAGCTCTTAAAAGACTGTAATCAGGTGTTTTAGCATAAAGTTTCTCATAAGGACTAACACCATTCAAAACTTTGGATGGCAAACGATTGATAATGAAGGCTGCAGTAGACACACAGTTGCTCCAGTATTCTAAAGGTAAATTAGACTGGAACCTTAAAGCTCTAGCAACCTGTAACAAATGCTGATGCTTCCTCTCAACTATGCCATTTTGTTGAGGAGTTTCTACACAACTCTTCTGATGTAAAATGCCATTAGATTCATAAAAGTCTTTTAAAATGAACTCTGTGCCATTGTCAGTTCTAATGGTCTTTATTTTGGTGTTAAATTGAGTAAGAACCATCTGATAAAACTGAGTAAGTCTAAGTTTAACATCACTTTTGTGTTTCAGCAAAAATATCCAAGTTGTCCTGCTAAAATCATCTACTACAGTTAAGAAGAATTTATAACCATCATGAGAAACCACTGAAAATGGTCCCCATACATCACAATGCACAAGATCAAATATAGCAGAAGACATAGTAGTACTCAATGGAAAAGATAGCTTCTTTTGTTTAGAGATATGACAAATGTTACAATTGCTGATAGAATGAATATTAGGTACATCAATAGTTGAAATGCCAGAAAGTTTGTCTGTAGATGGATGTCCTAATCTATTATGCCACAGAACAGCAGAAGAAGTAACAGAATTACACTTGATAGAATTCAGAACATCACAAGAAGTGCTAAGAATGTAAAGATTCTCTGTCAATCTAGCAGAACCAATCATCTTCTTCATGATTGTGTCCTGCAATATACACCAAGAAGAAGAGAAAAATAAACCAATAGAAGTATGCCTTGTGAGTTTAGATATAGATAACAAATTGTGAGTAAAAGTAGGTACATATAAAACATCATGAAGTATAATATGAGGCAGAAATTGAACCTTGCCTATATGAGTTGCAATAGTGTGACTATTGTTAGGTAGATGAATTAATAAATTTGCAGGTTTAGGACGTTCAAGAAATTTGTCAAGAGTACACACCATGTGGTCAGTAGCACCACTATCAAGAATCCAAGAATGTGAAGACTTAAGTAAATGCTTAACTTGAGATGAAAAAACATAAGAATCAGATATACCAGAAACAGCAGTAGCTGCAAAATGCTGAGTTTGCTGAGGTGGATGTTCTGTGAAAGGATTCTGATTCATGGAGGAAGGGAGAGTAGACTGATACATCCCTTGAGCTTTGGTATATGCAATGAACTGATCAAAAAGATCCTTTTGTGCTGGCATATTATCAATCACTGATGCAGGAACAAGAGCATCACCTGTAAAAGTACCAGACTCATTAGCATTTACAGAATTTGCCAAATGAGAAGGAGGAGGTCTCTTGCCAGTGGGTCCATCCCATCCAGGAGGATACCCAATCAGCTGATAACACTTGTCTATTGTGTGTCCATTGTATCCACAATGTGTACACTTTAATTTCTTCTTTTCTTTGTTACCAGGCTTAGTAAATCTGTTTCCTTGAGGTTGATTATTATAGAACTGTTTATTCTGACCCTCTGGAGCAAACTTATTTCTGGCAAACATTGCCATAGCATCAAAAGAACCTGAAGTAGTAAGAATGTCCCTTTGATTCTCTTCCTGTAGCAGCATGGAGTAAACCTTGGATAAACCAGGAAATGGATTAAGGAGCAGAATTTGACTGCGCAGGGCACTGTAAGACTCATTAAGACCAATGAGAAACTTCAGTGTGCAATCATATTGTTGGATCTCAACCATAGTCTTGTTGACACTGCACACACACAAACCACAAGTACAGGCAACCACAGGTCTTTGTGCAATAAACTCATCCCAAAGTATCCTGAATTTATTGTAATATTCAGTAACAGATAAAGTTCCTTGAGAGATGGTAGAGAGTGATTTCTCCAATTGATATACTCGAGATCCATCAGTTCTTGAATATCTGGTTTTCAATTCAGTCCACAACTCAAAAGCAGAAGTAATATAGAGCAAACTCTGTCTCAAATCCTTGGAAACAGAGTTGAGTAACCAAGACAATACCAAATTGTTTGCTCTAATCCAACAAACTCTCAACACAGCATCATTTGCAGAGGGAATAGGCAGAGTTCCATCAATAAACTTGATCTTATTTTTCACATTTAACGCCATCTCAACCCCCTTACACCAAGAAATATAATTCTTTCCAGTAAACACATCACCTACTATAGCAGAACCAGTAGAATCATGACCTCCTAGAAAGTAAACTGAAGAAGAATCTTCACTAGGATTCTTAGTCGTAGTAGTGTTCGTTACAGGAACAGGAACAGGATTTTCAGTAGAATTCGACATGAGCAATGATCAAAACAATATCAACAACAAATCGATGTATTTCGACAAAATAAACGGAACAAGATCGATCACACAAGATCGCAGAGAATAATCGGTGAAAATTGCTCAAAATCAACCGATTACAACAAATCAACAAATTAGGGTTTAAAATTCAGCGAATTTAAACCGATCAAACAGAGAAACTAACCAAACATATGAAGATTGCAGCGGAATTAGGATCGTATTGGATCGAATGATACCATAATGAACTATTGAAATCAACGATTGGTAAATTTGTATTGACGATTGTTGAATGAGAGAACTTGAGAGAAAATATCATGTATTGTTACAAAGTAAGTGAATGAGCAATTCACCTGAAGAACAACTTAAATAGGGGAGCGGGGAGTGTGATCGCAAAGCAGGTGATAACTTTCCTCTTAAGGAAAGCTGTTACAACCGTTAGTAACAGAAATTTAAATTAATTACTAAAAATAGAAAATGGAGATTTTATATTCTAATAATATGCCCATGATCATAAGTAAACAAGGAGTTATCTACCGAAGAACCTTTAAAACCAAGATCAAGTAAACAGTTAGATAAACGTAGAAACTAGGCTCTTGGAGCTTGCTTGAGACCGTACAATGCCTTTTTAAGGCGACAAACGTGAGTAGGAGCAAGAGAATCAAGGAAGCCTTGAGGCTGCTCAATGAACACTTTTTCTTCCAGATTCCCGTGAAGGAAAGCATTAGAAACATCATACTGCAAAATAGGCCAACCATATGAGACAGAGAACTACTCGTAAAGTTGCTTGTTTAATCACTGGACTAAAAGTTTCTGTATAGTCCACACCATCTATTTGTTGATAGCCTTTAGCAACTAATCTCGCCTTATAACGATCGATACTACCATCTGCCTTTTGCTTGATTTTATACACCCACTTAGTGCGAATGACATTTTGATCAGAAGGACGGGGAACCAAGTCCCAAGTATCATTGGCAATTAGTGCATTATATTCTTGTTGCATTGCTTCTTTCCATTCTTGAGATAAAATAGCTTGAGAAAAACTGGTGGGTTCAACAATATTCAACACACTACTATATGCATATAAAGGATGTTTAGATGAATAAAATACTTGATAATCTGGAAATTGTTTAGGTCGAAGAGAACCAGTTTTAGAGCGTGTTAGAATTTGTGATGTATTGTTAGGTTCTGGTATAGGTAAAGATACATCTGTACCATGTAAAGTTTCATCTATCCTAGCAGACGTAGAATGTTCTATTTCAGATGAGAGACCATGTTCAAGTGCTTGTTCAGTATTTTGTGCAACATGTGATTGTTCTTCTAAAGTTTCAGTAGTTGAAGTATTAATTGAAGAGTCTAAATGAGAGAGATCCAAAGGAATACCTGACATAGGGACGTTCGAGGTAGTGGGGGGAGTGACAGAGGTCCATCCTTTGGCTGGAAATGAATGTTCATCAAAAGCCACATTTCGAGAGATGTATATTTTTTTAGAAATCGGATCTAAACAACGATAACCATGATGATGGGACGAGTACCCAACAAATACACATTGTTTGCTTCTAAAAGCTAGTTTATGAGTGGTATAGGGTCGTAGTAGTGGATAACATGCGCAACCAAATGTTCTCATGAATGAGTAGTCTGGAGTTTTTTCATTTAATTTTTCATAAGGAGACATATTCGCTAGAACTGGTGTAGGAATCCTATTAATAAGATACACAGCTGTCATAAAGGCCTCAACCCAAAATTTTGTCGATAAATACGATTGAGCTAAAAGGGAGAGACCAACGTCCATAATGTGTCTATGTTTTCTTTCAGCTAAGCCGTTTTGTTGTGAGGTATATGGGCATGAAAGGCGTTGATGTATACCATTTTTGCGAAGAAAATCTTGAAAATTATTGGAAACATACTCACCACCATTATCACATTGAAAATATTTAATACTTGTAGAAAAACGATTTTCAACCAAGGATTTAAATTGAAGAAAACATGAAAATACTTCAGATTTATTTCTAATGGGATAAAACCAAGTGAATCTGGAGTAATCATCTATAAATATAACATAATATCGATAGCCCTCGGATGACAAAATAGGAGAAACCCACACGTCAGAATGAATAAGTTCTAATTTTGATTGTGTAGTGCGTGATGATTCATTGAAAGGTAATTGTTTAGACTTTCCTAATAAACATGATTCACAAACTGAGACAAGATTAAAAGGTCCAGAAATTGGTAAATTAAAATTTCTAACTACATGTTTAGTGATTTGTGATGAGGGATGACCCAATCTTGAATGCCAAATGTCAAGTGTAGTTCGAACGCCAAGAAGAGCAGCATGTGATCGAAATTTATTTATGGATTTTCTATCAACTTGAATAGGATAAAGACCTCCTTCACTCTGTCCCGCTAACAGCGTTCGTCCCGTGCGATTGTCCTTGACAAAAAAATGAGAGCTTGTTAGGACAAAATAGCAGTCATTATCTAAACAAAACTTATTGATTGATAAGAGATTAACGGCTGCCTGTGGACAATGAAGAATATTTTGCAAATTTATTTCTGAAGTTTTAGCCTTTAACATAAGTTTACCAGTATGTTTAATTTGTAAACCATTACCATTACCCACAGCCACCTTCTCATTTCCACCATATGGCTCAATTGATTGAAGATTTGAGATGTCTGCTGTAATGTGTTGGTTCGCACCACTGTCCATATACCAAGTGGTATCATCAATAAGACTGTTAGAATGAGCCACCATTGGCGCCAGTTGTTGGGGAGGGTGACGACCTTGGTAGTTGTAATCATAACGATGGAAACAATCAAGCGTCATATGACTTTTTTTCCTGCAAATTTGACAAGCATAAGGGTCAAAATCAGAAGAATTTGCCCAAGTAGGAACTCGACCAGGAGCGTGGCTCATAGTTTGAGGAGCCTTTTGATTTGTTGTAGTAGCAATAACTTGATGAGGTTGTTGCCAACTCTTGTTTGTCTTTCTCATATTTTTTCCTCCAGCAACTTTATTTGCTACCATGGCAAACTGATTGTGATCAGTATAGACAACTTTCTGCTGGTTTTCAAGAAGGGCTTCAAAGGCAAATAGTTCAGATTGAAAGTCAGTAAATGAAAGAGTTTTATCTCGTTGTGCAAAATAAACATTAGATATAAATGGAGTATATGAAGAATTTAGTCCCCCGAGAATGTGTGAAATCAGATCCTCATCCGTGACAGATTTTCCCACGGCCGCCAATTGATCGGCAAGAACCTTGGCCCCTTCAACAAATTCGGAACAGCTCTTGCCACCTTGTTGTAGACTTTGTAATTGACGTTTGAGTTGGTTCACATTTGAGGCTGAGGGAGAAGCGAAGCGATGAGACAGGGCAATCCATGCTTGTCTTGCAGTTTTGAGTCCATAAACCAAAGATAGGACTTTTTCTGAGATTGTAGACTTCTTCCAAACTAGGACGAATAAATTCTTTTGATTCCAGATGGTAAATGCTGGATTAGAAGCAGAGCTTATAGTCCCTGTAGTAGGCAAGGACTCTTCTGGGCATGGTTCTGTACCTTCCACAAAACCCAGAAGACCATGAATTTCAAGGGCACCTTTAACTTGAGAAGACCAATTTAAATAAGATGATGGTCCTTCAAGCTTAACCGAAACAAACTGAATAAGATTGATCGGTGGAACAAATGTTGTAGCGGAAGTCATTTTTGATAACGGGATCGAATTGGGCGTTAGCCAACTATGGCTCAGATTACCATGAAAGAATGGAAAAGGCTTTTTATTATTGTGTTTGATATACTGCCTGTACATCTCTATTTATACAAATTCTGTACACAAATAATTAAGAGTAAATTACATATGTTCAGCCTAAATTAATGATAAATCAAGAAGACTTCTAAGGATAACTTTGCACTTTCCAAAACGTGAGCAGAAATCATGTGCGAGAACGACGCCGTCAATATATTAACTTGCAGATTGTTTGGATAAATTATTGCCTTTGCTTTCTGCATTGCCTTCGCTCTCTGCATCTTTAGATGGTAAGTGGATTTGTCTAACATAATCAACTGCAGTAACACCTTAAAAAATCTCAAGCTCAAGCTTTTGACCGCCAACCAGAAAAGAAAGCTACTTTTGAGCTTTAAACATTTAATTTTGCAAGAGCAAACCAATACCGACAACAGAAAGTACCGATACTGGCTCTTAGCTTCGTAAATGTACAACAGTTCAACTGGTGCATGATACTGGTTTGCTCATCATTTTCTGATTTCGGAAAAAGAAAACGCAATTTACAAAGCTTGAAGTCCATCGCACCAGGTTTCCACTATCCATTTGAATGAAGTAAATCAAAGCAAGAACATATTATATCCTCACACCATGAAGGAAGAAAAACCAATTAACAAGTACAATAAGCATCTGTAACTAGAGAGTCATCCTTTTTTCTCGGGGCCAGAGGGTCAGAACTTGAAATAAATTATTAGATAACCTCAAATGACTAATCTGTAAAGACAAAAAGGATAATCAGTCTCTTCTCCCGAAATGGTGAGTAGAACGAAGATATGTGAATCTGGTTGTTATTGCTCGGCTCTGAGCATTAAATCGATTAACAATCCAAAAGTAAGTGTCATCACAGCACCTATGATATGTTTTTAATCCAAAACACACGAACAGAAGTATGAGCACATTTACAATCAGAGCGGCATAGATCACGAGCATATGAACAGACTTCTCAGGCTCAAACAACCTCTTTTAAGCAGGCGTTGTTATTCGACTACCCAACTACGAGAAACTTCTAATCAATGAGAAGTTCTTCTTCCAAAACAGAAAGGAAATTCATCTGTGACTAAAAGAAAACTTGGAATGTGAACTCACAAACAAATACGTTAGCTGATCATACAGGAAAAGCAATTCTCATCCAAGATTTGATAATTTTAGTACTTAAAGTGTATCAAAAATACCACTCTACACCATGGAAAGGTGAAACAACAGGAAGAATTTTGTATTTCACTGATCATAGGTAGCAAAACCCTCTATCAATGTACACCAATTAGAAGATAACTCAAAGTTAGAGAATTATTAGGGGCTAGAAGCTAACAGAATATCCTAGAGGGAAAATTAATTAAAAGATACCCCCGGCAATTAAAATGGCGAGACATAAGATGGCTACAACTCTGTTGATACTGAACAAATTTATCCATTAGTTATGTTAAAAGGTCCTAAAAAGGGAGAAAGGGAGAACGGTTAAAAGTTTATTCTGGTAAAAATCGAAAAGCGAGTAAATCATTCACATCAAACCGTTGCCTCATCAAAGAACGAAAAATATGTACTTAAACCATAAGAAAATTTAGAAGCAAAGAGGCAACTATCTTTCCATAGCTTGCCAAAGATACCAACAGATACAAAATAGAGCCATACTGCACTATTATAATTAGCATAGAGAATCACAAAAGACAAAGCTATAATGCTGAAATAGCAAGGCATTAGCAAAGGGGCAGAATTGAAAACGACGACACATTGTAAACTGTAACTTATCATAACAAACCAAATCTTGATCACTTCAGAGTCGCTCGTCAAGCATTGCACAGTTGTTCCAATTAACAACTCTAATCCTTTTTCTAGCAAACATATGTCATAAACACATTTGAGCTCCTCTTGCTTTTGAACTGCTAATTCTGTTGTCACATGTTCTACTATGGTTGATTCAGCTCCTTCATCTATAGTTACTTCATCTGCTTCTAACTCTAATCCGTTTCAACATGAGTTTTTTAAGATGGTGCAACAACTAACGTCTCTAGCTTTAGAGATGAATTTGATGAATTCTGATGCTAGTAGAGTGAACTTTGCTCACTTTGGGGATTTCCGTGGTTTTAATCTTGGACTTCTCTCTCTCATAAGTCTCATTGTAGACCCAGGTGCATCCAATCATATGGTTGTAAACTTAAATGATTTCACTAGTTCTTCACCTACCACTAAGTTTACTCCGGTCTATTTGCCTGATGGCTCTATTAAGAGGGTTTTACACACAAGAGATGTGTCTTTCACTCACAATATCATGCTCAAGAATGATTTGCATGTTCCTGAATTAAAATTCAATCTCTAGTCCGTTTGACGACTTACTAAATCTGCCTACATCAAGTTTACTTTTCTTCCCTCTCGTTGTGCGTTGCAGGACCTTCAGACTATTGCAGTTCTTACTGAAGGTTAGACACTTGGGAGTTTTTACATTATTGATCCCTCCTGTTGTACTACTGTCAGTAAATTCTCTTGTGATGTTGCTAAAACTATTGCACCATGTACTCCTTCTGATGCCATGATAAAACTGAACATGTTGATTCTTCTGTTCTATGACACCAATGTTTTGGCCATGCATCTATTCATGCTTTGCTAGCATCTTGATTGCTTAGGTTGTATCTCTTCTTCTACACAAATTGATCTTTGTGATGTCTGCCATAAATGTAAGCAAACTAGAATCAGTTTTCCTTTGAGTACTTCTCATTCCCATCATTCATTTGATCTCATTCATATGGATCTTCGGGGACCCTGTAAAACTCCTACTGTTTCCAATGACATTATATTTGGTTGATTATTTCAACAAATCTACTTGGACTTTTCTCTTAAACTCTAAGTCCCAAGTACCCTCTTTACTCTCTCACTTTTACAACCATGTCTCTACTCAATTTGTAGCTAAGATACTCACTTTTCGAAGTGATAATGGCAGTGAATTTACAAGCCATTTATGCCAAAATATCTTCTCTTCTGCTGGTATTTCTCATCAGAAGTCATGTGTTTATACTTCACAGCAGATTGGGATGGTGGAAAAGAAGCATAGACACCGACTACAGATGATTAGAGCTTTGTTATTTCAAGCTAATCTCCCTAGTTAATTCTGGGGTTAAGGTCTTCTTATGGCTACATATCTCATAAACCGCACTCCTACTTAACTGCTTCATTGCAAAACTTCCTATGAGGTGTTACACTCCAAGAAGTCGAATGTTTCTTCTTTGAAAAGGTTTGGTTGCTTATGGTACTTCTCTAGTGTGATTTCTCATAAGGATAAATTAGCACCCAGAGCCTTCAAAGGCTTTTACTTGGGTCTTGCACCAGAACAGAAAGCATATAAAATATTCAGCTTTGAGCACAATAAGGTTCTTACTGCCACAGATGTAATTTTTATGAGAACTATTGCCCTTTTTGTTCTTCTGGATCTACTCATACACTTTTTCATCTTCCTTTTGTTCTTGATGATTCTTCTCGTATTCCTTTACGTCCACTATTCCTTTCTCTTGAAGAATCATCACATTCTCCTCTTGATTCTACATCTGCTTCACCATCTCCACCTGATTCACCTGCTGCAGCTCTTTTTGATCCATCTTCTTCCTGCTTTCCCTCTTTCACACAGAAGCACTAGACCTCACTCTATTCCTTCTCATTTGAAGGATTTTCTACTCACTTGTTCTACTGATCCTCTTTTAGAATGCTCCACTTTCAGTTCATCTTCTCCAACTTGATCCTTCTTTTCCTTTCACTTCCTCTTCACATCTTACTCCTTCCTATATGTCTTTTGTTACAAAGGTTTCTCTCCATACTGAACCTCATAACTGAAACAAGCTTCTCAAGAGCCTAATTGGCTTAAAGCTATGCAAGCTGAGTTAGAAGCACTTAAATCTACCAATACTTGGCAGATTGTTCCTCTATCTCGTGACTGTCATTCTATTGACTCTAAATGGGGTTTTAAGCTCAAGTTGAACCCTGATAGAAGTATTGAATGTCACAAAGCCAGACTTGTAGCTAAAGGCTACACACAAGTCTTTAGGCTTCTCACTTGTTGTTAAATTGGTCACTGTAAGAATTCTATTGGCAGTTGCTACTAAGTTTGATTGGTGTGTGCACCAACTAGATATCAATAATGCATTTTTGTATGGTTTTCTTGATGAAACTATCTAACATCAAACCTCCAAAAGTCTGTTCTAAGGTTATTTCTGTTCATGGCTACAAACTTACCAAGTCCCTCTACGGCTTAAAACAAGCATCCAGGTAATGGAATTTTGAGTTTACTAAATGTGTCATTGCTTATGGTTCCAAGCAATCTGCATTTGATCATTGCTTATTCACTACAGGAGAAGGTTCTCATTTGTTTCTCTCCTTGTATGGTGGATGATGTTCTTATTCAGGTATTTCTCTTCTTTAATCACTGGAGTCAAGGCACACCTCCATCAAACCTTCATTATCAAAGATATTGGTGATGCTAAGTACTTCTTGGGTCATGAAATTGTGAGATCTGCTCTGGCATGTTCATTAACCAATGCAAATGCACTTGTCCTCACTAACAATAATTTACTTAGCACAAAACCTCTTAACACTCCATGTCAAAAGGGTTTTAAAACCTTCCGATGATGGTGACTCTCTTTCTCATCTTGAGGAATATCGTCGCTTGATTGGCCGCCTCCTTTACCTCAATACGACAAGGCCTTATATATGTTATGCAGTGAGCCAACTGAGTCAATTTATGAAAGCACCCTCTCAATCTCACAGGAATACAGCTCTTGATGTGCTTGCTTATTTGAAAAGATCACCCTCACTTGGCCTCTTTTATTCTATATCTTCTGACTCACAGCTCAATGTGTATAATCATGAAGATTGGGCCACTTGTGCTAAAACACAACGCTCACTTTCTAGGTTCTGTTTGTTCCTTGGTCTTATTAGCTGGAAAACCAAGAAACGAACCAATGTCTCTCGTTCTTCCACTGAGGTAGTGTATATGCGTATGGCAAGTTCAATTTGTGAGCTAAAATGGATCTCTTACATACTCCATAATCTTCATGTTGCTTTTCATTGCCTCTTTATTGTGACAACAAGGCTGTTGTACACATCATTCAGAACCCAATCTTTCATGACATAACCAAACATTTAAATATTTATTGTCATGTTGTGAGAGACTGCTTCACAGATGGCTTGATTCAACCTTAACATTATCCCAATTCACTTCTTTGTTTACAAAGCCCCTACCATCTTCTCTTTTCCATCATTGGCTGTCCAAGTTGCACCTTGGTGATCCTCACTAGGCTCCAACTTCAAGGGGGGCTGTTGGTATATTGTAAATAGTCATTAGTGTAGGGTCTTTTATGTAATTATTCATCTCCAGTTAGTTAGTTTAGTTAGTTAGACGAATTAGTTAGTTAACAGTTTTTCCCGCTCTATATATTTGAGCTCCTCTGCACTTTTGAACTAATTTCATTTGGTGAATAATACACTCAATTCCTTAACTCTATAATCTAAACACATAATTGAACTGGATGTGGGAGGGGGTGGGGAAGAGAAAGAAGATGGAATGGAGGGAGGGTTATCTAAACACATAAGAGGATGAGATGGAGGGAGGGTTATCGTGGTGATTTGTTTGTATAGTCTAATGTTGTCTTTAAATCAATTATACATTTCTTATAAAATTTTTAGTTCTGGATGATTATTCTTGACACTTCAAAATTATGTTTTTTCACTATTTCGTCGTCTGGCTCCTCAGATAAAGATGTTAGGATCGACCGGCTCATCCTCGGAATCCGAAAAGAAAACAGAGAAGAACGGAATCACTTTCTTTCAGTGACATATCTAATCAGACCGAATAGGATTTGAAGAGCTGACACGATCATTCACATAAATTTCAGCAGGCAGGAAGGGCACGGAAGCTACCGTTTCTAGAATGCAAGCAAGCTAGCTCTTGATACAAATTACACCTTGTTCTATTTTTTTTTTTAAAACAAGTAGCTGGCCTGTTTAACTTACTTACTAAGATTTTTGAAGGTAATTATTTATTCATATGCTATGTTGCACGGACACTTCAAAGAAATAAAAAATGCAGTGTCGGACACGCCTCGCACACGCCTTGGACACGTGTCCGACACGCCACGTGGCGTGTCCATAATTAAAATAAATAAAAAAATATATGGACACGCGTGTCGGACACGTTTTAAAGGCGTGTCCGACACGCCATGGACACTTTTGGATTTTTTTTTTCTTTCTAAAGTCCTAAAACTTTAGGGGTATATGAAATCAATTAGAAATTAAGGGATTAAAACAATAAAATTCCAAATTAAAATATGAAACTCACAATCAAATCCTCAGTTTCCCAAGTAGAGAAGATTTCAACAATGCCCAGAAGACTTTTTATTTAACCCTCTGATCTTTGTAGTTTACTTTGCATTTACATTTGAGACTTGAGTTTGTATGAATCTTTTATCTTGTATTTGAAATATATATGCTTGATCTTAATTTTTGAGTAGAATAAAAAATATTGTTGATAGAATTTTATTGTTATGGTATCGTCATATATTATTAAAAAATTTAAGACATGTCCATGCAGTGTCGTGTCCTAGAAATTTTTAAAAATCGGTGTCGTCGTGTCCGTATCGTGTCGTATTCGTGTCCCCGTGTCCGTGTCCGTTCAACATAGTTCATATGAATCGCTCACCATCTCTATATAAATAAAAATAATTGTCCCATATCATAAATGGGAAAGAAGAGGTTTTTCTTTTTTTTTTCTCAACCTTCTAATACTTGTTGATTTAATCAGTATGTATTAAAAGGGAAGGCAATAGACTATTAATTTGCAAATGGTACAATAGAAGATACAAAAATATTCGTTAATAGGAAATATGGTTTATCTACATCATTTGCACCCAAACTATTTATTAAATAGATAAATGGACAATAATGAATCGTCACAGGATTTGGTACAACAAGAACTACATGTACTTATGGGCTATTATTTCTAGAACAAAAACATAAATATGGTTAGCCATGTCAATGGTAAAGTTTTGTTCCATTGTGATTAGACATTATGCATAAAATCTAGACCAAGGAAGACACAACCATTAGACCTGGCCCAACGTGGTAAGCGCTAAATCACATAAGTAGGATATGGGTGCATGTGTGTGAGTGCACGCTAAATTAATAATTTAGCGGCCCATTTAACATTGCCAATTTATTGGAGTGTTTCAGTGTTAAAGGGAGAAACCCTAGAACCGATCTCTATTTGCCGCCTTATGTCTCTGCACTCTCTAACATCAAATATCTTCTCCTCCTCCTCCTCCTCCTCCCCCTCCTCCTCCTCCTTCTTCTTCTTCTTCTTCTTCTTCTTCATAATTTTATTGTTTAAAAGTCTTTGGATTCATTCCCCAACTCATTTTCTCATTTTTATGGCTCTAACCTTTGCACGATGTCGTGCCACTCGATGTGCACTTCAACCCCTCATTTCTCAGTCATCAACCCGAGATTTGAAAGGTTACAACCATTAAAGCACCTTCAATTATCAAGATTTCTTTCTATTTTTCATGCTTGTTTCACGAATTAGAAAAACGTAAGACATATTGAAGTGCATCACCTATTTGTTTTTGAGATAATGATCTCACACTCATAAATCTTTGTTTTTCTTATATATTTTGCTCTTCTAATAACCGCACTTACTCTATTTTTATTCCTTTTTTGCAGATTTTTTTGGTGTTTATGGACGTGTATGATCAAACCATGGATACAGGAGAACTGAACCAACCCTTTTTCTTCAAGTTTTTCTCACAAAACTGTTGCGCAGAAAAACTGGTATTTCTTCTCTTCATGTGCTTACCTCTTTTTCGAATTACTTTCTCTCATTAGAGCTATAGTTGAGTTTGATTATCATATATGGTTAAACTGGCTTTGGTTTTATGTTGTGATACTTTTGTTGATGAATGATATTTTATGTGATTCAAGACCAACTTTAATCAATAATAGATTTGTTTGTTGATTGAGGCAATAGCTTTGCGCATTGCTTAGCAATTTCCTTCCAATATTTTTTCTATAGGAAAAAAAAAATAAAACTTATTAAAAGATGAAAATTATGTTTTATTTTTTTATGATTGAATGTATTAGTTTTACTCTTAAGGTAGTAAACTAATTCAAATGTTGACTTGATACACCTTTGGGTTTAAATAAGTTAACATTGTCAAGAGAAGAAGTACAAATGCGTTAACCTATAGGATAAAAAGTTTGAAACCGTCCAATCTATACCTTGTTTTTTTTTGGTCAGTCAAAAAACTTTTATTAAGGAGTACCAGCAATACTCAAAACAGACAAGTACGGAGAAAATACACCAAAAACAGCCAAAAAAAGGATTACAAATCACAGTCCGAAGACAAAATGCACCAACTTGAAAAAAGACAGCAGAACTTCCCTGATTGTGCTTTAATCCATAGCCATGACCTGACTTTGATCATCTCCACTTTCAAATCACGGTTTGCATCTTCATTTTTGAAGATTCTTCTATTCCTTGTCGACCAAATGGTCCACACAATGAAACACCAAAGAACTCTCCAGTAAGCATTGCCTTTTTTATTCACAAAAATGGTTCCTATGATTATTTGGTAAATCAGTAGACACCCCTAACCATCTGTAACACTCCATCCATAATGCATATGACCATTTTTATTCAAAGAAGAGTTGCTCAGTATTTTCAAATTTCTCGCCACATATACCACAATGAAGGTCGCTAATTGCTTCGATAACTCCTCTTCGAACTAAGTTTGCTCTTGTAGTTGTCATCTTAAATGGAGCCGACATCTCCCAGTACTCTCTGAAAAAGTTTTGTGAGTGATCATCATGGTTACCAAGTCGAGCTTTGTATGCTGAAGCCACTGAGTAAGCCCCTTCTTTCTCATGTTTCAACCTCCATTTGTCTTGTTCGTCAGCATTTGGTTGAAAATCTTGGAGTTCAATCAGGAGATGATTCAGGGATTGCTCTTCCCATGCAAAAAATCTTCTTCTCGAACGCCATGACCAGGTCAAAATTCCTTTTATATAAAAGGCAAGATATCTCAAAGTATAACAGTAAATCTGCTACGAAAATTCAGTGATTTGGTCATCCCATTAAATTTGCAATTATCCTTAACAGTGCATTCAATATTGTAACTTAAGCATATTTCTTATCCAAGCCTTGTTCTCTACTCTATATAAGAAGAGTTGTGAAATGGATGACAAATAATCTCCCAAAACTATATGTGAAACTAACATAATACATAACGACCATAAGGAACACTATGAAAAAGATGGCTATGGTGACGCCGAAAAGTGTCACTAAAATCAATATAAGGCGACTCTTGTCTTTTAATGGCGCTTGTTTAAAGTGTCACATAGGTGGGTATAACTGTAGTTTATTGTCATACTTTATAGCGTCACCAAAAAAATTGATCTAGTGACGCTTGTGGTGTTTTATATAACTGGTTTTGATGTTATCCAAAACTGATTTTGCGACAGTTTTGGTGACTTATAAAAAGTATTAGTTGCGCTTTCTATTTTGAGAAAATGATTTAGTGACACTTTCTTGCCAATTTAGTTAATGATCGAGTTCTTGTACATACCCACTATCAAATCAAGCTCTCATAAACAATATTCAGCTCTCAACTGTTAACATCATATTTCACGAGAAAACAACTTTCTATAAATTCATCCAGAACTCTAGAACTCTAATTTGGTAACCGATTGGCACGAATAATAGAAACTTTGATGTAAAGCGATTCCCTTTGAGGAACTCACAAATGCATGTGTCTTTTGTATCAACAAAGTTACTTTGACAAAAGCTTCTCCACCCCTTGGTGTAACTTACTCGCCCATAATTCCATCGTTTGTACTTTATCCTCCACTCCTCATTCATTGTATCAACGAGATAAGTTACTTTTTCATAATCAATGGAATAGCAGTTGACAAAGTCCAGTGGGATAGGCCTGACACGAAATATGTAACAGTGTTAGAATAATGCCTTTAAATTGAACACTTAAAATATGATTAAAATAATAACATACTTGAAAGTCAAATATTGGATTCCATTAAAATGAGGAAGACAAAGTACACATCAAAAAGGGTAAGATATAAGTCTATAATTATATAAACTCACCAATCGACTTTTTTGTCTTGTGGTTCTTACTAGAAAATAAGGATTTCTGGGTTGAACAAAGAGCCCAGATAGAAAGCGCTCTGTCCCATAGATATCATAGCGTCTCTTCTGACTTCATGTTTCATTAGTGAAACCTTGGCCTACATCATCCTCACCTACAACCTTCATATCCTCGTCTTGCTCGATCTCTACGTCATCCTTATCAACCTCTTTCACGTCCACTTCTTGTGTATCTTCTTTGTTGTCTTCCATCTCCTCATTCACTTCCTCAATCTCTGCATCGTCATCATCAGCCACTTCTATATACTCTTCATTCTCAAGCTCGTTTTCCTTTCCAAATTTCTCCTGCCATTCTATTCCTTTGAATATATATTTCCTAGATCTTTTTTTCTCATGTGAAGACAAATCAAATATTTTGACATTGAACATGCCATCCAGGAAATATTCAAAAACTAACCGATCACCAATTTGGACGGAATTATCTTTAAAAAACGTGACGCAACCATCTTAAAATTGAAAGAATTGAACGTGCTATCGTCGATCTTCCTCACCTTCACTTGCCAATAGTTGTTATTCCGGTCTCTAAGAACCACCCTTTCTGGAAGTTCCCCTCGAACACATCCAGTAAAAATGGTGGAAGAGACTGCACATAAATAAACAAATACAATCGAGATCAATCTAAAACAAGTAGAAATCCAAATTTAGTTTTGCATCATTATGTGAAGTATCTTTGCAACATTTTTAGCAGTAACATATGCAAAGCTGTGTAGACTTAATATGCTCGTGGGAGAAAATAGCTACCAAAAATAAGAACAAAGACTGACATAAAATTTGAACTATTCAATGGAGGATGTGCATACAACTGATCTAGTCACTCAGCAGTTTAAAGATAATTCCGTCCAAATTGGTGATCTGTTAGTTTTTGAATGTTTCGTGGATAGCATGTTCAATGTCAAAGTATTTGATTTCTCTTCACATGAGAAAAAATGATCTAGAAAATATATATTCAAAGGAATAGAATGGCCGGAAATATTTTTAAAGCAAAACGAGCATGAAGAGGAAGAGTGTATGGAAGTGGCTGATGATGACGATGCAGAGATCGAGGAAGTGAATGAGGAGATGGAGGACAACAAAGAAGATATGCAAGAAGTGGACATGAAAGAGGTCCATAAGGAAGACGTAGAGATGGAGCAAGAAGGGGATATAGAGGTTGTAGGTGAGGATGTTGTAGGCCAAAGTTTCACTAATGAAATATCACGTCAGAAGAGACGCTATGATATCTATGGGACAGAGCTCTTTCGATCTGGGCTCTATGTTCAACCCACAAATCCTTATTTTTTAGTAAGAACCACAAGACAAAAAGTTGATTGGTAAGTATATATAATAATATCTTGCTCTTTTGATGACTTTGTCTTCCTCATTTTAATGGAATCCAATATTTGACTTTCAAATACTTTTATTATTTTAATCATATTCTAAGTGTTCATTTTCAAGGCATTATTCTAATTTCTAGCACTGTTCAATATTTCGTGTCAAGCCTATCCCAATGGACTTTGTCAACAACTATTCCATTGATTATGAAGAAGTAACTTATCTCGTTGATCTAAAGAATGAGGAGTGGAGGATAAAGTACAAACGATGGAATGATGGGCGAGTAAGTTACACCAAGGGGTGGAGAAGCTTTTGTCAAAGTAACTTTGTTGATACAAAAGACACATGCATTTGTGAGTTCCTCAAAGGGAATCGCTTTACATCAAAGTTTCTATTATTCGTGCCAATCGGTTACCAAATTAGAGTTCTAGAGTTCTGGATGTATTTATAGAAAGTTGTTTTCTCGTGAAATATGAGGTTAACATGAGAGCTGAATATTGTTAATGAGAGCTCGGTTTCATAGTGGGTGTGTACAAAAACTCGATCATTAACTACATCTTCATTTTTGAAGATTCTTCTATTCCGTGTGGACAGCAGAACTTCTCTAATTGTGCTTTAATCCGTAACCAGGACCTGACTTTGATCATCTCCACCTTTAAATCACAGTTTGCATCTTCATTTTTGAAGGCTCTTTTATTCCTTGTGGACCAAATGGTCCACACAATGAAACACCAAAGAATGCATATGACCATTTATTCACAAATATTCATAATGCATATGACCATTTGCATTCAAAGAAGAGGTTCTCAGTATTTTCAAATTTCTCGCCACAGATACCACAATGAAGGACGTCGCTAATTGCTTCGATAAATCCTCTTCGAACTAAGTTTGCTCTTGTAGTTTCAATCCAAAAGTTGTCATCTTAAATGGAACCTACAGTTTCTAGTACCCTCTAAAAAAGTTTTGTTAGTGATCATCAAGGTTGCCAAGTAGTGCTTTGTATGCCGAAGCCACCGAATAAGCCCCTTCTTTCCCGTGTTTCAACCTCCATTTGTCTTATTTGTCAGCATTTGGTTGAAAATCTTGCAGTTCAATCAGAAGATCATTCAGGGATTGCTCTTCCCATACAAACAATCTTCTTCTCCAACGCCATGACCAGGTCCAAATTCCATTAATCCACTCTCCCATATCAATATTAGCGCTCTTGTTAGTGGCGATATGAAAAAAGCCTGTTATACCTGATCTCTAATGGTGCATTCCCTTTGCATAAGTCTTTCCAGAACAATGTGTCTCTGCCGTTGCCGATCATTCTCTGGAGTCCCCTATCAAACCATCTCTAGTGACTCTCATTGCTTTGAATAAGTAGGAGATCCTTCAACCATAAGGATTTGATACCTCGGTTGAGAGAATCACCTCTAAATCGACCAATCAGTTTTCTGCTTTCCATATTTTGTAGTAAAGACCTTTGCCCACAAAGTCTCTTCGTTGTTTAAGTATCGTCAAATCCATTTGCCAAGGAGAGCAAGATTGAAGAATTCAAAATTTTCACACTTAAACCTTCGTCCTTCTTATATTCGTATATCACCTCCCACTTGATCCAAACAATTTTGTTAGAATTCTCCATACCACCCCATAGAAAATTTTGTTGAATTTTAATCATCTCTTGAATGATTTTCTTGGGGGCTTTATACATTGCAATGAAAGAAGATTGGGATACCAGTCAATACAACTTTAAGGAGTATGATACGCCCTCCAAAGGAAAGAAATTTATTCTTCCATCCTTGTAATTTCTTCTTCATAGTTTCAACAACAGACCTCCAGGTGCTGAATCGTCTCGGATTTGCACCTACCGGCACTCCAAGATATTTGAAAGGGAGATTACCAACCTTGCAATGCAACATCTCTGTGAAGAGCGACAAATCTGCCTTGTTGCAGTTGATTCCAAACAATTCACTTTTGGACTCATTGACTTTTAGGTCAGATACAAGTTCAAAGATTCTCAACATACACTTTATAACCCAAATACTTTGCTCGTCCGGATCACAGAAAATAATTGTGTCGTCCACATACTGGATATGTGAGATTTCCATACCTTCAGCCCCCAACTTCACCCCTTTAAACAATATGTTCTCCTTAAATTTCTTTACAATAGTACTTAATCCTTCCGCAACGATCAGAAAAAGAAATGGCGCCAATGGATCTTCTTGCCTTAGTCCTTGCTGTACTTGGAATTCTTCCGTTAACTAAAACTGAAGCTGAAGCTGATTGGTTGTGCACTCTAATCCACTTTCTCCATTTGTGACCAAAACCTGTTTTATCAAGCATGTGATCCAAAATCTTCCAGCAAACATGACCATATGCCTTCTCAAATCCACTTTAAAGCTAAACCGTTTCCTGTTACGTCTCTTCACATCATCAATAACCTCATTCGTCATCAAAATACTATCAGTGATGTGCCTTCCTTTCAAAAAGACAGATTGCTCTCCTGAGATGATAGTCTTCATGACCTTGCTGATTATGTTGGCAAGAAGCTTAGCAAGAACTTTATAAAGGCATCCTACGAGCGAGATAGGGTGATAATCATTTAAATTTTGAGGGCTATCTTTTTTTCGGACAAGCACAATCTATTAACAAAATTGCAACTAATACCCTAATCTATTAAAATACATGTGAATTCCCTCGGAGACGTCTGCGGTGGCGGAGTTATGCCGACTTCGACGGCGGACGTGGTGGTGAGATGAAGAGGCTCGTCGGAGGTTGGAGAGGCGGTTGTGATCCCAAACCTTGGAATTGATCTCAACAATGCCGGAAGAAGGATGAAGAAGATGACCACCTTTTGTGTTTTCCTTTTTTGGTTAATGTTATCTAAAGTAATTGGAAAATATTTAGTAATTTTACTAATAAAATAAACTATCAATAAGAGAGTCTTTTTAAAAAAAATTATTTTTTACCAAAAATAAATAAGAAACAGATTCTAATTATTTTATAAACTGTTAAGTAAAACTTTAAAATAATAAAATACAAAAGGGTAAATATAATATTTTGATATTTTGTAAACTTAATTACTTTTTCAATCTAAGCGGATGCATATGTGGATTCTCACTTAGGTGGTGGGTTGACTTGCGAAAAAATCCTCACGTTTAATGCCTTATCACGTCCACGTGTGCAATTCTAGTTACATTTGTTGGTAAAGTATTAAGTCAAAATATTTGTTGGTAAAGTATTAAGTAAATATTTGTTCAAAATATTAACTTCCAAGTCAAATAAACACGAGTGCACTTTATGCCTTGTGATATTTTGGGGATTAAATCATTTTTGGTGCCTCAATTAGGCACGATTTCAATAGTGGTGCCATATTGAGGCAGCCATCAACATTGATGCACCAATTTGGAATTTTTATCAATTTTGGTGCCTCGGCGCCGGAAATGTGAAAATCTCGCCGGAATCGCTTACGTGGACGTGACATGGCCCCAAATTTGGGGATTTTGACCACGGTCAACGCCACGTGGTAAAGTTGTGCCACGTGTTATGCCACGTAAGCAAATAAAATAAAAAAATTACAAGAAATAAAAAAATTGTATTACAAATTTAAGGTATAAACATTTTTGCATTTTAAAATAAAAAAGAAAGAAAAATAATAAAAAAAATATATAAATTCCCAAAAAAAATATCTCAAATTATTGTAATTAAAATTTTAACAGATTTTTTTTTTCTAATTTCATAAACAAGTAATTAATAAAACAAAAAATAAAAAAAAATTAAAAAAAAAGGGGGAAATCGTCTTCCCCATCACCCCCACCCTTCGCCGATTGCCACCAACAACCACCGCACCTCCGCCATGACCCACCACCACCATAGCTCTCCATCCTGCCGGAATTGATTATTCCTCAGTCATGAATTTTAATATTAACAGTAAAGACCAAAAAAAAAAAACAGAAAAAAGAAAAATAGAAAAAAAATATATGGTCATCTTCTTCCCCAATTCTACCTCCACCCTGCCCTCAGCCAACCGCCTTGCTCCAATCCTGAGGAATTGTTAAATCAAGTTGACGACGATACAATTTTTCTATTTATAATCTCATATTTATGAACCTAATTTTTTTTTTAAAAAAAAAAGGAAAACAAAAAACTTGTTTGGAAATTCTGAAGTATTAGAGCTTAAGAATTAATAACTGATTTTTCTGTTATTAGTTAGAAAGTAAAAATGAAGTAATCGTTTTCCTCACTCCACCTGGAATCCCAGTCCACCCCTCACAACCATCCATCTGGTCGTCCAGTAAAGTCAGAGCCGACGGCTGAGAAATCGATTTCAACTCTATCGAGAGAGTTATGCACGACGTCGCCCAAATCGATTTCATTTAGGGGTCTGAGGAATAATCGATTCCGGCAGGATGGAGAGTTATGGTGGTGGTGGGTCATGGCGGAGGTGCGGTGGTTGTTGGTGACGATCGGCGAAGGGGCGGGGGTGATGGGGAAGACGATTTCCCCCTTTTTTTATTTTTTTATTTATTTTGTTTTGTTTTATTAATTACTTGTTTATGGAATTAGGAAAAAAAATCTGTTAAAATTTTAATTACAATAATTTGAAATAATTTTTTTTTGGAATTTATATATTTTTTTTATTATTTTTCTTTCTTTTTTATTTTAAAATACAAAAATGTTTATACCTTAAATTTGTAATACAATTTTTTTATTTCTTGTAATTTTTATTTTATTTTATTTGCTTACGTGGCATAACACGTGGCACAATTTTACCACGTGGCGTTGACCGTGGTCAAAATCCCCAAATTTGGGGCCATGTCACGTCCACGTAAGCGATTCCGGCGAGATTTTCACATTTCCAGCGCCGAGGCACCAAAATTGATAAAAATTCCAAATTGGGGCATCAATGTTGATGGCTGCCTCAATATGGCACCACTATTGAAATCGTGCCTAATTGAGGTACCAAAAATGATTTAATCCCTGATATTTTGACTTAATTTTTTGACTCACATAAAGTACAAATGAACTATTGGTAAATTACACAAACCACGCTCTCATGTTCGGAAAATTGCACAAACTACCTAAACCCTAAACCCTAAACCCTAAACCCTATAGTTAACTTTTGCTAAAAACCCTTAACAGAATGAGTGAAATTGCGTATATAGCCTTTCCGTTAATTTTTCTTAACAAATAAATTAAGGGGAAAAAAAAGAAGAAGAAAAAGAATTTCCAAATTTGGTAGGTGTAAAATGTTTATTCCTAAAATATAGGGGTAAAGTGGCAAAAACTATTTACCACGTTAATGTGCTGTTATCCCTAATATAAAATTATAAATAATGCAGCCTGTCTAAAATTTCTCATTTATTCTAGAATTCTCTTTCTCCTCTATCTTGTTTTACCGAGCATAGAAGGTAACGCCCCATATTCATAAACCCTTGTTTTCCATTTTTCTTTTTGCGCCTGTTACTCAATTGAACGCACGCCTAATGTTTTTGTACCTTGCAGATTTTTGTTGCATTTTTATACAGATCAAATGGCTTGTCCTGCTTTTTTCGTGTTTATTTCACCAGAATGTTGCACCGAACAGTTGGTACTTTTCGCTTCTTAATATCTTTTTTCTTGTATACTTCACTAGATCTGTCTTTGAATTCGAATTTTTGATACTGTTTGTTTGTTTAATATATTGATTTCTCTTGTAATAAAATGTTTTACAATATATTAGTTTACTCGTTTGATGATAGATATAATCTTTTGCCTGAGTTAGCGGTTAATGTGTATCAAAAAAGAGTTCGACAAGAAGGAAAAATAACAAAGGGGAACAAAAGTCATTTTCTTGAAGACGAAAATTAGTAAGTAGTAACACATTTATTTTTGGTTGGACGGGTGAATTTCTTGGTGAAAACATGGTCGAGGAAGTAGGCAAATGATTTAGGCATTGCAAAGACCTTAACAAAAGAACAAATCATATGAAATATCACTTTTAGCCTTAACCAATTAAAAAATACTTAGTTCCTATAATAATTTCGCTAATGATGGAATATATACTGCATCATTCAAAACACTATTTTACACCCTTATTAATGATCCCCTGGCATTCAACTTATGAGAACCAAACGTAAATGTCTATAAAATATTTTCTATGTTTTTGTTTTTCTCTATGCATGTGCAAATTTAATATAAACGTTTGATTATATATTCAATTATTTAAGCTTTAAATAAGAACAAAAACGGCTATAGTTGTAAGGAGAGTTTTTTTTAGTTTCAGTTGAGAGCTGTACATTTAATTTGATTAAATATTCAACAAACAAATAGTAACACGAAGAAATAAACCTCCAATATTTCCCAAAAAAAAAAAACATTTTCTTGATAAGAAGGCATAAATTTTTTGGATTTTTGAGAGTTAAACTGATAATTAAGAAGGAAAAAAAACATTAAATCTAAAAAACCTCCATATAAAATGTTCGAAGTTGGATAAACAAACAAGAATTCATTTCAATCTTTTCGTTACGGGTATTTTGTTTTTATATAATATGTTCTCACCCTTGATTTCAAACACTAACAAATATAATTTGATTATATGCACAAATCTTTCTCCTAATAATCTGCAAATTATCTAAGGCTTTGATTGGTTCCACAGAAAATAGGAAAAACAAAAAAAAAAAGAAGTGAAAAATAAGGAATTCCTAAGGAACCCATCCATGGAAAATAAGAATTTTACTATATTTTCTATGTGAGTGGAATTACTTTAGTTTTTCGGAAAAATATTACAATTAGTTTGCTTACTTGTCACCAATTTAACATTGTAAAAAGTGTTATTATATTCAAAACATAAAGTATATTGTAAAATAATATTAAAATTTACTTTCCTTCAATTTACTTAAGATTTTAGTTTTAGTTTTTCTTTTTGAAAAAAAAAACCAATATCTGCAACTTATTTGCAAAAAAAATCATCTAACTTAAGAAATATAACTCTAGCTTACTTTAATATACTTTAAAATTTACAAGAGTTATATCAATATCTTTGAAACAAAAATACACACAATATAAATCTAATATTATCAACCTTCAAACAGAACTTGGACGGAAATCAAAATATTGAGAATTGTAAAGTTTTGAATACAGATTTACAAAGATTTTCCTATCCTTTTATATCTTTATTCAATTTTTTCCTTCCTACCAATCACCTCGAAAATAAAAAAATTCCAATTAAATAACATAAATATTGGAATTTTTTTATTTGTTACAATAACATAGTTGTGCTCATCTTTTCTTAAAACATTTATCAATTAAATAACGTAAATATGAAAAGCACTTCTTATCTACTAATTATACATAAATGACTGAATTAAAATACTACTTGCCTAAAAACATTAAACAATAAACATTTACATTTAACAATTCAGCAAACTTTTAAGACAAAAAACACAAAATATAAAATCCAATTTCCTTAATGCTTTTTGACTATATCAAGGTAAATATCCACAGACCTTTGTTCAAATGGTCTTAACAAAAACATTTGTTGTAATTTTCATTACTAGAGTAGAGATGTTTAGAAATTTGGTGAAAGACTCGTGGACTAGGTCAATTGGTCGAACCACGTTAAATCCCTCTATTTGTTTGTTTACCGTTCTTACTCTAAAAAATAACTAGTATCATCTGACTGTTACAACTATGTTATTGTAAATGAACACAACTAAGATCTAACAACAACAATTTTTAAAATTTTATGGGGATTGTAAAAATTGTTCATTTTGTAAAAGATGGACAAGCAAGGGCGCCTTCTGTGGCCACGGTGCTTGTTGGGGTGGGTCAGATTTGAGTATTATAAATGTTGAAGCAATAATAGAAAATTAGAAATTATTACGCTTGCTTAGAAAGGAATAGAAAATGCATTCTCGTTCTTTGATTTGTATTGAAATACAAAAAAAAAAAATATAAAAAATATTCAAGCAAAAAGGCTGAAGAAAACAAGTTGTAAGAGATAAACTAATACTCGGCTTTACAATACATAAACTACATCATCTACTTTCAGTTTAGATGTGCACTAGATGTAAGATACAAATGGATCTCTTTATCCTCGTTACATTTTAACGTTAGTGAAGTGATCATGATCATCGGACATTTTCTAAAATTGTTATCAATTTTGTATTGTTCAGTATGCTTTGTAATATAAATGCAGAGTGACTAGATCAGTTGTATGCATATCCTCCTTTGTATAGTTCAAATCTTATGTCAGTCTTTGTTCTTATTTATGGTAGCTATTTTCTCCCACGAGCATATTAAGTCTAAACAGCTTCCCATATTGCTTTTTACTGCTAAAAATGTTGCAAAGCTAATTCACATAATGATGTAAAACTCAATTTCGATTTCTAGTTGTTTTAAATTATCTCAATTGTATTACAAGATGTTTTAGATTGATCTTGATTGTATTTGTTTATTTATGTGCAGACTCTTCCACCAAGTTTTACTAGATGTGTTCGAGGGGAACTTCCAGAAAGGGTGGTTCTTAGACACCGGAATCACAACTATTGGCAAGTTAAGGTGCAGAAGATAGACGATAGTACGTGCTTTCAATTTCAAGCCGGTTGGGTCACATTTTTTCAAGATAATTCAATCCAAATTGGTGATCTTTTAGTTTTTGATTATTTGGTGGATGGCATGTTCAATGTCAAAATATTTGATGTGTCTTCACGTGAGAAAAAAGGATCTAGGAAATATATACTCAAAGGAATAGATTGGCATGAGAAATTTGGAAAGGAAAACGAGCATGAGAAGGGAGAGTATATAGAAGTGGCTGATGATAATGATGCAGATATCAAGGAAGTGAATGAGGAGATGGAGGACAACACAGAAGATACGCAAGAAGTGGACGTGACCGAGGTTGATCAGGATGACGTAGAGATGGAGCGAGAAGAAGATATGGAGGATGTAGGTGAGGATGATGTAGGCCAAGGTTTATCTAATGAAATATCACGTCAGAAGAGACGCAATGACATCTATGGTACAGAGCTCTTTCAATCTGGGCTTGCTGTTCAACCTAGAAATCCTTATTTTCTAGTAAGAACAACCAGACAAAATCGATTGGTAAGTATATATAATTATACCTTGCTCTTTTCATGTCTACTTTGTCTTTCTCGTTTTAATAGAATCCAATATTTGACTTTCAAGTATTTTTATTATTTTAATCATTGTTTAAGTGTTCAATTTAAAGGCATTATTCTAACACTGTTACATTTTTCGTGTCAAGCCTATCCCAATGGACTTTGTCAACAGCTATTCCATTGATTATGAAAAAGTAACTTATCTCGTTGATCCGATGAATGAGGAGTGGAGGATAAAGTTCAGACGATGGAAAGATGGGCGAGTAAGTTACACTAAGGGGTGGAGAAGCTTTTGCCAAAGTAACTTTGTTGATACAAAAGACACATGCATTTGTGAGTTCCTCGATGGGAATCGCGGCCCTTATATCAAAGTTTCTATTATTCGTGCCAATCAGTTACCAAATTAGAGTTCTAGAGTTCTGGATGAATTTACAGAAAGTTGTTTTGTCGTGAAATATGATATGTTAACAGTTGAGAGCTGATTATTGTTAATGAGACTTGGTTTGATAGTGGGTGTGTACAAAAACTCGATCATTAACTACATTATGCATGTCTTTTATGACTCTATTTCTTTGTGTTTTCTTCTTCTTCTTTTGTTTTAATGACAAGGATCCGATTACAAGGAAATGTTTACTCTCTTCTTTCAATTGACATCGTTCGTAGTTCTCAACTCCGGCCAAACACATTCTCTCTCCGATGTGACAATTCTGACACAGATTTTAAATGTGATGAAGGATTGAATATATATATATATACATATGTCTAAGGTAAGCACTCCAGGCTACTCTTGTCACTTAGTAAAGTTGCCTAGGGCTTTTGGATTGTGAATTTCTAAACTCTATCCCAATACATTAATAGTGCCCTTTACATGCTTCTTTGTGTTTGAATTCTCGCTTTCATGAACAGTTATAAGCTATATATATTTGCATTTTGCTGCCTTGCTTTTTCGGATTTGTTGACACAAATCCTGATGTGTTGCTGCTAAATAAATTATTGTGGTATTCGGAGGAAATACTTACTGTGACAAGAATAGCTTTTGCCAATGCTTTAATGATATTCTCATGTTTGGTAAAACTATCAACTTAACTTTCCAACTCTCTATATATGTGTGCCCGGTAAATTAAGTTGACTCAAAAATTTATTAAGTGTATGAATAAAATAAGTAATATTGAAAAAATGTGGTACATATATTAGTATTAGTATAAGTATGTATTTGTTTTAAGTGGAATTCGTTTATCGAGATAGATGAGTGTGTTAAATTAAATGGTGATACATGAACTAGTGTAGGTTCATGTTAGAAAAATCCTATCACTACCTATGTAATTTGTTTAGTTTATAACAAGTCATTTAGAGTTAAATGATATAAACTCCTCCTACACTCTTTGTGTGTCTGTGAGTTTCGAGTTTTCACTTGTCCTGCCATTTTTCCCGACAGCCTGATATTTCGATATTACGTAGCAACATGTATGTTAAAGCTTCTCTATATAGTTTAGAAGTAATATATCTCTGATCGTCAGCCGTTTCATGAAATTCCGTCTCTAATGTGGACTTGACATTAAAGAAACGACTTGGGCCCCAAAGTACGGGCTGAAATGGATGATTGATGCTCGCTTTCGAGTGAGAACTAATATAAACTGAGCAAAACCTTGTGAGATTATTATTCCTTTAAATTTCAAGACTGGGAAAGAGACCAGTTGACGTGCATGTTGATTGTCATGTGGAAACATCAATAAAAAAGACTATTTAAGTGGTTGGCTTTTGTTAGTTGTAAGGTTTTCCAGGAATTTGTTTTTGGTATATACGATTTGGGATGTCTGACTATATAAGAGAAGCTAATGCAAGTATCGATCTATTGATTATCCATATTGATTTGGAATGTTAGGATATGACATTCAAATTATTGTGATTAATTCTTGATTTTTTTTTTTATTGGAACGATTTATTGTAATGTTTCAAATTTTTAGTGTCAAAAGCGCCACTAAATCAATTTTCTCAATTGTATTGAGAAGCAAGAAGTGTCAACTAAACCACATTCACAAGTAACAAAGCGTCTTTAAAACTACAAAAAGCGTAGCCAAATTGGCAAAAAAGTGTCACCAAATCATTTTCTCAAAATAGAAAGCGCCATTAAATAGTTTTTATAAGTCACCAAAAGTGTCACCAAATAGTTTTGGAGAACATTAAAAGCATCGATCACTAAATGAGTTATACAAAACACCAACAGCGTCATTAAATCAATTTTTTGTGACATTATAAAGTATGACAATAAACTATAGTTATGCTCACGTATGTGACACTTTAGACAAGCATCATTAAAAGACAAACTATATATTGATTTTAGTGACACTTTTCAGCGTCACCATAGCCATCTTTTTTGTAGTATTCCTTATGGTCGTTATGTATTATGTTAGTTTCACATATAGTTTTGGGAGATTAATTGTCATCCATTTGATATATTAGAGTGAATGTCTGATTTAGTAGTGATGTATATATCGATGGCCCTAACAAGTGGGTGCGATAAGGGTGAACTAGGACGGAATGTTGTTTAGGGCAGTGTTTTTAAAACTGGAACGGACACTGAACCAAAGACGTTATTAGTTACAGGTTCAACCGGTTTAACCGCCGGTTTCAACACGTGAACAATGCGTTTCTAAAAAGTTTCTCTTAACCAATATGTTACTATGTGTATGTGTGTGTGTATATATATATGCATATATAACTTTAACTAGTTATAAAACTATGAGTGTTGGCACTTGGTCAAAGGTAGAATATTTTTAGTGTATTTATAAGATTTTTAAGCTTTTTCAGCGGAACTTCTCTATTTTCGTTCCTTGTTCCAATCGCCGAAATTTTTCTATACCAGTTTGGTGTACCCTTTCCTGTACCACCAATCACTTCATGGCATGTGTCCATCTCAATTCAAGCTGGCCCTTTCTTCTTTTACTCGATCAAACCACAACTTTAAAAGAAGAGAGAAGATTATAAAAAGAAAGGGGAGAGAAAGCATGATTAAATAAAGAGACGAGAGAGAAAACATTACAGAATACATGACTTCATCTTCATCATCATTCATCACCCCAAAATCATCTGCCATTACTCACCTCACCAGAACACACACCACTTTAAGTCTTAAATTATGTTGTCCAACTCAAGTTCAATTCAATCGAGAGCGAAAAAAGATGGGTTCTTAAAATGCACAAGAATTTTGTGTGCCAGAAACTTTTGTGTAACAAAACCAGTCTGCAATATGAAATAAGCTTTCGTATGTCAGTTCAGAAAAAAATCGGCGTTTTCCTATATGAACATAAAATTTAATTATTCTTTAATATGTTTGTACATAATTGCTTAATTACCTTTACTATACTGATCGAGTAAATAAGCATGAAACTTTATGTTCATAATTTCATAAGTCAAGTTTATATAATTGTAAGCAAAATATATACTTTATTATATGCAAAAAAATTGTTGGTGGTTAATAATAATTTAATTTATTACTATTATTATTATAATTATTGTTAGGTAATACTTTGCAGGATAATTGAAGTTATATGAATATATAAACAAGCTATGGAAGAGTGATTTCAAGAAGTTTAGGTAAAACCAAAAACTTAGATATGGAAATAAATAAAACATTCACCAGTTCAAATTCAAATTCAAACAGTCAAATGCCTTTAATTAAACTATCATGTTACTACTTTGCTCTAAGCAGATAGACTTACTCGTGCTCATAAGGCATTCACAACAGCCATATCTCAACTTAATGAGCCTAAAAACTTATACTCAGGCTAGTTAACATAGTGAGTGGCCTGTAGCAATGCAAAAGGAATTAGATGCATTGTAGAAAACCAATATATGACAGTTAATTGAACTTTCTCCAAATCATAACTGCATAGGATATAAATGGGTGGACAAAATAAAATGCAAATCACATGGATCACTAGAAAGGTACAAACTAGGTTGGTTGCTAAAGGTTATACAAAAAAAAAAAGGTTGAATTACTTTGCTACTTTCTCATTAGTGGCTAAGTTAATAGCAATGAATCTCATTCTTGCTTTAGCACCTTCTAGGAATTGGCATTTGCATCAATTACGTACATGTGAATAATGCCTTCTTACATAGAAATTTAGAGAAGGAGATCTATATGAAACCTCCACTTGTCTACTTTCACCAAGAGATAACAATATGTGCTCGTTAAATAAAGATTTATATATATGCTAGTTAAATAAAGGTTTATATAGCCTTAAGGAAGCATCTAGCCAATGGTTTAACAACCAACTGTCTTCTCTATTTATGGTTATAGGCAAATTGTTAATGATTGTTCTTTATTTGTCAAAAATGATAAAGTTACAAGTGATATTTGTTGATCACTCCTTTTCTCAAGTAAATCAAACAGTGTGGTTTAAATAAATAAAAATTTAATTTTAGGAATACCAGGAAAAACGCTTTGAATATGAAATATACTTTATTATACTCAGTTCTTTATTAGTTTATCTTAATAATTTCCGTGCATAACTGAAAGCAAAAACTGTTATAACTTATAACAACAGAATGTTGAGCCTATAATAAGTAATAAATAAGCCATTACCCAAGTAAAATATCGGATTGATCGAGATAAAAAAGGTTAATCACCAATTTTTTTCCTTCATGTTTAGCTGGGAAAGCAATGCGCAATATATATCCATAATTGGAAATTTGGAACACTCGAATCAGTAGTACCCACTAACTTTCATAACAGAATTCTAAATAGAAATTGAAACATAATCATGTGGAGAATACAATTATAAGAAGCATAATTAATACAACAGTATACAATTGAAAGTTATAGGAGTTTAACAATTATCAACGTCCTCCTCCTCCACCGCCGCCGCTTCCTGCTCCGACTCCAACGCCGTGGCCTGCACCAGCTCCCACTCCTACACCAACACCAATGCCAATTCCTACCCCAAAACCTCCACCGCGGCCACCACCACCTCCTAAGCCCCCACCACCTCCACCGCCCAAACCGCCACCAGCTCCACCTCCCAAACCTCCACCTGCTCCACCGCCAATGCCACCCCCGTGTCCCGACCCACCGCCTAAACCTCCACCTCCACCACCACCACCTCCTCCTCCACCACCACCACCGCCAACGCCTCCACCTACGCCTCCACCAACACCTCCACCGGCACCAAATCCGCCACCATGGCCCGATCCTCCTCCCACGCCTCCACCCCCACCCCCACCACCTCCTCCTCCTCCACCTCCTCCTGCCCCTCCACCAAGACCGCCTCCTACACCACCGCCAGCGCCGAACCCCCCTCCCGATCCTGAACCACCCCCAATGCCTCCACCACCACCACTACCTCCCCCTCCACCAGCTCCACCACCTCCGCCTAACCCTCCTCCGGCTCCACCACCTACACCCCCTCCAGCTCCGAATCCCCCACCATGACCTGACCCACCACCAACACCACCACCTCCTCCACCACCAAGTCCGCCACCTCCTCCACCACCTAGTCCGCCGCCTCCTCCAGCGCCACCACCAACTCCACCGCCAGCTCCAAACCCTCCACCACTTCCCGAACCACCACCCAATCCTCCTCCTCCACCACCTCCTAGCCCGCCACCTCCGCCAAGCCCTCCACCACCACCTAATCCTCCTCCTCCACCAGCACCACCGCCTAATCCCCCTCCCCCCCCTCGACCACCACCCAACCCGCCACCACCTCCCGCTCCTCCACCAAAACCACCACCTCCACCTCTCCCACCTCTACCACCCCATCCGCCACGTGGTCCACGCCCATAGCAACCCCTCCTACTATATCTACAGTCATCATCACCTCTCCATTCCTTATCAACCTTACTATCCCCCAAACTGTTTGCGCACAAGTTTAAGACTATGACAAACAATAAGATCAAACCGCACATCCCTTTCTGAGAGAAACCCATTATACTCATGTAAACAAATAACCACTCACTTCACTCTGCATGCTCAGCAGCTAACGAAACTGATCAATATATAGGCCATTGCAAATATAGTGGATAATATTTCCTATAGCATCCCTTTAATGCAAACACTCCTAACACAAATAATGGTGTTCTGCGACGCGTTTGAGCGGATGGGAAGTTGGCCAACGCATTAAATGATATACCAATTGGACGTTCTAAAGTCAATGGAGACCATGCAGTTAGCATGCGAGGGTATTACTGTTTTAAGCTCGATCTTCAGCCCTACCGACAAACTATAAACCATATTCTAATATTCTATTTATGGATATTATAATACACGCAGCAACGATGGATAGAGATTAAAATGGAGTTCAAGTATATATAATATCAATAATTAAATGGAATTTTGGTTTAGAGTGACTTGATCTGTTATGCTGATTAGATATTATTACTATTAATTTGAACCGAAACGTGAAAAATCTATCCTGCTAGATGATCGATGTACATGTTTATGCAAATTCATGGGCAACTAACAGCTAGCTTAATATGAGTGGTCAAAATTAAAAGAAACGTCAAAACACGAAGCAAAGTACGTAGATGACTTTGTTTCTCAAATCATGCATGCACTATCCGTTTTCTTGTTTACTTAGGTACAAAATAATCAAGCTGAACCCGCTAAAGTATGCTTTAGTTACATCAGTTTTGACTGCCAAAACAGTAAGTAACCGTTCATATTGGTTGCTCATTTGACTTTTTTCATCTGGAAATTTGAATAACTCGGCGCATCATTATAATATGTAGTACGCTAAATATTATAAAGTCAATAACTTTTTTTTTTGGATAAATAAATCAATAATTCAAAATAAAAATTGTGAAAAAGTAATACGTAATAAATGAGTTTGCAGTTCAAAATTATCATACTTTTATTATTTTATTCAAATTTAGCTTATGACCGAAAAATTCACATTTAGGGTTGGATTAATATAAAATCATATAATTTTAGTATGTATTTTTAGATAAATTATGTTGAATATATAGTTGACACAGAGTAGTATTCGAGTTTAAAACTAGTTTTGGGGAGAAATTTGATATATTATTCATAAAAGGAAAATTTGAAAGTTTAGAAAATATAATTTGGCCTCGTCAATTTGTGACTTTTATTTCAAAAAGTACTTTTGTTTTTTGTAAGAAAATTTCATTAATCATGGAGTACAAAGGGTACTCAACCCAAATCCGTATAAGTACCCAATCATGCTATATTCCAATGTGACATACAGTAAATAATATTATAATAAATTATTAGTCTAAAAGCTTATTTTCTGCAACGGGCTATGCCACCCAAACCAACTGAGGGAAGAAGCTTATTTTCCCTTACTTAGGAATCAAATGTAAGGTTTCGTAACATGTTATATTCCGATGTGACATACAGTAAATAATATTATATATAATAAATTATTAGTCTAAAAGCTTATTTTCCCAATCATGTTATTTACTTAGGAATCAAACGTAAGGTTTCATAACATGCAGGGTATAAAGTGGTTCAGTTGAATTGGTTTCATCTCCGTCCTTCATTTCAAATCCTACGAACGAAGGGCAGTTTCGTGGGATTTCCTCTTATTATTACTGAGAAAAATTGCTAAACCAGGCGATATATATGTATACTTTCCTAAAAAAATTGCTAAACCAGACGATATATATGTATACTTTCCTCCCTTAAGTTAAAACTAAAGACTAGAACTGATAGACTCTTTTCTGTCTTGACTTTATATATAGGTTTAATTAGACAGTTCACTCTTACTTTTCATGAAGGGTGAACTTCTGGTATAATGGTTTTTTTTTTCAACAAAGGTATAATGGTTTGTTATACAAGTCAATATGAAGATAAAGTCCTACGTGGAATACAATTAATAGACCCAACCAAAATTTTAAATGACAAGACTCGGTCTGCCGGATATCATTATATTGCACATGCATGCTTGATTGGGTCAAACTACAACAATTAATTATCGTGTGCGCTCTTAGGTCTACGGCAATATAAAGAGTTAGGCTATTGGATATTATCACTTTAAAGTATAAGTCGACATTCTTTATTATTGTTAAAATGTTACTTGTATCTAAATTGAAAGTAGGCTTTAAAAAGTTACATATGCTTAACCGCATCAAATAATAAAACAACCCAATATATCTATTGTACACAGATTTAAAAATATATATAGCAGAAAATGAATAAAATAATCACATTATAGTACTCCCTGTAACTACAACATTTATTGGCATATTTGCAAAATCAAACAAAACTAATTGATCAGTTTCACAATTAGTCAAAATAATATACTAATATTAATGGAAGAAATTCGAGGCACACTAGGCTAGTTTTTGGTTAGCTGTTACTTCTGAATTTTCTAGAGATTATTTCGGCGCAAAAAATAAAAGCTCAAGTAAAGTGTTGAACTAATTAACTTGGATTCAACCTACCTTGAGGCTAGAACAAGGTGAATTTATAAAAAATGAAAGTAAAAGAGTTAGAACAAGGAAATTTATAAAACATAAAAGTAAAAGAGTTCCTTATTAATTACTAGCCTCTTAAAATTCAGTCGAATACGATTAATTAGTGATCTGTTTCTTTTAGAATAAAAAAAAAAGAAGAGAAATTAAACAATTGCTAGTGTTAATTTTAATCTGAGAACAACGAAATTCTCATCCAGCATCAACTTTGAGAAGAGGAATGTACAACCCACAAAATAGGATCAAATCATGGGGATTTTATCTCTTAACTAACTTTATACTATATATATCATGCTTTGAGTTTATCTTTGTGATGTGTTATTAATATTATGTTTGGATAATTTTACCATTTTTGGAAATTTAGAGAGTACTTGGAGATGATTGGATGATGTTGAGTTTTTCTTTTTCTTTTTTCCTTACCATGCACATTGATGATGCAAATGACGATTCTTCATGTTATTTGCTTTGTTTTTCTTCTTGAAATTTTTGTTCTGCGCTTTAATGTTTTTCAAAATTTCATAAATAGATGAATTTCACTGAGTTGGAGTAATATATATTAGGTTCATTTTTTGACACAAAAGTAATTCCTCTCTAGTTCGATTTACATACTCAATCTGTATGTGTGGCTAAAAGTTGTTCTTTTCCAGAAGAATACAAAATTTTCCTTCTGTAGTTATTCCATTTAAGGAGAGTTTAGGCAATAATGCCCCTACTTGAACCGCATCTTGGATACGTATTTTGCAGTTCATTCATCTGAGAAACAAGGACTTTCAACTTTCAGTCTTGGTACATGATATGCATGCTATCGAAAAAATTAAATTTTAAATAATTCATAGGAAAGAATCTGCCAATTCCTAATTCTTCAAGTGTTCGTACTCATTTTTAAGTGTCTCATAAACTTTATTCTACATTGTCTTATAGTTTCTGCAAACATCGTACAACGTACTTTTCAAATAATTCGAGATGTAGTCCACACACCACATTTCATCTATATCACGGTTTGCTTTGTCATTGATTAACTTTGCGTTTTCTACATTGTTCTGAACTAATTCCGGAATTTTCTCTGATTTTGGGTTCGTAGTGTAGAACATATTCAATGACGTGAGAAGCCATGTCATGTAATAGGATAATGCATTTCATTAGACCTATCCAGTTTTATTGTTTCATTTTCATGAAATTGGGCCAAAACACTCTGTTTCTAATATGTGTTGCCTTTAGATTTCAAATCTGATATTCTAGAAAAATATTTTGGAAACCGAATTATTTGTGGATTCTTTGAGGCGTGATACTATCACTTTCCTAAAGACAATGTTGTTAAACCATGTTTCTAGAAGCCCAAGATACAATATTGTTCAAGAAATTTTATAAAATGAAGTAAATATGAAATACTATGTAAATAAAAAAAGTCTGATTTAGCTTATATATAATACATGAAAAGTTATAAACATGTTTCTTACAATAGCCATGTTCTTTAGTAGAGTTTCTAACTCTATATTATTTCTCTTTGAATTTAAAAAAAAAAATGTGACAAAATAAATAATACATAAGTCTTGAACTTTAGAAAGGCCCCCAGATTCTAGTTCGACATCATAGACTTATAGTTTAAATATATATCAAAGTCCAAACCTACTCCACAATATAAACTCATTCTAGAATTAATTAATAATCTTGAAGTTCGATTTTATGTGTAAACTAGTTCAAGAACTCATTTTCTTTAAATTTGGAGTAGGATGGGATATCATAGTTCACAACTACGCACATCAAATATTTTATAGTTAGTTATACGTATGTGTGTGTGATTTGATATTAACTTACGAAGCTTTGGTGTAGTAGAAAATGTACCAAGAATTTAAACTTAGATTGATCAATAAAAGTTCTATGTTATGCTATAATTTTTTTTCCAGTTATTATGATATCATAATGATGTAGCGCATTCAAATTGACGGAGCAAAACAACCAAATGACTGCAAACTGCAGTATGCAAACTTGCTTATTGTGTGGCTTTTTCCTACTTCGTACTCGCTACATGCTTCGAGTTTTGACGTTTCTTTGAGTTTGACCGTTTCATAGGTGCTACTTGCGCATGAATATGGATGAATGTCTAATCAGCATAAATATTAATATTGATCAAATACAAAACGAGAATTGAATTTATAAGACTTGAACTCCTAACCATATAGGCTGTACGTGTGTGTATTTGTGAACTATATATCTATCTAAAAAATATTAGAATATGGTTTATAGTTTGTCGGTAGGACTAATAAAGAGCTTAAAACAGTATCCTCATGCAAGGCAAGGTCTTCGTTGACTTGAGAACGTTCAATCGTTTCAATTAATTCTTTGGCCAACTTCCCATCGCCTCAAACGCGTCACAGAGCCATGCAGAGTGTGTGCATTAATGGCCAGTACTACTATTGGAAGTATTACCCACTATATTTGCAATTTGCATTGGCCTATATATTGATCAGTTTATTGAGCAATGCAGAGTGAAGTGAGTGGTTATTTATTTACATGAGTATAATGGGTTTCTCTCAGAAAGGGGTGTGCGGTTTGATCCTATTGTTTGTGATAGTTTTAAATTTGTGCGCAAACAGTTTGGGGGATAGCAAGGTTGATAAGGAATGGAGAGGTGATGATGATTGTAGATACAGTAGGAGGGGTTGCTATGGGCGTGGTGGTAGAGGTGGGAGAGGCGGGGGTGGTGGTTTTGGTGGAGGAGCAGGAGGCGGTGGTGGCCTTGGCGGTGGTCGAGGAGGTGGTGGAGGATTAGGCGGTGGTGCTGGTGGAGGTGGCGGGCTTGGTGGTGGACGAGGAGGAGGATTGGGTGGTGGTGCTGGTGGCGGGTTTGGCGGTGGTGCTGGTGGAGGAGTTGGTGGTGGCGCCGGAGGAGGCGGTGGACTAGGTGGTGGAGGAGGTGGTGGTGTTGGTGGTGGGTCAGGTCATGGTGGGGGATTTGGAGCTGGAGGGGGTGTAGGTGTTGGAGCCGGAGGAGGGTTAGGCGGAGGTGGTGGAGCTGGTGGAGGGGGAGGTAGTGGTGGTGGTGGAGGCATTGGGGGTGGTTCAGGATCGGGAGGTGGATTCGGAGCTGGCGGTGGTGTAGGAGGCGGTCTTGGTGGAGGGGCAGGAGGAGGTGGAGGAGGAGGAGGTGGTGGGGGTGGGGGTGGAGGCGTGGGAGGAGGATCGGGCCATGGTGGCGGATTTGGTGCCGGTGGAGGTGTTGGTGGAGGCGTAGGTGGAGGTGTTGGCGGTGGTGGTGGTGGAGGAGGAGGTGGTGGTGGTGGTGGTGGAGGTTTAGGCGGTGGGTCGGGACACGGGGGTGGCATTGGAGGTGGAGCCGGTGGAGGTTTGGGTGGTGGACGTGGTGGGGGCTTAGGTGGTGGAGGTGGTGGTGGGCGCGGTGGAGGTATTGGGGTAGGTATTGGCATTGGTGTTGGCGTAGGAGTGGGAGGTGGTGCAGGCCATGGTGGCGGAGTTGGATCGGGAAGCGGCGGCGGTGGAGGAGGTCGTTGAAGATTGTTTTGCTACTTAAAGCTTTCAATTGTATACTGTTGTATTATGTTTCTGATAATTTTATTTTCCACATGATTATGTTTCAATTTCCATTTAGGATTCTGTTCTGAAAGTTACTGTGTACTACTCGAGTAGTGTTCCGAAATTCCAATTATGGATATATATTGCGTATTGCTTTCCCAGTTAAAAATAAAGGAAAACTATGGTGATTAACCTTTTTTATCTTCATGATCAATTCGATATTTTTTGCTTTTAGTTATGCACGGAAATTATTGAGATAAACTAATATAGATGATTTTAGCTCTCCAAACATATATACAAAGCCCTGTAAGTCTAATAATTAGAGAGACACACTTAAAGAAAGCTAGAGATAGATAGAGTAGAATAGAGAGAAAATGCACATTAATAAATTTAGTTTTTATTATATTTTTCTTATTTACTTAGTTTAGTTTATTGATATTTTAGATTATTTTTATTTTAGTAGTTTTAATATCTAGAACAACGAATTTCTCATTCAACACCAACTTTGAGGAGAGGAATGTTCAATCCACAACATACCATCAAATTAGGGCGTTTCTATCTCTTTAATTTTGCGTTATTACGATGCTTTGAATTTCTAACCTTGTGGTCGTGTTATTAATATTATGTTTGGATAATTTTACCATTTTTTGGAGTTTAAGAAGTAATTGGAGATAATTTGATGATTTTGATTTTTGTTTTTTGTTATGATTTGAATGGTTTTGAATATTGTTTACATTTGAGAGCTTGAGTTTGACGTTTTTTTTTTTGTGTATTTGATTGATGCATGAAATGAATATAGTTGTTTGTTGAAAAACTATAAACCCGAGAAGCATAAGGCTGCTCCAAGGATGGAACCCGTAATCTACATTTGCGTTCTGATAAATTTTTACATGATTTATATTGTGTACATTAAGGGAAATATTACATTATCACATTTAATCAAAACTAAGCATAAAAAATTGTGTTATATGTATTAGAATTCAATAATTCAAACATATATCAAAACTATATACCGCTTATATTCACCTATACATAATACTCTATGATCATTTTTGAATTTTTTTTGGTCGCTTGATGAGAAGTGAGAACTGACTCCATATTTGGTTCTCTATTAAAAAAAAATTGCAACTTTCGTCTCCTTATTGTCTCGTAATCCATACTAGATCCTTTTTTGCTAGAAATGTCCTTTTTGGCTGGAATTGTCTTTTTTGGATAGAAAAGTCATGTGCCATGCACGTGGTCGATTGATGTTCTCACGTGGATAACAAGTCGCGATTCTGAAATCGCACACCCCTTTTATTTTTGATTTAGAGCAAAATGTTTTTTTCAAAACAACAAAAGAGGGGTGCGATTTTAGAATCATGACTTCTTTCCCAAATGAGAACAACCCTAACTCAACCACTTGCACAACACGTGATTTTGACAAAAAAAAAAAAAGAATTAAGTATGAATTATAAGACAAATTTAAGGACCAAATGTGCAAACATATTCAATAGAGGATTAAAGATGGAGACTGTGATGACCGCGCCCCACGAGTCACAATCCGATCCGAGTTGGTCCGGTGTTGGTCACCTAACAAACTCAACTCAGACCGAACTGTGGCTCATAGGAAGGGGTCTCACTGACCAGGATCAAAACCATAACATTATAAAATACTTTCACTTTAAATACAGCGGAAGTCTTTGGAATACAAATAGATTTTACAATTTTAAAATGATGTAAATACAAAATCAAACACTTAACAATTTTTGCAAAGTTTCCAAAAAAACGGACTTGTCGATCATTCGTTCCATCCGTGCTGCTATACCAATCTTACTCTGTGAAAGGGACATATAGAACAAAAGAGGAGTAAGTCTTTAATGACTTAGTGAGATTCTTAGAACATGACAATAATCAAACAGTAAATCAAAACAAAATGAACAAGAATGACCAGAATAGTTACATCTGCATCATTGAACTGAAATTATCAATTTTTAACGATAATACTGAAATATTCAGAAGAACGAGAAATGAACTTGTGCAATTACATATAACAGATCCAACCTTAACTCCCAAAATTCAACCGTATACCTCTCCACGAGGAGCTACCTCGCAACAGAACAGAAGACATGCTCGAGTACATGTCAATCTAACACGGGGGTCACAACCAACTCCTGGCTGCAAGCGTCGCTTAGACAGAATGGGTATTAATCAGAATTACTCAAACCGACAGCCCTTTGCTGCCCAACAGTAAATCATCTCAATCCCTGGGCCCAACTTTCCAAATGCGTCCCAATGGGTGAAACAGAATTATCAGATGAGCTAGTAATCCGGACAATATCCGTTGCTCGTTTTTGAGCTACATAGGCCGAACATAGTTCGTTGCTCGTTGCACAATTCAAGAATTGATTGGGTGATCATGATATCAGTTTAATTATGACTATGAAGAAAATTCACGATTATGAATTAAATGAGATTTGATTTAACAATAGACAAGAAACTGATTAAGAATTAACGATTATCATTATAAAAGCATTAAAATGATGATAGAATGTTGTTCGGGATTCGAGACAAAGAATCACAATTGTTATGTCCAAGTTTCTCAGGGTCGGATGCGAAACGGGGTTTTGAACAAATCAGAAATCAAACCTCACATTTTACCGTACGGGAAATTCTTGATTAACGTCGATAATTGCATAACCTTAAATAAATCAAAAAGATATAATCAATTGTTTGCTCACAAGTTTACAACAATAAACATATATTTCTAATATTTATCATATTTAAATAAGTTCAATTAAATATCTAATTATTGTTAATCTTAGATAAATCCCTTATTTCTATTTTAACTTTAACCATGACGTAAAATTATAAATAATGAGCTTTACCATTTTAATGTAACAAGTTGAAGACTAGATCAGTTACAAAATAATAATTAAAGTCTCCATTTCTAATTTATTAACAACATATTTGATATTAATATATACATATGCATCAATGCATATTTAAACCCTTTTTTAAAACAATATTTCTTAACAATATTCTTGTAAATCACTTATTAAATAAAAATCTCAATCCAAAAAAAACTTACCATGATCTTATCATTGAACAAATACTTCAGTAAGCTCTTGAATAAAATCATATCATATATATAACTTTGGTAAAAACTAATTTTCTTATAGTTATTAGTATAAAATTACATAATATTACATATATCACTAATAACAATTAAAATAAATTGTAAACATGTAGATCAAATAAAAATTAATATTTTCAGAATACTTATCATGCTAATAAACTAGATTAGATGGTTAGATCATAAGATAGACACAATACTTCAATTAAAGTTAAAGAAATTGAAAGATCAACCGTAAAACAAACTACATGTCTTCTAAATATTGCGAAATCTATGAAAATTATTAAACATGATTATAAATTATGATCAACTGATCCAACATCATTATTAGTATGTAGTGAGTCCATATTAATGATCAATTTCATGATTTGTGTAGCTTTTGCAACATATATTGGTTAATCAAAATGTTTATGCAAATATAAGGCAGAAAACTGTAGCAATCTTAGATTCACCTTTAATCGGACTTTCAAACGATATGATAATCTGAATTTGGTTGAGGGGTTTAATCTTAAACATCCTGGAGAGTATGTAGTTTCAAAATCAGATCAATAGGACAAGGTTTGGTATTTTAAATAAATCATGAAAGATGGGAACTGTTTTCAGATTTTCTGGACAGTGGTACGTATTTCTAATTTTTAGACCCCTCAAAAGACTTTGGTTGAAAAAGGTTTCTGAACATGAAAGTTAGTTTACACAATAACTAGTATGTGGTAAAAATTTCAGATAAAGAATCGAAGTTTTGACATGGTTTTCGGACTTCTAAAGTTTCTGTACCAAAACTGGCAGTTTTGACCAAACTCGGTTTTGAGGATTTTCAAGGACTATAAAGAAGGCTTAAAGGACTGAAACAATTTTTCTAAGAATATAAACATCAAGAGGAAGAACTTTGCAGAAGAATAGAAGAGAAGATTCGGAGAAGAGAGGTGTGAGAAAATTGTTGAAGAGAGCCTCCCTTTTATAGATGAAAATTGGGAGACAAGGATTAATTACCATACCCTACTCATTTTTATTTTAATCCAAGCTAGGCCACCCTAATTATGAAGATGCTTCCAGGCCTTATCTGATAGGATTTTATAAGATAAAATATTAGAAATATCTACCATAAAAGACAAAGCAAAATTACCTTTTTACAAATGTAAATGTAAATATGTGAAGATTTACCATTGTAAATGAATGCTTGGATATTTTGAAACTACAAGGGACCACTTTGAAAGTTTTATGACTCATTTGGTCTTAAAGAAAATATTTGTGGTCAATCATAATTTTTTTTCAAAAGGAGTAGGACTAAATTGTAACTTTTCAAATCTTTTGGGGCCAAAATCATATTTTCAAAAAATTCAAGGACTAAAATGAAAATTGAAAAATACTTTTATTTTCTTCCAAATTTTAGGGGCATTACAGAGACAATACTTATTAAAGAATCAAAGTTAAAAAAACAAAAAAACTCTCATTTCTTAGGGTATACGTTCTGTAAATTTTCACAACCTAGGATTTAGAATATTAAAGTGAATAAGAGATTAGGTCCTAGACTTTTTTTTTTTTTTTTCTTTTTTTTGAAACGCCTATATATGTTGAAAACCTCAAGTTTTGGCCCTATTAGTTAAACCCTTTAAGAGTTGTTTGTTTTAAACTTTATTTGGCAGGCCTCATATCGGGCCGAGGCCCATTCATAAACTAATTTATAAACTTTATTTGCAGGCTTCATACTGGGCTGAGGCCCATTTACAAACTAAATCATCAAAATTAATTGTGCGTCAACAAGGCGAAAAGAATTATACAGCATCATAAAAGAATTTTAGCTAGACTGCATATATAACACTGCGATTAATTGTCGTGCCCGAGACTGAATTAAGCTCTATATGTTCAAAGTTTAAACTGCACAAACTGTCTCCAACGACTTCAAGAAGTATCCGAAAGATGTTAATGGGGAACACAAGAGAAATCTTATAACAATTTTACTGGTGAAAATTATTTCTGTAAAATGGATTCTTCATGAACAGTTGATAAAGTATTCTTTTTGTATTAATGGAAGAACGAGATTAATTAGTGTATCATGTTTGGCCTGGAAGAATTAAGAACGCATAAGTAGTACTTACATGATATAGAGAGAGGGCAAAACTACCCCTTGTTATGCCTAACTGGCATATAACTGTCATTTTTATTAGCAAGCCCCCTCCCCATAAACTAAACAGCCAAAAAAAAAATCCATAAAACACTTATTTAGCTGCACATAAGTAAAACCGATTACAAAAGTCAACTTTTATTGTATTTACTTATGCATAAAGAGTTAATTTTCAAAATTGAGTTATATATAAATGTAATACATATATTTATCAAAATTCTTGGATAGAACAATACTTTTTAAGTATGTAGTAATATGGACCAATTATTTTTGTCATGCTACTAATTCCACAAAAATCTCAAGAAATATAAGAGAGCTTATACTATTCACTGAATAAATATTCATTTGATATACAAGAAAATATTATGCATAAATATTGTTAGTCATTGGTCAATCAACTAAAAAAACGAAAAAAGGTGTGGCGTCCAAAAAATTGAACGCCACGCCTTTTTTTTTAAAAAAAAAAAGGGTGGCGTCAAAATAATCGGACGCCACCCTTTTTTTAAATTTTTGATTTTCTTTTATTCTAATTGTATGGCTACAAATTCATTTGACCCCACGTCATGGCTACAAATTATTTTGACTATACTTGGTGACTGATTTTCTTGACACCATTGTTGATGACTAATTAATTTGTAGCCATTGCTGACATAACTTTATGCCTACAAGGCCAATAGTAACAAAAGTTGGTTACAAAACTTTCTGTAGCCATTGATCAATGCTCACTGAAAATAAAGCAATGGTGAGTAATTTTTTTGACTCCATTGCTACATTTTCTTGTAGTGGTTGTGCATGCCCCTGTTGCACCTTTGCCTCCTATACTAAAATTTTTACGACTTGCTCCTTATACTATTGATAAATAAGCATTTTGCCTCCTGAAGCCAAACTCAACAGCAAAAAGTACAGAAGTGTGTTCAAATCCAACGCCGAATCAACGTTTTCAGGAGGCAAAGTGCTTATTTCTCAACAATATAGGAGGCAAGTCACAAAGAATTTTTGTGTAGGGGCAAAGTACAACAGGAGGGTTTGACGCTTTTATTCTAAGAATAACACAAGGGTGATTTGCCAAATAACATATGGGTAGTTTTTGCAATTACCTATATATATAATGGAAAGACTTGGATCATCACTTAATTACCTTAATGTGTGATAAGATTAGATGACTTAGAATCAGGGATCATCATAGCATAATGAAAACTCTCTCCTCCCTTGTGTCCTTTAACACATATAATACAGAATAAAAGTACTAACAATAGATTGCATTCCAACTGCAGAGGAACCACATAATCTACATGCTTCTTCTTTTCTTTTCTTTTTTTCTTGTTTTTTTCTTGTTCATGGCTTTAGTTTTGTTTGCATATACGTTTGCTTTTTCTCCTGCCAAAATAACAGAATGCTTAATTTCCTGCAGCTTTATTTACAGGTTGCGTTACATTTTACCATGTCTACTTAGTGACAATAAATCAGTTTAATCCCTTCTACTAGTGGCCATCGCTTTATTTATCTTAAATTTTCATCTTCGTTCTTTAGTCTCTCATCAATTAGCCAGCATTATGAGAATTCAAGCGCAGGAAATCCATATGGAATATACATAGTAATATCATGAATGTCACATTTGTGTCACGGTTAAGTTCTATAGTCGACATTCTATCAGAGGTCTAATTCAGTACGGTTGAAAGCTCTTCTCCTTGAAATTAATTTTCACTATATATCCTAAAAAAATCATCTCTATAAGTATTAAGTGGATCATTCTCGACGATGAAATCAAGATTTTCACTTGGTTCTAGAAATTTTATTTCTTGACATCGAGGCAAATATATTGATGCTACCCTTTACCTTCGCAACAATCTTTCTCAAAGTACACATGGTGCATGTATTTATTTATTTATATTTTTTTGCGTTGCAAGATACAATTAACCTATGTTTTGCTTTTATAATATAAATTGACGTAAAAGAAAATTTTAATAAAAAAGTTGGTTCGTGTAACTTTACATGTAATTTGATAGGATAAATCACCATCTTTCTTTCTGCATCACATGTTTCTTGGTGCATGGTCCACAAAAATTGGGCTGCCAAGTGACTACACTTTGATCACATGATTCCTGATTATCTGCTTGATTTATAATTTGACCAGCCATCATTAAAGAAGGATATCTAAATATGTGTGAACATCTCTTGAAAATATCATACCGACTTGGTTATGGCCCCCGCAGAAATTGTTAAGGGGCCTCAATCTCGTCATTCACCTACCATTAATTTATAGTTCATTTTGACTTTGTTCTAGAACATGATAAAATTCGCCGCCATGAGTTTATAGGTACTTTTTATATGTTAAGAGTATGATGCACGATTACTACTAAAATTATCAGAGTATATATGCTGGAGATTTGTAAGAAGCCAATAGGACAAGCCGCTTGGATGTTTTAATCAAATAAAATAAATTATATATGAGCACGAGGTTTTATAGTACATGAACTAGCTAATCTTCTGCATAAGGTTGTGTATTTTAATTAAATTGAATCGAATCGATTAGATTAGTTGGGAGCATTAGATTCTAGTTTTTTGAGAACAACAATAAAAAATCGAATCATTTGAAACGATCCGACTCGATTTAAATCAAGCCGACTTCAATTATGAGTCTTTTATTTATTGTACTTTATTTTTTTTCTTTCAAAAAGGCAATATAATGGCTCAAAATTGCATATAGAACTAGAAAAACATGTGTGAAACACTGCAAAAATAATGCGTACTCTCTACTTCATTAGTCGTCACAAATTCAAACTTCAAAAGTGATTCTTCTACTTAATTCAAGAATTCATCAATTCATCAATTCATCAACAATAAAATATTGAATACAAATATAATTAAACATAAGAGAATTTAAGTCACACATCAAAATTTATGAATATTCAATACATCATTAAATTCATCATGTGATATATCTATATATTAAAAAATAAAAAATAAATTAATTTTTGATTTAATTCAATTCGAGGACCGACCCCTAATGTCAAATATCAAATCAAATCAAAATGGGATTCAAAAATTTTTTTTTTTGTGACGATCAAAAATTGTATTGAAATTCAGATCAATTCATTTTAATTTTTAGATCGGATCATTCGATCAATTTCAAAATAATTCAATCGATTCGATTATGTGTGCACAACTCTACTTCTGCGACACAATTTGGACATGACTAGATTCATTTCATTTCATTACAAATTTATTTTAGAGATATATAGTTATATCTTTCTTAGACCGGCCCCTAATTCTTTGATTTTCCTTCTGTTAACTTTGAAATTGAGCTTCAATCTTTTCCTATTTTTTTTTTGTTAATTAATCTATTCGTACCATGAGTATTTTTGAACTTCAGCATATGTATTAAACTAACTAAAGTTAGTTTTGCACAACCTACATTGTAAGGAGTCAATTGCCCAAATATCACTTTGCAAAAAATAATTGCCAAATTAACACTCTTTCAATAATAATTCTCATAATATCATTGTTTGTGCCAAATGGCAATTTTAAATTGTTAAGCCAACCGCAATTCCTTCATTTACGTTGGGTTTCAATCTTTATTTTTCTTTTTCTTCTTCTCCACGATTCTAGCAAAGATATTGTCCTAAAAAGATTTTTGGAAAGCTAAAAATATTATTTCCTTTATTATATGATTGTAATAATTTTGTATTCTTATTTCTTAACCGTATATTATATAAATTAATTAATTTCTTTCTTATAACCTAATTTATCAGTTTCTAAGTTTTTATGACACTAACAATTTGTAATCCTTTCTAATAATTTATTGTCAATTTTTTTATAAAAAAAAAATTGAGTTCAGAGTACCTAATAATTAGTATTATCAGTAATTATGTTTTACTGATTTACTTCTTAAAATATATTGCATTACAATGAGTTGATTTAGAATACTAAACTTGATATTCTTGATTTTTATTAAAGTTTAAAGTTACTAGAAAATGAGTGTATAAAATCTCCAGAAAACTAATTAATCTATTAAAACTTCACATACAATATATATTTAATACTAATTATTAGGTACTTTGGACTCCCTGAATCAAAAAACTAGGTAATCTTGACAGCGCACTATTAGAATAAGATTACATACTGTTAGTATCGTAGTCCTTTTAGAAATTAATGAATCAAACTATTAAAAAGAAATTTTCAAGTTGTTCCATTCAGTGTTCGTAAATTGTCATTATTTGTGATTGTTATTTTAAATTTTTAGTAATTAATTAATTCAAACTTATATTTATCATCTTGTAATTACTTTCCAAAAATCTAGATGCTAAGTCCTATAAGTCAATTTCTTCAAAATATACATATTGTTGAGAATGATCACAAGATCACCAATTTTGTAAAGGAATTATAGAGAATATGTATTTTGTGTATATTAAAGGGATGAATAATTTTTTTTTCTATATATATGGTTCAAATAAGATTGTAAAATCAATAACATCATATAATCTACCAAAAAAATAATTTCAACTCTTCGTGTTCAAGAAAAAATGAAATATTTTTTTTGGGAAAATGCAGGTGTAAGGTATAACCATGAAATTGTATAGTTTTATAATTTAAACTAAATGACATTATATTATGTGTAGAAATGCACACAACAAAAATTGTGATGAAATAAAGGAAAAATTAAAAATGAAGTCAAACTAGAAGTCTAGAGCACGACCTAATAGAAACAGAAAGATTTGAGTCATTTGAATTGTTCAAGGCAAATTCAAGATTAATCAATTGAAATCAAGGGATTTAACAATAAAAGATTGCCATGTGGCACAAACAATGTTATAATGGGAATTATTATTGAGAGAGTGTTAATTTAGCAATTATTTTTTGGCAAAGTGATATTTTCACATTGCAAGTTGCAATGAAACTTTATATATATACTAGAAACTGGGGTACGCGGAGCCTCACCCACATTAATTTTTTCATATTGTAAATTTTATATTTTCATATTCAAGTGTGAAGAGAAAAATAAAATCTGAAAGAAAACAAAGGCAAGAAAAAAGACTTGCCTAGATGCAAATAGTTTAAATTAATGGAAGAGCGAATCAACATTATTAGAGTAGAATGGAAATAAAAGTAATTTTCATAGAAAGAATATGAATTATAGGGAAACTAAATCATCTTTCTTAGTAAATGGTATAATTAATTTCATCTAACTTAAATTGTAGGGTTAAATTGAGAAATTAACAATCAAATAATTTCCAGGAATTGATGCATTGTTTTTTGGAAAGTCAAAAGCATAACAACTATCATGAGCAAAGCAATATCACAAGTTAATTGCAAGAAATCACGCGTAAGTCAAAGATAGGGATACAAGTGTTGAACTCCCTAGACTATGTTTCTGATTGCAGTTGTCCCTATTCTTTTATTTTTGACAACTTGCCCCTGTATATAGATAAATAAGCATTTTGACCACTGAAGCCGAATTCAGCGGCAAAAACGTGTCCAGATTCAATGGTGGATCGACTTAGGGGCAAATTAAAGTGCTTATTTATCCATAGTACATGGGCAATTTGTCCAAAATAAATAGATAGGTGGCAAAGTGCAACATGGGGCAAAGTAGAGGGGCTTTGATACTTTTATCCCTCAAAGGTATGATTGAAGAATTGTTGCAACAAGATTAAACCTTTCAAATTAATCCTTTCCAAAATATGATCATTCAAGATGTATAAATACCAAACGAGTTGTAGGATCAAAGCTTCTTGGAACTTACTTTTATATTTTTAAGCTTAGTTCTTAGTTTTTCGAAAGTTCTTTCTTTTTGATATCATGTAGGTTCAAAGAAAAAATGGAGAGCTTTTAATTAGTAGTCTTTCTAGACTAAGAGTGAAAAAGAATTGAGCAAGGTAATTGAGAGATTATTTAAAGAGTCAAAAATGAGAGAGTCTTGTTGTATGATTAAAGAGTGTTTGCAAATTTTTCAAAGTCAAAATATTTAATTCTACTTGGATGGAAAGCCTCATGGACTAAAACAAGTTGCTCAAAGTTCAAACCATGTTAAAATCTGTTTTTCATTTTTATTATTTTTGCATTATTTCAAGCTACAAATCAACAAGTTGCAACATATTGTGTGGTGACCTCTTTAACATAAAAATATAATTAATAAGATCTAACACACACACACACATACATATATATATATATATATATATATATATATATATATATATATATATTTCATTGTTTATGTGTAAATTAGTAGAGGTGTGCAAAAAAAAAAAAAAGAAAAAAAAAACCCGACTCAACGATACTGATCGCTTATCGAATCATCTGAATTGTTCCGGTAGATGATACTATCGAATTATGATTTGATCCGATATCCGATACAAGGGGTAGGTATACAGAATTGTACCAAATATCGATCCCTTATTATTATTTCTTTACTTTTTAAAATACCTAAAGTCGTTATTCTTTTTTTTTTCTAATTGATTACTCGTCATTCACACGACTTTAGTCTTTACTGTTTTTTTTATTGATTAGTAGTCAAATAAGGAAAAGGAATTGGAAATTTATGATTCAAAAAGAAGAAACTCTCGTTCGCATTTAGCACATGTACTCACTCATCTCCATTCTTCAAAAGTTCGCAGTGGAGCTGCTCTTCAATCGCCTCCACCTCGTTCTTTCTATATTTTTTTCGTCTTATTGGGATCGGTGAACACGATGAATCGATGAATGATGATTGATTTTGTTGTGATGGATGATTTTTTATATATCTTGTTTTTTATCACTTTATACTTTAATATTGTTATATCGCAAGTTTTTTTTTTTTTTTTGTTAAAAAGAATTACAAAAACAGTTTGGCAAAATACTGAATAGTTCGATAATTATCGAATCGTACCAAATTAGTTTGATACGGCAAAAGATTCGCTTTTAAAATTACCGAATCGTACCCATTCTTTAAAATACTGAATCAATGATACGATAATACCGAATCGCACAACCCTAAATTAGAAAATTATTGTATTATATAAATGTCACCACAACAATCATCTGGTATACATATTAAATGGTCCTTATTAGTTATAAACTTTATCGTCGGTATACCACCAACTGGAGGAGTCCATGCATGAACATAAAGAGTCATGTCATGGGCATGGCGACCCACGGTGAGATACATGGCTCCATATCCATACAGTAAAAAAAAAAAAAAAAATGACACGAAATAATCCTTATCTTCATCTTTAATTATTTAAAAATGAAGTTCTACTAAAGACAGGATCGGAGGATATGCAAAAACGAAAATTGCAAATTGAAAAAGAACAGGTATCAATTAATTACCTACGCCTTGCATTGTTGAGAAACAATTCCGTGAAATCCCATAAATCAACAATGATTATATAACCAATTATTTCTTACCATGGTCGATGGATAACTAAGAACTTGTAGCATGGACGAAAGTTCTTTAGGATTTTAAAGCAATTAAAACAAATAATATATAACAGATATTATTAATTGTTCCAACACCACCACTACTTTCACGTTTTTAAATTAAAATTAGAATCAAAGAATATAAAAACTTTGTAGATAGAAACACATTTAAGAAATTAAATTTCAGTCCATTTACTAATCTCTCGAACACTTTTTTGCATTGGTTTCAACTAGTTTTGGTTACAAATGGTTCCTTATCCCTTCCGCCATGCGTTGCCGAATTTCTTCTAAACGTCCGTTCATAGATAGCTAATGACAAATCCATTTAATGGGCAAAATGCATAAGTAATCCCTTAACTTTAGTATGGCTGCAATAATCCTTATTTATTATAACTTGTAAATATATTCATTTATTCACGTAGTCCATAATTTCAGTCCTTTTTTTTTCTTCTATAACTTGCAAATATAGATCTTTATCTTCACCTGTGGCAATATATATATATATATATATATATATATATATATATATATATATATATATATATATATATATATATATATATATATATATATATATATATATATATATATTGATGTACCATATTTCGGTACCGCCACGTCATAATATCCGATACAATACACGAACGTATTTCGGGACATATTATGCCACGTCAACATCATTATTTTTTAATGCAAAATTACAATTCAAGGCAAAACTCGGAAATCGGCCCAAGTAGGCCCAAATTGAGCCCAAGCGAGATCAATTTGGGCCCGAAAAGGCCCGATTCGAGCTATACAAGCCCAATCCGAGCTATATGGGCTCAAATAAGATCTATTTGAAGGCCCAAAAGCCCAATTCGAGCTATATGGGCTAAAGTCCGATCTATTTGAGGCCCAGGAGTCTAGTTCGAGCTATATGGGCCCAAATTCGACCTATTTGAGGCCCAATTCGACCTATTTGAAGGCCCAATTCGATCTATTTCAAAATAGCTCTAATTCGACCTATTTTGAGTCATAGTTCTACTTGGATTGCACTTTTAGACGAATAAGGACTCTTATTACTATATAAGGGGGTCCCATGCCTCATTCTAAGGTACGTTTTTATTTTCTAGCATTTAATTTCGAGCTATATACATCGAATTCGAGCTATAGAGCAATAATTCGAGCTATATCGCAATAGCTCTTGTTCGATCTATATAGAGTGTATTTCGAGCTATATTGCAATAGCTCTTGTTCGATCTATATAGAGTGTATTTCGAGCTATTTGAGGGTAATTCGATCTATTCGGGTTTCCTCATCACGGTTCTCAATACCATTTCGAGGTGTGCTAATTCGACCTATAGAGCTCAAATTCGACCTATTTGAGTAATTTCGAGCTATAATTTCGAGCTATTGTCTTCGACGACAATACCTTACATTCCGACCTATCTGACTTGAGTGTCGGAGTGCCTTCGCCGGAGGAGGCACCGGCTTAGTTTACGTGTAGTGTTGAGTGCAGGTTCTGAACTCAAAAGCTGCTTAAGCATCCAGCAGGAACTAAAGCAGTCTGACGTGGAGTGTTGGAGAGCGGACACGTATCCAGACGAAAATACCCACATCAGTGGCGCCGTCTGTGGGAACCTCTATACGCACTTAGTAACAAACACTGACACTCAATGGCTCAACGGAGAGCAACGGATAAGAATGGAATGGCAGGAAGGACTAGATCACAGAGGGAGGATGAATCGGGCACCTGATGCTTCTGAGCGAACATCAGTGGCAGCGCCCAGCACTCCCCTCGATCTTCCAACTCAAATAGCGAATCAACCTGAAGTTCCTCCCACGGAACAACAGCTATTGAATTCCGCTCAGTTGGATCAAATCATGGCGGCATTCCAAAGGACTATGGTCCCAATGATTGTGCAGCAATTGGCTAACACTTCTGTCCTACAGAATGTTCAGGCTCCAATAGCACAACAACCAGCAACACAGCCTGCGGCACCGCAGCAAGGAAGGACTTATCCGACCCAGCGTCGTGATGACTCAAGGCATTATACGCAAACTAGAATGACAAGGCCAAGGGATCCATCTCCCTCGCTTGAAAGGAGGAATCCTCGTTCAGGACTAATGCTAACAGAGCTCCCAGTCGAGCAACTGGTCGAGATAGAGAAATAAGGGATGGAGAGGTGAATTCTAGGCAGAGAGTTCCTGATCATCGACCTGCAGCAAGTCGAACTGTCGGAAGAGATAGGGACTTGCCTGAGAGAGTTGCACCAAGATTAGAACCTGTTGTTGCAGAACATATTCCACTAAGGGAGAGGCCGAACCCCTTTTGTGAGGCGATCAGTAATTTGACGTTGAAGGAAGTAACTAATCTTCCTGTTTTGAAGAAGTATGATGGAAATACCGATCCAGTAGCACATTATGATGAGTTAGATGGAGATTTGCAGGTCTTGGGGTATGCAGAGAATATGAGGGCGAAACTTATTTCGCTCAGTCTGAGAGGTCCAACAAAGGAATGGTTCAAAAACTTACGCTCGGGTTCAATTGAATCATCTGAACAATTTAGGACCATGTTCGTAAAGAAGTTTGCTACTTATCGGATAAAGAAGAAATCTCCAAGCACGCTGTTTAATATCTATAGAGGACCTGATGAACCTTTGGGGAGGTATATCGAGCGTTTGAATCTGGAGATTGGTAGAGTAAATGCTCCCAATGTTGACCTGGTCATCTCTGTATGGAAGCATCGTTGCCGGAGTAAGAAGCTGATAGAAGTGATAACATGGAACACACCTGATTCCATTGAGCAAGTGATGGACCTCGCTAGTAAGGTCATTGAAGTAGAGGAGGCAACCATGAATCAAGGGTTGATGGACTCGCCGAGAATTCATGGGGGCAAGGAGAACAAAGATAGAGATTAGAGGAAGGAGTTAAGGAGCAAAGATCGTGATCGCAATCGACAACCCTTTAAGAAATTTGACAATTATACTCTGCTGAGGAAGCAAATTGGCGAAATCTACGCCATAGAGAAAGATAGCGGGTTGCTGAGAACCCCTAAACCGTTCCGAGAGACGGAGGAGACCAAAATATCGAAGAAATATTGCAAGTTCCACAGGCAGAATGGGCATTTTACTAATGAATGCAAGGCTCTAAAGAACGAGATTGAACGACTCATTCAAGAGGGGAAACTCATTGAGTACATCCTTGAGAATAGAGAGTCACGTCAAGAGAAGGCGTCTTCTGGACGCAAGCGAGATAGATCCCCGCACGAGAAAAAGGATGAACCAAAGCGTAAAAGGGGTAATGGGAATGATGACATCGAGAATGGAGTCAATGTGATTGCTGGCGGACCTACTGGCGCAGACTCGGTCAAAAGTACAAAACGCATCTCACGAGACATATACAATGAACGATTGAAGCGTCCTGAGTTAGATCTTGTCTTTGCAGTGGACAAATTGGATACAAGAATCACATTCGACGATAGCGATTTTGACAGCTTGTCTTCACAAGCTAAGGAAGCGCAATACTTGAATTGCCCTATGGTGGTTTCCGCGGTGATTGCAAATCATGGGGTAAAGAGGATAATGATTGATAATGGATGTTCGTGCAACATCATCTTCATGGATGCTTTACAACAAATGAAGCTTGGACAATACGAGATCACTGATGTTAATTCACCACTAGTGGGATTTGGTGGAAGTGAAGTTAAACCCATTGGAAGGATCATGTTGCCAACATCTTTTGGCGTGAATCCGAAGAGGAGAACACTGAATGTGGAATATCTTATCGTTGACATACCGTTTGCATACAACGTGCTGATTGGAAGGCCTGGGATAGCGACATTTGCTATGATCATCTCTACGGTGCATCAGAAGGTCAAATTTCCAACGCCTGGTGGAGTTGCTGAACTCACTAAAAACTATCGTGATTCTTGGAGTTGTTATGTTACATCGACTAAACCTATCAAGGCAAAAACGGATCCAAATGTCGCAATGATTGACATACATCCAGTGGAGACGCCTGAAATAAGAAAACAAGTTGATACGGAGATGGTGCTTGCTACGCAAGTGGACCAAGAGATGATGCAGGAGGATCCTACTCCTCCCAGTATTGAGGACTCCTTGAAGAAGGTGGAGGAAGAAAAAGAAGACAAAACGACGTTGCGCTATAAAAAGAAGATGGAGATGGAGCGTCTGAAACCTTCGGGAGAGTTTAAGGAGGTGATTTTGTCGAATGATGAGCCTGACAAGATCATTAAAATTGGAAGCGAGTTGACTCCGGAGATTGAGAAGGCACTGTTGGAATGCCTGCGAAGAAACTTTGATGTATTCGCATGGACGAACTCGGACTTGAAAGGGATAGATCCTCGAGTTGCGGTACATCACCTGAATGTTAACCCAAATGCTAAACCCATCCGACAGAAGAAGAGACACTTTAGTGATGAAAAGAACAAGGCTGCGGAGTTGGAAGTACAAACAAAGCTTGCTGCAGGCCATATATTCGAAATGCGATACTCTGAATGGCTAAGCAACGTTGTACTTGTTCCAAAGAAGCCGACCGTATGGAGGATGTGCGTGGACTACACCGACTTGAACAAACATTGCCCACGAGATCCTTTTCCTTTGCCAAGGATTGATCTCGTAGTTGACTCTACAGCAGGGTGTGCGCTGCTAAGTCTTTGTGATGCACAGAGCGGTTTCCACCAAATACTAATGGCAGTAAATGATCAACATAAAACGGCATTTATCACTGACATAGGGATATACTGTTACAAGGTGATGCCGTTCGGACTGAAGAATGCAGGAGCAACCTTTCAGAGGTTGGTTGCTAAGATGTTTTATCATCAAATCGGCAAGACTATGGAGGTTTACATTGATGACATGCTTATCAAAAGCCTAAATGCGGAAGATCACGTAAAACATTTGGAAGAGGCTTTTGGTATCATGAAACAATACGGGATGAAGCTAAATCCAAAGAAGTGCACTTTTGATGTTAAGGCTGGAAAATTTCTGGGGTACATGGTCAATGAGAGAGGAATCGAAGCTAACCCTGACAAGATTAAAGCTATAATGGATTTACCATCCCCCAAGTCCGTTCGAGAGGTGCAACGATTGGTGGGGAGGATCACGGCACTTAGTCGATTCATATCGCATTCTGCAGAAAAGAGTTTACCTTTTTTCAAGAAGTTACGTAAGACACCTAAGTTCGTCTGGACTGATGATTGTGAAGAGGCTTTTTGCCAATTGAAGGTGTACCTTACGACACCACCATTACTATCTAAGCCCAAGGACAATGAGATGCTATATCTTTAATTGGCCATAACGAAGAATTCACTAAGCACAGTATTGGTGCGCGAGGAAGACAAGAAACATTTGCCTATCTACTATGTTAGCAAAGTGTTGAATGGGGCAGAGGTGAATGGTGCCTATCTACTATGTTAGCAAAGTGTTGAATGGGGCAGAGGTGAATTATCTAGAGATCGAAAAGCTAGCATACGCGCTTTTGATAACTGCACGAAAGTTAAGACCATATTTTCAATCACATCCGGTAACTGTCTTAACTAATCAACCACTGAAACAAGTTATGGCAAAACCGGAGACATCTGGGAGACTGGTGAAGTGGGCAATTGAGTTAGGAGAATATGGCTTGGAGTATATGCCGAAAACAGCGATCAAAGCACAAAGATTAGCGGACTTTGTGGCTGAAACTATCTCAGAGGCGGAGCAAGCGCTTGATGTAGCAATGGTAATGGAAGAGGTCAAAAGTGACAAACCTATAGTTGCAAGGGGAACTTGGACTTTGCATGTAGATGGATCGTCCACAAATGACGCTGGAGGTGCAGGAATTTACCTAAAATCGGCGGATGGTAGAGAATTCGACTATGTAATACGGCTAAATTTTTAAGTGACGAACAATTAAGCGGAGTATGAGGCTATGCTTGCTGGCATCCAAATGGCAAAATCGTTGGGTATAACGAACCTTGTAGCATTCACGGATTCACAATTGATTGCTAATCAATTTGAAGGAAGATATGAGGCGAAAGAGGCTGCAATAGTAAAGTATCTCGAAAAATTGAAGGAGGCGACATCAAACTTCGATACTTTCTCTATCTCGCAGATCCCTCGATCGGAGAATGAACGCGCTGACTCTTTGTCACGATTTGCAAGTACCGCCGAAGTGTTTGTTGAAAGGCGAGTAACTCTATTGGCTTCGGAGCAACCCCCTATCGGCAAAGGAGTTGAGTCAAAACCAACGCAAGCATTGGACTACGCTCTGCCAGTAGAGATAGAGGCGTGTTGGAAGGATGAGATTATTGATTATCTTCAGAACGGGAACTTACCTGATGATCCTCAAGCGATCAGAAGGCTCAAGTACAAATCTGCAGGATTTACTATGTTCAATGACGAACTGTACAAACGGTCTTTCGAGGGACCACTCTTGAGATGCCTATCTCCCTCACAGGCAAAACAAGTTTTACGAGAAATTCATGAAGGAAGTTGCGGAAATCACTCAGGAGGACGATCTTTGGCTCAGAAAATACTCCGACAAGGATACTGGCCAACTATTATGAGAGATGCTATGGATTACTCTAGGAAGTGTAGAAGCTGTCAATTGCATGCAAAGATCATTCATACACCTGCACAACCTATGACAACGGTGAGTTATGGATGTCCGTTTGATCAATGGGGAATAGATATCGTTGGACCAATGCCTAAGGCTACGGGAGGTAGAAAATGGTTATTGGTGGCAGTGGAGTACTATACGAAGTGGGTTGAAGCTGAAGCACTTGTAAACATTACTGAGGCTAATGTAAAACAATTCATCTGGAAGAACATCTTTTGTCGATTTGGAATACCAAGGGTCCTAATTTCCGACAATGGAAGGCAGTTCCAAGGTTTTAAGATTCAAGACTGGTGCAAAGACATGAAAATTGAGCAACGTTTTACATCCGTTACGCATCCCGAAGCAAATGGGCAAGTGGAGGCCACTAACAACACATTAGTGAAGAGTTTGGAGAAAAGGCTGGAGGGAGAAGGAGGAAACTGGGCGGATGAGCTACCAGGAATATTATGGGCATATCGCACAACTCCTCGTACCTCTACAGGAGAAACTCCATACTTATTAACATATGGATCCAAAGCAGTGATACCCGCTGAGATTGGAATGCCAACGTATCGTATTGTTACATATGATGAGGAGCAAGCATTAAGGGCAAGACAAATGGATTTGGAGTTGATCGGAGCAACAAGGGAAGCAGCATACCAACGCACTCAAGCGTATAAATCTATGATGGCGAAAGCATATGACAACAAAGTTCGTTTCAGGAACTTTCAAGTGGGGGACTTTGTACTTAGAAAAGTTGAAGCTACCAAGCATGTTGGAAAGTTGAAGCCGAACTGGGAAGGACCTTACAGAGTGGAAAAAGCAAGCTCAAAAGGATATTATTACTTACAAGAATTGGGTGGAAGGACTTTGTCACGCCCTTGGAACGTCAAGAACTTACGAAGGTTTTATAGTTAGAACACTAGTTTTCTAATGGCCTTGTGGCACCATAGGACCGTAGTTTCAATACTTCATTCGCTTATTCTTTTACGAATTACGAGTCCCTCTACGTGGATTCTCATTGTAATAGTTAGCAGCGAACTACGGGGACTTGATTCCTAGCCAACCTATATACGGCGGGATACGTAGGCAACTCGGAAGTTACTCGAGCTCAGTCCCAAAACTAATAAAATCTCTTATTTTATTCAAGTTTAGCCGTTGCCTACTATTTACCCGCAAGATTACAATCTATCAAGAAACATGAAGATAAACTCATACTGTCTACAAACTTTAAGTTTAAAAACTTAATCAAAACGAACTTAGCTTCGTACAACGAGCACTAGCCTCGTGGAGTCAAGCGCAAGTCCTTGCACTCCCGCGAACATAGCTTCGCAAGCACAAACATAGCTTTGCACAACGAGCACAAGCCTCGTGGAGTCGAGCACAAGTCCTCGTACTCCCGCGAACATAGCTTCGCAAGCGCAAACACAGCTTTGCACAACGAGCACAAGCCTCGTGGAATCGAGCACAAGTTCTCGAATTCCCGCGAACTTAGCTTCGCAAGCGCGAACATTAGCTTCGCACAACGAGCACAAGCCTCGTAGAGTCGAGCACAAGTTCTCGCACTCTCACACAAACTTGTTCATAAAACTTAAGTGTTTTAGCAAGTAACAAATTTAAACTTAAAAAGTAGACACATTCAAAAGACTTTTCGAGTCAAAACTGTACTAGCAAGGAATAAGCGCTAAAATCGTGCAAATGTTAGCAAGATATACTGTACGGAAAGAATGTACTAATGTTCTGTACGGAAACAAAAGATGTTCAAAAATACTAAAAATAAGGCACAGACGCCAAAAATAAGGGCAAGCAGGCCACTCTGAGAGATCAAGGCATCAGATTCAGCCCAAGGGACTTCACGGCACCCACGCTTTGCTCTTGGATATCAGCAAAAGACTCGTTCAGGGGCCCAATAGGGGAAATCTGACGAGGAGCAGGAGCGGCAACAGTAGCATCAGGCATAGGCTGATCGCCATCAGCAGGCTGATCCAAGACCTGAGGGTCGAAACCCATCTCACCCTCCTCCAGGGGCTCATCTAGAGCAGCACCGGCAGCAGCACCGGCAGTGGACGTGGATGGCTGCTCGTCGGCAAAGTCAGAGAGCCATACCTGCCAGAGAGGATAGAAGGAGGTGAAGGGATCATGCTTCGGCTCATCACCGTCCAAAGTCGCAGCAGGTTCAACAGAAGGCGGATCAGCAAGAGTAGGATCTGCAGCGACAACACTAGAGGATTCGCCGACCTCCGTGTCATCCTCATTCAGGCAGTTGAGGACATTGAAATCCTCCCTCTTGAACCCAGGAGCAAGGGCACCTCGGGCGACGATGTCATCAAGGGCCATGTTGTAGCCCTTGGTCGTATCAAAACCGCCCCTCTCCATAGCAATCTGCTCCCATGTGGCTGAGCGGAAGAACTCGATGGCCACCCTCACCTTGTCTTCATCGGGAAGCTCCTACGAACCAAGTAGAGGAAAAGTAAGTACGTAACACAAAATCTCAAGGAAAAAAGAAATCAAGTCAAGTACAATAGGAATACCTCAGTCATGGCCTGTTGTAGCCATCCTCTTCAGCAGTCGCGAGGCGAGCTTGTGCATCAGCTAGCTCAGCCTCGAGTCTCAAACGTTCTGCCTCAGCAGCAGCAGCGGCATCCTTCATCGTCCGGATAGTGTCAACGTGATCGTCAACGAGAGCCGTGGCATGCTGGCAGTCGGTGGTGAGCTGGCTGGACAGTCGTTTCTCCTCGGCGAGCTCCTTATCAACGGCAGCTTTAGCTGTTTTCAGGGCTTCCAGCTCAGCCTGCACTGCCTTCAGTTCGTCAACAGCGGCGACGAGATGCTTCTCAACTTCAGCCTTCGCCTCCTTGGCTTGTTTCTCCAGTCGTTGAGCTTGCAAGGCTGAAGAGTGGTGCCTATCCATCAGAGCCCTCTGCTGATCTTGAGTCGCCATCACCATGTTGAAATTCTCCGCCATGGTCTAAAAATTGACGAAGAACTACAAAAGAGGGAAAAAGTCAGTGATATTCAAGTACAGGTACAAAACAGAGATCAAGAAAAGCTTATAAATTCACATACCTCGCACAGAGACAAGGCAGTGCGACTGACTAGCTTCTCATGGCCCATCGCCTGGTAATAGAGCTGACGGTCGAAGTCAGGCATGAATCCTTTGATAAGTCGAAGGGCAGTAGTGTCCTTCAGTGTGAACTGCCCTGATTCGACCGAAGCTCGCACGATCTCCTCCACGTCAATGTCGAGATCGTCACCATCATAGACTCGGTCCTGCGCGACGCGCTTACCCCGTCGAATCTCCTCAGCAGTAGCAGACCTCTTCCTAGTTGCTGCCTCAGGGTTGGCGTCATTGAAGCGACGAGCCGCTTCAGCAACGGAGGGAAGATGCACTCTTCCAGTCGAAGGTGCTGATGAAGGAGAAAGATCCGGAAGGATCGGCTTAGAACCTCCAGGTGGTGATCCAGGAGCAGCCTCAGCAGTCGACTGAGAAGGAACAGTCTCAGGTACTGGAGCTGGAGCAGGAATACGGGCAGGAGCTGAACCCCTACCACGTCCCGACCCTCGAGTCGAGACAGCAGCGGTGGAAGGAGTAGGAGCACTGCCGCCTCTCGAACTGGCACCAGCCGTCTTCGCACCACGACGACTGGTCTTCTCAGGAATGGGCACTGAGGACTGAGGAGCGTTTGCGCCACGCTTCATAGCGGCCAGCCTCTTCTTCGTCTTGTCCATAACGATTCGCTCTGAAAATCGCAAACAATGCAAAGGTTAGAAGACAACGAAGGAAGACTAAAAATCAACAAGTAAAAAGAACAAAAACATGCATAATGTTATACCAAAGACAAAAGGCTCAACGCCTGCATGATAAGTATAACCGCCGGCCCGCAACACTGGGGTGATGGTCAACTCAAAAGCATCAAATTGATGCTCTTTCAAGTTTTTAACCACCGTCAGGGTGTAGATAGGAGGATCGGGGCGTCTCGGCGATGGACGGGCGTCCGTCCAAAGCCGCTTGAATCGGAATTCCTGAGGCTTGGATTCCTTGATAAAAAACCACTGTTTCTTCCAGTGAGCCCCGAAGCTCGTCTGCAGCTCAGATAGGAAGCATTGCTTCTTTCGTGAGCTCAAATAGTAGAACCCGGCGTCTACACCTCTGTTACGGAATTTCACTATGAATAATTGCCAAAAACCGGCTACAGAGCAAGGGAGGTCAAAGACGCGGGTTAGCATCGCATAAGCATACATCTGTGTGTATGCGTTGGGGGTAAAATGTGAAGGAGAAGAATTGAGAGAGGACATGATTTCTGAGACAGTAGGGAAAATGGGAAAACGTAAACCACAGTGAAGGTAGCTACTAAATATAGTGAGACACCCTTCGGCGGGTTGTTTATCCTATCATCTGGCCCAGGCACGATAATCTCATGAGTATCAGGGATGTCATAGGTATCACGATAATAAGCTATGTCGTGAGGTAGGGAAGAAGGAAACTGATCAAAATTAATCAAGTTTGGCGGAGCAAGTTGTTTGGGAGAGTTAGCGGCAGGTATGGGAACATTGTCAGCAGAGGTAAATAAGGCACGATGGGGAGAGGGTTCGATTCAGCCTCGTCATCTCCTAGGATGTCTACGTCTACCTCCATATCAGACGCCCTATCATTGCTATTTCTCTCATTGCTAGATGAGGTCTCGTCACTTGAGTCGTTACTACTACCGCTAGTCGACGCATTCTCTTTAGCCTTAGACGACTTAGACGACTCATTACTACTTTCCCTACTACTACTGAAAGACTCAAGATCAATAACTCGCGTCATAAAGAGGTTTAGGTTGAAAGATTACCGGCACGAGGGTCTAGATCTACAGAAACTTCTTCGTTTGGGTGGATTTGCTCGTAAGACCTCTGCGCAGGTGCAAATAGCTTTAGAGCGCCCGGTAATCGGACTCGGGCATGTTCTGGTTGCCGAGGACGAATTGGGGATGATGGACGCCTTGTGTTTGATTCACGAGGATTCCGATATGACGAATCTCGTGATGGATTGCGTGCATTATAGTAGGCCCGTTGGTGAGATCGTGGTGGTGATGGACGATGTGGAGACCGGTTACGTCGAAGTCGCGCCGTCGTGAACAAATCTGCGAAAAAAATTTGAATTTTAGCATTTTTCAAAAATTTTCAAAAAATTGAAAAAATTTTCTAAGTGTTATAGCTCGAATTTCCTCAGGAAATTCGAGCTATATTTTCGATCTATACGCAACTTACCAAAGGATATAAGTATTGGTGGATTTTTCGAGCTATTCCGTCAAATTTCGATCTATTTGAGGGATTTTTCGAGCTATTTGGAGGTTTTTCGAGCTATAGTGCTACACTTACTATTTTGGGAGCAATTTCGAGTTATTTCAGCGCACTTACTAAATTTGGTAATTTCGAGCTATAAATTCGAGCTATTTCTCGAGAGCTCTGGAGGAATGCTTAGGCGCGAAATGAGAAAATGAAGCTGGGAGTGGGGTATTTATAGGCGAAATGATGCGGGAATTACCAAGATGCCCCTAAATTCGACCTATTTGTAAATTCGACCTATTTTCAGAAAAATTTTCCGGCAAATTCGAGGTATCTTTTTGGAGGGCAATTTCGACCAATATGAAATTCGAGCTATTTTACGGAAAAAAAATTTCTGGCATTCGAGTTGTCTTTTTCAACGATAAATTCGACCTATACTAATTCGAGTTAACAAAAATAGTAAATTCGACCTATTTTTAAATTTTGATATTTTTGGTCAAATTCTTGGTTTTTTTACGCCGACGCCGATCTCGTTGCACGATTCTCGGTTATGTGACTTCTTTTTAGTTCGTATGACCAATGTTTGTACACATTACTCTTACAAACTGGGGGACTCCATGATGTACCATATTTCGGTACCGCCACGTCATAATATCCGATACAATACACGAACGTATTTCGGGACATATTATGCCACGTCAACATCATTATTTTTTAATGCAAAATTACAATTCAAGGCAAAACTCGGAAATCGGCCCAAGTAGGCCCAAATTGAGCCCAAGGGAGATCAATTTGGGCCCGAAAAGGCCCGATTCGAGCTATACAAGCCCAATCCGAGCTATATGGGCTCAAATAAGATCTATTTGAAGGCCCAAAAGCCCAATTCGAGCTATATGGGTTAAAGTCCGATCTATTTGAGGCCCAGGAGTCCAGTTCGAGCTATATGGGCCCAAATTCGACCTATTTGAGGCCCAATTCGACCTATTTGAAGGCCCAATTCGATCTATTTCAAAATAGCTCTAATTCGACATATTTTGAGTCATAGTTCTACTTGGATTGCACTTTTAGACGAATAAGGACTCTTATTACTATATAAGGGGGTCCCATGCCTCATTCTAAGGTATGTTTTTATTTTCTAGCATTTAATTTCGAGCTATATACATCGAATTCGAGCTATAGAGCAATAATTCGAGCTATATTGCAATAGTTCTTGTTCGATCTATATAGAGTGTATTTCGAGCTATTTGAGGGTAATTCGATCTATTCGGGTTTCCTCATCACGGTTCTCAATACCATTTCGAGGTGTGCTAATTCGACCTATAGAGCTCAAATTCGACCTATTTGAGTAATTTCGAGCTATAATTTCGAGCTATTGTCTTCGACGACAATACCTTACATTCCGACCTATCTGACTTGAGCGTCGGAGTGCCTTCGCCGGAGGAGGCACCGGCTTAGTTTACGTGTAGTGTTGAGTGCAGGTTCTGAACTCAAAAGCTGCTTAAGCATCCAGCAGGAACTAAAGCAGTCTGACGTGGAGTGTTGGAGAGCGGACACGTATCCAGACGAAAATACCCCACATCATATATATATATATATATATATATATATATATATATATATATATATATATATATATATATATATATATATATATATATATATATATACTTCTTCTTCAATTTTAGTACTTCATTCATTTTTTGTGAATTGTTTTTAAACATCTAATAAGCAATCTGTTAAACTTTTGTTTAATATTTTGAAGTGATAAATTATTTTTATATTTAAATAATTACTTATCTGAAGATTGAAATCAATTCGTAAAAATAAAGTAAGAAATAAAATTGGATAAAAAGACGTAAATTGCTAACAATTAAAGATATGGAATATATTTGCAAGTTATAAAACAAAATGACTAAAACTGCGGACAGTGTCAAGATAGAAAACTATTTCTGCGTGTTAAAGAAAGTATGATTGTTTTGTGGCCACCTTAAAGTTAAAGAACTAAAATTGTAATTTTCCCTCTGTGTAATATAGCTAGCATTTGATTTAGCAAAATTATAAATATAGAGTTGGACTATATTAGGATTTTTTTTCCTATTATTTTCTGTTTATAAAGTCTGAAAAGTAGATAAGTTAGTACTTAGTACTAATGAAAAGTATATTTCTGCACCTAAAATGATTGATTTAAATCATCTACATTTTACTGTTTTTTGTACGGAATACTACCACATTAGCATAGCACGCTATCGATTGGCGTATATCTCTATATATAATATCACATGTTTTTGTCCTTCTATAATTCGACAAGTGTTCATTTCCAAAATGTAAAGAATTCGACAAATTAATCCAATAAAGTAATAGACCTAACTCATCGCTTCATGATACTCATAACTGGAGATGTGTTGTCCTAACTCAAGTCTCGTCGAGATTCCTCACGTGCATGTGTTTTATTTTAAGTTATCTGAAAACCACATTATTTTGTCTTTCAATGCCACTTCATATATTATTAACTAGGTATTTTTCTGATACATATACAGGCCAATTTTCTAAACATTTGTTAAATCAAATTATAGTACTTTCCGTGATTGGACTAAATCCGACAATTTCCGCTGAGTACAACTAAGTTTAATCTCATTCTGAATACTACAGACAAATTCAAACAGACCAACAGCTATGTGTAAGGTACTTAATATTTTTCAAACTGGAAAGACATCTTTTTCAGGGTTAACTTTCTTTTTATAGTTTTTACAATTTCAAGTGTCAACAGTATACCATCCAGATGACCGGTCCTGCCACGCCACAAATAATGTAACCCTAATCAAATAATTTACTAATTAAACATGAAATACAAATGTATGATTTTCAGCAATGTATCTACCCAAATCGAGTTAATATAAATTAAGAATAACATATCAAATTGAAATATAAAAAATTTCAAAGATCTTGTTTAGTTATTTAGATGTCCCATGCAAGGCTTAAACATAACAAAACTTTTTACTAAAGAGATTTGTATGCGAAATACATTTTTCATGCATATATATATAATGTAGCATACTAATTTCTTCAAGTTTCATAAATATTGTCATTAGATTTTAGGGTCCCATTGTGCCCTTAAAAATGTCTTATTATAGAGAAGAGGTAAGATCATTAATATATAAAAACCTAAAATAGTTCTCAAGCGATGGGAAAATGGTGAAGAATCGCAAAGTCCACGCTGTGATAGTCGTAGCTTGAGATTGAACTCGCAAGCACTTCCAAACAAATGAGAATTCTCACCCAACTTGCGATTAGATATTTGTGTGACTTCAAAATTGATCATACATATGTCATAGACGGAATTGTTCCACTTTTAATTTATAAGTTTTTTGTAAAAATGTATTCAAGAAAACCAAATAAATCACTGTTAAACATAAAGCAAGCTATCGGCAGTTGATAAAAACGCCAGGCAAATTGTTTATAAAAGATTCTATCTTTTTATTAGATAGAAACAAGTTAAAATATATGTGTGTGTATTCTATTCTGAAGTCCCTATAATGATTGAACTAATAAATTAACTAATAATAAAGTAATTTTTTGAATTATTTATGTTTTTAGTTTTAGACAATTGTTTTGTTTGGAATAAGAAAAGATTCAAGATTTATGTAGAAAACTTCAATGCACCACCTTAACTTCAAAAATCGTTATATACCATACACATAAGCGCTTTTCTGAGTTGCAGACTGCATTATGTCTAAATAATCGTTTTAGTTTAATTTCTTTCTACATTAAATTTATTAAAAGTAATACTGTTACACCATTAAAAAAATTAGTGAAACAACACAGCGCGAATTTAGGTCACAGTGATTATAATTATTCCTCCAATAAAATGTATTATTCCTTCAAGCGATCTTGAGGCAAAGATAAAAAAGAAAACAAAGATTCCACAAATTAATAGACGAGAATAGCCCTTAGAGGAATAATGGCACGTGTCAGGAGGTTGCTCGTGAGATGGGACCTGTTTTGAGTTATGATTTTGCAGTTTTTTTCTCAGTAGCACGTGGGAGGTGATGGAGGCTGTTGTTTCTTGATCAGTAAACAAAGTTAAGGTCCCTTCAAAAACAAACAGCTAGTCATATGCAGCCACGTGTCCGGGGGATTCTATCACGTGCTTCATTCCCCACCGTTGTGGCCAGCTCCGTCGGACAATCATGTTCATGTGCCGGTTTTTCAGACAGTAGATGCTAATACCATATAATCTTTTTCTTTTTCCATTAATCATTTGACACCTAATTTTTGATTCACAGAGTGAGTTGTCGAGATTGTGGAAGAGAAACATTTGACTAGATCAAAGGTTAAGGAAATACATATATTATGTACTAAGTTTGATGATAATTTTTAGTTTTGTCCGACAAATTAGAAAAATATGACTATTTTGTACTTGGATTTAAATACAATGTTTATTTCATATTTTTGTTAATTCTTACTATTTTATTTATTCCACCATAAGTAGCGGCTCGGAACGTTCAAAATACTAAGCATATGGCATGTGAAATTGGATGAGGATTTGATTAATTAAGAGTGCGAAGGCTTAGTTTCAATAATTTTATCGGTTTTTGTAACGTATAACTGTACGTATAAGCAAGCAAAAGATATTTGAAATATATTCACTTGAGCTTTATCAATGAAATGTAAATTTGACATGGATACGTGAAACAAGTATGAATACATTTTATCTTAATTACTTTGAAACTCTTGATAAGCTAATTAAACACGATAATATCTGCAGAATTTACATAAGGCACTTGAACTTGTTTATGTTAACTAAGATTCATTCCAGCTCGATAAGTTGAACAACCGAACGAAAATCATAAAAGTTCGGCACGATGTTGAATTCGGATCAAGTCCTGAACAATGTAGTGTTTGGTTTAATTTAGCTCTTTTTCAACGAACTAAAAAGTTCAATCTTCACCCTATGCATGTCCTTTCCCATAACACAATTAATTTGTGTATATTTGACACGCAACTTAATTTAATATATATTATGAGGTATAAATCGCAGTGTCTACACTTTGAGGGAAGTGTCACATAACTCATGTGCAAAACGGTTACTTACTGTTACTGCATGTGTCACACTCTCTGATCACTCTGTTTTTAGAGTTAATAGCAAAAACAAAAAAAAAAACCTATGCATGGAAGAGGCGAAAAGATAAAGCACGAAAAAGCTGATTTGCAAAAATACAATGAAAACCCCCTTATGTTTTTATTTTTTTCTCATAAGTTGAAAAAAAAAACTTATAAAAGAAGAAAAAATTATTTTATGCAACCATTGTATCACTGACTTGATGCAACCAACAATCCTGATTAAAAATAAATTCTCATAATCTCATCATAACCATGCGAAATAACTTCTCGTAAAAGAAGAGAAAAAAAATACCCTCATCATGTGTAAATTGCAAAAGAGCCCCTTGTAATTTTGAAGAAATCACTTGCCTTTTTATTCTCTTTCTTTCTTACAGGCGGACTTTTGCCTCTTTCCCGTAATACATGGAGCGACAATACCCTTTTTTTTATTGCAGTTGACCGTTACTAATTTCAAAGTCTTATAGTAAATAAATATAAGTAAATTTATTCTATATCACTATTTGATAATTTTAAATACGAATAATTAAATATATAAGCAAAGAAGTTTGGTCTAATATAAAAATATGAAATTGAAATGTAACAGGACACTACCTGAAATTAGTTTTTTTATTTGTTTTTTGGCAGATAGACCCCTTTGAGGTTAAAATAATTACACAGATACTTCTAAAGGTAGGAAAATATTACAGATAGACCTCTCAATTTTATATATTTTTGAAGTTTTAAGAGATGTCTCCATAATTACTCAAATAGTAAGGGAGGCTTAATTATGTCTCTCCCCATTAATTAGTACTATAAAAGTATAAATATTCGTAACTCACCCTACTATTAATCTTACTGTTGATAACTTATGAAGCATAAAAGATGAAATAAAGTCGATATAATGAATTAATTGAAGGTGGAAAGTTTATTGACGAGACAATAAAAGTTTACAGTTAACTTATGAAGCATAAAAGATGTAAAATATAATCGATATATAAAATCATAAAATGAGTTTAATGATGTAGCAAACGATTAAAAAGTGTATGAGACGGCCGACGTAAATGTTACCCTAAGCCATTGGTCACCACACAAAAACAATCCTTATAAAACCTTAACAGTGTAACAAACATAATGCACAAGCACGGAAAATGTTGTCACATGCAACAAGTAGCTTTTAAAGGGCTTATTAAGCTTTTAAAAATGCTAAGAACTAAACTATATATTGAGGCCTGCCAAAGATCGCGAGAGGCTCACAATCAAACAATAATATGGGTTTTATAAAGAATAAAAAATATTGAAAGGAGAATGCAACAAAAACTTAGCAACCGTACTCTAACAAGACATAGCAACTAGCAAGAGATGATCAAAGAGTTGAACAGAGCAGGCAACAACCAACGTGAAAAAAGATAAAGAGGCACATGAGATTCCAATAATTGGTTTAAGTATTCAATTAGAAATATGAATAGATTATTTCAACTATTAATTTACCTTTAGGAGATTTTTAAATATAAATATCTGACCGTTTTGTATTTTTGAACAAGAAAATGAAATTAAATATTGAATCACCAAATATGCTAGTTAAGCACTAGTATATAAATTGCACTGTGGTGGTATACTCGTAATTTCTTTATCAGAATAACCTACGCGTTGCCATTCAACAATTTCAAGTAAATATATATACACCTCCTGATATTTCATTTAATTGAAGAACTATACTATATTGTTTGAATAATTGTAGAAAAACCTCTCAAGAGTTACAAAATATTGCCTATAGTTCACATACTTCTTCTATTACACTTTTAAAGTTTTTGTGGGTATTTCTTGAATTATTCAAACATTTGAAGTATTAATCAGGGAAGTTGAACCAAATCTAAAAAGAATTGTTTTTTAGGCAACCAAACCGTTGCATTGATAATGTGGTGCAATCAATTTTAAATATCATAATATTTTCTTAAAATATAGACACTAACCACCTCATAGTCTCATTTAAACCATATATCTACACCAACAATCGGCTTATTTATGCAATAATTGCCTAAAATAATATCTAGTACGGGTGTAAATTCTCATAGAATAATTTCAAAAACTCCAATGCAAGTTGCACATACATTTAGAAAATTAACGAGTGATGTAAATGGTGCAATGAAATTTGTGGACTGCAAAATGGCATTAGTGCCCCATCCCTCCCATCATAATGGGAATGATTAAATGACAATATGGAGAGAGAGAGAGAGAGTCCCTACTCATGATGATCTGACAATTGCTGACAAAAGGACAGTTTGGTAAATTCAGTTATAAGAAAGAATCGGATGCAGCAGTTGATCAATCACTCTTCTCCCTCCTCACTTGTATTTCAAGTCCCTTCTCTGCAAAGTGTTCTGCTATCTTCTTCTTTAGAGAGAGAGAGAGAAGAGAGAGAGGCAAGGAATAAAGTAAAGGGAACAACCAACATTAAACTTGATAAGAATATAAGCACAAGGGAACTTTCTTATTTTATTCTTTTATTTGTCTCTTTGTGATCCTCTTCAACATCTTTTTTTTAAGGAGCATAGTATCAAATTTTGAGCATTTGGGCTCTCCATTTTTGCAACTTAGTAATGGGATTTTCTTGAATAGTTTGCGGTCGAAGCGGGGTCGAAAAATGACTGTGAAAAACAGAGGAGGAGAGCTGCAGGTTCCAAGAAGTGGTGTTGTTGTATCTCAAAAATGGACTCTTTTTCTTTGTATTGGGTGCTTCTCTGCAGGAATGCTCTTCACTAATAGGTAAAACTGATCCACACTTGTTTTTCTTCTTTGTTGTTTTATTGCTTATATTTGAATTTAACTATCTATTTGTTTTATTATTGAATCTTCAAATGATGTGATCTAGTTCTACTCACCCTTCAAGATTCAAGATTCTTATGGTTTTGACTTAATTGGCTTTCATCTCTTTGACAGTTTTTTGTTTATGATACTTCTGTTTATTTGGTTCTTCTTATGTCATTGCAATTTACAACTTACCAGAAAATATAAGATCACATCAGTCATCATATTATCATGGTTCTGTTTGAAACTTCAAATCATATCCCACAAACTTATTTTCTATTCATGTCAATATTTTGATCCATTTTTCCAATAATACTTTTTTTTTCTCCTCATTAGTTAAAAGTACTGTCTGAAATCTTGTTTTCCTTTATTCCTAGTAATGTATTCGAATTCGACTTTTCACGTCTGGCTGAGATCAAGAACGATAAATATTTTAATCGAACTATGTGTCAAGATTTGTACTAATATAAAGAATTGCGACAGAATATGGAGCTTGCCTGAACCGAAAGGTGTTGGGAGAACAACGGCCGTAGAAGCCGAGAGGTTGAAATTAGTGTCAGAGGGTTGCGGTCCTAAATTTGTGAGTATATGCATCTTGTCCTAATCTTGCAGACTTACAATGTTCAAAGGCTAAATTTTGTAGCATGCTCTTGTTTTTATCTTATAATGACATTTTTGCGACTCGTTTATTTGCAATTGAAGGGTGTAAAGCGGTTACCAAAGGAAATCTTTCGCGAAGTGTCCAACAGTCAAAATGCCATTCAGTGAGATCGATTTTTCATTAAAGATATTTGCACTTTTGAAAGAAAACGAACAAAGAAGTTCGTCTGTTATGGACCTATGCTAATTATTCATATCGATATAGTACATTGGACAAGACAATTTCAAATTTGGAGTCGGAGTTAGCTGCTGCAAAGGCTGCACAGGAGTCAATTCTAAATGGATCTCCCGTAGCAGAACCGACATCAAACTCGAAATCATCCAGAAGAAAATATCTCATGGTTGTCGGAATAAATACTGCATTTAGCAGCCGTAAAAGAAGAGACTCAGTTCGTGCTACATGGATGCCGCAAGGTTTGGATATTGACTATATGCTTCCATCCTTTTAAAGTCTTCATCGATAATTTGTTAGCCCGTATGCTTCTCTAGTGACAATGTCTAAATGTACTATTGCTGAACTTGTGCAACAGGGGAAAAAAGAAGAAAGTTGGAGTTAGAGAAAGGAATTGTTATGCGCTTCGTCATTGGTCATAGGTGAGAATCACATACATTACACTGCATAGAATTCAGTACATAATGGCCTTGATAATCTGCATTTTTTACATTTTTTCCTAATAATCAACAGTTTTTTGGCTGTTGAACTACGAAGAGCACTCGTTAATATATTAAACGTGATCTTTCTTTAACCCAGTGCAACATTAGGGGGCATTCTAGATAGAGCTATTGAGGCTGAAGATAAGAAGCATGGGGACATTTTGAGGCTGGTAAACACTTTTGGCATATATTCCTTAGTAAGTAGTGATGAGAATTGGTAAAGAAAAGGTAACTGAAAAGTTTTATTCTTTATCTCAGGACCATGTTGAGGGTTATCTTGAGTTGTCAGCCAAGACAAGGTCTTATTTTGCTACTGCTGTTTCTTTATGGGATGCAGAGTACTATGTCAAAGTTGATGACGATGTCCATGTCAATATAGGTAATACAAAACTTCATTCTTTGTCGTTTCGCATTCTTGGGGGAAGCTTATGATCACCATCTGATCATGTCGTGTATGTTTTATCTTTTTCTTGAAAAAGTTTCCATACAAAATCAAGCATATGTGATGTAATGTTCATCTAACTTCTGAAATTCACAATTTCTTTGTGTACTCGTAATTCATGATGTGTTTCTAAATTTTCATCATTATGGCAGCGACACTTGGGGAGACTTTAGCAAGACACCGCAAAAAGCCACGGGTGTACATTGGTTGTATGAAATCTGGTCCTGTCCTTGCTCAGAGGTATCACAAACATCTGAAATGATTTTCTGTTCTTAATGTCTTCAACGAGCTTTTGCTTATTTCTCTTTCAATGTCATGGAACAGGGGAGTTAGATATCACGAACCTGAATATTGGAAATTTGGTGAACAAGGAAACAAGTATTTTCGCCATGCTACCGGACAAATATATGCCATTTCAAAAGATTTGGCCTCCTACATTTCAGTAAACCAGTTAAGCCTCATTTCGTGTGCTACATCAATGAGTCATTGACGAGTAAATATAAAGTTTCATTGCGTAAAAAGACTGACTTTTCTCAATTGTGACAGGCATGTTCTGCACAAATATGCTAATGAGGATGTTTCCCTTGGATCTTGGTTCATTGGACTTGATGTTCGGCATATTGATGATCGGAGATTGTGTTGTGGAACTGCACCAGGTAGAATTTCTTTCAATATTCCATACCATCTTGCCATACTACTACAACAGTATAACTTAAATGTACTTCTGAAAACTATCTACCAAATTATTCCACCTATGCAATTCATTTGGTTGCCCATAAAAAACTTCGATGAAAGTGAAATAATCCTGTCATGCAGATTGTGAATGGAAGGCTCAGGCTGGCAACGCCTGTGTTGCTTCATTTGATTGGAGCTGTAGTGGGATATGTAGATCAGTTGAAAGGATGAAGGAGGTACATCGAAAGTGCGGGGAAGGCGAGAATGCTGTTTGGAAGGCATCTTTCTGAGAATCGGCGCCTAACTCATCCCAAGGAAGATACTGCTTGCTGACCGCGATGCTAGCTTTTTGGCCGTGTAGTATACTAGTACATATATTCCATTATAACGAGAGGGGAGGGGAGAGAATCGGTCTCCATGCTTGCAAAACGTCTCCGTTTTAGCAGAGAAGTTTGACTGCAAATGCAATCAAGAAAGCATGCAGGGATTTCCTATAAATCGACAGTTTCCATTCTTTTGAAGCTTAAGTGATTTATAGTTGAGAAAATATAATATCTTTTTAGATGTTTTTGTGTTGGCTGCTCTGTGAGACTTAGTTGATGAGTACACTAAGAATTGTCTCCCTAAAGACACATGTTGATTCTTCACTAATACATGTATAGATTTCCCTAGTAGAGAGACAATTCTTACCTATAAAATTGCAGGGTATAATTTTGCTATACCATCTAAAAAGTTATGACATTATATACATAAAAGAATTGCAGCTACAAGTTTTAATGCTTAAAAAATTGTACACATGGTACAATTGAAGCTAAAGTTGTAATGCTTAAAAATATCATATACGTGAATACGTGATATAATTACAGATAGAAATTTTAATGCTTAAAAAATTGTGCCACGAAATCTAGTGAAGGCCTAATTTCCTGCAAAAAATTACGAGTGATGAAATTGAAATTAAGAACTGTCTAACATGCATATAGGCCTGGATCCTGGGTTTTAGGTCTTGGCCCAATTAGCAACGATCTGTAAGAATTTGGACTATTTTGGGTCGAATAACCGTGGGCTGCAATCAGATAGGTGAGATGAGCCGAAGTCATTGTCATAATTGAAGATCCCAAAAATAGCAAGTTTTGGTGAAGGAATAGCCTCTCAAGTATTTTCTATTTTCTCTCCATTTATTTCGTTACTTGCATCGCAGTCTTCTTCATGTCCAGGCTTGCAATGGTATTAGTTGACATGAACATATAAGTCATGTTATCCTGTTGAATAACACTTAATGCTACGAAGTAAACAGGTAGTCTCTAACTTACTTGGCTCGATTTTATTTTACAAATTTCATCTATTTTGTCTTCATCTTTCTTGAGACATACCGGACGAAACAATGTTGACATTCATTTATAAATATATTCATTAGTCACTTTTAATTTATACAATAAATAATAATTCAATATAAAACATAAGTGCCTAAACATTTCATATTAAAATAGTTATTAGTATCTCTGATGTCACACAATTATAGCTGATATTATAAAATACATATACAGTTATAATAACGTCATGGCACGAAAGGTAAAAATATTACATACATACCAACAAGAACTTACTACTATTTATTTTTACCTAAAAGTGTTGATAGTAATTTCAAACTATAATTAAAGCTAATATCACGTTTTTGCATTTTTTTTCTTCTTAAAAAATCATCTTTTAACATTTTAGTCCATAACTTTGTCTTTCCTAATTTTATTTTTCAAACATATACGTTAGAATGTTATACATAATATAAATAAAAAGTTGGATCACCCTAACATTAATTGAGCACTCAAATATCGTGTTAATGATCATATTTACTTAATTTGGTAAATAAAAGAGTTAGACAAAATAACGATAAAATTTTAAATGTACTACAAAAGTTTTCAAATGTATTTTTGAGCAATAAAGTTATTGAATACAACGATAGAAACAAAACGTTGGGTTTCAAACCTTGTGTTTCATTTTGTAATTCCCCTCTTCAAAATTTCAACAATATCATAGAAGAACAAAATAATTAATTACCACACTTTAACATAAAATATATATTACCTGAATTCATGAGTTGGATGAATGTACCTTGTCGATAATTATTTAATTACCAACAATGACCCAATATAATTGTTGGGATGAGGCGCGGACCAGGTCCTGCTCTCTTAAAGACAGTTTCGCGCCCCTTACGGATTCTTTTATCTGATGCAGTAGGCTATCGACACGTCCGCTTGCGGGATACAACAGCCCAACATTCCTTGTTGTAACTTCGGTCTGCACTACTTGAGAAAGTCGAAGTGTAGCCTAACACTTTTCTTTGCCCATTTTTTTTTCCTCATATACACGCTTATATAATATTTATATCCATATAATAAAAGAAAAGGGAGATTTATATATTCTTCTAATTTTTTCACATTTAAAATAATATGCAAGACTACTATTAATAGTGTAAAAGTCAATAGCCTTGTATCTCCAAATTAATTAGAGGTTTAATTTATAATATTGTTATACTATATAAATATGATAATAATGGAGAATGTTAATTCACATATAAGTGGGTAGTAAATGTGTGGGTTATGAGTCTCAACCCATTAATCTCAATAATATCAATATTTGTAACCACCAACATATTAACCCCCAGTAACCAAGACAATGAAGTCATGTAAATAATTCTCAAATATTTATTTTTATTAAAATACTCCAACACATTTTGAAGCTATATAACAATACATTATATATATATATATATATATATATATATATATATATATATATATATATATATATAATATTTGTGTGTGTGTGAGGGTGCAAGCACTTGTATGTATATATACTGAACTTATATGAAACACGTAATCAACATCTATCAGAACCATTGTTTTAAAAGGCGTTGGGCGTAAGGCGTTGGGCGTTTTATGGACTAGGAGCGAGGCGTAAGTCCTGAGGCGTAGGGCGTAAGCCCCACAACATTTGAATATTTAATGTTTTTAAATAATAATAAAAGGCAAAAAAATTATATAAAACTAATTGTTTCTATATTAGGTTATAAGAAACACAAATAGATTATGGATATATTTTACTTTACATGTTATATAGGTTGCATAAAGATATTTTAATAGACCCTCGATATATTCAACATATGATAAAATTAATTGATAACTATACATAGAAGTGAAATATAAAATACTAAATAAATAACTAAAAGAAAACATAAAAAGAAAATCATCAACTTAATTATTGTGATTAAGATATATATATATATATATATATATATATATATATATATATATATATAAAATAAGAAGAAGATGAATTTAAAATTTATTAAATATCGAATAAGAATATCAAACAGCTCTCAATATACTTGTAATTTATGTGGAATATTATTTTTCATGCAAAATTATAGAACTTGGAATGAAATAAAAAAAAGTAATCCTTATTCTTTAGAGCGTAATAAGTCGTCCCGCGAGTCTCGTGTACGAAATATCGCGCAAGTTGGTGCAGCGGACAACAATCATGGCACACATGAGCAAGGCACACAGAAGAAAGGTCAGGCTAGCACATCCGGTGCACGCAGCGCACAAAAAAACGAACTTGGCCATGCGACCCACGCCGAGTACACATGCTGCCGATGCAGGCTACATGGGCCAGTTTTGCAGTTTTTTTATCTTTTCAGGGACTTTTTTGTAACTAAGCGTTTCTTGAAGCTTGCAGAGCGGTTTAGAGGACTCTAGAAGGGCCTGATATTTGTCGGTTAGAAGGCTTTAGAACATTGTAAATGCTAAATAGTAGTCATTAGATTCAGTTGATCTCCACCATCCCGTTGAAGAGGTGGCCTAGTATACAGTGTGTTTGGTGTCACTGTAAACAACAAAAATCATTTTAAAGCACTACATACAAGCTTTTTGCACATACTTCCTTGTCTTCTTTAGCAACCTTTGGGTTCTTGAGAACATGACTTGTTAGGAACACGAAGTGCTAGTAAGACCGCACTTTATAACTTTTGTGAGAAAAATCTTAGCACGTGACAGTAAGCCTAGCTCCTTAAGGCGCACAAGGCAAGTCTTTTGCCTCTGGCTTATGACCTAAATTACGAGGCGTAAGTCCCATTAAAGTTAAGCCCCAACGAGCTGCCTTAGGGAGTTCTAGGATTAAAATGCTCCGAGGCGAGCCTCGGGTGAGCCCTGGGGCAAGTTGTTTGAAACACTGGCTATGTAAGATACTTACTTGCTAAATTGTCACACTCCATAGAATAATAAGTCAAGATCTTCGGAATCAACTAAAAACTAGTTGTTATCGTTTGTTAAGATGCGCATATTTAGCTCGATCTAATCTTGTCAGGGGCTGTTGCGAAAAACTAAAATAAGAGTTGACAGTTAAATGATGGGTTTCGTGGTCAGTATAGAGGAGACTGTTTAAATTTTGAAGCATGAAAGTCGGTCTATATGGATGTTGAAAGTGTCACGCTGAAATTGTCGCCTTGTATGTGTCCCAAACAACAAAAGAATGGAATAACGAACCCATCTTTTGTGTTTCAATTATTTTAATTAAAATTTTGTTACTAATACAATTATCTAAGAGCATAATCAAAACCTGCATACTCTATGCATCCAGAATCCACTTTCCCAATAAATTTAAGTGATTTACAAATTACAATAACTTCTTAAGTTGGATCATCAATTTACTTTTAATAAAAATGAAAATGTGAAATTTGTAATTGAATTACATGGTATTAATGAGGTTGATCAATTAAGCTTAATCAAATTAAATTGGATGTACAATATTTAGTGAAGTGAGCAATACATAAATCTTTTACTACTTTGTACATTTTGATGCTAATGTAATGCATCAATAACAAATTCACAGTTTAAGTGATTCAAAATGATTTATAAAGCTTATAACTTTCATCTTGGTTAATTTAATATTGTTTGTTTTGCTATTATTTTCATGTAGGTCAATTCCATCATGTGTTATTTGATTAGCCATTTTTATTATTGTTCTAGTACATGCATATTTATGTTGTAAATCAAGTTGAATTAGTGTTCAAATAAAACTTTAAATGGTCAGGTTAAATAAGTGTGTTTCAAAAACCGTTTGTCTGAATTTGTCAACTACAATAAACTGAATAAGTTTTAGTTTACTTTTCAACAATCTCTTATATTCTGTTGGGTTTGGATGGAATATTTTACTCGATCGATCCATCTCCTGTATTACGAAAAAGAAATCTTAAACTGAATAGAAATGGATTCAATTACCTGATCACTACTAATAAAAAAATTATGTTACGAGTTAAAGATAAGACCAGAAATCCATTGCTAGCTAGCTTTATAACATAACTGAAAATCCTTAATTATTGGTGACTATAAGATTTACAACTTTATACAAACAAGTATTTGGCCCTATTTAAGTATCCAAACTCAACATACTTATACAAATTATTTTTCAGAAAAAAAACACGTTGGTCATTATTTTATAACTAGCTAAATGAAAAATATATATATTTGCACATGCTTTCCTGAGATAATGAGATTTGATTCTTTATGAAAATGATTACACGAATTTAAAGGGGTATGCCGGGCAAATCCAGGCGATGACTTTTAGGGTGGTGTCAAACTCATTTCTGTAGACATAACGGTAAGAACAAAAAATGTCACAACAAAACTTCCCCTACTTTTCAACGTGGGCCCATATAGCTTACCCTACACCTTTTTTTTTAACGTGGGCACTTTTCTCATCTTTCTGCTCTTTTATTTTGGGTCTTACTTCCTATTATGTATATTGCACTATAGAACTCTTGTACTCGAAGGTGTAGTAAGTTTCGGTAGAATTGTTAAACTTAAGTCACAACGAAATTAAGTTAAATAAGATTGAATAATTTAAGTGTTGAATAGTAGCTTAGAAGAAATTATCATATGATGAACCAAATTATGAAAGGGTAAGAAGACATCAGACTCCCAGTATATAATCTCACTGTGCGGATAGTCTCTCATCAACTTTTCATTTATTTTTGACGAAACATTCATTTAGATACGCCATCTCATGCGTTTGTAACATGCATTTAACACCCCTATCATGTCCTTAGACTTTTTCATTTATTTAATATAAAGCATTTCTTTTACATAAATTATGTTATCAATAAAATAAAAGTAAACATATCTAAATTACTTCGGAGTATATATAACACGTAAGTATGGTTAAAAGAACAATAGAAAAAGAAAACAATTATGTTAACTCATAGAGTATGCGTAGCTACATTTCGATAGTAGAATATTCCTACGTACACATAAAATGGTTTTGGTCCCAGCTTGGCGAACTCTTAACGTAAGCTTTATCTTCATATAATAATTCCTAGTAAAAATATAGAAATTATTAGCTTGTTTCTCTAAGAGTTGGATTAAGCACCTCGGCCAAATAAGTAAAGAAAGCTGAATTTATTTGATACCTCAATAACTTTTTTTTGATTAATATACCTCAATAACTTGATACTTATTGTAGTTCCAAAGGTGAACTTGCATATTGATTCGATTTTCTTTGCTTATTTAACTAAGTTGGACTAATTATTATCTTCTTCATTTTTAACTTTATCATACTTAAGTCTTAAATATACTTCAAAGTAACTGAGGTATGTATTATTTCATAACTATTAATAACATAAATTATGCGTTAAAAAAAAAATTGAAAAGGTCTAAGGGACACTGCACATGTGACAACCAACCTTATCAGAGCACGTAATGGCATCTATGACGAATATTTCGTCGAAAAGAAATTAAAAGTTGACCAGAATCAATCCGCACAATTTTTAAATTTATAATTTTAGTTTCTTTCTCTCTCTAGTTAGGTGGTAAGTTACAGTCGTTAGTATATACAGGGGAATTTGACACTTTTTACCTAATATCAAATTTCGTAGTTGCATGTTTCAATAAAAGCTAATGATATTGTCAAAGCATAAAATGTTGTTGGCAAATCAACTCTTTTTAACTCTCTAATTTTTCCTTGTCAACAAATCTCCTTAAAGTTTAAGTGATTAAAATTGTATTCATACCATATTCTTTTAACCAGTCAATCACGATATAACTATTTTATAACTCCAATTAAAGTATAATATAAAATTAGTTTTTTTTCTTTTGTGAAGAAACATATACTGTTGTTCTACCATGTAACATATATGCTTATGATTTACTTAATGAAAAAAAAAATCTAGATGAACATATATAATTAAGTCTTTAGACCAAAAACTAAACTAACAGAAAAAGTCTTTAGAATAGAAATTAAACTAGCTAGTGTCCGCATAGTTTTCTGTAATTAAATTAGGTTAAAATAAAAGTATATTTATATAACATTGAAATAAATACGAAGAAAAATAGCATTGTTAAGTAATATTATGTATAGTAGAGAGATTAATAATCAAAAATTATATGTAATCAATTCTCTAAAGTAATGAAATTGTGATTACACGTGTTAAAAGCATGTTTTAATCTTTTGAAAGACTAAAAAACTAATTCAATTTGGAAATCAACAGAAAAGTATCTACTCATTTTTCAGATCTAAATTTATAAAATAGCTATTGAAACAACTTGTTTTGTTGCTAAACTGAATATCGGATGTACATGCACTTCAAGTAAAATGTAAATGATGTATGTAAAAAAAGTAGGATTTGATGAACAAATTAAATAAAAATTGTTGTAAATAATTACAGATATTTTTCTTTAAGTAATTCTTGTCAATACATTTTTTTTTAACCTTTGGTAATTGATTCTGCATTTCTATTTTCTTTTTTTTAAAAAAAATTGTCCTCTAACTAATGCATGCATATCGTGTACTTTAAGTTTAATATCTGGTTAATTTTATATAAAATTTAGTAAAACTGAATGCTACCATTTTGGTCCAAGTATTGCTTCTAATTTAAAGACTTACTTATAAGCAAGTTTTGGATTATAATTACAAGTGGGAATTTGTTTATTCATAAAAGAACTAAATTTTCATCTATCACAATTTTTTATTAGCTTTTAGAATATTTCATGAATTGAGAAAATAATTAGATTGTGGTTTAATGAAAGAATTGAGTTTTCATAATGTGAGAGTAGTAAGTCGAGAAAATATAGAAATTAAGAGATTTAACTTTTAAGTATTGATTGACAAGGACAAATTAGAAAATTTTAAAAGATTACTTTTGCAACAAAGTTTTGTGCTTTGACAATATGCTAGCCTTCAATGAATATATGACAATCAATACAATTGTATGTCAAAGATTTGAATGGTGTGTGGTATTCCAAGTTCAAGCTTCAAACTAACCATTACAATTTTATACTTACGCGTTTAAAAATGTATAACCATAAATTAAAGAAAGATAGTCTATATATAGAGTTTATAAGAACAAGTTGTAAATTAGTGATAAAAGAGATAAATCTATGGCATGAGTCGTGACTAATCAAATAAGATTTTCTTTAATATCTTTTCAAATTCCTGAAATCTCAATGACTTAGTTTTCAACCCTTCTTATCAATAATTTTCGGACTTGAGAAGAGGTGTTACATGTATGTGTAGATAAGCTATTAATGTGACTTGGAATGTTATGTGGTTTCTTCTTGCTTGGATCCCTTTTAATAGGAAATAGGTGGACGAGAAAATCTGTAATTTAATTTGTTCCTCACTTTTCACACTTGAAACCCTCCCAGAAGAAATTGAGGTGGATAGTTGAAAAAACTCCACATGACCATTTCTGATGTCAGAACAAGATAAGTGTGACTAAAGTTAGTACACGATAAAGTCATTTGACCTAACCAAACACATAGTAGTTTTTTCTTTGAAATATGGAAATACAATATAAAATATATCTTTTTTTGTACGCAAATACACTGTAAAAATAGTTAGCTAAAGTGAAATTAGTTTTTGAGTAACGTACAAAAATAAGTAGTGTAAAAATAGTTCTATTTTAATACCTAGAGGTGATTTCTTTTTATTTCACGCATGGGCTCATTTTCATTTGAAAGTTAAACGAACAAATATTCCTCTTTTCATCAACTAAACAATTAAAATATCTTTCTATATTCCCTTTCAATTAGAGAACAAAATACGTGAAAAATGTAGTCAATTAGCTACTTTTTAAGATAAAAGAAACAATTTGTTCTATTTTTATTCTCAAGAAATAAAACAAACATGACTTGTCAAGTAATTTTGCTATTAGATCTAACTATATATGATCTATTTCGTTCCCGTTCCAACTGAAAATACTAGACCATAACACACTCACACTAATACTAGAACAGAATATAAAAAAGACTAGACAAGGAAAATAGACCTTTTAGTCACAAATTTATCACATCCCAACAAATTCTCCTTCAAACAAATCTCGACCAAAACCAACGTGCGCACAAAATAACTATACTTATCCTCCTCCTTATATTTGGTCTTCATTCTCTTGTTTCAACAATCCCATTTTATTGCCGAGTCAGTTGCGATACAACAAAGACTTGCCATTTTTCTCTATCTATTTTCTTCTTCATAAATGGCCAATGGAAGTGGACTCTCCTTTGATCCAGATCACACTAATATTACTACTATCATCAGATCATCATTCTTTCAACAAAAACCTTTAGACAAAAACCTCTTCTTTGATTGTCATCACAACTACAACCTAAAAAAACTCGAACATAATAACTATTTGCTACAAATGGATCAGTCATCATCATCACCACCTCCTACTACTATTCAGTTCCCGGTAAATCTCAACTGCAATTCAAATGATGCACAAACCGAAAATATGATACACGAGAAACGCAACGTCGTCATCAGTGAAATGGACTTCTTCTCCGATAAGAAAAACGGAGGCGGTGATCCATCTCCGGAGGATGAGGCCGCCGAAGAAGCTGACACTGCACCAAATTTGGATTTCAACGTAAACGTGAGTTCAGATTTACTTGTTTTCGATTTTATTTTCGTAAACTTTATTAGTATGTAACTTATTGTTAAAGTTGTTGAAACTTATTAGACCGGGCTGCACCTTCTCACTGCCAACACGGGGAGCGATCAGTCTATAGTGGACGACGGAGTATCTACAAACTCCGGCGGCAAAAAGAACAAAAATGAGGTAATTAGATCATACAACTATTACTAATATCATTTGGATTTTTCTTTATACGAATTAGTTAATCGATTCTCAATTGCTTGGGAATAAACGTGGACTTCCGTAATTTGGCAATCTTCATTTCTCCTCCTAATATAATTGTTAGGGGGAACTTGAGAGATTCCGAAATCTCCACATTGTATCAATGTCTTATAGTGTACGTACTCAAGACATATCGGGCCTGCAACCTAACTCACGTGATCATTCTGAATTTGACCGCGGGGTTGTGTTGAAATCTATCTCGTATTGCCTGGGAACGGACTTAAACTTTCTATATATCATTACTATTCTGATTTACTTCTAATAAGGCCTTTTAACATGAACTTGAGGGCCCCTAAATTTATTCATGCATCATCACTTAAATTGGACAGTTGGCTGTTGTCAAAGTGGAACTTGAGAGAGTGAAATCAGAGAACAATTGTTTGAGGGAGACGCTGAATCAAGTAACCAACAATTACCAAACACTTCAGATGCACGTTATAACACTCATGCATCAGCAGCAGCAGCAACAACAACAACAAACCGATCATCAGAATGGAGGAGGAGAACATAGAAACAGTAGTCATGGAAATGGATCAACGGTGGTGCCTAGACAATTCATGGATCTTGGATTGGCTGCGGGTGAAGCGGCGGAAGAGGCATCGTTGTCGTCGTCCGAGGGGAGGAGCGGCCGTGAGCATCCTTCAGTGACGGAAAAGGATATCGCGGGGGATCAAAGTCCGGAACACAATAAGGTTGCTAGGCTGAATCACTCTCCTAGAAGTGTTGATCAAGCTACGGAGGCCACTATGAGGAAGGCTCGTGTGTCGGTTCGTGCTCGATCCGAGGCTCCGATGGTATGTATGTACGTATGTATGTTTAAGAATGATAATTCTTGTTAACTTATCCTTGTAATAATTAGTAGCTAGCATAAACTAATGATTTTTTTGGTTCTAAATGATCAAATTGTATAGATTACAGATGGATGCCAATGGAGGAAATATGGGCAGAAAATGGCCAAGGGAAATCCGTGCCCTCGTGCATACTACCGCTGCACAATGGCGGCTGGTTGTCCCGTTCGAAAACAAGTATGTCAAATGTTGTGGATAAGCGTCACGCTTGCAAAATTCATTTTCTTACAATATTTGAGGAAATAATATCTTTTGACTTTCGAGGTTATATTTCAATTAGAAGCAATATTATCGGAACTTCTTTTCCATATCAAGTTTAATGAATCTCAGTCCTGATCAAGAAGAAACGATTTAATTTTTCATTATGGGTATTGGGCAAAAATAGGGAATACAGGACCCCTTCTGTGTGCCAAATAAAAAGAGGTTTTTGCCTCTCTTCTTTTAAAAGAAAAAAACAAATCAGTGGATATTTTGTCTATTTTCATTTTGGGTTTTTTGCCTTTTATTTTCATGAAATCAGTTTTTTTGTCTTTTACAAATAATAAAGGAGTTTCATTGTTATAAACTCTCTGGTTAATATCACTTGATGCGAAGCTACAGTGTTTAACATACATACACTTTTCTTTTGGAAATCGACCCAACTAATGTAAATAACAATTATAATTTACCTAAGAGTTTCTTAGACACCTTAATGACATATTGTTTCATTTTCCAAGTATGTCCAAATTTTGTTACGATATCTTTCTGATTATATTCTGTCCATTCCTTGAACAATTGTACTCATAATTATACTTTTTTATTTGTGCAAACTTCAGGTTCAAAGATGTGCAGAGGACAGAAGCATCCTCATAACAACCTACGAAGGCAATCACAACCACCCGTTGCCACCCGCCGCAATGGCAATGGCCTCGACCACATCCTCCGCCGCAAGAATGCTACTCTCCGGCTCAATGCCTAGCGCCGATGGCCTAATGAACTCAAATTTCCTAGCAAGAACTCTCCTCCCTTGCTCATCAAGCATGGCCACTATTTCCGCGTCCGCGCCCTTCCCCACCGTCACATTGGACCTAACGCAATCCCCAAACCCTTTACAATTCCCCCGACCCGGTAACCAATCCCAACTCCCTTTCCTTAATGCACCACAAAACGGCAACCCGGCGGCAGCGGCCCTATTGCCTCAAATATTTGGGCAGGCGTTGTACAATCAGTCCAAGTTTTCAGGGCTCCAAATGTCACAAGATATGGATCAGGAGACACATCAATTATCGCCTACACTTCCCGCAATGCATCAAGGGCAGCAGAGCCAATTGAGTGACACGGTTAATGCTTTGGCGACTGATCCGAATTTTACCACGGCACTAGCGGCGGCGATCACTTCTCTCATCGGTGGATCGTATCCGAATAATGGGAATAATAATACTACGAATGTTGCAACAACCACCAGCAATAACAATGGCAGCGTTACGAGACAATAATAACAATGATAATAATAATAATAACAAGATCAAGTACACTTGTACGAATAAGTGTGGCACTTATTATCTTCTTTTGCAACTTTTTTTTGGAGGGTTTCTAGTTCCATTTTTGTTTTTACCTCCTTTTAGACAGTAGACAGTCAAAAACATACATTCGTTCCATTTATTTATTATTATTTTTTTCACTGGAATAATGTAATCCGATATGATATTGTAAAAGAAAATATAAAGAAGAAAAACAGTGGTTCTTTTTTTGTATGGGATCCGGAATATACATTTTGTCATATTTGTTTCTTTTTCTAAACTTGGCATTCAATTGTTCTCTAAAGTTATATGTCAAAGCTCTACTGTTATAAATAATCAGGGGCGGATTTATGTAGAGGCTAAGGGGGGCTATAGCCCCCTAGATTTATGAACCATTCTAGGTATATGTATATGTATTATGTATTCATAAAAATTAAGAATAATAAAAAGAAGCATAATATTATGATTATGTGTAAATTATACATATAAAGAATAATAAAAAGAAGTCTTATAGAATCATTGAAGTTCATGAATCCAACTCAAATAAAAGTTGGATACGAAATCCCTAATAATTCCTATTAATTTTTAGAACCTAATAATAAATACCTTCAAAAAAATAAACTTTAGAGTCTGATTTAGCGCATATTTCGCTTTTTATGGAAAAATGTAATCAAATAATGTATGAAAAGTGTTGTTATATAAATTTACTTTCTTTTTTTATGTATTATTTAGTGATTATTATTTAACTTACCATGCTTTTACCTATGTGTCGTCATTTGGTTTTGTGTTTTGTAAGATCACTTTTATATTAATAATTATATTTTACTTATTTTATTAGAATTTTTCATTATTACTTGTATTGCTTTATCTTTTTTGACCTTATTTTATTTTAAGCATGAATCTTTTTTTTTTGTAAACTTTTATTTAAATTTAACATTAAGTATTATTATTAGATTAGCCCTCCCAAAAATAAAATCCTTGATACACCCCTGTAAATAATATAATACTAATAATATGTCAAAGCTCTTTTTCTTATTTTCTGCGTCAAGCCAAAAGATTGATAGGAAAAAGTAGAGCAAATGACAAAAGGATGACTTAAAAGTTAAAACCCAAGGGTTGAAATATTCTTCCCGTGATAAAGTTGGCATTTGTGAGGTCTTTGAAGGCAGTCAAGCAAGGAGTCAAGAATACTGTCTAAATGTTGTGCGGACATTAAGGATGTCGAAGACTTAATGCAGCCAAGACCGAATTGATCATACAATGAATGAAACCAACATTTCTTATGTGAGTGATGTAAGAAATGTATACAAGGTGTCACCGTGACGCTATTTATTAGTTTCAGCCGTGGTAGGTATTTGTTTGTGTAGCTAATTACCAACTTGTCTTAAGAAATGGGTTTAAATTTTTTATTAAAAAAATAATCTATGATTTGATTTTATAAAACATTGCTAGCCTACGAATCGAAAGTACTCACAAAAACCCACCAATGAGAAGGATTCGTTTAGTACGAGCCACTTGGATCTTTTATGTTAATGTTGTGCGCCACTTAGTTGTGATGATGACGTGGTATATGATATTTACAATGAATCGTCGAAATCATTTTTGCGCTCCACTCTTTGTGTTATATAATTAACTATCCACCATTCATATATAACCACCAACTGCAATGCAAATGTCTAAGTCGCTTTCGTGTTATATAATCATCCATCATCCATGTATAACCACTATCCCTCATGTATTATGCTTCAAAGTACAGGTCATTATACCGACTAAGTGGCACACATAAATAACATAAATGATCCTTATCGTTTCTTATGTATTACGATTCAGAACAAGTGTTGTCATCACATAAAATGTTATTTATCAAAAGGAAAAAAAGAATCATATAAAATGTTTATAAAAGTTGCATAGGTAGATACCATATAAGAAATCATGGTCACAGAAGTGGAATACAAAGTGCACATAAATGTAAATCGTGCACCATTGCGAGAAGAGGAACTTATTGTCCTTGAAGTAACTTTTATTCGTATTACTTCCTTGAAGTTTATTTTATAGCATTTACGTTTATTTGTAAAATTTATAAATTAGTCCTTTTCCAACAAAACTGGAACATGTGTTGAGAGTTAAATGGCAAATATTATCGTTTCAAAGTTATAAGCACTACAAGAAAAACCACTTTACCCGGCTTTTAGCTTTGTGGCGTTTGCATCACGCGCCAGTTTTTTTTTTAAAAAAAGTTTTTAAATGGCGTTTTACAAAATCCCACACGCTTTTAATTTTAAAAGTCAGTGCTTTACTTTAGACTTAGCCGTGCAATTGCAAAAATCCCCAGTAAATCCCCAAAAATCCCCAATTGCAAAAAACCCCAATTTACAATCACAGATTTTCATCGCTCTTGATTCTCGCTCTTGGCATCGCTCCTTGCTGCTTGGCGCCGCTCCTCGCTGCTTGTGGCCGCTCCTCGCTGCTCGGCGCCGCTCCTTCGCTGCTCGGCGCCGCTCCTTCGTTGCTCATTCAATTTGTGTTCATCGGTTTTGTTCTCAAAATTTAGTCTCCGATTCTCTTTTAAGCAATGCGTATTTGTTAATTTTGAGCCGCTCAATCAGGTTTCTTATAGTTATAAACAGAAAATTTGTGTATTGCGTTCGTTGATCTGTGTTCGTAGGTTTGGTTCTCTAAATTTTGTCACCGATCCTCTTTTAAGCAATGCTTATTTGTTAATTCTGAGCAGCTCATTCAGGTTTCTTATAGTTATAAACAGAAAATTTGTGTTTTGCGTTCGTCGATCTGTGTTCATCGGTTTTGTTCTACAAATTTTGTCTCCGATTCTCTCTTAAGCAATGCTTATTTGTTAATTTTGAGTTGCTCATTCAAGTTTTTTAAAGTTATAAACAGAAAATTTGTGTATTGTTCGTCGAACTGTGTTCGTCGCTTTTGTTCTCCAAATTTTTTCTCCAATTCTCCTTTAAGCAATACTTATTTGTTAGTTTTGAGTTGCTCATTCAGGTTTCTATAGTTATAAACTGAAAATTTGTGTATTGCTTTCGTCGATTTGTGTTCGTCACTTTTGTTTTTCAAATTTTGTCTTTGATTCTCCTTTTTGATATGAAATACTTACTCAGTTAATTTCTAATTCAGATTTCTTCGATCTCTTCTCCGATTTCTCATTTCCACTGAGCAATACAGATTCACCGGGGAGGTGAGTTCCTGTGTTCTTCATGTAAAAACTTATTGTGTATTGTTTAGCCAATTTTATTGTAATGTTTGACTATCTATTGTTGAATTGAGACTGTGATGATGAGAGTGTGTTGTATGTGTTTGTTGAAATGGAGATAGTGAATAGTTTGTGACAGAATGAGTTTTGTCCTTGGTAGTTATCATGTCGTGTTGCGAAATAATAGGAAGGCCTTTCGTTGTAAGAATAGTTAAACCTAGCAAAATTTAAATGTTGGAAAACAGAGATCTGAGATGACAATAATGTTTGATATATGCTGATCAACTAATGATGAGGGAAAAATTTAAATGTTAGAAAACAGAGATGGACTTTTGTTCGATATTGATCTTATTTCAGAAATAGAATTATCTCCTTAGATCAACTAAACTTAAGAAGTGAAGTCTTTTTGTTTAATCCAAAAATAGAATGAAACAGAAAGGGAAAAGCTAAGTTTGAGAGGAAGAATATCAGTATGCGGTGTACAAACTTTGGTGAATACTTCTTTTTGTTTCCTCCTTGAGAGATCTTATTGCTAGGCCTTTCTGTTGTGTCTGTTTCTATGATCTGAGAAATTCTTGCTGCTTAGTGTTTAGTTAATCTTTAGCAAACTCTGGCTAAATTATATATGAAATGTTTAATTTTTGCCTACAAAAACTACAACTTCTAAAGTAAAAACACAATAATATATAAAGTAGGACCTATTAATCCAGGTTTCGACATAAGGTTCTTTAATTCACAATATAATATACAAATAAGGATCATACATCATAGTAGTTCTTAACTCCTGGAACTTTTAATAAGTTCTAAACATGGCTTTTAATAGCAGAACAGATATCAAAGAAATTCCATCTTTCTGGCCAACTACAAAACACATGCAATCTTAGTCTATTATTTATGGCAGTTTTAACTTGTGTAGGAGAAAATCGATCTTTGGCATCTCCATGGTTTAATTATCCATCTTCTACCTTTGTACATAGTATTGTGAAGTTATGGAATACAAGTACATTGGGAGTCCTAACAACACTCTCCTAATTCAAGAGCAGTATATAGGCTTTTCTTAAGCTTTTACATAGCTTGAGACAGAACTACCTCAAGTTATTGAATGAATATAGACTAAGGCATAATAGTAACAATAGTATAGATCTTACTTGTCAAACATGCAACATAAAGCATAATCTCTACCTTCTCATCAAATGATTGCTAAGTTTATATGTGTTGATGAATGGTTTCAGATTAAGGAATATAACACAAAAATGGATAAGAGTTGGATTAATATGCCACGATCATCAGATGACTTCAATAATGGCGTTGATAATTTTATTAACTTTGCGAAGGAAAAGTCTTGTGTTAAAGACTTAATTATTTGTCCATGCCGTCGGTGTGTCAATTGTGAATTGCAGACATGTGATGATGTGAAAAATCATTTGATTTGCAATGGGTTTCTATCGAGTTACACCGATTGGTACTGTCAAGGAGAGTATCCAGCATCATCTACTAATTACCAACATATGTTCGTGGATGAGCTTCTACCTCAAGCATCTAGCAGATTACCGGCTTCCGACGACGTTCATGATGTTGATGAGATGGAAGATTTAGTAAACGATGCTTTAGGAGTCCATCCAGAGTTTCATCATGAAATTTCAGAATCACCACAAATTGATGGTCTTATGGAGGATGAAAGACGTGACCCTGAATCAAATAAGGTGAAAGAAGCATTCATTAGGTTGATGCAACATAGCAACGAGCCTCTATACGGTGATTGCACTAGATTTTCGAAGTTATCCTTCATTGTTAGATTGTTTCAACTGAAATGCTTAAGTGGGTGGTCTAACAAGTCTTTCACAATGCTTCTGGAATTATTGAATGAAGTGTTTCCAGAAATTTCAATTCCAAACTCTCATCGTGAAACAAAGAAGTTTCTGAATTCCTTTGACTTAGGGTACGAGAAAATACCGGCATGCCCTAATGACTGTATGCTATTTAGAGGGGACAAAGAGAATCTTGAGAATTGTGAAGTATGTGGTACTTCAAAGTGGTCTAACGTACCGAAGGAGCACCCAGTAGATGCACCTAGTACGACCTCTCAAAAAAAGAAGTTTGCAAAGATTTTGCGTTACTTTCCTTTGATTCCCAGAATTCAAAGGTTGTTTACATCATCTAAAACTTCTTCTAGTATGAGATGGCATGCTGAGAAACGCAATAAAGATGGAGTTCTTAGACACCCTGCTGATGCTGAAGCTTGGAAAAATTTTGATGAAAGATATCCAGATTTTGCTCAAGACCCTCGAAATGTTAGACTTGGATTGGCTAGTGATGGTTTTAATCCATTTAGGCAAATGAGTAATGCCTATAGTATATGGCATGTTGTGTTGATTCCATACAATCTTCCACCTTGGGAATGCATGAAACAATCATCGCTCATTTTGTCCATGATAATTCCCGGACCAAAAGGCCCTGGAAATGACATTGACGTATACTTGCAGCCGTTGATTAACGAACTTAAAAAGTTATGGGAGGGTGTTTCTAGTTATGATGCAACAACCGAGGAAAGTTTTCTTCTCAGGGTTGTATTACTTTGGACTATCAGTGACCTTCCTGGGTATGCAATGTTATGTGGTTACAGCACTAAAGGACGAAATGCATGTCCATGGTGTGGTGAAGAAACGGATTCAATGTGGTTGAGAAATGGGCAAAAGTTCTGCTATATGGGTCACAGAAGATGATTGCCAGACATGCACCAATTTAGAGCAGATACAGAGTCATTTAATGGTAAGGAGGAGTGGAGATATCCTCCTGCACTTGTTTCGGGGTCAGATGTGTTGAAGAAGTTAGAAGATCATCGATTCACTTATGGAAAATTGTCACAAGCTGGAAAAAAAGGCAAGAAGAGGGCAAGAGATGATCACCAAGGGGACATTGATTTGAATTATGAAAATGAGGGGGATAATCTTGTCGATGTGGGTTCATGGAGAAAGAAGAGCATTTTCTTTCAGTTGCAATATTGGGAATTTAATTTGTTGCGTCATAATATAGATGTGATGCATGTGGGCAAAAACATAAGTGAAAATTGTGTGGGAACAATTATGGGAGATGTATGGAAAACAAAGGATAATCTTAAAGCTCGCATGGACTTGGTAGAAATGGATATACGCCATGAGTTGCATCCAGAAACCTTACCTAATGGTAAATTACGTCTTCCTCCCGCAATATATTCAATGTCCAAAAAAGAGAAGGACATGTTTTGCGAGGTTTTGAAAGAGCTTAAAGTTCCTGATGGTTATGCATCTAACATATCAAAATCCGTCAACTCTAAAGAATGTAAACTTCAAGCTCTAAAGTCCCACGATTATCATATCTTGTTGCAAGACATTTTTCCCGTAGGCTTAAGGTCGACAATGTGTGAACAAGTCAGTGTTATCCTCATCGAGCTCTGTAGCATATACAAAGGACTTTGCTCACCCGTTTTACGCCTTGAAGATATTGACCAACTAGAGCAACGTGCAGTAATGGTTCTTTGTCAATTAGAGAGGATTTTCCCCCCTTCTTTCTTCACTATATCAGTTCATTTGTTAATACACCTAGCTAGTGAGATAAGACTTGGGGGACCCGTTCATTATCGGTGGATGTATCCGATTGAGAGGTAGTTATTCATGTCTTATATCATTTATTAACTTTATGATTTTTGATTTTCTTGTAGTATAACCCAAGTTTTTTTTAGGGTTCTTTACACTTTTAAAGGTTACGTAAATAATAGAGCATATCCAGAAGGCTCAATAGCAGAAGGGCGTCTATCAGAAGAATGTTCGATTTTATACTCGAGATATCTTGTGGGTGTAGAGACTAGGCTGAATAGGCCAAAAAGGAACACAGACACTTCAAACCTTGAAGGAGCGCATTATCTTTTTCGTACTGCTGGCAGGACCATAGGAAAAGTTGAGTCCTTTGAGTTAGATGACTTAACATGGGAACAAGCTCATAGATATGTGTTGGATCATCATAAATCAATTGATAAATATCGCGAGTAAGTTGTTTACAATTTGATTTTCCAATCAAATAAGTTGTTAACTTAAATCTCATGAATATTATGTTTCTTTTGTATTAGAGAGTTTTTGAGGACTATTAAAAGAAGGCATAGACCACGTAGATTGCCACCACGCGAGCAAAATAGGTTAATGAATGAAGAGTTCCATAAGTGGTTTCAAACTTATGTAAGTATTTTGGTCCAACATGCATTGAGATTATTTATGAAACCTTTCAAACTAAGTACTGACAAGAAGTTCTTGTGTTTATAGGTTTCCAATTTGGATGATGAAGGTGTAACATCTGAAATAAAGATTTTAGCTAATGGTCCTTACAAGATAGCTAAAAGATACAAGGGATACATTTACAATGGGCTTCGATTTCGTACCAAGGATCGAGAGTTTGCTATGAAGTCTCAGAATAGTGGTATTCTAGTGACTTCCTTAACTAGAAGTTATGCTTCTGCGAAGGACGTCAATCCTATGGATGGAGATGTTGACTACTATGGGAAACTCATTGATATCATAGATTTGGATTATTTCGGAAATTTTAGGGTGGTATTATTTCGTGGGGATTGGGCTGCCATAAGTAAGAATAGTGTGAACTATAAGGATAAATTGGGTTTTACAGTTATAGACTTCTCACACTTGATTCACACTGGGGAACATATAAGCCATGAGCCCTTCGTGTTCCCTTCACAAGTTCACCAAGTTTTCTACGTGAAAGATCATCTTCTATGAACTCTTATATTGCTCTCAAAATGAATCCGCGAGATGAATATCAATTAGGAGAAAGTTCAAATGATGTGGACGAGAATGATGCAAGCAATTATATTGCTTCTGAGTTTCTTCCTTTTGATACAAACTTACATGAGAATACCAATTGCCCAACTTGGCTTCGTAGGGATGGGTCTGATGGTCTTATATTGGATGATTTTACAACTTGACTTTAAGACTTGCTACAATGATCTTAAGGTAACTTATTTTGATACAATTTATTGAACCCAGGTGTAGGAATCTTTCAAATAGAATAACCAAATTACTTCTATTCTCTTCATTTTTTCCCTAACAAAGTTCAACTTTGCAGTATCTTGATGAAAACAAATTATTGACTGTGAAGGTTGTGGAGAGCCAAAGTTCAGGAAAGCTGAGTGACTGTGCAGGGTACGTAATTGTTACTTTATACTTGTAATTCCATTATATTTACGCTATACGTTCTGTAATCATAAATGATAAGATGTTGCTACTTAACTCTGTTACCAAAAAAATGATATATAGTTTCAAAGAAGATGTCTATTGTACCTGGTGTTTTGTTTTAGCATCATTATGAAAAGCACCGAAATCTGGATTTGACACGTATTAGAAAGCATGTTAGATCTGGATAAATACTTATAACTTTTCAGTGCTGATCTAATCATTTATTTCTCATATTACAGATGACAAGGCAAAAGAAAAAACTTAACCGAATTATCATTGGTGCAAATCCATCTGTCGAGGAGACATCACAAGTATCTTCATCACATGGCGAAAATGGAGAGTCCTCTAGTGCAAGTCATGGTGTAGAACATGGAGAGCTGCCTAGGTCTAGAGCTAAAGAGGTCCGACTAAAATGTTAGATGTTTGGAATCAACCCAATAATGAGATAATCCAAATACAAGCTAACTGGAAAAGGCAAGATGTAGGCCCTGGTTCCACTACTTTGACAAGGTTTTTGGGGGTTATTGCAAAAAATCCTCAGCTTTGTCCACTAGGCTATGAAAGTTGGCTTCTTGTGCCAAAAATGACAAAGATGATTGCGATATCTCTTATCAAGGTATTATTACATATTTCAGAAATTATTTTATTACAAGTTTGTAATAAATATGCTATAATATGTGGTTACTAAATTCTAACATACTGTCTTTTTTTTACTTGATGTCGTTTCGCAGCAAAAATTTTCATATCCTAATTGCCTTGAGAAATTTGTAATGAAGACTCTTGGGAGAAGATGGAAAGATTACAAAGGCGACCTAAAGGCCAAATATTATGATCCCCAGAAGTCGGCGATTGAAAATGCCAAGAATGTTCCACCTAGAGTTTCTTCTCTTGATTGGCAATTTCTTGTGACCTACTGGAAGTCACCGAAAGGAATGGTAATCCTATCTACATGACCATGTACTTCAATTCATGATTTCTATTAATTGATTACTAATATTTCTAAATCGTGTAGGCTAAAGAAGTTACAAATAAGATAAGTCGATCTAAACAAACAAGTGATCATACTACTGGAAGCAAGACTATCGCGAATTTGCAGTTTGAATTGGTGAGAATAATATCTTTTTATTGATTTTTGAACTTCAAAATTTTAATTTATATCTTTTAACATGTGTTTCTGGTTCTCTGCTACTTTTGTGATCTGATCATTTGTAGGAGCTGGAAAAGAAAAGAGAGATTGGAGAAGTGGAACTGTATAAAGCATCTCGCTCAAACAAAGACGGTAGAATAATAAACGATGATGTAGCAGAAAAAGTGGTATGTTGTGTAGCCATGTTGTGCTTCAATATTTTCAATGTTATCTATCATAGTAAATGGGATTGTAGCATATATTAAATTTGGTGTCATGATATGGTTAAATCAGAAACTCATTTATGCTTAAAGTACATGGTTACTATGTTCATTTTGTTTTCAGAGACAGGCTGAAAAGTTATTTGCAGAGAAGTCTGTGGCATCACAATCAGATCCACGTGTTGTAGGACTTGAAGTAATGGTACAAGTGTTTGGTGAGCACCGCAATGGTCGTGTTAGAGGAATGGGTGGAGGACCAACACCCTCACAAATATCTGATGAGCTTGAATTAATATCGTCGAACAAGAAGACACATGATCTGGAAGAGAAAGTGAATGTGCTTCAAAACCTATACTCAAATGTAATGGAAGAATTATATGCCTTGCAAAGTCAACTCAAAAATCAAAGTTAGGACACTTTTAACTGCTCTACTAATAACTGTAAGTATCATAACTATCGTTGATACATTATATTTCTATTTCTTAAGTCAATCTTTCTCTTAGTTAAACATATATATTTTCATTTCATCATCAGTTCTTTATAAAGCTGGAAGAGAAACACACGACAATAAAGTGGAACAGAGTCACGTATCTATTATGGTGAGTTGTTCTCAGTTTTATTCAATAGGAAACCTCTTTGAAGTTTTAATTGATGTGAATTGGCTATCATTTCTTGTATGTATTGAAGCCCTTGGCAAATTTTGAGTGGAATTTCTATGGTATGATGGGTATGGGTCTAGATGTAAGTGTATAACCATAGTTTGCTAAGATTGCGATGTGTACTAGCTAATCTGTTTTGGGAGGCTGTTATTTGTTTTGTTTCGTTAAATTCCATGTTACACTTTGTGTGCTTTGGCAAGTTTTATTTGTTTTGTTTCGTTAAAATCCATGTTACACTTAGTGTGCTTTTGGAGGTTATCATTTGTTTTGTTTCATTTAAAGTAATATTTCTCGTAATTTTTGCAGTGGGCTAGAGATGTTTATGAAAGGATGTTTACGGGATATAAATGAACCGACACAGCTGCAACTCCATTCATGTAGCCATCAGATTTGCTTCTTTGCAATGTAACTGGAGTTGCTAAGATTGGTTAGCTGAATAATCTTGTCTCAAGAAATAGTTTTTGATTTCGGACCTCAGACCTTAGGTTATTCTGTTCACGTTTCTTGTGGATAGTTTTTGCGTCCTTCGAAATGTTCATTGGTGAACTCATTTTATGATTTTACACATGATAATAAATAGAACTTGTGGTAATGGACTTCGAAAGTAGTATGGCCGTGATGTTGGATGGATCGATTTTTGTGATTCAATTTATATACTGATTTAGTCTTTTGGTTGATGATCTTGGATGTTGATGTGGAATGTAATTTCTTATGAATAATAATATGCTTCAGGTTTGCGTAGAATCGTTTCATTTACTAAATAGAATGTATTTTACAGCCAAAATGCATTAATTGAGGTTTTAGTGGCACTTGCCCTTTTTGTACCGGCGCTTCTTAAACGCCAGTAAATCCATCACACAACCATTTTTCTGGCATAAATCCACAGTAGGGGGTAGGTTTTGCAATTTGGCGGCGTTTCTGCACACGCCGTTAAAGCTTTAGTGTTGTACCGGCGTTTGCCTATAAACGCCAGAAACCTTTACCTGCTGCGGCTCCACCGGCATTTTTCTGGCGTTTTCTGAAATGTCGGTATATCGTGTACCAGCGTTTATGAAACGCCGGTAAAAGCTTAAAAAAACGCCGCTAAAACTGTTTTTTCTTGTAGTGAAGATAAATAGTTTACATGTATGGTCCTGTAAGAACTGCATTTATTACTCTTTCATCCCCCAAGTATTACGTTTGTTACACTTTCTTCCTTTACTCTTGTTTACAATATTTATTCTTTTCAAATACTAAAATTTTTAAACTTATGTCCTTTGTGTATATAATTCTTTTAAACTTACATCTTTTTTATAGAAACAACTATGTCGTTTTAAAAATGATATTACTAGAATTTAGTCTTTCGTGGTAAACTTTTTTTTTTAATTTGTTGAATTTAATCAAATATATATAACTATATTTACTATTTCTTTTTTTATTAGTTTGATTTAATTGCAACACATACTAAAATATGATTAGAAAAGTTATTATAGAATTTATTCAAGATGTACTAATACTTTATAGATCAACAATACTATTTAATAACATAAATTCTACAATATTTGTCCAACTCAAGTTTAACATTTTATGAAATATTCTTACTCAGTTAATTTGTAAAACTCAAATTACTTGATTATTAATAAACATAGCTAATTAACTTTAAGAAAGAAAAATATTGTCAAATTTTAGCGTTTTAATTTAACAAATAACATAATATTTCAACATTTAAAGGTTAAAGAGCGTTAAAGTAATAATTTTAGTGTATTAAAACTTGAAGGACGAGAGTTTAATTAAAAGTTATTAAGTAATTATACACATAATTTATTTGTTGATAGAATGACAAAATAAACTTGCATTCTAGATCTAGATTTCTAGACATATTTGGAGAATTACCAGAAAGGGACTTGTGTATGACAAACTTTATAGACGAAGGAGTGTTATATACAAAATTATAAACTTCAAAGACAAAAAAGTGAAAATACAAATACATGAAGCAGTATATGTGCCAATTATCCTAGAATTTATCAAAAATTAAGATTTACAACAAAAAGTATGTATAAGAATATATATGTCCTATGAATTAGAGATATCCCACATGTGCTCCCAGAAAATGTCCACAATCACATCTTAATTAATTTTGTGTATGTTTCTTTCTGATACTAATTATAACTAAGTCAATATATTAACAATCTTTTTAATATGTATTACGAATAACAAACCAAATTATATTTACTTTAGTCGATATTGTCTTCTTTAATTTTTATATCCTGCGGTCGATGTTTTAAAAGGCGTTGGACGTAAATCGTTGGGCGTTTCATGGACAAGGGGCTGAGGCGGAAGGCGTAAGCCCCACAATATTTGAATATTTAATTTTTCTGAATATATATTTATGATAAAAGACTAAGATAACAAATTATAAAGAACTATTTCTGTCTATATTACGTTAAAAGAAACACAAAAAGATTATGAATATATTTTACTTTACATATTATATAATTAGTTGTATAAAGATATTTCCATAGACCCTCAATATATTCAACATATGATAATATTAATTGATATCTATGTAAGAAATGAAATATGAAGTAATAAATAAATAACTAAAAAAAAAGCAAAAAAAATACTCATCAACTTAATTATTATGATTAAAACCTATATAATAAGAAGAAGACAAAATTAATGTTTATTGAATATCGATAGGAATATCAAATAACTCTCAATATACTTGTAATGGGATATTATTTTCATGCAAAATTACATATAAAATTTAGAATGAAATAGACAAAGTAATCCTTGTTCTTTAGGGTATAATTAGACGTCTCACTTGTCTCGTGCACAAAATACCGCGCAAGTTGATGCACCGGGCAGCAAAGATGATACACATGAGCAAGATTACACAGCCAGTCTGGCCTCGTGCAACAGAAGAAAGACCAGGCTACCACATCGGGTGCACGCAGCGCCACAACAGAAAGAACATGGGCGGCAGGCTGCCCATGCTGACTGCATGGGCCAGTTTTGCAGTTTGTATCTTTTCAGAACTTTCTTGTAAATATGCGTTTCTAGAAGCTTGCATGGCGATTTTGAGGACTTTAGAAGGACCTGATATTTGTCGGCTAGAAGAATTTAGAACCTTGTAGATGCGAAATAGCAGCCGTTAGATTCAGTTAATCTTCATCATCCATTGAGGAGGTGGTCTTGTACATATGCAGGTGTTTGGAGTCATTATAAAAACAAGAAATCACCTTTGGTGATTGGTCCCTCATCTCCAAAATCCCCGGTGAAGCCGGTGGCTCCTTCCCTGTTGCGCCTGAAGAGCTAAAGTTCATCCTTGACGAGCTAAATACCCACATCGTCGATTCTCCAGAGAATTTATCTTCGTTGAAGACCATAGCTGGGGGGGAGTGTTTACAATACAATTAGAGGCTTATCGGCTGGTTTTGGTGTTACTTGTGGCATAATTGGGGCATATGGGAATGATGATCAAGGAAGTTTGTTCACGGATAATATGAGCTTTCATAGAGTTGACATCTCAAGACTGATGTCCAAAAATGGGCACATCGGACAGTGTGTCTGCTTAGTCGATGAATTGGGCAATCGTACAATGCGACCATGTCTCTCTAGTGTCGTGAAAGTTCAGGCCAATGATTTGTCTTTAGTAGATTTCAAAGGTTCCAAGTGGCTGGTGCTGAGATACGGAATATTTAATTTAGAAGTTATTCAGGCGGCCATTAAAATAGCCAAGCAAGAGGGTGTTTTTATTTCACTGGATCTGGCAAGTTTTGAGATGGTGTGAAAGTTTAGGGTGCCACTTCTGCAACTATTGCAATTAGGGAGCATAGACCTTTGCTTCGCCAACAAGGATGAAGCAACAAAACTAGTAAGGGATGCAGAAAATGCAGACCCTGAGTCGGCTCTGGAATTCCTTGCTAAACACTGTCAATGGGCTGTATTGTAGTTATTTTTCAATTAAAGAAAAAACACGTGAAATATATTTATTGACATTGAAGGTTCGGGTGTTATAACATTAAGCTTTTTGCAACCACCACCAGCAATAATAATGGCAATGTTATCTGGTAATTATGATAATTAATACACGATACCAAAGGCAACCATAAAGTTTCGACAGCCTAAGCTTTCAAGTCAACTTGATCAAGTAAACATACGAATAAGTGTGGCCCCTATCTTCTTTTGCATTTTCTTTTGTTATTACCTCCATAAGACAGTTTGCAGTCAAAGTAATCTAGAAATATGTTCTACTTATCTTTTTTTTCTCTTAAATAATGTAATCCATAATGATCCAAGCAAAAAATAATGATATATAAAGAAGAAGAAAATGTGCGTTTTTTGTACGGATCCGGAATATCTAGCCTAGATAGAGCACTTTTTCTCTAACGTTATATGTTATGTCAGCGCGCTTCTTAATTTTGTCCGCTTCAAGCCAAAAAGATTGAAAGAAAAAAAAGAATGGCAGATGACGAAAGGGGAAACAAACAACAAGGTTTGAAATATTCTTCTCTTTGGAACTGGATAAAGTTGGCATTTATCAAGTCTTTGTCCCAGTGATCATGCAAATGGTCAAGAATACAGTCTCAAAGATTTGTGTGGGTATTGAGGATATTTGACATAGATGATTAGAACAGCGATTTGATGATCAAGCCAACATTGAATACATCAAGGAGTGACACTCATTTCATATGTGAATAATGTGATTAACGTACGTAAGAATTTGTCTGCAAGGTGTCAACGTAAGTGACACAATTTAATTGTTTTAGCTGTAGCAATTTATTTATTGAAGAGACAAAGAAGTTGTAGTAGGCTCAAGAAATGGGTGTAATTTTGGTAGAACACAATTCTTTTTGGGGTGAGAATTAACACCCAATAAATAAATTTGCAAATACTTTTTCAATCATATGCATGCAAAATACATGATACATAAATATCTTATCCGTAATTGGTCAAGACTCAATCCGAACTCCAATATTATCCATAATACAAATATTATATACTTAGCTAATCTATTAATTAATTAAAAAACATAACACACTTTGGGCTTAACACCTTGGGCTCGGGAGTCGGGCCCGTATTACTCCTGCTCCTTTAAGAAGGATCTTATCCTCAAGACCCATAAAAGATTTGGCTCCATCAATTAAGGCACCTGGGTCCTGGCCCAAAAACATAGGCCCGTCTCCAGAACTAGTGTGAGAAATTAGTTTGTTGCCCAAGCCGAACACGCTTCGACAGTAGAGTAAAAACTTGTACTCCCACGAATTGTTTTCTCTTTGTAATGTTCCTCCTTGAACTTCCCTTGTTCTTCAATCCATGTACAAAGACAAAATGCGGTATACATTACGTAGAAATATTTGATGTTAATTCAATATATAGAATGTAGAAACATATTGGTTAGGTTGTGGGAAGAGTGCTTCAAGCAATTTCTATGTGCAAGCATGGATCAAAATTATATGTTTTGTTTTTTACTTTGTCAAAATAAAATTTAGAATTAATTTTCAGTTCCATTACAACTGCATCATTTACGAAGTTTTCAAAGCATGTCGAAAAGTTTCAGAAAAATTACCAAATATTTTTATTAGAATATATAACGAAATCGACACTTTGATCCATGTGTACAAGTGCCTCTTGATTTTTCTTTTCGTTAACAATGCTCTTGCCATCAACGTCTTGGTCGTCGTTGATTATCTGATTGTTCGATACAGAGATTGAGCCATCTTTCGTCTGGTCATTTGGATATTAATGAATTCATGTTTACATGTACCGCATGGTGCAAATCCTCACCAGCAATGGTAAGAAAGTATGGCAGCGATTTGTTGGAGATCTGTAAAATGGCTCGTATTCCTTGCGAGTGAGTTCTTTTGTACGCGATTCATTGTCCCAGCGTTTTAATTCAGAAAATCAAATTTCGTTACAATTTTCAAGGCTAATTCATCATTAGATGCATTGGAGGTAAGTTTGGGAGGCATAACTAACTACAAGACTAGAGCACCAAATGATATAACACAATCCTTTTCTTTGTGATAATTATTAATTAACACCCCAAATATTTTAAAGATTAGCAAATACTTTTTCGTTCATATGCATGATGCATCAATACAAAATACATGTGGAATAATGCACACCTTGTCCGAAACTACTCAATCTAACCCCGACTCTAATATTATCCATAATACAAATATTATTTACTTAATTTATCTATTAATTTATTAATCAATGGTTTTAAGACATCACAAACTTGAAGCTAACATTATCGGCTCGGGCTCGTATCAAATTTTATAATTTTGATGGAAAAATATCTATAATTTTATTCATAGAACGTTGTAGCCTAGCTAACCTATGGATGAAAAGCATTCATATGGTATGAATAGGGCATATGAAGCATTGCAACTTAAGGGGTTGAAGAATAATTTTGTATTCTAATATTTTTTATTCATCAAAAGAGTTATAATATAATTTGTAATAAAAATATATAAAACTTGTTGATACAACAAAGGTTTAAGTATGTCATTCGAATAATATCTAGTCAAATCAATTGAGACATTTTTCTCAGAAAAAAAAAAATCAATTGAAACACATTTTTTTTTGGGCCAACTATCTCTTACTGTTTTTAAATATAAAGTTTTTGAAGTGCACAAAAATCTTAAAAGAATGCAAAAACTCAACTCAAATACTCTTAGGTGGTGTTTGCAAATACTTATAAAAGGAGCTTGTTCAATACTTTTGCTTAAAGCTACTTTAAGTGACTTATAATAAAAAGCCGGGAGTGTTTGTAAATCTTTTTAAAAAGCTACTTAAATTATTAATTAGGTGTTTGCAAAAATTAAGGAGAAGTAACTTTTCTATTTAAAGACCTTTCAAAAATAACATAATTCCAAAAGCAGTTAGGGAAGCACCCATGGGCATGCTTTTGCGGCTTGTGCTTTTTCTGATTTTTTTTTTAGACAAGAAAAAGCAAAAGTCAGCATTCCAAACACTAAAAATATGCTTTTGCGGCTGCAAAAGCCAACAAGCTCCTTTTATAAGCATTTGCAAACACCACCTTATAATCGCACTCCAGTCGCAAGCTTAAATTTACATTCACGACATTTCTCCTTATCACAAAAACCTAGCCCTTTTTGAAAATTATAAGGGTATCATTCAAATTTTAAAAGTTTGAACAAGAGCTCATGGCATTTTGAATTTTACTGGCAAGAAGAAGAGGAAAGAAAAATGAAGTACGTGTTCAACGTAAGGATGGCTGGAGGTATTCGACTACAATTAACGCCGTGATATACTGGTCATAAGGCTCCGAAACTTCAAGCAATCAAAGTTGAAATTAAGAACCCTCACATGGTTGCGGTTATTTTCAACTATACTTGAGAGTTTAGGGTCTGATATGAGAATATGTCACGTACCAATCACTATGAGACCTATTAGATGTAAAAATACTATAACCTGTTATTGAGTAGTTCAACAGCGTATTCATGTTTTTCTTGTTTGATCGTTTCACAGTTTGTGAGAATCAATTAAATAATTAGCTTATTAAACAATGATCAGTAGTTAAGGGGAAATTATATATTGACGGTTTGTAATTGCATATTATACTACAAGTCAAATATATTAAACAACTCAGATAGCGTATTAACATCATCAAAGATTAGAGACAAAGAAAGGAATAGCGAAGAATCATCACATGTGAAGAATTATCAAAAAGAAATAACCTAGCGAAATTTATGCTACTCAAAAGTTCAATTAATAAATTGATAAAGAACCACCCTTCTATTTTTCTAAAGTAGAAAACTATATGCACTTACATAAAAAAGTTACAATCCTATCGGATACAGATAACAAGCTAAATGCAAGCTAAACTTTTATTTTTATTTTTTTAAAGCAAGTTTAGTTATGAATATATATTTGAAATTGTATTGAATAGTCTATTTTAAGCTCGAGCCTGAATGAGTTTGCTATTGAATTCATCTTGAAATGCCTTATCATACTAAAGGAAATATTATCATTCCTATATATCCATTTCACAACTTCATCTTTGCCATGGAGGATTGCCATTCATCCTTATAGACCTCTCACTTCTAACGAATGACCACAAACTTCCACTAATTAAGTGTCTCTCATGACTCGAGGTTTACCGCTTTCTGTTAGTTTACGCTTTCTGTTAGTTTATGTGGGTATTGTTTGCCCTAACAACACTTTTCTCAAACAAAGAACCATTAAGTTTATCATCATTTGGGATGTCACTAGTCGTGAGCATCTCCTTAAAATGAGAGTTCACTTTTTTTTCTGTCACTCTAGTTATAAGTCCACAGATTGGTGCTCTAGCTCTGATATTTCTAGCTTTTTTATTGGGACTTCGTCCCAATCTCACACTAATTGACATATTATTCGTTTCTTTTATACCTGGTTTCGCCCATTTATCTTTCCAATTAGCTATGTACTATTATTGTTTGCCCCAATCAATCACAATATGCAGCTACAAACTAGTTGAACATTTTATAAACCATATCGAGACATGATTGATCAATTAGAACCTATTTTTGGTCAAGAAAAAAGTGATTGTACAAAAACATGAACGACTCGATCATGTTATTTTTGTACAACTCCTCTAATTTTTTTACTTGTAACAATTTTGTATTCTGAATAATTTACTCTAAGTTCTTTATAGTGTGTATTTTGGTTGATGTACAAGTTTCTTGAAATACATGGTTAAATGACTAAACCACGTGCGATCTTGGATAAGCAAGTGTGGAACTTTAAATTGAGTTATTGTCACAACACCCCCATATGTTATATATCAAATGAAATAAGCAAAGTATCTCATTGTAAAAGGAAAATAGACAAAGTACTTTAAGTATTATGTCAAAATAGACACACCATGGATCAAAGTTTCGTTTCTATAGTATGTTTCGGTATTTAAAATATTAGAAACTTTTCGCAATGTTTTGAAATCTTTTCGACATGTTTTGGAAAATTTGTAAAAAAAGTTCGCTCGTTAAAAATATTGTATGTCTCTTTTCCACATAGTCAAAAATGAAAATATTTCAATACTTTTCGAGGAAAAGAAAAGAAACTTTGATCCATGAGACACACTACTCTTTTATAAAAAATTAAGAGACAAATATTATGTACATGTATTCGGAAGTGTAGCAACTTATTAAAATTACAAGCATAATTTGCCTAAATTTTGTAAGAACCATAGTATGCCTTATTCAACATCGACAAAAGATGTAATTTGACTATTTATTATTTTATAATATTTAATATTTGTATTTCACAAACAATAAAATCAAATGTCATTAACCTAATAAATAAAATCTGACATCATTGCAGCAGAGATCACAGAGCCAATTGACTTTAATATTTCTCTTATTCTTCTATATAATCAAAGAGAGAGACAAAGCATCTCTCTCGGTTTGCTCATCTCTCTCTTCTCTCATCTGCTTCACCGGGTAAGTCTCAGTTATGCCCTTTGATCAATTTCTTGCAAAAGATAACAACTTTTTTCAGTATATTTATTTTGGGTAGTTGATGATCATTATGTTAGGCTTTTGGTAGATGTTAAAATTAATTATTAGACAAACAAAACTAACCTACCCATTTCTACAAACTTGAAAATGACTACTCAAAAAGCTGATTATTAGGCAAAACCCACTTTAGAGCAAACTAATAATTATTCAAAAAAATGTGTTCATGACCCTTTTGATATTTTGTCTTGATCGTGTTGATTTCATTGAGAAAATTGTGAGTCAACGCATAAAGGGTTGAAGGTGAATGCTAATATTTTGTTCGTGTTGATATATTTGCAGTTTGTTTGATGGCTAAAGGTTACATTTTTGCTGGACTTGTGGTGTTGTTTGCGTTGTTTGTTTCCGCGGTTTCGATTCCTGATGATGGGTTGTTTAGAATTGGGCTAAAGAAGAGGAAACTGGATCAGGTTAACCGATTTGCTGAAAGTGCTGACTCAAAGCTGAGGGGTTCTGTTAGTGATGGTGATAATTTGAAACGCGTGCGTGGGGATTCGGGTGCTGATGTTATTGGTCTAAAGAACTACTTGGATGCTCAGTATTTTGGCGAGATTGGTATTGGATCGCCTCCACAGAAATTCACTGTGATTTTCGACACCGGGAGTTCCAATCTATGGGTCCCGTCATCCAAGTGCTATTTTTCTGTGAGTTGGGAATCCTTGTGTGCGTGTGAGTGAGTGAGAGAGTCCGAGTGTGTGTTTCTGGTGCTTATATGTTTGTTAATGAATGCAGGTTGCTTGTTTTTTCCATTCAAAGTATAACTCAAAGCGATCAAGTACTTACAAAGCGAATGGTATGCTTAATCCTTTCACGTTTGTTTTCTTCTTGTGCTGACTCGAATCTAAATGTAATTTGGAATTTGGGACTCTCATGCTATCTCATTATTTGGGATTGTTTTATTTATTGTAGGGAAATTTTTTCATATGCCATGTTGGAGAAATTTATTCTATGTCGAGTATCTGAATCCCGGACAAGTTACCCTGAACATGTATAAAGATGGGATTTTATTGCGACATCATGATGTATAATTCATTTCTTTGTCTCGTGCATAAGATGGATCCAAGTAATGATGACTGGCAATTTAGATTAAATTGTTTTATGAGAGTGCAATAGTTGGTTAATACCATTGGTGTTGTAAGTTATACATCACTGGAGAAGTTTGATGTTTGCAAGAAAACTTGTTACATATCTAAGTGGGGCCCTTTGGTAGAGCAGTTAACTGCTAAAGACATTATGTATACAATAATCTGGATTTATGAGGGGTTCATTCTTTCTGAAGGTAAATCTGCTGCAATTCATTATGGAACTGGATCTATCTCTGGATTTTTCAGCGAAGATCATGTCCAACTTGGTAACCTAGTTGTGAAGGGTCAGGTAAATATCATGAACAAGAAGAATTTTGTGTGTCACTATATCGACTTCTAAAACTTTCTTCTATTAGGAATTCATTGAAGCAACTAAGGAACCTGGCATCACATTCTTGGCCGCCAAGTTTGATGGCATTCTCGGCCTTGGGTTCCAGGAGATTTCCGTCGGGAATGCTGTTCCTGTCTGGTATAGAATTTCTGATACACACTAAAACTAAGCATATTTTGTTCGTACACCAGTTTTTTTTTATGTATTTCTTAAAGTGGACAGTGATGTAGGGTATCTTTAAACTACTTCCTCAAATAAATTGTTGGAAAGTATATACAAGAATATAAAAGCCTATCCTCTCTACAAACTTGATCATTTTGATCGAAAACAAGTTTGGTGTTCGAATCCCACCTTCACCCGTATAAAGATCGAATTTCATGTATCATGCATAACAAACAAGATTACTGCCTGCACGAGAGGGGGTATGTTGGAAAATATATGCAAAAATATAAATGCCTATTCGCTCTACTAGCTTGAGCTTTTAGATTGTAGCCTCAAGAAAATAGATAGGTCTGCGATTTAAACTGCATGATATGATTTGATGATAATTCTAGCCTACACGTGAAGGGGTGTATTGAATCTATATGACATTGGTGGGAATAAATATGGGCTTCTGTATATTAACATCTCGCACTCCCCTAAATAAAGCCTTTCAAGGGGAACATAGAGGGCTTTGAGAATTCTAGGCAGTGGGAATCAGAGTTTATGTTGAAATGGTTAAGAGATTTTGTCATATACGGAGTTAAATTTTTTCTATGAAGCGCAATATTTCTTGGACAAATTTTGAAAAGAAAGATGGGGTTATAAGTGATATCTAAATGAAACACTGGATCGGTGGACCGCCATGTATACTTTTATAATTAGGAAAAGTGTCATCTGAAATATAAGTGAAGGATGAAGTGTTTGACAGATAAATTAATCTCATTACCAAGGAAGACTTGTTTTGCTTCATTCCAAGTTCTGAAAATCGCATGCCACCTAAGAACTTTTTTACTGTCGTAAATTGCTTCTGTGAATTTTCCACATATCAACCATTGACTCCCAGCTATAAACTCTGAAAATTAATGACTGTTCTCATAAAAGTTTTGACATCTTTTTGAACTTATTTGCTAAAACCCTACAGTGCATGACAGTCCATGTCCAGGCTCGATGTCGTAATGGACTAAAGAACTCATCTATGTTATAGAAAAACTGATTCCTTTTGTAAAATAAGCATCTCCATGAGATATTAGGAAATCCAGTGCAAAATTTAGAGGAATAGATGAGAAGTGAAATATTGAAGTCAAGCCCAGTTGCTGCGTAAGATCCAACCAAAAATGGTGGTTAATTCATATTTCTATTGATGCTTGTGTTCGTAGTTGTCTGATCTACATCCTAATTTCTGAGTGGTCAAAAGGTTTTCTATAGCTGTACGAATTGAGGACTTTCCCGATGCCACTTTTTTTATGGTTTCTTTCTTGGCTCAAAGTAGTAACTTAGAAAATACACTGTCAAGGACCTTTGTGTTATTGACCATTACTCGGAAGTTGAAGAGTGCAACATGCTTTAAAGGTAGGAGCCTTACATGTGACGCATGTAGAACTAATATGTAAAAGTAGTTCTGTTCTGTAGAGGATAATGCTTTGGATAGGATGTCTTGACGTTCTCTAGGCTTAAGAAAGCTTATAGTGATCAAGCTGCTTTAGTTACTGTGAGTGTTACTTTTGATAATGATGACACGTGTGCTAGCACTTACCTTGGAAACATTTAAGGCTGGTTGTTTAGATGTATTTTTGTCAGAAAATGTTTTGGTGGATCTTGATATAGGAAGAAGAATCATACTACAGATAAAACAAATGATCAGGATAAGAAGAATGAAAAGAAGCATGGTACAAAGAGAAGTGAGAAGTTATGAAGCATTGAAATATATAAAGACCACATCGCACAAAAGATGCATTTTTATAATAGTGTAAAATCATTTTTGGTAAAAGTTTACTTGAGCCTTTAAAGAGTAAGGGTCTTATGCTGACGGCAATATATGATTTTAAATTATTACACAAAACTCATTGTACGATCACCATAAGATCAAGTAAGGAGTGACCCCTTATTACATTGAGTGAAAGAAGATTGATGATAGTGTGTAAACGTTGGAATTCTGAAACTTTGGACCCCGTTCCTAGGAATTTCTGAAACTATCAGAAATGCTCTGCTTTTAAATCAACTGAAAGAAAATATTAGGTAAAACATTCTAAATTTTACCCATGACACAATAGCTAAAATTCTTGTTGTTGGTCTGCACATGTAATAGTTCCTACATCAATAAGTGCATTGTTTGATTCAGTTTCTATTCTAACAGGTACAACATGGTAAATCAAGGACTTGTGAAAGACCCAGTTTTCTCGTTTTGGTTTAACCGCAAAGCAAATGAGGAAGATGGGGGTGAACTTGTATTTGGTGGTGTTGACCCCAATCATTTTAAGGGTGAACACACATATGTTCCTGTTACTCAGAAGGGCTACTGGCAGGTGGGGTCTGCTTAAGTTCTTGCTCATTTCACACTTTCTCGTATCTGCTATATTCCACGGGTTTGCTATTATCTGAATCAGTTTCTTTTATTCTCAGTTTGACATGGGTGAAGTTCTAATTGGCGGGGAGACGACTGGTAATTGAAGGATCTTATACTTTTGCGAATTGCTTTTGTATTCTGAGATCTTGTAATCATTATAATCTTTTTCTTGATAAATTGTCAAACCTAATTTGTATGTCATGCAGGATTTTGTTCTGGTGGTTGCTCAGCAATTGCCGACTCTGGTACCTCCTTGTTGGCAGGACCAACTGTAAGTATTCCTAATGACTTAGAACAGCATGTGTGCATTTCAGATTCATGTTGTTCCAGTGGTTCCTGCTTGCAAGTTACACTGATATTGCATTTAACACGATTATAAATTCCAGATAGATTCATATTCTTTTTAAAATGGTTCTTTTGATTAGAGCAAGGGTTATTACCCATTTTTGGCTGTGGATTGCTACGGCTTCTATGATATTTATGTCTTGTCCCCCTCTTTTTTTTCCTGAAATCTCTTCTCATGTTCTCTAGATGAATATTGTTCATAGGACTATATCGCGCATACTCTAATTTGTTTGCTTCAATGGCTCCATCTATTTGTGGTTTTAACTTCTATGCTATAACTCAAGTGTGCTCACTTCTCTCTAAGCATTCAAGATATCTAGGATTTCTTGTTAGCTCCTAGCATTCTGTAGGCTTTCGACTTTCCAACTTCATCGTTTCAACAATTCAAGCATGTTTAGTGGATTAAGATGATGAAAATCATGCTTAACCACCAGGCTTTCCAAGTAAAATGAGTTGGAATGATAAAGAGTCAATGGAAAATTTTTATTCAGCTAGATTTTAATGGAGAACCATTTTAGATGGTGGATTTCCCAAGTAGCTTTCACTACCTAAATGTTAATAGAACCACCTCAAGCAATTCAGTGGATAGACCCTCGGGAAACGGGCATCCGGAAGCAATATCAGAACACTTTTATCTTTAAGCATCTCACATTTTAGTCCTTGTCATTTTCTTCCCCGATTTTGCTAGCTGTGAGCCTGTCTCACAAACTTTCTGATTGAAATAATGCTATGTCATTTTCGTATCTTCTCCACTCATATTTCGATAATACTTAAATCAAGAGTCTGGAATATCTTATTTTCAGACTATTGTTACTCAAATTAATCACGCCATTGGAGCTTCTGGGGTGGTAAGCCAGGAATGCAAGTCAGTTGTTTCCCTCTACGGTAAAACCATTTTGGAAATGTTGTTATCTCAGGTATACAAGATTGCATCGTCCTCTACTACTTTTTTTTTTGGGCTTACTATAGTTGAAAATATTCAACTCTTTATCAGCTGATATATTTGCAGCATATTGTAGCTGTAGTAATCTACTAGCTTCTACATTTCCTCAAAGCATCTGAAATCTTATTTGTCATGTTGGTTTTACAGCAACAACCCTCTAAAATCTGCTCCAGCATTGGCTTATGCTCTGCTAATAGTATTCACGATGTTAGGTCAGCATCCATTTGTACTCTTAGTATGTTTTAAATGTTTTAATTATGAAAGTTCAGATAATACCCGTGTCATCCTTGTGATACTTTCTTCTTTGTACTATTTCCGATTATAATCTCTAGTCGTTCTGTGCCAACCATAAAATAAGTACACACTGTTCACATCTTCTATTGGTAGCCGATTTGTACCTTTCCTTGCATAATATATTAATCTTCAATTTATCACGTGAAGACATTATTAACACAAGTTATATTCGATATTGTTTAGTATGGTCATTGAAAGTGTGGTGGACAAGGATAACAGCAGACGTTCAGCTGGTCTCCATGATGAAATGTGTACTGCTTGCCAGATGGCAGTTGTTTGGATGCAAAATCAACTGAAACGGAATCAAACAGAAGAGAAAATTTTGGACTACATTAACGAGGTAGAATATTTAATGTTTTCAGCAGTTTTTTCTTTTTTTTTCTCCGAGTTCTGAAGCCTTAAATTTATACTACAGCTCTGTGACCGGATCCCCAGTCCAATGGGAGAATCAGCTGTTGACTGCAGCGGCCTTTCGTCCATGCCTAATATATCCATCACTATAGGTGGAAAATCTTTTCCCCTCACCCCAGAGCAGGTTCGTTGAATATCTGCCCTGTATATACTTCTTTTTCTATGTGCTTCACATAGTTTGTTACATGTTAGAACAAATGTTGTGCCTTCCATCGTCCAATAACTTTGATGAGGTGCTTCTTGCATTCCATTGATTGTTTAGGCTTTTTCTCTTAATAACGTAATCTTATATGTTTTTGAATTATGAAGAAATAGACAAGGATTAAATGAAAATTGTGCTTGTGGGGTTTCGTAGACAGTCCGTACAACTAGAGTATCATAATACAAAAAGAGAAAAATGGATACAGAGGGGGGGCGGAAACTGAAGAAAACACCAAATCAAATATAAAAATAGTGAAAAGTTGTTCGAGTGGTGGCACTTTTATGTTGAGTCCATGTGAATGACTTGCGCATTACTTGTGCATTGCGTAGCTATTATTCTGTTAATCATTTGATTTATTTCTTGAGTAACTCCAAGTTGTCTTTGTAACTAATTTGTTGTATCAATTATGGTTTTTATCAGTATGTCCTTAAAGTTGGAGAGGGTGATGCAGCGCAGTGCATCAGTGGATTTACAGCCTTAGATGTTCCCCCTCCTCGTGGCCCTCTTTGGTAATCTTACTCTTTTCTCCATCTACATTGCATAATAAATAAACACTCGTCTCAACCGTTATTAATACCAGTTTTTTCTCCGTAACATATGGATAATTCTTAAAAATACAAGAATATCAGTTTATGGCTGCTTATCGCATATTTTCCAACCATTAAACCGGTGTGCTTGATGCAGGATCTTGGGAGATGTTTTCATGGGACAGTATCACACTGTGTTTGACTATGGGAATATGAAGGTTGGATTTGCTGAAGCTGCCTAAATATACCCTTCCTCTGGTTGTATTTATCTAACCTTCTAATCCCAAATTGAGATGTATTGAACACTGTTTGGTGTTTGGCAAACTTCAATGACTTTGAGCTTTCGTCATGCTACATTAATAAGATAGACGAAAGTTGTGTACTCCCCTGTCTGAAGTAATTATGCTAGAACGAACGTATAATGACAATATTTATCATTAAGATTGTGTTTAAGACTCCTCGCGTAACATCTAATCAGATGTGGTGAAATTCAAGATGATGATTGTGCCGCATTTGCAGTTAGTTAAAGCCATGTAACGCGCTTCTTCTTGTGAGTTGCATGGAAGTATATAATCAAAGACATTAGTGCCCTTACTAAATGGACAGAATTAGATTTTACATTTGAAAAATGGATCTATTTTATTTCGCTTTGGAAAACAACTTGATCTTCTTACAAAAATATTCACCCCCGCCCTCCCTACCACCACCACATCACAACCCACCACACCCTCTTCAGAAAACCCCCTCCCGATATCGGCCATGGCCATTGTGACCAGGTCATGGCATGACAACTAGGATGATTCCATGATTGCACGCACCATAACAAGATTCTAGTTGCAAGACGAGACAAAGCAATCTGATGATTCCTTGGTAGTGCCATGACGAGAATTCTAGTTGCAAGTCAACATTAAGCAATTCGTTTCAGTAAACTAGATTATTTGCTCGTCGTTTTCGTGGTATGGATGCTTTGCTTATAATTTAAGTAAAGTAGGTTTGTTATTTGCAGTTTTAAAGAAGTTGATGCTTTGTGTACCAGTTGTATGTTCATCTTTTAGTAAGAGTTTCTTGACTACGACAGAAGGCATAGTTAACTTCTATAAAGCATGATCGAGAACAATTTTTTTTAGAAGTGTCTACTCCTTAATCTTTTTAATCTTTTCTTTTTATTATTTTACCAACGATATTGGAGCTAGCTCTTGAAGCTGGTCTCTTGATTATTTCAATTCGACGTGTGTATTCAAAAAACATAAAAAACAATGTGTATTTCCAAAAGATTTTGTGAATTATTTGTCACATCACTTTTGTCATTATGATCTAATACCAGAAGCTTGTCCCATCGATTTAAAGAAACGCTACAAAGGGTGTTTGTTTAATGAGACGCAGTGAGTGTTTGTATAATTTTTCAAACATGAGGGGGTGTTCTTGTAATTAGCCCATACCTCAGGGGTAGCTGTGTAATTCTCCCTAAAATTAATACATAAAAATGGTTCACTCATGCTGACATCACCAAATTCTGTTTGTATTTATAATGGTTGAACATAATTGCATGATTTGTGCAAGTTTTAAGGAAAGTCTTTCTGATATTACAGTTTGAGTGATTCTTGTAAGTTGTAACACCAAACCTCGTGGTGTTTAGGGTGATTCTTCCTATATACTAAAGTAACAAGAGTTGTTTTTACCATTTATCACAATAAACCATCTCGTTTCAAAGAAATGGAAGAGCTAGTAATCCATGCACATCCATGCAAAGGATAATCAAAACTTTCACACTAAAAGCACATCTTTGTAACCACATGGAAGAACATTAGAACAAACATGCAAGAGACTTAAACTAAAATGAACCAACCAAATGAGCCTCTGTAATAATACTCAGATTTCATCTTTTACCTCTTTCTTCAAGATGAGATTAAGGCCATTAGTTAAAGCAGCACTTGAACTGAGTGATGCTTTCAATATACTTGAACCCTGCAGCAATAAAAAATGAGTTTTATTTCATAAAACTTATTCATTTCCTGTCCCAAAATTAAAAAATCTCGAATCAACATTACCTCTTCCAACCCAATTTGGACCTCCAGTTCCTCAACATCAGACAAAGAGATATTCATCTCCTTAAGAGTAGAAAGACTAGAGAACATACACAAAGGCGTTACTGTCAAATCGTCGGTTACCATAAACATTCCAGGCCCCTTCACATAATTTTCCCCGCCTTTCGGGTCCTTTATTTTGACGTCCGTCCACCGAGTATAGTAAGGAGATAGATAATCTATGCCTTCATCACTCTTTTTATGGTAATAGAGACTAGGACAATTTTTTTCAATAAGAGAAAATAACTGATTTTGGGATAGAAATTTGGGAGGAAGTTCAGGTTCAAGTAGTGTGTCCTTTTTGTCTTGATTTTTCATATACTTGTCTGCATTCAAATTTTGTAGACTATTGTACAAGTTGTCTATGCATCCAAACGAAGAATTACCGTTCAGAACGGATTCAACTTCTCCTAAGGGAAGGGTTAAAAAACTGAACAAAAAGTCTACGAAGTCTTCCTCGGATTCAGCAAACAACAACTTATTCGTAGATTTTTGTAACATGATTTTCACGATGAACTTCTTAGAGTCAGTAGTTTCTTCTGTGCCTATTTGAGGAGTCAATGCACATTGTTCAGATTTCATTGTTGGAGAATGAGGATGCATTTGTTTGGGATGAAGAATCAGATCAGTTAGTGGAGTCTTGGAGAACAAAGATCCCTTGAACAATTCCATAATCTGATGCACAAAAGAGAAAAAAAGATGTACAAACAGAAATCCAAGATGATGGAACCTTTAAGTATTAAAAAAAAAAAAAAGGAGTACTTGTTACCTCTTTGATTCCAACAGTTATAGTCTTCTGTTGCGCCCCGTCAACGTCCTCAACGCCCAAAGTTTTCAGACTCTGTACGATTGATACCGTCACATTAGGCAGCAACCGCAGATCATCACTGACCAAAAACGACGCTGTCTTCACCGTAAAAACTTCACCATCGCCCTCCTCACCTTCAGTATTTGAATCTCTCAGACTTATTTCTCTGTTTATTGCCTTTCCACAACCACATCTCACACTTTCGGCGCCATGATACATCCTTATACTTGATCTGGCGTATCCACAATCGATTTTTTCACATGTAAAGTACTTGATCGGCTGAGTATCATCTATGTTTATTTTCAGCTTACGGCACTCTTCCTCAAGTGAATTTCGAGGATTGAGCAGCATAAGCTTACCCGTCTCCTCGCAAAAATGGGTCATGTCAAGAGTTGCTATACCGGCTTGCATAGAGTTTAAGCATCCGATGATTGGTGCTTGATCTGCGTAGTGCTTTTTGAGGAGTCGAAGGATTACTCCAAGTGGGAGAGTTAGGAAACTTAATAGAACATCTGCGAAGTTGTTGTCGATTAGAGCGAATAAGACCTTGGTGTTGTCTTTGTTTATCATCACTCTCATGGACAATCTAACTTCTTGTTCTGTGTTGGACATGGTTTTTGGTTGTGGATGTGATGGAGTGGATACAAATTTCTAGCTAATGCCAAATGATGTTTATGCTATAAGATATTGAGGGATAATTATTGCATGACTGGTCCTTGTTAAATAAATAACAGACACGAAGGAAAAATATGTTCTTTTTTGAGTTTTTCTTTTCTTGGGTACTAGAATTGATCTTTCAATTCTCTCCGAGAAAAGAAGAGGGTATCTTAGTCTGGAGTGCTGAGGGTGTGATAGTCATAGTACAATTCATCGACAAAAAGCAAAGATAAAGTGGAAAAAGGATTAAATTAAGAAGAGTGTACTAATCAAAAGCGACCAAGAAAAAGAAAAGAACGACGAAGACTTCGTTGGTCCTAATTCCTCAAACTAGTGATGAGATTTAAGAAAATTTCCTAAAAGCAAAAAATGGTGCTGGTAAATATATTTTTGGTCAACAATGCATGGTCAAAGAATTAGCCTGTGCACAAACTAAATTGGAAAAACCATCAATCGTTAATTATTGGCTAACAACTAATGAAAATGGAGAAACATTTACTATTGAGAGAAGTTCTTTGCTAACAAATTTTTCTTAATTTAGTTGTTGAACTATCAGAATTGGGCCAATTGGCTCAATGGTGTGATTCGACGATTAAAAATAAAAATGGGAAAGGTCTAAAGCAGTCCTAATTGGCCATCAAATTTTGGTAGCTTACTAATAACAACATACTCTAAAGTTTATGCCAAAAACAAAAAACAAAAAAAAATATTCTAAAGTTTAGTAATAAAGTTCAGGATACGTGAATGCCAATGTTCTTTTAACATGATTACTCCCGAAACTAATCAAGCTCATGTCTCAAACACATGAATTCTACTTCTTCATTCATTGCAACTCATTTTGATTGTGCATTAAGTCGTCGCTAAGTCGATATATGTATTCAACTAGAATCAACTTGTCTGTTTCGTTTGGACGAGTTGGTTGTTGATCTCTCAAAAGAGCAAGCAATAGGGAAGTACTGTAATTTTGGGGGAAACTCTTTGGCTCAAACATTAGGAAACATGAACAGAATCGGAATAACATGTCCAGCCATTGTAATGCTTCAGATCACCAAATTCCCCGCACTTCTTCTTCTTTTGTTTGCACTATAACCATAAGTTGTTGCAACCAAGAAAGTGAGAAACATATGCTAAAAAGAGTTGTCACATGTAAAACCAAAATTATTAACCATTACACATGGAAGGAAAAAAAATACTAGCAATAAACTGAACCAACAATATGAACCTTCTGTAAAAATGAGCCTCAGTGTTCCTCCTTTGGTTGTTTCCATATAATGGCACCGAGAGCTTTGGTTAGAGGAGAAGGTGAAGCGAGTGATGCTTTCGATATGCTTAAACCCTGCACCAGCAAAATAGTATTGTTACATGAAATATATGTCTGTACATTTGTTTAAAACAACTTAAATCATCATTCATTACCTCTTCCAAACCAATTCCAATCTCTTGTTCCGTAACATCAGATATAGAGATTTTCATCGTCTCAAGAATAGAAAGGCTTGAAAGCATCCACAAGGGTATACGGTTAATTTATTAGACACCATAAGCATTCCTGGTCCCTTAACATAACTTCCGCTACCTTTTGGGTCCTTACAATCAACATCCCCACAATTTCTGTAGTTGGTAGACAAATAACTGGTGTGCTTATCATTGTTAAAAATAGTAATATAGCTGAGGATGTTTTTCTTCAGTTAGAGGGAAAATCTGGTTCTTGGATAGAAATTTGGGACAGCGAAATCTTCACCACATTGAGCAAACAACAACTGTTTTGTAGATTTCTGAACCATGACTTTCACAATGAACTTCTTGGAGTTAGAAGCCTCTCTTGTTTCTTCTTTTAACATGGTGAAGTAGATTTTGCTCTAGAAGAATGATCGCGCATTTGCCTTCGATGAAGAATGGTGTCTGTTAGCGGAGTCTTGGAAATCAGAGAGCCCCTGAACAAATCCATAATCTGATACCAAACAAATAAAAGAGATGGACAAATATAAATTCAGGTGATCAATCATTTAAGACAGGTTGTTCAAGATAGATGGGCTTTCAACGTAAAACCTTCGAAAAACTTATATGATAGACTATTCTAATTTAATTATTGTATATTGTGGTTTAAAAGTGATATATATAATGATGAAGAGAAGAGAGAGAACAAGAGAACATTTGAATGAGATCAATAACTTTCCATTTCTAATGAAACCACCAAAGAGCTAAAACCAACTAGCCACAAGAGAAATTTTAAGAAGTACTCTTTGGGAAGTCGGAGACTTGGAAATATTTAGAGATGTTATTTTATTACTTGGTATAAGATCATAATCCGGCCAAGAAAAAAAGTGCAGCACCAATAAATCCATGAGAGATTATTTGTAAAATGGCTCCATTGAGCCCCATATCAGTGATCGAACTAATTCCTATAATTATGAAACCCATATGAGAGACAGAGGAATAGGCTATTCGTGTTTTTAAAGTCCGTTGACCGAGAGTACCATAATGCATTGTTATAAATGAATACGACTTTCTCAACTCCAAGAAAGCAAAGCTCAATATTATGTTAGTCTAATATAAATGTGCCGTTGGATATAGCGTTGTTTGAAAGCTCTTATAAATCACAAATCTAATTCTCTATGCATGCACACTTTAGTAAAATAACATAACTACCTCCAATAAAAACTCCGACAAACTTTAGAGCACTGAAGAATAGCTTCATGTCTTTCCAACGATAAAAGAGCATCATATCTTGGTTCAGTTAATACAGATTTTAACAACAAATTTGGCTGAACCAAAACAATAAAAATTGACCTCGACTATTTTCCCAAGGTTTTTTGTTTAGATTCAAGGATTTAGCTGATTCCTCCTATGGATCAGTCTTCCCTGCTAATTGTAACGAAACGCTATAATCTCAGATAACTGAATTATATGCATTCCCGCTCATGCATTAAATAACCTCTAAGGTATGCTCAGTTTTCAGCTTAAGGTGTTCAAAGTACACTTATAGATCATTCCTCAGACTAGTGTTTGTGTTTGGAGATCCAATAAACTGTTTTGGATTACAACTATATATTATTTGAAGAGAACTAGTACTCTGTTGTTTGACTCTGAGACCTATCATAAAGGAATTCAACTTGAGCTAGTATAAGATCTCTTTGACGAGTACTACTTTGTTCGTAGCTTTTCAACAGGTTTTCTCACTCTCTGTCTGATGGTACAAATAACTCTTCAGAGTTGAACAATGAGAGCATGCTCTTTTCCTATGCTACTTCTATAATCTTGACAGAATTGGAAACTAATCTCATCCTCCATTGGTTTGAGAACAAGTATCAACCCCCTTGGCAGCTAAGAAGCACATGAAAAACATTATTACCTTAGCAAATCGTCTTCTAGCATTGTTGTACACACTTTCAGAGAAGGTGATTGCTGCTCAAACCTCCTAAACCTTTCACCATAACGGTGAACTGGTGTTCTTTTGCTTTTTTAGTAGGACAATAAGATTTATTAAATATGAGTACAAGGGGTACTCAACTCATATACAATCACAATACAAACCTCAAATTAAGGTTTTTCAAAACTAAAACAGATTTAAGGAGACAAATACCAATCATTAAAAGGAAAGGGAATCTATCATTTCTTAGCCTTCATTCATGCCAAGGAGCTCACTTTGATAATCCCCATAATTCTTAGTAAGTTAATATCTTCCATGTTAAAGACTCTCATGTTTCTATTCTTCCAAATAAACCAGATAACAAAGCAAGAAAACACTGGTTTAGTTGAGGCCGAATGTAAACTCAATGCCGAATGTTACAAAAGATTCAGAACTGCCAGAAACTAGTATTTCACCATTCCATGTTTTTCATTTGTTATTCGTTACTGATCTTTGTATCTATAGCATTCCTCCACTGTAAGTGAGGCTTCTTGCAATAAATCGAGGGATTGTCCCTTTTACCAAGGAACTTTGTTCTTCTTAGGGTGGTCAGAAGAGCTAATTGTTTCAATGGAGATTGGGGAATTAGACTAAAAGAGATTAGAGACATAGACAAGAGGAGAGGAAAAAGAAGTAAAATTAAGAATAGGGAAGAAGTAGACAGTCCTTAATTAATATAACATCTCGATTAACTTCATATCCTCAATTCTCATCATTTCTCCTGGATTAGGAAAACTCAACTCATAACAGTTTCCATCGAGACTCACTCCAAGATTTAAGATTAGCTTGTCATGAAACAAGGTAACGTGGTATCGATCATTTGTATTACATAAAGCAATAGCTTCTTCTGAGCCCATTGAAGCATAATATTAAACTTAGGAGGCTCAAAAGTACCTTTGTAAGAAATCAAATCCTCGTTATTAATCATAGGTCAAATACGAGAAAAATCTAGGGAATGTAAACCTGAGGTAACTGGTTTTACAACACAATGGTCCTGTAGCTTTCATAATCATACAGGATGATTTTGGATCATTGCGTATTTACCTTTATTATGTTTCAGTCTCTTATGATGCAAATTAGGATAATATTTATAGTTTCATTGCGTTGTGCACTTTATGGTTGGGAAACGACATACAAATCATCTAATGCACATAGTAACATTTTCGACATAACTTTCTTATCACAATCACTCTCGAATGAACTTTGCAGCTTCTCACTAGAAGTCTTCAGAGATGAAACTCTTTTCTTATCCTTCTTATATGTGAAATACTCAATTGATGGTCTAATATAAGGTAATTAATCATCTTTTTATTATAATAGAACTCGTATATATTTACTTTTCATAATAAATGGCATTCTCATCAGAAATATATGGACAATCTAAATAAGGTATGGCCTGCTCCATTGTATGACTTCCCATCAAATTATTTCACCATAAGACCTTCACTGGCACTGGACTCCTCTCAGACATGTCAAACAAGTTTAATCAGCTCAAGGTACTTTGATAGGACAAGGATAAGATTCATGTTAAAGGTCGATACATGTTAAAGGTTCAAAATTGGTAACGGAACTGGTGAACTTGTTCCAGCAAGTAACTTAACTGTTAACACCGTAAAGTTTGGCAATAAAAATATGAAGGTAACTCTTTTTTCCCGGATGAAAATGGTTGTATATGTACGTGTTATTCAACAAAAAGGTATAATTCTTGACATATCAGTCGGTTCAAAGACGAACAAATATTTAAAAAGTCGTACCTTATTTCATCGACAACATATCTATTTATCTCTAATAGTTATGTTGGTTGTGTGAACTAATGGATGGGACAATTAGTTTTTAGTTTTCTCTCTTTTCTCTGAATTAAAGTCGTTCACTATTTATCCGTTTATATTGTATGCTTGTATTCATTCTTTGATGTTTGAGACACCTGTTTCACATGAAAGCTGGGAATCTGTTTTTGAAAGATATGAAAAGTTTGTGTTATTCCAACGACAGATTTCTGAAATATAGAATTTGAGTACAAACTACGAGTTAGATATGAGCTCAGTTATCAATATTAAATCAATTCTCCTCAGACTTATTGCAATTCTTTGGGAATCATGAATGCTTTTGCACATTGACAGATCACCTCTTTGTTGGTGAGTTTATCGAAAATGCCACAATCTGAAATCTGAAAGTCGCAAATAAAAGACGTTCTCCTTAAAGCGTAATTCGCCCCCACTTCGTGTGCCAAAAGGGTTGCAGCGAATCGCTTCCCAGGATACAATTTAAGCCCAGAAAAATAAAACTACTAACTGCGTTTTGGACTGACGAAATTAGTAAAACAGAAAAAGAACAAGTATGCAAAAATACAGAAATAATTTCTGCAGTAATTATTTTGTATTGTATATGAGAGATCCGAATTTTTGATGTGTTCTGCTTCAGATAATCCTGCGGTTTTATAGAGAGAAAAGAGTTGTAAGAAAATGTCACAACCTTTCTACTGGCATTCTTTCACAGAAAAGCACAACTCTTCTGCACCAAAACATGTAACTCTTAATATTTAAACTGAAGAATTTTAAATATTCCCTCCATATTTTTCCGGATTAATCTGAGCCGTTGGATTTAAAACTTAAGTAAGATTAAATCCACACCATCCAATTTAATCTGTATTAATTAATCATCCAGATTAAATCCTAGCCGTCCATTTTATTTAATTAACTAAAATAAAATCTACGGTCTAGATTGATGCAAAGTGCTAAGTGCGTCTAACTAAAGCGTCACACGTAAGCGCCACACGCCCCGCCGCGCGTGTGCTTGTGCACCACCTATGTCTTGCACACTTTATTACCCAAGTAATGTAGTGCAAACATATATAAACCCACAAAAAGCTTTACTTTCCTATGTGGGACACTTAAGCTACTTTAGTAAAACCCATAAAAGTCCAAATTGGTACCATGAGTTAGAGCCCAACTTACTTACCAATGTGGGACAAAACTCAAGAAGACTTTTATTACACTTTGCATTCACACATTTCAACACATAACCTATGGGATATCTCTCACAAAATTTATTATTTGGAAACTAAATCTAACACTCTCTTCAGAATGGATATTGGATTTGGAAGATATAAAAACTTGTATTAGTAATTGATATTTATTTTACGTTTTGTAATATCGAGAATAGTATTTGTCAAAAAGTATTTAATTTATGCATCAATGTAACCGAAAACAAAATGTGATTTTACGTTTGTTTGTGACTCTTCGATCTTAAATTTTGCGTTCGAGTCTTCTATATAATTATATTGTTATACTATATGGTCGGACACATAAAATTTCTTCCTTTTGTGTTTTGTGTCTTTTTCCTTATAAATATAGAAGAGGAAGTTATCAACTATCTAGTTGATTGAAAAAGCCTGAGTATGTGGTGGCAAAAAATATGTATACATACATATACATATGTTGAGCTGCTTTATAATAATTATTACACTTGTTAATCATAGCAGGCGTCTATGTCACAGAGGACGAGTGGCATGGATTTCTTAGGATTGCGAGCATTACAAAATCATAAATCATAGCAGCACCGTACCGTAAATTGTAAAGAAGTTACCTGGCTCAACCATCTGAACAGTAACAAATCAAAATAACAAGTGCAACCCATTACAATGTTTCAGATATCAACTATCTGTTACTAAACATGCATGTAGAACAAATAAAAGAATAGCAATAAGCAGAACCAACAAAATGAACATTTCGTATGAATGAGCTTGTCAATACCGTTCTTCCTTCGGTTGTTTCATTAAATAAGGACTGAGACCTTTGCTTAAAGCCGACGTTGAAGTGAGTGATGCTTTCAGTGTGCTTATACCCTGCAGCAGCAAAATTAAGTTTTGTCACATGAACTCATCATATTTTGTTGTCCAAAAATATCACAAAATACTTAAACCATCATTACCTCTTCCAAGCCAATTCCGATCTTCAGTTCCTCAACATCGGACAGAGCGATATTCATCTCCTTAAGAATAGAAAGGCTTGAAAACAGACATATAGGTCTCACTGTTAAATTGTCGGTCACCATAAACATTCCTGGTCCCTTAACGTAACTTCCCTCACCTTTTGGGTCCTTAAAATCTATTTCCCCCAATTCTCTATGATCGTGAGCCAAGAAACTGATTTTCTTACTGTGGTTTTTACAGTAACATAGCTGAGGATGTTTTTCTTCAGTTAGAGGGAAAATCTGGTTCTTGGATAGAAATTTGGGAGGAAGCTTTGGTTTGAGTAGCATGTCCTTTTTGTCTTGGTTCCTAAAATACTTATCGACATTCATATTTTCTAGACTTTTGTACAAATTGTCTACACTCCCAAGACATGAGCTACTGCCAAGAAGGTTTTCAACATCTCCCAAGGGAATGGTGAGAAAACTAAACAGAAGGTCTATGAAATTTGCTTCAGAATGAACAAACAACAACTTACTTGTAGATTTCTGAACCATAACATTCACTTTGATCTTCTCAGAGTTAGAAGACTCTTTTTTCACCTTTTGAGACTCGAAAGTAAAGTTTCAGATTTTGCTTTTAAAGAATGATGATGCATTTGTCTTGGTTGAAGAATAACTTCTGTTAGTGGAGCCTCGGAGAACAAAGATGCCTTGCGCAAGTGCATGATCTGATACAAAAGGACTGGAGATCATGGATAAATATAAGCATATATAGGCGATTAATCGTTCAAGAAAAATGTGCTTCCAACTTAAAGCCTACATCTGATTTGGGAAACTGTAACACTGTAAGAAAGAGTTTTCTTCTTCATTCACTGTATAAAAACACTCATCATTTCAAATAAGATGACTATAATGAAAAAGATAGGAGAGAAAGACGAGAACATTCGAATAAGATCACCCACCTTCCGGTGAATCCACCAATTAAAGACCTAAAATATCATCTCGCCACATTAGGGAATCCACTAAACAAGACAAATTCATGGCTAGTCAAAGCCAAGATCCTGAACTACTGTAGAAGTTTTAGTTTGTGTTCCTAAATTCTGAGAAAATGCAGCCGACTGTTTGTTGTAACCATAAATATTAGAGAACTACAATCAAAGTGGCCTCGTCGAAGACAACAATTATAAATGTAGTTTCGGCTCTTTAGATCACAAATCAAATTCTATGCATGCAAACTTCAGTAAAACAACCATGACTCCCTCCAAAAAAAGTCCAAATTGCACAAGCTTTGGATATTAACTTCATTTGGCTCGCTAACCATCTAAAGAAGCACAATATCCTCTTTTAATTAATATCGGTTAGCTCGACCAATTGGCAGAACTAGAACAATAAAGCCTCGATCATTCACTTTTTATCCCCTATTATGATTGAGCTGATTTATTATCTGAATCATTCTGTGCTTGGTAACACAAAAAAAATATGTGCATTTGTTAAAAGTTCCGTTAGTTCTAGGGTTGAGATTTCACAATGTCTACTTACTCACGGGGTTAGACTAGAAGGTCTTTCGAGCAAAAGATCAAAAACTAAGAGAGGTTCTTGCATACTAAACAAACCACAAGGCTGTGTTGTATTAGATATTATATATCACATTCACATGGGGTTTTCTAGCATTTTGATAAGAAAGATTATAAAAGAAAAAGAAAAGATTCACCTCTTGAAATCCAACAGTAACAGTCCTCCGCTCCGCTCCCTCCATGTCGTCGTTAATGCCCAGAGTGTTGAGACTTTGCATGATGGATTCCGTCACATTAGGAAAAATCCGGAGATCATTACTGATTAAAAAAGACGCTGTAAAACCGCCATATCGATCCCTATCTTGGCTATAGTAATCTCTCACGAATATTTCTCTGTCTGCTAATCTCCTACAACGGCATCTTGACCTTGCAGTGGAATGGTACATACCTAAACTTGTTTCGGCCACATTGATTTTCAATCTACAGCATTCCTTGGATTGAGCAGCATAAGCTTACCCACATCGGTGCAGAAATATGAGGTCTCAAGGTTTACTAAACCGTTGCGCAAAGTATTGAGACTTCCTATCGCAGGCGCCTGATCACCTTAATGCTTGTTGAGTAGACGAAGAATCACTCCGAGCGGCAATGTCAGAAAACTTAACAAAACGTCTGCAAACTTGTTAAATACCTTTGTTTTCTCTTTGTTTATCATCAGTTTCAGTGAGAACCTAACTTCTTCTGCACCCGACATATTCTCTGTCTGCCAAACCTAAGACGTTAACGAAATCTTCACTTCTATTGCGTATATATATGTTAGGAACGTCTTAATATTAGGGCTGTTGTCTTCCTAGTTTTTATCTTTTAGATTAACTATCTTATGTTGTCTTTATATAAAGGGCTATTCTACCAATCTAGCTTTGTCTTCCGAGGAGTTTTATCTCTATATATATTCCTAAATCAAATCAACTATCATGCATGTATAGTACGTGTGTGTTTATCTTCCCATATTTGATTTATATCTTTATCTTTCAAGATTAGATCAATTAACTATTCTAGTTTATTTTTATCTTCCTACTAGCAACTGGGACTGCGTGTAAATTTTTCATTCATGTAACGATATTTTTTTTTTTATGAACTATTAATGTAACGATTATTTTAAATTATAACATGTTCTTTTTAAATAATTTGCGAATCTAAATTACTTTTGAGCATATTTATAAATTAAGTGTAAGTGAATTAATTATAATGTTTTGATATATCAAGTGAAGAATAGCTAAGCTTCTTAATTATAATAAATCGGTGAAAGAATGAAAGCATAAATAGCTTAATTAGAATAATGATGAAAAAAAAAATTGTTTTAAAAGGAAAACAGTAGAAAAATATGAAGTATCATTTGCTCTCGACATTAGAGGATATTTATGTGTTTCATTATTTTTTGCCTTAATAAAGAAATTATAATGCAACAAAACAATAGAACGAGAAAATGTATATATATCTCTAATCTGGTAGGAAGAATACCGTGGATAAAGTTATATACATACTTACATATCTAAACTATCTTGTGCAATAAATGGCATAAAATCTAAAAGCCTGACCCACTGCTTAGCATGTAAAATTTGAATAGAAAGTTGAGGTCTCCACGTAAATTATCTTTTCTTTTTGGTGCAACCTATGTTTATTCTATTAGTACAGTGTGCTCCAGTTAAATCTAGAACCCCATGAGTTTGATCCATTAAAATGACCAGCTCTATTCAAAGTAAAAGCAAATCCTCTATAGTAACAACGACACGTGTTTGCATGTTCAACAATACCACAATAAAGTTCAGTAAGAACCAAACTAGCTGTATATGTTATTCAACAAAAGGGTATCATTCTTGACATATCAGTCGGTTCATAGACAAAAAAAATTCAAAAAGTCATACCTTATTTCATCGACAACAAGTGAACTTAACAAATGGAGTCTACAAATAGAGGTTTGTGTGCAATGAATCATATCTTAAGAATGAGTTCACCTAATAAACAAACCATAATGTTGTTCGTATAGATATCATGCATCTTAGTAGTTTTCTACGTAACAAAGAGAAAACCAACCTCGTCGTATCCAATAGTTACAGTCCTCTGCTCCGCCCCATCAGTGTTGCAAACTCCCAAAGTTTTGAGACTGTCTAGGACGGATCCCTCCCCCATTAGGCAAAACTCGAAGATCATCACTGATTAAAAAGGACATCGTATTTACCGTAAAAACATCACCACAGCCATCCTCGTACCGGGTACCTGAATCTCTCACGCAAATTTTTCTGTTAACTGAACTCCCACAATTGCATCTTGCACTCGCAGTTGAATGGTATTTGTTATGGAAGACCTACAATTCCACTTTTCACACGTAAAGTATTTGATAGGCTCGGTATCGTCCATGTTGATTAAAAATTTACGGCATTCCTCGTACAACGAATTTCTCGGATTGAGCAACATACTCTTGCCAACTCTGTGTGAAAAATGAGTGGAATCAAGGTCTACTAAACCATTATGCAAACCATTGAGGCTCCCGATAACAGGCGCATCATCGTCTTCGTAGTGCTCGTTAAGGATTCGAAGGATCGCCCCGAGCGGCAATGTTTGAAAACTTAACAAAACAATATCTACAAAGTGGTTATCTACTACTGCAAATAATACCTTTGTTTTCTCTTTGTTTATAACCACTGTGATTGAGAATGTAACTTCTTGGAGTCCGATTGCGAGTCCGACATAACTCTCCCCGGTTGCAGTAGGAGGAGCGAAACTCGGAGGATGGTTTTAGCTCTGATGTGAAAATAAATATTGTGGAGTACTCTTCCCGCTTCTTTTTAAATTTAGGAGTTATAGATAGAAGGTTTTCTTCTTCTTTTTTGGTCCTTTTAGTGGCTCGGTCATTTGTGTGGTCAATATATAAATATAGTTGAATTAATTTTGTTCGTGCGATAAGTCCCTCCATAATGCAGCGCGTTTGTCCCAGACGGCGTGTCATTAAACAATAAACATCATAGAGAAGAGACGAAATAAGTCTGTATGGTTTTTTTTTTTTGTTGGAAAGAGTCTGTATAGGTTTGCCAAAATATTAATCCATAAAAACAAAAAATAAAAAGAATATATATACATATGTATATATATATATATATATATATACAAGGTTTATCAATTTATTTCGAAGACGCGTTAAGGAGTATATAGACAGTTCAGTTGCTACTTGCTACTCGCTTGGGACGATCCAGTACATACAAATTATTTATTTTTGTGCGTCAAAAACCTTATTTCGGGTAAAGGACCCCACGTACGACTTGCTCGGGAATCGAATTACTTGGGCTTATGCTAGTACTATAGTATTGTGAAATCGGCTTATTTATTGCGCCTTAGCTAAATTCGACACAGTTATTCAGTGGAGGGCATTAAGTCGGGCTCAAAATATTAAATTTTGAAACTTCATTTTTTATCAGCTGCGGCAATCAATAGTTCATTTGCCATTACTATCATTTCAAATTTAATCAGTTCGAGAAGATCTGCAGACGATTGAAATCCAGAATCCATTGTCAACCACCATTATTTCACTATTGTCTTTGCCTATAGTTGGTGAATCTTTCTTCTCCAAGCCACCATACATACATTAGAAGAGTTTTAGTAAACTGTTGATGTAGAATATGTAAGTGGCCAAATGTAGTCAGTTGCTTCAGGGTGGCATTTGATGCATTGCTCTAAGCCATATACATCTAAGCTACCAATTAGAAAATCGACATCCAACTACCAATTTGTCGAAGTACACGTTATTTATGAAATTGTTTGTTTCGACTAAGCGACGCCAGTTGCTGCAGATTGGCTATTGAAAGATCGGATTTCATAAGTAATCAATCTAGTTAAAATTAATTACAAATTCTTTTCCGTCAAAAAGATGAATGACTAACGGAAGGAAGAAATCAGAAAAAGGTCGAAATAATTAAAAAGCAACAAAGCATCAAACCACACTGAATCAGATGATCCCAGTTTTGCAATGAACTGCTGCTAACCTGCTGCAGCAGCATGGTATCCGGTATCAAATGTGATTAAGCTTTCTTGGCTGGATTGTATACGCTGAATTCCCCAAATTCTCTTTTGCCACTGTCAGAAAAGCGTCCGAAATCAAATCCTTTTGAACGCATGAGAAATAAATCAGTAATGATAATACTCAAGTATGAGTTTTCTAATAAAACTTGTCACCATTGTCCGACAGTTGCATAAGAGATTTGACAGACATAGAGCAACTTTATCTGGTAAGATGTCTGAAGCAAATCATAAACCTTTTTTCTTTTTTAGTACAGACTGTAAAATTGATGTGAATTTCCATCTCTGGCTTCTAGAATTTAAAAAAAAAAAAAAAAAAAGACACAAACACAGCAAGCACGCTGATGCATGTAAACTACTAAGTTCATCAGGCATTGTAATTAAGCAAATAGATACAGATTCTAATCCTGCGAGAATTTATGATACATAAACCAATAACTCTCTAGTCTTCGCCCTCGTATAATAACGAAATGAATTGTTGCACTAGAATACACTTTCAAATGGTGGAAGAAAACTGCTACCGGATTGTCAGATGAGCCCTAATAAAATCTTAGGGCCGGATCATTATAGGCCATATAAAAAAAAATAGTGTGTATTGCACAACTAGTTGATGCAAATACACCAAAACCAACCCTCATAAGACGTACAAGTTTCTCTTTGACCCATTACAAAAGCTTTTGGTTTCTTTTATTTTTCTTATATCCAGAACTTCTTTACACGCAATTTCACAAAAATTACATATATTTATTGATATGTGACATGAGAGATGAACATTTAATTGACGTGTGAAAGGATAGATATGAACCATTTAATTGACGCAAATGTGTGCATATATTTTGAATCAAACTTTAGCATACCTGTGATTAACATCCCAGCCGGCAGGTAAGAAACGCGGATGAAGAGCTTCAACAAAAATTTGTCTCCACCTCTGACAAAATTCACGTACACCATCTTCCCCATACTCCTTAACAAGATGCTCGACTACCTGTTTGCCATGGGGTCCATGTCCTAATAATGACATCTTTGATTCATTCTTCAGTGCGTCTTGGGGTTTATTTTCATTTCCAGGAATACCACCGTAGTTTGGATCAGAGACATAACTGATGTCTGGAACTGTACTTCTATCAGATATTTCACCATTAGCATCAAAAGCAGAACGCTGTGTGCTCATTACCGCATGGTCTATCATCGAAATATTTTCATTATCTTGTTTCCGATCAGTCTCTAACATATTGGTATTCGTTTCATTTGGTACTAGATTCTGGATGGAGACATTTTTCTTGATATCAATATTATCTTCTTTCTCGTCATTCAGACCTTTACGTCCATTAAAATGTTTGAATGTATAGCCCCTCTTTTTCTCAAACTTTTTTCTCTCGTGAGGACTCATTCCAACAAGCAAAGCTTTTTCAAGATCTTCATCGGATATTTCCCTGCCTCCATAGTACTTTATGACAATCTGTATAAAGGACTTCCTCAGCAAGTTTTATATAAAAGGAGCAACAAGATATTTTAATTCATCTACCAGAGCCACATTCAAACTTAAGGAGAATGACATTACGGGCTGGAGAGATGTATCAAGTGTTGCACGGACACCTTTAAAGTGGCATACTTGAATGACAAGCATGAGCTGCACCTCTTTGATTCATATTAATATAGAAATGATAAGAAGCTTCAAACCCTTTGACATTTGCCCCATTTCTGATGTTACCCCCCACCTTCAAACTGAGCATTATGCCCCCTGACTTTTCTTAAACAACACGACAAACCCCCTCGGTCACAATCCGGTGGAATTTAAGGGAATATTCAAACCGAGACTCCTCCCCGTGACCCTCACGCACATAATAATGGTGCAATCATCAACTCACTTTTGAATCTTGACCAACCAACCTTTATCCACTTGGACGACAAATGCGGAGAAAAATCAGGAAAATATAGGGTTCGACTTCATTTTGTCTAGGGCTATTATTACATCCAATTACTCTCAAATCTCCCACACAAACACAATTTTCTCATGATTTGCTTGAATATAGGTTGAAAAATAAGAGCAGAAGAGATGAGAAGAAATATATCATTTAGGAAAAATGTTACAGAAAGTATTAAAGTGGTTTCGTGATATAGAAAAAGTAGATTATCTTACTGCAATTTTTGTGTCAGATTTCTCATAATTTGTCGCATCACCATGCTACAGAAAATATGAAGGAGAGAAATGTAAATTAATTTGTGGCATAACGAGAAGAAAATGGGATAGCAAATACTTTATGGCACAAATGAAATTGAGAGGAAAGGGGGTCTTTTGACTGAATTCCGAATGGGTCCAGGGTCACAGGAGTGAGTTGACGAACTTACCCTAACTATATGAACGTAAGGGTCACGAGAAGGAATCTGTCACAGAACATTTTCTTCAAATTCCATCAGAAATTGACAAAGGGGTTCAGTAGAGTTAGGGGGCATAATGCTCATTTGAAAAGTTGAGGAGGCAACCTCAGAACAGCAAAAGCTCAAGGGTAGGTCAAGTTTTTACCCTATAAATAATTTGAATGAGGAGCAAGAGGTTTCAGTAGAGATTCGTTTACCAAAATCCATAGAAGATTGGTTTACCAGAATAGAAACAAGAAGTCTGATTGACATAACTGATTTTTTTACGTTTAAGACTTCAAAAGGCACTTACGACACAATCAGTATACTGTGGTTTCAAAACACAAAGGCAACTAATATTATAGTTAAACCTTTTCACCTTCATGTAAAAAGAGAGTAAGATTCCAATCATAGAGTCATCATCTTTGAGTCAATAAACCTTTCACAAACTCTGACTGCCAATATGAAGTCAATAGTCGCTAACAAACAATTCAAAAAGATTGTTATCAATAACCATATTGTAGCTCATACAAAGTACAACTCGGCTCCAATTTAAAATCACATTCTAATCTCGGACCCTGCCCTTCATTCAGGATCTTAAACGACGTATGATACTAAAGAACAGAGTAGGGAAACCCCATTGGTTTCATGATGCGCTTTAGAACTGTCAGAAAGACGAAAGTCGAAATATTACCTGCATCAATGTTTCACGACGTTGAGATGGCATTTGAGGTCCATGGCGTAGCAGAGCCATAGCAGCTATACGCAACTGTAAAGGTGACACACCAATCTCCTCAGAAGGCGCACTCAACAAAGAAGATGCAGTCATATCTTGTGCTTGATCAAAGTCAACTACGGAACGAACAAATAATGGTATTCCAAATTCAGCAGCCACTTGTTTTTTGTACTTTTCAGCAGCAGCATGAGCAATTTCATGGCAATCCACACAAAGGAGAACAATATCATGGGAACGATGACTTTTTAAATGCTCGGGAAAATGAATTCTGTAGCATGATGGTATTACTCTGTACCGTAAGTAGTGGTTTCCTTCACCACAACCAACACAAATATTTTTCTTACTATGAATGTAAAAATCATTACCCTCATCTTCTGGACGGCCTTTGGGTTCAAAAAGAAGCATGATGGAAGGAGGATCTTCTTCAACAAGTTTTGCCAGATCCCGACTGAGATACCTGAAAAAAATGTTCATAGGGATATAAACATAGTTGGCATTATAAAATGGCTGAAGTAAATCACTGGGCATTTAAGAGGTGATGGTCTAACCATTCCAGCTTTCTCCGGTCACAGTAACATAATAACCGACCATCATTAGCATAGATCTTGCAGTTGTGATAGACTGCGGATTTACAGGAAAACTTCTTAACAAAGGATTCTCGAGAAGCCCTCTTCGCTACCTGTTTTGAAGCTCTAAATGGATTGCGTTTGGATGTGGTTCTATTGTTCAGTCTCAAGGTAGTTTTTGACAACAAAGCATAATTATATGCAGAAAGAGGACAACTACCAGATCGGCCTAAATGTTGCTTGATATACAGATCAAACAAATTATCGAGATTAGTTATGTTGTCCTGGAACAAGCAAAGAATGTCTTCCAAATGAGAGGATACTACAGGAGATGGAGACTGGAGAGGAACAAGAGTCATTGATGCAACATCAAGATCAGCTTTTGATATAACGTTCAACAAATCCACTTCGGTTCTTGGAATTTTGGTTGCTAGTGCAGTGATCGCATTCTCTGATAAAACAAATCTCAAACTCTCATCATGGATACGAGCCTGAAAGAATTCGGCCTCATAGTTAGCCATAGTGAGACAAAGTGAATTTATAATAATCAAATGCAGATGAGGAAAGCAAGTTGACTATTCCAAGGAAACGAAAACAATTCAAAGCTCTTCAAAAGCGTCTAAAGAAAGTAGTTGACAATTACAAGGCAACCTTATGGTATTTCCAACTCTACTTAGAACTGTATCTTCTATCATGCTTAGGGTCTAAACTCCTTCTCTGTTCAACTTCTTATTTGTTCCAATAAACTTTTTACCTTCAGGGCTACACTTTTATCGTTTCTTTCCTACTAATTACGAGCTAAAAGGACAACACAATTAACTAATTCCTCAAAAATGTACACTTTTATGCTAGAAAAGAATATAGTTCCAGCATATATTTTCGCAAGTACGTTGACAATTGAAGGGCTTTTAGGTAATCAAGTATGTGAATATAGTCTTTGAGAGTACGATAACGTAAAAATGTACACTGTGAGAATTGTCATATAAACTATAAAGGTATTTCTCTCCATCCGAGGATAACCTATATGACCAAAAGCTGATGCTTCCTAGCATTGTAGTGCAAACATCACATACATAACAAAAAGGAATAGTCAAAACAAAAAGATGAAAAAAAAGCTATATATTCCCAATTAGTAGAAGTAGGCTATATGAACCTAATCACTCCGACGAACAAATGAAGGAACGTCTCGACACGATTCACGGCATGGCTCTTATCGTAACAGGTGGCGATTTTTAAATTGTTTGTCACAAGCCGACCACAACTCTAGCTCAGGACAAAGAAAAGTCATATCTAAAGGCATATCTCATATGCCGAAAGAAAAGAATGTTTGCTAATGAATGACACGTGTAACTCAATTGTTATAGGCTCTAGTGACTGATCATTTTTTTTAGCATCCTTAGTAAGTAATTACCGCATCTTAGATAAAATTTCAATGTTGTCAAATTATTATTATTCAACCAGTCACAAAAATTAGGTCGAGCAAAGGATGTCATACAGTAAGCCATACATAAAAGGTTAGGTGCAACGAGGAGATGAAACGTTTACGCTAACCATTATGTCCCTCCATAAGCACAGTCGTCTCACATGTTCCTGAAACTGAATGGGAAAGTTCATTAACATTTGTCCATTCAATGCCAACAATGTCAGTGAAAGTTTTCTTTGAAAGTAAGATACCTTTGAGTCACAAAGGCTAGACAGGATATTTCCTTGATCATTCAAGCATCGAGAAACAATTGATGATGCAGCTAATTCTCCTGGACAAGCATCACTATCTTTTGCAAAAAGCTGCAAGCAAGTTGAATTCGAACGTCGGCTAGCCTCGAGAAGAAAATGGAATTTGTCACCAGGAGACGAATTTTCTGATACACTTGTTTTCTTTAGGATTTTGTCCGTATGAGGAGTATGAATACAAACTTTAAAGATAAGTTCTACATATTTGCTTCAGGTACATTCTTATATAATAGATGTTTCTGTCAGCAGCTGCTTTCCTATCTTCTTCTGTGAATTCTTTCATTTCTTTCAATAAGAACAATTTTAGCAGCTCGTCATGGTGCTAACTGGCAGTACTAAACATGAATAATGTGCTTGCCCAAGGAAGAAAATAGCATTTTAAGATTCACCGACAGAATCAGCGATCACGGGCATTAAATACCAGCGAACCAGTCCACTTTCAGCCTCAAAATATTTTGGCCCCATATAGAAGCTTATTTACCGAGCATCCCATTTAAGTAACTAATACTTACAGGAGAATGTTATACTTATTTCCAACTTCTGTCATCAAAATATAGCTGAAGTATCATTAAACACAGACTATGTATCGGGCAGCCTTCAGCGAATTATAACTTGATGAATTTCCTACTTTTTCACAAAATCATTACAACTGGACACATTCCATCAGTTGCACGCCACATATTCTGTACTTGAGTCTAAAACATAGTTCATGCTATTAAGTCTATACATGATTAGATTTAAAAATGATAATAACAGATGGGTAATTACAAGTTATCACCCACCATATTTTGTAAAATCCTTTCTTCTGTACATTATATAGAACTTAATTATTTAACTGAAAATTCTAAATTCTTTTGAATGATATATGGAAGTGGGACAAAAGCAATAGAGATTCAGAACAATGACATAAAAATAAAATAAACCTCTCCTCTTGCAAGTTAACTGAAGATTCGTTAGTACTTCTCTCACTAGCTCTGGTAAACATGCTGTTTATATAAGTATAAACGAATAGGCTAGGAAGCCCCGTCAAAATTAAAGTCAGTACATTCGGTAATTTAAAGTGAAAATAAGATGTCCATATAAACCCATCCCCAGGCTACAGATAACTCAACATCAACGTAGTCTGGTGAATGCTATCTGACATGAATATAAAGTTTAGGCACTACTTTCATTTGTTTGTTATTACTAGTTCATTATACCATTTCACATGACTCTAACTCCGTAGACTAGATTACCAAAATATAAAGAGTCTGACAGAAACTGTCCGAAGGGGGTACAAGCTTTTATGAACTTCATCAGTTATTTGTTTATCTCTCTCGGTATGTTTAAAGACACAAAAAGAAAAGTATTATCATGATTAACCAAAAATCTAATCCGAGAATTTCTTCATTACTTCAATATGCCTCAATAACATATGAAATAAAATAAAGATAAGAACATCGAAACTGTCCAAAAGTTAAAACTAGAGGCATTTTCAGTATATGCATAGTGGAGTTATGCCTTACCATTTTTCTGGTGTTTGAGCTCCACACAAAGACAATATGCAATATACAACAAATAGTGTGCATCCATTCGAGCATATTGTATCATTTCTTCAGGCAAGGGACGCTGTCTCCAGTCTTCTCTCTGCAATTCAGATGGTCACAGAGTAGGTGAAAGACTGCCAGACGGCCAAAAGGGATGGTGATCTAATTGGATTTCATTTGCAGATACTCATCTATTAAATACAAATTTCAGAGTATGTATTTTATAACCAACCAACGACCCCCACCCCTAATTAAATCAAAAGTGGTTTTTAGATTTCTAGAGTTACACGAAACACACTAAATGACTTATTTATCAGACAGCATCAGAACTGCATTCTCTTACTCTGATGACCATTAAATTTAACAAATGGTGAAACTTTCACAAACCTTGCTGCATAATAGAACAAAACATAAATACACTAAAAATTATTTAGGAATTGAATACGCTGAACTAACTAGATCATTCCACTATATGACCAGCTCATACTCACTTATTCCTAAGAAGAAACCACTAATTCAAGATCCATTTTTACTTTGACTCCCAAGCTCAAGCTTAACTCATCTCATATGACAGTGCGACAAGCTAGTGCTTGGCTTTGAGTCCAAAGCTCAGTTTAAGTATAGTATGATTAGAAATCTAGGAAAGGATTAGATGAATATTAGAACAAGATATGCTACAAAAATAAAAAGATTATAAACTAATTCCTCCAATAAGAAATTTATACTATGTACAACACTAAAGAATACTCTAGATGCCTCATTCTTACTACACAATCACTGGTCCCCATTAATAAATAAATTTGCTCATGAGCAAAATTGAGCTAAAAAAGCCATAGTTTGGCCACATAAAGTAAACAGGCTAAATTGCAAGATGATAATTCAATATTTTACTTTATAAGAAGCTCTTTTTATTTTTATGGGGCCCCCAGAGTTCAATAAAACATGAAAACCTAGGAACGCCAAATACAAGATATTCATGAATGAGTCACAGCTCGGCATAAATATGAAGTGGAATTGATTAATTCTTCATGACATTGCAAATGCAGTGTATCATTTCACTTCCATAAATGGCTTTCAAATTCAGCACCTTTAGGAGGAAAGAACAATGAGTTTTTGCACAAAAAAGGCATGAATGTTGTTACAGTAAATAAATACTAATCAAGGAATGATTACACAAGAAAGACATTCTTCAAAAGGACCGGAATCATCTCTATTGATTACTCCTCCTAGTAAGATCATTCTATGATAATCTTGTATAGTACTCCATTATGGAAAATTCATGCCGAAAAAGTTATTAGTTATGTACATTAAAGTCAATAATACAGAGTAAACACGAACTCAAACCTGTAACAACTTATTTGTGGCAACACCACAGCATGTTTCAAGCAAATATGCCAATGATCTCTGTGGTTTCGATAACACATCGCACGCCTGCAATATATCAACACAAAGAGCCGTCAATTCTTGATAGAGCAAGCTGGTCCACAATTTATCACCTGAAACCAAGGAGAAAAATCTCTAATATGCAAAGCTTGCTGCAAAGGCAATCTCCCTACTAATCCTCCGATTCTCGGTAATTATAATCACGGAACACATCTAAGAGCACTCCATTGCCAATACATTATGAAATAATAAAATATAGCAAATCTTATACTCACCTTGGCCGTGTCAAATAAATTGACAACATAGATGTGGAAATCTCTTTGTAGCCAGAGGACATCATTATCAGCACCATGAAACACCTACAGCATGATTTCTTCAATAAGTAGAACTTTGTCATAACAAGAAAATTTCAAGAAAATTTAGAAAGAAAAAGAAAAAGGATATTCTAACGCAGTCAATAGCATTCTAAAAACATAATGAAACCTACAGTAAAGTAGTCGCATGCACTAGCTCTTCGGGACTACCAGTCGACAAAAGATTGTTTGGAATCAACCGATGCATTAAAAATTCTCATCATTCCAGGATTACGTTTTGCTGATTCCGAAGTAAAACAAATGATTTTTTTGTCTACTAAAGGAGTCTTCCTGTAAATGCTACGTTGAACACACAAATAAGTGCAGGCAAAGATGCCAGTTGGAAAGAGCTGTTGCGTAAAAAAGAGCTGAACCATGTCTACTAATAACAAAAGTTACAGCAAGAAGGTTGGAAAAAAGAAAATCATAAAATCCACTTCAAAAAGCTAATCCATCTTTTGGGGGAAATTGCCCATCGCTAAAGAAATAGCCCATTGTTTTGAATCAACCAATGAATTAAAACTTCTCATCATTCCAGGATTACGTTTTGCTGATACAGAAGTAAAACACACGATATTTTTGTCTACTAAAGGAGTCTTCCAGTAAATGCTACTTTGCACACACAAACAAGTGCACGTAAAGATGCGAGTGAAAAAGAAAAGAGCTGAACCATGCGCTAAGCAACAAAGGTTACAGCAAGAGGTTTGGAAACAAGAAAATCATAACCCACTTCATAAAGCGAATCCATATTTTTGGGGGAAATTGCCCGTCGTTAAAGGATGCAATTTCAGAGCTGACTCCTTCGGTCCACGAGAAGATAATGTAGCGAACCAGAACAATAGGTCCACGAGAAGATAATGTGAACTCAGCTAAACCAATTTATTAACAATAAAATTTTCAAAATCACCTTGCATATTTCAGGATTTGCAAATACTGGTCTAAGAAGTCCCATCACGTCATGAAGGCTAATAGTGTCCACCAAATAATCCTCCTTGATAGTGGAAATCTGTTTCAATTTACAAATAAAGCATAGGTCATATGATCGAATGTGCACAAAGACAAAAACGCAAAATACAAAACCTTGTTCTTTACACAATTGCTGATAAATGTATACGCAAAATAGAAGTTGAAACTTCAACTTTTCAGTGCATATTTTCTCATTCATGGCTTTTTTCGGTCATTGGGGTGGGGTGTTAAACAATTGGTTTTCTGAGAAGAAGTCAGATGCTGGCAAATTTTAGCCATTATACCTCTTCATAAGAAACACCAAAGAGAAGAAGTGCTATGAACTAAAAGGTCATTCTAATTACAGATCAACATAGCACATGCTACAACACCACAAAATGAAATGTAAGAAAATATCTCTAGCAAATAAATCCTAGCTACACAGTAATCAGCACATTGAAGGGCTCATGCATCAGCAGCTGCAAGCTTCAGAAGGAAAATGAAAACTCACATAACCAATTCTATATGACCCATCAATCTCTACTTAAGTAAGAACAATGAACTTATACGTCAACAACATCCCCCGAGCAAAAGTTGCAATTATATTCCCGTCGCATTAATGACAAATAGCATGTGATACAATGTTAGTCAAACAATAAGTAAATTGCACCCCGGGTACACCACCTACAAACACGTGCACAAAATGATCCGTTCACACGCGGCACCAACATACAGAAGCACACATGAATACCAGGTGTTCGTAAAAATGCTTAGATGAACCTGAACGAGAGCCGTGAAACCCAAGAAGGATCTGAAGCTGTGCTGCTCCGTATCCACCGCAAAGACACTCTCTTTACTCAACACCTCCACGAGTTCCGCCAATTGCGGCTCGTTCTCGACCCACACATAAGAACCCTCCATCTTCAAACCCTCATTTTCACAAAACCACTCCCCCAAAAGGTCCAAAAACCCTACATTTGGGTTTTTCAGCAACTCAGAAACTTCTTTGTTGTACGGGTGCAAATTGGACAAATCCTCCTCTGTTGTTCGAACGTTGAGGTGTTTGAATTGTGAATAGGAGTTGTCTGCTAGCACTCGTTTGAACGAGTGCTGAGGCTTTGATTCTAAATAGAGATAACATGATTTTTTCTTTCGATTAGGGTTTATGAAGAATTGTTTGATGATGAAGCTAATGGAGATTGCTAGTGCGAGCAAACAAGTGATGGCGAGTGTTGTGCTGCTGAGCTTATTATCTTTGTCCGTCGCCATTGTTGTTGCAGGTGTAGCAGTATCCAAGATTGGATTTTGACCCATTCTTTTATGAGGAGAAGTGAAGGGCTTTCAGTAGATTTTGTTTCCATATATATATATATATATATGGCGACTGTGTGTGTCAATTGTGAGTTCAAATCAATTCTTTATCATTGTTGTTGCAGCTGCTTTCAAGATTTTAGGCGGTGTTTAACAAAAAGTTCTTCAAAGCCTTTTTGTTTTTATGTTTATATTGGAAGGGTAAAAGTATCAAGTAAATTGCTATTCACAACACAACCAAGTTACTTAATAATTAAGAATTATTATATGCAATATTGGATGACAAATATTATATAAAATAATTGTTTTTATATAATTATATTTTACTATTTTAGTAATAACATACATGTTCATTGCAGAAAATACATATACATAACAATTGTGGACTATATGCATGTATTTGAGGCTTACCACAACATGAGAAATAAGAAGAAAACAATAAGGTTTATTTAACTTAATAATCAATGATTCATATATCTTATATTATTTGAACTAGTTAAAAGTTATTGAACCGTACACCTATATTAATTTTGTTATATTGTTTATAAGATATAGGAACTATTGAATTATTAGGTATATGAATCCATGTATAATACATCTAAGAAACTTAATAATTTTACAATTACGAAAATATATTATCCGATGAAAAAATATTAAACGAGAAATGTTATATTTAAGTAATTAAATTGAAAACGATATACATGGAATTTAGGTATGTTTGGCCTTAGTTTTAGAGCCCAACTCTATTTTATACTTGTGCTAAAAGGTGCTCATGTATTTCTATGTTTTTTTCTCTAAATTAAATGTTTGAATTCAATTATCGTCTACATACCCATAAATCTATTTATTTTCTCCTTACTTTTATGATGAGGTAAGCCCAAAATGGTTGCAATGAACATGTATAGTAGGGAAATAACATTGAAATTTATTTTTCCTTAACATTTATGACTTCTACAATAATTTAACTTAAGTTATCTAGATGAACTCATAATAACTTTAGAAAAACACTCAAAGTTCTCACAGAATTTAAACAAATAAAAAGGTTATACTCACCCACTCCCGCCCTACTATTTTATTATTATTTTTTTTGCTTATTTTCTTTAATGAGTTTTGTTCGCTTATTACAAACAACATATAGATTATTTTTGTTAATCTCACATGTGTTCTTTTCTAATCTCTATCATGTATATCAAAGTTGGTTTAATGCCAATATCCCTTATTTAGTTATTTTCATTAGGTGATTTTGGTGCAGTTTGTGTTTTTTACGTATTATGGATGTAGTGCATGTAGTGTGTGTTTTTGAAAGCGAGTTATGTATCATGTGTGTTTTTAGGTGCATTGTGTATGTGAATTGTTTAGGTTGTTTTAGGTGTAGTGTATATTTTAAGTGATTTATGTGGATGTGTTTTAGATGTAGTGTTTGTAGTTTATTTTAGGTGTTAAGTCTCTTTATTTGTTGATATAGGTATAATTTGTATTTTGGTGGGTGATCTAGGTTCGTGTGTGTGTGTGTGTGTGTTTAAAGTGTAGTGAGCGTTTTTAGAGTGATTTAGATGTAGTGTGCACCTTTTTTAGGTGCTAAAGGTATTGTGTGTAGTTTTTTTAAGCATTTAGTTGTAGTGTGTATGTTCTTTTAAGTTCTTCGGTGTCGTGCATGTGTGTGAGCATGTGTGTGTAATTTAGGAGTTGGGTAGAGTAGGATAGAAGTGGAGATAAGTTGGATAATGGTGAGCTAACAGTAAACGAGTTGAAGGGTTTGCCCAATCTATTAACAACCAATTATAAATGGGTTTTTATAGGATGGTTCACTTTTTACCCACCAATATAACCTATCTCGCCCATTGGCTCCTATAATTTAACACCACAATTTTAAAAAGCGGGTTTCCATGTTTATCCAAAAACATATTTTTCACAATGAAATTACATATTTCTTATTTCAACATCGACAAACCTGTCCGAACACTTCTTAATTTCGTAGTTATAAGATCAATTAAACTACATTTGTTTTTGAAATATGTTTTTCCAATTCAAAAATGTCAAAAGACAAAATCATACTAAAATGAATAGAAACATAACCAAAGCTTCTATGATCTGGATAGAGTTATGGATAGCTAATAATACATAAATAATGTGAATAACAGGGAATAGAAAGTAACAAAAGAAAAGATCTGCTCAAAGAAATTTAAAAGCTCTTTTTCTTCTACAGAAAACAACGTTTTTTTTTTCTAATGAAAATAAAAAGCAAATGACTACACTGACTAAAGAAAGAGTGAGAATGGAAGAAAAAACTATCCAAAATATCTAACGAAATTGACATCAGACAATGAGTCATCAAAATAAATTCATATCTATTCGACAATGAGTCATCGAAACAAATTCATATCTACATAAACTGATATTAGACAATGAGTCAATTGTGAGTATGATTCTCAAGTATACAGAAAAATCTAAATCTTTGTTCAAAGTAATATAAGCTGCATGAATTGAAATAACAATCATGTAGCTTTTGTCTAAACCACATGTTTCATTATATCACCACTGTTTGAGTGAGTATAAGATCTTGTTAAATCGTCCCACCAAGAGCTCAATTAAAAAATGATGATTGCAGACACCACGTAGTGTCATGACGAGCAAGAAATAAAGAGAAACTGTACAACTCGAGCATCTGCTTCAAACTACAACACTTATGGTACTTCTTCTAGTTCCATCTATTGACATCAAAAGCACAACTCTTAGATATTACGCATGGAATAACAAAGAAAAAAAGTTTTATCAATAAACTGCACAAAAAGAAAAAAATATTTTGGACTGAAATGCAGTGTTGTTCCCTTGTTGTTCCATTCTTATGTGATCGAGAACTTTAGTTTATGCCGAAGCCGAAGTAATTACTATTTTCAGAATCTCTAAACCATGCACCAAAAATTATTCATGAGTAATACCATCTTTCTATGTCTAACTACTAAAAGCAACTCAAATAAATCATTATCTCCTCAAAGTCGATTTTGATGCACAGTTCCTCAACCTATGCAAGCGATATTTCCATGCCCTCAAGTATAGTAATGCTAGAAAGCAAGTCCAACAGTGTCACGATGAGATCATCTCTCACCATATACATGACTGGACCTGTTATATAACTCGTTCCACTCTTAGGGTCCTTAAGACCTACGTCCGCCCCATCTGTATAGTTGAAAGATAGGTAACTCAGGTCTTTATTGTTGTTGGTGTAGTAATAAAATAGAGGATGCAATTTTTTAAAATATAGAAAAGATCTGGTGTTTGGATAGGAAACCGAGAGGAAGATTTGGTGTAATTATCATATATTTTTTGCGGTTGTTTCTCAAAAGTTTATTGACACCCATATTTAATTCGTTAAATATTATCAAGACTCTCAATAGTTGATTGGAGCCTAGAATTCTTTCAACCAATCCTAATGAGGTGGTAACAGAACTAAACGAGAAAAGTCCATAAAGTTTTCGTCGGTTTAAACAAACAACAATTTTCCACTTGATTTCTGAATCAAGACTTTTATACTGAACTTGGCTAGAAGTCCCTTTAATATTAATTTGAGATGATGAAGTACATAGTTCATTGAAAGTATTGTTGTGAACGACAAAAGTCCATAAAGTTTTTGTCGGTTTAAGCAAACAACAATTTACCACTTGATTTCTGAATCAAGACTTTTATACTGAACTTGGTTAGAATTATCTTTAATATCAATTTGAGATGATGAAGTACATAGTTCATTGAAAGTATTGTCGTGATGAATAATGGTGTCCATCATTGGACTCTTGGAAAAGAACGAGCTCCTGAATATGTCCATAATCTTATAGAGAACAAACAAAAAAAGAAAAAAGATGAGTTTAGGTAATCAATAGGCAAATCTAATTCTACATCAACCATATAAAAATATAATCATGTTTTTGTTCAACTAATAATTTAGCGCTCATTAGACCATAATATTGGCAGTACTGGAACAATGACAGTTCATTGTTGTCCACGAAACAAGAATCGCATATTGGAAACGTTTAACTTTTCTAGCAAAATCTTTCACTGAAATTACCATAGAATGAGATATACGAGGTTTAACGTTGGTTGTCATAAGTCTACCATCAGAGGCAAAGCCACGAATTTGGATTATGGTGTAAAATAACGTTGAAGACTTTTTTGTATTAACATGTATGGCGTCAACAATAGCTCAAAATTCAAATTATTCGCATAAATTAGAAAGCATCATGAACTCATAATTGCTTTAAGAAAGACACACATGGAGCTCCCACGGTAATTTAAACAGAAAGAAGAAAAAACCACCCGCAACCAAACCTTTTTTTTTTTTGTTTATTCTCTTTAATGAGTTTTAATCGCTCATTCATATAACACATAGATTACTTTTGTCTCTTTGACATATGTTCTTTTTCGTATAATGCATATCAAAGAGGGTTTAATGTCAATATTCCTTATTTAAACTGATTTTAATAATGTAGCATATTTCATAAGCAACCAGTTAATATTAATTTGTACACAATTTATTTCTTAATTGTATCAACAATATAGCTCCTAATAGGTTTCAAATAATTGCTCTCAAACCAAAAAATTTTCCAACTTTCATAAAACTCGAACCCTTGAGAAATTGTGAAAAAAGTGTTTTTTTTTTTTTTTTTTTTTCTGAAATACCTTTTCGAATCAACTCATGTCCGAATAAATTTACCAAACCTATCAAACATATCACCATACGTCAAATTTTTTATCATGATCATAATCCTCGTACAATTTAAATTAAACATTTAAAATTAACAGAACATGGAATTCTTTTTATGAATATACTTATTGCGGTTATCCTACTTGACTCGTCGTTTGGTCGTGTTAGCTTCAAAACTACTGCTCTTCTCCGCGATAACAATGTCCAATGTTCATTAATCTAGAAGAGTTGTCTCCTAAACTTTGTGCAAAATCACACCAATAACTTTGATTTCAAGTAAAATCGCTTTTGATTGACTTTTTGGAATATATAAAATAGTTTATATATTTTCGTTCTTTTGTCCAAGTAGTTTTCTCTCCTCTTAAGATAGAGAATAGTAAGTAAAATCAACAAGTGTGTGTGCGTGTGCATATATATATATATATATATATATATAGAGAGAGAGAGAGAGAGAGAGAGAGAGAGAGAGAGAGAGAGAGAGATGATATATGCCGATATATGTAGGAGTGTACACTAACTCGTCGACCCCACCGACCCGCATGATTTAACTATTAACTTTATCTTTCGGATTTACAAATTGGTAACTGATAAACTTGGATATCGTCATATTTTTAATAACAACCAGCCCAAAGTTGTCCGGATACATCCTTAATTTGTATATTTGTAGAGGAATAAGGGAGTATAAATATTAAGCATAAATCTTATAAAATTACCATCATCAAACCACCTATATGTCGAATTCATTATCAATGTTTGATAAATTTTATTAATTGATATTAAGAAGACTTAAATTATTGACTATGTTATGTTGGATCTTTTCAAACTAATATAGTTACTTGATCGATTTTATGTTGTTTTTTGGACTGTAATTAGTTTAAATTGTTGTTTATGGATTTATGTAGATAAAATATTCATTTGCATTTGTATGTTGCTTTATTAGTTAAGTTATTATGTTGGTTAAGTGTTTTTATTAAGTTATGAAGTTGTTTTTGTTGTTTGTAAGAATATAACTTAGTTTTGTTGTTGTTTCCATGCCAGAGTATTTGCTTCTTTTTTTCCCACAGCTAACCCCGCCACCCGTTTAACCTGCTCAACTTGCAACCTACATGGCTTAAGAAACATAATTCATACATACAATTGAGATATAAGGTGAACTAACAAAGCTGAGGCACAACCCAATTGTACTCATCACACTACCTCGTGAAGGCGTTGAATTAGAGCTCTTATGTCATGAATTAATTTTATAACTCTTGTTCTATTAGTTCATCCATTACTATTAGTACGATTTCACTAAATGTCTGATATTGCACTCTCGTCATCATAGATATATAAGTTACTGAAAGTTAGTTTTGAGTGTCCACTGGTTTAGTCATCGTCAATTCGAGCTTTCCTCTTTATTGCGTTATGTGTTATATAACAGGTAAAATCTGCTACCACATTCATCAAATCTTATATCATTGACTTTCATTAGAATAAAAGGTCATGTCCATGTTCGTAACATAGTATGAATTTAACACTCAAATTATTGAGATATAAGGTGAACTAACAAAAGTTGAGGCACAACCCAGTTGTACTCATCACACTAGCTACCTCGTGAGGGCGTTGAATTAGAGCTCTTGTGTCATGAATTAATTTAATAACTCTTGTTCTATTAGTTCATCCATTACTATTAGTACAATTTTACTAAATGTCTGGTATTGCATTCTCGTCATCATAAATATATAAGTTACTAAAAGTTAGTTTTGAGTGTCCACTAATTTAGTCATCATCAATTCGGACGATCCTCTTTATTGCGATATGTGATATATAACAGGTAAAATCTGTTACCATATTGATCAGATATATCCTTGACGTTTATTAGAATAAAATGTTATGACCATGTTCACAACATAGTACGAACTTAGCACTGAAATTAATACGATTACTTACTTATTATAACAAGGAGAATCGCATAATTCATAATTTAAAATTCCATTCAGTTCATTCTCATCGTAACTACTTGCCATAATCCCTCAGAAGTTGGATGCTAGATGTTGCGGGGTCTGACATCTCATTATCTAATTCAAAAAGGAGATTGTTCAAGTAAGAGTTTGAGACTAACGTGTTAATGACCCTCAATTTGTTGAAGTTTGAATGAGAAATTATTGTTGACTGTAATCATAAATTTATCTTTGATTGTCGTAGCAAAGTCCTTCATACCGACAATTTATATACAAATATAAATATCTTGATGTCACTACATGAGCTGATTCAAAAAGATCTACTCATCCAATTATAATGATGTGCTAGATTTACGACTTTTTCATTTATAAATTCTCAAGGTATAAAGGAACATCATTGTTTGTGAATATTTTGCTGAAATAAAAGTAGGGAAAATGAAAGAGTGTCATATAATCCTTTGAGATACAATTTTTTATGACTTACTGAAAATTATTTCAGTAAGTGATAAGTTTTTATGTTAATAAGGATTTAAAATTCCATGAGCACTAAATTATGGGACTCGACATTCAGATTACAAGTCATTATATGTAAGAGGGGGAATTTTGAGTTCAATAGATCATAACAAACAATTGGTGATGCTCATTCATAGTTATGAGAACTTATAAATGAATTAATTCCTTAATGCGATACATCAACATAAATGGATGAATAAATCTTTCTGGATATGATGATGTGATGACATATGGGTGTTTACATTTTTATGCGAGTAGTTTGCATAAAGGACTTGGGAATGTGATTAAAAGGTAATTGTGAATATGGTAAATAATTTTTCTTTTGGACTTCACATTAACACTTGGGTCTCAACCCGTCGTCTTTCATATACTTCAGCTAGGCGCGAACTCCCCTATGACTGAGACATCAAGATGTTATCATATACCATAATATATAGCATCCTATTCTGGAGGTATTAAGAGCAAGTATTAAGATTGCGATCAGATTGAATGAAATCTTCAATAATATAATCTTAAATTATATGATTCCCGTTATGACTAATAAGTACTTGTCTTGATCTAAAAGATTAATCGTAATATGTTATGAATATGCGTAAGAATATTTTATCTTAATGGAAGTTAAGGATATAACATGTCATAGATATGGTAAGAGATTCTTATCTATTAGATCGAATTGTAGCAAAGATGATCAACACAATTGAAAATGACTAAATAATTTTACATATCTAGGAGAGTGCAATATCAAATATTTACTGGAATTGTTATGATATTAATGGATGAATTAATAGAACAAGAGTCGTAACATCAGAACGCGACATTAGAGCTATAATTTAAAGGTTCATCCGCTTCCCTCACGTTTCAACTACATGTTCAAGTTATAAACTCATTACAAATTAATTTAGTGTACAAAGAATTGAGTGTTATTTCTCAAGTTAGTTAATTAATTGATCAATAGTTTAATTGAAGTGATTAATTAAATGCTCAGTGATTGAACACTATGTTTGATTATTATTCTCACTTATAAGGTCTTATGAAATTATAAAATTTGTAATAAAAGTGATTGAATTTGAAATTTCACGACTATGATTGTATGAATGAGGCCCCAAGCATATGAATGATGTACACAATTCGGGATAATGAGGCCTCAAATTAAAAACCTATTCTTATGAACAGGATGTAGGTGTACACCACCCCAGGCTTAGCTAGATCTTTGCTTAGTATTTTGTTTCATAATTTTCTTTTTTTTTCTTTTAGTTAATAAGAGTGGAAAGAAGTCTTAAAACAAAGAACCAAATCATACATTATTTTACATTTTCAAGAATTCAAACAAAATGGATTTTTCTTGAAGATCAAAGATTCCTGAAGTGGATAGGCAAAGTCTTAGAGAGAGACCACCTTTTATGGATTCGTAAGCATTATCAAAAGTGAGGTAAAGCGGTGGCTTAAATGGCAACACAAACCTTTAAACAATGTATGAGACTGGCTAACAATAATAATTCTCATTAGAATTTTCATGTTTTATTAAACACATTGATGAGGTTAGAGGTGTGTTGTGAGGTTATATGCGTAAGTCTAGGTTTATAGTGTATATTTGGAACACTGTAATTGTAAACCCGAGTGCTGCATAACAAAGCGTACATTGTATACAACTGAGGTTGGAGTATATTTTATGAGCTAGGTGGATTAGAGGAGAAGATGAAGTTGAGAGTCCTCTCTCTTGTGATGACTTGTGTTGGTATTTATAGTACTCGAGTCTTGCTTGGTTAGTAAGAAAAGAGAATGTGGTGTTGACCAAAAGTGGTGATGGAGATAGGTGATGAAGCGAGGTTATTAACCTAGTTAATTGACTAGTTTTCAAGATGGGAGAGATGAATTTGTCAAAAGCAGGTGATGAAGGGAGGTGACAGAGGATGGTGAAGTAGAGAGGTTGCTAAGCTAGTAGTGAAGTAGTGAAGTAGCTTAGTGACTAAGGCAGAGAAATGATGAAGAATGTGGTGAAGTAGGCATCTTGGTTGCTTAGTGTTCAAGTTTTGACCCTCAAGCCTCCACGTCGTCCCTCTAAATGTCATGATGTCTGATTCACGCAAAGTGCCTCAAGTACCTATGTCTTTATTGCTTGGATAACGTCACTATCAATGCAAGTGTCGTTTAGTGGGTTGATTTCTTTGCTATTTATGAAAGGGTAAAGGAGGGGTCTAAATACGAGCCCCTAGCACTTGCTTAGATCCCGTGGCCCTCGAGCCCCTGATATGAGCTAGTTACGACTCTGGAAGATGATGAGGGGGAGAAGATGCTTGAGGGCTGATGAGGGTACTGTATGGTTTATTTTAACATGCTTCTGAGCCCTGTTTATCAGAGGCTTAAGTAGAGCTTAGTAAACTAGAACTATTTACCTCATCACACATGAAATGTTTTACCTAAAATTTTACGAGACTCAATCACGATCACAAATTACTTAAAAATTGACATATGTTCAATATGTTTTTGAGTTGAATCATGAGATGACTCAAATGGGTATTCACAAAAACTATTGGTCCACAATTTATTGAGGGTTATGGTTTTGATTATCCATTAAGAAATATCTTCGGCATGCATGTAATTATTCAAAATTTAGTTTTCAACACTAATATACTAAAGGGTCAGTTGCGATCACCCCCTATCGTTTCGGGTGTTTTGCAAAGTGCCCCCTAACGTTTCAAAAAGAGCACTTTGCCCCCTAACGTTTGTAAAGTTGCCCCCTGAGTCCTTGATCTACCGTTCATTTGTGCCACGTGGCTATCTTTTCATCCATTAGATTTGGCTTCAGGGGACAAATCGCACATTTTTACAAACGTTAGGGGGGCAAAGTGCTCTTTTTAAAACGTTAGGGGACACTTCGCAAAACACTCCAAACGTTAAGGGGCAAAACGCAATTGACCCTATACTAAATATGGAGTCTTATGGTTCAGCGATCCGGAGTTCTTAGAATTCAATCAAAAGATAATATCATATACATCATTACGGGTGTGAACGACAATCAACAATTCAAAAACGTTTCAATATATCAAAAGATATTAAATCTCTAATGATACCAAATACAACTCTTTTCATTCGTGTCATTTCATTTCATCAAAATGTTACACTAACCCAAAAACCTATTGTTATTTGCACATATAACACAAATTCTAACAACAATATGAAGATATTATTTTACTATTTGATAATTTTATCTACAATAATTTTTTGTTCAAAAATACACTCAGATGTTATTAATTAAACTAAAATAAATACCTAATAAAATGAATATACAAATGTTGTTAAAAATGGTTATCTTTATTTTAGATATTACATGCAAAGCTAGTAGTAAGTAAAGATAAAACTTTGAAACAAAAAGACAAGCCAGATAAATTATTATACAATTAAGTAGTAAAATGAAATAAGTCAAAATAATTACCACAAGGAAAATTTGGTTTGTTGGGGGGGATGGGCGCCCTTATATGCCCCCTATTCTCTTTGCCTTGTCTACAACAAGTCTCTTCTTTTACCATGATTTGAGACACACAATGAAAAGTCGCTTGAAGAATTACGAGATGTTATAAACTATAAACGCAATTCTTTCGTGGTTGGAATTCTTGAAGAAAGTGGCCATATGCCCCTTGTCTTAAAGTAAAAATCTATTCCAAAACTCGTACATTTTGTTTACATTTTTTTTATCAGTTTGTGACATGCTACTAATACAAATATTGAAAATTAATTTACGAATAAATTAATATTTGATTCAAGTTAGAAAATAAATTAAATAATTTTTACTTATAATGTATATACACTTCTAAAAACTGCAATTTGCTTATGTGTAATACAAAACACATTCACTTCTAGGAAGTGTATTCAATACGTGTCAGCGTTTAGTTATTTTTTTAATAGAAAAAAACAATTAACTATTTTGGTGATTATTATGTTTGTTGACTTGTTTACTAGTTTAGTACTCTAATTCATGTAAATCTCGTTAGTTAATCTTGTATCCTCTTTTATGTTAAATTTTAACTTTGGCACAAAACACAAATTTTCCTGTTGCGCCTAAGAGACAAACTTCGAATGAATAAAAAAGCAAAAAAAAAAAAAAAGCCCTTATATTTTATGAACGAAAAAAAGTCTATTGTAAAAGATTAATAGACAAAAATAGTTTCTATTCGTATAATATAAGAAAATTTATTTTGCCTATTTATTTATCACATAGTTTTTTTTGTTAGTTACTTAAAATAAGTGAGATTTTTAACCCGTTAAGTATGATACATTTTTTGCTAGTAGCTCTTTTAATTATTGTTGTCGAATCATTATTTTTGTTAACATATAAAACACATTATATAAAATATAATACCCAAAACGCAACCGTGTAATAATGTGTTATATTATAATTTCTAAATATATCACGATACTCGTGTCCATATCATATCATATTCATAGCATCATCACTATATCTATACTACTTTACTGTATTCTTGTCCATATAGTATCCGTAACATCATCTAAAATATGTATACTCGAACATAATAACGTTTCTCACATTCTTTTAAATTTCCCCACAAAATTACACAACATTTTAAAAACTATAGAAAAATATATATTTTTTTGTTAAGTTATAGAAAAATAATTGAGAATCGTGTAAAAAGCCCTTGTGGTCTGGTACGTGCGCCACCTCGCCTCATATAAATATGCCGCTTAGAACAACAACAACTCAGAACTCACATTCTTACACTGCGGCTTCATTTGATCTTCTGCTGCTATCTCTGTATGTAATAAATCTTATTCTTCATTTTTTTTTTTTTATGTCAATTTGCTTAATTTTCATCTTGTGCTAGAATGTGAATTATTTGCTTTTGCCTCTGTTATGCCCAATTCTTTTTATTCCCTTCAAGGGTTTTGGTTAATTAAAATTGTCCTTCGTAAAAAACTATGTTTTGATTCATGTTTTACTACATAGATTTGGTTTCTATTTACACGTTTGCGGACATCCCTGAAGATGTTTTTTTTATTTTTTTGATCTCTGCAATTCCCTTAAATGTTTCTGCTTCATTTTCCCTTTATTCACATTATTTTGATCTTTTTGCCAATGTTAACTATGGTGAATGAATGTGTTCATTGGGATTGAGAGAGTTTTAAGAGTTTTAGTCCTGTTAGGCTAAAGCCCCTGATAAATTGTTCACAATCTATGTGGTACTGCAGGGTTAATGATATTGTTGTAATGTTGTTAATGTCTATTTAAGTTGCTCGACTGTTGAATGGCTTGATCGAGTATTCATACACTTCTGTGGGTTTTGTAGATTGATTTATCTGAAAAAGGAAAATATCGATCAATGGGCAGCTTAACCCGCGAAAGGGTTTCTGAGGAGCGTAATGTAGATGAGGGGAATGACATAATCAGCCATTTACCAGATGGCGTGCTACATCACATTTTGTCGTTTCTTCCGACCAAAGATGCTGCTGCGACGTGTGCACTATCCAAGAGGTGGAGGTACCTATGGACAGCTGTTCCCGTCATTGACATTGATGACATATTATTGTATACACGTGAGATAGACTATGATCGCCCAATCAAAAACACGTGTTTTGTGAATTTTGTTGAGAGGGTGCTTCAGCTGAGAGACACGTCTTGTTTAAAAAGATTCCGTCTCTCTTGTCGTGTCTCTTTCAGTGCATCACGTGTCAATGATTGGATTTCAGCTGCCATTAGGCATAATGTTGAAGAGCTCGAGCTTTGTCTTTTGAAGGAGAAGCCTTTCACGCTACCCTGCTGTGTTTTCGATAACGCTTTTATCAAAGTGTTAAAGATAGAAATGGATTGTACCCTTCGGCTCCCTCCTCGCATTTCCTTGTCGTCTCTTAAAATATTGCATCTTTGTCTGGTGAATTTTACTAGTGATGACTTGACGCAAAGGCTATTCTCCAGTTGTCCGTCTCTTGAAGAGTTGGCTATACTGGACTGCGGATGGAAGAAATTAAAGCATATCACCATAGCTATGCCTTCTCTGAAAACTTTGGCAATAGACTTACCTTTTGGTTCCGATGATCGTCTTCAAGGGTGTGAGATCAAGATTGATGCAAGAAATCTTAAGATATTCCAATACAGCGGTTATCTATCAGATGAGATAATTATAAACGATCTTTCTTCATTATCTGTTGCATTAATTCACACTTCATTTTATAGCAAGAGGCGCCAAGAAATTGGTTCTCGTACTTTTAACCTGTTTCAAGGGCTGAAAAATGTTAGTAGCTTGAGAATATGCTGCAAAACTATGGAGGTAATTAATGCAAAAGATGGCTTATTTCATATTAAATTTGTTAGGTTTATCTGTTATGATTGTTGTTGATTTTTCCCTTCGGTTCTAACCATATTTCTATTTCTTGGTGAAGTCTCTCTTTCTTGTAGAAAACGTGCTAAGTCGCCTTCCAATATTTCATAACTTGATACTTTTGGAGTTGAGAGGGGAACTTGGGAAGCAGTCTACTGAAACCTTGATAAAATTTCTCCAGTTCTTTCCTAAGTTGGAATCGCTTCATTTCTCCGAGGTAAATTAATGGAGACCAAAATTCAAAATTACCATTTCAGGTACTCAACTAATAACGAGTGTTTTGCATCCAGGGATTTGGTTTTGGTGAAGTTGATTTAAAGTCGGCACCAAATTGTAACTTGTCCAGTCTCAAGACAGTCAACTACCATTATCTCAAAGGCTCTAATATAGAAATACGATTTCTGAAGTTTTTGCTGCAAAATGCGATTGTTTTGGAGAAAATGAATCTATTCTGGTCCAGGAGTTTCCATGATCCAAAGAACCAAGAGGTGATTAGGAATGAGTTGAATGCTGTTCCCAGAGGCTCCAGCAACTGTGCGCTGATGTTTACATGAAACTTCATGTAACGCTTAGGTAATCTTTTCCTTATATCAACATTTATTCTCTTCGGTTTTACTTGCATTGCATAGATAACCAGCATTATCGAGCCATATTTGCAGTATTTCTCAAATAAAGCCACTAATAATTTCAAGGCAACCTTACCTTTACCGCCATCCCTCACCTCTACTGCCAAACAAAAGAGAAAAAGTATTGTGTTCGCAGTTCCAATGTATTTTTCCTGCTCATTCTGCAGTGTGTAGTCTCTGCTAACATAAGATATAACTAACTTATTCTTGAAGGAAATATTGTTATCTTTTCCTGCGCTCTGTTAATATGTGGTTTCCACTTACCCTCATGTTTTCACCACAAAACGAACTCCTTAATTTCTGAATCGTTATCATCATGAATTAACATTATAGTTTACATTTTCTGTATTTGGTAATTATCCATTTTGTTATTTATTTGCCACATACAGTTATCAGAGGGACTGAACTAGACAAAGTAATTGCTCATGTTGATGCCTCTTTTGCAGCTCTTGCCATGACAGTCAAGCAAGGAGCAACTCTTTGTACGCTGACCATCTCAGGTTACATGAAGACTTCCGGTATCGTATTGACGTTAGACGATGGCTAGTTTTTTGCGGCATTTTGAGTAAAGAATTTTGTTTCTCAGATACCCCTTTCAGTCTAGTTATATTTACATTTATACTAAGGCTCATACTAGTCAGAAAAACTGTAATAGCGACTAGTGATCTTTCATCCTATGATAGTTGCATGATGCTTTTGGAGTCGAACTCTTTACTCTTTTTATCTGTTTTGGTAAGTTGTCAAACTCATGTAACATTGTCAGGTTCAGAAAAAACTTGTTAATCTCGCTTTTTATATGGCTTAATTGTCATGTCTTTGGTGGTTGTCTGATTTTCTACATTTTTGTGCGTTATGTGAAGCTTTAGAATGTACTATATTACTAATTCCTTGCTGATAAAACAATCCGATGAGCAAGTTTTTGGAATCATTCTTGAGATTATAGTGGCTAAAGAATTACGTCTTGGGCGCATGCATGTCTATTTTCAAGGAAATAAAATGTAGGGAGACACTTGAAATAATATCTGATATTGATATTATTGTTATGGATTAAATGTTTAAATGTGAAATGAATTCTTGCTTCGATTCATATTTAAACTTATTCTATAAACTTATTTGATGAATGTTAGTGCCAATAGTAACTCTTTGTTTTGTTTGTATTCATAATTTTCAATAAAATTGTGTTTGAACTCGAAAAGAAAAATTCCATTTTCTACATGCCTTCAGTTAGACTGATAGTTCATTGCTTATTTAGCCAGGAACTTGCTTTACCTTAAAAGGTAACTCTGAATTATTTGCACATTAACTTAATTTCTTCATGGTAGCCTGTCAACTTTAAGCTGCAGTTTGTTTTCAAGCCCATTCTTGTTCTTCACGTGGGGATTTTGAGCTGTGAAACTACTCTGGGCCGGTTATAAAACGTGACTTAATTCGTTATTGGTTGGCTCAATTAGTTGAATTACTGGTCCAGCCAGTATGAAATTAAAAATATATATAATTTTGACACTTGTGTTTTGTTTATATTTATTGTAAATAATATAGTCTACGTAAGAAAAAATAGTTGTTCAATTTTAATAAATACCTTTAAAGTTCAACTTCTTAATATATTTGCAGCAACCAAAGTCTAACAATCTCAATTATTTGAGGTATGCTATAAACACGAATCACGTAAAGTCAAATACACGAATTCTCCTCCTCTACTTGTTTTGGTTGAGTAAAATTTCTTCATGTCGCTTTATGTGATTCTCATTCATGTTTTTTTGGATCATACTCGTGCTCCATTGGTTTGCTCTAGATCGAGGGTTTCCACACGTCGTACTGGTACTTTTATACGTCTTTGTTGCACATGATGAGACCATTGTAAGCGACTTTCGTGCATCTTCTTGAGTATACATGTCACACCTATCTCTTGCGTATATCTTCGTTTCTTACCTTATCTCTTCTCGTGTTACGGCACATCCAATGTAACATGCATATTCAAACGACACTCATCTTATGTGCACAATTTTACTTAATGCTCAATATTCTGAGCTACACAACAAGGCATGCCTAATAGCATTCCTATAAAACTTTCCTTTTAGTTTTAATGGAAAGTTACGGTTGCATAGAATATCTATGACGGTCTTCCATTTCATCCAGCCAGCTTGAATGCGATGATTAACATCGCAATCTAGTTCTCTATTTTACTGGAATAAAGAGCCTAAGTACCAAACCTAGATGGATTTCGGTATATCTTATCCATCCAGTGTTACAAAATAAACAAACATCGGAGATTCTTTGTTAACTAAATTTGCACTCATGACACTCGTCTTGGTTTGACTTAATTTACGACATAGATAGTAAAAATTTGGAAGGCTTTCGTATGTGAAGATGCTATGACCTCCTCCCGATGGGATCCACAAATTTTCATTATTCTTTTGGAGGGTTTGGTAACATTCAAATTGACATGAATTCTCGTATTGGCACCCCATGCAGACATGTTACCAATGAATATCGCGATATCCTAGTTCGACAAATCAATGGTAAGTCGTCGATGTGAATATAAAAATTGCACCCGTGCAAATCTACCGAAGTCGGATTTTCAATCTTAACTGAAGAGAGAATGAGAAGGTTTCTTCAAAAGACCACGAACCTACCTCGATAACTCGCTATTTATCGATCGCATGATAAAACTGAAACATGAAACTAATAGAATAATGTTCATATTAGACAATTATATGTAAACATTTTTGTATATATTTAGGTTCCTTAGCTTGATAGGACTCTTGTACTATATATACGTTTGATTGATTAATGAGAAGGCACACAGATTATTATAATCTTACATGATATCACGAGTCAAACCCTAGGCTCCTACCCTAGCCGCCGCCCACCTCCTCTTCCTCTCTCTCTTCTTTTTTTCTCATCTCTTTCATGGCGGACTCCAAGTTCCACCCTGCTCTTGCTGTCTCTAATGTCCGGAACTTCATTCCCGTCACCCTGGAGATGGAAAAAGGACAATACTCTTCGTGGGCGGAGTTATTTAAAATTCACTGCCGTGCATATCAGGTTCTGGATCACATCTTTCCCCCCGATCCTGCGCCGTCGCCTCCTCCGTCTACCGGCAATTCGGCCGCTTCCGCTTCTCCGACCAAAACGTCGGATGCCCCTGATCCGGCTCATTGGTCTCGTCTGGACGCCATTGTTCTTCAATGGATTTATGGCACGATCTCCAATGATTTTCTGCACACGATTCTGGAACCTGACTCCACTGCTGCTCAGGCATGGCAACGTCTACATAGCATCTTTCAGGATAATAAGAATTCCCGGGCTGTGTACCTCGAGAACCAATTCACTCAAGTGCACATGGCTAGCTTTTCCAATGTATCCGCCATCTGCCAGGAACTCAAGATGCTTGCTGACCAACTTTCCAACGTTGGTGCTCCGGTTGCTAATTAGCGACTTGTTCTTCAGCTGATTGCCGGACTTAATGAAAATTTTGATGGTGTTGCGACTTTCATTCAACAGACTGATCCTTTACCATCTTTCTACGAGGCTCGATCCCGTCTGATTCTTGAAGAAACTCGCAAATCCAAACAACTAGCGGCCGCCGCCAATTCCCCTACCGCCGCTCTCTCCGCTAGCCAATCTTTGGACGATTCAGGCATCCCAGGGGCGCGGGGCCACTCCCAGGAACGGCCAATCCCGTGGTTCCTTGCAACTTCCACGCGGCGGTGGTGGTGGCGGTCGCGGTCGTGGCGGTCAACCCAGCGGTCAACTTGGCGGCCACTCCAACAACCGTCCTTGGTCCCAACAGCCTCCGCCATGGTCCGCTTACCCTCTTTGGACGGCATGGGGCTCTCCACCGCCGTGGGTCACTCCTCCGTGCCCATATCCGACCTCATCTTGGACCCGCCCGCCGGCCCCATCTCAGCAGGGTATTATGGGGTCCCGTCCACAACAGACATACAACACTCAGGGTCCTCCTCAATCCACCTATGCGCCAACAGACATTGATTCGGCCATGCACACCTTGTCTCTCACCCCTCCGGATGATCAATGGTACATGGACACGGGTGCAACCTCTCACATGACAGCATCATAGGGTAATCTCTCGTCTTATTCTAATATGAGCATGCATCGTAATATTATTGTTGGTAGTGGTCAGGAAATCCCGGTTAAGGGTTCGGGTAATTGCACTCTTTCCCCCCTCATCCCCCTCTTCGCCTCACAAATATTCTCCATGCCTCTAAAATCATTAAAAATTTGATTTCCGTTCGCCGCCTTACGTCTGACAATAATGTCTCCATTGAATTTGACCCTTTTGGTTTTTCTGTGAAGGACCTTACGTCCGGGATGCCAATCATGAGATGCAATAGCGTTGGGGAACTCCGGTCACTGTCTCTCAAAAATCGTCCTCCAACTCTCGGCCCATACTTCCTTCTGCGTTTCTGCTTTGTCTTCCACTTTATGGCACCAGCGTCTCGGTCTATGTTGCACGGACACTTCAAAAAAATAAAAAATGCAATGTCGGACATGCCTAGGACACGGACACGCCTTGGACACGTGTCAGACACGCCACGTGGCGTGTCCGTAATTAAAATAAATCAAAAAAATGTGGACTCGCGTGTCGGACACGTTTTAAGGCGTCTCCGACACGGCATGGACACTTTTGGATTTATATTTTAAAATTCTGAAACTTAAGGGGGCAAATAAGAGCACTAAAGGATTAAAACCTAGATTTCCCAACAAAAAAAATGAGATTCACGATTAAAATCATTTCAAAGTAAAGGAAACTTGAAAATAAACTTTCTTCGTCTTCGATAGGGGGCTGCACAATATATTCTTAAGAATTAAGGTCGAATTTCTCTTTTTGCTTTCATCTTTGCAAGGTATAGTCAATATAAGTTTGATCTTATTTTCTTAGTAAAGCCAAAAAAATTGTTGATAGGATTTTATTTTAATGGTATTGTTATATATATTAATAAAAAACTAAAACGTGTCAATACCGTGTCGTGTCCTGTAAATTTTTGAAAATCTGTGTCGCCGTATCTGTATCGTGTCTTATCCGTGTTCCCGTATCCGTGTCCGTGCAACATATGTCTCGGTCATACTGGCGCTTTTAGTTTAGATATTCTTCGTAGTCGCCATTTAATTAATTGTAATCGTTCTCCGGATACCACTTTGTGTGAACCTTGCGTTTTGGGGAAACACATACAATTACGTTTTTATAATTCTAGTTCTTCTACTTTATTGCCGTTTGATATTATTCATTGTGATTTATGGACTTCTCCAGTGTTAAGTTCTAGTGGTCACAAATATTAAGTTCTTTTACTAGATGATTACACTAATTTTCTGTGGACATTCCCTATTGGCAGGAAATCTGATGTTTATTCAATCTTTACTGCTTTTCATGCGTTTATTCAAACACAATTCCACATGAATATTAAGTGTTTTCAATGTGACAACGGTCGCGAATTTGACAATACTCAATTTAAATCCTTTTTTCAAACTAAGGGTCTTAATTTCCGTTTTTCGTGTCCTTATACGTCTGCTCAAAATGGCAAAGCTGAACGTAAAATCCGCTCTATCAACAACATGGTGCGTTCTCTCCTCATGCACTCTCATATGCCACCCAATAGTGGCCGCATGCTCTTCACTTAGCCACTTATCTCATAAATATTACACCCACTAAACTCCTGAAACTTCACTCCCCTACTCAACTCTTATATCTCAGGGATCCCTCTTACTCTCATCTTCGGGTTTTTGGGTGTCTATGTTATCCTCTTTTTCCGGCAACCACTATAAATAAATTGCAGGCACGGTCCACTCCTTGCGTCTTTTTGGGTTTCCCTTCTAATCATCGGGGTTTTATATGCTTTGATTTATCCTCTCACAAAATCATTGTTTCCCGTCACGTCCTCTTTGATGAGTCCAAATTTCCCTTTGCAAATATCTCATCCTTCTCTCCGGGTTCATATAATTTTCTTGACGACGCGCCAAACCCCTCTCTTTTTTGGCCGACGCCCCAGCCCCGCTAGCCCACGCTTGGCCCCTCGCCCACGGGTCACTCTCCCTCGCGTCATTCGCCCGACCCCCCGCCTGCGGGCCAACCCGAAACTCCCCTCTCGCCCGTCTCAGCGCCTGCGAGCCGCGTCTCGCCCCCCCATACAACCGTTCGCTCGCCCGCGGGCTGCCTGGCGCCGCACTCTCCCCCAGGCCCCTCGCCCGCGGCCCCTCCTGTGCGCACCATCACGACCCGGAGTATGCACGGGATCTTTACTCCCAAACGTCAATTCAATTTGCTTTCCTCTGTCACTCCCTCTCCTCTTCCTTCAAATTAACATGGTATCAGAGCCTACCCAAGACAATGTTGCGCCTATGACCTAACCCACGTAGTAGGAACAGGTGTCCAGTCCGACCTAATATGAGGGGTTCCTAATTTATCATGGTATCAGAGCCTACCCAACACGTATAATGGGCTTGCGACCTACCCACGTGATGGGACCGAAGTTAATACCGGTCCACACGTGAGGGGGCGTGTTAAGAAGTGTCCCACATCGCTTGGGAAAGAGCCTAGGCTTGTGTTTATAAAGAGAAGTTACATCTCCACTTAATAAGGCCTTTTAAGGGGAGAAATAAATGGGCTTCAAATTCTAACAGAAACGATCAAATCATATACGCATAGACTCATACCTCTGCACAGATTCTAGATTGATTTAATCATTAAGGCGAGCCCTTCAAAGTTACAGTCTTTGACGTAAAGAGTTGACCAACAAGAACGAATTTTGCCTTTCTATGAGTTTTGTTCCAAAATTTGTGCGAGATCATAATTCCATTATCTTCCTCCTCAGTAGTAAGTAGCAGGTTTTTACCCAATCCACGTCCATTATACCCTAGACCTTGGATGACAAAAATCCCCAAATGTTTTGAGTCGATCACACATCCAAGATTCAATGAGAAAGTCTTTGCACAAACAGAAAGGATAGCAAAACCACAAGGAACACTAAGTTAAAAAATAAGGATGAAGGATAAATAACGCTAATAAATAAAAATCACAAATTAAGCAACACTTTAAAGAAAACAATCATAATGAGACCCTCTAGAACCGAGCAAAAATCAAGAGATTTGACTAGGAAAATACTAGAGTGACGCAGAATGGAAATATTGAATCATAAAACACAAACGTGAAGGAAACTGGAATCCACCAGAATTCGGATGAACTTTTAATTGTTATTTAATAAATAATCAAAAGTTAAACGAAATATAAAGAAGAAGGACTATAGATAGTTCTCTAAATAACCTAACTAAAATAAGAAATAGAAGCCTACTTTGGAAACAAACTCAAAAGGAAACAAAATCTAATAATAGTAAAATTCTAATACTACTAAAAATCTCTAAAATCCTAATAAAATTAAAGTCCTAATAAAATTGCACCATAAAACTGTCTTGCTCTGCTTTTCACGATGCAATTTCAGATATTTTTGAGACTCAAACTTCGTCCTATATTAGTATACGTTCTATCCAGTTGTAGATCACAGAAAGACGTTCGTTTTGATATCTAATAAGCCTCAATCGGACCATTGAATCAAAAGTTACTGTTTTTCGTGCAATCTCTTTTTTTACTATGAAATCTTCAAAATTCGGGATCTCTTCTTGCTACATTATAGAGGCACTCTCTCATACGAAAGACCTTAGAGAGACGACTCCACTTTTTTAAATTCTGTTCGATTAAAACATATAAGTTTATTTCAAGCTGATTTATTTTCAATCATTCTTCATTTGATTGATATTAATTAACCTCCTTTTGATTTTGTGGCGGAGGATTTCCTTGATGGAATTAGATTCCATTTATTGATATATGCGAATTTTAATTATAAAAGAAGAAGATTTGTGCTACTTCAATAGATTCCCCCATTGACGGCTGAACCATCATCCATCATTTTATTGTCACCATTCACCAACATAACCGTGATTAATGCTTCCTTTTAAATGTATGGTTGGGGGTTAAATTAATTCGAACAAATTAATGTTGAGATTCATGCATATTCTTACTGATATACCAATATCTCGGTTTTTTTTTTGCTGATTAGTGAGATTCCCGCAAATACGGAATTACCCAGTTTTCAGATATACTTTTGTAAAAAACATCAATTCGATCAGTGAATTTCATAAATTAATGTAATTATGTCTTAATAAGCTTGTAGTTATTGTACCTCATTTTGTTTACATTTGTCATTTAGTGCTTTCTTTTTTCTATTTATTTCTTAATCATCAACAAATTTTCCATAAAAAGAGAACCACCAACACCGCCCACAACGTGTCCTATTTATCTAATTATATCTCTTAAAATTTCTTATGATCTATACTCTATTGTGATTGATCTCATTAACTTCGAGTATTATTATAAGGCTGTATTTTGCGAAACTTGCTCATGGGCCTTTTTTAATTGTCCGGGCAGTAGTAGACAATTCATTTGCTAACATAAACAATTGATTAGACCAAATTAATATGGTATTATACTACGGCGTGTAAAATTTTTAATGGGTTTTGGGTAAAACCCCATGTGTTATGGTAAATAGACAAAAACCCCCTTGTGAAAGGAAAAGAGACAAAATACCTTCCTTGTATTTTGAATTTTTAAAGAAAAAAAACCCCTAATGGAAAACAGGAGGTCAAAATCTTATGTGTTCTGCATAAATGGCAAAAAGACCCCTCATGGAAAAAAAATAAAGGCATAAATATTCACCTCCGTTTACAATTTTTTTTGCCTATATATTTTGAAATAACAAGAGGGGTTTTCGCCCTTTTTCATGCCTCCTTTTTTGAAAACACAGGGGTTTTTACCTTCTAACTTTTTTAAAAGTGATCTTTTCTTTTTGCCTCTTTCACATAACACACTTTTGTGCTGCTATAACTCTTTCTTTCATTTCTTTTCTTTTTATAGGATAATAGGAACTATAACTCTTTTTTAATTTACATAAATAACCATGAAAGTAAAATGGCTCAAATCCAAAACCAAAAACCCCATGTATGCATGTGTATATATATATATATATGTGTAGGAATATTAGTGGCAATAAATAGTGATTGTTAGAAAAATAAGTGTATATATATATATATATACACTTATTTTTCTAACAATCACTATTTATTGCCACTAATATTCCTACACATATATAATACAAATATCATTAGTCTAACGGTGTTGCACATATGTGTTACCAAAGATTAGACACCAACAATTACACACACATTCTCTGACTATATCCTGTGGTCACTACAAAAATTCCCTTGTAAATTCAGTATCCCTAAAGTTTCAGACTCAGTTTACAGTACATACACATCATGGTTGTTGTTGTTGTTCTTGTTGTTCAGGCTCTTTCTTACATAGAAGAGCCGTGAACAACAACTGTCCTTTGGCACTATCAAAGCTCCAATAAATTCGAATATACGCCTATACATATAAAACTTATATATATATCATATTATAATAATACTTACACATATATATATATATACACACACAAACACACACAAAGAGAAACTCTTCTTGATATTGTCGACTCATTAAGTCAAACTTAATAAAAACCCCTCACAAAAAACTTTGTGACATAAAATAAAAACTTTGTGAAAAACTCTGCCGCTAACAATGATCTCTTCTCTCAAGCAGCCGAGTTTCTCACCCCACGCCTCGGACTTTCTCCGACCCAGGAGAGAGCTCCTCGCCGCCGTTCACTCGCCGGTGTTACCGCCGGCGAGGACCGCTCGCCGGAGCTCCGTTCTCTCTCTCTCTAAACCCCTGTACGTATCAAAAGTCGAGTCTTTTTCCACCTCAAAAAACAACAACAAAAAGGCGGAGTCTTTGATCACGTGCGCGGCGTACGAGGCCGACCGGTCGGACCCACTCGCCGGAGAGTCCGCGGCGGCGCGATCTGAGGCGGCGAGGAAAGTGAAGATCGGAATATACTTCGCCACGTGGTGGGGTTTGAACGTTATTTTCAATATCTACAACAAAAAGGTGTTGAATGCGTATCCTTTTCCTTGGTTGACTTCGACGCTGTCTTTGGCTGCTGGGTCTGCTATCATGTTGGTCTCTTGGGCACTGAGGATTGTGGAGGCTCCAAAAACTGATCTTGATTTTTGGAAGACCCTTTTTCCGGTGAGTTTTGTTTAGGGTTTTTTGTGTAATTGGGGTTGATTTTTGGTATGTGGGTTTTTTTTGGTTTTTGTTTGCTTTTATGTTTTGGGAGTGAGTTTTGTGATCTGGGTTTGTTAAGTTTTTTGGTTTTTGAGTTAAAGATTGGAGCTTTAATTGTTTTTTGGTGTTTAGGTTGCTGTTGCACATACAATTGGACATGTTGCGGCGACAGTGAGTATGTCGAAGGTGGCGGTTTCGTTTACGCATATAATCAAGAGTGGTGAGCCTGCTTTTAGTGTTTTGGTGTCGAGATTTATCTTGGGAGAGTCGTTTCCTCCGTCGGTTTACCTCTCTCTCCTTCCGATCATCGGAGGATGTGGTCTTGCCGCCCTCACGGAACTCAACTTCAACATGACTGGTAATTCAACTTAACCTTAGTAGTAGGGGTGGTGATTATTTGCTCAGATTGTTGTAAAAGAAAGGAGGATTATGTTGTGATATAATTGTGATTAATTTGTATTAATGATGAAGTTTTCCTTGTTAATGAAATGTTCAAATAGTAGTAGAAGCATGATAGCCAGCCTGCCATCTCTCTTTAATTGAAATCTTGATAATAAAGTCACATGGATTCTTACTGAAGTTGGTAGCTGAATTTGGCAGTTTGTGGTTATTTTGTAAATTGATTTGAGTTGTGAGGGTTTTCTCCAGTGGGTTTAGGTTTGGTTGTTTTCTGACCCCTTTTTATGTGGGTTGTTTTCTGTCAATATCAGGTTTTATGGGGGCCATGATATCAAATTTGGCGTTTGTATTCAGAAACATATTTTCCAAGAAGGGCATGAAGGGAAAGTCTGTTAGTGGAATGAACTATTATGCCTGCTTATCAATACTCTCTCTCATAATTCTCACTCCATTTGCATTTGCTGTGGAGGGACCACAGTTGTGGGCAGCTGGTTTAAAAGAAGCCATGACTCAAATTGGACCCCAGATCATTTGGTAAATCTCACATGATGAGACTACTCACTCTTGTTTTCTTTTGCTTTCTCGTACATGGAATGTCTTTATGTGATATAGATATTAGTATTTGGCTTTTTTCTTCTATTACTTATGACTAATCGAAGACTTCATTAACGTACTAGATTCATGTAATGGCAGAGAATTGGTGAATTATGCATCTTGCGCTCTAAGATTAATTACTCAAAAGTTAATTGACTTGTATATCAGGATGCCAATATAACGGGATTTACTCTAAATGAAGCTTAAAAAAATTGATTGCAATTTGTTGGAATCTTCCAAAGGTTGCGGTATCACTTGTTTGAGTACATTTTCAGGCGTACATTTAATTCTGAAACTGCTAGGAGGGTATCCTGATGTCGGATTTAAGGGATCAGTTATGTTTTTGTCGAGATTCGGTTTTTTCTTTCTTCATTGGTTCTGTGTTGCTTATATTTGTGTGGTGCATATTGGCAATAAGGTGGATGGCGGCCCAGAGTGTATTCTACCACCTCTACAATCAGGTGTCATATATGTCACTGGATGAAATATCTCCTTTGACATTCAGCGTTGGAAATACAATGAAACGAATTTCTGTCATTGTCTCATCTATCATTATCTTCCGGACACCTGTTCAACCTGTCAATGCTCTCGGAGCCGCAATCGCAGTCCTTGGAACTTTCTTGTATTCTCAGGTATTTTGCCAAATCCAACCTTTTGGTGGATTTTTCTTTTCTTTAATAGCTATGTGTTAAAATTGCATATTGCCTTTTAGATTTGCAATAAGTTTGTGATTATAGGCAGACATGTAGTTTTCATGGACATTGAAATTTTTTCCTTATCATATTCACATCCACAAAAAAGGAACAGAATTTGACAGTAACATGTTTATGTCTTTTATAAGTATTATCGCTGACTTCTACTGATATACTAACCATTAGGTCATAGTTTGTCATATCTCGTCTATTAGATTTCATTTCACTTTCTGTGTCCTATAGCAGAAACTCTGTGTTGCTACTTATTTGTTAATTGTGTGTGTCTATTACAACTATTGTTACCCAGAACTCTGGGTCTGAAAAAAATAACTGAATCTGTTTGTACAACCTTAGGTTCTATGCTCATTGCATTCTTGTTAAACTTAATAAACCCATATTTAGTCCATATTCCTTTAGTCCTCGTGGACCGTGGTAATGTGCTTTCTGAATGTTTGATAATCCAGTCATTACATGTTTGTTGGACTTCATAGCTCCTCATTCTAATCTTTGCTCCTCTTGTATGGACCGGATATTCGCTGAAAGAGTTTCTTCCCGTCTTTTCTCAATGTTTTTTGGCATTCGGCTAGTAATTTTATTTATGTTGCGCAGGCTAAGCAGTGAAGACTGTAAGTAGTAATCCGGGAGGACAAATTTAGCATTATCGGGTGGTACAGAGCTCCATGAGTTTTACTTTTGGTCATATTCGCCAACCACAGTTACCAAGTGGAGCAGCGGCTTTACTTGTAGATAGTAATAAGAGATGCAAAGACATATTTATGTTATACAAGTTTTAATTAGGCAGGTTTTTCCAATGGTTTTGTGCTGTACCTTTGAACCGAGACAAGATATCGAAACTCTTTGAATAAACAATGGCATAGCTCATATTATCATTACAGCGTTGCAAATGGTATGCATGGTCGAGAAATTCCTTCGAGGCCATCATGTATCAGCTGTGTAAATCAGTCACTAATTATCAGTCAATATATCGTTGCATGTACGTGTTTTTATTTTCTGATGATGGACGGGGTTCCCCAGATCCTTTTTACGTAATTCAGATCTAAAATAACAGAAATTGACCTCCTGACTATGAATTTGTGCAAAGACTGTTAGTTTATTACACTAGTAAAGTTATTAACTTTTTGGTAAGTTCTTAGGCAGATACAGCATTCACAGTTTTAACAGAACTGCAGGAAGAACCTCTGCAGTTCTTTTTGATGAACAAGAACCCCTGCAGTTGAGACAAGCTCTGATTAAAGTTATCAGTCCATGTGACAAACTTATTTACCTTATTTGTTTGCCATATCACTCTGCTACTGAAATGCCATTGGCTTGTCTTAAAATAATTGTAGTATGTTTGTGACAATCTATATAAACAGATTGAAAGAATTGATGCCAGAAACAATCTAGATGGAGGTGTTAAATTAAGGTTGCCAAATGACTAAAGAAAGACACACTCGATCAACAAAACAAAAACTTTAAGCTCGAGGGAACATTGTTCTCATCGAGTTTCTACCATATATTTGGATAAAGAGCTTGATGCTGATTCATGTGCATCGACTTATGTTTCGAGCAATGTACATTCTAATCAACCAAAAATTATTTTCAAAACGTACAAGGAAGATAGTTCAATACCCCTGTCAATGATAAAATGGAATCCACTTTTAGCTTTCTCAGTCATAATTAGAAAATTTACAGACTCAGGCAAAGACGCTTCATTGAAATATAAGATAAGGGAAAAAACCACAGTTCAAAAAGTTCTTTAAACCTGAACACAAAGTAAAGGACCCTATCTAGTATATCTTCAGTTAAGAGATTTTGACTTCTGAAAAGAGCCTAACCACGTAAGAAACACAGCCTGAAATGCCCCAAGCCTGACCTGGAAAAATGTCTTTTAGTTCAAATTACAACAACTTCATCGATTCACCAAAGGCGATCTTCTCAATGAGGGAAACATGCCTTCGCCAAATTCCCAGAATAACTCCAAGATTGCTCTTTTATGTAAATCCTTAAAGCTGTAGATGTTTAATGGCTGTGTGAACATCTTTATCTCCTCTGCCCGCAGTTCAACACTAACTTAGTTCTATTTGGAAGAATTGGCCATAGTTTCTCAAGATAAGCCAGTGCACGTGACGTCTCAAGTTTAGGGATAATGCCCTCTAGCCCAGATAATCTCTTAAAAGCTGCACATAGAGGGAGATTCAAAAATTAACAAGAGCGTAAAAGATTAAAAAGAAAAAAAGCAGCAGCATTTTTCTAGATAAGTATTTTATCCAGCATGGGTAGCAACAATCAACTTCATAAACTACTCGGACATTGCAGAAACTGTTACTTACCTTCTAAAGCTTCTTCATCAGTGATGCTATAGTACTCTGCCAGTCCAATATCTTTCAGAAAACTGTGCTCCGGTCCAACTCCAGGATAGTCCAGGCTACAAAAGCAGTAAAGAGATATAATTACACGTCAAAATTTAGAAATCGATACCTCAACTTCGATTGACAATATAAACAAATAAGCTTTTACCCAGCACTTATTGAATGAGGTTCGATTATCTGCCCATCATCATCTTGCAACAATTAACTCATAGCTCCATGCAGGACTCCGACCTCTCCTTTAGTCAAAGTGGCGGCATGTTTACCACTATCCAGGCCAAAACCCTGCAGCTTCCACGCCGATCAATCTAACATCTTTGTCGTCAACAAATTCGTGAAAGAGACTCATGGCATTTGAGCCTCCACCAACGCACGCAACAAGCACGTCAGGTTTGCCTCCCCACTTTTCCAGGGCCTGTTTTCGTGTTTCTTTGCTAATCACTGCATGAAATTCTCAAACCATCATAGCGTATGGATGTGGCCCGGTAACAGATCCAAGTATATAATGTGTAGATTCTACGTTAGTTACTCAGTCTCGTATAGCTTCAGATGTAGCATCCTTCAGGGTTGCGGTCCAAGAATGAACTGCTCTAACCTAAATGGGAATTTGTTCCACTGTCTATTTTGAACATGTGTCTGTGTTTTGTCCTGTGGATTTGATCTCAAGGGGCATTTCGCACATTTTTCAATAGAATGGGGGGGCTATTTGCTCTTTTTAATAGCTCAGGGGCACATTGTGAAACACTCCATAGCTTGGGAGGTAAAGTTTTTTACCCTTAACAAAATATAACCTAAGCACTCATAATTAGAAAATGATGCACCTAACTAAAATGAGATACTCGAAGTGCAATTTTTAACGTAACAAAACATTGTTATGTTGTTGTTTCCTATTTCACAAGTCTCACAGTAATTTTACATGGGAAAATATTGCAGCCAACACAACAAAAAATTGCCTGGTTCAACTGTTAGTTCTCTGTATGAGGACATGATAATTACAAATACAAGGTACTTGCTAGATACAATCTTCATTATCAAGTAAGATCATAAAAGAAATACAGACCCCGGCACCAAAAAGCCGCATTCTGAAGACATTAAGCGCCTGTCTCTCCATATCCTGAGCACCCATGTAGTTAACACACTGCAAACCGAACCGAGCACAAGCAGTCGCTGTAGCAACACCATGCTGACCAGCTCCAGTTTCAGCAATGATACGCTTCTTTCCGAGACGCTTGGCTTGCAGAGCTTAGGCAACACCATTGTTTATTTTGTGTGCTCCGGTGTGATTAAGATCTCGTTTGAAGCCACAGCATCAGCAACAAAGATAAAATCATATACTGTAGCATACTGCACCACTTGCAATAGCCCATTAGTGTAACTGACCCCGGTAACACTCCTTTGCAGCTTTGCTTCATGAACTCAAGTAGTGATTATACTTTCCAGCTAAGCTGCCAGATTAAAGCCCCTTCATCTTTGGATTGACGAACGTAAAGGAGCCAATAATGAAAAACTTCGGATTTTAACTTATTAAGTTGCCCATTTTACGGTCGTATTAATCCATGAACATATAATGGGTCTCATGTCAATAAAAAGAACATCATGCAGCAATCTAGTATATCTTTACACCTAGTTTCTTATATGTTTTGTGTTCATCACTTTTTCAACTGAAACTTCAATTTTATCTTGAGGTATATTTTCAGCATAGCTATGAATTCATCAAGAACACCCACATCCTCCCCCCTCGCTCCATCCGCAACACTCGAAGTTTTCAACCTGATACCGAATGACCTTAACTCTTTTACGTTGATTGTCACAATGGCATATTTTCTTTAAAAGCTGCAGTTGATGCCTTCAGTTTTGTAACTCTCCTCTCTCTCCAAATGAAAAAGGACTACTTCACTGAGCACTCTTCGAAAAACTGATCTAAAGATTCGCGCACCTTCTTTTTCAAACCGGAGTTCAACTCACAAGTCACTAGCCAATTATTTTCACCCTCATGCTAAATGACAATTCAACTGTCCATACTGATAGACATTTCACCCAAACTGAATGGAAAACGCGTGGCCAAAGCATTCTACATAGTCATTTGGGAACTTGAGGAATTATGCAGATCAAATGCCAGCGCCCAATGAAGTGCACATGGATAAATCCTCGAGACATCAAATACTAATCCAATGCCACAGCTCATGAAAAGCCAGCCAAACTCTCCATGTTCGAGTTTTTCGTTAAAAACATACTCTTGTCAGCTTTGTAACTAGATTACCCTTCCTAATCACAAGTCATACTACATACATACATCTTCAACACCACAATGCAGTAACATACAATCCCGCAACGCAAATGCACACTTGACGAAAAGAGAAGGCGGCATGTATGTTTTTTTTTTTGTTAAGAAGGCGGCCACGTATGTTTGTTTGTAGGATGGAATGCAAAGTTACCAAATGACAAAATATGGAACATGATTCTTTTATCTCCTCTGTGCTGCTGTTTTACATTTTTACCAACTCAAACTAACTTTGGCCACTCATTTGGATTTATTTCGAAAATTATTAAGACTAGAACTAGAAGTTGCGGTAGCGGAGACCCGCACACATTAATTTTTCATATTATAATTTCTATTTAGAGAATATGAATTATGGAGAAACTAAATCATCCTTTTTAGTGAATGGTACAGTTAATTTCATTTAACTTAAAATTGCAGAGTTAAATTAAAATATTGATAATAAGATGTTATAGTGGAATATAAATTATAAGATTAAACTTGAAAATCAAAAGTTTGGTGTCACAAATACCTCTTACTTTATATATTAGTATAGATGATAAAATGTCTTTTAAGAACGATTGATAGGCGATCCGTACTTTTAATTTGCTACTTTAATCACTAAATTCAAGGCCATCAAACCGACCCACGCTCGTCCAATTATATTTAAACTATTTTTGTATTTTGTTGTAATGAGTATTAACAGCAAAAAGGAAAAAAAATAATATCGGGGAGGTTATCTTTCCCAATTGCTCTCCATCATAATGGTGGCGATAGCGGTGGGCAAGGTGCTTCCATTGGTTTTTTTTTTTTTTTCCTTAATGTTATATAAAATATTTTTTATTTTTATTTTTTGATTACAAGGGCATAAATGGAAGTTCACCAGTTCTTGTTAGAATTTTTATATGTGTAGTTTGTGTATTTTCAAAGATAAAGGGTGGTTTGTGTACCGAAACATTTTGTGTAATTTTCCTTAATTTTTTAAAAACTCACTTTGAGCTGGTTGTACTTACAATTAAAGGAAAAGAAAGAGTATGTCAACCCTTTTTCTTAACCCAATACAATATATATCATCCCTAACCAGGGTATTAAGGTCTTTTCTAACTCGTGTTCTTTTAGTGTTTTTATTTTAAAATTTCTGAAATGTGTTTTCCTCTTTTTGATATTTCTGACAAAACACTTCTACACATTCCTTACTCCTTAGTAAATATTTAGATACACTTTTGATCCATTGTATAGTAAATTTTAAGTATTATAAATTAAATTATTTATATTATATTAAATAGTTGTTCCATTAATCTGTACATATTCATCAATTTTTTTTTTTTGAATGCAGTATTCATCATCATATCGTACTATATTCCTGTATACATATTCCTATAACATAGTTATACAATTACTTGCCCTGAATCGTGATTGCAACCTATGCTTATATTTTCGTCACACAACCAAAAGAATTTGAATGAAATAAATCAATTATATTCACTAGAAGGGGGAGGATGAGTTTTGTTTTAGTTTTCCTTTTTATTTATTATTTGTTGAGAATAAACTCGAACTAAAAGTATAAAAAAATATCAGAATTAATTTCACAAAATTTCAATTACCATACAATTTCATTAAAAAATGATAAATAACTACAAAGTAATTTAAATGTGAAGATTTATAAAATTGGTGTTTTCTTTCTTTTATAAATTCATAAAAATAAATATGTAAATCAATAAACTATTGGCTGGTGAATAATTTTTCACAAAGTAAAATTGCATCTTTTTTTATATTAATTTACATTATTTTATATTTTAAATTCTACAAATAATTTTTAAATCAAATATATTTAAAGTTTATAAAAGCTCCAAATCACATTTTTAGATAATAATTTACAAAATATACAAATAGATTTTAAGTTTTCATTTGAAAGTAAAATTTGGAAATTAATTCTTCAACCACAACAACAAACAATAAACTGCTAAAAATAATTAATTTAAAACACGTAAATCGCATGAAGACGTAAAGAAAAGATAATTATAACTATCTGGTAGATAAGATAAGAATCAACCGATAAAATCTTCTAATTTATTTTTTGTAATGTATAAAGTTGGTGATAGTGATAAATTAAGGGTTAAATGCTTAAACTCCCAACGAGGTATTTCACAATGTGCCACTTGAACTACAAAAAAGAGCAATTTATTTTCTAATCTTTCGAATTTGTGCGAAATGACCCCTGGTCAAACTTTCGGCCAAAATTTACTGGAAGCGTGTTTTGCACGTGATCATCGTGAGGGCATTTTTGTCACTCCATATTTGACAAGAATCTTAAAAAAAAAAAAAAACACCACTTAAGCTATTGTCTCCACCCTAACCTTTACCATATGTGCGAAATACCCCCCGAACTTTATGAGTATGTACGTTGTAATAAAAGCATTTAGTGTTGGATTTGACAAATCTTTATTTATATAACACATCTTGATTTCAATGAATATCGATGTGCATGCATCACAAAATAAACGATTAGGATGTCACTTACAATTCATATTAAAAGCTAAAGATTCAGCAGGGGCGGATCTATGTTAAGGCTGGGGGTGGGGGCTATAGCCCCCCACAACAAGATTTTGGGAATAAATCCTATGTATATTAATATACATGATTAGTGTGTATTAATATATGCAATATAATATAAAAAATAAATAAAAAGAAGCCTAATAAATTTGTTGAAATTTAAAATCTCACATATAAATCAAAGGTGGTACAAAAACACCTAAAAATTTCTATTAATTCTCAAAACCCAAAGGCAAAGCACAAACTCTTCAAATAATAAACTTAAACTTTAGATTTTGATTCAGTGAATAATTCATTTTCAACGAAAAAAGTACTCAACTAATGTATGAAAAGTGTTATCACATAAGTTTTCTTCCCTTTTTTATATATGTAGTAATTAATGATTGTTATTAAACTTACCATCTTTTTACCTTTGTGCCACCTTTTGTGTACTTGTTTTATTAGATATTTTTTTATCACTTATATTGCTTTTGTATGTATTTTGACCTTGGTATACTTGCATGAATCATCTTTGTATATACCTTTATTTTTAATTTTACGTTAAATATTGTGTTTAAGAAAAATCCATTACTTTAGCCCTCCCCAGACTAAATTTCTGGATACGCCCCTGGATTTAGCCCTTGATTTCATGCTACGGTGGTAAGTAAATGTGATTCAGTCTATAGTTTGATATACAAGTTTTACATTGTGGAATATAGCTATAGTATTTCTTCATATCCCTTGCTAGTTATCATCACTACATGCATCATTATTCGTTCCATCACATGGCTAAATTGTCGTTTTTTTGTCTCTTAAGGATTATAGAACCGATAATAGTAGGCAAACGTCCAAAAAGTATGAGAGTTCATCTCATAAGTCGATTGCCTAAGTTCACAGAAGATGAGATAAACATGAGGAGGGGTTTTTTCTTTTCATAGGATTGAATTACTATAATGCCATATATGCATTAAGTAAACTTAACTCGTCTAGCTTCAGGTACACGACACATGATGAGGTTGTAAACATTGGTAATGCCTCACTTCCTTACATAATATATATTATATGTTTTAGGAAGTGATACTTTAAGACTCATTAAATTTATCTCGTGCATTCTCATAGAAGATCGAAATGGACAACAATTGATAAACGAGCAAGAAATTCAAGTTGGATTTTTATATCCTAATGGACTCTAAGAAATCTTGAAACACAAAGAGAATGATAGCACACATTATTCAAACTTCACTTTTTTTTTTTTTTTTGTTTACAAAATTTAGAAAATTGATCGATAAGTTTCAGGTATTGATGAGGTTGCAAACAACACTTTGGAAGTTGCTTAGCCATAAAAGATGACATGAGGAAAGATACATAAATGATCACTTATGTTGTTTGTATGAAAAAATTAAGTACCATACTTTATTTTTCATACTATTTCATATAACATGAATAACATCTCTTGAGTTTTCCCAATGCGATAAAATTTACTTCGTTATGAATGACTTAAGATCTGGTAAGAATGATGGTGTTAATTATTTGAAGTGGTATTTCATGTGGTCGTTGATGGAAAATTTTGAGTTGTAATTTGGTTTTTTAGTAACCTTACTTATTTAGATTTCAAAAATAACTTGAAGCTATACCCTAAACACTCAGCTCGAGAAATCCAAAATATCTTCCACAAGTATCGGATCAATGAGTTTTAGGTGGTGTTTGCAAATGCTTATAAAATGAGCTTGTTGGCTTTTGCAGCCGCAAAAGCACATTTTTAGTGTTTGGAATACTGACTTTTGTTTCTGCTTGTCTAAAAAAAAGTAAGAAAAATCACAAGCCGCAAAAGCATGCCCATGGCTGCTTGCCCAACTGCTTCTGGAATTATGTTATTTTTAAAACGTCTTTAAAAAGAAAACTTATTTCTCATTAATTTTTGCAAACACTTAATTAATGATTTAAGTAGCTTTTTAAAAAGATTTGCAAACACTCCCGACTTTTTATTAAAAGTCACTTAAAGTGGCTTTAAGCAAAAGTAGTGAAAAAGCTCATTTTATAAGCATTTGCAAACACCACCTTAATGTTTTAGACTAGAAGTGCTTAATTACTTCATATGAATCAACATTGTGCCAATTAAGAAGTTAGATCATTAATAGGTCTCGCCATTAATATGGCCTCAGTCTTAGGCAATCACCTAGAACTTGAACTTTTGTAGCGTACTTGTGACAATATGGTGAATGAATTCATTTTACTAAGGTAGAAAAGATTGCACAAATCCAGAGGGGCAGGCTCATAAAGTTCAGGGGGTATTTTCGCACATATTTAAAAGGTTAGGCTGAGACAATACGTCAAGAGGTGATTATTAATTTTTTTTTAAGTTCTTGTCAAATATGAATGGACAAAAATGTTCTGACGATCACATGCAAGACACACTTCCGATAAATTTTGGCCTAAAATTTGACCAGGGGGCATTTCACATAAAGTTTATAGGCTTAAGAGGTAGATTGGTCTTTTTTTTTTAGTTTAAGGGGCACATTGTGAAACACCCCTAGATTGAGCATTTTACCATAAATTAACTAACACTCTTATTTTAATATTAAAAAAAAGTTGGATCTATTTTCATTAATTGTTATTCCTTTTCTTTTTTCAATTTTTTTTACTGTATCTTAACTAAAGTTGAGTATTGCTCTTTTTTTTTTTCTACTCTAACATTCCAAATTGGTACTAGTGACATTTTTAAATAGCTCAACAACTTTTCTTTTTATTTAATTTAAAACTATTCCCTTCTACAGTACTATTATGGGTAATTATGCTATCATAAAGAATCATGGTTTGCCAAATTGTTGTACAATACAACTAGTGTTTCACAGATATTGAACAAATTGTTAAAAATTTTAGGTATTGGGTGTCATTTACAATTGAGGTCATATGACAGGGGTTTACGCTTTTATTCCTAAGTAATTTATATTATTTTTTTTGGGGCTCCTATTTGTCGTATTCTGGTAATTTATTTTTTTCGGAGTTTTTACTGTCTTAACTCTTGACTTGTGCAGTCATAATAAACATTAACATCAGTGTATCTATGATTCATTGATTCTGTTAGTCATATTAGTTAACATGTTTCACTCTTTTAATAATAGCCATACAACAAGTTAAATATGTTCCTATATCACTCTATACTTGGGTGACATATCGTCATGGAAATACTACTCATATGCTATATATATACATATATATATATATATACACATATATATATATATACATATATATAAGTCTGTTGTTAGTTCTAATTATGTTTATATGTTTCCTGAGAACCGCGTGAGTCGCTGAAAATATCCCAGTTTGTCCAGGTGACATTCATATCTAGCAACTGAACACATTCTTTACAAGATTCCTGAATCTAAAATTTATGATACTTGAATAAAGTTTGTAGGGTGTTAGTAATATTATCCTAAATTTGAATTAGAGAAGAACACTAATTTGCATGTCCTGACCGACGAAAAAGAAATTGTGTTAAAAACATGACGTCTTTTTCTTTTGAATCCCGTCAATCCTCTTAGGTCGGGAACAATCATTTTTGGTACAGATCATGTTACATAGATACTATATTTGTAAATTTCTTCTCATAATAAGTTATATATATATATCCAAGGAATTCTACTATTTATAGGATAGTTCTACTTGAAAGATATCGAGATCCGCGGCCAGTCTCCCAATCCAGTCGGGACTCTATCTTTTCAAAATATCCGGTTTCTTTCATTTTGATAAGGTCTCTTTTCCTTTTGATAAGATATAAACAAGAGTTTGATAAAGAGAAATTTTCCATAAGATTAAATTCTAAAGATCAAGTTAAATCTTTCCAAACTTAGTCAAACATTCACTTCTCTTTAGAGACGTTTTTCATAAAAGCACAAGTGAATATTTTAGTAAATAAATAAAATCAGAATTTTCCTTCAAAAATATTTTCGCAAAACAAATAAATAAATCGTGTCGAACTCTAGGTTCTAACATATACGAAAGTGATAAATAACTTTGTAAATAAAAGTTGTATACTAGTTTATATGACTATTTGTGTGGCTGAAATTAAAAGAGTGAAACATAATAATTAAATTAACTGACAAATTAAATGTGTTACATATACACTCAAGAGTTCACATCAAACGCACACATATCTAGAACGTATACAACACACATAATATTACTCAAGTAATCTATAAAAATTGATTTGACACTCTATTATGGCCTATTTGTTTCACAACGAAAAGCTAAATAATTTCAAATACACTTAAGCTCTGTTTTCTACGCACAAAAAGAAAAAAAAAATCTAGGGAACTTCATAAAACTCAATTGTTTAACCAAAATTACAATCAACACTATATCAAGAACCGACTCCAAAAGACACCTCTAGGCTCTAGTCCTCTGATTTTTCTCATTTTCGCAAGTGTAATTCCCCGGAAAGTCATGACAGAAGGCAAAAGATTGCGTCCGCTCGTTTTCGTAACACTTATAAGCATCGTTTAATCATCACTTCCTTTGCTTAAACAACATATTTCCATATCTTCCTCCATAAGTTTTCCTCATCACACAGGCAAAAAAAATGGAGCGCAATAATAATAAAGTCGACTACATCTCTTTTCTCCCGGACGCTATCATTCTCATCATCATCTCATTCCTTCCCTTCAAACAAGCGATCACAACTTCCGTTCTCTCGAAACGGTTTCGCAACCTTTGGCACTCCACCACATCCGTCGACCTCGACCGCAACTCCTTCGACACAGACGACGAATTCCTCGAATTCATCCAACGGTGGATGTCGAACTTTCACGAACCCAATTTACAAAAATTCCGCCTCGCCTTCCCCGACCCGGAAGTTCAAGAAACCCGACAATGCATAACATTCGCTATCGTCGATCGACCAATAGTTAAATCACTTCATCTCGATTTCTCCGACCCCATTTGGGACGACAACGACGACGAAGAATATATCGACATTAATCCTCAAAACCATATACAACTTCCCTACTTCAATTCGCATCAATACATAGAGTCCCTCGAGCTATCCGCTTGCGGTTTTCGGGTTTCGCAGTTCAACAGATTCTCTGCCCTCAAGAACGTTTTCTTGGGATGGATCGAACTTCCGGGTTGTTCTCTCGACAGATTTATCTCAATGTGTCCTGTTATTGAAACCCTGAGCCTGAAAAGATGCTGGAACATAGGAGACTATTTGGACGTAAATGCCCGAGGATTGAGGGTTTTGGTTCTTGATAAAATCATGGGGCCTGAGTGTATTTCTGTGAACGCTCCCTCGTTGAGATCGTTTACGTACCGCGGGCCGTGTGTTTATATGGAAATGGAGTATAACAGGACCATGAGGGAGGCGGTTTTTGATTTTGGAATGCAGAGTGAATGGGATGAAGAATTGCACTCGGAGATGTTGTATAATTTGCTGATTGAGTGTTGGAGTGTTAAGCGTCTAACAGTTTGCAGTTACATGCTGCAGGTATGAATCTATATGTACATTGTGTTTTCAGTAACAAATTGGATGCTTATATTTTGAATTGAATGTTGCTTTGCCATATTTTTGAAAACATAAATGGTTATGTTTGGTGTAGTTTTCAAAATGTTTTTACTGAAAATTGAAAAAATGTGTTCGATTGTCAATCTCGGAAAGTTTTCAAAATATTTGGACTGTATTCTACTTTGAAAGTTTCTATGTTAGAAACAGTCAATAAAGTCGGAAAATTCTTACCTACTCTTAACGTTACAATACATCCCCTTACCTACTCCACCACACGTGAGGGGATGAATTGTAACATTGAGGGTAGGGAAGAACTCACCCTATAAAGTCTTTGTTCACTTTATTTTGAAAATCAATTTAGTTATGGTTTCATATTTACTTTTGAATATTTTAAAGATTGAAAATGACTATCTAATATTGGAAACAACTTATAGTGTTTTTGTGTACTTTATTTTAAAAAGTCAATTTTGTTATACGTGTTTACATTAAATGTCTATTGTTTTCTTGAAATATGTGTGTGGACCGATTTGACACGAGCAAGGATTTTTATGGGCCCATGTAATACTCAATAATATTTCAAAAAGAACACCAAATATACTTTTGTAAGTTTTTTGACTTGCATAGATTTGAATGCCTTCACTGTTTTCAAAAACTAAAAACATGTTCTTAGTTGTCAATGTTAAATGTTTTTGATAGTGTTAGAACACTACTTGTGCTTTAAACATTTAGAAGCACTCATGGAAAAGAATGGCATTGCATTAAAACACAAGGTAATGTGCCCTTCACATATCACATGAGTCAATTGCTAAGAGCTCCTAATGTCCATATATACTTATTCAATGCAGTAACTATATGTTGTGCACTTCTTCGGTAAGTTTTATTTTTACTCAACATATATGTATTCTTTAATTTGTGTTACTTGATGTGTTCCTTTGATATTATATTATCAAGAGTTTCGCATTTCAGAGTATGATAAAGAAATATTCTTTTTCAAATTGTTCTTGGGAAGAAGTTTATTATATTATTTTTGTTAAAAATTATATGTAACGTTTGATTTGGCAGCTTCCAAATTCTAGTTCATTGTCAAATCTTAATGCATAACCTCAATATGTTTTTTTTTTTTTTTTTTTCTCAAGGTACTACCAATGATGGAACTGTATCTAAAACCAAGTCTAGCAAGTGTCACGGACCTAGTATTGCAAACGCAGTTGCACTTCAAAGAATATTATGGGATTACATTTTTCTTGAATAGCTGCCCTAAGCTGCGGACGCTTTCAATCGAGTTGGGTCCAAAGAGAATTTTCGAGGTAAGCATTATCCGCATAAATATAATTCTTTACGTACTCGTGTTAACTTTTAATATATCGATCCTGATAGAATCATGAAACAAAGTTTTAAACTCAAAATTAAACAAGTATGTGCAAGTCAGTGTCCTTTTAATCAATATCATTATTTCGTGTTTCATATTACTTTTCAAATTATTATTATTCCAGGATTGTGAACCTCCTCATAAGATTGGAGAACATCCATTTCATAGTAGATTTTGGTATCCTGCGTGTGTGGGAAGCACCTTAAGCACGTTGAGGGTAAAAGGTTATAAGGGAGTTCGTGATGAACAAGTGGTGTTAAGATATCTGTTGACGTATGGCAAGGAGCTAAAGTACTTAATCGTCCAATTGTCGAAAGATACAGGAGCTAACGGGATCGACATGCGATCGACATATAGAGAAAACCTCGAAAGTTTACTACGATGTGGAACTGGTTCTCCCCATTTAATTTGCAAGTACTCTTAAGTGCTGATTAGGTGTGGAAGTTTTGGCCGACTAAAAACTAGTTGATATATTAACTGTCTCTCGTTCGGCTCTAGTTTGTAAGTATTAATTTCTATGTGCCGGTTCTCAATTTTTGTTAGTTTCACATGAATATCAGCTCTCTGTTTGTATATGTGCTGTAGCACACCAAAAGATTGTCAAGAAAGTTAGTTACATATGTTACAATTGTATATCCAATGAGACACCTTCTCCGGCTCATGCATCAATCAATGATCTTAAAAAGTGCACCCATTCCTATTCCTTCAACATGAAAGTGCCACCAATTTTCAGTTATAAACAAAGGTAGTAACTGTTTATACATGGAGAAGTTCACCCACATCGCTCAAAATCAAATTTATGCAGTGTACAAGTGAGGAGTCCAAACAAATGATGGATATATATTATTGAGCAACGATCCAACTTTCTTACTATTTGAAGCTTTGTTAGTCACCATATTTCACATTAAAAAAAAGTCACCATATGCACGACATTATTGAAACCAAAAATATCAACAATTTTAGAAAAAATGGCACAAAATTTTTTTAGCAGAAGTATCAAAACGAGAAGTATCAACAGATCAATCTATATCTCGGCAGGAGAATAAATCAATAAATTAATGAAAGGTCCGTGGCTCATATTAGGCCAAACGTTGCCTATCATAGTGCGACTCACTTGAACTCAATTACTTCTCATATTATCAATAGTCAACTCGATTTAGATTTTAGCTTCTTTAAGTACAGAACTTTTAATTGGTGGTAAGTAGAATCGATATATCCATGACAAGCAGTTGCTATCCTATTAATTGCAACTAAAAAATAATAGAAATTTATAGCGTTAAAAGGAATGCAAGCATCATACATCCACGCGAAAAGAGGAGGGTGAGAACTCAATGGCAGTGTTATTGATTTTGCAAAATTGAGAGATACATATAAGGTTATGGTGAGCAGACGAAACAAAGGGAAGTCGATTAAGATTAAAGGAACAAGAGGGAGAAGAAATAATACGAGACCAATGTGAATTATAGGCATGCTAGAGTCATTGCCGACAATAACCTCATCTGATCCAGAGTACGAAGCATGAAAAGAATGACTCTGAAGATCCAAAGTAACGTAATGAGCGATACCACTATCCATAATCCAATTTCAAGACTCAGGTATATAATGAACCTAAGGGGCATGTGCAGTGTCGATGTTCCAGGGAGGGGGGCCACGAGGCTACCACGGGGTGTCAGACGGATGAGAAGGCGGCTGAGTAGGATGATTGATTGCCAGGATGCATAAATTGGGGTAGAATTTAACGGTGTGAACCCGAGTGTTGCAGGCCTGACAATAGCCCAGATAGGGACGAGAGAGGATTGAGCGACCGTCGCAGCCACCATGAGATGAGTTGCATCTGCCGCAGCCAGACGACTTGAAGATCATTGTTCCACAGAGTTGGCGGTCACCAAAGTGGTAAGAAGACCGGGTTGAGTGATCAGGAGTTCTAGTTCACAGTTCACATGGGTCTCATACACAGGGGCGGAGTCAGGAATATAGTTTGGGGGGGAGGGGGGGGGGGGGGCGAAAGGAGTATCTGAAATTATATATGGCTAGATACATATCTATAGGGAAGTTCGGCTGGAGCTGGGGGGGCGGGGGCCCCTATATGCCCCTGGCTCCGCCTCTGCTCATACATGGCAGCAAAAAAGATCAGATTATCCCCGTATTTGACATTATTGGAAATGCCCGAGTAATTGTTATCCAAGCGATCACAAATAGAATCAATGAAATCCTCATGATCCATTGCTTTACCCATCAATATAGTATTGAGTAATTTTACAAGGCGCGCCTTGAAGCTCGCTTGAGGCAAATTTACCTAAACCGACCCGAGGCGTTTGTTTAGGCGCAAATGTCAAAAGGTGTATGCCTTTTTGTAGAGGTCTACTCTCAGGTAGCGCATTTTACACCTTTTGCGCTTCACTTAAAAAAACCAACGTTTTTCTAATGTGAGATAACAAAATGAATTACTTAATCTATAGAAGGAAAAAAAGGGACCTCACTTCAATTTTAGAAGAAAAATGCAATATTTCTCTTTCCTAAAAAAAAAAAAATACAACTCTTTTAGATTTTTACACGACAAGTCAAAGCAAAACCCTTTTCCTCTTTTCAAAATAATCCAGAATCATCACCAGTATGCTACCATCAGAATCTTATTCTGATTGTAGTTTATTATACGGCTCCGCTAATCTTACAGACAGCATTGATGTCTGTCATATAGACGTCTTGTAAACAAAATCTTAATGCACTTTCGTATCTCTAAGGATATAATTTAAAATAAAATTGTCCCTCTAATATTAAAATATTATATTAAGGCCCAATATTTAAGACTCTCTCCAATAATAGATCCACTGAAATTGTCTCTTTAATATTTAGAAATCTATAACAGATTTCAATATTAAAGAAAAGAAAAAAAAAACGAAAGATACCAATTACTTATTTTAAAATCATATTTGATCGAGGATATTCAGCTGAAAATAAATTATTCAACATCAACACCGTCTGATTCTTTTTTCAATAAACTTTAACATGCAAAACTAGAATATGTATCATCTATAAACAATAATCAACGTATTTCTTTAATACAAAATCTTCTTTGTTTTTGTTATTTGATTATTTAGGCTAATATTTCACTCAATGTTAGAAATCATTTATGGAGATTAACAATGATAATGCATTATATCGGACTATGAAAGTACTAATTTCCACCATGTTTAGGTATAATACATTTGATAGTTACGAATATGACTATGACTTTGTAATCTTTACACAATATTTGGAGTAAAGAGGTTAGATAAAGAAAGAAATAGTCGGAAAAAAAAAAAAAAAAAGATGTGGTATTTTGTTATGTTTACTAAGGACGTAAAAACAATGACGTGGTAATAACAGATTTAGAAAAGAATTGGTTGTTATATACGTATGCTTACTTTTTGTCCATATTTCGTTTTCTTATTTTTTCCAATAAAAAAACTAAAAGATAAGTGAATCTTATTGTTTGCTAGGGAAAGAAAAATAAGAAGTATGATATAATTGATTGTAATAAAAAAAGATGTATTAGCACTACAATTTCTAAAAGGTAGGAGTAAATGCTAATATAAGAAGTCTAGGTTTATATTTTGGCATATAGCCCCCTAAGGTTTCACTCATTGGTATATATCTCCCTGAGGTTTCAATTCTTTTGCATATACCCCCCTGAGGTTTCAATTCTTTTGCTTATACCCCCTTCCATCCATTGACCCTTAATTAACTATTAAAAGTGGAGGTAAATATGTAATTTTCTTATACTTTAAAATATGAAAACTTATTTATAATTATTAATATGTTAATTAACTTAAACATAATCCATTTATTCTACTATCTAAATATCTAAATTAAGCATGATTTATTTTAAATTATATTAGTTCATCAGCAATTTTGGATTTGCAAATTTAATTTTTTTAGAAGTTTCTTAAGTAGTTAAAATTTGTCATGATTAGAAAAATTATACCTGATGGTCATTTGCTTACTTTTAGTATTTAGAGAAAATTTTGCAGCATTTTTACTAGAAATTCTGAATATTTTATTCCTATGCTCTATTGTTGATGATTATATTGATTAAATGGTATTTTTATTAAAATATTGATCTTATTAATATGTTACATATGTAAAATAAAATATAGAATAAAAAGAATATGTGTCTAAATTTTATTATTTTTTGCTAGTGGAAATTATGCCTATTAATGGACCAATATGATTAAAAGTAAAACATGCTTAATTTCAATATGTAGACCAAATTTGAATATATGGATTATGTTTAAGTTAATTAGCCAATTAATAACCATAAACAAGTTTTAATATCTTAAAGTCTAAGAAAATTACATATTTACCCTCACTTTTGATAGTTGACTAAGGGTGAATGAATGGTAGGGAGGTACATGCAAAAGAATTGAAACCTCAGGGGGGTATATGCAAAAGAATTGAAACCTTAGGGGAAGTATATGCCAATGAGTAAAACTTAGGGGGCTATATGCCAAAATATGAAACCTCAAGGGACTATATGCCAAAGTATGAAACCTCAAGGGAGGTGGATGAAAATTACCTGCTAACAGACTGTGAGGAAATCTTTTTCCTTTATTATACTATTGTTACTCTATAGCATATTTCTAGAGAGTAACACGTCTATAAATATGATATTATGCTTTTTTGCAGTTTTTAGGTATCAAATTGAATGGGTTTCATATTGCAACTCTCCAACTTCATTACTTTTATGATTATATAATAATAATAATAATAATAATAATAAAATAATAAAATAATAATAATAATAATGATAATAATAATAATAATAATAACAATGAAATTCTTTTTTTTATTAATATAATTAGCTCATATATAATTTAAAATATTAAATTCTAAACTTCGCGAAGCTTAAGCGTCATCTTTGAAGACACAAATGCCTCGCCTTCGCCTTTTAAAAACACTTATCACGACTCGTACACTTATAAAAAACCGGTCCATAACTTGACATCTGTAGAATGCTACCTCCGATTCTCTGTATGATCGATAGAGCCAAAGATTCACCCCCCCCCCCCCCACTGATCGGAGTACGCCAATTACCCCCCGAACCGTACAAGATAGTGGTACAATGGTGAACCTTTCGCGCGGTTCAGGGGGCACTTGAGTCAGTCCTTGCCGGCACGATAGCATCTTGACTCCCATCCAATTTTTGGGCCAATTCCCCCTTCTTACTACCAAAAAATGAGATCCTTGCCGAATCCGATTTTGCTGCTCCAACCATTATCAAACTAATACCTATTTCGTTTAGTACTGGGCAAAGCCCGCTCTCTTTGTTTTTAGACTGAGAGAGAAAGCGTAGTGAGCCTTTCTACAGCTAGTAAGCCTCTCTCTATATATGCTTTCCGCACCGGTATTGCCACCGCCTATACATATATTACTTACTTTTTATGTTTCACTCTTTTGATTGTAGCAACGCAAAATATCAGACATAAGTTGCTATATCACTACTATTTATGTGAATAATATATAATATATATCACTTCTATTAGCCACCCAAATAGAAGTGGTATATTAGTCAAAAAAAAAAGTAGTATATTAGTCACACAACAATCATATATATATATAAATGGTATAGTAATTTATATCATTATATGACTATTTGTGTGGTTGAAATTAAAAGAGCGAAACAGATTAATTAAATTAATTGACAAATAAATTGTGTACATATACACTTAAAACCGGACCGGACCGGCCGGTTCGCTCGGTCTGACCGCTGATCGGCCATGGCGGCGGTCGGGAAGGTGAGATTGAACCGTTTTTCGACAAAACGAGCCAAACCGCCACGAAACCGGTTCGACCGGGTTGAACCGATCAACCGGACCGGGCAGCGAACCGGTTTTCCTCTTCTTTTTTTCTTTTTTTTTTCCTGTTAGCAATTTACACCTTTGCCCCTATTTTTCTGCCCTAAGTACTACTTTAGAGAAGCAAAAACAACACACCGGCCGGCTCTTTTTTTTTTTTTTGGAGTTTATGTATATGTATCCCTTAATTTTGCTGCAACATCTTCATCCTAATTTTCAAAAAAGGAGAAAAGAATAAAGAAACAAAAACCTTGAAGAAGTGAAGAAGAACAATGACATGGAAAGGAAAAAAGAATGAAGAAACTCAAACATTAAAGAATTGAAAAAGAGAAGTGACTTGAGAGAAATGAGAGAAATAGGTTTCTTGGTGAAAGATATCTTCAAAAAAGTAATTTACTGTAGCAAGAGTGGAGTATTTATGCATTGAATAGTAGTTATGTATTCATTGTCTTCCTCTTTGGAAAGTGGAGAATATTGTTATGCATTAATTGCTTCATTTGGAAAATTAAATTATATTAGCAATGATTGTCTTTATTTGGGAAAGTGAATTATACTAGCATTGATTGCCTTTGTATGGAGAAGCAAAAAAAAACGGTGGTATCTTATTTTGAGAAGATGATATTGTATAAGCATAATTAATGAATAGAAAGACAATAAAAGACCAAAGTCAAAGGATTCAAAAATTATAAAATGAAAAACTTCCAATTAAACTAAATGTGATAGAGAAAACTAAGAAAGACATTATATTACTCTTAAAAACATAATCTTTCACCAAACATACAAATATATTAACTTTTATTATGTTTAGCTAAATTATGTTAGTCCATATACGTTAATGCTTGTTGCAAAGTGTATGTTTATTTAGCTGAATATATGTTTTATAATTTTTAACAAAAAACATATATGTTTTATATGATTTGGAGTTGTATAGTTTTAATATTTAAGGGTTGAGAATATTTATATAATTTTATCTGTTTGAATATATAAGATTATTTGTTTTCAATCTTTATTTATATATGTCAAAAATAAATATTTTAAAATTTATGAAGTATATCGTTCACCGGTTCGAACCAACGGTTAAACCGGTTGAACCTGTAACCAGTAACGTCACCGGTTCAATGTCCGATCCGGTTCTGAAAACATTGCACTCAAGAGTTCACGTTAAACGCACACATATTTAGACAGTATAGAACACACATAATATATTTAAGTAATCTATAAAAGTTGATTTGACACTCTATTATGGTCTATTTGTTTCACCACGAAGAGCTAAGTAATTTCAAATACACTTGAGCTCTGTTTTCTACGCACAACAAAAAACAAAAAATTTACAAATTTACAATCAACTGTATCAAGAACCGACTCCATAAGACACCTCTAGTCCTCTGTTTTCCTCATTTTCGCAAGTACAATTACCCGGAAAGTCATGACACAAGGCAAAAGATTGCGTCCGCTCGTTTTCGTAACACTTATAAGCATCGTTTGATCATCACTTCATTTGCTTAAACAACTTATACTTCAATCCCAATTCTCAAATCTTCGTCCATAAGTTTTCCTCACACAGGCAAAAAAAGAAAACACAAGTAGAAAAAAATGGATAAAGTCGACTACTTCTCTTTTCTCCCGGACGCTATCATTCTCATCATCATCTCATTCCTTCCCTTCAAACAAGCGATCACAACTTCCGTTCTCTCGAAACGGTTTCGCAACCTTTGGCACTCCACCACATCCGTCGACCTCGACCGCAACTCCTTCGACACAGACGACGAGTTCCTCGAATTCATCCAAAGGTGGATGTCGAACTTTCACGAACCCAATTTACAAAAATTCCGCCTCGCCTTCCCCGACCCGGAAGTTCAAGAAACCCGACAATGCATAACATTCGCTATCGTCGAGAGACGAATAGTTAAATCACTTCATCTCGATTTCTCCGACCCCATTTGGGACGACAACGACGACGAATACGAATACATTATCGACATTAATCCTCAAAACTATATACAACTTCCCTACTTCAATTCGCATCAATACATAGAGTCCCTCGAGCTATCCGCATGCGGTTTTCGGGTTTCGCAGTTCGACAGATTCTCTGCCCTCAAGAACGTTTTCTTGGGATGGATCGAACTTCCGTGTTGTTCTCTCGACAGGTTTATCTCAATGTGTCCTGTTCTCGAGACCCTGAGCCTGAAAAGATGCTGTATCTTCGGAGTCCATTTGGAGGTAAATGCGCGACGATTGAGGGTATTGGTTCTTGACAAGATCACGGGGCCTGAGTGTGTTGCTGTGAACGCTCCGTCGTTGAGATCGTTTACGTACCGCGGGCGTTGCCTTTATACGGAAATGGAGTATAACAGGAGCATGAGGGAGGCGGTTTTTGATTTTGCAATGCAGGAACATTGGGATGCGCAAGTGCACCCGGAGATGCTGTATAACTTGCTGGTTGAATGTTGGAGTGTTAAGCGTCTAACGGTTTGCAGTTACATGCTGCAGGTATGTATCAATGTACATTGTGTTTTCAGTAACAAATTTTGAATTGAATGTTGCAATGTTTGGTGTAGTTTTCGTAATGTTTTTACTGTTGTTCTATGTTAGAAACAATCTATAAAGTCTTTGTTCACTTGATTTTGAAAATCAATTTAGTTATGCGTGTTGACGTTATATGACTTATATTTTCTTTTGAATATCTTAAAATCGAAAATGACTCGTTTGTATTGGAAACAACTAATAGTGTTTTTGTACTTTTTTTTGAAAAGACAATTTTGTTATACGTGTTTACATTAAATGTCGAATGTTTTCTTGAAATACGTGTGTTGGCGGATTTGACAACAGCAAGGCTTCTAATGGGCCCAAGTAATACTCAATAATATTTCATAAGAACACCTAATTTACTTTTGTAAGTTTTGTGACTTGCATAGATTTGAATGCTTTCACTGTTTTCAGAAACTAAAAACATGTGTTTAGTTGTCAATGTTAAATGTTTTTGACAGTGTTGAACGTTAATTGTGTTTTAAAAATTTAGAAGCACTCATGGAAAAGTATGGCATTGCATTAAAACACAAAGAAATGTGCCTTTCCACATATCACATGAGTCAATTGCTAAGAGCTCCTAATTTCAATACTTCTCAATACAGTAACTATATGTTGTGCACTTTTTCGGTAGTTTTATTTTTACTCAACATATGTATTCTTTAATTTGTGTTACTTGAAGTGTTCCTTTGATATTATATTATCAAGAGTTTCGCATTTCATAGTATGATAAAGAAATGTTCTTTTCCAAATTGTACTTGGGAAGAAGTTTATTATATTATTTTTGTCAAAAATTATGTAACGTTTGATTTGGCTTTCCAAATTCTAGTTCATTGTCAAATCTTAATTCATAACCTCAATATATTTTCTCAGGAGTAACATTGTGTTAATTTGTTTGTTTGTATGTTTTTTTTTTTCTTCTCAAGGTACTACCAATGATGGAACTCTATCTAAAACCAAGTCTAGCAAGTGTCACAAACCTAGTATTGCAAACGCAGTTGCACTTCAAAGAATATTATGGGATTACATTTTTCTTGAATAGCTGCCCTAAGCTGCAGAGGCTTTCAATCGAGTTGGGTCCAACGAGAATTTTCGAGGTAAGCATTATCCGCATAAATATAATTCTTTACGTACAAAGTTTTAAACTCAAAATTAAACAAGTATGTGCAACTCAGTGTCCTTTAATATAATGATCATCAATACAATATCATTATTTCGTGTTTCTTATTACTTTTCAAATTATTTGATCAGGATTGTGAACCTCCTCATAAGATCCAAGAACATCCATTTCATAGTAGTTTTTGGTATCCTGCGTGTGTGGGAAGCACCTTAAGAACGTTGAAGGTAAAAGGTTATAAGGGAGTTCGTGATGAACAAGTGGTGTTAAGATTTCTGCTGAGGTATGGCAAGGCGCTAAAGTACTTATTCGTCCAATTGTCGAAAGACACAGGAGCTAACGGAGTCGACATGCAATCGACATATAGGGAAAACATCGAAAGCTTAATACGTGGAACTGCCTCTCCCCATTTAATTTGCAAGTACTTTTAGGTGCTGATTAGGTGTGGAAGTTTTGGTCGACTAAAAACTAGTTGATATATTAGCAGTCTCAACTTAGGCTCTAATTTGCAAGTATTTCTATGTGCCGGTTCTCATTTTTTGTTAGTTTCACATGAATATCAGCTCTCTGTTTGTATATGTGCTGTAGCACACCAAAAGATTGTCAACAAAGTTAGTAATATGTGTTACAATTGTATGCATATAGTATCCAATGAGACACCTTCTCTGGCTCATGTATCAAACAATGATCTTGAAAACATGAATCAATTGCATGCAAAAGTTATGCAATGTCGTGATCTAGGTCATATTTCAATCAGTGAACTTTTGAACTAGAGTTGAATTTTATCTTGACCACTAACACTAGTTTTGCAACAATCTTGCGCCATAACAAACATAAGACTTCCTTAATGAATTATTTATAGGCTTAAATTTAATAAAATTGTGCTTCTACCAACCCCATTGAAGCACGAATTAATCAATTTTTCAGAAATACAAAAATGATTCTATATTTATGTTGACATAGACATATTTCGTCCATTATATTTTACGACTGGACCTGGGTAGTGTAGTGTTTTATAAGTTTCAAGGGGGTACGTCCTTTACATTTTCAAACAGTTTGGAGATTTGTGTAATTACAACGAAGCTCAGGGCTCACCCCAGAATTATATTACTTAAAATTATATGCGAAATGCAAATATAAATCCCAACTTGCTCATCTTTTAACTCTTCTATTTGTATCTAAATTGATGAAGACACATGTAAAAGAGTTGAGTTGAATATATAGCCCAACGATACCATGAAACAGAGAAAGCTTCACTATGAATCACTCTTTTAGAAAAAATAACAAACACGGCATAGTTAAAACGATTACAAGAACAATAGAACTATTTATTGCTCTTTTATTGACAAATGACCAACATTCCGCGGAGTACTCTTTATTAATTCGAAACGCACATTGACATTTTCATGCACTTAAGGGGAATCAGTAGCTAGCGTTTAGGTATGCTTCGGTAGCATTGAACAACGCTATTGCCTGATCATTCCCGAGCTTGAGTTCCTCATCACTGAGCTCGATATCGCCCTTCGTGTGATATTCAACTGTTTGCTTGAATATGCTTCCGCCATCGCCGGATTGCATCGTAGGATATCTTCTCGATCTTGTCGCCGATCACATCTCCGTCAATCAAGGTGAACTTGCACACGTAGTTTGCAGTGTCTATGTAGTCCATCCTGTGCTTTGTTACCTTGAACGGAGCTTCTGTTAAGTGTAGAAAAAAATTGGTGTGAAATATTAAATCCAAATGTACAGAACTATGCATGGGATAGACGTACATATAAAACAGAAGAAAATTAAGAATGAGAGAAGGGGGAGACTAATTAATTGAGACTGAATACATACAAGTTCTGCATGTGCAATTTGAGTGACAAGCAATACATAGAGAAAAAGAAAAGCACAATCAGATACACTAATAACCCTTTTACTACGTAAATAGATCCAAATTAAATATAATGAAATTCAAAACTCATGTGAATGTGATTAAATATTTTTAATCAATTAATCATGTAATTAAAGAGTAGTAGGAGTGGCCTATATACCATCAGTGAAGTTCGTTTGCAAGACGGATCCAACACTAACTCCATTTCCTTCAACTATCTCAACGCTCTAGGTGCGGCTTTCGGCGCAATGTCATATGTTTCTGTGAGCAAACCCTTGAACAACCTTGATGGAGAAACCTTGGCCTTGAGCTCTTGGGAAACGATCTTGATGCCCATGTTCTTTGTGAAGAGAGCTAGGATTTAATGAGATGCTTAGTTAGAAATTGAAGAAGACAATAAGCTGAAGAGAAGATTAGTGGTGTGCAAAAACGTGAAGCTCCTATAGGCGTTTTATAGGCACTTTTTAGGATACAAGTCATTGTCAGTAAAGTGGAGAAATAAACTATTCAAACTTACTTTGTATAATAAAATGTGGATTAGGATGATTTGTAGTATTTAACTAATTTGCTATATGTAATTTTAATGGTATGTTTCAAGTTTCAACAACTAAAATAAACACGGTATTTTATCTTGGCCACAAAGAGACACGCCCCTGCGTCCTTAATCGCAATTATATTATTTGATTGAGATTTTCAATAGAGCAATGGGTTTCAAATTATAAACCGATCATGTCTCGTGAGACTAAAAAATGATATTGGTGACTCAATATCCGAGCTGCCAGTCATCTATAAGATATATGGTTTCAGATTTTAATATGTAGCACGATCGATACATTCCAGTCTTGGGCTGAATATTTATATAAGCTCGCATAAATTGTGTGGATTAATATAACTTAGTAATAATTTTAATAAATATCTGTAAGTGTGTGGTTCGAAGTTCTCTAAATCTCAGATTAAGGGATCCTCGTTGTGATCTTTTAAGTGCTATTACTGACTTTTAGATTAATGAAATTGAGGATCGTTCTTTTCAAACGCGGAGTGCAACTCCTTTTTTCCCGACAATAACATTTCCCGTGATACGTTCACATTGTGAACGTATCACGGGAAAACACAGTTCATATCTCAATTGTGAACTTCACAATTGAGATATGAACTGTGTGTTTTAGTGTAAAATTGGAACAGTACTCTTAGAGTAAATCCTACAATTAATTTTACTGTTGATGGAACTTTACTCCAGTATTATGTGAAATACAGACATTATCCTTTTGTGATAGGCGTTTATTACGGTTGCTCTTGTTAGTAATATTGCACCGATAAAATAAATCGAAACAAACAGATATTATGTATTGACGAAATATACAATTATGATACAACAATTAAATTGCATAAATATAAGTAAACCTTAACCGGAAAATTCGTAAGGAAACAGAGATGTCGAGGCCTGTGAAATCACAGTTTCCTTAAAACAGATTCGCCCTCTCCGCGGTGCTTGAGAATCGTGAGCGACTGTCTCCCAGGATACAATGACAACGAACAGATAGGTTTGCACGAACGAAACTGCTCCGGCGAACTCGAACTACGCCTTTCGTCTACCACCACAAATTACCATGGACTCTATGCGAAGAATTTTAATGATTTTCAATGCACAAGAAAAAGTGTTTTTGAAATTGTTTTTGTCATATGAAACCCTGAGGAGAGCGACTCCTTATATAGACTAATGCACGGGAGAAAGAGGAGAAAAACGTGATTTACTGGGACACTAACTCGTGGTTACTTGCCCACTAAGTCTAAGAGTCTCGGATGAATGTAGACGGGTTTTCAGTGTTTAAAACTGATCACAACTTTATCGCAAAAGATAACGATAAGTACCAATTTAATTAATGCACAATATTTTCTGTTAAATAAATATTATAACAGAAAATAATATTCCAGCATCAATTTCTCATTCACCCACAAGCTCAAAATTACACCCTCAAGGTGTTTTAATCCAGTTCAAACACCAAATTTTCCAACAATCCCCCACATGAATGAAATTGACTCATGATGCAGACAACATGTGGTGACAGAGTTCTACGGCTTACACCTGCATAGGATAGGTAGAACGCGTCTTTGAACCTTCCCTCGTGAGAAAATATTTACTTTGCTAGCTGATCAGTAGACGCGATGTCTTTGAACTGTCTGCCGTTTGTGCAAACGATGATATAATCCACTCAGGTATTTACCTGACACAGTTTCGGTTCTCATGGTTTATGTTCATTTTGGCCGTGAACATATGCCTGGTTCTGCAAGAGTTTTTCAGAGAATTAAGCCCCCACAATTCTCCTAAGAAGCGGCCCCTCTTCTCTCTCACATAGGTGATCCTTTAACTACGAGTAACCCGCATTACTCTGCTCGAACTTTCGACGCTTAAAGATCATTAAAAGCCTACAACTTAACCTTTTCCTCAACGGGTTTCACTGTTTCATCATAGGAATGGACAGGGGTAACCCCCACAGTGATCCAGCAAGGTTTTTACAATTAGGTTGTCCCATTGAACCAAGATCTTGGGATCTCCGGTCAGCAAGGTTGGATTTTCCTTCGTAATAACCTTAATTTACAATGGGCTTGAGTCACATTCCTTTCAATGTCTTATCAACTTGATCTCTATTTAACCCTTTGGTTAGTGGATCCACGATGTTATCTTTTGACCCTACATAGTCAATCGAGATAACTCCAGTTGAGATCAATTGTCTAACACTATAGTGTCGACGACGTATATGTCTCGACTTACTGTTATACAAACTATTCTGTGCCCTACCATTTTTAGATTGGTTATCACAATAAATGCATATAACAAGCACGAGTTTTGACCAATCGGGAATATCTTCTAAGAAATTTCGTAGCCATTCGGCTTCTTCACTGCATTTGTTTAATGCCACAAACTCAGATTCCATCGCGGATCTGGTTATTACCATTTATCTTGAAGATTTCCATGAGTGAATACATATCCACCTTTTCCTTTTGAGTCTTGTATATCAGATATCTAGCTTTCACCAGTATATCCTTCAATCAAAACAAGATCTCTGGTATAATGCAACCAATAATCACGAGTATATCTCAAGTACCTGAATACTTTCATAATCGCTTTCCAGTTTCACTACCTGGATTACTCGTGAATCTATTCAGACTGCTAATTGTGTAGCCAATGTCTGATCTTGTATGCAGCAAGTCTTTAATGGACTTCACCATTTTATCGTTGTTTCCCACAATGAGTATATCATCAACATACAAAGAGAGAATTAAATATCCATCTTTGGTAGTTTTGATGTAGACACACTTGTCACACTAATTAATTTTGAATCCATTTGACATCATGACATTGTCAAATTTTTCATGCCATTGTTTAAGTCCATACAAGGACTTCACCAATTTACAGACTTTTCTTTCTTTTCCAGGAGCTACATAACCCTCAGGTTGTTCCATGTAGATTTCTTCATCAAGATCTCCATTTAAGAAAGCAGTTTTCACGTCCATTTGATGGACTTCCAGATTTCGGAGAGTGGCAATTGCCAGAATCATCCTTATAAAATTTATTCTCGTCACAGGAGAATAAGTGTCAAAGTAATCATGGCCTTCTTGTTGTTTGTATCCTTTGGTCACAAGCCTAGCCTTATACTTATCAATTGTTCCACCAGTTTTCATCTTCCGTTTGAAAACCCACTTAGAACCCAATGGTTTACATCCTGGAGGGAGGTCTACCAGTTCCCAAGTGTGATTTATTAAGATGGAATCAATTTCACTTTTTATGGCCTCTTTCCATCAAGGACCTTCAGTGGAGCTTACAGCTTCTTTATACGTTTGAGGTTCTGCCTCAACCATGTAAGTCAGAAAATCAGGCCCGAAAGAATTTTCTGTCCTTACCCTTTTACTTCGTCTAGGCTCTTCTTGGACTTCATCAGAATCTTCAGGTTCTTCTTGATTTTGATTATTGTCAATATCTTCAAAGATCCGTTTTGAAGAACTTGGTCCAGCCTCTTTGGATTTACAAGGAAATACATGTTCAAAGAACGATGCATTTCTCGATTCCATTATGGTGTTCTTGTGAATATCAGGGATTTTAGAATCATGCACAAGAAACTTATAAGCACTACTATTGTGTGCATATCCAATGAAAATACAGTCTACAGTCTTTGGACCTATTTTCACTTTCTTTGGCAAAGGTGTTGCCACCTTAGCAAGACACCCCCACACTTTTAAGTATTTGTACGTAGGTACTCTACCTTTCCATAACTCGTAGGGAGTCTTTTCTTCTTTCTTTCGAGGTATCTTATTTAAAAGATAATTAGCCGACAAAATGGCTTCACCCCACATGTTCTGTGGCAACCCAGAACTTATTAACATTGCATTCATCATATTTTTTAAAGTACGATTTTTCCGTTCTGCTACTCTATTAGACTGAGGAGAATATGGAGTTGTGACTTCGTGAACAATTCCATGTTGTGAACAAAATTCACCAAATGGTTCCACATATTCACCGCCACGATCACTTCTTACCATCTTAATTTTCTTATTAAGTTGGTTTTCCACGTCTTGTTTATATAAAATAAACTTGTTAATGGCATCATCTTTACTTTTCAGTAAATAAACATAATAATATTTAGTACTATCATCAATGAAAGTAATAAAGTATTTGTTACCACCTCTCGTTTGTGCAAATTTTAATCACATATATCAGTGTGAATTAAATCAAGAGATTCAGTGTTTCTTTCAACAGTTTGGAACGATGTTCTCGTTAGTTTTGCCTCTACACAAGTTTCACACTTGTGTTCGGAATCAATATTAAATGTGGGTATGTGATTCATGTTAATTAGTCTACGTAAAGAATCATAATTAACATGTCCTAATCTACCATGCCATAAATTAGAAGACTCAATCAAGTAAGCAGAAGAATTGGAAATTTTATTAAAAGCAATAGAGTTTGGCTTAACAGCCATTACATTCATCTTCCACATTCCCTCTTTCACATAACCCTTTCCAACATAAACACCATGTTTGGACAACACTATTTTATCAGACTCGAGCACCATCTTGAATCCATGAGTGCTCAATAGTGTTCCAGAAATCAGATTTCTACGAATGTCTGGCGCATACAGCACATTCTTCAGCTTGACCTCTTTTCCAGAAGTCATCTTGAGGCACACAGTTCCCTTCCCTTTGATATCAGAGGTAGACGAGTTGACCATATACAGCTTCTCCCCAGTTTCCACACGAGTTAGCTCAGAAAAAGCAGACTCAGCAGCACAGATATGACGGGTAGCTCCGGTGTCCAGATAACATTTTTTTTGGGTTAGTATCCACCAGATTAACTTCAGAGACAACAGCACAAAGGTCTAACCCAGATACATCCTTAGCCATATTATCCACAACATTAGCCTCGTTTGTCCCTTTTCCCTTGTTGTTTTTCGGCAATCTACATTCTGCCGCCTTGTGCCCTGCTTTGCCGCAGTTGTGGCACTTTCCTTGAAACTTCTGCTTCTTGGAAATTCTTCCTTTTGGTCCCATCTTCGACCCAGGTGTTCAACCACGTTGGCCTTAGCAGTATTGGAGTTGACAGTAGCCTTTAAAGCTCTTTTGTCTCCAATCATATTTCCTTCTTGAATTCGAAGCTTGACAATGAGATCTTCAACAGTCATCTCCTTTCGTTTATGCTTCAGATAGTTCTTGAAATCTCTCCACGCAGGAGGTAGCTTCTCAATTATAGCAGCTACTTGAAAAGATTCACTCAAGACCATTCCCTCAGCATGAATCCCGTGGAGGATCACTTGAAGTTCTTGCACTTGACTCATCAGACTTTTAGAATCCACCATTGTGAAATTCAAGAACTGACCCACAAGGAATTTCTTGGCCCCAACATCTTCAGTTCGATACTTGTGGTCTAAAGATTTCCAGAGTTCTTTCGCCGTTTTCTTCACTCTGTAAACAGCATACAAGTCGTCAGCTAAACCGTTCATAATATAATTACGGCAAATAAAGTCAGGGTGCGTCCATGCATCAATTGCATTAGCAGATTGTGCATCAATCTCATCCTCTCTAATAGTAGGAGGATCCTCTGTCAAAAAATTTCCAAGACCCAACATGGTCAGATAAAACAGCATCTTTTGCTGCCATGTCTTGAAATTCACACCAGTGAACTTCTCCGATTTCTCACTATGATTCACATGAACCGTGGGAACAACCGGACCCGTCATGCGCAGAGACGGGTTTCGAATGATCGAAGAACTTCTAGGAGTTGCAGGGGTTTTCGACGTCGGGGGCGTCTGAGGATTGGTATCATCAGTAACCATATCCTTGTTTCCAGAATTAGACATATTTTCTGAAATTCAAAAAATCAGAAAATTAGTAACGAGTTAAAATAATCCAACAAAAATCCAGAATTCAGAAGAACACAGAGTTCTTCAAAATTATTCCGTCAAGTAAACCTGTTCGTCTCAAATAAGATAATCTGTTTTAAGATTGTTAGTAATATTGCACCGATAAAATAAATCGAAACAAACAGATATTATGTATTGACGAAATATACAATTATGATACAACAATTAAATTGCATAAATATAAGTAAACCTTAACCGGAAAATTTGTAAGGAAACAGAGATGTTGAGGCCTGTGAAATCACAGATTCCTTAAAACAGATTCGCCCTCTCCGCGGTGCTTGAGAATCGTGAACGACTGTCTCCCAGGATACAACGACAACGAACAGATAGGTTTGCACGAACGAAACTGCTCCGGCGAACTCGAACTGCGCCTTTCGTCTACCACCACAAATTACCATGGACTCTATGCGAAGAATTTTCATGATTTTCAATGCACAAGAAAAAGTGTTTTTGAAATTGTTTTTGTCATATGAAACCCTGAGGAGAGCGACTCTTTATATAGACTAATGCACGGGAGAAAGAGGAGAAAAACGTGATTTACCGGGACTCTAACTCGTGGTTACTTGCCCACTAAGTCTAAGAGTCTCGGATGAATGTAGACGGGTTTTCAGTGTTTAAAACTGATCACAACTTTATCGCAAAAGATAACGATAAGTACCAATTTAATTAATGCACAATATTTTCTGTTAAATAAATATTATAACAGAAAATAATATTCCAGCATCAATTTCTCATTCACCAACAAGCTCAAAATTACACCCTCAAGGTGTTTTAATCCAGTTCAAACACCAAATTTTCCAACAGCTCTATCTCACCTTCGCATCTTTTTTCTCTATTGAGATTAATTAGGTCTCGGTACTTCAATTCGATTTAAGATTGAGATAAAATCTGATTGCCATACCGCACAATAATAAATTCAAAGAACAAGAATGAACAAACAAGAAGAGATTTTGATCTTTCGTTCAAACAACTACATAGTCTTTTTATTCCGAGATGAGAAACTTATCTAACTAACTTTTTAGTTATGATTTCTAACATCTAACTTGTTTTAGAATCAGTTGATCGAGTACCTAAAAAATGTTTTGATCCTGCAATGTTCACGCTACGTTAACGAACTAACTGTTAAAACTAACTCTTAGAGATTAGCTTTCTCACCAAAGTCAAATCAGTTATTCAGGGTGTTTTCACCTCTTGTGTTCAAACTCCAACAATTCTCTGTTGGAACTCAACACCTGCCATTTTCTCGTTGCAACTCAATTGTTCAACCAATTCTCACATTCTAAGTTATGAAGAAAAAACTATATCAATTCTTAGATCCTTTTACGATGTCGAATTAAGACCCATTTTTTAGAGCACTTAATTAAGCATTTGGGCTTTATCTATTGGTCATCTGCAAATAAAACACTTCAATTAGGTTGCATTTGTTAGTTTCACAAATCGTGAACCCTCATACAATTATGTTAGGATCTACAGCGTTTTACAATAGATATAAGTTGCATAAACAACCCTTTAAGTGTGGATAAATTGCACCAATCACCCCTTGTAGTCGAGAATTTACGCAGCATTCCTATATCTAATTGGCTTAAGACACTTTTAAGTTTTTCAAGATACTACATATATTACTCAAGGAAGTTTGTATAGTTTTTGCCAATTGGACGGGTAGCTTTTGTCAGTCAACCGATAACTCGGGGATATCTTGTGCCATTTATTTCCTATGTAATTATATTATGCTATACTTTAATATATATTATGGTTTTTTTATGACTTACCTTACATTATCGGTAGGGTTACGCTCGCTAAGGGCGACACACCATGGCAACAAATAGATTTAAAATCAAAGCTTAATTCAATCTTGGGTCTTAAATAACATGGATTGGCGTCTCATCTCCATTCGTAAAGGGGTTTACCACATTGTTCTCCAATTGGAAAAAGCTCTACAAGCTATTTGGAGTCGGGAAGCCCCCAATTTTTACGTTGTACTTTACGCCTCATGAAGTGGTCATCGGGGTTCAATCGAGCAACACGAAATCAACATATGTGCAGGTCTAGACGCGAATTCACCTTTGTCGAAATCCCTTCAACTATGAAAATACTTCAAAAAACCTATACATATTCCTTACAATAAGTTTGAACCTTGTCTCTAAATATTCAGATAGCTATTTTTGTAGAAGGTTGGATCATTGTTCTAACAGCATTGCTATTTGTAGAAATCGGATATCTATTTCTAATATAGAGCTGCAACCTTGCTCTATGATTATTGCAATGGCCAACAAGCTTTTCTTCAACCAAACCACTTTTTCCTGAAATAGACATTTGCAAAATAAGAGTGAATTGCCAAACTAACACTCTCCTAAAAAATAATTCCCAAACTAACACTCTAAAAAAACTAATATCCAAAATAACACTTTCAACAAGATATTTCCCATTTTGACCTTTGTATTTTATAGAACAAATGCCAAAAACACCAAACTATAATTCATATTTGTGCAAGACTATTTGTTATTTATATCTTAATATTTATATAACTAACTTCATAAAAATATTAATTAAATCAAAACAAAAAATAGAAATAAAAATATGTATCGTCTTCCTCCCCCAGCCTCCTCCTCCCGTCCCACAAAACTCTCACATGTTCGCAGGAGACCTGCTCCCATCAATCGCCGATGAATTGATCGGAACAATGCACTGCCTCATTCGCCGATGAAAACGTTTTCACAAATTCAATGATGAGTTATTAACACTAAAAATCTCTATTCAAACTATAAATGACAAGAAATAAAAAAGTAAGAACTCGGTCAAGCCGACGAAGAAGAAAAGCAAATCCAAAAGAGTTTAATTTGAGGTGCTACCGTCAAATTGAAACCAAAATATGAGATTTGTCCCCTTCGCTTCATTTCTCTTCATTTTTTGGGGCAATGATTTATGAAATTAAAACAGAACACTTTGATCGGACGGCGATGGTGGGAAGACGAGAGGAGACGAAGAAGATGCTTCTTCATTTTTTATTTAACATTTCATTTGAAGAAATTAAATTGGATGAAATTTTTATTTAAAATTAAGTTAGTTGTTGTTTGAATTAATAAGATAAAAATCTTTAATGAGAAAGAGTTGTTAAGAAAATTGTGTTTTCTATTGAAAATATATAATTTAAAAGAGATTTCTGGGGTGGGCGGCGGAGTTGGGTGAGGAAGATGATTATTATTTTCTGTTTTTAAAATGTTGATTGAATACAAAACTTTAGATTTTTCATTACTTTTCTTTGGATTCATAAAATACAAAGGTCAAAATGGGAAATATCTTGTTGAAAGTGTTATTTTGGGTATTAATTTTTCTAAAGCGTTAGTTTGGGAATTATTTTTTAGGAGAGTGTTAGTTTGGCAATTCACTCTGCAAAATAATATCTCTAGTAATCAACAGATTATCCAAGGTGTAATATCAATCAAAATAAAATTAAGACAACAACTACTCATAAGATTCTTGCGCTTATAACTGGAAACAAATCTTCTCAAAAGATTTTGGGATTATTTCAAAATTAGTGCCTCAAATTGGCACGATTTCAAACTTGGTGTCTTAATGAGGCAGCCATTAAAATTGGTGCCTTATTGAGGCATTTTCATCAATTTTGGTGTCATGTCGCCGGAAAATTTAAAATGTGGCCGGAATTGCGTAAGTGGACGTGACATGGCAATATATTTAGGGATTTTGACCATAGTCAAAAACACGTGGCTAAAATCCGCCACGTGTTATACCACCTAAGCAATTAAAATAAAATAAAAATTACAAGGAATAAAAAAAATTGTATGTGTTATAACTTTAGGACACGTTTAGATTCTGTAATAAGGTCCCATTAACAAGATAATGGGACTTTATAGAGTGTTTGGATGCCCTTCATTTTAGTTGTACATGCCCGTGATATGTGGGCCATATGTGGGCCATTTCACTGTTTTTGACTGATTAGGAATCTCTACCTCACCCCTGCGACTATGAATCTCTACCCAGATTGAAATGTTCTTTTACTTTTATATCCTCTGAAAAGGATTAAACAACAGTCCAAGATCTCCCCCTTAAAATGTGAAATGCTCTCTCTAAGTTAGTTTTGTCATCTCCTTTTCGAATAATAGCAGGGTAAAACTCACAATTTTTTCTTGTGCGACTGAATGAAGAGTTTTGATTTGAAGGATTAAGGAGGGTGCGTGAGTTAAAAGCAAGTGGGTAACTAAAGACGGTGGTGTATTTGCGGCGGACATATGTACTGAATATTGAGCACAAAAGTTGGGGAATTTTCCATTTTTAGTCCCATAAGTTGGCACATCTTCAAAATTGGTCCCCTAATTTTTTTAACTGCAATTAGAGTCCCATAATTTGACACATGTTTCAATTTTGGTCCTCCGGGCATAATTCTGGAAATTTTTGCCGGAAAACTCGATTTTTTTATTTTATTTTTCGTTTTAATTTATTTTCCTCAAAAAAAAACGTGTTTCCTAAAAAAAACCACAAAATTGAACTAAAACAAAAAAAAAAACTCTTTCTCTGTCTCTTAAAAAACCATCATGTTATTGTCGATGTTTGAATTAATAAACATTCATACATTAATATAATTACCAGCAGCAATCTTAGTTGCAGCCGGTTGTTCCGAATCCATCCATTGATATTCTTTGCTGGTGAAATTTGGCACTAAAGCCAGGAGTTTTTTGAGTAAAACAAGGGTGGTTTTTACATTTATAGGCAGTGTGATGATGATGATGATGATGATAGTGTTGGGATTTATCCCACATTGCTTGGGAATGAACTTGGGCTTCTGTTTATAAAGGATTTCTCCCTCTCCCTCTAATAAGGCCTTTTAGGGGGAAATATGAGGGGCCCTAATTTCTACATGGTATAAAAGGCCTTTTAAAGGGAGAAACAAATGGGCTTCAAATTCTATCATGGTATCAGAGCTTACCCAAGAAATGTTGGGCCTGCGACCTAACCCACGTGATAGAATCCGATGTCCATTCCGGACTACACGTGAGGGGCGTGTTGGAATTTATCCCACATTGCTTGGCAATGAACTTGGGCTTCTGTTTATAAAGGATTTCCCCCTCTCCCTCTAATAAGGCCTTTTAGGGGAAAATATGAAGGGGCCCTAATTTCTACAGATAGGAACATAGCAACACGTAGTTCAAATTGTTCTGTCAAGTTATATTTTAAAGTCCAAACAATTGTACTCGAACAGAGGAGAAGTATTATGTGTAACACTCTCGATTGACATCTCATATTTTTCTATACAAGTGTACGGTTATTGCATGTCACTTATAATTTATTACATGTGTGAATAATATTTATTTTCCCAACTTGATGGATTTTGAAGATTTAGGGTTAGGGTTCTTGATTTGGGGGAAGAGGGAGAAAGAGAGAGTTACGGGGAGAGAGAGCTGCGTTTACGAGAGAGAGAAAGAGCTTTTTTTTTGTTTTAATTCGATTTTGTGGTTCTTTTTTTTAGGAAAACACGTTTTTTTTAGGAAAATAAATTAAAACGAAAAATAAAATAAAAAATCAAGTTTTCCGGCAAAAATTGCCGGAATTAAGCCCGGAGGACCAAATTTGAAACATGTGTCAAATTAGGGGACTATAATTGCAGTTAAAAAAGTTAGGGGACCAATTTTGAAGATGTGCCAACTTATGGGACCAAAAATGCAAAATTCCCCAAAAGATGAGTCGCGAAGAAAAGAAGAACTGAATATTGAGCACAAAAGAGATCATTACGAAACAAATTGCATAAGAAATTCTTGTTAGGAAATTGAACAGGAACCTACCGGTCCACTATCATTTAAAAAACGGAGTTGATAATAAAGTATTATGAAATATAGATCATGGAATCACCATGTTATTTAAATAACATTTAAGAAGAAAATATAAATTATCTACAAAGTAGAATGTGGGATAAAAATGAAAGATTTATCATAAATGCTTGAAAGTTATTATAAAATTATTTCATCATGTACATTTTATAGCTTATCACCTGTGATTTCGTGTTTTCTTTTTTATTATAATGAAACAAATCATCTACTGTATAACATATAAAAGTTAAAAAAGTTACTTATAAAAGTATGATGAGTTATTGTTCTTCTCCATGATTTTTTCCACGGCTTTTTCAAAACCTTTTCATTATTTAATGAATCGAAAATCATGTTGAAAAGAAATTTTGATCCATATGGATAGTATTGTAATTTTCCCAAAATACAGAGAAAATATGGTAATCCAAACACACAAATGGAGCTACTAGCAAAAAAAACCCCTGTGTTATGCAAAAGAGGCAAAAAGCCCCCCTGTGAAAACAAAAGATGCAAAAAACCCCCCTGTGTTATGAAATTTATAGGACACTGCCCCCTCCTTCACATTTACATGTATTTTCACGGTGAAAAGACTAATTTAACCTTTTTAAGTAAAATATTTTTTTTTTGCTTTATTTTATTCTGGACTATACGTAAGAGTGAGGGTTTAAGTTTCAGTGTTTCACGATTAAGAAAAAAACAAACAGCAGCAGCCCTAAGCCCCACCCTTTGCTGCCTCGTCTCTACCTCGCCAGCCCCCTCCCCTCATCGCCGCATCGACACCTCATCTCCGTGCTCCTCATCTCCGGCAATAACCTAACGGTAAGGAACAATCTTAACTTAAACTCATTAAGCTAATGTTCCCTTTTGTTGTTGCAACTTTAAGCATTGTAGGATGTAATTAAACGTATACTTTTTAAGGTTGTATATTGTCTCAAAGAATACTTATTCTACTGCCCACTCAAGGTGTTTGATTGTTTCAAAAGAATAGTTATTCTTATTGTGCAGTCAAGGTGTTTGATGTATTGCTTCTAAGAATACTTAGTATGTTTTGTTGAGAAGCTTATTTTCAATGTTGACTTTTGAGTTTTGAATGTGTTTGAAGCTGAAAAATTAAGCTGAAAATTGGAATTGTATTTTGTGAGTTTCATATAACTGTATTTTATGGGTTTTTTAATGTGTTTGAAAAATCAGTTGGCAAAATAGCTGAAAAAAGATGAAAAAACTGCTGTGCAACTTGGGTGAAAAAACAGAAAAAAAATGTGAAGCAGAACCAGTAAAATGGCTGCAAAAAACAGCAAAATTGCTGTGCAAAATATAGCTGAAACAGATGAAAAATGCTGTGCTACTTGGGTGAAAAAAACAGAAAAAAGCGTGATGCAAAAGCAATAAAAGAGCTGCAAAAAACAAGAAAACTGCTGTGCAAAATAGCTGAAACAAAGATGAAAAGGGCTCACTCATGTATGCAGAAATTGCCTCAAAGAAGGACACAATAAAACAAGTTGTCGAAATCCAACTCATCCTCAATCCAAACTACACAAGGTGAAATCCTTTTGTTGTGTAAATTTGTGATTTTATGTTAGCATTTATTCATTATTGACTTTATTTCCTAGGCTACTGCTGTCGAAACCACACAAGAGAATGCACAATGTGATGATTTAATGGTGCAAACACAAGGAGTTAAAGATGCAAACCCAAAGGTGAAACTGTTGTGTTGTACATTTTTATGACTTGTTTGCTGTTTTAGCTGATTTTTATACTTGTAGTGCTCTTAATTGGTGCTGAAACGACCGTTTTTTGGTTCTGAATGCTGATTTATTTGCTGTATGTGGTGCTGAATTCAATTTTTTTTTTTCTTTTTGAATAACTTGTTTATCTGCTGCAATTTTTGTTGTTTTTTGGTGCTGTTTTTGTTGTTTTTCACTGTTGTTTTTGTTGTTTTTGGCTGCTGTTTTTGCTGATGTTATTGTGTGTTTTTGTGCTGATATTGCTGTTTATGGCCTTTAAAAGTATTTTTTGTTGTTTTAGGTACTTTAATGCTATTATTTTGCTGTTCTTTTTGTTTTTTTTCTTCTTTGCTGCTCTTTGTCTAGTACATTTTTCCCCTCTTACTGCTACAAAATGACACTATTTACAATATTTCAACCACAGGGAAAACAAGTTCGTAGAGGAAAAGGGACAGCAAAGTCGTCAAATCATGGATACACCCGTGGAACAATTAGTTCAAAAGCAAAAAGCAATGTGATTAATGTAGTTCAAAGTGCGAAAGCTCATATGGGATGTAGCCAAAATACAATTTGAAGTGCTTTTGTTGCAAATGTTCGAGGGATTAATCGTCATCAGTCAACTGATCTCCAAACTTTGAAAGCAGGGATATATTTATATTTTTGTAACCGATGATTATCGCTTTTAAACATTTTTGTCTATCCTTGCGCTCGACGTTGATACTTTTGCCACGTCGATAGCTGAATATTTTATGCTGAGAACTTAAGTGCAACTTGGATGTTAAATACTTGAAATTTAGTATGCTTGTTATGGAATTGTTTATTTTAACGAAGATATTAGTGTCTAAATTTTTGTTAACGAAGACACTATTTACTTGACATTTTTGTTTTAACATTCTTTTAAGAAATGTCATCTCTTATGAATAATTTAGATCTTTTAAAGAACATGTTATCTATTTTTAAGTGTTGTTTTAACTAATTCTTTTAACTGTATGTTAATGCCTAAAAAAAGAATGATTGATATAGATTTTACTGTAGTAATTTTGCCAATAAAATCTTAATGTATATATGTAAAAAAAGTGTTATTTACAGAAATAGAGGTAAAAATACATGAAAAGGGGGTATGTTTGTCATTATTTCAAAAAATATTGGGGGTTGTTTGGCACTGTTGTTTTTTTATAAGGGTTTATTTATATTGAGCATAAAAAATATGGGGGTTGTTTGTCTATTAAATAGAACATGGGGACTAAATAGCCATTGGCTTTCAAGTTTGAGGGTAAATAAGTCATTTTATAAGCAGATGTCAAAGCCAACTCTCACCTTGCGGCGAGTGCAGTCCACTCACGTACATAAGGGGGTAAATTGCTACGTATTTATATACATAAGGGGGTTTCTTGCTTCTTTTCATTTCACAGGGGGGTTTCTTGCCTGTTTTGCACAACACAGGGGGGTTTTCTGCCAAAAACCCCACACAAATGTGATACAGAATGGTGGGATAAAAAGTTTAAATTGTCTTATCCAAACATGACATAGATTAATTATTTTGATACATTATCACACTATAATTAATCAAGTAATAGTGTCCAAAGGGATCCAAACGTGTCTTAAGGTATAAACATTATTGTATTTTAAAATAAAAAAGAAAGAAAAATAAGAGAAAAATATAGATTACAAAAAAAATATATCATTTCAAATGATTGTAATTAAAAAATTTTAAAATAAAATTTTAACAGATTTTTCTAATTTCATAAACAAGTAATTAAAAAAAACAAAATAAATAAAAATAATAAAAAAATGGGAGAAATCGTCCGGGCCACCCCACCGCGCCCCTCCACCAAATCGCCACCCAACAACCACCGCACCTCCGCTATGAGCCACCACCACCACCACCACAAACCCACCACCACCACCACAAACCCACCATTCAACACATTACAAATATCTTTCACATAATGATACGACATATGACTAACGCTCTTCTCTTTGCCCACAACCACCATATCCGCTCCTCCGCAGCCGCCGCCACGTTTAAGGTAGTAATGAACCACGCGCCGCCCCTTCTCGCTCGACACCACAACCTCCTCCGAGCCCACATACGACACCGTATAACTATTTGCCATCGCCCCCATTCAAATTAATTAACACACAGATATATATAAACAAAAACAAACAAAAAAATTACAAATTGGAGATGATGAATCGAAGATATAGAGGATAGATAATAGGCGAAGAGGAGTTTGTTTGTGTTTTTTTACTATTTTTTCTTTAAATTTTTCAAATTGGGGCTCTGATAAATTTATAGTGAGGGCCTAGGGTTACACGATTGTGGTGGATTTATGGTGGTGGCTCATGGCGGAGGTGCGATTGTGGTGGGTTTGTGGTGGTGGTGGTGGCTCATGGCGGCAGTGGTTGTTTGGTGGCGATTTGGTGAAGGGGCGGGGTGGGGTGGCCGGGGAAGACGATTTCCCCCATTTTTTTTATTTTATTTATTTATTTTGTTTTGTTTTTTAATTAAAATTAGAAAAATCTGTTAAAATTTTATTTGTAATCTATATTTTTTTATTATTTTTCTTTCTTTTTTATTTTAAAATACAAAAATGTTTATACCTTAAATTTATAACTTATACAATTTCTTATACAATTTTTTTATTCCTTGTAATTTTTTTTATTTTAATTGCTTACGTGGCATAACACAATATAGGTGGCGGCCGACGTGGCAAATTTTTCCCACGTGTCTTTGACTATGGTCAAAATCCTCAAATATATTGCCATGTCACGTCCACGTAAGCAATTCCGGCCACATTTTCAATTTTCCAGTTCCAATTTTCCAGCGACATGGCACCAAAATTGATGAAAATGCCTCAATAATTTGATGGCTGTCTCACTAAGACACCAATTTTGAAATAATTCCAAAGATTTTTAAACTACAAATTCTTTTTCACCAATAAACTGAGATATGAAAAAAGGCATACTCCTCATTTCATCTAGGATTTCCAATGAAGTCCCCCCCACCCCCACCCCCACCCCCACCCCGGCCCACTCTTGCTGCTCAATCATGCTCTCTTGTGTCATATCAAGGTACTCCTCATCCTACTTCATACCGTTCTCACATTCATCTCTAGCTCACAGAGCATATGCTCTAACTTTATCTTCTACTTCTGAGCTAGCTACGTGTGGTCAAGGTGTAATGGATGTCAATGTGTGTAATTGTGTGAAATGGCTACTCTAGAGCATAATCACATACGGGTGTCACTGATTTTCCACCAAATAAATCAACCATTGGTTGCAAGTGGGCATTCAAGATCAAGTCCAAATTTGATAGTTCAATTGAACGCTACAAAGCAAGGTTTGTTGCTAAAGGTTATACTCAACAAGAAAGGTTTTACTATGAAGAGACCTTCTCTCCTGTTGCTAAAATGACAGGCATGCATAGCCTTATTTCTCTTGATTCTATAAAATTGAGATTTCTTGAACACTTGATGCCAACAGTGCATTCCTACATGGTGAACTTAGAAGGTTTACATGACATTATCTCAAGGTTATGCCAAAGAGGAGCACAAAGTTTGTAAACTTTTAAAAGTTTGTATAGCTTGAAACATGCAACTCTTTAATGGTTTTTTAAGCTTTCTCTTGCACTCATTCAATATGGTTTTGTCCATTCAAATTCCTATTACCCCTCCTCACAATGAATACATCACAATCCACCCTCATACTTTGGTGTACATCTATGATATAATTGTTGCAAGTGGTAACTCTTCTTGCACCACTCATACTACGTAGTTTCTTTACTAAAAATCCCACATTAAGAATTTTGGGAAGCTAATGTATTCCCTAGGTTTAGGTTTAGAGGTGGATCACTCTTCTACATGCATCTCTCTCTCTCTCTCTCTCTCTCTCTCTCTCTCTCTCTCTCTCTCTCTCTCTCTCTCTCTCTCTCTCTCTCTCTCTCTCTCTCTCTCTCTCTCTCTCTTATAGGATAATTACACACCTAAAGTACTTACTGAAACTATGATTCTTGGAGGCCAACCTGCCACATTTTACATGGATAGCAAACTGAAATTATCAAAGAAAACTATTCATACCTCACAGATCATTCCCCTTATTGTTTTCTTATTAGTTGTCTTATGTCGTACATGCTCTCGGCCAGTTTATAAACTAGTTGAGTCAGACTTATCTCTCTGCAGCTCAAAAAATTCTTTGTTTCTTAAAGGTTAAGACCGGGCAATTTTTCATCCTTGTACTTCATCATTTTTTTCTCGAAGGATTCTCTAGCTCTCATTAGGTTGCATGTGTTGACACATATCGCTTAGTTACTAAATATTGCATATTGCATGTTTAAAAAAAATGATTCTCTTGTTTCTTGGCAGTCAAAGAAACAAACTATAGCGCCATCCAGCTCTGAAGCTGAATACCATGCACTTCTTGCAGGTTTCTCCGGCTTCTTCAGCTTTTCAAGGATCTAGGTGTCTCAATTCATTCAACGAGAAAATTTTTGAGACGACAGGTCTGCACTTTGTTTGGCTGCTAATATGATACGGCATGAATGCACCAAGTACGTAAAATTTCATTGTCATTTTACTCGCGGAAGGATCTTGCTGATATTTTTACGCAGGCGCTCGGCAACAATCAATTTCATATCTCATTGTCCAAGATGGAAGTTAAATATTCGCTCTCATCTTGAGGAGGAGTGTTGCAATTTACCATCAAAATCCAACTTATAAAGCATCTCAGTTACGCTTCCATAACCACGTCAATTGGATTCAAAAACTAGTTAGAGTAGGTTAGTTGAGATGATTAGTTTCCCGCCCATTCTCAATTAGATGTAAAAAGAGGAATTGCATTGCATCTTATATTTATCCAATTAGTTCATCATGTTTATCTCCATGTAGTTTCAAATTAGTTAGCTTCGGCATACTTCAACTTTCATCTCTGTAATCTTTCATAATACATTCTTTAAGCTTTCCTTCAATGTCAACAATTGCTTCATGTGTATCTGATCTGAATTCAACATCTTTAAGTGTGTTCTTTCTTTCTCTTTCTTCATTTTCGGAGATTTTAGATTGAATGGTTATTTTCTCTTGAGGAAGACAATGAGATTTTGCTAATACTCAAGGAAAAATTACGCACGTAGAATATATTAATTGATTTATGCCGATTGAGGCAATTCTATAACAACATTATTAAGCATATGCAAGGGATTTGGTGTTATTAAGTTAGGATAAAAAATCATCAAACCCCCTATAAAGTATACCTTATTGACCAATTGCCCCCTATATTACTTCAAAATAAGAAACTTGGCCCCAACCAATTCAAAAATGGTCAGTTTCCCTGGTTAATTTCTCACTAACTTTTGGCAAAATATTCGCGAGAGATCACATCAAACAAGGAATATTTTGTTAAATGCCTCATATTCCGTCAACTTTGTCGGAATATTGTGTAAAATATGTAACTAAATGAAGTATATTCAATCAAAAATTGACGAAAAATTAACCAGTGACAAATCTCACACTTTTTAATAGATTAGGGGCATGTTTCTCTATTTAAAACGTTAGGAAGCACTTTTGCGGGATAAAATACCATGAGATTTGACGCTTTTAACCATTAAATTATTACATGAGTTTCGGGTCCATGTTGCAACCACATGCAAACGAAAAGAGGGGATTGGGCTTGGGCGGGTGGGAGGTTAATATTATCATAACTTTTATAAAGTTAAGCATTTCTTTTATTCGATAAGATACATTAAATTTTAATATTACAAAATAGAAAATCATACAGAGAGCATTGCGGATTGTTCAGGCCAAGACTGAGTATATTACAAATATGTGTGACTTAAGTTGGCAATATCATTTAACAACTGTAATAGCAATTACATGACATATGTGAGACATTGATCCAAAATTGATATTTTCACTGAAAGTTTTGGCGCACAAAAGAGGGGGGAAATCGTTAGTTAGTTAGTTAGATGAGTTTGGTGAGCTCGAATTGCAACTAAATCTGGTCGTGTATTTGGGCATGTATATAAGCACTTTAGACCAGTTTCGATGCACCAATAGCAGACACATATCAACTCAAAACTCTCTATAAAGCACCTCATTCATATTAATAAAAACTAGCAGAAAACTCCCTTAAATGTAGGTTGTCGATTGAATGATCTTCAATGTGAACCAAGTAAAATCGTGCAATCTTATTTGTGTGATTGTTTAATACATCCTCATAGATTAATCTAGTGTAATCAGGTTGTGAATCAACATCAGATTCGGGCGAATTTGATCAGCATTTCTTAACAACATAATTGTAGCGTGTGGATCATTTAATTATGCTAGGTAGGAATTTCTCGGGAATAGTTTTTCATCTTCTTCCTTGAACATTAATCTCGAGTTTAAGTGAAGCGTGTAAATCATTAATGTGAGAAGTTAGTTCAAACACAACTGAATTAGTGAGGTTTAACACGTGATCAATTAGCTTAATTTGAGTTAGTTGAGAGTTAACCGAATTTAGTAAGTTTTCAGTTTGAAAGTTAGTTAGAAGTTAGTTATAACTTTCTATTTTGAGGCTGATTGTTGCAGCCTATTTAAGGCACTTGTGCGCATCAGTTTTCAGTCGATTCATTGTAATTTCTTCAGCATTATCCTCTCATACACTTGTTCTAGTAAAAGCCATTTCGTGGATGTAGGTTTGGATCGTTTTGATTCAAACGCGAACCACGTTAAAATCGTTGTGTGTTGTGCATGTTTTTCTGGCAATTTTCTAACTCTGTTTCTGCTTATTATCTGCTTGGTTTTGTTCGATTCAATCACTCGTTTCTTGATCGTTTTCGATACGGTTTTGTTTGCTGATCTCATATTTGGTGTGTTAACAACGATTTGGTCGGTTTAATCTCTACAAATTGGTGCGGTGAGCATGGAGCGAGATCAATCGGTTGAACATGGCAACTGCCAAATTTGATGTTGAAAAGTTCACTGGTTTGAATGATTTTGGTTTGTGGCGTCTAAAGATGATAGCATTGTTGGTTCAGCAAGGTTTGCTTGATGCTCTGAATGAATCAAGCATTGATAAAGACATGGATGAAAAGGCGAAGAAGATTATGTTGGAGAGAGCACACAGTGCTATAATCTTAAGCCTTGGTGATAAAGTTTTGAGGCAGGTTTCAAAGGAGACAAGTGCAGCAAGCGTGCGGTTAAAACTTGAGAGCCTCTACATGACTAAATCACTGGTAAATCGTATCTATCTTAAACAAGCTCTGTTTTTTTTTAAGATGTCAGAAGATAAATCAATAGAGGAGTAAATGGATAGCTTTAATAAGTTGATCTTGGATCTTGAGAACATTGATGTTACTGTGGAGGATGAGGATCAGGCATTGATGTTGTTGTGTTCATTGCCTAAGTCTTTTAGTCATTTCAGGGATACCTTGATCTATGGTAGAGAGGTTTTGACTTTGAATGATGTTCAATCTGCCATAAACTCAAGAGAATTGAACCACAGAAATGACTCTAAAAACTCTGTTAAAGGTGAGGGACTTGTGGTAAAGTGAAAAGGGTCCAAGAAACAGAACAAGTTTGATAAAAAGAAGAACAAAGAACAACAGAAAACTAATGATAATAACTCAAAAGAGTGCTATCATTGTCACAAGGAAGGACACATAAGGAGATTCTGTCATGAAAGGCTTAAGAAGAAGCCTGAGAATGGAGGAAATGAATCAGGGAATGCAGCTATAGCACAAGATGGCTATGAGTCTGCAGATGTGTTGGTGGTGACAGATGATAACACTGAGGTGCAGTGGGTTATGGATTCATGGTGTTCATTCCATATGACACCAAATTTAGATTGGTTTGAAGAGTATGCAGAGAAAGAAGGAGGGATTGTATTGTTAGGAAATGATGAACCATGCAAAGTGGAGGGAATTGGATCTGTAAGATTCAAGTTACATGATGGGAAAACCAGGCTCTTGAGAGAGGTGAGATATGTACCAAAGTTGAAAAGAAACTTGATATCAATGGGTGATCTTGACAAGAAAGGCTTTCTGTATCACTGTCACAATGGTGTGTTAAGTGTAAAGGAAGGATCTCAGTTGGTAATGAGGGGGCACAGAAGAAATAACATAAACTTTCTTGAAGGAGAAGTGAGCAAAGGCACTGTTGCTACCAGTGTTATTAAAACCGGACCGGCCGGTCCGGCCGGGTGAACCGCCAACCGGTGGTCAAGCCGGTCCAGAAATACCCCTAAACCGGTTCTGTTCTCAGTCGAGCGCGACCGGCGAGTTTTTCGGTTGAACCGGGTTGAACCGGTCAACCGGAACGGTTGTTGAACCGGTCAACTGGAACGGTTGTTGAACCGGTTGTACTAAAAATAAAAAATAAAAAGAAAAAAAAAACAATTTTAGCCCTAATGTATCTCACAGACTCACACAAACACTGTTTCAAAGAAAAAAACTCACACAAATGCAATATGAAGCAGCCCCGCTCAAACCAAAAAGGGAAAAAGAAGAAGAAGAAGAAGAGGAGAGACTCGCCGCCATGCTCGCCGCCCGATCGCCGCTGCTCCGGCGGATTTGTCTGTTGGAAATCAATAATTTCTCTTCCTTTTTGAAATGTTTTTTTCCTTTAAATGACACTTTAATTTAGTAATAGATAATTGTTTGTTTTAAATGACACCTTAATTAATAGATAATATATACAGTTACCTAAAAAAAAGGAGCATGATCCAAGATATGATATGGCATTGCATTTTTGGTAGATAAGAGTGACCGATATTTAAGCTTTCCATGAAAGGAAAAAAATTAAATTAAGTTTACATGCCTAATTTTTTATATATCAAATCAATTAACTATTTGTTAACTTTATCAATTGCTTCATTCAAGGAAATAAATAAGAGTGCATAAATGTTTTGTCATCTCAAAATGTGTAAGTAAATTACATGTGCTAGTACATTTGATATAATTATGCCTTAGATACAAAATAATGTCTAAATTATTTTATACAGATTTTTTTGTTAAAAATCATGATGTATACTTACTTTAAAATAGATACACGTTATGATGATCTATATTCTTTAGGGGGAACAATTTGAGAAAAATAGAAATATGTGGAGTAAGTCTTTTAAAAAATCTAATATAAGATGGTGATTTGAGGGTCAAAATGAATCAACCTAATTGTATCTTGTGGAGAATTGTAATTTTATTGTTTGTGATTTATAATTGTGATGTGATTGTGAAAATATAGAATCATCTTGGATGAGTTGTTTAAAATTTTCTTAAAATATATCTTCACCGGTTCGAACCAGCGGTTGAACCGGTTAAACCGGTTGAACCTGTAACCGGTAACGTCACTGGTTCAGTGTCCGGTCCGGTTCTGAAAACACTGGTTGCTGCAGCTGAAAGTAAACCATTGACAAAGGTGGAGTTATGGCACAAAAGGTTGGGTCATGTGAGTGAAAAAGGCTTGATAGAATTGAGTAAACAAGGCCTGTTAGGTTCTGATAAACTGGAGAAGCTCAGTTTCTGTGAAGATTGTGTTCTTGGCAAGTCATGCAGGCTGAAATTCACCACAGGAGTTCACAGAACAAAGGAAACACTTGATTACATACATTCTGATCTCTGGGGGCCTTCAAGAGTTCAATCACATTCTGGTGGCAGGTACTTCCTAACTCTTGTTTATGATTACTCAAGGAAGCTGTGGGTTTATGTTTTGAAAACAAAAGATGAAGTGTTTGCTACGTTCAAGTCTTGGAAAACTTTGATTGAAACCTAGACAATGAAGAAGGTTAAGAGGTTAAGAACAGACAATGGTCTTGAGTTTTGCTCTAAAGAATTGAATAGTTTTTGCATGGAGAATGGCATTGTTAGACATAGAACAACTGCAGGTACTCCACAGCAAAATGGGTTGGTTGAGAGATTCACCAGAACTCTACTTGAGAGAGTGAGATGCATGCTGAACAATGCATCTCTTCCAAGGTATTCTGGGCTGAAGCTGTGATGACAGCTACTTACCTGATTAATAGATCACCCTCATCTTCTCTAAACATGAAAACTCCAGAAGAAGCATGGTCAGGTCATGCTCCAGATTTAAGTAGGCTCAGAGTGTTTGGATGTTTGGCTTATGCACATGTCAGACAAGACAAACTTGAGCCTAGAGCATTGAAGTGTATGTTCATTGGTTATCCAGAAGGTGTGAAAGCTTACAAACTATGGTGTTTAGAAGCTGGACACAGGAAGTGTATCATTAGAAGGGATGTGGTATTCAATGAATCTAAAATGGCACACAAGAAGCATGAGAAAGTTGACACTACAGAGAAGACACCAGCTAAAGTTACAGAAAAAGAAGGATTTCAGTTTGAGGTGGAGCCAACTGTGGATTCGGGAGAGAATACAGTTGGAAATTGGCTTCTACATGAAAATGAACAACAAGACACTCATGATGCAGAGGATGAAAGTGAAAGAAATCGGCAGGAGGAGGAAACATACATGTTGACAAGAGATAGAACCAAAAGGCCTATAAAGCCTCCAAGTAGGTATGGATATGTTGATCTCCTAGCTTACTCTCTAGTTGCTACAAGTAATGTACTTGAGGATGAACCTAAACGTTACCAAGATGCACTGAGAAGTAAAGATAAGAAAAGATGGATAGATGCTATGCAGGAAGAGATGAAATCTCTCATGAAAAACAATACTTGGGTTCTGACAGAAAAGCCAAAAGGCTCAAAAGTTGTGAGTTGTAAACGGATTTACAAGAAGAAACCAGGGATACTAGGTGTTGAAGATGAGAGGTATAAGGCAAGACTGGTTGCCAGGGGGTTCACTCAGAGAGAAGGAACCGATTATAATGATGTTTTCTCACCAGTGGTAAAGCATAGATCTATCAGAATCCTATTAGCTCTAGTTTCAAAGTGTGACCTTGAACTTGAGCAAATGGATGTGAAAACAGCTTTCCTATATGGAAAACTTGATGAAATCATACTCATGAAACAACCTGAAGGGTTTGAGGTCAAGGGAAAAGAGGATTTTGTGTGCTGACTTGAAAAATCTCTTTATGGACTCAAGCAGTCTCCAAGGCAGTGGAACAGAAGGTTTGATGATTTCATGAGTTCAATGGATTTCAAGAGAAGCAAGTTTGATACTTGTGTGTATTTCAAGTTCACCTCAGAAGATACTTTCACTATCTTGCTACTTTATGTGGATGATATACTCATAGCAAGTAACAGCAGGAGTGAAGTTGAAAGCATAAAGGTTCAGTTAAAAGGTGAGTTTGAAATGAAGGATCTTGGTCCTGCAACAAGGATTCTTGGCATGGAAATCAGCAGGAAAAGGAGTAGAGGTGTTCTATACTTGTCACAGAAGAATTACTTGAAGAAAGTATTGGAGAAGTTTGGAGTGATTGAAGCAAAATCAGTAAATACACCTATGTCACAGCAGTTCAGATTGAGTAGTGATCAAGCACCAAAATCTGAAGAAGATAAGGAGTTCATGAGCTCAATTCCTTATGCAAATGTAGTTGGCTCATTAATGTATGCTATGGTATGCACAAGACCTGATCTTGCATATGCAGTAAGCATTATTAGCAGATTCATGGCAAATCCTGAAAGAATGCATTGGAAAGCTTTGAAATGGATTCTGAGATACATCAGAGGAACTCTTGACAAGGTTCTGGTTTATGGTGAGCTAAGGATCAAAGGATAGCTATTGAAGGATTTGTGGATTCGGATTATGCAGGTTGTTTAGACACTAGGAAGTCTCTCACGGGTTATATCTTCACAGCATTTGGCACAGCTATAAGTTGGAAGGCAAGTCTGCAGAAGGTTGTGGCTTTATCCACAACTGAGGCTGAGTATATTGCTTTAACTGAACCTGTCAAGGAAGCAATGTGGTTGGAGGGGATATGTAAGGAACTGAAGGTTCAAGAAGAGATCATCACAGTGTTTTGTGACAACCAGAGTGCAATACACTTGTCTAAAAATCAAGTGTATCATGAGAGAACAAAACATGTTGACATAAAGTTACATTTTGTTCGAGAGATCATTTCAAAAGGAGAGGTGTTGATTCAAAAGATTGCAACCGAGCACAATCCTGCTGACATGATCAACAAGGTGTTGCCAAGTGGAAAATTCAGCTACTGCTTGGAACTTGTGCAGCTGAAGGATGCATAGCCTGGTGCATGCTAGTTTAGCCTGGTTATAGGCTAGGATGAGTGGTGTTTTGAGCAGTGTATGAACCAAGGTGGAGAATTGTGAGGAATTAGTTCAAACACAACTAAATTAGTGAGGTTTAACACGTGATCAGTTAGCTTAATTTGAGTTAGTTGAGAGTTAACCGAATTTAGTAAGTTTTCAGTTTGAAAGTTAGTTAGAAGTTAGTTATAACTTTCTACTTTGAGGCTGATTGTTGCAGCCTATTTAAGGCACTTGTGCGCATCAGTTTTCAGTCGATTCATTGTAATTTCTTCAGCATTATCCTCTCATGCACTTGTTCTAGTAAAAGCCATTCTGTGGATGTAGATTTGGATCCTTTTGATTCAAACGCGAACCACGTTAAAATCGATGTGTGTTGTGCGTGTTTTTCTGGCAATTTTCTCACTCTGTTTCTGCTTATTATCTGCTTGGTTTTGTTCGATTTCGATCACTCGTTTCTTGATCGTTTTCGATACGATTTTGTTTGCTGATCTCATATTTGATGTGTTAACAATGATTTGGTCGGTTTAAACTCTACAATTAATTATATATGCTACATTTTGAGATCAAAAGAGTAACAATAAAGAAAGCTTAATTATGATTAAAGGATGCTAAGGGAAGAAAGAATGCAACTACAAGCTTTACAAGTTACGAGACTTTCTCTAAATCAGCGCTTTTGGGCAATAACTATTTACTGGTATATTAGGAAAATTGAACATTTTTATGCTAACAAACGCACACAATGTTATTCTCTCATGGAAGAGATTAAAATAATGAAGAATTAGAAGTCAATGATGGGTTCACCAATAGTCAAGTTTCTCTCAACTGTCCAAGGCAAGTTAAGGAGCTTGGCCATGATGAATTTGAAGATCTTGTTCACGTTGATGTTGTGTGTGGCACTTGAGAAGAAAAGGGTTGCTTTCATTGCCTTTGCATATGCCCGTGCCTGCTTACACATACAAACACGATCATTATGTGTAATATAACACACATATACAAATAAGTACGCGCATAAATTGGCCAGGTATTATTTGTGAGTCAACTGTGTTCCTCTCGTAACGTTTGATCCGTTTTGCAATATCTCCAACGTCTACAAAAAAGCAACTTACCCCCTAACATTTGTAAAAATGTGCGATTTGCTTCCTGAGTCTTTAACTAATCGTTTATTTTTAACGTGTGTCTATCTTTACATCCATTAGATCTGATATCAATGAGCAAATCACACACTTCAGCATACTTTATGAGGTAAGTCACATATTTTAATAAATTAAGAGTACGATACAAAATGGATGTTAAAGGGCGGTCCCAATTGACCCATTATGTACTGATAAGTTTAGAAAAATATGATCATCATGACAAATGGAAAAGCCGCCACTCGTGCTTATCTAGTATTCTAGTTGCCGTGCCAAACAAACACGTACGCAGGGCAAAACACGTCTTTTTTTGTTTGGCGGTACTATGGACTTGGATTAACGTACTTAGCTTTCTAACCGTATTTGTTAGTTAATCACTTAATTGTGTTTTCACATCATGAACCGGTAGAATTTGTTAGGCGGTACAACTAACAAAGAATCATTTTTGAGTAGTCCCCACATTAGAAATTCCTATCATTAGAAAAATGATCATCTTAACCATAATCTCTATGAAACAGTATGCCACACGTTACTACCAAATAGAATGAGGCATTTTTTTTTTGTTAGGTAAAATAGATTGAATGAGTTATTTATATCAAAGGAAGACATGTATTCATCAGAATAACGTGGCACACTAGCAATTTACTTAAGAAGATTGGCCTCTAGAACAAGTTGAACAATCTAAAGTTGACTAGAACCACCATTCAACAAAGAAAATCGATTTAATAATATGTGATGTTTTTCCTGCCATTTTGAAAAATATATGAAAATGCAATACGATTTTTCTTTTCTATTTTTTTTGGTGAGTTTTCTAAAGTTGATTTTTGCATGGCATCCGAATTTCGGACAAATATCTTATAGTTGACGCGTCAACAAAGTTAAAGTCTCCCAAGTCTTGCCAAAAGATGTTCTCCTCACGCGTGGGGCAAGCCCTTCCTTAAACTGAACTTAAAGTATTTGGATAAGTTAGATAAAACTTGAGGAATTTTTGTCCGAACATATGACAATTCATAGGCGACCTAAAAGTCGCCTATGCGTCAATTTAATCACATCCACGTCCTTTGGAACAAACTTTTGGAGAAAATGACTCTTCGTTTAAAAACAAATCGAAAAAAAAAAATTATTTGTGATTAGAAATGGAAGTGTACTGAAAAAAAGTTCGTGAATGTGGGGTTACGTACCTGAGTGATAACAGTCCATTGTATATCAGGTGGGAGTTGCACAAAATCATCAAATTTGGTCCCTATTAATATTGGAATTGCAGTCTGCAAAGATAAAGAGCAAGTATATTAGCACGAGTCACATTATTATGTAAATATAAAAGGTCGTTAGATACTTAGACTACCCCCGGTTTCACGGTTTATGTTTTCTATCTAATGTTTCCAATTACTGAAATTAAATCCAAATAAATATCAGATTCTAAAATTCGTTGAAGAATGTAAAATTTTCCATTCATCAATGATTTGTGCTAGTGTGCATTCATTTTACCATAAAATCAGAGATACATGAAAATTTAACGTCATTAAATTGTATAAATGAAAATATCGCCATAAAGGTGCGGTGGGCTGAATTTGCAAGTCCAACAACTCTTAGTAATTGCCAAAAGTACAAAACCGTGAAAAGAGTTACATGGATCCAACCACTACAGTACCCAAAATTACCCCACACCTCAACAACAACCTCATACTAGGTCCAAATCTGTGAATACAGTTCCACCCACTGTCCCCACCTACTCGAATATATGTATATAACTCATGTTGATGTTAATTGCCATAATTATATGTACTCATTTTCATATTGAGGTTTCTAATTAGTAAAACATACTCAATGTTTGAATATATACAAATAGTCATTGCAATCACCCCTTGACCTGTTTTGCAATGTTCCCTCTAACCTATCAAAATGTGTGATTTGCTCTTTAATACCAAATCTAATAAATGGAAGATATACACGTGTCAAAAATAAGCGGTTGAACAAGGACTCAAAGGAGATTTGCACATTTTTACATACGTTAGGGGCAAATCACAAAACTGGTCAAACGTTAAGGGAGTGATGCAACCCATATACAAATATTAAAGGCTACAAATTACCCCTAAAATGGGACATATTTGTAATCTTTGTACAAACTTCAAGGATATCCTGTAATTATTCAAAATTAAAGTAACATTTTTTAAAAAAAAAAAAAAGAACGTCCTGTTAAATTTACATGAAACGAGATAAATGCCGGTATCAACTCAGCTTTAACGCTAGTAACCAGAAGAAAGAAAAAAAAAGGAGAGCATGTTTTGTTAAAGCTTACTTCTTTTTAGAAACTAGCAGTGTATTCGATTATGTAAAGTGCAAGTCATGCTTTAACTCGTACCTGATTCCACTTTCTCGCTTCTTTGTACCACCCAATAATACTGCAATTCCAACACAAATTTGTATGTCCTTAATTAATTAAAAAACATGATTACAGAAACCATTGAATTTTTTAATATTAGATACAGCCATTAAAGAATTTAATTAAGTGGTTGCGATCGATAAATAATACCTGTTGAGAGTACATCTACTGGTAAGATCGAACATAAACAAGATTGCTACAGCATCTTTACAGGCAATTGGAACTTGATCGAATGACCTTCTGTCACCTGCATTTTAAAATTAATATTCAATACTATTTAACACATAAAAATATTAGATATTAGATAAACTAGATTAATAAATCTCATTTTCATGTCCTAAAATTTCCACCTAAAACTTGACTGATCAACAAATAAAACATTCTTGTACCTCCAACATCCCATATTCTGAAAGCAATCCTTGCACCTCGAATACACATCGTTTTGTCCATTAAATTTAGCCCCTTCATCTGCAAACTTCTCTTTTCTTCTTCATCCCCTACATACTTAATCTATAAAAAAAATTAAAATAATTGCAAAACATTAAATAAAAAATCAAAGTATGAACTATTGAAATTTAGTAACTAATTGATCTCTATTAATTAATTAATTACCACAAAACTCACAAGAAATAAAATTAAAATAGAAATTTGTTGAATAATCGAAAATTAAAATTTAATTACAAAGTAACAAAATCTAGTAACAAATTTGATCATTAATATTCAATAGTTAATTAATTACCACAAAACTAGTTTTCCCAATCTGGCAATCACCAAGCAAGCTGATCTTCAAAGCCACTAAATCCGAGTCACTTTCATAGCCGCTGCTGGATGACGTCGTACTAGTGGGGTCGTCTTCGCGTTGACCGGACGCCCTTCTAGAAGACAGTCTTCGATACCTTGGATTTTGCGGCATCCTCGTAGAGCAAACGAGGACTCTGTTCCATATGAACCTGAAGAACTGCCGGAAGACGGCGACTTTGTCGATGAAGCTCCACCGGATGTTGACGTGGACGATTTTCCGGCAGAGATGAGTCATCTTTCCGGTGGCTTCTTGGAATTTTTGAGTTGCCATTTATGAGGTGGAGGGCATATGTATATATGTATGTTTATGTAAAGGCGATTTTTTTTCTCTGTAAATGTTTTGTTGGTGTTGAAGGAGGAGGAATGTGTTTCGGAGTGTTGGGAGGTGTAATAAATTGACAATTTACATATAGTATGTTGTGGTAATTATCTAGGACGGAGTTTTCTTTGGAGATGAATAATTTAGGACGGAGTTGGGCAGCCTCATTTTTTTATAATAGTATAAGTTGCTTGCTTATATAATATAATATTATATCAGTTGAATGTAGAATTGAGAAACTTTTTCAGGGGTTATATACAAATTGATAAATGTCAATAGTCTTTACACGTTTGAGTTTTTAAATGAGATAATAATGTAATATGAAGATTTTGGGTTATCTCACACCAAGCTGCCAATCACTTAACAAAAAAATTATGTATTAGATGTAACAAAAAAAATTGCAACATGTATGTGAAGCATTGATAGGACAGAGAGAGTCAACAACAAAGGAGATATTAACTGGTGAGTCAAAATGGTTGACTTGATACAACATTATGACCCAAAACCTTAAAGTCTTAAGTCTCTCGTTTTTTTTCACTAATAAACCACTCACTTTATTCACTTTTTTTATCGTGGGATAATTCACAATTGACTTTTTCCAACAATCCCTCCCCGCCCCCCTCCCCCCCAAGAACGAATCTGTCCACATCTAACCACTCTTCCCTTGGAGCAGAATTCGTGTGTACATCTAGGAGCCACACTACACCATGCGATCTTTTTTATTGGAGCCCCCACCTCCATCATTGTCTTCATACTCTGTCCCCAATCAAATCTGAACTATGATACCACTTGTTAGGACCCAGAGTGCCAACAATCGAGAAGACATTAATAGACGAGTCAAAGTGCATACACACATTAGTGAACTTGACAGCACATATTTATCCAAAACCCATCTTAACGCAAAATCTTAAGGCGTTTGTTTATGATTATTCTCACTAATAAATCACTCACTTTGTCCAGCTTTTTTCAATGTAGAGTACTCCACACTTAACTTTTTCAACCATCTCATCCTCAAGTGTCAATCTGCTCACATCTAACAGGAATTTCTAGGGTGCTCCATGAGCTACGTTACACCATATGTAGCACTCTTATTTAGAGTCAACACCTTCATCATCATCATCTCCATACCCATCCACATCCAAAATTTGGCTTTGATACCACTTATTAGGACAGGAAAAGCTAACAACCGATAAGATATTAACAGATTAATTAAAGTGAAAACACATGTTATTGAGTTTCACACCACATCTTTATCCAAAACCTTAAGGTAATAGGTCTATGGATTCTTCACACTAATAAAACATTCACTTTACCCTCCTATTTTCAATGTAGGATACTTCAACTCATAAGCTTGATGGATGTTATATTAAAAAATAAATGACGTATAAGTTTGAGTTGTTCGACGTGATGGGAATTCAGTATCCTTACTTGATCATAAGATTTTCCAAAGATACATTTCAATTTACATTCAATAGTATAAAATAGGAGTATCAACCAAAATTTCATTTGTAGTCTCGAAAACCTACACAAAATATTTATATGGTTTGTTAATTGTCTAAAACTCTCATTGTGGCTCATATACTTTAAATAAAATCCTTTTTTTATAGATCGTGTGGAGTTTTATGAAACCGCAAGGAGATTTTTTACAAGTTAAAAAACTTTGTGCATAGTTTATTAACTATAATGAAATACTAAATAATTATCAAACCACAAAGTTCTTTTAGCAGATTTTTTGAAACTATGGGGAGTTTTATGCAATTCCACTCTATAAAATGTGATATATAAATATAACTTGATAAGAAGATGGTGTAATAGTTTTTTAGATAGATACTTATTCGTGTCAGTTTTATTTTTATCGAATTAGCCAATATGTTATGGTGGTGTGTTTGATATTCCGCTTCTTATTAGAAATGATTTCATTATATTTTGATTTCACAAGAAATGTAACGTAGAATAAAATATTTTGTGGACTACTAATTTCGATTTTATTGTCGTGGGTTGGTCGGTTATTGACGGGTATTTTCGTTGAAAAAGCAAATTGACACTACAGTCCAATTTGCCGGCTTATTGGCTCTATGTAGCTAGAGAAGTTAGGTCAATTTGCAAACGGACAAGTCCATCTAATGTAATTCATTTGTAATTGTTTATCCCCTTTGGATTGGTTATGCCAAGATAATTGCTAAAAGATTAAAATTTGTGCGAAGACAAAATCTGATATCATAGCCAGTAAGTAGTTCATGGATTACAAGTTCCACCTCCTTAAATTACATCGATGGCAAAATCGAAGTAATACAGATAGACTTGGTACTTATCTAAGTTGCAAATGTTCTTGGAACTTGGCAAAAGTCATAGTTAAATATTAAGATGACATTTGTATTGCTATTCCGGGGAATTTAAATTAATTTTACGGAAAAGTTGCGTACATGATGGTTTAGTCAGCTATTTTTTCTTATTTCAAATAAATATCCTTTTGGCCCTTTCTTCTTAGGGAATGTTTAATAATATGTATTTTTAAATCAGGACTAATAATACCTCATCCCTTTAAACCTCTTGACTATATATTCAATTGTCGTTCGGCAATAAGTTCCTCAAATCATAGATTAATCACACAAATTATGAGACAAGACATCATAGATTACTCATGCAATATTGGTACGACGTTGTACAAGATAGATGTTATTACTTTTTTTTTTTGGTTACATGACATGATAAATGTCCTTGAAAGTTGAAAGTAGAAACCATACGACACTTATTGGTGATTGAATGTGAACAAATACGTACTGTGCTATTACCTTCATAATTCATTAAGCTAACAATTAATATCAAACTGCGTTGTAGAGTGCATTGAAAAATAAACTACTAGAAAAAGTTCAAATACGATAAAATATGACGCGTGATTGAGGATTGAGCCCTCATATTGGTAATGTCTCCAAATCTATCTGGTGGAGTCTTCGATGAGAAGGCTATTTTAATTGTTAATCTTTTTAATATGTTAACTGCTCTACTCGACTTGTACCAAATGGACCCTTTACAACGCCATGGTCCCATTAAGTAATTTTCATACTAAACGAATAGAATATAATATAACGATTAAAGGGGAAAATTCTTGGCATTCCATATGTATGCACAAATATAGCTATCCCTCCGTGCATATTTGAATTTTAATCTGATGCAGAGTGAAAAGTAACTGTATTACTTTATTATTTTAATTTCTGAAAAACATAGACGGCATAATTTAATAATTTCTGAAAAACAAGACGGCATAAGACTTTACTCTTCCAAATATATTTTTTCTTTAAAATATGTTACTTGAATTGTCTATCGTATATAATCAACATCAACTAATAATAGTGAAAGGACATCATTGTTGGGTATTGTAATTATTAACAGATTTATTACCAAAAAAAAGTATTAACAGATTTTACTTTTTTACTGAATCTTCGGAAATAGAAAGACAATCTTCGTCAAGTTTATGGTGTACCAGGCCAGATGAAATGTCCCACAAGTTTAAAGCTATAGTATAATTAATCCAACCATCTTAGGTGTAACGAACTAAATAATGTTAGTTAGATACTTTAGATGATGTAATTAATTATTAAATGCATGTCCATTTCGCTCAAGGTTCCAATAAAATAAACGATGATCAGAGAACAACAACATTTGATTCCTCGATCCAGATCCAGAATTAAATGAAATATATAAATATTTTGAGAGAATAAAATAGGAAAAAGCTGCAAGCACCATCACATTGACGCATAATTGCCATGCTTTTACAAAAAGCCCTCCTTTGATAATTAGTTACGTTGTGCCCCTTCTTTAAAAGGAATAGGTTTTCCCCAAAATCAAAAGCAAATGTGGAGGAAGTACGGACATGAATCAAACTCTTTAAAAGGATTCTATCAATAATGTTGAAGCGTTCCTATTTTCAATTCAATAAAATAAAGTGTGAAAAAAGTTTCAAATCGTATCTACACAGAGTTTTTAGAAATATTTTGAGAAGGTTTTGAAATACTGCAAAAAGATTATTTTTGATCAAAACTGCAAAAAGATTATAATATTTTAACATGATAAAATTTTAATTCAGCAAGTTCAACTTCTGGATGTTTAAATAACCACACTTTTTCCTACGCATATGCGCCCTCCATTCAACCAATTATCCATTTCTATGACCTTCACTGTACCCCTATCTATCTATGTAAAGATCAAAGGGCTATCATATTCCTTTAATTTTTGAAAATGATACTAAAATAATATTTACCAATATTATGTATATAAAGTTTGTGGTTACAATTTTATCAAATCACTCAAAAGGCACTAATCAAAAACATATGACATATAACTATAGCCACACATTTCAAAACATGAATGATTCGTCGACTCAAAATCCACTATAAACCTTGTTTAGATAAGTATTAATAATTTTTAGGACTTTGAGAACTCCAATGTGTAACATGAATAGTACTGTTGTGAGTTAATATTAACAAAAATATTGAAGTTTGGCTAAATATAACATTAAAAATGTCAACTATGATTTTAGGATTGTAGTTGCATATTGCATAAATTGAATATAGAAACTAATGAAAGTTAGTACACGATATAATTTTTATAAATACATAATTTCCAGATCAAAATTTGACTATGTTGATCAATTTCTTGATGACTAGATAGATGCAAACCATTCTAGATGAGAGTTAGGATTGATATTAATTAAAACAAATGAAGCCACATTTGAACCTAATTAAGCATACAAAAATTCAGAAAAATATGATTTTTCTCATTTATTTATGGATTTAAGTTAAAAATATAATCTAAAAACTTAATGAGATATTTGGAAAATCTAAAACATCTAATTAAATAATGTTTATTTTGAAATTAAATATTAAATAATAAAATTGATCAAATGTGAGAATCGAGAAACAGTTTATTTAGATTTTTGTTTTAAATTTCAGGAACTATGCAATACAACTTTGGTGCAAATTAAGAAAACCCATAGAGAAAAAAAAAGAAAAAGAAAAAAAGAGAGAGAGAATGTTAAATTACAGTATTATCATGACCCTAAAGTTAGTCTAAGAAGAGGGTCCATTTAAAGTTAATTTAGAATGAACCATGTAACTAACGTTCATAAATTAACATTATCTTCCACAATCTATGGTCGTGGAGTTGGGTGAGATATCTAAAGAAAACACATCCAAACTCAAGTGACAATTACTATTAAAATACGACTGAGTTCGTCTTTCTTTGTTTTTCCTAAATCTTGTTATCAACACATTGATGCATTATTAAAGATTTCATTAGTACTCTTTAATAAATCACCATTAGGTAGGGACGTAGGGTTACTTGTGGATAAGTGGTCAATGGTTTGTGTCACAAACATTGATGCACATCACACGTGTAGCTAAACAAAAGAGAGAGTAAAAGACACACGATAATATTAATGTTACATTGGGCCTCAAACTATAGTTGATCTTGATTGATGGGTCTAAGCTTGCAGACTAGGGTATAGGAGGTGTCAGTTTAAGTATATTAAAAAAAAAAAAGAGAGAGAGAGAGGCTAAGAAGTTACCGGTTACCCTACCTTACATCGATGTTTGTAGTGAAAAGCTAGGGAGAAGGCACGTAACCAACCGGCAGATAATTTGAAATGTAATTGTTTCTCCTTTTGTTTTGATAAGTTAAATTGTTTTTCTTTTTGCAAGTGTGTTAGCATTTTGAAATACCAACTTGAGGACTAAGTTACATAATCATCCACTGCGGACTGCAGCAAAAACGCACAAGTTTCGCGCTGACGACTTCAGTGTCAGTGCTTCTCACTAAGAAACTTTAAGAATTCTTCTCGCTCTAAGAATCCTTAGTTTCATCTTTAAGAATTATTAACTTCTCATATTCAAAGCTACATAATTCATTGTCTCTTACCTACATTATTCACTTAGTGCACTCTTCTTTGATTGAGTTGAAAAATAATCAGAAAAAGAAACATTAGAAACAAAATAAATGCTAAAAATTGAAATTAGAAACAAAAAATTGGATAAAAGAAGCATTTCAGCTCTAGCACAATGTTGTTAGTGATTATGATAGATACTAAGGTAAAATAAAAATTAAATATTGAAAATAAGCAAAAATACAGAGATAAAAGAAATGAAAGAAGAAACTGTAGCGAGAAATTGTCAGTGTAATGCACTAAGCAATAGTATAAAGAAAAAAAGAGTGAAATTGAGGAGTAGGCGACGAGTTCCTCATTTTCATAAGAAAAAAGAAAGACAGAAAGAAAATAACAAAATACAATTCTTCACACATAAATTCAAATTAATTTTGACTAATAGATACATACATAGACATGAAAGGATTATGCATGTTAGATTTACATCTTAATATGATATTTGATGTACTTATAAATATATTTTTTATTATTTTAATAAACGCATTAAGACGCACACAAATTTACGAAATTTTAAGTTTGACGCACTGACGCACACGCTTTCGCATCCGCACTCGCTCGTGCATCCTCATTATGCGACTTAGCTTACGGATAGTATCTCTCACGAGCTTTGAGAAATCACAATAATCTCCCTAAAACAATCAATTTCGTTAATGTTTGGATGAAATTTGATTATATTATTATAACATTATATTAAAGTTTCAATTTCGCCATTGGAACATTTAAAAGTTTTAAGACTAAACATAAGTGTAAATTTAACCCACATCACTTCAGGTTTTATCTCTCTATCTGCTTTGTCTATCGTTTTAATTAGGGATAATATCACTCACACCCCCTGAGGTTTGGTGTAATATCAGTAACACCCCCTGAGGTTTCATTAATACCAGTGACACCCCCTGAGGTTTCATTTTCAGGGGGGTGTCACATATAAAATGACACGTGTGCCCTTTAGTTTAATATTACCTAAAACTTCTCAAAAATAAAAGACACAAGTACCCTTTATAATTCAAATAATAAAATCAACTAAGAATATCGTTGATCATCTTGCATAAATTAAAACAATTCTTATATTTAATAATAAGAAGACAAAAGAAAGTCCTTTGTAACCGTAGTCACTTGATTTTAAAGTTTTAAGATTAGGTGGCCCTTTCCTTAGTATGATTTATATTACCGAAACTCCAAGAATGACTCTATATAATACGTCAAGAATATAAAGTTAACATCATTATAAACAATTATTATATCTACAAAAATAGTTTCGTAGTTATGAATTAAAACAAATTAATTTTGACTGGGATACGTTAGTATTCAAATCAAAATGTTGTTTCTTTTACTAATAACAGAACTAAGATTTTTGATTTAACAAGAAAACAAACGATTTAACAAAATGTAAAGAACAAAAAAAAAAGTACTTGTGTCTTTTAATTATATTATTGTTTGATTTTATTACTTGAACAATAAAGGGTACTTGTGTCTTTTAATTATTGAAGGGTATTTTGTAATATTAAATTAAAGGGTACAAGTGTCCTTTTAAAAGTGACACCCCTAGAAATCAAACCTCAAGGGGTGTCACTGATATTATTCAAACCTCAGGGGGTGTGAGTGATATTACACCAAACCTCAAGGGGTGTGAGTGATATTATCCCTTTTAATTATCTTATATATACACCCCCCTTCACTTAACTGTATGTTTGTCAACATATAAATGTATGGGCGATTTTGGCATTTTAGTTTCAAAGTGTAATTTTATTTAGTAGACAAATATACATTACAGGGAAACAACGAAGACTCATTTTATTGAAAAACACATTAAGCTAGTAACTAAATGAGTATTACAAGTTGATTGTTGAAATGGAAAGTTAAATTAAATGAACCCAACGAGAAGCGACCTCGCAAAATAAATAGACATGCTCAAGTACATGCATATTCAGCACGAGGATTACACCAACTTTTGGATGTAACTCACGCTTAGATCGACGAGTATTGGGCAGTCCTTTGCTGCCAAATAGTAAATCAACAATTTCTGGGTCCAACTTCCCGAAGGCGTCCGAGAGGGTAACAAAAATATTAGTGAGCTAGTTACCAGATAAAATCCGTTGATCTAAGAGCTATAAATCCAAACATAGTTTAATGGTCATGGCACAGTTTAAGAACCAACAGATGAAATGTCTTATTAGAACATAACTGATTTGAATTGATCAGCAAGATATAACGAACAAGAAAATTTAGTTCAACATGAGAATAATTTATCCTAATAAAGAGAAAAGAAAAACTAGTTAGAACATGTAACAAGATAGTTGATGCGAAATGTAATATGAGAAACTGATAAACATGAGGTTGTTTGTGACTCGAATACAAAGAACCACAAATAATCTGTCAAAGTTTTTCAGGATTGGGTGCCAAATAAGGCTTGAACAAATCAGGAACCAAACCTCACATTTAACCATATGCAGAATCTCAGCTTATTATGATGATCTATCGTATCCTAAATATGTAGAAAATATGTTAATTGAATACTAACAAAACTATTATTTTCTTTAATAGAACTACTTTAAGTTCTCGGAAATCTATAATAACAAGGTAGTTATTTTTAATTATGATAAACATCACAAACATTTGGTTTAGTTAAAACAAATAATGATAAGTTAAATATTTCATACTAAATTTTTTGTTTAGAAAAATTATAGTAATTAGACATGTAAACCAATGGGGTTGTAAAACTAGTGAGATATTTTATATTAAGAAAATGCATATTCTTAAAATATTAACTCTTTAAAAATATCAAGAGACTTATAAAATGAAACTTATAACTGATCTGTCTCTTCAACTTCTCAAAAAATATAACGAAAATATAGAATCTAAAACTAATTAGTATTTGGTAACTAATCTATTCTTCTAGCACTAAACTAAACTTTACTTCTTTTTTTTCGACTAACTTAAACTTTACTAAGTATTATTATTGATACTAACTTATAAAACTTATAATATAACTTAAATATCCCTACTCTGAACAACACAATTATAACCTAATATCTTTTATCTCAACACCAAATATAAGAACAAAAATGTTAATAGGCTCATTTTTTAAGATTAAATTGATTAATGAAGTGATTAAGTTATCTTAGTACTTATGATACCAAACTAAGTTAATAATCAGACATAAAAATCTGAGAAATTGATAGTATCATAAACCAAATCATTATGAAGTTATACTAATCACTAACTCCTACTTAAACTAGAAAATGAAGTTCCTAAAACACCTAAAACCATTCTCTACTTCTACATCGTCTAATGATCTTCCTAGGCCTTAAAACACTACGAAATGAGGAGGGGTTTCCACGCCACCCACCAAATTCAAAACCTATATTTGTCTAGTTTCTAGATAATCAAGAAAATTACAATTATAACCATCCAACTAAGATAAATCAAAGAAATTCCACAAGATGTCATTTCTGTAGGCGAAACAGTGGTAGGTTGGGGTTTTCACCTTTGATCTACCATTTAAAGGTTTCCAATGTACAAAGTTTGTTCATGAAGAATGTTTCTAACACAAATAGCTATGATGTGGAAGAGGGTTTTTTTCAACTTTGGTCCCTTAATGAGTACTGACTCCATCTTTGGTCCTCTATTAAAAAAATTTGTAACTTTGGTCTCTTAATGAGTACTAATAATTCATACTTGATTTTTTTTCTCAAAATCGTCCTTTTTGGCCTAAAAAATTCACGTGTCGTGTCCGTGGTCGCCTGAGAATTGTTTTCATATGGGAAAGATGTGGCAATTCTGAAACCGCACCCGTCTTTTGTTGTTTTAAAGAAACGTTTTGATCTATTAAAATAACAAAAGGAGGGTGCGATTTCAGAATCGTGACTTATTTTCCACGTGAGAACAACTAATCAGGCGACCACGTATACGACACGTGATTTTTTTTTCGTCAAAAAGGACGATTTTGAAGGAAAATGATCAAGTATAAATTATCAACATCCATTAAGGGACCAAAGCTGCAAAAAGTTATATAGAGGACTAAAGAAGGAATCAGTACTCATTAAGGGACCAAATTTAAGAAAAACCCATGTGGAAGACAAACCCAGGTTTCTACATTTCTGGCGATCTGAAGGAACAAAGCTCAAACGACGCTTTATGTTTTTTTGGATGGATTATTGGTTTCAATCTTTGAAGAGTATGTGGTTAAAATTCTAGATCAAAATATGAAGGTTTCGTATGTCTTTTGGGTCTTCAAAGTCACTGCATCAAAATTGACAGATTTTGTAGAACTCGATTTTTATGGTTTTTGAGGATGAAGATAGATGTTTTGTGGCATGGAAAATTTTTCTCATACACTAAAAATCAAGAGGAGAAAGTTTTGTTCAGAGAGTTTTATCTGAACCGAGTGGAAAGTTGTAAACAAAATGAAGGAGAAGACCCTGTTATATAGGCAAATTCTAGTATTGTGTATAGTGATCAATAGTGAAATTACTCATGAGTATTATTTTTGGTTCATTTTATATTTATTTAGTTTTGAATTAATTATACTCTTGGGTATTCACAAATATTTTTAAAATTTTAATTTATTTTTGAATTGTTTTAACTTGTTAATTCTAGAGTTAAATAAAAATCAAGCTTCGTTTAAGTTTTAACTTGTACTTAACTCCTCCAAAAATCTTTATATTATCATGAAATAAATATCATATAGATAAAAAAAACATTATAACTATGGCATTTTGTATTAATCTATGTAAACGTTGAACTAAAAGAAATTATATATAGCTCTAAAGAAAACGATAATGTCATATTAATCCAAAATTAAGATAGATATACTTATTTGAGCTTTATAAAAATATCTCATAAAGAAATGAAGAGTTTCTAAAATACTTTGGCTGATTTAAAACTTTTTGAACTAAATTGAAGAACTTTCAATATATCTTGGGGTCAAAATGAGATTTTCAGAAGTATGACGACTAAAGTGAATATATATATATATATATATATATATATATACTCTTATTTCTTCCAAATTACAAGGGCGTTATATGAGGCGGTCGCCGAAACGCCTCAAAATGGTGGTTGAGGCACTTTTTTTTTTCTAAGGTGTACGCCTAATTCTCTAAGGCATTCACTCAAACATTTTGGGCATGTTTCTTACACCTATATTTGTTGCACATAGTTGTTGTGGAAGCCACTCATATGACCCGCAACCTTCTCGTGGTTACAAACACACATTTGCTAGAATAACGTCCAAAAAATTGGGCAACGACGTAATTGTCGTTTTCTAATATTTATATTTGTTTCTCTTTCCATTTTACTTAAAAAAAAAATTACTTTTAATTCCATGTTTAATAATTTTCATTTAATGTATTAGACAATAATTTACTATTTATATATAATACTTATTTATTTATTATAATTTTTGATAAAACTTTAAATACATAATTGCATAACAGATTATGTAATTAAAATACTCTGTATGAATAAATGTTTTCACCATTTATAAAAAGTTAATGACAATTTTAGACTGAAAAGTGTTGAGAGTCATATTTCTTGGACACAAGGTGCCAACATACACTATCTTAAAGTGCAAAATGTCAATCACCTAAAAGTGAGTTTGAGTATTCTTTTTAGACAAAATTTGATTTTTTTTTTCCTTGAAAAGGAAATAAAGTAAAACCCAACAAACGACATCGTATCACTAAATATAGAGAGGAAAAAGTAGTTGGTAGGCGGTAAAATTGAAGCGGAAGTGGAAACTGGAAAGAGCTCAACCGCTAGTCCAATTCCCCTCTGCTTTTTAACGGCCGACACTCTTTTTTTTTTTTTTTCTTTCACTAATTCAGTTCAAAAGCATCAAAGCTACTAATCCATTCTGGGTTTTCAGATCTAAAGGCTCCAGCTTTAATAAATCTTGAAAATGGCTTATCAATGTTGTAATAATCTAGTCGTCGCTCTACAGTCCCGACCAATAAAAATGCTTCAATCAAATTATCCTCAATTGCCAAGGTACCAATACCATTCGAATCTCTCGTTCTTATTGTTTTTTTTTTTTTGGTACCGTCTTCATTCATTAGCTCTGCTTGATTTCATCTTCAGTAGTTGATAATTTGCATAAGCATTTAATATAGGATTTGGAGCTATAAGTGATGTTCTAATTGTTAAGACCCGTTTCAAGCTTCTCAAAGTAGTGTTAATATATGCTTTGTGGAACAAAGAAAAATCAGCCGGAAAATGAAGAAATTAATGGTTATGTATGTGTCGCCTTTTTGGGTTGTCGCAAAAACTCCTGTAGAATATCATTTTTAGGCTTTTGTTTTCAAGAATCTTCCGTTTGCGTAATCCGCAGTCTTTGAATGGGGTGCTTACGATGATTGTTTCTTGTTGTGCTTATTTACCCACGAGAAAGTTTCTCATTCGGAATAGCAATATGTAAGGAATGAGGATTCAAGATCACCTATGTTTTGAATTCATAAGGACAGATTAGGCATAAAGTTCCTTTGAACTTAAGCTGCAATTTTTAAGGGAGTCGGAGGGGTGCGGTGGAGGCTGTGGTGTTACTATGACTTTGGGAACATGGGATCGCATTCCTGTTTCGGTCTAGTTTGATTAATTCATAGGCCACCACTTTTTCATTAATTTTGTTCTCAGCATCCTTTCACTAATTTAGTCAGCCTCTATCTTAAATCTTGTCGTTTGGCATTGCTCATATGTCGTCTCTTTTTCTGAAAGGGAAACTTCAAGCAAACAGAGGGCTGGCCACCGTGACGAGCGCAGTAAATCCACTAAGTTTGGTGTTAAACAAGCAATATCAGGTCTTGCGGCATCACTTATATTACTATCTCAGACAAACCTGGTTTGTCCTTTAATCTTTAGTTTTACGCTTCATTGATATGTTATGCCTTGACTTCGACAAAGTAAAACATGTCTCTTCTGCATGTAAATATATATGTTTGTGACGTCTTAGCAAATGATAGTTGCAGATACTCTTTCTGAAGCTAAAGCTGTTTTAGTGCTTAAATTAGATATCTTGTGCAGGCTACTGCAACAGATCTTTCTCATAGGAATTTATGCCAAATTGCAAGTGCAACAGACGCCACATTGCGTCTTCCTTTGGACAATGAGGGAAATGGAATGCTGATGATGATGAGAGGCATGACCGCGAAAAACTTCGATCCTACTAGATATGCTGGAAGATGGTTTGAAGTAGCTTCCCTTAAACGTGGGTTCGCTGGGCAGGGTCAAGAAGACTGCCATTGTACTCAGGTACCTTAAAAATTACGAAAAGAAAAAGAACCTTGCAATGAATATTGTTTGGTCTTGCACATTTCCGAGATGACTAAGAATACATGAGGATTTTTGTTCTAAGATCACGTAGATTGGAGGCAAGTCATGTACACGATAATGAAGAATTTTGTAATTATCCAACTATATATTTGGTAAATAAAGTCGTAAGCTTTAATTTTTTTCTTTAATGGGTTTTAACATGAAATTTAATCTTTATGGTAGTTCTGATGTTTTGATAATAAATGTTACTTTGATACTCCAAATCGTTCTGATATAAGTAACTGCAGGGCGTGTATACATTTGATATGGAGAAACCGGCTATCCAGGTTGATACCTTTTGCGTTCATGGAGGACCAGATGGTTATATTACAGGTATAAGGGGACGGGTTCAATGCCTTTCTGAGGAAGAGAAGGATAAAAATGAATCTGACCTTGAAAGGCAGGAGATGGTCAAGGAGAAATGTTTCCTCCGCTTTCCTACTTTGCCATTCATCCCCAAGGAACCTTATGACGTGATAGCAACTGATTACGATAACTATGCCCTTGTCTCTGGAGCTAAAGACCGAAGTTTTGTACAGGTGTGTCATTGTTTTTTCACACATTTTCTCCTTAACCGTCTTACATGATAAATGTTGTTGCCCAAAGTTGATGCATCTGCATTCTGCATTTTACATTTTCGTGTCTCTTGCCCTTTTCTGATGTATAAAAGAAGGCAAATCTTTTTGTGAATAAGGTCTATAAGTTTTTGAAACTTTCAATTCCAAGTTATCACCATCAACAGATCAATTTAACCTTTAGTCAAATTACAACACTACCACTGGTGTTTCTTGAAGTTTGCTGATAATAAACTATTTTGTGATGTTTAACAATGTTTCAGATATACTCAAGGACACCTAACCCAGGAAGTGCGTTCATTGAGAAGTACAAATCTTATTTAGCAGAATTTGGATACGATCCTAGCAAAATCAAGGATACTCCACAAGATTGCGAGGTAATGTCAAATACTAAACTTGCGGCGATGATGTCCATGTCCGGGATGCAACAAGCTCTGACCAACCAGTTTCCTGATCTTGAACTAAATGGCCCACTTGTGCTCAACCCTTTTACCAGTATTTTCGATACACTGAAGAAGCTTGTTCAGCTTTATTTCAAGTAATGATCGAGTTTTCATTCAAACAGACTCTTCTAATAGGAGACTTCACTGTGCAGTCGACGTTGTAAATGATGATCTCTCTTGACCTTTCATATGTATATCAGAGAATGAAGTTCTTCTGTTGCATAATATTATTTAGCCGTGCCACTGCCAAGAAAGTTGAAAATTCTCTTTCGTTTTCTTCTGATCAACTTGATAAATATGACTTGTAAATGTAAGCAATAAAATCGCATGGTGTCTGCAAGAGTAATTTACATGAAATTTGAGCTTACATGTACTTATTGAATTACATGGAGCAAGAAACTATACTGAGAAGCAAAATGTATATATCTTGACAACCAAATCTGGGAATTAAGTCATATTCTTCACTTGGAAAAAGAAACCTTGATAATAATAGGAGAGAAAGGCTTCATGCTCCCTCAAACTCCTTTTATTTCTGAACGAATCCAACCATTAGAAGTGGATATTCGTTTCTTGTTCTAGAGCCCTAAAGCCTTTTTTCTAAAGAACCTTTCTTTAACCAATTTTTGACTGAGGGGCACTTGAACATTACCCTTCATAACATAGAAATCACCAATATTAGTACATTTTCGAAGGTAATGGTGGCCACACCTCATGAAAAATGAAAGTTTTTGTGTCAAAACATCATTTTTCTGCGGTAGCAATCACCAAATCAAAGTTTATGGCCATTTTGTGGTCGGTGCACCTTATAACTTCTTACATCCCGCATCATTCCACACAAATTTGTACCTAAAAGCATTTTTTAGCCATGTTTTCCATTTTATTCATAGATCTTCCTAGCATTTAAAGGTTGAAAATTCATTGTCTTGAAGACTAAAACACCTAAATGACTTAACCAAATTGAGTTGTATTCTTAAGACGCCCTTCCAATAGAACTTTGTTACACATTGAAATGGATAATCAATTCAAACCTCTAAGTTTATCGCCATTTTGTGGTCGAAACACATTATAGCTTCATATATCTCGCCATCTTTCCACACAGATTCATATCTCAAATGCATTTTTTGAGCATGTTTTCCATTTTAATCAAACAACAAATATTGCAGCAATGAACAAAGAAGAAAAAACTAAGGACCTCCAATTAATGAATAGGGATAAAAGCATTAAACCCGCTATACTATACCTTCTGTTGCGCTTTGCCTTCTGTCCTTTTTTCCTCCTTTACTTTTTCCGTGTATTATGGATAAAAAGCACTTAACCCCTTCATCTATTGACTGGTAAGAAAGCAATTTTTACCGAAAAGTTTATTTTACGTTTCTTTTCTTTTATTCTTTCCTAAACTTATATTAATTGAAGTATGAATTGAAGACCATTGTAACAAGATTATTTAAAACACAAAAACTAAATGTTTTAAAATATGTTTTTTAAATTTTAAACAATAAATGTTTCGAAATGCTTTAGGGTTTAAATGCGATTTTTTTAAAATATTTGGGTTGGAAATGAAAAAATTCCAAAATTAAGGATCAAAATCGATGAATCCGTCCAATTTCTAAGTCAAAATCGTTGACTCCGGTGTTGAAGGACTAAAATTACGTCACTAACCACTTTATAGTTAAATTGGACACTGCCACTTTAAAAGACCAATTTTACAAATGGGCTACATTAAATGGCCATTTTTACAATTTTCCCCTTTATTTCTTCCTTTTTAAATTTTTAGAGGAGATAGATTCTGTCATTAAATCTTGATATTTAATTTTAATATAAGACCTGACAATAATACTAATTTGGATGCTATTGAAATTGAAAAATATCCGGTGCCTTATGAGGTTCAAACGACTCCTGACAAAAATCAACTCAAAAAATGAAGAGCGATTCAACAAAATCAAACGAATCGAAGAACGAACACTCAGAAAAGGAGCAGAAGAGTGACAAAAATTTGCGGTTGTTGCGATCGATTTTCTCTTTCAGCGCCAAAAACCGCGTCGTCGATGAAGAAGAGCAAAATCACCACCTTCCGTTTCTCTCTCCGCTCGCTAACTCCGTCGTCTCTCGCTGCACTAAGTAATCTGTTATCACTCATTTTGTTGCTTTTGAGCTGATTGATTGTGTTTTTTTTACAGTTTTCGATTTGCCCTAGTTTGAGTGTTTGATGTTGAAATGGAGTTTACTCAAGTTATTTCAACAGTTTACTGTTTTTTTGGTTGGATTTTGGTGTTAAGATGTAGTTACTGAAGTTGCTCATTACTGTTTGTGGTTTAATTGTATCCTAATGTCGTAAAATGGTGTGAATCATGAAAATGCTGTTGAAATAGGTACACTTTGTATGAACCTCTTGTAGTTAGATTTACAACTAGCGTTTTCGGTGTCTTTTTCTATGTAAATTGGTGGCATAGCTAATGAATTTTAAGTGATTTCCTATCTAAATGCGATCTAGATGTAGTGGACACGACTCAGAAGTAGAGAGACTACTTAGCTTGATTACTCGATAGTTAGTGGATGAAGCGAGGCAGTTATTAAGTGAGTGTCGTGTTTCCTTTTCAGCAGTAGAAATTTCTTGTACAACTGAAGTTTGTTAGCATTTCGCGTGGAAGGAAACTTGGTTTGCCTTTTTTATGATTTTGTCAGATTTCCTTTGTGGGTTATGTTTTAATGATTTGATCAAGCTTAGAAGGAAGACAAAGTTCGATACAACACTTATTTCAGTTGTGTATCGTTTCTTGCGGATTATTCTTTCCTTACCAGTGCCAATTGTTTGTAGGATCCTTGGCATATCTGCTGAAGAGTTACAACGTTATTTTGATGAGGAGCTACCTGATAATATCAAGCAACCTCCAGCATATGCCAGGAATTTTTTAGAATTCTGCTCTTACAAAGCTCTACATCTGATTGTTACACAGCCAAATTATCTAAATGATAAGGAATTCCGCCGCCTGACATTTGACATGATGCTTGCATGGGAGGTCCCGGGTGTTAATACTGAACTGCTGGATAGTGTAAGGAGAAACGTATTTTTTTGGTGTGGTGTAAAATATGATTGAAAATTATGTCTTATAATGATGTGATATCTATGGAAAAGAGGAAAGAGAAATAATGTGCTAACTGCATAATTATTTGAACATTCTGAATGAGGTTGAAGTTGCGATTTAAATCTCTTCTTTCTTACTTTCTGTTTTTCTTTTTGAGAATGACATGGTGTAATATCAGGAAGCTACGTCTCGCGGCAATCAGAGTCTCGAGGATGAAGGTGCTTGGTCATCTTTTGTTTCTAACTTCTCCAAATCACCTTCTCAGGTTTTTTGATTATTTAAAGTAATTCATCGGACATGTTTATGTGCATGTTTTATTTAACATAAAACGTTTCCTAACTTGTATTAGAGCATTTTTGTCTATTCCTCTCAATTTTCTGTTTTAAACATTAGGTTAATAAGAAGGAAAGTGTTGGTCCAGAAGCTTTTGCTCGGATAGCCCCTGCCTGTCCGGTAATTGCAGATATTATAACAGTACACAATCTTTATGATGTTCTCACAAGCTCTTCAGGACCCGGACTTCATTTCCTAGAATACGACAAGTACCTTCGAAGTCTTGAGAAGTATGCATCACTTCCTTGAGCTAGTTCCATATGCACCTTTACTCTTTGATGTCTGTTTTTGGAACTCGTTTTAATGTGATATCTTAAGTAAAGGTATTAAGGGTAGTGGGGAAGATTGTTGATATAGAATTGCCTAAATTAGTTCCCACGTGATAGAAGGACAATCTTGATATGCTTCCTCACTAGTGTGCCAGAATGAACATTGGATCCTATGATGGTATTGCAAACCCAATGTTGATCTTGGCAGGCTCTGTTACCAAAATAGAAGTTTAAACCCCTCTATGTTTTCCTTATGAGGCCTATAATTTGTCAGACTGTTACCTAAAGTGAACTTGCTTAGGAAATTTAGAGTTCCTTCGTCAACTTTTTCTTTTAAAAAATAATAAGTATCCCATGTTTATTTCATGACTACCATAGATCAAAGTCTGTCTTTTATTTTGATTTCCTGTAAATATTTGGTTCTTTTTACTGTTTGATTTCTTTCTTATGGGAATGTGCGGCACTTGTCTTCATATAATTATGTCAGTAGAGAAATTTAGCTAATCAAAATATGAATAATAGAACTTTTCTTACGTTGAGTTAGGATACAACTCTGATAATATCTTTCAGCTGGGCCAGAAGAGTATTAATTCACTGGTTAATTCACGGAGTTTCTTCATTTTTGTTATCAATTATGGACTCCTTTTCTATTAGTTCATGAACATGAATCTACCGTGAATTTAGTTACTAGGAAACAAATCATGAAGTTTTCAGACTGAGAAGGCTTTTTTGTCTTCTGGAGCTAATAATGATTATCAACACATATATGCTTACTCCTGATGTAGGGTCACAAAATCTGCACAGAATGCTGTAGGACACCAAGTCGTTTCCAATCTTTCCCTTGCTGAGGACGAGATTATTGTAGATATAGATGGAACAGTCGCCACCCAGCCAGTTTTACAACATATTGCGATGTCTGCATGGCCAGGTAAGCTGTATCTTGGGATTTCTCGATGGTTTGATGGGTCAAACCTGGTAAAGATCTTTGTTGGCACACACAACTTTTCTATTGTCTAGTGGAGTGAATAAAGAATAAGAATAATTCTGGGATTGCAATTTTTTTCATCATACTGATTGCAGAGTGACATGTATATGAATCCTTGGAGGTTATTTGTTTTGTATCATCACTAGCTGGGATGCTGCGATAAAATACTCTTTTATTTATGACTCTGAAGTGACATCTATATATATTCTGAATGTAGAATTAAACCACATTTGTTTATCAAAAGTTAGAGCATATTGTGTGACAATTTTCTCTTGTCAGAGATTGGCCACTAGCTCAAATGCTGTCTAAGGCTCTAGACAGATCTTTGGTCATGCGGGGTAGAAATTTGAGATAAAGAAGAGAATTTTTTTCGTTTGTTTTATTTGTTGGATAGTGTCCCTCACTTTACAGTTGTGGGAATCTTCATGTTATCTTTTATTTTTAGACGGCTTCCCAAATGTTTGATTTTTTTGCAAGAAGACACCCCTCGATTGGTGTGGTTTTCTGAACATAATAGGTGATTTACTTTTTGGTTCATGGTATTAATTCAGATGAAAGAAGAACAAGTTTACAAAAAAGAACTAACTGCATAATGTCAAATTAGAATCGCAGTTAATCTATTGCTATTTTATGTATTTTTTGGCACTTTAGTTTTGTGCTATATTCAAATTAGTGATGTTGAGTTTACTTTTGACCTGAACTTTACACTCTCTCAAGTAGATCCAGTGATGCTTCTTACTTTCATTTATGTTAGTGTTTCAGGGCGGTTGACATTGACGAACTATGCTTTGTACTTTGAGTCTGGTGTTCGTATGTATGACAAAGCTATCAGATATGATCTGGCAAAAGACATGAAACAAGTTGTAAAACCAGAATTAACTGGACCTTTGGGTGCTCGACTCTTTGATAAAGCTGTGATGTACAAGTCAACAGCCATGTATGTTTTCTAATTGACGTTTCTTTTGCTGACAATAGTGGTTATCTCTAACTTTGGATTTCATACAGAGCAGAGCCTGTTTATTTGGAATTTCCCGAATTTAAAGGTTGTTCGAGGAGAGACTATTGGTTGGATATCTCTCTTGAGATTTTGCGAGCTCACAACTTTATTAGGAAGTATAATATGAAAGAACAACAGCAATCTGAAGCACTTGCTCGTGCAATTCTTGGAATATTTCGCTGCCGTGCAGTTAAAGAAGCTTTTGGCATCTCCTCATCTAAGTACAAAACGCTTTCGTGTTTTAACTTGGCTGAAAGTCTTCCTGGTGGAGACATGATAATGGAAACCCTATCAAGTCGTTTAACACTTGTAAGTGCCAGTGCGGGGCGATACAATGTGTTAGGTTCTCCAGATGCAAAGAAACAACAGAAATTCCCTGTTGCTCTTTATACACTTCGTAGACTTGGAATTGTTGCACCCATGGATGCTAATATGAATGATGAAGCAATATTTTTGGGAGGAGATGTTTATGTAGGTGAGTCAAATCCTTTAGAAGTTTTGGTGAAGCAGTTGAGAATGAATATTGGAAGGGCTGAAGCTGCTCAAGCAACTGTTGATCAAGTGAAAGTGGAAGGCATTGACACCAATTTAGCAGTTATGAAGGTTTGGTGGTTTATAAAATATCTTATTTGGTGTTTCTGTTCTTTCTCTCTGTATGTATGTATGAGCTTATCTATGGAAACACTCATATCTGTGGAAACTTCTTATCCGCTCGTGTATAATGGTGGTATAAAATGCTGAAATTGATGTTCAATGGTAGAACTATGGAATGATCTCTTCTTTTGTTGTACAGAAGGTGTCTGGGTCAGCATTTTTAGTCCGCCACAGGTTTCTGTAGACAAAGAACTCCGATCTACCAAGTTTTTAACGAGTTCATGTCCATATTACCCTTGTACGTCAATGAAAATGTCCATTATACCCTTGTACGTTAATGGAAAGATGTTCTTACGTTGTCCTTAGTAAAAAAAATGATCAATGGAAATCCGCGTACTTCCTCTTCGGTAGAAGTTTAAGGTCAATTGCGTTAAACCCCCTAAACTATGGGGTCTTTAGCAAAGTGCCCCCTAAACTATTAAAATGTGCGAATTGCCCCGGAGTCCTTGATCAACCGTTCATTTTAGACACGTGTCTATATTTTTGTCCGTTAGATTTGGCATCAGGGGCAATTCGCACACTTTAGCATACGTTAGGGGGCAAGTCGCACATTTTGATAGGTTTGGGGGGCATTGCAACGGAGGACATAGTTTGGTGGCTTTAACGCAATTGACCCAAAAGTTTATTATATGTTTACTGACTTATCCTCCAAAGTAGTGATTAAGAGGTACTACAGTTTCGTGTAAGCAATATAATTTTGGGAGGTATTGCTATTTTAGAGATTGAAACAATAATTTACACAACCCCTAAGAAATTATAGTTGTGATGAAAGTTAGTCCTTTGGTTTTGTTACAACAGCATGGCTAACATGGTAAGTATGAAAAGTAGAATAATAACACTGTGAATAGCAAAGAAAAGCTAACAGTAAAAGGGTTGCCAACGAGTACAGTGTTTTGGTTCTGAACTTTTAGTTTATTTATCCCTTTACTTTGTGAACATATTTGATCTGCATAACAAATATTAATGGTATTATTACTCTGGTTAACTAGAGCTCTAATTACCTGCCCTGTTGATTAATGTACCCTAATAGATAAGATTTTGGAGAATTATTTTTGGTATTATATGTTTTCATTTGATTTCGAAGATTTTGTGCAAATTAGCTTTCTTAAAGATGTTTGGTTAATTGGTGGGATCTTTTAGAATGGCAATTATATCTCTTTTCCTTCCATTTTCCTGATAAGCTTTCCTTTTCCTCGTAGGAGTTACTTTTACCACTTATTGGGATATTTAACTGGCTGCAACGTTTAGCTTCATGGGAAGAGCCCTACAAATCAGTTATTTTTGTGTTGCTCTTCAGCTATGTGATACTTAGGTATGACATCAACTTTCCCTTTGCGTCTCAGCTGCAAGTTAACTTCTTCATCCATGTTTCATAGGACTTGGTTTTTCCATTATAAACTAACAAGACTTCGAAAGTCAAACAAATGAATTTGAGTCACATTAAAATGAGTGCAGGCTTCAAACAAAGTTTTGTAACATCTTAAGAATTTATTAACCTCACCCGAAAATTATAGACGTTCAAAAACTATAATACCGACATCCATTCTTGGAAGTGTAATGGAGATATCCCCGGTGAGATTGAGTTGGAAGAGAAGAAGTTTAAGTGTTATCTTCTAAGACTTCTTGATGTCTCGGACTATCTAATCTATAGGCTGACATGGTAGAAGGTTATGTAGTTAGTCTCTGCAAAATGGTCCTAGAGCTCATCTAATCCAAGTAGGTCGGATTTGAATTTAACACCTACATTGTCTCTAAAAATGTGGTAATGATGTATAGCTCTTCAAGTGCTTGAAAGTACAAGATGCCACTAGGTGTTTCACATGTCTTGTAGCGGGAGGGGTCTATGCAGTATGAATTTTTAATCTGTTATTGTAGGATATGCTTTGGAGACAATTATATTTGCACCTTTCAGATTTGGTCTAGTTATACGTGAACTGGGTCTAATTACAAAGCCTATCCTCAATCACAGAGAGATATCTCCTTAGGTTCGCACAAACATTAACTTGGCATTTAAAAGTATATGCCTGATGAATTAGACTGGTTACCAAGTTCTATTTTATAATGAGCGCATTTACAACAGAAAAGGCCCAGTCCAGCAGGTTTTGGGAGTTTGGGTCCACGAACATGATTTTCCCAACTCAATCGTGTTAGAAACGGGACGAGGGAACCCAAAGTTTTACGTTTACCCCTAATTGTGGCTGCCTCGGGCCACATTGAGCCATGCAGTATGGTAGTGGTAACAAAGACTGAAGACTGAATAGTTGAGACTGAGTTTTCATACAAATATGAAATATATGGTAGATTACATGCTACAGGTAATCTACTAGTAATCAGGAGTCAGTAAAGAACATAACTGCTGGGTACCAATACCTGATGTTAGGCTACTAATCAGGGTTTTGACAAAGTACTGGTGAAACATGATGCATCAGTTTGTTAACTAAAAACTGATGCTGGGGTCTTGATAGTGCATTGGTGTAGAACTGTAAATTTCAACGATTTGCAGAGTAGTGGAAATGGAGGAAGAGCAATTGAAGCTTGACAAAGGCGTCCGAGAAAACTGCATTAGTAACAACTGTATAACACTCATGTTACAAGCATGAAATTGAGCAGGTCACGCAGGGAAAAACCAAGTTTAGCTAGGATACCTTAAAGCCTAGTATTCACCAAAGAAACAACAGTAGACAAATTTCACTATGAGTAGCAATCCGAGTTCTTGCTCTTTTTCTATATGCGAGAATTCCCTTGAGACGTGCCCCCCAACAGTAATAGAAAGAAGATTGTGGCTTAACCAGCCAATCTGCATTGCTCTAGGCTATAGAATTAATAAAGAACCTAAACAAGAAGAATACACCATGATCAGAAGTTCCCTCGACTGAAAATCTCGCAGACTGCTGCAAAATATGAATGTGGAGATGCTTGCAATAACTAGATGTCTTGCTAAAGTACAAATTAAGAAGAATATATCAGTCTAGTGATCCTCAATTAGGTTAAATTCACATATTGACAAGAAAGAAGCTCTATATTTGGATAGCTTCAAGTTCACCCAAGAGGTTCTGAATTCCCATCTGAAGACCAGCCAACTTGAACACCTCTTGTGTATACTGATATTGATGTAGAATACTAGCACATTGGACCTCATGGCCTGTCCCATCCACAAGGTCCTTCATGTGAAATGAGGCCTGGAGATTTTGTATGCTGATAATTGGTATCTATGATGATATCCACATGAAGCAATAGAATAACAGCTCACCATGGCAAGTCTTCTTGTTTAAAAATAAAGAAGAGTCAAATTACTGTGTAAAATCGAAAACAAGTAATATAGATCTAGACTTACTATACCAAACAAACTAGGAGGAAGAACCATAGAATTTTTTTTGGTACCGTGTTCAAAAGCATTCTTTACTTCAATTCATTTGAGAATATAGCTTGAGATGCTTCAAGAGTCGGGTAGTATGCGCAGTAGTCATTTTAACAACAGATGCAAAAGTTTCTTCTTGCTCCATCCCATATTTATTGGGATTCCCCAGGGCAACCAATCGAACTTTTTTTACTATTCAAAAGAACTGTCAGAATGGTATTTCGTTGCACGAACAATTCAGAACTACATCTATTTGGAAGAAAAACACATTCTTAAAGAAAATAGCATTAGTGATAATGAAACCTGTTAGCAGTGGTATCATAACATGCAGATTCTTTATAAGGAGTGAAGTATCCTCTGAACGCACAATTCAGAGATTGCACAAGAGGTTTGTTGATTGAGAGGTGGTAAGTTGTAGGAAACGTACTCAACTAAAAATACGGAGAGAACAAAGATGTATCCAAATAATCAAAATGAGGACTGTCATAGGGAAAATTCTGTGTCGGGAGACTTTAATAGGCCTACATTGTTAAACTCCTTTCAGCGAAATGCTTGACCAGACTGGATTGTCACTCCTATCTGGAAAACGGCTTGTATCAGATGTAACTGTGACACAATATAATTATTTGTAGAATTTAAGAGCTCTTATAACTTTCAGGGGTTGGGCCAAGTTTATGTTGCCATCAATTTTTTCATTTGTGGCAATCATCATGCTCTGGCGTGTGAGTGCCAACAAAGGAAAGCAACTGGAAGCAGTCAAAATAGAAACTCCCGTAAGTAAAAATGCAGTGGAACAGCTATTAACATTACAAGAAGCTGTAACTCAACTTGAGACTCTCATCCAGAGTGGCAACATTGTTCTTCTGAAAATACGTGCACTTCTGTTTGCTGTTGCACCACAGGTATTGCTTCTTCTATCTTCCTGACTCATTTATTGGCTTGCATGAAATTATTATCTCAAGGAGGGTCGATGTTTTTAAATGTTTTTGTGTTGCCTATGACCTCATATTCGCATAAAAGGGATAACACCAATGGCCCTCTTCTATGTGACTACCATCTTATAAAAGAATTGCTGATGGAAATCTCTTTAAGAAAATTATCTATTATAATATAGGATATTATTAGTACAATATCTGGCATTGATGTTGATTTTGCTGTATTCGTGTAAGCCAAATTAATATGTATTCCGAGGCTTCTCTTGAAACCTTTTATTATCACAAAGTCCTCGTGTTCTGCACTCAATTAACACAGTAGGATAAGGATTTTAAATAGTTTGTTTGTATAGACCTACACTAGTTTACCTTCATTAAAGATGCACCAGTTTAACCACTAACCCTGAATTAGTTTCACATGTAATCATGTAACTTCAATTTGCTGGAGACCAATTTTCTGGTTTCTTTGTTACTCATAAGATTCATAATGTATTTATTCCCTCAATATGACCTTTTTCCTCGGAAATCATTAAAAAGATCAAGTCATAAAATTTCTTCTCGAGTTCTGTGATCCTATGCATAGTTTTGGATTTTGGTTTTCCGGATGAATACTAAAAACTTGTTCTTTGTTTTGGATTAACAACAAGATTGTTGCTATGCTTTCCAAATTCCAACTATTAAATTCCAATCGAAAAATATGTGGTCTGTGCAATACTTCTGCGCTTTTTTTAATCTTTTTTTTTATTCTTTACATTATGCCTCCCCCCAACAGTGATTCATGTGCACTGTTTAAATCATTACCTTGTGATTTTGTTAAAGAATTGCACTTTAATATTTCTTAATTTTTCGAACTGTAGAAGTTATTCTTTTATCTACGGGTGTCATTTGAGACCATATTCACCAACTCGTTCTAACCCATAAAGATTAAGTGGTTTAATAAATGGGTTTGAGCGGATAACCTGTAACAATGTAAAACACTAATAGCTAATCTACTGGTACGCCATAAAAATAAAAGCAATACAGTTTTACAGGATAAATTTACAATGAAAGTAATAACTACACACACATTAAACACACACATTAGACAGAGTTCACCCACGGTGTTGCTTGCAACAACCTGTGTGCTCTTGGAAGGTTGTGACTGCTGTTGCTAGCTTCTAATCTTGAAGCTCGAGATCTGAGGTCAATTTGAAGCTCATTATCGTAACTTCATCTCTGCATGTGATGATTGCGATTTAAGCTTCTGCTAATGACTGGTTGAACTTCTACTCGCCATGGTTGCGACCTTCAGTCGTCCGAGAAGAACTTTAGCTCACTATAGTTGTGAGCTTCTGCTCTAGTCACAACCTGGTGCCTGCAGCATCAGCTTGCGGCAGGTCATCACGTGCTTTGCTGCTGCTTTTCTACTGTGCATGTGTGCGTCGTTCTACTTTGTGCCTGTGTCCTATAGGTGTGTGTGGGGGGGGGGGGGTACTTACTGGAGGGTTGAGGTGTAATAGTGTGTTTCTTTTTTTTGGTTTTAATTATTATTGGTTTTTATTTTAGTTTTATAAAGTTATATGATATTTTTAACTTTTCATACTTTTAGTTATGTCTTTTTTATATTATTTTTTCTTTTGAATTTATGCTCTATATGTTAGGATAATAATATCTATTTGTGGATTAAAATTGTATATCAGAGTAATTATTTGCAAATGGTCATCTTCATGTTAAAATTAAATATGGTATTTGGGTTGGAATCCATTGTAATTCAATTTGATCTTGATCTGGGTCTGATTTTAGGTCTTAATTCTTTAAGACCCTATTAATCAAGAGTCATTTAGATCTCAAAACTTTTATTACCCTAGAAGTCAAGTTTCATTGAGTATTTGAGTCTAAATCTCTTAAGGGTTACAGTAGGGTTGGTTCAGTGTAGGGGTTCGATGGAAGATACAATGTGAATTTGAGTTTTGATACATGTATATGGGATTTGGATTTGGCTTGGGTTTTAGATCCAGTTTGAGATCTAATATGTATTTATTGGGTCTAGATTCTTGAAGCGTATGGTAGGGTGGGGTAGAGGCTGTGGTTTGGGGGTATGGTGAGACTAAGAATAGGTGTAGGGCTGGGGTGGGATGGATGGGGTTTAACTTTTTATGTGAATTTTAGTTTGAATCACGCATTCTGGATTCGGATGATTCCTAGATCGGATTTGAACCTTAGACTCAATTTAAGTCCTGCGTTTATTTCTTCCAAATATATATACATGTACATAGATTTACGAATTTTCTTCTCTTTTCTACTTTTGATCCTCCTGTATAAACTTTCTGTGTTAATTAAATTGAGTTCTTAACTGCAAAAGAGATTTACAATGTGATATAAGAAAATGATGTGTTTGTCTAAAAAACACACCTTGCACACATGTGATGAAATCTCGATGAAATACTCTCTTGGAAATGGAGTTAGGGGTGATTCAAGTTTGCAAGTTTAGATGGTGTACTTGAATTATTTTTTTTATTTTGGGGGCAAAGTTGTTTACAGTAATGGCCTAATGGGGACAAAGTATGATTCTCTCGTTTGATTTGCTGAAGTACACGTGTTTTCAAGATTTTAGTGTTTAGTTAAATATTTTTGCAAACCCTTTCCACTATCTAGCTTGCATAACACAATTTCATATTTCAACTTTCAGGCTACTGCCAAGCTGACTCTCTTGCTATTTTTGGTGGCTGTGGCATTTGCGTTGTTGCCACTGAAATATCTTATATTCTTAGCCTTTTTGGAGTATTTTACGAGTGGGATGTCCTTGAGGAAGGAAAGTGGTGAACGAGTGCTGAGACGAGTAAGGGAATGGTGGAGCACGATACCAGCAGCTCCTGTGCAGCTTATCAAGCCTGATGATGACAAAAAGAAAAAATGACTGGTTGTAGTGAAATTTTTATTGATCTAAGGACTGTAGCAGGATTTTCCATGGCGCAGTTGAATGATTAGTTCAATTGGTTTTACTCTTTGAATTTACTGGACTTGGTGTTTTAATTGTAAGTTAGTTTTATACTTCTTGTCGTCGTTCTCCCACGCACCTTTGGTCACAGGCTTACTTACACCTTTGAGCTTCAGGACATTGAGCCTGAGCTACGTGTAGAGGTGGTAATCTCCACTTAAATTCAGCCATCGCAGTTATCCCTTAGTAATGTCTGGTTCTGGGTTCATCCGTTTAGTGAACGGCCTTCATTTATAACACGTCAAAAATCCAAATTTAAATAGTTAAACTTGCGGGTATCTGTTGGGTACTCGTTAAGTATTTTAAAGATGTCAAATATTGTAAGAAGCTGAAGTCAACCAACACCCTATTTGCTGAACAAAATGTGCAGTACACCAAAGAGACGCTTAAATTTAAAAGGCTGAAAACATATTAAAAATACATACGCACACATCTTGAAAATAATGTTTTATTCGATAAGGAACGTGTAAACTAATTGACAGTACTTGTAAAGTGTACTTGATCGAACTACTGAGAATTTCATTGAGTTTTTGTTACTTGATTGAAAGACTGAAAATCAGTTTTTTCGACTATGTTAAATGATCTTTTAAATTTCTGACTCTCTGTTTTCACTACAAATGGCCATTTACAAAAACAAGAGAGTAGCTGGGGTGATTCACATAACTTGTGTTAGAAGTTAGCAAGAAGAGAAAAGCAAAAAATATTGTTAGCATGACGGACAATGTATACTGTTGCGGTTTTAAAAGTCAAAATGCTACCACATTACGTTGGCTCTTTAAGGCTTTATAATTTGTATCACCCTCACGCAAAAGGAATGGGAAAAGTAAACAAGAAAGAAGGGACCTGGATGGAAAACAAACAAACACAAATAACAACCATAAAAGAAAAGAAGTAATCCTCATCTTGTCATTTTAGGGGAATTAATTAATTCAGCAAAACAAAAGGAAATATAGGAAAAAAGGTGAGTGGAATAAGAAGCCTTTAATCTCATATCAGAGCCAGGTTTCGATCCTGGGACCTGTGGGTTATGGGCCCACCACGCTTCCGCTGCGCCACTCTGATTTGTTAGTTTTTATGCATTATATTTTATAAAACCTAAAACTTGTGTAACTTGTAAATCCGTTTTAGAAAATTCATTCATCATTCAATTCTTAAGAGAGGATGTAAAATTACTGCGTTTAAAGAGTTGTCGAGTATGTGACTAGTTAATTAAGCTTGGGGGGGGCTATAGTCCCCCAAGATGTCCTACCAAATCTTTTAAGTTTTAATATACATATAAAGTCTAAGGGAAATGTTGAAGTTTACATACTCTTTTTCAGATAAATTTTGCTACGAAATCCTAAGCTACGAAATATTCTTACCAGCTTCAAAATGTAATATCAAAACATTCTCTCTTTGAAAATCAGTTAGTTCACTTGCTACAAAACAGGGAAAATGTAAATTAAAAATTTAATTCAATATATGGTTATGTTGCTGCATGGCACGAAGTCCTCAAAAAACATTTGAAAAGTTATAGTTTATAAATTATATAACTCCATCCCTGTAGTTCTTTTCTTGTGTTGGTGTAATATTTTTAACTTTGTATCATTATTTAATGTGAGTTCTTATTGTCTAATTACTTTAATATTAAACTATTATGTATTACCTAGTCTATTAAAATATGTCATTATTACTTGTACTGGTGGTATGTATTTTAGGTTCACGAATTCTCTTTTTGCACAAAATCTAATATAAAATTTGAGTTTACACATTGAGAAAAGTATCATTAAGCAAGTCCCCAGAAAAATTCTTGGATACGCCTGTGATTTAAGCTCACTACCCAAACTAGTACATATAACATAAACCTAGTATCTGCATTCCTCTAAAATTATATTGCCTCAATGGTGGCTAAGTTTGTTACATTTATTGATTGATGTGAAGGAATATAGATTATCGTTACGCATTTTATTTGTTATAGAGTGATTTGTACAATTTAATTTTTAGTAGCTTTTATAAAAGATTATTCCACATTTTTAAAATACAACACTAGCGAAATGAATTCTAAATTGCTAAAGTTTCAAATGAACAACCTTTACATTAATATAAAAGTAAAATTATCCGCAACCAGCTAACACGGAAGACTTCAAATCAAGAAACTCGACATTTAATGAGAGCCCATGATATTTGTGTCATCTTATCACAATCTCAAATAAGAAGTAGGGTTTGTGTTATACACTTATACTCAATGACGAAAGTTGCAGACCGCCCTTATCATTGTTTTTAGTATATTTATTATACTTAATGATGAAAGTATTCCTAGTTTTTCTAATATTTTTCTTTTCATACTTTCAAATTTAATTGTAGTCTTTATTTATAAAAACTACAAACAAAAGTATAAAACAAAGTATAAACCAATATATTACAAAATTGTAATTCATTTTCAAGTTTTAATTTTTATTATGTATTCTTTTTATACTTTAAAGTATTAAATCAAAAGATATATATGTATATATAATTATATATTATAAAAGGGCCATAAATGCCTCTCTTTTTTTTGCCTAGCAAAACCATAACAACTCTAAAATTGGAGCGAATGATCTACATCACCTCTATAGGAGGTAATTTGCTACTTTCTTGGGTAAATAAAACTGTCTATTTATTTTTTATTGGGTAATTTGCCATCTTGTGAGTTGTGATGACACAAGGGTAAATTGCCAAAACCTCTTAAAAGTATATAAGTATTAGATTTTTGACAACGTAAATCAAATTTACAATATCAGCAATTTATATATTCAAATAAGACAACTCAAATAATAGGAAAATGTCACCATGCCTCACCAGCATGGCTTCCAGTGATTCGGCAATTGATGCTAAATTGCTAACCATAAAGAACAGTCGTTATCTTGTTTCGCCATTTATCGGTTTTAAAGTTTCAACTTTTAAGAGAACAAGCAACACAATTTTCATACTCAAACATGCTCTAAAGTGAAAAGAAGAAAAGAAAAAGAAGAATTATCCAAAACATGTGAAATAAGGATTGAAGTATATTTGGATGGAAAAAAAAGATGTTTCAAAAGATTTTATTACTTTTTCTGCGAAAAAAAAAAAGAATGTGTTTGGATTAGTTTTGAATGATGTATTTGGGAAATATGTGAAGTCACTAATTAACATAATATTGTCAAATGCAGAAAAACATATTGATTAAATAATATTTTATTGTGTTGTAGTTGAGTTACTTATTTAAATTCTTATTATTTTTCTAAATAAATAGTATAAAAATTATAGAATATAGGTATGTGTATGTACATATATTTTCATTCCATACTTTAACTTCATATGTCTATATTACATATTAAGTCAAGTCTTAAATCCGTTCCCAGAAAAAAATCCAAATAGTTTAAATTCATTCCAAAACCGATACAAACAAACTATTTTAATTTTAATTCAATTAAAGTGACGTAAAAACCAAAACAAACAAAAGGATTTGGATTCTCATTTTATCACTCTTTCATAAGTAGACAACTACAATTTACAGCATCTTCACTAATCCCCCTAAATCATCACAAACATCATAAACCAAAACACTAATAAATACCCCAACACACGCATTATAAAAACTCAAATCCACTCACAAAAACCCAGCAAAATCTAATCAAACATTCATTCCCCCCAAAAAAAAAAAAAAAAAAAAACCTCTTTTCTTTTTCATTTTTATCATTTTTTTTTTCAACTTCTATAAATACTCTGTTTTCTCACTCTAACTCCCAATCACAGTTTTCTTGCACGATGGCGCTTCATTTCAAGATTATCTTCAAAACCCACCAAGCATTCATCTTATTACTCACAGTTCTATCACTTTTCGATCAAAAGATCGAAGCTTTTAAAGCACCCTTTCGTCCTATAGACGTGTTGCCTCTGTTACCAAGACAAATATCTTGGCCTGTACTCAAAAGTCTCAATAGCGCAGTTGACCTTTTGCCCTCTTTCGTTGGTGATGCTTTTGCGGATAATGATTCTGTTTTGGACTGGAAAGGAGCTTGCTTTTACAACAACACAGCTTGGTTGGAGTTTCACAACAAAACTGGGAGTCAATTTGGGGGTGGTACTCTTCATATTAAGGTCAATTTGATTATTATTTTTTATATTGTTCTTGATATTGATGCTTGATTTTTAGATATTTGGGCATGTGGGTTTTGAGTTTTGTGGAAGTTGTGTTCATGGGTTGAGCTAATTTGGGTTTGATTGTTCAAAAGTTGTAGTCTTTGGTTGTAATCTGTTATGTGGGTCAAATTCATTTCCTCAAGAACTATTGCATCAGGGTCTTTTTTTGTTTGAAATGATAGTTTATAATTTTTTTTGTTTGTTTTGATTTGTTTGAGTTGAGGATGTTAAAGATGGTGAATTTCTGAATATGGGTTTTGGCAAGTGATGTTTGTTTTGAACTGTTTATCCATAAAATCTGGAAAAGTAGGGTACAGTTGAGTCTTTTGGATTGCTTTTTAGAGAAGTACAGCTAGGTATTAGCACATATGGTTAAGGTATGGGACAAAATAGAATTGGATGAGGTAGTTGCAATTGGGCTGATAACATATGGACAAGTGTTTTATATTTCTCTTGTAATTTTTGTGTTTAATTTCTATATCCAGGTTAGTAATGCACACAGTTGGACATGTATGGATCTTTATTTATTTGCGACTCCATATCGTGTGACATGGGATTACTACGTTATATCTCGGGAGCACACCCTCGAAATCAAAGAGTGGGAATCAGAAGCCGAGTTGGAATATGTGAGTTAAATTGGTTTAACTATAGCAGTTATTCCATATCCTGATTCAAAATAGCTTAATTATGACCTCGGGTCTCTTGATAATTAGGTAAAAAACAGGGGTGTTTCAATTTTTCTCATGCAAGCCGGGATGTTAGGAACTCTTCAGGCTCTGTGGGAGGTGTTTCCTTTATTTTCAAATACTGGATGGGGTGAGAATAAAAATCTTGCATTTCTTAAAAAGCACATGGGTGCTTCCTTTGAGGAAAGGCCTCAACCATGGTTCACCAACGTTACCGTTGAGGATCTTCACTCTGGAGATTTTCTCGTTCTGTCGAAAATTCGAGGCCGATGGGGTGCCTTTGAGACCCTGGAGAAGTGGGTAACTGGAGCATATGCTGGGCATACTGCTGTCTGCTTAAGGGATTCAGAAGGCAAGCTATGGGTTGCAGAATCAGGACACGAAGATGAACAGGTAATGGTCTTAACTCATATCAGGTCTCTTGTGATGTTCAGGTTTTTTCTTTGTTAATTGGCAATTTCCGAATTCTGTCACTCATTTGATCTGCACCTTTAAACATATTCTGCACCGCGGTCTTGACTTTCTAAACGTCTTTGAAATAATTATGACCATTAATGATGTAAGTAAGCAAGGACATGCAATTTCTGTAGATATCACAGAAGTACAGAACTTTTGGATTTTGAGCAGCATCAGCTTAAGATATAAACATACTTATACATGCATGGAGGAAGTGTTGGAATCAAAGGAAAACTACTCTGGTGAAGAAAGGGGGGGGGGGGGGGGGGTGGGGGAGGAAAGAGGAAATTAACACATGTATTGTTCACTGTGCCAGCGGAGAGATGACCATAAATAATTTAAACTAGAACATATTTGGGGATGTTTGTAGCCATATAGTGTTACAGACCTATCTACTTTAGTATTTCCATTATAATGTCACGTGTTCTATAGCCATACTTGTGGAGTACATATTAATGTGTTTATATAGAAACAATCTCAATGTTTAAAGAAGTGAAGCGCATGAAGTTTAAATGCTTAGATTGCAATATTATCTCTACCTCCACAAGGGTAATAAGTAGAAGTTTAAAGTTTGATTAGTAAAGGGTCCAATTTTATACATTCACATGTAGCTTTGTGGCTATAATATGAGTTACAAATAATCCCCATTAACCCTTGTAATGGCTAAAAGTAGCATCATACAGGCTTTTAATTTGGCGATTTGCTGTCCTATTAATTTAGTGTACTGGCTCTGTTTAGAACAGACCTGTCTTTTAAAACTTTAAATATTCTTTTTTGCAGGGAAACGATATTATTGCTATCTTACCATGGGAAGAATGGTGGGAATTTGAGTTGACGAAAGATGACTCCAACCCCCAGATAGCATTGCTTCCTTTGCATCCTGAACTTCGGGCCAAGTTCAATGAAACTGCTGCCTGGGAATATGCAAAGAGCATGTCTGGGAAACCCTATGGTTATCATAACTTGATATTTAGCTGGATAGACACAGTTAGTGGAAATTATCCGGCACCTTTGGATGCTCACCTGGTAATGCATTTTTCTTCGGTATTTAACAGTTCAAGCTGACAGTAGGTTACCTTTTACTGCATCCCTGTAAAGATCCTCTTTCTTACGTTACTGTTCTACCTTTTTTTTTTTTTTTACCATAACTATTGTTCATATAATTATTTGTTGGCGCAAAAGTCCATGATTCCCTTGTCCTAGTAATATTTCCTTCTGGATACACTCATAAAACAGAAAACAATTTAAGTTGTGAGTTAGATTTTTTTTTTCTTTTCCTAATGTTTTTGATCATATGGTAGTAGTTATGGACTTACTTTGATGTGAGAGTTAAATCTCTTCTTCAAGTATGGTTTTGAGCTGATTGGAATCACATTCTTGAGGATCAACGATATTCCATTAAAGAAACTGAAATTGTGTTGTAGGTGAAAATAAATTGACGATAACAATTGATAGGGAATTCATCTCAGCGTAACTATGTAGTCCCACATGCAAAGTGGTTTTATATACAATACATACATACTATTACAAAAGTCTTTTTTTACTACATGTTGCCTGGAGACATTGAATTCAATTAAATAGTACTTTTTTGTTATTTTCTTTGTTGTCACTTCAATTAATTTGCTTTTCCCTATATTTCATTATGAGGTGATAATTATACTTTTTCAAGATTGGTCTAGACGCCAAATTAGATTTGATAGAAACTTTTACGTGCATTTCACAAACTAATCCACCGGTTGTTAAAGTCCATGTTTTATGTGTATTAAGTGTTGATGTTAGATAAACTACGTCCGAATAAATACCGAACGTCAGTTATTCCATCTATAAGTACTGAAATATAGAGCGGATTTGATCCATGTTTTCCAAAAAAAAAAGACAGTTCGTTTCACCCCAAAGCAAAGTCAACTCAAAACCTACCATCTTTGTTTTTTCTCGAGGAATGAAAAGAACCATCATAGTTATATGCATGTCTTTGTTCGAGCTGTTTTTAACAATTGTTTGCATGCATATGTGTAGATAAATTTTTTGCTTTAGGCGATTATCCCTTTAACCCTTTAATTCAATTGAATTACATCATATGATAATTTTTTTGCTTTAGGTTGATTATCATGTGTTTCTGCCTATTTTGCGGAGGTTTAATGCGACTTAGTTGGGTTATTAAAAAGATTATGAAGAGTACAAATTAATCTTGAGTTTAAGTGATCAAATGGCTTTTTCTACTTAATTTTGTGTTTGGCTATCAGCAGAAACAGTCAAATTGTTAACTCCATCATCTTTGAGATTTTATTGCTTCATCTTTTTATTCCCCTTTTGACATATTGGTCATTTGCAGGTTGCTTCAGTTATGACTGTTTGGACTCATATGAAGCCTGCATATGCCGGTAACATGTGGAATGAAGCATTAAACAAACGGCTCGGAACTAAGGTTTTATTAATATTTATTACATAAATTAGACTTGCTAATTCAGGTTATAATTCTGTGTATTGAAGTCAAATGTCCTATTGTTATGCGGTCTGTTGTTGAAATTTTCAGGCAATTGAGCATCCGAAAAACATAAACATTAGGCTGCTTGAAAATGTAGATTGTCGTGCTACCACGATGGATTAAAAACATCGAGGTCCCTTTTGTATCTCCCAAGATGTCTCTCTGTATTAGACATTGGGTGTTAGCGACACAAACAAGATTTTGTGACCCCCTTAAATTGACTCCACATTCAGTTCCTCCACCCTCCAAATTTTCAGGAAATATCTTAATGCTTCTTCAGTGAACAAAAAGTCTGATGTCTGCACATGTTTAAGGGAATCACTGGAGCAATATTTCTCAATAAATTACTTACGGCCCTTTTGCATTTTCTTTTACCAACTTCTGAGTCGCAAACTTAACAGAACCTTTGAAATGACAGTGCACAAAAGAGTAAAGGAATTATCCGCTGATGGTCAATGCAATTTTATTTTGGCCTGCAGAACTACACTCTTTCTGAAGTTCTTGTCGAAGTGGAGAAGCATGGATCGTCTTTCGGTGAATTATTGGCTATTCCCGAACGTGATAACTGGGTTTATGCTGATGGGAAGTCGACATCATGTGTTGCTTTTGTCTTTGAAATGTACAAGGAAGCAGGACTCTTTGGTGCACTTGCAAACTCTATCCAAGTCACCGAGTTCACGGTGAGTATCTCAATATGTTTGTGGTAGTCACTTTCTTTTATGTGGAAATCTTGCTGGATGATCTTAAGGTTTCATGAAATAGGTAACCACGAAATAGTTCCAACTTGAATTGCAATTAACTTATACCTACAAATTCCAGATAAAAGATGCTTACTCTCTCAAGTTCTTTGAGAACAATTCAAGTCGTTTGCCAAAGTGGTGCAATGATGCGGACACGGTTAAACTTCCCTTTTGCCAAATAAAGGGGAAGTATCGAATGGAATTACCTGGATACAATACTATGGATCCTTATCCTCACATGAACGAGAAGTGCCCATCCTTGCCGCCAGACTATGCCAGACCTGAGAATTGCTGATTTGGTATGCTCTTTTCGTTCAAAAGATACTGATGTACTCGTTAGGTTGTTTATACATGTAATTGTACAGATCTCGTGTATTTTTAAGTGGAGTAACATGTAATATATCAAATGCTTGACATGCTGCCATCTCAAGTGAAGATGTGACATTAGGAAGAAACAATACCATATGGTTGTACTTGTACACTTGTACTGTTGTACACTTTCAGTCAATAATCAGAATGGGAAATTTAGATTTTCATTTTCGGGCAATGAGCAGGTAGGTCTTGTTTGTTAGATGGAAGTGGAAACATTTTTATGTCTGAACCTATTGTGGCAAATAAACTTTGATTTCATGAAACTAATTTTATTCTTATTTGAATAAATGGTCATTTAAACATTTATGCACATTCTATAAAGTATAAGTAGAAAGAACCACTTTCGATGTTAATACAGTTTTATTATGCCACCATCCCGGTTTAAATTATACTTAAGGCTGACTATTTTCCATCTCAAAAGTCTGCTTTTCTCTTTAGTTCTACTACAAAACATCATTTTAGAAAAAAACATCATTTCTTCAATAACTAATCTGGCCATCCAGACATCTTAACCTGGTAAGGCTGACCATTCTCAAAGTACTGGAAAATATGTTTAACTGCGGTTTGCACTGGGCGAATCAACGACCGTGGCTTTGTGCATGATGGTGACTCAAAGGAACTAGCTTTAACTCGGTGTTCCATTGAATTTCTCGAGAAAGGAACCATGGTTTCTTCTTTTGGAACCATATTCAAGTCTGTGAAACATGCAATGTGCCTAAAAAGCAACAGGATATGGAAAGAGGCACAAAGTGGAACGAAAGTTTATAGGAGAAAGAAGGAAAAGAGCAAGTAGAATTATGAGAAATCTCTTCTTTTAACCCGCAGTGGACGAGGATAACGAATCCTTTAATTCCGTACAATCTCTCCTTCAGGCTCAGATGATAAGTCAAAATATGTAGAAAGACTATTAGGTACAATTTAGTCCTTATAACTATCAAGATTTTGGATTCGAAGGATATTTAGCAAGTTAGTGAAAATTTCGATTCAATAATCTATTAACACTTGACAAATTAAGAACATTTGACTAATGAACTAATTTACTTATACTTACAATTGAGTATCTAATGTAGATACAATTTAACAATAAGTTACCAAATGTAATTTATAACTACTAACATTAAGTATCCAAAATGTGTTAATATACTATGATGCACAACACGATACGAACACAGCAATACAAACTTTAAAAACTACAAGATACGACAACACGATACGAACACAAACACAGCAATATAAACTTTAGAAACTACAAGGTAAGACGCAACTAATAAACTTGTATATTTTTTATATATAAAAATATATATTATATACTTCCATCTTCCAACAATAGATACAAATTACAATCAGAAACCCTGCGTAAATCCCAAAAGCAGCGTTTGAAATATGGTGAAGCTGTTAACATGGCGTGGTTCAGCAGCTTTACAACCTCCTCATTTAATAATCTGTCGTTTCTTGAGCCACTACTCAGAACCCTACGATTACGATCCCCCTTTTTCATTCACACCAAAACAACAACAACAAAACAACAACAAAACCAACACCAGTTCAAAGATGTGCGAAAATGACAACAACACAGTTAAAAAGCCCGAGCTGCTACCCTTTGACTTCATGTACTCTTACTCGGAGATCAGCCCAGGTGTTGAGCCCATTGCGTTTCGCGAGCCGCCGAGGTTCTCGCCTTTTGGGCCGGGCCGGATTGACCGGAAATGGACGGGGACTTGTGCACGTGCGGAGCACGAGCCCGATTTTGACAAGTTGGCGGAGGAGCGAGAGAGGGTCCTCGGTGAGCCGCTCTCCGAGGAGGAAGTTGCTGCGCTCGTGGATAAGTACCGACACAGCGATTGCTCCCGCCAGATTAATTTGGGTACTACATTATGTGTTTGTTGAGCTTAATCTTCTTGTATACAATGTGTTATTGTTCTTAGAGATTATTTCATTGGTTGTGCTTACGATGAAATGTAGTCCCAAAGGGTGTTTTTCTGTGTAGCCTGTGATCGGACATGGTGCAATTGTTAACTGGAATTTACTTGTCACTTAATTTAAGTGAAACAGCGACAGATTCTTCGTACAAAAAAGAATTTAACACACTATAATGGCGTTCTGCACAGTGTAACAAAGTTCCCGACGTTCCAAGAGTCGTTTTGTGATCTGGTGTGTTTCTGAAGTTTACTGGAGTTTATTAAGAAGACAAACCGGAAGTCAGAAATTCAGTTATTGACCAAATTAGAGTTTCGGGTCTTTTCTGTAGTTAACTGGAAGTAAAAGGATACGATTTTAAATTTGAACGAGGGCGGCTAAGGGTTTTTCTGTCCTTTAATATTGAGTTTCAAGGGAAAATGAATGTAGATCTCCTGCTTCTTGTTGGACCTGTTAAGGTTATTGCAGGGGGTTGTCAACAAGTTTCTATTTATGATATGTCTGAAGCACTTTTCCTGTATAAGAAATCTGATAAGAATATTTCTAATTATGCTAGGGCAAGGAGGTGTTACGCATAACATGCTTGATGACATCCACAATCATTGGAAAAGAGCCGAGGCAGTGAGAATTAAGTGCTTGGGAGTTCCAACTCTTGACATGGACAATGTTTGCCTCCATCTTGAGGTTACAGAAACTAGCCTATTTCAGACATTGACCAACTCTGGTTTTATGTAAAGAATCCAAGTTCATGTTGTCTGATGATAGTCACAGTTTGTTTGTAGGAAAAATCTGGAGGAAAGATTATATACCATCACATAAATATCCTCCTCCTGTATCGTGGCCGTAACTATGATTCCAAGATTCGACCTGTAATTCCTCTGATGTTGTGGAAGCCTCGTGCACCAATTTATCCCAAGCTTGTGAAGAATGTTGCGGATGGTCTGACATTTGAAGAAACTAAGGAGATGCGGAACAGAGGGCTTAATTCTCCTTCCCTAATGAAACTAAGTAATAACATTCATGTTGAATCCTGGCATTTTCTAATATGCAAATGTTAGTTGCCTGATCGTCCATTTTGGTTTTGCAGGTAGGAACGGTGTGTATGTAAATGTAGTCGAAAGAGTGAGAGAGGCATTTAAGACTGAAGAAGTAGTCAGGTTAGATTGTACCCACGTGGGCACGAATGACTGTAAGAAGATTGGCGTCAAATTGAGAGTATGAAATTGTTGAATTCAAAGTTCATTCCTTTCGTGTTTTAACTATAGATAGTTATATTAACACCCGGGTTTTTGTTGAAGTACACAAACCTCCCATGAGGTGTGTATTGTCACAAAAGAGACACCCCTGCTTCGATAGTGTCCATTACCAAATCTTTTTACTTTTGTAATGGCGACTATGAGTCACGGTGTCTAGGGTACTACGTCATCATCGAAATGCGTTATTTCTCATTTCCTGTTCTCTATTTCAGGATCTTGTTCCGTGTGTACCTCTCCTGTTTAAAGATGAACAGATAATACTTTGGAAGGGGAATAACGTTGATGTAATCCCCAGTGATTAGTGGATATTTCAAACCAAGACCCGAAAAGAACTAGAGAAGACATCTGTGTGCAGTTTTGATGGTGCTGCATGAAAGTTTCTGGCTATCTTGCCTTGGTGGACTTTGGAGAATGAGAGACAGCCTCTGGTTGATAAATATCAGGTGCTGTTCTGTGAGTGATTGACACTCCAAACTAGGAAACAAGGCAAAGTTTTTCACAAAGGTCGGCATAGTATAGTCATGTTTCTTTTTTTTTTTTTGGTTAGATAGTATAGTCATGTTTCATTAGGCCTGTTTTCTAATATATTGCCGGTGTACTCTGAAGAGATTCGGGGGTTATTTTATGACACCTCAGAATTACTTGCTGAAGGTGGATCATCAACAATTTCAGTCTCCTTTGTCCCATTATAGCTTCTGTACTCAACGTTCAGTAACTTAAAAGTCCGTGCTGAAATAAACTGAATGTTTTTGTCATCTTTGATATGAGCGTGGCATATATTGGCTCGGATTGTGGTGATTAACTTCCATGACATGTTATGTGCCTCATTTCTAGCTCTTTTACTTCCTATTTTGTCTGGCATGCCAAGGTATTCCATGCGCCATGAAAGAAAAGATTTGGTATTCATAAGTCATGGAACATATTGTAATGGGGATATTCTGTGCAGCTGAAACGGAAAATGAATGACTAAAAGATTGTAGCATCGATCCGTTCTTAACCCCACCAACAAAGGAGACCATGTTATTGGCTCTACTGATACAAGTAAAAGCACATTTATGTAGCAGTAAGGTAATCCTGGTTTAGTATAAGATAGTTAAACAATAGTATAAACTGCGGGAGCTCAACTCATGCTTTACTCCATCAATTTCCATAAACATGAATATACTTATCCATTCCCACCTCCAGAAATTGCAGAGTTCACCAGAAAAATTAACCGTCGCCCACGAGCGCCCACCAGAAAATGTGTCACAAGGTTACACTGGAATACTTCATCACCACGTTAAAATGATGTGGGTCAAAATTAAGTGTTTCTTTTCTGAATATCACAATAAGAAAACCATGACAGGCACTCTTATGTCAAATGCAGAGATACATGATAATATATGAACCTATTAAAAAGGCAAAATGGTCAAACCAAGCAGAAACATTAAGCAGTATAGCATATCCAAGTGCAACATATTTTACAAAGAAAAGCTCCATATCTACTAGTTTTGAGATTCCATAAGCATTTTTATTAACTCGTGACTCTTGTAGCTGGACAACCTGAAGCAGACAGTGAGGTTATCCAGAGTTGATCAGACCTTACAGGTTCATCATCATCATTCCTATGCCAACTCCAGAATGCATGTGTTGAGTTCACTATTTTCAACTCACCATGACCAAAACTTGCTTCACGGAAGACAGACCACTCAGGCTGGGGCTCCAAATACCTGCCAATTAGTTTTACAAGCTTAAAAATAATTTCCAGGTTCCACTACCAGATAAAACCAACAAGAATGGATCATAGATGATCACTAAAAGGAATTGCACATGCAAGTTTCGATGACTTAACGAGAAAATTCTCCAGAACTTGATACAAAGAAAGATAATTGGGTATATGTGTGAATTGGTGGAGGATGACTGCTTTTTACCTCTTTACCTTTCTCGCTTCTTATGTAGGAACTATAGGATGACGATCATTGAGAAATCTATCCAACAGAAACCAACAATTGCATACCTATTCTAATAAGCAGTATTTCTAGTGGAAAATGTTGAGAGGGTATAGAGCCTTTAAATTTGGCTTAAACAGTTGGCTCGACTAAAGTCACTGATTATTTCTTCAAGAAATATTCTTGCTTAGTCATTGTATTTATGTTTATCATACTGAAAGAAGCCTTACTTGTGTGCTAAGCCTTCACTATTTCCTCCATCGCCAATTGTGATGTGAACAGCTCCGCAAGGATCCGGTTTACCATTATATACAGGCTTCTGTTGCAATTAAGAAAAAGTAACGATCAAGTTCTGAAAGATTATATAGGAGATAACCAAGCTTCAAAGTGCAGTCATACCGAGCGTTCATAGGCATGTACGTGGCCAGCAAACACCACATCCACACCAGCAGCATAAAGCAAAGGTTCCATGGCTGCCATCATGTCATCACCTTCACCTTGATGAGCTCCATTACTGTTATACCATGGAACATGGAATAGCACAAGAAGCCAGGGTGTGATTCTACGGTCCACCTTTGCAAGATCAGCCTGACATCAAGGGCCAATGAAGAAAACAGTTAATTCAAACAAGAATACCAGTGACAAAAATAATGTCTAACTACTGACCTTATGCTATTCTCGTCGGGATAATTACATCAACACCCCTTGAAGTTTGGTCTAATCACAGAAACCTCTCTTGATGTTAGAAGACACCCCTTGCAACTTCAATACATGTAAAAATAAGGGGCCTATCTGTAATGTTTTCAAACTGGGGGGGGGGGGGGGGGGGTACATCTCTGTACTAATTCAAACCTCCATCATATCTGTATAATCTTTTTCAAATTTCAAGGGGTGTTCAAGTAACTATTCAAACAATTCGAGATGAAGTTTCGTAACTAGACCAAATTTCATGAGATGTAAATGTGTGTCAGATTGTGTATCTTGAACATGCATCATGGCATCACAAGAGACGAAACTTCCTCAGATTATTCGCATGTATCACCTAATGGTTACTAATTGCTGAAAAAAGGAGAGCCAATCACTTAATGCACATATGAAACTCTGGTAAATTTGATGTCTTGCACCGAATGACACCTAATATGAAGTATGTATTTGTTATTAATGGCTCAAATGCATTAAGCACACAGAGTTGAAGAATCAGCTGAAAACAAGTTTCATGTGATGAGTCCAATCATGGAAAGGAGGTGTTTGACTGACCTTTAGCCAATTGTATTGATCAGAATACTCATCATTGTCTGTATAAGAACCAAGCATGATAGTATGAACACCAGCCACATCAAATGAGTAATACAAATTTGAACTCGAATTACTCTCTTCATATGGCATCTTCCATCTCGAGTTATATGGTACAAAAGACTCCTTAAAGAACGGTATGTTCTCCTTTTCATGGTTACCCTGAGTCACCATCCATGGTCTTGAACTTGCAAGTGGTTGCACCAGCTCCCCAAAAGTGTCCCACCTACGCTGTATATAATCAGCATACGAGAGGTCTCCAGGAAGCATGTGAATATCATATTTGCACTGGTCAATGTGGTCCAGAGTCGACTTTGTCCATCCAGTCTGACCTAAATCACCGGCCACCGCAAAAGTAACTGGGAACTGAGAAGGTGGGGTTTTGAGTTGGAACTCCGGACCTTCACCCCCACACCGATAGAAATAGACTTTGCCGTCTTCCAAAGGACCAATGACTGTGTGGTGTATTTTCCCAGAGCTATATAGGAGATAACTATAACTAGTGCTCTCTCCAGTAGCTCTGAAGGTGTAGTTCTTGGGTGACGTTCCATATTCTACGACAGAAGGAGATTGCTTATCATTAGTAACCCACGTGATTCGCATGTGTTTATCTCCAGCCAAGGAGATGTGAACCTGCAATAGGAAATGTGCATAACTAAGTCTATAAGATCAGATCTAGGCAATGATCAAATGCATAACAAAATCCACCTCACTCAATCAAATCTCGAAAATAGTTCTTCATGACATTTACTCGCATATCTTAACTCAGATTACAGAACTCTGATGCATACTTTCTCAGAACCTTTATTATTCCACATCAGTTTTATCCGTGATAAATAGTTTTTGGTGCTCATTAACTGAAATGGAATATACCCCATGTGATCCAGATCTTGAGGACCAAAAATATAGCATCATATATAATAATACATCAGTGAAAATCCTAGGCATCACTCAGCACATGGGCAACTCAAGTAACCACATAATCCAACCAGAGTACAAAATCATCCAAATCTACTCTCTTCTGATAAAATAACTCTATATCCTAAAATACATTATCTCCAAAAAAACCTAAAAGTACAGCAAACCCAACAACAGAAACAGTTAAACAAACAACAGTAACAAACTCCCTTTCACAAATCAAGCAGATCACAACAACCCATCAGTCAAAACCCACAAAAAAGCAATAGAAATTTAACTAAAAAACAAACCCATTTCAAGATATTCTTAAATCAACATAAAGACACAACCTTTTTATCTAACAAATTAAAATAATAAAATGAACAGCACCTGTTCAGGAGAAGAAGAGGGTTTTTTGCTCCACGGAAAATAAAGTGTTTTTCGAGGCGGAGGTCTAATGTACTCACCAACTGCTAAACTTAGCATCATCATCATCATCATCACAACAACCAGTCTAAGTTCCATTATTGATTGATTATCCTATGTTATGTTTCTCTGTAGTAGTAGTGGAAGAGGTTCAAAACACTTTATATTAATAGAGTGGAAAAGAAAAAGACAGTTTATTTACGAAATGTTTTTGCTTTTGAGTATGTACTACTAATTATACACATATACATCATTTGAACATTTTGTCGAACAGATTACGGTTGCTTTTTGATAAAAAGGGAGAAGGGATTGTGGGAGTTATGGGGTAGGCTTTATCTGATGGAGCAAATCCAATAGTAAATTTGTCTTTGAATGGTGATGATTTGGTCGGGAGCATTTATTTTTTTTTTTCAATAAATTATTTAATTAAGTACCCGTGATTTTAATAGTTTATTGTACAATGGTACGGGATTAGGGGTCCCTGTATTTGACTTTTGTTGGATTTATGTTTTTTTGACGTGTGTCAGTTTTTTTTTTTGGTAATTTTTGACGTGTGTCAGTTTGCATTATCGAATGTTTTTTCTTGAATGTGTTTCTTAGCTTAAGAGTTAAGACTTAAGAGTGAAACCGATTTGAAAATCCGGCTATTTTCACGAATTTTTGGTTTATTATTGTACCAAGACAAAAGTCACATGCATCAATCAGTTTGGTGGATATCAGTACATTTAGGATCTATTAAATATTGGCAAAAATCTCAATAATTCGAGATTTTTCCGATACGATTCATTCTTGAGGATTTGTAAAGGTATTCATTGTTATATATCTCAAAAGTATTTTTATTACTCGTTTTCACAGAATAATAAATAAAATATATTGATGCTTTTTGAGAAAATGTTTAGAAAATTTAATCTACATCTACAGGTTATTTTTAGAAAAGGCGTAATTTTTTACTTCGGGCGTATGCCCTAAATTATGGGACATAAGCCCGTGAAAGTTAAGCCCCAAACTACTGTCCCGAGACATTTTGGGGTCAAAAAAGCCCCGGGCTTTTTAAACAGAGTGTTTGACTACAGGCTATGATTCTAATTTTCGTCGCGTTTAGACCAATTTGATCTTTTTATCCTGATTATCAATTTGATCTTTTTATCCTGATTATCGGCTATGATACTAATTCTCGTTTAAAACAAGGATTCCAACAAATTGCAGGCTCCTACGAGGCTAGCCCGGAACTGAAAATATCACAAACAAATGCTACTATTACATCGTAGTTACGTTACAATCCCACATGCTAAGCTAAACATTGATGATGAGATTCTCAAATTTATATCAGTCAACAAAAATTTCTCTTACAGTTCATAATCCACAACTTGATTGCTTCTTATTCTAATGTAAATAGATAGGGTCAAGTTTCTACTTAGAGAAAATTACACAAACACCCCTTGAGGTATGGGCTAGTTATAGGAACACCTCCGTCATGTGTGAAAAATTACACAAGACACCCCCTGTAGAATGCACCTCATTACACGAACACCCTTTGTAAGGTTGTTTTTAATCGAACAAACAAGCTTCTAGTGTTAGATCATAAAGCCAGAAATGATGTGACAAATAATTTACAAAATCTTTTAAGAATACACAATGTTTTTTATGTTTTTTTCATTTTCTAGAAGAGAAAAAACAAGACTTATTTCTATTGTTGTTAAGGTTTATTTTCATGTATTTTACAAGGTAAATGAGAGACGCAAATTTTCATTCAGCATCAAATTCTGAACGAGATTTAACCACAGGGAGTGTTAGTGTAATTTCCAAAACATGGAAGGATGTCCTTATAATTAGCTCATACTTCAGGGGGTGTTTGTGTAATTCTCCCTTCTAATGGCATATAGACATAAACGCCGAAAAATAGGAAATTATCGTCTCCAATCAATCGGTGAAACGACTATTGATTGTCAAGACCCAGTAAAGAAAAAAAGAGACACAACACGCGTCTTCGAATATGATTACCAACTAGCTTACTAAACCATTGTTTAAACTAACAAACGACAAAACTTTCCTCTCTCTAGGAAGCTCTCCTCTCTTGTGTAGTTCCTCTCCCCTCCTTTTCTGTTGTTTTTCTTGCTTTTCTGCTCTGTTCGTGCTGCTTGTCCTCTTTTCTCCTCTCTTCTCTCCTTCCTTGTTTGCTCGTTTTCTCCTTTTGAATTCTTCCTTTTCCCTCAGGATGGAAAATCAAAGGGAGGATACTTCAGTGTCTATTATTGCTAAAGTCATTACCAAAAAGAAAAAAATTAATTCTCTAGCTCTTTCTAGCACTCTCTGTGCAGCTTGGGACCTCAAGTATACCCCGGATATCAAACCTATGGAGAAGAACACGGTGGCGTTAATTCTGAAAAAAGAAGAGGAGGCGAACAACATTATCAAAAGAGGGCCATGGAATTTCCGTGGAAACCTTGTGCTAACTAACAAATGGGTCTCGGATCAAGCATTTACTCAGCTGGAGTTGGCAAAAACGGAGTTCTGGATCCACGCTTTTAACATCCCAGTGTGCTTTATCACGGAAGTTTTGGTCAAAATGATTGGCAACTCAGTAGGTAGATACCTATGGGCTGAGCTTGGTAATAACAATAGATGGAGAAAATCAGTGAGGATTAGGGTGGAAATTGATGTTTACAAACCGCTGGTGGACCAAGTTGTCATAAACAGGCAGGGGAAGGATCCCTTGGTAGTGGATATTAAGTTTGAAAGACTCGGCGAATTCTGCCACTGTTGTGGCCTGTTAGGACACAAAATCGATGATTGCGAGGCTGAGGAAGGGTTTTCATTCCCAAAACCGGTGAATCTCGTCAAAGCGTATGGGCCCTGGCTGAAAGTGGAATTAAACTCTAAAAATCCAGCAAATCGCCCAGGCAATCCTATTTCAGTAAACTGGAACTGGGAATCGGGGTACGAGAGACCACTGCCGATGAATTATTTGGTTTCAAGTGAGGTGATTGAGACAGATAAAATCACCGGAGAAAGTAGTGGAGCTTCGTCGGAGAAAGGGCCGTTGACAGGTGGAATTGCTGACCTGTCGAGTGATGTCACGCTGAGCTCAGAAAAGGACTGGTCAGAGCCCATCAACCAGGTTACCGTTGCGACTGATAGCCTGAAATTTGTCAAATCCAGGTCAGATCCTGGGCCTGAGAGTACGAAGATAAAACTCCCAACGGATATCGCTTTTCAAAGTCATCTGGGCCCTTCTATTATGGGCCGTATTAATTATGAGGAAAAGGTCCAAGAGCCTATAAAACTTAAGCCCAGAATATTTCCTGGCCCAAGTGGACCGATATCCCCTTTTCGTCTTATGCAGCAGCAGAAATCTATTGGAACCAAAAGGGGGCCTGAATATCTCACTATGGGCCAATTCAAAAAGCCCAAGACTATCCCTGAAACAGAAAACATTATGTTATCGGATAGCTTTCTATCTCTCCAACTTTGTACAGAGATACGGGATAATTCTAATTTAGATCAGCAAGCAGAAGAGATTGATAGTGATGATAACTTTGAAGAAACTCTGGAGATTGAAGAAACTATAATTACCAGAAGGACGAGAAGATTTAAAAGCTACGCTCGACCAGTTACTACAACCTCTTCAATCAGCATAGTGGAAGTATCAGACGATGAAGAGAGAAACTCCCAAAATCCAAAAATCGAGGCCCCAGAGGGGGAGCAACGATGAATACACCAAAAATACTCGTGTGGAACTGTCAGGGCGGGGCCAAACCCTCGACAGTCAGGGCACTAAAATCCCTGATCCTCAATCATCGGCCAGATTTATTGTTTATTAGTGAAACGAAAACAAAAAAATATGATGCTATTACTAGATTGCTTTCTAATTCTCAGCTTAGTAACTATCATTTTGTTGATCCAACGGGTCTTTCTGGTGGGCTATGTTTAGCATGGAATAACGTTTTTGATATTAGGATTGAGGAATTTAATCGTTGGTTTATTCATGCTGAAGTTATTTCCTCTAATGATGATTCCTGGTTTATCACAGGAGTTTATAGCCCGTGCAAATCCAAAAATAAAGTTGTATTCTGGAATCAATTAGAATCAATTCAGCCGAGCAACAATGCACCGTGGATTGTCATCGGGGATTTCAATGATGTTCTCAATCAAGGAGAAAAAATGGGAGGCACTCCATTTGCATCATCGTCCGTTCACAGATTTGAAGATAACATCAATCGGCTTAACCTCATGGACATGGGATTCACAGGGAAGATTTTCACATGGAACAATAAGCGGGATGGATTTGCTAACATTAAAATGCGGCTTGACAGGAGCCTTGTAAACTCATCCTGGTACTCAAAATTCCCTAATGCTGAGCTGATACATCTCCCAGCCCTGAAATCTAACCACAAGCCGATCCTGCTTGTTCTGGATAAAACTATCAAAAAAAGGAGGAGACCGTTCAAATTTGAAAACTGGTGGACAGAAAGAGAAGATTGTCTTCAGGTTGTGAAGCAGGGTTGGAACAGTGTCTCTGGAACTTACCCGATGGTAAATGTCATGAAGAAGGAGCATAGTACAAGGAGAAACCTTACTTTCTGGAACAAGAAGATTGTAGGTAAAATAAAGGATAAAAAGGAGAGCTTGATTCAAAAGATCAGTTCCCTCTAGGATAATATTCAGAATCAGCAAACTATTTCAGAGGAGGGTGCACTCCAGAAAGAGCTCGACTTGATTTTGAAGAATGAGGAAGGATTATGGAGACAAAAAGCAAAGGAACACTGGATCACTGAAGGAGATGCTAATACTAGATTCTTCCACCTCTCAACCATTATCAGAGCTAAAACAAACCATATCCAATTCATCAAGAAGGAAGATGGTACTAAAGTATCAAATTGGGAAGAGATTGGACAAGCTTTCACTGATCACTACTCAAATGTCTTCGCCACAGAACTTGATCAGGGTAACCTTCCTTTTCCTGAGGATCTCCTTAATTTATTTCCTTGTGTCATTGATAATTCTGAAAATGATAGGATTTGCTCTATTCCTTCCCATAATGAGATCAAAAAAACTTTATTTGGATTTAACTCTAACAAAAGCCCGGGCCCGGATGATTTTAGTGCTCATTTTTTCAAATCTTACTGGAGTTTAGTTGGTGCTGATGTTGTTAGCTCTGTTCAGGCTTTTTTCAAAAACCAGCATGTGCCCCAAGATTTTAACCACACTTTCATAGCTCTAATTCATAAGGTTAAAAGGCCTTCGTTGGTTGATCACTTTCGCCCTATTAGTCTTTGTAATATCCTCTATAAAGTGATCTCTAAGATTATTGCTGAAAGACTTAAAACCTGCCTTAATAAGATCATCTCCCCTTTTCAATTTGCTTTTACTCAAGGTCGGCAAATCCATGAGAACATTATAATAAATCATGAGATGATGCACTTTTTGAACTCTAAAAAGGGAGCTAGTCAGTTTATGGCAGTTAAAGTTGATCTTTCTAAAGCCTATGATAGGGTTGAGTGGAACCTTCTGCTTGCTATTCTTAAAAATGTTGGATTCTGTGAGACTTTCTGTTATTGGATTCTTAGATGTTTGGATACTTGTAGTTTTTCTGTCCTTATTGATGGTACTCCTTTTGGTCACTTTAAACCTTCTAGAGGTATAAGACAAGGAGATCCATCTCTCCTTATTTATTTATCATCTATGCTGAATTGTTTTCAAGGCTTCTTCTCATTGAAGAAAAGGATAAAAAGATTGCTGGAATCAAAATTTCTAGACAGAGCAAGCCTATTACTCATCTGCTTTATGCAGATGACCTTACTATTTTCTGTAGAAATAATGATTCTGATATTGAGGCTATCAAAAGATGCTTACTTACATTTGAGCAGTGGGGCAGCCAAAGTGTGAACAAAGGTAAATCATTTATCCACTTTAGCTCTAATACTGATAGATTATCTAAAGAGAATGCTTTGAATGCACTGGGTACTCAGGAATGCAACCATAAGTCTTTGCATCTTGGTATTCACTTCTGTAAACCAAGAAGGAAGAAAGTGGCTTTTGATCAGATTATGTCAAACCTCACAACTAGGCTTTCTGGCTGGAAGAGTAAAGTTCTTCCTCAAGCAGGTAGATCTATCTTGTTGGAAGCTGTTATCCAAGCCATGCCTACTTATCAAATGGCAAACTTTATCTTGCATGCCTCTATAACCAAGAAGATGGATAGTGTGATGATTAGATTCTGGTGGGGGGAGAATAAAAATCACAATATCCTCCCCCTTAAGTGTTGGGATTCCATTTGCCTTCCTAGAGATAATGGTGGTTTGGGCTTCAGAAGGATGAAGGATCATAATAGGGCTCTAGTGTCTAAACTCACCTGGAAAGTGGCTTCTGCTGAAAATGATCTCTGGACAACTCTATTCAGAGAAAAATACATCAAGAACAAAAACTTCCTCTCAATGAGGACACCTGGGAGCCCTATGTCTTGGATTGCAAAAGACATCTTCAAGTGCAGAGATATTATTTCTAAAGGTGCTAGGTTCAAAGTCACTGCTCACTCGGATATTGATACTTGGAAGGATCCTTGGATTCCAACCAGTATCCAAAGTATTCCTACTCACAGAATTCCTCAGGATTTCAGGTTGTCTGACTATCCTTTTGTGAAAGACCTTATGAATGGTGATGAGCCTACCTGGAATATTGACTTGCTTACTGATCTATTCCCTCCAGAAATGGCAAAAGTTATTGAAAAAATTCCTATTGCCAATTCCTGGGAACCTAAGAAACTTTTCTGGTTTCCCTCTTCGTCAGGGAGATTCTCTGTGAAAAGTTCTTACCTCACTCTTCTGCATAACAGAAGATCTAACAATCCTGATAAGATCTGGGCGACTATATGGAAAGCAAAAATACATAATAGATTCAAACTTCTCTGGTGGAAATGTGTAGTAAATGCCCTGCCGACTAGAGTAAAACTGAACTCTATTTTCAGAATTTCTGACTTGTCTTGCCCTTTGTGCAGATTGGAAGAGGAAAGTGTGGAGCATATCTTTCTTCGGTGCCATTTAGTGCAGATCATTTGGTTCACATCCAAATGGGCACTCAAAATGGACCAGTTTGCCTCCTCCTCTTTGTCTGACTTTTTGCTATTTTTGACAGGAACTTACCAGAGGCATTTGCAATCTCATGAGGATGGGCTGGAGCTGATGGCTTTTGCCTCATGTACCTTGAGCTGCTTATGGAGAGAAAGAAATGATATTGTACATGGCTCACCTGCAAAGAATGTACATACTCTGATCAAGGAAATTAAGGTGCAAACTCAGGAACATTTTCAAGGTCAAAACAAGCAGAGAATCATATTGACAAAGAAGATGCAAATTTCCTGGAAAGCTCCCAGAAAAAAGTGGATCAAGATCAACCTCGATGCAACTTTCAATAGCAAGGAGGCTGTTGCTGCAACGGTCTGGCGCAATTCAAATGGATCTATCATTTTTGCCTATTCTTGTTTTGTCCAGTGCTTGGATGCTGAATCTGCTGAAGCTTTTGCCATTCTCAAAGGTGCTCAACTTGCAAATCAATTCAAGATCAACCGTGTTGTGTTCGAGTCGGATAATTTGAATGTGATCACTCACATTAATTCGAGAACCAGAATTGGAAAACCTCCCAAGTAATTAAGGATATCCGTGCTATTTGGAGGAGTAGGCCTTTGTGGAAGTTTGTTTTTGTGCATAGAAATTGCAATATGGCTGCTCATAATTTAGCAGCTTGGGCTAGGGATAGTGCTTTTAGTGGTATTGTTCCTTTTGACTGTATCCCTAACTCAATTTTTTGTGATGGGGGCTACCCCATTGTAGCTCCCTTATTTTGAATGAAGTTAACTAGTTTTCAACAAAAAAAAATATGGTTTAATTGATTCAGGTACTAAAATATTACGATTTTCGTACTTTACTGTAAGTGTTGTCTTATCTTCTCAATTTGGGAAAAGTTGTTATATTGACTGACGGTGAAAACTAATTATTCAGGCATTTTTCTTACATACTCGTAAATTGTTATTATCCTTACAAATATTTCATCCCATTTAATTAAGAACGACGAGTTCTGAAATAATCATTTACAAATTGAAACCTCAATGACAAAATTTCACCAATGTACTCTAGAAGGTTTGCCTCAACGAGAACTCAACAAAATCTCAGTAACAGTTCTGGAATTTGAAAAGTGCAACACTCGAATCACCCAGACATTTTACACAAAAGAGTGGGACAAGCATTTCCAAATGCTATGCATCTTTGGAGGCATAACATATCCCAACATCAAAAAATAAAAGTCAGTTGCAAAAAACAATCCCAACAAAAGCAAACATCTCACAATAATAGTGTACATGAAAGTCATAACTTATAAAGCTTCAAAACTCAAAATTTAAACAGATCGACATAAAAAAAAACCTCACTGAGGCACCAAAGATGATTAAATAGTTAAAAGATGGGTTTAGCAATATCATATAGCCTGTTATGGTACTGGCCACGCTCAACTGGCAATGAGCTCCAATGGGGATTTCCAGCTATCAGCAACTGGCGACAGCCTCCAAGGAATTCAATCGCAAGATCACTTCAAAAATCAAGGATGTAGGGTAATCAGCAACTTTATCAGGACATTGTAAACAGCCAATATTACTACATAACCTTCATGGGATGATTCTACCGGTTTCTAGTTGTTCAAAAGCTTACTTTGATTCTGATGTTTCAGAATGTATACATGCTACATAGCCCAATATTTGGTTTCATGTGTGAGCATGTGCAGGACAAGAAATTAATAATGCTCGGTACATGATGACTCCATTTCTTAAAGAATTTGATCCCTATTCTTACTCTTACTTATCAAACTCACTTCTATAGTGATTCTTCCATATACTCTCCAATAAATTATTTTTCAAATTCAAAAAGACAACAGATTATTTTAGCACTCAAGCGGCTGGAACAAAAAATAAAACTAAATTAGTAACTTCTGAACTATGATATAGAGCAACTTGCAGGCATAGACCCCCTCACCGAGTCCATGACATCCAAGATGATCCAGTTTTCCATATCGATTACACAACTAAAGCAAGGCATGCTATTAACAGCATAAAATGTATTTTAATACCGGCCAGTAAGGAAAGGAGGAATTATAGAAAGTGAAATATCATGGTATTTCCCATGTAATGTGGACATCTATTAATTCTTGAGGGCTCAAGTCAGCCACAAAATATGCATTCTAACACATCTGACCTCGGGATTCAGTTTGAACACAAATAAACAAAAGCAAGAAAAATAACCTGTTGAGGCTGCTGATAGTTTCCATATCCAGGATATCCTCCATAATACATGCTTGGATCTTGAGGTGGAGCATATCCACCGTATGCCTCATACCCTTGTGTGTAACCATAATAAGGCCCTGGCCCTCCACTGGCCCCACCCCACTGGTTTTGATCCGACTGAGACCAGATAAAAGAGACTTGAGAAGCTTAATCCATATTCATGTGCAACTAATTTGTAAAGCATGGAAGATGTTAAACCTGCTTGTTTGAAGGACTGCGCCCCCATGAAAGTCGAACGCTTTGCCCTCCTAGCTGGACACCATTTAAGTTTGCTAAAGCTTGTTCAGCACATGACCTAGTCAGACATTTACGAGCAACATATGAGAATAAAGCTCAACCGAGAACTGAAACTACCACATCAAATAATTTATAACACTAACCTGTCAGCAAACTGAACAAAACCGCATCGCTTTCCTACTGGTATTTTAACATGGACGAGCTCACCATACTGGGAGAAGACTTGCTTTAGATTCTCATCAGTCACATTAGGATCAAGGCCCCCAACAAATATCTGCAGTTGCAACAGAAAGTGTCACAAAAATACATGAAAAATGATGAACACTAAGAGAAAATTACGCACTGTTGTATTATTTGGATCACTCTCGCCCTGATTTCCTTGAGGGTTCTGGAATGAGGCTGCAAATGACAAATAGTAGTGAAGACAAAAACCAAATATCTAGATAAATCTTTACATCAACACACTATGTCAGTCCATGTACAACAGAAACCCTACACAAGCTACAACATCTCTCTGTTGGCCCATGAAAACTAAGGTATCACATTGACTTAGCCAAGCTACAAATGTTTGATCTCGAGTAGGTGAGATTAGCTTGGCCCAAAATATTTTATCCCAGTATATGATTACCTCTCACTCCTTCCCCCTCATGATATGCAGAACAAAGAATTGATATGCAGAACAAAGAATTGACATGGAGAGAGAGAAAGGGAGAGAAGGAGGAGGAGGTATCAATTCAGATTAGTATGAAATTCCACACATGCAGAGTGAAAGGTATATCCATTACTCCCCCCCCCCCCTAACAATTGGCAAGGGTTTCCAAAAGAAACATATATTCAGCAGCGGTATGACAAAATGATTAAATTACTAGATATAGCAGTTATATCTCAGGCATCATGCACCAAACAATAAAGTACAACACTTCATGAAATCTAACATCAATCAACATATATACAAACTGTTGTACTTAATTTCCACGAAAAACTTTTTCATCAAATTATGCAATCTAATATCAACTAACTTCGACCGACTTTACAAACTGTTTTACATAATTTTCACCAAAAACTTCCCCTTCAAATCAAGAGCAAGACGGTTTTGAATCTAATCTCGTTTAAGAAAAACTTGCACGAGACTTCGGATGTCATGTAATGAGGAAAGTGACAACTTTCTCCATTTTCTAAGCTAAAACAGGACTTCATCTTTCTTCCCTTGTCGAGCAAGGGAGCCAAGAATGACAATAGAAGTACAAAGTACAGATATCAAATGATATCTTGTACACATCCATCTCATCTAATAAGTCCTCAACCTGTATGCGTTTACTGAAAGCGGATAGCCGTAATCACTTAATACATGACAACATGAGTGGAATTTTTTTCAGGCACCCAAAGCAACATATCCCAGCACAAAAATATTACCATAATCAGTGAATTTGTATGAGCATACAGCGTTTGCATACAATTAACAGGAATGTAGCATGATATCAAAATAAAGCAAGCATGTATAAGCAAGAACCAAAACAAGGGATGTATGAGAAGCCCGAGAGTCATACATGCTGGCGTTGACTATAACCATCTTTTAGTATGGTTCATAGGACAAAGTGGCTGGTCTAATCTAGAAAAGTCCTCATTTAATCATAGGATTTTTCAGTTATCCTACTTACTAGAGGTACCTTCCATTGAGAAATTTGCCTCTTAAGTATAACATGTTAAAGTGATGGCTCCAGAACATTTGAATCTGCAAATACTCACAACACTTACTCTTATGCAGATGAGCTAGGCTCCTAGCCTTCACAACACGAACGCAAGCTCAGATTGTGAATTTATTTTAAATTAGCTGTTCTTTTAAACAACAGTAACTGAAGGAAGTTGCACGTCTTTTAACAACTTTCTAAAGTTATAAACACAACTACAAACTCCATTTAGTGACTGAACAAAATGTTGCTTCCGTTCATCATTCTCAACGAAAAAGAGATATTAAGTATGGAAATATTAATCCAGAAAAAAGAATAATTTTCCAGCAGAGACACGCAAAAGCTCATGGAAGATGATAAGAAACTTGCAGCACTGAGCTTAGAGGGTAGAGGAATGCTGGTCCATTACATAAAGAAGGGGATGAAAACATGGACCGATGAACTGAAAGCAGCGTAACAGAAGATTTTTCTGAATGAGAAACGTTATCTTATTGACTGGTAACTTAAAAAGGAACAAAAACTACGTAAAGTTAAAAAAGAAATTGCAGCACAAGAAATGCTACAAAGAAATAACGAAAGGAAGCTCTTTGCCAAAACAAATTCAACTGACCTACAAGGAGGCCACGCATTATAGGGGAATTTCAGCAGAAATCAGTTCCAGGCCCCGAAAATGAGAGCCTCTCTCTCCCCTGCTTTGAGACAACATGAATTTATAAGTTTTCTCATGTCTTAAGGTAATTGGATTTTCCAAGTTTAGCATAAGTACTGGAAGGTAATGACTTAGTAAAGCTTGTGCATCCTCAGCTGCAAACTTCAAGATCGTTTAAATCTTAAAACACCATATTAGAACTTCAGAAGCAAGAACAATCCTAAAAACGCCATTAGTACTTCAGAGCACATCAAGAACAACTTAAGTGCTTCTTCTACAGCGTTGAATTGGAATGTCTATAAATGCACAACAGAACATCTAGTAAATAAGTATAAGCAATTTGGTCAAGTAGATAACAACTGAAAGAAAGATAATTGAAGAAAGCGATGTCAAGGACTTGTGTATCAATCTACCTCTCTGGGGTAGAGCAGTAACAGGTTTTCTGTTAGCAGCAGGTCCTATCCTCATGGGCCTAGATGAACAGATCGCACCATTCATTTCAGTCATAGCCCTCTGCTGCTCAGTCTCATCCCCGAATTTGACAAATCCATAACCCTTGGAACGTCCAGTGGTCCTATCCATAACAACTTTTGCACCCTTGACAGATGAGTACGCAGCTTTGAATGTTTCTTGCAGAAGGTAATCTGTAACATCAGCAGCTAAATCTCCAACAAATACTGAATATTCGGGAGAATCATCCGTACGCTTATCCCCGGCACCAAGACTGGCCCAATTTAGTCGGTAACTCTTCTCGGAGTTGGGCATCATTGTACCGTTGTAAGATTGTAAGACACTCTCAGCACTGGCATGTGTTCTGAATTCCAGGAAGCCATACCCCTCAGACTGTCCTGATTGCTTGTTACGAATTACCTTAGCAGACACAAGCTGAAAACATAAAATGTTTCAAAAAAACTTGATAAGTCAACAGATAATTATAGAACTTAACATTACAGTAAAAAATCACAATTTATTCCAAGAGAAATATCCCCTGTCGACTGTGCAATAGCGTTCTATGGCAATTAAGTACAATAGAAAACAAAAGGTCATGCAGCAATCTCAAAGGAAAAACTCCTTTTCTATATAGCATGACCAAACAGATCTTATTTCTTGGATAACTTAACCAGATCCCCATTAAAATAGATTTTCTACACCGCTTTATTCCCCCAAAGTAGAGAAATAAAATACAGCGTCCCGCTTAATCCACAATATGGAAAACTGGATCTAATGCCAAATAAGTACAATACTTGCAACAAATCTATACCCGTAACCACTATAACGAACATTTCTCTACATAAATTTTGTCAACCGCAAGTCAATCATCAATTATAATCGCAACATAAACAGTAAATTAAACCGCAAAAGATCTGATTATACCTCTCCGGTGTGGTAAAAGGCGGAACTGAGATAATTCTCGTCCATCCAGTACTCGAGATCCCCAATCCAGAGAGATCGAACCTCATCGGCACCTCCACTCGCCGGCGCCGGAGTATCGCTCATCGGCGCTGCACCGTACTGCTGCTGCTGTTGTTGTTGTTGCCACATTTGAGGATGCTGTTGCTGCTGCTGCGCCATCCACTGCTGTTGCTGTGCGTATTGTTGTTGCTGATCCATTGTGAAATGAAACGTAGAAAACCCTAACCCTAGAAAAAACAAATTTGGGGATTTGACAAAGACCTACCAAAATCGATAGGGTTAAGAGGAAAAAGAGAAACAGTGGTGCACGAAGAAACGGCCTTTAAATAGTGGGTGGGGTGGGTGGTCGATTGGTGCCACGTGGCTGGATTGGTTTCTGACATACACAACGATTTATATTCGGTATTCTTACGTTTTGTTACTTTGTTTCATTTTTTACGTGGCACGTAAACAATTTAGTTTTCTATAGCAAATGGCTTTTTGTTTTATAACTTTTTTTTGTTTGAACTTTTTTTGTAACTTAGATTAGATGTTACTCGTTTTGCTGATAATGTTTATGTTAAATATAAATATGGAGTTATGTGGAGCTGTATTGAGGGTATGTTTGGATTTACTTTTGAGTGTTTTGGATAGGAAAAATGCTAATATTAATTTTGTGTTTTAGGAAACACCTAATTCACTTTTTAAGATATGGTTGCCGAATAAAAAAACTATGTTTGTTTTAATCATTCTTTATTACATTAGTGTGGCTGTAACTGATTTTATTCTTATTTTATTTATATATATATTCTAATATATAATTAATGTTACGCATTTGTTTCGGAAAAAGAGTCAAAAGTCTATTTGACATTCCAAAGTCCAAATCGAATACACGGAAAAATGTTGGTGCGAAATCAGATTGAGAGAGGTAAAAAAGGAAAACAAACGAGACCTAATTAATGAAAAATATACATGAAAAAATTAACTTAGACGTTAAATGAAATTTAGGTAACGTATCAGTGTAAAACAATTCTGATACGAAAAACAAAATGATCACTCTCCATAGCTTAGATAATTTAGATCGTGTCTACAAACTTTTAAAAAATCTATATTCAACTTTTTGATTGAATAAGTACATTTTAGAGTATTTGCAAATCTAACTTTTTCGTTTAAAACCACTACAATTTCAGAGCTAATAAGGAAATGCTTTGGGGTTATAGTGGCTCTTTTTAAATGAAATAATTAAAAAAGTTCTGACTTCTAGATTAATTTATAAACCCCAATTATGAACTAAAGTAGTTTCTAAAACTTAAATAATAAAATTCTTCAACCACCACCTTATAGTATATGAAGTGAATATCAGCTCAGAACACATCTTACATAAAAGGTATGTTTTACATATAAAAGAAATTTATTTAGGGTTCTCCCTAACAACCAAATAAAACCAATCAAAACATATTAAGATTCAAAATTAGAACCTGTCTCAACTTTTCGCGTTAGGAAAATCAATTGGTTGAAGCTTGAGATTTAGAAAGCTTAGCCAAAATTTGGAAGAGAGTGCAATTTATCTCACACTGGTACTAGTAAAATCTGCTATTTCTTTTTTCGCATGTTTTGTACTGCGCACCAATAGTGCATAAAAGTAAAACAGACGTATTATAATTAAAACATGTTGCTAATTTATGCATGTAAATTAGTGCTTCAAAATTTTCCATATAATTTTTCAATGATGTGATCACAAAGAAGCAAATGCAAGTATGGCACCAGCTTTTCATAAGCATAACTTACACAATGACATGAAACACTACCACATAAACATAAAATCTGCCAATCCAAAAAAGAAAGAAAGATGCAACTCTAAAGTCTCTAAAAATACTTGCACCAATATCACAGAAAGTTAGATTTCCCCTCAATCAAGAGAAACAGAATATGGCCGAGCACTGTTCCCAAAAACCCGCCTGTGACAGTGACCTTCCAAACATCGAACGGTGCATGCTCAAACTCCAATTCTTGAAAATGTAAAGCACGTTATATGAGTTTGGGAGCATAGCAGCTCATGCAACACTCGCATCATTTTTTGGATCCGTCACATCTGCCCTTGTTTCCTGAAACCCAACTTCAGATGTAGAAGTTGGTTCCGCGACTTTCACCTGGCTCTCTTTCATATTCTCATGCACAGCCTATACCAAGAAATTCATTTTTGAAATTTGTATAAGCATAGAGGTTTGTATATAACAGAATACTAAAGTTGATGCCTCGTCTTTACCTGTAAAAGCTCAGTCATCTTTCCAGTTCCAAAGTTCAACAAAGCTTTTGTCACAGAAACATTTTGCGAAGAATTAGTCAAGAACGGCTCGTTAGTATTTTGAGATTCTTGGATTGATACATTACCTGAATCTTCTGCCGAAGATTTCAATGCTTCCTTACCATTCTTGCCTTCAATGTCCGACGTCTGAGAAGAGCCTGAGGTATCAATGTCCGTTGACGCTGTCGGCTTACCTTCATCCCCTTGTGCAGTTTCAGTGCCATCATTCAAGGAACCACTCTGCTCACTTCCTTGCGAAACTTGGCGGCTAGACTGGGTTTGATTTGTAGCAAAAATTTGTCCCACTGGAATAGATCGATCTGGTACTAACATGGATATAGGCTCAACCATATGAACATCTTTGTCTCCAAAAGCCAACATATTTTCATTCTGAAATGCATCTGAAGGCGGTCGGCTAGAAGCTGGCAACCCGTTTGGAAATTTGACTGGTTGAAGTACAACAGGAACCACATTTCCTCTCAATCCCACCGGAGGAACAGAAGGTGCTGTTGGTGGAGGTACATATTTGCGCTTTGCTGGCACAACTGCAGCCGCTTGTGTAGCAAGTCTCTGGCCACGAGAGAGACCTTGGCTCTCAGCTGGGAGATGCAAATTATTCCTCCTGATCATCTGAACATGTGGCGCAACATCATTTTCTGCTGTGACTGGGATGTAGTGTCCTGGCTTGAAGACAACACCTCTCAAGCTCGTATTGGAGTTCCCGATCCTAACAGAAAGCAAATAACCTGCATCAAATGTGGCTTCAACAACACCACTTACTGCCTGGCCCACCATATAGTCAATTCCGACCGTACTATCAGCATTCTGAGGAGGATATTCTCGTGGTCTTTCAAAACCAATGGGTGCACGAGCAGCTGCAACACGCTTCAGGCTTGGATCTTTACGTGGACGACCTCGTCCCCGCTTCATTCGCTGCATTGAAGGGCCACCAGAGCTCTCCCCTTGATTGACTGGATCCATATAAGAAACTGGAGCACTGTGTATATACTTCCTCGTGAAACGTTATTTAGTCGTTGGCCCCTGTCAGGCAATAGAGAAGCCTTTTACTAATATATAATGCTATCATACAACTTTGAGAACTACTTGAAGGTACAATAGTAAGAGCAATAACCACAAACAAAATAGTGCTATGGGCGTAGGATTTCAAATAATGTCTAGGCAGAATGGTAATTGTGCAATTTCCTCACATGAAAGGACAATTTCACTGAGACACTTAATCATATATAGTATAAACAAGGATACCTTATTTTCTGCTTGAGTAAATGATAATGTCACTTGCGTCAAGTGCACTTTTCAAGCAAACAACTCAAATAGTATTGAAATTGCAACTGTCCGTAAATAATAATTACAAAAGTAGCCTAGGTCTTCTTAATCGAATTCAAGGTGTGTCAGGTTGAGAGGGGGGTATGCAACATATTTGCAAACCTGGACCAGACTGAATTTGATGCTCAATCTGACTGTATCAAATCAACTTGATGAAGTTCATCTCAGGTTTTGTCAACCTCACTCATCGGTAAACCCTGACAATGGGTGGATTCAGGTCGGGTAATGAGATTCAGGAGTCAAATATGGTACCGACGCAGTTGGGTAAGGGTTGCCAATTTTAGGTGCCTAAATCCCAACTGAAACTAACAAAATATAAACTTAAAACCACTGGTCCAGGTCCAAACATGTTTGACATCTAGTCTTTCTTTTGTTTTATTGTTTTCTCGAACAGAATTAAATCAAAACCAACTCTGATTCCAGTTTATACTAGCTTGCCTTCATTATGCTCCTTTTCAGCTATATTATTGCATTTAAATCACAAACTTGCTCCTTTCAACTTATAACCTTTAATTCACTCGAAAAACCAAACACTCAACCACCGATGTCTGAGATCCAAGACTAAACAAAATTTATGGATAGTGAACCATACGAAAGGCATCAGCCTGCGGCAGCAACCCACTGGAAAAAAGAAAATTATATATAAGAAAAAGTAAGCAATGAATATTCCATGCCAAAATATTACCATGAATACAGAAATTATTATGTTTATGTCTATCCAGGGAAATCAATTACTTTTTCAGCTTCAAAAGGAAAATTAGAACAGTAGATAATAATGGCTAAGGTGATTTCAGGTGAAAAAGCAAGAGAGCCCATGAATTGATGACTACGATGAAAAGAAAGGTGACAGGGCAGCGATAAAATTCCGGCAAATAGACCGAGGACAGAGGACTAAAGGGTGCAACGGACAAAAGAACCTTGTAACTAATTTAGCTCAGAGTTCTAGCTGACACACTTAATGGGGAAAGGTTTAGATGGCTCTATATATACAAGATTCTGAACAGTTTCACACTTAAGTCCTGGCTCGATCTTCGTTTTGCTGAAGCGGGCTGTGCTAAATTGCGTTTTTGGTCCCTACACACACCAGGCCCAAATGGTCATTAAGCCGATTAGAATGGACCCAAGATCCCCATCCCTTTTGCCCCCTCCCATTCATGAGGGAACATTTCTACATTTTTCCTCTGAATTTCAGGAAACTTATCTTTTTTAACCCGATACAACAAATATTGAAAAACAATTCAGAGAACTGGACCATTTATCTCAATAATATTCCTGAAGTATCTAGGAAGTTCTATAAAACTTCAATAAGTTTCTACAGTTTAGACGGTCAAAAACGTACTATAAACACGATTTAATCCATGCATGTATAAGAAGTTTTTCTTTTCCAGGTTTATGGAGTGAGCTCAGCGAAGAATGAAAAATGGACTTCAGAGGCAAAAATACCAACCTAGCGCAAAGCACTAATAAAAGAAATTAAAATATTACAGTAACATGAAAATAGATATCCAAAGACACGAGAGCTGCTGCAAATAGGAAAAAGGATTATCTATCATATACCTTGGAGAAGTATCAACAACAGTCAGAGAGATATTGACCACATATTTACTGATAAGTAAAGAGGCATTATACAATTTTACCGAAATAATCGCTATAGAGTGATGATTGTCCAATTTTTTTCAAAGGACGATTATAGTGAGAGACTGAATCATATATAGCATAAACAAGGAATCTCTTTGTCTCTGCTTGAGTAAATGGTTATGAAACTTATGTGTAACGCGTTCTTTTGAGGAAACAACTCAAATAGTATTGAAGTCGCAACAGTCTGTAAATGATATTTTAAAAGATTGCCTCAGTCTTTTTAATCGAAGGTCAGGTGCATCAGGTTGAGGGGGTATGTGACACATATTAACCAGACCTAAATCCAACCAAATTTCTTGCTCAAAATCATGTTAGAGCCATTGGTTTCAGGTTTCAACAGGTCTGATTTCTAGTCTTCCCCTTTTCTTTCCTGAACAACTCTAACTTCTGTATATACTAGCTAGCCATTTTATTTTCTCTTCTTCAGCTTTATGATTGCATTTAAATCATAGACTTGCCGCTTGTAACTTATTAACTTTAATTCACCCAAAAACCATAATCACCTACCAATGTCGGAAATTCGACACTAAATGAAACATATTTGGATAGGATGATTCAAACTAAGGCCATAAATAAGCAGGCATGAGGTGGCAACCCTCTAGAAAAGGAAAAATCTTACCATTAGTAGAGTAATTATTATGCTTATATTCAGGGAAATCAAATAATAGTTTGGCCCATAAGGATATAAAAACAGTAGATCGTGATTTTAAGGGAGCGAGCACGGGAGACCGATGGGTTGATGATGGCATTGCAAAGGAAGGTGGTGGAGCAGTGCTGGATTGTCGCGGATGGACCGAGGACTGAGAACTCAGGGATGTGGATGGACGAAAGAACCTTGCAATTAAATTTAGATCAGAGTACTAACTGGAAGATTTAATGGGGATAGGTGTAGGTGGAGTTTCTTCAAATACAGGATATCAAACAGTTTCATAATTAAACTCCTTGCTTGATCTTCCTTTCACTCTACCGGGCTTCGCTAGATTGGGTTTTTGGACCCAATTTATCCAGCCGAAAGGGAAATTCAGATGATCATAATAGGACCTGAAAACCCCATCATTTGCCCCTTCCAACCATGGACTATTGTTTCTACATGTCTCCATTGAAGAGATCGGGAAAATTATCTTTTTAACTCAAAATATATAAAAACTAAACACTCTGTAAGAACATTGCACAGTCTATTTTCACAATATTTCCTAAATATCTGGAAACTTCTCTATAACATTTAAATAGATTCTAACATTTAGTCGGTCGAAAAACATACTATAAGCAAGAATTAATCCATGCATATATAACCAGTTCTCTTTTCCAGGTTTATGGAGTGAGCTCAGCAATGAATGAGAAGAGAGACGGATATCAGAGGCAAAGGAACCACCCCATAGAACACAAAATTGCTGCAAATAGGAACAAGGATCATGTATGATATATTCTGTGGGAGCGTTGACTGTGTGAGTGATATTGACCACAGACCACATATTTACTGATAGTCACAGAGGTATTATACAGCTTAACTGGTAACAAAAATTGCCATCTATAGTAACACTTGAAACATATAGCTAGGGACCGAGAAACTTTTGGTAAAACCTTTTCCTTCAGTCATGTAGGAGACGAAATTTTCACCACCAAAAACCAAACAGAAGAATCAAAGAGTAGCAAGAAATTTATAGGAATGGCATCTCACTTAACCAAATTAAACTTAAAGCTATTCCATAATGTTACTACTGAAAATACCATTTTTTCAAGAGATTCAGTAAGCCAGATTGCATTTATTTTTAGCTCTAGTTTCTTTAATTCACATTCCAAAAACTAGTGAGGCACTAATATACATGAGATTTGTCTTAAACGGAGTACAAGACATATCTAGTTGATATAATATTCTAAGTGATTGGGGTAAATTATCTTGAGAAACTATAGCGAATTAAAATAATTATCCGTCAATGAGATGTGGCTCGTCCAGTATATTCAACATGAATGGCTCACTCCAGGCAATGAAATATACCAATGTCTTTTCTTTTTCAATGCAACACTTAGACTACAACCAATCACCTATTACAGGTTGACTTCTGCATTATTTAAATAGCTAACTGTCACAATATTTAGAGAAATTATGATAATAGGGTGTATATATAACACGCGATCAGAATCAAGCTCTTGACAATTCATCATGCCTACACGATGAGATAGAACGATGATAGAAAAGCTTGACTTATATTCAAGCATATAATCTAGCTTAACTATATTCATAACAGAGATGAGTGCAAATGAGATTGAACAAAAACAACTAACAAATAAGATACCCCAGCTTAGAATGGTGAAAGGAGTCATAAGATATTCCACTAATCAAACCTGTTGACGAGAAATTATCTAGAGTAAAATTACTGTTGTAAATATTATTAAAAAGAGGTCAAATGACGACCAAGAATTTCATTTTGAAAACCTAGAAATTGGAAAATTTGATTGCAGATAGTGAACTGATACAATATCCTTCAAGATGATTAACTATTTGCTAGGAGCATACTCTGTGATAAAGTAACCAGGCCCTGACTTTCACGCATGTAGGCAACATGTGCCGAAAAGAGCATAATCATATTGAGATTCAGTAAAGCAAGTCAAAAAGGAAGTTTTCGATGCCAAATTTTACTCATAATGAATGGCTAACTGTTGAATATGGAAAAAGCACATTTCTTTACTTTATCACTACAGCCGTAGAGACAACCACCCGTCCACTAGAGTTTTTTTTGAATTAGTTGTAAACCTCCCGAGTTTTTTCCTTGAAAAATCATGATAATCCGGTTTATTTAATACGACATACAACCTCAATAAATGTTTTGACGCTTCGGCAGGCCTACATGAAGAGATAAAATAATAACCTCACACCACCTCAACTTTCTCATCAATGCCACTATTGAAATTCATTTACGCATATAATTCTAGGCTAATAAATAAAGAGCTCACCCTTGTTAATAAAGTAATCAAAGCTAGGTAATTTTGGCATTAGCCGAAAAAGTAGCATTACAAGGAAACCAACGCGCCAGCAACATAGTATCGAGCTCCTGCGATTATCACTCGTGCTCTATTAAGCTCGTGCATCCGTAATACACGTGACAAGTAGTAATAATACATTATTCACAAGATCAATTTAGGATAAGTTTTCATCATCATTATTTACACCAGATTACACTAAAAGTCACTAAAAACTACACTAATCTTAATATCACATATAAAATAGCACCATAAATTCCATATGAAGCTCAAAAAAAGCAACAAACAAAGCTCACAAAAGGCAACAAAAAAAAAAAAAAAAGTGCACCTAACAACTTCCATCAACAATTTACCAAAATCAACATTAAATGAAATTAATCCTCTAAACACAACAAAGCACTACAAATTAACGTGTAACAAAATTGCTAATTTTTGCGGAACAAATTAAGAACATCAACAACGAATATATATAAATTAAAATGCGCGAGCTGAAAATAGATACCTGTAAAAGACGAATTCGCTTGAATAAAACTGTTACTGTTGATTATATTGTTGTTAATTAAGACAAAATAAAGTTAAAAATGTTTTTGGATAATTTTTCAATTTTAAACCCTAGAATTAGAAAAGTTGACTGAGAGACTGAATTAATAATACCAAAGGTTTTTGGGGGCTTACGAGAGAATTAATGAGAATTTTGAATTTGTTGAGAGGATTTAATTAATTACTGGGAGGTGATAGAGTGACAGGACGGTGACTGAAACTAACATGTGTAGGGAACACGTGTTGAAGAAGGATTTACCGTGTCCACATTTTATTGATTAAGTTGGTTGGGAGATTTAATGATACTTTTTGAGCCCATTGAAAGCTATCTTGGGCTTAATTGAAATATGGGTACAAGATTCTGATATTTGGTCTCACCATATGGTTTCTATAATCTCTATTTCTATATCTATATTTAAGGGAAGAGCATTCCACAGTATGTTTCGGTGCTTTAAATATTAGAAACTTTTTGCAATTTTTTCAGATTTTTTCGATATGTTTCAAAAATTTCGTAAAAATTGTGTGCAATATAGATGTAGAAAATATTGTATGTTTCTATTCCACTGAGTCAAAAATGGGAACGTTTCGATAGTTTTTCAGAAAAAGAAAATAAATTTTGACCCATGGGGAGGAGTTAAGCATGGATCAAAGTTTTGTTTTTACAACATGTTTCGTTGCCTTAAATATTAGGAACTTTTCGCAATGTTTCGAGATGTTTTGATATGTTTCTGAATATTCGTAAAATAACAATCTAAAATGAGCTATTATAGCTAAATATATAAAATAATAAAATAAAACTACAATAAATGAATACAAATTATATCTCGCAAAGAATAGAGCTAATGCATATACTCTTATAGGAGTTTCTATTTTCAATTTCACTTGATGTCTTTAGTTGTGTAGCATGTTGCATGATGATATTAAATTATAACTATATTAATTTCAATATTTGAGTTAGTTTGAGTTATTTCTTTCTCAATGGGCCTCGAGATTAAATTATAATTATACAAGTTTCAATTTCTGTTATTTCTTTTTCTATGGGCCTCGCATGCCCCTAGCTCCACGTATGCCTATAATGATGTCTTTAATATAGAGGTAATTGCACAAACTACACGTGTATTATTTTTGATTGGCAAATAACCTCTCTTTTATTTTTATAAGCAAGAACCCTCTTGTAAAAAAAGTTTAGCAAAAGTCTACTATCATTCTATTTTTAGTTGGCTGTACATATAACTAATCATCTTTATGCGTTCTAACTTTTATCAAAATTGTGTTTATTCAATTAAATACTATAAGTTTCCTTATAACTTTTTGAGATATTTTTAAGATTATTTAAGAAATACGAAACAATAATAGTATTCCTAGTTTTACCGATCTAGAAAGATATGTAATTGACAAAAAAAATTGATAATACGTAATATATATATATATGTGTGTGTGTGTGTGTGTATAAAATCAATTTGAACAACCAATTCCTTGTGTATAGAGTAAATACAGTAGAAACTAAATTTATTAGTACATGCGCAGATGAAATAAGTGTATGTGTATGAGGTTCTCTTTTTTTTGCTAATATTGAAATACGCAGAAGAGTTTTGCTAACAAAAATAACATAGTGGTTATTTGTCAATTAGAAATAACACAGTGGTAGTTTTTGCTATTACCCCTTTAGTATATAAACAAAATGCATTTTTAACACATTACACTAACATCATACTCTAACAAAACTAAGGATATAACTGTAGTAATTTTCAAAAAAGTAATATTATAGTTGATTAGAGCACTTCAATAGGTTGAAATTAATATCAAGATTCTAAATAGTTTTTTCTTTATATTTATCACAAATATAATACATAAGAATCTATCTCACTTTATTCTATAACTTTGTCTGACTCTCAATCGATCTTTTATATCTATAAATACAAGTTAAAAGACAAACAATTGAACTCCTTAGAATCCTCTATTCTCTAAGGCATGATAACTAAGGTATCAACACACTGGCTACCCATCCTTGAAATATAATAATTTACATTAATTAATTAATTAACGATTAGTTTTCCTTCTGCTACTTCAAATGAGATGAGGACCAAAAACACTTACTATAGAGAAACAACATCGAATGTGAAAACAAGACATGTATGTCAAATTTTCTTCCTCACTTTACTAATACATGTGTTACATACTACATAGTCATTAAACGACCATGAATCACTTTTTCTTCTGAGCAACCTTCTTCTTAGCAGCTGGTTTCGTTTTCGCTGTGTTTTTCTTCTTTGCAGTTTTGAACCCCTTTCCACTCTCCTGTCAGAAAAATGACATTACGTCGGACTTTAAAATGGAAATTCTGGTTGGATTACATAATCTCGACAAATATAACACAGACACCATGAAAAATAAGCAAGTCAAACATATTTAAAGACCCTTTACAAGACCAACTAGGACAATTTTCACTCCTGAATATCAAACTAAGCAAATATTTAACTACTGTTTGTGTGTGAGTGTGAGTGTGAGAGTGGATGGTTATGTCTGAGGGTGGCAAATTACTCAAACTGAACGCAAACTAAAAATTAAGATCATCAAAGAGCTTTGCTGTCAAAGATGAAATATCCAGAAGTATATGCAGAAAAAGAATATATCACTAAAGAATACCTTTTTATACTGCATGTAAGCAATTTTACCGGTCAACTCCTGGCCATTCTGCTTCACATAAACCTAGAAAAGATTTAACAATATGTTAGAAACAATTTGAGGAAATGAATAATGAATAACAAACAAACATCACAAAGTGGTGGGGGATGGACTAGAGGAGGACGGGGGCATGACTATTCTACAACACTTGGTAACAAACAAAATAACAGAATAAAAAACTTTCTAGCTATAGGATTTGTGTGAATGTAGCAAGTATGTTGTCGGTTTGTATCTATAGTTTCATGGCCCACAGAAACCTCAAAATGGATAGCAATCTTATTTGCTGCTAAAGAAATATATAAACTTGGACAATAGGGAAACAAAGTACTTAAATGATGAGGCTATTCCTCAGATGAACCATTTTCCAGTTTTAGTTCCACCACCAACATAGGTTGATAAGAATGTCAGCTACAATAAATTATTTACAAGGGCTGCATATATATGCACAGAAAGAGCCGTATTTGGCAATGGAAAAGCTAACCAGCATAGCATGTGCAAGGGTAGTTATACTTACTCTTCGTCCATCTGCACCTGTGTACCAGTGACCAGCAGATGTTCCAACTGCTTGCACCCTTCTCTTGCCGGCATCTTTTGCAGGCCCAGCACTAGTTTTCGGACTTATCCAGTTCTCGGAATTTTGGGACATGTCAACCTGTGACTTCCCAACATTTTTCTTGGCTCTTGAGGAGCTTTTTGCAACACTCTGCTTTCTATCTGGTTTTCTAGATTTTTCTTCATTGCTAAATTGTCCCCTACAAACATCAATACACTGAATCAAATATGAACTTAATTTGTAAAGAGAAAAAGTTAAATAGAAGTCCAGAAACTTTCACAGTGAACTTACATGTAATCAATTACGGATGCATGTTGCTGCTTATATTCTTGGTTGTTCCTTTGCCCCAATGGGAAAAAGTTGGGCAAACGATCACGGACTAGGTTCTGAATCCTTGTATCCTGGTGGAAAAAGTAGCGATGAGCAGGAGGAGCAGAAGCCACGTCCCATGTTTCCCCATTGTCAGCATCCATACAGTTAAGTCCCGTTTTAGTTGTGTTTTTCGCAGAGGTGAAATATTCTTCACAGACCTCATCAAAAGCAGGGGTAGGAATGCGAGAACTCTTCTCCGAACAGAAATCTTTCCATAAGTCCTCTGTCCGATGTTTGTCAGTAGACGAATTCTTAATCCCAAAGTCGCTCAGACCTGCACGTTTACTAGAATCTGATTGATTTTTATTAAAAGACAAATCTTCACAAGCCCTTCCCTTCTTTGAATCTTCACCCACATAAGGACTATCTGAATCAGAATCAGAATCAATCAACTGGAATCTTCTCAGTGGACTGACTGTTAGTTTCGGAAATATCACGTTGCTCCCATTTGTTTCCGTATTAGCAGAAGTCGAAGCACTATAAGCTCCATCCGTCTTTCTAGATTTCCACTGACTTCCAGATTCTGACGTCAAAATCCTCTGTGAGTGCAGCGAGGACTTTGAGCTGCTACATATGGAACGAGTTCGAAGAACGCCTGCTATTTATAACAAACAACAACATATCATTAACCAGCTACACAAAAGCCCAACAGTAGGGCCAAACCATCCAAATGAACCGCTAACCACATAATCAAATTAACACATAATAAAGAGTACGCAGACTACGAAGATCCTCACAAGTCCATTCAGCTGGTATCGAGTTTATTCGAAAGAACGTCACAAGAGCTCCAAATATCGATATTAAACACAATTTCCACTCACAAAAAACAATCTTTAGTACATGAAAAACATTATCTTTTCCAATAAATCAAATATTATAAACCCTAAAATCTCCTGCCCCCTAAAAATTGGGGCTATTAATTAATACTAGCAGAACACTCAATTAATCATCACACATTACTTCTAATTCCAATTTACATTCAACACAAAAAACAAAATGTAAATCACAAAATCACTCTTTAGACACTAATAAACTTGAAAACCCTAACCTCTGCTCCATTCTTCTTCGTCACACGACGAATCCTCAATCTCATCATCCGCCTTTTCCGGCTCGTAAGTGGGCCCGCGCCGAAGCCTTTTAAGGGCCCGAGGCTGGTCCGATGCTGGCCCAATCGGAGATTCAAAATCGTCATCTTCTTCTTCATTGATTGTTCGTAGAGATGTAGCTGGATCCGATGACGGTCCGGGTCGGGGCTCCGGATCCAGATCCAGATCCAAATCAAGCCCTAGAGAGAACGATGGAGGCTCAAATTGTGAATCCGCCATTATCTGCTGAGATTGATTTGGGGATGAAATTTTTTTTGTTTTTGCAGAGGTGAAATTGGAGGGAATTTGATAGGTGAATTTTTTTCGATTGTGTTGTTTTGAAAAATTTGGGTTGTGCGCTATTTTACGCAGAGTGGCGCGCATTTTAGCGAGGATTAGGAAAGTGGAGCTGATTTATCATTCTAAGGGTTAATTTCATTCGCGTCCCTTGAGTTTTCGTTTAATCTCCTTCTGCATCCTTTGGTAATTTTGAAGTACCAAAACAGGACTGACCCTTTGGACATAATATAAAGGAAGAAAAAATATTGATATGGAGTGGTGTACGTCAGACTTTGAGTACAAAGAATGCTCGCTTAGTGGGGTTAGTCTTAGGTACAGCAGGGGCACAACAGCCCCCTCACACAAACATGTGGGCCTCATGCATGTGGGCCCGCGTGGGCCCGCACATATGTGTGAGGGAGTTGTTGTGCCCCTGCTGTACCCGAGACAAATCCCACTTAGTGGTGTGGTTATAGGGACATGTTGTTTATGTTGGTTAAAAATAGTAACCTATGGGAGGGTAAGCGTACCCTATCCAATGATTCCATTTATGCTACCCTGCCCGCTGTGCGGGTAGCATATGATGGATTTTGCAAATAAATCCCTGAAGATCTTATCTAGTACTTTAAACCCCTAAAATTTATAAAATTGATTAGTTTTAATTCTAAATAAATTGTATAGTTAATAAGTTTAACATATGTAATTAATAATTAAAATTACACTTTTGCAACATATTTTACATTCTCTTATACTTTTACAAAACACTTTTGTTTTTGCTTTTACACTTACAAAACAACTAAATGTCTTTTGTTTTTGCTAAAGTTAATTAAAGTATTATGATTAGTAAAAATAAAAGATACCAACATAAAAATGATAAACAAAGAGGAATAAAAACAAAAAGTATCTTATAATAGGAAGATGAGGAAAATTCGGTTACATGTATGGTTTTATATCATATTTTTGTTGGTATCTTTTATTTTTACTTTTCATGATTTTTAAAGTAATAAATTTAGCAATTAATTTAATTGTATTGTTAAGTGTGAAAATAATAATACAAGTGTTTTAAAAAGGTATAAGAAAATATTTAATTTAGTTTAGCATTCTTAATTCTAAATTACATGTATTTAACTTATTAACTAGATGATATATATTGAGAATTAAATTAATCAATTTATAAAATTTTGGGGGTTTAAAGTATTAAGTAAATCCATTATATGCTACCCGCACAACGGGCAGGGTAGCATAAATGGAATCCTATCCAATATACGTTGGGACAAAAATTTGGCACGCGCTCAAATCTAATTGCAGCTAGTATCTATATCTTCTGACTTGACCTATAACAAATCAATTTGCAGTGTGGTATGCTTATAACTCAACAAAAATTGAATTTATTTTGCAAGTTTGTCTAGAGTTTAGACCCATTTCAATTATTAGTGCCGTTTGATTTTAAAGTAATTAGTCACTTAACTGACGATCTTTCTTTTTTTTCTTTTTAGGGAATCGAAACGTTTGGTGTTTACAAACAAGTGGGAGTTAGGTCTAGTGGAATTCTATATGCATTAATGTTCATAACGGAATTTCGGATATAGGTGTGGACTTGGTCAACATTCAAGAGTCTCCAGACCAACTATAAAAAAAAATGAAAAGAAAAGGAAAAAGCTACGCCAAAATCCCTTTGTTATTCAATCTTGCATGTCTAGGTTGAGTATATATACAGCTCCACTATTTACTATTTCTTTGATATTGTTATTGAATTTGCAATAAGTTAAATATATGTACGTATAAATTCCTTTTCTAACTATTAATTAATGATTTATTCTCTATCTTAATTACCTGTACATATGATGTTAATATTACAGTATTACTATTTACATTCGGTGCTGTTTCAAAAATTCATGCATGTGATATGTGATGTTTAGTAGGAGTACACGTAATTTGCTACTATGTCTACAGTGTTCATTTCTGTGAGCCTGTGGCGCGGCTGGTGGTTTTTTGTATTTGATAGAATTGGTAATTATAACCACAGCCCATATACCTCATGAATAAATATGGGTCATGTAATTAACTAATTATAACCTAAAAGAACTTAAAGTCGCCAATTAATATACTTGATCCCAACATTTTTCATTGAATAAAAATTTGCGAAGATACAAAACAGAACAACACATCCCTTTGGGCATTGATCATTAGGGGAGGATCGATTCTAGATATTCGAAATCAGCATTATAAATGTATATACAGTGATTACTGACTACTTGATCAGTTACCTGTTTTGCAATTTCAGAATCTTGATTTTCTTTACGAAGTTGCCGAAATCAGAGCTATTTATCAAAGTTACACATACAAGGTAAAAGATTTACATAGACTTATTTTCTAATGCCCGAAAGGTTTTCGTTCGATTTCAATTCAGTTATTTTACATATTCATACAACTTTTTTTTAAAAAAAATATTCAGAAATATTTCAAAAAGTAGTCAAGAATTTTTTCTAACATTTTAAGTCGAAACATGTAACAAAATCCACACTTTAAACTACATACCATTTACCAAAAGTTCGTAATTACACACAAACAAAAGAATTAAAAAGAAAAATCATATCTCCGATCCCTTACATACTAATTACATGACCTATATAGTTATTCAGGTATACTCTGCAGGGCAGGCCTCCATGACCGTCGATGTGTCTCAAACTGATCGCTGACGTTCATCAATTGCGCCAAGACTTGCTGCACCGGCACCTCCTGAACATCCGTTTTTCTCAACAATTCTTGGAGTTGTTTCTTGGATATTTTGATCTTGACTTCTGTTATTGTTACTGTTGGTGAGGACAATTGTTGTTTGGCTTGTACAAGATTTTTTTTGGCACGTGAAAGATTATTAATTGTGCTGCTGCACTTTTCTTGATCATGTACTGCGTTTGAGCCGAATGAACCCCAATCATCTCCACCCCAAAGCGTTGAGGGTTCTTTTCTAATGCAATTCCCCATAAATATATATATATAGCTTAATTTTTGTGTTATTTTGTGTGAGATCGTAATTTTCTGTATGTGAAAAAATGTGATCGAGCAAAGATTTCAGAAGTTTGTTGAAAGAGCTTTGGCGCTATTTATATATGAGATGGGGGTGGATCAGGGCGGCTTCGGCTCGGCTTCGAATTAAAGATCGATGGTGGCGCTTAGATATATGTTATACGATAGTCTTATTTTAATAATCACGGTACACACATATATGATTCAGAAATTAATAGTTAGCTTTTCATAAATGATTTGCCACTAACGAAAGACATTAAATTTCGCGATGAAGAGAAATAAAATTCTTCAAAAAAAAAAAGGAAGAGATTAGAAATAAAAAGAAACTATAGGATAATTTTGGTTATTATATTTTCAATACCTCAGACTATATACCTAAAGGCCGAATTGAAATTTAATTCACTAGTCACCAATTTTAACGTAACACTAATAGTCTAATACTTTAAATTGAGATGAGTGTTGTGCTATTCCGTGATTATATTATATATTACTCAAAGTTAATAACAATGAACGCATAGCCAAATTATGACAATTTAAATATTATGCATAAACTTATAGGAGGAATTTTCTTCCAAGTCGTTGAATTAGGTCCCTGAAGGCAACTACATATAATGTTAAATAATACTCTGGTGGTGAAAATATGTATGTGAAAAGCAGTATAGTCTATAATATTTTTATATCCAATATGTTAGGATCGTGTTTGGAGCAGTTTTCTTAAAAAATCGCTCTATGCATGTTCGGTCAAGGCTTTGCTTGATCGATCTTCTTCTTCTTTTGTTATAATTTCGAATCAATGAAATTAAATTTATGATCATTCTTGTGTAAGTTTTTCTAATTATTTGTTCAGTGCTTTAAGTTTAATTTTTTATACTTATAAATATGTTTTATAACATGTGCATATGTTGAAGATCTACGAAAATGTCTTTATGCAGTTAATATAACATGTAAAGTAAAATATGTGCATAATGTTTTTTTTTTGATTATAGGACATAAATGTTTATTTTAATTTATTTTATAAATTTTTTAACTTTTTCTTTTATATTCTTAATTTTAATTTTTACAGTTAGATTTTAAATATTAGATTTAGTAAATTTTGGAACTTCTGTGCCTCATGCCTCAGAGTTCATGTCCTCCTTAGTCTATAAAACACCCGATTTACAGCTCACCTTCTTGTAAATTATTGGTATAAGGTAAGTAGGTAACTAAATCTATCTTCACGTGAACTATTATATATATTTCAATTAAGTCTAAATAAACTTTCTGGTCATTTCTGTCGAATTTCGGGATTTGCATTAGTCCATGAACTTAATAGTATAAAATTTATAATACACGAAACAAGTTTAAATCATAAAAACTTAATTCAGATAAGAATGGAGAAACCGTTTGATTATTATGTAAGTTAATAATTTATTTGTTGAACGCGCCAGCAGCATTGAACGGACTAGAAACGAGATTGGATGACAGCAGAACCAAGATGGAGAAAGAGAACCAGTCACATTTACATTTGCCAAGTCTTAAATCGAGACTCTCAAACCTTTTTGATGGGTGAAGACCTTTGAAAGTACAAGACACAATTATTTAATTGAACATTTGATATTAATTGGATTACTTCGATTTCCAACGAACAAATCTTAGCCAACTTAGTGACAAGATGAGAAAAAATAAATCTTGTAACAAATTAAACTTAGTTACTAACTTAATTTTCTCCAGTTCCGAGTTCCAACTTGCTCTGGGAAAACGTTCTTAATTATCAAAAAAAAAGTCCGTAATGAATTCTTCTATATTTGAAAAAAGTAAAACATCGTTTGTAAAATAAAAAAATGTGGATCTTAATGTTTAAAGTAAAATACACTGTTAGAATTGACAATTCTTTCAAAATAATAAACAAGAAAAAATTAAATAAAGGATGTCAAGTGTTTTTCTATTTATTCTAATTTTCAATTTTAGTATTTAAACAGGACTATATGTCTTTTCTTAATATAAGAATACGTATAATATTGTTTTTACATGACAAAAAATAGTTTGCCCCACAAATTTGCCAAAAATCCTATCTAATAAAGATTTAATTTTCGTGTTATGTCTACATCAAAACAGTTCGGCTAAAGCAAGCCGGAGTTGTTTTGAGTCGGCTAGTAGCCGCCGATCACACTCTCGTGTAAAAGCGAGTCTTTGATGGGATCTGGCGTTCTAGAGTCAAGTGTGAACGCAGCTAAGAAAAAGGAATATATCTAGCTAGTTGAGGAGTTATTATAATAATAATTCGTCATCATAATTACGAACTTTAATCCCTCAGTTATTACAAGGCTTATCCACTAACAAATAAACCTTTACAGGTCCACTCGAGGAGTCAAATGACAAAACGTCTACAATTAACATTGCGGTTAATATTAGCTTGTTCAAATTAATAGAACTCGTATTTTTTGGACAAGTTTTTCTATCATAGGTACCTTCATTAAGTAAAATATAAGATTTCTTTATCCAAATATTCTCTGTCTATAATCTAAAACCCGCAAATTAGTTTCGTAGAAGAAAACTAGAAAAGCAAGAGAAGTTAGAAGGAGGGACCAATTACTTTCAATCCTTTACTTGTATCGGGAATGTAGGAAAACAGAAAATTAATCTTGTGAATTGTGAAATCTAGAAAACATAACGAATTAAAATTTTAAAATCTAGAATTTACCGATTTTAGCAAATTAATTTACTAACTAGTTATAAAATATTTAGATACTACCAAAGGCATACAAAAGTTAATGATTGTCCTGAAACTATATGTCTGTTAAATATTTTTCTTTCTCTTGTCACAAAAAGTTATGAATTTTTCAAATTAAATTTAGCATGCGGAGCCAACTGATTTAATTGTGAATGTAAATAAAGTTGAGTAAACATACATCTTAAGCTAGCTTTAGCCTTTCATTAGGATAAGGACGTGATGATCAATGCTTTTGGAACATATATAAAGCATTATCATTAATGATGATTTTCAGCGTTAATAATTAATATGAAAAGTTTCCCACCCTCCCTCTACGTAAGATCAAGTCATCAAGTGATCCTTATCCTTTTATATTCCAGTACCCTTGAAGGATTCAACTTTTCTTTTTCTTCTGGAAAATGGTCATTTAATTAGAGATTAATTGTTGAATGGGTTTTACGGTCTTACTTGATATTTTGGCAAGATTAAAGCGAGAACGAGTTTTCTCTCAGGAGAGGCTATGTACCAAGGGAGAGTCGAGAATTTAACTAAAGAGGAGCGAAATAATAATGATTTTTTTTAATTAATACGTATAATTTTAATAATTTATTTTAGCTTATTGCAATAATGATAATTGCACCGCGAAAATATATTTTTTCTAAAAGAGAAACACAAAGTCTCCGTAATAATAGAAAGTAGGACGACCTCCCTTCCTAAGGAGAGAAGATTCTTTTTCTTGTTATGATATAAGTTTTGTTTGCTAATTACATGTAGACACATGGGATTTTTCATCTATTTTGTCACGTGAATATTTTCCTCACTACATTTATCTAGGGAGTTTTTTTGTTAATGTAGTTATTAATTCTTACTAATTTTGAAAATTATGTTATAAATATGTGTAACTGCAAGATTAATGAGGGCACAAGGGTTTTAACGGGTTCAACCTATTAACCTAATATGCGAGGCTTTCGTCAAATAGTTCAAATATCTTCCAATATGATTATATAAAGAAAATTACAATCATAGGACACTGCTCAAAAATCTAGACTTATACTAGCTAAATCCTTAAACATCACTAAATTATGTATTGAAAGTGACTCTAGGTTAGTTTTTGACAACATGATGACGAGGCAGATCCCTCACATGTAACCACAAACCCTTTTTTGGATGACATGTGGAGGACCTTGACTGAATTTGCAGAATATCAAGTCTCTTTTGCTTTTTGAGAAACAAATTGTGTTGCGAATCGGTTAGCCAAAGTGGACATCAGTTAATAATTTTTTGATGTTGTGTCCGGTCGGATGCACTTAGTAAATACTAGACAATTGATCCTCATTGGCATCAGCCCCTCTGTTATGGTGGACTTTTATTGTATATTACCGTCAATCCCGTTCCCCCGCTCCCCACAAACTCATGTACATATTTGTTTTAATAAAGTCTCCTTCTGATATAGCAAATCTTACATCTCAAATAGTGAATTAATTTGGAGAATCATGGTTATTTACCAAACACAATTTTTTCTTAAAGTTAATTATGATTAATTACTATTTTATACTAATAATTAGTTAGGTAAAAGAAACAAAAATGAAAAATGATTAAGTTGAAAATAAATATTGTATAATTTTGGCCCCCTTCTTAATTTCTGCCTCCGTCCCTAATTCCTAGAATAGGGGGTGGGGAAGGGCTGGAACTGGAGGTGGGGGGCGGGGTCTTGGCTCCAACTCTAATTGTATGTCCAATCGATCTACTTGTTATTTTTCACCTAACAAAAATGAATCTATTTCTATGCCCATAGGCAGTCAACATCTGTTTAACATGCAACGATATTATTTCTATTAAGCAATGTTTTTAAAACCGGACCGGGCATCGAACCGGTGTAGCCACCGGTTCACTGGTTTTACAGGTCGAACCGGCGGTTGAACCGGTTCGATCGGTGTCCGGACAAGGGGCTGGACTCCTGTCCAACCGGTTGGACCGACCGTTCCGGTCCGATTTTAACAACACTGCTATTAAGTCAGGACGTAGATCACTTGCCTCTTTAGGAACCCCTGCAGCAATGAAATATATTTATTCAAGTTTATATTTTACATAAATATTAGGGATAATTATAGCTATACCTCCTGAGATTTGGTGTAATTACAGATATCTCTCTTGTGGTTTGAGAAATTATAATGACCTCCCCTTAGGTTTGAACCTTACACTTATCTCCCCTTTATAATTTAAGGTTTGTTTGGGTGAAAGTCATAATATAATTATGCTTATTATACTTACACCCCAAAGTTCGGTATATTTATAAAAATAATCCTTGATGTTAGAAAAATTAAAATTTGATGTGGGGTATTTTCGTCTGGATACGTGTCCGCTCTCCAACACTCCACGTCAGACTGCTTCAGTTCCTACTGGATGCTTAAGCAGCTTTTGAGTTCGGAACCTGCACTCAACACCACACGTAAACTAAGCCGGTGCCTCCTCCGGCGAAGGCACTCCGACACTCAAGTCAGATAGGTCGGAATTTGAGGTATTGTCGTCTGAGACAATAGCTCGAAATTATAGCTCGAAAATAGGTCGAATATATAGGTCGAAATAAGCCCAAATAGGTCGAATTTAGGCCCTATAGGTCGAATTAGCACACCTCGAAATGGTATTGAGAACCGTGATGAGAAAACCCGAATAGATCGAATTACTCTCAAATAGCTCGAAATACACTCTATATAGATCGAACAAGAGCTATTGCAAAATAGCTCGAATTATTGCTCTATAGCTCGAATTCGATGTATATAGCTCGAAATTAAATGCTAGAAAAATAAAAACGTACCTTAGAATGAGGCATGGGACCCCCTTATATAGTAATAAGAGTCCTTATTCGTCTAAAAGTGCAATCCAAGTAGAACTATGACTCAAAATAGGTCGAATTAGAGCTATTTTGAAATAGCTCGAATTGGGCCTTCAAATAGGTCGAATTAGGCCTCAAATAGGTCGAATTTGGGCCCATATAGCTCTAACTGGACTCCTGGGCCTCACATAGATCGGATTTTAGCCCATATAGCTCGAATTGGGCTTTTTGGCCTTCAAATAGATCTTATTTGAGCCCATATAGCTCGGATTGGGCTTGATATAGGTTAACTGGGTCAAATAGGTCGAATTTGGGCCAAATAGGTCGAATTTGGGCCAAATAGGTCGAAATAGGCCAAATAGGTCGAATTTCGACCTATTCTTCAGCTTTGCGCAGTCTCACCATTTTTGTTATATCTCCTTCTCTGGACCTCAAAATCTAGATCCGCTTTTTGATTTGGAAACTAGACTCAAGAGGCTTTCCAGGCATATACAATTCATCGAATTTGGAGTTGAATTGATAGCTCGAATTCACTAGTCGAAATCCAGCTCCGGCCTGACTCTCCAAAACTTCCTCCCCTTTATATACCACTTAGAGTCCTTCCTTAGCTAGAAGTCCATTCCAAGTAGAATTATAAGTTGACTTGGGCCCTGAATAACTCTAAATTGGGCCTGCACAGGCCTAATTTTGAGTTTTGCTCTGAATTGTAATTTTGCATTAAAAAATAATGGTGCTGATGTGGCATAATAATCCCAAAATATGCTCATGTATTATATCGGATATTATGACGTGGCAGTACCGAAATATGGTGCATCATGGAGTCCCCCAGTTTGTAAGAGTAATGTGCAGAAACATTGGTCATACAAACTATAATATCTCAAGAAACTCCGATAATCGTGCAACGAGTCCGTAAAGATTTGAAAACTCAGAGTTCCGGCTGGAAAACTCAGATTTTCGACTCATGACGTGAGTTTGCTACTGAATGACGTCTTTTACACTGTAAGATTTTTAGTAGTCGAGTTTCATGATCAGGTAAACTGCATGTCTCAGGGCCTTGTATTTATAGCGACCAAACTGTTTGGCGTAGGGTATTGATCTTTATCACCTAAGCTGCTTAGCTTAGGGTGTTTATATGTTTCTTGAATCGAGGCTAGTGCTCATTTCCCATTTTTTTAACGTCCAAGCTACTTGGCTTTGGATTTTGTGTGTTTACCAACTAAGCTGCTTGTGGCTTAGGGTATTAAAATCTTCATGAGTTGAGGCTAGTGCTCATACTTTGCGTGTTTGTGCACGAAAATTTTTGTAAGTGTGGAAACTTACGAATTTTAGTGCTTGCGCTAAAGTTTACGAGTGCTTGTGCTCGAAAATGTTATAAGTGTGGAAACTTACGAATTTGAGTGCTTGTGCTCAAATTTACGAGTGCTTGTGCTCGTTTTACGAGTGCTAGTGCTCGTTTATCCGAGTGCTTGTGCTCGAAAATATTGCAAGTGTATAAACTTACTAATAAGTGATTGAGTTCTAGTGCTCAATCGTACGGAGACTAACGTCCGTTTTACGAGTGCTAGTGCTCGTTTATCCGAGTGCTCGTGCTCGACAATATTGCAAGTGTATAAACTTACTAATAAGTGATTGAGTTCTAGTGCTCAATCGTACGGAGGCTAACATCCGTTTTACGAGTGCTAGTGCTCGTTTATCCGAGTGCTCGTGCTCGGCTTTACGAGGCTTGTGCTCGTTTTAAGAGTGCTCGGCTTTGCTCGGCTTTACGAGTGTGTTAACTCGTATTAAGTGTGCGAGGTTTTGCTCGGCTTTACGAGTGTGTGAACTCATATTAAGTGTGCGAGGCTTTGCTCGGCTTTACGAGTGTGTTAACTCATAAATAACGTGTAAGTTAAATAATGTGTAAGTTAAATGTAGGCGAACAATCAAACTTGAACAAAATAGGAAATTTTATAAGTTTTGGGACTGCGCTCGAGTAACTTCCGAGTTGCCTACGTATCATGCCGTGCTTAGATGGTCAAGAATCAAGTCCACGTAGTTCAGTGCTAAAGATTACAATTGAGGTTCCCATGCAGATACTAGTAATCCATGAGATAAAAAGTAATGATAACATCCAAACTACGGCCCTAATGTGCCAACAAGACAATAAAAGAATTGGAATGATTGGTGTCTTACTTGTAGTATTCATGCTTTGCGCATCGAAAAATTTAGATTTAGCCAAGATTGCGTTGTCCACAGATTGATTGATTCGAGCGGCTGATACCAACTTCCTCATCTCAGATTGATCCGCCTGAGATTACGTTGATCCAATTGTCATCAACATCGCTGAGGTTGTCCTTTTTGCACCTTGGTTCATCCTCCTTTTGTTGCTGAGAACGACTCCTCTTTCTGCCCCCAGATGGTTTGTCGTCTCGTGGTTCTCGATCCTCAAGGACAAACTCAATAAGTTTTCCATATTGAATGAGTCGTTCAATTTCGTTCCTCAAGGCCTTGCATTCATTAGTATAATGACCATGCTGTCTGTGATACTTGCAATATTTTCTTGACTCCTTCATCTCGTCAGTTTCCTTGAAGGGTCTAGGTACTTTGAATATCCCACGATCCTTTGTGACAGCAAAGATTTCAGCAATGTTCTTTCTCAAAGGAGTATAGTTTTCAAACCTCTCGAAAGGTGATCGGCCTCGATCACGATCTTTGCCTCTGTCATCCTTTCTCCTGTTTCTATTCTCTTTACCTCCATATGATGTCGGTGAATCGACTAAACCTTGGTTTAGAGTAGCTTCTTCCATGTCAGTCACTCTGCGAGAAAGATCCATGATTTGCTCAATAGTAGTTGGTGCTTCCCAATTTAACACTTCCACCAACTTTTTACTTTGACATCGATTTTCTAGTACAGATATAACTAGATCAGCAGTAGGAGATTGCACTCGTCCAATCTCTATATTAAGGCGTTCTATGTACTTTCCCAAAGTTTCATCAGGTTTTCTGTGAATATTGAACAGAGTAATGGGAGATTTCTTCTTCATCCGATAAGTGGCAAATTTCTTGACGAACATCTCCCTGAACTGTTCTGCGGATCTAATAGTTTGTGGAAGCAAATTCTTGAACCATTCTTTGGCAGTTCCTCTTAGACTAAGGGAAATCAGCTTTGCCCTTAAATCCTCATTGTACCCCAAGACTTGCAGTTCTGCATCCAAGTCATCAAAATGCGTTGTTGGGTCAGTCGTCCCATCATACTTCTTCATATCAGGAAGTATAGTGCCTTCCTTCAGTGTTAATCTACTGATTGCCTCACAAAATGGGTTCGGCCTCTCCCTTAGTGGAATATGTTCTGCCACAACAGGTTCTAATCTTGGTGCAACTCTTTCAGGCAAGTCCCTATCTCTTCCGGCAGTTCGACTTGCTGCAAGTCGATGATCAGAAACTCTTTGCCTTGAATTCACCTCTCCATCCCTTACTTCTCTATCTCGACCAGTTGCTCGATTGGGAGCTCTGTAAGCATTAGTCCTCACTGAACGAGGATTCCTTCTTTCAAGCGAGGGAGATGGATCCCTTGGTCTTGTCATCCTAGTCTGCGTATACTGCCTTGAATCATCACGACGCTGGATCGGATGAGTCCTTCCTTGCTGCGGTGCCGCAGGCTGTGTTGCTGGTTGTTGTGCTATTGGAGCTTGAGCATTTTGTAAAACAGAAGTGTTAGCCAATTGCTGCACAATCATTGGGACCATAGTCCTTTGGAATGCCGCCATGATTTGATCCAACTGAGCGGAATTCAATAGCTGTTGTTCCGTGGGAGGAACGTTAGGTTGATTCGCTGTGTGAGTTGGAGGATCAAGGGGAGTGCTGTGCGCTGCCACTGATGTTCGCTCAGAAGCATCAGGCGCCCGATTATCATCCTCTCTCTGTGATCTAGCCCTTCCAGCTATTCCATTCTTATCCGTTGCTCTTCGTTGAGCCATTGAGTGTCAGTGTTTGTTACTAAGTGCGTGTAGAAGGTTCCCACAGACGGCGCCACTCATGTGGGGTATTTTCGTCTGGATACGTGTCCGCTCTCCAACACTCCACGTCAGACTGCTTCAGTTCCTACTGGATGCTTAAGCAGCTTTTGAGTTCGGAACCTGCACTCAACACCACACGTAAACTAAGCCGGTGCCTCCTCCGGCGAAGGCACTCCGACACTCAAGTCAGATAGGTCGGAATTTGAGGTATTGTCGTCTGAGACAATAGCTCGAAATTATAGCTCGAAAATAGGTCGAATATATAGGTCGAAATAAGCCCAAATAGGTCGAATTTAGGCCCTATAGGTCGAATTAGCACACCTCGAAATGGTATTGAGAACCGTGATGAGAAAACCCGAATAGATCGAATTACTCTCAAATAGCTCGAAATACACTCTATATAGATCGAACAAGAGCTATTGCAAAATAGCTCGAATTATTGCTCTATAGCTCGAATTCGATGTATATAGCTCGAAATTAAATGCTAGAAAAATAAAAACGTACCTTAGAATGAGGCATGGGACCCCCTTATATAGTAATAAGAGTCCTTATTCGTCTAAAAGTGCAATCCAAGTAGAACTATGACTCAAAATAGGTCGAATTAGAGCTATTTTGAAATAGCTCGAATTGGGCCTTCAAATAGGTCGAATTAGGCCTCAAATAGGTCGAATTTGGGCCCATATAGCTCTAACTGGACTCCTGGGCCTCACATAGATCGGATTTTAGCCCATATAGCTCGAATTGGGCTTTTTGGCCTTCAAATAGATCTTATTTGAGCCCATATAGCTCGGATTGGGCTTGATATAGGTTAACTGGGTCAAATAGGTCGAATTTGGGCCAAATAGGTCGAATTTGGGCCAAATAGGTCGAAATAGGCCAAATAGGTCGAATTTCGACCTATTCTTCAGCTTTGCGCAGTCTCACCATTTTTGTTATATCTCCTTCTCTGGACCTCAAAATCTAGATCCGCTTTTTGATTTGGAAACTAGACTCAAGAGGCTTTCCAGGCATATACAATTCATCGAATTTGGAGTTGAATTGATAGCTCGAATTCACTAGTCGAAATCCAGCTCCGGCCTGACTCTCCAAAACTTCCTCCCCTTTATATACCACTTAGAGTCCTTCCTTAGCTAGAAGTCCATTCCAAGTAGAATTATAAGTTGACTTGGGCCCTGAATAACTCTAAATTGGGCCTGCACAGGCCTAATTTTGAGTTTTGCTCTGAATTGTAATTTTGCATTAAAAAATAATGGTGCTGATGTGGCATAATAATCCCAAAATATGCTCATGTATTATATCGGATATTATGACGTGGCAGTACCGAAATATGGTGCATCAAAATTAAATACTCCAAATGGTTTTAGAAACTACTATATTATTAGCTAAAAATATAAAAAGTATTTAAATTCAAATTTAAAAATAAGTTAATCGGATCCAAAATATATTTTTGAATCAAAACACTCAAGTTTTAGTTTTTTTTTCTTTTAAAAAAAATCCCGTAAATCTCAGTCAAAACTTAACCAACTAATCATCTTTATGCCTTTATTCTCGTTGCAATTTTAAACTAACAATTATTTTAGTAATAGAAGAAGATAACACACCGAAAATTGGTTGCAGTAAATATAGTGCATTTAGGTTGTTTGTTTTGTCAAAAAGTTCAACAAAACTTGCTACCTAAAACCAGCGACCATGCCTGATCCAATGATGAGAATTCTATTGTCACTGTTGCTGGTAATTTTGTCATCATTCTTCATTTTTTAAAATGGGTTGTGAAAATCTTGATTATTTATGTTATTTATTGTGATAAACTGGAGATTCCGTGGGCACGAGTAATAGTATTTAATATGGAACTATAATAAAATATATGAGATTATTAAAAGTGAAACAAAAATTAAAAATTAAAAAAACAAACAAACAAAAACACAAAAACACAAAATTAAATAATTTTACAAAATAATAAAAATATTAATATTAGATTAAATTTTAAAAAATAATTTAAATACTTTTTATATTTTTAGTTAGTCATATAGAAATTTCTAAAATTATTTTGAGTATTTAATTTTAATTTTTCTAACATCAAAGATTACTTTTATAAATATACCTTAGGGTGTAAGTATAATAAGCATAATTTTATTACACCCGAACAACCCTTAAATTGTAGAGGGGAGGTCTGTGTAAGGTCTCAAACCTCAGGGAAGGTCATTGTAATTTCTCAAATCATAGTAGAGGTAACTGTAATTATATCCAACCTCAGGGGTGTAGTTGTAATTATCCCTATATATTAATGTGTATAATCATATATATATATATATATATATATATATATATATATATATATATATATATTTTGACCTAGTCAATTATGAATTTCATGACAATATTATTAATTATTTTTCTTGCATGTGTGCACTGCCACGGAACACATCGTTTCGTCAATTTCTTGGATTCTCTCCGTCTAATCTCCCTTCCTGCAACCATACTCACGTGCAAATTGAATCTGTCTATCTTAATGTTTTCAGTTAATTATAACCATTAAATCCTAATTTCACCTATTATGTACAACTTTAATCCTTATCTTAGCGCGCTGATATGGAACCTGTCATAGACTTATATTTAGACAATGTACCCCAGAGCTTCTCGGATCATGTTATTGCTTTGAAGGGTTGAAATTTCTAAAAGACTATAAATAAGCAAGGCGCTTAGGAATAATGTATAGAACTAACAGGCAAATTACCTTTAAATTAAAATATAAGGCAGAATAATCTTTTTAGTAGTTATAAAATTCTAGAATATTTTTTTAGAAAATCCCACTTTATGATTTCAGATAAACATTTCATACTGAATTTTTATTTCAGTAAATAAGTACAAAAATGATAATATAAATAAAACTAAGAAATCAAAATAAAAGAGAACACCTAAAGATGTATATTTTGTTACACGTGTGTTCTACATTGATTCCTAGGATTTCTACTATTTATAGGATAGCTCTCCTGAAAGATCTCCTTGAATCTCGGTCAGTCTCCATATCCAGTCGAGACAGGATCTTTCCAAATATATCCGAATCTTTCCATGATAAGGCGATTCTTCCTTTTGATAAGTCTTTGTTTCCGTTTGATAAGATCTTCATGATCTTCATATATCCTGCACACCAAAGACAAAGAAGAACTCCACAAGGAATAGATTACTAAAGGATATAATAAAGAGTTTGATAAAGATTAACTTTCCATAAGATAAGATACTATAAGATCAAGTTAAATCTTTACAAACTTACCTAAACATTCACTCGTCTAAAACAAGATAATTACCATATAATTAAGAGCGAATAATTAAGTAAATAAATCAAAGTAAATAAAACCGAATTTTCCTTTAAAATAATTTTGCAAACAAGAAAATAAAATCTAGTTGGACCTGGCAGTCCTGACTGTTCAATCGAGTTTGAAACGTGTTGGACTTGCGGTCCTAACAAATATTAATATTGCTTATTATTTTCGAAAGATAATTATATATATATATATATATATATATATATATATATATATATATATATATAAGTTTGAGTTTTAAATTGTGAGGTTCAAAAATAAAATAAAAATAAGAAGACATTTTTATAGTGTAGAAGTAATTATACGATCAAAAGCTCAAACACCACTCTCAAACTTTTGTCCAAAATAAAGTTTCTTGCTACTATATATATATATATATATATATATATATATATATATGAAAACCAATGACTTTTGTTAATTTCTAATCTAAAAAATTAGAAAAAGTTTTCGGTCAGCCTGGCTACTAAAATTTACAGTCAGATCTACATTCTAAACCTAGTACTCCACTTTTGAGGTAACATGGAAGAGGACTTCTACTCCACCTACAATTTTAATCACTTGTTTATTTTTGTTATTGTATTACCTGCAAGCATATTTCATCTCTAATTCCCAGATGTAATAAAAACACTTTCTCAGTCTACGTGTCCTATTATTCGACATAGGCATTGTAGACCAATCATGTGCCACGTTTCGCAGAAAAAATAAAAAATCATGTGCCACGTGGATTTCCCCTCGGATGCCTTTCTTTCTCTCTCTAAATTAAATAAGGAGAGGCCAATTAGATCTTGGAAGTCTGAACATCATCATACAAAATAATTCAAAACTGCTTGCGACAAAAACTTGGAGGACACCAAAAAATAATTTTTGTACCAAATACCAATTGCTTTTCCATGTTTTGTCAATTTTGTTTTTGCCCTGTAATTTCCCATACATCTCAATTTATTTTGGGATGATAGTACATCACTAATTATTACGTGCGTCACTATTAGGCTTTCAATTCTGCGTGTGAAATTCAATAATAGAGATGTTAATGATTGCAGATGCCTCTAGAACGGGTGAGAAGAAAATCTCATTAAAACCAAAAAAAAAAAAGTTATTGCGTGCTTAAATTTGTCGTCCATAGTCCATCGTTTGAAAATGAACTTGAGCTTTTGCATATTAACGATCTATTTCTCTCCTTATAATAAGACCTTTTAACAGAAAATAATTTAAGGAAGATTTGATTTTTGCATGGTATCAGAGCTTTCTCAAATTGAAGGAAGATCTAATTTGCTTACTATACCTATGTGTTAAGACGTTGAAACCTACACGTGAGAGGACGTGTTAAAATTCACCTCTCATCGTTTGAGAATGAACTTGAGCTTCTTTTTGTTATTAATGATGTCCACCTCTCTCTAATAAAACATATTACGATGAAATTGAGGACCTAATTTCTAGGTTGTGTAAGTTATATGGCCAACACCTCTTATTTTAAATAGTTTTTTTAAACTTACCCCACCTTCTAACAACTAACATTTAAATTTAAAAATTGCGCAAATATTAAGTTATTGTATTCTATAGCTCAAACAAATTATGAAAATCCTTTTAGGGCTAGCTGCTTCTAAAGCAAAATAATACAAGCAGTGATGGACAAAATTGGATTCTTGGATTCCAGTTTTTGAGATGAATTATAGAATACTTCATGTTTGCCGTTAATCTAGCAGCGGCCACACATGGTGCACACTCGCGGTCAATTTCGATGACATACTACATGGTACATACTATATAAAGATTTTTCTAACCTTTTATTCCTTTGAACATTTTTTTAATTAATTGAAACTTATGCTTCAGCATCCTGTCTTATTAATCTTAGAGTTATAATCCTTTCAAAAAAACAAAATGAAAAAAAATCTTATAGGAGTTATATAGAACTATATATCTAGAACAGTAATAAGGTCAACTTAAAAATTGATGAAGAAGAATCAATTTGATCTTCATGGTAAAAGACACTAAACACTGCACATTTAATTATGAGGTTTAATAAATGACAGAACAGTCACTGCACGTACCCTAAGTTCGACCAAAAGCTCTGTTCTGCATAATATAATACAAACCCTATTTTCAAAAGATTTTAAATGCTTTGCTCAGTTCCACAAAATTTTCTTTAGAGAAAGAAGCCAAAACTGTCAGAACAATTTTGAGCTCTCCAAGAAGCGACCCCTCAACCCAAGCAACTTTTACGAGGCCAATAAAATTACAAAACTTTCTTTTATATATGTTGGTACGTCAAATTATTTTCACTTTTAACAGTTTTACACTAGTTAAGTTATGCATAAACTTTATAGAATTTGATTTACCAACTCGTGGATACAAAAGTTTTGACAAGCTGCTCGCTTGACTAAACTTTAGAATTTCATTTTTACGTGTTTTTTTCTTTCTATTTTCTGCAGTTTGTAATAATTAAGATAACAGATATAATCGATGAAAAAAATCACAATTCTTTAACTTGAAGAAAAATAGTTATTTCCTAGATCAAAATAATGTAATTTTCTTACATAATAAACTTTAATCATGATGATGGAATATCTCTAGAGTCATTCTTTTAAATAACATAATGACTATGAATTGAAATTTTGATTTTGATACGCGTTTCGATCACATAAATATTAGAATTCTCCTTCACAAATTCTCGAGATGCATCAAATAAAATTCTAAAAAAATATTTTGAAATGAACTTCAAAGTATCTTAAAGTTCTAATACTGAAAAGTTTTTATTTTCATATCAATAAAGATTTAATACATTTTTAAAGTTCAATGTAATTCAATCCGTATATTTTTTATTATTTTGAAGGTTGAATCCGTAGAATCACCGTCAAATTCAATCGACCAAAATGACAATAAATTAATTATTTTAAAGTAACATCTCCCATATCATGTAACTAATACAATGTCGCATTGGATAAAATAAAATAAACACAATCAAATTATGTGATTATATCTTTTTGAGGTTGATGTAATAACAAGTGTATAAAGACGTTGACTGTACTAAATTTCACATTCACCGGTCCCCCCCACCCCCACCCCTACCCCCCTCTCCCTCAAAAGAAATCGCCGGTCCTCACCCCCCCACCCCCACCCCACCCCACCTACCCCCCTTCACGCACTTCCAACACTTTCACATTTTGAAACACACTTGATGGCAGAGCATAATCACCTGCAACAATGAAAATAACCATAGATAGAACAAATACTACTACTACTGCTTCTGCTGCACCCCCAAATATCCACCCACCGGATCTTAACAAGAAACCCATTTTCCCCAAGAAGCCGCCTTGCCGGAAAACCAGGGCCGCCGGCGCCGGAGTCCGGTGGAAGAGGGATTCAGGTGCGAAAAAGAGCAGCAGACCGGAGACCCCTTTGCTGAAGTGGAAGTTTGATGAGGCCAACGACGAGAATGGTTCGGTGGAGGAGGAGAAATCGTGCGGTGAAGGTGGCCGGAAAATCCGCCGGAGAGTTAGGGAAGTGGCGTCGGCGAGGAAGCTCGGTGCGAGTTTGTGGCGGATGCATTCGATGGAGTTTGGTGGCGAAAAATTGAATCTTGAGGTAGTTTTCATGCTCAAAAGTTATAGATTTTAGCTATACATATTGCAAATGTAAGTTAAATTTATATATATATATATATATATATATATATATATATGTATATATATGCATGTTTATTAATTAAAGTTCTATGTAATGTGCATAGATATTGTGCTTGAGATCAATAATTGGATTGTCCTTCAGTGGATTTAGTAGTGTTTTTTTTTGAATTGCAATACTTGCTGTACACTTTGATGAAATTGAATGATCATTGAGTTATTGGGTGAGTCTTTATTTCAGGCGTTGGAGATTGTTTAATTCACATGAACTTATTGGTGATTCATAGAGAAGAAGCTGGTGTATGGCTAGTTGATTTTTTGAACTATATCATTGAGTAGTACTAGTTCTGCGTTTTCCTTGAGTAGTAAGTACTATTTCAGCACGTTTTGATAATAAGTAGTACGTGATGATAAGATGAAATTTTTGGGACCATCAACTTTTTCCCTGTTGTAGGGTTGTATGATGTTTTAGATCTCTTGCCGGTAGTATTGTCCTTGGGGGCATTATGTTCTGCTTTGCCAGATTTAAGGAGTAATTAATAGTGTTGAGAGTAAATGTTTGATCTTCGATTCTTATCTGCAGTCTCGAGATGCCAATGTTGGGGTCCCAACTCGTGGGCATTGTTTTGACAGAGTGCATAGTTCTCCTGCGAAAGATCTGGTACATAGTCCACATTTCGCGTCTGGTCCTGGAAATGGACATCTGTACAAGGTACAGTGTTTCTTTTAAGGTCTTTCTTTCCTTAGTTCGTAATTCATATTCCACGTCTCACGTTGGCACGATGGGATTATAGCCATGTGCTCTATCGATCAATGACACGTAAAGGGCTGGATCTAAAAATTGGTTTGTTACTCTTACCTCTCAAATTTTTAAGATGGGACATAAATTTTCCTGGAACAAACTAAGTAAGCATATAAATCGTGTTTGACGAGTTTACTAAAGAAGATTTGTTCTGCTTAATGGAAAAATCACAGGCTGTTTGACAGTCTCCGTATATATATGTTATCTTATTTCCTCAAGATTTAGCCTGTTAATTCATTCAAGTAATTTGTAGTATGTTGCACATATTTGCCTCATTTACTAAAGGGAAAATGCATTTACAAGTTCTTTACGTTTTTTCAGTCTTTATATTTGTTTAATTCTTGCACTGAAATTACCAGTTTGAGCCTTCACTTCAATTTTCAAACACTGCAATGGAGGGGGCAACAAAGTGGGATCCTGTTGGTTGGAAAACATCAGACCAATTGAAGCAAACTTCTGTCCAACCAAAGCTTCTTGAACAAAAAGCAAGCGACGCTCCTGTAATATCTGCGCTGAAGACTGAGCTTGAGCAGGCAAGAGCCAGAATCGGCGAACTTGAGTCCAAGCGCAAATCTTCCCAAAAGAAACTCGAACATTTTTTGCAGAAATTAAGTGAGGAAAGGGCTGCATGGCGGAGTAGAGAGCACGAAAAGATCCGTGCAATTATAGATGACATGAAAGGTGATTTGAACAGAGAGAAGAAAAACCGTCAGAGGCTGGAAATTGTCAATAATAAGCTGGTCAATGAATTATCTGAAGCCAAATTATCAGCTAAACGCTACGCACAAGAGTACGAAAAGGAAAGGAAGACCAGAGAACTAATAGAGGAGGTCTGTGATGAACTTGCTAAAGAAATCGGAGAAGACAAGGCTGAAGTGGAAGCATTAAAGAAAGAATCTATGCAACTCCAGGAGGAAGTCGATGAGGAAAGAAAGATGTTGCAAATGGCCGAGGTTTGGCGTGAAGAACGTGTTCAAATGAAGTTAATTGATGCAAAGGTGATGCTTGAAGAAAAATACTCCCACATGAATCAGCTAATAGCAGATCTTGAATCTTTCTTGAATTCTAGTGTCAGAACATCAGATTTGGAGGAAAAGAAGAAAGCAGAGTTTCTTAAACAGGTGGCTGCGTCTGTTGATATACAAGATGTCCGCGAATTGAAATACGAGCCCCCGATTTCTGATGATATTTTCTCTGTTTTTGAAGAAATGAATTTTGGTGGATCCAGTGAGAAAGAGGTCGAGCAATGTGGTGCATATAGTCCCGCCAGCCATGGTTCCAAGATTCATAGAGAAGTAGAGATGCTTAATGACAAAGACGGGGCTCAGAGGCATTCTGGTGTATATTTGGATCAGAGTGGCGAACTAGAAGAAGATACTAGTGAATGGGAAACCGTAAGTCATCTTGAGGATCAGGGCTCGAGTTATTCACCGGAGGGTAGTGACAGGAACTACCGCATCAGCAGCGTTTCTAGAACTGGTGCAGAATGGGAAAGAAATGGTGGAGAGGAGATGCCGCCTTTCATGAAAATTCAATCAAAGAAGGGGTCGTCCATATCTAAGCTGTGGAAATCAAGCAATGGTGATAATTTCAAGATTATATCAGTAGACGGAACGGATGGAAGGCTCTCAAATGGAAGACTTTCCAATGGAGTGATCATGTCCCCTGATCGTAGGTCGGGGAAAGATGGCCGTAGTCCTCAACATATGGCTGGAGAATGGAGTTCACCCGATTCTGGCAATCCACACTTGACTCGAGGGATGAAAGGGTGTATTGAATGGCCACGTAGCGCGCAGAAAGGTAGTTTGAAGTCCCGACTTTTGGAAGCGAGGATGGATAGTCAGAAGATCCAGTTACGACAAGTTCTGAAGCAGAAAATTTAGAGAGAGATCGAGATCAAGTTCGAGACTTTTTTCTCGGAATTCAGATGCGCGGATTCCATTACTGTATCATGATCAGTCGACAATACACGGGAAAATGTACGGAGTTGCTGTCTGTTAACAACGCCAGGCGAATGTTTGAACACTGTTAGAATAATTATGATGGTAGGAGGTTCGGGCAAAGCAATGACCGGCACAGCTGATGGTACAATATTGCATTTTACTATTTTATGTGTTAGTTTTGTCGAGGGAAAGCCGGTTAATGATAGATGTGGAAACATCAAAAATGGTTGTGTTTTGTAACTTGACTTTAGACAGCTCTTCAACCATTATCTTTGCTCAATTATTGCCTCATCAAAATTGCAGTTAGTGAAAAAATATAAGGAATATAAGAATAACGTTTTATTTTGCTGGCATTTTACTCGTCTCTATCCATGTTCTGAATCATGCATACTAAGCACAAAGTATAAACACTGATAAGATTTGTATTCTAGCTACTGTAAAGAAATAGCATTTGAATAGTACCTTCGACGATAGCGGGTTTGTGGTCATTGACGAGGTAAATAGCTCCAGCTTACTAAGTTCCACTTAAACCTCTAATAAATATGACTCCTGAACATGATAAAATAAACTATACAGTACCTCCATTAGCCCTCAAGCACCCCTCTCCCCCTCATCATCTTCCGAGAGTCGTAACTAGCTTAGATCAAGGGCTCAAAGGCCACGGGGTCGAAGCAGGGGCTCATATTTAGATCCCTTTATACCCCTCCACGAAGAGTAAACAGATCAACCCACTAAATGACACTTGCATTGATAGCGACGTTATTCAAACAATAAAGACATAGGAATTTTAGGCGCTTTGCGTGCACCATGACATTTAAAGGGACCATGTAAACGCCCGAGGGTCAAAGTTTGAACACTAAGCAACCAAGATGCCTACTTCACCACCTTTGTTCATCATTTTACTACTAGCTTAGTTACCTCTCTACTTCACTATAATCTGTCACCTCCCTTCATCACCTCCTTTTGACACCTTTATATCTCCTATCTTGACAACTAGTCAACTAACTTGGCTAATAACCTCTCTTTTTCATCACCTCCTTTTGACACCTTTATATCTCCTATCTTGACAACTAGCCAACTAACTTGGCTAATAACCTCTCTTTTTCACCTATCTCCATCATCACTTTTGTCTACCATCACCTTCCCCTTTTTACTGACTAAGTAAGAACCGAGTACTATAAATACCAAAACAAGTCATCACAAGAGGGGAGAACTCTCAACTTCATCTTCTCCTCTAATCCACCCCGAAAAATATACCTCCATCAACTGTATACGAAGTACGCTTCGTTATGCAGTAATTTCTCAGGATTACAGTGTTCGAAATATACACTATAAACCTCGACTTATTCATTTAACCTCACAACACACCTCTAACCTCATGACTCATGGATCAAAGTATTTGTGTAAGTTTTGATCTTCAAGAAATTTAAAAGGATTCGCAATACTTCAATATCTTTTGTTAGATTTTAATTTTTTTTAGAGATTATTGTTGTATGTTTTGTTTTGATGTTGTATAAAAGGAAAACATTTCTATATTTTTTCGAGAAAATGTTCAAAACTTTGACCCTTGCATACATCGAACCTCGCATATTTTGACTAAATTTGTTTGACCATTAAAATTATTGTTAGTGAGGCCTAAGCGTAGGTACCGAAACTACTAACATTTTGTTTCCCTTACTGTATACCCTACTATATGTACCATCTAAAAATTTTGAATAAATGAGGGGCCTAATTGGAACTTGTGTAGAAGTGAACACTTCCAAAAGCGGTACTGTTAAGTTTCTTGATCATAGTCATCCAATTTGTTTCAGTGGATGACTCATTTTTAAAGGCCAAAATATGTCGAGTTCACCGATATCTTTCTAATCTATATGCCTATTAATTTTTCGGGCTGGACTAATATCTTTTAACTTTTAAATTTTTTGCAGAGTTTGTCCACCTTCGGATTGAATCACCTCGCCGACACTTTGCCTCAATTTAGTGGTTTGTCTTAGCTAACATCAATGTTAGCATCCACTCGGGTTAGTCTTAGGTACAGTAGGGGGCACAACAGCCCCCTCACTCAAACATGTGGGCCCCGCACATATGTGTGAGGGGGCTGTTGTGCCCCCTGCTGTACTTGAGACAAATCCGCATCCACCCCTCACATTAATGTGGACCCCACATGTGTGGGACCTACACCGATGTGAGAGGAGTGGATGCTAACATCAATGTTAGCTAAGATGCCACCCAATTTAGCACCTGTATGCATCTGACATAGGTGTCCATATCGAATAAATTGGGTGAAGGGTTATAGTTACATGGCATTTGCAAGTTGACCTTTTTTCTAAATAAACTAAAATTATTATTTAAAAAAATTATTTGATGATACAAACTTCTTGATAGAGGGCGAATCTATACAATCTCCTATTTAGATTTAGACATCCAATCATGACATTAAGCGTTGGCGTTGGTATCGAGACGTAATTAAACCAGGCCAAACCGAGCTGGTTGGACGTAGTAAAAGTGGCGCCTTTACTTGTCTCAGTTCTTGCCGAGAGAATAGAAGTTCCTTCGAAATTGTTCTCCTTGTTGTTTGATTGTTTGATCTCTCATTTGCTAAATGTCAACTAACATTGTTATTCTTCCCCTGTGTTTTTCTTGAGAATTGAGCTCTCCCCCTATGCGGTTTAGGTGCGTTCTTTTTTAGGTTCCCATTATGTCTGAATTACCCCCCCGAGGTGCCTATCTATTCGTACTTTAGAGGGGAAACCCGATTTCTATACTTCTGAATTTTTAGCCCTAACCACTTTTTTTAACTCTCTTTAGACGAACTTTTTTTCCTTCCTTCTTAATATATATTCCATACCTTGAATGTTGAGTTTTTTTATAGAATATTTATTTTTTTCCAATTGCATCTATTTTACACATTTAATTAGATACAAAATAAATGTGTGTACAATGTTTATGGAATTTATATACGTACATTTTGTTTTAAATTTGTTTTATTAATTAATAAAAGCAGGTTATATATTAGTTTTTACCTAGTGGCGGATTTTATCACCGCATTTCTTAAATGAATTTGGGTAAAGTTTAGGAAGAGATTTTTCCCATTCCTATATATGAAATTTTAGGAATCGTGAAATTCCAAGAACAAATGCACTCTTCCTAAAATTTAAAAAATGGGAACCGATTTAAATAAGTTTCATAAGTGAAAAACTTCAGGAACGAAGTAGTGCATTCTTGATATTTCTAATTTTCAGATCAAATCATTCGCTCTTTCTTTATTTGTGCGTTTCTTTTTTAAAATAAAATATTTAAGAACAGTAATGATTTGGTTCTTTAATAGAGAAACAAATAATCTGTTCCAAGGGGTGGCAAACAGGTCACTTGGCTCCGGATCCGATTCAATAGGATTCAGATCCAAATTGACTCGTGATGTTGGTTCTAAAATGGATCCAATCGGATTCAAATCCGGATCCGGATCTATTTTAATCCAATGATCCATATACTTTTTTTTAGAAAGCATTTAGTGGATCCAGTTGGATCTAGTCATGGATCCATCCATTCACTCATTTTTTACTCTTAAGTCCTATCCTACCCCCACCCCTGCCCCACCCCACTTATAACCACCACCCACCACTACCTACCCTTACCTCCGTCCCAACCCCACTCCTAACCCCTACCCTACCCTCACCCACCCCCACCCCACCCCTAACCTATCCCGCCCCACCCCACCCCACCCCACCCTACCCCACCCCATCATACCCTACCTTACCGGTGATGGGTAATAACTTGTGCTTCGGTGAAGCGTCAGCGGTAGGTCGGGGTGATGTTTTCGATGGTGGGTCGGTGAGGGTTTTGAATTTAAATTCAGGAGCAGAAGGTCTCGCTTTTCTTGATTTTTTTTTTTTTTTTTTATCAGTTTTGGTTTTTTTTTTTTTTAATTTTTTTTTTTAGGATCCGAAAGTGGATCCAAACAGATCCGCGAGTGGATCCGCATGGATCCATAAACCACTCGATCCGGTGGTTCGGATACAGTTTCGGATCCACATGACTACTTCATGGATTGGATCGGATCGGATCCGGATCGGATCCGGGTAGATCCGTGGATTCGGATCCATTTTGCCACACTTGAAAGACGAGGAACAAATTAAGCCTTCCAAAATTAGGTACAACATTCCTTTACTAAGGAAATACGTTCTTAACTTAATTTCTTTACGATGCAACTTATAGGAATAGACCTCACAACAAGAAAATTCATTTCTTTTAGGAACCGACAGTTTTTATGAGTGCAACTGTTTGTTCCTGATTGGCCTTTTCTTTTTAGTGAAAAGCCATGTATACACTCATTATTTCAGCATATATGTAACATATATATTATGTATAAATATTCTGAAATTTGTCTCCATTAAGTTTGTATTGTTTTATATGCTGCTTCATACCTGTCATATCTGTCATTCATGGATCACGACATTCTCTGAATGCTGGCTACCACACATGCATGCTTTATATCTTCAATTTGTTAATTTGCTGCCACTCACTTAAACCAACCGCTCACATGTTCTGTTAGTTAAATTTGCTAAATGTTAAGAGACTTGTATACAAAAACACACTTCAAATCAGAGTAGTTGCCAAAACAACTTGTTAACTGTACACTTTTTCCAAATAATGATCTGTTCAAGTTGCCAATAATACAATAACCATGTGAAGTGACTCATTTGTGCAAGAGTTTTTATGCATGTTGAGTAGTAATCTCATATGTGTGAAGCACAAACCTGGAAAATGGCTAAGGCAACTGAAACAGGCAGAATTGGACTCAAGTGTTTTTACCTTCCAGGTTTCCTCCTAACAGCTTTGGTCTTTGGTACTCTTCATCTGAAATATGATGAGCAAATGCACATAGTGGTTAAAGACGACAACATAGAACGCGATGAAGTGAACAATGTACGCGACGAAAAAGGAGAATGCAACTTGTTTTCAGGCAGATGGGTTTACGATAACGAATCGTATCCTCTGTACAAAGAGAGAGATTGTTCTTTCTTGGGCGAGGAATTTGCTTGTGAGAAGTATGGGAGGAAGGACTTGAAATATCAAAACTGGCGATGGCAACCTCGCGATTGTGATCTTCCAAGGTTTGGGATTTACTTTGTTACATGTAAGCTAAAAACATTTTGAAAATGGAAAGCTTTTCAATGTTTTTGATTGGATATTTTCTTTTTTGTATCTAACAAGGTTCAATGGCACGGCGTTGTTAGAGAAAATAAGAGGGAAGAAGCTCATTTTTGTTGGCGATTCGTTGATCAGAAACCAGTGGAAGTCGATGCTCTGCCTGATTGAATCATCTCTTCCTCCATCATCACTAAAATCGGTGACCAGGACGAACAACTTGTACTACTTTCACGCAAATGTAAGACGATTAACGTTTTGAATGTTAGGATCGCCATTAATATTTTTGAAGAAAAGTACTCGTGTTTTGAATGTTTGTGGTGAACATTAATACATTTGGAGAAAAAGACTTAAAGTTGGGAAATATTCCTTTTTGCATCATCTATTTATGTGTTTATATATAAATTTATGCGGGGAAGAAGTTGAAAAAACACGTTTAACGATGAAGGACTACAACGCCACCATCGGGTACTATTGGTCTCCGTTTCTGGTTGAGTCCAACAGTGACGATCCGCAGATCCACCGAGTACAAAACAGAGTAATTAGAATTCAGGCCATTGAGAAGCATGCCAGGATCTGGAACGATGCAGACATACTCGTCTTCGATTCCTTTATGTGGTGGCTCGAGCCAAAAATGACGCTCTTGTGAGTATAGTGTAGCATAGCTATGGCTCTCTCTTCATATAAACATTATCCAATCTAATCTTACTACATTAGAGTTATTCATAGGGGATAAATATATTTACTAAATTTCAAAATAAATTGTTGTTTCAGGTGGGGATCTTTCGACAGCCCTGATGCAGTCTACAAAAAAGTAGAGATGAAGCTAAGGTTGTATGCAATGGGCTTAAACACATGGTCACAATGGCTGGAAGTTAACATCAACCGAACGAAAACCAAGTTGTTCTTTATGAGTGTTTCGCCTTACCACGAGACGTAAGCATATCCGCTAAACAATAGCTCATTTCATACTCTCACATCATGACACTTCTAATTTTCTTGAAATTCCAGAGATGAAAATTTAAACATGGAGAAGAACTGTTACACAGAAAGTGAGCCGATTTCCAATGAAGGGTATTGGGGGCTTTATACGGATCGTAGGATGATGGAGATAGCCGAATCAGCAATCGAGAAGCTGGAGAGAAGAGGGCTAAGAGTAGAATATCTGAACATAACGCAAATGTCCGAATACAGAATAGATGCTCATCCGTCTATATACAAAGAGTTCTATCGCAATATAACCGAAGAGGAATTAAAGAATCCGAGGAGTTATTCGGATTGTGTGCATTGGTGTCTTCCGGGAGTGCCTGATGCTTGGAATCAGATATTTTATGCACAGTTTATCGATTCGTGATGAGTTATTTATTATACCATTCTTTTAATATCATCCGCTTTACGGTTGATTTCTACTTCTTTTCCCCTTTTCTTGTTTATAATTTCTTTAAAATCATAAACATATAAGTTTGTGTTCAGTCTGTAAAGAAACAGTACATAAATTTCTTTCCCAAGTGTAAAATGTATCAAATCTCTTAAGTTCAATCTTTTATTATTATAATACATAAATTTTATTTGATGTCAGATGCTACTGTAAATTTCTCCATCAGTTATGTAAACTGGCAAAAATCAAAATGGACTGAGAAATCATACAGGTCTGCAGTTTAATGCTGAATAACCACGAACACTCCAGTAATGATTGCCAAGAGTTTTTCTCACCAGTTTGGGCTTTGAAGATAGATTGCCTTTTGGGTTAGAGGTAACAAGATAGGTTTTGGGACGTGGTGCGATTGAAATATATTGTGCTAGGATACTGTTCGAGGTTATAATAGTCAGTTAGTTAGATATATTGTCAAGTTGGTGATTTTGTGAAGCTTTGCTTTGTATAAAAGCTAAATAGCTCTTGTATCTCACATAAATTGTAACAATAATTCATTATCAATAAACATTTGTACTATCAGCAATTTACTTCAAGCTTTGTTCATCTTCAATATCGAATAGATATCAAGATACGTCTTCGGCTTGAAGGTACTAAGATTCTTTGGGCTAAAATGAAAGGGCCTTAATTAGTTTGAAAAGAACTCAGCTCAGGCTATAAAGCAGGAGAACCTTCAATGTAGCATGCTAAAGCTTTGCCCTTTTAGAATCCAAGCTAATGAAGGGATTATGCAGAGCTTTAGCATCACCATTTTCACAATAGAGTGCAGTGTTTGCACCTCCTAAAACGAAATGCCCAGATTTCAGGCTTGTATATGGAAAATGCATGCCAACTACTATGCCCCTCCATCACACATCCTTTCAATAATCGTTGGATTAGAACTATCATAGTTTTGTCTCTCAAGCTTTTCCTCTACTCAGATGACTTAATCCCATTCCCAATGATCTTTTTTTATAACATAAGCCAATATTACAATTGTCACCAATGGCCTTCGGGGTTTTTGGTTGAAGGGGAGATAGCATATCTTATTTTTGTAACAGTTTTTTTTTTTTTTTACTTCAGATTACATTACAACGAATATTGTATGGCAGTCCAAATACAAGCAAGAACAATAGTGAGGACTCTTAGGCCCAAGAAACTTTGCACAAGTTCATAGCTAAAAAGATGGGACTTTTATTACTATAAAACCAAATATCATTACAATAGAACGAACACCCCATTTCAAACTTAAGGGATCGAAATAGAGGCACAAACCGAAAACGTAAAAGAAACAAGGAAACAAATCACACCAACACTTCTCAAGGATCACTCAATACAATAGGCTTCTCCACATACCACACCTGAAATTACTAAAACTTCATAAAAGTTCATATGTCTTTTAGCTATATATTGAATTCAATGGCTTCTCTAAAAACCATGAATCTTGATCTGATCCTTCTTCACGAGACCGGCGTTCACCAAGAACATAGAAACGTTCTTGCGCTGATCGCCTTGGAGCTGAATCACCTTACCAAGTTCTTTGTCCTGAACAACATTACCGTTGCAACAGAACTCTTTTTTCAGATCTTTAAGGATCTTCTCGTAGCTGAATTCTTTTCGCAAACCTTGCACAGTCGTCAGGCTCTTCTTCCCATTACGCTGCTGTATGCGAATATGAACATACTCTTTGGTTCCTGGGGCACCGGACTCCTTGGCCTCGGCAAAGGGATCGAAAGCAGATGGAATTTGGATGTCGAGTTCAACCATGAAACTTTTCGGATATTAACTTGTTCGCAGAGATTCAAAACCAGAGATCTGCGTAAAAAATTTCACACTAATCGTTATTTTAAGATCAACCCCACCATCAATTACAAGATCATCAAGAATATTGCAACAACGCGAAAAAATCATAAAAATCAAAGCTAAATCAGACAAACAATCATACTGCAGATCTTGGACAAAAGCAAAAAAGCACAAAATTTCCCACTAATCTCTGTCCCAAAAAACAAACCCAAATCTTGAAAATTGGAAGAAAAAAGATCATAAATCAAAATAGACATAAACACCCAATTTTCATACTTATAGACTAGCATAAAAACTTGAACAACTTAATCAAAAACCAATCAAAATTGGATCTTTTTGAAAAAAGTGGACTCAATTACAATCAACAATAGCCACATAACAAGTTTAAAGAAAAACCAATATCAACAACAACAAAAAAATCATAACGATCAATTGATATAATCAAAAGCCAACCCAGATCAAGAAAAACAAAGCCTCAAATGATAAAGAAAAATAGATGTAAAAAAAACATACCTCAAGATTCGTTTATCGCCTTCTCTTTGATGAATTATGATATGAGTTGAAAAATGATAATTGGCGTGTGCAATTTATAGAAGAAAAAATAAGTATAGGCGGTGGTTTGTTTTTAACTTATTACCTGAGCCACAGAATAAAAAAGTCAACCAAGTCTTTCTTCACTTTTTTTTAATTTTAATCCTTTTTATCCTCACCCAATCTTATCCGCACATCACGAGAATATGGAGGGCCCAGATTTTTTTTCAGCTTAGATTCGACGCAATGTGGAGCGCGTTAGTTCAACGTACGGAGACTCGCCTTTGTTGGTGGGGGGCCCACTTAGTGGAGGTGCTTAGAAACATCCGGATGAATCAGGACCGAATCTTTCTTACATAATGCTTGCGTAAGTCACGCTCTTAGAATGTCCGAGAGGAGGATGATGTTCACGCGCTTCTTAAAGCGCGTGTTATTGACGCGATGTGTGAGTAGATAACGGATCAATTGGTGATTATAAGGTTCAATCAATGATCATGTACTATCCGTGTACTTTGCAACTAGGCAATTTGTAGGTCTGACAATAAATATTTAGTCAAGTTGCGTCTTTGTAAGCTTTTAAGTTATAGGCGTGATTATTTTAGTGGTTCTGACCATGTACTTCTATTCGAATCATCGGTAAGTTATAAGTTACTTAAATAGTAAATAATTAAGTTTGGTTAGGTAAAGAAGGCACAATATTCTATGTATAAGAAATAAAATAAACATATTGGGAAAGCTGATGAGCGACATTTGCCCATTTGATACCGACTTTCCAACTTCGGCAGATAACTAGTGGAGCATATTCAGTTTTGGAGAAATTTTTAACTTTGGTGTCTCAAGTAGTCAACTTTACCATTTTGGTGCTTCAAGTTGGCACCTCTCTTTTTTGGTGCCTCATGTTAGAATCTTTTGTCAAATTTAGTGCCTATGGAGTCAGATTTTATTTTCTTCAAAAAACAGGGGCAGAAGTGCAAGAAACATAAAGGAAGAAATGTTTCTCGCAATTTACGAGATAAAAAAAGGAAAAACGAAAATATACATTGGAAAAAAAGAACGGGAAAAGAGAATTCAAGAGACCTACCACCGCCAAAATAAGAAAAAAAATATAGGGTTCATCCATCTCAACCCATAAAATTTAGAATACCACCCAATTTTGCAAATTTGGAGCAGCAAGCTGCTGCTCCAGTTTTACAGCTTCTGTTGCTGCACATTTCCGACTTTGAGGCGCAACATCAAACAGGTGGTGGGTTTAGTGCTAAGCTTGGGTACCCATCTCCTAAAGTGAGTGTCTTGTTTTGTTTTTTAAATAAATAAAGTTAGTATCTTTAATATGTGTTTTAATGGGTTTTCAATTATTTGTTGTTGTGAGGTAATTTTGCATTGCTGTTTTGGATGAAGTTTTGCAGATTTGTGATGATTGTTCTTCTGACAAAAGCTCTTTTTTTTTTCAATCTTCTTATCAACATGAACTTTTTTTTTTCAATCTTCATATCACTTCTTCATCATGAATTCTCTTTTCGTTCTATTTTTCCAATGTGTATTTTTGTTTTTTTTTTAACTGCAAGAAACATTTCTTTCTTTGCGTTTCTTGCAAATCTGCCTCTGTTTTTTGGAAAAATAAAATCTGTCTCCATAGGCACTAAATTTGACAAAAGATACCAACATGAGGCACCAAAAAAGAGAGGTGCCAACTTAAGGCACCAAAATGGTAAAGTTGCCAACTTGAGGCACCAAAGGTGAAAATTTCTCTTCAGTTTTGTATTTAAGTGCGAGACGTTATTTGATCGTGTAGATATAAACGTCAGTTACTAAAGGAAAATGGTGTCACCATGTTTAAATTTCCTTTTTGGTGTCAACTGATTTTCATTTATAACTAATCAATACGAGTAAATTCCATAGACTTCAAATTTAAACAATTGCAAAAAACAATAATTAAATTAATAAGTTGCTTGCATAAATAAGAGTATGTAAGTTTGTAAATTGTCTTGAAATAGTATTTTTAAGAGTTACTTATTGTGTCATGATCATGATCATTTATATAATTGAAGTAACAAATCTCCTTTTCACTTGATTAGACTTCTACTTTCATGTGCATTTTACACAAGTAGAAGCATAATTGAATGATTCAAATCAATTTAGAAGTGTTAACGTTGACCCAAAAGTTAATGGGTCTTTTTATAAATGTTTGCAAACAACCCTATAAGTACTATATCTAATTCAATTTACATACTGTGGTGCCATACGTTATAGTAGCGGAGGAAGTCTTGGAATGAGTTTTCCAGACTAGATCTTTAACTTTCAATGGCATTTCTAGAACAAGCCTGTTATCTTTTTTTTTGACAAGCAAAGAAACTTTATTAAGAGAAAAAAACTGGAGTATAAGAAATACTCACAGCATCAGCAGGATACAGAGGAAAAATTAAAGACTTCTTAAACACACCAAAGGTGATTGATACCAATCCGTAAAAGAGAAAACAAAATTCTTTCTACACGCCTTGATTCAACACCAAGATCTCACCTTGACTCTATATAAGACATTTTTCACGTTGAAAGTCTTTCCATCAAAAATCAATTTATTTCTTGAGCTCCAAATCATCCAAATGGTGATAAACTACACACAAACCCATTCATTCTTACCTTTAGAAATTGGCAGCAGCTCAAAGTTTTGCTAAAAATGCTTCTTATTCCTTTTACTACCACTGTTTGAACTCCCGACCAAGCATAAAATAGACGCGAATTTCACGTTCTAAATCTTATAAATTCGATTGTACCAAGAGTGACGCTGCAGGCCACTACCAACATCATTGTCTATCTATGGGATTGTAAACATTGAGTAATGATACTATAACTGCAAACAACGATAACACAGTGACAAGGAATTGAGGCATATGAGTTTGTCCTCGTACAAACTATAATCTCGAGCTCAAACCTGAAAACACCAGATAGTAATTTTACATATACCTATGCCTTTTCTGTTGTTTGCTTCTCAATCTTCTCCAATATGAACCAAAGAAGTTATTAACTGTAACAGGTCAATGCACAGAAGGAGACTAACTTTTAAAGGACATGATTAATATTACAAAGATGATGAGATGAAGTATGACACAGAATTAGTTCCAACTAAAACACAGTACGACGATGCTTTTGATTCCCTTAATTAACAAGTAAAAAGTTTTACGTTTGACATGTCCACTAGCAATCTGCTTGATCCATAAACAGGTAGATGGCGGGGATGGAACCATGAAACAAGCAGGTGTTCAATGAAGAGTATTATTATCAAACCAAGTAACAACACGTTTGGAACATGAAGTAATTCATTGCCGACAGAGCTAACTCATTTCATGGCAAAGTTCACCGTTGGGCTAAATTTCAGATTACGTACAGAAAGAAGCCTCCATTGTCGAATATGTGAGTTCAACCTACAAACCAAATAAGAACCATCAGAAGCAGCTCGATCATGTGTTTGTCGTAATTTTTCTCCAAGTTCCATTTTAAAAAAAAAAAGAATTGATTGAATAACTTGGTAGGAACTAAATCAACTTGGATGGACACTACAATTATTCTGCAAAAATGAATGTGTTCATCCTTCAGCAGCATAGATCCTTGGACTTGCTGCAGAACCTTTATTTCCAATTTACAAGAATACGTTTTCGTTAACTTACTGATATCCAAAACCATTAAATGAAGGCATAAATCAGCAAAAAGGCACAAAAGGTGTGCCTGATGTTACCTCTATGTCAGTCCGAGAGGTACATGTAACTCACAGAACTGCACTGTAAGTATATTCAATTGCTCATTCTATCTCTTCTAGTGTATCTAATGTCCTAAAACATATGAACAACTCTGCTATACCAACATTTTAAGCAGGATGTTTAAGAGCCCAATATCAGTACCATGTACCAGTGTTAGCTTTGTCCCCCCCTAAATGATCAAATTCCACTACTGCCACTACAGACAATCAGGCTAAGATGCTCCTTAATTACACATGTTCGAAATAGATGAAAATCACAATAGAGGGCTGTATCATACCTGATGGACAATGGCAGAACCAGGAGGAAGAACAAGCATACTGCGGAAGGCAGTGGATCCCTATTTCAGAAATGCAAACCTCTCTTTGTTTCTTTCGAACTCAAGGTCCATGTTAGCTTGTACAGCATTTTCTGGTCTGGCCACGTCAACCTGAACAGAGTGGTCAATGACGAGGTCCACAGGAACCTGAACACAACATTATTCATCAAAAGAAAAAAAAACAAAGTTAGCAATAGAGCAGCACCAAGAAGGAAGTTTTACGAGATAAATGATGGACAGAAATTGAATTGTTCAAGCCAACCACTGAGACTTGTTTCACATACTCTTAAAGCTACACTCACAATTTGCCATTTATGAGATTAACTAATGCCATTGAAGCATAATGCAAGATGATATTCTACTTATCGAACACACATGATATAGTACACACGCATTATGAGGAAAACATTTTTCGACTTCCAAGCATATCAGCACAAAATTTATCTTGTCTGGGTTACTCCCAAGATCCTTGATCGCCTCCCTCATGGATGCAAGGTCAACAACTATCGGGACTCCAGTAAAATCCTAAATAAAGACACAAAGAGAAGGACTAATTGAGAAGCCGTCACGGAGCTACTCCGCAACAGTTTCAAGCGTATCAACGATCCTTCACACCTGTAGCAAAACACGAGCTGGCTTGAAAGGAATCTCAACTTGCTAGGGAGCGGAATGTTGCCAGTCAATAATTTGTTCCACATCATCCTCGGTGACTTGGAAGCTGTCGCAATTTCATATGGCTGATTCCTAAGAGTAATCTGATAGAATATTGAAGCTTCTATACCAGAATATATATCAAAACACACATGTTAAACTGAAACTTGATGTCATTGAAGTGATCAATAACTGGAAGTATCAAGCACTATTATGCCTCCTAATAAAATATCTTATCTCGGTTCAAGAATATGTTCTACTCTTAAGATGCATACTGGAAAAACTGATCTAAGCTATAGAAATTCTCCAAATTCACCTCCTTCAGGCTTGGGAAGACCAGATAAAATACATACATAAATACATTCATATGTATAAGATTTAGAGAATCAATGTTAAGTTCATTAACCTACGAAAGTTACATAAGTACATTACAAGAGGGGTACAAGAGTAAACTCCTAAATAATAACTAATGAGATAATTACGAAAACTAAATACAACATGTGCAACTATCTAATACGACCCCTCAAAATGGACGTTCCATCGGCAACGGAGATTTTGGAACGTAAGAGAAGAAAACGAGAACGAGGAAGAGGCTTAGTGAGAGCATCGGCAAGTTGGTCCAAAGTATTCACATAAGCCACACGAAGAAGGTTCTTTGAAACCAAGTCACGAACAAAATGTAAGTCGACGGAGATATGCTTCATTCGCGAGTGTTGGACCGGATGCAAGGAGAGACGGAGTGCCCCCATATTATCACATCTGATAACATGTAAAGAGGGCAGTGAAAAACCAATTTCGCCGAACAAATGCTGGAGCCAGCGAACTTCAGCGGCAGTTGAAGCAAGAGAGCGATACTCCGCTTCAGTAGACGATCGGGAGACAGCCTTTTGCTTTCTAGAAGACCACGAAATCGGATTGCTGCCAAGAAAAACAATAAAAGCTGAAGTAGAAGTACCGTGCAGTTTATCACCAGCCCAATCCGAGTCGGAAAAGGCCGTGAGAGCAAGAGAAGAATCACGGCGAAGCAGCACACCATGCGCGAGTGTGCCCTTGAGATAACGAAGCACACGCTTCAAGCCACCCAGTTGGACTCATCAGGAGCAGCCATCCGTTGAGCCAACCTATTGATAGAGAACGCGATATCCGGACGCGTTAGAGTGAGATACTGAAGACCACCAATTATTTGACGAAATTCCGTGGCATCTACCGCAGAAGACGAAGAAGGAGAGCCAGGATTAGATGCCATTGGTGTTGTGATTGGCTTGGCGCCATCCATCTTATGACGGGCAAGGAGATCAAGAATATATTTGTGTTGAGATAAGAATAACCCCTCACGACAGCGGAAGACTTCAATGCCCAAAAAATAAGATAACAACCCCATGTCTTTGACGGCAAATGTGGAGGCGAGATGAGTGACAAGAGAAGAGATGAGATCATCACAAGAACCCGTGACGATAATATCATCAACATCGACAAGGACATAGAGTCGCACAGAGTCTCGAAGATAAACAAAAAGAGATGTGTCGGATTTAGTCTGAACAAATCCGAAGGAGAGGAGAGCCGAGCTCAATGCAAGATACCACGCCCGAGGGGCTTGCTTGAGACCATAAAGCGACTTGCGAAGAAGGCAAACATGACCAGGAAGCGATTGGTCCACAAAACCGGAAGGTTGGCGCATATACACTGTTTCAGAAAGATCGCCATGTAAAAACGCATTGCTTATATCAAGCTGGCGCATCGACCAATTGTGCATAACCGACAAGGAAAGAATGGTCCGAATGGTAACCGGTTTCACCACAGGACTGAAGGTTTCTTTGTAATCCAAACCGGGGCGCTGATGAAACCCTTTCGCCACAAGGCGTGCTTTATATTTATCAATAGACCCATCAGGGCGACGCTTAATATGGAAGACCCACTTCGATCCAATAATGGAGCGATCAGAGGGCGGCGGAACAAGGGTCCACGTGCCATGTTTGGCAAGTGCCGTGAACTCCTCAGCCATAGCCGCACGCCACTGAGGATCAGCAAGAGCTTGACTCGCACACGTAGGCTCAGTGGGACCAGAGAGCGGGTGTTTGGTTGCCAAGAAGGCACGCTTCGGTTTGTAAATATTGTTCTGAGAACGAGTAACCATGGGATGGCGACGAACAGAAGGCGGAGCAACAGGGGGCTGCATTACAGCCGAACCAGCAGGCGCATGAGAATCGACGGAAACAGGCTTGAACAAGGGCTGTGGAGCAGCCACAGAATCGGGAACAGGTGGTGCAAGAGGAGCAGCCACAGATTGGAACTCCGAGGATGGAAGCGGCAGTGTAACCGGAGGACAGAGACGGTGGCAAGGAGAAGGAGAACCGACGGATGTAGACAAGACCGAACCTGGAAAATTTGTCTCAACAAAGCGCACATGCCGGGAAATATAAAGGCGACGCGAGGAGAGATCAAGACACTTGTAGGCTGCTTGTGTCGTTGAGTATCCCACAAAAAGACACGCACGAGATGGCGGAATTAATTTTCCCGAAAAATACGGACGAAGATGAGGATAGCAAAGGCAACCAAAAGTCCGAAGGCGCAAATAATTTGGCGAGCGACCCCACAATTGTTCAAATGGTGATTTGTTATTTAAAACCGGAGTAGGAAGCCGATTGTAGAGAAACACGGCAGTTAGGAAGGCAAATTCCCAGTGTTCCGGCGAAAGATTAGCACGAGTGAGTAAGGTACGACCAATAGTGACAACATGGCGATGACGGCGCTCACTCGTGCCATTTTGCTGCGGCGTGTGAGGGGCAGTAGTAAGCCAACTAATGCCATTTGCCGAGAGATATGTCCTGAGAGATAAGAACTCACCTCCATTGTCAGAATATAAATTTTTAATTGAGACGCCAAATTGCTTTTCCACCATTAACCGAAAGCGAATAAAAACAGCATACACCTCAGATTTTGCCGATAAAGGGAACAGCCAACAGTACTTCGTAAAATGATCATCAAGTATCAAATAAAAACGATTGCCACTAATAGATGGAACAGACGACGGACCCCAAACATCGCCATAAATAAATTGCAGAACATGATCCGATACAAGTGATGTTTTATGAAAAACTAACTGTTGACTCTTATTTAAAAAACAAGAAGTACAATGGTCAAAAACGGAAGTACTAGAGTTTGCACACGGCAACTTAAATTTATTAAAAATCAAAGAACTAATAGGTGCTGAAGGATGGCCAAGCCTATCATGCCAACATTCCTTGTGCACCCTTTCGCCAACGGACGCCAGGAACGGTGAAGATGCCACGCGAGGAAGCCGAACACGGTAAACTCCATCCACACAAGGTCCTTGAATTAATTTAGCCCCTGAGCTGCGATCTTTGACAATAAAATGAGATGGGTAAAATTCAATAAATACATTGTTCGCCTTTGTAAATTGGTGAAACGAAAGAAGATTGCGCCTCGAGTTAGGAACACATAGCATATGGTCAAGAGTAAAGGTACGAGCGGGGCAAATAATACGAGAGGTACCAGTGTGGAAAATAGTCAAACCTGTGCCATCGGCGGTGGCAACTTCATCAGGACCCTCGTACTCCGAATGCACCGAGAGATTTTGAAGGTCAGAGGTGAGCATATGAGATGCCCCAGAATCTACGAGCCAGTCAGTGCGATTTGAATCCTGAGAGGTAGGAGAAGCCGCAAAGTTGGCACTCGGTTGTGGAATTCGACGACAAGTACGCGCGCCATGACCCCGAATTCCACAATATTGACAAACAATATTTGATCGATTCTGATTCTGATTTGGACCCTGAGTATGAGCCGGCGGACTTGTAAAGCCACCACGGGGATGTGAATGGCCGCGGGAGTTGGAGTTACGACTCCGACCACGACCAGAATTTCCCTGCGGACCGCGAGAATAATTTGGACGAGCAGTGGAGGATGCGGCATTGGCAGAGGCAACCAAGTTCGAGGCATCAGTCTCAAGACGCCGCAAATATGCTTCTTGACTAACCAAGAGGTCATGAAGTTCAGTAAAGGAGATCGGGTGTTCCCTAGCACGAACGGGACCAACAATGTCACGATATGTCGGGCCAAGTCCATTGAGGATGTACAACGTGATATCATCATCCTTGAGTGGTGTATCAATAACCGCTAACTCATCAGCCTTGGATTTAACGGACTGAAGAAATTCAGAAACGGAACGAGAACCCAACTTCATGGAGTTAAGTTCGTCTTTGAGTTGCATGACACGCGAACGGGACCGGTTTGCATAGAGGCGCTGCAACGTTGTCCACGCGTCGGCTGAAGTATCAGCAGAGGCGATCAAGGGAACAATTTCTGCCGAGACCGAACCAAAAAACGCCGAGAGGATTAAAGAATCCTGACGTTTCCAGAGGTTTAAGGCAGCAGCGGATTCGGAGGAAGAACCCGGAGATGGGCAGGCGTTGGATCCGTCCAAAAATCCAAATAGGCCATACCCGAAAAACAAATGGCGAACTTGAGAACGCCATGACGCATAATTACCACCCGTGAGTTGGAGCGGCAATTGTTGGTGTGCATTGATAGGAATCAATGGACTGGTGGGACCGAGCGGTGAAGAACCGAGCACGGTGGGAGTCAGCGACGGAGACGTAGCATCCGATGAGGCGGCTCCAGAAGATGCGTCATTAGGGTTAGACATTGGATCGTGAATTCTCGTTAGAGAGACGGCTGCGTGATACCATATAAGATTTAGAGAATCAATGTTAAGTTCATTAACCTACGAAAGTTACATAAGTACATTACAAGAGGGGTACAAGAGTAAACTCCTAAATAATAACTAATGAGATAATTACGAAAACTAAATACAACATGTGCAAATATCTAATAATATGTATGTATATATGATAATAACAGAACAGTACAAGAGAAATATAATCATATAACAAGCAGTTAAAAGCATCTTTCAGGCCAAAAAATTTGAACCAAGATTCTAATCAAAATACAACTTTTGCCAGTGTAAGATTGCACATATATATGCAGACGGCATTAATCCTGACGGTAGCCAACAACAGGACATAAATGCAATAGTGGAGAATTGGCAACTCAATAGAAATAATGATCAAATTACTTTGCCAAAACTTATTCCAATGCTAATAGATTAACATATTCGATTGCCGAATTCCCTAAATGACAAGTGAAATGGTGAAGTGAACTGGAGGAGGTCAGTATTCACATGACGACTTCAAAATAGAAAAGAAGGAAAATTACAAGCAAAAGAGAGCCGTACTATTGTAATTTGGAGGTGATTAGATTTAGGGATAATTACAGCTACACCCCCTGAGGTTTGGTGTAATTACACATACCTCCCCTGTGGTTTGAGAAATTACACATACCTCCCCTGAGGTTTGAAACCTTACACATACCTCCCCTCTACAACATAAGGGTTGTTTGGGTGTAAGTTATGATAAAATTATGTTTATTATGCTTACACCCCTAAAGTTTGGTATATTTGTAAAGTAATCCTTGATGTTAGAAAAATTAAAATTAAATACTCCAAATAATTTTAGAAACTACTATATGACTAACCAAAAATATAAAAAGTATTTAAATCATTTTTAAAATTTAATCTAATCTTAATATTTTTATTATTTTGTAAAAATATTTAATTTCTTATTTTTGTTTGTTTTTTTATTTCTTCATTTTTGTTTTACTTTTAATAATCTCATAAATTTCATTATAGTTCCATATTAAATACTATTACGCGTGCCCACGGAAATTTTGAGTTTATCACAACAAAAAAGAATCATTTGGTAAAATAATAAATATCTATGCAATCTCCGAAAAAAAAGACAAGAAATAGAAAATTCAATTGTAAAAACTCTCATTTTCAATGAAAATTAACAAATATAATAGAAATAATCAAGATTTTTATAACCCATTTTAAAAAATGAAGAATGATAACAGTGGCAATAGAATTATCATTCTTGGATCAGACATGGTGACTGGTTTTTGGTAGCAAGTTTTGTTGATCTTTTTGTCAAAATAAACAACCTAAATGCACTATATTTAGTGAAACCAATTTTCGGTGTTTTATCTTCTTCTATTACTAAAATAATTGTTAGTTTAAAATTGTAACGAGAACAAAGGCACAAAGATGAGTAGTTAGTTAAGTTTTGACTGAGATTTACGGGAATTCTTTTAAAGAAAAAAACTAAAAGTTACGTGTTTTGATTCACAAATATATTTTGGATTAGATTAACTTATTTTTAAATTTAAATTTAAATACTTTTTATATTTGTAGGTAATAATATAATAGTTTATAAAACCTTTTGGAGTATTTAATTTTAATTTTTCTAACATTAAGGATTACTTTTATAAATATACCAAACTTTAGGGGTGTAAGTATAATAAGCATAATTTTATCATAACTTACACCCAAACAACCCTTAAATTGAAGAGGGGAGGTATGTGTAAGGTTTCAAACCTCAGGGGAGGTATGTGTAATTTCTCAAACCATAGGGGAGGTATGTGTAATTACACCAAACCTCAGGGGGTGTAGCTGTAAGTATCCCTTAGATTTATGACGTATTTGCTTTCGGGTATTAGTTCTATTTATGATGCACGGATACTTCAAAAAGGTATCCGATGTAGTATCGGATACGTATTGAATACGATATGCATAGACGTACGTGGTGCGTTCAATTTTTTATTTTTAATTACTGGACGCACCATACAGGTGTATCCGATACATTTTGAGCTTTTGTGATATGTGTTCATAGTTTTCTAAAATATGGGGTGGTGTCACTAAGTAATTTCAAATAAATATTAATTTAAAATTATAAGTTACTAATTAAAACAAGGTTGTAAAGAAGAAAAAAAAAGTGCGGTTAATTGAGAAAGAAACAACATAACAGAGGGGTGCGAGTGTTCTTGCGATAAAGATCAAACACAAGTAGCATGCTGCATACTTATTTCATAAATTTATTTTGATGAGGGGAGAGATAGGAGAAAGAAGATTTTGAGGGATAATGAAAAGTGAAGACATCCAGAAAATGCTCATAGAAAACGACAATGTTCAACAGCTTCGTACACAAAACAAATCCTGTTAAATCTGATATTTCAGAAAGTGTTTTATGGAAACAGAATACTTTTCTTTTCTGCATGAATTCTTTGAGGCGTGATATTATCACTTTCCTAAAGGCAATATTTTCACACTATACTTAGAAAATAAGCCCCAAGATACAACAAGGTTTAGGAAATTCTATAAGATGCATAAAATATATATTACTTAGTTATAAGAAACAAATCTGATTCAGTTTATTTATAGAACACGAAAAGTTCCAACTGAACAACCACGTCTCTTTACAAATAGTCATGTCCCCTTTACAAATAGTCATGTCTTTTTACAAGAGTCATGCCCCTTTACAGGAGTCACATCTCTTCACAAGAGTCATGCCCCTTTACAAGAGTTTTAACTCTTTATTATTTAATTTTGAATTTAAATAATAGATCCAAAAATAAATAATCAAGACAACAGTCTTGAACTTTACTAAGTGGGACAATTGCTCACAATTATAAACTAAAAATATCCAACAAATCCTACCAAACACTTAAACGAGTTGGGCACTAGCTGGCTCAAGCAAAACCTACTCAATGCCAGAGACTCTACAAAAAAAAGGGTAGAAAAATGGCGAACGCTAACACGCATTTAGCTTAAACACAAAATTTATACCCCTCGGCTTGCATGTTCACTCATTGGCCTGAGATGAAATCAACAAGTCCAATTCTTCCAAATCCACACCATATGAAACAAAGGCATCCACTACCACCAACATTCTTAGGACAGTGTGTGTCTCCAACATTGCCATTTGCCATGCGAGCATCGCAACTCGCCTTTGACTCAACCATTGTAGATGCAATAGGAACACGAGGATTCACCACAATTATAGACTTCTAAAACCCCCCATCAACAACTTTGTTATCAACACACGCCTAACTTTTACCTCGCAAGCACCTTCGAACACTAACCATGACAATCTTGACCTTCCTTCTAGAATTTTAGAGGCGTGAGGCCTACCCTATTAACCAGGAACTGGCCATAGAACAACCCTCCTCCACCGTGTGAATAAACTCTTAAGATAATCACCACCATTCTTTGAAGGGTTTTTGGCATTTGACCCCATGTGAAAAATAAATAGGTAAACTATCCCATGCGATTTTAACAAGTCGCACATCACCTCTAAATTTTTAGTGTATTTGTCGTATTTAACGATCAAAATACCTTTGTTATTTCAAATATTTTTCTTTTTATAATTTTAAATTTAGTTATAGCATTTCTTTAAAAAAAATTATAACTAACTATATGAAAAAAGGTTATAACGTATCTAATGAAATTACAATTTATTTAATTTTTTTTTTTGATTTCTTTTACACTTAAACCAAAAGGTATACAGATTTTTTGATAAAAGTGCACATGATTGTCTTTTTTGCCTAAGAGACTATTCTCACTCTCAAGTTTGGGTGAGTCAAGTACACTTCCTTGCATAGGAGGACAATTTGCCGCTTTTTCGATCACATGGAGTAATTTGCATATATATATATTTTACAAGGAGTAATTTGCCAGTTTGACATAACACTAGTGAGTAAATAGTGAAAACCTCTTTTATGGATAAGCTCTTTTGTCACTAAATAAGAATGAGTTGCCCCGGCCTTTAGTCATCATGAGTAGGCATGGACGAGGGTATTTATATAAATCCCCAAAAAACACATACATAGAGATTACCACCTCTAGCCTAAAAGCTCTTCAAGATTTGTATTTTGAATGTTTGACTTGTGACGAGGATAATTACATTTAGATGATGAGTAAAAAAATACATCTACTCCAAAGTGTAATTTTATCAGCATTGTTTAACGTACATAGAGGCAGAGCCAAGGGGGGCCTTTGGTGCCCTTCTCCAGCCCACCCTCGCTAATATGGATATATTTATATAGTATATATTAAATATTGTGATACTATAATATAACTTTATGCACAAGTTTCTTTTTATCTTAAATCTTTTTATATTTTCGTGTAGTGAATAAACAAAAGAATAATTATCTAAAATAACATTTGAGTGTATAACTTTTTCTGGGTATCTTTACAATGAAATTTTGTTTTTCTTAATAGATTGATTTGTTGAGACAAAGTTATAGATTAAAACTAAAATTATTTTCTTACATATTGCATTAATATGCAACAAGAAATATATCACACGATACTTTCATATTAATTTAATTATAATACTCTCTTAAAGTATGTGACACAATTATAAATATGTAAATGAATAATAGAAAACTTCAAGGGATGTATACAAATCTCTATTTTTTGACAATTTTTTGTATATATTTATATATTTTATTGTAATTATTTTACAAAATCTGACTACAATTGTGTTGCTTTAGAGTCACTTTTGATATTTTTTATTGAATATATATACACTTCTCAAGGTACTGGTGTGTTATAAAGATGATTATTATTTTTTAGAGCAATGGAAAATAATCTATAGTAACAATATTCGTATTTGTAAAAAAAATAATATCACGTGATTCCACCCTTAGTCCAAATTCCTTGCTCCAAATGTACATATGTGTAAAATCCACCATAATTCTTTCTCTATTATTACAACGTCCAAATTACATATTAGACCATATTTCCACTTATTCAAAATCAACGAGATGATCTTCTAAAAAATATTTATGATCCCGAAGTTTGCAAGTCACATTCAAACAATCTCTTCAATGTCCCTCACATTTTTCGAAAAAATCGAAGAACAATTTTTCTCACCAAACCGAGCTCAATTATATCCAAGTGTAGAATTCATCGTGACCAATGGAATTAGCTAGGGGCTCGATTATGAATTATAGTAATACAACCATTAGGAATGGTAACGACTAACGAGGGATTAATTGCAATTTGCAAGGAACCTTCCTCTAAGATGGTAGAAAACAACTCATTTTGTGGGAGAAAAAGTTTTTACTGTTTTATTTTTATAAGTGACAAAAGGTATGTGCACTTTGTTCATGTCTACTTGAACTAAGAGTACTTCTTTATGATTAAAAAAACATTTATGTTCTCAAAATATGTAATAACAAATTACTAATCAGTTAGCGGGGCCCTGGCGCTAGCAAGTTGGCGGCGCCCTTACCTTTTTATTCTACGGAATCAGAATAGAGCCCATGAATCTAATCTCTCTAAGTCTTTTCTAATTTCTATCCACAAGAAAATCTCAAATGTTACCTTGTCCAGATTTCCCTTCTTCTATTTTAATAAAAAATAAATTGAGAGGTCTAAGAGGACTTGAACACTTCTGAGACTCTTCTTTTGTCCTTTGAGAAAGAACACTTAGAGATTTAAAATTAGATTTACATTTAATATTTTATCGTGTGGGACATATGATAATTAGCGGTGGAACCAGATTCAATGAATGACGGCGGCAGCCCTATTTCCAAGATTCACGTTTGGTGTAGTAAATTTATTCCATTAGCTTAATATAAAAAGTGCAATAAATATTTTGGGCAAGTTGGGTGGACAGATACAATTATGTGGGGTAAAAAGAACATATATAAGGCTGGTGACATTATTAAAACAAAAATCGCTTGACGTCTGTTGCAGGTCCCTCAGAACGTGCCTACCATGTTTAAATTAAAGTATTGATATAAATTCCTTTTATTTTGGTTTATTCCAAGAGTTCAAGAAAGTACGGCCGTCACATTATCAAGCAAGAAATTACGTTAACCTGAGATATGCAAAACTAGATTTTATATTCAATATATATATATATATATATATATATATATATATACTAGAATTCCGTGGCACGCGGGCCCGCGTGCAAGGTTTTTTGGACTGAGAGCGACATTTACAATACTTTTGAGTTTATTTTAAGAATTTTCAATTATATAAGGACTAAAATGCAAATTACTTTTTAAACTAAAATGATCATTTATAATACTTTTAGATATTATTGAAATTCTTCAAAATTTGAGGGGCTAAAGTGCAATTTACTATGTTGGTCCACCTGTCCAAAGTTTTTGCTTATATATATATATATATATATATATATATATATATATATATATATATATATATATCAATGCATATTGCACTTGGCTGGCTGAATGGGTTCAATAGGCTAAACGCCTACTTAATTATAAAAAAGGTGGAGCCAAAAATCTCTCATGTGAAAAAAAGAGAGAGGAAGGATACTTTTTTTTTTATAAAATAAAATCAGAGGATTTTTTTAATATATCAAGACATAACAATGAATGAATCATGGTGGTTTGATTGATAAATATTAATATATAGGGATATTATTGGTCAAAAAGGCAAAAACTCTCACATGTTATGCATCATAAAAAAACAAGAAATAATATGAAATAAGTAAAAGAGGCAAAATATTACACCGTGTTGTGTAAGAAAAAGAATAAAACAATATTCATCTCACTTGGAATAAATAAGAAAGCTTAGTTTCCTCCTTTTAAAAAATAAATGAAATCACAGAGCTTCTTAACTTACGGAGTTTGAGCCAATTATTATGAATAAAACATGAGCATTTTGCTCCGCCTCTTTTTGAAGCAAGATATTTTGTCTGTTCTGCTAATTAACAATTGGGTGCCTTTTTTTTTTCTCCCTATAATCTAAAAAAAGATATGTGTAATGAAACACTACATTAATTAATCAGTGGTGGACGGACATAAAATAAATTAGATTAGTATAATTGCTACGTCCCTTCGTCCACTCGGTAGAGCTGCAATTGGTATTTGGTACTTCTGCCAAATCAACTTAAAATATATTCAATTATTAATTGTCACAAAATCAATAATCAACTTCGAAGAGACGGCAGAAATTAACTTGAGTGAGATTTTCACAATATATTTTTTACAAAACCAATCACGCTGCCAATAGTAATTAATAGTGAACTATAATTAATTAGAAAATCCAATTAGGTGCATGTCCCATAATCATTTTCAACCGCGTGTATTAACTATTTGAAATCAAAGATATTGTTAAATTAATTGGCTCCAATTGATAAATTATTGCAGCACTCCGACCTTTCCCCTTCTTTATTAAGAGTATATTGTATAAAATATTGCCTCAACAATTAATTTTCTGCACTTGAGGAATCTTGTGGCCCCTTTAATGATTGTGATTCGCAATAATATTAATATACCAGAGAAGCATAATCCCATTTGACATTTACACTTTTTAGCAAATCCGTCATTTTAAATGCTACAAAAAGATGTAAAAATTGTTGACCAATTAATATATATTTGTCATATATATCTTTGTCCAATGCCCAAGTTTCTCTCTAAATTCTTTCAGATTATTTCCATCCCCTCTTAAGGTAAGTAACAGTTTATCATTTTGAGACACTCAACTTTCAATTATAAACTGAATTAATATTTTTTTTTTCTCAAGTTAAATGGAGAAGAAATATGGTATGTACACTCCAGGAAGTAGCGGCTGGACATCAATGAGGAATGAAGAATTTCACGAAGAAGATGTTTGGGGAGTTCTCAAGCAACGTAAAGATTCAGATTCAGATTCCAATATTGTAATAAAAAGCTCACATAAAGAGCCTTGTTTCATTACAAAACGTGTTCCCTCAGCATCACAAATGATACCTAAATCCCACAAAACTCCTATTAGCATTCCTCAAGATCCTAAACCGATCCATCATTCGGCCCCCGTCAACGTCCCCGATTGGTCGAAGATATACGGGAAAAAACCGTCCGCCAACAATTCTCGTACTTGGCTCGATGATCATGATACGTATGATCGTCGTGGGGTTGCCAAAAGTAGTTGGGAAAGCGACGAAGATGAAGATGAAAATGAAAATGAATACGAAGGGAGGAATGTCGTTGTTCCGCCGCACGAATGGATAGCGGAGAAGCTTTCGAGGAGTCAGATTTCTTCGTTTTCGGTGTGCGAGGGCGCTGGAAGGACATTGAAAGGGAGAGACTTGAGCCGGGTGAGGAATGCTGTGCTTACAAAAACTGGTTTTCTTGAATCGTAGGATATATATAGTAGTAGTTAGTGTCTTAGATAATAAACCATGGTAAATTATGATATAAAATTGTTCATGGTTTTGCATGTGTTATAAAAATGGGGCCTTGATGTAATCATGCTGGTATATGTTAATACTTGTATTTTAGTTGATGATTCCCTTAGTTTTTCTACTTGTTAATATGATCTGTTCTCTAGTATTGTCTTTGTTTTTCTCTTCTGAATTGTGTGTATGGCTTCGATTCATAACATCCCAAAACTGTCTATAGCATAAAGAATGCTAGAATAGTATATATTGTTGGTTTGGTATTGTGTGACTTAAGCAATTTAAGGTGTCTATAGAATTACCAATTCTTTTTAAGGTGTTTATAGTCTATACCAAAGTTAAGAATATTCTTTTTCTAATGAAGTTGACTCACTAGCTACGGAGCTTACAAATTTCTTACCATCCTCTCCTAAGCTAAGATGTAACGATGCTTCAAATTTCGAAAAATACGGAAAGAGTACGATTTGAAACTCTGATTAACGAAAGGGTGAAATATAATTAATACAAAACTGAATGATTCGTAGTAAAGTTTTTCTCGTTTTTATCTTTATGACATGTAAAGTTTTTGCCATAAGATATAGTGAATTTTCATTTCATACCATTTAGTAACAAAATATGTGTCAGCTGATTAATTCCGTTCTTAATAAATCTTATACGAATAGATGAAATGTCAAGTTGCTTGAAGAGAATTGTTAATAGGGATAATATCAGTGACACCTCATGAGGTTTGGTGTAATATTACTCACACCCCCTGAGGTTTGAATAATATCAGTGTCACCCCCTAAGGTTTGAATAATTTCAGTGACACCTCCTGAGGTTTGCTTTTAAGGGAGTGTCACTTTTAAAAGGACACTTGTACCCTTTAATTTAATATTATCAAATATCTTCAATAATTAAAAGACACAAGTACCCTTTATTGTTCAAATAATAAAATCAAATTAGAATATAATAAATTAAAACAATTCATATATATAATTATAAGAAGGAAAAAAAAAGGTCTCACCCACCCAAGGGCGTATACACATTGGGGCTCTGAGGGCTATAGGCCTATAGCCCTCCCGAGATATTTGTGGCTATATATATATCCTCAATATATGTAAAGATATATGTTAAGTACGGACAGAAAGATAGAAACAATTCTTACTAAAACTTTTGAGGCTTGTAAATAAAATCCAGCAATAAATCTCAACTGATGAAAAATCTTATTCTTTTCAAAATTCAATACAAAATCCTTTCTCTTAGATAAAAGGTCAAAAAAAAAAAAAAAAGCAGAAAGTATTTCACTCTCTTTAGAAAAGAAAAAAAGTAAGTAATCAAAAGTTTTCATGTAGTTTATAGTCCAAAAAATATCTTCAATCAAAAGGTATTAAATAGTATAGCGTACAAAAAAAATATTTATATAAATCCATATAAATCGTTTTAATTTATGCAAGATGGCCAACTATATTCTTATTTAATTTTATTATTTGAATAATAAAGGGTACTTGTGTCTTTTATTTTTGAGGAGTTTTAGCTAATATTAAACTAAAGGGTACAAGTGTTATTTTAAAAGTGACACCCCTTTAAAAGCAAACCTCAGGAGGTGTCACTGATATTATTCAAACTTTAGGGGGTGTTAGTGATATTACACCAAACCTTAGAGGGTGTCACTGATATTATTCCTTGTTAATAACGACAGCCGAAGAAATAGCACGTGATGGATTTATTTTGTACTGTATTGATCAGTCCCATCCAATTGCTATAGACTACATATCAATCAATATTTTATAGTACATAAACAATTCATTGTGAACGTAACTTCATTTTGCACGTAACTTTTTGTCTTTTGGATTAGTTTATGCCAAAGATTATAAAGATTATAAGAAAGAGAGGACACAAAACAGTAAAAAGAGAAAACGACTTTCTTTAATTTGTTTGCTAGCAAGTGAGAATAGAGAACGGAACATGATGTTAATCCAAATTTTGTTTTTTCCTGTAAGAAGCCGTCTTTTCTTTTGGTTCTAATAGATGGTTTGGTGAAATGTTGGTGATGAGAATTTCTATGGGTGTAACTTAGAATATTTCTTTGTAAGAAATTCTTAATATTCTATTATAACCATATCATATGAGTGTGTGTGTGTAAGAATTATAGTCGCAATTTATATAGACCTAATTCGTATAGGAAGGATTCATGGTATGGAGGTTGTTTCAACGTATCACACAGAACTCATGGTTTAAAGTTTTAACTTTAAAGAGTTGCATTTAATATCTTATGTCATGTACTTGAAGTCTTGAATATTATAATTGGAAGAAATGTTCAACAACATTCAAAAAAACGAAAGAGATCAAGAGAAAGTTCCGTTTGTTTCATGGTAATTTGTAAAGTGCAAACAGAAATGTGAATGAAAATTAAGAATTATCTACCACCTAGATGTTTTGAGAAGATCTAGTCATTCACATATTTTATAGGGATAATTACAGCTACACCCCCTGAGGTTTGGTGTAATTACACATACCTCCCCTGTGGTTTGAGAAATTACACATACCTCCCCTGAGGTTTGAAACCTTACACATACCTCCCCTCTACAACTTAAGGGTTGTTTGGGTGTAAGTTATAATAAAATTATGCTTATTATGCTTACACCCCTAAAGTTTGGTATATTTGTAAAAGTAATCCTTGATGTTAGAAAAATTAAAATTAAATACTCCAAATAATTTTAGAAACTACTATATGACTAACCAAAAATATAAAAAGTATTTAAATTATTTTTAAAATTTAATCTAATCTTAATATTTTTATTATTTTGTAAAAATATTTAATTTCTTGTTTTTGTTTGTTTTTTTTATTTCTTCATTTTTGTTTTACTTTTAATAATCTCATAAATTTCATTATAGTTCCATATTAAATACTATTACGCATCCCCACGGAAATTTTAGTTTATCACAACAAAAAAGAAGCATTTGGTAAAATAATAAATATCTATGCAATCTCCGAAAAAAAAGAAGACAAGAAATAGAAATTCAATTGTAAAAACTCTCATTTTCAATGAAAATTAACAAATATAACAGAAATAATCAAGATTTTCATAACCCATTTTAAAAAATGAAGAATGATGACGAAATTACCAGCAACAGTGACAATAGAATTATCATCCTTCGATCAGACATGGTCACTGGTTTTAGGTAGCAAGTTTTGTTGAACTTTTTGACAAAATAAACAACATAAATGCACTATATTTAGTGAAACCAATTTTCGGTGTTTTATCTTCTTCTATTACTAAAATAGTTGTTAGTTTAAAATTGTAACGAGAACAAAGGCACAAAGATGAGTAGTTAGTTATGTTTTGACTGAGATTTACGGGAATTGTTTTAAAGAAAAAAACTAAAAGTTAAGTGTTTTGATTCAAAAATATATTTTTGATAAGATTAACTTATTTTTAAATTTAAATTTAAATACTTTTTATATTTGTAGGTAATAATATAATAGTTTATAAAACCTTTTGGAGTATTTAATTTTAATTTTTGTAACATCAATGATTACTTTTATAAATATACCAAACTTTAGGGGTGTAAGTATAATAAGCATAATTTTATCATAACTTACACCCAAACAACCCTTAAATTGAAGAGGGGAGGTATGTGTAAGGTTTCAAACCTCAGGGAGGTATGTGTAATTTCTCAAACCACAGGGGAGGTATGTGTAATTACACCAAACCTCAGGGGGTGTAGCTGTAATTATCCCTATTTTATAAGGCCTATTCATGCCACTTTCAGTTTTTTCTAAAGAAAAAAGTTGATTTGCAAAATTCCTATATCGTGTAATTGGTTTTGTAGATCTTTACAGAAAACAATTAACACGCTATAGGCGAGAACATATTAGTATAGACGCGCAAAGGGCATTAAAATACCACGACTGGTGAGTTATGATCTAAAAGACGAATAGTTTAAAAGGCGAAAAAATCCTAATTAATTGTTGAAGATTAGGCTCAATTGCGTCTATAAATTTGAGAAAATCAATCATTGCTTTACACATTTTTGGCAGTTATAAAATTTCTTAAATGTTATGTCTACAATTGTTCGTGTGTCATAACATTAAGCGAGATAATTCCATCACGATTCCGCCTTAAAATATTTCTTGCTCGATGGTGATATCATATTAACTAGCAAACAGTTCGATGGTAGTGAGATATTTCGTCCTTATTCAAAACAAAAAATGTAAAGTCTTTATGCTCAGAATTCAGATGGTTTTCTCAACTTGAATTGTGTTAATATTTGTTTAAAAGGGGAAAAACATATGGTTTTAGGCAAAGAAATGAAAATCATATCGTATAAATGGCGTACATTTATGTAGGGGCTATCAACCTAAAACCCCCTTGTGGTTTGAAAACTACCTAAAATCCCCTTGTGGTTTCAGAAACCCTGCACACATTCCCTTCCGTTAAATTTAACATAACTCCGTTAGTTTTCTTTAAGAATGACTAAATTGCCCTTATTTATTTTTAACTTATTTAAAAAAAATCTGGATGTTTAAATAAACAAACAAAAAAATAGAGAGTTTATGCAGGGTTTTCAAACCACAGGGGGATTTTGTGCAAGGTTTTCAAACCACATGAGGATTTCGTGCAGGTTGTCAAACCACAAGGGGGTTTCATGTTTTCAGTTTTTAAGGGTGAAATAGACTTTTTAATTCGAAAAAGTTCACAAAAGTTAAACCCACTCTCACATAGAGCGAGTGGTCGCCACTCTCTGACGGAGTTTAACGGATTAGGGATTTTGTGCAGTATTTTTGAAACCACAAGGGGATTCTATGCAGGATTTCTGAAACCACAAGGGAATTCTAGGTAATTATCGAACCACAAGGGGATTCCGTGCAGGTTTTCAAAACCACAATTTCAAATAAAGCTACTGTTGAGAAAATGCATTCCGAAGCTAATGTTGCTCAGTATGAACATGGGTGAGACCCTAATATATTACTCGCTTTCTTTTTAGGGAGAATTACACAAACACCCCCTGTGATAAAAATTTTTTCGCAATTTGTTATGTTTTGCTGAATTTAAATTTCCGTCTCTCGTTTATATTGTAAAATCAATGAAAAATAAACTAAAATTGCTAAAACGATAGAAAATAAGTCTCATTTATTCTGTTTTAGAAAATAAAAAAACATTAAAAATAAGGTATATTTCGAAAGATTTTGTAAGTTAGTCATCACATCATTATTGAAATTATGATCCAACACCATAAGTGTGTATATTCGATTAAAAAAACACACTACAAAGGGTGTTTGTGTAATGAGATGCATACTATAGGGGGTGTTTGTGTAATTTCTCAAACATGAGGGGGTGTCTGTGTAATTAGCCCATACCTCAGGGGGTGTTTGTGTAATTCTCCCTTCTTTTTATTAATATGGATTATAGAAATTGTGGCAAACTATTAAGTTTTTTTTTTTTTTTTTTTTTTGTATAGAATTAACTAACTGTTGAGTTTAATCTATATTTTAAAATATTCGTATTTCGTTTTTCCCTTGACTGGAGGTATTATCAACTAGAGTAGTACTCATATATATGAATAGAAAGAAATATCATTTTTTTATAATTATTCTTTTCAAAGAAAGATAAGGAAGTACAAAGAACACTGCGACCCAAAGCAATTGATTTTGGGCTTCTACGTGCACAATAAAATACTTGTAGTTTCTGGATACACTATGGTTTCTTAATTAGTTAATGGTTCTTAAACCATCATTTAAATTTGTCAAATTCACACAATAAAAATCAAAATTGCTACTAAAAACCAATTATAGCTATTGAGAAGCTGTATGATTCAATAGTTCATTGTTTTGCATAAGAGAATAAGAATACTTCAAGCCCGTCGTTGAATGAGCCCAAAAGTGGTTGCTCAAGGAACAATCGTATCATGTAAATTGTAACAATGGGCCAATGGCAAAAGATGTAACTCGATCAATTTGATTATTCCTTAAAAGTTTTTTATGATACGAGGTGATAAAAGTTTACCCCATCTGAAAAGAAAAGTCGTAGCACTTTACCCCTTGACTGCAGCGCGTTGCCCCTTAAGTTCAATAGCACTTTGATCTCCAAATGAATTATTAATTTAACTAGTTATTCATGTTGTGTTATTTTCTAACTGCCACAACGAAACTTATTTTAAAATATTTTAATAATGTATACTACTTTACGGTAAAAATAACTATTTGTGCAAACATAACAATAAAAATCGCCAAAAGCAATTTTACTACTATCATCCTCTTCAATTATTTTGTCACTGCATGTCTATGTACAAACAATTGTACAATTTGCCCCCTAAACAATGTCTGAGTAACTAAAATTCCATTGATGGGAGAATTGACTAAATCTGTCCTTTTGTACGTGTGTGTTGGGGGCTCTTTGATATATGTAGTTGGGCTTTTCGATTTGGGCCATGTGCTTCATTGCAATAGACTTAGGCCCAGCACTCCACTTGTATTTTTCTTTTTGTTAATGGAATCTCCTTTGAAAAACATCTATTTATGCGCTAGCACTAATTTTTCTAGCAGTATGTATGTAATTTACCTTACTATATCGTTCTTCATATTTCATAAATTTTGCTCTAATTTGCTATGTATTACATCATTTCTAATATAGTAATAACAATAATAATAATAATAATAATTGTTATTATTATTATTATTATTTATTATTATTATTATTATTATTATTATTATTATTATTATTATTATTATTATTATTATTATTATTATTATTAGTAGTAGTAGTAGTAGTAGTAGTAGTAGTAGTATTATTATTCAATCTTTACTTACACACCACTTATATGAAGAATTCCGTTGGTACTCGGTAGTTGGTGCTTCTTCGGAATTTTGGCTCAGACTTTTTGTTGCTTAAAGTCGGTACTTTGAGATTGGAGTAGTAAAGGCACAGATACCTTCACACCATACAAAAGCAAAAGCAAAAGCAAATGCAATACCAGAAGCTAAGATCGTGTCCTTATTTAACAAAACACCAATGACGCTTTTCAATGAAAAAAAAAGTAAATAAATCATAAAATCACCCTACTCGGGGATTTGGGCCAAATCTTCAAAAGAAATGAGTCTATTTTTAATATTTCCCTCAAATAAATGTTCTGTATCGAAAATTTGTTATTTACATGTAGGATTTTAGAGATTTCTATAACTTAAAATGAAATTTTAAATTGATATTATTCAGTTTATGTGCGTTTGGTGAAGCGTAGATCAAGTCAAGTCCACCCACTCGAACCAACAAATGGCAGCTGTCTAAGAAATACAACTTGCCACCTAATATTGCCCCATACCCCGACAGGGTACAATTTAATTGTTAGTGTTATGTTACATTCTCTGCCTTTTATTTGAAGTTTCGGCGAGAAAATGAAACTGCTATTTAAGAATCAAATACAGAAAAATCAATTAATCAAAAAGTTATTTAGTGCAATTCAGTTGTTGATGACTAATTGTAAATTGTAATACACTGGAATTATAATTTATAGGTTAGACGGCCTTAAACTGCGCCGGATAAATTGTCAGTGAGTCACATAAATTATCTCCAAATTCATCCTCGTGGCCTATAGATAATTCAAGTCAACTATAAGGCTCACTCACATTAATGTTCATTTCATTACTTAAGCATCTTTCTCTAGTTCACTAACTTTCACATTAAACATTATATTTTCGTCAGAAAATATAAAATTCCAATTCATTTTGAGTCAACTCAAAAAAACAACTATTTAAGTTGTGAGATAAAACGGGTACATTAATCTTATTCAATGTTTCTCCACTGCGGCATGAGATCATAATTAGTCTGCACTCTGCATACAAGACATTTATTTTTTCCTTATCATGCAAATACCAATTAATTTGTGGTGTAATGATTCAAGCAAAAAGGCCCATAGATATCATCTTGAAGATAGTTTCCAATTTCTCTAGTGACGAATCTATTATTCTGTGAACGTGGTTTAAGTGGGCTATGATCTGGAAAATTACATGATTGAGAAGATAGCTAGCCATGTTCCATGCACGTGCAATATCTCTGTAAAATTGATAATTGCATCTCTCAGATTTTAGACACTGAGAATGATTGTCTCTTTTTAGAGACATAAAGGTCATATCTTAGATAAACTAGTTATGAGATTTCCATAATTCTATTCCAATAGACTCTGATCTACAATATCAATGTACCCCCATATTACATGTCGCATGCATGCATGTGACAATTACCAAAAGAATAAAAAAGAAAAAGAAGAAGAAAAAAGAGAAGCCTCCCGCCAGCAAAAGTTTAGAGTTGACTGTGAATTGTTCATGTGTTATATATTATTAATTACATATTTTCCAAAATAGAAAGATAAAAATTCTGAAGAAGTAGTTATTAATCTTTGATTCTTTCACGTATTTGAACTTGTAAAGAAAAACAAAATACTCCTATATAAACATAATTAAGCGTGCTTTTCACATATGATAATGTGTCTAATAAGCATAAGCATGACAAATGGGAGTAAATATAATCATTAGTTTTACTTATGCAAAACAGTCACTGTCCCAGACAACGTCTCAAATGTAATGCACTAGCATGAAATGAGATATAATGTTGCATGTAAAAGTTACAAGTTAGAATGCATGCTAATTTTCTTTTTTTCACACGAAAGTTAACTGTTTTTCCACTCATTTCTTAGAAACATTTATAGAATTCATTTAATTTAAAAACACTTTGAATATGGCTGCGGGAATATTTATCTTAATTATTTTATTAATAATCCTGAATACATCAACTCAAATTAAGTTTGTGCATTGAAATGGAAATGCTGTTTTTTTTTCCACGATAAGTAAAGGATTTTTAGTACCTTCATGTGCTGATCACATGGCAGTTGTATATTATCTAAAAGAATATTAAACTGAAGCACCAAATATATTTGGGTGCAATAATTACTCCGTAGTCCCTACGTACTATTCTCCTCCTTTCTTCATTTACATCCACGTTCTGCTTTCTTAAAGCACATGTTTTGGTGTCTGCTGCCTAAACAATATAATTGTTAGCAATTTCACTTTTCAAAATTCATTTGTGTTTGGCATTTGCTAGCGTACGGTAGATTTTATCTTCTTGGTCCACTAAATAATAAGAAACATATAAAAGCATTAATAGAGCAAGTTTTGGCATTTAATTTAAAAATCCGCCACATATGAATTTGACATTAAATTGCTGAATAGTTTTGTGTAGTTGTGAATATTAGTGTAGTCATAATTATCCCGCATTAGTGAAAAAATAAATATTAATTAGAAATGTACATCTTTGAATTGGATTCAAGAAAGTTAATTCAAAAAGGGATCATAGGTGAGTTATATCATGGGATAGGCCATTTATGATTCTTTTTATTTTATTATCTTATATTCCAGTTTGAATAATACAAAAATACAACTCTAAAAGGACTTGGCTATAGTAAAGAAACCTATATATTCCAAATTAATTTTCTGTGTTTTCCTAATATATTGATACATATTTGTTTTTTACATCACTAAGCCTTTTTATCTCTTGTAGAACCTTAATGCCATTACGTTTTCCGAATTCCGAGTTCTAACATAAATTTTTGAGGTGAACTGGGCGGGTTTGACTGAAGAAAATTACACACATCAAAACACAGCAAGCTTCTGAAATAATTCATTTTTGTTTGATATACACAAAATAGAATAGGGTGGTATATACACATTTCTTTAGTTTTCAATTTTTATTACTAAAATTAAGGTCTAGCTAGTTTATTTGCACACTTGAGATTTTTCAATTTTTTTTTTCCAAATAGAATATATATACACATACACACACATTGACACACAACAATATTGGCTTTCTCTAGAATTTTCAATTTACTTTAACATAAAGTATAACAATTAACTTTTACTTTAGATGCGATACATTTACATGTGACACCCAACTACTTATTTTCCACTTTCTCATCGCAACGCTATCTAAATCTAAATATATTTTCTCACAAACAATCTACTATTTAAGTTTTTTGACATTTGGTCTGCAACCAAATGAACAAAAGCATCTATTTGCATTTCTCCTTTTTTTGCTAAATGAAGCATTTACTAATAATAAAAAAAAAAGAAAAGAGGAAAAGCGTAAAATTTGAGGAATTGATTACGCCATCATAGCAAGGCAATTCAGCAACTCACCGACACTTGAACAGAAGCACGAGGTGGGGAAGTTGTTAAGTACAGACAACATTACATTTTTATTCTCATTTTACTACAATACATATACTTCCAAATTAATAAAACTTAAACCCAAAAATAATAATATTAATATGATAATAAAAATATACATGGAACAGAGTGCAGTTGAGGTGGGCGGTGGGTCTCTATTTCTATTCTCATAAATTATTCTATTCTGTTCCCACTTTTAGCTCTCAAATTCCACAACCCACCACTCCAAATTACTACAACATCTTCTTCAATTCAACTCATCAAATTCCACTCTTAAACACTTATCACAACAAAACCCTTTTGTTCTTTTATTTTTGTCAATTTTGTTATACACTAAACTAGCCATATTTTTGTACACACTACACAGAACAGAGGCAGGCCAAAATTTTGTACATAAAATCTTTATTCACTGACTGATTTGACCAAACAAATCACTGACAAAAAACTCTTCTGATCCATCCATCTGCAATAACAACAAGAGTGTGCAGTCAAAATCCAATCTTTTTTGTGTTTATCAGTAAAGTGACAATTTTGAGCTGTGGGATCTGTTTATTTGGTTGACTTTTTAAGAATTTGAGATGGGTTTTTGTTAATTTGAGTGATTTAGTGATTAATTTGAAAAGGGTTAGGATAAAAAAGATGTCTTGGAAGAGCAGAGGATTTGATTCAGCTTCAAAGAATGTTGTCTCGAGGAAGCTCAGTTTTTTACTCTGTGTCGGGTGTTTCTGCGCCGGAATGCTCTTCACCGACAGGTCTAATTAGCGTTTTATTTGTTTATTTGGAATAATTCAATTTTATGTTCTTATGATTATGAATTTTGGTTATTGGAATATAGGCTTGTAGGTGTCTAATGGGTTTGTGGGATCATGAGTGGTTATTATGATCAAATAATGTTGTTTTGATTATATGTGGTCCATTTGTAAAGTGTTGCTTTAATTCAGATTTGGAGATAGGTGCTGTTAGTGGAGTACACTTAAAGTGAAAATATTAGGATTGTGATTTAAGTTATTTGAATTTAAAAAACTCACAGTCTCATTTATCCGTTCCTTGGTGAACTAACACCGTGAAATAATCTTGAGTGTATGGTGTGAAGCAGGTTAGGTTGCTTATAAATTTTCAATCTTTTTGGCCTTATGGTGGAAAATGATTCGGTATGTGAAGATTGATGAAGATTCTGGAGTAGGGATATATGATTAGAGAAATCTTGAGATGTCTTTTGAGAAATCTTTTCCTCTGGGATTGCGTTAGTAGTTTTAGGTAGTCTTGAGAAGGTTGCGGGAGGCATCTGCTTTCTCATAAACAAGTTGTGGGCAATTAAGCAGTTTATTGAACTTTTTGTCGTTTGAGGATTGCAATTCATATATAGCTTAATACCAAGTTCACTAGATTCATTCTCATAACCTCATGAATGTGAAGGTGGGATTCTCAATCTCACCTGCAACAGAATAAGTTTTGAGTTCATTGTTTTAAGTTTGTGGAGAGATGGTCTGTACTGCCATTTTTACCTTATGATAATTATTCTGCATTTCTGTTCTGAATGTAGTAGTTCTCGTGATCATGCTTGCAAAATCATTTACCATGGCTGACATGTCAAGATTTCCTCTGATGAGTTTACTTTAATTATAAGTTTCCTTGCCTTGTATAGCTTCCTTCATATTTTTGTCTGAATGATTTCGGTTTATTGTTGGCAGGATGTGGGCAGTCCCAGAGGCTAAAGATATGTCACGGTCAACGGGGATTGCAGATGAAAATCTTAATTTAGCATTAGATGGTTGTGATCCAAAAATCGTAAGTAGTTACATGATCACTCTAAGGATTTTATCCTTATTTCATCTTGAGTACTACTGTTTGCATATTTAGAGTATCTTTTGCTATATATGCAAAATTACACTGAGATTATGGCACAGTTATTTCAATTTTCTTTTTAATTTGTCAGAAGGATTTAAAAGGCGAGCCCAAGGATGTAATAGGTGAACTTTCAAAGCCACATCACTCAATACAGTAAGCCTTTCAGGTCCTTCAGTATTATTGTATGTTCAGAAGTGACAAAAATTTGCAAAGCTCATCACCATCTGCAAATTGCAGGAACTTAGATAAAACAATTTCAAACTTGGAGATGGAATTAGCTGCAGCAAGGGCTGTACAGGATTCCTTACTTAGTGGTTCCCCCATATCCGAAGACCTGAAGATGCCTGAATTGACTAAAAAAAGAAAATACTTGATGGTAGTGGGCATCAACACTGCTTTCAGCAGTCGAAAGAGACGAGATTCAGTGCGTGCCACTTGGATGCTTCAAGGTGCTTAAAACTTAAATAATTTGCATCTTGTCTTTTATTTACCCTTCTACTTCTCGACAAAATTTGTCTACTGATTATAGTGGATTGACGAAGTTATTCTTGTTCATTGGACAACTTAGGTGAAAAACGCAAAACGCTTGAGGAAAAGGGCATTATAGTTCGATTTGTGATCGGTCACAGGTGGGTACTATTATCCATTAACATTGAATTATTTTCCCTTTTTAAGAAGTAATAATGAGTATATCTTTAAATGAGAATATGATTACATCAATTTAATGTATCCTTTAAATAATTAAACTTGTATTCCTTTTTTATTTAATTATTCTTGCCTTTTTCTCGCTGATTACTTGGCCGGTGTTTCCAACTGCGTATAATTTAAACCCACCGAGATCGTTGACATAAATATATTATTGTTAAAGGATTTTCACATAAGCTTAAATATTTAATTCAGATAACTTGCTTCGAATCAATGTATATTGGAAACTCCTTGGGAGTCAACTCACTCATGATCTCATTCACATGCATCTTGACTTGGAACAGCGGCTAATATTTCCCAATTTCCTCATTTGATTTTATGGTCATCAGTGCAACGGCAGGTGGAATTCTTGATAGAGCTATTGAAGCAGAAGACAGGAAACATGGAGATTTTATGAGACTGGTATTTACATAGTTCTCTTGCTAATTTTCTTCAAATTTTCCTACTGGAAGATGCCTCATTTCTGCAGCGACCGACTCCAATGCTGTCGACTTTTATTTTGGCAATTAAAGTACTATGATGTCATCCTTACTTACTGGTGCATATGTTCCAGGAACATGTCGAGGGATACCTTGAGCTATCGGCCAAGACAAAGACATATTTTACCACTGCTGTTCAGCTCTGGGATGCAGATTTCTATGTCAAAGTTGATGATGATGTGCACGTAAACATAGGTAAGTAGCATTATGGATTGTAAAATTAGCATTATGTACTACAGCTGCTTGTGTGATTTAGGTATTTATAAGTGTCAATGCACGTGTGCGAACAAAGAAAGCAAGAGGTGAGAATAGCAAACCTCCCTGCTTGTATCAAGGAGTCGAGGAATTATGTCATCTAAATTGGTAGTTTTGATTGACATGTTTCCAAACCTCTTTTACAGATTCTGTAATGTGTCTGTATTTCTGTTGATGGACAAACTGTAGTTGGACAATGATTGGCATAACTTACTAGTTTGTTAGGTGTAGAAAGATCTTTTAGGCTAAAACTTTATTGACACACGAAATAACTCCACAACTAAAATTAGTTAATACTCAACTATCAGGAGAGTTAAATACGACCCTAACTTGCAAGAACAAAAGAAAACATTGAGCTTAGATATTAAATTTATACATCAGAAGAGACGACTTGGCTTGATATTTTTGTTACATTGTGCATATGTGACCAACAAGCCTTTCTCATAACTTAAAAACACACCAAGTTTGGGGTGTCAGGCCTAGAGGAGTTCTGAATCCCTGCTCAAGTAACATAAAAAATTTGTTGAGAATGTACAACATCTTATTTTTATTTTGCTCACAGTAGCAAATTCTTTTTTTTTTCTCTGTGGAGGGAAGCCTGGAAGGTGTGGGGTTGAAGGATATCATGAATTAAGGCACATTTTTCTCATATTGTTTTAACCTTATGGCGTTTGGCATGCAGCAACGCTGGGAACAACTCTGGCTAGACATAGATCGAAACCAAGGGTGTATATTGGATGTATGAAATCGGGTCCGGTCCTGGCTCAAAAGTAAGCTCGAGTCTTGTAACACTCACTGTTAGCCATTTATTTGGAGAATTACGATGTAAATCTTTTCTTGCTTATGGGACCAAAATGTTCCTGTTTCTTACTTTCTCTTGATATTGAACTGACAGGGGAGTAAGATATCATGAACCTGAGTATTGGAAATTCGGCGAACAAGGAAATAAATACTTCCGTCATGCTACTGGACAGCTATATGCAATATCTAAAGACTTGGCTACTTATATATCAATAAACCAGTGAGTAATTTCCCTGGCTTGTTTCTTGTGGTCTTTGCTTATTCCAGATCATTTATACCTTCAAATTGGTTGTTATAGGCACGTACTTCACAAATACGCAAACGAGGACGTCTCGTTGGGTTCCTGGTTCCTTGGATTAGATGTGGAGCATATAGATGATCGTAGATTATGTTGTGGAACACCACCAGGTAACATCTCAACAGTTGCACCTTTCTTGACATTCTTGTTTCTAAGATGCACTCTTCAAATGACTTTATTGATGTCAAGTAATACCAGATTGTAACCACCACTAACCCAAAAGGTCAAAGAATAAGTGTCTCTGTGGGATGTCGATCTTTATCTTATTCGAAATCATTATACTCCAACTGAGGGAAGTTTAAGTAAAATTGCTTGAAACAGGACAAGACTATCTACTTAGAAGTACTAAACTAAATGAAGGAATGGTATAGAATGGGTTCTTGAGCAGATTGAAAAGTTCACATTAAAAGGTTCTGATTATGTTATTATAACCGCAGATTGCGAGTGGAAGGCCCAGGCCGGCAATGTCTGTGTTGCTTCATTTGATTGGGCGTGCAGTGGCATTTGCAATTCCGCGCATAGGATTAAAGAGGTCCACCAAAGATGTGGAGAAGGTGAAAATACTCTGTTGAATGCAGTTTTCTGATCTGCGTCTTCACGTTGAAATGGCCGATAAAGTGAATGATGAGAATGATCCACAAGTGTAGTTATATTATGCTGTCCTATCTCAGGACAATGCTAAGAGGCCATGCATGGGATTTTGCTCTTTTTGTTGCACCTTCTGATATTTGTATGTAGTATTCATATCATATAAAAAATATATATATGAGAGTGAAAGAGAGGTTGCAATACAAGTGTCTGCTCTGTTTTTAGCCGAGGAGATAGATTATTTTTAGCAATTTTAGTTGGGAGTGAGGACCAAATTGTAAACTCTTGTTGCTAGTGCAAGTCGTAATAAGTGTTTGTTGTCTTCAGCAATCATTTGCTGCTTTTAATATATTCATTGCTGAAGGTTTTTGTGCTCTCTCTTTCCTCTATTGGTGTTCCCAATTAAAAGTATGGCATTAAGTTATGTATAGAATTTGGAGGTATTAAGATTAAGTTCAATTGTCAATCTAAAATATTTTGATACTAACCACTTATTAAATGAAATAATGTTAACAACTAGAAATTTCAAATGGTTAAATTGTTGGTAAGAAAAAGTTACATATTAAAAAGATTAAAGTAAAAACTAATATTTTATATACTACTTTTCTCTTATTTTAAAAAATAAACATAAACTTGTAAAGTCAACTTGGAGTTGGAAGAGAAACGAACACTATATATATATATATATATATATATATATATATATATATATATATATATATATATATATATATATATATATATATATATACATTTCTTGTTTACCTATAGGTGCCATACAAAAGTGAATTTTCTTGCCTAAATTAAGTAAATTGTAAATAATTCATAAATTAAATAACTACAATGCTTTTATAACAAGAGCTTGTTAGTTTTTGCAGCCGCAAAGGCACATTTTTAGTGTTTGGAATACTGACTTTTGCTTCTGGTTGTCTAAAAATAAGTCAAGAAAAGCACAAGCCGCAAAAGCATGCCAAGGGGTGCTTTCCCAAGTACTTTTGGAATTATGTTACTTCTAAAAGGTCTTTAAAAGAAAAGTTACTTCTCATTAATTTGTGCAAACATCTAATTAATGATTTAAGTAGCTTTTTTAAAAGATTTGCAAACACTCCCAACTTTTTTTAAAAGTCACTTAAAGTGGCTTTAATCAAAAGTAGTGAACAAGCTCCTTTTATAAACATTTGCAAACACCATATAGAACCATAAACCTTAAGCTTTATATCACTAACGCGATTCTCTTTAATATTTGAGAAATTTCCATATATAGTTAGTGTCGGCAATGCATCTCTATCATAACAACATAATCTAGATCAGATTGTACACCGGCTAATCCAGATGAATCACTCCTAATCTATGTCATTGACTAAATATCAAGTACGTAGTATTTCCTATATTCAAGTAGAAAAATCATTAGAGAAATGATATAGACAAAGCAAAATCCTTATTCACAGAGCAATTTATTGATGTTCCCTATTTTACCCTTCACTAATTGATTGTCTAAATATTTTTTTCCTCTTAAAACTTGCAAATAGTTAGCCGAATCTTTGGGAATTCAACAAACTATTCATGTTTCCTATTTATAACATATTCAGATTATCCTCCTCAAATTAAGTTTCTCTTTGTCTATTACTCTATATATATTTTATAATTTGGCCTAGACGTCGGCTTTAATTATATTATAATATGTTTCCATGAATACTATAACTAAGAGATTCTGGAATTCATCATCAAAAAATCAAATAAAAATGTATGGAATTATTTAAATTTGTTTCTGAACATGTCAAATTCAATTGGTTAAATGCATTTACTTTTAAGAAAATAACTTTCACCATATCACTAAATCAGCAGTTAGCACATTTCAAATTTAAATTCAATATGAATTTGGCACTACCGCCATGAAATATTGAGCAAAAAAAGAAAACATTAAAAATTACTAATAGAGACAACAACAGAAATGTATAACTAGCTATTAATTTTATGTAGATATTTTCCACCGAGAAATTTTCTGTTTGTTGAAAGTTTGATAAAAAAAAGGTTGAGCTGGAATATTGGTTTTATAAAGAAAGAGTTCTTAGATTATAATATGAATATAAAGATAATTTTAGAATATAGGAGAGAGATTATCAATTTTAATTTTTGTGTTTCTAAAACAGAATCTCCATCGTGATTAATAGATGATAAGATTCTTTTGATTCTTGGTTCCACATGAAAGAAATAAATTAAAAGAGAAAGATGGATTAACACAAACGATTTGTAAAGGATAAAATAGTAAATATATACAATTTCGCTATGTATTTAGGGAGTTTGTTCTGGATATATCAGTTCCCAAATCATTAGCATATGCAATAAGTCAAACATATAAAACAAAACATTAATGACTGATTTGTACTACATGAATTGATCTTTCATAATTTTCTTCGTGTTTGTCTGCGATTGTTAAATCAAAACTTGACTTTGAAAATAGAAATTGGTTCCCTGCTAAACCCGTTTCGATGTTTCCATGGAGTCTAGTCATAAATATGGACATCTTAAAGAATGACAATGACCATTTTAAACTGTGACTAATGTATCAGTTCAAAATTTGAAGGAAATAATAATAAAATAAAGTCAAGCAACGACTTCAAGATACATATAAATAAAACTAGAAAATCTCTTCCCAGAAAAATGAAAAAAAGAATCGCAAGAAATTTGGTGTGTGGAAAATATTTATCTTACATTTATAATGGGCAAATTCCATCCACTCCTATTTCATCTCTCCATCCATCTTCTCTTACAGACACCGATACGGGGTACAGATACGACACGATACGAACACGGCAGCACTAATTTTTAAAGAATAACACGATACGATACGTTCAGAATACGTTGAATATTTTTTATTAATAATTTAATATATGTAACAAAATAATGCCAATAATATCTTGAGTTCACTCACAAACAAATAGCAACGCATAGTACTCAACTTCAAACACAACAAAAGTATACAAGTAGAAATAAAAAGATCCATAATTTATATAAACTCAAAGTACCAAAATACTAATTAAAAAACGATATCAAAATTAAAGAGTTATATTCAATAACTACATAACACATCTAACTTTCTTCTTTCTCGATTGAACAAATTAATCCCCCAACACACAATTCCGCCTTGTTTTGAGTAGTAGAATTTGCAAATTTATATTCATGTATACTTGATATTACTAAGTGATCATATTCATATTTATGAAAACTATCAAAGTCCCTTAAATGACCACACAATGTATCGAATACGCCCCTATGGTTGACCAACTAAATTTTAGGGGTAAAACTATCATGTAACAAAAAAAAAGACAAAATATTATAGTATTCAGTTAAATAAATTTAATTACAATAAAGCAATTAAAACACAACCGAGAAATTAAAAATTACTAGTATACAATATATAATTGCAAATATTAAATAAAATTATACTATAATAGTTAAATCATAACAAAATATATAAGTTCGTCGCCAACAAAATATAAAGATGATTGTTAAATAACATACCATATCATACCGAACTAACTAATCAGTTTTTTTTTTTACAATGGAAGGGGAGAACCCAAAGAAACAACTCAAGCAATAATAATGTTGCGGTAACTAATCCCGCCAATAACTAACCAGTTCTACTTCTCTAGTAGAAACTTTAAGTTACAATGTAATAAATTGTACGTACTAGTAGAATGAAATAGTATTAACTAAACTTTAAAATTTGAAAACAATAATAATATAATAGAATAAGATCTGTGAGAGCACTAATATTTTAAATTGTTTAAAATATATTTCAGTTTATTAAATTTCAAATAAAACTATCTAAGTTACATAATAGTCATAATTACTTTTTAAAAGTTCAAATCACTCTTGTATCATACATAATATTTAGTTGTAATTAAGTTGGTTTTCTTTCAACTTTGGTCCCCTAATGAGTACTGATTCCATCTTTGATCCCCTATTAAACTTTTTTTGTAACTTTAGTCCCCTAATAGAAAAAGTGTTGCCTTAAAACAATAAATGAAGAGTACGATTTCAGAATCACGACTTCTTTCCCACATGAAAACAACCCTCATGTGACCACGCGCACAACACGTGGTTTTTTTTGGCCAAAAAGGACGATTTCGGTGGAAAAAGAGACCAAGTATGAATTGTGAGACAAATTAGAGGACCAAAGTTACAAAAAAATTCAATAGAGGACCAAAGATGAAGTCAGTAATCATTAAGGGACCAAAATTGAAAAAAACCCTACTTAAGCCAATGTTTGAGTGTCAAGAATATTAGATAACAAGTACTGATCGAGTAACTTCAACACAATTTACTGCAAGGAAAGTTAATTTAACCTTAATGTCGATCTGTTGCATGGCACGTTGCGAAGCTAGCTAGCAACTGGCAAAGCCATGCCCTAGGAAGAAGGCAGGTGGATGTCCGCATTAATGAAAAACACACAACTAGACCTGTGTCTACCTGTTTGTGTGTGTGAATCAATCAATAATGTATGCCATTTATATTATATAGTCAAAAGAAGAAAAAAAAAATAAATCCAAATAATTATATCTTCAATTCTCAATACCAACCTCCCTTTGTAGAATTCAATTTTTCCTTGAAACATTCAGCCCATCTACTCAAAGCACTTTCTCTATCTCTCTCTCTCTTTTCAAAGGCAAAAGTTGAAAGAAACAATCAATATATATATACTTGATATATACTCCCCATGCAGAACTAGTCATATATATTTTGAGAGCTGACTTGGTTAAACATATATAGGAGATCCATGGGAGTTCTTGGGAGTGAAGTGTCGAACTTAAGAGTGTTGAATTATTCGGTGAGATTGTTTGCAATTCCTTTCAATGTTGCTTTCATATGGTTAGCTGTCACTAACGAGCAAGATAATCCCGACTATGGTAAATTGGAGTTCAATAATCTCGTCGGACTTAAGTAAGTATATATTTATTTACTCGGCCATATCTCACATTCTTTTCTTCCTTTTCCTCAACATTATATTTTTGTTTAATGAACTTGTTATAATTTTATTTTTTTGGGTTCTGGGACAGGTATATGGTTTGCATTAGTGCCATATCTGCAAGTTTTGCCCTATTTGGTGCTATATGTTCATGTCTCAGATGCCTTGTTGCTAAAACTTGGCTTTTCTTTCTCACTGACCAGGTTTTACTCACGTACTTTGTATTGCTAATCTTTTAATTTTTTGTCCATTAATAGGAGTTTTTTTCGCATATTTTATGTTCACAAGAGGTTTTTTCTCTTACTCCATTGTCCTAAGTCTATATGTTGTATGCTTTGTGTTTTGGTTGGAGAGTAGATGATAGTGAGCTAACTCTTAATTAGTTGAACTCAGGATTTAATATTTGTTAGATGATAAGTAAGATAATTTCAGCCGTCTGAGTAGACTTATATATATTCTTATTTAAGTATCATTACCATTTTGCCCTTGTTAAGTTTAAATCTTTTGAATGCATATACACGCACGAGGACGAAATGGTCACGTTGAACCAACCGTAATCTAATTACTTTAATCCAAGTTGAATCATGATGCTTAATTGGGTGATTAAGCTGCCACATAGGATTGCTTGATTTATAGTGGTTTCATCCAAACACATTTTCAGACCAAATTACAAATCATTAATTAGGCATAATCTTTTCAACCAAATTAGGCCTTAACTACAAGAGAAAGAAAAGATAGGCCTGGAAATAAAAAGGGTTAATCGCAGCAAACCCCATATTTTATAGGATCTGTAGCACTTTGCCTTTTAACTTATGAAAATCTGCGAAGTGCCCCCCAATCTATTGATTTTTGTCCGATTTGGCCATGATCATTGATCAACCGTTCATTTTGGACACGTTTCTAAGTTCTTGTCCGTCAGATTTGACATCAGGTGGAAAATCGCACAAAAATCTTTAGATTGGGGGGATTTCACACACCCCATAGTTGTTGTCCGTCAGGTTTGACACCAGGGGACAAATCGCACAAAAATCAATAAATTGAGAGGCATTTCGCATATTTTCATAGGTTAAGTAGGAAAATGCTACATACCCCATCGATTGAGAGTTTGCTACAATTAGCCCAAATAAAAATAAGTAATAGACATTATTAGTCACTGTATGACCTAAGTCACATAATCCTCCTTCATTGGCCCACGCACTGCGCTTTAGTCGCGCTCTCGCGAATTGAGTGCCCGTGCTCCGCATTAGGACGCATTTGAAATTCTTAGTTCTCGCACTAAAAATTGTTAGTTCTTGTATTAAGAATTATTCCTTTATACACATTCAAATCTACATTTTGCTACATCTTTCACCTACTTAATGAGTCTAGTGTCTTTTGCTTGGACTAAGTTGAAGCTAAAATAGGACAAAATAAAATTAGAAAAACAAATAACTCTATAACTCTCATTAAAAATCAAAACTCACTCCTACTTAGGAATAGAAAAGTAGACATCAACGGCTTATGTGTGTTAAATATAATTATTTATTAACTATTTTTATCATTTATATTTATATAAATATATATTTAATTATTTTTAATAAACGCACTAAGGCGCACTCATATTCATGAAATTTTAAATTTGGCGCATTGACGCTCACGCACGCGCTCGCGCACTATGTGACTTAGTGGGTGACACAACCGAATGCTTTGACTGCAGGATATTACATACCCAGGACCGTTAGGTTGACACAATCAATTTTCTGAACCAAGCCAAATTTAATTTGTCTTCCAAAAATTTACAGCCTTGAATTTATGGTTGGTGGGGTTCATTAAGATCTTCCACATGGCCCATAATTTCCTGGGGAACATTAAATAAAAATATCACATGTCCCCTTTAATAAATTTTGTAGTCTACGATCAATTATTTAATTAACTTACTATCATTTTCTATAATATCTTTGTCCTCTAATTAACTGACAGGTGTTAGCATACTTAATGGTGACATCAATGGCAGCACTTGGGGAGTTTATCGACTTAGCCTTTAAAGGAGATCGAGTGGTCTCATGGAGTCAAGCTTGTGATTCGTATGGGAAGTTTTGCAGTAAACTGAAATTAGCTTTGGGTTTGCATGTAATTGCAGTTTGCTGTTTCTTGGTAGTGGCTGTAATATCTGCTTATAGGGTGTTTAGGAGATTTGAGCCTCCTTTTATTCCTTCTAAAGATTCTGAACAACAAAGGAGTACTACTTGAATTTTTTAGCTACTTTGTAACTGGTGACCTTTTCTTTTTATTTTTATTTTTATAACTTCTGTCTTGTACTAAATCAAACACATATGTTTGGCCGGATTGATTTAGCATAATCCTATGTCAGTGTAATGCTATATTGTAGTCGTTATGTTTGGTTCATAATCTTAACTTGTTGATTTTCTAAGAGATGGAGGAAGTAAGACTTCTAGTATGTTTATTTTAGTCTGTTTTGTATTATGTCCAACATATGATTTAGTCTCGTCAAGTACTCTTGTTTGTGTACAAGAAAATATATAATTTTCAAAATGACTTGGCCTTAGCTCGTGAAATAATTTATATTGTGATGCATGATGTCTTCACTCTTCATCTATTACTCTGAAACTCTATTTCAAACCAAATTAAGTTTTGTTGGAGTATTGCTATCGGCTTTATTTGGTAAACTTTCACTCAAACCCAGTAGGTCATACTCAAAGAAATTGTCAAAATCAAGAAAAGTTGTTGACTAATCGGACCTCAAGACGCATCCAAACAATTGAAAAATTGGAGATACTAAGATGTAAAAACGATTGAGCGTTCAAACTCTCAATCTGCGGTAAAACAACATATCTTTTTTTTTTTTAGCGCCAAGTAGTGTATGTATTTGAGTGTCCTCACAAACTTAGTCTAACTTAATGGGAAGTACAAGGGCTCGAAATACACATCGTCAAGGTCGATGAGGGTCCAAACAAAGAATTTGCTATCCTTAAGTCAGTTTCAAAGAGGATTGAAGGTCGATTGTAGAATGGTCATAAGCCATTAAGATGTGTTGTTGATTGTCACATTTGCATTATTAAGTTAAAAGACTTTTTCAAATTTGATGGCTAAATTATGTCTATAAATAGCATGACATCCCACTTGTGGATACATGCTATGCGGAAGAGGAACAATCATTTTGAAGTTGTATTAAAATCCTATTACATTTTAAGTATTATCTTATTTATAACAGTGCAAACTTTAATGAAATAAGGAAAGATAAACATGCAAATTCGGAACTCAGTACTGGCCCTCTATCTCTGTCTCGACTACTATAGTGTACTCGTTACAAGAATCTTAAACTCAAGTGTCTTCTCTGTATCTTTGAATTTCAACTTGCAGTTAGCTGAAATTTTCTGATTTACTGGACTGTCATGGCTAAGACCTCCTTCAAGTTGGAACACTAATCCGTGCTCCGATCCTTCATTAATCAAACCTAATTTAGTCGAACATAGATTTTTATTTACTATATACTTCCTTTGATGAGCGTGATATGTAACGTCGATTGTGTGTGTCTGTTACTTGTATCACTTTCATTTGAACTATCCCTGATAAATGTGATATTGTACTTCCATATTCATTTGAACTATCCCTGATAAGAGTGTTCAGTTAATTTCATATGGACTTTGGCTTATTAAGTTTTTTAAATGTTGAGCTTGTACCTAGTAAATGCTTGAGTGGTTTTTTTGTAATGCTAGCTGCAACCATACATAAGATTTTGTTTAATCTGAGAAAATGATTTTTAGTAGCAGCAGAAGTTATGCAAACTTGATATTTTTTTGTCTTTCATCTTTGTGGAAGTAGAGAAAAACCCATGAAATTTGCTTATATTCTTGTCTTAGAACAAGTTCCGTTTTCGAGGTCTGGTAATGCTCATTCCATCACTTTTAAAATGGTGCCGAGAGGAGACATGCTGAAGCTGCTCGTATCAGGGAGAAGGTACCCTGACAGAATTCCGGTACGAAGAAGTATAGTTTGCTTGATATAGGCTGATTATTTTTGGATGCATGAGATTTTTCACCCCATTCACCAACTATGGATGATTTACTTCTCGTGCCTATATTTGTACTACCTTGCATTAAAGAATGTTACGTTGCCGCAGCTGCCAGGATGTCTGCAATCTATGAAGAAAATAAAGATGGGGATGGCTTCCTATACATGAGTTACAGTGGTGAGAATACATTTGGATCTCTCTGGTGTAGGAAACAAGCCTAGCTATGTATAGAGTCCTATAAAACTTGTAAATTCTCTGCAATCATTTACCCATGTAATCCAGATTGCTGATTCCAAATTATATGTATCGTTATTTAGTTCTGTGATGTAAATAGTAAATACCAATAACTTCTAAATGCATTTCTTCTATTCCCCCTGCTATGAAGTTTGTTTAGTATATTGTAGCAACTTGCAACTCGGCTCGTTTTGAGAGCGCTTCTACTGTCTTTTCGTCAGGTTTTTTATCGGCTCTTGAGTCGTCATCATATTTTTAATATAAGTTAAAATGCAGTAGGTTAACTCCGATGGGAAAGTCTTACCAGTGATCTACCAGTGCATTAATCTGGATTTGGTAAGTGCAAAGACACAAACATACAGATTGATAATAGGAGATATTCAAGAACAGGATTAAATGCAACAGATATTTACCTGTACCACTTTTTTAATTTAGAATCAAAATTTCGGGTGATTTTCTATAAATAAGTGATGCCTGCACTATTCCATAGTTGTAAGATATACTTGGCGAGTAACTTATTATGGTGATTTATTTCTCAGTTACAGTGTTGTGTTTATTTAAGCGAGTGATCGTAGACCAAAAGGGTCAATTGGCTAATATGCCATTGTAAGCCCTCAATAGGCTGTGAGACATAGTTGGTGGAGTCTCTTGGGGTTGCCTTATGCAGCTGACCCCTTGATTGGAGGAACCGAGCAAATGTTTGTAACTCGCTGATCAGATTTTGCTGATACTTTATATTGACACAATCCTGATTAGTATAGTGATACAAAATGGAAGTATATTAAGGAGAGGAAGAACTTGAATTTACAGATTTACAAAAAAAAAAATTTGTCAAATGATTGTTCACATTTAGGACTCTTACTAAGCAATACTGTAATATGTATAACATGAGCACATGATCTTAACTACCACATGCTATAACAAAAAGTTGACAGAAGCATTTGGTTTGTGCATTTTGCCTTGTTGAACTGTGAATGAACCCAATGTGAGCATTCAATTAAGAGAACTTGCAGTAATTCAAATAAAATCTGCAAAAGTTACTGGCGGGGATGTAGTTGACATGTGGAGGTTGACGTCCATGTTGAACTCATCAGAAGCTTCTGTATTAGGGATTGCGTTGCTACTGTAGTACCACTCTGGTGTCTGCATGCTGGTGGCAAAAAATTCAAGTAGGCTGGATAACTCTTCAGGCATTGCGTTGATGTGGTCGTGTTCATGTCCTTGCCCAGGTACTTTTCCTTAATATTTTCATAAAAAACTAATAAGTTTTCGTGATATGATATCAACATTAAAACCGTCAAGTAATTCTTTTTAAAAAAACTTACCTGTACTTCCAGAGCTTGATTCACTGTTCCATTTGCTGGATCCCATTAAGTGAGCCATGGCACTTGGGTCGACAACTGAGCCAAATTTATTTAGTTGTCTCTGCTCTTGAGAAGCCATTGTCCCTTCGGGCCATATGTTTTCTATGGATGATCCATCCATATTTTGCTCCCAAGAATGCTGTTGTTTCCAAGCTCCGCTCAACCCGCATTCTGTCTTCAATTCATGCGAGGTTTGGAGAGAGTTGCCTTCTGGACATTCTTTGAACATCAAAGATGTCACCTGATAGCCAGAGTCTAGCAGATTGGCTGTAGGGTAGTGGTTCAACGATGAACTTGATTCACATAGGTTCGATATTTCAGCCAAATTTTCGTTCCCAGATGTTTCGTGAGAGTATTGTTTACCTCCCATATGCCCATAGCCCCTGATTTGTTTACTTGCCATATAGTTGGAATCTAGTCTATTTGCTGTAGGAAACTGGTTCAGTTCCATAAACGTTTGTTCTTTAGTAAATCTTCTCTCCATGCCATCAGATGATCTTTGTCCAATACTATTAACAAAGTATCGACTTTCATCAGGTTGAAGATAGCTTAGTTGGCCGCCCGCATCAATGCTTTGGTTAAAGATTGGGTCAAATGCATCTATAAGAGGTTCTTGCTCATCTGCAGCCAATTGTCCTTCTGTTCCAGATGTTTTACCTAACAAATCTCCGATCAAGAAACAATCCTGCATGTATGACGATCTTTCGCTTTGTAACCCTTCTAGGCTAGAGGACTCATTCAAGCTTTTACCAGTAGGAACTTTAAGAGGAAACTGGATACCGGCCCAAGAATCTGAAAATGAAGTAGCACTCATAATGTTTTGGCCGTTAACATGATCATATAAATCTACCGACTGCATTTCTTTTTGGTTAGTTGATGTATTGTTTCCATTCATGCTATTTCTTTCACCAATTGAATGTTCTTCTCCCTGCAAGTTGTCAACCATCAAAGATTTTGCTCCTGAATTTTCATCCCGAGTTTGCTCTTCGGTGTCTGTGCTCTCGTCTTGCGTATGATTCCCGCTTTCTGAATTTTCTACTTTCTGTGGCTTGCGCCGCACTTTTGCGGTGATTGGACTTTTCATGAGTAAAACTCCAGTTTTTGAGATCTTGCCGCTGACCTCATCTTTATTTCTCGAAATTATTTTAATCACATCTTTTGCCCTTGAATTTTTACGCGGTGCATTCACCTTTAAGCTGTCTTCAAAACTTTTGGTTCTCAAGCCATTGCCAATTAAACCAGTTGACTCTGGACTTCCAACTAGGAAGCTTTCTCTTCCTGGATTTTCTTTCTTCTGTATAAGTTCGGTCTCCTTCAACTTTTTCTTCAAGAAACGTACCTTTGCTTGTGCTTCTCTCAGCGCGTCTAGTATTTCCAGATTTCTGTCAGTTTCCACTTCATCCAGGGAACTACTGACACCGGCTGTAGTTGGTTGATAATATTGTACTGGAAGAGGCTCTGCTTTGAAGGTGAAAGAAGAATCCATAGGAATATCATGACCAAAAGAAAACGACGATTGATGAACTGGAGACAAATCCAAGCTGCCATATGATGGATTTGAATGTGGAGAAGAACGTGAAGACAGATGCAAGTTAGGAGGAGAAAGTGGGGGTGTTGGCGATTTCAACTGGAATACAGACGATGAGTCAGGTGTGTTATGTGCAGAATATAGTTCATGCATTCCGGGTGATAAGTTGAGCTTCAATGGTGTTCTTGGCGATTCCATGGCGGATGAACATTGTTTCTGGACTGATGCGTTCTCAACTGAAGATCCAGATCCTGAGCCCGAGAAAGACATTTGACTCATTTCTCTTGATCTCTTGAACCGACCCTGTGGGGGCAAAAGAATTGGAGGTTTCCTATCTGGAGTAAAGCCATTCCCTTGCTGTGGTGAAGGGGCTTGAATCTGAGGTGCGGAGTTCGGGGTTGAGGGGCAGGAACGGGCCACTTGTTGTGGGGATAAAAGCAAGTTTTGATTTAGTTGAGATGTTGGAGTGTGTGGTGATGGAATTGTTTGGGAGAAGTGGTTTGTGGGACTCTGTTGGTAAAATGGAACGCTTCTCGGTGATGGGAGGAATTGCGGCTGTCGTGTAGAAATAGAAGCTTGAGGGGATCCGAGGGAGTCGGGTTGAAAAAACGCAGTGTGTGGTACACTTAATGAAGGTGAGTGAAATTCAGAGTTGATGGAGCTGGAAGGAAGTGTGAAGTTAGGATAATTAGTGGGTGTTTGGTGTTCTTTTGGCCAAAATTCGTCAATGGCGTTCTTTTGTTCAGTGAAGTTGTTGTTGGTGTTGGTGTTGGGGCCGTTTCGAAGGCTTTGCTGGTCTTGTTGCTTTTTTGTTGGGTAGATTGGAAGACATTTCTTGGCTCTCTTGTGCCAGAAATTCTTTATCTCGTTGTCTGATCTCCCTGGTAGCTGCGCAAACGTAGACGCACGGGACGAGAAAATGTGAGAACTCTATACTTTGACAGGCATAAAACATTAAGAACTGGAATTTGGACTTGTTTCAGGTTAGATGCCAGAAAAGAAGTCGTGAAGCATGTGAAATTGTAAGTTCATATCCATGCAAAGAAATTATATTCGAACTCATTAAGGAAAATTGCACATGATCGATATATCTGAATTGAAGGCTATGTACTAATTAACCTTGTCTTGAGTGCTTTTATTTGGTATTCATTTGATAGTCGATTATTATATTTTTGAAAAAACTACACAATGCAACGCAGCTTCAGCAGTTCCATTCTCTTGTTTCCTTGGGGTATCTGCTCGTTATTGTTTAAATTGTTATATTATTGGATATTGGTTCTAGTTGGACTCTTTTTGTATTTAAATTTTAATAATTGTTTTTAGTAATATATATTGCTTGGTTAATTCGGAAAAATAGCAAATCTAGCTCTCTCTATATAAATAGTCACATCTCAATTAATTAAAATTAAATACTTAGTTTTCCTTTGTTCTTTCTGGTCCCCTCTGGCTATGGATCCACATGAATCAAAATTATTTACCACCATGCACAAATAGTTATATGGAGCCAACAAAAGTTGACATGCATTGAATCACACGTGCATGTAAAGAAACATACACAAATAATACACATAGACATAAGGTTTATTGACATTGTACGTACCTTGGAGGCAATGCGAGACCAGCTATTACCATACTTGGAATGCAGCAGAAGGATTTTAGCCTCCTCTTCTGGCGTGAAAGGACATTTCTTGAGATTTGGCCTCAAATAGTTAGTCCACCTGAGCCTGCAATTCTTGGCCGGCCGAGCGAGACCCGAAGACCTCTCGATGGTGATCCAGTTATGATCGCCGTGTTCCTCCACCGCCTTTCGCAGCTTCTCATCCTCCTCTTTGCTCCATGCCCCTCTCTTGTACTTGTACACCACCCCGCCACCGTCACCACCACCCGCGCTTTTGGGTGGCGGCTCCGCCTTTGACTTGTCGCAACCATCACCACCACCTTTGGGGGCTATTGCTTGGTTTTCTTCCATGTTTGCTAAGCATTTGATAATTATCTGGTGCTTATAAACCTGTAACAACAATATAACAATATTAAAACAAGAAAGAAAAAGGTTTTCTAAGAATCTAATGATTAATTTTACTATGTATGCAATATACCTTGTTATGAAACTAAAATTGTAAAGCCCAAAACAAAAAAGGAAATGGAAGTTGTACATATATTTTTGTTGGGTGAATTAAGGAAGATTTAATTCGTAAAATAGATGGATGTACATATGCAAGAAATATGATCCTGGAATTTTACCAGGTTGTAAAAATTTTGAGGAGGGAGAGGAAGAAAAATAGGGTTGAAGAGATAGGACGTGGGGTTTATATTGTGGTCAAAAATGAATTAGGCACGGCGGGTAAAAAAAACGTCAAGCTTAAGTTTTTGGCGCTTGAGATCTATAACCCTGGTTAAATTAGCTCTTCGGACCATTTTTTTAGGTGTTTTAGGGCTTAAGTATATAGTTTAATTATAAAATGTGGTGCAAATTTTAATGAATAATATTAAACTCATTGATCATGACCCCGTGAGTGCAACTTGAACCAGTATCAATCAAATAATCTGTTTTTAGAAAGAAGAAGTTAGGGTATGTAACACAAATTTTATTTTTATAAGATGGTCACACGTCATTGTGAAGTGGACGAATATTATTTCATATTCTCGTTTTTTGAATGAGATACACATATTCTCTATATTTAGGGACACGTGTCTATCTCAAGATGATGTGGCGGCACAGTAGTCTAACGTAAGAGATTATTTAATTCAATGTATTAATTTGGGATAATTACAGCTACACCCCCTGAGGTTGGTGTAATTACACATACCTCCCCTGTAGTTTGAGGAATTACACATACCTCCCCTGAGGTTTGAAACCTTACACATACCTCCCCTCTACAACTTAAGGGTTGTTTGGGTGTAAGTTATGATAAAATTATGCTTATTATGCTTACACCCCTAAAGTTTGGTATATTTGTAAAAGTAATCCTTGATGTTAGAAGAATTAAAATTAAATACTCCAAATAATTTTAGAAACTACTATATGACTAACCAAAAATATAAAAAGTATTTAAATTATTTTTTAAATTTAATCTAATCTCAATATTTTTATTATTTTGTAAAAATATTTAATTTATTGTTTTTGTTTGTTTTTTTATTTCTTACTTTTTGTTTTACTTTTAATAATCTCATAAATTTCATTATAGTTCCATATTAAATACTATTACGCGTGCCCACGGAAATTTTAGTTTATCACAACAAAAAAGAAGCATTTGGTAAAATAATAAATATCTATGCAATCTCCGAAATAAAAAGACAAGAAATAGAAAATTCAATTGTAAAAACTCTCATTTTCAATGAAAATTAACAAATATAACAAAAATAATCAAGATTTTCATAACCCATTTTAAAAAATGAAGATGATGACGAAATTACCAGCAACAGTGACAATAGAATTATCATCCTTGGATCAGACATGGTCACTGGTTTTAGGTAGCAAGTTTTGTTGAACTTTTTGACAAAATAAACAACCTAAATGCACTATATTTAGTGAAACCAATTTTCGGTGTTTTATCTTCTTCTATTACTAAAATAGTTGTTAGTTTAAAATTGTAACGAGAACAAAGGCACAAAGATGAGTGATTAGTTAAGTTTTGACTGAGATTTACGGGAATTTTTTAAAGAAAAAAACTAAAAGTTACGTGTTTTGGTTCAAAAATATATTTTGGATTAGATTAACTTATTTTTAAATTTAAATTTCAATATTTTTTATATTTGTAGGTAATAAAATAATAGTTTATAAAACCTTTTGAAGTATTTAATTTTAATTTTTCTAACATCAAGGATTACTTTTATAAATATACCAAACTTTAGGGGTGTAAGTATAATAAGCATAATTTTATCATAACTTACACCAAACAACCCTTAAATTGAAGAGGGGATGTATGTGTAAGGTTTGAAACCTCAGGGGAGGTATGTGTAATTTCTCAAACTACAGGGGAGGTATGTGTAATTACACCAAACCTCAGGGGGTGTAGCTGTAATTATCCCTATTAATTTTGCAATGGATGGAACTTTGTGAAGACTAAATAACACACATATCAACAAAGTTTGTAGTCACAAAGCTTTTAGAAATTTCTTCCTAAGCAAAAATTAATACCTTCGTCTTCTTGTATTCTCCTAGTTTCTGATATATCGTTTCAACTTTCAACTCTAGTCTCTAGCTGTTTCCATATTTCATTTTAATGTAGTTCGTATTCTGAATATGGCTCGATCAATATTTTTAGTTTGCAATACTGTCATAAATGGTTTCTGGTGCTAATTAATCAACAATATTTGGTTCAAAATACAAAGCCTCGACTCCCAGATGTTGTTAAAATTAGCACCATATCGAGATTCCGGTTTAACATGACTTTATTTATGTTTTAGAAACGTGCCCGGTTTTGTTTTCCTATGGTTATATAAAGTGGGACGTGAATAGTGCATGTGAATTACTTTTGATTTGATAAAGAAAGTTTTGGAAACAATGTACAAAGAGAAAATAATGGATGGTTTGTTAATTGTGTAAGTGATTGAAGTGATTTTGAAATATGTTTGCAGAATAATTTATGTAAAATGCCGAAGATACTTATAGATAGGTATGTGTATCCATTTGTAATATTGAAAAATATGAAACCAAATTCACGAATAAGCATTTACTATAGCTGATAATAATGGTCATTATCCAGTGCTAATATACTATTAAAATATTACTACCATTTTAATTCGTGATTATGCAATTATGCATACACTTAAGTCTTAACAATCAAAAGATCTTTTTCTCGAGTATTAGGTAATTGCCTTAAAAAAACTTAAAAATAAGCACTTTACCTCCAGAAACGTTTTAACTGGAATATTTAGAAATTAAAAATGACTTAGAGAGCAAAGAATTACGATTTCAAGCTTTCAAGAACAAAGTGCTTGTTTTACAATGTGGGGTAAATGATGAGTTTTTTAAAGATCCAGTAGACAAAGTGATAAAATCTGTCTTTTGGGTTGAAATGAAATAATCTTTAATTTCTTTTTGACTTTAAAAACGATTAAAGTTAGATACATAATTCCTTATTGGGCTTTGTTTTTAAAAATCTATGGAAAAAAACGTAATTTGCATACCAGCACTTTAAGTTAAATAATCATAAAACATATTATTTCTAGTAAAAAAAACATTCTACCGATATTTAACTAAAGAAATATATAAACTCTGTGATTTGATTAAAATACGGGCATGCATCTCAATCTGCTTCCATAAACAGAACTATTGCGCTTCATATTATACGTGTAAGATATAACTATTTATTCACAGCACCTATTTATCATGTGAATTTCTCTACTTTTAATTATATAATGGAAGATATGTTTTAAAGTAAATAATTTGAGTATTGCAACAAAAAATTGTTGCCAAAAACAACAGACCATTGAAAGAGTTCGACCCCGGTCCTTCGAAACAGTACTGAGATTCGTTTAGCTGTAACTACCTAATTAACAACATACAGCTACAAGAGCCAAAAACATGGTACATAAAATAGCAGAACCACCATGTACAAAAAGGAAAAATCATGATAACCAAGCATCCTAAAACTCAACCTTTGGTGCAAATAACTTATTGATCTTCGTTTATACTGCAACTCTCATCCTTTACATCTTCTGCCTGCTCCAAACTTACAATAAGCCAAAGCAAATTCGAGTTCGCAACCAACAGGAACATAACAATTGAACCACGGAGATAAAAGCAACCCAACCCCCTTTTCCTATATAGACCATCTCATAGTTGTAGAGCCAAATCAGGCTGCTGCGAATCAACCAGGACACACGAAGAGGGCCTTCTGGGAGAACCTGAAGACTGGCAACCAATATTTAAGTCTGGAGGAAGGGATTCCGGCTTCTGTCCTGAATGTATTTGCGGAAAGGGATTCCGCCAAGTAGATGGCACTTGGAATCTAAATAAGTCAGAGGTCACCAACGGTGGAAAAACCTTTTGCTGGTCTCGAAATTGTGTAGTGCTCCCTACCGTCATAGGTAATGCACCCTGTGGTGCAAAAGGATTAATTGGAGAATTAATCCTGTCTGGTTGTACCTGCATTCCAGCAGAAGGAAAGTCTCCACGAAATTGTGATACTTCACGAGTTGAATTGTACAGAGAATCAGCATATGACTGTTTTATTAGCAAATTTGTATTTTGCCCAGCTGGTCTAAACCCCCCTGCCCCTACAGACATCCATACCGGAGCAGCTGCAGCAGCACCATTATTCGGATCCATACTATCTGAGGACGGGGGTGAAGAAAAAACTTCAGGACTGCCAGCCAATGACTGATTTGATGATTTTTCTTGATTTGAAGCCAACATGCTCATCAACTGTACTGGATCGGTAAGACCTTGCCCCTGTTCACGCGGATAAAAGTTGGCTGCCTTTGCCTCATCAGATGAACTGGCTATTGCACTATTATCCAATCTATTACAACCAAATATCCCATTAGCGAAGTCTCTTCTAGCAATTCCATTACAAGTAGCTGCATCTTTACTGAATGAGTACGGACCATTCAATTCAACCTGCTTCAGAACGGTTTTATTATCAGATTCATTAGATGTACTGGATTGTGAATTCTGATGTTCGTAGCTGAGGATAGAAGACCCATGAGGAGTTATCCCTGTATTTAAAAAGAAAGGTGGATTAGCTTCAGATATACTCCCTCGGGTTGGATGCTCCTTGACTGGAACAGAAGCAGAAGGTGGTATTATTCCAGCAGCACCAAGAAATGGTATATTCTTCTCCATGCCAGGCCCATGATATTGGCTTTCCTTCGAAAACTCTGAGTCCGCTGGTGTCTTCTCAAACTTCATAGGACTGGCGGCTTGTTGTCTATTGGCAAAAAAATCTGGTTCCTTCACAATACAATTTTCCAGCATTAGACTAGTTGGAAGTGGTTCATAGTCTCCTACCCACCCCCGACCAAACTTGCATCCTTCAGGTAGTGCTTGTTCAATCTTCTTGCAAGCAACTTTCCAGGCAACAGGACCAAGATTTGCAGCAAAGCGAGCCAGGCTCCTTGCATATGAATGATCTGAATAAAGCCCTACCTGCTTGAGGAAAATCAAGAGAAGGTGAGAAAAATATGGTGCATGATGTGGTGAGAAAAATATGGTGCATGATGTGTGGCAAGATATAATCAAAAAATTACATACGGGAACCAGCAGCTTGCTTTCTTCCTCGGACGTTGAGAATATAGATTCTGAGTTGCCCACAGGATGAGCCAGAGAGGTGCTGTATGTTGCACGATGGTTTTCATCATGAATGAATGATTTCCTACCAGATCTAGAGAGCGGACTCTTTCCTACAAGATGAACGCTGAGTAGTCAGGAAGAATGGCATCTAAATCTGCTGATAACAATCAGTCATCGAATATAAACTAAATATTAGAAGTGCTTTACGTTAAACAGATGTACCAAATACAATAAGTTTGAGTACACTACACCTATCTGATGTGATCCAATTAATTTGGTCAATATGGTACCTGGCAGAGATTCTTCTCCCTTGTCTAAATTGTTGTCACTTAAGAACGAATTTCCAGCGGCAAGCCCTTCTATAATACCAGGTCTCTCATATTCAACAGCCAGAGGTGCATTTGAAACATTCTGGATATCAACCGATGTTGCAAGAGTAGCTCCAGATGAGAAATCAGAACCAATAGGTTCTTGCACCAATTGGCTCACTGACCTTTCATTCTTCTTCTTCAATGTTGAGCTAGATCTCATCTTATGCACGGGCATCGTCTCTTTCTCTGTGCAGTCAATATTCATCCTTATCTTACTAAATTCCTTTTTGGCTAACTTCTCTATGGAGCGTGCCTTTCCAAACAATGAGAAATCAATTAACAGGTTGCTCCAAGAACTTAAGTAAAGAACAAGAAGTGCCAACCTATACCTGCTTGTGGTATATGGTATGTCGCTCGTTGTATTGCATTGCATTTGAGCAAATGAGAAAAATATCACTCTGCAAGAAAAGCAAAAAATATCTATGTAAGACAACAAGGTGTCAAGAAGAATTATTACTTTGATAACAACTCTGTAGCAAGTGTAAATAAACAAAGATAACAACTGAAACATGGGTATTTAACTTCTGTTAAGCTAATAGACAGAAACGGAAATGGATCAAGTACAATGAGGCAGGTAAGCAACTGCCACAAATCTTAGAACATTCAAATTCACAGGAAAATCATCAGGCACACATTTGAGAGAAAAACAACGCTAAGCTTCCTCACGACAACACCAGGACGAGAAATTTGCACTAGAAGCTAGATAGACTATACTAGTATATGATGGCAGAGGAAGAGACCTGTTAATTTACTCGATGGATTACCTGAATTACCTGACAACAAATAACAAGCCAATGCTTGTTGCTTTACCCACAAAGAAACTATTGTTGCTTGAAGATTTCCATGACTCTATTAGAACAACTGATAATAAAGTAAACACCCTATCTGTTAATATATAAAACTTTATCAGTTCTCTACTAGAATGACTATTCCATATAAATGAACTTAGTCTAATACTGAACGAAATTACTGGCACTTAAAACCAAACCTCAGAGCAAAATTTAAGAACTGACATAGAAACTATGTTTTATGTCCTGCTTCTCCCCTTCAACAACGATAAAGGATTGAAAAAAAAGAACCAGAAATTTGCATATGAACTGAGAAAAGCCTAAAAATTTGGACCGAGTGGAACACACTCCAAATACTTCAAGTCAAACAAGGTTCAGCAGTGCAGCGTCTTAACGACTAAAATTCTGCCTTTGATTTTTGGCACTACCAACACCTTCCAGAATTCGGGCACCTTAAGTTCTCCACTGCACCGATTCTGACTAAGTTATCTTAGTTATTGGCAACAATCTCAGCAGAATCAGTATCAGTGGCTCAGCTCATGTAAACCACTTCTTATCAGGGTGACTGCATGTGAACGTGTTTGGATTAGCGATATTGCAATAAATTATATGCAGTAGGGGAATCAGTTAAAAGTTAACATAAGCTTCGGTAGATAGATAGGGCCCAGAGGCAAAAGGATACACCAAGCATAACAGAATTGGAGATAAAAGGGAGTATAGAATTGTCAATACTTAATATAAAGATCCTTTCTTGGTCAAGGGGGCAATACAACACTCACCTCAAATTGCTCCAACGTCGCATATGACCCATTTCCCAGCTTACTCCTCACAGTGGCAAAGTCCATTGGATGCTCTATCTTCTCATGGTAATTCGGAAGCTACACCAGCAATAAAAATTTAACAAGTTCAGAATTTCCAGCAGACTCCGGTAAGAAGTCTAATACTAGCACATTCCAAGAATACCTCTTCAGGATCAACTGGTTCAGCATAAACGCCATAAATATCTATCCTGATCAAAAAGGAAAACGGACCACTTTTAACCCCAAAAAGAACTTCATTTATGCATTCCCATAAATGCACCAGAAAATATAAAACAACACATACTTCTGAAGTTCGTCCAAAATCAACTCTAAAGCCTTTTTATCAGGCAATTGTACCGAAGATGGAGCCTCTGTCGGCGTCCCTACAAGACACAAAAACACAATTAATTCAACAACAAACAAAAAATAGAACAAATCATTACAAGCCACGACAAAAGAGACAAACGAAAAACAGAACCAATCATTACAACGTCACGACAAAAAAGACAGGCACACCTGGCGGCAAATCTTCTTCAGGCTTAACTTCTCTGACCTGTCAAATTCAGCGGAATGATTAAAACTTCCATAAAAAGACCATCAATAAATAAACAAACGACACGACCATTAAAAAAATTTGTCGTATTTTAATAAATGCTAATCGAAATACAGCTCTTTCCCACACCCCCACCACTCTTGCAGCTTTCTTAGGAGAGTAAAAGTCGGCGTGCCTCTCATAGAGAAACACAGCAAAAAAAAACATTCTTTGACGGTACAATTACAAACGTGACTATGCGGTGCAACCGTAAAATGCTTTTATGTCTGTAATGGTAACTTTTTTTGGAGAGAGAGAGAGAGATTAGGTTCTGCGTGAATTAGTATCTTTTTGCAGTTGACCCAACCATTATCTAAATATATACACACACAAGACACCAACATCAACACAAACACACTCCACATTTATAGGAACTCGTGTTACACCAAAACTTGCATCTCTAGATTCAAGGACCAAATACAAAATCTCTATATTTTTCCACCACAGTTGACTTCCTTTATCACATAAATGTATTATATAATTCAATGCACGTGCTCTATATTAATCAACGCAATCTAATCCAAAATCAGCTTCATTATCAAGTCATCAACTACTGTTTTTCCACTGCAAATTCAAACAATTAGCAAAATCTGTGATCAATTTTACCTCCTCACTGTGATTATCGTCGTCAATTTTCAGCTTCTTCGACCGATTGTTGCCATCTTCGTCCTCGTCCTCGCGATTAGGGCTTTGCTGCTGGAGATTAAGGAGGAGATTGAGCTTCTTCTGATTCTCGTCGTTCGCGAATAGCTCGTCGTCGTCGTCGTAATAATCGTCGAGGTCGAACGTGTGCCTCACATTCCGGCGACGGAGGCTTCGCCGGAGTTCGCGCTCCGCCGCCGTGTCCGGCGACTTGTTAGCGGCGGAATCTGCCGCTTTTGGTTGCCTACCCCTCTTCTTCTTCATTTTCAGGTTTTTCTAAAATAAGATTATTTTCTCTCTCTGTTACTAAATTTTCTTTCTCCTTAGCAGTCTTTCTCTCTCATCGTTTTCTCTTTTTGGTTTTTTTTCTCTATTTCTCCTTTGGGAAGTTATATTTTAAAGCTTGGATGATGTTTAGGTAGGATAGTTGCACGGTGAAACGGTACATTAAATTCGATTGTTAGGTACAATAGTTGCGAGGTCAAATGATACATTAAATTCGATTGTTAGGTACAATAGGTGCACGGTGAAATGAGACATTAAATTCGATTGTTAGGTATGATAGTTGCACGGTCAAATGATAAATTAAATTCGATTGTGGATATAAATGTACAGTTGCACGGTGAATCGATACATTAAATTATGTTGTTGGTATAGTTGGAATAAAGGTTTATTGTCCTTCGTCATCATGTCGCAGTTTCATGAAATGAACAGTTTATATGATATAAATGAAGTTGTGTGCCAAATGGTAGATAGTAGACTTTTGTTAGTTGAAAAAAAAAAACTTTATATCTGTTTATCTTTTGAAAAGGTAAATAAATTGTTGTGAAAAAATAATTATATAATTCCTTGTGTATTATACAAACACTAGTTATATCCAAGAGCAATGATGCTCGAATACAAATGTGGAAGTAATACAATACAGACTTGATAACAGTTGCACAATAGTTGCACGGTGAAATGATACATCAAATTCGATTGTTAGATACAATAGTTGCACGGTGAAATGATACATTAATTTCTCCTTTGGAAAGTATATTGTAAAGCCTCGATGATCATTAGTTACAATAGTTGCACAATAGTTGCACAGTAAAATGATACATTAAATTCGATTGTTAGGTACAATAGTTGCACGGTCAAATGATACATTAAATTCGATTGTTAGGTGCAATAGTTGGCCCGTGAAATAATACATTAAATTCAATTGATTGTTGACATAAATGTACAGTTGCAAGGTGAATTGATACATTAAATTCGTTTGTTGACATAAATGTACAGTTAGAATAAATGAGTATTGTCCCTCGTCATCATGTCGCAGTTTCATGAAACTAACGGTTTGTATGATATGGTGTTTTGTGCCAAATGGTAGACAGTAGACTTTTGTTAGTTGAAAAATAAAAACTTTATATCCTTGTATCTTTTGAAAAGGTAAATAAATTGTTGTGAAAAAATAATTATAATTCCTTGTGTATTATACTAACACTAGTTATCCGAGAGCAATGATGCTCGAATACAAGTACGTGGACGTAATACAATACGGACTTGACAACACCACTTTTAGAAATCATACCATAAAATTCACTCGCGACGGTTTTATGTATTAAAAGATTCATTAAAGTTAAATAATAATTCTTTTTAAAGTTTTTTGTTAAACAAAAAAATAAAGAATCTTATGTGTTACATTTAACAATCAAATAACTTATAATATAAAGTAAAAAAGCATCAAACCCCTGAGCTTATGGGATATCTGCAATAGCTTATAAAAAAAGTTTGTTCACTACTTTTACTTAAAGATACTTTAAGTAATATTTACAAAAAGTCGGGAGTGTTTGCAATTTTTTTTTAAAAACTACTTAAAGCATTAATTAGTAGGTGTTTGCAATAAAAATGATTTTTCCTTTGAAAAACTTTTTTTTTAAAATAACATATTTTTAAAAATAGTTAAAACAGAACCTCAGACATGTTTTTGCAGATTGTGCGTCTTTCTGAAGACAAGCAGAAGAAAAAGTCACTATTGCACATACTAAAAGTATGATTTTTTGTAGAAGTCAATTCGCCATTTTAAGCATTTACACTACCGTATTGTCCTTCTACGATTCGTTTTCTAACTTATGAAAAGTTACAATGTTTCCTTCCTATTAAAAATCCACGAATTGTCTCATGAGGCCAAATCTAACTATAAATTGCAAAAGGTGTTCAAATTGAGCGGTTGATCAACTACCAAAGTGACAATGCGCAATTTTTGAACAATTAGGAGATATATTGTAAGTTTTTGTTAGGGGTTATGGGGTAAATTACACACCCAAAAAATAGGTTTTGCCACTTAGATGCATTTTATCTTAATATATAAAACATAAATCATTACTATTAGAGAAACATTCTGCCCATATATAAGTCATGCAAGATCCAATCAAATAAAAATAAATAAATTTTATTAAAAGAATAACTGGGGACATCCACAGCCACCATTCAATTATTTTGTAACAATTGATCTTATTTTTAGTGTTTGTATAAACAGTAAACTAACCATTTGTTATTTGGCTAAGATGCCGGCATGCATCACAATCTGCTTCCAGAAACAGGAACAACTATTGCGCTTCACATCATATGTGCGAGAAAATTACATTTTTGGTGCCTTAATTTGGCACAATTTCGTTTTTGGTGCCTTAACTTGGCACATCACGTTTTTGGTGCCTTAATTTGGCTATTTTTTCGATTTTGGTCCTCAGTTGGCTGCAATTTGAATATGTCGCCGATAATTGCCACAGTGGCGGCAATTTGGGGATTTTGACCCAGTCAAAAATCCACCTCAACCCATATGTCTACGTGGCACGCCACGTGGATAAGTTATAAAAAAAAATCCTCAAATTTATATATATTGAGAAATTCATATTTATTTATATAAATTTAATTTTTATAATACATTTAAAAAGAAACACAGTTTAAAAAAAAATTGTATTTATAAATTTAAGTTATAAACATTTCATTTTAAATATTTGAAACCAAGATTTTGTATTTAAAATTTAATTAAATGATAAATCAAAAATAAATAAAAAATACCAGGAAAAAAAAGGTACGTCTTCTTCCCCTTCCCCAATTCCCCACCCCCACGGCCCACCTCAACTCCAGGTCGAGCTTCAACACACCACCACCACCACCCCTGGATCGTCGAATCGGAGAGAGTTGCAAGGAGATAAGAATCGATTGAAGGAGGAAATAGGATTGGCCTAGGGTTTCGTCGACGTTGGAAATCTCCTCAACACCGAGATTGAGATCGAAGGTAGGGGGTGATGAATAAGGTCTTCGGAGGTTCCGATTTCAAACCTTGGAATTGATCCTCAACTCCTCAACAATGGCGAAGAAGAGCTGAAGAAGATGACCTGTTTTTGTTGTTTTTTTTTTTTTTTTTTTTTTAATATTATCTAAAATAATTAAAAATATTAATAATTTTAGTAATATAATAAATTATTAATAAGAGAGTCTTTAAAAAAAATTGTTTTTTTTTTTTACCAAAAACAAATATATAATTAAAAACTAGATACTAATTTTATAAACTTTTAAGTAAAACTTTAAAATAATTAAATACATAAGGGCAAAAATGGCATTTGATATTTACATGGCGTGCCACGTAGACATATGGGTTGAGGTGGATTTTCAACTGGGTCAAAATCCCCAAATTGCCGCCACCGTGGCAATTTTCGGCGACATATTCAATATATTGCCGCCACCCGGAGGACCAAAATCGAAAAAATAGCCAAATTAAGGCACAAAAAACGTGATGTGCCAAGTTAAGGCACCAAAAACGAAATTGTGCCAAGTTAAGGCACCAAAAATGTGATTTTCTCTCATATGTGCTCATAAGCAGTGTTGTTAAAAACTCGCCCCGGGGCTCACTCGGGACTCGCCCAAGGCGTTTTTGACCCCAAAACGCCCAGAGACTTTGCTTTGGGGCTTAACTTTCACGGGGCTTACGCCCGGTAATTTAGGGCGTATGCCCCAAGGGAGAATTTTATATTTTTGGTGTCTTAACTTGGCACCATTTCGTTTTTGGTGTCTTAACTTGGCACCATTTCGTTTTTGGTGCCTTAACTTGGCATGCCTCGAAATTGGTCCCCTAACTTGGCTTTTTTTTCGATTTTGGTCCTCCGACGGCGACAATTTCAATTTCTCGCCGGATTTTGCCACGGTGGACGGATTTTGGGGATTTTGACCCAGTCAAAATGTCACGTCACTCATAAGCCGAGGTGGCACGCCACGTGGATAAAGAAATAGCAAATCGAGTGGAATAAAACAGCGACTTCAAAATCGTGGAATTCAACTTGTAAAAGGAAAAAAGAAACACGATCAAAAAACAAAACCAAACAGAAGAAAAAAAAAACGGACGATCCTCTCTTCTCAAACGGACAATCTCCCCATGTTGGGGTTTGAAACTCGCAATTAACTGCTAATCAACCAAAACAACTGAGAATGAGGTTGAATTTGTAGTGAATTACTCGATTTGGCTTTAAAAAAAATTAGGGTTCATAGGTTGGGTTTGGGCATCGACAGTTTCTTTCAATTGCACTTTCCCTTTCTTTTGTTCTTGGGTTGTTTTTTGACCGTGACTTTTGTTCTTTTATTCCTATTTGTTTTTTGATATTGAATTCAGCGATTTTGACGTCGTTGTTTGATTCACCCGATTTGCTTTTCTTTTTTTTTTTTTTCTTTTTTCTGTTTGATTTTGTTTTTTGATCGTGTTTCTTTTTTCCTTTTAGAAGTTGAATTCAACGATTTTTTTAATCGCTGTTTCAGTGATTTATTTTATTTTATATTTTTTTTAATCCACGTGGCGTGCCACCTCGGCTTATGAGTGACGTGGCATTTTGACTGGGTCAAAATTCCTAAAATCCGTCCACCGTGGCAAAATCCGGCGAGAAATTGAAATTGCCGCCGCCGGAGGACCGAAATCGAAAAAAAAAGCCAACTTAGGGGACCAATTTCGTGGCATGCCAAGTTAAGGCACCAAAAAGGAAATGGTGCCAAGTTAAGGCACCAAAAATGTAAAATTCTCTGCCCCAAGGCAAAAACCACGCCTTTTGCGCCCCAAACTATTGGACTTACGCCCCCAAAGATAAATATATGTAGATTTATTTTGTTTATTTTTCTATAATTTTATATTTATATTTATTTTAGAAAATAAATTTGGCATAACCAATGGGTATATTGAATTTAAAGATATTTAATTCTTATGATACTTTTAAATAATATTTCTTAGAACTCAAATGTATCTTTTTATAGCTTCCAATAATAATATTTTTACTTATTATCATTTATTTGCGGCTTTGTGTTTTTCTTTAATATATTACTTTTAATATGATCAATTAATTTCATAATATTTAGAATTTATTAAGAGTTTAGAAACATATTTTTATGCATCTTATATAAATGTGCAAACTAAAATTTGTTATATGACTTTATAAGAACACAAATATTTCAAATTAACATATTAACTCCTTCTTTTAGTCTTTTCAATTTTTGATATATTTAGAAAATAGTAAATTCTAAAATTTGTGGGACTTACGCCCCGCCTCTAAGCATATAGAATGCCCCGCTTACGCCCGACGCCTTTAACAACACTGCTTATAAGTATGCATCCATAACACCTATTTATCGCGTGAGTTTCTCTAGTTTTCATTTATATAACAGAAGATATATTTTAAAGCAAATAATTCGAGCTCTACAATAATTGGAATAAGAAAAAAATTGTTGAACAAAAACTACAGGCAATTGAAGTTCAAAAACAGGTCCTTCGAAACAACTCTCAGATTAGTTCAGCTGTAACTACTAACTACCTAATAAACATACAGCTATAATTGTATGAAAGTTTCTAAATCATTTTCCTCTCTCGAACACCAAAAACATGGTACATAATATAGCGGAATGAGCAAGTTCAAAAGGAAAAATCATGAAGACAACAAGCATCCCAAAACAACCAACTGAAATTCCGTAATGATCCTCTATCGCTTTGCTCAGTCATAAGTAAACAAATTAAACCGTTTGTGCAAATCACTGGTTAATCTTCGCTTATACTGCAACCCTCATCCTCTGTATCTTCTGCCTGCTCTAAGCTTGCAATATGTCAAAGCAAATCTGAGTTGGCAACCAACCAGGCATATAACAATTCAATCACGAAGATAAAAGTAAGTCGAACCTTATACTATATATACCGTCTCATAGTTGTAGAGCCAAATCAGGCTGCTGCGAATCAACCATGACACACGAAGAGGGCCTTCCCGGAGACCCTGAAGACTGGCAACCAATATTTAAGTCTGGAGGAAGGGATTCTGGCTTCTGTCTTGAATGCATTTGTGGACAGGGATTCCCCCAAGTAGGCGGGACTTGGAATCTAGATAAGTCAGAGGTCACCAACTGTGGAAAAACCTTTTGCTGGTCTCGGAATTGTATAGTGTTCCCTAGCGTTGTAGGTAATGCACCCTGTGGTACAAAAGGATTAATTGGAGAATTAATCCTGTCTGGTTGTACCTGCATTCCAGCAGAAGGAAAATCTCCACGAAATTGTGCTACTTCACGACTTGAATTGTACGGAGAATCAGCATATGACTGTTTTATGAGCAAATTTGTATTTTGCCCAGCTGGTCTAAACCCTCCTGCCCCCACAGACATCCATACCCGAGCAGCAGCACTATTCGGATCAATGCTACCCAAGGACTGGGGTGAAGAAAAAACTTGAGCACCAGCCAATGACTGATTTGGCAATTTTTCTTGATTTTGAGCCAACATTCTCATCAACTGTACTGGGTCCGTAAGACCTTGCCCCTGTTCACGCGGATAATAGGTAGCTGCCTTTGGCGCATCGGATGAACTGGGTATTGCACTATTGTCTAATCTATTACCAACGAATTTCCCATTAGCCAATTCTCTTCTAGCGATTCCATTAGTAGTAGCTGCATCTTTACTCGATGAGGGAGGACCATTCAATTCAACCTCCTTCACAACTTTTCTATTATCAGATTCAGTAGACGGCCTGGATCGTGAATTTTGATGATCGACACTAGAAGACCCGCGAGAATTGATCCCCGCATTTAAAAAGAAAAACGGATTCACTTCAGAAATATTCCCTCTGGTAGGTTGATCATTGACTGGAACAGAAGCAGTAGTGATAGTGGCAGAAGATGGTCTTATTCCAGCAGCACCAAGAAATGGCATATTCTTTTCTATGCCAGGCCCATGATATGTGTTTTCCTTTGAAAACTCTGAGACAATTGGTGTCCTCTCAAACTTCTTAGGACTGGCAGCTTGTTGTACTTTGGCAAAAAAATCTGGTTCCTTGACAAAACAGTTTTCCAGCATTAGTAAACTAGTTGGAAGTGGTTCATACTCTCCTACCCACCCTCGACCAAACTTGATCCCTTCAGGTAGTGCTTGTTCAATTTTCTTGGAAGCAACTTTCCAGGCAACAGAACCAAGAGTTGCAGCAAAACGAGACAGGCTCCTGGAATATGAATGATCTGAATAAAGCCCTACCTGCTTGAGGGAAATTTACAAAAAAGTGAGAAAAATATGGTGCACAATGTGCAGCAAAAATATAATCTGGAAATTACTTACGGGAACCAGAAGCTTGCTTTCTTCCTCGAACGTTGAGAATATAGATTCTGAGTTGCCCACTGGATGAGCCAGAGAGATGCTGTACGTTTCCCGACGGTTTTCATTATTAATGAGTGGTTTCCTACCAAATCTAGATAGCGGACCCTTTCCTACAAGAAGAACGCTGAGTAGTTAGGAAGAATGGCATCATAATCTGCAGGTAACAATCAGCCATCGGAAACTAAATACTAGAAGTGTTCTACGCTATACAGATGAATCAAATACCACGAGTTAGAGTACACTAAACCTATCTGATGTGATCAAAATTAATTAGATCCATAAGGTACCTGGCAGAGATTCTTCTCCCTTGTCTAAATTGTTGTCATTTAAGAAAGAATTTCCCGCGGCAACCCCTTCTATACTACCAGGTTTCTCGTATCCAACAGCCAGGAGTGCATTTGAAACATTCTGGATATCGAACGGTGTTGCAAGAGTGGCTCCAGATGAGAAATCAGAACCAATAGGTTCTTGCCCCAATTGGCTCACTGACCTTTTGATTTGCTTCTTCATTATAGAGCTAGATCTCATCTTATGCTCGGGTTTCATCTCTTTCTCCGTGCGCTCAATATTCATCCTTATCTTACTAAATTTCTTTTTAGCCAACTCTTGGATGGCCCGTGCCTTTCCACACAATGAGAAATAAATTAATAGGTTGCTCAAAGAACGTAACTGAAGAACAAGAAGTGCTGCCCTATACCTGCTTGTGGTATATGGTATCTGGCTCGTTGTATTGCATTGCATTTGAGCAAATGAGGAAAACATCACTCTGTAAGAAGAGCAAACCAAATCTATGTAAGAGAACAAGGTCACAAGAGGAATTATTACTTTGATAGCAACTCTGTAACAAGTTTATAGTAACAACGATAAGAATCTGAAAATGCGGTATTTAACTTCTGCTAATGATAGAAAACATTGGTATTTAACTACTGTTAAGCTAATAGACAGAAGAGGAAATGGAACAAATACAATGAGGCAGGTACACCACCGCCACAAGTCTTAGAACACTAAAATTTACAGGATTACAATCAGGCACAATTTCAAACAGCTCAAAGTAAAGCACACTAAGCATCCTCACAACAAAACCAGGACGAGAAATTTGCAAGAAACTTCATAAACTATACTAGTATATGATGGCAGAAGAAACCCATTATAAAGTTTGGGGAACCCGTTAATTTACTCGATGGAGTACCTAAAGGCTAACACCTGACTACAAAGAACGAGTCAATGCTTGTTTCTTCACCCACAAAGAAACTATTTTTGCTTCAAGATTGCCATGCCTATATTAGAACAGATACTAAACTAAACAGCCTATCTGTAATATATAAAACTTCACAAGTTCTGTACCAGGATGCCTATCCCATATAAATGAACATAGTATAATACTGAAAGAAATTAGAAACACCTAAAACCAAGGCAGAGAGCAAAATCAAAGAACTGAGTAGGCGATTACATTTGTATATGAATTGATAAAAGCCTAAAAATTTGGATCAAGTGGAACACGCTCCAAATACTTCAAGTCAAACAAGTTTCATCAGCAAAATGTCTTAATGACTAAAATTCTGTATTCAATTTTATGCACTACCAGCTTCTTCTAGAATTGTGTTCTCCAGTGCACCGATTCTGACTACGGTATCAGTGGCTCGGCTCATGTAAACCACTAACTACCAGTGTGACTGCACATGGACATGTTTGTATCAGCAATACCACAATAGGTTATTTGTAAGGAAATCAATTTAAAAAATAACATAAGTTTGGGTAGACAGGGAGCACCCAGAGGCAACAGGATACAACCAAGCATAACAGAATAAAAGATAAAAAAGAGCACAGAATAGTCAATACTTAATAGAAAGATCCTTTCTTGGGCAATACAGAACTCACCTCAAGTTGCTCCAATGTCCCGTATGATCCATTCCCCAGCTTGCTCCTCACAGTGGCAAAGTCCATTGGATGCTCTATCATCTCATGGTAATCCGGAAGCTACACCAGCAATAAAAATTTAACAAGTTCAGAAATTCCAGCAGACTCTGATGAGATATCTAATACTACTACATTCCAGAAACAATTCCAAGAATACCTCTTCAGGATCAACTGGTTCAGCATAAACACCATAAATATCTTTCCTGCTCAAAAAGGAAAACGGACCACTTTTAACACTAAAAAGAGCTTCATTCATGCATTCCCATAAATGCACCAGAAAATATATAACAAAACATACTTCTGAAGTTTGTCCAAAATCAACTCCAAAGCCTTCTTATCAGGCAATTGTACCACAGATGGAGCCTCTGTCGGCGTCCCTACACGACATAAATACACAACGAATTCAACAACAAAACAAAAAACATTAACCAATCATTACAAAGCCACGACAAAAGAGATAGGCACACCTGGCGTTGAGTCTTCTTCAGGCTTTGCTTCTCTAACCTGTCAAATTCGGCGGAACAATCATAACTTCCATAATAAATACCATCAATAGATAAACAAACATTTCAATAAATGCTTATCGAGACACCGCATTTTCCCACTCCACCGCCACTCTTGTAGCGCTTTTAGGAGAATCAATATCGGTGTGCCAATTACACAGAGACACAAACGCAGCAAAAAACATGTTTTGCCGGTACAATTGGAAACGTGCCTATGCTGTGCAACCGTAAAATACTTTTATGTCTGTAATGGTAACTTTCTTGGGAGAGAGAGAGAAAGGTGTGAGAGAGAGAGAGAGATTAGATTCTGTGTGTTAATATTTTTTTACAGTTGACCTAACCGTTACCTATATATACACACACACACACAGATGACAACTACATCAACAACACAGACACACTCCACATATATAGGCACACAAACTCAGCTTCATTATCAAGCAAATCAACTAGTGTTTTTCCACTGCAAATTCAAACAATTAGCAAAAATCAGTAAATCAAATTCACCTCCTCACAGTAACTCTCGTCGTCGATTCTCCGCTTCTTCGACGGCTTGTTGTCATCTTCATCATCATCATCCTCGTCCTCGCAATTAGGGCTTTTTTGCCGTAGATTAAGCAGATTGAGCTTCTTCTGCTTCCGGCGAAGGTCCTCGTCGTTCTCGAACAGCTCGTCGTCTTCGTCGAAGTAATCGTCGAGGTCGAACATGTACTTCACATTCCGGCGCCGGAGACTCCGCCGGAGTTCGCGCTCCGCCGCCGTCTCCTCCGATTTGCGGCGGACGGCTGAATCTGCCTTCGGCGGCCTCCCTCTCTTCTTCCTCTTCACGATCTGGCCCATCATTCTGCAGATTTTTTTGAGCTGATAATTATTATTATTATTATTATTTTTCTCTCAGTTGTTTCTTTCTCTCTCTAAGTGTTTTTCTCTCTCCTCGTTTACTCCATTATTTGGTGAGTGGAGTGGAGAAGAGAGTTTTGCTTTTTTTTTTTTTTTTTCTTTGGGAAGTCGCTTTTGAAGCTCCGAAGCTGGGTCCGAGGCTGAGGCTTGTGATAATGGGAGCTAGCTAGGTGCCAATTAATAGATGGCTGTCGTTTGAAAAAAGAAAAAAGAAGCCATCTTTATATAGGCATCTTTTCAAAAGGTGAGTAAATTGTTGTGAGAAATAAACATAATTCTTTGTGTATTCTTATAAAAAAAAACTTTTTATTATGTGCAAGTTATGATATACGGAGAAAGATATACGGACACAACACAATACGAACTCAACGTCGCAATTTTTGAAAAGTTATGCCTTAAGATGCATATATAGTATTCTAAGATTATACTCAAATTAATATCAAACTTAGTTAAATTCGAGAAACACTAATAAACTGTATGAATAAAAATATCTATTAAAACTCAAACACACACACACACACATATATATATATATATATATATATATATATACATGTGTGTGTGTGTGTGTTTGTGTGTATGATATGTATGTATGAAAACTCAAATATAAAGCTGAAAAAGTAGCAAGCTCAAAGACATAAAGATTACAAAATTAGTTACAGAGGTGCGTCGTGACGTGTGAAACGTGTCCAATACGTGTTTATTAAGGTATTTCTTTCTTTTTCCTTTTATATTAATTAAGAACACGACACGATTTTCCAAACATGTCCAAAATATCCCTATTTTGTTTCTTTTTACTTAATTAGGGATACTTTCTAATTAAGGGTGTGCAAACATAATCGTATCGATCGAATCGTTTCAAAATCGATCGAATGATCCGATTTAAAAATCGAATCGAATTTTCGATCCGATCTTTGGTTGTCAAAGAAAAAGCGAAACTCACTTCGATTTGATTTTCAATTTTAGGGGTCGATCATCGAATCGAATCGAATCAAAAATCGGATCTATAATATTTTTTTTTTAAATATATATGTATAGAACATAATGAATTTAATGGTGTGTCTTGAATATATATGAATTTTGAAATGTGACTTAATTTCTCTTATGGTTAATTATGTTTGAATTTAATATTTTATTGTTTGTGAATTGTGTTGAATTGAGTAGAAGTATCACTTTTGAATTGTGAATTTCCAAAGATTGATGAATTAGAAAGTGTACATTATTTTTCTATTGTTTCATACATATTTTCTTTAGTTTTAAATGCATATTTGAATCGTTTTGTTGCTTCTTTTTTTTTTTTTTATAATTAAAATACAATAAATAAAAGGCTCATAATCGAAATCGTACCAAATCGAATCGAAATCCACTCGATTTAAATCGAATCGAATTGAATCGTTTCAAACGACTTGATTTTGATTGTCAGTTTCCCACAACCAGAATCGAATGATCCTAGCTGATATGATCGATTCGATTCGATTTAATCGAAATGCACAACCCTATTTCTAATCATGTTCGTATCCCAAAAGTGTTTGGTATGATATATAATTTTTAAAAGTGTCCGCATATCATAATGCGCAAGTGAATTGAATTGTGGTTACCTAAGAGTCAATTAATATTGTGTAAGTGAATAATGAAAAAAAAAAATAATACTTCACAAGCTAAAAACAAATTACTAATACTACAAACTTTTGTGTGAGAAAAATGTGACGAAATATCCTAAAAATGTATATTTACTAAACATTTGACTCATTTCAACTATTTAACTACTTAGATGTGTAATTACAAACCTTAAATGTTGTGAATGAAAGGCTAAACAGTTGATCCATTTTCTAAAGTAAAAGGGATATTTATATTTTGCTCAATGGTAATATTTTGCCAAGCATAAACAGATAAATATGTGTGTGTTTTCATTCGAGGAGTGTATAAATATATTAATTAAGAAAATTATTATTTTTCAACTTAATAGTGTTTTTCTTTTATCATTATTTTTAAGAGTGAATTCTCTATATTTGTGGAGTTTCAAACTAAACAATCTTTACATTTGTTAATTTACTAAATTTGACTCATCTGCTATTTCTTCCGCAGATAATTTAATTGGGTTTTTGAGTCTTTGTCTCTACGTAGTCATTTCAAAATTGTGTAGTAGTAACCTAAGAATCAGGACTAGACTTCATACTAGGTTTTGAAACGCATATACTCAAATACTGTGTATTCGAGTATTTTGTAACAAGTCATTTAGAACTGAGTAATAGAAACCTAGTAACTCTTTTTTTGTGAGTGTTAGAGTGTTAACTTGTTCTGCCAATTTTTTCCTTGTTTGTGCTTCTATCTTTTCTACTTCTAATTATGATTTGAAAAGAATGAAGAGAGTGTAATGCTAGATTTTGATTTTCTTCTTTGTCTTTCGTAGTAGGTATTAGGTTGTATATTTCTCTTCTCCTTCTTTCTTGACCAGATGGGACAAAAAATCTTTTGTTGATTTGTGATTTATTTATTTCATTTTAAGTCTTCGAGAGCGATAAAAGTGACTTAAAAAAGCTAACAGATTGAAGGAGTGACGAAATTGTGCACTAACTAAGTTTCTTGATAAGCCCATGCGACACTTAAAGGACTTTATGGGTGCTACAGACATCGTCTTGGTGGTAATGAATCAAGCTTGAAAAGGATTTAGATAATAAGTGAGATACATTGACTTAATGAAGTGGACAAAAAGTCAAGAGTATCAAGAATATGAATTGGAATGAGCATATCTTTTGTGACATTTATGTCATCTAAGTTAATTATATATAATGGAGCTTGTCATGATAAATAAATTAGGTTACTTCATATTTGGAAGTTTTATAAAATATTTATACAGTTAAATAGCTTCAAACTCCTAACTTATGGGGTCATTCACAGTGTCCACCCTACATAAAGAGAAAAAAGAAAGAGAGAAAATAACCTCCAAATCTATTAAAAAAATGTGTGAAATATCTCTTGAGTAGTAGATCCACCAATTTTCTTGGACACATATCTGCACCTTTGTCCGTTGCATTTGCTCTCAGTGGCCATTTTGGACACTTATCAATAAATTGGAAGGCAATATCTCTTCTTCTTTTCTTTTAAAAAAAAATAATAATTTAAAGGGCACATTGTTAAACACTCCATAGGTTGGGGGTTTGAAATGATTTACTCTAAATATTTCCTTGTAAAACCAACTATATATGCTCTTAACTTGTCACCGCTATAACAAGTCAACTAGAGTTAAGCATAGAAAAACTCATAGTCTCATATCACTCCTTTTGTTTGTGTGCAGTGTAGAGTGTTGACTTGTCATGTCGCTTTTCCGATAGTTGTTTCATTAATTCTTTCTAGATATGGTTAATATGGGTACTAATTAAGCATACATTGGGGATGACTTTTCGTGAGTTCGTTGAGAAGTTTAATTGTTGCAAACACCACTTCCAAAAGATAACTGAAAAATTGCATATATTAAATTCAGGGTTTTCCCTTTTGTTGGTCAACTGGAGTAGTAGAAGTATGTGATTTTGGATGTTTTGCGCAACAATTATGAATAATGAATATAACAGTTGAAAATTAAGGAGGACAAAAATCAAAAGCTTTTCATCAATTACATTCGTAACATGTCGCAACTACCAAGTGCCACGAACATTTCTGGATAGAAAGCTTTTAATTTATTTCAACCGCTTTAGCCAAAATGTACTTGCTGAAAGATACATAGTTTGATCTATTTATATGATAAAGAAGATTGCAGTACAAAGATTGAGTGAGATTAAATCATTTTGTCAAGGACTAAAGCTAAATTCTCAAAAAACAACGAAGCTCCCTAAGACTTTGACAGCTAAGCAGATGGCGAAAGAGATAGGCCTGACGCCAGAGGTAATAGTGGAGGAAAATAAGGGTGTGTATGCCAGTTAAAGGTATGGGAAGGTGGTCCATAAATGGGTCGTCGAGCTAACACCTCCACCAGGATACTTGTGTAAGTTGTTTGCATGCAAGCAAAATAGAGGACACCTTCATCTTTTAGCTGTCACGAAATGCATTTGGTTTTGAGATTTATATTGTGCATATAATGAAATGAGACAACATAAGTGATGTTAGAGTGGTCAGCAAGAAACAATTTTAATGATGAGAATGAGATTGAATGTTGTTGGGGACACATGGGAGTTATGTGTGTTTAATTGATTGAAATTTCGGAATTTCAAGCATTTTACATCATCATATGGGGTGTAGCTAAAATTTCAACTTCAGGGGGCGAAAATTTATCAGTATATTTTCATACTCTATACTATAATATTTTCAATCTTTCATGAAATAAATAATGATTTATTGCAAAAATAGACTTTAATTGAGACAAGACGCGATATGTGATATGGTGAAATTAACTCTGATAACTTTACACTTATAATGTATTTATATTTTTAAAAATCACAAAATGCAATGTCGAACGGGTATTTGACACCAAAACCCTTACAACAAAAAAGGTATTGGGACATTGAAAAATGTCCCTATAAACTCTTTTTGCAACACTTTTTAGGGACACTTAATTTTTTTTTGATGAAATGTAAAGCAAAGTACATTGTGATTGCGTGAATCAGATTCACATTAAAAAACATTTAATGTGGGCTTCTAATGTAGAGAAAACTTTGAGATATAGACTCCGATTTAATTTCCAAATACTATACGTTTGTTTATTTCTAGAAAAGAAATTCTTATGTATGACGTATAATTGTGGATCAAAATTTCTAAATGTTTTTTTTCCGTAAAGTATAGAAACAATCTTTGATATATAAAGCCGTTGTTTCTATGTTTTTTAAAGCTAGGCTAGTTTGTATTTGAAGTTTGATTTATATCTTTTAAACATGCTTAATTGTGTGTATCACATGTTGTTGTACTCTCAAAAGTGTTATTTTTTTGTTTTGGTAATGTAAACTACTTATCCTTGGATACGGCCAAAAAAAGACTGGGTTAAAGCTAGTTGCAAATGCAACTTCACTCATGGAAAAGTTTACAACAACCTTCATACAAAAACCATGAAGGATCCATCATTTTTGCAGTTTGCTAGAAGCAAGTTTTGCCTTGATTCTCTGGCAGCTGAAACCTTAACCTTTCTCCAAGCATGCCAGTGTCTAAATGGAGCCAACATCAACCATACTTTTTTGGAATGAGACAACCTTACTCAGATAAATGTTATCTTGGACCCTTAAGCAGATTTGCCTTGGATGATTAAACCCCTGGCAACTTGCAATTCAAAAATTGTGGCAAGCAAGACCGAAGTGGAGATTCAACCACATCAATTGGAACGCGAATCAGACAGCCACAATTTAGCTCGCTGGGCATTTTGAATGCCCGGTTATCTAATTTTATGTCTCTTAACCTCCCGAATTCCTGTTTTTGAGATGGAGGAATTGTTGTACCAAACTATTGTGACTCTTTTAGTCACACCTTTTGCTAGTATATATTTTATAGTTTAACAAAAAACTATTTATGTGCTTATATGTTGTAGTCGAAGTTTTGACTCTGCATCTAAGCGTTTTTTTTCTTCCATGCTTTGATCTTTTCACTAGTTCAAGCATTTACGTTGAAATTATGTAATTTGTGATTTAGAACTTGACAAACCCAAAGATCATTGTTCGAATTTGAACATACTTTTTTTTCAAATCATACAAAATCTAGATAAATATATCAACATTTCTATCAACAACGTAAATAATGTAACACAAAATGCGTTGAAAATTAAAACATCCTCTATGTTAAAGTCATATTAACTATTAATTAACACATAAGTGTTAAGCATTCTTAAAAAATAATTTAATCTTGTGCAACTTTATTTCCAGGGAAAATAGCGTTAAATCCCTTGTACTTTACCCGTTGTTGCACTTTGTCCCCTATCCTTTTATTTTTGGCAAATTATCCCTTGTACTATGGATAAATAAGTGCCCCTTTGGTCATTTTTTCACCATTGAATTTGGACACTTGTCCCCATTCTTACCGTTGGATTAGACTTCAGGGGGCAAACTGCTTATTTTTCAACAGTATATAGCGCATGTTGGCAAAAAAAATAAAAATAGAATAAGGAACAAAGTGCAATCGAGCCATGGTACAGGAGTTTAATGCTTTTATCCCTTATTTTTATTCTAGGTACGCATTTATCATAAAAAAAAAAAACCGACAATACATTTCAATTACCTTTTAATACCAGAAACAATTTCACACTCGGTCCCTATGTGTATAGGTTTGTTAGTGAGTAACTTGTAAATTAAATAAAGAGCTAATGGCAAATCCATACCGCGAATTGTACGCTTTTTGCGGATTACACCGCAAATTGTAATTACAAGCGAAATACACCACGAATTGTAATACTTTTTGCAAGTTGCACCGCAATGTGTGTTTGTAGGTTTTTTAGAGGGTATTTTCGGTATTTCAAGTTTTAATTGACCAAATTTTGCAATTTGGTCCCCATTTAAAATCGTTTATTGTCTTTCCATTTATTTTATTTATTTATTAATTTTTTTTAATGAAAACGATGAACGTCTTAACAAAACAAAAAAAAAGGTCAGAAAAGGGAAAGTCGTTGCTCCACTTCCACCCGTCGCCACCCCACCGCTGCGCCGCGCCACCCCACCACCGCTGCTCCCCCGTCTCAGGTGCGTCGTAGTGTTTAGGGTTTAGAGTTTCAATTTTTTCGCAACATCGAATAAAAAGCCTAAATCGCAAAGAATCGCGTCCTAAACACTACGACGCACCTGAGACGGGGGAGCAGTGGTGGTGGAGTGGCGCGGCGCGGCGCGGCGGTGGAGCAGCGGGGTGGCGACGGGTGGAAGTGGAGCAACGACTTTTCCCTTTTCTGACCTTTTTTTTGTTTTTTTAAGACGTTCAGCGTTTTCATTAAAAAAAAAAAAATAAATAAATAAAATAAATGGAAAGACAATAAACGATTTTAAATGGGGACTAAAATGCAAAATTTGGTCAATTAAAACTTGAAATACCGAAAATACCCTCTAAAAAACCTACAAACACACGTTGCGGTGCAACTTGCAAAAAGTATTACAATTCGTGGTGTATTTCGCTTGTAATTACAATTTGCGGTGTAATCCGCAAAAAACGTACAATTCGCGGTATGAATTTGCCATTAGCTCATTAAATAAACTTAGTTAATTACCTATAAATAAAAATAAAATAAAATAAACGTAGTTATTATTTTTTTTTTGTAAAGTTCAATAGAGGATTTATAAGAAAAACAGAATTAGGAAAAAACAAGAAAGGAGTAATCCGTCGTCCCCAACCCACCCACCCCCACCCCCGCCCCCTCCGCCGCCGCCTGTCGCATCAGAACCGCCGTGGGAATGGAGAAAGTGAGGAGAGCGGTGAAGCAAATAGCCAACACACAAAGACTGTCCACTCTCTCTCCTCCTCACCTCTCTCTCATCCCTCTCCTCTTTCTCTCTTCCTCTCTCTACGCTTGTTCTCTCTACCTTCGCCGCCAACTCTACCGCTTCAACATCTTAACACAAAAAAGGTGATTAATTTCTTTTTTTTTTTTCATTAAAGACTCCATTTTTATTCTTGAATTATATTTGAGTATTTGTTGTTGTTTTTCCATTTTGTTTTAAGGTTGCCGGTTCCGGTAATTAGTGTCGGGAATCTGACGTGGGGTGGCAATGGTAAAACTCCAATGGTGGAGTACCTCGCACGCTCATTGGCTGATTCTGGGATTTCACCTCTAATACTCACAAGGGTATTTTTTATTTTTATTGTTATGATTTGTTTTGTGCATGTGTGGTTTTCACATTTTCTATTCAAATCTTGTGTAAAGATCGAATCTTTTGCTGCTTGAGTTGTGTTATATTTCAGGTGTGAACTGATTTGGACCGAATTTGGACTCTATTAAGTGTTGAAAAACCAAACTTGGATAGTGTTGCATGTTTTGCGTTCCGTAGGTTTTGGAGTTTAACCAATTTTCGAGCAAACTTAGTTTAAAGTGTTTAATTGGACTCCCATTAGTATTTTACATTTTACTATCCCGCGTTCCTCGAGTTCTACACTAGTTCTGATGTAAATTCCTATCGACATATGGTCCTCTGCAATAGCCTCCCACTTTCGCTTGGAATCTCATTTTCGTGACCCAAACAGTAAACAATTCCACACATGCACACCATTTCTCATATTGACTTTAAAATATATGTTGGACGAAAAGCATTAAAGGTGAACAAAACTGCTCATAGACTCTTCTGGATGGTCCTTTGTCTACGTCTCTTGACTCGTTCATGTCAGATTTGGACATTCTTGGTTCTCTATGCAGAGGTAAAAGGGTTTGACTTCACATCCCATTTCTGATTTTATGTCATGTGATCAATTATCACCATCATACCTTTGTTTTGTTTCCTCATTAGCCACTGTTTCCATTCATAACGCTGTAACCAATGGGGTAGTGGTCGGATCAAATATGCTGGTTGACACCAATCAGATGGAGTTGGCAATTGTTATTGTCGGCAGTTTGTGATCATTGGCAGCACTTCATGTCCACCAGGCACTGGCTATTAAGCAACTTTTTCAAGATAGAAAAATGATCGGCAAATAATTTCGTGAGGCGTGTGTGAGAGAATTAGAGAGTTGTGATATTTTTTTCCTATAAAGTTAGAGAGTGTAGCCCTGGTGTTTCTTTATAATGCAATGCTTTTATCTTTGCCAGTGGTTTTCCAAGTAAATTAATGCATTTGCTCTAACCTGGCTCCGATTTATAACAATCTCAACAAATTGCAGCACTCGGTATATCTCACTATGGGCAACGTCATGCTGTCATGCGCTTTACACTTAAATACCTCTAAATAATGTTCCGCTTTTTTCAGGGCTACGGTGGTGCAGATGAAGCTAGAATGCTTCAAAGGCAACTGCTGGGAACATCTGCAACAATTGGTGTAGGCGCAAACCGAGCTGCTACTGCTGCTAGTTTCCTTAAGCAATATGGTTATGAAAATGATCAAGGCACTCCAATCACTGAGAAACACTCTGCTGAAGCAAAAACAGAAACGTTACCCTACTCAAATCGAATTGGGGCTGCTATACTTGATGATGGGATGCAGGTAATACTAGTTCGGACCACTCTCTTGTTGTAGTTTGATTATGACCAGGATCTGATATCTCTTATTGTTATTCTTATACCATAATAAACTTCTTTGTAAATGTCAATTTTATGTTATCTTCACAACCTTTATATGGAATTTTTTTTCCAAAGTTTTTGCTCATGTGAGCCTTTCTCTAATGCTAGAAAATCTACTAATCTCTGGTAGTGGCCTTTATTTTAAGCTCAGATAAGTAAACTAAGGTGGAATTTTCGATCATATTTATGAATGTTAACTTTTTGAAGACAGCATCTGAGTTTATGGCGTGATCTAGAGATCACAATGGTGAACGCGATGATGCCGTGGGGAAATCATCAATTAATTCCTCTTGGATCTCTGAGGGAACCTTTGACTGCACTTGGCCGAGCAGATATTGTTGTCATCCATCATGCAGATCTGGTATGAAGAACTTGTTGGGAAAGAGTGCCAAACAAACAAAAAAAAGCCAAAGGTAATGAAAGTAATAGCTTTTTTTCTTTCAAGTTGGATTACGAATAAGATTCCAATATGGCAATCAAATTAAGCTCCAACTAGTAATAACTAGAAAACCAAAAGGGTTAAATGGATGAAAGCAAATGAGGAGACATAGTTCTTGCCTGGAAAATGCAATTTGCACCGAATAATAAATATGAAGACCCAAGCAGTGTATCTCAATCAATCTCATCTGCTGTATGTGACATATGTCTACAAAGTTTCCCTTAGTCTAATTAGGGATAAACTGCTCAAGACCACACATCTGAAACCCTTCAATTTTGTATGCTCTCTTAGATTTCATCTCATCTCATTTTCATGGCATAAGTTATCTTGATCACATGATATGGTCTCCCTCTAGCTCTTTCTCCCTGTCCATAATCGTCATGCTTTGATAGGCTGTATTTAGAAGGTTCCGTGGTGGAACTGGAATAAGATGCTCATAAGCATGTAAAAGTGGACTCTTTTCTCAAGCTCATTGTCATTGTACCATCTTCTACACTGTATACGTCTCCGGATTCGTGACCTGCAGGTGAAGTAGTTGGTACAAACTGAAAAGTTTACCCCATATGGTCAAAAGAATCTTTAAGAAGAGAGAAGAGAGAGGCTCGCCATCATGCATAGAGAGGTTTGGTTGAATCCCACTATGAGAGGGTTAACTGTCTGGTGGTCTATTAACTTAGGCGGCTAAGCTATCAACTGAACTTAGAAGTATTTCGTCTGGTTAAAAAGAAAAGGTGGGAGTGGTGGTTGTGCATTTAGCAGAAAACTTGAAGCATGTCCGGCCAATTGAATCAAGAAGCAAGCAACAATAAAACAGAGGTTAATAGGCCGGAATATGAAGGAGAAAAATGGTAAAATCCAAGGTTTCTTGGTCTAGTCATTCCAAGTGAGTCCAGATGAATTTTTCTACTTTTTTCCCCACTTGAATTTCCCTAAGTCTGTCTCTTAAAGTTTCATGTGTCTAACTCTCGGTGATTAGTTGTTATTTGGGATGCAAGTGGTGCTCTATTGAGGAATTTAGTATGTGCTGAAAGAAAATTGAAAAGCCTTTTATGGATGGTGGATGAGTTTGATTGGAGTATAAAACTTCTGATATTTATTGTTTTGAGATCTCCAAAAACTATATACCTTACCACTCGCACTTTACCTTTCTTTAGTTTTGGTGATTGTTGATTGGGGTTAATTTGATTGTCAAATTGGAATCTCAAATTTGATCTGCTTGAGGGAGAAGATTTTATTGTACTGGTTGCCTTTGGATCATTCATTTGGCATTCTTCCCGACGAGATTTAGTCATTTGGCCACTTCTGTAGTCTTTCAGATCCTCGTATTTACAGACTGATGGGTTATTGCACAGATTCTAATATATTGTCATGCAGGTACAGGAAAAGGATCTGGAAGCCTTGGAATCAACAATTCAGAAAGTCAAAAGATCTGTTCCAATTTTCTTCACTAAAATGGCTCCAACCCATTTTTTCACACTTGGAGATGCTTCCCATAAAATATCGCTGAAAACTATATACAATAGGACTGTATTATGCGTTTCAGGCATTGGTTGTGCTGATTCATTCATTCAAAGGGTTCAAAGGGTACTTGCCTTTGTTTTCTTTTGAAGCATCATTGTTGAGCACTTTGATCTTCTTGAGATCACCTAGTTTTGCATTATTTCCATTCTCTCTTCCAATATCATAAATTCATGATCTTTCTATTTAAGAAACTGTGAATTCTTGCAGATGGTTCCTGCACATGTGGATCATATGGACTTCAGTGACCACCATTTGTTTCTATCGAAGGTATATAATACATGTTCAGTGGTTGAGTTGAGTACAGTATGATATACATGAATCGAATTAGATTATGAGTATGAGTATGTATGCCCAAAAACTATGATTCCTCCTCAAACGTTACGTCGAATAATAACCTGTCTTCTCTAAGCTTTCTTTCTATCATCATTCCTCCAGTTACTAAAGGTTTGATCTTCCAAAGTAATGTGAGTTAATGACTTAAGGCCTATGAAGTATCCACTACATTGATGCAAGAAGCAATATTTGTGTTTTGCATGCTACGAAACTCTATATGGAAAGTTAAGATCATGTTTGAAGATTGGCGAGAAAGCTATTGCGTATGATGCTATAGCCACATGAATGAGGCACAGTGTGATTAATTTCAGTTGTCTTTAGTAGTATTTGCTCTTGTTGCTCCATTTTGTTTGTAACCTTCATTTGACAACTTTCCCTTGTGTAGGATATTGAGATGGTAAGAGCAAGACTTGAAGACCTTGAATCAAAGTGTACTGCTAAGCCAGTTGTTGTGGTGACCGAAAAGGTGAGCAACATGAAACTAACTCCGTGTCCTCTTGTCTCCGTTTCATTTGCAGTTACCAGCTCTAATACAGTTAAATGGTTTGGGCTTCTTATCTGATCAGGATTACGACAGAGCTCCAGATGTTTTTGAACATTTTAAATCTCATGAAGTTTTGGTGCTTTGTTGTCGTTTGCAATTTCTGGTGCGTAAGGGAAGTACGGAAAGTTGCTTCAAAAAGATTGTAAGCAACCGTGCGAAACTTAGGTTATCAGCTGCAAATATTTATTCGGCCTGATAAGTTTCGATCATCTGACCTCTATGATAAGCGACTTGCTGTTCTTACTTGAAGATCAGTTTTCTAATTCTCCTTCGACGTGCAGTTTTCCAAAAGCGGACCTAACGTTCAATTCGTAGTTTAGCTGGTATTTGGTTCAATCTGTTTAACTGATTTGGTCACTAGTTAAACCGGTATAGATGATTCGGGAACAAATATATAATACTTAGACTTAACATTAAACAAATAACTTTTCTTGATTATATTTACAAATACCAAACTAAATAAGTCTCAAAAACTATAATTGTTACAGATATCAAATATTTTGTCCGAGGGAATGAATAGCATTGCGATCATGTGAGCTTCGAACTCAAATTAACACTATTATTGATCATCTCGCCGGTGTCTTCCTTACCTATTAATTTTTACAAAATTATAAGCAATAGAATATGTTACTAAAAATAGTAATTTAATAATATGATATTTATTACATTGGGAGGTTGCAAAAGTTTTCATCATTAGTATTTTTTTCCTTTCCAGCTCATTGGAATTAAGTTTTCTGACACACATATATAGAGCCAGAAGGCTTCCTATCTGTATCACAAAGCTGCAATGATTTCATAATTAGTCCGATGACCTTCACAATTATATTAATATGTCCATCAGGAACAATTTGCTTAACTTTTTGAGCTTTTTTGTTTCTTTAAGAACTTAAACCTTGCATTTGTAATCATTATTTTCAAAAATTCTTTGCGATGATGAAGGCTTTTCAGTGCTATGAATATTGCGCCAAAACGAGTATTTCCTTGAGTTCTTTTATTGTTGTTACATATTGAATTTCTTGTCAATTCCCTCTTTTGAGAAACCAAGATTTCAATTTAGCAGCAATTCAGAGACAAGCATCATCAAAGGCTGAATTTGAGCAACAAATTAGTAAGCGTAATTCATCTTCAAGCCTTGACCAAGGCTGAGATTATGATGATAGTGGTTGTAGCTTTTCCTTTTCTATAACAAATTTAACTTGTATACGTATATAGATTTGCAATAACTACAGGCTTATATATTCTTAATGGCTAGCGATATTGCTAAAGTAACAATTGTTGTTGCCAAAGCAATTATTTATATTTACCTAATTTGCCCTCCTCAGTCAAACCTTTGAATATGTAAGTTTTTGAAATCCCAATAATATCTCTCTTTACGTCATTAATCACTTCTTAATCAGCAAATTAAAGAATACAATTTTAATTGATTACAAATTACTTATTTATGATCATTTGAAGGAATCAAGTGAAAATATTAAATTTGCAGTTCATATCTTTTCAAAATATCATATTAAGTATCTAAATTTGTAGGTCATTTTTTATTCATTCCCCTAGGAATATATATTGACAACAAGTAAGAATTAATGTACACACACACACACACACACACACACACACACACACACACATATATATATATATATATATATTCGTTCAAACATTTTTCAAATACTTTGAAAAAGTTTAAGATAAATAGTCTGAAAAATATACTATTATAGTACGTAGTCACAAGACTTTGCATCTCAATCCAGAAAGAAAATTTTAATACGTGGATTAATCTGTTCTATAAATATGTTTCTAATTATTAGTTGCATAAATATTCTTAGAAAATTGATGGCGATGAAATTACTTAGAAATTTTTATTTTTATTTTTCAAAAAAATGATGTAAAACGGCGTAAATCAAATTGGAGCGCTTCATTTGACATTTATTACACAATTTATATTTGAGCTTTATACATAATTTTAATTTGAGCACTTTATAAATTTAACAAAATTTACTTGCTAATTTGTTATTATATGACTTTAATGGTGGAAGTTTTAATATAATAATTTTCCCTTTAAGATTCTAATGGTGGAGAACAAAATATATAATCAAGGAAAGATACTAACTTATCAATTAACCAGAAATAGATGTTCTAATAAGTTAAAGAAATATACTTTTGCTATAATTATGGATTGGTTAATTAAGATAAAAATGTATGGATGGAATTTTAAGAGCTTACTTTAATAAAATCTAATTAAGAGGGGTAAATTAGACAATTGAAAAAAATTGCTTTGGCAACAACAGTTGTTGCTTTGACAATATCGCTAGCCATTCTTAATACATGTTATCTTTTACAGATATGATATTATACCTTCTGAGTTACAATATCAACTCTGATTGAGTTTGTGACTCAATGAACTTTGGGCACTACAAAATTTGATATTTGCTTCTGGATATATCTACCTAGATCAAGTCTCCTACAATTTATCATGTATATGTTGAAACTCGTGACTATAATTTACTTACGTATTTTATGTAATAATTGTTAAATAATACGACCATATGATAGCCAAAATGCCCATAACATAAGTTGGATAAGTACTTTCCTGTTTAAAACCATATTCTCAATCAATATGTTGAATATTCATTCCCCGAATTAATGGTAATCTTCGAAATTTTCTAAACTCAACAATAGGAGTAAAAACTCAACAAACGCTATTTAAGAAAATCGTTTTTTCTTTAAGAAGTAGCATATTAGTCTTTTCATACTAAAATAGAAAAAACGTGAGACATTATAACTAGTGAATGGAAGTGGGTGGAGTGTGGGACGGGGTTAATATTTCTGAATTAAGCTGGAAATATATATTATACTTTTTTTTTATAGCAAAATACTCATAGTGGAACTCATCCATTCATTCAAATCTTTAAGTTGTGGAAAAAAGAAAAAGCCAGCTAAGTAAGTGCGATGCTTTATAAAATTCCTCTCCTTTAAACGTGGATTTTCAGCTTTTTTAAACGCGCAAACTTTCTAGTAGATTCACCTCAAGTTTTTGCCTTTTGGATAACTCTTACAAAACTATCAGTTGTCGGGAATCATTGTATGCTTAGACGCGTCAAACTAGATGTCATGTGGCCTAAAGACTAAGGAGCATATATAGAATTCAATCGGGTCGAATATATATTTTTTTTAATAAAATTTATTAAAATTGGATTACATTATGTTAAACGATAATAAAATATTATTAGAGTTTTGTGATGCATAAACTTAGTCTCATGTTAGTCGTGAAATGTTTATAATCTTTCTCAAATTTAAGTACAACCTAATGATTTAACCTTTTATTAATTTTATAAATCGCGTATATTATGTGATAGTATAACAAAGCTAAAACAAATGAGTTTCCCTTTTCATAAACATTATTCCAAATATCATTTGAGGTCAATTATGAACACTTATCAGACACTCCTTAGATATGTGGCGAATGTGCGACAATGAAGTTTTCTATGATAAAAATGAAATTAAATTACAAATACCATGTCAAACACTTATGGAAGAGTTTTAATTCGACAGCAAATTATGCATTAGGGAGAGTGAATTATAGTCGACATTTTGTGCTATCAGCACTGCGAAAACGAAACGAATTTGTGTAGGAATAAGTTTCATTAAATCATAATCCAGGCCAGCTCTGATATGTCTTGTCACGTTTGATTTCTCAGTATGAAAATTAGGTGTTGATCGAGAAGATTGAAGGTGAGGCTGAAAATGATAGATACTGTTTGTACCAGCCCTTTCCTACTTAGTTTCATCATTACTGGATAATATGAAGTCAACGTTGATACAAATTAGTGGGAAAAAAATACAAGAATTAGTGATGGAAGAACGCTTATCCAATTTAGGAGTCAACATTAGTTTTTCACGTGTTAACAAAATAAAATAGGGCCACTTATTAAAAAATAAAAAATAAAAAAAATAGGGCCACATCCAATTCCATCACTTCATCAAGCTGTTCCCGCAGGACTTGGTATTCGGGTTCCCATTCACACTTTTATAAGCAATACGAACCACAGAAAATAATTAAGCGAACTATCTTTTGAATTGCTATTTATTCAAAATATCCAATGTTTGTAATTGTTCGTTAATATGTTAATTAATTAGGATTTAGGAAAAAGAAAACATAGGAATCACACCTCTATAAATTTACTATTTTATTCTTAAGGCTGACGATATTGCCAAGGCAAATAATTCTAGATGCGTTAAGTTGTCTAGATTACCCTTACATAAAGATGTTTCAAAGTTTTATTTTAAATGTAAACTTCAACCATATAAGATGCATCACTTATACCAAAACAATCTCCCTAAATTTTGTTTGCTAATGCATAATACGGAAAGAAACCAGAACTGATTTGCTTTCGAAAAGGAAAACACAATTCGCCCATTGCTTACCCGTAGCAACATGCTATTCTCTTGTATTCATAATAGCAAAATTATATAGTTACTTCATACATACCTAATAAATAAAAAGTTCAATTTTGTACTGATAAGATAATTAAATTTTTTTGTTTCGACATGTAAAAGACATTTTATTCTTACCAACAAATTGATATATCTTTATGAAGATGATTCTAAAAATTTTGACAACCTTTTATGACACTTCGTCCATTCCAATATTTATCTTAACTTTTTGGTTATTTAAAATAACATTTGAGTGTAGTTGAGCTAAATCGTTTTCATATTATACTTAAAAATGCTTTAGTTCTAGTTACATATATAAGGCACTTGCTAATACTTACTTATCAAAATAAAAAATAATTTTAAAATAATAATAAACTAAATAACTATTTATTAACCACCAACAATTTCTTTTGCATATAATAAAATACATATTTTGCTTAAAATTATATAATTCTGAATTATGAACATAAAGTTTGGCGCTTATTTGTTCGGTATAGTGAAGGTAATTAATAATTAGGTACAACAATATTACAGAATAATTAATTTATGTTCACATAGGTAAAGCATGGAACGAAGTGCATTTTCCTTGTGCAGCAAATCTGTTACGATTTCTTTCCATTCCTATGTCCTATTATTGGAAGAAAAAAATATAACTGAGCAAAGTTGAAGGATAATTCCTGGTGGTATCAATGAATCTATGAAAGCCAATGAAATTCAAGTTCAGACCCAAAAATAGAATATTGACAGATCTTTAGGTGAGGGCAATTTAAACAACTTAAGAGAATTGCTCTGTAAGCAATATTATTTGTTTTGGTAACATCGCCAGCCTATTCTTAATTCACAAAGGGAAAAGATAGAATTCGGAAAAATCGCAAAAATGTTACACTTCTATTTTTATTTTATTTTTTTGATAAACGTATTATACTTCTTTAGAAAAAAACTCCAAATGGTCCATTTACTGCGATCAGTTGCCTCAAAATTTGCCAAAGACATTAACGTGTCAAATAAACACAGGAGAATAATAAAATAAATTCTACCAAGTACACTATATAATTTACCATAGGCAATTATCATATTTTTTCCATTCATAATAGCAAAAAAATAAAATAAAATCTAATGGGATTCCTAGCATGTATTCCATCACTATCATTTAAAATTCCAAAATGCTCTGGAAAAAGAGTTTCTCCATCAAGGGACACGCACTAAGCCCCTAACTTCTGCTTGTTCACATTTACATGACACACATCATCTACTTCTCCTCTATCCTTATAAAACCACACACACTTCTTTTTGATTTCATTTAAAACTGCAACAAATATATCAAATAATAATTTAAGAGGGAACATATATAGTTGATCCTATGGCTTCTTTTTGTGCCAAAGGACCATTGATGAAAACATTTTCTTGCTCCTTTCTGCCTTTCATTTTGCTACTAGTACTATCGTTCCCTCATCGTTTTTCGGTAGCTCAAAGTGTGCCCGCTACGTACGTTTTCGGCGATTCACTAGTAGATGTTGGCAACAATAATCACCTTTCGCGTTCTCTTATCAAAGCCGATTTTCCGTATAATGGGATAGACTTTCCGGGGAGAAAAGCCACCGGAAGATTTTCTAATGGCAAAAACGCTGCTGATTTTCTAGGTAACTTTCATTGTTTTATTAATCAAGGAAAAATTATAAAATGGTTACTTTATGTTGGTTGAATGATATTGGCTTATGATCAGGAAGTAATTGATTCTATTGGTCAGGCTAGCTTCAGAGTGATATATGCTCTGCACTTCATAGTTTTAACCATACGGTTACCTATTTCTGCATGTTCTTTGATTGCATATGATGATACTTATGTCTTCTAAGTATTTTTACAGAAAAGCATGTACTAATTTGTTACACTCTCACGATTCAGGAAAACCATAGGTACTTTAGTATAGAGCTAATTAATAGCAAAATAATCTGTTTTGCTTATTGAGAAAAAAAAAAAAACTTATGAAAAAAAGGGGGGCAAGAAAACAAAATACTACTATGTGCTTTTAAAGTGATTGTTTCGTTTCCCGTTGTTGTTGTTGTTGTTTTTATTATTTTATTTTTTATACAATGCATACTACAAGTGTGTATTGTCAAAAATCCTTTCTATACGAGACTCAGTTTATACATACAATCCACCTCAATCTATTTAAAAGTGTGCTAACTCCCCTAATACATACGATGCACTCCATTTATTGAAAAATGTGCTAACTTACCCAATGTCAAATTCAACGGATAAAAATGCAAAATAATGTCCAAATCAAAATACGAATCAACAAATCACGAGAATTTCGCACTTTTTTTGAATAGTTAGGTGCACGGAAACCCTATAGGTCGGGGGTTTAATGCATTAACCTGATATTTATATGCACCAATTAAACCACATATTTTATCAAACAATAGAACTTTTTATTGACATGGGGTTTCGATTTCGTAACTGTTAATTAACAGCTGAGCAATTGGGGATCGAAACAGCACCGGCGTATCTTTCCCAGCCGAATGCTGTTTTCCTTAAAGGTGTGAGCTTTGCCTCAGGTGGAGCAGGAATATTTAACGGCTCAGATGTAAGTCAACAACTCAGAACTAGATTTCAGATTTATAATATATATATTTTACATAGCTCAATATAGCAAAGGCACAAAAAACAAAAAAAAAGGGACAACTTACGGTGTTTTTTCTCTCAATTTTGTTGGCAAAGTGGGCCAACTTACATAATGTATGATAGTCTCCTTAAGTAGCATAAATATCTAGTTGTCGTATAAGTTATAACATTACATCTCCATTGAACAATACGAAGAGACATCCAGCTTAACCAATACCAAGAATTTTTTTTCTCTAATAATGTCGACACTAAACTAAAACACATGTATATTAAATAAAGTTAGCACATAATTAATTGGCGCAAGAACTAGTACAAAATATTTAATAAATAAATTTTGTTTTCATGATTTGGTAGAAAACTGTGATCCCATTGGCACAACAAGTGACACATTTCACTACGGTGCGTCAAGGACTTGTGAAAGGATTAGGAACTGCCGCTGCTGCACAGGAGCACTTATCAAAATCTTTATTTCCAATCGTGATTGGTAGCAACGACATTATCAACTATTCCAACGCGGCGTCCGATCTTGCTAAGACCACCACCCCTCAACAATATGTTGCCCTTATGGTTTCGACCCTCAAAAGCCTCCTCAAGGTAAACCATTAGACAAACTTTGTGTTGATATTAGGATCATTGAATTTGACTCGTTTTAGAGCTAATACTCATGTCGAGCTTATAAATTGCTTTTCCATATATCAAAGTGAAAAAGGTCATAAACTACCCCTAACATTACAAATATATAGCTTAATTACCACTTTTTACTCTATGAATGACCAAAATACCTTTCTATACACTCTCATAGCTAGAAATGAGAGTATTTTTCCATATATGAAAATATACATTTGGTGTCACTTTTTTTCTTCTTTCTCATAAAGGATATATAAAGGGCCAAATTGCCGTTTTAAAAAGAACATTTTTTCCCTAAATTCCCATCATTTGTTAAAAGGCTATAGTAGATTTGTGCTTTTAAATTTTGGGGATTATATGGCCTAAGATCAATATAATCATTGACACGTTTCAAAATCGTCGACAAACTATAAGACATGAGAGTTTTACCAATTAAATAGAGTATAGAGGTTACAATTAACTCGTAATAAAAATGACTCTTGGTATATGTATTCAGGGATTGAACGATTTAGGAGCACACAAATTCTTAATCGTCGGGACACCACCAATAGGATGCGCTCCCAAGCAAAGATCTCGTAATACGACTGGTAATAACGACTGCAACAATGACGTAAATGATATGTCTTTGAACTTCAACAAGGGGCTCACGTCAATGTTGCAAGAACTAAAATCAGAGCTCACCGAATTTCATTACACTTATTTCGACACATACAACATCTTCGTCGACTTCATTGAGAATCCAGCAACTTACGGTACTTATAACCTTAAAACTTATCTTTTCTCATTGAATGTTTTGTTACATTAAGTTCAATCCGAGTAAGATTATCATTAATTTTCTTTCAGGTTTTAACGAGACAAAGGCCGCTTGTTGTGGACTAGGAAGACTTCGAGCCGGGCTTCCATGTACGCCTCTTTCTCTGTTTTGTTCAAACAGAAGGGGTCACCTTTTCTGGGACGTATACCATCCGACAGAGGCAGCTGCTCGCGCTTTCATCAACGTGCTTTTTAGTGGTTCCGAAAAATATGTCTCACCCATGACTGTCCAGCAACTAGTTGCTGTGTAAAGCACATAGATTATATCTTCAAAACTAGCTAGCTAGATATAGTAATTAGCATCATTGATGATCAGTGAGAATACTTATTTAATGAATTTAATACGAAATAAGTCCCATTTTATTTTGTGACCCTTTTGTTAGGAAAAGTCATAGTTAACTTGGCTCTTACATAAGAACATTTTGAAGTCTTCAAAATTTTCCCATTAACAGTTCTCTCATTTGCAATACACACCGAAGAAAGAAAAGTACAAGGGTTATTTTTGCAAAATTCTCACATCTTGATCTTATTTACATTCCATACTTGAGTTGTAATATTTTAATTTCATCGATACCATGCACCTTTTGTATTTTCATCATTTAAGCGTAAAATTCTAGTTTTCACGTCATACAATTATAATGAATTTGTATAAGTAATATTTCACTCTGAATCAGATGGCAGAGGTGAAACTGATTAGCTTATAACCATCTAACCTATTAAACTCATCACTAGAGCATATGCATTCGAAGGCTTGGGACGGCTGTGACCCTCCCCTTCCATTAACTGTTTATTGATTTTAATTAAGAAGAATAAAAACAACTCAAATAAATTTATAATGAACTACATATACTCATTCAATATTTGTTTCTATAACATTTTAGCCTACTCGAAATTAAATTCTTGGATACGACTCTAAACATGATTCAAAATGATTATTTAAAATTTGTTCAAGTGGAGGTCACTGTTAATTTCTGACCTTAGTTCTAAATCGTTGACTTATAATATCAAATCGTTAATTGTTGGGAAATGTTCAAAGGTAAAATTGACAAGTGAGTTATAACAAAAGAGAATAGGTGATACACACAACCGTGTGAATGCAAAACTCTTCGTCTCAAATTGAGAAAATCTTATTCACGATATGCAAATATCACATGATGAACACCTTTACTCAAGATAGTTTCAAGAACACTTAATCATGGCCTCAAGTCTCACTCATCTAAATCAACTCAAGGGAATTAAGTTAGGTGTAAATATGATACCTTCAGCTAGCGTTGCATCTATGAGACTATATATAGTCGGATAAGGTGAGAAAATGTGTCCTAAGGTAATGAATTAAAGCATAGACCTTGTGCTTCTACCACAGTACCACTTGCAGCAACATGCCAACACTTGATGCAGGGTTGATGTGAGCTACAAGTTAGTTCTCATTTACAAGATCGTAATAAGTTTCAAACTCCATAACTTATTGGGTATTTCACAATGTACCTCTTAAACTTAAAAAAAAGGAGAGAATTCAATAGCTCTCCAACCTATTGAAAAAAAGGTATGAAATGCCACTGAGAAACAAATCTACCGAATTGAAATTCAGACATGTGTTCAACTCAAATGGTGAATCAACGACTTAGGGGGTATTTCATGCAAAATTAAATCTATTGGGGGGCTACTCTCTCTCTCTCTCTCTCAACTTTTTACCCTTATTAAGAATGTTGGAAGTATTTTATTGGATAAAAAGTGGAGGGCGAGATGATGAAGAAGAAGGCTATAAGTTTTATTAGGAAGCGAAGAAAAACATCAAAATGATCCTCTATAAGAGCAAGTAGCGGGAGATAAGCGTTGCTCTACAGTTGATGGAGTCGAGTGACGCATTGGTTGGTCACTAGTATGGGGGTTCATATAAGCTATGGCGGTTTAGACGAGCTAGTGTTGTGTACAACCTTTATATGCTAAAGTTATCGACGTATCGAATTACAACCTAAAAATTTCGAGGATGTTGTTGGTGTTGAGGAGGGAAGCCCTTAAAGTCGTCGGAGTATGAAAGGCACAGAGGCCTTGTGTCATAGGCTGGACGGACCAAAATACCCTCGTGAGGCTTCTCATATTACCTTATCGAGATAAATTCAAAAGACTTCAATAGTATAAAATATAAATTTTACTTTAGCATCTTATGAAGAAATATATACCAGTCTAGTGGAAGAAATGATCCATTACGTATTCATGAAAATTTCTTATATAGTCAGTAACCGTATCCATAAACATGTAGTCATAATTTCATACTTATACATTATTTAAATCTGATTTATTCAATAGACAATAAATAATGAATTGAATACTTTTAGTCACGATGAATGAATTTTTAGTATGAGCTTATATCTAATTTGAATTATCTACATTTCATCGCATAGTTTGACCTGATAATTAACTCGTACTAAAAAAACCCCATTGAACTACTACTAATCACAAAACTTTCAACTCTCAATGACGTCTAACAAAACAAAATTCAAACAACCTGTTAACCTAATAATGCAAATCAAACTTAGATTAATCTAAAATAAACCCCTCTATTATCACATTGGCCCACCAATTTTAACCTACTCAATTTCAAATCCCCTAATTCATATTCATTTTCTATTTTCGTCCAAAAACCGTGGTCTACTTTAGTCATCTCATCACACTCCCCTGTTCATCGATTATCCCCAAATCTCGACAAACATGGCGTCAATTTCGTAATCCAATCGAAAAAATGGAGGCGTCATTCGTGTCCAGAGCAAGGACCGCAATTCATTCCGCAGCAGAGAAAGTCTTCACAGACCGAAAAAAATCATCCGATTGCGTCAACAACAACAATCGAGGTTCACATTTTTTTATTTTAATCTAGACACATGTCGATGTATGATTTCATTGCACTTTTTTTGTTTTACTATTATTAGGATTTGTGATAATTTGTTTGTTATGTTTCTGATTTGATGTTTTAATCGGAGAAGATTTGGATAATCCATCGCCGACGAGCGTGTCGACGCCGGAGTCTACGAGGAATGAGGATGAATCGAAGGTGATTGCGTTTTTGTTAAATTTGGATTGTGTTTTGTTTTTTTTGTTAATTATGTGATTGATTTGTTGAAAATGTTTGATCGGAATTCGGATGATCGTGGTGATGGAGCTGGATTTAGGATTTGATTGTGGCGTAAATCTGATTCGTTTTGCGGTTTTGTTGAATTTTGTGCATTTGATTTGGGGAATTGAGATTTTGATGTGTTTGTTTGATGTTTATGTGATTGTGATTTTGATGATGTTATATGATTGATTGGTTCGTAACTTTTTATCCTCGGAGTGCAGGATTCTCGTGAAGCAAAGAATAAGAGAGTGAGGCCAAGGCCAATAAAGATCAAACAGGATTGGCATGAGAGGTTCAGAAACTTGAGGATAGGCAAACAGGAAGCTGAGGAGTCCGAGAAGCCTGATAATTCAAAAATGGCATATGCGATTTTTGACGAAAATTTGTACTTTATGGGCGAGAGAGAATTTTCGTATTCTAAGGTAAGTCTGATTTCGTATGTCCACGTACGTAAATTGGACTATTTTGCTATTCTGCAAAAGGATTGGAGTCACAGTTTCTGATGCCTTCAGGCTGACATAAACATCGTAATATATTGCTGTTGATTCATCGACTCTGAAAGCTTAGAGTAGAGTACTCGAAAATATCAGAAAATGCAGTGTTTCTAATCATGTCAAAAAGTGGAGTCTCTATTCCTTAGCTATACTTGATTTTTATAGATAAGTTTCTACCTTTTAGCGTCTTATGCCACAGTTCGGCTGTGGATTTTCCTTGTTTATTCTGTGAACAGTATTAGTATCTTGCAGGATTCAGAAGAGGGAGTAATAAAGGAAGAACCACAGGTTATAAACACAGACATCATTCCATCATCAGCTATTTTGAAGCAGTTGGCTGTAGCAGTCGAGTAAGATTTTTTATTTAATGTTTGGACTCTTTGTTCATCTGTAACTGTTTTGCTGTCATTCATTATTAGATGCTTATGATCTGAAAAACTGAAATATCTACATTAGGAAACAGTGCACTGGAATGATCATCGTCATGTTAAATTTGATTTCTCTCTCTCTCTCTCTCTATATATATATATATATATATATGTCTATATATATCTATATATATCTATATATATATGTATGTATGTCTATATATATCTATATATATATCTATATATATATGTATGTATTTCTCTAATTTTATCAATCTATATGAATATATGGCTGACCTTTTCATGTTCCTGAGGACTTTGTTCCTTTAGATGCTGAAATTTGCTGCAAACATTTGATTTGGTCTATTTTGCTCTGTTTCAAGGGCTGGATTTAACTACAACTCCATGAAAGATCTCCATGCATCATCTAGAGGCTCTTCCCCTGTCAGAGAGAGGGCTAGTTTAGGCATTTCAGCAATGAAGTCACTGGTCCTACGTGAGAAGGAAGATAAATTGGCCCGTGAGTTTGGTGCTGATGAGAAGGTTCTGTCTGTAATCTACGCATTGCTAAATGCAGGTACATAGTTTGGTGTTTTTAGCTGTATGTGAATTAATATATGTAATTATTTCATTCTTCTCATTATTTAATGTTGATTTTCAACTTTTGGTTGAATATCTGCAAGATGCTCGCAGAAGGCAACTTTGTGGGTAGGACTTTGTCTGGTTTGGAAGCAGAAACAAATGCTACTTCTTTACTTAAAGACCTTCATGGTGCTCCTATTGAGAGTTTTATAGTTAAGCTCGCCGAAGCTATTGGTTGCCTAAAAACCATGCGGAAGATGTCAGCATATTGGGCCAGGGTTGTTTCCGAAGTAAGTCGATTTTAAACGGATAGTATTTCTAGTGACTCACGTACGTCCTGTTTAGAGATGCTTCAACCTTTTTATCGTTATGGCTGCTAATATTTCCAGCTGCTTAATTATGCACATGGTTTTCATGCTTTGCTTGTAAGGCACTTGAAGTTGTAGTTTATTGGTTCAATGAACAATTTCACGGGATTATAAGTCACGTCTCAAACTATTTGTATGTTTGCTTTTAAGTTAATTCTTTGAGTTGCCTTGGTGGCTAGATATGTTCTCCTAAAAGTACCTGTTCATGGTTTTTTTAGATATGAAACTACAAATTTCGTATGCTAAAGTAATTTGAGATTATGTACCATGCAAAGCATTATAATAGAGCTAAAGTAAACATAGGTGTATGATACTTCAGGTAGTCTAGATGCAAAAGAAAATGGGTAAAATGCATGATGCTTGAAAACGCATTGAGTTGAAGTAGGTACAGTTTTTGTTACAGAAATAGAACAAAGTTCGAGATAACTAGCTCGACTATGAAGTATTTTCTCAGAAATGATGCAAAGTGTAATAAGTATTGGAATTGTTCTATTTCTGCAGCTCCTCAGCATACAGAAGAAATACTAAAGTTGGGTTGAGTTTATGAGATAACCACATGATTTATAGAATCTCCTTACTAGCTTGATGCGTTGTAGTCAACAGGTCAAGTGGCCTGGTTGTTACCTTAATATGTTCATCAGTTTCCATCTGACAGGCCAATTTCAGATGCATTTTGGTAACTTTAATATATCAGCTCATGAAATAGTCATACCATCTTCACCTTGCAGCTAAGAAGACTCTGGTATGAAGGACAATATATTCCTGGGATTCCTCCTGATGATATCCCAGACTTGAACTCGTGTCTTTTATATCAGCAGTTGCAAGTGATCAACCGTTGCATTTCCAGAAAAAGACGCCACAGTGCTGCGGTTGAGTCACTAGAGTCTATAACAATTCAAGCTGATTCAAATGCTGAGGGATCTTCAGTTTCTGAAAGCAGTCATCCCCTAGATCCTTATTTATATGCTCGAACTAAGTCTGGAGAAATAGTTCTTCGATTAGGAGCTGATAAAGAGTGTGACAACTTAACAATGCTTGAAACTGGGGAACCTATATATTCACCCGTGATGCAGGTTGTTCAGACACCGAGGATAAGTTTGAATTTTTATTCTAGAACATTCAACATGTGCTCATTGTACTCGGATATTTGTAGGAACCGCCTCTGTTAACCGAAGACCTTATCAAAGAAACCGAAGAGTTTGTGCTACGGACAGGGAGGTTAGTAAAAATAGACACACATTCTCATTTTGCTAAATTTTCCAGTTTGTGTTTATATGTTGTAACTGGTGTAATTAGTTCTAAAAAGTTATTTAGAGATATGTTTCCCTTGACTTTGGTTCAGATGAGTTTGGTTAGGTTATTCTGAACAGTTGATGCCGTTGTCAGATGCTAAGTTTAAGTAAAATAATCTCTGAGAGTTAATGATTAGCAGTGGCTTTATTCTATCTTTGCTTGTTTCTGAGGCTTTAGATATGCTGGTCTCTTTTTCCTTCTTTTAAAAAGTCATGCAGCATTTTGCGTACTAAATGTTGTTTATGATAAGTACCGGTATGGTGGGTTGTTTTTCTTGTTGGAACCAAATCAATCTTGTTCATTAGCATAAGTATTACTGTGGTTCATACTTTCTCATGCACAGTGGCTACTTTACGATATTTGCAAACGTTTTTCAGGTCTTCGTTTGATTCAGCTGATTTAATGCTGGGACTGCCATTAAACTTGTAAAATGATCTCTAAGAAACAATGCAGTTCATTATTTAGTGAACTCAGTTAAACTAGTTATTTCTGGTCTTGGAATCTGCTAGAAAACGTTGGGTTGACTATAAACTATTACTGCAGCCGTTGTTTGTCTAGAGTACTAGTTCTATTATCTTAAAATGGCCATGTATCGTACCTGGACATTGATTACATGTAATAAAGCTGGCTTGATTTATCATGGTGTTATTGTTTAATTTGGTTACGGCATAATACAATGCCACAAGTGACCACCGGAGACCTCTACTACCTATTTTTTTATTTTCTTTTCTTTTTAAATGTTTGAGTAGTTATTTCGTGAAGTGACATGATTTTAAAAACATTTCCACTTTGTCATAGTATGCCAAATAACATATGTTTTCCTGTATCAAGTTCAATAAAATAAATAAGGGAAATAAAAACTGCTAGAAATGGAAGTGTTTAGACTGTTAATGGATAAGTTTTGGTGTTTCTCCACTTAGGTTTGAGACCAAAGCTGGATTACTGAATATGAAGGCATGTAATGTAAAGTGAGACTGGGTTCAGAATAGAATAGGAACAAACAAGTGAACAACCAAACCTTGACTCCCAATTAGCTGGAGTAGACTATATGAACCAAGCGAGAATCATGTTGAGTTGAATGCATGAATTCTCTTCCCCCATTCATTTCGGTTGAGTAACTCATTCTCATTGAGTCCTTCCGTTATCCGTTACCATATCACTCTTTATGACCTCCATCCAATTTTTTCTCGATCTTTCTTATGTTATAGATGTTTTCTCTAATTCTAATGTTTCAATGGACTGTGCAATAAAACTGTACGTTAAATTACAAAAACTGCAGAAGTGTCATTTACTGGTACTGGTGTCAAAAAGACTGATTTTGGTTTTACACATTTTAAAACCACAACCTTATGTATTTTAGTTATTAAAATAATGAAAAAAACACTGCAGAAATCAAACGGTGTGCAGGCCTAGAGTAAAATAACTACATCTGAAAAGTGTGGACTGACGACCTCTGTCTCTCATGTTTCCTATAGCATTCCCTGAGATAATTGTTTGCTTTGTTTGCTCAGTGTTGGAGCAGGATGCTCTCAACTTCTTTCTGACATGCAGGCTTTTAAGGTGAAGTTTTGTGATGATGCAGTTGCCATTGTTTTCATTGAGTCCCTTTCATCGTACTGTATATCAAAAGTTTCAGGACACTTTAAATGACCAAAACCTCGTGCCATTCTTGTCAGGCAGCAAATCCAGGTTGCATACTAGAAGATTTTGTAAGATGGCATTCTCCTCCAGATTGGATGGAAAATGATACTAGCAGCAACTTGGACGATACCCCTGATGGTGGTGATCCATCATCAGTCAAAGGTCAACTTAGTATGCGAATGCAAAAAGAAGGTATTGCTTTTTGTAGGCCAAGTAAAAAGAATTATCTGCAGGAAGCAATTTTTTGTAATTTAAATAAGATAGTTAAGTTCCTCCTCTCGTTGCTTCTACTAGTCAAGTATCTTTTTTCAAAAAAAAAAAAAACAGATATACCTTGTGTTGGGTAAGACTTGACTATTACCGGCAGCTTTATCGTAAATGAGTGTTTTTTTATCCATCTCAGTTTGTGTACACACGAGATAGATGTGCCACTAAATACATTACGTTATGTACTTTTTGATTTAATGTGATCTTATTATCTGACTAGGTACTGATGTTAACTAAGCATATTTTGGCCTAGATATTATAGATGGGTGATTGAGTCTTTTTTATGGCGAGATTATGCACAGTTAAGTACATCCACTTTTGAATGGCAGCAGTCAAAGATAGCCGTGTCTATATAACTATCTTCACAACTCATGCATCCAGATCATGCTAGAGAGAGCGAAATGATTAACACAAATAATGTTCCGAACTGTACAAATTAATTAAATCATATGTCAACTAGGGATTGAAAATCTTTGCTTTATAACGTACGACACTTACCCTTCTCGAGGTGTTTACTGAAAGATAATGGCTGCCTCTCCATTGTTTTCGCACTTGAGACATCTGAAAGTGCAAGATATAGAAACCGTCAACTGTAAGGATGAACTTAAGAACTTCATCCAGGGTTCAGTATATGCCATGATATCCTCCATGGAAAGTGTAGTTGGTGAACTCTTAGTTGGCTGGCAACATAATACATGTAGGAGGCAAGGCAATTTTCCAAAACTATGTCAAGGATGTTTAAGAGAATTTTAACTGGGTTTGATGGTGGGAAAAGGGACAGAAAGCTGAACATGGATGGAAGCAAAATTGAAGTTCATGGATTTTCACTCCCATGATGAGAAACCTGTTTATATTAGCTTTTAAGTTTTGTCAGTATCCGCGAGAGGTTTATTGGCTTGTGGTTTGTTTTGATATCATAAGTGATGATTTGCTTATTCTGATCAAGAACTTGTATGTCTATCCAAGTGGCCATGATGCATATATCTTTTTCTTTACCCCATACCCGACTTGGTGAATCTAGGTAATTTGTGGCGTGAACTCTGGGATGCATCAAAATCAGTACCAGCTGTCAGACAATCTCCTCTATATGATGAGGACCTGGCAGTGTAAGCTTCAAAAACGAGTAATACCATAATCTGAATATTGTATGGATTGAATTAGTAAAAAGAAAAAAATATGTAATCCCTTTGTGCAGGGAAGGTATTCTGGATTTCCTGGTCGACATCTCACCTTCTGAGCTTTTCAAGCAATTTTTTATTTCTGCTGTAAGTCCTCAGAAATCAGTAATATGTATTTTGCACTATCATTTATCTGGTGAAGCTTCTAATCCGTAGGAGCACGCAAGCTGTTCTTTCTGCCGCTGATATCTCTTTTCTGCAATTTCAGTTGGGCTCAGGACTGGTAATTGCTGAGGCGACTCTCCACAAAAATTCAAGTTTGTCAAAGTTGTTTCACGAGTGCAAGAACTATATAATGGTCACTTGCCAAGGAAATATGTGGGTCGAGAAACTTGACGACATATGCCAGGTATTACTTTTGCTGGTATTATATGTGAATAGAGAACATGAGGTGCATTTATAGCTGTCGGATTACAATGAAGTTCCCTGATGTTTGGCATAATTATAATAACACCTTCGTGCCCTCTCACAAACGGATGTTGACCAAAACTAACTGCAAAAATCAAAATTTGGATTTTAGTAACTCTACAAAAAAATTGTGAAGGTTTTAAAAAATTGAATATGTTTTAAAATAGGGATAAAAGCATTAAATCCCCTATACTATACCCCCTGTTGCACTTTGCCCCCTGTCCTTTTATTTTTTACGACTTGCCCCCTGTACTATGGATAAATAAGCACTTTGCCCCCTGAGTCACTTTTTCATCATTGGATTTGAATACGTGTCAACGTTATTTGCCGTTGGATTTGGACTCAGGGGCAAAGTGCTTATTTATCAATTGTACAGGGGCAAGTCGCAAAAAATAAAAGGACAGGGGGCAAAGTGCAACATGGGGCAAAGTGCAACAGGGGGTAATATAGTATAGGGGGTTTAAAGCTATTATCCCTTTAAAATATAGTCAAATTTTGGGAAAATTCTGCATGATTCATTAGTCCGTAGTATTTATTTACTGATTTATGCTAGTGCTATCGTACAATTACAATGGACTAGTGCAAAAACCGAAAAAACTACGGGGACGTTTTGTCCTATAATGTCCCCCAATAGAAACTGAAATCTGTCTACTTTTTACTAAGTAAAGTTGTAATCGCTGCAGGTTTATGAAACGATTGAAACCATGCTTCTAAGTCCAGACGAAGTTATAAAGATGACAGATCAGCCTGAAGAAAGCCCATCCACAGGCGAAATTAGAAACCGTTTCAAGAGACTTAGTTTAATCTTTGGTGGCAAAAGTAAAACCCCCTCAAAAGACTCGAAGAATATTGAAGAGAACACTCCGCGCCAACCATTCTCACTATTTTCTAAGAAGCCGCCAAAGCCGTGCCCCTCTCCATCAGAAAAACCTCCTGCCATTGAAGGTGACTGGACAGTTTTATGAGCATGCCAAATGTATATAGTTCTGGTATGCAAATATTTTGTCATATTTATTCCAGAGACTCAGACATGTGAAAGTGTATTGACGGATGAACGCATCATCTTCAAGTATTTATGCGCACGACTAGGAATCAGGAAAATCAAACAGCATTGCAGCATCAGTTTATTCGTTTAACCTATGGAGTTTGTATCATGTCTGGATTCTCATGGTTTTGCTGCAGCTAACCAAAATCCTGAAAGTAAGCATTTACGGCAGGAATTGTCGTTGCTCGTTATGTTAAATGATAGATATACGTTCCTGAATCCTCGTGTTACAATTTTTCTGCAGTGAGACAATTTCCGTTATGTGGAGTATTTCCTATTGGTTATGGATCTTTATCATTCTCGTATATAAAATTGAAAATCCTTGAGAATGATTTCTGGCGTTGGCAATCAGCAAGCTAACAGTAGTACGGGCGCAGCCACGCAGCCATCCAGATGTGAATATAGCTTATACTGCACACAGTTAAACCAACATCAAGATGCGAAAATTCATCGTGATTGAATCCGTCATCTAATATATGTATGGGCCTAATCGTATCCATGTCCTATCTATCTTTACGAATTTACTCGATCCACTTTGTTGGATGCCTATCTAAACTAATATGGCAAAACTTCACTTTTGGTCTCATGAGATTGCCGCTTCAATCACTGAGATTTCATAAGAAAGGGAAAAATCATATTCTGTCCTCTAACTTGACTCTAATTCGTAAATGATCTTCTATGTTGACACCATATCAAATTAGTCACTTAACTACGTAAAAAATTCATTTTCAGTTATTTGTAGTCAGAAATTACTTAATTTGGTCGGATTCAAGCACGTGACAACCCATGTGATCTCGATTTGGGGATTTTTCTTTTTATCGATTTACATGAGCGAGTCCCACGAGTGAGGACGCCTTTTGCGATTTTTCCTTAATCCCTTTGATGCATTTCCTCTTTTTCATTTTACAGTTTATTAACTTTCTCACTTTCTAAAATCAGAGGAAGTCCCAAATTTTGAAGCTTATCCAAAAAAATAAAAATAAATTATTATCATATTTGGTCCCAAGCAGTGTTTTAAAAAGCGAAAGCGTAAGGCGAGGCGTTTTGTGTCTCCTGAGGCAAGACGTCAGCCTTGAGGAACGAGATGTAAGCCTCGCGAATTTTGACATTTAATATTTTAAAAATATATATGGGCTACTTATAAAATAATAATAATAATAATAAAGAAAACTTTATCAACAGAGCAATGAAGTTGGAGAGTTGCAATATGAAACCATTCAATTTGATACTTAAAAAGTACAAAAAAACCTCCCAAATTAGAACTATTTTAAATTAATGTAAAAACTAAAACATGAACTGTAATCGCATGAGAAATAGTATGATTTACTACATCAAATCTTCAAACTCATTCAATATATCAACTATTCGCGCAAAAGAGAAAGCGAAACAAACTCTAAACAAAAAGAAAAAAAATCGTGAAGAACAACCTATCATAACAATATTATGATGTTGATGCAATTACCACATTATCTAGATCATATTTAGTGAACTGATGATGATTTTGGATGATTCTGAAAGAGGAAAAGGGTTTTGCTTTAACTTGAGGTCAAAGTTAAAAGAGCTGTATTTTTTTTTTTGTTCAAGAAATATTGCACTTTCTTTTAAATTGAAGTGAGATTCGTTTTTTGCCGTCAATTGGTTAAGTAATTTAATTTTCTTACCTCACATCAGAAAAGCATAGGTTTTTGAAGTAAAGCGCAAAAGGCGCGCCCAAGGCATATGCCCCGACAAAAAAGCGTACGCCTTTAGACATTTACTCATTTTCTAATGCCTCGAGGCGTTTTAGGTGAAATTCGCCCCAAGGCGAGCCTCAAGGCGCGCCCCAAAAGCGCCTTTTAAAACACTGGTCCCAAGCCAAGTTTGAAATTGATAATTGACACTTCGTCTCCTAAAAAATACTATCTTTTGGCTCTTCACACCTCAAAAAATTTAAATTTATTCAATTTTTTAATCCCTTTAAAATATAAATTTGTAACAACTACCAATTTTCAAAATTGAGCTTGGAACCAAATGTAATTACAAACTTCAATAATATTCTAGAATGCTTTTAATCTTTTTTTTTGATCGGCAAAAGAGAAATTTATTAAAAAAGAGTAAAGGGAGTACAAGAGATACTCAGAGAAAGAAGACAAAAAAGATGACAAACACAAGAATGAAAAAAACCGCCAAAAATTCGAGGGAAAATGAATTCCGAGTCCCACGAAACTCCAAATCCAAGCCTTCACTGAGGTTCGTCCAAGTTCCAGCACAAAAACTCAAAATCAATGTTACCACCTTCGAACTTGAAATTGTTTCTTAACCGAAGTGATAATTAATTTCAAACATTGAGACTACGTACTTTTAATTTTAACATCCCTATGAGACCAAATGTAGTGACAAGTTTACCAGACTATTTTTGATGTGTGAGTATTCATTAGGACCAAAATTAAAATTTTAACCTAATATCGTGGATACTAAAACCCAGACTGGAATTGGACGACGGACCATGCACCGCGTTTATGGATAAGTTACCCTACTGTGTATTGTTTCAAAAAGTAAATAAACAAATTCCGTTCCTGATCAATCAAGAATCCTTATATCACAAGAATTCTGATACATATACTATTAGGCTTAGGCATCATAATTCAAATATGTCCTGATCAGTGATATACATGATAGGATCTATATCTTACTAAGTTATAAAATAAAAATGTTCCATATCCTAGTAGGATTTGAAATTCACTCTAGCTCGTTTAACTTTTGAAACTTGAGTTCATGCTGAACTTACCGGGACACTTCTTATAATTGCAATCCTACTAAATCAACAATCCTTGGCTCGTTATAAGTCCGGTTTGTTTATAGTTAGTTCTAGTAGGATTTAGGCATCATAAAACTTATATATATATATATATATATATATATATATATATATATATATATATATATATATATATATATATATATATATATATATATATACACACACCTCCCCATTCCCAACCAATTCACACGCAAAAACCTCCATCAATCCTCAACCAAAAAAAATGGGACGCTCAAATTTAAGCAAAAGCTCTGGCTTCATGACCATAACTGCTTATCCACACGAGCATCGCGACAAAAGTGAAGAGTGCAAGGATCAACTCATCATTGAAACTCTAGTCACAAGAAGTATAGATTTTGATGATACCATGAAGTACCACAAAGAAGTAGACCGCAGTTCGCATCGATCGAGCACCACTAGTAAAATATCAAAGTTTGAGTACCAAAAATTTCTCTCCGCTTTTGCGGACTATCAGCAGCTCCAACTCATACAGACGGTGATTCAAGATTCGGGCATTCGTTTCCATTTAGAAAAAATTGTCTGGTTCGATACTGAATACGATCCAAGCGCGCCTATATTGTTCTTGAATCTCGACAGCATCGCGATTCGCCTATTGAATGTGGTCCGTGATTGCGCCAAAAATAAAAAGAGCCTATTGATTTCTATAACGGAGAAGAAAACTGTGGAACACGATGAGTATTACAGGGCGCGACAAATTCTGGGTAAGAGCCTGTTGGAGAATGTTGGTCGATTTGAAATATGGAATGAAGAACAAGAAGAATGTTGTTCGATATGCTTAAACGAGGTGACAAAAGGGTCGAATGTTATCCACATGCCATTGTGCACCAATATCTTCCATGTTTCCTGTATTCCCCGGTGGTTTGACGTGAATTTAACTTGTCCCTTTTGTCGATCCAACAAGTACAAGTCCAAAAGATATAGCTGATTGCGCACGTTCCGCTGCCATAACGAAGGGTAGAGTCTTGGAATGTAGTAATCGTAATAACATAACACTTCGTTGTATTACATATTCATATTTATCGAATTGTATAATCGAATCAAAATACAATTATATTCGAAGAAAATTGAATCAAATCTTATTACCGACGATTGAATGTAAATGATGATGATACAGAGTATTTTGAGAACCAAAGATTGAGAGAGAAAATATCTCTGCAATCTCAAAAACAAAAACAGAAAAAGTGAAATGAGAAATGAAACTAACGCACTATTTATACTCAACGGACCAAAGCTAAAAGTGCTAAAAATGGAAATAAAATAGCCAACGGCTATAACATAATTATAAAAAGTTGCCATAAAAGGAAACGCGATTTTAAGATCGCGTTTCTGCTTTGTACGCTCAAGACCCCCCCTCAAGATGGGCATGGATGTTGTGAAGGCCCATCTTGGACATCATGTGAGTAAACGGTTGAAGAGAAAGCGGCTTGGTTAGGATATCAGCAACCTGATGATCTTTTGAAATGTGAAAGATCCTAAGACTGCCTTGTTGCACCTTTTCTCTAATGAAATGACAGTCGATTTGTATGTGCTTGGTGCGCTCATGATGCACCGGGTTGTTAGCAATGCAATAAGCTCCTTTATTGTCTGTAAAGAGCAGAGGTATCTTTTCTTCTTTGATGCAAAGCTCTTTGAGAAGTTGTTGAATCCATAAAACTTCACAGGTGGTGGAGGCAATTGCCCTGTACTCTGCCTCAGTTGAGGACCTACTAACTGTGAGCTGCTTCTTGGCTTTCCATGAGATGAGTGAGTCCCCCAGATATACAACAAATTCAGTGATGCTCCTACTTGTTTCAGGGCAAGAAGCCCAATCACTGTCACAAAAAGATTTGATGTGAGTAGAGGATGAAGTAGGATAAAAAATGCCATTACCTGGAGTGGCTTTTATATATCTAAGCACTCTGTGAGCTGCAGCTAAATGATTCTGAGTAGGCTGAGACATGAATTGAGTAAGACACTGAATGCTGTAATTCAAGTCAGGTCTTGTAATTGTGAGATATAACAATCTACCAACAAGTCTCCTATATTCAGCAGGATCATCAAGGAGAGGTGAATCTGATTTCAGGAGCCTGGTTTTGGAATCCATTGGTGTTGATGCAGGTTTACAACCAATATAACCAGATTCAGTCAAGATGTCTAATGCATATTTCCTCTGACATAGCTGAATACCCTTGTGTGAACGAGCTACTTCAATACCAAGTATATACTTCAAGGTACCCAAGTCTTTTATAGTGAACCTCTTATCAAGTTCAGATTTTATTCTTTCTATTTCAGAAATATCATTCCCTGTAAGGATGATATCATCCACATAGACACACAGGGCAGTGAATAATGATCCTTGTTGCTTAATGAATAATGAAGAATCAGAAATAGTTTGCTTGTATCCACAAGCAAGAAGTGCATCAGTAAGCTTATGGAACCACTGTCTTGAGGCCTGTTTTAATCCATAAAGGCTTTTCTTGAGTAAGCACACTCTTTTGTCTTTTGATTTACAATAACCAGGAGGTGGTTTCATGTAAATTTGTTCATCTAAATCTCCATGTAAGAATGCGTTATTCACATCCAATTGATGGAGGAACCACTGTTTTGCAGAAGCTAAAGCTAGCAGAGTTCTGACTGTAGTTAACTTTGCCACAGGGGAGAAGGTGTCAAAATAATCAAGTCCTTCCTCCTGTGTGTATCCTTTGGCAACCAACCTTGCCTTATACCTCTCAACACTCCCATCTGCTTTATATTTTATTTTGTACACCCATTTACACCCAATACAATGCTGTGTAGGTGGAAGATCAATCAACTCCCATGTATTTGTCTTTTCTAAAGCCTGTAGTTCCTTTTGCATTGCCTCCCTCCAGGCTTGATGTTTGTTAGCTTGAGTGAAAGATTTGGGCTCAACATCTTGAGAGATGCTTGCTGTGAAGACCTTATGTGAAGTGCCAAGATTGTCTACTGACAAATAACTAGCAATAGGATATTGCTTTCCTTTTGTAATTTGATTAGCTTTGTGCAGAGAATCAGGATGTTTATAGTCATAAACTTGCAAATAAGCAGGAGGTGCAGTACTCCTGGTAGACCTTCTCACAGGTTGCTCAAGAATAGGAGAAGGAAGAGGGATAACATCAGTGGATGGTGTAGGATTCTGTGGAGCTATCTCATTCAGAGGAGAAGAAAATTCATGAGAAGTATGAATATTAGATTGAACATTAGACTCATGAGTAAAGGATTCTTCCTGTTGATGAGCTGAAATCATGTCAGGAGTTGGAGGAAACTGAGAATTATCTCCACTATCAGATTCATAATGTTGCTGAGGAGGATTCTCAACAGTAGGTAAAACAGCAGAAACATCCTTATGCAGAGTAATAAAGGAATCAGTACACAGGATAGGAGAGGAATGACTTTGAGACTTAGAAGATTCTGTGTAATCCTTGAATGGGAAGGTATTTTCATAAAATCTCACATTCCTGGAGATAAAAATTTTCTTGTTTTCAAGATCAAGAAGTAAATAACCTTTAGTTCCCTGAGGGTACCCCAAGAATACAGATTTGATAGCTCTAGGATCAAATTTCTTTCTGTTTGCAACTTGTGTTGTGGCATAAGCAAGACAGCCAAACACCTTAAGTAGAGAATAATCAGGTTTCTTTTGAAAAAGAACCTCATAAGGACATTTTCCATGAAGAATTTTAGAAGGTAGGCGATTGATTATAAAAGCAGCTGTTGCAACACAGTTGCTCCAATAAGTGATAGGGATATTGGACTGAAATTTGAGTGATCGAGCAACTTCCAATAAGTGTTGGTGCTTGCGTTCCACCAAACCATTTTGCTCAGGTGTTTCAACACATGAAGTTTTTTGATGAATAATACCCAGAGAATGATAAAAATCTTTAAGGATGAACTCAGTGCCATTATCTGATCTCAAAGTCTTAATCTTAACAGAAAACTGAGTATGAACCATGTTGTAAAACTTAGTTAAGTAGAACTTCACTTCAGACTTATGTTTCAAAAGAAAGATCCATGTACAACGACTAAAATCATCAACTAAGGTTAAGAAAAACCTGAAACCATCATGAGAGACCACTGGAAATGGCCCCCAAACATCAGCATGAAGCAATTCAAAAACATAAGTAGAACATGAAGTACTAACAGGAAATGACAATTTCTTTTGTTTAGCTAAATGACAGGTATCACAAGAAGTGTCTTTATTACAAGAAGATATAGAGAACTCAGAAATAGAAGCTAGCTTATTGTGAGAAGCATGACCAAGTCTTAGGTGCCACAATGAATCAGAAATGCTAGCAGAATTACAATGAGAATCAGCTAAAGTGTTATCTGTTCTAGGAATGCAAGTAGATAACAAGTACAGATTCTGAACTAATCTAACAGAACCAATCGTCCTCTTCATGACTTGGTCCTGCAAAATGCACATAGAAGAAGAAAAGAACAAAGAAAGATAAGTAGAACGCATCAGCTTGGAAACAGATAGAAGGTTATGTTTAAAAGAAGGAACATATAAAACATCATGCAAAATAATGTTAGGAAATAGTTGAATAGAACCCTTGTGAGTAGCCAAAGTATTGCTATTGTTAGGTAAGTGAATAATAACATCAACATTGCAAGGTTTATCAATGAACCTATCTAAATGACAGATCATATGATCTGTGGCACCAGTGTCTAAGATCCAATCTAAAGGATTACTATTGCAAGAAGTATAAGCATTAAATAGAAAGGATTTAGAAATACCAGCTGTTGCTGCAGTAGCAACATAATGAGGCGCCTCTTTTGTAGCATTTGTGGAGTTCACAAGAGCAAGAAACTTCTGAAATAGATCCTTGTGAGACTCCATCACAGATTGATCAGAATCTGCAGATTTATCAACAGTAGGAACAGAAACATTAGCAACATTAGCAGAGGGATTAGAATAGGTTCTTCTGCCAGTTGGACCATCCCATCAGGGGGATATCCAATCAACTGAAAGCATTTGTCAATTGTGTGTCCAGTGTACCCACAGTGGGTACACTTTAACTTCTTCTTGTCCTTAGATTTGCCAGCAAACTTGGAGGTATTACCCTGATTGTTATAACCACTGTTACCCTGAGAATTGAAACCAACATTGCCTCCTTGAGGAGCAGAAGTATTCTTAGCAGAAGAATCTTGATAATTCTTGCTTCTAGTGAACATTGCAAGAGAATCAGCAGGCAAAGAAACAGCACATAAGTCTCTCTGATGTTCCTCCTGAAGCAGAATAGAGTAAACTCTAGACAAACCAGGGAGAGGATGCATAAGCAAAATCTGACTCCTAACATGAGCAAAAGAGTCATTCAATCCAATCAGAAACTTAAGAACACAGTCAGATTGTTGATGTTCTATCATAGTAGCATTGACATTACATGTGCACTTGCCACAAGAACAGGCCACAACGGGTCTTTGGCTCAAAAATTCATCCCAAAGACTCCTAAAACCATTATAATACTCAGTGATGGATTGAGAGTTCTGAGAAATCGTAGAAAGAGATTTCTGTAGTTGATACACACGAGAACCGTCAGTGCGATCATATCTTGTTTTCAGTTCAGTTCACAGATCAAGAGCAGACTTAAAATATAATAAACTCTGTCGTAAATCCTTAGAAACAGAGTTAAGAAGCCAAGAAAGTACCAAATAGTTGGCACGATTCCAACAAACACGTAGTTCATGTTGATTTTCAGGCGGACACGCAAAGATCCGTCAATGAAACCTATCTTGTTCTTAATGCTGAGCGCCATCTCAATGCTCTGGCTCCATGATATGTAATTCTTTCCAGTAAACACATCACCAACAATAGAGGACCCTGTATGATCATGATTCCCCAAAAAATAGACTGAACTCGAATCCTCACTCGGATTTCGAGAAGAAATTGTAGAAGAAGAAGCAGCAATAGTAGACGAATTAACCGGTGCAGTAGACATCGCAGAACAAATTCAACCGATCAAACAACAAATCAAACGGTAAAGTTTGCAGAAAAACCAAATCGATCACTAAATAGATCGCAGAAAACACAATCGATCAATCGAAAACGATGATCGCAGCAACAAGCACAAAATTGATCACAAAATTGATCAATTAACCGATTAAAATGCAGCGGAAACTGGATCAATTAACCTAATCTCGAATGATACCATATTGAATTGTATAATCGAATCAAAATACAATTATATTCGAAGAAAATTGAATCAAATCTTATTACCGACGATTGAATGTAAATGATGATGATACAGAGTATTTTGAGAACCAAAGATTGAGAGAGAAAATATCTCTGCAATCTCAAAAACAAAAACAGAAAAAGTGAAATGAGAAATGAAACTAATGCACTATTTATACTCAACGGACCAAAGCTAAAAGTGCTAAAAATGGAAATAAAATAGCCAACGGCTATAACAGAATTATAAAAAGTTGCCATAAAAGGAAATGCGATTTTAAGATCGCGTTTCTGCTTTGTACGCTCAAGAATATTTCTTGAGAAATATTAAGTCCTAATTATGTTAGTTAAACCATTCATTGTAATATGTTCTTCAATTTTCATCTCGAGTTTATTTATTTATTTATTTATTTTTGAAGTTATCTTGAGTTTTTCAATGTAAGTGCTTGACTAGTCTTCGATCAAGATTTACAACTAATCACGTTCCAAAACTTGAAGGGAATATATTCAATATTGAGAAATTACTTTAATTTTAAATTATAAGAAATTTAGAATTTAAGTTCCTTTGTTTGAAAATATCTGTATTATTCTAATCAAAAATAAAAAGATCACAAAATCGACTATTCTTATATTTTAACATAGTATCAAAGCTTTGTTAAAAAAAAAAATTTATAAGTGAAATCCTAGCAAAGTAGCAATTGCGGTCGTGCTGCCACCTTGCTGCGACTGGACCGTAGTCCCATCATTTTTTTTTTCTTCTGAAAGTTAGTCTCATCAATTTCACAACAAAGGTTGTCATTTTTTCATAGTTAACTAAAGAGACCTATAGTCATAATGCTACTATACGTCAATACCCATTTTTATCTTTGTAGTTTTAACCCAAGCGAGATAAAATTTTCCACACGATTCATATTGGAGTTTATATATATATATATATATATATATATATATATATATATATATATATATATATATATATATATATATATATATATATATATATATATATATATATATTTACAATACTGAACAAAACAGTACTTTGACGTCAAATAAATTTATAGACAATGATAAAAAGGCTGAACTATTAAAATTAATTTGGTTATACTATTAGGATCTAAGAGTGGATATATTTATATTAAGAAGTGTGATATTATTTGTACTTTCGACAATTATATGTATAATTTATTTATATATTTGTTACGGATTTGAAAAAAGCACTTATTTAAAATCTTATAATAAATTAATAGGATAAAACATCGATGAGGCTACGATTGAATTTTCCCATACCTTAACTCAGAGTAAAATAATTTTCTGTGTCCGCCCGTAACCGCCATGATTTGAAAATTGCGACTATAACAGCCTGACAAAAAATACAACATCTAAATCGCGCAAGTCGCATGGCCTTGGACTAATGCACGGGTCGCAATGGACCTTGTCTTGCGCCACCAACCAAATTCTCATGTTACGAACTAGATGATGCCGGGATGGGGGTCGTTTTGAGGAGGGGGAGAGGGAATTATGATATTCTTTTTCTTCCTACATATCATAATAAATCAATTCGTAAAATTATATTATTATAATGATTAGAATAACTCAATTACTTTGTTATTTTGTTTTCTATTTCTTATATAGTATATTGCTTGATACTAATAATTATCAAGACCTGAATTAAAATACCTTAGTTTACCTTTTCAGTATACTGCTGACTTTGATCAAAATCTAATTTATCAAAAACTAATTTTTATTTTTAGAAGCTTGGGATTAATGTCACAAAACAAATGTTCTATTTATATTTAGTTAATAAATAATAAACTGATATTTAGAAAAATAATAATTTTTTATTTTGTTTTCTATTTGAATTTTTAAAGTTTGAGAAAACCTACAAGTAGGCCCAAGTATCCCAAGATAAATTTACTTTCCATCATTTACTTCTTTTCATTTTGTTTTTATCAAGAAATCAGAAAATGACCAAAATTTGTTGTGCTTTCAAAAAATTATGAATTGATTTTGTTGTTGGTGAACACAGCGTGTAATAGAATTTAGGAGACAAAATTGATGATAGTTCACAAATAAAAGGTCTAGAATGAAATCTTACCAATGAGCATTTTGTGCATTACGATTTATCTTAGACGCAGAATTTTTTATTGTGTTCAATCATTGTTGACCAAATTTATCAGCCCAAGTAAATAGTACTGTCTCATGAGCTTTAGTAGTAAAGCTCCACATCTCTTTGATTATAATTGAATGTAAGTCAACCATCAAGGAAAGTATGTAGTCTTTTATGAAACACTCTCGATCCAATGTGTAATTCTTATATAATAAATTATTTCATCCACCTTTTTATTAACATTTGATCTTATCAACGAGGAACTAACAACTAAGTCAAGAAAAAAAGTTAGTCATACAATGTACATACAAAAAATAAAAGGTGTTTTTTCGCGGTGTAATTAACTCCCCGTCATGATCATAAAAACAAAATCGAATAAATTACATCACTTCCTATGCAATGCTTGCATGAGCAACTCGATTCAAAAAGCCAGATACACACCACAATTTATTGAATGAAAAAAATTCATGCGCTTAAAGACCTAAAGTCAAGAAAGGTACCAGAAAATGATGATCCAAAGTCTTGCCATGAAATAAAAATGCAATTAACCATAAATGTCACGTTTTATTGCGGTTGAAAAAGAGGAGAAAATTTGCCTTACAATCAGAAATTATTGCCGCGTGCATTAACTATCTGAAGATGCTGAGAACCGGTTTAAATAGGCCTCGTCTATGTTGAATAGTATTCACCAGCTAGCGATCATATATTCAGTATAATTGAAGTGTTATTCGTACTAGCATGTCCAGTAAAATTTTCATTGTGGTTCTTCTTGGCGCACTTTTTTACGTAAGTGGTGCAAGGAAGCAGCTTGTACGCTCAAATGGTTCGTTTGAAGATGAAAAGAACTTGTTTTACGGCAGTCTTGCTAATGGCGGTGGTGGTGGTGGCGGCGGCGGCGGTGGAGGTGGAGGTGGATTAGGTGGAGGTTCTGGCGGTGGAGTTGGCGGTGGTGGTGGGTACGGTGGAGGTGTGGGTCCAGGATCGGGAGGTGGTGGTGGGGGTGGTGGTGGGGGTGGGGGTGGTGTAGGGGGTGGTGGGGGGTCAGGGTTTGGTGGAGGAGGTGGTTTTGGAGGAGGTGGAGATCATGGTCATGGAGGAGGTGGAGGAGGAGGGTTTGGCGGTGGGGGCGGTGGAGCGGGTAGTGGAGGAGGCTATGGGTTTGGCGGAGGAGTTGGAGGTGGTGGTAGTTGGCCTTGATTCTCAAGTTATCTCTCAATGTTAACCCTAGCAATATTAGACTATTCATGTAATATATCAGAATAGTTAATTGTAATTTAAGGCTTAATTACATGAATATTAGCACTTATATATATAAGCCATGCATGTCTCCAGTGTAATTGCTACTATATAAAGCACTATTAATTAATATCTTTTAATTTCAGGACTGTTCACCTGTTTTTGTTTTCACTTCTAACTTTATATTGTTTCAATTTACCTCCGCCAGATTATTAATGATAGTGGTAAACTGGTAACATGTAAGATATCTGAAAAAGGACGTGACTTCACTAAATTCTGATTGATGCAAAGGTTTTCATTTTCTCATGCATCATGCATGAATAAATCATGATACACACCCATTGATCATGCACAAAGCCTTAAGTAGCGAATAGGATAATAAATTTTCTTATGTTTGAAATTTTTTTATTGTTAAGATTCATAATCTATTCTTACATAGCAACTTTTTCTTTATTGTTAATAAATGCTATTTTTAGTGATATCTCTATTTGAAATGAAGTACTCTTCTTAATTTGCTGGCTTTATCTGTCTCACTAATTGTGGAATGCTATAAAGATGAAGAACCTCGTTGGAAAAGTGAAATTGGGGAAATGAAATTTTTTGAGCATATTTGATGTCAAAGTGTCACAATTTTGTCAATTTTTTTTTTTTTTTCAATTAATCCCGCGTAATAGATCAAAAGTTAAGTTATTAACAAGGAAAAAAAAAATTGTTCTAAAAACTCGCGTGCTTTGCTTTTGGATGGGTCCAACCAGATCTATGTATATAAATGAGCTCTAAATTGTTTTAAAGTGCTTTCTGTGTTACAACTGCAAATGAGTGCTCCTCTTAACGCTTGCCTGAAAAACATCCCGAACATTGTTCATCTAGTTTCTTACAGTATGTCAGTAAACTTACAGTCCGTAAGCCTATCATTTTTCTATGAACAAAATACCTTGTGTGGATACAAATATGGCAGGAAACCAAAATGACATAGTTTTAAGTTGTATGTTTTTAAAAATTATAAAGTATTTTTTTCTTATCAACAAAGAGAAATATATATATATATATATATATATATATATATATATATATATATATATATATATATATATATATATATATATATATATATATATATATATAAAGATAAATTTTCTTCATCATCCAACTAATTAAGTAATTAATCAACAAATGCAGTAATGCACACAACCTCACATGGCAATTATTATACATATATTGATAGATGGATTGAAAGAAAAAGAAAGATTTTCTTCATCATCCAACTAATTAATTAATCAACAAATGCACACACACACCACGCATGGCAATTACTTAACATGGTCTCTACTAAAGGCCAACATATAATTTAACAGTTTTGGTACAGATCAAAAGTCTTCGACGATGAGTTTTAAGAGGTCATCCTAGCATATCATGTAGTAGAATACAGAACTTTAGTTTATTTTCATGCGAAGCAGATGGTTACATAAATTAAAAACCATGGCAATTAACCATTAATTTTCCTTCAATATTAGGAGAATGTTGATCACTATTTATGGTCCATATTTGGAGTCATTAATGCTCATCATCAAATATTGAATTAATATTTCTCATTCTCATTATATAATTAATGGCCTCAAAGTTTCTTGTGTTCTGCCTTCTCGGTGCTCTCGTTTGCAGCACCACCACCATCACTAATGCAAGAAACCTCGCTGAAATTGGTGGCGGATTTGGTGGTGGAGGTGGACTAGGGGGTGGGTGTGGTGAAGGATCAGGCGGCGGACTTGGCGGTGTAGGTGCAGGTGGAGGTGGTGGTGGAGGTGGTTCGTGTGGAGGTCAGGGCGGTGGAGTTGGCTTTGGCTTTGGAGCTGTAGTTAAATTTCCTTGAAAATTAAAGAAAAGGACATCTGATCAATTAATTTTTAGCTTTATAAGCTTTCCATTACTAATAAATTTATGTATCACCCACGGATATTTGTTTGTTGTAATAACTTTCCGCTCTAGGAGTATTCCTTATACTCTCTTCTTATAATAAATTCACTTTTCCGATAAAAAAAATGTATCACCCACGGATATTTGTTAAAGACATCGATTTCTAATGTGTATTTCAATTTTTAATAAGTTGATGAAGATAATATATATTTGGTCAAATCACGGTTCAATTAAGTTTCCTATCAATTTAGAACCTATGGTTCTCACCATTATAAGGAACGAAGTACTAACCAGGCCAGTTTAATTATTTGACACCATTGTTATAGTAACTTACCCCATCAAACATAGCGGGAGAGGCGCGTGAGGCATGCAGGGGCCGTCCCCTCCCCCCCCCCCCCCCCCCGGCCCTCCAGCTTTTTTGAAATTATATAATAAAATGTTTGTGTAAATAAATCTAAATATAGATCGTGGGGTAGAAGAATTTATTAAAATGAACCACTACTACAAAATAATTCCAATGGGCCACAAAATATTATGTTCACTTTATACTCTATAAAGTATGTGTTCCTTTTAGGATAGAAGTTTGGTTCTTAATAAGATGGTTTTTGCAAATGCTTATTAGAAAAATTTATTGGTTTTTGCAGTCATATAAAATATTTTTAGTGTTTGTAACAATGACTTTTGTTTCTACTTGTCTTAAAAAAAGTCAGAAAAAATATAAGTAGCACAAACAGGGTCTGTGGTACTTCTCCAACGGATTTTGAAAATACGATATTTTCAAAAAGTTTGTAAAAGAAATAGTCACTCCTCAGTAATTATGTAAACAACTAGTTATTGCTTGAAGTAGTTTTTTAGAAAAAAAGGTGAACACTCCCAACTTTTTGTCAAAAACCTTTAACAAAAGTAGTAAACAAACTCTTTTTATAACTAGCTCTTGCAAACACTTCTAAGAAAGGAACGACAATTATTTATGGAGCTTTGCAATCAAACAATGTTTTATGAATTAGAAAATAAGTATTTAAGTACAAGTAAAGACACGCAAGAACAAACGTACACGTAAAAACTCTAGCGCTATACTTATCTATTCCATATATATGTTATGCTTATAATTTTTGTTTAGATTACCCTCAATTTTAAATGACTGAAGGAAGGATGTCCTATTTATATACTAGAAGTTGGGGCACGCGGAGTCTTGCGGACATTATCTTTTTGAAAACTGCTACGCATTCCAAGGTGTGGATGAATGGCCCAAGTCTTGGACCAAGGGGCGGAGCCAGGATTTTTTTTACCCTGGGCTACAACAAGCTTCATGCAATGAATAAAAATATATTATAGAAACTTAAATATCAAATATCACTACAAGAAAATCGGCCTAATGCAACGCCGATACTGACGTTGGTACAACAAAAGTAAAAAAAGTAATTATCTGCCAACGTCATTGGACGTTGGCAGGTATTGTGCAGCGCACAATTCAAGCAGCAACGTCATATGAACGTTGCTGCTGCTGTTTTTTTTTTTTTTTTTTTTTTTTTTTTTTTTTTTTTCAACTTTTAAATGTTACCAACGTCTGAAAAGGACGTTGGTAACTGTTTTCGTTTGTTTTTTTTTTTTTTAATTTTTTTTTATTGACTGCAGCAACGTCTGTCCAGACGTTGCTGCCAGCTGAAAGGCACCAACGTCTCCAAGACGTTGGTGCCATATTTATATGGCTGCCAGCTACTGCGTGCAGCTTTGTGTCTGCAAGCAGACACAAAGCTGCACACCATTAATCAATACGGCACCAACGTCTCTAAGACGTTGGTGACTGCTGCGAATTTTTGCCATTGCTGCTGCTTCAAAAAAAAAAAAAAATTCACTACACGATTTCAGCTCCAAATCTCTTTTTCTTAAGGTATGTGTTCAATGTCTTCAAAAGTACGATTATACATATTTCTTTTTTAGTTTAATCGGTTAGATTTTTGTTAATTAGCATAAATATGATTTTTTAGTTGATTTGATGATGTATTTGTGTTAATTATGTATGATTAATTAAGATATTAGTTGATTTGATGAAGTAATTTTGACGATCTATGTGTATTATGTTGTTTTTTTTTAAATTAATGGTTAGATTTGTGTAATTAGATTATTTGTGATGTAATTGTTGATTTTAGGCATATTTGTGTTAATTATTTATGCTTAATTAAGGTATTAGAGGTAATTATGTGACGATCTATGTGTATTATGTTTGTTTTTTTAAATTAATGGTTAGATTTGTGTAATTAGATTATTTGTGATATAATTGTTGATTTTAGGCATATTTGTGTTAATTATTTATGCTTAATTAAGGTATTAGAGGTAATTATGTGACGATCTACGTATATTAATTAAGGTTTATTTTTAATTAATTTGTTAGATTTGTGTAATATTATAGCATCATAGTGTTGTATTTGTTAGATTTGTGTAATTATGTATGATTAATTAAGATATTAGAAGTAATTTTGAACGATCTATGTGTATTATTATTATTTTAAATTAATGGTTAGATTTGTGTAATTAGTATTTGTGATGTAATTGTTGATTAGATAGTGTATTTATGTTAATTATTTATGCTTAATTAAGGTCGTAGAGGTAATTAATTATGTGACGATCTATGTATATTAAGGTTTAATTTAATTAATCGGTTAGATTTGTGTAATATTATCGCATAATAGTGATATATTTATTGATTCGAGTGTATTAGTACTGTTAATTATATATATATATATATATATATATATATATATATATATATATATATATATATATATATATATATATATATATATATATATATATATATATATGTATGCTTAATTAATTAATATTAGATTTGTGATTATGACAATATAGCTACGTATTTTTTTTTTTTTTTTTGTAGAATTTAATCGATTAACTTTGTATTATATAACATATATAATTGTGTTTATGTTAGAACGTATTTATGTTAATTAGATATGCTAAAAATGTTAGTAGCATTAAGAAATTATATATTTGTAATAAAAATATGGAAAATATATTTTGGTTAAACTTGTTTATATGAACATGCTATGGTGTAATTATTGATGCTTGATATAGATAGAGATATATGTAGAAGATGTAGTTATTTTGTGACACGTCCGTACGTGATTAATTGTTGAATACTTTAATTTAATAGTATATATATCACAATGAGTATTGAGCTTACTTAATTGTAATACATTGATTAGAAAAATTAGCGGAGATTTGTATAATTTAGACGTAACAGATGTATATATACTTAATTAGTCAATTTAGTAAATGAATAGATAGTATATATTGTCGTGTATGCCTTTTATATTAATTTGACCATTCTAAATATTTTTTTATCAGATGGCCGGCTCGTCAGATCAGGGTAAGGAAAAGGGAAATGAGAAAGGAAAAAAGAAGGTGTCGAAGAACCAGGTGCCATACCCGGAAGGGGTACCTCGAGGATCATTCTCTTCGCAGCCTGATCTTGGTTCGATGGGATCACTTTCAGCGGTGGTGCCGATGTTTCCCGGAGGATCAAATGACGTAGGAGCCCGCGCTAGTGGGCCGTTTACCAATCAATTGATGGGTGTAGAAGCGCCAATGGGGGGTGTATATGGTGGGGCTGGTTATGGTGGTGGTGGATTCGGTGGGGCTGGCAATAGCGGGGTTAGTTATGGTGGGGGTGGTTATGGCGGGCCTGGATTAGGTGGGCCTGGATTTGGTGGGCCTGGATATGGGAGTGGAGCTGGGTTTGGTGGGCCTGGATATGGGAGTGGAGCTGGATTTGGTGTGCCTGGTTTTGGGAGTGGAGCTGGATTTGGTATGCCACAAACACAGCTAACGAGGCCACAACTTATGAGAGGTACTGTAGACGGCATGATGCAGCCGAGTTTAGGTGCCATGACGACGCTACAGGTTCAGGGGACGGGTAGTACTGCTGGGCCATCATCATCGGGCTCACGGGGTTCAGGCACACGAGCTTCAGGCACACGAGGTTCAGGCTCACGTGCTCATGGCGTTTCTGATGAGTTAGACGAGGATGAGGGGGGTAACAATGATTCAGAAGACGATGGTGGTATTACTAGGGTTGCAGTGCGAGGACAATCTAAACCTCGCGAGCCCCCGGCAAATCCGGATGACAGGGAGGTACTTGAATTATTCTTTGATGGCTCAATAGAGAACCCTTCCGCAGTGACCACGATTGCTACAAATTTGAGGAACATGATGCAAGGGGCATACTTCACGTACGGCATGTGGCCAGAGGAAGAGAAGGAAATGTGTTGGAACAGATTTAAGGTAAGGAATTAGCTTGACTTCTATATTTATTAAATATTTATAAATATTTGTTCATTATTATTCATTTATGTGACCAACTTTTCTTTATGTCTGTATTAAATGCAGCAAACTTATCAGTGGGATCCTGCCATAGAAAATGCAGTCAGGGGATAGTACGATAGGGTCGCTACTGCGAGATTTGCAGGTTCAGTAAACCACGCCAAGAAATGGTGGTTGAGCTGCAAAGTTGACCCCACCTATAGTATGAGGCACAGTTGTTGGATTCACGAAGATTTTCGACAGGCATTTTATGATTATTGGGAGCTTGAGTCCACGAAGGGTCGTTCGGAGCAGAACGCTAAAAATCGAGATAAGGGGAAAACGGTAAACTATAGGGGTGGGTCTCGCAGCACGAACAAGCATAGGATAGATCTGGTAAGTAGAAAAATATGATTGGTTATTTTTCAAATATCATCATTGATTTAATAATGTGATCTATATTTGCTTTAATGAATTTTCATATTATGACAGGCAAACGATATGAATACAACGCCCGAGAAGGTGCCGTTTCAGGATGTCTTTATAAAGACTCGTGCAAAGAAACATGACGACGGAACGGTTGAGTGGCCAAACCCTGAGGACAAAGCTAATTACGTGAGTATAATATTTTCTTTCATTAAAGTGGTGTAATCATCAATAATTGTTGTTGTCGTAATAATACTTATGTTTGTTACAAAAAATATTTTGAATCATAATATGTTATATGTAGGATGCTTATGTGGAACACTGCCTGAGAGAACATGGGCCAGACCGCGTAAGTTTTTGCTTTCAAAACAGGATCCCGAGCAAGACCGCGTAATCTAGGATCCACATTGTAACTACCAGACACAACAACTTGTTTGAACCAGTCGATAAAATAAGTGTTACGTATCTGATCTTTATTAGCTTGCGGACATCCTGCGCACATCTGTTCATCAAACATACTGTCACAGAAAGAAGCCGTCTAAAACATCAATTGATATATTAGCAAGAATACATTGTATGGCAATTAGTAATCTTACCTTAACCAACACTCGACCTCTGGGCAATTCAACAAGACATATAGATGAGCCGCTTTGCACTCTGCGAGAGACAAATTTCTGTAATTGACACAACGCCCCATTGTTTTCCCTTTACTCTGGAATACTGATAATTGGTCGTTGGGGTCAATAGATATTGGAACTTCGTTCCTGTTCAAACGGGTTGCTCTAGTTTCAATATTGCTGTCAAAGTAGAGTGAGGAGAAATTTGCAATTTCTGCGTAAATGTACGCCTCAACAATCGACCCTTCTATGTGTGCCTTGTTACCCCTTGGTCTCTTAAAATCAAACATCCGTCTAACAAAGAATAAAAAAATTAACTAGTCATATTTTGAACATTGTATAGTTATCAATATAACGATAACTGGTATTTACCTCTCAAATGGGTACATCCACCTGTATTGTACGGGCCCACCGACTTTTGCCTCCCAAGGAAGGTGTATCGCTAAATGCTCCATGGAATCAAAGAACGATGGAGGAAAGAATTTTTCCAGCTTGCACATAGTCACCACAATCGAACGTTCTAATAAATCCATGTCACTATATCGGATGTCAGGAGCTGACAAAGCTCTGAAAAAATTACTGATCTCCACGAGCGGCCCCCAGACATTCTCTGGCAAGAAGTCACGAAATGCTATCGGAACCAACCTTTGCAAAAAACGTGACAATCGTGACTTTTCATTCCCACTAGACGCAACTGTGGCATTTGAACACAACGCGAAATGTTTGACGCGTATCCATCTGGAAATTTGAGATTGCACAACCACTCACACACTTTAACCTTTTCGTCCTTACTGAGACAGTACGATGCTTTACGTTTGAATAACCTACCTCCCGGTCCAGTCTGTAGAAACAAAGATCTTCTTTCCGTCAGTAATTGTAAATCTTTGCGAGAGTTCATATTGTCCTTGGTTTTCTCAGGGTCATCCATCACAGTGTTCTTAATATTGTCGAAGAAGTTCTTTTCACAATGCATGACATCTAGGTTGTGGCGGATCAGATTATGCTTCCAATACGGAAGTTCCCAAAATATACTTCTACGATACCAATTGTGATCCAAACCAAAGCCCTGAACAAATTCTCCGCATATACCAAATCCGACTGGTGGAAGACGTTCAACGTGTCTCAACATGTCTATCCCTGATCTTCTTGGTAGAGGTTGATCAGTCTCTATTCTACCTTTCGTGAAGTCAGTTGTGTTTAGTCTCCATGGATGGTCCAGATGCAAGAATTGACGATGACAGTCAACGAAAGAAGTCTTTCGACCGTGCTTAAGTTGGAAACTCTTGGTTTCTTCCATACAGTACGGGCAAGATAAACGACCATGCGTGCTCCACTGGGATAGCATGCCATACCCTGGATAGTCACTAATCGTCCATAGCAATGATGCTCGCATTTGGAAATTCTGTTTCCGAAAACTATCGTATGTTGGCACACCCGGATCCCACAGTGACTTAAGTTCATCAATTAGGGGTCTGAGTAATACGTCAATGTTCTTGCCAGGACTCTTCGGGCCAGATATCATTAAACTTAGGAAAATATATTCTTGCCGCATGCATAGGTCAGGAGGGAGGTTATAAGGGGTCACAAATACTGGCCAACACGAGTAAGGAGCTGAGGAGTTCCCGAAAGGATTAAAACCATCGGTGCAAAGTCCAAGTCTAACGTTTCTTGGTTCGGCAGCAAAATCGGGAAATATCCTGTCGAAAGATTTCCAGGCCAAACTTGAAGCAGGATGAATCATTTGATCGGTATCTGCCTGACACTTCAAATGCCATGTCATGTGCTCCGATATTTTGCGTGATGTGTAAAGCCTCTGCAATCGAGGCGTCACTGGCAAGTATCACAACTTCTTACGTGGAACAAGCTTCTTCTTATTGGTGCATTCCTCGTACCTAGCTTCTCCACAATAGGGGCACTCGGTCCAGCTCTTACTTTCATACTCCCCGTAATAAAAGATACAAATATTAACACACACATCATATGTTTTGTACCCAAGTCCTAAACCTTTGATGAATTTCTTCACTCCGTACCAATTTTCAGGCAATCTATGACGATCTGCAGGACTAATTAATCTGCGGGCCGCTTGTAATTGATTGTCAGCAGAGGCATTTGTTGTGCCATGACGAACCTTGTCGGCAATAAATGATGTTAACCACTGCAATAGTGTTGTTTCTACATCTACGCGTATTGGCACCTCGGCTTCCCGTAGCATTTCAAAAAAGTCTCGTGCCTCACGGTTTGGCTCTTCTTCTATATTTTGATTATAGTGCGTGCCTTCAAACTGACCTCTGTATGCATCATTGACCATATCTACGTAACCACTTTCGACATTATCATTATGAGTAGATGACTCTCCTGCGTATGTGTAATTGCCAGAAAAGTTGTTCCTTTCTCCGTGTGCCTCCCATACGTAATAATGAGGAACAAAACCGTACTTCAATAGGTGTTCCTGAATCACATCCCTCTTTTTGCTTTTGCTAAAACCACACCGAGTGCACGGACACTTAACTCTTCGATGACCTTGAGAAAATGCAAATTCTAGGAATCTGTTGACGCCATCTACGAAATAAGGATTGATATACCCCTCATCAACGTTGCCTCGATCGTATATCCAACTCCGATCTTCGTTGTTATACATTTTTTTATCTAATTAAAATCAAATTAACAATGCATCAGTACGAGAAGTGACTATTTAATCACGAAAGTAAGGCTAATTAAAACTTATCATCAAATACTAACAATGTGAACAACTAATTACACACACGCATATAAATAGCATACTACTAATCAAATCACGCTTAGATCTCAGTTATTCTAAATATGATGAATAACAAGTATTAAACATTATATTAGTTATACTACTAAAATTACAAAAATCACTAAATTAAGCAACAACATCAACAATATATATATAAAATTAATATTAATAATTATTTATACTAATAAAATTAGAAAATCACTAAATTAAGCAACAACATCAACAAGAAAAATATATTTAACAAGATGAACTCTAATTACACACATATACAACATATTACTAATTAAACGACTTTTAGATCTCAGTTAACATCAACAAGAAAAATATATTTAACAAGATGAACTCTAATTACACACATATATATACAACATATTACTAATTAAACGACTTTTAGATCTCAGTTAAGCTAAATTAAATATGAAGAGATTAAAAATAATCAACAAAAGATACAAAAAAAATTAAATTAAGCAACGAATTACGATAATACTGAAATAGATACCTCTCGTGGAGTGAGCTTTGCTGAGAATTACGCTTTGCAAAAAAATCACAGGGAAGAAATGAAATTTTGCTGAAAAATAGAGAAGAGAGGGGGAAGAAATGCAGTAAAATTTGGGGAAGAAACGCAGGTTTTGGATCATGAAATGTGTGGAGGAGAGGATATAAAACTGATAAATCTATTGCATGGTCCAAATCCCTTGCTGCTGCTGTAAAAACAGCTTTTCTGACACAGTTGCAAAGGAAAAAGGCCCTTGCAGTAGCCTTTCAGCTTCAGCAACCTCCTCTTCCCTTGCAACAGTACAACAAAAGTAATAAAGCAGCAACGTTAATAACGTTGCTGCAGGTTTTGTTTTACTTATTTTTTAATATAATAAAGCTGCATTCTTCATTCTTTATATATATATATATATATATATATATATATATATATATATTTAAGCAAAAATCAAGTCAGGAGTTATGTATTTAAATAACATCTATTCATGATAAAATTAAAATTACGTTTAAGTAATTCAGTTTTTATGTAATATTTGTTCAATTAAGTTAGATTAATTTGACAAAGTTAAGATTAGTTATATTTAGTTGATTCTTATATATATATAATTAATTAGGAGTTGTCCATTCAAACAAGTTCAATTAACTTATTAAAAATTAAGATTAGGTTTACTTAATTAGTTCAATTCTAATGTAATGTTGAGTTATTAATTCTATTCTTGATTAATTTAACAAAAATAAAGAGTAGTTTTCCTTGTACGTAGTTTAATTCTTATGTAATTAGGAGTTGTGCATTCAAATAACATCTATTCATAACAAAAATCAAGATTAAATCTAAGTAATTTAGTTCTTATGTAATATTCGTTCAATTAAGTTAAACTGATTTGACAAAAGTCAAGATTAGTTATATTTAGTTGATTCTTGTATGTAATAATTAATTAGGAGTTGTCCATTCAAACAAGTTCAATTAATAAAAATTAAGATTAATTTTGTTTAATTAGTTCAATTCTAATGTAATTATATGTTGAGTTATCAATTCTATTCTTAATTAATTCAACAAAAATAAAGAGTAGTTTTCTTTGTACGTAGTTCAATTCTTATGTAATTAGGAGTTATGAATTAAAATAACATCTATTCATAGTAAAAATCAAGATTAAATCTAAGTAATTTAGTTCTTATGTAATATTCGTTCAATTAAGTTAAACTAATTTGACAAAAGTCAAGATTAGTTATATTTGGTTGATTCTTATATGTGTAATTAATTAAGAGTTGTCCATTCAAACAAGTTCAATTAATTTATTAAAATTTAAGATTAGTTTTGTTTAATTAGTTCAATTCTAAGGTAATTATGTTGAGTTATAAAATATATTCTAAATTAATTCAACAAAAATAAAGAGTAGTTTTCCTTGTACGTAGTTCAATTCTTATGTAATTAGAAGTTATGCATTCAAATAACATCTATTCATAATAAAAATCAAGATTAAATCTAAGTAATTTAGTTCTTATGTAATATTTGTTTAAGTTAAACCAATTTGACAAAAGTCAAGATTAGTTATATTTAGTTGATTCTTATATGTGTAATTAATTAGGAGTTGTCCATTCAAACAAGTTCAATTAATTTATTAAAATTTAAGATTATTTTTGTTTAATTAGTTCAATTCTAATGTAATTATGTTGAGTTATAAATTCCATTCTTAATTAATTCAACAAAAATAAAGAGTTGTATTCCTTGTATGTAGTTCAATTCTTATGTAATTAGGTGTTATGCATTCAAATAACACTATTCATAATAAAATCAATATTATTAAATCTAAGTAATTTAGTTCTTATGTAATATTTGTTCAATTAAGTTAAACTAATTTGACAAAAGTCAAGATTAGTTATATTTAGTTGATGCTTATATTTGTAATTAATTAGGAGTTGTGCATTCAAACAAGTTCAATTAATTTATTAAAATTTAAGATTAGTTTTGTTTAATTAGTTCAATTCTAATGTAATGTTGAGTTATCAATTATATTCTTAATTAATTCAACAAAAATAAACAGTAAGTTTTCCTTGTACGTAGTTCAATTCTTATGTAGTTAAATATTATTCATTCATATAATTTCAGTTTATTTAATGAAAATCAAGAATCGTTATGTTTAGTTTGATTATTATGTATTGAGAAGTTATTGATTCTAATAACTTTAATTAATTTTACAATACAAGATTAATTCTAATTAGTTCAGTTCTCATATGTTATTAGGATCTTATTCGTTCAAATAAGTTCACATATATATAGCTATAAATATCAAGATTAGTTCTATTTTCTTATGTAATTAATAATTATTCAATCAAATAAGTTTTATTAATTAATTAATTTAACCAAGATCAAGATTAGTTCTATATATTTAGTTCAAGTCTCATGTAATTATGATTTACAAGTCATAATTATATATGGATCTAAAATGAGTGAAGGAGTGAATATATATAAAACATTTTTCTAATAAAGCTATTGCAAGGTCCAAATCCCTTGCTATTGCTGCTTTTCTGACACAGTAGCAAGGGAACCCAATTTCCCTTGCAACAACTTTCTGACAATAGCCTATTGCAAGCTATTTGGACCTTGCTAAAAAATTTCAGAATGAAATTTTTGGCGGAAATTTCAAATTTCCCAAAAATTTTCCTTCCCTCCCACTACTACTATAAATACCACACTATATCACTCATCCATCCCACTACAATCTCCCTCTCATATTATTATCATCTTCTTCTCCCCTTCTCTCCTTCACTTTATTTTTTTCCTTAATTTATTTTGCATCATGATCAACTTATATATATATATTATATATGCATACATGCATCTTATACTATATATATATATACATATATATTGTATAATTATAATTAGTGAGATTATTTTATAATTATACATTGTAAAGTTTAGTGTGTGTATGTATATATATATCATTATAATTTTTAAAATGTTATCTAACATTTCTTAATACTATATATATATATATATATATATATATGTGTGTGTGTGTGTGTGTGTGTGTATCTTATAATTTAGTTATTAGTATTATATTTTTTAACACATACTATACATATATAATATTGAGGTTTCAATTAATGTATAATGTGAGTGTGTGTGTGTATATATATATATATATATATATATGTATATATATATATATATATTAAAAATCATTTTATTACAATGTGGCGGTTTTTACCGCCACTTTTTTTTTAAAAAAAATATTTATCTACAGCAACGTCCGTGGATGTTGCTGCCAAATTTGAAAAAAAAAAGAGTGTCAGGACACTATAGCAACGTCCATGGACGTTGCTGTGTTTCATCGAAAAAAAATAATGAACAAAAATGAAATTAAAAAAAAAACGTGCGTAAATCAATTGCAAGGTCAAAAGACGTTGCAATTGACTTTTGTGTCAGAATACATAGCAACGTCCGGACCTTGCTACAGGTGTGTGTCAGAAAAGCAACAGCAAGGTCGGATTCCCTTGGTACGCGCAAAATACCTGCACCAACGCCACCTATATCAAGAGATGCTACCAACGTCCACATCCCTTGCGATAGATCAATAGCAAGGAAATTTCAAGCTATTGCAATGTTTTTTGACCTTGCTATAGCCCACAATTCTTGTAGTGTATGTAAAGTAGAATGAGAAATATCTATTTTTCGGTACAAAAAATGATTATATATATATACAAAATGATGAAAACGCTATTGCATTTGAGCCCGATTAAGAAAATAAAATTTATCATTGAATCGACATATAAACTCTCTACATCGCTTTTAATGTAATAAACATGCTATCTGCTAATATAAGTATGAAAAAGAAAAAATATTGAATAAAAAGAAAAAAATATGAAAGTAAAAGTTAAGAACACAAATCTTAAATAAATAAAAACAGAATTACGAAGTTTTGCTTGGTGACATCTCGAAATTGAAGTGAGATTTCAGATTTGATGCAAAAGAGTTCCTATTTATTATGGGAGAAAATCATAGTTTCTTATTTATTTTAAGTTTGTAATACTATATATTTGTAAAATGGTTACTGTTACTGCAAAACAAGTTTAATATTAAGGTAAAATGGTCTTCTAGTTTAATGAAAAGGTTGACTTCACATGGACTAACAAAAATATTAAAGTAGACTAACTTTATTTCATATTATTTAGTAGAACTTACTTGATCTTCATAAAACTATTTATGGGCTAAATTGTAGTTATATATACATAGAAGGCTTGGGTCGAAAATTGACCCCGGGCCGGAGCCCACCCTAGCCTTGTGGGTGGCTCCGCCCCTGCTTGGACCTCTGGCTCACTGTATAGTCGCTCAAATGTCGAAGAACAGACTTCCAAAGTACAACGACTCTTAAGTATTTTGTTGTGCGGGTTGATAAAAAACCTAAGTATCTGAGGTTCTCTTCTGATAATATCAACCATAACAAACCAAGAGATACCAACATCTAAACCTAGCAGACCGAGATCTCAACATTGAAGGGGAACGTGTTGCAGTTGATGGATACTACGCGCGACAAGCTAAGATGATTTATAACATGGAGTAAAGGGAGTCACATGGCACTAGCAGCAGGACCAAGAGGGCCTAGAGGTAAACATTTAGAGGAATAACACAATATATGAACAGGTAAACATTTAGAAGAATAAAGTAATAATTCCAAATAGTCATATATACATTTATATATATATATATATATATATATATATATATATATATATATATATATATATATATATATATAGCTCCACTTAGTTTCACCCAAGCTTCATCCTGGTCATGGATAGATCACCTAGGTTCGGGTCCGTAAGTAGTGACAATTGCCCTACGAAGACTCGCTTTCGCTACAGCTCCGGTGGGTTCCCTTAACCAAGCCACTGCCTATGAGTCGCCGGCTCATTTTTCAACGGCACGCGGTCAGAGCCCTGGCTCCTCCAACTGCTTGGGAGCTTACATCCGTAGTAAGAGCCCCTAGTTTATTTTTGAAATAGAATGAAGTTATAGTATTGTTGAATTGTCTATGTGGGACTTATATTTAAGCAAGTAATTACTCTATGATACTTGAAAATTTCTGCACTTGTGTTAGAACCTTGCTAGTTGCGATTCAACAAGTACTCGTTGTACGGTGTTTCTTGACAAGCATTAATTTATATAAATCACCTATGTTTCAATATCGATATTAACATCATAGACTCTGGATTTACGTGTCTTATGAGGCCTAATCTTTTGTTTTTCTCTCTCGAGTCTATCAGAAGCTATGAGTTAGATTATATGTTGATGACGTATACAACACATTAAATTCTATATCTAACCAAACTAATTATTCAACGCATAGAAATACTCACATAAAACTCTTAACATAGTCACGTTTCTAGTTACTTTCATACCTCGTGACCTATAACTTACTTAGCTACATATGCAAATATTAAAGCAATAATCATAAGACTAAACATAGTCTTGTACAAAAAAGTTGATGAACAATGATTGTCTAAGGTAAAGAAAGATGTTTATGCAGAGCGATAATTTTTTTGTACATGGAATTTCCAATATATTTTCCAAAAAAGTAGAACCTATGTCCCCCCCCCCCCTCAATTTATACGCCTCCTTGAGATTCATCCATTGTGAAAAATTAGAAACAAGTATTAGAAACGACAATGTTAACAATACAAGGACTTAACGCAGATTGAAACACTCAAATTTCAAGAAAAGGCAAAGGATCAGGAAAATCCCCCCCCCCCCCCCCCCCCTCAATTTATACGCCTCCTTGAGATTCATCCATTGTGAAAAATTAGAAACAAGTATTAGAAACGACAATGTTAACAATACAAGGACTTAACGCAGATTGAAACACTCAAATTTCAAGAAAAGGCAAAGGATCTGGAAAATAAATATGCTACCTATTATACATTTTTTTCTTTATCTTAGTGACACACACAAAAGCCTTCTTATTAGAACATTGTCTAATTTGTCCCAGACACAAGCAATGTTTTCACGCCTCAGGGCTTGCCTTGAGGCAAAACTGCCATAAAACGCCCAAAGGCGCATGAAAAGACATTACGGCTATGTGGGGTATGCCTAATTGTCAAGGCGGCATTAGAAATGTGCAACAGTAAAATATAGCTGATTAAGACAAAAAGTGCATAAGCCTTCCATGTTTGAAGGAAATAGGAATTATCATGGCTTTCTTTGCCAAGTAATGATTTGTCAAAGTAAATCATTATAAATTACACAATAGGAATTAAGTAGATAGATGGAACTACCTCTTAGGCTCATTCTTTTGATAACCGTTTACCAAATATTAACTAATGGATCGTATTTCGAATGATTTTTATTGCACATTTGCTATTGGAAAGCGTTGTTTAAATCAAAGCGTTCTCACATTAGTATAACATGAGTAGTAATCATATCACCATTCTCATTGAAAAAGGCTCATTACGCATACACTCATCTTAATAATAGTATTTTTCTAAAATATAATTTTTTTTACGTGAAATGGAGGTCTTGGGTGAAGCGGATAGTGATCCCAACTAGGTTGGCACCACCGTGACGCTACCCTCAAAACTAAAATATTATTAAAACTTGAAAAATGCGAAAAAAATTGTTCAACAAAAGCAATAATTTGGACAATTACAAATGCCATCCAACACTACATTACTAACAAAAGAAGGGTGTGTAGGCCACCCAAATTCGCCAGCTTGGCGCGCGCCGAAATTCGCAAATGCATCTGTAACCTTGTTGCCTTCTCTATATCTATGTGAAACCCGAAAGTTGATTTCAGTGATTAATTGGAGGTTGAGAATCCATCTTTCTCGAAGCTCCCCCGACACTTTATCTGATTTTTTGTGAAGAAGGTGAACCACATACGTCGAGTCGCTCTCCAGCCAAATGTTGTTCCATCCAAGTTCCCGAGCCTTCTCCAAGTTCCCCATAATTCTGCTTCAAAGGCATAAACCTCGTCGAGATGATAAGCAAAAGCCCTCAGCGTGAAACCTCGTGCGTTTCGAAAAATTCCGCCTACACCACCGAGTCCGGGGGCTCCTAAAGCGCAGCCGTCCGTGTTGCACTTTATCCAGTTATCAATTGGCGGATGCCTATTAACTGGAATAATCCTAGGAGCTCTACGTGGAATAATATTCATCCCAAAAATTTTCAGGATCCGAAAGTCTTCCACCGAATTAGCACAACCCACTCTAAAGAATTCAACCGCCTTTATATCTTTCCAAATATTCCGCAAAAAAGAGTTAATATCCGGTTGAACATCCTCAATAACACATAGGTTCCTCGTTCTCGAGAGCAGCCAAATACACGAGATTATGGCCGTTTGCCAAAGTGCACGAATTTGAGAGCTAAGCTGTACTTCCGATGCCTTATTGAGAACTTCCGAGTGAAGAAGGGAGCTTTGAATAGCCGACAAAACCAGCGTCACTCGACCAGCCATAGACAAAGTCGAACCTTTCCAGGTAGCGAACTTACTAATCACATCATCCGCGAGCGGCTGCAGGCAACGTTTTCGAGGGGCGCCACGAAAAAGAGGGACCCCCCAGATAGACAAAAGGGGAACTTAATTGTTTAAGTCCAAGCTCCGTAATAATGCGATGTCTCCTTGGTGCCGTAATGTAATTGCTTAAACAGACCCCCGACTTATTCCAGTTAACCACCTGACCCGACAATGCGGCATAAGTATCAAAAATGTTCTTGATACCCCAAATATTTCGTGAGGAAGCTGCGGCAAAAATAATCACGTCATCTGCATAAAGAAGATGAGAGGGGAACAAGGCCTTCGACGTGTATCTCATAGCTTGAAGTTTTCCCGGTCTCAATGGCTCGTGTAATTAACCGGCTAACAAAATCCTCAGTAATGACAAAAAGTAGCGGTGAGAGGGGGTCTCCCTGCCGAACCACACGACTGCAACCAAAATAACCAATGGGATTACCGTTATGAAGAATAGAGAGACGAGCAGATTGAAAAAGCGCCATGATCCAACCTCTGAATTTGTTAGAAAAACCAAAAGCCTCAAGAACCGAACAAATGAAATTCCAATTCATGGTATCGAAAGCTTTGCGAACATCAATCTTAAGCGCCATGCTACCACTAAAAGATTTTTTATCAATCGCGCTCACTCCCTCAGAAGCCGTGACAATGCAATGGGATATATCCCGTCCCTTTACAAACCCAAATTGCTGTGGCGAAATAATACGAGATGCTACATCCGCATACCGATAAGCCAAAATTTTCGTACTAATCTTAAAACAAAAATTACTCAGCACAATAGGTCGGTAATCTTCAATTCGGACAGCCTCCTTTACTTTCGGAATCAATATCATGAAGCTATAACTCAAACCAGTGGTCATTCTATCGTGCTGAAAAATATATCGTACACAGTGACACGTATCCTTGCCAACAACATCCCAGAATGATTGAAAAAACTTTCCTGTAAATTCGTATGGGCCCGGCGCACTACTGTCGTCCATCGCCATTACCGTCGCAAAGATCTCCTCATCTGAAGGGATTGAAGTCAAACTCGTATTATCCGAGTCACTAACCAAAGATGGAACAACCTCACGGATTAAATCACTACTAGTCTCCACCTCACTGGCCACCGAAAAAAGATCCTCGGAGTATTGTTTAATATGGTTGGCGATTTCCTCTGGATTAAACGACAAACAAATGCATATTTTCAAATATTAAATACTTTGCAGGGCTAACGTCGATCCCGTGCCTCAATCCTTAGGTCTTGCCTCTAAAAATATATACCGAACACCTTGCTTTACGTGATCGTATTTTATAACAGTTTAGATAAGTATATAAACATAGAAAATTATTATTTAATGAATTTTTAAATAACATTGGCTTCATCAGGCAAATTTGACGGAATAACTGGAGACGTGGTGCCATCAACTTTGTAAATTGGCATAATAAATTTCCTTTACCCTCTAACTAATTAATCAAGAAATAAAAACACACACCTCACATGGCAATTACATAACAATCGCCTCTACCAAAAGGCCAATAATTTAACTATAGCGGGGCCGAGTTCAAGAGGTCAGCCTAGCGTGGCATATGTAAAATAAAGCCCTGTAATTAACTTTCATGCGAAGCAGGTGGTTGCATAAATTAACAACCATTACAGCCATTTTCTTCAAAATTGAGAAATTCTGATCACTATATATAGTCCACACTCCAAGTCCTACATTCTCATCATCAACGCTTGAATATTTCTCATTCTCATTATATAATTAATGGCCTCAAAGTTTCTTTTGTTCTGCCTTCTCGGTGCTCTTGTTTGCACCACCACCATCACTAATGCGAGAAAACTCCTTGGAAATGGCCCCGACCTTGGCGGTGGAGGTGGAGGTGGAGGAGGTGGTGGGGGTGGTGGGTTATTAAATTTAGATTTAGATTTAGGTGGATTACTTGGCGGTGGCGGTTCGGGTGGGGGTGGGGGTGGGGGTGGGGGTGGTGGATTATTAGGTGGCCTACTTGGAGGTGGGGGCGGGGGCGGGGGTGGTGGAGTATTAGGTGGCATACTTGGAGGTGGAGGTGGGGGTGGGGGTACTGGTGGAGTATTAGGTGGCGTACTTGGCGGCGGAGGTGGAGGTGGAGGTGGTGGTAGTGGGGGTGGAGGTGGAAGGGGTGGTGGTGGTGGTGGAAAGGGTGGGAGTGGTGGTGCTGGTGGTGGTGGAGGAGGAGGTAGTACAGGTGGCGGTTCGGGCAGTGGAGGTGGAGGTTATCCTTGAAAACAAATGAAACCACCACTTTAACTTTGTTAGCTTTATAAGCTTTCCGTTTCTAATAAATCTATGTATCACCCACGTATATTTGTAATTGAATTCAATGTAATGTGTATTTCAATTTTCAATAAGTTGATGAAGGTAATATCTCGTCAGTTATGGTTCAATTCAGTCGGAAATCAATTCTAAACCTATATATGGCTCACTACATGCAGTATAAGGAGTAAATGTGTAGTTTATGTGACACCAGTTGTTATTGACTTAAAGTTACCCCATTTGTTTGTTCAAGTGTTATTTTATCTGGAGATGAATTAGCATATATACATATGGACGTAGCAGCAAAGGCACTGAGATGGGCGGCAACTTTTTTCAAAACATTTACCTATAAATAGATTATTTCAAAAAATTGATCACATAAATGGTGTTTTTTCGGTAAACTTTTTTATTGTCAAAATTCTAGTGTGTAACTGCAATGCAAGGAGGATTTGGTTGTGGCACGCAAAGATTTAAAATGATAAAATATAATATGTTTTATGTGTTGTCGCAACACAAATTGTTTTAGGAGATTTATTTAATGTTCTGTTGACACTTTTCCACTAACTTAAAATACTTGTTGCACTGAATACCAATTAGTTTTCCTTTATAAATGCTTTTTCGCATTCGGGTTCAAAATATCTTACTTATTGACGAGTTCTAAAGATTTTCCTCTGTCGACTTGCGTTTCTAAGCTAGATTTCTTATACAATTAGACCCCTATTCTCTCAAGTCTCAACTCTACCCTTTCCGTGATGCGTGAGCAGGCATGACATAACTGCTAAGATTATAAATCCGCTTATCTTTAGTAATTTCATATGCGAGATTTGTACTCTAAGATCGTGGTTGTGGCGATTTCTTATATTATATAAGTTGTTGAATCTCTATGTTTTTATTAACTTACAAACTTATTTTATGATACTATCTCTCTCTTTGTGCTTGTGTTTGAATTTCCTTATAGAAGAATCATGGGAAAACCAAGAAATGTTTTGGTCAAAATGCCCGAAAATGAATCGTCCTCAAGAAAAAAGTTTGTGGCACCATGATCAACTGAAAAAGAGTCTTCTGCTTGTCTAGAATAAAAAACGGATGCCATTTTCATTCGTCAAAATATCAATCCCTTGCTCCATTCTCAACAGAACAATCTCTTGCTCATCCTCAAAAGGAACAGTCTCCTGTACCATAGGCATCATCTCCATCCCCAGAACTTGGACAAAATGAGACACATATAGAACCTCTTCATCATCTCCTCTATCATCACCTCTTCACAACCCTCACACAAAGCACAGAAAGAATATTATCGTCAAGTAAGGAGAATTGGAGGATGAAGTGCCTGATCCTTTTGAGGACAAAGAACTCAATGTAAAATTCTTTTTAAGTAAGTAAAGGTAGCTCTCATTTGTCGCCAGTAACATGTGAGTGAGAGCTCGCTTCATGGAGTCTTGTATAGAGGAATCAACATCATCGGTTGGCTGTCTAGTGATTGACCAAAAACTCTACCGGCCGTAATTATCGCAAGCGTACGGGTCACGAGCAATTAGGGAAATAGATTCTCGACCCACAAGTATCGATCCTACTGGGAGTTAAAAGCCCAACATCAGTATCTTAGATCTACTAAATACTTAAAACCTAAACTAATGAATGCAAGAGTCGTCAGCCTCTAGAATACAAATAAACTAACAATAATTAAACGTGAAATGAGGGTTTTAGATTTGAATGTTTAAATAGCAACTCAAACAATTAAAGAAAACATCAATGTTAAGGCAAACGTATCACAAGGATTTGAGTTTGCAAGAAACTTTTAACCTGAGGCTCATAGATCAAACCATCGCTAAAAATATTTGTGCCTTAATTTTATTCGGGATGTATTAGCATGTTTATTTACTTACTTTTAAGCTAGATATTACAAATTTCAAGTCTTTATGTGTCTCTTTCCATGTTTTGTGGGTCAAGGATTGAGTTTGGCAAAAATAAGCCAAAAAGGAAGTAAAAAAAGCACAAAAACCAAACTTCCGAGGAACACTGGGAGATATGAGGGGAAAATTATTAGATAATCCATACACCATTGGAAAACCGCAGATATCTAGTTTTCAACACAACAAGCGGATGGCGGATTCAACGTCTAAAACGAAGTTATGGCCAAAATGGTGAAGTCGCGTAAATCTATTATATGATCAGCGTTGACAATGCTGCCAGTGCGGGAGTGTGGATAATGCTACTTTTCCAAATTTTGATCTAGTCGCTGGATGTATAGCGTTGACAACGCTCTGGGCACAAATTCATCGAACAATCTTCCCGAATCGTCCAGAATTCGAGATCAACATGGAAACTACTTTTATGCTTCTGCTTTGCGCGAACTCAGCCTCCAGAACATCAATAAAAGGAGCCACAAGTCTCACAATTCAAGAATGATATCAATTAGAAAAAAATAGCTAAAGACTTTTACTTTTATGTCTTTCAATTTTGTTCTTAGATTAATTATTTATGCTTTTTGTCATGCGTAGCTAGACATTTTTCTCGGAATTTGAAAGTAGCTATGAACATGACTTGGTGAATTATTATGCTTTTATTTGAAGTGATTGAGCTATTGCAATCAGTTTTCTATCTTGTTCTTATTATTTTGATAGGGATCCAATATGTCTACTGATTTTACTTCTAAGTATGAATACTGTCTATATGTTGTTGCTTTAGAGTCAATAAGGATAGAAAATCATAACCTACATGTGCTTTTATTGACAAATTGTAAGCCTTATGTTGCTAAGTTTTAGGACCATGTGAATGTCCTATGTTTTGATTACCTTTATACTGTAAAAGTTGCTACGAAAAATGGTTATTGTTTCGTTTTATGTTATGTCTTTCGACTGGAAATTGTTCTTATCTTTTAATTATGCTCGTTTATTATTTCAAGTCATTTAATTATTATGGTCCATATTATCTTAATATGATTAACTATTCAAAAGTTTCATATTTGTTAGAAAGATTGAGTTTTCGTATGATAGAGTTTGATTTAATGTAGTGTTTTAATTATTTTCGTATTTGAGTTTTATAGAATTTTCGGATAAGCTTAAAGTTTTAATTTGGCTTAGTAAATAAGTATTCAGAGTTATTTAGTTTATATATTTTGAAGATCGAGTTTATTTAATTTGTATTCTATCTCTTTTATGATAAGGAAGGATCTTCATTACCTTATCTGATTTATGGATTGGCTTCCCTTTTTATTATATTGTATCTGTTTCATATCAGATTATATTTATCTGATTATTTACTTGGAGATAATATTTTTGTATTTTTTCATGTTTCAAGGAATATTCTTCCGAGGGTAAATCTGTTCGGATTATATTTATCCGATTATTTACTTGGAGAGAATATTTTTGTATTTGTTCATGTTTCAGGCAATATCCATCAGAGGGTAAGTCCGTTCCTTCATTCAGGGAATCCGCAATCGAAGAAACTACGGGAGCTGTTGCAATGCTAGAGTGAATCAGACCTTTGCTGAGCTGATAAATTGGAGTGCTGACATTTTAACCGTTGAGCGAATATTTTGTATCATGTGTGGAAAGGTTCAAGTATTTGTTTATGAGCAAAAATGTTTAGGTCCTAGATTATGTTTTATATTGAGTTATAGTCTTTGAGTTTGAATTGTACTTTCTTAAGGAGATTTTCGCAAAGTTAAAGTGAGTTGGAACGAGGTGGACTTCTTCATTCAACCGGAGTGGAAGTGATAGATGGTGTTTTATAGAGACTTATCTTTAAAGGGATTCTAAGGGTTAAAGTAACTTCGTGCAAGTGTAATTCCCTTTAGCACTTTGAAACATGTTTTAATTATTAGGCGCAAGCCTCATGGATTAGGACAATTGTGCGAACAACGTAAAAATCATGGTGTCTTTATCTATTTATTGTTTTTCCTATCTGCTGCAACCAGGTTTCTTTACTTCAAGACAAATGGTGTTGTCCAAAGGAAATAAATAAAGTCTTCTCAATATACTTTATGCTTTAACTTTATTTTAATGGATCAAAGTTTAAATCAGAGTCATTCTGTTTACTGTCCTCACTGCTATTTAGATCAGACTACTCGAAGTTACAACTTATTTGTTTCGTTGAAGTGTATTTTGTACCTAGAGTGACTACATTAACTAAGTTAATAATGGGTTTCGGTGATTTGACCATCTAATCTCAAACTAATTCAAGAACGCCATATTGAATGCATAAACTCAAGAACAGTATAGAGAAAAATTAATATGTATCTTAGGACTGTTCTAGTGAAATCTAATGTTCCGAATATTGCTTTAATAATTGTTACTTTTATTATTTTATAATCACATCCGTAGTAAGAGCCCCTAGTTTATTTTTGAAATAGAATGAAGTTATAGTATTGTTGAATTGTCTATGTGGGACTTATATTTAAGCAAGTAATTACTCTATGATACTTGAAAATTTCTGCACTTGTGTTAGAACCTTGCTAGTTGCGATTCAACAAGTACTCGTTGTACGGTGTTTCTTGACAAGCATTAATTTATATAAATCACCTATGTTTCAATATCGATATTAACATCATAGACTCTGGATTTACGTGTCTTATGAGGCCTAATCTTTTGTTTTTCTCTCTCGAGTCTATCAGAAGCTATGAGTTAGATTATATGTTGATGACGTATACAACACATTAAATTCTATATCTAACCAAACTAATTATTCAACGCATAGAAATACTCACATAAAACTCTTAACATAGTCACGTTTCTAGTTACTTTCATACCTCGTGACCTATAACTTACTTAGCTACATATGCAAATATTAAAGCAATAATCATAAGACTAAACATAGTCTTGTACAAAAAAGTTGATGAACAATGATTGTCTAAGGTAAAGAAAGATGTTTATGCAGAGCGATAATTTTTTTGTAAATGGAATTTCCAATATATTTTCCAAAAAACTAGAACCTATGTCCCCCCCCCCCCCCCCCCCCCCCTCAATTTATACGCCTCCTTGAGATTCATCCATTGTGAAAAATTAGAAACAAGTATTAGAAACGACAATGTTAACAATACAAGGACTTAACGAAGATTGAAACACTCAAATTTCAAGAAAAGGCAAAGGATCAGGAAAATCCCCCCCCCCCCCCTCAATTTATACGCCTCCTTGAGATTCATCCATTGTGAAAAATTAGAAACAAGTATTAGAAACGACAATGTTAACAATACAAGGACTTAACGCAGATTGAAACACTCAAATTTCAAGAAAAGGCAAAGGATCTGGAAAATAAATATGCTACCTATTATACATTTTTTTCTTTATCTTAGTGACACACACAAAAGCCTTCTTATTAGAACATTGTCTAATTTGTCCCAGACACAAGCAATGTTTTCACGCCTCAGGGCTTGCCTTGAGGCAAAACTGCCGTAAAACGCCCAAAGGCGCATGAAAAGACATTACGGCTATGTGGGGTATGCCTAATTGTCAAGGCGGCATTAGAAATGTGCAACAGTAAAATATAGCTGATTAAGACAAAAAGTGCATAAGCCTTCCATGTTTGAAGGAAATAGGAATTATCATGGCTTTCTTTGCCAAGTAATGATTTGTCAAAGTAAATCATTATAAATTACACAATAGGAATTAAGTAGATAGATGGAACTACCTCTTAGGCTCATTCTTTTGATAACCGTTTACCAAATATTAACTAATGGATCGTATTTCGAATGATTTTTATTGCACATTTGCTATTGGAAAGCGTTGTTTAAATCAAAGCGTTCTCACATTAGTATAACATGAGTAGTAATCATATCACCATTCTCATTGAAAAAGGCTCATTACGCATACACTCATCTTAATAATAGTATTTTTCTAAAATATAATTTTTTTTACGTGAAATGGAGGTCTTGGGTGAAGCGGATAGTGATCCCAACTAGGTTGGCACCACCGTGACGCTACCCTCAAAACTAAAATATTATTAAAACTTGAAAAATGCGAAAAAAATTGTTCAACAAAAGCAATAATTTGGACAATTACAAATGCCATCCAACACTACATTACTAACAAAAGAAGGGTGTGTAGGCCACCCAAATTCGCCAGCTTGGCGCGCGCCGAAATTCGCAAATGCATCTGTAACCTTGTTGCCTTCTCTATATCTATGTGAAACCCGAAAGTTGATTTCAGTGATTAATTGGAGGTTGAGAATCCATCTTTCTCGAAGCTCCCCCGACACTTTATCTGATTTTTTGTGAAGAAGGTGAACCACATACGTCGAGTCGCTCTCCAGCCAAATGTTGTTCCATCCAAGTTCCCGAGCCTTCTCCAAGTTCCCCATAATTCTGCTTCAAAGGCATAAACCTCGTCGAGATGATAAGCAAAAGCCCTCAGCGTGAAACCTCGTGCGTTTCGAAAAATTCCGCCTACACCACCGAGTCCGGGGGCTCCTAAAGCGCAGCCGTCCGTGTTGCACTTTATCCAGTTATCAATTGGCGGATGCCTATTAACTGGAATAATCCTAGGAGCTCTACGTGGAATAATATTCATCCCAAAAATTTTCAGGATCCGAAAGTCTTCCACCGAATTAGCACAACCCACTCTAAAGAATTCAACCGCCTTTATATCTTTCCAAATATTCCGCAAAAAAGAGTTAATATCCGGTTGAACATCCTCAATAACACATAGGTTCCTCGTTCTCGAGAGCAGCCAAATACACGAGATTATGGCCGTTTGCCAAAGTGCACGAATTTGGGAGCTAAGCTGTACTTCCGATGCCTTATTGAGAACTTCCGAGTGAAGAAGGGAGCTTTGAATAGCCGACAAAACCAGCGTCACTCGACCAGCCATAGACAAAGTCGAACCTTTCCAGGTAGCGAACTTACTAATCACATCATCCGCGAGCGGCTGCAGGCAACGTTTTCGAGGGGCGCCACGAAAAAGAGGGACCCCCCAGATAGACAAAAGGGGAACTTAATTGTTTAAGTCCAAGCTCCGTAATAATGCGATGTCTCCTTGGTGCCGTAATGTAATTGCTTAAACAGACCCCCGACTTATTCCAGTTAACCACCTGACCCGACAATGCGGCATAAGTATCAAAAATGTTCTTGATACCCCAAATATTTCGTGAGGAAGCTGCGGCAAAAATAATCACGTCATCTGCATAAAGAAGATGAGAGGGGAACAAGGCCTTCGACGTGTATCTCATAGCTTGAAGTTTTCCCGGTCTCAATGGCTCGTGTAATTAACCGGCTAACAAAATCCTCAGTAATGACAAAAAGTAGCGGTGAGAGGGGGTCTCCCTGCCGAACCACACGACTGCAACCAAAATAACCAATGGGATTACCGTTATGAAGAATAGAGAGACGAGCAGATTGAAAAAGCGCCATGATCCAACCTCTGAATTTGTTAGAAAAACCAAAAGCCTCAAGAACCGAACAAATGAAATTCCAATTCATGGTATCGAAAGCTTTGCGAACATCAATCTTAAGCGCCATGCTACCACTAAAAGATTTTTTATCAATCGCGCTCACTCCCTCAGAAGCCGTGACAATGCAATGGGATATATCCCGTCCCTTTACAAACCCAAATTGCTGTGGCGAAATAATACGAGATGCTACATCCGCATACCGATAAGCCAAAATTTTCGTACTAATCTTAAAACAAAAATTACTCAGCACAATAGGTCGGTAATCTTCAATTCGGACAGCCTCCTTTACTTTCGGAATCAATATCATGAAGCTATAACTCAAACCAGTGGTCATTCTATCGTGCTGAAAAATATATCGTACACAGTGACACGTATCCTTGCCAACAACATCCCAGAATGATTGAAAAAACTTTCCTGTAAATTCGTATGGGCCCGGCGCACTACTGTCGTCCATCGCCATTACCGTCGCAAAGATCTCCTCATCTGAAGGGATTGAAGTCAAACTCGTATTATCCGAGTCACTAACCAAAGATGGAACAACCTCACGGATTAAATCACTACTAGTCTCCACCTCACTGGCCACCGAAAAAAGATCCTCGGAGTATTGTTTAATATGGTTGGCGATTTCCTCTGGATTAAACGACAAACAAATGCATATTTTCAAATATTAAATACTTTGCAGGGCTAACGTCGATCCCGTGCCTCAATCCTTAGGTCTTGCCTCTAAAAATATATACCGAACACCTTGCTTTACGTGATCGTATTTTATAACAGTTTAGATAAGTATATAAACATAGAAAATTATTATTTAATGAATTTTTAAATAACATTGGCTTCATCAGGCAAATTTGACGGAATAACTGGAGACGTGGTGCCATCAACTTTGTAAATTGGCATAATAAATTTCCTTTACCCTCTAACTAATTAATCAAGAAATAAAAACACACACCTCACATGGCAATTACATAACAATCGCCTCTACCAAAAGGCCAATAATTTAACTATAGCGGGGCCGAGTTCAAGAGGTCAGCCTAGCGTGGCATATGTAAAATAAAGCCCTGTAATTAACTTTCATGCGAAGCAGGTGGTTGCATAAATTAACAACCATTACAGCCATTTTCTTCAAAATTGAGAAATTCTGATCACTATATATAGTCCACACTCCAAGTCCTACATTCTCATCATCAACGCTTGAATATTTCTCATTCTCATTATATAATTAATGGCCTCAAAGTTTCTTTTGTTCTGCCTTCTCGGTGCTCTTGTTTGCACCACCACCATCACTAATGCGAGAAAACTCCTTGGAAATGGCCCCGACCTTGGCGGTGGAGGTGGAGGTGGAGGAGGTGGTGGGGGTGGTGGGTTATTAAATTTAGATTTAGATTTAGGTGGATTACTTGGCGGTGGCGGTTCGGGTGGGGGTGGGGGTGGGGGTGGGGGTGGTGGATTATTAGGTGGCCTACTTGGAGGTGGGGGCGGGGGCGGGGGTGGTGGAGTATTAGGTGGCATACTTGGAGGTGGAGGTGGGGGTGGGGGTACTGGTGGAGTATTAGGTGGCGTACTTGGCGGCGGAGGTGGAGGTGGAGGTGGTGGTAGTGGGGGTGGAGGTGGAAGGGGTGGTGGTGGTGGTGGAAAGGGTGGGAGTGGTGGTGCTGGTGGTGGTGGAGGAGGAGGTAGTACAGGTGGCGGTTCGGGCAGTGGAGGTGGAGGTTATCCTTGAAAACAAATGAAACCACCACTTTAACTTTGTTAGCTTTATAAGCTTTCCGTTTCTAATAAATCTATGTATCACCCACGTATATTTGTAATTGAATTCAATGTAATGTGTATTTCAATTTTCAATAAGTTGATGAAGGTAATATCTCGTCAGTTATGGTTCAATTCAGTCGGAAATCAATTCTAAACCTATATATGGCTCACTACATGCAGTATAAGGAGTAAATGTGTAGTTTATGTGACACCAGTTGTTATTGACTTAAAGTTACCCCATTTGTTTGTTCAAGTGTTATTTTATCTGGAGATGAATTAGCATATATACATATGGACGTAGCAGCAAAGGCACTGAGATGGGCGGCAACTTTTTTCAAAACATTTACCTATAAATAGATTATTTCAAAAAATTGATCACATAAATGGTGTTTTTTCGGTAAACTTTTTTATTGTCAAAATTCTAGTGTGTAACTGCAATGCAAGGAGGATTTGGTTGTGGCACGCAAAGATTTAAAATGATAAAATATAATATGTTTTATGTGTTGTCGCAACACAAATTGTTTTAGGAGATTTATTTAATGTTCTGTTGACACTTTTCCACTAACTTAAAATACTTGTTGCACTGAATACCAATTAGTTTTCCTTTATAAATGCTTTTTCGCATTCGGGTTCAAAATATCTTACTTATTGACGAGTTCTAAAGATTTTCCTCTGTCGACTTGCGTTTCTAAGCTAGATTTCTTATACAATTAGACCCCTATTCTCTCAAGTCTCAACTCTACCCTTTCCGTGATGCGTGAGCAGGCATGACATAACTGCTAAGATTATAAATCCGCTTATCTTTAGTAATTTCATATGCGAGATTTGTACTCTAAGATCGTGGTTGTGGCGATTTCTTATATTATATAAGTTGTTGAATCTCTATGTTTTTATTAACTTACAAACTTATTTTATGATACTATCTCTCTCTTTGTGCTTGTGTTTGAATTTCCTTATAGAAGAATCATGGGAAAACCAAGAAATGTTTTGGTCAAAATGCCCGAAAATGAATCGTCCTCAAGAAAAAAGTTTGTGGCACCATGATCAACTGAAAAAGAGTCTTCTGCTTGTCTAGAATAAAAAACGGATGCCATTTTCATTCGTCAAAATATCAATCCCTTGCTCCATTCTCAACAGAACAATCTCTTGCTCATCCTCAAAAGGAACAGTCTCCTGTACCATAGGCATCATCTCCATCCCCAGAACTTGGACAAAATGAGACACATATAGAACCTCTTCATCATCTCCTCTATCATCACCTCTTCACAACCCTCACACAAAGCACAGAAAGAATATTATCGTCAAGTAAGGAGAATTGGAGGATGAAGTGCCTGATCCTTTTGAGGACAAAGAACTCAATGTAAAATTCTTTTTAAGTAAGTAAAGGTAGCTCTCATTTGTCGCCAGTAACATGTGAGTGAGAGCTCGCTTCATGGAGTCTTGTATAGAGGAATCAACATCATCGGTTGGCTGTCTAGTGATTGACCAAAAACTCTACCGGCCGTAATTATCGCAAGCGTACGGGTCACGAGCAATTAGGGAAATAGATTCTCGACCCACAAGTATCGATCCTACTGGGAGTTAAAAGCCCAACATCAGTATCTTAGATCTACTAAATACTTAAAACCTAAACTAATGAATGCAAGAGTCGTCAGCCTCTAGAATACAAATAAACTAACAATAATTAAACGTGAAATGAGGGTTTTAGATTTGAATGTTTAAATAGCAACTCAAACAATTAAAGAAAACATCAATGTTAAGGCAAACGTATCACAAGGATTTGAGTTTGCAAGAAACTTTTAACCTGAGGCTCATAGATCAAACCATCGCTAAAAATATTTGTGCCTTAATTTTATTCGGGATGTATTAGCATGTTTATTTACTTACTTTTAAGCTAGATATTACAAATTTCAAGTCTTTATGTGTCTCTTTCCATGTTTTGTGGGTCAAGGATTGAGTTTGGCAAAAATAAGCCAAAAAGGAAGTAAAAAAAGCACAAAAACCAAACTTCCGAGGAACACTGGGAGATATGAGGGGAAAATTATTAGATAATCCATACACCATTGGAAAACCGCAGATATCTAGTTTTCAACACAACAAGCGGATGGCGGATTCAACGTCTAAAACGAAGTTATGGCCAAAATGGTGAAGTCGCGTAAATCTATTATATGATCAGCGTTGACAATGCTGCCAGTGCGGGAGTGTGGATAATGCTACTTTTCCAAATTTTGATCTAGTCGCTGGATGTATAGCGTTGACAACGCTCTGGGCACAAATTCATCGAACAATCTTCCCGAATCGTCCAGAATTCGAGATCAACATGGAAACTACTTTTATGCTTCTGCTTTGCGCGAACTCAGCCTCCAGAACATCAATAAAAGGAGCCACAAGTCTCACAATTCAAGAATGATATCAATTAGAAAAAAATAGCTAAAGACTTTTACTTTTATGTCTTTCAATTTTGTTCTTAGATTAATTATTTATGCTTTTTGTCATGCGTAGCTAGACATTTTTCTCGGAATTTGAAAGTAGCTATGAACATGACTTGGTGAATTATTATGCTTTTATTTGAAGTGATTGAGCTATTGCAATCAGTTTTCTATCTTGTTCTTATTATTTTGATAGGGATCCAATATGTCTACTGATTTTACTTCTAAGTATGAATACTGTCTATATGTTGTTGCTTTAGAGTCAATAAGGATAGAAAATCATAACCTACATGTGCTTTTATTGACAAATTGTAAGCCTTATGTTGCTAAGTTTTAGGACCATGTGAATGTCCTATGTTTTGATTACCTTTATACTGTAAAAGTTGCTACGAAAAATGGTTATTGTTTCGTTTTATGTTATGTCTTTCGACTGGAAATTGTTCTTATCTTTTAATTATGCTCGTTTATTATTTCAAGTCATTTAATTATTATGGTCCATATTATCTTAATATGATTAACTATTCAAAAGTTTCATATTTGTTAGAAAGATTGAGTTTTCGTATGATAGAGTTTGATTTAATGTAGTGTTTTAATTATTTTCGTATTTGAGTTTTATAGAATTTTCGGATAAGCTTAAAGTTTTAATTTGGCTTAGTAAATAAGTATTCAGAGTTATTTAGTTTATATATTTTGAAGATCGAGTTTATTTAATTTGTATTCTATCTCTTTTATGATAAGGAAGGATCTTCATTACCTTATCTGATTTATGGATTGGCTTCCCTTTTTATTATATTGTATCTGTTTCATATCAGATTATATTTATCTGATTATTTACTTGGAGATAATATTTTTGTATTTTTTCATGTTTCAAGGAATATTCTTCCGAGGGTAAATCTGTTCGGATTATATTTATCCGATTATTTACTTGGAGAGAATATTTTTGTATTTGTTCATGTTTCAGGCAATATCCATCAGAGGGTAAGTCCGTTCCTTCATTCAGGGAATCCGCAATCGAAGAAACTACGGGAGCTGTTGCAATGCTAGAGTGAATCAGACCTTTGCTGAGCTGATAAATTGGAGTGCTGACATTTTAACCGTTGAGCGAATATTTTGTATCATGTGTGGAAAGGTTCAAGTATTTGTTTATGAGCAAAAATGTTTAGGTCCTAGATTATGTGGAGTTTTATATTGAGTTATAGTCTTTGAGTTTGAATTGTACTTTCTTAAGGAGATTTTCGCAAAGTTAAAGTGAGTTGGAACGAGGTGGACTTCTTCATTCAACCGGAGTGGAAGTGATAGATGGTGTTTTATAGAGACTTATCTTTAAAGGGATTCTAAGGGTTAAAGTAACTTCGTGCAAGTGTAATTCCCTTTAGCACTTTGAAACATGTTTTAATTATTAGGCGCAAGCCTCATGGATTAGGACAATTGTGCGAACAACGTAAAAATCATGGTGTCTTTATCTATTTATTGTTTTTCCTATCTGCTGCAACCAGGTTTCTTTACTTCAAGACAAATGGTGTTGTCCAAAGGAAATAAATAAAGTCTTCTCAATATACTTTATGCTTTAACTTTATTTTAATGGATCAAAGTTTAAATCAGAGTCATTCTGTTTACTGTCCTCACTGCTATTTAGATCAGACTACTCGAAGTTACAACTTATTTGTTTCGTTGAAGTGTATTTTGTACCTAGAGTGACTACATTAACTAAGTTAATAATGGGTTTCGGTGATTTGACCATCTAATCTCAAACTAATTCAAGAACGCCATATTGAATGCATAAACTCAAGAACAGTATAGAGAAAAATTAATATGTATCTTAGGACTGTTCTAGTGAAATCTAATGTTCCGAATATTGCTTTAATAATTGTTACTTTTATTATTTTATAATCACATCCGTAGTAAGAGCCCCTAGTTTATTTTTGAAATAGAATGAAGTTATAGTATTGTTGAATTGTCTATGTGGGACTTATATTTAAGCAAGTAATTACTCTATGATACTTGAAAATTTCTGCACTTGTGTTAGAACCTTGCTAGTTGCGATTCAACAAGTACTCGTTGTACGGTGTTTCTTGACAAGCATTAATTTATATAAATCACCTATGTTTCAATATCGATATTAACATCATAGACTCTGGATTTACGTGTCTTATGAGGCCTAATCTTTTGTTTTTCTCTCTCGAGTCTATCAGAAGCTATGAGTTAGATTATATGTTGATGACGTATACAACACATTAAATTCTATATCTAACCAAACTAATTATTCAACGCATAGAAATACTCACATAAAACTCTTAACATAGTCACGTTTCTAGTTACTTTCATACCTCGTGACCTATAACTTACTTAGCTACATATGCAAATATTAAAGCAATAATCATAAGACTAAACATAGTCTTGTACAAAAAAGTTGATGAACAATGATTGTCTAAGGTAAAGAAAGATGTTTATGCAGAGCGATAATTTTTTTGTAAATGGAATTTCCAATATATTTTCCAAAAAACTAGAACCTATGTCCCCCCCCCCCCCCCCCCCCTCAATTTATACGCCTCCTTGAGATTCATCCATTGTGAAAAATTAGAAACAAGTATTAGAAACGACAATGTTAACAATACAAGGACTTAACGCAGATTGAAACACTCAAATTTCAAGAAAAGGCAAAGGATCAGGAAAATCCCCCCCTCAATTTATACGCCTCCTTGAGATTCATCCATTGTGAAAAATTAGAAACAAGTATTAGAAACGACAATGTTAACAATACAAGGACTTAACGCAGATTGAAACACTCAAATTTCAAGAAAAGGCAAAGGATCTGGAAAAATAAATATGCTACCTATTATACATTTTTTTCTTTATCTTAGTGACACACACAAAAGCCTTCTTATTAGAACATTGTCTAATTTGTCCCAGACACAAGCAATGTTTTCACGCCTCAGGGCTTGCCTTGAGGCAAAACTGCCGTAAAACGCCCAAAGGCGCATGAAAAGACATTACGGCTATGTGGGGTATGCCTAATTGTCAAGGCGGCATTAGAAATGTGCAACAGTAAAATATAGCTGATTAAGACAAAAAGTGCATAAGCCTTCCATGTTTGAAGGAAATAGGAATTATCATGGCTTTCTTTGCCAAGTAATGATTTGTCAAAGTAAATCATTATAAATTACACAATAGGAATTAAGTAGATAGATGGAACTACCTCTTAGGCTCATTCTTTTGATAACCGTTTACCAAATATTAACTAATGGATCGTATTTCGAATGATTTTTATTGCACATTTGCTATTGGAAAGCGTTGTTTAAATCAAAGCGTTCTCACATTAGTATAACATGAGTAGTAATCATATCACCATTCTCATTGAAAAAGGCTCATTACGCATACACTCATCTTAATAATAGTATTTTTCTAAAATATAATTTTTTTTACGTGAAATGGAGGTCTTGGGTGAAGCGGATAGTGATCCCAACTAGGTTGGCACCACCGTGACGCTACCCTCAAAACTAAAATATTATTAAAACTTGAAAAATGCGAAAAAAATTGTTCAACAAAAGCAATAATTTGGACAATTACAAATGCCATCCAACACTACATTACTAACAAAAGAAGGGTGTGTAGGCCACCCAAATTCGCCAGCTTGGCGCGCGCCGAAATTCGCAAATGCATCTGTAACCTTGTTGCCTTCTCTATATCTATGTGAAACCCGAAAGTTGATTTCAGTGATTAATTGGAGGTTGAGAATCCATCTTTCTCGAAGCTCCCCCGACACTTTATCTGATTTTTTGTGAAGAAGGTGAACCACATACGTCGAGTCGCTCTCCAGCCAAATGTTGTTCCATCCAAGTTCCCGAGCCTTCTCCAAGTTCCCCATAATTCTGCTTCAAAGGCATAAACCTCGTCGAGATGATAAGCAAAAGCCCTCAGCGTGAAACCTCGTGCGTTTCGAAAAATTCCGCCTACACCACCGAGTCCGGGGGCTCCTAAAGCGCAGCCGTCCGTGTTGCACTTTATCCAGTTATCAATTGGCGGATGCCTATTAACTGGAATAATCCTAGGAGCTCTACGTGGAATAATATTCATCCCAAAAATTTTCAGGATCCGAAAGTCTTCCACCGAATTAGCACAACCCACTCTAAAGAATTCAACCGCCTTTATATCTTTCCAAATATTCCGCAAAAAAGAGTTAATATCCGGTTGAACATCCTCAATAACACATAGGTTCCTCGTTCTCGAGAGCAGCCAAATACACGAGATTATGGCCGTTTGCCAAAGTGCACGAATTTGAGAGCTAAGCTGTACTTCCGATGCCTTATTGAGAACTTCCGAGTGAAGAAGGGAGCTTTGAATAGCCGACAAAACCAGCGTCACTCGACCAGCCATAGACAAAGTCGAACCTTTCCAGGTAGCGAACTTACTAATCACATCATCCGCGAGCGGCTGCAGGCAACGTTTTCGAGGGGCGCCACGAAAAAGAGGGACCCCCCAGATAGACAAAAGGGGAACTTAATTGTTTAAGTCCAAGCTCCGTAATAATGCGATGTCTCCTTGGTGCCGTAATGTAATTGCTTAAACAGACCCCCGACTTATTCCAGTTAACCACCTGACCCGACAATGCGGCATAAGTATCAAAAATGTTCTTGATACCCCAAATATTTCGTGAGGAAGCTGCGGCAAAAATAATCACGTCATCTGCATAAAGAAGATGAGAGGGGAACAAGGCCTTCGACGTGTATCTCATAGCTTGAAGTTTTCCCGGTCTCAATGGCTCGTGTAATTAACCGGCTAACAAAATCCTCAGTAATGACAAAAAGTAGCGGTGAGAGGGGGTCTCCCTGCCGAACCACACGACTGCAACCAAAATAACCAATGGGATTACCGTTATGAAGAATAGAGAGACGAGCAGATTGAAAAAGCGCCATGATCCAACCTCTGAATTTGTTAGAAAAACCAAAAGCCTCAAGAACCGAACAAATGAAATTCCAATTCATGGTATCGAAAGCTTTGCGAACATCAATCTTAAGCGCCATGCTACCACTAAAAGATTTTTTATCAATCGCGCTCACTCCCTCAGAAGCCGTGACAATGCAATGGGATATATCCCGTCCCTTTACAAACCCAAATTGCTGTGGCGAAATAATACGAGATGCTACATCCGCATACCGATAAGCCAAAATTTTCGTACTAATCTTAAAACAAAAATTACTCAGCACAATAGGTCGGTAATCTTCAATTCGGACAGCCTCCTTTACTTTCGGAATCAATATCATGAAGCTATAACTCAAACCAGTGGTCATTCTATCGTGCTGAAAAATATATCGTACACAGTGACACGTATCCTTGCCAACAACATCCCAGAATGATTGAAAAAACTTTCCTGTAAATTCGTATGGGCCCGGCGCACTACTGTCGTCCATCGCCATTACCGTCGCAAAGATCTCCTCATCTGAAGGGATTGAAGTCAAACTCGTATTATCCGAGTCACTAACCAAAGATGGAACAACCTCACGGATTAAATCACTACTAGTCTCCACCTCACTGGCCACCGAAAAAAGATCCTCGGAGTATTGTTTAATATGGTTGGCGATTTCCTCTGGATTAAACGACAAACAAATGCATATTTTCAAATATTAAATACTTTGCAGGGCTAACGTCGATCCCGTGCCTCAATCCTTAGGTCTTGCCTCTAAAAATATATACCGAACACCTTGCTTTACGTGATCGTATTTTATAACAGTTTAGATAAGTATATAAACATAGAAAATTATTATTTAATGAATTTTTAAATAACATTGGCTTCATCAGGCAAATTTGACGGAATAACTGGAGACGTGGTGCCATCAACTTTGTAAATTGGCATAATAAATTTCCTTTACCCTCTAACTAATTAATCAAGAAATAAAAACACACACCTCACATGGCAATTACATAACAATCGCCTCTACCAAAAGGCCAATAATTTAACTATAGCGGGGCCGAGTTCAAGAGGTCAGCCTAGCGTGGCATATGTAAAATAAAGCCCTGTAATTAACTTTCATGCGAAGCAGGTGGTTGCATAAATTAACAACCATTACAGCCATTTTCTTCAAAATTGAGAAATTCTGATCACTATATATAGTCCACACTCCAAGTCCTACATTCTCATCATCAACGCTTGAATATTTCTCATTCTCATTATATAATTAATGGCCTCAAAGTTTCTTTTGTTCTGCCTTCTCGGTGCTCTTGTTTGCACCACCACCATCACTAATGCGAGAAAACTCCTTGGAAATGGCCCCGACCTTGGCGGTGGAGGTGGAGGTGGAGGAGGTGGTGGGGGTGGTGGGTTATTAAATTTAGATTTAGATTTAGGTGGATTACTTGGCGGTGGCGGTTCGGGTGGGGGTGGGGGTGGGGGTGGGGGTGGTGGATTATTAGGTGGCCTACTTGGAGGTGGGGGCGGGGGCGGGGGTGGTGGAGTATTAGGTGGCATACTTGGAGGTGGAGGTGGGGGTGGGGGTACTGGTGGAGTATTAGGTGGCGTACTTGGCGGCGGAGGTGGAGGTGGAGGTGGTGGTAGTGGGGGTGGAGGTGGAAGGGGTGGTGGTGGTGGTGGAAAGGGTGGGAGTGGTGGTGCTGGTGGTGGTGGAGGAGGAGGTAGTACAGGTGGCGGTTCGGGCAGTGGAGGTGGAGGTTATCCTTGAAAACAAATGAAACCACCACTTTAACTTTGTTAGCTTTATAAGCTTTCCGTTTCTAATAAATCTATGTATCACCCACGTATATTTGTAATTGAATTCAATGTAATGTGTATTTCAATTTTCAATAAGTTGATGAAGGTAATATCTCGTCAGTTATGGTTCAATTCAGTCGGAAATCAATTCTAAACCTATATATGGCTCACTACATGCAGTATAAGGAGTAAATGTGTAGTTTATGTGACACCAGTTGTTATTGACTTAAAGTTACCCCATTTGTTTGTTCAAGTGTTATTTTATCTGGAGATGAATTAGCATATATACATATGGACGTAGCAGCAAAGGCACTGAGATGGGCGGCAACTTTTTTCAAAACATTTACCTATAAATAGATTATTTCAAAAAATTGATCACATAAATGGTGTTTTTTCGGTAAACTTTTTTATTGTCAAAATTCTAGTGTGTAACTGCAATGCAAGGAGGATTTGGTTGTGGCACGCAAAGATTTAAAATGATAAAATATAATATGTTTTATGTGTTGTCGCAACACAAATTGTTTTAGGAGATTTATTTAATGTTCTGTTGACACTTTTCCACTAACTTAAAATACTTGTTGCACTGAATACCAATTAGTTTTCCTTTATAAATGCTTTTTCGCATTCGGGTTCAAAATATCTTACTTATTGACGAGTTCTAAAGATTTTCCTCTGTCGACTTGCGTTTCTAAGCTAGATTTCTTATACAATTAGACCCCTATTCTCTCAAGTCTCAACTCTACCCTTTCCGTGATGCGTGAGCAGGCATGACATAACTGCTAAGATTATAAATCCGCTTATCTTTAGTAATTTCATATGCGAGATTTGTACTCTAAGATCGTGGTTGTGGCGATTTCTTATATTATATAAGTTGTTGAATCTCTATGTTTTTATTAACTTACAAACTTATTTTATGATACTATCTCTCTCTTTGTGCTTGTGTTTGAATTTCCTTATAGAAGAATCATGGGAAAACCAAGAAATGTTTTGGTCAAAATGCCCGAAAATGAATCGTCCTCAAGAAAAAAGTTTGTGGCACCATGATCAACTGAAAAAGAGTCTTCTGCTTGTCTAGAATAAAAAACGGATGCCATTTTCATTCGTCAAAATATCAATCCCTTGCTCCATTCTCAACAGAACAATCTCTTGCTCATCCTCAAAAGGAACAGTCTCCTGTACCATAGGCATCATCTCCATCCCCAGAACTTGGACAAAATGAGACACATATAGAACCTCTTCATCATCTCCTCTATCATCACCTCTTCACAACCCTCACACAAAGCACAGAAAGAATATTATCGTCAAGTAAGGAGAATTGGAGGATGAAGTGCCTGATCCTTTTGAGGACAAAGAACTCAATGTAAAATTCTTTTTAAGTAAGTAAAGGTAGCTCTCATTTGTCGCCAGTAACATGTGAGTGAGAGCTCGCTTCATGGAGTCTTGTATAGAGGAATCAACATCATCGGTTGGCTGTCTAGTGATTGACCAAAAACTCTACCGGCCGTAATTATCGCAAGCGTACGGGTCACGAGCAATTAGGGAAATAGATTCTCGACCCACAAGTATCGATCCTACTGGGAGTTAAAAGCCCAACATCAGTATCTTAGATCTACTAAATACTTAAAACCTAAACTAATGAATGCAAGAGTCGTCAGCCTCTAGAATACAAATAAACTAACAATAATTAAACGTGAAATGAGGGTTTTAGATTTGAATGTTTAAATAGCAACTCAAACAATTAAAGAAAACATCAATGTTAAGGCAAACGTATCACAAGGATTTGAGTTTGCAAGAAACTTTTAACCTGAGGCTCATAGATCAAACCATCGCTAAAAATATTTGTGCCTTAATTTTATTCGGGATGTATTAGCATGTTTATTTACTTACTTTTAAGCTAGATATTACAAATTTCAAGTCTTTATGTGTCTCTTTCCATGTTTTGTGGGTCAAGGATTGAGTTTGGCAAAAATAAGCCAAAAAGGAAGTAAAAAAAGCACAAAAACCAAACTTCCGAGGAACACTGGGAGATATGAGGGGAAAAGTATTAGATAATCCATACACCATTGGAAAACCGCAGATATCTAGTTTTCAACACAACAAGCGGATGGCGGATTCAACGTCTAAAACGAAGTTATGGCCAAAATGGTGAAGTCGCGTAAATCTATTATATGATCAGCGTTGACAATGCTGCCAGTGCGGGAGTGTGGATAATGCTACTTTTCCAAATTTTGATCTAGTCGCTGGATGTATAGCGTTGACAACGCTCTGGGCACAAATTCATCGAACAATCTTCCCGAATCGTCCAGAATTCGAGATCAACATGGAAACTACTTTTATGCTTCTGCTTTGCGCGAACTCAGCCTCCAGAACATCAATAAAAGGAGCCACAAGTCTCACAATTCAAGAATGATATCAATTAGAAAAAAATAGCTAAAGACTTTTACTTTTATGTCTTTCAATTTTGTTCTTAGATTAATTATTTATGCTTTTTGTCATGCGTAGCTAGACATTTTTCTCGGAATTTGAAAGTAGCTATGAACATGACTTGGTGAATTATTATGCTTTTATTTGAAGTGATTGAGCTATTGCAATCAGTTTTCTATCTTGTTCTTATTATTTTGATAGGGATCCAATATGTCTACTGATTTTACTTCTAAGTATGAATACTGTCTATATGTTGTTGCTTTAGAGTCAATAAGGATAGAAAATCATAACCTACATGTGCTTTTATTGACAAATTGTAAGCCTTATGTTGCTAAGTTTTAGGACCATGTGAATGTCCTATGTTTTGATTACCTTTATACTGTAAAAGTTGCTACGAAAAATGGTTATTGTTTCGTTTTATGTTATGTCTTTCGACTGGAAATTGTTCTTATCTTTTAATTATGCTCGTTTATTATTTCAAGTCATTTAATTATTATGGTCCATATTATCTTAATATGATTAACTATTCAAAAGTTTCATATTTGTTAGAAAGATTGAGTTTTCGTATGATAGAGTTTGATTTAATGTAGTGTTTTAATTATTTTCGTATTTGAGTTTTATAGAATTTTCGGATAAGCTTAAAGTTTTAATTTGGCTTAGTAAATAAGTATTCAGAGTTATTTAGTTTATATATTTTGAAGATCGAGTTTATTTAATTTGTATTCTATCTCTTTTATGATAAGGAAGGATCTTCATTACCTTATCTGATTTATGGATTGGCTTCCCTTTTTATTATATTGTATCTGTTTCATATCAGATTATATTTATCTGATTATTTACTTGGAGATAATATTTTTGTATTTTTTCATGTTTCAAGGAATATTCTTCCGAGGGTAAATCTGTTCGGATTATATTTATCCGATTATTTACTTGGAGAGAATATTTTTGTATTTGTTCATGTTTCAGGCAATATCCATCAGAGGGTAAGTCCGTTCCTTCATTCAGGGAATCCGCAATCGAAGAAACTACGGGAGCTGTTGCAATGCTAGAGTGAATCAGACCTTTGCTGAGCTGATAAATTGGAGTGCTGACATTTTAACCGTTGAGCGAATATTTTGTATCATGTGTGGAAAGGTTCAAGTATTTGTTTATGAGCAAAAATGTTTAGGTCCTAGATTATGTGGAGTTTTATATTGAGTTATAGTCTTTGAGTTTGAATTGTACTTTCTTAAGGAGATTTTCGCAAAGTTAAAGTGAGTTGGAACGAGGTGGACTTCTTCATTCAACCGGAGTGGAAGTGATAGATGGTGTTTTATAGAGACTTATCTTTAAAGGGATTCTAAGGGTTAAAGTAACTTCGTGCAAGTGTAATTCCCTTTAGCACTTTGAAACATGTTTTAATTATTAGGCGCAAGCCTCATGGATTAGGACAATTGTGCGAACAACGTAAAAATCATGGTGTCTTTATCTATTTATTGTTTTTCCTATCTGCTGCAACCAGGTTTCTTTACTTCAAGACAAATGGTGTTGTCCAAAGGAAATAAATAAAGTCTTCTCAATATACTTTATGCTTTAACTTTATTTTAATGGATCAAAGTTTAAATCAGAGTCATTCTGTTTACTGTCCTCACTGCTATTTAGATCAGACTACTCGAAGTTACAACTTATTTGTTTCGTTGAAGTGTATTTTGTACCTAGAGTGACTACATTAACTAAGTTAATAATGGGTTTCGGTGATTTGACCATCTAATCTCAAACTAATTCAAGAACGCCATATTGAATGCATAAACTCAAGAACAGTATAGAGAAAAATTAATATGTATCTTAGGACTGTTCTAGTGAAATCTAATGTTCCGAATATTGCTTTAATAATTGTTACTTTTATTATTTTATAATCACATCCGTAGTAAGAGCCCCTAGTTTATTTTTGAAATAGAATGAAGTTATAGTATTGTTGAATTGTCTATGTGGGACTTATATTTAAGCAAGTAATTACTCTATGATACTTGAAAATTTCTGCACTTGTGTTAGAACCTTGCTAGTTGCGATTCAACAAGTACTCGTTGTACGGTGTTTCTTGACAAGCATTAATTTATATAAATCACCTATGTTTCAATATCGATATTAACATCATAGACTCTGGATTTACGTGTCTTATGAGGCCTAATCTTTTGTTTTTCTCTCTCGAGTCTATCAGAAGCTATGAGTTAGATTATATGTTGATGACGTATACAACACATTAAATTCTATATCTAACCAAACTAATTATTCAACGCATAGAAATACTCACATAAAACTCTTAACATAGTCACGTTTCTAGTTACTTTCATACCTCGTGACCTATAACTTACTTAGCTACATATGCAAATATTAAAGCAATAATCATAAGACTAAACATAGTCTTGTACAAAAAAGTTGATGAACAATGATTGTCTAAGGTAAAGAAAGATGTTTATGCAGAGCGATAATTTTTTTGTACATGGAATTTCCAATATATTTTCCAAAAAAGTAGAACCTATGTCCCCCCCCCCCCCCCCCCCCCCCTCAATTTATACGCCTCCTTGAGATTCATCCATTGTGAAAAATTAGAAACAAGTATTAGAAACGACAATGTTAACAATACAAGGACTTAACGCAGATTGAAACACTCAAATTTCAAGAAAAGGCAAAGGATCAGGAAAATCCCCCCCCCCCCCCTCAATTTATACGCCTCCTTGAGATTCATCCATTGTGAAAAATTAGAAACAAGTATTAGAAACGACAATGTTAACAATACAAGGACTTAACGCAGATTGAAACACTCAAATTTCAAGAAAAGGCAAAGGATCTGGAAAATAAATATGCTACCTATTATACATTTTTTTCTTTATCTTAGTGACACACACAAAAGCCTTCTTATTAGAACATTGTCTAATTTGTCCCAGACACAAGCAATGTTTTCACGCCTCAGGGCTTGCCTTGAGGCAAAACTGCCATAAAACGCCCAAAGGCGCATGAAAAGACATTACGGCTATGTGGGGTATGCCTAATTGTCAAGGCGGCATTAGAAATGTGCAACAGTAAAATATAGCTGATTAAGACAAAAAGTGCATAAGCCTTCCATGTTTGAAGGAAATAGGAATTATCATGGCTTTCTTTGCCAAGTAATGATTTGTCAAAGTAAATCATTATAAATTACACAATAGGAATTAAGTAGATAGATGGAACTACCTCTTAGGCTCATTCTTTTGATAACCGTTTACCAAATATTAACTAATGGATCGTATTTCGAATGATTTTTATTGCACATTTGCTATTGGAAAGCGTTGTTTAAATCAAAGCGTTCTCACATTAGTATAACATGAGTAGTAATCATATCACCATTCTCATTGAAAAAGGCTCATTACGCATACACTCATCTTAATAATAGTATTTTTCTAAAATATAATTTTTTTTACGTGAAATGGAGGTCTTGGGTGAAGCGGATAGTGATCCCAACTAGGTTGGCACCACCGTGACGCTACCCTCAAAACTAAAATATTATTAAAACTTGAAAAATGCGAAAAAAATTGTTCAACAAAAGCAATAATTTGGACAATTACAAATGCCATCCAACACTACATTACTAACAAAAGAAGGGTGTGTAGGCCACCCAAATTCGCCAGCTTGGCGCGCGCCGAAATTCGCAAATGCATCTGTAACCTTGTTGCCTTCTCTATATCTATGTGAAACCCGAAAGTTGATTTCAGTGATTAATTGGAGGTTGAGAATCCATCTTTCTCGAAGCTCCCCCGACACTTTATCTGATTTTTTGTGAAGAAGGTGAACCACATACGTCGAGTCGCTCTCCAGCCAAATGTTGTTCCATCCAAGTTCCCGAGCCTTCTCCAAGTTCCCCATAATTCTGCTTCAAAGGCATAAACCTCGTCGAGATGATAAGCAAAAGCCCTCAGCGTGAAACCTCGTGCATTTCGAAAAATTCCGCCTACACCACCGAGTCCGGGGGCTCCTAAAGCGCAGCCGTCCGTGTTGCACTTTATCCAGTTATCAATTGGCGGATGCCTATTAACTGGAATAATCCTAGGAGCTCTACGTGGAATAATATTCATCCCAAAAATTTTCAGGATCCGAAAGTCTTCCACCGAATTAGCACAACCCACTCTAAAGAATTCAACCGCCTTTATATCTTTCCAAATATTCCGCAAAAAAGAGTTAATATCCGGTTGAACATCCTCAATAACACATAGGTTCCTCGTTCTCGAGAGCAGCCAAATACACGAGATTATGGCCGTTTGCCAAAGTGCACGAATTTGAGAGCTAAGCTGTACTTCCGATGCCTTATTGAGAACTTCCGAGTGAAGAAGGGAGCTTTGAATAGCCGACAAAACCAGCGTCACTCGACCAGCCATAGACAAAGTCGAACCTTTCCAGGTAGCGAACTTACTAATCACATCATCCGCGAGCGGCTGCAGGCAACGTTTTTGAGGGGCGCCACGAAAAAGAGGGACCCCCCAGATAGACAAAAGGGGAACTTAATTGTTTAAGTCCAAGCTCCGTAATAATGCGATGTCTCCTTGGTGCCGTAATGTAATTGCTTAAACAGACCCCCGACTTATTCCAGTTAACCACCTGACCCGACAATGCGGCATAAGTATCAAAAATGTTCTTGATACCCCAAATATTTCGTGAGGAAGCTGCGGCAAAAATAATCACGTCATCTGCATAAAGAAGATGAGAGGGGAACAAGGCCTTCGACGTGTATCTCATAGCTTGAAGTTTTCCCGGTCTCAATGGCTCGTGTAATTAACCGGCTAACAAAATCCTCAGTAATGACAAAAAGTAGCGGTGAGAGGGGGTCTCCCTGCCGAACCACACGACTGCAACCAAAATAACCAATGGGATTACCGTTATGAAGAATAGAGAGACGAGCAGATTGAAAAAGCGCCATGATCCAACCTCTGAATTTGTTAGAAAAACCAAAAGCCTCAAGAACCGAACAAATGAAATTCCAATTCATGGTATCGAAAGCTTTGCGAACATCAATCTTAAGCGCCATGCTACCACTAAAAGATTTTTTATCAATCGCGCTCACTCCCTCAGAAGCCGTGACAATGCAATGGGATATATCCCGTCCCTTTACAAACCCAAATTGCTGTGGCGAAATAATACGAGATGCTACATCCGCATACCGATAAGCCAAAATTTTCGTACTAATCTTAAAACAAAAATTACTCAGCACAATAGGTCGGTAATCTTCAATTCGGACAGCCTCCTTTACTTTCGGAATCAATATCATGAAGCTATAACTCAAACCAGTGGTCATTCTATCGTGCTGAAAAATATATCGTACACAGTGACACGTATCCTTGCCAACAACATCCCAGAATGATTGAAAAAACTTTCCTGTAAATTCGTATGGGCCCGGCGCACTACTGTCGTCCATCGCCATTACCGTCGCAAAGATCTCCTCATCTGAAGGGATTGAAGTCAAACTCGTATTATCCGAGTCACTAACCAAAGATGGAACAACCTCACGGATTAAATCACTACTAGTCTCCACCTCACTGGCCACCGAAAAAAGATCCTCGGAGTATTGTTTAATATGGTTGGCGATTTCCTCTGGATTAAACGACAAACAAATGCATATTTTCAAATATTAAATACTTTGCAGGGCTAACGTCGATCCCGTGCCTCAATCCTTAGGTCTTGCCTCTAAAAATATATACCGAACACCTTGCTTTACGTGATCGTATTTTATAACAGTTTAGATAAGTATATAAACATAGAAAATTATTATTTAATGAATTTTTAAATAACATTGGCTTCATCAGGCAAATTTGACGGAATAACTGGAGACGTGGTGCCATCAACTTTGTAAATTGGCATAATAAATTTCCTTTACCCTCTAACTAATTAATCAAGAAATAAAAACACACACCTCACATGGCAATTACATAACAATCGCCTCTACCAAAAGGCCAATAATTTAACTATAGCGGGGCCGAGTTCAAGAGGTCAGCCTAGCGTGGCATATGTAAAATAAAGCCCTGTAATTAACTTTCATGCGAAGCAGGTGGTTGCATAAATTAACAACCATTACAGCCATTTTCTTCAAAATTGAGAAATTCTGATCACTATATATAGTCCACACTCCAAGTCCTACATTCTCATCATCAACGCTTGAATATTTCTCATTCTCATTATATAATTAATGGCCTCAAAGTTTCTTTTGTTCTGCCTTCTCGGTGCTCTTGTTTGCACCACCACCATCACTAATGCGAGAAAACTCCTTGGAAATGGCCCCGACCTTGGCGGTGGAGGTGGAGGTGGAGGAGGTGGTGGGGGTGGTGGGTTATTAAATTTAGATTTAGATTTAGGTGGATTACTTGGCGGTGGCGGTTCGGGTGGGGGTGGGGGTGGGGGTGGGGGTGGTGGATTATTAGGTGGCCTACTTGGAGGTGGGGGCGGGGGCGGGGGTGGTGGAGTATTAGGTGGCATACTTGGAGGTGGAGGTGGGGGTGGGGGTACTGGTGGAGTATTAGGTGGCGTACTTGGCGGCGGAGGTGGAGGTGGAGGTGGTGGTAGTGGGGGTGGAGGTGGAAGGGGTGGTGGTGGTGGTGGAAAGGGTGGGAGTGGTGGTGCTGGTGGTGGTGGAGGAGGAGGTAGTACAGGTGGCGGTTCGGGCAGTGGAGGTGGAGGTTATCCTTGAAAACAAATGAAACCACCACTTTAACTTTGTTAGCTTTATAAGCTTTCCGTTTCTAATAAATCTATGTATCACCCACGTATATTTGTAATTGAATTCAATGTAATGTGTATTTCAATTTTCAATAAGTTGATGAAGGTAATATCTCGTCAGTTATGGTTCAATTCAGTCGGAAATCAATTCTAAACCTATATATGGCTCACTACATGCAGTATAAGGAGTAAATGTGTAGTTTATGTGACACCAGTTGTTATTGACTTAAAGTTACCCCATTTGTTTGTTCAAGTGTTATTTTATCTGGAGATGAATTAGCATATATACATATGGACGTAGCAGCAAAGGCACTGAGATGGGCGGCAACTTTTTTCAAAACATTTACCTGTATATCATGTATATATAAAATACTTGTGTAATGAAATCTAATGTAGATTATAGGGAAGGAGAGCTTTTTTGGTAAAATTGTAAAATATTTGGTACATTTTACACGTTATGCGCACTTTTAGCCACGTGGATTGCAACTACACACGAAGGCATAAAAAAAAAAAAAAAAGTCCATTCGTATCCTTATTGGGCATAAAGTGCAGAGGAAAGCGATACATACAAGGTATATAAGATCGCGGGCCGAAAAGCTACAGGGCAAAAGGGCCAAACGGACAAAGTTCCTTGGCAAAATTTGCATTTCTGCCTATCAGGTATATATAAAATATTTGTGTAATGAAATCTAATGTAGATTATGGGGTAGGAGAAATTCGTTAAGATGATCTACCATTACAAAATAATTTCCAAGTCCAGAAGGTATTCTTAATGTTGAATTTACAGCCTATATTGTTCCCTCGCAGGATTGAAGTTTGGTTCTAAATAAGAAAGGATGGTAATTTATATGGAACTTTGCGATCAAGCATCGGTTTTTGTAACCGGAAAATGGTACTTTAAGTACAATTAAAACACAAAATTAGGTAATAAACTCAAAAAATGTGTATCTTAGACAGTTATAACTATCCAATTTAGTTACCAAAGCAGGTGGAAGATCGAAGTATTCAAATTTCAACTATAGTTTTTGTTAAACCAATGCTTGGTTGAATCACATACCATTTATCTAATAAGTGCACGTGTCATAAATCCGGTGTTGTAAAGTATTGCGACGTGTTTCTTTGATTCAATGAGCATTCCATGGGATTTGTGTTAATTATTCATGGTAATCTTGAGAAACACGAAAGTTTCATTACTAATTAGGTATACAACGCCTTATATTCAAGCATACGAATTCAAACTAATTGTCATGGACATAAGAATAATCACATAAAATTCATTACACAGTCACGTTTCTAGCTACTTTCATAGATCGTGACACATAACCTACTTAGCCATGCATACAAATACTAAAACAACAATTCATAAATGTAAGCATAGTCTTGCATAAACTAAATAAAGTCGATGAACAATAATAAAGGTGGTTTTGCAGAACAATAATATATTTGTATATGGAATTGACAATATCTTTTATAAAAGTAGATTAACATAGATGAGAGCACTCAAATCTAAAGAAAGAGCACAAGGTCCTTATGGAGATATACTATGTAGAAAATTGTTACTACAACACAATTTTTTCGTTATGCCTAGTGACTCACAGAAAAGCTTTCATATAGGGAACACTCTCTAACGTGTGCTAGACACAATCAGAGGTTTCACAAGCCTTGAGGCAAAACTATCATAAAAAGTCTCAAGACGCATATAAAGGCATTATGGCTATGAGGCGTAAACCTAATTGTCAAGCCATACGCTCGGGGCACAAGAGCATTTTGCGCCCCGGATTAAAGGCATATGCAGTACAAATGTGCAACAAGAAAATGAAACTGATTAAGACAAAAAGTGAATAAGGCTTCGGTTTTTTTGAAGGAAACAGAAAATTTCATGTTTTTCTTTACCAAGTCATGATTTGCCAAAATAGATCATTGTGAGTTATATTATAGGAATTAAGTAGATAGATAGAGACCCGGGGATAGTTTTGGGAGGTGCATGCCAACCTAGTTGAGATTTTCCGCGCTTCATTCCCGGTCTCCATTTCACGGAAAGAAGTAGATAGATAGAATTTACTCTTAAGGTTTTGCTTTTTGATATCTGTTAAGCAAAGATTAACTAATGGACAATATTTATTTTTTTGCAATGAATTTTACTGTTCACTTTGCTATGGCAAAGATTTGTTTCCATCAAAGCGTTTTTGCATTAATATAACACACGAGTAATTATCATATTACCATTCTCATTGTTAAAAGACTCATTACGCATACACTCACTTTAATAATAATAGTTTTCTCTATTATAATTTAACATGTGTATATTTTTAGATGTTATATGGTAACCTTTGTAGGGCTTATGCCCCGTGCCTCAAGGCTTACGTCTCGCCTCAAAAAATATAATTATCTCGCGTTACGTCTTTCTTTTAAAACATTGTACACAAGTATATAAATATGTTAAATATTTCGTTAATTTCATGAAATGGCATTATACAAATGACTAACAATTTCACTAATAAATATGCAAATGACATAATTAAGATGCATATATTATATAGAATTGTAATAAAAGACGGGCATGTAAAGGAGTCACGACACTTGACTCTTTCTTAAGAAAGCAATAGCCTCCCTTTGTGTAGGTATTGACGGTTGATCACTATCCCCAGATCAAACCCAAATGGCCACGTCGTCGTTTCTTACCATGAGCACGACCACGAGGAGACTGGTGAACAAGACTTAGTTTCATGCCCTGAATATACAAAGATGCATATGTATAGATTTTGTCTGCATGTGTTTGTCTAATTAGACCCCTAGGACATTCTATTTATAGTGTAGCATGATGACATATAACTGTCAAAAGTAAATAGCCATTTGTGAAGTGTTTACATAATTAATTTAGGTATCATTTTTATTTAATTATTTTAGAATTTTGAAACTTAACTCCAACAAAACATAGATAATAACTATAAGATGCTTTTTTAAATAACATTGCCTTAAGGGAAACTTGAAGGAAATGAAGACGTGATGCCATCAACTATGGAAATTTGCATAATAAATTTCCTTCATCCTCTAACTAATTAATCACGAAATACACACACCTCACATGGCAATGGCAACTACTTAACAATATGGCCTCTACCGAGGGCCAATAATATAACAGTGCTGTGATAGACCAAAAGTCTTCGACAATGAGTTTAAACTATAGCGAGGCCGAGTTGAAGAGGTCAACCTAGCATAGTATATGTAAAACAGCCCTTTAATTAAATTCATGCGAAGCAGGTGGTTGCATATATTAACAACCGTTACAGCCATTTTCTTCAAAACTGAGGAATGTTGATCACTATATATAGTCGACATTTGGAGTCTTAAATCCTCATCATCAACGCTTGAATATTTATCCTTCTCAATATATAATGGCCTCAAAGTTTCTTGTGTTCTGCCTTCTCGGTGCTCTTGTTTGCACCACCACCGTCACTAATGCTAGAAGCCTCGCTGGGATTGGTCCCGAACTTGGCGGTGGAGGTGGAGGCGGTGGGGGTGGGGGTGGTGGTCCTGGTGGAGGATTAGGTGGCCTAGTTGGCGGTGGAGGTGGGGGTGGGGGTGGAAGTGGGGGTGGTGGTGGTGGTGGAGGAGGTGGTTTGCTTGGAGGTTCCGGCAGTGGATTTGGCTTTGGATCTGGAGCTGGAGGTGGATTTCCTTGAAAAGAAATGAAGACCCTCTTAATTTTTATTTTTATTTTTTAGCTTTATAAGCTTTCCGTTTCTAATAAATCTATGTATCAGCCACCGATATATATGTAAAAGAAATTATGATTCCGTTCAGTCGCAAATCAATTTAAAACATATGGTTCACTCCATGCAGTATTAGGAATCAATATCAGTTTATTTGACACCAATTGTGATAGTTAATCCATTTGTGTGTTTAAGTGTTATTTTCTCGGGAGATGAATTACCATATACTTAGCGGCAGAGGCGCGGGAAGAGAGGCAGGGGGGGGGGAGAGAGGGCGCTCCAGGTTTTTCAAAATTTCTCCTATATACATATATATATTAAATATATTTGTGTAATGGAATCTAACATAGATAACATTTGTATAATAAAATCTGATATAGATTGTGGGTAAGGAGAATTTATTCAGATGATCCACCATTACAAAATATTTTCCATGGTTCACAAGTATTATTGTTGACCTTATAGGCTTAAAGCTTATAAATTTTGTGTCCGTGTAGGATTAAAGTTTGGTTCTACCTTCATAAGGAAGGCACGGTAATTAGTTATGGAACTTTGTAATCAAACAATGGCTAATGTTCTAGGAAATTAGTATATAAGTACAAACAATAAACACCCTAGAATAAGCATAAAATTAAGTAGAAGATGCATTAAAAATGAGTATTTTAGACATTCATCAACTATCAACTTTAATATTTTGAGCAACGAGACTCCAAAGCTCAACACCCACCACAGGAAGGAACTGGAAGCTCAAAACTATTTCCCTTACTTGCACGGGATTACAGTGCAAAATTAATATCTTTAAATTCATGTCTTCAATTAACAGAATTAAAAGTTCATCTAAATGATAGGATTGGCTTCTCGACATGGACATCTCTGATGAACAAGGCGAGGCAGAGCGGGTTCCGCAAGTCTTCACCATTTACACCTCTCTCTCATATTTTTTCTATATGAAAATTTTTCAAATTAATGAAGTGCTTTTTGGATAAGTCCCACTTATTTTTCACAAAGCAATTACAATTCACGCACTTTTATGTTTTGCTTTTCTTAAAAAGCCCAAACGCTTATAGCAAACGCATGTTCAATATTTATTTGATCTCACCAACTAAATATCTCGTATACAACGGTGCCTTTCTTTCTTTCAACCCATGGTATAAGTCTCCTTCTTTGTCATTAAGTGTCAAGACTCCGCCCATTCCAACAACAGAATAATTCATCAATGCGGCGCAACCTTTTAGGCCAGGATCAAGCTCTTGTTTTGAGGATGCTTTGGATCAATAATGTACGAGGGTTCTAACTCTGCATTTAGTTTATCAGAAAAAGACAGATGAAATGCACTTTTGTCAAATAGAAGCATGGGATTATGGGAGGGTATATTCCCACTCTGGGTTTAATTGTGGGATTGTAGAGGAAGGAAGTGGAGCGTATCGACGAGAGTGGCACGAAGACATACCTTGGTTTTTAATAGAGTACTTACATAATGCGAAGTTGAGAGAAAAGAGTTGTTTGATGAGCGGAACAGATCCAAATTGCTCGCAGCTGATCCTTAGTGGTAAAGCAAGAATGTTTATTTAATCTTTATCTTTTGGTGACAGGGAAGCAAAGTTGGTCAGAGCGAAATTTTACACGTAGAGACTATGTATTATGGATCAATCCTACTAGACTAGTACCAATAGACAGCATAAAAGGAAGAAGCACTGTACCTCGAAACCAACATCATGAAAATCTTGTAAGATACCCATTTCCTTTTTGGGATCGAGACTAAAAAATTGATTGGGAATCAATCATCCATCTCGTTTGAGATAGGGGGTGAATCAGTTTTTGATAGCAATTTACTTGACTCAATGAATGGTTTTCTACTCGAGCTGAAACAAAGCAGCCTTTCCATGAAGAAAGCTTTTTAAAAAATACTTAGGAACAGAAGTAATCTCTTCGAGAAATTTACATTTTTGGTGCCTTAACTTGGCACAAGTTCTTTTTTGGTGCCTTAACTTGGCACACCACGATTTTGGTGCCTTAACTTGGCTTTTTTTTCGATTTTAGTCCCCCGGCGGTGGCAATTTCAAATACTCGCCGGAAAATGCCACGCTGGCTGAAATTTGGGGATTTTGACCCGGTCAAAATCCACATCAGCACAATTTCCTACGTGGCATGCCACGTCGAAATTTTTTTTTTAAAAAAAAAAAAAGGAAAAAACCAAATCGCTGAAAAAAACAAAACAAAAAAAAAAAGAACTGCAGCGATTTATAAAATCGCTGAACAGAATCGAACACCTCAACACCTGAACGGAATCGAACTGGTGAGGGAGAGAATGAGCGAAATTAGGGTTTTAATCCCCAATTTAATAGGAATTAGGGTTCTGTGTGTGATTTTCTCACCGTGTGCGTGTGTTGATGAGGTTGATGATGATTTTCTCTCCGGAATCGAACGCCTCAGCGATTTGTTGATGGCTTGAAAGAAAAACATTAGGGTTCATAGAGGGATTGATTTTGGGGAAGAAAGATCGTTTGTGTGTGATTTGGTTTCTCTTTTTTTGTTTGTTTTTTACCGTTTGTTAATTGTTGTTCAGCGATTTTGTAAATCGCTGCAGTTCTTTTTCTTTTTTGTTTTGTTTTTTTTCAGCGATTTGGTTTTTTCCTTTTTTTTTTTTTTTAAATTTCGACGTGGCATGCCACGTAGGAAATTGTGCTGAGGTGGATTTTGACCGGGTCAAAATCCCCAAATTTCAGCCAGCATGGCATTTTCCGGCGAGTATTTGAAATTGCCGCCGTCGGGGGACTAAAATCGAAAAAAAAGCCAAGTTAAGGCACCAAAATCGTGGCGTGCCAAGTTAAGGCACCAAAAAAGAACTTGTGCCAAGTTAAGGCACCAAAAATGTAAATTTCTCTAATCTCTTCCATAACAAATAAAATAGTGAAACATTAGGGAAGGAAGGTACGTAGTCCATCGGTAAATTTAAAAAATTATTTCAAAAACAAAAGTAGCAATAAAATCGCCACTTTGAAGAATACATTTAATTTATAACACTAATGCGATTAGGTACAATAAAATCTCATCTTAAACATACCAATGCAAAAACTAAATATAGGACATTCATAAACTAATAATAAAGAAGATGATAAGAAATAGAATCTCATAGAATATCTAAATATTAAAACGATATAAATACAACATCTATTAATAATAAAAGGAAACACGTTTTGTCTCACATAATAGAAGTTACCTTACTTCAATCACAAAAATCACCCCATCAGTTATACACTCAACCAATAAGAATTGAAAAAAGGGGGACAAAGTTGGAAAAAAGATGAAATATTTTGGTGATTGTTGTACCCATAAAGTGTTTTCCAATTTTACCCCCATATATTTTAGTAACGTAAATCAGTATTTGGATTGAATTGTCAATCACTGCCATCAATCGTACAACCCACTTCCTTTTCCATGCCCACGTTTCTCTCAACTGTTCATTTTCTTCGCTTTTCTCCACAGACTCTTCTGCGGTTTTCATTTCTCTTTCATGCACTAATAATTCGTGCCAATTGCTAAAAAAAGGTTGTTTCTTGCTTCTTGCGCTTTTGTAACGCCCCTGAAATTGGAAGAAATAAAAGTATTTTCGAATTTTTATTTTAGTCCTTGAAATAATGTTACCAGTTTTGGTACAGAAACTTTGGAAGTCCGAAAACCATATCAAAACTTCGATTCTTTATCTGAAATTTTTACCATATACTGGTTATTGTGTAATCTAATTTTCATGTTCGGAAACCTTCTTCAACCGAAGTGGTTTGAGGGGTCTAAAGTTGTCAAATACATACCAATGTCCAGAAAATCCAAAAACAACTCATATCTTTCATGATTTATTTAAAATACCAAACCTTGTCCTATTGATCTGATTTTGACACTACATACTCTCCATGATATTTAAGATTGAATCTCTCAACCAATTTCAGATTATCATATCGTTTAAAAGTCCTATTGAAGGTAAATCCGAGATTGCTATAGTTTTTAACCTCAGATTTGCATTAACCTCAGATTTGAAAATAAGAATTTGCATTAACCTCATATTGTTTAAAAACTGTAGCATTAACCTCAGATTTCCATTAACTCTTTCATGCACAAGTGATTTACTAGAATTTTGTTAAGAAATATTATTTTAAAAAGGGTTTAAATATGCATTTAAGCATATGTATATATTAATATCAAATATGTTGTTAATAAAATAGAATTGGAGATTTTAATAATAATTTCGTAATTGATTTAGTCTTCAACTTGTTACTTTGAAATGGTAAATCTCATTATTTATATTTTTACGTCATAGTTAAAGTTAAAATAGAAATAACGGATTTTATCCAAAATTAACAATAATTAGATATTTGATTGATCTTCTTTAAATATGATAAATATTGGAAATATATGTTTATTGTTGTAAGCAAACAATTGATTATATCTCTCTGATTTATTTAAGGTTCTGCAATTATCGACGATAATCAAGAATTTCCCATACGGTAAAAGATGAGGTTTGATTTCTAATTTGTTCAAGCCTCGTTTGGCACCTGAACCTAACAAACTTGGACATAATAATTGTGATACTTTATTTCGATTCACGAGCAACATTTCATCGCCATTTCAATGCTTTCATATTCATATTCGTTAACTCTTTACATAATCAGTTTTCTTACATATTGCTAAAATTAGACCTACCATTTAATTTATAATCACACATTTCTTCGTAATCATAATTATCCTGGTATCATGATCACCCTATCGATTCTTGAATTGTGCAACGAGCAACGAACTATGTTCAGCCTATGTAGCTAAAAAATGAGCAACGGGTATTATCTGGCTGACTAGCTCATCTGGTTTTATGTTTACATTGGGACGCCTTTGGGAAGTTGGGCCTAGGGATTGAGAGGATTTACTGCTGGGCAGCAAAGGGCTGTCGGTTTAAGTAATTCTGAATAATACTCATTTTGTCTAAGCGTCGCTTGCAATCAGGAGTTGGTTGTGACCCGCGTGTTAGATTGGTATGTACTCGAGCATGTCTTCTGTTCTGTTGCGAGGTCGCTCCTCGTAGGGAGGTATACGGTTGAATTTGGGAGCTAAGGCTGGATGTGTTATATGTAATTGCATAAGTTCATTTTCTCGTTCTTCTGAATATTTCAGAATTATCGTTAAAACCGATAATTTCAGTTCAATGATGCAGATGTAACTATTTTGGTCATTCTTGTTCGTTTTGTTCTGATTTACTGTTTGATTATTGTCATGATCTAAGAATTTCACTAAGTCATTAAAGACTTACTCCTCTTTTGTCCTATATGTCCCTTTCTCATAACAAGATTGGTATAGCAGCATGGATGGAACGAAAGATTGACAAGTCCGCATTTTGAAAACTTTGCAAAATTGTTAAGTGTTTCATTTTATATAAGTCATATTGAAATTGTAAAATTTATTTGTATTCCAAACACTTCCGTTGTATTTAAAGTAAAGATATTTTATAATGTTATGGTTTTGATCCTGGTCAGTGAGACCCCTTCATATGAGCTACAGTTCGGTCTAAGTTGAGTTTGTTAGGTGACCAACACCGTACCAACTCGGATCGGATTGTGACTCGTGAGGGGCGGTCCTCACAGCTTTACTTAACATAACATGAAATGATGCTACTTAACAATGATTTTTTGCACATAATTCCATTGAATTATCGTTGGATGGCTTCAAGTCACTTTTGCAACCCTCCATAACAAACTTCGAGAATATTTAAAAGCAATTAACTGCAGTCAAGTGTAGGTATTCTATATTATTATGCACTCTTCACTATGTTTTAAACTTTCTTGCCCATTGAATTTCTTTAAGCTTAAATTATGCATGAATTCTGTTTTTCTGAATTTGTACACTAACCTCTCTGTTGGTTCATTAAGGCTTTAGATCCCGGTTAACTATTGCTTGGATTAAACATACGGTTGATGACGTAATAGTCTAATGGTATTGCTCATTCCGATAATTTTATTTTTATTGGATTCAAATTTCTGCTGGTGTTGAAATTGATGACTGACTTTTTTATGCAAGAACACATTTTAGCTTTTGGTGTGATGTCCATACAAATTTTGAGGCAGTATATCGAACGAGCTTCATAGTCAAAAAGTACTTCTAGGTAAAATATGATTACACGATGGAATGTCACTCAATCCTCTACCATGGTTTTTGAAAGGTATTCCCTGGGTTAATTCTCCGCTCTTCTCTTCTGCAACAAATTTACTTTTTCTATAGTTGATTGCACGCACAACCTTCCAACTTTATTGTAAAATTAACGAATTGAATACTTGTGTGTTAAGAACCCAGCATCTCATAATATATACTCGATTGCATACTTTTGTATTTAGTCCTTAGGAGTAACAACAAAATTGTGGAATTGATAAAACTCAAACATCGTGTTTGGTTTCTGAAATGCCAATCAACTCAAAAATTGTGGCAGTTTCTTTGTTTAATGGGTAGAAATGCAAAAGGATTTGCCGTTAGAGCGACTTTTGTAAAAAGATTACCTTAATTAAATTTGTATACGGCTGGTCTGATTATTAAGTTGCAAAACGTTGACATCAGCCGATCAAAAAAAAAAAAAAAAAAACGTTGACATCAAAATATAACACCTCTCGCGAAAGAATGAGAGACAAATAATACATTGACTGTTGGGGATGGTGGAACCATTTGAGGCAAAGAAAGTGTAACTCTATTCAGTTGTCTCCATCTTTTGTTTTTAAGTTAACCTCACTATATGCTTTTATCTAAGTGTATCTCTAGATATGAGCTATGTGAAATATATGTCTGTATGAGTATCGTTTAGCAACTCAAAAGCAAATGCAAAGTTTTTTCCTTCGTATAATAGAATGATCTTTTAGTTATTTTTCTAAAGCATAAATCTCTGTTATATGAATGACTTGCTTTTAAATTTGTGTAGATGTGTAATATGAAATTCTGAGTTCGTCTTGCATTGCTGTATGCATATCAACTTTTGCAACTCATCACTACACATAAAAGTGCCGTAAGAAGTTGGGAAGATGGGAACTTAGCTACTTTACCTACTACAATATAATTTAAGGATATGTACATAATAAAACTATTATGAAAACAATATCATGTTAAGTAGCATGGCTAGCTATAAGTAAATTATATAGAGTCCTGCTAATCTCACAGTCAACTGTGAGATTATATGCTTACACCCGGTAGTCAAATACTTAATTACTAGTTAACCGGCCTTATTCATTTAATATATACTTTTTAAATAATTCCCCTAGTTTTATTTTCCTGCTCATACTACAACATTCTAAACTAACAAAAGGCCGTAAAATTAAAAGTGAAATTATTTAAAAAAATCAGGCTAAAATTCTAGGAAATGAATCAGCAGAAAGTACTAGACTATTCTTATCTTTTTAAGATGGATAATATTTTCTACACTAAGAAAATATCTATAGTTTTTTGGGTTTATCTTAGAAAAAGAATTAGTAGAAATTAATAAGATCTAAATAAAAGAAAAAGTGATTACGAGCCAGATTAGCTTGGTACTCTTGTTCGATGAATTTGTGGTCCAAAATAAAATCCCCAAGTTAAACTTGAATCGTATTATCCAAACTATATATTATACTCTAAAATAGTTATAATTATTATACTAAAAGTAATAATACTACTACTAATAACAATGCCACTTTTAAACCCTATCTGTTAAAAGAATAGAACTTCGAGATATTATTGTATTAGCAAAAATTTTGCAAAAACAAAAATAAATCAATAACAGGTGCAATAAAGAAGTAACTCATTATTTTTCAAAATTAGAAAGATATATTACCCACTAAACCAGTTGCCTGTTTTCACACTCAGAAAAATTATGCTTTAAAACGGACTGTAAGCATACAGTCCGTCAGGAAAGCATTTTCCAATTATATATCCTGTAAAACTTAATTTTTTGTTAAAAAAAAAAATATGTATAGTGTTTATTTTGTATGCGGTCAGTGTGCAACCAAATTAAACTCAGATTCATTAACTTACAATGTGGAGGTATGAATTTGGTACTATGAGAAAACAAATTATCAGTTAATATTGTAAAATATGTATGGATACAACGATTATATGTGTCCAGGTATTGTGTGCCACAAAACCTTGAAAACTCACGACCTCATAACTCTTTTTATTTTGTTCTTATTTTTTATGTTTTCATTTTGATCAATTTGAACATACAACTTTATTAAGAAAATATAATTAAGAATCTACATGCTTTAACTGCTGATGCACTAAATTTTTATTTTCTAAATATACTCATACTGAATTTTGAGTTATACGTAACAATAAAGTACTTCCTCATACAAACATATTAATATAATATAAATTATATACATAAAAACATATTAAAATAAAATCACTCTTTATATTAAACAGAAACTTGACCGCGTGCGCCCAGTTGCTAGTATACATAAATGTCAACGTAAAAAAATTAAAGTAGTCTGCTAAAACAAAAAGGACTAAATAAAATGAGAGTGAAAAAAAAGTAAATACCAACAATATTGAGAAGATGAAATCTTAGGAGAGGACGATATAATTCAGAAGGTGAAAAAATAAGATGTTGTATGATCTAAATGAGGATTTGTGTATTTAAAGGTGAAAGCCAAGTGCAATAGGGTCCAAAATCTAGCCATTGTAGGTAAGGATGCTAAAAAAAATTATAATAATATTTAGCTTTTTATTTTTGATTATTTATTGAATAACCATTATGGACGGAAGTCTGTCCATCTTTACAGGTTTTAGGATTTCATTTTCCTTAAAAATGAAACTTATGGACGTTTTTGCAGTGTTTTTAAAACCGGACCGGACCGGCCGGTCGAACCGGTTCAACCGGTGACCGGACCTTTGTCCGGTTCGGTAGGGATGCTAAAACCAATATTGCTAACAACCCGTTTTGGACAGGTCAAAACCAGCCTAGACTCGGGAACCGTGAACCGGTTTAGGCGGTTGAACCAATGCTCAAAAAAAAAAAAAAAAAAACTTTTGTTCACCATCATTTACTGAAAAACCAAAATCGAATTGGCCTAGATTAGAGAGATTTAGACGACTGTGATATATATATATATATGCTACAGATTATAGAGTTTAAAAATGAAAGAAATAAAGATGAATTGTAAGGAAATAATCTGGGATATTTAAATTGATAAGTGAAAACAAATAATGGGTAAAAAAAGTAAATTAAGGATCTATTTTCAATTTGAGACGAATGATGGAAAGAGTAAATCATAGAATGATTTATTGCAATTGAGTGGATTAGATGCCTTTTCCTTATAAGTATAGCTTTTCTTTAATTTAATAACAATTTATACGTGCATTAATTAGTTGGCTAAATCATAGAATTTTATATTGTAATGGAATGATTTATTGCAATTGAGTGGATTAGATGCCTTTTCCTTATAAGTATAGCTTTTCTTTAATTTAATAACAATTTATACGTGCATTAATTAGTTGGCTAAACATAGAATATGCAATTTAGTCAACCTTTAAATAGAGCAATCTTTTTCAAAAGAAAACAAATATTCTTTAATGTTTCACAATATATACCTTACTCATTTTAACCAATTTAGGATTTCCAAGTTATCAAAATCTTTTATCCGTTCTATATGTCATATATATAGAATGATTGTGTGCTAAAATATTTGCAAAACAAGTCCAAAAATATCTAAATCTCAATATTTGTTCTTATCTAAGCAAAATTACAATGCTCCAACCATTACTTTTATTGTTACAACCTAACAATATATACAACACATTATATTTCAATCGACAAAATATGCACAACACATATTGTGAATTTTCTATTTATAATAATTAAACTATATTTTTGTAAAATTAGTATAAAATAAAATATGTATTGATATAACGTTTTAAAATTCATTTTTTGTTTAGTTGTTCCAGGAAAATTATGTTTTTAAGATTAATGTTTTATTTTCCTAAAATAAATATGACAAAAATTAAGTATATATATAGTATTATAATAATTGAGATCATACCGGTTGAAACAGTAAAACCACTAACCAGTAAGGTCACCGATTCGGTGTCCGGTCCGATTCTGAGAACACTGCGTTTTTGCTTACGTGGCCAATGTACCATTTTGGGCAGACAAGAATTTGTTCTGTGAAAATCATTTTGTGACACTACTGCTTCTCCCGCATCCCAAATTTAAAATAAGCAAGGTTATTTTTTTGGTAAAATAATTTGGAGACAAAGACCTTTAGGAATCGAGTTTAGGGTCTAAATTTCGTCCCCAATGTTTACTAGGGAAGGTTAATCATTTTTTTTTCCTTCTAGACTATTTTTTTCGGTGAGGATCCTCTACCCCATTTTTGTGTTCCACTTCATGTCCAACTGTGTAGGATCATGACACGTGTTTTTGAGCTTAATACATATGAGGTGGCTGAATGACAAGCCCCTATAAATATAGATGCATGATTAAAAGAGTCATGGATAATGGTACACAATCGTGGGATAAAGAATTCATTGTCATTTTTTGGACTAATGTAAATTACTGGGATTTAAAGAAAAATGTCAGAAGCATAGCGCTATTATCTGTCGTACGTAGCGAAGTGTGACATTTCCAAAAGAATGTCACTATATTATTCTAGAGCTGGTAACGAAATTAATTCATGTCATAGCAACCGGAATAACTCCTCATACTACATGAAGGTTACCACAGATTTTAAATTGATTTGAAACTCAATTGAACATTAGTTTGACGAGATATTATGTCTCATGAAACTTATTGCAATACACATTACATCGAATTATTGTACAAATATATCCGTGCATGGGATAATGGATTCATGGGTAGTATATCGAATGTGGAATTTATCAAATTAAGATGGCCTTTGTCTTTTTCAAGGAAATGCACCACCTCCAACTCCACCTCCAGCTCCTCCACCAAATCCACCGCCAGCACCAGCACCTCCACCCAATCCACCGCCACCGCCACCTCCAAAACCACCACCTCCACCAGCACCACCACCAAGTCCACCTCCACTTCCAAACCCTCCACCAGCTCCTCCGCCAAATCCTGAGCCACCGCCTACTCCTCCACCACCACCACCTCCAAATCCTCCCCCTCCGCCTCCTCCAAGCCCTCCACCAGCACCGCCGCCAAATCCAGCACCAGCTCCTCCACCTAATCCTCCACCACCTCCAAGACCACCACCAAGTCCGCCACCAATCCCACGGTGAGAAAATCGCTTTTCGTCATTGAAAGACGCCTTCGAGCCAGCGAGGTTCCTCGCATTAGTGATGGTGGTGGTGCAAACAAGAGCAGCGAGAAGGAAGAACACAAAAAACTTTGAGGCCATTATGTATATTGGAAAAGAGAAATATTCAAGTGTTGATGGTGAGAATTAAGGACTCCAAATGTGGACTATATATAGTGAATTAGTGATCAATATTCAATATTGAAGGAAATGGTTGGGATGGTTGTTAATAAATGCAACTACTATATATGCTAGCTAGGCTGACTTGTTCAACTTGGGGCTCACTTTAGACTTTTGATCTCTCACACACAGCACGATCGAGAAGCTTCTGTGAAAAACAATGCATGCATGCATGGATCTCTTCGAAAGCTTTTACAGTTTTACTCCTTGAGTCTCGTGTAGTGGCGTGTCCAGGAATTTAATTTGGAGAGGGCTAATTTACTGGATTTATTTTAATATTTAATGTCAAATTTAAATTAAAATTTGTACATTAAATAATTCATGCTTAATTTAAACCAAGAATAATTTACATAAAAGCAATACAAGTAATTATAAAAAAATCTAAATAAAATAAGTAAAATATAATTGTTAATATAAAAGTGATCTGACACAACACAAAAGTAAATGACGATATAAAGGTAATAGCATGGTAATTTTAATAACAATCTCAAAATACTACATAAAAACTCGAAGTAAATTTATATAGTAACACTTTTCATTCATTACTTGAGTACCATTTTTCCATAGAAAACTAAATATTCGTTGAATTTGAATCTAAAGTTTATTTTTTGAAAACAATATATGCGTTGTTGTTGGGTTTTGAAAATTAATAGGAATTTTGAGGGATTTTATTCCAGCTTTTATTTAAAGGTGAGTTTGAAAGCTTCAATAATTTCATTAGGTTTCTTTTTATTTATATATGTATATACATATATATATATATATATATATATATATATATATATATATATATATATATATATATATATATATATATATAGAATTAAGACATAGCAATAATTGTGTTACATAATGCACACACATATTAGGCTTCTATCTATTATTCTTAATTTTTATGTTACATAAAGCACACACATATATGTATATAATTGTCCATAAATCTAGGGGGGCTGTAGCCCCTAGCCCTCAAATACATCCGCCCCTGGTCTCGTGTAACTAACTAACTATATATTAATTATATAAACAACTTGCGCAGCCAACTTAATAACAATATGGCATAGGTTCATAATGATTAATTAAATCTCTACTGTATAACTTTCTTTGGCCTCCAATGCAGTTTAAACTTTTGATGATTACAAGACATATCTCAATATTTTTTACTACAGTTCACTCGGCCGCGTCCAATTGTTGACACAATATGAAAAGACACTCAATTTTGTTTCTATGTAATAGTAAATATAACTCCGTATAAATGGTAATTAAATGCTTCACGGGGGAATGAAATTATTAAGTAAACTAGGTAGTCTAAATTATATAAATAAACATATATGGGAGAAGTGCAATTTTTTCCCACTAAGTTTAGCCATTTTTTTCACTTTTGCACTATAACATTTCGGGCCGTGGTTTTATCCCGTAGGTTTTGATTTTCTCTCCAAAATATGTCCAACCGGGCTCAAAACGAGCATTTTGCCTATGTGAACGCCAAGCTGTCAAATTACTTGAACAAGTGTAAAAATGCTTTGCCACGTGGATTTTTTTGCACCAAAAAACTTTTTTTGCAATTTTTGCTTAAAAGACTTAATTAAATTTAAAAAAATTATAGATAAATTACACATACCATCCTCATGTTTGAGAAATTACACAAATCACCGATCTAAATAATTTCTGCTTATAAACCCTATTAGATGTAGTAAAATTTCATTAATGTCCTTGTAAGAAAACACCACCCCTCATTCTTACATATTTTTTAAAAAGAATTAAAACATAAAATTTTCAGATTATTAAATTTATATTAAATAAAAATTAGAAAAAAAGTTAAGTATAATTTAATATTTTAAAAATAAGTAAATAGAATTAGGATTAAAAACGCAAATTGCATCACCGTCTTCATCCTTCATCCCTCACCCCTCACATCGCACGCCAAACCCTAGACACCATCTCCAGTGTGTGCCTTCGCCTTATGCTCTCGTCCGGCAGTCGGTTGAGAATTCTGGCATTAGGTAACGCAAACTTTTTTTTCAAGTCCCAATTTATATATGAATGATATGGTGGTGGAGGAGGACACTGGCACAAGAGCTCGGCTAAGAACCAGAATTCAGAGGTGTTGGGCCTTAATACACCGACATTAGACCTGGACGATGCTGGGTGTGGGGAAACGGGTGTTGTTGGGGAAGACGAAGGAGGTTCTTTCATTTTTTTTATCTTATTTATTTTTTTTTATTACTCAATTATTTCTCGAGACAAGTTAATTAGACATTTTTGGTAAGTTTGACTCCAACAACACTTTATATCGACGACAAGTAATTATTAGTCTTTAATAAATGGTATGATATTTTAAGGAGGAAATGCAAAATATGCCTACTAACTTTGGCGATTTGGCACTTTTGCCCAATATCTTTTCGGGCCGGACTTTTATCCTTTAGGTATCGACTTTGGCCGTAAAATATGCCCAATCGGGCTTCAAATGGGCTTTTTGCCTACGTGAATGCCAAATGGCTAAAACGTCAATCCACGTGAAAAAACGCATTGCCACGCGTATTTTTTCCACATTCAAAAACTTTTTTACCGAAAGTTATGGGGCATTTTTGCAATCTTGTTAAAATAACTTAAATAAATTTAAAAAATTATTTTCAGATTATATTTAACAAATTAAAATTCCAAAAGAAACTATAAAATTTAACAAATTAATTTTTTTAATTACCGATTTCAGATTATTAAACCAAAATTTATGTTTCGACCGCCTGATAGTTTAAGAGAACCAAAAGCAGAGATATATATGATATAGTTTTTCGCTGAAGAATATTAATGGAAGAAACATAAGAAATAAAGTTTATATATGGAAAAAAACGAAAAAGACTAAGCAAATAATAAAATCTAATTTATTTAACACACACGAACCATATAGCTGAGTGCATATAAACTACATTAGCAAGCAATTTGTATAATGTTATTATAATTATAGTGTTCGATTAACTAAACTTCTTTGAATCAATAGTACTAATGGCAGTGGAACTGTGGAAGGCGTTGTGGTTCGGGGGATTACAGTGGCGGGTGAAGAAGATGACCTAATCTGTTTTTTATCTTGATTTGTTTCTCAAATCAAAAGATTAACTTTAAATCAACTGATTCAACCTTAATTCTAAATTATTTAAACATGCTTATAAAATTAGATTTAAAATTTAATTCCTTCCAAAGAATAACTGTGAGTTATTCATTTCCATTGTATAAATAAAATCTACTATATTAAGAATATAATGATTGTAATTTAGATTTTAGGAAAAACAGTCCTGAAATTATCTTAAAAATCCTTTTAAAAAAAAATAATTTTGAAAATAATTTTTTAAACTTATTTAAGTTATTTTAACGAAATTGCAAAAATGCCCTATAACTTTTGGTAAAAACGTTTTTGAATGTGAAAAAATACGCGTGACAATGCGTTGTTCCACACGGATCGACGTTTTAGCCATTTGACATTCACGCCGGCAAAAAGCCCGTTTAAAGCCCGATTGGACATATTTTGCGGCGAAAGTCGATACCTACTGGGTAAAAGTCCGGCCCGAAAAGATATTGGGCAAAAGTGTCAAATTGCCCAAGTTAATGGGCATATTTTGCATTTCCTCCATATTTTAATACAAAAGTAGAAAAAATATGTTAATGGAGAACAACATCCATGCATCTCATCTTTAACAATGAATTGCTTGCCTTAAATTTGAGTTCATAACGACAAATGGTGGATCCTTAGATCGCCATTAAGTTATTTAATGAGGAAGCACACACTCTTATTGCTGAAAAGTATCCGGTTCAACTTATTATGATTCACTTTTCGAAAACAACTCGTTTTACTGTGAAAAACTTTAGCGACAGAATTGAGATTTCAGGAAGTAATTATTCCAATTTTCTTTATTCTCGTTATTCTTATGGTGAGTGGACTGCGGTACCCTTCTTGAAGAGATTGGCCCACCAATACAAGGCTAAGTAGTTGCGAATTCATAATAAAGACATGTACACAAAAAAACTGAAAATGGATGTCTAAACTCGTGGAGTGCTACATCAAAAGTCTTCCTCCAGATCCTAAAGTGGCCCTCAAGTTGAAAAACAGTAGTTGCATTAAATTCCCAAGTCGGGTATGGTCATCTGGATGACAGGATGAGCCAATTCATTAGTGCTATACACACCAAAACATTTACTTTGGTTGGTTATTAAAGCAGCATTTGAAGAAAATGTATGGTTTGTGCAAAATTTGTTTATAAGAGGGTATGATCTATCTTATAGACTAAGGCTAACGATTCCAACTTTGCTTACTCATTTTATGATTGGACTTTTTTGATTAGAGTGTATTTGGGCTTGAAAGTGTAAGCATTTTTTTCTCTGGTTGTATTGGGTTGAAGCAGCATTGTGCTTCCTTTTCAATGAATCTTCTCCTTGATTAAAAAAAAAAAAAATCTATCTTATATATAATAATTTTTGAAAGAAATATGTCTTTTACTGAATTTATTAGTAACTTAAAATCTAAATAAGAAAATCAATTTTTGTATTTTACATGATTTATTGACAAGTTAAATAACTAAAGATCAATTATTTCATTTTCTCATTATAGTATAAAAATAAATTGAATCTGTAAGCACACTGCAATCACTAATATTAAAAATTAGTTGGTGAAATGAATATCAATAAATGTGAATAATTACAAATCACACAACATGAGTATTTAAATTAAATAGATCATGATGTACTAAGCTAAATTGAAAAAATATTCTACATTCTACAATAACTTTCCCTCATCACACCAAACATATTATAAGAATGCCTCAAAAATGAAATTTGCGAAATCTAATAAAATAAAAAAGAAACAATAATCTATAGTAATTCTACAACTAACTAGCTAAGTTAGGAACTTGAGCTGACTTCTTATCATTATGTTCTTCCTGCATCTTCTTGTCAGCCCGTGGTCCATGAGATATATAGCACACCTTTAGGTGTTATAAGATTCACCAGCTGAGTGCTTTCGCCCTTGGTCAAGTTGATCTTCAGATCTCTCATTTATGTTATCATGTCTTGTATTGAAAGAGAACCTCTGACGAACGCCCGCAGATGTAGGGAGGCTTTCTAGTTTGAGTTGCTACCCGAGCTGTGTTACCACAGCGACTTCTCAATTACTTATCACTTCTTCAAGAACCGCTCGGAAGATTATTCACTCGTTATAACTCTTCAACAGAGTCTAACTTGCATATTAATTTGCGTTCTTCTTTTGTGTATTTATGTGTGAAAGAAGTAAAAGATTTGGGAATGATACAAGTGGGAAGAAATAGATTTAGGTGAAGAACTGATCATCAAGTCCACATCTAAGGCGAAGATGATCAAATGCGCAAAGGAGCACTGAATCGGGGGATTTGTCTCTTTATTCTATGCTTGTAATGGTTTCTTTGCAATTTTCTGAACCTTGCACTTGTTTTATGTTAGCATGTCTAACTAATTTACTTGTGCCTAAAGTCAGGGAGTAGCTAGAAAAATATGTTGTGTGAAATCTTTTATTGAGATTTAAATGCATTTATTAGTTATTTACGTACTGAGATGCACTGACACTTCTATAATTACGTAATGTTGACAGACACCAACACGCTTCAGACATGTGTCGAACACGCCATGTGGTATGTTTGTGTATTTTGGACACGTTTGCGGGTACTTTTTAAAAAAAAAATATTTTTAGTTAAAACTTTTTTTTTTTTAATTCAAAAAGGTTACAGATAGAAAATCTAAAAAACAAATAAAATATTATTTTCTAGAAAACAAAACAACTAACTAAATCAAAAGAACAGAGAAGAATTTCAACTCTTTTATCATTCTAGTTTCACGATATAAGCTTTATGCTCGTTCCTCTCTAACTCGATGGCGAACAAACTCAAGTTGATTCTCTGTTAATTAATTTCCACCATTTTTAAATATATGCGTATGGTTCTATAACTTCTTATGACTGGTGTAGTTTCATTTTATTTGTTATTATTTCTTGGTTTGAAAATTTTAAAGAATAATTTTATACCTTAAAAACAAGCAAACGGATGCAACTGATTCTGGTTTAGTACTGCTGGAGACAACCAGGTTGAGAATTCAAGGCCTGCATATTATAGTTGAGAATTCATAAAGACATACACACACGAGACTGAAAATGGAGGTCCAAACTCGTGGAGTGCAACATCAAAAGTCTTTCGCCAGATGCCAGAAGTGGCCCTCGAGTAGAAAATCGGTGCTTGCATTAAATAAAGTGGTTTTTAGATATGGATGAGAGGATGCTATAGAAGCATTTGAAGATAATATATGGTTTGTGCAAAATATGTCTATACAATGACAAGATCAATCTTGTGTAACAAATCGATCGGTTTATAAACAATCCGCTTATACAACATGTAAATTGGATATAAGAAAACGTCAAATTTTATTTTGATCTCTTTTAAACTTTTGATTCAAAGATTTTCTGTCTAATTCTGATGTTGTAACAATATGTACATGCAACCTAATTATAATTCCTCTCATCCGTTCCCACCTAAGTCCATTGTCATTAAATTGGATGCGCAAGTTGTATGATAGTTAGTTAGCTACGTGATACAAATTGAGTGAAGCCTTTCAAATAGATCCATGCATGCATAGTCAATTACCAATATTCCCATGCATTGCTAGATCAAAAGTCATCGACAATCTGTACAAAGTGAGCCCCAATTTGAACAAGTCAGCCTAGCGTAATTTGTAGAAAATGGTGGTTACATTAATTAACTACCATCCCAACCATTTTCCTTCATTATTGCGGAATATTGATCACTATATATAGTCCACATTTCAAGTCCTAAATTCTCATCATCAAAGCTTTAATATTTCTCATTTTCAATACATAATGGCCTCAAAGTTTCTTGTGTTCTTCCTTCTCGGTGCTCTTGTTTGCACCACCACCACTGCGAGGAATCTCGACGGCTCTTTCAATGACGAAAAGCTGTTTTCTCGTCGTGGCGGACTTGGTGGTGGTGGTGGAGGTGGTTTTGGAGGTGGTGGTGGTGCCGGTGGGGGATTAGGTGGAGGTGCTGGTTCTGGATTTGGCGGTGGTGCTGGTGCTGGAGGCGGCCTTGGTGGCGGCGGAGGGCTCGGAGGAGGCGGAGGAGGAGGATTTGGCGGTGGAGGTGGTGGAGGAGTAGGCGGTGGCTCTGGATTTGGCGGAGGAGCTGGTGGAGGTTCTGGAAGTGGAGGTGGACTCGGTGGTGGTGCTGGCGGAGGTGGAGGTTTCGGAGGTGGCGGTGGCGGTGGATTGGGTGGAGGTGCTGGTAGTGGCGGTGGATTTGGTGGAGGAGCTGGTGGTGGAGTTGGAGGTGGTAGATTTCCTTGAAAGGAAATATATTAAGGCCAATATCTTAATTTCGAGATTTATAAATTAATTCCACATTCTCTACGATACCTATGAACCCAATATCACATGCAAGGACGATGTAATATGTATTTCAATAAGTTTGGTGGAACAACATCTCGTCAAATTAATGTTCAATTCAGTATAAGAAAATTTCATTTCACTAACCATGACTGTCATAATAATGCATTGTTTGTTTAAGTGTTAGTACTCTCTTTTAGTACATGCAAGAGCCAAGAAACAAAGTTAAACTATTTTTAACCTGGAAAACTTCCTCGACTTGTTGAAGAAAAAGACGTTGCACAAAACCCCACGACGAAGATCAATTTTTAGATAATGTGGAAAAGGTAGCTATATAGTAAGGTTGTGCTGAAGTTTTGGTGTAACAATACTTTAATTTCTAATTGATTAATTAGTGGAACAAGAAAACATATATAATGCTTCAACATGTGCTGATATTACTTTTTTAAAAAACTTATAGAGTATGTTGAAGAACGAGAATTTCAATTTCTTATATATATATATATAATGCTTCAACATGTGCTGATATTACTTTTTTAAAAAACTTATAGAGTATGTTGAAGAACGAGAATTTCAATTTCTTATATATATATATATATATATATATATATATATATATATATATATATATATATTCCAGTTATCACGAGATATAAAAACGGATATTGTCAGTCTAATGTCTAAAAGGTGAGAATTTTTCCCGTGAAGTTCGTCAAAACAAGGAATTGTTCCTGTGAAATTGTCTCACTGTGTTTTTTTATGAATAATTATAGTTGTCTATAATAAATTAGTACATGAATTAGAATCCGCATGTATTTGTCTTTTGGTGATAATCATGTACTTAGATAGGTGAAACGTGTGCAATTAAGTGAAATTACAAGTACCAGGCCAATTTCATGTTTGGAAAATTCTACAAATACCTATATGATATATTCATTATATAATAAGTCAATTAAAATTAGTGATAGAAACTCATCCTCCACGTACTCTTTGTGTGTAAGTGATAGAAACGTATGCAATTAAGTGATGATACATGATGTAGCGGCTCGGTTCATGTTTGAGAAATTCTACAAATAATCTATTCATAATAAAATAAGTCCATTGGACTTTAGGGATAAAAATCCATCCTCCATTCTTCGCATGTGTTTGTGTATTTTTTGACTTGTTCCTGTAGTTTCTCCAACAGTAACCGCTCAATAATCATGGAAACCTCTTCAAAGTTGTGGTTACAATTAAACTTAACATTGTAATATTAGAACTAAACTTAACTTTGTAATAAGAACTTTAATAAATATAATATAATTAAAAAATAAATTAAACTATACATGCGAAGAAGAAATTAATAAATGTAATATGAATATATTATAACTTGGCGAAAACCTGTCGAGTCAACAGAAAGCTACTCAGATGTGCCATGCACCTAGTCACAAGCCAACTTTTTGCTTACTCTAAATACAATCCCCTGAGGGGTTTCAGTCCAAACTTGCTCATTCACTCCATCAGATTCTTATCTTTTATTTTGTTTGGGAGTCCAAATTTGTTAAAACTAGTATTTGTTCTACTTTTGCAAATTATTGTAGTTGAACCATAAGTGGTAGAACAACATTATTTAAGAATAAAGATTCAAACTTTTGTCTAAATTAAATTTATTTCCTAAATGAATTACACCACCTACCATCACACTGGTAAATTTCATACACCTCCCCTGAGGTTTTTCCTCTCTTCATCCACCTTCGATCTAGTTTGAATTTCTCATCCACCTCCCCGCAAAAAGTTTTACTACTAGTCCAACATTAGGTTTAAGAGTAATTCAGTAAATATATATTAAATGTTATATACGGATAAATAATGTATATTAAGTCTATTTAGAACAAAAAAAATTAACATAGCTTACGTTGAATGAGAGTTTATATCGTTAAAATTTATCAAGCTGCTTATGATATTTATCATTGCAGACTTGATAATTTTGTGATTAAAATTTAATAATAAATATGTATCTCATATCTTTTATTATTCTATTATATTACAATTTTTAGAATATCATGATAACATTATAATCATAATATTACGAATCATTCAAAAATTATAATATTTTTAATTTAAAATTTTTTTAATCTAACTTAAAAGATTTAATCTAAATTTTTATTTTGTTCACGTACATGTTATATTATTTTTCTACCGAAGGCGTTGGTAGAACATGAACAAAATATTTAATTCTAAAAAATATTTATATAGGTCATGATATTTCTCTTGGGGTGAATTTAAACTACATTAATTAAATTATTTTTTTTATTAATAACTTTGTATTTATATAATATGTTTTTGTAACAAAATGAGCTCATATTTAATATAAGGCATTTTCTTTTGTTATAATTGACCTTGTGTTTATCTTAATAACATTTAATAAATATGAGGCCATATTCAATATTATTTTTTCCATAACACTTTTGTAGTTGTTTAATATATTTTTGTAACAAAATGAGCAAACATTTTAACAAGAGAATTTCTTTTTTGTTTTAGTTGGACCTTATGTATATTGAAATAAACTTTAATAAAGACATTGACTATATTACCCTTAAACCTAATTAGTGGTGGACTGGTAATAAAACTTTTTGACATGACATGAATAAAAAAATTGAAACTAGAGGGGCCGGAAGTAGGAAGTAGATGGAGATAGAAAAAACCTAATAGAAGGTGGATGGAATTAACCCCATCATACTGATGCAACAATACAACTGTACAAGCTCTGAGTAATAGTTGAGAATTCATAAATACATACACACACAAAACTGAAAATGAAAGTCTAAACTCGTGGTGAGCTACATCAAAAGTATTCCATCAGATGCCTAAAGTAGGCCTCAAGTTGATATCGGCGGTTGCATTAAATAAGGATCCCTAGCTAAGTCGGATATGGATGACAGGATGCGCCAATTAATTCATTAGTACGAAATACGAATAATCTGAATGACTTCTTCTGGCTGGCAATGAAGCATTTGAAGATAATATTTATACTTGTGCAAAAATATGTTTATGAGAGGATACGACCAATCTTATGTATCAAAATTCAAAACAATATCTGTTTATTATCATTCTGCTTTGGAATTTACATTGGATTCAGTAGCTACATTGGATAATAAATTACGAAAAAAATTCCAGTATCAAATAGTATTAGAAAAACTTCACAACGTGCAATATTATCTATAAGTGACGAATGCAAGGAAGGAAATAAAAAAAAAAAAAAAAAGAAACAGGGTCGCGTAAGGTCAGGTCTAGACAAGGTCATTAATGGTCCAAACAGAATAAGAGTATGGGTAAGATAAGGGTCTTCTTCCAAATAAAGTTTCAAGGATCTTAGCGGATTTGATAAGGGTAAAGAACATACCCTTGACTGACAGACCTAAATATAGATTCAATCATGTAGTAAATCTAATTATAATTCCTGATATATCCGTTCCCACTAAGTCGATAGTCATTAAATTTGATGCACAAGTTGTATAATTGTTAGTTACACGACACTCAATGAGTAAATTAAGCCGATCACATCAAAGAGATCCATGCATGTTTTATAAAGTCAATAACCGATATTCCCATGCATTGCTAGATCAAAAGTCATCGACAATCTGTACAAAGTGAGCCCCAATTTGAACAAGTCAGCCTAGCGTAGTTTGTAGAAAATGGTGGCCGCATTAATTAACAACCATCCCAACCATCTCCTTCGATTAGTATTGTGTAATGTTGATCACTATATATAGTCCACATATTGAGTCCTCAGTTCTCACACCAATCTTTAATTTCTCATCTTCAATATATATACAATGGCCTCAAAATTTCTTGTGTTCTTCCTTCTCGGTGCTCTTGTTTGCGCTGCGGCCACTGCGAGGAAGCTCGACGGCTCTTTCAATGACGAAAAGCTGTTTTCTCGTCGAGGAATAGGTGGCGGACTTGGCGGTGGTGGTGGAGGTGGTTTTGGAGGTGGAGGTGGTGCTGGTGGAGGTGCTGGTTCTGGATTTGGCGGCGGTGCTGGTGCTGGAGGCGGCCTTGGTGGTGGCGGAGGGCTCGGAGGAGGTGGAGGAGGAGGATTTGGCGGTGGGGGTGGTGGAGGAGTAGGCGGTGGCTCAGGATTTGGCGGCGGAGCTGGTGGAGGTTTCGGAAGTGGAGGTGGACTTGGTGGTGGTGCTGGTGGAGGTGGAGGTTTCGGAGGTGGCGGTGGCGGTGGATTGGGTGGGGGTGCCGGTGCTGGCGGTGGATTTGGCGGAGGAGCTGGTGGTGGAGTTGGAGGTGGTGCATTTCCTTGAAAAGAAATAAAGACCATCTTAAGTTCTAGTTTTATCATGAGTTTCCACATTCTCTACGTTACTCATGAATCGATTATCCCATGCACGGACAATGTAATGTGTACTTCAATAAGTTTGTTGAGACAATATATCTCGTCAAATTAGTTCAATTGAGTATAAGAATATTTCAGTTATTTACCATGACTGTCATAATAATGCATTGTTTGTTAAGGTGTTATTCTACAATACAATTAACAAAAGGGAATTTTGCATTTTGGTCCCGTAAGTTGGCACATCTTCAAAATTGGTCCCCTAACTTTTTTAACTGCAATTATAGTCCCCTAATTTGGCACCTGTTTCAATTTTGGTCCTCCGGTCTTAATTCCTGCAATTTTTGCCGGAAAACTCGATTTTTTATTCTTTTTTCGTTTTAATTTATTTTCCTCAAAAAAACGTGTTTTCCTAAAAAAAAAAACACAAAATCGAATTAAAAAAAAAAACTCTTTCTCTCTCTCCCCGTAACTCTCTCTTTCTCTTAAAAAACAAAAATCTGGCAGCTGTTTTTGTGTCTGGATTTATTGTAAATGACAATTTCACCTCAAAAGTATTAATGGATACTCACTTTAGTCCCTAAATTCCTACTTTGGCTTTAAAATTTAATAAAAATATCAATTTCACTTCCAAAAATTTTACAAAATTCTCATTTTAATCCCTGAAAGTCTTAATAATACTGTTACTGACATAAAATATTTTCAGGTATTCCCATTGACAACGCTAACCAAACATAAAGATTCGAAACAAAGAAACGTGGGTGTTTTGCCAACAGATTTTTCCCTTATGTATATTAACCTGAAACGTTTATAAATTTAGCTTTGCAATAAGAATAGTTTAAAACCATCAGAATCTATTTGAATATTAAAAGATATCATCCAAAACTATTCATAAAACACAAAAATCCAACACCTAAAACATAACATCCGGTGCATAGATTAATACCCAAAATCTAACATCCCCAATCGTCGTACAATAACATCCAAGATCTAATACCCACATCCTATTGATAGTAATATCCAAAACCTAACACATATAGTCTTCGAAGTCAAAAGCATAAAATGTAACATGCAATTAGGGGATGAGCAATCCAAATGGGAAAGAAATTGCACACTCTGTTTTTCTCTTCTAAACCCCTGTTCTTTTTTTTCTTTTCTTTTTTGTTTTTCTAAACTTTATTAGTCTGTTTGGGTGAGAAATGTTTCTCAGCTCAAAAACGTTTCCTCGGTAATGACGTTTTTAAAAACTTTCTTATTGTTTTGGTTTTTATTTTTATTTTTAATTTGGGCGCCCAACACACGTGTCACTTGCGCGTGTGCAGGTTGCATGTGCAAGTCACGTGTGCAACTTCCGACTGAAATTCAATTTTCCGGCAAAGAGGACTAAAATTGTACAAAATGACACAATAAAGGACTAAAAGCAAGAGGTGCCACAATAAAGGACTAAAAGCGAGCAGCTGCCACAATAAAGGACCAATATTGATTTTTTCTCTGTTTCGATATAAGCAGAGGCGTTTCACAGAATCAGAATAAGCCTCCATATCTGAAACGTAAGTTCCACAAATTTTTGTATTTAGGCTTTTAAAAGCTTACTTTAATATAAATAAAATAATAGTTAAAAGGCAAAACTATGAGTTCAGAGGTTCTTAAAATATGTTAAAATGTTATGTTTTGGTGAATATAAAAAATTATGAGAAACAAAAAAAAAAAAAGAACAAATAATTTTTCACATTTATGTAAACTGCATAAGAACATTCCCTTAGGTTCTCAATATATTTCAAAAAGAAAATATAATTAATTTTTAATCATACGGATAAAACAGTAACATATTTTAAAGCCATAGAAATGATAAGAAGCTTGATTTATATTATAAAAACGTATGAAGAGATAAAATCTTAGATTTAGAAAAATCTATATATAAATGTTCTAATAAGAATATAAAAATAGAGTTCAATGTACTCTATTTTGGATGTAGAAAAGTTCAAATTTTGCATTTCTAGTTACACGTTCTATCAAAAATATTAGGGGTGGCAATTTGGATCTGGGTCCATGGATCTACCTAAATCTAATGCCTCAAAACCTCTGTTCCCAACTTGATTGAATCTATCTTATAGAACCATGGCAAATTCAATCAAGTTGGGAACCAGAAGTTTTGAGGCAAATGCAGATCTGGCTAAGAGCCATGGTAAATGTGACAAAATTTGAGTTGAGAAAGACATTTGTTCTTAAGAACCATGGATTGAATCACTCTAACTCAAACTAAGTTGAATCTGTTGTAGATCTAAGGTATCAAATCCACTTTCAACTTGGATTGATCAAAACCAGAACCATTTAAGTTGAATCCAAACTCAACTTCAATGAACCATTTGCCACCCCTAAAAAATATCAAACAGAGTTCAATATAGTCGTTAGTTATGTCAAATATACGTTTATAGACAAATAGTGATTACAAAATATAGATCGCACGTCAAAGAAACATTAATACATTTATTTTTCGAGGTATAAACAATTTGGGGCTTAAAAGACTTGTTTCTTGCGCTCGACGTGCATACCCCAAATCTTTGGCGTAAGCCTCGTAATTGTTAAGCTCCGTGAAGGCAGCTCGAGGCTTTTTCGGCTCAAATAGCTAGGACGAGCCACGAGCGCTTAATAACTTGCAGTGCAATGGTACCACCATGCTCATAGTCTTCTCTATTTGGACCTACACCAAAATGAAAAGCCTATTAACTGAGATGGGCTTCCTTCCAATTTGAGAAAATGGACCTTGTCGCAGTGTAGTTCTGACTTCAGAGCCCAGATCTTTGACAAATGCCCAAATTACAAAACATGAATTTATTTTATACAGCAAAAGGATGTATCTTTCTGGTCAAAAAAGGTTGTCGGCATAAATTTAATAACTCATTAAAACCCATGTTAAGTAAGTAAAGGTCAATTCTTTTCTTCGCCCAATCAACTACCCTCACGCGTTATTCTTCCAAACCAAATATTATTAGCTCAAATACAAACTTAGAACAAAATAATTATCTATCTTTTGATTTTGCAAGAAGAGTAAAAAATGATTCAGCCTCTGTACGCGCTGGTGTTCGTAGAAGTTTTCATAATCTTGCTCCTTCTGTTCCGTACGCCTCTCAGAAAACCGATCCTGTTTTTGCTCGACCGATCCAAACGGGGCAGGGGCCCCGTTGTGGCTTCAACCGCGGGCGGTACTTTGCTTGTGATTATGGTTTCGATTATATTCAGCATCTCTAGGATCCAGACCCGGTCCTTGGAAACGGGCGGGGTTAATCCGACGGACCAGGTTCTTTTGGCATCACATCTGCTCGAGGCATCATTATTAGGTAAAATGTTTTCAATTTTATTGACTTTTATTTAATTGAGATTGTTTTGCAAAAGACTTAGGACTTAGAAAAGTGAAAGCATAATTTGGTACACACATATACACGTGTTGTACAACTTTTGATTGGGTTAAGTAGAATTTGAATCTTTGATGAGTATATTAGAAGAATTATGATATAAGTTCTATTTGATGTCAAACATATTAGTTTTGCTTCTCGTCCATTAATTTAATTAAGATCTAATAACCCCAAGAAAGAATTTTATTGATTTTTTCTTCATATTGTAATTACTAAATTCTAGTATGTTAAAAACTGAATTGTAACAAACGTAGTTATTATGTACATTACGTCTTGATTCGACAATTACCGGACCTGATAGTTTTTAAATAAAAATCGATTGAATCCATTAAAATCTGAACTAATTTGAAGCAAATACGATAGATGAGTATAGCTTATGTTTTTTTGAAAAAGAAACTGGATTTGGAGGACCTAGATGAAGAGAATCAAAAAAGGGTAGATTTTACTGTACATATGTAGACAAAGTAGGTATAGAATAAATAGATGTTTTGTAAGTATGTGTATATCATTTTTGTACAAAGAAAGAGAGCTTTCGGCTAGGTTAATACTGATAACGACAAAGAGAGGATGAAACCTGTAAGACATTGAAAACGGTAAGGAACTTCATCCCAATCGCAGTTAAAGTAGGCTAAGCAATAAGCTGTATATAGGCAAACAAACGAAATTACTCCCAGGCTATAGCCCCGGAAAGCCTTCAGGTTAGTGTCGCCACTGTATAAAATGATATGGTTTGGTTGAAGATAAATTTAAGTCAATCGTCGATTAGCATCCCATGGAATACTGTACAGATTTCCAGTATGGTTTGGTTGAAGATAAATTTAAGACAATCGTCGATTAGCATCCCATGGAATACTGTACAGATTTCCAGGCTGAGGATCGTTTATGAAAAAGCTCATTATATAGAGTGGTGTCATTGTTTGAATGCTTGTTATAGTTTCTTTTTATTTCCATCGGGCGTTAGTATTGATGTTGTTTCAAGCGATTGATTACTAAGCCAGAGCAGGATTTTATCCCAATTATCAGTGTCTTGAGCATACTTGATATTAATTCCAAAGCGTAGTATCTCAATGTTTGGTATTCGAACAGCGCTGGGACACGTATGATGGAACTATATATAATGATTTTCTAGATAGGTAAGATTATGACGCTTGTGGGGGGGGGGGGGGGGGAGCCCTAATGTCTTGTATGCTGAAGATTAAATTTGAAACAAGTGCAGGATTTGCTCTATTCCTTGGTTTGATGATCGACAGAATCCATTATTACATCAAAGAAGTGCGCTTGCTGAGGAAGCATTTGGAGGCTGTTAATAAGTTGGATCAAGATTCCGATGATGTAAGAAGCAAGGAAAAGGGCAAGAGTAAAGTTGTAGCGGAAGATGACTAGAAAGTGGGAGAAATGGTAAGTTGAGCTTGCATTTCAAGTTTCATAAGGCAGGATTGTAGGTTAATGAAGCAATGTTGTTCGCAGAGATCATGAATATTCGGTGTTAACACAGAAATGATGTGTAAACTGTTAAATGTTATAAAGACGTGTTTTTTTTTCATTTCAATTGTCAATTTTACGCATACACGTATATGTTTGTACGTATGCAGATTTGCTTTTATTTGTTATTGTCAAGTCCTAACTTTGCTCAACTGTGCCCATTCATGAGTTATTAGTAACTAATTCAGCTTTGCCCCTGTGTAAGAGCATATATTCGGAACTCCAAGATTTAACAGGAGGGATAAAGAAACGTACCTGTCATGCGGTACATGGCCGGCAAATGTAGGGATGTCAATTTTGATTGGACATGGAGGGAAATTTATCTTTGAGAAACTTATATTCTTCGCAAATATATATTGCTTTGGTGGTGGTAAATGGGATAACTTGTTGGTTTTGGTGGGGAAGAGTTTGGAATGGTAGATGCGAGAAGTATGAAATGGAATAGATGGGAAAGGGATCTTCCTATATGTTCCCTATACACAAATTTCTGATAAATAATTATCAAACTATAAATTGTGAGATTTCAGGTTATGGGGTTGGAATCATATTGTTAGCATTCATGCTTAAGAGACATCGAAACATTCAGAAGTTAAATCGAATTGACCTTTTTCTCTCATAGGTTTTACAGTTTAGATGAGTGTTGCTAGCATTTGCAGTCCTATGTGATGTTGGATTGAACCGCTTACTGTTCTTGAGAAGGTTAATGATCTCAACAGACATATATGTATTCTTTTGTTATGAGCCTCTGATTGCAGCATTAATTGTTAAGCTGAGAATTCATCTTCATATAATATGTTTTTTGGCTCGGTCCGAAAAATTAGCCATTGATTTCAGCAGTAACTTATGAGCTGAGAATTCCCTTAAGCTGGGGAGCTTTTTAACATAACCGTGGGATCTAATGGAGAGGTCGCTAGCGCAATTACTCCCGTTGTTTATGTGTCTGAGTTTTAGCCTAGTTATAGAGGTATCCCCCAATAGTTTGAAGAATTTCAGGTAACTCGTGTGGATTTTGTTTGAACATTACAAGTACGTTTAGTCGTGAAAAGTGTTGAAGAAATTGCTGATATGACATGAAATTATGATCCATTTCATTTTTCCTTTTGGTCAGTTTTAATTTTCACATCGATTTTATCCTTTTTGTCAAATTTACCACTCTAGCATGTACGCAGTATGAAGTATGAGCAGCTTAATTTTTGAATTAAGGTTAACTTAAAAAATAATATCTGAAAAACTTGATATTCCAACTTACAAAAATTATTATTCTATGACTTTTACAATCGAATTTGAAGTTTGATGAAAAATATTTCGTAAGAGATCGGGAACCAAGTTCTCTTACTCTATTCAAAAAGTCCTTTCCGACGAACGACTCGGCAATCCGTTCTCCAATAGGTGGTAGTAATAGTAAAGGAGGGAAGGCTGATGCAGTGGAAATTACCTTTGGATACTTCTAAAGATAGATAGAAAATGTTGGAGAGTCGCTTAATAAATTTTGTTTCACCAAGTAAAAATAAAACAAATATGAAAAATAAGCATGTGATCCCCACCCTTAAATATTTGATCCCCATCGAACTCCAGGGTTTATAACCCACGCAGCCAGTAATCGCGTGACTTTAGCGCTCGTCGTCTTTGGGTATGTCTCGAATGAGTATGGTCATGCATACGTGCGGTAGAACTAGTCTCAGTGGTATTGCTCGAGATCGACTTGTGGACCATGGGGGCGTAATATCATCTTGGTGAATTGAATTGGCTGGGGTGGAAGCCTATCTTTTAAATGAAATTTTGCTCATAAGCCCATTGGGTTGGCCCAACTATTGAGGGTATATTTGTCTTCTAATTTTTAGTTCAAACCTTTTGTTGGTGTATTTTTATCAAGATTGTTGAAGGGCATAAATTCCAATTTATTAATTTTGTTACTTTTTGATGTTAGTCATTTCCCAAATAGTATGAGAGTATGCTAGATGTATTTTTTCTATAGTTTTTGAAAAAGGTTCAAAATAAAATTGTTTTGTCTCCTAAGTGCTTTACTACATTAGTCTCACATCGATCGTTGCCTTTGAAAGTTCTTCCGCGCCTTAGAAAAACCACCTAAATTGCCAAAGAGCATACCTCAATACCCACGATATTTTTGACCCAGAATCATTGGGCAAACAAAAGAGAAGATTCAAATATGGGGCGCACCAAGTGCGGTAATCCAAGGGTCAAAATACACATAGATAATGAAGTCATGCTGAAATCAGTCAAATTCCACTGTAATGAAGGGGCATATACATATATACTTTTGTCGTTTCCTATCAAAGGTTCATAGAGATTCGCATGCTTCAAACACACACTTATTTTTATATCATAAAGAGCGTTGAATTTTCAGATCCCCATAGGTTACAAACTTACACTAACTAATAAAGTGGCATATAATATCAAATCAAATAAAAAATATTCAGTGTGTGTGGTTTGGCTTGAAATGGACCGGAGATGAGCATCCTTTCTTGTTTTAGGTGAGCACTAGTGACTTGGCTTAGACCACCTACTCTTTCTCTGCCTCGAAAAGAGGGAATCAAAAGCTTGGCGGGGTTTGTTTGTTTGGACTATAACGGGTTTGAAATTATAGTATTTGTTTAAACAGAGCTGGATTTATCTATGTTTGGTTATCCAAAAATCTTTTTAGTTGATATACGTGTCTCATTGTTCTCTAAGTTGTTGCCTTGTTGGGAGTGAAATGACAAAAAGTCAACGAGGTAAGTTGTCGGAGTAAAATTTTCAAAAAATAAAAGAGAGAAGTCCTAGGACTAACGAGAATAGAGAGAATACAATATACCATCTATAGTTATTGTATTTGAATTAAATATATATAAACATGAACAAATTATAGAAGCTATATCATATTGATTTTAATTAGTAAAAGCAATATAATATAGTTTACTTTTTTTTTTCCGATTGCATAGATAATCGGCAATCTATATGGTTAAAAGTTACGTCTTCAGTGTCTGCCTTTATTTAAAAGTTGAAAAATAATATTTTTGAATGATTTAGAAAATACTATGGAAATGACTCATTTCATTTTTTAAGCAATTAATATTTTATATATATATATATATATATATATATATATATATGTGTGTGTGTGTGTGTGTGTGTGTGTCTGTGTGTGTGTCTGTGTGTGTGTATCTTATTAATGAAAATGTATAAGAGTATTAATCTATAACAATGTTATTCCCTTAAATCAACATATATAGAGGAACAATCGAGTTTTACTATATGCGGCAAATATGGAAAGGTGGTATTTCATGGTTCAAATAATACAAGTTAAATTGAAATAGATGGTAATATACTCATATAAAGTTAAATTACTCGATCCTTTAACCCCACTAATGAGAATTTTGTAAGTGCAGAGATTTAAAACGTTAGATCTTCGGAATAGCCAATTAATATTGAGTTATTTGTCAATCACAATTCATTATCTTCCTACCTTTACCTGACGTAAATGTGAAATTACAGACCTTTAGAATTTTTATAATTATTATAAAGTAACAAAACGTAGTTTTGAATATAAGCGACTGTAAAAACTCGAGAAGGTTAGGTGTTTGTTCACCCCATCCTCGCCTTACACCTAGTCTTTCTTTGAGATATTTCGTCAATAGCTTTCCACCTTACACATCAAAAGGCATTTGAAAACAATTATTTCTAATTAAACTGGCCTTGTTCTTACTCAACTATTGGTTAACCTAAAGCTGCTAAAGTCCAAGCTCCCAAAAGGCCATTTGGCCGCCCAACCCCAATTAAAACCACCAAGTGGCAAGACGACATAGTTTTTGCTTAATATTTTATATGTTTTTAGTTGACCAAGCTTCAAGTTGCGGTATTGACCTCAACTTTTAACTTAATCTATTCAAAAATATTAAAAAATGGTTGACTTCCCAAAGCATAAAAAGAGTTTGATACTTCAAATTCCTCATATGTCCTAGAAGTCTTCCATGTTCACACCTTGTGTGTTTGAACAACTCGTATACCCAATGCCTTGACTTTATTTCATTACCGACACCTTAAACTTAAACAAGACTGGTCTTAGAATTACATCATTGTTCACACCACTATGTATCTATCCGAGTCAACGCCCTTCACCGCCATCGAAACTGCACTCTCCACACTGTGTGAACTCGAATGAAGACTTTCTCCAAAAAAGCATTATTAATCAACACGCAAATCAAAGTGTTTGCCGTGTTGTATTATTTTATCTCATACATCAACATTTTTGTTATTAAAGGAAAAAAATAATTGCCGTATTATTAAGCAAATAGGTGCCAAAAGGGAAGTACATACATTATCTTCTATAGGTAGAAAAAGAATACCTAAGCCACCTTCTTTACCTCTGAAAAGGAGATTGAAACACCTTATGTTGTTGAAGCAAAAAACCATCTTTAATTAAACTGACCAAGGCTTTGATAGAATTTTCGTAGAATCAAAACAAAAAAATCTTAATTCAAGCTTAATTGCTCAAAAAACATTATCTTTAACAGTATACTTGTTTTCCCAATTCATATATTCTTGTTAAGAAATTAAAACGAAATCAATTGCATTTCAATGCCAGCTAACCAACTGAACGAGATACAGGTCATATGACTTTATTTTTCTATTCATTCATTTATCATTAACGCTCTCGATACTTATAAAGCCATTTTTTATATTTTATTTTTAATCTAGAATCTACTCAAACGAGTTAGCTAGCTACCGTTATCATTTCATTCATAAAAGGACCAAAAAACACACCAAATTTTATTTTGAATAATTATGACGATGATTAGTGTCATGAAGCTAAAAGCCAGAAAGAAAAGTAAATCTGAATCAAGACATATTTCCATTAACATATTTTCAAATTTAACAATTTTTAAAACAGAAGCATCCTCTGCTACACAATCACTAAGAAACTCACTTCTCTGTTCATTAGTACCCCTAACTTCATCACTGTAATAATAATTTAAAAATGAATCCTCAATGGCAACAATATGTTCTTCAATAATCAACTCTTCATCTGCAAAATCATTGTGCTCAACAACATCTAAACATTCTTCAATTACATTGCCCCTCACAGTCACCCAATCATCCTCCTCTGCCCAATTTGGAAAATCCGAATTCGAACTAAAACCATCTCCAATCAAGTCCCTGATCCGACTCACCGGAGAATCCGATGTCGAAGAAGGGATATCTATCGGAGTCGACGAACATTCCGATACTTCAAGTGCATCCCAGAACCCCTGATCCATCACACTCGTCGGCGATCTCCTCGTAAAAGTTACATCTTCACACTCGAATTTCATGAACGGATGCTGCAAAAGCTCGGTGGCAGTCCACCGCTCTTTCGAGTCCCTAATCAGACACTTGCTTAGAAAACCCTTAGCATTGTCGGAAAACCACCTCGGAAACTCCGGGACATCACCGGTGTATCCGATTCTGTAAAGGGCCGATGCAGGGTCCTTCATCTCGGGCCATGGATTAGACCCCGTCGCCATTTCGATAATTGTACATCCCACAGCCCAAATATCCGCCGCAAAACTTTGCTCCTCGCCTCGTGCCACCTCTGGGGCCATGTAGGCCGGGGTACCAGCGAGTCCCGATGTTGCGGAATTACCGCATTCCACAAACTTGGCACACCCGAAATCTGCGATTTTGAGTCCATCTTCGGCAATCAGCAAATTCTGGCCCTTGATGTCGCAGTGCACCAATCCTTCGAGATGGAGATAATTCAATCCCATTACAATTTGATGCGCGTAGAATTGAATCAACTTCTCCTTGAGCGAACCGCCCTGTTCTTTGATCAGATCAGAGAGCGAGCCACTCGGAACATACTCCAAGAATAGATTGTACAACTCTTTGTTCTGCTCCCTCGTGATCTCGGAGCCTAAGGACTTGATCACATAAGGCGAGCACAGCTGAGAAATTAGGTACTCCTCTTTCTTTAATAAGCCAGAACAAGAAAGTTCGGTCGATTTAACCGCGAATAGATCGCCCGTCGTAGTCGTGGCGAGAGAGACCGTGGCGGATGAGCCGCGGCCAATAATAGGACCTCTTGTCCACTCCATTGTATAGAGAGAAATAAGGGAGAGGAGATGGAATGAGAGTTGAAGTTTTTTTTTTTTTTTGTTGGTTGTGGAGAATAAGATTTATGGGTGGATTGTTGCTATTTATATAAGTGAGGGCAATGGGTATAAAAATTTGTTAGCTGTTGTATGTTTGTTACAGTTAAACTTATGGGTTGTTATTTATTAGGTGTCTTTATTGGTTTTGTGTCTTTATGCCAAGAATCTTTCTTGGGTATTCCTCTAACTTCCAATACGATTGACGGCTGTATACTTTTTTTATATATTTTAATTAAATAAAGATTTTTACAGCTTTGGTTAGCGGTGGGAGCGAAGCACGTGGCGATGTGCGAGAGGTGGAGTAGGCTCGGCCGGACTGGGTTTGCTTAGCTAATTTTAACAAAAAGCCGTCCACATGAAGGCACGTGAGCACGTGCCACTTACAGCCGCTATCATCGCTACTTAGCCAGCCAATCCCAACGCTTACAATGCCAAGCTTTTAAGTTTTAACACATTTGCGGCGCGTTTTACAGTTTGGGGCTGGCAAATTGTTTTCTTGACTGCGCTTTAGAATAATCTATTTCTGTTTTAAATTAAGATTTTGATTCTTTGATTAGCTATTTTGATTTGTTTAGCATTTAATTTTTTGTTTGCCCAACTGTTTTTATCACAAAATGATTCGTTTTATGAAATGAAATGTCTTTTTTTTTCATCTTATACTTAAGCATCTGGAATTTTATGTATTCTTCGAAATTGATCACTTTGGAATATATCCAAATACATTTTTAAATCATATTTTCGTATCTCTTCTAAGTTCAATCAACCAATGGGTTTCTTTACAACCTCCCTAAGTGAACTACCTTCTAATTATCGAAAAAGAGAAGAGTTAACATTTTGTATTTCCAAATGTTGACTTAAAATAAAAAGAAAAGAAGTAAAAAGAAAAAGGAAATTGACTTGTTTAGAAATTAACGGTACTGGATGTGGTTAGGTACAATGACCAAGGACATTGTTTTATGGGTCAACCTATGCAAGTTAAAAATTGAGGGGGATTGGAAATTGCAAAGATGTTGGAAATTTTGAGGAATGGTTTAAGGTTTTTCCACATGGTTACAATGTGAACAACAGGACAAAAGTACTATGGCATTCACATGTATGGATTTTGCGAAATTTTAGCTTGTTTAGTAGTGAAATAGACAAGATCCTAATAGTTCTTTATTGTGAATTTTTCCTTCATTGTTTGCCGGCTAAACAATGTTTATTTAGTGAAATAAGCTGGAGCGTAACCGATCAGTTGCACAATGCATCTGTTTTATTACCATTCTAATTACTAGTACCAATTTTATTTCTAAGGATGCAATTATTGTTATCACTAATTACTTTACTAAAATGCATTTGATATTTTACTTGAATTTTGAATTGTCTGTTTTTATAAATATGTTTTTCATGCAATTCCGATTTTGATAGCGGAAATTAGATGAGCATCCTTTCCTATATATATGACCAATGTTTCACAGTCTGATTTTTGCGTATTTACCTGTTCATTTCACAATGTATGAAATATATTTGAGAGTTTAAGGGAATATATTTTTATAAAATTTTGATAATGTGTATAAAATTATATAAAAAAAAATCTATGCTAGCTAGCTCTTTGTAACTTTATATTGAATGTTGTTTTAACATCTTTTATAAATATTTTATCTCATTTTCGGTCATATCACATTGAATTCATCTTTGTTATTGATGTGTGCGTGTATCTGTGTGCATAAATAATCTATAAACACTAAAATTGGTAGGGGAGTGATGTGAAGTGTCTCGCCGACCAGCGGCTTTCAAAATAGTTGTTGACCTCAAAATTTATACCAAAACTCCCGTTAATAAGAATATATAACCAAATTAATTTATAAAAGGGCAGACCCTCATGATCATAATTCTGCCACATCATATTGTTAAGTACCATAATAATATTTCATTAAACCTATAAATTCGACTATAAATCCAAATTAGCTCGGCATTACCCGAAGCATGGACCCACATGATTAGTTAGTAGATGTATCAGCTTGCGTGCCTTAATCTCAACAATTGCAGCAAGAAAAGCTGGCTTCATTTATTGACCCATCAACATTAAGGCTTTCTTTTTTTCTTTTTCTTTTTTCTTGGAAACACCTCAACATTAGGCGAGTTAATGTGTGGGAAAATTACAATATCGTTCCCTCATTAAAGGTGAAATTTATATAATTTTATATTTTTTACAACTTGCAAAAATAATATTTACGTAATTAACCATTTATATTCTTTTTTCTCTTTTATTTTTTTAGTCCTTACATTTTAATAACTTGCAGTCATTTATCTTCACATTTTAGCAACTTACATCAGAATCTTCTTATGTCAAACTTTAATCTTTTATTTATCATGATAAATTAATTTTAATTCCAGTCAATCATTTGTCCAAAACGAAAGATCAATTCACTATTTAAGACATTATTGACGAAAAAATGATTACATTTCCTTGTTAGAAAAAATCAGAACCAACATTTATAAAAATAACTCAAACTACTAATTACGTGAATATATAAGATTACATATCGTAATATATAAAAAAAAAATGGACTATATTTGCAATCAGTATAAATTAAGCGAAAGGATTATTTTTTACATTTTAATCATTGAATGCACATTTACTACTACAACCACACAGTCTTTAGGCTTATTTTTCACCGTTCCTCCTAATTAATAATGAAAGCAACACAATATCACATTGATGACTGAGACATTTAGCCTGGTTGTTCAAAACTAATGCACATAACGCTTAAATATGCAAACTTTAATTTTGCATAGTAGGGGGTACATTTTCCAGAGGAGTTCCGTAAATGGAATATTAATTACTCATGCAAAAAATAGAGATAGTTAGCGAGCCACGTTATATTTGCATCATCGTCTCGACTTTTACAGGTAGGTTAAGTTCACGTCCGGCCACATGGATTAATTATATAATAAATTTAACAGACGATCACCATCTTTTATAGTTAGGTACGTAAATTCAAGTTCCCCCACATGAATTAATCAAATAATAAAGAGGAATGGGCGTAAGTTATTAATTGCAAATGCGCATCGTAAAAAATTTCAATCTAAAACGTGTTCAATTGACTGTTATAAAGAAACTATCAAAATGCATAAAAATACGTGAAGAAATACGCAGATAAATCAATTAAAGGTCATTTATTTATATTTGTGCATTTTAATATCATACTTCGATTATTCCTAGCCAGGCCTTTTAAATAAATTTCCATCACATAACGGCAATTCATATACCCTTTTTAGAAGATAGTCTCGTGTATTTGGAGTTAATAAAAATTATATACGTTATGTTGAACTGAATAAAAGACACTGATCAAACAAATATCTAGAACTATATATTAAGTAAAATTGTTATAGAGTATAACAAAATTGAATCATGTGTTTACACCTATGAAGAATGTTAAAGAATTCAGTGGGAAAAGTAAGGGAGGACAAACAAAAAAAAAAGTTTCCAAAGCAATAATTAAGAAACTTAATTAAGTTTTTGTTTACAAATTAGGGTTAATGCATGGCAGGTGAAATAAGAACATCGCCCTTAGATACCATTTCTTTTCTTTAAAACAAAAACTGCATGATAATAACGAAGTTGTAAAGCACAAGTTATTCTAAGTCCTACATTTGGAGCCAATCATCTTGAATGCTGAAACGTGAATGCAATAACAACAAATTATAAGATAATTTTATTTTTTTTAAATAAAGGGGTAGTAGGAATAAAGCAAAGCTAACTAATTAACAGAAGCGGAGGTTGCAAGTTGTAACCACTATAGAATAGTGGTAAAAAAGTAAGAATAAGATTCTTAGCTAGGGGAGTTGAAAAGCTGAAAAGAAGGCAACCGCCCCAACCATTTTGATCGCAAAAAGTCAGAGTGGGCGCTAACAGTTAAATGATCGATGGCCCTTCCTTGTGCTTAAAGTTAAATATAATATTATGGTAGGCGGTGATGACATGAGGATTCACATTTCACACACTCCCTAAGGTTTTTGAATGTGTACACCTCAAGCAAAATGCAAACCCACATTAATTAATCATCGATCAAAACTGTATTTCTTTACAATACAAATCATGCATGATCTTCCAATCCTCTCTCTCCAATTTGTGGCAAAAGTTTTTCTCACAATGAGTGATAAAATATAGTTGTTGCAATACCATTTATTGGAGAAAAATAGAAATGTTTTTAAGATATTACGTAGAATGGATAAAAAAATGCATAAAATCCCGTGTGTCAGAAAACTTACACTAAACCCTCTTATAGTATTATTTTTGCACAAAACATTTGGTGTTTATAAAAACTCTGCATCATATATATTCATTCTCTCGTGTTATCGTGTTTGCACCAAATCCCTTTAAATTATCAAAACATGTACAAAATCTCCTCGTGTTTTTAAAAATTATACCCTAACCTCTTAATTAAATATGAACTATCAATTTTAATTACCGTCTTAATAATAGAAAATTTGATGCGAATTTTCAATACCGTGAGGGTGTATAATTTAGGATTTCTTATAACACGAGGGAGTTTTGGATTCCTAATAACAAGAGGTGATTTGGTGCAAGATTTTTGAAAAAACACGAGAGAAATTAAAATAATACAATTGAGTTTAGCACCAATTTTTGATTACACGGGGGATTTTATGCATTTTTCTCCCATAAGATGCACGATAGGGTTCCATCTTATTTTCGATAAAATTATTGGTTCGTGCACATTATTGTAGTATGGAAAATCTATCTATGCGGGCTTCGCTTTCGTCCGAGAGAAAGCTAGCTAGGGTGCATCATACAAATGTGAGATTGAAGAAACAAATATCTTTCAGTGGCAAAAAGTAGGGCCAGGCTTTTTAGCTGATTAGGCTTCATGTCTTTTTGGTGGAAATAGAATATCTCATCCGTCAATTACAAAAAGAAAAAGGAAAAAAGAAAATAGTTGCCGTTGTTGCTTGAAGAAAAAGGACAATCAAGCGGGTTTGTTTCACATTCACTTTTTTCGAAGTCCTGCCTTATCATTTTACTTTAGCTTCATCAATTCGACATCTCTCGTGGATACCAAATACTTCACCAAACGAAATTAGCAACTGATTTCTAGCCGGGTTTCTGCTCAACTGCCACAACCAAACTTAGCCACGTTATCTAATCTTAAGTGAGGTTCTCGTGACAAGGCACCGTGAATAAAATGTTATTAAGTTTGTTTAATTATTCATAATCAATTGGCTGTGAATGAAAAAATAAATGGTAAATCTTGCTATTTAAATAAGTTGGGTTGAAATGAAATAGATATATATGAAGCTGAAAATTCACCATTCCACGTGGAAAGTTTGTACTTATAAGAATATTGATTTGATCATAAGTTGTGTTATCTGTACTTGACATTTTTACTGAAATTTAGCTAACTTAATAAGTTCATTCTTAACAACATAAAATATGAAGAAAAAAAAATGATACAACAGAAAATTGAAGTATTGGTATTTATAGGGCCGATACACTTCATTGCGGGGAACATAAACTTTTGCCTGATTTTAAATCTTGAGCTAAAATTAAATATACACATAATAAATGTTTCAAGCTCGTTATATCAAGTTTAAGATATTACACTTATGTAAACATAAATAATTTCTTTAGGACAAATATAGTGTCTAGAAAATATTTTGGACTGATTTACAGATTTTTAGATTCAACAGACATCTTTCTAAAGATTGGGCTCAAGAAAACATTTTAAAAAACTTTAAGGACAAAAGTAAGCTTAAAACATATTATTTTCTTCCAATTTTCGAGATTGTAGCAATATAGACACGTACAGTCTTTTTTAATTCCATTGAGAAATTTATAAATATAGATATTGGCTTTGTTAATGATAAGCCCATCCAGAAGGTCATCAAGATGTGCTGATGCAAACAAGAGTGAGGCCTTTAGTTATTTGACGGGTTTACATTTTATTTAGTTGACTCTATTATTTTTGCTATAGTTGACAACTGCCTTATAATAATAAACAATTAGTTGACTACTCATTGTATAAGTTTTAAAAAATAAAAGACTAACAAGGTTCGTGAACTCTTCCCCTTCTGAGGCAGCGACCTTTCTCAAAACAAAAAAAAAAACCAAAAAACGTTTTTTTTGTTATTATTTTAGAGATATTTTGTTAAATATATTAATGGTAACCCGATAAGTTTAACTAGAAAATGATGAGTTTATTTAACTATATTTACTATCGTCAAAGTGAGTAATTATCGATCCAAATGACATGAAAGTTACTTAATTATACACTGTAAATTTTGAAGGAAAAACAAAACAGTTTATCTTGAATATTATTTGGAGAAAAAATTTGGTGAGTAATTATCGATCAAAATGACATGAGAGTTACTCATACATAGTAAATTTTGAAGGAAAAACAACAAACAGTTTATCATGAATATTGTTTGGAATTTTTTTTTTGAGTGCGGGTAGTCAAATATGATCGAACCCATGTTTCTTTGTAACTTGAAAAGTAGATGATCTGGATTTTTGCCTGTGCCTAGCATGTCAGTTAGATTGTGGACATAATCTGGCCCATCGCAACTTAATTAGTGACTATAATTAATCAACTAACAGAGCCAAAACCATGTTTATTCTTGATAATTCCATGTTATCTGATTAAACAAGAATACCGTGAAGCATGCTACAAATCATAATTTCACCTAGTCAACATTTTGCAGAAAACAAAGAATAATATTCCTCGACATGTTAAACTTCAAAGTATAAAGTCTTGGAACATATATCCGATTCACACCAATTAGAGAAAAAGCATGGTAATCCACTATTTTCATGCTTCCTAATAAGTCCCCTAAGTTGTATCTATAAAGAAGGTAGGATCCTTGCACTTCAGAATAAAAAGTGAATAATTTAAAAAACAATGCAAAAAGAAAATTAAAAAGGTATACGTTCTTGTATAAACATCTGATCATGATACATGTATAGAATTAGGGCCCTTCCGATAAGTCAAGGGAATGAAATCACTGGGCAAACAGCATAAAATTTCTCGTGTCTTGTAAGACCTGCATCAAATCCTCTAGTGTAAATTTTTTATTTTTTTTGTTTTACGTAAAATCTCCTCATATTTTCAAAGATCTTGCACCAAAATCCATTTTAACAAAAACACTTAGCAGATATTAATTAATTGAATAAAAGTTATCAAATTTATCCCTCTTATGTCTCAATTCTTTTTTTATAACATGTGGGTGCTTTTGATAACAAGAGGGAGTTTGGTGTATGTTTTGACAATAAAATGGGATCTGGTGCTAGTTCCAACAAAAACACAAAAGAGTTCTATACATTTTTTTCATAAGAAAATAGTGCAGTCAATTTAGTAGGTATAAAAGTTTAAAAGACAATAAAAGTTCGAGTGTAATACACGCTTCATTGAAATTTACATAGAGGAGATATGATGCTGAATTAGTGAAAGCACAAGGGATTCTATGGAAAAAATAACACGAGGGAATTTATTGTGAATTTTTAAGGGCTTTATGAATTTTCCCCAAAATCCTATGCTTTCCTTATTTGTTTTTTCTTTAGAAAATTGTTTTGGCGTGTGGTAATAATTGTTATTATAGTATATATTCTGATGCATTTGGATGTGCAGAACTCCATCCAATTAGATTCATGACAAAACTATACTATTTTAGACGAATGAATTTTGGTTAAAAATTGAAGGGCCCCTCCGATAGGTTGTTGGCCTTACGGGATCCAAAAGGGAGACAAAGCGTGCTTATACTGCAGGCGCCAAGATCTCTTGTTGTGCATATATCATATATATTTGGTGTGAGCCAGTACCACTGCAGTGACTAGTGAGTCTAACCAAAGTTGCCCCAATTGTTCAACTTCTAAAAGTGATTAGACAATGCATACTTTAAATGTTTTATGAGTAGGAAAGTGATTTACTAGATGTCGCATATCTTTTTACTCTTCTATAAAAGATAGAACATTTCTTAAAATTTGATTGAGTATTTGTAAAAGGGGGGAACAACATGTTCCGCATTGTGCAATCATAATCAAGGTTCCAATGTGTCATATTGTCTAGTCATGTGACATTAGTGATGCATGAGATGTTAGCAATATATATGTCCATTGTTATAACAACAAAGGTAAAAACATGAAATAAAGCAAGATACGAATACTAGGTTTAAGATTTCGAATAGTACTAGGTCTAATTCCTAAAGTTGAACTTTAAACCACTCAAATTAAATTGTTCAATCAACTTCCGGCCGGCAACCATTTGGCAGCTAGTGAGCTTTAAGCAAATTATTAGTCATGTGATGAATTTGAATTTTAAAAAACCAATCCACCTGGTTAATGAGTATTTGTAAAATTTGATTAAAAATGTATAATATAGTAATAATAAAATATTTTGAACATTATAGGGTCCAAAGCTTCGAGCCGTACAAACTTTTACTACTATTTTATATTTAGCTTTAAAGGTTAACTGCTAATTATTATTCTGACTTGTCTTTAGTTTTAAAGTTTAACAGTTTACAAAATATATATAGTCTGTTTTTTTGTCTATAGCTTTAAAGTTAAGCAGTTTAACGTTAGTCTAGTTTCTATTGTAAATTACTAATATGTGTGTTTGTACGTTCGCTTTGTAAAATCGTATTATTTCAATGGAATCACTTGTTCCTATTGTTAACTCGTAAACCATGTTTTGGAAAGAAACAAAATTGTAAATGACAACGAGAAATTCAATTCAGTCACTGGGCAGTTAGTGATGCAACGGCAACAGACAAAAAATTTAAACTTGTAATTTGTCTCCTCATTGTTATAGCTAGGTTGGAGTCGTTCAAATGATTGTGAATGTATAGATAAGAGACTAATTATAACATGAGTACCAAACTTGTCTAGGTTGTCTTGGCATATGTCCAAAGGTATTCATTATATAGAATGCAATATTTTGTGATAATAACTTTCCTGATTAAAAGAAGATTCTATAATGGAAAATGGATCAATTAGAAATGAACCAAAAATATCTGAGGGACTCGAGCGTGCGTGAGCAGCTAATTAAGTACGAACCTGGTCTTATTAAGAGACTATTGTGTTTTAATTTTTCCCTCTTTAGTTTCCTATCTCAAAAGAACTCTATTCAATAGTTGGACCTAAGACGCTTATTATATCATTATGATGAATATGCAAGCCAAGCCGTGGAATTCAAAACTATTCTTGCCCGGTATATCCTATATCAAAATATATGAGCATTATTCATTAAATTGAATATATGATTCTTCTTTTACACTTGCAGAACGTTCTAATATGCAGTACGGGTAACAACATATATTGATACGAAGATGTATTGTATTAGAAATTTACATAAAACAGAAATTACTCAAAACCTTGATCTTAATTTAATAACAATTTAATTAATATGATTACAGAGGATGTAACGGTTGAAAATGCCTAAGTAAAAATATATTGTAGATAATTATATATAGAACTTGTGGCATAACACGTATATATGCATATGTAGCTTTATATCCATTACTCTTTTACATATATTAAGTACAATAGTGTAATATTTTTTAGAATTATCTTCATATTTTCTAATATATATGCTAAGTATCTCATGTTTAAGTTAATTGTGTTTTATGGTGGATTAGTACTTCTATAAAGAAGTAAAAAGAATATATATTATAAAATACATATGTGTGTAAATAAAAGAAAATGATTCTTCAATGAAATTGTATCCCCAATTATTCCTACCAATATGTTAGAAGACGAGTTATTCAAGAAAAATGATCTATTTAGAGGAATTCATGCTGATTGCTTTATTTGGCACCCTCAATATCTCCAAATCAAGCTTCAAATCCAATAGCCCAGTTAGTCCATACTGATCCAATAATCCCCTACCAAACTGATCCTGAATCACCAATGGGCTTATACTAGTAAACCCACCTTTGTCTATATGGACTTATAGAATAGGGCCTAAAGCAAAGTCTACAGCCCAGGTTATCAGGATTCCAGTTTTATTATGATTGACATCATTTGTTCAGTTTTTCACATTCAAAAAACCTTTAATGAATAACAAACAGTATTTCCTCAAATTTCTTTCATGCTTCACTCTTCAGAATTAGTTTACAAACACTTCTGTCCTCTCTCTCTCTCTCTCTCTCTCTCTCTCTCTCACTATATATATATATATATATATATATTCAAGTATTTTGCATCTTTTTCTATAAAAATTTAAACACTTTCATCACTTAGCTTATTCTTAAAAACATACATTCTCATAAAGAGAAGTTTTTTTTAGTAATTTACAGCTTCCGGATATATTTCTTAATTACTGTTTGTTTCTTTTTCAAATTTAGTTAAATTAAATGAAGTTATGCGATCATCATTCTCCTAAGATCAAATAATTAGATGAAATGAGATTATATATATAAGGATTATTATTTGATTAAACGATATAGTGTTAGACTGTTAGTAGAACACGTGTTTTAAAATTTTAACTAAAACGATTTCTACTGCATGAAGTTGTAAGTTAAAAGGCGTGAACACTAAAATGAAATTCGCAGCAAAGGTGTTAATTTAATTTGAGATAGTAATATATACAAATTTCATTGTAAATATAATAAAATTATTACGGGGGAACATGTCTGGCACATCTTTCTATTTGTTGGAAATTTTGAAGGATAGAGTAAGACCTAATAATTTTACCAAACAAATGAACGTTCGTTCTTCAAAATAAATTTTAGAAATAAAGTCGTGTTTTTTTTTTCCCTCAACAACCATGTAGTTGTCCTTCCAATGGTCATAAACTCATAATTTATTCGGTTATATTCTGATTTAGTTACAGGATATAAACGCGTTATCTTTGAATAATTATTAGCAAAACAATCCATGCAAAACAAGTCTCATTGTAATTAACTGCCAATGCAAAAAAATTATTCCCCAACATGTTACGGAGATTTTTTATCTTCACCGCTATTATTTGGTTGAACATTATTGCCAATGATGGAGCTAATAGCAGCAGCTAAAGCCGCGGTGAAACTAGGGTCCGTAGCAATAGCCGCTGATGCAGCACTCACAATTTCTTGTGAACTGTTAACACCCGAAATTTGTCTCAGTTGATCGTTAAGAATTCGCATCAAATCTTGTGTAGCGGTTTGTGGCCTTTGAAAAAGCGGATTGTTTGGAGTAGTGTTGTTGTTGTTTGTAAGATCCAGCGTAATCGTAGGGAAGGGCGCGGAAGCCGATATTGTGGCCATGTTTTGTGGATAATTGTTAGGCTGTAGCATTGATGTTGCAAGCATGTTTGAGTTGAGTATACCGTCTGCGCTCGGCATTGATCCGGACAGCAGCATGGATGCCGCGGAGGAAGTGGTTGAGGCCATCGCCATGGCGGCTGGTGGAAGCGGGTGGTTGTGTGTGCCTTCGTAGGTTGTTATGAGTACGGAGCGGTCCTCTGCGCATCTTTGCACCTGTTGAGAGATCATGACATTGTGTCAGTGTGATCAATTTTCTTGATTAACATGTTTGTGTGTTTTATATGTATATATTCATGAGTGTTTGTGAAGAATTAACAATTTTTAGGTAGAAAAATAGAAGGGTCCTTACTTGTTTGCGTACTGGACAACCGACTCGCATAGTGCAGCGATAATAAGCTCGTGGGCACGGGTTACCCTTAGCCATCTTTTGCCCATATTTTCGCCATTGACACCCATCAGAAATCTGAGTTCAATGTTATATGATCAGCGTCTGATTCATCGTAATAATGTGAAGATCACGAGAGATATGTGAAGTGACAAAAATAAAATCACAAGCTCCATGATTTGATCTATGCTTAAAGAAGAAGTGGTGAGGAAATAAAATTAACAAAGTTAGAAATTGAGTTCCTAGCAATTCTCTATACTCCCAAAAATGTGGATAGTAAAGATTCATATGAATTAATGAGGAAGCGTTATATAGCATTTTGAAAAAATTGCACACATCATCCTCTCTTCTTTTAATTTGGTGAAATCTTCACGGAACAATAAGGTTATTTGTTTCTTGTGGAAAATCGTATGTGCTACTATATTTCATGCACACGAACCTGCACGTCTAAGAAAGACGAACTAGAGCATCATGTTTTGGAGAAAAGCCATAACTGTCCAGCTAGCCTTATGCTATTGGCCAATTACTTTTGTCATTCTTTTCGGTGTTCTTTTAATTAGAACTACCATCAAATATTAAGTTCAAAAATTTAAACATTAATTGCAGGAAAAATGTTAATCAAACTTCTCTTTATAACTTTATTTATTTTCTCCTTGTAAATTCCATACTCTTCTAAGGTGTAATTATACATTATTTGTAATTCTTCTTCTTTCTTTTTAACTATAACATGAAAAGCAAAATTAATTGTGAGAAAAATCAATAGTGTTGCACATCATGTTAATTATTTTTCTTTTTATGATATGTTTTAAACTTATTATAAATAAGATCTTTTAATGAGCTAATATACTTGATAAGCATAGGAAGAAAAATAATTACCTTGCTCAAAATTAGGAGCAAGACGATATGATCTGTAACAGATGATCACATGAGGAACCAAAAGGAGGAAAAAAGGTAAGATTTTCTTGTGGTATATATATATATATATATATATATATATATATATATATATATATATATATATATATATATCAATTTACCTTTTACATCTCCATTAATGACAAGTGTACGTACGTAACGAGTAGGCATTTTATTTTGCATAAGTTCAATTCAGATAATTAACATAGTTACCTAGTATTTTTCTTACTGTATTGTTGCCTCTAATCTCCATCTAAGGTCAAAAATGTAGGCACCTAAGAAGTCGAATACAAAAATTGAGTACTGTTTTTCTTACCATGTGTGCATCTGAACGGGCTCGAACCGAGACACGGGCTTTCTTCATGGTTGCCTCAGCAGCATTGTGATCAACAGCCAATGAAGAATTATTATGACTTAATTTTTGTACTTTATTGGGAGCCATACTCTCTTCTTCTCCATCTATCGTTGACAATTCTCCCTTGCATTGTGGTGAAATTGAACATTCTTGATCTTTATCAACATCTCTAAATTGTCTTGGAACCAATAATTGCTGCGTTCCTTGATCTTGTACCCCATTAATCATCTAAACAATAGAAAGATCAATGAGAAAATTAAAATAACAAAATAATTAGGGTTTGTTCTCTTTTATTATATTTCGCGATCTATGTAAATTTATTGAGTGAGGAAACAAAAAGAAACTGAGTCCTAGATCAATTTCAGAATACATATAAATTTAATAAATGCCAATTCTCTTTACAAGTTTGAGCTTTTACAAAGATGTCAAATTAACATGTTGTCAGGGTAAAGAAAAGGACCTCTATTTGAATCTCACTCACTGTCACTCACTTATCAAAAAATGTTATGCGTGTCAAATCAATATTGTCAAAACATAATGCTCGAGTATGACTACATAATGTATAATTTGATGCAAACCTTGTGAAAGTCTGCAGCTTTATTTTCATCAACCGGATTGTGTTGATTATGCAGAAGAGAGATGATATGCATCTGTAAGGAATGATATTTGTCGTTTATCTGGTTTAGAATTGATCTTAACCGTTCATTTTCGGTGTTCATCTCGTCAAGCTCCGCCTTCAGTACCATTAACTGCACTCGCAAGTAGCAATACATTATAATTCACACCCTCCAACTTGTAACGTTAATCAAGAACTAGTATAGAATCACTACACCATACGATGATCACTTAGATTTATCGTACTTTGCTATTAGAAGTCCGATTCGCTACCTTTGGTGATCCAATATCGTTATACATAATGGATTTGTCACTCGGAGTACTTGTGTTTGTAGTCAAAAGATTTAAACCAGTCTGCAGTAAAAGAACCACACAGAAAGCAGAAAAATAAGACACCTATTTCACTAAGGAAAAAAAGGGGACTGATCAAAAGGTTTATTTAAAAGAAACATACGCTTATATCAAGCTGATGAAATGCTTGGTTTCTTTCACTTTCTTCATTGATTTCAAACCTTGATGAATCATTAGCACATTTGTTTTTCGCAAAGAAATCCATTTCAGTAACAACCCTTTTCTTCCCATGATCGACTGCCAAGATTTGATCATCGAACGAGTTAAGAATCACGGCTTGATGATCGAATGCGTGTTCCATTGTGCGTCAAAAGAATAAGTACAATACAAAATTATAATTCAGATTTTAGTATACAAGACCTCACTGGGATAACGAAACAACAAAAGAAGCTATAAATAAAGTGTAAAAGAACTATTTGGTGATTGTGTGTATTTCAATGAATTTGAGGTCTTTGTCGGCTAAATAGAAAGCCAGGATTGATATACTAATTAATCGGCTAGCAAAACATTAAATATGAAGATGGAAAAAATGAATAATTGTGAGACTTGACTGAATATGAAAAGAAATCGAGTTTTCAAAGGCGTGAATCTCAGGAAATAAAAGAAAATAGAAGTTGAATATATTGTGGAGAATAATATTATAATTGTACATACATATATATAAGGTGTAGTGAGGTAAGGAACTGCGTCAGCGAATGTACAAATGTCGTTACGAGATGGGAGTTGAATTACGAGTCTACTGCAGGAGAGTGTGGAAACTGATCTTGACTTGGTTCAATTCTTCCATCATTTTAAATATATATATATATATATATATATATATATATATATATCATTATATTTTTATTATGTACAAATCAAACCTAAGTAGATATTCGGTAATGTTGTGACATATTATAATAAAAAATATTCGGTATTGCATTATTTATTAAGAAGCTAGTATTTTAAAGAAGCTTGACTGATTCTTCATGATGAGGAAGAATGGAATGGACATTGGGCTCCCCGAGTGGCCCGCCGTGTTAGACGTGAGGAGGAAAGAAAAAGAAGAGTCAACGAGATTGACGGTCAGAGATTATCCACGTCAGCACTAAACACTGGTTTGACCTGGTTTTACAAGCTGCCACGACTTAGATCATGCGGCCATTTACTACCCATTTATGGACACGAATAACCTGTTCTTATTCTATCTGCTGCCCTACTTTTACGTTTATTGTGACACCAATCGAAGAAATTATAAAGGAAACTTATCACCAATTTATCAACAATATGTGTCTAGTCGGTGTTAGAACAATGGTCGTGAAGCATCACGGGATTCGGTTCAAACTTATAGCTTATTAGTTAAGTAATTATTTTGATTAAATTTCTCGTCGTAAGTTTTGACTTTAGACATAAACTAAATAATATTAGTTAGAGACGAGGAGAATATAATCTGGCCGACAGATTTAGTTTCAGATTATTAACAAATCGCTCTATCATGAGTTTTGACTTTATAAATAAAATTACGTAATAGTTATGTCGGCTGAACATGATCAGGAATGTATAATCCTAGAGATTTTATATAAATTAAATTTGGTGTGTCACTACGACGAGAAAATAGGGTCGTTACCGAGCTAAAACATAGTGATCATCATGAATAAATTAGCGTTACATATACTTGGTATAATCATGTAATTGCATATAGGAATTGTACTATAATTAAATTGCCAATCAAATAGAAATGCTCCACAAGAATCACTACGACAATTGAACACTTCTCGGCTGGTATTTAGTACTAAACGCATGGATAAAAAAAATTAAATGTTTCTTAAAAAATAAAAGAGACGGTTCTTATTTCAATTCTGAAAACGAAAAAACATATATTTTAAGACTATTCTAACAACTAAATTTATGTTTGTCTCGAAAAAAGAGTTTTTGGGACATTCTCGAAAAGTTTCTAAGATTTATGGCATCGAAACATGTAATAAAATGAAATTAACTTTGATCCATATAGTTACACGCGCTGACATTTTGACCAAATTTAATTTAGGGTTATCGGTCCACCGAATTTAATTATCAATATATCACAAACCCTGGCAATGGGTGATGCACTTCGTGCTTGTTCTAAGAGTAATTAGTTTATACTTGTAAGGTGTCGATTCACACTTCTAAAGGAGTTAATAGTAAAATATGAGTTTGACCAAATTAGGTTTTAATACTAAATTTGCGTAATAACACAAAAGGAATCATATCTAGAAACTTTGGGGAATACTACATAAATAGTAAAAGTAACTCTAGAATGGTTTTTTTTAATTTCCTAAACTTTTATGGGTGTGAACCGTTAAAGTAATTATACATGCATATGTATTTGTGGAATGCTTGTATAGTATACACCAATATTCATGTTCTTCCCGTGAAACAACCAGTCGGGAAATGATTTTGTTCTTATCTGTTTGTCGATTTCTTACTTTAGTACATTATGGAAATTACTTTTATATTTTTAGACAAAAAATACTCCTCTTAGTTATATTGCTAATCTTTTAGCGGAAAATATAAAGGGCTCTAAATTCTAACATGGTAATAGAGTCACTTCTCCTCAAATCGATGTTGAGCTTTGCCTAAAATTCCTAGTGTTAGAATCCAATGTTCATTTTGTCCTACACGTAAGTGAAGGTCTTAAAATCTATCTCACATCGTTTAAAAATTCTTTTGAGCTTCTGTATATTAATGATCTCACTCTCTCCTTCTAACAAAGTCTTTTAAAGAGAAATACGAAAAACTCTAAATTCTAACAATAATTCATCAATCGAATGTACATATTGTGAAATTCAGTCAATTTAATGTTTATTGACCCCTTTGTTAATCTGGAGTACTCTATATGCATGGAGACTGGGAGTCAAATTTAATATTAGTTTATACTTATATATATATATATATATATATATATATATATAGCTTCATTTTGTATATATTCAGGGTTAATATTTATATTTAATATATTTATTTTCAACCGCATAAAAGCAAAAGATATTATGAAAGTCGAGTAGTTTCGCTATATTATCTATTTTTGAAATATTTCAAGAACTACCAAAAAGTTATAATAAAAATCTTTGTTGTTTAGTAGGTTATATATATAACACACGGCAAATCAAATAGTAAAGTGAATATCTTAATTAGTTACAGTCAGTCGCTTTCTAAATTTTGTTGCTTAACTTATGGACAACATTATTGTATATGAATTATGATATCAAACTCGTGCAATTAAAAACTTAGCTAGCTAGGTTCATTTCTTCTACTGTCTAACGACGCTGTGCACCGAAAAGAAAAATCAAATTAAATAGAGCATATCTAGATAGATCATTTAAAAATTCAAAGCTAATGTAACTAGCAAGTTTTATCCTATCATGAAAAATTGGTCATTGTTAAGTAAAATTGCGTATACATACCGGGATCGTATCTAAAACTAAAAATGAATTAATTAAATCACGCATATCACAAAGAGACAAGGTGTTGAAAAGGTTGTGGTCTTCTCATCTTCTGGAACGATTGAAAAACTTTAAGCTATCCCGAATTAAATTATTTTAATTGCTTAAAAAAAAATCTCGGCTTTAAGAGGAAACGAATGATCAACTGGATTCTGACTAAAACCTGCTGGACGTGCTTAATAAGTCACCTGGACATCCTTAAAAAATATTAATCTGGCGAGCAAATGAGGAAAATCAATTAGGAAGCTTCGACTTTAAGTCAATTCTTTTTCTAGAAGAAATAACATTAACAGCTGATTAATTGATGTTTTGATTTTGTACTATTCAGGTTGGCTTTGAGCCCCTGACAGCAAGGACGGCCTAAAGGCTAAAACAACCTAGGAATTAGGGCGCTCTCTCTTATCCTTGGGAGAGTCGGGGCTACACTTAAGTGTGGTGCAGCCAAACTTGGTAATTTCCTTTTTTTCCGACAATTAAGGCATATAATCTTATTTTTCCCTACAATTGAGGCCCCATAGTTTTAAGCTAATATTTCTAACAATTCTGCTAGCCTGACAGTTGGCTGTGAGGAATGGTCCTCACAGCCGGTATTAATTGGCAATTCAAAAGCTGACTTAGTTAGAATAAGAGAGAAATTTGGCTTCTTTTATTTTTCAAAGTAAAAGTTATTTGCTGATTAAATATTAAATCCAGATTTAACTAATCTTCTATTTTGACAAAAAATAAATTAAAGCCTCGTAGCAGCATATTAATCCATACGTTGTAACATATATTCATATTACATTTTTTAAAATTGTAGAAATTGATGTAGCAAACAGTACAACTATATATAATTTTTGAAGCACCATAATATCATAATTTAATTTAATTATTTATATTTCAACGTCAAAATGAAAATATTCCTAATGAATATGAACTTTTTATGAAGCGAAAAGATGATAATGATGTCATCATGATTTTTGAAGATCATAAGTAAGATCAATAATCAGAAGTTTTATATATATATATATATATATATATATATATATATATATATATATATATATATATATATATATATATATATATATATATATATATATATATATATATATATATATATATTATTTAATTTGTAGTTTGTTTTCCTAAACTTTCTTTTGTTTAACTATGAGATAGTATAGGACATGTTCTATATGATCAGATAATAAATTGCTAAAATGAAAGAAAAGAATCTCGCTTGAAATATTGAACTACTGAATAAATCTGCAACAAAAATTAGTACAACAATTTAGTAAGGCTTATAATTAAAATTTTATAATTCCATTGTGTATAAGGTAACTTGATATCTCATATTTGTGGTGATGGTCAAATTACCTTTAGAATAAGTACTAATTGACATATGTAAGGAAAAAAAAAAGTACTAATTGACATAATTTGAAATAGAATTAGTATGTAATTATCACATTATTTACCAAGAAAATCACAATCATCCTGATGGGCAGGTTTCCAGTTCCCATAACTTATTTCCCTAAGAATTATAGGGGGTTGTAACTGCACAGCCTGTGAGGAAAGGGTTTTCCTATTTCTAACAGTGGGATTGTTTTTTCAACACCCCAATTTATAAATTAATGAGTATTTTTTTTTTAAAAAAAGTAATTTTAATCTTTTCTCTTTCTTATCTTTTCCTACAATTAGGGTCACAGACTTTATTTTATGCTAGTACTTTCTTAAACAAAATAAGTTAACATTTTTATCGGTGAGATTAATTTTTTAACACCCCAATGCATAAGAGAAAGATTCTTTAAACTTGGTTAAATAACAGGTTTTTAAACGAGTTAGCAAACGTCCATATATTTACGAAAAGTAAAAGTTTGACACATGATTTTCTCTTTTCCTACTATTAAGGCCCCATGATTTTATTTTCTCTAATTTTACTTTCCTCGTCTTTTCTCAAATTCAATGATGTAAACATATATATATATAATTTTCTGAGTTTGATGAATAAAATCAGGATAACTTATACTAGATCTCCTAACATGATATTGAGTGGGATATTTTGTCAAAAAAAAAAAAAAGATTTCCTTAAATATGTGGTTGTTTGTAACTTTTTCTTACAAAATACTATAAAATTAGAATTACTTTTTGTTTAAATAATACTCATTAATTTATAAATTGGGGTGTTGAAAAAACAATCTCACGGTTAGAAATATTAGCTTAAAACTATGGGGCCTCAATTGTAGGAAAAGATAAAATTAGAGGCCTTAATTGTCGGAAAACAAGAAAAGTACCCAGCTTGGCTGCACCACACTTAAGTGTAGCCCCGACTCTCCCGGTTTTAGGTAGCAAGTTTTGTTGAACTTTTTGACAAAATAAACAACCTAAATGCACTATATTTAGTGAAACCAATTTCCGGTGTTTTATCTTCTTCTATTACTAAAATAGTTGTTAGTTTAAAATTGTAACGAGAACAAAGGCACAAAGATGAGTAGTTAGTTAAGTTTTGACTGAGATTTACGGGAATTGTTTTAAAGAAAAAAACTAAAAGTTAAGTGTTTTGATTCAAAATATATTTTGGATAAGATTAACTTATTTTTAAATTTAAATTTAAATACTTTTTATATTTGTAGGTAATAATATAATAGTTTATAAAACCTTTTGGACTATTTAATTTTAATTTTTGTAACATCAAGGATTACTTTTACAAATATACCAAACTTTAGGGGTGTAAGCATAATAAGCATAATTTTATCATAACTTACACCCAAACAACCCTTAAGTTGTAGAGGGGAGGTATGTGTAAGGTTTCAAACCTCAGGGGAGGTATGTGTAATTTCTCAAACCACAGGGGAGGTATGTGTAATTTCTCAAACCACAGGGGAGGTATGTGTAATTACACCAAACCTCAGGGGGTGTAGCTGTAATTATCCCTAATATTAATGTATTACTTGTGTGTAGCGAATTATGTATCTTATTAGCGTGAATCAAACATGAACTTTTTTTTTTTTTTTTATGCATTGTAACGAGGGAAGACAGAGACGACGAAATGGTCAAGGTGAAATTAGACAAGCATCGAATTTTCCCCTTAAAAGGGTTATTATTTCTCATAACACCTCTTGTTCAACTTATTTTGTTTAGCTGTCATAAAGCATCTGGACAAGTGCTATCTTGATAATGGTTAAGAACTTAAGATGAATGATTAACCAGGCTCGAAAAGAACTAGTAACACTAACAGAAGTACGTCCTGGAAACAAGCCCGAAAACTCCAGTAGTAATTAGACAAATCACCAACTTTAAAATAACGTCAGAGTAACATACCCCACTACCAATCTCAAGTATGATCTTTTTATTCGTGATAGTCTTTTAAGATCAAACCCATATAACAACTCATCACACAGTTATCAGCAAACGATGCTGAAGAAAAGGGTAAAACAAGAGAAAAGACCCGTAATTAACATTCCTTACTATAAAAGTCAAAATTAGACATCAGGCAATAAAGCCATATCAATGTGCATTTAAAAAGGGTATTGGAAATATGCATTAGGTAACCATGTTACCACAATAAAAATCACATCATCAAAGAGTGCACCTTTTCTATGACGCATTTAGTTACGCAAGTTGCTAAAATTACAATCACAAAGAGCAAACCTACTGTTCTCCCTTTATGTAGGGTCTTGTTCTAAGTCCAATCCTCTCATCTTTCTCGTACTCTTTTCGATAATATCTTTGTTGGTCCTTATGACTAAACTTACCGATGACTTTTTCCCACTCACGCTTTCCAGAGGACTCTAACCCATGTCTACGTCTTACCAACCGTCCTCAATCTGCATCAATTTCAAGAAATTCAGTTGGACTTTTAAGTTCAATGACTATAGCCGGGTCGCCATCAGCATTGCACGAATTTTGGCCCTAAGATCATCGGGGACCTCCGAAGCAGTTTCAGAGGGTTGAGATGTGGCCCTCTGGTAGATATTCGTCGCATCAACAGAAGTTTCTCTGCTAACATGACCACTTGCAACACCTCTAGACTCTCCCGAGACTCTGGAACTTATCTCACCCTCTTCCAACTCATCTCTTTCAACATGACCTTCATTTTTATGCTCATCATCTGAAGAGCTATGATGCTTTCGGTGGCGCCTCAACTCTTTCTCTCGGGAAGAATGCCTATGCCTGCGCTTGTCCTTGTGATTAGAAGAGCGATGGGAGCGGTGCTTTTTTGAAGAGCGTTCGCGGTCTCTTACCTCATTATCATGTTCATCTTCTTCGTCTGAATGTTGCTTGGATGAATGCCTCTTCCTCGAACGTTCATGATGGTGGGAATGATGCTTTCTCCTTGACCGAATATCATCCTTGTCCACTTTATGTTTGTCTTCATTCTCGCTATCACAATCTTTACGACCTTTACCCTCATCCTCATAATCCTCCGAAGAAGATTGAGACCGATGCCTTCTCCTTTTGTGCTTCTGCTCTGTTTCTACTGCATTTTCTTTTTCGTCATCCTCTTCATATCTCCTAGATTTTGATCTATATTTCCTCCTGTGATGCTTGTCAGTCTCCTTTATATCTTCATCTTCATAATCATCCTCACATCCACCAGATCTTGATCGATATTTTCTTTTTGAGTGTCGCTCATCATGCTCCTCGCCAAAATAATTCCTATCGGGCTTTTCATCTTTAGTAGGCCTGTCAACATCTGCAGGAGCTAAGCTGCCTTCCCTTTCTTTCCCATTGAGATTAACCTCACCATTAGATCCTTGAGGTTCTAGAGAAGAGCCGCGCGACGGTTCAGTTTTGGAGTTAACTGCTCCAGTTTTCAACATGGCAACAAACATTTTAGCCCTTCTCAGTCTCTCAGCTTTCAACTTCTGCTCTTCTGTCACTGGCATCTCAGAAGAATCAGCAACCGAAACAGCACGACTTCCATTCCAATTAGAATTCTTTATGCCTCTCGTTGCAGCCTGAAGGATAGCAGCTGCAGCAGCAGCATCCACAGTGGTCCCACATGCTTGCTGGATTCCTCTGGATTCTGTCTCCTGTGTTTCCTTCTTTGGTTTACTTATTACCATCTTGAACTTCTCTTTCCTGTCAGATTCTAGTGGAATGTCACAAGCAGAAGCCAATTTAAAATCATTTTCCTTCATAGCAGAAGCATTTTTGTGATGGGAACTCTTGCCCTTTACTTTTCCCTGCATAAGAAATATAAGTTATTCAAAGAGTCGGAAGGAAGGAAATTTCAAGTAAATATTTTTAGAAAACCAGAAACCAAAGAGAATATATATCCATGCGCCCCACTTAAATTCAGTTTCTCCAAAAAGAAATTGGGTGTTTGGTCCACTTGAAATCAGCTTGAAGCGAGCTCTAATTTAAGTTTGGATGAAGGAACAACAAGGGAGGAGGAACACGTTAGTGAGGATGAGAAGTTTCATGATCCACCTAACCTTCACTTGTTATAACAATGCCACATTATAAACACCAGCAGCTTAAAAATAACTTCAATCAGCATTGATAAAACTAATTCAGGCTCTTTCAATGTAGCAAGGCAAGTTTGACAGAATCTGAAGCACTTCCATTAAATGAAGTGCAGCCCAGACGTCACATATCTTTGGCCCCATAAGACTCTTTGAAACCCCAATAAGACACGGATAACATGATCAATTATTTTTCACAATGAGCAGAATAATGCATCATACATTTAGAAGAATAAGCTACAGGAAAAACAAATAATAATAAATAAATACAAATAAAGCTACCAAATTCATCTTGTTGAATCTGCATGTGGAATATAAATTCACAGTAAAAGATCAATATCTTTTGCAATGAGAAATTGCATAAAAAAACAGAGAAGACGTCAAAATACACTTTAAGGCATTTCTGAATTTCATGCGCTACACAGAAGAAATGACACACCTCTTGAGCTGTCTGAAGGACTTTTAAGTAGTAAGAGTGATACTGGTTAGTTGGAAGAAGAAAAGGAAATCTCCCGTGCTCTCTATCCTGCTCAATAAGAGTTGCTTCAAACTGCCTCCCATTTCTGATGATAAATTCCACAAGTTTGTCAATGGATCTCTTTAATTCAGGTGAAGGCTCTAAAATTAATGGCTCAATCTTAGAGGCCACTCCTGTAGCCAAACTTCTTGCCTTTCCTGCAGCAGCTGACAATAACCCATATTTCTCTTCCTTTTTTACGCCCTTTACACTTCCAGATTTAGCTGCAGCCATTCCAGAGTTCTTTTTCACTGCAATAACCTTCTCCTTATTGGCAAGAATTGGATTTTTTGATACTGCATCGTCCTTATCATAATCAGTCTTGGATTCCATCTTCTTCAAACCATGAGAAATAGTATGAGGGACATCAGTAATGTTATCATGGGGAACATCTTCAGCTTTCCCAGAAACGTCGCCATCCTCTTCCTCGCCAGTCCCATATGCCGACCCAAGTAAGGACAGAGCTCCCCCAACGCCATTCGGATTATTGTGCTCACTACCATCATTTTTCCCATCACTTTGAGTTCTTCCATCAGATTCAGAATTCAAACATTCTGGGTGCTCAACAAGAAATCTGAAGTATGCATGAAGGTGATGGTCAGGCATCAAAAAACCAAATGTTGGATTATCTCCCTGCTTCACTCGCAGAATAATCTCGGACTGCCCACCGTGTTTGCTGACAAAAATGGCGGTCCGTGCAATTATCTGATGTATCTTCTCTGTTGGGGGCTGGAACGAAGAAGAAAAAGGCAAAGAAAGATCGAAAGAAGGGAACTCTATTAGAAATGAGAAATCCAACATATACCTAGCATATCATACCATAGAAGTTAAACTGGCCAACTAAAAGTTCAAAGCCATTCGGTAAGACTAAAACAGTGATAATCATAACATGTTAACCAAATATAGAGCTATACCAAATGTATTACACAAAATGTGGCCCTCTCAAGTAGTAAACTGAAGTCCTCATAAAGAAAATTTCTACTTTCCTAATCCCACCTGCACGGCCCTTGGTCAGGACATGAAAAGGAAACAAAGTGCCTGTGTACGGCAACCTTAATCACAAGTAGTCCCATCACTGCTCCAGGCATCTGAAAACTTGACATGATGAGCCTTAAAATAGATAGACACCTTTGACAATTGTTATAGCCCATACTGGCAAAACTTAGTTAGCATGACAAAATATCAGGTCCATCCGAAAAACTCTCTAAATTTGGAAAATGCAACTTACCAAGCTTTGAAGAAGGTTCTCAGGAATGGGGAATGCAGGGTGAAATCCAGAGGATTCCGTTCCAGCAGCAACATTGTTTGAGTCGGCGGGGTCCTCAGGATTTCCATAAGAAAAGGCAACAGCACGATAACCGCCAGTATCCGATGCCTTTGCGTCCTCTTCCGGCTCTGGATACAAGATAATTTGTTCTAAATTAGATGATCTACTAAAAAACTGAGAAAGACAAGTAAACGTATAGAAACTCTAGACATAATTAAAAAAAAAAAAAGTAAAATTATTTACCAGATAAGGGCTAAAGAAACCTTACTTGAAGATGGAAGAATGAATTCACACAGTTTACATCCTTCCTGCAAATTTGGAAGCATATAGCAAAGTATGCAAACAGCAAAATTAGAGAGCTACCACATCCCTTTTTCATCCTATCCTGTTTTTTAAGGAGACTTCAGCATAAATATTCGTCTGACAAAAGCCATAACACCAACCTCCAAAAATATGTCTAGCAATTCACAAGTTTTCAAACTGAACAGCCTAACGACTTGTCTCAACTATTTTCTGTTCCCTCGTACTAAACTAGGTCAGCAAGAAATTCCGTCTCCTTTCTCTCACAGTTTTCCCCAAGGACAGAATTTACACCAAAACCTGGATCAATTCTCATCTACTAAAAATCGTTATCCCAAGTATAATCTTACGCTCAAGGAATAAAGCACAAAGCCAATATTTCTTCTGTTAATTCGATGTCCCAATATTTTCCTTTCACTTACTAACACATTTCTATTCTGATTCTACTCTGATCTCACAATATTTTCAAACTGCAGCCAGATCAGCTAACAAATCAACCAGTAAAATAGAACATTTAAGCCCTAACTAACGGGCAAGCAAACGTTCAAAAAATCACTACAAAAAGCAAAATTTAAAAGCGTAAGACTTGATTATGGTATACCTGGTTCATCGGACTGCAGAGGTAGGTCGAGATATCGCTCGTGATTGAGCTCAGATTGAAGAGACGGTGGTTCGTCGGAGATAATACCATCGGAACTGCGGTTGCGGCGGCGCGAGGGCGGAGGAGCGGAGAGGAGGTGGCGAACATCGTAGCGATCGATCTGGAGTGAGTGCCAATCGACGAGGGCTTCGGCGGAGTTGACGAAAGCCGCCATGGCGTCGTCGTCGAAGAACAGCCCGTGGCGCCCCACCACCTCCAGATCCATGGCTGTTCTCTGATTAGGCAATAGTGGGATTGATTGGAATTGATTGATTAGGTTATTGGGCGAACGAACCCTAGAAAATTTGGGGGAAATTTTAGGAGGCGGTAGTAATCGAACGATTTGCTCGTTACGTAAGAGGTTTGTACGTGTTTTGGACTTATTCGATTTTGTGTTTGGAAGCCTTGACGGTCACGTGCTTCATTGAGTATCTATCAGCTGTCAAAGTTTCCATGCACTAAAATTGGTTTGGAACTCGTTTGAAAATTTTTAATTTTGAAAAGTATTTTAGCGAAAAATGATCAAATTCTTCATAAATTGATTTGATGCCTATATTAATATATCTATTTTTCTCACTTAATAAATCTCTATTTCACTCATTAAACAATCACATCAAATGTTATTAAACATCAACTAATGATTATAAATTATTATATTATTTCTACACACCTCTCCCTAAAATGATTTGATGCATATATACCTATTTTGCTCCCTAAAACTCTAACACTCAAATTATATTTCAATTTTTTATATACACTAAACTATTTTGAAATTACATCCAAACTATATTTCAAATGTTTTATACAGTTTTTAAGAAAATCTTCAAAACATCCAAATAAAAATTGAGAGAACGAGACATGTGAAAATACATCCAAACACGGCCTATGATTTCGCAGAATTCTGAAGAACATTTACGCCAAACTATTAAACTATTAGTAATATATTCAAATTTCAACATGGAGATTATATATACATGTATGTCAAAATTAATTATACATATATATATGTGTGTGTGTGTGTGTGTTCATTTGATATATAAAATAAGAAATACTTATTTATGAATTTTTTAAACTATATGTATTAACTAGAATTCAGAAATAAAAAGACGCAATCTACATAATTCGATCGTTGAACCGACCTGTCTGCAGCGGGCTGAATTGCTATATCAGAAAAGTGGTTTTGGGTAAGCTTCGGATCTAATTGCACGTCGGTCACCGGTTAAACCGAGTGGACCAGTCGTTCTAGTCTGGTTTTAATAACACTATCAAAAGTGTTATTCACGATAGAGAACCCTTTAAATCACTTTGCACGCCACACTGTGTTGTTGTAACAAAATCGTTAAGCCGTAGTTAATCTTAAATGACAAAAGAAGAAGAAAAAAATTTGTTAACAAACTTCCCAATATTTTTTATTTTGATACTCAATAGGATTCCTTTTGTTTGTTTAATGACCTTTCAGAGATTTTTCCAGCAGTCTCAGAATTTGTCCAAAGATCTTCTTCTTCTCTGTCAACGGTCGCAACGTGTAGTTTGAAGAATTCCGCAACTTTCTTTTTATGGCAACGGGTAAAATTTCATATTGATTTCTGAATAAGAGGTACATAATTTTTAGATATAAATCTAACTAAGAAACAAGACATTTTATTACTAATCTCTGAGATAAGATCTTTTGTTTGTGTAGAGTAGGTAAGAATTGTTATTTATCTGAGTACATAGGCCAATTGATTTTCAAATTAGATTACCTGGAGGCTGGAGTTCAAATAGATTTTGTAAAGAATTATATTTGCTTGAATAATAATAAGAGCAATTACAAGTATTTATAAATTACCAGAGGTTTCCTGGTAGACCTAGTCTAGTAAGGAAGACCAATTCTGGTCAGGAATAGTAGACCTAGTCTAATAAGAAGATCTAGTCTAATAAGGAATACTTAAATTACATAAAAATAATAATATAAATAATATAAACTATTTTGTTCTATCATGCCCCCGCAAGATGGAATGGCTAAGAGACAGACCAATCTTGGAGCATAAATTGGTGAACTGAGCCGACGACAAGGCTTTGGTGAGTAAGTCAGCAAGTTGATCTTCAGAGCGAACATGAGAAACACGTAGGATACCTTGTTGCACATGTTGGCGAATAAAATGATAATCCAGAGCTACATGCTTCATCCGAGAATGGAACACCGGATTTGCAAAAAGTTGTGTAGCACCAACGTTGTCACAGTAAATGACTGGTTGACTCGGAATGAAAATACCAAGTTCAGTGAGAAGAGAAAGAAGCCACCGGAGTTCAGCCGCGGTGGAAGCAACTGAGCGATATTCGGCCTCGATGGAAGATCGAGCCACTATCCATTGTTTCTCGGAGCTCTAGGAAACAGGGTTGGAACCCAGAAAAACAATATATTCTCCCGTGGATGAGTAGTCATCTTTATCACCCGCCCAATCAGCATCAGAATAAGCATGAAGAGTAAGAGGGCTCCGGGCCCGGAGAATGATACCCTGATCAAGCGTACCTTGCAGATAACGTAAGACTTGTTTAGCTGCATTCCAGTGATCAACACCAGGGGATTGCATGAACTGGGACAGTTTGTTGACAGCAAAGGAGATATCCGGACGAGTGAGAGAAAGGTATTGAAGACCGCCGAAAACACTCCGATAAACACTCGAATCTTGGAGTGGTTCGCCACCATCCCGACGAAGAGTAGAGGTAGCAGCAAGAGGGGTTTTGACCGGCCGGGAAGATGCCATCTTGAAGCGGGTTAAGAGGTCAAGAATGTAGCGTCTCTGAGAAAAAAAGAGACCACCAGGATGTGGTTCAACCTCAACACCCAAGAAAAAATGCAGAGGACCGAGATCCTTGATGGAAAAGCGGCGGCCAAGGTCCGCAATAACGGAATCCACTTGTGAATTATCACTGCCTGTAACAATAATGTCATCAACATAAACAAGAATAGAGACCAAATTACCATCTCGACAAAAAATAAAGAGAGAAGGATCCGCTTTAGGATTAGAAAACCCGGAGGAGAGTAAAAAATCACGAAGCTCAGTGTACCAAGCACGAGGTGCTTGCTTAAGACCATAAATCGCCTTGTGTAGGCGACAAACGTGAGAAGGCCGATCACGATCAATAAATCCTGGGGGCTGAGCCATAAAAACATCGTCAAACAGACGACCCTGAAGGAAAGCATTATTGACATCCAACTGGCGAAGGGGCCAGGACTGAGAAACAGCCAGAGAGAGAATAAGCATGATGGTGGTCGATTTGATAACCGGACTAAAAGTCTCATGAAAGTCTACCCCGGGACGCTGATGAAAACCCTTGGCCACCAGGCGTGCCTTATAATGACCCACCGAACCATCTGGATTACGTTTGATAAGAAACACCCACTTGCAACCCACAACATTCAGGAAGAAGACAGTGGAACAAGATCCCAAGTACCATTTTGAACAAGCGCCATAAACTCAATAGACATGGCGTCTCGCCAGCACGGGTGAGCAAGAGCCTGAAAAACACACGTTGGTTCGGTATCTACAGAAGGAATTGAAGCAAAGAGATTGAGTTTTTGGACGGGTTTGGAGATATTATGCATGGAGCGAGTGACTATAGTGCGAGGCGGAGGTGGGGAAGGAGTGGCTAATAAAGGAGCCGATATGTGAGATGCAGGCGAGGCTGCATGGGAGGATGAGGAGGAGCTCGGGAGGCCCGACGGATGATGAGTGCACCCCAATGGAGAGGTAGATGGGCCGCGGGCGCAAGAGAGACTGCGAGCGCCGCGGGAGGCCCGGGCGAGGCGATGGGGAAGCCCGGAGGTGCGCACGGGGCCTGAATAATGGGAGTCGGGGTTGGTAGGATAGTATGAGGTGGGTCAGAAGCGGAAAAATGCGGAGAAGGACTAGAGGCTGGAGGAAGAGAGTGTTGCCGAGAGGCAAAGGGAAATATAGACTCGACAAACTGGACATGACGAGAAACATATAGTCGAGATGTGAGAAGATCAAAACAAAAATATGCACTTTGGGACGGTGCATAACCCAGAAAAATGCATGGGACAGATCGACCAGCAAGTTTGTGAGGTGTATATAGCCGAAGCCACGGATAACAGAGACACCCAAAGACACGTAGTTTAGTATAGTTGGGGTTGTGACCAAGAAGACACTGGTAAGGGGATTTCATAGAGAGAATGGGAGCAGGCATGCGATTAATGAGATAAGTGGCGGCGGGTAAGGCATATGACCAATAAGAGAGGGGGACAGATGCATGATGAAGTAAGGTGAAACCAGTTTCAACAATGTGACGATGATTTTTCTATAATAAAAATCGATCAACTTCAATGTGCTTGTGTTGAACATAATTATGAGTAATGTCACGTGCTTCTTTATTATCACAATACAATGTGGATATCCCAAATCATTCAAGAGGAGTTTTAGTCAAATTATTTTATAAAAACTCAAATGTATGCCTCTGAATGTAGTTCTTGCGCTTGATTGAGCAACAAACTTTATTTTTCCTTCTCTGTGTAACGAGATTACCAACAAAGCATGTAAAGTAACTCGATGTTACTCAAGTACTGTCTACAGTCAGATCCTTCTAAGTATCGGTATATGCATATATTCTTTGAAAGTTTGTATTCTTTTTTAATAGAATTCTTTTTACCTGGTACAACATTTAAATATCTCAAGATTTGTAGAACACCATTCATGTATTTTTCTCCGGATTTATGCTTAGATTGAGTAATAATGCTCAATAAGTAAGTCAAACCAAGCTTGTACATGCTAGATACATCAATCTTCCATTCTTCCTACAAGTCTTTGATATCTTTATCTATTAGTAGGTACATGGTCACACTCCACACATAGTTTCAAGGGATAATATCAATGACACCCCCTGAGATTTGCTGAAATATTAGTAACACCCCCTGAGGTTTCAATAATATCAAGGACACCCCCTGAGGTTTGCATTGACATATCAATTAGATCCATTCTTTTGCCCTTAGTCAACTTTGAACCTAACTTTGACTAACTTATTAATGCCGATGTACCTTTTTGCTATATAATTATGAAAGGGAGTATAATTAATACATAATGTTATTTACTAAGGTGTTTCTTTGATTTATATTAATAATTTTGAATCGTCAACATATGATATAATTTCATGATCAAAAAATATATTTCTATACAAAAATTGTATCTAGTGTTTTAATGATAATTAGTTTGTTTTAAAGAAAATAAACTTTTGAACCTTTTTTTCTTTTTCCTTTTTGGTGTTGTTTGTAATTTTTTTTTTTTTTTTTTAAAGTTTGGGTATGTTACTTCTTTACCCATATGGATATTACTATAATTATAAAATGTATAAGGGAAAACTATTTTTTGAATTTAGTTCAATTTTGTAGAATTAAACTCTTTTTGTATATAATATAACTTTTTGTAAAAAGAAACATTACTGTTAGAACATAGAACATGTTTTTGTCTACAAACATTTATTTAGTTTTTTACCATAAAGGATTATGATAGATTGACAATCTTTAAATTTTTAATTACATCATTAAATAACGTAATATATTAATTATACTCCCTCTCACAATTATATAGCAAAAGGGTGTAATAAGTTAGTCAAAGCTAGGGTTAAAGTCCACCAAGGGCAAAATAGGAATACCGGACCTAGTTGATATGTTACTACAAACCTCAGGGTGTCACTGATATTACTGAAACCTCAGGGAGTGTTACTGATATTTAACCAAACATTAGGGGGTGTCACTGATATTATTCCTAGTTTCAACCCTTCTTCAAGTGGTGTTTCTGATGGTAGACTATCTGGAATTCGAATTTCCTCTAACATAGCTAAAGCACATTTTCTTTGTGATAAAAATATTATCCTTTTCTAATTACGATACCTCAATACCAAGGAACTATTTCAATCGACCTCATCTCAAACTCCTTCAATAGATAATTATTGAGAGCGGGTTTTCCTTGGGATCATTTTCTAAAAGCTATCATTAATTTTGTCTTTTGAAATATTTTTGCAGACTATTTTTACCAAAAAAAATGGACATCTGTCACTTGGAAACATTTGAACTTTGCATTTTTCAAAATGATCATTCGGATGGAACATCCACGTAGAACTCTTCAGAACATTCACCGTGTAAAATTGCATTTTTACATCAAGTTTTTGCAATAGCAGCCAATCCAAAATTTTAGTCCAGATAACATGACTTTTACTTTGTTAATCTTTGCTACAGGCACAAATGTCTATTTGTAGTTCATCTCATAGGTTTGAGTGTATTATTTTGCCACCAATCTTGCTTAAAATAATGGAGCTATTAGCCTCGTTTCATAGAGTAGATCCACCACCAACCAACTTGTTTCCTTCTTGTTAGGAGACCGACAATCCCAAGTTTCAAATTTTAACAAGGACTTCATCTTTTCATCTATAGCCGCTTTCTGCCTCATACCAATTAATGCATGCAAATTTTTAAAAATAGATACAGTTGATAATTGACATATGAATAACAAATTTCATCTTAGCACACGATGGTTAGATACCTAATGACTTATAGTTTGACAATATAGGTTCATATGTTTATTTAGGAATACCTCAGTCAGAATGTAAAGGTATAGTGTTATGGGGCGGGTTTAGACGGGTTATTATTGAAAATATGACCATATTCGAATTCTGCTAGTTACCAATTTGTCATTCGAGTGAGTGAAGTTAATAATTAAACCAAAAGTGTTGTGGTTACGGGCGGGTGGCGGATTTAAATTATGATAAAAAAAAGATATGAATATTGATATAAAAACAACAACATAACTCAATTTGCATTTTCATTAACTAGAAAAACAAACACAAAGTCGCTTGATGACCGAATCACTCCCAAGGTGAATAGTGCCTTAGGGACCGATCCGACACCGACCGGCTGATACTTCCGCGCAGTAGGAGCACCATGACTTAATAAAAATACATATGCAACAACATAAGCATGAAAGGTTTTTTTTTTTTTTTTTTTTTAAACGAGGTGGATGCATATCCACTACCACAAAAAATATTAAGTACATAAATTTTGGGATTAACAAGAGAATTAGATAATGAAAGAGAGTGAATATATTCTGACTAGTACTCTTTCTTTCTTTCTCTTTTTTTATTTATTTATTTATATTAAGATAACTTTAAGAGAAACCCGATATAGGCTAATTGTATTAATCATTTTTGGATTGGTCTAATTAAGGCACCTACGATTCAACTCTTTTAGTGTTATAGGAACCTACAAACTAATTTAATAACAGATTTATAGAGGCCCATAAAAGAAATAAATAATATTGCAACTATAGAACCCTTATTACTGGCACAATTTTTTAATGAAAAAAATAACGACAAGATCAAATTACCCAAGTTAATAAACGAATATCGTTATTAGTAATCCAGGAGCATCTCAATTCAATTATATAAAGATTGAAAGAAGGCGAGAAAAAAAAGCAGGCTATTACATTACCAGTATTATGTTGTTTGATTTTTTACCATTTTCAAATTTAATGTCCGCAAACAACCAAACATTTTAGAAATAGAATAAAGATAATTTATATTAAGAATACTCTGTTTTTCGATCTGTTGTCATGTAATTTACAATGTATAGCAAAAGAAAAAAAAAAAGAACTGCCCAATAAAGATAACAAATTGATCTTATAATGCAATCACTTGCTATATATATATCATTAAAAGTCAACATAAATTTATTAATATATATATATATATATATATATATATATATATGGTTTTTTAGTGTCATTTAATTCTTTTAATCAATCAGGCAAGGAGGTAAACTTTATACTTATAGGTTTAATTCCGTTGAATACTCTCTATTTAAAGTCTAACACAAAATTTCACTTAAATAATTAGTATGGGTTAGCTTGCACTTTGCTCCCAGCTTGCACCTTCCATTTTATACATAAATAACACAGAATATAATGAAGTTAGTATTCGAGAACCAAACCTTTGGCATGGGGTACCTAACCGGTTAAATTCATCATAAATGTGCTCTTCCTCCAAAGAACATGTATTGTTTCTGCGGAATTTCACAATTTATACCCGGCAGCTAGTTTTGCTTTGTGCGTGTAGATTTGGTTATTGAAGAAACTAAAGCAGATTGTAAGAGAGTATAACTTCAAGTCTTCAAGTCTTCAATTTCTGGCATATCAACCTAAAATCTATGTGATCTAAAAACTTGGTCCAAACCCCCTTGGTTTAAAAAACTCCACAAGAAACTTCATTTTAATTTATTATTATAAAAATAATATATAGAAGTAATTTTATTATGTCTTATAGAATCAACAAGAAAAGTTATGTTTGGAAAGTTTTTTAATGTAATTTGAAAAATCACAAAGACATTTATCTATAAAACTGAATTAAGGACAATTTTATCTAAACCCTTGAAGAAACTTCCGTTTTAAAATACTTTATTATAAAAATTGTATATAAATTACTTTTATCGTCTTTTACAGTGTCTTTAAAAACCCGTCTGAGGCTCGTCCAAGACTTTTTGAACCCCAAAACGTCTCGAGACAGTCCTTTGGAGTTTAGCCTTCAGAGAGCTTACTCGTAAGTTAGGTCATGTGCCCAAAGGCGAAAAACACGTCTTTTGCGCCTCAAGCTGTTAGACTAAAGAGCAAACATGATTTTGTCTATTTATCTTTAATTTTCATACTTCATTTCTATAAAAATAATATTCTACATAAAATACAAGTTCTTTTTTTATTATTTAAATTTAATTGTTTCAACCTCCATAATTATTAATTAACTATATAATATGTGGGAAATATTGACGGTCTATTAAAATGTCTTTTTGCAACTTATACTATGTGAAAATCAACACATGTATAATTGTTTTTTGTCCATTTCATAACTTAATACTAGCTCAGATATATACTTTTAATTTAGTTTATTGATATCTTAACTTATTATTTTGTCTCTTTTTATGTTTATTTTTTCATATATATACACACACATATATAAGTTTTTCCGGGCTTACACTCGCCCTTAGTCCATGCAATATCTCCCCTTACGCCCAAGGTTTTTTAAAACATTAGTCTCTTACTCTCTTATAAACTAAGAAAAACATTATGGTTGGAAATTTTAAAATATAATTTCTTATAAATTTGAATTAACGGAGTTACGATTGCATATTATTTATGTAAACTTTATAAAATTATAAGAGAGTTCCATGAACTCTGCACATAATTTCCTTTTTGTCTAAGTTCATTATAGAGCGGTGACACTCGCTCAATGTAGAAGGATAATATCAAAACCTTCTTGGAGATTGGGGATAATAACAAAACATTGAAGATCAATGCTTTGATACTATCAATTGACATCGCTAACAAATTGTTAGTTTGGAAAACAAAAGTCACGTGTTTTTTTTATAATTTGAATACACTTCTAGAAAAGAAAAAAGAAACTTCCGAATACAAAAATACCATGGAAGACAGTTGACCCAACATTCACCAAACTCACCCAAGACATGAATTCTACCACATGCTATCAATCTGAAAGTTTGAGGCAAATAACCTTTTTTCCTCATTTTTTAAACGAAAAAAACAATTAGAATGGATTAACCCGTCGTAATTACTTTTGGATAAAATTAACTCTAATTAGAACAAAATTATTTCTTAGTAAAACATTTAAATTCAAAGTAAGGACAAATATGATTTCTTTTTATGGTTTAAACCAAGAATCGGTATATATCATTAATCATCGAATGTCAGATTAGGAGTGTCATTAACATTATCGCTTAATATATAAAATCTTATCAGTTTCCATAATAACTAATCAGAGTGCACTTAATCATGTAGCAAATCAATACAAATCTCATTAAATCCCTGTTCAGATGAAAACCTATCCCTTCAACAATTCCACTTAATTAAGGAAACACACGTATCAAAAACAAAATAAAATCTCCCATATTTACCTTAAATTCAGTCACAAAACGATTTAACAAAAAGAGAAAAAACCTGAGCAGACTACTAAATTCCTCTCCGACACCATACAACGTAATCAAAATCCCCGTTCTGTCACCGCTGACTTCTCCGTTACACAGTGGGCCCCACTGACAAAACCACATTAGAACTAAAGTACAAAACAAATCCTAAACCACACGCGCTTGCTTTTTTTTTTTAACACCTATATTCGATTTTCAGACAATGATGACGCAACAACACTCTCTTCTCATTAAACGAAAAATGGACTCGCAGTTTTTTCAAAAATCTTCTACAATGGCGGCCAAGTACATGTACACTCTGCCACCTGAAGAAAACGATGATGATGAGAATCTCGAGATTGCTGACATGGCGGCGTCTGTGGCGGCGGTGGAGGATCTTTTGAAGTACAGGTTCAAGAACAAGAAGCTTCTAGAAGATGCGCTGACACACTCCTCGTACACGGACTCGGCTTCTTATCAGAGGCTCGAGTTTTTGGGGGACTCGGCTCTGGGGTACGCGATAAGTGCGCACGTGTACATAACGTACCCGAATCTTGACCCGGGCAAGCTGAGCCTCGTGCGCGCCGCCAACATTAGCACGGAGAAGCTCGCACGTGCCGCCGTGAGGCACCAGCTGTACAAGTACGTCCGGCACAACGCGGTTGGCCTGGACCTTAAGGTGATCTATTTATCTGTCCTTTTTTTTTTTTATGGAGGTTTGATTTTTTGTTTTAATTCTTTTGTAATGTAATTGGTGTGTTGAGAGAGAAAGAGAGAGAGAGAGAGAGGTCTCCAAGTGTTGGAATTTGGATAAATCTCGAGGAGGAGCGTTTATGTCGAATCATGAATAGTTAGTAATGATTTGAAGGATTGAGTTGCGGAAGGTTATTTTGATCGTTAGTGATCAGTTGTTTGTAGCGTTTGGTTGGTCTTTCAGATCTGCACGAAAAACTTTTGAGAGTCTATACCATCGATGGTGTATAATATAGAGAAAGACACGTGTGATCCAGGACCATGATCGCCTTACATAGGACTTTTTGTGTACGACTACCCTTCGATACTTTAGATCGTAGAGGGAATTGAAGGGATTATCGAAGGTTTCGTGCAGATCTAGAATGCCAAGCACAAGGTTTAAAAAACTAATCACTAAGGATTAAGATATGCTTCCGCAATTCACTCCTTCAGATTACTATTAATTCTTCATTATTTGACATGAACACTTATCGGGTTTTATTTCGGTTCTAACACCAATTTGATTGGGGCGTCTCTGTTGCTAGGTGAGATCTCTTAACTCCATTGCAGTTCATGTGCTCATATTTAGAAAAGAAAGAATGTTCTTCATCATAATCCTTGCACCATTGATTAGTCCGGTTCAGCACCTCTTTATAAGACACTTCAGGATCTTCATTTATGTCATCTTCTTCCAATTCTGTTCACATTTGTTACAAGTTGTTCCCGTAATCACCGTTTACTTCTCATCTTTTCCTTTGTATAACCAAATTTACTGTTTTAACTCTTGAAAGTTTTTCCCTAGTTTTTTGTGGTTTTCTTCAAGAAGATGACAATTCTCTGTGTGGTCATTGATGATGATAAGTGTGTCCACCCATGTCAAATGTTGGACCATGTGGCTCAAAGCTCTAATCTTTACTGAAAATCTTTTAAGTAATAATAAAAATAGGAATGTGTCTCCATATCGTAGGAAGGAGCAGAGGGGATTCGCCCTTAGACGTAAATAACATTAATTATTAAGAGACTATTACCATTTGCAGGGTTGGGCCAATACCTGGTGGTAGAGTTGAGGATAAATTTTGTATCTTGACTCGATCAATTAGGATTATATACAATACCTTAAGCTGAAACCTTGTTTTCCTAGAGTAATTTCCTAATTTATCTACCATTGACAGGTTCTGCAAAACCATGTAATTTGTCGTTTTAATTTTCATCTGCTCTTCAATTTTGTTTGCTTCAGAGTCTTTATTAACGCTGCTAAGTGACATCACAATTCAACTTTTGGTTTTCTTGTTACAGTATTAGTAGGGCCTGTTTATTAGTTAGCTCATTTTTACTCCGAATAATTGTGCTTTGCTATTCTATCAAATGTACTGAATTGCTTCGCTGTCCCATTAAAAATCTGTAGGAGGTTGCTTAGTAGAACCGGACTCTATCAATTTTCTTTTGTGTTTTAGTTCCGACCTTGTTTTTGTTAATTTAAATGTCTGAAACTCGATGCTTGTTTTTTCACAGGTATGCTGGTGTGAATTGTTGTATAGAACTACTGCACTGCAAATTATAGCTTGCCTAATTATAAAAGCATTTTTTTGTCAGTTAGTGGCTAAGCATCTCCAAGGTTCTTAGAACTGATTTATGTTTCCAATTTATTGTCTGGGGACATGGCTTTGGTGGAGCTGAAGATGGTGAGGTTGGTTTAGTTATCTAATAAGCATTTGATTAATGTATTTTCTCAAGGAGTTCATTAATGGCTTGAAAACTTAGGTGCATCGAGTGATAAGTACTTGTAATGGCCACGTGTAGCTCGTAAAATGAACTACACAACAACCTTCCAGAGGTGCCTTATGCATGAGGTGCACCTAACACTCTTCCATTAATTTTCTAACTGAAGATGCATTATCAAAGTGCTTGTTAGGAAGCTAAACCAACCTCTCGATTTTGAGCTCTACCAAAGTTGTGCCCCCGGCGTGGTTGTGTTACAGGTTAAAGAATTTGTTATAGCAGTTCAAGAAGAGGATGGAGCAGAAGTCTATGGAGGTTTAGTGAAAGCACCGAAAGTTCTTGCGGACATTGTGGAGTCAGTGGCAGCAGCTGTATGCGTTGACTGTAATTTCAGTGTGATAGATATGTGGGAGGTTAGTTTCACATATGCTTGTTTTTCATTTTTCTCTTCTAATAATACCTTATTTATTCTACTGTGAAGCTGAAAATCATTTTTACAGTAACATATATTTTTATAAATTCTGTAACACACCGGCCAAAGCATAATAACACAATGCCATGAATCATGACCCATTTATTAGTAAATTATTGTGTGATATTGAGAGCTTCATAATTTTATGATTCATGCAACACTTCTGAAATTTATCTGTTTAATTCTCGCTTCAGATAGTGAGAGACCTTCTAGAGCCTATTGTTATGCTTCCTGCGGTTGAACAACAACCTCAACCTGTGACAATGCTTTTCGAACTGTGCCAAAAGGATGGAAAGCATGTTGATATAAGACATAGGAGAAAGGATGACAAAAATATCGCAAGTGTGTTTGTGGATGGACAATTGGTGGCCTCAGCTTCTTCCGAGCAAAAAGAGAACGCAAAGCTACATGCTGCAAAGGCTGCTCTTCAGAGGTTGTCGTATGAAAATGGTGAAGTTAAGGGAATTGACCCGTATTGCCAACTCAATGGGGACAATGAAATCGATGGAGCAAAGCAAAAGCTACATGAGCTGTGTGGCAAGAAGAAGTGGCCCAAACCAAATTACAAGTAAGTGTTTACAAATTGGTGATCTCATTATATGGATCTTCTGTTGTTGATTAAGTAATTGCCCATGAATGTCTAACCTATTAGCTGTATGCCCCAGTTAGTATTTTTCTGATGCGTATTTCTTTTATCTATATCATATATATGTCTGCAAGTTATTCAGTCTTCCATGAACAAGTTTTAATATGTCGCATGTATAATACGTACCAACTCCAAAACGTTTCCCATTTTGCCTTTCGACTTTTCTACTGATAGGGTGCGAGGGGGGTTGGCAGCGGCAGTGGCGGGTCAAGCATAATAGCTGTATACGATTTACATCTCATTGGAAACAGTTGGATTCACAAATACAATCTACATGACTTCTTAAGTTTTAACAATAACAGAGAAAGTACATGCCCGGAAAATATCAATTTTAAATATCTCTCAGATGTTCGGATGCTTGCAATAGAACGAGGAGGTGAAAAATGGGGGTGGCTATGCTTTTGGAGTGCTGCAGTGTTTGAGTAGAGGGATTGGAAAGACATTATACTTCTGTTATGTTCTCTTAGCAGTTTTGACGAATAAGTCCAATTTCATATCAAGGCAGAGCCTTTTGTGTTCCCTCTCTGCAAATTATATTTATAAGGATAGAGATGCATGTTTGTTTTTTCAATCTCCTTCAGTTTTGTGTTAATATAGTCCAGCAAAAAGGATGAACTCGTCTCTAATTAACTCACTAGTTTAAGCTGCAGAATATAATTGATGTCTGTCTAATACGTTGTGCAGAATCGAGAAAGAGGTTGGTCGTGCTCATGAGAAGAGATACGTATGCTCCGTTCAGATTGAAATAAGTGAAGCTCGTCTGGTTGCGACGGGGGATGAGAAGTCAAGAGTGAAAGAAGCAGAAAACTCTGCAGCTTCTAACATGCTCCTTGGCCTAAAAGATTCCAAGTACCTATGATTGTCCACATAATGTTATATTTATGGTTGCAGTTTATAGTACTGTATTGGTTTCTTGTAATAGGACATGCGTAATGTATTGACAGTGAACTGTTGTATCGTCTTTTCATCAACATAGAGTATTTGAATGCGGATTAAAGAGTTTCCAGCTAGTTGAAAAGTTTTGAGTTTTTATCTCCTTGAATTATAGTATGTCAAATCTAAAGCTCTACTGGTCAATTTGACCACAGCTGCAAACATTTCAATCTTGACCTATGGCCCATGGAACTTTAGGATATTCTTGAGATATCGAGACAAATCTTAGTTTTTGATTTTATATTAATGAGGTTTTGCAATTAATTTGAATCTACTATATACTTAAGGGCCTTATGTGAAGGTCAAGTGGGTCAATTGGTGATGTTAGGGAGATAGTTCCTTCTGTTAGTGTGACATTATCAACATTTGAGTTACTCACATAATGTAGACGTGCTTTGCCGAAAATCGAGAATTATCAAGGTTTACAATTTATACATATGTATTATTAACTCTTGCAATGTTAGCGATTTTTGACTGAGAGGCGCAACTTAAGTGTTCAAATAATTTCTGTTGATGTTTTAGAAATTAAAATACAATACGAGATAGTAATGCTAACTTTGTGATTTCTAACATTTGATAATTTGATTATGATTCGTGAACATTGGCATGAAGAAAACAGTTCTGTTTTGCCCGAGAGTTTTATAACTAAACTGTGGAATATCCGCCTAGCCTCTTTAATCATTTCTTTCTTATGTTCTGTAAATAATTCCTCTATGATGATGAAAAGAAGTAAAAAATGTACCTAATATTTGTCTTTTTAGTCCTTTTTGAGGTACATCGATGATAACTATTATTTTCATTTTGGATATATACAATTGAAAGTAACTATTACTGATGCAAAGTTTCAAAGGTATACACATTTTTACAAACTGCTTAAATTATTTCTTAAGAAAAAATGCTATGCGCTTTAAATCTTTTAGGGGGGCAACATGTTCGTTACATTATTGAAGTGGCCAAAATATCAGAAGCAACATTTAACAGATAATTAACTTGGATTATTCACCAGTTACTTTGAACAAAATAAGAATAACAAAATAAGTTATCTGTAGAACAAAGCAATATAGGTGTGTACGCTTTGGTTGAAAAATATCGAAAGAATATAAAAGAGTGTATTAAATACGTTGGTAAATAATCAATATAAAATGTCGCTTACCCGAAGTCAATATGGCATGTTTATATCGTGGGCTAATCTTATATATATCTATCTAATTTCTCTACATAATTACATATATAGCGTATAATGTACTTTGCATTATACTATTCCTATTATAACTTGGTAAAGCTATTCCTGAATGCATAAATTTTAATTATAAAAAAAGCTACTCAAATTCTTTCAGATAATTCTAATTTGTTTACCAGATAAAAAAACTACTAAAGCAACCAATTCTTTGTACCAGGCGTGCATTTCTTAATTTAAACCGAGAAGATGAAACTCATCAAGAAATTGGTCTTCCTTCTGCAGTCCAATATAACCACAATATTCATTTAGATTAAAGAAAAAAATTGCTGTGTCAGTTGAATCAAACAACTTGCTAAAAATATGTACTCTGTAAAGTGTCACCAAACCAGTTAATTTGAACGGTTTGCCTAATTAGTTTGTCTGAAAAATAAACTTATCCTGCAATAGAATCATGAGATGAGTCCGTAACGAGCTTAAATGCTTGCAAAAGGGTCTCCCTGAACTTCAGTACATTGATCCGCACATTCTGTTGAATAATGTACGCTTCTCTCCATGCTCGATGTCCTTTTGCAAGTAACGAATGTGGCTGCCTGACGACAGAGTGATTGCGTCCATATAACTCAACCAGCGAACTCTCCTCCCGTTCGATCTTGTACCTCATGTAGTGCAATCCCATCTCACCTGCCGGTTTCCCAAAGTACGTGGCCGAGACCCATTCCAGGGCCAGTGGCTCAATTTGCACCACCACCGCCCCGTCAGGCAGGAACAACTCATTTACGAGTCCAGCACCGTGAACCCCGACTAAAACACTGCATGAGTTCACTACATTGGCATATTTGTCGAGGTTTGACAACTCTCGTGGCCTTGCAACCACCACCTCAAAGCCTAGGTCTTCCATCATGGAAACTGTCTCGTTTTCGTTCAGAAGCATTCTTGTTCTGTCACGCGAAATGAGCATTAGCCTCGGCGGTTTCCTGATTTCAGAAATATGAGTGAAGTGGAGACCGTACGATGCCCTAAGAATCTGCCTGAAATCCCGCATCGAGGTTCCCTCAGGAACGCCTCCTGGATTCAAAGTCATATGTCCGTGGAACCTTAGTCCAACAATCGCTCCAGGGAAACAATGCACACTTCTTTCGCCAGGGACGCTCATGATCTCGTGACTGGAAAGACGAGACATAATCTTCTTGTACTTGTTAAAAAATCTGGGAGTGTAATCTCCCAGGACTAATTGCAGTCTGGACTTGAAGTGCTTTGTGGTGACAAACAGAGGGATGATAACGTCGCTTAATTCATGTAACGCGTTTCCAGTGAGCCCGGGTGAGAAAATGGCAGCAGGGTCCTGGTGGTTGAACTCGCAAACAGGGGGGTTAGGTTGATTTCCCCTTATTATATCAACCGGCGTGATATGCTTAATGATGCTTTTGTCTCTGTGCCCTGCATATGGCTGAACGCTGGTTATATCAATTCCCATAGTTTTATCATCTGCGGGAATGTAGACCGTAATGTTGCCGTTTGTGGTGTCAACTATCACAGGCTTGTTTGATACGCAAATAGTAAAGCGTTTTGGACGAATGTGGCACGCAAATCCCGTGGTTTCCAGCTTCGTTCTCTCGTCTCCTGTTTAAGCACGGAAAATCCTTATTAAAGTTCGCTTTATCTAACAGTTCTACGATCATATATATTTGGTTACAGCAGGAGAAAAAGTAAATCACTAACCTCCGAGAAGTCGTGCTAATAGTCGTGTTGACGGTTCCTGCTCTGCATTTGTTGTATTGATCAATGTCAAGGATTGCATCACTGTTACATTCAAACAGATTCATTAAGCATTTTATTGATGGATTACTGGTAAAACATTGACGAGTAGAAGAGAAACGAGAGTTACGCCGATCAAACTGCCGCATATTACTTCCACCCCGGAAATCGGACCAACGGAGGAGGAGAATAAGAAAGGAGAAAATGAGGGCTGCACGAAAAAGAGGAGTTCTCCTGAGCTTCTCCATAATGGCAAAGATTAATATTGCAAAATTGGATATATAATATAAGCAAACCAAAATTGTACGTAGTGTGATGCACGTTGAGAAGTCAATTCTTTTGTGATGCCTCCATGTCCAGCGAATATTTTCTTTCTCGTGTTTCATTGACATTTTCAAATATCACGTTTTAAGTTGTAACTAACGTATCCTAGGCTAGCTACTATATGCTTTATATATTCAAAACTAGATAACTTGGCTAATGATCGGGTTCAAAGTGACAATGTTGAGGAGCAATCCGCAGAGTCTTTGTTGACCTCTTGTTTATTATTGTTTTGAGTAAATTTTAATGCAAGAGCGAGCGACAGTTTACCCCCTGCAATAGTAAAAATAGACATAAAGTAATTTTTGGGTGTACTATAATTAAAGAATATTTATAATCTTAACTATTAGTCGCTCCACGTCATCATGCAAGGCTACATGAAATAAATTTAAAGGGCAAGAGAACCCGTGATTATAAAGACATAAATTTTGCTTGCCTCGGTTAACGGAAATAAAACCATGAATTTTTACGCTAAATAATAGAAATTATCAAATATCGACCAGTTCTTTTGCCATAAAGTCTTAACATTTTGCTAGTGACACCTTGCACAGGATCTTGGGAAAGGAAGCCATGCTTAGGGGGGAAATTATTACGTGCAACCGCTGCATGTTGACGTGGTATAACCAAATGTTGAGATTAAACGTACTTCCTATATAATAGGACAGTAACTTCTCTACACCTAATCTCAGCCATTCATTTACACTATTAACCGAATTGTTGCACCACCTCAACGCTGAATCTAGTAATCTCTCACTTAGGGGGCGGGGGTGTTGGACATTACTGAAGATAATATTTTTGTATAAAACTAATTGAATTTTACAATTAATTATTTTTAGATCATTGTAAAAATAAAATATCGTGAAACATAAGTACCTAAATAGATAATTAATATCATAAAAACATAAAAGTATAACTCCAAAAAATACAAGTATAGCTAAAATTAGAAATGCAAAAAGTACATAAGTAAATATAAATAATATAAGTATATAACATAAAAGAAATAGAAATAATTTATATACAGGTGATTAGGCCGTTATCTATGAGGTTTGAAAATTCATCCCTAAATTTAGGCAAGGATTCTAACGATTGCTTATGACGTGTACCTTGCACAGGGTCATCGTGCTCAAGGGCAGCGCCTGAAACATGGCTTGGGGAAGGGGAGGCAACATTGAAGAATAAAATTTTACTTATATGAGTAATATTCAGAATCAATAAGTTTTGGTATCAAAAGGGAAAAAAAATCTTGATAAAATGCTCTTATTTTTGGTATTATGTAATGAGAAAACAATCGTAAAATTAGTATAGGAAAAAAATTATATACTTCTGAAGAATAAAGATCCAAGTAAAATTGTCAAAACCACTTAGCTTCACTAAACTAGTTTAAACATACTGAATACTTAGTAGAAACACTTACTAGGCAATTAAATAGGAATATATTAAATGTAGTCCATTAATTAAGTAAACATAAGAACAACTACGAAAAAGTTTACATGTAAGGGTAAATTAGACATTAACGAGAAATTGTTACAAGATGTCGTTATATTGTTAATTTAATCTAAATACGTACGTGGTGGATGGCCTACTAAATATTAGATTAATATTTTACGGCGAAGAAGCTTGTTGTCATGGGCCTTAATTTGTGTATCGCAGAGTTACAAGCACTTGGGCCTGGCGCTCCTCCGTGAAAAAATAAAGATTAATATAATTGAGGTATATATAAGCACGATGTTTAATGTACGAAAAAACTAATCCACCAAAAGTAGTCATTCAAAAATACAAACCATGAATGATGATCAGAGTTGGTGAAAACAAAAAGGCTTAATCTACTAGCACGAAGATAGGGGGTCCAAGAAAGATGAATACAATAACAGTGCACATAAATTTCTTAATTGATACATGCATGTGGTATGGAGGATTATTTTAGTATTGATATTTGATACATGAAGAATATACTGTCTTTAAAAAATTGTCCATTCTCCAATAGGAACAATATCGTCGCGGCTTATGAAACCACTAACAAATTTTTTATCTAGTTATAAAATTTTTGGAGAAAGTTATTATATAAGTTTTGGCATATCTTAGAGGGAGATGATATATACAGAGCAAAATCCCTAATTACAGAGCAATTTTTTTGAGTTCACTATTATACCCTTTTCAAATCAACAACAAATTTATATTTCTTTTAAAATTCCTTAATTTCTTCTACATTGTAGAATCACCATAAAATAAAATCATTTCCATATATTTCTGATTGGGATTCCCGTATCCAATGACCAAAACTTAAATTCTCTACTCTTATTTTCTTCAAAATTAAAATATCAAATGAAAGTTTTCATCAAATTATTCTTATGCACAATAAATTTTTCTATTTCTGGTTATTATGAACTGAACCTAGTTTTACTTCTCTATTGAATTATGAACATAATTAATACACCAGTTCAGTTCATTCAGCTCTTATATTATGTTTTAAATCTTGGTATATGTTTCAGAACTTAATATTTCTTGAAAAAAAAGTAGATTGATTATGCATTTTTTTTTGCTGTATCTCTAATTTATCAAATTATTTGAAAAAATAGCTAAGTGCATCTTGTGATGTGTCATCCGTAGTACTAATTTGTAGGGATTGCACTCTTTTTGTTTTCTTATTTAAGTTTTTGAAAGCATTTTAATTAGATGTATTTAGCTTTGTGAATTGAAAATCTTCCAAGACTTTTCCTCTAAACCAAGAAAATTGTTACCAGATAAATCAGTCACTAACAAATAAAAGACCAGAAAGACATCTTCCCTTAATTTCTTCTCGTAATCAGTAGGTTGTGTGGTGATAATGATATTAAATTATTTGTTTATATCTTCAATAAATAATTTATCCAAATATTTTTTAACTATATCTGTGTAAAGAAATACAAATCTTCTAAATCATAAATAGGAAAGAAGATATAAAAATTTGTTAATCATTGACATGTACTAAGAAGGAAAATGAATCTGCAATTATATGGAAGGGGTAAAGAAACAATGCAAAATTGTTCTGTATTTAAGGATAGTGCTCTGTATATATCTCTATCTTAAAGTATGACATTGTATTGTTTTCCATGTCATTTTGTATTCTCACATAACCGGCCTGACCATTCTCTTTTAAAACTCTTTTGGCTACAGCCAGGTTGCCGGCTGCTTCAACATTTTCCACCAGACGACTCGTATGTGCCAGTTTCAAGTTGAATTGGCCTGAAATTGGAACAAATATAGAAATGCATCTAAAATCTAAATGCTTAATTTGGAAATCACCCTTGGCATTATAGATCCAAAAACATCAACCTCATTCAAACTCGTTATTTTTCAGCAATTTCAAATTATTATGATTTCACCATTTAAATAAATGAATTCAATCGGTTTCACATTAATGAGGTTGACTTTAATTCTTAATTGCGTCCTAAGTGGGTACTCGTTTAAAAACTAAAAAGTAACTTTTTGCAACAAAGTTCTTTTTCCTATTGAATGAAATAAAATTCTAATTATGTTTGAAGATGTAAAAATTGAAACTCTCTCACACACACACACATACACACACACACACACACATATATATATATATATATATATATATATAAAATAAACACACACAAATATAATGATATATATATATATATATATATATATATATATATATATATTATAATAGTGAATAATGGTTTCATGGATGGAGGCGTAGGGTATATATGCGCTATTGGAGAATAGAGACGGTAAAGATACTTGTTTTTGGAAAAAGAATCAAGTTATTTTTATTTTAGTAAGGTTAAGTAAAATAGTGAGCCTCTCGACTTCATAGAATAATTTGGAATATATAAGCTATTTATAACAATAAAAATTTCCAAAATTTTTAGATTCTTGTTGAGTTTGTTACTTTGTTATAGTCTAAATCAAATAATAAAAGTCAAGGTGGGTTAACATATTTATAAACTTCAAGATAAAAATTCGATTGTTTGGCTACATTTATGAGTTGTTAATAATTTGATGGATCAACTGAACTTATTAATTACATAACCTGTTAACTACCCATGTTATATTGTTACTGATCCGTTGTGTTTTCTTCTGCGTTGAGACACCAAACAACAGTTAGATTGGGACTGCCCTGACGAAAGCACGCCGATCCTTAAGTCAATAAGCTTGTTCAAATGTAAAGCCTATATGTTGATTCATATAGGTTGAATAATAAGATATGTAGAATATGTGCAATAGATCAAACAAAATAGATCAAATGGTTTTATAGGTCGAACTATAATATACTTAAACACTAAAAGTGCTATAAGTCGAACCATTTGGTAAAAAAGGTGCTAGGTCAAATTCGTGGCCAAGGAACACGTCGAATTCGAACTATATAGGTCGAATGATTGTGTAGTAAATAAAAGTTACGTACCTCATAATGACAAATTCAAGCGTATTTATAATTATTGGAGTTTGATGGGCTGCCTATGATGGGCCGAGCATTTAGATCGAAATTATAGATCGAGCTTTCAACAATATGTCGAAAGGTCGAACATGAAGGATAAGTCAAAATTCGCCTATTGCACAAATTCGATATATTTAGTCAACTCCTGTCAACTTTGTCCAAACATGCCCCAAAATGGTGATTTGTGCATTTTTTTTCTTTCTGTTTTGCCCTTTGTGATGTTCCACGTGGCCCTGTGCTTTGTTTACACGTATCAACACCAAATTACGGCACTTCAATTACCTATCATCATTCATTTATTTACCACTCCTGTTTCTAGCCAAAATATCTAGAAACCTGATTTGTTTTTCCACTTCACTTCCCAAATACACCCACGGATGTTCGAAGAGTTTGCAAGATGAATCACATAATACATTTGCTCAAATAAATCTTGTCATGGAACGTAGATTAAAACATCCTACTTTCACACTTATCCACAATTTAGTAAGAATTTGAATCTCGAACAAGACTCATTGCTTCAACCATTGTCTTCCTAAACCTTGCTACATCAACTCTCACGTTTTGGCCATTGAGATACACCTCTTTCCCTGCTTGAACTGGAAGTGCTTGCGGATCTGTAATAGCCACATGATCACGTCTACCAAACACCTTCAAAAGTGAACTCTCCTCCGGTTCAATCTTGTATCTCAAATAATGCACGCCCATTCCACGAGCCGGATTCCCATAATAAGTCGCTGCAGCCCATTCTAAGCCAATTAAGTCTACTTGCACCATAACTGCGCCGTCGGGCAAGAACAACTCGTTCGTTAGTCCGGCTCCATGAGCTCCCACAAACACTTTGCACGAGTTTATTATATTTGCAAACGTGCTAATATCGGATATAACCTTAGCTCTTGCGACGACAATTACTTGAAATCCCAACTCTTCCAACATAGCTACAATCTCATCTTCGTTCAGAAACCTCCTCGTTGTTGTACGAGATAAAAGTACTAATGTCGGCCTTTTAATCTGCGATACGTGGTTGTATTTAAGATTGAAGGACTGTCTAAGAAATTGTCTGAAATCGTGCATTGAAAGCCCTGTTGGGATATCGGTGGAATTCAAAGAAAGATGGCCGTGGAATCTCAGTCCAACTACAGCTCCTGGAAAGCAGTGAACGCTTTTGTTAGCAGCCGGGTTCATTATCCCGTGTTCTGTCAATTGAGACAGAGCTTTTCCATATTTCATCACAAATGAAGGCCTGTAGTCCTCCAGGATAAAAAGTACGCGGGATTTGAAGTTTCTCGTGGTGATGAATAGAGGGATGAGTATTTCGTTTATTTCGTGGAACACATTCCCTATAAAGCCGCTGGATGAAAAGATAACGGCAGGGATTTCGTGGTTGTATTGACAAACCGGTGGAGTAGTATTGCCATGCAATATTTTCACCGGGGTCACGGTTCTGAGAAGACTCTCGTCTTCTTGCCTTGCGTATGGTCGAATTATTGTTTCTTGCAGCGACATATGAGACGGGATGAATACTTTCATAGTTCCGGTGTCAATCTGCACCGGTCGATTTGTAACGCAATGAATGGAGTATACATCTTTGTTACACGCAAAGCCAGCGGCTTCCAGCTTTTCTCTGTTTTCCCCTGTTATGCATCATAATATTGAATAGTGAATATCAAATAGTGACTAAAAATTTGTGCATGTTCGAAAGATAGAACATCAAACAAAAAAAACAAAAGAACAACAACTGACCTTTCACTAGTCTTGAGAAAACAGAATCCTGAGACTCCTTTTTTTCTTCAAAAGCTTCATTTACGAGAACCTTAGTAGTACTCGTGCTGACAATAGTTTGAGAAATGGAGATAAATTGTGTCCCTGCCAATACTAAAGAACTTAAACAAATTAAAGTTTGTTACGATAAGAGGAGAATAACATAGGAACATCAAATGAATGCAAAGAACATAGTAAAAGGTAGAATTGTTACATTGATCAGATCGAGTAAAATTCACCCATAGAATATCAAGATAGAGTAAAGGGATCACAAGAAATAAAATCCATGGAGTTCCACGGAAAATCATATTTCTTCTCTCTTTGTCCATAGTCCACTATTTTGCAGACCAGTTATAAAGTTATTCAGACTATTCAAGCAATTAACGAGTTGATGAGGTGTATGTTTTTATCTAGACTTAATAACTAAAGTCTTTTCTTTATTTTTTAGTAATTTCGGACATACACATCATGTAACATTAGGAAGAGTTTTTTACGTGTAAGATTAGCAATCTAGTTAGTTGTAACAATTATTCAAGAATCTTAAATACATATTTTATGTTAAATGCTAACTGTTTGTTACTGATCTTTAACATAATATATAGTATTAATTTGTGTTTCCTATTATTATTTATAAAAACTTTATAATATATGGAATTAGTCCAAGTAAACCCTTTTAATAGTTTTATATAAAGAGAGACCTACGTCATGACAAAAAATGATATATTCAAATCAGGCTGCTGATGGCAAGTCAAAAATACTCAAAATTGTAAACAATTAGCAAAGCGGTTACATGAGGGCTTTCATTAGGAGAAAATTAAATTATATTCCTATGTCTAGCTTTTGCAGTACGAAACAGCAGCCAGTCCAAAACGACTATGTAACTCAAAAGTTAAAGAGATTAATTTACTCTTGAAAACTAAAATAGTTACAATTTCATTGTCGGAACGGCATAATCGTCGATACAGTTAGAATCATATGAGGAGTTTTCTTTTCGATGCATGAACTATTCAAAGTAATAAAAAAGATAGTTCAAATTGGACTTATTATATTATGAATAAGAGCATAAATTAAACAAGTTGCACTATCAAATAACTAGTCTCATTGAAAGTTTTTTCCTATATTAATTTCGATTGTTTTAGATCGATTGAAACCAATTTAGTGGCAACTGAGTTTGATTTCTCTTTGATTCATCAAAAGGTGATGGTAACTTGTAACCATTCACAAAAAAGTTAATTCAAATTAGACATACATTGTAAATAAGACCATAAACAAGTTGCACTATCAAATGACTAGTCTCATTGAATCCTTATTGATTTTGATTGTTTTGGATCGGTTGAAAACTAATTTAGTGGTAATTGAGTTTGATTTCTCTTTGATTTATCAAAAGTTGATAACAACAATAATTCACAATTTAACGAGATGGTGCTAATGTCTTCGAAAACCAGATTAACATTAATTCTTCCAACTTATAAAACACCTAAACCATGGGTAGTGTTGGTTTTAGTATATCTTGGGTTTTCAAAAGTCTCAAGTCAATATTAATACGCAATTTGCAAAAATGCGTCACGACTAATGTTTGTTCCTCTTATCTTTTTCCTTTTTCGTTTTATTTTTTATTTTTGGGATGTTACGATCCCTTGCATGGAATAACCCTGCAGTCCAATTTCTATTCCGTTGGCCATCTTTTCCTTTAAACTTGCAAATAATATAATGCTTCAATTAAGAAAGAGATGATAAAAATCAACCTCTTTAACAAGTACATATTCTTTGGAATGAAGTCTAAATTAACCTCTCGAACAAATTTTATTGAGGAATTAAATTGACAAATAACAATAATCTCAACAATTATTTACACCAAACCAATATCTTCACCTGTCCAAATCTGAAACAATACTAAGTGCTTCAACAAGTGTTTCCCTGAACCTTACAAGATTGATCCTCACATTCTGCTGATCAAGGAAAATAGTCCGGGCCGCCCTGTATCCGCCACTTATATACACCGATCCAGGATCCGTAACGACTGAATGATTTTTACCATACAATTTCAAAAGCGAACTCTCCTCCGCTTCAATTTTATACCGTAAATAGTTCACCCCCATGGCACGAGCAGTATCGCCATAGTAAGTATTCGACGCCCACTCTGTCCCAAGTAGTTCTACTTGCACCATAACCGCACCAGAAGGCAAAAATATCTCATTAGTTAGTCCAGCACCATGAGCTCCAACCAATACGCTGCAGGAATTAATCAACTGCGAAAACGTGTTCAAATTCGAGATCACTTTTGATCTTCTAACGACGATTACTTGAAATCCTAGACCTTCCATCATTGACACCATTTTATCTTCATTAAGAAACCTCCTCGTATTTGTTCGTGACAGAAGCATCAACCTCGGTTTTCTGATCTGTGAAACGTGCACGAATTTCAGACCATAAGCCTGTCTTAGAAACTGTTTGAAATCAGACATGGAATGCCCTCCTGGAATTTCGCTAGAATTCAACGCCAAATTGTCGTGGTACTTAAGCCCAACAACCGAACCTGGAAAACAGTGAATGCTTCCATTTTCAGCTGGATTCATGACTTTATAGCCCGACAAATGAGACAAAACCTTGCCATATTTCTTCACAAATGATGGTTTGTAATCCTCGAGAATAAAAAGCACGCGAGACTGGAACTGTCTAGTAGTTATGTACAAAGGAATAATAATTTCGTTCATCTCGTGGAAGACGTTCCCCGTGCTGCCTGATGAAAAAATAACGGCAGGGATTTCGTGGTTGTATTCGCAAACAGGAGGAATCGTCTTGTTGATTCCGTATTGAATCATACGAACCGGTGAAATAGCTATCAGATCACCTTCTTGTCTCGCATAAGGCCGGACCATTGTTTCTCTTTGCAAATCTTTATCGGAAGGAATATAAACTGTCATGTTGCTGGTATCAATTCTTACAGGTTTGTTCGATACACAAACGATAGAATGAACGGCCTTATCGCAGGCGAAGCCGGTGGATTCAAGAGTTCTTCGATCTTCCCCTGTTGACATGCATAAATTTTGTTTTAACACTAAAGACAACTATTTTATACCATATCACAAATTGAAAGAACAAATATAGAGTTGCATACCTCTTACTAGTCTTGCTAAATGAAAATTTATAAATTCTTGATCTTGAACAGTTTTGTTGATGACCTTTGTGCCGCTGAAGTTTTCTGAAGTTGGAAAATATTGCACCCCTGTAGTTCATTAATGAAAGTTAGTGAAATTAACATATTAATCAAAGGTAACTTAACATGTTAATTAAAGGGTAAATTAAATTAAATACATACATCGATGAAATGGAATTATGTTCCCCCAAAAGAAATCGACACCAACACAAAGTAAAGGAAAAGCCAGCAAGAAAATAATTGGGGTGGCACTAAAAATCAGTTTTCGAGGCTCTTTCTCCATTTTTCAGCTGATCTGTGAACTTAGCTAATGTTCAGTTTGCATGTTTTGAAAGAGACTAATTGGTAGGTGAAACTTCTTCATTCTCTAACAATATTGACGAATAGTTATTGTAATTTTATATTTTATTTGATCGGCTAGAGCTCCAATAGTTTGAATAATCTTCTGAGAATAAATTAATGCAATAAGTATGATGTGCTATTGTGCAATTTTTCTATTAGCAACTATTCCATTCTTAAATTGAAGAATTTGTGAATAACACGCTAACATCATTTTTCATTTGGTTGTACCGATTTATCATGTTAATGTATTAAAATCTCGTTTTGGGTGTGTATTACTCTACTAGATATACAAATTATTTATAAACTTTTACTTTATGAAAGGTTTAGCAAATGATCAATATTCAATTTTATTCTTAAAGATCTAAACTTTTTTTTTACTACTTAAACGAAAATGCAAACAAACTTCAATTTCAATATTGTCAACCTTGTGTGCATCAAGGAAATACAGATAAAAAAATTGAGTTTTTGCTATTATTCTCAGTTCATGTAGATTAATTAAGATAATAAAGGCATATTACATTAATTATATTGTAAAAAAGTTAAATGTTAAAGATGATATAGGTAGAGTCAATTAAATATTGAATGAAGATGACCTTGATGATGTTAACATCCACTTTTCGTGTTACTATTGTTTTGCAAGTAGAAAAATGGAATTTTCTACTAGGCCTGATGGGGTTATAAGATTCCTCTTGAAATCTGAAACTCGAACTCCTAAAATATACTGTATGAAGTTATCAATTATCACACCTACAAATTAAACCAGTTTATTCTACAAATATAAAATATATATTATCATGCCTTGAAGATGCAAATTTTACGAGCACTCTCAACTTCATTATTACTTGATTAGTTCTTGCTTGGCAGTTCTTTAATCATCTACCTCCTTATAAGTAATTATAAGTTGCAAAAAAAAAAAAAAAAAAAAAAATGAAATCGTACTCAACATTCATTATAGTTAAACATGATATCATAAAGTTAAATGCATCAAACCTTCAACCTCTGAGGTCATTTTTAATGTGACACTAACCTACAAAATAGAAAGGGAGAAAATAACTGCCCAACCTATTAAAATGTCTATGAATCGTTGATCAACTATTTGTTTCTGTATTTTAGCCATTGGATTTGGTCTAAAGGAAATTTTGTGCAAGGATTGTTTTCCTTTTTTTTCAAAAGTTAGGGGACACTTTACTAATTACTCCATAGATTATGGGTTAACCCTATCAGAAACGTTGATAATTTTGAAAATAAGAGGTGTTGCGTCAAAATTTAATATCCCATGTTAAGTATGTGAACTATGAACTATCCACTTTATTTTCTAAATTTTCAGTTTCCACTTTCCCTTTTTCTTCCACTTAACATCAACTAAATTTAATATAAATTCTTCCATAGACGCGATACTCCAACATAAAATCTGACTAGCCCAAAGTCCTTGTTCTCATCAGTTTATCGACTTTAATTTAATATCACGATTAGTAAGATAAATAAAATCACTTCTACCTTAATACGAAAACATTTAAAATAAAAATAAAAATGAAGACTGCAATTCTCAAAAGCTTTAACAAGTTGGAAGAAGAAATTTGCGTGTATGAAATGGTCCCCTCTTCTCAATTCTTCGAATGGGAAAACGTTGTTTTTGTTCATAGATTTTAGACGTCCCATTAGTTATCTATTTGATTAACTTGTTGCTTGAAAAGAAGCTGGCTGATGCTATAAAATATCATTGCTGAAGAGTTCAATATTTTCCGTTAGGCAACAATGATATTGTATAAGGATAATATTGATTAATCCTAAGTTTGGATGTTGCATGCTCCCCTCTCGAGTCAATGAGATAGAATTATATTATATTACATTATTGGAAATTCTCTCTATGACTTTAACCTTAGTTACATTCTGCCAAACGATCGGACAAGATACACATATGATGAATCTAGTTTTTGGCTTTTGTAGTGACTTTATATTTGGGGACAATAATTACTTTTACATTTAGTGTGTGATTATATTAATTTTATTTACTATAACTGTTACATAATTATTCCTTGAAATTAAGAAGACATTACAAATAAGATCTACTTTTTTAAATTTGACTGCTCAGTATCATTGCCAACGACAGAATCAAACCACTAATGGAGATCCCTCATTGCTAAACTATAAGATACCCACAGATATGCGTCCAAGGCTGCATGCGTAGCGTATGTAAATTTTATAAATCCAAAATTATTGTGTGAGATTTTAAATACAAGTGCATACCTTTGAGACTTAAATCTTACAATTCAGATTGGATATCACTTTAGTGTTAGATAGGTATTGATGAAGAAAATCGTTACATAAGTTGGCCGAAATTAAGAACTTGATGGCAGTAAAATGCTAGTCCCAATGAAATCCTTTTAGCACATAACGTTTTTATTCAATATTTCAGCTTCTTTTGTCCCAAGAAATTTTTAACACAGCGAAACACCTAAACTCCATTTCTGTTTCTCTTACTAAAAGAACAAAAAGATATTAACCGATAAGTCCTTGTCCACACAGGCTTAAACAAAGCCTTAGTGAAGCAAACACACCTTACAAACAGAGGCCCAAATCAAGAAATTCCCTTATTATAAAGGGCTGAAGCCCAAACCCCTTACAGATCGGAAAAAGACAACAAACGAGGCTCCAATTGACAGCTTTTTCTAGCCCAAATCACTTCTACAACTTTAGCTCGTGAGCGACAACTCTTATTAATTCGTGCTTTAACTTTTCTTAGTTCGCGATTTTAATTAACATAAACAAAAGGGAAGAATATGAAATGGTGAAGAAGATGAATCCACAGCTAGCAGAAACTTGTTGATTTCTAAAAGCACATTTTTCAATAAGCTAAAAGAAGTGTGAGGAAAAGAAAGGGTAGGTTGTTCGCAAAAATAGTCTTGTAACTTTTCCGTTTTACAAAATTAGTTCTTTAATGATATTAATTGCAATTTTAGTCCCTTATCTTAGCACCCTTTGCAATTTATGCCCTCATGCGACATAATATTTCAATATTCGTCGGAAAGCGGCACGTGGCCTGCACATGAGGGAATTTTGCAATAATCGTCCTATAAGTTGACCCTTTTGCAAAATTGGTCTTCTATATTTTTTATTTGTAATCTTCATCCTCTATATTGTCACAAGTTGCAATTTTAGTCGTCCGTCAATATTTTTGTCAATTTCACAGGAAGCTCCCTGTTTCTTTTTAAAATTTCCACACAGAAAAATTGATACTAAAAACCAATTTGCTTTTTGGATGACATTGTACTATCTATAGCATCACCTACCACTTAGTAATTCCAATCCTTACTAAAACCAAAGATATATTTATAATGATTACATCACTTGAAATAGGATTCATGTTTTCAGACCTTTTAACTTTACAGAATGTACATGCATCGAACATCTTAACAAAAAGTAAAAGACGTTCCACATACAGATCTTTTATTACTACATGAAACATGTGTGTAAAGCCCCCAGCTGTTAACCTTCTATGCGTAGCACTCCACATTGTTCTTTATGAACTTAAACCACTTATCACAACAAAAATCAACTCTCTAATACTTCATCCCTTCTCACTATCACATTCAACCAAACAGTTTAGTTGAGATAGTAAGTCAAACAACAAACCAAAGAGATTGAGTACAAAATCACCGAGAATATTCTAAGTGCGAGTTGCACAAATGATGATCTCAGTTCTCAAGGGGGTTACCTTGCCCTCTACTTAAAGAATCCGTCTTTTGCAAGCTCACAAATTAAAAGAATAGAATTCAATAGAAACTTTAAAAAGAAAGAGGGAGTGTTAGGACTGCAAGTCCGACACGATTGAGATTGTTAGGACTGCAAGTCCAACACGGTTTAATTCCTTGTTTTGCGAAAATATTTTAAAAGAAAATTCAGGTGTTATTTATTTACTAAAATATTAACTTGTGTTTTTATGGAAAACATCTTCTAAAGGTAAGTGAATGTTCGAGTAAGTTTGGAAAGATTTAACTTGATCTTTAGAATCTTATCTTATGAAAAGTTAATCTTTATCAAACTCTTGTTTATATCCTTAAGAGATTGTTTCCTTGTGGTGTTCTTTTTCGGTCTTTGATGTGCAGGATATGAAGATCATGAAGATCTTATCAAAAGGAAAATAGACCTTATCAAAGGAAAGAATCCGGATTTTTTGGAAAGACCGAGTCCCAACTGGATTGGGAGACTGGCCGCAGATCTCGGGATCTTTCAAGGAGAGTTATCCTATAAATAGTAGAATTCCTAAGAATCAATGTACAACAGTCGTGTATAACGATATTCATATTCAGATGTTCATTATATTTTGTGTTCCTTAATTTTCATACTTGAATTTATTCAAGAACGTGACAAGTCAAACAAGAGTTGAAGGGAGTTCAACGGGAAAGGATTGCACTAGTTAGAGGAATTCTATACGTACGTGCTTTGCGCTTGGAAGCTTGATCATAAGAAGATGTAACAAGAGTTGGTCTTACAGGTTCAAGCGGAGTAGATGATAAAAGGTTCCTATTGGTGTCCAACATGAGAGGGAGTCTAAGTGTTAGAGTAAAGCAACCAATAGGTGTAATAGCTTTTGATCGAGGTAAGAGGTTTGAATTCTTGCGCGAAAGCCTCGTGGAGTAGGACGAAATCCGAACCACGTTAAAAATCTGCTGTCTTATTTTTACTGTCTTACATACCTATCTAGACTAGGTATCACGACTAACTGTTTAAAGTAAAAATTAAAGACCGACTAATTGTTTAAAGTAAAAATTAAAGACTTTAAGATCTATTAGGGAGCTTCCGCTTAAACTGACAGAAATATTGACGGAGGACTAAAATTGCAACTTGTGACAATATAGAGGACGAAGATTGCAAATAAAAAATACAGAGGACCAATTTTGCAAAAGTGTCAACTTATAGTACGATTATTGCAATATTACACTCATGCCCAGGTCATGTGACACTTTTCACTGAATATTGGAATATTTCGTCACCTGAGGGCATAAGTTGCAAAGAGTGCTAAGATAGGGGCTAAAACTTGCGATAAAATATTAAATGACTAATTTTGCAAAACAGAAAAGTTACCAAACTATTTTTGAGAAAAACCCGAAAAAGAAAGGACCTAAAGAGAAAACAAGTGAACGAAGAATGTGAGAAACAGGAAAATACAAGAAAACATTGAGCTAGTGGAGATGCAAGGAAGACAAGTTAGAAGTCTAGGGTTCTCTGGTGTATTTGTTACAATGTATACGGACTATTTTTAATTAAAACTAAATGTGTGTGATTAGGGCTTATAACATGTTATTGCGCCAAACTTATACACAAAACAAGTATATTAGGCCTAGCTTGCCTCAACAATTTTGACCCTTGTGCTCTTAATTATTTTTAATATATGACACATAGATAAAAATTATGAAATAAATAATTAAATATTTCTTTATACCTCTAGACCATTAAGTTTAGAAATTGGTAATGCATATTACACAATTATAATGTTTTATGGATTTTTCAATAATTTTAATATTTTATTGAATTAGTTTTAATAGACACATTAAGATGCTTTAATGTTCGTAAACTTTCAAACCGGCCACTACAACAAACTCTCAAGCACCTACATTCGCATACGCATCCGCATTTTGTGACTTTAAGTGGGTGTTTACTTGCTATTTCCGCCTCTTTTGTTTTTAATTTTCAATTTTTGAAAATAAAATAGGGATAATCCACTTTTGTATCAACACATTACATAATCTTATAAGGGTAGTATGTCTTTTCCATAATTAATACTTTTTGTAATTTATTAGTATTTTTTTATTCAGGGAAAGATTGTCGTTTGAATACGCCTATTAGTTGTTTTTAATATATATCAATTTCTGTGAAGGTCACTGTAATTTCGCAAACTGTAGGAGATGTTTTGCAATTACATGAGTCCTTAGGGGTGTAACTATAATTATCCAATTTTTCAGAAAATAGTTTTGATATGTACATTTTATTTTTATTCCTATCAAAACATATGAACAAAAACAGTACATTATATAACATATTCTTTAACACTAGGAACGCAATTTACACGTTGCTATTAAAATTAAAAATAAAGAACCCAAGAATCGATGGTAAGTAACTATCTAGTAATTACAAAAATAATTGAAGAGGAATGAGTGTCAAAAGACTCAAAACAATGATTTATTGTTAGTTCCATGTTGTTTAGTACGAGAAGCAACTTTCGAGCAAGCATCGGCATAAATTGAGAAACGCTCTAGATTATAATGAATAACATGAACTTTACCTGGCAACATTAACAATTAGACTCTATGACTATAATTATAACGACTATTAAAAAATAAAGTTTTCGGTCAAATTTTCTCAAAATATAAGTGGTAGAAATATCCGAAAAATTATTAAAAGCTCATATTAAACATCAATTGAAGTCTTTCTCCATTTAACTGTTAACATAGATAGAGATAATTGCGTAAATATTAAAAATAAAGAGGTTGTTTATATGCATTATAAAACTTTTTTTTAATAATGCTTTTAGAAAAAATTGTCGTAGTGTGTGCTTTTTAGGTGATTGCGGTATAGTGTGTAATTTAGATGTAGTATATGCATTTTTAGGTGCTTCTAAGGTAGTTTGTGTTTTAGGTATTGTGAATTTTTTTAGATGGTTCTGGCATAGTGTGTGTTTTTGGTTAATGCATGTGTATTATTAGATGATTTTGGTGTAATGATATGTAATTTCAATTTATTGTGTGTTTTGAATAATTTCAGTGTTGTGTATATTCTTTAGGTGATTTCATTGTTGTGTATTTTTTAAATGTATTGTGTGTGTTTCTTTTATATTATTTCAGAGCAGTATATCTTTTAGGAGTAGTGTGTATTTTTTAGGTGATTCTAGTGCAGTGTGAGTTTTAAGCGTAATGTGTATATTTTTAGATGATATTGGTGCAATGTGTATTTTCAATGACTGTGAATTGTGCTCTTTTTAGGTGAATCTGGTGTACTATTTATTTTTTAAGATGAGTAGGCCGTGTGTGCTTTTTGGGTAATTTAGGTGTAGTATGTGTATTTTAGGTAATTTATGTGTAGTTTGTGTTATTTAGGTAATTTAGGTGTAGTCCGTGTTTTTTAGGAGATTTATGTCTGGCATCGACGTGTTATTATCATATTTTATCGACTATATTAGGTAGGTGAGTGCTAAGAATAGGTGAAGTTGGTAGGTAGGTGAGAAGTAAATTGGATTTAGTTTTACCGTAGTTAGTATAAATACGCGAATCCTCAAACACCCAAATATGTTCCCATCCATTGACAAACAATAGCAGTACATATCCCCAAAGCCTCACATCCTTATTTATTTTCCCTATCTTCCTTAATTTGAACCAAGTATGGCTTCTCGTTCATCTTAGTACTTCAATTCTCTATTGGAGGAGAGCAAAGATTTGATGATTTCCTCAAAAACAAATGAGAAAATATTTAATTCGATCCTCTCCCGACATGTCTGTTTCTAATTCACAACCGACTCTCAGTGAAGTTTAGCCATTATTATCCTTCCAAATCCGGGATATATGGATGGGGGATCCATTACCGGGCTGGAAATGCTGCATTTACAAAATCACAAACCAACAAAAGAATGTTTGGACCTGGGCAGGGGTTTAAGATTCCATCATCAGCTCCACCTACAAGATAGAGCAAAACACAAGCTCATTTTTTGGTTGGTGAGAGGTGGTACCCTCAGCCTAATGCAGTTGTATTTTCTTGGGGTAAAGCGACTGTAACATTGAATGATGTAATAATCTTATGATGTTTTTTGTCATTGGTAATACGGTTTTTCAGCACACCTGCGAACCAGAATACAAAAGAAATCCATAGGTAGTTATTCCACGCCCAAAAAGAGCTTGCCAGATATGGGTTACATAAGGTCACTTTTCATCCATCCATGATGTTTGAGTGGCCTCATGTGAACCAGATCTAGCAAGCTCTTTTTGGGCATGGAGTAACTGCTGGACTTTTTTTGTATCTTAGTCGGTAGGATGGTCAAAAGCTGTATTAACCATAACATAGAAACATCCTAAGATTAGCAGATCCTTCGATGTTATTGTCGCCTCACCCCAAGGAAAATACAAATGTATAAGTTTGAGGGCACCACCTCGCTGCCAACCAGAAAATGAGCTTGTTGTATCTTGTAGGTGGAGTTAATGATGGAATCATAGACCCCTATCTGGTCCAAACATTCTTTTGTTGCAAGGGCAGAGCCAGGAATTTGGCATATGGGGGGGGGGGGGGGGCGAGATAACGTTGATGAGTTTTTTTTTTTTTTAAATGATCTTCACTTGTTTTTTTTTTTTTTTTATAGTTTTTGTAGCTTTTTTGGCATGAATTTTTTTTGCCTATTTTTCACATATATTTTTCACTATTACGTATATTACATGGAATTTATTGTCAATATCTACTTGGGGATTTTTGAATCAAAGCTTTGTTACGAGTATATTTGAGTTAATACTTAGTTAATTCAAATTATTACTTTTAGTTTAGCCTAACTTTAGTCTACACTTTTTCCTAATCTAAAAATACATGCTCCTTTGTAAGATTTAAAAGAACCAAATAAGTTACCCAATTTAAAGAAAATATAAATTTGAGTTTTCCAGTAATTTTATCTTTTATTTTATTAATACCATCTAAAGTTCAAGAGTAAAAAAGTTAAAGAAAAATAGCATAACAAGTAAAATACACGCATTAATTAGTGAAAGAAAAATACATAAAGATACTATTACAAAAAGTAATTATAAGTCCGATATTTAAGACTTAAACATGAAAAATATTATTAATTAACATGAAAAATTTATAGATAACTATAAATATATACAGGTAAATACTATATTCAAACATAAGTATTATATATATACATACATATTTTATTGTTATTATACATATATATAATATATATAGTATATATATGTAAAGGGAGTGGTGAGGCTGGGGGGCGGGGCCCCCATATGCCGCCCCTGCCTCCGCCCCTGTTTTGCTGGTTTGTGTTTCTATAAACGCACTGCTCTGAGCCTAGCACTGGATTCCCCTCTCCATGGATCCCCAATTTGGAAATGGAGTGTTCTATTTGGCCACACGACATACTCGTCCGAGTGTTACCAAATTATATTGGTGTTGGCAGAAATGTCACTACGAAAAAATGTGGTGGAGAATATATGTGCATGTCTCAAAATATATGTATTTTTGTGAAATGCCTGCAAAAAAACTTTGTAGTATTTGCCCCTAACGAGATTCAATATATATAGTTTTTTTTTTTTTTTTTTTTTTTTGCTTATCATGATTGCGGAATATTGGGAAGCAACAAAGGTGTAGCTAGGAATTAATTTTATTCTGGGCTACTAAAAAGACTAAGTGCCTAAATAAATTTTGTTTTGGAAAATTTAAATATAAAGATGAAATTAGAAATATAATATTAATTGTTTGACAAAAAAAAAAAAAACCCTTAACTGCTATATATCATGTAAAACAAATGAAAATATTATTGAATTTGTGTCTTGCGCTTCTTCAAAGAACAAAACCTATAATTACAATTTGGCATTCATACTTTCTGATAACTCTTATTCAATGCAGATACCTATATAATTTGTTAAAAATATTCCATCTTATTACGAATATTGTTTTAAGGATCTTCCTAATTTGAAATGCAAAAAAAACTTCTATGATGATTCAAAACATACTAAAATTACATTATAAGAATTATCAGAATATATTTGTTACATATAAAATCATATTCTTGCTACAAGACTTACAAATGTTTTAATATCTTTCATCCTTATTTGGTAAAATACAAGAACCACAAAAAATGTTAGTAAAGTAGTACTAAATAATAAAGCCATATACATGATTTTCTTAATTCACAAGAAACACAACAAAAGTTATAAACTAAATGAAAATTTAATTAATCTTAATTAACAAGTTATGTGCAACTTATGAGTCCATGGGGAAGACATTTTATACAACATTTCTGAATTCACTATTTTTTCTTATATCTTCTTTACAAAAGGTTACAGGAAGTGAATAATATTTCTACATGATTAGAACCACATGTAGATCTATTTTCAGCAAGACAAAATATGTTATGAATTTATAGTATTAGTTTTTATCTTTATACAAAAGCGTACATTCAAAATTTCAATAAAAAACATAAACACGGAAAGAGTAAAGTTAAATGTCTTAAGTAAAAGATGGACACGTGATCTCTAAGAGCGTTAAAAATTCCCAACTAATTTGCCACCCCCGAAGCACTAGGCGAGCACCAAGACTCATATATTGTAAAAAAGAAAACATAACAAAATAGCTTTTTTTTTAAATCATGAGGTTTTCCTTCTAGCATGTCTGATAAAAAAATGAAAAATGTTGTTGACTTTGGAAATTGTCAAGTTGGGCAAGGTGGTGGTAAAATGAGGCTATCTAATGGGTTGTATAGTCCGGCTAAGGGTACATGAATCAATTTGTAAGAATCGAATTCGTAAATTAAGCTAAACACATACAAAAATGTGTTTAATATTTTTAGCCGCTTCATTCCAACGTTTTTCACCTAGGCTATATATATATATATGTACAAACATGAGCTCCAATAATGTGTAATTACATCCACTTAATTGTTGATATCACTAAATGGTTATTGTGAAATTATTTGTGTAGCATTGAACATCCATAATATATATGGTCTTAAAGATCATGATCCAATAACGTATGATGTTGAGTTACACATAATCAGGTTTTCTCACAAATCTAATTGTCAAGTAATGAGTTTTTTCAAAAATGGAAATTTATTTGAAATCTTTCGCCGAGACCCTTGCAACCCCATGCAGGAATCTAGCAAGTTGCAGCTGTTAAATATTAAAATGAACTGGGCATTGTAATCATTTTACTTTGTAGTACTGTCTTTTAATTATTTGAAACCTCTAGAATTCAAAATAAATTTAGTAGGTGTAGATTTGTGGTTGAAGAATAAATATGTATGTAAATAGTGTTGAAGCACTTCTTATTTTTCTTTTAAATCATTTTTTCACGTAAGTGATCATCTTTATGAACTATATTGATATATTTTCAGCTTATTGGTCTTCAATGTTTTATAGGAATCAGTTGTCAAAGTAAGTTGAACAATTGCTGAAAATTATAGATTACTATTCCCTTGTTTTACTGAAAATTTCCAGATTACTTCGATGGTCTGGTATTGCAAGTTTGAGTAATATTTTATCTGAAAATTGAAGATATAGTCACTATATTAGTTCTTGTGTGGCTACTTCTTGTTGTTTTGAGGTAATTGGTGTTGAAACACCCAACAAATTTGACACCAGCGTTAGTAAGATGTTGTCGTGGGTTATTCATCGAACTTAGACATCTTGTAGTTGTTGCTCCATTGAGATATTTGGGATCTATTTTTCTTTGAATTCAAATGGCATCTTCATGAATATGATTCAGTCCAAATCCCAAAAATATGAAAAGATAATTATGAAAATTGAAGCATACAAAAGAAAGTGTTGTTGCAATCACAAGATTTATGGGATATTGTTAAACTTGGATATAATGGTGTATGCAGAAATTTAGTTTGAAGTGGATGAAATACAAAAACATTAAGGATGAACTATACCATACAAAAATAGAAAAAAATATTTAATGAGTAAATAAAAATTTACTTTGTTAACATTTAATTATATATAAATAAATCACAAATTCTTAGATAAAGCAGCAAATATTTTCAATAAAAAATGTATGGTCCCATCAGCCAATAGATTTTAATAAAAAAAAGTATGCTACACAATAGTTACTATACAAGTAGTATTATAATACATTTAAAATAATAAATAACGACATTTTCAAAAATATCAAATGAACACGTTTATAATAATAATAGTTGAAGAAGTTGAAAATATCAAAAGAAAAAAAAATTTGCCAATTAAAGATAATACAAATGTGGTTTTTGCAGACGCTCTATATGTTAGATACTGTCCATTTAGGAATAACCTATTAAGAACCATTATACATCGAGTACTAATTAGTGAGGCTTGATATTTCTCTGTGACATCTATATATACTATAGAAACTGGTCCTCCCTCTACACTATTCTACGTCAATGTGTTCTTTCATGATACATGACATTATCTTTTGTATCTCGAATATCCATAGTTTATGTTCGTAAGCAATTAACATTATCAAATGCCGATTTTGATTGAAATTCATGCTTACGTTATAATTGCTTAACATCATCAACATCCGGACTACTCCACCTGACCGCGTCGTATATGAACAAACGACAATTATCATTAGCATCAAACGTTCTTTTTCCCCGGCATAATACCTGGTGAATTGACTTTTCCCCAACATATTAGCGTTAACCTGCAACAAACATTATTTTTGTCGAGTAACAGACGTCTTTGTATCTTCATTTTCAATCTACAGCGCTTTTACTATTAGTATCATGATGAAAGTTCATTATAACTTGCAGGCATCAAATTTATCTAGAAAAATTAAGTAGATCTTTCACTGCACTGTAAGGTTTGATCATGCCTTATGCATGGAATTTTTTCTCTTCATTTCTCAATCAATTACTTCACCTACTTATTTCATCCGACTTTGAATAAATTCAACACATATACAAAATCAATGATAACATTGAAATATCTCAAGATTTGGTATAGTGCTCCTGTACTTTCTAAGCTCTTTAGCTGAAAGCTCATGCCATATATGACCCGGCCCATTAAATGTAGAGTAAATTATTTTGCGAACACCAAGTCAACATATACCAATTAAAATTAAACCTGAGTTACTAAGATCATTCAGAGCAGACTTCATTCAATTTCGATGAAATTGAGCATAAAATTTTGATCAAGTAGCACGTACATAAAGTCTCGTGGGGGCCAAAATAATATACTCCAAAAGACCTCAAAAGAACACTAAACTACAAGCAAATTCACGGGAAGCTGCCATTTTAGAAAATCAAGAAGAAGAGGGGTCAACCAAATAAAGTGACTCTCTGCTCAAGTATTGCTATATTTATATACTAGGATAAAGGCTTCGCACGTGTGTATTAGTCTCTAATAACGCAATTTTTATTTTTTTTTTGTAAATGTATTACATTTATATTGCCAGATATTTAGCGAGTAATATAAAACATCACTAAGGACCTAAAGATAATTAAACAATATTCATTCATAATATATACTTTTTGCAATATGCAACATAAATCTATACATAGTAGCTATAAGCAAAATTCGTGATTCAAAATTATAATGTAATAATGATAGGTCAAAATATATCTTTCTAAAGATTTGTAATCACAAAAACATCTCATAATCTTTATAAAGATTTGAAATCACTAAGAGATCTCTTGATTTAAAATATGCAAAAGGATACGCGCTAGAGTTTGAAAGATTACAAAGACACCTCTCTTTAAATTACAAATTACCTAAAAGTCCTTATAACTTTATATTTATTTTAATTAAAATTTTCTTAATTTTAATTTTGCGTCCTTTTAGGATTTTTTTCTCACTCTCCACTTGCAAAGCCACCCCAACAGCTGCACCTCATTGCCACACACCTGTGCCACCCTCCCAATACCTTCTTAAGAACCACGTACACACCCACAACCGATGGTCCCAACCCACCTCCCCATCAATCGCCACCAACCCTCTGTCAATACAACCACCCGAAGGAGTCGCCCACCACCATCGGCGGCGCAACAACCTACATTAAAATAAACCATGAACCAATCCGCTGAGAAGGAGAGAGAGAGAGACGGGTTTGTGCAACTTTTACAGAGAACGGAGGCGGCGAAAAAGTGAGAGAAGTGAATGTTATTTTTCATTTTTAATTATGGAAAAAGTGAAAAAGATATAGGCAAAATTGGAAATATAGAAATTGGACAGTTGGAATAATACAAATTTATAGGGGCGAATTGGGAAGGATGAAAGATTGACGGACAAAACCCTTCCCATTTATATATATATATATATATGCAAAATGATCTCCTTGATACACATATTTTATATTATTTTGTGTCCTGCGCAGATACAAATACTCAGTAACTGAAAATAATCAATCCACAAGGAGGTTTTGTTCAAATTTTCTAAATCACATGGAGGTTTTATGCATTTTCCCCGACAAATAGTACATATATATGATACACAAAATAGTCAATTATAGGCGATATATAGGAGATCGTTCCCACTTACATGGAAACAACTCTCTAGTGTACCAATTAATTCACTTATTTATATATCTTAAAATCTAATTATTTCATGTAACAGAAACTTACAAGATAGAAGTTCTGAAACTATTGATTTAATAACTGTACATCCTGTAGATACTATTGCCCTTGCAGAACGCTAAAACGGTTTTTAATCTGCCCGAGTAAGAAGGAGAACAAATTCTGATAATACAGAAATAACTGGCTAACTCTGCTTAATTATATATATACTAAATTGTTAGAAGGCTAATTTCTGATATTTAAGTATCATGAATTAAGTTTGATCCACGACTCTTCTCTCTGCATCTTCAACTGTTGATAAAAATTCCCAATAAACATCTCAGCTTTTTCAAACAATTCCTCGTCGTGTTCGGACAACTCTTCCGTCTCAGTGTTCTCACCGCCACCACCTATGAAAAAAATGCTCGGCGTGGAAGGCGATTTCCTTACCTTCTTCACCTGAGCTGCATCAAGATTATTCTCCGAGGCGACATCCTTAACAGCTTTCAGAATGGAATGATCTGCGGTATCGATCCCATCATCCGAATTATTGGAAGTTACGTTCAAAGTTTCACCGGGCTTTTGTGCAACCGAAGCAGTATGAGGCGGTTTCTTGTATTCCGAGGATTCTAGGAAAAAAGAAAGAAGTCCAGCTTCGGCACCAACAGCAATGATAAGAATGTTAACAATGAAGTAGAGATATTTAGATCTGAGAGATGAGGATAGAAGAGGTGTTACGACGAGTAGAGCAATGATAAGAATCAGTTTCAAAATCTGAGATTTATTGGACTTTTCCATGTATACGAAACACTAGCTAGCTGAAAAAAATGATATTATTAGCAGAACTTTTGGCTTGAAGAAAAAGAATGAAAGAGAGTGTGGCAATGATTTTAACTGTGGGGGTGGGGGTGTTAAGGGCAGTGAGCATTGGAGAGGGGCCTATATGCACATATATATCGAAAACAATTGAAGTCTTGATAATGTTTGGTCTTCTTTTTTTCTTTTTTGATTAATAAAGTTTGGTCTTTTAGTGATGGGAAAAGGTTGCCGGTTGTCTTTACTCTTTAGCCTGTTATGACCTCATTTGTATGATTATATTTTTATTAGCAATTTTATTAAACTTGAATTATGAATACAATTAATAAAGAAAAGTAAGAGATGGAGAATGTGTACATTTGTTTTATGACATCATGTCCTTGCATACGAGTACTCTATATGACCAGTGACACAAGATCAACGGTCCACAATCTATTGGGTTAGTTGCACTTTGTTTCTTAACCATGAAAATATAGAACATTTCTCATAACCTATTAGTTTTTGTGCGATTTGCTCTAGTGCTAAATCTAATGGACGAAAAGTCTGATATTTGCCAAAATGAAAGGTCGAACAATGACTCAGGAGATAAATTGCACAAAAATTAATAGAATAGGTTGGAAGACAAATAGCACATTTTCATAGGTCAAAAATAAAGTGCAACAAACCCTATACGTCAGTGTGGTTTGCTGCAATCAATCCTTATATTTATCGTAGTTTTATGTTTCATTCATATATACTCTCTCGGAACTGTAATTTGATGCAACGTTGTTAGTCGAAGGACTCGGGTTTCACTAAACCAATGGTATATATATTTGGATGCGTTTTACTTGTGATTTACAAGATTATTGATCATAGTTTCTAGCAAAAGAAATCATTTGTCGTGCGCAGAAAAGCAAAAAAACTCTTCTGTCATAACTCTTCATATGTTTTGCATAATTAACGAAAACTTACCACTAATAAAAGATATATAGGCAAGAAAACATCTTGTGATTCTAAATTGAGGCGAAAAAAACCCTCATATTTTTTCCACACACGAGGACTTTTTTTTTTTGCCTATTTTTCTTTCAAATTGGGGTTTCATCACAATTAGGCAGAACACCTAATATTTTTAGCCTTTATTGCACAAGTTGGTATTTTGCTTCTTGTGCATAACTTTGGTATTTTCTGTTAAAATCTCCATTGAAGATTCAAAATCTGGAGAAATCGTGTTAAGATAAGCATGTGACGATTTATAATGACATCTCACAAAAAATATTTTTTACTGGTCAGCAGTTCTAATATGAGAACTTATAAATTAACTTATAATGACGTCTCAAAAGTATTCTTTTTATTCCTGGTCAGTATTTCTATTACTATACAATCGATCAGAAAATGATGATCCAGTTTAATTTGTTTATTTCTGGTTTGTAAGACAGAAAAAAAAAAAAAAAAAAAAAGCACCCCAAATCTTTGACATGTATCACAAATGGTCCTCCACCAAATAAGCTGGAGGGCATTATGTGATTTAGATATATGATCGCTACCTCACTCTATCAAGAATAGTAGAACATTTATTTCAAAAAAAATAAAAAAAAAACAAAAAAAAGTACAAGTTGTATCGATGTTCAGCATATGCGAAAAACTTAGTGTTGGGTCTAAAAAAGCAAACGAACATGCAAAAGGGGGGGAAAGAAGATAAGGTCGGTCATCGGTGGATAAGGCATATTGAAAGATACTCTCTTTTTCCTTAATTGCGTGCTCTGCTGCTAAACCAGAGTTAATAAAAAGCGACTTATGTTTGTTAAATCTGGTCACATTTTAAATGATATAAATAAACTTTAAACGGAAGCTTACATTAATTCATAGCTTTAAAATCGAGTTTGGTCTTCCACATCCATAAAGAGCTTATGTATAGATTACGTATCCAATAATATATAGTTCAAGGTACTCTCTTATATATATATATATATATATAGAGGAAGAGGTATTTGTGACACCAAATTTTTGATTTCCAAGTTTAACCTTATAATATATGTTTCACTATAACATCTTATTATTAATTTCCCAGTTTAGCCCTACAATTTAAGTTAAATGAAATTAACTATACCATTTGTTAAGAAGAATGATTTTGTTTCCTTATAATTTATATTCTTGCAATGTAAATTACTTTTCTTTCCATTTTACTCTAATTATGTTGATTCACTCTCCCACTAATTCAAACTATTTCCCTATAGACAAATCTTTTTTCTTGCCTTTTCTTTTTCTTCTTCCAAATTTTATTTTTTCTTCACACTTGGATATAAACGTATAATACTTTATCATATAAAAAATTTAATGTACGCGGGGCTCCGCGTGCCCCAATTTCTAGTATTTCAATAAATTATGGCTGATTATTTTAATATTTAAAAGAATAGAGCATGAGTCCAGAAACTAAATGATACTGACTAACCTACATATTAAGCCAATACACAAAATATTTAAAATATTAAATATATATAGACTCACAATACATTAACAGAATAATTTAGCATGGGTCTGTAAAGTGGGCCTGTTGGATTTATAAGGCCCTTTGGTATGTGTTGCACTGTGGAGCCTAAAAATACTGTAAATTGAAGCTCGTCTAGGTGATGCAACTTGTGGAATAATTAGCTAAGGGTTAAAGGGTTTTAGTTAAGGGTTGTTCCTAATATGAACAGTCTATTTGTATGTGATTATAAAATGGACTACTCATAATAGTTGAAGACCCTGACTTGATAGGGACGGACTTTTTTAATGAATATGGTAAACAAATTTCGACTCCTTTATCAATTTTCGTATGTATGTTTCTCAACATCTCGATTTCTGCATAAAAGCGGGTGTGTTCAAATTGTTCAATAGTATGAGATCCAGTAGAATATGCAGAAAGGTGAATTCTATTACACAATGGCGAATAATATAGCCAGACCACTTGACATGAATATCCGCAAAGGAAAAAGGGAGTAGACAAAGACAAAGAAGAGAATTAAATACCCACTATAGTCTATACCGATGCTCCGTGGCCCTTGCTCATGGACTTTCTTTGATTTTTCATAGATTTTCTTTGTTTGTTCTGAATTGCAACATACGGCTCATAAACACCATTACCACACGTATGTGTTTCTTTCTCCATTTTTAAGGTACAAAAGTAGGTATAGAAAAACAATCGATAATAACAATCACCTCCATCATTCATATATCCTCATATCATTTAAGGAATTGATGTACAAGAAAGATAAATAAACAGGACATAGTAATCATCCAAAAAAACTATTTATTCTGAGATAAACAGAAGCTTCTGGAAATTGGTGGAATGTTTTAATAATGTGGCAATAATGATTCAAAGGTAGAAAATAATCCGTTCCGACTGGACATAAGCCACAAGGAACTAAAAAGTTCAGGAACTTCTGTGTTCTTTTCTATTTGAAGCGGAGGCATGATTCACATGGTCCGAGGAAAATGCACCTGAGTGGGTGTTTTGCATTCTGCAACTGCAAAAATCAGAAGTAACCTATGTTGCACGGACACTTCAAGAAAATGAAAAATGCCGTGTCGGACACGCCTTGGACACGTGTCCGACACACCACGTGCCGTGTCCATAATTAAAATAAATAAAAAGAATATGGACACGCGTGTCGGGCACGTTTTAAGGGCGTGTCCGATACGCCATGGAAACTTTTGGGTTTTTTTTGTCTTTCTAAAGTCCCAAAACTTATATGAAGTAGTTGAACAACCAACAAGAGATTATAATGCTTGATTAGTTATACGAGTCTTTCATTTGTTTTAGCTTGAGTTTTTATGTAACTCTCTGATCTTTGTAGTTTAATTTGCATTTACATTTGAGACTTGAGTTTGTATGAATCTTTTATCTTGTATTTGAAATATAAATGCTTGATCTTAATTTTTGAGTAGACTCAAAAATATTGTTGATAGGATTTTATTATTATGGTATCGTCATATATTAATAAAAAATTCAAGACGTGTCCATGCCGTGTCGTGTCCTAGAAATTTTTAAAAATCTGTCGTGTCCGTATTGTGTCGTATCCGTGTCCCTGTGTCCGTGTCCGTGCAACATAGGAAGTAACAAAGATAAAAATTATAGAGGGTAACGTGGACAAATTGATATATGTCTGTTATCATGGAATCAACCTAAAACTCTCATGTGGTTTGTAAACCTACACTAAATCCTCGTTTGGTTTGTTAATTGTGTAAAACTCTCTTGTGATTTTATTAAATTTGCACAAAATTCATTTTTCATGAAACTATAAGGGGGTTTTGTACAAAACTTTTTGAAACCACAATAGAGTTTTATGCAAGTAAAGGATTTTATGCAGAGTTTATGAAACCACAAGAGAGTTATAGATGATTATCAAAACATAAGAGTTTTGTGCAAGTAAAGGATTTTATGCAGAGTTTATGCATTTTCTCGGTCTGTTACCTGAGTAAGGACTTGCTCAAATAATATCATGTGTTTCATCACCAAATTACTCAAACAACAACAAGTAGCAATACAAGAACTAACATAGTAAATAGATCTTCCACTTCCAACAAGATTACTCAAACTTTAAGCAGGAAATGATAGAAGTAATCTGAAACTTTTTCAGCGAAACAGGGAAAAGTAATTTGTAACTTTCAGCAACTATACAACTCACTTAGATCACGACGAGCAATGACACGAAATGCGCGCCGCGGTTGAAAAATCTTCCATATTTTGGACCTTAGCTCCATGGAACAATATAATCTTCCAACACGTTGAAGATGAATATGTAAGATTCTTTTACAGAATTTTAATTATGGAATCTTCTTTACGTAACCCTCTCTAATTAGGATAATTAACAATTTATTTCCTTATCTAATTTAGGCAAATATCTTGATTTTAGACCTCATTTCTTGATGGGAGAAATCAACTACGGTTACTGATAGATCTTTAAGTCTTTAATTTTACTATTAAGCAGTAAGTCGTGATACCTAGTCTAGACAGGTATATACGACAGTAAAATAAGACAGCAGAATTTTAACGTGGTTCGGACTATGTCCTACATCCACGAGGCTTTCGCCCAAGAGATCAAACTTCTTTCGTCGACTAAAAGTTATTACACCTACTGGTTTTACTCTAACACCGAATCCCTCTAATGTTGATACCACCAAGAACCTTTTATCGCCTACTCCGTTTGAACCCGTAAGACCAAGCTCCAGTATGATCTTCTTATGATCAAGCCTCCAAGCGCAAAGCACCTACGTGTAGAATCCCTCTAACTGGTGCAATCATTTCCCGTTGAACTCCCTTCAACTCTTGTCGGCTCGTCACGTTCTTGAATTGAATCAAGTATGAAAACTAAGGAATACAAAAATATATGGAACACCTAAAGATATATATGAGTTTACACGAGTGTTCTACATTGATTCATAGGAATTCTACTATTTATAGAATAGCTCTCCTTGAAAGATTCCGAGATCCGCGGCCAGTCTCCCAATCCAGTACGGACTCGATCTTTCCAAATATCCGGATTCTTTCCATTGATAAGGCTTCTTTTCCTTTGATAAGTCTTTGTTTCTTTTTGATAAGATCTCCATTATCTTCGTTATCATGCACATCAAAGATGAAAAAGAACTCCACAAAGAAATAATCACTTAAGGATATAAATAAGAGTTTGATAAAGATTAACTTTCCATAAAATAAGATTGTAAAAGATCAAGTTAAATCTTTACAAACTTACTCAAATATTCACTCACCTTTAAAAGATATTATCCATAAAATCAAGAGTGGATATTTCAGTAAATAAATAAAACTAAAGAAAACCAAAATTTTTCTTTAAAATATTTTTGCAAAACAAGGAAATAAATCGTGTTGGACATGCAGTCCTGACAATCTCAATCGAGTTTGAATCGTGTCGGACTTGCGGTCCTAACAATTACCATAATTATGAAGGGTCCTAGGCTATCCTATAAATAAAGGAGCATGTGTACCATCAGCATCTCTATTCGGTATAAGGCATAGGCTAGAAGCTCTTCATTTACTCTGTTTTGCAGGTGTTGTTCGTGTGACGACGATCTTGATTTAATGGTGCAAAAATTCCAGATTCGATTCCGCTGAGCATCTGATAATAACATAAAGTAAGTAACTTTTACCTAATAAGCTGAAAGTACATAGATATATTTCACAATAATGATCACATACTTGATAAAATATTTGGAAGAAAAACAACAATTACTTCAACATTATTTCTCACACAAAATGAACGGTTCTTTTTTTTTTAATTGTCTCACTCTTTTTTTCTGACATATATGTACATATTTATTATTCGACAATGACCCCCACACAAACTACATTTATTCAGAATTCACGAGTTTTTCAAATAATCAAAAGACAATCAAAGTAAAAATTCCTATAATGCCCAATTGAGTTCAATATCTAACATCCTTCGTTAAACTCAATTTCCGAATGCTTCATTCCAAGTATAATCTTAAGTTTTCTAAAACGTTAAAGCATCAAAGGAATGGTGAAAATGTTTGCTACTTGATCACGTGATCAGCAATACACTTATTTCACATCTTTCTTGCTTACATGCTCTTGAATAAAATGACACCAAGTATCAATATGTTTACTTCTTTCATTGAAGGTCAATTTCAATAACTTTCTCAGACAACTTGCTGAACTTGTTGCAACATATTCCGTCTCGCAAATCTACAATATTAGAAAGACTTATTTCTTTGATGACCATGTAAAAGTTGCATTTTCAATGATAAAAAAGATTCATGTAGTATTGTCTCTCTCATCCAGGTATATTTCCCAATCACTATCGGAAAAGCCAATAAGTTTCATTCCAATATTCACCAAATAGAATAAATCGTCATTGAGCGTACCTTTGATGTAGCGAAGTATTCCCTTTGCGACATTGAAGTGAGACTCATTTGGTGCTTCCGTGTATCTACTGATCAAGCCAACTCTATAAAGAATATGAGGCCTAGTGCAAGTAAGATAACAAAGGATGTCTACTAGGCTTTTCAAATAAGTTGGATCCGCTAGTGCATTGTCGTAGCTCTTTCTCAGTTCTTGTCCATATTCAACGAAAGTATTCAGTGGATTCATGGCTCCATCTTAAACTGTTTCAAAATTTGTTTAGCATAAAAGGTTTGGAAAATAAAAATTATATCTTTGTTTTGCACAATCCAATCCCGAGAAATGAGCCATCAAGTCAATATTAGTCATATCAAATTCCTTAGTCATGGTTTTCTTAAATTTATCAAAACATCGCCCCATTGTTTTCCATTGAATATCAAATCATAAACGTAGAGACATATAACTAACATGTTACCTATTGAATCTTTCTTCACATATAGTGCACGTTCGTAAGGACATCTCATGAATCCATCTTTAAGAAAATGCTCATCAATCTAGAATTCCAAGTTCGCGGCCAACGTAGTCTTCAGGTTGTTCTACATATATTTCTTCCAACAAAAAGACCGTTTAAGAAAGCCGACTTCACATTAAGTTGCTTGATTTTCAATATGTTGCGCAACCAATGAAATGAATAATCTTATCATTTCCAAACGAGCCAGTGGAGCAAGCACTTCAATAAAAGGCCAGCCTTTTGCTTATAGCCTTTAGCTACTAATCTCGCCTTCTTTGTATGAACTTCACCATTAGAATTTCTCTTTGTTTTGTATACCAATCTCTAATTAATTTTTGGCCTTGAAGTAACTTTGTCAATAACCAAGTGTTATTTTTCTAAATGGCTTTGATTTCTTTATCTATTGCACCCCTTCGTACCTTTTGTTGTGAAGCTTCTTCATAAGATAAAGGATCAGAATCCATGTACAAGCAAAACTATTTCAAGTTCTGTTCTTCATCTATAGTTTCATAAATTTGTTGCAAGCTTCTCATTCTTCTTGTGCATAAACTAGAACTTGAATATAAGGACGGCGGTGAGGAAAACGGTTCTTCTACGACTTCTCTTTGTTCATTTGAGTTTCCCTTAAGAACAAGTTCTGAATGGGTTGCTAGTTTATTTTCTTTCTAGTCCCACATTGCACTTTTTCAAAATTCACATCACATGACATGAAAATGTTTTGTGCAACAGCATTGTATAGCTTGTAACCTATTGTTCGACCACCATCTCCACTAAAATTCATTTCTCACCTTTATCATCAATTTTTATTTTTCTAGCTTCAGGGATTTTGACATATGTAATGGAACCAAAAACTTTCAAGTGCGCAACGTTGGGCTTAAATGAACTTTATGCTTCTTCAGGTGCCTTGAACCGAACACTTTTTGTAGGACAACAGTTTAGCTAAACTCTAGTGGTAAGTTGTTTCCCTTTTTTGTATTATTCCATCTTTGAATTCCCAAAAGAAATTGGACAACGGGCCTGTTTCGACGAGATCCGCCTCAAGTTGTACTGTGTGACCCCTCCCACACACACATATTGTAGCGATCCAACTAAAGATTTTGATTCCAGTGGGAATAACTAGGGATAAAAACGTCAAACCCCTTGTTTCACTTTTCCTCTATCTTCTTTTTTGGAAACTTGTCCCCTGTATTATGGATAAATACGCACTTTGCCCACTCATCGGTTGACCAACTAAATTTTTTCACCCAAAAGTTCATGTTTGCCCGAATTTGAAACGTGAACATGGGTTTCGTTACAATTTAACCTTAAATTCAATAAATTGCCCTCTTTTCACTTCAATTTTTGTTATATTTCTTAACTTTCAAACCCTAAGTTTTAATAATTAAATTAGCGTTTGAAATGTACAAAAATATTGAAGGAAAAAATGGGCATATTATTGAGCTTAAGTTTAAATTGTGAAGAGCCTCCATATTTACGTTTTGAATCCCGGCAAAAATTAATTTTCATGCTCTGCAACTGTGGTGTGTAAGAAGGTGTCATTTGATGAACAACTCCATGCTCTTTGCAATAATTCTCAAAAACATCAAACGTGTGTATTCACCACCTTGATCCGATCCCAAGACTTTAATATTGTAGTCACTTTGTCTCTCTCAGTAGTTCTTCAATTCTTTGAAAATTTCAAATACTTATGACTTAAAAAAAAAAAAAAAAAAAAACATTCAAGTCTTCCTTGAGAAATCATCGATAAAAGTCAAGAAATATAGGTTGTCTCCATTGGACATTTGTTTTAAAGGAAGAGGAGCAACAATATGCACAATTTCAAGTGGATGTGATGCTCGTCAGCTCATTTCTTTTAAAAAAACGTCTGTGATACTTGCCAAATGTACACCCTTCACACACTTCACTTGGATGATCTACACGAGGCATCAACTTGCTATATTATTTTTTATAACAACTTCAATGCACCAATATTCAAGTTTCCGAAGCGCAAGTGCCCAAGCCATGACTCGTGTTTTAAAATAGTTTGAAACAACTCTCCATATCATGCTAAATGTTCACCAAAAATAATCTAATTCTAGATATGAGCAACCATATTATTAGAACCATCTCTAATTGTAAGATAAGAATTCTTCATTGAAATATATTATATCCCTTCTCCAATGTTACTCTTCAACACCAAAACGTAATATGTAGTCATAGTTTCCATTCTTGAGCTTAATAGAAATTTTACCTTTGCCTCCAATTGTTACTTACGAAGAGTCGCCTACAGTAACATTGCGTTGAACATTTTCGTCAAGCTCAATACATATCTCTTTATTTCCAAACATATGGTTGTTAGCTCTTGTGTCCGGATACCGTGGCTTGGAACTAATTCTTTCAAGGTCATTGTAAGCAAACAATAAAGTTGATCCAATTTCTATTGTTCTAAATTTGAAGAATTATCTTGCTCATTGATTTCATTATTTACCTTTGTCTGCACTCATTCTTGTAATGTTCCAATCTATGACAATTGTAGTATTTGACCCTACTTTTATCATAACCTTGTCGATTACAAGGATCATTGTAATTACCTCTTGATACTCCTTCACGTCCTCTTGAAAGTATGAATTTTGGCCTCTTCCTTTCCTTTCTTGATAAGCATAATTACATCCACCTCTACCTCGATATCCTTGATTACCATAGCTTTTTTCTCCCCCCCAGAGTGTCCAAGTTCAGGTTTTATATTATCTTTCAGGGACATCTTTGCTTCTAAAGCTTGCTCAAGTGAAACATCTTTCTCTTTATTCTTTGTTCATGTGCTTCCAAGCTACTTTGTAGTTGATCAACGGTCATAATGTTGAGATCTTTCAATTGTTCTATAGATGCAACGGCATGCTCAAACTTTGAGGTTAATGACTTTAAAATCTTCTCTATAGCTCGTGTTAGGACCTGGATTTGGTCCGTTGCTGTTTTAACTGTTAGGTTGCCCCTTATATTGTTTAAACAGTCATTCATGATTAAACTACTTATCTGTGCCTTATCTAATTACGGCTTAAATCATTATGTCTCCTAGAGTTTCTGCCTTAAACACGATTTACTGCTTATATTTCTTAGCATATTATATTTTAGAGTATTATTTATTCCCTGTTTATTATTGCTCATTAATTAAACTCGTATATTCATAATTTAATTAAGTATGATGTAATAAAGACATTATCAGAAGAGATAATTAATTAAAGTATTTCACATTTTTAGGAAATTATTATTTAGCCGAGTGATTTAACTCACGATTTATAAATTCTTAAATATGTTTGTCTAAGATTAATTAATTGTCTTTATTCTGGATTTAGTTTACGCGTTTAAATAGGATTAGAAGATGGCAAGTTATGTGTTCTCATCTTTAGGAGATAGAGTTTATCTAGGGAATTATATCTGTCTCATTTAGGATAAGGAAAGATTTACATAACTTATCTAATCTTTGAAAAACATATCTTTTTATTCCTGGATATATTCAGCTGATCTTTTTACTTTGAGAATAAGTTTATCTATGTGGTCTTATTTAAGGGATCATACATCAAGGAGATAAAGACTAAATGCAATCAGAAAGATTCTGAAAGCTCTCAAACAGAAAAGCAGTTGAAACAACTGGAACGGATCAGACCAAATGTTGAACCTATAAATAGAAGAGTTGAATCATTTGTATAATTAACCTTTGAGCGTATTGTAATACAGATCATATGAAAGGTTCACTGTTAGTTTCATAGTAAGTTTCATGAAGTAAAATGTTTATTCCTTATTCCGTTTAAAGTTTTTTAGTTAGTAAGAGTAAGTGTTTTTTCCAAAGTCAAGATCGAACTTATCAAGAAGAGTCCAACAAGGTCAAATGGAGTTTGAATGAGGTAGGATATCTTCCATCAGACTGAGTTAAAAGACTAAAGGCATGGCTATAGGGTTTAATTGTAGAAAGGGATTTCAGTGTGTTAGAGTAACATCTTGTATGTGTAATTCACTTTTGTAGATCTCAAGAAGTCTGAAGTATTAGGCGGGAACCTCGTGGAGTAGGACAGTTATCCGAACCACGTAAAAACCTAGTGTGTTTGTTTATTTACTGCTTTGATTACTGTTGCAATATACAACTAAACTCCCGTGCTAAAGGTGTTTACAAAGTAAAAAAACAAATCAGTTTTTCTAAGTATTTTTATTGAAGTTAAAGATTTGAGCACTATTAATTGGAGAAAGATTTAACTGGTTTTATCATTCCGATTGTTGAGTCAACCAATCCACTTGTAGTTATATCTCTTATTTTTTAAGGTTGTAAAACTTTAAGTATTCTACGAAATAGAAATTAACAACTCGAATGTCATAAATTGCAGCTGAATTTTCTCGAACATTGTCTAATCAATTCCTTGATAAATATTGAATAATGCCCTTTTATCTCTTTTTCGAGCATCTTTAAGGGAAGTTTTTTAATTGTTGGTTAGCGCATTTTTTCTAACAATTTGGGTTCATTAAATCCAAGTTTAACAATATCCCATAAATCTTGTATTTGCAACAACACTTTCTTTTGTATGCTTCAATTTTCATAATTATGTTTTTATATTTTTGAATTTGGGACTGACTCATATTCATGAAGATGCCATTTGAATTCAAAGAAAAATAGATCCCAAATATATCAATGGGGAAGAACTACAATATGTCTAAGTTCGATGAATAACCCACGACAACATCTTACTAACAACGTAACTATTCATTATGAGAAGAAGATCTCGTGCTTTAATTTGGTAACTATCAATTAAAGTTAAAGATATGTACAATATATGGTTGATTGGCATTTTTATTCTCATCATTAAGTTTTATAATTTTGTAATCTTTAACCTCAATTTGTAAAGAGGCAAAAATTATTCTCAATCATATATAAAAAGAATCGAAATAATATTTCTAATCCTTAATCAAAAGCTCGAGAAAGTCTTCCAAATTCCAAAACTCAACTTCATTAAAAACATTACAAAATATAATATTACTTTTGTTATAGAAGTATTCATGATTTCTATATTTTTCTCAAATACATATATATATATATATATATATATATATATATATATATATATATATATATATAAATGTTTTATGTGTATACATATATATTTTTAGTAAATACATCTCAAAAGAGCATTGCATATTTTAAAATTAAAAGAAAAAGTTAAATTATGTGAAACACTAGCTTGCACATTTATATTGTGATGTAGTTGAGTGTTAAATTATAAATTTTCTTTTTCTTTCTAAGCGTCTAATATCTTGTTAATTAAGAACTAAGAATAATGATATATATTATTAAATTTAAGGTGGTGGGATAGATTGGTGGATGGGAAAATTGGGTTGAGTAGAGGTTGATTTGGTGGATTAGATGGATCTACCAAGATGGATCCACTTGGATCCGACAATGGATCCATGTGGATCCGACTATGGATCTGCGATGGATCCACAAATGGATCCGTTCGGATCCATGATTGGATCCAAAAATAGTACTACTTGGATCCGCGGATCCACATGGATCCGGTCCCGGATCCGATCCAAGTTGAATCCATTTGAGATCCACCCATATGGATCCAGTTGGATCCAAATCCTAATGGATCGGATCCACATGGATTTAGACTTGGATCCGGTCCGGTTGATCCATTTGCCACCCCTATATGTAACCAATATATTCAAATAATTGTTATAATGTAATTTTGGTATGTTTTGAATCATTACAGAAGTTTTTTTGCATTTCAAATTAGGAAGATTGTTAAAAATATATTCGTAATAGGACGAAATATTTTTACCAAATCATATGCATATCTGCATTGAATGAGAGTTATCAGATAGTATGAATGCCAAATTGTAATTGATAGGTTTTAAGAAGAAGCAAAAGACACAATTTCAATAATATTTTTATTTGTTTTACATGATAGCAATTAGTGTTTTTTTTTGTCAAACAATTAATATTATATTTCTAATTTCTTTTTTATTTAAATTTTCCAAATATTTTTATGTAGTCAGTTAGTCTTTTTAACAACCCAAAATAAAATTAATTCCTAGCTACACCTTTGTTGATTCCCCAATATTCCCCAATCAAGATAAGAAAACAACAACTGTATATATTGAATCTCGCTAGGGGCAAATACTACAAAGTTTTTTTCCAGGCTTTTCATGGAAATACATATATTTTGAGAGATACACATATATGTATTCTCCACTACATTTATTCTTAGTGACACCTGATGGTTCCCGCCAACACTAATATCTTTTGGTAACACTTGGACGAGTATGTCGTGTGGCCAAATAGAACACCCCCTTTCCGAATTGGGGGTCCATGGATGGGGAATCCAGTGCTAGACTCAAAATAGTGCATTTACAGAATCGCAAGCCAGCAAAAGAATATTTGGACCAGGGCAGAGGTTTATCTTGTAGGTAGAGTTAATGATGAAATCTTAAACCCCTGCCAAGTTCCAAACATTCTTTAGCTAGTTTGTGGTTTTGTAAATGCAACATTTTCAGCCCGGTAATCAGGGGCGGAGCCAAGAATTTTTGCTTTTGGGGGGGGGGGGATTAAGTGATTTTTTTTATTGTAAAAATGGATATTATTATTATTATTATTAGTTAAAAATAATAAATCATCTTAAAAATTAAAAGTACATTAAGATGCATATATTTAAAAAGTGACTCATTGTTTCAAAAAACTGTAAAAAAATAAAATAAACATATATAATTATATACACAAAACATGCTATAAAATTATATATATCGGATACATCCCAATAGATTTTTTGTTGTTTATGTTCACTTAAACTTTGTAATTGTGTCATACAGTTTAAAGAGTAAAATATCATAAATAAATTAATAATAAAGTACTAAATAATATCTTTCTTAATATTGTGTAAGATTAATGCAATATGTAAGGAAAGAACTTTCATCTCTAACTTTGTCTCCACAACTCTTTTCATTAAAAAAAATTACCGTAAAGGTGTTTAAGAAAACATTATACACTCAATGAGTAATCACCATTTTAGTTTCATTACACGGAAAGAGTAAGAGAATTTTGAGACAAAATTTGAAAATGAGTAAAGTATGTTATTATAAATCTAAGATATTGAATCAGCTAAAAGAAAAAAACTAATAAAAACTTGGGGAAAATCTTATACTAGAATTCCTAAATGTTTAAAATTATATGTTCAAGAATATATATACATACAACATAGATATATACATATATATGATATATAGTATATAAAATACAATATATAAGTATATATTAGTTGAGGCGGGGCTGGAGTCGGGGGCGGGGGGGCCGCCCCTGCCGGTAATGGATCCCCCATCCATATATCTCGGATTTGGGAGGATAATTAATGGCTAAACTTCTCTGATAGTCAGTGGTGGATTAGAAATAGACATGTCGGGAAAGGTGATTAATGGCATGAGGAATCAAATTAAATGTTTTCCCATTTGTTTTTAGGAAATCATCAAATCTTTTCTCTCCTCCATTGGAGAATTGAAGTACGAAGATGAACGAGACGCCAAACTTGGTTAAAATGAAGGAAGATAGTGAAAATAAATAAGAATGGGAGGCTTTGGGGTTATGTACTGCTATTGTTTGTCAATGGATGAGAACATATTTGGGTGTTTGAGGATTTACGTATTTATACTAAATGAGATAAAAATCAAGACAATTTATTTCTTACCTACCCACCGACTTCACCTATTCTAAGCACTCACCTACCTAATATAGACGATAAAATATAAAAATAAAACGTCGATAACACACGTAAATCACCTAAAAAAACACGGACTACACCTAAATTACCTAAAAAACACAGATTACACATAAATTACTTAAAATAAACGTACCCCACCTAAATTACCTAAAAAGCATACACGGCTTGCTCATCTTAAAAAAATAAATAGTACACCAGATTCACCTAAAAAGCACACATTTCACATAGTCATGAAAAATACACATTGCACCAATAGCATCTAAAAATATACACATTACGCCTAAAACTCACACTGCACTAGAATCACCTAACAAATACACACTACACATAAAAGATATACTGCCCTAAAATAAAATAAAAGAAAAACACACAGAATACGTCTAAAAAACAGTGAAATCACCTAAAAAATATAAACAACATTGAAATTATTTAAAACACACAATAAGCTGAAATTACGTAACATTACACAAAAATCATCTAAAAACACACATAAACCAAAAACACACACTACGCCAGAACCATCTATAAACATTCACAATACCTAAAACACAAACTACCCCAGAAGCATCTAAAAATGCATATATTACATCAAAAATACCCACTATACCGGAATAACCTAAAAAGCACACACTACGACAAATTTTTCTAAAAGCATTATTTAAAAAAAGTTTTATAATTCATGTAAACAACCTCTTTATTTTTAATATTTAAGCAATCATCTCTACCTTTAGGAACAGTTAAATGGACAAAAACTTGAATTGATGTTTAAGATGAGCTTTTAATATTTTTCGGATATTTCTACCACTTATATTTTGAGAAAATTAGACCAAAAAATTTATATTTTAATAATCATTATAATTATAGTCATAAAGTCTAATTGTAAATGTCTCCATGTAAAGTGCATGTAATTTATTATAATCTAGAGCATTTCACAATTTACGTCGAATACTTGCTCTAAAGTTGCTTCTCGTACTAAACAGCATGGAACTAACAATAAATCGTTCTTTTGAGTCTTTTGACACTCATTCCTCTTCAATTATTTTTTTAATTACTACACCGTTAACTTGCCATCGATTCTTGGGTTCTTTATTTTTAATTTTAATAGCAAGGTGTAAACTTTGTTCCTAGTGTTAAAGAATATTTATTGTAATGTATTGTTATTTTTTCATATGTTTTGATAGGTATAAAAATAAAATGTACATATCAAAATTATTTTCTAATAAACTGAAAAAATGGATAATTATAGTTACACCCTTAAGGACTCATTTAATTACAGAAACATCTCCTATAGTTAGCAAAATTACAGTGATCTTCACAAATATTGTTATATGTCTAAAGCAACTAACAGACATATTCAAACGAAAATTTTGCCCCCAATAAAAAATACTATACTAATAAATTACAAAAATCATTAATTATGGAAAAGACGTAACTACCTTTATAAGATTATGTAATGCGTTGATACATGAGTGGATTATCCCTATTTTATTTTCAATAATTAAAAATTAAAAACAAAAGAAGCGGAAACTAGCAAGTAAACACCCACTTAAAGTCGCATAATGTGGAGACGATGCGAATGCAGGTCCGTGAGAGTGTTCTGGAGTGGGCCGATTTGAAAGTTTACGAACATCAAAGCATCTTAATGTGACTATTAAAACTAATTAAATAAAATATTAAAATAATTGAAAAAACCATAAAGCATTATAATTGTGTAATATGCATTACCAATTTGTAAACTTAATTGTCTAGAGGCATACAAAAATATTTAATTATTTATTTCATAATTATTATCTATGTTTAATACATTGAAAATAAACAAGAGCGCAAAGGTCAAGATTGTTGAGGCAAGCTTGGCCCATTATACTTATTTTGTGTATAAGTGCGCAATAACCTGTTATAACTTATAACTTATAAGTCCTAATCAGCCACACACATTTAGTTTTAATCAAAAACAACCAGTATACATTGTAACAAATACACCAGAGAACCCAATACTTCTAACTTCTCTTCCCTTCATCTCACTAGCTCAATGTTTTCTTTTATTTTCCTGTTTCTCACATTCTTTGTTCACTTGGTTTCTCTTTAGGTCCTTTCTTTTCCTGTTATTTCTCAAAATAGTCCTCGAACTTTTTTTGTTTTGCAAAATTAGTCATTGAATGATTTTAATTGCAATTTTAGTCCCTTGTCTTAGCACTCTTTGCAATTTATGCCCTCAGGCGACGAAATATTCCAATAATAGCCAGAAAGTGACACATGGCCTGCACATGAGAGGATTTTTGCAATAACCGTTCTATGAACTGACACTTTTGCAAAATTGGTCCTCTATATTTTTTATTTGCAATTTTTGTCCTCAATATTGTCACAGGTTGCAATTTTAGTCCTCCGTCAATATTTCTGTCAAATTAAGCGGAAGCTCCCTCTTTCTTTTTAAAATTTCTATCGAAATCTGTTCTTTGACTCATGAGATTGCGAAAAGATGGGTTATTCGAGTAGAGGTCAAGGTAACCCCTTTGAGAACTGAGATCATCATTTGTGCAACTCCCACTCAGAATATTCTCGGTAATTTTTCTTACATACTAAATCTCTTTGGTTTGGTGTTTGATTTACTATCTGAAGTAAACTGTTCGGTTAAACTATGATAGTGAGAAGCTTAGAAGTATTAGAGAGTTGACATTTATTGTGCAGAAGAGGTTTAAGTTCATAGAGAATAATGTGGAGTTGTACACATAGAAGGTTAACAACGGGGGGCTTTGCGCGATTTCTCAAGGCTGAGTCTCTCCGTTACAAGCTCCTTGGCGGTCTTGCTGTTAGAAATAATGAATTTGCGTATACTTGTTTCATGTAGTAATAACAAATCTGTGTGTGGAATGTCTTTTACTTTTTGTCCAGATGTTTGATGCATATAGTTTCTGAAAAGTTAAACGGTTTGAAACCAAGAATCCTATTCGAGTGATGTAATCATAGAAATATATCTTTGGCTTTAGTAAGGGTTGGAATTACTAAGTACTGCTAGGTGATGCTACAGATAGTACAATGTCATCTACAAAGCAAATTGGCTTTTAGTATCAATTTTTTGGGGTGGAAATTTTAAAAAGAAATCGGGAGCTTCCTGTTAAATTGACAAAATATTGAAGGAGGACTAAAATTGCAACTTGTGACAATATAGTGGACGAAGATTGCAAATAAAAAATATAAAGGACCAATTTTGCAAAAGTGTCAACTTATAGGATGATTATTGCAAAATCCCCTCGTGTGCAAGCCACAAGTTACTCTCAGACGAATATTGAAATATTCCGTCACCTGAGGGCATAAATTTCAAAGGGTCCTAAGATAAGGGACTAAAATTGCAATTAATATCATTAAAGGACTAAATTTGTAAAATAGAAAAGTTAGAGGACAATTTTGCAAAATTCCCTCATTTGCAGGCCACGTGCCACTTTCTGACGAATATTGAAATAATTCGTCACCTGAAGGCATAAATTGCAAAGGGTGCTAAGATAAGGGACTAAAATTGCAATTAATATCATTAAAGAATTAATTTTGCAAAATAGAAAAATTAGAGGACTATTTTTGTAAAATACCCACCCTTTGTTTTCCTCATGCTTCTTTTAGCTTATTACAAAATGCGCTTTTAGAAATCAACAACTTTCTGCTAGTTGTGGATTCATCTTCATATTCTTTCCTTTTGTTCATGTGAATTAAAAGTGCGTACTAAGAAAAGTTAAAGCACAAATTAATAAGAGTTGTCGCTCACGAGCTAAAGTCGTAGGAGTGACCTGAATGCATCAGAGAAATTATTTTTTTCAAGTTGTTTGTAAGTGAACAATAAAGTTGATCCAACTTATTCTTGTTTTAAGTTTGCAAATTAACGTGCTTCTTGATTTAATTATTTACCTTTGCTCTGCACTAATTACCATGTCTAAACATATGACAGAATTCAACACACAACTTTTATCATAAACTTGTCGATTATAAGACTCATTGTACTCACCTCTTAGTGCTCCTCTTCAATGGGAATTTTGCAATAATAGTCCTCTAAGTTGACACTTTTTCAATTTTAGTCCTCTATATTTTTTATCTGCAATTTTAGTCCTACAAGTTACAACATGTTTCAAAATTGATCCTCTAACCAATTTTTTGCCCATTTTGGCTGGAAATTCCAGCAATTTCACAAAATCTGGTGTTTTTTTTCGGTTACTTTTTTGCCCCCTACAAAATGTGACTTTGTGCTTGTGTTTTATGAATAAAACTAAATGAAAAAAACTGATTTTTTTGGCCAAAATTGCTGAAAATTTGGTCAGAGGACCAATTTTGAAACATGTCGTAACTTATAGGACTAAAATTGTAGATAAAAAACATAGAGGACTAAAATTGAAGAAGTGCCAACTTAGAGGACCATTATTGCAAAATTCCCCTCTTCAACGTCCTCTTTGAAAAAGTAAATTCTGACCTCTTTCACGGTTAGAGTAACTTTGTTTAACCCCCCTCCCCCCTCTTAATAAGCATACGTCCAACAAGTTTAGATTTTTTACATCTTTTTTTCTCATCTAGATGTTCCAAGTTTAGATTTTTTTATCATCTTTCATAGACATCTTTGCTTCTAAAGCTTGCTCAAGTGAAATTACGCCATTCTCTTTATTCTTTGCTCATGTACTTGCAAGCTACTTTCTAGTTGACCAACTGACATAATGTCGAGATCTTTGTATTCTTCTATGGGTGCAACGACATGCTCAAACTTTGAGGTTAACCTTAAAATCTTCTCCATAACTCAAATGTCATCAATATATTCTCCAAGTCTTCTCATTCAATTTACAATAACCAAGGTTCTAGTGAAGTATTCATAAATGGACTCTGATTTTTTCATGCTTAATGGTTGCAATTCAACCTGTAGAATTTCTAGTCAAACTCGAACTGCTTTTTCACACCCATATACAAAGTTTTTTAAGAATTTTCCAAACGTGTTTCGAAGTAGTTGCTGCTGAAATTTTCTCAAACGTTGTCTCATCAATTCCCTGATAAGTATTGAACAATGCCTTTTAATCTCTTTTTCAAGCACCTTTGAGAGCATCCTTTTGGTTGTTTGTTAGCACTTTTTATTCTTCTAATGATTGAGGTTCATTATATCCAAGTTCAACAATGTCTTACAAATCTTGTGATTGCGGCAATACTTCCATTTTATGCGCCAATTTATATAATTATGTTTCTCTAATTTTACAATTTGGGGCTGAGTCTTATTTGTAGAAGATGCCATTTGAATTCAACTAAAAATAGATCTCTAACAACTCCATGGAGCAAGAACCATAAGATGTCTAACCCCGATGAATAACCCATGACAGAGTCTTAGTAGTTCTTGTGCCAATTTTGTTAGGTGTTTCAACACCAAGTTACTCAAACAACAACTAGAAACAACATAAGAACTGATATAGTAAATAGATCTTGAATATCCAGCAACAACGTCACTCAAACTTTCAGCAGAAAATCATGAAGTAATTTTGAAACTTTTCGGCGAAAAGGAAAAAATAATCTGTAATTTTTAGCAACTATACACCGTACTTTGATTACTAAATCCTCCAATACGTTGAAGATGAATAAGCTGAAAGTACATCAATATAGTTCACAAAGACATTTACTTGATAAAATAATTCAGAAGGAAAACAAAAAGTGCTTCAACACTATTTCTCAACCAAAGTGGGCGATTCTTCCTTTTTTAATTGTCCCACTCCCTAATTTTTAAGACATATATATACATATTTATTATTCAACAATGACTTCACACTTATTAAATTTATTCAAAATTCTAGAGGTTTCAAATAATCAAAAGACACTCAGAGTAAAATGACTATTATGCCCAAATGAGTCCAATATTTAACAATTAGGTGAAGTCATCTGAGTATTGAACAAATCACCAAAAGGTTGTGCAATATGGCCACACTTTAAAGTCACAACTTGAGATTTAGAGAGAATCCATTTATTATTTGATAGCTCTAGTTTTCCATTGGGAAGATTTGAGGACAACATCTATACCTTTTTCCAAGAATTGTTCTGATCAAAGAGAAGATACATTGACTTGGTTGTCAAATGATTAAATCATAGGGACATATAATATAGAAAGTAAACTAGAAGCCAAACTACAATCACAATTTCACATTTTGACATAGAATGAGTGAAACTGGCATACAAGTCCTCACAACTGTCTTCAACTTTCAAATGAGGATCCAACTTCTGGCCTTCGATCTTTTACAAAACCTAATTCACAGTGTCTAAACTTCAAGGTGGTTCTATGTTCTTTTACTAGACAAAATATTCTATATGATAATACGATCTTTGCTTTTCACTGAAAGAGCACATCCTGTAAAAAAGGTTATGGAATATAGATAGTTTAGGGTTAATCCATTAAACCCCCAACTTATATCTCCTTTACAAGTTGTCATGCATCTAAGCAATTTCTCTTTTACAACTAACTCACTAACCTATTGAAAATGTACGAACTGCCCCCTAAGGCCAAATCTAACACCCAGAAATTTGCTCAAATTCGAGGGTTGATTAATGATTCAAGAGAAAAAAAGTTTAGTGAAAATTTGTAAAAAAAGGTATAAATTGCGGGATTTGATGATTTTACCCAATAGCTTATCACTTATCACTTATCAGCAATCACTCTTTAATATATATCAACATACGAGCCTTATTTCACGACTTAGACTTTCAATATATATATATATATATATATATATGAACAAAAGCATTCATTTGCAGTTCTATTCAAAGCATTGTTGTTGATGAAATTATTACTAGTATTACTAGTAATAATATTTTATATTTTTTTAACCATCTTGAGACAATTGTATAAATAATCAAAATCATTGCTGAAAGCACTGGGACAGACTTCATGTCTCTAGCTCAAAGCAGACACACCTATCCTGGGCATATAGTTATGCATCAGTAGTTGTCCTGGTTTAATTCGCCTAGTTTACATATTTATTTTATCTTAAGATATTAAGGATTTTATTAATTTACCTTAGATGGCAATTTGGAGCAAATCTATGTATTTTTAAAAATAAAGCTTAAGAGATATTATTTTCATTTATAAATTATTTGATTAAAAGTAACAACGGAATTGAAACTCAAACTTAAGAGCATGCATGGGATGGGAGTGGGCTTGGACGGCCCACCCAATCCAAGGAGGAGAGGGAGCAGTGGGCTTTCCAGTATCCGGTACCCATTCAAAGTTAACTAACTACTCCAACTCTTTTCATGATTTTTCACAAGGATTTGGGCAATTTCGCATTTGTTTACTCCCATTTCAATTCTTTGTGGTGTGTGCAACTTTTTGTTCCATTATTAGGTTTGCATCACGTTGTGGTCATAAGAAGCTAAATATTTATTATTTACTTACCTAGCCTACATGTAATGTCCATTAAGATCTACTATACCCACCGCTTACCATATTGGTATGAAAGGTTTGAGCGATTTTATTAGCTACTACTTCTACATGATTTTAAAATATTTTATGAAAAATGTGTTGGATATTTTAGTTTGTAGTTGTGAGCAATTGTCCCACTTGGTAAAGTTCAAGCTATTGTCTTGATTATTGATTTTTGGCTTTATTATTTAAATTCAAAATTAAATAATAAAGAGTTAAAACTCTTGTAAAGGGCATGACTCTTGTTAAGAGACGTGACTCCTGTAAAGGGGCATGACTCTTGTAAAGAGACATGACTATTTGTAAAGGGGACATGACTATTTGTAAAGAGACGTGATTGTTCAGTTAGAACTTTTCGTGTTCTATAAATAAACTGAATTAGATTTGTTTCTTATTACTAAGCAATATATATATTTTCTGCATCGATCTCATATAATTTCCTAAACCTTGTTGTATCTTGGGAGCTTATTTTCTAAGTATAGTGTAAAAATATTGCCTTTAGAAAAGTGATAATATCACGCCTCAAGGAATTCATGCACAAAAGAAAAGTATTCTGCTTCCATAAAACACTTTCTGAAATATCAGATTTAACAATCTAATTAAAGGCAATATTCTTCAATGGAGGCAGAATTAAATCCCAGTGATTTCATGACATGGCTTTTCACATCCAAAATTGTAGTCAATTCCAGAATCGATTCCCAGTTTTAGTGATGCAAAAAATGCAAAGTCAACCCTCTAAAACACATACTCATATCCGAGAGTATACGTTGAGTACGAGTGCATCAGACAGCGATGAGAATTCTAACCTAAAGAAAGCACTATTTTTAGTGTGCCTCAAATCGGGTTTTTCGTTCTAACTTATACTTCACATATTTTTATTTTGTGATTTATAATTAATTTGTGATGCATGTTGATCATCATTATATTTCAATTGTGTGTTTGTGAATATTCAACCAACATTTAGAGTAGAACTTCTGTCGTGAAGTTTGTTAAATGGCAAAATATATCATGTTCAAATGCAGAAATGACAAAGGGTGGAATAAATTGTTTCAAAACTTTATTGGTGGGATACATGGTCTTTTGTTTCAATTAATATTGAATGTTTATGTCCTTGTAATCTGTTGAAGCTGAGTAATTGATATTTTTCTCATTTGTGCACATAAATGAGCGATCATATGCTTATATGCCAAATGGATCTGTTTAAATGCATTTATTTTGAGCAAAATAGTGAGAGGTTGATATGATAAGTAATGGTGACATCTTTCATGTTCATGCATGTTTGTTTTAGTTTATATGCCTATTGGCTTATAGTTGATGCATAGATAAATCCATGCGAATAAATGATATGGTATGCACATGTTTAAGGAATCTACATTTTATACCGCCCTAAAATGTTATATGAATGGCTGATTAATTTTCTAATGTATTTGGATGGTGTCTGGAATATATGAAATTTGTGTTGACGCCAAGGATGGACAGCTGTTGCTTTTCTCTATAAAAGCAGACAGGAGTTTATAGAAATGATGTGTACAATTAATCATGGAAAGCTAATCTTAAAACTGTGTATCCAGTAAATTCTTTAGGAGCACAATTGGCTTATGAAATAATCATCAGATTTGTTTCATCGGAGCTTTTGTCAAGTGAACAAGGTATAGAATCAACGAGGCAACTAAGGATACGTCCACGTGAATAATGTTGGAAAAACTTTGAGATAAGTTTTCTCTATTTATTTTGATTTACTTCATGGTAATCTGAAGTATTACGTATGCTATAATTTTCATGTTAATAGCTTTGTAATGTCCCGATGTGCCTCAAGTGCATGCATGTCTTGATTAATTGTACCTGAAAGCTAGTGAATTGTTCTACATTTAAACTACTACCATAATGATGCATTCAGAATAATTCAGGTGGAGATATGTTAGGTATGATCTTTTAAGGTTTAAATTAAAGATATGACATTTGTAATATGAAAGTTAATAAGAAAAAATGGTTCTTCATTTTACTTGAATATGTTATTTTACCGTGAAATTTGTGTTAAAGCTTAAATACCAAAGTAATATTTTTTCAAAGGTAGAAAGAAGTTCAAAGTTATTAGAACTTGTGCATTCTGATATATGTGAATTAAATGGTCAATTATCAAGAGGTGGAAAGAGATATTTTATCACTTTCATTGACGATTATTCTAGATATACTTATGTGTACTTGAAAACCAAGGATGAAGCATTTGATAGATTTAAAGACTTTATGTCTGTTGTTGAAAATCAAAAGGAGAAAAAGATCAAAATGCTTCGTAGTGACAGGGGTGGTGAATATATTTCAGATTCTTTTAATTCATTTTATGAGAATCATGGACTTACTCATCAAAGAACTGCACCATATAGTCCTCAACAAAATGGACTAGCAAGAAAGAAAAAAAAAATAGATCCTTGGTAGAAATGGTTAATTCCATGCTCACGAATGCAAAGTTTCCTTTCTCACTTTGGGGTGAAGCCTTGTTGACTACATGTCAGATTTATATTAGAGTTTCATTTAAGAAAATCTAAGTCTTCACCTTATGACCTTTGGAACAATGGTAGAAAGCCTAACTTGAGTTATTTTAAAGTGTGGGGGTGTGTTGCTTTTCATAAAGTTCTAGATCCCTACAAGTAAAAGTTAGAACCAAGAGGCATCAATGGTGTCTTTATTGGCTATGCACAAATACAAAAGCATATACTGTGTTGGAATCAAGTTCAAAAGTCATTGTTGAATCCATTCATGTTGAACTTTTGATGAATTTTTTCATGATTATTTTCCATTTTAAAATGGAAATGAAATACGACAAGAAGTTGTATCAAATGGATTAATTGTGGGGGTCGGTGAGAAAAGAAAAGAAATAGATGAACTTATAGAACCAAGAAGAAGTCAAAGAATGAGAAAAGATAATTCTTGGATTCTGATTCTATCTCACTAGATCATTGCCTTTCTTGTTGAAGGTAATAGAACCAAGGTCTTGAACAAAACACATATTGTATTAAATTTGGAAAGTGGCCCTAATACCTATAATGAAGCAATGGCTTCAAGAGACACTCCTTTTTGGAAAGAAGCTGTCAATGACAAATGGACTCTATATGTTCAACGGTACCTGGGTCTTAGTTGATTTACCATCTGGTTCTAAGTCAATTGGTTGTAAATGGGTGTTCAGACGAAAATATAGAAGTGATGGTTCTGTACAAACCTTCAAGGCTCGTTTAGTTTCTAAAGGTTTTTTCACAAAGAGAAGGCATAGATTATTTTGATACATATGCACATGTGGCAAGAATAACATCCATTAGAACATTATTTGCTTTGGCATCAATTCATAAATTATGTGCGCGTCACATGAATGTTAAAGCTACATTTTTAAATGGTGATTTTAGTGAAGAGGTGTATATATGAAGCAACCTGAAGGTTTTGTCCTTCCAGGGAATGAATCAAAAGTTTGTAAGCTAATCAAGTCATTATATGACTTGAAATAAGCTCCAAAATAATGGCATAAGAAATTTGATGCAATAATCTTATCAAATGGTTTTAAACACAATAGTGCTCCTAAGTGCATTTATTGTAAAGTAACAAGTGAGTATAGAGTGATATTGTGCCTATGTGTTGTGTTGATGGTATGCTAATTTTTAGTGCGAATATTAAAGGCATTGAAGATACCAAAAGTATCTAACTTCAAATTTTCTAATGAAAGATCTTGAAGAAGTGGATACTATTTTAGGTATTAAAGTAGAAAGGCATGACAAAGGTTATTCTTTGACTCAAGCTCATTATGTTGAGAAAATGCTTGATAAAAGAGACAAACACTCCATTTGACTCTAGTTTAAAGCAAATTAAAAATGATGGAAAGGTTATTGCATAATTAGATTATGCTAGTGCAATTGGCAGCCTTATGTATGCAATGCATTGCACAATGTCTGACATAGCATATGTTGTGTATGATGGCGAGATAACAAGTAAACCTAGCATGGCTCATCGAAAAGTTATCAGTAGAATATTCGGATACTAAACGAAAACAAGAGAATATAGTCTTGTTTATAATGAGTCGAGCTATGCTAGAAGGATATTGTAACGCAAGTTGGTTGACAAGTAGTAGTAAAAGTCAATCCACATCATGATGGAGTTTTTACTATTAGGTGGAGGGGCTATAAGTTGGACCTTTAAAAAGAAAACTTGCATTGCACATTTAACAATGGAATCCGAATTTATTGCACTTGCTGCAACAGGCAAAGAAGTAAAATGGTTGCAAGATCTGTTAATGGATGTGAGGTTATGGCCAAAACCTACGGTAGCCACTTCTTTGTAATGTGATATTAAAGAGATAATGTCTCGTGCATATAATGATATTTATAATGGAAAGTCTAGACATGTGTACATGAGACATTCATATATTCGTGAATTGATATCAAATGGGGTGATCACTGTGATATTTGTGAAGTCCACAACTTAAGGTATGTGACTTAAAATGCGAAATTAAGCACCAGTGATGGCAATCCAACTTTAAATCAGTAACCTCCGGTTCTAAAGTTCAAATGGTACAAACAAGTCACTTGATAAGTGCTTGGGAACACTATAAATAAATAGTGTTAACAGTTGCGAGTAAAAGTAGGATGAGCGTATTGTCACGTGCTAAGACTTTATCACCCGAAACTTAGAACGTGCGGCCTTACCGACACCCCGTGTGCCTAGCAAGTCAGCCTTGATTCACTCAAACTAAAGGTTGCTAGAGGATAAAGAAAGGAAAGAGATAGTAGGCAATGAAAGCTTGAATTCTTACTCAAAACTTGTTGTTTACAAATGACTACAAGGCCTCTATATATACATGTCCATCTCCTCAACTGACGGTTGTGATCGTTTTGATCGGACGGCTAAGATTGGCCTTCTACAAGGTTCTACAACTCTCCAAACTATTCTAAACCAACTTAGTATGTACAAGGCCTTTCTAGGCTCTTCTAAAGTGTTCTAAACAGTCCTAGAGGCTTCTAGAAACAATATTTACATGATAGTCCCTAACTGTACAAAAATAGCAAAACTGCCCCAGGCAGCCTCCATGTGCGGTCCGTGCGCTCATGGCGCGCGCGGGATGTGCATGTCCTGCGCGGATGTGCGCTCCATGTGTGCGACTGTGCGTTCCATGGGCGCAAGGTGTGCGCCTGATGTGCGTTCCACCTGCTTGGCGCGCGCGCGCGGCTTGGCAGCCCGCGTGCCGGTCTCGCGTGCGCCCCGTCTGTCGCCCGATGCGCCCGTATGTGCGGCAGATTGGCCCGGAAACGTGCAGGACGTCTCATTCTCCCCCACCAAAGCTGGCGTCGTCCTCGACGCCTTGAACGCCTCGATTCAGTCTTTGAACTGCCATAACTCGTCCTCTCGTTCCCAACTAGCTTCGGCCTCTGGCAGTCCCTTCCATTTCACCAAATATTATGTCCAAGGTTTGACACCCCTCTTGGACATAGTTCGGTCGGCAAGGATTTGCTCCACATCCTTGTCGAATTGTGTGACCACTGCTGTAGGTGCCCTCCGTGATAACCCTCGGCTTGGATCCTCGGCATCCTCGTGGTACGGCTTTAGTTGGCTAACATGGAACACCGGATAGATCTTCAAATTTGGCGGCAATGTCAAACGGTATGCCATGATGCCTATGAGTTTCTCGATTGGAAAGGGCCCCTCATATCGTCGCACAAGTCCCTTATGCACCGAACGTAAACTCTTGAACTGGTGTGCGTTGAGCTTCACCATGACCCTGTCCCCCTCTTTGAACTCGACCGCCCGTCTCTTCATGTCGGCATATTTCTTCATCTTTTTGGCGGCCTTGTCCATCGCTGCTCGGGCTAAGTCCGTCTCCTCCTGAAGGTTCTTGGCAAACTTGTAAGCTGCCGGACTGTTGCCCGAGTACCCCGAGCTAAGTGTCTGGGGTGTTGCAGGTTGTCTTCCCGTCGCCAGCTCGAACGGGCTTCGCCATGTGGATTCATTAACCTGCAAATTGTACGCAAATTGGGTCGTGTCCAACAGTCGGACCCAATCATGTTGGTTGGCACTAACATAGTGCCGTAAGTAAAGCTCCAATAAAGCATTCACCCGCTCGGTTTGCCCATCGGTCTGTGGGTGAAAGCTTGTAGAAAAGGCCAAGTTAGAACCCAAAAGTTTAAACAACTCTGACCAAAACTTACCCGTGAAGCGTGGATCTCGGTCGCTCACGATGGTTTTGGGTACGCCCCAGAGTTTCACCACGTTCCGCATGAACAACTTGGTCGTTTCGTCCGCGGTGACATCGGGTGGTGCAGCCATAAAAGTCCCGTACTTTGAAAACCTGTCCACCACAACTATGATTGTGCCGCATTCCTCGGACTTTCGCAAGCAAGTGATGAAGTCCATCGACACACTCTCGAACGGATACTCCAGAATGGGTAGCGGCTGTAAAAGTCCCGCGGGTGATTTCTGCTCAATCTTGTCTTGTTGGCACACAAGACAAGTCCGCACATAGGTCTCCACATCCTCTCGCATGTGCGGCCAGTAGTAAGACTCCTCGACGAGTGCCAAAGTGCGATGCATCCCCGGATGTCCTGCCCATCTCGAATCGTGGCACTCTTTTAATATCTCGCGCCGCAAGTTGCCCCACTTTGGCACGTAAAGCCTATCTCCTCTTGTAAAGAGTAGGCTGTCTCGTATCCAGAATCGCCGAGTCTTGCCTTCTCGCGCGAATTCTAGAATGTTCTTGGCCGTAGGATCGTGCTCCAAGCCCTCCTTGATCCTGTCCTTGATAGTGCTAACGGCTTGGCTGATAGCAGCGAGCTCGGCCTTCCGGCTGAGAGCGTCTGCAACCCGGTTCAACGCCCCCGGCTTGTACTCCAACGTATAATCAAATTCGGCTAGGAACTCCTGCTACCTAGCCTGCTTGGGCGTCAACTTCTTCTGAGTTTGGAAGTAACTTGTCGCCACATTGTCCGTCTGTATAATGAAGTGACTCCCGAGTAAGTAATGTCTCCAAGTCCGCAAGCAATGGATCACGACAGTCATTTCCTTCTCATGCACCGTGTAGCGCCGCTCTGTCTCATTCAGCTTGCGACTTTCGTAAGCAATTGGGTGCCCGTCCTGCACCAAAACACCACCGATAGCAAAGTCAGAAGCATCGGTGTGTACCTCGTAAGGCTTTGAGTGATCCGGCAAGGCAAGGACCGGCTGCTCTGTCACCCGGTTCTTCAACTCCTCGAACGTCTTGCCACACTTTTCGTCCCAGTCCCACGACTTGTTCATTTTGAGCAAGTCGGTCAGCGGAGCGGCTATCTCCGAATAGCCCTTGATGAACTTTCGGTAGTAATTGATGAGCCCCAAGAAAGACCGTAACTCGGAAGCATTTGACGGCGGCTTCCAGTCACGTATCACCTTCACCTTGTCCTCGTCCATCATGAGGCGCCCCTGCTTTATTCGATGCCCCAAGAACGTCACCTCATCTTGGGCAAATGAGCACTTCTCCAACTTTATATAAAGCTTGTTTTCCCGAAGAGCTTGGAAAACCTGCCTCAAGTGCTCAACATGTTCCTCCAACGAGGATGAGTAAATGACAATGTCATCAAGGTACACAACAACAAATTTATCCAAGAAAGGCCCCAACACTTTATTCATCAAAGTGCAAAACGTAGCTGGTGCATTCGTGAGGCGAAACGGCATCACCAAGAATTCATAAGATCCATACCTTGTGACCATCGCCGTCTTCGGTTCGTCGCCCGCGGCAATCCTCACTTGCCAATATCCCGACCAAAGATCAATCTTTGAAAACAACTTGGCCCCTCCAAGTTGATCGAAAAGCTCCCCAATGAGTGGAATGGGGTAGCGGTTGCGGACGGTCAGCTTGTTCAACGCCCGATAGTCCACACACATCCGCAACGACCCGTCGTGCTTCCTTTGAAACAACACCGGCGCCCCGTATGGTGACTTAGATGGTTGGATCATGCCCGCATCCAACAGCTCCTTGATTTGCTTCCTCAGTTCCTCCAACTCTGGAGGTGCCATTCGATAAGGCGTGCGGGACGGTGGGTTGGCATCCGCCACAAGCTCGATCTTGTGGTCCACGTCCCTTCGAGGCGGAAGCCTCTTCGGCAACTCGTTCGGCATAATGTCCTCAAACTCCTTGAGGACAGCTTGAATCTCCTTAGGCACCTCGCCCACCTGCTTCGGTGCCGGCCCGTCATCTGGCATTGGAATGACGGCGAAGGATTCGTCCTTCTTCAGTCCCTTGGCGAATTGCATCGCCGAAAGTGTCTTTACACACTTGGTCTCCCTCGTGACCGGTATAGTACATGGTGCCTGCTCATCAAGAATAAACAGTGAGTTCGAAAAAGGTACAATACACGCCCGTACCTCGTCTTGCCATTCAACCCCGAGCACCATGTCATAGTCGTCCATTGGCACGACGGTAAAGGAAACGGCCCCCTGCCATTCCCCAATCTTAGTCTTCACGGCCTTGGCAATCCCCACGATCGGCTTAGCCTTTGTATTCACCGACTTCATCGCCCCATTAGTCGGCGTGACATGTAGCCCAAGTCTCTTGGCTACGGCATCCTTCATGAAGTTGTGTGTTGCCCCGCAGTCCACCAAGGCTTTCACCTCTCGGCCTTGGATTGAGGCAGTCACGAACAACGACCCCTTCCGAGGGCCCTTCGTCGGCTCCACCCGAGCCTTGACGGCATTGAGGAGACGCAAAGACCCCATTTGCGCATCCTCCTCGGTAGCAGCTGGCTCCTCCATTTGCTGCAACAAAGCGGCCATCTTGCCCCTCTGTGGGCAATCCGCTATGCGGTGACTAAAGCTCCCGCATAAGAAGCATCTCTTCGCCTTGGGGCGTTCCTCCGAGCTCCTGTTAACAGATTGTTCCGACGTCCCTGATTTAAATGAACTAGGCTTATGCGTACCTGACTTTTGTTGGGACTGTTGTGGGCGCGAGCCGGTGCTTGCTCCCCCACCTTTACCCTTGTTGTCCTCCCGGCGTCCCTTCTGCTTGTTATCCTTGCTCCCCTCGGACGCAGTTCGGAACTCGATCATGCTCTCGGCAGCGGCAATGGCCGAGGCAAGGTCTTGGACATTTCGGCGTTGTAGTTCTTGCCTCGCCCACGGCTTAAGTCCATCCATAAAAGCGAACAAGGCATCCTTGTCCGATAAGTCTGGTATCTCGAGCACGACCTCTTGAAACTCCTTAACGTAGTCCCGAATAGCATTGCGGTGTGTTAGACGCCGCAATCGGCCCCGAGCCTCATACTCCACGTTCTCCGGGTAGAATTGCCTCTTGAGTTCCGCAACGAAATCCTCCCAAGTGGCAATCGTGCATAAGCCCCTTTCGATATCGGTTTGGCGCCGTCTCCACCAAAGCATAGCAACGTCGGTCAAGTAAAGTGGAACGGTGCCCAACCGAGTCTCAGCATCCTGTACGTTAGCGGCAGCAAAGTACATTTCTATGTTGTAAAGGAAATTATCAAGATCACGAGCGTTCCTTACCCCGTTGTATGGTTTTGGCCTCGGAACGTCGACCCTCGATGGTGCCGGGCCGTGTGATTCGGCCGGCATGGCTACTGCTCGCTTGCACAGGGCCATGTCCTCCTTGATGGCCTTGAACTCCTCATGCAACTCGGCCATCGAGTCTTTAAACGATTGCACATCGAAGGAAATAGAGTTGATAGTAGTGAGTGCCTGGTTTTCCAACGATGTGAACCTTTCGGCCAAGTCTTCCACATCCTTGGCCTCAATCTCCTTCACACGGTCGATGAGATCGTCGAACGTGTGGTTTGCCTCGAGCAGGGCCTCCTCTACCCTACGCAGGCGTGCCTCCATGGCTTGGCCAGCATCGACCGGCGGCTCCCCAATAGGCTCTTGTGACGCTTGACGGTCCCTCCGTCCTCCCCTTGTCACCCTGTCTGTCGCCGGCATGGCTTGCTCAGATGTGCCCGACATCTCCTAGCCTTCGTGTCCCAAAGCGTGCAGCAACCTTGATCACTAAGCGGAAGCAACAAAGCCACTCAACGTGGCTCTGATACCACGTGTCACGTGCTAAGACTTTATCACCCGAAACTTAGAACGTGCGGCCTTATCGACACCCCGTGTGCCTAGCAAGTCAGCCTTGATTCACTCAAACTAAAGGTTGCTAGAGGATAAAGAAAGGAAAGAGATAGTAGGCAATGAAAGCTTGAATTCTTACTCAAAACTTGTTGTTTACAAATGACTCCAAGGCCTCTATATATACATGTCCATCTCCTCAACTGACGGTTGTGATCGTTTTGATCAGACGGCTAAGATTGGCCTTCTACAAGGTTCTACAACTCTCCAAACTATTCTAAACCAACTTAGTATGTACAAGGCCTTTCTAGGCTCTTCTAAAGTGTTCTAAACAGTCCTAGAGACTTCTAGAAACAATATTTACATGATAGTCACTAACTGTACAAAAATAGCAAAACTGCCCCAGGCAGCCTCCATGTGCGGTCCGTGCGCTCATGGCGCGCGCGGGATGTGCATGTCCTGCGCGGATGTGCGCTCCATGTGTGCGCCTGTGCGTTCCATGGGCGCAAGGTGTGCGCCTGATGTGCGTTCCACCTGCTTGGCGCGCGCGCGCGCGGCTTGGCAGCCCGCGTGCCGATCTCGCGTGCGCCCCGTCTGTCGCCCGGTGCGCCCGTATGTGCGGCAGATTGGCCCGGAGACGTGCGGGACGTCTCAGTATGCTCTTAATGGAGTTAGCTAATAAATTGTCTTTAGCAGCTGGGACAAAAGCAGAAACTCTACCTATGTGAACATAAAGTTATGCCGCTTTAGTAAGAAAATGTGTTTTTCTTATAAATGTTCACATATATACAGGATTAGCACATGGTCGTATATGATAGTTCTAAGGTTGTTGATGGAAATCTATGAGACACTTAAAATGGTTGATATATGTGTGATGTCTTCGGTACTAACATTGAAGTTGAGGTTCAATTTTCGGAAACCAATAACTTCGTCTTTAAGATATTTACACTAATTGAAGGTTCAAATCGAAAGATACCTTCTTGTATGTGTGTCAATCATCAGGCAGAAGTAATTGTGCACAACTAGTGGGGGATTGTTGGATATTTTAGTTTATAGTTGTGAGCAATTGTCCCACTTGGTAAAGTTCAAGACTATGGTCTTGATTATTGATTTTTGGGTTTATTATTTAAATTCAAAATTAAATAATAAAGAGTTAAAACTCTTATAAAGGGCATGACTCTTGTTAAGAGACGTGACTCCTGTAAAGGGGCATGACTCTTGTAAAGAGACATGACTATTTGTAAAAGGGACATGATTATTTGTAAAGAGACGTGATTGTTCAGTTAGAACTTTTCGTGTTCTATAAATAAACTGAATCAGATTTGTTTCTTATGACTAAGCAATATATATTTTCTGCATCGATCTCATATAATTTGCTAAACCTTGTTGTATCTTGGGGGCTTATTTTCTAAGTATAGTGTAAAAATATTGCCTTTAGGAAAATGATAATATCACGCCTCAAGGAATTCATGCACAAAAGAAAAGTATTATGTTTCCATAAAACACTTTCTGAAATATCAGATTTAACAAAATGATTGAAGTCTCTTACTTTGTTCAAAAGAAACTAGAATATGGAACCTTGAGACATAAAACAAAACAGGAATTTGACCACGGCTATACGCAAATGATGAAAAATTGCTCCATTAACCATGTTTGAAGTCAAAATATAAGAACAAGCAGTACTGGCAGAGATGCGATTTTCCTTTTTACTAATAATCTCATTTGTGTCACCATCCTAATTTCACGTTATTTTCCAATTGGCCAATGTATTAATAAATCAATTTGTTATACCTTCGGTTATTTTGTCGCAGCCTATATATATATATATATTTGGAAGTGTGGGATGGAAGACGAAAAAGATAGATTTATTCTCCATTTTATAGAGATAAGAATCCTATTCAATAGTTTTTGTATTGTATTATATTTTCATTGAACCAAGAGTAAAATATTCGTTGTGTTTCTTTCTTCTTTCTATAAGTATGCAATTAGAAAGAAGATTAGTCTTTTGTTGGTGAGCATATTGTATCCTGAAAGCAGACACGTTGGTGTTGAATTCCACCGCATATTTATCATAAGTTGGAGGCGTTAATTATCTTAGAGGGAGTCGTGATGATAATTATGTAATTATAAACTTTAAAGGTAATACTAATATTCAACCATTTCATAACTGAGGTAATGTGCATAATATCCAATGCTGAATTAATTGAGGTAAATTACTTTCCTTTCTCCATTTATTTGTGATTTTTGCGAACACAATGACCACACGTGATGTTAAGTTTAGCTTTCTTACAGAGTACTAACTCCAAAATTTTTTATAAAAGTATAGATAATGTTCTTGAACATACATGCACTTTAATACCTTTAACTTACTTTCCAACAATAATGTTCTTGAATTCCTACATGCATCTAAGCTTCCCATAACTATATTCTATTATTTATATATTAAAATAAAATAAAAACACTAGACGTGTCACGTGCGGTTGTTAGAAATGGCCCGTTTGAATTATGAAGTTTCTAGTAAAATTATTTCTTGAATATCCAAAGTGAGCACAACCTTTCGATCCTCCAAATATTCTCATCCATGCATTAGTTTCCGTACTCTCCCTCTTTTGCACGGTCCCTTCGCAAACACGCTGACATCTTCATTCTCGTGAAATATTCTGTCCGTTTCGGACCAGGCTCACGGTGTGGGGAACCACAGTCCGGCCTAAAAAGTATTGTTTTTATTTTATGAGAAAATTTTTTTTGTAAAACCGACTCTACCAATTCTGGTTTGTTATTTATTCACAATAATACAATAATAAAACGTTTATTTTTTAGCACTTTTACTTCTTTTGAGGATGAATCTGTTTTCTTGCTTCTTTGAGGATAAATCAAAATTCAGGTTGAGCTACATCATAATATTTCGGTAGGTAGCATGGCTCTTACAATTTATTATCTGTGTCTTTATATATATTCTTGAGAATACAGAGACAAGATTTAGATAACACTCTATGATAGTAAAAATTATCTTCTAGAATAGTCTCAGTATGTTGATATTATCATCAATCTTGTTCTCACTTTTATTATAAAAAAAATATATGTTAAAAATCACCGGACAAAATAATGAAGTTGTAAGCTGACGATATTATTAGAGTAAATATTGCTATGTTCTAGAGCTAAATTATAGAATTTCCTATTGTACGTAATTTTATATTTCCTCAAGGTAAGCCTTCTTAAGTAACGGAAAATCTCTCTCTATAATGAAATTCCTCTCTTATGTGTGAACTCCTTGATTAGCCATTACATGAAGAATGTCACTTTCCTCATATCGATTTTGATTGAGATTGGTTTTCTCTTTTTCCATAAAAGTACATCCAAGTAAGATCATTTTAAAATACGAACATGATTTGCATTATGTTATCATGATGGCGCAACGACGACATGTGGTCGTGACCAAATGAAAGAAATATTATTCCTTTAGCAAAATTTGTCTTCTTTTCTGTTCCTTCCTTTTGGTTCACTGCTTCTTTCTCACTAAAATAAAAATGAAAATTGAGGATAAAAACCAACTCTAAATTTCAGAGAGTGGAACCCCTTCTATCCTCGGCCGTGCACCTATTCATGTCTGACCCATTATTTCATGAACTTCTTATTTATTTCTTACAACTCAACTAAAGGAATATATAATAGCTAAAAATCAATAGTGCCAATAAGCTTTATTATGCATAGCAATTAATAGTTTTGTTTCATTCACGAAGGTCCATCTTTTATTATGTAAAGTAATTATGTAAAGTAAGTGTTTGGAGTAGATTTATTAATCTTTTAAAGAAAAAGAAAAGAATTGCTAGGTCTGAGCTAGCTACTACAGTAGATGGGATTTTTATTTTCTTTTCGGAGAACTGAAGAATCACAAAGGCAACATTACTCGATTAAAACATAGTTCTTCAATATGATGATTGGCATTTTGATTTAGACTTCTTACCCTTTATTGGGGGGTGGGGATTGTGGGGAGAGAAAAAAAAATAAAAAATCTCTACTAGTATATTACCATGAATCAATCAAGAAAAACGAGGGGACTGTGTATGGTATGAAATTTTAAAGGATTAAAGAGCGATATGATACGGCATGTGGGGTAATTTTAAACATTGCACTAAAATTGACATGCAATTATTGTTCATCAAATACTGTTAGCCAAACGGCAGATACGTTTGACCGCTTCTTAGACTTAATTGATACAGGAGCTACTCGACTAATGAGACGCAGTTTTTTGATAACGATTTATGACGTAGTAAGTAGTTAGACCGTCGAAATAATAAATTCCCATTTGAATCTCTAGATACATGTACATAATATTACGAGTTGATCCCTCCAAGAATTTGCTTCGGTTTTGATGTTCTCGTGAGGTTCGTTGGAGGAAAGAGTCACGTAATTAATTAATAAGAGGTGTGAACTTGGCTGGAAAAAATTATTGAAAAAAAAAAAGAAAAAAGAAAAAGAAGAGGTATATTTGAACTTGGACTTCTTAACTTTATGTCTTGAAACTAAAAATAAACCAAGGCACGGGACTACGGGAGGATAGGAGTTTGACACAATGACATACATTACTACTACGTGTTTTATTTCATGCAATAATCAATATATTAGAATAACGTGGTGCATATAATTTATTCATTGATGTCAATGCATAATCAATTGTAATGAGATTAGTAGATATATAGTTGATGCCTTACCAATAAGAAAAGTAAAACATAAACTGTAATTGTTATATGGAAAGCCCCACCTACAATATATCGAAAGCCCCACCTACACCTAGGCCTCATGCCTGTTAAAATATTGAGCTTCACTAATTTATCTGTTTTATAATTACATTATGTTAAAATGTGTATTTTTGATCAATTACATCTTAATTTACCTTAAATTATGAAGTCTACGCAATAATAATAATTATTGTTTTGGAGTTTTGACCGTGTAATAAGTACCAACATCACAATTTTATTAGTCTAAAAGTCAATGCTTAAGAATTTTTATGTTATATATATTAGGTGCAATTACAATTTGAAATATGTAGACGGACAAAAATAATTTGAAAAAATAAACATATTATATAAATAAGATATATCTCAAAAAACTAAGAAAAATACTTTTTGTGAATTTATATCTTGAGACCGTATTTAGTTAATTTGTATATATAATTTTGTAACCACTGGATTTTAAAGTTCTTTAAATTTGGTTTAATTATAAGAAAAAAATTATTTTAAAGTATTACGCGATTTGGGGAATATTGTTATTTTAAATTTTACCGTGATATGCAATATGCATGCAGCTAGCAATATATTCTAGCCTATAAGTATCGGAGTGGAATAGTCTAATAATAATATGCCTTATGATCAATGTCATTTTTGACATTTAAAGAGTATTTTTGCTGACATCACATTGTGTTATTAGTTATTACTTATTAGATGTAATAATGATTTAAAGGGCAAGGTGTAATTCCATGCATAACATATGCGTAGGATATAAGAGTGGTTGCAAAGTGGGACCTCACACTTCTGACTTCACAAGTGATTTATATAATTGAAATATCCGCCTACAAAAAAATCAATCGGTTATAATATCTTTTGCACCCCTAATCACTAATTATTTTATTAGATTCGAATCAAATTTCTGATCAGTCGCGCGAAGATTCAACACTTTAGCAGTTAAGAGATTGATGGCATACAATTGCTACTTTTTAGTTATTAGTAATATAAGTTTAAATATGAGTTAAAAGTTAAAATGGATAGAACAAATTGGTAACTATGAAGAAATTTAGAGCGCACATTACATTATAATATTAATTCTTGAACTATCTACCAAAAACTATAGATTAAAAATTAGTACCACTTGATTAATTTAAACACATAAATATACTGAATAGACATCTGCGGTTCTTTGAAATTTAATACACGTGAAGGGGCTTTTTTTTTCTTCTTTTCCTTTTCTATAAAACTACACGTCAAGGAACTTTGGAAAAATAATATGAATGAAACCTTGAAATGCCAATTATTTAAAATGGTTGTTACAAGTTAGATATTTTGTCGAATTAGAATTTAGAATGCCATTACAATTAAAACATAAAACTCGATATTTATCCGTATCATCTCATGTAAATCACTGTGAATTCAAGAAACTCTCTTATTCATTCTCCTCTTGCCAGAAAATTATAAAAAAAAAGAAAAAAAAAACTAAGGCTTAGCCAAATGACATGTTGGAGATTACTATATAACAGTTATTATTTCGTGACACGTAAAATTAAATTAAAAGCTTTTAGTTCTTAACTTTCATCAACATCCCGTGAGTACGTGACTTAATAGAAAAAAAATCAAATAAACGTTAACATAATTCACGGTCCCACCCTTCAGAATTGGATAGATCAGTGCAATATACAAGCTTCTTATTGGCTTGGAGTTTAGCCCCCAGTGCAATTTCCCATCTGATGTTGCTTATCTTTATCACATAATTTAGGAATATACCAATTCACTTTACGACGATGATCAATTATCTATTGTCTTGCAGCTTTATGTCATACTCGTACAGTACATATTCACATGATCAATGGTCTCCTTATCAAGTTTTTTTTTTTTTTTCGTGCATCTCCAACGAAACTATTTCTGTGTAATTATGTGGTGCATCTCCTGCGGAATAACGTCAAATGGTTATAAACTATGAAACTGAAATGTTTAATATATATATGCTAAAATTGATTTTTATTATGTTATAAAATTACATGATTGGAATGAGTATGAGAATTTAATGCATTAAAATTGAGAAATATAATAATTTTGCACTAACATCACATAAAAGTTGCATAAAATGATCTGTAGTAAGTTGCATAACATAGCTTAATTGGTCACCTACTATCTCAAGAATATTAAATAATACTCATTTGTTCATATACCGTGGAAGTAGAGTTTTTTATGATGTTTGTTTTGAGGAATTCTTATTCCACAAGAATTGGCAGCAGACGTAGTATGACTGAAATAAGAAATTACAGTGCCATTTTAGATCTTAATAAACCAATGCTTATCAAAGATATATTAATTGTCTACTATCATATCAGAATCTTAGGAATTTGGAGGTGCTAGGCTCGAGAGTCGAGACCAAAATTTAGGTATATAATTAAGTTCAAATTAGAACCTTTGACGTTGTTAGGTGGTAATTAATTTATTGTGATTTGTAGTGTTCCACTTGCAACCAATCAATAACAGATAATATATGTACGTAATCGCGTAATGCATACCATGACTCGTTTTAGTTCACTGAGTAAGGGATAAATGAAAAATGATATCTTCACAATTTTGCATACCGTGGAATTCATGAAAATTATTGAATGCCGTTCTCACTAAAAGCTTAAGCTGATAGAGAGGATTGACATTTATATATTTATGTATATAATCTCCAACACGCCCCCTCACGTGCAGGCCGTAAATCTTTTTGTTACGCCTGACACGTGCTATTTTTTGTTAAGTGGGTGGCGGTGGGATTCGAACCCAGGACCTCTTCTTTTCCTGAGCTCTGATACCATATTGAATATCGTTCTCACTAAAAGCTTAAGCTGATAGAGAGGATTGACATTTTAATATTTATGTATATAATCTCCAACAAAAATATGTAATGTCATGGTGGGTATAGCATATGTTAGTAAAATCTTTGAGAGAACAAAACTTATTTATAAATTTTGGTATCTTACACGAAATAATCATGCATGTTGGATCAAATTATTGTGTTTCACATTACTTGGCTTTGTGGAGTACACGAAAAATTATGTTGTACACATAATTTGACGGAAAAGATGAAATTAGCAAAGAACAAATATCAAGTTCCAGAATAAAATCAGTCGCAAAAACTTGCACGGTTGAGGCGGACTAAAAAATATTTGTGGAAATCCACGGAGGAGGTGCTCTAGTAAGTCCCATGGCTCCCTGTCATTTGTAGTGACTGGCCCGCCAGAAATTTAAAAATTATAGTTGATTTCGAAATTGGACTATGGTCTTCATTTTGAGTCTATGTGATATATTATTATATGTTAACATTGAAAGATCAACTTTATTTTAAAATAGTGCAGTACCTACAAACTTTTGGTTATCAATACAATAAGCGAATTTAAGATTCTTATTGTTACGTCACATTGAGTCCCACGTCATGATATTTAGCAGCCATGTTTCTTTTAATACATAGGAGTTGGTTTATTCCGTAATGAAGTAAATGTGAAAATGAATATCTTTCATTGAATGTGTCACATATTACTCTTTTCATTATTGAATATTGATATATAAATCAGTCCTATCTGTAGTTTAATTCTCGTGGTTGCAAAACTAACGAAAGTTAGTATTTATGATGATAAAAATAGTAAGATTAATAGAAATACGAGATATAGAGCGTTACCAATAAATTTACAAGGTGCAGAACATCAATCCTGACCCGTGGAGGAGGTTGTGTGATTTACGGCCAGGAGATGTTCCAAGTTGCCTATGTATCCCACAAAGGAGAATCATACCAATGTAGTTTCTTTATTGTGTAGATTGATACATTTAGTGGAAAGTGTAGTATTTTTGCCATTATTCTTGTAGTATTGTATAGTTTTTGTGTGGTGGAGTTGAAGAGGAGAAGAAGATAAAAACCTTTTTTGCAAATGGGAGGAATGACGCCTTTTATAGGTGTTGTGTTATACACGTGCATGACATGTGCAGAATAGGGGTAGCCAAGTGTAGGGAGAAAGGGTGCCATGTGTTGTGAAGGTGGATGCCAAGTGTCGGTGAGGATGGTGACAAGTGTCGGGTGTGGTGTTGTCAAGTGTCGAATAGTGTCGGTGTCGTACATTTAATTGTTGTGTCTGAATATTTGATAGGGAATATATCATCATGTCTTAATATCGAGATAATGAGCGTCGTAAGCCTCGTACGTGACTAAATAAAATGAGCCCTCACAGCGTCGTATTTATTGGATCATTTGGACTAGGGTCGTTGAATACGTTAATTACGATTTTCCTTCACTCGTTATTCGACCTTTAACGTTTGATGACATTGTGTGCCAATCACCGTAATGTTATGCATGGATTTCAAGGGAAGTTGTGCGTGATGGTTCGATGTGTGATCATCAAATTTAATGAAATACTTTATTTTGTTGAATAGGGTTGTATAAGACCAAATGAGATAGCTTTTAGTATATCAAATAAGTGGTTTCTACCAAACCAGGGCCATAAAATACCCCGGTACATATTACTTGCTTGATGTCGCAGGTCAGATTATTTGTGTCAAGAACCTTGACTTTCGTGGTTGTTGATCTCAAGAATAAGGTCTTTGAATGCACTTTGCTCGAGGCTATTCACTTGACGTGACGTTAGTGTGTGTGTCTGACGTTAGTGTGTGTGTCTTTCCCATGTACAGTAGTTGATAATTGTAAGCTTGACTAAGGCGACTGCGACTGGATAAAATTCTGTTCATGTTGTCGTTGCAACCAATAATTTATGGTGCTTGAATTTTTTTCCGGGATAACTTCTTAATTATAAAAGCATGTCTTGATATTCATACCTCATTTCTTTCTTTACACTTTGGTTATTGTAAGTTGATATCCAATTGTATGTTTCAATGCAATGGTGAATTTTATTACCGCTTTTGCTATAGTGCTTTTGGCTCTGGAAGCTTTACTATTTAGGACTGCTGCGATGACGCCTGAGGGTTTAAGCATCTACCTTGTTTTTCTGGCAATTTTTCAGATTGCCTTTATGGCATTTCACAATAGTTGTTTGGATTTATCTGATGATGTACTTGTTATCTTTTCATGTATTTTGTATGTTGATGTAACTGTTTAACTTTATGAATAAAAAGTTTTTGTGCGATACTTTTCTTTTGAATTGAATAACTTGATTGTTGATTTGATGTGTATGAAGAAGTTTGTTTATAACATTTTTCTGTTAGTTCATGGTGTTTTTCTCGTGTTTATAGTTTGCTGAGGGATTTTTGGGCTTCACAAATTGGGCTTACTTTGTTTGTCGAGTTAGTTTATAGTGTGCCAAGGGATGCTCAGGCTTTTGAATCAAGTTTATTTTGTCCGCCGGATTAGTTTCTAGTGTGCAAATGGATGCTCAGAATTTATTAGTTTTTCTGCCAAGTTAGTTTGTAATGCCAAGGAATGCTCGCGGTTAGAGAATCGGCTTACGAATTCGCCGAATTAGTTTGTAATGTGCCGAGGAATGCCCGGGCTTAGAGAATCGAGCTTACAAATTTGCCGATGTAATTTAAAATGTACTGAGTGATGCTCGACTTAGAGAATCTGGCTTACATATTAGCCGATTTAGTTGGTATGCCGAGGGATGCTCGGACTTAGTGAATCGGACTTATAAAATTACCGATGTAATTTATAACGTGCCGAGGGATGCTCGTCTTAGAGAATCGAGCTTACATATTCGCCGAGTTAGTTTATGGTATTTCGAGGGATGCTCGGGCTTAGAAAACCGGGTTTATAAATTTGCAGATTTAGCTTATAACGTGCCGAGGAATGCTCGGGTTTAGAGAATCTGGCTTACAAATTTTTAGATGTAATTTATAATGTGCCGAGGGATGCTCGGCTTAGAGGATTCGGCTTGCATTTTTGCAGATTTAGTTTATGGTATGCCGAGGGATGCTCGAACTTAGTGAATCGGGCTTACAAAATTGGAAAAATATAATGATTATATTAAGAATGAATTCAGTTATTATTTTCATAAAATATAAATTGAACTCAGTCAAGATCATCATTAAAAGACAGGATTTTCAGCTATTTAGAAAAATAACAGATACAGATGTTACCGAAAATTAGATTGAACATGAACATGAACTTGGGAACACATTTAAATGATTATTGATTCTCCAAATCAGACAAGATTGATTTTCCGAAGTAAATCGAGAATATAACATTGTTATTAAATTTGAAATTACTAATTAAAATACAGAAAGAGAATTTAATAAAATCACTTAAAATAATTTCTAAAACAGACTAGATATAATCTTTACAAATGGAATTTCTTTGATTTTTGTAGATTCTTTCCTGATTTACAAAAATTATTGTATCTGCGTTATATAGTAAGATTTGCGTATGATTACGTAAAACATACAAAACGCAAACTAACCTGAATAGCTTAGTTTGTGTAATTACATCCAAGAACTTGACAATTTGTATAATGAACAAATTGGCTCTGGCATCTATATTTATTTGATTAATATAAAGTTGAATACAAAGATAAAATGGTTAATAATTTTTGAAACTAAAAATTGATATTACGTCAAAATTTTATACTTATATTACATTAAATTTCAAGTTGAAGGTAACGTTATTTTTTATATTTTAAAACTTATTAATTCATAATAATGGTAAATGGATTCTTAGTCGTGCAAGTTTGAGAACATGATGTGACTTATTATTAATATACAACATTACTGTCAACGGGTAAAATGGTGATTTTTCTAATTTATTTCTCAGTCAATCCAATTGACCACGAATCTATTTCCTTTGTCACTCAATCCAATACTTTTTATTATTGCAATTCGAATCGTAATCTTTCTCCTCCCTGTCATTCGTTTCCCTTTTTTCTTTTTTGGATAATAAATAAGGGCTAATTGCAGAAAACCCCCAAACTATGGGGGTCAGAGCACTTTACCCCCTGAACTATAAAAATATGCAAAATACCCTCCAAACTATTGGTTTTTGTGCGATTTGCCCCCAGCGTTGTTGATCAACTGTTTCATTCTGGACACGTTTCTAAGTTTTTGTCTGTCAAATTCAACATCAGGGAATAAAACGCACAAAATTGAATAGTTTAGGGGGTATTTCACACCAAACAATAGTTTAAGGAGTAAAGTGCTCTGAACCCCATAGTTTTGGAGGTTTCCTGCAGTTAGCCCTAATAATAATAATAATAATAATAATATCATTTGGTCATAAATCTCACAAGTCTCTTCCTTTCCTAAGCCTAATCAAACCCGGGTCAAATTTCATCCACGACCCATCCTTTACAAACTCCCAACCAAACACAAACCCGAATCACATCCACATACACAAAACCCCTCCAACCACAACCACAATTCCCACAAAAAACCAAATCCCTCTTTAAATACAATTCCCCAAAAAAAAAAAAAAAAAAACTCTCTATAAATACACACCCACCCCCTACCCACCATTATTACTACTACCACACCAACAAAGTTTTAAAGAAAATTTTCCATCTTCTCCTCACAAAAATCTCAACACACTTATTTCAATCCAAGCGTCTTTTGGTCTCTCCAATTTTTTACCTTCTCCCATTATATAATATACTACGTTGAGCGGGCGGCGTCGTCGGGTAAAGCCCGGGGTAGCAACGTTGTCGACATCACGGCTATACTAAGAGCAAATCCGTTCTCTATAATTCATGTCCGGTCGGGACGACGCAAGGGTTGTGTAATAACAAGCGAGACCAACAATCCTTCGCCGCACGGCGGACGTGGTGCCTTGCCCTCCGAAGGCGGTAGTCCTTCCGACCTCCTCTTCCTCGCCGGCGGCGGTCATTAAAACTTACCTTATTTTGTACATACACATATTACAACTAGTATTCTTATTCAACAATTAAACAAATACTACTATTATATTATTTTCACCAAAGAAAAAAAAGAACTATATACATACATACATATATATCTATTCAAGTTGATATTCAAAGATGATGCTAAGAATCAAGAGGGTTCCTACTGTTGTTTCGAACTACCAAAAGGAGGAGGCTGATGATGGCGCTCGTGTTGCGGCCGGATGTGGTCGTAATTGCCTCAGGAGTTGCTGCCTTACAGGTATTTGATTGTTTTTTTGTGGGTTTTTTTTTTTTTTTTTTTTTTTTGTGGTTCAATTTTAGTGTGGTGAGATTTATTGGTTTTTTTTTTTTTTTTGATTGGATTTATTAGGGGCAAAGCTGCCTTTGTATGCTTTTAAGAAGGTGAGCAAAGTTGTTTGTGATGAGGGTTTTGTTAACAAAGATCCCCAAGTTGACTTCTTGGACGGCCTTCTTCTTGGAGAGGTAAAGATTCAATCTTTATTATTATTACTAATATATTTTTATTGATTTTTTAAATTTTTCTTTTATTTTTTAAATGCTGAGATGTGTAATTTTGTGTTGATGGTAGTGGGAGGAACGTATGCAGAGGGGCCTCTTTCGCTATGATGTCACTGCTTGCGAAACTAAGGTGTGTGTCTCTTTCTTTGCCTGTTTGATGGTCCTAATTTTGTTTTATACTAGGTGGTGTTTTATTAATAATTATAGTTTGGTTTGTTATTATGTAGGTTATTCCTGGGAAATATGGATTTGTTGCCCAGCTGAACGAGGGCAGGCACCTCAAGAAGAGGCCAACTGAGTTTCGTGTTGATAAGGTCTTGCAGCCCTTTGACGAGAGCAAGTTTAACTTTACTAAGGTTGGGCAAGAGGAAGTGCTCTTCCAGTTTGAATCCAGCGATGACAACGAAGCCCAGTTCTTCCCTAATGCACCCATCGATCCTGAGAACTCGCCTAGCGTTGTCGCTATTAACGTATGTTAAATTTTGCAGATTATTTATCTTATTTGTGTGATTTGTAAACTATGTTAGGTCAGATGAAGACTTATAATCATACTTGAAAGTGTTGTGACTTATTCTGTAGCTTTTCGGATAGGCCTGGATAATTATAAAGACGTTATAAAACACATTAAAATAGGCTTGTCGTAGTAAGAAGTTTAGCCATGTTATAACATGAAGTCTTTTTGTGTTTGTTTTTATACCAAGATATCGAAGACATTACAACCTTTAAACAACTAAAATGCATAGCCTTTGTTGATTAGAACTGGAGTAGATTTTTGATGAAATATGGTATGTTTGGTTTAACAGGTGAGCCCAATTGAATATGGGCACGTTCTGCTCATTCCTCGAATTCTTGAACACTTGCCTCAGAGGATCGATCGCGATAGCTTCTTGCTTGCTCTGTACATGGCTGTTGAATCCGCAAATCCCTACTTCCGCTTGGGGTACAACAGTTTGGGTGCATTTGCGACCATCAATCACCTTCACTTCCAGGCCTACTATTTGGCTACACCTTTCCCCATTGAAAGGGCTCCTTCAAAGAAGATTATCACTACATCCACTGGAGTCAAGATCTCTAATATTCTGAACTATCCTGTCAGAGGACTCGTTTTCGAGGGCGGGAATACTCTTGAAGATCTGTCAAATGTCGTCTCTGACTCCTGCATTTGCTTGCAAGAGAACAACATACCTCACAACGTTCTCATTGCTGATTCTGGAAAACGAATTTTCCTCTTTCCACAGGTGAAACATCTAATTCCGCTCCCCTCGATTTTCGCTAAATCTATTTAAGATTTTGTTGAACTCTATCAATGACTAACTTTCGGTTCAATTTTCTTTGAACAAACAGTGCTATGCAGAGAAGCAGGCTCTTGGGGAGGTGAGTGCAGAGCTTTTGGACACGCAGGTTAATCCAGCAGTCTGGGAGATTAGTGGACATATGGTGCTGAAGAGAAAGGAGGACTATGAGGGCGCTACTGAGGAAAATGCGTGGAGGCTACTAGCTGAGGTTTCACTGTCCGAAGAGAGGCTTGAAGAAGTGAAGGAGCTCATATTTGAGGCCATTTCTTGCAAAATTGAAGAAAAACCTGTCACTAAGGCCGAGGAGACGGATACCACACCGCAATCTCATGAAGACATGGATGCCATTAAAGGCGCACACCCTGCAATGGTGCCGGTGTAGCTGAATTGACCGAGATCGTGGTTCAGATACTTCGTGTTGTGTTAAGTAATACTGGAAGTGCTGTGTGTGAAAGTTTCCATATGGTTTTGTCTTTGGATTTGCCTGAATAATGCAGACTGTTATGTTTGCTCCGTTGTTGGACTTTATGTATTAAGTTCTTGCTTTCTTATGATTGGATTACAATCTGGTGTGTAACCTTTTGATTCCTGTAAGATACGGTATGTTAATGTATGTTTGATTTAGACCTCTAATTTGCTTCAAGTATTTTGCATCATAAGCTTTATTTCGAGTTAGGTGATTTCATTATTTTTTCTCTTTTGGTTGCAATGTTCCCCCATTTGAAATATAATCACTATTACAATTCACAACTCCTTCCGCATGAAGTAATATTTAGAACACCATGGTTCAAAGTTTCTAAATGTTGCTTTTAAAAATATTGCAACGTTTCTATTTTTGATTCCATGTAAACGAAAAAATAAAAGTGTTTTTTTAAATTTGTTGCAACAACAACAGAAACTTAAACTCTATTTCTTATTCCATGTAAACTAAAGATAAAAGTATTTTTCATTTTTGTTGCATCAACCATTCAACTTCAACTCTGTTTCATGAATGGCAATACTTCGGGTAGCGACCATTGAACCGGTGTTAATATGTTTAATGATTTTTCTTTTAACGGAATTTTTTAATGATGTGTAAACTCCAATTGGTTTTGGCTCATCAAAGAGAAATGTGTGCAGAGTGCAGAGAGAATAATAAGTGAAAAACTTCGAGCACTTATTGTGAAAGTTTGAATTTTGCGATATGGACTTGAAGAATCTATAATGTCCAAAATCATCTGCAATGATTTAATTCTTATAAAGTACAGAATAGAGCTCTATTTATGACAGAGCTATATTTTGTGTTGTCAATGATATTCGTTTTCCTAATTTGCCTTACAAAACAAAATGTAATTACTATTTACAAAGAATTCAAATTGCCTAAGAAGGTTCATTATTGAAAAAAAAGTTCTATTATAGAAATCAATAAAAAAGGTTATTGATTACACAAACAATGAATTCTCTCTCTCTCTCTCTCTCTCGATCGATCGAAAAAGAAGGTAGTTCATTATAGAAATCCATATAAAGGTAATTTAATTGATTGACGTCATTAACTATTTTCTCAATTTTATTTATTTTCCTAATTTGCCCTAAAAAAACAAAATGGTAATGACGTTCAATTCAAATTGCTAATTCAACTTCCATCCTTTCTTTTTAAGGGAATTTATTAAACAACTATCTCCATTAAATGAAACACTTCACAAAATGAATTTGGGAAATATCTCAAATTTCCTTTTTATTGAAGAAGAAGGTCCATTACAGAAAAGATCTCAAATTCAAATCCAAATATGGAAACGATATCAATTCAAATTGCTAACTTAATTTCCATCCTTTCTTCTTAAGGGAATTTATTAAACAACTATCTCCATTAAATGCAACACGTCACACAATTAATTTGGAAAATATCTTAAAATTCTACTTGTGTTCAAGACCCGCCCGACCCGTCGAACTCGCACTGACGTCATAATTTATTTTATAACTTCACCGCTTGGATTGAAATTGGTAACCTGTAAAATTTGACTATGATCAAAATCTTATTAACAACCCCCCCTCCCCCCAAAACGTGCTCGAATACGCTTTTAGTTTGTATATTTGTAGAAGAATGGGAGAGTGAAGATTTTTTTCAAAAGTTATACAGATTTTTCCAAAATAGAACTATCAATCACTGTTTGATTATTGTTTTTTTCTTTTTTTTTTTTTTAATGTTAAGAAGACTTAAATGTTAAATGTGTTGTGATGGGACTATGTGACGTTGGTTATTCTTAAACTATAATATGATTTTTTTGCTAGTTTTGTATTATTTGATAGTTGTATTTTGGACCGTGACACAAATTGTTATCTTATACTTTACAAAGATAAAATTTTCTTTTGCATTCTTATATTGTTTATTTAAATTAAGTTATATTGTTGTTTAAATATTTTTATTAAGTTATGATTTTGGTTTTGTTGTTTCTTAGAATGCAAAGTAGATTATATTTTTATTTTTATATCGAAATATTACTATATTTTTTCTTACAAATGCATTTACTAGATATATAACAAGATACAATTCAATCAAGAAAAAAATCTTCTACGTAAATTGGGTTTATGAAGATTTTGATATAATGATTTTTCATATTTATTTTATTCATAGTTGTAACATCACGTGTTTAATGTCATAATTTTATATAACATCTATAACTACATTGCCTAAAAAGACAATGATCACAAGTTTTTTTATATATAAGATTTGCAATATTGTAGGACACCCTTTCATGGCCACGTCATTTGCCATGATATTAAAGAAATAATGCATGATTTTTCTATCCTCACATAATAATCTGAAAATATTTTACGTTTCTCGTTGATGTCGCTGATGAATTAAATCAGCTAAGTTTACTGAGGTTAATTTCATTTGCATGCCATATGGGGCACATGGGCACAGTACTCTATTATTGGAGTCAATTGCCAAACTAACACTCTTAGAAAAAATAATTGTCTAACTAACACTTTTGAAAAAATAATTCCCAAAATAACACTTTGAGCAATACATTCCCTATTTTAACCTTGGACTTTTGTTAAATAAATGTCAAAGTAATACCAATAAAATTATACTTCACATATATTTATAAAAATGTCTTTTGTATAATTTCTGTAAATATATACCAAAACATATTAAAAATATTATTAAATTAAAATTAAAAAGAAAAATTAACAAAGTGTATTCATCTTCCTTAACAAACCTCCTCCCTCCCTCCCTCCCCCAATCCCCACGCCCGCCCCCCAGCCTTCAGCCCATTACGGTCAGCAGACGAATTCTCCGACGAGATCCGCCGCTTTAATAGAGTTGAGTGTGGACATTCGCCGCCTCTGAAGATGGAACTACAATGAGACGAACTTAAAAAGATGGAGTAGATCCATCTATTAACTAACTAACTAATGGGGCTCCATTGGAGTCAAATTGGTATTTGGATTGCAAAATTGGAATAGGTCTACTGAACCTGGTCATGGAGCCTTGCCCTGTAAATTTAGTTGGTGGTTGTATGTGTGTGGTGGTGGTGGACTGGTGGTGATGGCAGCCAGCGAGTGGGGGTGGGTGGGGTGAAGAAGATGAGTAATTTAGGTTTTCCTATTTTTATTAATTTTTATGAATATAAAATAACTATTATTTTTTCATTACTTTTCTTTTCTAAAATAATTATAAAAAAGGAGTTTGTGCGTTCTTGTTTTATTTATAGATTAGAAAGTAAGATTCATAAAATTCATAGAGAAATTTAATATTTTAGGAAAATTGACTATATTCAAACTAAGGTTCTTTTTAAACTAAAGTAATAAATTATTAATGTGAGATTGCATTAAATAAGTAATCAGCTTTTAAACTTCATAATAATTCTGATTTCATTGATATACATAAGTATAATTTAATTGGTGGTATGTTGACATTTATTTCACTAAATACAAAGGTTAAAATGGAGAATGTAATGTTCAAAGTGTTATTTTGAGAATTACTTTTTCAAGAGTGTTAGTTAGGCAATTATTCTTTTTAATAGTGTTAGTTTGGCAATTTACTCATATTATGGAGCCCGACAATTTAGAGCCACAACAGAAATAGTTCTGGTCCCATCAATTTGGATGTGAACGTGTGGAGTGGACCGACTCATGTGATAACTTTCCTACATTTGAATTTTGATGATAACCTATAGTCATTGTCAACTTTTAAGTTTTTGTCTTTAAATTTTATTTTCTAATTCTTGCCTTTTTATATATCTAACTTGTTTTACAGTACTGCTTTTATTATCATTTCTGAACAATTAAGAGAGTAACTTGGTCATTTACAATTTATCAATGAAATAATTCACACGGAAACTACTTAATATAAAATTTTGCCTTTTCTGAACAAGAGTATTTCTGGTTAGGTAATTAGTCTTACGGGCATAGACCTGATTTATGGATTAAATCATGTCACATTATTACAAAATTGTAATACTAAATACCTAAACAACTGTAGCCAAAAGTCTTAATCTATAACTTCCTACGTTGATCTGTGAGATACTCGATAATATAGCCCGTGATTCGTATTTTCTGACTTTTCAATAAGGACACATATTGTTGGACCATTATGATCATGGGGTGAAGATTTTCTATGCTGATGAATCACGCTCTTGCCACATTTTCTATAGTAACCAAAATCCCAAGAGAAAACCCAGACCGCAAAAATGCGAAATAGAAAGGAAATAAATAAAGGCGACAAAAACATGTTTGTTCCAGTTGCGAAAACCATGGAACACATTGAAGTCATCAACCATCGTCTCATTAACCAACTTGTCACATGTCCTTTTTTCTTAAAAAACTAAATGCACACAGATTTTGGCTGCCTTGTAGGGATATTATAAGCGTCCTAAGAAAATGATGGTGAAGTTTATGAAATTATAAAAGATAAAAGTATTTCATTGATATGGTAATTTATTTGAAAAACTATGCCCTCTATTATATTGGAAGAGAGAGGATAAAAAATGCGCTTATCTAGTGCATGGACAAAATTTAATTGAGTCAAATCACATTCAAATGTGTTCAACGTGAATCCATTATACGTTCAAATAGAATAATTATGTCTTTTTTTTATACCGAATTTTAAAATGATATTAGAGAGTCTCACACATGATCAGTAGCTAATTAGGTTCAGCAAACTTAGCTAGAATACTAAGGTTTGTACCACCATCTTGACGTGAGAATATACTATAATGCCAAACAATCCATAATCTCATTCCAAACATGTATTTAGACCAATAATCGACTTCTTGTGCCATATCATCGCTGTTGTATGAAATAATTAATTAATATTACTTAAATAAGGCAAAGATGTGTGCTGCGGATCGGATAAGGGAGAGGCAATTTTTTTTTTTCTTCTTTCTTAATTTGATCTGATATTAATATGAAATTTTACTTCTTCTACACTCTAAATGTGGATTTTATTTTTTTCAAAAAGCAAAAAAAATTGTAATCGTATATTATAAATTAACAAAAAATTATAATGCAAAAATACAAATATATACAAGCACCGAAACACACACATATATTTCCATGAATATTATCTTGTAAATATAATATGCCGTGTGTATGGCGAAAACCAAGTCCTTCGTAGATAGTTCCTTATAATGAGAATCCGTTAGTGTATCTTGGTGTAGTTATTATTATTCTTTTTAAGATTTAAACATAACTTGAGCCTTTAAAATTTGTGTATCTTTCTATAAAATTACATGCATTATTTTTTGAAACTCTATAAATATATCTAACTACCATCTATCTACTAGGAGGATTATTTAATTAATTAAGATGTACGTTAAAATCATGTTTACAATTTGAATTGAATTAGTCCAATATTAATTCTAATCTCCTCAACTAGGAATTTGGTTTTGATCTACTGTTTGACTTTGATCGTTTTCTTAATCTTGTCCCCGTGTTCTAGTTTACGTGCTTCTTTTTCTAGGGTTTGACGCAGTTGTCTGATCTATCTGGGAGGGTGTCGTGTGATCGTCTTCTTGAAGTACATTCTCCTTGTTTTCTCTTTGTGGATTACTAGGTCAACGACTAAATCTTTCGGATGATGATGATGATTGAATGTCTGGAAGTTCCGAATGGGATATGGGATGAACGGAACTTCTCGTCAAAATCGACTTACTTGATAATGATTTAGAAGAAAAACAAGAAGTGCTTCAACAATATTTCTCACAAAAAATGAATGGTTCTTCATTTCTTTAATTGTCTCCCACTCGCTGATTTTTTCCAAATACATACATACATACATACATATTTACTGTTCAACAGTAAATCTACACCTACTACAATATTTAGAATTCTAGAGGTTTTAAATAATCAAAAGACACTTCAAAATAAAATGACTATAGCAGTTTAATATTTAACAACTGCAACTTGTATGATTCTTTCATGGGGTTGCAAGGGTCTCGAGCGAAAGATTTTAAATAAAATTCCCTTTCTAAAAACCTCACTACCAACGATTAAATTCGGAAAAAAAATGAGATTCTTAGTTCATTTTTAGTAAGTGTATAACTCAACATGATATGTTATTTGATCATGAACTTTTAGACCATATTATGGATACTCAACGCTACATGAATAATTTCACAATAACCATTTAGAGCACGTTTGGTTGGTTTGCTTAACCCTGATATCAGGGTTTTTGTCTGGACTAATCCTAAAATATTCAGCTTTGATTACACATTTTCAATACCGGGTCATCCATGTTGAAACTAGGTGACCCGGTCTTTAGTGGCAAAAATAAACTGAGCTCCCCCCTCGGATTATAAAACTGGGTAGCACAGTAACCCAAACTCCATGTGAATTACCACTTTTATCCCTCAAAATTAAATTAACAGACAAATGTGCCCTATTTGGTTCATATTTTCTAAATTAGAAACAGGCAAATTGGGAAGAAAATGTTTAATTTGTAAATTTATCTACAAAATGTATAAATTTGAAAGAATGAACAAGTCTTTACACTAAGGGTAATACGGTCAAATCCACACTTTTCCAAATTTAATCTCACCCAACCTCAAACTCAACCAAACCTAAAAATTTCTATCATAATCTACCTTAACCAATCTATCCTCACCTAACCAGCCTCAACCCCATCTTCCTAACCAAACGAGCCCTTAGTGATATGAACAATAAGTGGATATAATTACATGTATGTACATATATGTATAGCCTAGGTGAGAAAAGTTGGAATGAAGCGGCTAAAAAAATATTAAACATATTTTTGTATTTGTTTAGCTTAATTAACGAATCTCATTCTTACAGATTGATTCATGTACCCTTAGCATAGCTACAAACCATCAGATAGCCTCATTTTACCACCACCATGCCCAAATAGACAATTTCCGAAGTTAACAACATTTTTTTTTTTTTTTTTTATCACACATGCTACAATCAAAACCTCATTTATAAAAAAAGCTATTTCTACGTTTTCTTTTTTACAATATATGAGTCTTAGTGCTCGTCTAGTGCTTCGGGGATGCCAACTTATATTAGTTGGGAGGAATTTGAACGCTCACCGAGATCACATATCCATCTTTTACTTAAGACATTCAACTTTATTCTTTTCTGTGTTTTATTGAACTTTTGAATGTTTGCTTTTGTATAAAGACAAAAACTAATACTGAAAATAAATTTATAATATATTTTGTTTTGCTGAAAATAGATCTACATATATGTGGTTCTAATCATGTGGAAATATTGTTTACTTACTGTAACCTTTTGTAAAGAAGAATATTAAAAAATGGTGAATTTGGTAATGGTGTATTAAATGTCTTCCCCTTGGACTCATAAGTTGCACATAATTTAATCATAAGATTAATTAAATTTGTATTTAGTTTATTATTTTTGTTGTGTTTTTTGTGAATTAAAAAGATCGTGAATGTGGCTTTATTATTTAGTATGACTTTACTATTTTTTTTGTTGTGGTTCTTGTATTTTACCGTATAAGGATGGAGAATATATTAAAATATTCGTGTCTTATGCAGCAAGAATCTGATGTTATATGTAACCAAATATATTCGGATAAATGTTATAATGTCATTTCAGTATGTTCCAAATCATTATAGAAGCCTTTTTCATTTCAAATTAGGAAGATCGGTAGAACAATATTCGTAATAGGATGGAATATTTTTGACCAATTATATAGATATCTACATTGAATAAGAGGTAGCAGAAACTATGAATGCCAAATTTTAATTGATAGGTATTGTTCTTTGAAGAAGCGCAAGACTTGATAGTAATTAGTTTTTTTTTTTTTTTTCCAAACAATTAATATTATATTTTTTATTTTATTTTTATATTTAAATTTTCCAAAATAATTTTATTTTAGTCACTTAGTCTTTTTAGTAGCCCAGAATCAAATTAATTCCTACCTACATTGTTTGTTAATTCCCAATATTCCGCAATCAAGATAAGAAAACAAAAACTATATTGAATTCCACAAGGGGCAAATATTACATAGTTTTTTTGCAAGCGCTTCATGGAAATACAATTATTTTGAGAGATGAACATATATTTATTCTCCACTACATTTATTCTTAGCGACATCAATAGTTTCCACCGACACCAGTATCTTTTGGTAACACTCGGACGAGAATATCGCGCGGGTAAATAGAATTCCCCATTTCTAAATTGGGGATCCATGGATGGGGGAATCAAGTGTTGGGCTCAAAACAATGCGTTTATAGAATCGCAAACCAACAGAATAAGGTTTGGACCAAGACAGGGGTTTATGATTTCATCATTAACTCCGCGTACAAGATACAACAAACAAGCTCATTTTCTGGTTGGCGACGAGGTGGTGCCCTCAAAGTGATGCATTTGTTTATTTTTGGTGTGAAGCAGCTATAATATTGAAGGATGTGCTAATATTAGGATTTTTTTGTGCCATGGGCGATACAATTTTTGACCCTCCTACGAACTAAGATGCAAAAGAAAGTACACATGCAGTTACCACATGCCCAAAAAGAGCTTGCTAGATCTGGTATACACGAGGCCACTCAAACATCATGGATGGAGGAGTTTAGGGGCGACAAAACTGAAATCGAGAATGTTGCTCGTTTAATCTATTGGTTATACAGGTTCGTCGTTCGATCACCCGTGAGAGGTGGTCTAATAAAAAAAGATGTTGTTTGGGCCACTACACACTTGTATATAGGTAATAAAATATCTCTCAGCTCGGTAGTTTTTGCTAGCTTGTACACTGATTTGACCAAATTGACGGAAGCCCCTCGAGCTGATCCACAATTACAATAAATAGGGACAAAGTTGTTCACTTTATCTTTCATCTCCACTTAAATTGGTTCAAGTTTGGGCATGGGAGAGATTTGCGAACATGCAACTCTCAAAGGTCAATTGATCATTCATGAGTAAATAATGGCTCGATGGGATGGCTTAAATAAACCAATATAGATGATATCTTTCCTTTGCCAGACTCTCCTACAACGAACCTTCTTTGGTGCATTTACATTACCTTGTTCACATTATCTATACTGTTCACTCTCTTTGAAACCTATGAGATAAAACATTGATCAAGGTAATGTATTAGGGCATCAAAGAAAGTTTGTCGTAGTAGAGTCTAACAAAGGCAAGATATCTTCTATAGTGACATGTTTAAGCCATCATATCGAGTCATTATTGGCTCATAAAGATCAATTGAGTTTGGAACGGGTTGCAAATGCGCAAACCTCTTTCACGCCCAAACATGAACCGACTAAAGTGGTGATGAAAGATACAAGCAAAGTGCCACTTTTGTCCCTACTTATTGGTAATTGTGGATCGTCTTGAAGGGCTTCTGTCAATATGGTCAAATCAATGTACAAGTTAGCGAAAACTGTCGAGCCGAGATATATTTTGTTACCTCTAAACAAGTGTATAGAGTACGAAACAACCTCTTTGTTTATTACGAATTCACTCATTGGTGATAGGAAGACAAACCTGGATATCCAATGACTAAATGAGCAGCATGCTCGATTTCAATTTTGTCGCCCCTAAGCTTCTCCATCCATGATGTTTGAGTGACCTTATGTAGACCAAATCGGGCAAGCTCATTTTAGGTATGAAATAACTACCTATGGATTTCTTTTGTATTCTGGTTCGTATGAGTGTTGAAAACCGTATCACCCATGACAGAGAACATCCTAAGATTATCACATCATCCAATTTTACATTCGCTTTACCCCTAGAATATATCAATGCATAAGTTTGAGGGCACCACCTCTCACCAACCAGAAAATGGACTTGTTGTTTTGCTCTATCTTGTAGGTGGAGTTAATGATGAAGTCTCAAACCCCTGCCAGGTCCAAACATTCTTTTGTTGGTTTGTGGTTCTTAAAATGCAACATTTCCAGCCCTTGGATTCCCTATCGATATATCTCCAATTTGGGAGGATCATTAATGGCTAAACTTGCTTGAGAGTTGGATAGTGGTAGATCGGAAACAGACCTATCGAGAGAGGTGATTGATGGCTTGAGGAATAGAATTAAATGTTTTCCCATTTGTTTTTGGGGAAATCATCCAATCTTTTCTCTCCTCCATAAGAGAATTAAAGTATGAGGATGAAAGAGAAGTCATACTTGGTTAAAATTAAGAAAGATAGTGAAAATAATAAGAATGCGAGGCTTTTGAATTATGTACTGCTATTGTTTGTCAATGGACGAGAACATATTTTGGCGTTTGAGGAATTCACGTATTTATAGAAAAAGAGATAAAAAGTCAATCAAATTTGTGTCTCACCTACACACCAACTTCACCTATTCTCAGCACTCACCTACCTAAAAAATAAAAACGCCGAGGCCACAGAAATTACCTAAAACAACACGGACCACACCTAAATTACTTAAAACACACAGACTCCTCGTAAATTACCTAAAAAGCACACACTACACCTAAAGTACCTAAAAAACACACACGACCTACTCATCTAAAAATACAAATTCTACGCCGGAATCACCTAAAAAACACACACTTCATACAGTCATGTAAAATACGCATTGCACCAATATCATATAAAAAATACACATTACGCCTAAAACTCACACTGTACTAGAATCACCTACCATATGACACACTGCACCTAAAAGATATACCACATTGAAATAATATATATATATATATATATATATATATATATATATATATATATATATATATAACGCACACACAATACGTCTGAAAGACGCACAAAAGTGAAATCACCTAAAAATATACACACAACACAGAAATCACCTAAATCACAAGCTGAAATTACGTAATAGTACACCAAAATCATCTAAAAATACACATTAACAAAAAACACACACTATGCCAAACCTACCTATAAATATTCACAACCCCTAAAACACAAACTACTCTAGAAGCACCTAAAAATGCATATACGACATCTTAAACACACAATATACGGGAATCACCTGAAAAGCACACACTACGACAATTTTTTTTCCGAAAGCATTACCAAAGAAGTTTTATAATGCATATAAAAAACCTCTTTATTTTTAATATTAACGCAAGTATTTCTACCTTTATAAATCGTTAAATGGACAAAGACTTTAATTGTTGTTTAATATGAGCTTTTATTAATTTTTTGGATATTTCCACCACTTATATCTTGAGAAAATGAGATCGGAAACTTTAATTTTTTTATAATCGTTATAATTATAGTCATAAAATGAATTATTAATGTTGCCAGGTAAAGTGCATGTAATTCACTTTTATCTAGAGCGTCGAATACTTGCTCCAAAGTGCTTCTCGTACTAAATGGCATGGAACTAACAATAAATCTTTGTTTTGAGTCTTTTGACACTTATTCCTCTTTAATCATTTTTGTAATTGCTAGATAGTTAACTTTCCATCGATTCTTGGATCTTTATTTTTAATATCAAGGTGTAAATTGTGTTCCTAGTGTTAAAGAATATTTATTGTAATGTATTGTTTTGGTTCATATGTTTTGATAGGTATAAAAATAAAATGTACATATCAAAATTATTCTCTAATAAACTCAAGAATTGTATAATTACAGCTACACCTCTAAGGTTCAATGTAATTACAAAAACATTCCTTATAGTTTGAGAAATTACAGTGACTTTCAAAAAAATTGATATATGTTTAAAATAGCTAATAGACATATTCAAACGACAATTTTGCCCTCAATAGAAAATAATGTAGTAATAAATTGCAAAAGGTGATAATTATGGAAAATAAAGTAATTACCCTTATAAGATTATGTAATGTGCAAGAGTGGATTATCCCTTTTTATTTTCAAAAATTAAAAATTAAAAACAAAAGATTGGGAAAATAGCAAGTAAACACCTACTTAAGGCCACATAATGTGGATGAGTGTGCAAGTGCAGGTGCGTGAGAGTGAGTTAATTTGCAGTGGGCTGATTTGAAAGTTTATGAACATTAAAGCATCTTAATGTGTCTATTAAAACAAATTGAAGAAATATTAAAATTATTTAAAAATTCAACACCATTATAATTGTGTTTTATGCCGTACTAATTTGTAACCTTAATTTTTTTTTCATTCACTCGTTAATAATAAATCATATTAATTAAAAGATTATGATTTTGGGGGATTTAAAAGATTATACATTTTTTTATTGAAAATTTAGTCAAATTTAAAATTATATATACAAAGGTTTGGGGTTTATAAAGAGTTGTAAGATATTCTAGTACTATTAACTATCCCTAATACTTAGGCTCGGTCCGGTTATCTTAATAAGATCTGATGCTAAAAACTTCATTTATAATAAACATTAGAGATTTAGTCTCCATCTCCTTGAAGCACACAAAATCACTTTTCTTCTTCAAAGATTTGCCGCCGCCTCCCGAACAGGTAAAAGAATGAATCTCGTTCATGTCACAGATTAATTCTACATGTTTATTAGTCTATTGCATGCATGGGTAAAGAAAATATTAATATTCTATTAGAATCTTTATTTGCATATAGCATGCTGCATGCCTTTAATTCGAAAATTTAATTGACTTCCGTTCATGAATTCTGAGATGTCTCAAGGTTCCGCCGATGGAGTAGCAAGGATTTAATTACATTGTATTATTGTAATATTGGGGGAGTGAGTTTTGATCATGAATTCAAATAGAAAAGGGATATACGTATGTCGTGTGTGTGCATGGGATATCACATTATTTTTCTTTCTATAGTAAGAATCTATATATAAAATACTATTTCTTCCTACATTCTGTTCAGAATTATTCTACTATAAGTTATATGAGATTCTGTGTATAAGCTGTGTTTATATAAAACCCAATTTCTCATTTCCAAGAGTAAACCAGTTTCATTTTAGCTATACTTTTCATCATTGTTGTTAAAGAAAATTCCTCACTCTTTTATCAACTATATTCTTTCAAACATAATTTTAGAAGTTTTAAAGTTAAATTCTTTTTAAAATTAATAATCTTTTTGTATAATCAAAAAGTGAAGACTAAGTAAGTTATAATTTTGAGTTGCCTGAGCTGTATTAATTCTTCCATGTTCCTATACTTGAACCATGTTAAAATGCATCTATAGATTACCCTCATGCATGATAGTTTGATTTTATTTTTATTTTTTTGCCTGATAGATAGCTCAAGATAGTCTTTGGTATTCCGTCCTTTCTCAGGTTTACCACGAGTTTTTCGAACTATTATAAAATTATTTCAAAGCTCGAAAGATGTGTATAAATATATAGTAAATATTAACTAGTGTATTATCTACATGAAAAACTTTAAAGCTTCATAAACTGTTGTTAAGAACATGTTTTGAGATAAAGTATTGTTTGTTAAATCCTAATCATGTATTTGAAAGATTTCCCGCTTACTAAATTGCAACATGACATTTGATGAAGGTTGCAATGGAAAGTAAATATTGAAGTTAGCCTAATTTAATTGATGATGATTAATCAGTTCAATATGTTTATTCGTTAGTCTATCCAATTGGCTTGGAGAGGAACGGGGTTCCACTGGGCAGCAGAGGGCTCGTCGGTGCGCCTTCTTCTCTCTTTGCCCCTTTCCCTTAGACACTGCAGGAGATTCGTAAGTGTATTTTGGGATCATCGAACTTGTACCATGTCATGCAGATAGTTTTCCAGTGTCGCTCATTGGACAGGACGATAAGCATAAATTGAAGTGACAATAAAGAGAGACGATATTGACATTGAATCTGAATTTGATAACGGTACAAGTATTAGTGGCATAATATCTGAAAATTTGTGTAAATTGGGATGTTGATGTGCCTCTACATTTAAAAAAAAAAATATTTTAAAGAAAATATTGCACTTCAAACCTCATAAGAACTAACTGAGATTTGTATCTCACAAAAAGTTTTCATTTTCTTTCTTCCTTTCAGACCTATGTGTCAATGCAGGAGATACTTTGCGAGATTGTTGGTGAGAGCGCTGAAAAAATTGAGCTGCGTATAGAGTTGATTTTATTAGTATTTAGTTTGATTCTTCATCCAGGCTTTCAGATGGTAGATTCTTTATTATAAAGAATATGAAATATTGTAAGACTTATTGAAGTAGACTTCGTTTTGACATTGCAGAGAAGTTCCGATATAGAATTCAATTTTTAATTTCGAATGGTTGTCTATATTTAGTCTTGAAAAGTTAAGGATGTTACGAGGATTACTTAACTAAGCTATACGTAGGTTAAAATAATGTTTACAATGTAAATTGAATTAGTCCAATACTAGATGTGATCTTGGTTGCCAAGCCAGATAGCAAAACCAAACACCTCATATATATCTTTCATGCCTTGCTATACAAAATTCGCCAAATGTGTTTTGAAGCTCTTATTCACATAAAAAATTTAAATTAAATCTTGAAACTACCATTACAAGAATCCAACTATCATATATAATCTATTAATTATTTTTATCATTTTAATTTTCAAGTTTTATACAATCTAGAAAATTAAGCTTTTTGAGTTAAGCAATAAATAAATAACATAATATTTTATATATTTATGGTCACATTTCGTTAATTGGATTTGAAAAGGAAGGTTATTGTAGGATTTACTTTAAATTTCTTAAAATAAAACTTTTTAGGGTCGACATTAGTTTTCTATTAAATTAATATTAACTGAAATAAGAAATAAAAATAAAAATAAAAATAAAAAATGGAAAACATAGTAGAACATTAAGCAATGTAGATGCAATTATTCCTGCTGCATATTGTATCTCTTCTGCTTAAACTCCAGCTAAATCCAGACAGTGGTCATGCACTCGTGCTACATAGATAATCAATCGAACAAAGGTGAGTTTACTCTCGATTGATTCAACATTGTCTCACTTGCCTTCATTGCGCTCTTAAGTGTATTTGTATTAAATATGACACGCATAAAGTGTATAATTTTTGTACAATGCAATTAACTGTTTAATAAAATGCCTCAAAAGATCTGATCACAGCGAACATTTTCTTATCCAATGATTTTCGTATATTATAGTGATATATCGACAAGTCTAGCGCAACATTGAGTTCCTACGTACTCTGTTATTTCGTTATTGAATTGTTGAGACACATGAGAAAGAAATTCCACAGTTTTTCACCTGTGCAAGTGCAATGTAATCCTAATAGTATGTATTGATTCAGTTTGCATGATGTTTTTAATAGTGATTATGGTTAGGGAAATATGAAGAAAGGAATTCACCCTCAGATGCAATGGATATCGTATATTCGTTTGTGACCAAAGTGTAGACTGATGAATGAATGTTATCATGACCAAGATTCACCAGGTCCGTAAAGTTTATCATTTCCGAGCAAAGAGGCTAGGCTCAAAGTATTGGCCAGATCGCCAAGTTTAAGCATCGTTATGGACAAGAAGAAGACGAGCCTGATGAGAAACGAATTCAGTGAGGAACAGTTTATCATCCAATTTTATGTTTTGTTCGATTAGCACCTTTATCTCTTTTTTTCATTTATATTTACGATCAAGCTAGCTTATTACTTAAATTCAACTAACATGGAGAGAGATAATCATTGGTATATATTGATTTAATTAAGTTGGAGATGTGCTCAATGATCAGCAGCTCCGTGTGTTAATTTCTCGATCATATTGCATCTTTTGCATCTATTATGTTTGCTTGAAAACTTTAGATAACTGTGTCACTCTCCAAATCTAAATTGGTTACCGTAATGGTTTTCTGAGTGTCTCCACGCCATCACGACCTTTTTGTAAATGGAAGAAGAATTCTGGCTTGAATTGTATACTTTCCTGGGTTTAGGGTTCATCAGCAGCCAACTTATTGTGAGAATAGTAACTGTTAGTTCATTATTATGGATCATTTTTTTAACATGTTCTTCAGTTTTCCTCTTACCTGTTGGTTATCTAGTTGATTCATTAGGATATTTTTGAGATTTTATGTCCATAACAATTTTAACTACATTTTCCTTTCCGTAAGTGAAGCATAGTTCTAACAAAAGTGGGTACCAAACTTGTTGCCGTGTGGTCTACAATTTGCATCTTTCTGGTGTGGATTGGCTGCCTATTTTTTTCTTAGTGAACACTGAACTATAATGGTTATTCTTTGAGAGAAGATTCAGTAATTGACAAGGTATTGGTTAACTCTAGAGGAATGTGTTTGCGCTCACACTAAACAATCTCCTAAGTCGCTAAATTGGTGTCTTCCTTTGCATGTCGTAGCGATTACATACACCTATTGGACTGATATGGTTTTTGTCAACGAGACTTATCGAGGTTTTGTTGCTTTGATAGAGGATTACGTGAGGTGATCATACAACAAATATCGAATCAAGGTTTTCTTACTGATATGTGTTTTCGTCTTAAAACGTTTTTTCATCGCAACCCATAACCAACTTCAGCAAAACGTCAACCACAGAATTCAAGAATTAGAGATTAGGGCTAGAAGGGGTACCATAGTGTCCAAGTTTCAGTTTCCTTTCAAGTTTCTCCTTTTTTAGCTTCTGGTACAGTTCTTGTCTAAAGGTTTTTGTGCTTTTTTCAATTTCCATTTTTTTTGTTATTCTATTGTTCCTTATAAGCAAAACGTGAGATCATAGAACGTTTGCAGACATGTTCAAAAACTCCTGAGTTCAGTGCATGAGACCCTAGTTACCCATTTATTTGGGAGAACGCGTTTTTGCTGGTCATAGTAAAACATTACGCTGAAATCTCTTTCTGTTTTTCAAGGGAAAGTTTACGAATTCCGTGGTTGTATTTTCGGCCTAAAAAAGGGTAAAATGCATCAAGCAACGATCGTGACTGTGATGACAAAAGAATACTAAAAGTTCTAACACTAGCTCAAGCATTATATATAAATCAAGTAAATATTATTCTTTTTCTCCCATACACTATAGAATTAAGTACTACAAAACATTTCCATTGAAAGTGAGTTTTCTAGCCCGTGGTATATTCATGACTAGTTACTAGAAAATTAAATTGTGAAAGGAGATTTGTGCAAGTCAATACAGACAAAAGAATTATTGAACCATGCAAAAGATAGGAACAAATGCTCTATCGAATAAATGCTAGCTTTATCATGAATATATAGCTGGAGTGTTTAAAAGTTTATACGAATTATGATTCCACCACTACCCAAGCTAGTATATATATGTATAGGCTCATGATCCAGTTTAGAACTCTCCATCACACATAACTTTGTGATACGAATCTCCGTTAAACCCAATGGCCTCAATCCAGCACCACAAACCAACTGAGAAACGCCACGAGAAGCCAAACACTGCTGCCCACAAAGACGAACGCTCTTTGTTCGCCAAAATGTTCCATCACAACGATCATCAGAATCAACATGGATCCTCCGTCCCGAATAAGGGCCACACCACTCACCACGGCGCCAAAATGGAGGACAAGAAGAAGAACGACCACATGATCAACAAGAAGAAGAAGAACAAAGATGACAGTAGTGACAGCAGCAGCGACAGCGATAACGACAACGAGACTTCCAAGAAGAGGGTGAGCTCAGTTACTTGTATATCTTTTAATTTGTAACTGTTTTGCAAGTCAGGATTTTATCTTATTACAACTCAATTTAGCTGTGTTTATCAATTTAAGCTAATTATATCTTTAGTTGGAAACATGATTAAGCCTGATAGTTCCATCATTGATATTGTCTCGAATTCATAAGGCCATGACATTTATAAAGTCAATATTTCATCTCATCTTAGTAGCAAATCATGCCACTACCCAGTATTTCTAGAACAAATCGTGTCATGAGACTTCACTACAATGTACAAATTATTTCATGTGTTATTCTCAGTTAGAAACATGTGAATGATCACATATGTCGTGCTATCTAATCTTAATGACAGTTTGCATGAGATTAATTGATGTTACGCCTTCAACATTTTAATTTTATTTTTTGGATGCAGTTCTTTTGGCCCCATTACTGAAAGAGCAGATCGAATAGGAGATGGAAGCAAATCAGATTAAATATGGTGCTGATGAATACAATCGAGCTACATAAGAAAATTATGTGTGATCAGCACAGTTATAATATTTAAACCTAAAAGCACCGTATTAGAATAGCCGTTACTAATAAATAAAATTGCAACGAGCCTCCAGCTTTTATAATACTATACAAAAATTGAATCAATGATCATGCATGTCTGTCCTCAAGTTTGCCCACATTAATAATTGAAATAATTCTGTTTTCTTGTGAATCAGTTAACTGATAAATAATTTGGAGAGTGGCTGCCCTCCAATTTTTTCATTCAAAGAACAATCGTATATATAAGCCTGTTCTCAACAAATTAATAACTAAACATGCAATTGACAATTGACTGTGATATGCCCATATTTTACTTTTTCATACGTTTATATATGTTTTCTTATTATTCCTAATTCTTTTTAGTTATCTCGTGATGAATTTTTTTAAAGGTTTTGGCAATTTACCCTTGTGTTATGCTAAATTGGCACATTACCTCCCTGTGAAATAAATAGACAAATTACCCGGGGAAAATGCATAAAACCCCCATGTGGTTTTGAAAACCTGCACGGAATCCCCTTGTGGTTTGATAATTACCTAGAATCCCCTTGTGATTTCAGAAACCTTTCACAAAATCCCCTTGTGGTTTCAAAAACCCTGCACAAAATCCCTAATCCGTTAAACTCCGTCAGAGAGTGGCGACCACTCGTTCTATGTGAGAGTGGGTTTAACTTTTGTGTACCTTTTCGAATTAAAAAGTCTATTTCACCCTTAAGAACTGAAAATATGAAACCCCCTTGTGGTTTGACAACCTGCACGAAATCCCCCTGTGGTTTGAAAACTCTGCACAAAATCCTCCTGTGGTTTGAAAGCCCTGCACAAAATCCTTGTTTTTTTTTTTTTTTAAACATCCAGAATTTTTTGAAAAGAAGTTAAAAATAAATAAGGGCAATTTAGTCATTTTTAAATAAAACTAACGGAGTTATGTTAAATTTAACGGAAGGGAATGTGTGCAGGGTTTTTGAAACCACAAGGGGATTTTAGGTAGTTTTCAAACCAAATGGGGATTTTGTGCAGGTTTTCCAAACCACAGGGGGGTTTTAGGTTGATAGCCCCAAATTACCCCCTTGTGATCTTAAAAATTGGCAAATTACCTCTTTATATAAGGAGGTGTAGTTCACTTGCTCAAATAACTATACCTCAAGGAGTATTTTGTGTAATTCTCCATATAACTATTTTTTTTCTGAGCAATTTAATATGAGTTATATAACAAATATACTCCGATAAAAATGGCTTACCTAAAATACCTCCTAATAATTATTCCAATTAGCTGGTGGAACCATCAACCACCACCAATATGACCCCAAAGAACTTTCTTCAAATTAGCGGTAATTTTTTTTTTTTTTTTGATCGGTAAAGAGAAGATTTTATTAGAAGACAAGAAACAAAACATGGAGTACAAGGAATACTCTCAACCCAAAAGCCGAAAACACTACCAGACCCCAAGACCCAACACTAGAGTACAACGAGAATCTCAAATACAACTCCAAGGTTGTTGATACCAATCAACAAATGAAAAGTTAAAATCAGAGTTGTTTGCTTTAAGCCATCCCCACGACTTGACTTTGATGAATTCCATCGTCTTAACTAAACTCAAATTTTCAGCTCCAAAACAGATTCTGTTCCTGAACTTCCATATTTCCCACACAACAAAAAATCACAACTGAGTCCATTCTTCAGTACCTCTTTTTCGGGGCATCAATGCAGCAAATTGATTAAAATGACTTTTTGCGCTGTAATGTAAGGCAGTAGAGAAACCAAACCATTTGAAAACTTGCATCCAAATCTGAGACGCCACTTCACAAGTGAAAAAAAAGTGCTCGGAGCTTTCAATTTCTTTACCGCAAAGATAGCAGTCCTGATTTCCACCGTCCACCACAACTCTTCGGCGAAAAAGATTAGACTTATCTGGGATTCGATCGAGCAACACTCTCCATGCGAAAAGCTGAACCTTTGGTGGGACTTTAATTTTCCAGAAATTTTTGAAAAAACAACTGTCGCCTGAGTTTTGTGTTTCATTTCTCAACAAATCGTATGCCGACTTAGTAGAATAGATCCCTGACTTATCAATTTTCTACTCTCATTTATCCTCAACATTATTTGCATTTGAACACCTTCCAGCAGCCTTAATAGATCCTCAAGCAACTCGTTCTCCCACTGGAAAAGACCTCTCCTCCATCTCAGATTCCAGGTCCATCTATTCTGATTCCACTCTCCCATATTGCACACAAAGCTGTCTTTATCAATAGACGGCTTAAAAAGTCTGCTAAAGCGCGTTTTGAGTGGCTCATTACCAACCCAAACATCGATCCAAAACCTGGATATATTACATTTGCCGACCTGCAGTTTAATCCCCTTCTTGAACCAGTCCGTTGAGCTATCCTCCCAAGAAATAGGAGCAATATCTCGCCACCAAATGGAACCAGCTTTCTTGATTTGATCTCTTCTACTTGACCACATATTCTCCTCGAAGCCCCCATACTTAGATTGTATTACTTTCTTCCATAGACTTTTAGATTCTATAAAAATCTCCACCTCCACTTTCCTAAAAGGGCTTTATTGAAATTTTCAAGATCTCTAACGTTTAGTCCGCCATTCTCTTTTTTCAAACACAAACTATCCCATTTAATCCATGCGATTTTCTTTTCGTCAACACCACCTCCCCATAAGAAATTCCTTTGAAGGCTCGTTAAAGTATTGATTACCTTTTTCGGAGCTTTATAGAATGTTAACATGTAAGTCGGCACTCCCGTCAGCACGGAGTTGAGGATGGTAACTCTTCCTCTAAAAGAGAGTGGAGTGTTTCTCCAACCGCGCAATCTGTTGCGTGTTGAGTCAATTAAAGGCCTCCATGAATCAACCCTTTTCCGATTAACGCCAACAGGAACTCCCAAATATTTAAATGGAAGTTTCTCGACTTTGCAATTCAACATCTCCGCAAAGATACCGACCTCTGCTTCATCCACATTAATTCCTACTAAGCTGCTTTTGAAGAAATTAGCCTTCAGACCTGACATGAGTTCGAAGATTCTCATCAAAGATTTAACAGCCCACACATTCTCTCTGTTTGCCTCCAAAAACAACATTGTGTCGTCTGCGCATTGAGTATGGGAGATCAGAATTTCTTCACGACCAATGGCAAACCCTTTAACAACTGGAGTTCCACTGATTTTTTGATAATGACACTCAATCCTTCAGCAACTATATTAAAAAGAAGTGGCGCAAGCGGGTCTCCTTGTCTAAGGCCACGCATCATCTGAAATTCTTGCGTAGGACTCCCATTGACGAGAATCGACATCTTTGTTGTAGTTAAGCATTCTCTAATCCAGTTATTCCACTTGATACCAAAACCCATTGTACTAAGAAGGTACAAAAGAAAGTCCCAATTAACTGAATCGTAAGCTTTCTCGAAATCCGCTTTGAATATTAAAGTTGGCTTAACTGAACGAGGAAACTCCCAGAATTCTGACACAAACTTCATAATATCGTTCTTTAAAATTGCCCAGTATTTCTGAATGAATTTAAAGTTAAAGCTGTCGGGCCCTGGGCTCTGGTTCCCGTCACAATCCCAAATTGCCAGTTTCACTTCTTCCTCGGTTATGTATCTTGACAACCATCTATCTTTCTCAGGCGTGATTTTCTGAAATTGTATGTTTTCTGAGATAGGCCTGCACCACTGTTCTTCATGGAACTGCTCCGAAAGATAAGTACAAATCTCAGTTTTCAATGCATTTGGCTCCTCAATCCACCTACCTCCGATGTTCAAACCCACAATTTCGTTATGCCTTCTTTTTCGATTGATGCACATATGAAAAAATCTTGAGTTAACATCCCCCTCCCTCAGCCATTTAATTCTTGATTTTTGGAAAAGCAAGTTTTCCTTAGATTTAAGAGCTTGCCAAAAATCACCAAATAATCGTTTTCTTTCATCAACTTCTTCATTAGAAAGGCCATTACTTTCGGCTTTTTCGTCCAGGCTAGCGATTCTTTTCTTTTTCTCCTCAATCTTGTGGTCCAGGTCTCCAAACTTAACCTTATTCCACTCCTTAATTCTGAACTTAAGCGATTTCAGCTTTTTCTTCCACGTAAAAGCACCCGTTCCAACAATCTTGAAATCGTCCCAATTCTTTATCACAAGTTCCTTAAAATCAATTCTGTCCATCCAACAATTCATAATTCGAAATGGCTTTGCTCCCCAGTTGCATTCTTTATTTTTTAGTAGAACGGGGCAATGGTCCGATATCGTCCTCTTCAACCCCCATTGCCCCAGGTTTCTCCACTTGCTTAGCCATCCGTCAGATAACAAGAATCGATCAAGACGACTCATCGCTGATCCATTAGAGCAGTACCATGTATATTTTCTACCAACAATAGGAAGGTCGAGCAGTTCGATATCAGTGATAAATTCGTCAAAAATTGACATTTCATTCGTACAGTGGAATTCTGCTCTACCTTTTCGTTCGTTTGAAGATCTTACAGCATTAAAATCTCCAGCAACACACCATAGGTGATCATCTATCTGCTGTCTAAGGTTCAACAAGCTACTCCACATTGCCCTCTTCTTGCTGACAACACAAGAAGAATACACGTTGACCAAAACAACTTTTGTGTTATCACTTCCCCATCTACCAGTAACTAAAAGAAAACCAGGCCCCTGTATCTCGTTTTCTTTGTAAAACACCCTTTTTTTCCAGATCGTCAATTGACCACCCGATCTACCAATTGCCCCTCTAGCGCTCCATTGACATTCGACTTCTCCCCACACCCCTCGGCAAAATCTGTCATTCACAGATTCTAGTTTAGTTTCCTGAAGAAATGGGACATCCACCTTCCATCTGTTCACCAAGTCTCTAACTTCTTTACGCTTCTCCCTCCTGCCCAATCCTCTAACATTAAACGTTAAGAACTTCATTGGAGACCGAACTTGTACCCTTCTCCACCTCATCTCCCTTTCTACCTACTGCATTTTCTCTATCTCTAATTTCTAACTCCATCAACTTGCGAACAATAGCATCATCATTTCCCCTGCCTACAATTCCCACTTTTTTTCCGAACTCCCATATCTGTTTTGCTTCCCACTCAAAGTCTTTCGAAATTAAGAGACGATTACAGCTAGCAATATTGGAATCAGTGATTGAGTTGCTCAATTGACTCGTACCTGTCGTCCTACAATTATTCTTTGAATTGATCTTCAGTTGACCCATTTTCCTTTTTGTCACTGGCTTACTCTTCATAGTCGCATTTCTGGTGCAACGCCCATTCATCTTCAATATCTTCCATGGGGTGTCGTTGTCATCATCTTTCGTTTTCATTTCAGAAAAAAAATAATCCCCACTTTTCCTTTGCTGAGTTCAGTGCACAGTTTTCATTTACCTCATCTAAGCTCAAAGTCCTTCTAGGCTCACTTGCAGCCACGACTGTAGATTTTCCTTTAGCAATTTCAGAATTCTTCAAAGTAATGTGACCCAATTGATCAGATGGCCCAACAAGATGAGTTGAATTGAAGTCTGATGTCATCGAGTTTGGGCTTGTGATATCTATAGTAACTTTTTTATTCTCGGAGCCAAGAGGATTTTGGGAGCAAGTTGCATTCTTCATTTCTCTCTCTTGGGCCTTTGTGACAAGCCCACTCTGCAGATTTTTGTGGGCCTCCTCAGCACTTTTTATATTATCAAATTCATCTAAATTGCTAACATTTACTCCACCTGCAGCAGTGCATTTTATGACTTCAATTTCTCCCATGCGTTCATTCCCAACGTCTTCATTAGCTGTTTTTCGATCTCCAATGTTCTTAATTAAAGCACTATTAAATGAATCACCCAACTGCCCGACACCCACCTCGAAGTCCCCAAGAAGTGTTTCCTCAACGCCATCACTGCCTAATACGTCTTCCTCAGCAAACTCTTGTCCGGAGAACTCCGACGCCGGCAAGTAATCTTCATCATTTTCAGACGTGGATTTAAGGGATATGTCCGCTCTGCCTTTGTACTGCTTCCCGTTTCCACATTCATTACATAAAACCTCCTCCATAACTCTGATGGTAAAATCGCGTCCATCCACCTTTACTCTAACGAGCTTGTTCAGTTGGGGCTTTGCACTTGTCAGGCCCACATCTTAGTCATGTATGCTATGAGGTACTTGCCTTGTTATGCACTTCCTCGTGGTTGGGTCGATGTTTAGGTTAATGTGTGATAACCTCGCTTCTAGGGTTTTTGGCTCGTGTATCGATTGCACTTGATTGCCAATATGCATATCAAGATTGTGTGTCCATTATGTAGGAATATGAAAAAACATCTCATTTAGAGGAAATCTTGATTGTGTTGCCTAGTCAAAGTGGGAGTTTCGTCTCTAGGCGTTTCGACATGTTTGATGCTTATTGAGCGTGAACTGATGGACTACCGTCAAATGGATGAGGAAGGTTGTTGTTGCTCTCCTCCTTGCGCGTCTCAACCACCTCGTCCAATGCTTGAACTAAAGCTATCAATGTGGCGTTCAAAATGCTGAGACATCTATCAAATATTAATAATTCGTTAAAATAATGGTTAAAATGAACAAGCTATTGTCAGATGAACTAACTAAAATCATTATTATAAACAAAAGACTATTTATTCTTCTCAAAATTTGTGACAAATCTAATATTCACAAATCAATAATTTTGTATGTAATACATGAACATTGGGAACTTACATAATGATCATAACTAATGATCATACAAATATTTTATAATTTATGAACAAACATATTTTTCACAATAAAAACTAAAATAAATTCATAATTATAAATTAAAAGCACGTTTGTGCCAATTAATTACAATCTATTAAATTACATAAATATTTAATCAAACAAAAAACAAATCAAATGTTTCTTTTTTTGTTTCAACATATAATTGGCGACACGACCAATATTGTAAAGAAACTAGTTAACATCTAATATATAGGTAAAATCATTGGAAGTCCTATTAACTCCATAAACAAACCCTAAATAGCATTATTAACGTAATAAACTTATAAAAAATGCATAATATCAAGTAAACACGATAACAATACTGAAAAAGAACACTTACTTTCAGAATAATGAAGAAACTCGGCGCATGGAGGATTGCTTAGTAAAAACATATAGAGCAAATTTGGTCGTTGAAAGGCGAAGAAGAAAAGGAAAAATGTGTTGTTTAAATTTAAACTGATTAGACTCAAAATGGTTGTCTCTAAAAAACTATGTTTTAACCCAAAAGACTAAGAACCTATCAAAAACAACAATCTCGTCACCGAAAATACTTCCGCCTATTACACATATTTTATTTTTTGATTTGAATAAGAAACTTTGATGCATGTTTCCGTATAAGCGTCAACTTTGTTATTCTCGTTAATTTCAATTATCCACACCAACTTTCGTGCCTAAGATATTGTGATGCACGCGTGTTAGACTGAGCATGTAGAATTTTAGCGACCAAAATTCCTCAGAAAAATAGCTTTGAGGAACAAAATTTTAAGTTGTCTCTAATAATTAGACTTGCGCATCTTTCTTATAGTCTACTCTCGTTGTGAATTGAATTATATGATTATAAATTTATAATACATGTTACTCTTGAACAAATAGTTTCCACGTGAAAACTTTACTTTTCTAATTTGTAGCTGTAGAATTGACCAAAAGACATTTGAACTGATTCATCTTAAAGGGATATTATAAAAGCTATAAATTTTGTCACATTATTCAAATTATTGGATCTGACCAAAAAATTTCATCAGCATACTTAGCATTTATGAGGCCCAAGTTAGTAACTTTAAGGCATCTTTCAATATATTTGATATTATTGTTAAATTTAGCAAACTTTGGGGAGGTACATGTAAATAACTACATATTCTTTGTTTCCGCCAAAAACCCTCATTTGCCTTTGGGGTTCTGCAGCCAGCCACTTCTCAGGTTCGCGTTCAATTCCCTCTATTTTTTTTCAGTAATCACTTATACCCAATTTTCAAAAGTGGGTAAGTTTTTTTTTTTGCTCTAAATTTTTCTGTACCCTTTTAACATTTTAATGTGATGAAGTGATTTTCTCTATGAATTTCGAATAAAGATTAAAACTTTAAGGTCTTTACCATGTTTGTAACATGGGTTCTTGCGGAATTGGGATAAAGGTTAAAAAATTCTGAGTTAGAATATGTGTTAGATGAATATGTTATTTTTCTGTAATTTTGAATGTGTGATTGTGAAAGTTCCATTTTGATTGGTATTGTAGTTGGCATTGTTTGCATTTGGTAGCTGTTTGAAATTTTGTTTTTTGCTTATTATAGTTTTTGTAATTTTATCAGGTTGATATATTTGTTTTTCTCCATGGCTTCCTCTTCTGCATTTTCGACATGGACCTTGAGTGGCGGTATACTCGCTCCTAAGGCATCGAAGAACAACTGCGAGTTTGTTTCCAATTACCCGAAACATTGTTACAAACAAATGACTATTACTGCATCTGCCGACATATCACGTTTGTGGGTATCGCCTAAAATGGAAGTTGACAGGAGACGAGGAATATTGTCTGGCGATAGTAGAATCCAGTGTAGAGCACTGGAGGTTGAGACCAAACCGTCGTTTTCAGTGGGGAACAAGTTTCATCTTGACGATGTTATTGAGTCTCAGCAGTTTGACAGAGATACTCTCAGCGCTATATTTGAGGTGGCGCTTGAGATGGAGAAGATTGAGAAGAACTCTGGTGGAAGCCAAATTCTTAAGGGATATCTGATGGCCACACTATTTTATGAGCCCTCAACCAGGACTAGGCTTTCGTTTGAGTCTGCTATGAAGCGTTTGGGTGGGGAAGTTTTGACTACGGAAAATGCACGGGAGTTCTCTTCAGCAGCAAAAGGAGAAACACTTGAAGGTTGTTTAAGAATTTATTATATATATTGAGTCAAGTTGAATGTGATACTGATTTTGATTCATATTGATCTTCAGACACTATAAGAACCGTTGAAGGATATTCTGATATTATTGTGATGAGACATTTTGAAAGTGGTGCTGCTAGAAGGGCAGCAGTAACAGCCAGTATTCCAGTTATTAATGCAGGAGATGGCCCTGGGCAGCATCCAACTCAGGTTTACAAAGATAACTCTGCTCATGCATTCAGTTTCTTGCATTTCATACTTAACTGATGTATTTATACGATTCTGGCTTTTAATTTGGAATAGTGAGTATTTGTAGTTAATTAGTTAATATGTTGGGTGAAAAGAAAACTTCTCTAATTTAGTGTTATATATGCTTGGATGTGACGGTAGTTGTGAAATATCCTAAGTTGAAGCGTCTTGGTGCAGTCATCATTATGTACTGAAATAGGGAGTAGATGTTGTACTGAGTTCTGTTTAGTTTAAAAATTTTATACGAGCTTCTTTATAAATATATGTGAGTCTTTCATGTGTAAGTGCTCTTAAAAGAATTGCATTTTGGAGAATGCTGATTCCGACAGTGCTCCTAGTAACCCCATAAACAAAATTAGAACACATAGTTTTACTGAAACAATTAATCTCGCGATTCTGTCTACCTAACAACTTATAGCTATGGCATTTTCTGAGTCCTATATAAATTTGCTGATATTTTTTCCTTCTGTGATATTACTTGTTTACATTTACTCTGCATATCCTACCTTACTTCATTCTTTCGCTCTTACCCTCTGCGGGACTGTCTGCCTATTAGTTTTTGTGGCTCGGTCTTGGGGTTGTAATGTTACTTATGTTGCACTGGTATATGCTTTATGTGTTTATTTGTTATGCGGTTCTCATTCAGAAGGTAGATCTTGTATTCTGATTCTCAGTGTGAGACCCAATGTAGTAATTTACTCAAGTATATCTGCTTGGACCGGGTAATCAAGCAAATCAGAAATATAATGTGATGTAGAACATGTTTTAGATATAAGCTCTCTGTTATCATGGATTGAGGAAATACCACATTGTATATAAGCCCTGTATTATCAGTATTATTTGGATAATCATAATATGACCTTTTTCCTTATTCCTTTATAACTTTTTCTCTGCAATGAACAGGCCCTCCTTGACATGTATACTATCCAAAGAGAGATAGGAAAGCTTGATGGCATCAAAGTTGGACTTGTTGGAGATCTTGCTTATGGAAGGACTGTCCGCTCACTTGCCTATTTGCTTGCCAAGTACAAGGATGTTAAAATCTACTTTGTGTCACCTGAAGTGGTAAAAATGAAGGTAAATAAAGAGCACATAGTTTTTCCTTTTAATTTCTGAATCATAACTAATTAAGACCAGTTATAATAAAGGACACAATTCTGTACTTTGTTTTCATAGCTTTATCAATGAGAACTAGGGACAATCTTTCTCTTTCGGGGTTTTAATTTCAGGATGACATCAAAGATTACCTGACATCTATGGGAATTGAATGGGAAGAAAGTGCTGATTTGATAGAGGTGGCTTCTAAATGTGATGTGGTCTATCAAACCCGTATTCAGCGAGAAAGATTTGGAGAAAGAATCGATCTGTATGAAGAAGCTCGAGGCAAGTACATTGTGGATCGAGATGTGTTGAACGTGATGCAGAAACATGCTGTTGTAATGCATCCTCTACCAAGGCTCGATGAGGTTTGCTTCTGGTTCCTGTTTGCTATTATTTTTTTGCATTTTGCTTCTTCTAAAAAGTTTATATTCCGGTTTATTCTGATTGTAATATTCTTTCCCTTGGGGGGTGATCACAGATAACCGTTGATGTGGATGCGGATCCAAGGGCTGCCTATTTTAGACAAGCGAAGAATGGTCTTTATATTCGCATGGCGCTTTTGAAGCTCTTACTTCTTGGCTGGTGAGGCGGAATTTTTGCGAGACCCCTATGCAGCAAAAGACGCGTGGCTTCCAATAAAATGTGATGTATTTTCTCCTTGAGAACGCAAACAACAATTCAAATTAGTGAATAAACATGGACAATATTGTTGCTTTGAGGGTTCGAAGGGCTTAAATGGTTTTGGTCCTGCTAGTTTATAAGTTATCTTTAGCAGTCATTTCGTGTATTGTTATGTTATGCTCGAGGAAAGCAAATGTAGTTAGATGCATTAATTTTTCTTCCTTGTAGCAAGAGAACTAGAGAAGAGGGGAAAATGTGAAATATCTTTTTGAACCTCATCTTGTGTGATTGCACTCCTGTGAAAATGCTTTTCAACCTTCTCCTTGTACTTTGCCATCTTTCTGGTAATAGTGTCGCTGTTCTTTGGTTCATTGAACTTGGATTAATGTGCTTTTCATATCGAACAGGCAAAACCTTTTGTTAGATATTTGGAATGGACCAAAGGATATTTGACGTGCAATGGGTGAGATATGTAAAATTGAGGAAGATTTCGGAAGCTAACAACATGACAGTGAATACCATCATAACTAACAACTAAACAATACACATTTCTTTACCCGCAACAATAACAACAAAAAAAATAATAATGCCGTACTGCCAATAATAATAATAATAAGGTCTGCTACATAGAGTTACGGTGGTGTTTGGAAACTATTAAAAAGAAAACGTGTAAACTTTCTTAAATAGAGAAATTTAAATTTCTTGCTTTTAGGTTACTATCATCTTACAGTGAGGCTGATGTTCAAACTTAACTTAAAATTATAAACTTCAACTTCAAAGTTTACAAAGTATCGCCTAAATCTTTCTCAGCCGAACAATTTGTCTAACTCACCTAATTGAAACTATTAAAATTTTCAGTCACACAAATTATTTTTAGGCCCAACCAACGTCCAAACTTCTTATAGCCCAAACCCAAGTAATTTTCCCAAAACCATCATCACAACGCTACAGTTGTTCTAAAACCCTCCCCCAATTTTCCGATCAATCAATCACACACCTCTTCAATTCAATCCCATCAAAAAAATGAGTGCATTCAACAAGTTCAAAGCAAAAGCACCAGTCGCATGGAGCCCTAATCTCTACGTCACACTCGTCAGGGGTATTCCCGGTACAAGGAGGCTCCACCGGCGCACGTTAGAGGCACTGCGCCTCACTAAATGCAACCGCACCGTTATGCGATGGAACACGCCTACTGTTCGGGGAATGATTCAGCAGGTTTGCAGTTTGTTGATTTGAGTGACTAATTTCTAATTTGTGTGGTTTTAATTTTGAGATTTTATTAGGTGAAAAGGTTGGTGGTGGTGGAGACGGAGGAAATGTACAACGCGAGGAAGCAGAACGACGCGAAACACAAAGCGCTGCGCCCGCCGTTGGTCGTGGATCATCACTCTGCGCCACCGCCGCCACTGCCTGATTCTTCTGCTTGATTTTTGTTAAATGGTTAGCTGTGTTTTGCACTTAATTTTTAAGTACTATCTTTACTACCGTGATATTTTCTCGTTTCGTGTTGTTTTATAGTCTTTCCTATAGATGTTTGGTTCACTGAGGTGTAATTTTACGACGTTTTTGGATATTCGATTTTAGTGATATTTGAGTCTTTATATGCGTGAAAGCGGGGGAGCTCCTTACATTTTTTTATTGCAAGTGCTTCTTTCTTTCGTAATATGCTCGAGAAGTCGGGGATCAAAACGAATAGGAAGCACGATTGATAGAAACTGGAACTTTATTCGGATGGTGAAATACTCATTCTAGTTTGGGGCTTAATTTGTGTAGTCATTCATGGAGGTTATAGCACAAGAACCTTGCATAGTAACCGATGTTTCTCTTTGAACTTACGGAGTAATGTTGATTTGGTGCAATCTTTCCCCTAATCTCGCCAAGACGTTAGTATAAAGTCTTTGTTCTTGTGGTTTCCTTTGTGATAAATCACCCCTGGAAAAGACAAACTATGCCTTCCACAAAGTTGCAAAATTACATTAACATTTGGATGGATTTGAAGTCACTGCTTATATTGGTTTACAATCACAAGAACAATCTTCTGTCTTAGTAAGAGGAGGAAAAGTTAAGGACTTGGAGATATGTTATCCCCTCTTAGCTAGATGGAATAGAACATTTTCATCTAGATGAGCCTCAGTTATAGATGTTTTAAGTAGTGCTTATATTATGAACACTTGCCGAGGATCTCCTTAGTTATTTCACATCACTTAAATGGTATAGCACACCCCTCCATCTGGGCTCATGGCTGCATGTGTTTCATGTTTATTCGATAAGATAGTTTAATAGGTTGCTATTCCAGACAAATCCTTGTTTGCTCCATAACAAGTCTGTATAAATTTCTCTTTGATTAACGTGTTGATTGGGACTTCGATATCGAATAAGTTATGTTTATATTAGATATCTGTATATCAACCCTCTAAAATCTACTAAAGGCCTGAAAGATCATATTCATACTCATTTTATGTTAGTTTCGCTTATATTTTATTCCAAAAAGAGAGTAATGAAGTTTCTGAGTGCATTTTTTGGCTCTTGCTTGGGATTTGAATGTGAATGCTTGAGATGGTGATGTGCAAATTATGCTGTGAGATGAATGGTAGATGCAGAATCTGGTGCTCTATGACCATTGTATTACCGCATTTTTTCTTTGCCCAGTGGAGAACTGAAAGTATACATTTGACATGACAAGGCGAGGGTAGAAATTTTTTGTCAGTTATTGGGGAATGGTGGGTGGTGCTGGAGGTTGAAGGGTTTCTGAGTACAGGGCGATACCACTCTTTTATAATTTATTATTGCTGTTCAATCAAAGAAAAGAGTTTGCTTTGGACTCAATATACTCGTGGTTTTCTGTCATGATCTGATATTCTCTTTGTTGTTTGTACTTTTACTAACTGAGGGTGAAGATGTTCAAATGTTCGCATTTCTGTCATGTTTTACTTTAAGCTGTCTTGGAAGCTGAAAGACTGAAAGGTGTCACCGGTGGGGGTTGGGTGATAGTTTAAGAATTTGGCTCCTATTATTTCGCATGCATGATGAGCTTTAGTTCTCAGTATTCGGGCAGTAGTGCTTGCGTTAAGTATCTTGTGTAGCTTGAGATCAACAGTCAATCTTCTTACATTGCTTTCATTTTGTCTGCAGAATATATCTTTTTTGTCTTTTGGGTGAAGTGGCAACTCAAGATCTAGGTTCGAGTATTAATCTGGAAAAAACCGTGTTAAGGCAAAAGTTATTTAACATCGAGAACCTACTGTTTAGCAAAGAACTTTTTTTGTATGATGTTCACAATCTATTGCCTGACCAGAATAAATGTATTACATGATATTCTGAATATTAATGGCGATGTAATTCAACTATTGCTCTGCTTATTTTGATGTATGTTTATTTATTATTGCTGCTTCTTACTTGTGTTATGTGACCCCATCTAACTTCTTCAGATTCAAGTTGTGACATTCTGATCTAATCAGCAATACTAATCACTATACATGTCCCCCTACATTGTAAAAGTTAAAATTGATAAAATAAATGTTAGAAGACATGACTTTCTTGTGACCTATGCCAAGAATCTGTTTTGTGTTCTACACATACGTGAGGCTAAGATTCTTAGGGTAATTCAGTAGGTGGCACATTTGACGTGGATGTTTTTTTTTTTTTTTTTGTCAAAAAATAAAAGAAAAATGTGAAACCTCAGACGTGGATGTTATGAATACATTTAAAATTTCAATTCATTTGAAAGTTATGTACTCGTGATATCTTCTTCTCACTTCATTAGTGATGGCCAATGAATGTATAACATCTTAACAATTAGACCATATATGAAGCAACCCACATGTGATGTCGGAAAATTTGATTTCATTGCGATATTCTTAGCAATAGTGAAGAACTGTCGGTGAAGTGACATGAAATACTATTATTCCAACAGAACCCCTCAAAAAATAAAAAGTCAGGGGCCCAAAAGAAATTAAGATGGAATTGCGGAATAAATATATTGTTTATTGACTATCCTTTTTCATGAAATTTACAATTGAAATACATCAAATGACTTTCAAAAACAAAAATTCCACTCATCACTCATGTCTATTTTCCTCTTTTGTATTTTTCTTCACGAATGTATCCAAATACAGTTTTGCCTTTCTGGCTGCAAGAAAAAAAAGATGCATACCTCTATACATTTCATACTATTTTCAAATAAAAGAAACCAGATTCAGATTAGCAGCAGCACTTGAAATGTAACTACTCTGCAACGAATGCAATTTTGCAAAAATCCCGACCAATGGCGCTGTATTATACGTACACGCCTCAGTTTGCGGAAAATTTCCCCTTCTGTCGGTGAAATTATCGTACTTATCGGGTCCACCAACCAATGCTCCAACAAGAACATTCGGGTTCGGATCCTGACGTCCATACCAGTTATCGTACCCCTGCGTGCACCCTACGAAAACCTTGCTATCTTGGTATGGTTCCATTGAAGCACCCCTGTGGTGCACCCTGTTGGAATAGGCTGGTCCATAGCCAACCAAGTAGCTCATTCCCATAGGATTGGAGCCCAAAATGTAGTCCACTTGTGATTTGACGAAGGAGAGGATCTCTTGTGATCCCACTGAATCTTGAGGACAGTTGAGCATTTGATTGGTGGAGTGGAGGTGGTCAGAGTATACTGTGAGTAAAAATGCTGCAGTGGCGACATACTGCATGTTGTTCCATTGGCGGGTGTATAGTAGTCCACCTGGGGTGCGTTGCACGTTAGTGGAATTGTTCTTGTTCAAGCTAGCACAGATGTAGTATTCTGCTTTCGAGCGGTATTGCTCGAGGATCTGCTGCTGTTCTTTGCTTTTCCCTTCCGTTGGCAACTGCAACAGTACAATATTCTTTTATTTGTTGTAGTAATACGATACATTGATGATTCTTGTAATAATGCTGAATGAGAAGTTGTTACTATGACAATTCATGTTTCGTCTATTTACTTTGTATGCCACTTAACCAATCTATATCCGTCTGTGTATTATATCGTACACACGTGCAACTATGATATATAAAGTGGTACTTAAAGTGATATGTAAAGTGGTGCACAACGTGAGGAGAAGATTTGTTCTGATCAACGAGGCTATAATTAAATCATGACTATATCACAAAGGTTTTAATTATAATGTCTTAAACCTAAATAGTATAGGCCCTAAATCACTATGTAACATAATTTTGTGTTTTCTTAATAACTTAACATCTAAACTTTAGATTAGAAGAACTAGGGCTGACTTCAGCATAGTGATCATGGCATTAGGGAGACACTAATGCACATTTTTGCTGCTATTGTCGATAAATCTTCCGCTAATTATGCAGCAATCAAGCATTAGCCTCTTGAAAATATAGGGATAGAAAGAGGAAGTGATATGAAAGTATTTTAGTTTGGCAGTCATGAAGCATGGTGATGATTGGTTAAAAAAGGCAAAAATCCAAGACCAAATTTATGAAGGGTGGAGGGTGGAGGGTGCACCTCCTTTTGTCGCATAGAAGTGAATGCTAATTATGACTTGGGTTTCTCTTGGTTGAATCTTTATTATATACACTAGATTATAGTACTAATACTTCTTCATAATAAATAGAATAAACTAACATATCTTTAAACCCCTTTTCAAGCATGTCATACAAAAAAAAAGTATCAATAAGCGTGTATGTTTGTGTATTTTGCTTTATTCTTATATGTAAATTTCCATTAAGTCTTGCATATTAAAAAATGTGTAACTTATTATCTTACGTTAACTATATTTTGAATGAATTCATCTATACATATTATTAAAATAGTGTAATAATATTGTAAATTAAATTATATATAAAAAAAATTACCATGGCGGCAATGATTTGGAGTCCAGCATATTTAACATCCCAGCTGAATTCGGAGATGGCCCAAGTGATCCCACCAAAAACCTCAGCTTTCTCAATGGCATAATTCAAGTAATTTACATTGTCGGTGGCCTTATGTAGCCACAGAGCTGCCCACAACAACTCATCCATATACCCACTCACCGATGTGTAATAACCCTTCGCACCTTCAATGCTATTGTCATATTTCCCTCTATACTTGTCACCAAATTCAAACAACTGCAAACAAATCATTTTAGGATTAATTAACATTAGTTATAATAATCACTTACTAGAGTGTATTATGCTCATAAAACTATAAATCAATCTATTTATATAGTTGTGCAATGAATAGTATCTCAACGAGGTTTATATCAGAATAGTGGTCCTTTTCTGGACCACGAGTCACATGAAGACCGAGACATTGCCAAAACTCCTAGGAAAATGATATTTGTTAATAAGGTAGTTCTATTTTTGGTCAATTATTGGTAAAGTTATATTAATGATAATTTAAATACCCTCTATGGTTTAGCAACATTCTCCAAATCATACTATCTACTTTCCCAATAGGAACATGTTTATTGTTAAACCAATATTTTAAACATTAGCTTTAGCACATATGACAAGCAAAGATTACGTCAAGCCACATTAAAAAATTAGGAGAAAATAAATAAATATAAGACCTAACATTGTCTGCCTCCTAACAACCTCATTAACTAACTTACCTGTTGTTTGTTCTACCAAAAACATTAAAATCTAATTACCTGTTGTGCGTGTTCCAATAGAAGGTGAGAGTAATGTGGATTAGTTCTCCTAAACACTATTGCCGCCGCCGCCATGGCTGCCGCGGTCTCCCCCGCCACGTCGGACCCCGGATGCTCCTCGTCCACCTTGTAAGCGCGACGCGACGTCGTCATGTCCTCGGGTCTTTGCCAACATAAGTGGTCCGTGTCACCATCACCAACCTGATCACACACCGACACAATTAACTCAAAAGAATCACAATTAATGACTAATTAATAATCATGCCCACTAATTATCTTACAAAAGCACGAGATAATTGCGCGCTTTACTTTTAAGTTCAAACAAAACATCCCCTGTTGCGTGAAAACTGACGTTATTATTAGTACCTTTGACTTGCTTTTACTTATAGAGTGACCAAAAAAACAAGATTTTTTTTTTTTCTTTTGAAAATTTGGACCCACGTACAAATCTTCGGCGTTTGTTACTGGCCGATGAATAATGCACTGTCCAAGATTCAAACTTCACTTATATTCTCAGGCGTGATTGGGGGATTATTGCCCACAACTTTTTATGGATTATTGTGCTTAACAAATAATTGCTCTATTCTTTTGCCCCTAAGTCTTTCAAAATCATAAAAAGTTATAACCACCTTTAAAAAACAAAAAATTCACCTGAGCCCATAAAACATGGGGATGAGTATGTGCTTTAATGAAATAATCTGTCCCCCATTTAATCGCCTCAAGGGCATGCCGGAGTTCTCCGGCGGCGGCGATTTCATCCCGGAATTGAATAACACTCCACGATAGCATTGTTATCGTGAACGCCATCGGCAAACCAAATTTCACATTGTCACCAGCGTCGTAATATCCTCCCACCAAATCCACCTACATTACCAAGAATTAAAATCACAAATTAAAATCACCATAATGACATTAAATGTAAAGTTGCTAATACATGTCTTTCTGGACTTCTGTATATTAATGATCTGTTCCTCTCCCTCTAATAAGGCCTGAAACACGAGGGGGCCTAAAAATCTAATAACACACATACCCCTTGTTCGAGCCCGTCGGTGAGGCCGGAGTGGTGTCTCCACCTCACACGCTGATTGTACGGTAACCGGCCAGAGCGTTGGGCCTCGAAGTAGAGGATACTCTTCGACAAGGCATCTCCGTAGTCGAAAGATCGAGAAAATGGAAGAGTAGAAAGAAAGGAAAGAACAAAAACCAACAAGTGGTGTAGCCTTTTCTCCACCATTTTTTGTGTAGTGAAAGAGAGGTGGCGGTGTTTCTGTTCAGCTGCTGCCTTTCGCTTTCTTTTTTTTCAATTGTGTGATTTGGGTTTGCTCTTTATATAGCATTGGAGTTGAGGCACGAGGCGTTAGTGAATATTTGCATGAGGTTATTATTCTCTGGCTAGTTATTAGCTTTTTGTTATTAATTGATTGAAGGTTAAGTTAGTTGTGTAAATTTTTTTGATTTTATTACAACTTTACAGGTATGTTTTTAAATTTTAATTGAGGGTCCACGGCGAGATCTATGGGGTTGAGAAGGGCTCGTCAATGCTTCAATGGCCTACATAGTTCCTTATTTATTATGCACGTTTGGTGAGTGTATGTGTGTGTGAAATTGAATTTAATGTTTAAACAGCACACCCATGAAGGAAAATTCAGTATTTTGACCATATACACAAACCATTATATATATGTTGCTTTATTCATAATTATAAAGAACTACATATTGCGATATTCAAATATAGAAAAACTATACATTGCTTTAAGAAAAATCATTGAGCGGATGGGGAATATTTAATGACGCAGTGGGATGGGCTTTATAAACGTTTTAAAAGAAATTGTGGTTAAAACTTCAAAGCTACCGTGTGTAGCACTGAACTTTTGTTAAAGAGCACAAATGATTTGAAAAAGTATATGTGAAAATTCTGTGAAGGTCATATATAGGGAACGGTTTGATACAATATGACTAAATGGAGACACTTTATTGAATCTAAATGAAGACGTGATTCTTAGTATACATCAACTTACTAATATTAAAAGCTTATCGTTCCTGTTTGGTATGATTTATATTATTAAATAACGTTTCAGTGGTTTTTTTTTATTTTATTTAAAGCTAAAACAATGTTATGAATCATATATATTAAGCTGATTTTGTCCCTATGTTTCAGCTGCTTAACAAGTTTGCATGTTATTTGTACTTAAATATTATGGTGAATTACAGCAAATAAAATTTCTTTCGCATTATGAAACACACTTTTTCCTCACTTTTCTGATGGTCATTACAAGGAGAAGAAAAACTTATCAGGGAGAAAAGAGACAAACTAAAATCAATGGCTAAACTTTGCTCATTGAGGATGGGTATTTCTTCCCTAAAGTCCGTAATGTCGCTTGAGCCATCTTTTAGGGGGAGACTAAATACTCCTTCTTACTAGTTAATCACGTTACCAAAAAAAAGTGTCAACAAACTTCAAGAGTTTTAAAATTATCAAAACTTTTCGATTTTCCTCAAATACAAGACGTGAAAAAATTCACCAATCTTTAAATTTTTTCTAAACTTTCATACTTCCACTAACTCAAAAATTATATAAACACCTTTACGATCATTTTTTGTATTGTGTATCTTATTGATCTATAGGTACTACTTTTTGGTTTAATCAATTTTTACATGTTAATTCAGTTTTTTTATTATCTTCTAAAGTGTATAACGTACGGTTTTATTTTGCACATACTTTCATTTGATGTTCTTGTTTGTCTTGAATATTAGTCTATATTGTTTCTTCTCTTGATTAGATATGTATTGTTATCAAATGTATCAATAGAACCTTTAAATTTTAAAACATATTAAATCAAGTTAGCGCATTTCTTGATTTATAATAATTTTGCCCCAAGAAGTTGCAAAGAATTAGAGTGGTATTCAATGCTTAGTCCTAACACGAGGTTGAAATCAAATTGTTGCATGCAAATTTTCATTTTGTTCAATGGTATATATAGATTTCTCATCCAAATTGAGGTGAACTTTTTGAATGAGTCTGTAATAATGAATATCCCCTATTTGATCATCTTACTTTATAGCCTAATTTCACATCTTACTTTATAGCTAATGTAACTGAGATTCGACAAAACTAATAGAAATTTTCAACTCATTATGTTATACCAGGCTATTGGCTAAGAAAAGGATCAAGAATAAGAAAGGCACAAAGCTAGAAAATTTCGTTTACTCGCAATATTGTGCTCATATAAAGTTAGAAAAAATATTAAAAAATAATATATTTTACTTTATACTTGTTGTATAAATTGCATATTGACTCATCCGTTTAAAACACTGCATAAATAATGAAAAATAAACCACAAAAGAATGATCATAAAACTAATTTAAATAGAAAGACGATTTTCAAATCTAGAGAAAAAAATAAGCAAGATTATCAAATATATTCAAATATACTTGTTATTTTATGTCAAATATATAATTATGTAGACATGGTAAAGATGATGAATTATAAAAAAGTAAAAAAAAAAAATCAACTTTATTTTTTGTCTTTTTTAAGGGCGAGCCCAACAACTTGGGACGCAAAAGGTGTGGTTCTACCTCCAGGCGTAAGTCCTGTAAAGGATAATCCTCAAACGACTGCCTTGAGGCGTTTCGGAGTCAAAATATCTTTGGGTGAGCCCTGATGGAGTCTTTGGGCAAGTTCTTTAAAACATTGCTTTATGATGAAATAACGTTGCAAGTTATTTATTTATTATTTACAAATAATATAATTTTATAATTAAAATTATTTTAAACTAATTAATAATAAGAATTCATCATAAAAGCATATGTATCTTAAAGAGAAGATTTTTAATATGTTAAACTATTATGAAATAGTCATATAGTAACACATTTTCGGCTAAAATTCTTAATATATTTAGAATAAATATACACACACCCACGTACATATATATAGTACGTCTAAGAATAGAGATAATTGCATATGTGCTCCCAGAATCTTTTTGTTGTTTAATGTAACTTAGAAATTTTTAAGGCCGGCGATATTGCTAAAGCAACAATTGTTGTTGCTAAAGCAAATTTTTGTAACTTCCTAATTTGCCCTTATTAGTCCAAACCTATAAAAAACAATCTTTTAGAATAATTATTAAACATCAATCATCTTAATCAATCACTCCTTAATTATAGCATTATAGCAACTCAAATGCATATATACACAATGCACATATATTAATAATAGTAATAATTGAAAGATATATAGATTATTTATTCCTACTCACGTATTCTTTAATACATGTTGAGGTAATATCTCTTTTGCTATCATTTCTTTTTGTCAAAATAGTTAGAAAATCATAAAGAAAATAATTTACTTTCGCTTGAGGTTTTGTGACTCCATCTCTCAGTGCACTATTTTTTTTTTATAATGTTAGTTTTACAAGTTATTTTATTTTATTATTTTTTTACAGTTTTTAGGAATGTATGAGATATACATGAAATGTTTCTGATAAATAATAATAATTGAATGAGACTCAGATATAAATTTATGAATTTTAGTCATGTATTATTTTCAACTTTTAAGAAATTGGAATGCAAAATCTTGTAATTACGTATTATATTTATAACATTATGCAGTTTAGAATTTTTTTTTTTATTAAGATGACAACTTGAAAAGTTCGTTTCTAGAGTTTACTAGTTTAGAATATAAGCTATGTGTCATGACGCTTTGAAACATATGCAATATTTTCACATTTTTTATCATTGTTTTCAAGTTGGAATTTTATTTTAAGATTTTTGAAAGGGACTAACCAATATGAATTTTTAATTAGCAATAATCAAGAAAACTTATCAGTTTAAGGAAAGGAGATATTAAGGGATTTCTAAGACTTTTACTATAATATATTAAAGAGAGATAATTAAGACAAAAGAGATATTAAAGGGATTCTAAGAATTTTTATTTTCTACAACTTTGACTTATAAGGGTAAGTTAGGAAGATAAAAAATTGCTTTGGCAACAACAATTACTGCTTTGACAATATCGCTAGCCAATCTTTAATTGTGTTGCATGTTTTATCAAAATTTATATTATAATTAAATTAGTATAAAACCTTTGGGTAGGTCCTTTCTTAACAAGTAGTACTAATATGGTCCATAAGAAATACTTAGCTTAGTCATTGCCTCTTCTTTATTTTTCTTCTTATATTAAGATACATGCTCGCATGTTGTAAACATTATTAAAAATATTAAACAAAATAATTCTATCAAAAACTAGAATATACTCTCAAGTTGTATTGGGAGGTCATTTTTCATAGTGTATATATATATATATATATATATATATATATATATATATATATATATATATATATATATATATATATATATATTACATTTTAATATTAAAATGATTAAGATAAAGGTTTGAAAGTTACTTCATACTGAATAAGTTCAAATAAAAAAAAATGTTACTTATAAATTACAATAAAAACATTTAGATTAAATGAAAATATATTAAAACATTATATACATCATAAAATAAATATTAGCCACATTAAACACACATTATATAATATATATGTACATCTAAAGCATATACATTATACACACTAGAGTTACAATATATTTTATTTATATATATATATATATTAGGGGGAGGGGGTGGAGCCGGGGTGCCTCAAACCCGAAAAATTATTGGGTACAGCCGCTGTATGGTGTCGTGGTACAGCCAAAGGTTGATATTAAATACTATTCATAAATTATAGGGAAGTAACTTCTCCCCACCTCTTCCCAACCCTGCATTTATATAAATAACCGACTTGCTGCACAACCTCATCGTGCAGCAGCTGCACATAATAATCTCTCCTCAAACCCACCCCCCGGGTTCGCTCCTGTTACCAACCAAACGCGGCTTGATTCCCCTAATTGTATCGAATGGGCCCATACTAGATACTGATAGAAGGGCGTCTAATAAAGACCAAATCTATCACTAAAATCAGATCTGCCTTTGATATGAATTAATTTACTGGGCTGGTTCTCCTAACGGGTCTACAGATTCAATTTCGGATCCATGTGGTGTGGGTCTGTTTGTTGGGGCCCTAACAATTTTGAACCCTTAGGGTGGGCTAAACTAGGCTGTTTATGGGTCCTCGTACTGCCCAGATTGCATTGCACACTTTAATTGTGGTAGTTGTCCTATAATGACGAAGTTATTTTTCAAATATACGTTCTAACAATTCACCAACTAATTATTTTTCCAAGTTGTAGGTGATCTCTGAATTCCTCTTTTAACATTTATGTTCTTAAAATTTGCAAATTAGTTTTTTTTTTAAAACTAGGCAATAAAACATAGACACAATTACTAGTTTCATATTCATTTTTATTATTTTCTTTAAAAACAAAGGTTGTTTTCTACTTCACTGTAGTAAGCATTACCAGAATTCTTTGCAGGCTTGTATTGTTGAACTTCTTGTAGAAGGCTCATGTGTTTGTTCAGGGCTTTGGCAAGGGTCTAGGGCACGAGGCATAGGTTGGGAAGGCGAGGTGGAAGAATATCTTTTAATTTTATGTTTTTTAATAAATTTTGTTAATATTTCTAAGAAAATTGTTACATGTTTAGAGGGTACATACATACATACATAAAACTACACACACACACAAATATTTTTTATATGCACATGAAATATTAAAAGGGATAATATCACTCACACCCCCTGAGGTTTGGTGTAATATCAGTAACACCCCCTGAGGTTTGAATAATATCAGTGACACCCCCTGAGGTTTGATTTTCAGGGGAGTGTTACTTACAAAATGACACTTGTACCCTTTAGTTTAATATTACCTAACACTTCTCAAAAATAAAAGACACAAGTACCCTTTACTGTCCAAATAATAAAATCAATTTGATCATCTTGTATAAATTAAAATAATTCATATATTTAATAGTAAGAAGACACAAGAAATTCCTTTGTAACTCTAGTCACTTGATTTCAAAATTTTGAGATTAGGTGGCCATTTCCTTAGTATGAATTATATTACCGAAACTCAGAAATGACTCTACATAATACGTCAAGAATATAAAGTTAACATCATTATAAACAATATTATATCTACAAAAATAGTTTCGTAATTATGAATTAAAACAAATTAATTTTGACTGAGATGCGTTAGTATTCAAATCAAAATGTTATCTCTTTTACTAATGGCAGAACTAAGATTTTTGATTTAACAAGAAAACAAACGATTTAACAAAATGCAAAGAACAAAAAAAAAAGTACTTGTGTCTTTTAATTATACTAATGTTTGATTTTATTACTTGAACAATAAAGGGTACTTGTTTCTTTTTAATTATTGAAGGGTATTTTGTAATATTAAATTAAAGGGTACAAGTGTCCTTTTAAAAGTGACACCCCTAGAAATCAAGCCTCAAGGGGTGTCACTGATATTATTCAAACCTCAGGGGGTGCGAGTGATATTACATCAAACCTCAGGGAATGTGAGTGATATTATCCCATATTAAAATTACGTGTCAAAAGAAAAAAGGTTAGCATGGTAATATTTGGTTAAAGAGTAACGCCTTGGAAATATCTTTTTTCAAGCGTGTTAGTTCGGCTATTACTCTTGATTAATGTTAGTTTGACAATTCACTCTGTAAACCACTCTTAAAGGAAATAAGCTAACCGTCAATTTGAGATCACAAAGAACCCAAAGATGGTTCGACATGCACTTCAAATAACCAATAGTTAATTCAATACCATTATTGTTCTAGTTAACTTAGTAGAATAAACACAAAAGTTCTTCCCCAACAGTTCCTCTTTTCAAGGGTATCTTCGCAGTGCATTTCCAACTTACAAGAATAGAAATGGACTCCCGCTTATTCAAATCTATATAAGAGATCAAAAGGCTTTATACTACACTATTCAACCAAGAATACAGGAATCACATATACGTGCCCGTGAACTGACTCAAAACAAGAACAGAACCCCATTCCACTTCGTTGTTTCTTGAGCACAGCAAATCGCACAACCAACAAAAACGGAAGGAAACAACAGACAGCAGACAATATCAAAAGCCAGTGGGAATAATTTTAAAGCTGCAAATAGACACAAGAGTAACAATGGCATAGCTAAGGACAAGTTTAACAAAAGTAAAATAAATAGCAAAGCCAAAACATTTCGAAGTTCTAAAAGTCAAGAAACCAGTGCCTAAAAATCCCTTTGCTTAAAGAAGTCTAACATACTGATTTATGTTACAATTCCACAGCCTCTAGATGATCTCCACCCTTTCTAAGCAGTTGCTCCTCCAGTCTGGTGCAGCATCGCATCTATCTCATCCCCATCCTCCATTTCCAGCTGCAAAAGAGTAAAGTCATAACAAAATCATGTCTAGCATGGTGTCCCGTAAGAATCTAACGTTTAGTATGAAAACAAGAACCTTGGCAGGTAGTTTTGGTCCTGACAAGTTGAATTATCTAATCTTGGTTCAATTCTCCAAAAAAAAAGGAGCCTAAGAAAATTTCAATCTGTGTAGGGTCGGTTTGTTTCCATATTTTACAATTTTATTCCAAGATTGTGTAACTCACTTCTTTTTTCCAACTTGGATTTTAAAACCTGGGCAATCATGCTCCAATAGGCTAAACTCTATATTTAAGCTTTACACCACAAGCTCAGGGTGTGGGAAAACAAATAAAATCAAAAGTTGATATCAAATTCTTGACCGTATCCAAGAATACCAGTTAAATACTATTTTGTAGACACAGAAGGAGAGTAAGAAACTATTTTAGACTCTTCTAAAGTTGATAAGGATTACATGTCATAATTTAATCATCAAAAAGAAACAGTTTCACGTTTCTATGAATGAAAAAGGTTATAGAGAGCAATGCTGGTGGAACATCAGAGAAGATGTGCCAATGGTCTCAGGAGTTTACCAGCTTAGTCGTTGCCAAATATATCTTATGCAGCTTCTTTTATACCATTTTACACATAAATTGCTAACATAGAGCATGTTTTAGTAATAAAAGATTGCAACTTTAATCAAGTATCACAGAGATTGATCACTTTGAAATGCAAGTCTTCACACGACACAAAAAGTATAGGCAATTTGGTGATTTTGAGATTACAATAGTTAGTAAAGTCTAAAAACCAACTAAAAAACTTTCAGCAACAAAACAAACCAAAGTTCACATAAACAACAAAAATTGCAATTTTTAAGGTTTATTTGATTGAGTCAATTGGTCTGGCTTTTCCGCAGTTCTATATACACATACACACAGAGAGAGATAGAGAGAGTAACCTCGTCTGGGGTTTGTTCAGCCCGTAGGCGACGTCCGTCAAACAGAAAAGCAATAGAACTGAAATCCACCGACTGCCGATCACAATAGGCATTCATAAGCTTCTTCAATTGGGTGCTTCTCTTGATCCTGAAAAATACTTCATTTCCATCCTACAAAAAAGCAACAAGATTAGCTACTTGCGTCAGAAGCACCCGAAACATTCAAATGTTCTAGACCACATCTTATCATTAGAATATATGTTACGCATGCACGCAAATTGTACAAAATACACCAAACGACCATTGACAAGGATATACAATACTTCCCACCAAGAACTTAAAAAGACCATCCTAATCATAGACAGAACCGAAATTATCCGTTTCATATAGAAAACAGTGCTTCGAAGGCAGATAACAATGATAATAACAGTCGATAAACTCCAGTCAGCAAGCGTACAAATTTAAGCGTCTACTTAAGAACTAAGCATAAAACAGCACCGTAAACAGTCCTCTGCCACAGCTTGAATAAATTAGAGGAACGAAATCAAATTATCCAACAGCTATATCAATATACTTGTTGATTGCAACAATTTTATAAATCCTCAAACCATTGATCCAAATTTCCATAGGTTTCTCGAAAATCACCGAAACGTTTCCGTTTTCCATTTTGCCAAAACGAAAACCTAGAAGTAGTTTCCAATTTCATTACAACTATACTTTATCGAAAATTTCGAAACATTTCGAAAAGCTTACGAATAATTACGAAACGTTCCTAATATTCCGATAAGTGAAACATACATCGAAAACCGAAACGAAACTGTTGACCCATGCCTCAAAGAGAAACTGTTTCTTCATTACTCATTACTCATTATTCGAAAAAGATAAACTAAAATCTCACATAGAAAAAAAAAGCTTAACAAAAAAAACTGGTGATCACAAACACAATTAACAAACATCCATCAACAACAACACAATCAACAAACAGATTATCAAAACAAACAACAATCAAAACATAAGAATAACACCTGGCCTTTGACTTTGAGATTGATGTGGACCCCACCATCAGCAGGCTTCTTGTCTTCTTCTTGACCCGACATGTTCTCTCCTAGACCCGTCCGTTAATCGTCTCTAATTTGTTTGTGTTTTTGCAGTTTTATACAATTTGTGAGTTTGCTATGAATGAAAACTGAAAACCCTTAATTTGTATTTGAAAGTGTTTGTGTGAAGTGAGTGAGAATTGATTTGATACGGATATGGCGTGGGAAATTGGGCCTCGACAGTTCAGATTCTTTTATACACGTGATCGACGGTCAAAATCAACACGAATCCAATTGAGATTATGAACCTAGAAAAATCAAATCCCACTGCGTAAGTTTTAAGCTATGTTACTAGTGGGCTTGTGCTATAGGGAAAAAACTGTACCCTACTTTTGAAAAAATTTACGTCCTACTTGCTATAGATACGATACGAGTGTCACCGTATTAAAATTGTGGAGGAAAGATTCGTATTGACAGTATGTGTAGGTGTTCTAAATATTAGAAGTTTTGTGTTATATTTCGAGATATTTTCGATATGTTTTGAAAAATTCGTAAAAATTGTTGTTTTATTAGACATAGAAAATATTATATATTATTTTCTCAAAGATAGAAACGTTTCGATACTTTTGAGTAAAAAAAAAAAAAACACTCTGGTACTTATTTCCGATCCCGATTTTAAAGGGAATTTCCCGATCGCGTCAGAAAATTTTGTGTAAGGGTATCCAAACTCTCATTACCTGAAGGTGTTAGGGCAGAATTGGTTCGGGTAGTTACCTTTCATTTCCCATACTCGATAGGATATCCGTCATCATCTCATTAAATTTTTATTCTTATTTTTTTTATTAATATCCCAACTCATTATGTACATGAAGTAATTTTTTTCTTTCCAACTTTAGTTTAAATAATTCACCATACACACATTTAATCATAATTACGTTTATGTTTGATTTATAACTTATATAGGAGGATATTGTTAGTCAGGATTAATTTGTAGAGGTGCAAGTATATACCTTATTATAATGATTTGGTAAAGATGACATTTGATATGATAAATGAAAAATGTGGCAATGATTTTGCAAAGAAAGGAATATAGATCCACTTTTCCAACTTGAAAACAAAAGATCAAGCTAGAACTCAGTATCTCACACTCACTTTTTGAAAATTGAGGAGAATTTGAATTTGAAAATTAAGGGGATGTCAAAGTATAGAGAAACCTCTTAAAAATAAAATAAAAAAGAAATCTAAACCCGCAACATCAGATAACCGTCCTGATTGGATACCCGACAAAATCAGTTTCAGGAATGGGAATTTTTTGCATTCCCGAACATGTGGGCTTGAGATAAGCCCAATTCCCGAGGGGAAGCTTTGATATAGTCCAACCTAAAATTATAAACTTCATATCCAGCAGGCATCTGATAATTAAACAAAAGCCCTTTCAAAATGCAAATTTTGAAATGGAGAACTAAAACTCCACCAGTGTCACTTATGGTTTAAAGTATCTAGCTTAATATTACGTATAGGAACTATGCATGGATGAGATACACTTGTTGCAGTGTAAATCATTACGAATGTAAGTAGAAGTATTATGCACGAGATATGTAAGAAAATAAATAATAAAAAGTTTAGGGATGATATCAGTGACACCCCTGAGGTTTGGACAAATATCACATACACCCCCTGAGGTTTCAATAATATCAGTGACACCCCCTGAGGTTTGCAGTAATAGAATCAAATAGCCCCTCTAGTCCTCTTTTGCCCCTTGTATAGTTTGGCTCTTGCTTTGACTAACTAGGTAAGACCAATGTACCCTTTTGCTATTCATGTGTGAGATAATGTGCCATTTATATATCATTAATTAGGGGCTCCTTTAATGTATAATAAGAATAATTATAATGATAATAATAATAATGATAATAATAATAAAACAATAATTATTATTTAAAAATTCATGGTAAAAAAGCAATTAGACAAAAATATATTTTACGTTCTTATGATAAGTTTTTTAAAGCAAGCTGCTGAAGTTTTGGTTTTTCCTTTTAGCTCTTTTACAATATTATTTTAAAGTTTCTTATGTAATTTTTGTTCATGAATATTGCTATAATTAAAACAAAACTTGTGATATTTTGTTCGATCTTCAAAAATAATATTTTTTTTGCGTAAATAATTTTAAAACGAATGTCTTTGTTAAGTTTTTCTTCAATTTATAATGTCAACAAAATACTTAATTATTATAATTCTAAATGTATTGATACTTATTAAAAACTTGAATAAATATTTAAAATTTTAAAAGACTAAATAAAACATAAAGTGAAAAAACCCACAAACACCCGTAATTTCAAACATAAGGCAAACTATGCTCTGTTCAACTAAATAGAAGGCATTTTGTTTGCCTTATATTTTCCTAAATAGAAGGCAATTTTTGCCTACTGTTGCAACATAACAGAAAGCAAAAATTCCTTTCAAAAAATGCTTTCAGTCCCAAAAAAGAAAAAACTAACAAGGTAATAGAAAAAATGGAATTATTTTAATATTATCTATTTTCAAATATTTTATTGTGTCCGTAAATTATAAGAGATGGATCTCTAATTGTAGATCATTGCGCGATGCTTGTAAATTTTAAATTTTTAATGGTGGTCGTGTCGTGTGTTGGACAACCTATGGCGGAGAAAGAGTGAGGATGATAATGGAGATGAAGGGAGGAAAGAGAAAGACAAATCTAAGGGTAGAAGTGTAAAAAGGAGATCTGTTTCTTTTGTTTTTTTTTTTGTTAACTTTATTACAAAGGTAAAATAGTTATTTAACAAAACTTTTTTAGAGCTAGGGGGTGTCACTGATATTATCAAAACCTCGGGGATGTTACTGATATTTGGCCAAACCTCAGGGGGTGTCACTGATATTATCCCAAAAATTTATTTTTTCTTTTCATTCCCTACTATTGAGGAATTGTGTTCTAAATCTTATTAGAACTTCAATTATATTCTATGCTTATTATCATGACAGACCAAATGATACACTGTTTGGCAAAGGAGATCCAGAGTCGAGTTAGGTATTGTGTTTTCTTACCAAACCACAGTCGTTGCCGCCATTTTCTGTGATAATTGTTTGTGCATAAGATGATAAAATCTATGAAGCCCAGCATTGATGAATGATGATGACAATCACCCACTGGACTAGGCCCAACTTAATTAATTGAATGGCGAGGTATTAGTTGGGCATGGCCAATTCTGGTCAACTCAAGATTTCGGGCTTAGGGTATCAACATTCATTATGATTTTAGCATTCATTATGCGTAGTTACGTGGGTTGAATATCGGTTCATGAAAAGAATAGCCTTTTTCTTTTACTGGACTAGACAATAAGCATGCATACTACTATGTTCTATAAGGGGAATTTGGCTCGGCAGTTGGGACTTGGGCAGGTAAGCTGGTACTTAATAATGGAGGCTACCTTCCACCATTCTTCACTCTTAAATTATATTTTTGTATAATTTTCATTCATGGAAATAATTACTTTCTATTGTGCTCGTTGATACCAATTCTCCTAATATAGCAACCGTGTCTATTCTCGCTTAGTATATAAGTTAGGATCTAGACACTTTGTAATCCACTCGTTCAGTTAGATTTTCAGATGAAAATTCTCTGTAATCTTTTCCCTAAACACTCTGAGTTCATTAATAAATATTGAAAATCTCCCTGAACAATTATTGAATGATATTCGATTGTTTCATGTGGTAGCATTCACCGCATATACAATCCTCTTCCACTGCACTTTCGTCGTTTAATTTTGATTGTTTTGTGAATTTCTGATCGAATTTCATTTATTATGTATGATAATCCAATTCAATCATAATTCATTCCGATTTTTTTGTTTTGATCCGATTAATCTCTGTAATTGTAATTTCATCTCTGTGATACTTCTTGTTGAGATTTTTTTTCTAAATGATTGGTTAAATTAATCTCAGAATGAATACAATCTCTGATCCTTCCTCTATTTGTGTGAAAACCCCTAGCAAAGACCCTTGCAATAAATTTCTTAGACACATTGCATGCTAGATTTTACTGGTTCTTCTATTATAGGAGATGTTTGAATGGAGATAACTATATTTCTTGGATATCCCTATGCAATGAGATGATGATCCTATCCAGAGAACCGCCTGGATAAGAGCTGATGATCTGGTTCTTGCATGGTTACTTAAATAGGCAAATGACCTCAAGTGCATTTTGTATAGTGCATAATAACCCCACCGTTAGAGGTTAGAGTTGCAGGGGGACAATTTGCTTCTTTTTATTTTGATCATGAAGAAGGTAATGTGCCTATTTACATAATACAGAGAGTAAAATGCCATTAGCTCAGACCAATAAGATGGTGAAAAACGCAGCATAGTGAAGAAAGATAACCAAAAATACCAGCAAAGGTATCCTATGTTGCCAAACAACAACAAAAAATGTCAGCATCCACCTCCCAACACTTGCACCAGCTATAGATATGTAGAGGCCATCTTTGAGTAACTTGCAATTTGTGAGCGCTGATTTGTATGTATGAGCTCATGCTTACGGGTCACCACATTCAGTTACAAGAGAGGGAGTTACAAGGGAGGGAAATCATCTTCGTCTTTGAGGTGGTATGCGGGCCCCGAACGAGTACTACATAATTAGGGCAGGAAAAATAACTCAAACAATAGACAGCAATAGCCATACCAAAAACAATTTTAGGTGAATATGTAATTTACCTGTCCTGCTCACTATTGCGCGCTAGTTTTGATTGTTGCGCCCTAGAGGAACTGTTAGGAAAAGAAGAGGCAACTCTTTGTTCTCTGACTGATGCCTGCGTTCTAGACACATTTCCGACCGACCGACATTCAGTAACTCCCTCGGGTTGGATGCTTGAATAATTTGCATGAGGAGACGAACGGTTGGAAGATTGCAATGGCACCTGATTTCTCCCTCTCGGAGATCTAACACTTTCTAACAGTTGATTCTGCACCAAAGACAGAAAATGGAAAAAGAATAATAATAAGAAAAAAGAAAGAAAGAAAATGCACAGTAATAAACCATAGCAAAAAATGATTCTAATCACCTCCAGGAGGTAATGCATCACTCTCCACTCAGATGGGATACAAGGTGTTCGTTTGGGTTGCACGGGAGGCGCTGCTGAACTTGGATGAAAGAGCTGATGGGGAAGCATGTTTTGCATAAAATTTGGTGGAGGCAAAACATTATCCCGTGGATTATTATTTTGATTCGAGGTGGGAGGCGCTGCTGAACTTGGATGAAAGAGCTGATGGGGAAGCATGTTTTGCATAAAATTTGGTGGAGGCAAAACATTATCCCGTGGATTATTATTTTGATTCGAGGTGGGAGGCACTGCTGAACTTGGATGAAAGAGCTGATGGGGAAGCATGTTTTGCATAAATTTGGTGGAGGCAAAACATTATCCCCTGGATTATTATTTTGACTCGAGGTGGTCGGAGAGCACATCGTGTGCATAGGATGACTAGATACAACAGGCTCACAATGCTCTCGACCATGCCGTAACCATTGTAAGTAACTCGAATAATCCCCGCTGAGATCAATCAAGGAGTTTGAAAACTCGGGTGTCTCAATGCCTCTTACATGATTAAATGACTTTGGAGCCACAGAAGCCTCATATTTATGTACATTGGCTGCAGAATCTCTATTTCCAACATGATTCCCAATAGGCATCGAGGAGAAGGGCCTATTGCAAATCAGCCTTGGGTTGGAACCCTGCACGTCATGCCTAAGTCCACCTCCATGCCTTGCCATAGTGTCTGCGAAGAACTTGTGAAGCTCATTAGCAATAGAATCTTCAGGCTCCAAAAGTAGCTGTGCAAGTTTTCTCGCACCATAAGAGAAGGCATGTCGTATGCAGAAGAAGTTTCCTGTACCGAACAAGATAGTGATAAGTTGAAACAGATGAAAAAACCCATGAGCTTCCTTTTGGAAAATAAAATGATATAAAGATTAGATTTCAAAAGAGACATGCACTTAAGATTTGGGGAAATATGCCACGTTGAATAGAGAATAAAACTATAGACATAAGCTGGTTACCCTTGGTGGAAAATGTTAACTATCTTACTAATGAAACACAGTAACAAGTGTCCTATGCAGACAACTAGAAGAAACAAGGCTTAATGTGGAGTAGCATGTTCTCTTCCTTGGCTCACACTACGACCAAGATTATTAGTCGATTTCAGTGGATCAATTATATTTAAATGCTTCCGCTGAAATTCATGTGAATTTCTATAGCCGCTTCTGGAGGGAACCGAATACATGTTAACACAAAAGATTAATATATCACCATTCAACAATAAATCCTTGTTACTGTCTTCCGGCATCTCAACTGCACAAAGGAGAAAACAATTGATACATAAGTAATCAGTTTCCATATGCTACTCAGATAAAGAATATATTGGGTGCTTACAGGTGCTGCTGCTCACCTGAAATTGCTGGCAATGAAGAAAGACGAACAGGGCCATTTAAGCTAATACCATACGCTTCCCAATCAAATTTTCCAAAGTAATCCAAGAATTTCCACAAAACCTAGAGTAAAACAATTTGATTATTGTATCAATAATGTCAATACAATTAAAAAAAAATATATGTACTCAGGAGCACTTACTGATAAAGGCCCTTCAAGTTTTGAGTGAAATAATTGGATAATATACAACACTAATATTTCTAGTGCATATGTTGATATCAACCGATGTCTAGCCCCAAGAATACGACTTTCATAGTAGCACCAGGCCTTAATCAGGATAATACTGCGCTTGAAAAGATGATCTTTGCCTATGAGGCGATCAACCTGAAACACAAGTCAGAATAAAAGTGTGGTCAAATTATTTAGATCCATCTTCATTCACATGACATGGATGAAATTAACTGACATGTATTTTCCCACACGGCCTCAAAGATAATTGTCAAAAATCTTGCGATCATGACCGGAAGTACATGGACTCATGAAAACTTAAATGCTTAAGTTACCTATAGCCAGAAAGAAAACAAGTGAAATTTGTTAAATAACTAGACGTCATACCAAGTCGCATTTCATCATTAGTTTGGGAAAATAATCATGTACAAACGTTTGGGTGGACAAAATTGGATCAAAAAGGCTAAGTATGCTAAATAAACAAGGGTGGCAATCAAGTCATGTCTGAATTAATTAGAGTATAAGAATGTATGAATCGACATACAAGATTATTGAAAGCACAATTCTTATGAAATATCCTGGTTCGGTCCTACGATCACTTATGAACATAAATTACCTGTTCGAGAAAGCATAAACTACAAAGGCCCCCAATCTGATTGAAGGATACATCAACAACCGTGTTCTGAACCGAACACCTCACAAGCTTAACCTGCCACATAAAAACCGTCGCAATAAGGTGCTAGACATCTCATTGCCGTGACAAATAGTTTGAGCAACACTTTAAAGGAACCTCAAAACCCTCCAACCTCCAGCCAATTCCCAATTAAAAATTACATGTAATGCACCATAAAAAAATGTAAATATAAGTAAATTTGTCTTTATCATTCACCAAAGTATTTAATATCCTTAACTTACGCTATGATGGTTTGACACAAGATATATAGGTGACAGTGCTTTAAAGGAAGACCGACGAAATCTATGTCTACCGAGGCAGGCATAAGCTCCGGTAAGGGTGGGGGATCGGGTTGGGATCCGATTCCTATGGCAACCAAGAATCATGTTACCTGATTGTTAAGATCTGGAGGGGAAATAACTTCGAATCCCAATCACCAAACCTCACGTATCCAATCATGATCGGGTTTTTTGTTTTCTTTTATATTTCTGAAGAAAACAATTCTTTCACCATGACTTCTGTACCTAGCAGGTCCTCCACCCAGAAATTAAGTCACAAGAATAACAACAAAGCAACAAACTGTATGGGTAGCAAAAAGGATCTGAGGCTATGGTTCGAATTGATTGTTAATTCCTAATACACACACAAACTTTGCACTCAATGAGGATCGCAAGGAACAATCAACAGGAAAAATCATGAAACCAATTATTAATCGCATGTATTCATTACACAACACAAACCAAAAAAAAAAATGTAGCTAGAAACGTGAGAAAGGCAAGAGCGAGATGATGGTGAGAGATGAAATGGAAAGATATGAAGGCGGACAGACCAAGAACAAAGACGAGAAATTTGAGAGCTTTACCATGTGCGGCGCTTGCGCCTTGTATCCGTGAGAAGAATAAAGTGAACTGTAAATGAAAAGAGAAAACCCTAGGCCTATTTATAAGCCCTATAAATCGGGTTCGGCATTCGGAGGAAGCTTCCCGAACCTTATCCCAAAATTCACCTAAAACACGTGGATATTTGAACCCGACTGGGAGGAATCTTCCCGAACCTTATCCCAAAATTCACCTCAAACACGTGGATATTTGAACCCGATTGGGAGGAAGCTTCCCGAACCTTATCCCAAAAAGTCACCTCAAACACGTGGATATCCGCAAACTGGTCACCCAATATCAGGATGCCCGATGTGAAATCGGGCACCCGATCCTATCACCTCCCGTAAACTTTGATGATTCGGCATGTGCGTTTTGCAAAATTATAAACTTAAACTTTTAATTTTTTAAAGCATTTGGAAATCTAAAATAACTTTAAAAAAAATGAACCAAAAAAAAGGTAAGAAAGTATTTTTGGAATAATAATCACTGTAATGGTTTTTGGCCATGAATCGCCCCTTTCACTGTAATTCGTTCAAATTCCAACGGCCCCAATATACCAATTTTTTATCTTTCTGATTTGTCGACGTTGCTGCACAAATCCAGCTTCTACATTCTTCAGTTTTTCATTTTTTACATTCCTGATTATGCTTCTAATTCCATCACCATCTACATTTGTATCCCGGTTGCAAAGGTATCATCCAAGGACTGTGAACCATGGGACGAAGGTCACTTTTGCTGCTTACCTTTACTTGTGATGTCAACATTGATTGGCTGTGTCACCTGTGTTTTAATGGTTCGATCTGGGTTGAAGATGGTGACAAGATTTATTGGCTGGAGATGTGTATGGGTTGGATATTGGGTGGGATTTTGTGTTTTTTGCAGGGTGGCGGCACAAAGAGATAGTCCAAGTAGTCGTAGTTCGGGAAGATCTCTGCCCTATCGTGAAGCACAAAAGGCGCACTTAGGCCCTCCCCCTGTAGGACGAGGAGTGCATTCATTGGCTCCAACTTAAAAAGTATCATCTGACTTTAAACATAAAAAAATGGACTGTACAGTCGTTATCAAGTGTTTGTTACAGTTTACAACATTGAATCGTAGTCCAAGCAACATTGAGTTAAATCATCAAATTCTCAAACCAGAAAAAACATGTTTTCCACCTATTTCAAAGAATCATACCTCAGCAGAAATAAGCTGCACATCTTTCACTATAAATTCTGTTGTCGTATTCTGCTCTTCTGCTTCAAGTACAGATTTCATATTCTCTGCCAAAGAACTTTCGATGTTCACACCACCAAACACAGTCAAGTCAATATCTCCATCCGGAAGATAAGTTTTTAATGGCACAGATCCATATAAGAAAACCTGCAACAAGTTAAAATATTCAATTCAGTTAGAAATATGGTCTGATTGGAAGGAGAAATAAGGGAGGTCGACATAGAACTACTGCCGCCGAAAGCATATAAACATCAGTTACTTCCTTGTTCCAACATGCTTTTGCATCTAGACAGCATAGAAATAATTGAGAAGTTTGGACAACGTGACATGAACCAATATAAGAAGAAACAAAATAAACTAACATATAGTAAATATTACAAACTGCAATATATCCTGGAGTACTTTATATGCTTAATGCATTTGCATGATTTGTACGAATTTATATGTTAAATAGCCATAACCATGAAAGGTAAAACGTCCTAGGGAGTAGCATCTCAGATTTCCAGTCACAATCATAATTATTATGTAAGTTCATGGATTACCAATAACAGACTTACCTAATTCAGACATTAGATCTATATAAAAATTTACGGGTATTTCCTCAAATATTAGTTTAACCAGAGAAACCAATTATTTCTTAAAGACGTGGCACTTAACATGCATGCACAAGACAACGTATCTCTTTGCACCGGCATTCTCCCATTTCCTTCGATACTTTTTGACACTAACTAACTAATAGGGGATCGATAATCCCATCAATCACGACAACGATCCTTGAATATGGTGTAAGAGATAAACATGCACTGAAGCTGAAAACAAGTTCTCGGCAAGCCTAGTAAACATCATACAATCACTGATAAGCTCTATACGACAGAATAATACTCTACACGAGATGCAGGGCATGGTGCCGCAAACTAAACAAAGTCCCACGACCTCTTTATGCAAAAATCTTCATGCCACCCAAAGCTTTGACTAGATATATCTGTATCAAATGTCAGACATCTAACAGAAAGAGAGACAGAAGCAATTTATACCTCAGCACCAAGGTTGATCTCGATTAATCCCTTAATATAATCAAAGACCCCCCTTCTCCTCTCTTCAGATACATAAGTTGGCTGGACCTTCTGGATTATTTCACTGGCTTCTTTCTCAGCTTTGGCCCAATTCTTTGATTCCGTTGGAGATGGCCTAGACTCTGCAAATAACCTAGAAGATGAAGACACTGACCTCACTTTACCCCTGCTCCCAGAATGATCCCCCATTTACTTTAATATTCAAAAAAAATTGACAATCTACAATACTTATTCCTTCAAGAATGCACACTACAAAATTAAAATCTAATGCAAATAAAAATTCAACAATCTCCTTTAACCAGAAAACACAAGCAAACTAAAACTTGAAAACAAAAATTATAAAAGCAAAGCGAGATGCTTCTTTTTCTTCGGTTGTGTATTAGGTGTTAAATGGGAATAGGTTTTTGGATGCTTATGAAAAAGATGCCAGGAATTCAGTAAGATGAATTCAACTAAAGTTACCTTGTTACTCGTGAGACAGTTAAGGAAAGAAAACAAAAGCAACATTAAACGTGGCGACCAGTAAACCAAATCGTTGGATTGTGTATTCAAGTATATCCTAACATGCAAAAATTACTCTAAAAACTGCAAATTACTGTAATTCAACAACAAAAATCTCCCTCATTCTCATATTCACTCTTTTACCTTTTCTATCAATTTCCAATATTTTTCAACCGATCCTTGTCGATGTATAGCTGCTCGGAAAGGGCTCCTCCAAGGCTTTGGAGTCTTTCCGCATAAATAATAATCATTCTACCACGGTTCCATCCGTTTTTGAATTTAACAATTAATGATAAACTATTTACAACAATTGTACTCATAACTAAAAGTTTAGAACATCGAATATTATCTGAGTATATCAATATAAATGCTCCTAGATTTGCAATCCAAATGTCCTTGTTCATATTTGGGAATTATATAAATAAAACACCTCATAAGACAATACAATGATACAAAACTGAGTACAACTACATTACTCCTACCATTCGGAAACAAATAAGAATCTCTGGTGAAAAAATAGAGAATAATTAAAAATTAAATAGCCGAGGAGCCAAATTAAGTTTAATAACTGATAATTTAATTTTAAACAATATGCAGCAGCAGCAGTATTCATACAAATTCATTGAAAACTAAATCTACACAATTCGAGCCCTAACACAAATATATACAAAAAAATACCGAATAAACTGCAGTATATAAACACGATAACGACAAACACCAGTAACCCTAGCTGACAACTAATTTAGACATTATTATCACGAGTTGAAAAGCTTCAGCTTGAATTGCAGATATAACGGTTGAGCCTTCTTTTTTCGAATAGGAAATAGAAATTTCAATTCGTATCTATTCTGTGAGAGGTTGATTGAATGATGAAGATGAAGAAGATACTCAACTTTAATCATTAGCATATACTTACTCACTGAATAAAATAATATGGAGAAAGATGAAAAGTTTTATATGTATGTATGTTAGATATCTTATTAACTTAATTGTATAACTAGCAAACCTACACACGCGAGGACCGCGTGCAAATTTATTTTGTGTTACCAATTTGCTTGATGTAACGTGTCTCTTTTCAAAGTATGCGTGCTATCACTCAGCATCAAAGTTCGAGTGCTTCAAAAAAACTGTGCAATTTAAATCAATAAAAAGGAGATAAACCAAATAAATTTAATTATTTCTCACCAAAAATCACAAAAAAGAGTATATATGAAGAAAAAAAAAAGTTTTTGCGTGTATACCTGTATAGGTGACCACGAAACTCTTGTAAGAATATTTACTTTGGATTGTTCAAAATCTACAATTCCTGTGTTTAGAGCAAAAAGTCATCCAATTCAAATGGAGCCATCAACCTGCATTTTTAAAAAAGTGAATAGTTGGGTTATAATTTCTAGAGTAAAAGATAAAGAATTCTCTTATGCTACAAAATGAAAAAGGGGCAAGAAATGCAAAACTATCTATTTGTGCACAAAATTAATTTATTTTTGACAATATGAAATAGATGTAAAAAATTAAATATTTGGGGGAGAGGAACCGTATAAGAATCAAGAAACAGGAAAAGAATGAAATGAAACAAATAGTTAGAGAAAATTGTGGGAGGTTTGTTTAATGTTGGAGAGATGTAGTGGTGGTTATATTTCAAATTTCAAATTGTTTATTAAATTTGCTATTAGACGTGAAGTTTAGAAAGAAAGTGGGGGAAGTGGGAGGTTTTGGAAGAAAAGAAATTACAATTTAGGCCTTGATATTAAGTTTTGAAAGGACAAAATTTAAAAGGGTATTTTAGGCATACTATTAATTTGGTATCACATCTCCAATAACTCCCTATGTGTGAGTAAAAACAAGGTTCTCTTATATAATAGTATAGATAATTAAGCATTTTTAATTTTTATGAATCACTAAATAATTATTGTATAATTATAATGTATTCAACATCTTATTTAATATCACCTAACAAACAAAATTCCATGACTAAAACCTATTTTTTCTCTTAAAAATGTCAATTAATGTACAATGATAGTATATATAATATTATCATCACTAAACAAACACCTTTCTTATACAACATTGCGAATGTAAGTAGAAGTAATATGGAAAAGTCGACACTCGTATTCAGCCACCCTGGGCTATTCTTGATTTAAGTAAATAAAAATAAAAGAATATAAATATCAAATGAATAAATTAGAATTAGTTATACCCATTGAGTACAAAATATAAAAACACGTACCATTAAACAAAACAATGAAAATGTTATTGGAGTGGAGCTCTCTTTTAATTTGCTTGTGAAATGAAAATAAGGTTTTACTTTTCCCTTTCTTGATCCCTTCACTCTCCATTGTGATTTAAAGCATATTCTAAGGAGGTAGGCAATCCATGTTAGAATATATCAATCATTCAAATATTAATAAGCACAAAATAACTTTACAAAGATACTTGCAAAATTCTTGTAAAAATACAAAGATTCATATCAAACTCTTTTAAAAATGAAACTTTAACACCCCTCCCCCTAACAAAATAAAATATTATAATATAGGAACAATAATTATTTTTCTACTCTTAATGGGAGAATCTAGTATACTAGAACCCTTCAAAACTTACTTTACCCGTAAACTATTTGGAAGTATATGATTATTTAATTCTTGACTCCAAGATTCTTAATTCCTACTATGGCTACGAACACCAGCCCACCAACCTTAAGCATATATTAGTTTCTTTACACAATATCATCAAATATCCAAAGACTCTAAATTATTAAATAGTATAAAATATAATGCCCATCAAACATCTCATGGATTCCAAAAGTTATACTGATCTCACTTTCAAAAAACTATAAAAGGAGAGTATGAATGCACAATAATCATCACCTACTTCTTTGCAAGATATAAAAGTAAAATAATTAAACTTAATTACTTATCTTGGTAAAAGACGAGAATCTTGAAATTGGGGGAAGAAGATTGACAAATGATTTTTCCTATTTTCTTTTGCAAGAAATGGCGAACAGTTCCTTCTATTTGTTCTAAAACCGATTCTCAATTTTGGAGTTAATTATAACACTCTGTAATTCCTTTCTTATGCCTTTTCTTCAATCAAGTCGCATGGCAGGAGGCAAAATTACTGAATGGCTGAAGCAACTGTAGACACGCAAAATTTATAACATATGTTAGAAATTAATTTGATTTATACTATTTGAATTTTGGGATTTTACTAAATTAAATTTTAAAAGAAAATAGTTAAGTTAATTAATTTTCTAATATATTTTGTTGGCCAATTAAATGGTGACATGTGACATATATGATGTGTTTTATTTAATTACTTCTTGATAAATACAAAATAAAATTGTATTTATCTTGAAAATGAAAGAACCAATAGTATGCCTCCACCTCATCAATTGATCTTATCAAGACTCATCTTCTACACCTATAAATAGAGGTCTTCACTCCATGAAAATTCACAACAAAAATATCATATTTTGAAGAGAAGAAAGCCTCACTTGGCTCTCCCTCAAGTTCATCACATTCAAGGTGTTCTTCGCAAAGATTGTTATGCAATAATCAGGATATTAAGAAACATGCACAAGAAAAGCTATAAAAAAGACACGGAATTTGGTAACCCAGTTCGTCAAAAGACTACGTCTGGGGGCGTTGCCAAGCCAGGATTTTCTCTACTAGTTTCTGATGAGTCTTACAATCAATAGAATTACACATAGGTGGGCTATTTATAGTTTTACATAAACCCTGCAACTCCTAGGTATTTTAGGATTCTACTCCCAGGGTTTCCATATTAACTAGGTTTCCATATTAACTAGGATTCCTCTTCCTAGACTAACTGAATTCCTATTTCCCAAACCAACTGGGTCTCCTCACTCCTAGGCAATTCAGACTTCACAACCCAACAATCTCCCACTTGAAGACTGAATCCATATGTAATCATCTCTCCAACTTCTCAATAGTAAAACCCGCAAGCATTGACAACGCCATCCTCGAACTTCTCAAGTTCCAAGGCCAGTTGAAGCCATGCATAGCTTCAACTTCTCTAAGGTCACAACCTTAGTCAACATATCAGCAGGATTCTCACTTCCCGGAATCTTCACCAGCTGCAAAATCTTCTTTTCCAAGAGATATCGTATATAATGATACTTCAAATCAATATGCTTCGTTCTTGAATGAAAAGCCGGATTCTTAGCCAAGAAAATAGCACTTTGACTATCGCTGTAGAGAATGCTATTTGTCTGCCCTTTTCCCAATTCACACAAGAAATTCTGTAACCATACCATCTCTTTACTGGCCTCCGTCACTGCTACATACTCAGCTTCTGTAGTAGATAAAGCCACGATCTTCTGCAACTTAGAACCCCAAGAAATCGCTGTACCGCCCAATGTAAACACATACCCGGTAGTACTTTTCCTACTATCCAGATCTCCTGCCATATCAGCATCAACATAGCCATTCAACTCTGTGCTTTTGCCTGAAAAACACAATGCTCTGTTTGTGGTACCCCGCAAGTACCTAAAGATCCACTTCACTGCTTCAATGTTGCTTACCCGGTCTGCTCATGTATCTACTCACAACTCCCACTGCATGCGCAATATCTGGTCTAGTACACACCATAGCATACATAAGACTGCCAACTGCTGAAGCATACGGAATCTTCTCCATGTAAGCGTGCTCCAAATCACTGTTAGGTGACTCCTTCCTGGACAGCCTGAACTGACTACCTAATGGAGTACTCACTGGCTTTGCATCTTGCATACTGAACCTCCTCAAGACTCTCTCGATGTATTCACCTTGCGAAAGATACAACTTTCCTGCCATCCTATCACGATTTATACGCATACCCAGGATCTGTTTGGCTTCTCCAAGATCCTTCATAGCAAACCGTTCAGACAATTGCTTCTTCAACTTATTCACTTCTTGAACACAAGAACCCGTTATCAACATATCATCAACATATAATAGCAAAATAATAAAGCCAATGTCAAACTTCTTAACGTAGCAACAATGATCAGCATTGCATCTAATAAAATTAATATCATGCATGAACCCATCAAACTTCATATACCACTGCCTCGGAGCTTGTTTTAGGCCATACAAGCTCTTCTCCAGCTTACACACAAGCTCAATGTTACCTTTAGACAAGTACCCTTCAGGTTGTTTCATGTATATATCTTCCTCAAGATCACCATGAAGAAAAGCTGTTTTCACATCCATCTGCTCTAAAAACAAATTCTCTGCAGCAACTATACTCAAAACCATCCTGATGGTCGTTAGCTTCACAACAGGAGAAAATATATCTGTATAATCAACGCCTTCTTTCTGTTGGAAACCCTTCACAACTAACCTTGCCTTGAAACGCTTGCTTCCATCTGCTTCCTCTTTAATCCTGTAAACCCACTTGTTATGCAGTGTCTTCTTGCCCTTTGGGAGCTCAACGAGTTCCCAAGTTTTGTTAGACTTCAGGGAATTCATCTCATCTTCCATTGCAAGCTCCCACTTGCTCGAATCATCACTCTTCATAGCTTCTGCATAACATTCTGGCTCACCACTATCAGTCAATAATAAATAGTGTAAAGAGGGAGAATACCTTTCCGGAGCCCGGTGTTGTCTACTCGATCTCCTCAAAGGAGCCTCCGGAGTACGCGGTTCTTCCTCAACAACAACCTGTTCATTAGGAACCTTTCTCACATCTGAATTAGAAATATCCAATTCCACAACTTTAGAGCATTCAACCCCAGTTCCTGCATTGTCAGTATTTGGTGCACCCAATCTGTCTTTGTACATAATTTGTTCATTAAATATGACATCCCTACTACGAATTATTTTCCGATTCTGATCATCCCAAAATCTATAACCGTATTCATCACCACCATATCCAATAAACGTACACTTCACAGATTTAGCATCCAACTTACTTCTAGCAGTACTATCAATATGCACGTAGGAAACACAACCAAAAACCCTGAGAAAAGATAGATTTACCTCTTTGCCACTCCAAGCCTCCTCCGGTATGCCATTATCCAGAGGAACTGATGGTCCTCGATTAATCAAGAAAGCTGCAGTGTTAACTGCATCTGTCCAAAACATCTTCGGTAATCCACACTTCAACCTCATACATCTAGCACGCTCGTTCAAGGTTCTGTTCATACGTTCTGCAACTCCATTCTGTTGCGGGGTTCCTTTAACTGTCTTCTCCATGCGAATGCCATTTACTGCACAATACTCTTTGAACTCAGCAAGTTCGTATTCACCTCCATTGTCAGATCTCAGACACTTCACATTAAGACCAGTTTCGGTTTCTACCAATGCTCTCCACTTTTTGAAAACATCAAAAGCTTCAGATTTATGCTTAAGGAAATATACCCATAATTTCCTCGTGGCGTCATCAATAAAAGTCATGTAATATGATGACCCACCAAGAGATTTCACCGGGGCTGGTCCCCATAGATCACTATGCACCAACTCCAACTTCTGCTTCTTCAGGGTTCTGCCAACCTTCGAAAAACTGACCCTTTTCTGTTTTCCGAATACACAGTCCTCACACAAACCAATGTCAACTGTTTTAAGTCCCGGCAATTTACCTTTTGAACACAGATGTTTCAATCCCTTCTCACTCATGTGGCCAAGTCTGCAATGCCACAAATCTGCATCACTCTTTGCACCTGCAACAGCAAGACTTTCCTGATCGATGGTGGTCATATACAATGTACCCTTCTTCAATCCCCGAGCCAAAACCATGGCCCCTTTGGTTACCTTGTAAGCACCAGAACCAAAGGACACCTGATAACCGTCATCATCCAGCTGCCCTACAGAGATCAAATTTCTCTTTAAACCCGGAATATGTTTCACGCTACGCAACATCCACACAGATCCATTCACTGATTTAACCCGAACATCTCCCCTACCTACAATTTTGAGAGGTTCATCATCAGCAAGATAAACCGTACCAAAATCTCCGAAAATATAATTCTCCATTATATCACCATTAGGGCAAGCGTGATAGGATGCTCCAGAATCCAAAACCCAGGATTCTAATGGACTGCACACACTCAAGATTAATGCATCACTAATCTCATTAGATGCCGCGTTTGCTGAGTTTTCTTCCTTATTATCAGTGCTCGGAGCTTTACACTGGCGTCTGAGATGACCCATCTTATGACAGTTCCAACATTCAATGGAACTCATGTCCTTTTTTGGCCTGCTTTTATTTCTCGACTTTGATCTACCTCGATTCGACTTTCTTGTTTCTGATCTGCCTCTATTTTCTGTACTCAGAACTGATCCCGAAGAACTACCCGATTCTTTCCTACGAATTTCTTCACTAATAACCAGGTCTCTCACTTCGTCAAACTTCAACTTTACCCTCCCCGCAGAAGCACTAACAGCTGTAACTGTCCCGCTCCAACTCTCCGGCAAAGAAGACAACAAAATTAGGGCTCTAACTTCGTCATCAAAATCAATTCCGACAGAGCTCAATTGTGATGTAATCAGATTGAACTCGTTCAGATGATCAGAAACTACAGAATTTTCTGTCATCTTCAGGTAAAACAGACGTCTCATCAGATGAACTTTGTTCGCTGCCGACGGCTTTTCGAACATGTCTGCTAAAACTTTTAGCACATCCTTCGTGGTTTTCTCTTTCGCCGTATGAAACGCCACGTTCCGCGATAGAGACAAACGCACCGCACTCATCGCCTTCCTATCCAGCACAGTCCATTCCTCTTCCGGCATGTCCTTCGGTTTGTCCTTCAGAGGTTTCCACAAATCTTTACCATACAGGTAATCCTCGATCTGCATCCTCCAGAACCCGTAATCCGAACCGTCAAACTTTTCGATCGGTGATTTTCCCACATCCATCGTGATTACTCCCACTCAAACCTGAGCTCTTGATACCACTTGTTATGCAATAATCAGGATATTAAGAAACATGCACAAGAAAAGCTATAAAAAAGACACGGAATTTGGTAACCCAGTTCGTCAAAAGACTACGTCTGGGGGCGTTGCCAAGCCAGAATTTTCTCTACTAGTTTCTGATGAGTCTTACAATGAAATCAATAGAATTACACATAGGTGGGCTATTTATAGTTTTACATAAACCCTGCAACTCCTAGGTATTTTAGGATTCTACTCCCAGGGTTTCCATATTAACTAGGTTTCCATATTAACTAGGATTCCTCTTCCTAGACTAACTGAATTCCTATTTCCCAAACCAACTGGGTCTCCTCACTCCTAGGCAATTCAGACTTCACAACCCAACAAAGATCAAAGGTGTTCTTCACGAAGATTAAAGAAAGCCTCACTTGGATCAAGATCAAGCTGCAAAGCCGCTGAAAACTGTTTCTGAGGATTGTGCTTTTGCTGAAGAAGATCGAACTTCAAATATATTCAACAAATTCAAGAAGTCAAGACGAAGATCAAATTGTTCGTCTCAAATATCAAGTCAAGTTAATTGTTGATTCCAGATCAAGCTCAAACGCCCTTGGATTGACGTTTAAATCAAAGCCACGTGGAAGAGATCAAAATCAACCCCACTCTCAAGTCTACCAAGTTTTTCAAGTTCATATGTTCTAGAAAAGAATCAGAGGATTATTGAGATTGTAACCCATATTCTTTTTGAATATATATATATAATTTTTTATTTGTTCTAACTTTTCTTGTCTTTTATTTTAAGGCCTTGAAATTTCATAGTAACAGCAACTTTGAAAATGAAAAGCTACAGCAAACAGAAATTTCGTAAAAGCAAAAGAGACGGGGGGCTCAGTTTTTGTAATCTGCAGGGTTTCAACTTAGCTCTTTTAGCAAAACAAGCCTGGCAATTGGTTATGGTCCCAAACTGCCTCCTTGCGAGAATTCTTAAAGCTCGGTATTTTCCTTACTCAAGTTTCTTTGAAGCTAAACAGGGAACAACTTTCTCATTCACATGGAAGTGTATTTTCAGTGCGAAAGGAGTTCTTGATGCAGGTATTCGGTGGAGAATCGGCAATGGTAAATCTGTCAGGTTTTGGGGTGACAAGTGGATTCCTAAACCCTTCTCTTTTAAGCTTATCACACCTCCACCTGATGAGTTGAGAGAGGTGCAGGTTGCACATTTCATTGATTAACACCTTGGCATACGGAAGTATGATTTGTTAAATGAGCATCTATGGGAAGAAGACCAGCGTGCGGTTCTACAAATTCCTCTTACTGACCAACGCAATGATGAAGTTATGGTGTGGCAGTACAACAATAATGGTTGTTTCTCTGTTAAAAGTGCATACAATTTGATCATGACACGTAAATTATGTCGCAATAAGGAGCGGGGGAGAGTAGTACTAGATATCACCTTAATTGGAATTATATTTGGAGTTTGAGTGTTGTTAATCAGGTAAAGATGTTCCTCTGGAGAGCTGCTGTGGGATTCTTTCTACAAAAAGTAATCTCAAACGCAGGAGGGTTTGCCATGACGATCTTTGCCCAGTTTATGGTTGTGATGCTGAGTCGATGGAGCACATATTTACTTGGTGCCATTTTGCTCGACAAGTGTGGGCTGTCTTCAACCTACCATCTCGTACGATCTTTGCTAATTTGGAGTCGATGGTGGAATGGGTCAGAGGGATTCTCTCAACACTCAGCCGAGAGGAGGTAGGATGTTTCGCTTATATTTGTTGGCTATCTGGGAAAATCGGAACAAGATGGTTGCTGGCGAGATTGCTAAGACACCAATGGAAGTGTACGAATTTGCTAAAAACAGCATAACGGATTCTTAGCAGCTGGGTGGGGAATCACCAATATCAACAGGATGCACAATTGTGGGAACCGCCTCCTTGTAACACCATTAAGATTAATTTTGACGGCACTCTTTTTAAAGATGAAGGTGAGATAGTTATGGCAGTAGTAGCTCGTAATGACCGGGGTCGATTGGAAGCATGGAGTCAGCGACGGTTGAAGGGAAGACTTTCTCCAGCAAGTGCACAAGCTTTAGCGGCAAGATTGGGGGCTGAATTGGGACGATCACGAGGATGTCACAGAGTTATTCTTGAAGGCGATTTCCCTAATGTTATTCGGGCCATAGGCGAAGGTTCAAAGTGCTTGGCTGAATTCGGTTCAGTAGTTGCGGACATCAAACGTCTATGCTCTGGATTCGAGTCCTTCAGTTTCAACACAATTAAGAGAGAAGCAAATGATGTGGCTCACCATCTTGCTCGCAGCTCTGTTGCTGACCGCGATTGGATTAGGAGTGATAGTATATAAGCTTATGCTGCTCTTTTTTTGTTACCCTGTTGCTTTTCTTTTCAGTTTGTTGTATTGGCTATGTTCCTCAGATTGTAAGAACTGTTTTTGTTTTTGAAGAATATATATATCACCGTTTCATTCTCAAAAAAAAAAAAAAAAAAGAAAAGAAGGTAGAAGTATTATGCACGTGATATGTAAGAAAATAAATAATCAAAAGGTGATTATACTTTTTATTCGTAATATTGAGGAGTTGTGTTCTGCATATAATTAGAACAATAATTATCTAATATGCTTATCATTGTGACAGACCAATTGATACACATACACTATTTGACTCGAGTTATGTATTATTTTTTCTTATCAAAGTACAGTCGCGGACCTTTTTCGTGATTAATGTTTATGCATAAGATGACAGAATATATGAACCCCAGCATTGATGAATGATGATGACCATCACCCACTGGACTTGGCCCAAATTAATAAATTGAATGGCGAGGTATTAGTTGGGCAATGAGTAAAGTCAAGATTTCGGTTTAGGGTTTCAACATTCATTATGATTTTAGTGTCAGTTTCAACTTTCACCATTCATTAAGTTGTTTGTGAGAGAACTCAAAAAATCTTTCTTTCTTTTACCCTTTTTTTTTCTCCAGTTCATGGAAAAGAATAGCCTCTTTCTTTTACAAAACTACTAGACAGTAGACATACAACTATCTTCTATAAGGGGATTGGCTTCGCACTTGGGCAAGTAAGCTAGTACTTCGGTAGTGTTGCAAATGCTAATGAAAATGGCTTATTGGCTTTTGCAAACACCAACTTTTGCAAAAGTACATTTTCATTGTTTGGAACACTAACTTTTGCTTCTGCTTGTCTAAAAAAGAATCAACAAAAAAGCAAGCCGCAAAAGCATGTCAAGGAGTGCTTCTTCAATTGCTTTTGAAATTATGTTGTTTTTAAAAAGTTTTTTTTTTTAAAAAAAGTTACTTCTCATTAATGTTTACAAACACCTAATTAATGTATTAAATAACTTTTTAAAAAGATTTGCGTACTCTCCCGACTTTTTGGCAAAAGTCATTTAAAGTAGCTTTAAGCAAAAGCAGTGAACAAGCTCTTTTTATCATCTCTTGCAAACACCCCCTTAATACTAGAGGCTAGCTTCCACCATTCTTGTCTCTTAAACTATATTTTTGTATAATTTTCATTTATGGAAATAATTTAACTTTCTGTTATAGTCGTAGATGTATAGGCTTTCCTAACATAGCAACTGTGTATATTCTCGCTTAGTAATAAGTTAGGATCTGGACACTTTGCAATTCACTTTATTCAGCTATATTTTCGGATGAAAATTCTTAGTAATCTTTCCCTTAACACTCTCAGTTCATAAATAAAGATTTTTCAATATTTTCCTTTAGCAATTATTCAATGATCTTTGGTTGTTTCATGTGGTATCATTCACTGCGTATACAATCCTCTTCCAGTGCGTTCTCATCATTTAATTTTGATTGTGTTGTGAATTTGATCAAATTTCATATGAGTTTTTGTACGATTGATCCAATTGAATCGTAATTCATTCTGATATTCGATTTTGATCCAATTAATCTCTGTAATTTCATCTTCGTGATACTTCTTGTTGACATTTTTTTTTAAATGATCCATCCTCTATTCATGTGAAAAACACTAACGAAGACTCTTTCAGTAAATTTCTTAGACACACTGCACACAATATTTTACTGGTACTTCAATTGATGGAGATCTTTGAGTGGAGATAACTATATTTCTTGGACAAATGGTGTCAAGATGGCCCTAACATCAAAAATAAAATTGCTTTTTATTGATGGTTCACTCCTTATGCAAGGTGATGATGATCCTATCCAGAGAACCGCCTGGATAAGAGCTAATGATCTGGTTCTTGCATGGTTACTTAAATAGGCAAATGACCTCAAGTGCATTTTATACAGTGCATAATAACCCCACCCGTTAAAGGTTGGAGTTGCAGGGGGACCATTTGCTTCTTTTTATTTTGATCATGAAGAAGGTAATGTGCCCATTTACATAATACAGAGAGTAAAATGCCATTAGCTCAGACCACTAAGATGGTGAAAAAACCAGCATAGCGAAGAAAGATAACCAAAAATACCAGCAAAGGTATCCTATGTTGGCAAACAACAGCAAAAAATGTCAGCATCCACCTCCCAACACTTGCACCAGCCATAGATATGTAGAGGCCATCTTTGAGTAACTTGCAATTTGTGAGCGTGCTGATTTGTATGTGTGAGCTCATGCTTACGGGTCACCACATTCAGTTACAAGGGAGGGAAATCATCTTCGTCTTTCAGGTGATATGTAGGCCCCGAACGAGTACTACATAAATAGGGCAGGAAAATAACTCAAACAATAGACAGCACCAAAAACAATTTTAGGTGAATATGTAATTTACCTATCCTGTTCACTGTGGTGCGCTAGTTGTGATTGTTGCGCCCTAGAGGAAGTGTTAGGAAAAGAAGAGGCAACTCCTTGTTCTCTGACTGATGCCAGCGTTCCAGACACATTTGCGTCCGACCGACATTCAGTAAATCCCTCAGGTTGGATGCTTGAATAATTTGCATTAGGGGAACGGTTGGAAGATTGCAATGGCACCTGATTTCTCCCTCTCGGAGACCTACAACTTTCTAACAGTTGATTCTGCACCAAAGACAGAATAAGGCAAAAAGAATAATAATAAGAAAGAAAGAAAGAAAGAAAGAAAGAAAGAAAGAAAATGCACAGTAATAAACCACAGTAAATAATGATTCTAAGCACCTCCAAGAGATAATGCATCACTCTCCACTCAGATGGGATACAAGGTGTTCGTTTGGGTTGCACAGGAGGCGCTGCTGAACTTGGATGAAAGAGCTGATGGGGAAGCATGTTTTGCATAAAATTTGGTGGAGGCAAAACATTATCCTGTGGATTATTGTTTTGATTTGAGGTGGGAGGCGCTGCTGAACTTGGATGAAAGAGCTGATGGGGAAGCATGTTTTGCATAAAATTTGGTGGAGGCAAAACATTACCCCGTGGATTATTATTTTGATTCGAGGTGGTCGGAGAGCACGTCGTGTGCAAAGAATGACTACTTACAACAGGCTCACAATGCTCTCGACCATGCCGTAACCATTGTAAGTAACTCGAATAATCCCCGCTGAGATCAATCAAGGAGTTTGAAGACTCGGGTGTCTCTATGCCTCTTACATGATTAAATGACTTTGGAGCCACAGAATCCTCATATTTATGTACATTGGATGCAGAATCTCTATTGCCAACATGATTCACATTAGGCATCGAGGAGATGGGCCTATTGCAAGTCAGCCTTGGGTTGGAACCCTGCACGTCATGCCTAAGTCCACCTCCATGCCTTGCCATAGTGTCTGCGAAGAACTTGTGAAGCTCACTAGCAATAGAATATTCAGGCTGCAAAAGTATGTGTGCAAGTTTTCTAGCACCATAAGAGAAGGCATGTCGTATGCGGAAGAAGTTTCCTGTACCGAACAAGATAGTGATAAGTTGAAACTGATGAAAAAACCCATGAGCTTCCTTTTCGAATATAAAATGATATAAAGATTAACATTCAAAAGAGAGATGCACTTATGATTTGGCGAAATATGCCAGGTTGAATAGAGAATAAAACTATAGACATAAGCTGGTTACTCTTGGTGGAAAATGTTAACTATCTTACTCATGAAACACAGTAACAAGTATCCTATGCAGACAACTAGAAGAAACAAGGCTTAGTGTGGAGTAGCATGTTCTCTACCTTGGCTCACACTACGACCAAGATTATTAGTCGATTTCAGTGGATCAATTATATTTAAATGCTTCCGCTGAAATTCATGTGAATTTCTATAGCCGCTTCTGGAGGGAACCGAATACATATTAACACAAGAGATTAAGATATCACCATTCAACAATAAATCCTTGTTAATGTCTTCCGGCATCTCAACTGCACAAAGGAGAAGACAATTGATACATAAGAAATCAATTTCCATATGCTACTCAGGTAAAGAATATATTGGGTGCTTACAGACGTGCTGCTGCTCACCTGAAATTGCTGGCAATGAAGAAAGACGAATAGGGCCATTTAAGCTAATACCATACGCCTCCCAATCAAGTTTTCCAAAGTAATCCAAGAATTTCCACAGAACCTATAGTAAAACAATTTGATTACTGTATCAATAATGTCAATACAATTAAAAAAAATGTATTCAGGAGCTCTTACAGATAAAGGCCCTTCAAGTTTTGAATGAAATAATTGGAAAATATATAACACTAATATTTCCAGTGCATATGTTGATATCAAACGATATCTAGCCCCAAGAATACGACTTTCATAGTAGCACCAGGCCTTAATCAGGATAATACTCCGCTTGAACAGATGATCATTGCCTATGAGGCGATCAACCTGAAACACAAATCATAATAAAAGTGTGGTCAAATTATTTAGATCCATCTTCATTCACATGACATGGATGAAATTAACTGTCATGTATTTCCCCACATGACCTAAAAGATAATTGTCAAAAATCTTGCGATGCGGGAAGTACATGGACTCATGAAACTTAAATGCTTAAGTTACCTATAGCCAGAAAGAAAACAAGTGAAATTTGTTAAATAGCTAGAAGTCATACCAAGTTGCATTTCATCATTAGTTTGGGAAAAATAATCATGTACAAAAGTTTGGGTAGACAAAATTGGATCAAAAAGGCTAAGTATGCTAAATAAACAAGGGTGGCAATCAAGTCATGTCTTAATTAATTAGAGTACAAGAATGTATGAATCGACATATAAGATTATTGAAAGCACAATTCTTATGAAATATCCTGGTTCGGTCCTACGATCACTTGTGAACATAAGTTACCTGTTCGAGAAAGCATAAACTACAAAGACCCCCAATCTGATTGAAGGATACATCAACAACCGTGTTCTGAACCGAACACCTCACAAGCTTAACCTGCCACATAAAAACCATCGCAATAAGGTGCTAGACATCTCATAAGTAAATTAAATATTACATGTAATGCACCATAATAAAATGTAAATATAAGTAAATTTGTTTTTATCATTCACCAAAGGATTTAATATCCTTAACTTACGCTATAATGGTTTGACACAAGATAAATAGGTGACAGTGCTTTAAAGCAAGACCGACGAATTCTATGTCTACCAAGGCAGGCATAAGCTCCAATAAGGGTGGGGAATCGGGTTGGGATCCGATTCCTATGGCAACCAAGAATCATGTTACCTGATTGTTCGGATTTGGGGGGGAAATAATTTCAAATCCCAATCGCCAAACCTCACGTATCCAATCATGATTGGGTTTTTTGTTTTCTTTTATATTTCTGAAGAAAACAATTCTTTCACCATGACTTCTGTACCTAGCAGGTCCTCCACCCAGAAATTAAGTCACAAGAATAACAACAAAGCAACAAATTTTATGGTAGCAAAAAGGATCTGAGGCTATGGTTCGAATTGATTGTTAATTCCTCATACACACTCACTCAATGAAGATCGCAAGGAACAATCAACAAGAAAAATCATGAAACCAATTATTATTCGCATGTATTCATTACACAACACAAACCAAAAAAAAAAAAAGGAAAGGAATGTAGCTAGAAACGTGAGAAAGGCATGGGCAGATGATGGTGAGAGATGAAATGGAAAGATATGATGGCGGACAGACCAAGAACAAAGACGAGAAATTTGAGAGCTTTACCATGTGCGCCGCTTGCGCCTTGTATGCGTGAGAAGAATAAAGTGAACTGGAAATGAAAAGAGAAAACCCTAAGCCTATTTATAAGCCCTATAAACCGGATTCAGCATTGGGAGGAAGCTTCCCGAACCTTATCCCAAAATTCACCTCAAACACGTGGATATTCCCAAACTGGTCACCCAATCTCAGGATGACCGATGCGAAATAGGGCACCCGACCCTATCACCTCCAGTAAGCTTTGATGATTCGCCATGGGCGTTTTGTAAATTTATACACTTAAACTATTAATTTTTTAAAGCATTTGGAAATCTAAAATAAGTTAAAAAAAATGAACCAAAATAAAAAGGTAACAAAGTAATTTTGGAATAATAATCACTGTAATGGTTTTTGGCTGTAACCCATGAATCGCCCTTTCATTATAACTCGTTCAAACTCCAACAGCCCCACTAATCTTACTAGACAAGTGCTAACCTAATATACCAATATTTTTATCTTTCTAATTTGTCGTCGTTGCTGCACAAATCCAGCTTCTATATTCTTTAGTTTTTCGTTTTTTACATTCCTGATTATGCTTCTAATTCCATCACCATCTACATTTGTATGCCGATTGCAAAGGTATCATCCAAGGACCATGAACCATGGGACGCAGGTCACTTTTGCTGCTTACCTTTACTTGTGATGTCAACATTGATTGGCTGTGTCACCTGTGTTTTAATGGTTCGATCTGGGTTGAAGATGGTGACAACATTGATTGGCTGGAGATGTGTATGGGTTGGATATTGGGTGGGATTTTGTGTTGGTTGCAGAGTGGAGGCACAAAGAGATAGTCCAAGTAGTCGTAGTCCGGGAAGATCTCTGCCCTATTGTGAAGCCAAAAGGCGCACATAGGCCCTCCCCTTGTAGGACGAGGAGTGCATTCATTGCCCCGACTTAAAAAGTATCATCTGACTTTAAACATAAAAAAATGGTCTTTACAGTCGTTATCAAGTGTTTGTTACAGTTTACAACATTGAATCGTAGTCCAAGCAACATTGAGTTAAATCACCAAATTCTCAAACCAGAGAAAACATGTTTTCCACCTAATTTCAAAGAATCATACCTCAGCAGAAATAAGCTGCACATCTTTCACTATAAATTCTGCTGTCATATTCTGCTCTTCTGCTTCAAGTACAGATTTCACATTCTCTGCCAAAGAACTTTCGATGTTCACACCACCAAACACAGTCAAGTCAATATCTCCATCCGGAAGATAAGTTTTTAATGGCACAGATCCATATAAGAAAACCTGCAACAAGTTAAAATATTCAATTCAGTTAGAAATATGGTCTGATTGGAAGGAGAAATAAGGGAGGTCGACAGAGAACTATTGCCGCTAAAAGCATATAAACATCAGTTACTTCCTTGTTCCAACATGCTTTTGCATCTAGACACCATATAAATAGTTGAGAAGTTTGGATAACGTGACATGAACCAATATAAGAAAGTAAACAAAATAAACTAACATATAGTAAATATTACAAACTGCAATATATCCTGGAGTACTTTATATGGTTAATGCATTCTGCATGATATGTACGAAGTTATATGTAAAATAGCCATAACCATGATAGGTAAAACGTCCTAGGGAGTAGCATCTATGTCAGATTTCCAAACACAATAACAGACTTACCTAATTCAGACATTAGATCTGTATAAAAACTTACGGGTATTTCCTCAAATATTAGTTTAACCAGAGAAACCAATTATTTCTTAAAGACGTGGCACTTAACATGCATGCACAAGACAACTTATCTCTTTGCACCGACATTCTCCCATTTCCTTCGATACTTATTGATACTTACTAACTAATAGGGGATCGATAATCCTATCAATCAAGACAACGATCCTTGAATATGGTGTAAGAGATAAACATGTACTAAAGCTGAAAACACGTTCTCGGCAAGCCTAGTAAACATCATACAATCACTGATAAGCTCTATACGACAGAATAATACTCTACACGAGATGCAGGGCATGGTGCCGCAAACTAAACAAAGTCCCACGATCTCTTTATGCAAAAATCTTCATGCCACCGAAAGCTTTGACTAGATATATCTGTATCAAATGTCAGACATCTAACAGAAAGAAACACAGAAGCAATTTATACCTCAGCACCAAGGTTGGTCTCGATTAATCCCTTAATATAATCAAAGACCCCCCTTCTCCTCTCTTCAGATACATAAGTTGGCTGGACCTTCCGGATTATTTCACAAGCTGCTTTCTCAGCTTTGGCCCAATTCTTGGATTCCGTTGGAGATGGCCTAGACTCTGCCAATAACCTAGAAGTTGAAGACACTGACCTCACTTTACCTATGCTCCCAGAATGATCCCCCATTTACTCTAATTTTCAAAAACAAAAAAATTGACAATCTACAATTCTTATTCCTTCAACAATGCACACTACAAAATTAAAATCTAATGCAAATAAAAATTCAACAATCTCCTTTAACCAGAAACACAAGCAAACTGAAACTTGAAAACAAAAATTATAAAAGCAAAGCGAGATGCTTCTTTTTCTTCGGTGGTGTAGTAGGTGTTAAATGGGAATAGGTTTTTGGATGCTTATGAAAAAGATGCCAGGAATTCAGCAAGATGATGAGGGTGACGAATTCAACTAGAGTTACCTTGTTACTCATGAGACAGGTTAAGGAAAGAAAACAAAAGCAACATTAAACGTGGCGACCAGTAAACCGAATTGTGGGATTGTGTATTCAAGAATATCCTAATATGCAAAAATTACTCTAAAAACTGCAAATTATTGTAATTCAACAACAAAAAATCTCTCATTCTCATATTCACTCTTTTACCTTTTCTATTCTTTCCAATATTTTTCCAACCAATCCTTGTCGACACTCGGAAAGGGCTCCTCCAAGGTTTCGGGTCTTTCCGCATAAATAATAATCATTCTACCACGGTTCCATTCCGTTTTTGAATTGTCCAATTTAACCATTAATGATAAACTATTTACAACAATTGTACCCATAAATAGAAGTTCAGAACATCGAATATTATCTACGTATATCAATATAAATGCTCCTAGACTTGCAATCGAAATTTTCTCATTCATATTTGGGAATTATATAAATAAAACACTTTATAAGACAATACAATGATACAAAACCAAATACAATCACATTATTCCTACCATTTTACACAGCTTAATCGGAAACAAATAAGAATAATCTATGGTGAAAAAATAGAGCATAATTAAAACTAAATAGAAGAGGAGCCAAAATTCAATAACATATAATTTAGTTATAAACAATATGCAGCAGTCATACAAATTCATTGAAAACTAAATCTACAAAATTCGAGCCCTAAAACATCAAAATATACAAAAATCGAATAAAGTGCAGTATATAAACACGATAACGACAAACACCAGTAACCCTAGCTGACAACTAATTTAGACATTGTAATCACGAGTTGAAGCTTCAGCTTGAATTGCAGATAACGATTGAGCCTTCTTTTTGAATAGTAAAATTGAAATTTCAATTCGTATTTATTCTGTGAGAGGTTGATTGAATGATGAAGATGAAGAAGATATGAACTTTTTTTTTTTTTTTGAATAACAGAAGATCTCAACTTTAATCATTAACATATAGTACTCACTGAATATAAAATATATGGACAAATATGAAAAGTTTTATGTAATTGTGTGTTAGTATAAAATATTTATATCTCATTAACTTAACTGTATAATAATTATTTTTAATATTTATGAATCACTATAGTATTATTATAATTTATTCAGCATCTTATTTGATATCACCAAACAAACAAAGTTCCATCTATAAAACATATTTTGTCTCTTAAAAATGTTAATTAATGTACAATGATAGTATGATATATATAATATTTTAGTTGATATCACTAAACAAACACCTTTCTTATGCAACATCTTACTTTCTTCTCATTTCTAAAGCAACTTCATGTACATATTTGCAATTCACTAACTTTTATTACTTTCTAAAGAAAGGAAAAAAAAGAAGACAGCCTTGTAATTCTATATTTACAGTTTTAACTTTTAAGGTTCTTTTTTTTTAAGATTTTTGTTGAAATATTTGCTATATAATTAGTAAAGATTTATTTTTGGAAAAAAATACTTGTATTTAATAACTCGTAATATCTATTTCAAAATTATACCACAAAATTCGATTAGTAAGCCTACAATTTTGGTTAATCGCGAGGTTAATTTTAATTTTCTCAATTGCAAGTTTCTCGGCTTGGGCTAGCCTTGGATTCTTGGGAAATTTATGAGCTCAATTTTGGGTTACAGGCCTTGATTCCAATCCCTAAGCCCACCGGATATACTGGAGCTGATCCGCACAAAGTGTAAGCCTACAGTTCAGGAGCATGCTCAGGTGCCTTATGATGCACCACCTCCTGCCCCCACATGCATGTGGGGCCCATGTGCATGTGCGGGCAGGAGGTGGTGCATCATGAGGTACGGAAGACTATCCTGTAATTTCTTTTTCTGTATTAATAATGAAAGAAATGATCAAGTTAAGAAATTTTTTAGAATCGGTCAATTGTAGCTGAAAATTGGTATATCCTGTAATTTTTAGAACATTAAATCATCTTGTGGCAGAATCTATAATTTGGTAATCTTTAATCTGGATTGTTTCCATCACACCTGTGAATTAGAATGTAGCCTGGACTGTGCCAAGCACTGTTCGAAATGATACTAGTTCTGTGTTGTTGTTTATACATATGAAATGGAGTATCTACTTGCATCACTATACGGACAATGTGACAGTGTTACCTAATTAAGAAGCTAACCTTTTTTCTGTCCTAGGGCTAAAACATGTTTCGACATATAAGCTCTAGAGGTTATTCCAGTACAAACAATGTGGTTTAGTTTGGTACAATAGGCTTGGTCATTCTTCTAATCAGACATTTTTTTGAATTCCTCATATTTCTGTAAGCAATGATAAAGAACATAGTTCTTGTGATGTATGTCATCTTGCTAACAAAAACACTTTACTTTTCCTAGTCGCAACACTAAAACTCAAGTTGCTTTGATCTGATTCACTGTGATGTCTGGGGACTATTCTCGTAATGGATTCAGATAACTTTTAACGAGTATAGATGATTTCACCTTATGCACTTGATTATGCTTTATGAAATAGATATCTGAAGTTCAAAGCCATATTCTTCACTTTTATAATTTGGTATAATATAATATATTGACGTGGTATTAATACCCACATAAGCATATCAATTTAATTAAATATATAGAAATAATTGGCTGAGGGATAAGGTCAGGTACAGTATTCAGATATTGAATTGACGCGGTTTTCTAGATTTATAGTTGGACGAGTTTTTTCCATAAAGTCTTCTCATTCTTTTCAACTGCGAACTTTTATAAGATTTTAGTTGGACGATTCTTACAAGAAGTCATGTGGCCTTTCTCATCTTCTCAACTGCACGCAACTAATACTGGCTTATGTGTAGTGGAAACGTGTGTGTGCAAAAGGTTGGGGACTTTATGCGACAAAGAAGAATGAGTGGATAAACAGAAAGGTAATAAATCAAGAAATATTACGTGTGCTTGGGCATATAACACATTAGTACAGTGTAATATTTGTACTTATTTCACTTTCTGACCTATGATGCAGACTGATTTTCTTAATGAAAAAGTTCAGAAAAAAAAAACCATGAACCACCCTCTAACTAAATATTAATTGTCAATTATACCCTCTAAATAAGGAGAAAATATTTTTTGCAACTCGTTGCACGATGAGGTGTCACAACAAGTAGGTTATTTGTGTAAATACACGGTGGAGATTGGATTATCGGGAAGTTATCTCTTATAATTTAGAAAAAAGTTTAATCACGATCATTGATTGCACCACGTCAGCAATGTTTGGATTGCATAAAATAATTTATACTAAAAGGGAGGGGGCTTATGCAATTTCTTAACAATATGAGAGTGTAAAGTGCAATAGTGCATAGTTTTTGATAATATGAGAGAATTTTTAAACTAGTTTCTAATAATGCAGAGATTTTTCCCAGATTTCACAAAACACGGTTAATACAAAAGGAGGGATGATTCTGCAGGATTTTTTTGAGAATACGCAAAGTACTTTTACATAATACGAGAGAGTTTGGTGTAGCTTTTTGACAAAATAAGGCATTTTTATGCACATTCCCTTAACACTATAAACATCCATCAATACTAACCAATAAGTAATAGTTAATAACTACCATAAATAAATGTATAAATGCACGCTTCATATCTCCAATAATGTTTACTTTTGGTACTTAAGATATGTTTATTGGCATCACAAAAATATCTTTAGCACCAAAGTAGTATAACTCATAGATTTATGCCGTGCGTACGTGGTGATTATAATATAGTTGTTAGAATCTTATATTTCTTTAGTAACTCACGTCACGTGCATTAAGATTCATTGAGAATTATATTGGTATGTTGTAAATCTAGGCATAAATATCATTATCAACACAGGATTTCATATTACAAAAAACCAAATGGTTAGACGTGTTCTCTTTGTTGCAATTTCATTTAAGTATATTTTAAGACGGGGATATCAATTAATGTTGACCGCTGTGTCTGCCCCGGCCAAGAAAAATCAATAGGAAATGGATTTAATACCAACGCCCAACAAATTCGAATAGCCACAACATTTGTGATAGCTTTTCTTTGTTCAGAAGGCAGTGTTAATTAATAATTATTATTACATTAAAATAAGGCAGTGATGCATATATTCAGATCATAAAACTCTCAGAAACAAGTTAACCGACATGCCCATTATAAGCTAATTAATAAAACCATCGCCACGTTATGTTCTTGGTGAACTAAATTCTCTAGCCGACTTTAGAAGTGAGCATTTGAAAAATACCACATATTTTGCGCAACTTCTACGCTAAGGTAACCGGATAATGGCATGTAATCAAATGTGAATTATATTCGAATTTCTTAAATATTTTTGGTTATTGTTTTTCGAATATATATAATGAGCAAGTTTTTAATCCAGTTCAAATACCTTTAGTCCTTTACTCTTTTACGCATCATGATTAATTTTACCTATAGTTTATTGTTTATGTTACTACATGCACATGCCTATGTGTCATATAACTATTTATAATTTATTTATTAAACTTCTAGCTAGTCACCATGATCATAAATAAATGGCACAGAGAGTTACGTGCATAGAAGATTTGATTCGAGTATGCATTTTACATTTCTCACGCAATTTGAGCTACTTGTTCATTTGATCGAAACTTCATTTTTGCTTATTTGATAAAACATATTAAATGGCTAAGTTTCTAATTAAGTGGCAAATATAGATAGTTTACGTCAACTTCCCTCGTGAATGAAACCCACTCAGTTAAGTTGCTACATTGTGATTTTCCTAGAAATAATATGCCGTGTTCCTATTGAGCGAGACTCTCGAACTAGGACGAAAAATGAAACAAAACTGTGAAGCCAAATCTACGGTAGGATAAATTAATGTGGTCTCTACTCTCTATATATATTTGTAAGAAAATAAGAAAGTTAATAATTCATTATCTTTATGTTGCAATAAATTGGCTTTCATGCTTTAATTAGCATAGGAAAAAAAATGCTAGATCCTCATTTTTAGTTTAAGAAATATGCAAAAAAAAATTATAATAATCTGTTAATTGTTAAAACTTTTCTCGTACAATTAGATTCTTCGCACAAAATCACCCTTTCGTCTAACTCTATCAAGAAATAACTTACACTCTAAGTAAAATTAAGCTAAGATATTATTTAGTTTTTCCATTTGAGAATTTCAAATTACCACCAAGGACTACTAGCGTAAAACCCTAGGATGGTTTCAGCCAATATTATCTGCTTTGCTTTTCTCGTACTTTAAAATTTGAAACTTCATAAATCTAGTTAGATTGTCAGTAATAGTTATTTATTTAATTAGAAAATAACGTAAATTGAATAAAATGCTAAACCACTTTTTCCCATCTTGTTAATAAAAACAACTATTGTGCTTCAACAAAAATTATGCACACGTTTTTAGCAAATAAAGATATTGTGACAAAAATTATGTACATATTAAAATTCTTTATTTTTTAGCTTTGACTGGGTCAGTACCATTAAGGATTCAAAGTCAGTTTTCACCATGGTAATTTTCAATAATTAGAGACTTGACAGCACGAGCAGGAGAAACACAAATAATGCATTACTTTCTACCAATAATCATTTGATTAGGACCAGAGAAAAGTGATATTCATTGCAGAGGTTGTCTGATTCGGCAAGGCACATTGGCAAACGGAACCAAATGCTCGAACCAGTGAAAATGTACTTATTAGTCCATTTTTACAGGACATATGAACGTTGGAGCTGCCAGCAAAGCTTGTTTATTGGTGTAATGACAGGATTTGTCTCATGCAAGGTGGGCCATCGTAATGAATTGCTGTTGTTGTAACGGGCAAAATATTTGTATTGTATGGTCAAATTTTTTTTAAGTTCATGTTTTTGCGATGGATGCAGATCGTTAGAAATTCTGTTTGAGATTAAAAAATAATTATTATAACAATAGCTTGGGAGAAAATATATAATAGGGAAAACTATGGTTTCTAGTCCAAATGAAGTACATTAGTGAATAGTGATTGGAAGTTTGTAACAATGTGGTCTAATTAGGATTGTTCCTAATTTCTGAAAAGTTGCCTCTTTTTAATATACAAATAAAAATTGTCACAATATCTTTATAATGTTCATTATCATTTTTTATGCTTTTCTGATTTATTATGATGGCTAGTTATACTGAAAATTAATTTAGTTGGCTTATAAGTTGGTTATAGACAATAAAGCCCCTCATAATCATTTTCCTACTAATGATGCAACAGGAATTCGCATTACCATTAAAATCAGAATTAACTCCTCAACGTTCAGAAAGTAAATTAAAATATGAACGTTGGAGATTGAGAACCAAACAAAAATTACTAATCCAAGACTTTTGTCCATATTATCAACTTATTTCCAAAATGGAAGCTTGTCACTTCTAAACGCGATAATAAGAAAAAGTAACAAAAAATAATTTCAACGATTTCGCTGTGGTTCTACTAATTGCGTCCCTAAATTGACAACTGAATTATGCTTGATTAGTTTATTTTTTATTAATTATATATACTTAATTAGTTAATTCCTGCAAATTTCACCCAGAAGTAAGTTCACCAAATCCTTTAACGTTCACCCCAATTTACTAACCTCACCAATAATCATTGACCAATTTTACCCCACCCCCACCCCACCCCTACCCCCACAACCACCACTACCCTCCCCCCCATTTTCCCACTAACTCCACTCCATTTCAAATCTATATAAACCCCAAACCCCCCATTCTTCAAAACACTAAACCAAAATATCTCTCACATTGCTAAAAAAACTCCAAACATGGAATCACCAAAACACTATCTCCACTCTCTCCTCTTCTCCTTATTCCTCCTCTCATCAATCCAACTCGCTCTATCCGACACCGGCGCAGTCGGCATAAACTACGGCCGCATCGCAGACAATCTCCCTTCCCCACAACAAGTGGTACAACTCCTCAAAGCGCAAGGTATCACCAAAGTCAAGCTCTACGACACCGACTCCTCTGTCCTCACCGCATTCTCAAACTCCAACATCTCCGTCACCGTCGCCCTCCCCAACGAGCAGCTCTCCTCCGCCGCCGCCAGCCAATCATTCACCGACACGTGGGTGCAATCCAACATCCTCCCTTACAAGACCACCGCCATCGAGGCCATCTGCGTAGGCAACGAGGTCTTCGTGGATCCTAAAAACACGACAAACTTCCTCGTACCCGCCATGAAGAACGTCTACGCCTCCCTCGTAAAACACGACCTTGCCTCGATAAAAATCTCGTCCCCCGTGGCCCTCAGCGCCTTGGCCACGTCCTACCCTTCGTCCTCCGGTACTTTCAAGGAGGAACTCGTGCCCGTGATCAAACAAATGATGAGCTTCTTGAAGCAAACGAACTCGTCGTTGATGGTCAACGCTTACCCGTTCTTCGCATACGTATCGGATACGAAAACAATATCCTTAGACTACGCTTTATTCCGAACAAATAACGGTAACGCGGACCCGAACAACGGGCTGGTCTACAAAAGCCTGCTCGAGGCCCAACTCGACGCCGTTTACGCGGCGATCGATTCGTTGGGATTCAACGACGTAAAAATCCTGGTGTCTGAAACGGGCTGGCCCTCGAAGGGCGACGAAAACGAGGTTGGCGCCAGTCCCGAAAATGCTGCGGCTTATAACGGTAATTTGGTCCGAAGAGTTCTGACAGGAGGTGGGACCCCCTTGAGGCCCAATGAGCCTTTAAATGTTTACCTTTTTGCCCTTTTTAACGAGAATCAAAAGCCAGGTGCCACGTCAGAGCGAAACTACGGGCTGTTTTACCCGAACAAGCAAAAAGTGTACGATATTCCGTTAACGGTGACGGGACTTAACGGCGTCACGAGTAACGGCAGCAAGAGTGGTGACGTGGCGGGAGATTTTGAGGTGAGTAAAGTGGGCCAGACTTGGTGTGTGGCGAATGAGAAAGCTGGGGAGAAGAAATTGAGTGAGGCGCTGGATTACGCTTGTGGTGAGGGAGGAGCTGACTGCCGTCCGATTCAGAAGGGTGCCACGTGTTACGATCCTAGCTCGCTTGTGGCCCACGCTTCGTATGCGTTTAATAGCTACTATCAGAAGAAATCGAGGGCGAGTGGGACCTGCGATTTTGGGGGTGCTGCTTATGTTGTTACACAGTCTCCTAGTAAGTTGTTTTATTTTTGACAATTTTGTTTTTACTGCTTATGGTAATTAAATTTTACTATTTTTTTTGTCCGTTGAGATGTTAATTAGAGAAAATTAGTAAATCTTGCATCATATGTTAATTAATTTCCATTAGCAACATGTTTAATGAAGTGATCTATTTTTTTTCATTAATTAATTTCCATTCTTTCAAATATAAACGTTTAAGTTTTATTAAACATTTTTGTTATGCACATAATTGGTTTTGAATGTATTTATTTCTTATCAAAAATTTTGCATTATTTCATTTTTTGCAGAGTATGGTAGCTGCGTGTTTCCAACGGGAAACTGAAAAGGATTCTTGAAGAGAGCAAACTATTGGCATTTTCAGGCAGAAGTTGGATTGGATTCTTGGATTTTATTTAGGCAATAAATAGTATATTTTATTTATTCAATATATATATTTTAGAATATATCGATTATATGAGTTGAGAGGAGTTGTTTAGCTTGTTGGTTTTAGGTACTTTGACCTTTGTCTCTGTAATTATCTACCTACTTTTGAGACTTTTACATTCTGCCTACATATAGGAATTTTGAGGTGGAAGCTTATCTGCCTCATTTGTCTTGTTTTTGTTGTCAGATTGTTTACCATTAATATTATTTATTTTTTTGTGCAAGTTTTGGGTAGAAGTTGGTGGTTTTATTTATTTTCTTTTTATTTTGTTTATCTTTTTCATTTGGATATATATTGGAAATCTGTTGGACTATTTAAAAATTTTATATCGAGCATTACATTGCTTTGCACATATTATAATAATATGCGTTATTATGTACTAAGTTTTTTAGGATACGTAAATTTTGTAAAGAATGGAGATTTTATATGTATAACTAGTGTAAAATCTCAACTTTTCTAATAATGTAATATTATTAAACATTGCGGTATGATTTACAAAAAAGTTATATTAATTAAAATTTAAAACATAAACTCTTTATGCAGTAATTTAATATTTCTTGATATAACAAAAGATACACCTGTTCGGTTTTGTTTAAATTATTATTACAATATTAAGGGGAGTGGCCATTAACAAAAGAAGAAACGGGGACTTCAATATGATTTTCTAAGCAGTAAACCCGCAACTCACAAATATAACTTTTCTGCCATGAGCTCCTTCCCTTTGATTTGGGCTCAAGGTGGACACCCTTCTATTATATAAAGATCTCGAAGGCCCACAACTTTCTAAACTGTAGTCTAGTTTGCGATATTTATTTTATATCAATTATGCAACGATCGTATAAAATAATTTATAACGCGATGTGACATCTGGTAAATCAACGATCGTAGAAATGGTGAGCGTACACCAGTTAGTACTTGCTAGATGTGACATCTGGTAAATCAAAATTTATAACGCGAAGAGCGAGTTTGAATGCGGTATATTAAGGTTTTACTGTGTGTTATTTTGAATAATTGTTGCAGATATTAGTCAAAACAAATTCATAAAATGTTTTTTGGACTTTTCAGGTTGGCGAATTGTTCATTGGGCTTAGTTTTAAATTTGTATATATGTTATATTTTGAATAGTTGTTGCAGATATTGGTTAACGAATTCATTAAACTAGATTCAGACTTTTCATGTTGGCAAATTTGTTCGCTGGACTAATGCTTTCGCATTTAACAATCTCCCCTTAAGAAGAAATCATTACCATATGATCAGATTATTCTTTTGCGTTAAATTATGTGTAAATTTATGATATGTGTAGGTTATGTATAGTGGGGATATTAGACAACTATTTTTAATTTTCAGCAAGCTTTTCTTATTCTTTTAGTTTAATACAAGTATTATTTTAGAGAATACTATTGTAATTGTGTTGTATACTTCGATATATGTGACGTATGTAGATCATATGTTGATGTGGTACTAATTTGTAGCGACAACAGGGGAGATATTTATCCATGAGTCAATATGTGGTGTCAAGGCTTGAGCACTTATAAGGAGTGTGAGAACCAACAACCAGAGGATAGTAAACAATGAGTTAAAGTGAGGAAATACAATATTGGATCATCACATCTTAATCTAAAATTTTAAGGCATTAGGTCTATGAATTATTCTCTCTAATAACCAACTAACTTTGCTTATCCATTTTGAATACCGAATACTCCATACTTGACTTTTTCCAACATACACAACAAATTATTTCACTGGAAATGGATGTAATTCTTACTTGTTCTTCAAACCTTTTTAATTAGTGATACTAGCTTTAACCTTCTCTATTTTTATTTTTTTTAAAATTTTGAAACTCATAAATAACATAGAGTAAAACTGATCCCATCAAAGTTTCTGATGATATGCAAACACCATAGAAGCACAACAACAACCGCATCTTTTTTTTTTCTACTTCATACTGACTCCTGATGATCTTTAATTAAACTACATAGAACGTTAACCCAAATTTGAAATTTGGTCGATTCCTCCAAACTTCAACAACAAATCCCATAGGTAAAATGGAATGCCAGATGATCACAACAAAAATGCAAGACTTTGAACTGGAAGCATCACAAACAAACCACTCACTTCCTCATCAAACCTAAAATAGACAATGTCTTCTATCCATTCCAACTATCTTGTGAAAACTTTTGCATGCATCGTGATTTCCTTCTCTATATACATGCACATACTCAAAATCAGTTCTCAATATGCATCGTGATTAGTTAACACGAATAATGAGCTTCTAAAAGGTCCATGCCTACTTCAAAAATTTACACGTACCCGTATCCGGTACTTATCGGATAGTAATACTCCTCGGATACTCCTCAATACGTATCGGGCGCACCACGCAGCGTATCTTATAATTAAAATAAAAGAAAATCACGGATACCCGTGTCGGATACCTATCAACAACGTATCCAACGGGTTTTGACACAACATCAACGCCTATTTACATTAAAATTTAGTAACATAAAATTAGAATCGCAAAAATAGTAGAAAATATGAAACTTGAAATGTTTTATATTACATATAATTCTCTTAATTTAGGTGTAGAGAGCTTTTTCAACCTTTAAATAAGTTTTGTTATTACATTATTCTTCTTTAATGTTCCTTTATATTAATTAGGAGTCATACGTATGATTTATTTTTATTAAAATTTTAAAATACAATGCTAAAATTTTAAATTTGTGTATTATAATTATATAGTACACATAAATGTATTATATAATTATATAAATAAATAGACATGTCCATGCCGTATCGTATCCCAATATTTTTTAAAAATTCGTATCCCCGTATCTGTATTATATCGTACCCGTGTCCCGTATTTGTATCCGTATCCGTGCAACATAGGTCCACGCTTAGCGGAAGTCTACAATTTACTTTTATCGAAAAGTCGAACGACTTTCTATGCGACATGGAAAAGATCATGATCAGGGGTTGAACCAAAAATTCGTTTTAAAGTTGAAGATCTTCTTCTGAATAGTATGCTTTTTATAATTAATTGTTTTTAATTTATTAAAAAGAATATAATTCATCATAAAAAAATATATACCGATTTTTACAAAATAAACACACAGCTTCCAAAAGAATCTAAACAACAAACCCCCCGCTTTTTTCTTTTCCAAATATGAGTAACTTTTTTACTTATTTTTATTTCATGAGTTTTGTTTGCTTACTAATTACTATGTATATAACACATAAGATTTTTCACCTATTTTTCACATAAGTGTTTTTCTATTTTGTATAGCACAAGGGTTTTCAATATTTGTTACTTGTGGATTTAAATCATGTAGGAGGTTATGCGATGATATTAAATTAATACTAAATTTCTGTTATTTATTCTTAACTTTATCACCAGTGTAAGATAATAATCATTTTTAAGTTAGAATATATAATTTTATCTGCACTATTTTCTTATTTAAACATACACTTCTGAATGATGTAGAGATTCAGAAGTTAAATAAACTATCATATTAAAGAGAATATCCACTCAATTTTGTTACAAAGTACATCTTTTTTGTTTATTAGTTATTACATCTAAAACAGAAGAGTAACCAAATTAGAATAAAGTATCTTAAACTTAAAAGTGAAAGAAGAATAAGAAGAAAACACTAACCACAGAAAGGAACTATACGTAAAATCAGAACTTTAAATTATATAAAATTTACATGATTAGAAATGTATAATTATATATGTATGACTAAGTGCAATATATATGTATAGCTGTGTGTGTGTATCATGATTTCTTATTAAATTTAATAAGTTTCAACTTCAATAAGATACATTGAAATATATGTCAAGCTTTCTTTTACCGCAAATCTTTTTGCCTTCGAACCTCTTGGGCGAGATCCATCACAAATAAATCTTTCAGAGTACCTTAGTATACCTGAAGAAAGAAAAATATGTAAAATTACAAAATCAATGTATACATGCGTGGAAGGCGAAAATATATATTGTTGAGTCAAACTTTCAAAATGGCATTTTTGTTAAGTTATTACGCTAGATTTTCTTCCTATTTTTGAGACGATCAAATTGTTTTAAAATTGAATTTGATATAATTAATTGCTGCAAACTTAGTTATATAGATATCTTCTAATGATTGTTATATTTAACACATAACTTATTTAACTAAAAAAAACACATAACTTAGACATGACAATCTAGGAAAATTCTCGTTTTTAAGAAAATCTAGCTACTAAAGTTTTTAGTAAGTAATTGGAATTATTTATGGGTCTACTAAGAATGCTGGACCTCTCTGGATTTTGCTCTTAATAAATTAATTGTAGTAATTTTTGAATTAATATTACGGTTGGAGTAATATGAATTTTTCTTCTTATGCCATTTCATTATCATGGAAAATACATAATATTGTTCTTAAACTAATTCCTACTTTAGGTCAATGTACAGCAATACAACACATCTGTAACTTTTATTTTCACCAGTACTTTTTAAACAAGAAATTTTGCATATTTATGTTATCTCTTGCAATTACATTGGATAAAAACAAATTTATTTCTTTTTGACTTTTTCTAAAAAAGGTCTCATAGATGGTTTTCCCAATGTCAATTAGATATTTTCTAAATTCTACCTAGACTACATGCACATATTTGTCAATTCACAAAGTAAATTAGTTCCTAAAACACCTGTTTTGACAATTTAGCCCACGGTATAATTTTATCATTAACGTCTTATATTTTAATCCTAGAATTCTTATGCTAATTCATGTTCTTTTTTTCTAATCGTCATGTTGGGTCTACGTAAGTGGAAGAAAGTTACATACCCAAATTTGAATTATGTGCATGCTCAAGCCAACAACTAAAAAAAAAGATATTTTTTCTTGTATCTCTTAGCGTAGTGATCTGCTTTGGATCTTTTTTCTCATTTTCGTGTCTCACATTAGTGGTACACTAAGATCAGAATGACGCGTGTCTTTTTTCGCTCCGTACATTCTATCTAAGTTTCGTGCTATCGGGTGTTAGGCTAGACAAAGATTACATGTATCTTTTATGGAAATGAGACGTAAATATGTTTTTTAAGTTCGTTACAACAACTATAGTTATAGTTATAGTTAACGTCTTCGAAACACGTCAAAAGTTTTTAATAATTAATAGATGGAAACATACTTTTCGAGATTACAACTTCGATTAATAAGTAGATCGAAGCTATGCATGTCGTTTATATAACTGTTTACGTACTTATATGCCATGCAAGCGTAGATATATTACATGCACAAGACAATCTATAATCAGGTTAAGTAAAAATTCGAAATATACTCAAGAAAAAAAGACTCCATGCATATACTCAACATTCTTTTTGTCAAGCCTTATAATTTATTACCGCCACGACTATATATTTCATTTTCAAATAGTGCATGATCTATATATATATATATATATATATATATTATTATTACAAACACGATATAGTATTGAAATACTATCTTTTAAACTCACACAAAACGTGACATTTTATCTAAACTTTCATTCAAATATACTCAGACACTAACTAATAGTTGATTCAACCAAAAAAAAAAACTAACTAATAGTTGACTTGCCACCACATTTACTCTTCCACCAAAAATCACCTAACGCTGAACATTCATAAACTCAAAAATCATCCAACCCATTCTCTGTTTTAAGCAGAAAACGACACACCCTGACCAAAAATTAAATGTAATAGTCATAGTGTCATACCACAGTAACTACAAAAAATAAATAAACCAAAAAGAGTCAAAGGGCTCTTTAGTCTTTTCACACTCAAGCCGTAAATTTTTTTTTAAAAAAAAGGCAAAAAAATTTCACCTAAAACAAGGAACGTAGTCGGTTTTGTGGGGAAGGTTAGACAAAATCTAACGCCTCTTTTTTTCACACACACAACACACAGTAGAAAGAGAGAGAAAAAGGAAAAAAAGTTGGGAGAAAAAGCTCAGATTATCACAATCTCATCTCATCTATGGCGATTTTGTTGTTGTTGTTGTTGTTTTCAAATTCATCTGTAGAATCTCTACACATGTTCACCTCTTAGCCCTAACAATTAATACGCCCTACTCCTTTTCCCCCTTTAAATAGGACCCCTAATTCACCAATTTTTTCATCAAACAAACAATTTGTTCATCAATCAAAATCATGGTTCGAGCTAGGGCGGCGGCGGCGGCGGCGGGATCCGGTGCACCGGAGATCAGATTCCGCGGCGTCAGGAAGAGGCCATGGGGCAGATTCGCCGCCGAGATTAGGGATCCGTGGAAAAAAGCTAGGGTTTGGCTCGGCACGTTCGACACGGCGGAGGAGGCCGCACGTGCGTACGACGCCGCGTCTCTGTCTCTGCGCGGTACCAAGGCGAGGACGAACTTTCCGATACCGGCGGACTTCGTTTTCCCCGAACTGAACGGGCCAAACCCTAACCCTAACCCTGAGCAGGGCCGGATTGTTAACAACAACAACAACAATCGTGGCGGCGGTGGTGTGTTGGTGGATGCGGGGGTGTACAGCCTGGAGCGTCAGCTGATTGCGCGGCAGAGGCCGGCGGAGAGCGGGATGAGCAGCACGGTGGAGTCGTTCAGTGGGCGGAGGGTGGTGATGCCGGTTGTTGCGGTGGTGAAGATGGAGGAGAGGAGGCACCCGAGGTCGCCCCCGTTGGTGCCGGATGATTGTCGCAGCGACTGCGACTCGTCTGCGTCGGTGGTGGAGGATGCGGAGTGCGATGTGGCGTCGTCCTCGGTGTGTAAGAAGCCCCTGCCGTTTGATCTGAACATGCCGCCTCCTGCGGATTTGGACGTGAAGGAGCTTGATTGCACGGCTCTCCGGCTGTGAGGTGGATGATTGGGTGATGGTGGAGATGGTGGTGGTATCATTGGATGGACCCCTTTGGTTAAATTAACTCCTTTTTTTTTTTTTTTTACTTTTTTTGTTGTTTTATTTTGGGAAGATTTTAGTTGAAGGAGAGAGTTGAGAAGAATGGTGATAGTCAGTGGTGATGACTTTTAGACGTATAGACTGTGAGCCTTTCTTCTAAGGGCATTGTTGTTTGAAGTGTTATAAACTTATAAAACTTTAATGTTATGGGTAATAGAGGATATCATGAAAGATAATTTGGTGTATTTCTATGGTTTTATTGATCTTCTTGTTACGTTCTTTGGAATCTGTCTGTGTTTCAGTTCGTAGTCTACAGATAGCTGGCGAAATCGTTCTAATCTTTTCTCTCCCAGTGGTTCACTTAGGATTTGAACTTTATTTTATAAACGCTTCTCTTAATTTGCCTATATGGTCTTCTGACTGCTGAGTTTGTTTGATCCAATCATGTACCTCTACATGAATGAGTGTTATTTGATGTTTGCTTAGACATAGATGATCGCTTGTGATATATCAATATTAGGAGCGATTCATTGTCAACATTCAAACACGAAACTATCAAGAGTAGTCCATAGAATCTTACTGTATTACCAGTCGTATGGGGAAAACAGATGCAAATTAGTTTGGAGTTTGAGACATTCTGAGAGTTCCTTTCATTCCATGCATTGCAAGTAACCTTTTAATATTCCTTGAACTGGCCTTCACTATTTTGTGCTTGAAATTTGTTGGCCATGGGTTGCTTTGGTTTATGAGAAGTAAATTCTTGTTCCCTTGAGATTGTTCTACTGATGCCAAGAAATTATTTTTATGAAACCTGGAATCTTGTTTTAATTTGTGGTTCATGTTCACGTTGTTTGTGCTGAAGGATTATGCATGGGACTGTGGCTTTTTCGAGTACGTATGTAGATTTTCTGTATTTGGTAAGTCTCTTTATAACCAGCCGATGTCGTTAGATTCTGTAGTTAAGTAATTAATATATCGCTGTATCCGTACATACTTTCTAGATCATCATGTGTGCTTTTTCTGTATTTCTGTAATCGTCAACACTTTCCAACTGATCACTATGTTAAGATGATTATTCGTAACTATGTTTTTAAAAGTTTTCTACTTTACTTAGAAGGATAACGCTTTTCAACGGATCTTCAACGGTTGGTCATTAATGTTTTTGCTGGTTTTATTATTTGTTTGGTTGTAATTCGGCATAAAGAAGAAGATTTGAAATCTAATTTATGCCCTTTTGCGAGTTAACTTCTATCCGAATTTTAGACAGCGAACTGCATATGAGCCATATAGTCCATGCATTTGTTGCCTTTCTCGCGTCTTTTCATGGTGCTCTTTTTATTTAATGAAAAACCACATCTTCGATGAATTACAATATTTAGAGTTGTGTATTTCCACTCTCAGGCTATATGTGCATGCTTTCTTGTGAATATGGTTTTGATCTCTGATATGTACAACCCCCTTCAGATTGTTCTCCCTTTTTCTTTTAAATTTTCTTATCAGATTGAACAAATTAATTTCATGCAAGCCACGCCTCACATCCACTGTTATTAGTTCTGTCCATGCTATTTGCATTGAACCGCTGTTATAACTTCACTGCCCTGAGTTGGCAATTAATGGTATTTTCCTTGCATCTTTCTCCATACTTCAAATTACTTTCAATTGCTGTTCCTTTTCTTTCCTTCTCAGGGTGGCAGAAACTGCAGCAGCTCTTGGCGAAGATTGATCAACCACCAGTTGACTCTGTCTTCTGGTTTGTTACTTGTGCTTTGGCTCATACATACAAAATGCTGTTTTATGTCCAGTTCAGTCGAGCTGAGGCAATTTATTTTATTTTATTTATAGAGCCTATTTACGGCTGATGTAGTGACTCTACTTTTACAAGACGGGATATGATGTATTCCAGTGTTAAGAGTTGCCTGCGGGTCCAGACTGTGCTCATAATTATCTTTTTTAATCTGTAAATGTACTACTTAATATCTTTTCTTTTCCACGTCGAAAATGACTGATGATATTTGCGATTCGTAATCAAATGTGCAGCTTGCTTCTCTGCTTTGGGTTCATGATTGGTGTTATCATAAAGCGGAGTTATGAGGAAAATAATTCTCTTAAACTATCTCAGTTGATCCGTGTGCCTCACAAGTTTTTTGAAAGTTCAGGCAACCATTCAGTCTTACCTTCAAGCAACAAAAACTGGATGCCATCTTTGTCCGAGCTGGAATGGCAGCAAATTACGTTGTTTTTGCTTAAGTACCATGCACGGGAATCTTGCTATTTTTAGTATCAGTCGTATGTAGGTTCTCTGTATTTTATAAGTCTCTTTATAACCTGCTGATGTTGTTGGATTCTATAGTTAAGTAATTTATATGCTGCTGTATCCTTTCTGTATTTGGTAAGTCTCTTTATAACCAGCTGATGAGGTTAGATTCTTTATTTAAGTAATTAATATGCCGCTGTATCCATACATCCTGTCTAGATGATCATGTGTACTTTTCTGTATTTCTGTAAATGCCTACACTTTCCAACTGGTCTTTATGTTATGATGATTATTTTGTTACTAAGTTGTTAGTAGTTACCTTAAAAGGTTAACACTTTTCAACGGATCATTATGTTGAGATTTTATCAATGAGTGGTCATTAATGTTTTTGCCGGTTTTATTATTTGTTTGGTTGTAATCCGGCATAAAGAAGCAGATTCCGAATCTAATTTATGCTTTTTTACGTGTTAGATTCTATCTGACGTTTAAGACAGCAAACTGCTTATGAAGCCATATAGTCCATGCATTTGTTGCCTTTCTCGTGTATTTCCATCTTGCTCTTTTTCTTTAATGAAAAACCACATCTTTGATGGATTAAAATATTTAGAGTTGTGTAATTCCAGTCTCAGGCTAGTTGTGCATGCTTTCTTGTGAATATGATTTTAATATCTGATATGTTCAACCCCTTTTGATGCTTCTTCCTTTTGTTTAAAAGAATAATTCCCTTATCAGCTTGAACAAAGTAATTTCTTGCAAGCCACGTCTCACATCACTGTTATTAGTTTTGTCCATGCTATTTGCACTGAACTGCTATTTGGTTCTTTATCACCTCAATCCCCTGCTTGAGTTGGCAATTAATGGTATTTTTGGCATCTTCTTCTGTACTTCAAATTACTTTCACTTGCTGTTCCTTTTCTTTCCTTCTCAAAGGGTGACGCAAACTGCAGCAGCTCTTGAGAAAGAGTGATCAGCCGCCAGTTGACTCTGCCTTCTGGTTTGTTACTTGTGCTTTAGCTCATACATACTAAATGCTATATGTCCAGTTTGTTAGGGATGCAATTTTTATTTGTTTATAGGGCTCATTTATGGTCAGCTGAATGATTTTATTTTTACACGACAGGACAGGATGTATTCCAGCGTTAAGAGTCTCTTGCGTGTCCAGACTGTGCTCGTAATTTTGATTTATTTTAATCTGTAAATGTAGTGCTTAATAGTTTTCTTTTCTTTTCCACGATGAAAATGACTATGTTTGCGGTTTATAGTCACATGTGTGGCTTGCTTCTCTACATTTGGTTCATGATTGATGTCATCATAAAACAGAGTTACGAGGAAAATAATAGATACCAAAACAATCTCAGTTGATCCCTCTAGACAAACGAGCTTTCTGAAAATCCAAGCTGCCGGTGAGTCTTACCTTCAAACGACAAAAACTGGATCCCATCTTCTTCCAAGCAGGTGTGACAAATTGTGTGCATTCATTTTATTTTTGAAGTGTATCTTTCAAAAGGTACATGTACTGTCCCTAAGGATGCAGTTTTACAATCAACTGACTTCATCAACAAAGATCACTTATTTAAGACCAAGAAGTTGAGAGAGAGTTCTCGATCGGTCTTGCGTTTGGAAAACAACAGCAATGACTGTACGTAGTACTCTATTATGTGGTAGTTAATTGTTACTTAACGTAAATTTTGGTGGCAACGAGGATATTGTTTCTTGGGGTATCAGGACCCCCTGTTGGATGATAAAGCAGACTCTTCTTTAAGCTTTTCACCATTAAGGAGCCCATAGATTCTATATCTGGAGGGGTTTAGTCTGTTTATGAGGTAATGAAGTTACCTTTAGATTCATGTTATTGGAGATTAAAATCGGTTTCATGGAATGCGTTGCCATGTTTTTATAGGTGGTTACACTTGCTACATAATTAGTATGCACATCTTATGATTTTGCCTAATTTACTTTTACATGTGGCCTGCACCACATGTGGGCTTTCTTGTTCTTTTGACAAATTATTGTTTCTGTGTCAATTTGATCGTGTTGGTAGTAGTCTTAAGTGGGAACTTGGTTAGAACTCATATTTTGAATCAATTATTCTGCGTGTTATATTTCGATGTCCAATTCTTGTTTTCTTATGCTGATGATTGCTATCTCTTGCAGCATGTTAGGTTTTCATGTGTCTTGTTATGTATATCACGTTCCATTGTCCTTCATGTTATTAGGTCTGGGTGACTGACCACTGAGTTTCAGGTGATCCCACGGAACGTCTGATTGGATAAAGTTCTATCATTCCCACTGGTTGAATTCATGTATATGCAGTTTAATAGTTTGAGTTGTGGACTTGTGGGTTGCAGGAGATGCTGCGGGGATGGATGGATATAGCTAGTAAAGTCTGGTGGTAGTGGTACTATGAGTGTGGTACTTGTCCCATCTATTACTGATTTGGTTTTTGTGTTGTCGTTCCTTTGTCTTTTCAGTTTTCTTTCTTTTCATTGTCAATTCTTAGGAACATGCACGTTGTTTATATATCCAAATATAAAGGGAGTTAGTAGAATCAGGATGTTTCCAAAAAAATGAAAGAAACGATATATATATATATATATATATATATATATATATATATATATATATACTATATTTGTGTACTACTTTGTCTAATATATATTCGTGTGAATAATATCTGCTACGCACCTTCTTTTGAACATGTTATGGTTTGAAGGTTTACCAGAATATGAATTTTCGGGCAATAAGCTCCTTCATCTTGTGTCATGTTTTGTCTGCCTTCTATATACTTGAGCGAAGGAGGAGATTGGGTAAGCTTGAACAAGCGATCAGTATCCTAACAAAGCTTATTGGAACTCCTTAAATAGTTTTTGGTTTGAAATGATTACCCGAATTTCCCTCCAGAAAAAGGTAAATGAGACAATTGATCAAAGTTTCTTTTGTAGGTTAATGAGACCATTGATCAAAGTTTCTTTTTTACTGTGCTTCGGTCGGTCGAATGTCAGTTATTTTATGAAAACCTGAAAGCTTTATGACATGTTTCTAAGAAAATGAAAAATGGTCTTTGGGATGCACTTATGAAATATCTTTTGGTTTTGTTTCTCATGAGTCGAAAATAAATACATTGCCGTATGTTTTGTGGATTAGGAATTTTGATTTGCGAATAAGATTGCATATCTTTGTAATGCGGAGCAAGTATTTCAACTTGCAAAACTTTCTTGTTTCTTGGAGTTCTTGAGAATAAATGGGGCGAATGGGTGAAGTTGCTAGTGAGTAGTGAGTAACTGGTTTCAGATTTATCTATAATAGGGGATTGTCTGGGGCCAATCTGCAGGGTAGGTGTGAGTGTGTGACAAGTTGAGGCTCAACTTGGACATAAAATCTATATAGATCCCTATCTTCCGCCTCGAGCCTTAAAAAAATAAAAACTGTTAAAAAATACTAGTCCTCTTATGATACGGTGCTGCACTTGCAAGTCAGTTGTCACTAATGTCGGGTGAGTTCTTAGCTATTATCTGCAGACAAGTGTAGGAAATGGCATATTAACGCCGTAAAAGTTAAAATACAAATTATTGAGAATCATCGATCTTGCTTCGTTCACGGTCAAATTATTTTTGAAACAACATTTTTGTAGGGCTTATATGAGTTGGACCTTTATCTAGGTCAATCAGGAATCTATCACTCCTGTTTTAGATAATTTGAAATCTATCGTTGACCAACATTTTAAATTTTATTAGTGTTGTTATTTCAAATTAAAAGTTGAAGAACTTTATCACAAATAAGATCAAATCTTGAATAATTTAATAAAATTATGAAAATACAACTCCTATGTGTATATAGTTGAAGCTACAACTGCTTTTGCATATTTTAAAATTTTACACGATATTTTATTCAGTGGTGATTTTGAACATTCTGCTGCTATGTACGAACTAAAATATCAAGCTTATCATATTATATTGGTACAATATAAAATAAAATTGATGAATCGTACAAAAGAAACAAAAATAATCAAATAAAAAAAGAGAATGTTTCGAGATTATATTTCTATCAAACTAGTTCAAGAGTTAGATGTAGAATTGTCTTGCCGCTATATGATTGCAATGTTATATGATTATTCGGTTATATATAGGAAGTATCGCAAATTCAAAAACCATATATCTGCAAATGAATACCTCCCCCTCTCATGCAGCGAAGCTAGGTCTACATAAACATGTGTGCGTGTATAAATATTTTCCCATTTTTCAATATAAAATGGTTTTTCGAGTGAATACAATGTAAGTCGTATTGAGACTTTTAATGCCCTATATATCATTTGATGATAAAAATTGATCTTCGTTTATTGACAAATATATCAAGAGAGCCACTCAACATAACAAAGAGATTCATTGGATATAATATTTGTAAGACTAATTGCTCAAAGAATTAAATAAATGAGTAGAGAGTGAAATAAGTAACAACTCTGAAGACGTGGTAGGCACTTGCGAACACACGGGATGACGGTATGCAATCAAATCCACTATAGTTTTATAAATAATATATATATATATATATAGTTTAGTTCATGATACCCATGTACTGTGTCTGTTTGTTAATCATGCAAATGTTTCGAGTAAATTGCAGAACTTGAGTCTTTATTTTAGTGTAGTTGTTACATTTTCTAATCTTCATTAAAATTCATTCTTGTGAAGTTTAAGTTAGAAAGTAACATAAACATTAAATTTTAGTTTCCATAATCGGTGGTACTAATGTTACAATCCTATTTTGAATGTGCATTTGACCTATTAAATATTACAGTTTTTATTTTTATTTTCCCCCCTCAATAATCTATAAAAATGATGGCTATATATGTTTTTGCAATGAGAAACAGAATTCTTTTAAATTTTTTTGATGAGATAAGTCTAAATAATATTACCCCTTTAATTTATAAAATAAAGGCAATAAAAATTAATTCTTTCCCTATTAATTAACGTCGTATATGCAGATAAACTAAAAGCAATAGGGTGTATTTTACAATGTCCCACAAAAGGAAAGTTGATTAATTATACCAATTACTCATGAGTTAACACTTAACACTTGAGTGGTTTTTGCAATTTATCTAATACTTTCCCGTAAATCCCCGCCGACCCCTATGTCATAAAATATTTACTTATGTTAAAATCTTTAATCGCACGCCATAAATAATATTCTACTTGTCTATAATTATGTTTTTATTAATTTTTGTTAAAGTTTCTTCTAAGTTTCCTAATTTCATTGAGGCTCATGGGAAACGCGTGGCCTCGCACAATTGCTTCCATTTAATGCCAAAACCAAAACCTTTACTTCCAAATCAAAAAACCAATAAATTTTTACAATTAAAAAAAAAAGATTTTTTCGATAAAAAAAAAAAAATTCACAAATAAGCACTCGCCAAATGACAATCGTTTACTGTTCAACCGAATATAGTCTGTCTGATTGAACAACAATTGATTTTTTTTTGAAAAAGAATCCCCAAAAACCGCTCGTTTTTGGAGCCCTAATTATGGAGATAGATTCTGCTCCAATCAGTCGATGTTCTAAGGAGCATCAGCAGATCTATCAGGAGTGGTTCTCCGTTGCTGATTCAGGTACTTTTTGAACTGTTGTTGTTGTTGTTGTTGTTGTTGTTAATTTTTCAATTTTTGAAACGATTTTGAATTTTTGATGGTGCGATTATTGAAGTAGATTTACGTGTAATTAGATGGAGATGGGCGTTTGTCTGGTGCTGATGCTATCAAATTCTTCTCCATGTCCAATTTGCCTCGTCAAGATCTCAAGCAGGTTGATTAATGATAGTTCTGTTATATTTTGTTTTTGTATTGCATTGTTGATTATACTCGAATAGTTTTGTTATTGATTGATTGTGTGCTAGTTATGTGATGTTTAATGACCTAATGGTGCCTATTTGAATTGAAATGTTGGTTGTTTAAATTGCTTATGTGCGTTATTATGTTTTAGGTATGGGCGATTGCGGATACGAAGAGGCAAGGGTTTCTTGGCTTTAAGGAATTCATCACGGCTATGCAGGTTTAGATTGTTTTGTAGTTTGTTGTTTTTTGCGAAAAATGATGAGTGTTTGTTGTGATGCTGAGATCGTTTAACTGTAAATTGTGTAGTTGATATCGTTGGGGCAAGCTGGACATGCGCTCACGAGTGAGATGTTGAATACTGAAGGTATGCGATGGATTATCCTATTATGTTGTAGGTTTTGTGGACCTAGAAAAAATAGCTGTCGATGATCGAGAAGAGGTCTTTAAAGTCATTCTTCGTAAATAAGACGTGTTTGAATCTCGTATGATGGTGACTTATTAGAAAAGACTTGAGGGTTTAAGAGTAGGATATGAAATAGCATTGTGTTAGCTTATAAATAATTTTCTAGTCTTTTTCTTTTTTAATTGCAGCGAAGTGTTCCTTCAGAAGTTCAATCATTTCAATTAGTATATATATATATATATATGCAACTCCAATTGATTGGTCCAGCTTACTGGATATGCCAACCATGAAATTGTGGACATCCATGGTAGCACGTATGAAGGTTGTGGAGAAAAAAATTGCAAACCTGAAAGTTGAATGGGTACTTTGCAGCAAGTCTGAAGGAATCTTCAGAAATATGTCAACTGCAATTTTTGCCTACTATTCATGATTAAGTTCCTGTCGGCAGTGGAACTTGGCAGCTCTTTAGCAACACCAGACACAACTTCAACACCTTGGAAAACTCCACTAGGATTAGCTAGAGCAATAGAGTCATTAGGCAACCATCCACAGTAACCTTCACTGCCAGCTACTACATATTTCTTGGAGCTAGTCACTGACAATCTTAGGAAGCATTATAAAAGTCCGGCTATCTAGCAGAGCTGTCTCTTGAGTTACATAATTTTTTTTAGCAAATCAGACCTTCAATGTTTTTTAAGCCAGTCTTAAGGGCAAGGCTAAAGCTAATGGTGGAGGTTTTATTACAAATTTCCTAAACCCTGAAGAGATAGCAATTATTGATCAGCGAGAAGTCTTCAAGGAAATCCTTAGTTAGCAAACAGTCTGTAAATCTCCCGTGACGAGGACTTGGAGAAAAGTCATAAGATCCCAGTCTCTATAGAACTAGATTAGTATTAGTAAATAGAGTCTTCCAGACAAGCAAATAAGATCTATTATGCTGGAGTTATAATTAGGAAAAAATAATATTATTGTTAGTAATATATAGTTGATTAGTTTGTAGTTCAATTATTTTAGATTGTTTCATTGCTCTTATTGAGACTAGTTTAGTTTTTAACCTCCTTATAATGAGGTGATGTAACCCAGTTTATTCACATCACCTATGTACAGTTGACTTTGAGAAATTGCACCCGCCTGCCCTGGAAGGTCTGGACGTACTACTTGCTGTAAGTTTCTTACTTGGTTCTCTGTAGTGGCAGTAAAGTTTCAAGACTATTTATCGTAGCCTTCTGATAACTGTTCCTTATGTCTTGCAGAAGACTAAACGTACACCTAAAAAGGAACCTGAACAGAATGGTAAGAAGGGCGATACGTTATGTGCTACAGGATTTATTTTCAATTTTCTCCTATTGAATTTGTGAAATACAGGTACACCCCAGTTGCAATCTTCACTATCAGCTGGTTGGTTTTCTTCTTCAAAATCGGCAAAGAAGGTAATCTAATCTCGAACCTTCTGGATCAAATATTGCAATTCTGATTTGTTATCATCGTGTTCTTGCACTTTTCTGCCATGTTAGGTTCTGATGTTTGACTGTAGGCTATGCATTTTTCCGTCAGATCTTCTTAACAAGCTAGGAAATAGCAACATAGCTTAAAAGCTTCAGCAGTTATGCAAATCCACATTTTTTTTGGAGTTCTTTTACCGACCTCACTATCTCACATTATTTGTATATTGTGAAGTGAAAATTTACCTTTTCGTTAGATTGTGCATTCAAATCTGACTTTTGATTGGTTAAATTGATATATCTCGTCCAAAGAGTAGTATGTCCTGCTTGCCCATGCATATGCCTTTATTCTGTCAAGCAACTTCACTTAAGATTGAATGTTATATTTCTCTTCTAGAGTTATTATAATGTTTATGTGAAATGCGGAACAAGATTTAATTTATGTGAGATATATATTTTTTAATAATTTATCATCTTTCATATAAAAAAATCAAAATTTGTTGGTGCCGTTTCATGAATTTGAACTGCCTCATACAATTGTAAATTTATTACCTTTTTGCTCATCTTTCCCCTTTAATATGGCATGCTCCAGTTCTACTTGTTTCCTTTGTTTTTTCTTTTAGCGTGGTCAGTAACATTTTCTTTGCTCATTAATGGTTTTAGGTACCTTTGACATCTGTTACATCGATAGTCGATGGTTTGAAGAAGCTGTATATTCAACATTTGAAGCCCCTGGAAGTTACCTATCGATTTAATGATTTTGTTTCTCCATTACTGGTAGGAATCTTATCTGTTTCCTCATGTAGTTGTGAAAAAAGAGTGTAGGAACTTTTATTATATTTACAGACTCAATATTTGATCTTCTTACTAGTCATGAAAAATGTTTTATGATTGACTCACTCGTGATATTGGAATGATGTCATAATAGGGCAACAGTGACTTTGATGCTAAACCAATGGTGATGCTTTTGGGGCAATATTCCACAGGGAAGACAACATTTATAAAACATTTGCTAAGGACGAGTTATCCTGGTAACATACAACTCTCTCTAAACTTGTACCTTCACCGTTTTTGTTTACTTATCTTTTTTTCCTTTTTAATATTCTAGGAGCTCACATTGGACCAGAACCCACCACAGATAGATTTGTTGTTGTCATGGTATTTTTTCGTGTTGTAAATCCTAAATTTATTGTGCAATTGTCCTTCAATATTTACTAACAAATTGTTTTCATACAGAATGGACCTGATGAGAGAAGCATCCCGGGGAACACCATTGCTGTTCAAGCGGATATGCCATTCAGTGGCTTAACAACTTTTGGAACTGCATTTCTTTCCAAATTTGAGTGCTCACAAATGCAACATCCTGTGAGTTGCTAGCGACTACTTTTTCATTTTAATTTATGAGAAAGTGAAAAGTAGATGAAATATGATAACTGATTCTTTGTTTGTATTCTTTTCCTTGAATGCTAAAAGCTTTTGGAGCATATTACTTTTGTGGATACACCCGGAGTTCTCTCAGGAGAGAAACAAAGAACACAAAGAAGCTATGATTTTACTGGTGTAACATCTTGGTTTGCTGCAAAATGCGACCTCATCCTACTTCTGTTTGATCCCCACAAGCTTGATATAAGTGATGAATTTAAACGTGTCATCGGATCCCTACGAGGGCATGATGATAAAATACGTGTGGTTTTGAATAAGGCCGACCAAGTTGATACTCAGCAAGTGAGTTATTGGATACTTGTTTTTTTTTTTTTTTTTTCTTCCAACTGTTGCTAGAAAACTTATGTATAATTTGACATTTTGGTTCTATTCTTTTTCCTTCTCATTGCAGCTTATGCGTGTATATGGAGCATTGATGTGGTCTCTTGGGAAGGTGATGAATACACCCGAAGTTATGCGTGTCTATATTGGGTAAGTTGTCTCCCAACTCATTTAGTGCCTCGTATACAGTAACGTGTTTCCACCATAAACTGTTATCAGAAACTCCAATTAAATTTTAATAGGACCATATCTAACTTGGATGATCTTTGTCTGAGATGATTGAGAAAGGGCAGGCCCAGGCCACGTTTTACATACCGCAATTTTATTGCTTATGTTTGAGAACAATGATCAGTTCCGTTTGGTATTGCTGCTTATTTGAAAAGATTGTTAAAGGAGATTTTCTGCGCTAGCATTTTATTCTCTAGTTTTGATGTATTATTGCTTTAAGTTACATCATTGGATAATATGAAAATGATAATTTTTCTGCTCCGGGTCAACCTTCTCCTGTGTTGGTCTGGGGATCTTACCAAACATTTTGCCCAGCTTCTTTTGTTGCCTCTAGACCCTTGATACTTGCCTTGCTAGAATAGCTCTCTTCATTCAGATCTGATTAATGTGTGTTGAATGTATTTATGTCGATATTTGAACATTTTTATCAGCATCACGAGTCTTATTCAGTTTATTATGCTTCACTTGTTTTTGTTTTGCGATTCATGGCCACTGGGTATTATTTATGAAATTCAGTTTTAAAGAAAGACATCCTCTTTGATGCTTGGTTACGTTTGTTGTGGTGTTGTAGTTCTTCACGTCTTTTCCCATTTTTAACCGATATACTAATCATTCGTTTCTTTTACTCCCTTGTCCTGGTTTCTAGTTCGTTTAATGACAAACCTATAAATGACGCCGCTGCTGGTCCCATTGGTAAAGCCCTTTTCGAGAAAGAACAAGATGATCTTCTTTCTGATTTGAAAGATATACCAAAAAAGGCTTGTGATCGACGTGTGAGTATGAGAGTCCATGTTACCAATATCTTTCGTCAAAAATATTTTATATTGGCTCAGGCAACATGGTAGAAAAGATTTAACCTTTCTTTTCTTTTTCTCGTGCAGATTAATGAATTTGTAAAACGTGCCAGAGCTGCCAAGATACACGCTTACATCATCAGTCATTTGAGGAAAGAAATGCCTGCTATGATGGGCAAAGCTAAGACCCAACAGAGACTCATTGACAATCTGGAAGATGAATTTGCAAAGGTTCGTAATTTATCTCTTTTATTCTCACAGCGCTTTTGGACTTCTTCTTATTCTGTTTGCCTTAATCTTCAGGTTCAGAGGGAACACCATCTACCTCCCGGGGATTTCCCTAATGTCGAACACTTTAGGGAGGTTTTGAGTGGGTACAGTATAGATAAATTTGAGAGGTTAAAGCCTAAAATGATACAAGCTGTTGATGATATGCTTGGATATGAGATCCCTGATCTTTTGAAAAACTTTCGCAATCCTTATGACTAAGGTGTCACTTGGTGGATGTGGGAAATATGGTGTCTTCATGGTGGGAGATCTATTTTAGCTAAATGGGCCATATAGTGAAGTATTGTACAGTCGTGTGTATATTGTCACTCGCCTGTATTCTATATTCATTTAGTGAAGATTATTTGGTACTTTTGTGGGAGATCGTTTCTATGTGTTACAAAGTATTGTACTTATTGTTGTAATGGTTGGACGCCTAAATCCCAAATTTACATAATAAAATTGATTGATAATTCATTTTTATGTTTTGCAGTTCTTATATTCATATCCAGAAGGGACACTACTTGAAATTGTTGCGAGGAAAATGAAAGATTTTTAAGAAAATTCTTTTCTATGGACCAATTTACACTTATAAAGTTAAAAGAGTTGGTCTTTCCTATTGAAATGTCATAATTACTATTCTTATTATTTTCATGGCAGTCAAGATTGAGTTATTCATTTTTAGTTTGCAAATAAATTAAATAGGTGGAACTTTTGTTGTAATCTTGCTATATCATCTAAAAATCATAATGAAAAAATGACATAATTTTGGCAACAAGTGTCGCATATTCAAATATCAATGACACTGAAGTATAAACTTTTTCCCTTTGTTTTAATGTGACCTTTCATTTGAAAAACAAGGAATTAAGTCGTTTAACGAGAACTGTAATGTTGGGAAAAGAGCACTTAGGCCCCAAAAGCATTTTTTAGCACTTTAGTGCCCACAGATTATAATTAGGTACTTCAACCCTTTAGAAATGTCCAAAACTAACACTTTGCCCACCCAAATCAAAATTAAGTAAAGACCCCTTAAAAATATAATAAATCCCCCAGTTAATTTCAATCATTTTTTCACACAATAAACTTATAAAAGCGAAAATTTTCCTGTCATGTGCATTCTCTCAAGGGCATCGTTATCCAGACACTTTTTAAGGAGTAAAACTATAAATATTTTGCAGTTTAGGAGGGTAAAATATTGCATAAAAAACAATAATGCATTAAGTTACATTAGATTTGAATAAAGTGATTATTTCATTATCACGTAACTAATAATTTGGATAAGTTTTTTTAATTAATCTTTTGTCTTTGCTTTAAGTTTTTGTACTTGATAATTGAGATATTTTAATTACACAATAACAATAAAAATAGTTATTTTATTTAATAACATACGCATTATATTAATATTAATCTAATACTTTACTCTCAAAGAATGAAGAAAGTTGCACGTATTAAAGGATAATATGCTTGAGAGATGGACAAGTTAGGCACCTGTTCACTTTTTTGTGTGAAAAATGATTGAGAATTTATTTGAGGGCGAAATGTTCCATTGTAATGTTTAGGTGGTAATTAGAGTGCATAATATTTACCGTAAGTGCTAAACGTGGTTTGTTTTTTTGGGAGGGTTAAATGCTCTTTTCCCTATTATATTATGCCAAAAAGAAAAGTCTAATTAACAATGGCCCACCGTATACTTAAAAACTAAAAATTGGAGTGCTCAGAAGCGCTCAATTGTATCGTCCAGTATTCGGACACAGTAGCTAACCCAATAACCACTTAGGAGCGCAGAATAATCTTCACGGCGGATCTCCACTAATATGCACCAGCCGGGAATCGAACCCGGGTCTGTACCGTGGCAGGGTACTATTCTACCACTAGACCACTGGTGCTCTGTTATTACAATTGCGTTATTTACGGTTACGACGCATCATAAACTTTCTATATAGACTATTTTATTAAATTTTGAATTCTCTGATTTATTCTCAGCCAACAAACCTATGCTTTCAAATGAGATTGTAATTGTATCTATTGGCGTATCCAAGAACGTATGTAGCTTGGAGATTGTCGAATCAAACTATTAACTAGCTTATGGATTGGAGTGTATGGTACTTTTACCCAATGCAATATATTTAAGTCGGTCTAATTATCTCTTCATGAGAAAAAGAGAGATCCCTGAGTTATTAAACATGGTTAGATACAAAAATGTCTGGTAACAACTTTCCTCATAGCTAATTTCAACGATTATGAGCACCGAATGGCCCAAATGCCTAAGAAGAGAATTTTAGAGTTGACGAGGTAGCCGAGTCCACTATTGTTGATACAAGTTACAACCAAACCAAACAGTTCAAACATATAATTCCCCACGATTTTCTTCATCTCTTATTTTCCAAATTGAGCCTTAACCCAAACCGCATTCCTTTTGATTTAATTAAAGGGAATGGGGCAATTTTACAGCACGTGGAGAAGTCTCAAATATAAGTAAATAACTTATGAACTTAAATTTTTGGGCTGACTCATATTAAAACCGAAACCAAAGGGTAATAAAAGGCCATACCTATTTTTCCCAAGACGTGCATGTACGTACAAGAGCACTATATATAACATGCATGAATGAAATGGAAAATCAAAATGCTACAATTACAAAGATAATTAAAGCTCTAATCATGAAATACTTATACAATGTATTTACAATTGATTAAAGCTCTAATTATGAAATGATTGATTAAATTATTAATTAAAGCTCTAAGCATGAAATATATAATGTATTTACATTTGAATATCAAAAGTTTGCGTTTAACGAGGATCAAATACAGAGGAGGCAACTCTAACATTCGTGCATGCCAAATCATACTAATCATAAAATCCCCAAAACAAACTCAATCTAAATATCTAATAGCCAATACCATAATTATTAAGATAATAAATTGTGAATCAGTGAATGTGCTTTGCTTTAAGGAACTAGAGAGACTAACCTCCTTAACTTCAAAACTGATCCGAACGGCCCCCTTTTCCCATTTACAAGCAAGTGTTTGTGCAAGTATATGTATGTATGTATGTATTATATATATAAACATACATAAACATATAGGATATTAGACTCAAGTATAGTTACTAGAGAATATTTACAAGAATGGAAGACTCCAAATTGAGCTTGAAACTTTTGGTTAATTCTCAGACCAAGAAAGTGTTATTTGCCGAGGCTGACAAAGACTGTGTGGACTTCTTGCTGCCTATTTCTTCGGTAATTAGGCTGCTGCGAGAAGAAGACGAAGAAATGGTTGGGTCCTTAGAAAACCTATATGATAGCATAGAGAATCTGAACGACGCGTACATACAACCTGGTCGAAGGAAAGATACCCTCTTGAAGACACCTGCATCCTCCGCAATTTCTTCAGTCCCTTTGTTACCTCTTGATTATGCACCAGCTGTAAAGTTGTTCTAGCGGTGTTCAAATGTCGGTTACCGCAGCAGCTTTTGTTCTTATTACGTTTCTGACTACCAGGGTGCAGTTTGTACCGGTTGCTCGAGTAAAATGACTGTTCTAATGAGGTACGTTGCTCCTTCTGTAGTGCATCAGGCAACGAAGAATGAAGGCGGTTTTGTGAAGGGAGTGGTGACATACATGGTGATGGATGATTTGACAGTTCAGCCTATGTCCACCATTTCGAGCCTCACTTTGCTCAACAGGTTTAATGTGAAGGATGTTGGTGCACTGCAGGAAAAAGTTGTCGATATAGGCCTCAAAGAGGTACATGACTCTGCGTGCTTAGACTTATTACAACAAGAAAACTTAAGTCCCATTTGTTTATGTTTCACTCCGCAATCGCATATAATCATTCACCCTTCATGTATTAAGATCAATGAAACGTGTCATCATTACAACTGCGTGATACATAGAGTGGGACAGAATATCCTGTCTATTTATTACTGATAGTGATTTTTATTTGTGTTTCCACAGGCTGTGAAGCTGCTGAAGGCTTCTTTGATCTCTAAGAAGGTGTTGAGTGATGTGTTTCTAAGCAAAAAGTGAACTGCCTTGGACTAGTAGTTCAAGAGTGAAATTCTCCATGTCAACTTTAGTTGCTTTGCCTATGTAACTGCTATCCTAATGCAATTTTATTATTCCCATCAAGTGATGAGATTTCCATTATCTTTAAAATCAATGATACTAATTAGATTTCTGAAAGGTGCTATATTCTTTCCTTTTCAGCTCATTACATATATATATATATATTAAGTTAATAACCTCTAAAATTTACTTTTAGTTGATTTGCAGTGGTGTCTATGCTCCGACGATAAATTCCAATGAACTGGTAAGAAGTTTCACTTTATAATTGAGATGTACGGGTTTGAATTAGCCCATAATATTATATGCGTGCGTGTGTGTGTTGGTATGTGGAAAAATATGTTTTTTTTGCAATGATGCAGTCACTATATAGATTACCTAAGGACGGTAATATATTTGAAGGAGACTTTATGAACATTACGTAACAAAATATTAAATAATATAAGAAACGGAAACAATAAATAACATAGTTCTACCTTACACATGTGCAGCCGAGCACCAAATTAATTGCCTCACCAAAACTGAATTATTCTGTGGGAAAAATACTTACTACCGAAATACAGCTAGAGATGTTCTAACAGCATTATCTGCCAGTATTCCGTTCGTTCTCTCCGAGGGATGAAAAGAATCCCAAAACACATATTTATTTGCATCACTACATGTAAATGGATTATGCCTGTTACATAAATAACCCATCTCAAACATGCCAGTCCCACAACACGCAGTTGCCGCAACTTCAAACCCTGCAAAACAACACACAAACTTATTATAAATTGTTTTTTTATCATCCACTAATAGTCGGTAAAAGATCTTTCGTTCTACTTTGTGTTCCATTTTGTATCACATATAACCGCGCCATTTGATCAATAATACGTGTTATTCAACGACTCTCTATGTAGGTAACTCAAAAACTTGTGTAAATCATCACAAATACGGGAGAACAAAAGTAGATCACAAAATAGGACAGAAGATCCTTGCAAATATGTATGACACATTAAACTTACCATATGTTTGAGGGTTCTGAATGATATCACGAAAAAGAAAATAAGGGTCGGAGAGCACCAACTGAAGTCCCGATAGCTCCTTATTCATCGCATCAACTAAAGCTTTTTGCTTTTTGTTAAAATCCATCGCCACATTATTGTAATTTTCATTACAATTTCCTCTTGATCTGAAGTTTGTTGCTCTTTCTAGTGGTAAACAACCCATCGGAGGAAGTCCCGTTATAGATATTTTCCGCGCTCCAAGCTGGTAAATTTGTGTTACGAAGTTTCTTGCTAAGCCTACCAAAAAATTCTGGTACTCCTCAATGGAAAACTCGAATCGTCTGTGCGGAAGCATGTAGTAATTCTCCAAGAAATCATTTGTTCCTATACTTATTATATAAAGAGCTTCACTTAAGATCTCATTAGCTTTGTTGCTCCCCAAGTAGTCCCTTAACCGAATTTGGTATTCCTTGTAATACTCCATTTCTTTCCATAATGGTATTACAAACTGCAGTAAAAAAACATAAGAATTTAAAAAGAGAGAATAGCAAATGATTTTGTGTTATACATCATGGATGGGAAAAAAAAACTTGAGAAAAAAGAGGAGAAAAATCACCAAGTCGTATGCGTAACTTACAAAAAACTTTTAGTTCTTGATAACTAGAACACTTGTGACTTAAAAAACAAAGAGGAGACCAGCTCGATTTTGGTACGCCAAACACTTGTACCGTATAATCGAAGATTATGGCTGAGTACTGCCAAGTACAAATAGGCACTGGTTTGGCTCAGCGCGGACCGGTTTTTGGACTGTTTTTTTTTTTTTTTTTTTTTTTTTTGTAAATTTTAGAATTTTTAAAGGCAAAATAATGCCCTACAAAATAAGTCTAATGTCATAATATAAAAACATAAATTATCGATCGTGCGTTTCAAAAAAAACTCACATCAATTCGTTAATTTAAATGAATTAAATAATTCGAATTTCAGCCTATTTAACCAGCTACAATTATCAACCTAAAAGTATTAAGCAATCCACGTCTCAAATATCATCATTTATCAATTATAAATTATTATCTTCACAAATATCATTAATCAATCCTCATAATTCACAGTTATCATTCATCACTAGTTACAAACATACGCATATATAATGCACGGAACAATAAATATCTTTCATCATAAAAGAAATCATCATTAGAATTCAACTTATATATATATATCGAAATTCCATAAAAATATTTTTCTTTCAAAGTCCAAAACTTAATTAAATGAAGATAACTATTATACTTACAAGAACTCTAGAGGTGAGAGTATCAAAACCAGTCCCAGCCGAAGCAAAGCACACCCCCGTAGCAAAATCCGATATATTGTAATTCGGATCCAAGTAAGCGGGTATGGTTCTTTTCAATCCAAATTCTTCCGAGATAAAATCCGTCGGAACGCGACCGTTCGAGAACCTGCCGGTGGGACGACCGCCATCGAAATCCCTACCATAAGGCTGGAAATTGCTTTTTAGGACCGTCGGAATATAATTATTGTTGCCCGAATCTACCGAGGAATCTCCGAAAACGATAACCGACGAAACTTTAGCATTGGTTTTGAGAATTTGTAGAAGGAGAATGGATAAAAGGATCATAGTGATGGAACATTGTAATAATGCCATTTGCATGAATGTTCTCAATCTTGAAACTGTTTTTTTTTTGTTGTTGATATAATGTCAATGTAATGATGCAAGTTAGTTGCCGTTAGCATTTAGAAAGGGAGAGTGAATTTAATGTGTGCACAGATACAAGGTTGTTGTGAACTCTAACTGTAAAATTGTGCTGTGAAAGAAATGACAAGGTGTAATACGTAGGAACCATTAATTTTTGTTTTGAATTGAGAAGGGACGATCACTTTTACAAATTGTACTATAACATTATTGTATTCATAATTAACATTAAATATTGACAATGCATAAGCTGAAAATAACTTGTGTTTTCTCTCATTTGCACTTTGTTAGCCTTGACTATGGTCTATGAAAATAGTTGGATAAGCTAGTCAAAATATACTAGTTGTTAGTATAATCTGAAAGATTGAGTTGAACAATTAGCATATATTAGGACTTTTTGGACTGCATTTTGTATTTCATAAAAGAGCTTAAAAAGACTTGTAATTACATTTATAACCGGCTGTATTTCACACATATTTGTTGCGTTAATTGACGAGTCCTAAATAACTAGAAGGCCTGCTAAACGAGAAACGATTACATAGGTTGCACGATAAACTGGTGCGGACAACCGGTCAATGATGTAAATGTATGTATGTATAGTTGGAATTGATAATTTAAGAATATTTGTAATCTTAATCATTAATTGTACCACATCATCGTGAAACAATTGCGTGAAATAACTTTTTTGCTAAACACGTAAAATTAGCCTACTCTAGTATGAGTTTCAAAGACTTAATAACAACATTACATCTCTTCAATATATATTTAGAATATCAATAAGCATTTGCACTCACAATTAAAATAATATTTGGTTCTTCGCAGCATACCAGTATGGAGTTTCCATCCTGTCTCTCTCAACCAACTCACTTTTTCCTACAGATGGCTATCGATTATTAATAAATAATGTTCATCAGTTTCTCATTATGTCTAGGACAAAAAAGGCTGGATTGGGTATCTGCTCTTATCATTCTCATATAGTTGCAGTACTTTTGGGCCAGGACACGGATTTGGTGCCACTCAAATATGGTATAACCCGAGAAGATCTTGTGGTTAAGGTTTCAACCTTTTTTCTCATTTTACAAGTCTAGATTGTTCGTGCACCCTATAAAATCATTGGCAACATTTTTTTGGTGTTGCAATCTGGTGATGATAAACACTAGCCATCAATAGAAGTCAGTGTTAATGATTCTCATTTGTCCTAAATAAAGAAATTGAAAAACTAACAGGCAGGATAAAACATTTCAAACATTTAGGTGGACGACCAATTTGGTCGAATGGGATTATGACTCATTCGACATATAGAGTCATTATTTAGTTAAAGAACATAAATAAGGGGTAATAGCAAAAAGTATCCATTTGCTGTCTCTAAGATAAAGACCCATCTTTTATTTTAGGGAGAATTGCACAAACACTCCCTGAGGTTTGGGCTAATTACAAGGACACCCCCTCATGTTTGGAAAATTACACAAACACCCCCTGTGGTTAAATCTCGTTCGGAATTTGTAAAATATTGCTGAATGTAAATTTGTGCCTCTTATTTATTTTATATGATACATGAAAAATAAACCAAAATTACTAACAAAAATAGAAATAAGTCTCGTTTATTTTATTCTAGAAAATGAAAAAAACATAAAAAACAATGTGTATTTCCGAAAGTTTTTGTAAATTACTTGTCACATCATTTTTGACGTTATGATCTAACACCAAAAGCTTGTCTGTTCGATTAAAAAAACGCTACAAAGGGTGTTTGTGTAATGAGATGAATACTACAAGGGGTGTTTGTGTAATTTCTCAAATATGAGGGGGTGTCCATGTAATTAGCCCAAACCTCAGGGGTGTTTGTGTAAACCTCAGGGGGTGTTTGGCGGAAACCCCGCGGTGTTAGTTAAATAATAGAAAAAACTCATAGCTTCTAGTTTTGAGCTACATGCGCCTAAAGTGCGAATTTGCTCCTGATTTACATTCATTTCGAACAATTTTGTCCCTGCTGTGTTTTAATAAAAATGGTAAAGTCTTGTATGTTTATCAAATTCGCAATAACCCCCTGTATTTTTATAAAATTGCCAATTGCCCCCTTCTATTTTCTTTCTTCGATATAATGTATTAATTTTGTGAATTTGGTGAGATAAGTTTAAAGGGCATAATGGCCTATTTACCTTTCAACTCCTAAAATCAAAATGGGGCAATGTTAATTATTGAATAACACTGCAGGGTTTGCCAATTATATAACACAAGGATTTTTTGCCAATTAGAGATAACACATATAGTTGTTAAATAGCTCAACAGATGATATTTTTTAATTTTTTAAAAGAAAAGCTGGTGGTGGCTCAAATCATATAATTATGGAGATTGCATTTAAGCGGCAGCTTTGGAACGGACTGGCATGATAATGCAGAGGTCCGCCACTAATAAATATTAGGTACCAACAAACACATCAATCGCCTATAGTGTTGGGACTTGGGATTTATGGTGCGAGGTTGAAATCTTAATTGAGTAGCTAGCTGATTTTAGTGGCAACATTAATGTACTTTTTTTTGAGTTTTTTGTGAGGTTTTCGGTACGTAGGGATAATGACATGATCATACATTAATTTATATGATTAAAACATATAAAAAAGAAGATATATCTTAAATTTAGAGAATATCTACTAAAATGCCAAAACAATGTACTTGTTATTTATGTAAAATAACTTTACAGAAAAAATATGGATAAAAATAATTAAAAAAAAGAAGACAAAAACCTCTTTTTTTGGGTGTAAGCTCGACAACTTGGAATACAAAATGAGTGTTTTTATTTTTGGGGCAATAGGAAAAACTACCGATGTGTTATTCTAAATTGACTAATAAACCCCCATGTTATTTTAATTAGCAAAAAAAGGGTATTTTTCATCTACCTCTCCTGAGGTTTCATACTTTGGCATATACCCCTCTGAGGTTTCATGCATTGATATATACCCCCATGCGGTATGAAACGTAGCAGATAACCCCTTGATGTTTCAATATTTTGCATATGCGTCCCTTCCATTCATTGATTCTTAATCAACTATTAAAAGTGAGGGTAAATATGCAATTTTCTTGTATTTTAAAATATGAACACTTATTTATGGTTATTATTTTTGTTAATAAACTTAAACTTATTTCATTTATTCTTATAGTCTAAATATTTGAATTAAGCATAATTTGTTTTTAATCATATTGGTCCACGAATATGCATATTTTTCTCTAATAAATTTAGAGACATATTCTTTTTGTTCTATATTTTATTTTACATATATAAGATATTAATAAGATCGATTTTTAATAAAAAATAATTTAGTCAATATAATCATCAACAAGAGTGCATAGGAATAAATTCTTCAGAATTTATAGTAATAATGATGCAAAATTTTCTATAAATATTAAAAATAAGCAAATGACCATAAGCTCTTATTTTCGTAATCTTGTCAATTTTTAACTACTTAAAAAATTATAATAAGATTAAATTTGTAAATAAGAAGTTGCTAATGAAATAATATAATTAAAAATAAATCATGCTTAATTTAATAACCAATAAGTCAATAACCAATAAGTTAATAACCAATTTTTGTTTCTACAAATCTAGGAAGTAACACTATTGAACTACTTTACATATGTAGATTCACTCTCCCATTAATTCAAACTCTTTCCATCTAAGCAAATCTTTTTTCTTGCCTTTTTTTTTTCTTCACACTTGAATATGAACATATAATACTTTACGATATATAAAATTAATGTATGAGAATATATGAGAATATTTATGTTTTTGGACTATAAGATATAAAAAATTTCATAAGAGAAAATAAATTAGTTTACAAAATTGAAAAGGTTGAAAAAGTAAACAATACAAATATTCATCTAGTTTTATGAATGAATCTTTCTCTCTCGATAGATATATCAGCTCCCTTATCACATCTACAAGGGATGTCCGCCCTAAACCCTACAATACATTCAACTCCTTCAAAACCTAAGCAATTTTATTAATATTGTCAACGATTTCTTCATGCCCAAGTAAGTTGTTGATGATCTTGCCACTACCACAGTCATGTTACTCAGCAGAATATCGGGTTGTCGTTTGATCACAAGGACCATATCGACTCAGTGCCGCAACTCACCGATCCTAGTCGGCCGCATTAATCACCTCCACTCTTTATCAGAGCGGTTAGTATCTCCACTTGGGCCCCATGATCATAAGGTAAAATTTTGGGTTTTGTTTTTAGGGTTTAATCTCATTCATGTATATTCTCTGAATTATGCACAGATTTTGCTGTATATATATGGTGTAGTTTATTAAGGCACGGCATGTCAAACTCGTTTATGCAGAAAGTACACATGCATGGTGATGATAGATAAGTTGATGATAGTTTGCGGAGAAAGCTTGAAATTTTGAATCGGTATTTTACATGTTTCATGGTACTCTCTGAGTAATTCCCTTATGCTTAGATGTCATGGGGTAGTAGTTAATAGAAATCGAGCCCCTTTATTTATCTCCTTGAAAAACCTTATTAAGTGGAGAGGGAACTCCTTTTCATAAATACACGCTCAGACCCTTTCGGAGAGATGTGGGGGGTAATCTAACACATCCCCTCAAGTGTGGCCAAGAATCAACTTCGGTCTCATATATAGCGTGGATAGGGAGCAACCCCATCATACGTAGTGAGAGAGCTTACTCAAGTAGATGATAGGTTTGCCTACCTAAGTCGATGATTGAATCGATGATCGTTCCAACGTGCACGTGAAGGGGCGTGTTAATATATGTCTCATATCGTTTGGGAATGAACTTGAGCTTCTTTATAACAAATTTTGTTTTGATCAAGCAAAAAGAGACTGAATAAAAGGGGCACTAGGGGTGCTCCAATCCCATACACATTGTAAACCCAAGTCGAATTCAGTACCTCTTGAACAGAACAACAAAGGCAAAAAATAAAAGGGGAACGCATGCAATTCCTCCAAGCAGCTTCAAGAGAAAGAAAAACAGAATTTCAATTACCAAAGAAACCCCAAACCATCGAGGCAAACTTTAACAGATTCACTCCACAACGCAATTTTCAGATTCCACCTCTGCCTGGTCCTCTTCTTTGCTTAGTAACGCAATATCCAATTGCACCAAACTGCAATATTTTCATGCACAAGCGGTGCTATCGCCTAACAGCTCAACCCCAAACGCGTTCAACAACAAGAACTCCAGTCGTGCAATGAATAATGAAAATGTGAAACTTTCTCCTTAGTCCATGCCCATGATTCGAATTTAAATAACTCCAAAACGTACCTGAATCTCTTGCACCTCCTCAGCCTTGAAAATGTGTACGTAACTAATTCGATGGAAGTAATTCTTTTACTCTTTAATTATTTATATATATTCGCACGTTAAAAAAATATTTAACTGTCTTCGAATTGTTCGTTAATCATGCATATAAATTTTCTGATGAGCCCAAAGCTGAAGTTTATCAAAATTGGGATTCGGATAAAAGAAGAAAAAGTAACTAGAAGCCAGTTATTGCCAAGCTGATTTTTTTTTTTTTTTTTTTTTTGAAAGAGTACCCCGACGCTGAAACCGCCCGTTTTTGAACCCCGATATCGAAACCTTAACGAGCAGACAATTGAGATAGAATCTGCTAGATGCTCCAAGGAGCACCAACAGATCTATCAACAATGGTTTTCCATTACTGATTCGGGTACTTGCATGCAACTCCAGTGAATAATCTCGATTGAAACAACTGTAACACTTATACTTGTAATGACTAATTTATTTACATGCAATTAATTTAGATGGAGACGGCCGTCTATCGGGCGCCGATGCTATCAAATTCTTTTCCATGTCCAACTTGCTGTTGGGTGTTTAGGATGAAATAGAAATAGGAAAAGAAATTTTGAGGCTAAATTGAAATATTGCAATAACTTGAATCTATTTTGCAATATATTAAATGTTGCAATATTTGTACAACAATTTGCACTCTTAACTCTCGGCTCCTTCACTTTATTTTTGCACAATGTCACAATGTCATACTCCTCCAATTTATAGCTAATTCACCGACTTAATATGTGGTGAATAAATATTCTAATTAAACTATTCATATTATCTTTCAATCATGAAAACTCTATCTAGATTGTTCTAATTTGTGTGGGTAATATTTGAACACATATTACATTTCTAATTAATATGGTAGTTAGGATTACTTGCTTTGCAAGAATTTCTTCAACCGTGAGTCACTAGAACTTTCTTGATTTTTGCATTGGAAATTATCTTTCAACACCCCCTCTTAATTTACAATGCGAACTTCATTCCGTAATTGCTCGATCTTCTCTGCTGTAACTGCTTTTGTGAAACTATCTGCAAGTTGCTCATTCGTGTTCACGAACTCCAATTGAATTTGTTGTTCTTGAACAAGATTTCTGATAAAATGATGACGAAGTTCGATATGCTTTGATCTCGCATGAAAAACTGGATTTTTCGTCATTGCAATAGTCGACATGTTGTCGCAATAGATTGTCGTAGGGGATTCTTGCTTTTGCTGAAGATCCTCAAGAATTCTTCTTAGCCAAACTGCTTCACGTGCAGCATCTGTTGCAGCAATATATTCGGCTTCTGATGATGAGAGCGATACAGTCTTCTGTTTCTTTGAAGTCCATGATATGATCTTTGATCCAAGACAAAATATATAACCTGATGTACTTTTGCGATCATCCACTGATCCAGCCCAGTCACTGTCAGTGTATCCAATCAAATTACTTTGTCTTTCCTTGACATATCTGATGCCGTAATTCTTCGTACCTTGGAGATATCGTAGTATTCTTTTTGCTGCTGCATAGTGTAATTTACTTGGATCGTGCATAAACCTTGAGATCAAGCTGACCGGATATACGATATCTGGCCTCGTGTTAGTCAGATAAATCAGGGAGCCTACTAAACTCCTGTACATCTTTTGATCGACTTTTCCTGCTCCATCATTCATCGTCAATTTATCATTTACCGCAAGTGGAGTAGATATTGGCTTGCAGTTCAGCATCTGGAACTTCTTTAAAATTCCTTCAAGATACTTTTCTTGAGAAATAAATATTTCTCCTTTTGATTGACGAACTTGAATTCCAAGAAAATATTTCATTAGGCCAAGATCTGTCATCTCGAATTCTTGCATCATTGCCTTCTTGAATTCGTCCATCATTGCCGAATTTGTGCTTGTATATATCAAGTCATCTACGTAAAGACAAACAATAAGAAAATCTGTAGTACCTTGTTTCTTCACGTAGAGTGATGGTTCGCTTTGGCTTCTTGCGAATCCATTCTTTTGGAAATAGCTATCAATTTTGCTATTCCAGGCTCTTGGTGCTTGCTTGAGTCCATATAGTGCTTTTCTGAGTCGATAAACCTTATCTTCTTTGCCTTTGACAATGTAACCTTGAGGTTGCTCGACATAGACTTCTTCTTCCAAATCTCCGTTTAGAAATGCTGACTTGACATCCAACTGATAAACTGGTAACTCAAGTTGAGCAGCTAGAGCTAGCACGAGCCTTATTGTCTCCATTCGTGCAACTGGAGCAAATGTTTCATTAAAGTCAACGCCTGGCTGCTGAGAATATCCTTTTGCGACTAGGCGTGCCTTATGCTTTGATATTGAACCATCTTCTTTGTACTTTGTCTTGTAGACCCATTTTAGTCCAATTACTCTTTTTCCTTCGGGAAGATCTACAAGCTCCCATGTTTTGTTCTTCTCGATGCTTGCCATTTCTTCATCCATTGCATTCATCCATACTTCTTCTTTTGCAGCTTCTTCAAATGTCTGCGGCTCACAAGTGAAGAACGCTACATCACATGATTCATAAATTTCTCGTAAACTGCGTACCTTTCTTATTGGGCTTTCAGATTCTGGATAGAATTCTTGTGATGATCCTGATGGACTTGGGCTATCACTTGGACTTGGCTCGTCTTGTTGAGTTGTCGATGGTGGAGGTATATAACTATTATTTGTTGTCATATTCTCTTCCCAGCTCCACGACTGCTTTTCATCAAAGATAACATCTCGAGAAATGATAAGTTTATTTGTCTTTGGGTTTAGTAAACGATATCCCTTGGATTCGTCACTATAACCAACAAAGATTAACTTTTCTCCTTTTTCATCAAATTTTTCACGTTGTTGGGAAGGAATATGAGAATAAGCAATGCATCCAAAAATTTTGAAATTATTTACCTGTGGTTTTCGGTGAAACCATGCTTCATATGGCGTCTTGTTCGGAACGGCCTTTGTCGGTGACCTGTTCAGAATGTAGACTGCTGTATTTACTGCTTCAGCCCAAAAACTTTTAGGAAGTCCTTTTCCTGCCATCATGCTTCGTGCCATTTCAGCAATCGTGCGATTCTTTCGCTCAGCAACTCCATTTTGTTGTGGGCTGTATCGAACTGTTAGTTGTCTGTGGATGCCTTTCTCCTTGCAGTAGTTCATGAAAGCTTTGCCGATGAACTCTCCACCTCGATCTGTTCTGAGTGTCTTTATTCTTTTGCCACTTTGATTTTCAACTTTTGCTTTGAACTCCAAGAACTTTGGAAATGCTTCTGATTTCTGTTTCAAAATATAAATCCACATCATTCTTGTATAGTCATCAACGAACAAGAGGAAATACCTGTTGTCGTTAAGAGATGGCGTCTGAGTTGGTCCAAATATGTCTGCATGGACTAGCTCAAGTGGAGCTTTGGCTCTGAATGATATCTTCGGAAATGGTAAGCGATGCATTTTTCCAAAAATACATCCTTCACACGTCTTGTCCTGATCTGGAATATCTGGGAGGCCAAGAACCATATTTTTCTTTTTTAATAAATGTAAGCCTTTATAACTTAGATGTCCATACCTCAAATGCCAAATGGTATGATCATCGTCTGTGGTGCTTTGAAGTACCATCTTCTCAGTTAGTGGCAAAGTAAGAGGGAATACTTTATTTGTACTCATCTTTACTTTAGCCATAACTAGATTTTTCTTTTTATCAATAATAACACATTGGTCATTATTGAACTCCACTTTGTAATTTTTCTGTAGTAATTGGCCCACACTAAGTAAGTTTTGAGTCAGGCCTGGAACGTAGAAGACGTCTTTGATGAAATTTGTTTCGCCTTTTCTTGTCTGCACCGCAACTGTGCCTTTTCCATTGATTTTGTACTCTTTGCCATCTCCGAGCCTCACTTCTGATGAGTATGAGTCATCGATCTCCACGAAAATATTTTTGTTCCCAGACATGTGATTGCTGCAACCGCTATCCACATACCATATATTCTCTATTTTATGCTGAGAATTTAGGCTAGAATAGAATACCTGATTTTCATCTGCTTCTTCACTGAAGTTTGCTTCTTTCGCCTTTTCATCGTCCTTGTACCAGCAATCTCTGTCTGAATGATTTGGATTTCTGCACCTCTTGCACTTGAATCGGCAGTCTTTTGTGGCATGATTATTTTTTCTGCATATTCTGCAACTTGAATCTGAATTTTGAGAGTCTTGAGAGTTACCTCCTTTTTCTGGATCACGTCTGCGAAAATTTTGATTTCTGGCGCGACCTCTTCCTCTGCCCCCTCTTGATGTTGAGGCATTTCTTTTATCCTGTTGGCTTTGATTATTTTTATCACCTGCATTAACTTTAACTTGGAAAGCTTGTTCCAAGTTTTGGTTAGAAAATCGGCTCATTCTTTTTTCATGAGCTTCAAGTGATCCCATGAGTTCATCTAAAGATAATTTTGTTAAATCTTTAGATTCCTCAATGGCGGCAACTATATGCTCAAATTTTACCGGCAGGCTGCGTAGTACTTTTTCGACAATTTTCTTGTCTTCGACATTATCTCCATATGCGCGAATTTGATTAATAATAATAGTAACTCTTGAGAAAAATTCTTGCACATTTTCATTATCTTTCATGAACAAGTTATCAAAATCACGCCATAAATTTTGTAATTTAATGGAGATAACTTTTTCATAGCCACCAAATTGTTTTCTTAACATATCCCATGCATCTTTAGAAGTTCTAACACCCATTATGCGCGGAAGTATGGAACGACTTACCCCTTGTTGTATAAAGGACAAGGCTCTTGCATCTCTAGTCTTGTTCTCTTTATACTCTTTCTTCTTTTGTGCCGTCAACGTAGCTTCTTCCTCCGGTGAATATTTGCTATAGCCTCCCTCGACAATGTCCCAGAGTTCATGGGACTGGAATAACGTTTGCATTAAAATGCTCCATAATTCATAATTTTGTCCAACAAAGATCGGTACACCTTGTTGGGAATATGCGAAGGCGAGCTCGTTGTTTGGGGATGGATTCATATTTATTTTGGGAATAGATATCAGGCCAAGGGGTGGCTCTGATACCACAATATGTTGGGTGTTTAGGATGAAATAGAAATAGGAAAAGAAATTTTGAGGCTAAATTGAAATATTGCAATAACTTGAATCTATTTTGCAATATATTAAATGTTGCAATATTTGTACAACAATTTGCACTCTTAACTCTCGGCTCCTTCACTTTATTTTTGCACAATGTCACAATGCCATACTCCTCCAATTTATAGCTAATTCACCGACTTAATATGTGGTGAATAAATATTCTAATTAAACTATTCATATTATCTTTCAATCATGAAAACTCTATCTAGATTGTTCTAATTTGTGTGGGTAATATTTGAACACATATTACATTTCTAATTAATATGGTAGTTAGGATTACTTGCTTTGCAAGAATTTCTTCAACCGTGAGTCACTAGAACTTTCTTGATTTTTGCATTGGAAATTATCTTTCAACACTTGCCTCGTCAAGATCTCAAGCAGGTTCGTGTTTCCTTATTGAATAATACTCGCAGTTTGGTTATTGAATATGGGCTAGTAAATGTTCCTCAAGAGCTTGATTATGCCCTTAAAGTTGGCATGTACGTAGGTTGTTTAACCTTCTTTAATTATGTTACTGATTGTTCCAGATATGGGCTATTGCCGATACGAAAAGGCAAGGGTTTCTTGGCTTTAAAGAATTCACCACGGCCATGCAGGTTTAGATCGTTTCCCAGTCTGTTGTTTTGCAAAAATGATCAGTATATATTGTGATGTTGAACTCTTTTAACTACTAAATATGTAGTTGATATCTTTGGGGCAAGCTGGACATACTATCACCAGTGATATGTTGAATGCTGGAGGTTAGCAATGGAGTACCATTACTTTAGATCGTTTTATTTTTCTTAGGATTTGAAATAGTTCGAAACTCGTTTCACACCATGACAACAATCCTTGCAATGAAAAAATCTTCATGTTGTTTATTTACATCACACGTGCAGTTGATTTCGATAACTTGCAGCCTCCTGCTATGGAAGGTCTAGATGTACTACTTGTTGTAAGTTTGGAACATGTTTCTTCGTACTAACCGTCTAAAATTTAACTGACCGTAAAGTTTAAACAGCATTCTCTTTTATCTTGCAGAAGAGTAAGTATACGCCTACAAAGGAATCTAAACAAAATGGTAAGATGGGTGATATGTTATGTACTAGAGGATTTTCCTTCAATTTTTTCATACTGAATTCGTGACGTACAGGTACACCACAATTGAAAACTTCATCATCAACTAGTTGGCTTTCTTCTTTTAAATCGACAAAGAAGGTAATCTTGACCTTTTTGGATGAAATTACAGTACTATGGATTTCTTTATCATTGTGACCTTCCACTTTTCTTCCTTGTTAGGTGTTATATTTTTAGCTTTAGGCTATGCTCTTGTTCGTCGGAACCTCCAGCGAGATAGGAAATAGAAACATATATAGCTTAACAAGCTTCACTATTTATACAAATCCACTTTGTTGATTCAGTCCTTTTACCAACTACACTCTCTGTCATTATTTGTTTTGGTGAAGTCAAAATCTTAAAATATTACCTTCTTCTGATTGTGCATTCAGATCTGATTTTTGACAACCTAAACCGTTATATCTCGTCATATTAATAGTGTGCCATGCTAGCGACGCCAACGTTATGCCATTATATTCTGCCAAGCAACTAGACTTGAGACTCACTATTACATGTATTTCCGTTAGTGAAGTTACTATAATGTTATTAATTATCGAATGTGGAACAAGATAAACTTTTTAATTTTTTATCTTCATCTTTTATTATTTATAATCTTTTTCATTTTTTAAAGGAATTCACGATTTTCGATTGTAATTTTGGCGCTATTTTATGAATTTGAACTGCCTCATACTACATTTAACAAAAAAAACTGCCTCATACTACTATAAATTTTCTACCTTTTTGCTCATTTTCCGCTTTTTATTTCATGCTTCAATTCTACTTCTTCTCTTTCCTTTTCCTTTTAGTTTGGTCAGTAATGTTTTCCTTGCTCATTAATCGTATTAGGTGCCTTTGACGTCTGTTACGTCAATAGTTGATGGCTTAAAGAAGTTGTATCTTAAACGCCTGAAGCCCCTGGAAGTCACCTACCGATTTAACGATTTTGTTTCTCCAATATTGGTAGGAATTCCATCTTTTCTTTATTGTAGTTGTGCAGAAAGAGAGTACAATATTTTTTATTATATGTGGCTTTCGGTAGTAGTTGGCCTTCTTACTCAAAAACATTGTGTTAGGAAATTGATTGTCTCATGGTCATATTGCATTGATGTCAACAGCACGACACGGACCTTGACGCTAAACCAATGGTGATGCTTTTGGGTCAGTATTCCACCGGAAGACGACATTTATTAAACACTTGCTCAAATCTAGTTATCCAGGTAACGTGAAAATCCACTCTAGGTAACATGAAAATTCTCTCTGAATAGTCGTCGACCTTCAGCCTTTTTGTTTAACTTATCTTTTTTGTTTTTAATTTCCTAGGAGCTCATATTGGACCAGAACCCACCACAGATAGATTTGTTGTTGTCATGGTAAGAGTTTTTCTTTTTTTTTTTTTTTTTTTTTTTAAAGTTCTAAATGATTTCGCAATTGTCCATCAATATTTACCTGCAAATGTTTGTATACAGAATGGACCTGATGAGAGAAGCATTCCGGGGAACACCATCGCGGTTCAAGCGGATATGCCATTTAGAAGTCTGGCAACTTTTGGAACTGCGTTTCTCTCCAAATTTGAGTGCTCACAGATGCAACATCCTGTGAGTTTCAAACTTCTCTTGTACCTTTCATTTCTTAAAAAAAGTGAAAAGTAGAAAAAAAACATCATAACTGATCCTCTGCTCATATTCTTTGCCTTGATTGCTAAAAGCTTTTGGAGCACATTACTTTTGTGGACACGCCCGGAGTTTTATCAGGAGAGAAGCAACGAACACAGAGAAGTTACGATTTTACTGGTGTAACTTCTTGGTTTGCTGCAAAGTGCGATCTCATCCTACTTCTGTTTGACCCCCACAAGCTTGATATAAGTGATGAATTTAAACGAGTGATTGGATCCCTACAAGGTCACAATGATAAAATACGTGTGGTTTTGAATAAGGCCGACCAAGTTGATACCCAACAGGTAAGTTATTGGATACTTATTCAAACCAAATTCCGGAGATTTTTCCGGCTAACTCTTGGGGGGAAAAGTATGTAATTTTTGACATCTTGGATCTATTCTTTTCCTTCTCATGACAGCTTATGCGTGTATATGGTGCATTGATGTGGTCTCTTGGGAAAGTGATCAATACTCCTGAGGTTATGCGTGTCTATATTGGGTAAGTTGTCTGCCATTTTTTTAATTTTTTAATTAATTAGCAAAAGAAACATTTTTATTAATAGGAGTATAAGAAGTAGTCTGGAAAAAAGTTTAGCAAAGACATGCTTGTGGGCAGTTGGACCAATATATAAGAGAATAGGGGAAGTCCGCACTTTTCATTTTGGTCCAACTCCAGGTACGGACCATAACAATATCAACCACCTCGTGAACATTAACTTGCTTGTCCTTGAACAAAGTATCAGAAGAAACTCTAGGTAAAGTTTAATAGGCACATGTCTAACTTGGATGATCTTTTCCTGAGGTGGTTGAGAAGACATCAACAGGCCATGTTCTGCTTACTCCAATTTGATTGCTTATGTTTAAGAACCTTGATCAGTTCTGTTTTGTGTACATGCTTCTGATTTTGAAACGACTGTCTAAGGAGATGATTCGTGCTAGCATTTTGTTCTCTAGTTTTAGTGTTTTATTGTGTTATATTGCATCACTCACTGGATGCTAATGAATGATACTTTATCTGATCCTCATCAACTTTCTCCCATATTGGCTGGGGGATCTTACCAAACATTTAACCCAGCTTCTTTATTTTCCTTTTGGACACTTGATTCTTGTCTGCTTGAATAGCTCTCTTAGTTCAGCTCTGACCATGGCAAGTGTCGAATGTATGAAAGGAATCAGGACATTGTCGTCATTTAATTATTTGCAAATATTCATTAGCCATCTCAAGTCTTCATCATCTTAGGATGCTTCGCATTGCAAATCATGGAAACTCGGTACCATTCAGTTTTACAAAAACATCTTATTTGATTCCCTGTTACGTAGGTTTTGGTGTTCCAATCCTTTTTCCTATAATTCATATTTTTCTTTCACCTTATTCACATCTTTCCCTGTTTTTAACTGCCACAGCATTCGTGATAGTTCTCGTTGTTTCTTAAGATACTAATCATTTGTTTGTGTAACTACTGCGTCCTGGTATCAAGTTCGTATAATGACAAGCCTATCAGTGACGCTACTGCTGGTCCGATTGGTAAAGCCCTTTTCGAGAAAGAACTAGATGATCTTCTTTCTGATTTGAAAGACATACCCAAGAAGGCTTGTGATCGTCGTGTGAGTATTAAATCATAATGTTAAGAATATCTTTCGGAGAAATATTCTTATATTGGCTCCGCAACATGGTTGAAAAGATATCAATGTTTTCCTTCTCGTGCAGATAAATGAATTTGTGAAACGTGCCAGAGCTGCCAAGATACACGCTTACATTATCAGCCATCTGCGAAAGGAAATGCCCCTTTGGTTTGGCAAAGCTGCGGCCCAACAGAGACTCATTGCAAATCTGGAATATGAATTTGAAAAGGTTTGTAAATTTGTTCTTATTTCCTCTTGGTGTTTGTGTACCTTGTCTTATTCTGCTCGCCTTTATCTTCAGGTTCAAAGGGAACACCATCTACCCCCTGGAGATTTGCCTAATGTCGAGCACTGTAGGAACGTTTTGAGGCGATACAAGATCGATAAATTTCCAAAGCTGAAGCCTGAAATGATACAAGCTGTTGATGATATGCTTGTGTATGACATCCCTGAGCTTTTGAACAAATTTCGCAATCCTTACGACTAGAGTTGTCCTGTTGTTTAGTAGTGTCCAAAGTATTTAGAGTCAGGTGTATATATTGTCACTTACCTGAATTTTTATCCATTTACTCCACTAGCGTACGAGCCAGGAATAGAAGCCGGGTCTATGCCATGGCAGGGTTCTGTTCTACCCCTATTTAGTTGAATACATGTTCATTTCTATTGATTTGTTCTTAGCCAACAAACCTATTTGTTCCAATGGTATAAACGAATTACAAATGAAATGAGCTGAGATTGTAATTGTATCTTTTGGTGTATCTGAGAAAAGTTATAGCTTGGAGGTTGGTGCTTTGTTTTATGCTGCCGTATCAAATTATTAAACTAGCATAATTATGAGTAGGAGTGAATGGTATTGTTGGCAATGAAGGGAAAAATTCAACTTTGGTCCTCTAAGCTTCGATTGGCAAATGGTACTCTCACTTAGATCACATCAAATTAGTCTTGCAACTTCGCGAAAAATTCAATTTCAGTCCTTCGGCTTCGTAAATAACTTAATTTGGCCGGAATCACATACGTGACTACCCACTTGACCCCAATTTAGGTATTTCTGATTGCAATTGATTCACATGTGTGGGGCAAAATTGCAAAAATACGATTTCGCTAGGTGGCATCACACGTGCGATCATTTGCAAACCCTATATTCTGAATCGGAGACACGTTGTGGGTGGTAACGTGCTCAAGTCGGTCAAATTAAGTGATTTCGGCGAGGACTGACATTGAATTTTTCTCCATGTTAGTAGACTATTTTGATGTTGTACCAAGTTAGCAGACTATTTGCGAATTGAGAACAAGTTAGAGCACGAAAGTTGAAATTTTCCTACGCAATCGTGTGGGGATTAAGCATAAAATGCAGAAAATTCTGTAGTATGATCCGAATAAATAAAGGACACAAATGAAAGTTTGAATAAGCTAGTAAACATTTTTTTTTATTTTATTTTACAATTTCGCCTATTTTTAATCAATATATTATTATTAACGTACTGATCAAAAGTCAAGACTATAATATTGTAAAATTTTGCAACTTGTTATGATCTTAATATTTTTTAGTTCATATGTAAGTTTACATCCTATGCTTGTTTAATTAGTCTCCACTTAGCACCGGTTATATACATCGAGTCAACGAGCATCATCGACCTCTGCATACACAACCATCAATGGCGGCCTCCAAGATTCAAGCTTTTTGGAACAGTCCGGCTGGCCCAAAAACCAGTACTACCGAATTTAATTTATTTTATATATTCCTATGTTTGTTCATTATTTTATGGGTTCTTTCCTTTTTCTTTTTTCTTTTTGTGTAAATTTCATATTGTGTATAGACATGATCATGCTAGACTATTTTTTTATTTTAGTAATTATCATAGAGAGCATTTAATCGTTACACGACACGTATTTTTTTCGAAATTTTACCATGCATATTTGTGATGATCAAAATTCTGATGAACAGTTCACTTTTGGGCTCCAACTTTTAAATGGGGCATAACTATAGCAAATGTTGCCGACTTCTCAAAGCCACCTGAAACCCTCTCATATCATCAACAACTGGGTATATATATTTATCACTTATCATAAATCTCAAAATTTTTAATTTCCATGTGTAGCAAATAATTGAATGAAAATTTTATTTGTACCCATTTCACAAAATAATTATTTGATTGTATTTACTGCAGCTGTAGCAGTATCAGGACTCATATGGGCTCGATACAGTTTGATCGTTATCCCGGTGAGCCGGAGCTAGCCTTAACTTATATATTCATAGTCAGTCTAGAAAAAAATGATGGTTATATGTCTATCTACATGTAGTTGTTATAAAAACCTCTCCTCAAGGCCCAATAGTCTCTGATTTAAAAATCTTGGTTTTATTTTTAATTAGCAATTTTTTACCTTATAATGTTATATTAGTTGTAATTACTGACATTAAAACAAGCAATTTGCAAAAACAATACCCGTTTAATAAGGCAGTGTTGTAAATTGGTTCTACCTGCATCTTGAAATAGAGACATTTTCTAGTTAAAAGATGGCGTAATTATCCTTGAAAAAAAAGAAAGAAAGAGTGTACCGAATATTGAAGTCCGAAACTGATTTAGAGGAGGTAGAAGAGTTGGACTTGGACACCACTTCTTAAAGTTTGAAAAGATTCATTATTCTTATTTCCAAGATTTTCTTTTATTAATTTGAGTTCGTCAATAAGTTATTTTGGTTAGTTAAAGTCAATTACGAACTAAAAAGTATACTTGATAAAGAAATAGCCAACTGAAACAATCCATAACAAGTCATTAATTGAGCCGGAGCATTTGAGTTTATGATTCTAGATATCGCATTTGCCACTTGAGAGTTACGTTGAGCCAAATTTGACTTGGAGGATTTTTGTAATTTTTGATTGTAGAAAAACTGGAATCTGTTCAGCGTAAGCCTTGGAATGTCTGGCCCGGGAATATATCAACTTGTGCGCAAGACACGGTGAGTAACTAAAGAAATTTCAGTGAAAGGAGAGAAAAAAAATTGGATCAAAAGAAAACTACATGGACATTTTGGAAAGAAGTTACAATATTTGCATTGACCTATTGAATATTAAGCATATACTAATTTGTATCCTCCAGAATATTAAGCATAATTCATCTCGATTTATGTTTCTTAGTTTCATTAAAATCCTAAAGTTTCATATACTAATTTTGGGAAGGAGGGGGATGAAATTGAAGGCAAAAGAGTTGAAATCAGGATTGAATATTGTAGATGAATCTCAATTTTTATGCCTTATATTCTGCTGAAAAATATTCTATCGAAAAGTTAACTAGTGCTCTAAAAGGCAACTTATTCGTCTTATTATCTATTTCTACTTGTTTTAATTATTTTATTAGACAGGACTACTTCTCCGAGAAAAATGCAGCTGGGGAGGACGAGGAGGAATGACGAAAAAGGCTTTCGAAGTATATTCTCGAGAACAGTGGCATCGTATTAATAAGCGACTCTTGTGTTCCAAATTGATTACTATGCGCAAGTGCGTGACAACAATTGTACTAAATTAAATAAGGTTGATTGTTGACTTTTGTTTTGCTTAATTGTGCTTTTATATAAGGGATAATATCAGTGACACTCCCTGAAGTTTGATGAAATATCAGAGACATCCCCTGAGGTTTGCATAATATCAGAGACACCCCCTGAGGTTTGTAATGACATATCAGAGACACCCCCGCTATAAAAGACGTGCTAAATCCAGCTGTATTTTTTAATTGAATTCATTTTTTACCCTTGTCAAATTTAACATAGATTTTGACATATCTTTAAAGACTAAAATACCCCTTGTTACTTAAATTATTATGGGATGTTATTTGCTATGTTAAGCTGCCTATGAGGTGTCATTAATATAATTAAAAACTTTTTTTTTCTACAAATTTTAAACAAATAATTAATTTCATATGAAATGTAACTATTTATTATATTTATCTTATAGTTTTACTTTCTCTTAAAGATATGCATTAAAATTAAAGATATAAGTAAGCTAAAGACAAAAAATGAATTTTATTTATTATTCCAGCATTTAGATTTCATCTTTTTCATATTTTATTTTAAAATAAACCATTTTTAAAATTTATGGCAGAGGAAAACAGGAAACAGAAAAGAAGAGAAAAACGAAATAAGTTGTCTCCCTCGTGCATCATTTTTTTTAATCTACTGTTGAAGTAAATAAAATGGGTTTGACTCATTTTTAGTTGGATATTATGTTAACTTATTTGACCCATGGACTAGTTGGGGTTTTAAGGATATTCTTATCTTTTTTCCTTACAAATAAAGTATAATATATAATTTAAAGGGTAAAGATGTCATATAAATCAAAATCAGCCATTGTCTTTATGAGAGGGGGTGTCATTGATATTATTCAAATCTCAGGGGGTGTCTCTGATATTTCATCTAACCTCAGGAGGTGTCACTGATATTATCCCTTTATATAATGGTGAACTTTAGGGCAATGTGAATAATGCAATACCCAGTTTCAAAAATTCAATTCAGTTTCGTTCTGTAAGTCTGGAAAACAAAAATTATCGGTCGTCTCGTACGAAACGGCTCGATATTTTAATCCATGGTTGTCGTTCCAATCTTTTGAATATCTTATTTACCTTTTTTTTAAAAATTGAATAGTAACTGTGAATATTGTAAATTGACTATATTTTGAAGCAACTACCCTCGCTGCTTTTTTTATGGCAGAACGTGGGTTCGTATTTTTGTATGTTACTAATTGGAAAAGTTATCCCTAAAAACATGGGTTTTAATTTTTGTATGTTACACTGTTACTAAATTATCCTTAGAACCTTTAGCATGCTTTGTGTTACATGTGGCCTAAAGTGTCATTTAGCATGACCCATATTCCCACTTTTCTTCTCAACAACTTGGTTATTTCAGTATTTTTAACTTTTCACGAGCAACAGTAAAATCTTCAAAATACACTTCTTTTCGAGTCTGTTTTATTTAACCAATTGGAAGGAGAAAATGCAATTGAATAAGTTCCTCTTCTTATAATTTTATTGGCAAATTACATATTGTTTGAATCCTCTATATAGTCATATTAACATTTTTTCTGCCTTATAAATTACAGACTTTACATTGCACGCAGTCTCCGCGTGCGGCTTGATGGCTAGTTATGTCACAATTTTCTCTCTGTTCTTGTTTCTTTGTCTCTCCAAATAGTGTGGTAGTTGCTCCAAAAATAGAGTCAGTGTATATGTTTCATAGTTACTATTCATTTTTTTTTTTTTTAAAGAGCAATTATGAAAATCAAAGAATGGACCAACAACTACCCTCAAAATAGGTTTTTTTTTTTCAACATCAGACATATAGTGAAATTCTCATGATACTAATAGATGAATTATTGGAACAAGAGTTGTGAAATTAATTCAGTGAAGTTTCGACTCATAAGTCCACCCGCTCCCCTCCCACTTTGGTTACCTGTACGAATTATGTGAATTTGAGAACTTAATTTAGTGTGTGTTGAAATACTAGTTATTTCTTTGAACAATAAATTTTGATTGGTTAATCAATAAATTGATTATGTGATTACTCAATTTCATAATTGATGAGATGAATTAGAGATTCAAGTCTAAATAAAGATTTATGGAATTGTGAATTTCATAAGAATAGAATTATGGAATTATGAATTTTATAGAATTAGTTTTGTGAGATAAAACTAACTTATATCAGACTAGCTTAATTGGACATTTCTATTTATGAAATAGTTACGGAGTCCAATTAAAATAATTGAACCCAATTGTTGGGTCCAATGAAGGTATCACACCCCCTAAATCTTTTAAAGGAGATGAAATTTGGTCTTCTCTTACTCCAGTTATAATTTTATTTAAGTAAATAAATACATAAATAAATAGTATATTTCTATGAGAAAATCACATTTTTGGTGCCTTAACTTGGCACAAGTTCTTTTTTGGTGCCCTAACTTGGCACATCACGTTTTTGGTCCCCTAATTTGGCTTCTTTTTTCGATTTTGGTCCTCCGGTGGCGACAATTTGAATATGTCACCGGATTTTGCCACGGTGGACGGAATTTGGGGATTTTGATTAGTCAAAAATCCACCTCACCCAGATGCTTAGGTGGCACGCCACGTGGATAAATTATTTTAAAAAAAAAGAAAACCAAATCGCTGAAACAAAATAGCAATTCAAAAATCGCTCCAAGCAACTTCAGGAAAAAAAAAAACTCACGGTCAAAATCAAAAACCACAAAAACGAAAAGAAACAAAAATGAAACACAAAGCGATTTAAAAATTAGGGTTCATGGGCATCGATAGTTTGAGAGTGTGTTTTTTGTTTATTTGCAATTTCCCTTTGTTTTGGTTTTTGTTTTTTTGGTTTTTGATTTTGACCGTGAGTTTTTTTTTTTTTTTTTTTAAGTAGCTTGAACGATTTTTGAATCGCTGTTTGTTTCAGCGATTTGGTTTTCTTTTTTCTTTTTTTTTTTTAATAATTTATCCATGTGGCGTGTCACCTAAGCATCTGGGTGAGGTGAATTTTTGACTGAGTCAAAATCCCCAAATTTCGTCCACCGTGGCAGAATCCGGCGACATGTTCAAATTGCCGCCGCCGGAGGACCAAAATCGAAAAAAAGCCAAGTTAGGGCACCAAAAAAGAACTTGTAGCAAGTTAAGGCACCAAAAATGTGATTTTCTCATATTTCTATTATAGAATATATATATTTAATTCCATATTGAGATAGAAATGAATATAGTAAAAAAATTGGATACGCAACACTTACCATATTTTAGAGATTGTGTTTCCTAAAACTTAGGAACTCTAACTTTTGAGAGTCAATTGCCAAAATATCACTTTGCAAAAAAATAATTGCCAAATTAACACTCTCTCAAAAATAATTCCTATAATACCACTGTTTGTGCCACATGGCATTTTTAATTGCAAAATCCCTTAATTTGCTTTGGGTATTCTTGAATTAGCTTTGAACAAAGTCAATTGACACAAATTTTGGAGTGAATTGCCAAACTAACGCTCTTGAGAAAAATAATTGCCAAACTAACATCATTGAAAAAATAATTCTCAAAATATCACTCCATATTCTAACCTTTTAGTTTGTTAATTAATAATCAAAGCAATCCTTAGTTTTTTATTTAACAACTTATTTGTTCTAAATGTAGACAAGATTTATTAAAAATATTAACACATTATTATTAAAAAATGAAATACCTTAATTAACTCATCCTAGACGCGTAACAACCCCTCCCCACCCACCCCCCCACCCCAAAATCGTAAACCCTCCGTGGATTTCACCCAAGAAGCTTTATAATTCTTCAATTCAGACACTTTTCAAAAGGAAAAGAACAAACAGTGTGAAACTCAATCGCCCATCTACAGGAAAAGAGACGAAGAGTGATGTCCTAGATTTTTAATTTAGTTTTGATGTCGTTTTTCCTTATGTAATTAGATGGACTGGTTTCAACTTTTATTCATTTGATCTTTACAGAACTTTAATAAGATGGATGTTATCGGTCTTCGGTGAAACATGGTGAGATCATATGAGATTGGGTTTGGCGACGAAGATGACCAATTTACTTTTATTTTATTTACTTTTTAATTAATATTAATTGTATGGAAACTCTTTCCTAGAAACTTTCTTTTAAAAAAAAATTTCACAAGTTTGCTATTTTCAAAATAAAATAAATGTGATCTTTTACCACGTGTCTGTTCTTATTTCGTTGCTTAATTTATAATACAAATTATTAAATTTAGAGAGAATCTTTTTATGTTTTAAGAATTCCTAGTTCACATTCTGTATGTTCTTTTTATGTTAAATTAATAATTTTAATATGTGAGATTTCTTTGAACATCAGATTTATATCTATATTTCCATTGTACCTTTTTAATATTTCTAATTTGGTATAAATTGCAAACATTTTTTGTATATTCAGTCAACTGCATTTTTGGTATAATTTTGCTAATTATTTGACAAAAGGAAAAGGTTAGTATGGGAATGTTCTATTCACTAGTGATATTTTGGGAATTGTTTTTTCAATGATGTTACTTTGGCAATTATTTTTTTCAAGAACGTTAGTTTGGCAATTCACTCCAAATTTTGTTGGGTATTCTTGAATTAGCTAGCCTTGAACAAAATCAATTGAATCAAATCTTTGTTTTTTTATTCTCTTGTGCTCTAGTCTTCTGGCCATTTTGACTTCATTTTTTATTCTTTTATTTCATCTCAATTTTTTATTTTTTGCACTTTTTGCACATATGTATTTAACGTTCTATATAAGTTATACAACTTTACAAATCAAGGCTGTGAAATTATGGCTTTCGTAGATTATATGACGTTAATGATTTTATAATCTTATTCGAACCATATATATATATTAGAAAACTTGTTAAAGAAATGATGATACTAACAGTTTGTAATCTCATTAGAAGTGTTGTCAAAGATTACATTGTTTTTGTTTTTCTTTTATTTAGGGAGTCCAAAGTAAGTTATAGTTACTGTCAAATATACATTATATGTATTTACTTATAAGAGTTATTTCAGTATAACTAATTGTTAAGAGTACAAATTAGGTATTCAAAAGTCAAAGTAAAGTTTTAATAGATTAATTAGCTTTCTTGAGATTTTATACACTCATTTTCTAATTAAATTCTAACAAAAATTCGGGAGATCAACTAAGTATTCTAACTAAACTAATCCACAAAGTATAATTACTGAAAAAACTAATCATTAGGTAATTCGAACTCTTTGAATTTTTTAAAAAAAAAATTGACAATAAATAATTTGAAACGACTACAAACTTTTAGCGCCGTGAAATTCAGAGCTCATAAATTAAATTACAAGAAAGAAATGAATTAATTTATATGATTATTATTGTTAATAATATAAATTTATTACATCATATAATGAAGGAAAATAATAGTTTTAGCTTTCCAAAAATCTTTTTTGGACTATATCTAGGCTAAAATCGTGGAGCGAAACTAAAAGAGAAAGAAAGATTTAATAACCAACGTAAATTAAGGAATTGCGGCTGACCTAGCAATTAAAAATTGCCATGTGGCACAAACAGTGATATTATGGGAATAATTATTAAGAGAGTGTTAATTTGGCAACTAGTTTTTTACAAAGTGATATTTTGGCAATTGACTCAACTTTTAACGTCTAAGACTCAAAGATTTTTTGAAGTCTTGAAAAAATGAGTGAATTGCCAAACTAACACTTTTGAAATTTTTTTTTTTGTCAAACTAACACTATTGAAAAACTAATTCCCAAAATAACATTTTTTAACAACCTATTACTATTCTACCCTTTTCCCTTTTTCCCTTTATCTCATAATTAGCAAAGTAATTCAAAGTTCACCCAAATGTAAAAGTAAAACACATTTAATGTAAATATATAAAACATATTATTAAAAATCTCAATTAGGTTTAATAAACGAAAAGGTTTTTTTTCAATAACTTTGTCTTCCTCAACGTAACACTCCCCCCCAGCCACCCCTCTCGCCGCCGCCGCCTACCCAAAACCCTCGCCATGGATTTAAAGTTCTAAGCCATTAACAGATGCATTTGTGAAGGTAACGAATGCACTGAACTTGACATTGACAATGGCGAATTCGTTCGAGTCGTGCTACGCTGCTGACAAGATCTCGCTGCGGGTCCATTAGATTGTTTACTGAGGGGCTTTCCCCGCCGTTGAGATCGTTTTTGGGTGGTTGTGTGGGGGAGGGGCGGGGCTGGCGGGGGTGGGTTTGTGAGGAAGATGAGTTATTTGTTTTTATTTTATTTTTAAATGAAACAAATTTTATATTCTTTAGATACTTTCTTTTAGATTAAATTTTATTTTACCGTGTTACACAAGTAAGTATGCTAGTTTAAACTAAATAAAAATGTGCTCTTTTGAAAATTTGAAACACGTGTTTGTATTTTTTATTGCTTAGTTTACTTTTGGTGCAAATTTTATTGCTTAGTTAAAAAAAAAATTGGATTTAAAAAGTTTACAAAGAAAATATAAGTTTCAAGAATATACTGTCGAAGTTATGAATAGCAAAATTCCTTTAAATTTGATTAATGAATTAGAATATTTGAGATTTCATTGAACATGAAATTAATACATTTTTAATACTTATATTATATTTCTAGGTTTTTTTTTTATTATAATCTAATTTTTTTTATATATATACACACTAATTACACTTCATTATTGTTCTGTTAATTATTTGACAAAAGAAAAGGTAAGAATTGGAATTTATTGTTTAAGAGGGGTATTTTGGGATTTACTTTTTCAATAGTGTTTTAGAAATTATTTATTCTAAGAGTGTTAATTTGGCAATTCACTCTGAAAAAAGTCTTTCCCTCAATACGGATAAGAAACACAAGCCTCACTCTATTCCATTCTAATTTTTCTTCTAACTCATAGTTGAAGAGCAACTACTCACAAAAGATATACACGTTATTGAAAATAATAGATCAGAAAAAGTTTTGAGATCAATGTTCTTTTACGTTCATGAAAAATTCCGGAGACAACACTCCCAGATTCGTTGGATCAAAGGCGAGAGATAGAAAGTTAGATTCAACATCCTCATTGTGTGATTTACTTGAAGTTGTGTATATCAAATTAGTTTGTGATCTATACACCTATGGAAAGTCAGGTTGTTTAGTTTCCAATGCAAACAGTGGATTGTGATTCCGACATCTGGAGAAGACTTTAAAGCCAAATGGTGAGTTCGCGCAAAGTTGATACGGGCGAGTTCGAGGTAAAAAGGTGGGTTTGAAGCCTTCAATACCCATCATCAACCGGAGTTTGCTAAATATATCAATTAAAATTGTGCAAAGACCTTTTGTTGATTATGATCATAAAATTATCGAATGAGGGCTTTGCGCCAATTAATAAGATCATGAGATGCTCGTCTTAAATTGTTTTATAAACCCCACTTTCGCATGATTCAAAAATTTGGATCTTGAAGATCTAATGAGAATTAAGATCTAGAACTTGGAATGTGATTATTCGTTATTTAATTCTCAACGCATAGTTCACATAATACACATGCAAAATACCATTAGCTCTAAACAAATCTAAAGAAGGGAAAAGTAGTTCAGAAAGTAAAAAACTTCAACCTTCCTTTATCATTGTCCATTCATTCTTTCCTCGTCGCCCAACTCTTATTAAACCCACCCCCACTATAATATTGTCATTAACTACAACAAAATATTGCATTTGAGACAAATAAATAAGGATCGATCAAATTGCTTCGCTAATAATAAATCTAGGGACCAAAACATTTCCCGCAAGTTCAAACTTGTAGATAGATTGGACATTTTTATTGATTTATACTTTACTTTCAACACGATTCCTTGCACGTCGGTCGAAATCTTTTTGTTCAACTTGACACATGACATTATTTAATCATTGGGAGACATGATTCGAACTTATTATATCTTATTCGACTGGACTCTTAGTATATATCCTGTTCGATTTTCATTAGGTTTCGCCCCATCATGTCATTAATTGTTAACTCTTCCAATGGTGGTGAATCGGCTTCGACGATGAAAATAATACTCGTTGGAATCAACCAAGGGGAGGCAGTGGTCTCGGAGGCGGAGGCAGCGACCATCTCGGTGAAAAGATGGCGCTATAGAAACCTAATATGTCCCAACATTTCCAACCATTGAATAGCTTTCTTCTCGTCACAAGAAAACATGATTTTTCCGAGGCAGGTTACTTCTTGGATAGAAAGCCTTGTCAACAATACTCCAGTTTGTTGGACTCAAAGCGTTATCAGCAGCACTATTGTGATAGCTAAAACAAGATCTTTTCTGGGAAAAAAAACCAGAACTAATTAGAAAACTAAGATTTTGAAGCCTTCCTTCCGGAAGCTGTTGAAATTACCATCTCTTGGTGACATATATCACCGTGCCTGACCACCCAGAGAGAAGAGTGAGGCTATGCTTAGGATCCATGAATGGAGGAGATTAGTGGCACTAATCGTGCTTAATTCTTCAAGGAATGGTGGGAATGATTCAAACTTTGATGAAACCATTTATTAGTATATAGTGTATACGTTTGATTGTGGTGCGGGAGGAGGAGAGAAATTGTGAGATTTTATAGCTAGTGAGGAGGCCATGGAAGGGTCTCGAGACGGGGTGGGGTTGTTAGGATTTTGGATAATTTAGTAAGTATAATTATTGTTTAGCAACAAGTGATGTAAAATAGATGATGTATTTAATTATTTTCTATTTGAATCAGATGATTAGAATATTTCTATATTTGAAATAGAGATACTTATCTGAAATTCTAAATATAAACTTTCACAGTTGTGATTACTAGTCACTAAGAAGTTACCTAGATATTATAAAAACTTAAATATGGAAATATCTAAAATTCAAAGTATAATTTCATAGTTTGTGGATGATTATATTGATTAAATAATATTATTATTAAAATATCAAGCTTGTTGTTCAGTCTTGTTTCATGTAACAGAATAAAATAATAGTTGATTAATAAATAATAGAACAAATATATGTGTCTCTATAATAAAGTTTGATAAAGGCAAACAGATTATTAGGCATATTGAATTCAATGTTTTGTTCAACTACTTAATTCAAATTTAACAAAAATATACTTCTACACATATTATGTTCATTCTTTTTAACTAGATCGTTTACACAATGTATTACGCAATTATTATATGATAACTATATTGGGTAAAAACTAAAGATTATAGAATGAAACAAGAGATTTTCAGACTACCGTATTAAGAAGACATAATCAAATATACATACACCCCTTCTTCGAAACAGGAAAAGACAAACAAAATTTATTTTGAACTTTTCTATCGGTCAAAAGATAGAAGGGGTATATGTCAAACTTTAACCTTGGGGTTTTGGGGGGGGGGGGGGGGGGGGGGATTTGGGAAACTTTAAAAGCTCAGAAAATATAGACAAAAACAGTAAGAAATATTTACTTTCAGCAAAATATGTTTTGTATTCAACCGTTATACATTTCAATTAGCTTTTTAGAAAATTTTCATATTTGAATAAACATCGTAATCTCAAACTCATATTATTGCTTTCTTTTCTTTCTCTCAGTTTTTAATAAAAAGAATTGCCAAAAACTATTAATTCCTGCCCAAATTTCTCATTTATGAATCGGATCTCGAAGGCAAATTCATTATCTACCCATTACAAGTTTTAGATAAAATAAATTTCAATGAAGAAAGAGATTTATACCTTAGATCTTGGTCAAATAGGGCAACTTGGGGCTGACCGATGATTGTTACCTGGGAGGGCTTCTGGTTCATCGCACAACTTTTGCCTCATGGGCTTAAGTACCTTACAAAGACGCGAAGAAACTAGTAAGAAATCGTCATCAATTGTTTGTGTGTGTGTGTGTGTGTATATATATATATATATATATATATATATATATATATATATATAGAGAGAGAGAGAGAGAGAGAGAGAGAGAGAGATATGGTAGAGTTTGTAGCGGCAGAGAAAACGACTCACATGAGAAGTAGATTAGGGTTGAAAATGATACTTATAGGAATTTGAGCACCATCTTATGGAAGTAAACGAGTTAATGAGTCGTGCTTTAGCACGTGTAATGATATGGGACGGCATATGAAAATCGCTAGGCACAAAGGATGTTTTTTAAGACATAGATATTGTAGCTCCAACACACTTATTGCACGCATTATCTTATTTTACTTTGATGTATATTCACTATATATCTACATTCTGGACAAGGTAAAATATAACAAAAATAATGTATAATCTCTTATTCTATCTTTACTTTGACTCCACTCCCCCCCCCCCCCCCGCAATTCTTCTATAAATTCTTCGAAAATAGCATAAATCATGAAATGTATTATCAATATACGATAACTCCAGAAATAGATGGCTGGGGTGGAGATAAAATTATTGCTTAGGGAAAGTGAAACAATATTGATATTTTCTTTTTGCAAATCTTAATAAGTTATATCGTTTGTTATTTTTAATTCATGTAAGATAAATAACTTATCATAACACATAAAGTACTTTAACTTTTCTGGATATTTAATATGATAAAACATATCACATGACTCTCAAGTAAAAGAATTATAGTTAAGATTTGTAGAAGAGTATCAAAACAAATTTACAAAAATAGATATAAATATAGTAACGTTAAAAAAATATTTTATATATGCCACTAATAACACTCTACTATTATTTTTTCTTAAACATGCTTAATTGCGTTTCATGCTTTTTGAGAATCATGTAATACTATATAAATAAAATTAAAACCAAAATTATGGATATTTATTTCTTAGAATATTTTTCTTTAACCATTTAGTCTATAACTTTGTCTTCGGAAACTTTATTGTCCACCTCTATATACTTTACAATATTGCAAGAATCTTTAGAAAATGTTAAATAGATGAACGTTTTTATTTTTATTAATTATATGAATATATAAAGATAAAATTAAGATAATGTTCACAAAATAGCATGAGAAAATGTTAATAAATCAATAAGAATTTTACAGTTGAATAAGTTTAGAAATAGAAAAAAACCACGGTGCTATAATTTTTCATATATATATTTTTTCAAACATGGTACGTAGTACAACTTGTTCGAACATTAATTTTAGTCCTTTATTAAAAAGCTTTAATCTTATCATTAATGTGTTATTAGTCCGATTTAAGTTATTGCATTTGACTCCTAAGTTTGTGAATCTTGTAGCGTTTATTTGAAATCTTTCCAAAAATGTGCATGTACATCCCAATTTTTTTGATATAATTACATGTATAGCCAATGCACTTGATTGTGGAGGGAAAACAAGACCAGAAACCTATTCCTGCTAAATATATAGATATAGATACAATAATTACAGATGAAATTTTAAAGTCAATCATCCAAACTAAGTCATTTTTCATTTATACCTAGGGTTGTGCGTTTCGATTAAATCGAATCGAATCGATCAAATCAGCTAGGATTATTTGATTCTGGTTGTGGAAAAATGAGAATCAAAATCAAATCGTTTGAAACGATTCGATTCAATTTAAATCGAGTTGATTTAGATTCAATTTGATCTGATTTTGATTATGAACCTTTTATTTATTATATTTGATTTTGAAAAATTAAGCAATATAGCGCTTCGAATATAAATTTAAAACTAAAGAAATATGTATGAAATAGTACTACAAAAATAATGTACACTCTTTAATTCATCAATCACTGAAAATTCACAATTCAAAAATGATACTTTTATTCAAGTCAACGCAATTCACAAATTATAAAATAATAAACTCAAACATCATTAAATATAAGAGAAATAAGTCACACTTCAAAATTAATAAATATTCAAGACCACATTAAATTCATTATGTTCTACACATATATATTAAAAATAAAATATAGATTTGATCTTCGATTCGATTCGATGATCGACCCCTAAAATCGAAATCATATCGAAGTGGGTTTCGATTTTTCTATGGCAACCAAAAATCGGATCGAAAATTCGATTCGATTTTTAAATCGGATCATTCGATCGATTTGATTATGTTTGCACACCCCTATTTATACCCTATACTTAGTCGAGCTTTATAAATAGTGTTGTGAATAAATTTTTTGTTGAAATTTTATTCCATTTTCTGCCTGAATTAGGAAATTAAGCCATATACACACTTGATGATGCAAATTGCTAATGCTTAAAGACAAGGCTTACAGAGAAAAAGGTTAAAGATAAGGATTTCCTCTGCAAGTTGTAAAAGAAAAATAAATGAAGTTTTACAAAGAAAAAAAAAAACAAATGTCAACTATATGAAAATATAAGACGATTTTTTCACATTTATACAAAAAGAAAAAAAAAATGTATTCAACCACCTTTAGAGTTAAGGAATTGAAATTTTGTAAAGAGCCAATATTTGCGATAAAACTTAGAGGTACAATGTTATTGCATGTACTAATTTTAAGTCTTAACTTACAAAGCATAACAGAACCACATGTTATATGTCGAACAAGCAAATTAATTACATCCTTAAAAGAAAAGGTGGCAAAATATTTCTCTTTGATTCCAAATGCGGCTCACTGTATCAGTTCACCTATTTACGCATTTCTTATTTATAATAACTAAAGAACTCATGTAGAGACCGTACTTACTCCCTGAATTTAGTCTTTTTAGCTTTATAAACTATAGGAAATGATATCAATATCTGTTTTTTTAGTTTAATACATTCTTAATATAGGTGTCTTTTTCGATTGCTATTAGCAATAAACTACAACTCATACGCCTATTATGGAAGAAACTACAACTTATATAGGGTTTCTACCACCTCAATTATGCGATGGGGTATAACTTTTACGAGTGTCTTCCTCTACCATATGCAATGAGCTATAACTTTTACCAGGTCTTCTGAGACTACGATCTTTATTATGTGAGGAACTATGACTTATTCGATGTTTTCTACCAGCTTTGCTATGCCAGAAGCTATACCTTTTTATGGGTGTGTCCTAGCGAGGAGTTATGACTTTCACAATGTCTTTTACAACCCCTATTAGCAAGGAACCACAACTCAGACAGTCTCTTTTACCATCCCTAATAGCAAGAAACTACAACTCATGTAGGTGTCTCCTACGATACCTAATAGCAAGCAACTACAACGCATGCATTTGTCTTCTATGACCCCCATTATCGGAGAAACTACATCATATACGGGTGTTTTCTACTACCCTTATTACGTAAGGAGCCATAGCTTTCACTAGGTCTTCTACGACCCCTATATGTAAGGAGCTACAAGTCATACAAATGTTTTTACGAGTTGCGACCTCTATTAGCAATGAATTATAACTTATATGACTGTCTTCTAGGACCCCTATACCAAAGAATTGCTACTCATTCAGAGGTCTACTATGACACATTGTGTGAGGAACTACAACACATATTGAGGTCTTCTGTGGACCCTTATTATGCGAGGAGCTATGAGTGACACAAGATCTTATACTGCTCCCAATAGACGAGAATCTACAATTGAACACCAAATTGAGCTACCACAAATTGTGTTTGTGTAACATGTAGAGGGAGCTTCAAAAACGCGTGTGTTGCCTACATTAACTCAACAATCACCTACTGAACCACCGTCACTCCAACCATTTTCTAATTCTCAGTGTAAGATACTATTAATCTAGGGGATATATAATAACACATATTATACGACTCTTGGGTCGTGCAGAAACAAAGGTTCGTTAAACGACCTTATAACTTAACTGACATCGTTTATAAAGATCAAATCTTAAATAAAAGCCTACCACTAATCCAAATTAAGGGATGACAATTGACATCGTCCTAGTGCCACCTGTCACCCTTGTGTAACAAGTGAGATTTTCGAGTAACAATTGTCATCACTCACTTGACACCTCATCCCATATATTGGGAAGACCAAATTCAGTCTAGGAGGGCCTTTTTCTCTTCATTTGGTCTGTAGTAAACCTCGATACACTTGAGTTCCTCAATGAATACCTCTCGGAATCTCTTCATGTTCAGCCATGCATCAAACAATATCAACTCTCGAGAAAATCACTGTCCACTTAGTACCTATCGATTTCGTATTTGACTGTAATGCTTCATATTGCGAGTGTTAAAAATAGTTACTTTGTGGTGTAAGGCGAACCACGACTCCGGAAATCCCCGGGTCATCACGTAAATTGAATCTTTCTTTCTTAAAAAAAAAATATTCTCTTTTTCTTAGGGATAATTACGTCCAACACAACTAAGCAATTTTAATTTGTTTTTTCTCAAAAGGGTTTTTGGCAATTTACCTCCCTGTGTTATGTGAAATTGGCAAATTACCTCCCTGTAAAAAATAAATAGGCAAATTACCTCCCTGTGATTTCAAAAATTGGCACACCACCCCCCTGTAATTTTTTTAGTGTATTTTTTATACTTAATGACCAAAATACCCTTGTTATTTCTAATATTTTATTTTTTCTAATGTCGAATTTGATTATAACCTTTCTTTAAAAGATTATAGCTAAACGTATGAAAAATATTGTAAACCATGCATATTACGAAATCATAACTTATTTTTAAATTTTATTTTAAATTTTTGCATTTTTTTAACAAATTCAAAGTATTAAATGAGAATTTAAATATGTTTTGAGAATTGAAGGGTATAATTGTCTTTTTTAGCCTAAAAACCCATTTCCACTCTCAAAATTGAGCAAATGAGCTACACTTCCCTATATAAGGAGGTAATTTGCCAATTCTTGAAATCACAGGGGGGTAATTTGCCTATTTATTTTTTACAGGGAGGTAATTCGCCAAATTAGCATAACACAGGGAGGTAAATTGCCAAATCCTCTTCTCAAAATAATCCTTACTTCATCCCCAAGTTGTGATCTTTCTAAAACCCTGGTGCACCCCCAACACCCGCCACCGCTAAACCCTCGCCCTTCTCTCTCTATAATTCGATTCAATTAATCTCATTTGCTGCTCTAGTAACAAAATCATGTCGCTAAGCAGAATAACGACTCGATTTACGAGGACCATTTTCACTCAGTGCCGCCACAATTCGCCGCTCCTATTCGCCCACCGTAGTTGCAATCACCTTCACTCTTTACCTCAGCATTCAATTCGACCCCATGATAAGGTAAAAAATATTTAGCTTTAAATTTAGGGTTTTGTAAGGGTTTATGCGCAATTGGCGAACTATCCTCTTATGCTTAGGTTTTCTTTAGCTTGGTTGAATTAAGGTGGCACTGGATGATTCGAATTGGTTATTGCACAAGCCACAAGGAACTTTTGCTTCAAAAATTCATGATTAGTTAAAGCTAGTTAGTTCACAATTGTTGAATTGGTTTTCTTAATGATTTTAGATTTAGTTGCGTGTTTTCGTGGTGTTTTTTTTTTTCCGCGAATGCACTTGAACTTAGTTGCAAAATGGTAGCTTGAGCTTTTTGATTAATTGTTAGTTTTCTTGTGTATGCCTGCTTTTGCTAACCGATACAGCGTACGTAGAAGAGATGCCGTTAGATGCTAGTATGTAATGATGAGATGTCATTAGGTGCCAAATTTGTTAAGTTTCTCCTTCTGCAGAAAACATAAGGCGTGCTGGTGCGTTTCCAATGTCGTCGTGAATGACATTATATTTTCCGGTTAATTTGTCAACATCTTGGGTTGAATATCGATCTGACCGTCAGATTGATTTTCGAGTAGAGATTGAAATTTTTTTAGTACGGAGATCTGGGAACTTGCGGGAGAGTTTTCTGTTTCGTGTTTGAACACATAGCGTAGACAACAGATGTCGCTTGCTTTGTGTTTTGCGCTTAAACTGGTTTATTTTTTTTGATCATATGGTAATGTAATATTTTTTGTGGCCTGCTTTTAAAGCTTTAAGGAGATAGAATTTTCTCCCTTTCAGGTGATATCTAGGCAGGTCTCATTTCTACATCAGTCAGCCCTAAATTCATCTGCCTTTCAGTGGTTTGGATTCTCATCATCTGCATCACCGCAGCCAAGTGAGAAAGAGACAGCTGAATCTGGAACTGGACAGGAAAAGAAAGCAGATAATGAAGCTGCTGCTGCTTCTTCTGTTGATACGCCTGTCCAAGAAGAAGCGTCCAGTTCCGATGAGAAAGCTGAATCAGGTATGCGGAACTCTCACTAACATGCCTTGGATTGTCTAGGGAAAAAAAACTGGTACTAATCCAGTTGCATTTCTAATTCTGATTTAGATTCCGAGATTGATCTTTCAAAAGATGATCTGGTGAAACTTGTCGCGGAGAAGGAACAACTTCTGGCCACAAAGCAGGAAGAGCTAGAGAATATGAAGGACAAGGTTCTCAGGACTTATGCAGATGCGGAAAATGTGAAGGACCGAATGAGGCGTGAATCTGAAAATGCAAAGAAATTTGCTGTTCAGGTTTGTGGATTGTATTTTAATTTTGCCAGCTTGCTGTCAGGAAGACTTGCCGGCGGCAACTTATGGTTCCTCGGCTGACTGAAGGAGTTTTACTCAAATATTTATTTGAAATATTATGCAGAATTTTGCAAAGAGCCTGTTAGATGTAGCGGATAATTTGGCCAGGGCTTCTTCTGCTGCAAAAGGAAGCTTTTCAAAGATTGATACGACTAAAGATACAGCTGGAGCCGTTCCACAACTTAAAATACTTCTCGAAGGTGTTGAAATGACTGAAAAACAATTATCTGAGGTACTGCTGCCTTGCAAAATATTGTCTTTCCTCCTTCCTTGGTCATTATACTTTATATCTCTGTTAGAAGTCAAATGCATTTTCATCAGTCATTTCTTTTACTTACTATTATCTTGCTAGCAGATATCATTGGATCGTAGTATTGTTTCATACTTTATCAGGTGGATGCTGTATGCATTTATTAAATAAGATGATGTACATGAGAAAAATTGCGATAAAGAACATATATATTATTGGTAATATGAAAAGGAAACCTAATAGTAATTTATACAAACAGTTTTCCTTTTGAACTCATGGAAGATCTGTTCATAATATGAGAAGACAGTTCCTTGAAAGCAAATCTTCATATAATATCCTTAAGTATAAAAAAACAAATGCTCATATCTTAGAGTATACTGTAGAAAATTAATGTGGATGTGAGCAGTGCTTTAAATGCTTATTGTTGTCCAATGGTGGTCTGATCTGTGAAGAGCAGTTTGATCATCCTTCATTATCTTCTGTTCTTTTCATGTGGGTGACCCATCATTATCTTCAAACTTTACCAGTGTCAAGTATTATTGGCAACAGTTATATAAGCACAACACAGTTCCCTTTTACACTACGCCGTCTATGATGCATGAATTATGATGAGCCTTGTAGTTGACATCTGAACTTTCAGGTAGGTTGTTTTTAAACAAGTAAACCTAATCATAAAAATTAACAAAATAGGTTAGGAAGAGATAAAGAGCTTGAGCCCCAAACACGTACAACAAAGAGAACTTAAGAAAAAGAGCAGTAGAAGTGATATAGCCTGTGCTCCTTTAACGACTGATGTGACTGGCATTTTGCAGGTATTTAAAAAGTTTGGACTAGAGAAGTACGAACCTATAGATGAAGAATTTGACCCAAACAGGCATAATGCAGTGTTCCAAGTACCTGATGCTTCAAAGCCAGCAGATCGTGTCGGAGTTGTTCTAAAGGTATCCGAAATGCTTTATATACAGATGCATGCACTCTGTTTATATTTATCTCAGAATGTTGCTAATTTCTCCGGGTTGCTATTTGATTCCTTTATGATTATAGTTCAGGATATGGACTTCCAATCTGAGTGTGAGGTTGATTCATGCAGTAAATATTATACATTTATTTTGGATCTGTTTTGGGTATACCAAGATGAACAGCTTTCAGATGGGTCATGCAGCCTAGTGGCTCGAATGCTCTATGGCTACATCCTACTTTATTATTGTTGTTATTGTTGTTTTTATTATTCTTTTGTACATTTATTGTTAATAATAATACTGTCGTTCTTATAGTTTTGGTTATTGTGGAAGAAAAATTAAACCATGACTGCAGATCTTAGTCAAGTTTTGTCTTTCTTCCTACTCAGGCTGGATACATGCTGCATGATCGAGTTATTAGGCCTGCCGAGGTTGGTGTGACTGTGGCAGTCAACAATGAGGAAGCAGAAAACTAATCTTGAGGCATGTAGAGTATATAGTTTCCGGCAATGAGATGCTATTTTCATCCTTTTGTCCTGGCTGGCTACGACATGTGACGTCTGTACAATGTTCAAGTGCTCAACCGGAGAAAAAAGAATGGACTTATTTATCTTATTTGGATAAGCTTTGAGCTTATTTCCCAGTGCAGAGGATTGAACTACTTAAACCTTTTTATGGTTTTCTTCTTTTGTTCTTATCCAATTTTGTGCCCGAGTTATTTATGTAAGATTCATGTTAGTGGTTAAAATGTACCAAGACGCCACATCCTCTAGGGGGTTTCAGGTTGGTGTATTAATAAAAGTCTAAACTAAATGAAGGCTTCTGGCCTGGAATGATCTTTAATGTTTGTTTCATAATCATTTGACTTGATGTTCAATAACATACTGTCGGAAAGTCTCGCACCAAGTTTAAATTATTTCCTGCTATTGGAGAAGAAAGGTAGAGATATAGTTGATAAATATGTTACTGAGACGAGAAAAATTACGTGATACTCAAACGCAATCACCAGGTTCATACTTTCATTTCTCAACCCTTATTCACTTACCAATTGGACGTCTACTAATTGACTAACAATACCTCTTTACGGTTGAGAGGTTACAGACAAAAATATAATGATTGCTGACTTCATTTTTAGGAGTTGTTGCTCTTCATTCGCAATTTTTCTGAACTTACTTTGTATCCTTCTTACTTTTAATCCTTCCGTTGTCGGAAAAACGAAGCTTAGGAGATGTATTTCGTGTGTACACGGTGAAGGAAACGGAATATATTCAGCACACGGCACTACGAGTCTGCGACATTAACTAGTTACATAAATTTTGATGCGCTTTGGTTCATCTATATCTTTTTACATTAGGAAAAGTTTCATCTAGTAAAAAATCTATAATTTAGTTTTGCTTTTACACTTTAAGTTCGTTTTATTGTCATCAACTTCTTTCTTTTCTAGGAAAATAAGAGTTCCATGAAATGTTGCTTGTGTTGCAAGGTTTTCCGTTTTAAGAAGATGAATTGCGAAAAAATAAAGAAATTTGAGAATCAAAAAGAACAGAAAGGGTTAAATTAAGTCTTTTCCCTCAAACTCTTTCCAAATTGATTGTTTCCTTGTATACTTTTTGGTGTTTGCTAATCCACTTTTACCAATGAAAAACTTTTGTAAATCTAAAATCTATTGAGCTATGTTTGCAAACTCTTCAAAAGAATAGAGTCTGTTTTTTGTTTGATTAAATACTTTTGGGAGTTCGCAAAGAGCTTTTCAGTTACAAAACTCTTTAAAAGGCTAAAAATCCCTGACAATCTAAATGTTGAAATGTTCCGTTCCTGACAATTGGAATGCACGTTTGGGGCTGACAACCTGTTTATGATAATTTTATAAAATAAAATAACTATTTTTTTATGGAAGCATAAAATAACTTAAATTTATAACTTCTCGATCATCTTTCAAAAACTATCAATTTATAAACTAAAGTTTGCTTTTAAAACTTAACTAAAATCATGAACTACTATATTTTCATCAGAGCGTGCAATTAAACACCACATTCATTTCAAAGTTTTTCACCTATGAGAACTTTTTTCCACATAAATTAATATAAATATTTACAGCTATAAACTGATTTTCAAACACCTAAAACTTATGTCATCAGCATATGCTCGAAATTCACTGCTCATTTGTCTTAACACAGAACAGACCCAAAAATATCTTATCCTATCAGTTATATATATACAAGAACAAGACTCAAAAAATTTCTCTATCCAAATTCTCACCCAAAACTTACAACAATGGAGGTCTGCTGTACTTCTACTACTACAACACCTAAAACATTTTTCCAATTCAAACCCACTTCACTTTATCCACTACCTTCTTCACTTCCACTTCTCAATGATCATCATCATCATCATTTTCTCAAACCCATCAAAAAAATCAAACAACCCACATTACACACGTCTCAAAGAACCCATTTTACAGCATCAGCTACTCCAACTGCAGTTGATGAAGCTGTTCTTGACAAACTCCCTGCTGATATTCAAGTTACTGAGACCCCAGAACCAGATTCAAGAGTTAGTCTTTTATCTGCTTGAATTTTTAAATTTTGAATTTTGTTGTTTTGTTAATGTTATCTGAGATTCTGATTGTTTACATGTGTGTGTGTTCTGGGTTTGGTTCTTTTTTTTTTTTAGTTTAATGTTAAAGATTGCATTTTTATTCAGCATTTTTGGTGGAGTCTGATTCTAATGTTACTCTGGTGTGTGTGTGGCAGTTTTACAATTTTGAGTAATGTGGTTTTGGTATTGTGGGAAGTAAGTTGGTTTTTGTATGTGCAGGTGAGGATAAGTGTGGAAGTTCCGTCTGAAGTATGCGAAGATTGTTACAGAAGAGTCATCAAGGAGTTCATGAAACAAGCCAAGGTACTGAATTGTACTCCTGTAGCATTTATTGTTGAGAATGTGGGGCACTATGAGCCTCTTTTTTTCGAAAAACACGTGATATTACCAGTTCCAAGAGCAAAAATGGCACTACGGGTTGCGGTGGCTGTAAATTAATTTTATACTCTTGAAGTTTCGAAGAAACATGGTAAACTGTGATGACGAAAGGTGACTCTTGTCTTGACAACTGTAGTTCGTTCTCTTTGTCCACTTTTGTTTCTTCTTGATGGTTCATCTTTTTAACGCGCTAAATATGAAACCTAACTCATAATTTCTTTATTCGTCAAGCCTCTAATATTTAGTTAGTGATTCAATACACAGGGGCATTGCAATTCATTCTTACCTTTGTATCGGTTCTGCAGGTTCCTGGATTTCGTCCAGGGAAGAATGTACCAGAGAGTATTCTTATTAGTCACGTGGGGAAGGAGAATGTTAAGAAGGCTACAATTGAATCTATCTTGAAAAGAACACTTCCACATGCAATGTCCTCGGTGCGTCTCTAATCTGTTGTCTCCATATTTTGATCGAATGGCTCAACCTTTACCAGCTTTTGAGTGAATTTTTTGATCTTGACTTCGGGATCTTGTATATTTTCTAAACAGTTTACATGTGAAGATTGCTTTTTTATGTTAAGCTAGTGGATAAACTGCAATGCTACTTTTTGGTGTAGAAGACAACTATTTAGACTAAAAGCTTTTATATTAGTTGATTGCACACATCCTATAATATTGTTTTCTGAAACAAGATGTCTCAACTAATCTTTACATATGAGAATTCAATTTGTAAGATATGACAATAGGAGGTTTGTACATCCCTGCCGAGAAGGCTCTTTATTTGGTCTGTTAACTATCTTCCTTGTACTTCATAGGTAAGTGCAAGAGCCTTGGAAGATTCAATGCGCATATCTACTAAATTCTCAGATATGGAGGATACTTACTCTTCTTTCAAATCTCTGAGGTAATTTAAGCTTCATATTCTTTCTGAAAAGGAATTGCTATACATCAAGAAATAGTACACTGCTACCCTGTAAATAATAATTATTCATCTACTAGAGGAAGACTACCACCTTGTTTCTCCCTTCCTATTTTTTGTTCAGTTGACAGATTGTGGCTGCATGGATATCATTTTTCTCTTGAAGTATATTTAATTATAGTTTCTTTTTCTTTTTCTTTTTTGTGCTGGTGGGAAGAAACTATAATGATAAAATAGTGCCAAAGTTGTGGCATAGGTCCGGGACTTACCTGAATGATGCAATTCATATTTGATTTCATCTTAACATATAATTAAACATATTTCTTGACGATGTTTCTTTTCTTGTTCCTGATGGTCGGCTCCCATGCTTCATGTTTAGATATGATGTCATTGTTGATGTCGCACCTGAAGTGAAATGGGTTCCTGAAGATGGATACAAGAATTTGAAGATTGTTGTTGAGATTGACCAGGAAATAGATGCTCAGACTGCAGCTGACCATGAATTAAAACGTCGTCAAAAGGCCCTTGGTGCACTAAGAATTGTAACTGATAGAGGACTTCAGGTAAGTGATTCTTTAAATTGTTCATGGATACACGATATGCTATGACACATTTTGTAACTTGGAGTAGTTATATAGAATTTAAGAACTGAGTTGCAAGCATCAGATCTTGCTGAGAAACTCGCGGCCCTTTGTGTTTTCAGTTTCCATTTTCCGTCTATGCCTATCACTAGTTCTGTATTACAACCAGCTTAGATGGGTTATGCCATCATAGTAACTTTTCGAATAAGGCCATAGTAAGTCCACATCTGCAGTATAAAATTTCCCTTTTTCAAATTTTTTTTTTTCTATTCAGAAGGAAAACTTTATCAAAGTAACTTTTTCTTCTCTAGTTGTCCCACTCTTTGCCAATTTGATTGACTTGGATTTGTTGGTGTTATCTGTTCAAGTTACTGACAAGCTCAAAATCTCGGTAGGTTGGTGATGTTGCAATTCTTGATATATCAGCCGCAACAATTGAGGAAGATGAATCTAAGTCTCAAAAGATACCATCTGCAGAGAGTAAAGGTATGTGTCAAAGCACTCTTGTATATTGTGATTTACAAGTTGGTCATCCTGAGTTATGTCTTCATGGTGCAAATCATGAGAACTTGAGTTTTTCATTCTCGGGTCATTTTATTTCTTCATTTGATGCTTTACGGCAGGCTCAACATTTGATCCATGTAAAAAGCAATATCATAATTACTGGAAGCAAAACCTAAGTACTTGGTTATATGGACTTGTCTTTTTGCAATCCATTAATAGGCATTTATTAGCTTCTATGTTGTCACCTTTTTCAGGGTTTCAGTTTGATACAGAAGATGGAAATAAAGTTCTTCCAGATTTTCTGGACTCAATTATTGGAATAAAACGTGGTGAAACCAAGTCTTTTCCATATGTCTTTCCTGATTCATGGAAACAGGAAGATCTTCGAGGAGTTCAAGCCCAGTTCACGGTTAGTTCCTTCCTTTTTTTTTTTTTTTATATATGAAGAAACTGTTTCAGTATTATTTATTTTCTCATATCTGCATGAACATGCAGAGAAGCATAATAGGCCTCTGCCAGCCCGTGGTTTCTTGCATTTTCAGTGTACTGTCACTTTTTCAGTTTCAAAATATTATACAAGTTCATCCCTCAAAAGTGAAACAAATACTGATTCATATATAATTTCGTAAATCTCTTTCCACTTTATAATATCAAGCTGTGAGGCTGCTTAATTTCTGTACCAATTGCACTTGAATGGGGAACTTAAGTTGTTTTATCACAAATCATGAGCTTTCAAAACCTTAAACTGTTATTTTCTCTGGATTTTCCTTTCTTGCATACAACAAATGGCAGGCACCTAATACTGGAGTTAAGTTGCTAAAGTTAATTAATTTACACACTATGGAGTTCTATTAGTTATTGCTCCACTTTCAACATTCAACTTGAAGTTCTGTTTATCTGTCTCAAATTGAAAGCCATGTTATTTCTAATAGCCCCATTAATTTTGATTTACCTGAACTATGCCTGCGAAGTATTTCCCAAAAACATAACTTTATTCTCGAGTCTGTTATAGGTGGAATGCAAGGAACTGTTCTACAGAGATTTACCTGAACTGAATGACTCCATCGCTGATAAGATTTTGTCTGGATGCACCACCATTGAGGAGGCAAGTTGTGAAACCTGGACTTTTACATGATAAAAGGTGAATAGTGATAGATTACTTTTATCTCAACCGGAATCTGGTTGTCTGCTATTGACAGGTGAAGGAAACATTGCTGGCAAAGTTCCTTGAAGTGGAACAAACAGCCAAAGAACAGGCCACAGATAATGCTATTCTGGACCAACTACACAAAGTATTCTCAGTTTTATGTCTTTAAGCTTTTCTGCTTGTACTTCTTCTATATCTTAGATGTACACTCTGTATACATAGCATTCAGAAAATTAATTCAGTTCAGTAACGTTGAGGGCATGCCAACTTGGTTATTTGCTTAAAGCAGTTGCATTTTCATTTATGAGATTAATCATCATAACCTTCTTTCGTCTTGTACTGGTTATGACAAAAGCAAAACATTTTGATTAAATATTGCTAATTGCTGCATTATCTTTTTCTTTTCTTAGATGGTCGAAGTCGAGATTCCTCCATCTTTGTTCCAGGAGCAAGGAAGGCAGCTTTATGGTGCCCAGTTGTTACAAATTCAGGTTAAGACTTCACTACCCTTTCCACCAGAAAGAATTTGATGATCAATATTTCTTAATGTTATTAATTGAAAGACTTTCTTTATCAGGCAAATATGAAACTTAATGAACAACAGTTGGCATCTTTATCAAGTCCTAGAGCTGTGAGGGACTTCCTGGAAAACCAGAAAGAAAACATAACAAATATTATAAAGCAGAATATAGCTGTTGGTGACATATTCAAACGAGAAAACCTTCAGGTAGATATCTCATACTTGTGATCTCTTCTCTGCATGTATTTATGTAGGCCTCAAGAGGTTTGACTTAGTACAAGATATAGAAACATGTAGTCAGAAGTCGAATTTGTTGCGAACTCATTTATGTAGGACTCAAGAAGTATGACTTGGTACCAGTAAAAGTTGCAAGATGTAGAGACATGTACTCAGAAACAAATCCATTGTGCTGATACTCATTTTCACATTTCCATCCACAGATCATTTTATTTAGTTATATCTTCATTAATTGGCAACATTTGCATTTTTCGAAGGGTAAATTGCAGCAAAACCCCAACATATGGGTCTTTGGCAAAACGCCCCCTAACATATGAACATGAGAGTGTCCTCCAACCTACTGAAAATGTGAAAAATCCCCCCGAAGCCAAATCAAACGGACGAAAATGTAGTCCAAATCAAATGGCTGATCAACGACGACCTAGGGTGCATGTCACACAAATTTTAAAAGATATTTTTTTTTTTGGCACTTTGCTAAGGATATCATAGGTTGGGGGGTTGCTGCAATGCACCTTCTTTCCAAAGATAAATGTATGTGACTGTTGGTAATGTACGTATATAGCTTGCATGGGAGCCTGGCTACTTAACAAACTCCCCAAGCCCCATTACCTCCAACTTTCTTTGTCTATCATCTTCTATCTGTCCCACTTTTGACGAGTATGATTGGCATTCTGTAGTATGACTCGTTTTACGGGCATATTTTTTGTGACACTATTTTGGTTTTTGTCACAGTGGGCGTTGCTGAATCTGAATTTGATTTACTGAACCATGTATCTGTTGAGAAAAAGAGAAACTAGATTGATTGCAAAAGCATTGGGTTGTCCTTTTATAAATTAGATGCATGGTCTGAGATGGAATTGTAATATTGCTGTGATATTTCCAGAGAACCTTCAATGTAGTCTAAATGGCTAAACATCATTCACAAGTTATAATTGGTCTGTGGAATGTATCCTCAGTTAACAAAGTGATCTTCTTTGACTTGATGCAGATATTAACAGATGAGCTGATACAGGAGGTTGAGAATTCGGTTTCTGAATTTAAACAACATAACCAAGAATACGATGAAGAGCGTGTCAGAGGACAGGTTATATTAATTATTTGATTCAAATGCTTATTTTTTGGATAAATACCACTTTCTGCGACATATCTTCTAGTGCTTTATGATCACACATATACTTAATCATTTATTAAAATAAATAACATTTATAAAACCGTTGAATAAATAAACTTTTACTGATGCTGCTCAGGTACAAGAGGTGCTTGAGGGAGCCAAAGTGCTGGAATGGCTCAAAGAACGTGCCGATATCCAGTACATAACAAAGTAACAAATAGCAACCACAGTTTGTAATCTATCAAAGGCACATTGCCTATCGATGATACTCCTGGACGTGAAGTTCTCATTGCTCGATTACTTCCCACAGAAATTGTGGTACGCATTGTTGAAGTGACTCGAGACTTAAGCAACAAAAGATGCAAGTCTGTGCCACCCAGCTGAATCAAGAAATTGTTTCATTGCTTCAGCATATAGGGCAATATTTTTAGAACTAGTGAGATTTGCTAGAACGGACGAAGAGACTAGTTTAGTTGACAGGTATTCTGTCTGTTTTTGAGCTTTCAACGAACCAGACATGAAGGATATCAATAAAATTTGCTACTTCGAATTATCACTTCAATACCAATTAGTGTTTCCTCTTATTCTTATAATCATTTGTCTCTAGAAGAGTAATTTTTACTACTGAGGATTGGTCAGTGGAAATAATATGAGTTATCATTTACTTCTGTTTTTCAAATGTGCAAATGGTTATACTTACACAGACAAAAGTGCTTCACAAAAAATATTATGTTGTTTTTTCTCCTATATGGAATCAGGTGAAAAGCAAATGAAAATTACAACTCGTGAATCGTGATGCAGTAACAATTACCAGATATTGAAAATACAACAATCTCTTCCCTGTCATATGGTAAAGTTTTTTGGGGGATTTTTCCCCTTCTTGTCTCGATAAGTGTCTGAAAGGAATTTGTTTACAGTACAGTGTAGCTCAAGGACTCCCAGATTGTTGTTCTTTGAGCATTTGGCCAAGCATCACATACAACCTCTCTTGCTCTTCAAAGCTGAGGTGTTTTACTATCTGCAAATGGAAAATTTTCTACCGATCAAATCGATTTTCACTAATAACAATTATGTTGTCAAACCAACTGCACATTTGAGCTTTTCTCATTATTATCTACTTTCTAGGACGGATTTGGTGAACTAGCTACTTAGCAGCATTGATTTCATTTGGAGGAGGAGCCTTATATCGTATTGATTCTTATCAAAGAAAGACCGGATTAAATGAAATCGGCTAAGCATTTGCTTCGAACTAATAACTAAAGGTGCAAGTGCCTAAACATAAACTGGACAGCATTCAACGGCTTGTCCAATCATACCCCACTCAACTGAATCTGCTTGAACAAGGTGGGTGCCACCCCTAAGACTATTTTCCCGAAAGTCTTTCCGGGGGCGTCTCCTTTTACCTCTATTCACTCTAAAGCTTCTCTTAGGAGAATCCCTTCGCTACACTCGAGTAAATACACCTACGAACTCACTCATAAGGAAACTCGTCAAGTAGGTCTTTCGAGCCTTTTTACATCATGCATGTTATTGTGCAGTCTATTCAAATCTGATTAAAATTTCACAATAGTATAGTCCTGATGAATCTCAATATTGAAATAAGACTTGCTGAGATATGATATTTGTAGTGGATCATATTTCTGCTGTTCAAGAATATTGGCATTTGTAACTTACTAAGATTCTTAAACAGAATGTTACTGACCTGACTCAAGATCGTATCTACTGAATTCATTTGAGAGACAATGAAAGATTGAAAGTAAATGTAGGCAAATATAGCCATCACCATCTGCACAAATAAACAGGACGACGGTCAGTGTTCAGGAAAGCATCAAGAATGCAACCCCGGTTCCATTCAATTGTTGTTGCGGACCTTCACTTACTCAGAAGGAAGAAAACTGCTATTGTATTAATCAATACGAATTAAGAGATCAATAATTCTACCTCTGTTACCAAAAAAGGAAACTGGTAGATTATGAGCAGCATACCTGACAATCCATTCGATCGGTAAATCCACCATGCCCTGGAATACTGTCACCAAAATCCTGGAAAAAGAGATAGGATGAATGCAGAATTACGGAATTAATGACCATAAGGAAATCGTACTTCCGACATTCTCCTTTTTCTATTTTGAAAAGGAACTCACCTTGATCTTAAAAGCTCTCTTCAAACCACTAGCAAAAAATCCTCCAAAGGGTGCAATTATTGATGCAAATAAACCCAGGTTTAGAGCATGCCACTGCACCGGCATGATGGATATCCCCTTCCAAGGGAACTGTGGAAATGCATTATAACAAATTCAGTGCCTTTTATCTTCTTGAACGTTACAAAAAAAGGTTCAAGTAGAAAGATAGAAGACTATTGAACCTAAAAAAACATATAACTTTTCTTACTATTGGTGCAAGATTAATGAATTCACATAAATCTGTCCCTTTTAGCACATCATATAGATTGTTACATCGTACCAAAATAAGTTGTTATTGCTAAAGACTCAAGAAGATAGAGGATAGCAGATGTTTAGAGGCATATCACTTTGAATTTACAATGACAGAAATATGTTCTCTCCTTCTCATTTTGGTTACTTAATTATAAACAAAATGGAAATCATGAACATATATGCAGTAAGCTACAAGTTTATTATAAATATCTATACCAGAAACTCACCCAATGAGGAAACCATCTAGGAAACAGATAATACTCTGGCTTGAAAAGAGGCCCCGGATCACAATGAAGCCAACCAACTGATAAATCCTGCAATTGTTCATAATAAAAACAACTCTTAACAACAGAACTACACATTTCATAATATGTTTGTAAAAATCCTTTTATGATGAGAATCACCTCTCTTGGGCATGTCAGCCACTGAAACCGGCCCAAAATATTTGCAAGCTGTAGAACCAATGTAGTAAGGTATACTTAGATAATTGACATTCTTGCGACTAAATATTGAACTCATTTTGTTGGAATATGAATGCGCTAACACAAGGCATAACCATATAAGCAAGTATATTAAGGTGGTATTTGGAAGTTTAAGAAAGCAGTTTCTCTCTTGGTTTTTCTTTAAGTTCTCAATATCACAACTAGAGCGCGCTAGTTTCCAAAAATCTGCTTAAAGTAAGGAAAAAGATGTATTTGTGTTTAGTAGTATTTTCAAGAGCTCATTCTGACCCGTGGTTATTATTAATTGAGATCATAGAAATGTTTAAAAACCAGCTTCACTTAATTGGAAAAACTGCACTACCTAAGCACCCTAGAAATAGTTTTTCCTCGGTACAACTTCTCCCTACTCCCTTAAAGCAAGCAAAAATAAAAACATATAATGCTAACAGTTGAAAAGTGTTTACGAAGGTCGGAAAACTAAGGAGCCAATTTCATAAGCATTTTCAAAACAACAACAAACAAACAAGGACCTAATACGCAAAAGAAAATTTAGATTACGAGTAAAGAGACTAAATGGCAAGCACTTTGCAACTGATGCAAACAAACAGGAATAATATTTACCACAAATGCTGACAATATTGTAGCAATGGATCCTCCAATAAAGCCCTCCCATGTCTTCTTTGGGGATAACTTAATTAGAGGCGTCCTCCCGAAGAAGAAACCAAAAAGGTATGCAGCTATGTCATTGATTGCTATAAGAGATGCTGGAAGAGTAAACCTGTTTGATTGCAGTTTACAAACATAAAGAATATTAATATGAAATATGGCTTCCAGTTTTCTTACAACAAAAGGAGCATGGGCCACCCAATAATTGCAGAAAACCATTATTTCCAATTCCTAAATGAGAATGCAAAAACCTTGTAATGTGGCTTTAAATCTTTAGAGGACTTAAGTCGCATATTAAGATCAGATAGAATTTAAACAACTTAAATTTGGAGAGAGTACAGCTAAGGAACTCTTGGTAGAGCTGAGGCAGAAATCGAAATAATCAACCAATGTCCATCCAAATAATTACTGAACTTATATTGGTGGTGAAATGCTCTAAATGTAATGGTGTCAAAATATCATGGTATAGTTCATGCAATAAAATCCAAGAGACTTTTGAATGACAATTCTTTCTTACATTGTAGCATAATAAATAACAACTATAACAACAATAAGGAGATGAGTCTGAATGACACTTTCAGCATGTAGTTAGTTACCAGAATATTCCTTCGAAAATATTAGCAACAGTGAAAGAGGACTGTATGAAGACCACTATAAGAATCATATGCGTCCACGCATACTGACCAAATTGATACTTGTACATCCGCTTCTTCAGAGTTAGAATGAACCACATCATTCCTGAAAAAGAATCCCATAGTCTCAAATATATAATTATGATTTCATAAGAGGAGAAGAAATACTGTAGAATGCAATCAAGAATTTCTAAATGATAGTTTTCTACGTATCAACTTACCTGCAATATAGAGAAAATAGCAAATGACCATGTGATACTTGATAAGGCCATTCACAAATCTATAGAAGAATTTATCCGAAGTCAAGGTATTGACGAGTTGTTGACTGATAATGCGGCCATACATATAAAGCATTGCCGTGAAGAAAAAATACCTGCAGGAAATAGATTGTATAGTTAATCTTTTCTAGAGAAGGACGATATACAGACTCAAATGTGACGAAAAAATGTGATCTCTTTTAAAGCATAATGTATTTTACAGTTTGTACTTTTCTTACCAATTGATAAGCCAAAATCCGGGAAGCCGTTTATCTTCATGAACTCTTCTTCGTAAATGGAAAAGCTCAGATGCCATGAATATTTGAATAACAACCACCATAGCACAAAGATAAAGATGGCCCAAGTATAGTATAAGTATCATGCCCCCGATCATCCATAAAGATGAATATGTTCGTATCCACATGGATCTATATTTGCTTTGATCATTAACGAGTAAGTGGTTTCCATTTGTTCCGTCTATATCAGGAAAAACCTGGAAACAAACAAGGGAGCTACAATTTGTGAGTAACAAACATTATTCTATATTGTTTCTTTAAAGTCAGCAGGATTATATAAACTCTCTTCAAATTTAGAAGCTCTCAGCCAAATCTCAAGAAGAAAAATTGTTTATCGGTCACCTCTTGTGACTGCGACCGTCTGCGATGACGAATTTGACTGGGAGGTCTTGCCGGTAAAGAGGGCCACTTTTGCATCATTTTGAACTTTAACCTTTCCCTATATAATATTTACACACAACCTATGAGAAGCCCTGCAGGAGAGTGTAAAAAAATGTTTTAGTATCAAAAAGAGAACAAGAAACATGCAGATTAATTGCTAAATGGTTTATAGGAAAAGGAAAGGATGCTTGTATAAATGAAGGAATGAGAAAGGCAAGTAACTAAACAGAGTTTTACCAAAACTCAACCCTTTAAAACAATATTACACTTCACATACATGGTAAATTTGTTAGTTCCGTGACCTTTGAGACACTCCATGACATCAAGCATTGCGAATCATCATTATCTTGGCCAAGTAATTCAGGTATAATTTATTTCTGGTTTATATTGGCTAATTCAACTTTATAAATAATCGCGTCAGGCTGTTATTAGCTAAGAGCTCACAACTTGTGTAGGAGATCAAAAGCTTGAAAAGGCTTTTATTAATACAGATTCGTCATAGACATCCTAAGTACTTGAGACTAATGGTACCCTGTGCCCTTAGGCCATGTTATGTAGCATGAACAAAAAATTTTGTTGGATATTTGAGAAACTAAATTGCATACGGAGTAAATGACGAAGGCCGTTATATACAGATTAACTGTTCTATCTGCTCACATGCTAAGTTTATTTTGAAACTCGCAATCACCATAAACATTTGCAACATTTTTTCCACTGAAAAGGGATAATTGGATCGCGCCAACAGAACTTACAGTATCCAACCTTTCACCATATCATTTATTCCATGATTAATCGAACAGACAGCAGAACATAACAGGTGAGTGACCAACACCAGATTATATCAATTTGGACGTAAAATTTCAATTATTCTTGATTGATGCTACTTGATTTTTATTCTTTTATCTGCCTTAAATCGATCACATTTCAATAGAGACACACACATGTGTAGTAGCATTCAGGGGCCACTCCACAGCGACACAAAGCATTTCAAACATATTCATTTTCACATATCATAAAACTAACTATTACGGCACAATTGAACCAACAAAAAAAAAAAATGCAGAAGATAATTACTAGACTAAAGAATAAAAATTTGATCCAGTACTAGAGATAGATAAATAAATACCTTTCAGAAAAAATTTCTTCGAGTTTGACCCTTCATTTTCTTGTAGAGTTTCTTATTCTCCGACAGTATGCCAGTTAAGATTTGGATTAAAAATTAAATGGTGGGTGCAATAAGAGAATTACATTTGCAGATTCTCAAGATAATCTTTTGTTGTCGTCATAACCAATGTAAAATCCAAAAGATAAGAATGTCTGAGAAATTGTTGGTCAATTGTTTGGATCATGAATGTACACGGAAAAGGCGGGACTTCTTGTTAGGCATGTTGGTAGTGGCGTGACGCGTGGATTTTCTAAATTTTACTCTTTAATTAATATGTACAACATTATCTAGAATAGAACTAAAAAAGAAATCATAGTAACATCAAGAAAGAGAGTGTTAATAATCGAATTATTTCACTCAGTCCGACATGCATGTATACTTCCCAACCCACCAGTCACAATCATGTATTTATACTAATAATCGATTATCAGCTCAACCTCATTATACAATTATTACACCTAGTAATCTTTGGCCAGAATTAGCCTTCGTTATGTTCTTCTAATTGGGAATTTGAATTATAAATAAATAGATTTCACCCACAAAAAGTAACATACCGTCCTATGTATTTTAGAAAAAAGCAATTTAATCCCTAAATGCAAAAAGACCGGCTAGCGGTTTGAGGTGTCTATTTCATACAGATACCCATAAACCAGTCCATTTTGTAAACTATGTTAACATTCAATGTGTTTGGATTTGTTTGTTTAATAGCCAGGTTAAAGGGGATGTTTGCGAAAGCTTATAGAAAAATTTTGTTCAGGATTTTTGTTTAAAGGTAACTTAAAATGACTTTTGACAAAAAGACGAGTATATTTGCAACTCTTTTTAAAAGACTACTTAAAATATTAACATGTTTGCAACAACTAATGAGAAGTGAGTTTCTCGTTTAATTTTTTTCTTTCTAAAATTGCACATTTTCAAAAGCCGATATAGAAACACCTCAAACCCTATTTTTTGCGGCTTTTTCTAACTATTTTTAGACAAACAAAAATAAAAGTCAGTGTCTCAAACATTAATTTATTTAATTATGTGATAGCAAAAGCTAATAAGTCTCACTAGCAAACACTGTCTCAATGAATAATAACTTGTTAACCGTCTCAAATTTAAATTAACCCACTAGTTAAGTCACATAAGTTAGGTCCGGGTACCGCCACACATTCGCATCTATCAGTGTGTTGAATCAATGGATCAAAGTTCTTATCTTTTTCTCGAAAAGTACCAAAACGTACCCAATTTTGACTTTATGGGAACGTAACATATAAGTATTTACTACGTATATTTTTTTTTTATTGGCATTTTCTATGTATATTGCAACAATAGTTTTTACGAATTTTTCTGAAACATATCGAAAAAATTTCGAAACATTGCAAAAAGTTTCTAATATTTAGCTTACCGAAATATACCGTAGAAACGAAAATTTGATCCATGGTCGAATCAAAGAAAGTTTGATTGGTATAAATCATGATGTCATAGTGACTAAAAATATATACATAAATATTGTTAATAATCCTTACTATACAGAAGCTAGCTAGCATAAACCTTATAAGACTAAAAGCAACTAAACAATTACATATATACTTGTTATTACTTATTATGATATAGGAGCTATATAAATCTATAATGAACATACTTTTGCTATTTATCTTGTAATTTTAAAATTAGTCTAAAGATTATGACTGTAATAATAAAATCATAGAAGAAATCAATTAGTATTTTATTAAATCCATTGCTTTGATAATTTGAGGAGGGAGAGTATTTAGAGATAGACCCTTTAAGTTTTTACTCTTTTCAATTCATCCCTTTTATTTTGCAAAGAAACACAATTTCGTATTTATAGTTAATTGGACAAAATAAAAAAATAAAAAAGGAGTTTCCGGCCAAAATTGCCGGAGTTTCGGTGGGAGGACCAAAATTGCAACACGTTGCAACTTGTAGGACTAAAATTGCAGATAAAAAAGTTATATGACCAAAATTGCAGATGAGCCAACTTGGAGGACCAATTTTGCAAAATTCCCAAGAGGGGGGGCTCAAGATGTCAGTTGCGTTTTCTACAAGTAGCCCAAAATTTGGCATAAAAGTAGAGGTGCCTAATGCGTGAGTTGACCCAATTTTGTTACCTATTTACAATGTGAATTGGGTCATAAATGTTATATTAGGCTATTTTCATTTCCATATTCACTTTCTAATGTCGAATAAGTACTTTTTTCAATAAAAGTTCATAATAAATAAATAAGATTGCAATCAGACACACATCACACATAGTCACCTAAAACATGCACTATTACATCTAAGATACACATTCTACGCCCTACACCTAAATACACACTACATGTACTAAACAAAAACACACACTACATGCACTGCCTTTTAAGACACACGCGCCTTATGTTTCATACATGCATTAATCATAAGACGTACACTATATGCATTGCGTCTAGAACATACACTACAAGCACTCCATCTAAAATATGCTACATGTACACCTAAAACATATACTACACTTGATACATACTATATGCACTTCGCCTAAAAACTCACATTGCATGCACTACATTTAAAATGCACAGTGCACCCAGAACATCCGCTACATTTAAAACACACACACTACATGCACTACACCTAGAACACAACTACAAAAATTGTTGGGGATGAAAAGATTATTCTCAACAAATAAATTGTTAGGAATGTGTATGTATATATATATATATATATATATATATATATATATATATATATATATATGGGATAAAAGCGTTAAACCCCCTATACTATAGGGGTGTAGCGATTTGCCCCCTAAACTATTTTTTTTGGCAACAAGCCCCCTGTAGTATGGATAGATAAGCACTTTGCCCCCTCAATTATTGACTTGAAAAAATAATTTGCCCCTGATTGAATTTCCGGCCAGTTTTCGCCGGAATTGGAAACGTGAACATGATGGTTCATCACTATTTAACCTCAAATTCAATAAAATGCCCCTTTTTCACTTCGATTTTTGTTATATTTTCTGAGTTTCCAAACCTTAAATCTGGATAATTTAAACTAAGGTTTAAAAATTAAGAAAACATAACAAGAATCGAAGTGAAAAAAAGAGCATTTTATTGAATTTGAGGTTAAATAGTAATGAACCCTCATGTTCACGTTTCAAATTCTGACAAAAATTGGCCAGAAATTCGACCAGGGGCAAGAAGTCTTGTTTATCTATAGTACATAGAGCTTGTTGCAAAAAAAAAAAAAAAAAAAAGTTCATGGAGCAAATCGCTACACCTCCTATAGTATAGGGGGTTTGATGCTTTTATCCCTATATATATATACACTCTGTCAAATCCTCATGGTTTTGCTCTGGGGTTTTGTCCCCAAAGGGCTCATACCAATGAGGATATTACTTTTTATGTAAATTCAGTTATTTTTCCTCATTTTTCCTATGTGGAATTGTTGTTTGCCCTAACAAACATTCCCTCGAAAAAGGAACACTTGAACTTCCCTTACGCTTCTCACATGACTGAGAATTCACCACCATTTTTGTTTATTTTCTGGATATTATTTGTCATGACTATTCGCTCGAATAAAGAACCATGAAGCCTCCCCTTAATCTGGAATCTCACCACCTGTGAGCCTGTCCTTAAGCGAGGAGCTTACATCTCCTTTCTCGTTCAATATCTGAAACTTACATGGACTAGAGTACTGGATTCATACCAGTTGTTAAGATTATATATCTCCACAATAATATGATATTGTCCACTCTAGGCCCAAGCCCTCATAGTTTTGCTCTTGGGCTTCACCTCAAAAGGCCTACCCATAGAGACATTACTCTTTCTTTAAACCTAATTACTCTCCCTCATCTTTCCGATGTGAGAATGTTGTTCGCCCCAAACATAAATTAACATTGAATCCAGAAAATATTATATAATTAGGGTTTAAGTAAAAATACCTCTTCAAATAATCTCATGCTCAAATCAGTTTGAGAACAATACACTTTGCTCCGAAGGTATGTAACCTCAACAAAATGACAGTTTGCTCCTTAAAAATATACTTTGCCCCTAAAGTGTGTGTGTGTGTGTGTGTGTGTATATATATATATATAGAGAGAGAGAGAGAGGGGGGGGGGGGTGTGCTTAAAAGCTTCAAACCCTCTACAGTATGGCTTCTGTTGCACTTTGCCCACTAAAGTCAAATCCAACGCCTAAAAATGCAGAATCATGTCCTAATCCAATGGTTGATCAACGACTTAGAAGGGCAAAATGCTTATTTTTAAATAGAGTAAGGGAAAAAGTCCAACATGCGGCATACTGTAGAAGGTTTGATGTTTCTATCATATATGCATAGGCGTATTTTGTGCCCCATAACTTTCAGCAAAACACATTTTCTACCCTTTATCTAGTCGGGTGGTGGAAAACTCCCAATACTTTAAAAAGAATCATGCATTTTATGCCTAACCCCGACATGAACAAGCTTATGCTCATCATGCTCGTGCCTCGTCCTATGTGGCTGCCATGTACGATCGTGACATACTTATAGGGCATTTTTGCAACTCGGCTTTAAAAATTAAATAAACTTACAGTTATTATTATAAAATAATTTACTCAATTCTTATATATAATAAATTAACTCATTTATTTCTTAAAATTTTTAGAAACTTTATTTAAAGATTAAAAAAATTATAAACTTTAAGTCGCTTCTCTTTGAGGAACATAGTTAAATTAACATATGAGGTTAATAAAAACATTGATAAAAATTTATTTAAATAATATTTTTTAAATTTTGTATAAAAACTAAATACTTGTTGACGAAATTGTGGGTTATATTTGTATTTTAAACGTAGATAATAAAAGAAAAATGTATTTTTTTACCATTTTACATATTAGTGTTAATTTTAACAAAAGAAAAATAAAAAGAGAAAGTTGTCTTCTCTAATAAACCCCAGCCTAGTGCTTACCCTTCCCCCTCCTCACCCTCCAACAACACTTGTTGTAACCCCACTCTTGCCTCACCCTAAGCAACCGAGTTAATGCGCATTATTAGCAAAAGCCCGTTTAGGCCGGGGTTGGACATAAAATGACGATTTTTGAAAGTTAATGGAGTTTTCCACGGCCCAACTAGACAAAGGGAGAAATGTGATTTGCAAAAACTCATGGGCACAAAATAAAATTTTTCCATATATATCCATTTTACTCTAAACAATGTGCATGATTCAAAAGTCATTGAGATCCTCGAGATTCGTAAAATTCACTTGAGAGCTATGATACACAGACACAAATATGTGTTCACGACGCGACATAGTGTGACAATTTGAATTTTTTAAACTAACAGGATATGACACCGTTAGAATACACTTATATAGTTTAGGGAGAATTACACAAACTACCCCTGAACTATGGGCAAATTACACAAACTACCTCTCATCTTTGAGAAATTACACAAAGTACCCCTGGAGTTAACTTTTGATAGAAAACCCTAACAGAATTAGTGAAGTTCCATATTTACCCTTGCCATAAAATTATTTCTGAATTAAAAAAAATATCAAGAAAATCCATACCGGAACCCCGCCGCCCACCACCACCCCCACCACAACCACCAACCCCATCCATTGTCCTCCATCTCTTCTCCGGAGCCGTCGCAACCAGGTATTGGGAGACCCGATTGCGAAGCGCCACCGCCGTGCGACCTGTTCAGGTCGCGTACGGCTAGATTGCACCACGACGCAAATCGCCGTGGTGCTAGTAAAATTGAAACTGGTTGGTCGCTGGCAGCAACCCACCACCTCTGCCTGGTCGTGCGACAGCCCGAACTTACCCAGGTCGGGCCATCGCGCAACCAATTAGCGCCGGCGAGTGGTGAATCGGGGAAGATGACTTCCCCGATTTGTTTTTCTTATTTTTTTATTTTTTTTGCTTTTCCATCTTCCCCCATTTGTTTTTCTTATTTTTTTTTAATTCTTTTTGCTGTTAATATTTTTTGTGAAACAAAAGGTTTTAAAAAATATTTTCACAAAAATAATCTTAAGTAGTAAATAACAAAATAATAATAATGTAAAATTTTATATAAAATGTTGTTTTGTTCTTTTTTAAAAAAAAAATGTGAATTGGATATATATATTTTCTAGAATTAAAAAATATATCATCTTAGGGTAAATTTGGAATTTCAAGTAAATTTTTCGATGACCTCATCTTTTTCCGTTAGTTTTAACACCGTAAGGGGTTACTGTAATCCCAAATTCAAAATAGGGGTGGTTTGTGTAATTTCCCAAAGATGAGGGGTGGTTTGTGTAATTTACCCATAGTTCGGGGTAGTTTGTGTAATTCTCCCTATAGTTTATATTAATATATATTACACATCACCAAAATAAAATATGTAAACGTAATTTTTTTGTATTCTAGTAAAATTTAACACCAGACATGTTTAGTATTATAAAAAAAACAACTAAAAAGAAGTTCAAATAAAATTTCGAGTATACTCAAGTCTCGAGTAAGAAAATTTTCCTCTCCTGTGTAAGTCTTTAATATTTTTCGAATCATAATAGAAAATACTAGGCGAAGTAAGAACTAGTAGCAGAAAAATTACAGTGCAGATGAGGAGAAAAATGTCAAAAGAGTTTATACATCTAATAGAACGAAAATGGGAGAGGAAATCACAGAAAAAGCCAAAGGTGTTCTCTATTCGGACATGAAGATAAAGAGAAGAAACATTTCTTTATTAAAATAACTACTATGGTATCTTAATAGGTTACATAGAGTCAGATCATGAACAATTCCTTTTAGGCTACGTAGATACTCTACAATCAGATCATGAACAATTCCTTTAGTGCACAAACAAAGAATAATCGACTTGATTTGAGATAACTTACACAAATATAAGACACATATGTCTGCCTTAATTCATAATAGATAAGCAGTTAAAAGTTTAGAGAGAAGTTCTTACTTAAAAAAAGAAATTCTGAATTATTTATCTTTTGACATTCTTGAAGATGATATTTCTAAGAGCCCGATGAACGGATGTAGTCGACCTACAATAAGTGGTAAACTATTGCGGTACAATGGTAATTGGCGATCGTGCTACCATGTTAATAAGCAATTGTGCTATTGCGGTGGTAAGTGATACAAATTGTGCTATCGTGTTGGTACGAACTCACATAATCGTAAAATGACGAGTCTAGGGACTTAATAGTTTTTAGAGATGAGAATCCTGAGGTAAAACATTAGTCGATGATTATCACGTATTATGTTACTTCGCCATACGAAATATTACATCAACTATAAATTATACACTATTCATTTTCAACCGTTTTGGTAGAAAGTGAAACTTTATGCTGTTCAAGGTTAATAGTTTAATTGAATCGTGATGACACCTAGCAATGATTGAGACTTTTCCCCAAAAATATCCATATCATTGCTTCTTCAGGATAATGTCCTTCTTATTCTAGTTGGCTGTTTCCATTTCCAAATTAATGTACTTAAATGCCCCTCCCCTTCTAATGTTCGAGGACGAGTTTTTTTCTTACTAATCCTACACACACACACACACACATTTATATATATATATAGCATTTGAAGGTGAAACTCTTTTTAAGGGAAAATCACATCAGTACCCTCTAAAATCTGATCTAATCATTAAATATTTTGTATCATTAGAATAATTACATGACCACTCCTTGAAATGTTAAGAAACATTATATTACAAATAAAGTTTCTTTGAGATTTGCATTACTACAAAGACACCATTAAAACTTAAAAGTATCACAGATAAACTCCCTATTCTTTTTACATGTATTTGTAGTTTTAGAAGGTGTCCCTGTAATTATCTAGACAGTAGACGGAGTTTCTGTAGTTAGACCAAAGTGCATGGGTCTGCATACAGTGATTCATATTTTTTATTATCTTTATATTTATTATACTATAAAAACTGTTGCAACTTCCGCAAAAAGATAAATTGAGATTGAAAAGGCTAGTAATAATTACACCAATAATAATTTTATTCAATTATAAATTCAGTCACATGCATATGGTATTGGCATTAAAAAGGTGGCATTGGCAGTTCACACTTCATAGAGCTCCGTTCCATCTTAAATGTTTTTTATTAACATAAATTTTGCCTCCTGAGCTGATTATTCCCACTGACATGATAATGTTAAAGGTCCAGCGCCGAATAATTAGTTCCTTAGCCTCTTTGCCTTCAATAAGGGTAACATATATATATAAAAAATTGAAGAAGGGTGAATATTTATGATTTTTCTATACGTAACTTACAATTGTAACAAAAGTGATGCTTTGACTAGATCACGATGACTATTGTTTATTAAAAGAATATAAATCATGAACAGTACGTACTTTATAAAATGTGAATTGTGAGTCCGTGACAGCTTTTAATTGATTAAAGATAGGGAAAGTTTTTTTTAGACATTTCGCGGATTTAAATGTTTAAGATATAGGATCCAATCATTTATAAAACGAAGATAGACGATCCCGTGGTGGTGTTTAGTTCACAAGAATTTATAGATGTCGCGAGAGTTTGCTAATTTCCTTAAAAAAGTTACTTACAACATTATTATGTGTTTTCGATATTATTTAAAAATGACATTTTTTTCAATTTTTTTTTCTGAAATACTGTATTTCTAAAAGTATTTTGAGAATTGAGCTTGTGCTTTTTGTGCCATTTTTAGCACAAATGAAAGCAATTCAATGATGCAAATGTTTAAAAAAATGTTTATGTAGTCCAAAAGTATATTATCATTCCCGTAGATATTGACGCTACGAGTTGGTTTCAAACAAATTTAAAATTTGATAACGTGCTTATGTTTTCCAAGCTCAAACAATTATCATAGTCCGTAGTATATAAAGTTTGAATTTAGCAAGATAAACAGTCGTTATAAATCAATATTCCTACTGTTACTTTATCTACCGAAAAAGCGTTAGTCATTTTTCTATTAATAAGCTGGCAACATTGTTTCTCAGTTCTCACTCGATACTCCAAATATTAAATTAAAAGTAACATGACTTTCTCAGCAAATAATAAAAGGAGTTTTAATAAATTTTCCAAATTGATAAATTACCCCATTGTAAAAAATGAATAGGAAAATTAGTTCTATTTGGTTTCCTAAAGCTACATTTTATTATGTATTTGTTATATTTACTGACCAAAACACCATTAATTCTATCTAATTTCATACTTAGCTGTAGACTGTAGTCTCTCTTAAAAAAAGATATTATAATTTAATTTTGTATTTCTTCATAGTTGAAAGTATAAATTGAAAATGTTGTATTAATGTCTTTTTTCGAGTAAAAAATTCACCCGCTAACTGCTCTTCCCTTATTGGACTTGGGGAAAGGGGTATTACTGTCTAATTTGAAATCAAAGCACTTGAATATTATGCCTACTTATTTCTTTAGAAATAATCATTCGTCATTTTAACATACATAGGTAATTTGCCAAAACCACACAATAATTGAATCTATAAATCATAAATAGACTTCCAAAAACAATAAGTGAAAGATCATAAATTCAATCCAATCAAAAGTGACCTTACATCTTATCTCTAATCTCCATAGTACTAAATAATTCCTCACTAATTAATAAATGAAAAGATTGATTAACATTAACAAGCGTCTTTACCTCATCTAGTCCCTCAGTGTCATTCCCGTAAATAACCCAAAAAACACGGGCAAAAGTACGTAGCCAAAGATTTCTCAATTTTCATTACAAAATACAATCAATCCTATGTTTGTGTCTGAGGGGTCAAAAGACGACATAATTGTGTCCGGTCCCACACTCACCCTCCCATAACAATATTTTCCCCCTATGCTCTGTTTCATTTTCATATCTATCATTTTTTTTTCTTCTGTCCTTTTTCTTACACTCTCTTCCATACTCACTCACTGTCCTTTCGAACACAAACACACACACCAAAAACACACTTAGATCTGAGTCCCAAAAACCCTTAGATCCGATCCATCTCAACGATCCGGTGAGCATTTTTCAACTACACTTTTAGTTTATGCTCTGTTTTTTGTTGATTATATGAAAATGGTCCCAATTCTTGTTTCGTTTGAATTGGCTTTTGGATGAAGATCAAGGGATTGGAGTTGAAAGTTTATCACTTGTTTTGTGGAGAATGTTGTGTGAGATTGTTGAGGACATTTGTGTGTATTGTTACGGTTCAGGGTTTTTCTGTGGTTTTACAAGTTAATGGAGGGTTTTTGTTTTGGGGTTTTGAATTTTAGATGTTTCATTGAGAATACAATGACAATGAAATTTGACATTGTTTTTATGTTTTTGCCTCTAGTTAGAGTGGAATGGCAGCTGTGGAAGATGAAAATGCTCTGCTCGGACAGACTAGTTGTGGTTCTTTACTGCAGCAGTTACAGGTAATCTTTTTGTTGAAATTTCGACAAATTTTGCTGCGTTCATGCTTGTGTTTTCAGTCAATTTGACGCTTATCATTCTTGTTTGGTGCAGCAAATTTGGGATGAAGTTGGTGAAAATGACGACGAACGTGACAAAATGCTCCTTCAATTAGAGCAGGAGTGCTTGGATGTGTATAAGAGAAAGGTTGACCAGGCTGTGAAATCAAGGGCGCACCTTCTTCAGACACTGGCGGATGCTAGAGTTGAACTTACCAACCTCCTATCAGCACTTGGGGAGAAGACATATGTCGGAATTGTAAGTATCTGTTGCTAAACTTGATAAGTGAGTCGCACGAGAATAGTGCACATTCAGTAACATTAAATATAAAAATTATTGCTTTGAAATACTGTAATTAGTGAAATGTCTCTTGTTCTTTTTGGTTTCTTGAACAGCCCGAGAAGACATCGGGAACAATCAAGGAACAGCTGAAAGCTATAGCTCCTGCATTAGAAAAATTGTGGAAACAGAAGGATGAGAGGATAAAAGAGTTTTCAGATGTTCAATTTCAAATACAAAAGATATGTGCCGAAATTGCCGGAACTAGTGAGCCCTTGGAGAGTCCAGCAGTCGATGAGTCTGATCTATCCCTGAAGAAGTTAGATGGATTCAATGCTCAACTCCAAGACCTTCAAAAGGAAAAGGTGTGGTCTTTGGTTTGCCATAGTTCAGCTGGTAGATACTTTCATAATGAATCTAATCAATCTTTATTGGGGTTAATTTTGATTCATAGTTTGTTATTCTTGGTTTTTCAGAGTGAGAGGTTGCACAAGGTTCTTGAACTTGTGAGCACCGTACATGATCTCTGTGCAGTGCTTCGGATGGACTTCTTTAGTACTGTCACCGAAGTACATCCAAGCCTAAGAGACTCTGCTGGTGTACAATCTAAAAGCATAAGCAATAACACACTGTCTAGATTGGGCGAGACTGTTTTGGCATTGAAGGAAGATAAGAAGAAGAGACTACAGAAGGTAACACAATTAGCTCAAAGCTGATTTTTGAAAGAGAATTATAAAGAAGTCATTTCCAATTTTTTTTTTTTTATCACATGAATTGCATGCCACCAATGATTCATTAAGCTTGGTTTTGTTCAATCATAGCACCAAAGTCCAAACATGCTGTCGATGGTGAATAGTTGATCTTATTGTTTTAAATAATATCTTCGGAGGCATTCATTATTCATGACTCTGAAGTGTTTATTAGTAAAACCCTTGAAGTTCAGTTTCTTTAGGTGTCGTTTGCACCATTTTGCTTCAAATAAGCTGTTTCCATTCTTATCTCTAGAGCACGGTGGTATCTTTTTTACATGTACTACATGCAATTTAACTCCTATGGTTCTCTCTACAGCTCCAAGAATGGGCAACTCAGCTAATTGACCTTTGGAATTTGATGGATACACCGCCGGAAGAGCGCAGCCACTTTGATCATGTTACGTGTAATATCTCAGCTTCAGTGGATGAAGTTACTATACCTGGGGCCCTCGCTTTGGATCTCATTGAACAGGTAACCTAAATTCCTTCATTTGTAATAAATTAAATGTAAGAATGACAATCAATCGTCGATATTAACTTTTCCTACGCTCTAGGCTGAAGTGGAAGTTGAGAGACTCGATCAACTCAAAGCTAGCAAAATGAAGGAAATTGCTCTTAAGAGGCAAGCTGAGCTCGAGGATATATTTGCTGGTGCTCACATAGAGATCGATACTGAGGCTGCTCGAGAAAAAATTCTGTCACTGATTGATTCGGGGAATGTTGAGCCTACAGAACTGTTGAATGACATGGATAATCAGATTGTAAAAGCGAAAGAAGAGGCTCTGAGCAGGAAGGATATATTGGATAAGGTCGAGAAGTGGATGTCAGCTTGCGAGGAAGAAAGCTGGCTTGAGGATTATAACAGGGTAATTATTTGCATTTGCACTCCATACTTTTTGCATCGTCGATCCTTGCAGTTTCCTAAATCTCACTTGACAGTGAGCAGGCTTGAGATATCAGAAAATTCTTGCAAATATGTCTTGCCACACAATTGAAAAAACAGAAAGAAGGAGACACTACTTATAATACATCTGAGAAGACGATTTTCCTGGCATCATGATATATTTGCTGAAGTATCTAGAATTGTGTTTAATATCTCTTTTATTGGAAAAAGTGAATGGGGGAGATTGCAGTCTCACTGCGGACTGGACAAATTCAAAGACTACAATGAGCTTTGAAAAATAGCTCTTCTTCCTTATTGTACTACTCGCATTCAGTTAGATCCTACGCATGTGCAGTCAATTGTCAATGTAGAATTCCTCCTCATATCTGACCAATCCAGTAATTTTTTTCCCTCTCTTTCAATAGTTTCACCACTTATCTCCAGATCATAATAGAGTGTTCACCTTCTCCTGGGAAAAGTAAACATAACCAGTCAATTAGATGAAGGATTTCACGCCAAATGGTTAGGATAAAGACTCTGGAACCAACTGCAATGATTTTAGATATTTTAAATTATTGTCTAGATTCTCCCTGTATCTCATTTCTGCTGATGGAAGCTATCACACCTATATAAACAAGCATTGATCTCTTATTCTGCAACCTTTTATTTTATTGGGTACTTATGTAAGTATTGTCTACAAATTATGTGGAACCGCAGAGCCCATTCGAAATGTTTAATATTGAGAAACATTTGTTTGCAGTCAATTGTTTTCCTTTTGGCACTTTATTAAATTTTTGTTAACTAAAATATGTATTGGTGAAACAGGATGACAACAGGTATAATGCTAGCAGGGGTGCGCATTTGAATTTAAAGAGGGCAGAAAAAGCACGAATATTGGTCAATAAAATTCCAGGTATGTGTTGAACTATAAGATGCCCAACCTATCAAAAGTTTTGGTACTGTAGTCCAATTATTCAATGTTATTCTCGAGGTAGATGACATATGCGCCATTTTGTAGTGAATGGCAGATTGATATAGTTAAATCTTACTGACCAAGCACTTACTCAATCTTCATAGTCATGGTAGTCAGGAATTTCTTTGGGTATCCAACCGAGTCACTTAGTTTTCAAAGTTAATATCGCTGCATGCACCGCAGGTTTCAGGTTTGACCACCTTTTTTATTTTTGCTGTCGCCAAAGTGGGGAGAAGAAAGTGATCAACTGACCAGCAAAGTTGGGATGAAGAATTAAAAACGACCACTAAAAAATAAAACCAACATGCCATATGGAACTTCACCAAACTACCATCTCCCCAACCGTGACTGCGCCACGTCCATCTCTTCATTCATCTCCACCACCCACCGCCATTATTATACATAATTAACACCTGCAACCCGCTCTTTCTCAGCCCCAAGTTTAGTCAAGGCTGCGTCACCGTGACATCTCACAGTTACCTGTTCCACCATTGCTCCCAAAGTTTGTGCAGTACATGTCTTTGAGACCAGCCACCCACATTGTTTTTTGGAATTCATTAACCTTGTAGTTTTTCCTTTTATTCATATGACATGACGAGGGCTTTCAGCACACAACGTCTTGATTTGGAGTAATTTGGAAAACAAAATAGTGGAACATAAATGAATCTAGACTCTTACAAGAGGACTTGATGGTAGAAGAGAAAGTGACCTTCTGTTCTGGAAGAAGATTGTGTCTGATATGGGATAAATCATTGATGAGTTATAGAAGACACAAGTTGTATTAGAAGACTCAACCATAGTGGGTTGGTAGAAGTGCAATATATAATCCTTAGATTTGTTGGAAATTTACTAACACGTTCGTTTCACTATAAGTGATCTAGGCTTCAGAAAATTACTAACACGTTCGTTTCACTATAAGTGATCTAGGCTTCGTGTTTTCTGAACTTGTGGCTTTTGCTTTATGTTTCTAATATTCTCATGGTAGGATATTTTTTGTTCTTTATTGTGCTTCATTTGGTTGTGCAGCTCTTGTTGACAGCTTAATCGCCAAAACTCGCACTTGGGAGCAAGAACGTGGCATAACATTTACTTATGATGGCGTTCCTTTGTTAGCAATGCTAGATGAATATGCAATGCTTAGGCACGACAGAGAAGAGGAGAAGAAGAGGATGCGAGTAAGTCTGACTACTTTGTACTTTAAAACGATAGTTAACACATCATGAGTTTTGGTATAATTGCAGAAACTGCCTTAAACTTCCCTGCTGAATGAAATTTGAAAGAACATTTACAAATAGCCCTCGAGACTTGAAAGAAGATTACGACTAGTGTCTTAAGTTTGAACAACATTATTGATAATACTTATTTTTTCATGCTCTTAAAGCTTCAAGGGTGTCGCTGTAATTTGTCGAACCATATATGAGGTTTCTATTGTAGACCAACTTTTGTGAGGTGTAAATGAGTTATCCCTAGTTCATGTTGTGCTTACTTAGGTGCATTTCTTGCAGTTACAGCATTTGAAATCTGTCAATCTGCACTAAACTTCCCTGCTGATTGAAATTTTAAGAACATTACAAATACCCCTTGAGATTTGAAAGAGGATTATGACTAGGGTCTGAAGTTTGAAAAACATTAATTATGAAACTCTTATTTTCATGCTCTTAAAGCTTCAAGGGTGTCTCTGTAATTAATCAAAACATCTCTGTAATTTCTATAACTAGACCAACCTTCGTGAGTTGTAAATGAATTTAACCTGTACGTTGTCTCCACGCTTACTTAGGTGCTATTCTTGCAGTTACAGCATTTCGATATCTATCAATCATTTAGCCTCTTACAACCGCATTTGTTCTTAAACTGCATTACCGATTAATCGAATTTTGTTCCTGTTGTTTACAGGATCAGAAAAAGTTTCACGAACAGTTGAACAAAGAGGAACCTGTGTTTGGTGCAACACCAAGCCCAGCTCGACAGCCAAGTACAAAGAAAGTATTAGGTCCACGAGCCAATGGAGGTCCCAATGGGAGCGCCAACAGACGGCTTTCACTGAATGCTCATCAAAATGGTTCGAGATCAATAAATAGAGATGGGAAGCGAGATACAAGGCCCGTGGCTCCTGTTAACTATGTGGCCATGTCGAAAGAGGACGCAGCATCACATATTTCTGGGACTGAGCATCTTCCAAGTACACCCTAGTGTTTGTAAACCAAGAGATTTGTTGTGGCTGTTGTTTAGAATTTACGAGAGCAGCGGTTGTACTAGCAATTTGAGGGCAGGGTAGAGACTGCAGTGCATGTTTATCTTTATATATTGAGGCTATATATATTGAACTTTTATGAACTCCTGCTGCTTCTTCATGCATGGATTTCTTTGCTGGTCACGGTTTTGGAGGGATGTACGATGGAGAAGTCAGACCTTACACTAAGCTTGTAGGTTAAAAACTTAAAATGAATGTGCTTCGCGATGACCTACTAATAGATATTGTTAATAATCTGGGTTTTCCAATGAATCCTTCAGTATATTTAGGTCAGCATTATCTATGCTGTAAGCACTGAAATAAATAAAGGTTTTTTCTGATATTGTTATACATTTGGGAGGATAGAAATTGAAGACCTTTTATTTTTCATTTGTCTATTCATGTTGAATTTTTTGAAAATAAATTTATTAATGATTCTATACCATCTTAAAATGGAAATGAAATGCAATAAGTTGCATCAAATGGATTAAACGTGGGGTCGGTGAGAAAAGGAAAAAAATAAACGAACCTGTAGAACCAAGAAGTAGTCAAAGAATATGGATTAAACGTGGGGGTCGGTGAGAAAAGGAAAAAAATAAACGAACCTGTTGAACCAAGAAGTAGTCAAAGAATGAGAAACTTGGATTCTGATTTTATCTCGCTAGATTCCATTGCCTTTCTAGTTGAAAGTGAAAGAACAAGGTCTTGAACAAAATACCGATTGTCTTAAATTTGAAAGTGACCTTAATACCTATGATAAAGCAATGACTTCAATAAACGCTCATTTTTGAAAAGAAGCTGTCAATGATGAAATAGACTCTATAATGTCCAATGGTACTTGGGTGTTAGTTGATTTACCATCCGGTTCTAAATCTATTGGATATAAATGGGTGTTTAGACGAAAATGTAGAAGTGATGGTTCTGTACAAAACCTTTAAGGCTAGTTTAATAGCTAAATGTTTTTCACAAAGAGAAGGCACAAATTATTTTGATACATATGCACCTGTGGCAAGAATACGTCCATTAGAACATTATTTGCTTTGGCATCAATTCATAAATTATGTGTGCATCAAATGGATGTAAAACTGCATTTCTAAATGGTGATTTAAGTGAAGAGGTGTATATGGAGCAACCTAAAAGTTTTGTCCTTTTAGAAAATGAATCAAAAGTTTGTAAGCTAGTCAAGTTATTATATGGCTTGAAACAAGCTTCAAAACAGTGGCATAAGAAATTTGATGCAATAATCTTATCAAATGGCTTTAGACACAATAATGCTGATAAGTACATTTGTGGTAAAGTAACAAATGAGTATGGAGTGATATTGTGCCTATATGTTGATGATATGCTGATTTTAAGTACAAATATCAAAGGCATTGAAGATACCAAAAAGTATCTAACTTCAAATTTTCAACTGAAAGATCTTGAAGAAGTGGATACCGTTTTAGGTATAAAGTAAAGAAGCATGACAAAGGTTATTCCTTGAATCAAACTCATTACATTTATTCGAAAATGCTTGATAAATTCCAATATCTTGGTATAAAAGAGGCAAATACTCCATTTGTCTAGCTTAAAGGAAGTTGAAAATAATGGAAGAATTATTACACAATTATATTATGCTTGTCCTATTGGTAGCCTTATGTATGCAATACATTGTACAAGGCCTGGCATATTATATGTCATGTGTATGATGACAAAATTTCAAGTAAACCTAGCATGGCTCATTGAAAAGCTAGCTATTAGTAGAATATCCGGATACTTGAAGAAAACAAGACAATTAAGTATTGTTTATAATGATTATCCAGCCGTGCTAGAAGGATATTGTGATGCAAGTTGGTTGACAAGTAATAGTGAAAGTAAATTCGCATCAGGATGGATTTTTACTTTAAGTGGAGGGGCTGTAAGTTGGGCCTCTAAAACGCAAACTTGCATTGCGCATTCAACAATGGAATCCAAATTTATTGCACTTGCTGCAGCAGACAAAGAAGCAAAATGGTTGCAAGATCTATTAATGGATATTAGGTTATGGCCAAAACCTACGGTAGTCACTTCTTTGTACTGTGATAATGAAGCTACAACGTCTTGTGCGTATAGTGATACTTATAATCGAAAGTCTAGACATGTATACACGAGACATTCATATATTCGTGAATTAATATCAAATGAGTTGATCACCATAATATTTGTGAAGTCCACAACTTAAGCCGTGGGACTTAAAATACGAAATTTAAGCACCAATGATGACAACCCAACTTTAAATCAGTAACCTCTGATTCTAAAGTTCAAAGGGTACAAACAAGTCATTTGATAAGTGCTTGGGAACACTATAAATAAATAGTGTTAACAATTGCGAATAAAAGTAGGATGAACGTATGCTCTTAATGGAGTTAGCTAATAAATTGTCTTTAGCAGTTGGGACAAAAGCAAAAACTCTACCTATGTGAACATAAAGTTGTGTCGCTTCTTATAAATGTTCACATATATACAGTATTAGCACATGACCGTATATAATAATGCTAAGGTTGTTGATGAAAATCTATGAGACACTTAAAATGGTTGATATATGTGTGATGTCTTCAGTACTAAGAGGTTCAATCTTCGGACACCTATAACTTCGTTAGGACTTTAAGATATTTACACTAATTGAAGGTTAATATACCTTCTTGTACGTGTGTCATTCATTAGACAAAAGTAATCTAAAGATACCACAGATAATCCTTGTTGTGTTATATATAATGGTTAAACCCATCAAACTCCCAACCTATTGCCGACGCGTGGTTTGCCCCCAACCTATGAAAAGTTATAGCATACCCAAAACCTATTCAAAAGTTATAACACTATGTGAAAGGTTTGGGGGTTTCTTGTAACTTTTCAAAGGTTAGGGAGTAAGTCATACATGGGTAATATGTTGGGGAGTTTGGTGCTTTTTTTCCTAAATATGAAATCTTAATTATGGCAGCGAAGGACGTACTTAGAGTTGTGTTACGTACAATATGAATACTCTGATCAACTTTGGCTGATTAAGGAGAAAAAGAGTGCATCAAGTGGAGAAAATACAGAATCTTGCACCGGAGGTGACTTCTTCTTTAATTAGATTGACGTAGAATATATAATTGCAGCTTAAATGTTGCGATGTTGCACACCTTATCTGGACAAGCTGTTACAAATGGCTTGGGATTATGTCTGTAGAACCAAATTGCCTTAGAGCCCACTTTCATCAGCATTTTGATCTTCTTCCGCAATATTGTGATAGAAAGAAAACAAGCAACATTTGGTTCATAACACTATGGTCCATTTGGTCATTACATAACAATGTTGCGTTCAACAATGAGAACGTTGATATTGAAAGGACGTTAGACGTTATTAAGGTTCGTACTTGGAGCTGGATCAAAGGTAAGCATATGGATTTCTGTTATTCATTCCTGGATTGGTGTAACTTCCCTCTTGAATGTGTTAAGGTGTAATCTTTTGTTTTCCTTTTTTAAGAGCTTTGTTGGTGTTGTATTTTGAGGTGCATCTCTGCTGTTGGAGAATCGCCACACGAACCTGTGTACTTTGGGTTTGAGTACCCCTTGTACTCTTGAAATCTAAATTTTTTGTCGATCAAAAAAAAAAAAAAAAAAGAGAAAGCGCATGATTTCACGTGATCTCACCATGTTTAATTAACTTTGATAAATAGGCAACGAAAGCTTGTTGTATTATTTGGCGATGATAGGGTTGATAGAAAAGTATGTCCTAGACCTCTTACATATAATTTAAGTTGATTTAGGAACTCACTTTATGGTTCTAGTTCATTGTCATCTGTTACCTTCATGAAAATTTGTACGATAGCTGCAGGCTCATCATGATAAATTTTGTTTACAATTTGGAACTTTACAGCTTAATGAGGAATGTTATATAACTGTAGTTCTCAGTCATTTTTCTCGCTCTCTTCCATAAAAGAAAATCATTTTTGTTATAGATACTCCCTTGGTTTAAAATTTTATTATTACATTTTGTCCTCCTGAAGACATATCACTCGCAACTTAAGTTTGGATACGATAAATATGAGATTCTTTTCGACAGTAGTATCTTTTAACTAACTGTTCTTGATACATACTTAGTTGCATTGAGTGCTTTGGATAAAAATGAAATGTAGCAGGCTGCTTTATATGCTGCTAACAGAAAGAGAGCAGCTAGCTTATAACTGTACTACTGATGTTAAAGTTTACATAGGTAAAAGTTCACAGCAGAGTGAAGGGCACAAACTCAGTTTGTAATGGAAAACCACATTTCAATTGCAATAAGACTACAAAAGTAAGTATCAAGATCACTGTTGTTTTGTTTATGATAAAATACATCTCAACAGTTTCCACAAAATTAAGAAGAAAAGAAATGATGGTTCCAAGAGTTACAGAACCAACATATTTACTCAATTACAGAAAAATTACACTACTTCTTCACATTGTTATGATTTTATCTTCAACCTTTTATCGCTGTTAGTATCATCTTTTGCATCATTACCAGAATTTAAGCAATTCATGTCTTCATTGTATCTTATTTGAAGTCGTTTCTTGAAGCAGAAATTCTGCATAGCTTTTGCCTCAGACGACTTAGCATCCTCAGCCATCTTGGCGCTCCGAGAACTGCAATGTTTACCTTTTGCGCGTGCAGAGCTAGTAGTATGCTCATTGAAAGTTGGGACTGGAGGAAGATTTGGTGCAGGGTTCCAAATTGACGTTAACAAAGCCAGAACATCAGGCTTTTCTTTAATATGTATCCACTTTCTGTCAACCCAATCTTTCGAAACTCTAAGGTTTTTCCTCTCAACACTCGAGAACTTATACTCACCTGCCATAAAACGATAGTAACGCTTAACAACAAGATACAATTCTATATTGTAAATATATAACTAAGTCTTATAGTTCAGACTGCATACCAGGGAAGTAGACTTGAAATATTCTTTCCTTGCAATCACAACACCTTCCCACCACCCATTGCACCACCATGCATCAACAGCAGTCCCAACCTTGAATGTAGGGTCTGAAATGTCTTCGCAAGGCCAAGGCCTGATCGTAGGACGCCTAGCACATCTCATGCCCAGTTTATCAGAATTTGCTACTTTGGGTGACGGAAGCTGTACCTGTAAGTTTGTAGAAATAGATAAAAAAAGTACACTTAACCAGAAAACAGGTGCAAAGGATCGTTTGGAACCACTACTTGTACCACTTTGGCGTACAATGTAATGACCCACCCATCATGTATTAAGATTCAAGACACGTGTCATCATCTCAAACACTTGGTACATAATTGGCACAATGTGATACATAAGATCTACTCCAAACAATAGGAAAAACAAGAAAGAGTATGTATGCAAGGCATAGAATACCTCGAGTTTTTGTCCTTCAACATCCAAGACATCGTAATATTGAACCTTCACATACTTCTGTGAGGAATGCAAGATCTTGCATCTGAACCAGCATCCTTGCAAGCCACTATCTTGGCTAAGAACCTCAACATTTTGATTTACGTTGAATAATAATTGGCATTGCGGCTCGGAGGCAAAAAACTTAGTCTCAACTGCTACCTGGTTGTTGGCCACTTCAGCTGTGCGACAAGTTTTACCATTTTCAAGTGCTGTAAGACCAAGTCCTTCAGGTTTTCGAGAGGCTGAACCTTCTCCTATTTCAGTTGATTTCTGTTTATTGTTTCTTGGCCATGGAAGATGGCGTATCAGAGAGGAGAGTATCGGTTGGGTTGTGTAGCCACGTAATTCACTCAGGTGGAATGCCTTAAGTTTATGTTTCCTATATTCTCTATGGCACACGAAACATCCAAATGACAACTCTCGAGAAAGTACTGGCGAACATTTCTCAAAATGATCCGGCGTCAGAACTGTGGCCATACCGTCAATGTTCTCTGCTCTAATCACTTGCACATTCGTTGTGATGAAAACTTCATTAACTTGTGCATCCACATTAGGGATCCGAGTCTCCATTTCCGCCCGAAAATAAAACCATCAAACTCTGACCATTTTTTCTCCCTTCTGGTCTTCGTACAAATCTTCCACATAGCCTAAGTCGTCTGTTTCTTCCTCTCTCTTAACAAGTACAAAGGAACATATCTGTCGGTCAAGACAAGAATTATGTCAGCTATTATAGAGGATATCTTCCTGCCAAATTCAAGATGGTCAGCAGTTTGAGACTTACAGGTATAGTGGTTCCACTCCTAACCAAAGCATGATAATGTTTCAACTGCTTATTGCATATCCAAGCACCGCCTGACCACATGATATCTGGTTTTTGCGCGGTAGAACTTTCAGACTCCTGCATCTGAAATGAAATTTTTTGTGAGTATTTTGATAATAAGACCTCTTTTAGTAAATATTATCAATTCTATTATCAATAAATACACGAGAAAATGGAAAATGAGAATCACCTCTCCATCTGGGGGACTCAATTTTTTAGAGAAACGAGTCATCGACGACACTAAATGTTTCTGAGATGGATTTGTCGCAGTTAATCTCTGGCCTGTCAAAGGTTTAGAAAAACCAAATATTTTAATATATGTAGGATATTCACCTTAGAGAAAAATCAAGGGTAGTCTCAAGAAAATAACCAAAAGCCTAAACAAAACTTTGTCTGTCTTTAATGTATTTCTTGTTTATAAATGATAATATTTATAACTAGAAAATTATTTACCGGTCTTCTTCAAGTTATCAATAAGGTAAATTGCACCAGAAAACAGCAGCGATGCACTAAAGAAGTATTTCGAGTTTTCAGCTTTACAAATTAGTAGCAACCAGAAGCTACACATCAATCTCATCATAATGGTATGCCTCCATGAAATGTTTAGACTTTCCTCATGAAATCCTTCGATGTCTCAGAGCTGCACTGATTTAAGTCTCGAATATTCATATTGACAAGAAAATAGTACAACTCAATAAGGATAGGATTTGCTGGTAACGACTTTTTCCAGATATTAAATGAACAACAATAGATATAGAGAAAGCAAAACTTGCAGCAGGACCTAACACAACATAAATGGAAAGATAGCAATACAATTCAACTTAATCACGGACTACTATCTGAATAAATGATTGTAATTCAGAATCAACCAAGGCGAAATAAATTGAAGCCATTAAGAGCCAAGCTCCCTCTTCTTAAAATGGCTAATTTACCTTCTCTAGTAATTTTGATACTTCTTGCTAGGAGTTGAGGTATATATAGCCATGACTGTGAACATAGTTCTCTTGGTAACTAAGAAATTACGTATAAAAATTTATGCTAGCTAGATTCGTGGTGGTTAGGGCTATCTGCACATGTCTGTGTGTCTGTATGAGGAACTTTAGCTAGACCTCGCTTTCGCGACATTTTATTTATTTTTTATTTGGTAACTTACCATTTGGTTACAGTAACTTTCAATTATACCTATGCTCTCAATTATATAGCATTCAGTGTCATTTTTGGCAATGCTTCTTCAAGGAAATCTCTTAGAAATGTTTTCACATTATGTTGCTCTACTTTGGAACGTAGAAATTAGAGTCCTATCACATTTCATCTTAAAAGGCCTTGTCAGAAGGAGAGGGGAAGATCAATAATAATAGATGCTGAGAGTACTTCTCAAGCGATGTGGGACTCAATAGATTGTTTTTCGCCACTTCTGAATTTAAAAATTATGTGTCCTCCCCGTATCAACCAAAATATTTGCCATGAGTTTTTGCATTTTTGCGATTAACCGCATAGTGTTTAGCGCAATGCTCCACCATAGCGTTGCACTCGAATTATGGAGATTTTCTTTCTATTTCACGATCCCGACCCCTAGAGGCGGAAAAATTCTTTCTGAAAAAGAATAATTTCTGACATTAATATCCTGATAATTATTTCTCATCACAATTAAAGGAAAGCCACAATTTGGCTTAATTGTTTTATAGTAGGACCGATGTGTGTGTTACAGATGATAAGGGTAATGGAGGTTGACTGGTTGTCATTGCTGACTTTCGCAACTCCACGTATTGATTAATGTATTGATGAAGAAGTTGCCACTCATAAAGTTGTGCAAGTCTATTTGTTGAGGATAACTAAATCGGATTGCGAAGTTCGATGTTGACATGCAAGTCTCCTTCAACCCACTAATAAAACAACCAACTTTTTTTCCCTCTGTTATCTATACACCATCAAAGTCCATTTGGTGATCATGAAAGCTACCATAGGGCATAAGTTTTGTGAGATTACCAAAAACGTTATGATATCATGATAGTCCATAATATATGTGTAGCCCGCACCGTAGTATATGATAATTAGCACCTTCACAAAAATTCATGTAAAATTTGCACCACATACGAACATCTCAATTCAAGTGAAAATCGACCATGGGCAGTTTGTCCTTGTCATCTGCTTTTGACAAAATTCAATGAATTTCTCTAAACGACATACCATTTTGTGGGGTCATCATTTCCACCATATCGTAAAAAATCAAGTTTGGTAATATTTGGAGTCATGAAACTACATGTAGAGAATTCCCAAGAGTTATGGTGCAAAGAAGATCCTTCCCCACTCTTACTTATATAGTCAAACCTTCCTTTTATATGGTTTGCAATGTTAGATTTAGTTTCCAAATAATAAATCTTGTGAGAGGTATCCCACATTGGTTATGTGTTGAAATGTGTGAATGCAAAGTACAATAAAAGTCTTCTTGAGTTTTGTCCCACATTGGTAAAGAAAGTTGGACTCTTACTCATGGTACCTATAAGGACTTTTATGGGCTTTAAGAGCTTTAGCTCTTATAGGCCAACTTTACTAAAGTAGCTTGAGTGTCCCACATAGGAAAAGTAAAAGCTTTTTGTGAGTTTATATATGTTTGCACTATATTACTTGGGTAATAAAGTGTGCAAGACATAGGTGGTGCACAAGCACACGCGCGCGTCGAGCCGAGCCGCGCCCGCCCGCGCGCGCGGCGGGGCGTGGGCTCGTGGCGCTTACGTGACGCTTTAGTTAGACGCACTTTGCGCGCTTGCATTGCGCATCGATCTAGACCGTAGATTTAATTTTAGTTAATTAAATAAAATGGACGGCTAGGATTTAATCTGGATATTAAATTAATACAGATTAAATTGGATGGTGTGGATTTAATCTTACTTAAGTTTTAAATCCGACGGCTCAGATTAATCCGGGAAAAATTGGAGGGAATATTTAAACTCTTCAGTTTAAATATTAAGAGTCACATTTTTTGGAGCAGAAGAGTTGTGTTCTTTCTGTGAAAGAATGTCAATGGAAAGGTTGTGACCTTTTCTTACAACTCTTCTCCGTCTATAAAACCGAAGGATTATCAGATGCAAGAAATCATCAAAAATTCGTATCTCTCATATACAATACAAAAATAATTACTGCAGAAATTATTTCTGTATTTTTGCATTCTTGTTCTTTTTCTGTTTATTATTTCGTTAGTCCAAAAACGCAGTTAATAGTTATAATTCTCTAGGCTTAAATTGTATCCTGGGAAGCGATTCGCTGTAACCCTTTTTGGCACACGAGGTGGGGGCGAATTACGCTTTAAGGAAAGCGTCTTTTATCGCGACTTTCAAGTTCCAGATTTGTGGCATTTTCGTCAAACTCACCAACAAACATAGCAATCATTGAGTCTACAACTCGTGATATGTTCCTCACTTATATAAAGGGTTATTCTAAGGAACCAATTTTTCTCTCTAGTTATAGGAAACGAGCTTGGATTATAGATGTTTGGATCTGATACCAAGTTTTCATGTTCTACAGATATTTATTGAGTTATTTGTTTGTTAATGAGCAACTAAGCATGATCAAAGTTGCGTTCTTTATCTAATATTCTAATTTCATAGAATATTGACCTCCTTAATTAGGTACAAAAAAATAAAATAAAAACCACAACTCCAATTCTACACAAGGTTGTTTTTTATTTTTTTTATTTTTTAGAATAATATTTCATGAAAATACCTCAAGCTTTTCATGGCTACATTAGCTAAGATCATAATTCAAGGCAGAACCAGGCAGTGCGTAAAGAACAACCATCCGTGTTGCTTCAATATAAGGGTGCCAAAGAACCAACACAATTTTAGGCATCTTTCTTGACAAAACTGACATGTCAAGTTTTTAATGATTCTCAAGTCCTCGGCTGTATGAGCCAAGCCAATGAGAAAGAACTTGAAATCTTTGATGCACCTCCAGATTTTTCTCAAGATAACATGAATATCCAGAGAGTGATCCCCGAAAGCACATCAGTACATGTGTTCCATAATATCAAGATGCAGAAAAGCGCGCACCAGCCGTCTCCGTGAGGTACCTATCGATGGAAGAAGATGAGTCCACACAATTGAATGCCAGGAGCCCCCAAAGCTCGGTGCCGAAGTAGCCTAGGGAAATGACATTGAACAAACACATGAACCGCGGATTCCATGCTTCGCTCAAATCTACATATTGAAGTGAGGTGAAATACTTTACACATTCGCACGTCTTCAGTTGGGATGTACCCAAGTTCCACAGAGAAGCTAACCATTGATATTGATGGGGAAAGAAAATGCTTATAAATAAATTTTTGTCAGGGCTCAAAGCAATGTAAGAAGCACAAATGTTTGCGCAAGAACCTCTGTTTTAGAAAACTTGCCCCAAGGCTCGCCCGAGGCTCACTCGGGGATCACCTCAGGACATTTTGACCTGAAAACTCCCTGAGGCAGCTTCTTGGGGCTTAGCCTTCACAGGGCACCGTAATTTAGGGCATACACCCAGAGCAAAAGGCGAGCCTTTTGCGTCTCAAGGAGTTGGGCTTACACCCTAGAAAATAAGGATTACTTTGTCTATTTAATTCTAAGTTTCATCCTTATTTTGCTCAAAAAATAACATTTCACATAACTTACAAGTATATTGAGAGGCAATTGATATTCCTAGTAGATACTAAAAAAAAATTGAAATTCACTTTCTTCTTATTATATATGTTTTAATCATAGAAATTAAGGTTATGATTATTTGTTTGTAGGTTTTTTTAGTTATTTATTTGTTATCTTATATTTAATTCCTATATATACTTATCAATTAATTTTTCATATGTGGAATATATTGAAGGTCTATAAAATATCTTTATCTAATTTATATAATATGTAAAGTAAATTATATTCATCATCTTTTTGTATTTTTATAACCTGGCACAAATACTTCTTTATAATTTGTTTAATGAATATTAGTTAGTTTTTTTTTTAATATTTTTTATTTTTATTTTTTTATCATAAATATGTATTCTGAGACATTGAATATCCAAATTTGTAGGGCTTATGCCCCACGCCTCGAGCAATCGCCTCGCCACTAGTGTATGGAACGTCCCGCCTTACGCCCAATGCCTTTTAAAACATTTGTAAGAACTATGAACCTGAAAATAAAATTTGTGCTGAGCGACATATGCAGACATCATTGTCTCCCTCGATGAGATGATCTTAGATTTGTGACTCTACCGAATTCGGGAATGTGGGAAGGATATTCTAGTGATCTATCTAAAAATATCCACCACTCTATCCCGAAGAAGCCGCCTCTCCATGGCATCTATCCACAGTTGGTTCATGATGCACAGGAAGAACCCCATTGTCGGTCCTAGAATTGCAAGTAGACTTCGTGCACGTAAGCTATTTGATAGAGATCGGGTATTCGTGAGAAGAGAGATTAGAGAAATAGAGAAAAGAATCAGACTTCAGAGGATTAGAGACAGAATAAGAACAAGAATTAGAGAAGAGAAAGACAGAATTTTAGAGAGAAAACCTTGCAATCAGCAAAATAATATAATCATCAAAACGTCTTACAATAGAACCTTAACCTTATATTTATAGGTTAAGCAAATAAACCTACCATTTTGCTGATACCAAATTCATAGAGATCGGGTATTCGTGAGAAGAGAGATTAGAGAAATAGAGAAAAGAATCAGACTTCAGAGGATTAGAGACAGAATAAGAACAAGAATTAGAGAAGAGAAAGACATAATTTTAGAGAGAAAACCTTACAATCAGCAAAATAATATAATCATCAAAACGTCTTACAATAGAACCTTAACCCTATATTTATAGGTTAAGCAAATAAACCTACCATACTAAAACTCTTAAACAAGATAACTCTGAAATAAATAATAAATAAATAAATAAATAAGACTCCTAACCAAACTAGAAAACAATAATTAAACTCCTAATCTAACTTGAACTCTTGATTTCCATCACTATTCGACTGAGACACAGTTGAAGACTGCACTTTTCTACGACACGTCAACCCATAACCTGTACTTACTTGAGATTGCGGTCTTGCTTAACATGACTATAAAAGGCATGAAAGGCTAATGCCTTGATAGACGACATTGACAAAACAAAATAAGTATTTGAGAACAAACAAAAGCTCCTGAATTATTTATCCAATGACAAACAGAATTACTAAACTATCTATTTATGTTTGTGCACATTCTGCAGTAGAGTTCTCCCTCTAACCAAGTAATGATCATTACCGGAGCACCATGGCCAGTTGCCAATTCACAAATATAACAAATAGAAACTATAATCAAGTATAATTAAATTTCTATTTTGATACTCCCAGCAAATATCATCATCCAAAACTAAACCATCAAAAGTTTACTGATAATACATACTTGGATCACCGAAGATGGGGCTTGCTTCAAAACTTAACGAGTTTAGCCACGTAACAAGATCCCGTCTACATTTCCATTGTGTGTCTGCATTGGCTGCGGTCTTGAACCCGAAAACATGTAAGAAATCCTGTGAAACTCTATAGTATACGTGATTAATTGTCCTCTCTACCCCCACTGCGACAAGAAGGGAACTACCGGTGGTGTCCCTCAGGATATAGTGAAATAGACGCCTGCCTTTATCTGGAATACTATAATTTCATCCCAGGACCTCTGCACCTCGTTGTCAGCCATCCTAATGCAGAATATTGGAAAACAAATTTGAACTTAGTCAGGTATATATTCTTGTCATGAAATCGACAGTCAAATTATGTATTACAAACATTCAGATATGTAGCTCGCAAAGTAAAACTGATAAAAGTTAAAAACTCTACAATTGCTGAAGTAGAATTTCAGTTTCTGGAACACATGGATATATAATTCACAACAAATGTGTAAGAAAATAATTGATATATTGTTGAAATTCTACTAGCTAAGAAGTTAAAACAGAGAGACATGCATTAAAAGAAACAGCTTTTCTTAGTTTCAACCAAGGCCGAAACCATCGACATGTAAGCCTAAAAGATCGCGAGGTAAGATTCACAAACAAATGGACTCAAAGACGAATCAGAAAACCCATGCCTCAAGAACTCCAAGAAAAATGACAAGATAAAGAACATTAAAATAAACGAAACTCTAATAGGGAAATTTATCAAAATCCGGCACAAAACTTCCTCATGTTTATTTTGTTATAGAATCCCGTGCTTTCAAAAACCCTGCACCCCATCTTTTTCCGAGTAACTGAGCCAAATCTGTCCTTGATATTAGAACCCAAAACCCCCTCTTATAATGAAAAACTATGCACGAGACACCCTCATGGTTATAGAAATTTGCATCAAACAAATGGACAACATATATTTTAGAGAAAAGTAGGATTTCATCAATCACCCCAATCATGTAACTGGCAATCCAGTTATGAGCATTCAGATTTAAGTTAACACATGTTCTACAATAAGGTTAAATGATATAAGTGGAGCATTCAGATTTAAGTTAGCATATGTTCTACAATAAGGTTAAATTAATATTTCTTATATCTTAAAATGAAAGTTATTGAATACCGAAAACAGTAATTTCAAATGAATCTAATTTTTTCCTAACCGATGATACTCCTTCAAATTAAAACCTAAAGTTATGTTATTTTGCACTTAGCCATCTTAATCTATGAAAAAGAAACACATAAAAAAATAAAAATATAGATAAATCCAATAGGGTAGGGTTAGGGTCGGACCCTTACCCTCACCCTACTCAGACCCTGATTTTAAATTTTCATAGAGTAAGGGTAGGGGTTTGAACCCGGTCTTTATCCTATAGACAGGGTAAGAGTGTAGACCCACACTCTAATTTTAAGGTAAGGGTAGGGTCTTACCCTACCATTGTCAGACCTACCCTTTTAACCAACAAAAATGTTCAAAACTTAAAATGCCAAAAACCATCCAAGGTAATTCTAGTTTATGCAGAAAATGGAAATAAGATAAAAACTATACATGATGAGTCTAGAGCAGTTAACAGGAATTTGTAGAGAGGGACATGCAAGTGACCAAACATATACAAAACTAACCTTGTGTGTTCCTGATCTGAACAAAAGGACTGGATCTTTACGAAAAACCAAAATGGGGTTCCCTAGTTTGGAAAAGTTCAAGGAAAAATTAACACACGATGTTGGAAAAAATGAAGCAGCAACATTCACGAAAAGAAAATGTAAAATTGACTAAATAAACCCATAAACTCTTACAAAACTGAAAAAAACTTATGCTGCAAAAACTCTAAGAGAACGACTTGACGAAGAAAACAATGTAAGAAAGCAGAGTAATTTGTAACTGACTTGAAAAGAGATAAAAAAAAGAAAAAAAAGTTGTGTGTTTGTGGAAAAAAGACAAAGTGTGACTGCGTGAGTAGGATTTCTGGTGCCAGATTTTGGCAGTTAATAGTAGGTGAGGATAAAAATTGAATACGAGAAAGTTATACTTAAATATGAGAGAGAAAGCCATTGAAGGAGGCCAAGTGAGGCACGATTTCACGAATATCATCAAGAAAGGAAAATAGTGCCTGGAGCTGTGCTGGAGTATTAAACTTTGAGGGTAAAGAAGAAAATGACATCATCAGCACCTAAAACTAAATAAATGTTAATTCTAATTATAAAGATAAATAATGATTTGAAAAGAATGAGCATCGACTCCTTTTTCCTTTATTATTATAAATTCATACCTGACCAAAAAAATTATATATTCATACTACCAGCAATTTATTTACTACAATTCTTATCTTAACATAAGGTTTTGTAGATAATTTAGGTACAGTGTGTGCTTTTTAGGTAATTTATTTGTAATATGTATTATTTTAGGTAATTTAGGTGTAATACATATTTTTTAGGTAATTTAAGTGTAGTGTCAACCTTTTATTTTTATTTGTTATTGACTGTCGACTATATTAGGTAAGTGGGTATGAGGAGTAGGTGAGAAATAAATTGGTTTGACTTTTATGTAATTTAGTTTGAATTAGACCATGGATATGTGTTGGACCTATCACAAATCGGCGTAACAATATATAAGACCAATAGTTAAGATTAATTGAATTCGTATGTTGAATTGGTAAGATTCAATTTAAATTAATTTTATTAAGAACTCTACATGATAAATTCATTTTGGATCTAGAACCATCAAAATTGAATACAAATATTACAACCGGGTTTGTACACAATTTGACTTGACAAGTTAGCACCATTAAAATTATATTCGAAAAAGCCGATTTCTTGAAACAGAACTAATTCCTTTCTTTTCTACCTGACTATTTAGTCCATGGTTTCGGAAAGCCTAGATATGTGCGTAACCTCTCCATAAAGATTAGATACGGAGAAATTGACTTTAACCCCAACAACCTTTTTATTGTACTGACAAATGAGAACAAAAAATTTCAAACTAACGATTCAGAAATGTAGTAAGCACCTATCTACGTACTTGCAGTTTGTTTGTTTTTTCATTTAATTTGGCTTTATCTCAGGCTTGGGATTATTGAGATGTTTAAAATAGTTCAAATGCTAATATATATTCCTTGGTAACATCACTTAACAATGAAAATAGTGTGATAATTTAATGGTGAATGCGGTGAAACAACCCCGCGCAAATAAATAAAATTCTTGATTTTGCAAAATCTGGTTATGGTTTTCTGTTGGCATTTAACTAAGAATTGTGAGATTTTAGAAATTCTATTGTAGCATTCCGACAGTGTCACGACTAATAATTTTATTTTTTTACTTCGATAGGAATGCGGAATATAATGTTTGTTGATGGTGAAAGTGGAGAACATAGCCGCATCTAGAGATATATACTTACTTATTTTACTTAATATTTGTGACGGTTTCTGTTGGCACTAATTAAGAATAGCGAGATTTTAGACAATCTGTTGTAACATTCCAACAGTATCACGACAAATCAATTATTATTTTTATTTCAAGAGACACACGGACTTATAAAGCTCTTTGTCAAGGCGTGCTTAACACTGTTAATATAATCAACCCTAAAAGAGCAATGGTTTGCTTGATCATTTTTCTTTTTTGTTGCAGGATACGTATATGTTTAGTACTCAACGTTAATAAATACATCCCTAAGTTTTTAGGTGCTTTTGGTGTACGTTGTCTTTGTTAGGTGATTTTGATGCAATGAGCAATGCATTTTTTTTTTTGAAGTAAATCTAGTAACTAAATAATAACATTTTAGAAAATTCAAATACAATAATAAAATAAAAAAATAAATTTTGAAAAAAAAAACTAATTACTATCATTTTAAAACAAATAAATTGGGTAGACTTTCATGTAATTCGATTCTAATCAATAGAATGGATATATGCTGCCTCTGTCACAGATCTACGTAATAATAAGAGCAGTAGTTGAAAAAATCAATTGAATCCATAGATCGAATTGATTAGATTCAATTTAAATTTATATTGTTGAGGATCCAACATGATACATTCTTTTTCGACCTAGAACCTTTAGAGTCAATTACATGCATCAGAGCCAAGTTTAGACTCAATCTGATTGAACCAGTTCACACCTCTACAAAATATTCAGAAAAGCTAGTTCTTTGAAGTAGAACTAATTCTAATGACTATAATTATAATGAGTGTAACAACTACAAAGTTTGTTATGGCCTCATATTATACATCAATTAAATTATTTACACGTTTAACTACTTAATAAATGTAGACATATTTACTTAAATATTAAAAAAAATTAAAGTCTTTTCAATGCATTATAGAATCTTTGGTAATGCTTTCATAAAGAAATTTTGTTGGAGTGTATGTTTTTTTTTTTTTTGGGTGTAGTGTATGTTTTGGACTTCATGTGGTATTTTTTTCAAGTGATTCAGGTGTTTTTTGTGTGTTTAGATTGTTTAGTGATAGTTTGTGTTTTAGATGTTTTCCATGTAATTGTACCTGAGTTTATTTTGCGTTTTATGTGTAATGTGTAATTTTTTTGGTGATATTGGTGTACTTTGTCGTCTGATGGTGATTTTGATGCAGTGAAAAATGCATGATTTTTGGGTAAATCCTCTGCAGAGTTGGTTTTTATGTGTGAATGAATATTTTTCAAATATTTCTAGTGCACTGAACGTTTTAAATGTACTACGTGTAGTGTGTACTTTTTAAGGAATTACGATGTACTATGTGTTTTTTAGATGATTTTGCTATAGTATGTGCTTTTTAGGTAATTTAGGTGTAATATGTTTTGTTTTAGGTATTTTGGTGTAGTACATGTAATTTTAGGTGATTTAAGTGTGATGTCAACCTTTTATTTTTATTTTTTTTATTGATTGTCAATTATATTAGGTAGGTGCGTACGATATGGGGAGTGGGTGAGAAATAAAATGGTTTGAGTTTTATGTAACTCAATTTGGACCATGGATATGTGTTGGATGATCTATCTCAAATCTGGGTAATAATAAGAGCCACAGTTAAAAAATCAATTAAATCCATATATAGATTGTAATCATAAGTTTCAATTCAAATTATTATTATACAGGAGTTTACCTAGGGGTTTCACACTAGGCGCATTTGTCACGCCATTCACTTCCGTTTTCGCTTTTAAGGAAGAATTATGGGCAGTTATTTTTGATGATTTTTGTAACAAGAAATACTATTTTTTTTTGTTGATTCTTGTTTTGTTTTTTGTTTTTCAATAAAATTTGAGTACCAGGGATAGCTCTTTGGTGGTTCTAACCTAGTTGATCACCATTTGCTTATCTCCATCCTCCATTTCACATAAAAAGGACTTTTGCATGATAGACTCGTTTTGGATCTAGAATCATCAGAATCAAGTACATTATAGCCGGGTTAGTAAACAATTCGATAGAACTGGCCAGTTCGCACTTCGCACCACTAAAACTATATTTGAAAAAAGCTAGTTTCTTGAAGCAAACTAATTTCTTTCTACATATTGACAAATTAACTTTAACCCTAACAACCTTTGTATTGTACTGACAATTGAGAAGAAAAAATTTGAAACTAACGAGTCAAACATGTAGTAAGCACCTATCTAGGCACCTCCAATTTTGTTTGTTTTTCACTTCAATAGATTTTATCTCAAGGTTGTCATTATTGAGTAAATGTTCAAATATGTTCAGATAGAACTATATTTCTCTTGGTAACATGATTTTGCAGTGAAGGTAGTGTGATAATTTGGTGGTGAATGTAACCGCAAATAAATACAATTATTTATTTTTCTAAATTTTGTGACGGTTTTCAGTTGGTATTTAACTAAGAATTGCGAGATTTTGAGAAATTATTTTTGTACCATTCCAACAGTGTCACGACAACACAATTATATTGTTTTACTTCAAAAGAAATACGGAATATAAATCCGTTGATGGTGGAAGTGGCGAATGTAGCCGCAACCAAAGATACATATTTATTTTGCGAAATATTTGTGACGGTTTTTGTTGGTAATAATTAAGAATTGCGAGGTTATAGTAAACTTTCTGTAGCATTCCGACAGTGTTGCGACAAATGAATTATTATTATTATTATTATTATTATTATTATTATTATTATTATTATTATTATTATTATTAATATGTTTTGGTGCACATAGACATTTAAAGCTCTTCGTTACTGCATATTTAACACTGTTAATATAATCAATCCTAAAAGAGCAATATGATTTTCCCTATACTTCTTTTTCTTTTTTGTTGAAGGGCATGTATATGTTTTGATAGTCACATTTTCTATACATTGAAATCGTGTCTCATTTCACAAGAAAATAAAACAAACACAAAAAAAACAGTAAAAGTGGTCTGAAAGTTTCCGGATACTAAACCCGAAAATCCTTAAAATAAGCTAAATTGTGAGATGGATAGAGAGATTAATAATCTGTAATAAGCTGCCTAATTAACACGGATATAAGTTCTCTTTTCTTATCAAATTTTTTTTTTTTTTGACACGGATCAAATTAATTCAAAAGCAACTAAATTGAATGGTGCCTAATTGATTAGCATTTTAGATTTTAAAAATGAATCGTATGTAACTGAAGCTATATATAGTTACAGGTACTGATACTTTTGTCCACACCAGACTAGAAACAAAGTTGAACCACAAAACTATAAACCACAACATTTCTAAAGGGGAAACTAAATTATATTGCTCAGATGATATGTAATCATGACATATCAGATCATACATTAGATGATACACAAATGGAGATGGAAAAGAAAATTTAAAAGGAAATTACACTGCAAAAGGAAAGATATATACTATAAATTTGTCTTCAAGTTCATACGACTAAAGTTACGTTTTGCAGAAGGAAAGGGCACTAAAGCTCTACCATGACAGAACCAAGTCATGCTAGAGAGCTAGTTCAGAGAACAATAGCAGCAATCACGCATTCTATGAACAATAGCAACAATGGCAACTCTGCAGTTCTCACCAGGAGTTGCAAAGCCAATATTTTAGGAAAAACTGCAATTTTAATACCTTAACTTGACACTATTTTTTTTTCATATCTTTACTTGACAGCTCACTATTTTGGTGTCTCAATTTGGCAATTTTCTTAATTTTGGTACTCCGGTGGCGGAGAATATTTCAAAATCTCGCATGAAATTTCCATGTGGCACAAAATCCGGGGATTTTGACCTCAGTCAAACTGACAACTTAACAAAATCACCACGTTGGACTCCACATGGAAAAAATAAACGATGTTTAATTCTTAAATTAAAAATAAGAAAGAAAAAAATAAAAAATAAATAAAAAATACTAAAAACAAATTCATGTAAACTAAATTAAATTTTAAAAATAATTTGAACATGTTTTTCTTATTTCATAAAATGTTGATATTAATATAAAAACAACAGAATTAAAAATAAAAATAAACTAAACTACGACTAAGCAAAAGTGATTGAGTTGCAAAGCCAATATTTAGGAAATATTGCAATTTTGATACCTTAACTTGACCTGACTAAATCGGTGGAAGAATTTTATTCTGGAACGATCTTTCTCAAGTAGAGTAGGATTTATGCCGGAGCTATGGTGTCTTCATGGGTTTAATTCCTAAGAGGATCACGAAGAACTACCAAAAACCTTAATACATAGGTGAATATAGGATTCTAAAGTGAATTAAAGAACTTAAGGTATGTTATAAAATAAACCTCGGATTAGAGCGTAAACATGGCTAATAATTTGAAACGAGAATATAAACGACTCACAGATTTACATGAAAAACCCCAAATTACTTTGAGGTAAAAAACCACGGGCAAGGTAGAAGAACTTCACTATGAGGTAAAATAGGAATTACAACTCTCAGATTTTTACCGTAGTAAAATCTCACAAACTCTCTATTTTTTACTCTCACTAACAACTCACTTAAACACTACAATGTATACAAATGCTTAAGAAAGCTTGTGTTTGGGATGATTGAAAACAATGAGGAATGATCTCTATTTATAGGAGAATTTTTGGGGAGGCAAAAGCTATTTTATGTAACTTGAAAGGCCTATTGTGTAAATTACACAATAGCCCTTAATTGCACTTTTTGACCATCAGTCTTCAGCCCAAAACAGCCCCTACAAATTGTTGAAGAGCAATGCATGTTCATGCATTCAAAACAGCCCCATGTGAACATTATCCTCATTAGTTGGTGAACAACCCAATTGATGGGGTTTGACTGCCGACAATCTCCCACTTGAAGATTTGATTAGTGCTTAATCAGATCTTCACACCATTCTTCTAACTTGCCCTTTCATGTTGCTTACGTTTGTCCGAGGCCACACGAGGATCGACATTTAATGAACTTATCAGCATCAACACTCTTTGTCATGAAATCAACTATGTTATCCTTAGTGTGAATCTTTTGCATATCCACCGTACCTTCTTCGACATTTTCTCGAACAAAGTGATACTGAACTTGAATATGTTTTAACTTTGAATGAAACGCCGGATTCCTTGCTAGATGCAACGTACTCTGATTGTCACAAAATAGAGATATCGTCTCTAGATTGTGCCCGAGTTCCTCCAGAACCATTTTCAACCAAATTGCTTCTTTACTGGCCTGCGTAGCTGCCATGTATTCAGCCTCTGTTGTTGATGTAGCAACAACTGACTGTAACTTTGAAACCCAGCTTACGTCCCCTCCAGCAAGAGTGAACACATATCCTGTTGTGGACTTGCTTTTGTCAAGATCACCTGCATAGTCAGAATCAACATATCCAATAACTGTAAAATCCGATCCTTCGTAACATAATGCAACATCACAGGTTCCCTTGATGTATCTGAGAACCCTCTTCACTGCACTCAAATGCTCTTTTCCAGGATTCGCCATGTATTGACTAATCACTCCCACTGCATGTGCAATGTCTGGTCTTGTACAGATCATAGCGAACATTAAGCTTCCCACTGCCGATGCATATGGTACTCGAGACATTTCCTTTCTCTCTGCTTCACTGCTAGGACACATACTAGAGGATAATTTGAAACTAACAGAAAGAGGGGTAGAGATTGGCTTACAATCTTGCATATTGAAGCGCCGCAAGATCTTTGACAGGTAGTTCTTTTGAGAAAGCCAAATCTTCCTGCTATTTCTGTCTCGGTAAATCTGCATCCCTAGAATCTTGTTTGCTGGTCCCAAGTCCTTCATTTCAAATTCCCTAAGCCAGTTGAGCCTTCGGTTCTTGAATGCGAGCTTTGTTGGGCCTGACACCAACATGTCGTCAACATACAGCAACAAGATGACAAAGTCATCTTCACCAAATCTCTTGTAGTAGGCACACAGATCTGCATTGAGTCTGCTGTATCCAAGGCTCATTATGAATGAATCAAATCTCCTGTACCAACACCTTGGCGCCTGTTTTAGACCTTACAGAGATTTGGTCAACTTGCAAACTAAGTTCTCTTTTCCTTCTTTGAATCCTTCTGGTTGGAGCATATAAATTTCTTCATCAAGTTCTCCATGAAGAAATACTGTCTTTACATCTAATTGTTCAAGATGTAAATCGAATGTAGCACACATAGCCAGAACTACTCGTACAGTTGTCAGTCAAACTACTAGAGAAAATATTTCATTAAAATCAATACCTTCTTTTTGAGCATATCCTTTCACCACCAATCTTGCACGGTACCTTTCCACTTGGTTATCACTGTTCCGCTTGATCTTGAACACCCATTTGTTGCTAATGGATTTCCGGCCTTGTGGTAGAGACACAAGTTCCCATGTCCTATTCTTATGAAGAGCTTCCATTTCCTCCTGCATTGCTGCCATCCACTGAGCCGCATCTAAGCTATTCATAGCCTCCTGAAGAGGTTATGGCTCTCCATCCTCGGTTAGAAGACAGTATGCAAATTGTTATCCAAAATATGGTCTGAGTGCCAGCCTGGTTGTTTCCTGGCATGCATTGATTGCCGCGTTTCAGGGACTACAGACTCCGTTGTCTCCTCAGGTTCGTGCTCTGGTTCAGAAGGATCACCCTGCTCAGTATCCTTCTTGACTGGTACTGTTGTAGTTTCTGGACTTTCCTTTGAACTGCTATCATCCTCTTTCTTATCTTCTGTGAAGATAACATCCCTGCTTATCACAATCTTGTGGGCCGTGGGGTCGCACAAGCGATACCCCTTCACTCCTTCAGCATACCCTAAGAACAAACACTTTCTGGATTTTGGGTCCAACTTCGTTGTCACTTGAGTATTAAACATAACATAAGCGGGACTTCCGAATATATAGAGATTAGAATAATCAATTGGTTTACCTGTCTACGTCTCCATTGGTGTCTTCGAGTCCAGTACTGTTGAGGGAGATCGATTCACCACATAACAGGCAGTACTGACTGCTTCCGCCCAGAACGACTTGTCTAGACCCGCAGTTTGTAACATCGCTCTTGTTCTATCCAACAAGGTTCTGTTCATCCGCTCTGCCACTCCATTCTGCTGAGGAGTGTACGCCGTGGTAAACTGTCTCTTAATCCCAGCTTGTTTACAGAAGTCATCGAATTCTGTGCCAGTATATTCTCCTCCATTATCCGACCTTAAACACTTGATCTTCTTTCCAGATTCAAGTTCGACTCGCGCTTTGAACATTTTGAACTCTGAAAATACATCTGCCTTCTTCTTGATCGCGTACACCCAACATCTCCTGGAATAGTCATCTATAAAAGACACAAAATACAGTGCACCTCCCAGGGATCGAACCAGTGCTTGCCAGAGTGAATTAATTCTAGAATAGCTTTGCTTCTAGAATTTGAACTGCTAAACTTTAACCGATGTTGTTTGCTAACAACATAGTGCTCACAGAAAGATAAAGATACCTTCGTGAGACCAGGGAGTAGTTTCTTTTCAGCAAGAACCCTCATGCCTTGTTCCGACATATGTCCAAGTCTCTGGTGCCAAATCATTGATGATTTCTCAGCCGACTCAGACGAAGCTACTGATGCTTCTCCTTCTTGCAAAGTCTCCCCCTGTAGCACGTACAGATTTCCAATAGTATTGTCGCCTTTCATATGTACAAGCGCGCCTTTGATAATTTTCATGATCTTGTCCTGCGACTCCATTTTGTAGCCAAGATCAGCCAGTTGTCCCAAAGAAAACAGATTCTTTTTCAACCCCTCCACGTGTCGAACCTCTTCAATGGTCCGAACAATCACGTCATGCATCTTCAGCTTGACTGTACCGATGCCAATAACCTTCAAGACATGATCACTGCAGCTGTACACAGATCCTCCAGAGACAAGTGTATAATGGTGAAACCATTCCCTCCTGTGAGTCATGTGATAGCTAGCTCCTGAATCAATAAGCCATATATCATCAAAGCCTCGCATACCTCGAAGTGTTGTTGCAGCTTCACATCACATAGCATTTCCATCATCTGAAGCGCTAGCGGCGTTTGCCTGAGGTTCAGAATCTTTCTTCTTAAGATCCCAACAGTCCCTCTTTTTATGACCCTTCTTGCCACATTTCCAGCAAACGCCGTTGATCCTTGACTTGGATCTACCTTTCTTCTGACCCCCACTTGCACCACGTTCAGTTGATCTTCCCCTTGTCACCACCAAGGCACTTCCTTGTTGAGAGCCTGCCTCCCTATCCTCTTTGTTCTTGCGCCGATTTTCTTCTTCAAGAACTGCGGCTACAATTTCCTCAAAGACCAAATAATCCATCACAGTATTATTTGTTAAGTTGATGACAAGTTGATCATATGAATCTAGCAAACTCTGTAGTAGGATTTCAGCACGTTCTGCAGACTCTATTTTATGACCCATAGAAGTCAGTTGTGAAAATAAAGTGAACGTTAATATGATCCGTTACCGAGGTAGATTCCGACATCCTCAGCATGTACAATTTCCTTTTAAGGAAAATCTTGTTGTGGAGTGACTTGGATTCGTACATCTTGTTGAGATGATCCCAGATCTCCTTCGCCATCTTCTTTTCCTCTATGCTTGACAACACTCCATCTGCCAACGCCAGGTGGAGATTTGCAATAGCATTCCCGTCCATATCATTCCATTTTGCATCATCTGTGAGTTCCATCGGTCTTTCACCGATCGCAGCGAGACAACCATCTTTCCTCAAGATGCCTTTGATCTTCAATTTCCAAAGCGAGAAATTTCTCCCGTTGAACTTTGCCAAACTTTGCCGTCATTGCTTCTATCACGAACCACTGTTCTTGAAAATAATTTCAGCACGATACCTCCAGAAAATAATTTCTCAGGCCCCGGATGTGAACCGAGGCTCTGATACCACTTGTTATAAAATAAGCCTCGGATTAGAGCGTAAACACGGCTAATAATTTGAAACGAGAATATAAATGACTCACTGATTTACGTGGAAAACCCCAAATTACTTTGAGGTAAAAAACCACGGGCAAGGTAGAAGAACTTCACTATGAGGTAAAATAGGAATTACAACTCTCAGATTTTTACCGCAGTAAAATCTCACAAACTCTCTATTTTTTACTCTCACTAACAACTCACTTAAACACTACAATGTATACAAATGCTTAAGAAAGCTTGTGTTTGGGATGATTGAAAACAATGAGAAATGATCTCTATTTATAGGAGAATTTTTGGGGAGGCAAAAGCTATTTTATGTAACTTGAAAGGCCTATTGTGTAAATTACACAATAGCCCTTAATTGCACTTTTTGACCATCCGTCTTCAGCCCAAAACAACCCCTACAAATTGTTGAAGAGCAATGCATGTTCATGCATTCAAAACAGCCCCATGTGAACATTATCCTAATTAGTTGGTGAACAACCCAATTGATGGAGTTTGACTGCCGACAAGGTAAACACACACAGTCCCAAAATGGTGTAGATTTTGTGTCGATGTCTTGGGTTAGTTTGCTGTCTGAATCTGTAAGTGCAATTTTTTTAAATGTATGATAGCAAGTTTTTGGATTTAGTTTAGGAAAACTGACTCATAAAATTTCAAAATGTTAGCAGGGAAATCAACCGAGATCAGGCTATTGGCATCTCAGTATCTCAAAATGCAGGACTACATCGTCACTGAAAAATGGACAGGGTTTATGACACGGTTTTGAAGGAAGGAGTTGATCGAGAGATATGCAGACAAAAGGCTCAGGCAGATGCATTCTGCTTGTGTTTTTTCATGCAGATAACACATTCTCCGGTAGAACACTATGCCATTATCGTTAAGTGGACAACTATTATTGCCCCTGTCCCTATTGTAATTAGGGATAAAAGCGTCAAACCCCCCATATTATACCCCTTGTTGCACTTTGCCCCATGAATTTTTTTTTTTGGTAACAAGCCCCCTGTACTATGGATAAATAAGCACTTTGCCCCCTGAGTCCAAATCCAACGGCAAAAAGTGTTGACACGTATTCAAATCCAATGGTGAAAAAGCGACTCAGGGGGCAAAGTGCTTATTTATCCATAGTACAGGGGGCTTGTTACCAAAAAAGAAAGTTCAGGGGGCAAATCGCTACACCTCCTATATAGTATAGGGGGTTTGACGCTTTTATCCCTTGTAATTATTATAATCAAGGTATCTGAGTGAAGTCTGCACTTTAATCTAAACTACTTCATGAAGGACATTAATTCAGTATAGTTTCTATTACAAGCTTGGTTTTGTTAATATGAGCATAAATTTAAATATGTACATATCTCTATCCTTTAAAATCAATTTTCGTGGCAATTGACAGATTGCAACATATCAAACTTTTGTGGTATAAATCCTTTTATTATAACCAGAAAGTGAACTTCATCGTTTCTAAAAGTCTCTATATCACACAGCACATCATATACAATTAATGGAGGATAAAAATGAAACGTAGCAGACTGCTTTATATGCTGCTAACAGAAAGAGAGCAGCTAGCTTATAACTGTACTGATGTTAAAGTTTACATAGGTAAAAGTTCATAGCAGAGTGAAGGGCACAAACTCAGTTTGTAACGGAAAACCACATTTCATTTGCAATAAGACTACAAAAGTAAGTATCAAGATCATTGTTGTTTTGTTTATGATAGAATACATCTCAACAGTTTCCACAAAATTAAGAAGAAAAGAAATGATGGCTCCAAGAGTTACAGAACCAACATATTTACTCAACTGCAGAAAAATTACACTACTTCTTCACAATGTTATGATTTTATCTTCAACCTTTTATCGCTGTTAGTATCATCTTTTGCATCATTACCAGAATTTAAGCAATTCATGTCTTCATTATATCTGATTTGAAGTCGTTTCTTGAAGCAGAAATTCTGCATAGCTTTTGCCTCAGACGACTTGGCATCCTCAGCCATCTCAGCTCTCCGAGAACTGCAATGTTTACCTTTTGCGCGTGCAGAGCTAGTCGTAGGCTCAATGAAAGTTGGGACTGGAGGAAGCGCTGGTGTAGGGTTCCAAATTGACGTTAACAAAGCCAGAAAATCTGGCTTTTCTTTAATATCTATCAACTTTCTGTCAACCCAATCTTTCGAAACTCTAAGGTTTTTCCTCTCAACACTCGAGAACTTATACTCACCTGCAATAAAACGATAGTAACGCTTAACAACATGATACAATTCTATATTGTAAATATATAACTAAGTCTTATAGTTCAGACTGCATACCAGGGAAGTAGACTTGAAACATTCTTCCCTCGGAGCTGTGACGTGCAATCACAACACCTTCCCACCACCCATTGCACCACCATGCATCAACAGCAGTCCCAACCTTGAATGTAGGGTCTGAAATGTCTTCGCAAGGCCAAGGCCTGATCGTAGGATGCCTAGCACATCTCATGCCCAGTTTATCAGAATTTGCTACTTTGGGTGACGGAATCTGTACCTGTAAGTTTATAGAAATAGATAAAAAAATGTTACACTTAACCAGAAATCAGGTGCAAAGGATCGTTTGGAACCACAACTTGTACCACTTTGGCGTACAATGTAATGACCCACCCATCATGTATTAAGATTCAAGACACGTGTCATCATCTCAAACACTTGGTACATAATTGGCACAATGTGCTACATAAGATCTACTACAAACAATAGAAAAACAAGAAAGAGCATATATGCAAGGCATAGAATACCTCGAGTTTTTGTCCTTCAACATCCAAGACATCGTAATATTGAACCTTCAAAAACTTCTGTGAGGAATGCAAGATCTTGCATCTGAACCAGCATCCTTGCAAGCCACTATCTTGGCTAAGAACCTCAACATTTTGATTTACGTTGAATAATAATTGGCATTGCGGCTCGGAGGCAAAAAATTTAGTCTCAACTGCTACCTGGTTGTTGGACACTTCAGCTGTGCGACAAGTTTTACCATTTTCAAGTGCTGTAAGACCAAGTCCTTCAGGTTTCCGAGAGGCTGAACCTTCTCCTATTTCAGTTGATTTCTGTTTATTATTTCTTGGCCATGGAAGATGGCGTATCAGAGAGGAGAGTATCGGTTGGGTTGTGTAGCCACGTAATTCACTCAGGTGGAATGCCTTAAGTTTCAGTTTCCTATATTCTCTATGGCACACGAAACATCCAAATGACAACTCTCGAGGAAGTACTGCCGAACATTTCTCAAAATGATCTGGTGTCAAAACTGTGGCCATACCGTCAATGTTCTCTGCCCTAATCACTTGCACATTCGTGGTGATGAAAACTTCATTAACTTGTGCATCCACATTAGGGATCCGAGTCTCCATTTCCGTCCGAAAATAAAACCATCGAACTCTGACCATTTTTTCTCCCTTCTGGTCTTCGTAGAAATCTTCCACATAGCCTAAGTCGTCTGTTTCTTCCTCTCTCTTAACAAGTACAAAGGAACATATCTGTCGGTCAAGACAAGAATTATGTCAACTATTATAGAGGATATCTTCCTGCCAAATTCAATATGGTCAGCAGTTTGAGACTTACAGGTATGGTGGTTCCACTCCGAACCAAAGCATGATAATGTTTCAACTGCTTATTGCATGTCCAAGCACCGCCTGACCACATGATATCTGGTTTTTGCGCGGTAGAACTTCCAGACTCCTGCATCTGAAATGAAATTTTTTGTGAGTATTTTGATGATAAGACCTCTTTTAGTAAATATTATCAATACTATTATTAATAAATACATGAGAAAATGGAAAATGAGAATCACCTCTCCATCTGGGGGACTCAATTTTTTAGAGAAACGAGTCATCGACGACACTAAATGTTTCTGAGATGGATTTGTCGCAGTTAATCTCTGGCCTGTCAAAGGTTTAGAAAAACCAAATATTTTAATATATGTAGGATATTCACCTTAGAGAAAAATCAAGGATAGTCTCAAGAAAATAACCAAAATCCTAAACAAAACTTTCTCTGTCGTTAATGTATTTCTTGTTTATAAATGATAATATTTATAACTAGAAAATTATTTTCCGGTCTTCTTCAAGTTATCAATAAGGTAAATTGCACCAGAAAACAGCAGCGATGCACTAAAGAAGTATATCGAGTTTTCAGCTTTACAAATTAGTAGCAACCAGAAGCTACACATCAATCTCATCATAATGGTATGCCTCCATGAAATGTTTAGACTTTCCTCATGAAATCCTTCGATGTCTCAGAGCTACACTGATTTAAGTGTCGAATATTCATATTGACAAGAAAATAGTACAACGCAATAAGGATAGGATTTGCTGGTAACGACTTTTTCCAGATATTAAATGAACAACAATAGATATAGAGAAAGCAAAACTTGCAGCAGGACCTCTCACAGCATAAATGGAAAGATAGCAATAGAATTCAGCTTAATCACGGACTACTATCTGAATAAATTATTATAATTCAGAATCAACCAAGACGAAATAGATTGAAGCTATTAAGAGCCGAGCTCTCTCTTCTGAAAATGGCTAATTTACCTTCTCTAGTAATTTTGATACTCCTTGCTAGGAGTTGAGGTATATATAGCCATGACTGTGAACATAGTTCTCTTGGTAACTATGAAATTACGTATAAAAATTTATGCTAGATTCGTGGTGGTTAGGGCTATCTGCATATGTCTGTATGTCTGTATGAGGAACTTTAGCTAGACCTCGCTTTTGCGACATTTTATATTATTTTTTTATTTGGTAACTTACCATTTGGTTACAGTTACTTTCCGTTATACCTATGCTCTCAATTATATAGCATTCAGTGTCATTTTGGGCCATGCTTCTTCAAGGAAATCTCTTAGAAATGTTTTCACATTCTGTTGCTCTACTTTGGAACGTAGAAATTAAAGTCCTATCACATTTCATCCTAAAAGGCCTTTTCAGAAGGAGAGGGGAAGATCAGTAATAATAGATGCTAATAATACTTCGCAAGCGATGTGGGATAGATTTCAATAGATTGTTTTTTGCCACTTCTGAATTTAAAAATTATGTGTCCTCCCCGTATCAACAAAAATATTTGCCATGATTTTTTGCATTTTAGCGATTAACCTCATAGTGTTTAGCGCAATGCTCCCACCATAGCGTAGCACCCGAATTATGGAGCTTTTCTTTCTATTTCACGCTCCCAATCCCCTAGAGGCGGAAAAACTCTTTCTGAAAAAGAATAATTTCTGACATTAATATCCCGATAATTATTTCTCATCACAATTAAAGGAAAGCCACAATTTGGCTTAATTGTTTTATAGTAGGACCGATGTGTGTGTTACAGATGATAAGGGTAATGGAGGTTGACTGATTGTCATTGCTATCTTTCACAACTCCACGTATTGATTAACGTATTGATAAAGAAGTTGCCACTCATAAAGTTGTGCAAGTCTATTTGTTGAGGATAGCTAAATCGGATTGCGAAGTTCGATCTTGACATGCAAGTCTCCTTCAATCCACTAATAAAACAACCAACTTTTTTTTCCTCTGTTATCTATACCAGTGTTATTAAAACCGGACCGTTCCGGCTGGCCGAACATCGACCCGGTGGCCAAGCCGGTCCGGAAACACTGAAAAAATGGTTTGCGCTGCAACTGGGCGAGACCGACGGGTTTCCCGGTTCAACCGGGTTTAACCGGTGAACCAGACCGATAACTGACCCGATCACAAAAATAAAAAAAAAAATTTATCTTTCTGCCCCCAAAACTTTTCAGCCCTAGCAAAATACCCCCAAAGTAATCGCACGCAGCCTCACACCCGCTCCCCCCCTCCCACTCGCCGCCCCCCACTCGCCGCCCCCGCTCGCCGCCGAACTCTTATCCAATTTCCACATACTTCACTAAACCCTAAGATCTCCCTCCGTTGCAACTTTTTGTTTTGGGTGAGATAGAGAGAGAGGAGAGAGAATTGAGAGTGAGTGATTTTTTAGAGGAGAGAGAGTGTGATTCTTCGAGAGAAATTGAGAGGAGAGAGAGTGATTTCCAAAGAAATGAGAGAGGAGAGAGAGGTTCTCAAATTTGAGTTGTCATCCAATAAAATTCTTCATCAATTATGAAAATAGGAAAAATCAAAAATATCAAGATCTTCTTTTTTTAGTTACAAAAAATTACAAGGATCTCTTGGTATATTATTTATAGGTATACTATGAGTGACAACCCTTCCCTCATATATAAATGGTAAAAATAAAAAAGAAATGGTAATTCGCTTAAAGTGTTGGCTTAGATTATTTCAAATTGGTGTTGATTGTTTATGTTTTCATAATTTTAGGATTCATATTGACATTTTCCTTAGGTTTAGAAGTGAATATGACACATGTTTAAAAAATACGAGTGACCCATCTTACTTAATCAAATATCTAGTTTTATATATTATCATATGAATCCTTCTTCTTATTTTGAATAATTATGAAATACGATTGATCCATATGTACGATGACATAAGTATATTTTGTATTACTATTATAGACACAACATTTCTATTAGAACAAACTCTTATATTATTTTACTTATATTTTGTTGTTTAAGATTTAATATTGTGATGTGATTTGTAAAAATAGATTTATACAGGATGAGTTATTTGATTTTTTCGTGAAATATATCCTTACCGGTTCGAACCAACGGTTAAACCGGTTAAACCGGTTGAACCTTGAACCAGTAACCTCACCGGTTCGGTGTCCCGTCCGGTTCTGAAAACACTGATCTATACACCATCAAAGTCCATTTGGTGATCATGAAAGCTACCATAGGGCATACACTTTGTGAGATTACCAAAAACGCTATGATATCATGATAGTCCATAATAAATGTGTAGCCCGCACCGTAGTACATGAAAATTAGCACCTTCACAAAAATTCATGTAAAATTTGTACCACATATGAACATCTCAATTCAAGTGAAAATCGACCATGGGCAGTTTGTCCATGTCATCTGCTTTTGACAAAATTCAATGAATTTCTCTAAACGACATACCATTTTGTGGGGTCATCATTTCCACCATATCGTAAAAAATCACGTTTGGTAATATTTGGAGTCATGAAACTACATGTAGAGAATTCCCAAGAGTTATGGTGCAAAGAAGATCCTTCCCCACTCTTACTTAAATAGTCAAACCTTCCCTTTATATGGTTTGCAAACATAGCAAACATTGAGTCTACGTTTCATGATTTGTTCCTCACTTATATAAAGGGTTATTCTAAGGAACCAATTTTTCTCTCTAGTTATAGGAAACGAGCTTGGATTATAGATGTTTGGATCTGATACCAAGTTTTCATGTTCTACAGATATTGATCGGGTTATTTGTTTATTAATGAGAAACTAAGCATGATCAAAGTTGCGTTCTTTATCTAATATTCTAATTTTGTAGAATATTGACCTCCTTAATTTGGTACAAAAAAAAAAGAATCACAACTCTAATTCTACACAAGGTTGTTTTTTTATTTTTTAGAATAATATTTCATGAAAATACCTCAAGCTTTTTATAGCTACATTAGCTAAGATCATAATTCAAGGCTAGAATTATTCAAATAAAGTATTAAGAAAACCATAATATAATTACCATAACTAATGTAATCTTTCATTTTGTTAACCACATTAAGTCATGCAACTACTCTTTCTTTATGTACTCTCAATGCATGTAGACTGTGATAAGAATCCGTTCGCAAAAGCAGTACCACAATCAATGTGCTCTTTCCTTTCTTTAGTCATCATAAGCTGTGCAACTGGTCTTTCAGTGTATTTTTCAATTCTTTTAGGCTGTGAGGTAATCCATCCGCAAAAAGTGTTTCATCCTACATACATGATGAAAGTAGAGTTCACTTTTTGATTTTTTACACGTAAAAGATGGAGTATAAGGAGATGAAAGTGACGTACATTTCAACTATGTATTGAGACCCCGTCAGGGCTAAACCACCGACGTGCTTTGCCTTATTGAAAATGGAAACCAGAGTGTGAGCAAACATGCAACATGATGTGAAATTCTCTTCGTTGCAAGAATCATCATTAGTCAAATGAAAAGTAAAAGACGAGCACGTTGACCACATGGAAGTGAGTTGCATTAATGAATTTAAGACAGGTCGACCACTTACTTCTTAGTTCGCATGGTACTTTATCAGATGTGGTGTTTAGGAAGTTCACCGGATAAACGGAATCACTTTATAGCAAGAGGTAATTCCAATTGAATTCCTTCATTTTGTTGATAGCCAGAATGGTAGTCCACAACTCAGCTTCAAGTGCAAACACTATAAAGATGAACTACCTACGTCCCATGTGGTACTCCTCTAACACTACAGAAAATCCTTACTGCACATGCAGAACCAGGCAGTGCGTAAAGAACAACCATCCGTGTTGCACATGATACATTCTTCAATATAAGGGTGCCAAAGAACCAACACAATTTTAGGCATCTTTCTTGACAAAACTGACATGTCAAGGCTTTAATGATTCTCAAGTCCTCGGCTGTATGATCCAAGCCAATGAGAAAGAACTTGAAATCTTTGATGCACCTCCAGATTTTTCTCAACATAACATAAATATCTAGAGAGTGATCTCCGAAAACACATCTGTACATGTGTTCCATAATATCAAGATGCAGAAAAGCGCGCACCAGCCGTCTCCGTGAGTAGCCTATCGATGGAAGAAGATGAGTCCACACAATTGAATGCCAGAAGCTCCCAAAGCTCGGTGCCAAAGTAGCCTAGGGAAACGACATTGAACAAACACATGAAAAGAACTTGAAATCTTTGATGCACCTCCAGATTTTTCTCAACATAACATAAATATCTAGAGAGTGATCTCCGAAAACACATCTGTACATGTGTTCCATAATATCAAGATGCAGAAAAGCGCGCACCAGCCGTCTCCGTGAGTAGCCTATCGATGGAAGAAGATGAGTCCACACAATTGAATGCCAGAAGCTCCCAAAGCTCGGTGCCAAAGTAGCCTAGGGAAACGACATTGAACAAACACATGAACCACAGATTCCATGCTTCGCTCACATCTGCATATTGAAGTGAGGTGAAATACTTTACACATTCGGACGTCTTCAGTTGGGATGTACCCAAGTTCCGCAGAGAAGCTAACCATTGATATCGATGGGGAAAGAAAATGCTTACAAATAAATTTTTGCAGGTCTCAAAGCAATGTAAGAACCACAAATCTTTGCGCAAGAACCTCTTTTTTAGAAAACTCGCCCCAGGGCTTGCCCGAGGCTCACCCGGGGTTCACCTCGGGACATTTTGACCCAAAAACTCACTGAGACAGCTTCTTGGGGCTTAACCTTCACAGAGCACCGTAATTTAGGGCATACACACAGAGGCAAAAGGCGAGCCTTTTGCGTCTCAATGAGCTGGGCTTACACCCTTGAAAATAAGGATTACTTTGCCTATTTAATTCTAAGTTTCATCCTTATTTTGCTCAAAAAATAACATTTCACATAACTTACAAGTAAATTGAGAGGCAATTGATATTCCTAGTAGATACTAAAAAAAAAATTTGAAATTCATCTTCTTCTTATTATATATGTTTTAATCATAGAAATTAAGGTTATGATTATTTATTTGTAGGTTTTTTTAGTTATTTCTTTGTTATCTTATATTTAATTCCTATAAATGCTTATCAATTAATTTTTCATATGTAGAATATACTGAAGGTCTATAAAATATCTTTATGTAATTTATATAATATGTAAAGTAAACTATATTCATCATCTTTTTGTATTTTTATAACCCGGCACAAATAGTTCTTTATAATTTGTTGAATGAATATTAGTTAGTTTTTTTATATATTTTTATATTTTTTATTGGTATTTTTTGTCGTAACTATGTATTTTGAAACATTGAATATCCAAGTTTGTAGGGCTTATGCCCCACGCCTTAGAGCAATCGCCTCGCCTCTAGTCTATGGAACGTCCCGCCTTACACCCAATGCCTTTTAAAACACTTGTAAGAACTATGAACCTGAAAATACCATTTATGCTAAGCGACATATGCAGACATCATTGTCTCCCTCGATGAGATGATCTTAGATTTGTGACTCTATCGAATTCGGGACTGTGGGAGGGATATTCTAGTGATCATTCTAAAAATGTCCACCACTCTATCCCGAAGAAGCCGCCTCTCCATGGCATCAATCCGCAGTTGGTTCATGATGCACAGGAAGAACCCCATTGTCGGTCCAAGAATTGCAAGTAGACTTCGTGCACATAAGCTACACTACAAGAATACAAGGCAATGGCTACAAAAAAATGGTGAGTGATTATAATCTGTAGCCATGTAGCTACTGAATTTAAATCAATGGAGTCCAAAAAATTTGTAGCCAACATTGGTGAGATAATAATCACTCACCAAGTATGGGGTGAAAATAATTAGTCACCATTGGAAACAATGGTGACAAAATAAATTGTAGCCATGTAAAATAAAACAAAAAAACCAAAAAAAAAAAAACGAAAATAGGCAATGGTCTGGTCCACAAAAGCGTGGTGTCCGATTTTTTGGACACCACGCTTTTGGAAAATCGGACACCACGATTACGGAGGTTTTTTTTTTTTAAACCGTGGTGTCCGATTTTTCGGACACCACGATTTTGGAGTTCTTTTTTTTTTTTTTTAAACCGTGGTGTTCGATTTTTCGGACACCACGGTTTTCGTTTTTTTATTTTTTATTTTTAAATTGTATGTTTTAGATTTCTTAATTTTTTCTATTTATTCTTGTAATTAGTTTGTATGCATTTTATATGTTGATATTGTTGTGTTTATGAATGTTGTTAACAAAATATAGTATTTGTTGGATATTTGCTTGTTTTTTAAATTTTATTTAATATTTAGCATTTTATATTTGTTTATGCAATTAGTAGCGTTAATTAAAATGTTAAGCATGCATGCATGTCTTAATTATTTGCTATTAGAAAATTAAAGTGTAATTAGGCCTTATTATGTGTACTCATTTCATAATTAGTAGTAATTAGGAGACTTGCACTTTAATTAGGATAATTTTAGTAAAAGTGATGGAATTTTGTTATAAAAATTAGGAAAAGTTATGAAATATTATGGAATTTAGGAAAAAAATTAAAATATAGCATAAAATGGCAAAATAAAATTTTTAATTAAATTAAATTACATGCTTACATTCGGAATTAACACTTTGATGACTATTATTTTATAATTAGTAATTAAACTATAGATTTTATAGTAATTAGAGTAAAATTAATTAGTAATTAAGTTTAAGTAGGTAAATCATGATTCTACATGTGTACGCATTCTATAATTAGTAGTTATTAGGAGAATTTCATTTTAATTAGGATAGTTTTAGTAAAAGAGTTGGAATTTTGTTTTAAAAGATAGGAATATTTAAGAAATATTATGGAATTTAGGATAAAACTCAAATTTAGGATAACATAGGAAAATTATATTTGTATGTTAAAAAAATGCCTCATGATTATATTAGTAATTAACACTTTGATGACAATTATTGTATAAATAGTAATTAAACTATAAATTTCAGAGTAATTTGAGTAAACTTATTTAGTAATTAACTTTAGCAAGGTATAAATCATGATTATATATGTGTAGCTCATTGTATAATTAGTAAGAATTAGGAGAATTTCATTTTAATTAGGATGGTTTTAGTAAAAGTGTTGGATTTTGTTTTAAAAATTAGGAAAAGTTAAGAAATATTATGGAATTTAGGATAAAACTAAAATTTAGGATAACATAAGAAAATTAAAATTGTAGTTTAATTAAATAGCATGATTACATTGCTAATTAACACTTTGATGACAATTATTATATAATTAGTAATTAAACTATAAATTTCATAGTAACAGTTAAAAAAAATAAAAAATAAAAACAGTAACAATTACAAATAAAAACGGTAACAATTACACATAGAAAAAAAAAAGAAAATTACCGTTTGAAATTTCGAATCAAACGGTAATTTATTACAAAAAAAAAAGAAACTTACCAATTAAAAAAGAAAAAGGTAACAATTGATTAAAAGATTAAAAAAAGAAAGAAATCGCACTAAACAATTAACAAATTTAAAAAAAAAAAATTACCGTTTGATTCAAATTGAATCAAACGGTATAAAGATTCAAAAAATATAAAAAAAAAAACAAAGAGCATGTCATGGCGTCCAAAAAAAACAAAGAGCATGTCATGTCATGAGGTGGTGCAGCAAGTCGGTTATTTATATAAATGCATGGTTGGGATGAGGTGTGGAGAAGTTACTTCCCTATAATTTAGGAATAGTATTTAATCTCCACCACATGTTGTACCACGTCATCGTACAACCGCTGCACCTAATAATTTTTCCTTCTTTTCCCCATTTTCTTATTTTTCCCTCATTTTCTTCTTCCTCGCCATCTTCTTTTTAGTTATTATCATTTTCAGTAGTCTTAAATTAAATTATTAATTAAGTTGTTGTCGAATGGTTATTTCTTTCCTCTTAATTATTTTTAAAATAGTTATTTTTGTTAAATACTAAAAATACTCCACAAGTTCACACAATCGTCTCATCCTCAGTTCAATAAAAATACATGCATTACACGTTGAAATCGAAATAATAAATCTAATTAACATAATCAGGGTCATCATCTGTGTTGTCATCTTCTGGGGCAGAATCGTCGCCAACCTCGTCATTTATATCGCCATATTTGTCCTCCTCATCTTCTTCATATACATCTCCGACTTGCTGAATTTCGTCGTTTGCGAGAGGTACTGAACTGTTATCAGGAACGGACAGGACAACAGTTGCATTTTCATCCTGAAACACTGAAGTGGCATCGACGACGTATCTTGCCCTTGTAGTATACACTGCCCACCACCCTCTTCTGCTTGCGTTCTGTTGGGAAGGGTATTTTGTGTATTACACATGATGTGCCTGGCTTGCGAGTATAAATGGTTCAGCCGCTCCATTTTCCAATCGCCTCTGCGGATTGATGTCCACCAACCGGTAATCGAGATATGTCGTCATGCCCCCGTAGATATCGTACCAGTCACACTTGAACATTACAACTGTCTTCATTGAACCACTACCCCAGTATTCCAACTCAATAATTTCCTGTAGCATGCCATAGTAGATCAAATCATCAGGTCCCCTACATTTCCCTTCATATATACACCACTATTCATCGTCTTCTTGTTCATTCCATGCTCCACAGTGTGGAAACGGAAACCGTTAATCTTATATGCCTTGAATACTTTTACTCGTAATAGTGGGCTGTGTACTAAAGCAAACAGGCGTTGGTCAACCGGGTAACGGCCCGATCTGATAGTCTCTTTGATCCAATCCACGAAATAAGTGTTGCGCCTTTCCTGAATCAAATGATCCAGGACACCTGAACACATCTCGTGTTCAAACAACCTATCACATATAAACAACTTCAGGGGATGTACTTCGTAATATTTACATATGCATTATATGTATATGAGCTAATAACATGATCGATCATAATATAATAAATACCTTATCCACGGTTCGACCTCAGTGCAGTTTAGAAGGACATATAACTCAGCGGCTCTGTGCTCGGCAAGGGTCAAATTGCGTGGTCTTTCTCGCTTCCCCATGGGTTTTCCTTTATTTTGAAAGACGAACAAGTCATCGCTCAAATTCAGAGTCCTCTCAACCTCATTCCTGTTCAGGCGGCTGTGACGAGTTTCAACTCCGGCTCCAAAGTAAAATGCACAAAAGTTAGTAATCTCCCTCGTAATATTGGCCTTCACAATCGACCCTTCTATTCTCGCTTTATTACCCGTCGATCTCTTCAAAACTAGCATGCACCTGATACGAAACATATCCAATTTATAAATATATATACTTTACTAACTATAATTATAGAAATGAGTAATAATCCAAAAATTGTTACCTCTGAAATGGGTACATCCACCTATATTGAACCGGTCCGCCGACCTTCGCTTCCCACGATAGATGAATCGCCAAATGCTCCATCGAATCAAAGAAGGCTAGGAGAAATATTTTTTCCAACTTGCACATCGTCTCCACTATTGATACCTCGAGCGTGGCCATATCAGATTTTCGAATTTCAGGGGTGCTCAAAGCTCTGAAAAAGTTGCTAACCTCCATTGATGGACCCCAAACACTATCCGGTAATAAGTCGCAAAATGCAAGAGGCAACAATATTTGCATGAACACGTGACAGTCATGACTCTTCACCCCAGCTAGTTTAAGATGGTCCATATGAACACATCGTGAAATGTTAGAAGCATACCCATCAGGGAACTTCAAACCCCGCAGCCATTCACACACCAACTTCTTTTGCTCTTTACTCAAGTAGTACTTGGCTTTCTTCTTCACAACTCTACCATTTCGGCTAAACCCCAAGAACAACTCTCGTCGGCTCGTTAACAACTCCAAATCCTTCCTCGCATTCAAGTTATCCTTAGTCTTCTCTGGATCATCCATCACCGTGTTTTTGATATTATCGAAGAAGTTCTTTTTGCAATACATTACGTCTAAGTTGTGACGTATCATGTTAGTGCACCAATAAGGCAGTTCCCAGAATATACTTCTCCGGTTCCAATTGTGCTCATTTCCATAACCTTGAATGACGATATTTTTCCGGCCGAATGGAATATCCGGCAAGCACTCTACCAGTTCCCGCATCTCTTCCCCGGATCTTCTCACCAAGGGCAAAGACTCTTCTATCTTGCCCCTTAGGAAATCAGTGGTGTTGTCTCTGAAAGGATGGTCATCTGGCAAGAAATGCCGGTAATAGCCCCAAAAATAGTTCTTCCTCCCGTGCTTCAGCTGAAATGCTTTGGTCCCCTCCATGCAATATGGACATGCCAACCTGCCTTGGTACTCCACTGTGAAAACATGCTATACCCTGGGTAATCAGTGACGGTCCACATAACAGTTGCACGCATTATGAAATTCTGCATCCTAAAGCTGTCGTATGTCTCAACCCCGACCTCCCACAGTGATTTCAGCTCATCAATCAGTGGTCAAAGCAAAACATCAATGTTCTTCCCCGGGCTTCTGGGTCCAGATATCAACAAACTTAAAAAGATGTATTCTTGCCTCATGCAAAGATCGGGCAGAAGATTATACGGAGTGACAAAGACAGGCCAACAAGAGTATGGAACGACATTATTTGTAAACGGGTTGAATCCATCGGCGCAAATGCCAAGTCTAACATTGCGAGGCTCATTGGCAAAATCTGTGTGCGTTGCATCAAAGGATTTCCAAGCTTCTCCATGTGCAGGATGGATCATTTGATCACTGTCTCTCCGACAGTTCAAATGCCACGTCATGTGTTCTACATTCACGCGAGACATGTAGAGTCGTTGCAGACGTGGCATCAACGGCAGATACCACAGCTTCTTGCGACCAACAACTTCACTCTGTTATTTGAATTCAGCCTCTCTTCGAACCTGCCTTCATTGCATTCAGGACACACCGTATACTTACTGTCTACGTACTCGCCTTAAAATAAGAAGCAATTGTTAACGCAAACATCAAATGTTTGGTAGCCCATCCCCAATCGGTTCATATATCTCTGCATGCTATACATACTATCTGACATCCTCTGCCGATCTTCTGGACTCAGCCATTGGCGAAACAATTGTATGTTCTTTTCGCACGCCACATTAAGGATAGAGTAGAGAACCTTGTTATTGAGAAATTCAGCGACCCATCCTAATACTGTGTTTCCCTCGCCCGCTCGTATGGGCTCCTCGGCCTCACGCAACATCTGGAAGAATGCTTGTGCCTCCATATTCAGTTGTTCGTTTCCAATCTCAAATTCATTGATATTATCGAATCGGCCAGCAAATGCATCTTCGACCATCTCTCTTTGTCGATCCCGTAAGTTATGCCCAGACGACGACTCATCCATGTTTGTATCGTACCTCATATTTGTATCAAACCCCTCCTCGCGCCTTCGAATTTCACCGTGCCCAGTCCATACATAGTATTGAGGCAAAAATCCGTACTTGTAAAGATGAAATCGAATACCATCTCTACCACCAAATTTCCTATTGTAACACTTAATGCAAGGGCACCTAGCTTTGCCATTCCGTAATAATTGTGTTGCACTAAATGCGTAGTCTAGAAAATTCCCACACCGGCTTCAAAAACAGGATTCAAATACCCATCATCACCATGATTTAATCTGTCGTACATCCAACTTCGGTCTTCGTTGTTATACATTTTATAACCTATTACAAACACAAAAAACTACCCTTAATTATTAAACAATTAGGTGTGGGGGTTTTCTATTATTAAAATGAAAAAATAAATATATCACTACAACATTATCTATATATATATATGTACATATGCAACACTACTTAACACTTAATTACAGTTAAAATGCACTAACGAACTATTTGTAAACATACAAAGAACATACCAATGATGATCATATATATACCACATAAAATTAAACTATTGTATTTGAACAATTAAATTGCATGCTACAACATAATAATTTTAAGTAAATAAATAACCCAAATTTAAGCAAGTCAAATCAAGCCAACAAAACACAGTAAATGTATTAAAATTACCTTCTAATTGCCGAGAATTGTGAGCCGTGGAGTGATGGAGGTTTTTTGGAGAGTTTGTTTGAAAAAAAATTGGAAGATGGAGGTTTTTGGGGATGAAAACGGGTGAAAATGGAAGAAAATGGGGGAAATGAGGGGAAGAAGATAAGAAATCTGTGATGTTTTGTGATAGTTGTATAGCTTCAAAAAATTAACTCACCATAGATAAGCAATGGTGACTGATTTATTTCTTGCTAGGTGTGGGGTCAAGAAAATCACTCACCAAAGCATTAAAGTCTGTGGGGTCAAAAAAATCACTCACAAAAGCACAAACTATGTGATATCAATGGTGTCAGATTTTTTTGACCCCATTGAGGGCACAATCCTTGTGATAGCAATGGGGTCAAAAAAATCTGTCACCACAATTTTATAAATCTATAAATATACCCCATTTTTCACAAACTTCATCTCTTCATCTTCTCTCCCTCAATAATCCGAAAATCCTCCCCTCCCTCAAAAAATCCGAAAATCCTCCCATCTCCCTCAAAAAATCCAAAAATCATCTCCTCTCCCTCAAAAAATCCAAAAATTATCTCCTCTCCCTCAAAAAATATGAAAATCTCACTCTAAAATCCGAAAAATCCTCTCTTTTATCACTTTCTTTTTTGGGTGTTATATTAGTTATGTATTGTTTGGGTGTTTATATATATATTGATTTGTGTGTTTATATATATATAGTTAATATATTGATGTGTGTGTTTATATATATATATATATATATATATATATATATATATATATATATATATATATATATATATATATATATTTGTGTGTGTTAGTATATTACGAATTATATATGTATATATAATAAAATGGAGGGAAAAAGCCAACAAAATTGAAAATTTTGAAAATTTGGCAAAAAAGTGGCGGTTAATCCGCCACCAAATTTTTTTTAAAATTTTCGGATTGTGGTGACTGAATAATCAGTCACCACGGTTTAAAAAAAAAAAATTAAAAAACCATGGTGAGTGATTATTCACTCACCATGGTTTAAAAAAAAAACAAAATAAAAAACCGTGGTGAGTGATTATTCACTCACCACGGTACAATACGATTTAAAAAAAAAAACAAAATAGCGTGGTGTCCGATTCTTTGGACACCACGCTTTTAGAAAAAAAAGACAAAAGGCGTGGCATCCAATGAATCGGACGCCACGCCTTTAAAAAAAAAAAAAAATTGGGTGGCGTCAAAATAATCGGACGCCAGCCTTTTATTTTATTTTTGCTTTTCTTTTAATCTAGTTGCATGGCTACGAATTCATCTGACACCACGTCATGGCTACAAATTATTTTGACACTACGTGGTGAGTGATTCTTTTCACAGTATTGTTGGTGACTAATTAATTTGTAGCCATTGCTGACATAACTTTATGCCTACGAGGCCAATAGTTACAAAAGTTGGTTACAAAATTTTTTGTAGCCATTGATCAATGCTCACTGAAAATATAGCAATGGTGAGTAATTGTTTTGACCCTATTGCTACATTTTCTTGTAGTGCTATTCGACTGAGACGCACTTGAAGACTGCACTTTTCTATGACACGTCAACCCATAACCGGTACTTACTTGAGATTGCGCTCTTGCTTAACATGACTATAAAAGGAATGAAAGGCTAATGCCTTGATAGACAACATTGACAAACAAAATATGTATTTGAGAACAAACAAAAGCTCCTGAATTATTTATCCAAGGACAAACAGAATTACTAAACTATCTATTTATGTTTGTGCACATTCTGCAGTAGAGTTCTCACTCTAACCAAGTAATGATCATTACCGGAACACCATGGCCAGTTGCCAATTCACAAATATAATAAATAGAAACTATAATCAAGTATAATTAAATTTCATACTCCCAGCAAATATCATCATCCAAAACTAAACCATCAAAAGTCTACTGATAATACGTACTTGGATCACCGAAGATGGGGCTTGCTTCAAAACTTAACAAGTTTAGCCACTTAACAAGATCCCGTCTACATTTCCATTGTGTGTCTGCATTGGCTGCGGTCTTGAACCCGAAAACATGTAAGAAATCCTGTGAAACTCTATAGTATACGTGATTAATTGTCCTCTCTACCCCCACTGCGACAAGAAGAGAACTACCGGTGGTGTCCCTCAGGATATAGTGAATTATACGCCTGCCTTTATCTGGGAATACTATAATTTCATCCCAGGACCTCTGCACCTCGTTGTCAGCCATCCTAATGCAGAATATTGGAAAACAAATTTGAACTTAGTCAGGTATATATTCTTGTCATGAAATCGACAGTCAAATTATGTATTACAAACATTCAGATATGTAGCTCGCAAAGTAAAACTGATAAAAGTTAAAAACTCTACAATTGCTGAAGTAGAATTTCAGTTTCTGGAACACATGGATATATAATTCACAACAAATGTGTAAGAAAATAATTGATATATTGTTGAAATTCTACTAGCTAAGAAATTCAAACAGAGAGACATGCAGTAAAAGAAACAGGTTTTCTTAGTTTCAACCAAGGCCGAAACCATCGACATGTAAGCCTAAAAGATCGCGAGGTAAGAGTCGCAAACAAATGGACTCAAAGACGAATCAGAAAACTCATGCCTCAAGAACTCCAAGAAAAATGACAAGATAAAGAACATCAAAATAAACGAAACTCTAATAGGGAAATTTATCAAAATCCGGCACAAAACTTCCTCATGTTTCTTTTGTTATAGAATCCTGTGCTTTCAAAAACCCTACACCCCATCTTTTTCCGAGTAACTGAGCCAAATCTGTCCTTGATATTAGAACCCAAAACCCCCTCCTATAATTAAAAACTATGCACGAGACACCCTCATGGTTATAGAAATTTGCATCAAACACTGGACAATTTGCATTAAACTAGGGATAGTGGAAAATAACACGAGGGGGGTCTAGTGGACGTTTTTTTTTTTTTAAAACCCCAGGCGGGATCCCTAGATTTTTCCAACATATATTTTAGAGAAAAGTAGCATTTCATCAATCACCCCAATCATGGAACTGGCAATTCAGTTATGAGCATTCAGATTTAAGTTAACATATGTTCTACAATAAGGTTAAATTAATATATCTTATATCTTAAAATGAAAGTTATTGAATACCGAAAACATTACCTTCAAATGAATCTAATTTTTTCCTAATCGATGATAATCCTTCAAATTAACACCTAAGGTTATGTTATTTTGCACTTAGCCATCTTAATCTATGAAAAAGAAACACCTAAAAAAATAAAAATAAAGATAAATCCATAGGGTAGGGTGAGGGTTGGACCCTTACCCTTATCCTACCCAGACCCGGATTTTAAATTTTCATAGGGTAAGGGTAAGGATCTGGACTCGGTCTTTACCCTATAGACACGGGAAAGAGTGCAAACCCACACTCTAATTTCATGGTAAGGGTAGGGTCTTAACCTACCCATTGCCAGCCCTAGACCGTTTAACCAACAAAATTGTTCAAAACTTAAAATGCCAAGAACTATCCAAGGTAATTCTATTTATGCAGAAAATGGAAATAAGATAAAAACAGAACATGATATGTCTAGAGCAGTTAACAGGAATTTGTAGAGAGGGACATGCAAGTAACCAAACATATACAAAACTAACCTTGTGAGTTCCTGATCTGAACAAAAGGACTGGATCTTTACGAAAAACCAAAATGGGGTTCCCTAGTTTGGAAAAGTTCAAGGAAAAATTAACACACGATGGTGGAAAAAATGAAGCATCAAAATTCACCCAAAAGAAAATGTAAAATTGACTAAATAAACACATAAACTCTTACAAAACCGAAAAAACTTATGCTGAAAACTCTAAGAGAACGACTTGACGAAGAAAACAATGTAAGAAAGCAGAGTAATTTGTTACTGACTTGAAATGAGAGAAAAAAAAAAAAAAGTTGTGTGTTTGTTGATAAAGTGGAAAAAAGACAAAGTGCATGTGAGTAGGATTTCTGGTGCCAGATTTTGGCAGTTAATAGTAGGTGAGGACAAAAATTGAATACGAGAAAGTTATACATAAATATGAGAGAGAAAGCCATTGAAGGAGGCCAAGTGAGGCACGATTCCACGAATATCATCAAGAAAGGAAAATAGTGCCCGGAGTTGTGCTGGAGTATTAAACTTTGAGGCTAAAGAAGAAAATTATAAATTCATAATACCAGCAATTTATTTACAACAATTCTTATCTTAATATAAGGTTTTGTAGATAATTTATTGTGTGCTTTTTAGGTAATTTAGTTGTAATATGTATTGTTTTAGGTAATTTAGGTGCAGTACATATTCTTTAGGTAATTTAAGTGTAGTGTCAACCTTTCATTTTTATTTGTTATTGATTGTCGACTATATTAGGTAAGTGGGTATGAGAAGTAGGTGAGAAATAAATTGGTTTGACGTTTACGTAATTTTGTTTGAATTAGACCATGGATATGTGTTGGACCTATCACAAATCGGCGTAACAATATATAAGACCAATAGTTTAGATCAATTAAGATCAATTGAATTCGTATGTTGAATTGGTAAGATTCAATTTAAATTAGTTTTATTAAGAACTCTACATGATAGATTCATTTTGGATCTAGAACCATCAAAATCAAATACGAATATTACAACCGGGTTTGTACACAATTTGACTTGACAAGTTAGCACCACTAAAATTATATTCGAAAAAGCTGATTTCTCGAAAAAGAACTAATTCCTTTCTTTTCTACCTGACCATTTAGTCCATGGTTTTGGAAAGCCTAGATATGTGCGTAACCCCTCCATAAAGATTAGATACTAACAAATTGACTGTAACCCCAACAACCTTTTTATTGTACTGACAAATGAGAAGATAAAATTTCAAATAACGAGTCAGAAATGAAGTGAGCACCTATCTTCGTACCTACAGTTTTGTTTGTTTTCATTTACTTTGGCTTTATCTCAAGCTTGGCATCATTGAGATATTCTAAAAAGTTCAAATACTAATATATTTCCCTTGGTAACATCATTTAACAATGAAAATTGTGTGATAATTTAACGGAGAATGTAGTGAAATAACCCCGCACAAATAAATAAAATTATTGATTTTTCAAAATCTGGTGATGGTTGTCTTTTGGTATTTAACTAAGAATTGCGAGATTTTAGAAATTGTACTGTAGCATTCCGACAGTGTCACGACAAATAAATTTTAATTTTTTACTTCGATAGAAATGCGGAATATAATGTTTATTGATGGTGAAAGGGGCGAACGTAGCAGCGACCAGAGACATATACTTACTTATTTTGCTTAATATTTGTGAAGGTTTCTGTTGGTACTCATTAAGAATTGCGAGGGTTTAGACAATCTGTTGTAACATTCCAACAGTATCACGACAAATCAATTACTATTTTTATTTCTAGAGACACGCGGACTTATAAAGCTCTTTGTTAAGGCGTGCTTAATTAACACTTTTAATGTAATCAACCCTAAAGGAGCAATGGTTTTCCCGATCGTTTTTCCTTTTTGTTGCAGGACATGTATATGTTTAGTACTCACATTAATATAAATATATCCGTAAATATGGATAGATTTGTACATTACTATAACAAGCCCAACCATATAGGCAAAAAATTTGAGCTCGGGGCGCGCTTTTTGTTATCTTCATTCTAGAATTTTCAAATAAAAAATCATCATGTAGAAGTATACATTTTCTAACAACTCTTTTGCCAGAAAATACATATGCAATATGTTTAGAGTTTCAACTCTAAAACAATTGGTAGCGTAACAAAGTTATGATATTAATTATTATCTACTAAGCAATTTTAGGTCACATTTATTTGCATTTATGACTCCAACGCTGAAACTCACTATATATATGGGAGCTCCCCTAACCCCCAAACACATCCTCCTTCATTGACAAACAACAGCAGCACAAAACCCAAAAGCCTTCAACATACTTACTATTTTCATCATCTTCCTTAACTTTTAAAAAAGAATTAATGGCTTCTGGTTCATCTTCACACTCCGATTCTCTCATGGAAGAGAAAAAAAATTTGATGATTTCCCCTAAAACAAATGTGAAAACATTCAGAGAAGCCCATTTCCTCAATCCATCAGTCACCTCTCCTGATGTGTCTGTTTCCCCTCCACGACTCACCAACTATCAGGCTGGTTTAGCCATTACTGGTTCGCCCAAGTTGGGGCTCCGCGGATGGGGGACTCCGAACAAACACTGGAAAGATTGGGTTGGAGAGATCGCGAATCAGCAAAAGAACATTTGGACACAGGCAGGGGTTTATGATGCCGTAGTTAACTCCACCTACAATATCCTGCAGAACAACAGGCTCCTTTTCTGGTTGGCAGAAAGGTGGTACCCCGAAACTAATACTTTTGTATTTTCCTGGGGTGAATCGACTGTAACCCTGGAAGATGTGTTAATTTTAGGTGGTTTCTCTGTCATGGGTGATCCAGTCTTTAACCCTCCTAGGGACCACGACACAGAAGATATCTGTAGCCAGTTAATTCAAGCCCGAAAAGAGCTTGCGAGATCCAGTTCACATAAGCCCACTCATGCCTCATGGATCGAGAAATTTAGGCTCGATGGATCTGAAATTGAACCTGCTGCTTGTCTGGTCTATTGGCTCTCCAGGTTTGTTTTCCCATCACCCGTGGGCGGAGGCAAAATAGACGAAGATGTTGTTAGGGCCGCTGTGCACTTGAATAAAGGTAATAAAATAGCACTCGCCCCAGCAGTTTTAGCTTCAGTGTATACTGATTTGAGCAGATTGCAAGAAGCCCTTCGAGCTGATCCACGTCTAACAACAACTATGAAGCTTTCATCTCCACTTCAACTTGTTCAAGTTTGGGCTTTGGAGAGGTTTCCACTATTGCAACCAGTTCCAAAGTCAATTGATCTGCATGAGCCAATAATGGCTCGATGGGATGGCAAAAGCAAAAGAAATATCAAGGATATCTTGCCATCCCTCGACTCTCCTATGACAAACATTATTTGGCGCCCTTACATTACTTTGAGCGATGCTTTATCTCATAGGTTATACAGAGATAGAGAAGAATATTGGGTGCCCATTGATGAAGAGTTGGATGAAGATCGGGAAGTACTAATCCGTTGCATGAGGGTGAGCGAACTTGTAAGCTTAAAGACAGGCAACATTAAAAAGTACCTTCCACATAGGGTGGCAATGCAGTTTGGTATGGATCAAGGTATCCCGGGTACTGTGGAACGAGATTGTGCAACTTCTGAGGCTGCTTGGCAGAATTACAGTAGACCTCTTGGAAAAGAAAAATACTATTTACCCGCACGACATTCTCGTCCAAGTGTTACCAGGAGATACTGGAGTTGGTGGAAACCATCCTGATGTGGCAATGAATAAATGTTGTGGAAAATACCTATATGTTCCTCTTTAGAATAATTGTATTTCCATGACATGCAAATTAACTTTTGTAGTACAATTTGTCCCCAGCTAAATTGATAAAAATTTCTATTTTCCTTTCTATCTTGCTTGCTGAATATTGGGAATTTAACAAGGGCGTAACTAGGAATTAATTTTATTCTGGACTACTAAAAAGACTAAGTAACTAAATAATAACATTTTAGAAAATTCTAGTACAATAATAAAATCAAAAACAATAATTTGGAAAAAAAAAACTAATTACTATCTTATAAAGTAAAAGATAATATTATTGAACTTTTGTCTTGTGGTTCTTCAAAGAATAAAATCTATCATTAACATTTCTTTTATGTAATCTATCGATTACATATATAACGACATTCATAATTCCTGCTAACTCTTCTTCAGATGAGATATCAACATTATTTGCTAAAAAATTCCATCCTGTTATGAATATTGTTTTAACGATCTTCCTACTACAAATGCAGAAAACCTATTCCAATGATTTAGAACATATTAAAGTGACATTTTTTTTTTTTTGATCAGAACTGAAACATATTAAAGTGACATTAAAAAGATAACTGCTAATGGTTACATGAACGAGATCCTTGCTAAGTGTTTTTCTACCGTATTCAATAAAAATATACAACAACCACACAAAAAAAGGTTAGTAAAGTAATACTAAGTAATAAGGCCACATACATAATCCTTTTACTTAATTTACAAACAAATGGAACAAATATAATAAAAAAAATTACAAATAAGTAATATTATGAACAAATGGTGTGCAACTTGTGAATCCCAGAGACACTTTATACACCATTTCGAATTCGCCATTTTCTCATATCTTTCTTTAGAAAAATAGTACAGTATGTAAGCACCACATGTAGATCTATTTTCAGCAAAACAAATTATATGATTAATTTATTTTCACCATTACAATTTATCTTTATACACAACAAAAAATTCACATTTTGAACAAAAAACAGAGACATAGAAGGAACAAAACTGAATAGTCTTTCTTTATCAATAAATGTGGTTTTGCCTTGTAGCATGGTGACAATAAATGAAGAACTGTTGGTGAATTTGAAATATTTTATTTTGCGCATGTTGGTGGCGAAATGAGATTATCTAGCGGGTTAAAATCATAACACTAGCCCAGCAAAAAACTCCAATGAGTAATTCAGATATATCTTAAAGTTGTGGTTCATTATGTGTCACTAGCTAGAAATGAAAATGACCGAAATGAAAATGAGTTTGATAAATCCTTGATGGTGGAAGATGAAAAACTGTAGCCTCAATGAGTACAAAAAGTTTTATTTCAAGTAGTCAAATAGTTACTTGTTTTTCTACTATAACTTTCTTTTATTAAGTTTAAAACCTGAAACAAATTTTATGGCAACTATATCTTAAATGTATCAGAGCAGTACCAAGGCAATATCTTGGGAGGCAAAATCCATATAGGATTTCTTGTCCAAAATAAAAGGTTAAGTTAGTGATACTCCTTTTACCTAACCCTAATGAATTCAAGAAGTCAAAATCATAATACTAGCTTAGTCAAAATCTTAAGTCTCCAAAGAGTAATTCAGATATATCTTATAGTCATGGTTCATTGTGTGTCACTAGAAAAAGAAAATGCTTTTTGTTTGTGCAGTGCGCGTTTTAGATGTACAACGTTCATGTGTGTGCTTTGAAGATAATACTAACGTACTATGTGTTTTCTAGATGATTTAGATATAATGGAGCTTTTTTGTAATTTTTGTGTAGTATGTATTGTCTTAGGTAATTTAGGTTTGATGCGTAGTTTTTGATGATTTAAGTGTAGCACCAACCTTTTATTTTGTTTTATATTGAATGTCGACTATATTAGGTAGGTGGGTCTATGGAGTAAGTGAGGTACGGTGGATAGGTGAGAAATAAATTGGGTTGACTTCCATGTAATTAAATTTGAATTAATACCATGGATATATGGTGGATCTATCACAATGAACGTAATAATAAGAGCAACGGTTAAAAAAGTCAATTCGCTCCTAGATTGAACTGATAAGATCTAATTCAAATAAATTTTATTAATGACCGAACATGATAGCTGCATTTAGGTCCTAGAACTGTTAGAATCTGTTAGGACCGCAAAGTCCGACACCTTTCAAACTCGGTTGAACAGTCAGGACTGCCAGGTCCAACTAGATTTTATTTCCTTGTTTGCAAAATTATTTTAAAGGAAAATTCGGTTTTATTTACTTTGATTTATTTACTTATTTATTCACACGGTTTTATATGGAATTTATCTTGTTATTAGACGCGTGAATATTTAGGTTAGTTTGGAAAGATTTAACTTGATCTTATAGTATCTTATCTTATGGAAAGTTAATCTTTATCAAACTCTTTCCTATATCCTTTAGTAATCTATTCCTTGTGGAGTTCTTCTTTGTCTTTGATGTGCAGAATATACGAAGATCATGAAGATCATATCAAATGGAAACAAAGACTTATCAAAAGGAAGAATCGCCTTATCATGGAAAGATTCGGATATATTTGGAAAGATCCTGTCTCGACTGGATATGGAGACTAGCCGAGATTCAAGGTGATTTAAGTGTAGCACCAACCTTTTATTTTGTTTTATATTGAATGTCGACTATATTAGGTAGGTGGGTCTATGGAGTAAGTGAGGTACGGTGGATAGGTGAGAAATAAATTGGGTTGACTTCCATGTAATAAAATTTGAATTAATACCATGGATATATGGTGGATCTATCACAATGAACGTAATAATAAGAGCAACGGTTAAAAAAGTCAATTCGCTCCTAGATTGAACTGATAAGATCTAATTCAAATAAATTTTATTAATGACCGAACATGATAGCTTCATTTAGGTCCTAGAACTGTTAGAATCTGTTAGGACCGCAAAGTCCGACACCTTTCAAACTCGGTTGAACAGTCAGGACTGCCAGGTCCAACTAGATTTTATTTCCTTGTTTGCAAAATTATTTTAAAGGAAAATTTGGTTTTATTTACTTATTTATTCACACGGTTTTATATGGAATTTATCTTGTTATTAGACGCGTGAATATTTAGGTTAGTTTGGAAAGATTTAACTTGATCTTATAGTATCTTATCTTATGGAAAGTTAATCTTTATCAAACTCTTTCCTATATCCTTTAGTAATCTATTCCTTGTGGAGTTCTTCTTTGTCTTTGATGTGCAGAATATACGAAGATCATGAAGATCTTATCAAAAGGAAACAAAGACTTATCAAAAGGAAGAATCGCCTTATCATGGAAAGATTCGGATATATTTGGAAAGATCCTGTCTCGACTGGATATGGAGACTAGCCGAGATTCAAGGATATCTTTCAGGAGAGCTATCCTATAAATAGTAGAAATCCTAGGAATCAATGTAGAACACTCGTGTAACAAAATATACATCTTTAGGTGTTCTCTTTTATTTTGATTTCTTAGTTTTCGCCCTCTTGAGTTACATCAAGAACGTGAGAAGCCGACAAGAGTTGAAGGGAGTTCAATGGGAAAGGATTGCGCCAGTTAGAGGGATCTATACGTACGTGCAGTTCGCTTGGAAGCATTCTCATAAGAAGGTCACTACGGGAGTTTTGGTCTTACGGGTCAAACGGAGTAGACGCGAAAAAGGTTCCGGTGGTATCAACATTAGAGGGATTCGGTGTTAGAGTAAAACCAGTTGGTGTAATAACTTTTGTCCGTTGAAAGAAGTTTGATTCAGGCGAAAGCCTCGTGGATGTAGGACATAGTCCGAACCACGTTAAAATCTGTTGTCTTACTTTACTGTCTTACTTACCTGTCTTACTTATCTGTCTAGACTAGGTACCGCAACTACTGCTTATAACGTAAAGTATTAGACTTAAAGATCTATCAGAATCAAATACATACATTAGAGCCGAGTTTAGACTCAATTCCATTGAACAGACCATACCTCTAAAATAAAATTTAAAAACAGTAGTTCCTTGATGTAGAACTAATTCTAATGATTATAACTATAATGATTATAACAATAACAAAGTTTATTATGGGCCTCATTAATTTTCTCACTATGTTAATAACAGATTATACAATACATAGATAAAAACTCAAATCAAACATCAATTAAAGTCTTTGCAATTTAACTACTTAATAAATGTGACATATTGCTTAAATTCTCAAAAATAAAGGCTTTTAAATGCATTATATAATTTCTTTGTGAATACTTTCAAAAAAAAAAAATTTAGTGGTGTATGTTTTGAATGTAGTGTAATACTTTTAGTGATTTAGGAGTAATGTGTGTGTTTATATAATCTCGGTGCAGCGTGTGTTTTAGGTGATCTCAGTCTAACTTTTCATGATTTCAGTTTAATGTGTAAGTTTTTACGTGCTTTTGGTGCAATTTGTATTAGTTAGGTGATTTTGATGCAATGAGCCAATGCATTTTTTTTTTCGAAGTAAATCTAGTGCAATGTATGTTTCGTGAGTGTGTGAATAGTTTTAGATATATATTGTGCAATGCACATTTTAAATGTACTGCATGTAGTGTGTACATTTTAGGTGATTACGTTGTACGATGTATTTTGTAGATAATTTAGGTACAGTGTGTGCTTTTTAGGTAAATTAGGTGTAATATGTATTGTTTTAGGTAATTTAGGTGTAGTACATATTTTTAGGTAATTTAAGTGTAGTGTCAACCTTTTATTTTTATTTGTTATTGATTGTCGACCATATTAGGTAAGTGGGTATGAGGAGTAGGTGAGAAATAAATTGGTTTGACTTTTATGTAATTTAATTTGAATTAGACCATGGATATGTGTTGGACCTATCACAAATCGGATTGACAATATATAAGACCAATAGTTAAGAAATCAATTGAATTTGTATGTTGAATTGGTAGGATTTAATTTAAATTAATTTTATTAAGAATTCAACATGATAGATTCATTTTGGATCTAGAACCATCAAAATCAAATACGAATATTACAACCGGGTTTGTACACAATTTGACTTGACAAGTTAGCACCATTAAAATTGTATTCGAAAAAGCTGATTTCTTGAAACAGAACTAATTCCTTTCTTTTCTACTTGACCATTTAGTGCATGGTTTCGGAAAGCCTAGATATGTGCGTAACCCCTCCATAAAGATTAGATACTGACAAATTGACTTTAACCCCAACAACCCTCCATAAAGATTAGATACTGACAAATTGACTTTAACCCCAACAACCTTTTTTATTGTACTGACAAATGAGAAGAAAAAATTTCAAACTAACGAGTCAGAAATGTAGTAAGCACCTATCTTCGTACCTGCAGTTTGTTTGTTTTTCATTTAATTTGGCTTTATCTCAAACTTGGGATTAATGAGATGTTTAAAAAAGTTCAAATACTAATACATATCCCGTGGTAACATCATTTAACAATGAAAAATAGTGTGATAATTTAATGGTGAATGTGGTGAAATAACCCCGCGCAAATAAATAAAATTATTGATTTTGCAAAATCTGGTGATGGTTTCCTCTTGGCATTTAACTAAGAATTGCGATATTTTAGAAATTCTATTGTAGCAATCCGACAGTGTCACGACAAATAAATTTTAATTTTTTACTTCGATAGAAATGCGGAATATTTTATGTTTGTTGATGGTGAAAGTGGCGAACATAGCTGCAACTAGAGATATATATTTACTTATTTTGCTTAATATTTGTGAAGGTTTCTGTTGGCACTAATTAAGAATAGCGAGATTTTAGACAATCTGTTGTAACATTCCAACAGTATCACGACAAATCAATTATTATATTTATTTCAAGAGACACGCGGACTTATAAATCTCTTTGTTAAGGCGTGCTTAACACTGTTAATATAATCAACCGTAAAAGAGCAATGGTTCGCCTGATCGTTTTTCTTTTTTGTTGCAGGACACGTATATGTTAGTACTCAACGTTAATAAATACATCCGGGTGCTTTTGGTGTACTTTGTCTTTGTTAGGTGATTTTGATGCAATGAGCAATGCATTTTTTTTTATGTAAATCTAGTAACTAAATAATAACATTTTAGAAAATTCTAATACAATAATAAAATAATAATTTGGCAAAAAAAAAAACTAATTACTATCTCATAAAACAAATGATAATATAATTGAACTTTTTTCTTGTGGTTCTTCTAAGAATAAAATCTGTCATTAAAATTTTTCTTTTAATCTATCGATTAATTACATAATGACATTCATAATTCCTGCTAACTCTTCTTCAGAGGAGATATCAACATTATTTGCTAAAAAATTCCATCATGTTATGAATATTGTTTTAAAGATCTTCCTACTACAAATGCAGAAAATCTATTCCAATGATTTAGAACATATTAAAGTGACATTAAAAAGATAACTGCTATTGGTTACATATAGAACCAAATCCTTGCTAACTGTTTTTCAACCGTATTCAATAAAAATATACAAGAACCACAAAAAAAGGAAGTAGAGTAATACTAAGTAATAACGGCAGCGGACCAAGCACGTTTTGGGAGTCAGGTACGTGCGCTTTGGAATGCTGCAATCATATCGTGTATTTGGTTATTGTGGACCACTCGAAATCGTTGTGTTTTTGAGGATCATGAGCAGAATATTGGTGATTTTCTGCGGAAAATTTGGCGATGCATCAAGGAAGTAGAAATTTTCAAAGTTGGATCAGCTACTTCAATTGCTGATTTCCGGATTCTCAAACTTTTCGGTATGCAAGTTCAACCTAGAAAAGCCCCGCGAATTATTCCGGTTAGGTGGCATCCGCCGCTAGTGGATTGGGTTAAATGTAATACTGACGGAAGTGCACTTGGAACACCTGGGATTGGTGGTGCAGGTGGTATTTTTCGAAATTCAAGGGGCTTTTTGCAAGGTTGCTTTGCCGTTAGATTGGAGCAGGTGTTTGCATTTGAGGCAGAAATTTGTGCGGTTGCTTGGGCAATTCTTAAGGCTCGTGATTTTCATTGGAAACACCTTTGGCTAGAGTGTGATTCGACATTTGTGGTTCACTTGTTGGAGTCGAGATCGGACAAAGTCCCATGGAAATTAAGAGGCAGATGGTTGGAGTGCTTGAGCTACATTAACGACATTCATTTTCGGGTCTCACATATTTTTCGGGAGGGGAACAAAGCTGCTGATGCATTGGCGAATTATGGTGCGACTCATGCCGGGGATCACTGGTGGAATGGTTGTCCTTCGTTCATTTCGGATTTTGTTAACAATGACGCTTGTAATAGGGAGAATTTCCGGTTTTGTTGACCTTCGGGTTTGTTGTTACGCTGTTACATGTTTTTTCTCTTCTTTTAATAATATCTGGGGTTTGCAATCGACTGGTGTTCCGAGGGTGCCAACCTAGTTGGGATGTTCGGTAGCTAGTCGAGAGCTTTCCTCCATCTTCTACTCAAAAATACTAAGTAATAAGGCCATATACATAATCGTTTTACTTAATTCTCAAACAAATGGAACAAATATAATAAACAAATTACAAATAAGTAATATTATGAACAAATGATGTGCAACTTATGAATCCGAGAGGAAGACACTTTATACAGGTGAGAGTAGGTGACGTATAGATAGGTGAGAAATAAATTAGTAGACTTTCATGTAATTCATATTTAATTAGTACAATGGTTAATTATATGGTGCATCTATCACAGAATTACGTCGTAATAAGAGCAGTAGTTGAAAAAATCAATTGAATCCATAGATTGAATTGATTAGATTCAATCTATATTTATTTTGTTGACAATCAAACATAATATATTCTTTTTCGACCAAGAACCTTTAGAGTCAATTACATGCATCAGAGCCAAGTTTAGACTCAATCTGATTGAACCAGTTCACACCTCTACAAAATATTCAGAAAAGCTAGTTCTTTGAAGTAGAACTAATTCTAATGACGATAATTATAATGAGTGCAACAACTAGAAAGTTTGTTATGGCCTCATACAATACATCAATTTCATTATTTACACGTTTAACTACTTAATAAATGTAGAAATATTTCCTTAAATATTTTTTAAAAACAAGGCTTTTTAATGCGTTATAGAATCTTTGGTAATGCTTTCAAAAAAAAAAAAAAAAAGTGTATGTTTTTTTTTGGGGGTATAGTGTATGTTTCGGACGTCATGTGGTATTCTTTTCCAGTGATTCACGTGTATTTTGTGTGTTTAGATACTTTAGCAATAGTTATTTTTGATAGTCTTACTTTTGATGATTTTCGTAACTGGACAAATAGTCTTACTTTTGATGATTTTTGTAACAGGAAATACTATCGCTTTTTGTTGATTCTTGTTTTGTTTTTTGTTTTTAATAAAATTTGAGTATCGGGGATAGCTCATTGGTGGTGCCAACTTAATTGATCACCATTTGCTTCTCCATTTCACATAAAAAGGTCTTTTACATGATAGACTCGTTTTGGATCTAGAACCATCAGAATCAAGTACATTGCAGGTTAGTAAACAATTCGATGGAACCAGTTCGCACTTTGCACCACTAAAACTATATTTGAAAACGCTAGTTTCTTGAAGCAAACTAATTTCTTTCTTTTCTCCCGAACCATTTAATCCATGGTTTCGTAAAGCCCTCCATAAAGATTACATACTGACAAATTAACTTTAACCCGAACAACCTTTGTATTGTACTGACAACTGAGAAGATAAAATTTGAAACTAACGAGTCAAACATGTAGTAAGCACCTATCTATATAGGGCACCTGCAATTTTGTTGGTTTTACACTTCATTAGATTTTATCTCAAGGTTGTCATTATTGAGTAAATGTTCAAATATGTTCAGATAGAATTATATTTCTCTTGCTAACATGATTTTGCAATGAAGGTAGTGTGATAATTTGGTGGTGAATGTAACCGCAAAAAAATACAATTATTTATTTTTCTAAATTTTGTGACAGTTTTCGGTTGGTATTTAACTAAGAATTGCGAGATTTTGAGAAATTATCGTTGTACTATTCCAACAGTGTCACGACAACACATTTATATTGTTTTACTTCAAAAGAAATACGGAACATAAATCCGTTGATGGTGAAAGTGGCGAATGTAGCCGCAACCAAAGATAGTTATTTATTTTGCAAAATATTTGTGACGGTTTCTGTTGGTACTAATTAAGAATTGCGAGGTCTTAGTAAAGTTGCTCTGTAGCTAGCATTACGACAGTGTTGCGACAAATGAATTATTATTATTATTATTATTATTATTATTATTATTATTATTATTATTATTATTATTATTATTATTATTATTATTATTATTATTATTATTATTATTTGGTGCACGTAGACATTTAAATCTTCTCTTCGTTAGGGCTTATTTAACACTGTTAATATAATCAATTCTAAAAGAGCAATGGTTTTCTCTATACTTCTTTTTCTTTTTTCTTGAAGGGCGTGTATATGTTTAGATACTCACATTTTATTTTTCTTTGAAAGAGTGGTATATAAGCTAAGCCGAAATAACCGGCACGAAACAGAGTTAGCATGCGAAACCCAGCATGCAAGCGTTACATCAAAGAACAATCAAAGCAACAACAGGGAAAGAAACCAACAAACGGAAACAGAACAAAGAAAAGGATAAACCAGCGAAAGGAAATACAAAAAAACAGCATCAACCAATGCCTTCAGCAATCCAATCCCAGTTCGAAAAAGAGTTACGCGCCAGTGAATGAGCTTCACTATTTGAATCCCGTGGAATCCATCTAAACAAGAACGATGGAAATGACTCCTTAATCCTATGAAAATCCTCAATTATGTTGCCTCCTTCATCACCCAGCCTAATCTTGTGTATAATCGCATGAATGACCTCCAAGTTATCTCCCTCAAACACCACATTGCGCCAGCCACGAACCACCGCCAATCGAATCCCCTCCCTCATAGCCAGAATCTCAACATTAGTTGGGCTAAAAAGACCATCAAACCTCCTCTCAATTTTAGCAATACACACTTGCTCGCTGTTCCAAGCAATGACCCCCACTCCGACCGCCCCATCAGATTCAAAAACAGCTCCGTCAACATTTATTTTACTCCACGAAGAGCATGGGGGAATCCAAATTGCCTGACTATTCAATTCCAGTGAGAAATTAGGTGATTTAGTTGAGTTCCATGTTTCCAGGTAACGAAGGCCAAAGGTCGCAATATCCAGAGGTGTCGATGCCGGCTCGCCTGCATTAATACGATTCCTGTTACCCCAAAGTGACCAGCAGATTGTGACAATTTTAGAACAGAAATCAAAGTTCCACTCTTTGGCAACACGAAACAGCCAATGATCAAGACCCTCATCAGCTCTTGCCATCACTGAAAAAGGAACACAAGCCATTTCCCACACTTGATGGGCAACATGACATCGAAAGAAACAGTGAAAAACATCCTCTGATTCAAAACCACAGACAACACACACATCATCCACTGCAATATGTCGCCGAACAAGATTACGTTTCGTAGGAAGGATATTCATACAAGCACGCCAAAAGAATAATTTAATTTTATTTGGCACCCTTATTTTCCAAATACCTCGCCAGTCCCGCTCCACACTAGATGATGCAATTGGAGTTTTACGGCTTAAACCTTGATTAATAATGAGATGGTAAGCACTCTTCACCGAAAAAATTCCATCCTTGGAGTAATGCCAGATGCGCAAATCACCATTCGTGCGACTTCCAAGAGGGATAGAGAGTATGATAGCAGCGTCCTCCTCCCAAAAGATAGAGCGCACCAAACCTTGATCCCAACAGCTTGTATCAGAATCAATAAGAAAACTAACTTTTAGAGAAGGGTATGCGTCGCCACAAGGAGTTAAGACTCGAAAAGAAACAGGCCGTGGGATCCATCCATCTTTCCACACACAAATATCCTCTGCGGAGCCAACTCGCCACCGTAAGCCCCGCGCTAAAATGGGAACCACCTCACGAATGCATCGCCACGAAAAAGAAGGATTATTTCCTGGTAACGCATCAAAAATGGAACATGAAGGAAAGTACCTTGCTTTAAAAATCTGACTCGCCAAACTGTCCGGGAACTTCCATAATCTCCATGCTTGTTTAGCTAAAAGAGCGAGATTAAATGCCTTAAGATCACGAAAACCAAGTCCCCCTTCTTTCTTTCCACGACACAACTTTTCCCAAGCAACCTAATGAATCTTGTTCTGATCAACTTTGCCCCACCAGAATTTCCCAACCAGAGCTTCAAGTTCCTTAATAAGAGAATCAGGAAACCGAAAGCATCCCATAGCGAACATCAGAATTGACTGAATAACTTTTTTGATGAGAATTTCCTTCCCGCCTCCGGACAAATTTCTTTCTTTATAACCCAGCAAAAGCGACCAAATTTTGTCACGAATGTAAGCAAACACCTCCTTCTTTGATTTTCCAATAACTGAAGGAAGTCCCAGATACTTGTCATGACGATCCGCTACCGAAACTCCAAGAATCCCCTTCACTTCCTCCCTAACCGGATCTGCTGTATTTTTGCTAAAAACCACGACTGATTTGTCCAGATTAATTTCCTGACCAGACGCCAACGCAAAAACCTTGAGGATAAGGCGGATTTCCTCAGCAGCCGTTGCACTAGCCTCTAAAAAAATCAATGTATCATCTGCGAAAAGCAAATGAGAAACCGTTGGAGATCCTCGGCATATGGAGATACCCTTAAGCAAGCCACGCTCCTCCGCCTGACGAATCAGTCCTGAAAACACTTCCATAACAAAGAGAAAAAGGTACGGCGAAAGGGGGTCGCCTTGGCGAATACCCCTTTCAGGAAAAAAGTGACCAACTTCACATCCGTTAACCAGAATGGAGTAAGAAACAGAACGGATACACAACATAATCAAGGAAACAAAACGACACTCAAAACCTAATCTAAGCATTACCTTTTCCAGGAAGGACCACTCGACTCTATCGTAGGCTTGCTCATGTCGAGTTTAAGTGTCATTTGACCCCTTTTTCCTGATCTCCTGTTTTTTATGAAGTGATTAATTTCGAAGGCCACAAGAATATTATCAGTGATTATTGAACTATACAAACTGCAGCTCAAAATGAACTAAAGGCGCGCACAAACTACAGCTGAAAATGAACTAAAGTCGCGCAGATTTCAAATGAGCTAAAGTCGCATTTTCTATATTACGTTTTTATCTTTTGTATTTTAGTTTAGTTAGTTTTAGTTACCGTTAAGAAAAAGGGCGCTGCTATATAAACCCTGCTCCTTGGTTTTCATTACTTACTTTTCATTTTTATATTTTTCAGATTATGTATCACGATTTGCTCTGTAATCGTTGATACTAAATTTGTAATCATCGATTCTCTGTTCTTCAAATAAATTCGATTTGCACATTTTATCATGGTATCATTCGCCAGATTTACGATTGATTGTTAATTTTCCGCTGCAATTCTCTATTTCTGCGTGGTCTCTCGATTGATCGCGATTTTACCGGTATATTTCTGCACGATTCTGTTCGTAGATCGTGATTCTTCTCGGCGATCGTTTTTTGATCAACAATCAGGTGTTTTTTACCGATTATTTTGCGATTTATCAGTGATTTGTGGTCAAGATCGGCTGTTTTTCACTTGCGATCATATTCTGTTGTTGATCTGATTGTTTGTACGGTTGAAGTTTGTTGAAATCTGATTGATTGTTGTTGTGTTGGTGATCAATTGATTTGATTTGCTGTTGCCTGATTTTATACTGAAGATGACTACACCTGCTGGTTCTTCTTCCTCATTGCCTGTTATTAGGAATCCGAGTGAAGATTCTACCTCGGTTTATTTTTTAGGTTCTCATGATTTCACTGGTTCTTCTGTGGTCAGTGAAGTTCTTAATGGATCTAACTATATTACATGGAGTAAAGGAGTTTTAATGGCTCTTAGGATCAAGAATAAAGTGAAATTTATTGATGGAACTTTACCTATGCCTGAGGAATCTAGTGATTTACTCAAAACTTGCTGGATTAGAGCCAATACTCTGGTTCTATCATGGATTTTGAATTCTGTTTCAAAAGATTTGAAGCCTAGTCTTATGTACTTTAACACTGCTCATGAAGTGTGGCAAGAATTGAAGCTTAGATATGACAGAACAGATGGTTCTAGAGTGTATCAGTTACAGAAAACTTTGTCTACCATTGGTCAAGGAAATTCTACTGTTACTGAGTTCTATAACTCTTTTAGATCTACTTGGGATGAGTTTGTTAGTCAGATGCCTATTGTAGGGTGCACTTGTGGTTTGTGTACTTGCATTGTTAATAAGAAGATGCTTGACTTACAGCAATCAGATTGTGTTCTTAAGTTCTTAATTGGACTTAATGAGAGTTACTTGGCTTTAAGGAGTCAGATTCTACTCATGAACCATCTTCCTTCTCTTTCAAAAGTTTATTCTATGGCTTTACAAGAAGAACATCAGAGGTCCTTATCTACTGTGAACACTACACTTGATTCTTTAGCAATGTTCACCAGGAACAATCAGAGTTCAGATGCTCAGGGAAAGGGGGGATTCAATCAGGCTCAAACTCAGAGTAACTTTAACAAGTTTCAAAAGAACAAGGATAAGAAAAAGCTGAAATGCACTCACTGTGGTTATTCTGGTCACACAGTTGACAAGTGCTTTCAAATCATTGGCTATCCTCCAGGATGGGGTGGTCCTACAGGAAAAAGAAATCCTCCTCCTTCAGCTAACTTGGTTAACACTAATGATGATTCTACTGTTATGTCACAGGATCATCAGGTCTCTACAGATAAATCTGCCAAGTTCCAGCTCTTTGAAGAATTTATGGCTTTTCAACAGGCTCATGCTCAATCCAAGATGCAAAGCAATGATTCTAATCCTGTTCCATATGCTGCAACAGCTATGGCTGGTATTTCAAAATCTCTTGCTTTAACTTCTGCACTTAAACCTTATGATTCTAAGTATACTTGGATATTGGATACAGGTGCTACAGATCATATGATCTGTACTTCTTCTATGTTTACTTCCTCTCCTATACCTATTCATACTATTGTGCATTTGCCTAATAACCAAACTACTCTTGCTACTTTAATAGGAAATGTTCAAATTTTACCAGATTTGTTGCTAACAAATGTTTTATATGTGCCTTCTTTCACATATAACCTTCTGTCTATTGCTAAACTAACCAAGACTTCTAATCTTGGATTATATTTCTCTGCTTCTTCTTGTGTTTTACAGGACATTCACACGAAGAAGATGACTGGTTTTGCTAAAGAAACCAATAATCTTTACATTCTATATACTCAAACTTCTTGTAATTCAGTAATTGCCTCTACTGATAGTGATTCTCATGTATGGCATTGTCGTTTAGGCCATGTTTCATTTCAAAAACTTGTTACTATTCCTCAGATTACTGTTTCCAGATGTAATAAAGACATACCTTGTTCTGTTTGCCATCTTGCTAAACAAAAGAAATTATCTTTTTCTGAAAGCACTTCTACTTCTAATACTATATTTGAGCTCATTCATTGTGATGTTTGGGGTCCCTATAGTGTTACTTCTCATGATGGCTATAGATATTTCCTTACTATTGTCGATGACTACTCTAGATGCACTTGGGTTTTGTTTCTCAAACAAAAATCAGATGTCAGAACTCAGCTTTCACATTTTTACAATCTTGTCAAAACTCAGTTCAATGTGTCTATTAAAACAATAAGAACTGATAATGGCACAGAGTTCTTTCTTCATGATTTTTATTCTTCTAATGGCATTGTTCACCAAACCAGTTGTGTGGAAACTCCACAACAAAATGGTTTGGTGGAAAGAAAGCATCAGCATCTTCTGCAGGTTGCAAGGGCATTGAAGTTCCAATCCAATATCTCTTTACACTTCTGGACTAATTGTGTTGCTACAGCTGCTTTCATTATCAACAGAGTTCCTTCTCCTGTTATTGGCAACACTACACCATATGAGAAGTTATATAACAAGCCACCAGATTATTCTTTGCTCAAATCCTTTGGTTGCTTGGCTTATGCTTCTACTCTTGTTACTCACAGAACTAAATTTGAACCAAGAGCTTCAAAATGTGTCTTTATTGGGTATCCTTTTGGAAAGAAAGGATACTTACTCTACAATCTGGAAACTCAGAAAGTCTTTTCTTCTAGACATGTTAAATTTTATGAACATATTTTTCCTATGAAAGATGAAAAGCAAGTCAATAATCCTCAGTCTTCTGATCCTGGATCCAAATTCTGCACTGATCCTTTCATTCTTCCTCATCAAAACCATTCTTTGGTTCCTGCACAAGATCAGCATTTACAGAATGAACCCATACCAGTGGTGTCTGAAACCAGTGGTTATTCTCAGATTCCTCAAACACCTGATCAGTTTATTATCACAGAAGCAGAGAGTAATTTTACTGATCAATTACCTATTGAACATGAGCATGGTGATTCTGTTACTGAACAAACATCTACATAAGATCCTATTATTCCAGAGATATTACATGATTCTCATGAGATACAACCTGTAAGAAGATCTTCAAGATCAACTAATCCACCAGCTTATTTACAAGTCTATGACTACACATTGCCTAACTCTATTCATAAGTCTAACTCTATTTGGTCAGGCAAATCTTATCCTATTCAGAATTATTTATCTCTTCAAAAGCTTGGTACTTCTCATAAAGCTTTCACCACCTCCATTTCTGTCAACACTGAGCCTAAAACTTATTCTCAAGCAAGTAAAATTCCTGAATGGCAGGATGCAATGAAGAAAGAGCTTGATGCTTTAGAAAAGACAAAAACATGGATCTTAACAGATTTACCAAAGAATCATCACTGTATTGGTTGTAAATGGGTGTTCAAAGTCAAATACAAATCTGATGGTACTATAGAAAGGCACAAAGCAAGGCTAGTTGCCAAAGGTTATACACAACAAGAGGGACTTGACTATTTTGACACATTTTCACCAGTTGCAAAGTTAACAACTGTCAAAGTTCTACTTGCTGTTGCTTCAAGCAAGAATTGGTTCTTACATCAGTTGGATGTAAACAATGCATTCCTCCATGGTGATTTAGATGAGGAAATTTACATGAAACCACCTCCTGGATATTGTAAACCAAATGACAACCGAGTGTGTTTATTGAAGAAAAGTCTATATGGTTTGAAACAGGCATCTAGGCAATGGTTTACTAAGCTCACATCATGCCTTCTCTCTTTTGGCTACTCTCAAGCTATATCTGATTGCTCCTTGTTTGTCAAAAGGTCTGGAACCTCTATTACTATCCTTTGTGTTTATGTTGATGACATAATCTTAGCAGGAAATGATATGCAAGAAATTAATGATATCAAGATTCATCTTGACAATCAGTTCACCATCAAAGATCTTGGCTCCTTAAAATACATCTTAGGTATTGAAGTTGCAAGATCTAAACAAGGCATCAGTTTATCTCAAAGAAAGTATGCATTGGATGTTCTTACAGAAGCTGGTTACTTAGGTTGCAAACCTTGCACAACTCATATGGCTTCATCATGCAAACTCAGGGAATCTGACACTACTCTCCTCTCTGATCCTTCTGGATATAGAAGATTGGTAGGCAGGTTATTGTATCTAACTATAACTCGACCTGATTTATCCTACAGCATCCAATGTTTATCTCAATATATGTCCAAACCTACCACCTCTCATTTAGCTGCAGCTCACAGGATTTTAAGATACATCAAAACCTCACCTGGTAAAGGGATCTTTCTACCTTCTTCCTCTGAACTTCATCTAAAATCCTTTTGTGATAGTGATTGGGCACAGAGACTAGAAGAAGTGTTACAGGTTTTGCAATATATTTAGGAGATTCTTTAATATCCTGGAAAGCAAAGAAGCAAGCTACTGTGAGTAGATCCTCCACAGAAGCTGAATATAGAGCTGTTGCTTCCACAACATGTGAGCTTATGTGGCTTCAACAACTCCTTACAGATATTTCTATCAAGCAAACAAGAGTTCCTGTTCTATTTACTGACAGCAAGAGTGTTGTGTGCATTGCTACTAACCCTGTACAACATGAGCGCACCAAGCATATACAAATAGACTGCCACTTTGTGAGGGAGAAAGTACAACAAAATCTGATCAAGATAATGCATATTTCCAATGATCGCCAAGTAGCAGACATCCTCACCAAACCCCTCGGTTTCAGAGAGTTTCACTCAATGGTTTCCAAGCTTGGCCTTATTGACATACATGCCAAACTTGAGGGGGGATATTGAACTATACAAACTGCAGCTCAAAATGAATTAAAGGCGCGCACAAACTACAGCTGAAAATGAACTAAAGGCGCGCAGATTTCAAATGAGCTAAAGTCGCATTTTCTATATTACGTTTTTATCTTTTGTATTTTAGTTTAGTTAGTTTTAGTTACCGTTAGGAAAAAGGGCGCTGCTATATAAACCCTGCTCCTTGGTTTTCATTACTTACTTTTCATTTTTATATTTTTCAGATTATGTATCACGATTTGCTCTGTAATCGTTGATACTAAATTTGTAATCATCGATTCTCTGTTCTTCAAATAAATTCGATTTGCACATTTTATCAGTGATAAGTCATCCAGGGATAAAAGCAGATTGGGCATAAGAAATACAATTAGACAAAACCGGCTTGAGTCAATTAGCGATAGCTTTAGAAATAATCTTATAGCTTACATTACATAAACTAATCGGTCTAAATTGAGTCATAAGTTCAGGCTTGGAACATTTAGGTATAAGAACAACATGAGTAAAGTTAAGAGAGGGAGGAAGAACCAAATTATTTAAGCAAGCCAAAGCAAACTGTGAAACGTCAGATTTAATAATATTCCAGAATTTATGAAAGAAAACAACAGAAAAGCCATCCGGGCCAGGAGATTTAAATGGATACATGTCCGAGATAGATTTCTTACCTCCTCCGCCGTAAAGGGTTGTCGAAGGCTCTGGTTTGTCGCAGCATTCACTCTCGGACGTATTGCACTCAAAGCACACTCAATCTCTTCATCTGAAGGCCGTCTAGAACTGAAAATCGAACGGAAATAGTCGATCATAACCTTCTCCACCTCTGGCCGCTTATCCTGCCATACTCCTGCCTCATCGCGCACTCCCCGGATAGTATTTTTTACTTTTCCGTTCACTGGCCCAGCGATGGAAATAAGATGTATTCCGATCCCCTTCCTTGAGCCATTGAGCTTTTCCTCTTTGCTTCCAATAGAGTTCCTCCTGGTCCAACAACATCTCAAGATCTCTAGTTAACTCACATTCTTCGCGTTTTGACTCCTCTGTAATAACTCCAGCCCGGAGCAATTTAATTTTAACCGTGAGTTGATCAATACGGCGCTTCAATTCAGGACCTGAGAGATTCGCCCACTTAATTAAACCAACACGGCAATCAGCAAATTTGTCCAGTAAGTTAATATGATCAGGATTGCCATTTTCTGATTTCCAAATCTGTTTCACAACCTCAAAGCAATCAGAATTTTTTAGCCACATTGCCTCAAAACGAAGTAAGCGTTTTCGTCGCCACTGCATATTGTTTTCTGAATGTGACTTGAGTCGAAGAAGGATAGCAAAATGATCCGAGTGACGCATAGGAACATGATCAACACGGGCCATGGGAAAAAGAGAGCACCATCCACCGGTGGCACAAAAGCGATCAAGTCTCTCGTAAATCGTGTAGGGTGCAAACCGCCGATTACACCAGGTAAATGTATCGCCAAAGTAACCTAAATCCGCGAGGTTCGAATCGGAAAGAGCTTCTCTAAAATTGCGCAAGCACCAAGCAGGTTTGAGATTACCCCCTTGTTTCTCTTCTTGGTTTAAGACCTCGTTAAAATCGCCCCCGCAGACCCACGGCGACAAAGATACCGAACTCAAAAAACGGAGAAGGTTCCAAGTTCTGACTCGATCCGCTGTATCCGGTTCACCGTAGAATCCTGTGAATCGCCAAGCTTGGTCCACCTCCAAAGATCTAACTACAACATCAATGTGATGAAATGAAACACTAGATAACTGAACATTTAAATTTTTCTACCATAAAAGAGCGAGACCGCCAGATTTCCCTCGAGCAGCAAAAGAAACACCAAAATAGCCAACTCGATTTTTTAGAATCTCTATCTTCTTATGATTACAACGTGTTTCCATCAGGAAAATTAGAGAGGGGTTAAAACGGAAAACGGTCTTGCACAATTCACAAACTGTCCAAGGGGACCCCACTCCCTGACAGTTCCAGCTCAAGATACTCATTGGACCGGGCGGGACTGCTGAGCAGTCGCCGCCAAATTTGCAATTGTAGGATCTGAAGAAGTTTTCGAAAGAGAGGCACGTTTAAGAGGTGGTGTCTCTAGCTCCTGGTTTTGTGGTCGTTTTCTTGGTGTAGCTTTCTTACCCTGCTTTATGATAGGTCTCATAGCCTCTGGTCTTTTCCGAATCACCGCCTTGCGCTTATTTTTAGGATCGCCCCCCATCATCTGAATAGGGACACAACCATGGTCTGTTATGGATATAGTAGCTGAATTAGTATTAGTAATGTCCCCTAATATCCGCCGATTCCCAGTAGCTTTGAAACCACCTTGATTTCTGAACAAAGAATCCACCTCCATACCCACAGCCCCTGTTGACTCCAACTCCTTCCGTAAGTATTCCCGAAGTAACTTACCATCAGTTTGTGGCACAATAATGTCCGTAATCTTTTCCTTTCCCTTCTCCAGCCTGCACTTTTCCGTATTTTCCTTCAAAATCTGGCTTTGTTCTGGTACTTCCTGTCTTACTTCAGTCACCCCCGTCGTAGGAAGATGGTGCGAGCGATTAGAGTTAGGTTCAACAGTTTGTTCCTTTGCCCCAGGTGACTGCATAACATCCTTAGATAATGGGATCTGCGGGTCAGGGATATGAGATGCAGAATCATGGCCTGATGGAGAGTTATCCTTGTGTATGTCATGGCGTCGCCATGAATCAGCCGAGGAAGATTTAGAGTCGTCTTCTCCAGGAACACGGCTACTTTTTACACCACCAAACCTATTCTGTGATGCTCTCAGCCAGGGTCCACACGGGAGTGCAATGTTTTTTAAGTCAATCCCCTTCTCATAGCGAATTTCACAATCCGCAGCAATGTGACCTATAAGGCCGCACAAGTAGCAAAAGTTTGGTACTCGTTCATATGTGAAAGTGACCCTCAGTTCTTCCCCACGACTTCCCTTAAGTTTCATAGATCCCTTTAGTGGCCTGGTCACATCCAACCTGACCCGAATTCTCATACTAATCCCCCATGATGCATTCGGATCAATATCAACAAACATACCCAACTGGTTACCAATTGCCTGAGCCATCTCCCTCGCTTGGCGCGACAAAGGAAGATCATGTATTCTCACATGAAAGCAGCAAAAGTTGAGATTAACCTTACCGGGATTTTCATTATGTTGAACATCGTTGAGAATAAGAATATGTTGATCAAAGGACCATGGACAGCCTTCGAGGGCCCTGCTTTTGTCAATAGCATGTTGAAATTGGAACAAAATTCGCTCTACTTCCACCTTCTGAATTTCCAGTCCCTTACGGGGATTGAGTACACTTTTAATGACAGATCGAAACGCGTTGAAATTGTAAGGTTTAGAAGTCAGGAGACGTCCAACCAAAACTAGATCAGTAACCCCATTAGATCCTTCCCAAGCATTGTCGTGTAGAAGGATTTCCTCATCGTCATCCCCTAAGGTTAACTGTTGCCCAAACCGTTCTAATTCTGATTCCATAAAGCTCTTGGAAAGAGAAAGAGTGTGCAAGGAGTGAGAACGTAAACAAGAGTAGCCTGCCTGTGACGATCGAGAGACCCCTGCAAACCAAAACAACACGAAGAAAACAGATAAAGGAACGAAATTGCCCAAAGAAACACAAGAGATACGCCAACAAGACAAAGAGAGGGGAGTAAAAACCAGAAATCCTAGCCAATCCGGACGCAAACCAATTGGACAGAAACAAATCGAAATCAGGCAGAAAGGGATCGAAATAGCACTTTAGATCCTGAGCGCCACCACAATTAAGTCGCCGAAGGCCTTACCGGAAGGTGATGCACCTCTCATTTGCAGTTGAATTGGATAGCATCAAAATTTGTTGTGTCCAATTTTTCTGAAAAGAAGAAAGTCAGCAGATAGCAGCCGGCACGCACTACAAGGCGTGACTGCAGTCCAACACTCACCTTAGAAATATTTTGATACTCACATTTTCATTACAAGAAAGAAAATAAAACAAAAAATAGTAAAAGTGGTCTGAAAGTTTCCGGATATTAAACCTGAAAAGCCTTTTCAAAATTTATTAAAAAGAGTACAAGGGGTACTCAAACCCATGAGCAGCCAATTACATTCTAACATCCGAATTCTCAATACACAACGATGGGTACTTGTACCAATCAAGGAAAGAATAAGAGAAGGAACTTATTCTAGATCTAATCCATTGCCACGAACGAACTTTAATAAGATCCGTCATTTTATCCACGTCCACGGCTTCATTCTTAAACATCTTTGCCATTCCTCATTCCCCAAATTGTCCAAATTATAATGAACCACAATCCTGTCCATATATCCTTACCATTTCGTTTATCCCACAAATCATCGTGTTGTAAACCCGAAAAGCCTTAAAATAAGCTAATTCGCGAGATGGTTAAACAGATTAATAATCTGTACCTAAGCTGCCTAATTAACACGGATCAAATTAATTCAAAAGCAACTAAATTGAATGGTGCCTAATTGATTAGCATTTTAGATTTTACAATGAATCGTATGAAACGGAAGCTATAGTTAAAGGTACTGATACTTTTGTCCACACCAGACTAGAAACAAAGTTGAACCACAAAACTAAAAACCACAACATTTCTAAAGGGGAAACTTAATTATATTGCTCAGATGATATGTAATCATGACACATCAGATCATACATTAGATGATACACAAATGGAGATGGAAAAGAAAAATTAAAAGGAAATTATACACTGCAAAAGGAAAGATACTATAAATTTGTCTTCAAGCTCGTACGACTAAAGTTACGTTTTGCAGAAGGAAAGGGCACTAAAGCTCTACCATGACAGAGCCAAGTCATGCTAGAGAGTTCAGAGAACAATAGCAGCAATCACGCATTCTATGAACAATAGCAACAATGGCAACTCTGCAATTCTCACCAGGAGTTGCAAAGCCAATATTTTAGGAAATATTGCAATTTTGATACTTTAACTTGACACTATTTTATAATTTACTTGACAGCTCACGATTTTGGTGTCTCAATTCGAAAATTTTCTTAATTTTGGTACTCCGGTGGCGGAGAATATTTCAAAATCTCGCCGGAAATTTCCATGTGGCACAAAATTCGGGGATTTTGACCTTAGACAAACTGACAACTTAACAAAATCGCCACGTTGGACTCCACATGAAAATCTCAAAGTTCAGCATATTCATACCTCTCAACAGTTAGCCGATGTCTTCACAAAATCCTTGTCCTCCAGCAGATTCAAGGAGCTTGTTCGCAATCTTCACCTTCGTTCCTCCAGCTCAGATTGAGGGAGGGTGTTAGAGATTTGATTTATATTCAGAATCCCGTGAAATCCTTCTGTGATTATAATTGATTGCTTATGTTATTCCTCTTTCCTTTTGTACATACTGTTCACACGTCTGTAAGATATTATATATACTTGTAATAGATAAACAATCACTTAATGCAATACAATTACTTTTATCTGATTTTTAATTCTTAAATTCAAAATAAGAAAGAAAAAATTACAAAACAAATTACAAAAAAATACTAAAAACAAATTTATGTAAACTAAATTAAATTTTAAAAATAATTTGAACTAGTTTTTCTTATTTCAGAAATGTTGATATTAATATAAAAACAACAGAATTAAAAATAAAAATAAACTACGGCTAAGCAAAACGAGTGATTGAGTGCAGTTCTATTCCAGCAGGGATTAAAATTTGGCACTTGGATTTGCCCATATTTGATACTGCGAGTGAAGAAGATTAATTAGGGTTCATGTTGATTTGGGGGTGGTATTGTTGTATCTTTTTGCGGGAAACAGCTGTGATAATTGTCAAATGGAAGTTTAGCATATTAAAATGGATTAGTTGATCTTTTATTGAAAACCTTTTGTAGGTTCTGCAGAATGCAGAAAATGATTAGGAACTCTAAGAGAATCTATTCATAGGCGTCTAACTTTTTTTATATTTGTCTTACAATCATCAATAGTTTATCCCAAGGTTTTCATATTTTATACTGCAAATTTGTTCTGGTGATGGAACTGAGAATCACAACTATTATACACAGACCTCTCTTGGAATTTCTAAAGTTTATGTGGAAACAACAAAGCTGGTTCCGCAAACTAAATATAATGAAGGACTTTACACAGTATACTGAGAAAACTTCAGTTAATGATGAGGTGGGTTGGAGAGCGGGGTGGCGTGGTGAATTGAGGAAGACGACTTCCACGATTTTTTTATTGTTTTTAATTTTTAATTAACAATAAATTTATGAAATTAGAAAAACATGTTAACGTTATTTCTAAAATTTTAATGTAGTTTACATTAATTTGAAATGAGTTTTTTTGAAGTTTTTTTTTTTGTAATTTTGTAATATTTATTTGTTTTTGTTACTTTTTCTTTCTTATTTTTATTTTAAGTATTAAATTTTGTTTATTTCTTCAATGTGGAGTCCAACTTGGCGATTTTGTTGAGATGTCAGTTTGACTGAAGTCGAAATCCCCAATTTTTGTGCGTCGTGGAAAATTATTCCGAGATTTTGAAATCGCCGCCACCGAAGTACCAAAACTGAGAAAATTGCCAATTTGTGGTACCAAAATCGTGAGCCTCCAAGTAAAGTATGGAAAAAGAAATAGTGTCAAGTTAAGGTATCAAAACTGTAACTTTCCCCCAATATTTTTGATATTTTGTACTTGAACTGTATTACTTATTCAACTGAGTTTTATTCTCACGGGATTTTCACCATTTGCAATTGCAGAGCTCGTAGTAGCTTCCCTGAAAATTGGGACATGTGGAAGTTTTGGCTTGGAGTGGAATATTGAAGATAAGAAAGACAGAATATCGGGCTTTGCCTTTAATCTATCCACTTATTGTCTATCCTAACTTTCAAAGCTCTTAAGTTTTTCCTCTCAATAGCCAAAAACCTCGTGTACCCTTTTGAAATAAAATTTTCACCATTGCCGATCGAAAAAATAAAATGACTAGCGACTAGCAAGGCATGAACAGTCAAACTTAAATTCAATAAAAAGACTAGTCATACGATATAATACGTTCCCAGTTGAAGGCTTATTAAAATACTCATAAATTCAGATTTTGTATAATTTTAATTAGACATACCAGCCAGGTACACTTTGATAGATCTTTAAGTCTTTAACTTTTACTTTAAACAGTTAGTCGTGATACCTAGTCTAGACAGGTATGAAAACAGTAAAAATAAGACAGCAGGTTTTAACGTGGTTCGGACTTCGTCCTACTCCACGAGGCTTTCGCCCAAGAATTCAAACCTCTTTCCTCGATCAAAAGCTATTACAACTACTGGCTGCTTTACCCTAACACTTAGACTCCCTCTATCGTCAGACAGCAATAGAAACCTTTTATCGGCTACTCCGTTTGAACGCGTAAGATCAACTCCCGTAGATCTTCTTATGATCAAGCTTCCAAGCGCAAAGCACGTACGTTGAACTCCCTCCAACTGGTGCAATCCTTTCCCGTTGAAGTCCCTTCAACTCTTGTTTGGCTTGTCACGTTCTTGAATAAAATCAAGTATGAAAACTAAGGAATAATCACATGACCACCTAAAGATCAATATCGTTTTACACGAGTGTTCTACTTTGATTCGTAGGAATTCTACTATTTATATGATAGCTCTCCTTAAAAGATATCGAGATCCGCGGCCAGTCTCCCAATCCAGTCGGGACTCTATCTTTCCGAAATATCCGGATTCTTTCCTTTTGATAAGGTCTCTTTTCCTTTTGACAAGATCTTGTGATCTTCATATCCTGCACACCAAAGAACAAAAATAGACACCACGAGGAAACAATCTCTTAAGGATATAAACAAGAGTTTGATAAAGATTAACTTTCCATAAGATAAGATTCTAAAGATCAAGTTAAATCTTTCCAAACTAACTCAAACATTCACTTCTCTTCAGAAGATATTTTCCATAAAAACACAAGTGAATATTTTAGTAAATAAATAAAACCATAATTTTCCTTAAGAAATATTTTTGCAAAACAAGGAAATAAATCGTGTCGGACTTTCGGTCCTAACACACTTGAAATTTTCTTTCTTCATACGTTTGATTTCCAATCATAACACCTTCACACCAACCATCACACCACCATACATCAATGGCAGTTCCGGCTTCAAAGGTATCATCTGAAAGGTCCTCGTAAGGCCAAGGACAACTGTGAGACGGCCAGAACATCTCATATCCAATACATCATGTTTTGCCACTCTGGTTGATGGAACTTGTGTAGCGTATGTTTTGGATGCAGGGTGATGTTTTTAATTATCCAAGTGTAATGCGTGTGTTTAATAATGTTGGTGCAGCGTGTGTTTTAGGTGATGTCAATCTAATTTTTCATGATTTCAGTTTAGTGTGCGTTTTATGTGTAATTTTTTAGGTGCTTTTGGTGTACTTTGTATTTTTTAGGTGATTTTGATGCAATGAGCAATGCATGCTTTTTAGATAAATCCAGTGCAGTGTATGTTTCATGTGTGTGAGTATTTTTCAGATATTTTTGGCGCAATGCACGTTTTAAATGTACTGGATGTAGTTACATTATAGGTGATTACGATGTACTATGTATTTTGTAGATGATTTAGGTATATTGTGTGTTTTTTCGGTAATTTAGGTGTAATATGTATTGTTTTAGGTAATTTAAGTGTAGTATTGTTAGGTAATTTAAGTGTAGGGTCAACCTTTTATTTTTAATTTTTGTTGATTGTCGAGTACATTAGGTAAGTGGGTATGGGCAGCAGGTGAGAAATAAATTGGTTGGACTTTCATGTAATTTAGTTTGAATTAGACCATGGATATGTGTTGGATCGATCACAAATCTGTGTAACAATAAGACCAATAGTTAAGAAATCAATTGAATTCGTATATTGAATTGATAAGATTCAATTAAATTAGCTTTATTAAGAACTCTTCATGATAGATTCATTCTGGATCTAGAACCATCAAAACCAAATACGTATATTACAGTCGGGTTTGTACACAATTTGACTGAACCGGTCACACCAATAAATTATATTCAAAAAAGCTAAATTCCTGAAGCAGAACTAATTCCTTTCTTTTCTCCCTGGCCATTCCTTTCTTTTCTCTCTGACCATTTACTCCATGGTTTTGAAAAGCCTAGATATATGCATAACCTCTTCAGAAAGATTACATACTGACAAATTAACTTTGACACCAACAACCTTTGTAATGTACTTCGGTTGTTCGCCGATTTAAGTGGTACGTGACTTGGGTTTAGAATGTCGTGAGACAGTTCGGTTCCTATCTACCGTTGGTGTTAAAGGGAGAACTGCGAGGAGCCAACCCTAGTACGAGAGGACTGGGTTGGGCCAACCTATGGTCTACCGGTTGTTATGCCAATAGTAGCGTCGTGCAGCTAAGTTGGTATGGAAGAACTGTTGCACAGCGGGAAATCCTTCTCTATACAAGTTCTCGGACGAGGTTTTTGAACAGAACTTCGATAGGTGAGAGGTGTGAAGCGATCTTGTACTAAACGAAACGACTTTTTTATCTTATGGGTGTAATGTACTGACAAAAGAGATGATAAAATTTGAAACTAACGAGTCAGACATGTAGTAAGCACCTATCTAGGTACCTGCAATTTTGTTTGTTTTTCATTTAGTTTGGCTTCATCTCAAGCTTGGCATTATTAAGTAATTATTTAATAAAGTCAAATACAAATACATTTCCCTTGGTAACATGATTTAACAATGAAAATAGTGTGACAATTTGACGGTGAATGTGGTGAAATAACCCCGCGCAGATATATACAATTATTAATTTTGCTAAAATTGGTGACGACTTTCTGTTGGTATTTACCTAAGAATTATGAGATTTTAGAAATTCTATTGTAGCATTCCGACAGTGTTAGGACAAATCAGTTTTAATTTTTATTTAACACAAATACGGAATATAATGTTTATTGATCGTGAAAGTGGCGAATAAAGTCGCCATCAAAGATATATACTTACTTATTTTTCTCACTATTTGTGACGGTTTCTGTTGGTACTAATTAAGAATTGCGAGATTTTAGAAAATCTGTTGTAACATCGCGACAGTATAACGACAAATTCAGTTATTATTTTTCTCAAGGGGATGTGCGGACATATAATAAAGCTCTTTGTTAAGGCATGTTTAAAATTGTTAATATAATCAATCCTATAAGAACAATGTTTTTCCCGATCTTTTTCTTTTTTCTTGAAGAACATGTATGCACCTATTCCTGAGGGAGGTCTCAGACTCAGAGACTTGTTGAATCTTAACAAAGCTCTCATGGCAAAATTGTTCGAGAAATTTATTTCTCTAGACTCTTACCTGTTTGCATGCATAAGCTTGGCTTTTTTGTGTTAAAAGTACGCTTAAAGGCACGTACTTTACCTCTTCTATCTAGTAAGGACTTTATGTCTGATTCGTTGGTTGATTGGGAAGGAATCAGAGTGTAATTTTTGGAGCTACAACTGAATAATTCATTGTGGTGTTGATTAATTAGGACTCTCGTGAAAATTTAAGATTGATAACACATAGCCATGCTCAAACTCTTTATAGCTAGAAAACAAATTTGTAAAAGGAGATATATGGTAGGTACAACACGAGTCAAGTAACCACTCATATTCAGGCAAAGAACTATATACATAATTCATATAATTACTTATCATAAAAATATCACCCGTATGAGCCTTATCAATCGCTACATTAGTTATAGCTACAATATACGGCTGTTCATGGTCCTGTCCGAAACGGGTAACCGGACCAGACCGTTGCTTAACGGTGCACCATAACCGAACCGTTTCCAAATGGTCCGGTTAACGGTTTGGGTTTTAGGGCCTAACAGGTAAACTGACTTTTAAAAACCGGACCTTAGCTTAACGGTTAAGCCGTTAACCGTTACTTTATTTATTATTTTTTTAAATAGAGAAAACGTGTTTGCGAATTGTAACTTTTCAATTTTCAATTTTCAGCAGTCTCTAATTTCTTAAACTAAAAAAAAAAAAAAAAAACAGAACAAGGAACACCCTTCAAATTTAAAGAAGAAGGAATGGACGCACTCACGCACAATGCGTCTCAAAATCTCCTCCCCAGCCGGGCTTCCGGGCCGTGAATCGTCGCGGCTCTTCAGCCCCACGCCACTTACTACCCTGTTAAAGGATTTCGAATTAGACCTAATTTTTGAATGAGGGATGAGTGTTGACGATCATGTATTCCTTATGGAATTAGAAAGTATGGGGCTATAATGATAGTTTGGTGGAAGAGGAACTAACTTCTTACACGCGTATATTGTTCTCACCTATTTGTTTCTTCTCTTTCCATGAGATTTTCCTTTCTAATATTTGACTTCGGGTTTTTAGCCTTAACGGGTAAATTGTCATTTAAAAACCGGATCAACGGTCCGAAAAACCGGACCGTGAAGAGCCCTATAGCTACATTAGCATGCTCATTTTTGTTTAGATAAGAACAATGTTTGGCATAATGGTCAGATCACCACAATTATATCAATTTCATTTTTTAGACTTAAACCTCTTCTTCTCTTGACCAATTTTCTTACTATTGTTATAATGCTTTTGGTGTTGAGATCTACTCTGAGATCTACCTCTCACATACATGACTTCACCATAATCTTTGAATTGACTATTACTACCCTAAAATGTTTCAAGTCAAGTTCTTGACTTCTCTAACCATTCACAACAATTTCAAGAGTAATATCATCTTTACAATACTTAATATTAGATTTAACACCATTATACGAGTCTCGAATGTCATTCAACAACACAACAAGAGTATAATTATCAATATGTTTATCTCCAGCTTGTTTGATATTGCAAACAAGCTTGTTAAATATAGCAAGATTCTCATCAATATCTTTGTTCACATTTAATTTGAAACGAAAGAATTTTTCAAGTAAGAAAAGCTTGTCAGGTAAAGAAGTGTCAATATACAATTTATCAAGTTTATCCCAAACTTCTTTGGCATTGTCTAAAATACCAACTTTTCTAATCATAGAGTCGGATAAGTTCTAGTAAATCGTGAAGCATGTCATTTCATTCATTTTAGCTATTTTGCCTTATAGCTCTAAAAGCATTATGTTAGATTAAAACACATTTAATCTTTTGCTTCTATCAAAATTGGTTTTTTCATCAAAAGGAGGCAAACCATATTGATTCCTAGAGGAATACATAACAACAAGAACAGAAAATATCATACGAAACTAACTAAAGGCACACAACTGAAGTCGCACTTGTAACACAAATAAACTTCATTTTCACAAACCCGGAGTCAAACCAGTATCACAATAATGCTGAAAATTAAATTGGAATCACATTGGTACCAAGAGGGAGTCTATCGCCAATTTACTTGAGCAAAATTACACGAAAGGAATTTCTACTTACCAAACATAGTCAGAGTGTGTGTAGCAAAAACTAGAAGAGAAAAAGAGTTGCACGGACGGCAGAGCGGTGGCGGCTGAGTGGCGGCGACGGCTCATCTGATGCCATGGTGAGTCTCGATGTGTCGCATCGGCTTAGGGATTATTCCATTCCTAATCACAAATATTGCACCACTAAAGGCCTAAAGGATCTTGCCCTAAAACCCCACACCTACACAAGGTTTCTATACACACAAACTGCTTAAGGTTTAGTGAAGAAGAGAATGCACAAAATCAAAAGGTAGGTTCTTCTTCCTTCTTGTTTTTCTCTCTTTTCTTCTTCTCCTTTCTTTCTCTTGTTTCTCCTCAATCCCATGCTACTCAAATTCTCCTCTCCCACTCACAGCTGCTCACCCACAAAGGAAAGAGAAGACTGATTTTGGTTAGGTCGGGCGATGGGCTTAAGTGGGTTTGGGCTTAAAAGGTAGGAATAGGCTATAAGCTAAAGATTGGACTTTGGGCCAACAAATACCCATCATTTAGGACATATAATAACTAAAGTCGCTATGTATTATGTTAGATATTTTTGTAAATACTTTGCTTACCGATTACACGTGATTTAGCCAGTTCAATTGATCGAACATGTAACCAGTAAGGTTATTAATTATGTATGTTTGGTTCTAAAAATAATGATGAAAATTACATATATGCCGGGAGCCTTGGACTTAAAGGTTATGAAGCTTCAACTAAAATCGGAGACAGAAGGACCTATCTTAAGTGTAAAAACCATAGGGGTTCAAATTGATCTTCAAAAGAAAGGGATGAATGGAAATGATAAAACATTTTTGGCAAGATAATATGCTAAATGTGAGACCCTCAAACAAGAGCGTAACCTCCCCCCCCCCCCAAATTTTTTGGAAAAAAAAAAAAATATATATATATATATATATATATATATATATATATATATATATATATATATATATATATATATATACATATACATATATATACATACATATACATATACATATATATACATACATATATATATATATATATATACATATACATATATATATATATGTATATATAAACAATTAGTTTTATAAAATATTTACAAATTCAATAACCAATGCAATTCTATGGCTCAAATAAGAAATAACTTGTCTAACTTTAATATCCAAAACTTAAAACTCGCCTAGCACCAAATAAAATTGAGGCCTATAATGTTTTTATCCATAAAACAAAACAAAGTTTTTTAAAATGCAAAGGATCATAAAGCAGATCTTTTGAAATGTAAATAGTTGCACAGAGAGGTTTAGTTAAAGAAATCCTCATAATGACAGAAAAGATGTATATACATCGAATATAGTTAGACTTAGTAGATTTCACGTAACTAAAATTTTGAAATCCTTAATCCGCCTAGAATTAATGTTCGATGGGATCGATCCAATATAATTGTCGCCTAGAATTAATGTTCGATGGGATCGATCCAATATAATTGGGCCGAGATGACCTACTATGATCAGTCACTTTGGAACGCACGTCGGGCATTTTTTCAAGTTCCAACTTCATTTATAACATGATGTTTGTCTAATATCAGCTCACACAATTTTTTTTGAGATGTGCATATTCGCAGTCTCTCATTTGCATAGATATTAAAGTAATTTATAACAACAAAATATTTTTCTAATGAAATTCATGTTTACAGGGTATGATCATTAATATAAACTTTTACCAATTTATGAAAATGACACAAAAAAAAAAAGAAAAAAAAAACCACCACATAAAGGATAATAAGGAAGCATTTTGGTCTTTTCACCTTTAATCGATAAGCAAGAAAATAAACATGGGACGCGTGAACAAGGATAACGTTAAAAGTTAAAACAAAAGGGCGTAGTGAATAAATCAAAGGATAATTTACATCTACACTTACTGATACTAAGTTGGTTTAACTACAGAGATCTTCTCCAAGATTTAAATTAACTACTAGGGAAACACCCTCTTTGAAACGTTTAAAATATGAAAAAGATAAAGGGTGTAATTGCAATATTTTCATATGCAGGGATGTCTCTCTATTTATTTAGTCTCCGGAAAGAAAAATATTTCTAATTTCATTCGAGCATCAACTTTTTATTTTATTTTTCATGACTACGGCAGGCCTAAGAGGATGTTGATGTGATTAGTCTTATAGTTAACATATGATTTTTTATCTTAATTAGGCAATTCTAGTGCATGTTTTTCTTTTCTTTTTGGAAGTTAATTTATTAACTCTCATCCGAGGAGGCTAATAAGCCAAATAACTTTTGTAGTCTTGTGCAAATCAACCTTATATAGTTTATGTTGTCAATGCTAACAAACACCAAGACATCCTCGCCTACCATGACAATTCCAAGACAAAAAATGTATCCCCCTAAGGTAAACAAGAAAAAACACCAACACTGAATCTAGTCCAGCGCTGTAATAAAAGATTCTACGGTAATATCAATTTATGCCTATGTACTTGCGCCACTTCAACTCATGATACTTGTATATACATATATCTGCATGCATTGCTAATACCTTACAATAATTAATACCCTTCCTCTGAAAAATCGTCCAGCTGCAAAGAATGCACCAAAGTTTTTTCCTTTATATATAATAATCTCATTCATCACCATAACACTTAAACCCTATCTGATAAATATTTTGAGATTAATGTGACAAAAAAGAAATGTGTACAAATTTCTGTAGTTTCCTACCAAAAAAGTTACCATTGAAGCATGAAACAGAAAATAAAAACTATGGGCTTAAAGCATCGGTTATGAAGTTTATGAAGCCAAGAAGCTTATGGACTGCCATGAAGCTAAGAAAAAAGAGGCAAATTCATCTAAAGGAAAAGAATGATAGCAAGATTTTAACTTTGGAGGATTGGATTTTATCATCACCAGGGTTTGATAAAACTAATGTCAGAGGAGGTGATTTTCAGGTGCCTAATTCGTCGTTCCGAAGAGTTCATCCTTCATTTGATGGTGACCTCAAAGAAGACTACTTGTCGAAATTCACCGAGAACTTTACTATGGAGATGTCACTCAAGACTGAGGATACAGGAGGGAAACCGGAGACTTCATTTTCCAGAACAAATATCAAGAAGAAGGTCAGTTTTAGATCACCAGAAGTTGCTGAGGTTTTTGTCCTGGATTCACCGAGAATTTACGTGCAACAATGAATAAATATTTTTCAGAGGAATAATTGATGTATTATATATGTTTACATATGAAACTTGTTTTGCGGTTACATGTAGCACCTAATATACCTTTATTAATTAAGGGGTATGTTATCCAAAGTGACATGTGTTGTCTTCGGTGGATTATATATAAAACAGGAAGAGATTATAGTAGAAAATAAATTATGTTACGAAACAACTATGTAATAACGCAAATGTCATATTATAATCTGTAGCTATTTTAATCCATATCTAATCCTTTATTTACTATCAAATGGCGTCTTATAAGTTATATGACTACAACTACAAGTTGCTAGTGAGTAGAGAACAAGATGTATTGTCAAAATAAGTAAATCTTGTGAATGATTGTTTGAGAATCTTTTCACCGGCCAATTTCTAAAAGTACGATATAATTAGGAGAAAAGAAAGGAAGAAAGAGATTCTTCTCTTGAAAGGATTGTTGTGAACAATGTCGACGGATAAGACAAAGAAAAACGGTATATGAAAAAGAATCATCATGACTTAGAAAATATTGAACATGGCAAATTCGGAGGATCAATATTCAGATAACTCGATCGAGTCAAAAAGGTTACTATCACGCTCATGACGACCAACTCAAGTTAAAAGCAACCGTCTCAATGGTCGGCCTTCAAACGACTATATAGAAGACTTTTAATAAGTCTTGCCATAGATGTTAGCGGGTCAAGAATGTGAATCAATATATAGTGTTAGAAAGTTTAACTCTAGAAAAGATATAATTTTACCAATAACAATTCGATATATGTGTAATGCATCTAGATCAGTCTTTGTGCTAGTAATATATTTGGAAGGTAATATGTTATATAATGTTTTGGCAAGTCGAAGACAATAAATAGATATTTCATGGAGCTCTCGGCCCATAATTATAATTTGGGCCATATTATAGCTTAAATGGGCCTCAAGGGTTTAATAGGCCGATTATTGCTGCCCATTACTATATGTTCTTCAAATTTATCGACACCTTAAACTTGGCGTCTAAAACACATTATTACGTGTTCTGTTTTCATTCACTTGACTTAATATAGTCCAAGTCTACCATTTTCATTAAGGTAAACGACAAAATTGTAAGCCTGCATTCAAGAGTATATACTAAATGATTGAGAAGAGAGAAATGTCAAGTTGTGATGGAAAAGAAGATGAAGAAGATGGTGAGGATGGAAAAAGTGGCCTGACAAGTTTTTGTCTAGAATCAAAATGCCAATTAATCATACAACACAATTGAAAAGCCAAGGCCACAGTTTCAATTGTATAGACACAATCATAACAATTATAGATACCCAGAAAGAAGGGAAATGAATACAAAAGTCTCCTTTTCCCAACTTTATTTAATTACCTTGTTTGGTTTAAACGAAACACCAAAACTAACACGAAATAACTGTAGTTTATTTTATATCACTCAAAAGAGAGTAGTAAAACATGGTAAAACCAAACAAATATCCTTATCCTCCCAATAAAATTATTAAGCTAAAGAAAGAGATGCAACTATGTGAAAGAACTGAAGTTGCTCTAGTAGCTCCTTGGCTTGGCTTGCACCTCGGCTAGCCACACGCGAGAAGAGCTCGTCGCTTAGCTGATCACCAATGTGTGCATCAACCAGGACGCCGCTAACACTACGACAACTGTTGGCAAGAGCACGGCCGATCTCCGTCGCATCATCAGGGTGACTGACCACCAAAGGGCTTCCACCTTTGAAAACCTCTAGCTTGTTGATGGCGAACGAGCCGTCGGCTTCCACCACCTCCTTAAAGTCTTCAAGACTTGGGGCATAAACTGGGATGTTGAAGTTGTCACGTTTCTCACTAGTGATTAGACCCTGGAAATAATTTGCAAACGGGCATGCTTAATTAATTTGAGGGGTCTACTAATCATATGCACTTAAAGATTTCAATCAAACTATAAGGGCATGTATATGCTTGTAAAAGATCGAGAGTGCTAAAAGTATTTGTGTAGGGATCATTTAGATTTCATTTGTTTCTAATTGAAACTGCCGCATAACTTCAGCAACCAAGAAATATGTCTAATAAAGTTAGCAGTATGTTAGTGACATTTAGAAACTTTACTCAAATTTGATGTCCACTTCTTACGAAACCAAAAACAGCATAAACTCATTTGTTTTATTATGACACTCTGTTACGTAAAGAAAAAGGGACATTCACGAAACAAATTAATCGGTCACCAAAAATAGAAAATGGATCAAAAAAGGTCTTACAAAGCGGCCACGAAAGACCTTTTTTAATTACGTTAGACTATCTTTTAGTGAACATTTAATTAAACGATATTCACATTGTATTTAAAATTTAGTTTATTGTTTTCAAATCACAAAATCTATTCTTTTAAGAGTAAAAAATTAGCAATCCCTTATTAACTATTATTAACCTTTTTCTAACATTTACTACGATAAAATTTTTGAAAAATACTCAAAAGTAAAAACATTTTAAGGATGAATAATATAATTAATTACTTACCTCTCGGACAAGATCTTCCCATGCATCTTGAAAATGGGTACCAAAGAGAAGTCCCGCGCCACCCTGGTCGGTCGGATCCCGACAAGTCCGGCCAAGGAGAGCCAAGAACATAGACCCGCCCTTCTTCATCTCTTTTGCTCTCCATCTCAAAAACCCTGCCAAATCACTCTGGAACTGTTTCTTGTACGCATTTGCTGTGCTCTCATTTGCACCGTGGATGAATATCTTCCCCTTGTTGTACGCCGTCGAATTCTTATCCAACACGACTTCAGGAACCTGAGTCCATCCCGTAAACAATATTTATATGCATGTACAATAGTTAATTCAATACAATATAGCCCAAAGTTGAAACACGTAAACTTTCATGCAAATTTAACATATATATTAATTTTGGCCATGCCTTTGACCTAATCCAATATGTATATAATTAAAGAATGTGATAACCATAACTTTGCAAATCCTTACCCCACAAACAGAAACAAAATAGTATTTGAAGGGTAATACCACTCGCTACTTGTCAAAAAAGTGGTTTTGATTAAACAAGGGGCCGTTGTCCAAATACTTTTGAACTTTTATCAAAAGTCTCGGAGCTTTTTACGTTCAATTTTTTGACCTAAGAACATATATAAAATCATCCTCGGTAATTAACAAGCCTGGATCATTGAAAGTATGTTAGAAAATCATTCACGTTGATTAATCCCTAATTAATAGGACAGGAGTGAATGACATTAACTAGTGGATCAATGTGTATATATGATTCTCCCTTGAATTGAGAAATCTCCGCAACTTTATTGTCTCAAGATAAACTGTCAACTTTAGTATAAGACCAGCGGTTCTTTCGTACAAATCTAAAATGATGACATACCCGAAAGGTTTTCTAACAATTATATTTTTGGTGATATATAATAATAAATTATATTTGCATAAGAGTTTTTTCCTAACCAATCAAGATAGTTACGCATGTCAATTGGATTTGAGTAATATTTCCGTTTAAGGAAATGTTATTAATGGAAAATTCTGTAACTTTCCCCTATACATGATCTTTCCATTGTATATGAATAAATTATACATATATACGAAAAACCAAATTAACAAATAACAACTCATGCAAAAATAAACTAATATTTAACAACTCTAATTAAATCATTTTAGGAGAATAATTAATCCAAATATATAGCTAGTCGATAAATTAAAGTAAGAACCTGAGATAGCCAGTGCAAGGAAAAGGCTGAGTAAAACACATCAACGGACTTAGACGGAAAAAGCCTCCGGTAAAACGAGCCCGGAACAGCGGCGGCAAAGTAAGAACGCTGGCTGTCAGAAGCCAGACGCTGTTCCATGCTGTCCCCGCCGTAGGGAGGGAGGAGCTGGAAAAGGGTGTTGAAATCATTCGACGACAGATCGGAGAAATAAGCGGAGAATTCAGGCACCTCTAAGCCATCCGCCTCGTAGCGCTCAGTGATATGTTTGATGATGAATTCCACCATGAAAATGGTGTTGCTACCACAGGAACAACCCAAGTCCGCCACCGCAAACGGGGTTTCAGGTGTGGAGCGCAGCTTCAGGCCGTCAAGGGCTTCTCGTAGAAGATGGAGCATCGATAGAGCATGTCGTGCCTGCAATCATAGATCAAAATTTCTAAACGTTTTCTCAAAAAAAAAAAAATACTGAAACATTTCCTTTTTTGCCAATGTTGAAACATAAAAAGTATTTTTCAATGTCCATCGTAACAACAAATTTTTGAAACATGACGAAAAGATTGCAACAAAAATATTAATGAATTTTCTTAAACATGAAAAAAAGATTGTAACGACATATTTACGATTTTCCTTTAAAATGACGAAAAGAGCTCAAAGAACTGTGAAATTTTTCTAATATTTTGTATATTCGAAATCAAGTATCCATTGTTTTAGTATGCTCCTCTTGTAATAATCAAATTAACATATAATTGTTTACATGAATAAGCTTATAACATAGAGAAATCCGCACTTAAAAGAACCTTATACTGCAAATACATAAATGAAAAAGACGAGAGAAATTAACCTGAGCCTGAGAGTTGTTAGCATAGCTGCCTTCTCCTTTGCCTCCCGTCATGCTGAAAACTCTTTCAAGCTTCGTGTTGGAAACAACAACGTCATCGCCACTTGGAGCCATTTCGTATATTTATTCGTATATTTGTGTATATAATTATGTATTTGACAAAATTGATTGTGAAAGTGATGAAGAATGTGGCTGGTTAGAGTGTTATATATACAGGGACTGAGAAACAGGTAGAGGATGGATAGGGATTAATATAGGCTATGGTAAGTGAATTATTACATTCCAACCTATTAATTCGTAGTAAGCTATTAATTGCAATATATATTGTAAAAGGAAAGATGATAATTGGGATAAAGTAAAAAAGGAATGGTATGGGCCTCACATGCAATATTCAAGAAAGCAGGCCAAAATTGACGCCGGATTTCCTTCTTTGCATCTCTACGTAATTAATTTCATGTCGTTTTATTTAACTATGCAACTATTGTCTACGTAATTAATTTTATTTCGTTTTATTTAATTCTCCAAATGTTGTATTAATCGGACTACGTATAGGAATTTCTCTAATTTTGGCGTGAAGAAATTACCTTAATTGCACTATGGATAGATCTTTAATCATTTTCTATGAGCAATTGCTCTGACCTGATTATGGAAATGATTTATTTTAATTCTCTCGTGTAAGCAATTGCTGCAATTTGATTGATGGATAGAGTCTCATTTTATTTTTTTTGTTGTTTACTAAGCAATTACTATAATTCAAGAATTGAAGTATGGAAACTCATGTTATGCATTTCCTCATTTGTGATGGTTAATTTAAGGAAATTGTAAAGCATTATATACCATAATAATTAATAAAACACGAAGCTTAATTTGGAAAGTGAGAGTACTGTGAGAAAGTCAAATATATACAGATTTCGGACAATTAGACTTGATTTAATGATTGTTAGTTGTTACATACTAGGAGTCAAATCGGCTTAGTAGAGGTCCCGTAAAACTTGGCGGAAGAACAGTAAAAACTTTTAACAGTACCCGATCCCAGTTTTTAGTGTGACTAAAGAATGAAGATTCTATTTGATTCCCCTAATAAAAGGTAACGAACAGTACTCTTTGTCTCAAATAGTTGAGTCGTAAAGGATGACTTGACGGTAAAAATAAACGATATATGCATGATATTACCAATAGTTTACTGATTTCCTAGTGCTTAATATTTTTGAGTTGTTAGAAGTTCAAAACCAATTCATATCTTTGGTTTTAAAAGGTGTGTCTATTCTTGTGTTAAGGATCTCAATGCCCAGATGTGGATTAATATTATAGAAATAGGCGTTACAATTATCATAAATGGTATAAGTCCAACGTGACACATGACTATTGTGGCACTAGAAAACTCAACATGGTTCAAAATCTTATATAAGTCTCGTTTAGCTGGCGATATTGTCAAAATGTTGTTGTCAAAGCAATTAACTTGAACTCTCTAATTTGTTATTGTCAATCAAGAAACTATAAAAGTTAAGTGTTTAAATTTTTTCCATACCATATTCTTTAAATTAATTACTCTTACGTAATGGAAATTCAATCAATTATGTCTTAACTAAGTAATATATTTCTTTTTCCACTCCAAAGAATTTTTTTCTCTAGCCCATATAAATTGTGATATATAAGTTAGTTTCTTTGGTTAATGAACAAAAGATCGAATGCTTTAACAAGATCTACTTATGAATAGAACTTTAAATTACAAATAATATTCAGTAGGATTTATTAAGTTTATATACAAATCGTAGTAGATGATATATGAATATTTATTATATATTAAGTCTAAACTGAAAATTGTGTAAAACATTAAAAACAACAGTTTAAAATAAAACAGAAACGCATAATCCTAAGTTAGATTAAAAACAAATGTATTCACAAGCATTCCCAGAATGTAGTCACGTGCAATAACTTACATTTTTTGTTATATTTTTAATATAATTTGTTTGTAGATAATTTATGATTTTACATGGTAATGTTTATCTGCACAATTTCTTATCCTTTGACAAATTATTCTTTTTCTTTTGATATGTCTCATATATATATAGAGTTCCAATATAATTTTAATACGATACCAGAGATCTGCAATCTAGTTTAATATTTAATCTAAAACCCTCTATATTACGTTATTTTAAACCTATTTCTAAGTTAAAAGGCATGACGGGAAGCAAGTACGGGTAATTAGTTAATTAAAAGTCTGTATATTTCTATTATATAAGAATGGTCAATAAAGAAAATATGGTATCTAAAAATTTAGAGTTTTATCGTGCTTAATTGATAGGGGCAAATTAGAGATCATAAAATAATTGTTCAAACATCAATAATTATTGCTTTGGCAATATCTCTAATCATTTCGTTTTCCAGCCAAATCTGTGAAATGAAAAATTAAGTGACTCAACAGTCATATGGGATCTAAATATATAACAGTATGAATTATGGAGAACGTCAATATAAGCTGGACTAATAATAAAAGAGATGGTATAGACAAAACAAAGTCTGAAAGTCATATTCGCAACAACTTCTTATTGTTTATTATTATATATATCCTTCGCAAACTAACAAACATGCCTATTTCCGTTTTCCATTCCTAATTTCTGCTCCGAATCACCAAAGATAAAAATATTTTTACCTTAACTTCTCCTTTATAATTGCCAAAGCTAGAAATATTCTCATACAATATTTATTAAGATTCTCCTTTTTAACACAAAATCCAAAACTAAAATCCTCTATTTGTGAATTGTCCAAAACTAAAATACCAAGTGAACCTTAGAGTGCCTATTTACAATTTTATTACATTTTTAACTCATTGAAACTAAGAAAAAAGATGCAAGTGATGTTATTGTAACGCCCCTTAAATTTGGAAGAAAAAAAAAGTATTTTCGAATTTTTATTTTAGTCCTTGAACTTTTTGAAAATATGATTTTTACCCCAAAAGATTTGAAAATGTTACAATTTAGTCCATCACCTTTTGAAAATTTATGATTGACCACAAATATTTTCTTTAAGACCAAATGAGTTATCAAAACTTTCAAAGTGGTCCCTTGTAGTTTCAAAATATCCAAGCATTCATTTACAATGGTAAATCTTCACATATTTACATTTACATTTGTAAAAAGGTAATTTTGCTTTGTCTTTTATGCTAGATATTTCTAATATTTTATTCTTATAAAATCCTATCAGATAAGGCCTGGAAACATCTTCATAATTAGGGTGGCCTAGCTTGGATTAAAATAAAAATGAGTAGGGTATGGTAATTAATCCTTGTCTCCCAATTTTCACCTATAAAAGGGAGGCTCTCTTCAACAATTTTCACACACCTCTCTTATCTGAATCTTCTCTTTTTCTCTTCTGCAAATTTCTTCCTCTCGATGTTTAGATTCTTAGAAAACAAATTTCAGTCCTTTAAGCCTTCTTTATAGTCCTTAAAAATCCTCAACACCGAGTTTGTTCAAAACTGCCAGTTTTGGTACAGAACTTTAGAAGTCCGAAAACCATATCAAAACTTCGAGTATTTCTCTGAACTTTTTACCACATACTGGTTATTGTGTAAGCTAACTTGTATGTTCAGAAACATTCTTCAACCAAAGTCGTTTGAGGGGTCTAAAACTGAGAAATACGTACCACTGTTCAGAAAATCGGAAAACAGCTCCTAGCTTTCATGATTTATTTAAAATACCAAAACTTGTCTTATTGATCTGATTTTGAAACTACATACTCTCCATGATGTGTAAGATTGAACCCCTCAACCAATTTCAGATTATCATATCGTTTGAAAGTCCGATTGAAGGTGAATTTAAGATTGCTACAGTTTTCTGCCTTATATTTGCATAAACATTTTGATTAACCAATATATGTTGCAAAAGCTACACAAATCATGAAATTGATCATTAATATGGACTCATTACATACTAATAATGATGTTGGATCAGTTGATCATAATTTATAATCGTGTTTAATATTTTTCAGGGATTTTGCAACATTAAGATGACATAAAGTATATTTTACGGTTGATCTTTCAATATCTTTAACTTTAAGTAAAGTATTGTGTTTATCTTGTGATCTAACCTTCTAATCTAGTTTATTTGAATAATAAGTATTCTGAAAATGTTAATTTTAATTAGATCTACATGTTTACAATTCATTTTAATTGTTATTAGTGATGTATGCAATATTATGTTATTTAATACTAATAATTTTAAGAAAAATGGTTTTTACCAAAGTTATATATGTGATGTAATTTTATTCAAGGGCATACTGAGATATTTGTTCAATGTTAAGAATATGGTAAAATTTTTGAGTTGAGATTATTATGTAATAAGTAATTTACTAGAATTTTGTTAAGAAATGTTGTTTTAAAAAGGTTTAAATATGCAATTATACATAAGTATATATTAATATCAAATATGTTGTTAATAAATTAGAAATTGAGACTTTAATAATAATTTTGTAAATTGATTTAGTCTTCAACCTGTTACTTTGAAATGGTAAATCTCATGATTTATATTTTCACGTCATTGTTAAAGTTAAAATAGGTAAATGTTTGAATTTATCCAAAAGTAACAATAATTAGATATTTAATTGAACTTCTTTAAATATGATAAATATTGAAAATATATGTTTATGGTTGTACATTTATGAGCAAACAATTGATATATCTTTTTGATTTATTTAAGGTTCTGCAATTATCGACGTTAATCAAGAATTTCCCATACGGTAAAAGGTGAGGTTTGATTTCTGATTTGTTCAAAACCCCGTTTGGCATCCGACCTTGAGAAACTTGGACATAACAATTGTGATTCTTTGTTTCGAATCACGAGCAACATTCTATCACCATTTGAATGCTTTTATAATGATAATCGTTAATTCTTAATCAGTTTCTTGTCTATTGTTAAATCAAATCTAATTTAATTTATAATCGGGAATTTTCTTCATAATCATAATTAATCTGATATCATGATCACCCAATCAATTCTTGAATTGTGCAACGAGCAACGAACTATGTTCGGCCTATGTAGCTCAAAAACGAGCAACGGATATTGTCCGGATTACTAGCTCATCTGATAATTCTGTTTCACCCATTGGGACGCCTTTGGGAAGTTGGGCCCAGGGATTGAGATGATTTACTGCTGGGCAGCAAAGGGCTGTCCCTTTAAGTAATTCTGATTAATACCCATTATGTCTAAGCGCCGCTTGCAGCCAGGAGTTGGTTGTGACCCGCGTGTTAGATTGACATGTACTCGAGCATGTCTTCTGTTCTGTTGCGAGGTAGCTCCTCGTAGGGAGGTATACGGTTGAATTTTGGGAGTTAAGGTTGGATCTGTTATATGTAATTGCACAAGTTCATTTTCTCGTTATTCTGAATATTCCAGTATTATCGTTAAACCGATAATTTCAGTTCAATGATGCAGATGTAATTATTCTGGTCATTCTTGTTCGTTTTGTTCTGATTTACTGTTTGATTATTGTCATGATCTAAGAATTTCACTAAGTCATTAAAGACTTACTCTTCTTTTGTTCTATATGTCCCTTTCTCAGAGTAAGATTGGTATAGCAGCACGGATGGAACGAATGGTCGACAAGTCCGCTTTTGGAAACTTTGCAAAAATTGTTAAGTGTTTGATTTTGTATTTACATCATTTTAAAATTGTAAAATGTATTTGTATTCCAAAGACTTCCGCTGTATTTAAAGTGAAAATATTTTATAATGTTATAGTTTTGATCTTGGTCAGTGACACCCCTTCCTATGAGCTACAGTTCGGTCTGAGTTGAGTTTGTTAGGTGACCAACACCGGACCAACTCGGATCGGATTGTGACTCGTGGGGCGCGGTCCTCACAGTTATTACATTATAACTTATCATAAGTATCCGGTGCAATATTATCAGATATGTATTGGAAATGATACGCATCGGATATGTATCAGGCAAGCCACATGGCACGTTCAATTCATTTATATTTTAATTGTCGGATACGCATATCGGACACGTCATATGGACGTATTCGATACGTTTTGATATTCTTTTGTGAGGAATTATGATCCTTTTCTAAACTATGGATTAGGGTCCCTTAATAATATCAAATAAAGGTGGATTAAAATTGCAAATCACTAGTCAACACAAGGCTACAAAGCAAAAAAAAAAAAGAAAGATGCAATTAATTGATAAAGAAACATCTTGACAGAGGGGTATGATTAATTGTTCTTGCGAGCAAAAAAAATCGTTTGCTTCCCTTTTTCAGCTGTAAAATTCTTTGGTTTCATGCATATATTTCCCCAATTAAGAGATCAAACGCATTTTCTTTTGATTATGTTGTGATATATATTCAACTACTAATATAAAATATTCAACTTATCTTGGACTTATCGTATCTTCTAATTTAAAACAATTGTCGTTTTGTCTGTATCATGTCGTATTCGTGTTCCCTATCTTTATCTATAACATAGAATGATACATATTGATTTGGTCCTGTAATATGAAATTCTTTCAATTTGTTCCCATGCGATACATTTAAAGCTCAGTTTGGTTCCCAGGAAAATGGGGGAAAAGGAAAAAAACATGGGGAAAAATGGGGAAAAATGGGGGAAAATGAGGTTTTCATGGAAAATCTCTATGGAAAATAAAATTTTCCTTTATTTTCCATGTGTTTGGCAATGCATTTATTTTCCGGGAAAATTAGTACATATAAAGGTTTTGTGTAATTAGTATTAATTTAACTTTTTAAAAATCTTTTTATACTTTAAGCCTTATAATATGTGATAAAAATACGGTTAATAAAATTTGTATGTTTGGTTAAATTTTATTTTCTTTTGAATTTTACCTTAAAATAAATATAAAGTCTTTATAACATTATGTATTTTATTATAAAAAAATTATACTAACTCGGTCTATTTTATTTTGAAACTCGTCGATGTTATATAAATACATCCGAGAGTAGAGAACCTAAATGATACATAAAAAAGTAAGACAAAGAAAAATAAATTATTCTTCCAAATATTTATAATAGTGCAACTAAAAAAAATCAATTTATTATATGAAATCCTTCACTAAAAAATTGCATATATCAAACTTAGTCATGGTTCGCATACACCGAGTCGTACTCAGATTGAAACTTATGCAACCAGCGTTGCCTTCCACCGGAATTTTTCACAAGAAATGACCTCGCAATCTTGTCATTTTCATTCAAATAGTCGAAAGCAGATTCAAGAATCAATTCAATAAATCCTTCACTTTTCATAACTTCAGAATATAGATAAGCAGTATTATCTTGACTATTGCTGGACTTAATTGCATTAGCCACGTCCCCAAGTCTTTTCCCAAGCTTGTCTATTTTTTCACTGAATTCATCCATAGAACGAACCCTTTTTCCATGTTTTCGCAAGTATGGAGGGGCCAATTGATTAGGTGTTTCTACCTGGGTGCTATTGATGGATGGATAATATCATCAAAACCGACATCGGTTATTTCTTCAGTGTCACATATATCATCCACACTAGATTTAGCAAAAAATCATGTAGCTTGATCATATCCACATACAATGCGTAATTCGTCATACATAAAAATCAGTTTGTTCAAATATTGTGCAGCTCTCGGATGTGCCTAAAATGACATACAAGTCAGTACATATAAATAAATAAATAAAACACTCAATAACTATAACAATTTCAAAACATGGGTGAGAATTTGCACAAATATAATCTTTGTAGACATCTTCTGGACATTTCCACATCTTCAAATTATCATCCCAACTCATTCCACTATTATTATTTTCAATTCTCTTAAGTTCCTTGTAGTTCTTCTTAATTGTTTTCAAGCGGTTCTCCACATTTTCAAAATTCCAAACTAGTTTGAACTTTTGTGAAACTTCTTTTGCCGCTCTGGTAAAGGTACATTTCTTAAAAGACTTGTCCACCTTGTGTCCTTGTTTGGCCTCTTCAACAAGAAGTTCAATAAGGAGTTGATCCATAGGTTTGGTCCACCTGAGTTGTTTAGATTCACCTTCTGGTCTAATGACATTTGTATCTTCACTATGTGTTGTCATCTTCATTGTATAATTCAACATTTAATCAAATATAACTCCTCATTATTAAAAACTTATCTAAATTGTGTAATGTAAAAAATAAAGAATCAAATAAAAATGACGTTCTGGTTTGCTACTATCTGGTCTTTATGGAACATGCGCAATAAAATCATTTTTGGTGAGGAGGCTGTTGATTTTGAAAGGTTAATGGATGGAATTAAAGCTAGGACTTGGTGGTGGATTAAGGCTCGACGGAAAGACTTTGCTTATTCATTTGTTGAATGGTATCAACAACCAATGTACTGTATTAGTAGTCCTTAATAGTTGTTGTACACTCTTTTGAGTATTCCTTGTACTCAGTTTTTGAAATTTAATTGAACTTTTGCTTTAAAAAAAAAAAAAAATGACGTTCATAAATAACATAAGAGGCTCTTCAAAATATATTAATAACAAAAGTGCATCATACTAACTAAATTAACAGTTTGAAGCAAACTAATAATACAAATAAAATACCTACAAACCAATAAAGACAAAAAAATTCAAATTATAAATAAGCTTGCACCTCTTCACCGATTCCTAATATAGTCATTATACATGCTTGAAGCTATTTCGTCTCTTTTTTGTACCCATTCATAATTTTCTATCCTTTCTTCCCTCAATGTTCCTTTTCTGTGTTCAGTAGGTGCCCTAAAATAGACTCTTGCCTTGCTTCAACTAATAAACGATCATTTGGATCAACTCCCACAATATAATTATGCAACATGCAACAAGCTATCACCACTTCTACTTGCTTTTCAAATGACCAGAATTTTTCAGCATCTAAGACACGAAACCTTTTTTTCACAACACCAAAAGCTCTTTCAATTGTTGTTCCAAGTGACGAGTGGCGTAGATTAAATAATTCTTTATAATTCTCAGGTTCGTGGTTGCTATACTCTTTTAAATGATATCTAACACCGATATGGTGGAATAAATCCTTTTCTTACACTGTAGCCCCCATCCACTAAATAATATTTACCTGAAGATTACAAAAATATAATTAGAATAATCTTCTATATGGTATAGTATATATGAAAAAGATGTTATATATAGAAAATTAAGTGAACTGAATCTATTAATTATTTATACTTAAAAAAATGTACCATCCGGAACTATGAGCCTGTTTCTCCTTGTTAAAGCATCATCCAAAATAATAGAATCATTTGCAGATCCTTCCCAACCAGCAAGAACGTAAGTGAATTTCAAGTCAAATGAAACAGCAGCCATGACATTTCGCGTTGGTTTTTCTTTGCGGCCTCGAAAACGTCCTTGAATATTGACAGGCAAATGATGAAACTATATGGGTACCATCTATAGCTCCTACACAGTCCTAAAAGCATAACCATCAATGAACATATGCACAATGTAGTTTGTAATTTAATTGTTTTATTGTTCTAACATCAATATAAATATTACCTTAAACCATGGCAAATATCGATCGCTTGTCAATATTTTTCTGGAGTAGAACTTTCATTTCCTGGTTGTGCTAAATACTCGTTCCTTAATGCCAAAATTGCTCTCGAAACAACATTAAAGTACCGTGATACTGTCTCACCCGAGCGAAAGAATCTACTACTAATAGTATACATTATGACCGAGTGTATGTAAAAACATCGTTACTTGTTCCACAGACACAGAAAGTGTTGGCTTCACCAAATTCTTTTGGGAAAGAATTGTGCATAGCCCATGAAATGCACGTCTAGACATACGAAGTTGAGACTGACACACACTATCTCTTTCATTTATCAAGCTATCAACGTACTCATCTCTTGCTGGACCTCTATTTTTATTAGGCATCATTCGTATTCTCATGCATGATTTAAATGCACTAATGGTGACAATACTTGCTGACATGATTGTCACACTTGCAGCAGCAATTTGCATTTGCATTTCATTTGAATTGTCATCTTCCGTCATCTACGTATTATTTATTAAATACAAGTTAACTAACTAAATAAATACATTAAAACTGATCAGCATGCACTAAAAAGTTGTAATTTTTAGAGTTTTAAACAAAAACAATGATGTATTCAATAAAATTAAAACTTAAAAATTACCTTCTTAAGGTTGAATCTGAATGTTCCCAGCTGCTATTAGAAAACCTAAAACAAAAGAAAAACGGATATGATCAAAAATAAATTTATATTCTTAAAAACTAATGAAAAGCTCAAATATAAATCACGCTTTTAGATAGACAAGATACCTAAGCTGTGTTTGTATGTAGCCAATTAAATATTATATTATCTTTAATATATAAGATAAATCATAACCAGATTTATAAATTAAATTATCACTGATCTTCGATAAAGATAATACTAAAAGGTTGAACTTTGATTATTTCCTGATATCCTTAAACTCAAATTACTTTAGCTATCTCTGATTTGCACTATATATATTACTGAGTGAAAGCTCCATAAAATCTCTTACTTACCATGATATATATCCTCAAAATTATGGAAATGCTCCAAAATGTCCATTTAATTCCAGCAAGTCACTTCTTTTTTTTTTTTTTTTTTATGGATAGGCATAATCAGCCTAGGTTAAAGCAATTCCTGCTTGTAACTCAAGCACAGAGTATTTTTAAACTCTATGATTTAACAAAACAACATTTATACTTTGCTGATAAAAAAAGAAAATCTTCATATCTTGACTATTATATCACTGTATTATTTACAAATTCAAAAGAAGATTCTAACAAAAGTCTTGATTTATTAACTTGACAATTGAGGAATTTAGAACCAATCAACAATGAAATATTGGTTCTTTGTTTGATACATGAACAAAAAAGAAAAATAAGGAATGATTTGTGATGCAGAATTTTGTTACAAATGGCTATTTTCATTGATTTAGTAAATCTTATGCACCTATTCAACAAAAGAGATAAGATATATATGATGCTTCATAAACAAAATAGCACGTAATCATGCATATAACCAAAAGAAAGAAAGAAAAAATTAACAATTCCATACCTCTTGTAGATTAGGAAAGTTGATTTATACAAATAGTATTATTGGTTTTAGATGTATATATAGGGAGATTGAATTGAAGTCTTTGCTTTCATATTGGTGGGAAGATGAAAACTAAAAAGATTTTGAATTTGATGAGATTCTCGCTCCAATTTGTTTATATTGGTGGGAAGATGAAAGTTTTTTTAATTTTGATGAGTCTTCCCCTCCAAACTTGTAGGGAAGTGGATGAGAAGTTTTAAAATATAGAGATTTGATAAATATTTCCTACCTATTATATAGAAGGCATCTCACGTATTTTCCAAGATTTTCCTTTGTTTTCCAAGATTTTCCAGGAAATCCTAGATTGCCAAACAACTGCAAAATAATATTTTCCCCTATTTTTTTTCTTTTCCCCCATTTTTCTGAGAACCAAACTAAGCCTTAGGCTTCGATTGTTTCCAAGGAAAATGAGGGAAAAGAAAAAAAAAATTTGGAAAATGAGGATTTTCAGGAAAACTTCCATGGAAAATAAAATTTTCCCCTCTTTTCCATGTGATTGGCATGCCATTAGTTTTCCAGGAAAATTTTATACTTAATTTGCTTACTCATCATATTAAACAATGTAAAAGTTGTTATAATTCTTTAAACTTAATTTTTTCAATAAAACTCATATTAAGTTTACATTTTTTTTAAAAATTAATCTATGTTTTATTTTTAAAAAATTCCTTTATAACTTATTGAAGGGTGAAGTTAGTTTATTTTAATATAATTAAAATTTGCAAGTACTATTAATATATTTGAACCGAAATAAGACAAACAAAACAAATTTAATCAAGAGAACCTTCAATTAATATTATTATTCAAATGACACCCTGAAGAAGACCAAATATAGTACCTAAGACATTAAACAGGATTATAGATTAAATTAAAATAATAATAATTTATTAAAGATGATAAACAACTAGAATAAAAGATATAAAATAAATAAAGAAGTATTACATGAGAGTTGAAGAAGATGTGTTGGTTGAAAACATTAATCCTACAAGTGTTTATATAGATTCTAAATTGGTGGGAATATGAAATTTTGAGTATTTACCATTTTGTCCTCCAAAATCTTTAAGAAATAAGATAAATTCTATGTTGCACAGACAATACACGCTAGGGACACAACAACATATTTTTTTAAAATTTACACGACATGATAGCTTAGAGACAGGGTTCAAACTTACTTGTTTATTAATATAGTTTAATATCATATTGCTAAAAAATAATAAATGAATGCATACATGCATAAAATATATATATATATATATATATATATATATATATATATATATATAAAACAAATTAAATAAGCCAAAACCATATATTTATAAGGATATCAATATTTCTTCTTTGTTTTATATTTTTTCTTTCATCTCTTGCCACATTCCGCGCATATCTCTTTTTTTCTTTTGTAATAGTCTTATTCTCCCATTTCTCACTTCCGTTGTCTCTATTTGTTCTTTTTTTATTTTTCATATATAATTCTTGTTACTTTTTTCTCCATCATCTTTAATGGTCATTCGGTAGCTTTCTATCTCTACCATCACTATTTAAACGCAAAACTATGAAATTTCTTTCATTCCGTTTAAAGCAATGTTGGACACAGCATTCACGAGACGATTTGAGATCAAGCCCCAAGACCTCGAAGAACTGCTTTGGAGATAGAGACTCTCTATTAAAGAAGAACGAGATTCGACATAATTGAAAACACAAGACGAAAATCATATTGTTAATCGAGAAGATCAAATCAAGTCGATTGAAATTCAACATCAAACTCAAAAACCATTGGATTAAATTTATATGAGGTCAAATCCTTCAGTTGATTCGAAATCAAGTTGTGAAGCATTCAATTCAATGTTTTTAAAGATTAATATTCCTCTAAAGAATATTGAGATTCAATAAATTCAAAAAATCGAGACAAATATAAAATTGTTTGTCGTGGACTCAAGTCTAGTTGATAGTTGACTTAAGAACAAGCTCAAAGCCTTTTAACTTCTAAATTATAGTTACTTGGAAGAGATCAAAATCAATTCCACCTTGAAGTCTACCAAGTCAAAAAGCATATATTAAGAGAAAAGAAACATAGGACCAAGAGAGATGGTTACCCAATTTATATTGCAAGTTATATAAACTTAATTTATTCTAACTTTCTTGTCTTTTATTTTAAAGACGAGAAAGTTTGTAAGGACAAATTTTTTTTCAGGCCTGGTGAAACAATTTATATCTCACGTCTTCTTTTCTTGCAAGTCTTTTTGAAGTCTCGTTTAGCCAAACTTTGCTTGGTAATGGACAAGTCATTGGAGGCAAGAAGTGAACGCTCTTCTTATAAACCAATGATAAAATTTCTACTTGTGTCAAAGGCAAGGCATGGAGCTGCAGAAGTGACTCAAGCATTTGCAACAAAGGATAGAACTAATTAAGAAATTTACCAAACGAGTCCATAAACGGGAAGAGCACTTGAATTGTTCTTAATTATTAAGAAAAAAAAAAGAAATTGAGCTCTATGAAGAAGATGACCAAAATACTAGAGAAATTAGTAGCAAAGTCAAAGTTGAAGAACATATTTTAAGCCAAGAAGTTCAAGTCTTCTTTCGTCTACAAAAGCTTACACTCTTAAAAAAAAGAAAAAGATGATCAACGCATAGAGTTTACCGAAGCTACTTAAGAAGTTAAAGTTTGAGATTTGATAGAGTAACAAGCGAAGAAATCCAAGTTATTTCAGATTTCACCTGAGAATTGGTTTTAAGAATTGGAAGAGTATCTATGCCAAAATTTATGTTAATTTAGGGTGTATAATATCTTTAAGAATGCAAAACCAACCTACCTAATTTTCTAGGGTGCAAACGCAATATTATATGAATATGCTACAAATTCAAATTATATGGCCGAATTTTAGCACTTTATTACATGAATAAAAAACCATGAACTATATATTGATATACATAAAAAAAATAAAAAAAATCCTCTTGAGTGGCTAGAAAAATATACAAAGTTGGGGGACCAGATTTTGTGCCATCCGGCATAACCCAACAAATATGATGACCCACTAAAACCTGTTTTATTCATATATAATTCAAACCATGATTGTAGGATTAACACTAATCTGGCATTCTTAATCTTGTCTTATAACGGAAACCGGAATCATTAACTACTTATACTTCTCAAGAGTACGTATTACAGAAGAGCAAAAAAATTTAAAGTTCAATTAACAATTAAATTAACATATGGCCACAATCATATTGTACTTTTCAGCAACCCTTTTAAATATTATATGTACTCGACAAGAGCATCATTTAATTAATTGCAATAATTTTGAGTTTTGACATACAGCATAACTGTTTCGCTATATGCTTTTTTATTAGCGCATAATTAGTGGGATATAATGAAGACAATTTGTCGAGACCTTTTCAGATAAAGAAAACTAGGGGATTGATGATTAAAGTATATATAACGGTCATCCAGAAATCAAGGTGTGATTTCCACCTAACTTCAAACAAAACAAATAACTAGATTACCAGCTTATGTCGGATTTGGTCTTCTTAATTTGTTAGTAAAAGTTCACCAAATCGCTCTTCTTAACAACGGGTTTTCACTCGCAATACCAAATGGGATTAATTTCATTATGGCTAGCTATATACCAAGTAGAGATCTAAATTCGACAAACCGTACACGAAAGTGACAATTGAAGCTTCAAGAGTATAAAGTTATTAGGTTTGTCCATCGAGTTTTATATAAATCTTGGTACATACTTTATTTGTGTTAAAAATATTAAATTATGAATACGTTTTCTATGAATACGGTTTTACTGCGAACACAAAAGCTTATTTCATTTTGAGATAGTATAAACTTTAGTACATACTTTAACGGTAAATTTCCATTTTGTTTGTGAAACTTTACTTAACCCGTCTAATATATAATAGGATCAAAACTCATCATTTATTTGTAGGGGAAAAACTTCATTTTAATATCGATTCCCAATGTGCTTGTGCAATTCGCTGTCATCCTAGCTACGTACCAACATACGCATATTGTCATCAGAAATAGTTAGTTTTCTGAATTTCCGGCATCAATAATTTTATTTTATTATTTTTCTTACATGACATGACACGTACAGTCACAATCCAATTTGAATTTGGACGGCACATGCCATAATATTGACATCAGAAAAATGTTCAAGCTAAGTCGTTTATATGATTTGAATAATTACGTACAGCAGAGTTTAGCTTAGTGACATTCCAAGAATAGAGAATTGACGTAGTTAGCGGAAGTCATAAAAAATACGAGAAAACATACAAAATTAAAGACTCATTAATTAACAAAGAATAATAAGAATTTGAATGTTAAAAACTCGTCGATTTATAAAGAATGTCAAAAAATTGAGACAAATTCAAATCTAGTTTTATTTAATCAAAAAACTCTTGAATAATAATGAAGAAAGAGCTATTTATAGGTTTTACAAATAACCTAACATGAAAAAAGAAATAGAACCCTAATAAAACACAAACTCAAAGGAAATAGAATCTTAATCAAGACATATTCTAAAAAAAAATAACATAAAATAAAACTCCGCGGGGAATATAAAACTACTTTTTTGACCCCTAAAATTTCAGAATTTAGCTAAAATCACACTTGTTCGGGTAGCCGTGTACACATAAAAAGTGGCATCTTTTGTCAAAATCAAATATGTTGATTTTTGGGTCAAAATTTAGTTAGTTTTAATTTTTAATTGCGTGTTTTGAATCATCAAAATTCTCTTCTTCTGTGTTGCATTAGAAATGAGGGCGGACGTTTCCTCCACTCAAGCAGGCCACAATGAATGCACCAAAAAAATAAGAAATTAAAAAAATTAACGAAGGCCGCTGTGAAGCTAGCTAGCCAACTAGCATTTTTGTAATTATGATTTAACTCCCTATGAATGTAAAGTTTTTTCCAGAGCAGGATTACTAAAAGTGTCAATCTAGAGTACTTCGTGATTATAAAATGGTCATATTCAAATATTTTTAACGACGAGATAAAATTATTGACATAAGGTTGGCCATCTACTAAGTCCTCTTTTACGCCTTACAACAAAATATACCAGCATCCTAAAGCAGGAAAGACAAAAAAGATTAGGATAAATCACTATACATAATCGATAGAAATACACTAGCATTCTACTTTTTGTTCGGAATACGAGAATTGTGCTTTTTTGGGCAGTTGTTGCTTATGTACATCTTACTACCCAAACTTGAAAAGGGTGTCCAATTTATTTGATTAGTGGCTTCGACTACTTGAGTAGGAGCCGAGGTCAGGGGAAGTAATTAATAGAGAAATATATATTAATTCATGATGAGTCAAAATGAATAATTACACATTAGTGAATTTAACATATCAAGTTTTGATCTAAAATGTGAAGACATGAGGTATATGATTTTTTCTATTAATATACAACTATGTTCACCTTTTTAAATATAGGAGACTTTGTCATTGGATATTTTCAACAATTCTCGCTGAAGTGCTCTAATATCAGTGTTAGGACCGGAAAAATGAACTGCCGGCCGAATAATCATTGGGTAGACGTGGAGAAATACATTTGACAACATATTTCTAACTAAGATCTTAATATATTAGGTCGTTATGGGGATAATTAACCTAAACCTCCCACGTGATTCTTAAATTATACAAGAAGTTTCCATGTGGTTTGTAAATTATCTAGGAACCTCTTATGTTTTCATAAACCCTGCGTAAAGTTTTCTCAGTTAAGTTTCAAGTAACTTCATTAATTTTTTATTAAATAACTACACTGCATGCCCTTACTTCAATATTTTTAAATATATATTCTTAAAATCTCAAAAACATTTTATTTTGAAAAAAAATCAAAACATGAGATTTTTCGAGATTTAGGAGGTAGTAACAATAATTATATATGTATTACTTTTATAATTAATTAATGAAAATTGGGATTCCGTGAAATCACTAGAGAAATTGGTATAAGTTTTCAAACCACGAGAGGTTTTATGCTAAATTCTATAGGGTATAATTGACTTTTTAAAGAGTACAAATTACACAAAAAGCAAAGTCACTCTCACATGAAGCAAGCTTACTCAACTCTCTAATAGAGTTATAGACGAAAAAAGAATTGTGTTCATAGTTTATGAAATGACAAATGGATTTTCCGGAGAATTTTTAAAACCACAAGGGAGCCACAATTATGCATCGACCAAAAGGGAGGGCGGCACAAACCCCAACAAAGGGAGTGCATACGTCCAGTATGTCCCCCCTTATTCTGGACATGGTATGGTGCCCCAGGGTAGGAGCTGGTCGAGTCTGTAACGTCGCGGAGCAACAGCTGCGTCCGGATCTCATAGATTTACTCGGCAATTCATCCAGCGACTTTAGGGTCGCCAAAGAAGCCCCAAGAAGCACCAAACGTTCACGAAGAGATCCATGGAGCAACTCTTAGATAGAAAGCACTAGCTTCCCGGTGCGACTTCATAAGAGTGAAGAAGCAGTACTTCTTGTAACCAACCCCGGGAATAGCAAAAGCTTTTTCTGGATCATGCCGCTAGATCTAGAGGTGCTTGCACATGCTTACTAAAACCACTTATTGACTTTTGCGGTGGCAAAAGCACTTTTTTTGTGTTTGCCACACTAGTTTTTGCTTCAACTTGTCTTAAAAAAAAGTCAGAAAAAAACACAAGCCAAGCATGGTCTGTGATGCTTTTCCTACTTCTTTTGAAAATATGTTATTCTAAAAAAGTTTCTTAAAAAAAATGCACTTCTTACTAGTTATTGCAAACATCAAACACCTAATTTATGCTTCAAGTAGTTTTTCAAAAAAATTTGCAAACACTTCCGACTTTTCGACAAAAGTCACTTAAATGACTTTAAAAAAAAAAAATAGTAAATAAGCTCCTTCTATAAACTATTGCAAACACCCTCTTAGACTCCCAACTTATTTTGGATGACTGCCACCTTCTTATTTAAGTTTTAGATTATATATCAAACTATAAAAGGATTTCATGATATTTTTGTAACCACATGTTTTATGCATTTTCTCCGGCCAATGAGTCACGTTCCTTAATATATCACTCACTAGTCACTATACCCATTTTTTATTTATAAGGCAATTGCTCATTTAAAATTCCAACATTTCGTATTGCATTAATTTATAGTACATGTTTGGCTTTATGAATTTTATTTATAATAGTTCAAGCCATAGCCAGTCGCTGGTGTGTTGAAAACTTGATTGCCATTTTGTATTGGAGCCCTCTTTTTGTTTGATTTATACCAAAAGTAAGGTCAGTTTGGCGGTTTTCGGAACTTCACCAACAGTTTGGAAACATGATTGAAGGGATCATTCTTTCACACAGTGGTGAGAAAAGAGAAGTTCGTCTTATTTTCATATGCAATTCAATATCTAAGTTATAGTTTTCATTAATTGCGTTCTATTTAGTTGGAGAAAATTGTGAGTATCATAACCTTTAATCATGTATACCCTTACAGTTCCAACATTAGTTCTTGTTTTTAAGAAAATGTGATTTCTATCTAAAATAAACTTTGATAATCAAAGGGCCAGTGTATTTAACATTTAAACAACATAAGAATATCACCACAATACTAAAGCAAAAGGTGATTGACTACTATTAGGGCATGATGATTTGGCTTTAAGAAATATAGCAACCAATGTTATGCTTAACCTTTTATTGAAACTTAATGTCTTTTTGTTGCTTTTTGCATGAAAGTCAAACGTTAAGATTTGAGAACTTGGTCAAAAGAATTGTTTAACTGCCAACTTCTAAAGCAAGATATCATTGTGCTGAAAATTTGTCCAATGGAAATTTATCTGTACCAAGCCAATCTTTAATCATAACATTTGAACAATTTCTTGGTCATGACTCATGAGGAGTAGTTAGCAAAGCATTAAATTATTGCCTGCTGAAGAGTTTTCGTAATTTTTGGGTGATTATGTGAGGAAAATGTTTAGAAAGAGTTCTGATGTAGTGATTTTCGGGGACAAGTATGGCATTATAGTCGGCACCAATTCTATCATATCTTTTCTAGTTTTGTTCGTTGTGTGATTCTCATGATATTTAGATGTATGACAGTTTGATGAATGATTATAATAGTTACTATGCAAAATGTCCATTATCATTAATACTTAATTTTGTTTTGTGTGTTAGAATATATTTATTAAGTTTCGTTGCAGAACTATGTAATACTTTTTTTAGTCTAGCTAGCATGTTTTCTTTTCTACCCACTCACAAAGAAAATATTTTGTAGCAAATGAACAAGATATTGAAGAATTCTTCATACATAAAATCATAATTATAGATACGAACCTTTTTACGAAAAAGGGGAATCGTATTACAATATATAGAAGCGGAGGTGATATGGATTACTCAAGAATCGAAGGCCATTTGCTAGTGAAAAGACTTTCCATGTCGAATTCCAAAAAACAGCGAGAGCTTCCCCACTCTTCTTTGTGGTGGAGCATCTTGTTTAATTCTAGGCAAACGAACATTTTCGAGAGTGCCCATCGGACAAGCATAAGTTTCCTTTCTCCGACTATCCGTTCTCCAGTCCATGGCAGTAAAGGAAGGAAGGCTAGACCTTTGAACCACGACCTCAATCCCTCCCAATTTAAGAACATAATAGCTTTTATTACAAACTTTTTTCTTGAATGTTAAGTTAATTAATGCATGGGTTAAAAATCCAATTAATGTGTATGTTTTTTCCTTCTAAGTTTTACGACATTTTTGGGATTTTCTGAAGTAATTCGGAAACATCTTGAATATAATTTTGCTATGAGAAAGTATCTTAAGTATTGTATCCATTATAGTCACAGATGAAACCATTTCGACATTATAGGTGGAAAAGTTCATAAATTAATTTTTATCCATGATTTCACGTGCCAAAAAAAATAGCATAGCGCAATAAGAGCTCCACGATGTACACATACATGTGTGTGTGTGTGTGTGTGTGTGTGATAAAAAGATTGCCTTTATACAACTTCTACCTTTGCACCATTCACCAAAGTATTAAGTATGATTGTAGGATTTGATCCCCAAAAAAAAAAAAGTATGATTGTAGGATCACACCCACAAAACTTAAAATTATGGGCTATAAAAGACTAGCCATATGAGGCTATATATAACGTGATGATTAACTTGAGGCACGAGCCGCTATTCTACATATGAGTAGCTCCTAGTTCCAGATGGGACATTTAATTCAATATGCAAGTCACACAAGGAACAATTTCCCTAATGTCCATCTATTTTCCAACTTTTGGTCTTGGATTTATCAGGCAAAAACCAAACATGACCCTAGTTTACGTGTGCACAACATTTAATTCATTCAATACATTGTCAACTATTTTGATTAAAGGAAAGACCTTCAATACATAATACATATGTGTATTTATAGACGATAGACTCTATCCCCTACGGCATGTTCATCTAAACTTAAATAGTCTATTTTTGTTGGGCAGTTAATGCAGTTATGTTAACTTGGTTTTCAAGAATAAGAGAGACTTGTGTTAATTAGCGTTGATTGAGCTGCCATTACTTCAAGGACAACTGGGGATCTCGAGGCAGCCATATTCAGCATATATTACGCAGTATATACTGCTATGTCCAAAGTCGGGGTGATTTTTGTTTGTAGCTCCCGAGTCTAATTGGAAGTAATTTTTGTGTTATAAGTTTAAAAACTAACTTGTTTTACACAAGTAATAGAATCTATGCCACTTATAATATTTCTTAGCTAATTAAGTAATCAATTATCATAAAAGAGAAAAAGAAAAAAAAACTTTTATTTGCCAATAGTACACCTTGTAAATCATAATGTTCTCTCCATTCTCGACAGATTTATTACCAAACCCCATTACTGTTTGAAGAAAGACGTGCATAAATGACTTCATCCGGAGTGGGTTTCCATAAATGTCCTACATGAAACTCAAGTTGATAGATACTGGAAAAAGTTATACAATGCATGCATGAGATATATTTGTTCATTTTTGCCAAGTTTCCAAAGTGACTGAATCATGATCTGATCCAACTTACAAAATGTTGTTTGAATGTGTGTGGTTCCACGTGTCAAAAGAGGGGATATTGGTGAAACCTGGTCCTAGGAAATTATGAATGTGGCTCTTTTATATGAGTCACAGAGCATTATATGTTTAACTGGAATTATGAGTGCACATGGCTTCTCATTGCTTACCTTGTATGGCAAGAACCTAAAGGCGCACGCATATTAGAGAGAACTCCAATTCTGCGAAGAAATATGTGAATGCAGAATAAAGAACAATATTGGCAAAAGAAATGGGCATTGATAAAATAACCTACATAAATTAATAAGGTCGTTATACACGTATACTACTACTCTTGCTAAGCTTTTGGGTGTCCAAAACTATTAAAAAAAATGAATAGGAGAAACATTGACGGACATTTAAAGCATTGAGAATTTAATTTCAGTCAGATTTGAAGTCACTCTACATATTAAATTGGAAACATTCTGCCATTTATATGATCAGAAATGTTGCCAGTAATACATTATAAAAGAATATATAAACAAAATACAACAGAAAACACAGATTCACTTACGAACTGATTACGTCTGGAGGCACCATGAAGCTAAGATTTTAAAGTAGATGTAGGGTTCTTATACTCTACGGTATTATTGGAACGAGTAATATCTCTCGCCGTATCTTCCCAACTTCAATTAATCCAGAAAATCACAAATGCTTCTACTTGCGTAAACTAAAACCTAGCTGGGCCAATAACTATCAACTATGAAACTGGAGAATTATTTGAACTAAAGATAAAACACCATACGACTCTATGCAATATCCGCAGACAATATCGAAGTGAGTTGTAAATTAACGGATTCTCATTCGAAATTAAAAATGATGAAATGTTCGATAATATTTAATTATTAACTACCGGAAAATAAATTATAGTAACATTTACATCCAACAATCACTTAATGTAGTTCCTACGCACCATAAGAGGGGTGTTGAGAAAGTTCAATCTGAACCTAGCTATTGATGAAATGATACACAGACTAAACCTAGAGCTACATATTGTACACAAAAACTGAATTTGAGCACCCTGCTTCACTGTGAAGACCCACAGCTACAAGCTGCCTGTTACAAACAACTGCCTGGTGTAAGTGGCAATATGTACAAGTGCAGTATAACATTTTTTAATGCTTTGAAATAAGTAATATTTACCTGATCAAGATGTGCACAAACAGGGGCACCATATATAAATCCTAACCTTCTATCCTATGCCAAACTTAACAGGAAATATCCCGGAAGAGACCTTTTGCTTCATCATAAATCCATCTGCCAAAATAATTATATTAGTCACTAGTTAGGGGAAATAAAGAAAACAAAAGTATTTGAAAACTCAGAAAATTCAACACGAGTTGTCGAGTTCTTCAACTAATTCAACTAAACCAACAGATTATTTTCTGATAACCGTCAATAATAAGTATCAAACAGCTCTTTATATTCCTCCATTTCTCTTGTTGCATCAAACATTACAAAATACAGCTACGTGCTTCATAAAAGAAAAAACAATGGCACAGATACAAACGAATTGTGCAACATTCGTGATGCATGCCTATATAATAATATATCGAATGGTGAACTATACTGCAGCATGAGAAATTCAGAATGAGGAGCAATACCTTGACTATACCATGACTATATGCAATTATGGAATCTATGTTACTTCGCAGATTTAAACTAATCACAAATTTATGTAACATAGCAAACCATGCAAAAATCAACATTCCTAAAATCAAAAGGCTGAATGGAAAAACTAAATAACAATTGAGAAATATTAAAGCAGGCAGGCAGGCAACATTCTCATAATTGAATGCATGTAGCTGAGAAGTAAAGGGGCATGCGTAAAGCAATGGACGCACTTGCAGAGATACAATGGAGAGAGACGGTCATTAAGCTGCATTCCTGTACGAGTTCTCCTCTCACTCTCTTCTGCAAACTTTCTTGGGGGGAGGACTTCACATGGACTTTCTATTAAACCAATCATCATTGTTTTGCCAAAGGTAGACTCGTAGACCTGTAAAAGCGATGAACTGTATGAACTCTCATTGTCAACATGACTTCTTAAAAAATGCATAATGCGGAAAGATTAAAAATATATTTGAATGACAAACAATGCAAGATGAAGTCAAGAATGTTTTAATGCTCTAATAGATCTTTTTCTTGAAGTTGCCAAGAGAGAACTAAAAGTAAGCAAAAACAAGTTTGAGTGTAATTTTGAGTTGCCAAGAGACAGAAGCCTGACGATTACTAAGACTATGATTCTTTGGCCTAGTCATAAAGTTCATCCAAATGCAATCCAACAAAAATTTGGTCAAATTACAGGCTAAAACTTCACCTCACTGCCTTCCAGACTACATGGACGGCCAACAGCCTCAGGCAATTCTCCAGGAAAGTAACACCTATTCACTGTAACCCACTTCATCGCAGTATTCCTGTCCTCCCACATAGTCTGCATCCAAAAAGGCAATACTTGTAATGTTACAACAATAGAACATATTTAGCAGCCAACTGTTTCCTTGAGACCGAGTAAACTAGAACCGGTGCAGGAGTAGATAAACTGTATTATGCCGACCAAGCACTAGAAGCTTCTTACAGTGAGTCTCAATTAAGGCAAAGAGACTGCAGCCATGGTGTAAACTAGAACAATCATTTATAAAAGATAAACCATGCCCAAAACTGTTATGAAGCAGAAATAAGAGCATCGTTTTGAATCATTTACATAGAAAAGTTTATCTTTTCCAAATCACTCGATTACTCGCAGTAAACAGATAACAAGTTGTCGTAAAGAGAAAATGATATACAACAGAGTTCCTTCATATAGTGGTCCCATAACAGCATACATAGTCAAGTATCTAGGATTTATGTGAACTCTATATACTTCAACATTTCTACACAGAACCAAGAAATAGTGTGACAGGGTTGCCAATATCACCAATTTCACGAAGGAGGGCAACAACGATGTACACATTAGAAAAACATGTGATTTCAAACTAATACAACCTTGTGCCCATAATCCATACTATTAACTACCATTATATGATAAAGATCAATTAACTAGCAAGCTTTTCAAAGTTAAATCTCCTAATAAATATTCCCATGGATGTGTTTTTTTCCTAAAAGTCAATAAGAAATAACTAGTATAAAGCATAATCATCATAAAAAGGTTTGTAATACTTAATATGCTTTCAAGACACTCTTATAGTTTCTGAGTTTCTAAGTAACCAAAACCATCTACAAAGGCAATTCATCTAGTTTTCTTGATTCATGAATAACAAACATAATTTAGTGAAGCCAAGCCCAATTACAGTATAAGTACTTACGTATTATATATTAAGTAAACAACCATGTTGAACTGGCCTATTGAAACTAGCTTATGACAGATCTCAGATGTTTAATCAGAAAATAATGGTGAATTGATTCATTAATGTTGGCCAGCATATTAAATTTCTTACCTGAAGCTTTGAAGGTACGAGTTTGTCATTAGCAAAGCGAATGAGAACATGATCCATTGTCTTATACAGATGCCCTTTGATACGGCAAGATGCATAAAAAGTTTTGTCATCCAAAACTTGAATTGGGTCACCAACCCATTCGACAGCACGCAAAGCATCAGATGAAGTCATAATCCCAGTCCTGGCAGCAACTTCTGAATTATTATTATGTATAACCTCTTGCTCCTTTTGTTGATTTGCATTTTCTGAAGTCTGATCACCATGAGATTCTTCTGAATCCCTGGCCGCTACATGACTTTCCAGAGACGGCTTCAGTGGACTTGGCTCATCATTCACCAGCATCAGGTTCTCATCTTGGGCAATCTGGTTCTCATCTTGGGCAATCGGGTTCTCATCTTGGACAATCGGGTTCTCATCTTGGGCAATCGGTTTCTCATCTTGGGCAATCGGGTTCTCATCTTGGGCACTCGGGTTCTCATCTTGGTTAATCTGGTTCTCATCTTGGGTAATCTGGTTCTCATCTTGGGCAATCTGGTTCTCAGCTTGGACACTGACAATTGCTTGGGACTTATCTGACAAATTGGTTTTCGTCTCTAACTTAGCAGAATTATTTGGTTTCAGTTCTACCACTGCGTTGTCGCTGGTTTTTTCTAGCAATGAGTTTGAAGGTGAAACACCAGCAGAATGGGAAATTTCCATCACATTATTTGGGACAATATTCGAGAAATTATCAAACTCTTGCGTTCCTTTAGCGTCTTCGCTCACTGACCCAGGTGCGTGATGGTTAGAATTATTGTCAGGGACTCCAGTAGGAACATTTTGCACTGAAGAGTCCCCGTTCAATGTTATCTTTGGCTGACCTACATTATCATCTGAAGCACCAATATTTTTACCTGAAGCAGATACCACGGCTGCAGTACTGGAAGGTAGTTTTGGTGTAGTGAGGTTTCTCATGACACGACCATATTTAGGAGGAATAGGTTTTCCATTGCTTAATGCCAAGCATTTTCCACAATGCCACTCCACTTTTGGAACTCCCTTTTGATTAGTGGTCTGGAGGCACTTTAAATGATAACCTTTTTCACAAGCATCACATATGATTACGCTATCTATATCAGTAGCCGTGAACATGCAGACCTGGCAAGTCAAGGCCTTGCTCATATAATCCCTTGAAGGTGGATTCCAAGTGGGGACTTCGGTAACATGTGGATGTAATAATTTCTGAACAATCTTCGCGATTTCAATATGGTTACTGCCCAATGAAGGAGCCTGAACATATTTAGTGCCTTGTGCCAGTGGTCCAGAGGTTTGAGCATTTAGTGTCCTGGACATTGCTTGAGGTGGCAATCCGGTTCTAACATCCGCTGATCCCTCAACTTTAAGGGACATACTGACTGGTACTTTATTATCTGATCCAATTTTTACAGATGAAGCTGACTGGGGTTGGACTGACCAAGTTGGAGTCCTCATAGTGGAGTTAGCAGAGTAATTAGCTGCAATACAGTAAAATAGAGCACGTTAAATATCAATAGAGGAAACATAAAACAAATGAGATCGTGCAAACACAGTATAGCCAATTTCTGGAATTTACTGAAGAAGATTTTTTACGTGCGGAATTAAATTTCAAGAGATACAAAGTTATCGTATTAAGTTTCATACAAAATATATTAAATATAATTTATTTGATATCCAGTTGCAGGAAATAAAATATATCAGAAGCTGCAATAGAAATATTTTAAAATCTATCGGATTCTCAGACCAAATGGATATAATGCTTCAATTGCAATACAAGTAATTGTACTGAATCAGAATAAGACTTAAAGCAGAAAGCTTAACCTAAGGATCACCACGGCATGATTTAGGAAGGAGATCTTTAGCCATCTACAACCAATAACAAATAATTGAATTACCTTGAACTTGTGAAGGGTGCACAGGACCATTTGGTCTTCCATCTGATCTAAGATGTGGCCGGTCAACTCTTGGCAATACAGCTGAACCCAAATGGCTCGAAGGTGATGCACCGGAAACAGTTGGTCTTACCTCACTAGTAGGAAGCTGGTATGTAGGTGGTGTAGATTTTGACCCACTAACATGCCCTATAGGTGAAGCAGATTGAAAATTTCCAGACGCTATTGACATGTGGTTTGGTTTAGCCAACTGAGACATTTGAACATGATGTGCATTACGACTTTCAACAGCTGCACCATGATTCCCCTGCAGGCGTTGAGATGACTGTGGAGTAGATGGTAAAGAGAAATTTTCTACTTTTTCCATCTGAAACAGAGGATAGAAGGAAAAAATTTATTGTGGCATAAAGTATAAGCAGAATGCAATCAGCTAATGCCCAATAAGTATATGTATTAGGATGCCTGATTTAAAAGATAATATAACTTTTTAAGAGAAGGGCTAGACAAAGAAACTATTTATGCCACTGCTGATGCTGACCAAATAACTGGAAGCTTAAAGAAGATCACAGGAGTTCATAGATAGGTAGCATGTTAGAGGCAAACTATTACATAAAAATTCTTACAAGATTGCCAGCCAAATTTCAACCAGGTAAGTTGCTTATGGAAGTCAGAAATAGGAGCATAACGAAGTACATCCAAGAATTCATAACATCTAAGTGCAACTTCAATGCCAAATATTTTGCATTTACTTTGCTCTATTGCTATGCATTATATTGCCAAAAAACTATCAAGCTTGATATTTTTTTCACTACCGAGCTCTTTGAGTAAATTAGATGGTGTACATAGCATGTATAGAATTATGGACACAAACAATACAATTTTTCTCCGCAAGAATTTGCTTAATGCTCAGCTTTTTGTTCTCCTTAACAAACTATTGTATAATTTTTCTATAAAATACTAGCATGCATGTCTAAGAGTGGTGGGTCAATAATTTTTGTATATGATTACATTATATTGAAAACATATCATGTGATATTTCAAAAAAAAAAGAATGATGTGCACCCATTGAGCAAGGACTTCAAAAATATTATGTCAAAGGCAATTTTCCCCAGTTCACTCTCTCACTTTCTCAGCAAAATGCTAAATAACCGGGCACATGAGACACAAGCAACAAATGAGAGTGAGTTTCAGTCAGCAAGAATATATTATTTATATTTCAGAAAATACAACAAAGAGGAGCAGGTTACTATGGTATAATGTATCTTATTGTGATATAATACTTTAAATATAACACGTGTCATCCTTAATGCACGGAAAATGGCAACTAGCACCATTCAAATTGCGCATACAGACATACCTAACTAGACATATATTGTTCAATAAAATTATTGCATTATCCTTGCAGCAACATTTTGAACTATGAGTCATGAGCGATAAAAAGTACAAACACTCTAAGGATGGATTCCATCAGTGCAATAGAACAATCATAAGTTAAAAGGTCGTCTGAACTAAAAAATATAATGTCAATGACACAGCCAAAGTAAATAGCCATAATCACAAACGTAAGATGCAAGCGAAACAAAAAAGGATTTTTCCCTGTGTCATAATTGGTAAGGAGCAGGCAAACGGATCCTCGATAAATCATCAATCAAAAAAGGAAAAAGAAAATGTAAAGCTTCCTTCGTGCCTGTGTGTGTATGTCAATGTAAACTGCAAGTCTACATCTTTTTACATCTTTTTCAGGAACAAAATAAGAAGAGTAAATAGCCATTTTTTTATTCTTTTAGCACCCAAACATAAAATCCCCATGAAAGTGGGGCATTCATTTTATGGATAGAGGATTTTAGATAACTAACAGTGATAAAAGTATCATCAGCAAAGAGAACAAAAAAAAGGTAAAATAAAAATAGAATATACAGCTTTGACAAACTCAAAAGATAAAAGCATAAACCTCGTACCATACAGCCATAGATTATGCAATTCTAACGCCCTTTCCAGGAAATTCTTTCACCAGTTAAGGGTTTTGTCAGATTATTATTATTGTATTAAGTCTTTATTTAAGATAACCAAATTGATAAGCATTATTTCTCTTGCACTAAACTTATGGCAAACCTGCTAGCTAATGGTGGTGAGTGAACACGAAGATAAAGAAAATCTACTATAAGACATACCCTAACTCATGAGGCATAACTAGATAACACTATCACTAATATCTTAATTACAAAAAAATTAATGGTGAGGCAACCACAAAATACATAGCCCCCGCACCCTATATACGACATCCATATACTTTCATTAATTGAGGCTTTTCTAATCTACTATGCTTACTTTAATCCCAGCGTCGAAACAGAGCCATCACAAATTGGAAGCTATTGTATCTGGAAGAATATTTTAAAGAAAGTAATAAATGGTCAAAGTTTATAAGTTCCTTTTCTGACTCTCTTGTAATCATTAATAGAACTTTAAGAGATACAACAGGGAAGGGAAGTTTAATGAGCATGCAAGAGATATACTATAAATTACTGTACTTAATCTCAAATCGAACATCCAGATACCATAGATATGAGATGCATTTTTTAGCTGACAGTTCTTTGCTGTGTCTTGGCAAACTATTAACCTTTCAACAAGCTGAACTTATTCACCAAAAAGACATCTAAGGAGGAAAGCATATGTTGACTTTGGCCAAGTTTAGGATTACCAAAACTTGTCTCCACAGTAATTGATTTTACTGAACAATCCTAAGTTAATTAATTTTAGTTTTAAAAAGTGTAAGATATGATTTATGAAATTGAGGTTAATATACATTAATTACTGTACCTCGAAAACCCAGCAGTGACCCCAATTTAGGTTTGGTCGTGTGCACAAATCACAATAAACGAAAAACTATTTCTCTTTAAGTTGCCAAATGCCTTCACAAATAAGGTAAGAGACTAAAACTTGATTTTCGGAGCCCACTTGAGTGAGGAAGTTCTCATTCATATCTTCATGTGTCACTCTTTGAACACCATCAGATTCTTCAAATCCATAAGCAAGCTCTTACAATCACTAACAAATGTGTATTAAAACTTCACTTTCACTGTAGCAGCACAAATTTATAGCATGCAGTGGAGACGCAAACCTAAGTTTAGTGCTGTAGCAAGAATAGGGATAAAGCACAGAGAACAACTGTTTGCGAACATTTACCGAAGACAGATTTAAATAGTTTGGGCTTGAGGAATGTGTTAATTTTATGAGATGCAATTAATGATAAGTAGGTTGAACCACTTTGCAGTCAATAAATGTTTGTTAGAGAATTATTTGCAATTGTGTTTCAACAGAAGAAACATGTTTCTAAAAAAGTTGGGTGTCAAAATTGAAAGAGAATGATGGCATTCTGTAGGAAATGAAATATCTCTAGAAAATTGAGGAGAACAAATATGTTTCGGGTTGACAATGAGAAAACGTCAAAAGTACTCCAAACTTAATCATGATAAGGAAGATAGAAGAAATAGCCCCTTGCCGTGAAATTAAAGAGATATTTTCTTTTTACAAGTGATTAAAACCCATTCAAGAGAGCAGCTTAAAACGTACACAGAGAAGAACATATGATCAACGGCCATAACCTACTTACAAAGTAAAGAGTTAGGCTAGAAAGATACTCTAGAGTATAGATAAAGCATTCACCACAAGAGTTCGAAAAATATGGGAGGTCAGTGATGTGGTCCACCATAATATAAACATAATTTTTTTTGCAATCTTGTTTCAAAAAATATTTGTGTCTAAGTAAGAAGTTGGGTGTCAAAACTGAAAGAGAGTGACGACATTTTTTAGGGAAATGAAAATATTTCTAGAAAGTTGAGCAAAGCAAACCTTTTTCGGGTTGACAATCCAAACTTACCATGATAATTATCCAGATAGAAGAAATAGCCCCTTGGTAGTGAATGAAAATATACTTCTTTTAACAAGTGACTAAAACCCATTCCGGAGGCATATAAGGAGCAGCTTAAGACGGACACAGATGAGAACATATGGTTCCATTACCTACTTATGAAGCAAGGAGTTAGGCAGAAAGATACTCCAGAGTTTGTATAATGGATTCCCCTCAAGAGTTTGAAATATATGAGGTCAGGGGAACTCTGATACGGTCCATCTGACTTTTAACATAAATTTACTGAATTTTAAAAAATTATCCTGCATGATTGACACTTCTGTAAGCGCTATTTTGCTCGAGCATCTAGAGAAAGCAAACTTGCCAACTTCTAAACGGCTTTGGCCATTAAGCATGGACCCGTACATATACTGGCTCACAATACCATACGGGTACACTTCTGCACGTATCACGACTCATAGTTTTGATGCATCAATCCAGCTAATTAAATTCGTCACAATAAAGTCCATAATGCCAAGCAAAACCTTTTATGCTCCAATGCTGCAGAAACATGTAATTAATTTGTCCCCTAACATGATGCTGAAAATGCAAAGCCAATTGCCCCAAAGTACAGGACATTAAATAATTGATCCACGTCACATGTCACGTTAAACAACGATCCAAATCCGACAGTATCAGATTTACTTTCCACCAGAAAAGTACGGAATGGCCCAAGCATTTATTATCACAGACAAACATTCGGAGCATAAAAGAAGTGCACGATCATGCATTCGAAAAAGAAAATTCGATATCACATATTCACCTAACAATCGTTTCCCTCCAACCACCCTCAAATACAGCTCCCCTTCCATATCCTACCACACGACCCCACAACTTAGCGATCAAATATAAATACGCTCATCTCAATCATTGTCAATCACACAACGACAAAAAAGGGCTCCTCGATTACCTTATAAATAATATTAATAATCAAGAACTAGCATACAAAACCAAAACCAAACAAAACAAGAAAAGACAAACCTTTCTTTTGGAGATCAACAACTTCTCAGCAATCGACAATTTGGGAGGTCGAAACCCTAACCTCTGTTCTTTCAACCTATTAAGCCCCAAATCCTCAATCACACCCCCAAAAGCATCCCTGGGGAACACGTCTTTCGGCGCAAAACCCTCGCAAACCTTAGCCAACCTGTTCCTCGCCTCCACCATCAACTCCTTCTCCGCGTCGGTGGGGCCCTTTCCTCCCCTCATCTTCCCCATAGCCGCCAACACCAACACCATCTCCGCCACTTTCTTCACATCACCACCACCAACAAAACTCCGCTCATTCCCTCCCTTAATCCTCTTCGACGGCGACGCAATCTCCTCCTTCTCCTTCTCATTCTCACTCAACACATTCACATTCACATCCTCCTCCAACGGCCTCTTCTCACCAACACCGTCCGATCTCGCCTCGGACAGCTCAATCTCCACAGTAGATTCCATTCAACAACAACAAAATCAACAAAACCGTAGCGAAACACACTCACCTCCTTATACTTCCATCCACGGCGTCGTATCGACGGATTGAATCGAAGCGATTGGCGCACAGACCTGCGGCAAAGATGGAGGAGACAATGCATTAGCGAACGAGAGCGCAAACCCTAGGAGAGTGTTAGAGAGAGAAAATAAAACGGTGAAATGAAAATAAAATTGAACCTTTTTGGCGGGTAATTGTAATTGAACGATAGATAGACGAGCTTTGAGTTTTTTGGAGTAAAATCTCGTATAAGTGAGAGTGGGGGGGTGGGGGTGGGGTGGGTGGGGTGGGGGTGCAAAAACTTTGAGCAGGCAAGAGGCGAAACGGAAAGAAATATATAGGGAGAGTGTTTTTTTATTTTTCTCTTTTTATCCTTTTATTTATTTTGCTGATTGTTAAACGGAATATTACGCAAACGCCCCTGTGGTATGGGATAATTATGCAAACACCCACTCATGTTTGCAAAAGTTGGACAAACACCTCCTGGGGTTGACTATCAAACTTCTTATGCTGAAAACAATTGTTAAATGTTATTGAATATATATTTATGCGTCTCGTTTATTTTGTTTAGTAAGAACTAAGAAGTGAAAACTAAACTGAATTGTTAAAAGAAATAGGAAATAGGCCTCGTTTGTTTTGTTTTAAAATGTCAAAAAGATATTTAGTTAAATTTCAGGAATTTGTCAAAGCATTCATGGAATTTCCTCAAACATTACAAATTGGTACGATTTGAAAAATGCAGAAAATTTTAAAAACTGTAAAGAAATGTAGCTACTAATTTGTCCTCTATTTTAAAATTTAAAACAAGGAAAATATATTGATGTTGCTTATTAATTTGGATGGCAACTTTAACTTAAATTTGTAGAATCATCTTTATCGTAGAGAATTATGTCAAATTTAATTTTTGTAAAAACTTCTTATTTGAATATAAGGTCGGTTGTCGCCGTCAATGTTTTTGTCAACTTGTAATTATTCGTCTCACCTCGTAATCCCCCCTTTTCAATCCCACAATGTACACAGCTAATGGCTTAGTCACCAAGCGCAGTCATGGCAATGCAGTAGTTGCCGCTTAGACGTCACAACTCCGCTGGTCCAAATTGAGGCGTCGCTACCTTACCATCAACATGTTTGGACTCTAATTCCCCCTTTTTAATAGACAATTGGTACTTTTGAAACTTTATTTAACTATTTTTCACGACATATTTTAATCAGGGTTCAATATTTTAAGGTTGTTTGTGTAGACACATACCATAGGGATGTTTATATAGCGCGCAACATACCTACTAGATACTACATTAGATGTTTGTGTAATTATTCAAACATGAAGAGTATATTTGTAATTACTTCCTTCAGGGGTGTTTACGTCATTCTCCCTTAACATGTAGTGAACGGGGGTAACTACGCTTTAAGGGAATTTACAAGTTAGCACTTAGCACTCCGTATTTGCCATCTCTTAGATAATTCATTTTATCTCATCGCTCAAGTTGCTTTTTTTTTTTTTTGTCACCTATATTTAATTAACAAATGTTCTCATCTGATAATAGAAAAGCAAATTACCACTATCCTTGTATGTTGACATTAACTATAATCAATATAAAAAAACTATAGATTCTAAAAAAGTAACAAAGGAACATATTAAAAAAAGTATAATAAGGAATAAGGTGACCGAAATCCCTCCTTCCTCAATACAATGTATTAAATATTATTTTAGAAATTTCAATTTTACAAATAACTTTCAACTTTTAAGATAATCAAACTATTACAACTACTAAAAGTCATCTTCGGTGTAGTGCAACCGGGTGTACAACTTAAAATGTGGATGTCCAAAACTTATTAGTCAAAATTAGACAAACATAAATGCAAGGGGTAATATTACTAACACTGTGTGGTTTGGCTTAATATCAACATACCTCTTTTCATAAGATTTCGATAATACCATCAATATATTTTTAAATATAATGTCACATATCACATATGTCCAGTTATTAAAAAGGTAAACAAAATTAGTATGCAAAGTAATTTAACAAAAAAGATTATATTTTGTCTTTAGGTAATTCTGAGTTCTGACTAAAATTATAGGGACAAATAGTCCTTGCACATATAGAGTGTGACATGAGAGTGTTTAAATATATTTAATTTCATAGTTCAAAGTATAAATTATATTTTGTACTTGCATCAAGAAGCAATTCATTCTGAAGTAGGAGAGACACATCGCTCGTGCTTCAATTTAAAGGCGGCGGCGACGAATGCCATGTTTCTCCACAGGTGGGCACGGCGCAGTTGCCCCAGCTCGGGAAGGATATATTGTGTGGGCATAAAGGAGTCGGTTGAGGCAGGTAATTTTTATTGAAAAAAAAATGAAAAATTGATTAACTCTTTTTTGTCGTTTTCTTTTTAACAAGACTTAAAACTTATTTAAAGTAAAACAACCGTCTTAATACAAAGGAATAGAAGATCGTGACAAACAAAATACTACAGAAGAAAAATCAGTATTAAATGCATAAATTAGAATGAATAATATGCATTGGTTACTACCTTAATCCATCAACCAAGACATATAATAGTTTTTTAAAGTTTTTTGTTTAGAATCCATTAAACATCTAAATTATCAAACAAAATAATATCCAACAAACATAACATCTTAGGTGCATAAAAAAGATTATATTAGTCTCACTCTCATACTCTCTCAATCAATTTCAACTAAAATAAAATAAAACCTAATTTTGATGTATATTCAAAAGATCGCTAGGATTTGAATGCACAATAAACATCATTTACCAATTTGATGAAAAATAACAAAAAATGATAATGAAATTGTACATGGATAATTTAGTGGATTGAGTTGTTTTTTTGATTCGGTTAAGATGTAGGTTTATTTGGCCCAAAGTGTAATTGTTTTGTTGGGTAAACTTATTTGGACCTCCATATTATCTCTATATTATTTTAAAGTGGACTACACAATTACATATACATACCTATTTGACTTGGGCTAAAATTTGACCCCGGGCTAGAGACCACCCTAGCCCCTTACTTGGATCAGCCCCTGCATGTGGGGCATGTTTATAGCCAATATTCAGTCTCAGTGAAGTCGTGTGAATCTGCGGAAGAGGTGGTATCAAGTTTGGCTAAGTGGTCAGCAATTTGGTTGATCTCCCGGTAGTAAAATTGACCACATACTAAGGTGAAGCTAAGTAGTGTCGTCTGGATATCTCGAAGAAGTCCCGCTAGATGAGCCGGGTAGTCGAATTAGTATATATAAGATTATTTAAGTTAATATTTAAAAAGGATTTTGTAATATTAGTCTAAGTGTTAGTTTAAGTTATCATCTTAGACAAATCAAATGATTTTCTTAACAATATGTTAAAATTAGGTGGTTGAATTGAAACTTGAAGCATCTCTGATTTTTCGTCAAACAAATGAAGTGCTACTGGGAGAGTAATTTATCTCCCCCCACCCTCACCCCGCCTAGGCCTGATATTCCCTAACATTTTTATTTTTTTTGATTTACACACGTTTTATATATATTAAGCACAGTACATAAACACAAAGAACACGTCATAAATAAATAGAGATATTGCATATACGATGTAGGGGCAACTGAAACATGTTAATCTTTAGTTGTGTTGCATGCTTTGTAAATTGAAATTAAGTCAATCTCAATACGTGAGCAATTAATTTATTTACGTGTATTCGTATCGTAACTTGTTTCGTAGTGTATGAGTAATTCTTCTATTATGATATAGCTCGTTATAGAGCACATAGGATGGCATATTATAATAGGAAATTCATGAGGAATGTTATAGCCGTAATTTTGTCCCTAATTTGTTAAAAAATATTACAACTTTTACACGGCTACATAACACAGCTTTCATATACCTTTTCAACGTTTGAATTATTCTGCAATATTACATATATCTTTCAATGAAAATCTGAGATTAATTCTGCAACATTTTGTACATCTTTTGATGTGAAATAGTAAAAAAACATTGAAAAGTTAAATAAATCATTTGTTTGTTTATTACAAAATTATGCATATTAACTAGGAAGTGCTCGAAATCTTAAACTGCCTTGGTTGTGAATGCATTTAATATAGATCAATGAGTCGAAAAGGAAAAAAAGAAAAAGAAAAACAAATATTTTTTATGTACTTGTTGAGAAAAAGTTAGATCATGGCAGTATCATATGTGAAGTATATAATAATACACTTTTCCTCTTTATATTAGTATATAATGGGATATAGCTTTTGTTCATTATATGCTTTTTCTATGCTTATATTGTTTATTCTGGTTTCTGTAGAAATGGGAACTGAACTGCCTTTGGACAGGGAAAATTCAGGACAAAAAAAGAACAAAGCTTTTCATTTAAATGAGAACCATATACTACAACAGATGGCCAATATATACAAACGATCACATATCTACACGAGAACGAGATCTAACTATGTAATAACAGCACAATAAATAAATCTTTTTGGAAATAGATATGGCACAGCAAATACATACATGTATTTTATGTATGTATATGATCCCCTCATTGGTGTTCAAATCTTGGATTCCCACACCGGTAGCAGTAGTCTCGTGAACTGAACTACTCGTTTTCGAGGAGATGTTCAACCTATGATAAACCCAGCAACTAAACGAGACTAAACTTTTTAGACAGATGCGACATCACTGCATACCACGATCCAGGAGTCTGTGCAGATGATTTGGGCATCTTGAAGTTCATATCCATGAATGATCGGCAACTGAAGTCCTTTGCCTAGTTGCAGATTTACATACGGTAGGACAACAGTTCTCAGCAAGGTGGACATTACTGTCTGCAATAGATAGCAGATTGTGTAAGAAACAGGTAAAGGGAACGATAATTGCTAAAGTTAATTAACGAGCATATTCTACGCATAGCTGGAAGTGCAAAAGAGGAAAATCTTGAAGCATGGCGTAAAACTAGGACTTAATACCATGCCTATGGTCCAACTCCAAATGTTGTTCTTTTAATCCTCATTAGTCGCCAGGCTTATGTGTACAGCGGCAAGCAATCATAAGGCTCATAGCTGACAAATGGTCTGATCTCTTTAAATACTTTCTTGCGAGTAATGTAAAAGATATAAACATCAGCCTCTCCTCTTGTTTTGACAAGGTTATAATTATAACTAAAAACATTTTTTTGTACCCCCCCCCCCCCATCTTTCTGTTGGCGATTGGGCAGTGGCTGTTTGATTCACGAGGACGTTTGCTATTTGTTCCACTAAGTTCAAAGTCTCTAGGCTCTTTGCCAAAATTTAGGGCAAGGGCTGAACAAGATAATTCAAGTGAACTGAATGTTCATGAGATAAGGAGCTTGAAATCCACAAAAATGGGGTGAGTGAGAGGAACTGTTGGATTTTGCTAATTGCTGCTAGAAGTGAAACTGGAGCTACATCAAGGGTCACATGCAACTCGAAACGGATTACCAACAGATTCAATTCAGTTTCGACATCCTTCATACTGTTGACCACTACCTTTGAGCCCACTGCTTGATTTCTTCACATTCCTGCTTGTTCCCAAGCAACTTCAATGATTTCATGTTGTAGCCACTTCAGAGCCGAATTTATAGTTTTAATACCTCAAAGCTTTCTCTGTCAATGTTTTTTGTAGTATAGTTGTGATTAAAAGTTGTGTGACGGTAACTTCTCGTTGCTATCGGACCAGCATTATTATATGGTCTCATATGTAGACCCTTTAGCAAAATCGTGCTCAAAAGATGGACATAGCTCAAATGTGCATGATAGACTAAACATATGATAATGCTTAAAGATATAACGTGAATAATCAAGAAGTTCGTGCTACGGTAAGCACCTCCCTTACAGAAGAAAGTATATAAGAAAATGCTTCCTTTGGTTTAACCATATTTGTAGTGAATCTATAGATGCATAAATACGATGAAGACCAGCAAAAGTTCTCAGCATATCCAAAGTAAAAGAATGAAAGACAACCCAGAAAAACTTAAGAGTGATGTGATATGGAAAGACATGATTGGTAACAAAGACATTCTACTAACTGAAATAAGTTGGGAACTATTTACACAGTCGATTCGGCGCATTTCACATATGGGTTCATATAGCCTACCTAACAAATTATGACTAAAGGCTCGATTGTTCCTATTGCCGTAAGGTTCTCAATTGTTGCTATTCTTCAACAATAAAAGGTTTCTGTCCTTTCCAAATATGGTCAATGAGTCTCCATTTACCTTTCTAGCAAATACTAAATCATCCTTTCTTGTCTCGATAAAAGATAACAAAGTCACCATGAAGTTGTGCCTCGACACAATACAAATCTGATAATGTTCAACTGGTCTAAAGAATTTGAAATTGAACAAAGTACCTGGATTAGACGCATGTGGAAGTCACCTATATTGCTCCACTTGAGAGACATGCTGAAGTCATTCAACTTTAGACTACCAGTGAGAGAATTCCTAGCAATCTCAGCAGATACCGACGAACTAATCACCTGCATTAGACAAAAGAACCAAACGTGTTACTTACATCCTTTCAACATTGTAGATGCTAAACAAGACAGGAAAAGATATCATAACATAATCACGTGAAAAAACCCCATTCTAGGAGAACTCTTGAAGTTTCAACTGACAAAGCATGCACTAGTCAATTTCTTTCATAATAAAAATATATATTAAGATCAAAATCTAACTGAATATAACTTCTCGTCCAATATAGGCTAATACAAGCAAAAAAGGGGTGCATAATAATAATAATAATAATAATAATAATAATAATAATAATAATAATAATAATAATAATAATAATAGGCACAATGACTCAACACTAAGCTTACCATGGAAATGCATGCCACTGGAATTGTTTCGTCCTGATCCAAAACATCAATCACCACATCAAGAGGAATTATAGCCTTTATATGCTCGTTTTCAACTTCTATGATTGGTAGTGAAGATGCAGAAAGATTCAGATTCATGTCACGGTTTGGATACTTCTTGTACAACTGAGGGACTATAAATCTCCACCCGGCTGTGTTTAAGAGTGATGAATCTGGTATTTTATCAACTACTCGCTGCATCTTATTTGCCTGAGAGAAACCAAATCTGAGCTAGCTTTAAGATGAAATAGTACTGAAATTGAAGCAAAAGCTGTACAAAGGCTGGAGATATACTATTCAACAATCCATGCAGCCAATTTGCAGGAAGTTAAGATTTACTAAGCCTATTACCCATTTCTCTTCAAATAACCTGAAGAAATTAAGAAATTACCTCAAAGTAAACTGATGAAGCAGACTTAAGAATATCTTCATGCAATGAGATTTTGACCATCTTATCTGCTTGAATGCAGGATGGTGAAACTTGTAATGATCTATGGTAGTTGCGGGGAAGCGCAACTTCATCCTTGCTGCATAGCAACCCATTGATTTCAATGTCAAGTGAAGATTCACTCAACTCTGGGTCATCAACAAATGTAACATTCATCTTAGCAATATCAGTTACTGGAACTTCTTTAGGAAGAGATTGCAATAGAGAGTCAAGTTTTGGAAGTGCTTCTTTTAATTTTTTAGGAATAGCATCTTCAACAGCAGATCCAATTTTTCCCTCAAAAGCATCTACTAACCTGGAAAATCAAAAGAGGGAATTGTGGCTAGTTTGTCCATAATGCAAAGAAGAGATGAGAAGGATTTAAAGAAAAGCCAACAAGGTGTTAGACAAAGAGAAACACAGCACATATCGTCTAAAGAATATCTCTGAGGAAGGAGATGCCTGATATGGTTTTTGATACAAACAATTAGATCTTGAGATGCTGATATTAAAATAACAAGCCATGAATCAATCTTTTACATTTGCTCACCACGGGCTGGTATCACAAAGAAAATGGTTGTCATATATTTTCACAGTTTTAACTTTAAATTGTATTTACTAAAGATATACAACTCACTGCAGAATGAAATGACCTACATACATATAAGCTATATTTGGTAGAGCTTCTTAACTAAACATAATAACTGAAAGTAAAATTGAAGATTAGATCATCAGAAAACTCGCCTTTTAAGCTGACAAGTTACAACAAGTCCAAAGTTTAACCCCAGAAGGTTCGAGCATAGAGAATCGATAATGCCACTAACCAAAACAGGCTAAACTGTTTATTATAATCATTGCAAGAATTAAAGAATGTACAAAAGCGCAGAATAGAAAGAGAAAGAATCAGCTTGTGATTTGCTTTCTAAAGAATAGAAAAAAAAAATCATGTCACCCGGCAACGCAGGTAATCTCCTAACCTGTAATCAGGTGATATAAAAGTCTGATCTACTGTTATCAAAATCAAAGAGAAGTAAATGATAAAAGAGATACCCTTGATAAAGCCACGACGCTCCCCCGTCCAACTTTATAGATATAGCATTCACGTAACATCCACATTCTAGGAGAGACAGCTTTAGGGCCCCTTGTAGAGTCTTCAAACTGAGAGTAAGGCCAACTTCAAGTCCTTCAACCTTGAAAGAACCAAAACACCCATTGATTCCCAGTATTGCAGAAAACATCAAATGATTGCTTACTTGACTTAACATAAAAGACTGATTCTTGTAACCGTCTCACTCAAAAGATTAGGTATATGGTGCAACAATTGTGCTGCTAACCACTTGCAGAATATATGATATTGAGGAAGGTCGTGAGCTAAATTTCCATTAGAGGCTTAGAAGATTAGGAGAATCAGCAACAAAAATCAATAATAAGACTCAGACAAGAATATCTACACAACAATCAATTTCACAGAGTCTTCCGAATCTTATTTACGGAAGTTTTTTTTCAAATACGTGATGACCTTTCCCCTTCCCTTTATAGTTCCAGTTGCTGAATTCCCCCAGTATTAAGTAACCTTCAACATATTTAAATCGAAACTATGTCTGAAAACTGAAAACAAACCCTATGATATTTTAGATTGTTGTAGTACAATCTTAATTAATTCGACATGAAGGCCATCCATTCAGTTCAATGTATCTTGGAAACTTAAGAGGATTGTATAATTCTAAGCAAATGAAGCAGAGTTCATGGATCTCTCAGCTACATGAATAGATCAAAATGAAGATCGTTGACGTGCAATATGCTGATGTGTAAAAGGGTGAGGAGGAGAGAAGATGAGAAAGATTCTCACTCCGCACTGTAGAATTCAGTTTGAGATGTAGCAGAATAAACTGTTGAAATGGCAATGCATTCACATAAGTATAGAAGGCCGATTAACTTTCAATGTTAGGCCATTCATTCGCTGTTACCATGAAGAAGAAATACAAAAAACTCCCATTTGCTATACTACAATACGGATAATGCCTTTCTTTATATTTTTCTCTTGCTCATATGTTCTGTTCCAATTGAATCGATATTTGGCAGTTGGCACTGCATGTTATTGTAAGATTTATCTGGCGAATCACCTCACAGATTCTCACTTGATTATAATTAGTCACATAACTAGCTAACATGCACACATTGGGTACATCACTTTACTTTCTCTGCTCCAATTCACTCACTGCATTTTATAACTTTAAGCATATACAGATATAATGTGCCTGTGACTGACTAGATTCATACTTTAGTCCTTGTCTCTTACTAGTAAACCATCCTTGTGCAGTTGCCCCTAAGACTTAACAATTCAAATAGTCCATCTTTCACTCCAAAGGTAATCTACGCAGGCACAACATCCCACGAGTTCAAACAGTATACAAACCATTAGCTCCTCCAAGTTAACATCGAAATCGACCTCGCGGTAAGTATGGAAAAATTACTATGACTAAACAGTAGTGTCTGCAAATAACTACCTGAAATACCATTCTAACGAACAAAACGTGATACCACCGATTAAACACAACAATCCCAACAACTCAAACAAATACTTGATCAATAACTTCTATTAACAATTACCTGAACAGTGGCTCTTCCCTTATCAGAAACACCAATAGGAAGCCACCAAGAACTATACGAATACTTCCAATTCATACTCAGATTCGCAGTTGCGCCAGAAACATCGATAACGATCCCCGTATCTCCGGTTTTCACCGTAGACGAAGTCACATTAATAGCTTCAATCGTAATATTCGAAAGAACCATCTGAACCGTACCTATAACAGGGATTTTCGCAGATTTTTCAATCTTGGGCAGCTCAAGTGGCACTAACGAAGATTCTGCCTCTTTAATCAACAAATCCTTGAGAAAATCAAGACCCTTGTTTGATATCTCAGCCTTCACATAACCCTCTTCATGAGATTGAGAACAAACACAATAAGAGGCGAATATCAAGAGTAGTAAAAAATGGAAAATTGAGCGTCCCATTAGATAATTGAGAACAAACAAACCCAGATGCGAAAAGGTTTTTTTTTACTGAATCAAAATGATGAGGATTTGAGTAATTATTCAATGGTTTTGGTGGATCGTAAAGGAATATTCTTGGATGGTTTTTGTTATTTGATTTTGATGATTTTTTGGGGGTAGCTGAAGTTCTTGATTTTGGAGATATCTACGTTACGAGGATTAATTGAGAAAGAACAAATTGAAGTGGGTACCACGAGGATTCTGAGACACTTGACGTTGAGAAGATGATGATGATAAACGTGATCATCAGATTCAGCGGTGTAATAATCAGAACTCTTTTTTTTTTTTTTTTTTTATACCAATGTAAGTTCTGATTATTAGTTAGTACATTAAAATACTTACAAATATTTTTTTTAAAAAAAGTGCATCTATTAAGTTGACAAACTTAAATTTGTTAGAATATTATCATATGTTGCGGAAGGATAAGATATTTCATGTTGCTGAATTTATAAAAGTTTTGAACCCAAAGCTTTTCAGTTTTGTATTGATGATAGGTTGACGGGTCAAATTGGAGTCTTAGTAAAAAGAAAAAGAAAAAACTGGTTAATGACTTCGAGTTAAAGGATATCTCAGTGATTGAAACTCTACTTAAAGTTAAGGCTACAAATGTATGTATATAAGCTTTCATTCAAAACGAAAATGTGTGTGTATATGTATATAAGTTTAGATGTAAAACAGTAAAAGTATGTAGCTAATGAAGTTTTCATAGCTTATCGGGTTTGCTATTACGTAGTAGATGAATCCCAGTTCGCGTAATCAAAATCTTATAATGTTGTAAAAATTCTTCAAAGTGTTATTATTGTCGGTAAAAAAACGTTGAAAACTCTGTTTGATATTCGTGCTAAATAAAAAACGTGCTTGATAAATTTTATTTAATGAAAAATGACAATCCATTTTGAAAACAACGTATGAAATCCACATGATATGTCATATTTATATCTATCATTATTTCTCCATTATAAAAATATGAAGCAAATGAGTAAATAATAACAGTAATAATGAGGATTTTGTGTGGAAACTTCAAATTCAAAAAAGAAAAAGACAAAGACTAAAGAAAAGCTGCACTATGTTGAAAATTGTTATAACTATACAATTTTTCCTCTCATCCTCACGACCTAAGTCACACAAAGCGAATGCGTGTGCGAGGGCGGGAGCGAGAGCGTGTGCGCCAGTGCGCCAAATTTAAAATTTTGTATATTTGAGTGCGCCTTAATGCGTTTAATAAAAATAATTAAAAATACATATTTATATGAATATAAATGACAAAAGTAGTTAATAAGTAATTATAACGAATTAAATTAAACATTTATAATTCATCGTTGTGACTACCAACATTGTGAGTGTTTAAACGACTAATAGTTCAATCTTTTGTTTCTATAATTTTCTTTGATTTTGAGCAATTATTCATTTTGCAAACTTGGTTTTGTTAACTCTTATTCCAGTTCTCAACTTTTTGCAATTATTTTGTTCTCTAGTTTTATTTTGTCTAATTATTCCTTCAATCTAGTCGAAGGATAAGACACTAGACGCATGAAGTAGATTAGACGTGGAAGAAAATGTAGAATTGAATGTGTGTAAAATAAGAATTCTCATTACAATAACTAAAGATTTCTTAGTGCGAGAACTAAGAATTCTTAGTGCGAGAACTAAGGATTCTTAAATTGTCTTAGTTCGGAGCACAGGCACTCAAGTCGCGAGAGCGCGACTAGTGCGCAGTGCGTTGACAAGTGGAGGAGGATTATGTGACTTAGCTCACGACACTCTCATAGCCCTGCCACCACCTAACTTGCTAACATGCGTTATCATGTTTTTGTACTCCAACATAATTTCTTCTCCAAGCCAGTTCTTACTATCGTCATGAACACTGATTCCTAATAAGCCTCTTCTCTCAATAAAATGCTTGCCAAGACATGTGAATCAAGATCAGTTTCAAGTGCTCGTATGAAGGTCAATTAAAACCAGTTTCATTAGCAAGAAATAAGAGTTGTCTTTTTTATTTTTTTAATTTATTTACTTTTGATCTTAATTTGTTTGGAGATTTCAACATTCATTTCCTTTTGCAAAATCTATGTGAATACATTCACAGTTTATAGTTAAAACCTAAAAACTGCATGATTTTTTGTTTAATATGTAAAATAGGTGCAATTAAAAATAAATAAATATTTCAGCACTACAAACCAACGGATAAATTAACATTCAACACCAAAAAGCAACAATTTCAGCATCAATGAACAGCAAAAAAACTTGCCTTGTAAATGAAGGAGAAAGCTCTAGCTCTAAACCCAATTTGTGAAATTAGTGTTTGATGTTTGAATCGTATATCAGTTTAAGAGATGAAAATGAAGAATTACCTAAGGTCAAATTAGTCTTCTGAGACAAAAATATATATAAAAATGAAGAAGGGGGCAATGAGTTAGTATTTTCACAACACAAAGGCCTTTTTTTTTTTTTGCATCTTTTATTTTCAATGTATTTTGTTTTACCTGTTTTACATAACGCAGGGGGGAGGGGGGGGGGGTAGTGGCTCGAGATATACCATGCAGTCATAGACCAAAGTATTCGTTTCGACAGTATCTTTCGGTTCTTTAAACATTAGAAACTTTTCGCAATGTTTCGAGATCTTTTCGATATGTTTCGAAAATTTCGTAAAGTTGTGTGCACAATAGATGTAGAAAATATTGTATGTTTCTTTTTTCTTTTCCACTGAGTCAGAAATGGAAATGTTTCTATAGTTTTCGAGAAAAAAAAAAGAAATTTTGATACATGGATGCAATAACATTCTTTTATTTTGGTAAATAGTTTTTTAAATGGTGTTATTATGGGAATTAGGCTAGTATATAAAATCATAATTTGAGTGTGTGAGAAATTTTTTTATGCAACCGTTACATGGTGAGGCGGCAAAATATTTTGATTATTAATGTAGATATAAGGTTGAGATGATATTAATGAAAATTTACTTTTGACAATTTAGAAAAATTTAATAATCTTGACCGTTGATTGCACCACGCAAGTAATGCAGCCGTTATTTAAATATTTTTTTAGTAAAGTGAATATTTGTTGAGTTTGTGGCTCACTAGATCCAAGACAAATAAAAACAAAAAAGAAAAAGAAAAACAAACACCAACAATAATTTTTTGGTTCAAAATGAAACTTTAATAATAGGAGAGAATAGATAAGCTAAGCTGTGGATGGAGCAATTATTATAAGTCAATTGACGTGTTAGTGCGAGCGAGTACGCGTGGGCAAGACGACGAATTTTGCCGGTACCTGCTCTCGCCGTCGGTCCCATCATCATTTTCATAAAGTTTAATCAATCCTCCTCGATTCAGATCACCAATTCCATTTCATAAGGTAAACAAACCAATTCTTCCTCAATGATTGGGTTTTGATGTTTATAATGTTTATTACAATTAAGCTAGAAGTACAAATTCCGTGCCCTTTTTTTCCAATTAATTCCATTTGAACGCCGATCTGTTGTATTTTACATGTGTTTGTTGTGTAATTTGTGTTGAAGGATGTTATCTCTCCGTTTGCTGTGTTGAATTTCACATATTTGCTGAACCAGAATTGGGGAATTTATTCGAATTTGCGACTTTATGCGTTTGGTGTGGTTAAGAATGTTGCTATTATAGTTTTAAGTTTTGTATCGGTTTTGATTTCTGATTCGGGTAAAAGTTTATGAATTGTGGCTACTCGTGTGTTATCGCGAAGGAGCATTGATGTAGTTTCTTTTATTGGGGGAAGTGTTTGGTTCCAATTTTGAAGATGCCGAGTATTGCATTTTCGGTTTCGTGCGTAGTTTTCTGTTTACATCTACGACAGCCGTGATAGTTTCGAAACTATTTCTGCAGAATGAGAGAAGATCGGGTTTTGTCGTGTTAAAGTAGTGCTGTGCCAGCATAATGTTATAAGATATGCATGTTTTGTAGATGTTACCATTTGATTTCATGTTTAGCTATTACAATATTATTCAGATAGTTGCGCGTACATTCCCTACTGCGTGCTTTCGTTATAAAAGCTTCCATTACTGTTTGAATAATTATAAACACACCGGCTGAAGCTTCAAAAACATGTAACAATTGAGGGTCTATATGTATGTTCTTCAAACTTCAGGGAATGACTCTGTAGCTTTTCAAACATTAAGAGCTTAAGAGACTCTATCTGTAATATTTTATGACTCTCAAGGGGTGTTCGTTGAGTGTATGAATAGTTTTTCAAATCACAAGTGGTTCATGTTATTACTCAAACAATAGGGGATGTTTCTGTAAATTAGACCAAACCTCAGGTGTGTAGGTGTAATTATCCCTATTAATTAATTGAAGTTGTATTTGTTCCATTCCTATTAATTGATAGAGGCAACTCATTTGTTGAAAACTCTCTGGAATCTTATTTATCAGATCAATGGCTTCTGGAGACCCATGGGTGAGGGAGTACAATGAAGCTGTCAAACTTGCCGATGATATCAGTAACATGATATCTGAAAGGAGTTCATTGCCCGCCACTGGGCCAGAAGCACAGCGGCATTCATCTGCCATACGGAGGAAAATAACCATTCTAGGGACCAGACTGGACAGCTTACAATCTCTTCTGTCCAAGCTTCCTGGAAAGCAAAAGCTGTAAGTTATTCTACAGAAAAAGATTCTTCAAAAAATGGAAGTTATTGATTGTAAGCATAAGTTAGTTTTGTAATATACCTCATGGGGAGATCATTCAGTTATTTGCAATATGTTCTGTTCGTGCCTTGTTGCATTTATATCAACCCTTCTCCTCTTTCACTTTGCTTAATTCTTTCCTAAGAAGCATCCAGCTAACATATGTAAAGCGTCCATGTGGTATGATGGTATTACAACTGCACTGAAGAGCCTTAGTGAAAACCGTGGATGTAGAATTGGATTGAGTTTAATTAACTTTACCTGGAGTGACCTTTTTAAGCTTCAATTGCTTAGATATCATTATGTTTCCTGTTAGTAAGTTATTAATTGAGATTCCATATCTTATACATGTCTAGGCATTGATTGCTGGTGCTTGGGCTCTGTACCATGAAGCCTTCTATAAAAATGAAAAACTCCCACCCTTCCCTTTTCTTTTCCGTAGACAACTGATAACTCTAATAGTAACTTTGTTCGTGTCAGAATCTCTGCTCCTTCATTTACTCTTACTCTTATTCTCCTTTTACTTTGTTCATTGCTTTGCTCTTGGTGTCAGAAAATTCAACATAAACGATCACAGAGATAATAGGAGGTTTCAGTTTTATCAATATGACAGCTCTGGGTTGCAGGCTGTCTGATATATATACTTTCATCCTTTTTATACCTTCAAGGAACAGCTGCAGCAAGGAAGATAGCTATATTAAGTTCTGAATGCAAGCGCATTTTGGTGCCTTAACATTATCAGTTACTAGATTACTCTTGATCGGCTCAAGTGCCCAATTTAAAGTGGGCTATTTACTTTAAGCACTTCTTGCACAACCAATCTGTTTCTTCAGAAGGCGGAATTATTTAGTGAGATTTCTGTATGTAATGTTATTGAGAATTCTTGGTTCTTTAGTTCTCGCAGTCTACTCCAATCAATTAGAATGAAAGGCTTGGTTGTTGCTGTCTAGAAAATTTTGTTGAGAATGCCAACGATAGAATTGTTAGGTGGTAGTTGGGGTTGGGGAGGGTATAGAATTCGGGGTATGAGTAACTGATTGTTGTGAAAGTTGATGATGGGGAAAGCAGTCATGACGTAATGGAAAAAAAAAAGAGTAAAGAAGTACAAAGTATCAGGTAAAAAGAGGGAAGAAGCCAATTTACTCAAGTTGTTAGAATGACAGTTCAATACTTGGACCGTCGTGTACTTTTTGGTTCTGTTTACTGTGACACTAACTGGTATCTCTCTGTTGAATTTGAAGTATGTCTATACACATGCCAATTTTTCTTAATACATCCAAAGTCACAATCTTGAGTTTCCTACTTTAAGTAGCTGAAATTATGTGAGCCCGAGAAACTTGTTATATAAAACAAAATGTCTTTTGAGCAGCCTTTATCCTGTATTTGTCGGCCAAAGAACCAGAGTATACAAAACTCTTCAGTTCTTTATTTTATCTCATTGCTCGATAAAGGTAAATTATGATCTTAACGTGCTCAAAAATTTATGGTCAAAAGACCAAAACAAGAGTGAAAGAGGACGCTTCTCTTTCCTAGTTCTTTGGACACTGAGTACCTGGAGCCTGGTTCTTTGACAACTCTCACAACCCTTCTTCTTAGTATGCTGTTTGATTTTACCCCCTCCTGAGTGCAGGACCGAGAAGGAAATGAATCGTCGCAGGGACATGGTTGCTAATTTGAGATCAAAAAAAAACCAAATGGCTTCCACATTGAACATGTCGAACTTTGCAAATAGAGACAGCTTATTAGGACCTGAAATAAAGCCTGCTGATGCAATGAGCCGAACAACTGGCCTCGACAACCATGGCGTTGTTGGTCTTCAAAGGCAAATCATGAAAGGTAAGCTGCTGTAACTTTGATTTTGAACTTTGTTTAGCCATGTAGCTGTGTCATTTACCTCTGTCCTTTAACTTTTACTTCAGAACAAGACGAGGGTCTTGAGCATTTGGAGAATACAGTGCTAAGCACCAAACATATTGCTCTAGCAGTGAATGAAGAGCTTGATCTACATACAAGACTAATTGTCAGTTTCCTGTTTCCCTTTTAGATTCAACACACCTACTTTTTTCATCTTCTGAAAGTAGGTAGTTTGTAATTAATTGTAAGATTCGGCTAGTATCATGATGAATTTTATGTTTATATGATCTGCAGGATGATCTAGATGAACATGTTGAGGTTACAGACTCCAGACTACAGGTGACCCTTTTTCTTGAATCATGATAAATTATCTACTTTTGGCTCAATCTTGTCATCATTGAGGCAAATACTTCCAATATCTAAATTTCCGAGGGACACTAGTGACTACGAAGTAATTACTTATCAGTTCAATGTAGGAGCTAGGAAGTTATACCTTATCTATTACAAGGAAATAGACTTATAAGTCAATGTCATCTAGAAATTCTGCATCTCATTATTCTGAAGTCCAATAAGTACTCTTCTGAAATATGGAAATCCTGCCTGATCAGTCCCTAAACTTTTTATGCAATTCAACTTATCTTTTTTTTTCTTCTTGTGGGAACAGCGAGTTCAGAAGAGGCTTGCAATATTGAATAGGAAGACGAAGGGTGGCTGCTCCTGCTTGTCCCTTCTCCTATCAGTTATAGGGATTGTCGTATTGGTTGCTGTTATATATTTGCTGGTCAAATACTTGTGATATAAGAAAGGTATTTATTGTGTGTTTATCCAATATTGGTAAATGTTATATAATTATTATCAGTAAAACAAGACAAGAGTGTGAAGTCTTTGTATTTTTTCCTTCACGAAAGGTGCACTATTTCAGTTTCCTCTTTGTTTGCGGACCTACTTTCTGATTGTTGTATTATAGACCAACACGGAGTTCCTCACTTGCACTCCTATTTTCTGATTATTGTACAATGACAGGATTGAATGCTGAAACAAATTTGTACATAGTGGCTCCGAACCCCGAGTAGAGTTAGATACACTGTTGAAATCATGGATCAAAATTTTAGTTTCGCTAAGCTATTTTTTTTTTCTTTTGCAAATTCTCGGAGTCTTTTGACATACTCTTTAAAAGTTCTAAAATTATTTGTTGCAGTGAGTTTGAAGAATGTTTTAGTGTTTCGTTTCCTTAGAGTCGGAAACGGACTCTGAAGTAACCTTGGAAAACTTTTATCCATGATTAAGCAAATTCTCGATGGGGCAGGCATGATAAATCAGAGGGTCAAGGGTGACCATGGGCTGCCTCATGCATGAAAGAAGATGAATTATCCGTGGCAGATGCACCGCTGTGCCACAATTTTCTCGAGTAAATTTGCGAGCAAAGAGCTTCTTTGCTGTTGTCTTTCACTATCTTTCATCATTCAAATTTCTTTCTGTTTTTGTTGAGTAAGCAGGTATCATAGTAGCTATTACCAGAAAGAAGATTTTAGTACTTGAACTTCATTTAAATATATCCAGATTAGCTGTTTTCAAAGGTCAAATTGAACGTCTTTCAACTAAAGAGCGCAAATAAGTATTTGAATTGGAAATGAATCAAATGACGCAACTTATAACACTGTAAATATTAGTACTTCTACTTCATTATTTATAGTAAATTAATATTAAACTACTAAACTTCCTACTAGATCGATATTTATTATAACTCAATAAATTATAGTTTATATTGTAAATAGTTACTTAACTATCCAAATTTTGAATTAGTAAACATGCTTTTTTTGTCTATAAATCCAAATTCGTCACCTTTATATACTACTCAACTAGCTCTAGCTGGCTCAACGTGTATCATGGGCTGTGTGCTTATGTCGGGTCATCCATGTTGATTTGTCCAGTTGCATCACTTCTGTTTGATAGGTCAACCAATTAAATTGAAATATTCAAAATAAATGCGTGAGTTGAATTAAACACAAACAATAAAGCACGTCATTTGTATATAAATTATTGGGATATATCAATAATCACCAAACCCATTTGCTCGTTTGTTTAAACTTTAAATAAATAGCATAATAATCCTACATTTTAAACGTAAATTAAACGTATAAAGGCCGGCCCATCACAGAAGCCCAATATACCGCAACGACACTCCTCGTAATAGCGCCTAATTATATTATCAAAAAAATAAATAAAAAGGAAAAAGCAGGAGCCCTAAAATTCAATTTATTTCCCCAATTCAGTCCCATTGAATTCAATTTTGATTCTCCACTGTGAGAAAGTAAATCGAAAAATCAGAGCTTAACCATCATCAAGTCCACATGCTCATCCACACAGTGTAATCGAAACATTTTAGAAAAAAAAATTGAAAATTTGAAGATGAGCATTGTACCAAAAGAAACAATTGAGGTGATAGCACAGAGCATTGGCATCGCAAATTTATCTCCCGATGTTTTGCCTGCTCTTGCGGCGGATGTCGAGTACCGTGTTCGCGAGATTATGCAGGTTTGCAAATTTTTTCTGTAATTTATGCGCGATTGTTTGCACAAGTACTGTATGTTTTTTTTCTATTTTTTTTTTTAAATTTGAGAATTGTTACAGGAAGGTATTAAATGCATGCGCCACTCGCGGAGATCGACTCTAACTACCGACGACGTGGATAGTGCTCTCGGATTGAAAAACGTCGAGGTAAATGTTGTCGACGTGGATAGTGTTTTATGTTGATGTTATGTGATGTGATTTGCTAGTGTGTGATTGGGTATGGATTGTGTTGGTTTTTATTACGTGTTTGGTGTTTGTGTTGCTGACATTGTGTTAATTTTGAATTGTATAGCCGTTATATGGATTTGCGTCTGGAGATCCATCGCGGTTCAAGAGAGCTGCAGGGCACAAGGATTTGTTCTATATTGAGGAAAAGGATGTGGACTTCAAGGAAGTATGGAACTTGAATTTATTGTTTGCAAGGATTTCGGTCCCGTATTTGTGGAATCGGTATTTATATTTGTTGGGTCCTTGTCTTTTAGGTGATTGAAGCTCCTTTGCCAAAGGCGCCGTTAGATAATGCGGTGTCTGTTCATTGGTTGGCAATTGAAGGAGTACAACCTGCTATTCCTGAAAATCCTCCCCCTGAAGCTCTTCAATGTATGTATGATTACGCATATTATATTACTCAGTGCATGATCACAATGTCTAAGTACGTACTCGATGATGGCAGGATAAGCTTCTTTTTTAGTTTCTGGAGTGTTTGTTTTCTATTTGGCTAGATTTACCACTGCAAGAAACTAATAAAATTCACTTGCTGTTCAATGCATATAGGAGATATACGTGACTAATCCATGATATATTATCAAATGTTTTATGCTCTTATTTTTGGCAGCACTTTCGGTGCCAAGTGATGACAGAAAGGGTGATTACAAAGACGACAGATTACCTATTGACATTAAATTACCGGTTAAGCATGTGCTGTCACGAGAGCTTCAGGTACAGCTGAAGGCGTTGCATGCTTTCTGTTATCTGCACAAGAAGATTTTAAAACTAATGCTGCATATGCTGTGGTGGTGCAGCTTTATTTTGAGAAAATTACCGAGCTTACACTGAGTAGATCTGAGACCCCTCTGTTTAAGGAAGCATTAGCCAGTTTGGCAACTGACTCTGGGCTTCACCCTCTAGTTCCTTACTTCACATTTTTTGTTGCTGACGAGGTAATTACTAGTGATCTCTAATATATGGACTATTTTAGCAGTTGCATTCAATGTTGAACAATAATTTGTTATGATACAGGTTTCACGGAGTTTGAGCAATTTTTCTCTCCTCTTTGCCTTAATGCGTCTAGTTTGGAGCCTTCTTCGAAATCCATTTATACATATTGAGCCATATGTAAGTTAATGGTGCTTTCATTTCCTCTATTGATTTAACTTCCCTTTTTCTTTTCCATTCAAAAAAAAAAAGAAAAGGATGTCCCCTGAATTATTCTTTTATGTTTATCTCTTTCTAGAGTGCTTTCATTTCCTCTGTTGGTTTTCCTTCCCATTTTTCTTTTCCTTCAAAAAATAAAAATAAAAAAATCCCCTGAATCATCCATGTATGGTTCTCTCTTTCTGTAGTTTTTATCTTGTATTATAATAGTTTCATCACCAAACTTTTCACTTGTGGAATGCTGTACAGTAGTAGCGTCATTTTATGGTTGTTGAGATGCTAGCTCCCCTTCTTCAGTAAAGCTAAGCCCTTGTGAGGATTACTTGTGTTGCTTTGGGGTTACAATTGCCCTGCTCCATGTTAAAGTCCTATTCACAGGGAATGTGACATACTGCTTAGCAGTCTTTTAAAAAGCGCAGGGCGTAAACGTAGCGTTTTACTTCTGATAGGCGAGGCGTAAGCCCCACAAATTTTGTCATATATATTTAAAAAAAAAAAATATATATATATATATATATATGTTAATTAAACAATAAAAAGAAAACATAAAAAGGCATAACTATACAAATATAATATGTTAAAATATTTGGAAAATTTAAAAATGTATTTGAGATAATAAAAATTAAATATATTTTAGAAAGAAATTAAACCTATCTTTTTTTCCCCTCTGCACACACTACCTACACTACCTAAATCCCATACAAATACTTCATGTGATCGTCACATATATTCCACATATTGTTAAAATATTTAATAACAAGAAAACTCAAGTAAAAATATGAAATAGAAAAAGGTCCAGAAGAGATGGATTATGAATTAGATACCTATAATTAAATTCATAAATAAAAAATGAATTTACAAATAAAAAATATTTGATAATTATAATAACAAAAGTAAAACACTTTTTATTGAAGTGACTTGTAATTTTACCAAATTAAGTTTAAAGACAAGTTACAAATAAATCATCATAGAAAGATTAACAAAATCAATTATTTACTTCCCATTTTTTTGCCTTTTACGCCCAAGCTTAGGCCTTTTGCGCCCCGAGATTACGCTTTTTGCGCCCGGGGTGTACGCCCCAAATCACGGGGCATACGCCTCAGGAAGGTAACGCCTTAATAACAGCCTCGGGGCGTTTTAGCTCAATTTTGCCCCGAGGCGCGCCCCGGGAGTGCCTTTTCAAACACTGCTGCTTAGTGAGTTCTGTGATCAAAGGTCAATTTCAATTCAATTTAGCTGATGAAGAACGGGGTACTTAACTTCGAGGAAGGAGGATATACAATTCTCATCAATCATGCATATTAATAGTCATGTCATAGAACTCGTATATAATGTAGAAAATGGGTCATTTGGTTACTCCGTACTGTTAGTCACGTATAATTGTGCTGATTGCTTTATTCTTTTACTTTAAGCATGGAATATCTTACATCTGGATTCTTGCTTGATTAGCTGCATCAACTTATGCCCTCGGTGATGACATGCCTGGTTGCAAAAAGATTAGGAAATAAGTTCTCCGACAACCATTGGGATCTTAGAAATTTCACCGCTAATCTGGTTGCTTCTGTTTGCAAGAGGTATAAACTGTTCATATATCTTGCACTGCATAACCAATTAATTAAGTATGGCCTGTAAAAGAATAACAAACTTTTGTTAAAAGAAGAAATTCCACATATTTGGAGCACTCCTGACGATTGTTATGGATATCATCAAGTTTAACTTTACTTGCATCCTCTGTTCCATTCTTTATACGGACTATGTAATCTCTTACCATTGCATGCTTGCAGATTTGGTCATGTTTATCACAACCTCCAGCCACGTGTGACCAGGACACTGTTGCATGCTTTCTTGGATCCCTCAAAATCTCTGCCTCAACATTATGGTGCCATTCAAGGACTAGCAGCCCTAGGGCCTAATGTGGTACTTTTAGCTTCCCTCTTGTACTTTAATCTGTCTCTCTTTCTTTTATTTCCTCTATATCCTCCATAGTTGAATATACGAATCAGCACTTGGCAAATTATTGGTCAGGTTCGCATGTTGGTGCTTCCCAATCTTGAGCCTTACTTGCAGCTTCTGGAACCAGAAATGCAGCTGGAGAAGCAAAAGAATGAGATGAAGAGGCATGAGGCCTGGCTTGTATATGGGGCACTACTGGTAAGATGTGCTTTTCTTTTTTTTTTTTTTTTTTTGACAACCACATTTCATTTCACTGTGATGAACAACGAAGCGGAAAAGAATATTTCATATTCCTTTGCTGTTGTCATCTTGCATTTGCAATATCTTGCCACTATCTCTTTGGTTTTATAGATTCTGATGTCTTCAAATATTCCAGAGATCACTATATGCAAAATAGCTGATCTAGATACTAAAAGAACTAGCTCCAAACATTTTCTGAAATTTCAAGTTTTAAATTTGACAGTCAAAATTCTAGTCGAATATTTCAAGGGAATATCCGCACCATTTAAGATCTGTTGCAGTTTATGCTGTTATGCACTATGCCAAATATTAGAGTTAGAAATTTTGAAGTTTCTCTCCTTTTACAAGTTTGAAGATCCTTGACTTGGCTGGTTAAGCCTGATGGCGGGCTCCGAAGGGTCTAGAGATTGTGCCTCAGAAGCTTCACTTTATCCTGGCAAAACTTTCTTATTTTGCTCTGGTGATGCCTGCTTAGTGCTTAAAATCATAAATGTATACAACCAAAACTACCTGGTTGGGCAAGGTAGAGCAAGATGATTACTAATGTAGATCTAGTTTATTATGGGGGGTTTTGTTTTCGCATCTCGTGAGTTGTGTTGATCCAGGAAGTGAATGGAATGTCCAAAAGTGAAGAATTAGGAGAGACAATTTCTGAATGAAGACAGCATGAAATAGTCTTTTAGCTTCAGTAATCTCTAGGAGAATGAGTAACGATCATGAAGCCCTCATTGTTTCATCTTGGCCTTTTATCTAATTGTAAGGCTAGGTTCACATTTGTAGTTTTTGAAGTCCACTTATTTATTATTTGGTTAGATAGTTGCTAATGGTAAATTCTTTTTCCTCCATAAAAATTGGGTTGAATATGCCCTGGATGAATTGCAAAAATACTTTTTCCATTTTGGTAGACTTGTCTTTCTTCTAACTAACTTCTTTTGCCCTTCATTTGTTTTTTACCCAAGATGTAGGCAGTCAAATATATGATTCATTTTCGCTTGAGTTTTGGTGTTAAAAACATGCAGTTCCAGCATGTAATTTTTAAAAACTCACATCTTTGTGTTCTTACTCTATCTTATCTGCATCGGCGAGAAGTTTGAAGTTAGAACAACTATAAGATATAAAATGCAGTTGTAGGTCAAATAAATTTTACATGTGATAATTTCAAAAGCTTTTTATTAGAATAGTCAACTAATATGCAATTATGACCCATCAAAGTTCCCTAACGTTGCACTTGCACCAAAAGACATTATTGGGAATTATATGATGGAATTATCAACATTGGCTTTGGATCCTAAAGTGAGGACCAAAGACCCAAGCATAAGGTTATGTTGATCTTTTGATGCATTTCCCACGCAAGGGAGCTAGCCTCTATCTGGTTCCAATATCGTGTAAAAGAAAGGAAGTGGACAGTCATGAGCTTCTCCTACTTTTTGTTCTAGTGTTGTCTCGAGGAGAGAATGTGGTGAGAAGAAAGGATAGACTGTCCTTCCAATCAATCCACTTTGCTTTGATAGCTGCTGTTTAAAGAGAAAAAGTGTGATTGTATGAAATGAAAGGGTCATTTCTGTTATTGACACGTTAGATGTATTTTTTCCCCTATTTAATTCTCTTTATATTGATGCCCGTGCAACTTTAACTGACAAGCTATATCATTCTCAGCGCGCAGCTGGCCTGAGCATGTATGATCGGATGAAGATGCTACCATCTCTAGTATCTCCACCAACACGTTCTGTTTGGAAGAGTAATGGAAAAGTCGTGACTACAATCTCAAGTACAATTCTTTCACTATTTTCTTGTTGGTCAAGTGAAACAATTTCTGCCTCATTTTTTAGTTCTGTTTTTTTATGTTGGTGGGGGGATGGGTATAGAAGTGAGACTGGGGAGCATTGCATCATGCTCTTACTTTCCTCGTCAAGCATAGAATGTATCACAGTCATATTTGAATTTCTCCATGTTACTATTTCATTGCAGAATGTTCCTGGCATATGGAACATCGTAATTGGTAAAAGAAAGCACACATCATACTTCTATATATTGTTTTAAGATAAATTAGAGTATGAAAAATATAATATTGGTGGGTGATTGAAATCCCTAGTTCATAGGAGAGTGATAATTATATTTGATAAAAGGAGTTGTAGCAATATATTGTGGGACTCGCTCGTCCGGGAACCATTAAACTGGAAACTGTAATGAAGTTGCTTTCATTTTTACGGCTGCTCTTTGATGCCAATCATGTCCAGAGTTACTTGATACCTTTTGTCAATAATTAAACTCATGCTTTCTTTCTAATAAACTTGCCGAAGATAAACGCAAAGCTAGCATGGATGACACAGTGCACCAGTCACCACTGAAAAAATTGGCAACAGAAGGTGCCCTGACAAACGCACTGTCAGTTGACATGCCTGGAGCAAGTGGTGGATATCCCACGAACCTTGCAATGGTGGACTCTAATTTGCAATCATCAAGGGCTTCGAATAATAATGTGGCTGGGACTAGTGGAAGAAAAGAGACGGTTGGTAGTCAAGGATTGAAGGCATCGGCTGCCCTTGATCGGGCATGGAAGGAGGATAAAGGTGCTGGGAATTTGCTACCTTCACTGTATGAATGTTTTGGCGAAAGCATGCTGTCCTTTGTACCTTTGCCAGAGGCATCTTTATTCTGGTGACTAAACTTTAAACTCTTGCAGCCTAGAAAGAATTGTAAAAATCCCTGGAACTTGTGAATTGATGATGTTGTCAACTCTGGTTGTTGCTCTACTAGTGGTTATATTTTGGTGAATATGTATAACTGTATGGAATGACTTTTTTCGTTGATATGTTAGTAGAAGTTTGTTGTGAATAAGAAAAATGAGAACCATTTTGCAAAGCCATTGAGCATTTGAATCATCATGGTTACATGAAAATGCCGGCTAAACCTTCCTAATGCATAAAGAGAAGCTAGTAACCGAAAAAGAAACAAACAGCAAAAAGTTCAATAGAACGCCTAAAAAAAGAGCCTCGGCCGAGAATTAGTGGTTGGTGAGGATGGTGAACCTATTGTTACTGGGGATTTAATGCTCTCTTTGCCCCCTCTGGCAGCCTTTGCTCCCCTAGGATCTGCCAAAAGAGTCTTCTGAAATGATTGAGTGAAACCCGTCGCAATAATTGTCACATGAATTTCTCCATTGTATCTCTCATCCACAACGGCTCCAAATATAATGTTGGCAGAAGGGTCTGCTAAACTTGTAACAACCTAGAAGCCAAAGGCAAAGCTAAAGAGTTACAAAGAATTGCACGTGTTTTCTGGTTATGGTTTTCCAAACAAAAGAAAAGGAGAATACGCGCCATGATACCTGAGACACCCTATTCACTTCTTGCAGAGTTATGTCCTTTCCTCCAGTAATATTGTACACGACTCCAGTAGCAGATTGAATAGAAGAGCCAATCAGAGGAGCCAAAGTTGCTTGTTCAGCTGCTTCTTCCGCACGGTTCTTGCTCGAGGAAACACCCACTCCAAGCATAGCAGTACCAGAATCCTTCATGACTGCCTTAACATCTGCGAAATCCACATTCACCAACCCTGGTATCTGCAGAAACAAGAATGCTCGAGAAGTCACGTGATTGATCCAAACTGTTAAATTTGTATGACATAAACATAACTTGAGGATGAAGTTCCTCATACACGACATAAGTTTCCCATACTACATCAACATTGAGAAATATTTATAATTTTATATATATAAACTCAAAACAAGAAGCACATCAAGAAGTATCACATTAGGGAATATATTAGAATGAAAAGCTAAAGGAATCAGTTAAGAAAGAGGGAAGGATCATGTTATAGCGCAGACTCACTGTGATTATGTCTGATATCCCTTGGACACCCTGGCGGAGTACATCATCTGCTAGAAGAAAAGCATCTTGAAGAGGAGTGTGTTCATCAGCAATATCCAAGAGACGGTCATTTGGAATTACTATAAGTGTATCCACATTTTTCTGGAGCTTCTCAATAGCTTCAAGAGCCTGAAACAATATCAGATGTATAATACAACAATAATTTAAGTGACAAAAATTGGCATAAAACTGGACACCAAGTATGAATTTCTAAGAGAAAAGACCTGAAATCCTACATGTACACGGGAACCACTCTAACAGGAAAACCAAAGTCTCTAGGATATTCTTGATGTATTGATTGAATTACGGAATTACTAATGTAAAATATAGCATCAATATACACAGAAGTGGCATTCTTGATCATGCATCAATTCGACACAATGATCTCATACAATTGGTGTTACCAAAATCATCCTCTCAGAGTGTTGTTTCATGAGGGGCAGAGAGGAAAAAAAAAGATGAGAACAAAAAAGAGAATGTGCTAACATCAGTACCAAAATAGCAATCAAACAAGCTAACACAATAATTTTGACTCTCACTCCCATCTCTGTGTGCGTATGAGTGGAAAATTCATTGAGCCTATCCAGTCAAAAGTTAGAGACTCCTTAGCAAGATCAGTCGAACAGAATATATCTGGTGTGTGTGTTTGAAATTTGTTATTTCCTAACTAACATATTCAGACACTGCATAAGGGTGACCAGAGCAGAGACTGTGGCAACAAGTATTCCAGAAGCCTTGAGATACAGCATTACTCTCATTTCCCAAATCTGTATTATTTTGGTTTCTGAAAGGAGACCCAGTAATTCGTCCAATCCAAGAGAAACCTCATTCTCGAATTGTTAGGAGTGAAAGTTAAGTGCTGTGCTTTATAAAGCGAACATAACACCTGCCTGCAAAGATCTCTTACGCCCTTCAAAGCTGAATGGATAAGTAACGACGCCCACGGTCAAATACCCTGCTTCTTTCGCTATTTGTGCAACAACAGGGGCAGCACCAGAACCAGTTCCCCCACCCATCCCTGCTGTTATAAACACCATATCCGATCCCTTTAGAGCGTTTCCAATGATTTCCTTCGATTCCTCCGCAGCCTGTTCCCCCACAAGTGGGTTGCCACCAGTACCTGCATTCCAACGAGTGTTTACTTTCAAAAACAACGGTGAAGGGACTATTGTCCTGCAGGAACTAACAGTCTCAAGAGAAACATCATCTAATAAAGCTTGACAAGCTAGATGCAAAGAACTATACACATAATTCGTAACAGTATGGTACTTCCTTTTTTTCTTTTTGAATCGGAAATATTCAACAGCACCAGAATTTAAAAAGTCTAACGCCACAAATAAGAGTAATACGAACCAAGTCCGCGAGTCAAAAGCTCTCCAATCTGAATAGGGAACTCAGCAGCAGATTGCAGCAGTGCCTGAGCATCTGTGTTTATGGCATAAAAGTCCACTCCCTGTCATTCAACACGGGTCAGAAAAATCATCAAAAAGAAATCAGAAAAAATGATACATTCACAAGCCAGATAACTGTCAGGACTCCTCTTTATAACGAAGGCAGTCAACTGAAAAGATCCCAAAAAACCAGTTGTAGAAGTGGGTTCATACGTTCACCAAACACAGAACTAAACATAATCAGCAACCTCCACAGAAAACTAATCAAAATATAAGAACGCTCCATGAATAATAATCAAACTAAACCCGAGTAGGAGCAAAATCCAAGTCGAAAGCAGAGATTTTGAAATACTACAAACCGAGCAAAATCCAGAGATACTTATTTCTTGTACAAACAATAAAAATACAAACATCCTTTTACTCATGGGAAAATTGGTAAGTTGGAAGTTAGAGAAGTAACCTGTAAACCACTGCCAATCATGCGATTGACGGCATTGTTGCCACCTCCACCAACGCCAATAACCTTAATCTTGGCGGAGTCCATCTGCGTAAATGAGCTGTAAACCAAACCATTACGACCTCGTTTTGAGCTATTACTCCGGCGAGACCTAGAGAAGAAGGAGATAGTACTGGAGAAAAATGGGGAAGAAAGTCCAATAGTTGAAGAATGAGATGAGGCCAATTCAGAAGTTGGGTTTGAGAATCCAAGCGTCGCCATTAAAACCAGAGCAAAACCTTGTAATGTCTCTGTTCCTTTTTCTTTTATATTATTTAACAGAAAGAAAGATGAGAGCTTTTTGTCATTACCAGGTTTAGACTAAAAAGATATTTATTGATTTTCTTCTATCAATTCACTGGATTGGAGTTGGACCCCTCTAAAGAATAGATTTTTAAGTTTCTTCTGGTTTGTGGTTTTGCAATTTTCCTTTTTTTGTTTCATAAAGATAAGAAATGGTCACAAAACAAAAGATGACACGACTTATTTTTTAGGTACATTGAAGTAAATCATATTTAATTTAAATTATTATTATCTTGATCATTTGCTGCACCAGGTCAGAAATACAACATAAAATAATTTTTCCTTCGAGTATTATTGCATCCCAACCAGCAAAACAAAAAGAAGCAATTTTATGCTGAAAAAACGTTCGAAGTTCGAACTATATTGATCTCAATGCTTGTGCAATCTCTAACAATTTGCATTGAATTTTAAATATGCGCAGAGAAAATATGGTTGCGTTTAGAAATATAGACAAGGTACAAGCTGGATTTCTTTTATTCTCTTCAAAGTACACACTAGACAGTTTAAGCTTTCATCCTTCAAAATTAACAAGAGACAGAAACTGTACCAAAAGCACAGTATAAATAGAGCACAATCGGAAAAATGAATTTAGGATGTTACATACAAATCTGATACAACGGGTTCTGGGTAATATATCACCCTCAAAAGTTTATTCATCACTCTTCAGTTCTTCATGCACAATCAATTTTGTAGCTACGCAAACAACGTTGCACATGCTTCTTGTGGAAAATTCTCACTCCGAATCGTTCAATATGGGGACAATTAGAGGGTTCATCTGTGCCAGGTACACAATCGCCCACCTACAAACAAAAGGGGTGAAGTTACAGTAAATAGCAGAACTGCAAGCATTTCTGCATTTGGATCAGAAACTCGAAAGAACAACATTGTATCCATCCTAGAAATGGAACATGAACATCATCATGGAAGGTATTTTCCCTTCCTTCGAGTAATAACTATTCTTTCAACCTAAATGATATTCACGATTTCCTCAGATACTTCATTCAAACATGACTTAGTGAAGCATGGATCACAGATAGAATATGGTAAATAAGAGAATGCGAGATAAGCTTAATACTAGAGCTACTTGATAAGAGTAAAGAAAAACTCAACACCATTTGGGGACTCTCAGGGTACAACATCTAAAGAAGAAAGCAACAAACAGTAGATGAATGTCAAGAATCATCACGTGAGAAGGATAGAGATGCAACACCATCTTGTATTCTGACATTGAACAAGTTGTTTACTGAATTTTAACCTTTGCATGATATGAATCTTAAGCTTAAGCATACATAGGAAAAAAGAAAAAGACCTAAGGATATTGACCAGGATCAATGAAATGTTCCTTTTTCCTTCATTGAACACCACAGAAAAGCTTATGTGCAGTGAAAGGATGACACTATGCTTAACATATGCTGACAGGAGACACAAGTTCAATTCCCAGATACATCAAATGGCAATTCAGCATGTGTGCATAACCCAAAATTTCTTGGTCCTCGGTGCTCCAGTGTAATTTCATTATTTTCTCTGTCACATTTTATCAATGGTTTATACATGTCAATATTGTAGCACTAATTATAAACAAAAAGGCATTTTGCAGTACAAAATTACGGCAAAGAAGGGCTTTGCAGCACAAGGTGCATACACGAGGCTGCAATGTATAGATTTTCCTTAAACCGATGTCGCAAAGTAGAAATTGTTACTTCTCCGTTATGTCAGGGGTATAAGGGACCTTATTCTTTTAAAGAATTTTATGAAAGAAAATCCAGTCTAGCCAGAAACGGGGCATATTTCCATCTTCCTCATGCACATGTCACACTTATTTACTCCTCACAAGTCCCCTAGCCCATGCACAATTTTAAGAAAAAGGATAAACTAATTGCAGCACAACATTCATACGAGGAAATAGAGAAGGCATGTGACTGTGAGGTCAACTTTGATATGATTAAACAAGAAAAGAAAAAAAACTTACATCAACCAACAGCATACTGTTGCTGTAATAACCAATGTCAGATGTAACCTGTTTCACAAAAGAGAACCAATGTAGGAGTTAGTGCTTGCCCAAGTAACTGGAACACGTGACACAAGATGAGTTGATTGGTAAAGACACCAAGTAATAATGGGTATATAGGGAACATTTCTTCAAACCATATTGGCACAAAAGGAGTATAATTATCAAGCAAAATCACTATAACCGCTAGGTATTCCTACACTTTCCCCTTAACATCTACCAAGATACAACTAGACGAATAAGATACGTTCAAAGACATTTCTGAAACTAAAGAAAATATGGTTCCCTCTTGAGCTACATTCCTGTGATTTAAGATGCATAAGGCTGTTCATATGACATTAATTGGGATTGATTCTCTATCTAAAAGCTCATTCAAGTCGCAACGGTAATATCAATACCCACAAAAGCTCAGAACCTTAACTAACGCTTCCATAAAAACGACAACTCACGGTAAAACTGCAAATAAGCTCAATTGTAATCAAAACAAAACTGATCACATAAACTATGGCTATATCTTACAATTTCCATCTAAACAAAAGAGTGTATAACATACAGATTTGCTGAGGGGCCTCTATTGCAGCAGATTCTGACACACAGCGACGCGATAATCCCGACGACAACGAAAATCAGGGTAGTCACCAAGAACCCCATCTCCAACTCACTTCTGTACACCAATCAACACGCAGATCCCTAACAAATCCCCAAATCATTAACAACATAAACATAATTTTACAAACCGATCCGATAAGATTACAAAACAACAATTAAAAAAGCAATCTTGACATTGATTATAACATTTTAATCAGGATAAAATTTGCGCAATGTACAACACAGAAAAAAAAGACAAAAACACAAACACAAACACAACATTTATGAATAAATCAAAAGGGCACTTACTATGTTGAGAGATTATGAGAGTATCTGTGTCTTATAGTTGAGCGATTGGTGATGATTTTGGGGGATAATTGAAGCTACAAGATCCAGCTCGGTTTTGTATGATTAGATTAGATTCAATAATAATGAATGTGATTTTATCAATTTTGTTTTGTTAGATGAAAATTGATATTCAACGTGCGATGAATAATTAAATTTAAATATTATCTGGGCCTGGATTCATACTAACTGCTGTTGGGTCATTTTCTGTGCTGGAGCTTTGTGCTTAAGTATGAGGCCCGTTTATAGAGTTATTGGGCTTTACATAAAACTTCTTTGTTGAACGGCTATATATATAGGAGAAATGTGAAAATTCAAACTCGTGGTGATTTTTTTTTCTTTTTCCTTTGGGTTAATTTGCTTCTAAACCAGTCGTTAGATATTTTGTATAAAACAAAGAAATTATTGAAAAGTTAAAGTGTGCATGTTTGAGGGAAAAGTAGGAATAAGTTGAAAATACTTATTAAAAGTGTTTATTGGCTTTTGCAGCAACTAAGATACATTTGTAGTGGTTGCGATGCTGAATTTTGTTTCTACTTGTCTTATAATTAGGTGGATGATAATACGTTTGGAGTTCGACTTCTTCCTATGTGATTATATCAGTGCTTTGCACATTCATGACCACAATTTTTTTTTTGATCCATTATGACCACCAATTTGTATATATTCAAGAGGAAAAATTGTTTGTCAAACCATATGCAAGTTGAATTATTAAAAGCAATTTCTTGACTTTTCTTCGTACTATTTTACATTTCCCTCCTATGAGATATTAGAAGATAAAGCTTAAAAACAATACGTTTTAAACCGTATCTAGTGAGGAAAGATGTCATGACATATTAAAATCTCAAATAAAATTTATTATATTAAATTAAAGTTAAGGAGACTTTACTCATAATCTATCTTAATGTATCGATCGATACGTGCAGACCAATCTTATCTGTTTTTTCTAGCATTTCAATATATCTTTATTCAGAATTGTTTATGAATTATGATAATGCTGCAAGAAGATGGATTTGACTAAGAAGATGGATTTGACTTGCTTCCAATAACAGTTTATAACTAAATTCCATCTGTTTTTTACCATACAAATAAGACTTAGAAACAAAAAAAATCACATTCTTATAACAAAGTACACAAAAGTATTACACTATACGTTTAGCTCATAGGAAAAAATAACCAAACAAATAAAGGTTTTAGCCGACGAACAAAGTCGTAGATAATCGTATCTTGTCCCTAACAAACCGTCCCAAAACAAAATACTCATCAATCGCCCTTAAATCCACCTCATTCCTAACAACCTGCGGGAAAAACAGCCAACCGCCCGTAACCACCACGAACCCCAGCGTCAGCACCCGCGAAACCACCCTCGGCAACCTCCACGTGTCAGTCAACGCCCTCTTGACCGCCACCTCAGCAGCCACACAAACCCCGTGCAACACAAAGAACCACGTCACCTCCCACGTGGGACTCACACGCGTCAAGTAATAATAAATCACCTCGTGCATGACACCCGACACCAAGAAAGTCGCCAATACCGCCACCGGTGGGCCCCACCTCCTGTCCGAATCCGAAGAAAAAATACCTCGTACGGGCGCGTATACGGTCGGCCGTAGAATGCTAGTCACCATTAAATTCCACCTACGACCCCAAAAGTCTTGTAAGGACGTGGCTAAATACGGCTCGTCGAACTGCGGCTCGATCTCCACCCCGAATGCTGCCCTCACGGGCGCTGCCGTCAGGGCCAGGATCAGCTCAACCCCCAAGTACACGTGGCAGCAGTACATGGCCAGGATCACATGCGGGTGCATGTACTCTCTGTACATGTACAAACGCACGATCACTGACAAAAGCAAGCATTTTAAGAGGAGAATAATGAGCGTTGACTTGGGGGATGATGTTTTTATTTTGGTTTGAGATTTTGGTTTAATTGGGAGGAGTCCGATTGAGACGAAGTGGAGGAGGGATAGTGGGGGGTGGGTGATGAGTGGGCCCCGGTTGAATGAGAAGAGGAGGAGTTTGAAGTTGGCAAGCCAAACGAGGTAGAAGATTGTGGGCCCGCTGAGGTGGATGGAGGAGAGGGTGAGGGGGAGGGTGGTGAAGAGGTAGATGATTGGTAGGAGGGATATGAGTCTTGTGGGCCCGCTTGGGATTAGGGCGCCGATTTGGCGGCAATAGATGAGGGACACGGCGGCGATTAGCCATATGCCGGTGAAGGTTTGGATCTCGGGGTTCATTTTTTTATTTGACTACTAGGGGTTACATTGGAACATATGGATTGGTGTATTGTATTAGCTAGCTGTTGCCAGTGCTTTTGGCTGGAAAGTTTTTAAAAGGAAATTGCTTTTCTAACAGTCTGTATACTTACAGACCAGTTTATCCTTTGAAAAAATAGTTTAACGAGACCGGCAACCGGGTGGTCAAGTGGTTTTCTCATAGTTATTTGCCTCAGTGCTAGAGTTTAATTGCGTTTTAAATTACCACTTTTATTTCTGAGTTATCCGAACGATGGTTTAATCAATGTTCCATACAATATATTCTTTGGTTTTATTTTCAATTACCAAATTATTCAGAGAAGTTTCTTTTTCTTTTTTTTTTTCCAGAGAAATTTCTAATAAGTTGTCTATATCATGAAAATATAAGATTTGATTCTAAAATCAATTACAACTATACTATACTTTTATTGAACATTTCTTCAACATTCTATTGATTTATATGTAATAAAAGAACCATATTATTTTATATATAATAAAATAAGAGATTTATGTTGCACAAAAGGAAGTTTTTTTTTCTTCAGAATATTGAATACCCTACCGTATGGACATATCTATTTGTTTTCTTTTTTTATTATTTATATTATGTACAGTAAATACTATTTAAGATTGTAATTTATTTCAATTAAAGTATCATCATGAAGCCATACATATTTAGCTTCGAACCGTAGCTTAGAAAACAGTGAAATATAGATATTTTGTCATATAGGTTAAATTATTTAATTTGTTATATTTTTTTATCATAATTAGAAAATTGTAAATTAGATATCTAATATGCTTTAAATTTTTTGTTTTAACATTTTTTGTGAACTTACTTGGATCTACATTATATATTTAATCAGTTAATACAATGCTAATTGATGAAATAAATGAGTGGGAGACATTTTCATAATTTTCTCGTAATTGAAACAACCCATTAGTTAATCTAATAAGACCGGCTGTAAGTCCAAATCTTACAGCCGGTCTGTAAGATTAGCACTACTCTTTTTAAAATAATGGAAGTGAAATTGAATTTGCAATAAATAATGGGAGATGTATTACGTACTCTCGTAGCAAAGTCTCTAATCTCAAAACTTCAGAAGCTATAATCATAATTTAAGCTTCAGTTTTTGGCACAATTATATTAAACTAGGAATAAGGAAACGTGCGTACACAAGTGCATAGCTTCTCATATTTTTGTGTTTTCTCTCCTCAATTTCAAAATCGCTTGTGATACCTTCACAAATTGTCGTAAAGACATAAACTAAAAGGCTACTGATATAAATTGAGCAAGAATCCTAATGACGGGGCAACTTTAACTTAATTCTGTATTATATCCTATCATTTCAATTAGCACTTCACCAAATGTTTATGTTTAGTTTCGTAATTGTTCATGCCAAAAGTATCAAAATGCCCTATTTCTTGTGAAATAGTACAAATTCTCTTTCTATTTCAAATTATATTTTAGTAGGAAATGATCAAAATGATTACTGTCGTGATGTATTCAGAATGCATCTATAAGTATAATGTATTTGTTGGTAATGTGTGAATGAAATAGTAACGCACCATGACTTGTGTTAATTAAAGTGATTGTAATATATTTTATAAAATCTTTAAGTATATATATGCATAATCTATTCATTACTGATTAAAGATTTCAATAATATATTCAATGAATTATTACTTGATTTGCTTGATCTTGTAGTTAGTTTAACTAACCTTTTAATTGGATTTAATTTTCAATTGTATACCTTGATGTTTTCCAACCATATTTAAATATTATTTTTTCCTTGTACATTGCTTTTGTTCTTAATTTCTTTCTGTGCTTCCATTTATTCTCTTTGTCTTATCTTTTTTTTTTTTTTTTTTTTTTTTGAGAAAGTGCAAATATTATAAATTAACGAAGGCAAATAGTTTTCGTACAGGGGAACGGGGAGTGGGTCAAACGTGTGGAAGCGTAATACATATCATGAAACAAAATGGGGGTTAGCCACGCAGGGCATGTATCCCAAAGACAAAAACAAGATGAGCTATGAGTATTTCCCGCAGCCAAAAGTCCCGTGGATCTTGCCTGCCAGAATGCTCCAAGCTTCGCCAAAAAATCCGCCACCGTATTCAACTCCCTGTAGCAGAACGTCCCTGTCGCAGCAGTCATACTAGAAAGTAGTATCTATATCTCCTGAATCAGACCCGCCAGGTGGGCGGGAGGGTCCAGGGTCCTGTCGAGACAATGCATAAGGAGTAAAGAGTCAGTGTGGATCTCAAGGTGAGTGTACTGCAAGTATCTGGCTAAAAGTAAACCATCCCTAAGGGCTCTAAACTCAGCGTGATTGTTAGTGGATATGCCTAACGACCCAGAGTAAGCAACCAAAAAGGTTCCGTCGTCACTTCTAAAAACTCCTCCGAAGCCTGCTGGTCCAGGATTGCCGAGGGCCGATCCGTCTATGTTAAGTTTTATGTACCCTGGTATAGGCGGAGTCCAGTAAAGTGTATGATTGTAGGTCGGGGCTGAGCGGGCGTTAACTGTAGGGAACAACGCCGAGTTATTTTGGGAGTAGCTTTGGAATAACTGTTGGATACCACCTACAGAAACAGCCTCGTTCTGAAAGACCAGTTTATTACGTGCTCGCCAAATTGTCCACATAAATGTGACACAGTGAGCCTGGGCAGCAGGGGACAACTTGTTGAGGAACACCAGCGCATTTGTGAGGGAGGTCATCTGTAAGGCTGGGCAGATGGTGTTCCGGCTCTGTCGTAAACTCTGGCATTTCGTGAAGAGATGGTCCTGAGTTTCTGGTTCATATCCGCACAGCGGGCAGAGCGGCGTTGGTGCCGAGAAACAATAGTATAATCGTTCGTTGGTTGGAAGAGCATCATGGCACAGGAGCCAGGCAAAGAAGCGAATCCGAGGTATGGTTTGGAGGTTCCAAACAATTTGCCAAGGTAACTGTGGTCTAAAGTAAGCTTCAAGATTACTCGTTAGGTAATCGTAGGCACTGGCGGTTGTGAATTTCCCATTTTCATTCCATGCCCATGAGATTGTGTCACTCCAGGACGGTTGACCGGTCTCCGTTCCCATGATTCTGCCTACCACTGGAGATGGTAAGTAATTGCAAACTTGATCCAGCTTCCAAGTACAGGTGTCTACATCGATGCAATCACCGACAGTTAGGGTAGCTAGTTCCTGGGGTACTTTGGGGACGTAATCAGCTATAGTGTAGTTTCCCAGCCACTTGGTGTGCCAGAAATTGAGGTGTTGACCATTGTTCACATGCCATCTAATTGCTCCGGGCAGGTGTTTTATGGTAGCGGAAATAAACTTCCAAGCCCAGCTATGATGAGATTTACTCTGGGTCAAGAGCAAATGGGAGTTGGGGAAATATTTAGCTTTGTAGACCTGGGCCCACAGGGTGCTTTTATCCGTTAACAACCGCCAACTAAGTTTAAGCATGAAGGCCTCGTTAAGTTGAGTCAATCTGCGTATTCCTAGTCCACCAAGTTTCTTAGGTAGTGTGACCGTGTTCCAGTTGACCTTGGCTTTTGCGCGTCCTTGCGCTGAAGAATTCCAGAGGAATCGCTTAGCAGTGGTTTCGAGCTGATCAATGATGGTGGTGGGTAGTTTGAACACAGACATTGCATAAGTTGGGAGGGAGGTGATAGATGATTGAATTAGAACCTTCCGCCCGGCATATGATAAGTATTGGTTGTACCATAGAGATAGTTTTCCTTTTGCTCCAGTCATGATCCTCTGGAGTTTGGCTCGTTTGCTACGTCCTGCCCACACGGGTAGCCCCAAGTACTGCTCATTTTGGTCCATCTCCTGAAGGTCCATGCGTTCCAGGAGAGCCATTTTGCGTTGAGGTGGTACATTATGGGAGAATAACGCCTTGGATTTATGCCAGTTAACATGCTGCCCAGCCGCATTGGAGTATACATGAAGGGTTCTCATTAGGGTGTTAACAGTTTTTGACTTAGTGTCGCAGAACAAAAAGCAGTCATCTGCGAAGCCTAGAACCGGAACCCGCGGCCCGTTCCTACTAGCGCGCAATGCACCAAAATCTCCACTTTGGGTATCAAACGCGATCAACCGGATGAACATGTCCATGCATAGAATGAAAAGGTATGGCGAGAGAGGGTCTCCTTGTCTCAATCCTTTTTTCGGTTGCCACTGCTGAGATTTGTGCCCATTTGCCACCACTTTGAATTTCACTGTTGTAACACACTGCATGATCAGCACAATCAGTTGTTGAGGGAAGAGATAAGCTTCCAATGTTCGTTCCAGAAAGTCCCAGCTGATGTTGTCATATGCCTTCTCGATATCCAATTTGACAGCCATTCTTCCGACCCGGCCTTTTCTTTTGGATTTAATGGTATGGATAAGTTCATGGGCGAGCAGGATATTATCAGTGATATGCCTGGCAGGGACAAACGCGTTCTGGAAGGGAGTTATAAGATTATCCATGAAAGGCCTGATGCGGTTGACCAAGATCTTTGATATGAGCTTATAACTCACATTGCACAAACTGATCGGCCGATAATGACTAACTTCAGTGGCGTTAGTTTTTTTCGGGATGAGGATGATATTGGTATCATTAATCCCTGACGGTATCAGTTTTGTCTCGAAGAACTCCCTGATCATGTTTGTGGTAGGGATTTGAAGATCCTTCCAATAACGCCGGTAGAAGTGACCATTGAGGCCATCAGGGCCTGGTGCCTTTAGCGGGCCCGTTTGTTTAATTGCCTGCCAGATTTCTGCTTGGGAAGGAATGCCCGTTAGGGAATTTCCCGCGATCTCATTCATATTAGGCAAGTTTAGTTGGGTAAACGGGAATTGAGTGGGTTCAGCATCCACAGCAGTTTCCTGGTACTTGGTGAAGAATGTGTCTACAATTTCCTGTGGGTTGGTGATCCACTGGTCGTCTTGGGATTTGATTCCTTGGATGAAGTTGCGTCTCCGCCTACTGCTTGCCCAAGCATGGTAATATCGCGTATTGTTGTCACCATCCTTTATCCATTGGGTTTTTGCTCGCTGAGCCCAATAGAATTGTTTCTGAGTGAGCAGTCTAGATATCAGGATGCAAAGTCTTGTTTCCTCCCGGAACTGGTTAATGTGCGCCTGAGGGTGAAGAGTGGCTTGGAGACGGCCGAGGTCTTGCTGAGCCCTCACAATTTGGTTATCCAGATTTTTGAAGCAGACCGTTTGCCAGTTACGAGCTTGAATAGCAAAGTTAGTGCATTGGTCAGTAAAAGATCTCTGAATCTGGACGGTAAGTACTTCCCAAATGAGGTTGAGTATTAAGTAAAATAGGAGAGTGATCGGATTTAGCAGCGACTAAGTGCGACACTCTCGTCTGAGGGTAGTCATTAACCCAACCTGTATTTCCAAAGAATCTGTCCAGACGCTCACATATAAAATGACTACCATAGCGTTTGTTAGCCCAAGTGAAATGGTGACCAATGTAACCTAAATCATGGAGCCCGCACTGATCTATACAGTTAGTAAAATGGTTCATCGATGCATTGGATTTAGGTCTACCTCCCATTTTTTCATGTGAGACAAGAATGTTATTGAAATCACCTAACACAAGCCAACTAGACGTAATAAGCGGAGCGAGATTAATTAACTCATCCCATACCTGATGCTGGAGAGCAAGCTGAGGGGGATTGTAAACAGCGGTGAGCACAAAAGAGTGATCCGGCGAAGCGATCACCGCGTCCATGTGCACCGTCCTCGGGGAAGATTTGAATATGTTGAGATTCACACGAGCTCTGTCCCACAGAATCCAAATACCTCCCGATAGACCAACTGCATCCACAGCATACACACCATCAAACGGTAGCCTAGATATAATAGTATCTGATCGAACCTGACGTAGACGAGTTTCGAGAACAACAAAAATCGCCGGATTGTGACGTAGGATCATGACACGAGCCTCCGGCAAAAACCCTCGTCTCCCCGCTCCTCTAGCGTTCCACGCGATTATCTTCACCATTGGATGGTTGATAGTCGAGATGTGATTCGTCGTCTCGATCCGACTCTGTCGCAGCCTCTCGGTTTCCGCCGTCAAACTCCCTAGGGCGTTTACTTTCAATTCCGTGGCCATGATATAGGGGTTTACGTTTTCCACCGGTTTGGTGCTTAAGTGGTAGATTAAGTCGTTGAAATAGAGCGTCGGATTGAGTTCTTGGACGACGTCGATTCGAGTTACTTTGTAGAAGCTCGGGATCATGATGATGCATGTCCAGTCCGTGCCGCGATTTATCTCCATGTCTTGCATGTCTCGGTTTAGGATTCTTGAGTGAACTGCTGGAAAGATCAGTGGTGGTGGGAGTTGAAACGGTGGCGGTTGACGGTTGAGAATTAGCGGCGGTGGTGAAAACGAAGCCGGGATCCAGCCTTGGCAGTTGTTGATTATCGGCGGTGGTTGTATCACTGCCCTCACTGGTGTCAGACGGAACAGCCTCCTCTGCGCCGCCGCAAATTGGTCGGGTGAATTGCTCCGGCGGCGGCGCATCGGAAGGTGGATCATTGGTGGGTCCGTCGGAAATGGTGGGGTTGCATGTTGGCGCTGATCGTTGAAAATTGTTGGTGCATGGAAGTTTGTCGGGCTGAACTGCATCATTTGTTGCGGCGGAACGGTGGTGGTGTGTTGGTGAAAGTGGCGGAACCTTTGGTGAGGAAGTAGGAACGCATGGTGGCGTTCGGTCGGGTTCATCGTCGGGCTCGTTGGGGGCCCGAGCTGGAGGTTCAGGTCTACCTCGGTGCGCCTGTTCCTGTCGGGCTGAGGCGGGGTCGCCGGATTCTCGTGGTGGTCCATGGTGGATCTGAATTTTTTTTTTTTGTGCACGGTGTGTGGAAGGTGTCGTGAGTTGAGAATAGAAAGTGGGTGCATGTGTGCAAAAATTTGTAACTCTCTCATTTTGCTGATCAATTTGCGTGTGCATGGATGCAAAGGGTGCAGCGATTGGCACGTCACCCGCTGCTGGAAAACTTGGAAATTGAAGAACATCATTAGCTGAAACAGGGATGAAATCGGTTTGCATGGGAAATGGGTTGTGTGTGTGATCAGGTGTATTTGGTGTATGTGGGCTATGGAGGTTGGCTAATGGAAGAGGGCCACGTGGGTTATGTGTGAGAATTAGTGGCTGCCCCACTTGTGGGGATTGTGGGCGCACGTGGGAGGAATGTTCCTCTGCCAGCGCCGAAATTGAGGTCTGAAAAAGGGGTGGGAAATTATCCTGTGGAGTTGGTTCATGCTCCAATTGTGAGTGGGCTGGGGATGGGCTTGTGTGAGTGGAATTTAGTGGTGGGGTCATGTGCTGATTGGTGGGCTTAGGAAGTGGGTTTTTTAGTGGAGAATTATTAAAAGGTTGTGGAGCAGCTTTAGTTTGGGCGTTCGGATCAGGTACGGGTGGTTTACGTGCACCATTTTTTGGTGCATTTTGCATTGGGTTCATGGGCTGGTGGTTTTGGGGTGGTTTGACGGAGGCATTTCGGTCTCTCCAACCTCTGGCGACGGGCGACTGGTTATCACGAGCGGTAATTTTTCGCGGTCGACGAGTAACAATTTGCCACGGTTGCATGGCTTCAGTAGCATTTTCTCGTTCACTTGTCGATGAGTTGGCGACATAGGGTGAATTTATTTTTTCGCCGCCAACTTTTGGGTGTTTCGCTTTGCACGTTGTCGAAAAGTGCCCAACCGCACTACACGTGAAACAGAATGCCGTTTTTAATTCATAAACCACTTTTTGAGTGTGGTTTCCGATAGCGAGTTCTGCCTTCAGTGGTTGTGTAGTGTCGATATTAATGCAGATACGGGCATATCGGGCTCGTTCCAAGCGTGCTGTGTGCATGTCAATTTTGATAGGCCGGCCTATTAAAGCAGCAATCTTGTTTAACGCTTGAAGATCGTAGTATTCAACAGGGAGGTCTGGAAGTTGAATCCAGACGCAAAGATTGTTGAGTTGATGCAGTTGGGGAGTGAAATTAGGTTGCCATTGGGTAATAGCTAGATAGCGATTAAACAAGAACCATGGTCCTCCCGCCAATGCAATAAAATACTCGTCAGACGATGAGAAACGTGTTATATAAAAATCGTTACCTATGTCTGTCGTCTGCAGGAAGGTGTTAAGACGCCAAATACGCTTCAGATGTGTAGCAATGTCAGGTATCGACCGCGAAAAACCAACCGTGTGGATAATCAGTGCCTTTTGCCAGGGAGATCGGAGAGCAATGAGTTCCTCTTTTGAAAATATGTCAGTGCCAGTTGGGGGGTACGATACTGGCGGTTCGGTGAAAGGTTGAAAGTTTTCAAGTTCTTGGAGCCATGTAGGAAAGAAGGTGTGAGGGGATGAAGTCTGTAGTTTCTCCTTGTAGGATAAGGGTTTGGCGGGTGAATTGGGTTTGAGGGCATGTGCATGTGAAGAATCATGCATGGTTGAGTCTGGTGGTAATGATTCCGACTGGTTGGGAGGGGGTGGTGGTGTTGGGGGCTCAGCTGGAAGCAACTTTGTGAGATCTAGAGAGAGCATTTCGTAAGACTATCTTATCTTTCTTTTGACGGAGTCTTTCTTCTGCAATTTTGACATTTGCTCCTTGTTTAAGAAACCCTTACTTCTGCCTTTACCATTTCTTTTCTTATTCTAAAAAATAAAAAAAATAATTCTAGAAACCCCCGATCGTCTTCTCCAGTTGGTGTTGCCCCCCTGTGCTTCCGACAAACTCACCAACTGATCAGGTAAGAAAATAGGAGAAGCTGGGTGGATTGAGTGTCTCTGTGCTGTGAGAGAGAGACAGAGAGGATTTAATTTATGCTAACCCGCTCGCAATGCGGGTAGCATAACATGGATTTTGCAACAAAATCCCTGAAAACTTAACTTAATACTTTAAACCCCCAAAATTTTATAAAAATGATTAAAATTTAATTCTCAATATATATTATCTAGTTAATAATTTAATATATGTAATTTAGAATTAAGAATGCTAAACTAAATTAAATATTTTCTTATACTTTTATAAAACACTTGTATTATTATTTTTACACTTAACAACACAATTAAATTAATTCCTTTTGCTAAATTTATTACTTTAAAAATCATGAAAAGTAAAAATAAAAGATACCAACAAAAAAATGATTAAAAAAGATACATGTAACGGAATTTTCCCAATCTTCATATTATGAGATACTTTTTGTTTTGATTCCTCTTTTTTTGTTGGTATCTTTTATTTTTTCTAATTATAATAATTTTAAGAATTAACTTTAACAAAAACCAAAAACATGCAGTTGTTTTGTAAGTGTAAAAGAAAAAAATAAAAGTGTTTTGCAAAAGTATAAGAGAACGTAAAATATGTTGCAAAAGTGTAATTTTAATTATTAATTACATATGTTAAACTTAATAACTATACAATTTATTAGAATTAAAACTAATCAATTTTATAAATTTTTGGGGGTTTAAAGTATTAAATAAAATCTTCAGGGATTTTGTTGCAAAATCCATGTTATGCTACCCGCATTGCGAGCAGGGTAGCATAAATTAAATCGACAGAGAGAGCTGTGTGAGAGAGAAATACAGAAAGAGTGTGACGCCAAAAGAAACTTATGTCAAAGTAAGTTGGAAAATGAGAAATATACAGGGGCAATATTGGAAGGTGAAAAGTGAACGAACAAAATCGTTCGCTTTTATTATATAGTAGAGATAAGAAAGTTACCGCTTTTGAAAGAACAATTGACGAGTTACCTTATGTTAAATAAGAGCATTACATGAATATGGAAAAGTGATGAGCGAAACCTTTGTATGCTTAAATGAAACAGAAGTGTTACTCCTTGTAATAACCACTTTATTATAGGGCGCAAAGTACACATTTTTATACACTAGTGTCAGAGGGGTGTTGTGCATATCGCAGGGGTAACTTGTCTCTCTTTTTTTTTTTTTTCTTTCTCTCATAGAAAGTAATGTGCCTATTTAGTGTAATAAATAAAGGTAATTAGTTCATTATTTTCACAAAAATAATGTTCTTATTTAATATAACACAAGAAGTAAAATTCCATTAGCTATTTAAGTTCACATACATATAGAGCCACCGAACTAGAAATTAGAATTCTTCTAGCTGATTGAGATTCTATTCTTAGACAAATATATAGTTCTAATTGCTTGCGTGCAACAAGAGAATTAGCAGGATAGGAAAAAGTTGAGGAAATATTTGTCCGCTTCATTTTGTAATGTGATAAAGCTTAATGATACTAAAAAACAAGGGTAAGTGCAAACTTTTATGCAATTTGCAAACATATTCTGACTAAAGTGTATTTTCTTTCCAAAGAGGGTGTTTAAAAAATAACACATGTATGTAGTCGTTATAGGGCAAGTTCCCGGACATATATTGTTTGTAATTTTCTTCATGGTATTATTGAACATAGGGACTTGACAGTTAATTGCTTTGACTTCTACAATACTCCGATGTTGGTTGTCCAAAATATCTATGATGCCCATTTAGTAGAAACAATTATGTGGGATTAAAATCACAAGGAAGAAAAAATATTACATAAGTATTGTGTACACATTTCATGTTGGCTCGTTAAAAATCTTATCAGGAAAAATTCATAGGGGTAACAATTAATGTAGTTATATCTGTGTTATTGTCTTATATGAAGATTGTAAATGTTTTCACGAAAAAAAAGAAATTTCACATAATTTCGCCCCCTAAATTATTGTCGTGGCTCCGCTCCTGACCCTTATCTACCCAACCAACCCACCACTATTAGCACAGTCGGGACATGAGGTGTCATCTCCATGTTCTGAAGTAGCGATGCCGCTTCTGTTGGGGAAATAAGCGCGATGCAACACCTCCTTCCCTTTGCGACATTTTTTTTTTCTTCTTCTTTTTTTTTTTCCTTTTCTGGTTTCTTTCTTTCTTTACATTACAAAATTAATTACACTTTTTTGAAAGTAATATTAAACTTGTTTCTTGAGTTTTATATTAAAATAAGTAAAATATATAGATATGCTTATATTTATTTTACATTTTATTTGAAACTTACTACTTTTTTAAATTTCATATATACACATTTTTAAACTTTTAAGTTAAAATAAGTTTATATATATATATATATATATATATATATATATATATATATATATATATATATATATATATATATATATATATATATACTAATTTGAGTGTAAAGTAAAACTTCTAAAATTATTTTATACTTTTTCTTTCCAAATTTCCATTTCACTAATGCCTAGGAAAACTTTCTATAGATAGATGTAGATGTTTAAGAACTAATTGATTTTGTTTTATTTATTTGGTTGGGCAAAGTGCCATGTGTGAGGCCAAATGAAATAGAAGTCTCACACACACAATTTCGGTGTAAATTAAAATTTCTAGTGCCGGAGAAATCAATATTAAATGGATTGCCAACCTAGGATACCAAATTGACGATGTGATAATTAAGCTACCTTCTCACAATTCCTATTGTATAATAATGAATTTCTTTCAAGCAGAAATATATTCAAGAACTTAGAGTCATGTCCACAAAAAGTACTACCTTCAAAAATAAAAACATTTACAAAACCTAAGGCAAAAGACAAAAACGAACTCAGGTGTACATGCAGATCAAAAGCTTACACCATTAATTAATTCGTTACGCCCATCAAATAAATGTTGATGTTCAGTCACTGCAAAAGGACATTTAATGAAGGGAGCTGACCTATTTTGTTCAGTAATTACAGATAGGAAATAAATGGGGAAAGAAGGAGCAGTTGAGCTCAGCATAAATATAACCTGAACTATTTAAAGTGACACGTATCATTGAAAGTAATGGCATAGAAGGAATTGTACTACATAACGCACAAAGAAGTCACATGAGCTCACAACAAAATAGTAGAGATAGGGATTAATGATATTTTTTTTTTTTGAGTTCAACAAGTGTCTCGTCTGAAATATTATTCAAGAGCGTCAAGACATTTATCAAGCAGTATGTACATAATTCCACAGTCAACGAAAATTACGTTCCTTATAACTATACTACTATAAGTATTTGATGCCTTTTTTTTTTCTCACAAATGGGTGAAAGAAAAATGCATAGGAAATACGAAAATTAAGATTTTTGGGGTTGTTTGAAAGTGGGGCAAATATTTCACCTAACTCCATTATCGATCATCAAGAAAGGAATTGGAATTTAAGTACAAGTCTAGGGCCATGAATCAACTTGCGATCCATTTCAACAATATCAATTTATGATGATGTGAAAGGGAAGCTACAAGTCGTTCATCTATGTTTTGTATAGGATCCACAAAATCTTTTTGATCTATATATAGTAAAAAGAAAAATCTTTTTGATCAATAGAATAAAAAGAAAAATCTTTCGATCAATAATACACTGATACAATATCTAAAATTAAAATTTAAAGTCAAAAATGAATTCCATATAATTTATAATTATTTTATCTGTTTTAACAAGGCTCAATTGCAATTTACCCCTTAATGTTTGGCCCATTTTGCAATGGCCCCCTAACGTCTGAAAAAGAGTGATTTGCCCCTAACGTTTGTAAAATCTAATGGATGAAAAGATAGACATGTGTAAAAAATGAATGGTTGATCAAGAACTTAGAGGGCAAATTGCACATTTTTGTAAACGTTAGTGGGCAAATCACTCTTTTTCAAACGTTAAAGAGACATTGCAAAATGGGTCAAATATTAAGGGGTGATCGCTATTTACCCTTTTAATAATTACAAAAACTGAACGGAATTCAGTGACGGTGCCAGGGAATTAATCTTTATTGACAACTATTTTGTCCTTGATGAATCTTAACAGCTTGATTCCGACTTATATTTTAGAACCAAACTCCTATTTTATATATTGTAAGATGTTAGACAAATATTAGCAGCTTGATTCTGACTTTTATTCAAGACCCAAACAAATGCATAATTTTTGTAAATGTAGGATGTGTTCAACTTAATATTATTCTATAATATGTACAATAATACATGAGAAATTGGAATGAATAGTTTTATATGGAATATATACGTGAAAAGTGAACTATTAGTACTTGTTTCACTTAAGTAGATTAGATGTAGTGTTGAAAATTTCTTATAATCCATGCCTATGTTTATGTACATACATGCAAAATTAAATGATATAATTCATAATAAATACAACTGACACTCACGCGTGTCTCACGTTGAAATTATTAGTTCTTTCCGTTCGGCCAAATAATTTACATGTAGTACTATGGAGGGGAATCAACCTAAAACCCCTTGTGGTTTCGAAAATCTGCATGAAACCTCTTTGTGGTTTGTTAATGTCTAAAACTCCCTTATGATTTTAAAAATTCAGCACAAAATCTCCTTTTCATGAAACCACAAGGAAGTTCCATGCAAAACTTTCTGAAACCACAAGGAGTTTTGAGCAAGTTTAGCGATTTTGTACGGAGTTTATGAAACCACATAGAGTTTCATGCAGATTTTCGAAACCATGTGAGGGTGTTATGCATTTTGCCGGTACTATTGAAAATTTCTACTACTTCATCCTTATGCTCAGTTTGATCAGCGCAAAAATTATTTAAATAGCATCGGTTCATGATCATTTTAGGTTTTTTTTTTTTAATGTGTCACATTAATCTTTCTCTTCTAGATATAAAACAATTGCCTTATACCAGAACAAACTTAGTTGCACCTCAGCCACATGTGAGTTCTGACCGTTGATAGTATTTAAGACGAAAACTACTTTTCTGTCAAAGCCGAATTTATATTGAAGTGACTTATAAGTTCTAAGTTACTAATACTCAATTTTTCCACGTATTAGATAAAGACTGGAAACGTTATGAAAGGCGTCAGTCAATTTGGTCAATTTATCGAATTCCCTAGTTCTTCCATACATGGGTATACATCTTTATGAGGATTGTTGATGATATTGCCTGTAGTGGCAAAAAGATGCATTTGACTATCGTAAAGTTAAGTATAGGATATCCTTTTATCACAATACGATGAAGAATAAATGACTAATAACATCACATTCCAATGGTACATAAATAATATAGTACCCAAGTTACCTACATAATACATTACAGACAATTCTATGCCTTCTTAAGGAGAAAATGACCAACAAACAAAACATAAGATCCGATTCATTGCTCCAAAGATATATGTCTCCTTTTGTGACCCATGTAAATCGAATGATAACGTATGTCCTTGACGCAATGTGTGATCAAGTGTGACACAAAGTGAGATTGAAGATCCTTTGTTTTAACTAAGATTTTAGTTGACAAACAAAGTCCTTTGTTTTAATTAAGATTTTAGTTGACAAACAAAGGCTAATAAAAAAGTCGTTGTAGCTTATCCCTAACAAACCGTCCCAAAACTAAATACTCGTTAATCGCCTTTAAATCTAACTCATGTCTAATAATCTGCGGGAAAAACAGCCAACCCCCCGTAACCACCACGAACCCCAGCGTAAGCACCCGCGAAAGCGCATTATGCAACCTCCACTTGTCGGTCAACGCCTTCTTGACCGCCACCTCAGCAGCCACGCAAACTCCATGCAACACGAAGAACCACGTCACTTCCCACGTGGGACTCACACGCGTCACGTGATAATAAATAACCTCGTGCATGAGACCCGACACCAAGAAAGTCGCCACCATCGCCACCGGTAGGGCCCACCTCCTCCCCAAAATATGCGTACAAATACTCCGCACGGGTAGGTATACGGTGGGGCGTAGAATACCTGTCACAATTAAATTCCACCTACGTCCCCAAAAGTCCTGTAGCGACGTGGCTAAATACGGTTCGTCAAACTGCGGCTCAATTTCCAACCCTAAAACGGCTTTTACCGGTAAAGCCGTTAAGGCCATGATCAACTCGACGCTCAGGTACAGGTGGCAGCAGTAGAGGACTAGGATTACATACTCGTGCATGTAAACCCTGTAATCGTACATATTTACAAACGTTACCAAAACACCGCATTTCAAAAGAAAAATGACTAGTTGGCGTGCTTTTGAATTATGTGGTTGAGATGTAAGGGCGTGTTTGGTTTGAGATATTGGTTTTATTGGAGAGAGGCCGATCGAGATGAAGTGTAGGAGGGATAGTGGGGGGTTAGTGATTAGAGGGCCTTGATTGAAAGCAAAGAGGATGAGCTTAGAGTTGGCTAACCAAACAAGGTAGCATGTTGTGGCAACGCTGAGGTGGAAGTGGGAGAGTTGGAGGGGTAGGGTGGTGAAGAGGTAGATGATTGGTAGGAGAGATATGAGTCTTGTGGGGCCACTTGGGATTAGGGTGGTGATTTGTCGGCAAAAGATGAGGGATACAACGGCGATTAGCCATATGGTGGTGAATGTTTGGATCTCAGTGGCCATCGTTTACAAGTTCTATTATAAGTTGTTACATTGATATGATGGATATATATATATATATATAGTGGTGGTTTTGAATTGTATAAGCCGTAGCTAGTTTTGCTTTGCGAAATTTAAGCTAAAGGAACGATCAAAATCTGAAATTAAACTTGCATTAAATGATGGGAGATGATATGATAGTAATATAGTCAAAGCAAAATCTCAAGTCTTAAAGTTATTAAAATTTTGCCTTTTCTAGATTAGTGTACGAATCATTTTCACTTTTATAATTAATTTTTCCTACGTAGAGCAAACAAAAATAGAGTTTCTTTTCTTATGCAGTAATATTCTCTCTCTGTTTATGTACTCTTTTGACGTGATCTTGTTATTTATTAAGGTAGTTGCAATGTTAAGTAGTGGTCATGGATACTCCGTGTATTGTCCATATATATGTAAGAACATTTTCGTTTTATTGCTTTATTTCCTTTAATACTTTAGATATGGTGTCTAATTCGCGAGCAACAACTCTTTTAGCTGGGATTTGAAACTCAAAGTTGCATATTATTTGTTTACATCTTTTATATTTTGGGAGTAGATATATCCAGAGCAAAATTTTTAATCACGGAGTAATTTGTGTATTCCTCACAAATTGATTCATCTTTCTTTTTTAATTCCTTAATATCTTCTACTCGAAAGATAGAAATTCTCTCATTATTAATGATGATTGATCTTGACTTCCTTACATGCATAGAAATTTAAAATGAATGAACTCTCCTAAATTTTAGAAATTTATATTTATTCTATTATCTTCTTGTATTATTTTTCTTTAAAACCCTACAAATTTGTCAGCAAGTTTTTTCTGCAGCCAATTCCAGACCAAAAGTTATTGAAAACAATTGTAAGCCTGAATCTCATGAACCTTGGCGAACACTTATTTAGTTCTATATACCCGTGCTACCAAAATCTTGAAGAATTTTATTTTTTTGAATGAAGTTTAATGTGTGTTGGTAAGATTGAAGTCTTCAAAAGAGTCTTGTGCAGAAATTAGTACTAAATTATTTTTTTAATGAAATTTAAGGTGTGTGCATATTTTACTATCTTTTCATTGTTGAGTTTCACAAAAATCTAGGTGAGGTAAATCACCGTCCAAAAATATGAAAAGTCCTTTTTTATTGTTCTTCGGTGTGCACGTGAAGTGGTTTATTGGAGATTCCCCAAAAGCGAATCAAAGTCGTCAGCAGTAGCACTAAACAAAAGGCTCTTTGATTAGGATCTAATTTTCGATATATTCATGAGAACCAACTGAAGACAAACCAAACCAGTTAGTTAAATCCTACTTAGAGAAACTCAGAGACTTACTCACTGTAAACATCTTACTACAACCATTTCGAAAGAGATTAAGAGAAGCTACATCACACAGCATTCCAATAGTCGACATTGTAAAAGATTAATAAACGAAAGCTAAACCAAGAACCAGATTATAACAAAGGACACAGCATATGTAACAACAACACATACTGCCTAGCAGGATACCGGAATTTACTCGTTCAGCCAGCCAGATGAATTTTGCTGCGAAAAGGGGGGTCGATAAGGTCGTGGAGCAAGGCCTGAAGAACCCAGTTGAAACGCATGACTGGTAAAAGGTGGTCCAGAGATGGCACTATCAGCATGATTTATCTCATCCAAGGGAGGAGCATAGCCCTGCATTGCAGATGTATTCATACCACCGAAGGGAAATTTTGTAGCTGGATTTAGTTGTCCATGAGGTGGTGATATAAATGCAGATCCCGGATAGGATGGATACTGAGTTCTTTGACACCACAAATTTGGCTCCTCTCTTGGAATCATTTGTGATTGAAGAACTGAATTACTCCCATGTCTTTGATCCACTGCACCTATATATGACACATTGGGAAGGCTGTTTGTTCTCTCTTCAGGATAAGCCAGATGTCTCTCAGCCAAGGGAGTGACACCATAATCAGGACTAGAGATGGGAGCATAAAGCTTTGTGCTGGTCATACTTTGATAAGATACTTCATTGTTTAAACAGTACTTTCTCAGTAAATCCTCGTCGTCTCTTGTTTGAGAATATGGGTGATGTGAAGGGAAGTTCCCATGATCAAACTGCTGATGATCAACCCTCCCAACATGTATTTGCTGCGGTTCACTTTCGAGATGATCAGATGGAAATGCACCCAATAAACTACCATCTGTCACTTTTGGCGAATTGTGCAATGATAGGGAATGGTCGCTAGGGGATTTGTTTCTCTCGACCTTATTCTTTAGGCCTCTTTTCCTTTTCCTTTTTCTTTTGCCACCAAAGTTCTTTTGATTTTCTTCCGAATGATTGTTGTGCTTGCCATGATCATTATACCCATCACTTTCCTGGTGGCTTGTAAAGACCCCAGAAATTTTATCCTTGTTTTGTAGTTCATCTGGATGCCCATCTTTAAATTGGTCCAGAAAAGTTCCATCAAGATTATGACGTTCAATAGGAATATGCATCATGTGATGACTTTCCTCCAAGCCATAGTTCTTTTGAGCCCCCAACAAGTGCCCATACTTTTCAGCAATGACTTCATGTTTGCGCGTCCAATCTGGTCGACTCCAAAGATAAAGTATTGGTGCATTTATGTTCCAGTCCTCAATTTGCTTGCCATTCGCATCAATCGATCCAGGTAGGTAAAATGACTGAAAAAAGCATTCACAGAGGTGGATGGCCAGAAAAAGATAATAGGAAAAGTTAGGTTCGCCAGAGATATAATCTTGAGGGATCATGTGTCTTCAAACAAACACTAACTTACCTTTCCAGCTAACATCTGATCATCCTCCCATATTAGATCATACGGAGTACTTTTTTCATCTAGCCTGATCAATGAAAAGGCATATGAGAAAATGAATCTTCCTATTCATATATGTGTGTGTGTAATACAGATATAGATATGATATAATCTTTATCTTTTTTTTCAAGCATAGTGAAAAGTCAAAAAGAAAATACCGATGGGTCTCCCGTGGAACAATGAGGATTAGAAGTTTTGGTTTGAACTCGAGAGCTTTATTGATGAATTTGTTAGCAAGAGCAGCCTTCACGCCAAAAGGTGGGTTCAGGCCCATGATCTACCCAAACAAAAGTATATCAGTGCAAATAATTTTATGGGAGGCGTGAATTTGCATTTTCACAAAAAGTTCATTCTCACCAGCTGTGACCCCTCTGGTAAATCATCTTGTCTTACTTTCATCCAGTCCCTTCTCTCAAAATTAAAATCATTCTGCAGAGAAAGAAAAAAAAGAGATCCAAAATTCTAAAGAATGTCAACACATATTTTGTCACAGAGCAAGTGTACGATATTTTGTCACATCAAAACATGCAATAAACTGTAATTCTGATCATTCCTTGATTACAAAGGATCATTGTAGAGAAGGTCTCAGTTAATTATCTTGAATATCATTTTTTGAGATATTCCATCAAAAATGAAAGAAAAGAAAAAAGAAGAAGAAGAAAGTCACTCACCTTAGATTGTAGGATGTCATAGTTTTTGAATGAGCATTTCTTTCCCACTTCATCAAGCTTCTTTTTCATGAAGCAACTAAAATCATTCGAACCGCAACAAAAATCAACTATCTGGCCAGAGAAACTACATAGCTTAAGGATTTTATTTTTTTTGCAAATGTATAGCTTAAGGATTTGAAAAAGGATAATAGTAGTAAGTAATTAACTAGATAGCTTCATTAGAAGTTTCACATTATATTTGAGGATCAATAAGCAATTTAAGCTGTAACACAAAACCAATTGAAAGAATAACTAAATATGACCAAATGCAGACACCTGATTTTATGGTGCAGACTCCATCAGTTAAAACAGACAATTCAGGCAAATCTGCAGCACCAAACTAGGACTCTCGTCCCTCCAGACACTTAAAATGTGATTGTGTAGCCACTCTTCAACTATTAATGTTGTTCGACATTAAAATACAAGGAACTTTTTCACGATCATTCTCTTTCCGGAAATGTGAGATTCTAACTTACATCCATAAGCATTTCCACATTATCACTCAGCTTAACCAGGAAAAGATAATCACAGAAAAAGGACCCAGTCATTTCCTGCATGCCAGCATTTATATTCAGTTCAATTAAACCGGATTCCGACAATAGTGTATATACAACAGGCATAAATATTACAATACTCCTTAGTCTGCTTTCGTGAGCCAACTAGAAACTTGTAAGTTAACTTCTGTAATTTGGTGTGCTCAAAAGTATGCTCGAGTTTGATTAGGTTATTTGAACCAATTATCTAATACTCCCTCATGTCGCCGAACTCTGATCTATGTTTCACTACACCAGTTACAGAAATGAAATCGTCACCTAACTGAGCCACATCCACTAATTTGATCCCAATGGTGGTTTGACCCTCTTCAACTGGTGCCGCCCCCTCTTCAATGGCCATCTCATAGCACACCCGCCCTTTCAACCCAAGCCCCGACTGACTGCCACTAGTTTTCATGCAGCTGGCCTCTGAATCTTTGTTATGATTTGTTTCAACACCTCAGTAATTGCATCAGCAGCATGCGTATAGGATTTGCTCAGCGGTAGAACTTGCACAGAGAGCATTTCAGTGCTGGTAGGGAACCAAAATAATGTGCAGATTGCAAGAGGAGAACAGGAGAAAACCAAGAAGAAGAATACATGTGGTGATATTTTTTTCCTTTTTTTTTGGGTGGGGGGGGTGGGGGGGGGTGGGGGTGGGGTGTTGATGGACAGAAGTATCAAGATTCTGAAGGAAAACCTGAGTATTGGACAATCAAATGGCGTTTAAGATACAATCAGCATGTCAGGCTAGATAAAGGACAATTCATCTTCGTTCTATTGCAATATCCACTCTAACACGGCAATGGAGGTTCCGTAAAGTGCATCCATAGTCATTATTTAACCATCTATTCATCTCAACAGTAGGCTCCACTATATACATCCACAAGGACTCACTAGAATGCTATTCATACAATAAACTGAACTTTCAGAAACCGAACTATATTCAGGGACAGTTTCAGAAGCAACATAATTACTGAAGAAGGTCCTTCGAATTTCACATTATGATAGAGAATATCACAGATATCCAGTGCTTCAATATAAAGCAGAACAAAAAAACTAACGTTTTCAAGAAGATGAACGTAAGAAGTGCTTCTATTTCACTTGAGATCAACAAACAGAGGCATGGAAAAAGAAGACCCTCTCAAGCCATTACTCATCAATTGAAAGCATGAAGGCATTGTTCCTACATGGAGACCATCTAAAAGCAAGAAAAGAAAATGTATTCTCTAAGCATCATCTTTATAGTAAAACCAAACTGAACAATGCTCTCAAAGACAAGTAGCAAACAAATTCTTGCACTATGTATCCGATGTACAAGGCGAAGTTAAAAAGTTAACTGCAATTATATTCCTAACCTGAAATTAAAAATGCTCCAAGACCATAATGAATCATGGTGAGGAAAAAGAAATGCGAACACAATATCAAGTCCTTATAATAAACCAAAACTTTACCATGTCACCATCTTGAGCGTACCAATGAAGCATATCAACTATCTGCATGGTTAAATCACATCATCAGGAAGAAAATGAAAGATACCAAAACATGATAAAATCAAAAGGGAGTTCGATGAATCACTTAAAGAAGGCACAAAAACTAACGCTACAACAATAGTAGAGTACACCACAGGTTATAATGGTATGACAAGGACAAAACAGAACCACATAATCAAACCGGTTTTTGCAGCAGCAGTTGTTAGCATAAGCAAAAAGGAGCAACGCCACAGTAAAGTCTTAGCAGTTTCAGTAAACAACCTAAAATATCAGTTCCTTGTCTTTTGGTTCATAAGAAATAGCTGGGTGTTTATAGAGAAGTTCTTCGCAGACATAAAAGGAATATCTTCTAGCAGCACAAACTTGCTTGGCAAAAGATGTCAACGAAAGAGCAACCAACCTTTTTCAGCTTATCGATACTGGTAAAATGACGACCAAAAGATGTGTAGCGCATGCCATACAGAAATGGAGCAAGATATACTTTCAGCTTCTCCTGCAAAAATGAAACATCTACATAAATATGTACATGGAACACTCGTCGGATATCCAATTAAGTTTTCAAACAGCCTGCACCACTGAAGTTTCTGGAGGGTTTAAAATCATCTGATTTATTTTATAACTAAAAATAGCATCACAACCTGCAAGGATAACGGCGATTAACTGGATTGGTCGAACAGGAATAATTTGGACACCTGTTTGTGAAAGGTATCAGTATAACTACTGTCAAACTAATGTGATTTTAAGTAGGTTACCCCCCACTGAGATCAGACTAATAAGTTCTAGATCTACATCCCATATGGGTTAGCCAAAACAATTTCCTAATAGCTTCTTTTCTAGGTGAGCTAATAAAACTCAATATGGAAGTTTATATTTCTCATTTCATTTGCACTTAGCCTACCCTTATACTTTAAGCAATATGTCCCTCGAGAACCAAGTACTAAATCACTCTTTTTGCTAGTGTCCCCGTTAACTCTACTCATAATCTTCCAGTGCTTGTCCTGAGGGAGGATGGAGGAAGATGAATCATGGTAATCTGTAAGACCTTGCGAGAATGACTCATGCTAAGAATTTGTTGAAGCATTCCTTACAAAGAAATATATCAAAGCTAACTTTGGCTTTACGATTGTACATTTACACGATATTTACAAGCACAAATTGAATTCAACATGTATTTATTTCCTGGTTGTGGATAGCTGAAAGTTTAGCAAATCTAAGGCATATTTTCTTTGTAATATCCTTGGATGAACTTTCTGAGTCGTGTACTAAAGCATTTGCAAGCCTGGGGGCCTATTCTCCAGCCTATTTTGGGAGGACAAGTGATAGTACATGAAGGTTGCACTCTTATACTTCCACAGCACTCTATATCGTCCATAAGTAAGATGAGTGGTTTTAGAGAGCACTAGTAAATCCCCCAAACCGCTAGCCATTAACTAAATATCAGCCATGTCCTAGTCTCACGTATGCACCCAGAAACATCAACTCACCCAGCCGTCGCCAGATGTACCCGAAGATATCGACTTTAGACCAGATACCATAGAGTTAATACCCTTACTTACAACCATCAAATAAAATTGCTGAATTCATCAGAATATTCCCAAGATAAATTAGCAACAACAAGAAATACATAAATAATTCTGAAAGGACGAGATCAATACGCAGACAAAGGACAAACAGAATTTTCCATTTGCTTTCGGCCTTGAATATTTACCTTCCATTTCATCACCTGGAGCAGAAGATCATTCCCGCAAACTGTTTTGGCCTCCTGAACACTGCCTCCTTTTTCCAGTTTTTCCAATGCTGCACGTACTGCCTGCAGTTACAAGGATATCTAAGTTACCAATGTAGAATAATCACTACTATGCACAAATCTTGAACACAAACCTGAACAGAACCCTCCACCTTCCCCAATGTAACATTAGCTTCAGCAAATTTTGAATAGTTAGCATGTGTTGATGGTGCTTTATGCTTTCTTTTGATTTCTTCAAGTGTTATAGAAGATGAAGCATTTAATATCAAAGTCCGTAATCTGCAGTGTAGGAGCATAAATCTGTATTATATCATACAGTCTACATCTTTCACCACTTCACCTGTTCAAAACTACTGAAAACCTATGTACATATTTAAATTTATTTCCATTAGGAAGGGCGGGAATGTGTTAGGACTGGGAGAGCCAACAATTATGGAGATATTAATCCATGGGCCAAAGTGAGAACAACACATTAGTGGGCTTCACACCACATTTTGACCCAAAACTTAAAGGTATCAGGTCCATGGGTTCTTTCCACTAATAAACCACTCACTTTACCCATTTTCTTTAAATTTGGGACAATTCCACACTTTATTTCTAACAGAATGTAGGGGTGGGGGTGGGTTAATCCACACTACTAAAGTGCATCACCTTTTCTTGGCATCAGCGTCAAGAGTCACATAACCATATTTTTTCCTTGTTCTGGGAATAAACTTCTCATTTATCTTGTGTCCACCAAGAACCCTTTCCCCCTGGTTAGGCTTATCTGTTTCTGAACCGGAACCATATGAGGTAGATAACTCATCCCCTAAAGATAATCTGCCTTCCACAGTGGTGGATTGATTTAATTTACAAGTAATAGATCTGTTTACAGCCGTTTGCTGCTTCTTGGAAGACCCCTGCACAGGCAAATCAACTCTCTTTCTCACAGGATCACCTTGCTTTGAGCTAGAGGACACGTTTTCAACAAACTTAGACAGTTTTGCAGAACTTCTCTTCCCGGCAGCATCTTCCAAAGCAACACCCCTGTCCTTCAACTGATTCTTCTTGCTAAGCTCTATCGGTTGCCTTATCATATGAGTTCGTTGAGGACCTGGAAATTGTATGTGGTTCCTTGGAGGCGTGCGGATACTTACATCGATCTTATGTTTTCTGGTTAAGGGTACAACAAGCTTAAACTGAAATTCCACATAAAGCATGTTAATACAAACTGGAAATCCAGAAAACTTACAAGCAGTATATCACTATACGATTAGGAATCAAATCCTCCCAAGCTCTTTGTATAGAAGCCCTTCCCTCGGTCACGTCCTTCTCATACGGGATCTCCCTGTCAATTGTCCAAAACATTACTAGTCCAAACAGAAAAAATATAAAAAATTACAGTTACACTAATCGTAAATGAATTTGTTGAAAGAATTCATATAACCTTGGCAGACATTTTCTATGGTATGCTCGAGGACAACGACGACAAATAGCAAATTGCATCTCTTTCTCCGACCTCACTTCAACTTCGTTACAGACGTGACATTTGTGGATGGGGCATGCAAACTGCTCGCCAGCAACAATCTTTTGGCGGTGCTCTTCTGCAGCAGCATCATTGCGAGGATGGAGAAGTTTAGATACACAACCAGGATGGTAAAAGTGCCCACACGCTCCATTTACACAAGAAAAGACCTGAAATATTCATGCAAATGGGACAGCATGTTCAAAGAGGGTGCAAATACAGATATAGAATCACAAACAAGTCTTTCCTGTGATTGAGATACACTCCAAACTTAATGAAACTAAAGATGCCGATATGAAATTCAAAAGGAAGTTTGAAGGGAATTATTGAAAGCCCTTGAACTATTGAAAGCCCTTGAACTATTGAAAAATTTGCTTCATAACAGCCAGAATAAAACATATATATCACACGCCAATAGAAAAGGTTAAGCACCAGTCCCACAAAGAGAAAACTGATATAGCTCGAGTCGAGTGTGCGACAAAAGGATGGGTACTCATGCTTTCTTTCTAACCTTAATATTAGTCTTAATGGGAATACAACTAAACAAATGAAGAGCTACTTAATTTAACAATCAGGACTTTCAACGTTTGCTTCAGAATAGATCAATGGTATAAAGTGCAGCGTATACCTTTTGCTTAGTACATCTCATTGTGAAACAACCATCAACAGAAGCTAATAGAAAATATTCAGTAAAGAAGTGCCTAGTGAACAAATGATCATGTATTTGTGAAGAATCACATACCTCTGCACCAGATGATTCATCAGAAGAGCCCAATTCCCCACACGAGAAGCACTGATGCTGCTTATACTGGCAATTCTTACAATAAAAATCAGTACTTTTTAACGCCTGAAATTGAAAGCAGAGACATTATTAGAGTTGTATCATGCTGAAGGAAAAACCACCTAGAATAAGAGGAAGGAGAACCAGGAGCAGGCATACTTCTACTTCTTCCTCGGTAAATCCTAGAGATGCACAGTTAAAATCTTCAACAGGTTCAACGGTTCCATGAAATGACCTCATGCACTTTCCTTCACAACTAATTTAACAGACAAGACAGATTATCAACCCACATCAAATAAGGAAAATCGTTATCTGCAAAAAGTATCCTAAGGAAACGCCAAGTGTACGAAGCATAAAATTGATCAAAGTAAAGATGTGAAGTCATGCAGATGGTCAAAAAGAAGCATTTCTTTTTTCCAAACGAACAATACGCAGTCTAGGTTTTAAGTTGTGTCAAAGAATATAATTAACCCTTGTGCACCGCAAATGTTAAAAGAATGATAGACAAGAACAGCAAACTACAATTGAGTCGTCAAAATAAAATTAGGAAAGGACAACAGGAAAGAATGTAGTCCATGTCAATCACACAGCACTCGGCAATACTAGTAGCTCCCTTTAGTTCCCTTTGCAATTTACAGTGGCGACTTTACTGAAAACTTGAATAATTGGATCAAGATACAATCGTCAAGATAAAAATGGCTCTCTCCAAAAGAAAGAGATAAAAGGGAGCTCGAGCTCCAAGCATTTCAATCATACGGACTACGCCTACCATGCTGTACGAAAAACAAATTGTATGAGAAGAAAAAGGATGGTCATTCATAACATCATCTGTAATTGAATTAGAAAGACATAAATATGTTCAAGGTGGTCACAGAGATTATCTTGAATCTCCAAAACTAATTCTTACCTATAAAGATATAAAACAGTAGTCTACAAGCGAACACAATCTTGTTTATTTTTGGTATTAAGCAAGGGAAAATTTGTTTAGTCATCACATCTGAAGTTACACTTTTGTTTCTAAACTCGCTTTCATGTACATTCATTTTTGTTCACTATGAATTTTCATAAACATTGTTTAGGACACTGTTGCAGCCTCACCAAAATGGATTGAGCTACAAGGGGAAAAGAAGAGACACTATCAGTGAGCTAGTTGAACAGAGATAATGTTCCAGATTTCTGCTGTTTGTACATTTCATTCTCAATCTCCTTGATAAATGCAAGATCTATTCCTTTTCTACTTTAGAGATAATGCAAACCAAATATACAATTAAAACTGTGAAAATGCATGAATATTATGCAACCGTCTAGCATGCATAAGCATGACGAGATGATATTATAATGAAGAAGCGTTTATATACCCAATTCGAAAGATGAAATAAAAAACAATTACTAACTACAAAGAGTTGAGTAGACTGAAATGGAAGGCAAATAAACATACAGATATATTTTGCCACCATCATCACAAATTGCACACAAATTGTCAAAACAGTCATCTCCTTCATCAGCTTCACTGTCACTGGCCTGGTCAGAGTTCTGATCTTCATTTTCAGTGACATCGTCATCTATAAATTGTTTCAGATTCTGTGAAAACCAAATTTTAAGAATCAATATTATAGATGAACCCTGGCTTCAAACACAAAATCGCAACTCTGTGTGAGTTTGCATCTAGTGGGGAGAGAGAGAGCATACAGCCTCATTAGAAGTTTTCCTCTTCCTGGGCTTTTGCTCAAGCAATGTAATCCAAAGCTGTTTGAATGAAAAGATGTTGCATTACAAAAATACTCAAAGTAATAGATGACGGAGTAAATGTCCAGATGGTACACATTATTTACTGAGTAAAGTTAAAACTGAAGTAGGGAGTAAACTATCTGATCTTTATAATGTCCTACTGCATAAATTCTAATCGTGTGCATTGATAGAAAAAAAACTGAGATGAGAAAAGCTAGATTGGAACATGGCCTCAACATCACTTAGCAGCAGAACTTCTATGCTAACCAGTTTCACAGTCCCATAGATTTAAGAAATGTAATGCGAATAATGATGTTACAAGCACTTATAACATTATAGTAACTTGGACTCCAAAACCCTCAGTATGTGGTATCTGCTCTAACAATGAAGAGAATGCAGACCTTTGATTTTTCCAAAGTTGCATCCCTCTTGATAGCTTTCTGAATCAAAGACATGTGTTCTACCAGGTCGTCCTCAGAAGGCCTGTTCTCAAAGTTGCTACAAATCGCACAAAATTGTTGGAAGTAATAAAAGGCAAAGATATGTCAACTACACAGAAAGTTATAGATAAAAAACCTGAATATTTCCGTAAGATGATCCCACAAAGCTTCATACGATCTTTGAGGATTCCGCTTGACAAAGTGTAGAAAATACACAGCAATCAGAATCGTCCTTACCATGACCGCAAAAGCCTTCCTTGGCTTTAGCAGTTTAATCCAGTAACCCTCTACGGATAACACAGAGATTTCAGGCTTCTTCCATGATAGATCAAACTTCCATGCGGTGACCTGCTTATACAGTTGTCGGAGCCCATTATCAGTTTTACCACGCAAGAATATCTGCTTCAGATCCCCGTCAGTAGTCCCACCTTTACACCATTCTATAGGTAACTCAGCAAACGAAATCGGCTCATTCTCACCGAAAACAAATTCATATTCAGATACATAGCTAGAAACATCTTCAACTTCATCATCTGAAGTCAGCATTTCTTTTTTCTATGACCCCTCAGACAACACCACTTGTTCCAAAACACCTAACATGTTCATGAGGTGAAATAATAATTAGCCAGAATCAGAACTACGAAGAAAAACATTTCAAATCAATCATGAGAAATCCAACAAAGTCTAGCACATACTCCATTTACACATATCAACCAAAATGGCTAAAACCTAAACACCACTTGTTCCACAACCATAACATGCTCATAAGGTGAAATAATAATCAGCCAGTAGCAGAACTACGATACAACCATCTCAAATCAATCATGAGAAATTCCACCAAATTCTATCACATACTCCATTTTACACATATCAACCAAAATCACTAAAACCTAAACACACTGTGGCTCAATTCAACATTAGCTTTAGGTTTATACACTAGTCCATGCCCTAAAATAAAAACTAGAAGCAAAAACACTAAAATATGATCTTCAAAACTGAAAGATCACTATAAAACCCATGCAAACGTCACATATTCTCCGTCACAAACTGAAAAACCACAATAAAAAACGCAGAGAACATACAACAACAACATGAACTGAAATTGCAGAGTGTGGCTTCAAAACAAACAAATACAAGTTAAAAGTCACCAAAAAACACAAATATAAGTTGACAAACAATGTCGAGTTACTACGTGATTACCAGCACAAAAACACCAAAAAATTGTGCAGGAGATTCAGAGATTTTAAGCAAACCCTGATAATTTTTAGACTGAAAATCGCAGCAGCATTTTTGTTGAAGAAGTTCAAAAGTGTGTCAGTTTTTGGAATATACATGGGTCACTTTTTTGAGTTCTCACATAATATGTGGGGCCCACACGCATGGGTCCCACATCTATGTGACTGCATGCTGTATCTGTAGCCAAGACTAAAGTCAGTTTTTTGCTCCGTACTAACAATTTGCTTTAGCCATTTACGGTTATTAAAAGGGTAATTTTGTCTTTTGATAAAAAGGAATGATGTTTTATATGGGCAAATTCTATCCAGCTCTCCTGAGGTTTCTTCTCTTTCCATCCACCTCCCCTCTAGTTTCATCTTTTTCATCAACCTCCCCTCAAAAAGTTTGACTATCACTTTACCTTTAAGTTGAAGGGCAATTTAGTCAAAATACTTATTAAATGTTTTTTTATTGTATAAATAATTTGTAACAAAAAGAATTAACATGATTTATGTTAGAATGATAACTCATTTCTTTAAAATTTATTTATAAGTTCTTATGGTATTTATTATTTACATGCTTAACAGTTTATGAATATTATTATTAAAAATAAATTTAATACAAAATATTAATTATGCATGGTTATAGATTTCTTATGCCTTTTTTTCTCAAACTTGTGAAAAAACATAAAAATGACCATATTATCCTCAATTTGGTACGCAAAATTTTTCACGGATACTTTAATAATTGAGAAAGGAATTCTTCAGTTACAAGGTTTTTTTGAAGTTGACACAGACATAACAAACATGAAGTTGAATTTACTTTGAAAACTATGATCATACAAAATTTGATTGAGCTCTTTATTAAGTGTTATTACTAAATATACCTAGTTAGAAACAAAAAAGAATTACAGGGCCTATTTGGAATGTGAGCTCATTTTGCTAGAGAGAATTATTAAACAATAAAATAGTTTTTATAATAATAACATGAATTTTAATTTCATAGTTATATTTTAAAGGTAGAGATTAAGAGTTGCATTGACAAAGCTATTCTTGTCTAAATTAAATATTGTAAAATCTAAATATTAATAAATTTTTACGTTTTTTCACAAGTTTGAGGAAAAAAGGCATAAAAAATCCATTCTCATGCCTAGTTAAAATTCTGATTTTAATTTATTTTTTAATAAAAATATTTCATAAATTGTCAAGCATGTATATAATAAACACCATAATCACTTATAAATAATTTTCAACAATTAAGTTACCATTCAACATAAATCATGTTAATTCTTTTTTGTTATAAACAAATTTAATATTATTTGTCCAATAGATAACATTGAACAAATATTTTTACTAAATTGCCCTTCAACTTTAAGGTAAAGTGATAGTCAAACTTTTTGAGGGGAGGTGGATGAAAAAATTGAAACTAGAGGGGAGGTGGATGGAAAGAGAAGAAACCTCAGGGGAGGTGTATGGAATTTGCCCTATTTTATATTATATTATATTTCTATTTATAAAATTCTCCTGAAACATACAATATGCCCAAAATAGTACTGCATTTAATATTGAGTTATGTTAATATGTGTAACACAATTTGGAATTTTATTAACATCACTAAGTTAATGAATTAATTAACATAGTTAAAACTTATTAGAACTGTTTTTTTTTTTTTTTTTTTTACAAACAAAAACTGTTTTGATCATTACTCTAGATTTGTGTGTATCACGTTTATGAGAAAATTAGATTACAACAAAAGAATTTAGATTGATTGAGTTCAAGAAGAAGAAAAGACCATAGGAAATCAACCACCAACCAATGTTTTTAAAATCGGATCGAGCATCGAACCGGTGTAGCTATCGGTTTACTGGTTTTACAGGTCGAACCGGTTGAACCGTCGGTTGAACCAGTTCGACCGGTGTCCGAACAAGGGCCGGTCCGGTCCGGTTTTAACAACATTGCCACCAACAGTCACCTCCAATTCTTAAAAAAATATTTGGTGCAGTTGTTGCATGATGACGTGGTATAACTTTTGGTACATATTAAACATAATTTTTAAATACACCAATAATTGATTTGTTGTACAACAGCATGCATCTAATAATCTCTCCCAATTCTTATGGCAGGTTCATTGCGCTTTTTAATTGAATTAAATACTTGTGATGAAATTTTCATATTTCGTCACCATTTAAAAAACAAATAATATTGTTAGGAGTGTGCAAAACAACCGATACTGATCATATTAATTGGTAACTGGCCGATTGTTATGGTATTGGTATCTTTACTGAACTGAAAAAACGGAACGATAATTGGTAGGGGTCAAATACCGAGACCAATTTCGATATGGAATTGGTTTTATAGTGTGGTAAGTGGTAACCGCGCTGTATCAATACCAAAATATGTTATATATAATGAAAGATAGATGGACAAAAAGAACGAGTAAGCCAACGAAAGAAACAAGAAAAAAACTCTCTATCTCTAAACTCTGAAGTTTAAAACTCTCTGTCTCCGCTCAAATATGATGATGTTGATAATTGACTTAGAACGATAATTGAATAGTTATATATTGGTAGGTCGATGATTGTAAGATGGTTAAATGCAATTTAAATCAATCATTTGAATGAATGATGTTTAGGTGTTTGATGTGTAAAGAATTGTTTGATCATATTTTACATATTTATATTGTTTGTTCTATTTTAATTTAAACACAATTATTTACATTATATTGCATTTTTTCTTTCAAAATAAAATGGAACTGAAAACCTATAAATTGTATGTCAGTCTATACCTAACCTGACCAAGTACTGTTGTATGATACGTGATAGTCTATACTTAACCTGACCATGATACGGATACGAAGGTTTAACATATCGATAGTGAAATCCGCATTTAATTTTGTATTGACGATCGCAGTGCGGTTTTACCAAACGACAAACCTTAATTACTAATCTCTTATAAAGTGATTTTAAAACGATTCAAACATTTCTAAATACAAACTGAACGAATTTCCTTTTTCTTCTATAATAGGGCGATAGCGTGTCGGTTCAATTGAACAATTCACATAGTAATAAAGTTAAATTTATAGACGGCAAAATTTGCTATTTGTAACAATACTGTTGAGAAATGAGGACATGTATAATATAGTAGGTCATGACTGTTTTCACCCACAACACTGAAAGAATAGTGCAACACTCCTAGCGATAAAACTTTATACCAAGAATACTATATTCGATACTTTTTCATTATATATTCCCTTGGCCCAAAAGATTATTTTTTCAAAAAAATAAATAAATCATTTTTGCCGTAAAATTTAGAATTGCTCCATAATATATAGCTCTAAAAGACCCTAACATCCCTAGGAAAACAATTAAGTCACTCCATTAAATATCAGCTGAAGATGGTTTCTACTATTTCTAGCCCTAATTTTGCTTACCTTCTTTGTCTCTCACGATTTTGTCAAAGAAATGTTTGTAATTTGTAACTTAACCGTTTAAATAGTTTTTATCCTAATTTATTTATTTATTTGTAATTTCTGTTTATGTGCTAACATCATTTATGATTTTTGTAACATTTAAATTGTGGTTGCAATATGTGTTTATCCTCAATCTCACATGTACTTCAATTTATCTTGGATTATTTAGTTATTTTAAGATCCAACACTCTAATCAGACTACTTAATCATGTGTGTATCCAAGATATTTACCTTCTTACATGCTTAACTAGTACCTTGTTACATGCTTAACTACCAATTTCATCAATATAGGGTAATTTTGTAAACAAGTGATGATGCATTGTTTTCAAGAGAATTGTGTAAAACCAATAAACATGTAAAGATATGCTCTATGAAAAGATATAGAAGAGAAGGACATTGCTATGCAACATCTACTTAGGATCTCTAACACTTTGGGCTAGTCTAAATGAGATGAACAAGTGTGTTGGATATTATAGAATTGTCATATAAGTTTTTTTTGCCCACTTAAAATGATTGACTGTAATTTGATTTCATTCATTGCAATGTTCCTTGCGTAAATGTTCATCGTAGACCTTTCAGTGTCTCTAGTTCTCATTATGTGCTTTTTAATTGAGTATGCACAGTAGTGTGTACAGTAGTGCAAGATTGTAGAGAGGGGTTTTGATATGCGAAAAGCCAAAAAAAAAAAAGGTATGTCTCTTCTTTATCATAAGGGATAATATTAGTGACACCTTATGAGATTTGATACCAGTGACATCTCTTGAGATTTGATGAAATACCAGTGACCCCTATAAGGTTCCAATAACATCAGTGAGGCTTCATGTCATATATCACATAAGTCCAATTCTAAAAAAAAAATTAATGATGGAAAATGGCTTTTTTAAAGAAATCTCTATTTTGCCCTTGGTCAATTTTGACCAAAACATATTTGACCAAACTGCCCTATGCATGCAAGAGTTTGATTGATGTCATGAACTTTAATGAAGTGTGATTGATATTATGAAGAAGTTCAGGAGTCCTTTTGTAATTCTTTTCAATACTTAAATCTAAATTATATTATATTATATTTTTTAGAATTTGTAATTTCATCTAAATTGTTTTATGTATTAAAAATCAATTGATATTGAATTAAAATAAAAATAAAATAGCAAAAATAATTATAAGAAAGATATGCAAGAACAAAAGAAGAAAACAAAACAGGGAAGGCGATCTGCCGCCCCTGAGCCTGGGAAGAAGGCGGGATCTCGCCGCTTACTTCTCAAGTCCAAGAGGCGACGAGCCGCCCCCCCGTGGGCCTGTTCGTCGCCCCAACTGGCCACAGGAGCAGCAGCAGTCGCCGCCCCCATATTCCCGCTGACACCGCTTTCAAAATGCGAGAATTCCGTAGCACAAACTCAACCAGTAAATATTAGAAGATCATCCATTCATCAACCAGAGAACGATATACATCAAAATTAACATCTTTAATGTTCCAAAATATTGCAACATATTTATAGATTAATAAGAAGCTGCTAACGGTAATCCTAAGCTCATAAGTCAACCAAAAAGCGTCTAATCTCTCCACAATAAGGTAACCTACATTGAGAAACTCAGAAATTTAGCACCACACTGTGAACATTTATAAATATGTCAAACGATTCAGAAAAGCTACACCAACAGCATTCCAGTACTGGGAATTATTAAAGACGTAAAACAAAAGCTAAACCAAGTTGGAACTAGAAGGAGACAGGAATAGAACACACAGGAACCAGAAAGAATGTACATATGGCAGCACCATATACTGCCTATAAGCGGGAATTTACTCGTTCAGCCAACCAGATGAATTATGCGGTGGATAGGGGGGTCGATAAGGTCCTGGAGCAAACCCTGAAGAACCCAGTTGAAAAGCAGGTCTGGGAACAGGTATTCCAGAGATGGTATTGTTCATCCGAGCATGATCCATCTCATCCAATCGAGGAGCGTAGCGCTGCATTGCAGAAGTGTTGATTCCCCCATAGGTGGAGTTAGCAGCTGGATTTAGTTGTCCATACGGAGATGATATTAACGCAGATCCTGGATATGATGGATGCTCAATTCTTTGACTCCAAGAATTTGGCTCCTCTCTTGCAATCATGTGTGGTTGAAGAGTAGAATTACTACCATATCTTTGACCCATTTCACCTAGGTATGACATATTCGGAAAGCCACTTGTTCTCTCTTCAGGATAACCACGATGTCTCTCAGTCAAGGCACTAAAACCATAATCAGGATTAGGGGCAGGAGCATAGGGCTGTCTACCACTCATACATTGGTACGTTTCTTCACTGTTCAAACCGTACTTCCTCACTAAATCATCCTCATCCCTTGTTCGAGAATATGGGTGATGTGGAGGGAAGTTCCTACGATTAAACTGTTGATAATCATCCCTCCCAACATGTATTTGCTGTGGTTGTCTTTCAGGGTGTTCAGATGGATAAGCATCCATTAAACTTCCATCAGCCACAATCGGTGAATGGTGGGACGACAGCGGAAGTTTGCTAGGGGAGTTGTTCTTCGCGACCTTATTCTTTCCACCTCTATTCCTTTTTCTTTTGCCACCAAAATCCTTTTGATTTTCTTCAGAATGACTCTTCTGTTTGCCGTGATTATTATCCCCTTCCGTACCATTTATGACATGTGTCAAAGCCTCCTGGTGGCTTGTAATCACCTGAGAAACTTCTTCCTCATTTTCTTCTTCATCTGGATGTCCAGCTTCGACTTGGTCCAGAAAAATTTCATCAGGCTTAGGAAGATCCTGAGAATCAGGAGGGGCATGCATCGTGAGGTGACTTTCCTCCAATCCAATCTTCTTTAGGGCCCCAGACAAGTGCCCATGTCGTTCAGCAATATCTTTATGTTTCGACGTCAAATCCGGACGACTCCAAAGATAAAGTACAGGCGCATTCATGTTCCAATCTTCAATTTGTTTGTCATTCACATCAACAGATCCAGGTAGATAGAATGACTGAAAAATTAGTGAGAGCATTCATATAAAGAATCAGCATTTCCCAGAGATATAATCTAGACAAATCATGACACTTCAAACAGCCACCAACTTACCTTGCCAGCTAACATCCGATCGTCCTCCCAAATTAGATCATATGGAGATTCTTTTTCATCCAACCTGATCAATCAAGGAAAGAAAATGCCAGATCAATGAAAAGGCTTAATAAAAACTGAGCCTTCTGCAATGTTGAATATTTTGTTTTCTTCTTTATCTTAATTTTCTACAAGTACTCAGAAGTCAAAAGAAATTACCGCTGAGTCTCGCGAGGAACAATGAGGATTAAAAGTTTTGGCTTGAACTCAAGAGCTTTATTGATGAATTTGTTAGCAAGAGAAGCATTAACTCCAAAAGGTGGGTTCAAGCCCATAATCTACCCCGCAGAAAGTAAATTAGTGCAAATAATTTGATAAAAAGCTTGAAATTCGCAAATACAGAAAGAGTTATTCTCACCAGCCGTGACCCCTCTGGCAACTCATTTCTTCTTACTCCCATCCAATCCCTCCTCTCAAAACTAAAGTCGTTCTGCAAAAGTATAAAAGTATCAAAATGAATCTGAACATAAAGACGTAGAAACATCAAGGCCAGCATTGATCCACTTATCTCTTCTAAACCATCTTAAACAAACAGCACTATACTTTTAGTTGTTTAAAAAAATTAATGGTACATTGAGATCGAGCAAGCCATACATAATGCAAGAACCCCATCATCTATCTAATTCTCGAATGCCAGTATATGTTCTGGTTTGGTTTGGGGAGAGGGTGACAATAAACGTGCTGAGTGGAGGAGTGGAAGTGAAAAAAGATTAGACGCTCTAATACCAACATTGGTTCTACACAACCGAATCAAAAGAATTATATCTCCTGCAATGTTGGCCCTATCATGTATAAAGTACTTGTCAATGCAAATTCTACATCACGTATCTTACAAAGAAGCATATCGATGGAGGTCCCCGCAAATTGCTCAATTTCATTCATTTAATATATGTCACCATAATACAAATAAAAGAAGTGAATTACCTTTGCTTGTAAGATATCATAGTTTTTGAATGAGCATCTCTTTTCCATTTCGTCAAGCTTCTTTTTCATGAAGCAACTAAAATCGTTTGAACCACAACAAAAATCAACGACCTGGCCAGAGAAACTTCACAACATAAGAATCTAAAAAGGATAATAGTAGGAAATAATGACGAGTGATAATACCATTGAACAATTTCAGTCTTTATGCATGCCTTAAAATTAAAATTTCTGAACATGTACGACAAAGAAGAGCAAACTCAGTGAGAAGTCTGAAACTTCAAAGAATAGCTTTATAGCTTGCTACATTATTTCGAAGTCAACATCTGGCATGGACATAAGAAACAAAGAAATATATTGAAGATTGCTCTCTTTCTGGAAGTGTGAAACTCTAACTTGGACCCCAAGGTATTTCTATGTAACCACTCACCTTAATCAGTAAAAGATAATCACAACAAGAAGGCTTTTCATGCATGCCAGCACGAAAGTGACATAGGATTTTCAGAACACCTTGGATATTTTGCAAAGGCCTTGACTTTGCTGCTGGGTTTTAGAAAAAAGGAAATGACAATGTGGGGACTCTAATGGCTTTTGAGTCACCGTCGACGTACCAGGTTACTTAAAGCACAAAATTCAACTTCATTTTATTTGCACATTCCACTCTTAACATAGAAATAGAGATTTCATGCATTTTATCCAAATCATTATTCTCCCATCCATTTTAAAGAACACTCTACTATTCAAGTCTACGACAATCACTTGAATGCCAATCAAATAATAAAAACCGAGTTCCGAAAGCTACACAAATTTTCAAAGGAAACTTGGTAGCAACATAAAAGACTTGCTTTACAGCTTCCTCTCTATCACATTATGATAGATCTTAGATTATTTCAAAGCTTCAACATAAATATTGAAAAAAACATATCATATGTTTCAAGAAGTTGAAAGTCAAACGTACATTCATTTAACTTGAGATTCACCTATACAGCATGGCACAAGAGGTACTATTCATCAACTAGATTAAAGTTTGATGGCATTTACTCTACTTGAGATTATCTAAAAGCAACAAAACACAACATATCTTCTAATTGCAGCATCTTTACAGTAAAAACCAAATCTCACAAATCTTTCAAAGATAAATAACAAACAAATTTCTGGACTCTGTATCCTAAAGCAGTATGGTAAAGGTCAAACACCAACTAAAATTATATTCAAACCTTATAAGTCAAAAAAGCACCAGGACCAGAAAAAAGTAATAAATGAAAAAGATGACTGTAAAACACCAGTTCACCATAAACCAGAAGATTACCATGTCACCATCTTCAACGTACCAACCAAGCATATCAACTATCTGCATGGTGAATCAACTCATCAGGTTAAAGGAACAGTGACAATCCAAACACAAAAGATCAACATATCTTTAGATATCCTAGAGAGGGTAAGAACATGGAGGCTACAAATGCAGTGTAGTATTGCACCAGGTTATACTGGCCTGACCAGGAAAAAATGGAACCACATATTCAAGAAGGTTTTCCAGCCATGGTAGTTAAGATAGACCAAAAGGGGCGATAAAATAAAGGCTTCTTATACCAACATACAGGCACGGCAACTCCTATTTTTAAAGGGAATCCTGTTCTAGTCCGGCAGACATCCCCTTTCTAGAAAAATACACTAACCTACTAACCACCTCCGTGTTAAGTTTGTTACTAGTAGAAGGTAGTCAGAACCGAGGTAAGTGTAATTTTCTGAAACGGAAATGGGTGTGTATAAGTCAACCAACATTAAGGGAGGGCTATGTAATTTGCACAGTGCACACTCTTGCCAAGAAGAAAATAGCACCAGGTTAACTCCATTAAGCAGGTTGCCATAGAACATAAATATGCACATGAGAGAAACTACACGCCTAAGAACAGTCCTTCGTAGTACCCGACAATTTAACATTGAATCTTAACCAGGGTTTATTAGCCAACCTTAAGTGGCGGTGTCTTGTCTATTGATTCATTAAAATTTATTGGGGTTGTTTAGAGAGAGATACCAAGTTTTAGTCAGCTATATAAGCAATATCTTTTGGCAGCACAAAACTTGCATGTAAAAGATGTCCACAAAAGATCAACCAACCTCTTTCAGCTTATCGGTTTTGGTAAAATGGCGACCAAAAGAGGTATAGCGCATCCCATAGAGAAACGGAGCAAGATACACTTTCAGCTTCTCCTGCAGAAACAGTACAGCCACATCAAACACAGCCTCAAAGTTTGAAGGGGGTAAAATGCCATATAAATGGGAATCACAAATCAGAGATTCAAAAAAGCTATTTCAACAGTTTATATAATAAGTTTCGGCTGGGAATATAAAAGAATCTGATATACCTTTCTAGAGCATTAAACAGAGCAATCACAAAACCTGTAAGAACTTAGGCAACAAACTGGGCTGGTCTCACATGATTAATTAGGCTACCAGCTTGTGAAACCAGTATAATACCTGATAAAGTGATACGATAATAAGTCGGATGAAAATTGTCCTCCACTTATATCCAACTATACATTGCAACCCACTGAATCCTTTATTTGTAAGTAGTACTTTGATGATCTAAAATGCCCAGAAATGGCTCCAACTCTACCCTAAGATCTTCCATAGAAGACAGCAACCGCTACACTGAACTTGGTGGAGAAATAGCAACAACATCAAATAAGCCTTTATTGTAGTTCACTCTATGAAACAAATGACGAATCATTTAAGGTTGATGCATTTTTATCTAGCCAAGTCTCCATCAATTCTATAAGCCGCCATATCTTTCTATATTGCCTCAATCTACCTTTTGTTTACTCATCCTTATGCTCTTTTAGTTTACAGTAGACTCAGAAGTTCTACGCCATAATTTACGTATCACATGGAAGAATCCTCGCAATGATTTTGCCTAATCTTCTCTTCTATGCAAGCTACACTTAATCGAACATGGAAGGGATGTCTAAAGTGCACCTCTCATCTCCAGTTTCACCTCCACTTATTTTTGTATGATAGTCCCTTGAGAACCCAACATTTGAAGGGCCCAATAGCAGTCTTATGAAACTTTCTGCTTGATTTTATCAGATTATAAGGCCAAGCTGGATATCAAATGTTTTCACTTCACCCAACCAGTTCGATCTCTATGGTTAACAACAATATTGAGTTTCTCACCTTTCTAAACAACATAACCTAGTTGTCGGAAGTTATTGTATCAACTTTACTGATGAGATACAAAACTCCAGCATCAAATGGTCTACTTACTGAACTGAACTTGCAATGAGTGCTATATTTACTGACCTAGCATCGAATGCTCTATCTAATGAACTTGCACTATATGTAATTTGTTCCAGAACGAATCAACAATCTAGAACCACAAACTTTCCAGATTTGACTTCATAATTCTAATATTAACCCATACTCACATCTCATCGATAAGAAGATATAACTAACAAACAACGTACACTATAGTACCTTATTTCGAATGGTTCTAGTGAGATTGTACAGCACTATAACAAACAAGAATAGACAGGTTTGGCACAGAGAAACAAATCAAAAAAGATAAATTAATAGAAATTGCTGTAAAAGAGATGAAATGACAACTTTCCACGCACATGCATTAAAGCTTAGATTATATTTTATTCTTTTTATCACTCAATAACTTTTTCTTTTCCCACACTAATTTCCTGCACCAACTCTACACACTCATCTTGCGGCTCTCATATAAACTGCCTAAAGTACACTGGACATGATGTAGTAGTAACCATTCAACCACCGACTTGATCTATGGCTATCAACCACTACTATTTATTTCACTGCAATAAAAAGGTATTTTTTATTTCAATGGTATTTCAATAGCCTGCAAACCGTTATTCCCTGTGCCCACACGAAACTATTTCTTCTTCAAGCATCAAAGAATATTTTAGAGTGACCAAAGATAAATAATTGAGTAACAAGAAATAAACTTTGAAAGATAAGAAGATACAAAGGCTCAAACAAACTTTTACAGGTTTGTAACATATCTACCAAAGTTATTCACGAGTTCAGTAAGGCCTATATTATTAAGGAAAAATGGTTGCAAGCTAGTCCATATAAGGAGAACCGCATGCTTCCTTTCACAACAAAAGTTGTACCTTTACACAGTGTATGCAGTTTGAAGTGCAAACTGAACTTAACATGTATCTATTCTCCAACTGTAGGCAGCAAACAGCTTGACAAAGGCATATTTACTTCATGATATCCTAGATGATACCCTCCGTTCAGTTATTAAGGTCAGATTCAAGCCTGGGGGCTACTTTTCAATCCAATGTTAGGAGGACACCTGATAGCACTGGAACATGAAGGACGCAACTCCATTATGCTTCCACAACCACCTACTCATCCTCAAATAAGATAATGAGTATTTTAAACGAACAACAACAGCAACCAAGTCTTTGATCCCAATAAAATGAGGTAGGCCATATGAACCAGACGAGATTCACGTCGAATTAAGCACATAAATTCTCTTTCTCCGCTCATTTTGGTTGAATAGCATCGTCATTTACTCTTTTGATGGTCATATCGTCACATATGACCCCATCGACATCTTCCTCGATTGTCAACGTGCTCTAAGTCTTTACCTCAAATCAAGCATTTTCACGCATTGTACAGACGCAACTATAGGTCTATGTCTCACATGAAAAAAACATTATAAGCAGATTTCTATCATCTTTCCTTGTCTCTAATCGTTTTACCACACATCGAACACAACATGCACATCATAGCTAAAACTCGTATTTTCCGCGGGATGTTGCTTAAACCGTATGGCATGGCAGGTTTAATAGCAGTCCTATATAACTCTTCAGTTTAATACAGAATTACGATAGCACAAAGTTCCTCTGCACTATTACATTTCATCCAAATGGCTCCAATGCGATGATCGACACCATTATCCAGTTCTCCATCCTTCTAAGATATTGAGCCTAAGTACTGAAACTGAATGTTCATTGGTATCTCTTCTCCAGTCAATGTTACAGCATTATCAATTGAATAATTTGTTTAGTAAACCTGGAATGCATATAATATGTTTAGGTTCGACTTAGTAGACAGCATCAGGAATCAAAACTTTGTATCCGTAGCTCTAATTTGTTACTAACTCATGTCCTCGTCTCATCAATTAAAACAATATTGTCTGCAAACAACACACAAAGAAGCACTTGGTTTCGTTAACTCTCGTGATTTTGCCTATCACAAACGCAATTAAAAATAGTCACTAATCTAATCCTTGATGTAAGCTAATCGTGATTAGAAAAGCATTTGTTAAACCAACATAGGTCCAAACACTAGTCACCGTATCCGTAAAAGCTACCCTTAATTGTTTTGACATACTTCACGGGGACTCTCTTCTTCCCCCAACCCCCACCATATCTCTCTTAGCACTCTATCTTAGGCTTTTTCTTCGCCAATAAAACCATATGCAATATCCCTTCAATCAGAAACATTTGATGAGTCAGGGAAGCAAACGAATAGCCTATGTGGTTGATCTCCCAACATCCAAAGCAAACTGGTTCTCCAATATGGAAGAATTTATCTAGTGTCTGTTAATTACCCATTACCACAAATTCATAATATGACACATAAGTTCTATTCCATGATAGTTAGAACAAAATTATTGTCACCTTAGTTCTTATAAAGCAACACCATGGTGCTCCTTTTTGCCACTCATTCTGTATTTTATTTGCACTTCATATCCTATTTAAGAAGCCATTAAACCACATCACACCTATCCCTCCCATGTTTCTCCAAAATCCAATAGGAATTATTTAGGCCAACAATTTTTGCCATCTTCGTCCTCTTTCCAAGGTATGTAGATCTTCTTATTCTTCACATATAAACTAAGGTTGAAATCTTGAAAAAAACATGGTTGTCACTAACGTCTTGAGTGGGACTTCTGTCAAACAATCTATTAAAATAACATCTCCATCGTTCTTCGATCTAAGGTTCACAAACCAGAACAATTTGTCCTTCAACTTTGATGCATTTCATAGCACCCAAGTCTCTACTCTCTAGCCATCTTTTCTCTTATGCGAGCAATCCAGTAAAATCTTTTTTGGCCTCTTTGTTGTCCAACTTCTCACAAAATTTTTTGTAAACTTTGTCCAGTGCAAGTTAAACCTTCCTTCTTTGCCAGCTTATTCCTTTAAAAGCTCACTCCAACATACTTCAAATCTCCTCCGAATCTTAATCACTGCTTTCACTTCTTCATTCCACCATGATGTGTTGTTGCCTGGCACTTGCATGGGATTGACCAAGGAGCTTTTTTCATACTTTTCAATACAGCTAGTCATCTTGGTCCAAGTTATATCATTGTTATCCTATCTGCTTACTTTTATCGAATCCTAAAAGCATGTGGCGTGACACATTCTCAGTAGTACCACCTAACAATATAGAAAACAGCCCATACAAAACCTCATAGTTAAAAAGAAATATAGACACGTACTTTATCCGACCCAAATTACTTTAAAATAAAATCTCTCTCCTCAAACTAAATGTTCGCTAGGATCAAACTATAAGATAAAACAAAATCTAAAATAAAATTACCCACCTCATTCATCTCTATCAAACTTAAGCCTTCGTGAACATCTTCATATCCAACTCGAATAGTTCCGGAACTGCCTAAAAAATCTCAATCGACAAACAATTTCCCGCTAAAAGGTGTGCTTAGCACAATATCAGCAAGATCCTCCCAAAATATACGTTTATTGTCTCATTAAAGCTACTTGTGGTTTCATAGGCATAGGCCAGAGAAATGTTGGGTCTTATCCAGACCCAACAGCTACTAGTCCAGAAAAAAAAAATGAACAGGTCTGGATTCAGGTTCAGACCCGGAGCTGGTGTAGACCCAATGAAAATGGTAGAGTATAAGCCAATCGAAAAAAAATTAACTTTTTCAAAAAAACGGTGGGCTTGATTTGCTTGGCCTAAAACAACTGTTTTAAGAATTTTTATATTTCTCTCTCTTTTCAAAACCCTAGTATTTCCTCTGTTCCCCCATTTCCACTTGTCATTTTCATCTTACTTTCTCTTTTTTCTTCGTTCATATTTCTCTTCCACCTTGGCCTTTTACCTTTTCTCAATCTCTCCTTTATTTTCTTTTTCACCGAACTGTGGCCTTTCCTGCCGTCCATCCTTCTTCTACGTTCATCCTTCTTAAGTTGATGGGAGCAGGTCACATCCTAGAGGAACTTGATGCGTTGTCATTGCGACAAGAGGGGGGGTTGGTTTGGTTCTATACTTTCTTTTCTATTTTCATATTTATACAATTTTTTCTTCACATTATTTCCAGATTATATTCTGTCTTTAATTTGGTAGTTAGTTTTGATCTGCTATTCTATGTTTTTTCTTTTTTTCTTTTTCAATTTCAAAAAATAATCAATGTTACTATTTCTGCTTTAATATTTCAAGTTTATTTCTTTTTATTTTTCTGATTTTAAAATATCCTTTAAATTTTTAGGATACAAGTCAAAAATGAGGACAAAACATTTTCTTTACAATTTTTGTGATTTTGATTATAATTTGATTTGAAGTTCTATTTTTGTTTCTTCATTCGATCTTTCTTTTCAGATCTTTTAAACTATTTTTTTGGTTTCTTTCTTTTATAATTCATTTTGAAATTACTTTCATTTTATTTTCGGATTAATTTTTTTACATAGCTTGTTAATTTCTTCAATAGTTTTGGTAACACTATGGTATTTGAATTTTCATTAAGAGTATAATTGAATTTGTGAAAACTAAGACTCTATCTGCTACATGACTTATTTAACTTTTCTAGTGCAGTTTCAGATTCTGATACCATAAATAAATTTTAGGAATTTATTTTTGCTTTAGATCTATTCTAATTTGTATTTTCAATGTTTACATTTATAATAATTTTGTAATGTCACATAATATAAATATAGTACTTTTTAAATTATAATAAAGTCTTTCTTGTCATATGTAGAAATTACAGGTAGAAATTACGTGAGTTGTACAACAGCTCTGGACCCGTAAGTCAACTCCGTGTAAGGTCTAAGATCCCAATGGCCCGGTCCGGGTGCGGTCTAAGACTATGACGGGTTCGGGTGATCAACGACCCAAAACTTCCTGAATCCGGATCTCAGTAAGACCTGATCTTTAAAAGACCTCTACATATACAGTAATAATATTAAAAATCTCATGGCCTCGAATAAGTTTAACTAGCAACATCCCATCACAATATCTTCTAACATCCACTATATCCTCAAGCAATTGTCTATCTATGTTGACCCCTGCACTATTACGTTTTTTAACAAGTATTAGCAAATCCCTCTATCCGCTTGTCTTAACTGTATATCGGCCCAGTCCTTAGCAGCAACAACTTATCACCGTAACCTTTACTAGAGAATCTATGGTTGTCCATATTCCTCTTTGAATTACCACTCCAGATTATCCCCGATGATATCGGCTCTAGAGCAGATACCAAAAAGTTAATAAGACAAAGCTTTCTTGGTAACAACCATCAAATATGAAAGCCAAATGGATTCATCAGTATATGCCATGTCATATTTGCAACAGCAAGAATTATATATTATGAAAGGATAAGAATATATTGATATAAAGAAATAGAGCAAATCGAATGTGACATCAGCTGTCAGCATTCACTACTTACCTTCCATTTCGTCACCTGGACAAGAAGATCATTCCCACAAACTGCTTTGGCATCCTGAACGCTGCCTCCTTTTTCCAACTTTTTCAAGGCTTCACGCACAGCCTGCAATTACAAGAGCATTTAAGTTCCAACAAGTGTAAAACATCACTACCATGGAGAAACCTAAAACACGTACCTCAACAGAACCCTCCACCTTCCCTATTGTAATATTCTCTGCAGCAAATTTTGAAGAGTAGGCATGTGTAGATGGTGCCTTATGCTTCCTTCTGATTTCTTCAGGTGTTACAGAGGATGAAGCATCTCTTATCAAATTCAATATTCTGAAGTACAAAAACACAATTCAACACTACATCGCCAAATCTACATCTTATAGAACCTCGTGTGTAAAAACAAGTGAAAATCCCAATTGCATACTAAAATATTTAAGCTATGTCCCGGCACATATATCCCTAACTAGGGGGCTGGGGGGGGGTTTCACACATTAAAAAAGTGCCATTACCTTTTCTCTGCATCAGCATCAAGAGTCACAGAATTGCTTATTTTATTTGTTGTGGGCATAAACTTCTCATTTGTCTTGTTTACACCTAGAGCTCTTTCCCCCTGGCTAGGCTTATCTGTTTCAGAATCCGAACCATAATAGGCGGCAAATATCCTATCCCCTAAAGATATTCTTCTTTCAAGAGTGGTGGATTGTTTCTGATTACCAGTAGGATATCTGTTTACGACCACTTTCTGCTTTTTAGAAGAGCCTTGTTCAGGAAATTTATCCACTCTCTTTCTCACAAGATCACGTTGCTTTGAGCCAGATGGCGCCTTTTCGACAACCTTAGATAGTCTTGCAGTACTTCTATTCCCCAAGGCAGCACTTCTATCCTTTGACTGGTCCTTCTTGGTGATTTCTATTGGTAGAGTCCTCGTATCCTTTTGCTGACCTGGAAATATTATATGGTTCCTTGTGGGCGTGGCAATATTTACATCGATCTTATGTTTTCTGATGAGGATACAATTAGGTAAACACCAAATACCATATAATGCAGGTAAAAAACATACTGGAAATTTAATGAACTCACAAGCAATATATCAATAAACGGTTAGGTATCAGATCCTCCCAAGCTCTTTGTATGGGGGCCCTTCCCTGCTTCACATCCTCCTCAGATGCGATCCCCCTGTCAATTTCCCAAAACTTTACTAGTCTAAACTAAAAATAATTACATTGAATGCAAATCTTACGTAAAGCTGAAATAACTCAGAGCACCTGGGCAAACATTTTCTATGGTATGCTCGAGGACAACGACGACAAACGGCAAATTGCATTGGAGGATCAGACCTCACTTCAACTTCATTACAGACGTGACATTTGTGGACGGGGCACGCAAACTGCTCCCCAGCAAGAATCCGTTGGCGATGCTCTTCTGTTGCAGCTTCATCACCAGGATGAAGAAGTTTAGCCACACAATCAGGATGATAAAAGTGCCCGCAAGCTCCATTTACACAACGAAAGACCTGAAAAAACGACGGAGAGGGATCACATATTCAAAAGGAATGATAAAACAGATATAGAATCTTAAAGAAGTCTCTAAGTACTGAGACACTCCAAAATGAAAAAAGAAAGAAAAAAAGCTAAAGACGCCTACTGAACTTTCAAAAAGATGTCCAGGGGAGAAATGGGATAAGTTAATAACATCACACAACAAGGAAAAGAAATTACTTTAATAAAATTACAGCCAATATAAATCATGAACACCACCCAATAAAAAAAGTAAAACACGAGTATGACACAGAGGGAGTGCTGCTACAAAAGGATGGATGCTCATGCTCCCTCATAACCTTAAAATGTGTCTCAGTGGAAATATGACCGAGAAAATGCAAAGATGCTTAAAATAAACAGTAGAAAATTTAGCTCTAGCTTCAAAATGGTTTAATAGTAATAGAAGTCTGCACATACTGTTTTAGCTTAGCGTATCAAAAGGTAAACAATATTCAGCCAAGAAGTGCCTCGTGTGGCCCTGTGTTTGTGAAGGATCACATACCTCTGCACCCGATGATTCATCAGAAGACCCCAATTTCCCACAAGAGAAGCACTGATGCTGCTTCTCCGCGCAATTCTTACAATAGAAGTCTTCATTTTTTATTGCCTGAGATTAAAATCATTGATATAATTGGTGATCAAGTATGCACCAAAATCCACCTAAGGATATCAGGCCTCATAAATTGAAAGGAGGAAGGACGAAGAATTTAAACAAAGCATACTTCTACTTCTTCCTCTGTAAATCCCAGAGATGCACAGTTAGATTCTTCACCATCTTCAATGGTTCCATGAAATGACCTCATGCACTTTCCCTCACAACTAATTAGGTAGACAAGAAAGATTGTCAATCGACAGTAAAGTAGTAGTATCTGTTCATGCAAGTTAATGAGTTCAAAGAGACATGCAAATTTAAATTAAATAGACATGGATGTGTCCAAAGAAAACGGAGTCCTATAATAGAAACAAATTTAAAGGCCTCCTGAATTACCCTGCAATGACATAAAATAGCATGGAAGCAAATGGAATCTGGTTTGCATTTGGTTTTAAACGTGGGAAAACTTTTGGTCACAACATTGGAGGTTCTGCTCTAGTCTTTATACTGGTATATCTCATTCATTTCTCTTTCATGGTAAGATTTCTTAGACATTATTTGTATACTGCTTCAGCCTCACCATTGATATGGAAAAGAAGGAATACTTGGCACCGGGGAAAATAGAGTAGATAATAGCTCATGAACTGGTTGAATAGAGACACTAAATGTTCAGATTTCTACTGCAGGTATATTTCATTCTCAATTTCTTCAACGAAAACTAGAACTGTACCACACATCTGCTTTGGAGAAAGTGCAAAACACCAAAACAAATGACGAAACTATGAATAATATAACCATCTAGTACATTAGCATGTGAGAAGATAGAGAAAAAAGCATTTTTTTACTAAACCAAATTGAAAAATAAAAGCAATTGCTAATCACAGAATTCAGAAGATGGAAATGGCAGGATAAACATACAGATATATATGACCACCATTATCACATATTGCACAGACAGAGTCAAAACAGTCATCTTCTTCATCAGATTCAACATCTTCAACACCACTGATATTCTCAGAGTTCTGATCCTCATCTCCAGTAAAATCATCAACTATAAAAGAAGGGTTCAGATCCTGTTGACAACAAATTGATGGTATCAAGAATTATTATAAGAGCAGGTTCTCAAACACTATAACACTGTGCATCTTCTCATCTGTGAGTATGCATCAAGTAAAAGAGCGAAACTAGAGAAGGATAAGGAGACAGAGTACAACCTCATTTGGAATTTTCCTCTTCCTGGGTTTTTTCTCTAGAAATGTAAGCCAAAGCTGTTAGAAACAAAACTATGTCACGGAATATTAAAAAAACAAACATTAATAGACACAAGAAAAGTTCAAATGATTCACAACATTCCCACATTAAACATTCGCCAACTAAAATATATAGTAAACTATTTGATCTTTATTTAGCATGCCCGTGCATCAAAAGAGTAATCAATATGTTCACAAAAGAATTGAGAAGAAAAAAGCTCGATTGAAATTTGGCTTCAATATAACTTAGCAAGAGAACTTCCACATTTACTGCTCACTGCCTGCTCACTGATTTAAGAAATGGAATAAAAGAATGATGTTACAAGCTCTTATGAACACAATAATAACTTAGATTCCAAAACCGCTAGAACAAGTGGCTGTACATTTCTTGCAAAAGGAAAAAGAATGAATAGCTATGCTGATGATTGACCCATAACCCCCAAACTCTTGAGCCATCATTGTAAATCCAAACCTTAACTCTTTAGGATATGGGACTATTTAAGCTTCAGATTGGTGGCCCACCATAATTGCACAAATGGACTTTGGGCCCCCCAAGTTTTATGGTTCCTTTTTTGGCTTTTAGTGAGCCTTTTCTGTTGGCTTACTCAATTAGGCCAAGTACCCTCTTGTAATTTCGTTTATCTATAATGATTTGTTTTACTAGAAAGCAAACCATATTGCATAAATTATAATGGGCAAACAAAAGAAAGGACTACGGACCTGGGATTTTGCCAAAGTTTCATCCCTCTCAACAGCTTCGTGAATCAAAGACATGTGATCTATCAGATCATTCTCAGAAGGCCTATTCTCAAACGTACTACAAATTGCACAAAAAAGTTTAGTAAAGTACAAAAGAAAAAAAGAAAAATTGACAATAACACGGAGAATTGCAGATAAAACCTGAATGCTTTAGTAAGATGGTCCCACAAAGCTTTATGCGATCTTTGAGGATTCCACTTAACAAAGTGTAGGAAATGCACACTGATCAAAATCGTCCTAATCATGACCTCAAAAGCCTTCCTTGGCTTCAAAAGCTTGATCCAGTAACCCTCTACTGATAACACCGAGATCTCAGGCTTCTTGTTTGACAGATCAAACTTCCACGCAGTAACCTGCTTGTAAAGTTTTCGAAGCCCATTATCAGTTTTACCGCGCAAGAAGATCTGCTTCAGATTCCCATTCCGAGTCCCACCTTTACACCACTCCATAGGTAACTCAGCAAAAGAAATTGGTTCATCATCGTTGCAAACAAACTCATATTCTGATACATTGCTTGGAAGTGTTTCAGCTTCATCATCTGAAGACGCCATTTGTATTTATCTGATCCCTCGAATGAAGCCACTTGTTCTACAAACCTAACATGTTCTACACAAAAAAAAAAATCCATCTCAACCATAAGAAATCTCAAGAAACCCTAACACATACTCCAATACCCACATCAACCATGTTTGCTAGAACCTAAACATAAAGTAGCTCTACTAGATGATGCATCCTTAATCCAACGTTGGGACTTATACGCAAATAAAAACGCACACTCTTCAAACAATCGACGGCAACGGATTCAGGTACGCTTATGCAAGTTAATCCCATTACATCAATAGTTTGACATGCACTTCGTAAAGTTTACGAGTGTTGATTTTCACCAATATGTCAAATTGTTTCTAACACTAGACATTAGTTTTAGTATATAGACTACTCTATGCCCCTAAACACTACTCCTTCAAGGGAAAAAGAAACTGACAGAAGAAACCCATATGCTAAACTAATTAACTTCTACAACTAATGATGAATTTCAAAATTGAAAAGGGTACAAGAAAACATATTCAAGTTTTCACCTTTTTCTTCGCCAATTTTTCGTCACAAAGCCATAATTCTCTAAAGAACCACAACAAGCAAAGCCACCCACTGAATTGAGACAGAGAATATAAGCTGTAGCAGAGTCGAATTACCTGATAACCAATGAAGAATCACCAAAAGATTGTGCAGCAAAATTCAAAGATTGTAATAAAAATCGAATCTTTTTAGGGTGAAATCACATGAATCGCTGTGTTAGCGGAGGCAATTGTTAAAAGATTATGAAACGCAAATTTCTCGATGATATTAAACAACAATGGGTATGGGTCGGTTTTTTGTAAAAATAAAGCCCAGATAAATAATATAATTATGAGTTTTAAAAAAAATTTGTTTGAACCGGTTTAATCACTGGTCCACTCGGTATAAAAAAATCTAATTGTTAACATATGTTAGCATTATAGATTTTTTGTTTTCATAATTTCATACCAAAAAGAATCATGTATGTCATCACAATTCACGACATTTAATATTAAAATCAATATTCATAATTCAAACTATATATTTTTTGTTTTTCATAATTGCATACCAAAAGAAATCATATATGTCATCACAATCGCAACATTTAATATTAAAATCATCTAGTATACAATATTTATAAATTCAAACTGAATTTGATTGCTATACGATTCATAAACTAGTATACAAACTTCCTAACAAGATTTTCTAACATTGTCATCAAATGTTAAATTAAATCTCGACGGCAACGCGCATAGAGATGAAGATAGTTGAGCAAAGAGGTGAAAATATTTAAGTGAAATTCTTTATCACAGATAATAAGAAATATCAGGTCAAGGTCGCCCAATGAGACGAAGGGGATAAGCTTCATAGAGGGAAACAACTCGGATCAATTGGCCCCTAAATGATTGCTCAGTGAAGAGACACCCACGAGGTTTTCTTAGAAGCAGTCACCCTTGAAAGAGTGCGCAATAGCTCATTGATCGAGCACTCTTGCGCCGAAGATGAACGGGGCTAAGCGGTTTGCAAAAGTTGTGGGAGGTAACAAAGACATCGGTAGGTGAGCGTTCGGCCTTGGATCGAAGCATCTGCACGAGCTGAAGCGGACGAAGCGGAAGCCATACTTGTTCGTAAAAGCAATACTCCCACACAAAAAACCAATAAAGCAAAAGAGCCAAAGAGTTTTTATTTTCTTCCAAAATAATGCCCTCTTAATTAAAAATACATTTCAGGCGTTGAATCAGATGACTATGCACGAAAAAATTAAATGTTGTTTAGCGACTTTTGTGTGACATAATCGTTAGATGCCGAAGTGAACCCTGGCGCCCAGGTATGTATTATTAAAGATACTTAAGTATAACTTATCATAGGTTAATGGAATCGTCAATAAAAGCCACACTCAAACTGCATCACACGTGAAGGATCATAGAAGATATTCATATGGTTCGTTCAAACTCTTCTTGAAATACGTAAATTTCTAAAAATTAGAAATATACAATTTAGGAGAAATCATTAAAAGTTGCTTCAAACTATTGACCAGTGTTGTATGGAAGAATATCTAAGCTAGTATGAGTTTATTTACGATAGTCATTTTAGACACATTATAAAATTCCAAATTTAACCTTGTGATTTTAGCTACGCCGTATGAACCACATCAACCCCGACAAATGTTCCACCAATGAAAAACAAAAAGAAAAAGAAAATCAATATCCGATGTCATTGTGCGTATACTTCATTTAAGTTATAGAAGCAATTTCAGAGTTTTTGCGGTTCATCGAATATTGATGTGTATACAAGTTACATTAGTAAGTATTACTATGAACAGTTTATATAATATAGTGTTATTAAACTCAGGGATAATTACAGCTAGACCCCCTGAGGTTTGGTGTAATTACACAGACCTCCCCTGTGGTTTGAGAAATTAAACAGACCTCCCCTGAGGTTTGAAAAATTACAGGGACCTCCCCTCTTCAAATTAAGGGTTGTTTGGGGTGTTATTTATGATCTTATTATGTTTTATTACACTTACATCCTTGAAGTTTGGTATATCTATAAAAATATTCTTTTGATATTTGAAAAATATAAAAAAATTCTCCAAATAATTCAATAAACTACTATATTACTAACTAAAGATATACAAATACTAAATTTTTTTTTCTCAAAATCATATTTTTTTAATTAATCACTATGAAACATCAATCAATTATGTCTTTACTAGACAATTTATTTCTTTTCTCACTCAAAAAAAATGTTTAAAGTAAAATTTAAAATTTGAAATAAATTTAAATTTTAATCCAAAGTACATTTTTGAATCAAAACATTCAACTTTTAGTTTTTTTTCTTTCATATTTTAATTTCTCAAGCAAATCTCCGTCCAAACTCAACTAGCTACTATCTTTTGTCTTTCTAGTTGCAATTGTAACCTACCAATCATTTTAGCAATAGAAGAAGATAACCACTGAGATTTGGTTGCAGAATATTGGAAAAACAGTAAACTCTCAAAAATTGGAAGATGTAGTAAATGCAGCGCATTTTAGCTTGCTTGCATTGTCAAAAAGTTCAACAAAACTTGTTTCCTGAAACCAATGACCACGTACATCCAAGGATGATAAGTCTCTTGTCACTGTTGTTGGTAATTTTGTCATCATTCTTCGTTTCTTAAAATGTGTTGTGAAAATCTTGATTATTTTTGTTGTTTTTTTTTTTTTAAATTTTTTATTAAGAAGGTGAAAATTTGGAATTGAGTTTTCTATTTCCTGTCTTATTTTTTCTGGAGAATAGAGGAAGATGTTATTCTTTTACCAAATACTTACTTTTTTGTTGTGATAAGTTGAAAATTCGGTGGTCACGGTGGATAGTATTAATATGGAACAGTGATGAAATTCATGAGACTATTAAGAGTAAAACATAAAAATAAAATCTCAAATGAAAAACAAAAATATGAAATTAAGTATTTTTATAAATAAAAGTATTTGAATTAAATTTTAAAATTTAATTTAAATAATTTTTATATGAACTCCTTAACTCGAGTTTAATTTGTTTACAAATTCAAAATCAAATCATAAACTCCTTAACACAAGTCTAAACTGTTTACAAATTCAATATCAAATCAAGACTCATTGACAAGAGATATAAAATTGTCTACAAATATCCAATTCATGAACTCCTTAACACGAGTCTACACTGTTTAAAAATTCAAAATCAAATGAAGGCTCCTTGACAAGAGTTGAAACTGTTCGGCAAGTTCTTGAAATCATCAAATCTCTTGAACACAAGTAAAAAGTTCTACAAAATTCTCGAAGTCTTCAAGTCTCTTGGACACGAGCCAAAACGTGTACAAGTTCTCAAATCAAATGCTCCTTGATGCATGAGTCTAAACTACAGATTATTCATGGTTTTCGGAAAATTATTTGGATTATTTTTTTACATTTTTCAAATATTATAGTAGCTTTGAAAATTATTTGGAGTATTTTTTATATTTTTCAAATATCAAAGATTATTTTTATAGATATACCAAACTTTAGGGATGTAAGTGTAATAAAAGCATAGTAATAGAAAAATGACACTCAAACAACCCTTAATTTTAGAGGGGAGGTCTCTGTAATTTTGCAAACCTCAGGGGAGGTCTCTGTAATTTTGCAAACCTCAGGGGAGGTATGTGTAATTACACCAAACCTCAGGGGGTGTAGCTGTAATTATCCCTTAAACTTAAATACAATCAAAATGAAGTATAACAAATTTACGTGTGCCGTGTACCTCTGCGCTCCAAATCTAGCTTATTTATAAGAAAAACGAATCGACAAGCTGGAAGTCGAGGCCCAGAAGATTCGGGATTACGAACCTCTTAGACTGAATAAAAAGAATCAAATTCAATGAGCAAACATTCAGTAAATACTCAATATCAAACTTCTTTAGAAAATTCACATTCACCACCTCAGCTCAAAATGATCTGACACAAAAGGTCGAACGAACAGTTGAGAGTTGAGAGAAAGAGTAACTTCAATATATTCAGGCATCCAAAGTCCAAACCAATGTTCTTATTCCGTGTGCACTGAATCAAGATTAGTAAAGATTATGCTAAAACCACCAAAACTTAATCAATAAAATAATAGAAGTTATAGCCAAATTTACAGACAACACCTGGAAGAGCGAAAAGCGCTTACAGCAAAAATGAAGCGATTCGCAACATAAAATACAAAATTATTTCTCGAGAGTCAAAAACAACATTTCTTCTTTCTTTATAGGCAAAAAACATGTATGTATACTTTAGAATACAGGACCATACTGACCTACAAACGTATACCTAATTTTTATATTTGCTTCACTTTCCATTCTATAAAAATTCTGCAACTATTCTTCGGTTTCTTTTGCTTCCTCCTTTTCTGGCAACTTTGCGGTATCCGTTGCCGATTCATCAAGTATTTTGGTATCAGAACCTGGCTCTTCTACTTCAGCAATAACCGAATCATCAAGTGTTTTAGTGTCAGAGGTTGGCTCTTCTACTTCAGCAATAACCGAGTCATCAAGTGTTTTACTCTCAGAGGCCGGCTCTTCTACTTCAGCAATAACCGAATCATCAAGTATTGTAGTATCAGCAGCTGGCTCTTCTACTTCAGCCACAGCAGAAGAAACCTGATCTCCATTCACTGACTGCACAGGGGACACCTCATGAGAGGCTGGTGTGGCAGGAGGTGATGAGGCACTGCCATTGGTTGGAGGAGTCGGTGCGGCAGGACTGTCGGAAAATGCCGGGGATAAAGCATAGTCAATGGGAGTGATGGTTATTGCCGGTGATGCAGAGCCATTAGTAGAAGGAGAAGGAGGTGGCGGAGTCTGGTCGACTGAAGGTTCTGGCGATGCCCCACGACTAGAGACAGCAGGAGACGAATCCGACTCGTCTGCAGGTTGCTGGAGGCTCCAATACATAATACTAGCTGTGAGAGTAAGGATCATTTTTTGGTTTACCTGCCAACAGATCAGCAACAATGTTCAACTCAATGTAACTATGCATTGCCATTTGAAAAGAGATAATTACCTTTACACCCCTTGAGTTTTTGCTAAAATCCTCTATTATTTGGAATAATAGGTGAACACCCTTGAAATTTGGAAATGTGACTAAGAGGCCCTTGAGTTTGAATACTTACAGTGACACTCCATAGTTTGAAAATAATTACAACAATTTGAATACTTACAGTGACACTCCATAGTTTGAAAATAATTACAACAATTTGAATACTTACAGTGACACTCCATAGTTTGAAAAGAATTACAACAATTTCAACAACAAAAAAAAAAAAGAATTACAACAAGACCCCCTATTTTGTCATGTTTTTGAAACTTCAAGAGGTGTCTATGTAATTATTCAATTGTAGGGGAAGTTTCTGTGATTAGAAACATCAGGGGTTATATGTAATATCCCGGACAATCACCGACATAATTAACATTGGTAGAAAAAACGCAAACATCTTTACTGAGAACCTCCTTTTGTGCAATATTGCAACAACAAATGGAGACGTTTATATCAAATCAAGGCATTTTGGCGTTCCATAGCATGTTGTATGTACAGTTTGTTAAAAATCGAGTTTTAGTTTATGAAGACGGAAAGCCTACTGCATTACATTAATTCATCTGTGCATCAAATTCTTTCTTCTTAAAGCTATAATTTTCTGACCAACCAACTACCAGAGAACGACAGGAATTAACCTTACCTCCATGATATCCTCTGGGAGCAAGAAAATGGAACAGCCAAGCTTCCTTGCGACACTGATTATATAAGTTGCATTCAGCTTCTTCTCCTCATCTATTTCACGAAATTATGAAAAGTTAAGTTCTCATTAGCAGTTTTCAAAGGTTTAATGCAACATCTATAGATTATAAAATATTAACTAAAAACCAAACTATGATATGCAGAGCAAAACATGTATTCATTCTTGTAGAATAATGGAAAAGGTATGCAGAAAACTGTTCCATGAGTACGTATTCCCCATCGAAAATCATACCCCATAACTAGCAAGTTAATAACAAGCTTGCAAGAGAATTGCTGCCACTTGGTAATGAGCTCTCTTGTTTTTCCCTTGGACAGCAAGTCAGAAAGCTCTTTACCAAATGACAGTCATACTTTCTGATAGCACTGTGATAAGTGCAACAGCACCTCAGGCGCACTATATTTCAATAATACTTTGACTACTGTTTCTCAGAAAGTTTATCAATCAATTAAAAACCACTTAACCAAGTCAAAAAAGAATTTATAGCTTTTTAAGTATCATGGTCTGAACATACCACTTTCACCCTTGGTGACAAGGTTCCAATTGACAACTCGTGGCTCAACTGCACTGAGAAGATCGAGAAAGAATAATCCATTTGAAAGGCTTTTATCCTAAATACAACATAAAAATGTCTATCGTTAAAAAACAGTCAGTCATAAATTATAATATCAATAAACGAACCCAGCATATAAAGCTAATATGTATTATGCCTATATATCCTGTGAGGATCAAGAGCTTAGGCTCAACCTTAAAACTTTCCATCTGACTTTTTCTGCCAGATCTCTTTACTTTTCTGTTAGCCCAGTTCAGTATATCAGCGTCAGTAACCCCCTTTCCTTGGAATCGAGATCTCAAGTTTTTCAGAAGTTGAAGCATATTAAACCTCATCAACTGCCAAAGGAAAGCTGCACAAAAACAAGCAGTTACCAACACAATCATTTAGAATAAACCAGAATCAGCAATGAAAGTGCACTCGCGGAAAATGTCAAAACTCGTCATGGTTTAACTAGCTTGTAGAGAAATGCCTTCTCAATCATCATTTGCTTGCACCATATATCAACTTGCAACCAATTTTTATTTTTATTGTTTAGCATTAATAAACTCAGCAAAGCCATCGAAAAGGAAGTATATTGGTTTGTTCCTTTGGCTAATAATACCAATCCTAATAATTAGCATGAAAGTAGGAGTTTAACAATATTGAGCAATGGAGGCAAACCTTGGAATCCTACAATTTGAGATTAACAAGAGCAAAAACATCATAGAGCTTAGTTAAATAAAAGACTGAAAACAATAGTTTTGTTGTACTTGATGGACAAGAGATAACAATTGATAACTGTTCCAATATATCAGCTAGATAATACAGGAGGGTCGAGGACTTCATGTTAGGGTGAATCATAACAACTGAATACCACCTTAGCCGAAATGCATATAATTGTCTAATTTATTATGTGGATGATGAGAAAGAGATTTTAAAATGGAATCACCTAGTATGATCAAATGACTTTCATTTTGTCGGATGAAGAGGATAGTGTTTTCCGACATAAGCAATATGGTAATCAAGACAAAAAGAGAGCGAAGTTGAGATGAATATCAGAGGCAAGGCTCTCATGAGCCAGCAACTCTTACAGTTAACTTGGTTTATCTGTCAATGCAAGATGTACTGAATGAAGTGTGATCAGCACAATATTGCTTTATGAAATTCTAACTTTCGACAAAGCTGAAAGTAAAACTTCAAGGAATTGTTACTATATAAGCCTAAATCGAACAACCTTATTAAAATAAAAAGGCAAGTATATTACCAAGAATGAGCTTCTTGTTCCCTTGGACAAAATCATTTCCAGCTACATTCACTAAGGAGAGATTTAACTGCTTCCCAATCTTGACGACTTGGTTGCAGTTCTCCACTTTCCTGAAAGGCATTTTTATTGGAGGTTTTGTTGCCTGCTTCCAATTAACATGTCCTGGAGAAACTTTTTCCAGCACTTCAAGAAGAACCCATCTGCAGATATGATATGGCTGATTGACTTCAATACTGACAAACTAAACATGGCAGAGATCCAAAATGGATTGACTTTACGAGCTAACTTCCAAACAATGTATGGTTATTTTCCCAGTGAAGAGCAGAGCCGAGGATTCTAAACCAGCAACATGTTTCTTATGTCTGGTTTCCAAATGTTAAATACTTTGTTTTGTGCATAACCCAGATAAACGTAATCAACCATCACTTTAAAATGTGGCTCACCCCTAATCATGCGTTAACTACGAACACAGTAAGAAAAGATAAAGCAGACATTGGATAATAGGTTGGCCCACCAGTGTATCAAAATCTGAAAACCCATTGGCTGAATGGATATCCACTATCTCATGAACCAAATACAACAACATGTGGGCACCTCCGAACATCAGGAAAAGTCAAATTCCCAATACTAAGAAGTATTATAGTTGATGCTATACCTATTATAAACAAATCCCATTTAAGTGTTCATATACGTATATTCATGATCATAAAATTTATAAATAATTGTTTCATGTACTGAACCTGAACATAAAGATTAATAAATTGAGAAGAACGGATCAGAAGTCTAAGCCTTCAGATTCTCTTAAACGAGATTTTGAGAAATAAATAGGATTAGATGATTAGTTGCTATGTGCATAAAGCTGGTTTGACTACTTAAATATTGTTAACGAATACTAGTTTTCCATTAATATTCAAGCAATTTTTGAGAAGCTGTAAACTAACCCGTTTCTAACATCTTCGAACAAGTTATTGACGTAAGAGACAATCCCCAAACTGTTGATCCATAGGCGAAAGCACCTCTCTTCCCGCGATATCAGCTCATCATCTGTCATCATCTCTGCAAAAGAGATCTTTTTGTTGTCTGTGGACAGGCCATTCCTGCGAAAAATAAATCAACGCCCAGTGATATCAGAGATTTGAGTTACAAGATACGGGTAATATCAAATTAGTATAAAAGCAGAGAAAAAGGTTTATTATTTAAAGATCTTAACCAACTTCAATAAACTTGAAATTCTTCAAATACGAGATCCATAATTGTACTCTGAAGGTTTACCAATACCAGATTTTTTATAGCTTTTGAGCAGAATATATTAGTAAAAAATGAAACTAGCCGTATACTACAGGAAAGAAAGAATGGCCAGTATGTCCCTGCAAGGGAGAAGTCAGAGTGAACATTCATAACAGGAAGAGGCATGCATCAGAAGCGAATGAAGAGAAAGCATGAGTTGATACATATTGAATACCATGCCAGTTTTTTGGCGAGCATACAACAACAATAGTTCCGTATCAAAACTCCCAAATATGTCACTTTTCCAAAAGATAAAAAATGACAAGAGAAGTTGTTTCACACCTTTGGTGGAATATCTGCGCAACAAAAGCAAGGTTCAAGTTACTTGAGCCCTCTACAATATCCTTGGGGGTTAAATATCTTTTGCAGTCCATTTTCTCAGCATGCTCCAGGACCAAATTAGCCCTTTCAGTGGCATCCTTGGCGTCTAAGGTGGCAGGACTGCAGTGCTCTGGTGCCAGTACATTTAGCAGGTAAGCATAGGCCTCTCCATCCTATGGAATTCCACATCATGTTAAAGTAACAGCTAAAATACACATGTATCAACTACAAGAGAGTACAAATGCTGATTTCACCGCAACTTAGTGTATTAGTATCAATGATAAAAAAATCAAAAGAAAGACCAAAACGAATTTTTTCCCACTTAACCCTAAGCCTCAATGAGTTCTACTATTCTAGCTACTGTACGGCAAGTTTCTCCACTTAAACTAGGCTACTTGATTTTAAAAGAATATCCTTAAGGAAATCTTTATGCCTAAAATTACTTTCAGAACACCTGTGGAAGATTTTACTGTTGTCTTTTTAAAATGTAAAGGAGATTCTTGGATCCGTGCACCATAAACCAAATCCGAACCCAATAAAGGAGTACAAGATTAATTTTACGAAACATACGTACCTTTAAGTCAGAAGAAAAGTTTGACACATTTTTCTGGTAACCTGCTTTTTTAAGATGGAAATTCATCCACTTCAGGAGAACTTTCTCCGGAGCGAGGCCAATGAGCTCCTCAACATCCTATATAGATAAATATCATGTGAGCATAGAGTGCTATCAAACTTCATTTCAATCTACAAAATGCAAACAAATTCGGGAATGGGCAAAAAATGACACCAGAGTCTATGAAGAATCAAAGGGATATGATCAGATTACATTATTGTCCTCAACCAGTTCTACGAGCTGTGGCATCTTCCTGAGATTGAGGTCTGCCAATAGTTGGATCTGAATGCAGTAAAAGGAGCTTATACTATCAGTCATAACATTAAACTTTCTGCAAATCATGGTTAACAATATTCTTGATATCATTTTTTTCATCCATACTAAAGCAACGTAAAGCGTAAAGGTGCTCACCTTTATAATTTGGGAAATTAATCCAAGTACCAGATGAGGCTGCAAGGAATTAACAAATAACATAGAATGTAAAATAACTACAAACCATTCGCAAAAAAAAAAAATTATCAGCAAATCATCTCGACTTACTCTTCCTTCAACAAGGTCCTGAGTACCAATGTTAACTACTGTGCAACCAATAGCCTTCGCGGAGTTGAGGCAAAGTGTATGATTCTCATTTCTTTCCCACGGATTAAGCACCCGTTTTGTATTGATAGCCCGATCATCTATAGTGTTAGGTACTGCAACATTTATAAGCTTACTGCAAAAATCCAAGAGAACAATAACCATCTATATGATGAAGCCAATAAGGCCAGTAGAACAATTCAGAACTATTAGGTTAACCTACCATAAAAGGACTCCATCCTTTGCGAGATCAAATAAAGCATTTGTGGATGGATCAATAGGAAGGAATTGCTGCAGAAAGGGATCATCCCTAAGGTAGCTGTTGATATGAGCAACATAAGAGGACTTCTCCGACTCAATGATAGTGTGAAGCAGAGTAGTTGTGGTGGCCTTCAGAAAGGATGAAGAGTTTTTCGAGCTTCCTGATTTAGCATTCGCTCTAGTTTGTATATCCAGATAACACTGTTTAATCAATGGCAATGTCAAAGATGTCACGAATCACCCGCCAAATTCATAGCACGAGCAGAATAAGTATTACTATCAACGTCGCCACTTCATTAAAGGCCATTAATTTTTACAGATACAACCATTTTATTACAACTTGAAATCTATATATATTTTTCGGAAACGAAGAAACAACTAACAATGCGCAAAAACTTACCCTAAGGAAGCCTTCAAAATCAATCTCCGAGTCCATATCAGAATGTAACTCCCCTAATCTTCGTTTAATCTCCTCCTCATTATATAGGTCTCCAGAACCCTTGAGCTTTGCCATGAGCGATGGTAAATCAGCAACGGTAACCTTACCATTCTGATTCTTCAAAGTTACGAACTACAAACAACAAGCAGACGACATCAAAACACCATACAATTCCGACCAACGAAACTACCAACACATATTCAAGATCATAAAATCGCAATGCCATCAAAACAAAATCACATCGACTCAACACTACATTCTCATCAACTAAATCAACATAGGTAAATAAAAAAACAGGAAGTCGTTTTACTTTGGATTTGAGGGCACGAAGCTCGACTTGCGTGAACTGACTCTGCAGCCATTGATCGGATACCAGAACTCCGACGAAACTAGACATCTATCTCCTCCTTAAACCCCCGCGGTTCCACAAATCGCGGGGCAAAATCCAAAATGTCGATCGAAACAAACACCGAAAAAATCACCAACAATCTCAAATCCACAAAATTCCCAAATCTCAGCCTCAATCAATCCAACAACACCACTACAACACAAACAAAATTACAGATATGAAAGCCACAAACAGCCGATTCAGTTCCTGATAAATCAATAATCAACGATCCATGTGTATTTACATAAAATACAATAAACAAAATTGGTGTGAATAGGTTTGAATTAGTAAAGAATGGAACAGGACGTGGGCGACATGCATACCTTAATTAATTACAGAACAAGATTTGAGCAACAACAACAACAACAACAACAACTGGGTCCTCTCTCTTTTAGTTTATTCAAGGTTTGACTGTTCAGTTGTGTTGTGAAAATGATGATGATGATGAGAGCTAATAATATTATTAATAAGGAGATGTAAAATGCAATTGCTTGTGGCGAGAGCAATGAGAAAGAGTAAGAGATGATTTGTATGTGTGCACGAGAGGAGAGAGGCAATTAATTCACGGGAATTTGTGGACCCCACCTATTTTGATAAACCCTCCCTCCTCACGCGCTTCAACATTCAACACCTCATCACCTCAGTTTACACATCACCACCCTTATTTCGTCATTATTCTCAACAAAATGAAAATAATTAATCTGGATATTATTCGTTTATTTATCTCGAAAGTTCTTTTCATAGGACAAAATAAAATATTACTTTTGTCTTAAGTTTTGTTAGTTAAAACTATCAAATTTGGTAACTTGAACCGCGATAAAGGGGAATGGATTCTTATTTTTGGCTGCCCTAACGTGATGAGGGTTTTGGTTTTGCTTTAGAATCTTTACTAAGGCTCCATTTGGTTTTGTGGGAAAAAAAAAAAGAGGGAAGAAATATAAGGAAAATTAAATTTTCTACGAAACTTAAATGGAGAATTGACATTATTCTAATTTTCCAAAAAAAAGGATGTTTTAACATTTTAAGTATATAGGAAAGTAATATGAATACATGTTTCACAAACTTTGCATCAATTTACTTCAATTTTTTTTCTTTATTTAGCTATATATTATCTTAATTTTAATCATAATTAGAAATTAGAAAGACTTAATATGGTATTAGAGGTTATGAACTTTACTTAATTGCTCAGCACTTGGTTAACAAAATTTAATAAACTATATATTAACCTATTATCATTCACTGCGATTTATGTAAATTAAAATTCTTCCCACATCTTTGAAATAATTAAAAATATATCTAGTTGAGAATAGAGGAGTTTTTCTAAAAAAGGTGAAAACTAAATGGAAATGGGTATCTTTAAAATAATTAAAAAGTGCAAAGTTAACTGGAAATGGACAAACATTGTAGGTTACATAGCTTATGGAAATAAGTTTATTGGCTTCTTGTGTTGGTGAAAAGATGAAAAGTCCTAGTTCAGTAAAATAATTAATCATTTTTCTCAAACTTTTCACATTGTGTTGGAATGGGTATATGCTTGACATGTAAAAACTAATTAAGATTGAGAGTTTCATAATTACACAATTTTCTTTTCTATCTTTCTCAAAAATTTCATATATCTTCTAAGAAATCTTAGTGTAACCAATTAGTTGGAAAATACATAATTTTTCATTATTTCTTTTCCTTTTTGCCTATTTCATTGGAACCAATTAACTGAGCTTAAACGTACACCAAAAACATACTAAGCTGTTTTTACGATTTTCTGGGGAAAAAATGGGTACTTAATTTTTAAAATATTTTTGGATCTCCTTATCGTTTTAACATGCAAAACTCAATTAGATTCATGGGGCTTGTAGAACTACACATTCTAATTACAAGGCTACGAACATTTAAGTGGAAAGATTCAAGCAATCAATGTGTACGTGACTCACAAAAACCAAAACAAACTAGTGGAATGTTCTCCATTGATAAATGTAAATGTACATGATGAAAGCATTTATTGTGGATGTAAATGTACCGAAGAAAACTATTATTTTACATGCTGATTAGTCAAAAAGTTAACCACAGAGTTTGTTTTCTTATAACTAAGTCCAGAAACATGTGTCACATTTAAGTAGTATTTACAAACACTTAAAAGAGTTCGAAAGTTATATTTTTGTTTGAATAAATACGTTTATGATGTTACAAATTTAGCTTTTCTGGTAAGAAAGTTTTTTCAAAACGAAAACTCGTCACAATCTCAAAGTTGATGCAAAGATACTTTTTGGCCTATGGTAGCTTTTTCATATAAAATAATTTACATGACTAAAAGTTGATTTTAAACCTTGACTTCAATTATGAACTTTCATTTTCGAATAAAAGTATATAAGCACCACCTTAATATTATTCAATGCAATTATTAAGAAAGAGCGTGGGTGTAATGTCGTTTATTTCACCCTATCCTATTATCTTCTTACACACACAAGTCTTCACAACATCATTTTACATCAAAACACATCAATAATCATTTTTGAATCATTATGTTATCACTATATTAGTTGAACTTTCTTAGGATATCGGTAAACATAAATGCATAATCTAAAATATGGTTGCGTCAGCTCATCAAAGATGTTCTATTGAATTAGTGGGTAGATAGCACACGGTTGAAAATTTGTAGGATGCATAAATTACCTATACTTCTAATAGCTCGCAGCATCAATACCGCATATATTAATTTGACAGGGCGGAGACACATATTCAATGATTTTTTCATCACATTTTATCTCAATTCTTTATGATATTTGAAAATGTTTATAAAGCTAATTAATTTGCTTTTGGACCGGACCTTACGTAAGTTCGTCTTGTGTGTTTGAAATCACTCACTTTGCTTTTTCTTATTTTTAGAAAAGTCCCAAAAAATACAAGCTGGAGAATTGATCAGCTTATTGTTAGTTTCCACGTTTAATACAAAGAGAGGGACAAATAAACTACTATTTGATCATAGGTATCAAATATTTATGTAAAACTTAAAAAATTTCACTGTACATTTTTCCTTTTTATATTGAGTTAGGAGCGGGGCAAGGAGGTGGTGGTAGGCAGCAAGGGCGCTCCCCCTTCTCACGCAGATCAAACCATACAAAATATTATTTAAATTTTCTTACAAGAAAAAGTATTATTATTTTCTTATCTTTTTAAAGAAGTTAAAAAAAAATTAATATTTTTGTATTCCAAATGCCTTTCGGCATATTAATTACTCTGTTTTTCAGGTTATGGTTCTTGTTTAGTCTGAGTACCCGGTTATAGTCAAGTTTCAAAACGTTATTTTGTAATTGTGATGTGTGCTTTATGAATTTGTGTAATTGAGACTAGTTTTGCATTAATGTGACGCTGCCTAAATGGACTGCACGCGCCCATTGCAGTTAATACCTAAGTTTGTTTATTTAAAACCTATAGGTAAAAGTAAAACCGTAAAAGATTTAAATACGAGTGTATACAAGTTAAAGGTTAATTGTACTTATATTTTTCAAAATTTAGTATTTATATTATCATCCTTAATGAAATTTACTCAAAAATTATGTTCAACCTTAGTGACTCATGCATAAAAGGGCAGTAGCATCATCTTAATTCAAGTACATTTTAAATTTATTTCAATATTCTTAAAATCCAAGTGGTAATAATAGAATTGTACAATTTCGACTCACTTCGTTTTTAAAATCACTAAATACAGTGGACAAATATTTTATACTTAACTCTTTTCAGAATGAATATATTATTTCAGTAAACTTCAAGGGACATCAATGTAAATAGCTCTAAAGTAATGTTGTTCCCTCTTAGAATTTTGCCACCGACCACGGACTGTGCCGTTCGGCCTGTTCCATATTGCGGCACGCACGATATTTGGTCCATGTGCCTGCACAATATTCTACTCAACTATACAAAAAAAAATTATTAATAATTTATATATACATATAATATAGTATTTAATAGTTTATAGAACGACAAAACTTTCTCCATCTCTTTCCTATCGTGTAACATAAACAACTATTTACTTTTTACATCATCGTATATATATAAGAACTAAATAATAAAACGTTCCTAATTTTTTACTTAAATGTAAATAAGTTTCCTTTTCTAACTAAACTGCTAAACCCTCATTGTGATTTTGAGGATTACATATTTTTTGCAACAAGCAACACTGCATATTCTTTAATTTTAAATAAAGTCTGCTAATATATAGTTATTTACCACTTCACGCCGATTGTAATTTTAAGATGGAATTTGTTGTGTAACATTAGTACATTACAGTCAACATTTATATGTTTCATATAATATTATTAAAATACGTAGCACTTGCGTCTTTCTTGTTTTTATTTGGGAGTGCATCTGGCTTATAAAAACAAAAATAACTCCATGTAAAAACTTACATTATTTTGGTCAAGTAGAAATTATTTGTCACATTTTTTTACAGAGATTATGTGCCTAATATATTCTTAACCTGTGGAGTAATTACGTAATAGTTGTAAAGAAATAATTTTTACACACAGCCTACTCTTAATAAGTCACTATTATAAGACATAAAATGTGTATAGAGTAAGTTACCATTTAAAACCAAAATAATGCTTTTGCACTATTATAGATCGAGCGAGTGCGAAAATCATCGCAAGGAGGAAGCCACACCCCCTTTATTTTGTAGAGTAAGTTCCTCATGTCACATTGCTAATTTCGTTCAAATAAAAGTAACATTTATAATCAACTACAACTACTGTAATTTTGTTACTATGTTACATTGCACATAATATTAGTCAAACTATTTGATTGTACGTGTATAGAACTAGATTGCCAACTACTAAAAACCATTTACTCTCACAATACCAATTTAAATAAAAGACAAAACTTAAAAGAAAATACAAAAAATGTCATATCAGTGTGAATGTCGGTCTCTGATAAGCTTATTAAGCGAATTCCTTCCACATAATTATAAATGTGAGGCTGGTGCAATTGAAGAAAATTGTGTGCCTATTTGGGCCAATCCTTCTGAATGTCAAAAGTGTAATTGATCTCCAAGTAGCATTTATTGTCATCATCAACAAACTGAAATACACAAACAAATTAAAGGTAAATCCTTAATAACTGTAAATACTATGAGAACCGTTTGATAACACATATTACTTCATCTGATAAATCTTTTGTACTATTGAGTCGATGTAGTATTATACAATTGGGTCTACCTGATACTACATAGGTAATATAATCCACATTTCATATAAGTGTACTATAATTTATAATGCAAAGAGATTATAGGAGGAAGAATAAACTACATCACCAAATAATCACGTAATGATGAAAATATAAAAATCTAACTTTTAGCTATTATAATTCATAATTACTCCCTTTTGGCTACAAGAAGCTCCATAAGTACGTTAGTTCGATTTTCTTTTGACTTAAGGAAAACTTTTAAAACATTGTCCATTTTCGGGGCAACTAAAATAATTATGAAAATTACAGATTTTGGAATAATTTTCAATCTCGAGGGAAAGATTTCTCTAATTATTCAAAACTCGAGTGAGCGTCTCTTTGTTGTTCAAAATTTAAAGGGAGCGTTCATATAAACACAAAAGGCTGTTTGAATTATTCAGCTTAACATTCAATTTTCTTAAGTTAAAACTTCAAAAATTCGTTATTAATAAAGAAATTTTTATAACTCATCAGCACCAAATAAAATAAAAAAAAAAAAAGTTACCTTTGTCTTTGCCGAGTATGACCCTCTAGCAAAATATCCAGAGGGAGTAGTTTCTTCAGTCATTTCATGTGTATATGGCTCTGCTTGAGGGCTAAAGGTCCCAAGCATTTGCTTCGAGCTATCAACTGTTGCAACACATCAACACAACAACAACAATCAATCAAATTCGGTTTCAAAAAAAAAAAAAACAATCAATCAATCAAAATCTTAAAGAGAAAGAACAATGGTCATATGAACAGAAAAAAAAAAAAAAAAACATGCAACTCCCAACATATTTTCAAATGAACGCATACCTTTAATTCCAGTCTTCCATACAGTGTTAGTGTACTTGAGGCCACAAACAATGTCATTGGTGACCTGAACCGAAAATCGCAGACGGTAACGACTGCCTTCCTTCAACGTAAACCATAACCCTTTGGGGTTCCCGGTCTCAGGAATTGCGAGCACGAGATCAGGTCTTTCGGGAGACAGGATTGTTAGGCTCAAAATTTTTACATCTGGTTCTTGATTCTCTTAACATTAAAATTCACAAGTTCCACGTATTAGTTCAAGCTCTAAAGTTGCAATGATATAGTACAACGATCGAGCCTATAATCTCAATTAATCGAGACAAGCACGATGATTCTTTAAGAAATAATGAAATCCAAGTACCTTCTACAGCTTGCTCGTCCACACTTCCTAGAAGTTGTTCTTTCCACCTCCTCAAGCTTTCATCATCCTGTAATAAATTGACACAAGTATATCACGAAATGATATTCAATTTGGCTTTCGCAACGATTGAAAATCAATGCAGATATGTATGTACGCATGCATAGGCTAGTGCAGATTAAATTCTTGGATACACCACCCACAACACGTGGCGTACTTACATACCTTATCTTTCTCGAGATGTTCTTTGATACTCCATTTTGGGCCCAACTGAAGGTTGGCTGCCAATTCTTCTTCGTCCTCCGTCGCATAACAAGAAGCTTCACTCGGTTGTCGACTTATCCTTCCTCCCGATTCCGACTCACTATCGTCGTGATAAGTTGCATTGCTCATTCTATTTGCCTCACCATCCGACGAATTATCCATTTTTTAATTTCTCTCTTGGATCCCCTTGACCAAATTAATTGTGCATTATTCAAAACAAATCATAGATCCAAATCCCCCGGAAGAAGAAGCCTATATAACATCACACATGCAAAATAATTAGGAAAGAAAATAGATGGTACACATGTCACTAAAACAAAACTTGTAAAAAAGATTCATCATTGAAATAAGAACATAATGCCTTGAAGGACAATTAAATTTGATGAGATGTACCAGAAAAGTGAAAGTAGAAACTATGTTAACAAAGAGATAACATTGGGTCTTAATCATGAATGTTGTAGTCTAGAAAGAATAGAGGACCAAACAAAAAGTGATAAGGAAAACTTGTTTCGGTGGTGAAAAATGATGGTGAAGCATTAGGAGAAGACAATCGGATGAAAGAACAATCCAAAGGTTATGCTTGCAACTATATTAAAGTTACACTTTCAAGCCGAGTGTTTGCCAAGAAATGCGGTCTTTTACTATTTCATGAGAAATTTTAGTTTGGCCAATAAAAAGAGCGTAGTACTAGAGCCTCCGTTTTTTCGGAAATAATTTTTTTTATCCCATTTTTGTGTCGACCATATATATTATATATTGAAAAAATATTTTATACAATAGTAATGTTGATGACATGGTGCAACCAAAGACTCAGATCTAAAAAATTAATTTTTGAAAAATAACCTCTCAATAACCTGATCTCATCAACCATATATATTCTACACCAATAAATGACTATATGCACAATATTATCGTACACCGGTTGCGTGAAAATAATTTATCTGTTTTATCACACACCCTCTATGCATTAAGATGCATTTGTTTTCATCACAAAGACGAGGGATACAAAATGCAACACAAAGTAGGATAAAAGATCATTTACGTCCCTTTTGCCAATTTGCAAATCACATACCTTTAAAATGCACTAGATAAATTATCCAACTATGATTTCGATTTTCGGAAAACACTTCCCATAGGTAAAGTTCATTCACACAAACCCGAAGAGTGGTGGTGATTTTTTTGCGTAAAAAGACTTTTATTCCCCTTTTTTTCTCCAAAATTTTATAATCTTGTGGTTCTATACTTTAATTACGAAATAAATTAAAATTAAAAATAAGTTACAATTTGTAATGTATGTTTTTATATTTAATTTTTACTTATAACTTTTGCAAAGAACGACTACAACTAAATTTGAAATTATATAAAAAAAACAAGGATATTTTTTTTCATTAATATAACAAATACACTACAAAAACGAATAGAGGGCGATGTATAATTTTTTGTAATAATAGGAAGGAATCTTGCATATTGTTTTTCCACATAGGGAAACTTGTCAACTTGGCGTAGCAGAGGGTTAATTTGCCAAACATATATATACATATATATATATTTATCTTACAGTCAATAAAGCTTCAAATAACACGTGCATATTATATTGCATGCATTCCTTTTACATCTCTTCTTTGTATCATTTCTTTTAGGGCGTCAATGGTTGTTTTTAGTCGTTTATTAATTTGATTTTGTCTATATATATTCAAATCAACTACTCAGATCATAATATTGAGTATCATGACTTAATGGTGCCAACCCAATAATCTATACTAATATACAATGGAAGAGGTATTTGTGACACCAAACTTTTGATTCCCAAGTTTAACCTTATAATTTGTGTTTCACTATAGTATCTTATTATTAATTTCTCAATTTAACCTTACAATTTAAGTTAGAAGCAATTAATTATACCATTTATAATGAATGATGATTTAGTTTCCTATAATTCATATTCTTTCATACTCTAAATATTATATTAATTCACTCCCCCATTCATTCAAACTCTTTCCATCTAGAGAAATCTTTTTTCTTTCTTTTTTTTTGTTCCAATTTTTTTTTGTTCACACTTCAATATGAAAATATAGTACTTCATAATAAAAAAAATTAATTCGCGCGCTCCGCATGCCCCATCTCTAGTAGTTGTATATTCAAAAATTATTCGATTTAGGCGGATTAATCTCTAAACAAGCTCGGATCAAATGTGAATTAATCTTGTGGTCTTGTACGTAATGTTCTTTTAAGGTACTATCCTTTTTTCATTTTTCTTTTATTTCTCACCAAAACCATAATTGCCCTTTCTCCTTCTTAGTGAAAAAAATGACCCCCGGCTCCCTTCATTCTTTTTTCTCTTCTTGCTCGAAAAATTACAGCAATGACTCCGCTAATGTCTTGTCTTGTTATCTTGCTCGATGAACTATGATTAAGAGTCTATGACATATTTCTCTTGCCCAAATAATCATGTTTCTGCAGAACTTTGCATCACGACAATCTATTGGACCGTCCCGACATGTTAAAATGGAAAACTCCCAAATTTATAATTAACATCTTAGCTCGGATCTAGTGCTGGATTCTGCAAGTCAAGTGCACATGCATGGGGTGTATTGCCAGATGATGATTATAATTAATGTTAAAAAAAGTAGCACATTGCGTTGAGGTGAGGGCGATATATGATGAGGGTAGGATTTTAGTGGGTTGTAGATGGGAGATTCTTGATCATAGTTATATTTATGAGTTATGGTAGAAAAGTCCATTACACTAGTCGTGGTGACAATCACGAAGAGGTCTCATATATGGTTAGGTAAGAACATGCGTAGTTGTATGAGTAAATTTGTCGAGGCAACAAGAACCAAATGAAGTGAGAGAAAGGTGAGGTTAGGTTTGAGCCTATGATCGATAAAGGAAAAAGGATATGATTATTTAGATTCTTTCATGGCAAATCTACTAAAAGCAAAGTCATTAAGTTTAAATCCCTTTTTATTTTTTTAAGTTGAAAGTATTGTGTTCTCAATTTTGGATTTAAATTTGATATTAGCAAGAAAAAATAAGAAAATAAATTTTCCCTTTAAATAAAGATATATAACTATTTTTTGTGAATCATGTTATTTCAAAAACTTCATGAAAGGTTTCTATAATATAGTCACATTACCCAGAATATTTTACCAATACAATATAAAATTATTTAAAAAGTGAGGAAAAAAAAAAAGTTTTCCTTTAACTTCTTTTTTGTTGACCTTTTTGAAATCAATTAACTTTTCAGTTGGTTTAATCTATCTGATACGTGATATGAAATTCCAAGAATTATCATGATATTATGAAGTTTGTGGAGGATGTTTGTAACATTAAACTAAACTTTATGCATTGTTGGATATATATATTAAAAGATGGCAAATACCCACATGCATAGCACGAGAATGGAAGAAAGAGCCATTGTACGACTACTTAATTTTCATGTCTCAGGAAACAAACAAAAGGAGAAGATTATCAATTATATCAAGTATGCATTCTTAACTACATAACCTTATTTATGATTTTAAGATTCTATCTTGTATTTTAAAAGTTTGGGACGTTGATATTGGGATGTGAATACTTGTCAAGAATTTAACTTACAAAACCACCAGAGTTAAATTCACTATATAGTGTATCCAGTGTTTTAAAAGGCGCTTTTGAGGGGCGCCTTGAGGCTCGCCTCGGGGCAAATTTCACCTATAATGCCTCGAGGCACTAGAAAAGACGTAAATGTCAAAAAGAGTACGCCTTTTACTCCTTTTGCGCTTTACTTCAAAAACCTATGCTTTTCTGATGTGAGGTAAGAAAATGAAATTACTTAATCAATTGAGGGCAAAAAGCGAATCTCACATCAATTTTAAAGAAAGTGCAATATTTCTTGAACAAAAAAAATAGGGCTCTTTTAGACTTTCACCTCAAATCAAAGCAAAAAACTTTTTCCACTTTTCAGAATCATCCAGAATCATCATCAGTTCACTAAATATGATCTATTAATTGTGGGAATTGCATCAACATCGTAATATTATTATGATTGATTGTTCTTCACGATTGTTTTTCTTTTTGTTTTGCTTTTTCTTTTCTTTTTTGTTCGAATAGTTGATATACCGAATGACACTACAACAAAATTGACTTTTAGTGACATCATGTTAATGACATTTTTTCTTAAATGCCACAATATTTTAATTTAATGTCAATTTTGATTAGTGCCATAATTATTAACTAGTAGTGACATTAGCTTTCATAGATTAGTGACATTCAGTTAGAGAATGCCACAAATTATTAGTTGATGACATTTGCCAAAAATGCCACATGTAAATTAAAATAAAAAAGATTTAAATGGTAACATATCTTTTGGTATTTATATTGAAATGCCACAATACGCTTAGTTAGAGTGACATTTTGAATAAGTGCCAATACAACTCAAAAATTACAATTCACTTCGGATTGCCTGTGAAAAAATAGCCTTGATCTATTATTGTTAATGACATTTAATTAGTGCATAAATGTGGAGTTTGTTATGGAATAAATGACTTGATAAAGAAAGAGAGAAGATTTCACGAGAGATTTAAGGATTTTCCATCTATCTTTATTCAATCTCAAAGATTCCCATCTCTTAGGAGCTATAGTTGGTAGTAATAAATTACAAATTCAGTGGTGCTTTTCTTTCTTCATTCTCATTCAAAAGCTTCACTTTTTAACAAGTTGATCTTATTGTGGGTTAAGGTATTATATTAACTTCCAGTCTTTAATGAATGGTTTTTTTTATTCTACCCAAGTGTTATAGAGATTCGTTGAGATATGTGTTTGCTTCTTAATTATTAGCAGGGAAAACTAAAATTGGAAGTGACAACTGCAAATGAAGGTACATTAAATGATTTTTTTTTCTTTTATATCTTTCATCATGTGAGTTAATCTCTTATTTTTTTTTCTGTTTACTGTACAACTTAGAGGTTATTGGTGTTTGATATAATCTTTTTTTACATTTTAATGCAGATACTCGTGAATAAAAGCAATCGTTGGATTGTTGGACGATAAAGAGAATACTGCATCTGAATATCAGGAATAGGGATTCTATGAAGATGAATTGCTAGTCCAATCTAGATATTGATGAGAGAAGCTTGATCCGGGAGTAAATATTATAGTCGATTGATATATATATATATATATATATATATATATATATATATATATATATATATATATATATATATATATATATATAGAACTTTAGAATTTTACTCAGCCTTGTAGAGTTTGAATTTTTTCCAGATCATAAAATAAATTGTAATAATTTTTGTTGATTTAACAAAATTGTTTCATTATATATGTGGATAATAATAATAATAATAATAATAATAATAATAATAATAATAATAATAATAATAAAATTATGATTTAGTTCCTTCAAATATCTGAAGGAACTAAATCGTTTTTTTTCCTATGAGCTAGTGACATTTACAAGTGTCATTAAAAGCTTCTTTAGAGACTTTTATAAGTGTCACTATATAAAGGTGTCATGACTCATGACTGATTAAAATGTAACTAATAAAATTTGCAGTGTCATTTATAAATGTCACTGACTCACTAATAAATGATGCAGTAACACTTATAAATGTTAGTTTAGCTTCTTGTTTTGACATTATTAAAATGGCACTATGCTTTTATTTAATGACATTATAGAATTAGCTACATCGCTACAAGTGACATTTTCTTAAAAATCATTAAATTATAAAATGTCACTGATGTACTATTTAGTTGGCACTTTTGAATGCCACAAATTGATGATTTTGTTGAATGCCACAAATTGATGATTTTGATGATTTGATATAGTAAATATTACTATTTCTCATGTGATTACGGTTCATATTTTAGTTTTTACATTAATTTAAAATAATACTGATTTGGGAGTTTTTCTTGTACCTTTTTAGTATCATTGAATGATTTCATATTTCAACTCCCCAATTTCATTGATAAAGTTTTCTTTATGTAATAAAAATAATATTAATAATAACAATTTTTATAATTATTATTATAAGTAGCCCATATATCATTTTAAAATATAAAATGTCAAAATTCGTGAGGCGCTGGAGACGCAAAACGCCTCGCCCTACGCCTTCGCCTTTTAGAACACTGATCACATGATAATCACTCAATGCTTAATTTATTAAATAACAATAAGAGTTTTGACACAATGCAAATTGAGTCAATTAGTGACTTGATTTTGGAGCATGTTAGAATTTAAGATTAAGGCTTATGATCTAGGATTTGGGATTTAGGGTTTAGAATGTGATGTACCATGTATGCTATAAGTCAACTCCATATTGAGAGAATCAACCACATGATTTTAAATATTACCAACGGAAAGGAACAAATCTTGTCCAATAAAAAAGATGAATTACCCGAGAGTCAACTTACACATGATCGACTAACCGAATTTCAAAAAGTTGGTGATTGACATACTTCTCATTCAAGAAAATTGACCTATATTTGTTCGATCCAAAGTAGGTCAATATTGGTTCAACTTGGGTTCGAGTAAAAGCTTATAAATGCTCGTCAGGTGTTGAAAAAAAAATATTTATTATGAATCTAACCCATCTCTCACGTGTACACAGTTAAACATCCGAGAACCTTTGCTAACCAACGAGTTACTTTGAGTATCGAAAATACATGGACGGATCAGGTGTAACTCCTCATTTAACACACATAAACAAAGATTTAATCTAAAGATGGAGTATTGAGAATCTAACCCAACATCAGTTTGAACGAGAATTTTTTTTTTTTTTTTTTTTTTTGTTGAACTTGTTTGAAACGAGAATACCATTGAAAATTTTCAGATGAATTACATATCCCAAGTACATACATTAAGGTCCGGTCCACTAAAAGAAAGGCACAAACGCAAAGTGAATGAAATTTCACAAACTATTCTCCTATGAAAAAGTTTATCAAAAAAAAAAAAAATTCTCCTATGAAAAAAAAAAAAGTCATAAACAATTTGCTTGCCGAACCACCCCGAAAAAGTTTGACCGGATATCCTCAATCCTCATAAAATAACCGTGTCTCTAATCTCACCCACACAGCCAAAGCAGTCACCCAAATCCCACCCACGCGTCACCCCCCCATTCGCTTTCACACTCCCCTCCATAACCCACACAAACACCCCCAACCCCTAGGGCAAGGGCAAATCCGTCATTCTATTCTATATAAAGCGATTAGGATCGAAGAGAGAGATAGAAACAACACTCGACAGTCTCTGAGACAGAGAGAGAGAGAGAAAAAAAAGGGCAGTTAATTTCTGTTAATTAATAAAAGAAAAACTGAGTGGCAATTGAGTAAATAGATGAGTGACAGAGGGGCAGCACCGGCACCAGCTCCGATGGCGGCGGCGGCGACGGAGCAGCAAATAGCGGAGGCGCTGGGCTCGCTTCTGCGCGACGCGAACAACACTTTCACTTCGCTAAACGGCGTCGTGCAGCAGCTCGAATCGAGATTGGGGGTGGAATTAGGGCACAAAATCGACTTCATTCGCAATCAGATCCAGCATTTCTTCTTCCTGCAGCAGACTCAGGCGCAGCAGGGCTATGCCCCGCAGCTGCACCACCACCACCACCAGAAGGACCATTTTGCCCCCCAACAAACCCTCAATTTTCAATCTGGTCCTATGCCGCCGCAGCATTTGCCGCCCAATTACGGGTTTCGCCCTCAGCAATTGCAGCCTCAGCATCATCATCCTCAGTCGTCGCAGGCTCCGCCGCCTCCACAGGCTGTTAAAAACCCTAGAAACGTTGCTGCACAAGAAAGGTGAAATTTTTTAGTACTAAAAAAGGAATCTTTAGACGAGAACAGAATCTTTAATTGAAGGGGCTTTTTAGTTTGTGTGTGAAATTAGGGTTTTTTTTGTTTTGGTTGTGGATAATTTTTTCTTCAGATTATGAGCGAGTGAACTGTTTGCTTTGAGTTACTGCTTACAGTTGGTACTTTATGTCATGGTGCGTGGAACATGCTTTTATAATGAATCTATTAAAATAACAAACTTGGGTTTTGTTTTTGTGCTATATTGTAATTCTATAAAAAATATCTAGTGTTGAGAAGACTGTGTGTGTGGGAATTTCTTATTGCAAGTAGTCGTCTTTGTCACACTTGAGCACGTGAAAATCAGTTTTCTTTTTGTAATTTCGTTTTAAGAGCTGGGTTCTGCGTTTTAATATCTGATTTGAACTGCAGAGGTGGGGTTGTAATTCTAAAATAGGGAACTTTGTCCTTTCTGATTATCACTTAGCTGGTTTAAGTGATGACTCATCCTTGATTATGTCGCACAATTATTGTGAATATGCATAGATTAAATTCACTCTGCAAGAAAAAATATCTAGTTTTAAGCCTCTACTGTTGGATTTACATTTCATTCTGGTAAAATAACTTTTTGCTGAGCATACCTGATATTTCTGCATTTCCAGTGTGTTGGAGGGCTGAATGTTTTTGTGAAATAGTTTGTCAGAGTTTCGTGTGGTTTATGTTTCCATGTAACCAATTTAATACCATCTTACTAGTTGAAAGCTTTTCAAGAGTGCACATGTTAGGTGACCTTAAGTTTGATGATTGCTATACTAGGCATGGACGACCAACTGTGCGTTTGACATCAAAGCCGAGATATTTAAAGAGAACACATTGAGCTAAAGTACTTTTGTGGAAGTCAACCATGGGTATACCGAAGGAGATGGATTTTTAATTCAAGTATTAAGGACTCGGGGAATTTTTTTAAGAATTAGTTATTCTGTATTCGCAGAACGGGAGAACCAATAAAATGGAGTGTCAATCAAATGTTTCTTTTTATGATTTTCTTATTGCTTGTTATCTAATAGTTGAAAGGGGGTTGTGCAACCACACCATTAAATCTGGTAAAGAGTTGTGCGGCAGAGCCTTAGTTTTTGACCCTTTGGAAGTTGATGATATTCCTCTCTACAACGCCTTTTTGCTTGACACTTCACTTTTACACACTGTTTTGCAGTGCACCAGCAGTGAAAAGAAAAAGAGGTGGCCCTGGCGGCCTAAACAAACTTTGTGGTGTTTCTCCTGTGCTTCAAACCATTGTGGGCCAGCCAACGTTACCAAGGACTGAGGTTTGGAATCTTTCTTAGTTTCTTCTTTATGTTTCTTACAGAACGCTATCTATGCACTCCTCACAAAACAAGTGACATTTGCAGATAGTGAAGCAGTTGTGGGCTTACATAAGGAAAAACAACCTTCAAGATCCAAATAATAAAAGGAAGATAATTTGCAATGATGAGCTACGTCTAGTATTTGAGACAGACTGTACAGACATGTTCAAGATGAATAAGTTGCTTGCTAAACATATCCTCACGCTTGAGCCTACAAGTATGGTTTTGAATGTCGAAACCAGCTTTATGTTTGCCTTTGGATGACAAATAATAATGTTTTTGATACCATATTTTGTGCCTCCAGAACAAACTGCTCAGAGTGCTAAGAAACCTAAAGCTGACGTGGAATCTGGGAGTAAAACTGATGATACTGTTCCGATTGTGATGATATCTGAAGCGCTTGCGAGTCTCTTCGGAACTGACGAGAGAGAGATGTCACAAGCCGAAGTATTGAGGCAAATGTGGGAATATGTAAAGGTTAACCAACTTGAGGTACTTAACTAAGAAAAACTGGTTTTGTTTCTCTTCTTTACTTCCTCTCATGATTTCTCAACATGGTAATTAATCTGATAATTGGTAATGTAGAAGGCATTATGAGTAACCACCGGTTCGTTAAATAATGAATTCCACTTAACTAATTTGTGTTTGATAATATATGGTAATTTTCTTGATAATTGGTAATCTAAAAGGCACTTTTTATCAATGTAGTGATTCATTGATTACTGAATGCAACATACTTATCTAACTTGAGTTTGCATTCCTCAAATTTAGGCATAGATAACCCCTCGTGATACGAGAAAGTAAAATGAACCTAGATGACGAGTTTAATGTATTATTTATCTTTCAAGGAATTTTTTGTAATTAAGTAATGCAGTTATATTCTCTTTGCGCCATTCTTCCATTATCAGTTCCTTACCTCCACCCCCAAGGTAATGACAGGAAAACATGAAAAATTAACATATCAACAAATTTGTTTTCAAGTCTTTTTGTTATTGTAGATGTTACAGCTCCACTTGATTTTTCTCCTCATTCGTTATAATCGAGTACTTCATTTCAGAGACATTTTCTTTTTGATCAGAATTATAATTCTCAACTTCTCTAATAATTAGAGCTAATTGTGGCCTATTCTGTTTGTGTGTGTGTGTGTGTGTGTCCAAGCATAATGTATCCGTGGGTGTTTCTCAGCACTCACTTCAACTATCCAGTTGAATGCACTCACTTGTGCTATCTAGCTTGAATGCACCAGAATGCTTTAGTGATGTAGTGCATACAACACATTGTTGCCTATATCTTTATTGGTTATAGTTTTGTTGAAAAGCCAGCAACTGTTGTTAGAGGTACTTGTGTGAGATTAATAGACAAGTGACTGCATTTCTCTTATATAGATGTTTCTGTTTTCAAGCCTGAGTGTGTCATTTTTTCTCTTTGTTTTCCTGTGGATATGCTCGCTCTATGCTTTGATGGACTGCCTCACTTTTAGTATGCCTAGAGACAAAGAAAGAAGTAACTTCAGTTTATACTGCACACTTCTCACTGTATCTTACTGCTCTTAGGATCCTTCAAATTCGGCGAACATCATCTGCGATGCAAAATTACAAGAGATCCTTGGGTGTGAAAGCATTTCAGCGTTGGGGATACCCGAGATGTTGGCACGCAGTCATTTGTTTAAAAAATCATGATCGCTACACTAACTGGTCAGTAAAAGGGGTATTAGTTGCTTTCGCTGCATGTTTTCTTTTTTGATATTTTCCTACTTTGATTACAATGCTTGAGTTTCTCAGTAACCTGCAAAGAGATAATAATACTGTAGAATTTTATGCTATTTATTTGAATTTCCTTGCCAACTCTATATCTCCACCTTCTTACCTTTTTGTCTTTTCACTTATCCTCCTTATCTTGTTCCGAGTATTTTGAGTCCATTCTTGTTATTCTTGTCTGTTTCCTTTCCTTGGTTATAATTTTTCTTAAGTGCATTTAAATACCATACTTCACCTTCCTACCTTGCTTGTATTTTCACTTATCCTCCATATCTCTATCTTGTTTCTGATATTTTGAATCCATTCTTGCTATTCTTGTTTGTTCACTTTCCTTGGTATTGCTTCTTCTCAAATTCTTCTTCACAGTGACTCGAATATGTTGATATTTTGAGATAGTGTCTCAGTTAAGTTTTTATCAAAGACATGCTTGGCCCTAAGTTTGGTTGGCCGTTTTTGATTGAAAAAGGCTCGTTTTGGTGTTTTACGACTTGTTCATTCATTTCCAAGATAATTTATGTGCTTCTTGGATATCTATTGAATTGAGTGAACTATTTTACGTATATTATGATCTGCCACAGACGAGTATAGTCAGCAAAAATGTTGTTCTCAAATGGCCTTCTTTGAACAATTTCACGTGAGAAAGGAAAGGGGATCTTTCTTGTGAAGAAATTATGTGTTTATGACTTTGTACTCGGAAAGGGGATATTTTGACAGTGTAAAATTTTATAGTTGTATGACTGTATCCAATCCTGATAGCCCAGCTTGTTGCTTTGCAGATATATGATGCTAATGCTAACATCTTGCGTTTGACATCATCTGAAATGCCCTCTGGAAGAAGGAAGGTTCAAATGTTCGTCTTTGATCGTTTAGGTTTATGATTCTGGTGATAGAAAAAATTAGGTAGGTTGACTTTTGATGGGTCGTTCTCTAGGCCAACTGCAAACTTATGTCGCGGCCAGCTGTGGGGCCAGGAGTTTAATTCTTGTGCCTTGAAAATCTTTGTGTTGAGACTTTCCAATACTTTGTTACTGACAGTAGGAGAATAGATGTATGATAAGCTATGATTCTGGTTGTGTAAAATATTATTATCAACTTTAGGTCTGTATATCCTCAAAACCGTTTATTAAGCATCTTATGTCTTTCTTTAGCTCGTGCTGAGCTTTATTTTATTTTATTTTATTTAGTGTTTATGAATTTACTGAACATGTTAGCTTGAATGGCATGCACATGTCCACCTGAGGATATTCCCATACTTTCACGGGTTCAATATGAGATGGGATTAAAAGTATTCTACGGGCAGAAACTTCCAAAATCATTACCTAATTTACCAAGTTGGGGTTCACAGGATGCCACAAAAATTAAATAAATGACTGATTAGCAGTACGTTCCCCACTCTTGCACTATAAATAACGCCCACTGCAACAATATAACACCTGCATATTTCCAATCACAATGGGCAAGCCAAGCATCGCAACACTTCTGCTGCTCAGCTTGCTGGCTGCAGTCCTCCTTGCCGTTGTTGAAGGTGGTGCAGATGCAGGTGCTGCCCCAAGCACCGTCTGCAATGTCAAAGTCTCTGATCTCGTCAAGTGCATTCCTGCACTGACCGGTAAGAAGCCTCCGTTGCCCACAAAAGATTGTTGCTTGGTGTTGAAGAAGGCAAACTTGCGTTGCTTTTGCAACTACAGGTCTAAGCTTAGCAAGTTTGGGATAGATCCCACCAATGCCATGGCATTGCCCGGGAAGTGCAGACTTAAGCTTCCAGGAGGGTGTAAGAAGTGAGTTTTTACGTCCAGTCGAGGACCATGGGTCTTATTCTTTCATGTACCATGTAACCATTGTCCAGTCCCGTGATATTACTGTTTTCTGTTGCTTTTTATCTTAGTTGTGTAAGATTTTTCTTCATCAAAATCTGGAAGTGTCGCTATATTTTTTCGCTGCTATAATAAACACGAGAAATGTGTTGCTAGTATGACTATGGGAATCAGATGACTCACCAACGGCTTTGTTGGAAAATGGTCGTAATCTTAAACGTACTAAAAGGTTCAGCGGACAAAAACAAAAGCAGTTCTGTAATATATAGTAATTTTAAGAATCCCAATGAACAGAAGATCTATGATTATGCAACTCACGATTTCACTAAACATCATGGGGATAAGTGGAAAACAGTAATGTTTACTGCAAAGGCCAACCAAGTATATTAATAGACACGCACATGGATTAGTGAACAATGTGAAAGAAGAACATTTCTCATATAAGATGCTTCATTGTTTTGAAAGTGAGGGTACAATAGTTATTTCAAAAGTAGTTAATGGTTTAAAAGATGTTCGAATTTCATGGCACTGTGTAATATTTTAAAATTTAAATAACGAAATGTATATTTATCGATTGATATAATGTACGAGTTCTGATAACAAGTAGCTAAGTTTTTAGTGGTGATAAAGCTCGTCTAATAAGTGATTTGGAAATTAGATTGGTGGGCCCAACTTAGGTTGGAAATGCAATATGATTCATAGGTTTATCAGTTAGATTCTCGTTTGAATTTGATATTTTTGTCTCAAATGTGTGTTTTTCAATCAAAAGTCTGCATTTTTATTTTTTTCCGAAAGTAAAGTCCGTGTATTATATTCTAAGAAATTCGAGAATGCATTGAGTTTGATATGCACGTTCACATTCTATGGCTATTGCCTTTCATGGGTCATGTGTGTTGACTGATTCAATAATTTACGGTCCATAAATATTTTTATACAGGATAAAACAATTCTTGAAAACCAGCTCTAACCATAGTATTTGAATGCCACATAGTTCTAGATTCTCAAAACGTATCGAAAGTTCTTAAAAAAAAATATTTGAACACGATTCCGCTCTTATTGATTATAAGTTTCACTTATGAAGTTTACGTTTCTAATTTTATGCACCTTGCCCCAGGAATATCAGCCTTTAATAATTGATATCAGACGGTCAGTTTTTATTTAGCATAGAGAATAAAATATTTGACTCAGTGAACGGGTTCGAACTTAATATTCTCTCTTTGATTAAGGTGGTGCTTTTCACTACTTTTGCTTAAATTTATTTTAAGTGATTTTTGATTAAAAGTGGAGAGTGTTTGCAAATCCTTTAAAAAAGCTACTTAAAACTTTAATTATGTGTTTGTATAAATTAATGAGTAGTAACTTTTCTTTTTAAAATTTATTAAAAATAACATAATTTCAAAAGCAGTTAGTAGAAGCACCTCTGGGTATGCTTTTATCCTTTGTGCTTCTTTTGACTTTTTTTTTTCACACAAGTAGAAGCAAAATTCAGCGTTCCAAACACTAATAATGTGATTTTGCGACCGCAAAAACCAATGAAATATTTCTATAAGCATTTGCAAACGCGTAGTCAATAATCCAATGAGTAAAACGTGACGTGATTTCGAAATTTAAAAGACAATTTCTAAACATTGGGAACACGGGGAATGGGTTTCTCAGGAAAACAACACTAATTGTTTATTAGTATGTAGGAATTACAACCCACAAGAAGGACTGTGGACCAGTTATTGGTTTGAGCCCAAGTCCGTATTAGATTTAGCTGCTTAGTTTATTTCCTGGTTCTGCAATTTTGGGGACCATTTCAGTTAGCCCATTGGTTAATGGTAGGTGCTAGGTTGTCGTGTGGATGGCTAAATAAAGCATTTGTTCTAGTTTACCCATGAATTAAAATACATCCATTGTTAAGGTTTTTCTTTAGGAATCTAACCTTTATAAAATACTTTTAATTTCAATCTAGTAAAAATTAGTTGAGACCGAAACGTCCTTTGGTATGGCTAATGACTTATCGCAATGTGTAACAACGGGGAGGTATCATTAATAATAACCAAAATGAGATAATTATTTTTGAAGTAAACTTTATATATATTATTAGATAGATATAGTTTGTAATTATCTTCTTCTTGTATAGTTACTCTTTTACCCTTGTAACCTAGTACTTATGTTTCTTGTGACTCTTCCGCACATTACGAGTCTTGTATATTGATACCATATAAGACTCGTAATGTGCGGAAGAGTGAATGATTTCATTAATCACAAGAATTACATAAGTTCTATGTTACAAGGGTAAAAGAGTAACTATACAAGAAGAAGATAATTACAAAAGAACACAAACTATATATATAAACTCAGTTCGATAAGTGCCCAACCTCATTTCAAAAACCAAAAACTTTCCCCAATGTATTTAAGGATGTGCGGTTTATTTCCTGGTCAATTTTTCAGACTTTGATCAGATTTTCCGTTTTAGCTGCCAGCAAAGAATCTTCTGCTAAATATAGCATATATTATTTTGTCTCTTGACAAAATATCCTGTGAGATATACCATCACAAAAAATTAACAAGAGGTAAATTGCATATCTTTTAAATACGTTGTGGGGGCAAAATTTTTCTTTTTTGAATGATATTAAAAGGCACTCCGCAATACGGGTATCTAATGTAGGGTATGACCCTTTTTAGAAAGAAAAAACAACAACAAGAATATCAAGACAAGATTAAGCACACGTCGTAGTCACCGTCTAAAAGAGGAGAAGAATATTAAAAATTTCCGATACCAAATCCCCTCATTAAAAAATAAAAAGACGTTCAATTAAGTAGTTTCTGCTTTCTTATTATTTGATAATCATTGCCGTAGGGTTTGACCAAAAAAATTTATTCTAATTATATTTTTTGACATAAAACAACGGTTTCGAAACATTCTAAGAATTATTAAATCATTCTTAGTAGTTAGTAGAATATAAAAATTAAAATCCTCGAAATGTCCCTTTCCTTTGACCAATTTGCTGGAGGTGATCATGGAACTTCGCCATTAGTGCGCTCCATCTATTTCTCCAAACTTAGGAAAACGATATGGACAATTTTTAAATAATTTTATGATATTTTTCTTCACATTCTTGGAATTCCAGATCACAACGTAGACGTACCGACATTAACAATGACGGTATGAATTGGCTCGTCTGCATTTGATGTACGTAATAGTAGACTCAAGGAAAATAAATAAGGGTGCTATTAGTGCCTAATGGGCCTGAGTTAGTTGGGCCGAAGGTCAATAAGTCAAACTTTGGTCGATCACTCGATAATATTGGAGATTAATACATAAATAAATAAATACCAATCATCTCTATAAACTTGAACCTTTAGAGAGAACGACATTCGACAGAACTGAATCCATCTCTCAGCTCCTATATTCTCAATAGGTCGAGTTGAAACGATACTCGATCCAAGTTGGTTGCAAGCCCGACCTAAGTGGACAAAAGTGATCTCTTGTGCAATTTCCACGTGTTCGTCTTGTACTTGTGCCAATATCGACACCCAAAATATACCATACCAAGTAAAATGTTTTTAGATTTCATAACCTTGAACAATTCTACTCTGCTGGACAATCTATTTGTTTAGGAGAGGCTACGTGCAATGGTGGTACGGAAGATTTACGCTTTATTTGTTATTTAAGTATATTACCAATTGGCTATTTATCAAATCAAAAGAGAGGAACTGTTATTGTACTTGACCACAATATCTAACGGCTTGTAGTTTCATTTTTATTTTTAGTTAGATCAAGTACGTATGTGATATAGTATGTCCAGATTTAATCCCCAAAAGACTTGAAAATAAGAAAGTGAGTGAATTTCCATATCCCAAATACACGAACACTACCGCCTATTAGAAAACAAGAATAGCACGACAGAATATGAAGTATATGTCATTGTCACCACGTCTAAAGCAAGAGAAGAACATTCGAAAATTTTGATAACTAAGTTCCAGCATAATGAAACTTTTCAAAAATTAGTTGAAGCAAATTTCTATTTTCTTATTAATTGGAGGAAAAATGCATAAAATCCTCGTGTATTTTCAAAAGCTACATTAAACTAGTAGTGTTTTTCTTTTTTTTTTTTCTAGAATCTCCTTCTATTTTAATTTCTTAAATCCTGCCCCAAACTCTCTCTGTGTTTATTTTGATGGACGTGCATTACACTCGCGTTAAATGAGTTTCTTTTTTAAATTATACTTACTAAATTGACAAAATATATTCACGGGGAAATGCATAAACTCCCATGAGTTTATTGAAATTTGTACCAAATCTCATCGTTATTAAAAATCTGGACCAAACCCGGCCCCTATATCATCAAGAATCCTACTCTCAAACTCCTCATATTGTCAAAATCATATATCAAACCCCTCATGTTATCAAAACCTTGCACTCGAGATGTGATGGAAGATTGATAATGTTGAATTATGATTTTATTTTTTTATAAGAAAATTTATAAATGAAAGCACAAAAGTGCATACCCGTTACATAGTTGGAAGTTCACTCAGCTGCACAAAAAAAGCTAAAACACACATGCTACTGGATTAAAATACCAATCCAAAAAGGAAAAAAGAAAATGTAGAATTTGTTGCCTTAACCAAATCCAAGTTCTAATTTTAACTAAATCCACCACCGGTTTCAAATGCTTTTTTTCTTTTTTGAATTATTGATGTGTAATTAAATGTTTGGTCATACTATATTTTTATGTGATTTATAACAGGATTTTTTCAAGTTAAATTTGATTTTTTAGACATTATATTATATTTCATTGGTTCAGATTAAAGCGAATGGAAGTCGATTTTGTACAAAGTTATATGATCTAAACTATTTGATACACTGTTCAGTAGGAAAAAAAACCAAAATTTGTTTCCCATCAAATTCTTTGTGGGAAAAATAATAACATTAAAGAATTTGATGCAAAATTTTGGAAACACGAAAGACTATATGCAATTTTTTCTATTATTTGATAATCAATGGCGTTGGCGTTGGCGTTTGTTTTAACTTTTAGCTAAAGATACTCAATATTAATGTATATTTTTCGAAAGAAGTTATTTTCACTCATTCTAAATGATTATTAAATCAGTCTTAGTACAAACCGAAAATCCTCCAAATGTCACTTATTTCCTAGTTTCATTGGACCAATTTCGAGGAGTCCTTCAAATGTTGCCATTAGTGCGCTCCATCTACTTCTCCAATCCATGTCAATCCTATAGAAAACCGTGTGGACGATTTTCAATTTTATATATATATATATATATATATATATATATATATATATATATATATATATATATATATATATATATATATATATATTTTTTTTTCTGCTAATTTTATAATCCTATACCAGAATATATTTGCTACTGACATTAACAATGACGACATGAATCCGCCCGCTACATTTTGATGTACGTAAAATAATTAATAAGTACTTCAATTATCAAAAATATAATATAACAACTACTTCTTTTTTGTATGTGGTATTCCATAATTTATCTGTGCTGTTTACTTTTCCGTTTTTTCTCAATAGTTGCTTCTTTTTCCTTCACTTGCCATAATAAAGAGTGGTAAAACCGTAAAAGAGCTGTTCATTTTTGAATATTTTCAAGAGTTAAATTACATCGAAAAGAAACATAACATTACAAATTGGGCTCACAAATTGTATTGCTCTAACTTTGTTTGTTTCAGATGATATATATTACACATTGTACATAACATCACAAATCAGGCTCACAAATTGCATTGTTTAAACTTTGTTTGTTCTACATGATAAATATTACACATTGTGTTATTTTTGGATGATCCCGCAAAATCTTTGAAATATCATTGCTATTTTATTTTATTTGTTAATATATGATATGGTGTATCTTCGTTAGATTACATAAAAACTCTACCTCGGACTAAAATTCATCCGCTTATAACTTGATTCGTGATGACCCACACTCAAATAAGAGACTAAAACTTGTTGATTAATCTCTAATTAAAACTCTATGATGCTTAAGATAGCAAGAGGTAGACAATAAAATCTAAATAAATAAAATAAAACTTACAAAAGTGTTACTATGAGTCTCTAAAACTCGAAAAGTATGAAACCTCATGTCTCTTATCACTCGATCGGAAAGTCTATATCATCCACTGAGTATGAATAGGGGCTCATTCCATGTATGAAGATTTATGGCAAATTAATTTATGAGGTTACACGTAGAGCTAGAATCAAGAAGTCGTGAAGTATTATAGTGTGACAACATTATTTAAAATATGATACATCAGTTTATTTGTTTTCTATCATTATGCAAAGATCGGAAAAAGGGGAACGCGAACAAACTTTATGTTATTAAAAATTATATAACAAATTTTTATGTCTATGTGACAAAGAAGTTCCTTTGGGCCCTCGAACACTTGGCATGGCATATTTATAGTTATAAATGCACCTAGTCTACTGCTGTGACATTGTATAATTATCGTCGCTGGCCATTGGCCAAATTATTAAGTTGCAATAAAGTATTTCATGTTTGGTCCTTATGTTTTATAATTCATTCATGCTAGATGCGTTACAAAACAAAATAATATTAATGCACATTTTGACGTCTGGATTTTAATATATAGTCTATATTTGACATTGCCAAGAGCAAGAGTTACCAAATAAAACAACGGGGATCCCGGTGGTGGAGGATTAAGATTTCAGACTTTTAAAAAAAGTAATAAGATTTCAAAAAGTCTACATGATTGAAATAAAATAATATTTTCTTCTTTATTTAAACATCTAATCAGGCGTTTTTTTCAGGCGTTGACTCCATAAGACATCTTAAACTCATAGCCAATGCCAATCAAGACGCATTTTCATCTTTTAAGAAATGCTTATCTCTAGAAAACAATTTGATCATCATGATAATAAATAGTATATCCGAAGTCAATTCAGTTACACCTTCAACTTTTTATGTGAACTTCTTTCAAAAAACTTTTAGAACTCCGCATTAGAATAAATCCAGATCATGCCAACCAGGCTTAAGAATGTTAAAGGAAAAGTAGAAATAAAGTGAAGAAAGGTCTTAATTTCACTTTTGTAAAATGAAATATATGATAGGGTCAATTGCGTTTTGCCCCTTAACCTTTGGGATGCTTTGCGAAGTGCCCTCCACCATTTTAAAAAGAGCACTTTGTCCCCTAACGTTTGTAAAACTGTACGATTTATCCCCAGATGTAAAATCTAATGGATGAAAAGATAGCCACGTGGCAAAAATTAACTGTAGATCAAAGACTCAAGGGCAAACTACAAATGTTAGGGGGCAAATTGTTCTTTTTAAAACATTAAGGAGCACTTCACAAACACCCAAACAATAGGGTGTGATCACGATTGACCCTATATAATAACATGAATTGAAGCCATGAGGCACTCAGTTCAACATTATGGGAAATTATATCACCATTTTTGTTTAGCGTTCTACAAAAAATAGGGAATATGGATTTTTTTTTTATTAAATTGCAATTATTTTAATATGGAGCAAAAACTCACATTTTTATATCATTACCCGATTTATCTTAACCCAAATTTAATTTTATTACGTCTCGATTCTGGAGTAGACTTGCAGTCTGCAGATGTGATGAGATATAAAAATGTAATGAGATATAAACTAGATGAAGAGTATGAAATTTTTGCACCGTCGATAAATTTACGTCAAGTATAGTAATAACAATTTAAAGGTTTTACTATGAGTTATGACACATATTTCAAATAATAAACTGAGAAAGATGACAAATACAAAACAAAATATCTAATTAGTTACAGACAGGAAAGAGAAACATTTTGATTCAGTTCTAAAAATTGACATGTACTAAAAAAGGCGAGGTAGTAAACAATGAAAAATATTCTGCATTTAGGAATTCTGCTTTGAATATACCATCTTCCTAAATCTAATGGTTACATAAAGAGCGATACATGATTTGGGAGATAAGAGTTGAATCAAACAACATGTACAGTGGAGAAGATAATATATGTCTTTACTTGAATAAAATACATCAAATGTCATAATCTGACGGTCACATAGAGTGTGCTACATGATTTCACAGAGAAGAGTTGAATCTAACTACAAGTGGTATTTGCAAACTCTCATATAAATATTTTTTGCTTGAATAAAATACTTTAGGAGTCTTTGCAATACAACTTTGAAAATTCATTTTTAAGTTAAAAAATCTATACAAACTCAAAGGTGTGTAAAGTATAAACCCATTCTAGCTTATGGTGACCTTGTTAAATAAAATCAAATTTAGAATGTCCAGTTTTGAAATAATTTCCCTAACCACCGCAACTTACGATTTAATCGCTTTTGAAACTTTAATTTGCAAAATTCTACTCTGAGAAAAAAACTGCAAAGCACACCAAAGTCATTGCAATCTTAATTTATACATTTCACAATAATAGTATATACTTGGTTTTTCGGGGAGTTGATTGCGGATGTAACGAGGTATAAGGTAGACAAATTACGTATTTTTTAGAAAATTATCATCTCTTCTTCGAGTCAATTCTCTCCGACTGTTCAACGTATAATCATTAATCTTTCTGCGACATAAAACCTAATGATTTTGTTAGAGAATAGAAACTCAAAGGTATTTACTTATCTAGCTAGGATTGAGAATGCATGAAGAAAAGTAATAGAACTTATTAAAAAAAAAAAAAAAAAAAAAAAGAATCCAAGTAATAGAACCTTTTTTCTACGTGAATAAAAGTATTAAACATTTTTCTTTTCAAATCACATTGACCCCGTCATAATATGCTCCAAACAGTAGTGGGCCACAAATCCATTTAAAACTAATAAATTCAGTGCAGTGTCCTTTTACTGGTGCAAGTTACAGTAGTAATCAGTGCAGATCACATTTATCCACAACAACAACAACAAAGATCCAAGTTGCTCTTACCGGGTCGGGTCCAGACCGATGTGCGCGGGTCCCACTTCGAACGTGACCCGTTTTGCGCGTTCGGGTGGCGTCATTGGCTACGTCCAATGGTAGGGCGCCACGCTGGCAGTTGACAGAAGAGCGCTGACCCATGTTATGTTGTTAGGTGGACCCCACCAACTAGCTGTCGTCCAGATTAAAAGTATCGGCTTAACAACTGCGCCTCGGCTCAAGCCGCTGATTGTGGTTTTTACTTCAGATTATAATTACATAAATGGGATAATTACAGCTACACCCCCTGAGGTTTGGTGTAATTACACATACCTCCCCTGTGGTTTGAGAAATTACACATACCTCCCCTGAGGTTTGAAACCTTACACATACCTCCCCTCTTCAATTTAAGGGTTGTTTGGGTGTAAGTTATGATAAAACTATGCTTATTATACTTACACCCCTAAAGTTTGGTATATTTATAAAAGTAATCCTTGATGTTACAAAAATTAAAATTAAATACTCCAAAAGGTTTTATAAACTATTATATTATTACCTACAAATATAAAAAGTATTTAAATTTAAATTTAAAAATAAGTTAATCTTATCCAAAATATATTTTTGAATCAAAACACTTAACTTTTAGTTTTTTTCTTTAAAACAATTCCCGTAAATCTCAGTCAAAACTTAACTAACTACTCATCTTTGTGCCTTTGTTCTCGTTACAATTTTAAACTAACAACTATTTTAGTAATAGAAGAAGATAAAACAACGAAAATTGGTTTCACTAAATATAGTGCATTTAGGTTGTTTATTTTGTCAAAAAGTTCAACAAAACTTGCTACCTAAAACCCGTGACCATGTCTGATCGAATAATGATAATTCTATTGTCACAGTTGCTGGTAATTTCGTCATCATTCTTCATTGTTTAAAATGGGTTATGAAAATTTTGATTATTTCTGTTATATTTGTTAATTTTCATTGAAAATGAGAGTTTTTACAATTGAATTTCTATTTCTTATCGTTTTTTTTTTCGGAGATTGCATAGATATTTATTATTTTACCAAATGCTTCTTTTTTGTTGTGATAAACTGAAATTTCCGTGGGGACGCATAATAGTATTTAATATGGAACTATAATGAAATTTATGAGATTATTAAAAGTAAAACAAAAATGAAGAAATAAAAAAACAAACAAAAACAAGAAATTAAATATTTTTACAAAATAATAAAAACATTAAGATTAGATTAAATTTTAAAAATAATTTAAATACTTTTTATATTTTTGGTTAGTCATATAGTAGTTTCTAAAATTATTTGGAGTATTTAATTTTAATTTTTCTAACATCAAGGATTACTTTTACAAATATACCAAACTTTAGGGGTGTAAGCATAATAATCATAATTTTATCATAACTTACACCCAAACAACCCTTAAGTTGTAGAGGGGAGGTATGTGTAAGGTTTCAAACCTCAGGGGAGGTATGTGTAATTTCTCAAACCACAGGGAAGGTATGTGTAATTACACCAAACCTCAGGGGGTGTAGCTGTAATTATCCCTACATAAATTGCCGTGCTTCATGTAAAAACTTTCTCAAGTTGCTTAATTAGTATATAGTTTTTTGGATAATTACTTAATTAGTATAAAGTTAGTTGACCCTAAAACAGAAATTTTATTGTTTAGAGTAAGATTTTGTGGACTGTTTTTTTATCTGGCAACTATTGACACATTCAATTAGAAAAATAAATCCTTTTCACATCCTAGGTCATTCTTAGACGTAAACGTAATGTTAAACACGGGAGCGTGTGTTTACACTATATACGATAAAATAGAAGAACAAAATAAAACAGTTGAAAAACTAATAATTAAAGCTACTGTCAGAAAGTTATCTGATTACACATGGTATCTGCAATGTTTGCTAAAACTTATACGAAAAAGTCCAACTACGGGTTAGACATCATTTATCGATGTTAGAATTGCAATTTAGTTATAAAATTAATTTTGTTCACGTACGTTAATATTTGAATAAAATGCATTGAACTTAGGTGGTGTTTGCAAATGCTTATAAAAAGAGCTTGTTCACTACTTTTGCTTTAAGCCACTTTAAGTGACTTTTAATAAAAAGTCGGGAATGTTTGCAAATCTATTTTAAAAGCTACTTAAATCATTAATTAGGTGTTTGCAAAAATTAATGAGAAGTAACTTTTCTATTTAAACACCTTTCAAAAATAACATAATTCCAAAGCAGTTGGGGAAGCACCCCTGGGCATGCTTTTGCGGCTTGTGCTTTTTCTGACTCTTTTTTTAAACAAGCAGAAGCAAAAGTCAGCATTCCAGACACTAAAAATGTGCTTTTACGGCTGCAAAAGCCAAAAAGTTCCTTTTATAAACATTTGCAAACACCACCTTAATATGCCGTACATGTGATGTTTTAAATTAACAAAGAATCATTATATATTCTTAAGAGTTTGATACTTTTATTCCTTGGCCTGCATAAGTCGAATATATCTTTTACTATTTTACTTTTTTAAGAAATATCTTTTAATTTTAACCATTGGAATTGTTCCGTAGCCACACGTATTACTCATCAGTGCTGAGGTGTGCTGCAATGACAGGGGTGAACAAAAAAAAAAACAGAACTTAATTATAATATAATTTTGATGAATAGTTCTTTTTATAACATTATTTCTTTCAAATACAGTAGTTTCATAAATTTATGTAAAATTTTACATAAGATAAGTTTAAGTTGTTTTATCAAAGTAAAATAAAATTAATTGATGGTGGCACTTAGAGCATAACTTAGATAACGTTCTTACTATGTTACCCACTCATTCAGTTAGCTATGACGCCTGGATAACATGATCACAGGTTGCACGAACCACGTTGTTGGTTTATTTCATTTTTGATTCTAAGCTAGGGTGCTATAACTTTATTTTTGGCTCTTTAGCTGACACGGTTCGATCTTGATCATTTATTATGAAAAACAAATTCAATTTTAATCCTTCGACCGCGATAATGGCAGAATGAATTAATATTTTTTGACCAATACACGTGGTTGCGCGTATGTTGAGTGTCCACCAATGGCCAATGCAATTTTTTCCTTTTTTATATATATACATTCTAGTCTTGGTTTACAAAATAAAAACTTACAAAACTCAATATTCTCATGTCACACACCCTATTCCCTAACCCTAAATCCCTAAATTTAGTTTTTTTTTCTTCTTCACGTCAGCTTCTTTTTGTATACAATTGCCTCTTCCAGAATCTTAAATCCATACGTTTTGGCTTTTCCCATCTACTTCTTCTACTTTGTCGAAAATGGAGTCAAATAACGAACTTAGGAATATGTGGAAGGAGCATTAGATAGCAAGAGATAGTTTTGATCTAGGACGATGTTATTGATTTAGAACTGTATTTTAAAATCATGACGAAATGATTTAAGGGTGAGTCATGTTATCTGAAGCGCAATCTCACCCTCTAGCCATATACGAGGTTGATCTCACACCTATAGAACGCAATTCTAAAAAACATCAAAATTGAACAAGCATGTGCACAAAATCAGATAACAACATATCACAGGTGGAATGAAGTCACATTGGGTGATCAAAACTAAAACAAACCAACCCAATTACATTTGACGAGAGCATTATTTCTTTAAGAACATGAATAACAAAAAAAGAAAGAAAGACAGATTTGATTAGTTAAAAAAGTTTTATCCATGAAATTTGTTGATAAATCCTTATTTATATTTTTTTAAAAATAAATTCTTGTTGGATATACACTGGCTTCCTGCCCAAAGTGGCAAAGTCCCAATTCGTACCACAGGGAAGAAGAACAAATCAACCTGAAAATCATTAAAAAAAAAAAACAACAACAGAAAACTACAAAACTATAACCGACTCGGTGGCGCCAGCTGCCAACAGAAGCCAATTCAGACAAAAGAAACGCGTATACAAAAACCAACCGGCTTCCATTATTTTTTCTTTAATTAATTTCTCTGATCATCATCATCAACTGTGCTTAATTAAATTACAAAATACTTAAGCATAATCTCTTTATTATCAATATTAATTAAACTAAACTTCAAATTTTCACCAATAAATTAAAGACTACTGAACGTGCAAGGTGCAAACTTCTTAGACTGAAGAAAAAATCACTCTCTCTCTCTCTCTCTCTCCTCTTTCTCTCTCCTCATTTTCTTCCGTATATCTACTGCTTCTGCTCTGAGTCAGAAAAAAACAAAGAGGAGTTGTAAAATTCATCTCTGATTATTCACATTTTTCAATTAACCGCCGGAAAATCACATTCTCCGACCGGCAATGTGGAAGCTCCGGTCAGTATTATCGGTTCTGTTGCTCTGTTCGTGCGCGGCTCTAGTTGCTGCTCAAGGATCTAACAGAACACGGAGCAGATGGCAAACACTTAGCGGTGAAAAGATCTATCTATCTCTTAATGTGAAGTTTGGTGTTGTTGTGATAATGTTTGATCGGAGTTTTTAGTTACAAGTGTTAATGTTGTGGATTTGGTGAGCTGATTTGTTCGTTTGTGTGATTATTGTGGTGAATTTGGTTGGCGTTTTGCGCGTAAATGCTAAATTAGTTTCTAATTTGGGCGGTGAATTGGTGTTGGAGCTCAGATACTGTAAATAGAATGAAGATTCTTCTTCAGAGATGTGTTTTTTTGACTTGTTTTGTTTTGGTTCAGTTTGCATTTATGTTGATTGGTGTTGTTATTCTGTGGTAGAAGAACTTGCTCAGCTTTTTGACCTTTTTTTGTTTGTAAATAATGTGGTGCAGTTTGCTTAATTTGTGTTAAAGATTCTTGTGATTATATGGGCTATTGAACAACATAGTAATTGCTTATATTAGGAAGTTTGCTTGTACAAAATTGTGAAAGATATATTAGGCAAACTTGGGCAGTTTTACTGTTGGCTGTAGCTAACTTTAAATTAGCCAAAAAGAGTAACTATTTTATTAATTCTCTGAAGTTGAAAATGGAGGATTGGATAATGAAGTTGCCAAAATTTGCCTTTTAGGAGCCTGCAGATAGTCAGAACTCAGTCAATTATGGGCTGAAAAGTTATTATTTTTGTGAAATATTGAACTTCATCTGCAGAAGTGTCTTAAAAAGTCTGAGGCCTAACTATTTCGATTAACAATTCCTTTGTCTGGACTAATGTTTTCGTACTGGAAGAATTTGCATGTGAACTTTTCCTCCCATATTTTGGCGGAGGGTGAAGTTTTCTCTGTGTCCCGTCAAATTCTTGACTCCGGTATTCATCAGATAATCCTTTTCATAGTACAGGTTCCACGAACTTAAGTTTCAGTTTCTTTTTGCAGGAGATGCACCTTTGGTCATAGCAAGAGGTGGATTTTCAGGAATATTCCCTGATTCCAGTTTTTATGCATATTCACTAGCAGTCCAGACTAGCTTATCTAATGTGAATGTGTGGTGCGATGTTCAACTTACAAGAGATGGAGCAGGGATATGCTTTCCAGATATCAGGCTGGAGAATGGTTCTGACATTGACTTGGTATACGCGAACAGGGGCAACTCTTACTCTGTGAATGGAGTCCCAACTCGAGGATGGTTTTCTGTTGATTTCACCCTTAATGACCTGGCACCTGTCAATCGTAAGTGTGACTTCTCTGCTGCTTTCCATTGTCTTTGTTGTCTACATTTTTACTCTTTCCACTCTGCCTTTGTAACTATCATGAGTTGTATTTGGGTTCATTCCTGCCTTGCGATATTCTTTGAAAAGCCGCAAAAGATACTATCTTGCTAAACTAATGTTATGAAACAATTGAATTTCCCATGAAGTGTTTTAATATAATTCTTTTGGTTGTATATTTTAACAATATTTTGGGAATAAAAAATATCTTGTTCCACCAGTGACTGATATACGCATATAACGTAAGATTTCTTGTGCCTTTATTCTTCATATAAGATCAATATTTCATGCTATTGATGATTTCGAAGCTTTAACATTTAACATATGAAGTTGGTACTTCCACGCTGACTGTCTTCAATAATTGTGGCAGTGAAACAAAGGATTTTCTCTCGGGCCCCAAATTTTGATGGTACCCCAATGCAAATTCTTACTGTCGATGATGTGGTTAGCCAAGTAAACCCACCTAGTTTGTGGTTGAATGTTCCGGTATTTGAATCTAATCCTTCTAGATTGTGCTTCAACTATTTATCAGCTATTATTTGGCGATTACTCATTAAATTTCGTTATAATACCTGCAGCATGATGCATTTTTCAGCCAACATAATCTGAGTATGAGGAGCTTCATCATTTCTGTATCTAGACGCGTGATTGTAAATCATATTTCCTCACCAGAGGTGGGCTTTCTGACCAGTATTGCATCAAGGTTCAGAACAGGCCCAACAAGGCTTGTGTTCCAATTTCTTGGACGTAATGATGTTGAGCCATCTACCAACCAAACATATGGCTCACTTTTGAGTAATCTGACATATATCAGAACATTTGCCTCTGGAATTCTTGTTCCCAAGTATTACATATGGCCTGTGGACAACAGCCAATATTTATTGAATTACACTTCTCTTGTACTGGATGCTCATAATGCTGGGCTAGAAGTTTTTGCATCCAATTTCGCGAATGATGCACCTTTAGCATATGATTACAGCTACGACCCAGTGTCTGAGTATCTATCCTATGTCGACAATGGCGTATTTTCTGTTGATGGTGTGCTCTCCGACTTCCCAATAACTCCATCTGAAACCATAGGTAAGCAATTCACGAATTTCTGTTGAATGTTATTCAGTTTGGATCTTGAAGCATCTCTGCTGTGGCATCTTTCTCACTTTATTCACCTGTTAAATTAACTATACAATAAGTATACTCTTTTGAGTTCATGGTGCTTTTGCATGTCTGCTTTTGCACTTATGGCCTTGCTATTAAAGGTTGATTTTTATTTTTTTCTTCTTTTTTTTTTCTTTTTTTTTTTTTTTTCTTTTTGTGCTTTGTGTATATTGAAGCATCTTTCCATGCTTTAATAGTAATTGCACTTTGAAATATTTACATTACCAGTTGGCTGCCACATTATACTCAGCTGGCTATTGATTCCATATAGAATTTATCCTTGAACTACATGGAAGAATAAGGTTGAGTAATCGAGTATATAGGTGGGCCACTTGGTCCAGTCCGGAAAAAGTATCTACACTATTTTGGCTCAAGTCTCTTCTGATGAATATCATGATGAGTTTTCATTCCTGAAGTTCCATCCTCACTGATCAACTAAATACAAGCATGATTATCCAAGATAGGCTCAGTATGTTTAATAAACTGTGACGCATAAATTATGAAGATGCACGTTTTCGCAGATTGGAACATGTTTATGTGCTTAGAGTTCTACAAAGGAAAATGACCTACGGTTGTGATATCTTCTTACGACCAGCTTTCCAGAAATAGCCTGTATCTTTTGGGATGATGTTTTTTTACTCCCTATAGTCGATTCTAGTATTGTTTGTCCCAATTATCTGTTTTGGCTGTTATTCTCTTGTGTCATAAGTTTCTGGGAATTTTGATCCTCTGTGGCTCTGTAGAGTGTACAATCAGCTCTCACTAAGTTCTACAATCATCTCGCGTGAAGAATAAATACCTCTTTCCCTATTTGGTCTAAAAACTAATCATGCTTCTGTCTTATACTTTGGGTCCTTGCAGATTGCTTCGCGCATATGGGCAAAAATGATACAGCGCAAGGTATGTTTAAATAGTTGCACTTTGCTGGCATATAGTTGGATATCTTTCTCATTCATTTCAACTTGTTCGTTGAAAGTCTATTAAGTACAATTCTTTAACTATCTAGGTCGTCATTATTCACATATTAGTTCTGCACTCTCTTCTATGCAGCAAATGTTTTGGTCATCTCATCGGAAGGAGCAAGTGGAGACTATCCTGGTTGTACTAACCGGGCATATGAGAAGGCTGTATCAGATGGTGTTGATGTACTTGACTGCCCTGTTCAAATATCAAATGATGGAATACCGTTTTGCTTGGGGTCTATCAACCTCAGAGACAGAACAAATGTTGCTCAAACAAATTTTAGCAGTCTGACCACTGATAATACAGACCTTAACATACAGGATGGAATTTTTACCTATAATCTCACTTGGAGCCAAATTCAGACCTTGACACGTAAGTGAAACATGAGATCTGAACTGTGCATTATAGCAAATCTAAAATTGAATATTTAACTCTTCAAAAATAAAGAGAAGATGAAAACTCAGGCAGTCCCCTGCATAAAAGAATATTTATTGAACTTGCATATCAAGCGATTTGGTAACAAAAGTTATGTCACTGAGCTTGTGGCCAGTGAGGTTCATGTCTTTCAGCTTATACATGTTCTTAAACTGGGATTTACCTTTTGATGGAGATTTCCATGCTTCATGTGATCATAAAGCCGTTCCAGTGGGCTGGCACTGCGTACGGCTGATCTGTGTTTTAGTTTCTGTAATTTGATGCAACTTCTTAAAAGTATTGCTTTCTTTCAACCAATTCATCAAGTAGCTTATTCATTAAGGGGAATCAACTTTCAACATTCTTCTGGAGTCACGTTTGATACAATTTCTCTCAAAAGTGATTTGTGTCCAGGCAAATGAAAGAAACTAATCAGGTCCAGTCCCGATCATATTCTACTAAAAGCAGCCAGGAGAGTTCTATGAAGTATATGTACAAGCATAATTTTGTAGATTTCCTTGCATATCCTGGCATCTTTGATTCCAAGAATGTCAACTGGAATAGGTTATCTTGAATACATAGTTGTTAAAATTTGTCCTTATTAATTATTTTGGATTCATTGCAGCTGCTATTTACAATCCGTATACAAATTACTCATTGTTCCGGAATCCAAGAGCCAGAAATGTTGGAAGCTTTATGCAGTTATCTGAATTTTTGGAATTTGCTAACAATGCATCATCTGTCTCTGGAGTTTTAATCACCATAGAGGTTAGTCTATTTGAGTTCCAGATCTTTAGTTACTCCAACGCCAAGCACAGTTTATGCTTGTCACAGAAGATTTCTTTGCATTAAGCATAATTTTACCCGACATATGTGCTCGAGAATATAGGGCTGCTTCAGCTCGTAAAGTGGAGTAGTGTGTAGAATATCAAAGTCACGGAAGTACCTGATAAATGTTTAACTTGAGAACTTCTAGTAGAAATATTTGCAACTTAGTTTTGTAAAAAGCAGCATAAATTGCATAGAAAATTGGGAACTCTGTAATCACATGCACGGATGCAAAGACCGTAGCTTATTCGTTGAGTTTCCAGCAAGATTCTACCACATGAATTACCTGAGTAACAATGTCTTTTTACAGCCATGTTGGTCTAAGAAGTTTATGCCTCGATACAGGTATTGTATTTATATCCAGAAAAAAGCATAGAATCAGAGAAAGATGTCTGTGCCTGTTGGCTTCTCACCGTATTAGACGTATTGATAGTTTGATACTACTAGGTTTATGTGCTAAAATGTTTTATGGATGAATCACCTTATAGTTAACTGGTTCCTCTTCGCATTTAATGTGCCTTCAGGTTATATAAAATGATTCCCGAGAAGACATTGGAGAGTAGCGATTCTTATTAATTACTCAAGTTACTTTTTTCATTAGCAGATGCTCTGACAAATATGGTATCTTATTCCGTCGTTCCTGTCTTGCAGAATGCTGCCTACCTAGCTGAAAATCAAGGATTAGGTGTCACTGATGCTGTTTTGGATGCTTTAAGTACAGCTGGTTACAATAATCGAACTTCCAAGAAGGTTATGATTAGATCTAGTGATAGTGCACTACTTTTAAGGTTTAAGAGCACCAGCAATTATGAGCTTGTTTACCTCGTTGATGAAGATGTCAGTGACATCTTGAACTCTACAATTTTGGAGATGAGAAGCTTTGCTAGTTCAGTTGTTCTCTCAAAAAGATCCGTCTTTCCTTCTCACAAGGCATTTGTCACTGGTGAAACAAACATCGTCCCAAAGCTGCAGGCCTTTAATTTCACAGTCTACGTGCAATACTTCCAAAATGAGTTCGTTTCTCAACCATGGGATTTCTTCTCTGATCCATATGTGGAGATCAACACTCACGTGTTTTATATGGGAATTAACGGTGTCATTACAGATTTTCCTGCAACAGCAGCTAAATACAGAAGTAAGTTGGCTCGTTAACTTGTTATATTAGTACCTTTTTTGAGTAATCAGTTCTATACCTTTATTTAAAGGTTAAGTACATTGACACACCCTAAGGTCTGGTCGAATTACAGAAATCTCCATGTTTGAATAATAAGGAGAAACAATCCCTGAAACATAGACAGATGGGTTAATTGCAGCAAACGCCCCAATCTATGGGATCTGTAGCACTTTGCCCCCTAACCTATGAAAATGTGCGAAATGCCCCCCAATCTATTGATTTTTGTCTGATATGCCCCCTGAGGTTGATCAACAGTTCATTTTGGACACGTTTCTAAGTTCTTGTCTGTCCGATTTGACACCGGGGGGTAAATCGTACAAAAATCATAGGTTGGGGGTATTTCGCACATTTTAATAGGTCAGGGTCAAAATGCTACAAACCCTATAGATTGGGGGGTTTGCTGCAATTAGCCCTAAACATGCATTTCAAATAGGTTCATTTGAGGTTTGAATAATTACAGAGACCCCCACACTTTTAAACTTCAAAAATATTAGAGATGTGCCTCTATTTTCAAGTTTTTATAGCTTCAGTTTGTGTCTCCATAATTATTCAAATTTTCAGTAGTTTCTCTAATCAGACCAAACCTCAGATGTGTATGACGTAATTGTCCCTTAAACTGTGTGCACTATTTTATGTTCAACTCCCTATTGCTCTTATATTGTTGCTTTTACATTTCATGGCTGTCATTTTCATTATGATTGTTATTACATAATTTCCTCATAAACCTTCCTTTAGGATTCTGGTTCAGTGCCCTGATACAATCAATTTATACTAACAATATCTGTTGTTTTGATCGATTTACAGGAAACCGATGCTTAGGGTATAGAACTGTTCCTCTATACATGACTCCTGTTCAGCCCGGTGGTCTTCTTTCACTTATGGCGCCTGGAGCTATGCCTCCGGCCCAAGCTCCAAACCCTGTACTGGAGGAAAGTGATGTGGTGGAGCCGCCTCTACCCCCTGTCTCCGAGAGACCCCCAACTGGCGGCACTGATAACACGACGGCTCAGGCTCCAACTTCACCAAATGGCCAGCCTACACTTGTTGCAAGTACTATCCTCAGTATCATTCCCCTTCTTGCAGCTCTTGTGCTGTGCTAAGGTTATAACACGAAAAACTCGGCATTTGGACCATTTTATCGTTTTGATTGACCTAATTGGATATCTGGACTAGAGCTTACGCCGCGACTGTTTCAGATTATACAATTGAGAACTTGAGGGCTTTGTTACACTTGTGGATCTTGTAGGTACTTAAATTCATTCTTTGTATTTGTATTTTGTGTTAATGGGAATGGTTGCAGGCAGAGGAAATGTGAACTTGAGAAGTGATGTAATTTATTCTTCGCGTTGTATGTTGTAAATTTTGTACGACAATAATTATTTGGTGTATGGGAATAACATTCATTTTGAAACTCATGTGAGGTTTTGGAAATACTTTATTTAAAAGGTCTATATGTTTTCGAATAAACATTTTTTAATTCTTGTTTTAGAAATCTGAAGAGTTGGTTTAGAATGCTTTTTAGATGTGGTGACAGTTTTGTTGTTAACTACAGGTTGTATGGATACTTTTGTACATTTAGTCTCTTAGTTATTTTAGTAAAGTATGATAAATAATCTTAAGAAAAGTATAGCTTTTAGAGTTAATTGCATCAAACCTTGCCCTTGCCCATGTGCGATTTTTGTGCCTCACCTTATGAAAAGTTGCAACATATGTCCTAACTTATTCAAAATGTGCGAACTATTCATGAAACCAAATCTAACAGCCGAAAATGTAGAAGCATGTCTAAATTGAACGGTTGATCAACAACTCAGGGCAATTTGCGCACTTTTTGAAAGGTTGGAAAGTATATTATAATTTTTTATAGGTAGGGGCCAAATCACATATGAACTATATGCTGGGGGGTTTGATGCATTTTACCTTAGCTTTTATTAAATACATTGCATATATTGTTTTTGAACAATTTGAAGCAATTTGAAGTTAAAATCAAGATGGAAGTTATCTAAGCTTTTAAGATGCTACTTAAATTGTTTTTCTGAATCAATCCTCTTACAAATTTGAGCTTTTAGAGAACGACAATACATGGCACATGTCAGGCGTAACAAAAGATTTACAACATGCACGTGAGGGGGCGTGTTGAAGGTTAATACATAAATGAATAAATGTCAATCCTCTCTACAAGTTTGAACTTTAAAAAACAACGTAAATTCAATAGTTTTGGCAGCTACCATGTAGTTATGCTAGTAAGCAAGAACTGTCATCAGTTCATGCGTCGACTGATCTTTTTAAGACTTGCGGCTCAAACTGCAGGTAAAAGAATTGAAAACGACCTTTACAAATGACAAAAACCTTTGTTGCTTTTTATAACCTTTAAAAGTTCATTCAACTCTTGAACTCCATGGATATTTTCACAACTGACAATAACAGGACGTTTTTCGACAATTTAGATGTAATATAGAATCAAAAACAGCCAGGCAGAAGACAGATGCATGCATTGATATAATCGTCAATCATTTAGAATCTTCCCGTGTTCTAATCCCTTTAAATACACCCATGCATGCAATTCCTAACAAATAAATTATATTGATCAATAAGTACTATCGCCAAATCATTAACCTCTAATTTTGTGAGAAATGGCTTCAACAACTTCTACTCTATCCGCTATCCCATTATGCACCATCCCAAGATCCTCGGTCGTTCCTCAAGTTAGCCAATTCCGCGCGATCAAAACACGTCGTTTTCTCAGCAAAAAAACATTAAGTATTTCTTGCGCCATTAGTGCTGCGCAACCCGAAACCATGGAGATAGTTAAGATCACGATAGCGAAGCAGCTTTCCATCGATGAGGGTACGGTGACGCCTCAAACTAAGTTCGTTGATCTGGGTGCGGACTCGTTGGACACGGTGGAGATTATGATGGCGTTGGAGGAGAAATTCGGTGTGTCCATCGGAGAAAGCGGAGCGGAGAGCATCGCCACCGTTCAGGAGGCAGCGGATTTGATTGAGAAAGTGAAGGCCGGGGCAGCTTAATTGAAAATCAATAAAAGGAAGTATTGAAGGGGGTTTTAATATTTTCACGGGAAAAGAAGATTGCCTTTGGTTATATCAGTTGATAAATACATATCAAAAAGTCCCCGGCAACATCTTCACATAAAAACATCTAATATAAACTACTTACTTTAATGTTAGAATTTGCAAATTCAGTTCAAGATATGATTTAAACTTCTTTTATATATGTTACCGCCGGGTGGACGGCGGATTTTGTTCACTCTGGGCTACTATTAGCCTAAGTAAATTAGATAAAAATAATTATTGAAAATGGAAATATCAAAATAAAATGGTTGAAGTAGAACGCGAAAATACATATTTGCTGGTACATAATAACAAAAAACTACTTAACAATAAACAAAATCATAAAAATGCTACGAGAGTTGAGCTCTATGCTTCTTCATAGAGCAAAATTCATAACTTACCAAATCTACACTTTTCGATAATTCTATCAAACTTTTTTAAAATACATACAAAAATTCCAATGAAATTCTTTTATAAATGGGGGCAACAACTCTAACACCCCCAAATAATAATAATAAAGTACAGAAATAACAATTTAGTTTTTCTATTCATAGTGGGGAAAATCTAGATTTAAGAACTGCGCCCGGAAGAACCTCTCACTAGCTAGCCGGTCGCCCTATCTGGAGGCATACTGAACACTATGCCTTTCGAACCGAACGCCAAAGCTTACTTCTACTGAAAATTTGATAAAATGTATGATAGTTTAATCCTTAACTTCATGATCTCAATTTATACTATACACCCTAACCAAAAAAACATAGGGGAAAATGCATAAAACCCCCTTGTGGTTTTGAAAACCTGCACGGAATCCCCTTGTGGTTTGATAATTACCTAAAATCCCCCTGTGGTTTCAGAAACTATGCACAGAATCCCCTTGTGGTTTCAAAAACCCTGCACAAAATCCCTAATCCGTTAAACTCCGTCAGAGAGTGGCGACCACTCGCTCTATGTGAGAGTGGGTTTAATTTTTGTGTACTTTTTCGAATTAAAAAGTCTATTTCACCCTTCAAAACTAAAAACATGAAATCCCCCTGTGGTTTGAGAACCCTGCACAAAATCCCCCTCTGGTTTGAAAATCCTGCACAAAATCCCCCTGTGGTTTGAAAACCCGGCATAAAATCCTTATTTTTTTGTTTTTTTTTTTAAACATCCAGATTTTTTTTAAAAGAAGTTAAAAATAAATAAGGGCAATTTAGTCATTTTTAAATAAAACTAACGGAGTTATGTTAAATTTAACGGAAGGGAATGTGTGCAGGGTTTTTGAAACCACAAGGAGATTTTAGGTAGTTTTCAAACCACATGGGGATTTTGAGCAGGTTTTCCAAACCACAAGGAGGTTTTAGGTTAATAACCCAAAAACATATGATGTTTCTATGGCTAAAGTACAACAAACAGTTCTTATGCATAAATATATTATCCGACTTTCAAGTCCATACAATGAATTTCTATTAAAAGATATTAATATACATAAAAACAAAAATGAAAACTTCATGTCCATGTATATTCTAAAAATTATACAAGTATGAGATGGGAGATGAGGGTTTCAAAAGTAAGACGGATTTGTGTGGAATATCCCGTCTCTATGTTTCTTATGATTTTCTATAGCTTGTAGGTGTATTGTGGACAACGGATTTTTTGTTCACTCTGGGCTACTAGTAGCCTAAGTAAATTAGATAAAAATAATTATTGAAAATAGAAATATCAAATGGTTGAAGTAGAACGCGTAATATACATATTTGTTGGTACATAATACAAAAACTACTTATCAATAAACAAAATCATAAAAATGCTATGAGAGTTGAGCTCTATGGTTCTTCATAGAGTAAAATACATTTTCTCTACAAAGGGCTTGTCTCGGCATTCTCCCTACAAAGGCTAACTTGTATCTCCGACATATTGTTTATGATCATGAGTGCAATATGTGTGGTAGAAGGCATTATGGCTTTTTGACAGAAGCAATCAAGGAGGCATTAAGGCTAGAAGAAACGGCTAAGCAGAGATTTCAGAACGAAGTTATCATAGTTCATTGTGATAATCATAGTGTGTGCAATACACATGTGCAAAAACTTAGGTGTATCTTGAAAAGATAAAACATGTAATATCAAGCTACATTTTGTCAAGGAAATAATCTCAAAATGGGCTGTAATTGTGAAATCACTACAGAGTACAGCCTCTTTGACATGATTACCAAGGTGCTTCTAGACAGTAAGTTCCTTCATTACTTGGAGTTGATAAGCCTGAAGGAGAAGTAGCTGCTGTAGAGAAAATATGATTGTATATTTCTTGAATTACAAAGAGTATGAGTATCCTATATAAATACAATTTCTTATGCTATAAACAAGGAAAACAATCCTATCTAAATAAGGTAAAGAACCTATCTAAACATAGGAGAATATATGATATGATCAAGAGCCGAGCTATGATGGATTCTGTGATTTATTTCCAATACGCCCCCGCAAAATGACGGTACCATCGGCTAAGGAAATTTTGTCACGAAGAAGAGAAAAACGACGATGATGTAGGGGTTTAGTGAGGATGTCGGCAAGTTGATCATTGGTGTTAATGTGCGACACAGAGACAAGTCCTTTTGCAACAATATCCCGAACAAAATGCACATCAATAGCAATATGTTTCATTCGGGAATGATACACCGGATGAAGAGAAAGATGTGTTGCACCTATGTTGTCACAAAACATGACGGGACGAGTGTGGGAAACGAAATTAATTTCGGTGAGAAGATTCTACAGCCAACGAACCTCGGACATAGTGGTGGCAAGTGCTCGATATTTAGCCTCCGTAGAAGAACGTGCAACAACTCGTTGTTTGCGGGAGCTCCAAGAAATAGGATTAGCGCCCAGAAAAATGACAAAAGCGGAAGTGGAAGTGCGATCAGTGGGATCGCCTGCCCAATCTGCATCAGAGAAGGCACGAATCGAGATGGACGACTGCTTGCGAAGAAGGATGCCATGAGAGATGGTGCCTTTCAAGTAGCGAAGGACACGCTTGACACAATTCCAGTGATGTTCCGTGGGTCGAGTAACGAACTGAGCGAACTTGTTGACCGAGAAGGCAATGTCGGGTCGTGTGAAAGAGAGATACTGAAGCTCGCCAATGGTTTGGCGATACATATGCGAATCACAAGAAGCGGAAGTGGTGGTGATGGAATCGGACGAAGACATAGGTGTAGACACATACTTGGCGCCAACCATATTATGACGCTCCAATATGTCAAAAATGTACTTGTGTTGTGAGAGTAGTAAACCCTCTTTGCAAGGAAGAGCTTCAATGCCCAAAAAATATGAGAGATAGCCGAGGTCCTTAATCGCAAAGGACGAGTTTAATTTCTGAATAATGTCCGTGATTAAGGAAGAATTGTTGCCCGTAAAAATGATGTCGTCAACATAGACGAGGAGGAATAGAATCGTAGAATCGTGGCGGTACAAGAAGAGGGAGCAGTCCGATTTGGACTGTGTGAACCCGAGACAAAGAAGAGTTGTACGAAGGGCATTGAACCATTCGCGCGGGGCCTGTTTTAGGCCGTATAGTGACTTCCGTAAGCGGCAGACATGAGTAGGATAAGTCGGATCAAGAAAACCCGGGGGTTGTTGCATAAAAACCGTCTCTTGAAGCGAGCCATGGAGAAAGGCATTGCTTACATCGAGTTGATTTATGCGCCAACAGTGAGAAACAACAATAGATAAGATGAGGCGAACCGTGGCGGGTTTGATGACAGGACTGAAGGTTTCGACATAATCAAGACCGGGTCGTTGGTGAAAACCTTTAGCAACCAACCGGGCCTTGTATTTGTCGATCGAGCCATCGGGGTGGTGCTTGATTCGGAAAATTCACTTGCAACCGATGATGTTTTGATTAGGAGAGCGAGGTACGAGCTCCCATGTGCCATGTTGAAGCAAGGCGTTGAACTCTTGGGACATAGCTAAGCGCCAATGTTCATCCTTAAGAGCGGTAGAAACGGAAGTTGGTTCAAGAGGAAGAACCGTGGGGTGTCGAGACGCGGAATAAATCACCTTCAGCTTGTGAGTATTGTTTTTGCCGCGAGTTTGCATCGGATGTGTATTAGTTGGTGGCCGAGGAGTGGGAGCCGAGGAAGGAGATGAGTGTGCCGGTGGAGAGGACGGCCGTGACTCGGGAGTTGGTGACTGGGTATCAACTGTGGGACTTGGAAGAAGAAAAATAGGAGACGACGAAGACACGGGTTGCTCAGACGAAGTAGGCGGCATAAAAGTGAAAAGAAATTGATCTTCCACAAAACGAACATGCCGAGATATATAGATACGCGGCGTGTCAGGGTGTAAGCATTTATATGCACTCTGTGTCGTTGAGTACCCAAGAAAAATGCAAGGGCGCGAAGGATACGATAATTTCCCGTGCACAAAAGGCTTAAGCCAAGGATAGCAAAGGCAGCCGAAAACGCGTACGCGAAGATAATTAGGCTCACGGCCAAAGAGCCTGAAGAAAGGCGAGTCAGATTGCAAAGTGACAGAGGGCAGACGATTAATAAGATACACATCGGTGTGTAAAGCATACGACCAGTAGGAAGAAGGAAGTTTCGCATTGTGTAGAAGAGCGCGCCCCGTTTCTAATATGTGACGATGTCGTCGTTCAACTATGCCATTTTGTTGCGGGGTGTGGGGAGCAGTGGTTAACCAACTAATTCCTTCAGCCAAAAAATATGATCGTAAAGCAATAAATTCACTCCCGTTGTTACTGAAAATGTTTGTAAGACGTTGTTTAAATTGATTTTCAGCTAAGGGTTTGAATTGCTTGATAATCGCCTGAACCTGTGATTTGCAAGTCATGGGAAAAAGCCAGCAATATCGACTATAAAGATCAACGAGCAAAAGATAGTATTTAAAACCATCAACTGAAACAACTGTAGGTCCCCAAACGTCCGCAAAAACATAATGTAGCGAATATAAAGCAACAAACGACGAGTTCTCAAAAGGTAACTGATGAGACTTACTCGAAAAACAAGAGTCACAAAACGAAGCCTTCGCAGAGGCATGACTACTAATTGGTAATTTAAAGCGAGAAATTAAAAAAGAACTAGTTTGTGATCCATGGTGACCAAGTCGTCAATGCCAAGTAGAGACATCGAATCGAACGCCCATGCTTGCAAACTTCGCCTCTGATTTGAGATAATATGAGGGAGTGCGAATAAAGTAAACTCCATCAATGCATACGCCCTGCGCCAGGTGTTCCCCCGTTGGTTGTGCCTTAACAATAAAATGATCAGGGAAGAATTCAACAGAAACATTATTCTCCTTGGTTAATTGATGCACGGATAGTAGGTTTTGTTTAGTTGAGGGAACACGTAAGACATTCATTAAACAAAAATTACGAGAAGGAAAATTGAGATAAGATATACCAGTGTGAGTGATGCGCATCCCGTTACCATCCGCAATCTAAACTTCATCAGTTCCATCGTATTCAGAATGATAGTTCAGCGTGTTGAGGTCCGGGGTCATGCTATGAGACGCCCCGGAGTCAACAAGCCAGTTGTGAGATGGAGCGTTCGGCTATGATGAGGGCGGAGTTCGGGCGAAGTTGGCGGTGGGCTGCTGGAGATTAAGGTAGCGATAGCAAGTAGCGGCGACATGCCCAAACTTGCCACAAAGTTGGCATTGAACCTGATTAGAGACGTTAGAATTATTGTAAGACCAAGAATTATTATTCTTACCACGACCACGATTATTTGAGTGACGGCCGCCTCGTCCACGATAGTTGCCACGACCATGCTGATTGGAAAATTGGTTCGGATCAGAGGGGACCGAATTGTGAGTGGAGTGAACCGCGTTATTGGCGGTGGCAACAAGAGGAGTGGTGTCGGATTCTAGACGGCGCAGACACACCTCATGAGTGACTAAGGCACTGTGAAGTTCCGAGAAAGTCATCGGTTTTTCCCGAAGTCTGATGAAGGAGGCGATGTCACGGTAGGCAGCCCCCTGTCCGTTGAGGACGTAAAGTGTGATATCGTCGGCATGGAGTGGCCGATCAAGCATGGCTATCTCGTCAACCTTTGCTTTTATTTCACTGAAATACTCAGCGAGAGCCAAGGGTAACGGAATTGAGGGCATCCTTCAATGAAAGGACACGAGTACGATCGGGGCGCGCAAAAGCCGACATGAGTAGCACCCATGCCTCGGACGAGGTGTTTGCCGTGTGAATGATCGGAACCAATTCAGGGGAAATTGATCCGATGAGGGCGGCCAGAAGGAGTTTGTCTTGACGAAACCAGTGATCGTGCGCTTGTTCGTTCGTCGGATCCGGTTCTTTTACATCACCTTGAAGGTAGCCTAAGAGATTGAGGCCACTAAGTTGCGCCACAACTTGAAGGTGCTAGGACATATAATTTGAGTGAGTGAGACGAAGGGTGAAGTGATGATGGGCAGTGACCGGTATTAAGGCCGGAATTGTGGTGGGTGGATGAGGCTTCGTCCGACATGGTGGAAAAAAAAATATTTTGGGATGTGTGAATCATGAGATTTTAGGTGGCTCAAAGTGATACCATGTAGAGAAAATATGATTGTATATTTCTTGAATTACAAAGAGTATGAGTATCCTATATAAATACAATTTCTTATGCTATAAACAAGGAAAACAATCCTATCTAAATAAGGTAAAGAACCTATCTAAACATTGGAGAATATATGATATGATCAAGAGCCGAGCTATGAGGGATTCTGTGATTTATTTCCAATAGCTGCAAAGCTAGAAGGAGTTGAGATGTTTGTGGCTAGTTAACGAATCAAACTGAAGATTTGTGGGCGATGGTTCATAAATAAGCTAAAGGAGTGAAGCTTGTTCAAAGAGGCCGGAAAAGCTATTAAGACTTGTTAGTTTAGTTAGTTAAAACCGTTACTTTCACATGTGACGCGTGTGATGTTTTTTATTGTATACAAGCTTTGTCTTGAGCTGTGAAAAATAATGGAAACATTACAAATTCTCTCTATCTTGTAACACTCTGATATCTAGTGAAAACTCTCTCTCCCTTGAATGTAGATTAGAGTTCAATTGGCTCTAATTAAACCAATGAAAACCGTGTCTCTATTTTCATTTTGTTCTTGATTGAATAGAGTTTTGTTCTGCATATTAGAGTAGATTAGATCTTCCAGTGTTGATTGATTTCATTAAATTGTTCATCAAGTTAGTTTTTCGAGTAGATCTAACACAATATACTATATATTACTCAATATGATGATCAATTAATTAAGTCCAGAGTTATAGATTTGTATCTTACTTAAAATTAAATATCACACTCGTAAATTTTTTTGTTCATACTTGTTTTGTCGTGTTTTATGGGTATTATTAATTAAATTAAGTTTTGTGTACTCAATGAGGGTAGCAAGTCATTCTACCTTCCATGACATCAAGTTCAGTTCAAGAAGAACTATGTGATTTCGGGACATAGTCTAGAACTCGTCATCTTGAATCTCCTTGGCCTCAAATTTTCTTTGGTACCTCTCTTTGACCTTGAATCACCTCGTTAAAATCGTCACCTTTCTCAAAACGTTCTCTAGACCTTGTTTTCAGGCGGACCTTCACATACACGTCTCTCCACAAGTTTATTTGTCACCCTTCATCATTAATTAGACATAGAGCACTAAAAGACTGCCGTTTTCTTCTAAGGAAGGTCAACTACTAATCCCCAGGCAGTACGTCCGCCACCAAAGCCTACTACCTTAGGACATACTAGGTTGGACACGTCTAGTTAAACCTATATTGATTGACTGCCCATTATGTTGTTGCTAGCAAATGCCGCTATATTTTATGTTGGATCTTCCAAGACATTACGACACGAGATTTCATACCGTTTTTTCTAGTCTTTTGAGAAAAAAGATTAATTCTCTTTTTTAAAAAAAAGGAGTAACTATCATAGGCTGTCTACAAAACTCGTGTGAATCTATAATAGATGTATGTGATTCTATTCACACAATAAATACGATTTAAACTGTATGGTGAAGCTAAGATTGTTCAAAATATAGTGCTCCAATAGTTTGATGACTGGAGAATACGCTTCTTAGTACTAATTGTCATCATCATTTATATATAGTATAGTTTCTTAAAGGTAACTTCTCAACATGGAACGGCTTGGAGTTCGTTCTTCAACATTCAACCTCCCATTCAACACTTTTCAGGAAAAAATATTCCATGTGGCAAAAATATGTTATTAATAAGCTACATACATAGGTGGACAAAATCAAGCAAAACTCGTTTCGACTTTGTAACACCGATATATTAATTGACCTACGATTGACAAAGTTCCAGTCAAGAAAAAAAGCAGATACATACATTTAATTTTTATAATTAAGCAGATGGGAGACCCATGCATGACCGCGTCATTAGGATAGGCAATTTAATGAGATTGCATCGACATATCGTCATTCATAGATCATCATCATCTCCCAAGCTTTTATGGCTTTTAAATAGTCCGACACGTTATTAGTTCCACTTCTGTTAATATTTTAAACTTAACACGTGAAGTGATGTAGGTCTCGCGATCATCCCACGTAAATACACTTTAATTAGTACTTTTGTCCCCAAAAAAATGATGTTAGTTAGATGTTTTCATTATAGGAAAATGACTCCATATGCTATTTTTAAAAGACAAAAAAGGATATTACTTAATTTTCGTGTGATTTATAATTTCAGTTCTATGTACTCTATTTTCAATCTTTTTCTTTTTGACATTTTCACTTAAAATACTAAAATATATGTAGGTAAAAATTAACGATATGTTGCATATAAAAAGAATAAAACACCTTAATGTTACGTGGTGTGTTTTAGTTTTTAGCAATAGAGTTTTGATTTTGATATTTATCATATTCTAGGCGTAAAAACAAAAAAAAAAGTATTTTTACATATAAGTTAATAAAAGTTAATTGACAAAAAGAATCGAACGGTACTATTAGTTTTACTTTCACATGGGTATATAAAAAACTATATCAAAATGTATGCATGGTCACTTTTATTCCCCATAATATATGAGACTTGGTGCCTAAATCGATTATAGTTATTTTCCAGTTAAGAAAAGCAGAGTGTTGAAAAGCAACGAACATGATTAGCAAGCTGGTTGTTAGAAATTCCGCACTGGTTGGCAAGCTGTATTTGCGTAACAGAGAAATTAAGTATTTTTGGGGGATTGGGAAGCAAGTACGTACTTTACCGGAGCTTATGATAGTACGTATTTACTTTACATTTTATTTAGCTTTTGAAATAAAAGAGAATTTAAAATGCACCATATTTTTTATTAAGATGTTTCTCGGTCGCAATATTCTTTAATTACGGGCTTCAATGAATATGAGACCACGTATATCACTTGCCTAGAGTCTAGATAAATGAACATACAAATTACGAAATCTTTATTAATTATCTTATGGAGTTATATACTTTGTCAAACACTTAAAAGGAAATTCTTGTATTCTAACCATAAATTATATCCGAATTCAAGAACAAACCATACAAAACTAGTTAATCAAGTGTGCTTGAGGATTTGCACTGGGAGAAATCAGGCCTAAAAACGTTGTGAATCGATTCTTGGGGCATACGCCCCTTAATTTGGAGGCCCAATATAACAAAAGAAAGAAAGTAATTTGTTTTTGTTTATTTTATAGGATTCTTTCATATATAGCCTTTGAAATTCATAATTTGATATTAGTAGTCATTATATGAAAGAAAAAAAATACTTGAAACTTAGCTATCACACACACACACACACACATATCTATACATATTTCTTTTAGTTGTTTGAATAATATTTTACCTTATATTGTTACTTTCAAAAAATTTCATAACATGTGTCAAAAAAGTATTAATATATATATGAGAAATAGAGAGTGTAAAATAGAATACGCCAATAATGTTTCTTTGTGCTTTTGTAATTATCTGTTATCTTTTTGACATCTTACAAGAATATTTCGACTCCTTTTTTATTTGCGCTAAGATTTTTAAAAACATTCATCTAAAAATGTGGGTAATAGGATAAATTCATCCAATCACACTCCCTTTCATCATGCTTTAGTTACGATGACGCCACGCTGAAAGTCCCATTCTTCTATTTGCTTCCAATGAATTGGTCCACGAGCAGCGACCAAAAGGCGTACACAAACCTTACGCACGTACGTTTAATAATCATAGCACCAACTGATTTGTTGTCTTGATATCTATCTCTTCTTAATTGTTCGGATAGTTTTTATTTAATTGTCTTGTCTAATTGAGACAGTTCCTTTTATGGTTTTGCATACCCTAACAGCAAATTCAATGATCTAAACTTTTGGAAGTTCGATCTGTAGTTACCCAATCAATTCAAACATCTTATAAATGAACGTATTTGTTAAGGCGAACAATATATGGTACTTCTCCAGCAAAAAAAGATAAATGAGTCGATTTTGGTAAATATAAATAATAAGATCTTCATTTTTACGAGATCTTTATAAGGTTAAGCTAAAAAACAAATCAATAATATTGAAGATTTAACCCATATTGGATATGTTCCTTATAATTGTATCAGCACTAGTACTTTGATTCATGTGAGTATCTCCAAAGTGAACAACAATATATGGTTGCAAGCTCCCAACTTAGTTATTAGAAGGCAACAAACATCCCAAGAACCAAGGAATTAAAAGTGGTGAATTTCCAGTCACGTGAGCCACATAGAAAAAATTTGGTGGACTTTTATCCGAGGGAAATTTTTGTGTGGAAGATAATATTTTCAGTTTTTCACATCAAAAAGATAAACGAGTGAATATGAGAAACTGAAAATACCTAAATATTAGTATCTCAATATTTGTGAAGCCTTTCAATGTGTAGCCCTAAATCAAACGAATTATAGTTGGATCCAAAGTGTACAATATCATTTCACAAGTTACGAACTTTAGTTTTCATCAAAAAATGTTTTTACGTTTTAAACATGAAAAATATTTCAGACAGAATTTCATAAATATGTTTTTGAATCATCATACTAAACTGAAATTGAAAGAATTACGACATGTTTGATAAGTACATATATGCATGCAGAAACTCTACTCGAGGCTTTAAAAATAAGCTCAGCCAGAGAAAGTAAAAAAGAAATCCGTCTTTTTTTTTTAAAAATCAATACTACCACTTTTTAAGTATATATACTATTCAACGTTCAATGTTAATAATTTTATGATATCATTACAGGATATAAATACTTGAATACGTACTTCAAAATTGTTAAACAGACACGATAATATAAACAATTAAATTTTTCGATATGGAAAAGTAACATTTTTTTTAGATTTAAATAATTACAACGGGTGATACGCACGTACAAATGGATGCTGGGCTGAGGATTTCTAATTACATATGATGTGAGGAATTTTCATATGTTTACTAGATATTCCGCGTCACACTGATTCAACTCCTGAACAGCTTCGAGTTTGGATAATCAGCACTCAAATACTGCACGTGAGTTAAGTCGGCGGTTGACCCGGCGTTGACCCTCCGATGCCTAAGTCAGTAGAGATTAAGAGTAGCAGCTCAACCCGTCGTTTATAATAGTGTTAGCTGTCAAATTAGACAGTAGGATCAGTGTCATTTATGACTCTGATCAACTCAGTAACTCTGAAGAATAAAATGATGTACCTTGTTATCATTTATGAGAGGGTATTTATATGAAAATTGGTTCCTTGATTATCTTCTAAATAAAAGGATCAAATCTTGACCAAATTTTTTGAGATTTATGATGACGTCAAACATGTGAGTTATAGGCATCAGCGTCGTTTATGACGCGTAGGTCTCAGATCAGTTAACTACTCATTATTCATGTGCATTACATACTGACATGTCTTAATCGGGTAACGCGTCATTTATGAAGCGTATGTGTCAAATCAGTTGACAACTTATCATTCAGGTGTACTGCATACTCATGACGTGTCTCAGTTGGGTAACATCACGTGTTATACCAATATATGGTTTATCAACATACATGGTACATTTACGTGAATAACGAAAATGTTTTGACAACCGGACGCTACGAACATTTAAGCCATCTCAAACGAAGAGAACCTTAGATAAATTTATAGCGGTTATTTTCCTATATTTATCATATTTTGAGATTATATGGCGTGTAACTTGTTCACTCGAGGAACATTCCTTTTTCTTCTTTCCCTTATCTAGTTAGCATTTGATATGAGATTTTGACGTTCACCATCTGGTTATGACCGTTAAAATAGTAATCCTCAATTAACTAACTCTTTTATTTTTCATTTATTTGTGTCGATTATTTCTTTAGTTATTCATAATATTATATATAGAATAATATAACCAATGAACTTAATTAACGAATGCATCGACCATAAAAGGATTTACATAAACTTTATTTAACTTGAGACTTTCCAAATCCCTATTATAATTCTTTAAAGTTCATTCTTCATGCGTATTCAAAGGATTTTTATGAAGCAGAAAGTGAAAACACACCACAGATTTTTAAGAAAAGTTGATACTTCATGCGTATTAAAAAGATCTTTTTGTACCGGAAAGTGAAAATAGACCACAGAATTTAAGGATGAGTAACAGACAAGTTCACCTAAAAGCATTTTATTACTTACACGATTAGTTTGTTTCTCTATTATCGATCGTCTGTCTTGGCAAGGAAGCAATTTAACTCTTACATGACTCCATCAACATTAAATCATGTTCATGTTATCAGTAACTACGTGGTTGCAAAATAAGCAATGTTCTTACGGCCTTATACTTAGGCTATACCATTAACGAAAATTAGGGGCCAAAAGTTTTGCTAACATTCGCTGATTTTTCCTTGTTGGTGACAAAATGAATAACTTAATCGTTTTTTTAAGTAATTGAGAGGAAAGCAATGTAAATAAGTATGGATTGGGCCGGGGGTTTAGTTAGATTAGTGCATGGTTTGACACCCTCCATATTTGATCAAATTAGACACAATTTAGAAATAAAAAAATATTACGTAATCGACATGACTATTCTCATTGAGATTGGTTAAACATATACAGTTGTATAATAAAGAATATGACAATTATTGCTAAATATAAGCAACTAATTCTAAAGATAAGAAACATAAAATGATTTATTTACATAATATCTTTTACACGCCTGCAGTTGAAGTGGGAGGTTTACGAACACTTAGCGTCTTGAAAATTATCAAAGAGCACACAAGGAAGACCTTTGGTAAAAATATTAGCAATTTGATAAAGAGGGAGACTATGAAGATCAGAAATGTGACCCCGAGCAACTGACTCATGGAAAAAAATGAATGCCCAACTCAATATGCATGATATCATTGATGATAAGTTGAATTCTCTGAAACAGATATGGCATTAACATTATCACATTAGACAAAGTTGCATTAGCAACTGGAAAATGAAGTTCTAAAGCAAGTTTTGAATCCAGTAAGCCTTTGAGACATCATTAACAACATTCCTATATCCGGCTTTGACACTAGAGCAAGAAATAGTGGATTGGTGTTGGTAGGCCATGCGATCAAATTATACCCAAGAAAGAAACAGTAGCCATAAGTAGTAGGGGTGTACGCGGGCGGGTTGTCCCCAAAAAAGGAGCATACCCAAAGTTAGTGGGTAACCAGTTTTTCAACCCGTGCGGGTTAAATTAATAATGAAACCATGCGGGTTGCGCGGGTTGGGTGGGTTGCTGGCGGGTGGCGGTTTTAAATTGTGAGGAAAAATATAGTAATATTTTGATATAAAAACAAAAACATAACCTACTTTAAGTTTTAAAAAACAACAAAAATGATATCATAACTTAACAAATCGCTTAAATCGCGACATAACTTAATTAAAATAATAATATAAGGATGTAAACAGATACTTTATTCGCATAAATTATAAAATTACGATTTAAATCGATTCACAATCTACAATACAACTATCAAACAACACCAAATTAACAAAAAAAGAAATATAATATTATAGCAATATTATGAACATACAATTATATGACTTTCGAATATTTTCTTTGCTCCCTTCTTTCCTATATAAATATACAAATAAATGTAGTATGCGGGCGGGTTCAGGCGGGTTGTATTTAAAATTATGAACATACCTAAATTTTGCGGGTTGCCATTTTATCAACCCGTGCAGGTGAAGTTATAAAATAAACCATGGCGGGTGCGGGTTTGGTGAGTCGAGTTTTGGCGGGTCGGGCGGGTCTTGTACACCCCTAATAAGTAGAAAAACGGGTCTCATGGAAATCACTCAAGTCCACATTGGTATAAGAGACAAGACCGAAGACATATGAGAGGTAGAAATTCAAACCAAGGTGTACAATGCCCCGAGTTTAACGCACAATGCTTCTAATTTTGCGTATGATCATAACAAGGATCATGCATGTAGGCAGATTTGTAGGATGGCGAAAGATATATCAAGCCTTGTGAACATGAGATACTGCATTGCACCAACAAGGCTGCAATAGTGCCGCATATCCAAATAAGGGGCATTCCTCTTGACAACTCCAAGCTTGGATCTTGTATCAACTATAGTTGGACAAGGCTTACAAGGACTAATACTAGCACGTTCAACAATCTCCTCAGCATATTTTCATTGGACAAGAATAAACCGCCGATGTGACAATGAATAGCGATACCCAAGAAATAACTCAAATGTCCGAGATCTCAAGTAGAGTCGTAATAGACTAATGGAGAGTAGAAGACAAAGTTGTTAAGATAATACTACCCGCATGAAGAAAAATGAGAGTAGAGCCTTTTCCACAATAACAAATACAAGAAAAATGATTTGATCTACTACAAGAGAAACCAATTGTGACAACATAGTTAGTCAAACACTAAAACAAAGCCCAAGGTGCCTACTTTAGGTCATAAATAGATTTCCTCAAACGATATTAAACATAGTTGGAATGCTAGCCCGTAGACTGATGCATATATACGACCTGATTTAATGTATTGTGCAAGAACGCATTCTTAACATCGAACTCATGAATAGGCCAAGAGGTGAGTAATGTGATTCTAAGCACACTATGAATGGTGGCAGGTAACCACAAGACTAAAAGTCTCATCACAATTTACTCCAACCTGCTGCAACCTGTTATTACCAACTAGACATGCTTTATGCCTCTCAAAAGAACCGTCGTAATTAGTGTTATAACAAAAAAAATTCACATAAAAAGAACAAGATTGGCATCAGAGGGACAATGATCCAACTACCATGTCCTGTTTTTTATAAGAACATTATATCCATCCATCATATGTAGTTCCCTATTCGGGTTAGACAAAGTGACCAGTAGGAACGAGGAATAAGGGATTTAGAAGCTTAGGCATGCAGATTGAAAAATCACTTGGATTTTATGATCACATGTTGGCTATAGGTGGCCATCTGGGGAGATATATGTGGTGGAGTAGGTCGAATTGAGGGTATCGGGGAAGGATGGCCCACACTAGAGTAGCGGGCAGCATTGGCACAACAATGAAGGAACTGAGACAAAGGTGGCAGACAGTGCGTATTATAGGAGGGATAATGCGATCGACGGGTTCGATTGACGAGTCTAGAGGTAGAGGGGGTCTAAGGAGTTGGCGGAGCACGAGCGAAGATGGTTCATGATCTAAAACACTTTAGGAATGAGGCTTAGGTAAGTGAGGATTAAAAAAGGAAAATTGAGTTTCATCAAATAACGGAATAATTTTTTGACTTGAGGGATGCGTTTTTGACACGAGTAATTATTTCTCCTCTAGTCAAAAATTTATGTGGAGCTTGTTGATTGTGCTAGAAGGAAACATGGGAAAGCACAGATAGTCGGAAACACGAATGTGAGAATAAGAGGTGAATTTCTTGATATAGGTTTATGGAAGGTTTTAAAGCTTAGACGTTTGGGGAATAATATTTATGAGGTATGAGACCATTTATAGGCGTGACACGTGAAACGAAGAGGGACTTAAGTCTGAGGTAGGAGAGCGTGTATACTATTATTAATGGCGCAAAGTTTATGTTGAGATTTTCCATTCTCCAAATATATGTGGCGACAAGAAAAGCAAAATTGCATGTCATTTAAGCATAAAAATTACCAAAAAATATTCTTTTACAATATTGTCATATTAAATTCATTAATATTTTATAAATAGATTTCCTCAAACAACAAACACAGTTGGAATGTTGGCGATCACAAAATCTCATAGATTGATGCACATATACGACCATATTTAGTGTGTCGTGCATGAACGCATTCTTAACATCTAACTCATGAATTGGCCAAGAGTTGAGTAATGCGACTCTAAGCACAGTATGAATGGTGGCCGGTAACCAGAAGACTAAAAGTCTCATCGCAATTCACGCCAACTCGCTGAGACCTGCTATTACCAACTAAGCACCTATTATTACCAACTAAACAAGCTTTATACCTCTCAAAAGAACCGTCATTTTATAGCAGAAAAATCACATAAAAAGAACAAGATTGACATCAGAGGGACAATAATCCAACTCTTACGTCGTGTTTCTCATAAGAGCATTATATTCATCCATCATATGTAGTTTCCAATTCGGGTTAGACAAAGTGACCAGAAGGAACGAGAAATAAAGGATTTAGAAGCTCAAGCATGAAGATTGAAAAATCACTTGGATTTTATGATCCCATGTTGGTTATAGGTGGTCTTCTGGGGAGATATATATGGTGGAGTAGAGGGTATCGGGGAAGGATGGCCACAGTGAGTAGCGGGTAGACATTGGCATAAGGAACTGATACCAAGGTCGCGAACAGTGCGTACGATAGGAGGGATAAGGCCATCGACGGGTTCGATTGGCGAGTCTAGAGATGGAGAGGGACTGAAGAGTTGGCGGAGCACGAAGAAAGATGGTTCATGATCTAAAAGACTTTAGGACTGAGGCCTAGGTAAGTGAAGATTAAGAAAGAAAAATTCAGTTTCATCAAATAACGCATGCCGACCAGAGAATAAATTTTTTACTAGAGGGATGCGTTTTTTACACGAAAAATTATTTGTCCTCTAATCAAAAAATTATTTGGAGCTTGTTAATACTTAATTGTGCTTTAGCGAAACATGGGAAAGCACAGATAGTCGAAGACATGAATGTGAGAATAAGAGGTGAAGTTCTTGATATAGGTTTACGGACGAGTTTTAGCTTAGACGCTTGGGGAATAATATTTATGAAGTATGAGACCATTCATAGGCGTGACACCAGAAACGAGGAGGGACTTTAGTGTTAGGTAGGAGAGTGCGAATACTAATATTTACGGCATAAAGTTTATGTTGAGATTTTCCTTTCTCAAAAAAATGTGGCGACAAGAAAAGGAAAAATGCATGTCATTTAAAGCACAAAAATTACCAAAAGAATATTATTTTCCATTATTGTCATATTAAATTCATTAATCTTTTAAAATTTACCATTTTGAGCAAAACCTAATTTCATAGTTGCCGCCCGTTTTAGTCTATATATGTCCTTCTAGAAACATAACGTTATTAGCAATTTTAAGAAGGTGGGAAGATGTAATACATTTAGTCGAGCTCATCATTAAATTACAGATATGCATTTTGCCTTTTTAACCCTTTTGGACATTTTAGTTAATTTTAAAATTCTACAATTATGATGTATGCCTGAAATCTGATTACTTATTGTACTCACGTCACGTTTTAATCACATGCCCGTATGCATTTCATCATCCGATTTTTAAGATTAGCATAAGAAATCAATAATTAGTAACAATAATTAATGTTTTGCCGCAAAAAATTAAATATGCATGGACCCCCACATAAATGAGACTTACTAGAATGACATCAAGACAATGTCATGCTTAGGCTAAATGTGCCAAAATATAACAAAGTCCCTACACCTCAAGGAACTCTTTCTCTCTCTACCCACCCCCACCCCACCGCTACCACCCACCCCCTCGACCGTTTGACCCTCTTAAGTTTCCTCTCCCCACTATATAAACGGACTCATCATTCCTCAATCTTTCAACTTCAAACATATTCTTTTTGCAACATACAACAATTGTGCAACTTACTATTTATTTAGTATATATACAGAAAAAATAATTAAAAAGAGACATAATGTCAAATGTTGTTAGAGAACCTCGCTCAGTTGTCAGAAAATTTCTCGCTAGGCCCCAACCAGAAGGTGTCGGAGCTGTCGTTAGAAGAAGCATTGGAAGGTCAGTGTTTTTAGCAGTATTTGTTTATGTTATTGAGAATTATTCATAAAATTTTTGTTCTTAACAAGATTGAATCTTTTTTCTTCTGTACCAGGTTTGAGCTGCGCCATTTTGACCCTTTTCTTCTCTTGGACGAATTCTCAGGTGGGTTTTTTTTTTTTTTTTTTTTTTTTTTTTTTTTTTTCTGTTTAAATTAAATAAAGATTGAGTCTTTAAGGATCTTGTCTTTTTCTTCTTTGAAGGTGAATTAATGATTTTTTCTGTTTAAAATTTTGTTACAGTTTCTGCTCCTGCTGGATTTCCTGATCACCCACATAGAGGTTTGATAATATTAAACATTGATATAAATATAGTTTATTGGCTAAAGTTTAAGGATTTTGGTTTACATGTGAAACTGATTTTGATTTTATGTTTTGATGAACTTTCAGGTTTTGAAACTGTCACCTACATGCTTCAGGTATAGCCACATTGCATATGTTCGGGTCTCTAATGGTTTATTAGTTACAAGAGTTAATTTAGAAAATAATATCACATAAATTAGCATTACTTCCAAATTTTTTTTCCTCTGTTTTCCTTATGTCAATGTTTTTATATTGGTATTTTAAAGTATTTAAGACTCAAACTCGTTTCATTTTCAACGTTTATCTGCTTTTCACATGCTTGAAGGTCAAGCTTCTAACACCACTCTTATTCAGTTTTTATAAACTTGCCCCACTTATACCAATTGGTACCATGAAAAGAAAAAAGAATTAGTCACACACATTAATAACTTCCATATTTTCTTGAATTATCATTAGACACGCTACTCCTAACATTTCTCTAATGTCAGAGAATGGATTGCGGGAAAATGTATAAAATTCTCCTGCATTTTGTGAAACATGCACCAAACCCCATTTTGTTATACTTTTCATCATAAAATCACCTTATGTTATAAAAAATGATGTTATGTCGAATTGGCTAATTGCCTTGAATAAAAATGTGGACAAATAACCCATATGTATACTCTATACATGTTGGGCTATGCTGGACTATAGTGTGATTGAATTAATAATATATCTCTTGGATTCATTAATATTCTTCAAGATTTATGTAACACTCTTTTTCTAGATTAATTAACACGAATTTTATGGTGGAGGTGTATTTATTTTCCATTATATAGTCAAGAACCAACAAAAGACTATTATTTTTGTGCAATGTCAGGGTGCAGTAACGCATGAGGACTTTGAGGGGCACAAGGGCACAATAGAAACTGGTGACATACAATGGATGACTGCAGGAAAAGGAATAGTCCACTCAGAAATGCCTGCACCTCAGGGAACTCAAAAAGGCTTACAATTGTGGATTAATCTCTCTTCCAATTATAAAATGTGAGTTAGTGCCCCTCCCATTAAATTAAACATACTTTAAAACCACAACTGAAAATGACACTCCTTGAAAATAACCTTCTGATTCTGCTCTACACTTTTCACAATAGTATATCCCAATGTTTGACTTTTTACAAGTGGATTTTTTGAGGAATAAAACTTAAAAAGTCATCCAATCATTTCTCCATTAACTTTTTTTTGGTTATCAATAGGGTTGAACCAAGTTATCAAGAAATGAGTAGTGGGGACATTGCGGAAGCTTCTAAAGATGGGGTGAGGGTCAAGGTCATAGCAGGGGAGGCATTAGGAGTTCATTCACCAATTTTTACAAGGACACCATGCATGTATTTGGATTTTACTATCCAGCCCGGGCGGAAAATTCAACAACCGATACCAGAATCGTGGAACGCGTTCGTGTACGTTTTGGAGGGGGAGGGTATTTTCGGGAGCTCACGATCTTCGCCCGTTTCGGCTCATCACCTTCTTCTTCTTGGCCCCGGTGATGGCCTTAAGGCACGAAACGTGTCGTCTAACTTGCTTAGGTTTGTTTTGATTGGAGGCGAGCCGTTGGGGGAGCCAGTTGTGCAGTATGGACCATTTGTGATGAACACTCAAGAAGAAATTGATCAAACTATTGAAGATTATGAGAGTTTTACTAATGGATTTGAGAAAGCTAGGTATTGGAAATCTGAGTCGAGCTTTTGATTTTAGTGATGTATTTTGTTCTCTTTGTTTAATTCAAATTAAGTATCATTGGACGACCCTTTCATTTAGAGACAAATAAAGATCAATTTGTTTATTGCTCTTGTATGAAATATCGGTGTTAGCATATTTTTCAGTGTTAGTTAATTATGAATAGTGAAGTAGAAAAAAAAAACTATACCCGTAATTTTAACGATTTCAGTCTACAAACTAATCCACGAACTAATCCACGGGGTCATACATAGATTCTAATAACTCCTTTACAAATCAAAGAAGTTTACATGCAATGAACTTATCCATAGTCGAACTACTTCCTTTTTCAATTGACACCACTATTTCACTTGGATCTTCCTTTCCGAATGCTTAGTGAACCATTTGGTTCATTTTCAAAGTTGTCCTTAATCAAAGCACATTCAAACATCCTTTTAGCTTCTTCTCTCGAAGAATGAACGGATGGATGAACTGTTCTAATCACCAGCTTATTTATAATAAAATAAAAGCCTTTGAATTCTTTAAAAATGTGCTAGTGCTATACAAGTTCAAGGAGCTGAATGAAGAAAAGAACATTGTATATAAAGAGTACAACAAAGTCCAACTAAAGTTGACTGCAACACATTGTCAAATCCTCAGTCACAATGAAGCACAATAATATCTTAACCTTCGTTAATTTTATTGGTCTTCAAAAGTAGTCTGAATAGATTTTCGTTCCTAACCGGTGCATGACCTTCATGGTGATAAGTTAACTTCTTAAAGTGATCCAATCGAAGCCAGCTTCGCAAGATTCACTTGCAACATATTTGATTATCTTAATTTCCTTACCACAAGATACTCAAAATAAGACCAAATCTTGTAGAATAAATCAAACAATGAAACATATTCTACTTAGGACAGATTCTCCTTTTTAACTCACGATTTCTTTAAGTAAGGCACCTTCCCAAATAAAAACTCTTAGTAATTTTTTTTTTTTTTATCGGCCAAATAAATTTTATTAAAAATGTAAGGAGTACAAGAAATACTCAAACTAAAAGACTTCTCAACACAAAGCTAGAACAAGACCCCCTAAAAGCAAACCTAACAGACCAACACCCTTTCAAAGTTCCTAAACTCCGGCAACAAACACCCTTTTGAAAAAACAAAGGTCACACTTGTTTGGCAACAATCTACTACCAGTTATCATTTTTTTTAATAAAAACAAAACTAAATTGTGAAAATAAAGATATCCTAGTACATGTTTCTACATGAAAAAGAGACACATCATGCCTTTCACAACGATTAAATCTAGTGATAAGAATGACATAAACCAACAGTACTTAGTGACAATCAATGTAGCAACCCACAACATGGTAAAGAAAGCAATGTAGCATCTTCGTAGTACAATATGATGTGAAGTTAGAGCTGAATCAAAATCAAGCAGTACTTGGTATATGTAAAGCATGTTGTTAACAAAAACGACCTAAGTACCATAGGTACTTAAGCATAGTTGAACCAAGTAATAGAAAAAGAAAAGATGAAAGCCATTGTTAAAGTGTAACGAGTACATGTGAGTAAAAAATTGCTACCTTCGACTCTCACCCCCCACGCCCTTATGTTGAAGACACAAAGAAGAACTCCTCTGACTTTCTGATTTAGCACCATTATTCCACTCCATATTTTTCAGAAGGTGATGTAGGGTGAGACTCAGTATGAGAGGAGTCAGCCTAGGAAGGCAAGCGATATCCTCAATAGCCAAGCGCTCAACTTTAGTTGTTCGCCGCGCAACCTCATTAGACGGAAACACCAAGTGGGTCAATGAGTGGATGCAAGAAGAGATATAATATACCTGATGGAGAATCCGAATCTGTTGTGTTAATCGTAGGTGCAACTAGCTCAGAAATCATCAGAGTGACATGCAACGGCACAACAACTAGTGTAATTGACGAGAGGAGGCATTCCAATAAATAAACATATAGTTGATCCAAAGTAAACCCTAGATCAGGGAGGGGTATACAAGAGCATATCTTTTATTATTTCTCCCATTGTGGAATGCCAAATGTGATTATTGCTGAGGTGCGGAAGATTGAAACTCACACCTGATGTATGAAAACCAGGAGAGAAATCACAACTCCCAATATTAATGAGGTGGTGGAGCTAGATAACCAATTTCAACAAACAATGTGAAAGAGAGTACGTCGAAATAAAAAGTGAGAAAACAAGAGTGTAAGGCCTGATGTTGTGATCAGTGAAGCACAAGTCCATCAATAAAGATATGTGACATTAAATCCATATCACATACTCACTCAAGCTCGGAAATTTTACCCATGTTAGGTTTAAGGAGATCAGGGTGATTTCCAATCTTAGAAGGAGAGATCTTAGAAAATCTACCATGCAAAAACCTTGAGAATGTGTGACCTCTAGAGATCCTAAGATAGATTAGCATAGAATTCCTAATCAGATGTAGCATAGTCGGCTAAACAAATCACCAAGCCCATATCGGTTGCTTCTATAGCAGTTCCACCACAACTGAATACCAAAATCTCTCACTTAGTCTTGCCATCTCCTCCTTCCCTCTTTACCGTGCCGGGGAGTGAGATAGATGTCTAAGATAAAGTGCTTGCCAGCAAGCATTCCTTTAGCTCTAGCCATGAATCCGATTCAGGGAGCATATAAAAAGTTCCACGCAATGAAATTTGAGGTGATAAGTCAAATGTTTAAAAGTATACTCGTTATAGAAAAAATTAACTTATTTTCACGAGTCAAGAACGAGTTAGATAAGGGTTTTAAGGTTTAGGGTAAAATAAAACTGCTGTTAGACATATGTGACGATGGTAGTTCTACCACTAAAGAGATTTGACCGAGACCAGGGACTCCCTTTTGGGAAGAACTTGCACCTAAGAATAGGTCGTTTACACTTTGGTCCCTATAAATGTGATGCATGTGCATGTTCCTTAGTTGGAAATTCTTTGGTTTGTAGGAATGAGCAGAAACGACAATGTCAAGTTACATGTCAATTAACTTTACATTGTCCCTTAACGATATCAACATGATAACTAGATGGCGAATTATGTTGATGTCTGACTGCCATTACAGGTGAACGATCGGGATGAGATGTCACAGGTTCATCAAATGGGTCTTGCAGTTTAGACTCAAGAAATGGATGCATTGTGGAAACATCATCAGTAGAGTCTTAACCGATTGGTGGTTCTTGACATTGAATCAAGTGCACAAAGATAAAAGAGAAGACCTTAAAAAGGAGGGGGAAGCGGGTACAAACGCCAAACACTACACAAGACATAGATAAAAGAAAACATAGAACCCTAATTGTTTCTGACAACATTAAAAATTGAAAAAATTACCCTCCAAATTTTGTTAGAAAAAATTGTCAAACTGATTGTGAATTGTAAAGATTTGCGATCAAATTCTACTAATCTAAGATGTAAACTTCACACACAAGATGACTGTAATCGATCCAATACTCAAAACAAAGAATCGCACACAAGAACACACAAGAACGCACAAGGATTTTACTTGGTTCAACTGTGATCAACTAAATCACAGCCTACATCCAAGGGAGTTTTCTGTCGATTTTATTCAACAATATCAGGAAGTGTTTACACAGTGTTTCAAGCTAAAGTTACAAGTGTTACAATGCAAAAAATCCGAAGTGAAACGGACCTATATATAAAGAGAAAGACGCGCTCAAATCAGCTGCAAAAACCAGATTCTCACTCTAACAAACTCTAACGGTTATAACTAACTTTTAAACAGCTAAACTAACAAACGGTTTTCAACCGCTTTCTTTTTGCTGTCTTCGAAGCTATCTCCACCTGTTGTTGAGCTCGTTCAATTGTGAATCAACTCCACAATTCTCCACCTTGATAAACCAGTTGAACAACCAAACCAACACAACTCCACCAGCCTGCTCCAGGCTCAAGCATTCATCAAATGAATCAGCTCCAAACAGTAGCAAAACTTTCTGTTTGGCAAAACCTTTGTGATCATATCTGAGGGATTATGATCTGTGTGAATCTTCTTCACCTTGACAGCTTCCTTAGCCAAGATCTCCCTCACAAAATGTAGCTTTATGTCTACATGCTTGGTTCTCTCATGATACATCTGGTTTTTAGTTAAGTGAATGACACTTTGATTATCACAGAACACTGTGATTGCATCATCTTGGAACCTCAGTTCCCTGCCAATCCCCTCAAGCCATAAGGCTTCTTTCACTGCTTCTCTTAAGGCAATATACTCTGCTTCAGTAGTTGATAATGCCACCACCTTCTGCAAACTTGCTTCCAAATAACTGCAGTACCAAATGATGTGAATACATAACCTGTTAAGGACTTCCTTGTATCCAAACACCCTGCATAATCAGAGTCAACAAAGCCTTCAACTTTTGAACTCTGATTTTCAGCTCCACCATAAACCAAAATCTTGTTTATGCTTCCCTTTGTGTACCTCAGAATCCACTTTAAAGCCTTCCAATGTTGCTTTCCTGGATTAGACATAAATCTGCTCACAATGCTTACTGAGTATGCCAAGTCAGGCCTAGTACACATCATGGCATACATCAATGAACCTACTGCATTTGCATAAGGAATTTGTTTCATGAACTCCTTTTCCTCCTCAGTTACAGGTGCTTGCTCACTACTCAATTTCAGTTGTTGAGACAAAGGTGTGTTTACAGATTTTGCATCTGTCATGCCAAACTTCTCAAGAACTTTCTGTAGATAAGTCTTCTGAGACAAATACAACACTCCTTTTGACCTGTTCCTCTTGATTTCCATGCCAAGTATCTTGGTAGCTTGACCAAGATCTTTCATCTCAAATTCACTGCTCAAGTTTCTCTTCATTCCATTTACCTCCTCTGAACTATTGCTTGCAATAAGTATGTCATCCACATATAGAAGTAAAATAAGAAAATCTTCTGTAGCTGTGAATTTATAGTAAACACAATTATCATATTTACTCCTTGAGTAACCAACTCGATTCATAAACTCATCAAACCTCTTGTTCCATTGTCTTGGAGACTGTTTCAAACCATATAGAGACTTTTTCAGCTTGCAAACCATATCTTCCTTTCCTTTCACCTCAAACCCCTCAGGTTGTTTCATCAAGATAGTTTCTTCAAGCTCTCCATATAGAAAAGCAGTTTTGACATCAAGTTGTTCTTGTTCTAAGTCTTACTTAGCAACTAATGAGAGTAAAAGCCTGATTGATCTATGTTTCACAACAGGTGAGAATACATCATTGTAATCTATACCTTCTCTTTGAGTGAACCCTCTTGCCACCAATCTAGCTTTATATCTCCCCTCCTCTACACCTGGTATACCTGGTTTTCTTTTGAAAATCCACTTACTACTTACTACTTTTGCACCATGAGGTTTCTGAGTAAGTATCCAGGTATTATTGACTTCCAGGGATTTCATTTCATCCTTCATAGCCTCCAACCATTTATGTTTATCCTTCCTAGCTATGTCATCCTTATAATGTTGTGGTTCTTCATCAAGGACCTCACTTGCAGCAACTAAAGAGTAAGCAAGTAAGTCAGCATAGCCATACCTGACTGGAGCTTTAGTTTGTCTCCTTGTTCTGTCCCTTGTAAGCATGTACTGATCAGGATCATCCTGATTATTCTCTGGTTGTTGTGTTGGAGTGTCAGGTTGCTCATTTACATCATCTTCTTCGGATAACCATTCATCAGTTTGAGCTTCATTTGTTTGCAACTCCACCTCAATCTGATTTCCTCATGTTTTCTCTGATTCTGTAGATAGCTTGACCTCTGCTCCACCTGAGTTTCTGGCTTTGTGAGCCATCTCATCTTCTTTAAACACAACATCTCTGCTCACAATACACTTCCTGTGACCAGCTTCTAAACACCATAGTTTATAGCCCTTCACTCCTTCAGGATAACCTATAAACATGCACTTTATAGCTCTTGGTTCCAACTTGTCTTGTCTGATGTGTGCATAAGCCACACATCCAAATACTTTGAGAGTACTCAGGTCTGGTGCATGACCTGACCACATTTCCTCTGGAGTTTTCATTCCTATAGCTGATGAGGGACACCTGTTGATCAAATAAGCAGTAGTCACCACTGCTTCTGCCCAAAACACCTTAGGCAAAGCTGCACTTAGCAGCAAACATCTGACCCTTTCCAGAATGGTTCTATTAAATCTCTCAGCAAGACCATTTTGCTGTGGTGTACCTGCCACTGTTCTGTGTCTTGCAATGCCATGATCTTTACAGAATTCATTGAATTCTTCAGAGCAAAACTCCAGACCATTGTCTGTTCTTAATCATTTAACTTTCCTTTCTGTTTGGTTTTCAACCAAAGTTAACCAAGTTTTAAAAGTTTTGAACACCTCATCTTTGGTTCTCAAGGTATACACCCATATCTTTCTACTGTAATCATCAACTATACACAAGAAGTATCTTGCTCCAGAATGTGAAGGAGTCCTTGAAGGACCCCACAAATCAGCATAAATGTAATCAAGACTTTCTTTTGTTCTGTGTTGTGCTGCAGAGAAACTTGACTTGTGTGCTTTACCAAAGACACAATTCTCACAGAACATCAACTTCTCAAGTTTCTCTTTGCCAAGCAAACCTTGTTTACTCAATTCTAGTAGCCCCTTCTCACTCACATGAGCCAACCTTTTATGCCACAGCTCTGTATTTGTGAGACTTGATGCTACTGCAGGAGATGCTGCTCCTTTCACCACACTTCCAATTAGTGTATACAAGCCATTTCCTCTCAGACCCTTCATGACTTCTTTCTGATCACTGAAGACCCTCAGAATACCATTTTTACAATCAAACTTGAGGCCCTTTTTATCCAACTCACCAAGTGAGATCAAGTTCCTCTTCAGATCAGGTACAAATCTGACTTCCTTCAGAATCATTTCACAACCATCATGTAACTTGAACCTTATGGATCCAATACCAGTTACTTTGCATGGTTTGTTATTTCCTAGTAACACAATACCTCCATCAATCTGTTCAAAATGTTCAAACCAGGGTTTCTTGGGAGTCATATGGTATGAACATCCTGAGTACATTACCCACTTTGTTTCAGGATCTTTTTGTGAAACCATAAGCATATCAGCTGACTCATAGCTGTCCTGTGCTAAGGCTCCATCACCAGAAGGTTTTGGCTTTTCAGAGCCTTTCTTATTCATCCTCTCAGGACAAAACCTCCTAATATAACCCTCCTTATGGCAGTAATAACATTTCTTATCTTTACTGCCATCATTCTGAGGGTTCTTGTCCTTCTTTTTATCACATTTGCCTCCTTTCTTGTTGTTTTTACCATTAACAATCAAACCTTCGCCATTTACAGATACCTTCTTCTCCTTTCTTTCATTTAACTCTCTAGAGTTCAAAGCAGATTGCACCTCATCAAGGCTCAGAGATTCTCTTCCATAGAGAAGTGTTTCTTTAAAATGACTATGTGATTTAGGTAAAGAACTCAATAATAACAGAGCTTGATCTTCTTCATCTAAAGACACTTCAATATTCTCTAAATCTAAGATCAACTTATTGAATTCATCCATTTGTTCTTCTATGGATCTGTCTTCATGCATTTTGAATGAATATAGAGCTTGTTTTAAGTAAAGGCGATTTACCAGAGACTTAGTCATGTATAGACTTTCAAGTTTGAGCCAAACCCCTGCTGCAGATCGTTCTTTGGAAACTTGTCGAAGTACTTTATCACCCAAGCTCAAGATAATAGCACTGTGTGCTTTCTCCAACATCATCTTCTTGGCTTTTTCCTCCATATCTTTATCAATGGATCCTTCATCAAGTGCATCTAACAATCCTTGTTGCACCAGCAGAGCCCTCATCTTCAATCTCCACAAGCCAAAATCATTCTGTCCTGTGAACTTCTCAACATCAAACTTAGCAGATGCCATGATCACTCGATCCACACTCACCGCACCAATTTGTAAAGATTTGCGTTCAAATTCTACTAATCTAAGATGTAAACTTCACACACAAGATGACTGTAATCGATCCAATACTCAGAACAAAGAATCGCACACAAGAACACACAAGAACGCACAAGGATTTTACTTGGTTCAACTGTGATCAACTAAATCACAGCCTACATCCAAGGGAGTTTTCTGTCGATTTTATTCAACAATATCAGGAAGTGTTTACAGAGTGTTTCAAGCTAAAGTTACAAGTGTTACAATGCAAAAAACCCGAAGATAAACGGACCTATATATAAAGAGAAAGGCGTGCTCAAATCAGCTGCAAAAACCAGCTTCTCACTCTAACAAACTCTAACGGTTATAACTAACTTTTAAACAGCTAAACTAACAAACGGTTTTCAACCGCTTTCTTTTTGCTATCTTCGAAGCTATCTCCACCTGTTGTTGAGCTCGTTCAATTGTGAATCAACTCCACATGAATTAATGATGAGAAGTACAACAATAGCTCTTTTCTTTTAGTATTCTTTTGATTCTTAGTATGCATTGAAAAAATCTGTGATCAAGGTCTCATTATGTTAATCTAAAAAGGAAAACATGTTTCACTTATGAACACACTTCTAGATGAGTTGTTTCAACAATATCAATATAAATGAAGAGTTACTAAAGAGGAGTTAAATTAGAGATTTGAACAATCAAGAAAATACCAAACTATGTGTGTGAACCCAATCACTTTACTCGTTGTGCAATTATTTGAACATGAGGAACTTGAAATGCAATGTAAGCATAACAAGAGATACACATTATCATCTTGTCAATTTTAATTATCACTTAAGAGTTTTTCACGCTAAAATCTTTTAACCTAGGTAGGGCTTTTCAATATCTTAGAAGTAGAAACACAAGAGTCGTAAGAGTAAAGAAATTTCTATTTTCTTACTAGATGCTTTACCTTTTCCAACTAATTCATACTTTGATGCTTTCTTTTTGTTAAGAGAAGGGTTTAAAACTTGAACATTCGTTCTTTTCACGAGGCAATTTGAATGTGAGAAGGCATGCAACAACATACTGAGGCGTGGGTGTTGCATAAATATGCAGTTTCATGAAAGATAAATATCTGTTACTGACACACTTCAGTACAAAAATAAGGTCAAACAATTATATGATTTTGACAAATGAACGCCTCAAGAGAAATAATTTTCTTGTGGCCCTCTTCCAAATGTGTAACCAAAATGATAAACCATGTGGTGCTGATGTAAATATTTGAAAATAAATTCAAATGTATATGAATCAATTGATAAAAAGGCTTGTGTTAAGGCCTAAAGTATCGATCCCACGGGAAAATATTTAACAATGAATATTGAACTAACCTATCTTTCTAAGTTGAATAAAGACTATTTTCTATTCACTTTCAAACTAAACTAAAAAAAGAAAAGATAATTATAACACAGAGAGATGGAAGCATAAAAGATTCAATTTCACCTGAATCTAGACAAATTCACTATTATATTCATCCTTGAAATTCTTGAGTCATAGTATTCATTGCAGGTGGTCCTATTTTAACTTGGTCATTATGGTAAGTTTCTCATGATCTTCCTCTAGATCAATGATTACAACAAGCACCTTAGGTACGTCTTGGACCCTCACAACCAGTTTTAAAGAGTAGACATGTTTGGTTGTGTTTCTCGCCTTTTGTTAGCAACATAAGTCGTGTGTTAGAGGTCTCTACTAGAGTGCAACCTATGGTATAATTATCCTTTAAAATCTATTCTATATTATTCCTTTGGTCATGTTCGTAAATAGAAATCTAATCAATTATATGGAGTCCAGTCACATAAAAGTATTAAAAATAGGATGATAAATTAAATAATAAACTCAACAAATCTAAATCAAAGCATGGAATTCAACAATACATTCATTATAACTACTTCATAACTTTAGATACGTAGTAAATAAGCTACTGTAAACAAAAATATATTATTAAACGATAACATCTTATGTAATCAAAAACAAAAGATAAAGAAGAACTCAGTTCTATAAATGTAGTTGCATCCTCAGCCTTCTTTGTGTGATGAAGCCCCTCTCTATATGTTTGGTTTGTGTGGAGGTACTTTTGTTTTTACTCTCTATTTTTCACAATTTTTCTTTTGTATAGAGCTGATGTAAATATTTGAAAGAAAATGAATCAAATTTATATGAATTAAGTAATAAAGGCTTGTGTTAAGGCCAAAAGTATCAATTATTAGATAGTGTATATATTAGAATAGATATTGTGTATTTATTATTCTTTTATTATTTAGTTTAGTATTTTATATTTCTGTAATTAGTCTTGTAACTTATTATTTAAGTATCCTTTGAGGTTAATGAGAATTCATTCAGTCATATTTTACAAACCCTATTTCTCTTATATGGTATCAAGTCGCCAAAATCTCTCACGAGAATCTTGATCCATGACAAACCCTGAATCCTCCGTCAACCCGACCGCCGCCGCCAGCTCGGATGTGGCAACCTCCTCGTCGTCGCTTCCGCTCAGCAACGCGCCGCGTCCGCCGCTTGGCGGTGATGCGTTGATCCCTATCAACGCTCATCAACAGCTTCCGCTTCAGCTTACCAGAAGCAACTACTCATCATGGCGTTCTCAACTTCGTCATCTTTTTTATGGCTACGGCCTCTTCGGGTATTTGGATGGCACCATACTCTGCCCTGCTTCGGGTTCGACTTCGGATGCACTTGCGGCTCATGTTTTCTGGAAGCGTCAGGATTCCTTGATCCTTTCGGCGCTCTTTGGTTCGGTTTCTGCGGAGATCGTTCCCCTTATTGCTTCTGCTGATTCGTCCGCTGAAGCTTGGTTAACCCTACAACGGTTATATGCGAATCGCTCTCGTTCGCGTGTAATGCAGTTGAAAGATGAACTCGGTTCTATGAAGCTTGGTTCACGTTTGGTGTCTGAATTCCTTCAGTTGATAAAGTCTAAAGATGATGAACTTGCTGTTATTGATGGTCCGTTGAAAGATGATGACATCACACTCTATATCCTCAATGGATTAGGCTCTACGTATCGGGATATTGCTGGTCCGGTACGTGCTCGAGAAAACCCCATCTCTTTCACTGAATTGCATGATATTTTGGTGAGTCAGGAGACCTATCTGCGCCGCTTGGATTCGGAGAACTCCACCCTCGTTGCCTCTGCCAATGCCGCGACCTCTCAGCATCGGTCAAACAACCATCGCGGTCGTGGTTCGGGTCGTGGACAACCCCAACAGTCGGGTCGTGGATCCGGTCCTTCTGGGTCTCGCACGGGCCCGCCTCAAAACCCCAGGAGTTCGCAGTCTCGCCCTTCAGGTAATGGTCAGCCGCGTTCCTCTCTTATTTGTCAGTGGTGTGGCATTCAGGGTCATGGGGCTCGTACCTGTCGTCGGATTCTTCAGCCCAGTGCTCATGTGGCGGCGTCTCCACCGTCAACCACTCAACCTCGTCAGGATTGGTTAGTGGATTCTGGGGCATCTCACAACCTTACCTCGGATCTTCAGAATTTGACGGTTCACTCTGAATATGAGGGTCCGATGAGGTCTTTACTGCAGATGGCACAGGTTTGCCTATTTCACACGTTGGCTCTTCTCATGTTATTACTCCGGCTCGCACGTTTTCTCTTGATCATGTTTTATGTGTGCCGACCGCTCGGCGTAATCTTCTTTTTGTTCATCAGTTTACTAAGGCTAATAACGTGTTTATTGAATTCTTTCCTTCTCATTTTGTTATTAAGGATCACAATACGAGGGCTAGTCTGTTTCAGGGGGCGTGTGTGGACGGTGTATATCAAGTTCGGTTTCCGCGGGCAATTCGGCCTCTCAAGCTTGCGTCGGTTGGTAAGCGTGTGGATCGGGGTTGCTGGCATGATCGTTTTGGTCATCCGTCTGCCAAGATTGGGTCGTTTATTTTACGAAAATTTAGTTTACCTTGTACTAGTTCCTCTAGTTCAGACAATTGCAATTCTTGTTTTGTGAACAAAAGTCAACAATTAGTTTTTAATACTAGTTCTCTTGTTTCGAACTATGTTTTGCATTATGTTTATGCTGATGTTTGGGGCCCTGCGCCTGTTGCGTCTGTGAATGGTTGTCGTTGTTATTTAATTCTGGTCGATCACTTCACGAAATATTGTTGGTTGTACCCGTTATCTGTGAAGTCTGAGGTATACAGGGTTTTTACTCAGTTTCGCGCTCTTGTTGAGAAACAGTTTGGGACCTCTATTAAGAATTTGTACTCTGATAATGGGGGTGAGTTTGTGGCTCTTCGTTCGTACCTCTCTAGCAATGGTATTAGCTGTCTCACGACCGCACCACACACCCCTCAACAGAATGGCACTAGTGAGCGTCGTCATAGGTCAGTTGTGACCATTGGTCGTACTCTTCTCACTCGTGCTCAACTTTCACCTGATTACTGGAATTTTGCTTTTTCCGCTGCTGTCTATCTGTATAACAGGTTGCCCACTCCGGTTTTGCATCACAAATCTCCGTTTGAGGTTTTGTTTGGTCGTGCTCCAAACTACTTGAGGCTTCGCACTTTTGGGTGTTTATGTTACCCGTTTCTTCGTCCGTATTTCCCGGGAAAGTTGATTCCGCCTTCCACGGCTTGCCTTTTTGTCCGTTATTCCTCAACTCAGGCTGCCTATAAGTGCCTTGACCTGGTTTCGGGTCGTTTATATCTCTCTCGGCATGTTCGGTTTGTTGAAAACATGTTTCCCGGCCCTTGCGTGCCGCACCGTCAGTCAGCCTCGGCCCCGCGCGCGGTCCCTCGCCAATCTGCCACTCTGCTGCCAGCCCCGCGCCTGCTCGCTGACCCGGCTCCTACGCTGCTTGCGGCCCCTGTGCCAGACCCCGCCCCGAGCCCCGTTTCCGCTTTGGCTCCGGGCCCGGCAGATCATCATGTCCCGCCCGACGGCCCGCCTGCGGCCCCGCCTACTCTACCGACCCCTGGCTCGTCCTCTCTTGCTCCCGTGGGCTTGGTTTTGGCCCAGGCTCTGGTTTCGGGTTCGGCCCGGTCCCACAGCCGCCTCCCGGTTCGTCATCTCACCCAATGATCACTCGCTCTAAGAATCACATCTTCAAGCCTAAGCACTTTAATCTGGCAACCAAGCATCCTGTTGCAGGTCCGGTTGAACCTACTTGTGCTAGTCAAGCCTTGGCTGATCCTAAGTGGCGAGCTGCTATGTCTGAGGAGTTCACGACCCTTACTCAGCATGGTACATGGATGTTAGTTCCTCCTCCATCTTCTCGGGATATCATTGGTTGTAAATGGGTCTTTCGAATCAAGTGGCATCCTGATGGTTCGATTGACAAGTACAAAGCTCGGTTAGTTGCTAAGAGTTTTCATTAGCGTCCGGGTTTGGACTACAAAGAAACCTTCAGCCCTGTTGTCAAACCGGTATATATTTGTATTGTTCTCTCTTTGTCTATTGTTCATAATTGGCCTATTAGACAACTTGATGTCAGCAATGCCTTTCTGCATGGTTCTCCGTCGGAAACTGTTTATATGCGCCAAACTCTCGGGTTTGTGGACAAATCCTTGCCTCAACATGTTTGTCTTCTGCGTAAGTCCCTTTATGGCCTCAAGCAAGCCCCACGGGCATGGTACCTTGCCCTCAGTGCCGCTTTGGTATCCTTTGGTTTTGTTCAGACAAAGTCCGATACGTCGCTGTTTGTGCTTTCCCATGGCTCGGTGAGGTTGTTTGTTTTGGTTTATGTTGATGACATCATTGCTACTGGTTCGTGCTCTTCTTTTATTTCTTCCTTAATTGCTCAACGGGCCGTTTCTCGGTCGTCTACTGAGGCGGAATACCGTGCTCTGGCTTCGGCTTCGGCTGAGGTTCGTTGGCTCCAACATCTCTTTGGGGAACTTGGTTTTTCTCTTACTTCTCCACCTTTGATTCGGTGTGATAATATGGGTGCTCTTCGGTTATCCTTGCATCCGGTGCAACACTCTCATATGAAGCATATTTCTGTGGATTTACACTTTGTTCGTGATCTTGTTGCAAAAGGTTTAATTCGGGTTTCTTATGTCAATACTCTTGATCAGCTTGCTGATATCTTATAGTGTATATATTAGAATAGATATTGTGTATTTATTATTCTTTTATTATTTAGTTTAGTATTTTATATTTCTGTAATTAGTCTTGTAACTTATTATTTAAGTACCTGTTAGGACCGCAAAGTCCGACAGGTTTCGAACTCGGTTGAACAGTCAGGACTGCCAGGTCCAACTAGATTTTATTTCCTTGTTTGCAAAATTATTTTAAAGGAAAATTTCGGTTTTATTTACTTTGATTTATTTACTTATTTATTCACACGATTTTATGGTATTTATCCGTTATTAGACGCGTGAATATTTAGGTGAGTTTGGAAAGATTTAACTTGATCTTATAGTATCTTATCTTATGGAAAGTTAATCTTTATCAAACTCTTTCCTATATCCTTTAGTAATCTATTCCTTGTGGAGTTCTTCTTTGTCTTTGATGTGCAGAATATATGAAGATCATGAAGATCTTATCAATCGGAAACAAAGACGTTGCAAAAGGAAGAATCACCTTATCATGGAAAGATTCGGATATACTTTGGAAAGATCCTGTCTCGACTGGATATGGAGACTGGCCGAGAATCAAGGATATCTTTCAGGAGAGCTATCCTATAAATAGTAGGAATCCTAGGAATCAATGTAGAACACACGTGTAACAAAATATACATCATTAAGTGTTCTCTTTTATTTTGATTTCTTAGTTTTCGCCCTCTTGAGTTACATCAAGAACGTGAGAAGCCGACAAGAGTTGAAGGGAGTTCAACGGGAAAGGATTGCGCCAGTTAGAGGGATCTATACGTACGTGCAGTTCGCTTGGAAGCATTCTCATAAGAAGATCATTACGGGAGTCTTGGTCTTACGGGTCAAACGGAGTAGACGCGAAAAAGGTTCCGGTGGTATCAACATTAGAGGGATTCGGTGTTAGAGTAAAACCAGTTGGTGTAATAACTTTTGTCCGTTGAAAGAAGTTTGATTCAGGCGAAAGCCTCGTGTATGTAGGACATAGTCCGAACCACGTTAAAATCTGCTGTCTTACTTTACTGTCTTACTTATCTGTCGAGACTAGGTACCGCAACTATTGCTAAAACGTAAAGTATTAGACTCTAAGATCTATCAATTGGCATCAAGAGCCTGTCACCTACTTACATTGGTGAGATTCTGGTTTATTTAGATCTTGCTGATTTGATGGCACAAAACGTTGAAGGATCATCATCATCAAAGCCACCACTTTTGAATGAGTTCAACTACTCATACTGGAAGGTTCGCATGAAAGCTTTCATCAAACGAGAAGATCAGAAAGCGTGGAAAAGCATTCTCAAAGGATGGACTCCACCAAAAGATGAAGATGGAAAGCCAAAGCTCGAGCTCGACTAGTCTGACGCAGAAGATCTAGACGCGAGTTACAACTCCATTGCAATCAATGCAATACTTAATGGAGTCGACCTCAACCAGTTCAAACTGATTTCAAAGTGTGAGTCGGCTAAGGATGCATGGAATGCTCTTTGCGTTGCCCATGAAGGAACTCCATCCGTGAAAAGATCGAAAAGACAAATCCTTGGCACACGGTTTGAGGAGCTCAGAATGGAGGAACATGAAACAATCGCTCAATACAATTCCAAACTCAAAGACATTGCAAATGAGGCCTTCCTCCTTGGTGACGAGTACAGTGAGTCCAAACTTGTTCAGAAAACTCTTCGCACTTTGCCCTCAAGATTTGATATGAAAATTGAGGCGATTGAAGAAGCAAGAGACGTGGAGAACTTGTCACTTGAAGAACTCATGGGTGCACTTTCAACATTTGAGTTGAAAAAGAATTTGAATGGAGTCACTCATAAAAGTGTTGCTCTCAAAGCTGAAATCAAAGGTACGAACACTTTTCCTTCATACTCTGATGATATATTAAAAACTTCCGCTGCTAATGATCTTAGTGTCAAAAGAAGAGGAATAGGTGTTCAATGCAGGGAATGTCAAGGCTTTGGTCATATTCAAGCTGATTGTGAAAATCTTCTCCCGAAGAACAAAAACAAAGCAATAATATCCACCTGGAGCGATGAGGAATCAAATGAAAGTGAGGATGAACCAGAAGAAAGAGCCAACATAGCACTGTCCTCTGTCATCAGTCCTGACTCTCTACCTGTCTCGACAGACAAGGACGACCGCAATGATGAACCTGATTCTGATGATGAGGAAATTGATCCAGAAGCTCTTGGCGAAAATTTTCTTATCTTGGCCGACAAATGGAAAGCAGGAACTATAAGAATTGCCGAGTTGGAAGAAAAAATCAAGTCCATGAGTCACAGCAGACCTCAATCAAATGCAACACTTGAGCAGAAAGTTCTTGAATTACAAAATCAAAATTCTGATCTCAAGCGAGAAATCAAAGCCCTCAAAACTGCTGTGGAAGGAGCCAAAGAGACAGCCAACATGTTTGAGCAGATGCACCAAGACGTGCAAACAGAACTTGTTGCTGTCAGAAAGAATGTGAAACTTCTCAGTTCTGGAACAGAAAAGTTGGACCATGTGTTGAAAAACCAAAAACCAACGAGAGATCGTGTAGGACTTGGGTTTGCAACAAATGATTCTCAATTTAATCATATTTCTGCAAAAGATGTTTCACAACCAAGGAAGAAAGCAGGTAAGAATTCTAGAAAGAACTCAAAATTTGATATCTCACATTCTAGTAATTCTTATGACAGGTTCATTCCCGTCTGTCACCACTGTGGTGTTAAAGGACATATCCGCCCATACTGCTTTCAATTCCGAGAAACGCCATTCACTGGCTATCCTCCAAGGATATCTCAACAACGAGTCACAACAGCCAAGAAGACTAAAGACAAACCAGTGAAAAAGGCAGCTGTTCCAAAAGAAAAACCAGCAAAACAAACATGGGTGAAACGTTCTAATTCAGATTATCATAATGTTGCCTATGCTTACTCATCTATTGTTTCTCATGTTTTTGATCGCAGGTCTAGTCCAGTTCACAAGACAAGTCCAGTTTGCAGGTCCCGACCAGCTCGCAAATCTAGCCCAGTCTGTTATCACTGTGGTGTTGAAGGACCTATTCGTCCAAACTGTCCCAATCTTAAGGAGAACACATATAAGGACAGAGCACCAAAACCAGTTCATCATCGAGTCGCAACCGCTCGAAGGACTCAAAGAGAAACAGTGATAAATGACTCTAATGAAGAAGCGAAGCCAACAAATCACATAAGGGTGAAACGTTCTAATCATCATAATGTTTATTATGCACATTCTTCTATTGAAAACGCCTCACCTAATTGTTGGTATCTTGACGGTGCATGCTCGCATCACATGACAGGGAACAAAGACTTTTTGACTAACTACTTTACTGGTCCAAGTGGAACAGTTCAGTTTGGAAATGGTAAAAAGGGTCAAATTGTTGCAAGAGGAACACTCAACATCAACGGGTTTCCGAAGCTTAGCGATGTGTTTCATGTTGTTGGACTTGAGCAGAATTTGATTAGCATAAGCCAGCTATGCGATCAAAAGATGGTTGTCACCTTCTCACAAGATGAATGTCACGTGATTGATGACCAAAAGTTTTGTGTTTTTACAGGAAATCGGACTGCTGAAAATTGCTATACTCTGACGCAGTCACGACTCCCTATAGAACAGTTCACAAACTCTGTCTCAAACAGATCTATCTCTCCGTTTGTTAGTGAACTAATTTGTTTTTATGGTTCGCAGGTCAGTCAAGGAGCCAACAGATTGGTCATAGGTCAATCTAAGTGCGTTCAATATCCTATCAAGGACCTTGATCTTGAAACTGCAGAACAGTCGATGATTCATGTCGCAACTCCTACATGGGTTGTCGATGAGACAAGAGGCAACTTCATAGACCTCAGTTTCTCCACTTTTGGAACAGGAAGTCATCTCTACCTAACTATGCATAATCGTGTCATATCACTTGATATTGGCTGGGTTGATCACATGCTTAAGATTTTTGTTTTTGTGCAAAGTGATGTGTTGGTCTTTAGTAACCACAATTGTGCTATTATCATTGCTCATAATCATGTTAAGCACATATGCACACAGCACACAGATATATGGCACCATCTCTTATGTGATTTAGGTGATAATGAATGTGCTGTCATTAAGCATGTCGCGACTGGAAGACAAACTGCTGTTATTTTTATGAAGAAAATTGTTTCACAAAGCTTTGAGACCCTCAGAAAGTCTCTCAGCATTTGTCTCCACTAAGTGCTGGTCGCGTGTCCGATTTAACTGAGATGTTTTTATTTGTTGGACTAACTGTCATGACTCACTTGCAGACCTGTTGGACAGCCGGTTCTGGAGCGTACTTAGAACTGCATTGATACACAGTGCACATCATTCCCTCAGTTAAATCAGTGAAATCGAAGGATTTTGCAACGGGCAATTTTTGTTTGTTTTGTTTTTTATTTTGTTTTTATTATCTCTTTGACATGGACATTGTCCACTTTTGCTACCTCATCACTTTAAAAACAGAAGAATTGAGCTGAAAAGAAAAGTATGAGTGATCAAAAGAGTTGTGAAAAGAAAAGAACAAAGAGAGCATGAGCCAAAAGAAAAGTGCTTCAAAAGAAAAATATATGGAGGAAAAAGCTGCCTAAACTCAATGAATATGTGTGAAAGCATTCAATTCATATTTCACGGTCATCACAAAATTGAAAAGAGCTACCATATTCTATATAAAGTTATGTGCGAAAGCTACCTCTATGCAAAAGGCTCAAAGTGTGTGTTCAAGGTGCAATTGTATTGTTTGAAAAGAGATATCTTGCAAAACGATTTTTGCCCCTTTCAATTTCTCTTCCTTTTCATCTGTTTATCATATGAGAATACACACACACACTTTTTAATGTATTCATCTGGTTCTTGAGTATGCTTCAGTCTCGACCTGTCTTATACTCAGTCTTATAGTCTGTCACGACAGGGTGTCTCGACATCCACTTACACCAGTTGAATCGGTCCTCGGTAAGTTATGTGAGTAATTTGCTGAGTTACTTTCTGTTTGTTTCTGTTAATTTGTGTTTTAATTTGTTTTAATTTTTATTAAACAGGTGCTTTTTATTTTATTTTGTCTTTAAAACGCGACATGTTTAATTTTGGCACGAATTATTTCCCGCCTATGCTTTGCCGCGTTTTAAATATTCGTAGAGATTGAGTTGCATATCTTGTTGGAATCTTTCCTAGATAAGTCTTGGTAAGAGTCCTATTTCTTATGGGAAGTTGTGGATAATGATTATAAAAGATATGACATTGATTTGATTACATCTATTTATATATCTTTCCTTTAGATCATATCTCACGCCATCCCTATCTCTCTCTCTCGTGTGATTTTTTTTTGGTGTGTGGATTTGTGTTTATGTCTTCTTTCTCACCTACATTTATCAAGAAATTAATTAACATGGTGAAATCTAAGTCATCAGAAGAATCATCTCAGTCGACCCCATCAGCCCCATCCGTCGACCCTAACAGTGCATCCACAACGGGCAACGAGTTGTCCCCAGTCTTGCAGCCAAAGCCGCTCCAAATCCAAATTCCGGCGGACTTTATTCCACCGCCATCTTACACGGCACCACCGCAAGACACCACACCACCACCACCGGCAACAGAGTCATCACCCCGTGCCACAGCTCCTCAGGCACGCGAGTTCTCTCCTCCTTTGGACGACTCGCACTCTGTTCCCATGCCGGACGACGCTTCGCCGTCACCTGCACCTGTTCCTGCATCCTCTCGCCGCCACACCGCCGCGGCTAAAGGGAAGCAGAAGGCTCAACCTCCTAAGCGCACTCCATCTGCTCGCCAAAAGTCAAAACCTGTTGCAGAGGGTGTCGCGAGCCGAGTCGGGACACGCAAGAAAGTTCCAGTATCCAAACGTCCCCGATCCGCTCCTGCTGCCTCGGACTCTGCTCCAATCGAGGTCTCTGACTCCGATTCCAGCCCTGTCCGCAAACAGCAGAAACGCTCAGCTCAGTCCTTGTCTGATAAGGACAACCAGTCAGGCGACCAGTCGGCCTCTGAGGCAGGCAGTCACGACCAGGCTGAAGAAGAAGCTGAAGGAGATTTTGCAGTTCCTCCCCGTGTTCCACCGTCTGATGAGCCTTTCAGGGTGAAAAAGGCACTTTCCGACAGGTTCTACACATCTAATGCCAAACTCAGGTATACTCGTCTCACTGATCGCATTCCTGTTCGTGAAGTACAACTTCATGATGATTCTTATGAGGGTACGGGGATTATTGAGTTTTTGGAGGGGAGAGGTTTTCTTGAATCCACTCGCCGGGTCCAACCGTTTGTAACCCAGATTGTGCATGAGTTTTACGCCAATCTGGATACTCAACTAGGCGTTCCTGGGTCAGCCAAGGAACATTCAGTCTTTGTCCGTAAGTTCATCTTCAAGATCAGTCCGCAAATTCTGAACATGCAGTTGGGTTCTCCTGACGTACAAACCTGTCGCGACTCCGAGTTGGAACTGGAGGCAGATATGGATGCAGTCGCGTCAACCATAACCGGCCAACCCACGAAGTGGCCAAAGAATGGAAATCTACAGCGAGGTTCCCTTCTTCCATGGTATGGTCTGATCTATGGAATTATGGTAAGAAATTGGTACCCTATGTCTCATACTTCTACCGTAAGTCCATTAACTGCTTCTATCTTATTCCGTATTGGTTCGAATGCTCCCATTAATCTTGGAAAACTGGTCTTTGAGCGTTTACAACTTGAAGCATTCGACCACAAGGTAAAGATGACCTTAGGCTATCCATCATTGGTCTACCGCTTGCTTATCACTCAAATGGATATCCGGGTCTCTAAGGACAAGATGACGAGCCGCCCTAGGCCTTATCATGCCCCGAGTCACCTTGTTCAAGCTCTACTTGGTTCTCCGATCCGGCGCTCTGTCCCAACTGCCAGGGATACCGAAGTTGGACCGTCTGTTCCCCAGGGCAGTCTCGACACCCTTCAGTCGCAACTTGCCCAGGTCATTACATTGCTGCAGTCCATGAACGAGTCACTTGCCCAATTAGCGGCAAAGCCTTGACTAGTTCTGGCAAAACGGGGGAGAAACAGAATATGTAGAATGGGGGAGTCTTGAAGAATGGGGGAGATTTCTACACCGGCTGCTGCTGTTTAATCTTGTTATTTATTTTACTTTGTTTTGTTTTTTATTCCGCTTAAGAACAATGATTTAACTGCTTATTTTATTAAGTTGTTTTGCGGAGTGTTGCACCGCTGTTGCAACACATTTTTATTGCTGTCGAGACTCGTTAGTTGATTTATGTGCCTATCTCTTACTAACTTGTTTTATTTCAGCATGTCTACATTTTCCTTGGGATTTAAAAGTGTTTTTGCCAAACAAGTCAATTGGGGGAGATTGTTAGGACCGCAAAGTCCGACAGGTTTCGAACTCGGTTGAACAGTCAGGACTGCCAGGTCCAACTAGATTTTATTTCCTTGTTTGCAAAATTATTTTAAAGGAAAATTTCGGTTTTATTTACTTTGATTTATTTACTTATTTATTCACACGATTTTATGGTATTTATCCTGTTATTAGACGCGTGAATATTTAGGTGAGTTTGGAAAGATTTAACTTGATCTTATAGTATCTTATCTTATGGAAAGTTAATCTTTATCAAACTCTTTCCTATATCCTTTAGTAATCTATTCCTTGTGGAGTTCTTCTTTGTCTTTGATGTGCAGAATATATGAAGATCATGAAGATCTTATCAATCGGAAACAAAGACGTTGCAAAAGGAAGAATCGCCTTATCATGGAAAGATTCGGATATACTTTGGAAAGATCCTGTCTCGACTGGATATGGAGACTGGCCGAGAATCAAGGATATCTTTCAGGAGAGCTATCCTATAAATAGTAGGAATCCTAGGAATCAATGTAGAACACACGTGTAACAAAATATACATCATTAAGTGTTCTCTTTTATTTTGATTTCTTAGTTTTCGCCCTCTTGAGTTACATCAAGAACGTGAGAAGCCGACAAGAGTTGAAGGGAGTTCAACGGGAAAGGATTGCGCCAGTTAGAGGGATCTATACGTACGTGCAGTTCGCTTGGAAGCATTCTCATAAGAAGATCATTACGGGAGTCTTGGTCTTACGGGTCAAACGGAGTAGACGCGAAAAAGGTTCCGGTGGTATCAACATTAGAGGGATTCGGTGTTAGAGTAAAACCAGTTGGTGTAATAACTTTTGTCCGTTGAAAGAAGTTTGATTCAGGCGAAAGCCTCGTGTATGTAGGACATAGTCCGAACCACGTTAAAATCTGCTGTCTTACTTTACTGTCTTACTTACCTGTCTTACTTATCTGTCGAGACTAGGTACCGCAACTATTGCTAAAACGTAAAGTATTAGACTCTAAGATCTATCAGTACCCTTTGAGGTTAATGAGAATTCATTCAGTCATATTTTACAAACCCTATTTCTCTTGTATCAATACCATGGGAGATACTTAACAATGTATATTGAACTAATCTATCTATTTTCCGGCTGAACAATGACAATATTTTCTTTTCAAGGTTGAACTAAACTAAATACAACAAATAAAAATAGTGATAACTCAGAGAGATGGGAGGTTTTGTTCCACCTGAATCTAGTCAAATGTACTTCTATATTCATCATTGAAATTCTTGAGTCATAGTGTTCAATGCAAGTATTCCTATTTTAACATTGGTCTTTATGGTCATATTATCAAGATCTTACTCCAAATCCATGATTGCAAGGCACCTTAAGTACGTGTTGGACCCTCACAATAATTTTTAGAGAGTACGGCGTGTTTAGTTCTATTTATCACTTTTTTGTTAGCAACACAGGTCAGACGTTAGAAGACTCTACTAGCATGCAACCTATGGTTTAATTATCCTTTAAAATCTATTTTATATTATTCCTTTGGTGATGTTCACATATAGAAATCTAATCAATTATGTGCTGATCAGTCACATAAAAGCATTAAGATAGAATGATAAATTAAATAAACTCAATAAATTCAAATCAAAACATATAAAGGCATCAATTCTAAGTTCTAACTACTTCCTAAACATATATACGTTTTTAATTAGCTACTCTAAACAAAGATACATGCTTACACAATATCATCGCATGTAATCAAAAGATAAAGAAAAACTCAGTTTGGTAAAGATGATCGTGTTCTTGCTTTGATCCCTCGCGATATTTAGTCTTCTATGTGTGATGAAGTTTGGTTTTATGGAGGTACTTTATGGAAGTTTGGTTTTATGGAAGTTTGGTTATATTCGTGTCCAAGGAATCATTTTTTATACTTGAAGGCTCTCTTTTTGAAAAGATTTGAAAGTCCTCTTCTAGGTAGTAAAATTGTGCCTAATTCTGCGTTGGCGCAAGTCACTCTGAAGTGGTACGAGTTGCACCTTGTATTCAACTGGCTTGGCACTAGCGCAAGCCTAACACGAGTAGGGCCTCGACTGTAGTTGATTATGTCACCAATGTAACATGGCACAAGTCGCACTTGGATATCACTAGTCACACCTCTTTTGTAAACAATAGTTGTTCTCTTTATGCACGAGCATGTGTCGCATTGAAATGGGGCTTCTTCTCGCGCTTTTAAGGTAGTTTATTACATATTTATGTTCCTTTTTGCCAAAATCTATCAAAATACTACAAAATACTAAACAAGGTAAAAACACAAAATATTCAAATTTAAGCAAGTTATTAAGTAAAAAGACATCCGAAAGGTGTGTATTTTAGTCAGTCATCAGCCTAGAAGTTATCTAAGCTATTCTCGAACGACTAATATATATCATTGATATTTTTGACATCTTGTGTTTCAAATTTTGTTGCAAAAGTAAAAGAACCTATTTTCTTATCCCTTCATCATACGTAATGACATTAGAGTGGATGAATAAAGAGAGACGACTATTCGTGAGAGTAAAGTGATGATTATCTACAACGTATAGTTATCACATAAACCTCTGGATTTGTGAGTGCAGGATGTTGTGCATCCTGCTGTAGCATAGACTAACTCCCTTTCTACATTCTTTCATTTCAGTTCTGTCGAGATGACCTTCCCTATTCCTATTGATGGAGTCAAAGAATATTGTGTTTACTGTGACGTGTCACCTCCAAGAAGCCAAATGATGACACTGCATTGATGTTACTCACAAGTATACGAAATAGTTCAATAATGTAAGACTTTTTTGGTTAGATATTGATCCCCAATGGACTGCAACCTCAATTACTAAAGAGTGATGCTATTCTAACAGCCGTCTGTAAGAATTGGACTTACAGCCGGTGGGGTTAACATTAAAAAAGAAAATCTATAATAGTTAAGAGAAAGTATTTGCTCTTATTGTATTCAGCATTCCTCTGTTACCCAAACTAACAAATAAAGAAGTTGAATTTGAATAATTGATTAATGTCTAACGCATAGCTTTGCCAGATTCCATTTTGAAAGAAAAAATAATTTAACGAATAACTCATTTATTATACATTTTTTCTGAATTTCTCACTTTCAATTCGAGAATTTTAAAATACGATAGTGCCACATTTAGATTTATTCTTCTAATTTATTGAGATTGAATAATTTATTTCGTTTTTTTTTCTTTGTAAGGAGGTATTGCGCTGAATAAGTTTTTTAATTAGATGTTACGAAAATTTTCTTTCTAATTACTAATTAGTCTTATTTCATGAAGTAAGTTTGGAGTACATTAACTGTTTTATCTAAAAATACAAATGGAAATGAACTAGCACTTAATATAGAACTATATTATTAAGTTATTTGTCTACTATACTAAACTAGTTAATATTGATATAAAAACTGAATAATTGTTTAAAAAATAAGTTCATGTTATAACACTGTTCATAAATTTAAGTTTTGATAACTTTAAGAGTGACTATTTTGTATATGAATTAATTAAAAATTTGACTCGACTGATAAACTTCATTTACATTTCTAAAAGTTACGAGGACATTGAATTTCCTTGCCAAATAAAAACTGTAAAACAACTCGTTTCTGTACAATGGCCATATCTTTCAATTTGAGAAAATAATTAATTTTTGCATATGTAATTAGTAAGATAACAGCAACCTGCTGAATAGGTTGCCGGTTTAATTGTGTTAATTTACAAGGAAGAAAAAGGACTGTTAGCATACAGACCGTGAGAAAATCGTTTTCCATTACTAAACCACCTGTATATTTACAAATCGATAATCACGTAATGAACTTTTTTAATTAGTTAAAATTATAACTAACGAAAGAATAAACAAAAGAGAGATAATAAATGTAATTGAGATTCTAAGGTTTTAGTTTCAACTAGAATCTTCTTACTTGTGTTAAATATTCAATGTAATACTGCTATATACCATATTAGCATGTCCAATTTTTATGACTTGTTCTTTTCGATAACCTAGCAATTAAAGAGTAAGTATTGAATTTTAGAAAATGGAACACATTGATTCTATATCTTTTTTTAAAACAACTTTAATCCTGCTAACTCGTCCTTAGGTGAAGTTGTTTGTGGGGCTTCAAAGTCATCGTTATACCTCACTTTATCAACAGTAATGAACTTGATAGAGTGATCACCAATTATATAATCCACTCCAACAAATCATCCTTCAAGAAAACAAATCTTGAATTTATTGGGACAGTAAAGTGTATGTATTTATGATTTTTAAGTACGATTGATTTCCTATCTCTTATAGGTTAAAAAGGAGAATATAATTAGAGAGTCTGGATTACAATTCATTCTAGGTTATTAATATTTAATGTGTTGCAATTTCATTCTTGATTACAATTCCATAACCATTAGAGGAATCCTATAAATAAATCCATGGAATAAGGTAAGTCAACCATACACAGTCTCTCTTCTCTATCCTCATTTATTAAATAAAAAAATAATTAAATATCTCTTTTACATGAATTTTGATTTATTAAATTCACTTTCTAGAAGGATTAGGGTAAGATAATTGCATGCGTGGCTTCAAACACCATAATCAGGCCAATATGAGCTTTGATTGGGTTCCTTTGTTATTTTATAAATAATTGTTATTTTTTATTAAATCCAATTAGATTTATTTTTAGATTTATCTTATAAAACTAAAATCACACAATCCTAAACTTCAATAGCTCTAACTATGAAATTCATAATTTCATAATTCCTTAATTACAATGATATCATAAATGAATTGTGGTCATCAATGAATAAATAAGTGAGTTATCACGTTAATCAGACATCAGTTAATTAATCATATTAATTAATCCAAGAAAATGAAGTTATTTCTACTTACTCCAAATTGGTTCCTTCAGAAATAAAATTCGTACATGTGAATGAAATGTGACGGGAGGGGGTAAACCTATGATCCAAAGCTTCAATATCACAAATTAATTTCACGACTCTTGTTCAATTAATTAGACATTAATATTAGTCTAATTTCACTAAATATCTCATATTACACTCTTGCCACCATAGATATATAAGTTACTTGAATTCAATTTATGAGTGAACACTAATATAGTCAGGCACATTCATGGTGATCATCCTTACTATGATTTATAAGTAGATAAAATATGTTACGTCATTAATCACATCTTATATATTTGACTTCTATTAGCATAAAGCATCTTTAATTATATTCATAATTGTATCATGATCTGAATGCATAAACCAAGCCAATAATTGATAATTATAACAAAGAGAATCGTATATTCAAGATTTTAGATAAGTCGATCACATTTTCTGGTAGTCTAGCTAGTATCCCTCCAAGCTTAATGGCTGGATTTTATGGTATCACGAGGCCTAAGTCAAAAAGAAGTTTGAGACGAGCATTAATATTTGAAATACAATGGAAATTAATATCTTAATGACCACCAAGTTCATGAGTTTAAAAGAGAAATTAATGACATTCATATATTCTTTTTATTAGTTGTGCTTATGCTATAGTTTTTTATACAAACTATTAACATAAAAATATAAACCTTCACATATCACCAAATCAATTAATTTGGAATGATCTTCTTATCCAATTATGGGGATGCACTATATTCACGGCGTAATTCATTTATAGATCCCTCGAACTATATAAACAAACATTATTGACTGTTGGTTATGATTCACTCAACTCAATATTCATTCGTGTGGCATATATCAACTTATAAGCTTAATATTAAGTTAATGACTCAGTGGTCAACAATTATTAAAATCCATTTAAGTAACAATATCAAATATATTACTATAGACATGAAATAATTTTTAATAAATTAAATGAAATTTTATTTCAGATGACCAAATGAAACTATTTTTGTTTAAGTTCTTTATTTAAAGTAAATATCACACAAGTCGTAAACAAATTGTCATTCGTAATATGACATAAATCTCAACAATCTCCAACATATTACTTAGAGCAAACAAGTGCTTGAGTTCTAATCCCATTTAATTAAGTGTTTTGGTAATAGCTCCATGAATAAGGTCTCTTCAAAAGATTGACCGGGCTTCTTTTTTTCTAGACGGAATCTCTAGAGGTCTCATTTTGCATGCTTTGCTTTTTAATTTTTTGGACATTTTAGTTTTAAGATTCTACAAGTATGATGATGTATGCCTGAGATCTGATTACTTATTGTACTTGCGTCACCTTTTGAATAACAGGCCTAGAAGCATTTGAATTTGATGCTAGATTATAAAAAGGAACTAAACAATAAAAAATAATTTGCCGCAAACATGTAATATATGTTAGATTATATAAAGGGGACCATACTAGAATGATGTCATGAGGGTCTCATGCTTAGGCAAAAATAAAACAAATTGCCTACATCTCAAGAAACTCTTTCTCTCTCTACCACCCCACCCCACCCCACCCCACTCCAACCCACCCCCTCGACCATTTGACCCTCTTAATTAACGGGCTTGAGTTTCCTCCACTTTCCACTATATAAACAGATGCATCATTCCTTAATCTTTCAACTTCAAAATTAATCCTTTTTGCAACATACAACAATTGCTATCAAATATATAGTTATTTACTATACACCAAATAAGGTAGAAACAAAGACATAATGTCAAAAGTTGTTAGAGAACCTCGCCCTGTTGTCAGAAAATTTCTCGCTAGGCCCCAACACGAAGGTGTCGGAGCTGTCGTTAGAAGAAGCATCGGAAGGTCAGTAATTTTTTAGCAATATATATATTTGTATTTTGTTATGAGATATCATGTTTAAAAACTTGAGTACTTAAAAAGATTGGATATTTTTGTTGTTCTTATACCAGATTTGAGCTGAGACATTTTGATCCTTTTCTTGTCCTGGATGAATTCTCAGGTAGTTTTTTTGTTAGATCTTTCTTTTTTTTTATTGGGGTCAGTTGCGATCACCCCCTATCGTTTGGGGGTGTTTTGCGATGTGCCCCTTAACATTTCAAAAAGAGCAATTTTCCTCCTAATGTTTGTAATTTGCCACATGAGTCCTTGATCTATCATTAATTTTTGCCACGTGGCTATCTTTTCATTATTAGATTTGACATCAGGGGCAAATTCTACATTTTTACAAACATAAGGGGCAAAAGTGCCCTTTTTCAAACATTAGGCGACACTTCGCAAAACACCCGAAATATTTGGGCAAAACGCAATTGCCCTTTTTATTGTGTTCTGATTTCTTGAATGTCCACTTAGAGATTGAATTATTTCTGAAATTTTTTACAGTTTCTGGTCCTGGTGGATTTCCTGATCATCCGCATAGAGGTTTATTTTGAATTTGATCTACAAAGAATTATATCTGCTTAAGTTTGAGGAATTTTGAGTTACATTGAAACTGGACTTAATGTCTAATTTTATAAACTTGCAGGATTTGAAACTGTCACCTACATGCTTCAGGTAAGAGCTAACATTGCATATTTTGAAACCTTCTACTGGCTAATTATAGTGGTTAATTTAGAAAAGAATATCACATAAATTAGTATTACTTCCATTTCAAATTTTATTCTGTTTATCCTCTGTTGTTTACATCTACCAATATTTATAGATTGGTATGTTTAAGAATTTAAGACTCAAACTTGTTTCATTTTCAACTTTTATTTGTATTCACTCTTTTTGAATTTTCCAGTTGTACCATTAAGCACAATAACAGGGAAAAAGAATTAGGCCGGCACGTAATTAACTTCCATATTGTCTTGAATTATGATTTGACACGCTACTCCTAATACTTATCCCAATACACAGAGTACATGCTATACGCAATGCTAAATCATCAAAAAAAAAAAAAAAAAAAAGAGTTATTATATACAGTGGTGCAGCACGAAGAAAGCAGCATAAGTTAATTTCTTTAGGCTGACAAATTAATAGCCGGGCTAAGTATCGTAAATGTGTTCGAAGGACTGCAACCGAGTGGCTAATAATTTAGAATTTTATATAACCCAAATGGTCAAAAGGGACATCAGAACAAAAAGAAAAAAAAAAAAAGAATGGTTCCACGATTTTATATTTAAAAATTAGTTTTAAGCATAAACTCCATCATGTTATGTCAAATTAACAAATTATCTCTCGTGGGATCGAAAATAAGCAATTACCTCCATGTGTATTTTGATACATGCTGGATCCTGATATGATTTATCAGTATTTTCAAGATTTATATACCATTTTGTTTCTAGATTAATTAAAACCAAATTTATCTAGAAACCATTATATATATAGTCAAGAAACCAACAAAAAATTATTATTTTTGTGCAATGTTAGGGTGCAGTAACGCATGAGGACTTTGAGGGGCACAAAGGCACAATAGAAACTGGTGACATACAATGGATGACTGCAGGAAAAGGAATAGTCCACTCAGAAATGCCTGCGCCTCAGGGAACTCAAAAGGGCTTACAATTGTGGATTAACCTCTCTTCCAATTATAAAATGTGAGTAGTGCCCCTCCCATTAATTAAATATACTGAAAAAGACAATCCTTGAAAATAACCTTCTGATTCTGCTCTAAACTTTTTACAATAGTGTATATATCATAGTGTTTGACTTTTTTGCAAGTGGATTTTTTGAGGAATAAAACTCAAAAGTCGTCCAATCATTTCTCTAACTATGAATTAGAATTTCAATTTGGTTATGTTTTGGTTCACGTTTTGAATTTTTCGAGATCTTTTCAACCTGTTTTTCAGAAATTTATCTTGCTTCAATTAGACGTAGAAAATACTCTGATATTTTGGTTGCAAGAAAAAACAAGTATGAAATGAAAATATTTTGATACGTTTCGTAGCGACATAAAAAATTTGGTCCTTTGTCTCTAACTAACTTTTTTTATTTTACCAACAGGATTGAACCAAGTTATCAAGAAATGAGTAGTGGGGACATTGCAGAAGCTTCTAAAGATGGGGTGAGGGTCAAGGTCATAGCAGGGGAGGCATTAGGAGTTCATTCACCAATTTTTACAAGGACACCATGCATGTACTTGGATTTTACGGTCCAGCCCGGGCGAAAAATTCAACAACCGATACCAGAATCGTGGAACGCATTTGTGTACGTTTTGGAGGGGGAGGGTATTTTCGGGAGCTCACGATCTTCGCCCCTTTCGGCTCATTATCTTCTTCTACTCGGCTCGGGTGATGGCCTTGAGGCATGGAACAAGTCCTCTAAGTTACTTAGATTTGTTTTGATTGGAGGTGAGCCATTGGGAGAGCCAGTTGTGCAGTATGGACCATTTGTGATGAACACTCAAGAAGAAATTGATCAAACTATTGAAGATTATGAGAATTTTACTAATGGATTTGAGAAAGCTAGGCACTGGAAATCTGAGTCCACTATTGATTTTGGTTATTGATTAGTGGTTTTAGTGATGTTGCTTTGTTCTCTTTGTTTAATTCAAATTAAGTGTCACTATGCGGCCCAATACATTTAGAGATGAATGGTGAAATCATTTTGTTATTGGTTCTCGTCTCTTAATTGGCATAGGAGTTATAGCTGTTTGGAGGGGAAAAAGCTAAATGATCGTAAACACAAAAGAAAATGTCATTAACTCTGAACATAAAATGATTAAGTCAACTTTAAAATCTAATCATTTGAAAAATGAGATCTGGAAAAAGAGTTCGCATAAAATATAAAGGTGGCTTTATATGTTATTGCATTTTGTTCTAATTACTTATAAACTTAGAGATCTATAGAAATGAAGAAAAGTCCTACCTCACATAGAGTGGAATAAGGTAGAGCCAGGAATTTGAGTTGAGGTGGCGAAATAACGTGGCAGAGTGTTTTTTTTTAATTAACATATATAGTTTATGTAACAAATTTATTTACTATAGAAGTATGAGTATCATGAAAACATAATTACTTTAGAGAAGAAACACATAGCTCCCACAATAACTTTATATATATATATATATATATATATATATATATATATATATATATATATATAAGTGACGAAACCACCCCCACTCCTGTTCCTTATTTTTGTCCAAGTAGAATTTGTGCTTATTTTTCATTTTTGTTAACTTATTATGTATAACACATGGCATTTTCATATATTTTCTGAAGTGTGTTTTTCCCTTCAAATATGTCACAAGAGGTTTTATTGTCAATACCATTACATAGACATTTTTTATCGAATAGCAAACTTTATTAGGATATCAAGTTAAAATTAAACATTGTGTAACTTCTTCCTTTGTTGTATTCCTTATACAATATGTAAAAAATCATCTTCATTTTTGTCAATGATTTTGTCTACACTACTTTCTTATCCATGATTAAAAATTAAAAATTAGATTATGCTTTTATAATAAAATAAAACACCCAACTGTTATAAATGGTCATCTTTTACATGTAAACCATAAGAGTAAATACAAATTGAACTTAGAAATTAGTATAGCAAGTCAAATAAGTTATTTTGAAAGCAAAAAGTAAAGAAGTTATCACAAAAAATAATTGTAAACTTAAACGAATTATATATAAAAAAGATAATTTTATACATAATATATATATATGTATGTATATATATATATATATGTATGTATATATATATATATATATATATATATATATATATATATATATATATATTTAGATACGTCATTTTATGATCTCTACCTATAAAAACATATACTACTATTACCCAACCATCGTTCAACATCCCAATTTTAAAGAAATTATCAACAACCAAAAAAAAAAAAGGAACCCAACTTTATCAACATAGTATCCAACCCACTGAACGTCTGATATCCAACCCAATTGTCATTCCCTACTAACATTCTAATACTGGCTTTGAGCCCATATTCTTAAAACAAATTTGATGGAAGAACTTACTGAGCCTTATACCTTTAAAATTGAGAAATACTCACCCCTCAATTTCCTTACTTTTTAAAGGCCCAAGTTCATTGATTTTATCTTTCTCCCAACCCATTCAACTTGAGTCAACCCTCCTTTAAGGTGGTGTACACGATCTCTTCTAAAAAAGTAGAACCTCATAATTCAAGTTAAAAGTATAAATTATATTTAATTTATAAGTTGAGGGGTGTTATCAAAAAATTTGAAAGCTCACCATAAGTTGGCGGTGTTCGGAACAAAATCTATAAGTTCACAAAAAGTTATATTTTAATTTATAAAAAATAACCACAAGTTAGAAGTTAGGAAATAGCTACTTCTAGATTATGCCAATTTTCAGCATAAAAAAATTAATTATGAAATTTTAACTTGTCAATCAAACACCCTAAAGGTGCTTAAATGAGACAAAATTAGTTTGTTTAAGCGTATACAAACACCACCTAAATCAAATCCCACACCTCTTTAATCAGCGCATTCATCCTCAGGACCTCAACCCTCCCAATCGATTAAGAGTTTGATCAGAAAAAAACAAATTGATTAAGATGGTGTTTTTGGATTAGAATATTATGTTAGGTTGTGGATTAGACCTATTTATCACACTCATGATAGATTTAAGTGGTCTACATATGTATATCTATTAAACTTGGGGTCCAAAATTGACCCTGGGCTGGAGCCCACCCTAGCCCACAGGGTGGGTCCGCCCCTGAAGATTATTAATGGCTTCTTTATATGTCCTGCAGCACAAATCAATCTAGCTATGTAAAGCCAGACATAAACTTGACGATGGAAGGAAACCAATTTTCTGTTATTGCACCAACAATTGTATTTTCTCGTAGGGTAAGAAACTTATAAATAGCGGAAAATTCACATATGTATGCATGCGTGAGAATTCAAATTCATCTAAATCTTTTGATCTGCAGGGTGGATATGATGGATATGCATATTGCTTGGCCATTGTCAAAAGTGAGGATATTAACATCATTGGACGTGAGTATATATCAAGATACATATTATTGCTCACTTTACTGATATTACATTATAAATAGGCAATAATACCCTCATTTTTGAACAAAAAGAATGATAAAGCGCCCCAATGTGTTTTAAAAGATAACTCACTGCTCTCCTCCATTTTCTTTGTTGATTATTTACAAAAAATAGAATCCCTTATGTATACAAATATTTAGTAGATTTTTTTTCCATTTTTGTACTTTAAGGTCTAAAAATGTAAAATATGTATTCAAACATAAAAGCCTTGTTGCTCGGATGTAGTTTCATGTGTTTGGTTCCCTCAATTTTTATTTGAATGTTTTACAAATTTTATTTCCACTTAGGGCGGAATTATAAGTGCCGATATTCCACCATGGGTTGCCAAAATATTAAATTTTAATTACGTTTTAGCGCTCTAAGTCAAGAAGGACTAATGGCTTTTCTAATATGTCTATCGGCTTTATTTTGCTTGACATCTTTTTATTTTGATCATGCTAGAAAATTTTATGACTGGCTACCGCATAGTTTTTGATCGTGAAGACATGGTTTTGGGTTAATTAGAAATATTTTTCCTAAATTAACTTCCAATCTTTTGATTTGTAGGAATTACTATGAACATCACTTTGAAATGCGTCAACTTTCTTTATCTTAGGTTCCGGTACAGCGTTAACCAATAATGGTTCGAATTCTTCTGAGCCGCCGGAAGCCACACCGCCGCCGCCGCCCCGGGCTAGAACTCGTTTGGCTCCTCCTCCTGCACCGTCACCTCCATTGTTGAACCCGCTGTCCGGGAGTTATGCAACTCGTTTGAGTTCCGTCTCAAACAAGTTGCTCATGCTCCTGTTTTCCATCACTTTATCATTCAGTATTTATGAAGTTGCATGTGATTTGTGTGATTAAATCATGTTTTTACGGTGTGCCAAATAAAATTTGGAAGAATGTATTACTTCTGATTTGTTTAATTAAGATCTTGTCTTGAATGATTTACCTATGGATTGTTGTAAGTTGTAACAATTGTTAAGGCCAATTATTATAACAAAAGTGTGTACCACATAAGGAGAAATTGGCAGGTCACTAATTTAAGGGAAATGCGTAAAACCGCCGTGTGGTTTCAAAAACTAACACGGAACCCTCTTGTGGTTTGATAATTGTTTAAAATACCCTTTAATTGATTTCATAAACTCTGCATAAAATTCTCTAACTTGCATAAAACTCCATTTTGGTTTCATAAAACATTGTACAAAACCCCTTTATGGTTTCATGAAAAGGAATTTTCGGCAGTGTTTATGAAACTACAAGGGAGTTTTATACAATTAATTACAAACCACATGGGAATTTTGTGTAAGTTTTCAAAATAACATATAATTTTAGGTTGATTTCCCTAATTTAAAGTGGTTCAGTTGAATGACACACTCAAAGAAGGTTATTAGGTGTATATCTATACTAATTAATATATAAAGGAAGGAGTACTTGTGACATCAAACTTTTGATTTCCAAGTTTAACCTTATAATTTATGTTCTACTATAGCATCTTATTATTAATTTCCCAATTTAACCCTACATTTTAAGTTAGATAAAAATTATACCATTTACTAAGAATGATGATTTAGTTTCCATATAATTCATACTCTTTAATTGAAAATTACTTTCTTTCCATTCTACTTTAATTATGTTAATTCACTCTCCCATTAATTCAAACTCTTTCCATCTAAAAAAAACTTTTTTGTTGCATTTTCTTTTCTTCCAGAATTTTTTTTCAAGATCATCTAATACTTTACAATACAAAATATCAATTTGCGCGGGGCTCCGCATGTCACGATTTCTAGTATCATCTAATACTTTACAATACAAAATATTAATTTGCGCGGGGCTCCGCATGTCACGGTTTCTAGTATATATATATATCTTTTGGCTACCAAACATATGAGCTGATTGAATCATTTTCCCGAGTTTTCAATTCCAGATTGTTTCGTACATAGCATAAGCAGATCGGCAGCCTCAGGTGCTACTTGCTAGTAACTAATAAGTAATAAGGTACACTATACAAAAAAATAAAAATAAGGTACACTATACTATAGAGTCCTCTAGATCTCTCATATAAACATTTCCACGTGTCTGTGATAAAATCACACCGAAAAAATAAAATAAAAATAAATAAAGAAAACGTACAAACAAACACGCAGATCCGTGAGATTTAGAGAGAGAAGGAGCCCATGAGACTATGGGTGTTCATGGTTTGGTTAAAACCGAAAATCGAACCTAAAACTGATAATTTGGTTCAAATTATAACCGAAACCGATTCATTGGTTAGGTTTTTGGCTTTGGCATTTGGGCGTAAAAAAAATCAAGTTTTCGTATAACCGAACCTACTTAACTAATGGTTAACCGAAAACCGATTATTATTTTTTAGCCTTTAGTTTTTATGGGCCTTTAACTTTTATGTGCCTTAATTTATTTATTTTGTAACAGAGAAGAGGTAGAAACACTACAAAACAAATTTGCACTGCTTACTTATATATTTTATTGTGGAAGGATGTCAACTACAATTACTTTTTTCCAAGTTTTCTCCAATAAATTAACCATCTTATGAACCCAACTACATAATTTCGTTAAATTCAATAATTGGTTGAAGAAAAAAAAAAGAAAGGGAAGCAACAATACTACAAAGTTGGACTCAGTAGAAGTGTTTAGGCAGAGAATTTCGTGTTTTTAGTTGTAAATTGTATTTCTTCTTTTGTTTGTTTTAAAGTCGAGAATCGGTTCATTGGTTAACTCGTAACTGTAACCGAACCAATGAGTTACAATCGAAAAACCAAACCGCTTCATTGGTTTGGTTATCAATTCACGGTTTTAGACCAACCAAAAATCCAGCTACTTTAAAAACCGAACCATGAACAACCCTACATGAGACCATGTTTTGAGGAATTTTGAGTAATTTTAAATTATCCGTGTAGTTTTGGTACTTTTAGTAGTGCTATGTAATTAGGATAAATTTTAAGTACTTTGAGTAATTTACAGGGATCTCATTTAATTTTAATTTTTTTCAATAATTTTATGATTCTTCTTAGCAATATTTTGTTATATTGGCAATTTTTATTTGAAAATAAGTAGTATTTTTCTTCATAGATATTTATGGGGTTTAATTAAATCCATATTTATGTTTTCTCTTCGCAGATAGATTAAGTGCCAAGGACAATGGTATGGTTAAGAGTAGAGACATTGATTGGGGAGAGCCTTGTCCGGAATTGTTTGGGGTGTCTCCGGGTGTACCACGGCCTTCCCTCACATTGCATGTGGGTCCCACATGCATGGAGCCCACATGTATGTGAGAGAAGTCTGTGGTGCCTCATGAGGCACCCCAGACGTTCCCGCCTTGTCCCAGTCTCGAATCAATTTTGTGGGGTCCTACTATAGAGTTTCCTCCTACCTGACGCAACTTATTGGTGCGCCGACCAACGTTGGGATGCATTTAGGCCCATCGTCATCCTCATATCACTCGAGGGTGTAGACATACATTGTCGCAATACCCCATTGTAGATGGTCATATTTCATCATCACTCCACTTCAGTACAATCACTCTATGGCTGCTTTGCAGCATCTTTCAGTCCCCACCATGCTTCACCACCCTAAGATTACCTCGCCAAAGATAATGAATGTAACTTGGGGATGGAATCAAACATCACACATGTAACAAAAAGTTTGTTGTTTTGTAAACAAACTGAATAAATGAAAGTATTCAAGAACAAAAGGTTTTCGTCATTATTATCGAACACTGACATTTGAAACCAACGCTCGTGTCACCGAAATTTAATTACTAATCATATTCTATTAACATAAATACTTGTTTGAAATAAATTAACTATTCACAAAATTTAACATCCTAGGTATAATGGACATGAATTCTATAATAATGAAAAAGAAAAACACTTAAAATGAAAATGATATTGAATAAACCAAAGGTTGTATTTCTCCAAATCATAGATTCATTTCAGTATAAAACAAAACATATGAACTCGTTGAATCCTCTCAGTTTGGTGATTCCAGTAGATGAGGATGATATAAGTGTCAGTGAAGAAGAGAATGTGATAGTTGAAGGGACTAAGTAAGAGATAGATGAAGCAAATGAGGTCCCAATGTTGGAGGCGGTGGAAGATGTGGAAGCTAATTTGGGTGACAATGGAAGACAATATGACTATGAGAGGCACCGAATACATTCCAAGCTAATCACAATTTTCTGGAAAACGAAATGATGTATGAAGGCTTGCGAGGGGTGCGTAACATGTAACTTGATTTATTTGGGCAGTTACGTAAGGTGCTGGCGGTTCAAGTTTCTGTTCCGCATCAACTAATTTGTCATGTTTGCTTTACCTCTTACTTTTTTGTTTTGATATTTTGTATATGATCAGTTAATTAGGACGTGTTATGAATTTTTTGTTCTTCGTATAGATTTTGTTCCGGCCATTAGAAGGGGAACAACCAACTTTCCAGTTGGTGAGACATGTCTTTTGGCTAATGAAAATAGTCATTCTAGTGATCTTGCATTGAAAGTGGTTAATCTAGAACAACAAGTAACACATTACCTCTCCATATACGATGATTTTGAAATTGAAGAGGAACTGAATGTATTCAGGCCAGAGAATGATTTTTGAAAAACAAAGAGAAGCATCAAGATTTGAGAACCTCTTACAGTTCTGATTACTGACAATATTTTAGATGATTTATATATGAGATTGTACTCATCCAATTCTTAATAGATGTCGGAGATCAATTTGATTTAAAGACTAAAAATGAGTTTCTATATATTTGTTCAAAGTATTTTTAACATCTTCTAACTTCGAAGCTCTTACACTTTTGATTTTTTTCATCTTTACACGATGTTCTTAGTAACACTTATAAAAAATTAGATAGTTGCACAAAAGTCACTGGTCTTAAGTCTCAAGTCCATATCTCTTGTTATTGTATTTCTACTGTAGATGCAACCTATATCTTGCTTTAGCCTCTAAGGCGTGGGTTGTGTGCAAGTATACCATGTTTGACATACAAGATCAACCATGTTTTAAGGCATTCAAGGAAGGTTAAGCCTCAAGTAGCTACCTTTTACGATCACTTTTTTGCCATTGGCGAGTCTTGGGACCTAGGCAAGATTTTATCGGACTGCTATCAGGCCTGCTTTGCTTTATAGCTCGGAATGTTGGGAAACCAAGCAAATTCACGCACATAAGATCAGTGTAGCTGAGATGCACATGTTACGTTGGAGGTGCGGTAACACGAAAAGAGATAAAGTAAGAGATGAAGACATTTGGAAGAGATTGTGTGTGGCACCCATCAGCGAGAAGATGCGAGAAAATCGCTTACAATGATATGGTCACGTGCAACGAAGACCTATAGAAGCAATAGTACGACATGTGGAGACGCTTGACCTAGGGCGACAAATAGATCACGAGAACCACCGAAGAAAATATGGATGAAAGCCATACGTGATATTAAGCTTAGAAGCTTAAGAGATGACGTTTCACTTAGCATGAACGAGTGGAGGAAGAGAATTCATGTGGCTGACTATACGTCATTCTTGTTTGGTTCATATAGTCTATCCAATTAATTGGGATTACAGCTTAGTTATTGTTGTTGTACACTTGTACTGATAGATGTTAAGGAACATTGATTAAAGTTTTGATTCAATGTATATTGTGATTTACTAAATATCAGTATTTAAAAGGCATTTGGGCTCGGACAAAATATAACTTTTAATTCTTAAATATGTATTAATAATAACGAAATTAAAAACAGAAAGAGTGAACGAAAATACTCTTAGAAGATGTTAAAAAATACATTTGTGCCGATATAATTTACAAAAAAAATAATTCATGTGTTTATTTACAGATTACCTAAGTTGCATAAAGATATTACGTCGTGTCTTCAATACTGCACGTATTATTGAAATTAATAAATCTAAAAATTTGAAAACATAAAATCTCGATTAGATGTCTAAAAGTAAACTCATAGAACAATTTTGCAAAGCATACTCTCTTTTTGTGACCTAAGCTCAGTAATTTAGGGCGTGAAAGGCACATCTTTTGTGCTATCGGCATATGATGCAAATCATGAGGCATTAGTCCTAGGAAATTCAAGCCGAAATAGTCACCTCATGGTGTTTTGGGCCCAGTTTGCCCTTGGACGAATCTTGAGACGAGTCTTGAGTGAGTTTTCTAAATCATATATATATACGGTGTGTTAGTGTAAAAAACGTACGGTGTGTTACAATGACAAATGCTAAGGGAGGTTGTGCGACAAGTTCAATTATTTTCACATATCCATGATAGGAAAGAGGGTATGAAGATGTTACTACTCTACAATTTAGAAATCATATTTAATCTCGACTCATCATACAACGACTGCATGAATTAATTTTTTTTCTCCTGAAAGAGACGTAACCACAAAACATTATTTTACAAGTACAAGTAATTTCGATTTTCGAGTTACTTCTCTGCAGCAAACAAAACATGAAAAAAGCTTTGGAAAAAAATCCTACTTCAGCGCTTATACAACAACACCCGTCCAATCGCCCGCCTATTTTATTCATACAACCATTGCACGATAAGAGTACTCTACAAGTCAATCATTAGTATAGAGATACATTGTCTGAATGAGATTGTAGAGTGATTAGAACCTGTATTTTAGAAAATAATTAATCTTAACCATTAATCAATCCCCCCCCCCCCCCCCCCCCCGCCCCCCTCATCAATCTATATTATACATTCTCTTCACTCTCATTGAATTTTTCTTCCTGAAAAAACCTCACACAATCTCAAAATAATGGACGAATCATTCCTCATAATGCTCTCAAATCTCCTCCACCTCCAAACCCACCTCGACCCCACCACCTCCCCCTCTCACCCACCCCCCAAAACGACGTCGTCTCACCAACCTCCTCAGTCGCACCTCTCCTCTTCTTCACACTCGCTTCAGTTCTCTCCTACCTCGCCTCAAATCGCCCAAATAGAAAAACCCTAATTTCAAAAAAATTCCCAATTTTCCCCAAATCAAACAACTCACAATTCTCCGTCGCAGCTTTTCGAGCACTCTCGACCGAACACATATGGGCAATGGAGGCTCCTCTACGCGACGCTCAGTGGCGATCTCTCTACGGTTTGTCGTATCCGGTTTTTACGACGGTTGTCAAAAAATTGAAGCCCTATATCACTCAATCGCAGTTGTCGTTGCCCTCGGATTACGCGGTGGCGATGGTGTTGTCGTGTTTAGCTCATGGGTTGAGTTTAAAGACCTTAGCTTCGCGTTACGCGCTTGACCCGTACTTGATTTTGAAGATTACGAATATGGTTACTAGGCTTTTGGCTACTAAAACGGTTAATTACTAACCATATTCTATTAACATAAATACTTGTTTGAAATAAATTAACTATTCACGAAATTTAACATCCTAGGTATAATGGACATGAATTCTATAATAATGTAAAAAAAACACTAAAAAGGAAAATGATATTGAATGAAACAAAGGTTTTATTTCTCCAAATCATATATTTCATTCAGTATAAAACAAAACATATGAACTCGTCGAATCCTCTCGGATTGAGTTTTCCAGTAGAAAGGATGAGGATGATATAAGTGTCAGTGAAGAAGAGAATGTGATAATTGAAGGTACTAATGAAGAGATTGATGAAGCAAATGAGGTCCCAATGTTGGAGGCCGAATCCTCTCAGTTTAGGTTTTCAGTAGAAAGAATGAGGATGATATAAGTGTCAGTGAAGAAGAGAATGTGATAATTGAAGGGACTAATGAAGAGATAGATGAAGCAAATGAGGTCCCAATGTTGGAGGCGGTGGAAGATGTGGAAGCAAATTAGTGTGAAAGCAAAATAAGTAAAGTTACTATAAAAAAAAATTGTAAAATTAAAAAATATTATAAAAGTATAATTTTATATAAGTATATATAGTTATATATGTAACTATATGATCTGTACCTATAAAAACATATAAATATAATACTACTCAACCATCATTCAATATATAACCCAATTTTAACTATATTATCAACATCAACAACAACAGAAAAGACCCAATGTTACCAACATAGACAACCCACTGGGACGTCCGATATCCGGCCCAATCATTATTCCTTACTAACATTCTCATATCGGCTTTGAGCCCAGTCTTAAAAGAAACTTGATGGAAGAACTTAGTGAGCTTTACACCTCAAAAATTGATAAATACTACATAAAAAAAAAAAAAAAAAAAAAAAAAAAAAAAGTACAGTATACACTAAACTGTAGTTAACTATTGAGCTCATTCAACGAACACAAACATCATGACCAGTATCATAAAATCACACCAACAAGTATAAAATAAAAATAAATATATAAAAGTACAAACAAACACGCAGATCGGCGAGATTTAGAAAGAGAAGGAGCCCATGAGACCATGTTTTGAGGAATTTTGAGTAATTTTAAATTATCCGTGTAGTTTTTGTACTTTTAGTAGTGCTATGTTATTAGGGTAATTTTAAGTAATTTGAGTCATTTATAGGGATCTCATTTAAGTTTAATTCTTTTCAATAATTTTATGATTCGTCTTAGCAATATTTTTTTATATTTGCAATTTTTATTTGATAATAAGTAGTATTTTTCTTCATAAATATTTATGGGGTTTAATTAAATCCATATTTATGTTTTCTCTTCGCAGATAGATTAAGTGCATCTGGCAAGGATAATGGTATGATTAAGAGTAGAGACATTGATTGGGGAGAGTCGTGTCCCAGTGTTGCATCGATTTTGTGGGGTCCCACTATAGAGTTTCCTCCTCCCCTGACGCAACCTATTGGTGGACCGACCAACATTGGGATGCATTTAGGCCCATCATCATCTTTGTATCATTCGAGGGTGTCGGCGTACATTGTCGCGATACCCCATTGTAGATGGTCATATTACATCACCACTCCACTTCAGGGTCGTTAAATTACTCTATGATTACTTTGCAGCATCTTTCAGTCCCCACCATGCTTCACCACCCTAAGATTACCTCGCCAAAGATAATGAATGTAACTTGGGGATGGAATCAACATCACACATGTAAAAAGTTTGTTGTTTCGTAAACAGACTTAATTAATGAAAGTATTCAAGAACAAGAGGCCGTATTTTCGTCATTATTATCGAACACTGACATTTGGAACCAACACTCATGTCACTGGCGAAGCCAGATTTTATATTAGAGTAGCGAAACTTAACTATTAACCATATTTTATTAACATAAATACCTCTTTAAAATAAATTAATTATTAACGAAAATTAACAAACAAGGTATAATGGACATCAATCCTATGATGAAAAAAAAAAAAAAAAACACTAAAAAGGAAAATGACATTGAACCAAAAAAAGGTAATTTGTTTCTTCAAACATTTTTGCAGTATCATAGATTCATTTCGGTATAAAAACCTATGAATGAACTCGTTAAAATCCTTTCAAGGTAGTGGGTTTCCCATTTCCAGGTTGTTTCGTGCAGAGCAGACACAGGTGCTATTCAAGGTACACTATACTCCTCTAGACTCATCTAAAATCACCAAAACACAAAATCTAACTAAACACATCCACGTGTCCACCTCTCATTGGCTACCACCAGGTACTTCCACCAGCCTAACACACACCCCAGTTCCCACAACTAAAACAGTTGAACTGATTCACCAAACACAAACATCATCATCATCAATACCAAACAAAAAACATTAAAAAAATGGTAATAAATAAACATTAAACAAAACACTCAGATCAGCAAGATTTAGAGAGAGAAAAAGAAACAAGCTAGCCCCCATGAGATAATGAACAGCAAATTGCTCAAAATCCTACTATTCCTCTTCACACTCAACTCCCTCACACTCTACCTCTACTTCTCAGCCCACCCGGACCACCTGCGCCGCCGCACACCGGAACATTCCCCACCGCAACACAACCAAACAACACACGCCTCCTCCGTCAAGCCCTGGCCAATACTACCCTCCTACCTACCCTGGTCAGCAAACCCCAACACCCCTTTTCGCTCATGCGAGGCTTATTTCGGAAACGGGTACACAAAACGGGTCGACCCGTTAAAATCCGACCCAAACCGGAAGATTCGACCCGGTTCGAGTGGCGGGTGGTTCAGGTGTTTCTATGGAGAGACTCTGAGGAGCTCGATATGCGAGGGGGGCAGAATGAGGATGAACCCCGGTAGGATTTCGATGTCGAGAGGCGGTGAGAGGCTGGAGAGTGTGATTGGGAGGGGGGAGGATGAGGAGTTGCCGGTTTTCGGGGACGGGGCTTTTGAGATTGAGGGTGATGGATTGAGGGTTGGGGAGAAATTGGTGGATCAGGGGTTCTTGGATAAGTATGTTGAGGAAGGGGTTGTGCATAGGCATACGATGCGGGGTTTGATCGATTCGATACGGTTGGTGGGTGCGGACGAGTTTGTTTGTGATCAGGTTGGTTTTTGGTATGTGGGTTTTTTGTTTGGTGTGGTAAAGATTGGATCTTTGGTGTTGAAACGGTTGTTTTTGAGTTGGATTTTGGTTTTTTGAGTTCATTAAATGCTTGTTGTTGTGATTGGATATGGGAAAAGAAAAAGGTAGTTCAATTAATGTGAATGTGGATTTATGTGATGGAAGTTTATGGATAAATTGTTTGGATAAAAGGATTGGAGTAGTGTTCTGTTTTATTGAAAAGTATTTAGTTGAGTTTTGTCAAGATGTTGTTGATGTATCTGGAGATTTGTCCATGGCTTAAGTTTTTAGATTTGTCTCTATGCCAAAATATAAAGTTTTGTTGAGGGAGTAAGTTAAACTAATGTCAAATGATCTTATTCAGCAGCGAAGGTGGGGAAAATTTTAACTTGGAATTTGATGTAAATGGTATAATTGTTTATTCTAAAGCTTAAGTTTGTGGTTTTATATTCTTGTGTCAATTTTCAGATTAATGGCTCACACATTTGCCTGGTCATATCCTGTTCTCTAGATTAAGTTTATTCTTTTACCGTTCTTGGAAAGCTAGAATAGTAAAAAGCACCTGGAAAAACCATGCGACTTTCTAAAGCTATCAACGTGCATTTATTATGTTTGTCATAATAATTTCAACTTCAAAGATAATTTTGTCATTTATTGAATTAGTAAAACTGTTGGAATTGTAATGGAGGTGCATTATATATTATGATTTTCATGGAAGTTACGTGCTTAAATTACCTCGTCGCCTGTGGTGTCAATTAAGGAAGCAGAATCTGAAAGATTTCATTCATTGAACTAGCAATTTTGATGTCTTAATAAGCAAGTTTTCACCTCCACTGGGGTTTTTCTTACGCTAGTCAATCGGATATATCATTTAGTTTATTCATTGTTAGTAGCACAAGGCTCCTTGTGACATTTTAGCTTGAGGTATCCAATGTGTGCATTGGGACTGGCGAGAACTTTTGAATAGGTGTGAAACTTTCATGTAAATAGAAGAAAGTGCAATTGCTCAAGTCAGATCCATTCTAATGAAATGGGGACAGATGAATTATATAGTTTCTCTTCATGTATAGGAGTTCTAAAGTTTTATGTTTATATATGGAATGCAGATTTTCCTTGAATGTTGTACCTTAGAAAAGGCAACATTAAATGAATCATTTGTGCGCACTCGCACACCACGCACAGATATACATGTCCTACTTTAGCTTCATTGTCATAGCTCGTGTATGGTTTTGTGTTTGCCATCTCATCTGCGTGGTTTTAATTTTTCCAATGGTTTTATTTCAGTGGATTGAGGAGCCAACTCTTTTTCTCACTCGCTTTGAGTATGCCAACTTGTTTCACACGGTTACTGATTGGTACAGTGCTTACGTGGCTTCCCGAGTCACTGGCTTGCCCAATCGACCTCACTTGGTTTTCGTGGATGGCCACTGTGAGGTATTTTCCATTAACTGCATTCATTTCCTTACTTTCTGATATTATACATGTCGATTGGGGATATTGTTAACTTTGATTCTTGGAGCGACAAACAAAAGTATAGTTATAAGTGAGTGCCTTCAGTTAAGTAGAGACATAAGCTGAATGCACATTTGAAACTGCACTAAATACGGTGAATTGGGGAATGCCTTTTTATCGGATTTGACTATATTAATTTTATTGGCTCATACATGTAAATTGGTGTTTTGCTTGTCACACTGAAAGTAATTTTCCATGTTCAGTTCTCGACTGGTGTGGGAAACTTTGGGCTACTAACCTTTGTTTATCATTTTAAACAATTTGAAGAAAACTAATGAGTTCAATTTTAGCTTGTATGGTCTTATAAGCTGCAAGTATGTGCCATCTATGTGCCAGCAGAGCATGAACCATGTGATTCACCTCTTAGTTGCTTCCACAATTTTTAACTTTTCTGATGATTGCCATAGAAGCACTTCTATTTTCAATTCTTCAGGTGAGGCAGTTCTAGCATGTTGCTTATGTCTGATACAACGATTTCATATCATGGCTTATAACTACATAATTCTACATGTATTGGGTTGTAAACTCATCAATCTGTCTTTCTGGTTTTGGTAACTATGATATATTTGTTTGTGCAGTAAGCGCATTCTCCCTTCACTAATTTCGAATTTACTTTGTTTTTTGACAAAATCAGACTATATTGGAAGAAACATGGAGAGCATTGTTTTCAAGCCTGACTTACGCCAAAAATTTCAGCGGTTCAGTTTGTTTCCGCCATGGTATTCTGGCCCCACTGGGATATGAAACTACCCTATTTAAGGGACTCTCCGAAAACGTAGACTGTCGTGGAGCTCCTGCCCATGAGTTGTGGCAAAAACCCGATAATAAAAGAACTGCTCGTTTGTCTGAATTCGGGGAAATGATAAGAGCAGCTTTTGGATTTCCTGTAGATAGACCCCTTGTCCAAAAGCCAGACTCCAGTCTTAACGTTCTCTTTGTGCGACGCGAGGATTATTTAGCTCATCCCCGTCATGGTGGTAAGGTGCAGTCGAGGCTTAGCAACGAACAAGAAGTGTTCGATTCTATAAAGAACTGGGCCTCAGATCATCCGGATTGTAAATTAAATATCGTCAACGGGCTTTTCGCTCACATGCCCATGAAAGAGCAAGTTCGAGCCATCCAAGATGCTGCAGTCATAATTGGAGCTCATGGGGCGGGTCTAACTCATATAGTTTCCGCAATGCCTAAGACTGTGATTCTAGAGATCATTAGCAGTGAATACCAGCGGCCACATTTTGCTTTGATTGCCATGTGGAAAGGGTTGGAATACCACGCCATACATCTCCCTGGATCTCATGCAAATCCTCATGAGGTGCTCGATAAGTTGAGTAGCATTTTGCGGAACCTTGGATGCGAAGCTGTTTAGAATTCGACAACTTGGTTTTCTTCTGGTTATTCAATGGAGATATGACATACTTTTCACAATTTTGCCTCGGGTCTTGGATTGTAAATGTGATTGTTGATCCTTGAGCAGGTAATTCTTTTACCTCGGGAGGCAGGATTGTGTCGGGGAAGCGTACGGCCGTTTGCAGATGATATGCTTATATAAGGGCAGTTGCTTCGCGTTGGAAATATAACGAGTGTGTAGTAAATTGATGTAGTGCTGGGCTAATATATCTCAAAAGTATCTTTCTATGTTCACTTCATTTTCCCTGTAACAGAGCATGAGTCAGGTTTCTATAATTTTTTCTAACTTTTATCTGATTTATGCTTACGCCTCAAAAACCATTTTTTTGGATTATAAGTAACATTGGAATTCTCCTCTTAATTCATTTATCCAATTCTTTATCCCATTTTTTGTTCTTTTTTTTTTTTTGGAATTGGGTTGGGGGTGGGGACGGATGAGGAGTTGGTGCTACTTAGATGTACCATATGTGAATTATTTGAAAAAGTGTGCACTTCTTGCATGTATTTTGTCATGCAGGGCATTAGTTTAAGTCTGAACCTTTTTCTTCTCATTCTCTGAGAAAATTGAGGATGTTGCAAGCATGTTTTATACTTTTCTTGGCAGTAAAGGAAGCTACTTAAAAGTTAAAACAAGGGAGTGATGCATTAAAACATAAAAATGCCAAAGGAAAAGATGTCCATCACATCTTTATTGTGGTCACCTTTTTCACTCTTTTAGGTGTCAAAAAGTTGATTGGGATGGAAGTTTCACGCTGCTGCCATGTCTCCTGTCTCATTTGTTTATTTTTTTTCTTTTCATATTTTAAAACTTTAAGCAAGAAATCAAAACTTAATGTGGACGAGACGAACTATGTTTTCGAATGTTACTCCGATGATCCCAATCTTAACAAGAGATTCTCGAGTTCACAACCGGGCTCTCCTCCCATTTCTTTCGTGCGAATACGATACACTTTTATGCTCTTTCACCAAAAAAGTCTCCCTATGTATTCATTCCAAAGACTAGTAAAAAGACTTATCTTTTTTTAAAAAAATAACTTTTGAGTTGGGGGTTTGAAAAAGTCTCTTGAGAGATGAAATGCCAGAGGTAGCACAGCTTCCATCCCTAGTAAGTCATTCATAAATCCCAAATCTGTCATCTGAAAGCGGCTCATCGTATCTTGCTTGAAAGAAGAACCAACAGAACCAACAACCAAAGCAAAAGACCAACAAAAGAGCAGAGAAAAGAAGAGAACCTGGGCTGATGACCCTGCGAGGTTCTCAAGCGTTGGTAGTCGGAGTATTAATCCAGTGCTGGTTACGGGCCCTGTTAAGGTGGTCGTTGCGACGGTACTTCGTTTGTCTCGTGCACAAGACGTATAATAGCTTGACATTTAAACATGGTGATCTTGATCACATTTATCCTTTGATAGTCTTACTAGGAAGCCTTTTGCTCGTCCCTCAGCATGTGTTCGGGAGCTGAAACATGAGTGTTTTCGTCTTTTTACCCACATCTTGTCTCAGCGTCCTTCCTTGGTCGACGAGGCCCCATACAATCCCCAAGAAGTCTTTGACGACTTCTTGAACCAACATGGCGACCAACTGGACCGACTAAAGTTGCACATGTCGCAAAGAGACCCCAGAGTCAGAGGCAAGCGAGGAGTCAGCAGTAGGGGCTTTCGCAGTAGTAGTGTCATGAGTATGAAGTGCCCGCCCTATTTAAAAAAGGGTCGCCTGAAGTAATCCGAGTACGCAAGTTGGGTCTCAGTGACTATGCTAGAAGGACCCCGTGGTATAGTCAGGCTTAGACATGCTCTACCAAGAAGAGATGCCAAATCGTCTTCCCCTTATCTTATTTATTAACCTTCCCTTGTTTCTCTTCGCACCTCGGTCCCTCGTCGAGTTCTTTAATACAAGACAGGTCATAAATTAAAGTCAAGAACGAGATACATAAAGTTAGTTTTTTTTCGATTATAAAGCGGATGGAGATAGTTTGAAGAGTACGAGTTTTCACATCTAAATTAAGCATTTGCGTCATGCAATTGATCCTTCATTTGTGACGACATTGAAGTCAGTGTGAAAATCACAGCGACAAAAAGTTCATTCATGGTGAAGTTCATTTTTGCGGGGACTACATTGTTAATCCATTAAGCAACCCGGATTCAATATTGTGCAGTGACTGGAATTTCAGGATTGCACATATATATTGAAAAAGATGGACATAGATGTCTCTTTTAAAAAGAAATATTATAGCTGAAAGTGAAATTAGACAAGATAAAATATTAAAGAGATAAAGAGTAGTCTCGTTATTAAATATAGGGCAATTGTGTTTTTCCGCTTAACGTTTGTGGTATTTTGCGAAATACCCCTAACGTTTCAAAAAGAGCACTTTTGCACCCCTAACGTTTGTAAAAATGTGTGATTTACCCTTAATGCCAAATCTAATGGATGAAAAGATAGGCACATGGCGAAAATGAACGGTAGATCACAGGCTCAGGAGGCCAAATTCCAAATGTTAGGGGACACTTCACAATATACCCCAAACGATAGGGGGTGATCGCAAATTGACCCTTAAATATAACAAGTACAATACAAAATGGACATGGACATGGATAGTCATGGACATTGTGCTACATTTCAAATCATATAGGGTTTTAAATTATGTAGATTATTTTGCTTATTTTGTCCCTAATCTGTCAAATAACGGTTGGTTCCATTTGGTTCACCGTAAAACCCTGTTAATAGTCAATCCTTGGCAACACCTTCATCAACAACTAACGCATCAACGTGGTTCACCAAAAAACTTGACGGGCTAACATCACACTTTGTCCACAACAAAGCTAGACCCCAGATCTACCCCTGAATCAACCGAAACACCACAATAGCTCTCAATCTTCATAATCGAGCATTACTTTCAATAAGGAAGTTAAGAAATGGTGAAGACTATTGAACGTGTTTGTAAGTTCTTGAACTATCCTAGAGAACCACACACTCCGATAGTTCCATCTAAGGATACTCAATGTCTTCTTGCAATCGACACACCTTTAAAATTTGTAACTGACCAGAAACAAAACAAAAAATTCGTTACAACGTGACATCGCTAAATAACATTCATATTTTCAAAAAAAAGAAAAAAACGGACGTAAGTTTCAAACATAAGGCAAAATATTCGTAATTACAAAACCTCAAGGGTGAAGTTCTAATTATCCTTTATTTTCAACATGCATATCTATGACTACAATTCTATATCTATATCTATATAAATATAATATATATTTTCCAAAGAAAGATAGGTCAAACAAGTCAACGACCAATGAATAAAAAAATCCACAGGCTTTTAATTCACTTCCCCACGAATTAGGAGAATCTCTCTCTTGTCGTTTTCTCTCTCTACCTCCAAAATTCCTCAAATTTTTCATCTTCCACACACTAACCACATTATTCGCTCATGGCAATATCGCACCTCATTCTCCTCCTCCTCTTCACCTCATCATCATCATCAATCCCATTTCTCTAATCCCTAAAACAAAAAATTTAGAGTTTGAAAAAAAAAAACAGGGGATTTTGTCTTCTTGAAAAAAAAAAAATTCACTAATCAAGATCATGCCGGAGGAATCTCGTTCCCCGTCTGAGGGGAAAGAGGTGCCGCTGGCCCCCAAAACCGTCGTTAGAGATAACAGCATCAACAACAACGTTAAGGGCTTCGAGAGGTCCGGTTCTTCGATTAATTTGAAAATGCTTGTTCCCAAGGTTCTGAGGAAGAGTTCGATGAAGAACCTGTTGTTTAAGTCGAAGAAGCCGAGGTCTCCGGTTGACATCGTGCGTCATACTAGGGAGCTGCTGTTGTCTCTGGATTTTGGAGATGATGTTGCCAAGCTCAAGCGTGAGGAGAAGGTCGATTTATTTGTTATATTCGTTTTTTTCGTGTTTACGTTGTTTTGATTTATGATAATGTGGCTTTTTTGAATGTGTCGGTGTTTGAGTAATGAATTTGTATGATTTGGGTAATCGTTTACGCAAGAGAAATGCGAAAGGTGGCGGAGAAATTAGGATGGGAGGTTGGGTGGTTTGATGCGTTGTTTGGTGTTGATGGACATCGGATTGATGGATTCTTTATTTTACATTTCGTCTGGTTTGCGTGTTAGTTGGAGGTTTAATTAACGAGGCGATAGAAATAATAATGAATGGACTGGACCATGTGTTGTGGCAAATCCACTCGTGTTTGCGCTTCTGAAGTCTTTTGCTTTTTAATTTCTTCTGCATGAAGTGTGAGTGAATTACTGACAGCAGAATTGTATTACCATTGAAATAGATAATTGTGTAGTTTTGGTAATCAATGGCTTAATAAATCCTGGGTCGATTAGTGCCTCGTACCCAGAACGGATGACTTCTTTATCTTTCATTCATGTGGATGCGTCTTGTTTCGCTTCTTTAATCTTTTGCCTTTTGCTTTGCGAACTGTTAGGAAATCTTAACATACATCGCCTTCTGCATGTGACAAGTATAAGGTTTGATGGAAGATTGAGATGGATGTGATTGAGATTGTTTGTTGAGATTGCGTTTGTTGTCCTTATTTGATTTCCTCCTGCCAATGACTAAGTTTAGTGGCAGATTGAAACGGATGTGATTGAGATTGCGTTTGTTCTTCCTTATTTGTTTTCATATAACTTTTGCTAACATGGAAGGGTTAATTTGTAATAGGGCTTGGAGTACTCCTTTCTATTCACAGACACACACTCATTAGTATCATCAACTTCTTTCTGTGCTTTTGCTTTTATTTTTGTCCAAAGTTTTTTTTCAAATTACGGGCAATTTCATGCTTAAAGTTCTTACGATTACAGTTGGGACAACTTGATGCCAATATTGGGGAGTTGAAGTCAATCCTTTATGGCATTGATGAATCTGAACCTGTTCCAGAAGCTTGTGCGGAATTGACTCGAGAGTTTTTTCAAGATGACACCCTGCGGCTGCTCATTCTTGCTCTCCCAAATTTGAACTTTGAGGTTACCACATTTACTTTAGCTTTGTGTAGAGTGTAATCATGAAGTTTTTAATGTATTTTAATTCTTCTCTTCTGCTGAAGCTTTTCTCTTGATACATGAAGCCTACCATAATTTATTTGAGATTAATGACTTGTTGCAAATGGGGCCAAACTCATGACGTATCCTGCATTTTTCTTGTTATTTATCACGGGTACATAATTTTCTGCATAGGCTCGTAAGGATGCCGCACGAGTTGTTGCAAATTTGCAAAGGCAACCAGTTCGTTCACAGTTTATCGCTTCGGATTACTTGCAAAGCAATCTTGATCTTATGGACAAACTGATAACTGGGTGAGGCATGCTTGTCTGTTATTCTTAAGCTTCTTTGTCATATTTACAGCTCCAACTATGTGCAAGACTGAAAGAGTTCAAATATTTGAAAAAATCTTATTGGAATAGAAACACTCATCTTTTCATCTTTAGTGGCTGTATGTTCTTCCACTTTGATATTTTAAAAGATTCTTTTTTTTTTTTGTGTGTGAAGATTCCTTGTTCCATTTACATGTACTTTTGTTTTCATAGTTTTTGAAGTTAAGTTTCACGTAACTCATGGGAAGTGATGCTTATTTCTTTAATGTTTATGAATTGTAGGTTTTATAGTTCCATAGTCTAGCATTACCATATAAAAAAGAGAGAAAAAGGAAATAACTTTAAGTGAAAGGTAGGCTACTGTACTAACAACAACCACAGAAACAACTATGCTTGATATGTAAGGCTACTCAAGTGAAATGTTGGTCATTTTTAAGCCTCTTTTATAATATAATATTTTTTTCTTGTTGCTCAAATGACAATATTTCTAAGCTTATGCAATTGTTATATAAAAAGTATGACTTTCATGCTGATTTTAGTCAAATATTTGGGGATCCAAACAAAAACTTAGTCCTGTATTGTGCACGTAGGTCCCAAGAGACTATGTTTTTCCATGCACTTGGCTGTTCTTTGTACTACATTCGGTTTTGGGTATTAAAAAGAGATATGCTGTTGTTTCGATGCATTAAAGTGTGTGAATGTTAGCGACCATCTTCTGAATAGTTTTTCTGATGCAGGTCACATTGAGTGTTTGCAGCCTATTGTAATTGTGCATGTGCATGTGCATTTCCATCTCTTTTTCACTGTATATACACCCCTAATTTTCATTGCATTTCCTATAGATATGAGGATCATGTTGTCGCGTTGCATTATGGAAGAATGTTGAGGGAGTGCATACGACATCAGGTTATTGCAAAGTAAGCCTCTCACTTGCTGATGAATCAATGTGAATTAATTTACAGCTACCTGCATAATATCTTCCCCTAGTGTGATAACTTGATATCTGTTTTTCTCAAGTTTCATCCGCTTTTTTATGTTAATTTAATTTTTGGTGATTTCCCGACATCTCATTCCATGGTTATGGATGACTGTCTCCCACCCCCCAATATCTTTTGCCAAAAAAAAAACTTGATGTGTCCTTTGATTGCAGATATGTTTTGAAGTCACAGCATATGAAGAAGTTCTTTGACTACATACAACTTCCAAATTTTGATATTGCTTCAGATGCTGCAGCAACTTTTAAGGTTATCCTTTTGACCTTAGCATGTCTTGCAAAATCTTATTTCTGCATAATCTTCAACACAATTTTAAATTGTCTTAAGTGATGAATGCAAATTATCTGATTTTTTCCTTCTGGTTGTATATAATCCTTGAAAGACGTTGAACATTTTTCAAAGAACCCTTAATTTACTTTGTACAGCTCAGTTTTTTTGTTTTGTTTTGTAAGTCTTATTCTTTTCTCAAGAATTGTGATAAATGAAATAGAACATAAAATTGGATGCATAACATATGAAGATGCCATGCAGGCTGTGGGAGGTCTATATGAGAGTTTTGAATAACTATGTTTCACCAAGTATATTGTAGCTGTTGGCAAGTGCGTTTAATGCCTCCGAATTCTGATTGAAATTATTATAAGAGGAATTTTGCGATTTGATTGTTGCCTTTTCATGTCTCACTTTCATTTTGGCTCTCTCCAAGGAGTCATACAAACTACTGTTAACTTGAGCATGTGAGCTTCATTCAGGTCTTTTAAGCTGCTTGAAATGGTTCTCGCCCTCGTTCTGGACATTCTTAAACTCTCATGTCTGAAACTAAATATTTTCTGCAATACTGTACAGGAGCTTTTGACGAGGCATAAGTCCACAGTTGCAAATTTTCTTGAAGAAAATTATAATTGGGTATGTTTTTCCCTCAGAATTTTCTCATATCAGTAGTTACAACAGCAGCGAACATTGTACTTTCTTTTCTTTTGGTTCGGATTTTGCTTAATGTCTCTCGTTCATTATCTTCTCTGTCCATAAGTTTGAAGATCGTTAATAATGTCCTGATATTTCCCTTCAATGTCTTATGTTCTAGTTTTTCGCTGAATTCAACTCAAAGTTGCTGGAATCTACAAACTACATAACCAGGAGGCATGCTGTCAAGGTACAGAAGTGTCTTAGAGTTTGCTTTCTGTTATCAACAATTGATGCGATGTTATTCTTGTGGGTTTTCAGCTTCCTCAATTGATCACATTCTATTAAGAGTCATTAATTAAATGTGTGATAAATGCCATCATCATGTCAATGTAACTGGCATTGAACTGTGGTTGCTAGTAAGCACCACAGAGAAATAATCTGTTCTCTTATTGACTTTTCAGCTTCTTGGAGATATTTTGCTTGAGCGTGCAAATGCTGGTGCGATGATCCGCTACGTCAGTTCAAAGGATAACATGAGGGTTCTAATGAATCTTCTGAGGGTAATTTCCCTTTTCCCGAATCATATATTTTTCCCTAGAATGTCATCCTGTCTGTCAGCTTTTCGCCACTACATGGGCAAGTATTCTGCAACTCCTAGCATACTTCAACATGGTAGAGAGAAAATTGATACAAGTCTTTAGGGTGGCAAGAGCTGATATCTCAGATCGTCATGCAACCTGTTTCATCTGCATAAAAATGAGAATCTTAACTGCACCGGGACTGAAATGTGAAAGTTCTCCAAACGCACTATGGCCACCTGAACTTTCAAATTCATTCGCCTTTTCATCTGAGAACAATTTAATCATCTGATATGCCGGGTGGTACTAGATTGTCTAAGCACACTGGTGCTCTTTCTTGCAGGAATCCCACAAGAGCATCCAGCTTGATGCATTCCATGTGTTCAAGGTTTCACCTCAAGAACCACATAATTTAAATAAATATTAACTACCCTCGTATATTTGATATATTTACCTTATTTTTGCTTTATTTACCAGCTTTTTGTCGCTAACCGGCACAAACCCGCTGACATTGTCAACATACTGTGTGCAAACAGAAGCAAGCTTTTACGCTTCTTTGATGGACTCACAATGGACAAAGGTACTACATTTTCTCATCTCAATATTATGACGCACCGTTCACATGTTGAACTTACCGACCGATTTGTGATGCAGAGGATGAAACGTTTGAGGTGGACAAAGCTCAAATCATACACGAAATCGAGGTGCTTCAGCCGACCACACCTGTTTTGTGTTCTGGAGAGTTGTTCAGGCACATACCGGCATGAGTTATGCTGTTAATTTGTCAGCAACTTGTTTTATCAATAGAACGTGGAAGTGATTGTTAGCTGCTTTTCAATTTCTTTGTGAAGTGATGGTGATGGCAGAAAGGACCAACTAGTAGCAACTACTTCATTGATACTTTCGTACATTTGCTTTTTAGTGTTTGAATGTTTAGAGTACATGCTATATGCTGCAAATGATGAGCTGATTATTAGGGAAAAACAAGCATTTTCAAAGGCGCTTGATTGACATATATTGATTGGGAATTCTCATTGGAAGCTATGCTAAAATTTGCTTCTTCTGCAGTGTTCGAACAAATGACAAGTCCTTGCGATATTTTAACACTCATAACAACGGATATGGGTAATTGTCCCATGTTGTTCAGAATCCAACGAATGTAACCTTAATCCTAAAAGGATTGGACAACCCAGTTTTCAGAACATACAAAAGCACGGGTACAACAGTACTCATGCTTCTAATTCTAATTAATTACTATATAAAGTAACGATAAAAAAACTTCAAAATTCATACAAAAAAGTTTTTGTGAAAGGTAATGTTAGCAAACTTTCATCAAAAGTAGTTAACAACATAAGTTTAAGTTTTAATAACAACCTTAATTCACAAGTTGAGAAGATCTTAAACCCGTATGGAAACTGGAGTTGATATTTTTAGAGCGTCAGTCAAAAGTACGGGTATACCAACTTAAAGATTTAAGAAGCTTTGTGGACTAGAAAAAGTTTTGAACTACAAAAGTTTGTAGCAAACACTCCAAAAGTATTTAGGTAGTATTTACAAACTTTTAAAAAATATTAAAATCTATTTTTTGTTTGAATAGGTTTTTTGAAGTATTTACAAATTGAGCTTTTGGGGTTGTAAATTTTTGTAAGCTAAAAGCCACCACAATTTCAAAGTGTGATAGGTCTGCTTTTAGCTTGTGATAGCCTTTCTCAAATACTATAATCGAAACTTCCAGCTTTTAGAATATTTTTCAAATACTATCAACTTATGAGTTAAAGTTACTCTTGAAAACTTCGTTTAAATTATGAACTTTTAATTTTTGAGAAGGGTTTGCAAATGCTCTGTTTGTCATATACAAAACAGATTTATCTTTTGAAAGAGCTTACAAATACTACAGGTGTGCCATAATCCAGTTCGCAACACCATACTACAAGTGTTACATGAAGTGGAGCGGGAAGGTGCAAAGGCCACATCCTACCTTAGAATTTGACCCTGGATCAGTATTTCGAACGATGTTGTGCTAGAGGATTTTGCATTTTTTACCCTTCCTAGCCCAATTCGATCTAAGCTATTCGATGCATCAAAACCTTAATATGAGAAATGAAAGAAAATCCAAGATGTTAGGGCGATTAGCTCAGAGACAATCATCTATAATTATCATGGTACCCAACACAAAAAGATGTATTCTTTCATGAGCATTAACTTGAGCACCGAATTCGATTATGGGCCTCAAATTGGACCTTGAGCCCTAATTCGACCTTGAACATTAGGGCCATAATCAACCCTTAGTGATAACTCGACCCATCAAGCCTAACTATTGTATCGGAAAATTCAATCCCCAGTCGATTCGACCATGAGGCTCGAACTTGATATAGTCAAAAGTATATAATTTTTTACGCAAGTCAGTCCGACCTAGCTCATAGTGTTTGAAATCAGATTTCTCAAATTCACTAGTTCGGGATCTAATGCACCATAGATCAACCTAACATAAAGTATCTAGTAATTCAGGCTAGTCAACTAACGAAAAAACATGCCATCAATCATGGGCTCGTCTTTTGGGCAAATCTTTTAGGAATTAGGCCCCAATTACTAACTATAGACTATAGACACTCAAAGCCCATTTCCACTCTCTCTTCTGAAACAGCCTTCTTCAATTACCAGGGGAAAAAGCTAGCTGCAAGATTTTTGTCTCTGCAATTGGGTAATTTCATTAGCGTCTCGATGAACGTTTTGCATTCAACATTTTCTCTATTCTATCTATCTATGTCTGCATACGCATACTTATTTGCATTAGACCCACTATCTGTTTGATAAAATGCCGATTCCACACTTTTTTAGGTATTAATGATTTGGGATTTTTCGTGATTGATCAGGGCTATAAAGGAACGGTTTTTTTTAGTTGTTTAATGGGATCTGTCGTTAATTGATTACGCTTTTATCTTGCATTTGTGAGCGAATAATCTCCTTCTTTGAGCTTCTCAAGTACTGTTCAATTCATTCGCTTATATCAGTTTATTCAGATGGTGTTGTGCTATCCTTCTACGCCCAAGAAGTTGGCGGCAAGCGTGTCGTTCTTTCTAACGGGTGCTGCGTTGTTCGGGTACGGTTTGCATCTTTGGTATGAGAATGCTGAGCCTCAACGAGCTCGGATTAAAGCAAGAAGTGATTTTGTCAAAGAAAGACTAAAGAAGAAATATGGGAAGTACTAGAATTTATGCTCCACCGGTTTATATTACCTCGTTCTCCTACTTTACGTGCTCGATGGTTGATAGTGGGAAGTTTACTGCATAGAGTTCTTGCAGCTCCGGATCGTGATACTCTTGGCTTGCGTGGTTAGTGTCTCAATAGTTTTCTTTACTAGTTATGTATTGCGCACGTATAGAATGTGTCTTTATGGCTTGAACCTTTTGTTTTTTCAGATGCCCTGAATCTTGAGGTTGTAAGACTCATAGATTGCCTTAACAAATTCATAAGTGCCTCATTTGATGATAGTATAAAATTTAGTGGATATGATTTAATATGCATATGTTGTTGGGTTTTGATGTCAGATTAAAGTGGTATATGGATATGATGCTGTGATTTAATCCATATTTTGGGCCTGTTTCAAAAGGTGTAGTGTAAAGAAATTCAAGAGTTTGTAAGCTTTTTTCAGATGTTCACGTTCTGTTGCATTGGCGAACAACCGCATATCTTACTTCTGTTTAAACTAGTTAAGCAACGACTTTTTTGACTATGTCAAACACAATAGTCACTCTTGGATATGGACCCTTTATCACTTTGTCGATCTGCTGAAGGATTATTACAAAGTTGCTGATAATACTAGTCTTATAATAGTTTCCAGAAAATTATATAAATGACTGTGTTCGCCAGCATTGGCTTTATTTGTTTTAGTTGGCCTAAATTTAAAATCTTGTAGCGAAATGAGAAGTTGGGGTGTTTTATTTGAATAGTATGTTTTGAGCTAGAAGAGAGGGGTCTTAACGTAGAGGAGTTTGTTAAAAACTCTGTCGTTTTAAGATCTAACATGTTAGAGTTTTGGAGTTATCTGAAAAAACTTTTGGTGAAGGATGAGTTCCTTCGCTTCAAGAGAGTCCTATAGAACCATTCATGTGTGCTCCTGCATAAACAGAAGATTTTCAGTTACAGTGCATGCAAGGTATCTTTCTGGGGAGGGGGGGATAGGCTGCAGACAATATGTTAGTAAATCTGAATTAGCCACATGCAAAACTCCATACATTAAGATTCTATTATCATAGTCAAGGGATTGTAATGAAAAGGAATGACTTTAATAATAATTACGGAACCATTTCTTAGATGAACAGAATTTGCCTACATCATTCGAGCAAGAAGGGGTCTTGGTCTATGTAAGTATTGTGTGATAATAACAATAGACCAAAAATCTTCTTGTAACAGGGTTTACAGGAGATTGCACTTGTCCAATTTTCATACTTGAAAAACAATGGCTGGAAGTAATTTTCAGCATCAGCATGATAACTTGACACGTACAAACCTCTCACGAACCTGTAATGGGGAGTGTTATAAGAACTTTGGTCGATTGTTTACCTATTGTATCCATGTATATGAGAGATTACACATACTACTTAGATAGACCAGGTTCTCTTTTTTGCTCGGATGAGTTAGGAGGATTCTTTCCGTCAAGAAACATAATTACTACCATATTAATGATTAACTCATTTCTTATATAGCTTCATTACAGTCCCTTGGTTATGACAATTATTCTTATCTTATGAAATTAATTGGCATGAGGGTATTTAACAATATAGCATATAATGTAATTCGTGACTGGTTCATACTTCTACAAAATGCATTAGTTTAAGGTGATTTTGCAGATAAGGTCCCAATCCTTAAATCTATTCTTGTTTAGATTCATTGGGCTCGACTATGAAACGTATTTGAATTTGAACCAAGCATGATATTGGATCTTATTGAAGCTGAAGACATTCTGAATCTACGAGGTGCAACACAAATTTGGGAAAGTAACTCCTGAGAAAGCTCTGAGTATCGTTTCAAATTCCAGCTACTTGGATTATTCTGCAAAATTAAGTTGAAATCTTCACTGAAAACTTGATTGTACCCACCATTACTTAGTTGTCTACAATTGATTTTATCCGAATTGACACAACTGTTCCCTCATGTGTAATGGGTATTGCCAAATTTACGCTTCCCTAAACGCATGAAACTGTCCCCGAAGATTATAATATAAACTAACTTTTTTACTTATCATATATGCTGGAACAAATGAGTACTTTATGATATTTTCCCGTTAATTATTCAGTTAAGTGAAACAGCATGTTTTTCCTGAACGAAGTAAAAATACTTAATGAATTGATGCAATTTAAAATGAAACTGCTTCATATATTTCGGATTTATGAAGAAAAAAGAAAAGAGGCAAAATATCTCGTGTGGAAAACCAAAAATAACCCCTCGTGTGTTTTACAGAAGTGGCAAAAAGAAAAAAGCCCATTGAAATGTTTGAACAAAAAACTGTCCCCAAAAAATAAAGAGGTGATGTGTTTGTTGCCTTTCTTAAGCATGTGGGACTTTTTAATCTAACGGGGTTTTATGTCACTTGTGCATATTACAAGGGTTTGGACAGTGTTTGTTGTCCCCTTTTTTTTTTCCACTACAGGATTTTTTGTTTCTTACAATTAATACACAGAGGACTTTCACTTTTCTATTCTTTCACCTCATCAACTACATCTCTTCGGGTATCTCCGATAAGTAAAACTACAAGTAAAACATATCTTTTGCTAAGCAAAAAGAAGACAACGGTTGAACTTTAGAAAAAAGTTTATGCAACATCACAGTTGACACTCCATCCCCTAGTTACTTATTTACACTAAACTATTCAAGAAATACACCATCACCAAATTGCACAATCAATTGTAGTAATTATTTAGAAAAGGTATTTACTAAAATCAACCAAATTTGAGGCTAGAAAATCTGTCTTCTCGTATGGCTATGCGAGCTATGATCTATGTAACAGAGTTCCACAATACCAGTCATTGCCACAGTTTTGTAAGTCATCTGGAAATATTATTTCTGTAAGATATGTTACTGAAATGAAATTAGTATTCTATAATCACTATCTCCTATTATGCCATAATTTTGATGCCACAAAACAGATCCTGGACAAACTCGGTGCAAACAAAAAGACAAACAGAAGCAAATTTAGCAATCTAAAGATCACAGCAATCATCCAAAACTAATCAAAATTCTCCTTACATATTAATATTATGACAAAAAACTTGACCGAATTATGTCTAGGACATTCCCCGGCTGGAGAAACAAAGAAAAATAAGGTGGTTGAAGATTGAAAAATCTTGATGAGCTCGATACATAACCATAATTATGCACCACTTGCACCCTTTCCTTTCTTCCTCTGGAGCTTCTTCATGTAGAACTCCAACTCCTTGCCCTCCAGAATATAACTGCAACCAGAAAAAAGTTCATGCCGCATCAGATTGATGAGTATATTACTAAAATAGTTCAAGTTACGAGTTAAGTTGTGCTACTTATTATCAGGAGTGAGTGAACCCAATAAATGGAACCAGAGAATACACATTGCACTATAATATTCATCCTGTTATTAAGTAGACTCGCTAGAGAAAGAAGGTAAAAAAGATCAAAACCTCCCAAGCGGCACAAGTAATATAGCATATGATGACGACACAAGAAAACTTAAAATATGTAATATATTAGTATTCATGATAGTTAAACCAGAGGCAAAAGTAACAATAGATAAACGTTCATTATGTAGCAACAAGATCAAATTCTACTTCTTTCCCGTAACAGCGTTCATTGTCCAATGGCATATTAAAGTAGTGTGCAGATAGAATGACATACCCATCAGCACGACCACATTGGCCAGGGCGGGAGGAGATTGAAGCCAACAAACGACCACCACCAAATTGTTCCTCAATATGTGGGTCAATCTTGCGGCCCTCTTGGCGCTTCTCAATCTTTCTTTGGACATGGTTGCTCTTCTTTACCTCCTCAGGTGCAGCAGCTTCAGCTTCCTACATCCAGAAGAAGAATCTTTAACCAATGTATAAAGCATTTAAAATATAAAACCAGACTTTTAAATTTAAGACGACGCTGGCTTAAATTAAAGTTGCGCTTATAAGAGAAGTGTTGAACAACATTTGATGCTTCCAAGTGGTTAAACAAGTTTGCATCAACAAAATATACAGACGAGGAACTAAATTATTACCTCTCCTTCCTTCTTGGCAGCAGTCTTCTTCTTGCGACCTATTTCAACTCCATAATGCTGAGAGTACCACTGTTTGAAAGGTGCGGCATCAACTTGAACAATAGCACCCTTCACCAAAGTCTGGGTCCTAACCAACTCATTGTTTGATGCATTGTAAACAACATCAAGAATACGGGTCTTTCGGGTCGTAGCTTCACTTCCCCATGAGTAGTTTCCTGTATCCAACCTCAAAGCACGCCACTTCACATTACCTCCACGAACTCTCACCCTTCGCACGGTCTTGTTGCTCGACAACTTGGTGTTAGCAGGCTGTCTTCCGAGCTCGTACCTAACAACAATAAATCGGATTACCAAGTGGAACCCAACACATAGCTAACCACATCCCACCACAAGTAATTCGACTTTATAAGATAAGCTACCGACCGAACCAGATAATAATCAATATAGTCTCACCTCAAGAAATAAGCCTAAAACTACACCCAAATAAACAGGAACGATGAAAATGAAAGCTTCTTATGAGCCTCAAACGGCCCAGATCGTAAATTTGAATGCACATATCTCCAAATTTTGAGGCATACGAGCTATCCAATGGGTAGATAAAGAGAATCTAAGAAATCAATCACCACAAACAGCAGAAACTCTAGGGTCTCCCAATAGCCTAACCGTAACAGTCGATACATATTGGTAGACTAATAGATCTCCTAAACTAATACATGATCTCATACACCAAAAACAACATCTAAAAATTGTTTTAACAACAAAGATTCAAACTTTACACATAATGGAGCCAGATTCTGCAGATTACCAAAATACTTACTCTCAAAATGAATTATAACACATAATCAAAAATAAAATCATAGATTAAATTAAACACTAACAAAGCAACACATCACAATAACATCTAATTATAATTAAGAAAAAAAATTTACTTTCGCTTCTTCCTCCATGCCTTCTTTTTGCCTCCAGTGGCACGCCTCTTGTGCATCGAATCTCGTGAGATACCTGTACAACAACAACAACAAACATCATCGTATTCGCCATTTTTTCAGTGAAAATTTACACAAAAAAAAAACGAAACACAATTGAGATGAATGAGAAGATTATTGTACCCATGATTGCGGTTAGGGTTCAGTGGCTCTGCAGAAGTAAAAGATGAGTTTGTGAGCGGTGCTCACTATTTAAAAGACTCAGCTCCAAAACCCTAATGTACTAAATTACAAATATGTCCTCGACGATTTTTTGAGATTGATACGGCGTCGCTTTGTCTAATATTGATATCACGTCGTATTGGGAAAATTATTTTAGAAGAGAAGTCAGTATTTTCAAAATTTACCAAGACCCCAAATATTTAAAATAGTGAGACAATGAGACGACGTATAGGTTTCAATCAATTACAAAAACCCTATTTAGAGTATTTGTTTATAAATAGTTCAAGGTCAAAAAAAAAAATGGTCAGAAGAGTCTAGGTAACTTGTTTTTGTTTTTTCGTGTCAAAAACTTGTTAATGACTATCTATATAACATTTATTCAATAAAATTCACCGCTTGTTTGGTCTATATACGCTGAGTAATAAAATTAATAATTAATTATATATTTTTTGTGTATGTAAGGGCTAAGGAGTTAATATTGTTATAACTTACCGATAAAATTTACGTTTGCTTGAATGTTTTAGCATTATTTTCGCTATTAACTCAAAAAATAAAACAATTATGAGGTAAAATTTATAATATCCTCTAATTCTCAAAAAGGATTGCAAAAATAAAATAAAATATAATATGTGAAAGGACACAATAAAACTATGTAATTCCAATCCATTATTCATTAAACTGCCGGGCTAATTCCTTAAAATAAATTTAGATTATAATTCCTTAAATCATTTATTTCAAAAAAAGGTAGGGCAAATTCCATCCACCTCCCCTGAGATATGTTCTCTTTCCATCCACCTCCCCTCTAGTTTCATTTTTTCCATCCACCTCCCTTTAATAGTTGACCAACCAATTTTTAAGGGTAAACATGTCACTTGATAAAAAAATTAAAACAAACTATTAATTATTAAGCTAAATGGACTTATTTGTAATACAACTAAAAGACTTTATAAACTAAAATCTGCTAATATATGCAATTAAACGATGAAAATTAGATTAAAAAAAAAGTATATTTAAGTGATTAACATTGAGCAACCATGTATATATATTATTTATATTTATTGATTGCCAATAAAATATAAAAAATTGACTACTTAACTCTGTCTGCACGAGTTGTAACATATTGATTGAAAATTAAAAATACATGTGTTTTGTTTATTTAAATAACACAACTTGTGAATTTAATGATGATTTGAAAAAGTATTAATATATATATATATATATATATGTATAATTTGGATACTTTTCTTTGAAATCTCATAAACTTAAATATATTTAAAACAATTTAAAAAATTAGTTGTCTCACTATTTTTATTCCATTATATATTTTATTATTTCAAAATTTAAGTTAAGTCAATATTATTTTATTTTCTAATAGTATGGACAATTTCTTTTACTGCACTCTTTTATCTTAAATTAAATGTAGCTTAAAGGTTCTACTAGGGAAGTAGAGCTAATTAATTAGTTCGCTAAAAGCGATTTAATGAATTTATTTCAGTTATCTTATTTAACAATTATGCTTATGTCTTGTCGGCATGAAAATATTTATCTTTCTTAAACTTTATCTATTTAAATATAGTAATTTTATTTAATATTTGCATATAAATATTTTATACTAGCTACTAACCATTATTTTGTTAATTTAATTTCTAGGTTGTTTTTTAATATGTCCATTTAATTTAATAATTGAATAGTTTACTTTGGTTTTCATCAATGACACTTTTATCCCTAAAAATAACTTTTGACTAATAATTAGTTGACCAAGGGAGGTTGATGAGAAATTTTCAAACTAAAGGGGAGGTGGTTGGAGAGAGACAAAACCTGAGGGGAGGTGATGGAATTAACCCCAAAAAGATATGTTAGTAAGAATTATGCAAAAATGTGCTGTCATCAATTGCATTTTGCCCCTTAAAGTTTGAGGTGTTTTGCAAAGTGCCCTCTAACGTTTCAAAAATGTGACTTTGCCTCCTAACGTTTGTAAAAATGTGTGTTTTGCCCCCTGATGCCAAATCTAATGGATAAAAAGATAATCACGTGACAAAAAATGAACGGTAAACCAATGACTCAAGGGGCAAATTACAAATATTAGGGAACAAAGTGCTCTTTTTGAAACGTTACTCAAACCATAGGGGGTGATCGCAACTGACCCATAGGAAAAAGCTTTCCTCACAGTCTGTACACTTACAGACCTTCTCATCCTTTGCAAAAATAATATATTGAAACTGGCAACCGGAAGAGCAAGTGACTTATTATTTTTAATGTTGTGTAATTTCATTCTAAATACTGTGCAATAATTTATCCATAGTAAATAAGAAATCTATGTTGCAATTGGTTATATAAAGACATCTACCGATTGACGTTTATCAAGAACATTGTTATATTATCATAAGGGTACTTCTATTTGTTTTTAGTATTAATATTTAGATTAGGTATTAAAACAGAAAATCCAACTTTATATATGCTATGGAAATAAAAGTATACTTATGAAATTACAACACGTATTTATTTTGAAAATTTAGTGGAAACTAAATTATTTTTGTCACTGTTTATTTCTTGGTTATCAATTTTTCACTAGCCGGGAAATACGTAATAGATATATCACATGATATGATATTAATAAATATTTTTAAGATTAATTTAAACATAGTTGATGTTGGATCTCATTAAATATATATTAAATCCACTAGACACTTGGAAGTTATTAATTATTGATTTAAGGAATGTTGCTTGCTAATTCTTGAAATAAAAGAGTTTAAGGAAATTTGTATTTTTCCTAATGCTAGCTACTTATTATTAGACACTTTTAATCTTTTAGTTAACAATTTAACATTCAAGGCCGGCTGTAAGTCCAAATCTTACAGCCGGTCTGTGAGATTAGCATTGCCCTTATAAATTATAGACTTTTACGCAATTTGTTTATGAGTTTTCTTAGGAAAAATCGACCCATTTTTGTTGTTTTATATCGTTGATTCAAAATTCATCCAGTGGAACAAAGCAAACACAGACAGACCCTCTAAACTTGAGCTTTTCTACTTGTGTTAAAAAAATGGGGTATTTATTGTCTGGTTCGAATTTATTTTGCCACTGTAGTTTCATTAGCAATCACTCGCAAAAGGGTTTAAGCAAGTTCGCATCTTTTGATGGAAATCAAAAGCTTCCATTGTTTTATTACAAGAATTGTGAGGTTTTAAAGGCTGAATCTTGGAGGGTTGTTTGCTGCAAGAAGCTTGAAGGCATCGATTTTGAAGAGAGAACAAGCCCTTCTGAGGTACATTTTGATATGTTCTTGGTCTATATAGACTTAAGCTTTTAAATGTTGTTTGAGGGAAAAAAATCATTTTGTTTTTGTTGTGGTTTAAGTTTCAATTACAGTATGAGTTGTTTCCTTTTGATTCTCTCTGTTGGGAGATTAGTATTAAATCGTATGAATTTCGTCGTTTCGGTTTTCCTTTCGGTGTTGATCGACAAGGATACAGCTAATATGTTGTATGCTTCTGCTGGTGTTAGATACTTGGGATGCTAAGAGTACTAAAGGTTACTTTTTTAACATGTCAAACTCAGACATTAGAAAGATTTTGTGTGAAATGTAAGTGTTCTTAAAGTAAATGTTTGATTTTTTTTCAGTTTTGTTAAGTTAAAAATATGAACTTTTGGTCTATATTTTTTGTGGCAATGCACGGAATCTACTATACGTGGCTGCATTTCTATGTGCTATTTTCTGAGGTCCTGCTAAGGGAGAACAACTACAAATGTGCTCATTTTAGCCAGGCAGCACACTAGCTAGTTTTTACTGCTCCTCACGTTTAAAAGCGTATGCCATGAAATTGAGTTTTTTTTCTCTGTGGACGCCAGATTTCTGGTAGTTTAGACTTATAGTAGCTGCATCGTTCTATTTCTGTTACATCTGGAAATTCTCACATACCAGCCATAGTAGGTTATTCGCAAGACATGTTTCAGCTATTCTACACTTTTTCTTTTTATTTTAAGAATGATAGAAGTCAAAGTTAACATGGATTCTCCGAAATATAGGTCAAGAAAGAAATTGAACAATGCTATGATCTCATACGAAGGCTTGGCAGAGGGGTTGTCTACTTGGGTTCTGCGAGATTGGGACTTGACCATCCACATTATGCACAATCGTTTGAGCTTGGAAAAGAGGCAAGTTACCACTCATACCATCGCTTCTAATGATTTCCTGAGAAAGGATAATAGTTATACCAAACATAGGTTCTGGGGATCATGCGATAAATATAATCCCAAAATCTCTATGAAGGTCATTTTCTTGCTATAGAAGCTGTATCGTGATAAACTGATTCTGGATTTTCCAATTGCTATTTCCTTTGGCAGGTCGCAAGCCTATTAAATTGTACTTCATGGTCAGGGGCCGGGCCAGGGCTCATGGATGCCGTAACTAAAGGTGCTCTACAAGCGGAAAAGCCTGTTGGTGGGTTTAAAATCGGAAAAGAAGCTGGAGAATGGACAGCTACAAACTTTCATCCTTATCTACCATTAGACAATTATCTTACATGCAGGTATTCGTGCTTGCTCGTACAACTCTAGTTACTTTCTGTGGGGCGATTTGGACTTGTGAACTGCTCTGTAATACTACTTTTAGGTTCTTTTCCGCAAGGAAGCACGGGTTGGTGGATGCTGCTGTTCGAACTTCCGATGCTGATAAGACTGCAGTTGTTGCTTTGCCTGGTGGAATTGGCACTCTAGATGAGGCTTTCGAAATATTGGCACTGATTCAGCTTCAGAGAATCGGTTCGTCATTTCCTGTTCCCTTTCTTTTGATGAACTATGATTCGTTCTACTCGAAGTTGCTGGACTTCATTCATGATTGTGAGGGTTGGGGTACTGTCTCAAATGGGGAAATGGCATCGTTGTGGAGAGTTTGTAACACTAACTCAGAGGCGTTGGCTTATTTGGCAGAATTTTATGGCCTTTCTTCTTCTACTGATGAAGGTAAACCAATCCTGGTCAATACATGACTTCAAATCTTTTTCATAGACTTGTATATTGTTTTCCTTTTCACCTTTGTCAAAATCTTGGGATTTTTTATACCTGGTTTAGTGTAGGACAATGTAGTAAGTGATGTAACAAACACTTGGGAATTTGTACGATTCATATGCCCGGAAAGTTTAACCAACCTATTGGAACTTCTCATTGGAATATACCCTGATATATGTTTTTCGCCTTTCGGATATATTATGCAGATACTAGAATTAATGAATACTACAAGTTTGCAGTTGAACCAGTTTGCTAAAAGGAAACATCGATCAACAAAGACTTTTAGGCATTTCCACATGTATTAATAACAATTTTACGAACAGAACATTGATTCTGGGGCACCTTGTGTGTTCATCCACCAGTGATAATTCAACCTCAAAAAGGAAGGCATATTCACATAACAGAACCTGTACTTAAAAACAAAATTTCTCAGTAAACTCGGGAAATTCTTTAACTGAAAGACACAGTTATATTGCAATAAACGCGCTACTTTCAGATTCTAAAATAAACTGATACTCTAGACTCACGTCAGTAGAAGTTCTAGAGTTCCCTTTTTATACCAAAATAGAGAACTACTTAGGTACATAAAATGCTCATGCACTCAACTAACAGAACCAAATAACCTGTAGTCGAACGTGGCATGCATGCTGCTGTCTGTATAAAAACCGAATACACTGAACTACATTCAGGGTAAATTTTTACTTAAAGTTGAGGTCTGTTGCCAAAACTCACATCATTCTGCAACAACCCATGTCCTCACCACATGCGGGTGTGCGATATTGTGTGTGGTCGACCTCATAACCACTTCCATATGAGCGTTGATGATCACGCCTATGATCATATATATGCTGGTTATCATGACCATGACCATAACCATAACCCGGCTGGTAATCATAATTGCCATTATGCCCATGATCATAAATGGTCTGATGATTGTTGTTGTGACCGTATGCATGTTGGTGATGGTAGTTGTAATCATAGCTGTGGTGATCATAATCATATTTGTTACCATATGCAATCGGGTAACCGTATTTTTGATTGTAAGCCGATGATCCAAGAGTAGTACGTGAAGGTAGATAATCTTGGCCTCGATATCCACCATTTCGGCTGTGGTTCAGCGGCATGAACAAATTGTTGGAACACTCACCAAACTGAAGCCAAAGCAGCTCTGCTTTCTTTCCTGCTTTTCCAAGCTTTTTCAGCAGTAAATCTGGATCGATCGTACCCGAAACTTGAACTTTACCATCACCATCCATTCTGAAACTATATATTCCTATACACAACCACATAGAAGAAGATGATTAGTGGTGTCATTTGAACAACAAAACAAGCATATTTCTTGTGTGTGGAATGATATTACATTTACACGTCTTGGTGTTTGGTTTATTACGAAAACTCCCTCTACTGTCTGAATTATTAAGAAAAGGTGAAAAACATACCATGACAATCTTTCAACACCTTTGCAACTGTCTTTTGCCCTGAAGAACTGGTGTTTACCTTCACAAGTAGAGTCTGCATAATCATTTTAAAAGGGATTTAAAAAATATATACCAATTAAGCAAGGCCCTGTTAAACATTTAAATGGAATAAAATAGGAATAAAGCATGCTACTAAAAAGAAATAATAGTTTTTTCACCATGAATGGTAATCCATTGTCACATGCTGAAGGTTGTATGTTGGGGCCATTGAACTGCACGAAATGATATAATCTCTTTTATTCTCAGAGATTGTGTCTGTTTATTTTTGAAATGTTGCACAACCGAATAAACAGATAACTATGTGCAGTACTTATAACAATAATAGATTACTGTGTAAAATGGAAACAAATCTTTAGATGAAAATGGTGTTTTAATGTGATAATATCTGAATATTTCCTTATAGCAAAAATGAGTTTATCCATGAGATCTTCAGTGTAATTGAATTTTCCATTTATTAAATGGTGTAAAACGATGTATTTTTGCTATAAATAACTATATCTCAGTCTTTCCGTGTCTCACACAAAAATCTTATGTGATAAAATGGTTCGTTACATTTGTGCCATATATAAGGTAAAGATTTTAAATACATATTTCTCTAATGCACTATGATGTGCATTAAGACACCGTATAAACATGTAAATATAATTGTAGTACAAAGAGTGACACATCTGACTCTTTAAGGATTGGAGTGAACTCAAATACCACCAAGCAATGGATTTTCAGAAAAGTTACTGAACATCAATTGGTTGGAAAATAGTTTTTTCTGAATCTAAAGTGGCTATGCTGAGACTCTAGTCCAAGTTGAACTTAATCTTGACGAAATAATTTACCGAGCTTTCAAAATAACTCTATATTAATGTGTAATTGAGATGGCTTTGAAGTATGGTTATGTTGTTCACATTCTGAACAGGGGCGGAGCCAGGAATTTGGTTTAGGGGGTGAGATCATGTGAAGAAATTTTTGCATAAAAACAATATTTTTTTTTGTTAATTTAATTTATTTTTAAAATAATAAACCATCGTCAAAACATAATTATTTTAAGAAGATATTTAATATTAAAATTTAAAAAAAAATACTACTAGAATATATAGCTAGTAAGTTTAAGAGTTTTAAAGTAAAACTAGATTAATATTTACAAGAAATATGTCATACGAAATAGAATATTGTATCGCATGTTTTAAGAGGATATTAACTTATAACTAAATTAATATGAAAGTATTGAAATACTAGTGCAGTACTATAGAAATTATATTTAGCTTCAATATTTAACTTTGCCTCAATTAATTACCCAATACAAAACTACATGTTTCATTTAAAAAAACATAACACAAATATTGAATCATCCTAAAAGTAAAATATACACTCAAATGTTAAATTAATGTATTTTGTTAACAGTTAACTACATGAAAGAAGTAAGAGAAAATTTAAATAAAATTCCGAAAGTAGTATAGTAAATTACGAACTAATTATATTGTGAGATTAAACTATAGAATAAGTTATTAGCAATAACACAAAAACTTTGAGTATATAGTTATGTTATAATTTCAATTATATTATGTTTAATAATATATTAATATATGTGCATATGTTATTATAAAAATGTGTATATAGTATAGGGGGTGGGCTGGGGCTGGGGGGGGGGGGCGGGGCCCCCCGATGCCCCCCCCCCCCCCGGCTCCGCCCCTGATTCTGAATAAATTATCTCTAAATCAACGATCATTTAACAAGATTTACCAAATATATAATATTTCAATTCTTGTTATCAACATTTATTCCCAAATCCATTTTTTAAAGATTCATATCAATGACCATCCATACATAAATAGAAACCAAATCAAGTATCCTACATTAACAAGCAAAGTTTAAAACTGCCAGTTTACCCCGGAAAGATATCAATATCACATCGCCACACTTGGAAGAATGCTTTATGCGAACAAACATACACGCAAGCATGGATAGGAATTTATTTTTGAATCTTATATCATGTAAAATCTCAAAAGAATCAAAAATCTTCAAACAATTGCAAAATATTTCCAAACGATCGTGAAAAAATATCACTTAAAAATATCTTTTTACGTTTTTTCTATTGATGTCTAAAAAAAAACCGTGCCGACATTTTCGTCCCATAAACATTGAGAAATCTTTGGTGCTGGTTGAAAAACAAAACGCCCAATGAATTTAAAATGGAAGTTTAAGTTTGGCACGAAGGACTTGGAACACACTTGCAAGGCATGAGTTTTGTTCTGCCGTTTCTTTCAACCTCCAACAGATACAAAGAATATTGTTAACTCATTCGTTCCATTCTCATGGCAACCATGTGAAATCAGCCGCATACCACAAAATAGGCATTAACACGTACAACACAAACAGCAGTCTCTATGGTATGTCCAAATGCATTGGGTTAACGTATTAGCAAAAAAGGACACAATATGATTCATCTCTATCAAAATAAACCACTCGAGCTTCTCAAGTATTGTCGAATTCAAATTTACAATGCACCTCAACATTCTACAAGGCGTTACAATTTCCGGGATCCTCTCATTTTCTTACAGACCGACAAAATGATGAAAATGATTCCTTCAGTTCGTCCGGAAGGGGTAGTGCCAAAGGAGGAAGCACACCATACTGCTGCCTGTTGACCCTCATGGAAAATGGCTGCGCAAGTGCCGGCTGCTGTTTGTTAAGACCCTCAATTATAAATGAGAAGGCTCCAAATGTAAGACAGCTTTGAAGCAGAGCCTGTGGTGCACCTAAAGAAGATGAATAGCAGAATAAGACTAACTTCACACTGATGCACATATTATCAATTTGATGTCAATGGATGAAGAAGCGAAACCACAGAATAGCGGTTCGGGGAGTAGAATCCTTTGCACTCACTAATACAATCCATCATCATGCAAGAAGAAAATGATGAAGAGTCACATAAGATGCATGAAGTTACGGTTTGGAGTCACCTTAGAAGCACTATGCGCCGTGTCAAGGGAGGTGAAATAGAGAAGACTATATGTATATGAAGCACAAAGCTACAGATTTGGCTCAGTACCTAATTGGCTTTAGCACTGAGTGATGCTTTAAGTTGCAAAAAGGTCGCAAAGAAATCACCCCAGTGAAAGACTGGCTTATACATGCTTAAGATGGAATTTATGCTGCAAAGTCAAATATAAAGAAAATCCAGTTGTGATATTATAATAAAGAGTTTGTAGCAGGATGTATTAAATTATCAACAGATCAAAACTGGTCTTGGCTTGAACTAAGGAAATGTCAGAAAGAATCTTAGCCAAACTCAAAACTTAGAAGCTCCTGAAGCACATCAGAGCAACTGCACTTTGGATTATCGGAATAAAACTATTTCAAGCTTGTTAGCGAGAGGTGGTGTTGAGGATACCTGGAAAGCTTAGAGCAAGGCCCGTGCAACAACCAGCGACACCAGCATTTATGACTGTAAAAAAAAAAAAAAAAAAACAGAGAGCAGTTAAATAAAGAAGGGGAGTTCTTCGAAATAACCATCATCTTTCCTATAATATTTATTACCATCATCTTTCCCCCGTAATCTCTTCAAAAAGCACACAACTAGACTGTGGACTCCGGATAAAACTGCAAATGTCTGGAAGGACGAAGAAACTAACAAGTCATGCACAATGTATGACGTGAAAAACTGCAAATCATAAGTAAGAGGTCACAGCAACTCAGAGATTACAAATCCCACACCTTAGCCGAAGATCCCGCCTCTGCAAAGGATCCTTTAAAGCCTTTCTTCTTAACTAATCCAGCACCTGAAACACGAAAGACATCCATAGGTACATTGACACCTTCACAGAAACACGACAAGAAAAAACAATCAACTGCTGAAACTCCGAAAGACCACCTAAATGAAATTGCCCCTCCACCAACAAAATGTTATCCACGACTCCACGTACATCCATTTTCGTTCTTACCTAGAAGCTCAACCCACACAATTTACTCTCACGAGAATCCCAACCGCTTCTCCCCATTTACGGGTCGGAAAAACACGTAATACAACAAAATGCCGCCCTGTACAATGAGCTCACAAATGCAACCTCATAAATTTCATTCACAACAATTCAATCCTCGCTGAATAACAATAGACATGAAGCAACTACAAACGTGAACAATGGCCATAATCACAGATAACAGAACATAAACAAACTGATAACTTCACAATTGCCTCGCTTATTTAAAACATTTCAAACAGAGAATTAACTGTAAAACACAAACCATAGCCGAAAACGGAGCCCATAAAAGCTCCGGCAGCGGAATCGCCGGCGAATTTGAAGAGACAAACGAGAGGAGGACTGGCCGTTGATAGTGACGATGAATCGGGAGTGAAATTAGGGTTAGGGCTCGGAACATTCTCGAATTCAGAGTCCGAATCGGAATTCGCCGGCGTCGACATTTCTGTTATCGGAATTTGGGGAAAAGAAGATAAACCCTAAAATTTGGATTATCCCAAAAATGTTTGCTCAGACTTCTTTTTGATTGTAGCTTCGGTTTTTTTTTTTTTTTTTTTTAAAAACCTTTTTCTTTTTTCTTTTTAAAATTCTTTGCAGATAGTTTGTTATTGTTAAGGGGTCTGATATTTTCAGAATATTTTTACTAGCAGAATATTCTTTTAACATCTTTTTATTCGATATTTGCAAAAGTCAAAACTGTTGTTTTCAAGTTATTTGGTAATAATTTGAAAATTGTTGTACAAGTATATGTCGTGTGAAAATTTTGGTTATCTAAAAACCTTATTGATTACTGGCAATTTTAGTCCTAATAACTAATAAGATTTTGCAATTTATGGATGCTGATTAAATAAACTAGTCATGTTGGATAGTTTTTGAGTGTTTTTAGAAGAGGACCGAGCAGAAAACATGAGGAATGGTGGAAATGAATTGGTGACGATAAGGAAAAAAGCCGATTTGGAAAAAGAAAATAAAAAGGAAGGCCTTGTTTGGATGCAGTTTTGCTTGCTTGGCTTCCTCAATTTTCATTTGCATGTTTTGAAGATTATCCTGAAATTCGTGCAAAATTTTTGAAATATAGTTTGGATGTAATTTCAAAATAATTTAGTGTATATAAAAAATTTGAGTTATGATTTGGATGTAGTTTGAATGTTAGAGTTTTAGGGAGACAAATAAGTATATAGGCATCAAATCGATGTAGGTAGAAAGAAGTGTGTAGAAATAATACAATAAATCGTAATCATTGTTTGATGAGTGAAATAGAGATTTATTATTTGACAAAACAAGATTTATAGGCATCAACTCATTAGGGGTGGGCCAACGGATTCGGGTTTCGGATATCCGACCCTATCCGATCGGGTTTTACCCGATTTTTTGAAGCAAAACGTGAGAATTCAAGATTAGGATCGGATATCCGAACCCGATTGTAGTTAGGCGGGTCGGGGTTCGGATAGGGTTTTTCCATCCGATCGGATATCCGAACCCGATTTGAGAATTAAAAAAAAGAAAAAAGGGTAAGTGAGGCTGAGGGTTTCAGTTTCACCATTAAAGAAAAAAAACAAGCAGACCTAAGCCCTTAACCTCTGATGCCTCGTCTCTACCTCACCAGTCCCCTCCCCTCATCGCCGCTCGCTGTCACCGTGCGTCGGCGCCGCGCCGACTCAACACCTCATCTCCGGCAATAACCTAACGGTAAGGAACAATCTTAACTTAAACTCATTAAGCTAATGTTCCCTTTTGTTGCTACAACTTTAAGCATTGTAGGATGTAATTAAAAGTATACTTTTTCAGGTTGTATATTGCCCACTCAGGGTGTTTAATTATTTCAAAAGAATAGTTATTCTTGTTGTGCAGTCAAGGTGTTTGATTTATTGCTTCAAAGAATACTTAGTATGTTTTGTTGAGAAGCTTATTTTCAATGTTGAGTTTTGAGTTTTGAATGTGTTTCAAGCTGAAGCTGAAAATTAGAATTGTATTTTGTGAGTTTCATTTGACTGTATTTTATGAGTTTTTAATGTGTTTGATTACCGTATTTTGTGAGTTTAAGCTCTATTTGTTATATAATAATTAGATAATATTAAGAAATTAGAATGTTTATATTTATATTTAATATTAGAAGTCTAACCTCGTGTATTTGTTTGAATGGAGCAGGTAATGACTTCAAGTGTATTCTCAAACGCACAAACTGGAACTGAGTGCACGAACACTGAGGTGAGATCTGAACCACCCTCACCGCATGTAGATTTGTCTGGTTTACGTAGTGAAGATGTGACTGGAAATGTATCAAATGATAATGTGACAGAAAATGTTGATCATAACATTAAGAAAAGGAAACAATGTGGCAAAAGATCGAAGGTTTGGGAACATTTTACCCCTTTTTTTTTTGTGAGGTTGATCAAGTTATGAAGGCTAGATGTAAGCATTGTTCAAATACGCTTAGAGCAGATTCATATAAACATGGGGTTACAACTCTTAAGAATCATTATAAGTCATGCAAACAAAAACCTCATGAAGTAGAAACAACCCAGCAACGACTCATGCTTCAACCACCTCGTCCTAACCAACGGGGTGGCCTCGTGACTTCGCAATTTGATCAAGAAAATGTTATGGAAGCATTTTGTAAAATGATAATTATTGATGAAATGCCATTTAGAACCGTTGAGAAGCGTGGGTTTAGGTTATTTTTGGAGGCAGCTTGTCTTATGTTTTCTATTTCAAACTGAAAGGGCTTAACAAAAAATGTTTATCAATTGTACTTAAATGAGATGTCAAGGTTGATATCTTTCTTAAAAGCTCAGTCTCAGGGAGTGTGTATCACCACAGATACATGGACATCCATCCAAAGAGTGAATTACATGTGTCTTACCGTGCATTTTATTGACAATGATTGGAACTTGCATAAAAGAATTATGAACTTTTGCACTATTTCTGATCATAAGGGTTCTGATGTCAGAATAGATGTTGAAAAGTGTTTGACAGATTGGGGTTTGGACAAAGTATCTACGACTACAGTTGATAATGCTTCGTCCAATGACACAACCGTGGATTACTTAAAAGGGAGGCTTAGTGGGAGAAGAAATGGAAGCATATTAGGCAAGGAGTATATGCATATGAGGTGCATAGCTCACATTCTAAATCTTGTGGTGCAAGATGGTTTGAAGGAGAAGGAAGAGGCTGGTTGCATAGCTCGTATCAGAGGTGCTGTAAGATTTATATAAAGTTCACCAGCTAGGTCAAATGAATTTAAAGCATGTGTGGAAAGAGAGGGGCTTAAAACTACAAAAATGTTGTGCCTAGATGTTCCAACCCGATGGAACTCGACGTATTTGATGTTGGAGGCAGCTTTATCTCTTAGAAAGGCTTTTGAGGATTACGAGTGTCGTGAACGTGAGTATGTTCTTATAGAGGGTGGTGTTCCAAGTACACTTGATTGGGATAGAGCTACTCATTTTGTTAGCATTCTTGTGCATTTTTTCAGGTTGGCTAACCGCGTCTCAGGTTCTTTATATGTTACATCTAACACCGTTTCAAAGAAATATGTGTTATTGATGGTCATATTACGAAATTGATGGATAGTAAAGATGTGACATTGAAAAATATGGCCACAAGAATGCGAGAGAAGTTTGATAAATATTGGGGAGACACTGCAAAAATGAATAGGGTTCTATATTATGCTGTTGTTTTTTACCCTCGTGAGAAATGGCAATACTTGGAGTATTCAATAGGGAGGATGTATGCTAAAACTCCTAAGAAAGGAGCTTCATTAGTTGCGGCTGTTTCGGACGGATTGAAAAATTTGTTTGATGAATATAAAATAGTTTACGATACTGCTGTCCAAACAAGCCCCTGTTCGAGCTCACAGGCTAAGAGTTCTACTTCTATGGATGATATATACGATTGGCATGATGATTTTATTCGAATGAGTGCTCAATTAAGTAAGCGAGTGAAGACTGAGCTCGAAAAGTACTTGCAAGAGGATCGTGAGTATGTGGAAGACAAGGACTTTAATATATTGGGCTGGTGGAAAGGAGAATCTCATAGATTTCCAATCCTCTGCAAGATGGCTCGTGACATACTAGCGGTTCCAGTCTCGACGGTTGCTTCTGAGGCTGCAATTAGCACTGGAAGACGAGTCCTTGATGCGTTTAGGAGTTCTTTATCTCCTAGGATAGTGCAAACGCTCATCTGCTATCAAGATTGGCTACGAGAGGATCATGTGCCTATCTCTGTAGAGGAGGACTTGTATGAGTTGGAGCAGTTAGATAGCGGTATTTATGAATCTGTTTTTGTATTTAATTGGAATAAAGTATGTTTTGTATTTTTTCTCTTATTTCTTCAAGATTTGGTGCTAATTTATGTGTTTTTACTTGTTGTCTCATAAATTTGAAGGTCATGGGATGTGACTCCTCAATTCTGGATGAATAAAGATTGAAGATGGATCATTAAAGAGATGGGTATTGAGTTATGTTTTTTGTGCTTTGATGGACTTGGGATATCCTATATTATTTGTGTTTTGAATTTCGATGGATTTGGATATTGGTAGTGGGATCTTAAGATCTTCTGTCTAAGTAATTGTGAAGAATTCTAGTGAATCTTTGTGACTTTGTGTAGTTTATGGCAGTTCGTAATATATGTCTTGATGAGTATTGAATATTGATCTATCTCGAATGTCAATTGCGGATTAAGTTTGATTATGGGTAGTGAATTTATATTCATGGCTTGTTAAGTACGTTTGTGCTTTTGAATTTAGTTATTGTGTTTTAGGGGCATGTCATTGTGTTGGCAAACTGAAAATTTGGTGTCTTTTGGATACTTGGAAATTTCGGTATTGATGTTGTGCAAAGCAGGAAAAATCAGCAGCGTAAACAGGAGGAAAGCAGGAAAAATCAGCTGTGCAAAATAGCTGAAAAAAGATGAAAAACTGTTGTGCAATTTGGGTGAAAAGAACAGAAAAAATGTGAAGCAGAAGCAGTAAAACGGCTGCAAGAAATAGGAAAACTGCTGTGCAAAATACCTGAAATAAAGATGAAAAACTGTTGTGCAACTTGGGTGAAAAAAACAGAAAAAAGTGTGATGCAAAAGCAGTAAAACAGTTGCAAAAAACAAGAAAACTGCTGTGCAAAATAGCTGAAACAAAGATGAAAAACTGTTGTGCAACTTAGGTGAAAAAAACAGAAAAAAAGTCTTATGCAAAAGCAGCAAAACATGGCAAAAAAACGAAAGAAAAAGATCATCAGATATCCGATATCCGAAGAGCATATATCCGATTTTTTCAGATATCCGAACTGATCGGATATCTGTTCTTTAGGGTCGGGTTTCGGATACCTCAAAATGATATCCGAATTCGAAAAACCCGATATCCGAAAAACCCGACCCTAACTCACCCCTACAACTCATCATAGGTAGCATTTGATAATTGGGCCAAAATACATTTCAAAATTGAAATTTTCAAAGAAGTTCCAAACGAATTTTAGTGCATGAAACTTTGAAATATTTGAACCAAAATGTATCTAAAGGTCATGTTTTGGAGATTAATTTGAAAAACATGCAAAATCTTTAAAATATAGTTTGGATGTAATTTCAAAATAATTAAGTGTATATAAAAAAATCAAAATATGATTTGGATATAATTTGAGTGTTAGAGTTTTAGGGTGACAAATAGGTATATAGGCATCAAATCAATTTAGTTAGAAGTGTGCATAAATAATATAATAATCCGTAATCATTGTTTGCTAATTAAAAACATTTGACATGATTGTTTGATGAGCGAAATGAGATTTATTAATTGAGAAAAATAGGTTTAAAGGCATCAAATCATTATATGTAGCATTTGATAACTGGGCCAAAATACATTTCAAATTTGAAATTTTAAAAATAGGTTCGAAGGGATTTCAAACCAATTTTAATGAATGAAACTTCCAAATGCTTGAAGAAATGGATCCAAACAAAGCTTAATATTAACAATCATCATAATAAATATAAAATTATTATTACAGCGAACCTGAGGGGTGTAGGTGTAATTATCCCAAAAACCGCGTAACGGTAACCTAGGGCGCCTAAATTTGACCGCCACTTCTAAATTCGTATCTCAATTTCTTTCTCTAATCATCATAATCATCAACATTAGCGAATTTTGTAAGAATATTTGTGAGAATTCTAATTCACGTCTGCTGCCAACAAAAATCTCAGTCAAAACTGTTGCTTAAAGTCATTTATGAAAAAGAATAAGTAGATTCTTCTTATTGTTATTATTCGCCGCAAAAGAAGCTCTTGAACAAAATTGACAAGGTTAAAAAAATAGTGATGAAGGAGATTACTAGGCTAAAGAGGACACCCTCTGCTAAACAAGTCGATAGGGAGAGATCTTGATGTCGATGCGCTGATAGATATTATGTTTTTGATGATGGTGAAAGATAATAATCCCTTGAGAATATTATTAATGAGAAAGGTCTATATATACAAGAGTACAAGTCCTACCATAATTAAACTCCTAACTATACAAGGTAACTAATATTTACATATTATCTATTACACCCCCGCAGTCGAAACGGTAGAAGAACAAACATTGAGACTGTCCAGGAAATCCTCAAAGAGAACCCGAGGAAGACCTTTAGTGAAGATATCAACCACTTGATAGGGAGAAGGAACATGAAGAACCCGAACATGACCACGAGAAACCTACTCACGAACAAAGTGGATATCCAATTCAATGTGTTTAGTACGCTGATGTTGAACAGGATTGCCCGATAAGTAAATAGCACTGATGTTATCGCAATACACCAAAGTAGCAGAAGAAATCGGACAATGAAGTTCAAGGAGAAGATTCCGAATCCAGCAACATTCGGAAACCACATTTGCAACACCCCTATACTCGGCTTCAACACTTGAACGGAACAAAGTCGGTTGGCGCTTCGCAGACCAGGAAATCAAGTTGTCCCCAAGAAAAACACAATAGCCAGAGGTCGAACGGCGAGTATTAATTGATAAGTTGATGATAGCCTCTTATCAAATCATCCAATGGCTCATTGGATGATTTGTTTTCTCTTTTCTTGCTTATATTTTTAACTGTACGTTACTACTATTGCAGAAGCCAATTCCTTGTGACGTATGTGTATAGGGCGGGCGATAAGGGATTCTCGAAAGAGGTATTATATATGCGTACTACTGATTATTACTATGTTCTTGCTTTACAAGATAGATGGATATGGAATGTGAAGAAATATTGGACCATTTAAGTTTTCTGATTAACTTGATCTTTCTTTACTCTAAATCCATTGGTGGTGCTTTATAAATTTTCAGCATAAACCTTTCGTTTTTAATCTTCTCCAAACTTGATAACTGCCCTACGGCAGAGTGTGTGGCGGAAATAATTTATGTCTTGCTTGTCTTCTCTGTTTTAAATTCACTACTCTGCCCGAATGAATACCGAGATATATTGGTGACTTTATGCGTCTAGAGAATCTCAACGTTAAATATAAACCTGTTACTGTTAGACTTACTGACATCTATATATCCTCGTGTAATGAATATATTGCCTCCTACTTTGAGAAAGTTTGGCTGTATAAAGATTCTGGACATGATTGGTCTGAAGCTTTCTGTTGAAAAAAAAAAGAGGCAAAATCCCCCACCCTCCCCTGTGTTGTGCTGTGCGTTAGTACCAAAAAATCCCTTGTGCATATAAACAGGCAAAAACACTCCTTCTGATTTGAAAGAAAGAGGCACCCTCTTTTCATTTACACATGGATTATGGTTCCCTAGTTTTCTATTACATGGGGTATGTTGCCTCTGCTTTCACAAGTTTCTTTTTTTCTTATTAATTGTTTCTTATGCATAAGATGGGATTTTTGCCAAGAACCTCAACCAGTAATGTTCACTGCCAGCTAACCACATTTGGTCTTAACTCTTTATTGGTATTTGCATGAGTTAGTTTCCCTGAACTCTTGTCTCTTTGTCAATGTAATAACTGTCACAATACCGGTCTTTTTTCCTCCATGTTTTAAATGATTACTCTACCTATCTTTGCTTCGCCTGCGGATGATAATTTGTCTCCGTCTATAATCGTAACTACATTAAGTGAAGAAGACAATTCCAATTTTTAAAATTTTGTCTGCTTTTCTTGCGTCACATCAAGAAGGATTTTCTGTCACATAAAAACTCAGAGAATGCACGTTGTTGATTCACATATTAATGCACGTTATGAATTATGAATTAGTCCCACAATTTTGTAGAAGAGAAGGATCAAGGAAATCTTGGCACTTCAAAAAATTAACGGTGAGCGACTGTTTTTCCTTGGACCAACCACTCCATCAGCAGCTATGCAACTATGTTAAGGATCAAGCGACACTGGTGCATTCAGTTCCACCAGAGAGACAGGGTTCTTTGCACGTGGACTTTCCGGAGCCTGACCCAGAAGACATCAGAATTGCTTAGACTATAGTCTTTGAGTTTCAGAAATTCGGAAACCAAAATGGGCTTATGCACTCGTTACGCGAGCTTATTGTGGATTAAAATCCAATGGAGGGTCAGCAAACGCTAGTCTATTTAGCTTGTGGCGACGCGTTCCATGGCAATATCTTAAAAGGTTGCATTATACAGATGTAGCTTTTGGGGATGACCATGACCTAGTTGTAATCTGAACACCTTGGTACGGTGTGAAATCAGATCCAGAAACGCAAGGTGTGGGGGGGGGGGGGGGGGGGGGGGGGGGGGGATGCAAAGTTTCTGTAAAGTATTTCACTTATGTTGTGGAGTGGATATAAAATGGCTAGTATACTTCTGTATATTATTTTTACTGTTTTATTCAATCTTAAATTTGAAGGCACTGTAAATTACGCAATCGTAGGTCTAAGGCCCCTGTAAATACTGATTGGAGTTTTTAATAACTCTTTATTCCTCTATTCTTAACAAACATATCATTTTGTCGCAAGTCTTAACCACATATTTTTTCTTTGACGAAGTGGAGGATTTTTTACGGGTTTATGGATATATCATATTGTTTGAAAACTTGAATATACGAAAACCACTTCTCCATTTGTAAAGACTAAAAATATTGCAACTTCGCATTACAAAATTCAAAGCTGTAGGTAAGGACAAATGACCATAACTATAAAGAAAAGTTTTTAAGTAATGATTCGTCACGTCGCAATCGGCCTTACAAATTCCATAACTTTACAGTCAAATTTTAAAAGTAAAATGAAAACTAGCAATCGGACCTCAAGATTGCTTCACTAATTCTCCAATTATAATTTTGGCCTACAATTTTTTTTTTATTAATCTACTTTTCTACAACTTGTCAGAAAAAAATATTTTTAACATAAAATACTTAATTAAAATCAAAGTATAATTTGTAAAATTGCAAAAGGGATTTTTTAAAGTATAATCCTAGAAACATTAGATAATAAATAACAATATTTAATAGTAGTTGGAATGGAATGAATTATTTGTTTCATTTTTAAGGCAAATTTGCAAAAAACGCTCTAACAAATGATAGACACAACATTGGGAACGTCACATGAAATTGTTTGCGAAGTCCTAATAATTGCTGATTGGGCCATTTGGACCGAATTGGGCGTGTTTTGCTACGATTTCAAAGAGTTACATGTCAAAAATGCTGACCAAAAAGTTTAAGGGGAGAAAATTATTTGCAAGATTAAAGGGCACAAAATACATTTTTCCCGTATTTTCATAGTAATTGACTTTGTAAATCCTGCAATACAGATAATGGTATAAGACACATCTTCAATCTAAAAAAAAAAAAAAAAGAATCATTCATAAGGTTTGTGTTCAAAAGACCATCGTATCAATTAGAATGGTCCTATATAAATTGACATTATAGGCACTGAAATCAATTTAATACGAAAATGTAGTTTAAAGATTAAATATTGAATCAATCTATGTAAACTGTACGAATTATTATATAAGTAGACAAATTAAATTTTCTAATATAGAAAGACATCTTAACTCAAAACGTACACTAATAAGTAATAAGTACCACATAAGTGAGATGTAAAGATCTAACCTCAATAATAGACGATTTTATCTATGACTTTCACAAGACAAACGCTAAGCTATGTTAATAAATAGCATTATAACTTTTTCCAATTAAGTTGTTTAAGATTTAAAGACCCGGCCCTACCGTTAATTATCTTGTTAGGACTTAGAAAAGGGTCATAAATATCTTATCTTATTTATGACCCTTTTCTAAATTATAACTTTTAAAGGGTGTTATATAAGATAAATAGAATTAATTAAGAACAGGTCATTAGAAAAATTATATATGTGCACTAAAGATAAGCAAATACCGTTTAAAATTTCAGAAGAAGACATAAGGAAAAAGGGTATACTAATAGGAACCAAAACAAAAAAGATAAGCCTTAGATTTTATTATTTAGTGGGATGGATATTTGCAAAGTTGGATAAAGCTCTGAAAAATATTCTCTGTCTTCACTTTTGGTTTTAAAAAATGATCAATACAGCTACTGTTGCAGCCATGCGTGCACTTTTAAACTCGAGCACTGAAAGAAAATAGCTAACTATATATAGCTCGCAATGATGATAAGGTGATACCACTTTTGATGGGCTCATTCAATTAATTATTACTTAATTATTGGCCATATAGATCCGTAAGAATTTGGAATTATGTTATGTACCAACTGGGTTTATATATTAGGATGTTGTTGATTAGGTTATTTTTGGGAATTAATGCAAGATATAGATCAACTATATTTTTGTTCCCTACAATATTTGTTTTGCTTTATTCTATTGAAAAACACGAAATTTGGTTCGTGATGCGGACTGTGATGCCCCTGAATGACTCAGAAGCATGTTATTGTTGCATATGACTTATCTAATGTAAACCAATCCGGATATATTTCACTAACCAAATATGATACTAACTTCAAATATTAATTTCGTTTAAGAACCCAAAATTTTGGTATATATATTATAATGTGATGATTGAAGAGTAAGAGTACTATATTGTGCATGGATGAGTTGATCCGGGTGGAAGTATTTTGGTTAAGCTAATTATCTTTTCAGTCAATTAAAGATAGGCTTATGTATATTAATACATGTGTGCATATCCACGACAATGTTCAAAAACCCAAGTCTAAATTTACACAAACTCGAGCTTGAGATAGCTACAAATAGTAAAGATGATTATATAGATTTATGTCAAATGTTTTGCGGTACGTACTCTAAGTAGGCATGACCTTTATTTTTATTTTATGAATGGCTGAATTTAGGATTGAAATCTCAAAAATGTTTCGACAACCCATATTAGATAGATATGATTTGTGGGCATAATGATAAATAGACCCTTGTGGTTTCGGAAATCTATACAAAACACATCCGTTGTTTTTTTGTTATGTAAAACACCCTCATAGTTTCCAGTTTTCTCAGCAGAAAGTCGTTTATATGTCCAACTCCTTCAGCAAGTGACTTTATACACTCAGTCTGCTTAAATTAGATTTGGTATTGAGTATCACCGTAAAACTCCCAAATAGTACTTTGAAATTAAAAGTGACACGAAATCTTTCTCTATTTTATTATTTTTTAAAATTATGCATAAAGTTGTTATTATTTTCAAATGTAAATCAGAAATATTGTATGTAAGCTCGCAATTATTAGATGTTTGTGCTATATATTTTAACATTGGTTTAATAAATCTAAGAGCTTTATTAGTTATCACGCGACTGAAATACAAACCATATATACTATTTACTTATCTTGTAAATCATAAAATATTATGTACGAGCAAAAATCACATATATTTTGAACTTTTATATTTTTACAATTATTAAAGTTAATAAAATAGGTCTTTCTTTTCCTTCCAAAAGTCAAAATAAAGTATTTGAAAGAAAATATAAAACATTTAGATCAAAATATAGCATAAACGGGAGAATTAGTCATTCTACAGTACGTTAGTGAAGTTGTGTTAAGATTTGACGGAGAGTCGGACAATAAATAAGGAGGAAATTTTTGTTTGTTTCCGAACCACTTGAGAGTTTTATTTTCGGCAGTTTAATAATTTGTAGACTCAAGTCTAGAAACAAATAAGGGCAAATATATAATGATTGCTCTTTTGTAGTTTAATTTTGTAAGCTGGTCAATTTATCTAATTCCTTAAAGCAATAATGATTATTGTTAGTTGTTTATGTAAGTAATTAAATTATATACGCATTACACGTACACTACGTTTGGATATTTCAAAAAGTCAGTTTTTTCCAAATGAATGATTAAGTTGGTGAGAATCAAGAATTTTGATTGTTATCTTGCATTCATTTGGGAGTTGCTTACAAGAAAAAAAAATGTTTATTGCAAATTAATGAACATATACAAAAAGTATTTTAGTAGTCAGGTCAAGATATTCTCATAAAACATAATTTTGATGAAATTGTGCGCGAATCCTAATAGGCTAGCTGCAGATTTGATTTCTCTAGACAACTTTATTTATGGTAATAAGTAAAAACAAAGATTCATATAATTGTATTATTACTATCTTTAATAAAAATTATTCTCTGGTCTAACAAAATTATCAGATGCAAGATGTCATATCAACATATCCAATTATCCATACAATATATCACTTGAGCAATTAAGTTATTTAATCGGAATTGTTTACCATTAGAAATTTAGAATCTTCTGCAAAGATTCTAGGTTATGATGAACAGAGTTCAATTTGTTCACACAATATTCTAACCAAACGATATATTAATTATTAATTTATTTCGCGTTTGACATTTTCAGTATGAGAAGCTTCTATGCAGGATTCTTAATAATGAACCAAATGCAAAGAAAATAAATAGCTTTAGGGGAACCAAACTCTTCGTTCCAAACAATATCACTCGTTTAATTTATTCTTACACTTGAAATTTTAAAAATATTAGAAGCTTCTGTGTTGACTTGATTGTAGAATGTAGACTAAATGAACCTGTTAAATTCACACTTTTATCTGGGAGAAACCAGCCAATTTTGGGTGGGGGCTAAGCCCTCTTCTGCTTCTTCTGAAACTAATTTAAATTTCATTAATTTAGACGTTGCTATTCCAAATTTTCCATGGAATTGTGTTATTATTTCTTGCCTAGGGGTTCATGATATGTTTAATCGTAGTTATATATGACAGAGCTATATTTGTAATTAAAAAGTATATATGGGCCTACTACTATATCCGAACCTAGCTAATAGTACTCCAGGTAATTTGAATAACTAGTTATTGGCATGCATGTGCAAATTCAGTTGAAGAATTTATCGAGAAAGAATAAGTTCAAGCTTAGACATATTAAAATAGAAAGTAAAAACTGCAGAGTATAATTGGTCATTCACAAAAAAAAAAGGTGGTAGCAAAAAATATTCTTATATATGTATGTGTGTGTGTAAAAATTAAAGAGAGAGATATTGATAATCAAAGTAGACTAATTACAAGTAGTTTTCCTTAGTTATGATCTATTATTACTATACCATTTGTGTGTTTTCGTATTTAATCCTAGTTGTGGTGTCATACTCAACTAATAATTCAAATGATACTTATGGTATCTGACTATCTACCCTACATTTTAGACAAAAGAGAGGAAATACAGATTAGTTCCTTCAATTTTGAAATTATTAAGTCATTTAGTAAGACTTGTGTACTCACAGAGCAATTCATTCATTACATAGTGTAAACTGCAATGTTCATCAATGGCCAAATTGTGCATACAATTCTAATTTGATTTAAATAAACTTTTGCCACCAATAATTATGATATATATATATATATATATATATATATATATAATATGTATATATAATATGTATGTATGTATGTATGTATGTATATATTAATTCAATGGATAATGACCGTTTTTCGTCTTTCAACATTTGCTGCTATTTGCGTAATGTTTTGTCTGCATAGTTTCTCATTTCCCTTCCCTTGGAGTTGGAACACCCCACCCCAGATAAAACCATGGTCTTTGGCTATTATTGGTTCATCTACTTTATTTGATTGAAGAAAATATAATATTTATAAGGATAAAAAAACTTCAAACCCACCTATGAATTGTTTTACGACGTGCCTCCTAAATAATAAAAGAAATAAAAAAATAGTCTTAAAAATGTATGAAATGTTCCATAGACTAAATTTAATAGACGGAAAATGCAGATACGTACTTACGCAAATCACGATAGATCAATAACACTTGGAAGTATTTTGCACAAAATTAAATAAGTTAGGAAACTATTTTTTCTTTTTTATAGTTGATGCGACACATTATGAATACGAGTGATTCTATAGATTCAAAAATGAAATGTTTACCCTAGTAATAATATCGGGCCGACAAATAGAAAATCATGTCAAATAATAACCCTATTAGTACTAGCATCATTTCAATAATCGTCGTACTAATAAACAACATAATTGGTAACGGTTACAAATTGATCTCGTGTGAAAACAATCCGTAAATGGAGGAATTATTGCTGAAAATGCCGACAAAGTAACTTTCAAAGTTTTCAACCACATCGAGCCGCACGTGCCTCCCACACGCTCCAGTTTTTTCAATCTCCACTGCCCAATCGCACTCATATTGCTTCTGATTGGATTCGTAGTCCTCATCGTCATCGCGTGACATTAAAAAATAAAAATCAAAGAAAAAAGTAACCCACCCCTGAAAATAAAATGAATAAATAAACAAGATATTTGGAAGAATTAGACAAACACCCCCTGTGGTATGAGCTAATTACAGGGATACCGGCTCATGTTTGAGAAATTATAAAAACACCCCTATAATATTTTTTTGTAAAATAAGTTAAATTTTGTTCGAATGCGTGAGTTATACCGAGTACTCACTAAATAATAGACCACTTGAAATCTTCGTTTCCAAGAGGGATAATTGAAACTTGAACCCTTGTCTAGGTTTCGGATTAGCGCAAATCCGATTTTTTCGGGTTTTCAAGAGTAAGGGCAGCTATGAATTCCGCATCTGGCTTGACTGCCGGAAAGATTGACTTGGCTAGAAGGGACGAGCAACCAGAAATCTTCTTTTTCTTAGTCTTCTCTATCTAAAGGGAGTTCCGACTCCGCAAAACCCATAAGAGCAGTAGAGGAAGTTAGTGCGGTATAGATGTTAGTAAGGCGTGGAGTGTAGCGAGGCCTTTTTCTTTATTATCACGAGTTTTGGATTGCGTTAGGAAAGAGTTGCACGCCTATTTATTGACTGATTATATATTTGTGTGCCTCATTTAATATGCATAAAGATTAAAAATAAATCAAAGCAGCTAAAAATAGAAAATATGTCTCATTTATTTATGTTTAAAAAATAAGATAAAAAAAAAGTAAGGCGTATTTTCAAAAGTAGGTAAATGATTAGCCACGCCATTTTTTCTGTTAGAATTTTACGGCGTAAGCTAGTTTGTATTACAAGACAAAGTGATGTAGGACAAGAACCCCTTGATTACACGTTGGTGTGTCGATTGGTACGTTTCCGTTCTGCATCACAAAGTGTATCTAGTATCTATTACACTGGGTGTGGGTAATTTCTCAAACATGAGGCGGTGTTCCTATATTTAGCCTATACCTCAGGGGTACTTGTGCAATTCTCCAAGGATACTAATAATGTCACTCCAGATCAAATAAATAAACAAAACTCCATCTGTATGTATCTATATATCCCCACAAAAGACACAGGTTTTTTTTTCCGACAGGCTTCAATCCCATAAAAATCAACCAGATTTTATTCTTTTGTACCCTCGAGCACTTTACTTTTTTGATTATCTCAAAAGGGTCATCTTTATTTCTTTTGATTTTAGCCTCAGTTTTTTGGCTCAACAATCTGTTTTGACTTTGGAGCTAAAGGTGAGAAAAAAAAAGGAACTTATTAGCATCAACTGTTTGCTTTACTTTTTCTTTTTTTTTTTTGTTGATTGAATTGGTGAAGTTGATATCTTAGAATTGTGTGGAGATTTGGGTTGTTACTGTTTTGGTGATGTGAGGTTAAAGGTTGTGTCTTTATGGTGAAATCTTGATTTTTTTGAACTGTTGTGTGTATTTTTAGGATTCTGTTGTTTGCCTTTTTGGTTGAACATGGGCTTTGGTGTTCTTGAGGGAAACTATTACATCCTTTTAGTTGTGCTTTGTGTTTGTGTTTGATTGATGAGTTTTACTTGTTATTAGCTTCTTTAATAATTATATAGCACATGGGTCTGAGATAGTTGTAAGGTTTCATATGGTGAGCTATCTCTCTCATCCCTTTTAGTGCTTCTTGGTGTTCATTACATATCTTCTACTTTTGAGTTCATAATGGGTTGCACTTTTGAAGCAACTGGTGTTGTTCTTAATTGGAGTGTATGAGTAGTTAATCAGCCAGTTTTCTACTAGTTAAGCTACTTTTGATCATCACTTGGCGGTGCTCGGTCGATCTCTCGTGCAGTTTCTACTCCTTGAACTTCCTAGTGTTTTCCTAGTTAAGCTACCTTTGATCCTCACTTGGCGGTGCTTGTTCGATATCTCGTGAAGTTTCTACTCCTTGAACTTCCTAGTGTTTTCCCCTAATAATCTCTTAGCTCAGGTAGTATCTATTCTTAGATGCAATGACTAGTTGTCTTGCTCATTTTAGTTGCGCTTCTTTTGTTTTTTCTCAGATTTGAGCTCTGTGGTCTTTAGATCAGTATGACTTTTGGGGCTGGATTCTGAAATTTTGACTTTTTTGTTAAACTTACATGTTAGGGCTTGCTAGTTCGAATGTTTAGTTTTGGCTTTTTGTCCTTTTCCTTTTTTCCTTCCTCGTTTTCGTTCTTTAGAGGCTTATTTGAGTTGATGTGAAGAGTGGGAACTCTGAATGAATAATTCACAGATTTAGATTCTAACTCTTGGTACTAAATTTGAGCTAATGTTGGCGTCCTGCGTGCTATACGAAGTTTTATGTGTTTATACTGATAAAGCCAGCTTTCACTTTGCAGGTTTAATCTTTTGATCATACTCATGGATTCTCCTCAATCAGTAGTATCACCGCTCAAGAACTCTTCTGTGTTCATGGAGTCTGAGAAGCAAAACACCAATCTTTTTGCTGAAAACTCCAGTTTCCCCTCAAGGGAAATCAGTTTTCAAGGAAAAGGAACCACTAACGGTAACTCGAATGACTTACTTGGTGCTTTTTTGGAGGTCTACATTCACCAAGCTAGAGATATCCACAACATTTGCATTTACCAGAAGCAAGATGTTTATGCTAAGCTTTGTCTAACTAGTGATCCCGAAAACACAGTCGCCACCAAAATCATCAATGGTGGTGGGAGAAATCCTATCTTCAACGAGAATCTCCGCGTAAATGTTTGTAAGGTTGATTCGTCTCTTAAATGTGAGATATGGATGCTGAGCAGGGTGAAGAATTATCTTGAAGATCAACTGCTTGGTTTTGCTTTGGTACCTGTCTCTGAAATCCTCCTAAATAATGGTAAGTTGGAAAAAGAGTTCTCACTCTCCTCGACTGATCTTTTCCACTCCCCAGCAGGATTCGTTCAGTTATCCGTCGCTTACATTGGAGCGACCCCAGAAGTTTATCCGATTCCTGCACCACCTGCATCAGTGGAACGTGACTCGGTTGGGCAGGACACAGGATCTACCAAGTCTCACCCCGATGACTTGGACAAGATTGAGTTCCCTGATCCTAAGATTACTAATGAGAATGATCAGATGGTCGAGGAATACTTCGCGATGCCATGTTCCAATTTGGACTCACATTGTTCAGACAGTTTTGTCAGTTCTGATACTGAAAATCACGTTGAGAATGGGGTTCAACATGAGGAAAGTTTCTCAGTGACCAATCAAAGTTCGAGTCCATGTCCAAAGATTGATTCGCCTCCAAGCAGCGTATCAACAAATGGTGCTTCCTCCGCTTCGCCTATTGCGACTTCTCAGTCTTCTGACATCCCCAAAGATTCAAAATCTCCAAATGAGGAACTTCTTTCACCTACTAAAGATAATGTAATGGAAAAAAGTGCCAATGGTTTGGACGCTGAGCGTAATGCAAATGCAAATGCAAACCCAGTCGTCTCTGTTAATATTGAACCAGAGCCAAAGGTGGTGCAGCAGGATATAGTGGATTTGTACATGAAGAGCATGCAACAGTTCACCGAGTCGTTAGCCAAGATGAAGCTTCCAATGGACTTTGAAAGCGGGCCGGCTAGCTCCAGTAATTCGAGTTCAGATCCAAAGTCACCTGCGTCTAAGAATTCTGGCTCACGTGTGTTTTATGGAAGTAGAGCTTTCTTCTGAGCATCTGTTGGGAAAAAACTCACAATAACGCAGGTGACATAGTTATTAGATCGAAGACTGATGCTAGTAGTAACTCTGAGTTTTATATTATGTAACCTGGTTTTGGGTATTGTATTTGAGTATGTTTCTGATTATGGACAAGATCATGACTTGCATGTGTTATGAGCTTTGTGTTTATCTGAACCACTCATAACCTTTTTAATATTTGAGATTGTTGCTTTTAGTCCTTTGTCTTTGCTGTTAATGTTTGGGTGGTTCTTAATCCTTGTGTTATCAACTTTTAACTTTTGGTAATAGTCTTATTAGTTATGACTGAAGTGTTTGAATTATACCATGCCAGACTTGTATGATTTTATTTGGCATCATATCTTACTTACATTGATATGTATGGTTACTAGTTTTCTTTGATTAGTAAGACTATTTATGAGATTGCATCTCAGAGTTGCACAAGTTTGATCTAGAATGAGCTAAACTGGCTTCATAACGTTAACGGAAAGAGCAATTTGTAGTGTTTGGGCAGTGGCTCGGACACTTTGCTACTCATCAAGATCTTCGTTATGACAAGTAGTTAGTTATTCTGAATTAAGTCAGTTAAGCTATGGTTCATCTGTGTTACCAAAAAAAAAAAAAGAAAAGCTATGGTTCATCTGGCTCTTGCTCGCAAGTATATGCCAAAGATAGTATTTTGGTTGATTAATTACTTCTGAGTTTAATGCAATTTAATTCTTAATTTAAAATCAGAGGAAATGCAAAATTTGCCCACTAACTTTGGCAATTTGGCACTTTTGCCCAATATCTTTTCGGGCCAGACTTTTACACTGTAGGTATCGACTTTCGCCGCAAAATATGCCTAATCGGGCTTTAAACGGGCTTTTTGCCTACGTGGATGTCAAATGGCTAAAACGTCAATCTACGTGGAAAAACGCATTGCCACCTGTATTTTTTCACATTCAAAAACATTTTTACCAAAAGTTATAGGGCATTTTTGCAATTTTGTTAAAATAACTTCAATAAATTCAAAAAATTATTTTCAAATTATATTTCCATTTAACAAATTAAAATTCAAAAAATTATTTTCAAATTATATTTCCATTTAACAAATTAAAATTCAAAAAGAAAAGAAACTATAAAATTTAACAAATTAATTTTTTTAATTATCGATTTCAGATTATTTTAAGATTATTGTAATTTACTGAAAATATCTTAAAAGGTTTTTCATATTAATGTATTAATATTAACAGCCAAAACAAAAAGAAATTGGGAAGTCGTCTTCTCGATGAATTTGTTGTCGGCAGATGTATGTCTCGACATCGCACGACGAGGTTAAATTTCTTTCCTAATCTCACCTCAATTTTGGGTTTTCGATTTGGCATTTGATTGCGTTTTGAGAAAAAACCCTTTTTAGCGGAGATGAACTGTGGTTGGATTTGAGTTCGGTGTTTGATCTGTGGTACTACTGATGGTGGGTTGCTAGAGAATTAGATTGTGGAAGGCGCTGTGGTTTTGGGGATTACAGTGGCGGGTGAAGAAGACGACCTAATCTCTTTTTTATTTTGATTTGTTTCTCAAATCAACAGATTAACTTTAAATCAACTGATTCAACCTTAATTCTAAATTATTAAAACATGCTTATAAAATTAGATTTAAGATTTAATTCCTTCTAAAAAATACATGTGAGTTATTCTTTTCCATTATAAAAATAAAATCTATTATATTAAGAATATAATGATTGTCGTTGAGATTTTAGGAAAAACACTCTTGAAATTATCTTAAAAATCCTTTCTTAAAAAATTAATTTTGAAAATAATTTTTTGAATTTATTTAAGTTATTTTAACAAAATTGCAAAAATGCCCTATAACTTTTGGTAAAAAACTTTTTGAAAATGAAAAAATACGGGTGGCAATGCGTTTTTCCACGTGGATTGACGTTTTAGCCATTTGGCATCCACGTAGGCAAAAACCCCGTTTAAAGCCCGATTGGCCATATTTTGAGGCAAAAGTCGATACCTACAGGGTAAAAGTCCGGCCCGTAAAGATAGTTGGCAAAAGTGTCAAATCGCCAAAGTTAGTGGGCATATTTTGCATTTCCTCCTTTAAAATCTCATTACTTCCCCTGCAAAACTAGTACTTTGATCTATGGATTGGACACTTAAACCAAATTTACGGAAAAATCAATTTTGGCTTGTAACAATTGTAAGCGAGAAATCTATTGATTTATTCTAATTTAATACAAATTTTGAAGGGTGGCTCCTAAAAGTAATGGTGATATTCGCACGACCTAACAACTCATAGCGCATCAGACAAATAGCGCAACAGACAAAGCTGAGAATTTTTTAAATATTAGTCCTTTTATGTGTACCTTAATCCTTTAATGTGCACTTTTAATTTTGTAATGTTCTTTAAGCCATATGCATATATAACCTAAAGTTGTCATAATACACGACGATAATGTGAGTGGATGAGACTCAAAGAATAGCATAGCACCTAACCCAAGTTGGCTTTATTGGTACATTATCAAATGAATACTTGGATTCCGAAAAACATTACAAAAACTGCATTTATGTTATCATATGAGTTTCGACCATTTCCTCAAACAATTTTAAAGACATTTTTAGGTGCAAAATATTATGCTTTTTAAAGTTCTCAAGGTGATGTGATTTTTATATAAACATTACTATTATTATTATATCACAGAAGACAATGGGAAGTGTTTAATCAAACTAACTCTACGTTTTCCTATTTCATTCGTTAGATCCAAACTCAAAACATGAGTTGTATTGAAATAGAAGTTCTTATGATATGATAACAACTCATTCTTTGGCAGTACACACGTTTTATTCAGAATCAGCGCGAACTGAATTCTTATAGTAAATGTTCACGACAAAATCATTTTGCAGGGTTTGGGGCCTTTGGCTAAGAGGTTTTACCACTCGCTAAAACCTTTGTTATGATATTTGAATAAGTAGTTTCTTTTTTCCTCGTACTTGCAAAAGACTAACTCAATATAAGCTCTGTGGTTCATCTGGCTGGTATTTTATTCGACTATTTACTTCTTTGCTTCAAAATTTCATCATTTCCCCTGCAGAACTAGAACACTGGATCTATGGAAATTTTAAATCACGTGAACTATTCGTTCTTAGAAAAATGGAGGAGTGTGTCTTGTTTTTTTTTTCTTTTTGCGTGTAAAAGTATTAGCATTTACTTCCTGAAAACGATATTTACGGAACAAAAGTTTATGCAAACAAAATCTAAAAGATTTTAAATTAATAAATGTCAGTACTCGTTACAAGTTTTAGCTTTTCGATGAAACAACAGTTCAAAATGATACCAAAGCACAAGCAAAAGAAAAGATCCTGAGTTCAATTCATACCGCCACTCAGTTATAAAAAATTATTCACGTGTTTGGCTTAACCAAGGGCGTATACTAATGTGGCCTGAAGGGGGCTATACCCCCAATTGTTTTTAAAAAAGCAAAAAAAAAAAGTATATGTCTATATGTTAGGTATATGTGCAAAAAGGAAAAAATACCCAGCTAGTTTTAGAAGAATTTTACAAATCTAATAACTAATGATATCTTAAAGTTTAAATAAAGAATTGATTTGTCATGTAGTCGCTTAATAACCCAAAAACTTTACCCAACAAAATAAGTCATTCACAAAACACGATTTATGAAAAAGTTTCTCACAACCATCGCCATGAATTCCAAAGAAAAGCAAAGGAACAAGAAGCATCGTGGAGCACAACTAATATTTAGTATTCTAGTGGTATGTAATCAATATAACTATATGTTTTATTGAAAATAATGTACCTTTTTGACACAATATTTTGTGTTAAACTAAAATTTCTTTCCCAAAAATTATTGTGCTTTAGATTGGTTTAGTGCATATAAAAGATTTTGATACGCCATTTGGCTTAACAACAAGATTTACAACATGCACGTGAGAAGGCATGTTGAAGACTATATATAAATTAATAAATATCAATTCTCTATACAAGCGATATCTTTAAGATGATATAGTAATCGAGACGTTCAATAGCAGAAAGCTTGTTGCACACAACCGCATGACAAAATGTTAAGATTATAGAGATTTTTATAATTGTTCGACTTTAACTTCCCAATACTCTATCTCAACCATGCTCTTACACTAATAACTGAATTGGCTGCGTAATTTATCCGTTTGCCATTTTCCCTTGGCTTATGGGAAAATGCTATCCATCTATGCTTGTGGATTAGTCCCGATGGGCCATGACATACAAAAAATCTCTTTGGCAGTTGGGCACATTGGCCCATATATTGGGCTTAAGAATATATTCCCGTTGAGGCTGTAGGGTGGCCCACTTGTTGGTACTATTTCGTAGAATAACAAATTGTGGATTCTTGCTTTTATGGCTAGATTCGTTCTGCAAAATATGGGACTACCTTGTCAAATTGCTAAATTGCTTTTTATACAAAAAGAACATATAAAAGTCGACGTTTCACCTGCGCCCACAACATTAAGTTACGGATTCTTGTTTCCTCTTCACAAGTGCATCCTACTTTTTCCTCTTTTGCTATATTCTTCTTGGGTTTTTCTTTTTTTGTTGTCTTCAATTTGAACATAAATCATATTAATTGATTTACTATATAAAAAGGAATAATAATTAAAGATTTTTAAAGATTAGTAGGTTACAGCTATCTCAACTCCAAAAATATTCAAGGTCTTAAGGCTCCATTGTGTTACCAAGCATGAGTGGTTTTGTTGTTGAATTAGTACAGCTGAAGTTTTTGAAATATTTACCAAACAAAACTATATTTTGGTGAAACCTTATATGATCTAATGAATCCAAGAGACCAAGAGGAAAACCAAATTAGCAAAACACTAAGCTTGTAATTAAGTGAAATTCCAATTTTATTGGAAAATCAGTAAAGTATTGGAACTTAATCATTTTTGTAGAGAGACAAATAGTTCTATACAATGCTCTCCAAACCAATAAAGTTCAAGACTAGAAAATCTTCCTGCAAGTATACTTACAAAACATAGACATTCATTAAATTTAAGGAAACTGGAAAAATCAAACACACATAATTCTGACTTTTGCACTACAACTGTTTCAATATTTCATACACAAATTAAATTTTAAATTGTCAGATACAGAACCTCAAAATAAAAATGAATATTCATATCCAAACATCTTTATTAAAGGGAAACCTTAAGAGGCCATCCCTCTTAATATTTCACACTACTAAATAAAACAGAACCTCACATACAATCTGAGAGAAATACAAGTCCCAGACAAAAACAAAAAACTTCAAGAGTCACTAGAGCCGAAAACAGGGGGAAAAAAAGAAAAAAAGAATACAAAAACAACTCTCTACCTTTTACAAGTAGTACCGTCTTGTGTCGAAGAGTCACACAACGAATAAAGCTAAAATTGAACTTCCAGAGTATATCTCGGAATCTGTTTTACATCTCAGACAAAATGAGGAACCTAAGTCATATTCAAAAATCAAACCTCAAACCTTGGCAAAATCACTTAAAACTGCTTTATCTGACCACGTAAAAGTTTGGACCAAGACTCCTGTTAGCTCTGTGTAGTGACATAATTATAAACTGAGATGATATAATCTATGAGGGATACGTACGAAATTCAAAATCCAAGTGTTCTTTGTGTTTCTCCTCCTCACCTACATTATCTTCGGAAATCTACGCAGCAACACCTGAAGAAAAACGTCAAAATTGTCAAGATTAATTTCAACAAATGAGAAACACATATAGAGACTTGAAAGGGCGAAAGCTCAATCATTCAGACTCGATTTATTCCAGATTATAAAATCCGGTTCAAGCAATCGACATTTGACAATATACATCAACAACATGACATCTTCAAAGTTAATCATACTTGAGGGATACTAACAATACAGGAATGGTGTAGTGAGTCAATTGTCTCCATTTTGAGGCAGGGACATTGTTCTCCAATTTAAAGCCTAAGATGCTAATAGCAATTAGTATTCTGTGTTAAAGAAACACAATAACTGGATTAGAATTCGGACGGGCTTTTTTGGTACTTAGGGTCATATAGAGCTACAACCTACTTGTATGGATTTCTTACAATAGTTATCTGGTGGTATAAAACTTATACTCGTAAAGTACTTACATAGACCAGATCTCTAGTCCTTGTGACTAGGTTTTGCCACGCTATCTACAAAGCATTGATTTTAAATACATAACATAATAGTAGCCACAAATTTTAATACATGAGTAATTTTGATCTCAAGGTCTATCTATCGTAGGCCTCGTCTAGGTCAGTATTTCCCTTGTTATTCCGCATTCCTGAGCATACAGAGTGAACGAAGAAAAAGGGCACGTGAATATTTCTTATGCTCACTTTTCAACATTATGGGCACATAATATTGTGAAAGAGACTACCTTGAAAGCTTCAACAAATCATATTTACTAGACCACTTTATCAACTTGTTACTGTCTTACCTAACATATTGGTGGACTACAACACAAACAATAAAAAGAAGAAAAAAGACGAGAACGATTTTCCTTAGCTAGTGGATTTGGATAGCTGCAGTTAATGCAACTAATCTCTCTCAAAAGATTAGGAGTAACTCATCATCAAGATAGATTACAAATGCAAAAGTTTAATAGTCATTAAATACGTAGAAGTTTAGTAGTCCACATGATTGAACATGCATAAGCTAAAGGAATGTATAACTAAAGCTGCTGAAGCTGAAAGTTTTCCACTGGTATAGACTATAGAAGTTCTCAGTCCTCTAGTAGAATATTTTATACTACATCATCTCAACCCGTATTTGTTAGGATGCTAAGATTTTGACAATATCGGACACAGGAACGTGGCGAGTTCATGTTTACAACATCTACATCAATCATGAGCCTTTATAACAGCCAAAGCAATGCAAGTAGAAATATTAACTTATTAGATAGCTGAATTACAGAAAGAAAGGACGAGATGATGACCACATGGGAACGTCGGGCATGATCAAAAGTGGGAAAGAAACTAGCCTAACCAGTTACAGGAAGTCCTCGACACTTAATGCTAAGATTTGTAATGGATATAGATAATTTATGCAATAAGATACAAACTGAGTAAATTATAACAAGGTTTAACTAACTTAACCTGAAGTACATGCGTGTAAAAAAAGAAATATGAGCTTATTTGGGTATATTACATCCAAATAGGGGTGGGCAAATGATTTGGGTACCCATACCCAAACCCGTCCCAATCGGGTATTTCCCATTCGGGACGGGAAATATGGGTATGGGTACCCAAATGTCGGGTACCCGCTTCGAAAGAGTCGGGTTCGGGGTCGGGTTCGGGTATTGCTAACCAAATTCCCGAACCCAATCAGGTACCCACCTATATATATATATATATATATATTATACTTATAGTTATACTATTAGTCTTTGTGCTTAACAATTAAAGAAGAAAAAACTATACTTATATTAGAGTAGTTGGGTTAATAATAAAGAAAAAAAGACTAACAACTAAGAGTCCAAAAAGGGACGTTCACTAAGCTACGAATATCACACACAAAATAGAATAAGTCATCTTATTATTCAAGAAATTTTCACCATAGTACCAAAAAACGTAAGATCGCATTGTGTGGAAGATTAAAAATTGAAAAACATCAACTTTTTTCACCACAAAAGCTAAAAACAATGAGATATTTGGGTACCCGCTACCCGCCTTCATGGGTACCCTACTCTAACGGGTACCCGCCTTCGGGTACCCGCATATTTCGGGATCGGGATCGGAAAATGAATTTTCACTACCCAACATGTCGGGTACCCGCTGCGGGTACCCATTCGGGACGGGTACCCGCCAATGCCCACCCCTACATCCAAATCCCATTTGAACACATACTTGAGTTAATCTCTTGGTTAAGATTAGCATACATGCGTGAACTGAAAAGAAAACATTGTTTATTTCTGTATATGATTATTTTAATAATATATGATGTGAAATGAATGAGATATCTAGAGAAGACTAAACATTATAGCTAAAGCATTTCGATTTCTGGAAGTAACAACATTGACAACTCAGTGCAGGGACAAAAGGGTATTACCTCTTTTGGATTGTCTATTCGGAATATCATATCCCACCCCATAATCCTCAGAGTCTTTAGCAGTGACGTCATCAGAATTTCCAAGTCCATAACCAAATGTATTAGAATTATCCAGATCAGACGGTGCAGTTTGCCAGGTTGGATAAGCAGAGCCACTGCGGTAGAAGTCCCCGTAAGATCCTTCATAGCCACCACTTGCGCCAGCAAACGAAGATGACGTGGCCACACCAGTTCCGCTGTTTCTCCCAAATCCTCCAGCTCCCAGTGCATAACTGTTTTCTCCACCTCTATAACCATCATTTCCCCCATTATAGCCAGAAGAACTTCCCCCAACAGAAACGGCAACAGGTGAAGATCCCCAATTTCCTCCGTTGTTTCCAAAGACTCCAAAACCACCAGTTGCAGAACCAAAGTACGAAGCAGAATTTGCATCATTCGTAGAAGTGTTGAGGCCACCGTTTCCCCAAACGTTTCTTGATAATGAGTTGAAAAGTGAATCCCCAGCTTTGCTACTTGCATTGTAGCCAATAGGAGTAGTGTACCTACTCTGGTTACCGCCAAAGTAGGGGTTCAGAACACGACCTTGTCCTAAATTGTTGCTATAGTTAGACCCTCTACCAAAGCCGGCGTTTAACCCTTGCTCTATATTCACTCCCATTCCATAAGCCGGAGAACCAAACTGCGAGAAACCGGGACGATTACAAGCTAACGGGTTGTATCTGCCATCCATTCTAACCCCATATCCTCCAACTGAGCTCAAATTGTATCCCGGGGCGTAGCTATTGAAGAAGTTGTTGGCTCTACCAAACCCATAGTTATAGTTAAAAGGTGACGCGTGGCTAGGTCCTGGAGACAATTCTTTTGGAACTGCTCGTTTTACCTCAACCATCTTACCATTCAGTTCATGAAAAGTTTTGTGCAACACCCTATCAACTGCGTCCTCTGTATCGTATGTTATAAAACCGAAGCCTCTTGGCCTTTGAGTATTGTGGTCATACATTACTACAACATCTGTTGTGGTACCAAACTCTTCAAAGTAGTTTTTAAAGTCACTCTCGGTGACAGTAGATGCTAATCCTCCTACGAAAATCTTTTTAGTCCGTCCAGGTCCTGGTGATCCCTGAATGCTGCCGCTGTTTCTGCTTATCAGGTGCTGATCATCCCTTGGTACAGCTTTCTTTGCTTCCACCTGAAAGATAGAATACAATGAACAGTCCATCCCATGAGACAATACAGGTTCAGATGGGCATAAGAACCTCAAACCTCATATTAAGGAAAACCACGTTAAAAAATTTGTCTAATCGTCCATTTCCACACTAAAGACAATGAATCAATATTTTTTTCTCATTTACGTGGTATATCGGTAACCAATTGATTCTTCGTCAAGGCATTGTCTTTTTAAATCAATATAGTTAAAATGGACTAATCCAACCAACTTACAGTTCGTCCATCAATCATGTGCTTCTCCTTAACAACTCTTTCAGCAACTGCAGGATCAGAAAACACTACGAAGCCAAAACCACGAGCGCGGCCCGTGGTTCGATCTCTCATAATCACTGCCTCCACCACTTTTCCGTAGGCACCAAAGTATTCTTTAAGACGATCCTCATTCGTGTCCCACGAAATCCCACCAATGAAAAGCTTACCTTGATCCACCTCCATCTTTCCTGCAATTCCAAACCTCAAGTTTCAAACAGATTCTCATCGACCAAATCAATCAAAAAAACAAAATAATCCCGCAAATGAACGCATAATCCGATCATCATTTGATGAATTATCTGATCAATCCAAATGCACAATCAATTCAACAAAGAACACACAACCAAAACACAATCACAGATGCAAATCAGTATCGATCATCGAGAGGCAAATCTAATAGATCCAACAGCAAACATAAGACAAACAAAACAAGCAACACATACAACGACGACGATGATGATGATGATATACCTTTATCCAGAAATTCAGACAGGAACCCAAGAGTAGTAACCGATCCAAAGTCAGGTGGGAATGCTGGATTTATTACAAGACCAATGGATCCTTGATTCATCAAATACGATTCAAAACTTTGTAATAATCCTGAAAAAACATTAACAACAATTCATTTAGATCGGATTCATATCAAAACAAATTAAAGATTACATTTTTATGAACAACCCACCTTTGTTAACAGATTGAAAAATCAAACCCAAGATCTAAAAGGGAGAAAAAATTACACAGAAATGAAAACGGGGGGTGTGTTCATCCTCTACTCTGCCCCCCCTCTCTCTCTCTCCTCTCTCTCTCTTCTTTCTTTTCTCTCCCTTTCTCTTTCTTGGTTATTCACTCCCTTTTTAAAACAAACGAAAAACAAAAGAGAAATGGAATTGCTTAGGTTAGATGAGAGGGGAGATAATAATAGTAATAATAATAATAAAATAAATTAAATAAATGAAAAAGAAAATATTTTTATGGGGAGAAAGAAAGAGGCGGGATTGTGTTTGTTATGTTATTAGGGAAAAAAGAAAGAAAAAAATCTTTGGTGTAAGAATATTTGAAAGTGTGTATAGGTAGAGATGACAGGATATGGTGAGCTTTCAAAAACTAAATTATTACTAGGTAATTTTGCCATAAAAATATGCATGTAACACTATGAACCGAATATAATCAATACTATGTACATTTGTTACCTTGGGAATTAAGTTGGAATATCATATTCCCACAGGCCACAACTCCCGTTGTTTATACAATTATTGTATTTAATGAGGGAAAGTTTTTTTCTTTAAGATTTGTCATGAATATTTTATAAGTCATCCATAAATATCAAGCCAACTGCACTTCAATGTGAGAGTTGGCATTTTCATTTGTAATTCAAGGATATTATGTCCACATTAATAAGAGAAATTCATTAGCAAGCCTATCGAGGAGTAGTACATTCTTAATCGTATACTAATACTATACAATTATAATTTTTACGTGTAGAATTTACTAAATTTGCGATTCACTCATATTGTCCTTATTCCAAAGTCGCAAATTTGTAATTCAGTCATAGTTTCGACTTAGTAGTCTAAGTAACGTAGGTTTGATATTACTTTCTGCTTTTGTGTCTGATCGGCTAATCACATATAATACTCTTGTTGCTTTCAGAGTTAGTCACTTTCTGAAAATAAAAAGAGCTGGTAAAAATGGTTCGATGAATCTGAAACTTGATATGAGTAAAGTCACGATAAAATCAAGTAGTCCTTTCGGGAATAGGTATTGTATATGATAATGGTTTCATGTCTCTTATTATGCTTGGGGTGCGTTATGTTCATAATTTTTTCTGGTTAATGGACGGGAGCGTAGTTTCATTAGGTCGGAACAAGGGACCAAAGAGGAGGTCCACTTTCTCTTTACTTGTTTTGTTTCTGTTATGAAGTATTTTTAGTGCTCGTTAGGGACGCCGAGATGTGGGGGCACTTTCAGGAGTTCAAATTATAGGTATACACATGTGGTTTTGCAGCTTTTGTTTGTAAATGACACCCTAGTTTTCTGTGAGGCAAATATGTCGACAATGGAGGAAATTGGTGACTCATTCTGAGACGGCTTCAGGCCAAGTCATCAATCTGGAGAAATAGTTGTAGTATTTTTAAAAAATGCAAAAAATAAACTATTGCACTCATTCAATCGACTCTTGGTATGGCCGTGGAAGATAGACAATGAAAATATTTTGGACTTTCATCAGACGTGGAAAAACCAAGGAGATATTTGCCTACATCCGGATCGTGTTTGGCAGATATTTAGGGATGGAATGAATACTCTTTATCATGGAAGGAAGAAAGTTCTTATTAAAGTTGTGATTCAATCTATTCCAACCTACACAATGGGCGTGCCTCATTCTCTTGATGGCGGCGTGGACGGAGGAAGAAGTCAATGCCCTACTTAATGCAGGCGCTTGCGCAGCATCACAACCACAGGTGGGTGCTCATTGCCCAGCTCCTGCAAAATGGACTGGCCGCTGCAAGGGGGATAACTACTTTAAAGTAAATATTTAATGCGTTAAAGCAACAAGCTCAAGCGAACAATAATATACAACAACACCAGCACCAACATCAGCCAGGGAACCCGATACTACCGCATCATCATCAGGTAAATCTCATCCCAAACCCGAACCTATATCTGAATGCTCAACATGACCCAAATGTTGTTGCTGGTTTTAATCTCGACGATTTCGATCTCGATGCTTTTGATTTCTAGAATTTTCCGATGGTCGACGATCTGTTGGAGGGGGACGAGAATGTGTTAATTCATGTTGTGGGAGAAGCTCCAACCAATTTTGAAATTGATGCTGAAGATATCGTTGGTGGTGATAATATCTTAATTTTCGAAGAAGGTGTGTACGTCCATGGAGGTCCAGCTGGTGGCGGAGTTCCGAACCAAGGAGGAGGCCCCGCTAGTGGCGGGATTCCAAACCAAGGAGGAGGTCCAGCTGTTGGTCGTGCTAATGTCCAACCACCGCAAGATCTTGGTGGCTATAGGGCAATATTGAGAGATGAGATGCACCAATTTCTTCACAGACTTAAGGTGAGGGTCGGTCTGTGGAATTAAGTATTTAAAATATAGTTTATGGTATAGGATAGTTGCCCCACTTTTGTAAAAAAGATCAACAACGGATTAGTGGAATGAGGAATCAAGAGAGGGATAGGAGGAAATGTTGACACTAACGTAGGAGTTTTTTGGGGTAGGTTATCTAATATTAGAAATTGGTTCGAGGAGAAAAAAATTAGGATTTACATTGTAAAAATCCAAGGGCTATTGTTGAATGCACATGTTAAGTATTTACACTTTCGATTTACTTGTCCAACCTACACAATGAGTTGCTTCAGAATCTCAGTCTCTTTGATCATGAAGTTGGAGTCATTGATGGAAAACTATTGGTGGGGTAGCCAGAGTCAAGATAAAATCCACATGCTTTCTTGGTCGAATTCATGTAACAGGAAAAAAAAAAAAAAAACCATGTAGCATACGATTCTTGAGTTTTGAGACCATTTAATTTGACTTTGTTTTCTAAACAAGCATGGCACACCCTAAAAGTTTGGTTGGTCAGATCTTCAAGGCTAAATATTTTTTAGCAGATTATTTTTGGAGTGTTATGTTGGTCAGTCACCATATACATGTAGGTACATTCATGGGACTATCCCAATAACCGGTACAAAGTTATGATGAAGAATCGACAATAACGCTAATATTTCTATTTGGGGACAACTGTTGGTTACCTCAACCCATTTCTTTCAAGGTTATCACGCCCCGAGTGGATGAACTAGAGAATGTGAAAGTTTTGGTATTGATTGATGCACACTTTAGCTTTTCATTACCTCTAGAAAGTCGCCCTGTGTTGATAAATTGATTTGACATTATTCTTGGTTATGAGTGCATACTCCTTCCATGTCGTTTCAAAAACTTTAAAAAGATGGCACTAGGAGATTACGGATCGAGCTTTCCCAAGAGTGGAAGTTTATATGATAAATTAAGTGTCCAAACAAGATTTGAATCTTTGTTTGGAGGCTTTGTCATAATATTTTTCATCATCGAATGAACTTGAATGAAAGACGTTTTATAAGTACACCTTTGTGTCAAGTATGTGTCTGTAGAGATGAGAGATTGTATGTTGGTATAGTGATGAGTTTTATTACATGACTATATGCATAGTCATGTGGCGAGACAAGTCTCGGCATTACTTCTAACTCTTATGAAAGAGAATGAAGGCAATGAACTATGGTGTCATCGAATTGCTAATGAAAAAGAGAAGGATGCCTTAACAATTTCATCATCACATGTTGAGCATTGTGGAGCAATAGAAGTAGAATTCTTGCGAGCCAAAAATTATGGATGTTGATGGATATTCATCAGTTTATCCTTACATTGGAGATTTTTGGGTTTTTCGCCGTGGAGATCGCAACTCTCACTTCAAGAGATTATAGATAGTTTGTTTATTACGAAGTTTTTGTGGATTAAAATCTGTTTTGATAGGGCTATTTGTGAAAGTGAGGATACAATTACTGGTGTTGGGTGATTTTTAGTTAAAGCGTATATATCTCGATGCTTGATACTTACAACCTTGATAATTTATATAGACTTACACAAAACACAATCTTACGCTCACTAGAACTCAATATAACTCTTAAGTATACCAACTAAACTAGGATACCACCTAACTCTATAGAACTCTAATTGTACTCGAATTCCATCTTTATTAACATCATATTTCAATTTTATGCAAATTCATTGTGAAGCATCAATTTGTCACTAAAAATTGGTATCAATCTCAAAAAGCAAATTTCGTAAAATGTCACCAATGTGAAGATTAGTAGATATGTAATGAAGAGAAATCTTCTGGTGACTATAAGCTTCTCGAATAAAGTGAGAATCGACTTTTATATGTTTCTTACATTCATAAAAGATTGGATTTGGTACAATTTGGATGGCACTAGTGTTGTCAGCATGAAGAAGAGTAGTAGCTTGTTGAGCGAAACTAAGTTCAAAGAGTAAACCATAAAGCCAAATGATCTCGGAACAAGTCGCATATATGGCGCGATATTCAGACTTTGTGGAAGACTTAGACATAAAGCATTGTTTCTAGCTATTCCATGAGATGCGTGAATTCCCAAGAAACATGCATCAATCAATAATAGAAAGACGAGTATCAGCACATCCAGCCCAATCAACACCAATATAAGAAATTTAGTCTTTAGGATCTCCAATACTATAGAACAATCCACGAGTACACGCGCCCTTAAGATATCAAAGAATACATTTAATAACTATGAAGTGAGAATCTTGTGGAGCATGTAAGAACTGACTAACTTGTTGAACTGCAAAATAAATATCATTTATATAGACTTACACAAAACACAATCTTACGCTCACTAGAACTCTTAAGTATACCAACTAAACTAGGATACCACCTAACTCTATAGAACTCTAATTGTACTCGAATTCCATCTTTATTAACATCATATTTCAATTTATGCAAATTCATTGTGAAGCATCAATTTGTCACTAAAAATTGGTATCAATTTCAAAAAGCAAATTTCGTAAAATGTCACCAATGTGAAGATTAGTAGATATGTAATGAAGAGAAATCTTCTGGTGACTATAAGCTTCTCGAATAAAGTGAGAATCGACTTTTATATGTTTCTTTCATTCATAAAAGATTGGATTTGGTACAATTTGGATGGCACTAGTGTTGTCAGCATGAAGAAGAGTAGGAGCTTGTTGAGCGAAACTAAGTTCAAAGAGTAAACCATAAAGCCAAATGATCTCGGAACAAGTCGCATATATGGCGCGATATTCAGACTTTGTGGAAGACTTAGACATAAAGCATTGTTTCTAGCTATTCCATGAGATGCGTGAATTCCCAAGAAACATGCATCAATCAATAATAGAAAGACGAGTATTAGCACATCCAGCCCAATCAACACCAATATAAGAAATTTAGTCTTTAGGATCTCCAATACTATAGAACAATCCACGAGTACACGCGCCCTTAAGATATCAAAGAATACATTTAATAACTATAAAGTGAGAATCTTGTGGAGCATGCAAGAACTGACTAACTTGTTGAACTGCAAAATAAATATCATTTATAGTGATCGTTAGATAACATAAGCAGCTTCCAACCGCTATCGAGACAAGTATGAATATGCAATAAGATCACCATCACTTATTGTGTGCTTCAAGTTCAAGTCCATAGGAAATAATAGTGCATTCGCATTTTGAAAACTAGTCAAGTTAAGCACATGATGAGTATATTACTATTGATAAAGAGTAGTACTAACGTGTATTGAAGTGAACCTCCAAACCTAAAAAATAGGTAAGCTCACCAAGATCTTTTATGTGAAAGAATGTATGAAGATGGTTCTTCACCAAGTTCAAATCGGTGCTTGTAATAATAATATCATCCGCATAAGCTAATAATCACATGACCATTGAGGGTCTTCCATAAGAACAATGAATAGTCAAAATGACCCTAAATGAAGTTGAAGCTTAAAAGAGTAGACAAAACTTATCGAACCAGGCACGAGGCGCTTGCTCCAAGCCATATGGAGATTGTCTTAAATGACAAACATCAAAGAAAGGCGCGGCGAATATACTAGAAAGAGGAGAACATAAAAATTTCCCCTTTAAGATCATGGTGTCAAAAAGTATTTTTCATATCCATTTGAATGAGATTTTGTCCTTGAGAAGCTGCAATACCAAAGAGAGTTCTCACAGTTTTCATCTCTCCATTGATGCAAAAGTCTCTTCATAATTGACTCCATACTCATGCCTATTTCCTAAGGCAACCAATCGGGGTTTATACTACTCTTAAGAACCATTGGCAATATTGCACCGCGTAAATGCATTTATAACCAATAGGTTTGGCATGTGTTGGAAAAAAATATCTAATGTACAATTTTCTTTTAAGGCTTTAAGCTTTTCTTGCATAACATTTTGCCAACATGTTCGCAAAGTAGCCTATGAATAAGAAGAATGCACAACAGGACTATCTGTGATAACCGTCAATGATACTGAAGGGAAACCATACCTCTATGGCGAATGAGAAATTACAGTGGATTTCAAAGAGTTGTTTTTGGATCAGACGTGGGGTCTGGTGTTAGAGTAGGAAACAATGTAGAGGATCACGAGGCCACGAACGATGCTAATATACCGACCTTGGCTTGAAACAAAGGACTAGATCAGATTGGGTTAAACTCAGCCAATGTAATAGATGAACTTTCAAAAACTTCATGTGTCTGAAAGAAAAGACATTTTCAAAAAAATCAACATTGCGAGACATGAATTCTATTAGCAATAAGATTCTATCACATAAAGCCCTTATGAGAAGCACATATCCCAAACTGAACAATAAGTTTACGATGTTCTATAGCGGGTAAGTGTACAAATAAACACAGCTAAATGTGTGAATAGAACGGTACTTTGGATGATCCTTGAATATCCTAAAATAATGCATGTCATAGCCAATAGCTAGCATAGAAAACGATTAATCAAGTAAACTATAATGCCCAACTTTTAAATTCAAGTCACAACGGCCTAACCATAACTATCAAATGATGATGATTTTTCTCTAGAAGACAATTTGATATGGAGTGTAAGGGCATGATCGCCGAGATAAATGTCATGGTTTTATAAAAGCTCATGAAATCTCGTGCTTATATATTCTCCACTAGATAAGATTTCAATATTTTCAAACTAGTAGAAAACTGTTTATCAAGATAAGCTACAAATCTAAGCTACAAATCTCTTAAAGACAAATGACACCCCAGTCTTGTTCCTCAGCAAGTAGATCCAAGTAAATCTACTATAGTCATCAATAAAAGTTACAAAAAAATTACTTTTGTATGAGAAATGATAGGACTAATACCCTATACATCCAAATTGAATAACATTAAAATGTTTACTTGCACACTTTCTTGTGAAAGAAATAAGATTTTACTCTTCCGCATACCACATGTGAAATAATCAGTCAATAAATCATATGCAGATTTTATTTTTATTTCTAAAATAACCATTCGTAATAAGATGCCAAATGAAGATTGAGTTTAGATGTCCTAAAAGCAGTGTTGTTAAAATCGGACCGGCCGGTCCAACCGGTTGGACCGGGGTCCAGTCCCTTGTCCGGACGCCGGTCGAACCGATTTAGCCGCCGGTTCGACCAGTAAAACCAGTTAACCGATGGCTCCACCGGTTCGATGCCCGGTCCGGTTTTAAAAACATTGCATAAAAGTTTATGCCATAGTGGCGTTTATGCCATATGTCACTATTACCTTTCATCAAACTAGAAGTCAAACATATATATATATATATATAAAGAAGAAACTTGCAGCAGAAAAATACGTCCAACTTTAGGCCCCCTCTCGATTACCTTTCTCTACATCTGACCCTGCACAAGACAACCAATATGAGACAAGGTAATATTAAAATCAACCAATTAATCAACTAAAATAAGACGAGTGAAAAGTCTTGGTAAAACAAATACATTAGAGAATGTAAAGCCTAAACGACCAATAACAATGATGAGTAATTTGCTTCTAATGGCAATTTGAATGTGTTTACTGACATCATATTTGTGAACTCGTCAGTATTATGTATCATATGTTAGATGCATCATAATCAATTATGCAAGATTTAGCAATCTTCGGGGACATACCTTTGTAGACCATGTGTAGAAAGAGTGGAGACAATCATTTGTTGAATCACTGATGGAACTAAAGAAGATTGAGAACAACTAGTATGGACGTGACATCTACCATATTGGCCTGAATACATGTGGCTTTCGATTTTGCGGTAAAATGCAAAAATCTTTAATCATATATATGTCCAGGCTTCTTATAGTAATTGCACATTTTTTAGGACAATTGCGAAAAATGCAACCAACTTCATTGCAATAGACACAAGGGCCAGGTCCTCGTCCCCATCTTTATGCAACATATGCAAGTTTGTAGTGTTTGAGGGCTTAAGATTTGTAACATAACTACAAAGTATTCCATGTTTTCTCTTCCTAAAGTAACTCACCCAGAAATATTTTCAAAGAAGGAACCGGATTACGGTTTAGCAACCTCCCACAAATGATTCAAAGCCAACTCGAAGTTTCATTTGGAACTGATCACGCTGACTTGTCGCATGACCAATTTGATAGCACCGAGAGCTTCTTTAGGAACCTTAGCAGTCACAATACTTGAGTATCCAGTCCAAAATATTAAGAATTGAGAATAATACTACTCAACAATTAATATACCTTGTATAAAGGAAGTTAATTCCAACTCAAATTGAAAGCGGCCAACAACATATTCTTGAAAGTAAATGCTCCAGAGATAATCCCACATCGTCTTTGCAGCAAAAAAAGAACGCAAATTATCAATAAAATGTTCATCAGACGCTAAAATCTATGAAATAATATGCCTCGTGTTTTACAACATTAATCTCTTGTATGGAATTACACAAAACATAGTCTTACTCTAACTAGGACTCTAAGTACAAGGAATCTAAATGACTCCATAGGATTCTTTTTATACTTCAATTCTGTCTTTATTAACCGTGTTTGTGAGTGCATTGCTCGTTTGCAACAAAGGGCGATCATGAATTTGGGCATGCGCAAGTGTGGCATTACTCGTGGTGAGATTTGCCATTTGGTTAGACTGGAATAAGGATATTTTTCATGGAGATAATTTATATATTAATAAGTCTACTGAGATAGAAGTGGATCACGACATTGTAACTGAGCACATTTCCAGCCTTATGTTGAATTACGTGTCATTTTTTGTTCCAACGAATCTTCTGTGACATGAATGCGAATGCTTATAATCTGGTGTAGTTTTGGAATGAGGAGGTGGATTTAGGGTGATGGTCTAGTGACTTACAGTTCTACTCAATTTTGGCATTTTGTTTTTTGTTTATACGATTATGTATCCATGAGGTTTAGCATTTATGAAAAGTTGATTTATCATTAAAAAGAAAAAGAAAAAAAAAACTTCAAATTATTTAGAATCAACAAATTGAGTGTTAATTCGTAACATAATCAATACTAATTATTGACGTTAAAGTCCTTTATAACAAGCAAACCACATTGTTATATGCATGAGTTATAGAATCAATGGCAAATCACCTCAATGAAGCACATTAAAATAAACAGAAAAGTGTTGAATGACCTTGATATGATTCAAATAGCTGATGACTTCCATTTTTAATAGTTTTATATATTTTGACATATTAAAACAAAAAATACCTTTAAATTAATGCAATATTTTTGCTGATTCGTGGGGAGTTATTTGCTATTGTTTTTCTAATGTAACACAAATGAGTAAATTTGCTAGGGTTTCGAAGCAAAAAAAAGTATAATATTTATCATACTGAAAATTTGTCAAGAAATGTCGCACATTGCTTGGAAAAAAAGTCTATGAGATTGTTTATAAAAAGAAGTATACTCTCCAACTTAATAAGGCCTTTTAAATGGAGAAATAAATAAGCTTCAATTTTTATAATGGTATCAGAGTCTACTCAAGACGTTTGATGAGCTTGCGATCTAACCACATAATGAAATCAGAATTAATACCGACCCACACGTGGGGTGTTAAAAAGTGTCACACATCCCTTGAAAGAAAAAAGTGTGATCTATTGTTGAAAGAGAAGTGTCGTGCCACTTAATAAGACTTTATAAAAAGAGAAATAAAGAGGCTTTAATTTCCATTAAAAAAAAAATCTAAAATTCAGGTAGCTGCAGCATGTGGTACTTAAATATATCATACCGAAATCTCGTCACATACATAAATATATATGGTTTAATAAAATACTCTTTTTTCTTCCTACCATATCACAAAGAGTTTGGTATAGTAATTGTTAAATACGCAATCCTGATGCTAGCTACGAGAAATTTAACAAGTTATTTAATTGCTCTATTTTGCACTTATCTTCGGTAAATGAGATATGTACTACTCAATTTATAACGTAATATGAATGTTACGTACCCTATGTACCCTATGTAATTAAAAGGACTAAAAAGAAATATTTCAATGGGAAAAAAAAATAAGAAAGAAAGAAAGAAACAAGAGAAGACAAACCGAGGAATCTATGTCTGTGTATGTGCGCGTGTTCGGCTGCAATTATATGTATTTTTAAACTGATTTGATAGTGGAAGCTTACTAGCTAAAGTACTAAACATATTTCACAAACTTTGTGCTATTAGCCTATTTCAATTTAGAACTTTTTTTTTTTGGTAAAAGATCACTTAATAACATTAAACGAGAACCGAACAAGAGTTACAAAATGGAGCAAAATAACATGGTTCATCCATAACAGCAAAAGGAAAAGAAACATAATCAAAAAGACCATTCCAATTTTCGATAGATGCCCATTTTGCAAGATTGTGTGCACTTTTATTCCCAAGTCTTGGAATTTTTTTGATCGACCAGTTTGGGAAGTTCTTCCAAATATTCAGAATGACTTTGAGATCTTCATCAGCACTCCATGAAAACAGAGAGGAGTTCAAACAAATCTGCTCCGTGGCCTCAAGAGAATCGGATTCGAATTCAACTTTCTGAAATCCCCTGCTTTGAACAAATATGCAAGCTTCTTTAATTGCCAGAATCTCCGCACTGGAAGCATTATATGAGAGCTTAGAAATGGCACCACCACCAACGAAACCACCACAATGGTTACGGACGATAAAGGCAACAGTAGCAATATCATTCTTAAACGCTGCATCAACGCTGACTTTAAGAGTGCCCAAAGGTGGAGAAGACCAACTGTAAGAAGCTGGAGCACTTTTGAGATGGACGCAGCTTTTTAAGTATCCAGACAATAGATCGGACCCCTGGGATTGGGCTCGATCGATAATCTGCATAAAAGTGAGCTGAGGACCTGCATGAAGAATATTATTTCTAGCAATCCAAAGTAGATTCATCGCACAAATGCAAAAGTTTAGGAACTCAGCATGGGCAAAATCAGGTGGGAAGATAGTGTGTGAAGGGTCAATAATGGTAGAGATCCAATCTTGAATAGAGAAATCAGCAAACGGATCAAGACAAAAGGACCATTTTGAGCCGAACCAAACCCTCTTGGTGAAATTACACCACAAAAAAAGATGCTCAATAGATTCAGATTCCAACCCACAAATTAGACAGAGAGGATCAGCAATATTCATGAAATTTGAAAGGCGAGAACGAGTAGGGAGAATATTATTTGCAACCTTCCAAGTAAACAGTTTTTAACGCTCATGCGTGGCCTTGATCCAAATGGATTTCCAAAGCTTAAGGAGAGAAGGTGAAGGTGAAGAGAATCGCCAAGCTTGATCAGTCAAGTAGGCACTCTTTGAAGTGAACACTCCATTTATCGTGGGTGTCCAGAAAAAGCGGCGGGGTTCCCATTGGCTGGGAATAGCAATTTTAAGAATTTCTTTGGCAACATGTGAGGGGAACAGGAGATTAACTTTGTCAAAATCCCAGGAGTTACAAGAGGGAAGTTGAAGCTCTTTAACAGTGGTAATAGAAGAGGGAAAGTTAGGAATTGAAGGGAAGGGATCCATGGATCATGAAAGATTTTCAAGTCGGAATTTAATCCCATTTTGAGACAGGCTCCTTTTTCAACAACCTCACGAGCAAGACAAATATTCTTCCAAATCCATGAATTATGTTTCTTTGGAACGACATCCAGAAAGTTGTTATGACGCACATATTTAGAAGAAAAAAGATCAACCCAAGGTTTTGGAGTAGGGGAAAGGAAATTCCAAGCAACTTTGGCGAAAAGAGCACGATTGAAATCTGCAATGCGGCGAAAACCAAGTCCACCAAGAGACTTTGGTTGACAAAAAGAGCTCCAGTTTTTTAGAGCCAAAAAGTGAGGAGAAGCTCCCCCATTCCACAAAAAATTCCTAATTTTTTTATCAATGAGTGCAGCAGTAGATTTAGGAATGATGAGAGACGAGAGAGTGTGAACGGGGAGGCTAAAAGCAACTGTTTTAACAAGGACGGTACGACCAGCCTGTGAGAGGAGAAGAGCCTTCCAACTAGAAAGGAGCGAATCAAGACGCGTAATGAGGGGACTAAAATTTTGAGGCTTTCTGTTAGATTGACAAAAGGGCAAACCAAGATGTTTAACATTATGATTACATCGTTTCATACCGAAAATACATCTGATTCGGTTTCTCTGCTGAGAGTATAATTACGAACTTTGATAATACCGAGGTTAACTGATCATATGACTTTATATTTCATAGCATGTTAACAATGTTTTTATTTTTATTTTTTCCAATTCGTGTTCGCTTCCTTAAAACTAGTGATTTTAACTTTTACTCGGAATTGCTTCTACAAGTAATTTAGTTGGTTAAACTTGACCTAGTTAGTTAACGAATTGAGATTCCTTTACTAGATTTCAAGTTCGATTTATATGGAGAGTAATTTGATTATATTTCGAGGTTTAAATCTGTCGCATAAAATTTGTCTAATGTGATTTGTGTGATGATACTTCGCCCCGAGTTTATCTAGTGCACACCTGCTTAGTATGCATGCTACTGCTTCTGGGAAAAAAAAAATACATTCACTGGAAATCTTTTAACTTTTCAAAAAAATTGGTGTGATACTATTTCGTAATAAGTTCTCACATCTACATCAAATTCGGCTGATTAAGATGAAAATCAGTTTAATTAATGTATAATAAATATTAGAAGGGTATCTGTTTAATCTTTCCAATCAAGTGATCTATTATCTTATTATTATCAAAGATGCGGCCAATCTTTGAAATGGATTATCAACTTTAGAAACAAGAAAGTTAAGGGCAAACAATTATCAAAAGGTACCGCCATTTTCATATGCTTTATAATTATTAGGAGATCAAAGAATTTGTAGCATATATTTTATATTTTGTAGCCATTTATAAAGCGTCACTATCAGCAGCTTTTGAAAATTTATTTATGCGGCGATCTCAAAATTAATATTAATGGATAAAAACCTTATTAAAACACGATTAAAATCTCCAGAAATCAGAAAAATCTATCACAGAATGCACCATGTATCAATATTAGTGCCCGATAAATCAAACTAATTAGGACCACTTCAAAGTTCTAACGCCAAGACCCAACTGTTACAAAATAAAAAGGATTCTTTATACTCCACTTGTTTCATGAACCTCTATGCATGCCAAAAATACCCTCAAGAGTTGAGACTTCTTATTCCCATTTTCCTTGATTCATTGCCAAAACTGATGGAGACGAGCAAAGTGGATGAAGTGCATAGAGGATTATAGTTTTAAAATGACGTGGATCGTGGCAAGACAAAGTGATGATTTTGGGTCCGCTTATTTTAACGAACTGTTAGCCCAATTTGACTGGAAATAGGTCAATGCGCATAACTCATTGATTTATCACGATGCAAGCCCGATATCAAGAAAAGTTATTACTTAGGCCCTCGTTTGGACATTTTGTCCTATTTAGAGTATTCTTTTTTCTCGATATTGACTATTTCCACAAAATTGGTCAGAATTGTATTTCGTTTGTTGAAGAGCAATCTTAACGATTTACTTTTAGCGTTGATACTTAAGTAAACCATTCGAGACGGATATTGAATAAAGGCTTTCGTGCGAGTTCTCTCATGCTTGTGTTTGTTCATTTGTATATGCTTCTGCTACATACAATATCATAAGTACATAAATCAACTTTTCAATCCGAGTATTTTTTTTGTTTCAGTTTTTAGCCTGAGATTAAACTTTATATGTGGTGAAGATTTTATTACTTATCCCACTTATTCAAATTTACTTTAGTCGAATGTTTAGTGTTTTAAGTCACGCTAGACTCCGTCTGAGACAATGACGTGACAAGCCAAGTATTTCTGAAACTAAGCACGCATGTGAAATTTTATCGTGGAGACAAACTCATGAATATGCAAAATATATTGCAGATATGATTAATCATATCCCCATGTTTTCTAGTACAATAGATACCCAGCCCTTTATCTAAATTTGTGGAGACACATAATGTTAACATTCATATTCTACACTAGCTTAAAAAAATCTCTAATAGCGGTACGTAGTACTTGTCTAACTTGATCAATTGGCACTTGGCAGACAGTTTGATATGGTAAGAATAGAGCCTGAACGGTGTAGTTTAGTGATATCTAGTTAATGACTAAATAATTTATTTAGATCTAAGCTTTTGCACGGACATAGTAGACATCCGCAAAGGTGGTCTAATTGGTTAAAAAATAGTGTTTTTCATTGATTTCAAGTTCGATATTGGGAGCAAGTTAATTATATATCTTCTAGATATATCACATTAAATTTTGTCTAATTTAATTTGTTCGATTGACGTTGTTTACACGTTATTATTGTGTTTAGTTCGAGAGTACACATCCACAATGGGATGGTCCTCGATTCTTGTTTTCATGGGTACTTTTCTATGTGATTTAATGTGGAGGCTTCGTGCTAGGACGTCAGCTCTATTGACATTAGAAGTTTTTTCATATGAATTTCCTTGTACCATCGACATAATCTTCCAGGAGGAATAACGATCGAGAATGAGGTACCAAGTACCAACTAGAGCTAATAGCTAATCATATATTACCATGTGCTGGGTTTATTATGTACGTTTTTTCATTTTAAATACCAGATAATCGCATTTTGAGTTTGAAAACTTATTAGTCAACTATTTTCTCTTGATATTTTCATGTGTTTTGACTTTTAACATGCAAACACGAAAAATACCCTCCCACTAACTTCTTGGTAGAATTAGATGGAGTAATTTGCTAATTTATTATAATGTATATGAACTTCATTAGATTTATAATGTTAACACAACACGGGGTATATTTTTTTTTTATTTTTTTTTTTGCCAGAGAGGTAATTTGTTAAGAATTATTTTAGAAGATAAAATTACATACGAATTCTCACAAACAAAAAGTCATAATATTGATTAGTCGCAGATATAACACACTTGCTTAGCAAGGAGTATTTGCTTACGTATCAATATATGCATGAAAATATATTACTATACCATATCACAGGAGGATTGGATGCAAAAGTCTAAAACCGATTATCTTCTTTTGAACTTATTTTCAAATGGGTCTAGAAGGCTCTATTCTCTCGATATATATACCTGACATTTTTTTTATGATGAGTAGACAGCTTATAGGCTATAGCATTTAAGCATGAGGATATTAATTAAGATCGTTGTCAAGCCAAACTCCCTTCAATAGACCTTCTGTTCAATTTATTTAAGGGATAATTGTACTTATGAACCGCAGTCAATCCCACATGCATGTGAGGGCAGAAGGTGGTGCATCATGAGGCACCTGAACATGTTCCGAGATTCAGACTGCCCTTCATAGTTTTACAACATCTACGAGTACATTTTACCTTCTGAAAATTAACTAGACAACAAATCTTCTGCCAAACTAAGAGTTGTGCATCCATATCTCCGTCGACGACGACTGTGCCTACAGCAACCTACCAGATTTGCGACACGTGTCCATCATGGGCGTAACTACTCCTACTTGTGATATTTCAACAGTACTTGTTACTCGTATTTTACATCCTCTATCACTTGTACTAAAGTTGTTATTTTGCATTAAATAAATGACTTTGATTGAAAAATAAAAAGAACTCGATTGTCCCTTTTCATCTATTTTTGGTTCTTCTTTAGATGTTTATAATTCCTAATTATAATGGAGCTACTTTTTTAATTATAGTTCGATTAGACTGGAACATGCTGATTTTTATTTTCACTAGGAGTAGATAGTATAATGGCATAATACTAAAAATTATCAAAACGATCATCTGGAGTAAACTGTCAAAGAATTTTCGAGAAATTCACTGAATAACTACTTTCCTTCTAATTTTCAAGAACTCTAAAATGGCCCTTATTTGACCTTAAAGGTTGAACTATAAAAACTGTCAGAAAGCCCACGCTCACATGAGTTAGTCTATGCTACAGCAGGCAGTAATACAGCCTGCACTCAAAAACATGTGGGACCCACACATGTGGGGCCCACGTGAGTCCCACACATTTTGTGAGAGCAGGCTGTATTACAGCCTGCTGTAGCTAAGACAAGGTTATTGGTGGTTAGCAGGCTATACTAGCTTTATTGGGCTAATAAAGCTAGTACAGCCGGATGTCCGATAAGGGCATAAAAGCTAGTATAGCCGGTCAAAACACTGAAATTTTCCACAAGGTTAGGGTTCTGTTCATGGTAATAGACTTGGGTTACTGTGACTGTAACATGTAGATCATCTCTTGGGAACTGGGTCAATTAGATGCTGGTATACAGGGACATTATGGCTAGGTAAATATTTGGAATAATTGAGGAGGGAAGTGGTTGTCCTGCTGGATAAGATGGATTGGGGAAGAAGAGGGAAGAAGTTGAGAAGAAAATTATGATAGTATCATCACCTGGGAAAACTTATGATATATTAATTCTGACAGTCGAGTGTCAGATGAAAAATGCCGCATCGTGCACTTTATGTTTTATTTTGTTCTAATTCTATGAGCAATCCACCGCACTAGGTCAGAAGGCCTAAACACGTATGCGAGTCCTAAACCAAATTGCTTTATGCCCAAGCTCTGTATGTGTGATAAGTGTCGAAAAGTTCTTAAACTAACACTTCTTGATATGAAGTAGAATCAATTGACATCTTACTTAGATATTCTCAAGCCTTGTTTTATGCACGGTCAAAGAATTAATTGTATTGAATTAGTATTTCCTATTCTTACACTTCATTTAAGGAAATTGAACACTTTTTCATAAATGTTCATATATCGTTGAATGATTTACTGATTTGCAGATGATGAGTTATCAGTGGTGTATAAGGCAGCAGCACATAGTGAATAAGTTCCTGCTGAAGCATATGGGTAATGCAATGTGCAAGGAACCCCCTGTTCAAAAGGTATAATTTTTAGCCACAGCTTTTCTATTTCATCAGGCTCTAGATTTTTCCTTTTCTATTCTTTCTTGTTCCTGTGTGTGTGTGTGTGTGTGTGTGTGTGCATGTGTGGTGAGTGTCTCGAGTTATGCCTTCTCCCCCAATACTCTTTTTCTTCTTTCTCTTGCCTTCGGCTTTTGGCTCTAATTATTAGTTTGGAAGAATATTGAGGGAAGGACACAAGTTTTGGTTCGAAGTTGTTCAGGTTATTTATTGTCTATCGCAATGGTAATTATGTTGTATGTTTTTTCAAAATAAATGATGTGATTTATTTCAGGTGTGGCTTGATTTACTTCGAGAAATGGTGCTGAAGCTTCCAGGATTGGCAAATCTCGAGTCATACAGGCCTCTATGCAGTGATGACGCAGAACAAGACTTCTTCAGTAACGTCGTTCACTTACAGGTAAAGCCTCCAAGCTGTCCTGGACATATCTTATTAACAATGGAAACTGTCACATATGTTTAATGTTTAATACCATTTTTTCATCATGTAGAAACACAGAAGAGCTAGGGCATTATCACGCTTTGGAAGCATTGTCAGTTCCGGAAATCTTTCAGAGGTAACCATGTCGTTTCTTTGGAAAACAAAAGAAGAAAAAAAAGTTTTCTACCAGCTGCATCACTAATGTCTTTCATCTTTTAAATTTTAGGTCATCACCAGTAAAGTATTTGTTCCACTCCTTTTCCGTATGTTGTTTGATGTGCAAGACGGAAAGGATGAGCATATCAGAAGTGCATGCATTGATGCCCTGGGGTCAGTTTCTGGTTGCATGAAGTGGAATCAGTACTATGCGTTGCTTATCCGATGCTTCCGAGATTTAGCACTGAAACCGGATAAACAAAAAATATTGATGCGGCTGATATGTTCTATCCTTGACCATTACCATTTCTCGGAGACATTTTTGATCCATGAAGCTAAAGGTTCTACTTGTACTGCTCCTGATCCTTACACCATTGACACGACTTCTTCGATAACATTGAGAAAATGCACAAATTCTGATGAACTTCCAGAGATACAGATGTGCTTGCAGAAAAATTTACATCCCAAGATTCAAAAGTTGTTGTCCTCTGAATCGGATAATATGAATGTCAATATCAGCTTGGTTGCACTTAAAAATTCTAAAATTGCTTCCTAGTGAAATAATGGACTCGCAACTTCCAACTATTATTCATCGGATATCTAACTTTCTAAAGAATCGTTTGGGAAGTGTACGAGATGAAGCTAGGACTGCATTGGCTGCCTGCTTAAAGGAATTAGGGTTGGAGTACTTGCAATTTATTGTCAAAGTTTCTGGATCCTTTGATAGTACTCCAAGTGCAGCAGTTCTGTCCCTTTTGATTCAGACTTTACAAAAAGTTCCATCTGTATCAGAATCTCGTTCCAGGCAATTAGTACCTTTGTTTCTAAAGTTTTTGGGCTACAATGTCGATGAGCTTACAAGGTGACTTAATATGGTGTTGTGCCTTCAATAATATTATCTTTTCCTGCTTACGTGGAGTTACTCTGATTATTGTTGTTTTCTTTTGTTTGATGTAACCCTTCATGTAATGAATTTGCAGTGTTGAATTACAACTGCATGATCACAAAGGGAAAGATTGGAAGGGCATTCTTAAAGAGTGGTTGAACTTGTTCAGATTGTTACGGAATCCAAAGGCTTTTTATCAAAGTCATTTTGTCAAAAACGTTCTTCACTATAGGTTGGTGACAGCAGTGCCTGCCATTTCTAAATCAATGACTATTTTAATTAAGTTTTTTCTTTATCCGGTGTGGTTTTATGTGAACAAGCATTAAAGTTATGTTGATTATGCATTTGTTGTTCTCTTCCAAGTTTATCATCATCGTGTATCGGGTGGTTTCATACAGGCTTTTTGATGAAACTGATGCTGATATACAAATGAAAGTTCTTGATTGCCTCTTGAACTGGAGAGATGACCTTCTACTTCCGTATAGTGGGAATTTGCAAAATTTGAGCAATGCAAAATATCTGAGGGAGGAGCTTACAAGATGGAGCTTATCCAGGAGATCGATGAATCCGATTGATGTGCGGCACAGAAGTTATGTTGTGCCTATAGTGATACAATTACTAATACCAAAAGTTAGAAACCTGAAAATGCTCGCTTGCCAAAAGGTATCTTTATTTAACAAATTTTATTTACTTGTGTGGTGCTCTATTGTGCTATACTTCTTAAGTTTTTGATATCTGCTTCAAAGTTTGATGAAATACAATTACCTTTTCAGAATGCAAGTGTACCTCATCGAAAGGCGGTTCTTGGATTCTTAGCTCAACTTGACATTGACGAGCTTCCTCCTTTCTTCTGGCTGTTAATTAAGCCTCTCCTTTCTAGTCCTCAAGGGGATGGCACGACTGTGCAACGTTTGTGGACCTCATCTGAAAGTGTTGAGTGTGAAAAATCTCATATCTTGAAGTATTTTACTGTACACTCAATAAACGCCCTGTCTTGGAAGAAGAGATATGGTTTCTTGCACGTTGTTGAAGATATTTTGGCAGTTTTTGATGTATCTCATCTTAATCCTTTTCTCGATCTATTACTAAATTGCGTCGTCCGGATATTAGCTAGCTGCACGTCATCTCTTGACAGTACAAGAACCGGTGGTTCATCTTCTGCAAGAAACTCCTGTGGTTTGAATGTAGCTGAGCGTGAGGCAGATGTGGAAGATGAAACCATGGTAATTTAAGACAGTGAACTATTTTTCTGGTTTTTTTTTTTTTTTTGGGTGGAAACTTATTTGTTTAATATGATATGTATGTTTTTGATTAACAATGATAAACATGTCATAAGCAAATATTTCAGTGATCTCTAGCCCAGTAAGGAACTTATTCTTTTATATTACTAATCCAAACATTTAATCTGTACAAATTATCTTATGTGATTGCTCTACTGGTGGTAAGATGCACAGATGAACAAGAGTCTACTTCCAGTTTTGTGATGGCTAGAATTTTGTTAACTGTGTGTATGTTCTAAAGAATATGTTTTCCTGCACTTTACATCTATGGTACACACACCTTGAACTATATAGTCCAGGATGCATGTGCGCCTTGGTGTCCCTTGAACTTTGTTCTTGAACTTTGTTCTTGAGCTTGTATTTCCTGTTGGAAGTCCAAAATTGTTGCTTCACTCCAATTAAGCCATTGGTTGTCAATAATACGAGTGGTAGGTTTGGTGCTGTGGTGGTGTTGAAAAGTTCTTTTGAAAAAGATCACGGGGCAACCGTTCTATTGGTGGAGTTATGATACACAAGAGATTATAGCCAGTTGCAATAGAAATGTATAGTATTGTTGAATCTTTATGATAAATGGTAAGTATAGGTTGTACCTCCAAGCTTTGAAGGGATTTTGGTTGGTGCCCTCTTTAATTGGCATATTTCCCGCTCCTTGTTTGATAAATTGGATCAGCATATAGCCTATTGTTTTTTGTTTAAGAGTCTAGTAGTCGTGGTCAAGAGAATTGAACAAGTGGAGAGGGATTTCGTTTGCGGAAGTAAAGAAAAAGGATGGGCACATTTGATGAATTGAACTATGATGTACTGTGTGAAGGTGCTCTGTGTGACTGGAGAACGATATCTGCAAATATAATTTGTTAATGCAATATTTACTTATTGACATTTTAATTGTGATGCACTCTGATTAAAGCATAATTTGTTAAGCTTATGGGCATCATAAGGTCTGGTTGGATGGTAGGAGGCTATGATGCAGCTGCTGCGTTAATCAAGCAAGCAACATTATTTGTCTTTTGCTCGACATTCTTGGCATCAGTTGACTGGATTTCTTTTAGATGTTCATAGGCTAAACTCTTTTTCTGTTGAACTTTTTTTTCCCTTGATGTTGTAATCAAAATTGTTTCCATTAATATCTGAATTTATGAGCTAGTTTTATCTTCATGTTTTTTGCTGTTCTTGGAGATCATCCAAAATTAGTATGATTGGACTTGGAGGATTCTAATTAGGCTTTATTCATGTGCAGGCGAGTACGGCTGTGAAACAATTTAAGGACCTGAGATCGTTATGCCTTAAAATCATCTATGTTGCCCTTAGTAAATATGAGGACCACGAGTTTGGTGATGCATTCTGGGACTTGTTCTTTACGGCAATCAAACCGTTGATTGATAATTTTAAGCAAGAAGGTGCCAGTAGCAAGAACCCCAGTTCCCTATTTCATTGTTTCCTTGCCATGAGTAAAAGCCACAAACTTGTGGTACTATTATTCAAGGAGCAGAATCTTGTTCCTGATAAAACTTAAAATTGTGTTGAAAGTAGTTATCAAATGTATCTCTCTAGTTTCTCTCTCTAGGGTTTTCTCTCTCTGTGTAGAGCACCTCTTCCAGGTTTCCGTTGAGTTTTTTCACCGGCTCTTTTCTCTCAAAGCCTCCTTCCTCTTTGGGAATGGAGTTGCCTTTGATAAACCAGCTGCATAACACCTCTGTTGCAGACCTCACTGAAACTGAACCTTCGGAATTCGCTCTGTTGGTCAAAATTTTGGCCAGAAAAACTCAAAATGCAGGCGCATTCAGATCCACTATGCTCCGGGCATGGAATCCAAGAGATAAAGTTTTTATAAAGCCAGTGGACAAGAACATTTTTTCTTGTATTTTCTATTCCAAGGATGACTGGGACAAAGCTTTGGATAAATCTTGGTCGTTTCGAGACCAGCAAGTCATACTGAAGCCATGGTCGACGGACATTTCCTACTTTGATGTGGATTTCTCACGCGCCCGTTTCTGGTGACAGATCTCTCGGCTGCCAGTCCGTTTTATCACGCCGGAAAATGCTACAAGGGTGGGAAATCTGTTGGGACAGCTTATCAAACTTGAAGCGGCGAGCTCGGGGAGCCGTTGGAGGAAAGCCTTCAAAGTTCTGGTGGAGATGGACATTTCTCGACCTCTTCCTGACAACATCTCCTTCGAAACTTCGGATGGTAAGGTATTTCGTGTTGAGGTTCGTTTCGAAAGACTAGGCAAGTTTTGTCATCTTTGTGGGCTACTCGGCCACAAAATCCAGACATGTGTCAATGACGCCGGCGGAGATCGACCGGTGACGCCAAGATACGGTGCCTGGCTCAGGGCGGAGAGCCCCCAAATCCCTAACCCTAGTTTTGCTGCGAAGGGGCTGAAAGAAGTCTCTGGCCCAAATCCGCAAGACGTGAACAGCCCATCTGTGTTGCTTGACTCTGCTGGGCCTTCTAGCTCCATTGGGCCCCCGGGCATGCCCAAGTCCAGCTCCATATTTCTTCACCACTCTGCTGAGAATCACACCTCTGACGGGCCATCACCTCCTTTCAAGCCCAATGAAATCTGTAAGCCCACTACTATTCTCACTTCCTTTTCCTCTCAAAGGCCTGTAAGCCCAACTCCACATGGGCCGCTGGAAACAACTCTCTCGGTCCATTCATCACAAAGTGACCAATTGTACCCCGAGCCCTATCTTATTACCCAAACTCCAGCCCAATACCCTACACCCCAGGGGATTAATAAACTTACTCTGTCTGCCCCTAGCCCAACATCTAGCCCAATTCTACACATGTCTTCTCTTTCAGCTCTCCCCTTCACAAAGACATCTACCGATCTTTCCTCCACAGCAGATGTTCCCTCGCCAACCCTTTCCATAAAAGATAACTCCACCGATCCCTCTGCCGATCTCTCTAATGATCTGATTATTACCTCCCCTGTTACCATATCTACTACCGCAGCACCCTCCTCCCGCTTCAAAAGACTCCCTCAATCATCTCGGCCGATCTCTGCTACCCCCATCTCCTCTGTTCCCGAAGTTTCCTCCTGTTTAAAGAGGCCTTTCCCAGGTCCGAATTTCTTCCCACCCCGCCCTAAGTCCACTAAACCTCGGACTGAAATCAATACCATCACTGTTCCTATAAACCTCACTTTAAACCTTAACAGTCCCTCTCTCACTATTAATACTACCCAAACTAACACCCTTTTATCTCTTCTTACCCTCAGTGCGTAATCTGTGTCACAAAATAACACCCATTATTTTCATTTGAAAACTATTATTCACTCTAGGAACAATAGAATTGATTTTATTCGTATTCCTGATGGTTCCTTGATTTATGATTGGAAGGATATTGGTTGTCACTTTGTGGATCACTTTAAAAGGCTGTTCTCCTCTTCATGTGATAGCATGTTTCCCCCTTTCCCTTCTAATTTGAATAATATGTTTCCAAGTGTGATTAGTGAGGATAATAATGATTTGCTTTGCAAAATCCCTTCTCCTAAGGAGATAAGAGACATTTTGTTCTCTTTTGGCTTGGATAAAAGTCAGGGCCCTGATGGCTTCCCAGCTGCGTTCTATAAAAAATTTTGGCATACGACAAAAGATGCCCTTATTAAAGCTGTGACCTCGTTTTTCAAAAATGAGACAGATCTTAGTGGCATCAACCATACTTTGATCTCTCTTATTCCTAAGAAGCCTAATTCTCACACCGTTGATGATTTTAGGCCTATTAGCCTTTGTAACATTCCTTATAAAATTATCTCTAAAATTGTGGCTAATAGGCTTAAAAACCTTTTGCATTTGTTTATCTCTCCATATCAATCTGCATTTATCAAAAATAGGAGCATCCAAGATAATACTATCCTTTCCCATGAGCTTATGGATTTTATTCATCGTAAGAAAGGAAAAAATGGTGTTTTTGCTTTCAAAATTGATCTCGCCAAAGCTTTTGACCGTGTGGATTGGGACCTTCTTTTGTGCATCCTTACTAATCTGAGTTTCCATAGTACTTTTGTTAATTGGATCAAGGCTTGGGTTTCTACTTCCTCTTTCTCTGTGCTTATTAATGGTACCCCTTGTGGTTACTTCAAACCTTCTAGGAGGATTAGGCAGGGAGATCCACTCTCCCCTTACCTTTTTGTCATTTTCGTGGAGCTTCTTTCTAGGCTTCTTTTGAAGAAAGAAACAGAGGGTCTCTTTAAAGGTTATCTCTCGGACTAGTCCATCTCTCTCTCATCTTATGTATGCTGATGACTTGGTGATTTTTGGGCATGCTACCATTGACAACTCTCTTGTGATTAAAGATACCCTCAATCTGTTCTGTGAATGGTCGGGTCAAGCCATTAGCTTTAGTAAATCTTTCATTCACTTCAGTTCTAATACAAATCTGGGATTAAAAAGTGATATCCTGTCCCTCTTAGGTGTTTCTGAATGCCCCCATAACCTGCCTCACCTTGGGCTTCCTTTTTGTAAAACTAAAACCCGGAAACTTGCCTTTTCTGATCTTATGTGCAAATTAGAGAAAAGTCTCTCCTCCTGGAAACTCATTTCCCTCTCCCAAGCCGGTAGAACCATTCTCATTAATTCGGTTGCTTTATCTTATCCGGTTTATGTGATGTCTAATTTTCTCCTTCCTATCCATTATTGCTCTCGTATTGATGCTGCTTTTCGCAGGTTTTGGTGGGGAGAAAATGAGAATGGCAACCTTCTTGCTTTAAAAGCGTGGGATTCTTTATGTCGTCCCAAATCCATTGGTGGGTTAGGTTTTAGGCGGATGGCAGATTTTAACAAAGCCATTGTGGCTAAACTTACTTGGAAAATGATTGGTGATTCTGATATTCTGTGGGTTAAGATTTTTAAGGCTAAGTATCTCCGTCAAACCTCATTTTTTGATGCTCCGATTTCCTCTCCCTCCATGTCATGAATTTGGAAGGATATCTTGAAATCTAGGACTCTCCTTCTAAAGGGGATCTGTTTTCCTATCTCCAGTGAATGCATGGTGCAAACTTGGAAACATCCATGGATACCAAGTTTACCTACTTTCACTCCTAAACCTCTTGACATTTCTTCTCATGTTCTGTATCACAATTCTCTTGTCAATTCTTTCTTTTCTGATGACAGGCTTAGTTGGGATATGTCCAAACTTGCTATTTGTTTTGATCAACTCACAATCAATGAGATTTTGAAAATTCAAATATCTCCGGTTGCGCAGAGCCATAGTCCTTTATGGATCCCCTCCACGTCAGGGGTCTTCACTAGTAAAAGTGCTTACATGGTTGACCAATCTTCCCGTTTTCAATGCTCTTCCCTTGGTGACAAAAAATTCTTTAACAAACTCTGGAGTTCTAAGATACATGGAAGGCATAAACTGCTGATTTGGAAAATTTTTTAAAATATTCTTCCTACTCGGGCAAAAATTCGCTCCTTATTTGCTATTAATGACTCTTCCTGCCCTGTCTGTAATAGTGACTTAGAATCCCTTGAGCATTTGTTTATTACTTGTCCTCTCACTACACAATTGTGGCTTATCTCCGACTGGCATATCAACTTGGATCCGTTTAGGAGTTGGAATATTAAGGAGTTTTTGAAGCTTTTCGTTCTTGATTCAGGGGGTTTTTTCTCTAATGTGTTATTGAAGGATAAATGCCTCATTTCCTTTGCTATATATTGTGATATTATCTGGCATAACCGTAATTGTATCACTCACGGCTCTCTCTCTCTTTCGGTCCAGGATATGGCGAAACAGGATGCTGAAAAGGAAAGGGACCATTGGGCAGCCCAGCTCTCTATTTCACTTGCTAGATGTGCTCCTGCTTCTTCCATTTGGAAGCCTCCACCTGACCGTTGGTTGAAGGCAAACTCAGACGCGACTTTCAAAGAGGGAAAGGCCTTCGCCGCTTAGGGTACCATTCTGTTCGCTTCAAGCAGATCCTACCTTTGTATGGAACCGGTTGTTGCCGAGGCCCTCGCGCTACTTAATGCCTGTCACAGTTTAAATCAAGCGCAAGTTTCCCGGGCCATTTTGGAGTCGGACTGCTTAAGCCTGATCAAAGCTATCTCGGACGAAGACTCAAATATCCCCTGGATCATTTTTCCTCTTGTTATTCGTATTAGAAAGATTTGGAACTGTTGGCCTCTTTGGAGGTTCCTTTTTGTCAACCGTAACGCCAATGGTGCGGCCCATAACTTAGCTCATTGGGCTCTTTTGTCTAATTGGTCGTCCGATTTTGACGACCATAACCTCCCCATTATCTCCTTTTGTGACGGAGGTTCCCCCACCTCAAACATTTGTAATTCTTTTGCTGTTAGTTAATGCATTCTTGCTTCTTATCAAAAAAAAGACTTGTTAAAGAAGGCTGCAAATCTACCAGCATTGAAATAATTTCACCAAAAAATAAATATAAAAATAATAATATGAATGAATCAACCAAATTCTGAAATTGTTTTATATATACCTATCTGACTCAACATAAACCATTATTTATATTTTTTAGTCGGAAATGATCAAATAGTTACCAACGTCGTTAAAAAAAGGGAAATAGTCAATACAAAACAAAAGTCTAATTTGTTAAAAAAAAAAAAAAATCACAATAAAGATTTTGTCATAAAATGTTTTAAGTCTTTAAAAATATTATAATATTGACATCATATAATTGTAGCAATAAACTTTAGTATGAGGAAAAGCTGTAGTTAAGATCTAAATAAACTAAACTTGAAACAAAGAGTATTTCCTCTTCGTGAAGTTAGGTTGAATGTAGGCGTATTACAATCAAGTATCAATTAAAGTATGTTTAATTGATGGATCAGTTGAAACTTTATATCTGAGTTTTTCGTACTCTAAAGCCCAGCTAAACGTGGATGGATAGTCATATAGAAATTCAGGTCTGATAAGGAATGGTGGTGTTCTCAGGGATTCAACTATAACCTCCGTTGTTACATTTTCAGCTTTATTGGGCTAACCACCAACAATCGGACATAATTTTGACTTTGCGGGATATACTTGTCTTTTGCTAGTCACTATACTCACTTTCTCGCTACATTTGATTCTTTGTTTATGATTAAATCTCTTTTAATAAAACGAAATTGGTCAGCTCAATTGAGTGCTCTGGTTCGTGAGATTCAAACTTGACTCACTAGCTTTGTGCCAGTCATATAATCTTTTTTCTAATGGAAAAATCAAACATTTATTGAATTTTCTAGCTAAACTTGGAGCATCATCCCATTCTATAATAGACTTACTAGAGCTAAAATATAACACTTAGAACACTTGCCCGACTTGGCTACAAGCTCTTCTATTTAAGATACTCTTTTTGTTGTATCACATAATTCTTCGTTCTCTTATCTCATGCACTAAAATTACAGTTCTCCCCTAAACAAATGGAAAAGTCTAAATGCTTGTATAGTCTCTTAATTATATAACACACCAAAAGTCCAAAACTAATTAACTAATTAGGTGGCGCATAATATGTAGATAATACATTAATACATTCTCATGGTAGCCACGGTTTTTGGTGACCCCACCCGCCACACATCTATCTATTGAAGTCGCCGTCAATGAAACGCAAAAGTAGTAATTTCAATTCAAATACAACTGGGCCGATGAGTTATTGTGACCTTTTTCTTTTATCAAAGGCCGTTCATTAAACCCAAAAATAGAAAGAAAACACTCCAACTCATGCCAAACATTTTTTTTAATCTCCCACACAAACATATGACCACGAATATTTCCCTTTTTTCAACTTTAGTTAGTTATTTATGTTAAAGACTTAAAGAACAAACAGCCTTTACCAGCTATCCTATCTTCCTCTTCAAACTTCAAACCAAACACACACCATGGAACCAACTAACCGCCAACCGTTGGCTAACCACTTCGTGAACTCAAAGGATGTTTTCTCATGTGAGTCTCAACTTGCATTTGGAAAAATATATTTATTGACGTGTATTAGGAATTAAAAACTCCTCTAAATTTCCTTCAAAGGGCTATGTCAAAGAGACAAAAAAAGAAATATTAAAATATTTCAAAACGAAAAATATTATTATGATTTTTTTTCTTCAGGTATGTATGATAAAAGATAGCCAGAACAATAATAATTGAATTGTTCTTCACCAGTTTAACTTGACTTGTTATCCGCTAATTTCTTTTCTTCCACGTTTTTCAGTTCATGCTCCCAAAAGAACCAAAAATTGTACAATGAAAATATTTAAATAATTGGTGGCAGATTCGTTTTGCCGTTTCTGGCTCAGAACAGAACGACAGTGAAACAAGAAACAAAGAAAGAACTTGCCCCAAAGTTAATAATTTGATAAAGAAACTTTGATCACCATCCAATGTTTTGTTCAAGGTGACCTCATCTTAGAACTTACAAGTAATCAAAATGAAACAAATGGAACTGCCTTATCCACAATGTATAAATTAAACTCTTATCTACAGAATCCACCAGTACTAGACAAAACCTTCTCCAGGTCATCCTCTTTTGATGCTAAAAAATCAACCAAAATCAGACAACAGAAAATCATAGGACACTATCAAGTTTCATAAAGAAGCCCTTTCAAAATTCAGTGGCAAAACCATAATGAAAAAAAGATAAAAGAAACATAAAAAAACTAGCTATTAACACTAGTACTTTACATCAATCACTTAGCTCTAACTACTCTCACTATTGTCTTCGTCGTCATCATCAACAATTCCATCAAAGAAGGGGTCTTTCAAAAGATCAGTAGCCGACGGTCTATCCCTTGGCTGTCCAAGACACTTCTCAATAAATGCCTTCACCTCGGGATCCTTGACCTTGTTCATCGCTTGAGGCCTCACACCAGATATCACTTTTTTGTATATCTTAGCCACATTGTCACATTCAAGGTACGGCAACTCAAGAGTGACCATCTCAAGCAAGCACATCCCGAAAGAATATATGTCGACTAGCTCCGTATAGTTTTCCTCGTATAGTTCCGGTGCCATGAATTCTGGTGTCCCAATCACGGAATGTGCCGAGTGGCTCTTACCAACATTTGTTGCCAATCCCAGATCACCAATTTTCACCTATACAGATGAGAATTATTACAACTGCATTCAAAATTTCAAGACATGTGATTTAACGATTACAATCAAAATCTTCAACTCGGCACAGAAAGCAACTGGTAAAATCGAAAGAGCCACAAGACCAATTTACTGCTGAATACAGGGCAATCTCAATATGCAACGAAAAAGTACTTCTTATAGGATTATGCTCTGCAGTAAACAAGTTGACATACAGATAAATGCCTAAAATCACTATAACGAAGATTACAACATCATCGCATTTAGTTACCAGTCCAAACAACGGTCTAAGTAAGGCAAACATGGAAAGATAAAGATAAAGACATGGACGAAAAGAATGCACATAGTATATATAGTATACCTTCCCAATGTTGCCATTGATGAAAACATTGCTACAATTGAGATCCCTATGAATCACACACGGCTCATGATTGTGCAAATACTCCAACCCCTTGAGAATCTGCCTCGACCACTTCTTCAACGCCTTCACCGACACGTGCCTGTGCTTCTTCCTGTACTCCCTCAAATTCCCCGACGTGCACACCTCCGTGATGAAATTCAGCATGTTCTTCTCGTGATCACGCCACACGTGGTACAGCTTGATGATGTTCCTGTTCTTCAGATTCCTCAACAGCTTCACCTCCTTATGCAACCGAGCAATCATCGCCTCGTCGTGAGAGAAGTTCCGCAACTTAACCTGGTTCCACGCAACCTCGATTCCTTCCTCGTGATCGAACGCTCTGTACACCTTCTTCACTGCGCCGCAGCCTAGAAGCTCGCTGTACCGCCCGTAACGACGAGTCGGATCGATTTCTGCGAACAACTCGAACTCTTCGTCCGCCATATTCTACAGTTTCAATAATATCAACTGAATAATGACCTAACTGAGACGAAATTTGACGAATTAACCGAAGAATCGTTGAAATTGAAACAAATAATATGAGATTAGAGCAAAAGCGAGAGATTTTACCGAACAATTGAGGATTTAATCGGAGAATTTGTTCTCCGCTAAACGTTTTGAAGAACTCTGCTTAAGCTGAACAATAGAATGCCTCTCAAAAACAAAACAAAAAAAAAAAAAGGTGAACAATTGAATGGGAAAAGTCAAATTGGTGAGGGGGTGTGAGGTATTTATAGGGTTTATGTGGGGTTTGAGTTTGACTGTGATTAGGACTCTCAGGTGAAAAAACTAAAAAGTGAATTAAGATAAAATTACGTAGGTAAATGGTAACTATAAACTCTGCTATAGTCCTTTTTCAACTATGATGATGATTTAGCTGAATATTGCTTATTTACTGTTCTAACCTAGTTTCAGTTTGTTTTGGATTGGATTATCTGCTTCCAACTTACGAATTTATTTGGAAATATCGGGATAAACAACCCTTTTGCACCGTTAACCATCAAACCATGGACCTAAATTTTCATACATTTTGTTAAAAAGAAACGTTTAAGCATTTTGCAACTTCATTACAATTAAGTGTTTTATTTCTAAACATATCAAAAAAGTGTAGAAAAATTATAAGATATTTATAATGTCTAGCAGATGAAAATGGTAACTTTGACCCACCATAACTACAATTTTGCGTACCTTCACAGTTTGCAATCTCTATAAAAAAAATAATGGAATTATATTTTTTATACTAATTATTGTTTAAAAGTTATGATGCACCGACAAGTGGAAAAATTTCTTAATGTTGTGTCTGACTCGTGTCGGACACCGACACGCCTCCGACATGTTTCAAAAATACCACATGGCGTGTCTTAATAAAAATAAATAAAAAGAAAAAGGGCACCATGTCAGACACGTTTTAAAGACGTGTCCCCGAAAACGTTTTGGATTGGCTTTTTAGTTTTTAACTTTTATTTATGGTTAAAATTTAAAGTTATTAAAGTATATAAATAAAGATATTAGAAAGTCAAACATTAAACTTTAAAAGTTGAATAACTAGTAAGTGGCAAAAAAATCATAAAAGATCTCTTCTTTTCCCAAATAAATCCCACGAAGAAGCCTACCACATTACTCTTCATTATTTCTCTTGCGCAAATAGGGTTCTTTTTACAAATCGCGACACTAAAATTCGATTTAAAGATTTTATTTGACTATTGTATGACACTTTGTTTTGTAATTTAATTTTTGTATGTGACTTTGTCTTTATTACTTGGAATTTATTATTGAAATTTTAATGAGTATTTTATTTAAAGGGATAATATCACTCACACCCCCTGAGATTTGGTGTAATATCAGTAACACCCCCTGAGGTTTCAATAATATCAGTGACACCCCCCTGAGGTTTGATTTTCAGGGGGTGTCACTTATAAAATGACACTTGTACCCTTTAATTTAATATTACAAAATACTCTTCAATAATTAAAAGACACAAGTACCCTTTATTGTTCAAGTAATAAAATCAAACAATAATGTAATTAAAAGACACAAGTACTTTTTTTTTCTGTTCTTTACATTTTGTTAAATCGTTTGTTTTCTTGTTAAATAAAAAATCTTAGTCTGTTATTTGTAAAACAAATAACATTTTGATTTGAATACTAACGTATCCCAGTCAAAATTAATTTATTTTAATTCATAACTACGAAACTAATTTTGTAGTTATAATAATTGGTTATAATAATGTTAACTTTATATTCTTGACATATTATATAGAGTCATTCCTGGAGTTTCGATAATATATTTCATACTAAGGAAAGGGCCACCTAATCTTAAAATTTTAAAATCAAGTGACTAGGGTTACAAAGGACTGTCTTTTGTCTTCTTATTATTAATTATAGGAATTGTTTTAATTTATGCAAGATGATCAACGATATTCTCAGTTAATTTTATTATTTGAACAATAAAGGGTACTTGTTTCTTTTATTTTTGAGAAGTTTTAGGTAATATTCACTAAAGGGTACAAGTGTCATTTTATAAGTGACACCCCTCTGAAAATCAAACTCATGGGTGGTCACTGATATTATTAAAACCTCATGGGGTGTTACTGATATTACACCAAACCTCAAGGGGTGTGAGTGATATTATCCCTTATTTAAACTATTTGGTTTGATTTTGTATTTAGATATAAGAATGTTGTTTGTGCAAATGTTTTATATATTTTAATATAAAAATTAGGATCTATAGTTTTCGATCCTCTAACGATTTGATTGATGTTTAGCGAGATTATTATCAGGTTATAAAATCAGAAAATTATGTTGTGTAATTATATTAATTTGTTGGAGTTCCCATTTTTATTGTCGTTTTCCTGAACTTGTAATGTTTTTTCTATTTTGATTATTAAGTTTTTAATTTGAAATCTAATTATTACCCAAAATTCATACATGGTCTTTGATGGGGTTTTCCTTTGTTGACTGCGGTTAGGACTCTCAGGTGAAAATAAAGTGTTTGCTGTTGTTTTATTTGTGGTTGACAAAGAGTAGGAAACTTAGGTATTATTGACCGTTCTTCCCTCTTTAACCTAGTTCGTTTTGGTCAGGATTGTCTTTGTCCCAATTGAAAAGGTTGTAAAAAAAGTGTTTCTTTAAAAAAGAAGATCTTTGTAAGATTTAGTGATTATGATCTCAAGTTTTTTATCCCCTAACAAATTGATTGATGTGAAATGAGATTATTATTTTATGATGAATTTTTTTTTATGTTTTCTAATTATTTGATTTGTTGGAATTTGCAATTTTCTGTAACTTTTTCTGAACTTGTAGTCAGTTATTTTTTATTTTAATTATTAAGTTGTGAGTTTGAAATCTAATAATTAATCTAAACTTCATACATGCGAAGATTATAATTATAAAAGAAGTACAAGGTCTCCTTTTCCTATGAAAATTATCTTTCAAAATACCTTTGGTGAACTTTAGTGCCTACTATTAAATTATTAACAGAAATTACGTAGAAGAAGGTATTATTTTTTCTCTATAAACCATTAAAATTCACTTTTAAAAAAAAAAATTAATGTAACAATACGAAAGGGGATGCAATATGCTGCAATTATCTTATTTGAAGGGCTTAAAGTGTAATTTTCATTTACCCAAAGATTCAATGCTCAAGCCCAAGTCACAAGATTCAGAACAAAAAGTCTCGTTCTTTCTAGATCCGGCCCAAACTCGCGAACCCAAACCTTATAAACAAATTTGATTATGAATTCATGATATTTCTATTGCTATATACGGGAATATGTGGATTTTCTTTAATCTCTCTGCATTTTAGGATCCATGTAAACTTGCCGGCTATATGTTGAAATTAATGTGTTTTTCAAAAGCAAAGTAATTTTACTAAGATAATTATAAGTTCAAGTTCTTAAGTTCAAGTTCATAGGTCTAAGTTCATGAGTCTAAGTTCATTAGTCCAAATTCATAAGTCTAAGTTTATAGTCTAAATTAATAGTCTAAGTTCAAAGTTTAAGTAGATAAATCTATTTATTGTATATTAAATTTATGTTGTAGGATGCACTATAAATTAGCATCCAAATTCCCATTTTGTAATAACAAGCCAAAAAATATATATAAAAAATATTTGTAAGTGAAGCAGCACTACAATTACAATTTATATATACTTTATACTTAAATATTTCCAACACTATCAGCAGTAATCGGGGTCATATGTTTTAACCATATTTTATCTTAGGGAGAATTACACAAACACCCTTTGAGGTATAGGCTAAATACAAGGACACCCCAGTCATGTTTGGGGAATTACACAAACACCCCCTATAGTATGCATCTCATTACACAAATACTCTTTATAGCATTTTTTTAATCAAACAGACAAGCTTCTGGTGTTAAATCATAAAGCCAAAAATGATGTGACAAATAATTTACAAGATCTTTTGGAAATACTCGTTGTTTTTATGTTTTTCCATTTTCTAAAATAGAACAAACGAGATTTATTTTTGTTAGCAATTTCTATGTATTTTTCATATACTATATGAGATAAATGAGATACGCAAATTTACATTCATCAAAATTTGACAAATTTCGAACGAGATTTTACCCATAAGGGGTTTTTGTGTAATTTCTCAAACATGAGGGAGTGTCTCTGTAATTAGCCCATACCTCAGGGCTGTTTGTGTAATTCTCCCTTTATCGTATCAATGTTTGTCGAAGAAAATTAGATTTTGGTATTCAGACCAAGTTAGTGGGTGTGATTAAAGCTCTTAAATTTTAAAAAACGTAATAGAGGAATTTGTGGTCATGTTAATGGTGAAATTATTCACCACTTTATGATTTTTGAAGCTTATATATAGAGGCCATGAAGTTGAAGAGAAAATCATCAAAAAATCAAAACTTTTTCCTTGCATAGCATAGCATAACAACATTTGAGGACTGCAAAATGTGAGAACAAGTCTTCAACTTCAGAATCTTGTTCCACCTGGAGAGAAGTTGAACCTTGTGAGTTTGGTATCCACGAGGGTTTGAAGTTGTTGGCCCGGTAAATTGAGCTTAGGGAAAAGGCGAAACTTTTTCCTGCAATTCTTCAACATAATCTGCAATCTGCTGAAGTTTATCTTTTTTACGTTTTCTGCACTGCTATAATTGTGTGTTCTGGATAATATATTCTGGTCTATGCTTTTATCAGAATATTAAACAAGAGCTTTTGTAAAAATTCCTTGAAGGAATTAGACGAGGCAGTAGTTTCACCCTTTCCCTAAGTTTAAAATATTCGCGTATCGCTTCAAGCCCTTAAAAGACATTGAACTCTAAGGAACAATAACAGTCGTTTGGAACAACTTTGAAGCTCAAACTTGCTCCTCTATCGAACCGTGTGATACTTGCAAATTTCGTGTGTGCTATGCGAGTGAGTGCAGAAACGTTCTTGATTTTGGATGGATTTGCATTCTGCATGTAGGCCTCAATTCAACTAGTCTTTTAACATTCAGATAGATGTAGCAGGTCACTTTTAATCTTCCGTCGGATTGAGATCCTTACGAACGTGATCCTTATTATGTAAATAACCTTTTGATGGTAAAAAGACTAGGTTCCAAGTGTATACGATGTTGTCTTGATTAGTACCACATTAGTGAAAATTATCCAAAGATATTGTGCCTGGAAAAGTTCTCATCCCATTAAGAGTTTTCTTCAAGATGAGGACCACTTCAAATTGTGAAGTCTGTGGCTTTCTGATTGGTAACAGAAGTAATTTTGACTGAGGGTGCAACATTTATATATCGCTCCTACACCAATTCAAGCCCTTAGTTATTCCGTCGTAATAGACCACCTAAAGTTGTTGAGAGAATTATATGAAGTCATTTGGCAAATGTCCAAGGTAAATGATCCCTAATTTTTTATTCACTAGTCACCACTTGAACTTGTTGAAGAATATTATGAAGTCATTGAGAGAATAGTCAAGGTAAATGGTCCTACTTATTCACTTTCGTAATTTTTAGAAGTTTGATACAATAACCTTATTGTAATACAACTTCTTTCTCGTAAATGTGTTCTCATCTTTTCTTGTAGACAGGTTCTCAAGCATTGATGGTTTAAAGGCGTCAATAATACCTTAATACTTGTAAATTCAGAAATAACATTGCTGTAAGTTTATGGTGATAGAGTCGCTGTAGGCTTGTAATTTGTAAGTGGTAAACAAAGGAAGTGTTTGGTTGGGGGATCGTTTAATCTGTAGATTGATTAAAGTTGACATAAATTCAAAAATTAAAGTTATCCATAACTTTATACATGTGTTTGCTTAGCTTGTTAATTTTGCACACAAAGGTATCTTCGTGATAATTTTTGTGTTTGGTTTGAATGTTGCCTGTAAGATTACACGTGAGTTGACAATAATGCCCCGGAAGAGTTATATAAACATTATGTAGTATAGGATATGTTATATAACATATATGATGTTGTATTACATATATATATATATATATATATATATATATATATATATATATATATATATATATATATATATATATATATATATACACACACACACATATACATATATAAATATAAAATAGTATAAGAAATATTTTATGATATAGATATTATTTTGTACTACTTATGCATATATTATACATATTATGTTATATATATATATATATATATATATATATATATATATACGGTTAATAATATTATTATAAGATATATTATATAACCTAAAGTATATTATATTACACATATATGTGGTAAATATATAAGAAATAATAAAGTATAATAATATGATGTAGTATAAACTATATTATGTTATATTATTTATGCATATGTGTGTGTGTGTGTGTGTATATATATATAATAAATATTTATATTATAGAAGATGTATAATAAAAATCAAGAATATAACGTATATATGGTATGTATGATATGTATAATATAGTAAAATAAACATTGTATGATACACGTATTTTATTACATATATATGGTATATTAATATTATACATTATAGAATATATTATATAACATAAATAATATATTATATTACACTCATATGTGGTAAATATATAACAAATTGTATAGTCTAATAATTCTAATATACTAGTATAACATATTATATATATAAATATGTTTTGCTACTTATACATATATATATATATATATACACAATTATATAGTATTGTATATATTATACAAAATAAATACAATGTTGTATTATACACACACACGTATGTATATATATACACGTATATATATATATATATATATATATATATATATATATATACATATGGTTTATTCATACAATAAAATATATAATAAAATAAATTTTATATAGTGTAAAATATATTATATGATATTTATCATATGTTTTTTTAAGAGCATGTACATATATACGGTATATGTGATAATTGTTACACACACTAATATATATATATATATATATATATATATATATATATATATATATATATATATATATATATATATATATATATATATTACAATAAAAGTAATTATTGAAATTATTATTTTTATATATATAATACTTTAAAATTATGGTTAAAAAGTGCAACCATTTTGTTAAAACTAAGGGGCAAATCAAGAATTTCAAATGGTAAATTAATCTCACCAAACTGAGATAACTTAATCTTAAGGGGGGGGGGGGGGTTGGTGAGATTAAAAAGCAGCATTTAATCCAAAAAACCGTGGGGTGACTCACGTTTGGCAAAAAATCCAAACTTTTTATCATTCCAAGTGTGCGCTAGATGACTGCAGATTACAAAATTAATCTATAGTCATCCAAGCAAGCAAACACTTCCAAAGTTTATTAGTTACGGATCATTTATCTCTCAATCTTAGTAGTTATGCCTCTTGCGATGCAAATTTGCAATATGTTGATGATAACATAATTTATATCAAAATTCTTGTTTTGGTATTAAGAACATGATTCTGTGTTGTTTTCACTTAGTGGTATTTGATTTTCTGAATTTAGTTTAATCTTTGTAAAATACAATATTAAATGGTCGGGCAGACATAATCATGTGTTTAGTTGAATAATGTAGGGGGCTTTAACCAAAACCAAAATTACAGCTCACAATTATTGAGGGAAATGATTTATTTTGGAAATAACGCATGGGGAGATCTTTACTTGGATACGAATTCCTGTCAAATGTTGTATTATTGGCAGAGCAGAACAGAACAGGTTGTGGTCCAAACAGTTGCAGATTTTTATTCAACTTCATAACCAATAACTGCTCTTTGGACTAACCCTTGTAATGGCAACTGCAAATCTAATTTTAAAGAGGCTATAAAGTCCTTTTTCAGTTTTGGGAATATTCAAATTCAAGTGGCTTATAGAGTTCTTGAAATTTTGAGATGTCCTAAAAGTTAAAAAGTTTAAACTGAGAATGGTTGGAGATTTGGACACGAGCCCAATAAGAAACTACTTAATTCTCAAATCAAAGGAAATTTGAAGGTTCGCGTAGTTTTTACTTATTATACTTTATCAAACTTGACAAGATGAAATAGAGTTTATTACAAATATTGTTTGTATCATTAACTTCCATAACGGTTATAGCTATATCATATGTAAATGTAGATTTTATGAGGAAGAAAATATGTTATATTGGGTTAAGTTTCACTAAAAGTGTAAAAGTGATGTTATCTGGACTACTTCTAATGCTTGAGCACCACTGATTTATTTCTTAAAAGTTAAATAAAAAACTTTGAACAACTCAACCAATAAAATTTACTTTGAATTTGTGAAAGTTATATATCAAATAAAACGGCTATCTTTTTATCAATAAATAAAACGGTTAAGATGCACCAAGCATAAAATATATACAGATTAAAACAAAATGCTTATCATCTGCAAATTTTATTATGTGATTTACACGCTCAAATTGTATTTGGCTAGTTCCCTATACAACCAGTTACTGTAATTAATAATTGTTATAGTCTTGTAAATGTTTGCAAAATAATTTAAAAATAAATACTCTACCCGCATGTGTAAAGCGTCATGAGAGCATGTGTATAACTTATAGTAGCCAATTGCATAACTAAAGGCCAACGATATTGCCAAAGCAAATAATGTTGCTCCCAGAGCAATACTATTATGTTGTCAAAATTGCCCCCCACTTAAAATCTATCAAAGTTCTAATTATATATGATTGATTAATTATCTCAACAAATCTCCTCTAATTTGGTCATTATCTCAACAGCCAGAAAAGATTATAAGCAGAGAAACAACTATTTTGATTTCGATACAAACATAATAAATAAAACAAAATTTATATTGATTCCATGGATGCTTTCACATAATAAATAAAATAAAGTTAAGATTTGTTTCCTTAGTTCTTTAGCTACTAGTTTGGAAAAATAATTTACCAAGCAAAATTTAAGGAATTCATTTTGATACAATAGTTAATGAATCTTCTACAATCCAAAATTAAAACTTTGACAAGATTTTTGGTGCGGGCAAATTAGTCAGTTTAAAAATTATGCTCTGGAAGCAACATTTTTTGCTTTGGCAATATCACCGGCCATAACTAAAAGTCATGTGATATTGGTGTAAGTTGTAATATATCTCCTATGAGAAAAAAGCAAAAAATCCTCATATTTTGCATAAATTGCAATAAGTCCCCATGTAAATTAAAAAATGAGGCCAAAAAATCTCCCCCTTTTATACACGATTGAGGTTTTATGCATATTTATATTTTACAAGGTGGTTTTTTCCAATTTATGGAGAATATGAGGGGTTTTTCTTTTCTCAACTTATGCAGAACCCAAAACTTTGGGCATCCGAGCTATTCAAATACTTGTACAATGCGAGGTTCACGCAGGCTAAAATTATACACGACCCAAGAACTCGATATTCATAAAGCCTGTTGAAATCTATTTTACATCACTTGGTGGGGAACTTGGGCTTCGTTTGAATAATGATCTTCTCATCTCCCTATAGTAAAACATTTTAGGAGGAAATATAAGAAGGCCTTAATTTACTACATGGTATCATAGCCTACCCATGGACAAACTCAATAATGATTCTGTCTACTATACACATGTGTTACAATCTGTGTTAAAGTCCATCCACACCGCTTAGAAATGAACTTAAGTTTCTGTTTATTAATGATCTCCCCTCACTCTATTAATGCATATTATGAAAATATATTAGAGGATACTAATTTCTACGAAATTCGCCGCAAGCTCAACCCCACTTTTTGGTGCGTTTTTTTACATTGGTTTTCTTTTTGCATTCTTTTCATAACATAAAGGGTTGTTTTTGCAAAAAAAGTAAAAAAATCCAACGTATAGACACATTCAATTAACATTCTTAAGTATTGATTCTTGCTCAATCATAACGAGCGCACATTAAACGGCGAGAACGGGTTCTTTACTTCTTAGCAATCATAACAAGAGCACAAATTTAATATAATAATTAAATCCACGATAATATTAATTACTACCCGTCCGTGATGGAAAACGTCCTTGTTAGATTTATATCTAAAACAGGATTTAAAAGATAATCACGAGATTAACAAAAACACTCAAAGACTTTTTTTCCTTTAACGGTCCAAAATCCAGCGCAGATTGTGGTCCACTGCACCACTGAACAAACCTAAAACAAGCTAAAAATCAGTATTTATCACCTACACCATTTAATCACAACGGGGTTAATAAATAAAAAACTGGATAAGAACCAACCAATCACAGCCCAGATCCGGACCAATTAAAGTCAAAACACCGTGAGAAAAAACACTGAATCGTCTCTCTTCTTCACTCTTTAACACACAGCCACCACCCCAAATGACCATTTTACCCTCGCCCACACTGTAAACTGAATCACCACCAACACAGTACTGAGTGCACTTTTGACTCAACTCGCTCACCGTCGATGGCAGAAGATTCTTCTCACAGTAATGGCGGCGCCGATCACGTGACCGACGGCGGCGGCGGATCGATCAACGGAGCTAAGTACCGGCTCATGTCGCCGGCGAAGCTTCCGATCTCTAGGTCTACTTGTATTACGATTCCGCCTGGCCTCAGTCCGACGTCGTTTCTCGAATCTCCGGTTCTGTTGTCGAATATTAAGGTCGCATTTGCCTTTTTTTTTCAATTGATTTTGCTGTTGATTATGTTCAGATTCGGATCTAATACGTAGTTTTATTTGTTGATGAAATGTTTGTGTTGGTGATTTGTGATGATGAAGTTTTAGGGCTTGAATTAGTTTAATTTCAAGTTTTTATGCTTATTAGGTTATTGGAGGATGAGGATTGGAGTGAGATGTGTAGTGGATGTGCTTAATTTTGCGGATACTCGTTAATTTGTTGATGTTGTGTGAGGGAATAGGGTTTGTTGCTGACATCAGAGTGTGCTTAGGAGTGGAGAATTTAGGCGAAGTTATTGATTTTAATTTGAGTGGGTTTCGTATCGGACTTGATGTTTTGTTCTGTTTCATCCATTTGCTGTTTGTTAATTGTTTCTCTTTTGCATTGAGTGGTTATTTGGGAGAATATTTAAGGTGAAAAAGTCAATATTATATGCCTAGCTCTTTGTGCATTTCGGGACCGTTGGATTCTGATGCTTGCATTAGAGTGTATTATATGGGTTTGTTCATTGCATTATTTCGACACCTGTAAAGCTTTTTGCCGTTTTCTGATTCTGGAAAAGAAGAAATTAAGCTTCGGTGTTGTTTCTTCTCATATGAATCTGCCTTTTTACGTGATGGTGCTTGGCATTTTGCTTTTCGGTTGTTCCATGGATGAAAAAGATGTTGTACTTGAGTATATGAGCTTCGTGAGTGTGGAATCAAGAGAATATATGCCATTTTGCTTGTCAGAATCATGTCCGACATTTGTCGCTTTCATATGCATATAAATTTACAATACTACTGGAACATAAAAGCAAATGACCTTTGAAGTTTCATAACATCAAATTGCCTTTGTCCTCTCTGTAAAGGATAGTGTAAAAGTTTGAACATGTTTTTCATTCGAGTGTGGACAGAAGAGACAGGAACCCCATGTTGAGTTTTGGTGACAGTTATTGTGCTTGTTAGGGCTGGCCTGGAAGACTAAATCCCCAAAAATTGACTGTGTGTTCTTCCTGGTTAATTTTGCAGGCCGAGCCTTCTCCAACGACTGGTTCTTTCTTCAAAACTCATTTAATGCAAGGCTCTAGTGCAAATGCTACAATTCCCTTGGAGAAATTTTGTTCCAGTAGCAATACTGTTGATGAAATAACATCTGGCAGTTTTGAGTTTAAGTTTCCGACTGGAGCCAGTTCTGCTCCAGGATTTGCATCCATGGGAATGGCGGTAAAATCCTACACTCAATGTCATTAGATGCGTCCTACTGTTCTTTTCCAGTGTAATATTGAAGGAGACCAGATAACAATAGATTTGAGTAGCAAAATGCTTTCATATCGTGTTTCTCACAACTAAGAAAAGAATAATGGACAACTTACTTCTGTTCAACAAGTATAATTAGCTTGAGATATTGTGTGACAAATGGTTTGTACATTTTCTATCCCTCTCTTCTTCATGGTCATATGGATCAATAGTTTCTCAACAACACTCTTTGGGTATAATAATTCAAGATGATGAACTTTTGTGTAGATTTTATGACTTCAAATTTTCCGCCTTCTATTTGTTTGACCCTGGCCATCTATTAGAAGTAGTGCTAGTTGCTAATGAAAGTTCAGTACGAAATGCAGCACCAGGCCCTTTGTACTATATTGAGCAAATATTGAACTGTGATCTTATTGATTTTAGCTAATATCCTATCCTAATAGTTATATTGTTGTTAACAAGATTCCTGCGGGGCTGAACCGAAATGGACCATTCGTTCTTCAAGATCAACGGTACTCACAGTCTCCAGTACCTTCATCTTTGGCTTCACAATCTGCTGCAGTGGGTATGCATGATTCATCTGTCTGTAGCACTGTTGCTGAATTTAGTCAGGGAGGACAATCCAATATGGGCATGCAGGTGTCATCTTCTGATCGTAAAGATAATATCCCCTCTGTTCCTGCTGAGAGAACATCAGAGGATGGGTATAACTGGAGAAAATATGGGCAGAAACTTGTTAAAGGAAGTGAATTTCCGCGAAGTTACTACAAATGCACATATCCTAACTGCGAGGTGAAAAAGATCTTTGAACGCTCTCCAAGTGGACAGATCACAGAGATTGTATACAAGGGCTCACATGATCATCCAAAACCTCAAGCTGCTCGACGAAACAATCCTGGAGCTCTTATGTCCATTCAAGAGGATAGAGCGGACAGGGATTCATCCTTCACTAGTCAGGAGGGTAATTTGCGTAACTTTCTGATAATATTTTCTTTTCATATTTAACTGAACTGCTTTAACATTAATTTGATAGCCTTATTGTACAAGCTGTAGTCAGTTGATATACACGAGAATAATCTATGCTAGCATTGCCTTGGCTGTTGTCTTTAGTTAAACAAGTTAAGCTTGATCGCAATCATTGGCTGGCTAGCTTGTGAATCTTCAGTTCAAGTACTGTGAAGATAACTTACACTGAGCTATTAGTATTATGATTAAGATAATATATGGATACTAATATTTTTTTTCCTAACCTTTGCATGCTTAATCAACTTTATGTGAAGTTTCCATATCTCCGTCCACTTATATATCCCGGCAAATTAGTTGAGATCCTGAAATGGATTATACAGTGACATTAAATAATTCTTCATATTTGAAGTTACTGAGAAGATTCGCTTATAAACTCAGAAGCCTCCTTTGAGTTTATTTACACTTTGCAAGACCAGTCAAAGCACTAAAGAAACAATTACTTCCTCCTGCTCACATTCCTTAGTAGCTACTGTGTGAGAGAGAGCGAGAGAGTGAGCCCCTCCTTTTTTCTTAGCCAAAGCCTCTTCTCTATAAGTTTCAAATCGGAGTTTCTGGATCCACATCTTGTGGTTTGTCCACTGCTCTGGTTTCAGCTGATGGATGTATGGGGTGAATAACATGTGCTACTTTTGAATATAAAGTTCCGAGTTCTGTGTGCAGAAAATGCTGCAATGGTCATCAAGGTCTTAGCGAGTGGGTTGTTATGCTTGAACGATTTATAAAACAACATACATTCTACAGCTAAGATATTTCTAATGTTAAAATGATGTCTTTATTGCTTTGTTGTTCAGATATGCTTTAATTTCGGATGATAGAATGTTTTTGGAGTAAAAGTAATATGGTTAGAAAAGCTCGAGGCTTCTAAACGCTCTTTGGATTTACATTTACTGAAGCATTTCATGCTTGTGCCTTAAATTTTCACCATTCTAAACTTGTGATTCTGGAGTAGTTAGCAGCAAATTCAGCTTCACCCAAATATCATGTCTTATTTTTGATAACTAGAGGTTCAGCTCAGTTGAGCTCAAAGCAGTTTGTTAAGAAGATCACATGTCAACTATTTCTGTCCTACACACTCAAATTTGTTCCTGATTTCAACTTTACAATTTTGTTGAAGACAAGTTGAACACCAATATGGATCCAAATGCCTCTCCGGTGTTGTCTCCTCTGCAAGGAAACGAAGATGGCTTAGACAGTTCAAGTTCACAAGTTCAAGGCATCAAAGATGATGTTGATGAAGACGATCCTTATGTGAAGCGGAGGTATACGGTTTTAGAAATGCTATTAATACTAGACATTTATTTATATTGTGGTACCTGTTGTCATAATGTGTTTCACCAAATTCCAAGCAGGAAAATGGAAGATGGTATTGATATTACCCCAGTTGTCAAGCCCATCCGCGAACCCCGAGTTGTTGTTCAGACTGTAAGTGAGGTTGATATACTGGATGATGGGTATCGATGGCGGAAGTATGGACAGAAAGTAGTCCGAGGCAATCCAAATCCTAGGTATGTAAAAAGTTGTTAATTTAAGAACCCATGAAACATTGAAGTTAGATCACTGGCCATTAGTGAAGAGGAATTTGAAAACCACAGAGAAGCTGGGGAACATAAAACTCAATTAAAAATAGGCATTAAGATGAGTTTACTGGATTGGTCAAAGTTTATTGAAGATCAATACAATACAATAAGGGCTTAAGAGGAATAAAAAAACCTTAACTTCTTGGACTGGAACTGATTCTAAGGATTCTCAATATGTTGATGTAGTGATGTTCTCTGAAATTCTGAGAGTTGACTCAACATTTGCTTGTTTTCATTTATTGCCAACCCTCTGAATGACAATATAAAGTATTAAGGCTAACTTGTAATATTGTGAGTAAAAGAGTTTGAGCCAACTACTTGTGAGAAAATGTTATATAGGAAGGCTTGTAATTTCCCCTGTGATGCTTAATTTTGTTTCATCTTTGCTCTTCTATCAGCTCTCTTAGAGCGAGGGTTTTTTGTTTAACTGGCAAAACAGTATTTCATCCTTTATGTCTGCAGACTTGGCTTGATTTCGCATCGTTAGAACCAATGTTATTGCTACTTGTATGCATCTACTTCCAAATCAGATTTCGGTAGTTTCCCTTCCCATCTAACATTAGTAAGCCCGCCATAGTATATGATGGCAATGGAAGTGCAGTAGAAATTCTTCGCATACATTTTACTGAGTGCTGGTACTTTGTGAAGGAAATTGCCTACACCTAGCATGCAAAGAGAACGACACTGGTCATTTGTTTGGTTCTGCAAGTCACCAAGTGGAATGTGGCTACATGACAAGAATTTTCTTTGAGAAAGCATTTACATTTCCAAATCGCCAATCTCTTAAAAAACAGTATTTACATGTACATTTTAATATCTACCACTAGTCAACTTATAAGCGATTTAGGGAAGACTTAAAGCCATATGTTAAAATGATGTGGTGTTTGATCAATTACTTTACATTCCTTGACCAGAGTGAAAGATAGATTGGGTAGAGATTGAACATGTAGGCACTGTTAGAGGCAGAATGCTGTCATTACAAAAGATTTGAGATGACGAAGGGGACGGAGAACCTTGTCTTCATTTCTAAGGCTGCACATTGGTAATTATGATTTGTAAACTTTTTGTAAGATTATTGACTTAAATCTTGGTGAAGCTTTGGCTATAGGATTGTCTGCAATTACTTTTTGGAACAGGAAAGACTGACATTATCGAGATGAGTATGAAAACGTCAATGGGGTTTTATGCCTCCCGTCATTAGCTACTTGAAGCATCTTACAAGATGTTTAGTAGTGTCCAACTTTAAATGCTAGAAACTTATAAGCTATGAAATAAAATGTTAAGATCTTGTGATCTCTTTACAGGAAAAAGTAAAAGAAGCCCCTTCTCTTGTTGCTAAGATCCAGGAGAACTCTTTTATTTTACAAGTTTTCCATTTGTAAAACCTTGTACGCTCTCGAGCTTATTTTATCCTGACAAATTAAGGGCTTGTTTTAGATTAGATATAATATTATGAGATTTTTGCGGTAAATAAACTACAAGCCCTGTAGTTAGGAAATTACATAATAGTATTGCTTTGGATTAATGATGCCAGAGGTTACTGATCTGGGAAACTTTATATTCACAATTTTATTTTTCGTCATATTTATGAATGAAAATTCTCATCAAGTGGCACAAAGAAAATGTTGCTAGAAGAAAACCACTGCCTACAGGTCTTATTTCATTATAGATGACTGCTAATTATGATAAGATATAATTGTAGCATAGTTGTTACCATATCCAGTGAATATGAAGAAATTTCATCACTAATTTTTATCAACTTCAAAGGTTAGGCTTTTTCTCCTTCCATGTAGAGAAATATATTCTTTTTCCCTATAACATCACCCTAGGAGATCAACTTTTTATTTACCCCTGGCTATGTAGAGAACTACTTGCCATTATTGTTTTCCAGTCAGAAGCCTTTATCTGCCTTAGATTTTGGACTGGAAATTTAACCAACGTATGTACATGATTATGCATTCACTCACTGTACATCAAAGTTAGTTGAACTAGGAATTACCAACTCCTTTATCGTGAAAATCTGGAAGGAATCTTGAGCTGATCAGAACTCGTGGCATAAGTTCTGTTCTGCATTTAACATCACAACATTTGACTTTCTGTGGTAGAATTCAAGCCACGAGTTTAGTAGACTAGGTCAAGGCAAGAAACTTCAACCTTTCTAGTTGCTGAAAATTTAGTTAGAATTCAATTTGGCCCTTCTAATTGATTGAGAAAACTTGGACTAGATGGTTCTTACATGTTTTTCATATGCAATGCAGGAGTTATTACAAGTGCACTAATGCTGGATGCCCGGTGAGGAAGCACGTAGAGCGAGCTTCCCATGACCCGAAAGCTGTTATAACTACTTATGAGGGAAAACACAACCATGATGTCCCGACCGCCAGGAACAACAGCCATGAATTTGCCAGCACTGTGCCATATTCTGGTAATGCAAGGATCAGACCAGAAGAGAATAGTAGTTCCATAAGCCTTGATCTTGGTGTTGGAATGAGCGGCGTTCCTGAACATAGAACTAACGAACAAATGCACGCCTTGGATGTTGGAGCGGCTGCAAGAATGCAAAATGTCCCAAATAATCAAGGCATGATGGTAGTTCAAGGATCTCAACTTCCTGCATGCTATGGTGGGTTGAATCTCTATGCAAATAGAGAAAATCGTGTTGAAGGTCATAGTTATCAGACTCCACCCATAAATCCTCCTAGTCAGTGTCTGCAAAGCCTAGGAAGAATACATATGGGGCCATAAATAAAACTGTAGCCCAATATTATGATAATGTAAAATATTAATTTCTATTTGTGTTTTTGAGCTTTTTTGTTGGTTAAGGACAAGGGGTTTTATTAAAGGGACAAATTAGGAATTCGTCGCCACATATAGATGATCATATGCTGCTTTGTTATTTCCTATATTATATGTGTTCCATTTTAAAGCGTGTTCGGACAGGCTTGAAGAATTGTTTCATGTAAAGCCTATGGGTGGCGTGAGGTTGACTGTCGACACCAGGATATGATGAGTGAGGTTTTTTTTGGTTGGAACCCAATTATTAGCTTTAATTAAAAAAAAAAAAGGAGAAGTAAATACAAATTGGAGACTATTGATAGCACCCGAAACAAAATTGATGGAAAAGAAAGTCACTGACACGCTGGTCCCTTCTACTCGAGAAGTTATTTTGTGTAACCGCTATACGATGAGATGGCGTGACAAGTCGATTATTGGTGTAGATATATAGTTGTAATGAGATTATGTGGAATCTCGAGTTATTTTGTGTAACCGTTATATGATGAGATTGCGTGACAAATCTGGGGTAGATATATGGTTGGATGAGATTATATGGAAGTTATTTCCTATAATCTATGAAAAAGTTGTAATTCGAATTATTGGTTACACTACATCATCAATGTAACGTTGTTCTTTCTACTCACTGTTTCATGCTTTATCAACACTACATCAGCAATGTAACGGTTGTTCTTTCTACTCACTGTTTCATGCTTTACCAACGGAGGAATTATCTCATGCCGAAGGTATATAGGATGCGGTTATCTCAGACTTATTAAAAACTCATCTGAGGGCTAATTGAATCACAAAACACTCTGAGATGGCTCCTTGTATCCTATAGATTTGAGGCCTATGCTCGGGACACAAAAGTTGGCTTGGCTTATCACCAATTTGTTTGCGCCTCAAAAATTAAATATGTAACATTTGTTAGTATTCTTATTTCGCTTACAAAGAAGTATTTAAAGATATTTGATAATTTCACGAGAATTTATAACTATAGTCTTCTAAATTTGAAATTCGTCTTTCTCTTACGTTTTAATAATACTTCTGTGATCTTTTTGTTTAGTTAATATTTCAATTTGCATGGTTATTAATTAGTTCCATGATATTTGAAATATTTTGAGGGCCTAGGAGAATATCCTTAATAGTTTTTGTTAATGTTTTTATAACTTGAAATTGGCATAAATGATAAATCTATCTTTTTAACATCCTACCAAACATCTTAACTCATAATTTTTTTCTTTTTAATTTTGATTTTATTATTAATATCGATTTTTAGAAGTATAAATACCAAAATCTTAGGTGTCTGCTGTAAGACGTCCGCTTTACACCCAACCGTTTTAACAACACTAATTAAGATAGGAACTAGGAATTCCACTTCCAACTTTTACAGTACATATTATGCCAAACAAAGTCATAATGACAAGCGCATTTTACGGGTTTTGCCATTTTGGATGTGACGATGCCATAGAGTAGTGTAAAAAAATATTCAGGACCACTTGTAGTACTGTTGCATTTGCCTTGCAGGCAATATCTTTTCTTTTTTGTTTCTTGCTAACATGTTTTTGGGCAGCATTCAATACTTTTGGTACAAAAATGTAAAAGTAATTAGAGGTACGTACTATTCCTCGTGCCCACAAGGACCTTTGCTCGCAATCATGTTAATTACGAGTCTTTGGAGTTCATTGATGGAATAAAGAAAGAACGAGAAATTGGAGAAATTAATGTGAAACGCGCGTACAATTTTGGATCGACAGGGAATGGCCAGGGTTTTTAGTGATTACATCCAAAACTCTACGGCCTCGATCGCTAATTAAGAGTTTAATGTTTAAAATAAAAGAAATCAAAGAATTTCTCAAGATGACTTACCCATTAATTATTTCTTTTTAAGTACTAGTTAAAACGGTAAAAAAATTCATTTTTCACAAATTCATACTTTTGTTAACATTAGATGTTTAGAATGTGACTTTAGCATTAGAAACTCAAAGGGCGCGAGCTAGCATTTATGTTTTACTCTTAATAGAAAAAAGTTTCTTGAAAATATTTCATCTGATATCAAATCACAGTTTGAACATAAAAGAAATATTTTCATAAAATGATTATAGAAGCTTAATCAATATTCTCGACTGTTTTATTCTTTTTCCTTTTGAAGGTGACAGTTACCATGAGAATGAGAGATGATGGTTCTGGAAAAGGAATCCAATCATCTATTTAATTCTCTTTGTCTCTGCTCATTAAACCTGTCAAAAAAAAAAAAAATGAGCCCACGTTTGTCCACCTAACTCCAACACAATGCATCAAATCAAAAGTTCTCAAAGTTCACGTGTGGCTAATAGTTGACCACACTGCATCAACCAGTTCAATGACTTAAGTCTTTTTTTTTTCTAGTTAAGAAACAAAGCATTTGCTGCAACTCTGTGTATCCACTGAGGTAATGTAATAACTAGACATGCATGCATGTTCAAATTTGTTACATTTTCTATAAACTTTGTAAGAAACAGTAGTGGTTCAGTTATGTGTTTCTGTTGTTTTTTTTGTTTCACCTTCATGCATGATGAACATATGCTTTTGTGTTTCATTTTTCTGCAGAAGCCTTTGGGTTCTCAACAAGAGATGACTGCCATGTGGATATCTCTAAAAGAAAACATGAAATGTGGTTGTAAGATGGCAGAGATAGCTTGGCCGTCACCGAGAATGGCGAGGCATCGAATTTGCAGCAGCACTTCAGTAGAAAGGGAGGTGACTAATGAGCCTGAAGAAAATCCGTTTATACGAGCCGAGTTCAGGCATAGTTGCATCAGAGACAGGTTTCTCGGTACGTAAGACTTGGTTATTCCGGCTTTACTTTTGCATTTGTAAAATGACATGAACACAAAAGGTGAAGATAAATCTTTGTTTCTACATGTAACAGAGTTGCAAAGTGGGGACCCTTCGAGGAATGTTATCGAGATGATTTTTCGGGCAAGTACATCAAAGCCCGGAAAAAGTTCTAGGAAAATAAAGAGAGTCATGAAGGTGAAGAATTCATTGGAAACAGTGGAGAAGTTCGAAAAGTACAGGGAGGCTGTGAAGAAGAGATCTTTTGAGCAGCAAAAGATGAATCCAAGAAGCATTGTGGATGGAAATGAACTGCTGCAATTCTACGGCGCAACAATGAACTGCTGCGGGAAAAAGACACTCCAAGTGTCTGAACTTTGCAGAGATCCATTTTGCCGTGTCTGCAGAATAATTCAATCTGGTTTCAACACTTCTTACAACAGGAAAAATGGGATTCGACTTAGCACGAACAGCGATGAACTGAGCGAGGAGATAAGGGAGATTGCCAAGAGCAAGAATGCCAAGAAAGCAGCGATTGTATGCAGAACAATAGCTGGTAGAATTGTAGATATGAAGTGTGGGGAATGTGAAGAAGAGTTTGATTCAGTTGGAAATGGACTGTATACAAAGTCCGAGTTCCTAATTCTACGGAATTCAACTGCTGTACTTCCCTGCTTTATTATAGTCTTTGAATAAACATAGCTTCACTTTTTGTCCAAATTTCTGGCTCAAAATTGCTAAGGCTAGCATAATTTATGCACTGCAGAGCTTTTGCCTCAAAGCAAACAGCATAGTTAAGAACAAAACTTTTCATGGTAACGGTAGTAAGAGCAAACAACATAACAGAATAATTGCTTTCTACGATCAATAGTTTTTGATGTTAAAGAAGAGGAATGTCCTTAGTAGCATACGCGAGGAATTATATCCACGCGCAAGAGCCAACTAAATCTCGATTCATCCAGCCAAGATATAGGCATCCATCTCTCTCTTGAAGTCTATAGCTCTCACAGTAATTCTTCAGCAATGACCTAATTGCACTATTCACAGACGAGCTCAAAGGCAAAGGGGTGAAGCCAGCCATGGCAAACCGTAGTCTCCACTTCCCAAGAAGCTCATGACGTTCGACTCTCTCTGCTCCTTCGCATGCTATTATATTGACAATATCCCGAGCTAAACAATGTTGCTCAACATTGATGCGTTCCTTGTGCTCCCTCGGTAGAGCCACGTCCAATGATTCAAATACAGCAAGGTAATATTCAAGAGTCTCGCTAAAACGGGGAAAGAATGGAGCAGTATTCGTGTTTGATTCTTGCTCAACTAGAGTAACCACCTTGGGAGACAAGCTCTTGACCATTCTCAATAGTCTGTCACGGTGATTTTGAATGCCGACACTCTCGTCTGGCATGTGGTGTAGCATCAGCGCGAAATTCACCGCCAGTGCTTCCCCTTCACGAATGTTAAGATGCTTACTTTCAACTTCATGACCAGAAATGGCCAAACCATGAAACTCAAACGGTACTCCACATGATTCCGCAAGCTTCGAGAGCCTATTCCCAACGATTTCAAGACCACCTCCTCGAGCATAAGATGAGAAAGAATCGTCTATTCCGGTGATTCGGACCTGTGGGGATCCACCAGGTTGAGCAGCAAGAGCTTGGATCAGAGTGATCCATTGGCTACCTTGAGCAATCTGAAAATCAATTATATGTATTCTACTTTCATTTTTCATGGCTTCAGCAATGGCTCCATTTGCCGACAAATATCCAAACTTGAAATATGGACAAACTTCGTAAAGTAAGTGCATGTAAGAAAGGAGCTTAGTACTGGTGGGCTCTTTGCACCTCAAGGATTTGTAAATGGAGCTCCCTGAGGAGGCCAATCGAGCAACCAACCCCTCCAACATGTAAGCGGCTAACCTCTGCAATGGTTCACCAGAAACTGAAACCATTTCACGTATTCGAGGCATTAGCTGCTTACACGTCAATAGATCATAACTTTCTATAGCTTTTGCACAAATAAGAAGCATCTCTTTTAAGTCCTTTCTTTGCAGCATCTCTAATGCTTGCTTTAACATCTCAGGCTCCCCTAACAATTGATTAAGTTCACCAAAGAGTTGAGGACCAGGTCCATTCATAAGCTGCATAGCACTTAGATTTTGCTTCGGGTCATTCACATTAGCCACTAAGCAAGGTCTGCTCATATCTGAGAGAGTTGTACTGTATATGGGATTATTTGTATCTGACAAATAATCTGGCAGAGAAATGGAACTCTCGTTGGGCGAGAAACTAACACTGGAAGGAGAATTATGCAACGGGTAGCTGCCACTTGCTACAGACGATTCAATGGCGCAATGCTGTTCGTTAGTTTCTAAATAGAGTGACATGTTCTGATTATCGCCATCATTGTTAATAAACTGATCCAGGTTATAAGCTGAAGTTAACAAATGGGATTGCAGTTCCTCGGGATGTTGGGGGTAGAATCTTCCAGATCGAGGTAAGTTCTCATGATCTTGAGATGTTTGCATTCTGCGAACAGAAAAAGTAAAATATCATCCAAGATGAAACAAAATATCTACATTATGAATGGATCAGCATTCTCAGTGGTTAACTTTTGCATTTCAACCTTGAAAACTAATCAAGCAGAACAGTTCATATGTCCACATTAAACTGGCAGGCTACATATTAACTAAAAGTATGTGAATACTGAGCATGTGTTTCACTTTACATAAGAAAATGCAAAATACAACTTCATACTTGGATAGTACAAAATATTTCTGTAGTATCACAAGAATCAAAGAAGCATCTATAACAGAAAATGTGCAGCTTAATCATTTAAATCAAGGAAAACTGAACAAACTGTAAATTTTTACCGTTAAAATTTTGTTATTTTGCACAAAAAACAGCTCCAAATGAACCTTATCAAAATACCAACATAACCATATCAGATACAGAGCACGAGAAAGCTGTTAAATCTTATGATCCTATCAACCAACTGGTCATGGAAAGTAAAGGAATATCATTCTTTGGGTAAAAAGCGTTAAACCCCACAACCTATTGCAAGTGCGCGACTTGCCCTTAACTTTTGAAAAGTTAGAATGTACACTCCAACCTCTCAAAAAATGTGCTAACTACCCCCTGAGCCGCTGATCAGCTATTTGATTTGGACACGTTTTTGTATTTTCATCCGTTAGATTTGGCCTTAAGTAGCAGTTCGCACATTTTGAATAGTTAAAAGATCTTGAAATCTATCCCACATTGCTTGGGAATTCTTCTGGGCTTCTGTATATTAGTGAGTTCCCTCCTCTCCTTTTAGGGAGAAATACAAGGGGGCCTAATCTTTACAAAAGAATATGTTGTAAAATTCCAAAAGGTTAGGGGACATGTCGCACACTAGTAATAGATTTGAATATTTTCCTCCTGGAGTTAGAGATTCTAGTGAGGTTCAGAGTCTATTATACTTTATAGTACTGTGATGAAAAGCAAACAGCAGCTAACTAAATGGGGAAAAAATGGTACATATACTGGTAGGTATAGTATTAATTAAATTCTGCGGATACCTTTATTTGTGTGAAAAAAAAAAAAAAAAAAACAGATTAAAGAATAAAAAAAGGGCCAATTTAGATAATAAAAAAAACAAAAAAAGAAAAACCTTGTAATTCTCAGTTTTATGAGTTGATAGTGTGAGTACAGGAAGTATCAAAGATAGGATCTTTTTACATAAGTTCCTCAGCTAGAAACATTCAGAAAATACTAAACAACAAATTAAGCAAAAGGGTAGTATAGATAAATAAACATAAACAGAGAAAATTAAGATAGATGAACTTATTGTTCGACTCACCTTCACTTTGTCACTTGATGATATTAACAATAATTGAATCCACTGTGTCTGTAGTTCTCACAACTCAAAATTTGAGTGTGTTGAGATGATGATGACAATCTCATAATAATAAGTGTGTATGTGTTATATATCATATTTCATAATAATGATGATGATTGCTGTGCCAGTTGCCGCTCTGACTGTCGTCACATAGCGCGTGTTTTGGTTGAAGCTCAAACTCAGACGCGTTTTGCTTACGTTACTATTTCACCTTTCAATTTTTTGTTTCTTCTACTTCAAAAAATATCTGAAACAGTGAGTTTTTCATTTTTAAGCATGCTTCAACTTATATCTATTTAAAGTTTCTTGTAATTCTTTATTCATATTTATATATTATTATTATGATATCACTAGGGGATTTTGTTCTATTTTTATGAAATCACAAGAGAGTTTTGGGCAAGTTATGAGATTTTATGAAGAGGTTATGAAATTGTAAAAGAATTCTAGGCAATTATCGGACCATAAAAAGGATTTCGTGTATAACTTTTAAGCCACAGTTTTTTTTTTTTATATATACAATTTCCCCCTTAAATTGCTTTAGGTCTGTCTAAATTTATTGAAGTTGAGAGAGATGGATGAGAATTTGTATGTTACGGTTTTTATACTTTTTGATACAAAATACTAAAAAGTTTTAATCATTTAGCTCAATATAAACAAATACATTGCACTAACATAATGTATGTTTTTCTAAAGATATTCTAAAACAAAATCTTAATAGTTTGTAATATTCAATAACGTGAACTGCATATTGTGAATGAAATATTTATCGTGAAAAACATTTATCATTGATGAAGTCTTTAGAAGTTTATAAAAAGACCGAATAATAATAATAAGAAATTATATGGAGCATCTTTCATTCAAGATTAACATGAGGTTAACTTTTATAATTTGTTGTGTTTTAAAAAAAGTAGATTGTTAAATTTGTTAACTGTCAGAATTGGCAGGATGAGATGTTTGAAAATTATGTGTTTTATAATTTGGAATATCTTAACTATTTAAGCTTTCTAGATGTCAAAATAAAATATTTGCCTCAGCACAAACCAACCGAACAAAATCTTTAGTTTGACAAAATTTTAATGGTCAAAGGTTACTTAAATTCGACATTTGACTCCCGATGCTTCTCACGTCATGGTATTTTCCTTCAACTTGTAATGTTGGATTTGACTCAGATGATCACATTAATAATTTTAAATATAAATTATTCCCAAGTGAGACTGCAAAGTATTATCGTGAGCATCATAAACCCCATAAACCCTTACTATTAAAAAAAGTGGGAATTATAGTAAAATGGAAATGCGTGAATTCACATGGTGAATTTATATATCTTAGAGCTATATAATGACCATATATATAAGACTTATGTGCATACACATGAAGAATAAGTTTATAACATCTGGATTAGAAATAATAGAAGAAATATAAAATCACAACATATATAGTCCTGCACTTGGCTACAGTACTTAGATCTATTTTGTCTACATAAATGATTAGCAACAATTTTCGTCTCATGTCATCTTGAATTGAAACCAAAGCATAGTGTTAGTTCTTATATAAAAATCTATTTTTCAGAAAATATTTGAAAATTAACTAATAACTTTAACTGGTATATGTATAAATGTTCAATGTTCCTATACATATTTATTTTACCTTTTTATATTCACATTTAAAATAGGAAATAACAATTAGAAAATTAATCATTCATCCCATTAGTAAATAAGTATAAAATCAACATAACTTTTCTTAATTTGACATAATTATCCTTAAAAGTGGTGCCACATGTTCAAAACTAGTTCAAAAAAGCCTTATGTCTTCGTATTTTAAAGGAAAAAACATAAAATCGTAATGTTAGTAAAATTTAGTATTTTCTGGCTCTAATAATAATAATCTATTTTCTTATGTAATAAAATGTGATCATGAAATAGTAATTCATATCCCTCGTTAACCGTTAAGACATAACGATTTCCTTTGTAATTTCTATTGTCGTAGCAAAATACAAAATCTCGTTTGCTCCTTCAATATTTTCGTCACTCAATCTTCATATCCTATTAATAACCTTCTACAAAAATAGCAAACAGAATTGATCAAAGAATATCCAATATTAGTTCTAATAAACATGAAGCATTAAGTATATATCACTCAACCAAAGATGTTTATCAATCTAAAAGTCTTGTCACCTTTCTGTTGAAATTTTTCCATTGTAAGAATCGCCATGGAAGGGATCGAATTTCGTTTAGTTAATTTTTAGGAACGTGATGTCAAAATAAAAAATTTGTGTTTTGTTGTTCATTATAAAAGAATATAACACTAAAGTATCATTAAAGTTACAGGGTACGTAAACAAGTTTTTATCCAGGCAAATTAGTGTATCATTAAATTTGGATAGCAAATTAAAAACAAACAAGCGATCATATGAAAATAAACAAGTAGTGGAAATTCAACCTGCGTTCTAATCGCATCTCAAACTTTGGTAATTGAACTCAACCTTCCTTTGAAGACGTTAATGATATTAAATTTTCTCATCCAAACAGAAAAGAAATGTCCATTTTCTCATATTACATAATTTCTTTGCCTTAACGAAACAGAGAATTTGGACCATTACTTGGTGCTATTCCATTTTGATCAATTATTCCTTCATGACATGATCTGTAGTTCACAACCTGATAAGATGGGTTCTCTAATTTGTTTGCTTTCAATCAATTCAAGCAACAATCATCATGGTTGCTAGTCACGGAAAAAACAAAAGAACAATATTTCCGCGACACCCATTTAGTGTAAATTGTTACTCACCATGATGTAATTATTGAAAGATAATTTTTTTTGTCAAAAAGACTACATTGAGAGGTTATGTTAAATCAAAATTTCTCACTACCTTTAATAAATCAAATTATAATCACAAATAAGTAGGATATTTATATTAAATTTTAGGAGAAATTGCGGCAACCCCCAATTTATGGTGTGTTTTGCACTTTGTCTCCTAACCTATAAAAATGTGTAACATGTTCCACAACCTTTTAATTTCAGACCCCATCTAAGAAACAAAAATGGAGACACGTGTACCACAATGAATGGCGGACCAACTTTGTAATGGGTTTTTCTAGTTCAAATTTGTTTTCTTCAATCAATTCAAGAAACTATATATATCAATATGGTTGGTAGTCACGGAAAGACAAAAGAGCAATATTCCCGCGACACCGTTTTAGTGTAAATTGTTACTTCCCTTTTCTGTTAGGAATGTAAATTGTTACTCAACATAATGTAATATTATATACTTGACAAGTATTGAAAGATATAAAAAATTTGTTTATCTAATTAATCACAAAGACTACATTGGCAGCGCTGCTAAATCAAAATTCCTCACTACGTACCTTTAATATCAAATTATAGTCACAAATAAGTAGTTTGTTTATATTAAATTGTAGTAGACTATCTTTTGTACCCTCAAAAAATATAACCGTATGCTTTATTTTTGTTGAGCAATTCATATTCTAATGAGCATAATTTTTATAAGATGAGTTAAAAGTATATATGCTACGCAGTAACCAATAACCCATTAGAATTTAAAGACTTGAACTCTAACAAGCAAGGGCTCAAAATTTTGTATAAACAGTCATTTCTCTGCGTATTGAATAAGTTGGTAAGCTCTTTCATAATCATTACCATTTGAATATCAAAAGTTCAAAACATGTATAGGATCAGAGAAAACTAATTAATTTTGACTATTAAGCAAATAATTAGTTAACTGTCAATTCTAATGTGATCATGTGTTAATAGTAGGCAATCTTAGCTATTGTCTAGCTAACATCTTTCTTATAAATATATTTTTAGAGAAAATAGTCGCTGCAGACTCGGAAGAACTGATTGGCTATGTATATATTTTTTTGTATCTACTTTATGGACAAGTTTGTGATAATCACATCTTTTTTTTTTTGCATATTCTTTTATGAGTCAGTCGTGCAGCAACATTAGGGATTATAAGGACTTAAGCAAAAGGTCAATAATCAGTACATAGATTCAACAACTTTAATGCAATTTTCGTATAAAGGGATTCTAAACTAAGAAAAGCATCCAAAGCTTACCAGGAAATCATACACTTTTTGGATGGCTGTTGGTTGTAAAGACATCATCCGGAATTTGGACAGAAACTCAAGTTAATTAGTCAAGGAAAATGTTTGATTTCAGTGCTCATAATTTTAAGGCAATCGATTTCCAAAATTACAATAATGTCCAACAATAATAACAATAGTGGAAGAATCATGATATTACAAACTACACTTGTGTTGCCATCTTTTGAAATTAATACCAAAACGTTTTAGAAATTTTATCTTGCACTGACAACACTGGGTGACAGTATCTTCCAATCACATGGAATATCGTTTTTAATTTTTGTTCATAGAGGTGTAATTCAGATCTCATTACAACTTCAAGTTAGTCGAGGCAGATTCGAACTTTTTTGTCTAAAGCGGTATCGCCTTATCGATGTGTTCACATTTTAAAGCAATTGTTTCTCAAGATACAACAACTACTGCTTGATATAGAAAAACTTTAAATACGAAGAAGACCGGATCATATGAACTCTCGCAACAGTACACACGAGAGAAATGATTAATGAATGGTTTGGAATGAAACATGCATATAATCAACGAATTGAACTGGGCCGACAAGTTTGAATGCTTCGTCACACTCGTAACATGTGTCATTTCGATTCGAACATGCATCTTTTTGTAAGTAACAAGGTTGCTCGTGTCTAATTAAGCGCTCAAATCTTACTTCGCTGACTAAACAACAATTTGCGTCTAAATTCACTTGTTCTATGACAATATGCTACGCAAAGGACACCAAGGGTCACGTTTAAGTTTAAACCAACAGATTTTCACCGTTTTTTTCTGCAATTACTGTACTCTCTTTGAGTTATTACCATCGAACAAATTGTGATTGACATCAGGAGAATATTGTTGAGAGATAATTACAACTAACTCAACAAACAAATTAAATATATAAAGTGCGTCATATCTATACTTTGCTAATAGAAGGAGGTAATTAACTGGTGATACATGTGATGATCTAACCAGTAAAGAATCTCCTCCATGATTGCCATGGCAAAAACCCACCTACCAATTACAATAAAAAGAACAAGTAAACAAACAAAATACTGTATATTGACATTAATCGGGTACTGCAAATTAAGTACAAAGAAACTAATTCGATCCAGCTGAGTACTTAAATAGTGACCTAGTTGATTAATAACGTGAAATTCTTTTAATTGTTCTCCAGTTTGATCTGCCAGCAATCTGCTTTCTAAGTTTATGATATGATATTAGCCTAACATGGCGTAATGTAATATGTCAACTGACATCATTTAACTAGTTAAAAACACGAATTCTTTTAATTGGTCTCAAGTTCGATGAGGCAACATAATATGTCAACTGACGTTATTTAACTAGTTAAAAACACGATTCTTTTAATTGGTCTCAAGTTTGATCTTTGGATTTATGCTTCTTAGGCTAATTTCACACAATTAGCCTAGCACTGCCTAATGCAATTTACTGTATCTAACCCTAAAGTTTATTTAGTAGAGACTCTAAGGATGATAAATGTGATTGCACAATATAAAAGAAAAGAAAATTACTAACAAGCGAATGAATTTTGGTAGCAATTTACGTACCACAGCGAGGGCATCGAAAGTAATACTTTTTGTCCCTCAAAACAAGCCCCGACCCTTTACACACCTTACACTGCTTCTGTGCCACCTGCCACAATATTGTATGTTGTAACCAAACAAACTTGTATGAAACCAATAATAAATTAACCAAAACATAAATTCTTACTTACAATTCTCTTGCTAAACTCAATCCCGGCGACCACAAACGGCGTCACACCAGCTACAACACAAATTTAGGACCCACTTCATTTTATCTTTTGTAAACTTAATTAGAATTGTTCATAAAAATCAATCAAGAAATTGTTTTGTTTTTACCAATTGCACCGAGTACAATCTCCCATGTGATTTCAGCCTGACCTGGGTCTGAAGTAATGGTAGAAATGTCATCAACTGCACATATTCTTGATATTGGTCTGAATTTGTTGGTCAATAAAATGGTGGTGGGTTGGTTTGATCCATGAATTTTTGAGGTATAGCAAGTATGGTTATGGCCCGGGATGGCCTGAATATTTAAGAAAATTGGAGCAGCACCCATCTTTTAAGTAAATAAAAAAAAAAATAATGCAAGCTCAAATTAGTAATGTACGTCTGAAGCCTTGCATATCAAATAGCACATTAGAGCCATGAGTTGTGATGACGTTCAGATTGCGCCACGTCTACTTATTTCGGGCACCTTCCAAAACTTATGGGTTTACTCAAAACGGCCCTTTTATGGGAATTCTCCCTCGTGAAAAATTATTTCACGTAGAAAATCCAGTTACTGCGACAAACAGTAACTCAATAATGCAGTGAGAGCGGTAGCAGGTATAGCTAAAACCATTTGTGATTAAACTAATTTCTTTCCCGTAATTCCATAGCATCTGAAATCAACCACCACCAGCAGAAGAAGAATTATCTATTTATTACATCATCTATCCAGTGAAGCGCATTAACAAGAATCTTTGTGACATTCTGCAAGATGTGCCAAGCAATGTTCACTTCATGTCAACGTGAACAAGACAAACCTTGAAAGATTCATATCATACCCTATCAATATACACAACTCGAAATGCAAACACTTTGCCCGATTACTAATTACATCTATGCAACTTGCATAAATGAGACAAGGCAAGTTAAGATTTTATTGGATTACGCCCGAGCTAGTCATGAAACTTTGGTTGGTCCTAAGCTAATCTACATAATCACTCTTCAGCAACACAAGACTAAGATGTCGATTCTTAATCACTACCTCAACGGCTATTTTTGAAGTAATCTTTGGACTTCGAACAATAGTAGAATACAGGTGACTGTGTAGCATAACAGAGAGACAACTTTCCACAACCTCCAACCACTATTTCCATCCCAGAAGTGAATTACAGAAATTCTGCTGAGTACTTTTATGTGCTTATCTATGCTATCAAAACATATCAGATAAACACGCAATGATGCATGATACTTCTCAATTCATTAAATTGTCCTTCATAATTTGGCTTCACCTGAAAGAAGGTTAACATATACAAGTCTATAGATTTGCAGGTCATTTGAGTTTTGCATAATGCTATTCTTGACACCTCCAGTTTACACACTGTAAAGTAACAACAGGCAAAACAAGTAATCAAGAGGGAAAAAAACTTCATACTAAACAAATTACCACAAAGCATCATGGAGCACCTTCAAGATCAATAAAATATCTTGGAGCCCGATTGGGCAGAGTCAGAAAGCATATACACAAAAAACCATCTTGAAACTCAATCCTGTGTTCAAGAAAATAATCAGTCAGGCAGTCACTTTTCCACCATAGAAACTTCGAAGAAGCCATTCACATATATGCATTAAGCTTAAGCAACAGCTAGTTCTCTCATTTATCTTCAAATTATTATCAATTCTGAATTTAAACCAATCTCTTCATCTTAATTTTTGGTTTTCATCTACTCTGAAAACATCTGGTCATCCTAACTTGGGACAGCCTTCAACAGTTTTTGACAAGATATGGTACATCAAACCCAATTGAGAACTCATTCGTACAAAAATGACACAGAAGAAAGAAAATCACTTCAGAATATATCAACATACAAAACAAAAGCAGCAACCCCCATTTCACAGCTAAACCTCCTTGAAAGCTGGGATGAACACGTATCACAACAATTATGTTATCGAACCCGGAGAAATCGTAAATGTGTGTTTTCTGAACGCATACCACATTAGGCATAAAAAAGTGAAGAGCTAACTGACATTTAAATAGCATGACAATCTCAATCATTCATCACAAGCTAAAGGTAGACACTGCAACAAGAATATTCAAGACAAGAACAATAGTAAATAGTTAATAAACTACAAATTTCTGCCAAAAGAGCGAATAACAAGGAAAGCAGCTTGTAGATAATCACAGCAATCACTATTGTTTTCAACTGCAATACAAGAAACACGACCTCTTAGTCATTCGGAAAAATCTCAAACCCCAAAAGATAGCATAAAGTGCAGATTTGCAGGGCTAGTAACTCTGCCAAATTCTAATCATTCATGCCTCCAATTTTACACACTTCTGAATCAACAATTGGTGAAATAATGATCAAGAGAATGAACTTGCTATCAAGACAAAATAACAGAAAGCAATATGAACCACCCCATGACTGATAAAAACTATTGGAGCCACAAAGTCAGAAAGCACATTGACAAGAAACCATGCAGACACTCAGCTAAGGAGCCCCATAGAAACTATCACTACTCAAAGGTTAGTCAAAAATGGATCAAAATTATGTGAGAATGGTGAAGATAATAACCAATGTGGCAACCATATTACTGCAGGAAGACTTCAAACAATGCCAATCATATATCTGCATTATAATTAAGCAAGCTTGTTCTCTTTTATTCTCTAAAACAATCAGCAATTCTTAGATGTAACTCTATTTCTTCATCTGGACAGATACTTAATCGGCTATCTAATTCAAAAGGAGAATTTGCACATTCCTGACTAGGAAACGGAACAGAGGTACCTTAATCAAAAAGTTCGCAGAAACTTAAGAATGTATCACCCTATAAAGCTAAATCAGCATCACCTTTTAACGATTAAACCCTCTAAAAGGCTTGGATGAGCACCTGTGATCAAATATAATGGTTTTGAACCAGAAAGTCATAAATGCGCACTTTGTAAACATAAAGACAAGACCAATTGATAATGACACAAATTTCTCCCAAATGAGCGAATAACAAAGAAAGCAGCTACATAATAATCACAGCAATTAATATCGTTTTCAAGAGTGTAAAACAAAGCAACACAACCTCTTCATTATTGATTTAAACTCCAAAACCCAAAAAAAAAACAGCAATCATTTCTTATATTTCGCACGCCCTCATTGGTGAAAAACCAGTTTCTTCATTTGCATGGATACATAAAGCCAGTTTTCATCTACTCTGAAAGCATATACGAGACAATATGGTATCTCCATCCTTATAGAGGCACACATTCATCCAACGATGAGACAGCATAAAGGAAATCGATTAAGAATATATCAACACATAAAGCAATATCAGTACCCCTTTTACCACTTACAATCAACAATTATGTTGTCGACTAGAAGAAATTATAAATTGATATTTCCTAAACACATCACATAAGATATTAAAATATATGAGCTACCCTACAGATGGACATAAAAATTAACATGAAAAATCAACACAATCTAAGCAGGTGCTGCAACAACAATGATTAACATGAAAAATCAACACAATCGAAATTAACATCGTTTTCAACGAGCGCAATACAAGCAACACAAACTCTTCATTATGGTAAACTCTAAAAACAGCACTAACTGCAGACTTGCATCGTTCGTAAATTTCGCCAAATCCCAATCATTCATACCACCAATTTACACACATCTGAATTACCAATAGAGATGAACTAGTGATCAAGAGAAAGAACTTGCTACCAAGACAAAACAACAAAAAGCATTACAAACCTTTTTTATCTACCGAAGCCAGATCGACAAGCACAAAGTCAGAAAGCATATAGACAAGAACATCCTGACACTCAGCTGGGGAGCCTGATAAAACGTTCAGTAATCAAAGGTTGGTCTAAGATGGATCAAACTTATGCGTGACTGTTCAAGATAACAATCAATGTGGAAATCATATTATATCAGGAAGAGAATCACGCCGTTCATATTTCTGCATTATAGTTAAGCGAGCTTGTTCGATTTTATTCTCTATAAAATAAACATCAATTCTATATTTTCGCCCAGATAGACACTTAATCGGCTACCATCTAATCTGAAAGGAGCATGTTCACACTCCTGACTAAAAATTGGACTATTCGTACCAATTAAACAAAAAGTTCACAAAAAATTACAAATGTATTAACATATAAAGCTAAATCAGTTTCCCCTTTTAACAACTAAACCCTCTTGACCTACGATCAACAATAACGATTCTGAACCAGAAGAAGTCGTAAAGATGCTAACTTTCTAAACACATACCACGAACGATAAACATAGTGATCCATCTT